>CM073949.1:8030000-13030000 GCA_037179545.1 Sesamia inferens
GAGCGCCCGTGCGAGCGGGTCGAATGGCGCAAGCGGAGCGATCGGAGCGGGCACCGCGAGCGACCCGCTGAACGAGAGCGTGAAAGCGTCAAGGACCGGGAACGCGAACGTTCCGGCAAGCGAGAACATGAGCGACAGCGGGCGTGCGGAAGGTCGTGGAGTGCGGCGGAAGCAAGGCGGGACAAGGAAGTCGAGGACGAGGCGCGTAAGAAGAAGCGCCTCGAGAAAAAGGCAAAACAAAAGGACCGCCGCCGCCAGATTACTTCAGGGAGTAAGGACCGAGGTGAAGAACGCAAACAGGAAAAGACAGAGAACGTAAGGATTATCCAGGTGAACGCTTTGGATGAAGACTGGGATAATCAATCATGGAAAGATGCACAAAAGGAAGATAGTGACTTGAAGACAGTAATCGAATGGAAGAAACGTGGCCAGAGGCCCGCTTGGAGTGAAATATCAGCGCTTAGTCCAACAGCAAAAAGTTACTGGGCTCAATGGGACAGCCTGATAATTGATAATGGAGTTCTGAAGAGGAAATGGGAATCACCCAGTGGACAAGAGGTCACCTTACAGATAGTTGTCCCCTGCGATAAAGTCGCATCAGTGCTAAAGCAGGTGCACGACGGAGTATCCGGAGGACATCTAGGAGTGAAGAAAACCTTGGAGAAGGTGAGAAAAAGATTTTATTGGGTGCATTGTCGCGAAGACGTAGAGGACTGGTGTAGGAAATGTGTAGCCTGCTCCTCAGTAAAGGGACCGCAAACGAGAGCCAGAGGTCGGCTGAAAGTGTACAATGTTGGTGCACCATGGGAAAGAGTTGCTGTCGATATAGCTGGGCCATTCCCTATTACTGAAGAAGGGAATAGGTATATCATCGTCATGCAAGACTATTTCAGCAAATGGCCAGAAGCTTTTGCAGTACCCAACCAAGAAGCTCATACCGTTGCCAAAAAGCTAGTTCACGAGGTGTTCTGTCGATTTGGCGTCCCCTTGGAGTTGCACTCTGACCAGGGTAGAAACTTCGAGTCTTCACTATTTCAAGAGGTTTGCCAACTACTCGGGATACATAAGACTCGTACAACACCATATCACCCTCAGTCAGATGGAATGGTCGAAAGATTCAACCAGACGCTAGAGAATCATTTGGCCAAAGTAGTGGAAGAACACCAGAGGGATTGGGACCAATATATTCCACTCTTCTTAATGTCATACCGCTCTGCAACACATGACAGCACAAATTGTACACCGGCGAAAGTCAACTTCGGCCGAGAGATTAGACTACCCATAGATGCACTAACCGGAACACCCCCCGATACCCCTATCCTAGCAGTCGACTATGTAGCCGACCTACGACGTAAATTAGATGGAATACATGAGCTAGTGAGAGAGAATGGTCTAAAAACCAGCGAGAAAATGAAGATCAGATACGACCGCAAAGCTAACGTGCCTGGATTTGAAGAGGGAACTTTGGTATGGTTACATAATCCCATAAGGAGAAAAGGAAAGAGTCCGAAATTTCAAGCCAAATGGGAGGGTCCATACACGATAGTAACCAGGATAAACGATGTCACCTACCGGATAAGGAAAGGACCTAGAGGGAAGCTAAAGATCGTACACGTAGACCGCCTAGCTCGCTACTATGGATCAAATCATGCTCGGGACGAGCACGACTAAGAAGGGGGCAATGTTACGAATGCACCTTATGTCGAGGGCATAAGGTTCAATATCGCGTGACATGCAGTGCGTAACTTTTAAGCTCTGTAACTCGAGATCTAGACATTGTCTAGGTGTAATATAAAAACGCATTCCTAGACTTAAGGTGGCCTATCGAATGGTACAGGTTTCATCAATTTTGTCAACCAAGTGACGACATCGAAATTTCTAGAAACCTATTTCCGGGAATCACCGTTATGCGCTATTATTATTACGTCTAGACGATTCTGGAATGTTCGATCAGCTG
This sequence comes from Sesamia inferens, assembly GCA_037179545.1. Classification (NCBI taxonomy): domain Eukaryota; kingdom Metazoa; phylum Arthropoda; class Insecta; order Lepidoptera; family Noctuidae; genus Sesamia; species Sesamia inferens. Next base: position 8,031,958 of record CM073949.1, read on the forward strand.
GACTATATATAGCGCCGTGACGCCGGCGCCGAGTCAGTCTGCATTCGACTACCGAGACGAAAACAGCGACAATTAAGAAGCGATCTTTGAGAATACCTACTGCGACAACTCTAACAAGAACATTGAGTACTACGTGAAGAAACATCTGTAGTGTTATTGTGTGTTTACAACACGGACTTCGTGGACGTAAGTGAAGACTTCGGTGCAACGTCAGCAACATTCTACTTGTCATTGCCTACAATCGACTGTACCTTCGTTGCCAATAAACTTCGTCCGGTATTTTAGTACCCCTAGCCCGTAACAATAGTATAAATCATGACCTAGACAATCATAACCTTGGAAACTCTTTCTCTTGTGACTTGAATATTAATATATTCATCCTACACTAGCATAAAATTCTTCATCTTCTTCTTCAGCCTATGGATGTCCACTGCTGGACAAAGGCCTCTCCCAAGGCTTTCCACGATGACCGGTCTTGTGCTGCCCGCATCCATCGGCTTCCCGCGACCTTCACTAGGTCATCGGTCCACCTTGTTGGGGGCCTCCCTACGCTGCGTCTTTCAGTACGTGGCCGCCATTCCAGAACCTTTCTGCCCCATCGGTCATCGGTTCTACGAGCAATGTGCTCTGCCCACTGCCACTTAAGTTTAGCGACTCGCAGAGCAATGTCGGTGACTTTGGTTCTTCTGCGGATCTCCTCATTTCTGATTCGATCACGCAGAGAAACTTCGAGCATAGCTCTTTCCATTGCCCTTTGTGTGACTCTGAGCCTTCGTATGAGGCCCATTGTGAGCGACCACGTTTCAGTTCCGTAAGTCATCACTGGCAACACACACTGGTCAAAGACTTTAGTCTTGAGACACTGTGGTATCTTGGACGACGAGAAGATGTATCGTAGCTTCCCGAACGCTGCCCAGCCGAGCTGAGTGCCGAGTGGGTGCGACATGAGGGTTCGACATGATCTTCGTCTTATCCATGTTCATCTTTAGACTCACTTGTTGGGAAGCTCTGCTAAGGTCATTGAGTATTTTGCCCAAGTCTTCCAGGGTCTCAGCCTCGCCGTTGATGTTGATCCAAGTTTCCAGTCCAGGAGCTTGAAGATATCTTCAAACGCAGCAGTGAACAATTTGGGAGTTATGACATCTCTTTGTCTTACTCCACGCTGGAGTTGGATCGGTTTCGAGTCCTGATCCTGGAGACGGACTGACATGGTGGCGTTTTTGTACAAATACTTTGTCACTTTGGCACCGCTCGAGAGACTGTAGCACCCCCCAAGTCTCGATCAAATCTAAGGCCTTCTCATAGTCCACAAACGCCAAGCATAGTGGTTTGTTATACTCCTCGGAATTCTTTATAACTTGCCGCAGCGTATGGATCTGGTCTATGGTGCTAAAGCCTTTTCAGAAGCCTGCTTGTTCGGGAGGCTGGAAGTCGTCGAACCTGCGAGCGCGACGATGTGATGACCCTAGAAAACAGCTTATAGACATGGCTCAGGAGGGATATCGGTCTGTAGTTTTTCAGGAGGGTATTGTCACCTTTTTTGAAAAAAAACACCACCACGCTCCTGTGCCACGCCTTAGGCGTTTCGCATTTAATAATGACAGAATTAAATAGCTTTAAGAAGTGGTTTGACACCCGCCTTCAGAAGTTCAGCCGTAATTCCATCATCTCCAGCCGCCTTACCGTTCTTGAGCTGTTTCAGGGCCATAATCTTCCTTCGTGTTCCTTCACTTGCCTGTGTGCCAGGGCCACGGATTCTGTTTTACCAACCTGCTACCCTGACTCAGGAGATATCCATCTTCATGGACTCCGTCACAACTTTTTATACATTGGGATTAAAAAGATAAGAAGAAAATTACTTGCCTATTTTGCAATCATTTTTGTTGGCCTTTATCATATAAAATATTTCGACAAAGTCATGATTATTAATGAAAAATGCGTGAAATATATCAACGTCGCGTTTTCTTAGCCTTAAATATGAATGATTAGTTTGAATGAAAATGAATTACTGGTATTTATCAAGAAAGCTTAGGTACTTTTTCACACATATGCATGTTACTTCTTTGCAAGTATTTTCAATTTTATATTTTGGGTACTTTTTTTATTACTTTTACTTAGACCCATACAACGTATTTTTTTCACTATACGAAACCTGAATACAGTTTGTTCAGAATAAACAACTGAATCGATTCCCATCATTTTTACACCATGTTATATTTTTTCCCAAATAAATTTAGAGATTGTTGCAGTGTGGTTCCAGAGCGCACAAGTTCAGTTTACGGTTAATCATAGTACTGGGCGCGTACGCATGCCTGCTTAACAGCTGATGCCACACGTCAACGCACCGCTCGCCCGGCCGAGCGGAGCTTTGACCATATTTTTGTTGGGAGAACCAGGCAAGAAAACAAGCTCATAACTTTGTGGTTTTTCATGATATATGTACAACTAAAAATCGATATACAAATAAAACTCTGTACGTGTTTTGGGTTTCGCATGTATAAAAAATAATGTTCTACGTATAGACCATATTTTTATAGGGACAATCAAGTAACATAACCCCACTACGCAACTCACTCGCTGCGAATTGAAAGAGTCCAAAAAAGGTTTATCCGATACCTAGGGTACTCTAAAGGAAGGCAATTCAAATATCTCCCCTACCTTGACAAGTTGGCCTGCTACAAAATGAGTACCCTGGAAGCTCGAAGGGAAATCTTGGATTTGAGTTTCGCATATAAACTGCTTAATAACGCCATTGATTGCCCACAATTGGTATGTAGGTTCAACTTCAGAGTACCACGTAGACCACCTCGTAAACCCATAACACCCTTAATTCCACCTCTTCGCCATACAATGTCTGGTGCTAATTCACATGTACCTCGCATGTGCAAACTGTTAAACGAACGCAGCGACCTGGTTGACGTCCACGCTGACTCAATATCGACATTTGTCAGACGTCATTAGTGTGTTAGTTCTGTTGAGAATCCAGTCTGGTTAGAATATAAGCAAATACATTAGTAAAATTACAAAGAGCACTTAGCATGTGGTGTTTGCCTGTAATTGGTTGTGCAGTTAGATTTAAGTCAATAATTTACATGTATTTGTAATGTGTGAAATATCTGTAGCAACTGTTGGCGAACCTTAAATAAATAAATAAATAAAATAACAAGGTCATAACTATGTGATTTTCCACCATAGCTTCTTGAAATTTTGTACATAATTTCTTTACTTAAAAATACGTGTTTTTTTTTAATAATTATAAACTAGCGCTTGACCGCAATCCCGCCTGATGGTAAGCAGTGATACGATCGTTGATGGTATATCATAATCCTTACTTACTTCCAAGTAAGTAAGGATTATGATATACCATAACTCTAGGGTTATACCAACAACGTTTTTTTGTATACAAGAAACCCGAAACCACCCACCAGACAAAGTCTTGCCGTCAAGCGATTTGTCGTGTTCCAGCATGATGTCTGGTGAAGCCGTAAGGAGGACGGGTCTGAGCAGTTGTGTTGCGATGTGTGCCGGGTACGATGCGCCAAATGTTGTTGTGTTGAGGCCGTCTTCGTTCCTATTCGGTCAGTTTTTCTGAGTGAATAGGATCTTAATAAACTAGCGCGCTTTACCATCAACGATCGTATCACTGCTTACCATCAGGCGGGATTGCGGTCAAGCGCTAATTTATAATTATTAAAAAAACACGTATTTTTAAGTAAAGAAATTATGTACAAAATTTCAAGAAGCTATGGTGGAAAATCACATAGTTATGACCTTGTTATTTTATTTATTTATTTATTTATTTAAGGTTCGCCAACAGTTGCTACAGATATTTCACACATTACAAATACATATAAATTATTGACTTAAATCTAACTGCACAACCAAACAACTGAACAAACCAACAAACTCACTTTCTCATTTATAATATTAATAGTTAGTAAGGACTATTAATATTATAAATGAGAAAGTGAGTTTGTTTGTTTGTTCCGGTTTCACGCCGTAACTACTGAACCAATTGCTTTGAAATTTTGCAGTCGTAAAGTTAGTAGTCCGGATTAAATTATAGGGTACTTTTTATCCCGGAAAAAAATGTTATTCCAGAGGGAAATCTAAAAAACGCGATATATTCGAACTCCACGCGGGCGGAAAGCTAGTTAGTTATAATTAACACGTATAAGTCAAATCAATAAGGCCAAGGAGATAACAATGATTTACTAGCTGCGCTCCGTGGTTTCACCCGTGTAAGTTTCGATTCCGCAGGAATATCCAGATAAAAGTATCCTGTATGTTATTGCTGGTTACAAACTATCTGTGTGCCAAATTTCATATAAATCCGTTCAGTAGTTTTTGCGTGAAACGGTAATAAACATCTAACCATACTCACAAACTTTTCTCTTCAAATATTTACGTAAATTTTTCATTAATAAAAGCTACAGCCGAGTAATATCATATCTTGTTAACGTTATTCTAGATATTTATTGAATTCGTTTGAGTTTTTTTCTTTTACACAGAGTTTGCACTATAGGTATAACATTATTTTTGAATATGCGAAACCCCAAACACGTGTCTAGAATCTATGTACAAAATTTCAAAAAGATATCATGAAAACCACAAAGATATGAGCTTGTTATCTTACCTGGTTGTCCCAACAAAAATATGGCCAAAGCTCCGGTCGGGTGGGCGAGCGGTGCATTGACGTGTGGCATCAGCTGTTAAGCTATGCGTACGCGCCCAGTACTATGATCTACCGTAAACTTGTGCGCTCGGTAAACAGACTGCAACAATTTCTAAATGTATTTGGGGAAAAATATAACATGGTGTAAAAATGATTGCAATCGATTCAGTTGCTTATTCTAAATTAACTATATTCAGGTTAGGTATAAAGAAAAAAATCACATTGCATATGTAGTCCTAACTGCGCGTTCGCACTTGTGTCCTAAGCCTTTAGTTTCTATCAACGATTGAGCAACATACGAGTAGCAGGAACAGCCAATCAAAATACTGAATGCAGCATGCGTGCGCGCACACTCGATCATGACGTCCTCAATCACAGCTAAGTAGTCATTGATATACTGTATGTCAGTAAAAGACGTATTTATTATTATGTCTCAGAATAAGTTAATAAATAAATAATTTAAAAGGATCTAGTTGTGTTCCCACAGGTTTTATAGAAGATAGCATCGTATCCAACAAGTATGATTGATTTTGAGGTTGACTCTTGCTTGATAAATGTTTGTGTTTTATTTTTAACAGAAAGGATGGAGACAACCTCGAACATCTGATGGTTATTAGAAAGGTAGATGGAGGACATTCTAGAGATCGCAGTCCAATAAGGTGGACTGACCAAATTCGTTCATCTCTGGACACCGGCCTGCATGATGCTATACTCGCGGCCAGGGATCGTAACAGATGGCGAACTATTGTGAAGAGGATAATTCCACAGGGACGTTATGACCCTCAGTAATGAGGAGAACAACTTGAGGAGGAGAAGGAGGATAAATGTTTTAGTATCATAATTTTCTGGCCTATTTCTCTGTTGCTGCTTCAACGGGCTTGAGAATCAGGTGATGTTCTTTTAGGGTCCCGTACCTAAGAAGGAAAAAAACGCAACCCTTATAGGATCACTTTGTTTTCTACCTGTCTGTTACAATCGTTTTACACAGGACCTCGTGGAGGTATCAAACTGAAATTCGTATCAAAGACTCTGGTCTACTGTCCTTTGGTGTTGTCCCTCAAAATCAAACATCCAAGCCAATTCAATTAAAAGATCCTCATCATCATCCTCATCAACCTTTTATCGTCCCACTGCTGGACACAGGTCTCCTCTCATACAGAGAAGGATTGAGCGTAACACAAGACACACACTGGTGAAGGAAAACATCTTGATGGAACCTGGACTTTAAATCTAAAATCGCCAACCCGCATTGAGCAAGCGTGGTGATTACGCTCAATCCTTCTCTCTGTAAGAGGAGACCTGTGCCCAGCAGTGGGTCGATAAAAAGGTTAATGGTGATGATGATGTATACATACTCATATGCATTGAGTAAGAACCTGTTATTTTAACATTATAAAAGACACTTAGATTTTATTTATGATGAAACGTAATGTATACAAAACGGAATTCTTCGTGCATTTAACAAAAACACCCAAAAATGGAATGATGAAACCTCAATTCAACAAAACGTCTTTTCTTATTAAACTGACGCAAGTAAAGCATTTCACTAAAATGAAAAATATTTCCTTAACACATAACTTGCTGACATTCATCAAGTTCTGACAATCAGAACTTAGTGCAAATTGTGGGCTGTAGCGCGTCAATTTGTGCCGCCTTATTATGTGAGCTCTTGGGACTAAAGCGGACTGATAAAATAATATTGTACTATATTTTGGGGATATACAAGACAGGTATCGCGGATACGTTTGTGGGCTTAAAATGTCGAATATTAAGAAAGGAAGCTGTTTTTTTCTCGATTTGAGAGGTAACGGCTGCCACTTATGAGCCGAATTTAATCTCAAATGTCGAAGCACTATGCTGAGATAGGAGCGTTTTGGCCTCGTAAGGGACTTTCTAAGTTACTTTTTTTATGTGTAATTTGTTTTTATGTTTAATTTAAATGAAACTAAGTAGACACTAGTTTAATTTTAAGATTTTCCTGTACGAGTATAATAAATATTTTTCATTCTTTCTTTCAACTTCGAATCCAGAGAGCAGCTTTACTTTGCGTCAATTACTTAATCACTATTGCTCTCAAAATGGTGGAAAACATAATTAGGAATCAGACATGTCCTAAAACCATTAGACTATTAATTGATGAGCTGGGACTTCTATCAACTAGCGCTGTGCCCGCTTATCCACCAAGCGGACACAGCGCGGCCACTCTCTCTTGGAGGAGGCTTGTGTCTTAGCAGTGGGTACATTAGCCTGCACTGCAGCGCACTAGGCATGTTCGCGGAGGCATGTACCGGCTACTTTTACGCTACGATTTGCAGGCGGTATGGGACAGTACCAACTTCGTCCTGGCGATGGTTGTCGACAGACTGAATTGCCGTTATATCCAGAAATACAGACATATTGCTGCCATGTGACATTGTTATCTGTGTTGTGCCCCCACCACCGCTAGTAGACGATTCAGTGTATAATTAGATCATCATCATCTCAGCGTTAATCCCAGTCGAATCCGAAGCTTTTTCAGCTTTGGAGTCTGGGGTCCGCTTTACTAGTCTAAGGCCTCTGCCTCGAATCTTGAGGGCAGCGGGGCGGTGGCTGCGGCGGCGAGTGAGCGGCGGGATCTTATGCGTAAAATCAAACGGACCGGTTCTCGAAAGCAGCGGTGCGACAGCGGGGCGGTGGCGGGCAGCGAACGGTGTACTTCTCGCGCTCGAATCTTGCGGGCAGCGGGTGGGCAGCGAGCGGTGATCGAGCGTTAGGAATAAATTTGAATCAAAAAGATGTTGCCGCCATTGTTCCGACATTTCTTTCGCGAGTAAAAACAAATATCTCGTCGACACAATTATGAACACAACACTAAGCGGCTATAGTGACGCGTGATCTGCCCGCTAGTTTCGAGAACGGGTCTTCGATGCCCGCCCGGCTCCCGCGCCGCTGCCGCCGCCGCCCCGCTGCCCGCAAGATTTAAGGCAGCGGCCTAACTGCTGATTTTGGCTATATATAATTAGATATCCGCTAATATTACATTTTACATTTAATGACATTTTTCATTGACATTTTAATATGTATTTTAAGAATGAAAATAATTGTTTAAAATGTATTGAGTACAAAGAGAAAATCATGAAAACAAGGCAAATAATCAAGATAAAAACTCTGTCCGGGCCACAACGAACCTCAGTATATCTGAAATAAAAAACTCTTACATGGAGATCCAATAATTTAGTTACTATATCGCTGTTTGAAAGTAATTGAATCTCAGTAATATTATAAGCAAGAATAAAATTGACATTGTTGGTGCAGTGGCTGATCGATCGACTGCTTCACTGCGTGTCGCGATTTCGATTCCCGCACGGAACAAATACTTGTATTGCCTACAGATACTTGTTCCGGGTCTGGCTGTTTATGTATGTGAGTTTATATGTTTGTAAACCACCCGCGATACAGGAGAAATTCCTAGTGGGGGTCAAAGTTTTATATTTAAAAAAAAAACAGTTTATGGCGCCGATTCTGTTTTTCACAAAATAAACTAATTTTAAGTGGGATGCAACTTGCGTCGATACTCTTGCGCCATCCCATCTTCCTGGATCGACGTGCTGTGCTGGCGTTGCTGCAGCGGCTGCAGAAAACCTCAAACGGCGAAAATATAACAACCTTTCATATTATATTTTCGAGCCGTTTGGGGTTGAAACTCTTGGGCCGTGGAGTCCGAGTGCTCTTTGTCTTTTTATTGAACTGTCCAAACGGCTTGTTGACACTTCCCGTGACCCAAGGGCTGGCTTTTACCTTGGCCAGAGACTAAGTATTGCCATTCAACGCGGCAATGCTGCCAGTCTCTTGGGTACATTACCAGTCGACAGCGATGACGAAGAATTTTTGATCCTGTATTGTAATTTATTAATAGTTTTAATTAGGGTAATAGCTTTATTTAGTAATTTGTATTTATTTAGTTTTATAAGTTTGTATATATACAGTCTTATTCATAAAACTTTAATCAATTGCTAAGCAACTGATTAGCAAAATTCTTATTCATAAAAGCTGTTTAACGGTAAGAGGATGCTAAGCAATTGATTAGTAGCTGTCAAAATTAAACATCACCGGACCGCTGTTAAGAGGATGGTTAGAGGCAACAATATGGCGGATTGTATTTGAATCAGCTGATTGATTTAATATGATCATTATGCTTCGAAGTTATTTTGTTTATAATATCGAATAATGCGTAAATATGGATGTTGAAAACCTTTTTTTGAAGTTACAAAACGACGTAGTAAAGTTATATTAGCTTTGAAATTTTTTTGACTTACAAGCTTTACTCGGTAGTAGGCTATAACATAGGCTGCCGCCAAGTTACCACCCACCAGACAAAGTCTTGCCGCCAAGCGATTCGTCGTGTTCCGGCATGATGTCTGGTGAAGCCGTACGGAGGATGGGTTTGAGCAGTTGTGTTGCAATGTGTGCCGGGTACGATGCGCCAAATGTTGTTGTGTCGGGAGTTTGGTCCTGGAAGGTCTCCAGATCAATCTCCCTCTTGCGCAGCATCGTTGGTCGTGTTGTTGGGTTTAACATTGCATCACCTCGCTCAACTGCCGTCTTCCTTTTTATTCAATCAGTTTTTTTAAGTGAATAGGCTCTTAATAAACTAGCGCGCTTTACCATCAACGATTGCATCACTGCTTGCCATGAGGCGGGATTGCGGTCAGGCGCTGGTTTATAAAAGCAGTAATAAAAAAGATAGTGCTAATTTTAGATGCTGCCCTATGTTTCCTTGTGTTATCTTATGTCATACCTAAGGCACAAGACTAAAAAAGTCATGTTGTGGCAGCAATACACAAATAATAAGACATTTTTTTAGAAATATTTTATTTTGATACACAATAAAACTGTTTACATTTTTGTTCTAAAAATAATTCATTGTTTTTGTTTTCCAATACTTTTCTTCCATAAACATGAGAGCCAATCTTGACTCACGCGACCCTCATTCCTCATCTTTTTCACTCAGCATAGTCTTCTCCTTCGCTGTCATTGCGAGGTTGAATAATATTGCCGCTAGGTGCTAATAGTGGCTTCGTTTATAGCAATAAAACGTGTGCCTGTAAACAAGTATAATAATTCTGTAAAAAGCAGTACAAAAGCAGTACGAAGTAATGTAATATATACACAAGAACCCACTTCAATTTCTTAAATAGCAAATGGATGTTTACAAGCATAAAGAACAGGAAAATACACAGTTACTATCGGCTACTGCTTTAACGTTAATTTCGTCAGTTTAGTTTAGTAATTACATATAAATACAGAGATAAATACCTTTTTCTGTTTACTATAATATTATTGGAGTTTATTACTTTCACTACTATCATTACAAATACAATTATTTAATTGTAATAAATAATTTTATTTATATTCAAATTATCCGTTGAAATTTCTGACATTTTTCTGCCAAACACGACAGATAAAAAATCGTAAATTTGACAAGTTTTTTCTAAAAATTTCATTTTTTAGTCAACTATTTTGATTATAATCTATGCCGAAAACATAGTTTCACCTCTACTTCGTATCGCTACTAATCATCTGCTAACTAGCTTTTATGAATAAAGAAAAGTTAAGCATTGATTAAGAGCTAACTAAATGGTTAGCTAAATAGTCGCTAATGAGTGATTAACGAGTTTTTTTATGAATAACACAGATAGTAAATAGATTGTATGACATTTATTATTTCTTCGTAATTATTTGAATAAAATCAATTTAAAGAAAAAATTTTAAGTTACGTGCATCTCTTTCTTTCCATTTCTTTAAGAAAAGGTCAGAAGATAAAATGTCAGTTTAGACCTGTCAAATTAGTGCGCTCCTGACGTAAACTGGCGTATTTTTAGTCGCCATGTTTTTAATCGCGTCTAAACTGTCTATGGAGTATCTTAATTTGACAGGAATAAACTGACATTTTATCTTCCGTCCTTTTCTTAACCGCGAAATGGAAAGAAAAAGATGTACGTAACATAAAATTAGTTTAATTCAAACAACATAATCGGCGCCGATGACTATGTTTGGGCAGCGCACACTGCTCGATAAACCCGTTCTGAAGTGGCGATCTGGACGGGTTGGAAGGCTTCACCAAATCTTTATAGTATTCTGCTGTTCATCAGGGACCGGTAAAATTATCTTCGTAACGAATTGTCGGCCTACAATATTTCTTACGGGTCACAGATATCCTTTCTTCAAGTGGGTGTGGGCTGTATTTCACCATGTGAACCGATTGTATAAAGATTCCACCAGTGGACGTCTTTCGGCTAAAATGATAATGATGATGATGAGCTCGAAAGCTTTCACTGAGAAAAAACCTTTTAAATCGAAAACATGGACAAATAAACAACCAAGATCTGGTAGTCTTTCTTTTTCTTTCTTTTCGTTGGAGTGAATACTAATTCAACTCTTCAATGGCCTCTGTGGTTAGATACCACATTTTTGTTAATAACACGTGAAAAAAATTATAGAAATTCTTTAAAAATTTTATTTCACAATAATGGCGGATATTGACAATGACAGTTAAAGAAACGGCGCGAGGAGATTTGATGCAAAGCCATGATGTGGCCACTATGCTGCGATATTTCAATGTTTTTTTTTATGAATTATCGAAATAATGATTTTTTTCAAAAATTTGTGTGGAATAAAAATATTTCTTTCTTCTTTCTTTTTTATATCATTACCTTAAACACAGAAGGGCTTCCGAAGCAAAACTTTTTTAATAATATTATCCACCTTTACAGGTTTGGCAGTTTCAATTATGACACTCCCTCTAACCTGCATTTAATATTCGTTGCAACACATTCGAAACTTGTTAAGCCGATGGTAGACCATAACATCGGCTGACGGCAGAAGACACCATCCAATAATTCAGCTGACCCTGTTTATCGAGTTTAAGACTCGACGTTGCTAAAACTTCAGTTATAAAGCCGTTTGAAATGTGTACGAGATCGTTTGATAAGCTTCTGGACTTTGTGCTTCGAAGATATATATTTATCGTTGATTCCTTTTAGTCTTTGAGTTGACCATTAATCAGCCTAATTCATCATCGAGGAACATCAAGCGAAATGTTTCCAAATGATGAATGAACACAATACAAAGTAACGGAGAACGGCACCCTAATCGAGTCATCATCTCAGTGTTAATCCCAGTCGTATCCGAAGCTTTTACAGCTTTGGAGTCTGGGGTCCGCTTTATCAGTCTAATTGCTGATTTTGGCTAAACTGCGATATTTTCCATGAAGCGACTGTCGTCTGACATCCACGACCAGAAGGTGATATCGGAGCATTGCAGTTAAACCAATTGTTGGACTTTTGAGGGCTCCAACAACTCGTAACGGCTACAATTAGATGCTCGTATGGCAACCGGGACCAACGGCTTAACATGCTTTCCGAGGCACGACCAGACCAGTGCAAATATTCATGCATACAAATATTTGCACTGTGCGGGGAACCCCCGCCTCCTTGCGCAGCGGCCGCGTTCCCTACTTTGAATTTACTTTTGAAGCATATAACTAATCCATTGCTCCGTGTATTCGAAAAATGTGTCTGCTCAACGGAGTAAATAAGGCAATGAATGTTCTTGAACTGCCAAAATGAAACCCATTGCTACTGATTGTGTATTACGCAATTATCCTGAGGGTCTGAGTAGTTGTGTTGCGATGTGTGCCGGGTACGATGCGCCAAATGTTGTTGTGTTCGGAGTTTGGTCGTGGAGGGTCCCCAGATTTACCTTCCTCTGGGGCAGCATCGTTGGTCGTGTTGTTGGGTTGGCCGTCTTCCTTCCTACACACCCAGTTTTTTTTTAGTAAATAGGCTCTAAATAATCTAGCGTGTTTTACCATCAATGATTGGATCATTGTTTACCATCAGTTGGGATTGCATTCAAGCACTAGTTTATGCAAGGTGAAGGAAACCTGGACTTTATGTCTGAAATCGCCAACCCGTATTGAGCAAGCATGGTGATTACGCTCAAACCTTCTCTGTATGAGAGCAGACCTGCGGCCAGCAGTGGGACGATAAAAAGGTTAACGATGATGACTAGTTTATAATAAAAAAAAAATAACACATGGTTTTAAAATTTCCAACAGGCGTATGTCAAGAGTTGTGAGAATTGCTTCTTCTATTCTGTTTGTGAAGAGATTTCATGTTTCAGATGTGACCAGTATAAATCCTCTTTTGTGAATGGGAAATCATTTTCCTTCATCAATGACTTCTCCGCTGCGCAAGGAGGCGTGGGTTCGATCTCCGCGCAGTGCAAATATTTGTATGCATGAATATGAACATTTGCACTGGTCTGGTCGTGCCTCGGAAAGCACGTTAAGCCATTGGTCCCGGTTGCCATACGAACATCTAATGACTGTCTTTACGTGTTGTTGGAGCCCTCAAAAGTCCTACAATTGGTTTAACTGCAATGCTTCGATATCGCCTTCGGTGTGTGGAAGTCAGACGGCAGTCGCTTCATGGAAAATATCGCTAATCTCAGGAACTATTGGTCCGATTTGGAAAATTCTCTTGCGTTAGATAGCCCATTAATCCAGGAAGGCTTTAGGCTTTATAACATCACGCTATGACCAATAGGAGCGGAGCATAACTAACTCCACTCCTCCTAATTAATATTATGGCAAGTGGCTGGCGAGAGCTGAAGAACGCGAGCGGTCATGTAACTTATGCGCGTGCTCACAGTCACGCGGTACAGCCTGTACTGCCGCCTCGTTATTCCCCAGTTATATTATGCCAGCGTGTGCGTAAAATCGCGTACCGACACGGCGCGCGGCGCTCACGCATACATTCAAACCAAAAGCGGCACGTTTGTATGAAGATGTTTTACTGTTCTGTTTATTGTGCCGACACTCAGTAATTTTACAGGCAATGTTGCAGCAATTTGGACCAAATAGGCAGTTTCTCTTTTTCTCTTTAAAAATATCGCCCAGCGACTAATTCATTCTCGTTTGTCTCCCCCAAATAGAGGAAGAAATCTGAAAATTAAACATCAAATATCATCCAGGCTATTTTCTCAAGTAGAAGAATGTTGAATAATTCAAATCTTGAATTTATTCTCGAATATATTCATATGAACTCATTGTAATCTGGTTGTCGCCAAGTCGTACCGTGAACATTTACATAATGTGTAACTATAGCTACTAATAAAGTGTTGGACGGTCTGTCTGAAGGCCAAATCTCGTAATTAAAAAGGTCTAATCTGTAGTGCGTCTCTATAATCGTCTCATTGAAAACTTATATTATACAATCCTGGGGATTGACACTATTGAAGCTCATTTTATGGTCACTTCAACAAACTTTGATTAAAATGTTGACAGAAGCGATTAGACTGTTGGCAATATCATTTCACGGTCAATCAATGGCTGGCTAAAGAGGCGCCACAGCGTCCTCACCTTCCGCCTGACGCCTGTTCCGGATAAGATGGGATGGATGAGTATACGGTGGAGATCTGCCTGGCTTGGGCGGAGCGCCGCCGTGTCCTCGTCGTGTCTTTTAGGATGGACGCGAGAGCCGCGGCGAGCGAGAGTGCATGGCAGGCCATCACCTCCTTCTGCGAAGCATTGATGGCGACCAAGGAGGAGGCGGAGCGGGAGAGGGAGCCGGAATCTCAACGCCCTCACGCCTCTGGCGGCCGCATGAGACCCCCTGGTCAGGAGACAACATCTAACTCCCGGCCACCGTAGGCGGAAAATGGCTCGAAAATGGCCTCTATTTCCTTGATCACTAACTAAACTAAATATAAGTTTAATGCGTCTTTTATATATATTTCATTGTGTAAAGGGCAGAAGATAAGTATCCTAAGTTTATTCCTGTGAAATTAGTCCGCGCCTGATGTAAATTGACGTATCTTAGTCACCAGTTTTTAATCACGTCTAAACTGTCTATGCTGGTTTCGGGAAGCTACGTAGAATCTTCTCGTCCGAAATAGCGCAGTGTCTCAAGACAAAAGTCTTCGACCAGTGTGTGTTGCCAGTGATGACTTATGGAATTGAAACGTGGTCGCTAACAATAGGCCTTATAAGAAGGCTCAAAGTCACTCAAAGGGCAATGGAGAGGACTATGCTTGGGGTTTCACTGGGCGATCGAATCAGGAATGAGGAGATCCGCAGAAGAACGAGAGTAACCGACATAGCCCGAAGAATTGCAACACTAAAGTGGCAGTGGGCTGGACACATTGCCCGTAGGACCGATGACCGATGGGGCCGGCGGGTTCTCGAGTGGCGACCGCGCACCGGAAGACGTAGCGTGGGTAGGCCCCCGACAAGGTGGACCGACGACCTGGTGAAGGTCGCGGGAGGCGCAGGACTGGTCGTCGTGGAGAACCTTGGGGGAGGCCTATGTCCAACAGTGGACGTCTTTCGGCTGAAATGATGATGATGAAACTGTCTATGGAGTAGGTATCTCAATTTGACAAAACTAACCTAATATTTCATCTCATGTTCTTTTCTAAGTGAAATAAAAGGTAAAAGATGCAGTAATCTTGGATTTACTTTTGTTTGTGGACAAGAGATGCGAAGGCAGTGAATGATTGAACAGTAGCTAATTCATTATTAGGTACTTAACTTTAATCAAATCAAATCAAAGAATTTATTTCAAATAAACCAGTTACAGGCACTTTTGAATTGTCAGAAGGTCGGTCAGTCAGTAAGGTGAAGCTAGTCGCCCATTCCAAAGAGTAGGTACCTATGGAGAAGAACGGCAAGAAACTCCATGGACACACTTTTAAATTATCAAGCTATTGATACAATTAATAATAAAAAACTTATTTTTTTTAACCTAACCTAAACAGTTTTTAAAACGGAATAAATAAAATTATCGTGTAAAGTTAAGTGAAGTGATCGGTCATTTCACCATAATCTACGAAGGGATACTATTGACTGGTCACTTAAAGATGTCCATGACATGAACCATGACAAAAGTAAAATTATTTTTTCCTTATAAGTATTTTTTTTGAACTCATTTTCTATTTTTTTGTAAAAAGTTTTTATTTCATGCTTTTCAGTGTCTTAGTCGAAATTCGAAAATTACTTTTTTGTTTTCACCTCATAACAATAGTCACAACCATAACCCATGTCAGAATAAGTTCTCATCAATACGAAAAAATCCCTATCTCAAAAACTACTGAACCGATTTCAATGAAACATATAGCATTCCTTAAGTTGAACAATACATAGTACAACAAAAAAAGAATTACTTAAATCGGACTTGTAGTTCCGGATATATGCGCGCACAACATAAAAACATACATACACTTGAAAGTTGGCTTACATACATACGGGTCGAATTGAAAACCCCCTTTTTGAAGTCGGTTAAAAAAAAATATGAATAAAGAGTATATGAACACATACTGTTGAATTTGTAAATAGATATAATGACCACTGCAAACAGGTTATAGACAAGAGTAAACTGTAGGTCCAAATAACTCAAAACTTGGTAAAGAAACTATGTAAACTAAGGGACCACACTGGAGATCTCAACAATAACAGTTGTGAGATTTAATAGTAGTACATTTAAAATAATTATAGAACAAATTTGGGAGTTTGTAAATAAATATGTTTAAAAAACTGCAGCCTTTGAACTACGGTCCCGCACTTTTCAGTTTTTCCGTCCTTACAGATCATCGAAATCTCGGAAAGTATCTAAAAAATTAAGGTATTATAACCACAGATGAGAGCAACGGTAGTTTAGTGGTGTTGATCGCGACTTACAACTTGTAGTCATAGGTCCAAACCCTATAATGTGCTTTGCTTTGTGTAAATTATATCACCAATATTAAATAGGTGAAGATATTTACTGAATAATACACTACAAAGCATCAAAAATACAAAATATATAACGACTAAAGTGTTGTCCCTCTTTCCAGATAAGAAAGATAAATATTTTACAGGGTGTAAAGATCACTATCTTCTATAGGATCGTGTAATCTCATTCGGATCCTCCGATGGGTGTTGAGTCTCGCGGGCATTTACCCAACAGTTGATGTTCAGAAGTTGTACATTTATACGTTTTTTGCACGGTGAACTCTGCTTGCGACATTCAGGATCAGTGTGCCATCAGCATGACGAGTTGCTCTTTGTGGCGTTTGTAGATACCGCTACATAAGACTATTTAAAGATAGTCGGTCTATACAAAGCACGGGTCCGTTCGTGTGTGGAGTACTGCAGACACATTCGGGCTGGTGCTCCAAAGTGTCACCTGGCCACTTTGGATTCAGTGGAGAGGCGTGCGTAGAGGCTGATTGACGACCCTGTTTTAAGTCAAGATGGTCTCCAAAGCCTAGAGCACAGGCGTAGAGTATCCAGCCTTTCGGTTTCTATAGGATGCATTTTGGTGAGTGTGCTAGGGAATTGCATGATTTAATTCCCCCATGTCCATTCCACCATCGGACGACCCGTGGTACGGCGAGTTTCCACCCTTACGTCAAAAAAATTCAACAGTATGTGTTCATATACTCTTTATTCATATTTTTTTTAACCGACTTCAAAAAGGGGGTTTTCAATTCGACCCGTATGTATGTAAGCCAACTTTCAAGTGTATGTATGTTTTTATGTTGTGCGCGCATATATCCGGAACTACAAGTCCGATTTAAGTAATTCTTTTTTTGTTGTACTATGTATTGTTCAACTTAAGGAATGCTATATGTTTCATTGAAATCGGTTCAGTAGTTTTTGAGATAGGGATTTTTTCGTATTGATGAGAACTTATTCTGACATGGGTTATGGTTGTGACTATTGTTATGAGGTGAAAATAAAAAAGTAATTTTCGAATTTCGACTAAGACACTGAAAAGCATGAAATAAAAACTTTTTACAAAAAAATAGAAAATGAGTTCAAAAAAAATACTTATAAGGAAAAAATAATTTTACTTTTGTCATGGTTCATGTCATGGACATCTTTAAGTGACCAGTCAATAGTATCCCTTCGTAGATTATGGTGAAATGACCGATCACTTCACTTAACTTTACACGATAATTTTATTTATTCCGTTTTAAAAACTGTTTAGGTTAGGTTAAAAAAAATAAGTTTTTTATTATTAATTGTATCAATAGCTTGATAATTTAAAAGTGTGTCCATGGAGTTTCTTGCCGTTCTTCTCCATAGGTACCTACTCTTTGGAATGGGCGACTAGCTTCACCTTACTGACTGACCGACCTTCTGACAATTCAAAAGTGCCTGTAACTGGTTTATTTGAAATAAATTCTTTGATTTGATTTGATTAAAGTTAAGTACCTAATAATGAATTAGCTACTGTTCAATCATTCACTGCCTTCGCATCTCTTGTCCACAAACAAAAGTAAATCCAAGATTACTGCATCTTTTACCTTTTATTTCACTTAGAAAAGAACATGAGATGAAATATTAGGTTAGTTTTGTCAAATTGAGATACCTACTCCATAGACAGTTTCATCATCATCATTTCAGCCGAAAGACGTCCACTGTTGGACATAGGCCTCCCCCAAGGTTCTCCACGACGACCAGTCCTGCGCCTCCCGCGACCTTCACCAGGTCGTCGGTCCACCTTGTCGGGGGCCTACCCACGCTACGTCTTCCGGTGCGCGGTCGCCACTCGAGAACCCGCCGGCCCCATCGGTCATCGGTCCTACGGGCAATGTGTCCAGCCCACTGCCACTTTAGTGTTGCAATTCTTCGGGCTATGTCGGTTACTCTCGTTCTTCTGCGGATCTCCTCATTCCTGATTCGATCGCCCAGTGAAACCCCAAGCATAGTCCTCTCCATTGCCCTTTGAGTGACTTTGAGCCT
This sequence comes from Sesamia inferens, assembly GCA_037179545.1. NCBI lineage: Eukaryota > Metazoa > Arthropoda > Insecta > Lepidoptera > Noctuidae > Sesamia > Sesamia inferens. The sequence continues at coordinate 8,050,404 of CM073949.1, forward strand.
TCGTATAAGGCCTATTGTTAGCGACCACGTTTCAATTCCATAAGTCATCACTGGCAACACACACTGGTCGAAGACTTTTGTCTTGAGACACTGCACTATTTCGGACGAGAAGATTCTACGTAGCTTCCCGAAAGCAGCATAGACAGTTTAGACGTGATTAAAAACTGGTGACTAAGATACGTCAATTTACATCAGGCGCGGACTAATTTCACAGGAATAAACTTAGGATACTTATCTTCTGCCCTTTACACAATGAAATATATATAAAAGACGCATTAAATTTATATTTAGTTTAGTTAGTGATCAAGGAAATAGAGGCCATTTTCGAGCCATTTTCCGCCTACGGTGGCCGGGAGTTAGATGTTGTCTCCTGACCAGGGGGTCTCATGCAGCCGCCAGAGGCGCGAGGGCGTTGAGATTCCGGCTCCCTCTCCCGCTCCGCCTCCTCCTTTGTCGCCATCAATGCTTTGCAGAAGGAGGTGATGGCCTGCCATGCACTCTCGCTCGCCGCGGCTCTCGCGTCCATCCTAAAAGACACGACGAGGACACGGCGGCGCTCCGCCCAAGCCAGGCAGATCTCCACCGTATACTCATCCATCCCATCTTATCCGGAACAGGCGTCAGGCGGAAGGTGAGGACGCTGTGGCGCCTCTTTAGTCAGCCATTGATTGACCGTGAAATGATATTGCCAACAGTCGAATCGCTTCTGTCAACATTTTAATCAAAGTTTGTTGAAGTGACCATAAAATGAGCTTCAATAGTGTCAATCCCCAGGATTGTATAATATAAGTTTTCAATGAGACGATTATAGAGACGCACTACAGATTAGACCTTTTTAATTACGAGATTTGGCCTTCAGACAGACCGTCCAACACTTTATTAGTAGCTATAGTTACACATTATGTAAATGTTCACGGTACGACTTGGCGACAACCAGATTACAATGAGTTCATATGAATATATTCGAGAATAAATTCAAGATTTGAATTATTCAACATTCTTCTACTTGAGAAAATAGCCTGGATGATATTTGATGTTTAATTTTCAGATTTCTTCCTCTATTTGGGGGAGACAAACGAGAATGAATTAGTCGCTGGGCGATATTTTTAAGGAGAAAAAGAGAAACTGCCTCTTTGGTCCAAATGGCTGCAACATTGCCTGTAAAATTACTGAGTGTCGGCACAATAAACAGAACAGTAAAACATCTTCATACAAACGTGCCGCTTTTGGTTTGAATGTATGCGTGCGCGCCGCGCGCCGTGTCGGTACGCGATTTTACGCACACACTGGCATAATATAACTGGGGAATAACGAGGCGGCAATACGGGCTGTACCGCGTGACTGTGAGCACGCGCATAAGTTACATGACCGCTCGCGTTCTTCAGCTCTCGCCGGCCACTTGCCATAATATTAATTAGGAGGAGTGGAGTTAGTTATGCTCCGCTCCTATTGGTCATAGCGTGATGTTATAAAGCCTAAAGCCTTCCTGGATTAATGGGCTATCTAACGCAAGAGAATTTTCCAAATCGGACCAATAGTTCCTGAGATTAGCGATATTTTCCATGAAGCGACTGCCGTCTGGCCTCCACAACCCGAAGGCGATATCGAAGCATTGCAGTTAAACTAATTGTAGGACTTTTGAGGGCTCCAACAACACGTAACGACTGTCATTAGATGTTCGTATGGCAACCGGGACCAATGGCTTAACGTGCTTTCCCAGGCACGACCAGACCAGTGTAAATGTTCATATTCATGCATACAAATATTTGCACTGCGCGGGGATCGAAACCGCGCCTCCTTACGCAGCGGCCGCGTTCGCTACCGCTACGCCACGGAGGCTGTCGTAGTTCGAGATTGATGTTGATGGTAAAGCGCACTAGTTTATTAAGAGCCTATTCACTCTAGCCTTGAAGACACTCACATTGTAGTCCGACGGAAACACCGCCCCTGGCAAATTGTTCCAGTCCCTCGATGTACGCGGTATAAAGGAGAAGGCGAAACGCTTCGTCCAGAGTGTGTTGGTATTAACAACGTAAGAGTGAACCACTCGCCGTACGACGGGTCGTCCGGTGGTGGTCATCTATTACTATCAGTTGGAATCATATCGTAGCTTAGGTATAGCTAATCCATTGCTCCATATAGTCGTAAATGTGTTGGTTCAACAATGTAAATGACGCATTGAATAAATAAATATATACGGACAAATCACACAGATTGAGCTAGCCCCAAAGTAAGTTCGAGACTTGTGTTATGGTATACTAACTCAACGATACTATATTTATAATAGATACATATGTATATAGATAAACATCCAAAACCCAGGCCAATCAGGAAAAGATCGTTTTCCATCGTGACCTGGCCAGACAGGCGTGTTGACCGCTGCGCCACCAAGGACGACAAAAATCGACATCGACTGTTGTGGAACTATCAAAATCAAACCCATTGCTGCTGATAGTGTCTTACGCAATTATCCAGCTGAAATGTGAAGATTTGGGATATCTATCATCAGGCTGGCTTGGTAGAATACGGGCCACGTCCCTACGCTCCGTCCAGAGCGGGAGAAGTCATTGATGAAGGAAAATGATTTCCCATTCACAAAAGAGGATTTATACTGGTCACATCTGAAACATGAAATCTCTTCACAAACAGAATAGAAGAAGCAATTCTCACAACTCTTGACATACGCCTGTTGGAAATTTCAAAACCAAACCTATGTTACTTTTTTTTTTAATTATAAACTAGCCATCATCATCAACCTTTTTATCGTCCCACTGCTGGGCACAGGTCTCCTCTCATACACCGAAGGTTTGAGCGTAATCAGCACGCTTGCTCAATGCGGGTTGGCGATTTCAGACTTAAAGTCCAGGTTTCCTCAAGATGTTTTCCTTCACCTTGTATAAACTAGTGCTTGAATGCAATCCCGACTGATGGTAAGCAATGATGAAATCATTGATGGTAAAGCACGCTAGTTTATTAAGAGCCTATTTACAGAAAAAAAAACTGGGTGTGTAGGAAGGCAGACGGCAGTTGAGTGAGGTGACGTAATGTTAAACCCAACAAACAACACGACCAATAATGCTGCGCCAGAGGTAGATAAATCTGGGGACCCTCCACGACCAAACTCCCGACACGATCACATTTGGCGCATCATGCGCAAGTATGATCTAAAAATCTTTACTAGGTCTAAGCCCGTAATAATATTAATTTAATACCTCTAGCCCGTAACAATATTAAATTGGTGCTTGACAACTATCCCGCCTGATGATAAACAGTGATGCAATCGATGCTAGTAAAGAGGACTAGTTTTTTTTTAAGTGAAACTTTTATACATCGTCCCCAGCCATTTTCGTCTGTGGGTTGCATGTCGCGTGACGGTCAGCCGCGGAGTAGGGATAAAGGGAATGTTATTCTAAAATTTTGTAGTTAAATGTCTATGAAAAAAAGATTCACTTTTACCGTGGTTTCATAAAATCAGAAAATCGTGTTTTTATAGGTACGTAAATTATTAACTAGTGCTTAACTGCAATCCCGCCTGATGGTAAGCAGTGATGCAATCGTTGATGGTAAAGCGGACTAGTTTATTAAAAGCCTATTCACTCTAGCGTTGAAGACATTTAAATTGTAGCCCGACGGAAACATGGCCGCTGGCAAATTGTTTCAGTCAGACGAAACGCTTCGTTCGAATCGTTGTGGTGTCAACAACGTAAGGGTGGAAAATCGCCGTACGACGGGTCGTCCGATGAACGGAGATGGGGGAATTAAATCATGCAATTTCCTCGCACACTCTTCAAAATGCATCCTATAGAACACCGACCAATTTATCTATCAAATTTGCAGAGTTTCGCTAGCAATATTTATTTAATCCTGTTAATATCTCTTTCTATCTACCCTCAAAAAAGAAACGCTGTTAAATTTCGTATAATCATAATTTCTCAAATTTTATGAAAAGATATTCACCCTTATTACTCTTTTATGTCGCAAAATCAAAATCTGATCCTTATTAAAAATTTTAAAGGACTGTAAACCACCACAGTTCCTTCCTTAGAATCTTGAAAATGCACTTAAAATATACGATAAAAGTTTATCATTTCGTGATATTCATCCATAACTAAGTACACAGATCGTTTCTGGAACCAAAGTAAACCTCTCATTAGATACCGGAACCTGTATAAAAAGAACCCTTAAATATAGAACAACCTACACCATAATATATCATTTTAAACTGGCCGTTGAAAAACAATAACCAGAATTTGACGACCCCCGTTTTTCTGTCATTTATTGGCAAAGTTAGGTTATGTTAGGGGTCAAAGGAAATTGGCTCTAAATAAAACGATATCCATGATCGAGCGTTTAATTTATATCCGTTGTAAAACACGAATAATATTGCTTTGGTATTGACAAGAGATATGAGTTTTGGTAACCCTTGTTTTATTAGAGGACACAGCGTAAGAAAATTGACGTAGCATCCCAACAAAAATCCAGTGGGACAATTTTTTTTACTGTGGTTAAGAGTTAGGCTATAGAATTTCATAGGGTTGAGAATCATGCTCGTGTGTAATTCGAGAAAAATATATCGATACCAATCCAGTTAGATTACATAGAATAACGTATGGAAGAAGTAATTGGTCCGAATATGTCGTTAATAATATAGAATTATGGCTTTGTTTTACGATGACAAACGTGAAACAAGAACTATGTGAACTTGGGTAATAGTAAATACCCATTTATTTACAGTTGATTTCTATAGTTAACAATAAATTTAAATACGAGTAGATAGTAAAATATTTAAGAACTGCGCACGATCGGCTTATGCCTGAGAAAAGATAGGTAAATCATTTTATTTAAATCAGCCTAGAAATCATCATCATCTCAGCATATAATCCTGGTTGAATCCGCAGCTTCCGCGTTGGAGCCCAGGGTCCACTTTCCTACACTTACTTCTCCATTTCGCACGATCTCTGGCATCTCGTGGCGTGAGATTGTTGACACGCATGTCATCTCTTACAACGTCAAGCCAGCACTTCTTTGGTCTACCTCGCTTGTTCCGGTCCGGCGAAGGCGCCATGGCAAGACATTTGTTACCCACGTAGTGTGCCGGTTTTCGTAAGACAGGTTCACGAAGACCGCCACGGATGCGGGAGTTCCTGATGCGGTCTTTCCGCGAAACTCCACACATCCACCGCAGGCAGGCGTGTTGACCCGCCACGGAGGACGACAAAAAAAAGGAACAACAAAGCATTAATTTTCGTGGCACTAGCATCATGTTTGTTGTAATTAAATGCAACTGTACCAAAGCCCTTCTTTTTTTGTGATGCATTCGTTGATGGTAAAGCGAGCTAATTTATGAAGAGCCTATTCACTCTAGCCTTGAAGACGCTTAAATTGTAGTCAGACAGAAATACCGCCGCTGGCAAATTGTTCCAGTCGATGATGCTGAGATGCTGCCGAGATGATGCTACAAAGTTGGGGAATTAAGTCATGCAATTCCCTCACACACTCTCCAAAATGCATCCTATAGAAACCGAGAGTCTGGCTACTCTTTACCTGTGCTCCAAGGTTTTATACCGTTTTGAACCAATTCTGGATCGCCAATTAGTCTCTTTGTACGCCTTTTTTTATTATTAATTTGTAAACCAGCGCTTGACCGCAATCCCGCCTGATGGTAAGCAGAGACGCGATCGTTGATGGTAAAGCGCACTAGTTTATTAAGAGCCTATTCACTCTAGCCTTGAAGACACTCAAATTGTAGTCCGACGGAAACACCGTCGCTGGCAGATTATTCCAGCGGCAGTGTTTATTGCCTTTTTACCGAATTTAAAGTTACCAAATGGCATTTTGCAGCATCAGCCCAAATGTGGCTGCAGTACTCTACAAACGAACGGACCTATGCTTTGTATAACATTAGACTCCTCTAAATCCACAATTTCAAATAAAACTATCGAAAATCGATAGCAAAACCACTTCAGAACAAAACCTATCAACATTTCCCACAATATCGATACTCAAGTGAACGGCCCAGTAATCGTTTCCAATGCCTACTTGTAACTTGTCGTTAGTATAATTCCGCACTAAGCTATCATCCACTCTCGATATAACTGCTCCAGTTTTATTGATTCTACTTAACGTTTGTTTATGCCAGAGCCTTGCATCTTGGTAAAATCAATCTTACCGAGGTTTGTGCCTTATGGTAATAATTCCACCACTGTTCCTAAAACGGCTTAATAGCCAAGAGCCTCGACCAACACCTCAGGAGGCTCTCGTTAGGCAGCTGAATCAAAGGCTTGATTCAGAAAGTTGTACTTCTGGACACGGCTCGCATTGTCAGGAAGTTCCTCTCTCTGGAGCCCTGACCGCCAGTAGCTTGGACCCTGTTCCCGATGCCGGTGGGCTACTATTTTTTATATTTTTAAATGTTTTTTATGTATAGTTTATGTAGAAATATTTAAAAATACAATGAAATAAAGGAATAATAATAATAATCTTTATTCAAAAACTTACACAACATTGTAAAATAAAAGCTAAAAAATATTCTTATACAAATACATACATATCTTATTGCCTAAATAACAGCTAGGTATTATGTGTGACTAAAAATATACATAAGGTCATACAGAACGTATTATTATACAGAGAATCATGTAAAATTAGCGAGATGCCAGAGCTAGGTTTATCAAACCTGTGTTTCAGGCGATCACTCTACATCACAACAGATTAATAAGTCCGTAAGATTTAATCATGCAACGTTATGAACTAGGAATTCAATAAACAAAAACTTTAGTTATTTTTCATGCTATCTTATGTTATACTATTTCACAATTTATCACGATAACATAATTTAATAATAAAGATGAAAGTATTTTGTTCGATAATGATAAAACTTTATAATAATAATTTATTAGTACATTTTAAAAACATACGTGAGTACACAGGATCAAAAACGAATTTTTAAAAACGAAATTAATTGTATATCTAATCTAACTTTTATCTGCGAACTATCTACTATCACACTTATAAATTCCATTAGCTTTTCTGTGTCTGAGTAATTGAGATTCAATAGGTACTCCGATATTACTTGACTACATGTTTTGTAATTTATACTGTATATATCTAATAGATTGTTTAGCTTGTTATATAAGAAAGGGCCTAAAAATTCTTAATAAAGCGATTCTCACCTTTTTTTCCAAACCTTATCTCATGGTATTTGGGATCGGTCAAAGTCGACAGCTCGTTGTGATCCATGTGTGCTTCAAAGAGACGTCTGCCAATGTGCACACAAGCACAGATGTCTGCACATTGTGACGGGGACTGCTACAGCCTATATGAGGCGCGGGTCGGCGGGAGATACCTTTTATTGTGAAAACTGCAGCTGTCTGGTTATGGTGGTTGTAATGTGTAGTAATGTTCACCCACCTACATGATATAATAAAGTAGTTGCCATCTTGATCGCGGTGTTTCATTACATAACATGGTGACAGCGGTGAAAACAAATAATAGCTCGTACTTAATCTATTATATCAGTGTCGTAATATAATCAAATTATATTTAGTAGTGCTAATAAAGTATGGAACACGCGCGACCGCCGTCAGAATTATGTTTGCAAGGCAGCTCCGTCAGCCGGGCTGACGCGTGGAAGAAATGGAAAACGCAATTTATGTTGTTTCTAAAAGCATCTGGGATGCATAAAGAAAACGATGGTGTACAGGCCAGTTTACTGATCAATCTTATTGGATCCGAGGGGTTCGATGTGTATGAGACTTTTACCTTCGTTCTAGAAAGTGATAAGGATGACGTCACTTTGTTAATAAAGAAGTTTGATGAATATTTTGGAATGAGACAAAATATTACATTGGCCAGATACAATTTTTTACTAGGAATCAAGAGACTGGCGAATCGATAGATCAATATGTAACTGCATTGAAACTTCTGAGTAAATATTGCTGTTTTAAAGATTTAGAAGAGGAGATTATTCGTGACCGCATTGTTTGTGGCATAGCAAGTTCGATTGTGATCTCACATTGGAAAAAGCTATTAAGATCGTACAAGTCAACGAAGTATCAACAGACAGCGGTCGCTTGTTGGAGACCCGCGGTGCGGTAGGCGCCGGGGAGTCAACGTCGTCGGCGCACGTTAACGCGGTTGGCGTGCGCGGCGCAGGCAACCGAGCAGGCTGGCGCGGGCGCGGTGACCACGGAGCACGCGGTGCGGCCGGGGCCGCCTCCGGCAGCAGAGCGGTGCGGCAGGCGGGCGCATCGGGCCACTGTCTCAGGTGTGGAGGTCAATGTACGGAGCCGGGCTCGTGTCCAGCTACCTCTGTGCAGTGTTATGTATGTGAAAACCATGGGCATTTCGCTAGAATGTGCAGATTAAAAAAAAGTGTTATAAAAGTGCATGATGTAGGTATGAGTGAAGAGAAGTTCAACGATATTGATGATTGCGAGTCATTTTTTATATCTATTCTGTATAACGTTCCTGAGATTAATTCACTGTCGGAGGACTGGTTTGAAACTTTGCATGGGGAGTACGGTTCAGAGAAATTTAAATTAGACACGGGTGCAGATATTAGTGTTTTATCTTATAAACGATTTTTATCACTTGGTTATGACAAAGAGTTAATATGTATTAATCAACATGTGAAACTACAATCGTACAGTGGCGATTGTATTCCTATAAAAGGTATATGTAGTTTGACATGGTGGTTTAAGAATGTTGAGTATACAATTAAATTTGCAATTGCTGTTGGTGATTGTCAAAGTGTGTTGGGATTGCAAGCTTGTATAACGTTAGGTTTAATAAAACGAACAAATTGTGATGATATTATACAGCATAAAGAATTACTCTGTAAGCAAATGAAAAGTAAATCGTATTACGATCGACATTGTAAACCTTTACCAGAGTTATGTGTTGGCGATGACGTCATTATGTTAGAAAATAATAACGAGAGAATCCCAGGCAAAGGTGTAGCAAAGGCGTCAACACCGCGATCATACATTATAAAAAACAAAAAAGGTATTGATCGTCGAAATCACCGACATTTGCTTAAGAGTATGGGTGATAATAAAAAAGAGACTAGCAAAACTGTTAATTATATTGTTCTATCCGATGATGATAATGATGATGAACAAAATTGTAATTCGGAGGATGATGTATATGTCTCGGAGGATGATGACTATGAACCAAGCATCAACATTGATAAAAGTATGCGAAGTTCGTATTCACCACCGGTAACGCGTAGTAAGGCTCAGAAAAGTTAAATATCAAACTTTGTTTACTTTCCTTTTACTATTGTTTTCTTTGTGTTTTTAAAGGGGAAGATGTTGTGGGTACTCGTATATGTGTAGTAATGTTCACCCACCTACATGATATAATAAAGTAGTTGCCATCTTGATCGCGGTGTTTCATTACATAACAGAGATACACGCCAGACAGTGGAATCTTGGCAATGGAATTCCGCTCTTTCCCTCAGCGCTTGACCGCAATCCCGCCTGATAGTAAGCAGTGATTCGATCGTTGATGGTAAAGCGCACTAGTTTATTAAGAACCTATTCACTCAGATTGAGCGAATAGGAAGGAAGACGGCAGTTGAGCGAGGTGATGCAATGTTAAACCCAACAACACGACCAACGACGCTGCGCCAAAGGGAGATTGATCTGAAGACCCTCCACGACCAAACTCTCAACACAACAACATTTGGCGCATCGTACCCGGCACACATCGCAACACAACTTCTCAGACCCGTCCTCCGTACGGCTTCATCAGATATCATGCCGGAACACGACAAATCGCTTGGCAGCAAGACTTTGTCTGGTGGGTGGTAACTTCTGCCGGCGGCCGATGTTATGGCCTACCACTGATAGAACTCTAAATATATTGTCACACAAAAGCGAGTAAACTATCTCAAATCTTCCTCCTTTAATCTTTTCACATCGCCCGACTACCCTAAGATGTTTGTCGCATAATTCGGTACTAAGCTACTACCGAATACCGATTCCAGTATCGATTCAAGAATCGAGATAAGTACCGATGTTAGGTTATCTTTAGCGACTTTCCTCCGAGCCGAGGAATTTAGATGAAAATTGTAGATATAGTTTTCCTTTTAGCCTAGGGGTTATATTGATAGTACGAATAAGGGTCGGTATAATACGTTCTTTGATATTATTTTGGTTTTTCCTTTGTATTAATGAGGTTCCTTAGGGTTCCGTACTTAATGGATGCGAAGTATGTCAACGGAACCCAATTACCTTGCCTCGACCAGGGAATAAATTTCATTCATTCTCGGTGGTAGGCCATAACATCGGCCGTCGGCAGAAGTTACCACCCCCCAGACAAAGCCTTGCCGCCAAGCAATTTGTCGTGTTCCGGCATGATGTCTGGTGAAGCCGTACGGAGGACGGGTTTGAGCAGTTGTGTTGCGATGTGTGCCGGGTACGATGCGCCTAATGTTGTTGTGTTGGGAGTTTGGTCGTGGAGGGTCTTCAGATCAATCTCCCTTTGGCGCAGCATCGTTGGTCGTGTTGTTGGGTTTAACATTGCTTCACCTCGGTCAACTGCCTTCTTCCTTCCTATTCGCTCAGTTTTTCTGAGTGAATAGGCTTTTAATAAATTAGCGCGCTTTACCATCAACGATCGCATCACTGCTTACCATCAGGCGGGATTGTTAATAATTAATTTATAAATTAATTATTAACATGTTACTTCGTCAGTTCAGCGTCTTTTTCTTTCTAATTCATTAAGAAAAGGACATAAGATAAATATTAGTTTATAATTATCAAATTAGTTCGCGCCTGGCGCAAATCGACGTCTATGGATTGTGTTAGTTTTACAGGACTAGTATCCTAGAAGACTAACTATCAAAAAAGATTAAAAAAACAGGGGGGTTTTGACAAGAAAGCCAAAATGAGTGTCACGCTCATTTTTCATTGAACTTTTAAAATTATTTATAGTGTCGTTTACTAAATAAAAACGCGTGATTTATGTAGTAAAAAGTGCATTCAGTGAATAATTTATAAAGAACATTGAAATATCACAGCACAGTGGCCACATCATGGCTTTTCATCAAATCCGCCATTATTGTAAAATATTTTTTTAAAGAATTTCTATAATTTGTTACACGTGTTATTGGCAAAATTGTGGTATCTAACCACAGAGGCCATTGAAGAGTTGAAGAAAATTCACTCTAAAGAAAAGAAAAAAAGATAAAAAACAGTTTACACTGTAACAAAAAAAAAAAAATACAAAGAAGTAGAAATAAGATTTAAAAAATACATAATAATACTTGTACCAAGTTCACAAAAACTGTGTAGTCCAAGCCTGCACTAACGATTTCTGCTTCAAAAAGATTATAGTGTTTTATTTAACGCAGTCCTATAAAAAGATCAAGTGTTAGGTAACCCACTTACCCAAAGATCAATATATTCAAATTAAAATAACCTCTCAAATATTCCACTGAGACCAACTGAACGGTTTTCAACTTTGAACACACAGACGTGACCACATTGTGAATATTAAACCCATTATTACCGAATATGTGACTTGGAGAGGCGCCAGCTCTAATTCTAACACTGCAACGAGTTTTAAAAGGTGAAGAGTGTAAAATGTAATGTAAAACAAATTTAAAAAGTCATATACATTCTTCATTTCTTGTCATCCTTTTTTTATCATTATAAACTAGTGCTTGGTTCTACCTCAAAATCGCAAAGATAGCCATTGAGAGGAATAGCACAAGGGGCAGCGCAACCACGCGACTGCCGTCGGCAAGAATCGACTAAGAAATGTAAAATGTATAGGAATAAGATATTGTATAGAAATAATATTAGTTTAAGAAATGATTTAAAAATGACAAAAAGAAAGATGACAACAAAAGAATTTACAGACACAGTGGAAAAAAGTAACCCACGACAGCCAAACCCGCAAAAGAAATAGCGGAAAAAAGAATAAGCTGGAACAAATAAAAATAGACAAGGATTCTTGCCAAGCAAGAAGCGAAAGACGACAAAAAAACGAAAAAAAAAAACTAGTGCTTGACAGCAATCTCGTCTGATGGTAAGCAGAAATGCAATCATTGATGGCAATACGCGCTAGTCTATTAAGCCTATATCTCTAGTCTATACACAAAATAAAACAAAAAACTGTGAATAGGAAGGAAGACGGCAGTTGAGCGAAGTGGTGCAACGTTCAATAACACGACCAACGATGTTGCGCCAGAGGGGGATTGATCTGGAGACTCCACGATCAAACTCCCAACACAACATCATTTGGCGCATCGTACCCGGCACACATCGCAGCACAACTGCTCAGACCCGTCCTCCGTACGGCTTCAACGGACATCATGCCGGACGACGGATGACGAATCGGTTGGGGGCAAGACTTTGTCTGGTGGGTGGTAGATTTTGTTGGTAACCTATGTTATGGCCTACCACCGAGACGCCGCGAACCTTCCTGACGTGCTACAGCAACCCCAAGAACACCCTGAATTTACTACATTTTTGTTCTGTATGGGCTGGTCGTTGTATGCCCGCTGAATATGCATGGTCCACAGGCTACACGTGTAAAACGACTGAACGTCTTGAAAAGCGTTATATTAACAGACTTAGAACATATGAAAATATAATAACATCAGACTGTATGTTTCCTGATGGGCAGAGCCTTCTTCTCATCTATATAGGGAATTTCATTCCTAAAGGTTTGTCTTGGGTTTTCACAGTCGCTACGGATAATCAGAAGAAGTCTAACCACGGGAAATTGTTTTCTTATCGTACCTGCCAGGGCTGGGGGTTGTTCGAAAAAGTTACCGCGGCTCCTGGCTCACAGGCAAGTGAAGGAGCACTGCGGGTTTTACTCAGTATTTAATAAACCTGACACCCCCTACCGTTCCGCCTAGAGTGAGAGATGTCATTTGATGATTTCCGAGGAGTGTCTCATTACCTAGTAAACTGAACTATGGAGGTCAGACAGGCCCTTAGCATTTTAGACTAGAAGCCTACCATACATAGATGGGAATAGGCTACACATATGATGGCTTTTAGAATATACAATGGTAAACGTGAAAATAATTGCAACACTTAAATGGCTCTGAGCCGGGCACATGCCCGATGGAGCCGACGGGTTTTCGAGTGGCGACCACGCATCGAAGGACGCTGCGTCAGTAGACCCCTGACAAAGTCGACCGACGACCTGGTGAAGGTCGCAAGAAATCGCTGTTTGCGGGAGGCGTACGACCGGTCGTCGTGGATATCCTTAGGGGAGGCCTATGTCCAGCAGTGGACATCTTTTGGCTGAAATGATGATGATGAACGTAAAAAGTACAGAGGGACCAGATTGGAGTTCAACCTGATTGGGCTATAGAATACATGCGTAATATTATGGCACATCATCGCCGTCATCATCAGCCTCTACTCGTCCACTGCTGGACATAATCCTCCTCCTTGGCACGCCAACAAGCCCGATCCTGAGCAGTTCTCTACCAGTCACTATCAGCCACCTTTTTGATGTCGTCGCTCCATATCAACCTAGGGCGTCCTACGCTACGTTTGCCCCAACGGTTGTCGGTCCTGCGGCATATGTGACCAGCCCATTGCCACTTCAGCTTGCTAATCCTCTCAGCTATATCGGTGACTCTGGTCCTCTGTCGGATAACAGCTCGGCTCAGCTTGTATCCAGCTGGGATGAGCAGTATTTGGTAAACTTCGTCGGGTATTTTCGTTGCCTATGGACAACGAAAATTCCCGTATGCCCCAATGTTTGAAGACTAAAATCTTCAACCAGTGCGTCTTACCCGTCATGACTTATGAAACCGAGACGTGGACACTAACGGTCAGACTAGTCCATGAGTTTCAAGCTGCTCACCGAGCTATGGAGCGGGCTATGTTGGGCGTCTCTCTGAAGGACCGCATCAGGGATTCTGGCACAATACAATTAAAATCGTCTGATATACTACAGTACATTTAATTATTTTCATCCCTATTACCATACCCCCTTTCCTAACGGAAATTGTCATTTAAAAGCTTCAACACAAATATTATGTTAAGCAGTCACCCGACTTTTAATGTTATTCCAACCTGATTTTGACCACAAAAAATATCACACATGATATTCGTCGCATTTATGACTAAAAGCCTACCGGAAGTCGGCTAGGGTTGCTTTCATAGAGCTTCCGGCACGAGACCGGAAGTACATATCTACACACGAGTAAGAGACGGGAAATGACGGTGGTTTGTCGTCGTCAGTTTTATGAATAAAAAGCTGTGAAGTGTGAGTCGCGAAATGAATAAATTACAAAAGAGTGACATTTTTAATAAATATTTTTTACCAACGGTATACAGCGCTTTTTCGTGCAAGCTCTTGGTATGTCAACATCATCATCAACAACCTTTTTACCGTCCCACTGCTGGGCACAGGTATCCTCTCATTCAGAGAGGGGTTGAGCGTCACCACGCTTGCTCAATGCGGGTTGGCGATTTCAAACGATTTCCTTCACCTTCAGTCATTGGTGTCCAAGATATACTTAGAAAGTACATATAACTTTAGAAAAGTTACATTGGTACTTGCCTGGCCTGGAATCGAACCCGCACACTCATACCTGAGAGGCTGGTGTTTTAACCACAAGGCCACCACGACTCGGTATGTAAAGATGGTCTATTGGGCTTCCATCCACGGACCAATCATGGCAAGCGCTACTTAACCTAAACTTATGAACACATCACCAAGGGGTATCGTATTACCCGGTAACTGGGTTGTGAAGGTCAGATAGAAAGTCGCTCCATGTAGATTACTAGTATCCAGCTGCATTCGGTCAGACTGGACGCTGACCCCGACGTAGTTGGGAAAAGCCAGCCTATTAGCAGATGATGTGTCGTGAAAAACAAACGACGCAATTTCGTTTACTTTTTGGTTGGCGTGATATTAAGTTAATAGTCCATTTATGCTCACATACTTAATGCAAATTAAAACTTATACGGTACGACAAAGTATGAATGAATGAATAAAAAGAATGTAAGCACCAGCTTCCAAATGAAAAGAGAGAGAATCGTCAAAATACCGTTCAACCGGTCGAGTTCTAAGAATCAATCTTCAGTTGATTTGAAAACCTCATCCTTCTTTTGAAGTCGGTTAAAAAGTTGCACGATTTATTTTTTAATTATTATAAACTAGTGCTTGACTGCAATCCCACCTGATGGTAAGCAGTGATGCAATCGTTGATGGTAAAGCGCGCTAGTTTATTAAGAGCCTATTGACTCAGAAAAACTGAGCGAATAGGAAGGAAGACGGCTGTTGAGCGAGGTGATGCAATGTTAAACCCAACAACACTACCAACGATGCTGCGCCAGAGGGAGACAAAGTACACAATACGCTTACAAATAGTTTATATAGGAAAATGAAAGTTTACAAGGAAGGTACAATTTTTGTTGAATGAAAATAATGATTATCACATTATTCTAAGTAGATATAAATATACCACGCTAGAAAACTGAAGACCAAAAAACATGTCCCCACTTACAAATCCTATATTCAAACAAAAGTCCTCAGCGAAGGCCTCTCGTTGTAACAACGCTCTTGAGGCCGCAAACTCACGAACTTGTCGACAATCCCGATACAAAATTAGTATGGACTGTCATCCAACCCTCTCGATTCTGAGGAGTTACATGCAAAGCCGTTACACGACATGCGACGGCCTCTCGAAAATGGATGCGAGGTGGGGCGCTACCATTGTCGTGCTTACGGATTGTTTGATAGAATTTGTTTTACTGTTTTTTGTGGTATTGTGATTTGAGCATTAAATAAATATCTATGCATATTATAAATATAATTATAGTATCTCTTTTTAATATAAAAATAGCAGCTCAATGCATATTATTATGAGTATGTGTACCTGACATCGTAACGCAAACTTCGCGAAAAGGCTAGACCACATGCCACTAATAAAATTATGATAGTCATTTATGTCGTTAATGAACGGTTACAAAATTCACAGTGTTTAAAAAAAGTGTGGGCTCGGCCTTTGAACGTTGCAAGCGTGCCGCCATGCGGGTTTGTAGGCATGACGTTGATCCCTGATGTGAACTCTATTAGATCAGCTGATAAGATAGTTTTTCGAGTTAATTTTTCTTATAAATCTTATTGGGTTATAAAAATATAGCGATTATGAACGGTCTAAAGTGAAAAAACATACATATATATACATATATGTTTTTTAAATCATAAAAAAGCCGACGAAAAATTCCACCACCGGGGGTTCAGAATCATGTACTGGATCCATGGTACTCGTTTGTGCGTCGATGTCAGATACTCCCTTTCTACACCATCAGCATCATAAATCTTTTTATTGCCCCACGGCTGGGCACAGGTCTCCTCTCATACAGAGAAGGATTGAGCGTAATCACCACGCTTGCTCAATGTGGGTTAGCGATTTTAAATTTATAATATATATACGATAGTTACATATAATTAGAAAAAAATGTCTGTCCGTTTTTTTCGGCTTATCCCTTAAACGGCTGTACCGATTTTCATGGCATCGAGGTAAACCCCTAAGCAGCCGACGATGTTTTCAAGTGAGGCATCCTTCGATATCCGTTGATTGTTCAGAAAGAGCTTTCGTGGTTTCTGCCGCATAGGCAAGTGCTCCTTACACGGGTGGGTATTAGTCAGTAAAAGTCTGACACGCTCTTCCACAAGAGATAATTTGATGACTTCCCATCCTGAAAAAAAAAAGATTTCCTTCGCTGTGCGTGTCTAATAACATGCATTACATTTACTTGAAGGTGGCATCGAGTTAGAAAGCCAACTGAAATGGCAAGGTATCGCATTACATAGAATACTTTTTACCCCGATGTAGCTACAAAATCAGTAGTAGTTCGCTTTTAGCGATAAGACCGTCCATTGTGTCACACTTTATAAAATCTTCAAATTTATGTTCTGGAATGTATATGGTATATATAATAAACAGTATTCTCATCATCATCATCATTTTAGCCGAAAGACGTCCACTGCTGGACATAGGCCTCCCCCAAGGTACTCCACGACGACCGGTTCTGCGCCTCCCGCATCCAGCGGTTTCCCGCGACCTTCACCAGGTCGTCGGTCCACCTTGTCGGGGGCCTACCCACGCTACGTCTTCCGGTGCGTGGTCGCCACTCGAGAACCCGTCGGCCCCATCGGGCATCGGTCCTACGGGCAATGTGTCCAGCCCATTGCCACTTCAGTGTTGCAATTCTTCGGGCTATGTCGGTTACTCTCGTTCTTCTGCGGATCTCCTCATTCCTGATTCGATCGCGCAGTGAAACCCCAAGCATAGCCCTCTCCATTGCCCTTTGAGCGACTTTGAGCCGTCTTATAAGGCCCATTGTTAGCGACCACGTCTCAATTCCATAAGTCATCACTGGCAACACACACTGGTCGAAGACTTTTGTCTTGAGACACTGCGGTATTTCGGACGAGAAGATTCTACGTAGCTTCCCCAATTTTTTTTAATAGAACAATATTCTATTCTGTTCTATTTAGAAAAATGACAATACGATTTACACAAAATCGAAAAATTTACGAGAAAATTACAAATGGTACCGCCTATCTGTGGGTAAGTGTGACCAGCCTGAAACTCGTGTGGAGGACACTCAGACCGCAGATCATCTTATGGAACAAAACATATATATATGTACAACAGCTATATATGTTAAATTGTGAAGGATTATTACACTTCTTGTTGTTCGGGGTTTTGAGGATATCTGAAACGGAATAGACTTGGTAAAATTGTGGGAGCCTCTACAAGTGATTGTACTCAAAAACTTTGCATCCCAGACTGTTAGCCTCACTAGACAAGACTTAACTGGGGAAACTTATTTAATACTAGCAGCTGCCAGCGACTTCGTTCGCGTGAAGTTAGTTATGCTCCGCTCCTATTGGTCACAGCGTGATGTTATACACGGTGTATCTGACATCGTAACGCAAACTTCGCGAAAAGGCTACACCGCATGCAACTAATATAATTATGACAGTCATTTATGTCGTTAATGAACGGTTACAGAATTCACAGTGTTGAAAAAAGTGTGTTGTGTGTGAAAAAAGTGTCGGCTCGCCCTTTGAACGTTGCAAGCGTGCCACCGTGCGGGTTTGTAGGTATGATGTTGATCCCTGATGTGAGCTCTATTAAATCAGCTGATAAGATAGTTTTTCGAGGTTTTGTTTTCATTGTGCTTTTTTGTATAATTAGCGAATTAATTAATTTTTACTTTAAAATCTTATTGGGTTATAAAAGTATAGCAATTATGAACGGGCTAATGTGAAAAAAACGACATACATTTTTTTTTAATCCGACGAGAAATTCCACCACTGGGGGGGTTCAAAATCATGTACTGGATCCATGGTATGCGTTTGTGCGTCGACGTCAGATACACCCTTTATAGCTTAAAGCCTTCCTGGATTAATGGACTATGCAACGCAAAAGAATTTTCAAATCGGACCAGTAGTACCTGAGATTAGCACGTTCAAACAACCAAACAAACTCTTCATCTTTATATATTAGTAGTATAGATGACAATGTGATTTTTTTTTAATATTCATAAACTAAGTAATGCTTGACTGAAATCCCGCCTGATGGTAAGCGGTGATGCAATCGTTGACGGCAAAGCGCTCTACTTTATTAGGCGTATTCATTGAAAAAACTTAATGAATAGAAGACGGCAGTTGAGCGAGGTGATGCAATGTAAAACTCAACAACACGACCAACGATGCTGCGCCAGAGGGAGATTGATCTGGAGACCCTCCACGACCAAACTTCCACATCGTACCCGGCACACATCGCAACACAACTGCTCAGACCCGTCCTCTGTACGGCTTCACCAGACATAATGCCGGAACACGACGAATCGCTTGGCGGTAAAACTATGTCTGATGGGTGGTAACTTCTGCCGACAGCCGATATTATGGCCTACCACCGAGAAAACAGCATATATTTTACCCTATAATGTTCTGTCTGTAACTGTAGACACAGTCTTCTTCTTTATGACGGCGTGCGCCGTGGTCCACGCGGGTCCATTGCAGGTTTGTGAATTTCGAT
Organism: Sesamia inferens; assembly: GCA_037179545.1. Lineage (NCBI taxonomy): Eukaryota > Metazoa > Arthropoda > Insecta > Lepidoptera > Noctuidae > Sesamia > Sesamia inferens. The sequence continues at coordinate 8,069,449 of CM073949.1, forward strand.
GTTTTTGTTCACCGTTTTGAGAACATTGAACACAATTTAAACCACGTGCCTAGCTAATAAATTTTTTAAAATGTTATATCAAATTTTAAAACTTTAGATTTTAAAAACAAGTATAAGAATTGTTTTGTAATGATTTTTTTTTTCATTTTATTAAGATACAACAGCGATTTACATAGATGCTTACACTAAAACAAATAAATTTCATAAAAGCCAGTAACAGGATATCATAGCTAAGTATAACATAAAAATGACCTTAACTTTTAAAACAATAATGTATCATTTTGTTTTTTTTAATATATACATGCAAACATACACACACACACACAAGCCCCCCCTGGATATGAATTATCCAGCGGGAGTTGACAGCCTCTCAAGCACTTACAACTTAAAATTTGATTTCGAAACGGTATAAATATCGATATCGCTGAAATATTTATTAAATGTTTTGATAGATCGTGAAGTGAATTCGTTGTTCCCGTAGTTTGTTTTCTTCAACGGAACATGAAAAACGTTGTGAATGTTATATCTAGGATGACATCGAGGTATGACTAAAGATATAAGTGACGTCAAAGAAGGGCAGTCGAGATTTGTGTTAACTATATCGTGAAGAAATGCTAAGTCAAGCATAGTTCTTCTGTTTTGCAAAGTTTCAATACGATTTTTTTTTTTTTTTACTAATTATAAACTAGCGCTTGACCGCAATCCCGCCTGATGGTAAGCAGTGATGCGATCGTTGATGGTAAAGCGCGCTAGTTTATTAAGAACCTATTCACTCAGATTGAGCGAATAGGAAGGAAGACGGCAGTTGGGCGAGGTGATGCAATGTTAAATCCAACAACACGACCAACGATGCTGCGCCAAAGGGAGATTGATCTGAAGACCCTCCACGACCAAACTCCCAACACAACAACATTTGGCGCATCGTAGCCGGCACACATCGCAACACAACTGCTCCGACCCGTCCACCGTACGGCTTCAACAGACATCATGCCGGAACACGACAAATCGCTTCATCATCATCATCTCAGCCGAAAGACGTCCACTGCTGGACATAGGCCTCCCCCAAGGTTCTCCACGACGACCGGTTCTGCGCCTCCCGCATCCAGCGGTTTCCCGCGACCTTCACCAGGTCGTCGGTCCATCTTGTCGGGGGCCTACCCACGCTACGTCTTCCGGTGCGTGGTCGCCACTCACAAAGTCAAAACTCGACAAATCGCTTGGCTTGGCGATAATGTTTACATGCTTCTTCGTAAGTGGAAAAGTTAATTTTTTGTCTGACAATTGATCGTTTGAACGCGCTAACTCAGGAACTACTACATAATCAGCCTATACTGTTCCCACTGTTGGGACACAGGCCTCCTCTCGGTGAGAAGGGGAGTGGGCCGTAATAGGGCACGCTGGCCTAGTGCGGGTTGGTAGATGTCACATGTCTTCAAAGTTTTTCACTCTTGGACATGCCGGTTTCCTTGCAATGTTTTCCTTCACCGTTTTGAGAGCAGTGGTGATTAAATAATTTACACAAAATAATGCGCCTGACTGAGTTCGAAGATACGACCTCCAACTTTATAAGTTACAGCCAACACCATAGGGCTATCGCTGCTCTCAGGAAGTACTGGTTCGAATTAATGCTCGTTTTTTTTTACATTGGATAGTCTATATATGGAGGAAGGCTTTAGGCTATATAACATCACACTACGACTAACAGGTGCGCTGAATCAATGAAAAAAGTGGAAAAACGAGGAAAATTATCCATACTTGAGAGCTTCGTGGCATACAATGCGTAAGCGGTTCAACTTTTACTCGGTGTTAGGTCATAAGATCGGATGCCGGCAGAAGTTACCACCCACCAGACAAAGTCTTGCCGCCAAGCGGTTCGTCGTGTTCCGGCGTGATATCTGGTGAAGCCGTACGGAGGACGGGTCTGAGCAGTTGTGTTGTGAAGCTTGCCGGGTACGATGCGTCAAATGATGTTGTGTCGGGAGTTTGATTATGGTCCATCCAGATCAATTTCCCTCTGGCGCAGCATCATTGGCCGTGTTGTTGGGTTTATAAATTTGCATCACCTCGTTCAACTGCCGTCTTTCTTCCTATTCACTAAGTTTTTTAAGTGAATGGGTTTAATAAACTAGCGCGCTTCATCATCAATGATTTCATCACTGCATACCATCAGGCGAGATTGCAGTCCAGCGCTAGTTTATAATTATTTAAAAAAGTAAAAAAAACTTACCCAAAAATATGATAAAAAAGACTTCTGAATAGCGATTATAATAACCGAAATTGTGGCAGACAAAGTCGTTGGCAACAGCTAGTACCCAAGCAATAAAAACACACAAAATATAAAAACGATGTACATGTACCGAATCAATGTTTAAATTACCATCCAAAAATCCGTGATTGCTTAAAAAATCCTCACAATCAACCACTAAATATTTGAATTTCAAATGCAGACACACCGTAAAAAACCCGCCATTAATACTTGCACCGCGACACGTGTGTGCGGAGGAAAAATAAAGAAAAACGCAAGCGTCCTGCGCCCTGAGATAACGTCAATTAGTAAGATGTATGGCTGTTTCGTAAAGTGTGGCCGGACCACATGGTAGTGGAGGAGAAAAGGTCAGAATAGGCTAAATATACTGCTTTAATCGATTCGCACGAATTCACTCGCCCGAATCGACCGATTCGCCCCTTTTAAATGATAAATGATTCTATCTTTTAAGAAGGTTTGTACGAATCAAACATATTTTAAAAACTATATGAGGTATTTATAGTTAATTAGTTACAGTCCCTTTTAAAGCCCAGAGATATAATCTTCCATAAAGCCATGTGGATCGATGTCTAAGATGCATATTTGGAGATGCACATTTTGAATGTTTTCCAATAGTGTAGGAAGAATGACAATAGCGCACAGTAATGACCATTGATCGGAATAGGTACAGTGATTTTTGGTACTTGTTTCATAAATGTTCACAGAAAGAATAACGTGGATAAGCCATTTTCCCGGAATATAATTCCGGATCCAAGTAAATATTGTTAATGTTGGTAGTGCCATTATTACAACTTAATTCATTTAAAGGAAGGTAACAAAACTAAACCAATTTACTATTTACTTGTTGAAAAATAAAAGCAATCAAATTCCGATCAAAGCATTAATACATTTCAATATTTTATTATTAACCTCTAATGAAAGGTATGGTCAAATCAAACGGTTTTACGACTTAATATAATTTATACATTTTTTTTTTAATAATCTACCAATTTCGTAAATCTGGAGAAATTTCCATATTAATATATATGTTTCCGATCAATGACCTCAATTCACTCTACCTATTCTGATCACTGGTAATGATATGAGTTAAATTTTATGAACTTTTTCCTACAGGAATAAGAAGAAGGGGAATAGGAAAGGGGAATCAGCACTGTTTAAAATTCAATTATCATGGTTGAGTACGAGCTTTGATTATGTTGTATTGTATGTCTTTTGATATTATTTATAACGTGAATCATGTCAATATACGACTTAAAATTTTCATTCTGGCCATGCAGATGGCAAAAGAGTGTTAGGTATTACATATTTTTTTTAACAATGGGTAATTTAAAAACATTCTTTCACAATTTCCTCTTTGTTTCAATCTTTCAAAAATAGCTGTAATCTTCCTATATTTCCGACAAGTTTTTGACATTGATTGTCTACGATATGATATTCACACTTAGATAATTAAGACAATTGGACTTCAGATCTACAATCCTAGTTGAACTGCGCGCCTCTTGCAATCCTTTGTCCTGAATTACCTACAACACCGCGCAATATCTGCGGTAAAGTAGTATATATCCGTTCAGTTTTGAAGGACGCGTACCCTTTCCATTAAAAAGTCGTAGTTTTCTATGGACAAAAGAGTCTATACGAAGGTCTATCCGGCTTCTATTTGAGCCTGTACTGACAGCTTCCATCTTCATCATGAGTTGCCAATAACAGTTTTTTTTTTAATAATTATAAACTTGTACTTGACTGAAATCCCGCCTCATGGTAAGCAGTGATACAATCTTTGATGGTAAAGCGCACTAGTTTATTAAGCCTTTTCAAGTAAAAAACTTAGGAATAGATAGGATGACGGCAGTTGAGCGAGGTGATGCAATGTTAAACCCAACAATACAACCAACGTTGCTGTGCCAGAGGGAGATTGAACTCTCCACGACCAAACTCCCGACACAACAACATTTGGTGCATTGTACCCGGCACACATCGCAACACAACTGCTCAGACCCGTCCTCCGTACGGTTTCACCAGACAGCATGCTGTACACGATAAATCGCTTGGTGGCAAGCTTGTCTGGTGGGTGGTAACTTCCTACCACCGAGTTAAGTTCTAGCTTACCAAACTAAAAAAGAATTTAAAGTTGCCGGTATCCATAACTTGACTGTGTACAACTTCTACATAGAAATATACGTGTAAAGCTAACTTGATAATTCGATTTTTTTGTTCAAAAACTAAATTAAATTTAAGTTCATTGTATCTTTTTCTTTCCATTTCATTAAGAAAATGACAGAATATAAAATGTCAGTTTAGACCTGTCAAATTAGTGCGCTCCTGACGTAAACTGGCGTAATTTCAGTCCCCATGTTTATAATTGCGTCTAAACTGTCTATGGAGTTTCTTAATTTGACAGGATTAAACTATAATGTTATCTTCTATCCTTTTCTTAACGAAATGGAAAGAAAAAGATACAACAGAATCGGCGTCATTATTTTTATACTCTCACCTAATTGTTCTTTCTTTTTCTTTATTTTTTGGCTACGCACGGTTTGTGCATTTAGCCAATGTCACATAATTATGAATTATTCATGTCGAAAAAGACGGCAGCGTGACCCGTCTTACGAGTGAGGTTTGGGGCAGTCATGATGTGGCCACTATGCTGCGATATTTCACTGTTCTTTATGAACTATTTACTAAATGCACTTTTTACTACATAAATCACGCACTTTTATTTAGTAAACAACACTATAAATAATTTTAAAAGTCCAATGAAAAACGAGCGTAACACACAGCTTGACTTTCCCGCCAAAACTCTCAACCTAATTGTTAAATATCTGTGCAGTCTACCTGCAAAGCCCAAACCGTGACAAACCCAAAGACAGTACATATTAGGACTTCTAACCAACCTTCTTTGCAACATAACAGATATAATAATGTATGAGATGATTATACGATCTCATTGTGGAGCAGTGGCCACTCGAATTAGTGTCGCTATATCTCACTGAGCCGTTAGCACATGGATGAAGATTTTAGGCTTTTGTTTAGAGGAGAAAAAAGTAGAAAAAGTGGAGTACAATGTGTCTGTATTCTAAAGAGATACAAATGAAAGTGAGGTACTATACATCGTATGGAAGAAAGGATTAACTTACACAGGAAAAAGTAGAAAAAAAAGAAAGAAAGAAAGAAAATACATTTATTTAGCACAGAGTAAAAGAGACATAGTACTTCAGATAAAGACAACCATAACAAAAGTAAGCAGGAATATGTGCCCCCCGGATGCTCCAAAAAGGCCCAGTTCAGCAAAAATGTCAGACAACTATTGCCTGTTTTTCAACTGAACCTGATGTGTGAAGTGACGGATATAAAACAATTGTATACAGCAACGTAATTTGCGTAGGCATAAAAAATAAACAAAAAGAAAAATATAATAAAATAAAATAAATTTGTGCTATATAAAAACAATGACGTGTGCACTTGAAATAAAAATTAAAACCCAAAAACGAGTCAAATTAAAAAAAGAAGACTACGACGTACCTGTGTTCCATAAAAAAGTGGAGTACGCCGCGTCTGCGTTTCAAAAAAGTGGAGTACGGTGTGTCTGTGTTTTAAAAATGTGGAGTACGATGTGTCTGTGTTTTAAAAAATATAAATGAAATTGATGCGCTATTCGTCATGTGGATGAAAGGAATTACACGCAATGTTCTTGATTTAGGCGTTTGTATTACCTAAAGCATTGATTGTCAGTTTCCTTTCTTCAGAACTCATCGAGTGGGAGATTTTATTTTTATTCTATTGTATCTTAAAAATCAAATCAAAAGTCATTTATTCAAATATGGCTGAAAAACAGCCCTTTCCAAAGTTAAACCTACAAAAGACAGTCACCCAAAATGGCACTTTTACAGCATTTTATAGTGCTTTCTTTCAAAAAAAGTCGTGGTGGCCTAGTGGTTAAAATACCAGCCTCTCAAGTATGAGTGCGCGGGTTCGATTCCAGGTCAGGCAAGTACCTACCAATGTAACTTTTCTAAAGTTATATGTACTTTCTAAGTATATCTTAGACACCAATGACTGAAGGTGAAGGAAAACACATCTTGAGGAAACGTGGACTTTAAGTCTGAAATCGCCAACTCGCATTGAGCAAGCGTGGTGATTACGCTCAATCCTTCTCTGTATGAGAGGAGACCTGTGACCAGCTGTGGGACGATTAAAATGTTGATAATGATAGTGCTTTCTGTGAGAAGAACAAATTTCGTAACAACCTCCTCAGCATCACAAGTGTCTGTTCTGTTAAAATTTCAATGAATCAATCACCTCGGTGTTCGCTTACGCAGAATCTCGCGCATATATGCTGATCAGCTACTACATTACAAAAAGCTAAAATTTTCATTATGACAAAAATATTTCATCCCATCGGAAAAAAAACTGAAACGTAACAAAACAAAGACATAAAACCTAGCTATCTCCGCAAATGAATCATAAAAAAATGTCACCCATATCTCAATCATATTAGGGAAAACCATGTTGATCTTAACATCATCTGATTTTATATTCTCTCTGGTAATAGGTTAAAGATTCGATATGATGATATGTATTTGTATTTCTCGGTGGTAGGCCATAACATCGGCCGCCGGCAGAAGTTACCAGCCACCAGACAAATTCTTGCCGCCAAGCGATTTGTCGTGTTCCTGATGTCTGGTGAAGCCGTACGGAGAACGGGACTGAGCATTGTGTTGCGATGTGTGCCGGGTACGATACGCCAAATGTAGTTGTGTTGGGAGTTTGGTAGTTGAGGCTCTTCAGATCAATCTCCCTTTAGCGCAGCATCGTTGGTCGTGTTGTTGGGACTAACATTGCATCACCTCGCTCAACTGCCGTCTTCCTTCCTGTTCGCTCAGTTGTTCTGAGTGAATAGGCTCTTAATAAACTAGCGCGCTTTACCATCAACGATCGCATCACGGCTTACCATCAGCCGGGATTGCGGTCAAGCGCTAGTTTATAATTATTAAAAAAAAATGTATGGTAATAAAAATTTGTTGTGTGGGGCTAAGTTTATAAAAAGAATCTGGGTCACCAATTAGCCTCTTCGCACGTCGCCCACCGAATCCGAAGTTCCAGGTGGCATTATGCAGCAACAGCCTAAATGTGGCTGCAGTACTGCACACACGAACGGATCTGTGCTTTGTATAACATTAGAAATTGCACTGGTGTGAAGTATGAATGTGCGTGTGTACGCAATTACCGTGCTGATTGGTACCGTCATCATCATCATCACAGCGTTAATCCCAGTCACATCCGTAGCTTTTTCAGCTTTGAAATCTGGGGTCAGCTTTACCAGTTTATGATTTTTGACGGTGACCACAATTAACACAAATTCAAAAACTCAATTCGAGAATACAATCCTGTTCTTATTTTGATAGCACAGCTTTAAAATAAAATCATAGATCTATCGGATTCTGTAATAAAACAAGAAATAAAATGTACTTAATGGTACTTTATTATAAGTCTATACAATAATAAATACTGCGTGTTGTACTTAACTGCTGATCTTGGCTAAAATTTGATATTTTCCGTGAAGTGACTACCGTCTGACATCCACAGCCCGAAGGCGCCATTGCAGTTAGACCAATTGTTGGACTTTTGAGGGTTCCAACAACCCGTAACGACTGCCATTAGAAGTTCGTATGGCAACCGGAACCAACGGCTTAACGTGTTTTCTGAGGCACGACCAGACCAGTACAAATATTCGTATTTAAGCATACATATATTTGTACTGCACGTGGATTGAACTCGACGCGTTCGCTACCACTACGGCATGGAGGCTGTAGAGCCACACATCTACTCTATATCGACACCTCCTACGTACAACTAAGTAACTGAAAAATGCAAATTTTATAGGAGAGCGAATTGAAGATTTCAATTTTTTTGAATCGCCATAGCTAAGCCCCTTTATGGAATTGAAATATAATATTTGGTGAGCGGGTTTAAACTTAAGTGAAATTTATAATTAAGAATATATTTTGTGTCTAAATCTTCAAGTTTTTGTTTTATCACAAATGCATACTTTTACTGCGTTATAAAAAACAATGAAAATATCCTAACTGGCACATACACATTTCTTCATTGGAATATTCAGGCACCCTATTGCTTTAACTGTCAGATACGTACTTATAATCGGTAAAGTCAATTGTAATATCCTATGTATCTGTTACTTACATAATTTATCACCGTAACTATATTATTGTGCATATAAGTGTAACTGAATTCCAAACATGTAAAAATAATCACGTGTGTTGGTATTTTGAAATAAAAGCAGTGGATATATTTGTATTATCTAATGTTTATTTTCAAAACACAAAAATAGAAATTTCCACCGTTTCAAGTGTCAAAAAGTAACATTATGTGTTGTATGTTTGTGACACCGAAGATCTTATGTAACATTAATTAAAAATAGCATCTACCTACTTGCTGGTAATCAGACTTTTCTGTTTTGTTTAATTAGGTATAAGTTCTTAATGAAGTGGAAATCACTTATATAAAACAAAACTAAAAAAAGAAATATGAAAAAATAAAAATATTCTTTAACTTTATAAAAAAAACTGCCTTAAAGGCAGTTTTTGTTCATTTCGTAAAAAGGGGTTTGTCTCAAAATAAATTCTTAAAATATCGTAATGTTAATTCTAAATATATTGAACATGTAAAATTAGTACTTATCAATTAATATAAATCAGTCCTTTCAAAAAGTTATTTGGACATTCTTGCACTGAGATCAAATTTAATATGATACTTATTACTGAACTATCATTGTGTACTTATAATGATTATAACAAGGTTTCATTCTATATTATTTTACTTATTGAGTAATAAAATTGCACGTTTTATCATTAACTAGCTGCGCCACGCGGCTTCACACGCGTTTTTTTTAATAAGCCCTGCTCCTATTGGTCCCAGCATGATATTATATAGCCTAAAGCCTTTCTGGATTAATGGGCCAACGCAAAAAGAATTTTTCAAATCGGATTAGTAGTTCCTGAGATTAGCGCGTTCAAACAAACAAACTCTTCAGCTTTATATATTAGTAGTATAGATGACTAATGACCGCAACAGTAATTAACTAATCAGTACAGCGATCACAAGATGTTTTCTCTATTCATCTTTATTGAAATGTGAACGCAGCCTCTACACGATAAACATGAACGCAGCAAAAATATGACAGATGTTTCTACTTTAGTAAAATTCATGTTTCCTTTTTTCCTTTTGTTACTACTATTGACAATACAATTCTATTCTGTCTCAAATCAATCCTTTTATTTTTATAGTAATCTATAAGATAATTAACAGTTTTTCATCAGGTTATGGGCCCAGACGCCTGGTAGTTTCGATTAGGGACAGTATTTCCAAGTTTTTAAAGTTTTAGCGAAAAGTAATTTGAAGTTAAAAATTAACCTCAATCTGGCTCGGTCGCGGTTCGAAATTTTTTTTTCAGCTAACATAATCTGATCACAAAATGGCTTCTAATGGAAACTTAATTAACATTGAAAAGTTAAAAGGACGTGATAATTATGCAACGTGGAGTTTCGCTGTAAAGACTTTTCTGGAACATGAGGATCTTTGGAAATGCATTGAACACGATGACGCAGCAACTTTTACTAAAAGCGAAGACACAAAAGCCAGGACTAAAATAATATTGGTAATAGATCCTTTAAATTATATACACATACAGGAATCAAAAACGTCCAAAGAGGTATGGAATAACTTACGCAAAGCTTTTGATGACTCAGGCTTGACAAGGAAGGTGGGTTTGCTGCGAGAGTTGATCACAACAGACTTGGAAGGTTGTGGAAGTGTAGAAAATTATGTCAATAGAATAGTAACTTGTGCACACAAGCTCAGAAACATTGGGTTTCTTGTTGATGATGAGTGGTTGGGTACGCTCCTCCTCGCAGGACTACCAGAATCGTACAAACCAATGATTATGGCGATGGAAAGCTCAGGTGTGTCTATAAGTACAGATTTAGTGAAAACGAAAATTCTTCAGGATGTCAAAGATGAAAAGGATTCGGCAGCTTTTTATTCACATTACCACAAAAATAATGCAAAGGCTAACAAGTCTTCAGGCAACAAAGGCCCCCGGTGCTTCAAATGTAATAAACATGGTCATATAGCCAATTTTTGTTATGCAAACCGAAGCTCAAGTCAAAACAATAACACTAATAAGCCGAAGAATAACAAGTCAAGTGAAACATCTGGTTATGTGGCAGCATTCTCCGTGTCTCCTGTTCTGGACAAAGGATGTTGGTATCTCGACTCAGGTGCTGCTATGCACATGACTAATAACAAGAGTTTGATGTATGACTTTGGACCCGCTTTGATAAACAACATCACTGTGGCAGATAACAAAACATTACCAGTGAAGGGCTGTGGTAAGGTATCTATACAGAGCTATGATTCAGAGAGGAAGAAATTGATTGGCACAGTGCAGGTAAAAAATGTATTGTATGTCCCTGACTTAGCTGTGAACTTGTTGTCGATTCATCAAATCACCAAGAATAATTGTAAAGTAAAGTTTGATGAGAATAGCTGTAAAATATACCAGAATTCAAACCTGGTCATGACGGGATACATACAGAATGGTTTATATGTAATAAATAATAATACACTTGCTCTTTTATCTTCAGCTCACCTTTGGCATCAAAGAATGGGACACTTAAACTACCAGAATCTTCAGAGACTTAAAGATTCTGCTGATGGAGTAGATTTAGAGATGTGTCAAGAGGAGAATGTGACCTGTAATACTTGTCTGCAGGGGAAACAAACTAGACAACCATTTAAGAATGTTGGCACAAGGGCTTCCAGTCTTCTTGAGATAATACATTCAGATGTATGTGGTCCCATGGAAGAAAAGTCACTCGGTGGTGCCAGGTACTATGTCACATTCATTGACGACTACTCAAGAAAGGTATTTGTTTATTTTATGCATTCAAAGTCGCAAGTTTTTGAATATTTCAAAGAATTTAAAAATCTTGCTGAAAATCAATTGCAAGTAAGAATAAAAACACTAAGGAGTGATAATGGTAAGGAGTATGCCAATGAAGTATTTGATAAATTCTGCAAAGAATCCGGTATCAAACGTCAATTTACAGTGCCATATTGTCCAGAGCAAAATGGAATGAGTGAGCGTATGAATAGAACATTGGTTGAACGTGCTCAATGTATGCTCATTAATGCTGAACTACCAAAGAAATTCTGGGCAGAGGCAGTGTCGACTGCTGCTTATGTGATCAACCGCTCACCAACTAAATCCATAAATTACAAATCTCCAAATGAAATGTGGACAGGTGTGAAGCCTAATCTACAGCATATGAGAGTGTTTGGTTGTCCAGTTATGATGTATATCCCCAAGGAGAAGAGGTTAAAGTGGGATTGCAAATCTAAACAACTTATATTTGTCGGGTACTGCCTAGAGTCTAAAGGATATCGACTTTATGACGAAAAGGAAGGAAAAATTCTTCGCAGTAGAGATGTCGTATTTTTAGAAGAAAATATAAAGAAGAATTTTGCACTGATGCCACTTAAAAGTCCTAGTCATGAAAAAGATGAAGGCGATATGAATGAAAGTCTGAACTCGACAAGTTCATATGATAGTATAAGTACAATAAAAGAAAGTGAAGTTAGTGAAGATGATTTAAATGATGAAGAATATATTCCTGAGAGCAATGTTTCCTTAAGCGCACAGTCTGCTAACACAAGGTATTTAAGACCCAGGAAAAATGGAAAAGCGCCTACCTATTTTTGTCACAATAAAATGGTAAAAAATAATACTTTATTGTCGGATCCACAGACTGTGAAGCAAGCTCTGGATAGTAAAAATGCACAAGAGTGGAAAAATGCTATGGAGTCTGAATATAATTCACTAATTGAGAACAACACGTGGACTCTCTCTGAGCTACCGCCTGGAAAGAGGGAAATTCCATGTAAGTGGGTCTTTAAAACTAAACGAGATGCAGATGGAAACGTCGCTAAATACAAAGCAAGATTGGTCATCAAGGGGTATGAACAAGTTTATGGTGTGGATTATAATGAAGTGTATGCTCCTGTGGTGCGCCTCACATCTATCAGATATCTACTTGCAATGGCGGCGAAGTATAAGCTATACATCGAGCAGATGGATGCAGTCACTGCTTTCCTACAAGGGGACATAGATGTAGAGTTGTACATGACACAGCCACCACTGTATGAAAATAAAAGTAAGCAAGTATGTAGACTTAATAAAAGTATTTATGGTCTGAAACAAGCAAGTAGAACATGGAATCAGAAAATGGATAATTACTTGTCAGAAATTGGGTTTAAAAAGTCACAATTAGATCCATGTGTGTATTACATAAATAGTGAAGGAGATGCATTATATATAACCCTCTATGTCGATGACCTACTATTGTTTTATAACAATTTAGAATTTGCAAAGAAGATAAAAAGTAAAATAATTCAAAACTTTAAGATGAAGGAGTTGGGTAAACCTATTAATTTCATTGGGATGCGAATAAAATATGATGAAATAGGAATTCACATAGATCAAACAAAGTACATAGAAGTAGTATTAGAACGGTTTGGTATGGAGAGTTGCAAAACAGCTGATACACCGCTTGAAATAGATTTGAAGTTTTCTGAAGCCACTGAAGAAAACATTCTAACTGATGTGCCCTATCAAGAAGCAATAGGTTGTTTATTGTTTATATCGCAAGGTACACGGCCGGACATATGCTACGCTGTGAACAGACTAAGTCGTTATAACAAATCTCCAACATCTGAACATTGGACTGCTGTAAAGAGGATTTTTAGATACCTGCAAGGAACAAAAAATATACAGCTGTCATACAGTAGCAATGTAAACCAAGATATTACAGGTTACTGTGATTCTGATTGGGCATCATGTATTGAAGAAAGAAGATCGTGCACTGGATATGTTTTTATGCTTTAGAATGGTGCTATATCCTGGAACTCGAAACGGCAGCAAACAATTGCACTCTCTACCACTGAGGCAGAATACATGGCGATCTCAGCAGCTACTCAAGAGGCTCTATGGCTGAGACAGTTACATTGCGAATTGTGGCCCAACATACAGGTTACAATTTTAACGTTATGTTGTGATAATCAAAGTGCCATTAAACTTTCAGGTAATTCAATTTATCATGCTAGAAATAAGCACATAGATGTACGTCACCACTACATTCGAGAAAAGGTCAACTCTGGGGACATCCGTATCGAGTACATTTCTACAAATTTGATGCTGGCCGATTGCCTGACCAAATCCCTGGCGAAACCGAAGCACCACCAGTTCCTCGTCGGCATGGGTCTGCGTTCAAGAGAGGATATTGAAATGTGAACGCAGCCTCTACACGATAAACATGAACGCAGCAAAAATATGACAGATGTTGCTACTTTAGTAAAATTCATGTTTCCTTTTTTCCTTTTGTTACTACTATTGACAATACAATTCTATTCTGTCTCAAATCAATCCTTTTATTTTTATAGTAATCTATAAGATAATTAACAGTTTTTCATCAATCTTCTTCGTCTTCTTTATCTTCATGGTCATGTTGGTTCTCATTGCTGCCCTCTATCAAACTCGTGTCAAACCCTCTATCAAAGTCATGATAAACAGATGGTATAATATTATTTCGGCATAAGTACTTCAAATCCTGAACTTTAGCCTCGGGTATTGGTAATTTCCCCTCGTAAGCTTGGGTTGATTTTGAGGATCATTTCAATCTTTATAGGTACAGCAGAAACATTCGAGCAAATGTAAGAGATCCATCTAAGTATACGTTATTCGTACATTTTCGAACATAATGAGATTCCACAGGAGCAAAACTGTTAACATTATCACAAACACTTGCAATCATCTCTTCAGTAATTTTCTTAGTATGTCTGTGGATGCCTCTTTTGTCGTGGACAACAGTGCCTTGCAATGAAAGTTTTTTCAAAGCAGAATATACAAGGCCTTGTTTGATCCCAAAAGTGTTCAAAAACATGATACACATAACATGATAACATTTAGATACCTGTATCTCCATTATCTGTGTCTTTGGAGACACTGAATCAGTCTTTTGTACTTCATTTTAATCTGGTATTTTATCTATTTTTGTTGGTAAATAATACCGCAAAGTAAATTCTCTTCTAGAAGCAGTTTCAGTAGTAACCCTACGTTTTGGAATTTTATCACAGTACTTATTGATAAAATCCCAGTGACGAACTATATCTCCTATTGTCCAAAATGCCCCAAAAAGCAAATCTCTGTCAACATTAGTATTGTTTGTGAACATTTAAACTTACATTTCTCTCCACAACATCTCCCCGTCTCTTTCTTGTTCCTCATTTTACCATCCCTACTTTTGTACGCATTTTCTAAATTTTTATTTTTCTTATGCATAACATCCAACCATTGGTCTTGATGGACCATTCGTAATCTAGCTTTATCTTTTTTTCGTGTAGATAGCTTGTGCCGTGGTTCAATGCCAGAAAGAGTGTTTTCTGTTATCGGGGTTTATATTGGCATAGGTGAGCTAACTGGCATGACAACTTTTGGAGTAGGAGCTGGCGATATATCACAATCTAACTGAGCCATTGCTCAAGCTATGTGTATAAGGGATGATGAAATGATGGACTGTATTTCTAAGGTCTGGTATATTGCCGTTGATGATAAATTCTATATATGACAAATCTTGGACAAACAATTATTAAATTTAAAAAGAGGTGTGTGTGGCGGCGGGGTCCGTGGAAGCGAGTGAGGTGAGGTCCGAGCCGGTCCGCTCACTCGGTCATGTCCCCCCGCCCGCGTCCCGCTTCCGCTGCCGATGAAGACTGCTCACGCCGCTGGCGCGTGCATACCGCGACCATGTTGGGTCTCATTCCCAACATGCTGCCCGGGTTGAAGTCTTGACTTCAAAGATCTGGAAGGGGGCAGATATTATTAAAGGCCCTTCTCATGGTGCCCCTTTTTGTTCTTATTTCAGCGACTCTTGAGATGCCGTCGCTGCCAGGGTACACCTGTATGACCCTTCCCAAGGCCCAGAGTAAGGGAGGAAGGCTCCTGTCCTTTATGAGGACGAGTGAGCCCAGCCTCAGCTCTCTTTTCCCTGACCGCCATTTCGTCTTCTGCTGGAGAAGGACAAAATACTCCTGCGAGAATCGCCGCCAGAAATGTTGCTTGAGGTGCTCGATTCTTTTGTACCGCTCCAGGCGATTAATGTTGGCATCAGACACCTGTGGATGAGGTATTGCATTAAGTGGCCGTCCAATAAGGAAATGGGAAGGTGTTAGGGCGGAAAATTCAAGCGGTTCTGAGGAAAGCCGAGTAAGAGGACGGGAGTTTAAAACAGCTTCTATTTGAGTGAGGCACGTAGCCATTTCCTCATAAGTGAGATGCGTTGTTTGCAACAACCTCTTAAGGTGTTGCTTTGTGGAACGAACAGCTGCTTCAGCTAAGCCATTGAAGTGGGGACTATAGGCTGGCACGAATTTAAAGTCTATGCCTTCTTGAGCTACATGACTCTCAAGATCCGATTCTACTAGGAACTTTGATAACTCATTGTAAGTTCCGACAAAGTTTGTACCGTTATCGGACGTTATACTTTGTGGTTTCCCCCTACGTGACACAAGGCGATTGAGAGCGGCTAAATAAGCCTCACTAGATAGCGCAGTAACGAGTTCGATGTGACAGGCCTTTATAGAGTTACAAATGAAGATTGCCAAAAATGACTTAATAAGCCTGCAACCCCTGCCTTTCCTGTCCGCTATCATCACCGGTCCTGCGTAGTCAACACTACAGTGTAGAAAAGGATATTCTAATTGAGTTCGATTTGTAGGTAACTGTCCCATTATTGGTTGCACATGAATTAGACTAGATCTATTGTTAATCAAGCTAGTAATAGTGTCTACGTCTGAATTACTGTTAGTTACTACGACAGTACAAGATATTAACTCTGGTAGATCGTGTTTCTCGGTTTGATTGGCCATTCACGTTCATCTTTCGTTAAGTAAGTGGGACCAGACCACCACAAGGACGAACTACTGATGGAATCAGCCTTCAGCCCGCGGGAAACAAGATCCGCCGGATTGTCTTTCGACGGCACGTAGCCCCACGCGTGACCTTCTGTGTTCTCTTGAATTTCGTGGACACGGTTGCGAACGAAATTTTTCAGTTGTAGTGGAGGTGTGGTTAACCACCCTAAAACTATAGTAGAGTCACACCAAAATCTACAATTGCTTACTCTTAGAGTAAGAGAGGATAACACCTTTGTACACAACCTTGCAGCCAACAAAGCTCCGCAAAGCTCCAGACGAGGGATTGTTGTAGGCTTACCTATGCTATCCTGCTTTTAGAGGTTAAAAGATGTACTTTAATCGAATCAGACTGTTTACGGAACGAATGTACAAGCAAGCGCCATACGCTCGTCCTGAAGAATCTGAACAAACATGATTTTAATGAGTACTTAAGCGTGACTCACGGATGACGCCTTGGTGAGGTAAAAATTAACTATTTGTATTAAGACAACCTAACGAAGACTCCTTCTCTCCGGTCATGTGACCAAGGCGTTCATACTCTTGCATGAACTCAACGTACCGGTTTTTGAAGACAGGGTCTCTCAGAAACTTACGCTCTAGTGACATGAACCTACACTTTGCCTTTTGTAAAGACTCACCTAAGACTGAAGGATCTTTCTTCAGCGGCATAGTTACGACAAAGCGTCCGTCGTCTTTGCGATAATTGTGTTTCTTGAAACTCTGCTTACAGGCACGCCCCTCCGGAGATAAGGAGTGTTTGGCTGCGATGGTGTCTAATTCCCAGAAACAAGATAAGTCTGGATTGGCACTCTCATTTATAAAATGACAAATGGGAGAAGAAGAGTGTGACTTATGACGGGCAACGTACCCTGACACTAGCCAACCCAGTTTTGTTTCATATAATTTAGGTTGATTTTTACCTAAATCGATGGAATTATTGCATAATACGGACCAAAATATTTCGGCTCCAACTAAGGTATCTATAGCTGACGGTATGTTAAATGAAGGGTCAGCTAAACTTATTCCCAATGGGATCTGAAGGTTTTCAATATTGATGTATGAAGACGGCAACATTTGAGTGATCTGAGGTAAAATATGGCAGTCTACAGTAAATGTATAGTCGTCACTATAGTTTGACATAATAGTAAGGCTACAAGACTGTGTACAATGAGAAGAGTTGTTATTTATACCTGTCACGGTGGCGCTCACACTACGTCTCGACAAACCCAGCTTACCACAAAGTGACTCAGCTACGAAGTTACCCGTGCTACCGTTGTCGAGCAGCACTCGGGCAGTCCGCACGTTTCCTTTGCTGTCGATCACTCTCACGACCGCTGTAGAAAGCAAAACATTCGGAGGAGTAGTAAACTGTTGAACATTAGTTGAACCGGCAAAGTTATTGACGGGCATAACTGGTTCTGGAATAGGGGTTGCTTCTCCATGCAAATGAAGTAGCGTACTGTGCTTTTTCTTGCAATATTTGCAAGGAACGAGATTGCATTTTGATTCTACATGCCCTGGTCGAAGGCAATTAAAGCATACTTTTGCTTCCTTGACCTTTTGTATACGAGCTTCAACAGTCAAGGCTCTAAAAGCTTCACAGTTGAATAAATAATGAGTTTGATTGCACATAGGACATGTTAACATTTTCTTATTATTATTGTAATTTTTATTTTTATAGTTATTATCATTTGTGTTTGAATTTGACTTTTTAGTTGTAAGTATATTGGAATTATGTTTGTTGGTCTCTGTATGTTGTTCTCTAGAATTTTTTCCTTCATGTTCCTGTAAAGTTTCCAACAAATCTGCTCTGTTACTAAGAAAATTTATAAATAATTCTAATGTGGGTGGATTGTCAAGTGTGTTTCGATGTTCTTCCCATTCCCTACGTGTGATACTGTCAAGTTTTTCGGACATTATATAAATTATGAGGGTATCTTGTAAACTAAATTCCGTGTCTTGACCTAAAGTTAACAAAGCGCGAAGGTTTTTATTTGTAACGTCTATAAGGTGACGAATAGAAGAACACGATTCACTGTGCATGTTTTCAATCTTGAATAGCGCCTGAACATGATTATTTACAAGCAACCTTTTGTTATCGTATCTTTTACATAACAGATTCCAAGCTGACTCATAATTCTGAGCTTCAAAATCTAAGTTGTCTATAACCAGCAACGCGCTACCCTTAAGTGAAGCTCGTAGGTAGTGCAACTTATTAATGTTGTCAATGTCCGACCGTGAATGTATCAATGATATGTAAGTGTCCCTAAATTCAAGCCAGCGCTGATAGTGACCTTGAAAAACAGGTAAATTGATTTTTGGCAACCTCACACAATTGGATTTAAGACCACCTGCCTGTACATCCTCGTCACCTGTCACAGAACCATCCAGAAGCTTGACAGACTGGGGACGGGCACCAAGTAAACTCCGTGCCAAGGCCACCAGCCTATAGTATTGGTTTTCGAACTGCTCACGCTCCTCGCTCTCATCATCAGGGGTCTCCACCAACAGCTCGATGTCACTCTGTAATTTGTCGAAATCCACATATAAGCTATCGAACTTAAATCTAGTTTCTAAATCTAAAAGTTGTAAGCTACTAAGTTCGTTGCAACTTTTGATTGTGTTAAGGTAGTTGCTAAAAATAGTGAGCTTAGATTTCATACAGCTGCGTCTTTTAAAAAGTTTTTCAACTTTTTCGTCAGACATAGCGATAAACGTAAAAGCAAACTCACAAGCGAACAAATGCGAAATATGAAACAAGCTTTATAAAAAAAACAAGACAAAAATATAAATAGTAAGTAGCTTGTTATTGAGTTACGTATGACTCAACGGTGCGAACAAAGAAATACCTGATGCGCAGGTACCCACACCGGTTTATTATCAAGCGATCAGCTGTTTGTAGATAAGAAGAGAATGATTTTTTTTTTAACAGATGGGTGATGTTTTGTAGCTTTATAAGCAGTATAATTGAACTTTAAGAAATTTAAGGCTGTAACTATGATATTTGACAAAAACGTCTCTTGAAGCAAATTGAAAGCACTCACTTAAATATTGCTATTTAAACAAGAAACAGGAAAAAAATAAATAAGGGAAAAATTGGAACGAACTCACAGAGCAACTATACCGTCCACAAGGTATCGATGAGAGTGCAAATTCGATCTTCTTTGTCCTTGCTTGACGATGACTCAGCTTTCCGCGGTTGCAAGAGCCGTCGTACGACCACCTCTGGATTACGTCTTCCTCTGGGCGGGTTACGGTAGCAATGCGAAGCCAATCCGACGGGAAATTGATGACTCCTGCCTGGAACTGTCGCTGCTGAAGACCGTTACCGAAGAGCCTCGAGTTTGAAATTTCTCCAAGACCGTTACTTTTCGAATTTTTTCAAAACAAACGGCGAGATCCTTGAAGGACCAATGTATATTTAATTTAAGAGAGGCGTGTGTGGCGGCGGGGTCCGTGGACGCGAGTGAGGTGAGGTCCGAGCCGGTCCGCTCACTCGGTCATGTCCCCCCGCCCGCGTCCCGCTTCCGCTGCCGATGAAGACTGCTCACGCCGCTGGCGCGTGCATACCGCGACCATGTTGGGTCTCATTCCCAACACTATGACTGACGAGAAATTTGGCGACTCAATAGAAATATCATTTCGAATGCTTACACTAACATTGGTCATCATGGGTGATTGTGGCGTTATCGTAACTAATGTGGGGTCATGAGAGTTATTCGTCAAAATAACTGGAGCTGTATGACTTGTGACTGTTGGGGAATGTGTTCTGGAACATTCTGTTGGTTTAAGATGGTTTTGTGCAGTATTTGTTTCTTCGTCACTGTCTTCTATGAAAACATCATTTGTTGCAAGGCTTCATCAGTGAAATATTTTGTGAAGTGTACTGGAGTATCTGAAACATCCAAAGCACAATAAAACATTCAATTTTCTACGATAATCAATATCATTTCATAAAAGTAATGCTATGTAAGTATGCAGATATATATTAATAATCAAGTTAAAATCCAATGTAAAACAATGTATGTGTTAGTTAACTGAATTTATTTTAAAATCATTCCGTAGAATAATCATGTAAGTGCCTAGATACATTTTTCGCTCAAACTAAATTCCGACGTAAAAATATGTAACTTCGTAGTTACATACTTATGCATCGGGAATGATTAAATTGCAGTAATGCCGTCAAGATGATAGATTTTCATTCTATGACGTGTTCAAATATTTACAGTATAGAAAGAAATCTCAATTTATGGGTGCACTTAAAATATATACTTTAATAATTATAAAATATTTAGTTAATATTACTTACCTTGCCTTAATGGCGAGACTATCTGGTCTGATGTTACGCTTATTATTTGCTCCACAGCATTTTTTGGTCTTTTAATTGCTTCTTCTCTTAATGTAGTTAAAAATTTATAACGTTTACCCGACATGGTAAAAAACAATGCAACACTCGCGCGCACAATTGTCTGGCCGCCGAAGAACTGACTGTTCGGCAGTTACCCGCACCGCGCGCCCTTTCCTCCCGCGTCAAAGTATGTAACTGGTACTTAAATTGTTGTACGCTGTGTTTATTTGTGAGCTAATGTAGATAAACAATTATACGTTTGAGAAAAAAGTATTAGAGGGTAGGTGGCGCTGCTATGTAA
The DNA here is from genome assembly GCA_037179545.1 of Sesamia inferens. Lineage (NCBI taxonomy): Eukaryota > Metazoa > Arthropoda > Insecta > Lepidoptera > Noctuidae > Sesamia > Sesamia inferens. The sequence goes on from CM073949.1 coordinate 8,090,410, forward strand.
ACATTATACTGTGTTGTGCTCCTGTTTAAATTTTTAGTAATAATTGTGTTAATTGTCGTTGGACCATATAAAGTGGATAAAAGTGAAGCCGGACACACTAACATGCTGTGACAGTGTTATGTACAGTTTGTGATACCCATGATAAATAATAACAAAAAACTTAAAATTAAGAACTGTCAGACCGATGTGTACCTAATATTATTCACAAGGATAGAACAAACTAATGATCTACTTATTTTTGACTATATTTTATGTGCAAAAGTGCTAATAGACCAGGACAGCCGTTGTACATTTTGTTTTTAATAGAAACTTTGAATGCAAGTCATTTCGAGGGCCGTTTTTATTTGAATCACAAGTTACAATATTGTGACTACAACACCATCTAGCGCAAATCATAAGAACGAAATTGAATTGAGTGTTGCGTCATTCATAAGTGTTAGCAGTTCAAATAAAAAATTGCGTATAACGACCTCTATTGACTATTGGAGTACACTAACGACGTCAACACTAATACGATGGACACTTTTTGATTCTTTGAGCACCGTGCTGTTGGCGTAGGTACCACGCTTGCCTGCAAAGGAGTCGAAACAACATTGACCCAAGTCGACTCTAACTAAATTCGAAGTTGTTTTTGTGATTATAAAAAAAAATTGAATATCAAATATTAAACATGAATTTCTTAGAGAACATTACTTTCCGGCGTACCCGCACTAAATCAGACCCAAACAATGATGACAGTGATATAATATCACAAACATTGGATTGTACCACCTCGAATAGTATGCCAGACATGTCCGAGGATGAAGACGATCATTTATCAATATTAAAAAATGAGATCGAAAACCTAACAGCTCAATTAAATAGTGCTCACACTGAAATTGAACTTTTATCGTTAGAAAATAAAAAATTGAGGCAAGCTAACGAAGATTTGACAAAGAAAAATGATATTTTGAAGAAGATTACGTACAGTCAAGCAAAGCAGAAAAAACAAACACCTAAGAAAAGTACAAATAATTTTACAAAAACAAAACAGACACAAATCGTGACAAACATGAGAACAGATTACATTTCAAAACAGACACAAACTTTCGAAAATATGGGAACAGATCGTACACCTTCTGCACACGTGACATCGAAGAGCCAAAGCAAAGACATCAACCTATCACTATCAAGTGCTTCTCAAGAAACTATACCGTGTACAGGTCAAACTGTATCATCTGTAAAACACAAAATATGTTTGTTAAGTAGTGAATCTTCCAGTAGAATATACAAAATCACACAGAGAACTCAATTAAGTAATTTCGAAATATGCCACTATCGTAAGCCTAATTGTAGTCTGAAAATTTTATTAGACGATATTGACAAAAAAGTACGCAACTTTACACTATGTGATTTTTGTATTATTTATATTGGTGAAGTACATTTTAGAAAAACGCATAATTATATTGAACTTGTCTCATTTATACGCGAAAAACTAGTTAATTTGCAACACACAAATTTTATAATATGCCTACCAACATTCAGATATATGGTTAACAGTAATTTAATGTATAACAGCCGAATTGATACGTTTAATAACTTACTTTGGATGGATGCGGAAACATATAGTTATGCATTTATCCTAGACTCAAATCTAAATCTGCCGTATACCTCCGATACATATAGCCATCGTTATGGTGCCTTGAACAATAAAGGTTTGAATATTATTGTATCCGATCTCCAGGATCTCATTTTAGACTTAATTCGCCGGAACGCTGCATCCCTGGAGGTTGACTGTTTCCGGAAAAATAAAATGGATGCTTTACTGGTCTCACAGACATCTGATGACTGTCAGTTTTTTCTATAATCATCTTAATATTATGCATCAAAATATCGCAGGTCTAATGAACAAATCCGATACACTTTTAGTTGAACTGGTAGAATTATTCAAAAAGGGAACGACTATAGACGTTATCTGCATTACGGAGCATTTTATGAAGTCTGGCGATGAGGATTTAATATATATACCCAATTTTTATCTGGCTTCTTACTATTCAAGAAATTCGAAACGAGGAGGTACATGTATCTTTGTCAGAACAGGACTGCAATGTCGAATATTAACTGACGTAGCTAAACAATCGATTTCAGGAGTAGTTGAATGTTGCGCTCTCGAACTTGTATCGTATAACATTATAATTATTTCAATTTACAGGGTACCAAAGCGTAATTATATATTATTTTATGAAAAATTAGATACCATACTCAAAAAGCTGTGTTATGGGATAAATAAAAAGATAATTCTAGCAGGAGATTTTAACATTGATGTAATAAAGAAAAATAATATTACTCTAGAATTTGAATATTTTCTATTACAATATAATTTAAAACTAGCACTTCACACACCAACAAGACTCAGAAGTAATACCTGTATCGATAATTTTGCACATAGTTATCAAAGGGGTTGCAAGGCTGAAATAATAGATTTAGCTCTCTCGGATACCTATAAGAAAAACTTGCAAACTACAATTCTGGAAATGTAAAAAACAAGATTATTCTCTCGATAATTTGGTTCAATTTAAAAATTTCCTAGGCTGTTTATCTTTCATAGAAGTTCTTGATGCTAAAGAGGCAAACGTAGCATTTGAAGTCTTCATAAAAGATTTTATATTATTATATAAATTATGCTTTCCTGAAAAAATAATAAAAATCAGATTAAACAGGAAAATTAAGTGGATATCCCGAGGGATAAAGATATGTAGCCAGAAACAAAGAAAATTGCTTTGGAACTATCGAGTTGATCCTAGCTTAACAAATAAGAATAAATTTAAAAATTATTCTATGCTTTATAAAAAAATTATAAAACTGACTCAGAAAGCCCAAAACAATTACTTCATAAGTTCTTCTCAGAATAAATCTAAAGCCGCTTGGCAACTTATTAATAAATCTAAAACGTGCTTACCACAGGAACAAATTATGACTATAAAGAGAGATAACTTGACTTTTACACGACCCATTGACATTGCTAATGAATTTAATAATTACTATATTGACACAATTGAAAATAATATAAATTCTAATAAGGCTGATGGTAAATTTTTTGATAATCTTTCGCCTCAATCTTTATTCATGTTACCAGTCTCACATAATGACATTATAAAAAATATTACTGATCTTAAAAACACGAATACCGTTGGTTATGATGGCGTTAGTACGAGGGTCCTAAAATATGTTAAAGAAGATATAGCAATGCCGTTGGCTCACATTATCAATCTTTGTATTGCTGATGGTATATTTCCTAATAGCTTAAAAAAAGTTATTTTTAAACCTTTATTTAAAAAAGGAGAAAAAACGGATATGAAAAACTACAGACCCATTGCAAAGATTACAGTATTTTCTAAAATTTTTGAGAAAGTTATATACAACTCCTTATATGCATATTTTGAAAAATATAACTTGTTTTGCAATGAGCAGAAAGGTTTTCGTAGAAACATAAATATTAACTCGGCAATATTTGACTTAATCAATAATATTATGACATCAGTTGACAAAAAGAATCCAATTTGTGCTATACTTACTGATATGACGAAGGCTTTCGACTATGTTGACCATAAGATATTGTTAAAAAAGTTATATGGCTACGGTGTACGGGGAAATATTCTTAAATTAAAAAAATCATATTTAACTGATAGAGTTCAATGGACCGAAGTCTCGCGATTATGTACTAAAACTAAATTAGAAAAAGTATATGTTTCAAAACAAAGATTTATAAAATATGGCGTGCCCCAAGGTGGCGTGTTGGCACCACTGCTTTTTTTGATATATATTAATGATCTCCCAAAAATAATTAAGCATAAAATGGTTCTCTTTGCAGATGACAGCACCGCAATAATAGAATGCAATGACATAAATAATTATGAAAATGACATTAATGAATCTCTAAGTAAAATAATAAACTGGCTTGATGACAATAATTTGAAAATTAATCTAACTAAAACTAGCATCATGCAATATCATCAACGTTGTAAAAATAATAAACTTAATATCCATTATAAAGATTATAAAATACAGGAAGTTGACAATGCTAAGTTTTTGGGAATTATTATTGATAATAAATTAACATGGAATTCTCATACCGACAGTGTATGTAAACGATTGGGTAGGTCGGCGTGTGCACTATTTCAATTATCAAAAAAGGTTAACATTGAGACATTGCTAACAGCCTACCACGGACAGATAGCTTCTGTTATACGGTACGGAATCATGTTCTGGGGGCAGTCAGCTAACAGGGAGGTTGTATTTAGGATGCAGAAACGCTGTCTGAGATCTATGTGTGGTTTAAAAACTACAGATAGCTGTATTCCACACTTTAAAAAACTAAAAATATTGACACTGCCAGCAATGTACATAATGGAAACGGCATTATTTGTTAAGAAGAACCTGCATTTATTCGTCAGCTTATCTAAAGTCAGAAAAAATCCATTACGTACCCAATATTTTCATAAACTATGCAATGTTAAATGTAAGACAGCTCTAGTGCGTAAAAGTTTTCTTGGCAATGCTCCAAAAATTTATAACAAAATACCAAATGACATTAAAAATATGCCACTGATACAATTTAGAAGCGCTCTTAATAAATTACTTATTGAAAAATGTTACTACACGTTAGACGAATTCTTGAATGATGGCTCAATGTAAAGAAAGTAATATTGTATAATATAATTATGATTTAGAATTAATATTGATGATATACAAATATCCATATATATATATATTTACATTTTAATTATTATGACTTAAGATTTTTTTTTTTTTTTTTGACATTTATGTAATAAGAAATAGTTCCTCATTTGGATCTGACATTTTAAGTTAAACAGTAATTATGCATGATTTTATATTGATTATTTTGACTTAGAATTGTTGACATAAATTAAGAAGAAATTGTTCCTCATCTGGGTCTGTCATTTTAATTGGAAATGGTAATTGTGCATGATTTCTGAAAGTATATTTTTGTACGCCCACTGGCATAACACAGCGCGTTATTTCTATGTAAGATCTTTAAATATTTACCTGTGTTAACAAATAAAATGATTTGATTTGATTTGATTTGATGTTGGAATAATTGAAAAAATAAAATAAAAATTTATGTGGTAAAGATACGTACATAGATGCCAAAAATGCAATAAAAACCGTTTCGTGTATCTGGCAGATACATACGTATACGTAGTGGGTGTCGATATATCCCGCCTGATGGTAAGCAGTGATGCAATCGTTGATGGTGAAGCGCGCTAGTTTATGAAAAGCATATTCAATCTAGCCTAGAAGACACTTAAGTTGTAGTCAAATGAAAACACCGCCGCTGGGAAATTATTCCAGTCCCTCGATGTACGCGGTATAAAAGATGATGCGATACGCTTCGTTCGGATCGTAGTGGTGTCAATAACGTAAGGGTGGATTCTAGCCGTAACACGGGTCGTCGGTTGACGGAATGTAGATGGAAGTAAAGATGGGAGGAATCAAGTCATGCGATACCCATGCACGCTCTAAAACTGCATCCTATAGAACACAGGCTGGCTACTGTTCCAGGCTTTGGAGACCGTTTTAAACTGAACCTGGGCCCTCGCACGCCTCTCCACTGAATCCAAATGTGACTGCAGTACTCCAAACGAACCTGTGCTTTGTACAACTTTAGAAGTTGTCTTGGTATGAAGTCAAGTTTCCTGGCAACCACCTTGCCAAGCATTATCCTTGCCAAGCAGGGTGTAATTTTACATAGTCTCATAGCAATAAGTTGATTGCCTAATAAAGGGAAACAAAATAACAAGGCAAAGTTAACTAAATACATGCTGGAAAGCTGATACGAAAGAAAAAACGCAATCGTGGGACTGATCTATAGAAGTGACAACTAGACGGCACGGTGAGCGCGACTGCTGCACTGCGAGTCGCGGGTTCGATTCACGCACGGAACAAATATTTGTATGACTTACAAGTAGTTGTTCCGAGTTTGGCTTTTGTGTATGTGAGTTTATGTGTTTGTAAACGCACCGATGATACAGAAGAAATTGCTAGTGTGGGCCAACATTCTTTAAATTAACAACAAAAAAAACAGTATCACAAGATTTGTTTCTTTATTAATAATAAACTAGTACATTACCGCAGTCGTAGTGGCCTAGTGGTTAAAACACTAGCCTCTCAAGTATGAATGTGCGGGTTCGATTCCAGGTCAGGCAAGTAACAATGTAATTTTTCTATGTTATATGTACTTTCTAAGTATGGCTCGGACACCAAAGGCTGATTAAAAGGTGAAGGAAAACATCTTGAGTAAACCTGGACTTTCAGTCTGAAATCGCCAACCCGCATTGAGCAAGCGTGGTGATTACGCTCAATCCTTCTCTATTATGAAAGGAGACCTGTGCCCAGCTGTGGGACAAACAGTGATGTACCTTACTTGGATAATAAACCCAGACGATTTACTTTTAGATAAAAACTTTTTAGGCTGAAACCTGCAAGCGTTTTTGATAGTTATTAGAAAACTGTTCTGCTGCCTAGTTACCCTTTTTGCCAGCAAAACTATGCTAATCTACCCTTTGATATTCAATGTAAAAATGTAATGAATATGTTACGTGCCTATGTATTATGTATGTATGTATATGGTATGCATTTATGTATGAGCATAATTTTTTGGAGACAAGTGAAAGGTATTCTGTGTGTGCTGGGGTCCTCGTATTGGAATTTAAAATCAATGTGCATATTTGGCCTCTATGCGTTGCGAAGCCAAATCAAATTAAAAAAATTATTTGCTAGAATATGGTACATATGTAGATAAATACACTGGGTCGCAAAAATTACGGGTCACTTAGAAAAACCGCGATATCTCTCAAAGTTATGTAAACAAATAACTACATGTATATACAATATGTAAAGAAAACCTTGTCCGACCCATAAGGATAATAAAGGTTAGGTAAACACATGGCCAAATATAATATAAAAATTTACGTAATCATCATAGAAACAATATTAATAAATTTTGAAATAATCTTTTTTTCCCGCGAATTAATTCCAACTTCCTCGAAATTTGGTCATGTTTAAAAAATTGACAGCACCAGTATTATTATGAGCGTATAGCGATGCGACCACGTGTCGCGTGCCCTGCCCCCCGCCGCCCGCGGAAGGGTTGCTTACCTCAAATGTATTAAGTTACCTCTTTTTGCGAAATAATATTTATTTTTTTAGGGGGATCTTTTTTCAAGTTTAGCCCGGCTTTGTATTCATTAGTAGAATCAGTTATCGATACCTAACAATACCTTCACGGATCGGACAGGGTTTTCTTTACTTATTGTATAAATAATATGTTATAGGCAGATAAGTGGTGCTCATTTCAAAAAAGGTTTCATTTGAAAAAGCTATAGCTTAAAAAACCACTGTTGTGAAACAAAAAAAAAAAAATTTTATAAAACAATATTTTTATCTATTGTTTAAAACCCAGCTGTCATTATAAACAGCTTTTTGGTCTTGTCACAGTAATACACTAATTATCACCATGGTGCAAAAAGAAAGCAGTCAGCGGGAGTACAGCTAGAACAGTAGGTGTATCTTTATCCACGGTCCAATCAGTACTCCAGCGATTTTAAGAGACTGAACACCAGAAGGCCGGGGAATGGCAAGCCAAGTTGCACAACTGTGGGAGAAGACACATTCTGCGTGAGCACTATGTTAAGAAATCGACATCTAACTGCTGTTTAGGTCCGAAATAACCTTCAAGAAGTTCACCACAACAATGAGAGTTCTGACACAATCCTGCGGCAATTTCGTGTAGCTGATATAAAGCCTTAAAGGCCAGCAAATGACCCTAAACTGCTCAGAGAACATTAAGATGCCAGATTGCAATTTGCTCGAGAACCCATCCGATGGACAGATTGGTCCAGGTTTATGTTTTCCGATGAGTCTAGATTTTGTCATATTCATACACTTAAAGGCCTAGTGGTGGCCTAGTGGTTAAAACACCAGCCTCTCAAGTATGAGTGCGCGGTTTCGATTACAGGTCAGGCAAGTACCAATGTAAGTTATCTAAAGTTATATGTACTTTCTAAGTATATCTTGGACACCGATGACTGAAGGTGAAGGAAAAACATCTTAAGGAACCCTGGACTTTATAAGTCTGAAATCGCCAACCCGCATTGAGCAAGCGTGGTGATTACGCGCAATCCTTCTCTGTATGAGAGGAGACCTGTGCCCAGCAGTGGGACGATAAAAAAAAGGTTGTTGATGATACACATATAGGCGAGCAGGTGAACGTTATCTTTAAACGTATTTTGAAGAAAAGGTGCCATTCGTTGGACGGTCAATATTGGTATGGGCTGGGATTTCTTCAGAGAGTTGTACGAAGTTAGTTATTATAGAAAATGGTTCTTTGACCGCTTTCAGATACGTAGAGGGGATTTTAAATGAGCATGTGAGCATGTTGGTCCTTTCCTGGTGAATATGGGCGCAAATTCCATTTTAATGCACGATAATGCGCGACCACATATTGCAAATTTGGTCAACGCGTATGTTCAATACTTCGGTATCACCCGCATGGAATGAAATGAAATGAAATGAAATCGTTTATTAAGCAAGTAGGATCACTGATCACTTTTACACGTCAAATGTTTTTTTTAACTAGATGAAGCCGGCAATTCCTAACTGACTACCTCTGAGAGGAAATAGCCGAAACAAACTCAGGGATCATCGTCTTTTTTCAAGTCTAGACAATAAAAATGAAAATACTAACAATAATTTACCTTATAATTACGCGTATTGCTCAAAACAATGCTTAACAGAGCGAGCAGCTCAGTCCCAAGCTTTTTTGACTTCTAAATAATCTGAGATTTTATAATATCCCTTGCTGCAAAGTTGGCCTTTATATAGTTTTTATATCGTTTAATGGGTAAGTTTCGAATGTCCATGGGAAGCTTGTTGTAAAAGTGTATGCATTGACCCATGAACGAGTTGCCTACTCTGTGGAGACGACTGTGATGTACAGCAAGATTGTGTTTGTTCCTGGTATTTGTATTATGAACATCGCTTATTTTGTTAAAATTCGATATATTTTTATGTGGTCAGCTCGTAGCCCGTATTCAAATCCCATAGTATAGTGCATTTATGGGGCGTGCTCGGGAGATGCGTTAAACAACGTTCTCCAGCTGCAGCCAGCTTACATGTTTTAAGGAGTGCGCTAGTGGAAGACGGACAAACAAAACCGTATTAGAAATTTGGTTTACAACATGTCACATCGTCTTTACGAAGCATTAGGTACGGGATCGGGGAGGAAATACAAGCTATTAAATTTTCAGGAAAGCTTTCTTTTTGCTTTAACTGTGTTGTTTATTTTTGTTGTCAAAAGTTAAAAGTATTAAGATAAGATAATTTTACTTGTAAAAACATGTGTAGGTGATTATAATACATGGCTGTGATCATTTTTTTCTCGGTGGTAGGCCATAACATCGGCCGCCGGCAGAAGTTACCACCCACCAGACAAAGCCTTGCTGCCAAGCGATTTGTAGTGTTCCGGCATGATGTCTGGTGAAGTCGTGCGGAGGACGGGTCTGAGCAGTTGTATTACGATGTGTGCCGGGTACGATGCGCCTAATGTTGTTGTGTTGGGAGTTTGGTCGTGGAGGGTCTTCAGATCAATCTCCCTTTGGCGCAGCATCGATGGTCGGGTTGTTGGATTTAATATTGCATCACCTCGCTCAACTGCCGTCTTCCTTCCTATTCGCTCAGTTTTTCTGTGTGAATAGGCTCTTATGAAACTAGCGCGCTTTACCATCAAAGATCGCATTACTGCTTACCATCAGGCAGGATTGCGGTCAAGCGCTTGTTTATTATTATTAAAAAAAAAAATTGCAGGTGGAATTTTTTAATATTTTTTTGAATGTTATGTATTTTTTTTATGTAGGTACCTATAAGTCATCTATAACATACTACGATTTCGCGGATTAGTGTATTTAAGAAAATATTATACTTTTTATAAGCGATCTGATTTTTTTTTTGCGGCCCAGAGTATCCGTGCCCTATTGAATTGAATGTCTAGAAAAAATTCATCCATTCTAAGGTGGCCTGGAACAGATTACATTAGCCATATTGTATAGTTTGTAATGTTAAATGTATTTTTAATTAATTTTTGTTTTTGGTGCACAGACGAAAACACATCAAGCTACTGTACTACAATCTGACAGATTTCCTTAATAGATTTTCAACTTTATCTGTAAAGCATTAAGGCTCAAGGTTGATTGGGAATACCTTCTCCAGCTGGATATGAACGGCATTCCCCACGCACAACGATCTTAGTTGGCAGTCGGTGTTATATTTACTAATATTTATCCAAAAGGGTATCAAAAGAATAGGGCACTCTTGGGAATGAGACCCAACATGATCGTGGTATGCACGTGCCAGCGGCGTGAGCAGTCGTCATCGGCAGCGGGAGCGGGACGCGGCGGGGTTGACTCGGCCGTTGAACGTTGCAAGCGTGCCGCCGTACGGGTTTGTAGGTATGACGTTGATCCCTGATGTGCATTCTACTAAATCAGCTGATAAGATAGTTCGTCGGAGTTTTGTTTTCATTGCGCTTTTTTATGTGATTAGCGAATTAATTAATTTTTGCTTGAAAATCTTAGAGGATTATAAAAGTATAGCAATTTTGAACGGTCTAAAGTGAAAAAAATAACATATATATATATATATATATATTTAAATCATGAAAAAGCCGACGCAAAATTCCACCACTGGGTGGTTCAGAAACATGTACTCGATCCATGGTACCTACTCGTTTGTGCGTCGATGTCAGATACAGCCTTTATATGCAAATCGGTCTTAACTGTTATGGTGAAATATAAGATGAATATCGAGGTTAGCTTGGAATCACTCTGCGGTAGAAAGCGGTATATTTCTTTTATTACTTACTAACTGAGCCTTTGATATCATTCGCCGCCGATACAGCTGCGTCCAAACCTACTGACAAAAAAGGTCTCCTAGCATACGCACACTTTTATAAAGCCACTGTACATAAACCTTTCAAACTGAAACAAGAAGTATCTACACAATGTAGGATCCATACAATGTTTCAAAAAGAAAGAAAGATAATAAAACAAAGTTTGAGACAGCAAAGTTTGAGGCAACTCCGCCTAATATTTCTTAGTAAAATTTTATCAATTTTCTACTTGGTGTTACATGAACTACGGAAAATTACGGAAAGTGCTGTGGTTTCCAATGTACCCAAGTTCTGTTACCGAACCTGTTATTGGAAGTTTGCCTTGTAGTTAGGGAACAGAAATTATGTTATTTGCTAATATGAGCGCCTTGAAGTTATGGCAATTATCTAATTGAATAGTTATTATATGATATTCGAACTTTGTATTAGAGTCGTTAACATTGAGCAGATTTTCACTTGGACAATTAAAGTAACTTGAGACTAAGTAAGTACACACTGCCGCGTGGGTCGATCGATGAGGTTAGGTTATGCTTGTCGCGATTGTTATGTGGATGGGTGAGAATCAAGACCCTCAGTACCTAGGAAAGGCCGGTAAGCTGTTGGTCCCAACTGTCAATCGCGGTTCTATTGCAAATGTTAAGGATCACCAGAAGTCGGAAAATCTGACAACAAGTCTTATACTCTTTCATCATCATCATCAACCTTTTATCGTCCCACTGCTGGGCACAGGTCTCCTCTCATACGGAGAAGGATTGAGCGTAATCACCACGCTTGCTCAGTGCGGATTGGCGATTTCAGACTTAAATTCCAGGTTTCCTCAAGATGTTTTCCTTCACCTTCAGTCATTGGTGTCCAAGATATACTTAGAAAAGTACATATAACTTTAGAAAAGTTACATTAGTACTTGCCTGACCTAGAATAGAACCCGCGCACTCATACTGGAGAGGCTGGTGTTTTAACCACTAGGCCACCACGACTAACATATACCCTTTGGTATCGTATTATCCAGGTTATGAAGGTCAGATAAACAGTAGCTTCATGTAAAATATTGGTACTCAACTGGACTTGGTTAGACTGGATCTATGATAAAGATGAATAAATAGAAAAACAAATATAATAGACAATCTGTGAAGATCCTCCGTGATTCCTGCGCAACTCCACCTACCTACTCATTGAGTTTCATTTTGATAGTTCAACAATATTGATTTTTAATAAATAAATATATACGGACAAATCACACAGATTGATCTAGCCCCAAAGTAGGTTCGAGACTTGTGTTACGGGATACTAACTCAACGATACTATATTTATAATAGATACATATATAGATAAACATCCAAGACTCAGGCCAATCAGGAAAAGATCGTTTTCCATCATGATCTGGCCGGGGATCGAACCCGAGGCCTCCACGTCGCAGGCAGGCGTGTAGACCGCGAAAAAAAAATTATACCGCGTAGATCGAGGGACTGGAACAATTTTCCAGCAGCGGTGTTTCCGTCTGACTATATTTTAAGTGTCTTCAAGGCTAAAGTAAATATGCTCTTAATAAACTAGCGCGCTTTACCTTCAATGATTGCATCACTGCTTACCATCAGCGCGGTCATGCACTAGTTTATAATTTATTTAAAAAAAAAAGACGTGTGGCACTCGGGGACTGCCGCGGTAAAGCTATTGCATAGCATTTTGTATCAATTTATGCAATTATAATTATTTATTTATTTTATTTATGCAGTATTTCTTTTTCTTTGATATTAATTCAAGTTACACTTTTTGAGCGTGGTGACCGATAAGAAAACAAATTTTTCTTTTATTAAATAAAGTATGAGTGCGCGGGTTCGATTCCAGGTCAGGCAAGTACCAATGTAACTTTTCTAAAGTTATATGTACTTTCTAAGTATATCTTGGACACCAATGACTGAAGGCGAAGGTAAACATCTTGAGGAAACCTGGGCTTTATAAGTCTGAAATCGCCAACCCGCATTGAGCAAGCGTGGTGATTACGCTCAATCCTTCTCTGTATGAGAGGAGATCTGTGCCCAGCAGTGGGACGATAAAAAGGTTGTTGATGATGAACGGCGTCGATGTCGAATTATTTGTTATCAATTTAATATTTTCGAGCTGATCTTTAGTAACATAATCACTTCTGATTGCGTTAACATCTGACCGTAGAATTAATAAATCCTTCATCAAATTCTTTACGTACGTTCTACGTAGTCAAAGCAAACTGGTAGCAATTTGTGAAGGTCATATGCCACAAAAACTGGGATTGTTCGGGATCCGTGATTTTAAACACCGTAATCGTATATTTTACTTAGGTCTTTCTGCTTTTTGTTCTTACGTCTCGATACATGTTTTGGTCTTGTCTTCGTAGAAACAAACAATAACTTTTTTGCCTCATCAATGTCTTCCTCAGAAAAAGCCGACGAGCATATTTTTATTAAACTTTCGTTGTTTCGTTTCGGAGATAACAATATTACAACTCGTACACTTAAATGTACTCGTATTAACATTGTTCACCGACATCTTTCTGTAATATTTTATTTAATAAAAACTTCAACTCTTGATCTAGTCCCTGTGGATAGATACCACAATTTTGCCAATAATACGTGTAACAAATTATAGAAATTCTTTAAAAAAATATTTCACAATAATGGCGGATATCGCCAACCACAGTTGAAAAAACGGCCGCGTGAGCACTTTTTACTCTATAAAATCACGCGCTTTTATTTAGTAAACAACACTATAAATAATTTAAAAGACCAATGAAAAATTAGCGTGACATTCATCTTAGCTTTTCCGTTAAAAAAAAAACTATTTTATAAAAACACTACTAAATTAATAATTAATTATATGAAAAGTTTTTAAGGTAGCCATGACAACGTCGATGACGTCTATGACATATCTCTATAGAAGACCTATTTCAGAGAGAAAATTAATCGCAAGTTTAGCACATCGCGACTATCAGTATCATGGCAAGTGTGTAGAACTGAGTTCGCGCCCTGCAATATGCATGCTCTTTTTGAAAATCTATAAATTGTTTTCAAAAGATGTAGTCGCACGCACACAAACATACCGTGCCGAAGACTGCCGAACTGAAACGACGTTAGACGATGTACAGCCTTCAAGCCATACCTCCGTGCCCGTCGGAGTGGGGAGCGTGAGGTTTTTTCGTTACGGAATTTCTGGATTCGGTCCCCGCGCTCAAGGCCCGCGATAGAAGCTATGCAATAGCTTAAAAATATGGTAATGAGAAAACATTTTTTTCGAACACATCAACAATATCTTTCAAAATGAATGATTACAATAAGATTAATAGTGTGACCATTGCTCTAAATGTTCGGAAAGTGTGTCTACTCAACAAGGTAAATAATTCAATGAATATTGCTGAACTTTTAAAAGAAACCCACTGCTACTGGTATTGTGTTACGCAGTTACCCTGCAGGTAACGTGCAACGGAAAAGGTGTAAACAACTTAATAGGCTTCTGGAGGGAGGTGGGCTGGCTGGAATAACCGCCAAAAATCAAAATCAAAAGTCATTTATTCAAATTAGGTGGAAAATCAGCACTTTTTGAACGTCAATATTACATAAGACAGTCCCCCAAAACGCCCACCCATCGACACTTCCTAGTGCTTTCGCTGGGAAGAAGAAGTGGCGGAAGAAACTCCCCAGCAGCACAGCTGTCTGTTCATTTTAAAAAAAACACATGACTTTATACAATACTATGTATAGTGATGAACACAAGAAAATACAACAACAATGAGATTATTGAAAATATGCCAGCTACCACGCCAAAATACCAGCAAAGCAAAACAATATATAAGTATATATTTAAATGAAAATGTAAATAACTAAAAACTTATTACTTCAATAAAAGCCCTAGGCATAAAGGGCCAAAGGCCGTCATGGCCCACGCACAATGGTCCACTGGAGGGACTGAGTGCGGAATCCAAACCCGTAACATAAAACAAATGTAGGGTACATAAGAAAGACACGGCTTCTTTGGGAAAACTCAAACAACATTGGAACACTTTTTTGACCCTATCTCTACATGTCCTGAAGTTTGCCTGTCAAATTAAGATACTCCTTAGACAAATTAGACTATACTAAAAACATTTTTCTTTAAAACTAGTGTTGGACTGTAATCCCTTGATGGTAAGCAGTGATGCAATCGTTGATGTAAAGCACGCTAGTTTTTTAAGAACCTATTCACCCTAACCTTGAAGACACTTAAAAGCTTAAATCACTTTAAAGGTTGTCTATTTAAGATCGCTCTTAGCAATAAGACCGCCCGTTGTGTCACCCTTTGTAAAATCTTTATATTTATGTTCTGTAATCTATGTGGTGTACATAATAAAAACTATTCTATTCTATTCTTAAATTGTAGTCAGACAGAAACACCGCCGCTAGAACATTGTTCCAGTCCCTCAATGCGAAACGGATGACACTCGCCGTACGATGGATCGTTCAATGATAAAACGGAGATGGAGGAATTAAGTCATGCAAGTCCCTCGCACACTCTCCAAAATCCATCCTATAGAACACCGATAGGATGGCTACTCTTCGCCTGTGCTTCAGGCTATGAAGACCCTTTTAAACCAAATCTGGGTCGTCATCTAGCCTCTTCGCATGCCTCTCCACTTAATCCAAAGTTGCCAAACGGAAATTTGCAACACCAGCCCAAATGTCGCTGCAGTACTCCACACACGATCGGACCTGTGCTTTGTGTAACATTAGAAGCTGTCCTGGTGTGAAGTACTGCCGGACCTTTGCGATACCGCCAAATTTCCTGGTAACCACCTTGGCTTTGGACTCAATAAACTGGCCATATTCAGGTTACACAATTATTGGGCACGCCACAATAGCGGCGGTAAGTCCCCTCTTTGAAGAGTGGCACGGCGCCCTCACCTTCCGCCTGACGCAGGTCCTCACCGGACACGGTTGTTTCGGGAGGTTCCTGTTCCGTATAAGGCGGAAAGAAACGTCAGGGTGTCACCATTGTGTTGATCGCCCTGAGGACACGGTGGAGGTCTGCTCGGCTTGGGTAGAGCATCGGCGTGTCCTCGTAGCGGCGATCGGCGGCGATCTCTCGCGTCCGACCCTGGTCCAGGTCATGGTCCGGAGCGAGACTGCATGGCATGCCGTCACCTCCTTCTGTGAAGCAGTGATGCTGGCAAAGGAGGAGGCGGAGCGCGCGAGGCAACGGGAATCCCAGCGCCTTCACACCACTAGCCGCCGCAGGAGACGCCCTGGTAGGGAGACGACACCAAACTCCCAGCCACCGTAGGCACGGGCCTGCGGGCGGTGAGCTGTGGGCAGCTCGCTGACACGCCCTTCCGCTCCGCCCAGTGCGGGAGAAGCCATTTGATGATTTCCCATCACAAAAATAAGGTTACACAATCATTAGTTAATGTAAGGCACTGACTATGACAGGCACTAAACTAATTGTTATCTTCTCATCATCTCAGCGATAATCCCAGTCGCATCCGTAGCTTTTCAGCTTTGGATTCTAGATTAAATAGATTCTGGATTAGAATCCAGAAATAGACTGCTGATTTTGGCTAAACTTCGATATTTTCCGTGAAGCGACTGCCGTCTGACCTCCACAACCCGAAGGCGATATCTAAGCATTGCAGTTAGACCAACTGTTGGACTTTTGAGGGCTCCAACAACACTTAACGACTACCACTAGATGTTCGTATGGCAACCGAGGCCAACGGCTTTACGTGCTTTCCGAGGCACGACCAGACCAGTGTAAATATTCATATTCATATGCACTGTGCGGGGATCGAACCCGTGCCTCCTTGCGTAACAGCCCCGTTCACTACCGCTACGCCACGGAGGCTGTCACTAAATGTTATCTTCTATCCTTTTCTTAATGAAATAGAAAGACAAAGATGCATTACAATTATATTTAGTTTAGTATGTGAACCAGGGAATCGACCAAGTTGTCGAAATTCTTACCTATTTCGTATATTTAGTCCCAATACCTTATTGGTTAATATCATTCCCTTGAAAGACATGACACCCCGATCTTTCGTCCTGTATTTTCCTCATAAATGTGTCAGCTACTTAATTGGGTAACACCTTTTCAATAATCTGAGTCATTTTAAAATATATTGGTTTACATTTCTTCCGCAAGGATCGAAAAGAAAAAAAAGCACTGTGCAAATAATACAATCATTGTTATTGCACCATCATAATTGAGGTCAGGAGACAACATCAAACTCCCGGCCACCGTAGGCGCAGACCTGCGTGAGGTGAACAGTGGGCAGCTAGCCGCCCGGTAAGGACCAGCCCCCTAATCGGCGAACACATTTTTGTCAAATGATTGCAACTAGTTGGGATCAATTGGGATCGTTCGGACCGTCCATTGGTCCGATCGGTCCAAACGATCCGAACTAGTCGCTTTCATTTGACTAAAATGTGTTCGCCGATTAGGGGGCAGGCCCGAGTCGAAGGCGCGTTGTATTTCACGCGCGCCTAATACACATGTCAACATAATCGTGACGGGATCCACGAAGACCGATGCCTCCTGGGTCAGGGTTGCGGGTTGGTTAAAAAAGGAAGCGTGGGCCTGATGCACAGGCAAGTGATAGGAAACGGGTGGGTTTTAGTCAGTAAAAGTCTGACACGGTCAGGTCAGGTCATTTGATGATTTCCCAAACACAAAAAACCCTACTTACTGTCAATGTGCTATGCAGTCATCACGCAGTTTTCAAATAGGCCATCCAAAAGTACCAGGCTGCTATACACAAAGGGAAATATATACATTTTACGAGGAAGCTACATAAAACGACTTTATGCACGTCCCCGTTACTGCTTGATGATACGTAATATTCTTAATATTATTATTCCACATTTGACTACTAAATTCATATTAACGACAATTTTACTGGTTACGACTCGTTTATAATGAAGACGAGAAATTAATTTCAGCCTTTACGATCCGTCGGTGACAAATGAGGCGATAAATTACATGGTAGGTATTTTTAAACGGTGCCATTTAAATATATTGTTTCTACGAATTCGGGTACTGTTTTATACAACAAACGATTGAACTTCTTTTGTGTTTGTTGGGGTGTGGTTTTTTGTAGTGTGTGTTTGTGTGTGTGTCAGTGTGTGTGTATGGAGTATAGGTAATTAGTAGGGTTACGAATGTACCTTATGTCAGTGACATAAGGTTCAATATTTCATGACATATCTTACGTAAATTATAAGCCCAATATCTTGAGACCTAGGCATTGTAGAGGTGTAATAAGGTGTATAAAAATGTATTGCTAGGCCTATGGTGACCTATGTAAGAGTACAGATTTCATCAATAAGTTCGATGGGCTTTCATATATAAAGCGGTATGACTCAGCGGATGAGTCATTCTGCATTTGACTATCGAAGCAATATAAGCAATAAGTAAGAAGCGATAATCGAGATAAAGTAACAACTGCAAGGAGAACTTTGAGGACTACGTCGGGTGACTTCTGTAGTGTTATTATGTGTGTAAGACATGGACTTCGTGGACGTAAGGGAAGACTTCGGTGCGACATCAGCTACGTTCTACTTGTCATCACCTACTATCGACTGTATCTTCGTTGCCAGTAAACTTCGAAACACTTAACTGGCATTTTAATACCCGTAACGGTAGGTTAAAATGGCCACAATCCAACCCAGCATGCTAAGTAGTCAGGTAAGTAGTAAGCATCATTATACTATTTATTTATTGGGGCCTCCAACAACGAATACAGATATACAATACAAAATTACAATAATAGAGGAATAGTTCTTTATTGGCATAGAAAGTAGGTACAAAATACAGATATTAAGTTTTAGAAAATCCTTATACTTCTCCTTACGCTACCTTTACTAAGCCATGCAAACAAAGGCTAAAATCAATAAATCTTCGATAATAATAGATCACCTGATTCCATACATATTATTTTTGTCATATCAAATCAATATAAGTTAACCACGGGTCTGAGCAGTTGTGTTGCGATGTGTGCCGGGTACGATGCCCCAACTGTTGTTGTGTCGGGAGTTCGTGGAGAGTCTCCAGATCAATCTCCCTCTAGCGCAGCATCGTTGGTCGTGGTGTTAGGTTTAACATTGCATCACCTCGGTCAACTGCTGTCTTCCTTCCTATTTACTGAGTTTTTTAAGTGAATAAGCTTGATAAACTAGCGCGCTTTACCATCAACGATTGCATCGCTGCTTACCATCAGGCGGAATAGCAGTCAAGCACTAGTTTATAATTATTAAAAAAAAAAACAACTCAATTCATTATGTCAAGTTAAAAGAATGAGATTATAAATACGCCAGGTTTATGGTCAGTTAAATAATTAGGAATGATATACAAGTCAGTAATACAGAGATGTCACTTTATGAATTTAATTTCTGATCTGACAGAAATTCGCCAATTGAATAATATCATTATCATCAATCATAGAGATAGAATTGTCAATTTCTTTTTGAATACTGAAAATGTCTCGTTTTTTGGGTTCCGTGCCTAAAAGGTAAAACGGAACCCTATTCATGAGACTTAGGTGTCCGTCTGTCACCAGGCTGTATCTCATGAACCGTAATAGCTAGACAGTTGAAATTTTCAGAGATTATGTATTTCTGTTGCCGCTATAACAATAAATACTAAAAATAAAATATTTAAGGGGGCTCCCATGTAACAAACGTGATTTTTTGGCGTTTTTTGCTCCATATTAATAATATAGGAAATAGATAGACGCTTGAAATGTTCACAGAATATTTGGTAATATATTAAAATTAAAAATAAATAATTATTTCAAAATAAAATGAAGGGGGCCTCCCATACAACAAACGTGATTTCTTTGCCATTTTTAAAGATAATGATATCCAACCCTTCATGCGAGAGTCAAACTCCGACTTGGCCGGTTTTTTTAGGGTTCCGTAGCCAAATGGCAAAAAACGGAACCCTTATAGATTCGTCATGTCTGTATGTCACAGCCATATTTTTCCGAAACTATAAGAACTATACTGTTGAAACTTGGTAGGTTGGTAGGTATTCTGTGAACCGCATTATGATTTTGATGCAAAAATAAAATAATAATAATAAATATTGGGGGCTCCCCATACTTAGAACTGAAACTCAATTTTTTTTTTCATCAAACTCATACGTTTGGGGTATCTATGGATAGGTCTTCAAAAATAATATCGAGGTTTCTAATTCTTTTTTTTTTCTAAACCGAATAGTTTGCGTGACAGACGCTTCCAAAGTGGAAAAAAAAGGTTGCCCCCTCCCCCTAACGTCTAAAACTGCGGGCGGCAGGGCACGCAGCACGTGGTCGCATCGCTATTCGCTCATAATAAAACCGGTGTTGTCACTTTTTAAAAAGTACCGAATTTCGGGGAAGTTGGAATTAATTCGCGAGAAAAAAAGATTATTTCAAAATTCATTTGTATTGGTACTATGATGATTACGTAAAATTTTATATTATACTAGCTTTCCGCCCGCGGCTTCGCCCGCGTTAACTTCGGTTTTATCGCGCTTTTTAGATTTCTCTCGGGAATATCAATTGTTTTCAGGATAAAAACCCTATTATTTAATCCGGACTTCTAACTTTACGTCTGCAAAATTTCAAAGCAATCGGTTCAGGAGTTACGGCGTGAAAGTGGTACAAACAAACTCACTTTCCGATGTATAATATTAGTAAGGATATATTTGGTGTACACATACAAATATTCCAGTAATCTCCCTTGGAAACTTGGTGTTTTCTTAGGACCAAAAGTAGCCTATGTTACTCTCCATCTTTTGAACTAACTATATGCCAAAAATCAAGTCGATTCGTTGCTTTATTAGGATATATATATGGACGATATTTGGTGTACACATACAAATATTCCAGTAATCTCCCTTGGGAACTTGATGTTTTTGGGGACCAAAAGTAGCCTATGTTACTCTCCATCTTTTCAACTAACTGTATGCCAAAAATCAGGTCGATTGATTGCTTAGCTACGGCGTGAAGGAAGGACAAACAAACAAACAAACACACTTTCACACACACACACACACACACAGGAATAAAAAAGACAAAACTAATTTATATGCAAAGTTAACGAAAACAAATGACCAAACGAAGGTATTTATTAGCGAGCGAAGACAAATGAACGAAGCTAGCTAGCGCCAGTGAAGTAAGTGTCTGTCTGATCATCTGGGAAAAAATAACCATAGCGCGATTTAAAATATAGTCAACGCCATCTAGTGTCTTAAGCATTTAGCGTCATCTTTGAGCAATACATCGGTTTTGCTCAAATTTTATCTTACTTTAATATACATCATGCTAAAGTTTTAAGTTTGGATGGAGGACTGAAATCATTTGGCTGAAATTTGAAAAGAAGATGGTTTATATCTTGGATTAATATATAGGCTAGGTACATTGTATCCCGAAAAGATTGAAAGTTCGTTTAGGAATAACTATAGCAGTACTTCGAAAATCCACGCGGACGAAGCTGCGGGTAACATTTTCGAGATGAAAAGTACCCTTGTCCATACTCTTAATTGTATACATACATAGTATTAATGGAAAAGCGCAAAATGAGAAAACCGTTTTTCCTTTTGGGCTCACTGACCCCGGGAAAAACAACAAAAAGTTCAAATTCTTACATTTATTTTTTGATTTTTCATACAAATTGACAGAGTCGAGTTTTGGATTTGTATGAAAAATGAAAAAATGAAGTTGAGAATTTGAACTTTTAAGTATTTTTCCCGGAGTCAGTGACCCCAAAAGGAGAAACGGTTTTCTCATTTTGCGCTTTTTTATTAACACGTTGTACATGTGAAAAAAAGATTTATTGAGTAGATAAAGCGTGAAAAAAACAGTTAAAGAGGTAACAGTTAAAGAGGATCCCGCGGGAACAGTAGATACTTTCTTCCGGGATAAAATGTATCCTATATCCTTCTCCGTACCACAGACTAAGTTAAAGAGGTAACAAACATATAAATAATTACACTGTTAGTAGCCCGCCCGTGTTAATTTAGATCCCACGGGAACAGATAAAAGGTGTCCTATGTCCTTTCTCGTTCCGCAGACTATGTGTATGCAAATATTAAATATTATTAAATAATTATATTGTTATTTCTTGCCCGTGACTCCGCCCGTCGTTGCTCCGTCCGCGTTAATTTCGATCCCACGGGAACAGTAGCTACTTTCTTCCGGGATAAAATGTGATATCCTTCCCCGTACCCTAGACTATGTGTATGCAAATTTTCGTGATGATCGGTGCAGTAGTTTAAGCGTGAAGAGGTAACAAACAAACAAACAAACAAACACACTTTCGCATTTATAATATTAGTTGGGATTTGGTCATGTGTTTACCTAACCTTTATTATCCTTATGGGTCGGAAAGGGTTTTGTTAACATACTTTATATCTATTACTATACAAAGAAAATTTTTTTGAACGAGATCTAGTAAGTAGTTTTTTTTAATACCTTGTAAATCGTAAACCGCTTATTATCGCGTAATCTTTCATACATAAGACTTAAATCCTTTAATTTCATAAACCAATTGTACGTAACCCTTTGTGCGTGAGTCTGACACGCACTTGGCCGCAGTTTGTTATTTGAAGATAGGGTCCATACATATACTACTTTTCTTGGGCGCAGTAAGTCACTTATAAACCTTGATTGTTATATTATTTCTTCTGTTCCCACAGAATTTGAATTTTCAGTTTCTTAAGTCAAAATTTTGAAGGAGATGTTTCAGAAATGTATGGAGCCTGGGCCAGCACTATGTTCACTTAATATAAATATTATTATACATTATAGTTAACTGTTTTTATGTTAATTTTATATACTTTGGCTTAGTTCTTCTACAAATTCAATACAACTCGGCCAAGGAGTGCAACACAACTACTGATAAACATGGTGGTCAGCAATAAGCGAAATAAGATTTTGACAGTGACATTTGACCGACGTGTCAAGTATTTAAGGCTATCGTATCTATATTATCTACCAGATGACTGCAAACCAAACACAAAACATTAATTCCGAACAGATGACACACAAAACAAAAATAATCACTAAAAGCTTCGATACACAATCAACTGAAATCAACACTCGCTACGAACACAACGGGAAAATAGAACTGTCAAAGTTGTCAATCAAACGTCATAACCACTGTCATGGCTACCTAAATAAAAGGTTTTCTTACAAAAAAACGTTTCAATTAATTAATTATATGTAGGTACCTGTATTTTTATTCAAATTAATTTACTAGTATTTTTATGAAAATCTATTATTTTTTTCTTTTCTATCTATATAGCGTACATAGTGGTGGTCCAAAATGAAACATCTTGTTAACATAGACAGCCTATTATGTTCCCCCTGCTGCTATTAACTACTACGTGGGCTCATTGCCGGGTGGTAGATGACACACAGCATGTTGGCATGGCAGAGAGCAAGCAGAGGAATGATAACAGGCCTGATAGAGGAGTCACACATTGTAGATCATGGGTTTGATCCGAGCCAGTTGCCCTACCTTAGAAAGCGGTAAAGCGTTTTGAGCGACAGTTTTATGTAATTTTGACTTTAAAAAACTACTGATTTCATACTAACTCTTGCACTTTTTTAAATAATTTCATTACCACTAGATACTCTTAAAACGATTAAGGAAAATATCCCGAGGACACTTATGCATTTCGTCCCTTAGCTTACAACACCGCCTAAGTCAATTTCACCAACTTTACAGGAGACGAAAAAAACTGTCTATTTTAAAAAATCTGTGGTTTTTTTCTATTGCTACTTAATACATTCTCTAGTTAGTGGTTAAGAAATAATTTATTATACTTATTTTGACGATTTACTTAATTTCAACATTTATTTTATGACTTGAGCGGTGTGGACTGTTATTTTATTAGATTTGGGCGGTGTTGTTTGTGAAAATGTTAGGGATTAAGGTATTAACAGATGATTTGCAAATAAAAGATTTTATTAAGAAATATTTCAAGAAAATTAACATTCTTTTATAACATAGCATAGGTATACTTATTAACTTAAAATTTTAAGAATCACATTGTTGAGATCAATTGCTTAAAGTAGGTAAATATTTGAAATATTAATCTTAGTTTACTTAGTCTTTAATAAACTCCAAAGAAATAAGATATAATAGTATTAATAAAATAATAGAAATAATAAAGAATACTCAAAATCTCTAGTCTTTAGTTTAGTTGCAGTCTTTAGTGATTGCTGTGCGGAAGGTCATCATAAAAAGAATGGCAATTAGATGGCAGTACACTTTTTAGGTCTTGCAAATCTTGATATTTCCGCTTTGTAATTGGTATTCGAGCTGCGTACAATTTTTGCAAGCTATTGATTTGCTTAATGCTGTTAATTGGCTTTATACCAAATTGTGCCATTTGGTCTGTATTCTAGCATACGTAAATCTGTGACGACAGGGTCACCTGCTTTTTTACCAGGCCTTATAGATTTATAAATTAATTCTTTCGAAAAGTCTGTAAAAAAAGTATAATCTAAATAACGAGCTTCATAAGGCATAGGATCACTCCTAGCAGTTTTACTTATAGCCATGTATTGTTGTGGAAGGTAAATTTCTTTACCTTTTAATTTACATTCTATGGCACTATGTACCGAATCACATTCCATGTGAGTATGGCCTTTTTCCAGGTACTTTTGAGTAATCACAGTATTTTTTTCAATCGCTAAACGTAATAAAGCATTGCTTAAGGTAACATTGCGATTTTGAGCACAACAACCATCGGAATATAAAACCACAAGCAATAATTTCCGACTCAAAACCTTCTCTAGATGGTCTACTAAGCATGAAGCAAAAACAGAGGCTTCAAGCGTACTATTTGCCTCATCGAACCAATAACACATTACTTCCTTAGTTGCTATATTGTATAATGTAAAATTATGAACGCATAATTTAGTCTTGTAATAAATTGCACTAGCTTGAAGATACGGGGCCAATTTTACCGATTCAACATCCTGTGTGAAGACGTGACAAGCTCCGGACTGTGCAATTCCTTTGTCAGTATCTTTCTCTTTCCTGGCTCGATCTTTCTTTAGAACATGTTGAGCGTATTCTTCATCAGTAATGTTTCCAGTTTTATGACTGCAACAAACGTCGCATTGATCTTTCTTTGGGTGGAATAGGCTCAGATTGAGTTTCAAAAATAATTTGTCAAATAATTTACGGCCAAGGCATTCTCTTCCCTCTAATTCACAATTATCTTTATATGCGTAATAGAGCTGTGTCATGTTCGAGAAAATTGGCTCTAAATATTCTCGTGATGTTTTAGCACGACAGTAATGTGACGGCATCTTTGGAAGATCTGCTAAAAACTTTTCAACGTGTTTGTGCTCTTCAATTTTCCCTGGATTTCTGCGATTACTGGTTGAAGTAGATACATCAGGAGGCATAGCACAATCGGTTTTTGTCAACCAATATCTTACAAACCAATTTTTAATTCCAAGAGTGGCCAAGAACATTTTTTTGCAGACTTGGTGACGTACATTATCAATGGTCAAAACGTAAGTTCGACTTTCAGTTCTTTTGGATGATTCTGGATTTTTTGTAACTTTTTTTGGTACTTTGTTAACGTGAGAAGTTATAAATGATCTTCGCTGCTCCCAGTTCATGTTCTTCCAGAAATTTTCAAACAAATATTTTCGCTGTTGCTCGTTTATGTTGTCACATGACCTGAGTTTGGATTTCTTGCAAAACGCAGAAGTGCACGGTGGTTTCATGGATCTTGCAGGCTTGAATACGTCTTGTTTCACTTTAAATGTTTCATTAATCTTTGCTTTTCTATCTCTTCTGTATCCTAAATAATTTTCACCTTTCATCCGTAACTCTTTATTTATATTGCGTTTATATTTATTTGGATCTTTTGATGCCTTGTTCTGTCGTTTTTTATGACTTAACAAATCACCGTGATAAGTAACGTTACTGAGTATGACCACTTTTGAAGAACATGATGGAGTAGCAGAGACACTGGATTGCTGGATATTGTTTTGGGTTGTTTTATTCTCATCTGTTATATCTGTATCTGTATTAATTACTATATCCGAAACTGGGTCTTGAGTACTCGTAGGAAAAGCTTCGATGTCAATATTTCCTAGTTCTTGTACAACATTCTTACTTTCTACCGAGATATTGGCTACATTCAATGCAGAAGGAGGAGGATACTCGATGGTCACTGTAGCAAATTCAGGTGGTAAATTATTATGTTGCAAATCAAAGAAGTCATTACCAACTTTTTCTACGACTTGTAGATTGTGAATGTCAATATTTTCAATATTATCCAAGTCTATATTCTGGTCAAATATTGTGTTTACATTATCCTGGCCACTTATAATACTTTTCATGGACTCCCCAAAGTTTTGATCATTTACTGGTGTTGCGATAGTTTCACATTTAGTAGGAGAATTGCATGCTTTGGTGTCAGAAGAACTGGTGTTATCTTTTTGATTCAAATCTAAAATAAATAATAAGAATTATTGTATTAAAATCATAAATGACAAAAAAATAAATGCGGACTGCAAAACAAACCCATACTACTACTACTACTCACCTAGTTTAATTCTTTTTTTATCTTCTTTGCAACTTTGTTTACGCCGTTTATGTTTTGACATCAGCCCTGATTCTTGTAATTGGGCACATAACCATTCATCACCTGAACTTAGATCACTCCAGGAATCAAATTCTTCTCCATCCATAGCGTATTTCAATTATTGAGTTTCCTAACAGAAATAAAATAAATTTTGAAACACCGCCTAAATTAAGAAAAAATAGTTAGTAAACACCGCCTAAGTAAGTAAAGATATTATTTTATCATTTATTTCTAAATTAATACGCGTAAATCAATAAACATTACTTTATTCTATAGCTTACCTCTTAATCTTCTATTAAAACCTCTTGCAAAGATATTTCAGCGATAAAATTCACATAAAAATTGAATAATCACGGAGCGTGAAGTATTTTCGCGTGAAAAGTTTAGTATGACAGACTAATGACTTGTGCGGTGTTGCGACGCCAACCGACTTGAGCGCTGTCACTATTTTTTGAATTACGGCTTCTGATTGGCTGAAATCTATTTCATGAGACCAATGGTTCGACGCGCAATGCGCAGCTTCATCCAATGGCATTAAAATGTAAAAACCGCCAATTTTCGACTTGAGCGGTGTTGTTAGCTAAGGGACGATTTGCTCTTGCCACCAATAATGTTTTGCCTCCAAATATTACCTAGTGAAAAACCTTCATCTCTCTTGCCTGTAAAATAGCGGCCGTAGCGGTGTGAATAATTAGAAATGGTAGAGTAATAAGACCATCCCAGAAAACTTCTCAACTAAAACGAAATAATCAAAACGAAAACGAGGTCTCCTATTATCCATTCGAATAACGCTTTCAATTTATAATAATTAGGGCAACCAAATTAAATTAATTTGAAGCAAGCATTAAGAATGAGCCAAATTACTACCATTTCCCGACCAAAACAATAGTAACCAAATCTTTATTTCCATCTTCAATGTATCAATATTTATTACAAGTATAATGAAACCACAATTAGGCCAGCAATAACTTGTGCCAATAAAAAAATAAGAATATAATTACGACCTCATTTCTAGGAACGGCTTCATGCCATAGACAATTAAAAATAAATTAACGTCATGGCGAAGGAAGGTTGACGTTTGGGATTCAAAATGGCGGAGTTATTACTTTACTACTATTGAGTCGTATTATTGCGTTTGACGGCGGTTTCTCGCAATCTAAATCTCGCTGTATTAATGGTTTTAATATAGTTTTGATGCCAAATGGAACAGAAAAGCGGGTCGACGATTAATATGACGTATTAAAATGTTGTTGCGCAAACATGATTAACTGGAACTATTAGTCTAAAACTCATTTAATTTATAGATTTTTTTTCATAAAACTGTGGTTTATCGACCACATGTGATTCGCAAGAAAGTAGCCTGGTGGTAAGAATATGCTGTAGGTATCAGCTTAATTATATTGGATTCATGGGTAGCAATGAGAAAGAGGGTCTGAGAGAAGGGTCTTGTGATTAAATCACAACTACGCGGATGTGTCCGTCACCACAATTACCTTTGAAAGCTTCACGAACGTAATTTTTAGAACGTCAAAAAAAAAGGAGTCTTACCTACTAAGTCAGACACTAAAAGTAAAAAAAAATATTGAAGATTGTGCTACGCTTGCTACGGTTGGCCCGCGGATGGATGACCATCTTTACATGTCATATTAAGACCTCTTCGTGCCTCTGGAAATATTTAAGCTGTTGGTCCTGTGAGTTATTCGAGGATCTCTGATATTCGTTACTCAGTTACTGGGTAGCAGAGGGTGAATAGACATTAAATTCATAGAAAATACTATATCATTAAGGAAAAAATCCTTAAGTATTGAGAAAATAGAGTGTTAGTATTAATCGTATTTTCTCGCTGAATATAACTAAAATGTCAGATATTTAGATTAAACAATATCGGATTCAAAGCTTTGATATTTCTGTTGGTACCAATGTTATTACAAAAGAAAAAACGAAATCTATTTTATATGTCAGCTAGTTTGAGATATTAGAGTTTTTGTGGCATTTGACCTGCTTGTTACAAAAATCTTTTGTTTGATTTCTGTTAACGTTGACAGAGTTCTAAAAAAGTCTTCGACTAAAGGGATTTTCGTTATTGGGCTATTTTTTAAGAACCTAAGTTTGGAAAATTTAATTTAAAATGAAATTGTTTTTCAAATTCATTAAAAAAAAATAACTAGTTAATGTACAATCTACTAAAGTGTATACTCTCTGTCTGTGAATATATAATAATGATCTGTTAATATTGTTAATTCCTAGCAACCCTTTGAAATATTTAAATGTAATACTAAACAGGATGACAGGGACATGGACGCGGAGCCTGTTACTAAATTTTCATCGTACTCGTAGATGTTCAGAATACTAAAACACTATGTAAGTTTTTGGATATACTTTGTAATTTTATAGGATTTAGCAAGTATTAAGGGTGTATGAAAATGCAGGGTTAGTATGAAATTGCCGTTTTGTTGCAATAGGTTCTTTGAATTGACATAGAATCTTCATTGTTTGAGGTTTTCGAATGAAACTTTTTTCAAATAGTTTCTAAGATGTTATTCTATTATGAAACTTGTGAATATCGATTTTCAATTGTTCTTTTTATTCAACTTAGATTCGAGTCACGATTTCCGACGCGGAAGAAACGCGGCAGAAACGAAATATTAATGTTGCGTATGGAGAAGGGTCTACTAATGAACACAAGGTGCGATTTTGGTTTAAACGCTTTCGTGATGGAAACTTTGACTTGAAGAACGAGCCACGAGGAAGACCGCCCACATAGATGAATCACGATGAATTAAGAGAGATGGTGGAAGCAGATCCCAGTCAAACTACCCAGGAATTAGCGGCGTGGTTTAACGTTACCTCACCCAAAATGTTGGCTCATTTGCGTCAAATCAATAAAATAAAAAAATAAAAAAAACGAAAAATGCTCTGAATAACGATCTGCAGAAAGAAACGCGTGTTGCCTTGTTGAATCAGTACAGTTATAAAGTAATATTGGATCAAATTGTGACATGTGATGAAAATTGGATTGTTTATGATAACCGTAAAAGAAAAACGCAAATATGGCTAACGCCAGGTCAATTACCACAACAGTATCCTAAAGCAAAACTTACCAATAAAAAGATAATGGTAACTGTTTGGTAGTCTCAGTGTGGTGATATTCATTATAGTTTTCTCCGATCTGGTCAAGTAATAACTGCAGATGTTTAATGCGCCGAACTTCGAACAATGTTGGCAAAACTAACCAGTAAAATAGCCCCGAATCAAGAATCGTTCTTCACTACATAACTTCACTATAGTAATATTGCTCCATAACAACGAAAGACCTCACACAGCCCGAGAAACCAATTTGACTCTTCAGGAACTGCAGTTAAAAATCGTTCGTTATTCTACCATTTTTTTCGTGATCTGGACAAATCTACGCGACAAGAAGTTTTCTTCCCAGGAGGCAGTACAAAATGCATTCACAGTTTGTGTTCTAGTCCCTCGATGGACTCGGTATAAAAGACAAGGCGAAAAGCCTCGTCTGGATCGTAGTAGTGTTAACCACCTAAAGGTGGATTCTCGCCATACGACGGGTCTTAGGATGATGGAACGGAAATGGGGGAATTATGTCATGCAATTCCCGCGCACACTCTCCTAATTGCATCCCATAGAACACCGACATGCTGGCTACTCTATGCCTGTGATTTGTGCGGCTCTAAAAAAAAATTTATCACCTACAAGTAATTGTTCCGGGTCTGGTGGTTTGTGTATGTTTGTAAACGCACGCAGGATACATGAGAAATTCCTAGTGTGGGGCAACGTTTTAGAAAAAAAGGACGCTGATTTATTATCGCTAGCTACTTTATAAGTTTACTAGCGACCCGCCCCGGCTTCACAATGCTGATACTAAATACACTACAGAAAAACTGTGAATGTATAAAGAACATAGCGGCCCGCCGCCGCTCCTACTGCTCCGGCTGGCTGCTGCTGCCCGCAATTTTTAAATCTGTAATATCTTCGAAAATATTCATTTAAATCATATACTGTAATGGGCAATATAGATCTATATTAAATCAAAAATTTATTTAAGGTATTAAATTGGATGAGGGTTAATGCTGTATTGGTTAAAACGCTTCGAAAATTAGTCGGTAAGTATTTGTCGTAAAAAGTAAATGACAAAAATCCCACAATAACATTGTGGGATATCCATAAGAGATAGACATATACCACCGAGGACTGTTTTGTGGACTTTTTCAATGTAAACAATATACTTTAATACATTATTTTGATAAATCTGGTAGGGTTCAGCCTGCGTTTCACTGTAAAGGCGGAAAAAATGTAATTATTTACGATATCACATTAGAAACATCAAAAATAATAGTATTTCTGTACATATAAACCTTCCTTTTTAATCAGTGTGTCTATTAAAAAAAAACACATCAAAATCTGTTGCGGAATTTTAAATATTTAATCATACAAAGGGACATAGGGAAAGAGAAAGTGATTTTATTTTATAATATGTAGTGATAACAGATGAGACTGATGATTTTTTAGCTCTAGAATGACGTCATGAATCTATGGTAAGTACGAGTCGATGTCCCTGCCTTAATCTTGATACTTCCCGTGGGTGTTGATTCAGAATTAATGTCATTTACTATGGACCAAATATGGCTGTTTATCGCAAATGAAATCAGCAAAATGTCTCTTATCCATTCTGTGAGCAAAACCATCATCAAAATCGTAAAAACGAAAAAAAAAAACAATTCCCTTTTTTACTTATTGTATCGCCACAGGCAACATAAACAATACGTTTTATTTCTTACTTCCATATTCAAACCAGTTACAATGAATAAACGAACACTAAATAAAGAAAAAAAAATGACATTACATTTTTTAAATGCGACTATAAATATGGCTGTTTCGGTTTTTGAAAAGTTATGCAAATTAACATGGAAATTGAGTTATAAAGTTGCCAGTTGCAAAAAAGATATAAAACATGTAGGTATTTTAGTAATAATGTAAGATTTATTGGCTGCGTTCGGCAGTTCGGCGGCCAGTGAGTTTGCATACCGTTATTCAGTTGGATGCGTTGATGTATTACCGTATAACGATACCAAAATCGATGGGTAAAGTAACTCGAAAAATATGTGCTACATTTACCGATTAACATTGAATAGTAAATAACAGGTGTTACAGATGCGCTCGTAAATCTGTAGCTATTTATATATATATATATATATATATATATATATATATATATATATATATATAGGGTAGGACAGGGTTTTCTTTACATATTATATATATATATATATATATATATATATAAGGATAATAAAGGTTAGGTAAACACTTGACCAAATATAATATAAAATTTTACGTAATCATCATAGAAACAATACTAATGAATTTTGAAATAAAAAATTTGGTAAAAAAGTGACAACACCGGTAATATTATGAGCGAATAGCGATGCGACCACGTGCCGCGTGCCCGCCACCCGCGGAAGGGTTGCTTACCGCACATGTATTAAGTTACCTCTTTTTGTGAAATAATATTTATTTTTTTAGGGGGATTTTTTTTAAGTTTAGCCCGGTTTTTATCCGTTAGTAGAATCAGTTATTGATACCTAACAATACCTTCACGGATCGGACAGGGTTTTCTTTACATATTGTATATATATGTGTATATTTTGCATTAATTAAAATCGGTTGCCCTAAAAAAGCAATCGAGAAGTTTATTAAATGACGGCAAAATGCTTTCACATCGAACATAGAATAATGTTACGGGCTAGGGGTATTAAAATGCCGGTTAGGAGTTACGAAGTTTATTGGCAACGAAGGTACAGACCAGCACATCAAGCTACCAAAATTTGTCAAACTTTGTTAGATTTTTATCTTTATAGCAAAAGCATTAAGGCTCAAGGTTCAGTGGGAATATTTTACAGTTGCGGGTAGCTTGGCCTGCTGTCGTCCGTACATTCGGTAGTAGGCAATGTAATGCGGTCTTGTAATGACTTTAAAAAGCCTTCTACTTTTCTCTTCTTATATAAATCACTAGTCCGTTCACAGTTGGAATACGCGGTACCCGTCTGGTGCCCGTATTATGATAAATATAAGATAGCAATAGAAATGGTTCAGAAAAAATTTCTTCGTGCCACGCACTATAAGTGCTTCCGTTCAAGGATTCCCTATGCAGATTTGCTAACACACTATAAAGTATTGAGCTTGGATTCTAGACGTTTACTGATCATGGTTGTGATGCTGCACGGTATATGCAATAACAAATTTAATTGTACTGAGCTCTCGAATAAATTGTGTTACGTTGTACCTAGATCTGTTGTGCGCCGGAAGGTGCGTGCACCTCAGCTATTCTATACTGCGCAATGTAGAACGAATGCTGGGGTGCGGGCCCCTCTCCGTCGACTGTTTGAAACACATAACTCTCAGTTTTCTGAAATTGATATTTTCGCATTATCGAAACCTAAATTTAAAAAAAATGGTTTCACAATCTCTTGCAAGTCACCTATAGGTCGGCTGTTCTTGTCAATCTGTCCTTTCACTTTAGTGTTTTAGTTTTATAATTTACCTTTTAACTTTTCTTCTATTGCATGCTTTCGTTCTCTTACTCCGATGTCACTTAGTGGACAATAGTGTGGATTATACGTTTTCACAACTGTAATTGTATCTACTTTATGTTAATGCTGTGCTGTATAACTGTTTTTTGTACCAAATAAATAAAATAAAATGACAAGTAGAAAGTAGCGGATGTCACACCGAAGTCTTCCCTGATGTTCACGAAGTCCATGTCGTACACACACAACAACACCACAGAAGTTGCTTCACGTAGTCCTTGAAGTGCTTGTTACAGTTGTCGCTCTAGATGCTCTCAAAGATCGTTTCGTCTTTATTGCTTGTTTCGTTTCGATAATCAAATGCAGAGTGAATCTTCCGCAACGACGCTTTTTAAATTCACACATTTTAATTTGCACATCGAACATTCCAGATCTCTCTAGAAGTAAAAAGCGCATAGCGCTTAATTTCGAGTACGTTCAGCAGGTACCTATAGGTACTTCACAATAGACGAGTTTCTAGTAATTTCAATGTCGACACTTCGTTGTCAATATTAATACCTGTAATTATTTATTGATACCATCCAATAATCCATCCTAGGTCAAGCAATTTTATCTCGTACCATTACAGTGCCAAGGTCTCAAGTTATAGGGTTTAAAAGTTACGAACGGCACGTCACACAATATTGAACCTTATCCCATTCACATAAGGTGCATACATAACAATAACAATGTAAACGTTAGGAACTAAAGTCGAAATTTATTGAGAAAAATACTAAAATCGAAACTGAAGTGACATTTGACTAAATGACAGTACTTTGATTCTCTCTCTCTCTCTCTTAGTTTCACTGGTCTTGTCCATCAATTTGCTTGTTGTTGAACCGTCCCGATTGTACTAGAATTTTGGCCTTGTATCTTCCGGAGAATCACGGACTCCTAAGTGACAGGTCTCACCTAGTTTAGGAGACAGAGTACCTCTGTATTGTTTATTTTTGATAAGCTTTATATTTTCAAATACTCCAAATTATTGTTTTTAACAATACGAACTTTTTGTAAAATGAGAAATAAATATTATTATTATATTGCTTACAAGCTGTTTTGCGACTTCTAAAATCTTTAACGCCGATCTTATAATTAAAACTCAAGTTTCCACCAACCTTTTCTTCTAAGAGTACAATTCTGAGATTTGTTTAATGTAACTTCGAGATTTCGACACAACAAAAGTTACTTTAGCGTGTGCTAAGGACAGAATAATCCATATATACATATATAAAATTAAACGAAATTTGAGTGTTTGTTTGTATCATCAAAATAACAGTATTTCACGAATCACGTGATGATGCGCCCTTTTTCCAAAAACTAAACTGAGTCAAAGTTCTAAAATTATATTATAATACGATTCGGGTGTTCCGAATTAGAAAATTATAAGGGTATGCAGTGCTTATATGCCTCTATGGAGCGCACGCGCCTGGCGGGCCCAGTATGGGTAAGGGTAGATGCTTTGGTTTCAGTGAGGATAGTGCTCAAGTGCGGTTTACCGAAGTGTGATTGAAATCAGTGCTACCCAGAACCCCCCAAAATTCTACTTAAAACCTTTCAATGCTTGGCAAGTAAAACAAACAGTGAAAATTAAATAAGCCTTGCCTTTCTCTCACATAAACTTATCCAAGCTTTTATTTGATAATATTTTACATAATATTTACATAATTTTATAATAATAATAGTCTGTAAAATAAGAAGGGACATAATTAGAGAGCATCAAGAAATTCATTCACACATCACTGTCAACAGGAAACGTGCCCAAAAGCCTGGATCCTATGGCCAAAAAATCGACCAGCTCTCTGGTTACGTGAAGACTCAACCGCTTGGCGATATCTTGAAATAGTAAGTGTGCATTCAGAGCTGTGTATTTTATGATAGCGATCTGTTGTCGAATTAACTTTACCCACTGTCGCCGCCGCGATATTTTGCAAATAAGAAAAAAAAACGACTCGTCCAATTTACGTGAAAGAAAAAGGTTTACAGATTTTACCGGCCACCGGTATACAGATTGCGCAAATTTGCATTCTAAATTGCAAATAATGGAATTGAATATAAGGCTTGTTTTAGTAACCGTTGAATTTTAATAGAAATGGACAAGGTAAACAAATTGGTTAGTAAATAGTTTGTTTTGATTGAATTTTCATATTAATTATGTAGGTTAGTATTGTAACTCATAATGACAGCCTCCGCTGCATAGCGGTAGCAAACACGGCATTTGCACTGGTCTGGTTGTGCCTCGGAAAGCGTTAAGCCGTTGGTCTCGGTTGCCATACGAACATCTAATGGCAGTCGTTACAGGTTGTTGGAGCCCTCAAAAGTCCAACAATTGATCTAATTGCAAAGCTTCGATATCGCCTTCGGGTTGTGGATTTCAGACGGCAGTCGCTTCACGATTCTTCAAAATATCGAAGTTTAGCCAAAATCAGCAGTGTGGTAAAGCGGACCCCAGACTCCAAAAGCTGAAAAAGCTTCAGATGCTGAAGGGATTAGCGCTGAGATGTTGATGATTAATATCGCATCGGTAATTGAAAATTTGTGTGTAAATCGGTTGTCATGGTATGTTTTACAGAGAAACAAGAAAAATGCTGTGAGGTTTTTTAAGAATTAATGTCAATAGCTATAAGAGTAGGGAAATACCAAAGAAACGGATGGAATGTGTGAATGATTGTATGGTTAAGAAGAAGATGACTAAGGAGATGATAGGCATCATCTCCTTAGTCATCTTCTAGAGAGTTATGGAGTAAAAAGACATATTGCGCCGAAATCCTTGAAGGTAAAGCGCTAGTTTATGAAGAGCCTATTAGAGCCTGGAAGAAACTTAAATTGTTATCAGACGGGAAGACCGCATCGGGCAAATTGTTCCAGTCCCTCGATGTACATGGTGGTATTCGGACTTTCTTAAGACACTGTGGTATGTAGGACGATAAGACGCAACATCTTATCCGTGTCATAAATACTCTTTAATATAATACAAGTGTTCCTATTTTCCATTTGCTAAATGAATGTAAGCAGCTTCGGTACTAAAATATGAAATATTATCTCAAGGCATTAACTGCCTCAGGTGTGAAAAATGTTATGGCCATTATAACATGAATACCAGTGTAATTTGTAGAGTACAAGAAATATAGTGGAGGAATATTTTTATAATAGCTTTTAAGGCAAGTATAAGACGGAACGGAGTAATTCTTCAGTTCAATATGTTATGCGTGCTGGCAAAAGCCACCCGGGTCGTTTGATGGTTAAAACAGGCTTTTCGCGGTCGAGTCGTGGATCTGGATGGAGACCGTGGCTCAGAAAGCATGTTAAGCGGTTGATCCTGCCTGTCATTCGTAGACAGAAAGCGATGTGTGCCGGCTACGATGCGCCTAATGTTGTTGTGTTGGGAGTTTGGTCGTGGAGGGTCTTCAGATCAATCTCCCTTTGGCGCAGCATCACACTCACACTCTACGGACCAAGGATGCACATTCTTTCCACATTACCATGTAGAAGCAATTCACATGAGCTTCTGCAAACATCCTTTATACGGTGCTATATCAAGGCAACCCGATGCCAACCCGTTCTCGATGGTAGGCCATAACATCGGCCGACAACCACCAAACAAAGTCTTGCCGCCAAGCGGTTTGTCGTGTTCCGGCATGATGTCTGGTGAAGCTGTACGGAGGACGGGTCTGAGCAGTTGTGTTGCGATGTGTGCCGGGTACGATGCGCCAAATGTTGTTTAGGAGTTTGGTCGTGGAGGGTCTTCAGATCAATCTCCCTTTGGCGCAGCATCGTTGGTCGTGTTGTTGGGTTTAACATTGCATCACCTCGCTCAACTGCCGTCTTCCTTCCTATTCACTAAGTTTTTCTGAGTGAATAGGCTCTTAATAAACTTGCGCGCATTACCATCAACGATCGCATCACTGCTTTCCATCAGGCGGGATTGCGGTCAAGCGCTAGTTTATAATTATTAAAAAACTCTATTCTATTATTATTCTTTCATGCCAGGGATCGCGGAGCTGCTTGGATTCTGTTCCACCTATAACGTTGAATGGTGTTGGGTTGAATAGAGTTCCACAGTTTATAAAGGGTGTATCTGACATCGTAACGCAAACTTCGCGAGAAGGCTACACCGCATGCCACTAATCAAAATATGATAGTCATTTATATCGTTAATAAGCGGTTACATAAACAACAGTCTTTAAAAAAATGTGTCGGCTCGGCTTTTGAACGTTGCAAGCGTGCCGCCGCGCGCGTTTGCGGGTATGTCGTTGATCCCTGATGTGAACTCTATTAAATCCGCTGATAGGATAGTTTTTTGAGTTTTGTTCACATTGCGCTTTTTTGTGTAATTAGCGAATTAATTATTTTCTACTTTAAAATCTTATTGGGTTATAAAAGTATAGCAATTATAAACGGTTTAAAGTGAAAAAAACTGCATATTATTTTTTTTTAATCAGGAAAAAACCAACGAAAAATTCCACCACTTAGGGATTCAGAATCATGTATCCAGTACATGATTCTGAATCCCTAAGTGGTGGAATTTTTGGTATGGTACCATGGTACTGGTTTGTGCGTCGATGTCAGAGACACCCTTTAATTCTCGGGCATATCGTGAGGACGTTGTCTCTGAGGGCCAATATAATCTCCCGTAAATTTGTTCGTTTCTCGGGGGCCTCTTCTCCGAGCTTTTTGTATGCGGCAGGCCTGTGGGTGTCATATACCCAGAAGCAGTACAGCTTTCTCCGTGTTCAGTATAATAATGCGTTCAGGGTGTTGTTGGGGCTGCCCCGGCATTGCATCGCCTCGGGAATGTTTGCCGATGCCCGTGTCGACTGTTTTTACACGACGATGCGAAAGCAGTGCGCGTCTCTGAGGCGCAGGCTCCGGATCACCTACAACACTATCCTGAGCGTATTTGCGAATAGGGTTGACTGTCAGTATATTAACCATTGCTATATGATGACAAGCAAACAAATGACCCAGAGGCCATACATTAGGTTTTTAATTTTATTTTATAATGACATTATTTATTTTATTTTTATTTACAATTTTTAGTTAATATTTTTATATTATGCTTACATTTTTTTGTCATTGTAATAAATTTTTATTTTATTTTATTTTCTATCTAATGTGATATGTATATCCTTTGTATAAAATATAGTGCTTAATGTGTGTTATACACCTGAAATTTATAAATGAAAAAAAAAATTAAAATAATGAATGAATTGGGTATTTGACTAGGGTATAAACAAAAAATGAACACGACACAGTTCGTTGAAAACTCGTTTGACGTCACTGCACGCTACACTTTTTAGCGAACAGTGACGTCACCAGCCACCACTCCTGATCTTTGATGCCTTTTATATTTGTCAATTTTTATTGATTTGATAAGACAAAATATACGTATCCAGTATTTTTATATAATCTGAATGACGGACTAAATTATTATTTTATTATTATTTCTTTATACCCAGGAAACATCCCTATTTCGTTAGAAAAGTTATGAGTATGAAAGTCATATAATTTGCTTCTTTACAATACATAAATATGTGAGCTGTCACGCCCTTTATACCTGAGTCTTTTACTTAGGTAACAAGTTTTTACTTATTTACATTTCCATTTTAATGATATTTTATTTTTTGTTTTTGCTTTGCTGGTATTTTGGCGTGGCTAGCTGGCATATGATAAGTAATTTCATTGCTGTTGTTTTTTCTTGTGTTCATTACTGTACCTACATAGTATTGTATAAAGTCATGTCTTTTTTTTAAACGAACAGACAGCTGTGCTGCTGGGGATGAGAGCTCATCGAGTTGGCGTGATCTGGATGCTGGTGTTCCACAGGGCGGTATTTTATCTCCATTATTATTCTCCATTTTCATTAATTTCATAACTCACTGTCTTCGGTGTTCGTATCATCTATACGCTGATGATCTTCAATTATATGCAGCTGAGCGGGTGGAAGGTGTGTCGAACGCTATAGCGGAGGTAAACCAAGACTTGGAGGCTATCAAAGACTGGTCTGATAGGTTTGGAGTGTCAGTAAACCCCCTAAAGTGTCAGGCCATTATTATTGGAAGCTCACGCATGATGCGTAGGTTAACTCTTAGCTCTCTCCCTCCTCTTATCTTCAATGGTACCGTCATACCGATTACCCCTAATGTCAAAGATCTCGGTTTGTATATTGACACGACGCTTAGCTGGCAACGTCAGGTCTCCTACGTTAGTCAAAGGGTCCACGGTACCCTGCGTTCCCTGTATCTTCTAAGGAACTTTTTACCCGTTAAAACGAAAACCATGCTTGTGCAGACTTTGATTTTCCCTATAATCGACTATGGTGACGTGTGCTACTTTGACCTGAATGCGGCTTTGCTGGATAAGCTTGATAGGTTGCTCAACAATGGGATCCGGTTCATATTTAATCTAAAGAAATATGACCATGTGTCGAGCTACAGGTCTGAACTGAAATGGATGCCCATTCGTCAGAGAAGAAATTTGCGCGCCTTGACCACGCTTTTCTCCCTTCTTAAATCACCCACTCCTCCTTCTTATCTTGTGACTCACTTCCAATATTTATGTTCCTCTCACACTAAGAATCTGCTTTCTTCTAACAATCTTCTCTTACTCTGTCCTTCGCATACGTCTGACTTTGTTCATTCTTCATTTCATATTCAATCCATTCTTCTGTGGAATGCGCTTCCTCTTGATATCAGGATGGCCGCCAGTCGGTTTGCATTTAAGCGGAAATTGCAGAGTTACTTTCGCAATAATTAGGTTAGAGTTATTGCTACACCTCTCTCCCAAATTTTAGTTTTGTATGTATATATTATAAGTATATATTTTGGTAATAGTATGTATGTATATTTAGCTTATTTAAGTTTTTTTTTTTAAGTATTAAGAGGTTTTTTTATCTTTCTTTACAATTTTTTTTTTTTGCTAACGAAAGCACCTACCATCTTATCTCTTCACCACCTATGGTTGACTGGTAGAGAATGCCTAAGGCATTAAGTCCGCCTCTGTACATTTCATGTGCGAAAGATTAAATAAATAAATAAATAAATAAATTGACCTTCAAAAAGTGCTGGTTCTCGGCCTATTTTGAATAAATGACTTTTGATTTTAAATTTAGTAGGAGAAGACCAAATAAACGATGGATAGGTCGTGTGAAAATGACTAGTGTCTACTTCTTTTTGTTTGAGAAATCTTTACATTACTTTTGCCGATCTAAGCGGGGCAGAAGGGCGTGTCAAACCTTTACAGACTTAAACTCACCCATGTTCCTTCATTTGGCTGTGTCAGGGGCTATAGTATCTCTATTGCAAAAAATGTGGCCCTGGCAGAGATTTGCTGTTGAGGTTGAATTTTAATATTGTCTCTGGCTGATAATTTTTATAAAGAAAATAAATTCAAGTTTAGAAGTCAGATTCGAAAGACAGGAGAAAAATGTTTTGTTGTTTACTAGTTTGTAAAAATTTTGTTATAAAAGAATGGTTTGGATACTTATATATATAAAAGGAAATTACAAGATATGATCCGTATAACTGTTGTATAGAGTTTTAAACATGAAGTGCAAATAAAGAAAGAGTGAATTATAGTTGATTAATTTTTTGAAGCTTTACTACAGGATCCCAAGAGCTGCATCCTATTTATTTCATATTTACAGCATTTGCATCATTATGAGGTACCGTCGACCCTGGTCTGGACCGGCGAGCTACCGAATGCTCGCCGCCGGCAAGGCCGCGCCTGCGGTGGCCGGAAGTTTGCTACTGTCTCACAGTTTAGTGACTGCCGATATGACAAACCAATATACACGTATGTGACAACTAATAGAGAAATATAGAAGAAAAAACATACACTGTTCCTATTCATCATAGTTCTGTATATCTTCTTGCATGAGAGACAAAGTCTAAGTCGTAAGAGGCGACTAAGGGAACTCACCAGGGAAGCGGGCAGCAGCGCTTCTCCTGTAGAATAACAAATTACTGCGTTTCTCAACCCACCTGCCAAGTATGGGGATTATGGCATTGCCCCCCAATGGAATATAAGCCTTGGGCGAGGCCTATGTCCAGCAAGAATAATATTTTTCAACCTCTATAGACTGGGAAGAAGAAGAACAGAGACAGTCTTAACCACTGTGATTCCAACTCTATGCTAGAGTGAACACAATAGGCTATTCTCATCTATCAACAATAAATTATAACCTTATATTATTTGTATAGTTCTTAACGCGAGGAATCCAAAAATAATGTTGATAATACTTAAAAACCTAAGATAAATTTAATATTTCCAAAATAAAATTGAACTTTTATTATCTGTATGTCACGTGACCGAAAACGCCGTCCGCCATGAGATGACGTCATAACAAGAAAAACAACAATGGTACCTACGTAAACAATAATAGCGTCAAATTTGTCAAGTTAAAATTTTACTTCTTTTTGCGTTTAATTACTTAGTTTTTTATTATTAATTAGTCTTTCCTAAATTAAATAAAAACAATCACAAAAGAACACCACAAACAAACTCGTGTTTACTTGACATTAATTGACGTTTGGATATTTTAGTTGTTATGACGTCACCAAAATGGCGGTCGGTGTTTTGGCGCGTATATTTTACCACAATTTTTTGATAATTTTTTTTCACCATAAAACTGTCGTATTTTGCTGAAATAAAAATTATGAATGATAATCAGATACAAAGGAACATATTAAAAAAGTTTGAAAAATTTGGAGAATACCCTATTATAATCAACCTCTATACATGCACAAAAAAAACCTAAGCTATTCTGTCCAGAGAGTTATTTACAAAGCAAAGACCCGATTATTTTTACATGAATGTTAAATATGGCCACATAACTTTTGCTCCAGACTCTCCTTGCATCCAATTTGGTTTGATTACAATGAGAGTTCCCTACTAAGAGATACCTTTTGAATGGAATAATGGAAGAGTATTTAAAATTTAATCCAGCTCGCAATTTGTCTGCGACTAGGCGCTCCTGGCTGAGCATCACATACCTGTCAATCCGCTGTAGCAGTAGACTGTTCCGGATACCATGGCTTATCCTGCTGCAAGAGCACTGGTCGGATGGCACGCTAGCATTATCTACACTACTCGGCAGGATGTTGTCACCGCCAGGGTTTCAGCTGGTTAGTATCTGTTGCAATTTGTGTCGACCTCCTCGCGCTAATGGAATGGCACTTCCTAGCATTGTGAGCTGTGCTGGGACAGCTTCAGGAGCAGAAAACCTCAAACTGTAGAAATCATTATCATCATCATTTCAGCTAAAAGTTGTCTACTGCTGGACATAGTCCCCCGAGGATCTCCATGACGACAGGTTCTGCGCCTCCCGCATCCAGAGGTTTCCCGTGACCTTCACGCGGTCGTCGGTCCACCTTGTCGAGGGCCTACCTACGCTGCGTCTTCCGGTGCGGGGTCGCCACTCAAGAACCCGTCGGCCCCATCGGGCACCTGTCTTACAGGCAGTGCGCCCGGCCTTCTGCATTTAAGTGTTGCAACTCATTGGGCTATGTCAGTTACTCTCGTTCTTATGCGGATCTCCTCATTTCTGATATGATCACGCAGTGCAACCCCAAGCATAGCCCTCTAAATTGCCCTTTGAGTGACCTTGATCTTTACCACAACAACCGTATTGAAAGCTTAACTCTTTGACGTACGTTTAACGTTTGAGCTGTCTGGGATTGAAACTCTATTGCTTTGAACATCGAATTTCCGGGACATCACCAAGCGATTGGTTGGCTCTCCACGTAACCGGAGTACTAGACTATCTATATATATTATATAAATGTGCCCAGAAAATTGGCATTGTCACCCAAAGTAGTAATGCTGCCAGGCTTTTGGGAACTTAGCCCATTGATATTTGATAGCAATGTGGACGAATTTTGTGATGCTTAGCGTTCTACGTGTTTTTTTTTATATTGCATTTGCCTTTTGAAATAAATATTGTTATGTTATTATGTGCCTTTTTAACTTGTAAAATGTAATTGTTGTATGTATTTTGAAATTAAAGTCGTTCACTTAGAACTGAAATTGATTGCCAGAAAGAAAATATCATGGTTCTTAAACATACTTAACTAAAGCAAATGTGAAAAATATTGTTTTTTATTTTTTATTAATTAATTATGAACTAGTGCTTGACCGCAATCCTGCCTGATAGTAAGCAGTGATGCAATCGTTGATGATAAAGCGCGCTTGTTTATTATGAGCCTATTCGCTCTGGCCTTGAAGTCACTTAAATTGTAGTCCTACGGAAATACCGCCGCTGGCAAATTGTTCAAGTTCCTAGATGTACGCGGTAAAAAAGAAGAGGCGAAACGCTTGGTTCGGATCGATGTGGTGTCAATAACATAAGGGTCGAAACACACCGTACGACGGGTCGTCCAATGATGGAACGGACATGCGGGAATTAAATCATGCAATTTCCTCGCTCGTGCTCCAAAATGCATTCTATAGAACACCGACAGGCTGGCTAGTCTTCGCCTGTGCTCCAGGTTTTACAAAGAAATTTTATGTGAAGGAAGTTGTCATTCCAATTAATGCTAGGGTTTGATACCATTAATAGCACACTCTTAGCTCATTTCACCTAATTTTTCCCCGTGAGATTTTTTATGCATCGATCAGCTGGAGTCGTGGTGGCCTAGTGGTTAAAACACCAGCCTCTCAAGTATGAGTGCGCGGGTTCGATTCCAGGTCAGGCAAGTACCAATGTAACTTTTCTAAAGTTATATGTACTTTCTAAGTATATCTTGGACACCAATGACCGAAGGTGAAGGAAAACATCTTGAGGAAACCTGGACTTTAAGTCTGAAAT
Organism: Sesamia inferens; assembly: GCA_037179545.1. Taxonomy (NCBI): domain Eukaryota; kingdom Metazoa; phylum Arthropoda; class Insecta; order Lepidoptera; family Noctuidae; genus Sesamia; species Sesamia inferens. Next base: position 8,134,340 of record CM073949.1, read on the forward strand.
CGCCAACCCGCATTGAGCAAGCGTAGTGATTACGCTCAATCCTTCTCTGTATGAGAGGAGACCTCTGCCCAGCAGTGGGACGATAAAAGGTTGATAATGATGATCAGCTGGACGGCAGGGACATCAACATAATCAGCCCATAGTGTCCCCACTCCTGGGCCCCAGGCCTCCTTACGATGAGAATGAGTGGGCCGTAATCTACCACGCGGGTCCAGTGCAGATTGGTAGATGTCACACGGCTTCAAAGTTTTTGCTTCTAAGACATGCCGGTTTCCTCACAATGTTTTTCTTCACCGTTTTGAGAGCAGTGGTGATGATATAATTTACACGAAGTAAAGCGTCTGTCAGGGTTCGAACCTATGACCTACAACTTCTAAGTTGCAGCCGATGCCACTAGGCCACCGCTGAACATCAACGCCCAAACAAAAACCAAAAATTTTGCAAATATCGGAAAACACAATAATTGTCAGTTATCAGCACCCCTAATAATATGAGATTAAATATTACTGTGACTTGGATAGTGTGTTGTGATGCAAAAACATTTTTTTTTTTAATAATTGTAAACTAGCGCTTGACCGCAGTCCCGCCTCGTTTACAATCGTTGATGGTAAAGCGCGCTAGTTTATTAAGAGCCTATTCACTCAGATAAACTGAGTGAATAGGAAGGAAGACGGCAGTTGAGCGAGATGATGCAATGTTAAACCCAACAACACGACCAACGATGCTGCGCCAAAGGGAGATTGATCTGAAGACTCTCCACGACCAAATTCCCGACACAACAACATTAGGCGCATCGTACCCGGCACACATCGCAACACAACTGCTCAGACCCGTCCTCCGTACGGCTTCACCAGACATCATGCCGGAACACGACAAATCGCTTGGCGGCAAGACTTTGTCTGGTGGGTGGTAACTTCCGCCGGCGGCCGATGTTATGGCCTACCACCGAGCAAACAAATTCTGATTTTTTTTTTTACCAAAGTGTATAAATTTTGTTGTTTTTTATTTACTTCATTGAATAATGGCATGGAACTCGTTGTGCGCATGTCCGACTCGCAAGACAGTTTTTTTTTTTTGTTATTCCGGTTAGTTAGTAGGAAAATTGTTAAGCAAAATGACACCCAGGGTTATTTTTCTGTATTTTTTATAGTGAATAGTCATTTTATATAGTGAATGCCATAAATACGGCTCACTCCCTCTCACCCAGAGGAGATATGCATCCATAGAGTGAGAATCATCATCATCATTTCAGCCGAAAGATGTCCACTGCTGGGCATAGGCCTCCTTCAAGGTTCTCTACGACGACTGGTCCTGCGCCTCCCGCATCCAGCCATTTCCCGCGACCTTCACCAGGTCGTCGGTCCACCTTGTCGGGGGCCTACCCACGCTGCGTCTTCCGGTGCGTGGTCGCCACTCGATTAGGTACCCGTCGGACCCATCAGGCATATTATATATAGACTGGGAATATTACAGGCTAATTATGTATATAATAATTGAAAGTAGTGATTTGACATATATTATGGGCAAACTAGTTATTAGTCTACAATCCTCGTCCATAGTTACGTACAGAAATATTTTCAACAAATACGTAATCTTCATTGCAGTTTTATAATAACACATATTTGTAAATATGTATTCTGTATTCTACCGACGCTCCCAATTTTGATATAAATATCTCTATATTTATATCAAAATTGGGGAGCGTTGGTGCTATCTCTGCTCTGCGATGCTATCTCTTAGCATCTAAAGATCAAATGATATAATAACGTTGTAGGCAAAGTCTGGTACAAAAATTAGACATTATTTGTAATATCTAATTTGAAAAATAAACTTGTCTTTCTTAGCTTTTTTCAACGTTATGCAAAATAAAAGCTACAAAGGCGAGAGTGTCCTGTATTAGTCAATTAAGCCTGGAAAGACTGGCAGCTGTGCATAAAAACACAATATACAACGTGTAACATAAAGGGTATTTACATACCAAGGGCATGGCATCTTTACATGATATCAAATGATATCGGAAGGTTTTCAACTCAAAATAAAATACTCAAAAAATGTATACTAAATTTTCGGTTCCGTGTGTTTCTTAAATTCAAATCATAACAAACGTGCACCACACTACATACGTTAATAACTACTTGTTACACGTCACATTACTTGGTAAAATCACGATAAATGTCTTCAAAAATTCTGTGCGCCTAGTATCGTAGTAACCTATCACAGGCGGTGTTTCTTCTCGTAACTTCTTAACATAAAGAGATAGGATTAAAAACCCTTCCAATATCGATTTGATATCATGTACAGATGCCATGCCCTTGGTATGTATATACCCTTTATGTTACACGTTGTATACATCTACGGTCGAATTGAGTAACGTCCTCCTTATTTAAATAGATTAAAAATTAAAAAGATATCAGAATTTCACAGAGAGAATTTCAAATATAAACGATACCGCTGCTTCCATGAAAGAAAATATTTAAAAAAATATCTGTATAAAAAATTTCAACATAAAACCACTAAAGGTCAGAGTTCTGCGAAATTTAAATGAACATGTTGTAAAGTAGACATTTTCCGTGGGTAAAAATTTTACATTTATAAATTATAGTAAAATTACTGAAACAGCTACATTTCAGAGACGATGTTTTCGACAGTAACCTGAGCAGGCATTTCCTGAAATATCTGATTTCATGTGATTACAAGCAGCACTACGCCTCGGGCAGTAATGCAAATGAATATTTTGCTACAAAATAAGACATACGGCAGATTCAGAAACCTTGATTCTTAATGCGTAATGAAATAAAGGTGAAAATCTTTTGAAGATAGTAGTAGTTTGGAATATTATACACGAGCCAAAATTACCAATGAGAATCAAAAGATAGTTTTTTTTTTTTTACTTTCGTTTGGGGCTTGTGTAAATAAAGACTTCGTCAATGTTGATTAAGTTATCAACTCATGATGACGTCGTTAACTTTTTTATCGGTATTAAGGTCATTACGGTCAAATTCAGCATTAACCTATAGTAGTCTACTGCTAGACGTATTTATTCATCTCACAGTATCTCAGTCCAATACTAGACCATAACAACCAACCGCTAACTTATGCGCCGTCATGACACCGTCATAACACCGATGTAAGCAAGTTTATTCCCTATTATTACTCCAAAATAAGGACTAGTATCCTGTACGACATTTTTCATCTAGGACGCTGTAGGCAAATTAAAAATAAAAATAAGTTTATTTGACACAGAGAACCTTGGGCTAATACCTATTTCAGACATATTGAATTTATCTAAGGGGAAAAAGCATCAGGATAGTCGCGCTATTCTAATTTCTTTAAATCTTTGCAAGTTCTAAATCACTTATTGTTTCGGCCCATTGAATTGTTTTCTCACTAATCATAATGCTAGTTGCACTCGCTTGCGTTTCTGTTTCGTTGGTGTATTCGAACGCACATGCAACGCGGGCACCGTACACTAAGGTATCAAGCATGACAGTTCACAACCTATCATAGCATCTAACCCGGTAGGAGAGTTTGGCGGGAAAGCCAAGATGAGTGCCACGCTCATTTTTCATTGGACTTTTAAAATTATTTATAGCGTCGTTTACTAAATAAAAGCGTGTGATTTATGTAGTAAAAAGAGCATTCAGTAAATCATTCATAAAGAACATTGAAATATCGCAGCATAGTGGCCACATCATGACTTTGCATCAAACCTTCCTCATAGACTGTTCACACGGCCGTCTTTTTCAACTGTCATTGGCGATATCCACCGTCATTGTGAAATAAAATTTTCAAAGAATTTCTATAATTTGTTACACGTGTTATTTGCAAAATTGTGGTATATATTCCACGGAGGCCATTGATCAAGGGTTGAGGTTGAATCTCATCTTGAAAAAAGACGAAGAAAAATACATTGTAATATCTTGCACTACTCTAGCCTTTCTTCTACCCGTTTCTGAACGACTTTAGTCTTCGTTACATGTACGAACGACAGCAAGTAAAGCTACCCGAAACTATTAAATATTCCCTATAAACCTTGAGTCTTAATGCTTTAGCGATAAAGTTGAAAATCTAATAAAGAAATCTGACAGATTGAAGTAGTTTGATGTGCCGTCTTCTGTACAATAACAAACCACAAACTCAGTCAACGATTGCACATAATGAAAATTATCGGTTTTAGAGTTTCATAATATTATATTTGAAATCGATACGAGTTACCGACAAGTCCAAATATTTAGAACCTTCCCATTCAAACATTTATCAATGCAGTCGAGCGGATACTGAACTTTAGCACAGTTTATGCGGCGAAAAAACATGAATAGGAACCCAAAAATTAAAAAAAAAAATTCAACGCTTATTGACGTTCGAACGCTACCACACTCGTCCATTTTGTTTTGGCGGGACGGCCGAACCGCCATCTTTATTTTTTACTTTTTATATCTTTAAAAGCGGGCACAGTAATTGACAGATGCGGCTTCGATTTGTGATCTCTTTGCTCATATTTTCAATGTAATTTATTCGGTATTTAATTTTAAGTGGCAACCGGAAAGGCAGCCTTATTTATGAGAAGATTAAAACCCATGTTTTTGGTTCCCATTGCATATCTTGATACAAATTAAATGGGATTATGTCTTTTGTCTTATAATAATACAATATCCTTTTTCGGCTTATCAATGACGGGAACGTTAATTGTTTCGGATTGAAGGGCATTTAATTAAGCTTTATATAACAAGGGTTTCGTTTGAGCATAATCGGTATCTTTGAGACAAATTGCACGAATATTAGAGCCGTTCAAGGAAACGATCATATTATTATTATTGAAATAGCGCTCAGTTCCATTAACAGTTTTCAAAATAGACGTGTTTTTGGGAATCCAGGAAAGTACCCATTAACCTGCAATGGGTTAGACAAGAATCTATCCCTAAAACAGTCGGGAAAAGGAGGATACCAGGAACCGAAAAGTTGTGTGTAAAGTTGTTATAGTATACGCATGAGATGTGGAGGAAAGGGGTAATAAGTTTTAAGGAAAATTTTGAGCATGAATGTGATTGGCTGTTAAAGTAGGGGAATACCAAAGAAACGAGATGGAGACTAACAGAGAAGTTTAGAAGAAGAACTCCAACTAAATTTATATAATGGCAAGAGAAAGAGGACTTTTCAAAATAGTAGTGCGTTCCTGTCCCATCTCGCTTCGTCCAAATCGTAGTGGTGTCAACAACGCAAGGATGATAGCTTACGCAGACGAGGGATTTTTATCCGCGGACTTTTTTGTCCGCTAAAATAGATCGCTTACAACAGTATCGAGTAACGCAAACTAGGGTATAAAAGTACCACGTACAAAAAGTCCCCAGAATAACCGAGGACATGTTGAGAGCGGACCGGACAAAAGTACGGGGGAGTCCCGGAATAAAATAGAACTCGTGTGACTCGACGGAGCAACGCACTTAGTGGACTTTAGTCCGCGTTGTGTGCTCTCACTTCTCTACATTTATGAACAACAAATGACCGCACATCGTGAGCGTTGAGTTCGCGGTAAATCCGCGGTGGACCTTTTATTCCCGGAGCGTACTTTATTCTCCGCCTCGGAGAAAACTCCGTCGTCTGCACAGGCCCTAATTGTGGTGAGTAATTCATAGTAATAGAAAGAAAGAAAAAACGTTTATTTACAGTAAACATGGGGCAAAAGTTTAAAAAACACAAAAAATAAGAAATAGTTGAGTGAACATGCGCCATATCCACGCAAAATGCCTGTCGCTCAGCATTACGCTGCGACCCTATGCAGAACAGAGCCCAGCGTTGGTTTTCAGCGACAACCTGCGCCGATGTAAAGACGTCACCCGGTGCAGCAAGCAATTACAAGTGACACCAAAACGTTAGTATGGACGACAGCGGCCAGGTCAAGCTACCCCAAACTGTCAGATATTTCCTGTCAACCTTGATCCTTAACGCTTTAGGAAATTGTAGTTAATGTGCTGTCGTCTGTACAATAAAAATAAAAATGTAATAATAATAAAATAAAAAAAAGTAAATCTAAATGGTGACAGAATAAACAAACACAAAATAATAGTAAATTAAAATGTTACACAATTAGGATTCCGGTTATAATGACGATTTTTGCCGAAATGCAAGAACAAATTCTGTCACTATCCGTACCATAAATTATTCCAAATTGAATTGCTTTAAGTTCGAGAAGACTTGTCAAACTGTTTGAACACCTCGTTGCACTTACTAAGTAGGATTACTTACAAGACTCTGCACCTAGTAAGCAAACTTCCTAGTCTGATGTTCTAGGAAGTTCCTACGGGCCTCAATTTTAGCACGCTCCTACAAAGAACCTTATAACTTATAAGTTCGTGCGTCTTCAAATTCTAACTCTTTTGATGTTGTGAACGTTTTGGAGGATATTGGAATAGTTAAAGACAGTACTATAATATACTAAAAAATAAACATAAACTTGGTGGAGTGGAGGGCGCGAAGCGAGCGTCGCGTATCGAGTTCGTCACCCCAACGCCCCGTGCCTTTGCCTCGCCAATCACTCACATATGTGAGGCGCCGAGACATCGGGTTTCAGAATCATGTACTCAACCCATGGTATGAGGCTGTGCATCCCCACCACAGTCTACAGCAAATAATAAATGAAGTGAATACTTTTTTAACGACGTAGAGCAATATGCGGCTCACTACAGCGTTATCATGGGGGACTTCAACGCTAAACTTGGAAAACGGAGTGGTGAAGAGCTCGGACTGGGAAATTTTGGATTTGGGCGTCGGAACTACCGAGGCCACATGTTAGCTGGCTTCATGGAGAAGGTGGGACTCTTTATGATGAACTCCTTCTTCCAGAAGCGTGAACAGCGAAAGTAGACTTGGATCAGTCCCGACGGGGTCACTAAGAACGAGATAGACTTCATTATGACGACAAAAAGGCACATATTCAATGATATCTCAGTGATCAACTCGCTCAAATGCGGCAGCGATCACCGTATGGTCAGAGGCACATTGAATCTGAACATAGTGTACGAAAGATCTCGCCTGATGAAGTCTACGCTCCGGCCAGCACCCATCCAGATCCATAACTCCGAAGGTTTCCAGCTCGGGCTCCAAAATCGCTTCGAATGCCTAAGTAGTGACGTGGACGAATACAATGACGGGTTTGTAGAAGCTGTCCGTACGGTCGGGACCAAGTATTTTAAGACCCGCCGTACAAATACAACTAAAAAGCTCTCGGACTACACTCTCGAGCTCATGGAGGATAGACGTGAGATGGTTTTGCGTTCGTCAAGTGATGCTTGCAGATACCGGCAGCTCAATAAGCAGATCTCAAAGTCTCTGAAGCGCGACCTACGTCGGTATAATACCGAGCGTATAACGGAGGCCATAGAGCGAAACAGAGGCTCTAAAGTTTTCGCTAGGGGTCTGACTATTGGGCATAGCCGGCTAAGCAAGCTGAAGACTGACGACGGCAGGATCATAACGTCCGGGCCCGAGCTTTTGAGGGAAGTTGAGAATTTCTATGGACAGCTCTACACTTCGACGACAAAACGCGCATTAAATCTTGCTGAAGACCCTAGAGCAAGATTAACCCGACACTACACCGAAGATATCCCGGACGTCAGCCTGCAGGAGATTCGATTGGCTCTGAAACAACTTAAAAATTACAAGGCGCCGGGCGATGACGGAATAACGGCAGAGCTACTGAAGGCGGGTGGTGAACCGATCCTTAGGGCCCTTCAGAAGTTATTTAATTCCGTCATAGTCAAGGGAAAAACGCCACAGGCATGGCACAGAAGTGTGGTGGTACTCTTTTTCAAAAAGGGTGACAACATCCTTTTGAAAAACTACAGACCCATCTCACTTCTGAGTCATGTCTATAAGTTGTTTTCGAGAGTCCTCACGAATCGTCTCGCCTGCAGGTTTGACGACTTCCAGCCACCAGAACAAGCCGGTTTCCGAAAGGGCTTCAGCACAGTAGACCACATACATACGCTACGGCAGGTTATACAGAAGACCGAGGAGTATAACCTACCCCTTTGCTTGGCGTTTGTGGACTACGCAAAAGCCTTTGATTCGATCGAGACCTGGGCTGTACTGCAGTCTCTCCAGCGGTGCCAAGTAGACTATCGGTATATTGAAGCGCTGAAGGGTTTGTACGAAAACGCCACCATGTCAGTCCGAATACAGGACCAGACCTCGAAACCAATACCTCTGCAGCGTGGTGTCAGACAGGGAGATGTTATCTCCCCGAAATTGTTCACCGCTGCATTGGAGGATGTCTTCAAGGTTCTGGACTGGAAAGGACTGGGCATCTACATCAATGGTGAGTACATGACACACCTTCGGTTTGCTGATGATATCGTAGTCATGGCTGAGACCGCGGAGGACCTGAGTACAATGCTCGAAGACCTCAGCAGAGCCTCCGAGCGAGTCGGTCTTAAAATGAACATGGGCAAGACGAAAGTCACGTCTAATGCCCATGTTGTACCGACTCCTATAAAGATTGGAGACTCTGTTCTCGAAGTTGTTGACAGTTACGTGTACCTGGGACAAACTATCCAGTTAGGAAGGTCCAACTTCGAGAAAGAGGTCAATCGTCGAATCCAACTCGGCTGGGCTGCTTTCGGGAAGCTACGAAGAATCTTCTCGTCCGAAATACCGCAGTGTCTCAAGACAAAAGTCTTCGACCAGTGTGTGTTGCCAGTGACGACTTATGGAATTGAGACGTGGTCGCTAACAATGGGCCTTATGAGAAGGCTCAAAGTCACTCAAAGGGCAATGGAGAGGGCTATGTATGCTTGGGGTTTCACTGCGCGATCGAATCAGGAATGAGGAGATCCGCAGAAGAACGAGAGTAAACGACATAGCCCGAAGAATTGCAACACTAAAGTGGCAGTGGGCCGGACACATGGCCCGTAGGACCGCTGCCCGATGGGGCCGACGGGTTCTCGAGTGGCGACCACGCACCGGAAGACGTAGCGTGGGTAGGCTCCCGACAAGGTGGACCGACGACCTGGTGAAGGTCGCGGGAAACCGCTGGATGCGGGAGGCGCAGAACCGGTCGTCGTGGAGAACCTTGGGGGAGGCCTATGTCCAGCAGTGGACGTCTTTCGGCTGAAATGATGATGATGATGAGAGCAATATGGTTGGATGAGGAAAAAACTAAAGTCGCCGACATAGCCAGGGGTTTAGCTCTCTGAAGTGGCAGTGACATAGCACATAGAGCCGATGGACGATGGGGCAGAAAGGCTCTTGAATGGCGACCACGTACCGGCAAGCGCAGCGTCTCACGCCCACCGACTAGGTGATCGGATGATCTGACCAAAATCGCAGGCTGCATTCAACCGTTCTTTTTGGAAATCCTGGGACGAGGCCTATGTCTAGCAGTGGACTTCATGCGGCTGAGATGATGATGATGAGGAAAAAGCATTGAATTTGCGTAAGCGTGACCGACCCGACACCGTGATCGTTGTTAGTTTTTTACAACTACTACTTTTTTTGTTTTATCTGATGTATCTATCTGGTATATGGTGTATTTTAGGCTGTGCTAAATAAACCTATTTTCTTTTTCCTTTGTTTCTACAGCCAGTCCACAAAATCTAGTATATCAACTTTAAACATAAAGTTAAGATGGATACCAGCAGTATCCGAATACCAAAGAGCGTCGATGTTGCCTGCGCAAAAAATCAAACTACAGCTGGGGTGCGGAGTGAAACTTCATACAACTTGTATCGGTTTTTCTTACAAAGAAAACTTTGCTGTGAGTTTCAATGGTACACACTTCCTGGAAGAATGTACAACAAACAAGCTTCTGTAGTGAGATTTTATCTTACTCTGAAAACTTAGGTGAAATGAGAATGGGATGAGCTGTCATTCTTATTTCTGCTTTTTTCTGTTTTAGCAGGTGTGAAAAATTCTCATGCTGGCTGCCACGCCCAGGCTGCCTCACAAGTGAATCAATCTGCGTAGTGCCGGACTGTTACCGGCTGAAACCAAACTCCTGTCTTTTTTTTTTCTTTTTGGGATGAGAAATCATCCAATGACCTCTCCCGCTCTGGACGGAGCAGAAGGGCGTGTCAAACTTATACTGACTAAAACCCACCCGTGTTTCTTCACTTGCCTGTGCGGCAATTCATGAACCGTTCATGAACGACATAAATGACTATCATAATTTTATTAGTGGCATGTCGTCTAGCCTTTTCGCGAAGTTTGCGTTACGATGTCAGATACACCCTGTATGATAAAACACATTTTGTACAGGAGTACAAAGGTGCTGCTTATTTCTTAAGAAATCTTCCAGCACCTACTGAACCTGACCTAATTTCATTGTTATTTATTTGACTCAACACTCTAATCGCCAAAATAAATAATCCTTTTTTTATCGATACATTATGTCTTGAAGAAAGTAACAAGCTAGTTAACATCAAAACAGTTAACATTAAATAGAAAAGAAATTTCCTTTCGCAACGCATCGAACAATAAATTTCAGAATCCCATTTCAATCCTTCAAACATGTTTGACAAACTTCGCTTAACTACGTACCAAAGCTATAACCCATCGATAAGACACTGAAAGAAAAAAAATAAAAGACGCAATGATATACCAGAGGGTGGGAGAAGTATAGTAAAATAAACTCTTATGTCTTTGATTGAAGAGTGCAAATTCGCTTGAGGGCTGTTAATAGTTTGGAAAGGTAGATTATCAGAGCGGAGCGGAGCGGATGACTTGATTGACAACCGAATATATAGACGTTTCATAGTAGATATATTTAGTTTCTTTACGCCTTTTTGAGAAGTGAAGTTCGTAGTAAAACATCGTATTTATTTTACTCTTGAATAATAAGTTGATTTGAACAAAAATGGTAAAAATGAAACAAAACATAAAAGAAATCCATTGCTTAAAAATTTGTTAACACAGCAATATAAACAACGCTTTGAACAATAATAATAATGAACTCTCAAAATATAGCCATTTCTATTATTAGTATCTATATATTATATACGTATATCTATATTATACTGACGTATAATGGACTGGAGAGGGCTATGCTTGGGTTTTCACTGCGCAATCAAATCGGGAATATATACATACATAATTATTTATATATTATTTATTTATTGTACCTACAACAAGGCTCAAGAAAATAGGTGACTCTTTTAGATGCCAATGTATACATTTTTACAATAGACTTCCAGAGGTGGTTCAAGATCTGAGCCTGAATAAATTCAAATCCTTCATTAAACGTATGTAAGTTGTGTCAGAAAGCATTTTATAGTGTTAAGGGTTATATTGACGACAAAACGGCTTGGGCTTGAGCTGCGTCCGATTTCTATACTTACACTGATTGTTCTTTGATTTTTCCTCTTGTAGTTTTAATTTGTAATTGTTTGTTTTTTTTTTTACTCAAAGCCAGTACACACTATGTAGCCAAGCATATTGTACGTTACGGAATTGCATCGCTGACAGGGGTATTGGCACTGGTGCAGCTACACAGGAGCTAAACTTAGCATTCGGGAACACTGTTGGAGCTGCTGAACCTTGGACAAAACTATCTTTGCATTGTGTAGATTCTATTTCTTAGTATTGTATAATTGCATGGCACACGTGTGAGCACAATGTACTTGCTGTAAAGCATCTATTTGTTGGGTTAGTCTTTTTTGTTGTTGTGTTTTTTTTTTTTGTGTTTTCCATAATTGACTCTCTTAGCGTACAATATATTTCTGCATCGTTCTCACACGATTGATTTCAAAATGATGATCATGTAATCAAATATTTGTATCAATAGCTTGATAATTTAAAAGAGTGTCCATGGAGTTTCTTGCCCGTTCTTCTCCATAGGTACCTACTCTTTGGAATGAGCTACTAGCTTCACCTTACTGACTGACCGACCTTCTGACAATTCAAAAGTGCCTGTAACTGGTTTATTTGAAATAAATGATCTGATTTGATTTATTAATCGTAGTTACATAATTATTTATATTAATTTAAATTTATTATGATTACTTTAAATTACTTGGAAGGATTTTATAGGCTTAGTTTATTTTAAAATCACACTTAAAAGTACATTTCTGGCCTTTCAGCTATTAATTTATTAAATTTTGAATAATTGATGCAACTTCCGATTACCGCCAACTCTTATTTTAAAATCATACTGAGAATTACTCTTGCCGCCCATCGGATATTTATTTATTAAATCAAGCATTATTCAAATAAATAAATATAAATTAGTTCCGATATTTTAGGTTAATCCAAATATCTATTCATTCATTCATCAGCCGAAAGACGTCCACTGCTGGACATAAGGCTTCCCCAAGGTTCTCCACGACGACCGGTCCTGCGCCTCCCGCATCCAGCGGTTTCCCGCGACCTTCAAAAGGTCGTCGGTCCACCTTGTCGGGGGCCTACCCACGCTACGTCTTCGTAGCGTGGGTAGGCCCCCTAGCGTCGTGCGTAGTCGCCACTCGAGAACCCGTCGGCCCCATCGGGCATCGGTCCTACGGGCAATGTGTCCAGCCCACTGCCACTTTAGTGTTGCAATTTTTCGGGTTACGTCGGCTACTCTCGTTCTTCTGCGGATCTCCTCATTCCTGATTCGATCGCTTAGTGAAACCCCAAGCATAGCCCTCTCCATTGCCCTTTGAGTGACTTTGAGCCTTCTTATAAGGCCCATTGTTAACACCCCCGTCTCAATTCCATAAGTCATCACTGGCAACACACACTGGTCGAAGACTTTTGTCTTGAGACACTGCGGTATTTCGGACGAGAAGATTCTACGTAGCACGTCCCGAAAGCAGCCCAGCCGAGTTGGATTCGACGATTGACCTCTTTCTCGAAGTTGGACCTTCCTCACTGGATAGTTTGTCCCAGGTACACGTAACTGTCAACAACTTCGAGAACAGAGTCTCCAATCTTTATAGGACAAAGCTGTATACAATTATTAACAATTACTAGCGTTATTATTAACTTTTTCTTAATTTTATTGAATACCTGTTAACTTCCGTTTCCGTTATCTATTAGTTTTGTGTAACTATTCATTAGTGTTTTGATTCTATGATATATATAAACGACTGATGCCTGTACTATCATTATTAATTAAATGGACTTGTACTGGATCATTCTACGGCGTTATTATTATCCCCGCTTTTGAAGCATGTCTTTACACTAGTGATATCGGCGCCGACCAACGAGTCATGTCAGTCCGATGCAGCGCTTATTCTCCATTTATTATCCGCACAGTCAAAGTATGGAACCGTCGGCCAGATGGCCAGAATATAGATATGTTCCCTCACACATTCAACCTATCTGCCTTTGAAACAAGAGTCAAGCTGAACCGGACTCTGCTATCGGTCTCACCGGAGAGACTCTGAGGTTTGACAACAATAATAATACCTATTTATCAATTCAGCCAACCTATGCAGATGCATAGGTTGGCTGAACTCAGCAACAAATGTTCATAGAAGATATGTATATTACCTATAATGGTCAAACTACAGACAAAGAAAATAGTACATCATTAAAGCAGTAAGTCTCCATTGGATAAACCTCATCCGTTTCAAAAGGTTAATGATCGAGAGAAAACGTCGTCAGGAAACCAGCATGTTCCAGAACCAAAAACCCCTTGTAGCTCAGCCTTTTGACCTCAAATGGAACTTTCTGGTCATGCTTTTTTTTACATAATTTGTTTTTAGAATAGAATTAGAATACCTGTTAATACACCATATAAATTACAGTTGAAGATTTACAAAGGGTGACAATTGGGGTTTCAATTTATATGAAGTTCTTATACGTGCTAATACTTATTTCTTTCTTTAATTGATTGATGGGTCTTAGTCACGAGCCTGGTTTTCCTCATACTCATGACTCAAATTCAGTTCTCTCAATATATAAATAAAAAAGTAATACGACACGCTACCGCTCTATTCGAGGTCTTACCCTATAAAAAACCTGGCTCACAAAACTTTCCTTCATCGTGCTGTGGTTTTTGCCCCGTCAAAACTTTTCCCGACTTTGACATACGGATATGTTATGGAAATTTTACTTTCTTTATCATTTAAGGGATCTCTACCGTAAAACGAAATAATGGAAACCAGCCCCTCGTCTGTTAGGCAAGCGTATAAAGTTCAGTAACAATAGAATATATATAATAGAAAAATAAATTGGGTCTTAATAGTGACAGTTGTGCTCGTGGATCGATGACTATGTGAAGGCGGTAGGAACCCGTTAGATGTGCGAAACAGGGAATCGGTCCTAGTAGAGGTGCTTGGAGGAGGCCTGTGTGCCAGTGGACGTCTTTCGGCTGACATGATGATAATGATGAGCTCATATGCAATGTGTAACGAAAATAGTATTAGGGGTTAAAGTATCAAATAGCTGTTTTGTTGCAATAAGTTCTTTAAATTGACATAGAATCTTCATGATTTGAGGTTTAAACTTTTTTCACATGGTTTCTATGATGTTCTTCTTTAAAAGACATTCAATTGTTTTTGTTATTCAACTGAGACATAAATTATGAAACAGTAGAAAATAGTCAGCAATGTCTATGTTGTGTTTGGAAAGTAGTCTACTAATGAAAGCACCGTGCGATTTTGGTTTAGACGCACAAGGGAATAACGATGATTTAAGAGAGATGGTGGAAGCCGATCCTAGTCAAACTACCCAGAAATTAATGACATGGTTTAACTTTACCTTACTCACAATAATTGACTAATGTGCGTCAGATTAATATAATAAAAAATGGGTGTCTCATGATTTGACTGATCTGCAGAAAGAAACGCGTGTTGAGTCTTGTGTTGCCCTGTTAAAATAAAAAAAGAAAATGTTACCATTGAAGGGTGGGCCCAGACCCCATACAATTGTTCATCACTGTCCTTTGAACACACATTTCTGATACATTCTGTATTCATAACCACAGTTAAACGTACGTACACATAGGGTGCATGGTTAATCTGCTTAAATTGTAAACTGCAAACTCCTCGTCAGCTTTAACTAGTGCGGTAGCAGCAGTTTGGTATACCTAATTGTAGATATAATACCTTTGAAGTGGGTAATAACGTATGGAGCAAGTTATTAACTCATTCGAGAGGTGGTTGATGAAAATCAGCGTTATTGTCAATAGGATCGTCTGAAATCACAGCATTTTGCTGAGCAATGACCGTTTCTGGCATGGATACGACCCACGGATTAATTGTTGCTTATTTTGTAACACAAGTAGTTATTTTCTCTAATCTGCAATAATTAGTTGTCTTTTTTGAATTGGTTTTGATTGTTGTCATCAGCCAGTGTCAAAAGTGGATTAGAGAAGATCTGCCAGTATCACGGGTACATCACGGATAATAGACGGATGTATTGTACCCTGCCTCTGACATCAAGCCAAGATTATTTATAAATTTTCGTGTTTAAGTATGAGGCTTTTGTCTCTATTATATATTTTTGGAAATAAATGTCCATGTGCTAACAAAGCCTATAACACCTTATGTCGAGGGCATAAGGTTCATATCGCGTGACATGCAGTGCACATGCATTGCTAGACCTAGGGTGGCCTATCGAATGGTACAGGTTTCATCAATTCTGGCAACTAAGTGACGACATCGAAATTTCTAGAAACCCGATTCCGAGAATTACCGTAGGTACCTACTGAATGTACTCGATGTTATGCGCTATTATTATTACGTCTAGATGAATCTGGAATGTTCATTCAGCTGGCCTATATACTCGTATATCGCCGTGATGCCAACGCACAGTCAGTCTGCATTCGACTAGCAATACGAAAACAGAGACAGTTAAGAAGCGATCTTTGAGAATACCTACTGCGACAACTGTAACGAGAACATTGAGTACTACGTGAAGTAACATCTGTAGTGTTATTGTGTGTTTACAATACGGACTTCGTGGACGTAAGGGAAGACTTCGGTGCAACGTCAGCTACATTCTACTTGTCATTACCTACGATCGACTGTACCTTCGTTGCCAATAAACTTCGCAACCCTTAACCGGTGTTTTAGTACCCCTAGCCCAGAAAAATAATTTGGATTTACACCTGATAAATAAACTGAACCTAAATATATATATATATATATATATATATATATAGATATATATTTTACTTAGTGTAGTATTGATTGTAATGTATGAGATTGTGTGTAAAGGGAACAGAGCGTGGTGTGGTATGGTGTTGCGTGGTGCGATGTGGTGTGACTTGGTCTGATGTGGTGTGGTGTGGGGTATTGTGGTGTGACGTGGCGTGGCGTGGCTTGGCGTGGCGTGGCGTGGTGTGGTTTTTGTATGGTTATGCCATTATTTTCGCGCTCATACAAATATACAGGTAAAAAGGCATTTTTTTCTAAATCTTGATTTATCTAACCTTTTCCCAAATAGGTACGGGTTATAACAGTTGCAACTGAATACCAGTATCTTTAAGTAGAGGCTGCCTATCGTGCCGCACAATCCAGTTACTATAACACGATACCCTTTAAGACGACGTATGACTGATGGTCAGACTTTCGGGTTTCTGAAGACCTTTAACCACTGTCAAAAATCCAGAAAGTACAGACGGGAATTACGGTTCAACGTGCCTTCCGAAGCACGGAGAGGTCTAATTGTCTAAATATATGATCATCCATCTATGGATCGACCGCGACCAGCGTCGTTTAGATCGATCAACCCTTCGTTACTTAGAAATGAGCCCTTTTTTGTTCTCATTCTCACAAAAAGGCAATAAAGATGTAAAAAATTAGATTTGACAGTAACAAGAATAACTTAAAGTCTCCATACATTTACCATACCGCAGATGTAACTGCTTTAGTTCAGCCATTCACTAACATTAACATTTAATGGTAATGGTCGAAATAAGATTTTGTTAGAACAAGATAAGCCCGTGAATGGGCGCTTTAGTGGTGGAAATAATGATAACAATACTTATTTACTATGTCACTTCATAGGTAAGTGTCAGAAGTGCCACAGTCCACAGGTCGTGATATTTTAAAACTGTAGACAAATATAGAGACTGATTTAAAGAAGTTACTGTAATGCCACACAAGTCGCGTAGTGATAGAGCTTAGTGATAAGTGACAGGTACTTATATAGTGAAATGCGTGTGTCTAATATGTAACAAAAACCCTGTTGTTCCTTCAACCTACGTTTTAAGAATCGGCATACGGACGTAATAAAGCAAGTAATTTATAAAATTGTTCAACAAAAATAATTCAAATAAATGTTTAATAATTAATATTTATATTTATAATCTGTACCTGATTTCTTAGCTCTGCAATTCTGCATGAAGAAACTAGACATAAGTAGAACGTTCCCGCCAATTTATTTAACTTATAAAATCAGATATTCTAAAAAAAAATCGAATTTGTTGGTTGAACCGGTAGTACCTCCAGATTCAGCGATGTCCACCGCACCGAGTCGCCGCTCGCGAACTTGCTTTTTCAGCGCCAATAACTTGTCCCGCTGCTGCTTCAAATACTCCTGACGGGCAAGCATCTCTTCCTCAGTCACCTGTGACAGACATAAGTGCTAAGTTTGGTAGTAGGTATTTGATTGTGACCCTTCGACTAGACAATGATTACCGTTTTCTATGTCTTCTTAAAAGGAACAACAGGGTTTTTGTTACATTGTAGATGTATTTTGTGTGTGCGAGCCTGCGTGCGTGTGTGTGTGTGTGTGTATATAGATAGGCGCGCGCTCGTGTTTGTGTGAATATGTGAGCGTGAGAGGCATGTGTGTGAGTTTCTTCTTCGTCTTCTTCAGCTTATAGAGGTCCACTGCGGGGCAAAGGCCTCCCCCAAGGCTTTCCACCGGTCTTGTGCTACGCGCATCCATCGGCATCCCGCGACCTTCACCAGGTCATCGGTCCACCTTGTTGGTTGGTGGCCTCCCTACGCTGCGTGTGTGTGATATGTGCGTACTTTTTCACCACTACTCTCAAATCGATGAAGGAAAACTTTATGAGGAAACCAACATGACGAAAAATGGTCTTCGGATTTTGATTCAAAAACATGCCGGTTTCCTCACGATGATATCTTTCGCCGTTTTGAGGCCAATGGTGATGGCCATTACCACTGGTGGCACTGCTTTTTGCGGCCATGTCATGCATGACAAAAATGTGGGAAATTAGATTACAACATCTACCGAGCCTTCTTATCAACTAAGTTGGAGTAATTTACATGAAGCAGATTGATTTCTGACCTCCATAACCCACTTATTGGATTATACCTTTGTAAGACTGATTGTCAGATTTTTGGGCTTTCAAAGGAAATGCGAAAATGTATACCTTACATAACATAACATAATCAGCCCATAATGTTCCCACTGTTGGGACACAGGCCTCCCCTCGGTGAGAAGGAGTGGGCCGTAATCTACCACGCTGGCCTAGTGCGGGTTGGTAGATGTCACATGTCTTCGAAGTTTTTGACTCTAGGATATACCGGTTTCCTCATGATGTTTTCCTTCGCCGTTTTCAGAGCAGTGGTGATGAAATTATTTACAAGCTGTAAAGCTTCTGGTGGGGTTCGGACCTAAAACCTACAACTTATACCATTAGGCCACCGCTGTTCTCAGGCCACCGCTGTTCTCAGGCCACCGCTGTTCTCAGGCCACCGCTGTTTTCAGGCCACCGCTGTTCTCAGGCCACCGCTGTTTTAAGGCCACCGCTGTTTTCAGGCCACTGCTGTTTTCAGGCCACCGCTGTTCTCCGGCCACCGCTGTCCTCAGGCCACCGCTGTTCTCAGGCCACCGCTGTTCTCAGGCCACCGCTGTTTTCAGGCCACTGCTGTTCTCAGGCCACCGCTTTTCTCAGGCCACCGCTGTTCTCAAGCCACCGCTGCTCTCCTTATTTTACAAGCGATTAATTTAATTCAGCACTTTAGTAAATAAATAAGACTTAATTGGTACTTTTGCGTCTTCCTCTTGCGTTATAAAACGGGGTTCAAGTTCCACCGAAAATTATTTCCAGTATAATCTTTGAATCTTTAAGCTGTAATTGTAATAAAATAATTTTAATTGTTATCCTCTGACATTTAGTGTTTATAACCTTTTATTTGTATACTGTAAGATCTCAGGATCATTTGCTTGACAATGATTACCTACTAGATGAATCTTGGGGATGTAGGACCTTGGGTCTAGGTGTTTAACTGGTCTGGATTATTAGGGGGTTAACTCCGAACTGACCCATTCAAATGATTGGATCGGACAGGCTCAAGGTCCAACTGTTTAGTTATTGTTGTCCTACTACAAAAGGTCATTTTGCTAAAATTTCAAGTGTAGCATATTCAGTTTAAGACTTTAGACAAATTTAATTCGATCCTGGGTCGGGCATAACGGACTGTCATCTTATTGGGATTTAAGATTATGCCCGGTTATTAGGATTTACAATTGGGTTGTATCCTAAAAAATAATTTAATGAAATGAAATGAAATCGTTTATTAAGCAAGTAGGATCACTGATCACTTTCACACGTCATGTTTTATTTTTTAACTAGATGAAGCCGGCATTTCCTAACTGACTACCTCTGAGAAGAAATAGCCGAAACAAACTCAGGGATCATCGTTTTTTTTCAAGTCCAGACATGTTCAGTTTTAATTATGCATATTGCTTAATAACAATGCTTAACAGAGCGAGCAGCTCAGTCCCAAGCTTTTTTGTCTTTTAAATAATCTGTGATTTTATAATACCCCTTTTTGCAAAGTTTAACCTTTATATAGTTTTTATATCGTTTAATGGGTAAGTTTCGAATGTCCATTAGATAGATTTATAAAAAATATTGTACACGTATTTTTTATTTTTTCTTTCATTCAAACACTTAGGAAGATATATTGATTTGAAATGTCGGATGACGTCACGCCGTGGTACAAAATATGCCAAGGCGTGACGTAATTAGCCTCCACTCCGTAACTTTAAAACGCTATATCTCAGTAGTTTTAAATTAAATGAAAAATACGGGTCTTCATGTTTTTTATTATCTATAAGTAGTAAAATTTTAGTTTTGTATGTATATATTATAAATATAATATATTTTGGTAATAGTATGTATGTGTATATAGCTTATTTAAGTATTTTTATATATAGTGTTAAGAGTATGTTTTCTTTATAATGTTTTCATTTAAAGCACCTGCTACTAATCTCTTCACCACCTATGGTTGACTGGTAGAGAATGCCTAAGGCATTAAGTCCGCCTCTGTACAATTTATGTGCAAAAGAATAAATTAATAAATAAATATAAGACGGACTAATTATTTTTTTGATTTTCATACCTTGAATACATCTTTATTATTGTGCCCGATTATGAGGATTTACCATTTACTAATTACTAATAAAAGTATAAAGGGGGAATTATACAGTATCATTTGCGTCTATTTGCCTTACACACTACACTATAAATACTGGTTTCATGTAGATATGTATGTGTACTTTGTAAAACAAAATAGTCGAGGAGAAATCTGACCCGGGTCACTTAGTTTTTTTTTTTTTTTTTTTAATAATTATAAACTAGCGCTTGACCAAAATCCCGCCGTTGATAGTAAAGCGCGCTAGTTTATTAAGAGCCTATTCACTCAGAAAAACTGAGCGAATAAGAAGGAAGACGGCAGTTGAGCGAGGTGATGCAATGTTAAACCCAACAACACGACCAACGATGCTGCACCAAAGGGAGATTGATCTGAAGACCCTCCACGACTAAACTCGCAACACAACAACAACTGCTCAGACCCGTCCTCCGTACGGCTTCACCAGACATCATGCCGGAACACGACAAATCGCTTGGCGGCAAGGCTTTGTCTGGTGGGTGGTAACTTCTGCCGGCGGCCGATGTTATGGCCTACCACCGAGAAAAGTTATTGTTCATTTACAATTTCCTATAATATCATCTTCGACGACCCTGTAATGCGATTCTGGAACTATGTCGTACTCGTATGTGTCGTGATAACTTAAATGAAGTGACAACTCACTCTAAGATCACGTTTTTCTTTTTGTTCCGGGGTGGAAAATTCTCAATGGATGTCCGCCGCCCTGGGGTGGGCGACTGTCAAATATCTACTGACTAAAAATCACCCCGGTGTCTCTTCTATCACGAGCACGCGTGGGGCCGCGGGAGTCTAAATTCTTTCACGGCTTGTTTTTTTTTTGGCCTGGTCTGTCCGGGCCTCGTGTCCTGCACGGGGTAGTGAGATGTTCAACTACCCTGTGCATCGCCTCTGAGGCGCGCGCGAGTGTAGGCGCGCGCCTCCGCCTCGGGATCCATCAAATAGGGGGCGGGGACTTCCAAATGTTCCTCGCCCCTGGACGCATTTATGGTGCCAGAAGAGGGCGTTGTTCGCCCTTCCTCGGTGCCCGGTGCGTCTTCTGCGGCCCGGGAAGGGAGTTGAGATATTCCTCTCCCGTTCCGCAGCATCTTCTGCGACATCACGTTCTCACTCTAAGATCACTTCACTTAACTTTTGACACAGAACCTTTCGACCGAAACGGTCATCAGTTCTGAGAGCAATATGCACTACATAACACAACATAATCAGTTTCTGCAGCTTGAGCAAAATGGCGTGAGGTGACAGGTATCATTTGTGACCCAATAATGCCGGTCAAGCTTAAGACACAGGTCTATAAGACCATCATTAGACAGTGAGGTGTGGCCTGTACTTGAGCCACACAAGCAGGAGCTGCATGTCACGGAGATGAATATGCTGCGGTGGATTTGTGGAGTTACGCGGAAAGACCTCATCAGAAACTCCGATATCCGTGGCAGTCTTTTTGTCCGTGACATAGCAGACAAACTGCAGGAGGGTCTCCTACGCTGGTACGGCCACGTCTTACGCAAACTGTTACGTGGGTAATAAATGTCTTGCCATGGCGCCTCCGCCGGGCTGCAACAAGAGGAGTAGACCAAAGAAATGCTGGCTTGATGATATGACATGCGTGCCAACAATCTGTTACCACAGGATGCTAAAGATCAGGAGAATTTGCAGGAAAGCGGACCCCGGGCTCCAACGTGAAAGCCACGGAAGCAACCGGGCGAAACGCTGAAATGATGATGATGAACACAACATAATCCGCCTTTAATGTTCATACTCCTGGGACATATTGTCATATTATTAAAATCAATTGTAACAGCACATACCTACTTAGGACCCATTAACTTAATCAAATTTTATTCCGTGGTGCTTGGCAATCTGGGCTTCTCCCAGTTGCAATAATGTCCCTTTGTGCCGATTGGCCTAGTTATGTTCTGTCTCCTGCTTGTTATGGAGGGAAGTGGAAAAAAATATCTTTTTTCTTACTCCTCCGCTATTCTTTTCTGATTAATTTCGTTGCGGGACCCAAGACAGTTGAATCGTTTCTCCGGGACTCGTCGAGCTTCATTGCTCGGCGTTTTTCTAGCGGTCTCCACTGTTGATTCTGGCTTTCAGGAGTTGCAGTTGGTGGGAAAAAGTGTGGCGGGTTTTGTGCCATTAAACTCCTGGGACATACTCATTGATTACGGCACAGTCCTCTAGATGAGAGGGAGTGGACCGTCATCTACCAGACGGGCCCAGTGCGAGTTGGTAGATGACACATGCCTTTGAAGTTTTGTCTCTGAGACATGCCGATCTCTCACGATGTTTTCCTTC
This sequence comes from Sesamia inferens, assembly GCA_037179545.1. Lineage (NCBI taxonomy): Eukaryota > Metazoa > Arthropoda > Insecta > Lepidoptera > Noctuidae > Sesamia > Sesamia inferens. The sequence continues at coordinate 8,156,929 of CM073949.1, forward strand.
ACCGTTGGTGGGATTTGGACCTATGACCTACAACTTGTAAGTCACGACCGTTGCCACTAGGCATCTACTCACTAGGTCATCTTGGTTCAACAATAGTAATTGATAGTTCCAAAATAATTGAAGCATATGCGAGCAAGTAGAACCTTTAATGACATGTGTAAACGGCAAGATTTCGATCCCTTTTTAACGAGTGTCTCCTCAGCCAGAAAGTGCATGAGCCGTAGCTTTTTTGGTGGAGACTTTTATGCATGTTAGGATTTTTTTTATCTTAAGCTGGAATGTTATAATGCTTATTTTTAAATTTTTGTTTTATTTTTGTAGTGTTTGTTTTTTTTTTAATTTTTACAAGCTAGGTATCTGTGTTGTGTTGCCCACACTATGTCTGTACAATCTGTTTTTTTTATAAGTGAAGACTTATAATTAGCTGTGAGTCTGACATACATTTTTTTTAAATTCTGTTTGTTTTAGCTATAAGTTGTCCATAGTTACTAAATAAATAAATAACTAAAAACAGACGATTATATTAATAAAATTAACTCAACTCATAATAGGCTGTTACCCATTAATATAGCCTGCATTATTTGTATAATGCAGGCTAAATTATTGGGTAGCCGATTCCCAGGCCTCTGTTTGTCAGTATTTGTATACTGACAAACAGATGCCTGGGAATCAGAAACTCATTGTGCGGGTGGGTATATAATGGATCTAAACACGTAAATAATTATTTTAACCATAGCACACTAGGACACCAGTAGCATAGAGTAAAAATTAACAGAGGCGACGAACGAATGCATGGTCCAATTATATTACCTAGCGAAATACCGTAGACGTAATAGGTTATTATTCGTCATTCCTAGCCTTTATCTATTTATTTATATTTTTGTACAGAGTAGTAGTATTTTGTACATTTTCAAAATGTACAGAGGCGGACTTAATGCCTTAGGCAATCTCTACCAATCAACCACGGGCGGTGAAGAGATTAGATGGCAGGTGCTTTAGTTAAAATAATGACAAGGAAAAGACTAAACTCATAATACTATATAAACAAATACTTAAATAAGCTATATACGTACTATTACTATTAATATATACAAATATAAAACTTTTGAGAAAGGTGCTGAAATGATTATTGGCAAAATAACTCTGGAATTTCTTCTTAAATGCAAACCGACTAGTCGACTAGCCATCCTGATATCAAGAGGAAACGCTTTATCCCAATTTATTTGGAGTCGGCACAATATGTATTTTTCTTCCACACTTCTCTATTAAACGTCATTTCGGCAGTCATCCCCTTTTTGTTGGCACCCAAGGTGGCTTGCCTAGTTTGGGGCCAAAGCAAAATCTCTTTATCTTTTGAGCAATACAGTTTATTATTATTATTTTCAACCATATATCATCATTCAGACATTGACACACAGCCTCCGTAGGGTAGCGGTAGCAAACGCGGCCTATGCGCAAGGAGGCGCGGGTTCGATCCCCGCGCAGTGCACATATTTGTATGCGTGAATATGAATATTTGCACTAGTCTGGTCGTGCCTCGGAAAGCACGTTAAGCTGTTGGTCCCGGTTGCTATACGAATATCTAGTGGCAGTCGTTACGGGTTGTTGGAGCCCTCAAATGTCCAACAATTGGTCTAACTGCAATGCTTCGATATCGCCTTCGGGGTGTGGAGGTCAGACGGCAGTCGCTTCACCGATAATATCGAAGTTTAGCCAAAATCAGCAGTTAGACTGGTAAAGCGGACTCCAGACTTCAAAGCTGAAAAAACTTCAGATGCAACTAGGATTAACGCCAAGATGATGATAATGATGATCATCATGCACACATTCCATATACATGGTTTTTTTTGGTCTTCCTCTACTTTTAGAGCCATCGACATTCATACGCAAAAATGTCGTCACGATATGTAAATATGATTTAAAAAAAAATAGTTATTTTTGAGGTTATAGACCCTGCTGGCTGGCTAAAAGACTTCCTGACTGAACGGTCCCTCCGAGTTGTTGTCGGCGGATGCTCATCTGAGCCCATGTCGACTAATGCCGGTGTTCCTCAGGGGTCTGTTCTCTCTGCAACTCTGTTTCTGCTGCATATTAACGATCTGCTGATACCCGGTATCTATGGGTATGCAGATGACAGCACAGTTGTGGAGAGATACCTGCCGGATGCTCGGGCTAGTAGGGAATCAATCCGGTCCGAAAGAGAGGCCATGGTAGAGCGAACGAGTGTTGCAATTCAGGCAGTCTCCGAATGGGGCAATGCCAATCTTGTAGCATTCAATGCCACCAAAATGCAGGCGTGTCTTTCCACCGCCAAAAGGAGCCCGTTCACCTTGGCTTCTACTTTTCGGAATGTATCCTTGGAGTGTACCGACCGCCTTCAGCTTTTGGGTGTTGAGATTTCCTCGAACCTAAACTTTGGGCGGTTCATTGAGTCCAAGGCCAAGGTGGCTGCCAGAAAACTTGGCGTTATCGCAGGTCCGGCAGTACTTCACAACAGGGCAGCTTCTAATGTTGTACAAAGCACAGGTCCGATCGTGTGTGGAGTACTGCAGCCACATTTGGGCTGGTGCTGCTAAGTGTCACCTGGCCACTTTGGATTCAGTGGAGAGGCGTGCGAAGAGGCTGATTGGTGACCCTGATTTAACTCGAGTTGGTCTCCAAAGCCTAGAGCACAGGCGTAGAGTAGCCAGCCTTTCGGTGTTCTATAGGATACATTTTGGGGAGTGTGCGAGGGAATTGCACGATTTAATTCCCCCATCTCCGTTCCACCATCGGACGACCCGTCGTACGGCGAGTTTCCACCCTTATGTTGTTAACACCTCTATGATCTGGACGAAGCGTTTCGCCTCCTCCTTTTTACCGCGTACATCGAGGGACTGGAACAATCTGCCGGCGGCGGTGTTTCCGTCGGACTACAGTTTGAGTGTCTTCAAGGCTAGAGTGAATAGGCTCTTAATAAACTAGTGCGCTTTACCATCAACGATTGCGTCACTGCTTACCATCAGGCGGTATTGCGGTAAAGCGCTGGTTTATAAATTAATTAAAAAAAAAAAAAAAACTGCACATGTGTTTGGTATCAGTATTTTAAAGCACTATAAAATAACACAAAACCGGATTTTATTAGCTTCAAGTAAGATCATTCTCAACATATCATTTCATACCACGTAAGTGGCACTGACATTTCTTGTATGACATGTGACACCTACCAACTGGGCCAAGTGTGGATGATCCACTCTCTCTTACAGAAAAGGCGAATGTAGATCAGTGGGAATATTATAGGCTGAATACTTGAATTATTGTCACATCTACACGGTTATACATGATCTATGCCAATTTCAGTTTACACAGCGAATCGGTCGAATAACCCCCGCGGCTGCTGTGTACGTGTCATTAAATATTAGTGGCCACGATAATTGAAAACGTGCTAGTTGTGGTTAGATCTAAACACCAGTAAATATGCTAAGCACAGTAGAGCATCTATACTAATATATAAAGCTGAAGAGATTGTTTGTTTGAACACGCTAATCTTAGGAACTACTGGTCCGATTTGAAAAATTCATTTTGGGTTGGATAGCCCATTAATCCATAAACGTTTTAAGCTATACAACATCGTGTTCCGACTAATAGGAGCGGAGCAAATAAAAAAAAACACATCGAAAACAACGCGGAAGAAACCGCAGGCCGCACCTAGTTTATCATAAAATCACCATGTGGCACTATGGTTATGTAAACTTCATCGTTACTAATATTATAAATCTGAAAGTGGGTAGAGTTGTTTGTTCCAATTACACACCTTCTGCAATTACTGTACCGTGTAATGTCCGGGGTTCAGGATACTGAGCATTGAAAGACAAGAAACAAAAATTTACTTAACGACTACAAGTTTTCTTATGACGTGCACAAGCAGAACCAATAAACTTAAACAATAACATCAATCTGGTACTGACGTACTGTTCCGAGACCAGCTGGCATCTCGTGTACCGTGGCGAGTACTTCACTTAGTGATCGGTTCGAATCCCGTGGTCAGGGTCAGACAAGTCAGCAGAAGCCGGGCCTTGATCCGCAATAATTCGCCAGAAGGGTAGGGGCTTTTCTATAGGCTGATGACAAAATAAAACAGTTAGTCTTGTTAAACATACAAGCTAAGCAACCAACACTTCGTTAAACACTTCGTCCGGTTCTCCTGTCACGAGCACAACCATTAACAAGTTTGCACCAACGCCAGCACATTTTTTTTTTTTTTTTTTTTTTTCTGGGACAAAACCCGCCACACTTTTCCCAACCACTGCAACTCCTGAAAGCCAGAATCAACAGTGGCGACCGCCAGAAAAACGCCGAGCAATGAAGCTCGACGAGTCCCGGAGAAACGATTCAACTGTCTTGGGTCCCGCAACGAATTAATCAGAAAAGAATAGCGGAGGAGTAAGAAAAAAGATATTTTTTCCACTTCCCTCCATAACAAGCAGGAGACAGAACAGAACTAGGCCAATCGGCACAAAGGGACATTATTGCAACTGGGAGAAGCCCAGATTGCCAAACACCACGGAATAAAATTTGATTAAGTTAATGAGTCCTAAGTAGGTATTAGCTGTTACAATTGATTCCAATAATAGGTATGGCAAAAGCGCCTGAACGCACGGAAATTGGTTCTAGTTTCTACAAGGTCCGTATAATAAACGACTCCGGATGTAACTTGTACACTATCCAACATAATATTGCGTTCATTCTGCCAAAGAACACACCAGCACATATGTATCATCATCATCATTAGCCTTTTTATCGTCCCACTGCTGGGCACAGATCTCCTCTCATACAGAGAAGGATTGAGCGTAATCACCACGCTTGCTCAATGCGGGTTGGCGATTTCAGACTTATAAAGTCCAGGTTTCCTCAAGATGTTTTCCTTCACCTTCAGTCAATGGTGTCCAAGATATACTTAGAAAATACATATAACATTAGAAAAGTTACATTGGTACTTGCCTGACCTGGAATCGAACGACACACATGTATATTTCGCACATATGTATATTTCGTAGTAATTTCCGAATATGGCTGATAGCTTTAATTTAAAGTACCTATGTGCAAATAACTAGACGCAACCATTCCCCTTTTTTGACCTATCACCTCTTAATAGCAGTCCGATTCCCTGTCATTTTTATTTTATTTTTAATCTACCGTCACTTGTCCGTTGTCTAATCTCACCTTATTAAAACTACTGGAGTGAGCCTAATAGCGCCATCTAGTGTTGGGCTTAAGAGCTACAATCAATTATTGCAACCGATTGCTATGCAATTTAGCGTACATCATCTCAAAAGTCCAGAATATACAAAGTCTTTTCTTTTATGCAAAACTCGAGACACGTTTCCAGTATTTTTAAGTAAACAGTCTATGTACAAAATTTCAAAAACATATCATGAATAATCACAAAGTAATGAGCTTGTTATCTTATCTGGTTGTCTCAACAAAAATATGGTCAACGCACCGTTTGTCCACCCGCGCCTCCAGCGGCAAGGCATAGGTGGGGGGGGGGGGGCTGTCTCAGTGTGATCTACCGCCAGCTGTACGCTCGGTAACCACACTGCAACAATTTCTAAATGCATTTAGGAAAAAAATATAACATTCTGTAGAAATGATTGGAATATATTCAGTTGTTTATACCGAACAAACTATATACAGGTTATATATGAAGAAAAAATAACGTTGTTTAATAGGATATTTATTTATTCCGAAAAAATTAGCGGCTCTTGAGAGATGAACAAAGTTTTTACGCCTAAACTACTGAAACGAATGCTATGAAATTTATTAATTATACAATTCATATTAGCTGGGTTCGTGTACAGGATACTTTTAGACTATAATATACCATGCTACGACAGCCTTCGTGGCGCAGCGGTAGCGAACTCGGGTTCGATCTCCGCGCAGTGCAAATATTTGTAAACATGAATACGAATATTTGTACTGTTCTGGTCGTGCCTCGGAAAGCACGTTAAGCCGTTGGTCCCGGTTGTCATACGAACATCTAATGGCAATAGTTAGTTGTTGGAGCCCTCAAAATTTCAACAATTGGTCTAATTACAATGTTTCGATATCTGGTTGTGGAGGTCAGACGGCAGTCGCTTCATGGAAAATATCGAAGTTTCGCCAAAATCAGCAGTTAGACTGGTAAAGCGGACCCCAGACTCCAAAGCTGAAAAATTTTGAATGCTACTGGCATTAACGCTGAGATGATGATGATAATGTCATCCTACGTCAATGCACGCCTGAATACACTATCGATCACACAAAAGCTTTTTAGGACCAACTGAAGCTACTAGGATATAAAATCAGACATTAGCGCCGAATGTCTTGTTCACAAAGTAAACTAAGTTTAAATTAAGTGCATCTTTTTCTCACTATGCCATTGAGAAAACTATAGAAGACAACATTTTAGTTTAATCCTGTCAAATTAAGATACTCCATAGACATTTTTTTTTTTTGGTTTACTTCTTTCCGTTCATGAACGGAAAAGGCAAAGGCATAGTACGCCATACAGCCTAGTCTTATGTAACTTTTTTTCTTCAGTTTATATTCTATACCTTATCCTAGCTTTTTTTTTTTTTTTTTTTTTTTTTTTTTTGACGCTGTGGAAATGACATTTACGCACCATACGCACCATACCCCGAAGGGCGTGTGTGGGACTCGCCCAGCCGAAGCCGGGAATACCCACTAAAACCGAACAGCGGCACACCGACATCGCCTTAGTGGCGGGGTCATGGGAAGCTTAACTTAACTTAACCTATCTCCTTTCGTTTCCCACGTGAGGCCGACCAGGAGGAGTTTGGGGTAAAGACATGATGTGACCACTATGCTACAATATTTCACTGTTCTTTATGAATTATTCACTGAATGCACTTTTTACTACATAAATCACGCGTTTTTATTTAGTAAACGACACTATAAATAATTTAAAAGTCCAATGAAAAAAGAGCGTGGCACTCATTTTGGCTTTCCCGCCAAACTCCCACGACACTATAAATAATTTAAAAGTTCAATGAAAAATGAGCGTGGCACTCATCTTCGTTTTCCCGCCAAAACTCCACTCCATAAACAATTAAAACGCGAACATAAACATGGCTAACTCCCCTCCCCGCACCATTGCGAAGAACAGTTTTCGGGTCGAATTCTCCTAAAACTGAATAGGCTCATAATAAACTAGAGCGCTCTACCATCGACGATTGCATTACTGCTTACAATCGGGTGGAATTGCAGTCAACACTAGTTTATAACATAAAAAATACAACAGTCAATGTAGCACACCTAAATTTATAACAGCGTTTTTTTTTTTCCGGAGGGGATATTATCAAAAGCCCTCTTCCGTTCTGGGCGGGGTTGAAGGGCCTGTCAGACTTTTACTGACTAAAACCCATCTGGGTTTCTTCACTTACCTGTTCGCCAGGTACCTTTCAAACAACCTACGATCCTGGCAGGCATCGGTCTTCGTGGACCCCGTCACAATATGCTGACACCTCTTAGAGGCGCGCGTGGAACACAACGCGCCGTGTACCCGGGCCTGCTCCACCGTTTCCCGTGTCACAGCATTAGGTTGGTCCCTAAAGAGGTGACACCATGGCGTTTCCTTCCGCCTTCCGGAACAGTAACCTCTTGAAACAACCGCGTCCATTGAGGATCTGCGTCAGGTGAAAGGTGAGAGCGCCATCAACGTGGACGGGATGCTTTTGTAAACCCCTGTTACCTTTATGATGTACAACAGCCTTAAAAACGCATTTAAAACAGAACTATTGCCAGTCTCATCACTAAATATCATGGTGGAGCAAAGTAAATAAAAAATGCAAATTTAAATTTCAACAAATACGAGTAGTAATAACAAATTTCGCGTTTGCTAAACATTAAAGTATAGCGCTACAAATTCCCTTTGTCTGTCTAGTTGGTAAAGAAGAGGAGGTCACAGTGTCAGCGAGTGGATTTTGCTTGAGTCTCAGGAAAATATTGTGAGGACACCGGAATGTCCTAAATTCGAGGACAGTCAGGCCTCGGAAAGCACGTTAAGCCGTGGGTTTCGGTTGCCATACGACCATCTAATGGCAGTCATTACGGATTGGAGCGCTCAAAAGTCCAACAATTGGTCTAGCCATCTGTAATAGTAGATGTGTAGGTTGGACATTATAGGTCATTATACATCATTAGTGGACTTTGGACTCAGTAGAGAGGCGTGCGAAGAGTCTAATAGGCGACCCAGGTCGGGTTAAGAACAATCTTCAAAGCCTGGAGCACAAGCGTAGAGCAGCCAGCCTTTCATCATCAACCTTTTTTATCGTCCCACTGCTGGGCACAGGTTTCCTCTCATACAGAGAAGGATTGAGCGTAATCACTACGCTTGCTCAATACGGGTTGGCGATTTCAGACTTAAAGTCCAGGTTTCCTCAAGATGTTTTCCTTCACCTTCAGTCAATGGTGTCCAAGATATACTTAGAAAGTACATATAACTTTAGAAAAGTTACATTGGTACTTGCCTGACCTGGAATCGAACATGCGCACTCATACTTGAGAGGCTGGTATTTTAACCACTAGGCCACCACGACTTAACATGACACCGGCCACGAGGCCAGCCTTTCATATTTATTTATTTAGAAACAAACAATTACAGCACTATTACAGAGCATTCCAATTCAGTACTATAAGTAAGAATAAATTTGCTTTGCTGGTGCTTTGGCGTGGCTAGCTGGCATATGATAAATAGGAATAATAACATCGTTGTTTTCTGTACCTATTGTACCTACATAGTATTGTATAAAGTCGCGTGAATTTTTTTTTTGTTTTAAATGTACAGACAGCTGTGCTGCTGGGGAGTTTGCTCAGCCACTTCTTCTTCCCAGCGAAAGCACTAGGAAGTAGATGTTTTGGGGGGAATATCTTATCTAATATTGACGTTCAAAAAATGCTGATTTTCAGGCTATTTTGAATAAATGAGTTTTTATTTTGATTTTCGATCCATTTTGGAAAGTGTGCGCGGCTTTTGCATGACTTAATTCCGCCATCACCGTTTCATCATAGGACGACAAGTCGTAAGATGAGTATCACCCTTACATAGTTGTCACGTTTGGCCTAGTCTTTTATACCGCGTACATCGAAGGATTGAAACAATTTGCCGGCGGCGGTCTTCCATCCGATTACGATTTAACAGTGTTCAAGGCTAAAATGAATTGTCAGCCCATCGTGACCACGAAGACCGGTGCCTCCTTGGTTAGGGTTGCGGGTTAGTTAAAAAAGAAACCGTAGCCCTGACCGTGGAACAGGCAAGTGAAGAAACACGAGTGGGTTTTAGTCAATAAAAGTCTGACACACCCTTCCGTTCCGCCCAGAGCGAGAGAAGTCATTTGATGATTTCCGAACCCAACAAAAAAAAAAAGCTAAAGTGAATAGGCTCTGAAAAACTAGTTCGCTTCGCCCTCAACAATAGCATCACTGTTTACTGCTAAAAAACAATATAGGTTGGTTAGGTTTATATGTGAGGCTCAGAAGTCCCAACTTACGGATCGCCAAAGACTAATATGAGCATAGCATTTCAAAAGCAAGACAACAACACAGTAGTTTTTGGCGGGAAAGTCATGTTGAGTGTCACGCTCATTTTTCATTGGACTTTTAAAATTATTTATAGTGTTGTTGGCAACCCAACATTAACATTTTAACTTATTTTCTCTTGTGTTTATGTATGGCAACATTTAATGTATATTTATGTATGGCAACATGGTGTTTTGTCTGTCATATCGCGCTCTTGTGTCAAGTTCTAAATAAACCGCACGTCTTGTTTCGTATCTCGTGATTTTTATTAATTTACCAGTTCATCTACAGTCCATTACTATACAACGAAGTTTTGCGTTTTCCTTCACGTGTTGTTTACCAAATAAAAGTGCGTAATTTATGTAGTAAAAAGTGTATTCAGGAAATAATTCATAAAGAACAGTGAGATATCTCAGCATAGTGGCCACATCATGACTTTGTCTCAAACCTCCATCGTAAGACGGCTCACGCGGCCGTCTTTTTCGAAATGAACAATTCATTACGTGACATTGGCTAAATGCACAAACCGTGCGAAGCCATATAAGAAAGAAAGAAAGAACAAAGCAGTACTGATGAAATAATTTACATAAAGTAAAGCGCTTCATGGGATTCGAAGCTACGACCTACAACTAGTTAGTCACGGCCGCGGCTGCTCAGCAATCCATTCAAATTATTAAAAGCAGAAATTTCGTAATCAATAGAATCAAAAACGCTATAATCGCTGTCACTTCGACCATAACCCCAAAGTCTACAGTAACTATAATACATAAAATTGGCTCAAATCAGCACTCAGACAGAACATCTACTACTCTGTAATTGCTTTACATATTCTTGGGAAATGTACGCCTAATTGTGTAATAAACCAATCTTATTCTTAATTGAGATCTTAATTGAATAATTAAAAAATAAATCTTAATTCAATCTAATTCTTAAGAGTCTTAATGGAAAATTCTGAATCACAGTGATTCAGAATTTTCCATGTATTTATTGTTTTGATCAGATAGTCGCCCCATGTATAGTAATATACTGTTAGATACGGTTACTCTGGAAGCTGACGCCAACATAATTGGAAAAAGCTAGGCAGTTGATGATCATAATCAGGCTAACCAGGTATAAAGGCTTATATAAACATATACAATACTATGTTAACATCAAAAATTAAAAATACTATAATAGGGTATTTGACTAAAACAAAACTAAATAGTTCTTCAGTCAGATTTCCAAAAAATACTAGACACGTATTTTTTTCTTTTTTCATATAAACAAAAAATGAAGACGACACAGTACATTGAAAAGTCGTGTGACGTCACTGCACGCTACACTTTTTAGCGAGCAGTGACGTCACCAGCCTCCACTCCTGATCTTTGATACCTTTTATATTTGTCAATTTTTATTGATTTGATAAAACAAAGCATACGTATCCAATATTTTACTTTAATCTGAATGACGAACTAAATGGAATCAATTTCTTTTACCCAGGAAACATCCTTATCCCTATTAGCTACGGCCTATTACTATGCTGATAATGGCCTCGATTTCCTTGCTCAAAAACTAAATTAAATTTAAATTCATTGCATCTCGTTTTATCTATTTCATTAAGAAAAGAAGAAAATGTTAGTTTAGACCAGTCAAATTTTTTTTTTTTAATTATTATAAACTAGCGCTTGACCGCAATCCCGCCTGATGGTAAGCAGTGATGCAATCGTTGATGGTAAAGCGCGCTAGTTTATTTAGCCTATTCACTAAAAAAAACTTAGTGGATAGGAAGGAAGACGGCAGTTGAGCGAGGTGATGCAATGTTCCGCGGCAGAATCAGGGACTCCCGCGGCTCCGTGCGTATGTGACCGGAGAGACACCGGGGTGGTTTTTAGTCAGTAGGAGTCTGACAGACCCCGTCGCCCACCCCAGGGCGGCGGACATCCATTGAGGATTTCCACCCCGGAACAAAAAAAAAAAAAAAGATGATGCAATGTTAAACTCAACAACACGACCAACGATGCTGCGCCACAGGGAGATTGATTGTGTCGGAACAACAACATTTGGCGCATCATAACCGGCACACATCGCAACACAATTGCTCAGATCTGTCCTCTGTACGTAATTACGTATGCAAGTACGCTCCTGACGTAAATTGATAGTATTTTGGTCGCCATCTTTATAATCGCGTCTAAACTGTCTATGGAGTAACCTAAATAACAGAACTTAAATTACTTAAATAACATTTCTCGGTGGTAGGCCATAACATCGGCCGCCGGCAGAAGTTACCACCCACCAGACAAAGCCTTGCTGCCAAGCGATTTGTCGTGTTCCGGTATGTGGTGTCTGGTGAAGCCGTACGGAGGACGGGTCTGAGCAGTTAGTTGTGTTGCGATGTGTGCCGGGTACGATGCGCCTAATGTTGTTGTGTTGGGAGTTTGGTCGTGGAGGGTCTTCAGATCAATCTCCCTTTGGCGCAGCATCGTTGGTTGTGTTGTTGGGTTTAACATCGCATCACCTAGCTCAACTGCCGTCTTCCTTCCTATTCGCTCAGTGTTACTGAGTGAATAGGCTCTTAATAAACTAGCGCGCTTTACCATCAACGATCGCATCACTGCTTACCATCAGGCGGGATTGCGGTCAAGCGCTAGTTTATAATTATTAAAAAAAAAATACATTAAAAATTCTTAGCACCTTTAAGTATCTTGGACATGTATTAAATGAAAAGTTAACAGACGACAATGATCTGGAACGGCAGAGAAGGGTTATTGCTTGCAGAAGCAACATGCTTGCAAGGCGATTTGCACATTGTTCCAAGCAAGTGAAGGTAACGCTTTTCGAGGCCTACTGCCAGTCGTTTTACACGAGCCAACTATGGTACCAGTACACGAGGAGAGCCTACAGCTCACTTCGTGTACAGTGCAATAATACGTTTCGGGCCATGTTTAACTTGCAGTGGCGGTGTAGCGCGTCTGGTATGTTCTTTGAGAACAGAGTGGGAGACTTCTTTTTCGTTTTAAGAAGGACAAGAGCATCTTTTCGGACACGCTTGATGAGTTGTAAAAACAGTATTATAAATACTTTGTTCCGCGCAATATTCATGTCTAGAACCGAATTATTCAATCTGAATATTGACTATGGGACAAATCTGACATCATTTAGTTAAATTTAATTCAATTCAATTTAATTTAATTCAATTCAACTTAATTTAATCTAACTCAATTTAATTAATTTATAATAATTTGTAATATGTAATAATTTAAATTTTTAATATTTGTAAATTTGTAAGCTTTACCTATAAAATTGTAATTTACAGTATACTGTAAATTTAAAGCAGCCAAAAATGCTTAATGTTTATTATTATTAATTATTATGCATGACATGTAGTCACTATGGGTGAAATGTATATATAATTGTATATATATCTATGTATAATTGTACATTGCCTGAAATAAAATGATTTATTGTTATTATTCCTTTATTTCATTATAATACACTTATAAATTACATTTTTAAATATTTTTACATAAAAAAAATATAAAAAACCATTTAAAAATATAAGAAATAGTAACCCACCGGCATCGGGAACAGGGTCCAAGCTACCGGCGGTCAGGGCTCCAGAGAGAGGAACTTCCTGACAATGCGACAATTATTATTATTTCGTTTATTTTTATACATATACATATTCATTTACATTTTTAAATAGGTATTTATAAAAACATAAAAACATTTAAAAATATAAAAATAGTGTTCCACCGATGGCGGGAGCGGGGTCCAAGCTACCGGTGGTTAGAGCTCCAGAGACAGAAACCTCCTCACGATGCGGGCCGTATCGAGGAGTACTGCCTTTTGAATCTGGCCTTTGATCCAACTGCCTAACGAGAGCCTCAATAGATGTTGGTCGAGGCTCTTGGCTATCAAACCATTATTTATTATTATTATTATTTTTATTAATTTGATAGGATTAAACTAAAATGTTATTTTTATCCTTTTCTTAATGTAATAGCATGAAAAAGGTGCACTTAACTTAAAAATAGTTTAGTTTCTGAACATGAGAATGGCGGAGTCAATGTTACAACACGCAGCTTAATGTCGTCAACATGAATCTACAGCGGTTCACCGCTGGACACAAACATCTCCACATTAAATGACTTCTCTGCTGGGACACAGGCCCCTTCTCGTCAAGAGACACGTGCCCAGTATTTTAAGTAAAGAACCTATGTACAAAATTTCAAAAAGACATCATGAAAAACCACAAAGTTATGACCTTGTTATCTACTTGGTTGTCCCAACAAAAATATGGTCAACGTTACACTCGCCCGCCCGCGCCTAGAGTAGCGGCCCGGCGCGGGGGGCTCTTAGTGCTATGATCTACCGTCAAATGCGTTGTGATCTCGGTAACCACACTGCAGCAATTTCTAAATGTATTTGGGAAAAAATATAACATAGTGTAAAATAAAAATGCCTGGAATCGATTCAGTGGCTTATTCTGAACAAACTATATTCAGGTTTACAACAAAAAATAATGCTGTTTAAGGTAACTAGTATGTGAAAACTAGCCAAGTGAAATGATAAGGCTCAATAGAACATAAGTCATTTGTTGTGTTCATAATTTTATATTAAAAAGACTATTCAAATTTAAAAGTCATTTATAAATATCGAACATTATTGTAGCAGACAAGAAACAAGATATTGTGTTTTAAATTTACTTAAGAAAGTTAAACATTATTGTAAATAAATTTCAGTATTACGTAATATACAGAACTTTTTATAACAGGCTCCGTGGTGTAGCTGTAGCGAACTTTACTCTCTACTATACTTTACTCGGTGGTAGGCCATAACATCGACCGCCGGCAGAAGTTACCACCCACCAGACAAAGCCTTGCCGCCAAGCGATTTGTCGTGTTCCGGCATGATGTCTGGTGAAGCCGTACGGAGGATGGGTCTGAGAAGTTGTGTTGCGATTTGTGCCGGGTACGATGCACCAAATGTTGTTGTGTTGGGAGTTTGGTCGTGGAGGATCTTCAGATAAATCTACCTTTGGCGCAGCATCGTTAGTCTTGTTATTGGGTTTAACATTGCATCACCTCGCTCAACTGCCGTCTTCCTTCCTATTCGCTCAGTTTTTCTGAGTGAATAGGCTCTTAATGAACTAGCGCGCTTTACCATCAACGATCGCATCACTGCTTACCATCAGGCGCGATTGCGGTGAAGCGCTAGTTTATAATTATAAAAAAAAAATTGTTTTCAGTGATAAATTGTGACGATCGAAAATCGGGGTCTTTACCACGAGGCCACTTCTACTCTTAGGTCCTATTGTGGGTCCACGAACACAGAAGTCTGCCAAGGCTGCGGGTTGTTTGAATGAAATACCGTGACCCTGATACCGCGTGAGGGGGCGGGAATCCCAGCGCACTCACGCCTCTAGCCGCTGCTGCAGGAGACGCTCTGGTCGGGAGACAACATCGAGGTCCCGGCCATCATAGCTGCCGGCTTGCGGGCGGCGAGCTGCCCACTGCTCGCCGCTCGCAAGCCCGCACCTACCCTCCATAACTTTGTAATTGTAATTTGGAATAACGGTTTTTTTTTTTTGGTTTGACGATAAATTTGTGCCATTTTAGATGAATACGCATGCGTCAAGTATACGTACAATAATTTCCCCTTACTCGCACAATTACAACAGTCAAATACAGACAGTTAAATACAATGGTTTTACTTTTTGTCTTATAATAGTCACATTTTTCAAGGCAAATGTCAATATAACATGTGTAGAACTGAAATCAGGCGGATCCCACATCTCGCAAGTAAAGTTTGCCGTTCATCTAGCAAAAGCGTACAAAACTTACCTGGCAATTCCTGCCAGACATAACCTCCGTTTAAGTCTCTCCGTTCCGTCGAAGGACCCTTTTTTTTTTTTCTCGAATGGAAAAAATGCAAATTCAGTTAGGCACCATACCCGCCGCTAGCTAGGCGGCAGGCGTGTGTGGGACTCGCCCGGCCGTAGCCGGGAATATCCACTAAAACCACTCGGTTACCCTCGGGCCCTGTGTTGAGAGTGTCACGGGGTCGGCCCGAAGGCCTAGACGCTGTGCCACTCTCAGGGCTTACCGGCCTTGTTAAGGCCGGTTTCCGCGCCAAAGGGGGATTACCCGGGTAACAAAGTAATCCCCAGACGTGGTGACCGGTGTAATGCACGTGCGGGGGGTAACCGCACGCGCTGGTCACACTCTGGGGCTAAAGGAGATGGGGGTTCGTCCCCCGCCTTCTTCGCCCCACCCGTCTACGCCGGAGGGGAGCGGCAAGAGCATCCTCTTCTCGCTCCCTCTCCGCAGCCTCCTCCTGCGAGACCGTCCTCTCCCAGAAGGAGGCGGCAGCCTCCCATGCACTCTCGCTTTCAACCATGGCTCGCACCATGTTTGCCAGGGAGAGGCGTCCGCCTCCGAGCGCCACAACGAGGTCGCGGCGCTCGTTTCGCCAGGCCGGGCACTCCACTGGTCGAAGGATCCTACCTTTTCTATGGAGGATGAGGGAACTTTGCATCCTATTCCTCGTAACTCTGTACATGTATTCCTGCACTAACTTAAGCCGTCTGAAATTGAAACCTGAAAACATGTGTCTGATATAAAGGATAGGTATCGAGGTATCTAAAATCGTAATACCGTAATCGAGGTATCTAAAATAGGGGCCACGAAATCTAAAATAGGAATCCAGTTTACTGTTTTAAGACAAATATAAGGTCAAATTGTATGAGGCTGTAAAACTACACGATCGCGACGTAAAATAAATAATAAAAAAAAATGTGTGCGTGTACTAGTTTACATATGTAAGAAATTTTGTGAGAATTTTGAAATTCCCAGCCGTTTCCGAGATATCCGGGATTTTAGGTAGGGATATGGGGAAGGACTTCGAGGTGGGTAAATATAGTAAAAAAATTAATAAAAAGATGGCGCGTTACCGAAAAATGTGACGATAAATTTTTTTCCAATAAAGAAGTTTCACTTCAAAAAAGTATTTGAAATTATAACACGAAACATTTTCTGGATTTATTCTCGCCAGCCTAAGAGGCCAGTTGAAGTTTTTAGATTCTGGAACCATCTCTTTAAAATAATTGACTCGCGCCCCTTTTGTTTTTGAATAGTGGTCTGAAGTACGTCAACGGGGCGGTGCACCGGTAACGTGCATCCTTTTTCATATTTTTTAACCTTTTGTTAAAACAAAAATCAAATTAAAATAAAGTTTATTGGTTGTAAAATATTATAATAAACCCAAACGTTAACATTTGATTTTTATTTTTTTATTTTTGTAGAATCATCGACAGAAGGCTTAGGTACTTGAGTTTTGCGCTTGATATATCAGTTTCGTTCTCGTTTGGACTTTTGTTACATTTTTGAATAATAATATTTTTTGACAAAAAGTAATGATATCACACCCAAAACCTAAATGTATAAAAATGGGAGCCAAGTTTGTTATTAGGTATGACTGTCGACTTTACTGAAAAAAGAATTGAGTTCTAAATGTTACCAACTTCTGTATCATCATCATCATCATCTCAGCGTTAATGCCAGTCGCATCCGAAACTTTTTCAGCTTTGGAGTATGGAGTCCACTTTACAAGTCTAACTGTTAATTTTGGCTAATCTTCGATATTTTCTGTGAAGCGACTGCTTTCTGACCTGCACAACCCGAACGCGATATCAAAGCATTGCAGTTAGATCAATTGTTGGACTTTTGAGGGCTCTAACAACCCGTAACGACTGCCATTAGATGTTCGTATGGCAACCGGGACCAACCGAGTAACGTGCCTTCTAAGGTACGACTAGACCAGTGCAAATATTCATGCATATAAATGTTTGCACTTCGTGGAGATGGAACCCGTGGAGCGAACACCACGGAGGCTGTCATACCAAGTTCTGTATATATATAATACTGAAATTTATTTATAATAATGTATAACTGTATTAGGTAAATTTAAAACATAATATCTTATTTCTTCTCTGCTACAATAATGTTCGATATTTATAAATGACTTTTAATTTTGAATAGTCTTTTTAATATAAAATTATGAACACAACAAATGGCTTATGTACTATTTAGCCTAATCATTTGACTTGGCTAGTTTTCACATATTAGTTACCTTAAACAGCGTTATTTTTTGTTTATACGAAACCTGAATATAGTTTGTTCAGAATAAGCAACTGAATCGATTCTAAACACTTTTACACTATTTTATATTTTTTCCCAAATACATTTAGAAATTGTTGCAGTGTGGTTACCGAGCGCACAACGCATTTGACGGTAGATCATAGTACTAAGAGCCCCCCGCGCCGGGCCCCTACTTTAGGCGCGGTGGGCGAGTGGTACGTTGACCATATTTTTGTTGGGACAACCAAGTAGATAACAAGCTCATAACTTTGTGGTTTTTCAAGAGGTCTTTTTGAAATTTTGTACATAAATTCTTTACTTAAAATACTGGACACGTGACCAGTTACTCTAGTAATCCACCCTGTTACATATTGTAAGGTTCCATTCATCTAAATATTTAATTAGCTTGTACGGACGACAGCAGGTCAAGCTACCCCAGACCGCCAAATATTTCCATTCAACTTTGAACCTTAAACATTTAGTGATAAAGTTGAAAATCCAATAAAGAAATCTGTAGTAAAAGTATAGTAGCTTAACGTGCTGTCATCTGTACAAAACTAAAATATGCCAGATATGCGTTCTAGATTTTCTCTAGATGTAATCCTACACCGTTTACAGATTCCTCGGTGGTAGGTCACAACATCGGCTGCCGGTAGAATTTACCACCCATCAGACAAAGTCTTGCCGCTAGGCGAGTCGTCATGTTCCGGCATGAAGTCTGGTGAAGTGGTACGGAGGACGGACCGGGTACGATGCGCCAAATGTTGTTATGTCGGGAGTTTGGTCGTGGAGGCTCTCCAAATCAATCTCCCTCTGGCGCAGCATCGTTGGTCGTGTTTGTGGGTTTAACATTGCATCACCTCGCTCAACTGCCGTCTTCCTTCATATTTACTAAGTTTTTTTTTAGTGAATTGGCCCCTAATAAACTAGCGCGCTTTACCATTAACGATTGCATCACTGCTTACCATTTGTTTTTTTGGGACGGGAAATCATCAAATTATTTCGCCCGCTCTGGGCGGAGTGGAAGGGCGTGTCAGACTTTTACTGACTAAAACCCACCCGTGATTCTTCACTTGCCTGTGCGACGACCAGGGCTACGGTTCCTTGTTTAAGCAACCTGCAGCCCTGACCCAGGAGGCATCAGTCTTCGTGGACCCCGTCACGATGTGCTGACATCTCTTTGAGGCGCGCGTGAAACACGACGCGCCGTCGACTCGGTCCTTGCCGAGTGGCGAGCTACCCACTGCTCACCGCTAGCAGGCCCGCCCCTGCGGTGGCTGGGAGTTCGGTGTCGTCTCCCGACTAGTGTGTCTCCTGCGGCGGCTAGTGGCGTGAGGGTGCTGTGATTCCCGCTGCCTCACGCGCTCCGCTTCCTCTTTTGCCAGCATCACTGCTTCGCAGAAGGCGGTAACGGCCTGCCATGCACTCCGGACCATGGCTTGGACCAGGGTCTGACGCGAGAGATCACCGCCGACCGCCGCTACGAGCACACGGCGGTGCTCTACCCAAGTCGGGCAGACCTCCACCGTATGCTCCACCGTGTGTTTATGACGAACCACACAATGGTGACACCCTGTCGTTTACTCCCGCCTAATACGGAACAGGAACCTCCCGAAACAACCGTGTCCGGTGAGGACCTACGTCAGACGGAAGTTAAGGGCGCCGTGGCGCCTCTCTAGCCACTCCTCAAAGATGGGACTTACCGCCGCTGTTGTCGCGTGCCCAGCACTGGGTTGCGACAATCGCACTCGCCATGAGATCCCCCCGGAGCTCTGTCCGGCGTACCGCGATTTCTCGCGGCAATGAAGTTATGCCCCGGCGTTTTGCCTTCTTTCGCCACTCCCACATGTGGGCGAGGGCTTTGGCCTCCAGATCCCATGGCGGCAATCCGACAAGGAGGCTCACCGCCTCAGCAGAGACCGTGCGGTATCCCCAGACCAGCCGAACGGCCATGACCCTCTGGGACGTGGTCAGGCATCGGGCTGGTCGCTTCCTTAGCGACCACGCCCACACCGGTGCCCCGTTAAGGACCATGGAATGCACGGCCCCCGCGTAGAGCCTCCGAAAGGAGGCATTTGGTCCCCCTAGATTGGAGGGGAGCCGCCTCAGGGTAGCCCCGGCCGGTTCCAGTCTGGGTGCCAAACGTCGGAAGTGCTCCTCTAAGTTCTACCGGCTGCCGAGGACGAGTCCCAGGTAATTCATCTTCGACCCGACACCGATGTGAACCCCTCCTACCGTTATGTAGGAACCCGACGGTGACGCATTCCGAGGACCATGAAAGCACATGGCCTCGGACTTCTACAGGGCCACCTCGAGTTCCAATTTCCGGATCCTGCTGACGATTGTCGCAACTCCAAGGGTCGCTGCGTCAGCCGCGGCTTAGTGCGAACTCCCTTATGCCAGAACTAGCGTGCCGTTAGCGTAACAAACTACGCTGACGCCGATAGGGAGTTCGGCGCGCAGCACCCAGTCGTACCCGATGTTCCACAAATGCGGTCCCAGGACCGATCCTTGTGGGACACCGTACGACATCTCTCGCTGGTTCCACGCTCCTTAATAATTCACTAATACCTATATCTTTTCCATTTCTTAATTATTTGTCAAAACACTCGGGAAGTTGCGCTAAGTTGGCTGTCGCTCATAATCGCACTGTTTCAATCATGTTTGTATTTTTAAGTAGGTATATTAAAAGTTGTGTTGGTATATTGTATTGTTTAAGTCGTGTTAGAATATTGTATTGGTAAAGTTGTGTTTGAATATTGTATTAAGTAAGTATCCTACAAATACCCTTACGTTGTTGACACCACTACGATCCGGATAAAGCGTTTCGCCTCATCTTTTATACCGCGTACGTCGAGGGATTGGATGAATTTGCCAGCGTCGATGTTTCCCTAAGATTACAATTTTAGTGTTTTCAAGCCTAAAGTGAATAGGCTCTTTATAAACTAGCACGCTTTACCATCAATGATTGCATCACTGCTTACCATCAGGCGGGATTGCGGTCAAGCACTAGTTTATATGGATATAAAAAGCAGAACAAATGTATACTTACAGAAAATAACAATTTTATTTTCCATTCAAAACCAACAAAGAGTCATATCCAACAAATGAAACATTTCTCTGCGCTATAAAAACAAAGATGGCAGACGTGAACGCGTTTCCAATAAAATGCTAATAACAAAAACTTCAATTTCAGTAGGTATTGAAATATTGAGCACAGAGCGCCTAGTAGAACGAGGATTTGTGCGATGGATTTTGTAATATGTCTGCTTTAAGAATTTTTTCGCTTTTTTTGTGTGTGTTTCTAGCTAAGTAATCTTAAGTTTCCTTTTTAGGGTTCCATAGTCAACTAGGAACGCGTTTTGGCGTCAACGTGCCTATCATGAAAAGATTTTAAACAAGATTCAAGTGGACTGTATCTAAGATAGCAATATATTGGAAAATATAAGCAAATATGTGATAGAATGATGCCTTTGGACTATGTCCCTCCGATTAAGGTGCTAAAGGCGACAGACCTCTCACCTCCAACTTTCAGATGCGGAGTTCGAAGACCACCAGTCCAAATCACGAGGAGGCGCACGTCGACACAATTCACTGGCAGACTCCCTAACTTTATTAATTTTTAATTTTGAGGCCTAAATACCCCGCGGGTTACTTTAAATACTTCATTACAAAAAAAATTCATTACATTTTTGTGACCGTTAAAATATCGTGGCCATGACTTGCTAACTTATAGATAAATATATAGGAAGTGCGCTCGTGTCAC
This sequence comes from Sesamia inferens, assembly GCA_037179545.1. Lineage (NCBI taxonomy): Eukaryota > Metazoa > Arthropoda > Insecta > Lepidoptera > Noctuidae > Sesamia > Sesamia inferens. The sequence continues at coordinate 8,178,370 of CM073949.1, forward strand.
CATTCGATGATTGGCGGAAGAACGCGGTCCACTATGGTCGCGTTCCATTTACTTTAAGTGTTTGGCAGTATTCACCGCTGATAAACATAAAAATCAGAGGAGATATCAATAACCCGTATAGTTCGCCAAATCTGTGTGTCCAAAGAAAATCTCAATGACCGTTAGCACTAAAGAGTTAATTTGGTACCAATATACAGTATGTTAAGAAAACCCTGTCCGACCCATAAGGATAATAAAGGTTAGGTAAACACATGACCAAATATAATATAAAAATTTACGTAATCATCATAGTACCAATACAAATGAATTTTGAAATAATCTTTTTTTTTCCGCGAATTAATTCCAACTTCCCCGAAATTTGGTAATTTTTAAAAAAGTGACAACACCGGTATTATTATGAGCGAATAGCGATGCGACCACGTGCCGCGTGCCCTGCCGCCCGGCCCCCGCGGAAGGGTGGTTAACGCACATTTATTAAGTTACCTCTTTTTGCGAAATAATATTTATTTTTTTAGGGGGATTTTTTTTAAGTTTAGCCCGGATTTGTATGCATTAGTAGAATCAGTTATCGATACCTAACAACACCTTCGGACAGGGTTTTCTTAATATACTGTATATGTCGCAGGCAAACCGTATAATTCCGCCGTTTACATACGGCGTCGTCAGTTTTTAAACGCTCGCAGTTATGTATAATGCCGAAGGCAAATTGATGACTTGTTCAATTGTAATCATTTCGACGTTGGTTGTAGTTTTAGGGTTACCATGATAAAACACAGATTGGACAAATTAACTTTATTTCGACAATCAGGTAACTAATGAAGATTTCAAGCAAGATTAATATAATAAAATTATGCACTAAAGTAGTTAAAATATTTATGTAACAAATAACATAATTAAAATAAGCAACATTGATAACAATATAATTATAACAATGGCACTTTTAAACAAATTGGTACTATTACCTAAATATTTTTGAAGACTTACATTTTCATACCTTAAGAGATCCAAACTAAACATAATTTCACCAAATAAAGAAAAATAAAAAAGATATTGGAAAAAAATAATATGCTAAGAAAATTTTTAATCACATAAATACTCATTTGTTTATATATTTGGTTATTTCTTCTTAATAATCTTCATTACCAAGTGAAGAATATTAAGATTTTTTTTTCACGCAATTAAGTAGTAGTGGTAGACAATTATTTATTTAATTTACATCTTCTTAAAAAAACTATCACATCAAAAGAAAATCACTTGCTTATTTGTGCATTACACAGTTACAAAAGTTTCTTAATTTCTCAATACTGCAATTACTACACATTCTGCAGGTGTCCTCCGAGAACCACATTCGATTGACACCCTAGCGTTTTTGAGGTGTCGGATAACCTCCAAAACCTTGTCATTTGTCCACGGCTTTTTTATTGTTTCCGCTTGAGAAGAATACAATTTTTTTAGTTCTGTATAATAAATGTCTTTAAAATCACAATCTTTTTGTGAAAAGTCTGTTGCACACGTAATACTTTCACGGTTTTCACAAACTTTTTGTGTCACGAAATCACTGGTTGACGCCATTTTGCTTGTTTTGATTAGCAGCGACGCGCGTGGTAGGAATCAGAACTAAATTCTTCAATTTGCCGCGGTACTATGTATACGGCATTCGAAATATCAATGAAATGTTTCGGCATTATATATAATAACACGGCAATACAGATTTTGCCTTCGGCATTATACATAGCTGCGTGCGTTTATAAACTGACGAAGCCGTATGTAAACGGCGGAATCATACAAATTGCCTGCGACATATATACCAACTATGCGGACAAAGTGCAAAAATAAAAAGTGAAAAAGATGTTTTATTAGGGTAAAGTGGGTATTGATTTCTTTTTTCATTTCTACCCTAACGTGTTTTTTATTGTGGGAAAGGTATTTAAAAATGAAGAGTAACAATAATGTTTACTAAAATAATTTTTTGATATTGTTAGTATTTTCTGAAATAATTGCTCCAAAAGTAATAAAAAAAACTGTAAATACATTTATTCATTTATAGTATACGATTTTATCGTTTGGGTTTTTCATAACATTTTACAGTCAATAAAAAGGAAGTTTCTGTTATCTTAAAGATTTGGATTGGCCTCTATGGCCGGGTGGGAACGATTCCAAAAAGGTTCGCGTTATGATTACAGTCGTAAGACACCCACTGCTGGACATAGGCCTCCCCCAAGGATCTCCACGACGACCGGTTCTGCGCCTCCCGCATCAAGCGGTTTCCTGCGACCATCACCAGGGCCTGTAGCCAACGTAACATCGCTTCGTAGCGAAGCGAAATCGAATACCAAACCAACCAATAACGAAAACGATTGACTTCTTGACGCGATAAATCACGTAGTCAATCGTTCCCGCCATTGGTTGGTTTGGCATTCGATTTCGCTTCGCTACGAAGCGATGTTACATTGGCTACAGGCCCTGGTCGTCGGTCCACCTTGCCGGTGGCCTACCCATGCTGCATCATTCGGCACTTGGTCGCCACTCGAGAACCCATATTATATTTTTATATCATAATATATTTGTTAAAAAAAAATGTTTTTCATCTATTTTCCAAAAAAACAGATGAAGAACAGACACACATAAATCCACTATCACAAATAAAATCATTGAACAGACGAAAATAATACTCAGCAGGGTTTACCAACGAATCAAAACCAAATTAGTATGATTTACATTGTGTATAAGTACAAAACGTTAATGAAATGCAACTCTTTGTAATAAAGCAACAGCTGAGATTGATGGTTGTGGCTGTAGCCTCGCTTGAACAGAGATGTTAGGTAATGGAGGCTTTGTTATTAAATAGAAGAAATGCGCTGTTATTATATTGTGCATTGAAGATACAAGGATATGCGAAAAATATGGTACTTTTGTAAGATAACAACTAACTTAGATCTACCAACTCGGTGGTGGGCCATAACATCGGCTGCCGGCAGAAGTTATCACCCACCAGACAAGATCATCCGCCAAGCGATTCGTCTTGTTCATGTCTTGTGCATAATGTCTTGTTAAGCTGCACGTAAGACGGGTCTGAGCAGTTGTGTTGCGATGTGTGCCGGGTGTGATGCGCCAAATGTTGTTGTCTCGGAAGTTTGGTCGTGGAGGGTTTTCAGATCTATCTCCCTCTAGCGCAGCATCGTTGGTCGAGTTGTTGGGTTTAACATTGCATCACCTCGCTCAACTACTGTCTTCCTTCCTATTTACTTAGTTTTTTTTTTTTAATGAAGAGGCTCCAAATAAACTACGCTCTTTACCATCAACGATAGCATTACTGCTTACCATCAGGCGGGATTGCGGTCAATCACTAGTATACAGTATGTTAAGAAAACCCTGTCCGACCCATAAGGATAATAAAGGCTAGGTAAACACAAGACCAAATCTTAATATATATAAATCTCGTGTCACAATGTTTGTCCTCAATGGACTCCTAAACCACTTAACCGATTATAATAAAATTCGCACACCATGTGCAGTTTGATCCAACTTGAGAGATAGGATAGTTTAAATCTCAAATTTTAGTCGCAATTTTAATTTATTGCTAATTATTTGTCTGTTATTATTTGACAGTCACAATTATCTGTTAACTCCAAATGATTCTAACAGATGTCGATACCTTTCGACTGGGTTGAGTAAGTAATCAATAGATGGCGCTGCTATGGTAAATTTACGAACGTGTCATATAAGCTAATGCAATGTGTAACATCAAAAAGAATAGTGGAATAGCTGCAGTGTTGCGGAAGAGTTCTATAATAATTTGGGATGAGTGCACAATGGCACACAAATATTCACTTGAAGCATTAAACAGAACTATGCAAGATTTAAACAGCAATAATAAACTTTTCGGTGGTGCTATCTTACTTTTGTCTGGTGACTTCCGGCAGAACTTACCGGTTATACCTCGCTGTACTTTCGCGGATGAGATTAATGCATGTTTGAAACAATCATTCTTATGGCGAAGTGTTGAAACACTTCGATTGACCATAAATATGGGAGTACAATTGCAAAATGATCCATCAGCACAAATATTTTCCGAACAACCACTAGATATTGGGAACGGTAAAATAGAACTGCAACCAAATACGCAATGCATTAAACTACCAGACAATTTTTGCACTGTTGTTCAGGATAAAAATGAATTGATTCAGAGTATTTTCCCGGATATACAGAATAATTATTTCAATCATGAATGGCTTAGTCAACGGGCGATTTTGGCTGCCAAAAACGTTGATGTTGACGAAATTAACTACCAGATACCAGGTTACCAGGTTGTTACCAGGCGATCTGATGTCTTTTAAATCAAGCGATACTGTTGTTGATGAAAATGAAAGTGTAAATTTTCCGATTGAATTTTTAAATTCATTAGATATCCTTGGAATGCCACCACATAATCTTCGATTAAAAATTGGTTCCCGTATTATTCTCCTCCGTAATTTTAATCCACCTCAATTATGTAACGGTACGCGTTTGGTCATCAAAAAGATCACCGGAAACATTCTTGAAGCAACCAATTTGGCTGGAAAGTTTAAGGGAAAAGTGGTCCTGCTGCCACGTATTCTGATGATACCATCAGATTCTACCATACCCTTCAAAAGGCTACAGTTTCCAATTCGTTTAGCTTTCGCCATGTCTATAAATAAATGTCAAGGTCAAACAATGTCCATTTGTGGTTTAGATTTGGAAAATCCATGTTTTTCTCATGGGCAACTATATGTTGCGTGTTCACGTGTTGGGAAACCTTCGAATCTATTTGTGTTAGCTAAAGACAGGTTAACCAAAAACATTCAAATTCAAATTCAAATTCATTTATTAATCTTGTGAACACAGGTTACAGTTATACAGATGTTATGTACAAAGAATTTTTGTCCATGCTATGTCCCGCCAAAAGGCATACAAAATATTATAGGAAACGAATGTAGATGTCACAGTTTCATGCAAAATAATATGTCAATAAATTAAGCCGGCACGTTAACTCAATAGGCAGCAACACACAATAAAGTCTTAGAAACAATAAAATAAAATGTCAACAAATTACAATTTTTAAATATTAAACAAAAAATAAAATATAGTCAACAGAGTCAAGAGTCGTCAAATTTAGATAAATTTAAATTAATTAATAAAGTTTGTCATTAAGATATTCATTGATAGAGTAATATGTCTTTTCAATAAGTAATTTAAAAAGCTGACGCTTAAAAATATTCACGTTTTTAGCTGATACAATTTCATTTGGTAATTTATTGTATATCTTGGGAGCCATTGCATATATGCTTTTATGTAGAAATTTAGTTTTTGTGAAAAGCAAGTGTAACTTATTCGAGCGACGTTGGCTTTCGACAGAACTATAGAGATCCTTATTATTTTTAATAAAAATACAGGCCTCATAGATGTAGAGGGAAGGTACAGTCAATATTTTTAAGTTTTTAAAATGTGGCTTGCATGAATCGGTCCGTTTTATTTTGCATATAGCTCGAATGCATTTCTTTTGTGCAATCAGTACTTGCTCAATTTTAGTACCATTGCCCCAAAATATCAAGCCATATCGTAGGGTGGAGGCAACATAACCATGATAAGCTGCTAACAGTGCGGTCATGTTTGCACTTTTACCCAGCATCCGAAGAGCATAGGAGAACTTGCTAAGTTTCCCACACACAATGTCAATTTGCGTCCTCCAAGACATATCGTTGTCAATGTATAGGCATTGTACATATACATTGTACACCGATTGGTGTTAAATTAAATTGAAAGTATTTATAATTCAAAAAAATAGATATTAATGTTAAAAAGTTTAAGGCTGTCTGCCTTGCCTACCTCATTCGTGAGTTTAAGCGTCACATGTTATTTACTGTATTATACTGTAATATACTTATATTTGTTATAAAAATAAATCTGATAAATTTTTATTTTGTACGTATTGATTTCTGCTTAATATCAAGTGTAAGAATATTTTAATTAATTGTGTTCAGCGTACTTCCCCTTCAAATCTCAATCCAGTGAATTAATATACCAACATCAACATTTTCGTCTTTGTTCGTGAACAATTTCATTGTACTAAAGGGTTATAGTAGTAGAAAGTCAAATAAGGAGATCACCATATTTTTTTACAAATACCATCTGTGTGAAAAAGCATAGTGGACTCCGTGACTGATGTTCTCTTATTGTTCCTCTTAGATTGTTTACTATAATGTTCATTATTCATTCATTATCAACCTTTTATCGTCCCACTGCTGGCACAGGTCTCCTCTCATACAGAGAAGGATTGAGCGTAATCACCACGCTTGCTCAATGCGGGTTGGCGATTTCAGACTTAAAGTGCAGGTTTCCTCAAGATGTTTTCCTTCACCATCAGTCATTGGTGTCCAAGATATACTTAGAAAGTACATATAACTTTTAGAAAAGTTACATTGGTACTTGCCTGACCTGGAATCGAACCCGCACACTTATACTTGAGAGGCTGGTGTTTTAACCACTAGGCCACCAAGACTTGACTACTATAATGTAATATAACAAAAACTTTAGCCACAGCAACGCGTGGCCGGGTCAGCTAGTATAATATAAAATTTTACGTAATCATCATAGTACCAATACAAATGAATTTTGAAATAATCTTTTTTCCCGCGAATTAATTCCAACTTCCCCTAAATTTGGTAATTTTAAAAAAAGTGACAACACCATTATTATTATGAGCGAATGGCGATGCGACCACGTGCCGCGTGCCCTGCCGCCCGCCGCCCGCGGAAGGGGGCTTAACGCAAATTTATTAAGTTACCTCTTTTTGCGAAATAATATTTATTTTTCTAGCGGGATTTTATTTTTAAGTTTAGCCCGGTTTTGTATCCATTAGTAGAATCAGTTATCGATACCTTTTATTTTTTTGTTGGGATGGGAAATCATCAAATGACTTGTCCCGCTCTGGGCGGAGCGGAAGGGTGTGTCAGACTTTTACTGACTAAAACCCACCCGAGTCTCTTCACTTGCCTGTGCGACGGCCAGGGCCGCGGTTTCTTGTTTAACCAACCCGCAACCCTGACCCAGGAGGAATCGGTCTTCGTGGACCCAGTCACGATGTGCTGACATCTCTTTGAGGCGCGCGTGAAACACGACGCGCCGTCGACTCGGGCCTGGTCCTTACCGGGCGGTGAGTTGCCCACTGCTCACCGCCCGCAGGCCCGCGCCTACGGTGGCTGGGAGTTAGGTGTCGTCTCCCGACCAGGGCGTCTACTGCGGCGGCTAGAGGCGTGAGGGCGCTGGGATTCCCGTTGCCTCACGCGCTCCGCCTCCTCCTTTGCCAGCATCACTGCTTCGCAGAAGGAGGTGACGGCCTGCCATGCACTCTCGCTTCGGACCATGGCCTGGACCAGGGTCGGACGCGAGAGATCGCCGCCGATCGCCGCTACGAGGACACGGCGGTGCTCTACCCAAGCCGGGCAGACCTCCACCGTATGCTCCACCGTGTCTTGATGGCGATCCATACAATGGTGACACCCTAGCGTTTCCTCCCGCCTAATACGGAACAGGAACCTCCCGAAACAACCGTGTCCGGTAAGGACCTGCGTCAGGCGGAAGGTGAGGGCGCCGTGGCGCCTCTCTAGCCACTCCTCAAAGAGGTGACTTGTCGCTGCTATTGTGGCGTGCCCAGCACCGGGTTGCGACAATCGCACTCTCCATGTCGCCATGAGATTCCGCCGGAGCTCTGTCCGCCGTACCGCGATTCCTCGCGGCAGCGGAGTTAGTTATCGATACCTAACAACACCTTCACGGGTCGGACGGGGTTTTCTTAACATACTGTATACGAATTTAAAAAAAAAACACAATCGTTCCCGTAATCTCAGTATCTATTAAATGATTAAAATCCTGTACATTTTCACCTATATGCATGTTTAATTTGAATATAAAACTCCCATTGGCTAAGATAGTAAGTACAAATCACATTTATTCAGCACAGACTAAAAGACACACTATACAACTGAAATAAAAATCATCGGGTAGAAAGAAATAAAAATCAAATAGAATGTATAAGCCCCAATGTAAAAAATAGCAGTAAAGTGTCACCAAAAAGGCCCAGTTTATCAAAAATTACTGACAACTAGTGTCAGAGGTTGATTTTTAACTGTAATCCTTTTTCAAAATAACATCTGTATCAAATATGCGTCCTACAGGACATCTAGGTTCAATGTGGGTACATATTACTATTTCAGAAGTTCATTTCCTACGAATCTCACTCGTGAGTGGTCGCATTTAAAAAGCGAAGTTATTTATTTTAAAAGTCAATCAACGCGGAGGCACAACGAAATACTGTTCCAATTTCAAAGTGATGTTCAAATGGATTAACACCTCACGTTAATTAAACAAAAAATAAAAATATGGACCATAGACAGTTTGGTATGAATACTGGGACCACTTTTCAAAGTTATACCACGTCCCACGTCATATGAAATTACTTGGTGTGCACTTCATTTCATTCCATGGCAGCTAAGTTCAAATCCAGCGCGAAACCGGCCTTTAAAAAAATTAATTAGTTAAGTGGATAAATATTTATTCTTTCATTGAAAGCTCTATTAATCCAATATTTATGATTTGAATTTTATGTCATGAATTCCGACATTTCTGTTTTGAGGTATTAAGCTAAAAATAATTTAGCTAAAAGCTTTCTCCTTCATAAATACCTGCTTATTTACGTGTTATTTCTATTTTTTTTCATCGTATAGTTATAAGTTTATATCAACGTTGTTTTTTGTTTTTTCTTCCTCATTGTTAGTTATTGCTTGAGGTCGGATTCAGGCGCTTAAATCCCTAAATTTGGAAAGAATATGGACATGTCTTTCAGTACACGTAGTTTAACCTTTTTAACCTATAGGTCATGTTTATAAATATTTCTAAAAATGCCACCAGATGGCTCATAACGTTTTCATAATCGTCATCATCTCAGCGTATAATCCCTATTGTATCTGCGGCTGTCGCGTTGGAGCCCAGGTTCCGCTTTCCTACATATTCGCCCCCATTTCGCACGATCTCTGGCACCCTGTGGTGTGAGATTGTTGGCACGCATATCATCTTTTACAACGTCAAGCCAGCATAACAAGGTATTTCGTATTTTTTTATTTAAAAGGTATATAAATATACAAAAACTAAAATATTTTACACAATTGTTAAAAAGGCGTATCCACATTATTATTTAGTCGGCATGTCGTGTATGTTTACGTATATAAGCGCTGTAATGACCGAACTCTAGTTGTTACAAAGATTCGATCTTTATGAGGCACGATAGCTTCCATTTTAACAGTTCAACAACATTCATAGCTTTAATTACGATGTTGAGAAGACATATTTGTCGAAAAACAGATGCAATGTATAATCAATTTCTTTTAAAATGATGCAGCTCGTAAATAACGTGTGTAACGTAATTATGGTGCAGAGTTCGTAAATGGGTATATGAGTATATGGTATATGAATTCCTAATTGAGACTGCCTCGTTGGTTAAGGGTCGCTAACGCTCTTAGTGAGCATGAGTTTGGAAGTCAATTCACTGACGATAGTTGAACGTGACAACGTCATAAAAAATACTGATAGAATGGTTAATTTACTCTTATAGTTTTGTCAATTATGACATACTTAACCTACAATCGCTGCACTAGCGGAGCGATGCTATTTATTTTAATCTTGAAAGCACGAATATTCAGTAATATATCACTGAACATATATTTAATACCGACACTCGCGCGCGCCTCCGCTTCGGGGTCCATTGAATAGGGGGCGGGGACTTCCCCATACCCCTTGCCCCTGGATCGATTCATGGGGGGTGGAAGAGGGCGTGTATCCGCCCTTCCTCGGCGCCCGGTGCGTCGCCTGCGGCCCGGGAAGGGAGTTGAGATCTCGCATCTCCCGTTCTGCAGCTTCCTTCTGCGACATCACGTCCTCGCAGAAGGACACCACCGCGTCCTACGACTCTGCGCTACCGACCATCCTCCGCACTTCTGCCGGCAGAGCCAGGTTGCCTCCTACTTCATTTGTGAGTACACGGCGCTGCTCCTCCCAAGCTACACACTCTGAGAGCGTGTGCTGCGCCGTGTCCTCCCCGCATTGGACGCAGTGGTGGCACCGAGCGTCCAGCTCCCTGCCTTAGCGACGCAGGTACTTGCCAAAGCAGCCGTGTCCCAACAGTTCCTGCGTCACCCTGAACGACAGGGAGCCGTGCCTTCTTCCGAGCCAGTCGTTGAACACTAGCCGGATCGCCTCGACGGTAGTGAGGCCGGCTGTAGGGCGCATAAGCCTCAGCCGCCAGTCCGCCACCAGGACCTGACGGAGCTCCGTGTCCGCTCTTCCTCGCGCCATCGGTACAATGACGCGAGTACTTTCGCCTCTAGGTCCCAGGGCGGGGATCCGGCCAGGACGCAAGCCACCCCGTAGGAAATCGTGCGATACCCGCGGAGACCCTGACGGCCATCGCCCTCTGCGTCTTGCGCAGAACGGCGAGTGTTCCGGCCGTCAGGTCCATCGCCCACACAGGAGCCCCATACAGGGCTATGGACCGCACGATTCCCACGTTGGCGGTTGTATCTACAGGCGCGCTCGGGCCCCCCGTGTTGGGAAGCAGCGTTGATAGCGCGCCTGTTGCACCTATCAGCTTGGGTGCCAGCCGCCGGAAGTGGCGAATTCTCATCGGCTGTCGAGCACCAATCCCAGGTACTTCATGGTGGACACGACAACTATCCGAGCCCCACTGACCACGATATGTGATCCCAGCGCCACATGCGAACGACGTCATACTGACGTCACACAGAATCTTAATCTGGCAAGCAGAATTTACCGTGCAACAAGCAAATATACATCTTTCCAACATCAACAATTGGGAAAGTACTAGACTCAACACCTAACTAGTCGGAAGATTCTCCCTTTTCTACGGAATATGAGTGAACTTTGCACCCTGTTCGTCATCTATTATATAAAATTCTGCTGTCACAGTATTTTTCCTCATACTCCTATATTAATACTACTAGGCAGGTGAAACCACGGGGCGCAGCTAGTACCTCTATAAAGCAATAAAATAAGTTCATCTCAGTCACTATGAAGTTTTTTTGTTTCTTTGCCCCGCACTAGGAATTTCTCCTGTATCGTGGGTAGGTTTACAAAAAGTGAGTTTATAACTCACATACACAAACGGCCAGACCTTTTTCTTTTTTTTTTTGTTCCGGGGTGGAAAAGGGGGCGGGGACTTCCCCATGTCCCTCGCCCCTGGACCCATTCATGGGGCCGGAAGAGGGCGTTATCCGCCCTTCTTCGGCGCCTGGTGCGTCTTCTGCGGCCCGGGAAAGGAGTTGAGATCTCTCTCTCCCGTTCCGCAGCTTCCTTCTGCGACATCACGTCCTCGCAGAAGGACACCACCGCGTCCCACGACTCTGCGCTACCGACCATCCTCCGCACTACTGCCGGCAGCGTCAGGTCGCCTCCTACTTCGTATGTGAGTACACGGCACAAACGGCCAGACCTGGAACAACTACTTGTAGGTTATACAAATATTTGTTCCGAGTTGAGCATGTGGAGTGCGCGCGTCAGGGGCGCTTGTCAGGGCGGTGAGCAGTGACCAGCTCGCCGCCCGGTAAGAACCAGAATCGAGTTGACGTATTTCACGCGCGCCTCAAAGAGATGTCAGCACTTCGTGACGGGGTCCACGAAGACCAATGCTTCCTGGCTCAGGGTTGTGGATTAGTTAAAAAAGAAACCGTGGCCTTGGCGCACAGGCAAGTGGCGGAACACGGATGGGTTTTGGTCAGTAAAATTTTGACACGCCCTTCCGCTCCGGCCAGAGCAGGGGCACTTCTCTCAAAAGATTAGTCCGAGACCGTGATTCTATCAACAGTGGTGACTATCGACTTCGCCGCACGTACCTGTCCTAAAAAGCTGATTTACCTGAATAAACAGATCTAATACCATATCGGTCTAATTTGCTCCCTGCCCCCACCCCACAATACGGCGGAATTTAGTGGCGATGTACGCTGGTGCCACCGGCCAAGTTCTTGCCAAAATGTGAATTCAAATGAGCGGGTTTTATCTCTGAATTATGTTACTGGTTTCCCGGTTCTTGACAGCCTCCGTGGCGTAGCGGTAGCGAACGCGGCCGCTTCGATCCCCGCGCAGTTCAAATATTTGTATGCATGAATATGAATATTTGCACTGGTCTGGTCGTGCCTCGGAAAGCACGTTAAGCTCGTGTCCCGGTTGCTATACGTACATCAAATGGCAGTGGTTATGGGTTGTTGGAGCCCTCAAAAGTCCGACAATTGGTTTAACAGCAATACTTTGGTATCGCCTTCGAGTTGTGGAGATCAGACGGCAGTCGCTTCACAGAAAATATCGAAGTTTAGCCAAAATCAGAAGTTAGACGGTAAAGCGGACCCCAGACTCCAAAGCTGAAGAAGCTTTCCGATGCGACTGGGATTAATGCAGAGATGATGTTGATAATATGTTACCGGTTCTCGTATGTTGCTTGCCTATTCTTTATCCTGGAAAGCTAAACCTGGAAAGATATTTGTTAAGCCTTGGATTTGCTATTATACAGGCAATTATTCTTTTGTGGAATGTCGTGGTATAGGCATGTATGAATAACAATAGGTTACTCTATACAACCTACTTCTACTGCGAACAGATCCAAATCACACAAGTAAGGACCCCTTACAACGAGAGCCGTGTCTAGAAATATTGCGTTCTAAAATAAGTTCTTGATCCAGTTGCCTTACGAGAACCCCCAGAATCCTCTTTCAGGTGTTGGTGAAGGCTCTTGGACAACACGATACGACAAAGGCCTCCCCTAAGGCTTTCATTGCTTTGGGGGGGGTTGCAGTAATTTGATAGTCTACAGAAGAAGCGCCGCTGCCCGCTTCCCTGGTGAGAGTTTCCTTAATCGCCTCTTACGACACCCACGGGAGGATATGGGGTTAATACTATTCTAAGCCCGATACTACACGGGGTAACATACAACCGCCTCGATAAACACCTAAGAGCACAAAACTTTCTCTTTGACAAACAATACGGTTTTAGACCAAACTCCAACACGCTCTCTGCTACAATATATCTAATAACAAAAATCAAACTAAGCATTGACAAAAAGCAGATAGCGTTAGGAATTTTCATAGACCTGAAAAAGGCCTTTGACACAATAAGTCACGAGCTATTACTAAAGAAACTAAATGACATTGGCGTTACTGGAACCGCATTTGATATCTTCAAATCTTACCTAACAAATCGTTATCAAGTCGTTAAGATCAACGAAACACAAAGCCGTCCTAAAATCGTAAATTTTGGCATTCCACAGGGATCAATATTAGGGCCGCTATTATTCCTGATCTACATTAATAATATACATGCAATTGGACTGAAGGGCGATGTATCGTTGTATGCAGACGATACAGCTTTATTCTACTTTGGACACTCCGTGGACGCTGTCATGTGTGACGCTCAGGATGACTTACAACTCTTAAATATGTGGTTTCAGTGCAATCTACTCACCATAAATATAGCTAAAACCAACTACATAATCTTCGCTGCAAAGAATAAAAAAACATTGTATAATTCACCTTTAACGATAAATAACCAATCAATAAAAAAAGTTGACCATGAAAAGTATCTTGGATTAATTTTGGATAAGAACTTAAGCTGGAAGCCGCATATAGAAAAGGTTAGGAATAAATTAACGTCTCTCACGGGAGCCCTACGAAGTGTCGTCCAGTGTCTTCCACGTCAAGTACGATATAATGTATATAACGCTCTTATAAAACCTCACTTGGACTATTTGATAGAAGTATGGGGGACATCAGCCAAGACAAACATTCAAGCATTACAAACGGCACAAAATAAGTTAATAAAAACACTCTTCCATTATGATCACAGTACACCAACACAAAAAATATACAATGAAACCAAACTAATGAATATATCACAAACATACATATACAATAACTGCATATTAATTAGAAAGATACTCAATAAAAACATTCACACGCAAATACATTTTACAAAAAAAACATCAAATACACAAAATTGGGCTTAGAAATGCTAATGATATACAATTATACTCACCACGCACTAACTATGGTAAAAAAAGTGTAATGTACGAAGGTGCAGCATTGTACAATAAATTACCAAGAACAATTAAAAACGAAAAGTCTATGTCAATATTTAAAAAGCATTTAAAATTACATATATTCAATCAAGCGAGCGCACCTTAGTACATGCCACATCTAGTTGTGCGTGCTCCATGTGTTGTTAGCAATCTACCCTACATATTTTTAATTTTTGTTTCTGTATAGTGTTTTACTGTTACTGTACGTTTTAAATATTTGTTTAAGTTAGTATTTAAAAATTTCTCATGTAAGTGATTAATTTCTTATGAGAAATAAAGATATCTCAAACCTCAACATTCACATTTCTCGCAAAACAAATGGCCGACGTGACCTAAAGGTTCTGCAGCGATTTTCTGTGACCATCCCACCGTGAAAAGTTAGGTGTTGAGAGAGCAGTCACTAGTATTCATGCTCACTCCACGCTCATATCACTTAAGTTTCCACGGTAAGGTTACAGAATCACACTGCTCCTCCTTCTTCATTAAGTCATTCTCCTCATTACTGAGGGTCGTGATGTCCCTGTGGAATTATCTTCTACGGTAGTTCGCAATCTGTTACAATCCCTGGCCGCGAGTATAGCGCCACGTAGACCGGTGTTCAGAGATGAACGAATTTGGTCAGTCCACCTTATTGGACTGCGACCTCTAGAACGTCCAATCATACTGCTACAAGTCGCAAAAAACGTAAGAAAATTTTGATTTCGCGAGCCACCTAACGCATTTTCCTTAGGATATATTTGTTACATCAAATGTGACACAATATGACAAGAAGTCTCATTGCGAATGCAGTAAAAGGAAAAATGTTTGTTTGACTTCAAGTTATTCTTGGCAAACTTAACGTTATAGACGCAAACATTTAGTTTGCCAAAAATATATTATTCAAATTTTATTTATGCTTCAAATTAATTTTATTTCACGTTAAACAAATATTAGCTTCATTCAATAGGCAGTTAATTTTAATTTAGAGTCCGGTATCAGATAGGCAGTCGCTCCATGTAAAATTCTGGTCAGCTGCAACCGGTAAGACTGGAAGCTGACCCCAAAATAGTTGAAAAAAGGCTAGGCAGATAATGATTCTCGTCAGCAGACCTACTTACATAAAAACACACAGAAATATCCGCTGAAAAGCAACACTTGTGCAGTAGCCTTAAACAATCTAAAGAGAACTAAACTCGTAGCGCGGAATAATATTTTTTTTATTATTATTCCGAGATAAAAAATATTTTGGTGCAAGTCAGAAGAGGTTAAAGCGCTATGGCCTATTTTAATCAACTCCAGAAAAAAATGTTTTTTTGATGGAAAAACTGCTTTAACAACGTCGCAGTCGTGCACTTTTTGGAATTGGTAAAAATATTAAACTCCCGTCAGGACACGTGACCTGATCCATAATTCTCAAGATCGCCACGTTAGCGCAATAAATGAATATTATATTTTACCACATAAATGATAGTACTTTTATAGTGATAAATAAGACAGTTCGTGAGAAAAGACTCCCTAACTATCCGAAAATATTGAATAATGTACAACGTCTTATCCTTCCTACTTGCGTGAGAGTTCTTCTCACGCGCGCTCTAGCGCCTCACTGTATAGACCACACCTAAGGATCCATTCTTAAATCTCATCCTCATAAAACGAGTTACTATTCCTTCTCTGACCATGCTATAAGACTTTGAAACTCACTTCCACCTAAGATTCGTGATTTAGATACTATTTCTATATTTAAATGTCGATTAAAAGAGCACTACCTTTCTTCTATACCTACTGTGAGAATTTTTTTGTTAGATAGGTACATATTTATATATTTTAGTATTATGTATTTATTTATGTAAGTAAATTGGTGTAATTTGTATTGGATTATATGTGGAATTTATATTTAATATTACTACTTTCGTGGTGGCCTAATGGTTAAAACACCAGCCTCTCAAGTATGAGTGCGCGGGTTCGATTCCAGGTCAGGCAAGTACCAATAAAACTTTTCTAAAGTTATATGTACATACTTTCTAAGCATATCTTGGACACCAGTGACTGAAGGTGAAGGAAAACATCTTGAGGAAACCTGGACTTTAAGTCTGAAATCGCCAACCCGCATTGAGCAAGCGTGGTGATTACGCTCAATCCTTTTCTGTATGAGAGGAGACCTGTGCCCAGCAGTGGGACGATAAAAAGGTTGATGATGATGATGATTACTACTTTTATATTTATCACTTTCATATTTGATTTCCTCCTTGTTCTTACACACTATTGTCTACATTTCTGTATTACTTCTTCTTTCGCAGGTCCGCTGGAAGAAATTTCTTAAGAAATAAGCAACACTTTTGTACTCAGGTCTTAATTTTGTCATAACCTTAATTGCATCCTTTTATTGTGTGTACATGAATTATCCTTACTTCCTTCCTTAATATTATAAATCGGAAAGTGAGTGTTTGTTTGTTCCGCTTTCACGCCTTAACTACTGAACCGATTGCTTTGAAATTTTACAGACGTACAGTTAGAAGTCCAGATTAAATAATAGGCTTCTTTTTATCATAGAAATATTTGGTATTCCCGAGGGAAAACAAAAATACCTAATCACACGCGGGCGGAAAGTTAGTAAAATAAATAAAATAAACGTTGATGTTCAATGAAATCTTTTGCTAACAATCTCGAAGTACTTTTAAGAATAATAGGGATTTACCCTGGGTAAAAAGAAAATTGATTCTATAAAATATTGGATACGTATATTTTGTTTTATCAAATCAATAAAAATTGACAAATATGAAAGGCATCAAAGATCAGGAGTGGTGGCTGGTGACGTCACTCCTCGCTAAAAAGTGTAGCGTGCAGTGATGTCATACGAGTTTTCAACGCACTGTGTCGTCTTCATTTTTTGTTCATATGAAAAAAGAAAAAAATAGGTATCTAGTATTTCTTAGAAATCTGACTGACAGACTAATCAGTTTTTTTTTAAGCAGCTACCCTATTGGCTTTTAAAATGTATTCAAGTTACAGTAGTTATGACAGGACAGCGTATTCCTATCAACAAGTAAAGGTACCTAATAAAAACAAAATGTTCTACAGCTGTGAGATTCTGTTACCTTTTTGCAAAATTAGGTTATTATGTGCAAAATTAGGTGATCTGAGCGTGGTGTGAGCTGTTATTAACTAATAGTGACAAATAACTCTTACTTACTACTTCTGAGATGAGGGCACAGCGCGGCTTCTCCCAAGCGGCACTCTGCGTATGCCGCACCGTACCCTCCCTATTGACAACTCCCTATACGTTAACTTTTTTTAAAAAAAATCATACCGGTGTCTCTTCTCAGACGTGAGCCCGGGGCCGCGTGTGTCCAGATTCTTCCGCAGCCCCACACTCGTGCTGGCCCGGTGTGTCCGGACCTCGTCTTCTGCACGCGGTAGTGAGGTGTTTAACAACCCCGTGTATCACCTCAGAGGCGCGCACTGACACTCGCGTGTGCCTCCACCTCGGGTCCATTGAATGGGGGCGGAGACCTCCCCAAGTCCCTCGCCCCTGGACCCATTCGTGGGGGCCGGAAAAGGGCGTTGTCTGCCCTTTGCGCCCGGTCCTATAAGTTAACTTCACCTAACTTATCACCAGATTTTTATAGAATCGATCGGCCGATCCGAAACTTCAGATTTTTCTCCCCTACCCTCACCCATAAAACCTTGAGTAGATGTCTAAGATTATATCCAAAGAGTATAAAAATATAATATGGTAAGTAAATCGCTAATCTCCTGATACTCGCACCACCCCCGATATTTTTATTTTTAAGGCGGCAGTAATTCAAAATTTTAAATTCATGTCGTTGGTCTACCAGCACCATCGCAGTTTGGGGGTTAATTAGGGTTGTTCGTTTTTTTATGTATTCTTAAGGGTTCCGTACCGTGTTTTCGGTGTTTCTTTTTGATGGGACAAAAATATAACTGTTTTATATGTTGGTGTTTTTATTTTTATTTTACAACTATTAAAGATTTGACGATAAGAATAATATGTAAGTCATCTGAAACAAGTCACAGTCATTTGAGGATTTTGTCATGTTGTTACTTACATGTTTGTCTGTTTGCACTTTATCAGATACTCATAAAAGGGATGTTTCCTGGGTAAAAAAAAAAATGTGTTCTGTTAGTCCGTCATTCAGATTATAGAAAAATATTGGATACGTATGTTTTGTTTTATCAAATCAATAAAAATTGATAAATATAAAAGGCATCAAAGATCAGGAGTGGTGGCTGGTGACGTCACTCCTTGCTAAAAAGTGTAGCGTGCAGTGACGTCACACGAGTTTTCAACGGACTGTGTCGTCTTCAGTTTTTGTTTAAATGAAAAAAGAAAAAATACGTGTCTAGTATTTTTTTGAAATCTGACTGACGGACTAATTAGTTTTTTTTAGTCAACTACCCTATTGCGCAATCAAATCATTTCGGTATTATTAAAAGGAATTAAAATGAAACTGTTATCAAATATCATATGAAGTATTCCGTCGGTCAATTTATTTAAACTACGTAATAATAAAATTAAATAATTTGTTTATTAACCTTTTTATAAAAAAGTGTTTTTACGTTTGTTATCCCAATTTTTCAGAAAGGCTATAGGCTAAATAACATTACGCTAGGATTTTAAGGAGGCCAGCAAAAAGAAAACGTTTGAAAGAATGCAGCACAATTCAAAACTTAGTAGGTCTGTTGGCAGGCGATGCGGTGGGAAGACAAGGGACTCTGGGGGAAAGTAGACTAATTAATCTTACGTAGACAAAGTTAGGTACACACAAACACACACACAAACAGCCTCACACACGCACACATTCACGCATTAGTTAGTAACTGGTACACTGTAGACTACCTACGCCATTTGTCTTTCCTTAATCTAGATATTCCATTCAAAGGCTGTCTTTATAAGATCGCTCTTACCGATAAGACCGCCTAATGTGACACCTTTTGTATGTAAGATCTTTATATTTATGCTCTGTAATTTATATGCTGTACATAATAAACAATATTTATTAAATTTCTACTTTTTTTTCTTTTTATGACAAAGATAAAGAATACTTTATCTGTCAAACATGTGTATGCATGCAATTTAAGCATGCAGGATGTCACAATATAATTTTTTCGTCCAAACATATTTCACCCTTAAGGCGTCCAAATTTGTGAAATTTTTTCAGTTTTAAAATTACAAAATAAAAACGAATAAACATAAATGTCAAAAACTAATTAATTATAAACTGTCACAAAATATAAGGGTTAATAAATACACCATCCTCCGTGGCGCAGCGGTCAATACGCCTGCCTGCGACGTGGAGGTCACAAGTCTCGAACTTTGGGGCTAGCTCAATCTGTGTGATTTGTAAATAAAAAAAAAATTAAAAATTTGAATACACTGGCAGAATAGTCGAAACCGGCTCAGTTGCCAAAGAAGAAAAAAAATACATATGTCAAATAGTGGCATTCAAAAAGTCATTTACATTGTAATAACACTTGTCTGTTAATAAACCTTGAATTTTCAAACTTCAAAACAATGCTTAATATGACTGTGGTACTTTATTATAAATTTTAGGGGCCATACAGAAAACGCTTTTTCTCATTAATACCGTCTTTGACGCATGCAAACACAGTTGACTATTGTCACGTCTGTTATTAAAGGAAGGTGTACACTAGTCGTGGAAATAAAACCTGATTTACTCTAACAAATGTCGCAACTTCAAATGTATACAAATATCTTGTATTTTTTAAATAGTGGCATACAACTGTCAGTCGATTTCAAGTTGAACATAGCATGGATGCATCTCTTTTGGGCTTTAAACGCTGTTTCATTGTCTGTGGAGTTCCCCAAAATATAATACCGTAGCGCAATAATGAGCCTACTAAAGCATGATACGCTGTTACTACAGCATCTGCGTTTAACTCAGGGGCTAGTTTATATAAGGCGTACGCAGATGAACTGAACCGTTTCGTTATGTATTCTATGTGTGCCTTCCAGTTCAATTTAGAGTCAATAATAATTCCTAAAAATATTGTGGCTTCGACTTTATTAACTACAGTATCCTTGTACATTGCATTAGGAGCAAATACAGGCTAGGTCCGTTGTTTTAAGTGCATAATATTAGTCTTTTCCAGATTTATTTTTAAGTTGTTCCTATTTAACCATGCTATTGCTGTCAAAGATTCATTTATGTCATTTTCATATAAGTCTTTATTTTTACATGCTATAATCATAGTGCTATCGTCCGCAAAAAGAGTCATGGGGTGGTCAATCGCCCTAAGCAAGTCATTTATATATATTAAGAATAATAGAGATCCGAGTACGCTCCCCTGAGGAACACCGTATGTTGGTGTTCGTTCGCTTGACACGTAAATTTTCTGTTTCTTTGTCTTAACATCAATTCTTTCAATTTCAGTGTATTGTTTTCTATTAGTGAGGTATGACTGAATAAGTTGTAGTATGTTTCCCCTTATACCGTAGGCTTCTAACTACTGTAATAAGATGTAATGGTCAACGTAGCCAAAAGCTTGTGTCATATCGCAGTATGTAGCACACACTGGGATTCTCCTGTCCATATTTATCATAATGGTATATAAAAAGTCATAAATGGCTATACTGGTTGACATGTTCTGTCTAAAACGTTTTTGCTCCTCACTAAAGAAAATTTTTTTTTCGAAGTATAAGTATTTTTTATAATCCTATAATGTCAAAAATTTTTGTCATTATAGGAATAAAAGCAATTGGTCTATAGTAAGCCATGTCTTCCTTAGAATTTTTTTTAAACAATGGTTTGACTCTTGAGATTTTTAAGGAATCTGGATATACACCTTAACTGTGATGATTAGTCTAGGAACAAATGTTTCATGTAGTTAAGTTGGACGTTGATAGCTGCGCCACAGTTTTAAATTTTATATCTATATTCGTTTTCTATTGCAAACTTGTTCCAAATAAACGTATTTACCTGAAGCTATAACATCCAATGGATCCATATAGCGTTAGTATGAACTTCTACCTAGGCAATTAAATTGAACCGTATAATTCAGTCTTAACGAATGAATGAGTGTAATGATTCTTGTTTATATTTTAGTTACACTGGCAAACATGGTTGACGGACCTTTTATAAGACTTTGGGCTTACAAGCATTTTCTAGTTGATTAAGAGCATATTCACTAAAAATAAACTTAGTGAATAGGAAGGGAGACGGCAGTTGAGCGAGGTGATGCAATTTTAAACTCAACAACACGACCAGCGATGCTGCGCGACAAGGAGATTGATCTGGAGATCCTCCACGACCAAACTCCCGACATAACAACATTTGGCTCATCACAACCGCCATACATCGCAACACAACTGCTCAGACCCGTCCTCCGTACGGCTTCACCAGACATCATGCCGGAGCACGACGAATCGCTTGGCGACAAGACTTTATCTGGTAGGTGGTAACTTCTGCCGGCAGCCGATGTTATGGCCTACCACCCATACTGGTACTTATTAAAAGGTAACATAAGGTAATTGAGTTAACAAATGTATTCAAGCCCCATCATTACAAGTCTTTTATCATACGATTACAATCTGTAGAGGCTCGTCTAGACGAAAGAGTTTTCTTTGAAAGTCCTACTTCATATTACAAAGTTGAAAATTTGTATGGGTGTATGTTTGATACTCTTTCACGCAAAAAGTACTGAATGGATTTGGATGAAATTTGGTACACAGGTGGTTTATAACCAAAATTAACCATGTGGTTAATAATCCGGATATTCCCACGGGATTTAAATTTGTGCAGGTAAAACCGCGGGGCACTGCTGGTTTGTATTAAGTGGGTAACTTTATATGGAATTATTGAACTAAATAATTATTATTACTTACCAGTGGTATTGACGCAGTGGTTGAGCAGTCGACTGCTGTGTTGGGTATAAATTCTCTAACAGAACATATTTGTATTGCCTACAGATAGTTGTTCTGGGCCTGACTGTTTGTTTGGACGTGTTTTTTTTCCTTATCATGGTTTTCAGCTAAAGCAACTGCCATATAATCTCTTCACCACACGTAGTTGACTGGTAGAGAATGCCTTTAAGTACATTAAGTCCGCCTCTGTACATCTATATCTATATATATAAAAGAAAGTCGTGTTAGTTACATCATTTATAACTCAAGAACGGCCGAACGAATTTGTCTGAAAATTGGTAAGGAGGTAGCTAAGAACTGGGAGAAGGACATAGGATACTTTCTATGCCGCTCCCCGTCGTTCCTGTGGGAATAAATGAGCTTCTTTGTTTCGACTTTTCCCACACTTTTATGCTACCCTGGTACCTTCCACGTCAAAAAAATATGCACAATAAACCTTCTTTCATGTATTATGATTATTTGATAATGATGAATGAATGAGGTTTATTGTTTCACTTCTCCTACACTTTTGTGCTACCCTGGTATCTTCCATGTCAAAAAAATATGCACAATAAACCTTCTTTCATGTAATTATGATTATTTGATAATGATGAATGAATGACGTTTATTGTTTAAATTTCTCCTACAGTTTTGTGATACCCTGGTACTTTGCACGTCCACAAACTATGCACAATAAAACCTCTTTCGTGATTTGATAATGATGAATGAGCTTTTTTATTGTTTCGATTTCTCCTACACTTTTATGCTACCCTGGTACCTTCCACGTCAAAAAAATATGCACAATAAACCTTCTTTCATGTAATTATGATTATTTGATAATGATGAATGAATGACGTTTATTGTTTCGACTTCTCCTACAGTTTTGTGATACCCTGGTACTTTGCACGTCCACAAACTATGCACAATAAAACCTCTTTCGTGATTTGATAATGATGAATGAGCTTTTTTATTGTTTCGATTTCTCCTACACTTTTATGCTACCCTGGTACCTTGCACGTCAAAAAATATGCACAATAAACCTTCTTTCATGTATTACGATTATTTGATAATGATGAATGAATGAGGTTTATTGTTTCGACTTCTCCTAAACTTTTGTGCTACCCTGGTATCCTGCACCTCCACAAAGTAGAAAACACGTGTCCAGTATTTTTAAGTTAAAAATATTATGTACAAAATTTCAAAAAGTTATAATGAAAAACCACAAAGTTATAATAAATAAGCTTGCTACGAGTATTCTACTTGATTGTCCCAACATAAATATGGTCAAAGATCCGCGCGCGAGCGAGCGCGGTGCGTTGACCTCTAGCGTCAGGTGTTGCGCGCGCACAATACTATGATGATGTATCGTAAGCTGCGTGACGCACTCGGTAACTACACTGTAACAATTTCTAAATGTATTTGGGACAAAATATAACATGGTGTAAAAATTATTGGAATCGATTCAGTTGCTTATTCACTATTTATATATAACTCAAGAACGGCTGAACCGATTTAGCTGAATATTGGTGGGAGTTAGTTAAGAACCCGTCCCCGTCGTTCCCGTGTGACGTGACATAAGACATGGTCCAACTCATTCAAAATGTAAGTCAGCAATTCATATACCAAAAATGGTATAACAAAAAGCAAATGACAGCTGAGCATATTTAAAAAAAAGTCTAACCGGTTGAAGCAATCGTTTAAAGCAAAGAATATAAATACTCTCTGCTGGTTTAAAGTTTCTAATAAAAAACCATAAAGCCAACTTCAACTTCAAAATTTCTAATATTGTATTGCTGTGCCATTTATCATCAATAAAAATATCATGCCGTGACCAAATCTTTCTCGACAAAGCGGTAATGCAAGTGTAAATCGAAACATTCTGAATGAAAGCACTGAAGAAGAGCAAGAAATTGCACGTGCAGAGCGCCGCCTTACTATGACTCGACTTCGTGCTTCTCACTCACAAGAACAAAGGGAGGCGGCAGTCCGTGAAACTGTTCCGTTGACAATGCGAAATCGGCGAACAAACCTCAGAGATCATCATCATCATCATCAATCTTTTTATCGTCCCACTGCTGGAGACAGGTCTCCTCTCATGCAGAGAAGGATTGAGTGTAATCACCACGCTTGCTCAATGCGGGGTGGCGATTTCAGACTTATAAAGTCCAGGTTTCCTCAAGATTTTTTCCTTCACGTTCAGTCATTGGTGTCCTAGATATTATACTTAAAGAGTACATATCACTTTAGAAAAGTTACATCGATACTTGCCTGACCTGGAATCGAACCCGCGCAATCATACAAGAGAGGCTGGTGTTTTAACCACTAGGCCACCACGACATCTCAGAGATCAATAGCTAGATAATTTACGAAGCACAAGTAGAAATTCATTTCTTTCACAAGGTGCTACACTAAATAAATGACAAATAAAAAAATCATGGAATACTTTTTTTTTTTATTTACAGTGTTCCTAATTTAAAAAGTAAAAAATGTGATCATGTGATATTTATTGCCTTTAAGGCGGAACAAAGTTCGCCGGGTCAGCTAGTTTATTTATGAGAATACTAGCTGACCCGGCAAACTTTGTTCCGCGTTAAAGGCAATGAATATCACATGATCACATTTTTACTTTTTCAATTAGGAACATTGTAAATAAAAAAAATATATATTATTATTTCTAATTGAAATCAGTTCCTAATTGAAAAAGTAAAAAATCCATGATTTTTTTATTTGTCATTTATTTATTGTAGCACCTTGTGAAAGAAATTATAAATTTCTACCTTTGCTTCGTAAATTATCTAGCTG
This sequence comes from Sesamia inferens, assembly GCA_037179545.1. NCBI lineage: Eukaryota > Metazoa > Arthropoda > Insecta > Lepidoptera > Noctuidae > Sesamia > Sesamia inferens. Next base: position 8,203,185 of record CM073949.1, read on the forward strand.
TTGATCTCTGAGATGTCGTGGTGGCCTAGTGGTTAAAACACCAACCTCTCTTGTATGAGTGCGCGGGTTCGATTGCAGGTCAGGCAAGTATCGATATAACTTTTCTAAAGTGATATGTACTCTCTAGGTATATCTAGGACACCAATGACTGAAGGTGAAGGCAAACATCTTGAGGAAACCTGGACTTTATAAGTCTGAAATCGCCACCCCGCATTGAGCAAGCGTTGTGATTACGCTTAATCCTTCTCTGCATGAGAGGAGACCTGTCTCCAGCAGTGGGACGATAAAAAGATTGATGATGATGACGATGATCTCTGAGGTTTGTTCGCCGATTTCGCATTGTCAATGGAACAGTTTCACGGACTGCCGCCTCCCTTTGCTCTTGTGAGTGAGAAGCACGAAGTCGAGTCATACTAAAACGGCGCTCTGCACGTGCAATTTCTTGCTCTTCTTCAGGGCTTTCATTCAGAATGTTTCGATTTACTCTTGCATTACCGCTTTGTCGAGAAAGATTTGATGGTCTTGGTCACGGCATGATATTTTTATTGATGATAAATGGCACAGCAATACAATATTAGAAATTTTAAAGTTGAAGTTGGCTTTGTGGTTTTTTATTAGAAACTTTAAACCAGCAGAGAGTATTTATATTCTTTGCTTTAAACGATTGCTTCAACCGGTTAGACATTTTTTTAAATATGCTCAGCTGTCATTTGCTTTTTGTTATACCATTTTTGGTATATGAATTGCTGACTTACATTTTGAATGAGTTGGACCATGTCGTATGTCACGTCACACGGGAACGACGGGGACGGGTTCTTAACTACCTCCCACCAATATTCAGCTAAATCGGTTCAGCCGTTCTTGAGTTATATATAAATAGTGAATAAGCAACTGAATCGATTCCAATAATTTTTACACCATGTTATATTTTGTCCCAAATACATTTATAAATTGTTACAGTGTAGTTACCGAGTGCGTCACGCAGCTTACGATAGATACATCATCATAGTATTGTGCGCGCGCAACAGCTGACGCTAGAGGTCAATGCATCACGCTTGCTCGCCCGCGGATCTTTGACCATATTTATGTTGGGACAACCAAGTAGAATACTCGTAGCAAGCTTATTATAACTTTGTGGTTTTTCATTATATCTTTTTGAAATTTTGTACATAATATTATTTTAACTTAAAAATACTGGACACGTGTTTCCTACTTTGTGGAGGTGCAGGGTACCAGGGTAGCACAAAAGTTTAGAAGTCGAAACAATAAACCTCATTCATTCGTCATTATCAAATAATCATAATTACATGAAAGAAGGTTTATTGTGCATATTTTTTTGACGTGGAAGGTACCAGGGTATCACAAAACTGTAGGAGAAGTCGAAACAATAAACGTCATTCATTCATCATTATCAAATAATCATAATACATGAAAGAAGGTTTATTGTGCATATTTTTTTGACGTTCAAGGTACCAGGGTAGCATAAAAGCGTGGGAGAAGTCGAAACAATAAACGTCATTCATTCATCATTATCAAATAATCATAATTACATGAAAGAAGGTTTATTGTGCATATTTTTTTGACGTGGAAGGTACCAGGGTATCACAAAACTGTAGGAGAAGTCGAAACAATAAACGTCATTCATTCATCATTATCAAATAATCATAATACATGAAAGAAGGTTTATTGTGCATATTTTTTTGACGTTCAAGGTACCAGGGTAGCATAAAAGTATGGGAGAATTCGAAACAAAGAAGCTCATTTATTCCCACAGGAACGACGGGGAGCGGCATAGAAAGTATCCTATGTCCTTCTCCCAGTTCTTAGCTACCTTCTTACCAATTTTCAGACAAATTCGTTCGGCCGTTCTTGAGTTATAAATGATGTAACTAACACGACTTTCTTTTATATATATAGATAGATATACATAAACGTTTTTGGTTAAAAAAGTGGTTGCCAAGTACCTCGCAAAGGCTGCGATTTACGAGTGCAATTTACGAAATGCTGATTTACCAGTTGTAGGTTTTTGGTTCGTTCTTCATCAACAATACTGTCAAAAATGATGAAGGAAAACATCGTGAGGAAACCGGCATGTCCTAGGACAATAACTTCGAAATCATATTATGTCATATTTCGTCGTACGGCAAGTAGTTTTTTAAGAAAGTTTTCACAAAAAAAAAAAAAAAAAACACAACTGTGATGAAACTTTCAAGAATTTGTTAAATGTTATTCGTCACATGGGGGATAATCACAACATAGTATTGTTCGCGGATGACACTTCTCTTATTTTCAAAGTCAAGCGTCAGCTAGCAAATTTTGAGAAAGTTAATAATACACTTTTCTCGGTGGTAGGCCATAACATCGGCCGCCGGCAGAAGTTACCACCCACCAGACAAAGTCTTGCCGCCAAGCGATTTGTCGTGTTCCGGCATGATGTCTGGTGAAGCCGTACGGAGGACGGGTCTGAGCAGTTGTGTTGCGATGTGTGCCGGGTATGATGCGCCTAATGTTGTTATGTTGGGAGTTTGGTCGTGGAGGGTCTTCAGATCAATCTCCATTTGGTGCAGCATCGTTGGTCGTGTTGTTGGGTTTAACATTGATAACACCTCGCTCAACTGCCGTCTTCCTTCCTATTCGCTCAGTTTTTCTGAGTGAATAGGCTCTTAATAAACTAGCGCGCTTTACCATCAACGATCGCAGCACTGCTTACCATCAGGCGGGATTGTGGTCAAGCGCTAGTTTATAATTATTAAAAAAAAAAACTTTCTAAAGTTGTCCATTGGTTTAATGTAAATAACCTTCTTTTAAATGAAAAAAACACTAAAGTCATCAAGTTTTCTACGCCAAATGTCAGGCAGCTAAGTACCAATGTTCAACTGAATGGAGTAGAGTTGATCCCTGTCGAGTCGACAGTTTTTCTTGGATTAACTATTGACGCCAATTTACAATGGGGTCCTCACATTGAGAAGCTGTCGGGTGGACTCGGTTCTGCCGCCTTTGCTGTTAAGAAAATTAGACAGATAACTGATGTAGATACAGCCAGAATTGTTTATTTTAGTTATTTTCATAGTCTTATGACTTATGGGATTCTTCTCTGGGGAACTTGTGCGGACATCAATACCATGTTTGTTTTACAGAAAAGGGCTGTTCGAGCCATTTACAACCTTGGTCCTAGAGATTCTCTTAGAGAAAAATTCAAAGAGGTGAACATTCGGACTGTAGCTTCACAATATATATTTGAAAATCTTATGTATTTACATAAAAATATATCGAATTTTAGGAAAGTACGCGATGTTCATAGTATAAATACCAGGAACAAACAGAATCTTGCTGTACATCACACTCGTCTCCACAGAGTAGGCAACTCGTTCATGGGTCAATGTATACACTTTTACAACAAACTTCCCATGGACATTCGAAACTTACCCATTAAACGATTTAAAAGCTATATAAAGGCCAAACTTTGCGAAAAGGGGTATTATAAAATCACAGATTATTTAGAAGACAATAAAGTTTGGGACTGAGCTGCTCGCTCTGCTAAGCATTGTTATTAAGCAATATGCGTAATTATGACATTTTAAACACTGTTTTTTTTTTAAACCACGTAATTTATTGTAAATATTTTCATTTTTAATGTCTGGACTTGAAAAAAAACGATCATCACTGAGTTTGTTTCTGCTATTTCTTCCCAGAGGTATTCAGTTAGGAAATGCCGGCTCCATATAGTTTAAAAAAAATATGACGTGTAAAAGTGATCAGTGATCCTACTTGCTTAATAAACGATTTCATTTCTTTCGCCCTTACGTTGTTGACACCACTACGATCCAATTGAAGCGTTTCGCGTCGTCTTTTATACCGCGTACATAAGGACTGGAACAATTTCCATACGGCGGTCTTTCCGTCATACTACAATTTAAGTATCTTAAAGACTAGCGTTAATAGGCTCTTACAATCAACGATTGCATCACTGCTTATCATCAGGTGGGATTACGAACGAGCTCTAGTTTCCATAGTTTTAAAAAACGTCTTCTAATCGACACTGGACCCGGGTGGTGTCTTTACAACACGCTTCAAAACACCCAAAAAAAGTGATTTTTTTTGGTGTATACTTCACCCCTTTTAGGTGATCTTACTTTACAATTTTTGTCTAGACTGAAATGACATATTATGCTAACCAAAGTCTATAAAAAGCAAAGACTTTTGGAAACTTTGACTGCGATTCAAAACCCCTTCTCTATGAGTAGAGCCTCATTATGCGGACACATGCATGACGAACCCTGCTCAAACATCACTCCTTCAGAACGAACAATATGACAGACATTTACATTTAGTTATATGTACGTATAGCCATTAACCTATCATGTACCCGCGTCTTTGTCCGCGTGAAATTACTCTGAGAGTCTCTCTCTCCCTCCGTCGCATCGGATCGCCTAACCGCGATTTCGTAATACGCGTTTTTTTTCCGCCGGCAGAAGTTACCACTCACCAGACAAAGCCTTGCCACAAAGCGATTTGTCGTGTTCCGGCATGATGTCTGGTGAAGCCGTACGGAGGACGGGTCTGAGCAGTTGTGTTGCGATGTGTGCCGGGTACGATGCGCCTAATGTTGTTGTGTTGGGAGTTTGGTCGTTGAGGGTCTTCAGATCAGTCTCCCTTTGGCGCAGCATCGTTGGTCGTGTTGTTGGGTTTAACATTGCATCACCTCGCTCAACTGCCATCTTCCTTCCTTCTCTTTCCTTCCAATAGGCTCTTAATAAACTAGCGCGCTTTACCATCAACGATCGCATCACTGCTTAGCATCAGGCGGGATTGCGGTCAAGCGCTAGTTTATAATTATTAAAAAAAAAAAAATCTCGGCTCCTTAAGGGCTTAGTGTGATCTTAAGTAGTTTAGAGCCTTTTTCAAGAAATAGGCTATCTAAAGGAAAAAAATTTTTCAATCTAACTGGTAGTTTTTTTTTATATAATTATAAGTTAGTGATTTACTGCAATCCCGTCAGATGGTAAGCAGTGATGCAATCGTTGATGGTGAAGCGCGCTAGTTTATTAAGAGTCCATTCACTCTAGCCTTCAAGACATTCAAATTGCCTTTTATGCTGGAGGCGTTTGTTAAGGAATAAGTTTTTATTTACTTAAATTTATTGCAATATACTAGATATTGGCGTGAGTAGCTGCCAATTTAAAAATAATTTAGTTTAATGTTCTGTATTTTGTTTTCTTAGTTACTGCTACATGCCTAGTAGGTATTGTAAAGTATTTTTTTTTAAATGAACAGACAGCTGTATTGCTGGGAAGTTTGCTCCGCGAAAGTACGGAAGTTTCTTCTTCCCAGCGAAAGTACTAGGAAGGTGGCGATGGGTGGGTGTTTTGGGGGACTGTCTTATATGATATTGACGGTGAAAAGTGCTGACTTTCAGCCTAATTTGAACAAATGACTTTTGATTGTAACTTTGAACCGACTAAACGTAATAGTAGTCACTTGAGTTGTCATGCTTCGTCTCAGTTGTACCTACTCTTCAATTTAGCAACGTAAAGTCGGTAAAGTCGTATTTTTTTTTTGTACAAACTAATTATAGCCTACATTTTAGTCTATCCACAGCTTTACATCCTAGAGCATTAACAACCTGCATTATACACTTAGTATATCATGATAATTATTTATAGTAAGCCTGTTGGGATTCTGTACTGATCCGAGATTAGATAATATAATTGCTTAGCTATAGAGGACATTTTCTTGTTTATTTTCTTCCGTAAATAGATTTTGTAGGTGGTCTCGGCCATCTTGATTTTATTGTGGCCCATATATAATCTGTGGCTTAGCACGAACAAAACGTAAATTATAATGTTTTTTTAAACTTGGAATTACTCATTTTGCATATACACGGTGTTCTTGGGCGGGTTAGTAAAACAATGGGAATAATTTGAAGATCTTGGCTTTCTGCTTACGGCTTACGGCTTTCGGCTTTGGGCTTTCAACTTTTGGCTTACTGTTGGCGCCATCTGTTAATATTTTATTAAAACTGTTGCGCAGTATGTAGTAGCTAATTCCTTCCCAAAACCCACTATATGCCATGTGCCTGCCGCCCCGTGAGATGGCGCTATTTCGCCATTGATCCGCTTGTGGAGGCATGAGGAACAGGGAGTAAAGTTCACTCATCCTCCATAGAAAAGAGAGGATCCTCCGGCCAGACGGGTGTTATGTCTGGTGGGCACTTGCCCAATGCTTGAAATTGGGAAGTTGTATATGTGCTAGTTGCACGGTAAACTATGATTGCGAGATGTAGAATTGGTGTGACGTCAGTATGACGCGTTGTTCCATGTGGCGTTGGTAGGTACCGCTACACGCTTTTTAGAATCTCCAGTGGAGTCTCGACTACCGCCGTCCACTGCTTCAACGTTTCGTAATCGCATAGTTCTGCGATGTGACTTTATCTGGCAATTTATTAACTTATTTCCCACCTTGCATTTTTAGTTTCGTTTGGTCCTACCTAAAATTTTATATTAAGTCGAGCAAAAAGTTTTTATGCAGTTTTGAACCTGGCACATTCACAGTTTCATTCAATAGTCTTTTTTTTAATTTCGAACACAGAATTTAAATAAACAAAAGACAATTTGGAACCTGTTTGTTGATATCAAACAATCGAATGCTAAGAAAACTTGATTTTATTGGTTTACTTGGATTTAATTTTTGAAAAAGTGATTGATATCTTTGGTTTTGCAACAAACATTACTTATTCTTAACATTAAGGTAAGGTTCTATCAATAATCTATGGATACTTCACCTGAAGTCGCCGCCCAAGCTGTGGCACTTATTCAGGCCGGACACAGCCAAAGAAATGTGAGTGCTCAACTTAATTTAAGTCGATCTGCGGTCCGAAATGTTTATCGGAGGTACCTAGAGACTGGCGGCTTTTTTCGTTGCCAAGGAAGGCCACAATCTCGGGTCACAACTGAAAGGCAGGATCGATTCATTGTGACGACCAGCTTGAGAAATCGTTATCTTACCTCCATTGAGATACAAAACCAACTTCGCAGCTTCCACGGAGTATCTGTAAGCGCTCGAACTGTTCGGAGAAGGTTAAGAGAACGCGATATGGTACCACACAAACCAGCTAATGGGTCCAAACTAACGCAAGCCCATCGAACAGCGTGCCTTCATTTCGCACGCACTCATTTAAATTGGACACAGCAAGATTGGAGCCGTGTACTCTTTTCTGATGAGTCTAAAATTGTGTTACATGGCAATTATGGAAGGAAGAAGGTCTACCGACGTAAGGGAGAGCGTTTCGCACAATGCTGCTTTGAAGAGAGGGTTGCTTATAGCGGTGGCTCATGGACTGTCTGGGGCGGTATATCCGCGAGCGGCAAAACTCAACTTGAGGTTGTTACAAGACCACGGCTGCCAACATTAAATGCTGAAAGGTACATTCGTGAGTGCTTAGAACCTCACGTGATACCATACGCGGACTATGTGGGCCCAAATATCCTTTTTATGCATAACAATGCAAGAGCCCATACGGCCGGCACCGTCAGGGAATATCTTTTGGATGTGAACATCACAGTTAAAGCCCAGACAAGAACCCCATTGAGCACATGTGGGACGAGCTACAAAGACGTGTTAGGGCTCGTCAGCCAGTTGCCCAGACGATGCAGGAGTTGAAAACTGCCATAGAAGAGGAATGGGAGATGATCCCTCAAAATTTCATAGAGCGCTTGATAAACTCTATGCCTAATGGTATGAGAGTTGTGGTAGATGCCCCTGGAGGCAACACGTGTTATTAAATTAAACCTTTATTTGATAAAACATGTTTTTTATTCCAAAATCAATTGCCTTTAACAAGGCGCATATCTGGCTTGTTAGGCGTAGCTCCATGTCGTATAGTATTCTGAATTCAAATTTAAAACAATACGATCGAAAAAGATGGTAAAATGTATCAGGTTTAAAACTGCATCAATAGTTTTTGATCAATCTAGCAATTATATTTCGGTAGGGGCCATCGAAACCTAAACTCTAAGGGCCTTATCATACTAGCGGATTGCGAGCGTCTTCAAAGCGAAGCGGGCGCGCAGCGAATGCGTCGCGAACACGCCGCGGCTGCTCAGCGAAGACGTCGCGGACGTGCGGCAAATTCGCAACGTTTTCGTCGCGTGTTTGTAGCAAGTTAACGAAGCACAAGTACACTCAGTAACAAAATGGATTCTGACGAGGAGACACTGCTGTTGGCTTTGATACTTCGAAGACGCCGGAGACGAAAACGGAAGCATCGACGAATTTGGGAAGATACATTATCAATTAATCGAATGGAAGAGAGCGACTACTTTGTGTTGTTTTGCAAACGAATAAAACATAATCCAAAACTTCGTTCCTACCTGCGAATGTCAAGAACTACATTTTATGAATTATTGCATCGAATACAAGCTGATATAAGACATTAAGACACACATTTGAGATTATCAGTATCATCTGAAGAAAGGCTCGTAATTACTGTAAGGTATGTTTTTAACATTAAATACACAGGAGATAATGAATTATACTTCTTTAATATTATTAATCGGTTAATCATTAGCTACCTACAAATTATCAACATAACGGTGGCTTTACAGTGGGGATTAAAAAATTTAAAATTATAAACAACTTTGTATCAATATCCGAATCTCCCAATGAAGCCATGATGGTGCATACGTTTTATACATTCGTGTCTCGTTACTGACTGAAGAGAGGCGGGGCGGACGGGCGGGCGTTTGTACGAGATAGTACAAAATGACGTCCACGGTGCTATTCGCGGCGAATTCGTTGCGCGTCCGCAATGAATTCGCAGCGCATGCGCGGTGTGTTCGTTGCGCGCCCGCTTCGCTTTGAAGACGCTCGCAATCCGCTAGTATGATAAGGCCCTTAGGTGGGCCAAAAGATGTGTCCAGAAGTGTATTTATTTTTAAGTGTACTGCATAAAATTACTAACGGCTCCTTGTTGAGTTGGTTTAACTGGTTAATTTAATATCAATTAAATTACTTAACCAGTTAAACCAACTCGATCTGTACGCTCTCCACAATTATTTAGTATTTATTTATTTATTAAAACTTTATGCACAAAGAAAAACATTGTACAATGGCGCACTTAATGCCTTAAGCATTTTCTACCAGACTACCTTAAGGTGATGCAGAGACAAAACATGGTAGGTGCAAAGATATAAAAGAGAAGTTAAAAGAGAAACACAAAAAAATATAATAAATACATACATACAAAATATAAACAGTAGAGAGAGATAAAAAAATATAGATAGAGAAAAAGAATAAATTATATGTTTGATGAATCTGCCAATTTCTTACGTAAGTATTCCCGAGCTTTAATTTTAAAAGTGTACCGACTGGTCAACGTCCTGATATTCTGAGGAAGATCATTCCAAAGGAAAACCGCCTGGACAAGAAATGAAGACTTAAGAAAACCAGAGCGATGAGAAGGACATAGTAAAAGACAATTATTGGAAGAACGAAGATTCCTATTATGCGCAGAGCATAAATATTGAAAATGAGAAGTAAGATAAGAAGGAGAACAGGGTTTGTGTAGGAGTGAAAACAAGGTCCTCAAAGCTCTTAGAGCTCTGCGTTGCCTGATGGGTAGCCATTTCAAGATGGACCGGTGAGAAGATACATGATCGTACTTACGAAGATTAAATACGAATCGAATGCAGTTATTTAGAAGTCGGTCGGTCGGTAGTATTCCCGCTAGTAACAATAATGTTTCTAAGAATAACCCGTTATCCAGAATGTGCAATCAATATAATACAATATGCCCTAAGGTAGACTTGTTCCTAAACAGTTTTAACGAATTTGGAAATTGTTTGTATAAATTGTAAATTGTAATTGTTTGTATCATGTCATTTAGTAACTTGCCCATATATTAATCCGTCTCTAACGAAGCATAGTATTAATCATTGAATATTAACTGTGTTGATTGTCTTAGTCTGTAGTTTGTCACTGTACTTATTAAATAAAATAAATAAATTATCCCTGAATGATATAATTAGATTATAATAATAATGTTTATTTCATCAAGAAAGGATTCTGATCCTTTCTGAAATCTGTTTCACATAGTTCTAGATTAATTATAAGTTTTATCTGTTATGCACAATATTGGTGCATTATTTGTGGCTTCGAGAAAAGAAACTGAAGTACTGAACTGTGAACATAAAACCCACGAGTGAGAGTGTGCCTGCGAAGTTCCCAAGCTGCTTCGACTTCTGCTGGCCGACCAAACAGCTCGTACATAAGGTAAGGTGCGTGACTTCCCACGACCAAACGCTAGGCTACCCATTTTTGCAGCAGCAACTTTATTCTTTTTTTTTCTTCTGTGATTTTTATCAATACAGTTCGCGTCGATGGTTAAATTTTTCCTTAGCTAAAGCCACTTGGCCTCTCCACTGACTGTTTTCGGGTTTCGGCTTTTCACTTTTGGCTTTCGGCTTACGGCTTGAGCTTTCGGCATTCGTCTTTCAGCTTTCGGATTTCGGCTTTCGGTTTTCGACTTTTGGGTATCGTGTTTCGGCTTTCGGCTTTTGGTTTTCGCCTAACGGCTTTCGGTTTTGGTTTTCAGCTTTCGGTTTTCGATTATCGGCTTTCTGCTCTCGGTTTTCGGCTTTCGGCTTTAGGCCTTCGGTTTTCGGCTTTCAGCTTTTGCTTTCGTTTCTATATTCGTTTTAGTTTTAGTATGATGGAGCCGGTGGACAGACGAGGGAACTCCTTAGCAGCTGAATTGACCTTGTGTTTGTGCTTGATCAATTTGTATTGATAAGAACCTTACACCTAGTTGGGTTATAACTATCACTAAGGGGCTGATGTTGAAGACAAGGTCAGTTCAGGGACCTCCTTAATTGTCTACAGTAGCTACCTTGTGTTTGGATATCATTCGTTTATATTTATGAGAACTTTCCATCCATATCTACACTAATATATAAAGCTGAAGAGTTTGTTTGTTTGTTTGAACGCGCTAATCTCAGGAACTACTGGTCCGATTTGGAAAATTCTTTTTGCGTTGGATAGCTCATAAATCTAGAAATGCTTTAGGTTATATAACATCACGCTGTGACCTATAGGATCGGAGCATAACTAACTTCTAGCGAACGAAGTCGCTGGCGGCCGCTAGTGGGTTATAATGAAGGTGTACAGTAGATATGATGATGGAGTAAAGAGACAGTCGAGGGAACTTTTGTAGGACTCACAGCAGCTTGTGTTTATGCTTGATTAATTTGTATTGATAAGAGCTTTACACCTAGATGGATTCTTATTGTCATTAGAAGTCTTATGATGAAGACGAAGAACAGTTCAAAAAACTCCTCAACGGCTAACAGTAACTGCCTTGTATTTGGACTTAATTCATTTATATTGATAAGAACTTTGCACCCATATGGGTTATAATGTAACTCTGAAGTATTTTCATATTTGTATATTTGTATATTTGACAATTTACCGCATTGAAGTTTAACGTAAGACAACAACTGCCTACTCGTCATGCTGATGCGGCAATAAAAAAGTCAAGAGACTGAATTTATGTTGCATGTAGCGGTACCTACAAACGCCACATGGAACAACGCGTCATACTGATGTCACACGAATTCTACATCTCGCAATCAGAGTTTACCGTACAACTAGCATATATACAACTTCCCAATTTCAACCGTTCGGAGGATCCTCCCTTTTCTATGGAGGATGAGTGAACTTTACTCCCTATTCCTCATAGAAAAATGTGTCTCCACATTGCGTAATCATCATCTCTAGCAATCCATACTAATATTATAAATGTGAAAGTGTGTTTCTTTGTTTGTTTGTCCTTCCTTCACGCCGTAGCTAAGCAATCAATCGACCTGATTTTTGTATACAGTTAGTTGAAAAGATGGAGAGTAACATAGGCTACTTCTGGTCCTAAAAAAACATCAAGTTCCCAAGGGAGATTACTGGAATATTTGTTTGTGTACACCAAATATCCTAATATTATAAATCGGAAAGTAAGTTTGTTTGTTTGTTTGTTCCGCTTTCACGGCGTAACTACTAAGCCGATTGTTTTGAAATTCTGCAGAAGTAAAGTTAGAAGTCCGGATTAAATAATAGGGTACTTTTTATCCCGGAAAAAAAATATATTCACGAGGGAAATCTAAAAGCGCGATATAACCGATCTCCACGCGAGCGAAGCCGCGGGCGGAAAGCTAGTAAATTAATAGTTTTTGATTTTGAACAAAATTGTCCTTGACATCACTTAATCTCGTTTCACATTTTATAAGATACAACAATTTTAAAATAAGTCTTTTTGGATTAAACTAAAATGTTCAAATAACTAACTCTACGCGAACGATGTCGCAGGCAGCCACTAGTTCAGTTATGAAATCCGAAAAAAATACTAACTAAATAAATCCTCGGACGCCCACAGCCCATCACTCACAAAAACATGCCATAGATAAAAAATGGCGGTCGTTCGGTACAGTGAGGCTCTTGCATCAGTTATCTGTGCTGAAAACCTTTCACACGTGTCACCCCAAATCATGTCGACTGCTTCCCTAAAAGATATAGTACAGGCACGCACACAAATGTTAAGAAATACTTTTTCCCGTTCTGTTTTTAAAACGGTAATTTTTTTGTCTTTACTATTAGGTTGCTTCATCATGTGCTTAGACTTTTCCTAACTATTTTGATCTTGGAACGACAAGGCGACGACATTTTGACAAGTTTTTAATCATAATTGATTAAAGACTTGTCAAAATATTCAGGATGTATCTGATATCGTAACGCAAACTTAGCGAAAAGGCTACACCGCATGCTACTAACAAAATTATGATAGTCATTTATGTCGTTAATGAGCGGTTACAGAATGAACAGTGTTTAAAAAAAGTATCGGCTCGGCCTTTGAACGTTACAAGCGTGCCGCCGTGCCCTTAAATCAGCTGATAGGACAGTTTTTCTAGTATTGTTCACATTGCGCATTTTGTGTAATTAACGAATTAATTATTTTTAACTATAAAATCTTATTGGGTTATAAAAGTAGGTATAGCAATTATGAACGGTATAAAGTGAAAAAAACTGCATATTATTTTTTTTTTAATCGGAAAAAAGCCGACTCAAAATTCCACCACTGGGGAGTTCAGAACCATGTACTGGATCCATGGTACTCGTTTGTGCGTCGATGTCAGATACACCCTTTATGTAAATTAGAGATATTTTTGACAGATCAAGTTTGAGATCAGACTGTAGATATTGTAGACCCTTTATATACCCTTTATAGACCCTTTGCCATATTTTTACATCGGTCTTTACATTTTCTTTCATTCGAGTTTTATATTTTTGTTATCTGGAGCAAAATTTGCCCCTCAGTCTATATCTAACTTCATTAACTGGTAACTCAGAGCTTATAAGTGTGAAAGTGATATAAAATGGACACTTCTAGGCCACCGCTGCTCTAGAACTTCTTTATAATGGTGACTTCTAAGCCACCACTACTGTAGAACTCCTTTAAATTAGTGGCCTTTAATCCACCACTACTCTAGAAGTTTTTAAAGTGGTGACCTCTAGGCCACTAATCCTCTAGAACTCCTTTAAAGTGGTGACCTCTAGGCCACTACAACTCTACAATTTCTTTAAAATGGTAACTTCTAGGCCACCGCTACTTTAGAACTACTTTAAATCTGGACATAATAATAATTAAATGCAAGCCAAATTATCTTATTAAATATGTATCATAATATTTAGGTAGAGTCGGCCAACTTCGGAAGGTTCGGGCAACATCAGAATGCAAAAATAATAAAATAAAACAATACCACAAATGCAGCACCGAATAGACAAATGTATTTTTAGTTTCTTTCTTATTTTGTTAAAAACAGAATCCGATTTGCTTAGAGCCGAAAAGAAAAATAATCAAAAAAATCTCCTATTCCGACAAGTTTTATTCCAAACTTCACAAAATTTCATCTCTAAAAACAAACAAAACCATTAAAATAGCAAAGCTCTTCTTGGAATAAATTCGCCTGTACGTTTTAAACTTGCATTTCACCGCATACGGACGAACCTATAAATATTCAAGATACATAAATTATGATTGTACCGGGCATAGAGCCAGAGATCTATGGCCAATATATGATATGACATTCTGTGTGTAGATAAACCTTTTATATATATAATATTTTACTATACTTAATATATCATTTTCACTCAAGGGATTAATGAAATATGGTAGAGGATAAATAAGAACCGCCCAAGTACGAATCAGACACGCACAGGAACGATTGCTTACAACTGTCTATAAAAATGGCGTCAATATCAGAAGACTGGAGGAGGAAAAATTAACACAACAAGCAAAAGAAAGAAAGAATGACATATTTTTTATTCCACATAAACAAAACGCACATTACTAGTATCGCCAAAAGACTCGTACATGTAGCAAAAAAAAATAGTAGTAAATATGAAACAGACTCCAAAAATTAAAAATTAGGATAACAAAAAGACATAGAAGTTAGTATTATTAATTTAAATGAAAACAACTGTTTTTTTTTTTGTAGTCTGCCGTCTCTTTCTTCTTCTTGCGTGGCAAGAATCATTATTTGCTGTTTTTATTTTTTCCCGCCAATTCTCTTTTTTCCGCTGTTAATTTTTTGCGGCATTGGCCTTGTCAATTTTCTTTTCTGGGTCGCTCTTTCCCCATGTCTTATTATTCTTTTATCTTTTAAAATCATATTTACAGTTTCTTATATGCTAATCTTTTCTACTCTACTTAGATCTATCTTAATTCTTACTTCTACATTTCCATTCTCTTAGATTCTTGCCGACGGCACGGCGCTTGGCTGTGCTGCCCTTGTCCTGTTTCTCTCGATGGACTGTTTTGCAACCTTGAGGCAAAACCGCTCCAGGTACGGCCTGGAGTGTTTATCCGCCATAAGGTCGGCTATGGATCTTTCTGTTAATGTTCTGCCAGTACTTGCTTCCAGGTCGTACCTGTCGCAGTTGTGCCTCGGGCATTCTAGCAACAAATGTTGGACTGTCTCCGTGGCCTGTGTGTCACACACACAGGCTGGACTGCTCTTCAATTTAAACTTATGCAGGTACGCGGCGAAGCCGCCGTGTCCAGTCAAGATTTGCGCCCAGATAGACGTCCTGTCGAGGCACTTCAGGACCTTGCGTGCGCGCACCACATCGGGGAAGAACATCCGCGTGACCCCAGCCGTGGCCCTCCCGTTCCAGACAGCTACTGTGCTCTCTCTCTAACGTCTCTTGACGTAAGAGACTGGACACCTGTCATACGCTGGGGCGACCCTGGACTGGACCGCCGCCTGCCTAGCCAGTTCGTCGGCGCGCTCATTGCCGGGGATCCCGACATGAGCTTTCACCCAAAAGAACCGGAGAATTTTACCACTCCCCTCTTGCTCCCTGATATTCTTACGAATATGGGTAGCAAGGGGATGGAAAACAACTGTTTGAAGATTAAGATCATAAATAATATTTTTCTTCAGGTACGATTATGCAAGTTTTATGAACATGTAACCTATATTATAATAGTTCTGAAACATCAGTAATTAAGCATAAAAAATACGATCTTCTTCTATGTGTTTCTGCTAGTCCGACTGTATTACCACTGATCATGTTGGCCCAAATGTTCGCGACCACGGCGCCATCGATGGCTGGGCAGAGGTCACTTTGACTGCTATTTTGGGACACACAGAACGGAATAGGAGATGTAACATAGCTTGCGACACAGCTAGCAAACCACACTTGAAAATCAAAGTACCCCTACCTTACCAGATTAGAGTAACATATTCCACTTGTATCCGGACACAGTTTAAAGGCTTCCACGTATACCAGATAGGTTATATCCTGCAGGGAGATGCTTCTTTGGTGATATATAGCAAAAGGCTATCACGGGGAAGAACATCCCCATCACCTGTTTCAAAATCACAATTACAAATGAATCATAAGGCTCAGTATTCACCAAGGTGAAGAGGAGAGGTGACGAGAGGAGATGAACTTCGAAGTTGGCAGGTTCTTTTCAGTAAATTGGAGAAGACAAGTTTAACGGAGAGGTGATATGAACTTTGTGTTGATCTTGATGCGTGGAAATGGCCGCCCAACTAGACACTTGTCTGTTTAGTAATTAATATAGTAATTCTACAACGTACAACGACAAGGGTTTTTTTTTAAAATAATTATTAACTAGCGCTTGACCGCAATCCCGCCTGATGGTAAGCAGTGATGCGATCGTTGATGATATAGCGCGTTAGTTTATTAAGAGCCTATTCACTCAGAAAAACTGAGCGAATAGGAAGGAAGACGGTAGTTGAGCGAGGTGATGCAATGTTAAACCCAACAACACGACCAACGATGCTGCGCCAAAGGGAGATTGATCTGAAGACCCTCCACGACCAAACTCCCAACACAACAACATTAGGCGCATCGTACCCGGCACACATCGCAACACAACTGCTCAGACCCGTCCTCCGTACGGCTTCACCAGACATCATGCCGGAACACGACAAATCGCTTGGCGGCAAGGCTTTGTCTGGTGGGTGGTAACTTCTGCCGGCGTATATATACATACAAAGGGCACAGATTCTTTGGATGATATCAAATTATATAGGAAGAGTTTTTTCCTATCTCTACATGTTCGGAAGTTATGAGAAAGAATACCGTTTGCGGTACGCTACTACTAACTATGGTAGAAATTTTGAGAAGTAATAAACATGGTTATAGACCTATAAAGTGCAGTTGTGTTGCGATGTGTGCCGGGTACGATGCACCAAGTGTTCTCCACATCAATCTCCCTCTGGCGCAGCATCGTTGGTAGTGTTGTTGGGTTTAACATTGCACCACCTCGCTCAACTGCCGTCTTCCTTCCTATTCACTAAGTTTTTTTAAGTGAATGGGTTTAATAAACTAGCGCGCTTTACCATCAACGATTGCACCACTGCTTACCATCAGGCGGGATTGCAGTCAAGCGCTAGTTTATAATTAATAACAAAAAAAAAAAAAAAATCCTCTTTTTTTCACCCTATAGAGGTCGATTGTTGGACAAAGGTCTCCCCAAAGTCTTTCCACAATAACCGGTCTTGTGCTGCCCGCATCCATCGGTTTCCCACTACCTTTACCAGGTCATAGTCCAACTTGTTGGGAGATTCCTACGCTGCGTCATCCGGTACGTCGCTGTCATTCCAGAACTTTACTACCCTATCCACCATCGGTTCTACGTGGAATGTGCCCCGCCCACTGCCACTTAAGTTTAGCGATTCGAAGACACCGTCCGTGACTTTGGATCTCATCCTGGGCGCGAGCGTGTCGAAATATGAAACCGAAAATTTGGTATCAATTCTTACAGTATTTTGTTTTGAGTTAAATCCCTTCCAATGTCTTTTTGTATTATCCGAAGAAAGCGTGACTTCAATTTTTATACCCTCTATAGAAAAATGATATATCTCCTTTCTTCTCCGTTTAGTCCATTTTCACCAAAGCTAAGCGAAGAAGAGATGTGAAAATAATGAAATTAGATTGGTTTATTAAAACCCATCTCTCGTCTCCTCCTCTCAAAGTTTTAATGGATACTGGGCCTTACTGTACCGGGCACCATGCCAAAGATAATTGATCAAAATAACACGATATGTCACACAGATATCGACATCGTACTGATATAGTTTCAACCTTGATGTAATCTCATCCCAAGGGAATAATGAAATTCAGTGTGACGAATATCTGTTTCCGTATGCCATGCGGAGTTGATAATAATAAATGAAATTACTGTCAAAGTTTCATAGGGTTTATTTTCTTTCTTTTATGGCTTCGCATGGTTTGTGCATTTAGCCAATGTCACGTAATGAATTGTTCATTTCGAAAAAGACGGCCGCGTGACCCGTCTTACGATGGAGGTTTGAGACAAAGTCATAATGTGGCCATTATGCTGCGATATTTCACTGTTCCTTATGAATTAATTACTGAATGCATTTTTTGAATTTTAAAAGTCCAATGAAAAATGTGCGTGACACTCAGCTTGACTTTCCCGTCAAAACCCCTTTCATAGGGTTATTCATTGGAAACCAACAGCCACCAAAATTCAGCCAATGAACGCATTTCTTTCTTTCAATATGAAAAGCAAAACAGTGAAAATAAATATATTTTTAAACAACTACTGTATACTTTCGACACATATGTATATTATATGTATATGGCTTATAATTAGAATTAACTTATAACATACTTTTAATTTCGATATTCCTAGGGGATTAAAAGTTATGTGAAGAGAGAGATGTTTGATTTTATTTCTTTTTATAGACTGGAAACTTTAATACTTACAATTTTACAAAGTTTAATCAACTCTCGTTTACATTCCCACGCTGTCAACAATATATTCAGAGGCAAATTCCTTGAGCAGTCAAATGGCTTAGCGCACTATTAAACATAATCTGAATCAGCCTTTTAAGTGCGAAAAATGTGATATTTGCTCAACATCGTAAATATCGCAATGACTGTTGTTGGAATGTGAAAATAAAAGCTAATAAATGATTTTGTATGATTATTTTATATTTTTTTTTAATTATCGGTTGCCGGCAGAAGTTACCACCTACCAGACAAAGTCTTGCCTCCAAGCGATTCGTCGTGTTTTGAGCAGTTGTGTTGCAATGTGTGGCGGGTATGATGCGCCAAATTTTATTGTGTTAGGAGTTTGGTTGTGGAGGGTCTTCAGATCAATCTCCCTCTGGGCCAGCACCGTTAGTTGTGTTGTTGGGTTTAACATTGCATCACCTCGCTCAACTGCCGTCTTCCTTCCTATTCACTCAGTTTTTTGAGTAAATAGGCTCTTAATAAACTAGCACACGTTGTTATCAGTTTTAAGTTTTTTTTTTTTTTTATACGTTTACAAACAGTTAAATTCACATACACAAACAGCCACACCCGGACTACTTGTAGGTCATACAAATATTTGTTCCGTGCGGGGATCGAACCTGCGACACGCAGCGCAGTAGTCTATCGCTCAGCCACTACACCAACGGTGTCGTATTGCGGTCAAACACTATTTTATAATAAATTATAAAATTAAAAGAATCTGGTGCTTGAACATGTTCCCGCCTAAAGGTAAGCAGTGCTGCAATCATTGATGATGAAGCGCACTATTTAATAATAGCCTATTCACTCTAGCCTTGAAGCCACTTAAATTGTAATCAGATGAGACGAGCGTCGCAGGCAAATTATTCCAGTCTATCAATGTACGCGGTATAATAGACGAGGCGAAGCGCTTCTTCCGGATCATTGTGATGTCAAGAACAACAATTTTAGTGCTTTTACCTGGCTACTCTGAGAAGAAATTCTGCAATAAACTCCGACTTTGTTTCAGCCTATCTTCTTATAGTAATTAGATAGTAAACGCTGTTCTGTTCTAGTTTTCTTTAGTATTGTACAAACCTATTTACTTAAAAACTTTTTTTACAAAAAAAAAAAAACAACCGACTTCCAAAAAACACTATAAAGTGAAAAACAACTTATTTCGGAAGTCGGTGTCTTTGGTTTTGTATATTAGTTTTTGACACCGACTTCCGAAATTAGCTATTTTTCCCTTTGTAATGTTTTTTGGAAGTCGGTTGTTTTTTTTTTGTAAGAAAAGTTTTTATTTTACACTTTTTAGTTGTGAAATGTACTGTTCAGCTGCATCCGGTTAGACTGGATGCTGACGCTAAAATACTTAATGAAAAAACTTACAAACGCACTGGTTGCCCCAACGATTTTTGAAAGTTCCCCTTTATTTCTCCGGTCTTTCACCATCAAACCCTGATGTCCTTATCATGACCACCTTGGGAATGTCTTCTTTCCAACAGAAAAAAGTTATCCGCGAACAAACATAAAAAAGCATATATATGGTCGAATTGAGTAACCTCCTCCTTTTTGAAATCGGTTAAAAATAAAATCTAGGCACGCAGATTCAGGACACGCCACAATCGGTACAAAATACATTCATATTTTCTTTCCATTCCTTTTAATAAAAATGCTTATAAGCTCTCTTGGAATGGTGGCTGTTAATATCTGCTAATTTTTATTACCTCTGTTTTTATTTCATTTTGCTCTTAAAATACTTATGATTTCTTAACATTAAGCTAAGCTATTAAGCGTAGATGTGCCTGTGTGGAGGTTGTTTTTTTTTAATATTTGTAAACTTAGTGCTTCTGTGCATCCCACCTGATGGTAAGCAGTGATGCAATCGCTGCATGGTAAAGCGCGCTTAGCAAGTTTATTAAGCCTATTCAGTAAAATTTAGTCAATAGGAAGGAAGACGGCAATTGAGCGAAGTGATGCAATGCTAAACCCAACAACACGACCAACGATGCTGCGCCAAAGGGAGATTGATCTGGAGACCCTCCACAACCAAACTCCCGACACAATAACATTTGGCGCATCATACCCGGCACACATCGCAACACAACTGCTCAGAACACGACGAATCGCTTGGCGGCAAGACTTTGTTTGGTGGGTGATAACTTCAGCCGGCAATCGATATTTAAAAAAAATGTGAATTAATCATACAAAATCATTTATTAGCTTTTATTTTCACATTCCAACAGCCTCCATTGCGATATTTACGATGTTGAGCAAATAGGTACATTTTTCGAACTTAAAAGGCTGATTCAGATTATGTTTAATAGTGCGCTAAGCCATTTGTCTGCTCATGGAATTTGCCTCTGAATATAATGTTTACAGTGTGGGAACGTCAACGAGAGTTGATTAAACTTTGTAAAATTGTATAAGTGTTAAAGTGTCCAGTCTACATAAAGAAATAAAATCAAATATCTCTCTCTTCACATAAATTTTAATCCCGTCTACAAAACAATATTTGGCGCATAATACCCGGCACATATCGCAACACAACTGCTCTGACCCGTCCTTCGTACGGCTTCCCCCGAGTACCCAGTACCAGCGAGAGAATATTAAATAAATAAATACGTACCGACAAATCACACAGATTGAGCTAGCCCCAAAGTAAGTTCGAGACTTGTGTTATGGGATACTAACTCAACGATACTATATTTATAATAGATAAACATCCAAGACCCAGGGCAATCAGGAAAAGATCGTTTTCCATCATGACCTGGCCGGGGATCGAACCCGGGGCCTCCACGTAGCAGGCAGGCGTATTGACCGCTGCGCCATGGAGGACGACAAATCTATATTATCCCACAAGAAAGTACTATTGGAAAAAATACCTAGGGATGGTTCCACTTGGCACGAGAAAAGAATTCCTGTTCTTTGCTTAGCAGTGGAATAGTATAGATCAAGTATTGTCCAAAATAGATACTGTGGGCCCTGGCATACAGGCTAGTGAAGGAATACGGGTGGGTTTTAGTCAGTAAAAGGCTGATCTGCCCAGAGCGGGGGAGGACATTTAATGATTTCACATCCAAAACAAAAAAGGGGCGCTTCTCTCTAAAAATTGCTCCGAGACGTTATTCTATCAACGGTTACGGTTGTCGACGACACCACACTTAAATGACCTAAAAATTTGCTTTACTTGTATAAACACACAGAACTAATATTAAATTGTTCTAATTTGCCCCCTGCCCCCACCCCACAATACGTCAGGATTTAGTGGCGATGCACGATAGTAAGCGAAGTGAAATGAGCGAGTTTTATCTCTGATTTATGCTACCGGGACTCGTGTCTTGCTAGCCCATACTTTATCCTGAACAGCTAGGTTAGGTTTTAGTCAGTAAAGTCTGACACGCCCTTCCACTCCGCTTAGAGCAGGAGAAATCATTCGATGATTTCGACATCCATAAAAAAAAGGCGGACGGTTGAAGGTCACTCAAAGGGCAACGGAGTGGACTATGCTTGGGTTTCACTGCGTGATCCTATCAGGAATGAGGAGATCCGCATCCGCAGAAGAACGAGAATAACCGACATAGCGCGAAAAATTGCAACACTAAAGTGGCAGTGGATTGGGCACATTGCCCGTAGGACCGATGCCCGATGGGGTCGATGGGTTCTCGAGTGGCAACCCCGCACCGGAAGATGCAGCGTGGGTAGGCCCCCGACAAGGTGGACCGATGACCTAGTGAAGGTCGCGGGAAACCGCGGGATGCGGGAGGCCCAGGACCGGTCGTCATGGAGATCCTTGGGGGAGGCTTATGTCCAGCAGTGGACGTCTTTCGGCTGAAATGATGATGATGATGAAAAAAAGGCTACACACAGACACGAAAAGAGATAATAATGTATAGATGTAGTTGTGGATCAAGTATACCTAGATATGTATATGGTAATGATACTGATATTTATATTCCTCACATGTTTTTTATTACTTTTACTGCTTATTCTCAACTATCAATAAAGACATGAACTAATTTTATGAAGCCGTATCTAGGTGACCCAGAAGTCTTTTGTTATAATATATGTGTAGGGTGATAAATGATATGACAGTTTTTTTTTATTTTTTTTATTAAAAGGAACCATTATAGCTTGTTTTGTGGGAAGGTTTATTTGTGTTTATAAATAGTTTTAGGACACCTGTGGCTTAATAATATCAATGATCAGGTTAAGCGACGCTTGCCGCGGTTAGTATGTGGATGGGTGACCTTCTTTTTCTACCGGAACCCATACTTACCATGACAGGCGTGAGAAGCTGGTGGTCCCAACTGATTTTCGTAAAATTTTGACAGTCGTTACACGTCTGACCACCAGTCAAGCCAAGGGGTATTACCCAATAACTGGGTTGTGGAGGTCAGATATATTATGCATTCTCATCATCATCATCATCACCTCAGCATCAATCCCAGTCGCACCTAAAGCTCTTTCAGCTTTGGAGTATAGGGTTTACCAGTCTAACTGCTGATTTGGCTAAACTTCTATATTTTTCGTGAAGCGACTGCCGTCTGAAATCCACAACCCGAAGGCGATATCGAAGCTTTGCAGTTAGACCAATTGTAAGACTTTTGAGGGCTCCAACAACCCGTAAAGACTGCTATTAGGTGTTCGTATGGCAACCGGGACTAACAGCTTAACGTGCTTTCCGAGGTACGACCAGACCTATGCAATTATTCATATTCATGCATACAAATATTTGCACTGCGCGGGGATCGAACCCGCGCCTCCTTGCGCAGCGGCCGCATTCGCTACCGCTACGCCACGGAGGCTGTCATATATAATACTGTTATTCAATTGAATCCGTTTAGAACACGGCGACACACGTCCACACTTACGTTGTTGACACCACGATCCCGACGAAGCATTTCGCCTCTTCTTTTATACCGGGTACATCGAGGGACTGGAACAGTAGAATAGAATAGAATACTCTTTATTATGTATATAGATTACAGAACATAAAAATAAAGATTTTACAAAGGGTGACACAATGGGCGGTCTTATCGCGGCGGTGTTTCCGTCGGACTACAATTTGAGTGTCTTCAAGGCTAGAGTGAATAGGCACTTAATAAACTAGCGCGCTTTACCATCAACGATCATATCACTGTTTACACATCATCAGGCAGGTTTGCGGTCAAGCACTAGTTTGTAATTTATTAAAAAATTATTTGACTGTCTTTTGTAATTTTCAAAAAGTGCTATGATGGTGATACTTCCGTGGATGTATCTACGTCTATACGTGAGGTGTTAATCAAAAACCTAGCTCAATCTGAATCATTATCATCAGAGTAACTTATTGAAGGATATTGATAATCCATTGCTTAATATCTTCGTAAATATTGTCTGCTCAACCACGTAAATAACGCAATAAATGTTGCTGGATTATCAAAATTGAAGTGTCACTGAATTTTAACACTTAATTTTCACCTACATAAACATAAGGAACATGCAAAATTGTGGCTTTATGACCATTTTAATAAATAACTGATAATTTTTATGTTACTCTCCCATTTTGAGTACATCCTGACAGATTATATGGTTCCCCGTAGATGTATAAATCCACTTGGGCAAAGCCTCAGGCAATACTGATTTATTTTTTAAACTAGTGCTTGACCGCAATTCAGCCTGATGATAAGAAGAGATCCAATCGTTGATGGTAAAGCGTGCTAGTTTATTAAGTCACTTCAGTCAAAAAAACTGAGTAAATAGTAAAGAAGACGGCAGTTGAGCGAGCTGATGCAATGTTAAACCCAACAATACGACCAAACTCCCGACACAATAACATTTGGCCCATCATACCTGGCACACATCCCAACACTACTGCTCAGACCCGTCCTCCGTACGGCTCAGTACTTAATAATTTATTGCATTCTGTAATGTGTGCATAATAGTTGACATATTAAAACATAGAATCAATTATACCCTATCGGGCACAGCAAAGCATTTTGTCTCTTTAATAGGAGAGAGGATGAAGACTTAGTATACAGGATGTATCTGACATCGTAACGCAAATTTCGCGAAAGGGCTAGACCGCATGCCACTAATAAAATTATGATAGTCATTTATGTCGGTAATGAAAGGTTACAGAAATAACAATGTTTAAAAAAGTGTCGGCTCGGCCTTTGAAAGTTACAAGCGTGCCGTCGTGCTGTATTGTAGGTATGACGTTGATCCCTGATGTGAACTCTATTAAATCAGCTGATAACAGTTTTGTTTTCATTACGCTTTTATGTGTAATTAACGAATTAATTAATTTTTCTTTAAAATCTTATTGGTTTATAAAAGTATAGCAATTGTGAACAGTCTAAAGTGAAAAAAACTACATATTTTTTTTTTTAAGTCATGAAAAAACCGACGAAAAATTCCACCAAGTGGGAGTTTCAGAACCATGTACTGGATCCATGGTACTCGTTTGTGCGTCGATGTCAGATACACCCTTTATAAATCATGGCAGTCAAACCAGACACAGTAATTGTTATTTTCTTGGCGTATTTAAGATTCCCTGATAAAGCGCTCCGTATTGGTTAAAAGTGGGTAACTTAATTGAGATGAAATTGGTCTAAGTTAATAGTGACTACCGTTTTTATGCTGCAACTGGCATGAACTTTTCGTGAAATAAATAATACTATCCTTTGGTGAGACTAGTTGTCAGACTTTCGGGTTTCTGACGACCCGTAATAACTGCCAAAGATCTACAAAAGACAGCCAGGACCAACGGCTTAACTTACTTTCCGAGGCACTAACGGTCTGAGGGGACATGGTTCGTAGAACCGATGGCCGATGGTGCAGTTAGGTTCTGGAGTGGCGGCCACGTACCGGAAACCAACAAGGTAGACCGATGACCTGGTGAAGATCACGGTAAGCCGATGGATGCAGCACAAAACCGGCCGGTCATCATGGAAAGCCTTGTAAAGCCTTTGACTAACGGTGGACCTCTATATAATAATAATCATTTAATTCAAGTAACACTGACTCATATACAATTAATACACACATAGTCACATTACACATACAACACTCGAATCAAAAATATCAATATATTCAAAAAATATTACAATATTTTATCAAAAAGTCATACATACTGCCATTATAACAATACTAATAATAATAATACAATAAAAAGACATTATTACAATGACAATTGAGCTACATCAGCCAACCACACGCCGCTTACAAGAGTGGGAGATGATGGAACAATCAAACCTTACCGCAACCGCGGCCAACAAGCAGAAGAAGAAGAGTGTTGTTGAAAATCTCCTCTGATTTTTGTGTTCAACGGCGATGAACGCTGCCAAAAACTTAAAGTTAATGAAACGAGGCCATGAGGGTATAATCTGAAGTTACCATTCTATAATAGATTTGTTTATACTTTCTAATATATTGCCATCCGAAATACAGTCCACTTAAATCTTGTTTGAAATCTTTCGTGGTAAGCACGTTGCCGCCACAAGTGTCTTGGTGAGTAAAGATGGTCACCTTTCCACGAACCAACCGCGGCAAGAGTAGTTTAACCGGTCGACCCGTGCTGCTGGTTCAATCCCCGGCCTGGTCATGATGGAAAACGATCTTTTCCTGATTGGCCTGGGTCTTGGATGTTTATCTATATATTTATCTATTATAAATATAGTATCGTTGAGTTAGTATCCCATAACACAAGTTTCGGACTTACTTTGGGGCTAGCTCAATCTGTGTGATTTGTCCGTATATATTTATATTTTATTTATTTATTTTATTATTAATTAACCACATGGTCTCTAAGTAGTTTCCCTTTACTCCTACTCCTGGTTGAAATATATTCTCCAAATAAATTCCGAATTGGAGTCGCGTCACAGCACGAATTTCAAGTCTTTCGTGGTGCGTGTTCCAATAAATCATCTCGAGAAGTTCCTCAAAGAAGAGTTCTGGCCGAAAGGTGTTGTGTACCGCCGGTTTCGTGGTCAGTTACATGACAACAATTAGCGAAACATGACGCCGACACTTCGTGTAGTGTAATTAATAATGTTATATGTATTTGTAGTATTTTAAGTTTTTATGTTATAGTATTGCATATGTTTATATAGGCCTTGATGCCTGAAATAAATGGATATAAATATATATAAATAAAATCGCTGACCACTTAGAACTTGCAACAAATCCATCACACTCATTCAAGAGAGCCACACAGGTGCACTTAGCTAGTCTGGTAACATTGCCAGCAAAATTCATCACTACACAGATAATCAATTTAAATATGAATGTTGTAGATGAGATAGCATCTCTTTTTCAAAGACTAATGTATTCAAATTGAAGTTTACGCTGTCTAGTTTCTCATTTACGATAAATTTTGTTCAGATCATTCGCAGACGGCACAAAACGGTGACTGATTTTTATATGAACTAAATTAAACAGTAGATGTTAAAATGTCAACGCCCACGTCCTACGAATACATAACAGAGGTCACACAAAAACATCGGTTGTATGTAAAGACGGTTCACTGACGATAGTTGAACGTGACAACGTCATAAGAAAATACTGATGGAATGGTTGAAATTTTCAAACCTTTATCCCCGCAATTATCGTAGCTATAAACAATTGACACCACATTAACTTTTCACTGCACTTCATACTTGACGAAAATACATATGTTAATTAATGTATTATTGAATAGCAGCTGTCCACGCGGACGCATGGCTCACTCTAGTAGGAGAGAGACAGATGTCGAACGCTGCCGAACGCGGGGGCTAATTGTGCCTCTTTATCACTTGTTCCGCGCTCTCGCTTGCACTTCAAGCCTTAAATGGAACGGAGTAACGCCGCATGAGGCATGTTTTTCGTGCGTGCAGCCGTCACCATCGAATTATAAAACATTGTCACTTCAAAAAATATTTAAAAATTCTAGGATTTACAAAAACGCATGACTAACAACTGACATGCGTTAATTTCAGAGAAAACTGTGGCCGTCGGAGCATTGTCGATCAAGCGTGTCACTCCTGAGTACTTTGGTTGAAATTCCTTATTATAATGAATTAACTTGAGTTACTTATTGAGTTTGTAAATGTATTATCCTTTAACTTATTTATTCAACTTTTAAAAATAAATATTAACTTATTTAATATATCTGGAATTACTGTGTATGTTAACTCTAACTCACAAAATATCTATTGATACAACCAGGATGAGAAGTAGCCTTATAATCTTTTGCGGATCATAGGATAACTAAATTCCAAAGGAAACGGGCGAAATTGGGCTTGAACGTTATACAAATGAATTATTTGTCATTTTTTTTTTTTCAATCATTTATTACTAAGTCATTTAATATTGAACTTTCTTTACTTTCACTTTTCAACGATGTTACCAAATGTAATAAGAATCGTTAATAAATTATATAAGTATTGATAAATCATATTTTGCTTTGCTGGTATTTTGGCGTGGCTAGCTGGCTTATAGAAAATACATAACTTCATTGTTGTTGTATTTTTTGTGTTCATTACTATACATAGTATTGTATAAAGTCATGTGTTTTTTTAAATGAACAGATAGCAGTACTGCTGGGGAGTTTCTTCCGCCACTTCTTCTTCCCAGCGATAGCACTAGGAAGTGTTGATGCCTGGGCGTTTTGGGGGACTGTCTTATCAAAGTATAAAGAGGGAAGTAGATTTTCTCCGACCCAATCCGCGATTTAATTGCCTAATGTCTTAGGGTTGTCACGTTTAGCTAAATTTTAATTTAGTGTCTAAAAATTGGCAAAGGTCGGAATGTTGACGACTGTCCGTGCTTCGTCGGATTCGGTTGTCGCCCAAACCGCTAACAAATATTTATAGAATAAAATATTGTATTGTATATTAATGTTTAAAATATTTGCTTACTATTTAGTATACATATACTAGTCAGTTTTTTGTATTTTTTTATTTAGTAATTTAATAGTAGTTTTGTACACATAAAGGACCATATTTATTTTTATTTTTGACTAATACAAATTTAATATAAATAATACAAACATATCTATTGAATCACACATTTATTACAAAATAATAAATTAGCTACAGAAAAATACTTTCCTCGGTTTCGACTATTACGAAACGCCTTGTTATTAAACTTTAATGTGTAATATATCCGCATCCTTATAAATATTTTTTGCAAATATAATTTCAGAAAGCATGGACAGGGCGGTGAAAAATGTAAATCTTTTATTTGTTCATAAATAGACATTCCTACCAACTTTGCAGTTTATTTGATCATTTTTAAATACTTTTTGGAACATCTGCTCCATTCTCTTAATATTTTCTACAAAGTCGTCAGGTGGAACGACTAATAAAATTTGGTTTCTAGAATATTTTTTGTAGTGAAGGTATCTAGATTCTACACTTAAATTGCAAACTAGCTGTTGTTCACAATCCTCATGTAGATCCATGCATTTTTTTTTTAACAAGAACACGTGACGCGCAAACTTCGACCGGTGCTAGCAGCGACTAGCGCATTGATAGCACTCTAATATTTTGTTTAGGTGTGCGTGCGGCGACGCATAGATACTATGGCGCACACATACAAGCCGCGCGCGGTGCGTTTGTATGAAGATAACCTACTCTGTCCCTCTTTATACTATGGTCTTATGTAATATTGACGTTCAAAAAGTGTTGATTCTCAGCCTAATTTGAATAAATGATTTTTGATTTTGATTTTGAATCAAATTATTAAAAAAATAAAAAGATAAAGCTATTGCATAGCATTTTGTATTTTTTTTTTAATTATTTTTTTTCTTCATTTTTTTTATTTTTTTTTATTTATTATTATTATTTTATTTTAATTTTTTAATTATATATTTTTTTTCTTCATATTTATTTCTTTTCTTTTTTTTATTATTATTATTTCTTCATTATTTTTTTTTTTATTTATTTCATTTTCTTTTTATTTTCAGCTATTCGATGTTGTACATAAATACCTATACACCTATATACTTTCTCATAAACAGCTGCTTATGTATTCGTCCGATTTCGGAGCAGCTCGTCTCGATTCGTGCGAGTTTCGTAGAGTCGTACAATACGTCTAATCGCACGCACACAACGCCGAAGACTGCCGAACTGAAACGACGTTAGACGATGTACGGCCTTCAAGCCACACCTCCGTGCCCGTCGGAGTGGGGAGCGTGAGGTTTTTTCGTTACGGAATTTCTGGATTCGGTCCCCGCGCTCAAGGCCCGCGATAGAAGCTATGCAATAGCTTAAAAAACAAAATAATAAAAATTAAATTCTATTCAAATCCATTCATCCATTTTAGGAGCAACTAATTGCAGGCACTTTTGAACTGTCAAGAGATTGATCACCCAGAAAGATGAAGCTGAATGTGGTTGGTTACACATGGAGATGTGTACAGTTCGTTATGGGGATAACGAACTGTTCTCGTTTGTACTTGTCATTAACCGACGTAACGTGGCAAGTAAATTGAAAATCAGTGAACCTACCCTCTGTGGTTAACAACTGTTAATATTAATTTACATATCAATATATCTATGAATATCTAATACTTGATAATTATGTTATTACAGATTTTCTTCTGATAAAACTGTTTTGATTAGAATTCAAATTACTTTAGATGTGTGTGGGCAAGAAAACGTTGTATTTTCAAGTCAAAAGTGAGTAGAAACCCCGGGGAAAGACGCTTTAGAAAAACATCTAATATATGTCCTTCTATATACAGTATGTTAAGAAAACCCTGTCCGACCCATAAGGATAATAAAGGTTAGGTAAATACATGACCAAATATAATATAAAATTTTACGTAATCATCATAGTATCAATACAAATGAATTTTGAAATAATCTTTTTTTCCCGCGAATTAAATCCTACTTCCCCGAAATTTGGTAATTTTTAAAAAGTGACAACACCGGTATTATTATGAGCAAATAGCGATGCGACCACGTGCCGCGTACCCTGCCGCCCACCCGCCCGCCGCCGTGCGCGGAAGTGTGCATAAGGCACATTTATTAAGTTACCTCATTTTGCGAAATAATATTTATTTTTTTAGGGAGATTTTTTTAAGTTTAGCCCGGTTTGGTATCCATTAGGAGAATCAGTTATCGATACCTAACAACACCTTCAAGGGTCGGACATCCCTCCGGGGCGGTATTTCAAGAAAATATTGAACAATAACTATAGTGTAATGTTCGATTCTTATTATTTTAACTGTACACTTAGATCACTTTAGTATTAAGAGATTACAATGATAAACTCAGATTAAAACAGATAAGAGCCACTGGGTTTGCGTATGACCAACACATACTCGATCGAAGCTTGAGCAAAGACATGCCCGCGCAAACGGTCGCTCGCTATCTCAAACGCAACTCCAGTCGGTGTTACCATTCGCTCCATGGTGTTACCCGCTCTTAATAAAAATGATAATTTATCCGATGACCGACCGATTAATCGACTTCAAAAATAGTATAGTAATTTACGGTCAACTGATACTGATACGATAAAACAGATCACAATATTCAAAATTAAACAGTCACGCGCCGTTGTGTATATAGCGGATATATAATATACACAGCTACATATATAGTATAGCTGCGACTTATTTAAACTAAAAACATACATTGATTAAAAATGCATTCAACAGAACAAATTATACAATACTCTTCCAGGCAACCAAAGAATGAACTGAGATTCTTCTGAACTATTAATGGGACTGACATTGGTGCAAATATGTATTATAAATACAATACTCTTAAATAGATACACAGATACATAGATATCCAAAATTATACATTCATACTGAACATAATAGATAAGCAAAGTAATTAGGCAAAATTTTGTTTGATGAACAAGATCATAACGACAGGTGGTGTTCCTTCATAAGTCTCTTGAATACTGCAACGACTGTGCGCCTTGTATTTCAATTAGAATGCATTCCACAAACGAGGGGCCTGAACAGTAAAAGATTTATCAAGGAACATTGTGGAATGCATAGGCATAAAGTATTTTGAGGTTCAAGACATCAGACAAGATGACCTTAAAAATTCTGCGTGTTCAATATGATGATGTATTGCTTCAAGAATGTTTGCAAAAGCTCGTATAAATGTAATGCTCCAGGAATGTTTTCAGAGGCTAACACCCATATGTATTACTATGTATTGCTTCGGGAATGTTCACAGAACCTAGCACAGATGTCGTGCTTCGAGATGTCTGCAAAAGCTCGCATAAATGTAGAGCTTCGAGAATGTTTGCTGAGGCTCGCATACATCTAGTGCTTCGGGAATGTTCGCAAGTGATTTCCTTGATACTTGGGGTCGTGGGCGCACAGAGAGGGGACTCTGCATGCCCACTAAGTGACCCCAGGGAAGACGGTGGCACATTGGTCACGTGCTACCGTGCATAAGAGGCTTAGGGGTGGCCCTCTTAGAGTCTCCCCGGGGATGTACCTTACAGGCGTTGCATAGGGGGGGTTCCTGAATAGGTTTTTAAGAGGAACCGGAACTACCTCTGGTAATCACCGGGGAAGTAAGCATCACTGCTTACCATCAGGTGGGATTGCAGTCAAGCACTAGTTTATAATAATTTAAAAAAAAAGTTTACGTAAATATTCCTGTTATTAACACTAGTAGTTTTTAATGTCAAACGGCACATGTAATTTTTTCCTACTAGGTATTTTTTAATATAAAGAAGTCATATAAGATCGTCTTCTATAGAAAATAAAAATAGTAAATCTTTTTATTTCGGTCCAATACCTTTTCATCAAAGAACCAAGTATGGCAAAACAGATCTTTTGTCATCGCATATTTATATAAGAATCCCTTTAGCGACGTTTCTCTTCAATTATCTGAGTTATTATTTATTTGACTGTTCGTTTTCTTAGAAGTTTTGTTTGAGAACAAAACGTTTTGTTTGTTTGATAACGATTCTATCTGCTATTTCAAAACAAAAGCTAATGAAGTTCTGAAATTCATGAATAATATACAACATTATTTTTTGTTTATACGAAACCTGAATATAGTTTCTTCAGAATAAGCAACTGAATCGATCCCAACCATTTTTACACCATGTTATATTTTATCACAAATACATTTTAGAAATTGTAGCAGTGTGGATACCGAGTCCGCCACGCAGCTTACGCGGGTAACAGCTAACGCCAGGGGTCGACGCCCCGCGCTCGCCCGCTTTGCAAAGCTTTGACCATATTTTTGTTGGGACAACCAAGTAGAATAGCAAGCTCATAACTTTGTGGTTTTTCATTATATCGTTTTGAAATTTTGTACATAGATTCTTTAGTTAAAAATACTGGACACGTTTTTCGGGTTTCGCATAAACAAAAAATGATGTTGTATAACCGTTCATTTTACTTCTTTTTAAATGAGCGGATTTTTCTGAGACCTATACCAGCCACACAGATGGACCGATCAGCGTTTCGTCCGTGGATGGGTCACCATATTTACATAACCGTCATACGGTGAGTATCCACCCTTACGTTATTGACACTCTCTCCTCTTTTATACCGCGTAGATCGAGGGGGAACTATCCAGGAAGGTCCAACTTCGAGAAAGAGGCCAATCATCGAATCCAACTCGGCTGGGCTGCTTTCGGGAAGCTACGTAGAATCTTCTCGTCCAAAATACCGCAGTGTCTCAAGACAAAAGTCTTCGACCTGTGTGTTGCCTGATAACTTATAGAATTGAGACGTGGTCGCTAACAATGAGCCTTATAAGAAGGCTCAAAGTCACTCAAAGGGCAATGGAGAGGGCTATGCTTGGGGTTTCACTGCGCGGCGAATCAGGAATGAGGAGATCCGCAAAAGAACGAGAGTACACTGGTGTTTAGCTACATTTGGTTAGACTGGAACCCAACCTCGGCAAATTTGGGACAAAGCTACTTAGATTGATATTGGTTATTTGGAGAGTGTACGAGGGAATTGCATGATTTAGTTCCCCCATCTCCGTTCCACCATCGGACGACCCGTCTTACGGCGAGTTTCCATCCTTACGTTGTTAACACCACTACGATCCGGACGTAGCGTTTGGCTTCCTATTTTATACCGCGTCCATCGAGGGACTGGAACATCTGCCAGCGGCGGTGTTTCCGTCGGACTACAATTTGAGTGTCTTCATGGCTAGAGTGAATAGGTTCTTCATAAACTAGTGCGCTTTACCATTAACGATCGCATCACTGCTTACCATCAGGTGGGATTGCGGTCAAACACTAGTGAATAATTTATAAAAAAAATTCTTAAAACTATTTCAAGTAACGTAAACAGCTCTTATTATCTAGTAATTGAAGTTATTGTTCCAATAACACTTTATTTGTTTACATGTTCGGCAAATAAATTGCGAACGTAGTCTTAAGAATGATTTCGTATCAGTTTTTGGTTTGCAATTTGTCCTGTACTACATTTTGGGTTTCAATTTTGTCATATAGTGCATGTAATGTTAATAAATAAATAAAATAATTAGACAACTTTCGCGTAGAGTAGAGGTGTGTCGCTAGTTTTTTTTTTTAATATTTATAAACTAGCGCTTGACCGCAATCCCGCCTGATGGTAAGCAGTAATGCGATCGTTGATGGTAAAGCGCGCGAGTTTATTAAGAGCCTACTCAGTCAGAAAAACTGAGCGAATAGGAAGGAAGACGGCAGTTGAGTGAGGTGATGCAATGTTAAACCCAACAACATGACCAACGATGCTGCGTCAAAGGGAGATTAATCTGAAGACCCTCCACGACCAAACTCCCAACACAACGACATTAGGCGCATCGTACCCGGCACACATCGCAACACAACTGCTCAGACCCGTCCTCCGTACGGCTTCACCAGACATCATGCCGAAACACGACAAATTGCTTGGCGGCAAGGCTTTGTCTGGTGGGTGGTAACTTCTGCCGGCGGCCGGTGTTAATACACAAAAAATAACCTTATCAATCATTGCGTCTTTATTTATATTCCCCTTTATTCATAAAGTTTGCTTAAAGTTAACAAGTGCTTAAAGTTAACATACATTTTAGACGTTTGCACGTCACACTGTGGTGTTTATTCAAAACGTTGTTTTAAGTTAAGTGACGTTAAAACCTCATAAATATATGATTGAAGAATCGCTCATCACTAGTTAACTTTAAGCAACGTTTATGAATAGAGGGGATTCTGTATGTGTATCTTTTTGTCGGAGAGACCCAATATAGTACATTACGATATTAGTGCGTAACATGCGAGGCGGAATTTCAGCCCGAACCGAAGGCGACGCCGTAATTAAGCCGAGCATATTATAACCAATACGCACATATATCGTGCGACTTTTTGTAACACACTTGCGAGGAAACAGAAAAAAAAAATGTTTATTTCAAATAGGACATCCGTTATTTTAAACAAACTCAATCTGTGAATGCACACTGTTGCTTTCCCGCCACTAGTATTATTATTTGCCATTTCAAATATGGAACAACGCGCTGCTCACTGGCTGGAGCCGTGCGGCGGCGATCAGTTCCATAATTATTTGAAATGGCAAATAATGCTGTTATGGAATTTGTATGGACTATAACTTAACTATTTGCTATGATAACACACGAATTTGTTATGGCCCGCTTTACATATTTAAAACCGGTGGAATTACATCAGCTTTACGAGCAAGGGTGTTAAAAATAAATAAACATTCACCTCAACGGTCATAATAATTCACCGACGTACATATGCACGTTCTGAATTCAAAATAATGCTTGCATTTATGCTTGAATTTCATTTGGAATTAGCTTCGTTACATCAACAGCTTCAAGCTAATGTAAATAATAGTGAACAATAACTTGCAGTGTGTGTTATGTTTTGTACTGAATTGTGGTATTGATAAGTTGACCTGAGAATAGTGATATTATGCAGAATAGTATAGTAATAGAAGAAACATACTGATCATACCTCTCACCCGACTAATCCGTGTGCTGAACGAAATCCACGGGAGATTTGTATATATGTTCGTGTTCTTTCAGTAAATATGCAAGAGTTTTCCTAAATGTAAGGTAGAAAGTTAAATATAATTTATTGTTAGGTGTGTAAGGCTTTCTTTTAAATAATTATAAACTAGCGCTTGACCGCAATCCCGCCTGATGGTAAACAGTGATGCGATCGTTGATGGTAAAGCGCGCTAGTTTATTAAGAGGTGATGCAATTTTAAACCCAACAACACGACCAACGATGCTGCGCCAAAGGGAGATTGATCTGAAGACCCTCCACGACCAAACTCCCAACACAACAACATTAGGCGCATCGTATCCGGCACACATCGCAACACAACTGTTCAGACCCGTCCTCCGTACGGCTTCACCAGACATCATGCCGGAACACGACAAACACGACAACTCCCAACACAACAACAACACCGAGAAAACACCGGCTAGGCATTGGGCGCCTGCTTGCGGGAGGAAAGCAGTGGGCAGCTCGCCGCCCAGTAAGGACCAGGCCCGGGTCGACAACGCATTATGTTCCACGCGCGCCTCAAAGAGATGCCAGCACATTGTGACGGGGTCCACGAAGACCGATGCCTGGGCCAGGATTACGGGTTGGTTGAAAGAGAAAACATGGCCCTGGCGCAAAGGTAATTGACGGAACACGGCTGTGTTTTAGTCAGTAAAAGTCTGCAGTAAAAGTCACACCAGGCTATGCATGGAAGTTCCGGAATTAGTCTTTTAAGAGGAACCGGGAGCACCCGTGGATGCGATGGTGCGGTGTAGATGGTGATCACCGAAGTGGTTTAAGTGAGATTAAAATCCCACATTCCCCGACCTCGCTCCGCAGAGCTCGAAAGCCTTTTGAAAATTTCCCCGCAAAAACAAAAAAAAAAGTTAGGTAAGGCTAGATAAATATTTTTAAATTGATTGAGAGCTTCTTCTTCAGCCTATAGAGATCAACTGCTGGAAAAAGGCCTCCCCCAAGATTTTCCACAATGACCGGCCTTGTGTTGCCCGCATCCATCAGCTTCCCGCGACCTTCACCAGTTCATCAGTCCACTTTATCAGGGGCGTCTTCCGATACGTTGCCGCCACTCCAGAACCTATCTGCCCCATAGTCCATCGGTTTACGAGCAATATGCCTCGCCCACTGCCACTTAATTTTAGAAAGAAAAGGAAGAAAGAAATAAAATACGTTTATTTGCGGTAAACATGACGTAAAAGTGAACATAAACAATTGAGTGATAATAGTTGACATCCACGCAAAACGGCTATCGCTCAGCATTATGCTGCGACCCTATGCAGAACAGAGTCCAGCGCTGGTTTTCAGCGACAGCCGGTGCCGACGTAAAGATGTGACCCAGTGCAGCAAACAATCACAACTGACACCGCACCGGTACAAAAACAAAAAAAAAACACTGTCGCATTAGGTTTAGGTCTGTAATGATAGTTATAAAACATTTAAAATAAGAGACAATGGTGGTGGTGAGGGCGGCAAGTCATCATCATCATCTCAGTATTAATCCTAGTCGCATCCGAAGCCCTTTTCAGCCTGGAGTCTGGGGTCCGCTAGTGATGGCGGTAAGTAGTACCTGTATATCATAATTGAAATATTCTTAGCTCTATAATTTTTCTCTTAGAAACTTATAGTCTTAAAGAGCTGTTGCAGTATACACCCTATCGTGGCTATTTAAAGCCATCAAGCAAAAAGTTTAAGTTAATATTATATTGTACTGTATTCAACATCAATGTGTTTTATCGTACAAACACAATTTTGCTGTACATCACACTCGTCTTCACAGAGTAGGCAACTCGTTCATGGGTCAATGTATATATACACTTTTACAACAAGCTTTCCATGGACATTCGAAACTTACCCATTAAACGATTTAAAAACTATATAAAGGCCAAACTTTGCAAAAAGGGGTATTATAAAATCACAGATTATTTCGAAGACAAAAAAGCTTGGGACTGAGCTGCTCGCTCTGTTAAGCATTGTTATTAAGCAATATGAGTAATTATAAGGTAAATTATTGTAAACATTCTCATTTTTAATGTCTGGACTTGAATAAAGACGATGATCCCTGAGTTTGTTTCGGCTATTTCTTCTCAGAGGTAGTCAGTTAGGAAATGCCAGTTTAAAAAAAAAAACATATGACTTGTAAAAGTGATCGGTGATCCTACTTGCTTAATAAACGATTTCATTTCATATCATTTCGTAGGTACATCTAAGCGGCGTATATAATGTGTAAGTCCAAAACAGTTGTTGTTGTCAGTTTATTAGTACTTTGAACCAAATAGACGGCTGTGTGCAGCCGTGCCTTAGTGGTATTGGCCGCGACTTAGTAGTTGTAGGTCATAGGTTCGAACCCCATCAGGCGTTTTACTTTGTGTTTATTATTTCATCACCAATACTCTCAAAGCGATAAAGGAGAATATCGTGAAACCGGCATGTCCTAGAGGCAAAAATTTCGAAGACATGCCACATCTACCAAGCCGCATTGGACTCGCGTTATAGATTATAGCCCAGTCAAAGACAAAGTCTTGCCGCCAAGCGATTTGTCGTGTTCCGGCATGATGTCCGGTGAAGCCGTACGGAGGACGGGTCTGAGCAGTTGTGCTGCGATGTGTGCCGGGTACAATGCGTCAAATGTTGTTGTGTTGGGAGATTTATGTTTAGAATCTAGGTACCATCACTACAAAAATTATTCTTGAAACCAAATTTTATTAGTGGTTCTACCTGACGACTTTGTAGAAAATATTAAGAGGATAGAGCAGATGTTCCAAAAAGTATTTTAAAATGATCACACTAATAGCAAAGTTGGTATGTCTATTTATGAACAAATAAAAGATTTACATTTTTCACCGCCCTGTATATGCTTTCTGAAATTATATTTTCAAAAGTTATTTATAAGGTTGCGGATATATTACACATTAAAGTTTAATAACAAGGCGTTTCGTAATAGTCGAAACCGAAGAAAGTATTTTTCTGTAGCTAATTTGTAATTTTGTAATACTTAAATGTGTGATTCAATAGATATGTTTGTAGTAGTTGTATTTGTATTAATTAAAAATAAAAATAAATATGGTCCTTTATGTGTACAAAACTACTATTAAAATACTAAATAAAAAAATACAAAAAACTGACTAGTATTTGTATACTAAATACTAAGCAAATAATTTAAACATAAGCTCTTATTCTAAAAATATTTGTTAGCGGTTTGGGCGACAACCGCATCCGACAAAGCGCGGGCAGTCGTCAACTTTCCGATCTTTGCCAATTTATAGACACTGAATTAAAATTTAGCTAAACGTGACAACCCTAAGACAGTAGGCAATAGGTGTGGGTCCTAACGCCTTTTTCAATAAACGTAATGTAACCGGTTACTTCATTGGCGTAACCTGTTACAAAACAAGTTATTTTTGTAGCTAGTTATTTTAATTCAGCGACTGGGATTGTTAAATATAACCACCAACTATACAGTTACACATGAAACGAAACTAGACGTGGTCCTTATTTCACGTAACTAGTTACAATAACCAGCGACGCGTGCCGCCGGTGTAATGCACGATACGGCTACCCGCTACGGCATAACGTATGTATGAAATAACGCATTTACAAAAATAACTACTTTTTAATTTGACTCGTAACCAGTGATTCAGTTACACATCGCGTTACTGTAACCAGTTACGTGAAATAAGGACCACGTCTAGTAGGCAATTAAATCGCGGATTGGGTCGGAGATAACCTACTTCACTCTTTATACTATGCCTCAGCGGCTGCTCTCCTCATCTGAGTGGCGTGTGCGAACGCGTCACAACGTCAACTTCGATATAATAACCTAACGGATAGTTGTACTACATATTTTAACACCCACCCAGTACCATTAAAACTTAACAAATACGAAGGGAAACACGTTGCCAACTATATAAAATTACCCCGTAAAACTTTAACAAAATAAATCCTTCAACTGCCAACTTTCCATTTAATCCTGAGCACCGCCATCTGTCGGCAGTTTCCGGAAACTGCGAAGTAATAAAAATGCTTAACATTCCACTTTCGTAGTGGCAAATAGGAAAAGGGGGAATTCAGGATCCTATTCAAATAACTAGCATTTTGTTCTGTACTGTATATTCTTGATAGAATTTAATTACTTTAAGCATGCTTGGCGTTTTTTCCAAAATTATTACTGTGAATTTCGAAACCATAGCGATGTAGGTTCAAATCAATTCTGTAAATATATCTTGAAAAGTTAAGTGAAATAAGACGCTGGATACACGGAAAAGACGTAAGACGCAGACGGGGCGCGGAATTGCATGATTTAATTCCCTCATCTCCGTTCCACCATCGGACGACCCGTCGTACGGCGAGTTTCCACCCTTATGTTGTTAACACCACTACGATCCGGACGAAGCGTTTCGCCTCCTCCTTTATACCGCGTACATCGAGGGACTGGAACAATCTGCCAGCGGTGGTGTTTCCGTCGGACTACAATTTGAGTGTCTTCAAGGCTAGAGTGAATAGGCTCTTAATAAACTAGTGTGCTTTACCATCAACGATCGCGTCACTGCTTACCATCAGGCAGGATTGCGGTCAAGCGCTGGTTTATAAATTAATAAAAAAAAAAAAAATTGTCTCTACCACGTCCCTTTTATACACAATGTACAGAAGCGTCGCGATGTAAAACATACTGAAGTGACGGCCGTCCCGTCAGAGGGAGATTGCCTGCCTGATAGACCTACTTTTCTTATAAGAACTTTTTAATTTTAAAATTTGAGTGAATACGAAGGAAGACGGCAGTTGAGCGAGATGATGCAGTGTTAAACCCAACAATACGACCAACGATGCTGAGCCATAGGAAGATTGATCTAGAGACTGCGGGGACGCCCGTACCCAGGGGATCGCCATCATATCCTCTCGTCTGGTCGCCAACCGGCACGATGGGGCCTCCCTGGGATGTCTCGCAGTTGGCAGGGCAGCCTTTCGTATGTGGCTGGCACACTGCTTGGGCCCCCAACTATCTGCGGTAGGCCAGCGGTGCACCGTGCTTCGGATCCCGATACCCTCCACGACCAAACTCCCGACACAACATCATTTGGCGCATCGTACCCGGCACACATCGCAACACGATTGCTCAGACCCGTCCTCCGAACGGCTTCACCAGACGTCATGCCAGAAAACGACGAATCGCTTGGCAAAAAGAATGTCATGTGTTTGGTGGCTGGTAAATTATGCCGGCGGCCGATGTTGTATCTTACCACCCAGAAATTTGACACATTTTAACAGCTCACCCTAAGCCCACTTCACCTAACAAATTGATTGGGTGGGCGTTAATACAAAGAGAGATTTAAAAAGAGGCTGCCACACACCTAGATAATAGTTACAGTTATGATGTTTGTTTATTTATTTTATTTTAAAGAAGGCTTACTGACTAAACAATCCAAAGACATAAAGAATATTTTTTTTTAAAAACTAGCGAATAACGAGCCTCCAGATATAGGTTGAAGGAAGAAAAAAAAGTACAAACAAATCCTCCTCCTCTAATCGTTCTGCTCATTATTGAGGGTCGTGATATTCCTGTGGAATTATCTTCTCCTTTACGATAGTTCGCTATCTGTTACGATCCACGGCCGTGAGTATAGCACCATGCAGGCCGATGTCCAGAGATGAACGAGAACGACTAGCCAAATTCGTTAATCTGTAGATACAAACAAAAATAAATTAATTAACTATACAAGAAAAAAGACTGTGACAAACGTAAAAGTGTAGGTTTGATACTGTTGGAATTTAAGTCGATATTTAAATCCCTAGGAAGCGTACTGAAACTAAGTGCGCTTCTTATTGAGAAAGCATTCATATTGTTTATTTTTTTTTTTATGAAATGTAACCCCACACTAGGAATTTCTCCTGTATCATGGATGCGTTCACTAACATACAAAAGTCACATTCACGAACAGCCAGATCCGGAGCAACTATTGGCTTGTATCCTAAAAAATAATTTAATGTCCATCAGATAGATTTCTAAAAAATATTGAACACGTATTTTTTATTTTTTCTTTTATTCAAATAGTTAGGAAGATATATTGATTTGAAATATTGACGTCACGCCGTGGTACAAAATATAGAACGGCGTGACGTAATTAGCCCCCACTCCGTAACTTTAATACGCTATATCTCAGTAATTTTTGGTAATTTTGACAAAATAAAAAATACGGGTCTTAATTTTTTTTATTATCTATAAGACGGACTAATTATTTATTTTTTCATTTTCATACCTTGAATACATCCCTCATACATAGGGTCATACAAATCGATCCCGTGACACTCAGCAAAGCAATCACTAAATAAACCACTGCACCAGCAGTGCCGTCTATATGTTCTACAAAGTTATTTAATAGCTTTGATTTATAACTTGTCTTGTTACTGCCTACTGCCACTTAAGCTTCCAATTTTTCGGGCTATATCGTTTACCTAGATATCTCTCAAATAAATCACCTTATTTTCAAAAATCAAAATCAAAGCATTTACTTCAAATAAACTAGTTACAGGCACTTTTGAATTGTCAGAAGGTCGGTCAGTCAGTAAGGTGAAGCTAGTCGCCCATTCCAAAGAGTAGGTACCTATGGAGAAGAGCGGGCAAGAAACTCCATGGACACTCTTTTAAATTATAAAGCTATTGATACAAATATTTGATTACATCATTCATTTTGAAATCAATCGTGTGAGAACGATGCAGAAATATATTGTACGCTGAGAGCGTCTATTATGGAAAAATACACCAATTCAGAAATTAAAATACGCCGTAGCAGCTAAGAGATGACCAGTCCCCTCTGACGGCGTCCGTTGACGAACATGACGTATGGATCAGCATCAATACGGACAACTCAATAAAAGAACTCAATATAAATCCATTGTATTGTTATATGGCCGTCAAAAGATGTGTAATCCACAATGGAATTACGGAAAGCGTACCTACCAGTATCAGTAAAAAAACCTTGACTGAAAATCTGTCAACAATGAGCAGGTTTCATCGTTTCAGTGAATTAAATAAATAAACTACCTTTAGAATATCAGCGGTCAAATTCAATTCAAAATTGAATTCAATTAATAACAATATAGGAGTAAAATAAACTGACAGCCCCCGTGGCGTGGAGGTGCGGGTTCGATCCCCGCGCAGTGAACAGTGAGCGTTAATCCCAGTCGCATGCGAAGCTTTTCAACTTTGGAGTCTGGGGTTACCAGTCTAACTGCTGATTTTGGCTAAACTTCGATATTTTCCGTGAAGCGACTGCCGTCTGACCTCCACAACCCGAAGGTGATATCGAAGCATTGCAGTTAAACCAATTGTTGGACTTTTGAGGGCTTCAACAACCCGTAATGACTGCCATTAAATGTTCGTATGGCAACCGAGACCAATGGCATAACT
The DNA here is from genome assembly GCA_037179545.1 of Sesamia inferens. Classification (NCBI taxonomy): domain Eukaryota; kingdom Metazoa; phylum Arthropoda; class Insecta; order Lepidoptera; family Noctuidae; genus Sesamia; species Sesamia inferens. The sequence continues at coordinate 8,245,857 of CM073949.1, forward strand.
TGCTTTCCGCACAACCAAACCAGTCCAAATATTCACATTTTCACTAGTCTGGTCATTCGTATGCATGAAGTATACAAATATTTGCACTGCACAGGGATCGATGCCGCGCGTCCTTGCGCCCGTTTTCGCTACCGCTACGCCATGGAGGCTGTTTGGCCCTGGCAAAACGATAAGCGCCTTAATTGCGTTACACACTTTGAATCTCAATCTAAATAATTTTGAAGGTAATTGCCTATTCATTGCTTTATTTCTTCGACAAATTTGACTGCTCTACAATGTAAACTAATACAGCAAATTTTGTTGTGCGTCATTGGTTCTAGAATTTATAATGAATTTAATTTACTCAATATTTATTTATTTATATATATACTTTATTGTATATATCAGTTAAATACCAGCCTCTCAAGTACGAGGGTGCGGGTTCGATTCCAGGTCAGCCAAGTACCAATGTAACTTCTCTTAGTTATATGTACTTTTTAAGTATATCTTGGACACCATTGACTGATTACAAGGTGAAAGAAAACATCTTGAGGAAACCTGGACTTTAAATCTGAAATCGCCAACCCGCATTGAGCAGCCCAACAGTTGGACGATAAAAATGTTGATGATGAGACTTATAGTAAAATTTTAAGCATTCCAGTTAGTGGCCATCCCCGTTTCTAAAAATGTTTTAAATACGTACAGTAGCAGTTTATGTAAAAACATTAAAATATAAAAATAATTTATTTCATTTGCCAGTATTGCCAGCTCGGTAATTATTAGTGTGATATAGAGCGATGAATCGATATCGCCGCATCAGCATCAATCTGATTGTATTGTAATTATATAATTAGGACAAAGTGTTCGCTAAAAATAAGTTTTTTTTTTTAATTTCTGTCTAATTCTAATGGAGTAAGGTACATAATATTTTTTCAGGTATATCCTACTTAAAAAGAAATCAAAAGAAAATTAATAAATTAAATTTTAATAAATTCGGAAAGTTAAAAACCTTTGCCTTATAATTCAATGTGTTACTAACTTTGCACCGAGGCTTGAACTTTCTTCGAAACTCAGAAAATGGAAGAAAGAAGTACAAAAAATCGAATTTACTTAAAGTACCCATCCAAAAGATTTCAGTAATGCGAAAAGTTGTATTAACTTTTAGAATTACTGTTTATCGTTTGGTGTACTGTTATTTAGAAGATGAGAACCCAATTTGTGTGTTTCCCGTTTTCAAGTTATCGGTAACTTGGTATGATAAGCAATGAAAGTTTGGTCAACTTCGGGGCGTAACTTTGCTCCCGCGAGAGATCACGATACAGCGGGCAAAACTACGGCGGGATCTTATAGAGAGTGTGATTGACGTAACCCAGTGCTGGGCAACCCAGAATAGCGGAGATAATCCCTCTCTTTGAGGAGTGGCTAGAAAACCGCCACGAAACTCTCACCTACAGCCTAACGCAGGTCCTCACCAGACACAGTTGTTCCGAATAAGATGGGTAGAAACGCCATGGTTTTACCACGGTTTTACGACACGATAGAGGAAAATACGGTAGACATTTACTTGGTATGAGTGAAGCACCTCCGGGAGACGTCCTTTCATGATTGCCGCCCAAGGAAAGGTTCGTGGGTTCGTTATTTGGTATGGTTTGTATTCGGATTATTGATAATGTAGCGGTGCTTACAACGCAACATGCGAACAACGCGTCATACTTAATATTACGCGAATCCTGCATCTCGCAATCAGAGTTTTCTGTGCAACTAGCACGCATACAAATTCACCACATAAACCGGCGGGCAAAGTGGCCCTCCAGACAACCAGTCTGGTCGGAGGATGCTCCCTTTTCTATGGAGGATGAGTGAACTTTACTCCCTGTTCCTCATTCCTCCACAATAATAACGTTTATTAGCCAGATGGACTGGGGTTACCGCCAGGGAAGCCTGCGAAAACTTTTCAAATTCATGAAAATTACCTCCTTGCGAAATAATCTGCTTTCTAATAAAGTTGTATTCGCAATTATAACCCGCAAAGTTAAATTTTCCTTACATTTATTCCACTCTGCAGGTCAGTACCCTTGTAAGTTGCAGCCGATACCACTAAACCTCCACTGCTCTCTGGGTGACTAATCCTTACTATTCTTACAAATATTTTAAATGTGATAGTGAGTTCTTTAGTTCATTTAAAGAAATAAAAAACTGCCCCACACCACTAGGAATTACTCCTGTATCGTGGGTGCGTTTACAAACATTTAAACTTACAGCATCATCATCATCATCATCAACCTTTTTATCATCCCACTGCTGGGCACAGGTCTCCTCTCTTACAGAGAAGGATTGAGCGTAATCATCACGCTTGCTCAATGCGGGTTGGCGATTAAACTTACATGTAGGTACAAAAAACCAGACCCGGAACAACTACCTGGAGGCCATACAAATATTTGTTCCGTGCGATAGGTAATCGATCCCGCGACACTTAGCGCAGTCGATCGCTCAGCCACTGCACCATATCCTCGTTTGTTTGCTTGTACCGCTTACACTCTTAAACTCTTGAACCAATTTGTATTGGTTCGTCTGCGGATCTCCTCATTTCTGATTCGATCGCGTAGACTCCGAGCATAGCTCTTTCCATCGCCCTATGCATGACCTTGATGTTTTAGTTCCGTAAGTCATCACTGATCAAAGACTAAGTCTTGAGACACTGTGGTATTTTGGACGACAAGTTTGATATCATATGGTTTCTAATTTCTGGAACTAGAACAGTTTCCTCGCAATTTGCTAGTTTAGTCGGGTTGAGTTTCCGCACTTGACATGCTATGATGGCCATCAGTAGTCCCAACCAATCCACCTCCCTCCAGAAGTCTCCTAAACTATTAAGAACATCTGTAAAATAAATGTTGGTGTTTTTGAATAACGTTTTAATCAAATACGAAATTATTTTCGGAGTTTCAAGACTATACAGCAAAGCTGACACAATCTATCTTATTTCATTCCAAGACGAATTCACCAAAACTCGCTAAATCTTCATTAAAATGTGATTACGCAGAACGAACAATTTTATTTTCTTTATTTTATGCTTTTTCCGCTTTCGTAAAAGATTCGAGCGTCAATAATGAAAACTAATGGATAAGTAACTCACAACTGTCCATGACGTGTTAAAATATCTTCCTTTAGTAGCAAAATCAGCAATTCTTTGACAGTCGTAACGAGTCTCTAACCCCAAAGTCTGCCTCCTATTTTGAAACGAGTGGTCAAAAACCCAAATCTTCCCTATATTTTGATTTTTTTAAGCTATTGCATAACTTCTATCGCGGGCTTTTTAAATTCCGTAACGAAAAAACCTAACGCTCCCCACTCCGACGGGCACGGAGGTGTGGCTTGAAGGCCGTACATCGTCTAACGTCGTTTCAGTTCGGCAGTCTTCGCCACGGTATGTTTGTGTGCGTGCGACTACATCTTTTGAAAACAATTTATAGATTTTCAAAAAGAGCATGCATATTGCAGGGCGCGAACTCAGTTCTACACACTTGCCATGTTACTGATAGTCGCGATGTGCTAAACTTGCGATTAATTTTCTTTCTGAAATAGGTCTTCTATAGAGATATGTCATAGACGTTATCGACGTTGTCATGGCTACCTTAAAAACTTTTCATATAATTAACTATTAAGTACTTTTATTCAAATTAATTTAGTAGTGTTTTTATAAAATAGCTTTTTTTTAACGGAAAAGCTAAGATGAATGTCACACTAATTTTTCATTGGACTTTTAAATTATTTATAGTGTTGTTTACTAAATAAAAGCGCGTGATTTTATAGAGTAAAAAGTGCTCACGCGGCCGTTTTTTCAACTGTTATTGGCGATATCCGCCATTATTGTGAAATATTTTTTTAAAGAATTTCTATAATTTGTTACACGTGTTATTGGCAAAATTGTGGTATCTATCCACAGGGACCAGATCAAGAGTTGAAGTTGAAGTTTTTATTAAATAAAATATTACAGAAAGATGTCGGTGAACAATGTTAATACGAGTACATTTAAGTGTACGAGTTGTAATATTGTTATCTCCGAAACGAAACAACGAAAGTTTAATAAAAATATGCTCGTCGGCTTTTTCTGAGGAAGACATTGATGAGGCAAAAAAGTTATTGTTTGTTTCTACGAAGACAAGACAAAAACATGTATAGAGGCGTAAGAAGAAAAAGCAAAAAGACCTAAAATATACGATTACGGTGTTTAAAATCACGGATCCCGAACAATCCCAGTTTTTGTGGCATATGACCTTCACAAATTGCCACCAGTTTGCTTTGACTACGTAGAACGTACGTAAAGAAGTTGATGAAGGATTTATTTATTCTACGGTCAGATGTTAACGCAATCAGAAGTGATTATGTTACTAAAGATCAGCTCGAAAATATTAAATTGATAACAAATAATTCGACACCGACGCCGTTCATCATCAACAACCTTTTTATCGTCCCACTGCTGGGCACAGATCTCCTTTCATACAGAGAAGGATTGAGCGTAATCACCACGCTTGCTCAATGCGGGTTGGCGATTTCAGACTTATAAAGCCCAGGTTTCCTCAAGATGTTTTCCTTCGCCTTCAGTCATTGGTGTCCAAGATATACTTAGAAAGTACATATAACTTTAGAAAAGTTACATTGGTACTTGCCTGACCTGGAATCGAACCCGCGCACTCATACTTGAGAGGCTGGTGTTTTAACCACTAGGCCACCACGACAAAACAGTAGGGTATATTGAAAAAGAACCTCGGAGTCTTTGAGTATATTTCGTGGTGCTCCCTGTGCGCCGTTTCCGAGTCAACGAAATACCAGTTGGTGGAGTCATATGGATACTATAGCTGTCTTGCCTGCCCCTCAGTGCCCGGCCGGTCTTGCGATTGCACCGAAACAGCACACAATGACAGAGATTATAAGTAATAGCATAGACAGACCTTACGGAGGAATTGCCCTATTGTAGAGGAAGTCCGCTTTCTCAAAGGTATCAGTGTTATTGTGTAATAGTGATCGTTTAGTTCTCACACGGATTGTTCTATGTTAGTTTTCTCATTTTACATGCTTACTGACTCGAGTGATAATATAATAGATTTCATGGGTTTTTTCTTTATTTCTTTATTTTTTGGCTTCGCACGGTTTGTGCATTTAGCCAATGCCACGTAATTATGAATTATTCATGTCGAAAAAGACGGCCGCGTGACCCGTTTTACGAGTGAGGTTTGGGACAAAGTCATGATGTGGCCACTATGCAGCGATATTTCACTGTTCTTTATGAACTATTTACTAAATGCACTTTTTACTACATAATCATTTAGTAAACAACACTATAAATAATTTTAAAAGTCCAATGAAAAACGAGCGTGACACTCAGCTTGACTTTCCCGCCAAAACTCAGGGTGCTGATCACGAAAATGATTTCATTTTTGAAATCCAAGATGGCCGACATCATATTTCATGACATTCTGGCATGGGTGTGATAACGAACATGACGTCATTTTTAAGCTATTGCTTAGCTTCTTTCTATCTCTTTATCAAAGTCGAACAGAAAACATTGAATATAGTTTAGTCGCTTAATCATCACCATTTTTCGCACTCTTTTGATGACGTTGCTGGTAAAAAATAAATAAATTACAAAACAGAAAGAAAGCTTGAATTGATATCAAAGAAAAAAAAAACAAAGGAAAAATTACTGCATAAATAAAATAAATAAATAATTATAATTGCAAGTTATAGTTGATAAAAAAAAGGCTATGCAATAGCTTTACCGCGGCAGTCTCCGAGTGCCACACGCCTTTTTTTTGTAATAATTTTAAACTTTTGCTTGACAGCAATCCCACCTGATGGTAAGCAGGTATTATTAATACAGAACTTAACCCTCGTGGGGTGATCTGGTGGGCACTGAGGTCCAAAGGAGTACTAGAAGCCAAAATAGTAATTTTCAACATTAATTACCAAACCGAGGAAACTCATGAATTTCAACGTTTTTTTTTAGGTACGAAAATAGCATTTATATGTAGTTGCATATGGGTTACTTGCATATCTAAAAGAAGGTGTAGCGCGTAGGTCGTGTCGCGTAATTAAAACTCAGATAAATCGAACTTTGTGTATTGCACGAATGTAAAAGAGTACAATGTATTTGACGTGTACAATGACGTGATACAAGAGTGTGAACAAGGAATGGACTCAAAGAGATTTAAGATAAATAGAGTGGGCAATGTGTCAAAATCGCATAGAAAAACTGTGATCCCATGGCCCAGTTCCGCCATCTAGTACAATATAGCAAAATTAGATCGACCATTGGAGACATCAAATAGTAAAACTGAAATAAGTTTACATAAAATATATTCAGCTATTGCGCGGTAGGTGGCCAGTGTGGTCTATGTTGCCAGATCCGATTTAATACCCTAGTATAGTTCAAATCGGGTAAATAAATATGGAAAAGTAAACAAATTAAGTGAAACTTGTCTTGTACAGAGATCAAAAACTGTTTTAGAATTTTATTAGCTACTATTCATTTTCCGTGACACCGTCTATTGGCATTTTAGATGTGTTATGCTTATGAATTATTTTAATACTCAGTTTATTGCGATTTTTTACTATAATAGACTTTTTAGGCCATAAAGCGCATTTTGTTTTGAAATTTTTGTTTGCATTTCGTTTTTACCAAAATGATTCTTTTCTACACGTTTGTTTGCAAATATTTTTAAATGGCAATGCAAAAAACTGTGGTAGGGCTTGTATCATTTCGATATAAAATTATCGATAATATTCAAAGAAGTTACTACGACGATGTTTATTCGTATTATGATAGCTTGAAACAAAAAATTACGTAGCAGAAAAATTATAGATATGTTCAATGTTTACAAGTTTCTATTTATATAAATCTTTTAATATAACGGGCGTTAAAGTTTAAATTTACGGATTAATACTGAAAATCTAAATAATTGTTTATTTTTTCATTTTTAATTAACACATTTAATCAATATAGTTACCAGTATTATGTTGAGGTTTCATATACAAAGTCTGGCTGTAAAAAGTATATTTTTACATATTTGAAATATGAAGCAGAGCGTGTCAAGTTGTTGACAAGAAAATCTAATATGTCCAATAATATTCTGCGGCTCTCTTGTAATGTTGTCTATCTCCATGATTATATCTGTTAATATCTGAACTATTTGTGTTTCCTTCTAACGCGAATAATACTGTGCACTCTATCTCGGCTCTTAACCCCCGAGAATGGTTATGGGCCCAGAGAAGAAGGGAATTTGAGTTCACGTAAAATATTACTAAAACTAAGTAAGTACCTACGAATAAATAATGTTTTCACAAACTCGTATTGAACCACTAAGCAAAGAGAATTATGACAGCTGGAAGATTCAAGCCCAAGCTATTTTAATAAAGAATGACGGGTGGAAATATGTTTGTGGTAAGGAAACTAAGCCAACTGGCGATATTGAGATTTTGAAATGGGAAGCCGAGGATGCTAGGGCCAAGGCTGATATAATACTAGCAATAAACGCATCCGAATTGCGACATATAAGAGGTTGCACCACGTCTAGAGAGGTATGGCTGAAACTGGAATCAATTTACGCCTCGCGTGGACCTGCCAAGAAGGCGACACTGTTAAAAAGGCTACTAATGCACAAGATGAGCGAATCGGGAGACATTCGTGATGAGATGGGCACATTTTTCGATGCGGTTGACAAACTGGAGGATGTGGACGTAAAAATAAATGAGGATCTATTGTCAATTATCTTGTTATATAGTTTGCCAGCAAGTTTTTCAAGTTTTCGTTGTGCTATTGAAACAAGAGACGATTTACCGAAGCCCGATATTCTAAAAGTTAAGATAATGGAGGAATACGAATCAAGAAATGCTAACCGAATACAAGACAGCGCTATGTACACCCAAAAGAATAAAAAACTTGTTAAACCGAGTACAAGTAACGGAACAAATGTAGGGAAGTATGGTTCTAATATGCCCGCTACCAAACATACGTTGAAACAATCAAAGCAGGAATCTGGAATTGAAAGGAGAGTTTCACTAAACTGTTATCGATGTCATCGTCCTGGACATAAAGCTTCTGAATGTCGAACAAAACTACAACATTTCAGTTATAATGTTGATGTTGATGAGGAACTAACTTCTTTAAATGTTTCAGATCTTGGCAATAACATTGCTGATAGTCTAAATCAGCAATGGGTATTGGATTCTGGGTGCACGTCCCACTTATGCAAGGATGTACAAAAGTTTTATGGTAACCTAGAAGAAACTAGAGGTAAACTAAAATTGGCTACTAACATGGGCACTGAGGTCCGAGGTAAAGGTGTAGTTAGACTGTCGGCATTAGGTGATAATTCCGTAGGGACAGTAGAGTTTAAAGATACTCTTTGTGTACCGGATTTAAGAACAAATCTGATTTCAGTGGCCAAAATTACTGATAATGGTTACGATGTCAAATTTACGCGTGATTTTGCGTGGGTTCTTGATAAAAGTAATACAGTCAGGTTAACAGCATACCGTCGTGGTAATTTATATTGCGTTGAAGAATATGAAGCTGCAAATGCTGTAACTGATCGTAATTTAAATGTGCTAACTTGGCATAAACGTTTAGGGCATCTGAACGGAAAAGATGTTGTCAAACTTTTGGAAAAGGTGGGCGAGCCTGTGAACCCGAACGACTTTCGTTTGGTACGTGACTGTCAAGTATGTGCTAGAGGTAAAATGACTGCTTTACCGTTTAGTGAGTCAAATGGACCCTGCAATGAGAAATTGCGGATTGTTTATTCGGATATCGTAGGTCCAATGAGATGTGAATTATGGACCGGTGGTAAGTATTTCATAACTTTTATAGATGATAGTACTCGTTGGTGCGAAATTTATATGCTGAAAACTAAAAATAAAGCTCTTGAAGCATTTAAACTATACAAGAGTTATGCTGAAAACATTACAGGATCGAAAATCAAGTACTTTCAATCCGATAATGGCGGTGAGTACTGTAATGCTGATTTTGAAGATTTTCTTCGAAAAGAAGGTATCACGAGGAGATTAACTGTAGCTCGGACTCCACAGCAAAATGGAATTGCTGAAAGGATGAACCGAACTCTAGTTGAGATGGCTAGATGTATGCTATTGGAGTGTGATCTACCTATGAGTTTTTGGGCTGAAGCTGTTGACACAGCATGCTATATAAGGAATCGTTGTCCTACTAGAAGTTTAGGTGGAGAGATACCTTATGAAAAATTGTTCAACAAATCAGTAAAGATACATTATCTACGCAAGTTTGGTGCCAAAGTATCTCTACTAAATAAGGATTCAAACAAGGATAAGTTCGCTGCTCGTGGAATACCAGGAATATTTGTAGGGTACCCCAGATCATCCAAAGGTTTTAGGGTGTGGATACCAGAACAGAGGAAGTTCGTGATTTCTAGAGATATAAAATTCTACGAAACTGAAGAAATTGGAAATAAAATGCTTCATAATGGTAAGGGCATTATCAATGATACTGAAAATATGGATGACAATGAGAAGAAGTTCATCGATATCAGTTTTCACCGGGAACCTGAGCGGACTATGGAACCGGAGCGGACTATGGAAACTGAGCGGACTTTGGAATCGGAACGGTTTATGGAACCGGAACGCATGATGGAACCGACACTGGTACTGGAACCGGATCCGGAACCGGAAGGAGAAAATTTCTTGAGAACGCGTTGTGCTCAGTCAAGAGGAGTAGTAATATCTAGAGGTCCTGGAAGACCCAGAGTGCTACATACAGGCCGAGTAGGTCGTCCCAGAAAAATTTATCAAGCGGTGGAAATGGAGCATCCGGATAATACTGTGGAAGAGCCAATACAAGAAGAACCAGAACAGTCAATAGAAACTGCAGCTGGAGAAGAAACTTTTAGCGACTGTATTGATTTTGCCGGTTCTGCTGAAATATCGCTGGAAGAGGCTCTTAAAGGAGAAGAACGATCAGCTTGGAAAGAAGCTATTTTATCAGAAATAAGGAGTCTGCTACAGAAAGGAACTTGGGAGATCGTCAAAAGGCCACCAGACAAAAATATTGTAGGGTGTCGATACGTTTTGACAACTAAGACAAACGTGGATAAGTCAACAAAGAAAAAGGCAAGACTTGTAGCTCAAGGATTTAGTCAAAGATTCGGTGTTGACTATGATAAAACGTTTGCGCCCGTGGCAAGACTCGATAGCGTTAGACTACTGATGGCTCTGGCTATAGAAATGAATCTGGAGGTTCATCAGCTGGACATCAATACAGCCTACTTAAATGGATACTTAGACGAAAAAATTTATATGCGGATACCCAAATTGTTGAAAGAATCTTTAATGAAGTTGAAATACACAGAAGGTGAGAATCCTTGTGTAGTTAAACGAGCTGAAGAAATGCTTAAAAGCTTGAACGCTGGCGGCGACGCATGTTTGCTTAAAAAATCCTTATACGGATTGAAGCAAGCGGGTCGGCAATGGAATATTAGACTTGAGAAGAAGCTAAAGGAAATGGGATTAACGCAAAGTTTAAACGAACCCTGTTTATATTACAGAAACCAGGGAAAAGATCATTTACTTGTTTTAGTCTTCACGGACGATATCCTAGTGGCGTCTGAAAAAGGAGATCGCATAGCTCGTTTTAAAAATGAACTGAGAAAAGAGTTCGAATTAAAAGATTATGGTCAAGCAAAATACTTTTTAGGGATTGACATCCGACGGACTGTCAACGAAATAAGGTTGTCACAAGAGAATTATGTAAAAGAATTACTTGAAAAATATAATATGTTGGATGCGAATACAATAAAAACGCCAATGGAGACCAGTAGCAGTAGCAGTAGCAGAAATAATAAGGCGGGATGTATACAATCAAATAAAGAGGAGAAAAAGTGGCCATATCGTGAGTTGATTGGTTCTTTAATGTACTTGAGTGTAGCAACAAGACCAGACATAGTACATCCTGTAAATAAATTGGCGCAATTTTCTAAGAATCCAGAGAAAGAACACTGGATAGCGGCCAAACGTATCTTACGTTACTTAAAAGAAACTGTGAATTATGGACTGGTGTATACAAAAGCTGGTAATTGCGTGAAGGGATACTGTGATGCAGATTGGGGAGGTTGTCAAATAGATAGACGGTCATTTTCGGGATACGTTTTTATTCTAGGTGGAGCTGGTATTTCATGGATGTCACGCAAACAGCGTACTGTTGCAACATCCAGTTGTGAGGCAGAGTACGTAAGTCTTGCAGAAGCCATAAAGGAAGGATTGTATCTTCAAAGTCTGCTGCTGGAATTGGGACTTGAAAGGTATGCTTCTGTATCCCTTAATGCCGATAGTAGATCTGCGATTTTCCTTGCACAGGATCCAGTGTTCCATGCTAGGAGCAAACATATTGACATCAAGTACCATTTTATTCGGGGTGTCCTAAGAGATAATACAGGCATAAGTTTGGGACATGTACCCACTACAGATATGATAGCGGATGTAATGACAAAACCGCTACCTTGTCTTAAGCATTATAAATGTATTGATGCTATAGGTCTTAAACCTTGTTAAGATTTCTTATATGATGTGTGGATATATGTTTGTTTGATTAATTAAGTTCTGTGCGTTTTTAATTTTGATTTTATTTAATGTTTATAAAAGACTTTGTATTTGAGGAGGCGTGTTGAGGTTTCATATACAAAGTCTGGCTGTAAAAAGTATATTTTTACATATTTGAAATATGAAGCAGAGCGTGTCAAGTTGTTGACAAGAAAATCTAATATGTCCAATAATATTCTGCGGCTCTCTTGTAATGTTGTCTATCTCCATGATTATATCTGTTAATATCTGAACTATTTGTGTTTCCTTCTAACGCGAATAATACTGTGCACTCTATCTCGGCTCTTAACCCCCGAGATATTATGTATACATTGCTGCCTTCTAATAGGAAAGTCGTTTATACCTTTGCGATAGAATTCTGAGGATCTAGATTGCACAAACTGTGTGAAAGCAGAACTGTCTAATGTGTGAATTAATTGTCCAAATCACGACGAAAATGGTAGTCTGCTGGAGCAAGATCTGGCGAACTAGTTCCGTACCATTCATAATTATCTTTTAAAATGGGAGCCTTCAATATTTATTTTATTTTTAATTTGAATATATAACCAAATATTCTGTGAACCTTTTAAGCGTCTATCTGTTTCTGTTATTAATATGGAGCAAAAAATCATGTTTGTTGTATGGGAAAATATTTTATTTAAAATAAATAATATTTTTTTTTTTTTATTTTTAGCGCTTGTCATAGCGGCAACAGAAAAACTAACATAATTTCTAGAAATTTCAACTGTCTAGCTATTACGGTTCATGAGATACAGCCTGGTGACAGAGGGACAGACGAATAGTGAAGTCCCGTGAATAGGGTTCGTTTTACCTTTTAGGTACGGAATCTTAAAAATCACAAAGTAGCTTGCAATCATTGTAAGAATGTATCAGTGTAAAATCAGTGTAAAATATGTACGTACCTACATATTTTATAAATATATTTCATTATAAATAAGTTATCTAATTTATGTACTTATCCACTTAACCATAAATATTATCCCAATTTTTACGACTAAGTGGAAAAGTTCTGAAATTAAAAACTTACTAATTCATTACTAGTACAAGGTACCGATCCTTTTTTTTTAATTTGATCGACAAATCTTCTTTCTTTAAAAAGTAGATATCTTCACTTTTAAAATGCTTTGAGCATAATTTCGACGAAGTAGACGGAAGCCAATTTTCTTCTCTACGGTCTATCTGGACAAATCGTATACACTTTTCCCGTACAACATAATTTTTATTCGAAAACCTAAAATAACATAAAACCTATTCAATTTTGTTCATTAATATTAAGATCATGTTCAAATAGAGTTACTAATAAATAAACTTGAAATATAGTAATATTTTAAGTTTATTTAGCTATATTTTAAATGTCAATAAAATATAGCTATATGTTTTCAACTTAATAAGTATTATCGATAACTAAATCGATAAACAACATTACTACATCTCTACATGAAAATAGTAAAACTATTCAACAATAGAGGGCGCTTATTACAATAATAAAAAAGTTTCTAGAACTATTTAAGAATTTTTTAAAATTTTAATTACAGACTAAATATAAATAATTCATACAAAAACATTCCGTAGTTAGGTCCAGTCATTTTACCATAACGAGATGTACAGTAACGCAAAGCGCAACAGGGCATATTTCCTTAGAAAATGTTTATTCTTGGTGGACACATGTTACGTCTTGACGCGGACACTAGACTGAGCGACTTTTAACCAAGTCGACAAAAGTATTGGCTTACAATTTTGTTCGTGATGTCCTGTCTATTGTAAATATAATTTTAATGTCTTTGAATGGACTGTAATGTAATAGAATGGAATAGAATATAATAATGATGTAGAATATAATAATAATGTATAATGATGTCTTACAAGCTATGCACTCACTTAAATACTAACTATCTCTAAATAATAGTGGGGTAACCAATAGCAAATCAGCTTGCTGTCCTGCGATGTCCACGCGGTGTTGCGTGCGTTCTTGATGCTGATTCGTTGATTGAGGCAGGCCACGGCGTATGATTGGTTAATGTAGAAAGCGCGCCAATTCAGTCACGTGCTAGATGACTCGCTATGGTTCCCACGGACGTTGACCGTTGGTCCTGCAGATGTGTTCCGGGGTGAGATTTATGGGAACCCTCGCTGCGGGAGTCAGGGTCGCAGGGACGCGCGCCATGACTTCCGCGTTCCTCGGTGTGATCTGGTGTGATTTATAGTCGACCTTTGTGTAGCGCCTGCTACACTGTGATCTGGTGTGATTTATAGTCGACCTTTGTGTAGCGCTAGCTACAAAGGATTAGTTGCATATCTACAGGGGCCACAGTCCGATATTACAATAATGTCAGAATGATCGATCAGTGATCGCATAACGGTCGATTTTGAAAAGTTTCGTAATCTACTAACAAAATGGCGTCATTATGACTATCTAGTGGACAATCACTTATACTCCACTCCATATAAATAAATGTTCAAACTGAGTAGTAGTTTTTTTAGGGTTCCGTAGCCAAATGGCAAAAACGGAATCTTTTTAGATTCGTCATGTCTGTCTGTCCGTCTGTCCGTTCGTATGTCACAGCCATTTATTTTCGAAACTATAAGAGCTATACTGTTGAAACTTGGTAGGTAGATGTATATGTATTCTGTGAACCGCATTAAGATTTTGATGCAAAAATAACAATAAATATTGGGGGCTCCCCATACTTAGAACTGAAACTCTAATTATTTTTTTTCCTCAAACACATACGTGTGGGGGTATCTATGGATAGGTCTTTAAAAATGATATCGAGGTTTCTAAAATATTTTTTGTCTAAACCGAATAGTTTGCGTGACAGACGCTTCCAAAGTGGGAAAAAATTGGTCCAATCCCCCCTTTTACTTCTAAAATAAGAAAATGAAAAATCTAAAAAGCATATGATTTACATTACTATAAAAACTACCAACGAAAATTGTTTTGAACGAGATCTAGTAAGTAGTTTTTTTTAATACCTCGTAAATCGTAAACCGCTTATTACCGCGTAATCTTTCATACAAATAACTTAAATCCTTTAATTTCATAAATCAATGATACGGAACCCTTTGTGCGTGAGTCCAACACGATTTTAGAAAATCATTTCTAGTAACGCGTTTTATAATAATGGCAATACGCAATTCTGTCATCATTCCATTACGAGATGACTGAGATAATTGATCGATCATTATGAATTTAGTAGATTACGAACTTTTGACCACAATGACAGGGAAATTACAATAGAATTGTTTTGGAATGACTAATTTATTAAAATAACAGACGAGGACCCCTGATTGGCAACTATTTTAACCGTGGCGGCATGAGTTATAATCTGTCATTAATTTGCTAGACTAACAGCCGAACACAATATTAATGATTGATAGATTTCTTTATTGACATAAAACTCATCATCATCATAATTTCAGCCGAAAGAATAGAATAGAATAGAATACTCTTTATTATGTACACCAGTGATTCCCAAAGTGGTCCAGGTGGACCCCCAGGGGTCCACGGGAGACTTGCTGGGGGTCTACGTAGGCGTGAACAAAAAATGGGGGTCCATAAGATGTTAATGGGGGTCCACGAAAATTTGTCTGCTTTTGATAGTAAAGAGCAAAAATGTAAGCATAGTTTTTATAAGGGCCTACCTACATTGTTTTAAGTACCTATCTAAGCAGATAATATTTTAATAAGGCAAGCGACTGTTACTTGTCCAAACTTGCGTATTCGATATTACGTACAATTTCGTGTACAGACTTGCAAAGCGCTATCCGCCCGACAATGCTTAATGCTTGTTCAGACATGAACTTGATCACCACTATAAATACTTGATGCCAAAGGCAAACGCATTCATTCGTTTCCGGAATTTCGAAAAAAGGCGGAATTTGGAAAAAAAGTTGTGAGAAAATTTATATCTGTGTTTGCTAGTGCCGGAGAAAAGTAAGTAACCTACCTTTTTTTGTTATAGTACTTAAGTATTTTGTTTAAGTGTACTAGTCGGTTGATCACAACGGCCTGTATAGATAGGTAACTTAGTAACTTACAGATATTTTAATTGTCCTCTTTCGATTTGAAGACAAACACAGCACGTTTTATTCAATTGTTTTTTCACGAGAGAAGCACTGCCTCTCTAAAAAGGCCGAATAAGCAATATTGCAGAGCAATTAATTTTGTAATTTTTCTTGCAAATAACTTCTAATTTTATAAAACAGTAATTTCATAATCATTTTAAATTGATTTTGATGTAACTATTTTATCAAAACTATTCCTTTTCGGAAAGAGCGAGCGGTGCGCGGGCGACGGGAAAAGGGCGGGGCTTGAACTTCGATGCCAGTTTGTCACGTTTTAACAATGAAGCCGCAGACAAAAAATACGCAAATACACGGACGCGTGAACTCATTGATTTAATAAAATTTTAGTTATCGTTTTTATGGACAATTTTGGGATTTCGACTTTTATTTTTTCCTACACAAATATGATCAGTATTCGATACTGAGTACACCAATTTTTATTTATACTATTAAAAATTAGTGGTAAATTATGTACTTTAAAATTGATACCGTTTTGTGAAAACGTCTGTATTTGTCTCAGCGGTTTATTACTTGGTCCCTTTACAAGCCGTAATTCTATTTCCGCGTGCTGACAAAGGCTGCGGTGTGATACCTATATTCAGAAAAAAACTTGGTTACTAAAATATTTTTTTTACAGGTAAGGTAACTGATACGAAACATGGCTACAGCAAAGAAAAAATGACGACAATATAGTGTCGATTATTTGAAATATGGTTTTGTTCCATCAGAGGCAGACAAACAATTGCCCATGTGCCTATTATGCAACAAAGTTTTGAGCAATGACTCTATGAAACCATCAAAGCTCGAAGATCATCTAAAAAGGTGTCATACTGATAAAATAGGTAAAGATTTAAAAGATTTTCAAACATTGAAAGAAAAATATGGAAAGAGACCCACCGTGCACAGTATGTTCGCTTCAACATCTCAAAGTAACGATGATGGCTTGCGGGCATCTTACAGTATCTCATTACTTATAGCAAAATCTGGAAAACCGCACACTATCGGAGAACAATTAATTTTACCCGCCGTTGAAGAGGTTTTAAAAACTGTTTTGCACAAATCTCCATTTGACGTACTAAATAGAATCCCATTAAGTAACAATACTGTACAAAGACGCATTGATGCAATGAGCTCTGATATCGAAAGCTTTTTGTGCAATCATCTGCAAAAAACTCATTTTTCTATACAACTGGACGAGTCAACGTTACCCAGTAATGAAGCATTACTATTGGCATATGTCCGATTTATTGTTGAGGAAGAAATTCACGAAGAATTGCTATTTGCCAGAACTTTGGAGACTGACACTAAAGGCGAATCAATATTTAATGTCCTGAGTAATTTTTTTACGGAAAAATCGATCCCATTTACAAACATTATTTCAGTGGCAACAGACGGAGCTCCTGCAATGGTCGGGCGATATCGTGGGTTTATAAGTCATCTCAAAAGAATTATACCAGGACTTACAGCTATTCATTGCGTAATCCACCGACAACATCTTGTGGCAAAACATTTAAGTGACAGGTTGAACCAATCTCTTCATTTTGTAATAAAAGCTGTCAACAAAATCAGAAGCAATGCATTGAATACGCGTTTATTTGCTCAATTGTGCGACGAAAATGATGAAGACTTCCAACGACTGCTCTTACATACTGAAGTACGCTGGTTGTCGAAAGGTGCATGCTTAACGAGATTTTACTCTGTTTTCGATTCCATATTAGAGTTCTTAGAAAGTAGAGATCCAGATTTAAAAGAAAACTTGATTTTTTTTTTTATTTTAGTATAAACCAGCGCTTGACCGCAATCCTGCCTGATGGTAAGCAGTGATGCAATCGTTGATGGTAAAGCGCACTAGTTTATTAAGAGCCTATTCACTCTAGCCTTGAAGACGCTCAAATTGTAGTCCGACGGAAACACCGCCGCCGGCAGATTGTTCCAGTCCCTCGATGTACGCGGTATAAAGGAGGAGGCGAAACGCTTCGTCCGGATCGTAGAGGTGTTAACAACATAAGGGTGGAAACTCGCCGTACGACGAAATTCAAAGCAGACATTGCGTATTTGACAGATTTGTTTAAAAAATTTAATGATATTAACTTGCAGTTACAAGGGGACAGCCTGAATTTAATAAAAACAAAGGGGATAATTTCGGCTTTTCTTGGGAAATTTAAATTTATGAAGCAAAACATTAGTCGGCGCGAATTCTCTCAATTTCCAAACTTGTCGCAGGTAGAATGTATTGATGAGGATATCCATACCTACAGTCAACATTTAAGTGCCCTGCATGATGACTTCAAAACCAGGTTTGAAGATATACTGACGATGGATATACCACCATGGATCATAAATCCATTTGATGAAACGGAAGTGGCCAATGTTGTATTACAAGAGGAGCTGCTCGAGCTAAGCACTAATGAGGAGCTGAAGGTGAAATTTAGAAAAGGCTACCCAACATTTTGGCTGCAAGCAGAAATACCCGAAAAATATCCTGGACTGTGGGAAATCGCAAGGAAATTTTTAATAGCTTTTCCCTCGTCATACCTTGTCGAAAGGAGTTTTAGTGCCGTTACAAACCTCTTAACAAAAAAAGGAGCAAATTAAACATCACAGAGCGGGGGGATTTGCTGTTATTGCTGACAAAAATAGAGCCAAACATTGATCGTTTGCTGACACTCCATCAGATACATCCTTCCCATTAATTAAAATTATGACCTGAACCTATAATACCTTAACATTTTTTTCTTGTAATTCTATTCTTTTAATAAATAAAGTGATATAAAATGTACCATTTTTCGTTTTTATTTTACATATCGGAATATAGGGACAGAACTCAGAAGTGACACAATTTTTATTTTTTGGCGAGTTTAAGAATGTGGTAGAAATGTAGCAGCAGGGGGTCCACCGAAACCAGTAAAATTTTGAAAGTGGTCCACGAGAAAAATAAGTTTGGGAACTACTGATGTACACCATATAGATTACAGAACATAAATAAAAATATTTTACAAAGGGTGACACAATGGGCGGTCTTATCGCTAAGAGCGATCTTTTACAGACAACCTTTGGCTGGAATTCTAAGGGGAAGGATAAAGAAATAATGTAGGTAGTTTCCCGCGACCTTCACCAGGTCGTGGGTCCACCTTGTCGGTGGTATATCCTCGCTGCGTCTTCTGGTGCGTGGTCGCCACTCAAGAACTCGTCGGCCCCATGGGGCATCGGTCCTACGGGCAATGTGCTCGAACCACTGCCACATAAGTGTTGCAATTCTTCCGGCTATGTCGGTTACGCTCGTTCTTCTTCCTGACTCTTCATTTCTGAAAGGTAATTCTCGTAATGCTTAGAAAGTTCACAGTCTGAAGGTAGGCCATAACATCGGCCGCCGGCAGAAGTTACCACCCACCAGACAAAGCCTTGCCGCCAAGTGATTTGTCGTGTTCCGCCATGATGTCTGGTGAAGTTGTACGGAGGACGGGTCTGAGCAGTTGTATTGCGATGTCTGCCGGGTACGATGCGCCTAATGTTGTTGTGTTGAGAGTTTGGTCGTGGAGGGTCTTCAGATCAATCTCCCTTTGGCGCAGCATCGTTGGTCGTGTTGTTGGGTTTAACATTGCATCACCTCGCTTAACTGCCGTATTCCTTCCTATTCGCTCAGTTTTTCTGAGTGAATAGGCTCTTAATAAACTAGCGCGCTTTACCAGCAACGATCGCATCACTGCTTACCATCAGGCGGGATTGCGGTCAAGCGCTAGTTTATAATTATTAACAAAAAAATTAATCGTTCAAAATCTTGTCGCAGATATTGGCGACAAAAAAATAACAAAAACTTGTCAAAATGTTGGCAAATTAGACGTAGGTACTTATTTTTTGACAGATTGAGAATGAGATCAAAAATCTTAAAATTAGTAGAATTAGCCCTCTGAGGTCAGTCTCAATCTGTCAAATGTACCTCTAACTTATCAAAGTTGACTAGCATAATGATTTTTTTTTAATGATAATTAATCTTTTTTATTATTTATTTATTGATTTATAAACTCGTATATTACTTCAAATCAAGTTCAACATAATTTATTTGGTTCATGCATTAGAAATAGAGAATATTCTACTTCTATGAATAAAATATTCTCTGTGTTATAATATTCTATCACCAGTTTTGGCATACTGGAGGTAGAAAACCTATTCTATCTGTTACGTGCAGCCTGTAGGGTAACTTCACTCAGCGGGCATACAGCGACACACGCATCTGATATAATAGTGTCCTAAGGTGAATAATAAATAATCCAACCTAGTGAATTATTATATTACCTTCTTATAATCCCCTGCGTGACAGTCATCTTATTACATAGGCTCTGACCCCTTCTTACGTGATTAAATTTACATAAATGGTTAAATAAATAATATGTACTTTAATAAAAACGTTGCCCCCGCACTAAGAGTGATTCCTGTATCTTGGGTACGTTTAGTCATATGTTTTTATAAGTGAACAGACAGCTGTGCTGCTGGGCAGTTTTTTCCGCCACTTCTTCTTCCAAGCGAAAGCACTAGGAAGTGTCGATGGGTGGGCATTTTTGGGGAACTGTCTTATGAAATATTGAAGTTAAAAAGTGCTGATTCTCCTCCTAATTTGAATAAATGACTTTTGATTTTACAAACATTTAAACACAAACACATAAACAGCGTGTTGCGGGAATCGAACTCGCGACCACAGCACAGCAGTTGATCGCTCAGCTACTACGCTAACCGTGTCGACTCATAGTAACACCATTTTTCACAACCTATGTAAGAAAACCTATCCAAAAACATCTACAATGTATTTCTTTTCCAACACACTCACGCTTGTCGTTTCTATTTCTATTTAGGTATTAATTCATTAGAACACAACAAGACCCTTCTTAAGCCAGGAAGTGTTCCGTACAATACTAGGATTCAGTCCTTTTTTTCGAAGTAAAGAAAACGTGTCGAATAAAACTACCATTTCAAGTGGGCCGATGAGCTACGAATTTTTGTGGAGAATTGGAGTAGGTAAGGTCGTAAGTAGTAAGGCATTTTAAAGATTGAAAACTGTGTTTGTGTTTTTTTTTGGAACCGCTTTTACAAACTTTAGTATGAAAATGTTGTGTGTTTTTAGGGCTCCGTAACTAAAAGGTAAAGCGGAAGCCTATTCATGAGACTTCGCTGTCCGTCCGTCTGTCTGTCACCAGGCTGTATTTCATGAAACGTAACAGCTAGACAGTTGAAATTTTCAGAGATTATATATTTCTGTTGCCGCTATATTCACAAATGACGGTTAAGGTATTATTTTCAAATATAATCTCGTGATAAACATGTTTTATAAACTTACTAACATCTTTTTGCATAGATACTTGATTGCTATAAAAATTCAGAGTGATTATTTCATACCTCTAATTATACAAGTCCAAAATATATGGTTAGTTTCTTGATCAATAATCGAATTAAATTATGATTAAAAACACCTTCACCAAGAAACCATTCATTCATTTCATTCACAATACGTTCATTTATCTTTACTTACAAAATCTTCATTCATTTTGATAGATGCATACTCTAACACATTCACATTTCACATCCACAGACAGTATTACAGATAAGAGCCGTCTCGTATCGTGTGGGGGTTGAAAAGGGTACGCGGCTGTGCCAAGACGCCCTGATTAGGACCTGAATCTATTCCCCAAGATATATTGCCTTTATTTCCCCCTTTTTTTATTATTCCACCCTCTAAAAACATCTGTTTGACTTTTATTGCAATTTACTTACTTGAACCTTTCTTTTATGTTCTGTTGAGGTTTTCTTCGAATGAACAGAATGAACGAAATGTGAATGGCTGAGATTATCGCATTGAAAGATTAAATATTTCGGTTCTGTTTGAATAGTTATGTGGAGTAGTATAGCTGGTCTATAAAGTCATGAAAATGGATGTTTCTTGAATAAAAAACTTGCATCAATGTTTGTTAGTGCACCAAGCTGGACAAATTTTATCAAATATGGATGATATTTATGCTTGAACAGTGGCAAAAACAGGTAAGTATGTAATTATGTTACTGTTTGTTTTTTATCTACTAGAAGTTTCAAATTTACTAAGTAAACGTTTTTAAGACTAAAATAAGGATTGTTTACATTGCGCATTTATAGGTTATATTTGAGGAGACCATATTGTAGTGCGTTTTGATATTTTAGGTCATTGAATTTACCGCTGATTTTAAAAATGAATCATGTTGGGAATTAAAACTAGTGCTATCCATCTTCTGATAGAAATAACATATTATTATTTTTAATCTTTCAGGAAAATGTGAGAGTAAACCCTTTATCAAGATATATATGAGTCAGTTATTCGCCTAAGCGAAGGTAGCAGGCTGATGACAGCAGTAGCGGTGACGTTGTTAGTGACGCGGCTGACAATGAAATACTTTTTAACGAAGAATATTTGGAATCAGATGATGAAAGCAATTATTATGTTTTAGAATACTTTTCAATGGTAAAATCCCGTTAAAACATATAATAATAAATATGTATGATTTTATTTTTTGTTTTACTTATTTTATTTAAGCGCTAGAGACCATAGATTTGTGTTTTCATTAAAACCAGTTTTGCTTCTAGTACAAAATAATGTGCTAGTATCAAAATAATTTCAGTCACACTAACAGGATTGCTATATGCACGACCGCAGCGCCTTCATTTATTTTCACAACTTTATAGACAGATTATATCACGTTTTTAGATATCTCTGTTTTCGTATCCCTTTTAGTGAATGCGATGGAAGTAAGAGAGTTTGTTTTAACGTTTTAAACTATTGCTTGACCGTAATCTCGTCTGGAGGTAAGAAAATAATGCAATCGTTGATGGTAAAGCGCACTTGCTTATTAAGAGCCTATTCTCTCTAGCCTTGAGACACATAAGCTCCAATCAGACGGGAAGAACATTGTAGGTTTAATGTTAATACTGCAGATGTGCTTTACTTTTACGCAATCTTTGATTGGTTGCATATTGCTGAAGAATCTGCTGCGCCATTTCTGCTTCGCCACTAAAAGTTAGTAAGTGGTGGGATGGCACTTAGGGGACTGTCTGATGTAATTTTAACGTTCCAGAAACGTAACGTTCGCACTTTATTAGTTTTAACGTTCAAAAAACTAACTATAGCTTTTACATTTACGCCTAATTTTTAGCTTCAGCTGAAAAAGTGCTACTTACTTTTTCTCAACAATGAATATCGTTTAATCTAAGGAAATCTCTTTTTTTTTCATTTCATTTCAAATTGCAATCAAATGAGATCGAAAGCATTAAATATAAGAACTTCTAAGCAGTACATGCAAATTAAGAGCGGAAAAGATGTCGATTGAGTTTTTGGTAACAGGTTCTGCATCGTCTGGTTCTGCGTCTATAACATGTAACCTTGTAAACGATGTAAGGTGACCACAGTTCTGTGAAGACATGAAGAACAGGGAGTAAAGTTCACTCATCCTCCATAGAAAAGGGAAGATCCTGCGACCAGACGAGTGTTATGTCTGGCGGGCACAACGACGATCACGTCGGGGTCACCAGTGTGGAGGCACGAATGAACTTTACTCTCTGTTCCTCATTACTCCACACTTCCTTCACAAAACAATTTAGGTACACATAAGATAATCAGCCTGTTTCTACTCCTGGGATACAGTCCTCTCCTTAGTGAGAGGGAGTGAACTCTAATCTGGCACGCTGGCCCAGCGCGGGTTGTTAGATGTCACATGGCTTTGAAGCTTTTATCGCTAGGACATGCCGATATCCTCACGATGTCTTCCTACATTTTGAGAGCAGTGCTGATGAAATAATTTACACAAAGTAATGCATCTAACGGAGTTCGGACCTACGATCTGTAAGTCAAATCAAATCAAATAAAGAAAGAAATAAAGAAAATGCATTTATTGACATTACAGCAAGATACATAAATTTAAAACTATAAAACTTGGCTTGTAATGCCAAAAGGGCCTCAGCTCAGCATAATGTCAGATGACAACATGAAGTGTACCATCGGACGCTGATTTTCAGCTGCAACCCACGAGTGCCATACGCTAGAATTACAAAAACACAGTCCGCAATAATAATGCCACTAAAAGTGTTATTATGGTATTTAAAGTTCGTAATAATACACCCACCAATATACCACCGGTGATGTTACAAGGAACACCATTAAAAGTGGTCTCTCAATTTGAATACCTCAGTCATTTGGTGATGGATTCTCTCACAGATGACCAAGATATAGATAGGGAGCGCGGGGCGTTGGCAGCCCGATGCAACATGATTGCTCGCAGGTTTGCGCGGTGTACTGAGCAGGTAAAACTGATGCTCTTTAGAGCTTACTACCAGTCGTTTTACTCGTGCAGCTTGTGGGTTAGGTATACGCAGAAGGCTTACAACGCTCTGCGCGTCCAGTACAATAATGCGCTGAGGATGATGTCGGGGCTGCCTCGATTTTGCAGTGCATCAGGCATGTTCGCGAAAGCGCAAATTGATGACTTTTATGCCATCATACGCAAACGGTGTGCTTCGATGTTGCAGCGATTTCGGGGCAGCCCAAACAGTATCCTAGCTACACTGGCGGACAAGGTCGACGGACCTTTTATTAGGCTCTGGGCAGACAGACATGTGCGCGCACACATTCATGTTTCCAACTGATCCCAGTTTCTCTTTTTACTGACATAAAATAAGTTTTTTTTTTACTAACAATATATGGGCCTTACCTAAAATAAAGAGTTTGAATTTGAATAATATAAACGATATATTATAATAATAGTAATCCAAATAATATAAAAACTTACACAGAATCACATAAAAATGTTGTGACATGCATAAATGTGTGTGTGTGTGTGTTGGTGCTTTAGAATAGTCAATGTCGGTCAGTCCAAGTAAAGTGAAGCTAAATAAGTAAGTCACTGCCGATACCGTTAGCCCACCTTTTTGTTGTGATGGGAAAACATCAAATGACTTCTTCCGCTCTGGGCGGAACAGAAAGGCGTGTCAGACTTTTACTGACTAAAACCCACCCGTGTTTCTTCACTTACCCTTACGACGGCCAGGGCCACGGTTTCTTTTTTAACCTACCCGCAACCTTGACCCAAGAGGAATCGGTCTTCGTGGACCCCGTCACGATGTCTAGCCCACCTCTGCTCTGTTTTATGCTGCGCTGCTGTATTTATTTAGGCATCATCATCATCATCAACCTTTTCATCCCACTGCACAGGTCTCCTCTCATACACAAAAGGATTGAGCGTAATCACCACGCTTGCTCAATGCAGGTTGGCGATTTCAGACTAAAAGTTTTCCTTCACCTTCAGTCATTGGTGTCCAAGATATACTTAGAAAATTTACATTGGTACTTGCCTGACCCGAAATAGAACCCGCGCACTCATACTTGAGAGGCTGGTGTTTTAACCACTAGGCCACCACGACATCATATTTAGGCTTACTGCTTTCCAACTATATATTATATTTCCACGAACAAATCTAGCCGGTTTTTAACTTTATGAACATAGAAACAATTCAGGTGGCAATTTGTTTCATGTGCAATTTGTCGGAAAATATTTTGTTGAAAGACTTAACAAACATTGTTCAGCATCTCAATGGCATAACAAACTTCAATTATACAGTCCAAAAGATTTTAAAGGAAATTAACAATCCGGTCATTGGAAATTTCCAAAACACATGAAACCTACTAAGATAATAAGTGCGAAAGTCTGTGAGTATGGATGGATGTTTGTTACTGTTTCACTCAAAAACTACTGCACGGATTACACCTTACTAGCTGCGTGCCGCGGTTACGCGGTTTTTTGGTTGCTGGTCGCAGCGTGATGTTATATATCCTAAAGCCTTCCTGGATTAATGGGCTATCCAACACAAAAAGATTTTTTCAATCGTACTAGTAGTTCCTAAGATTAGCGCGTTCAAACAAACAAACAAACTTTACAGCTTTATATCTATACTAACTACTAGCTGAAGAGTTTGTTTGTTCCACGCGAACGATATTAGTATAGATCAAGATCAATCTTGTAGCATTCAATGCCGCCAAAACACAGGCGTGTCTTCTCACCGCCAAAAGGAGCTCCTACTTTTCAGAATGTATCCTTGGAGCTTAACTTTGGGCGGTTCATTAAGTCGAAGGTCAAGGTGGCTGCCAGAAAACTAGGCGTCATCGCGAAGGTCCGGCGGTACTTCACACCAAGGCGGCTTCTAATTTTGTACAAAGCACAGGTCCGCTCGTGTGTGGAGTACTACAGCCACATTTGGGCTGGTGCTGCGAAATGTCACCTTGCCACTTTGGATTCGGTGGAGAGGCGTGCGAAGAGGCTGATTGGCGACCCAGACTTAACTCGAAACGGTCTCCAAAGCCTGGAGCACAGGCGTAGAGTAGCCAGCCTTTCGGTCTTCTATAGGATGCATTCTGGTGAGTGTGCAAGGGAATTGCATGATTTAATTCCCCCATCTCCGTTCCATCATCCGACGACCCGTCTTACGGCGAGTTTCCACCCTTACGTTGTTGACACCACTGCGATCCGGACGAAGCGTTTTGATTCCTCCTTTATACCGCGTACATCGAGGGACTGGAACAATTTGCCAGCGTCGGTGTTTCCGTCACAATACAATTTGAGTGTCTTCAAGGCTAGAGTGAATAGGCTCTTAATAAACTAGCGCGCTTTACCATCAACGATCGCATCACTGCTTACCATCAGGCGGGATTGCGGTCAAGCGCTGGTTTATAATTTATAAAAAAAAAAAGACGTGTGGCACTCGGGGACTGCCGCGGTAAAGCTACTGCATAGCATTTTGAATTTCTTTTTTTTTTTTCTTTTTTCTTCATTTTTATTTTTTTTTTATATGTTCTTCTTTTTTCTTTTTTTTTATTTATTATTATTATTTTATTTTAATTTTTTATTATTTTCTTTTTTTTTCTTCATATTTATTTCTTTTCTTTTTTTATTATTATTTCTTCATTATTTTTTTTTTATTTATTTCATTTTCTTTTTATTTTCAGCTATTCGATGTTGTACATAAATACCTATACACCTATATACTTTCTCATAAACAGCTGCTTATGTATTCGTCCGATTTCGGAACAGCTCGTCTCGATTCGTGCGAGTTTCGTAGAGTCGTACAATACGTCTAATCGCACGCACACAACGCCGAAGACTGCCGAACTGAAACGACGTTAGACGATGTACGGCCTTCAAGCCACACCTCCGTGCCCGTCGGAGTGGGGAGCGTGAGGTTTTTTCGTTACGGAATTTCTGGATTCGGTCCCCGCGCTCAAGGCCCGCGATAGAAGCTATGCAATAGCTTAAAAAAAAAGATAACCAGGAATTTTTATCCTAGTTTTTCTACGGGATCGGAACTTACGCGGGTGAAACTGTGAGGCGCAGCTAGTAAAGAAATATATATGTATGTAAGTGCGACAGCAAATATATATGTATGTAAGGGCGACAGCAAATCTACCTGAAACTGTCAAATATTCCCACTCAACCTTGAGCCTTAATGTTTAGCCATAAAGTTGAAAATCCAATAAAAATCAATGTGCTGTCGTCTATACATACACAAAGTCATATTTTCTTTATACGAAACCTGAATATTGGAATCAATTCAGTTGCTTTTCCTCAACAAACTAGTTCAGAAAAAGCAACTGACTGGAATGTTGCAATGTGCTTACCAAGCGCATAGCACAGTGTTGGCCATAGATCATAGTACTAAGCGCGTGCGCATAGTTGGACAACCAGGTAAGTTAACGTTCATAACTTTGTGGTTTTTCAATAATTTTTTTTGAAATTTTGTACATTTATTCTGTACTTTAAAATAATAATAATAATTTATTTCAGACGTAGTCCATATAATGTTAGTCATACAAAAATTGAAATAAAAATAAAACCTTATAAATCTATTGTTAGTACACAAAACAGAAATACAACACAATCAAATGGAACCGCACAGAAGTGCCAAGTTATGCCAAGCCCAGGACGCGACCACCCGTAGTGTGTAGTCGCATCCAGTGCCACCACATCGGCGAGTCCCAGCGGTCCACGAAAACACTCAGAAGGCTGTTCGGGCTGACCCACATTCGCTTCATGAGAGATGCACAGCACTTTCGCATGATGGCATGGAAACCATCCACTCTTTTCTCAGCAAACATTGCTGAAGCGCTGCAGCAGCGCCGTAGTCCAAACAGTATTCTGAACACATTATTATATTTGACTCGCATAGCGGTGCGTGTACTTAGTCCACAGGCTGCAAGTGTAGAAGGACTGGCAGAAGGCCTTAAGTAAAGTCACCTTGACTTGCTCGGTACACCGTGCAAACCTGCGGGCCAGCATGTTACAGCGCACAGACAGCGCCCTGCGTTCCCTCTCCAAATCACAATCATCACTCAGATCCTCAGAGACACATTATTAGATATGTTTTAAAAAAATAAACATGGTTCTATACAAGTTATGAGCGATATTTTAGTAAGATGAAATATTTTTTTTTTTTATTTAAAAATCAATCAAAATCAAATTTAAAGCATATATTTCAAGTAAACCAATTATAGGTACTTTTGACTAATATGAAGGTAGTTGGTCCCTCCAAAAATGGACATGAAACTCCATGATCAATACTTTGAATCATAATACATCAATTTATTGCTCATTGCCCAAAGGACAATAAAGTGGGTAAGAATCAATTCATACGTACCATAACCACACCACGTCACAGCGACAAAATGTGGTCAAGCTGTGGTTACGTTAGAGGCTGATGATGATGATGTGGTTACGTGTGCATAGTGTCGCAGCGGTTTTTTGCAGTTGCGTTGTGAGCCGACAGAATGCCGATGTGGTTGGGTTGTCGCTGTCGTTGCGATGTGGTAACCACGTTGTCATGTGCAGCGATTGGAATACTCTTCTGTTCTTTGATCCCAAATGCATCGCAAATTGCGAAGCTCCTCGATAAACACATCCATGTCAAAAGTCTCGGAGTCGGACATTTTAAAGGGGGAGCGCCTAGGCGCGATATGGTTGCGATGTGGTCTTATTACACAGTTGGTCGATAAGAACGGCAAAATGTGGTACGTGTAAATTGTAATATTCATTTTCAATATAAAATATACGCCCGACCACATGGCGTCGTTGTGGTGTGGTAGTGGCTGTGGTGTGGTTGTGGTACGTGTGAATTGACCTGAGTGAGTTCTGCGTGATTGAATCAGAACTGTAGGACAACCAAGGCGACAAACATAGCCCAAAGAATTGCCAAACTTAAATGGCAGTGTACAAGATTAAACTTAAATATTATCTTCTATCCTTTTTTTAACGAAATAGAAAAAAGAAATGCACTTAACTTAAAATTAGTTTAGTTTGTGAACAAGAGATTCAGCGCCAAGATTAAACCAAAAATGGCATCCACGGGTACGTTTTCTCTGCCATGGCAACGGGTTGTTCGAGTGAGACAATGTGGCTCCTAGCCTACAGGCAAGTGAAGGAACACGGGTGGGTTTTAGTCAGTAAACGTCTGACAGACACGCCTTTACACTCTACCCAGAGAGGGAGAGATCAATTCGTGATATCCCATCCAATTAAAGGGTACATACGTTTTATATCCAATTCGTTTACACCTACAACAAATACCTTTAGTACAGCGTATAAAATAATTCTACCCAGTTGCTCGAGAATGACGGAGCAAATTGTGTTTTGTTTTCATTGTGATGTTCATCTTTGTTCACACGTATATTGTTTTTAGTTGTTGAAACAACTATAGGAACTATTGGAAAAGCTAATGTAGTTTGTTTTATTTAATTGCATTCTCTTTCTTTTGAGGATAGGTAGGATATATGTGAAATGGTGATAGTTTTACAAAATAAAAAAAAAACTAAATCAGCTCATAATGTTTTTGGAGGATATTTTTGTTCTCCATAGAAAAGGGAGGATCCTCCGACCAAACAGGTGTTATGTCTGGCGAGTACTTGCCCAATACTTGATTTTGGGAAGTTTTATATACGCTAGTTGCAGAGTGACGTCAATATAACGCGTTGTTTGCATGTGGCGGTTATATATACCGCTAGAATATTTACACAGCTTCGACACAGACCTCCTCTCAGTATAAGGGAGTGGGCCGTAATACACTCCGGTACGGGTAGATGGATGTCAAATGTCTTAGGCCTCTGCCTCGAATCTTGCGGGCAGCGAGGCGGCGGCGGCGGCGGCGCGTGAGCGGCAGGATCTTAGGCATAAAATCAAACGGACCGGTTCTCGAAAACAGCGGCGGTGGCGGGCAGCGAGCGGTGTGCTTCTCTGCCTCGAATCTTGCGGGCAGCGGGCGGGCAGTGAGCGGTGCACTTTAAGTCAAGGGGTGATCGAGCGTTAGGAATAAATTTGAAAAAGATGTTGCCGTCACTGTTCAGACATTTCTTTCACGATTAAAAACAAATATCTCGTCGACACAATCGTGAACACAACACTACGCGGCTATAGTGACGGTTCTTCGATGCCCGCCCGGCTCCCTCGCCGCTGCCACCGCCGCCCCGCAGCCCGCAAGATTCGAGGCAGAGGCCTTAGATTTCTTGTTTGTCATGGTCATGGACATGACGGTTTCCTGGCGATGTTTTCCTTCATCCTTTAGAGAACAGTGGTGCTGCAAAAATTTACATAAAATACTGTTCTCATATATCTCTCATCACAGTTAGGACATCAAAGACTGATTTATGCAATAAAAAATATCTAAACAATCGTCTTTCAGACGACTTTTCGTCTATATAAGAACTTAGTGACATCAAGTTATGACTTGTTCATCGTTCAACTTTGTTCATTTCACTTGTTAAATTTTTCTGATTTGAACACAAAACACTAACTTTACGAACTTTATAAACAATGGAAGCATAGACAAGATAGAAGTTGTCAAGCATGAATAATTGTATTTTTTTTTTCTTTTAGAAAAGTTTTGACCGACAGACATTTTAAAATCTTTATTCTTCTTATCTTTCTTTCGTTTTGAATTTGGTGCTATCCAACTTTGAAAAAATTTTGGAGTAACATTCTTAGGAAGGAAAGTTGGAAAGCTTTGTATAATAACCATTTTAGTTCATTAATTTTTTCAGAAGATTAGACTTCGATGAAATATTTAGACCATTCCACACAATAATTACAACATAAGTACTCACTACACAGTTTAAGTTTTATAAATATTGTCTTCAGTTGTAGTTAGTTAACAATTGTACTTAACACGTGATATGCACGAACCATACGCTAGCTCACTACGGGGCGGCGAGAGCCTGGTGATCTGTACTACAGGTTTTCCTGAAACCTACTTCAGACACCAGCTCTCACAAAGGACTTGTAAATATTTAAACTGTTAGCTTTAAGTAGAATTGTAACTACCTTTGTGGAGAAATTAATAAATTTATTATATTTTTATTATAATTCGATTTGTGAACGTAAATAAACGACCTTTTTGAAAAATATTCACTTTTAGTATGTGTGTCACACTGAATGTAGAAATGGCATACATTTCGAAACACATTAGGAATAACCTGGTCGCAATATCCTTTAAAATTGCTCATCATCAGATGAATTCATACCAATTACCATTGTATTGGACAATACATAATAGTATAAAAAAATAAAATAAATTTGTCACATGCGGATAAAAAAAGAAAAATATTGAATTGCAATTTAAATAAGATATATTGAGTCAATTAATTATAAAAATGTCAATAGATATATAAACTAATATCAGATGAAAAAATAATGTTAAACGTTAAGTTACAGTCAAAGCATAACCATCAGATCATCATTTCAGCCGACGTCCACTACTGGACATAGGCCTCCTCCAAGAATCCCCACGGTGACCGGTCTTGCGCCTCCCGCATCAGCTGTTTCTCGCGACATTCACAAGGTCGTCGATCCACCTTTTCGGGAGCCTACCCACGTTGCGTCTGCTTGGTCGCCACTCGAAAATCCGTCGGCCCCGTCGGGCATCGGTCCTACGGGCAACGTACCGGCCCACTTAAGTGTTGCAATACTTCGAGTTATGTCAGTTACTCTCGTTCGTCTACGTATCTCCTCATTCCTGATTTGATCCCACAGTGAAACCCCAAGCATAGCCCTTTAACCCTTTGAAACCTGGAGCTTTCTTATAGGGCCCATTGTTAGCGACCACCTCTCAATTCCATAAGTCATCACTGCCAAAACACACTGGTCGAAGACTTTTGTCTTGAGATACCGCGGTATTTCGGACGAGAAGATTCTACAACGTCGACGTGTTATTACACAAACTATGTGAGGATACTGCAATCAAAACAGTCTCCAAGCTATAGGATGCATTCTGGTGAGTGTGCAAGGGAATGGCATGATTTAATTCCCCCATCACCGTTCCATCATCGGACGACCCGTCATACGGCGAGTTTCCACCCTTACGTTGTTGACACCACTGCGATCCGGACGAAGCGTTTTGCATCCTCCTTTATACCGCGTACATCGAGGGACTAGAACAATTTGCCAGCGTCGGTGTTTCCATCACACTATAATTTGAGTGTCTTCAAGGCTAGAGTGAATAGGCTCTTAATAAACTAGCGCGCTTTACCATCAACGATCGCACCACTGCTTAACATCAGGCGGGATTGCGGTCAAGCACTGATTTATAATTTATAAAAAAAAAATCAATACTACCTAAAAAATCCTGCTAAACTACGTAAATCAGGCGATAATGCGCAAGCGGTACGCGTCCCTGGTGCGCAGAGTGAGGGGCAACGCCAACTCCGTCCTCAAGATGATCGCCAACAGACTAGAGTGCCGTTATATCCGACAATGCTGCAGTAGACATATTGGCTGCCGTGGCTGTCATGTGAAGTTGTAGTCTGTACTGGTTGTGAGAATAGCGGTGGCCTAGGCCACCACTACCGGCCGATTCGCTTACAAAATACTTAGAATTGATTAACTCAATATGTTTTACTAGCGGCCGCCAGCGACTTCGTTCGCGTGGTGTAGTTATACTCCGCTCCTATTGGTCGCAGCGGGATGTTAAATAGCTTAAAGCCTTTCTGAATTAATGGGCTATCTAACGCAAAAAGAATTTTTCAAATCAAAACAGTAGTTCCTGAGATTAGTGAGTTCAAACAAACAAACAAACTTTCAGCTTTATATATTAGTATAGATTTAAATTCCAATTCAGTATTTTTCTTTTTTTATCCGCATGTGTCAATTCAATTTTTTTTTTTTATTCGTATGTATAAATTCAATATTTTTCTTTTTTTATCCGCATGTGTAAATTCAATATTTTTCTTTTTTTATCCGCATGTGTCAATAGGGGTGTATCCAAGGTATGAAAATCAAAAAAATAATTAGTCCGTCTTATAGATATTAAAAAAAAATTTAGACCCGTATTTCTTATTTTGTCGAAATTACCAAAAACTATTGAGATATATCGTATTAAAGCGGAGTAGGGGCTAATTACGTCACGCCGTAGTATAATTTGTACCATGGCGTGATGTCATGCGACATTTCAAATCAATATATCTTCCTAAGTATTTGAATGAAAGAAAAAATAAAAAATACGTGTTCTATATGTTTTATAAATCTACCTGATGGACATTAAATTATTTTTTAGGATACAACCCAATTCAATATATATATATTTTTATTAATTATAAATTAGCGCTTGACCGCAATCCCGCCTGATGGTAAGCAGTGATGCGATCGTTGATGGTAATGCGCACTAGTTTATTAAGAACCTATTCACTCAGATTGAGCGAATAGGAAGGAAGACAGCAGTTGAGCGAGGTGATGCAATGTTAAACCCAACAACACGACCAACGATGCTGCGCCAAAGGGAGATTGATCTGAAGACCCTCCACGACCAAACACCCAACACAACAACATTTGGCGCATCGTACCCGACACACATCGCAACACAACTGCTCAGTCCCGTCCTCCGTACGGCTTCACCAGACATCATGCCGGAACACGACAAATCGCTTGGCGGCAAGGCTTTGTCTGGTGGGTGGTAACTTCTGCCGGCGGCCGGTGCTATGTGCCAATTCAATATTTTTCTTTTTTTATCCGCATGTGTCAATTTTATTTTGACTTACTAGATGTAGATCGTAGGTCGAACCCCATCAGGCGCATTACTTTGTGTATACTATTTCTTCACCACTGCTCTCAAAACGTTGAAGGAAAACTTCGTGAGGAAACCGGCAAGTCCTAAAGACAAAAACTTTGAAGACATGTCACATCTATCAATCCGCACTGGGCCTCCGTACGGCCCACTTCCTCTCATCGAGACAAGGCTGGTGTCCCAACAGTGAGAACATTATAAGTTGGTTATTACTGGTGTTTGCTCGTTTTTTCTCTATACTTGTTATCTTTTATGTTTCATTTTATGTGCCTGTGTATATGAATCTGGAATGTTTTAAATCCTACCTACAATTTCAGAGCAGATTCTAATAAACAAGCAAATACTTCAACAGCCTAATTGCGTACTTAACAAACTATTAAACTAAATTTAAATCATTTTAAAGCATAATACTAATCCATTGCTCCATATATTCGAGAAATGTCATCATCATCATCATCATTTCAGCCGAAAGACGTCCACTGCTGGACATAGGCCTCCCCCAAGGTTCTCCACGACGACCGGTCCTGCGCCTCCCGCATCCAGCGGTTTCCCGCGACCTTCACCAGGTCGTCGGTCCACCTTGTCGGGGGCCTACCCACGCTACGTCTTCCGGTGCGTGGTCGCCACTCGAGAACCCGTCGGCCCCATCGGGCATCGGTCCTACGGGCAATGTGTCCAGCCCATTGCCACTTCAGTGTTGCAATTCTTCGGGCTATGTCGGTTACTCTCGTTTTTCTGCGGATCTCCTCATTCCTGATTCGATCGCGCAGTGAAACCCCAAGCATAGCCCTCTCCATTGCCCTTTGAGTGACTTTGAGCCTTCTTATAAGGCCCATTGTTAGCGACCACGTCTCAATTCCATAAGTCATCACTGGCAACACACACTGGTCGAAGACTTTTGTCTTGAGACACTGCGGTATTTCGGACGAGAAGATTCTACGTAACTTCCCGAAAGCAGCCCAGCCGAGTTGGATTCGACGATTGACCTCTTTCTCGAAATTGGATTCGAGAAATGTGCCAACATCGTAAATAACACAATGTATGTTGTTGAATTATTAAAATCAAAATTAAAACCATTTCTACGGTAAGTGTGTTATGCAATTAACCAGCTGTTTACTAACCCATCAATTTCGTAAAGAAACTGGCCAAAAGTCAACCACGATACGATTCATTAATCTTGTACCCCGACCCATCCAATTACTGTCCGCGTTTATCGCCGCTTCACATCAAGACAAGCCATTAAGTCACCCTCTCTGTTACAATACTATTAATCATTGCTGAACAACAGGTAAATACACAACAGTTATATTTCATTCGTGAACGAAGGTCAAAGACTGAACTTCCAAAAATGCCGTATGAAGGTACGAAAGTAAGGTAATTCACCATAACATAACATAAAAAGCATATAAAGTTCCCAATCCTGGGACACAGTTCTCCTCTCAGTGAAAGGGAGGTAGGCCATAACATCGGCCGCCGGCAGAAGTTACCACCCACCAGACAAAGTCTTGCCGCCAAGCGATTCGTCATGTTCCGGCATGATGTCTGGTAAAACCGTAAGGTGGACGGGTCTGAGCAGTTGTGTTGGAATGTGTGCCGGGTACGATGCACCAAATGTTGTTGTGTTGGGAGTTTGGTCGTGGAGGGTCTGCAGATCAATCTCCCTCTGGCGCAGCATCGTTGGTCGTGTTGTTGGGTTTAACATTGCATCACCTCGCTCAACTGCCGTCTTCCTTCCTATTCGCTCAGTTTTTCTGAGTGAATAGGCTTTTAATAAACTAGCGCGCTTTACCATCAACGATCGCATCACTGCTTACCATCGCGGGCCAATGCGGGTTGGTAGATGTCACATGTCTTCGAAGTTTTGGCACTAGGACACGCCGGTTTCCTCACGATGCTTTCCTTCACCGTTTTGGGAGCAGTGGTGATGAAATAAACTACAAAAAGTAAAGTGGCTGATGAGGTTCGATCTTCCACCTACAACTAGTTTTTGAAGTGAAACTTCTTTACGCACGCTTGACTTGGGTAGTAAGCTGGCAAACGCATGACGTAAGCGTTACGAAAAGTGATCTGGCAAGGCGAACGGAAGTTAAGTGGGGGATATAAGCACAGAGACGCCCGTGGTGCGAGCTTGGTACTACAAGGTCTACAACGTTTTTTTTTTTTTTTTTCTATAAAAGTAGAAGATCTATGCAAAAATATTAATTTACCAATGAAACCATGAAATAAATTTAAATATTTATAGAAAATTAATATATGTATATGTGTATACATGTATATATTGTACACACATATATATATATATATATATATATACATACAGATGGAGCGAAAGAAGTTTCACTTCAGTCGTGTGGTCATAAGCACACTCGTATTTTTTTTTTTAATAATTATAAACTAGTACTTGACTGCAATCCCGCCTGATGGTAAGTAGTGATGCAATAGTTTAAGCTTCCGAGAGTGATGATGATGACGTCACGCTGAAGTTGTTGCACGAAGGCTGCGCTGACGTTCATGCTTGGGGTCACCAGTGTGGAGGCATGAGGAACAGAGAGTAAAGTTCACTCATCCTCCCTAGAAAAGGGAGGATCCTCCGATCAGACGGTGTTATGTCTGGCGGGCACTTGCCCTGTACTTGAATTTGGGTAGTTGTATGTATGCTAATTGCACGGTAAACTCTGATTGCGAGATGTAGAATTCGTGTGATGTCAATATGACGCGTTGATCCATGTGCCGTTTGAAAGTACCTCTACAAGTTGATGGTAAAGCGCACTAGTTTATTAAGCCTATTCACTTAAAAAACTTAGGAATAGGAAGGATGACGGCAGTTGAACGAGGTGATGCAATGTTAATCCCAAGACCAACACGACCAACGATGCTGTGCCAGAGGGAGATTGATCTGAAGAGCCTCCACGACCAAACTCCCGACACAACAACATTAGGCGCATCGTACCCGGCACACATCGCAACACAACTGCTCAGACCCGTCCTCCGTATGTAAGTTGCGGCCGATTCCACTAGGCCAGCGTCTGCTCTCGTTAATTTTTTATTTATTAATTTAATTCAAGCCACTAGGGCCCATAGAAAATACAATACAAACTATAACATAAAAACACTTGTAAACTAATATATAAAAAAATTCACAGCAAATACATTACTGTACTATTAAAACTTAAAAATACTATATATCCATATAACATAACAAATAAATCATCGTGCACGGATCATCGGCGTCGTGTTTCGCTGACTGGTGTCACGCAGCCGGCCACGAAAGCGGCTGTACACAACACCCTTCGGCCATAGCTCTTCTTTCAGGAACTTATAATGCACCATTGTTCTGTAATAATGTAAGTTAGCTATATCGAATGATTATACAAACCATTAGCCGTTAATACAATACTTCTTAAATTAAGTTCAATGCTTCATTTTCTTTTTATTCCATTAAGAAAAGAACAGAAGATAATCATAAGTTTAGTCTGGTTATGAATTATCTACCTATATTGTTATAGACATCATCAACTGGCTAACGACACACAAAATCTGCAATAGCAAGTTCATCATCATCATCATCATTACAGCCGACAGACGTCCACAGCTGGACATAGGCCTCCCCCAAGGATCTCCACTATGACCGATCCTGCGCCTCCCGCATCCAATTGTTTCCCGCGACCTTCACCAGATCGTCGGTCCACCTTGTCAGGGGCCTACCCACGCTGCGTCTACCGCTGCATGGTCACTCGAGAAACCGTCGGCTCTATCGGGCATCGGCAATAGGGTAGTTGACTAAAAAAACTAATTTGTCCGTCAGTCAGATTTCCAAAAAAAACTAGACACTAGTAATTTTTCTTTTTTCATATAAACAGAAAATAAGACGATAACAATTTGGGTAGAGTCATTTCTGTCTCATCATCGTAACATGTTACGTGGATAATAAATGTCTTGCCATGGTGCCTCCGCCAGGCCGGAACAAGCGATGATATACATACAAAACTAAAATTTGGGAGAGAGGTGTTGAAATAACTCTACCCAAATTGGATTATAACTCTGCAATTTCCGCTTAAATGCAAACCGACTGCCTTCCTGATATCAAGAGAAAGCGCATTCCACAGAAGAATGGATTGAATATGAAATTTTAATGAATAGTGAACAAAGTCAGACGTATGTGAAGGACGGAGTAAGAGAGATTGTTAGAAGAACGCAGATTCTTAGTGTATGAAGAACATAAATATTGGAAGTGAGT
This sequence comes from Sesamia inferens, assembly GCA_037179545.1. Classification (NCBI taxonomy): domain Eukaryota; kingdom Metazoa; phylum Arthropoda; class Insecta; order Lepidoptera; family Noctuidae; genus Sesamia; species Sesamia inferens. Next base: position 8,283,862 of record CM073949.1, read on the forward strand.
CACAAGATAAGAAGGGAAGGGAAGGGAGAAAAGCGTGGTCAAGGCGCGCAAATATCTTCCCTGGTGAATCGGAAAAAATCATTTCCCAGTAACTAAGTTAGGACACCACGGTCTAATGGGTTTAATTAGGTTAGAATTATGGCCGACCTCGCGCGTGGCTGGAGAAACATTCGATTTGGTCGCAGTTACTTGGCTAAATAATGTTCAAGGATTCGAAAAGAGGCGTAATCAGTTAGGTGTGTCTTCTAGAGTTAGTTACAATTTGCAGTAGTCTTTCCTAGTGAGAGTTTATAGGACTAAACTGGAGTATTTTTTATAATCATAAATTTGAGCTTGACCGCAATCTCGCCTGATGGCAAGCAGTGATACAATCCTTGATGTAAATCCCGCTTAGCTAGTGTATTAAGCCTATTCAGTTAAAAAAACTTAGTCAATAGGAAAGAAGACGGTTGTTTAGAGATATGATGCAATGTTAAACCCAACAACACGACCAACGATGCTGCGCCAGAGGGAGAATGATCTGGAGACCCTCCACGATCAAACTCCCGACCCAACGACATTGGCGCATCATACCCGGCACACATCGCAAAACAAATGCTCAGACAATCAACCCAGTCGATAGATTATTTAAAAATCTCATCGTGAAAACATAAGTGAAGTGAGTCTGGAATGAGCTATCAATAGTGAAAATCAATAGTAATATTTGGACACACAGTTCACTTTTTTAACGTGATAATCCAGTGCTTGACTGCGATCTAGCCTGACGGTAAGCACTGGTGCAATCATTGATGGATTGAGCAAGCGCACTAGTTTTTTAAAAGCCTATTTACTCTAGCCTTAAAGACAATTAATTTGAAAAATAGTAATCAAACGGGAAGACCGCCGTAGGCAAATTGTTCCAGTACTTCGATGTACGCGGTATAAAATACCACAGCGGTCAGTTTATCTAAAGTTTTCACAGTGAGAGATACAGATCATTGATGTTTCAATGATCCTTTAACCGTACAGATAATTTGCTGATTTTCTATATGCGGACTAACTACAATATAAATTATAATATTAAACATAATAAATAATAAGAATATATAATAAATTATAATTTGGCAGGCTTTGAATGGATCGGTCTTTTGTACCTTTATGATTGATTTTAATACTAATATTGATTTTAGATGTAGGTAGGCAGATTACAATATAGGCGCATTAGAATATTAGTTTTATTCATTTATTTATTAATTTCGTATATAAAAAGGTAGAAAGGCTTAGATATTCTTTCTAAAATTCTAACGGCCATGGAAAGAGCTATGCTCGGAGTTTCGCTGCGCGATCGAATCAGAAATGAGGAGATCCGCAGAAGCACCAAAGTCTCCGACATATGTAGGTCTTCGAGTTGCTAAAATTAAGTGGCAATGGGCAGGGCACATTGCTCGTAGAACCGATGGCCGATGAGGTAGTAAGGTTCTGGAGTGGCGGCCACGTACCTGAAAATGCAGCGTAGGGAGGCCCCCAACAAGGTGGACCGTTCACCTGGTGAAGGTCGCAGAGGAAGGTGATGGATGCCGGCACCACAAGACAGGTTATCGTGGAAAGCCTTGGGGGAGGTCTTTGTCCAGTAGTGGACGTCTATAGGCAGAAGAAGAAGACGAAGGGTGTAAAACGTCCTGATGGACGTCCGCCGTGGTAGGCGGCGGAGCCTGTCAGACTCTTACTGACCAAACACTAACGCCGGGGGTCGTGGGAACGTACGATTCTTCTGCATCCCCTGACTAGTACATCATTGGTCCATCACTATGGGCTTCCTCCAGTCAGGGGGAAAAGTAAAATATTTGCCACCTTCCGCGACGTCTAAGATTGGTGCACGTAGAACACTACACGCCGCTACCATTTTTTTGTGTGGATGGGAAATCTGGGCGGAAGGGCGTGTCAGACTTTTACTGACTAAAACCCACCCGTGTTTCTTCACTTACCTGTGCGCCAGGGCCACGGTTTCTTTTTTAACCAACCCGCAACCCTGGCCCAGGAAGCATCGGTATTCGTGGACCCCGTCACGATGTGCTGACATCTCTTTGAGGCGCGCGACGTCCACCCGGGACTGGTCCATACCGCACGGCGAGCAGTGGCAAGCTCGCGCCTCGTAGCCGGGAGTTCGATGTTGTCTCCCGACCAGGGCGTCTCCTGCGGCGGCTAAAAGCGAGAGCTCCTGCTGTGTGGGGACAGACGTCCCTGAGTTCGTCGCCCCTAGTTTCATTTATTGGGTTGAAAGAGGCGTTATTTGCCTTCTACCGACGCGAGGTGAGTGGACGAGATCTTCCTCTAACGTAACACGTCCAATCGAAATTAGTTGCTACGACCTGTAAGAAAAAAAAATGAAAAGTTAAAAAAGGTCTCATTATTTTAAAAAAGTGTGCATCATTAGAAGCGCAAATCTATTTTAGAAGTTCATTCATTTAATAAAGCCTTCATCAAACTGAACAAGTTTTTAAAATTTCAGGTAGAAGATTCTCAAATTAAATATTAATTGTCGTTAAAAAAATGTTCATAATAACCCAATATCGGTTAAAAAATAATTACACGTTCCATTAAACACAAAAAATAAACAAAGAATGAATTTGCTCGCGAGACTGCTACCGGCTACGTCGTAGCTCACGTGACTACTATCTGCTACGGCGTAACTTTGACGTCAAAGATGCAGCTACGAGTACTGCGTAGCACCAATATCATTAAATAAATCGCTAGTCAAATTTAATATTATTGTAAAATAATTTCATACTCAAATTAATTATTAACGATCTACTTTAAATAAATACATATCTACATAGTTTAATATACCAAAAACGTGACAGGCTTAATTCATGGCAGCGTTTCAGTTCGTTGTATAATTGAAATATTAAAATTTGACAAATTAATTAAAAATTTCAGCATCTTCAATATATAAAATCATTTTTATTTATGAAATTGCAATTGGCTTGTATCCTAAAAAATAATTTTATGTCCGTCAGATAGCTTTATAAAAAATATTGAACACGTATTTTTTATTTTTTCTTTTATTCAAATACTTAGGAAGATATATTGATTTGAAATGTCGCATGACGTCAAGCCATGGTGCAAAATATAGAACGACGTGACGTAATTAGCCCCCACTCTGTAACTTTAATACGCTATATCTCAGTATTTTTTGGTAATTACGACAAAATAAAAAATACGGGTCTTAATTTTTTTTATTATCTATAAGACGGACTAATTATTTTTTTGATTTTCATACCTTGGATACATCCCTATTGTCTCAGATGACAGGGGCTCGTAGTTAAGTCCGTGGGTAAGGTCAGTCCGTGGATGCGTGGCTATCCACTAAACATGAACTCAGAACAGTGCCGGCTATTAATTGTAGATCTAAGACCGTTGATAATTGAAGTCAAAAGCAGGACGGCCTGATGGTCATACCAACGGGTATTGTGATATCACAGTAACTAGTTTGAGATCAGGCAGGCTGTCAAATCATGTACACTTCTTTTTCTGCCACTGCTGGACAAAGGCCTTCCCCAACTTTCCATGATAACCGGTTTTGTGCTGCCCGCATCCATCGGCTTCCCGTAACCTTCACCAAGTCATCAGTCCACTTTGTTGGGGGCCTCCCTACGCTGCGTCTTCTGGTACGTGGCCGTCACTTTAGAACCTTACTGCCCGATGGCCGATGGGGCACATTGGGAGAAACTCCGAGCATAGCTTATTCCATTGCCCTTTCTGTGACTCTGAGCCTTCGTATGAGGCCCATTGTGAGCGACCACATTTCAGTTTCGTACACTTACTAGTGGTATTCAACTAGACTGAAAGCCGCAACATAGTTTGAAAGAAGACAGGCATATGGTGATATAGGAGTTCGATACTGCTTTAGGAATCTTTAAGGTAGTCAGGTATTTTCTAACCGAACAGACAGCTGTGCTGCTGGGGAGTGCTCCATTTCTTCTTCCCAGCGAAAGGACTAGGAAGTAAGTTCGAAAAGTTCCGATTTTTAACCTATTTTGAATAAATGATATATTATTTGATTTGAATTTAGAAAGATCATTGGTATTTAAAAAATTAAGGACAGCCTCCGTGGCGTAGCGGTAGCGAACGCAACCGCTGCGCAAGGAGGCGCGGGTTCGATCCCCGCGCAGTGCAAATATTTGTATGCATAAATATGAATATTTGCACTGGTCTGGTCGTGCCTCGGAAAGCACGTTAAGCCGTTGGTCCCGGTTGCCTTACGAACAACTAATGGCAGCCGTTACGGATTGTTGGAGCTCTCAAAAGTCTAACAATTGGTCTAACTGCAATGCTTAGATATCGCCTTCGGGTTGTGGAGATCAGACGGCAGTCGATTCACGGATAATATCGACGTTTAGCCAAAATCAGACCCTAGACTCCAAAGCTGAAAAGCTTCGGTTACGACTGGGATTACCACTGAGATCATGAAGAAGAAGATTGGTATTTAAAAAATTAACTCAGCCCACGAACACATACATACTTTACAGATATGTGTCAAAAAATTAAGCGAACAAATGTGTCTCCACAGAATTCTTATGATACTTCAATTGCTGAAGCTGAACGGTTTCTATACCAATCATTATGAGAAACATTGCTGGTATACCAACATTATTTTGTCAGATAAGCCGAGAGTTTCGGCGATTGAGGAATGTACCCTCCTTGTAATACTCAAAAGAGCCGGATTATTGTTGACAGATTTATTGTTTTATCCAGATACTAGCTGACCCGGCGAACTTTGTTCCGCCTTAAAGGCAATAAATATCACATGATCACATTTTTTACTTTTTAAATTAGGAACACCGTAAATAAAAATAAAAAAGTATTCCATGATTTTTTTATTTGTCATTTATTTAGTGTAGCACCTTGTGAAAGAAATGAATTTCTACTTGTGCTTCGTAAAATATCTAGCTATTGATCTCTGAGATGTCGTGGTGGCCTAGTGGTTAAAACACCAGCCTCTCTTGTATGATTGCGCGGGTTCGATTCCAGGTCAGGCAAGTATCGATGTAACTTTTCTAAAGTGATATGTACTCTCTAAGTATAATATCTAGAACACCAATGACTGAACGTGAAGGAAAAAATCTTGAGGAAACCTGGACTTTATAAGTCTGAAATCGCCACCCCGCATTGAGCAAGCGTGGTGATTACACTCAATCCTTCTCTGCATGAGAGGAGACCTGTCTCCAGCAGTGGGACGATAAAAAGATTGATGATGATGATGATGATCTCTGAGGTTTGTTCGCCGATTTCGCATTGTCAACGGAACAGTTTCACGGACTGCCGCCTCCCTTTGCTCTTGTGAGTGAGAAGCACGAAGTCGAGTCATAGTAAGGTGGTGCTCTGCACGTGCAATTTCTTGCTCTTCTTCAGTGCTTTCATTCAGAATGTTTCGATTTACTCTTGCATTACCGCTTTGTCGAGAAAGATTTGATGGTCTTGGTCACGGCATGATATTTTTATTGATGATAAATGGCACAGCAATACAATATTAGAAATTTTGAAGTTGAAGTTGGCTTTGTGGTTTTTTATTAGAAACTTTAAGCCAGCAGAGAGTATTTATATTCTTTGCTTTAAACGATTGCTTCAACCGGTTAGACTTTTTTTTAAATATGCTCAGCTGTCATTTGCTTTTTGTTATACCATTTTTGGTATATGAATTGCTGACTTACATTTTGAATGAGTTGGACCATGTCTTATGTCACGTCACACGGGAACGACGGGGACGGGTTCTCAACTACCTCCCACCAATATTCAGCTAAATCTGTTCAGCCGTTCTTGAGTTATATATAAATAGTGAATAAGCAACTGAATCGATTCCAATAATTTTTACACCATGTTATATTTTGTCCCAAATACATTTAGAAATTGTTACAGTGTAGTTACCGAGTGCGTCACGCAGCTTACGATACATCATCATAGTATTGTGCGCGCGCAACAGCTGACGCTAGAGGTCAACGCACCGCGCTCGCTCGCGCGCGGATCTTTGACCATATTTATGTTGGGACAACCAAGTAGAATACTCGTAGCAAGCTTATTATAACTTTGTGGTTTTTCATTATATCTTTTTGAAATTTTGTACATAATTATTAACTTCAAAATACTGGACACGTGTTTCCTACTTTGTGGAGGTGCAGGATACCAGGGTAGCAGAAAAGTTTAGGAGAAGTCGAAACAATAAACCTCATTCATCAAATAATCGTAATACATGAAAGAAGGTTTATTGTGCATATTTTTTGACGTGCAAGGTACCAGGGTAGCATAAAAGTGTAGGAGAAATCGAAACAATAAAAAAGCTCATTCATCATTACATGAAAGAGGTTTTATTGTGCATAGTTTGTGGAAGTGCAAAGTACCAGGGTATCACAAAACTGTAGGAGAAGTCGAAACAATAAACGTCATTCATTCATCATTATCAAATAATCATAAATTACATGAAAGAATGTTTATTGTGCATATTTTTTGACGTGGAAGGTACCAGGGTATCACAAAACTGTAGGAGAAGTCGAAACAATAAACCTCTTTCATTCATCATTATCAAATAATCGTAATACGTGAAAGAAGGTTTATTGTGCATATTTTTTGACGTGCAAGGTACCAGGGTAGCATAAAAGTGTAGGAGAAATCGAAACAATAAAAAAGCTCATTCATCATTATCAAATCACCATAATACATGAAAGAGGTTTTATTGTGCATGGTTTGTGGAAGTGCAAAGTACCAGGGTATCACAAAACTGTAGGAGAAGTCGAAACAATAAACGTCATTCATTCATCATTATCAAATAATCATAATACATGAAAGAAGGTTTATTGTGCATATTTTTTTGACGTTCAAGGTACCAGGGTAGCATAAAAGCGTGGGAGAAGTCGAAACAAAGAAGCTCATTTATTCCCACAGGAACGACGGGGAGCGGCATAGAAAGTATCCTATGTCCTTCTCCCAGTTCTTAGCTACCTCCTTACCAATTTTTAGCCAAATTGGTATAGCCGTTCTTCAGTTATAAATGATGTAACTAACACGAGTTTCTTTTATATATATAGATTTCAGGCATCGAGGCCGAAATATACATATACAATACCTTCTTCTTCATCTCAACGTTAATCCCAGTCATATCCGAAGCTTTTCAGCTTTGGAGTCTAGGGTCCGCTTTACCAGTCTAACTGCTCGTTTTTACATAATACAATACCATATTAACATAAAAAATATATTATAACATAGTTAACTACAGCTATAATGTCGTGGTGGTGTAGTGGTTACCAGCCTCTCAAGTATGAGTGCGCGGGTTGGATTCCAGGTCAGGCAAGTACCAATGCAACTTTTCTAAAGTTATATGTACTTTCTAAGTATATCTTGGACACCAATGACTGAAAGTGAAGGAAAACATCTTGAGGAAACCTGGACTTTAAGTCTGAAATCGCCAACCCGCATTGAGCAAGCGTGGTGATTACGCTCAATCCTTCTCTGTATGAGAGGAGACCTGTGCCCAGCAGTGGGACGATAAAAAGGTTGATGATGATGATGAACTACAGCTAATGTAATTGTACACAGACGTTCGACGACGTGTTTCGCTGACTGGTGTCACGAAACCGACGGTACACAAAACTTTTCGGCCACAACTCTTCTTTGAGGAACTTCTCGAGATGATGTGTCGGGACGAGCACCATCATACCATTCGCTATGTTCAAGTGTATTCATTGTGTTGTCCTGAACGGGGAATTTGTTCGGTGGCATAGGTATTTGTTTTTAGACTAAACCAGAGAATTTGGGACGGAATTCACGAAAACTTGCGTAGAGGTGTATAAACTGGTATCAATAGTTCCATGCCATCAGCTCAGTGTAGCCGGAGCTTAAGTTTATCTAGTTTAGTAATCGTTTATCATAGTTTTTCAAGCTTATCATAGTGAACAATTTGTTGCGCAATCGCAGGAACACTCTCCATTCCTTTACTCTCATTATCCGATGGAACGGCAATCCGACACGAGACACGTTTTCTCGGTGGTAGGCCATAACACCGGCCGCCGGCAGAAGTTACCACCCACCAGACAAAGCCTTGCCGCCAAGCGATTTGTCGTGTACCGACATGATGTCTGGTGAAGCCGTACGGAGGACTGGTCTGAGCAGTTGTGATGCGATGTGTGCCGGGTACGCTGCGGCAAATGTTGTTGTGTTGGGAGTTTGACGCAGCATCGTTGGTCGTGTTGTTGGATTTAACAATGCATCACCTCGCTCAACTGCCGTCTTACTTCCTATTCGGTCAATCTGAGTGAATAGGTTCTTAATAAACTAGCGCGCTTTACCATCAACGATCGCATCATTGCTTACCATCAGGCGGGATTGCGGTCAAGCTCTAGTTTATAATTATTAAAAAAATAAAAAGACACAACCAGGAAGAGACCAGGCGCAAAACCATCTGAACAGTACAATAAGCGCCTGCACACGACTGACATCTCATAAGCACCATCTCTTCTATCACCACTGCTCGAAGCGTATTCATAACATAATCAGCCTACATGAGGCCTCTCCTCAGTGAGAAGGAGTGGACCGTAAGCTACGCAGGCTGCTGGTTTGTAGATATCACATGTCTTGGAAGTTTTGCCTCTATGACATGCCGGTTTTCCAATATTAGGTAATAAAAATATTTTACACAAAGTAAAGCGAGTGGGGTTCGAACCTACGCTCTATAACATAAAAGTCGCGGCCAATACCACTAGGCCATCGCAGCTCTCGAAACGGATAATCAGGTCAAGTTAAATTTTTATTCAACCAAACGCCACTTAACTCAGAAACCGAGATTTCCTCCCTATAAAAGTTAATTACGTTCTTGATACGACTTTAATTGTCCTGAACAGTTAATATTAAAATCGAAAATATGTATTTTTATACAGGGTGAACTTTCCGACTGATCATCATCAACATCAAATAATTTATTTTAATTGCACGACCTTACATGAAGAATCATCATCAGCTTAAAGCAGTGCACTACTGGACAATGGTCTCTCCTATTAGACGCCAAGTCACTCTGTTTTCGACAACTCTCATCTACCTACTACCAGCTAATCTATGAACATCGTCACTCCACCAAGCCAGAGTGCGTCCCACTTTACGAAACTACATAGTGGCCAGGTCATTGAAACGCAAACTTTACCAATGAATTCAGTACATGATTTCAACAATTAAATATTTCTTAGTAATAGTTTCGATGACACCGACGAGTACCTAATTGTAACCATGAATTTTATAGTGAATATTAGGTATCCCATCAGTTATCATAAAAAAATTGCTTTTCCTTACATTTCACCGTGCTTGCTATAAAGCACCAGTTGATTTTTCGTCGATGTCTCGGCATTCGTGTAATATTTTTGCCTCACACTGAGACCCGATATCCCACAAATGTGGTACCAAAATCGAACCTTGTGGGACACCGCATGACAACTCTCTCAGTTCCACTCTCCCCGGTGAACTTAGTACATGCAAGCAAAATAGAATAGAATACTCTTTGTCTTGTACCTACATCATATAAATTACACAAAATAAGTTTACTAAGAGTGATTTTATAAAGCCTTAGTTTAAGCCAGAATCGCAATCTGTTATCTTTTTTGTAATTGTCGAACATCCTGCATATAAGAAACAAGTCATGCTTAGTCTGTGGCTCACCGAATCCGTCACATCACATTTCTCCTTTTTAATAAATTAACTTTATTAGTATAATTGTATCGTCTTTAGTTGGATATCTAAAGACACACTTGGATAAATTCACCCTCTACTTATATAGCCCGAACTTCCACTAATACTAAAGGTAACTTTTCTTCTGCTAACGATGAAACTTTTCCTTTTGATCCGAAGTAGACTTACTATCAAAGAGACTTAAGTGGTTCATTTTGTGGTTAAATACATAAAATGCAAGGAAAGCTCTCTTGATAACGAATTTTCTGAAATAATTATATAACTTTATCACCTTCATAAGTAAATGTATGCTACAATTGCTTATTTGTCAAAATATTCCGTTGCATTCATAAAATAATCGCACAGTATCTGCGGCTGCTAACACCCTCAACAATTCTCACATATTCTTCAAATATGTTGGGAAAATAGGCTAATTAGGTTCGATATATTGGACAGGTTGAGACTGAGATCAAACGTTCTGAGAGTTCCGAGAGTAGTTCTTCTGGCCTAAATGATACCAGGATCCATTCTTCTTCGTAACTTTTAGTGGCTTCCAATGTTCAACAAATCAAATAAAAAGCTGGTACAATAATTAGCATCCAATTACCGATTAATTACCTCCCCAGAACTCTCGATTTGGTAGGAAACAATTCCAAGTGCCTCCTTTAAAACTTCCAACAAATCAATTATATTTGCACGAAATAAATCGAAAACTCCATTTGGCAAGTCCCGATTTCCACAAAGACCCTTCAATACTGACTGAATTCAATTATTTCTAAAAATCGACTCCCTTTAATTGGTCCAGAAGTTTTTCCGGAGTTCTTTATTTCGAGACGAAGAAAGGTTGTACTTGAGGGGAAGTTATTCGAAGCTATGTTGGAGAGTGGAGACATCTTGAGGCTGTAATCTGTTCAGTTGCTTCGGAACCAAGCGTGAAGATAACACTGCGTTGAAATTATACATACGGGTTTTAAGAACAGCGAACAAGATTGGGTAGTTTTTGCGGAATGACCTCTCGCGGTTTCTCCTATGAGGTTATCTTCTGCAAAACCGGGCTTGACTGTGTATGCCTCCATGAATGAACACCTCCATATAGGGCTCAAAATCTCAAAATCTAAGAGACTATACCTTAGGAGCATCCCTTGTGAAGTATAATGGGAAAACGTTCTAGAAGAGATTTTTGTACTTGAAGTTGCGCTCTTGTTTAGACATTTTCTTATTTGATGGTAAGCGATGATGCTGTGAAATGCCGTGATCGTTTATAATGAAATGTACATACAATTTTTTGTAATCGTTCCTGGAGGTTAGAATAATCATTCCGAAATGCTACGCTTACATAACACACTGTTTTGACCTGCAGGAATGAATGCAAATAAGTTTCGAGTATGTAAGTATAAAAAACGTACGTGCGAAAACTAAACGTCAAATCATAAATGACGGGATCTGCAGAAGAACGAGAGTAACCGACATAGCCCGAACAATTGCAACACACAAGTGGCAGTTGGCCGGGCACATTGCCCGTAGGACCGATGTCCAATGGGGTTGACGGGTTCTCGATTGGTGACCACGCACCAGAAGTCGCAGTGTGGGTAGGCCCTCGACAAGGTGGACCGAAACCGCTGGATGCGGGAGGCGCTAGAACCTTCGTCTTGGAGATCCATAGGGGAGGCCTATGTCCAGCACTGGACGTCTTTCGGCTGAAATGATGATGAAGTGACAACTTCTTTAGCCACCTTGAGTACTTTTGTTGAATGGCGAAAAGCATTGAATTCGCGTGAGCGAGACAGATCCGACACCGTAATAATTTTTTGTTTTTTACTTTTTTTGGATCCTGTGTTTTCAGAGAATTCAGTTTTCACTTCTGCCGGTCAGTCACAAGCTGCTTTTTTTAGGTTTAGTAATAGTATGCGCTGAAGGAGTCCTTATAGCGGTCAGATGTAGATTTTGGAGATGGTACATATTTCATTGGTATTATCCATACTCCGGTCCGTCGGTCTCCGTGGCGCAGCGGTCACCACGCCTCACTGCGACGTGGAGGCCCCGGATTCGATCCCCAGCCAGGTCATGATGGGAAACGATCTTTTCCTGATTGGCCTGGGTCTTGGATGTTTATCTATTATACATATAGTATCGTTGAGTTAGTATCCCATAACACAAGTCTCGAACTTACTTTGGGGCTAGCTCAATCTGTGTGATTTGTCCGTATATATTTATTTATTTATTTTATTTATTCATACTAATATTATAAATCCGAAAGTATCTCTGTCTGTCTGTCTGTCCGGATTTCGCGCCAAAACTACTCAAACGATTGCAATTAAATATGGTACAGAGATAGTCTCTAGCCTGAGAAAGGACATACGTTACATAACATCCCGCTTGACCAATGGGAGCAGAGCAGTAACAAGAAATGTTGCGAAGAAAACGCGGACGAACATATTGCTCCCATTATTTTAACAGGCGCTTATTTTATATCAACTGAGCTCTTTCTGAAGTCCACGCGGACGGAGTCGCGGGCAACAGCTAGTTCACAATATTTACTAAATTTTCTTCTAGAAAGCTAACGACCTTGCCGCGCCATGTGTACAAAAGGTTCAACAATGCACTTTCAAGGATTGCAGGCGGGCGGACGGCACAAACGCGAGACCATTAAATTTTATTGTGCTGCAAAATCGTGGTATTTGTTCACGCGACTCCAGGCTTTGTTATTTTGATTAATGTTGGAAACAAAGATGTTTATGAATTTTGTACAAATTATCTAGTGGAAACAATGGCTACATGTGTAGCTTAAAAATAATGTCTTCACTCTCTTTGTAGATAAGTCAAAAACAAATCCAAAGTCAGGTAGGTACTAGCTGTCTGGCACTTTTACTGAACTAGACTTTATTGGCGCAGCCGTGCATGAATGAACACAATTTTCCTCTAATTTCTTGCATTGGACCTTACATTTTTTTTATCATCATCATCATCAACCTTTTATCGTCCCACTGATGGGCACAGGTCTAGTCTCATACAGAGAAGGAATGGAAGGTCAATCGTGTGATTGCGTTTCTTTTTTTATATATTTATAAACTAGCGCTTGACCACAATCCCGCCTGATGGTAAGCAGTAATGCGATCGTTGATGGTAAAGCGCGCTAGTTTATTAAAAACCTATTCACTCAGATTGAGCGAATAGGAAGTAAGACGGCAGTTGAGCGAGGTGATACAATGCTAAACCCAACAACACGACCAACGATGCTGCGCCAAAGGGAGATTGATCTGAAGACCCTCCACGACCAAACTCCCAACACAACAACATTTGGCGCATCGTACCCGGCACACATCGCAACACAACTGCTCAGACCCGTCCTCCGTACGGCTTCACCAGACATCATGCCGGAACACGACAAATCGCTTGGCGGCAAGGCTTTGTCTGGTGGGTGGTAACTTCTGCCGGCGGCCGGTGTTATGGCCTACCACCGAGAAAATAAAGTCTGTATTCTTCACTTTGTTTTATTTTTTAAATGTACACATACATATCTATAACAAAATATATTTTTTTTAACTGTACAGTTTACATATACAGGATGTTTCTTGTAAAGTGTCAAGCCGATGTCAGGTCATAAGGGAATATTATAACTACCTATTCAACTCCCAATTAAGTTCAGTAATTTTGTCGATCGGGATCAACTGTAACCGGTGTCTCGCTTGTTCTGATGGCCGTATTGAAAACTGCCGATGCGCACGATGTAATTAATATCACTAAAACTACCAAAAATCCCTGAACATACATATGGGGTTGAGTGGATAGGTATGATATTCCCTTATCACCTGGCATCGCCTTGACACTTTACAAGACACACCCTGTATAATATACATATAATAATACTAGTAAGATGGAAGACTGCCTAGATAGGCAGTCCTCCATCTCCACAGAAACCTCTTGATGACACTAGTTATCATCAGACTTTCGAGCTTCTGATAACCCGTAACGACTGTCAATGATCTACGTATTACAGCTAGACCCAACTTGCTTTCTGAAGCATAGAGTAAAAGACGCTCTGGTCGGGAGACAACATCGAACTCCCAGCCACCGTAGGCGCGGGCTTGCCCATCACTCGCCGCCGGGTAAGCATCAGACCAGGATCGACGGCGCGTTGTGTTTCACGCGCGCCTCGAAGAGATGTCAGCACACTGTAACGGGTTCCACAAGGACCGATGCCTCCTGGGGCAGGGTTGCGAATTGATCAAAAAAGAAACCGTGGCCCTGATGCACAGGCAAGCAAAGAAACACGGGTGGATTTTAGTCAGTAAAAATTTCATTTGATGATTTCCCATCCCAAACAAAAAAGGGGTCTTGGTATGTAAAGATTCCACCCAGGATCCCACCCACTGATCAGCCGTGTGAAGCGTAGCTTACATAACATCATCATCAGCTCAGCGTTTTCAGCTTTGGAGTCTGGGGTCTGCTTAACTAGTCTAACTGCTGATTTCGGCTAAACTTCGATATTTTACGTGAAGCGCCTGCCGTCTGACCTCCACAACCTGAAGGCGATATCGAAGCAAGCGTAGCTTACACAAAATCTTCCTCAATTACCTCTCATCAAAACCTGACCTACTCCACAATACCAAAAAAACGACCGGTTCGCATGTTAGCCCTCGTTAATCACTGAAAATTTCACATAGAATATTTTAACGGACCATGTTTTACTATTGTAATAACAGGAAGTAGAGAAATAATAAGCGTAGTTGATTGAACGTGAAGGAGAAACTTCCCTTCTTCAAAAGTTGAATTTCCACGAACGTACAACTTTACAGTTAAGTTGTAAGTTTCTATTAAATTCTGAAGTGGAGGCTACGTACCGGAAGACGCAGCGTAGGGAGGCCAACAAGGTGGACCGATGACCTGATGAAGGTTGCGGGAAGCAGATGACTGCGGACAGTACAAGACCGGTTATTGTGGAGAGCTTTGGGGGAGTCCTTCTATAGGCGAAGAAGAAGAGCTGTAAACGGGCAATTTTTCGTTTAATTCTTGGCAATATTGAACAATTAAATAATGGGACTGTTCTTTTTTACCCAAGCTGATATAATTTAATTTTTTCTTATAAATTGTGTGATAAAGCAGCAGTTGGATAGGGTGTGGTGTGGTCTGGTCTTGATATATAGAAACACTAGCTTTCCGCCCGCGGCTTCACCCGCGTTAACTTCGGTTATATCGCGCTTTTTAATTTCTCTTGGGAATATCAAATTTTTTCGGGATAAAAAGTACCCTATTTAATATATAATATATATATTATTTAATCCGGACTTCTAACTTTACGTCTGCAAAATTTCAAAGCAATCGGTTCTGGAGTTACGGCGTGAAAGTAGTACAAACAAACTCAATTTCCGATGTATAATATTATTAAGGATATATTTGGTGTACACATACAAATATTCCAGTAATCTCCCTTGGGAACTTGATAATTTTTTAGGACCAAAAGTAGCCTATGTTACTCTCCATCTTTTCAACTAACTGTATGCCAAAAATCAGGTCGATTGATTGCTTAGCTACGGCGTGAAGGAAGGACAAACAAACAAACAAACACACTTTCACATTTATAATATTAGTATGGATTACAAGAGTTGGAAGAGTTAAAATACGTCCATTTAGTTTGAAGGTCCAGTTTATTGTGTAAAAGCATGGATCACACTAGATTCAAAATCAGTGTAAAAAAATGGTTGAACTGAACAAGCGCACAACACAGCACTTGGGCGCTTCTTTCATTTAGTACGTACTTTATAATTCTGACTTTAATGCATGTGTGTAAGGTTGAATTTGGTTTGATGGTTTTTGTACCGCAGAGTCGGTCGAAAAAAAAAAGGCTTTTTGTACTGCTTTGTGATAAGAACTTTATACACTGCACTTAAGGCTGAATTTAAATTAATGTATTTTTATTTTGACTACTTTAGACTGCTTAATACTTGTCGCCATTTTTGATAATAGTTTTGTTCGAGACTGTGTATCTAGTGTAGAAGTGATCAATGTGCAAAAGATATAATTAGTTACAATACAGTAGTGCTGAAGAAACACATTAAATAAGGCTGTTTACCTGAGTGGTTACACACTACAAGGGAAAGAGCCGCACTCCGCCACCGTACGACCCTATACAGCAAACTCTTCCCTAAACAGCCTTGGATCTTGAAAGTCAATCCGCCTTCCAATTCCAATAAAACATTGTCAAAGACAAGCTTCTACACAGAACAAGCTCCTTGATTAAAGCATGTTTAGCCAAAATGACGCAATATACGCGAACACCAACCAAATGGAAATACGACGGATTGGCAAACTGTTACGATTGTTTCAATTTGTTACGGTAGTGCCAAAGCTGCGAACATTCCCTTTTAAGGGTAGAATCTACTTTATTTAAGAGTGTTTTTTGACTCTGAAACATGCCTTTTATATGTTTATAAGTAGAATATGACTTTGTTATAAATTTCCTCTATATATATTTCTAACTAAATGCTACCCATGACTTTCATTAAACATAATATATAATGTTCCCACTCCTGGGATACTGGCTTCATCTCAATAAAAGGGAGTAGGACGTAATATAACACGAAGGCCCTGTGTGAACTGATTCAGAGTGTGGCGTTTTGTGTCACAACACTAGTTAATGTTACAACCCTAAATACTTAATGTTTCCGACATTAAATACACATAACTCCGCTTGGGTTTTGGCGGGAAAGTCAAGCTGAGTGTCACGCTCATTTTTCATTGGACTTTTAAAATTATTTATAGTGTTGTTTACTAAATAAAAGTGCGTGATGTATGTAGTAAAAAGTGCATTCAGTAAATAATTCATAAAGAACAGTGAAATATCGCAGCATAGTGGCCACATCATGACTTCGTCTCAAACCTCCATCGTAAGACGGATCACGCCGTCTTTTTCGACATGAACAATTCATTTTTTTTTTATGAATTATTAACCAGCGCTTGACCGCAATCCCGCCTGATGGTAAGCAGTGATGCGATCGTTGATGGTAAAGCGCGCTAGTTTATTAAGAGCCTATTCACTCTAGCCTTGAAGACACTCAAATTGTAATGTGACGGAAACACCGACGCCGGCAAATTGTTCCAGTCCCTCGATGTACGCGGTATAAAGGAGGAAGCAAAACGCTTCGTCCGGATCGCAGTGGTGTCAACAACGTAAGGGTAGAAACTCGCCGTACGACGGGTCGTCCGATGATGGAACGGAGAACGGGGATGGGATGACATTGGCTAAATGCACAAACCGTGCGAAGCCATAAAAGAAAGAAAAGAACTCCGCTTGCGGCTTGCATTGCCGCAGTACGTATACAAATCTTACGACAAGCGGTCGGTTATAAAAGAGTGGACTTTAACTCTCATAACTCATCTCAGTATTCTCAGTATTCTTCCTACCATTGTTAACTAGCGTTATGTTACGCCTATAAATGTGATAGTGATTAAACTGTTGTTCCCGTATCCACGAATTTTATTTAGGAGTGTACCTCCAAAAGAGTATAAAGAAATTACGTTGTATACATAAGCCCGCTAATCCGTTTCCATGTTTGGAACAAAAAGCAAAGAATAACTATGAATACACAGAAAGGACACTTAACAAATATTAGAAAGAAAAACAATGTTCCTGTCTAAGTACACATCCGTGCAGGCGCATAGACCCAGCATTGTTCGCACGAAGTCACAATGTAACAGGTTTTTAGAAGTACGCTGACAAAGCTTTGCTTGTCTACACAAATATATATACGGACAGGGTCTAATCTGGATTTAGAGATGCTAGATATGATATTTGGGTTTTTTCCATTGTTAGTGTTTTTAAGGGATGAAGGATGTAGAATATGACAGAATAATAAAAAAAAGGAACTGTGAAAATCAATAAAAATAAATTGATAAAAAAATATCGAAACTCAAATCATACGCGCCCTAAATACTGTGCTCGGAATTTATCAATGAATTCGAAGCGCGGTCCTCCTGTACTTGCTAATATTGTATCATTTAAACAACATACCATATTATTTTCGAGACAGTAATGAATCTCATCTGGTGTATAAATCCACAGGGCTTGGGGCGAAGACAATGACCGATAAATTATTATGTACCTACACAGCCCAGTTGATGGACTTCCCAAGGCTCTTGAAATAATATATAAGTTAATATTAAGTTATTAAAGGAAGCTTCCAGGATGTTCTAGAAGCCTCGCTGTCATTGGCCGAGCTAGAAGGAGGAGGAGGGAACTATTACAGACATCTCCGTCAGAAGCGGGCGGATTAGGGCAGGAACGACTAAAAATAGCATCGCCAAAAAATTATATAAAAAAAGAATATTCCAAACAGTCTGCCAAATTACATAGATATGCAGAATTACCCCAGGAAGAATACATAATGGATCCCTGAGTTTACGCCTCAACAATTTCAAAGTCAAACAGAATAAAAGTTTCATCCCAAGTTGTGCGGCGGAATTTTCGTTGGTTTATGTAAAATACATAGCAAGTTGAGAGCTGTGGTTCGCGGCTAAATATAGCCTAGGAGTTTCTTTATGTATTCAAATTTTTATGTGCATTATATTTCATTTAGTTGGGACGGACAAAGCTATAACAAAATCTCATATAGGTTAATCAAATCAATCAAAAGTCAGGCAAAAAACTGTGACTAGAAACTGTGACCCTGGTGGGTTTTAGTCAGTAAAAGTCTAACACGCCCTTCCGCTCCGCCCAGATCGGCAGAGGGCATTTGATGATTTCCCATCCCAAACAAAAAAGGCGTTAAAATTAAGCTGAGGATCAGTACTTGTCGAACTTCAAAGTTATAAAAGACTGGTTGGTTGGTGGACGCGGTGGTTTCCGTAAATTAAAAAGAACTCAGTTGATATAAAACAAGCGCCTGTTAAAATAATGGGAGCAATATGTAGGTCCGCGTTAGCCTCCGTTTTCGCAACATTTTTTGTTATTGCTCTTCCCCTATTGATCATAGCAAGATGGTATATAGCCTATGTCCTTTCTCAGGCTATAGACTATTTGTGTACCAAATTTCATTACAATCGCTACAGTAGTTTTGGCGTGAAAGCCGGACAGACAGACAGACAGTGACACTTTCGCATTTATAATATTAGTATGGATAATCCCCCAATACGCCTTCCCATTACCACTTCCAAGTGCTTTCGTTGAAACAGAAGTGACGCAATAAACTCCTCAGCAGCCCAGCTATCTGTAAACACTTGATTGTATACAATACTAGGTACGTGGAGATGCCAATGGATGAGCACGCCACAATAGTGGCGGTAAGTCCCCTTTGAGAAGAGTTCCTGTTCTGTACAAGGCGGGAGGAAACGCTAGCGTGCCACCACTGTAGGGATCGCCCTGAGGACATGGTGGAGTTCTGCCCGGCTTGGATAGAGCACCGCCGTCTCTTCGTGGAGGCGATCTCTCGCGTCCGACCCTGGTCCAGCCCATGGTCCGAAGGGAGAGTGCATGGCAGGCCGGCACCTCCTTCTGTAAAACAGTAATGCTAGCAAAGGAGGAGGCGAAGTGCTTACGGGAGCGGGAATCCTAGCGCCCTCACGCCTCTAGCCGCAAAAAAATATATTTAAAAAAAGATGCCAATGGAAAATTTCATTTGAAGACCGTTTTAGTTTTCTGAGTGAATTGAATGACAAATTGGTCAAATTGAAACTTCCAGAATATATTCCATGATTAATAGTTTAGTTACATAAGTTAAAACTACGCCTGCCGCTCGATCCTGTCACATGCCTGAAAAGAACGCAGAGCGATCCGTCATTCCAACTAACGCTAAGGTTGACACTATTGTCAGCTCACTATAAGCTATTTTTTTTCCGGTGTGGAAATTCTCATAGGATGTCCGCCGGCCTGGGGTGGGCGACGGGATCTGTCAGACTTTTACTGACTAAAACCACCCCGGTGTCTCTTCTATCACGAGCGCGCGTGGGGCCGCGGGAGTCTAAATTTTTCCACGGCCTCGTGCTGGCCCGGTCTGTCGGGCCTCTTCTCCTGCACGGAGTAGTAGGGTGTTAAACTACTCCGTGCATCGCCTCAGAGGCGCGCGATGACACTCGCGTGCGCCTCCGCCTCGGGGTCCATCAAATAGGGGGTAGGGACTTCCCCATGTCCCTCGCCCCTGGACCCATTCATGGGGGGCGGAAGAGGGCATTATCCACCCCTCCTCGGCGCCCGGTGCGTCTTCTGCGGCCCGGGAAGAGAGTTGAGATCTCCCTCTCCCGTTCCGCAGCTTCCTTCTGCGACATCATGCAGAAGGACACCACTGCGTCCCACGACTCTGCGCTGCCGACCATCCTCCGCACTACTGTCGGCAGCGTCAGGTCGCCTCCTACTTCATTTGTGAGGACACGGCGCTGCTCCTCCCAAGCTAAACACTCAGAGAGCGTGTGCTGCGCCGTGTCCTCTCCGCATTGGACGCAGTGGTGGCACCGAGCGACCAGCTCCCTGCCTAAGCGACGCAGGTACTTGCCGAAGCAGCCGTGCCCCGACAGTACCTGCGTCACCCTGAACGACAGGAGCCGTGCCTTCTCCGAACTATAAGCTAACTTAGCCCAACTTTTCACCGTGGGATTTTTACAAAATTGATCGGCTAGTAGTTATGGACATTAATTAATTTGCAAATAATAATTATTTATTTATGTAATTGCCGATGGATACGGGCAGTACATTACAAGACCGGTCATCATGAAAAGCCTTGGGGAAGGCCTTTGTCTAGCAGTGAGTTTCATCATTTCAGCCGAAAGACGTCCTCTGCTGGATATAGGCCTCCCCCAAGGTTCTCCACGACAACCGGTCCTGCGCCTCCCGCATCCAGCGGTTTCCCGCGACCTTCACCAAGTCGTCGGTCCACCTTGTCGGGGGCCTACCCACGCTACGTCTTCCGGTGCGTGGTCGCCACTCGAGAACCCGCCGGCCCCATCGGGCTTCGGTCCTACGGGCAATGTGTCCAGCCCACTGCCACTTTAGTGTTGCAATTCTTCGGGCTATGTCGGTTACTCTCGTTCTTCTGCGGATCTCCTCATTCCTGATTCGATCGCGCAGTGAAACCCCAAGCATAGCCCTCTCCATTGCAATTTGAATGACTTTGAGCTTTGAGCAGTGGACTTATTTAACTTGAAAATTGTGCTGATTGTCTTGTTCACAAACTAAACTAATTTTCAGTTATGTGGTCTTTCTTTCTCTTTCATTAAGAAAAGGTTAGAAGATATGTAAAAGCGAGCGAAGATTTGAGCGATCTCTGGCCATGTTGACCTTACAAGTCAGATTAGATCGTCACACCACCATCGCCATAACTTAAATCGACAACAATGTGCTTCGTTTTGAAAAAAAAAAATACCCTTTCAGCGAAAAACTGTATCTGAATCTATTATGATTCAAATAGATACTATTATTAACCGACTTCAAAAAAGATTAAGTTTGTTTTTTGTCACTTTATTGACTGTGTTTTTGTGTCACCTTAGAACTCTGTTGTTTCTAACTGAATTGCAAAATTCTTTTTTATTTCACCTCAGCCAATCTACATCTTTGTAACCACCAGTGGTCTGACAGACATATCCTTCGCAACTCTCTACTTATACTTAGTTACGACTTCATCGTGTAGACTAGAGTTCCCAGTTCTATAGCCAAGAAGGTAGGTAGAGAGTAGTTAGTGGATATTAACATCCATATTTTTTCAATAAAAAAAAAATTCTTTGCTATTATTTTTTTTATTCCTCGACTCTATAGAGTTGCCTCGCATCACTTCGTGTTTGCTCAAAATCCTCGACTTTTATCTTTATTGGCACGGGTCAACAGCGGGATTAGAAACTATTGCCGGCCTTCTGCACCGGCGGTGTTGTTGATCATTCGAGTGGTAGTAGACGGCCTAACCTAGCGTCCCTAGCCAACCTACAGGACCTATCTTTACACTAGGTTATTGAGTAATAAAATCACTGACACTATTTACAGTAATTTATTTACAACCGCACTATCAAAGCTAACTACTTACATCACAACAATACAAAACATAACGTCAAAACTATATACACAAACGAAATTACGAACAATTTGCTTTACAATTACTTCAGTATTTACACACAATAATTAACAGACTAAATAGACTGAACGTAATGCGACAATGTGGCAAAAGCTTTCACGCAAGCCTGACAGAGTCTCACGACTTTGCATCGGACATAAGAAACTAACTAACAGAAGAGAACAGAACAGAACTGACTTTTTTATGTTTATGTTTTTTACTCAAAGCCAGTATTACACACTATGTAACCAAGCATATTGTACGTTACGGAATTGCCTCGCTGACAGGGGTGTTCGGCACTGGTGTAGCTACACAGGAGCTGAACTTAGTATTCGGGAACACTGTTGGAGCTGCTGAACCTTGGACAAAACTATCTTTGCATTATGTAGATTCAATTTCTTAGTATTGTATAATTGCATGACACACGTGTGAGCACAATGTACTTGCTGTAAAGCATCTATTTGTTGGGTTATTTTAATTTCTGAATTGTTATTTTTTTATGTTTTCCATTATGTAGGCTCTCAGCGTACAACAATATATTTTTACATCGTTCTCAAGCGGTTGATTTCTACATGAATAATGTAATCAAATATTTGTATCAATAGCTTGATTATTTAAAAGTGTGTCCATGGAGTTTCTTGCCCGTCCGTCTCCATAGGTACCTACTCTTTGAAATGGGCGACTAGCTTCATCTTACTGACTGACCAGTGACCGACCTTCTGACAATTCAAAAGTGCCTGTAAGTGGTTATTTGAAATAAATGCTTTAATTTTGATTTTGACTGTGCCTCGCCGGTCCGCTTGTTTATAAACCCAACGGTTTTGCGAGGCCCTTACCAAATATAATAATGGCGAGCGCCTTGGTAAACCATAGTCAATGGCAGCGCGTGAAAGCTTTCCTTTACCTTTTATGGAAATTTACCTATAACTTTCGTGGGCGCGCATTGTCTATACTCGACCAATCAGCGCTTTCGTCACCATAAAAGGCAATCGTTCTGCCCCGCGCTCAGAAAAAGGTACCTACTTAGTGCGAGCTATAGATACGACAAGCGATGCTATTATAGGGGGACGAAAATGAATAAAAGTATGACAATAAACTTATTAAATTCTTAGCTAATTTACATCTAACACTTTGCTCTTCTTTTAGCGCTAGGCACACTCTTAAAGTAAGCACTTTTACACTTAATACTGCACATAAAAGTTATTTTCACTCGTCGTCCATAACAAACTTTATGCTCGTCTCTTAACGGTCTTAGCGTGATAGCCTTCCAAAAGAATTGGGCTGCCAATCACAATTTTTTTTTTCAAAGTTGTTTGATATTTTCATAAATTAGCACGTTCAAATAAACGAATGAACTTGTAGCGGTACCTACCTACAATCGCCACAAATGAACAACGCGTCATACTGACGTCACACGAATTCTACATCACGCAATCAGAGTTTACCGTGCAATTGGCATACATACAACTTGCCAATTTCAACCATTGGGCAAGTGCCCACCAGACATAACACCCGTCTGGTCGGAGGATCCTCTCTTTTCTACGGAGGATGAGTGAACTTTACACGCTGTTCCTCATGCCTCCAGCAAACTCTTCAAATTTATTTATTATTCATAAGCATATAAAGAAATAAAAAAAATGGTTGCCTGTAAAGTCGGTTTTACGGGCGAAGATTTTACGTGACAACGTCTTTTTCTCGGTAGAATATTTAGTGATATGAATATAATTAAATTGCACAATAGGAACAAGGAATTGAATGAAAATAAGAATTGCACAAATTTTAACTATAGAAATATATTTTGTTTACTAAAACATCGGTGACTCATCGTAACGTTACCGAGCGTTACACTTTTTCATAAGTGACTCCCAGCCGCAACCTAATTTAAGACGTTGTCACGTCAAAAAGAAGTCATGGTGGCCTAGTGGTTAAAATACCAGCCTCTCAAGTATGAGTACGCGGGTTCGATTCCAGGTCAGGCAAGTAACAATGTAACTTTTCTAAAAGTTATATGTACTTTCTAAGTATATCTTGGACACCAATGACTGAAGGTGAAGGAAAACATCTTGAGGAAACCTGGACTTTAAGTCTGAAATCGCCAACCCGCATTGAGCAAGCGTGGTGATTACGCTCAATCCTTCTCTCTATGAAAGGAGACCTGTGCCCAGCAGTGGGACAGTAAAAAGGTTGATAATGATGAAAAATTACGAATATTAAGCTCCGCTTGGTTCGTTGATGGGTGACCATTTTTCCGTGTCCAGTGTCTCAAAAAGCACATTATGTCATTGATGCCGGCTGTAATTCATAGATCGTTACGGGTAGTCAGACAGACACCCAATAGCCTGACAATCAGTCTTACCAATGGGTACCGTATTACCCAATAATTAGGTTGTGGAGGTCAGATAGGCAGTCGCCCAAAAATAAAATTAGGTATTCAGCTGAATCCGGTTAGACTGAAAGCTGACCCCAACATAGTTGGTAAAGGATTAGGCAGATAATGAAGATGAGTGTGTGAAGTAAATGCCATGTGGTACCAGGCTCAGAATAGTACCAACCCATATCCTCCCGTGGGTGTTGTAAGAGGCGACTAAGGGAATTCTCACCAGGGAAGCGGGCAGCAGCACTTTTCCTGTGAAATATCAAACTACTGCGATCCTCAACCCGCTTGCCAAGCCTGGGAATTATGGCAAACCCTCCCAATGTAATGAAAACCTTGGGGGAGGCCATTGTCCAGCAGTGAACCTCTAGAGGCTGGAGATAAAGTGAAGTAATAAGGGTGACGGATTATAAATACATATATTCTATATCCACCAATTAAAAATCTTTACACCATTCGTATTAACAATGCAAACTCTCACAAAATTCCCTTACAAAACTTGCCAAAAATTCTTCAACATTACACATGAGGCGGAAAAAGTTAGACACCCGCGCCACACACTTGGGGCCATAACGAGGTGTGCAGCGTCGTCGCCATCTTAATTATGCGTGCCGTCAGGTGACAATGTTACCGACATGCGAACTGGCGTAATATCAAGGGAAGGAAATATTTGCGGAGGTATATTGTTGAAAATATATCCTAACTAGCTTTCCGTCCGCGGCTTCGCCCGCGTGGAATTCGGTTATTTCGCACTTTTTAGATTCCTCATTTCCGGATATTAATTATCGTATCAATTAATTCTAAGTTTACATATGCATATTCGTTTGTAATCCTTACTTAATATTATAAATGGGAAAGTAAGTTTGTTTGTTTGTTTGTTTGTTCCGCTTTCATGCTGAAACTACTGAACCGATTGCTTTGAAATTTAAAATCACACAGCGCTATCTATCACCGAACTGGTATGAAGCTAAAAATATTTTTGTTTTCCCTCGGGAATATCAAATTTTTCCGGCATAAAAATTACCTTATTATTTAATCCGGACTCCTAACTTTACGGCTGCAAAATTCCAAAGCAATCGGTTCAGTATTTACGGTGTGAAAGTGGAACAAACAAACTCACTTTCCGATTTATAATATTAGTAAGGATGTTTCTGTGTTTGGTGTTGTGAGGAGTTTTGGGTGAATTTAACGGTTATAGTAGCCTCAATGACCTTGTGCATGTGGGCGGAGCTAAACGCCGTACTCCCGAATTCGTAAAATGCGCGCGGTGGCGCGCTAAACTAAAACGACAATCAAAGAATATCCAGAGATGCAGACAAGCCGCGTGTAGGTCGCGATTTGTGCCTACGATTTCAGACGGGGGTATGGATGCAAGACGATAAATGTATATTTTGCATTGATAAATGGTAATATCGTACTATAATATATTTTTAGTATTCTTGATCAATGTTTAAATAAAATCAAGGAGTGCTCGTTACACAGTTTAATGGCCGATCGCAGACTGACAGACATTTGTAAAACAAGTACCCACACATTATAATATATCATAACAGTAATATAAAAATTAATGGTAGATGGTAATATCTATCGATTCAACATATTTAATTTTTTTTTTTTCACTACTTTTCAGTATATGAGTATCATGTCTTTGCAGTGTTCTTGAATTAATTACTAATGCGAATAACATAAACGAGTTCATCGCGTTAACGTAAAACAAACGCGCACTAGGCACTTTGTGATATTTTTATTAAAAAAAAAACGTTGAACCACACTAGAAATTACTTTTATCGTGGGTGCATTTTTAAACATATAAATTCACAGACACAAACAGCCAGACCCGGAACAACTACTTGTAGGACATGTTCTGAATATTTGTTCCGCGCGGGAATCGAACCCGTGACACGCAGCGCAGCAGTCAATAGCTTAACCGCTGCGCTAACCGTGCTTTATATAGATGCCTTGAGATTACAAAGCGCGTAGTTTCGGCCGTTTTCCATAAAGAGATAGTACCCTATTTATACTGTGTCAATGACGTCGGATTGAATGTACTTCGTCGTAATGAGGTTTCAAATAAAACACGAGTTATTTTAAAATCTGTAAATTTTAATTCTTCGATCCAATAAATAACATGCGAGATTATAGGCATATCTAAAGCTGCAGAAATTTCTTGCAGTTGAGAATGGCCACAGTCTATTTCTATTGTTCCTACAACTGCACAGCTGATATTGATTTCTGTAGGATGTGCAAAATGTTTCCATACACATACGGCATTTAAAAATAAATAGGGAATGTAGTCCCACTTGTCGTTCTCCAACAATATCCACAGATCCTAAACCACAGTCTATAATTCTCCGTGCTTGGCAATTTTCTTTAGTTCTGAATAAAAGCAAGCAATATTAATTATGCGTCGCCCTTCGATGAAACAAGCTTGAGATTTGTTGAGGTTTTGGTGATATTTTGAGCTAAAAAAAGATATAACATACATTTTAATTAACCCTGGCAACACTGTTAGAGATTTTTGTCAAGGAATGAAGAATTTATCAAGAAAAATTAATTAAGAATTAACAAAAAATTAATTTTACAGGTATATGATATATTTGTAAACTAAAAATATAGGTTGTAGGACATGCAGGCATAATTTTACCTGAATGATGATGATGGAACTTGCGTCGTTTTTTTTGTGCACATAGAGATATATAATATTATCATTTTCTTGACGACATTCTGTATGGATGTCTGACCTAGAATCAACTGCGTTATTGTTCGACCTAAAAAGCAAATTAAACTTTTAAGTTCTGTCGATTGGTTTCTTTCTCTTCTTTTCTGTAAGTCGAAAAATGTTATTACAATATTATTTGTTATATATATATATATCCTACAGTATGTTAAGAAAACCCTGTCCGACCCGTGAAGGTGTTGTTAGGTATCGATAACTGATTCTACTAATGCATACAAAACCAGGCTAACTTAAAAAAAAATCACCCTAAAAAAATAAATATTATTTCGCAAAAAGAGGTAACTTAATAAATATGCGTTAAGCACCCTTCCGCGGGCGGCGGGCGGCAGGGCACGCGGCACGTGGTCGCATCGCTGTCGCTATTCGCTCATAATAATACCGGTGTTGTCACTTTTTTAAAAATTACCAAATTTCGGGGAAGTTATTTCAAAATTCATTTGTATTGGTACTATGATGATTACGTAAAATTTTATATCATATTTGGTCATGTGTTTACTTAACCTTTATTATCCTTACGGGTCGGACAGGGTTTTCTTAACATACTGTATATACATATACGGACAAATCACACAGATTGAGCTAGCCCCAAAGTAAGTTCGAGACTTGTGTTATGGGATACTAACTCAACGATACTATATTTATAATAGATACATATATAGATAAACATCCAAGACCCAGGCCAATCAGGAAAAGATCGTTTTCCATCATGACCTGGCCGGGAATCGAACCCGCGGCCTCCACGTCGCAGGCAGGCGTGTTGACCGCTGCGCCACGGAGGACGTCAAAAAAATTTACTGATAACTGTGACATTCCAAGCCCGCCAGCCCGCGTCCATCGGCTTCGGCTACTTTAAACAATTACATATAGAAATGAAATATTTACAGGAAGAATCATTTAAAATAATCCAAGTAAGAGTTTTTATTACACATTTTTGCTAATATCGCAAAAACTAAAAGTCCTATCAACTCAAAACTTTTTGTAAAACTGTTTTTACACCAAAACCTTTAATTGAGTCCTAATTTTTGGTTTATATCACCATAAACAAAAAATCACATTTTCAAGTTACGTAAATTTCTAATAAGATTTTTATTTTTAAATCTCCTTACAAACCTATAAATTATAATCTAAGTGCGAGTGTTTACTCACCTGAATAGAGTCTTCTATATTATCAGCGGATGTAGTTAGTCGGATTATTGCCTTTCAAGTCTAAAGATTTCTTTCTAGATTTCCTGGAACAATTCGTAATTGTTTAACTTCAATTGTAAAAGAAAAATGGTTACAAAAGCTAATAGTAATTATAAAGAAAAATACAGTAATATGTAGGTATAAATACAAGAGTATAGGTAGATAGATACTTACGCCACCAGACGCATCTTCAATTCTCATTTGCGAGCTAATCTATGAACGTACACTGACACGATTCGCTCGTAAATATTTGCACTCACACAGACAACCACGCGTAGTCGGCGATAGCCGGAGCAGAGCAGCAAGCGACACAACCCTCCCGTCTGAATGCTAACGCACGACTGCCGCCCGCGCCCGCGCAGAGCACCTCTAAACCTATGTTTCAAAATAAGGATATTTTCTTGGCAAATGTTGATGGATTTAAATACGCTCTTGCATATCTGTAGCACTTCTAACCGCGAATTTTTCAGTGTAAAAATATTTCCACACATCAATGCCGTTTAGAAGTAATAACGAATATTAGCTAAAAATAGCGTTTTGGTAACTATTTTTTTAAGGCAAAAGGCAAAATCCTACGAAAAAATCATCTTTAGTAAATGTTGTACATGAATCAATAGACAAGATATATTTTTTTCAAATCTCAAAACCAAGCCGTTAATTAGAAATTAGCTTCCTAAAGTGACCATTTTACGCTACTAAATGAGACTAAGGCCCTTAAGTTATTTACCAGCGGAGAAATTGCGTAACATACAATCAGAAGCAATGAGTTTCATTTTGACAGTTCAACCACATTCATTGCATTATTAACGTTTTTGAGCAGATATATTTTTCGAGTAATGGATTAAGAATATCCTTCTATTGAAGCTGTACGGGTGTGAAATGTTGTCGGACCTTTGCAAGAACGCCAAGTTTCCTGGCAGCCATCTTGGCTTTATACTCAATGCACCGCCCAAAAGTTAGTTTTAAAGTTTATCAAGCTACACAATATGTATTCAAATTCCCAGAGGAAGAGTTTGTGTTGTCTGCCTTTGGGGCTTAATAGTCATGGTGGCCTAGCGGTTAAAACACCAGCCTCTCAAGTTTGAGTGTGCGGGTTCGATTCCAGGTCAAGCAAGTACCAATGTACCTTTCAAAGTTATATGAACATACTTTCTAAGTATATCTTGGACACCAATGACTGCTTATAAGGTGGAGAAAAACATCTGGAGGAAACCTGGACTTATAGTCTGAAATCGCCAACCCACCTTGAGCAAGCGTAGTGATTACGCTCAATCTTTCTCTGTATGAGAGGAGACCTGTGCCCAGCAGGGGGACGATAAAAAGGTTGATGGTGATCATGATAAAATATCCTTTACACGTCATTCGAGAGGTAGTTGCTGAAAATCAACGCTGTTGACGACAGGTTTATCTGAAGTTACAGCAATTTGCTTAGCAACGACCTGTTCTTGCACAGATGCGACGCACGACTTAATTGCTGTTTGTTTTGTGACACAAGTAGTAGATGTCTTTGACCCGGTTTATGACATCAGGAAAACATTTTTATTTGAATTCCTTTATGTTTGAGTACGAGGCTTTTGAATATACTATATTTTTTTAAATGTGTTTATTATTATTTCTTTTTTATTAGTGTAACGTGCGTTTCGTTTGTACAGAATTCTCTTTCTTCTCTTCAGTCTTTCTTCTTTAGAACAACACGACAAATTGCAAACTACATTCTGTCTACTTACAAACAACCATATAAAAACAAAACAAAACAAAAGCTTAAAATTAAACCTGTAACATTTTAAGTGCGTGTCGAAAGCGTTACAAATGGAAACGCTCACAAAAACCGCGAACGAGTAGAAAAACAGGTAAAAACACACTTGAAGCGCGTCGGTGTTTGTTACTAGTGAGTAGTGGATACCTGTGTAGCTGGCTGACGACGCCTGTCTTTACATAGGGCTGTTATTGTGGTCCAAGTTATGAGTAGATAGGTAACACTAGACAGTTTTTCTATGAAATGTGGTGTATTATTTTGTATCTCAATATAAGGTAACGGGTACAGTTCCGGCATGATGTCTGGTGAAGCGTCGGAGCGGAGGACGGGTCTGAGTAGTTGTGTTGCGATATGTGCCGGGTACGATGCGCCAAATGTTGTTGTGACGGGAATTTCAACGTGGAAGGTCTCCAGATCAATCTCCTTCTTGCGCCCCATCGTTGGTCGTGTTGTTGGGTTTAACATTGTATCACCTATATATAGGGACAAACGTACATTTATTTTATATACATAACTAGCTTTCCGCCCGCGGCTTCGCCCGCGTGGAGTTCGATTATATCGCGCTTTTTATATTTCCCTCGAGAATATAATTTTTTTCCGGGATAAAAAGTACCCTATTATTTAATCCGGACTTCTAACTTTACGTCTGCAAAAGTTCAAAGCAATCGGTTCAGTAGTTACGGCGTGAAAGCGGAACAAACAAACAAACTCACTTTCCCATTTATAATATTAGTAAGGATTAATGTTGATGTGTCGCTAAAATGAAATGGCAGTGGGCGGAGCACGTTACGGTTTACGGTTTGAATTCATTTATTTCTAAAGATTACAAATCACTTTACAGAAATAAATACTTAATTTGACTAAATTAGGTACATTTTTGTAGTCCAGGAATGGCAAGAACAATGTTAACATTTTGGTAATAATATTGTATAGTAAGAAGGTAGTTTCTAAAAGTTTTGTGGCATCGCGTTGCTCGTAGAACCGATGGTCGATGGGGCATTAAAGTTCTGGAGTGGCGGCCACGTACCGGAAGATGCTGCGTAGGGAAGCCCCCAACAATGTAGACCGATGACCTGGTGAAGGTCACGGGAAACCGACGGATGGGGGCAGCTCAAGACTGGTCATCGTGGAAAGCCTTGGGGGAGGTCTTTGTCTAGCAGTGGAAGAAGAGAAAGAATTAATCTTGATGACATAGCATAGCATCGATCACATCAAACATTTGATATTTCATCATTTCATGTAATCTGTGTATG
Source organism: Sesamia inferens (assembly GCA_037179545.1). Taxonomy (NCBI): domain Eukaryota; kingdom Metazoa; phylum Arthropoda; class Insecta; order Lepidoptera; family Noctuidae; genus Sesamia; species Sesamia inferens. The sequence continues at coordinate 8,314,874 of CM073949.1, forward strand.
ATCAGTGATTTAAAGACATTCTCTAGTAAAGTCGTTTTCTGTTGAAAAAATCCACCACCTCCGCCTAGCTGACATCATTTAATCTCAATATTGACGTTTCGTGTAACGTGGTCACACAACCCGTACATTTTGACATTTCGTGTATCGTGGTCACACAACCCGTACATTTTGACATTTCGTGTATCGTGGTCACACAACCCGTACATTTTGACATTTCGTGTATCGTGGTCACACATCATCATCATCATCTCAGCGTATAATCCCGGTCGCATCCGCGGCCTTCGCGTTGGAGCCCGGGGTCCGCTTTCCTACTATTACGCCTCCATTTCGCACGATCTCTGGCATCCTGTGGTGTGAGATTGTTGGCACGCAAGCCAGCACTTCTTTGGCCTGCCTCGCTTGTTCCGGCCCGGCGGAGGCGCCATGGCAAGACATTTGTTACCCACGTAACATGCCGGTTTACGTAAGACGTGGCCGTACCATCGTAGGCGACTCTTTTGCAGTTTGTCTGCTATGTCACGGACATGGAGACTGCCACGAATGCGGGAGTTCCTGATGCGGTCTTTCCGCGTAACTCCACACATCCACCGCAGCATACTCATCTCCGTGACACGCAGCTCCTGCTTGTGTCGCTCAAGCACAGGCCACGCCTCACTGCCATACAGAAGGACAGGTCTAATGATGGTCTTATAGACCTGTCCCTTAAGCTTCGTGGTCACACAACCCGTACATTTTGACATTTCGTGTATTGTGGTCACACAACCCGTATAGAGTAAAACTACCTATATGGTGTCTAGAAAATAAATTACAATTATTTATAGCAAACTAATTTAATTTTGTAGTTAATAGACTTATTATATTAAAAACATAAAATATTTTACAACGAATAATCAAAAAGGTGGTCTAGAACATTTTTAATCAATTTTTCACTCTAACTATTAATTTTCGCTTGATGTTACAATCAAGAACCACGCTAAACAGCAATTAAGATTTAATGAGTCCTGTACGGTTAGCAACAAAATTCTGTTAACATGAAATTATTCGATGATGTAATTTTTTTGCATTTTATAATCGAAGCGAAGAAGCGAGAGAGAGAGAGTGTAATAATGCTATTTTTTTATTATAATACTATTTGAAATAAAATATTTCGCTAAGTAATAAAAAATTCGAAAACTGAAGAATTAATCAATTTTCATTACTGACTGTATGCATAGAGTTCGCTTTAAAACTATCTCGTATATATATTTTACAACAATCTAATTATTCAGCAAGTATGATTATGAAAGGTTTAATAGAAATTGATGAAAATCGTATTTCTATTTTATTTTAAGTTCAGTACAGACGAGAGCACATCAAGGTACTGCAATCTGTCAGGTACCTATCTTTATTATTCGACGTAACAACTCCTTCTCGAAGATGAACCTACCTAGTTGTACTGTTTGTCCCAGGTACAATAAGGGTCAAAAGTGGAGTACCACTTTTGACACTTATTGTAATTGCAATAAAGTTCAAAAGTGGTACACCACTTTTGACCCCTTACTGTAGATACTCGGACATACACATATGTCATGAAGTTTGGAAAGAGCATTTTAATCAAAGATAAAGGGATTTGGTACAGGTCTACAGTTCCGGAGCCTCCACATATACTGCTGTTTAGTAACGCTAGACTAAGCAAGAAAATTATAGTTACAGCTCATAGACAGGGAACTAGACTCTTGCCGCTGAATAATTTTAGATTCCTAATGGAAAAATGATTCACCAAATTGTCGAGTGTGTAGTACACTGGAAGATATCATACATTTACTGAAGGAGTGTATCAGATTTCAGTCCGCAAGAGAGTATCTAGCTACTTAGAGAACAAAAGATAAATATGTACGACGTTTGTATGTTCCATCATATTTTCGACACCCATCTCCGGAAATGTCTATAAATTAGTTAAGTGTGTAGTCCGATAGAGTAGGTTTATTGATCCGATGGGACTGGCATGTACAATTGTATAAAAACCCTAAAGTTAATAAAGAATAAAAAAGTCCCTAAAATTAATAAAGAACAAAAAGTCCCTAAAGTCAATAAGGAATAAAAAAGTCCCTAAAGTTAAAAAGGAATAGAAAAGTCCCTAAAGTTAATAAAGAATAAATAGGTCCTTAAAGTTATAAAGTAATAGAAATATCCCTAAAGTTAATAAAAATAATAAAAGTTACTAAAGTTAATAAAGAATAAAAAAGGCCCTAAAATTAATAAAGAACAAAAAAGTCCCTAAAGTCAATAAGGAATAAAAAAGTCCCTAAAGTTAAAAAAGAATAGAAAAGGAAAAAAAGTCCCTAAAGTTAAAAAGGAATAGAAAAGTCCCTAAAGTTAATAAAGAATAAATAGGTCCGTAAAGTTAAAAAAGGAATAGAAATATCCCTAAAGTTAAAAAAATAATAAAAGTCCCTAAAGTTCATAAAGAATAAAAAGGTCCCTAAAGTTAAAAAAGGAATAGAATCATCCCTAAAGTTAATAAAAAATAATAAAAGTCCTAGTAAAGAATAAAAAAGTCCCTAAAGTTAAAAAAGAATAGAAAAGGAATAAAAAGTCCCTAAAGTTAAAAAGGAATATAAAAGTCCCTGAAGTTAATAAAGAATAAATAGGTCCGTAAAGTTAAAAAAGGAATAAAAATATCCCTAAAGTTAAAAAAATAATAAACGTCCCTAAAGTTAATAAGGAATAAAAAGGTCCCTAAAGTTAAAAAAGGAATAGAATCATCCCTAAAGTTAATAAAAAATAATAAAAGTCCTAAAGTTAGTAAAGAATAAAAAAGTCCCTAAAATTAATAAAGAACAAAAAAGTCCCTAAAGTTAATAATGAATAAAAAAAATCACAATGCAACCTATCAACGCTCCCGCTAACGCCGCCACCACGCACCCCTATCTAAACCCAGCCAGACTACATGAGTGGTGTGCATGAACTACTCAGTACACTTGTCGGGTAGCTAATGTATATCTTCCTGTATTTCCGTTTATATGACACTAGTACCGCGCCCCGACCTCTCACTGAATTTTGACACGTACTTGGTCTCTTGAAAAATTGTGCGAGGTTTCATTACAAAAGTGAAGTTTACACTCTAAAAATTCTGTTTTCATCCAATATTGACAATTGGTCTACAGATCTATTATACCCGCGGTACATTTTATTTTATCGATATAAAGAAAACGCTATGGTTTCCTTAACCTTTTTGGTTATCTGTATTTTTATAAGACAATTTAGCACATAGCTATCAGCTGTGACTTTTGACAGCGAAAATATTATAAAAGTATACCTAGAGAAGAATTCACAACCTGAAATAAAGGCTTTTAATGTTGTTTTCTGTTTTTACAGAAAACGCATATGTTTTTATTTGAAAAAGTGAAATCTCATTATATCGATACAATTTACAAGAGTATCTATGAAGTTTCTTATAATATCGCCATCATTATCAATCAAGCTTTCCCGTAAATATTTTGCCCTTCATTCGCGTTAAAAGTGATTAGCGATTGAATAAACCCCTTAAACACTATGGTGTTTAATTATAAACAATGATTATACTATCGGTGGTAGGCCATAACATCGGCCGCCGGCAGAAGTTACCACCCACCAGACAAAGCCTTGCCGTCAAGCGATTTGTCGTGTTCCGGCATGGTGTCTGGTGAAGCCGTACGGAGGACGGGTCTGAGCAGTTGTGTTGCGATGTGTGCCGGGTACGATGCGCCTAATGTTGTTGTGTTGGGAGTTTGGTCGTGGAGGGTCTTCAGATCAATTTCCCTTTGGCGCAGCATCGTTGGTTGTATTGTTGGGTTTAGCATTGCACCACCTCGATCAACTGCCGTCTTCCTTCCTATTCACTAAGTTTTTTAAGTGAATGGGTTTAATAAACTGGCGCGCTTTACCATCAACGATTGCATTACTACTTACCATCAGGCGGGATTGCAATCAAACACTAGTTTATAATTATTAAAATAAAATAAATAAATAAATTATTAGTATCTTTTGAAAGGACCAACTAAAAGGAAATTAATTTTCATGTAAATTTTGACTTTTGAAAATACTGTGTAATGAAGCCTTTAGGTATTCTATAGTATGCATTATGAAGAATGTACGCTGGAATTGCTTGACTTTATTCTGCCATTACTATTCCATCATCGGGCGACGCATTGTACGGCGAATATCTACCCTTACGTTGGTGACACCGTTACGATCCGGACGAAGCGTTTCGCCTCGTCTTTTGTACCGCGTACGGAACGCGAACTGGGAGAATTGGCCTGCGGCGGCCTTCCCATTTGATTACATTTACGTGTTTTCAAAGCTAGAGTGCATGACTCTTAATAAGTACGCTTTACATCACTGCTTACTATCACTCATCAGGCGGGATCGCTGTTATGCACTAATGTAACATTAAAATACTTTTCTTGTTGGCAATCTTAGTCGACCAACAGATGAGATAGGATGAGACCTATGTCACCTAAGTTAGTCACCTAAGGTTAAAAACGCTAAGCAAACGCTAACATGTTTTTCCAGAACATAGTACTACTAGCGGCACTCCTGGTTTCCACGCGCGTAATTTGTACTAAAATTCCCATGCCTTACAAATGTATGTATATACGAAATTTCATTAAAATCGGTTAAGCCGTTTTGAAGGAATTCGAGGACAAACACTGTGATAGGAGAATTTTATATAACAGATAAACTAACAGTCTGTGGCGTCCTCAAAAACTGTAATGCTTCGATATTCGGGTTGTGGAGGTCAGAGTATTCGTTTCATGGAAGATATGGAAGTTTAGCCAAAATCAGCAGTTAGACTTGTAAAGGGGACCCCAGACTCCAAAGCTGATAAGCTTCGAATGCGACTGGGATTTACGCTGATATAATGATGACATAAACTAACACATTTTAAAGGAGGAATGGTGGAGTTTCATCATTCATCATCATCATTTCAGCCGAAAGACGTCCACTGCTGGACATAGGCCTCCCCCAAGGTTCTCCACGACGACCGGTCCTGCGCCTCCCGCATCCAGCGGTTTCCCGCGACCTTCACCAGGTCGTCGGTCCACCTTGTCGGGGGCCTACCCACGCTACGTCTTCCGGTGCGTGGTCGCCACTCGAGAACCCGTCGGCCCCATCGGGCATAGGTCCTACGGGCAATGTGTCCAGCCCATTGCCACTTCAGTGTTGCAATTCTTCGGGCTATGTCGGTTACTCTCGTTCTTCTGCGGATCTCCTCATTCCTGATTCGATCGCGCAGTGAAACCCCAAGCATAGCCCTCTCCATTGCCCTTTGAGCGACTTTGAGCCTTCTTATAAGGCCCATTGTTAGCGACCACGTCTCAATTCCATAAGTCATCACTGGCAACACACACTGGTCGAAGACTTTTGTCTTGAGACATTGCGGTATTTCGGACGAGAAGATTCTACGTAACTTCCCGAAAGCAGCCCAGCCGAGTTGGATTCGACGATTGACCTCTTTCTCGAAATTGGACCTTCCTAACTGGATAGTTTGTCCCAGGTACACGTAGCTGTCAACAACTTCGAGAACAGAGTCTCCAATCTTTATAGGAGTCGGTACAACATGGGCATTAGACATGACTTTCGTCTTGCCCATGTTCATTTTAAGACCGACTCGCTTGGAGGCCCTACTGAGGTCTTCGAGCATTGTACTCAGGTCCTCCGCGGTCTCAGCCATGACTACGATATCATCAGCAAACCGAAGGTGTGTCATGTACTCGCCATTGATGTTGATGCCCAGTCCTTTCGAGTCCAGAACCTTGAAGACATCCTCCAATGCAGCGGTGAACAGTTTCGGAGAGATAACATCTCCCTGTCTGACACCACGCTGCAGAGTGAGAGGTGGAGTTTGGAGGCTAGCAAATACTAATCCGGACGAAGAGAGAGAGAAGGACTAGAACAATTTGCCAGCGGTGGTGTTTCCGTCGGACTACAATTTGAGTGTCTTCAAGGCTAAAACGAATTGGCTCTTAATAAACTAGCGCGCTTTACCATCAACGATTGTAAAGCGCGCTAGTTTCGCGCAACATCACTACTTAACATCAGGCGGGAATGTGGTCAAGTCCTAGTTTATAATTTATAGAAAAAAAAGTGTAAAATGTTAAATCCAAGAGTTTCTTGCACTCCTCGTCGTTGTAATCATTTTTATGTACTGAACCATACGTTAAAAAATTCCAACGACGTTTTTTTTTTTACGAAAATTAGATATCAATATTAAAACTCATCAGTTAAATACTTGTATGCCCAAGCAAAAGTATCCACACGTTTTTGCTAGATGCGGACTTTTAATGTTCAGGTGTAACAATCGTTTGGATAAGAATGGCATAGCTCTTTGGACTGTTTCCGCTGACGAGGTCCACCTCAGTCTCAGGTTGAGATCGTGTAGTTAATTTTGAGTTTGATTCAAAGTTGTGTAAATTCAAAGTTAGCTTTTGCTCGAACATATGAGTATTTAACTAAAGAATATTTCGGTGCATATTTATCTATCACCCTATAATGGTCGAATCAATTACGCCTTTCATAATATCACAAATAATTATGGTGTTGAAACTCAGATATGGAGGCAATGTGTTATACAGGGTGTATTATTCAAACATTAGCCGTTTTTTATTTTTTCATTTAATTAACATTTATGTGTACAAATATACAACATTAATTCATCGACCTTTTAATCGTCCCACTGCTGGGCACAGGTCTCCTTTCATAGAGAGAAGGATTGAGCGTAATCACCACGCTTGCTTAATGCGGGTTGGCAATTTCAGACTTAAAGTTCAGGTCTCCTCAAGATGTTTTCCTTCGCCTTCAATCATTGGTGTCCAAGATATACTTAGAAAGTACATGTAACTTTAGAAAAGTTACATTGGTACTTGCCTGACCTGGAATCGAACCCGCGCACTCTTATTTGAGAGGCTGGTCTTTTAACCACTAGGCCACCACGACAACATTATATACAACATTATTTTTTGTTAATGCCAAACCCGAAACACGTGTCCAGTATTTTTAAGTAAAGAATCTATGTACTATCACATGTAGAAGTCTCCTTCCACCTTAAAGACTACTGTCGCCTGTATTAAATTGGTCACGCACACTGATTTATATCCGTGCATTATTTTTATATCCGTGTGTGTCATATTCCAACCAATCAACCGCATGCTGTGTAGTATCTCTACGAAGAATTAAAGAGGTAGTCTATGCTAGACAAGGAAAACAATATTAGCAAACCGTTTTTTTTATCGTAGTCTTCGTCTTTCTTTAAAGTAATGCTTTTTTTCTGTTAAACTTCCTGACCTTCTCAAAAATATCTTCGATAATTATATTATGAACAAAACAAGCAACCTGTATACGTTCCTATAAATTCACCGTCTCATATGCCCCAATTCCCAGGATTAGGTATATTCTTTTCACGATTCGTTAAGCTGTTATGAATGGGTGGGGAGTATGTACATTGAAGCCTGAACCAAAGAGTGGTTTGTGTCACATATTAAAAGACTGGTGACAATTTTGAGTACAAAACATTGTGAATTTTTAAAGGAAAAAAAAATAGTAAAATATCATATATTTTTTTTTTAATTAAAATTTTGGTGGAGTTGTGCAATTTTTGGGATGATTAAATGTTAAACTCGAATGAGGATACGTAACCCTGATCGAAAATTCGTAAGGCGCAAGGATAATAATGAACGCCCGCCGGCGCAGCATAGAAGGGGAAGTAATGAATATCCCCTCTCTTTCTACTGCAAAGCGAAAATGTCGAAATCGAAAGTCCAACATTACATTTACAACTATTTATTGTATATCCGAAACCCGAAACACATGTACAATATTTTTAAGTGAAGAATCTATGTACAAAATTTCAGAAAGATATCATGAAAAACCACAAAGATATGGGATTGTTACCTTACCTCGTTGTCCCAACAAAAATATGGTCAACGCACCGTTAGCCCGCCCGCGCCTGCAGCGGCGCGTGCGGAGAGGCCCTGTCTCACGCGCCTAGTACTATGATCTACCGTCAGCTATGTTGGGCGCTCGGTAACCACACTGCAACAATTTCTAAATGTATTTGAGAAAAAATATAACATGGTCTAAAAATGATTGGAATCAATTCAGTTGCTTATTCTGAACAAACTGTACTAAGTTACCACCCATCAGACAAAGTCATGCCGCCAAGCGATTCGACGTGTTCCGGCATGATGTCTGGTGAAGCCGTCGGAAGACGGGTCTGAGCAGTTGTGTTGCGATGTGTACCGGATACGATGCGTCCAATGTCGTTGTGTCGGGAGTTTGGTCGTGGAGGGTAGCGGGATCCGAATCACGGTGCTCCGCTGGCCGACCGCAGGTAGTTGGGGACCCAAGTAGTATGCCAGCCACACACGGCTGCCCCGCCAACTGCGTCGAAAAATCCCAGGGTGGCGTCATCGTGCCAAGGGTCGCTTCGACCGCATTACCCATATTGACAACATGTTATCTGCGCAGCCATCCGGTAGCAGATCTTTTTGGTCACTTACCAAATCAGTCGAGGCGAACTTCTGTCGGCTCACACTGCCTCCGCTGGTCAGACCTGATGGAGCACTGGCTCATGCGGCGAGAGAGAAAGCTGGTCTCTTTACTTCACTCTTTGCTTCTCTCTTTGCCCGTAATTCGCGTCTTGACACTGACAGTGCTACTCCACCTAATTTGCCTCATTGCGGAACTTCATGCCCGAGGTTCGCATTAGGAACAGGGAGATTCTGAGAGTACTGTGTCGTATGGACGTGAATAAGGCTAGTGGTCCAAATGGTATACCAGCGATTGTTCTTAGGGATGTGCGCCCGAGTTGTCCCTGTATTGACGCGCTTATATCGCCTCTCGTTGAGGACTGGCATATTGCCCAAGTCCTGGAAGCTTGCCAACGTCCAGCCAGTCCCGATCGGTAGGATCGGCATGACTACCCTTTACTACTATCGGCCGATTTCGATAACCTTCATAATTTGCAAATACATGGAGCGTGTGTTGAACTCGCGCCTCTTGGCATACCTAGAAGGTAACGATCTCCTCAGTGACGGACAATACGGGTTTCGCCGCAATCGGTCAACTGGAGACCTACTAGTGTATGCCACTCACTTGTTGGTCTAGGTCCTCGAGAAGAATGGGAAAGCGATTACTGTCTCCCTTGATGTCTCGAAGGCCTTCGACCGGGTATGGCACGCTGGCCTTCTGAGTAAGCTTCCAGCATACGGCATTTCCCTTGTCTTGACTGCTGGGTAAAAGACTTCCTGACTGAACGGTCCCTCCAGTTATTGTCGACGGACGGTCATCTGAGCCCATGTCGACTAATGCCGGTGTTCTTCAGCGGTCTGTTCTCTCTGCAACTATGTTCCTGCTGCACATTAACGATCTACTGATGCCAGGTACGGAGGTTCATTGGGTCCAAGGCCAAGATGGCTGCCAGGAAGCTTGGCGTTATCACAAAGGTCCGGCGGTACTTCACACCAGGGCAGCTTCTAATGCTGTACAAAGCACAGGTCCGTTCGTGTGTGGAGTACTGCAGCCACATTTGGGCTGGTGCTGCAAAATGTCAACTGACCACTTTGGATTCGGTGAAGAGACGTGCGAAGAGGCTGATAGGCGACTTAATTCAAAGCGATCTCCAAAGCAATCCCATCTGATGGTAAGCAGAGATGCAATCGATCGATGATGGTTAAGCGTGCTAGTTTATTAAGAGCCTATTCACTCAAAAGAATTGAGTGAATAGGAAAGAAGACGGCAGTTGAACAAGGTGATGCAATTTTAAAGAGGAAAATTCTTCTGGAGACCCTCTACGACCAAACTCCCGACACTACAATATTTGGCGCATCGTACCCGGCACAAATCGCAACACAACTACTCAGACCCGTCCTCCATGCGGCTTCATGAGACATAATGCCGGAGCACGACGAATCGCCTGGCGGCAAGACTTTGTCTGGTGGGGGGTAAGTTCTGCCGGCAGCCTATGTAATGACTTTCGAACTTCTGACGACCTGTGACGACTGTCAAAGATCACAAACAAATGGCAACCATATACGTTAAAAACTGGGCGATCGCGCAGTCTCATAAAATTATTGCTAATAACCAATATGGCTTCCGCACAGGAGTTTCTACAGAGGATGCAGTTTTACAGCTGACCCTGGCGGTTGTTCATGATCTTGACAATGGCACAAAATGCCTAGGGATCTTCCTAGATCTATCAAAAGCATTTGACACGGTTTCTGTCCCTCATCTTGTAGCCAAGCTGGAACACGTCGGCATTAGAGGCACTCCGCTAGCTATTTTCAAAGACTACCTACATAATCGTACCCAACAGGTGAAAATTGACCAATACCTAAGCGACGAGGAACCAATACTCAACGGTCTCCCCCAGGGAAGCATCCTTGCTCCAATATTATTCCAAATATATGTCAACGATATGTGTAATATGACACTCCCCAATGCTAAAATATTTTCATACGCTGACGACACAGCCATCATTGTACATGGATCAGACTGGGATTCTGTTAAAAAGAATGCAGAAATGGTTCTATGGCGCATTACATCATGGCTCAACACAAATCTCCTTACATTAAACGCCAATAAATCTTGCTTCATCCCTTTCTCTATGAGACAAAATTCATCACCGCATGCATCTTATACGATTAATGCACACAGGTGTCCAGAGACATCAACAACATGCCTCTGTCCATTACTCACTAGAGCTGAAAATGTTAAATATTTGGGAGTACAAATTGATGCTGCATTACGATGGGACATACAGATCAATGCTTTAACCACCAGAACTATGCGACTTATTCATATCTTCAAGACTCTAAGAGATTCCGCTGACCCAGATACCCTTAAGCTGGTGTATTATGGCCTGTGCCAATCAGTAATAGGATATTGTATACCGGTATGGGGTGGTGCAGCGAAAACTCATTTACTAAGGTTAGAACGTGCACAGAGAGCAATACTCAAAGTCATGTTTAGGAAACCATTTCTTTATCCCACTACACAGCTATACGCAGATTGCAAAACTCTGACTGTCCGTCAACTATATATTCTACGGGCTACTCTCAAGAAACACCCTAGTATTCCACTCCCAAATCCTAATAAACGAGTAAATAATCCACCGAGCATTCCCCATAAAACGACCTTTGCGCGAAACCAGTATCATGTTTTATGTACCCACATATATCTTATCTTATACCTTTAAACGAGCAATTCTTGTATATACACACATCAAAAGTGTCTAGGGATCAAGCATTTTTATGCGGATTTCTTGAGATTGAGATGTGGCTTTGTAATAAATTTATGATTTTATAAATTTATATGGATCCTTTTTGGTGCATTTCATAATTTGAATCAGGAACTGTGAATCAAATTCGAGTAAAAGATGAAAATCAGCTGTCAATATTTTCCCTATAAAAACATACAACGCATTGAAGACATTATTAGTGCTACTGTTTCCCTACTACTGATTAAAACCAACGTTATTATGGAGCGGCGACGTCATTTAAGCAGGGAAGAAATGCTCAGAGCCGTGGGAATGATAGAAGCTGGTTCCCGGCAACGTACTGTGGCTTTAGCTCTGAATACAAGTCAGAGTGTTATCAGTCGATTTTGGACACGTTACCGAAGCACTGGTAACGTGACTGAGTGCCATGGAGGACGGTATCGCTGCACCACACGGAGACAAGACCGATACATTCAAATCTTAACTCGAAGAGCTCCAACAATAACCGCCATGATGTTAGCCGTGAGGCTTCATCACTCTTCAGGGAACTTAATTAGCGACCAAACAGTCAGAAACCGCTTGCATGAAGTGAACCTTCATTCCCGAAGACCGCTACGGGTACCACCTATAGCAATGCACAATCGTAGGATTCGATATCAATGGGCTCTTGAACACAGAAATTGGGCAGAAGAACAATGGCGTTTCGTGTGCTTTTCTGATGAGTCTCGTTTTGGTATGAGACCGGATACAAGACGTATACGACACTGGAGAACCCCTGGACGCCAACAGCGATTAAAATCCTGCCAGGAAGTCCATCCTTATAGTGGTGGAACCATCATGGTATGGGCGGGTATTTGGATCGGCGGAAGAACTGAGTTGATTTGGATCAGAGGCAACCTCAACGCTCAAATTTATGCTGAGACGATTGTATCAGACGTCATCGTTCCTCTACAAGTGCAAATCGGTCCCTTATTTCGGTTAATGCATGATAATGCACGACCGCACACCGCAAGAGTTGTAAGACAGACTCTCGCCGCAGCTAACATCAATGTCCTGCCCTGGCCTGCTCAGTCGCCAGACTTGAACCCGATTGAGCATGCATGGGATATGCTACAGAGAAGAGCTCTGCCGAATATGGAGGGTATCCAGTCGCAAGAAGACCTTTTTTTGTTGTTGCAACGAATATGGGCGGCCATTCCACAGCGTGATTTAGATGAACTCATTTTGAGTATGCCAAACCGATGTTCTTGTGTTGTTAGTGTTCGCGGTAGAAACACGGATTATTAATTGTTTAAGTTACCCAATAAAATTTTAGAGAAAACTGTTATTTCAGTCTTTTTTTCGAACTTTTGTGTTAGTGGTTCAAATGTCAAATATCCCTTTATTAGGAAAATGGCAAATTTCTTTATTAATGCAAAGGTGACTTGGTTTATCGTTACTGTGACAAACGAAAACACTTTATTTGATGAATCCTTAAAGAAAATTTTAATTAATATCAATCAGGAGAAAAGTTATTGCAAAAATATATGTTGATCCCTAGACACTTTTGCTGTGTGTATATATATATAATTGGAATCTCGGAAACGACTCCTACGATTTTCATGAAATTTTGTGTGCAGGGGGCTTCGGGGACGATAAGTCGATCTAGCTAGGTTTAATTTTCAGAAAATGTCTTTTTTCCATGTTTTGAGGCACTGAACTATTGCTAAACTTCTCATAAGAAGCTAAATTTCGCCACTGTCCTTAATGATACTGGGCTTCGGCCTCTGATTCGGAGCTCGTAGACTTCGGGTTCAAATCCCTGGCGATATAGTGTTTTTTCCTTTTTTTTGGAGTTCAAAAAAAAATAATGATGGCGTTGTCTAATGCTTTTTATTACATTTTTTTGTTTTTTCCTTTTTTTTTTGGAGTTTAAAAAAAAATGATGGCGTTGTCTAATGCTTTTTATTACATTTTATATAATTGGAAACGGCGTCAACGAATTTTCTTTTTCGTTTATATTAAATTTTGAAGAAATTTTGTTTTGCCTAATTTGTGGAGATGCAAGGTACCTGGGTCGCACAAAAGTGTGGAAGTCGAAACAATTGTGAAAGAAATGATGTTGTATATAAACAACAATATTTTTTGTTGTAAATATATAATACCTGGAAGATCTTTTATTTCGCCTACTTTGTGGAGGTGCAAAGTACCAGGGTATCACAAAAGCGTAGGAGAAGTCTAAACAATGAAGCTCATTCATTTTAAAGATCAGCCTGACCAGCCTGATTGAGCCGAATTTACAACAGAATTTCTCAACAGTGTCAACATTTCGGACTTGCCACAACACGAACTGAAATATTAGTATTATTATTATTGCTAACCTTATGATACCTTGCACCTCCTCATAGTAGGCACAATAAAATTCATATAGGCAATATAATTCATCCATATAATATGATTTAATAATAATGATGAAGTATCTGGGCGACCGAGCTTTGCTCGGCATCTTTTTTTCGTTATAATTATTATTATTGATTTATTTACACCAGACAATTGTTCATAGTCTTCATAAAAACACATAAGTACACAAAATACATTTAAATTATTTGTGAACTATTATAAACAAAATTAAATTAAACAGATAATTAATATAGTACTTTAATTTGATATAGATGACGTTTACATTCATGGTACACGAAGCCAATGTTTGGTTTGAGGTTAGACCCAGAAAATTGCTCTTAAAATATCATGTGTCTTTTTTACACGAAAATGCCAAAAAGAACATAAAAAAAACGCTTACGAACAATTTAACTCCACGAAGCCGTGACTCATCTCAAGAAGCAGAAGAAAACCTCCATGAAAACAATCTGATTTTCGCTCGTCCCACACGTGTTTGTCAGACTACGCACAGTGAGGACCCATTTGAAGAAGAACTTGATGAAAATCATCAGGTTTCCGCTCATCTCACACGTGCTGCTAAAGTAAGATGCTTGCAAAACTTGACTAATATTTTAAGAACAGAAAGGTCTTATTTAGATGTTTCACGAGAGCGTGCAGCACAACGTGTGGCCGCCGAAAATGATGAGCAACGGGAGCAACGCCAGCAAGATATGCGGCAGCGTGCGTCAGAACGTGAAATGATTATTATTAATGAAAACCCTCAGCATACCCGCAATATAGTATGGAAGGACGTATTAGGTTAAGACCTTAAACTATGTATTGATGATAATATATAACTGATGTAACTGATTGTTAAACTATAAGTACTTATTTATAATAAAATGTTAAACTAAATTGCACTCGTAATTTTATATTTAAATAACAGTTAATAATATTTTTTTATTATTATGTCGGTATGATCGAAAAACATTAGTCAAAAAATATTATTTAAAAAATTCGCTCGTTATGTATTTTCTGTTTTCAAAATATAGAGACACGCGATGTACCTAACAAAAAACAAAGATGCCGAGCAAAGCTCGGTCGCCCGGTACTACAAAATTACACAAAGAACTCAACTTAATGGAGCGAAATAAATACGAATTAAAATCAAAAATAACTTCATGGCTTCTTCTGCAGGACTATGACAAAACCGAATCACTGCTTACATTTGTTGCATAAAATAATGAAAATAATGATAGGAACCCGTCTAGGATCACAACCCTCAACTAGCACACACACACACACACACACACACACACACACACGCACGCACGCACGCACGCACGCACGCACGCACGCACGTACGCACGCACGCACGCACGCACGCACGCACGCTCTCACACCCACTCACACACACACACACACACACACACACACACACACACACACACACACACACACACATGCTAGTAATAATAAGGATCAAATTTAAATATCACTAGATAGCCAGAGTAACACAGTTCCATCATTGTATCACTGTTTTATGTAAAACTCCTTAGCCGAACACTGTCTCTTAAGATACAGGACATCCTAGTTTAAGAGACAGAGTTTTATTTCCTGTGTACAGAATCTGGATTAACATATTATAAAAGGAACCTATAATGCAATAGCTATTTTAAAAAACAATCTTAACTATAAGCCTGTATGTATAAGTTATGAAATAAATAAATATTATTATTATTCTATAAAAGAGTAGGCGAAACGCTTCACCGGATCGTAGTGGTGTTAACAACGAAAGGGTGAAAAGTCGCCGTACGACGGGTCGTTCGATGGTGGAACGGAGATGGGGGAATAAAATCATGCAATTCCCTTGCAAACTCACCAAAATGCATCCTATAGAACACCGGAAGACTGGCTACTCTACGCCTGTGATCTGGAGACTGTTGCGTCAATAAATTCTTTCACGTCCCCGTTAACTGGTAGTATACCGAAGAGATGACATTACCACATTGTATGGCAATCTTTAGCTTTTTTTTTCCTCTGAAAAAGATAAACGCCAGCCCTTGGGTCTTGGGAAGTGTCAACCAGCCACTTAGAGATTTCGTTGAATAAGCCATGAGCACTCGGCTCCCACGGCCCGAGGGTTTCAACCCCAAACAGTTGGTAAATATAAAGTACTAGCTTTCCGCCGCGGCTTCGCCCACGTGGAATTTGCTTATATCGCGCTTTTTAGATTTCCCTCGGGAATATATATTTTTTTTTTTTAATAAAAGGTAGCCTATGTTCTTTCTCAGGGTCTAAAGATTGTCTGTGCCAAATTTCATCTAAATCGGTCGAGAGGTTTAAGTGGGAAAGCGTAACAGACAGAGAGACAATCCTCTAATTGCGTAGATTACTAATCCGTTGCTCCATAAGTTTGTAAATGTGTCAGCTCAACAATGTAAATAGCTCAATGAATAATGTTGAAATGTCAAAATAAAATCCATCGCTACGGATAGTGTGTTAGTAATTACCCCTTACCGCGTAACCAATTCACCCACGACCCCAGTCACAACCACCAAGGATACTAAATCATGTATATTTTTGCATCTAGATGTGCGATGATGTCACTCTACATGACGAGGGTAACTTGAGGGTTATTGACGGAACCCTCAGAATCGAAGTCGACTTATCGATACTCGAGATAGGGGTTAGGATAATCGATTTGGTGTTAAAAACCGAGTGTGGGGCGATTGTGTTTTGTTTTTCGGGTTGGTTGACACTTTGTACGACCTTTTTCTGTGTTGTGCGTTGAATATGGATTTGTTTTAGATTTATTGCCATTCTGTATTCTGTCTATAAATTGTAAAGGATTTTCATTATATTTCATTTCTAAATGAATGTAAGCCCTCAATTTCGAACATCCAATGTAAAGCGGTGGTAGTCCAGTGGAGGCATTGCCCCTCTCTTTCAATAATGCTATTTATTTTGTGTATCTAGATAATAAATAATAAAGTCGTGATGGCTTAGTGGTTAATACACCAGCCTCTCAAGCATGAGTGTGCTGGTTTGATTCCAGGTCAGGCAAGTACCAATGTAACTTTTCTAAGTGATGTGTACTTTCTAAGTATATCTTGGATACCAATAACTGATTACAAGGTGAAGGAAAACATCTTGAGGAAACCTGGACTTTAAGTCTGAAATCGGCAAACCGCATTAAGCAAGCGTGGTGATTACGCTCAATTCTTCTTGTTTGGCCTGTTGTAAAAAAGGTTGATGATAATGATCTTGATAATAATCAAAACATCATGAGGAAAAAGGCGCATTCAAGGGACGATATATCTTAACGTTCTTCAAAGCTCCAAATGTATCTTTATTTTTAAGTTATTAAAAAAAAAACTCTTTTTCTTTTAAAACTACAGCTTGACCAAAAAGTTCTCATTTTAGTTGCCTTTACCAAACCGTTGTCTCGTCAAACTTACGACTTACCACTGTGATTATGGGTCGCATAAATAACAGCACTTTGCTGGAATCAGACCAGCACAAAGGTGGGCTCTCCTTTGATATCCGAGAACAGAGACAATACAGAGCGACAGTCCTGGAGCTAGCGTTTTATATGAAAACTGTTTGAAATAATGCAAAAAAACACACCAGACCTTGATTTATTCAGCGACAAGCTAGCAGTATTCAAAAATAAAATCACACTATCCTTGCCAACTTACTTTTATTTTTTTTTTTTAGAATATATTTTGTTTTATACATTATTATTTTTAATTTAAAATGCAATGGCGTACATAATTGTCATTGTACATTAGTCCTTATTAAGTTAATTATTAAGATTATTCTAGCATAAGATAAATGTATGTGATGTGGCCGTGGTTTAAATAAATCAATAAAGGGACTTCGCGAAAATAAATCTTGGATAAAATAATGCCTTGTCTTTGAAGGTTTTATGGTGACTGTGCACTGTAAACAAAAGGGAAACTCCTAGTTAAAACACTTCGATTCAAAGAGGGACGAACTTAGTTTAATGCTGACTATGATTTTGTATAAAATAAGCGGAACAGCTTGAAAACTCCGCAGTTCATATTGACAGCGGAGTTTTAGTAATGGCATCCTGTTGGCATACTTTGCCATACAGCAATAAATTATTAGCAATAAAATTAAATCATCATCATCATTTCAGCCGAAAGACGCCACTGCTGGACATAGGCCTCTCCCAAGGATCTCCACGACGGCCGGGCCAGCGGCTTCCTCATCCAGCGGTTTCCTGCGACCTTCACCAGGTCGTCAGTCCACCTTGTCGGGGGCCCACGTTGCATCTTCCGCTGCGTGGTCACCACTCGAGAACCCGTCGGCCCCATCGGGCATCGATCCTACGGGCAAAAATGTATCGTAATATTTGTGACATCTTTCCGAAAATTTAAACAAATATAAGTTTATGCAAAAATTACTTTATTTTCTACATAGTAAATTTAAATTTATGCTTCAACATACAACATTTTTTATAACTGTTTTAATCATATTGATGGACATGCCGTACGCGTATAATCTGCAGTATTTTTTTGGTTTGAAAAGAGTAAGAGAGTTCTCATCTCTAAGGCATGTCCATTACTATATGTTAATGGTTTCAATAGTCACTCAGAAATCGACTTGATTCCCGTTAATATAACGTTGATATTTGATTAACTAAAAGGAACCTCAAATAGAAACATAAATAAAATTTAGACATACGCTACGCAATGTTACTTTTTTCCAGAACGCTATCTCTCAGTCTAAATCGTGAAAGAAAATAAAAAATATAGGTAAACCTTTTTGGTAAATCTCGGTTATCTTAAACGTTTATTTGAAAAGGAAATCCTTTGAATAACGGAGATTAAAATTCAGAGGATCCTGGCAAAAAGATTTTATTCAAACAAAACGACTCCATTCCCTTCCTGTGCTAAGGAGACTTTGAAGCGTTTAAATATTATAACCTTGTAGTTCGTTATCGCAAAAGTCTACAAGAGATGTAAATTACACATTCCATTTGGAATTGTGTCGGTCTTGTGGCTGAAAACACAAGTGCTAAGCGTGAGGTCTTCGATTCTCAGGTGGGACAAGTGTTATTGAGCTTTCTATTAGACATTTCTTAGTAGGTAACTGTGCGGTGTTTGAAAGATGGTGGTATGATACCCCCGTACCTCGGAAAGCACGTAAAGCCGTTGAGCTCCAGGATCTCTCCCCGATCGTGTAGGATTGGCATGCCATAGGACATGAGAATATAGGTATATGTTTTTTAAATAGTAAAATATATCTTTTCCTAGAAGGATTAGGTGTTATGTATAGCTCAACCTTAAAAGCATTAGGTTGTATATATGTATGGACGTCGTCATACATTTAACGTCATCGTCGTTTGACAGCCTCCGTGGCGTAGCGGTAGCGGCCGCTGCGCAAGGAGGCGCAGGTTTGATCCCCGCGCAGTGTAAATATTTGTATGCATGAATATGAATATTTACACTGGTCTGGTCGTACCTCAGAAAGCACGTTAAGCCGTTGGTCCCGGCTGCCATACGAACATCTAATGGCAGTCGTTACGAGTTGTTGGAGCCCTCAAAAGTCCAACAGTTGGTCTAACTGCAATGCTTCGATGTCGCCTTCGGGTTGTGGCGGTCAGACGGCAGTCGCTTCACAGAAAATATCGAAGTTTAGCCAAATGAACAGACTCCAAAGCTGAGAAAGCTTCGGATACGACTGAGATTAACGCTGAGATGATGATGAGGACTTTTAACGTCGTCGTACCTTAGGTCGTTCGTCGTAGGACCTATCTCTACATAAAACCTAATGATTTTAAAGTCGAGCTTTACATACGACCTAATACTTCTAAGGTCGAGATATTTACTGAAGTAATAAAGTAATTAAAAAACCTGCTCTCCATACATAACTAACTGGAAAATATAGTTGTAGGTACTAAACCTAGACCCAGGCTTATATAATTATTTATAAACACAGTGAAATACGTTTTTCCGGGGCGCAATGTTAGGTTAAGGGTGTTTTAATTATAATTCTATTTTCGCCAAAAACCGCTAATATTTTAAATTATCCAGCCAGTAAAATAAATAATCAATTGAGCACTTTTCTCTCTAAGAATGATCTCCTCAGCTCCTTCCAATCTGGCTTTCTTTCTGGTCATAGCACCACCACAGCGCTTCTGAACATTACGGACGATATAAGGTTCAAATTCAACATCAAATTCAAATTTATTTATTTGTACACATAGGTGTTATAAGATGGTATTTAAAAAACAAAATAAGTTGCACTATGCGTCGCCTTGAAAGGCGTACAAATATTTACCCATTTGGTAGTGGGTGTACCTACACTGTACATTAATGGCTGTATACCTAATTATCACACACAACCTTATGAATACCTTATGATTACAATCTTATGAACTAAAATAAAAAATAATGCAGTAAACAGATCTGAGAAAGATGGTGTAGATTCTATATTTCACTAAGGTATTCGTTTATCGTATAATAAGCTTTCTGTATTAAAAACCTACGGAGTGTTTTTTTGAAAGAATTTAAGTCTTTTGAAGCTTTTATGGATTTGGGTAATTTATTATATATTTTTGGAGCCATACCTAGGAAACTTTTTGAAAATAGGGCGATTTGATGGGTTTTAGATTTAAGAGCACCTGGTGCTAGATTAGATTTAAGGTCAGCCATGGAAGGTAGTAATCTGACAGTCTTAGCTTTGCTGGATTTCAGGCGATTTTTGCGGGATTTGGCTTGGCATACTTTGTTCTCTTAACATACCTCCATCGGTAATTGACTGGTTTCGTAGTTACCTGTTTGGTAGCCGGCAACGTATTTGCTTCGGGGAGACCTTGTCTTCCTGGAGTAATACGTCTGCTGGTGTACCGCAGGGTGGCGTGCTATCCCCTTTACTTTTCGCAGTTTTTATTAACTCTATCTCTGACGAACTAATTTCTTCCTACCATCTTTATGCAGGTGATTTACAAATTTACTCACGAGCGCCTCTTGGAAATCTATCTGAGGCCATATTAACGATCAATCGTGATCTGACCCGCATATGTGACTGGAGCAAAAGATATGGGCTTTTGGTCAATCCCATAAAGACGCAGGTTATAGTCGTGGGCAGTTCTAGGACGGTCACTAGAATCGATTGGACGACCCTACCTCAAGTTTCTTTTGAAAACGCAGTGATTCCCTTTAGTGACAAAGTTAAGAACTTGGGAATATATATTGACAAAACTTTCTCTTGGACTTCCCAGCTGCAGGAAGTTAGCCGCAAGCTATTTGCATCCGCAGCGTCTCTGAAGAGATTACGCAATTTCCTAGCGACTGCCACCAAAATTGCATTTGCACAATAACTTCTTCTACCCATCCTTGACTATGCTGATGTCAGCTATCTTGATCTTACCCAAGACCAACTAGATAAGCTTGAGCGACTTCAAAATGTTTGTATAAGGTTCATATTCGGTCTGCGCAAATATGACCATGTATTCGAATTTCGTGTGAAGCTCAAGTGGTTACCAATTTGCCTTCGTCGGAATCCTCATATTCTTTCCCTTCTATATAATTTGCTTTTTTCTCCTTTCACCCCTCTTTATCTCAAGAATCGCTTTCAATTTCTGTGCAACTCAAATACTAAATCGTTAAGGTCATCAGATAACTTAAAGCTCAAAATGCCTATGCATTCCAAAACGGTCCTTGATAAATCTTTCACTGTTCAGGCCCCACGTTTGTGGAATGCATTGCTAATTTAAATTAAACGCGCACAATGGTTGCAGGAATTCAAGAGACTTGTGAGGGAACACTACTTGTCGTTATGATCTTGTTCTACAATCACTTTTTGGCTAATTTGCTTGCTTACCTGTTATGTTCAGTATCTACATATGTATTTATGTATGTATATGTTTGTATTTGTGTATCTACCTTGGTATATTGTAATTATGATGTTTGCACCAACGACAGTCAGACAGTGGTTCAGTAGAATCTGTCCATTGTTTGGTTGCCTGGAAGAAATCGCATTAGCAATAAGGCCGCCCGTTGTATGTTTTATGTTGAATGTATTTTGTTAAATGCTTGATTGGTATACAATATAGAATATATGAATAAATAAATAAATAATAAAGACAGAAAATATAATTTATTTACGGCAAACATTTACTAACGCATAAAAAGTCGTTCGCGGTCGGAATCGTCTCGGGAAGTTTCTTGAAGAAGAGTACTGACCGAAAAGACCGCCGGTTCCGTGGCCAGCTACAAACATTAGCTGTAGTTAAATATGATATGGCAGTCATGGTAGCCTAGTGGTAGTGATAGTGGACACCAATGACTGATTACAAGGTGAAGGAAAACATCTTGAGAAAACCTGAACTTTGAGTCTGAAATCGCCAACCCGCATTGAGCAAGCGTGGTGATTATGGTCAATTCTTCTCTGTATGAGAGGAGACCTATGCCCAGCTGTGGGACGATGAAAAAGTTGATCATGATGATGAATTATGATATATATTTTCATTTATAGTATTTTTAAGTTTTTATGTCGATATAGTATGTTTATACGGGCCTGAATGCCTGAAATAAATACCTTAGTAAAAAAACACACTAAAACAACATTAAAAATAACATAACGGCTATCGCTCAGCATAGCGCTAAGGCCCTATACCTACAAGACAGAGTCTCAGCGTTGGTATAAAAATATATCAACCCACAAAGTTTATTCCGCGGCAAGTTTACAAAGAAACCCGCAGCAAAAGGCGACGACACTACATATAATCCAATCTCAACTGAAGGGTTAAGTAGAAAACAGCATAATACCAGATCGTCTAAAGTCTAGGTTTAACTTGTGAGCCGTGACCACGATACAGCCGCTTGGGAATAAGTCGACACTCTTCAAAACTCGTAAACCACTTACGAATTTTCTAGACTGTGATGTTGTTGAGAAATTCGTGTGGATTATATGCTAATTTTTATAAAAAGCTTTCAAGCTTTATTGGACATTATGTATGGATTATGGCCCAGTTATTGATCGTGTATTTGACATAAACCCTACAAATGAGTCTATTCTGTGAGTAGGTTTGTACAAACACGTCATTTTTTTAAACTAGATTAGTTTATTGTTATATTTATGAACTATTGCTTGAGCACAATATCACCTAATGGTAAGCAGTAATGCAATCGTTGATGGTAAAGAGCGCTAGTTTATTAAGATACTATTGACTCAAAAAAAAAAAAACTGAGTGAATAGAAAGGAAGACGGCAGTTGAGTGAGGTGATGCAATGTTAAACCCAACAACACGATCAACGATACTGCGCCAGAGGGAGATTGATCTGGGGACCCTCAACGACCAAACTCCCGACACAACAACATTTGACACATCGTATCTGGCACACTTCATCTTTTTCTTTAGCCTGTAGATATCCACTGCTGGACAAAGGCCTTCCCCAAGGCTTTCCACGAGGACCGCTCTTGTGCTGCCCGCATCCATCGGCTTCCTGCGACATACACCAGGTCATCGGTCCACCTTGTTGGGGGCCTCCCCACGCTGCATCTTCCAGTACGTGGCCGCCACTCCAGAACCTTACTGCCCCATCGGCCAACGGTTCTACGAGCAATCTGCCCTGCCCACTGCCACTAAATTTTAGCGACTCGAAGGGCATGTCGGTGACTTTGGTTCTTCTGCGGATCAACTCATTTCTGATTCGATCACGCAGAGAAACTCCGAGCATAGCTCTTTCCATTGCCCTATGTGTGACTCTGAGCCTTCGTATGAGGCCCATTGTGAGCGACCACGTTTCAGTTTCGTAAGTCATCACTAGCAACATACACTAATAAATAAATAATAAATAAATACGGACAAATCACACAGATTGAGCTAGCCCCAAAGTAAGTTCGAGACTTGTGTTATGGGATACTATCTCAACGATACTATATTTTATAATAGATACATATATAGATAAACATCCAAGACCCAGGCCAATCAGGAAAAGATCGTTTTCCATCATGACCTGGCCGGGGATCGAACCCGGGGCCTCCACGTCGCAGGCAGGCGTGTTGACCGCTGCGCCACGGAGACCGACAAATAAACAATAGATAGACAAATACACTGGTCAAAGACTTTAGTCTTGAGACACTGTGGTATCTTGGGCGACGAGAAGATGTAGCGTAGCTTCCCGAACGCTGCCCAGCCAAGCTGGATTCGACGAAACACCTCTTTCTCGAAGTTGTACCTACCTAGTTGGAAAGTTTGTCCCAGGTAAAAACATACTCATCAACAACTTCGAGTGCAGAGCAACCAACTAGAACTGAAGTGGGTGCGACATGAGACTTCGAGAGAGTGAGAGTCGAATTATCCACGTTCATCCTTAGACCCACTTGTTGGGAAACTCTGCTGAGGTCATTGAGCATTTTGCTCAAGTTTTCCAAGGTCTCCGCGACGACCACGATATCATCTGCAAAACGGAGTTTAGTGATGTACTCGCTGTTGCTGTTAATGCCAAGTCCTTTCCAGTCCAGGAGCTTGAAAACATCTTCCAACACAGTGAACAATTTGGGAGATATGACATCTCCTTGTTTCACTCCACGCTGCATTTGGATCGGTCTTGAGTCCTGATCCTGGAGACGGACTGACATGGTGGCGTTTTTGTTTGGCAATTTGGCACCGCTGGAGAGACTGTGCACCGTTGACAAATATTTGACAGCTTCGGGTAGGTTGACCTGCTGTCCTCCGTACACTTAATCTAGCTAGAGAGACTAAGCGTGTCCTTGCTGGCTCTTGCCCATAGGAAACAACCTATTGGAATCTTGCACCTAGCATCTGGCGTTAGATTAGGTATGCATGTACATATAGGTTTATATGTTTTTTGACGTGACAAAATCTTATGCAGCCGGCTGCACGCATGTAAAAACATAACTCATGTGGCGTTACCTCATTCGGAGGCGTTCCATTTAAGGCTTCAAGTGCAAGCGAGAGCGCGGAGCGAGCGACAAAGAGGCACAATGGCCAACGCGTTCTCACATCTGTCCCTCCCCTACTTGAGTGAGCGATGCGTCCGCGTATACATTAATTTTAAATTGAAAAATGCAACCATTCCATCAGTATTTTCTTATGACGCTGTCACGTTCAACTATAGTCAATGAACTGACTTAACAGAAAACCGATTTTGTTGAGAAAACATTGCCGCACAAACAGCCAAACCTTGAATAACTACTGGTTATAGAAATATGTGTATTGTGCGGGAATCTAACCCTCGACACGCAGCGTAGCAGTCGATCTCGCTATGCCACTGTGCCAACAGAGATTACAAAGATACTGAAACAATTTTCACTAACTTACGAGGCAACATGATTAAGACTCCAAACTTAGGTAGGTGTCTGCTACTTCTGAGGTGATCTGTCGGTCATACTAATTTTATAATATTAATACTAATATTGTATAATAAACTAGCACTTGACCGCAATCCCGCCTGATGGTAATCAGTGACGCAATTGTTGATGGTAAAGTTCACTAGTTTATTAAGAGCCTATTCACTCTAGCCTTGAAGACACTCAAATTGTAGTCCGACGGAAATACCGCTGCTAGCAAATTGTTCCAGTCCCTCGATTTATGCGATATAAAGAAGGAGGCGAAACGCTTCTTCCGGATCGTGCTGGTGTTAACAACGTAAGGGTGGAAACTCGTCCTACGACGGGTCGTCCGATGGTGAAACGGAGATGGGGTCATGCAAATCCCTCGCACACTCACCAAAATAAATCCTGTAGAACACCGAAAGGCTGGCTACTCTACACCTTTGCTCTAGGCTTTGGAGACCGTTTTGAATTAAATCTGGGTAGCCATTCAGCCTCTTCGCACGCCTCTCCACTGAATGCAAAGTGGCCAGGTGACATTTTGTAGCACCAGCCCATATGTGGCTGCAGTACTCCACACACGAACGGACCTGTGCTTTGAACAACATGTGTTTAGTAAGCCTACCTAAGATAATCGAGTGCTTGATTACACGCAGATCGCAAACTCAATCATCGATACTTTAATTATAGAAACATACATTAGTCCCGATACCCACAGACACGCACTTGGCCGATTTTTTTAAATGAAATAGAAAGAAAAATATGCTCTGAACTTAAATTTGGTTTAATTTAAGTTCAGAGCATATTTTTCTTTCTATTTCATTAAAAAAAAAACCGGCCAAGTGCGTGTCGGACTCACGCACAAAGGGTTCCGTACCATTTATTTACGAAAATAAAGGATAAGTCATTTGTATGAAAGATTACGCGGTAATAAGCGGTTTACGATTTGCGGGGTATTAAAAAAAACTACTTACTAGATCTCGTTCAAAATAATTTTCGTTGATAGTTTTTATAGTAATGTAGTAGTAATAGTTTTTTTTTTAGATTTTTCATTTTCTTATTTTAGAAGTTAGAGGGGGGGGGGGGCAACTTTTTTCCACTTTGAAGCGTCTATCACGCAAACTATTCGGTTTACAAAAAAAATATATTTTAGATACCTCGATATCATTTTTGAAGACCTATCCATAGATACCCCACACGTATGTGTTTGATGAAAAAAAAATTGAGTTTCAGTTCTAAGTATGGGGAGCCCCCAATATTTATTATTATTATTTTATTTTTGCATCAAAATCTTTATACGGTTCACAGAATACATCTACCTACCAAGTTTCAACAGTATAGCTTTTAGCATCAACAACCTTTTTATCGTCCCACTGCTGGACACAGGGCTCCTCTAATACAGTGAGGCATTGAGCGTAATCACCACGCTTGCTCAATGCGGGTTGGCGATTTCAGACTTATAAAGTCCAGGTTTCATCAAGATGTTTTCCTTCACCTTCAGTCAATGGTGTCCAAGACATACTTAGAAAGTACATATAACTTTAGAAAAGTTACATTGGTACTTGCCTGACCTGGAATCGAACCCGCGCACTCATAGTTGAGAGGCTGCTGTTTGAACCACTAGGCCACCACGACATACAAAGTTCTTATAGTTTCGGAAAAAAATGGCTGTGACATACGGACAGACAGATGGACAGACGGACAGACAGACATGACGAATCTATAAGGGTTCCGTTTTTTGCCATTTGGCTACGGAACCCTAAAAAGGACACAAGATAAATGTTAGTTTAGTCCCTACCAAAGTCCTGTTAAATTTGTCAGCGCCTGATAATATAATATGTAAGTTGAAGTATTTACAGTAGCCATGTTTTGAATCACCTCTAAACCGTGTATGGAGTAGGTATATTAATTTTTATAGGACTAAAATAATATTTTACCTTTTCTCCTTTCCTTAATGAAATGAATTATTTAATCATTAAATTAATTAATATAAAAACAGTATTAGAAATGTAAGTTTAAAAAAAGCCCAATGGCACCGATTTCCGTGTTCCCAAACTAAATTAAATTTAAGTTTAGTCCATCATTTTCTTTATATTTCATAAAGAAAAGGACAGAAGATAAAATATCAATTTACACCTGTCAAATTAGTGCGCTCCTGACGTAAACTGGCGTATTTTTAGTCGCCATGTTTATAATCGCGTCTAAACTGTCTGTGGAGTATCTTAATTTGACAGAATTAAACTAAAATGTTATCTTCTATCCTTTTCTAGGTAGGTGATTAAAAAAATGGCTACTCTAAATACTTCGCATTGTGGCATTCGGACCAAGTTTACCCATTTTATTCAAATTTTAACCACGTTATTTTCTACTCTATGTTCATACTTCTAATAGGGACTAGAGGTTAATGTTGCGGGTTGGTTAAAAAAGAACCATTGGCCCTGGCCGTCGCAGAGACAAGGGAAGAAACACGGGTGGGTTTTAGTCAGTAAAGTCTGACACGCCCTTCCGCTCCGCCCAGAGCAGGAGAAGTCATTTCATGATTTCCCATCCCAACAAAAAAACTTAACTTTCTTTCATAATTCTTTTATTTTTATTTTTTAGTACGTAGGGATTATTTCTGCTTGCAGCGCATATTATTAGCCGACCTACAAGGGATTGTGTTTTGTTTTACTTGTGGACTCAACTGTGGTCATCCTCATCATGTCCACTGGGTTTTGATTTCAAAATGGCCGGATGTAGGTTTCGATAATAGGTACTAAGTCATCGTCTCAGCGTTTATCCCGGTTGCATCCGCAGCTTTCGCGTTGGAGCCCGGCGCATTGGAGCCCGCCCGCTTTCCTGCAAATTCTCCTCAATTTCCCGCGATATTTAGCATGCTGTGGTAAGAGCTTGTTGGCACGCATGTCATCTCTTACAACGTCAAGCCAGCATTTCTTTAGTCTACCCCGCTTGTTCCGGCCCAACGGAGGCGCCATGGCAAGACATTTGTTACCCACGTAACATGCCGGTTTGCTTAAGACGTGGCCGTACCAGCATAGGCGAGCCTCCTGCAGTTTGTCTGCAATATCACGGACACGAAGACTGCCACGGATGCGGAAGTTTTTGACGGTCTTTCTACGTAACTCCACACATCCACCGCAGCATATTCATCTCCGTGACACGCAGCTCCTGCTTGTGTCGCTCAAGCACAGGCCACGCCACACTGCCATACAGAAGAACAGGTCTAATGATGGTCTTATAGACCTGTCCCTTAAGCTTAACCGGCATTTAGGGATCACGAGTGACACCTGTCACCTTACGCCATTTTGCCCAAGCTGCGGAAATACGTGACCAGACGTCGCAATCAATGTCCAATCAATCCTTGATGCTGAAAATGATATATTTATATATAAATAGGTACCTAAATATGTGTAATTAAATGTATAGTAAAAAATCGGTGTCATTTTGCAGTACCTTGCAGTATCTTTAAGGACATCAGATAACTTAAAGCTCAAAATGCCTATGCATTCCACAACGTTCCTTGATAAATCTTTCACTGTTCAGGCCCCTCGTTTGTGGAATGCATTGGCAATTGAAATGAAACGTGCGCAGTCGTTACAGGAATTCAAGAGACTTGTGAAGGAACACTACTTGTCATTATGATCATGTTCAACAAACGCTTTTCGCTCATTTATCTGTTTACTTGTTATGTTCAGTATCTATGTATTTATTTGTGTATATGTATGTATTTGTGTATCTACCTTAGTATATTGTAGTAATAATATTTGCACCAACGATAGTCCCATTTGTGGTTCGGCAGAATCTGTCCATTCTTTAGTTGCCTAGAAGAATCTCTGTCTCTGTCTTTTTTATGTTGAATGTTTTTGCTCGATGTTTGATTGGTGTACAATAAAGAATAAATAAATAAATAAATAATTACGTTTTTGTTTCAGTAGGCAGAACAGCGGGTATACACTATCAGTAGCGATGGTGGTTTCATTTTGACAAATCAACAACATTCCCTGTGTAATTGACGTTGCTAAGCAGACAACGGCACAAAAGTTGTGGAACAGAAATCATATTACGAATAAGTATTTACCTATACTATAGTCTGTACCCATATAATATTACTATCAAACATTTTACCCTAACAAAAAAGTTATAATTATAATGAAACTGCCTTCAAGGCGCAAAAAAGATGCAAGCGATGTTTAAAATAAAACCGACTGATAGTTGTAAACCATACTTTAAAAAATATAAGATATTGACATTATGTTGTCTGTATATACTAGAAGTAGCTGTGTTTGTGAAGGCAAATCCGAGGCGTTTCAGATGCAAAGCTAACGTTTTTCCCCGCAATAGACGCGACAATACCTTGCTATGTCAGCACTTATGCGCAAAAGTGTCTACTGCATGGCTCCAGTTATTTATAATAAGTTACCAAAGAGCTGGAAAGAGGTTCCTTTAAAATTATTTAAAAAAAAGACTCCGCAGCCTTTTAGTCGTGAAAACGTACTATAATATAAATGAGTACCTACCTTACTGAAAAGAAGAAAAGATTTTTCTTTTAAGTTAGAATAATGTAGTTTTGAACTATTTTCCTAAACTGTATTTTCCAGTTTTAAGTTGAATGTTTTAAAAAAAAAAATTGCATGCTTAAATGGCAAAACATGGCTGAACCTGTCATTATACACACATCAAAAGTGTCAAGGGATCAAGCATTTTTATGCGGATTTCTTGAGATTGAGATGTGGCTTTGTAATAAATTTATGATTTTATAAATTTATATGGATCCTTTTTGGTGCATTTCATAATTTGAATCAGGAACTGTGAATCAAATTCGAGTAAAAGATGAAAATCAGCTGTCAATATTTTCCCTATAAAAACATACAACGCATTGAAGACATTATTAGTGCTACTGTTTCCCTACTACTGATTAAAACCAACGTTATTATGGAGCGGCGACGTCATTTAAGCAGGGAAGAAATGCTCAGAGCCGTGGGAATGATAGAAGCTGGTTCCCGGCAACGTACTGTGGCTTTAGCTCTGAATACAAGTCCAGAGTGTTATCAGTCGACTTTGGACACGTTACCGAAGTACTGGTACCGTGGCTGAGCGCCATGGAGGACGGTATCGCTGCACTACACGGAGACAAGACCGATACATTCAAATCTTAACTCGAAGAGCTCCAACAATAACCGCCATGATGTTAGCCGTGAGGCTTCATCACTCTTCAGGGAACTTAATTAGCGACCAAACAGTCAGAAACCGCTTGCATGAAGTGAACCTTCATTCCCGAAGACCGCTACGGGTACCACCTATAGCAATGCACAATCGTAGGATTCGATATCAATGGGCTCTTGAACACAGAAATTGGGCAGAAGAACAATGGCGTTTCGTGTGCTTTTCTGATGAGTCTCGTTTTGGTATGAGACCGGATACAAGACGTATACGACACTGGAGAACCCCTGGACGCCAACAGCGATTAAAATCCTGCCAGGAAATCCATCCTTATAGTGGTGGAACCATCATGGTATGGGCGGGTATTCGGATCGACGGAAGAACTGAGTTGATTTGGATCAGAGGCAACCTCAACGCTCAAATTTATGCTGAGACGATTGTCTCAGACGTCATCGTTCCTCTACAAGTGCAAATCGGTCCCTTATTTCAGTTAATGCATGATAATGCACGACCGCACACCGCAAGAGTTGTAAGACAGACTCTCGCCGCAGCTAACATCAATGTCCTGCCCTGGCCTGCTCAGTCGCCAGACTTGAACCCGATTGAGCATGCATGGGATATGCTACAGAGAAGAGCTCTGCCGAATATGGAGGGTATCCAGTCGCAAGAAGACCTTTTTTTGTTGTTGCAACGAACATGGGCGGCCATTCCACAGCGTGATTTGGATGAACTCATTTTGAGTATGCCAAACCGATGTTCTTGTGTTGTTAGTGTTCGCGGTAGAAACACGGATTATTAATTGTTTAAGTTACCCAATAAAATTTTAGAGAAAACTGTTATTTCAGTCTTTTTTTCGAACTTTTGTGTTAGTGGTTCAAATGTCAAATATCCCTTTATTAGGAAAATGGCAAATTTCTTTATTAATGCAAAGGTGACTTGGTTTATCGTTACTGTGACAAACGAAAACACTTTATTTGATGAATCCTTAAAGAAAATTTTAATTAATATCAATCAGGAGAAAAGTTATTGCAAAAATATATGTTGATCCCTAGACACTTTTGATGTGTGTATATAGGTACATTTATTTTTTGTCATCTTTTTTACCCATGTTTGCAAAATAAAATTATCTTTATCTATAATACTTTCAATCAGAGCATTAAACAAAAAGTTACTTTACTTAATTCCTTTAAAAAAGGAAATTTATGTATCTGAAAACGTGCACATTTGCTTTAGGTTAGGTATAACAAGATATCTACACCTACTCGATGCACCACAAGATCTGAAATACTCAATAGGCGGTAGCCAGATACCAGACCCTTATTACAAAATAATTATTACAATTTAAGGCTTTTTTTTGATCAGGTTTAAAACTTTAAACCACCATTTACATACTAAAATGACAACCCAATTATTACAACATATTTATTGGAAGGCAGTGTTTTAAAAAAAAACAAAGCTTCTATTGATGCTGAGTTCAGATCTATTAAAAAGTTTGCCTAAATCCAAATGAAGTTCGTACCTAATACAAATATTGCCCAAAATCTCTAGAACTAAAGTTTGATTTCGTTTTGTAATACGACGGCTAGAGTTTGGCGATTGTACCCACGCGAGTACAACATTAAACCATTTTCCCACCTTCAATTTTTCAAAGCCATCCGTATGGAACTATGAAAGTGGAAGAAAGCAAAACAAGTGAGGATCGTAGCGCGAGACATTTGTACCGTCTACGTCTACGAGTAAGTTCATGGAAGACCGGTTCCATATTACGCTACTTGTCTTTGGATGAATATCTAACAATAGTCTAGATACTCTATGCAACGTGGAGGCGCCTTTCAAAACTTCGTCGGTGCGTTTTCAATGCACGCACTGGCTTAGGTAAGAAAGCCTTTGTAAACAGTTGGCACCTACTAATGTTTTGTTTCGAGGCGCTCACAGGCGTACTTTTTTTGGTCCTACAAACGGTGAGATTATTTCGCAGTTTTTTGACCGAGGATTTTAGGACGTATGGGTTGGTACTAGGCGTCTCCTAGCTGACATATCCTACTAATTCTATCCTATATAATATTCTTAATCAACCTTGAGCCTTAATGCTTTTGAGATAAAGTTGAAAATCTAATAAGGAAATCTGACAGATTGTAGTAGGTAAGTAGCTTCTGTACCTAGTAGTAAAGTAGGATACTACTATAGTACTTTCTTACTAATCCATAGAGCCAGAATAGCCGTAGGTTTGGCTAGCTCGATGGAACGACTGTAGGGTGTGATTGCGGATTTATGTAACAAACCATGCTCCACCACCTATCTTGCCCCGTATGCCCCAAAATATACAGTCAAAATCTGAGAAGACCTCTGCGATGCTATCGAGAATGCCGTGGAAGTAACAAAGTCTTGGAAAAACAAAATTTAAACACAGTCGTGCCAGCAACACAAAGAAAGGTTTGCTACAAAGATTCACAGTACGGGCGACAGCAGGTCAAGCTTTATAGCCCAGTCATATTAGGGCTTTCACCTCGGAATGAAAGATAATAAGCTGCAAATTGGTATGAACCTTTGTTTTGTCATTCTAAATGTTGTCTCAAAAGTCACAATCGTTATCGTGTCCGCGTCTCAAGATATTCAAGGTCAAAGGTCACAAAAATCGATTTTTCGCGAATATCTGGCTTCCTATCGGTTAAATGAGATTTGCATTTATTATAAAAGTTGTAGGCTATAAAATTCCCTACAACTTTTGTTGAAACTTTTTTTTCATACGACCAACCGTTTTGAAGGTAGAGCGCGAAGAGTGCACATCGTACAGTCATATACGGCCTAATGCAAGGTCAAGCGTGAGTTATGGTTATCAGTACGTTATAAAGTCAATTATTTACTTGGAAATTATAATTATTAAACAATGCCCATTATTTATGTACTAACTATTAATTATTTATATTTAATTAAAGTAAGTAACTTGATTATTTATATATAATTATTCATATTTAACTATTTAAGTATAAAATATTATTAATTCTGGATTATATATTTTAGTTTTATTTTAAGTTAAAATGATAGTAAGAGTATATATTTTACACATATATTTATTTATTATTAAATACGGCATAACATACATTTATCAAAATGTGAGTTCAAATATCAAAAGTATCTTTGTTGATTTTTAAGTTCTAATATTAATTCTAATTATTTCTTAAGTATGGTTGTACATAATATTTATTTATTTATTAGTAATAAGGTTAAATTTTATATCAATGAATAAATATTTTAATTTTGAATATTTAAGTGATTAGGTAAAGTAGGTAAGTATGTAAGATAGTGTAGGTATAGGGTTTAGGTATTTAGGTAGGTTTGTTGGATAGTGTGGGTAAAGCTTTAGGTAAGTAGGTAGGTATGTAGGTTAGGTAAGTAGCCTACAAACTAAAATATATAATCCAGAATTAATAATATTTTATACTTAAATAGTTAAATATGAATAATTATATATAAATAATCAAGTTACTTACTTTAATTAAATATAAATAATTAATAGTTAGTACATAAATAATGGGCATTGTTTAATAATTATAATTTCCAAGTAAATAATTGACTTTATAACGTACTGATAACCATAACTCACGCTTGACCTTGCATTAGGCCGTATATGACTGTACGATGTGCACTCTTCGCGCTCTACCTTCAAAACGGTTGGTCGTATGAAAAAAAAGTTTAAACAAAAGTTGTAGGGAATTTTATAGCCTACAACTTTTATAATAAATGCAAATCTCATTTAACCGATAGGAAGCCAGATATTCGCGAAAAACCGATTTTTGTGACCTTTGACCTTGAATATCTTGAGACGCGGACACGATAACGATTGTGACTTTTGAGACAACATTTAGAATGACAAAACAAAGGTTCATACCAATTTGCAGCTTATTATCTTTCATTCCGAGGTTGACCCCTTTTTTTACCTAATATGACTGGGTTATTACTCGGTGGTACGCCATAACGGATGCCGGCAGAAGTTACCACCCACAAGGGCTTGCCGCCAAAGATTCGTCGTGTTCCGTCATTATGTCTGGTGAAGCCGCACGGAGGACGGGTCCGAGCAGCTGTGTTGAGATGTGTGCCGGGTACGCTGCGCCAAATGTTGTTGTGTCGGGAGTTTGGTAGTGGTGGGTCTCCAGATCAATCTCCCTCTAGCGCAGCATCGTTGGTCGTGTTGTTGGGTTTAACATTGCACCACCTCGCTCAACTGCCGTCTTCCTTCCTATTCACTAAGATTTTTTAAGTGAATGGGTTTAATAAACTAGCGCGCTTTACCATCAACGATTGCATCACTGCTTACCATCAGGCGGGATTGCAGTCGATCACTAATTTATGATTATTAAAAAAAGCTACCCCAAACTGCCAAATATTCCCAGTCAACCTTGATCCTTAATGCTTTAGGGATAAAGTTGAAAATCTAATAAAGAAATCTGACAGAGTATAGCGACTTGATGTACTGTAGTCAGTACTTTCGAGAATTAGCTTACTAACTGGTTATATCAGTTTATATACTTATGTAGGTGTCTATTTTTTTTTCAGTGCATAAACATGTAAGATGCCAAGCCCTTAAGGGTTGGAAACTTTTATTTAGGTAATAAATAAGTTTTTATTTACTACAACTAGCCTATCCAAAAGTAAATGTAAGATTTCCATTTTTAATGTTTTTTTTCTTTGCCATCATCAACCTTTTTATCATCCCACTGCTGGGCACAGCTCACCACGCTTGCTCAATGCAATTGCTCAATCCGAATTGAGCAAAGTAATTTTTTCTTGAGAAAGTACATATAACTTAGAAAAGTTACATTGGTACTTGCCTGACCTAGAATCGAACCCGCACACTCATACTTGAGAGGTTTTTTAACCATTAGGCCACCACGACTTCACTAGGTCACCATGACTTCACTAGGCCACCACGACTTGGGTACATAATAAAGGGTGTATCTGACAGCGACGCACAAACGGGTACCATGGATCCAGTACATGATTCTGAACCCCCCAGTGGTGGAATTTGGCGTCGGCTTTTTCCCGATTTTTAAATAAATATATGCTGTTTTTTTCATTTTAGACTGTTCATAATTGCTATACTTTTATAACCCAATAAGATTTTAAAGTAAAAATTAATTAATTCGTTAATTACACAAAAAAGCGCAATGAGCACAATACTAGAAAAACTATCCTATCAGCTGATTTAATAGAGTTCGCATCAGGGGTCAACGTCATACCTACAAACACGCACGGCGGCACGCTCGCAACGTTCAAAGGCCGAGCCGACACTTTTTTTAAACACTGTTATTTCTGTAACCGTTGATTAACGACATAAATGACTATCATAATTTTATTAGTGGCATACGGTCTAGCCTTTTCGCGAAGTTTGCGTTACGATGTCAGATACGCCCTGTATAATTTAATGTTCTGTGTTTTGTTATGCGAGTTACTTGACATTTTTTTTTTTTTTGTTGGGATGGGAAATCATCAAATGACTTCTCCCGCTCTGGATGGAGCGGAAGGGTGTGTCAGACTTTTACTGACTAAAACCCACCCGTGTTTCTTCACTTGCCTGTGCAACGGCCAGGGCCGCGGTTTCTTGTTTAACCAACCCGCAACCCTGACCCAGGAGGCATCGGTCTTCGTGGACCCCGTCACGATGTGCTGACATCTCTTTGAGGCGCGCGTGAAACACGACGCGCCGTCGACTCGGGCCTGGTCCTTACCTTGCGGGCGGTGAGCAGTGGGCAACTCGCCGCCCGCAGGCCCGGGCCTACGGTGGCTGGGAGTTAGGTGTCGTCTCCCGACCAGGGCGTCTACTGCGGCGGCTAGTGGCGTGAGGGCGCTGAGATTCCCGTTGCCTCACGCGATCCGCCTCCTCCTTTGCCAGCATCACTCCTTCGCAGAAGGAGGTGACGGCCTACCATGCACTCTCGCTCCGGACCATGGCCTGGAGCAGGGTCGGACGCGAGAGATCGCCGCCGATCGCCGCTGCGAGGACACGGCGGTGCTCTACACAAGCCGGGCAGACCTCCACCGTATGCTCCACCGTGTCCTCAGGGCGATCCACACAATGGTGACACCCTGGCGTTTCCTCCCGCCTAATACGGAACAGGAACCTCCCGAAACAACCGTGTCCGGTAAGGACCTGCGTCAGGCGGAAGGTGAGGGCGCCGTGGCGCGTCTCTAGCCACTCCTCAAAGAGGGGACTTACCGCCGCTATTGTGGCGTGCCCAGAGTTACTTGACATGCAAAGTATTGTATGTGTTTTTAACTGACAGCTGTGCTGCTGGGGAGTTTTTTCCGCCACATCTTCCCAGCGAAAGCACTAGGAAGAGGCGCGGGCGTTTTGGGGGACTGCTGTATTTACTTAATACATTATCAGTAGCAATGGATTTCATTTTGACAGTTGAAAAACATTCATTGCTTTGTTTACGTTGTTGAGCAGATACATTTTAGAACGTAACGAGCAATGAATTAGCAATAAGCAACAAAATTATTCCAACTGATAGTAATGGTATGCTACGAAATTAGGGTGCAGGACCTTACCCCTGACCGCAATACTAAAATAACATAAAGTTTTGTATTGTTTAAAACATTTACGGTGGTAGGCCATAACATCGGCCATCGGCAGAAGTTACCACCCACCAGACAAAGCCTTGCCGCCAAGCGATTTGTCGTGTTCCGGCATGATGTCTGGAGAAGCCGTACGGAGGACGGGTCTGAGCAGTTGTGTTGCGATGCGCCTAATGTTGTTTTGTTGGGGGTTTGGTCGTGGAGGGTCTTCAGATCAATCTCCCTTTGGCGCAGCATCGTTGGTCGTGTTGTTGGGTTTAACATTGCATCACCTCGCTCAACTCCGTCTTCCTTCCTATTCGCTCAGTTTTTCAGAGTGAATAGGCTCTTAATAAACTAGCGCGCTTTAGGTACCATCAACGATCGCATCACTGCTTACCATCAGGCGGGATTGCGGTCAAGCGCTAGTTTATTATCATTAAAAAAAAATTACACTTACATGCTCAGTTTTAAGAAAATAAATGGCAATAAAATGACATTATTTTATTTATTATTCAAGTACATACAGTAAAATGGATACAGATACGACATTATTGAGTACATGGACACCTATTGCTTATTTCTTATCAACCTGCTAATGGAGAATAGGGTATTTGACTAAAAAAAAAAACAATTAGTCCGTCACTCAGATTATAAAAAAAGATTGGATACGTATATTTTGTTTTATCAAATCAATAAAGTTTGACAAATATAAAAGGCATCAAAGATCCGGAGTGGTGGCTGGTGACGTCACTGCTCGCTAAAAGTGTAGCGTCCAGTGACGTCACACGAGTTTTTAACGCACTGTGTCGTCTTAATTTTTTTGTTTATATGAAAAAAGAAAAAATACGTGTCTAGTATTTTTTGGAAATCTGACTGACAGACTAATTAGTTTTTTTTTTGTCAAATACCCTATTGTAGACAATATTTTGTGGAAACAACAAGAAAAGTATTCGATTTTGCGACGTCATTACTTCTTAATCTAAAATATTATCTATCTAAATATACCTCCATTATATAATTCAAAATGTAACATATACTACTCAAATAAATAAACAATACTAAAATACATAAATATGAATACATAAATTCGCACAGTGAAGAGAAATGTTAGGTAATGCTCTTTTTATACCTTACCTACCTAAGTACTTGAATTGAGAAATAGATTCACCATCAAGACAATCTTATGGTATTAACAGAGAAGGAAAAAGAATAGTAGCTTTATGTGAAGTCTATTCAAAATGGTATTATTTCAAGTTAAACAAATATCAACTTTACTCCAATAGTAATTAAATTAATTTCGTAATGACTAGCACTATTGAATAGGTTACAAAAATTTGAAGTTGCAGCATAAATTTAACTTTATTATGTACTAATTAAAGTTATTTTGCCAAATACTCATATTTGTATACATGTTTGTCAAATAAATAGCGAAAGTAGATTAGGTAGGTAAGTTGTTAAAATAAGAGTCGTTTGTTTTTTTGTTTAAACAATTAAGTTGTGGTCGGTGGGATGGGTTAAATTACAATTCATAATTATTATGTTAATCATATTGCTACATATTTCTGCAAAAAGGAATTCCTAAGTAGGTACCTAATAAGTCGAGACACCTACTTAAGTTACAATGCAACTCAATTCTGTAAATAAACGTTAAGGACTTCTTAAGCATAGAAAATCAAAACGCAAAACTGCTCATTTGGTTTCCGACAATTCCAATCTAAAGTGACACAAAGTTTTTAAATTTATCATAAATGTGGGTAGATTTCAAAAAAGTACCTGTCTCAGTCATATTTATATTTCAAACTACCCGCCTTTCAACATGCGTTAACTAATTCTTCTGAAAAATATTTCGAATATCATATACGTACTACATGGTATATATAAACTCGCATCATATTCCTATGAGGATAGACAGAAACTCCTGAACGTCATCTGCTACAATACAAAACAGATGGCGTAGTGGGTAGGTTCTTCATTAGGTAACATTTTTTTTTTTTTTTGTCTTGCATTCATATATCTAATAGGGATGTATCCAAGGTATGAAAATTAAAAAAATAATTAGTCCGTCTTACAGATAATAACAAAAATTAAGACCCGTATTTTTTATTTTGTCGTAATTACCAAAAATTACTGAGATATAGCGTATTAAAGTTACAGAGTGGGGGCTAATTACGTCACGCCGTTCTATATTTTGCACCATGGCGTGACGTCATGCGACATTTCAAATCAATATATCTTCCTAAGTATTTGAATAAAAGAAAAAATAAAAAATACGTGTTCAATATTTTTTATAAAGCTATCTGACGGACATTAAATTATTTTTTAGGATACAAGCCAATTATTAAAGGGTAGTTGTTGTAGTGATCGCAAATACTAGTTCCTGGATTCGCGGCCAAGAATTGTTAATGTGTTTTATATTAGAAATTTCTCATTAACAACCCAGAGTATAGATATGCTCACATGGAACGCAAGACAAAACTGGCTGAATGTGTTCTTAGTATGAGTCACACTACTGCCTAATTCGTCGGGATAACAACGCATAGTGTTATGTTATATTGTACATTTCTTAAAACTCACCAGCATTTGCATGAGTCCAACCACACTACAACCAAATTTAAACCACAATCCCCTTTATAACACAAAGCATAATCTACCCGCAAAATTAGCTCTCCAAATCTCAACGCATCGTGCTTAGAACAATACAGCGCTTGATAAAATGTAGATTAAAACATAGATATTCGCTGCAGCGCTATTTTGGCATCGTGACAAGACCACGTATACGTGTGGCTCATTTGCACTTGTATTACAAGCTCGGATAAAACCACTAGTTTGATTTACTGGACGACGTGTGCCCAGTACCCACCTCCTGTGAAAATTGCGGGTGAGAGAGAAAAAAGTTTATGTCATCTTTGGGAAAAAAATCATTGGGTTTTTGGTATTATCTTTCTCTCCATACATCTATATAAATTATACAAACAATTAAAATATACAAATAAGTTAAAATAACAGTTTGTTTTACTAAATACATAATAATATATACCTACTAGTTACAGTAAGGGGTCAAAAGTGCATTACCACTTTTGAACTTTATTGCAATAACAATAAGTGTTACTCCACTTTTGACCCTAACTGTAAATACTTTTAACAACAAAAAAAAATGTCTCTCTTTGTTGGTAATCTCCGAAACAATTGTTCCTATATTGACGAGACCTTCACTGGCTGGCAGCGAATATTATAAGGGGTAGCTTAGGCTACTTTTAATTTAGAAAAATAATTTGGGTTCCTCGCAAAAAAAAGAACCCATGAAATCTAATTTGTTTTTCGACAGCAGTCGCGCGCAGAACAAATCTCACCAATAATACTGAACGTGTTCAGTACAATAGGGTATTTGACTAAAAAACTAATTAGTCCGTCAGTCAGATTTCCAAAAAATACTAGACACGTATTTTTTCTTTTTTCATACAGGGTGCATCTGATATCGTAACGCAAACTTCGCGAAAAGGCTACACCCCATGCCACTAATAAAATTATGATAGTCATTTACTCGTATGTCGTTAATGAGCGGTTACAGAAATAATAGTGTTTAAAAAAATGTGTCGGCTCGGCCTTTGAACGTTGCAAGCGTACCGCCGTGCGAGTTTGTAGGTATGACGGTGATCCCTGATGTGAACTCAAGTGACAAGATAGTTTTTCTAGTTTTGTTTTCATTGTGTTTTTTTTTGTGTAATCAGCGAATTAATTAATGTTTACTTTAAAATCTTATTGGGTTATAAAAGTATAGCATTTATGAATGGTCTGAAGTGAAAAAAACTACACATATTTTTTTGTTAATCATGAAAAAGCCGACAAAAAATTCCACCACTGGAGGTTCAGAATCCTGTACTCGATCCATGGTACTCGTTTGTGCGTCGATGTCAGATACACCCTTTATAAACAAAAAATGAAGACGACACAGTACGTTGAAAACTCGTGTGAGGTCACTGGACGCTACACGTTTTAGCAAGCAGTGACGTCACCAGCCACCACTGATCTTTGATGCCTTTCATATTTGTCAATCTTTATTGATTTGATCAAAACAAAATATACGTATCCAATATTTTTCTATAATCTGAATGACGGACTAATTAGTTTTTTTAGTCAAATGCCAAAAGTTACCGTGGAACTCAGCACAGGCAACTGAAGGGACACGGGTGGGTTTTAGTCAAAAGTCCGACAGAAGAGCGAGAGAAGATATTGATAAATTCCGACCTAAAAACAACAAACCTTTGTTATTGTCATCGTTGTTACGGAATATAAACAACTAGCGGCCGCCAGCGACTTCGTTCGCGTGGAGTTAGTTATGCTCCGCTCCTATGGGTCGCAGCGTGATGTTATATAGCCTAAAGCCTTCCTGGATTAATGGGCTATCCAACGCAAAAAGAATTTTCCAAATCGGACCAGTAGTTCCTGAGATTAGCGCGTTCAAACAAACAAACTCTTCAGCTTTATATATTAGTATAGATATAGATTCCAGCATTTGAACGAGGTTTAGATGTCCTTTAGGATAATTGCATAACGCACAATCTGTAGCTATACTGTTATATACGCGGCATGTTACGTGGGTAACAAATGTCTTGCCAAGACGCCATCGCCGGGCCGGAACAAGAGGTGTAGACCAAAGAGCTGGCTTGACGTTGTAAGAGATGACATGCGTACCAACAATCTCACACCACACGATGCTAAAGATCGCGCGAAATGGAGGAGAATGAGGAAAACAGCGGACCCCGGGCTCCAACGCGAAAGCCGCGGGTGCAACCGTGACTAAACGCGGAGATGATGATGATGGCTATCAGTAGGCATAGGTTTCACTTTGACAGATCAACAACATTCATTGCTTTATTTACATTGTGACCGGACACATTCTTCGAACCTAAGAAGCATTGGATTATCGATACTCTTTAAAATGATTCCAATTGATAGTATCTAAGTGTGTTACGTAATTAGGGTCCAGATCACGTTGTTTCATTGGTGAAATTGGTTCTAAGTAACAATCCTTGACTAGACAATTGAGAACTAAATCGTACTTCAACTAAATGCTTTTCTGGGCGTGTGACACACCCTT
This sequence comes from Sesamia inferens, assembly GCA_037179545.1. Classification (NCBI taxonomy): domain Eukaryota; kingdom Metazoa; phylum Arthropoda; class Insecta; order Lepidoptera; family Noctuidae; genus Sesamia; species Sesamia inferens. The sequence goes on from CM073949.1 coordinate 8,356,618, forward strand.
CAAAGTGGCGCTTTAATAGCCGGTTTTCAGTCATTTTAATTACACCTTGTTTCATTTAAAAAACCAAATAACCAGGCCAGATATTTCGCCAAGATTATGATAAAAAGAAAAATTTAAACAACCTAAACATAAATATCACGATTTAGACATCGACATTTAATTGAATTTAATTCAATACTTAATATACAATGTAATAAATTAATTTAAGAAATAATAAATACTGTTAAGGTCTATGTTTTAATTTTTTACTTATGCTATGGCATCGATGGGGGGTACCCCCAGGCGAAGTCTATCCCGAAGTCTCAAAAATCTCTTGTACATGGACACCTTGTTTTTCGGGAAACGTACTCTCATTTCTTTTTCCTGAAAACAAATGAATACACAAGTTAATGACAGTTAGCGCTTATACGGCCGGATTAAACTAAAGTGTTTGCAATGTATGCATAAATATGTGAGCTGTCACGCCCTTTATGCCCGGGGCTTTTGTTTAAGTAATAAGTTTTTACTTATTTACATTTTCGTTTAAATATATAAAAAGGGTGTCTCTGACATCGACGCACAAACGAGTACCATGGATCCAGTACATGATTCTGAAGCCCCCACAGGTGGAATTTTTCGTCGGTTTTTTTCCTGATTAAAACAAAATTATATGCAGTTTTTTTCACTTTAAATCGTTCATAATTGCTATACTTTTATAATCTAATAAAATTTTAAAGTAAAAAATAATTAATTCGCTAATTACACAAAAAAAAGCGCAATGTGAACAAAACTCGAAAAACTAACCTATCATCTGATTTAATAGAGTTCACATCAGGGATCAACGTCATACCCACAAACACGCGCGGCGGCTCGCTTGCAACGTTCAAAGGCCGGACCGACACATTTTTTAAACACTGTTGTTTCTGTAACCGCTCATTAACAATATAAATGACTATCACAATTTTATTAATGACAAGGGGTGTAGCCTTCTCCCGAAGTTTGCGTTACGATGTCAGATACACCCTGTATATTTTGTTTTGATTTGCTGGTATTTGGCGTTTTAGCTGGCATATGGTAATATCATCACTATACATAGTATTATATAAAGTAATGTGTTTTTTTAAATGAACAGACAGCTGTACTGCTGAGGAGTTTCTTCCGCCACTTCTTTCCAGCGAAAGCACTAGGAAGTGTCGATGTGTGGGCGTTTTGGGGGAATGTCTTATGTAATATTGACGTTCAAAAAGTGCTGATTCTCAGCCTAATTTAAATAAATGACTTTTGATTTTGAGTGAAGTGGGTGTGGAGTGAGCCCGAGTCGATGGCCGAAGTCATAATTCATTAATAAGTATATATTTTTCTGACATAAAAAAGCCAGAGTTAGAACGTGATTTGTATATGAACTGAGAAACCACAATGGTAATTTGTAAAATATAAATTCTAAGATATAGTAGTAAACTGTAAATAATTTTCAGAATGAATGTATTTTTGTATATGAGTTTGTAAATAAATGTATAAAAACAGCCAAAGTTTTCTCATCATATAAGAATTTTAAAGAATTGGTGCTCTCGTCCTGGTAACAAATATACAATATGTAAAGAAAACCCTGTCTGACCCATAAGGATAATAGAGGTTATAGGTAAACACATGACCAAATAAAATACGAAATTTTACATAATCTTCATAGTAACAATACTAATGAATTTTGAAATATACTTTTTTTTTCGCAAATTAATTCAAACTTCCCCAAAATTTGGTATTTTTTTAATAAGCGACAACACCATTTTTGACGATATTATTATGAGCAAATAGCGATGTGACCGCGTGCCGCGGGTCCGGCCCCCTTCGCCCGCGCATGTATTGCCTACTCACGGATCGGACAGGGTTTTCTTTGCATATTGTATGTCAAAATCGAAGAAATCAGATGAACACAGAAAGCATCTTAAAAATTATTACTAATAAATAGTTTAACTCACATGAGGAAAGAAATCAATCTCCAACAACAAAATCTCAGAGAATGTTCCCACTATAATGACTGGTCCAGACCTCCTTTCACACACATCTAGATGAACGGCAAATGAATTTCCTGGCATTTCTGCTATCTTTTCAAAAAAAGGAACTTCCTCTCCTTGCTGTCTAGATAACCGATACAATAATATCTCACCCACTCTTGTACCAATCAGGACAAAATCTCCATAGAAAAATATGGCTGTGATTGGTGGAAATTCAATGTACATATGCCAGTGTTTGTCAGTCTCAATTTTGAATAAGTTTCTGGAGAAACAAACGAAGTTGGTTTCATTGATCGCATAAATATGTTTGATATGCTTTACCCATTCCGGTGGACAAGATATAGCTTTAACTGTTATGGTTCTGTCTTTACCAATTGTGACGATTTTACCACAATAGGTAAAGATACACATTCTTCCTCTATAATACTGAATTTCTTTGATATCAAATTCACACCGAACAATTAACCTAGATTCAAGATTCTTCAAATCTAAATCACAGATGAAGACATCTTTCTTACTGAAGAAGTATAGGTCCTTTTTATGTAGGACAAAGTTTTCTGCTATGAAAAATGCTTCAGTCATATATGTTGCATCTTCAACAGTCCTTTGGAGCAGTATGCCACATTTTAGTTGTATTATGGTTGCATGATCGTTATTGGCAATTTTTATGCAATCTTTTTCTGGAACTGCTACGGGTATGTGTTTCAAAGTACTTGCATCATACAGCACTATACCTCTAGTGTCTCTCAACGGTAGAACTCCGTAATCAATGTCTAAAGCATGATTTTTGTCTTGTAATGAGAATTTATAGAACTCACGAATTTTTGGAACAAATAATGATACTTTTGTCCACATTGAGAGGTTTTTATAAATATGGTACCATTTGCACTCCTTTCCACACTTCTTTTTGGCTACTGCAGAGGAGCATTCGTATTCATTGAAACACATTTTCTCCCAAATGCAATCATACTTGTCAATAATATCCAACCATTTTGTGCACACCCTACGGCATCTACCGAGAGTAACGCCATCGGTTCTCATTAATATTTCTATAAAAGCTTCCAAAGGTAAGCTGTCTAAATCCATTATTGTTTGAAAAACTTGTTCATTTATTGAAATGACCACAAACAATCCGGTCTTTGTGTGTGCTTTCAAAGCTCACATATTTTCTGAATACAACTGAAATTGGTAAAGTATACACATTACTATTTGTAAGGAATGGTTCTTAGACTACATATTCTTAATATCACTTACCATGTTTACAATTTTATCTCTTATCGTAATAATATAATTAACTGATAAACTCGTGATTTTGACGCTTGGTTTTGTTGTAACATTGGCACTACTGTTAAATATTTGTTATTATTATTTAAACTTCATTTTCACGTTTCTGAACGTTACATTGAAATAATGTAACGTTCAGAAACGTGAAAATGAAGTTTAAAAAATAATAACAAATATTTCACAGTTTCCTCTATAAAACTATTTTAATAAGTCATGCTATTACAGATCATATTTTAACTTTAACTTGAAGACTTCATCTTAATATTCAAAACTAAGAAATAGTGCGAAACTGCCAACTGTAAAAAAATGTATTTTAAAAAACGTTGAACGTAAGAAATAACTTCAGCACCGCTAGCACTACCAACTTATTAGAGAGTTTTGGCGGGAAAGTCAAACTAAGTATCACGCTCATTTTTCATTTGACTTTTAAAATTATATATAGTGTTATTTACTAAATAAAAGTGCGTGATTTATGTAGTAAAAAGTGCATTCAGTAAACAATTCATATAGAACCGTGAAATATCGCAGCATAGTGGCTACATCATGAATTTGCCTCGAAGATGATATCCTATTGGCTGCCCGAACTCCGAGCGGTGTAATTGCTGAGACCGTCGGGCTTTGATAACCCAGGGCAGGGGTCTCTCACCTATCTCTAGCAGCTCCTCGCAACACTGGTATAGTGATGCGAGTCCTTTCGCCTTCAGATCACAAGAAGAATGTCGCCGCTTCTAATGAGATCGTGCGGTACCCGCGAACGATCCTGACGGCATCGACCTCGGCGGCTTCGCAAAATTGCGAGTAGTGCGCCCCGTAGAGCGCCATCTACCGCAGCCCCATGGTCAGCTTTCGGGTCCAGCAGGACGTGTCGGGCCCCCTCATATTGAATAATAGCCGCTATGATGCACCCACAGCGCCCATCAATTTGGGGGCCAGCTGCCAGAAATACGGCAAAAAAGTTCCACCTGCTGTTGAAGACGAGTTCTAATACTTCATTGACGACCCGACAGCGATGGGAATGCCTCCCGCGATTAAATTTGATCCCGAGGGGCCAGGCCGACTTCCATAGAAACATAGGGCCACGCATTTGTTCAGGACTACCTCGAGACCCAACCGCTAGATCCTTGCGAGGATTAACCTGCGCAACTCCCGCTGTCGCCAGTTGTGCTGCATTGATACGTACTAATGAATTATTATTTATACTAGGTGTACTGTTCTGTTTGTACTAACAGCGCCCTGCAATTGTACCTACATAAGTTTTGATACCCTGGGAATATCTAAATAAAAAATCTTAATTAAAAAAATTGCCATATAGTCATTGATGTAATATTAAACGGGCGCGTGCGCTCCATAGAGGCATATAAGCACTGCATACCCTAATAATTTTCAAATTCGGAACACCCGAATCGTATTATAATATAATTTTTGTACTACAATACATTCTGTTAAAACACTACACTGGTGATAACGCTCAATTCTTCTCTGTATGTGAGGAGACCTGTGCCCAGCAGTGGGACGATAAAAAGGTTGATAATGAGGATGATGATGATCTATGCATACCCTCAACAAAATCTCTGTGCACGCCCCTGATATTAAACAGATATGATATAATCTAACAAACTAACCGAAATAAATGTGCCGATTGCAGCAGTAGCACACATGCATATTTTTTATTCTGCGTACATGTCACTACATTGGTATAGTGTGAATGAGATGGGGCGCAACTAAAACATAGAGACGATATGGATGGCTAGTGTTTGTCGTTTGCGCCTAAATGGAAACAAAAGACGTCTGCGCATCGGTCATGACAAGATTGCCAAAGAATAATAAGAATGCAGAGAGGACATATAACAGAGTTAACGCACTTGGTAATTTGGTAGGTGGCTACTACCACCTCCTCAATTTAGAGCATTTCTTTTATGAACAGCTTGACACTTCTATCAAGTATTACAATTTTGCTAATTGGTGTGAGCGTAGGATTAAATACTTAATATTATTAAGCTATTGCATAGCTTCTATCGCGGGCCTTGAGCGCGGGGACCGAATCCAGAAATTCCGTAACGAAAAAACCTCACGCTCCCCATCGTCTAACGTCGTTTCAGTTCGGCAGTCTTCGGCAAGGTATGTTTGTGTGCGTGCGACTACATCTTTTGAAAACAATTTATAGATTTTCAAAAAGAGCATGCATATTGCAGGGCGCGAACTCAGTCCTACACACTTGCCATGTTACTGATAGTCGCGATGTGCTAAACTTGCGATTAATTTTCTCTCTGAAATAGGTCTTCTATAGAGATATGTCATAGACGTCATCGACGTTGTCATGGCTACCTTAAAAACTTTTCATATAATTAATTATTAAGTACTTTTATTCAAATTAATTTAGTAGTGTTTTTATAAAATAGCTTTTTTTTTAACGGAAAAGCTAAGATGAATGTCTTGCTAATTTTTCATTGGACTTTTAAATTATTTATATTGTTGTTTACTAAATAAAAGCGCGTGATTTTATAGAGTAAAAAGTGCTCACGCGACCGTTTTTTCAATTGTTGCAAGAATTCAAAAGACTGTCTTTAAATAGTGTTCAGACGATTGCTCAAAGTGTATTAGATTTCATTAGTAATAGAAATGGCATTTCAATAATGACTTTCAACTGCCAGTCTAAATAGTCATAAATACGATTTACAAGATTCAGTTACGAGACAAACAAATGTGTTACTTCTTACCGAAACTTGCATGACGCATGATAATCCAATTGAAATACCTAATTTTAATTGTATTGTTCAGTTCAAACGAGATACTGTTTCAAAAGGTGGGGTAGCTATTTACCAAAATAAAAATGATATTACTAATATTATGACTCCGAATATTGAAATAAATATTGCACACGTTAGCGATGTTAATGTTAGGCGCTCAGTTGTTGGAGATATTTGTGCGTGCTTATGCAAACTTAGAAATGGCCTACAAATAGTTATGGTAGCAATTTACATTTCTCCGAATCCAAAATTGGACGAGGTAGAGCATTTTATTCATCGCACTTTACTGGAGTAACTCGAGTGGCTCGAAAATACTTGAAACAAATGGTAATAAATTTCCACTTATCTTGGCTGGCGATTTCAACATTAACTTCGCTGATAAAAAATCAGAGCGGTGGACAACTTTTCTATCAAAAACATTGAATTTGAAAATGAATAATGATCCACAAAAGTCCACAACAAAATATGGGACCACCATTGACGCGGTATTTTCTAGGTATTTAGAGGATATTAAGTCGCAAACTTATGTTTCTTATTTCAGTTATCATAAACCTATAGTTTAGTAGTTAATGTTAGTGCTAGTTAAGTTAATGTTACTGTCCGGGGCGGGGGGATGTTCGCGCTAGTTTTATCGATCGGGTCCGATTGTTAGTTAGTCGAGTGATAGATGCCCGATCGGAACGGGCTGGCGCAATTAGTATTGTCTATGGCGGCGCGCGGCCGCCATTCTTAATGACACACAACGTCTTGCGACCCCGTCGCGTACGGGGTCCGTTGCTTGAACTTTAAATATACACAACGTGTTGGGACCCCGCCGCGTACGGGGGCCGTTGCTTGAACCTCTTGACGAATAATCATCGCGTGCGTCGCATGTTCGGTCGAATGATTTTCGGGAAATTATAGATACCACCGGCCGCGTTTTGTATAGTTTGTCGCGATTGTTGCCCGTGTTTTGAAGTATTTACTTGAACTATAAAACGTAACAGTGCGTCTGTAAATTGAGTTGAATTTGAATCGGAAACGTGGTTTCATTGGCGATCTTTGTCGGGCGTGATTGACACTGCTAAATAACTTCTTACGTTGGTGAGCTTTGGTGCCCTAATAAGGGAACTTTGGTGTGTCGACTGGTGGGACAGTCAGTGAATTTGAAGACATCGGACGTCATCGTAATCGACGCGCGCGCGTCGATTCTCCGGACTTCACTTCTCGACGAAGCACACTGAGTCCCAGGTAAGTCCCGTAGATTTACTAGAGTGTGATCGGAGATTGATTTTACTTGTGGTGTAAGCCGACCTTGTTTGTTGGATAAGCCGTGACAAATGCGCGGTAGATGTACGTGCTTTACTGGGGCGCCTACATCTTTACCAGCATTAGCCTAGTACTAGCATTAACTTAATATTAACTTTTTATTTATTTAATAAAAGAAAAATTTGTTTTCTTACCGGTCACCACGCTCAAAAAGTGTAACTTGAATTAATATCAAAGAAAAAAAATACTGCATAAATAAAATAAATAAATAATTATAATTGCATAAATTGATACAAAATGCTATGCAATAGCTTTACCGCGGCAGTCCCCGAGTGCCACACGTCTTTATTTATTATTATATACTTCATGCTCAATTAATATCGACTCACACTTTCCTATTTAATAATTCATGTCATTTGACTCTATTACTTAGCAAAGCAAAATAAACACGTAATTTTATCAACGTTTTACTTAAATGTTGCAATATTTATAAATTGTAACTAAAGACACGGGCGCGAAAATAAAGTGAAACAGAACTGTAATTGAAGGTATTAAACTCACCATCAACATTATCGCTTCTGTGCGACTATTCTATGTCGAATGCGTTCACGTCCTTGTCACTCTCGCAAGAAATTTAATTAGCTCTCTTTTTTTTACTTACAATGGACGCCTAAGCGTTATTTGTAAGAATGTTTGACAAAATAAATGAAACTATATTATTTATCTAAAAATTTTGGAATAATTACTTATGATATGTGATTCCATGACTTTTGTCGGCTTTTCTAAAATAATTCGTGCATTTACGCATTACACAAAACGGCATTTTGAATGCGGAAAACGTTTTTGGAGAGTATCGAGAGTCACTAAAGCAAGAGATTAGAATTACAATCTTTTGTACGCTCCATGTTTGATGGGCTAGTGACTTATCTACTTTAGTTTAATATTATATCAATGCATATAGTTTATATATTTTTTTTAGTAGAATTAGCACTCAGTTCATCGCTACGCCACACCTAAAGATTGTTTTATTCCGGATCATTAAAAAAAAAACACGAAAATACCCAAAAAATGCAATATTTTATTACACCACAACAATTGCACATTACATTTGCCATGTCACATTTATAAGTACCTAGATTGAGAAAAACATTGGTTTACGTTTAGGCCTAAACCTCTGGAATAGTGGAATCTACCCGTTGAATATAAGCTGGATAACATTGGGATTGTGCTTACTGGCAGATTATATGATTCAATGTTGTTTTTTTTTTTAACCCAGCATTTCCTAAATATGTAGGTAAGCTGTCACACCCTTTATGCCTGGAGAATTTTATTTAAGTACTAGCTGACCCGGCAAACGTTGTTTTGCCATATAAATAATAAATTAAATTACTAAAATGGCTATTAAAAAATAAGGGTTGATCGTAGAAGGGTGAAAATTGGGGATTGTATGTATTTTTGTATGTTGTATCATAAAAAAAATAGAAATTAAAAATTTTGTCTAAAAAATAAAAAATAAAAATTAGGGGTGGACTACCCCTAACATTTAGGGGGATGAAAAATAGATGTTGGCCGATTCTCATAGATACCGGTTTCGGAGGAGTTTAAGTTCGAACACCGTGACACGAGAATTTTATATATTAGATGTAATGGCGCCAATTCTGTTGTTCACAAACTAAACTAATTTTAAGTTATGTGCATCTTTTCTAAGAAAAGGATAGAAGATAACATTTTAATTTAATCCTGTCAAACTAAGATACTCCATAGACAATTTAGACGCGATTATAAACATGGCGACTAAAAATACGCCAGTTTACGTCAGGAGCGCACTAATTTGACAGGTCTAAACTGACATTTTATCTTCTGTCCTTTTCTTAATGAAATAGAAAGAAAAAGATGCACATAGCTTAAAATTAGTTTAGTTTATGGACAACAGAATCGGCGCCAATTGGTTTTTTTTTTACCTTACATTTGTAATATTGCTTTTTTTTTTTATTAATTAATTTAATGTTCTGTGTTTTGTACAAAATGTTAGTTACATTACAAAACACAAACCATTGAATGAAATTAATTACCATATTATGTTAGCTAGCTACGCCATTGTAAGCAAAGTTTTTTTTAACTGAACACACAGCTGTGCTGCTGGGGAGTTTGTTCCACCACTTTTTCTTCCCAGCGAAAGCACTAGGAAGGGGCGACGACGGGCGGGCGCCCATTCAGAAGCAAGATAAGGATTTTTGATTCTGTAGTGTCCACTGTTTCAGAAATCTATGCTTCACACTTCTTTACTAATTTAATAAATTGTGAAATGATTATGATGTTATAATTATTTTATCATATTTATGTATTTTATAAATATTATACAGAAAAAAGGTATTAGGAAGGTATTGTGTAAGTATGTATATTTACAACATTCATGTAACACATTTAAAAAAAAAGAGTATAAAATTATTTATTTAATAATAATTGTAATATTTATCAAGACAAATTATTGATTTTAATGGCACATAAAAATAGCAAGCAATAACATATTAATTAAAAACAAAGTGGTGATCCAAAGTCCAATAAATCAAAAATGTCGATAAAAATAAATACAATAACATGGCAACACCAAAGTCAACATCAACGTATTTTTCTCTCTTCAATATTCAAATATTTATTTATTATAATAGAAGCTGCTTTTTTATTTATATATATAAATATAAAAGCTACTTTTATATTTATATATATAAATATAAAAATAGCTATGTGCAATACAAGTAAAAACCAAAGTTACATAAATATTATTTTTAAATTTCAATATGAATGAAAATAAATAGCTCATACTTTGGTTTAAAACCTGTGACATCTGTCATGTCAACTTAGCTAAAATCGCAAAAACGGGAAAATATCTGAAGATGTTGACAAGATTAAAGAAAATAAATAATAATCAACAATCAATCATTCCAACATACAATAATTGTATAAAAACAATCTTAAAATAACATTAAATGTACAAAATTTGTTCTTAAAAAGACAAATTATTCTTATCTGAAATAGGGAAAATGCAAGGCTCACAATGTTTTTTTATGCTGGTCTGTGCAACTTTATACAAGTGTTGCCATTTTTGACATTAACATTACACAATCAACATTTATACCCCTTTATTCAAAAACGTTGCTTAAATAGTGCTAATCACTATTTAAGCAACGAATGATTAAACATACATTTTTGACGTTTGCAAGTCTACGAATGTTTGGTAAAACATTTGCTAATCACTAGTTGATTTTAAGCAGCGTTTATCAACAAAGGGGATAATGTCTTCACTTCTGGTACACGACCTACCTCCATATAAGAGGGAGTGGGCGGTAATACACCACACGGGCCTAGTGTAGCATAGTACTGTAGTCAAATGACGTATACAGGGTTAATTGGCTTAGTTATTAAAGACCAGCCCCCTAATCGGCAGCAAAGGGCTTGATATAGACCACCATATTGTACAGTTTTCTCCATGGGACCAGTGTTGTAATCGTGAATAAAACTTCAGCCATCCTATATCTTTAAGTCGAGTAGGTATTTAAGCTTTCTATGGGACAGCTGAAAGTTGGTCAGTATCATATTCTATATTCCTTAAATTTATACGTTATTTGACTTTAATTTCTACAGGCATAAGGTTTAAATTACAATGTGATCGAAAAATCGAGTTTAGCAAATAGGTTTTCAACAGTTTTAAAAGCGACCTCCGTGCATGTTCACTGTTCCAAAAAAAAAAAAAAAATTCAAACACCATCACCCAAACCAAATAAATAAATAGCTCAACAAAATAAGTTAAATTACAAACAACAAAACATAACAGGCTAACTGGGGCCGCACTTTACGGTACAGTCAGCAAAAAAATCGATTAACACTTTAGTTTCAATTTTTATAATGTAGCAATATCAAACCCAACAACACGACCAACGACGCTGCGCCAGAGAGATATTGATCTGGAGACCCTCCACGATCAATCTCCTGACACAACATTTGGCGCATCGTACCCGGCACACATCGCAACTCAACTACTCAGACCCGTCCTCCGTACGGCTTCACCAGACATCATGCATGAAATCTTAATTACTGAGCAAAATATTTTGGAAAGATCAGAACCGAAATGATATTCAATTAAAGAATAGCACTTTTGTTCTTTCTCTCTCATCTTTAACTCTCAGCTTCTATTAAAAAATACCAAAAAGTACATTATCGAATCGTACTTTTGTTGACCGTACAGCTCTACCTAACCCTGCAGGGAAGACAAGCGTGATAATTTTTATATTTATCTTAAATTATAATGCATTAGGAATGCTTAGGCATTAAAATTTTAGGGCGCAAAAAAGGGTTATAACTGGTACAATGATTTTTTGTCGAATCAATAGTATAAAAATCACTGACGTAGTAGAAGAAGAAGTAATTGTATAATATGGTTATACAAGTACTTTGGACTACATACTAAATGACAATTCTATTTTGCGCCGATACAAAGCGCCCTCGCTCGAGCGTTTCTGGTACTAAAATTGACACATTGATGCTAATGGCCGTAGTTTTGGTTCATATTTGATGATGTAGGATCGTCGAAGATTAAAGCTTTATTCTGTATTTTGTGTTACTGCGAGATATTTGAAATGTTTTCATCATGAGAATAACGAATTTCGTAAAATTCGCTATCAACAATATTAGTTCCACGGACGCCCACGTTGCTGTCAGCGCCACAGTGGAGAAAATCAAGTACTTATTAAAAAAAAAAAGTTGCCCAACACTACTTCCATACATATAATCTCATAAACACAAACAGAAGAAAAAGAAATACATGTAGGTCATACAAATATGTCTTTCGTGCGGGAATCCAATCCGAGACACGTAGCGCAGCATTCAATAGCTTAACCACTGCGCTAACCGTGCAATCTTGATTTATTATCAATAGTATGAAGCCCAGCGTACTTGCTTATTATAAGTCTGTGTATAAAATACAGTACTGATTCCTATATCAAATAAATATTAAAAAACCATTAAATGCCAAATAAAAATTGTGACAAACTGAATTATTACAGCTTGGGACACAATACGCGTCCATTTTCTCTGAATTATTTTTTTCAGAGTTCAGAGTCTGCTCATAACACATAAGTATTAATTCAAACTGCTAATCGACCAAACGTCAGTTCATATTTCAATAAAATGGCACATAAAAAGTTTGTAGTAATTCCATAGCAGAATAAGTGTCTTTCCTGTAAGGAAACAACTATATGTGTTATTAAATGATCTTTATCAAAGTCGAAACTGCTGCACTAGCAATAGACTTTATCAAAATCCCCTTTATTCATAAACGTTGCTTAAAGTTAACTAGTGATTAGCGACTGTTTAACCATAAATTTTTGACGTTTGCACGTTACTTAACTTTAATCATCGTTTATGAATAAACCCCTTAAAATGGTGTTTATTAAAATATGAGGAATATTGAGGTCTAGTCTAGTCGTTGCAAGTCACGAGCATAAATTGTAATTAGGTACTTAGAGACGAGCACTCGTGAAATTCAACAACTTTACTTGATTTTACCATAGACACTTACTCATGCATGGAATTTGGAATGATACAAAAATTCAAATAGAATTGGGTTAAATAAATTAATCAGATAGATTTATAAAAAATATTGAACACGTATTTTTTATTTTTTCTTTCATTCAAATACTTAGGAAGATATATTAATTTGAAATATCGCATGACGTCACGCCGTGGTACAAAATATACCACGTCGTGACGTTATTAGCCCCCACTCCGTAACTTTAATACGCTATATCTGAGTAGCTTTTGGTAATTTCGACAAAATAAAAAATACGGGTCTTAATTTTTTTTATTATCTATAAGATGGACTAATTATTTATTTGATTTTCATACCTTGGATACATCCCTATTGATTTAAATAAAATGATTTCATCACAGTTGACTTACAAACTAGTTTTAGTCTTGTTCAGGTCACAATTACCTACAAAGATCGGTATAGAATAAAATAATAGTCGTACTGATGACAGCAGGTCAAGCTAACCGAAACTATGAAACATTCCCAATCAACCTTGAGCCTTAATGCTTTAGAGATAAAGTTGAAAATCTAATAAAGTTGTTGTCTATACATTAGGTAGACGTATACATGATTTTATGAAAATATTACAAAATGATTAATTTATTTAACATCCCGATTCGCAAACTGAGCAAGCAATATTTAGTGATTAAAACATTCAACTAAATAATAATTTCATAAGTGCAATATTAAAAATGTTATAATTAAAGAACCAATTAATTAGAATGTTTGCTTCCTTCGAGACATAGTTTTTAATTAACATTTCGTTGACTGGAAACGAGGTCGCAGATAATGGTCGGATATTCCTGCGCTTAAATACCTAAACTTCATTTGAATAAAGAAAATATGGATATGCCTTTCGGTATAAGTAGTTAGTATGTATGCCACTAAGGGCGTACCCAGCTTCTGGCCTAGGAGGAGGCAAGTCAGGGTTTGGGTAAGTCAGATTTTTAGGGTCGATTCATCCCCGGCTATTTTGTCTTACAGACTACTCAAGCACATTTAAATGAAACATTAGATATTTGTAGTGTAGTGTGAAGTGTAAATAGACGCAAATGATCCTGTATAAGTCGCCGTTTATACTTTGAATAGTAATTTTAATTAGTTCTGAGAGATTTCCAGCAGCAGCCTTCCACCCCCCACCCCCCTCTCCCCCATGGGTACGCCCATGTATGCCACTATAGATTTTGTTTATAAATATTCTAAAAAGGACACCAAATGCCGTTTAACAAGGTATTTTGTTATTTTTGAAGGAAACAATTATGTACTAGTAACTATATATACTGTATGTTAAGAAAACCCTGTCCGACCCGTGAAGGTGTTGTTAGGTATCGATAACTGATTCTACTTAATGGATACAAAACCGGGCTAAACTTAAAAAAAAACCCCTAAAAAATAAATATTATTTCGCAAAAAGAGGTAACTTAATAAATGTGCGTTAACCACCCTCCCGCGGGCGGCGGGCGTCAGGGCACGCGGCACGTGGTCGCATCGCTATTCGCTCATAATAATACCGGTGTTGTCACTTTTTTAAAAATTACCAAATTTCGGGGAAGTTGGAGTTAATTCGCGGGAAAAAAAGATTATTTCAAAATTCATTTGTATTGGTACTATGATGACTACGTAAAGTTTTATATTATATTTGGCCATGTGTTTACCTAACCTTTATTATCCTTATGGGTCGGACAGGGTTTTCTTAACATACTGTATATACAAAAGGTATAATATTTTATACAATTATTAGTTAAACGGTGTATCCACATTATTCTTTCGTCGGCATTTTGTTCAAGTTTAGGTACATAAGCGCTATAATTTCCGATGTCTCCAAATAACTTATTCAATAAAATAAAATGCTACCAGTTTTCTTTGAGACATATGTTCAATACGAATTTAAATTAAATTGGCTAGCGAAACTTCACATGCGTGATGGGCATCGATATCTAAAAATGATAAAACAAAATATTTAGGTTAGAATCCTCATCGTTTCAATTACTATATAAATAGTTGATTACGTTGTATATTTTTAACGTTATACCCCCTTATTCATAAAAACTGCTTAAACTTAACTAGTAATTAGCGATTCTTTAACCATACATTTTTAACCTTTTCACGTCACTTAACTTAAACCATCTTTTGTGGATAAACACCACAGTGTTTAAGGGGTTTATTCATAATCGATTATTAAAGTTTAGTGACGTGCAAGCCTCTAAAATGCATGTTTAAAAAATCGCTAACCATTAGTTAACTTTAAGCAGCGTTTATGAATAAAGGGGATAAACTATACTTAACCGCGATCCCATCTGATGGTAAATAATGATGCAATCGTTGATGGCGCACTAATTCAGTAAGAGCCTATTCACTCGAAGGCACTTGAGTTGTAATCAGACGAGTAGACTGCGGTTCCAATCCTTCGATGTACGCGGTGAAAAAGACGGTATAAGATATTTCTAACCTTAATTACTTATACAAAAAATCCATCTCGTTTGTGAGGTTTCGCTAACTAATTTGACGGTGGAAATATTTGGTATTTCATATAAAGGATACAAAAGCTATAAAAGGGTAATTTTTAAATAGAACATATCTACTGTCACGACGGTGTATTATTTTTTCAAAATGGCTGCCATGAATGGTTTTAGTATAAATCGATATTTGACATCAATGCAAACAGAAAACATGATAAAACCTTCAAACCTTTTAAAGTGTCACGTTTTTATAAAGGGTGTATCTGACATCTACGCACAAACTAGTACCATGGATCCAGTTCATGATTCTGAACCCCCCAGTGGTGGAATTTTACGTCGGCTTTTTCATGATTAAAAAAAATATATATGTAGTTTTTTTCACTTTAGACCGTTCATAATTGCCATACTTTTATAACCCAATAAGATTTTAAAGTAAAAAATAATTAATTCGCTAATTACACAAAAAAGCGCAATGAAACAAAACACGAAAAACTATCTTATCAGCTGATTTAATAGAGTTCACATCAGGGATCAACGTCATACCTACAAACCCGCACGGCGGCGCGCTTGCAACGTTCAAAGGCCGAGCCGACACTTTTTTTAAACATTGTTATTTCTGTAACCGTTCATTAACGACATAAATGACTATCATAATTTTATTAGTGGCATGCGGTGTAGCCTTTTCGCGAAGTTTGCGTTACGATGTCAGATACACCCTGTATATTAACATACCTTATTATCGATTTATACAACGTTATACGTATTTTTATTTATGCGAAACCTGAATATAGTTTGTTCAGAATAAGCAACTGAATCGATTCCAATCATTTTTACACCATGTTATATTTTTCCCAAATACATTACACGGAACATGAACAAAGTACTTGCGCGCGCGCCACAGCTGACGCCAGAGGTCAACGCATCGCGCTCGCCCGCCCGAGCGGAACTTAGATCATATTTTTGTTGGGACAATCAAGTAGAATCAAGAAGCAAGCTAGAAGCAAGCAAACTTTATGGTATTTCATTATATCTTTTTGAATTTTTTTACACAGATTTTTACTTGAAAATACTGGACACGTGTTTCGGTGTTTCTCTCATAGACAAAAACTAATGTTGTATAGATTTCATACGTAGCCATTTGGCAAAAAAATCACAATATCAGAGTGAAACCTTCTGAAAAAATAAATATCCACAGTATTAACCTACCCTGCACACTAACTGTGTAACACACTATTTTCTCAACAAAATAATATTTGAAGCATAATTCTAATCCGTTGCTCCATATATTCCAACAACATGTCTGCTTAACAACGTCAACTACGCAATGTATGTTGTTGAACTGTCAAATTAAAGCCCATAACTACAGATAGTGTGTTACTCAATCACCATGCCGTTCATATCACAATTTGTTCGTCAACTGACGCATTTCTGTTGTTAACAAAATATAAATTTAATACTACCCTCTTTTACATTTTTTATGATTATTAGTATGCATCGACATTATACTAATAGACATACCGTACGCGTATACTGCAGTAATTTTGAAGTGAAACTTCTTTACGCACGCTTGACTTGGGGAGTAAGCTGGCGAACGCGTGACGTAAGCGTTACGAAAAGTGATCGGGCAAGACGAACGGAAGTTAAGTGGGGGATATAAGCACAGAGGCGCCCGTGGCGCGAGCTTGGTACTACAAGGTCTACGAGTTTTTTTTTTTTTTTTTTTTCAATAAAAATAGAAGATCTATGCAAAAATATTAATTTACCAATGAAACCATGAAATAAATTTAAATATTTATAGAAAATTAATATATGTATATGTGTATACATGTATATATTGTACACACATATATATATATATATACATACAGATGGAGCGAAAGAAGTTTCACTTCAGTCGTGTGGTCATAAGCACACTCGTATTTTTTTTTTTGGTTTGAAAAGATTGAAAGAGATGGCCTATGCTTTCGGTCTAGCACTATCTCTTTCCTCATAGATGATTGATGATTTTGAGAGAGATAAAGATAGACAGAAACTTTGTTTCCTCTCTTTCTTTCGGAGTGCCACAATTCTCATCTCAGGCAATGTCCATTAGCATAATATGTTGATGTTAGTATGCAAGTTAAAACTAAAATAAATGAGGTAAATGAGTTTATAATAAAGGAGGGTAGTACGTAATTTACATTCGATAATAGGGTAATTGACTAAAAAAAACTAATTAGTCCGTCAGTCAGATTTCCAATAAAATACTGGACACGTATTTCTTCTTTTTTTCATATAAAGTGCGTTGAAAACTCGTGTGACGTCACTGCACGCTACACTTTTTAGCGAGCAGTGACGTCACCAGCTACTACTCCTGATCTTTGACGCCTTTTATATTTGTCAATTTTGATTGATTTGATAAAACAAAATATACATATTCAATATTTTTCTATAATCTGAATGACGGACTAAATAGAATAATTTTTTTTAGATACATATTTACATTATTCATTGCAAAAAGTATGATAGTAAAAACTTTTCACTGTATTCTCAATCGTCCGCAATAATCTATATATGTACATAAAGAAAATTTTAACATATATGTAACACTCATCATCATTTAAACTACATAAAAAGTACTATGTTCTACATTAAACAGCGAATTAAATACTTATTCTAGAACGAATAAAGCCTATTTTCGTTTATCACCTGTTATTGAGCACTTTTGAAACCGCTAGCATAGTAAAGCTACCTACTAGAAAAAGAGTTGCCGGTATCGAAGCCAGGAGTCTGTATCGTTCCTCTGTAACAGAAAAATATTAAAAATGTATTAACAAAATACCGTATTGATTAAAAAAAAAAAACAGCGGTGCTATTCTGTTAAAAGATCATTGTGATAACTTAAGTGACGTGAGATGCAATTCAGCCAGGCGATCGATATTTTTTAAACATAAGGTACTGTTCACAACAACGGAAGAAGTATGTTCACGAAGTCAGCGTGACCTACATAAACTAGTTCTCGATGACCTGCCTAGAAGTGCTAAACACAATAAAAACTGTGCGGCTATGTGTGTACGCATATTTAACAAATTACCAATACATTTAAAGAACTAAATGGCAGATTATTTAAAATTAAATTGTATAACTGGCTAACTGAAAATGGTTTTATACTGTTAAGGAACTTTTGGACCACAAACTCATTGTCAACAAAATTTTGCATGCTTAATTTTTCAGCAAAACATGTTTGAACTTATTTTATATTGTTAAACCTTTGGACACCACGTTCTTCGCAAATGAATATTATTATTTCATTATATACACTTATAAATTACATTTTTACATAATATTTCTACATAAAAATATATATAAAAAAAGGAGCCCACCGGTATCGGGAACAGGGTCCAAGCTACCGGTGGTCAGGGCAGTTATTCTTATTATTATTAATAGTGTCAATTCCGAGAATTAGTTGTAATAATATCTCATCCCACGCCCAATTTACCTAAGTTCTCACAGTTAGATGGTTAAAAATGGCAGTATTGATGCTAGAGTTTCGACTGGATTGGGTTACTTGTCATAAGTTTCCACAGTGAGATTTATTTATACAGAATAGCTATATGCACAGACGAAAGCAATTCAAGCTACTAGAATCTGTCAGGTTTCTTTATTAGATTTTCAACTTTGTCTCTAACTAGCAACCCGCCGTGACTACGCACGGGTTCAATGCTGATACTAATTACACTACAGAAAAACTGTGAACGTTGTATGTATAAGAACATAGCGGAGTGCCGCGCTACCACCACCCGGTATCGCCGCAAACGCTACGTCCCACAAGATTTAAGCATATATAGCGCACCTTTAGAACAATAGAGACCTAATTCGAAATTTGAAGATTCCTATGTTGACTTTTACTCGGTGGTAAGCCATAAGATCGGCTGCCGGCAGAAGTTACCACCCACCAGACAAAGTCTTGCCGCCAAGCCATTCGTCGTGTTCCGGCATGATGTCTGGTGAAGCCGCACGGAGGACGGGTCTGAGCAGTTGTGTTGTGAAGCTTGCCGGGTACGATGCACCAAATGATGATGTGTCGGGAGTTTGATCATGGTCCATCCAGATCAATTTCCCTCTGGCGTAGCATCATTGCCCGTGTTGTTGGGTTTATAAATTTGCATCACCTCGCTCAACTGCCGTCTTTCTTTCTATTCACTTAGTTTTTTAAGTGATTGGGTTTAATAAACTAGCGCGCTTTACCATCAACGATTGCATTACTGCTTACCATCAGGCGGGATTGCAGTCAAGCGCTAGTTTATAATTATTAAAAAAAAAATGTTGAGTCATAAAATTACCTTGCAAGACCATCTTCATTGACTGTTAATAAAACAGAGACTCTGAACTCTGTTTTATTGTTCAACATTGTTGCAACAAGTTCAACATATCAACATTAAAATCTTCAAATTTCGAATTATTTCTATTGTTCTAAAGGTGCGATAGGGATATAGGGACAGAGAAAGCGACTTTGTTTTATACTATGTAGTTCACTACATTAAGCAATAAGGTTCAAAGTTGATTGGAAATATTGAACAGTCTCGGATAGCTTGACCTGTAGTCGTCGGTACAACATAAAAAAAAACAGTAAAAATGACGTTCATATGAGCCAATTCTAATAATGTTGCTTGAAAGGGTGCGAAATTTTGTGACGTCGAAACTGAAAATATTTAGTGAGATAACAAGTTACTGTAATGGAGAAGTGAATTGGAAAACAAAACAATATTAATTAAAAATACTTATCGTTTGAAATCACAAAATTCCGCTAAAACAGGACCTCCCACGCTGATATTGATGCACTTTTACACTTCCATTATAATCTTTATGAGTACAGATCATGCCACTACAATCAGTTAAATTACTTTATTAGACTTTCAACCTTATCTCTAAACCTTAAGGTTCATAATTTAATATAAGGTTAATAATTTGATAGTTACGGGTGACTTGATGTACTGGCTATGTCTGTACTTAGAACATAGGCTTTGCTTTTATCTTCGATCAAAAATGGTACTAGATTAAGACCTAAGAGACTACAAATTAAGTGTCTTCAAAGCTAGAGTGAATAGGCTCTTAATAAACTAGGGCGCTTTGCCATCAATGATTGCATCACTGCTTACCATTAGGCGGGATTGCAGTCAAACACTGGTATATAATTTATAAAAAAAAAATAAAAGATTTCTGATAAGTAAGATTACAAATCATATTGCAAGTCCATAATTCAACTTTGGTTTATCAACCTTATTGCTTATAAATTATGGTTTATTTTTCTGTAAATACGTTTGCTCTTGTTTGAAAAAAAAAATCTATTTCAAACGATAATTAACTTTGAAGGATAAGATTTATAATCAAATAATACACAATGGTGGCCATCTAGTACAATTTTTGAACAAAACGGTTTAAAGTTATTGCAAATCACCAGCGAGCGTCACGAGACTTTATTCTCACTAACATTAAGTACAAATTACAATGACACACACGCGTTCATCAACTACACCAACTATAATAAGTGTCAAAATGTGGATAAACGTTAAAATTAGTAATTGTTACCGCATATTAAATAGCAATAGAATATGGTTTATGAATTAGGCTATGAATACAACAGCAATCGCGCAATCGTTGTTGTGTAAACAGCCTAATTCTATTATTTCCACGAGTATTTACTTTACATTTATTCACCACGGGGTGACTGTACGTACTTGGATTAAAAGTTTGTGTACCTAAAATATATTTAAAACCATGGATTAATTCAATTTACAATTCTAAAAGGTATTATTGAATCACGTAAAGTAATTCCTAAATTTATTATTGCATAATTTTAATGCGCATATCATTAGCAAATTCCTTATCTATATCTATGTATGATAAGCTAAAGATTTATCTCGTTTATTGGGGTATAAAAACCATCATTTTTGTGATTTCGGCACCAGTCTGCTATCGACTGCCGGCTAGACAGCACGTCTCTTACGGAGCTTACTTGGGTTCATGCAAAACAATATTCCAATTAAAAATTAATTCCCTGTCCAAATTATAACCAATTTTTTTTAAACTCATGCAATGAAATTAGCAGTTATATTTTCATGTTTCATGCAGAATAAAGTCATGCAAGGAATAACCAAGATAAATTAAAGACCCAAAAAGGATAAATAAATCATTTTATTCAATATTCAAGTTAATACCAGTCTTATATTAATGTTAGTAAAACAGTAACAATATAGACGTCACAGTATTCTAGCGAAAATATGAAACTAAACTTATAAAGCACAATTTCTTGAAAAAGGGTCTCATAATTCATAAATATTTCTAACAAATATATTAAGTATTCGAACGAGGAACGAGCTTTAAAGACTCAGTATGAAAGACTGATTTTAAAATACTTGGAAGTATAAAAGAAATATCTGTGCATGCATTGTCTTAAAAGGTCCTAAAAATATGAGTAAGTCAAAATGTCTAAGTAAAGAACTTAATTTTTATTAATTTTAAAACAAATATGTTCTTAAATATTAAGATAAAAACTATTTTAGATAATTGTTCATTTGATTTCCATTCATCTAACGGAGTACTATCTACTTCTATACATTCGTTTTTTTTTTTTAATAGTGGCAACAGTAACATACTAAAAATGTCTTTTAATAGCCTCGGGGAACAGGAAAATACATTCAAATTTGGCATTGAGGAGTCTCCATATATCTAAATTCTAGTACTTTTGACTTTTAAGTACAATACGCCTAAACAATTCCAAACATAATTGGAAAATATCACATTTTAACAAGTCATAACAAGGACTAGGTACGTAACAAAGAATTACACCTAATTAGTATATTCGTTATGATTCTGACATTATGACGTCATTCAACATACATTTGACGTTTAGAGCAACTACTTGTACTACTATTTGTCTTTTATTTTGCACGTTTATAATATTTTATTTATAAATCTGACGGGAAACTTGCTTTAAGTACTTTCACACTCCGATCTGTCACAACTAATTCCAATTTCCCTAGATTTTGACATCGATTGTCGCCGAGATTGTGGGCTTTCTGTTATTTCTTCCTAGTTAATTTTTTCCTAACTAGTTCAAACAGCAAAGCATAGTAATAATAATATCCTGAAAACTAGGAACTTTATCATGGCCTCCCTTGGCATTTTAACAGCCCGAAAGTAATAAAAATAATCATTTAAAATTACTACACAAACACACGGAAAACATTCACGTTAGAGGACTTGAGATTTTATTGTAAACAAATTTGAACAACGCCGGGAGTTTGTCGAAGTGGATTTTTTTACTCAAGCTCGCGGCCCCTATACTAAAGACTGATGTCAAAAAAACTGGCTCAGCTGTCACATGCGGCCTGACACGTTCTACCATAATGGGGTTGTCATCACTATCGAAAATTATTTCCGGATCATTCTCGATAATCTCTTCAATCGATTCCCAATTAGTTTGCACCTTTTTCTCGATAGGGCAACACTCACACATGCCGTAATCACATTCCTTTTTACTCATAAAATAGTCGATATCGTCTAAGATAGTACGTTCGCCTATGCGTTTCTTAGTTGGCATAAACATTGAGAATTTACGAGCTGAATATTGAATTAATTCTTCTACGTAATGGTTGACACCTTCGTCGAAGTTTTTATCGTTTTTGATTTCTAGTAAGGTTGGGTTATGAGGTTCAAAGAGCGAGTTCTTTCTACTGTCCGGTAGGGACTGGACGTCAACACTTGGCTGCTGTGGCATCATGCTACACTTTCGTTTGGCCTGACCTGTCATGGTGAATGATTTTTTAGTCGTCGCCCAGCCGAGTGATCGTTGTACCGCCATCTTCCATTTGGTGTATCTTGCGTCGCGATCTGGAACGAATATTTTTATTAATATACTGTCTTATTCATAAAAAACTTGTTAATCACTCATTAGCGACTATTTAGCTAACCATTTAGTTAGCTCTTAATCAATGCTTAACTTTTCTTTATTCATAAAAGCTAGTTAGCAGATGATTAGTAGCGATACGAAGTAGAGGTGAAACTATGCGTCCGGCACAGATTATAATCAAAATAGTTGACTAAAAATTGGAATTTTTAGAATAAACTTGTCAAAACTACGATTTTTTATCTGTCGTGTTTGGCAGAAAATGTCAGAAATTTCATCGGATAATTTGAATATAAATATAATGATTTATTACAATTAAATAATTGTATTTGTGATGATAGTAGTGAAAGTAATAAACTCCAATAATATTATAGTAAACAGAAAAAGGTATTTATCTCTGTATTTATATGAAATTACTAATCTAAACTGACGAAATTAATGTTAAAGCAGTAGGCGATAGTAACTGTGTATTTTCCTGCTCTTTAATGCTTGTAAACATCCCTATGCTATTTAAGAAATTTAACTGGGTTCTTGTGTATATATTACTTTGCTTTTTACAGAATTATTATACTTGTTTACAGACACACGTTTTATTGCTATAAACGAAGTCACTATTAGCACCTAGCGGCAATATTATTCAACCTCGCAATGACAGCGAAGGAGAAGAGTGAAAAAGATGAGGAATGAGGGTCGCGTGAGTCAAGAATGGCTCTCATGTTTATGGAAGAAAAGTATTGGAAAACAAAAACAATGAATTATTTTTAGAACAAAAATGTAAACAGTTTTATTGCGTATCAAAATAAAATATTTCTAAAAAAATGTCTTATTATTTGTGTATTGCTGCCACAACATGACCTTTTTTAGTCTTGTGCCTTAGATATGACATAAGATAACACAAGGAAACATAGGGCAGCATCTAAAATTAGCACTATCTTTTTTATTACTGCTTTTATAAACCAGCGCCTGACCGCAAGCCCGCCTCATGGCAAGCAGTGATGCAATCGTTGATGGTAAAGCGCGCTAGTTTATTAAGAGCCTATTCACTTAATAAAACTGAGTGAATAAAAAGGAAGACGGCAGTTGAGCGTGGTGATGCAATGTTAAACCCAACAACACGACCAACGATGCTGCGCAAGAGAGAGATTGATCTGGAGACCCTCCAGGGCCAAACTCCCGACACAACAACATTTGGCGCATCGTACCCGGCACACATTGCAACACAACTGCTCAGACCCATCCTCCGTACGGCTTCACCAGACATCATGCCGGAACACGACGAATCGCTTGGCGGCAAGACTTTGTCTGGTGGGTGGTATCTTCTGCCGGCAGCTTATGTTATAGCCTACTACCGAATAAAGCTTGTAAGTCAAAAAAGTTTCAAAGCTAATATAACTTTACTACGTCGTTTTGTAAATTCAAAAAAGGTTTTCAACATCCATATTTACGCACTATTCGATATCATAAACAAAATAACTTCGAAACATAATGATCATATTAAATCAATCAGCTGATTCAAATAAAATCCGCCATATTGTTGCCTCTAACCATCCTCTTAACAGCGGTCCGGTGATGTTTAATTTTGACAGCTACTAATCAATTGCTTAGCATCCTCTTATCGTTAAACAGCTTTTATGAATAAGAATTTTGCTAATCAGTTGCTTAGCAATTGATTAAAGTTTTATGAATAAGACTGATAATGTTTATTGCGTCTATGCTCTTCTGGCACCAACACTGACATGTTACTTGTTTTGTTGGGTTAAAAAATAAAAATTAGATAAGTATAGAAAATAATAAAATAGAATACTCTTTATTATGTACGAGTAAAGCATTAAGGACATAATTATAGAAACTTTACAAAGGGTGAGGCAATGGGCTTCTTATTGCTAAGAGTAATCTTTTAAAGATATCAAAATATCCTTGGGAGATAAAAGGGGGAAAGACAGACAAAAACAGTTGGTGGGTTGATAAACAATGCTATTTTTTTGTTCACTAGATTGGTTTTGTTTGTTTTAGAATTGCTATATCTGTTAATTTTGTTATTTACACGTGTATACATTTTTTATTTTACTTAACCTACTTATAGACATTGCATTCGCAATTTATCTGCTAAAAATGTAAACAAATAAGTTTTTTGGGGTGCAATTTTAATTCTAACACAATAAAGTTCAGTTTACGTTGCAACTAACAAACATTTTTATAACATTTACTGTAACTTCACTCTGAAATCAACTTTATTACCATTAAAATAAAAATTATATTTGTTTACGATAGTTTATAACCAGGATCATCATCATCATCGAACTTTTATCGTCCCACTGCTGGGCACAGGTCTCCTTTCATACAAAGAAGGATTGAGCGTAATCACCACGCTTCCTCAATGCGGGTTGGTGATTTCAGACTTTGTTCCTGTCCAGGTTTCCTCAAGATTTTTTTTCCAATGTAACGTGGTCAATCGTTTTCAATTTCGTTTCGTTATGAAGCGATATTACATTAGCTAGGGCTCCTGGATACTTATCGCGATATTCCTACGGCGTCGACAGTTACGCTGGAGAAACAGCGGGTTGTAACTATTCTGCAATATGTACTCACCATCATCAGTAGTGGTCGGTAGGAAGGTGTCGTTGAGGGTGGCGTGAGTGCGCCACTTGTCGGTGCTCCACACGCCGACCGCACCGCCCGCCACCACCGCCACACCCAGCGACGGCATGTCACACGCCTGGGCACGCACTGGGGACGAATATTTTTTTTTTTTTTATTAAAGTATAAACCAGCGCTTGACCGCAATCCTGCCTGATGGTAAGCAGTGACGCAATCGTTGATGGTAAAGCGCACTAGTTTATTAAGAGCCTATTCACTCTAGCCTTGAAGACACTCAAATTGTAGTCCGACGGAAACACCGCCGCCGGCAGATTGTTCCAGTCCCTCGATGTACGCGGTATAAAGGAGGAGGCGAAACGCTTCGTCCGGATCGTAGAGGTGTTAACAACATAAGGGTGGAAACTCGCCGTACGACGGGTCGTCCGATGGTGGAACGGAGATGGGGGAATTAAATCGTGCAATTCCCTCGCACACTCCCCAGAATGTATCCTATAGAACACCGAAAGGCTGGCTACTCTACGCCTATGCTCTAGGCTTTGGAGACCAACTCGAGTTAAATCAGGGTCACCAATCAGCCTCTTCGCACGCCTCTCCACTGAATCCAAAGTGGCCAGGTGACACTTAGCAGCACCAGCCCAAATTACACACTAATATTTGCACCAAGAATAGTCCCAGATTATCCTACAAATATCATACGAGAAATTTTGTATGAATGTTTGTTACTCGGGGAAAGTCAAGCTGAGTGTCACGCTCATTTTTCATTGGACTTTTAAAATTATTTATAGTGTTGTCTACTAAATAAAAGTGCGTGATTTATGTAGTAAAAAGTGAATTCAGTAAATAATTCATAAAGAACAGTGAAATATCGCAGCATAGTGGCCCCATCATGACTGTCTCAAACCTCCATCGTAAGACGGGTCACGTGGCTGTCTTTTTGGACATGAACAATTCATTACGTGACATTGGCTAAATGAACAAACCGTGCGAAGGCATAAAAGAAAAAAAAAAGAATGTTTGTTACTCTTTTACGCAAAACTGGGGGCAGCAGCCCCCATTTCGATATCAACCTTTCGTTTCAATATTGATGAAACCTATACCGTCGGACAGATCATCTTAGGCCTATTAATGCATTTTTAGATCGTACCTCTACAATGCCTAGGTCTCAAGACATAGGACTGAAAAGTTACAGTATTTTCATTATTCTGATGGTGGAAGTAAATCTTTTTTTTTTTATATATTTCTTTCGATGACCAAGGCATTCCTTCCGAACACAAACTAGTCCAAATTAAGAAGACCGGGCCAAATAAAGGTTTGTTCAACTTTAAAGAAGAAGCAATACTCACACACAGGTATACCAACGAGGTCTGCCTGTAGCTGCATCAGTAGATCATTGGAGGTCATCCTACCGTCCACGTGAAGTTTCGCCAGGGGCATTCCGCAGTCTTTGTTCATTGCTTCCAAGATATCCCTAAACATAAACAAAACAAATTAACACATGACATTTTGTCTCCATGCACGAGAGAGCCCCAATATTACCTAACTTTAATTCTTTAAAACTACAATATAAAGTTAAGTAAATAAAGTTGACGGCACGGCTGGCCCATGCTTAAGCGATTGACTGGTGCGCCGTGTGTCGCAGGTTCAACTCCCGCACGAAACAAATATTTGTATGGCCTGCAAGTAGTTGTTCCGGGTCTAACTTTTCTTAACATTATAAATCCATCCAGATAGTTTTTATATGAGAGTAAAAATGTTTGTAACGGCATCGTCCACACAGGACATTCCTAGTGTGTGACCATGATTTAAAAAAAGAAACTAAAAGAGAAGGGTCACTGCAACAGAACTATTTTTTCGACTTTGCTGCGTCAGATGTTGGTTCAACTAAAATACGTAAGAAAGCTCCTTGATCATTTTGAATTAATTTTAAATTTCTATATCAAGCCCCGTCTCTACCTCCCGGACGATATCCCTTTCCCTTTGCCTTATCCCTTTCATGGCGATATTTACCACATTCTGCAAGAATGTCCTGCACATTACACATACACCCTATTCACATCATCCACTCTATCGCATAGAGAACACAACTTGGGGAATCGAATTCGCGTGAGTTCGACTCGCACTTGGCCGGTTTTATATTTACCTCGTCTGGAAACATACAGCTTCCAAAGCAGCTCTTATAATATGGTTCTTAGTCGTAAATGCAGTCAAACCGCAGATGATTCTATAACAAAACATTAAATTTGTTATTAATAGGGATGTTTCCTGGGTAAAAAAAAATTGATTCTATCTAGTCCCGTCAAAATCTGTTATAACGACATAGAAGGGACCGGTCTTGTTTAGTCGTAAAAACCGATAGTTGTAATAACCAGTGACAGGTATTCTCTACTCTGGCTCGATTCATTTTCAAAAAAATCTTGTCATTAAGGATATGAATTTTCTCCCTTTCTTTCCAAATGGTTGAAATTGTCGAGTGTGTTGCACCATATTCTTTTGCCAGATCTTTGTTTGGAATTCTTTTCTCTAGGTTTGAAATAATACGCGATTTTGCTTCGATATTGATTTGTTTTCTTTTTGTTTGCGACATGTTACAATTTTCATAGTTCATCATTACCATTATCAACCTTTTATCGTCCCACTGTTGGGCACAGGTCAACTCTTATACAGAGAAGGATTGAGCGTAATCACCACACTTGCTCAATGCGAGTTGGCGATTTCAGACTTAAAGTCCAGGTTTCCTCAAGATGTTTTCCTTCACCTTCAGTCATTGGTGTCCAAGATATACTTACAGAAAGTACATATAACTTTAGAAAAGTTACATTGGAACTTGCCTGACCTGGATTCGAACCCGCGCACTCATACTTGAGAGGCTGGTGTTTAGGCCACCACTGTTAACTCAACAATAATATATTTTGGTGCATTTTGTATAAAGATAAGTGATAAACTGACTTAAGAGATATGACGAAGCGGGCCTTGAGGCTACGGTATACATGTGCTTTGTTTCTAAGAATTGCAAAACACCCTAAACTTTGTTTACTTTTTCGATAATAGCCATTGACCATTATAATGTGCCAGATGTGGATACTGTTACCTATTCAAATTGCTTAAAATACAGCTGAGCCGGTCGTTCTACAGATATTTAATTTTTAATTTAACCCTCTGAAAAATTAACCAAATGCGGTCGCTTAATGCGGCATGTCCTAATAAACAATGTCTTAAAACCAATGTTTTTTTTTTTTGATAAGGCGGTCATAAAGCATTCAGCCAGGATCTTTGATTTTGATTAATTTAACAGGTCTGTTGTTGTAAACGATGTCGCCATAAGCGGTTTTGACTGTATTTTGTTTTATGAAATCAATGAAAATTGACAAATATAAAAGGCATCAAAGATCAGGAGTGGTGGCTGGTGACGTCACTCCTCACTAAAAAGTGTAGCGTGCAGTGACGTCACACGAGTTTTCAACGCACTGTGTCTTTATTATTTGTTTGTACGAAAAAAGAAAAAATACGTGTCTAGTATTTTTTGGAAATCTGACTGACGGACTAATTAGTATTTTTTTTTTTTTGCCAACTACCCTTTTGTCAATAAATCATTTCCATCAGTATCGTCCCGAGTAGCAGTACGGCAACTTGGGACCGCAATACAATAGCATAGTTACAGTAAGTACGCTCTAGACAGTTTTCAGAATAACGCGGTTAAAATTTTTGTACGAAAATCTTCCATAAATCCTTTGTAATCACACCGTGATGGTTGATAGCTTAAATGAAAGAGAACTTCAGCACCTACCTTCTACTACTTAATTGGAATCTTGAGTGATTGAAAGACAAAATAAACTCGATTTACTGTAACTATGCTATTGACGGCAGAATATTACACGAAAGAGTTTTTAGAAGTGGGGGAAGGACAACGAGTTTTGATGTTCATAAATTTAAATCCATTAGTTTTGATTCAAAAACTTTACAGACTGTTGCAAATAGTAAGATAAACGATTAGTTGTTATATTTAGGAGTGGGTTTTAATCAATTGTATGCTTACCCTCTAGCGTCCTTCCTCCAGTAAGGCGCGTACAACCCGCTGAAGGCCGGCACAAAGTACACGTCGCCTGTAGAGAACACCTGGCCCGCAATATGCTCCGTGTCCTGGACAACGTCTTTGATGAGGTGAAGGTTGTCGCGTAGGAACTTCATTGCACCACCTGCTACAGCTATGGAACCTGATGAAAGAAAAAAACATGTCACAAGCTTTTTTTAAATTATAATCAAAGTAACACAGCCAATCGCAGTGCACCGCTAAACGTAGGCTTCTTCCGAAATCGCAATTCATTTTTTTTTAATAATTATAAACTAGCGCTTGACCGCAATCCCGCCTGATGGTAAGCAGTGATGCGATCGTTGATGGTAAGCGCGCTAGTTTATTAAAAACCTATTCACTCAGATTGAGCGAATAGGAAGGAAGTCGGCAGTTCAGTGAGGTGATGCAATGTTAAACCCAACAACACGACCAACGATGCTGCGCCAAAGGGAGATTGATCTGAAGACCCTCCACAACCAAACTCCCAACATCAACAACATTAGGCGCATCGTACCCGGCACACATCGTAACACAACTGCTCAGACCCGTCCTCCGTACGGCTTCTCCAGACATCATGCCGGAACACGACAAATCGCTTGGCGGCAAGACTTTGTCTGGTGGGTGGTAACTTCTGCCGGCGGTCGATGTTATGGCCTACCACCGAGAAAACATGTTTTACACATGTTTTGTTTTAAACATATCATGTTTTTATTTATTTTTTTAATTTAGATAAAGCCGGCATTTCCTAACTAGACTATCTACCTACCTAGACTATCTCTGAGAAGAAATAGCCGAAACAAACTCAGGAATCATCGTCTTTTTTCAAGTGCAAACATTAAAAATGAAAATTTTTACAAAATTTACGTTATAATTACGCATATTGCTTAATAACAATGCTTACCAGAGCGAGCAGGTCAGTCCCAAGCTTTTTTGTCTTCTAAATAATCTGTGATTTTATAATACCCCTTTTTGAAAATTTTGGCCTTTATATAGTTTTTATATCGTTTAATGGGTAAGTTTCGAATGTCCATGGGAAGCTTGTTGTAAAAGTGTGTACCCATGAACTAGTTGCCTACTCTGTGGAGACGAGTGTGATGTACAGCAAGATTGTGTTTGTTCCTGGTATTTATTTTATGAATATCGCTTATTTTCTTAAAATTCAATATATTTTTATGTAAATACATAAGATTTTCAAATATATATTGTGAAGCTACAGTCAGAATGTTTACCTCTCTGAATGTTTCTCTAAAAGAATCTCTAGGACCATGGTTGTAAATGGCTCGAACAGCCCTTTTCTGTAAAACAAAGATGGTATTGATGTCCGCACAAGTTCCCCAGAGAAGAATTCCATAAGTCATAAGACTGAAAATAACTAAAATAAACAATGCACCATATAATAGTGCACCATATAACATAGGCTTCCCCAACTCAAAATTTTATTATTTTAAATGCTTTTTTTTTATTCCATAATTACACAGTGCACACAGTCTATCAAAGTACACCGCTAAACGTAGACTTCTCCCGGGTTCCCAATTCATAGTCATAATTATTTCAAATGTATTATTTTTTTATGTCATATTTTTTTTCCGCTAATCATAATCAAATTAACATAGCCTATCACAGTGTACCGTAAGACAGGCTTCCAAGACGTCATAATATATTTTATTTATCGTACTTAGCCTTTCCGTGTCGGTAGGATTATTATTGAACTAGCGGCCACCCGCGACTTGTGGAGTTAGTTATTTGAATATTTTATTTTAAGCCCAAAACAGTAGATTTCTATAGATACATTATTAAACTTCTAGATCATAATATACAGGATACATTTTAAATTTTTGATATGCTCCGCTCCTATTGGCCGCAGTCTGATGAAATCTAGCCTAAAGCCTTCCCGGATTAATGGGCAAGTCGGACCAGTAGTTCCTGATATTAGCGCGTTCAAACAAACAAACAAACTCTTCAGCTTTATATATTAAAGTATAGATTAAAAGCTTCTTTAGAAACGTTGAGCATTTTTGTTGGATCCCGACACCGTGATCGCTTCAGCGAAATATGGTAATGGTATAGATTGCATCACCGCGATAATAATATAAAATCTCAAAGATAAATTAAATAATTGGTTGATGTTGTTGAGTTATGACGAAACTGAGAAACATATTGAAATAGCAAAATGAAAAAGATTAGTGTTTGAATTTTGCAAAACTTTTATTTTGATTTTAATTTTATTTAATTTAATTTGATTTTGATTAATTTTGATTTAATTTTAAAATATATGTAACTACTCTTTTTTGTAACGTTTTTGTACTTTCGAAAAATAAAAATGATTATTATTATTAAATTGTTTGTTATTTTTGAAGTGAAATTCAGATTTCAGTTTTGACTTCTGTCAGTCAGTCCCATAAGAGCCTTTCTTTATTAGATACTAAGTTTCCCTTGCTGCATCTTACTGCCCCATC
The DNA here is from genome assembly GCA_037179545.1 of Sesamia inferens. Classification (NCBI taxonomy): domain Eukaryota; kingdom Metazoa; phylum Arthropoda; class Insecta; order Lepidoptera; family Noctuidae; genus Sesamia; species Sesamia inferens. Next base: position 8,388,942 of record CM073949.1, read on the forward strand.
GGCCATCGGTTCTACGAGCAATGTTCCCCGCCCACTGCCACTTAATTTAGCAGCGTATTTCGCAGTGTGGGGAGGTCCCCAACAAGGTGGACTGATGACCTGGTGAAGGTCACGGGAAGCTGATGGATGCGGGCAGCCTTTTTTCCAGCAGTGGACCTCTATACCCTGAAGAAGAAGAAAAACTTACCTTCGAGTGCGTACACGGCAGGCGTGTTTGGGCCAAGTTTGTAAGCCACAGTGGTGATGAGGCCGTGTGTGGACTGAACGCGACGTGTACCCGTGTTGTACAGCAAGAAGCAACCGCTCCTGTACGTGTTCTTGGCTTGGCCAGCTTGTAGGCAGTTTTGGCCTACTAAAGCCGACTGTTGGTTACCCAATATCTGGTAGAGTGAAAAAAAAATAGCACATTTTTAAAAACTTCCTGTTGCTATAAAAGTAGTACGTATAAACAAAATCTAGTCCTTGACCCTTTTGAAAAGTTATTGTACATTTTCCTTTCCTTCACTTTTCACTTTTTGATGTACAGTCGACAAGATCAAGCTACCCTAAACTGCCAAATATTTCCAATCAACCTTGAGCCTTAATGCTTTAGAGATAATGTTGAAAATCTAATAAGGAATTTTCTCGGTGGTAGGCCATAGCACCGGCCGCCGGCAGAAGTTACCGCCCACCAGACAAATCCTTGCCGCCAAGCGATTTGTCATGTTCCGGCATGATGTCTGGTGAAGCCGTACGGAGGACGGGTCTGAGCAGTTGTGTTGCGATGTGTGCCGGGTACGATGCGCCAAATGTTGTTGTGTTGGGAGTTTGGTCGTAGAGGGTCTTCAGATCAACCTCCCTTTGGCGCAGCATCGTTGGTCGTGTTGTTGGGTTTAACATTGCATCACCTCGCTCAACTGCCGTCTTCCCTCCTATTCGCTAATCTGAGTGAATAGGTTCTTAATAAACTAGCGCACTTTACCATCAACGATCGCATCACTGCTTACCATCAGGCGGGATTGCGGTCAAGCGCTAGTTTATAATTATTCAAAATAAAAAAAATATATGGAAATCTGACAGATTGTAGTAGCTTGAGCTGTCGTCTGTACATCAAAATCAAAGCTATAGTGAAATGTGAAGAAAAGGAAAATGTACAATAACTTTTTAAAAGGCTCAAGGAGTAGATTTTGTTTTAAAACTTTTGTAGTTTTATTTTTTACTAGCGAACGCCAGCGACTTCGTTCGCGTGGAGTTAGTTATGCTCCGCTCCTATTGGTCGCAGCGTAATTTTAAACAGCCTAAAGCTTTCCTTTATTAATGGGATATCCAACGCAAAAAAAATAATTCAAATCGTTCTTGAGATTTCAGCGCGTTCAAACAAACTCTTCAGCTTTATATAATATGTAATGAAAACCCTGTCCGACCCGTAAGGATAATAAAGGTTAGGTAAACACATGACCAAATAAAATATTATATTTTACGTAATCATCATAGAAACAATACTAATGAATTTTGACATGATTTTTTTTCCCACGAATTAATTCCAACTTCCCCGAAATTAGGTAATTTTTAAAAAAGTGACAACACCGGTATTATTACGAGCGAATAGCGATGCGACCACGTGCCGCGTGCCCTGTTCCCCGCCGCCCGCGGAAGGGTTGTTTACCGCAAATGTATTAAGTTACCTCTTTTTAAATAATATTTATTTTTAGGGGGATTTTTTTTTTTTTGGGTTTAGCCCGGCTTTGTATCCATTAGTAGAATCAGTTATCGATACCTAACAATACCTTCACGGATCGGACAGGATTTTCGTTACATATTGTATATTAGTATAGATAATAAGGAAATCATCAAATGACTTCACCCGCTCTGGGCGAAGCGGAAGGGCGTGTCAGACTTTTACTGACTAAAACCCACCCGTGTTCCTTCACTTGCCTTTGCGCCAGGGCCACGGATTTTCTTAACCAACCCGCAACCCTTATTCCTCATACCTCTAAAGGCTAAATTCAAAAATGATTTTTTTAGAAATCTTTGTAGTATACTAATGTTCATTGTCTTTGATGGACGTGTTATAATCGTGTCTGGCACGAGTTTTGACTTTTATAGGAAATTGTTAATTCAAATGTACTTTAACTTACCCCGGCTATCCTGATCCCGTCTACAATGGAGCCATCTTTTACCGTGCCGTATACTTCCGAACTACTGTGAATCGTGGGCAACGTATCTCGATGAATGCCGAATAACCTGGTCAAAGTGACAAACATTTAATGAAATAACACAGTAATAATAAAACCCTAGTAAAAGATGTAGTTTCTCTAGCTCTATAGTTTTGAATTATAACAAATAAAACGTTATTTTTTCTTAATACGAAACCTGAATATAGTTTCTTCAGAATAAGCAACTGTATCGATTCCAGTCTCTTTTTACACCATGTTATATTTTTTTCCCAAATACATTTAGAAATTGTTGCAGTGTGGTTACCGGTAAAAATACTGGACACGTGTTTCGGGTTTCGCATAAACAATAAATAATGTTGTATGTATATACAGAGTGGTGCTGACAATACGACAATAAATTAAACATCCTGTACCTACCTCAACACATTCTCAGTCGACCCACAAAAAACCATATAAACATGTACTTTAGTTTAGTCACAGGAAATTATTTTTAATTTTTCACATTTTCTATATGATGTACATGTTGATAAGGAAGCGCTTACAGGTATAATGACCGCCGCTTCCTGCGGTACCAAACTTTAATAATAATGGCGCGAAAAAAGCTAGTCGATACAGGATCGCGCTGTCGCCGATCGGAGATCAGTGAACCAATATTTTTAAAGGATGTTCTATTCCGTTTACAATTTTATGCATTGAGTTTGAAATTTTATTTTTTATGTTTGATGGTAGGTTCTCTTCTATAGTTTAGAATTACTCCTATAAATCAGCATTGTTCGTGTTTTCATTTATTGTCGTATTGTCAGCACCACTCTGTATATAAAAAAAAATGTGAGTTTTTTTATAACTAGGTGACTTGGGCAGAGCATTTGCACATCCTTGATTTTCAATAGTACATTTTCGAAAAACCACTGAAATGTCAGTAATTTGTATATTTTTCCGGTGTAACGGCCCAGAAAAGCTTTAAAATGATGCCTCATTCATGTATATTAATGAAGTATGAAGGCAGTTAGGACGTACCGACAAAAAAGCCTTTGAGAAATAATATATGTGATGATAATATTGTGTCAATTTTACCTCATCAAAATTGGATCCCAGTTCAATGTTTCCAAGTTCATGAGCAGAGTTCTAGAGGCATTTGTGACGTCAGTAATGTGCAGGCCGCCGTGAGGACCACCGGTCATATTCTAAAAGAGGAAAAAAAGACATTTATACTCTATTCTAGTGTTATTCAACGTGTGGGTCCCGACTCTGTAGGGGATCAACAAGCCCCATTGAGGTGGTCACAGTTTCTTTGATGTGGTAGGAAGTTCCAAATGGAACTAAACACTTTAAAGTTTCAGTGGTTAATTGTGGGAACCCTATTTTTCTATTAAACCAAAAGGTGCCCAAATTGACAGAGTAAAATTCCAAGTTAAAAGCAGCGAAGGAAGGGGGTCGCGAAATATTTTTCTATACTAAGGGGGCCGTGTCATGAAAAAGGTTGAAAAACATTGGTCGTATAAACCAGTGTTATTATTTTTATAAAGGCTTAAAGTTATATAGATGCTCCATATATTAGTAGAGCACGATGAATAAACTCCTTGTCTCTGAGATATCATAGATGTCTATGGGCGGTAATGACCACATAGCAACGGATCGGTCAAATGGTCAAAGCATTTTGCCCGACAGCAGCGGAACCCAAAAGAAAGGTAATGTTTTGCGCCGTTTAAAACTAAAATAACTCACCCATATAATCCACGAATCAACAGTTCCAAACAGCAGTCTCTTATCCCGGCTGGCGCGCCTCACTGCCTTAACATTATCCTTCATCCAACGCATTTTCAGCGCGCTGAAGTACGGTGATATCGGCAAGCCGCATATGTTCTTGAAATAATTTTTATTACGATCAGGGATTTTGGCTAGGATCGCGTCCACAGTGCTGTCTGTTCGGATGTCGTTCCAGGCTGGAATTTGAAAAGGTATTTTATACTTAGTCCAGTAGATTCTAGATGACCTGTGGCTAAGTATTAACATCGGCAAGGTTGGATCAATAGGGTATTTGACTAAAAAAACTAATTAGTCCGTCATTCAGATTATAGAAAAATATTGGATACGTATATTTTATTTTATCAAATCAATAAAGATTAACAAATATAAAAGGCATCAAAGATCAGGAGTGGTGGCTGGTGACATCACTGGTCGCTAAAAAGTGTAGCTTGCAGTGACGTCACACGAGTTTTCAACGCACTGTGTAGTCTTCATTTTTGTTTATATGAAAAAAGAAAAAATACGTGTCTAGTATTTTTTGGAAATCTGACTGACGGACTAATTAGTTTTTTTTAGTCAAATACCCTATTAAATAAATAAATAATAAATAGTAATTAATAATTTACCTATAGCAGCATGCAACGGCGCGCCCGTGTGTTTGTCCCAGGCTATAGTCGTTTCTCTCTGATTTGTAACGCCCAAAGCGACTATGTCATCTTTGGTATAACCTGAAAATAAACAATTGACACTATAACTCATTTTATTGCACTCACGGGCACACAACACCATCCAAGGACACAAATTATATAGCACATCTCTTTTAACTCTCTTCCTTTCAGTACTTAGAGCTTTTAATTTTAAGTGTTGTAGTATGCAAGTGCAATTAAATATTGTAAGTATTTTAAGATTTTTAACCAGTAGGCAGACCTCAGCAGAGCTTCCCAACAAGTAGGTGTAAAGATGAACATGGATAAGACGAAGATCATGTCGAACTCTCATGTCGCACCCACTCCAATTCTAGTTGGTTGCTCTGCACTCGAAGTTGTTGACGAGTATATATACCTGGGACAAACAGTCCAACTAGGTAGGTCCAACTTCGAGAAAGAGGTGTCTCGTCGAATCCAGCTCGGTTGGGCAGCGTTCGGGAAGCTACGATACATCTTCTCGTCGTCCAAGATACCACAGTGTCTCAAGACTAAAGTCTTTAACCAGTGTGTGTTGCCAGTGATGACTTACGGAACTGAAACGTGGTCGCTCACAATGGGCCTCATACGAAGGCTCAGAGTCACACAAAGGGCAATGGAAAGAGCTATGCTCGAAGTTTCTCAGCGTAATCGAATCAGAAATGAGGAGATCCGCAGAAGAACCAAAGTCATCGACATAGCTCTGCGAGTCGCTAAACTTAAGTGGCAGTGGGCAGGGCACATTGCTCGTAGAACCGATGGGCGATGGGGCAGTAAGGTTCTGTAGTGGCGGCCACGTACTGGAAGACGCAGCGTAGGGAGGCCCCCAACAAGGTGGACCGATGACCTGGTGAAGGTCGCGGGAAGCCGATGGATGCGGGCAGCACAAGACCGGTCAGCGTGGAAAGCCTTGGGGGAGGCCTTTGTCCAGCAGTGGACATCCATAGGCTGAAGAAGAAGAAGAACCAGTAGGCAGCAGGCGGAGCGCGTGGGGGAGCGAGAATTTCAGGCCCCCTCACGCCTCTATCCTCGAGACAACATCGAGCTCTCGGCTACGAGGCGCGAGCTTGTCACTGCTCGCCGTTCGGTAAGGACCAGTGTGCCTTTTTTTTTCCGGGGTGGAAATCCTCATAGGATGTCCGCCGCCCTGGGGTGGGCGACGGGGTCTGTCAGACTTTTACTGACTAAAACCACCCCGGTGTCTCTTCTATCACGAGCGAACGCGTGGGGCCGCGGGAGTCTAAATTCTTCCACGGCCCCACACCCTCGTGCTGGCCCGGTCTGTCCGGGCCTCGTCTCCTGCACGGGGTAGTGGGGTGTAAGCTACCCCGCGCATCACCTCAGAGGCGCGCGCCGACACTCGCGCGCGGCTTCACCTCGGGGTCCATCAATAGGGGGCGGGGACTTCCCCATGTCCCTCGCCCCTGGACCCATTCATGGGGGGCGGAAGAGGGCGTTATCCGCCCTTTCTCGGCGCCCGGTGCGTCTTCTGCGGCCCGGGAAGGGAGTTGAGATCTCCCTCTCCCGTTCCGCAGCTTCCTTCTGCGACATCACGTCCTCGCAGAAGGACACCACCGCGACCCACGACTCTGCGCTACCGACCATCCTCCGCACTACTGCCGGCAGAGGACCAGTGTGCCTACCATGAGTTTTCATTACGAGACTCGGACTCGCGGTCGATATCGACGATCGAGTTTCATAATGATAACTCATGGTAGCCACACAGGCCCGGGTCGCAGGCGCGTTGTGCTCTACGCGCGCCTCAAAGTAATTTCATCACATCGTAACGGGGTTCACAACTTTCATCCAAACCAGTCGAGTTTTTGCGTGAAAGCGGAACAAACAAGGTTTTCTTCTTCTTCTTCAGCTTGTAGAGGTCCAGTGTTGGACAAAGGCCTCCCCCAAGATTTTCATTTTAGTGATTAGAGGGTTTGCCATAATTTTTTATTTTTAATAATTATAAACTAGCGCTTGACCACAATCCCGCCTGATGGTAAGCAGTGATGCGATCGTTGATGGTAAAGCGCGCTAGTTTATTAAGAACCTATTCACTCAGATTGAGCGAATAGGAAGGAAGACGGCGAGGTGATGCAATGTTAAACCCAACAACACGACCCAACGATGCTGCGCCAAAGGGAGATTGATCTGAAGACCCTCCACGACCAAACTCCCGACACAACAACATTTGGCGCATCGTACCCGGCACACATCACAACACAACTGCTCAGATCCGTCCTCCGTACTGCTTCACCAGACATCATGCCGGAACACGACAAATCGCTTGGCGGCAAGGCTTTGTCTGGTGGGTGGTAACTTCTGCCGGCGGCCGATGTTATGGCCACGTTCGGCAGGCGGGTTGGGGATCGCAGTAGTTTGATATTCCACTTAGTCGCTTCTTACGACACCCACGTGAGGATATAGGATGGTACTATTCTATGCCCGGTACCACACACACCCGGTAACAAACTCATTTTCACGTTATTTTATAATATTTCTTAAGAAATAATCAACATCTCTGTACGCCTGTGTCTCAACAGTGGAAACTATAGAGGCTTCTTATGATGTAATCAGTACCTTTGTAATCAGATCGTAATTTTATCATATCCTTATTTATTTTATTGTGTGTAGGTAAATAAATAAGGATTAGACTTAATGTATTGTAGATTCTTTACCGATTGTTCAAGTGCCAAAAAAACAATCTACACTTAACACAAATGTTAATCATTGCTACGAATCAAATCAATCAGTTTATTAGTGTGTAAACAAGTAAATTGAAAAACAAATTAATTTATAAAACAGTTGATTGAACTTTTATAGGGAATATATTCGACGACACTGATTCAATAATTAGTTTCAATTGAATTCATTGCATTTTTTTTATTTTATCCCCTTACATCTACTACTACACCTATATTAACTTACAATTATCTAAGTAGCTATAACAAATTACAAATAATGCATTCCTTATGAAATTAATATGTTTGACCTTGCACCCTAATTGCGAAATACTCTAAATCTCAATTTGAATTATTTTGAAGGATATTTCTAATCAATTGCTTCACATATTCGAAAAAAAAAAATCGGCTCAACAATGTTGATAACAAATTAAACAGTCAACATCGTCGCTGAGCTTTCTCAATCTAAAAAACTACTCAAAAACGTTTCTTTTAAATCTTTCACTATAACATTTCCGCAAAGTAGAAACAATACTAAAACAATTTATATGAATCATAGTATTGTGATAACGAGGAAATGAGTTTAAAAATCAGTTTGTCGTATTCTAATATACGTCGTAGTAAAAACTAATTGAACTGTACTTTGTTTTATTTTTTATGAATTTAAAAGATAAGAGAGATAATGACCAGACACTGACGTAAGTTTTTAACAACTATAGGTTTAAATTCTCGACAAGTCTTTAATGTAGGGAAATTACGCCGTATTATTGTCTACTAAACGATTTAATATCTCTTCTTAATTAAGTTCAACATTTATAATATACATTAAGGTCTCATGACGACCCGATTGTTTAATTTACGAAAGTAAACATATCTTCTTCAAAAGTCCTCATTGTCATTCAAATAAATATATGTGCGTATGCAATTTTTTATCGATTTATCTTATGTACAATTGCTAACTGTCCGGATTGCCAAGTACAGCTACAAGAGAAAAACCATTATCCTTCTATACTGTAAACTAGCACCCCTTAATATTACATTTCCATTTGATTGTAAGCCTTACCTAGTTCCATTAGTTGAGCGCAGGCATTTTCAGCACAAATCTTGATGTGGTGGATAATTTCTAAAGGATCTTGTTCCGACCAGCCTTCGTGAGGCTGGATCTCAGTTTTGTCCATCTGATAGGCAGCCAGCTCATCTGAACGGCCAGCTTCATATATCTGAAAGATTTAAAGAGTACCTTCATTATTTATATTTTAATGGAACATTCGAGCTTCTTCTGTAGGCAGGGTACATTACTCGCTGAACAGATGACCATTCAGGTCGAGGTTCTGAAGTGGCAGTAGAAATGATAATGATTGGAGCATTATTGAATGGCAAATATTCAAATCTACATTGGTAGATTTGAATATTTGCCTTATAAACAGGCAGACTGGATGCGGAAGACGGAAGAATTTGCTTTATAGGTCCTATTTGGGAAAGGCTAGTCCAGCCAGCAATGATTACAGCGTTTAATAGAGAAATGATAGTGTAGAAAGAGCAAATCCTTTTTACTGATGGTAATGAAAAAAATATTTATGCATAATTTAATAGAGGTTTTTGAAATATACACCTGTTGTTGTGCTAAATTGTACCTGTCTTTTTTATAAACAGGAACCAAGGGTTTCACAAAAACCCGCTAGAGAACCCGAGCACGTTCTAAGGAAGGAAGCAAACGGTATAAGCTTCAGCAAACTTAAACCGCTTGGTTTCTGCCTTTACCTTAAATGTCTATAATTAGGTCTATAATTTATATGTTATACATTTATAACGCGCATTCTATTACTTCGGTATTATAGTTTGTATATATACCTACCAGTAATGAAAATTATTTCATTAATTTTCATCATCATCATACATATTATTTCTGTTCAATAGATCCCTTTTCTCTCTTTATACGCAACCAAACTAGACAAACCAGGTATCAAAATACACAGAATTTATCAGAGACTCTGCCTCGAGTAGTTTCCATTCGTGAATACCATTATTTTTTTCAAAATAATTACATTTCCATTCGCGGGTAGGGGACGTCCGCTCTGAGAACTGACGCAAGCCGTTAATATATAATTATACATATTCTTCCATAACACTAGGTACTGGAAAAATACTGCCATACACTTACGTCAATAATTAATCGGTAGAGAGAAACCGCGACCAAATAAATTCAACAAAATACGTTTCAGAAATCAAAACATTTTCTCATTACAAGCCGACATCGTTATATCGCTTTTAGACAAAATAATAACAATTCCAGATAATATTATGACATTTAATATTTCTTATAGAAACATTAAATACAATCAATGTTCAAAGGTTACACATTATATATGTAGTTATCAAAGCATTTGGTAAATACAATCCTACGTAGTTACCACGCCTTCTATCTATCAATGACCTCGTAGAAGTTTTGATTATATTAATGTTTTATAATTCTCTAGTATGTTTATAAACACATACTGCAGTAGACTAAGTTATTTAATTGTATAAATTAGGATGACCTTTAATTAGGACCATTGAACTGCACTTTTTAGGAAGGTCATCAGAGTATAAAAAGGCTTGAAGGACTAATTATCACGTGGTAACTGTAGTAAAAAAATAACTTTTGCATGGGGTAAGGGATTCCCTTAGGGACTATTATTGTCTCCGTCACTAATTGAACCGTCCGTCTTACATCAAGTCTATGGGTTTATATGAAAAGCGCGCATGTCAAATGTCTGCGGATTTGGACGCAACTGTTGCCAGTCCGTTGGCTGCAATGAATTGCGTGACTGGCGATTAAACAATTGCACGCTAGGTATTTGCCACTCAACTGAAAAGTGGCGTTGCTGTCCCTCCTGTGTGCGCATGGTCCAAATTGCGACGAGACATCTGGCAGAGACAAAAAATGTTCCTAGGCAAATAACTTGTTTATCCCCCCCCCCCCCCTCTTAATCATTTCCCACAGGTTAAATAAAATTAGCTTGTAAAAGTTCATAGACGTGCTGAATAGTATTTAGCTTTAACGGCATCTTCGTATATTTGACGACACCAAAAAGAAACTTTTCTGCAAAATCATAATTTCAACTAAATACTTAAGTACAGCAGCAGGGTAATTGCGTTATATACTGTCAGTAGCAAAGGGTTTAATTTTGACAGTTCAAGAACATTCATTGCGTTATATACGTTGTTGAGCAGCCACATTTTTCGGACATATAGAGCAATGGATTAGCAACATACTTCATATTTATTCCAATTAATAGTAATAGTGTGTTACGCGATTAGTGCTGATTACAGGATCGACATGACCAGGACCTGTGACCTTCTGTGACCTCTATACTTGTTCCGGTGTTTCTACACAGAACAGTCATAAGAAACACCAATATCTTCTAGATTTTAAAATACATCATTATTTATCACTACATATTATAAAAACAAAGGCACTTTCTCTTTCCCTATGTCCCCTTATATGATTAAATCTTTAAAACTACGCAACTGATTTTGATAGGGTTTTTTCAATAGAGTTATTCAAGAGGAAATTTTATATGTATAATAATATCCATTAAATTATAGAGAAATACTAATAATATTATTTTTGATGTTTCTAATGTGATGTCGTAAATAACTACAATTTCTCCGCGTTTGCAGTGAAACGCTGAACCCTGCGATATTTACCAAAAGAATGTACTAAATATTGTACACATTGAAAAGGTCTACAGAAAAGTCTGTCGACGATGGTATATGTCTATCTCTTATGGATATCCCACAATAACATATTTTTTGCCATTTACTTTTTACGACAAAATCTGGCTAATGTTCGAAGCGATTTTGACCAATACAGCATTAATTCTTATCCAATTTAATACCTTAAATAAATTGTTGATTTAATATAGATCTATATCGCCCTTTACAGCAAATGATTTAAATGAATATTTTTGAAGATATTACAGATTTTATTTTTTTTATTTTTTTTGTGGGTCGTCGTCGCTTTCCGTCCGGGGCAGCGGGAGAGACGCGCGACGGGCCGCTCTTTTTATGCAACGTTAACAGTTTTCTGTAGTGTATTTAGTATCAGCATTGCATCCGTGCGGAGCCGGAGCGGGTCGCTAGTATTGAATAAGTGTTCTTTTAAAAGCAACTTATAACTAAAAATTTGGTCAGGATAAAATTATACAGTATGTTAAGAAAACCCTGTCCGACCCGTGAGGGTGTTGTTAGGTATCGATAACTGATTCTACTAATGCATACAAAACCGGGCTAAACTTAAAAAAAAAATCCCCCTAAAAAAAATAAATATTATTTCGCAAAAGGAGGTAACTTAATAAATATGCGTTGAGCACCCTTCCGCGGGCGGCACGCGGCACGTGGTCGCATAGCTATTCGCTCATAATAATATCGGTGTTGTCACTTTTTAAAAATTACCAAATTTCGGGGAAATTGGAATTAATTCGCGGGAAAAAAAAGAGTATTTCAAAATTCATTTGTATTGGTACAATGATGATTACGTAAAATTTTATATTATATTTGGTCATGTGTTTACCTAACCTTTATTATCCTTATGGGTCAGACAGGGTTTTCTTAACATACTGTATAAACATAATTTATCATATCAACGGCCATTGGCAGTATCTGGTAGTTACATGAAATAAAGAGTTTACTAAATAATTTTGTTTTCGTTCTTAAATATTCATATTTTACGTATGTAAAGCTTTACCAGCTAATTTGAACAGATACGATGGCGTTACTTACCACAAATCTAACAGTCTTGGTGCCGTCGTCCACGACGCCGACCAGTGGCCGCTTAGAGCCGTCCCTCACAGGCATGTCGCTGCCTAAAAAAAAAAAAAAGATCACTTAGAGTTTTCAAATCATTATCAGACTACGTCAAGCAGTTCATTTTAAGATATATGCTTCTCAAATTGCGTGCCTTATATACCCAAACTTATAAGATAAGAGCGAAAGTATCAAAATGGTATAGGTACATATTTTAGCTGTCAAAACAAAAGACAAATCAAAGACACAAAACCTCCACAAATTTTGAATCAAAATCGTCAATAATAATGCTGAGATCAGTGCAGTTGAATATCACGCAATAAACTAATTATTTCATCATCCTCGGGGCGATAAATAGGTAGATGAAGGAAAGGTTACCATGATTAAAGACTCTTTATCAATATTCTAGTTGTTAGCGTTATTATAGCAGACTGATCTACTATTACATATAAGGTTTAAACGCATTGCCAACTATGTAACTATTAAGTATTGGTTAGAAATACGTAAACAAATGTAGAACTAATACTTAATGATAAAAATCTTTCTACATATATGCTTCTAATATCATCAGGTTTCAATATTATTCTGTCATCAAAGAATGTTGTTAGCAGAATTTTTCCAAAGGAGTTTCTATGCAAATAAATAAAATTTAAGTGTCTATGTCTAATGAGAATGACAACACACCAGATTTTAACGAAATGTATATGAAACACAATACTTATAACAAAATTAAACATATTTTGAAAATTTTGACTGTCTGTGTACTTCATCAACCATTAATGTTCCCACTGTTGGGACGCAAGCCTCCTCTCTACGAGAAGGAGTGGACTGTAATCGAGTACACTGGCCCAGAGCGGGTTGGTAGATGTGACGTCTTCAAATTTTTGATTCAAGGACATGTAGGTTTCCTCACGATGTTAACTTGTATGTTCGTTTTGGTTAATCTCCGAAACTGCTAGATGAAGGAAGGATACAGAACATTTATCACTCGGGAGTAGACTTTGGCGAAAGATACTAATATTAATAGAAATGTTGATTATGGAGAAGGCAAAGAAATTATGGATAGATTGTGTGAATAAGGATATAAAAGAGAAGGCAGTTAATGACAGCGTGACGGTAAACAGGAGAAAATGGAAGAAGAAAACATGTTGCTTCGACAGCAATTATCACTGGGACAAGAGTTGGAAGTTACTAATAAAAATTTTCCATCAACTAAGATGGGACATAATACATTAATGATAGATATTTATTTACCGTGTAACATACAAGTGTGAATTATAACAAATCCTTCACACAGTATTATAGCTATTAAACTAATCTTTATTTCAATTAGTTTATCGTTGGAACAAACGCCGTGGGTATACATAAGTGTAGTAAAACTTAATATTACCTAGATTGTAATACCATAATTTTATATGATAGTCTGTGTTGATTCGTCTCTCTATGTGCTTGCAAAACACACACACACACACACACACACACGATTGTCGTCTGTAGCAATGGGTTTCATTTTGTCAGTTCGACAATATTCTTTTTTTTTTATAATTATAAACTAGCGCTTGACCGCAATCCCGCCTGATGGTAAGCAGTGATGCGAGCCTATTCACTCAGAAAAACTGAGCGAATAGGAAGGAAGAAGGCATTTGAGCGAGGTGATGCAATGTTAAACCCAACAACTCGACCAACGATGCTGCGCCAAAGGGAGATTGATCTGAAGACCACCCACGACCAAACTCCCAACACAACAACATTTGGCGCATCGTATCCGGCACACATCGCAACATAACTGCTCAGACTCGTCCTCCGTACGGCTTCACCAGACATCAAGCCGGAACACGACAAATCGCTTGACGGCAAGGCTTTGTCTGGTGAGTGGTAACTTCTGCCGAGAAAAGTGTATTATTAACTTTGTCAAAATTTGCTAGCTGACGCTTGACTTTAAAAATAAGAGAAGTGTCATCCGCGAACAATACTATGTTGTGATTATCCCTCATGTGACGAATAACATCATGCCGGAACACGACAAATCGCTTGGCGGCAAGGCTTTGTCTGGGGGGTGGTAACTTCTGCCGGCGGCCGACGTTATGGTCTACCACCGAGACAATTTATATTCATTGCGTTATTTATATTTTTGAGTAGACATATTTTCCGAACATATGGAGCAATGGTTTAACAATATGCTTCGAAATGATTAAATTTGATAGTAATAGTGTGTTATACACATAAAACTAGGGTACAGTTTTTAATCTTACAAGAAGTCCTAAAAATGTCGAAGTTATTTTTACACCAACTTTATAAGGCCAAACGATATAAAAGTACCGAAATTTAGAAGTAACGTTTTATACATGCGAACTAACTTTGTTATAACAGTCGATAAGTACTCGAACTTTTCCGAAATTGAAGGGCTCATTAATTCACCTCAAGGAAACTCTTTATCAGTCACTCGAGGCTTTCTTTGAGCATAGCTTACTGGTCTCATTGATTTCTATATTACGGGGGAGTTGTGGTTAAGTAATAACAGTCGAATGATCAGGTTAAACTACGCGCGGTTAGTCCGTGGATGGGCAACAATCGCCACATATCAAAACCCTTCTGTGCCTTGGAAAGCACGTTCCGGATGTGATTCATTTGATTTATATCGATACGGGTCTAATGCGTGGATTCCCGCGCGGAACAAATATTTGTATGACCCACAAGTTGTTGTTCCGGGTCTGCATGTTTGTGTATATGAATAAAAACCAGTAACTAGGTCGTGTCAGTCAAATAGACAGCCACTTACGTAAAATACCGTTACTCATCATCATCAACCTCTTTATCGTCCCACTGTTGGGCACAAGTCTCCTCTCATATCATCTCATCACCACGCTTGCTCAATGCGGGTTGGTGATTTCAAACTTAAGTCCAGGTTTCCTCAAGATGTTTTCCTTCACCTTTTAATCAGTCTTTGGTGTCCAGGATATACTTAGAAAGTACATACAGTATGTTAAGAAAACCCTGTCCGACCCAAAAGGGTAATAAAGGTTAGGTAAACATATGACCAAATATAATATAAAATTTTACGTAATCATCATAGTACCAATACAAATGAATTTTGAAATAATCTTTTTTTCACGCGAATTAATTCCAATTTCCCCGAAATTTGGTAATTTTTAAAAAGTATATAATAATACACCGGTATTATTATGAGCGAATAGCGATGCGACCACGTGTCTCGTGCCCTGCCGCCCGACCCCGCGGGCTGCAGGCGAAGGGTGGATAACGCACATTTATTAAGTTACCTCTTTTTGCGAAATAATATTTATTTTTTAAGGGGGATTTTTTTTTTAAGTTTAGCCCGGTTTTGTATGCATTAGTAGAATCAGTTATCGATACCTAACAACACCTTCACGGGTCGGACAGGGTTTTCTTAACATACTGTATAACATAGAAAAGTTACATTGGTACTTGCCTGACCTGAAATCCAACCCGCACATACTTGAGAGGCTGGTGTTTTAACCAATAGGCCACCATGACTGTCAACCGTTAGTTCCAATTAGACTGACCACCCGCAACGTAGTTGAGAAAAGTCTTGGCAGAATATTTATTTCTGTACCTATTATTTTTGTTCTAAGCATTTACTAAAATTTTCCTGACAACATGAGTTCCTGGTACGATTGGCTATTCTTCTTTAATGTTATTATAATAAAAATTGGCTTCATCCAAATCTAATAAAAGATAAATATTATACATTACACAAATTCATCACCCCACATTGAGTTTCTCTTCTTTTCAATCAACCTATTACACTATTTTCTGTAATCACAATCTTCAAGGCTAGAGTGAACAGGGTCTTAATAAACTAACGCGCTTTACCATTAATGACTGCATCACTGCTTATCATCAAGCGGGATTGCGCTGAAACACTAGGCTCTTAATAGGTAAAGTAGCGCGCTTTACCATCACTGATTGCATCAATGGTAACCATCAGACGGGATTGCGGATAAGCACTAGTTTATATATAATAGGGTATTTGACAAACAAAACTAATTAGTCCGTCAATCAGATTTCCAAAAAATCCTAGACACGTATTTTTTTCTTTTTTCATATAAAGAAAAAATGAAAACGACACAGTGCGTGGAAAACTCATGTGACGTCACTGCACGCTACACTTTTTAGCGCCCAGTGACGTCACCAGCCACCACTCCTTATCTTTGATGCCTTTTATATTTGTCAATTTTTATTGTTTTGATAAAAAAAAAATACGTGTCTAGTATTTTTTGGAAATCTGACTGACGGACTAATTAGTTTTTTTAGTCAAATACCCTATTATAAAAAAAAAACATTTCTTGCACAAACACTTATACACATCTCTCAACATATAACATATCATAATATTTTAAAACTACATGAGGTCGACGTTTTCTGTCTTGACTACTTTGAGAAAAAATGCTGAAACCAACCCAGAGGAAAATACAGAAAATGTCGTTTTCCTATTTAATGAAATGATTGTTTTCTACAACAACATTGGAACGTAGCAATTTGCCTGATGGAAGTGGAAGCCTTAGTTATTGTGTGATTGTATGGCATTTGCAAGCAGTGAATTGCATTAAATAAAGTATAATGTAGGATAGAAATACAGACGGGCATAGTACTTGTATAAAACTCTGCATATTCTTACAAAAGAAAAATGCATTCTAAAAACATCAGGAGTTAGTACGAAATATGTTGTTTTTTTATTGTTCTTGCGTCTTGTCTGGTATATAGTTTCTGTCCTCTTTTTTAAGTCATGTAATTCCCTCGTTCTCTCTCCAAAATGCATCCTATAGAACAACAAGAGGTTGGCTACTCTTCGCCTGTGCTCCAGGCTTGAGCTATCATCATCATCATCATCATCAGCCAGTAGCAGTCCACTGCTGGATATAGCGCTCTTCAATTTAACAAGCCATTCAACTCGATTTTCGGCAACTCTCATCCAGATACTACCAGGTTTGAGCTTCATCCGGAAAAAACTTGCTTCCTCTATCCAACTCATCACAACCCCCTGTTCAAACGATCACTTTCTTGTTGTCAAAGCAAAGCTTTCATCATTCTTCTGCCCTTACGCCAATTTATTTGGGGTCAGCGCAATAAGTCTACTTCCATACTTCTGTATTAGAAGTTATCTCCTTAGTTAGTACTTCTTAACCATATCATTATTCACACATTCCATCCCTCACATCGATTTTGACGGCAGCATTCTTTCAGACTTACTCCGTTTTACTCGGCTCCAAGGTCATAGCATTTTGTTAACTCCTCAATAAATGGGTTATCAAATACAATAAGAAATTTTCAATTCAATCTGGCAGCTAAAAAAATTATCGCATTCCACAAGACACTTTTCAGCTTTATTTATAGTATATAATGCTAATTTATTTTAGCCTAATGTCTGACCACGCCTATCGCGTTGTCAGCGGCTGTAGCAAGATAATAACAAGTCTTGACTTCTGCCAAATCTGTAATGCAATGTATAACAGTCTGCATCTCAGTAATGTAGCCGTGGCGTACCATAGATTCATTCGTTGTCAACTTTTTTACATGTTTTCCGGATCAACGTTTCTAGAGTGATATAGTCACACTGCCAAATGTGTTTTTTAATTGTACCCGACAATTCCATATAATATTAGCGCGTTCCAAAAACTTTAATACTAGAATATGGATTGTCTCTGAGAAAAACTGCGACAAGATTTGGAACGTTTCAATAATGAATGTGCTTTCCAGGATCCATTTCAATTCTTTGTTTTTCTTTCTAAAACAAAGAATGGAAATTGAAACCACAATGCCAAGCGAAAACGAAGTAATAACGCAGGTAGACGATACGATTCTATTCGGTGGGTCGAGGACAGAAGTTAGTTTTACAAGAAAACAAACGACATAAGCAGTACTGTGCGTCACAAAAAACAACGTTTTTTTCCGGGTTCAAACTGCTGCTTGATAGCGATAATACATAGCGTAAATTGCCCCTTTGTGATTAGTGTAAATGATACTCGGTGTGTCGGTAATTCCCGCGCCACTTTATAGATTTACGGCGACACGTTCTGCAGTCAATTGAAGATTTTCCTTAACCGGTACTCAAGGCCGATGCAACTATGCAATCACGCGCAGGAAAAGGTAAATAAACTGCAGTAGAGAACAATCAGGTCATAAAGGGGGCTGTCTTAATGGATGGAGCTACTTCCTGTAGATGTAACGGAGTTTTGTGTTAATTTGTCTTCTGTCCGCCTCTTCTCAAGTAAAGCCACGAGCATTCATCACCTAACTAATCTACTACAAATTCTACTAATATTTTACACTAATTACTAATATACTTATCTTAGGCATGTATATCCTAGCTATGTATGGATAGATGACTGTTACTCTTTAACGATTAAATATGACACACAGATAGTTTATAACCAGGATTTACATCGATACTAATATTATAAATGCGAAAGTATCTCTGTCTGTCTGTCTGTCCCGCTTACAAGCTACTGAACCGATTGTAATAAAATTTGGTACACAGATATTCTAGAGCCTGAGAAAGGACATGGCTATATAACATCCCGCTATGACCAATAGAAGCAGAGCAGTAACAAAAAATGTTGCGAAAAAGGGGGGCAAACGCGGACGTACATATTGCTCCCATTATTTTAACAGGCGCTTATTTTATATCAACACGCGGACGGAGTCGCGGGCAAGAGCTAGTATAGAATAGTTGTTATCCGTATATTCCCACGGGATGACACCTTATCCAGATAAAGCCACGGGGTGCAGCTGGTTAACTATAAGTCAAGGTTTCCTTCTTTCTTCGATTCAACAACTGGATCCTGTCACATAAACGAATTAAAACGGCTAATATTTTAGCTATATACAACCATCTTTCCTGAGGTATCAGCGCGGTGCGGGAGGAGTATGGTGATATGTTACAAGAGCTCTGTAATAGGGTAGTTGACTAAAAAAAACTAATTAGGCCGTCAGTCAGATTTCCAAAAAATACTAGACACGTACTTTTCTTTTTTCATATAAACAAAAATGAAGACGACACAGTGCGTTGAAAACTCGTGTGACGTCACTGCACGCTACTCTTTTTAGCGAGCAGTGACGTAAACAGCCACCACTCCTGACCTTTGATGCCTTTTATATTTGTCAATTTTTATTGATTTGATAAAACAAAATATACGTATCCAATATTTTTCTATAATCTGAATGACGGACTAAATAGAATCATTTTTTTTTTACCCAGGAAATATCCCTGTTAGTTAACTTGTAACCACTATCACCGCTCCCGAACCGCGCATCTGCCCTAGGTTGTATTTTGAGCGGAAAAGTTCGATAAGGAGGTGAAAAAAGCCTGACAATAATGGAGAATCCGGTTGGAAGGGCACAATATAGCCAAACAAAAGCGTTAAAGAAAATCCTATCTGGCTTCCTAACTGAGACTATTATATCTACTGTAAATCCTTCCGTTTATTGATAAACGTGGTGTGTAGGCTCTCGCCAAGCCCTATTAGAAGTCAATTAGAAATTTCCGTCAAGATTCCCATTTTCACTGGCCTTCTTCAACAGGAAAAAGTTAATTGCTTTGTGATATAGGTACAATAGGTCAGTGGAAACAAAACTAGTACTTATAAGCAGTTTCTTCTACTGCTCATTCGAGGTTAGCCAAAGTGTTATCACAGACGAGGCGTAGACTGTACTTCTGAAATTGTGCTAATCTGAAATCTGCATATGCTACATAATAGGTCCTACAAATAATTTTCCGCCGTTTAACAAAAGATGCCCTCACTAAGAGGTTACGTTGAAATTGTCAGATGTAAAATGTGATATCGAAAGTTCGGACATTTGTTAAAAACATACACTTAGAGTATTAGTGACTCCGTATCATTCTCACATATTTCTTTTTGAGCAAAAGTGTCAAGTTTTGTGCCGAATAAGCGTCTTGCGGGAAATTTTGATTTACTTCTTTAATTTGAAGAAATCTGCAGTTGTGGTTTCAAAAGTTTAGAAGATGTGTCTTTGATGTAGAAGACAGAACGTAGTGGAAGACTGAAATCGTACGAAGACACGGAATTAGAAGCATTGTTGGAGGAAGATACAAGGAAGAGGAAAAACGCGTTCATTACTACTCCAGACATGACACAAATAGTTTTCTACATGATAATGCTCGTCTACATGTCAAAAAAAACCCGCGGAAACTTATTTGTACACCTAATAGTTTACATGTCAAATTAGAGTTCACACCTAATTATCCCCATATACCCACCTATTAGTCAGATCATATATACGTACCTTCCATCGAGTCCTATCAGAATAGCAGCGCTGCTGTATATATCTTTTAAATATCAAAGTAGTCAAAGTGGGGGTGCTAGGGAAAGACCAATGTTCACAAGTGTACATCGTCTGGCTGAAATGACGATGGTGATACTGAGGTAGAAGCCTTTATGGCCTTGCACAGTTCTTCTTTTTGGTTTATTAACTTTTTTGATTGTTTTTATCACAACTTTCTAAGTTATGACTCAGCCGGAGACGACGACGTCTGCTGGGTCCGCCAGTATAATATAAACATTGTTACCTACGCCATTGTGTCCGAGAAATACGCCTTTACGATATCTGTTATCAGTATAATACCGATATCGATTCGAGATACATACTCGAGTGGACTGCTTGAAACATAATACTGACAAATTAATCGTTGATTACCTATATGATTGATCATAGGTTTGGTTCTACAGACACTCGGCGACATATCAAGCTATGTATTTCCAGTTTTAGCTGACCTTGCATCGTAGAACGTGTAACGGAAAGGTACATAACAAGGGCACGGCTTCTTTAAATGACATCAAACGATATTGGAAGGGTTTCGACTCAAAATAAAATACTCTAAGGATTGATACCAAAAGAGATGGCTAAACGGCTGCCCCAGCTCGGTTAAACGAATAGGACTTTCACCTAACACGTAATATTTATATATTCATTCATGAATTGTTTAGTGTTTAAAAATTTCTTATAACTTTCGTCAACTAATAAAAACGTTTCTCAATTGTTTGTATGCATTATTTTGGTTTGACATGGCAAGATCAGGGTATCGCAAATTCGTTGTACCAAGTTATTTTCTTGAAATTAACCTTACTTAGTACATATTTACTCCAAGTACCTACCTACCTTAGCGCAAAATCGCCAGTTAAAAACACAAATATCAATAAAAATCGTCGCAGACACCTTCAAACGTATATATTTACTATTACATAATAAGCAAGCAAATTATTCATAGCAATGTTATTGTTTGAAGTTTTTGTACCTTTGTGGTAAGAGTTACTAGATATTATTTTCAGTATTGTGTTGATATGAAAAGTTCCTAAACCTTTCTAATTACAAAATATTAATTTTCAGCTATTCAGCATTATATATTGCCAAAATTCATGTTTATACGTGCGTTTTCAATGCAGGGTATCTTCAATACTTCAGTTTAGCCATGTCCTTTTAAATTACACAAGGTTTTTTTTTTAAATTCAAATCATAACAAGCAAAAAGAAATACATTTAAGGCATGACGTAGTTTGAAATAACTTGTACGCGCAACGCGACACGCCGAATCCGTTGCGGGTTGGTCAAAAGAGAAACCGTGGCCCTAGTGCAAGGAACGCGAGTAGGTTTTAGTCAGTAAAAGTCTGAAACGCCCTTCGGCTCCGCCCAAAGCGGGAGTGGTCATTTGAAAAAAGGGCACGCATTCACCCTACCTCAAAAATTAATAATATTTAATATCAAAAAATCGATATTTTTACTAAGTTTTAGTAGTCATTAGATGAGACTGCATGTCTTTGTAAAACGTCTAAATTTCGAAAATCTTATGTTAAAGCCGTGGAGTGAATTTGCTCCATGGTTAAAGCCAAAGCTATAAGATGTAATTTCCCACTCAATTCCAAACGGTTATTTTACAAATTTCATAGAAGAAAAGTGAGTGAATTATTAAACCGGTTTTCTTGCTACGACTCCCATAATAAATTCACTTTTTGTAAAACTTTTTGAGGAAAACTAGCGTTTCATTCTTAAACCTAGAAACTCCTATCGAAATAACATCGACGAAGTATTTTTCCAAATTGGCTCGAAGTACTCATGCTAAAAACTAAAGGATGCTTCAAGTCCTTCGACTCGGGCGCAAAACCGACAACGAATGGAAGTCGCCCGAGTCGAGCCGAGGTTGGACGAAGCGAACCGAAATACGGTTCTACACTTTCGTGTCCGCGAACAACTTCCAACCTGTGCTTCCGACTTTAGATAAACTAAAAAGTATGCACATACAGTACTACAGGCAATGAAACTACCCATCTATGAACCAGTTATATACTTACTAACGATAGTCAAGGACTGAGATTAGACCGTCACAGCCGTGTGACCGAAATCGTCTTCGCCGTCGGAATGTTTACGATTGTCAAAATGATTTCAGGTATCAATATGTGTCCAGAGGGCCTAGACAAAGTACACACGCTTCGTAGCGATTCTAAATCTACGATCGATAACGAAGTAGCGTGTCGCTCATGCTTGTTTTGTATTTTATTATCCATCTCGCTGCACAAAAGTAACGAAGCAGGAAGCAATCTATAAATAATGTTATTATTTAATTTTCAATGCTTTAAAAGCAATTCCATGGTTCTATAAGAAAGCAATTCGATATATTTATACAATATAATTTTTTTTGTTAATGCGAAACCCGAAACACGTGTCCAGTGTTTTAAGTAAAGAACCATGTACAAAATTTCAAAAAGATATCATGAAAAACCACAAAGTTATGAGCTTGTTATACTACTTGGCTGTCTCAACAAAAATATGGTCCACGCTCCGTTCGGGCGGGCGAAAGGTGGTTGACCTCTGGTGTCAGCTATTGCGCGAGCGCGAAGTACTATGATCTACCGTGCGCGCTCGGTAAGTACACTGCAACAATTTCTAATATAAATGTACTTGGGAAAAAATATAACATGGTGTAAAAATGATTGGAATCGATTCAGTTGCTTATTTTGAACAAACTACATTCAGGTTTTGTATAAACAAAAAAACATTGTATACAAAAACTAAAATAATTGCGCTGTTTAATGAATGATCTGCATGTGACCTTATTACAACCGCGTACATTGGACTCGGTACAATAGGACGAAACAAGCGCTCAAGTAACGTATGTTTTGCTTTAAGTTTTTAAAGTTTACCTTTTTCTAACCAAATTCGATATTCATTCATTATCAACCTTTTATCGTCCCACTGCTGGGCACAGTCTCCTTTCATACAGAGAAGGATTGAGCGTAATCACCACGCTTGCTCAATGCGGGTTGGCGATTTCAGACTTAAAGTCCAGGTTTCTTCAAGATGTTTTCCTTCACCTTCAGTCATTGGTGTCCAAGATATTCTTAGAAAGTTCATATAACTTTAGAAAAGTTACATTGGTACTTGCCTGACCTGGAATCGAACCCGCACACTCATACTTGAGAGGCTGGTGTTTTAACCACTAGGCCACCACGGCTTCTAAAATTCGATATGTTTTAAATATTTACAAACAAAGCTGATAAAACAGGCAATCAAATCACTTCTGACCTCGTATTAGATAAGTACTATAATTCTTTGTACGAAGTCCAAAGGTGACAATATGCAGATATTGAAAGTGATACCAACGAATTTATAGATCAATAATAATGGACTTTAGTTTATTTTTGTTCTCGGAATCATTTAATCAACTCGGTTTAGGAGTCAACAGATAAAAAGTATATGTGTGCCAATAAGTCAAAATTAATGATAATAAATATTAAAATAAAATAGCTTCTGTCCACGACTTAATTTGTTAGAATGATAAAAGAGAAGCGTGAATTGCAGGGAGCTTATACTTTAGTATTTTGGCCATCCAATGCTAAGTATAAGCTTAAAGCTAGGCTGAAGAAGAGAGAGATAGAGAAGTATTTACATTCTAGAATCATGCAAATTTGTTCTGAAACACCAAGAGCTGTACTCAAAACGAGATGACAACCAGTCACGCTATCAACTCAGGCATCGTTCTAAACTAAACATGCCACGTTCACTCTTAAAATGCACTCGACAAGTCCCTACGTGAAGTCTATTAAACTATACTATAATAAACTACCCGAACAAATAAAAAAAAAGATAAAATAAATATATTTATAAAAAGACTTGGACAATTTCTTATAAATAAATGCTACTACTCTGTCAACGAATACCTCAATGATAGAAGTATAAAGACACAAACTTAAATAGACATACACACATTCGCACACACACACACACACCCCCACACACGCAACCGTTAGCAAGCAACGTAGTAGAGTATAAAAAAGTGCTTCCTCTCTTCTAACTTCACTTATTTTGTTGTGCCCGACAGGGTCCACATGAACTAATTTTAAGTATTACCATCTAAGAATACATGTGGAAAACAATAAAAGTATTGAGTATTGAAGTAAAATCTAACAATCATCATCATCATCATCATTTCAGCCGAAAGACCTCCACTGCTGGACTTAGGCCTCCCCCCAAGGATCTCCACGACGACCGGTCCTGCGCCTCCCGTATCCAGCGGTTTCCCGCAGCTTTCATCAGGTCGTCGGTCCACCTTGTCGGGGTCTACCCACGCTACGTCTTCCGGTGCGTGGTCGCCACCCGAGAACCCGTCGGCCCCATCGGGCATCGCATCAGTCATACGGGCATGGTGTCCGGCCCAGTGCCACTTTAGTGTTGCAATTATTCGGGCTATGTCGGTTACTCTCGTTCTTTTGCGGATCTCCTCATTCCTGATTCGATCACGCAGTGAAACCCCAAGGATAGCCCTCTCCATTGCCCTTTGAGTGACCTTGAACCATCTTATAAGGCCCATTGTTAGCGACCACGACTCAGTTCCATAAGTCATCACTGGCAACACACACTGGTCGAAAGACTTTTGTCTTGAGACTACGGTATTCCAATGAACCCTAACAATTCAACCCGTGTACACCTGAATATCCCTGCTGAAGGAGGATAAGGGTAGTAGCAGTTGGCGTTCTGTAATTACTGCCAACCCCTATAGGAAGAAGGCTTGAATTTATGTAATAATGAAAGTATGTTACCCTGCAAAACAAAGACTGAAATCGTCAAAGGAACTAAAATAGAGACCCTTTAAGTTTTAAGACAGTAATGAACAGACAACAGGTCCAATACCCGAAATTCAATTTTTCCAATCATCCTTGAACATTAACGCTACAACGACAAAATTGAAAACCAATAAAAAAAAAATTGTGTACTTAGTTAACTTGATGCGCTAGCGTCTGCGCATATGGGATTCGAACGGTGGCCGACAAAATGTCAATAAACCCACACGCTATCCGGTTTAATTTTGCGATAATATTCATAAATAATACATTATACATGCGCATATTTATCGGTCACGCTTTTATGCTTTACTTTGCAGAATTTCCTTTTTATGTAACTCTGCATTTTTTCAAGCCTTTTTCTAACTGTTGACATTGCTTTCTAGTTTGACTTGAATATCAGTATTTTGCATGGGGCAGCTACATAACTGCCCCCCCCCCCCCCCCTTACTAAGACTGATTACCTGCACCCTAATTACGTAGACAGTTGGAATAATTTTGAAGCTTATTGCTATTCCATTGCAAATAACGCAATGAATGTTGTTGAACTATCAAAATGAAACCCATTGCTACTGATAGTGTGTTACGCTATTATAAATAATAATTAAAAATTAATTCAAATAGGTACCCTATTTGAATTAACATTATTTAACCTAAAGCTGTTAATTGAATAAATAAATATACGATCGATGTGACCGAAGGCTCAAAACCACAAACACAACCTCAATATTATTATGTAATTCATAACTCTGTAACCGATCATTGTATATTGCTCGTTTCGCCAATGGCATCGTGTATCCACAATGTTGCTGAGCAGTTGCTTTTGCTTGTCAATGACAGATCTTTTACAATCGGGTATTACCCTACAGACCTTTAGGCTTCTGACTACTCGTAACGACTGTAAAAGATCTGACAGTCAAAAGCAACTGCTCAGCCACATTGTGGATACATGATGCCATTGGCGAAACGAGCAAGGATAATATTTAGAATTTGAGAGGAATGGTAAGAGAAGTAGAGCAAACAGGCTTTGTGAAATTTATTTGATACTAGATAACAGGCAAGTGTATCGTAAAATACAAACAAGTTTTAAGCGATGTTTCAAGTTTGATGCAATTAAATAATTTTCGCAAAAAACACAGAAAAAAACTAAATTTATAAATATGATATTTTTTTTTATCTACGGTTGTAACACATTTGAGCGACCTCGTTTGATATGATGATGAATGATGTTTGATATCAGTTTAAAAATATAAACAAAAATCAAACGGAAATAAATGCTATAATTTTCATTAACATGACGTTACAGATTTGAGCAACGATGAGACACTCATTTAGAAAGTAAAATCGCAAATAATTAAATAATGTTAATTCAAATAGGGTACCTATTTGAAATAACATTATTAAATTTACACAAATTCATTGAAGTACTATTTGAAATAGCAAAACCTAAAGCTGTTAATTGAATAAATAAATTTACGATCGAAGGCTCACAAAACCACAACCACAATATTATTAATTCATAACTCTGTAACCGATCATTGTATAATGCCTCGTGTTTCTCTGAATGGACAATATCAAGCTACAACCATCCGGTAGTCAATTATAACAAAATTAGTCCGAAAGTATACTGAACCGATCATTCCGTTGGGAAAATATAAATATTATTAACTCTTACCCTCTTATTACAAAACATGGATGTTATTAATTATAGGTTTATATGGGTATTGAATTATGCACCTAGCCATAATAAAAATGCAGTTCTTTATATAAAAATGATGACAGCTTACTTCGGTACTAAGTTGTCACTTTTAAGTTCCAAATACTAATACTAGTCCCGATTCCCTTGTGCACAAACTAAATTAAATTTATACTAGTCCCGATTCCCTTGTGCACAAACTAAATTAAATTTAAGTTCAATGCAACTTTTTCTTTATATTTCATTAAGAAAAGGACAGAAGATAAAATGTTAGTTTAGACCTGTCAAATTAGTCCGCTCCTGACTATTTTTGGTCGCCATGTTTATAATCGAGTCGCGTGTAAACTATCTATGTAGTATCTTAATTTGACAGGATTAAACTAAAATATCCTTTTCTTAATGAAATAGAAAGAAAAAGGTGCACTTAACTTAAAAATAGTTTAGCTTGTGAGCAAGATAATCGGCTCCACTGACTCGAAGGTTAAGTCAGAAACTAAAGTTAGATTGTAGTTAGTTCGTTTTTTTTTAATAGTTATAAACTAGCGCTAGACCGCAATCCCGCCTGATGGTAAGCAGTGATGCGATCGTTGATGGTAAAGCGCGCTAGTTTATTAAGAGCCTATTCACTCAGAAAAACTGAGCGAATAGGAAGGAAGACGGCAGTTGAGCGAGGTGATGCAATGTTAAACCCAACAACACGACCAACGATGCTGCGCCAAAGGGAGATTGATCTGAAGACCTTTCACGACCAAACTCCCAACACAACAACATTTGGCGCATCGTACCCGGCACACATTGCAACACTACTGCTCAGACCCGTCCTCCGTACGGCTTCACCAGCCATCATGCCAGAACACGACAAATCGCTTGGCGGCAAGACTTTGTCTGGTGGGTGGTAACTTCTGCCGGCGGCCTGTGTTATGGCCTACCACCGAGAAATAATGGTGTTTAAGTTTCACTGAAAAACTATATTGGCAATTACTAAGTCCATGTTCAACCTTCCTTGTAAAAGATGAGTATATAACATACCAATGTTTTGTTTGTGGTTAAAGTAAACTGTTGCGTAGTAAACCTCAAGGCCAATTATCGTAATTTAAACCGTTGAAAATCCAGTTGCAGTCTTATCTTGGCGACAAAATAAAATGAAAAAATCTTGTCTAAATGTATGGAAATGATGAGGTATTTTTGACAGATGGAGTCTGAGATCGGACTGTGAATTATTGTTCCAACTGTTGGGACACAATCCTCGATGAGAGGAAGTTGGCCGTAATCTACCATGCTTTTTTTTTTTTTGTTCTGGGGTGGGCGACGGGGTCTGTCAGACTCCTACTGACTAAAAACCACCCCGGTGTCTCTCCGGTCACGTGCGCACGGAGCCGCGGGAGTCCCTGATTCTGCCGCAGCACCACACTCTCGTGCCGGCCCGGTCTGTCCGGGCCTCGCCTCCTGCACGGGGTAGTGAGGTGTTAAACTACCCCGTGCATCGCCTCTAAGGCGTACGCCGACACTCGCGCGCGCCTCCGCCTCGGGGTCCAACTAATAGGGGGCGGGGACTTCCCCATATCCCTCGCCCCTGGACCCATTCATGGGGGCCGGAAGAGGGCTTTATCCGCCCTTCCTCGGCGCCCGGTGCGTCTTCTGCGGCCCGGGAAGGGAGTTGAGATCTCTCTCTCCCGTTCCGCAGCTTCCTTCTGCGACATCACGTCCTCGCAGAAGGACACCACCGCGTCCCACGACTCTGCGCTACCGACCATTCTCCGCACTACTGCCGGCAGCGTCAGGTCGCCTCCTACTTCGTTTGTGAGGACACGGCGCTGCTCCTAATCTACCATGCTAACCCAGTGCCGGTTGATAGATGTAACATGTCTTCGAAGTTTTTGGTTCTAGGACATGCCGGTTTCCTAACGATGTTTTCCTTCGCCGTTTTGAGGGCAGTGGTGATGAAATAATTTACAAAAAGTAAAGCGCCTGACGGGGTTCGAACCTACGACTTATAACTTGTAAGTCGCGGTTTATAACACTAGGCTTCCACTGCTCTCTCGGATCGTAAACGTGCTTTAAATGACGAGAATTGCCCCTTTTTGTCATGATAGAAAAGAGAGAGAAAATTCATTGGTTATCACTGTCTCTAGCCTGTGGTCACAGTAAACAATGTTGTGTAGAAGAAAAACCTGACACCGGACGCCATGACACGTCAAAAGAGCGGGAAAATTTCTAAGTGTCATGGCTGTCGTTACTCATACCACAACATTTTTTATTACCTACTTAGGTATTTATACAGTAAGTTAAGAAAACCCTGTCCGCCCCGTGAAGGTGTTGTTAGGTATCGATAACTGATTCTACTAATGGATACAAAACCGGGCTAAACTTAAAAAAAAATACCCCTAAAAAATAAATAGGTATTATTTCGCAGAAAGAGGTAACTTAATAAATGTGCGTTAAGCACCCTTCCGCGGGCGGCGGGCGGCAGCGCACGCGGCACGTGGTCGCATCGCTATTCGCTCATAATAATACCGGTGTTGTCGCTTTTTTAACAATTACCAAATTTCAGGGCAGTTGGAACTAATTCGCGGGAAAAAAAGATTATTTCAAAATTCATTTGTATTGGTACTATGATGATTACATAAAATTTTATATTAATTTGGTCATGTGTTTACCTAACCTTTATTATCCTTATGGGTCGGACAGGGTTTTCTTAACATATTGAATACAAAACATAGAACTGATTTGTTATGACCAAACTAATGTACTTAGACGGAAATTGTTTCCTTTTGTATATATGTTCAATGAAGAAGTAACCGTTTGTGAGGAATATTTTACAAAGATAGCTAGGTAAGTTTTTTATAATAAATTCGCTATCGGACAACGATCGCTCAGCTAGCTATTAATACCTACATTGTTATTGATAAAATAATAACAAATTGTATGGACCTTGTTTTGCTTTTTACTTTCATGAAGTAAAGAAAAAGAGAAGACGTTTATTTGTAATAAATATGACAAAAAAAGCATGTGTGCACACGCAGTGGCGGCGTAAGGCGTGGGAAACGTGGGCCACCGCCTGCGGCCTCGCGGTTGAAGGGGCCTCGCGACTTCAAATATTTGTATGCATTGCTTCAAAGCAACAAAAAAAACATAATTTTGTTGGAATCAGACACAAAATTAAGCAACAACATGGTTTTAAGTCGTGGTGGCCTAGTGGTTAAAAACACCAGCCTCTCAAGTATGAGTGCGCGGGTTCGATTCCAGGTCAGGCAAGTACCAATGTAACTTTTCTAAAAGTTATATGTACTTTCTAAGTATATCTTGGACACCAATGCCTGAAGGTGAAGGAAAACATCTTGAGGAAACCTGGACTTTAAGTCTGAAATCGTCAACCCGCATTGAGCAAGCGTGGTGATTACGCTAAATCCTTCTCTGTATGAGAAGAGACCTGTGCCCAGCAGTGGGACGATAAAAAGGTTGATGATGATGATGATGGTTTTAAGTGACGAACATTATGCTTTGGCGCAATATCCCTATAAAAATAACGATTAAATCAAAAAATTAAAAACTGTCCACATTTTAAAATATGTTTACATGAGATTGTACCAATGCATACTCGTATACTAATTTATTGATATTGTCATCTCCACCTAACAGTACGACCTTTAATTTTTCATTATTTTTTATCAAATTTGTATTTTTATCAATAAAAACTTGGCAGTCTTAATTGTTTTGTTTTTTTTTTATTATTATATAAAATCCGTCTTCAGGTCGCCATGGAACAGGGCCTCGCGGAATTTGTCTTGCCCACATTAAATTTAGGTCTTGCCCCGCCTCTGTGCACACGATCAATATAATGGAAGAGTGTAAGAAACACTGTATAATATGTTTATCTCATTTTCTCTCACGTTAAATCGTATGAATGTATGTGTCTGTCTCTTTTTACAGTCACTTTTTCGTTTCAATTTGGACTTTTGAAATATTTTTACACTATGTAACTTTTCTTTTCATTTTATAAACTAGTGCTTCACCCCGATCCCCCTGAACCTGCACCCTAATTACGTAATACACTGTTACTATCAACTGAAATCATTTTGATACCAATTCCTAATATCCAATGCTCCTTATGTTTGAAAAATATGTCTGCTCAAAAAGGAAATAACGCAATGAACGTTGTTGAAACGTCAAAATGAAACCCATTACTACTAATCGTGTGCTACGCAATTACCCTGCTGATAGTAAGCAGTGATGTAATAGTTGATGGTAAAGTGCACTAGCCATAACATCGGCTGCCGGCAGAAGTTTGCAAGAAGCAAAGTCTTGCCACCAAGCGATTCATCGTGTTCAGGCATGATATCTGGTGAAGTCGTACGGACGACGGGTCTGAGCAGTTGTTACGATGTGTGCCGGGTACGATGCTCCAGATGTTGTGTCGGGAATTTGGTCGTTGAGGGTCACCAGATCAATCACCCCTTGGCGCAGCAGCGTTGGTAGTGTTGTTGGGTTTAACATTGCATCACCTCGCTCAACTTCCTTCCTATTCATTCAGTTTATTTTTTGAGTGAATAGGCTTTTAATAAATTTGCATCCAGCTTACCATCAAGCGGGATTGCGGTCAAGCACTAGTTTAAAATTAATAAAGAAATAAATAAATTCTAAATACAAGCAGAAATACAACTTAAAATTTCGAAACGAAAGTTTTATTATAGATTAGAACTAAAAAATATGAGAATACAAAAACAAAATATGTAGCATACTTCATTAAGAACAAAGTTCACAAACAGTTACAATTTATAGGCTTATTACAAATGTATATTAGGCATTAAAACTTATCTGAAACCCAGACAATGTTGGAAAGATTAAGATAACTTACATGTAGATACATAAAGTTATCTTTACTAAATATTATAAACTCGATTACCCAGTTTTCCAAGATCCGCCACGCAGTTTATACTCTATTTATTGACAAAATTATGCCTGCGACTTCGCCCGTGTATTTTTTTTTTTTTACCTCATCACACAATATTGCATCTCATCGCCCGTCCGTGTTTTTACTTCTTTTAAGCTCAGCTTTATTTCGGCTCCGAAGGATTCCAGCATTATCTTAGATAGCCTACATAGGCCTATTCTCTATCCTGATCCTTTTATTTTTTGGATGGGAAATCATCAAATGACTTCTCCCGCTCTGTGCGGAGCGGAAGGGCGTGTCAATCTTTTACTGACTAAAACCCACCCGTGTTTCTTCACTTGCCTATGCGACGGCCAGGGCCACGGTTTCTTGTTGAACCAACCCGCAACCCTGACCCAGGAGGCATCGGTCTTCGTACACCCCGTCACGATGTGCTGACATCTCTTTGAGGCGCGCGTGAAACACGACACGCCATCGACTCGGGCCTGGTCCTTACCGTCCTTCCTCTATCCTGATCCTAGCATC
Source organism: Sesamia inferens (assembly GCA_037179545.1). Taxonomy (NCBI): domain Eukaryota; kingdom Metazoa; phylum Arthropoda; class Insecta; order Lepidoptera; family Noctuidae; genus Sesamia; species Sesamia inferens. The sequence goes on from CM073949.1 coordinate 8,421,210, forward strand.
ATTTTAAATAGTGTAGGCTATCTTGGATAGCCCTCTTCTAGCTATTTTTTAAAATCCGTCTCATCAGCAATATTATTAATTTAAAACTAAACCACGTTTTTGACAGTCTTCATCGTTGATTAACTACGTTCGCCCACTTTAAACTGACATCTAGAATTATCAGAAAAACCATTCCAGTGCAGAAATACGATACAATCTATGTTTGTTGAATGTTGGACCAAATATAATTAAATAACTAGAGGCGACTTGCGCTTTCACCCACATAAGTCTCAAGAGGGTAGTTGACTAAAAAAACTAATTAGTCCGTCGGTCAGATTACGAAAAAATACTAGACACGTATTTTTTCTTTTATCATGTAAACAAAAAATGAAGACAACACAGTGCGTTGAAAACTCGTATAACGTCACTGCACGGTACACTTATAAGGGGGCAGTGACGTCACCAGCCACTACTCCTAATCTTTGATTCCTTTTATATTTGTAATTTTTTTTTGGTTTGATAAAACAAAATATACGTATCCAATATTTTTCTATAATCTGAATGACGGACTAAATAGAATATTTTTTTTTTTTGCCCAGGAAATATCCCTATTCTGTGGGAATATATGAATAAAAAGTTGGGTTAGAATGCTAAGTATGGTTGCAGAAGCAGTGTTCGTTCTCCAACCCCCGGCGTAGGTGTGAGATGGAACATCGGGGTGGTTTCTGGACAGTAAGTAAGAGTCTGCCAGACGCTGTCACCCACCCGAGGACGGCGGCCACCCATGAGGTTTTTCCACCCCGGGAAAAAAAAGAAAAAGAATGCTAAGTATAAACCCAGGTCTTTCCGTCTGACTACAATTTAAGTGTCTTCAAGGCTGGAGTGAATGAGCTCTTAATAAACTATTGCGCTTTACCATCATTACTTACCATAAGGTGTGATCGCGGTTAAGCACTAGTTTATAGAGTTTAAAAAAAAATATGTTCCTAATTTCATCCTAAGCGGTTTAGCCGGTTTTGCGTACTTTACTGCCACTAATTTGGTTCGCACATGATTGGTTACTTTTCCAAACCTAAACTATAATAATTAATTTGCTGGAAATTCGTCGTTAATTAAACAGCCGCGGTTTAGTTAGGCTAGAAGGTTAACCAACCGGCTAATTAACGCAGTTGATTGCTAAATATACTGCATACATAAGTAAAATAATATATAATTTAAAAAGTGTCTTTCAATTATATTTTATTTATCAGTAATGTTTATATTGTTAAAATAGAATTAAAAATTATTATTAAGAAGTAATTAAAGCAGTTGACTGCTACATACATAGGTAGTAATAAATAAAATATAATTTAAAAAGTGTCTTGAAATTATATTTTATTTATTTAAAGACACTTTTTAAATTATATTTTATTAATTACTAATATTTGTATTATTAAAATAGAATCTTTTATTAAATGCTTATAAGAGTGTATACGGTATTTATAACAATTTTGTTTGTGGTATTTTTTAGCATATTTTTTTTTTTGTTTTCCTTTACGATTTAACCATAAGTACACCTGTTATTTTAGGAATTCCCCTGAGTGGGTGGATGTACTATAAACACCCACAAACCGTTGATATCGCGTTAAGTTCAGTTCGATAAGACGATATCACAATCGTAATCGGAAGATTCAGGTATAACAGAATAGAATAGAATACCTACCTTTTATTATGTAGGTACATCATACAAGGTGTATCTGACATCGTAACGCAAACTTCGCGAAAAAGCTAGACCGCGTGCCACTAAGAAAATTATGATAGTCATTTATGTCGCTAATGAACGGTTACATAATTCACAGTGATTAAAAAAAAGTGTCGGCTCGGCCTTTGAACGTTGCAAGCGTGCCGCCGTCCGGGTTTGTAGGTATGACTTTGATCCCTGGTGTGAACTCTATTAAATCAGCTGATGAGAAAGTTTTTCGAGTTTTGTTTTCATTGTGCTTTTCTGTATAATTAGCGAATTAATTAATGTTTACTTTAAAATCTTATTGGGTTATAAAAGTATAGAATTTAGGAACGGTGTAAAGTGAAAATAACTCATACATTTTTTTGTTAATCATGTAAAAGCCGACGAATAATTCCACGACTGGGGGGTTCAGAATCAAGTACTGGATCCATGGTACTCGTTTGTGCGTCGATGTCAGATACACCCTTTATAGATTACAGAACATAAAAATGAAGATTTTGCAAAGGATGGCACAATGAGCGGTCTTATCGCTAAGAGCGATCTTTTACAGACAACCTCTGAATAAAATAGCAAGGGAAAAGAGAGTCAAATGGTCTACACCATTGGACAGAGCAAATCATTATTATTTTTAGCGTATAACCCCCAAAAGATCTCTGCACAAAGTGATAGAATTTACTAGGACCAACTACCAGGACCACGGGCTGTTCGAAAGAGAGTACCTATCGTAGTCGCTAGCACAGGCAAATGAAGAAACACGGGTGGGTTTTAGTCAGTTAAATACTGACACGCCCTTGCGCTTCGCCCTGCCCGGGATAAGTCTTTTGATAATTTCCTACCCAAAAATAAAAAAAGAAGGGAATCCGCTTTTCCTTTACCCTATGTTCTTACACGGGGCAAACTCCAACCTTTTTCCTTTCTGAATATAATAAAAAAAATACAAATAAACTTGCCTACTTTTAAATTTAACACTAATACATACTAAGCTGCATTCTTACTTACACTTTTAGTCAACCGAGACATAGTTGACTTAATTCTTTTTAATAAAATTTATTTTTTGTCATTAAAAAAACATTATAAAAAATTGAAACAAAAAACTGACCTGAAGAAAAAATTGTAAAAACCGTCAAGTTGTTTGGTTTTTGTTTCGTTAAGAGTATAATTATAATAAAATAATTATTTTTATAACATTTTCTTTTCTTTATTTTTCAAAGAATTGTAATATATAAAAATAATTAATAGTGGACACAAAAACCAAACAAATTTTTAAGTATAACAACTTTGGCCAATTTATAATTTCCCTTTGTTCCCAGGACGATAATCCACTTTCTAATTCTTGATAAACAATTTAATTGCTCAGCGGAACTTGTTTTGTTCAATAAAAGGAAGTTAGTAGGTATCTTTTTGATCGTGGAACACATAAGTGAAAAGTAGGCTACCTTGATCTACCAAGCTGTTATTGGTTATAAATAATATTTTTGCTATTGATAAATAAACACGCTTAGAATTAAGTCAACAAAAAAGTATTTTCATTTAAATATATTCATAAAAGGATATCCTAAACATACCTTCATTCATATTTATTTAGGAAAGAAAGAAAAACACTACACTGGCCGAAAATAATTGAATAAAATACACAGTCCACGTAACCACTTAAAATGTTTTAGCGCGAAATTCAATTTTGGAACGCTTATAACGCGCTCGCTCTCGCGCAAACCAGCAGTCGAACTGCGGAGGCGCGGCGGCTCACACACCCACTCTACGTTATCACTCCACCGCGCCGTACGATGACGTGAAAATTTAGATATAAAAGTATAATTACGCGAACATAAAAGTGCTGGATAATCATTATTGGCGGCAGAGGGCAATTTCGCGGTTTTATCGCGACAGACTGTCATTTAACAAAAGCCCTATTTATTGATCGATAAGGAGTCGAAATTTAATAGTGCCAATTCTCGTGTTCGCAAACTAAACCAATTTTAAGATCAGTGCATATTTCTTCTTTAGATTTCATTAAGAAAAGGATAGAAGATAACATATTAATATAGTCCTATCAATTTAAGACAGGTAAGTACTCCATATAGAGTTAAGACGCGACTAAAAACATGGCGACCAAAAATTTTACAGGATGAAACTAATATTTTTCTTTTGTCATTTTCTTAATGACATGTAAAGAAAAAGAGGCACTGAACTTTAGTTTATGAAAAAGAGAATCGGTGCCATTGTCTAACAATAAGTAATATTTATTCACATAACACATTCTCTTTGAAAACTTAATCGAGTGTTATCAAATATGCTTTAAAAATATTCTAATAATCTTACTGATTTTTGCTTTACGCTTGTTCCAATTGTCCAACTTCACTTCCTTAATTTTCACAATTACCACAACCACAAGGACCACAAAAACAGGAATTATTAATATTTTTTCCTGATACATTACGAGCGGTTGACCAAACTGGCCAATAGCAAATTGTATATCGTTGAACAGTATTAAAATAGAACAGTAAAACACTGGCCAAACAATTTTAATTAACTCTCATAAATTAAGTTACGTGGAAATTTTGAGACATGCATTAGTCACTATTAGCCTAAGGTACAGACGACATCACGTCTATTACAATCTGGCATTTTTTAAAATAGATTTTTAACTTTATCGCTAAAGCATTAACACTCAGTGTTGATTGGAAATATTTGACCTGCTGTCGTCAGTACATACTGACGATAAATTACAGGTAACACTGAATGAAAGTACTATGGCAATTGTCCAAAAAGTCTGGAGCATTCGTACTTGTCAGCCCCAAAATTCATTAATCCAAAATAAATCTTACGACAAGTTCATTGCTTATTGCAAGTATGATTAGGACAATGTATCTTCGATTACGTAATCCAATTTCTGTTTCCGACATTTACAAAATAAATTAACAAGTAGGTACCTAGTCCAAAATACGCATATTGACATGAATGTCAACATGCGTCACGCAGTACGCAATACTTTTTTATCTCGCCTGCGTACTATGTGCGAATTTTTGCAGTAGATTTTGGTACAGCCAATATTTTTCGCAGGAGCCAAATAACAATAACAAAAATTGTGATTGCCAAACAAATAATAAACAAACAAAGAAAGCGAATGTGACTGCGTATGAGCATCTTGCTATACCAAATAACCGTCAAAATTTAAAAATAAACCGTTGTTTTAACGTAATGCTAGGGACTGATACTATTGAGATATTATTTTGATGTCAAGATTTAGAAAATAAACCGGTGGTTCTCAGACGAGAAACCTTTTAATGACGCCATGCAGGGATTATCTTTTAATGTAACGGATGCATTTAAGTACCAGTATTGTATACGGAGTGAATCCTTGAAAATCCTTCTCTGTATGAGAGGAGACCTGTGCCCAGCAGCGGGACGATAAAAAAAGGTTGATAATGATGATATGGAGTGAATAATTTGATTTCCACTCTTTCTGCTAAACACTTGTTTTGATGAAACTTTCATCAAAAACAAATGTTCAGCCAAAACCATTATGCAGCACGCTTCATCATTATGTCTACTGGCTTATCATAAACAATCCCAAAACAAGGAACCTATATCTCTATAATTGTATATCTCTATCTACTAATATAAAAGCCGATGAGTTTGTTTGTTTGACGGCACTTGTCTTTGGAAACCTCAACCTCATCACCTGCTTACCTTTTCTCAGATAAGTTCGGCTCCGCTTCCAGCCTAATTGGATGTGGCTGAATTCCAATACACAGTTTACATAGAGGAACTGCCAACCTGACCTCGTTGGTAAACCTGTTGGGTTATACGAAACCCTTTGATAAGACTGGTTGTCAGACGATTGGGCTTCTTACGACCCGTTACGGAGATTCAGGGATGGCAGCCGAGATCAACGGCTTTATCATGGGTTCCGGGGCACAGAGGGCTTATCTAAAGATTATTAGGACCAGCCTCGGCACATCTGTCGCCCCCCAAACATCAGGACCCGAGGTGGCGGCGCGAAGTGTTCCACGCACGTCTCTTAGACGTCGCCCTGAGCCGAGGAGGCCCACGGCGGCGGGCCAGCACCAATCAGGGGTTGCGGAAGCAGTATTAGTTCTCGCAGCCCCCGGTGTAGGTGTGAGACGGAACACCCGGGTGGTTTTTAGTCAGTAAGAAACTGACAGACCCCGTGGCCCGCCCCAGGGCGGCGGAAATCCATGAGAATTTTACACCCGGAAAAAAAAGGGACCAACCTTGGCAAGCGTAACTTAACCTGGTCGATCGAACCCTGGAGCTGTGATTTCGAAAAGCAAAATAGTCTGAAAGAACGTTAAGCGAATATGAATTAAAAGCCCGGGCAGGCGATGCTATGCGACGGGTTGGAGGAATAAGAAATTTGACTCGGACGAAGTCGCAAGCAGAATCTAGTATTAAATAAACAGCTTAAAACTATTCATCGTGCCCTTGTACTTCGCCTACGTCGATTTTATTTTTAAAGTACAATTGCGCGGTACGCTACACATCATGTCACAAGATGTAGTTTATTGCCTAGTCCAATTCGAATCATAAGAAAGCTATGTATTGGACATATTATGTACATGTGTGTTTCATTCAAATCATGTGCCATGCGGTCTCGAAGCATCAGTGCCAACACCCTGTCGAGGGTGTCATTGGGAGCTAAAAGTATATAGTATCATGCATGGGTTGAGTGACCAGAATCATCTCCAAAACAATAATTACTTTGTAAAAATCATCAAGACTCCAACTTAGCATAATAATTGTCGCTATTTCTGTATATATTCGTGTCGCCAAGATCTCTCTTATTGTATTCCAAGACAGAACAGAAATGTTAAGAAAAGTTGCTTTGCAATGATAATTTTACTCGAATAGGTCTTTTGTCACCTCACAAACTCATTATGTGTAACATCACAAAATTTGCGTCAATGTCACCTTGGCTTCTAGAACTGTTTTCATAAAATAGTTGGGGGTGTGTCCGTTTGTCGCGCTAAACGTAAACACTATCAAACGAAGGCGGGTGACGTATTTATTGGTCAAAACAGCTATGCCACTGTTTTGCGAGACTTTGAGTAAATGAAAAGTAACGTGGGAATGTTTTGCATTACAGGTGGGCTTGGAGGTATCAAAAAGTGATGAAAAACTAAGCGTTGTTGTAAAATATGTTAAAAATTGTACCAAAAAAATAGATTACACCTACTGTTTGCTTAATTCAGAAACCAAGATCCATAGGTACAGTTATAATATCGAGATTAGAAATTATTATGGCATGGATAATTTAACCAAGGACCTTCAATTCCTAGATGATAATCCCATCAGTCAAATCTTTTAAGATTTCGATGCGGCTGCGATGCATTCTGCAGATCCGGGATATCATGCCTTTGCGAAAGATGGCTTAAAAGCCGTCAGTGCAAAGCAGCACGAACATTCCCGAAAAATGCATCCAAGCTAATGTTTTGCATAGCAAAGTTAAAAACATGAACAGGTAAAACTTATTTTTGGATACTGGGCCAAATTCAAAGACCCCTTCATTTAATTAAACCTAAACCTTTTATCGTTTAGAGGCCAATAGGGTGGGAGAGCCATCTATATTCTCTACTGAATTTAAACGTAGGTAGGAATAGTAAATCGGTCAATACTCTGAGTAGGTGCTTATACATTATTAAGTATACAAATTCACTCGGATGGACAAAATTCACTGTTACCGACTACTGTACAAACGGATAAACAACTGTGACGTCACATTACATGTTTCGGCATTGGCAAATGTCATTGTCAAAGGTTAATGACATTGTTTTGTTTTACAAATACCTTCAGAATATGTATATTAAAGTGATTTCGTTTGCATGCATTTGGTCCGTTTTCACTCCAATTCATAATAGGGAAATCAGGTCATTTGGCAGAGAAAAGCGTATATTTCAACAATGGTATGCTTGAAGTATGGTTGCGGTAGATCGATATGGTGTAGGAGGCTGCTGGAGCGATTATATAAAAAGTGTTGGAGTTGGCACAGGGCACAACATTCAGAAGAACGCTAGTTGCACTAATAAAGATAACTATCAGATATGACGAAGAGAATGAGAAAATTTTAATGTATTTATATGTACAACATAATGTTGCGACATATTCGCCAAAAATGTAAACAAATGTATCCGACATCATCATCATCAACCTTTTATCGTACCACTGCTGGGCACAGGTCTCCTCTCATACTGAGAAGGATTGAGCGTAATCATCACGCTTGCTCAATGCGGGTTGGCGATTTCAGACTGAAAGTCCAGGCTTCCTCAAGATGTTTTCCTTCGCCTTGTAATGTCATTGGTGTCCAAGATGTACTTAGAAATCCGTATTTATGGAAAAATAAAACATTTTAATTATACTTTCAACAGTGGTAGTCGCTCTGAAATCAACTTAATATTCATTGAAATAAAGTTGATATTTTTTTATCTTGAAAAATTGTGCGGGTGTGGAGTACTGCACACCTATACAGTGTAAAGTAGTGGTTATTTTGCTAACATGTTGCTAAGAATAAAATAAAAAATATATCGTGTCACTATGCACTGCCTTGCAAGGCATACAAATACTGTTTAGGCAATATGTAACGGGCAAAGCCAAAAAAAATGCTGCAAAAAGAAACAATAGGGATGTTTCCTGGGTAAAAAAAAATGATTCTATTTAGTGCGTCATTCAGATTATAGAAAAATATTGGATACGTATATTTTGTTTTATCAAATCAATAAAAATTTACAAATATAAAAGGCATCAAAGATCAGGAGTGGTGACGTCACACAAGTTTCCAACGCACTGTGTCGTCTTAATTTTTTATATGAAAAAAGAAAAAATACGTTTCCAGTATTTTTTGGAAATCTAATTGACGAACTAATTACTTTTTTTTAGTCAACTACCCTATTCTCGTATTTTGTGCAAGCTCGCATTTTAATCACAATTTTAATCTGTCAACACCCCTTAATTTCTCTACATTTCTGACAAGTTATTGGCATGACTGTCATCAGCAGGAGATTACGGGAATTGGTGTTCCAACTGCATCACGCACTTCCACAATCCAAAGAATTGGGTTTAAAAATTGAAATTGGAATAAACATATATTTATTCCAACTTTACACCCTGATTAATCGTTCTGGGTGTTGCAAACAGTACAATATTCGAATTTAATTAAAGTGTATTCAAGTATCTTAGCTGTAGTGACATCACGCGGCGATCTTTGAACCTTCCGCCAAGCAAGGTTTTTACGACGATAACGACAAATCTGTTATGCTTGAGATGGAGGTAGGATATTTGCTACTTTGTGTAAGAACAGTATAAACATAAGAAGCAGATAAAGACAAAAACAAGGTCAGATTCCTGGTACTTGCAAACGGCGTGCGTGTACGACAAACAACCTAATTGCATAAAAACTGTGAATAGCAATTTGAATCATTTTGAAGGCTAATCTTTCATATGTGTCTGCTTAACTTAAATAACTCAATGAATATATTGTTGGACTGTCTAAATGAAAACCATTGCTACTGATAAGTATTATTCAATTACCCCGCAGATGTATGAACATAGACGAAGCAAAAATAGTCTGTAGTTTCTGCTTTCCCAAACGGGAAAGCGTGTGTTTATGTTATTAACTATCGCCAAAACTAAGCACCGTAATGTGGAATAATCCTTACGGTGCCTAGTTTTTGGCGAAAGAGGAGGCGGAGCGCATGAGGGAGCGACTCTCAGCGCTCTCACGCCTATAGCCGCCGTAGGAGACGCCCTGGTCGGGAGACAACATCGAACTTTCGGCCACCGTAGGCTCGAACTTGCAGTAAGGATCAGGCCCGAGTCGACGACGTGTTTTCTTCCACGAGCGCCGCAAAGAGATGTCAGCACATCGTGACGGGGTCCACGAAGATCAATGAAAGAGCCGCGGGTTGTTCGAAAGAGATACCGTGGCCCTGACGCACAGACAAGTGAAGGAACACGGGTGGGTTTAAGTCAGTAAAAGTCTGACCACGCTCTTCCGCTCCGCCTACTACCCAGAGCGGGAGAGGTTATTTAATGATTACTCATGTTTAAAAAAATCGATTATTCCTGCGTGCAGCGCATGTTAATAATTAACTTAAATAGGATCCCATTTTGTTTTACTTACGGACGCAGTTGTGGTCATCATGTAAACGAGATTATGTTTTCATAATGGTCAGACATAGGTTTTGGCGATATTGCAAGGAAAGTAAGTAAACTTGGAAGGAAATTTGGAAGGGTTATTTGGCTTTGGTCTATCGGGTTTGTATGTCAAGAACGCGAAGTAGGTAGGTTTATTGATTAACAACGGCCTACAAAACATGGACGTTAAATTGGGGCAGGCATTTGAAGCCATATTGAATTGTAATAATAATAATCCCCTGACCGATTTTGGTCACGGTACACGGTGGTCAATCTCAATAGAAATTAGTCAGGGTCGCAAGCGATATTATAATGCACAAATGTGCAAACACAGGAGCAATATGTGTGTCTTTAGTCTTTTAATCTGATATGACGGGAATTCGACACAGCTGGGGAGAGATCAGACGCAAGATCAACAGCTTTCTAAGGCACGGGGCTATCAGACCATCAACTTCTAAATTGCGGTCTGCTACTGTCATTAACGGAAAACCTAATAATTGGCTCCACTTCATTGTAATAGGTGACAGAAGGATACACTCAGAAAGTAATAAATATGTTTTTTGATATACTAATTATTAACTAGTGCTTGACCGCAATCCCGCCTAATGGTAAGCAGTGATGCAATCGTTGATGGTAAAGCGCGCTAGTTTATTAAGAGCCTATTCACTCAAAAAAAAACTGAATGAATAGAAAGGAAGATGGCAGTGGAGCGAGGTGACGCAAAGTTAAACCCAACACGACCAAACTCCCGACAGAACAACATTTTGCTCATCGTACCCGGCAAACATCACCTCATCTCAACACAACTGCTCAGACCTGAAGAATCGTTTGTCGGCAAAACTAACTTAGAAGAAGGTAACTTCTGCCGGCAGCCGATGTTATGGCCATTTTGAGAAGACTGTCCTTAAGGTAAAATAGCTAGCAGGAAAAAAAGGTAAATTCATCTTTTACCTTAAACTTTGTAGTTTGAACTGTCATGCAATTAACGCTGATTCATTGCAAACCATTAGGTACTATTAATTATTTTTCCTGCAATTAAAAGATTGATACTCGCAACAGGCGTGCATGACTAGGGTTAGTTGAGTAACACACGCTCAGTGTTAATGCGTTTCATTTTGGGAGTTCAACAACATTTATTGCATTATTGAGGAAGCACATATTTCGAGGATCTGAATCGCAATTATGATAATGATTCGCAATTAAAGCGCTAGCGTATTACGTAAATGAAGTAAAAAAATATATTGAAGAATCATTGATTGGAGTTCTGTAGTTTCTGCCTATCCTAATGGGTAAAAAGCGTGTGATTATGTATGTAAAACATTGATCAGCTTCTAGGCTAACCACATCTACGTTGCAGAACTAATATGGGATGCTAAGGTTACATCAGCTGTCGTGTAATATCCGTGGCCGACGTACCCGGCTGTGAGAATATCGTTCGACAGTGCTATTTTTATTCATCTTGTCTGCTAAGGTCATTAGTCACTACTAATACAATGAAGTGTGTACGTTTGGTCTGCCTATGGTTTTCGCTACGACAGTTACTATCATCGACGTCGTATCGTCGTAGTTGATGACAGCTGCTGGACATATACCTCCCACCGCCACTTCGACCGATTCTGTGCCTTTCGCAATGCGGAATTCTACGGCATTAGCAAGGTCATCGTTCCAAATTGTGCGTTCCGACGCTAGCTTCTGCCGGTACGCTGTCGCCACTCCAGAACCTTTCGTTACTATACTCCTCCATTATGATTTAAGCAAATCTTTTTTAAGATTTAAGCAGGCCTTTGTCCCGCAGTGGACCTCTACAGGCTGAAGAAGAAGAAGAAACCTTTTTACAGTCCGTTCAACCGATTTGGCGTTCTATTGCGTTGGTGGAATCACAAACGGCAGCTGCAATGAATAGCTGTAAATTTAACCACTTTTTTGCTTTTAATTCTTACTTTATAGCAACGGGAAAGAAGTCAAAATCAGTTGAGCAGGCTGTAAAAAGATATGTTTTAACGTTTTATCATATTCTGATTGGAGTAAATTTAATGCATACGAATTCTCCCGTATAACAGAGTCAGCATCTGACCTATTCATCTGGCTCTTCTTCCAATCTGCTGTTTCTGTTAGTCTGTATCATCCCATAGCTGGGCAAAAGCAAGGCCTATCCCCACTACTTACAGCTCTTATGATCCATGGCTAATGCGGACCGTTATACTTGGAAGCTTCTGACTAAGCATTGCATTCTAAATACAGTTAATCCTGTTAAGAGATCCCTTAGGTCTAGATAAAGGTACCATAACTCAGTTACAAGTAAAATTAGAATTACTGAAACTCGGGTTCAAATACTTATAGAGACAATTCAGATGTCGGTAAAAATGTCCAGACAAATGTACTTCAGGGTAGTTGTGGGTTTAATTAGTTAGAAAACAGTTCAACAATATTCATTGCGTTATTTAATAATCCACTGCTTCGTTACATATGAAGCAATGAAGCAGCAACATCGTTCGATGATTCAGATTGCGATAATGTTACGCAATTAAGATATTGATATATGTAGTTATGTTGAGACACACGAGAGACTGACGATTAGGCACCTATTCAAGATGACCATGGCAGCTGCAACATAGCCCCCAAATACGGATAGATCTGGGCGGCTGCCATTTAGCCCGTGATTCAGGGCAGAAGCTCGCAGCATAAGTAAAGGGGTCATTGCTCATATTTTAATAATGGTATCTACCATTTAGCGAGTGTCACGCCATAAAAGCTAGACCGTTTACTATGCAGTTACGTAATTAAAATTTATGTTCTAATTGTCTGATATTCTTAGATCAGTAATAAACTTGTTAAGTGTCTTCACGTTTCTTCAATTAGTTCTTATCTGTATTAAAGACAGATATGCTGACGCTTGAATAAAGAGCGGAAGATTTAAGGCTAAGGCTCAAGGGTTAACCACAACATTGATTAGCTTTAACTCTTTAAAATGAAATTGATTGAAGAAGTCAAATGCTACTCATAGGCGAAACAGCCTATTGTTGCAAAATTAAAGGAAGAAGAAAAAAGCAAAGAATAACAAATAATGAATGTGTCACATCCATGCAAAATATATACCGCCCTTATGCAATACAGCCCCAACACTGATTTTCGCGACAACCGGCGTTGAGGAGACGACTTCAACCGGTGCAGTATACGAAATCTAAGAACTCTGAATACCAGTCTTTTAGATAGGCTACTTTGGACTCCTTGCGAAGAGGCTAATTGGCGACCCAGATTTAGCTCAAAACGGTCTCCAAAGCCTGGAGCACAGACGAACAGTAGCCAGCCTGTCGGTGTTCTATATGATGAATGTTGAAGAGTGCGAGGGAATTGCACGATTTAATTCCCCAGCTCCGTTCCATCACCGGACGACCCGTCGGTCGTACGGCGAGATTCAGCCCAGACGTTGTTGACACCGCAACGATCCGAACGAAGCGTTTCGCCTCGTCTTTTATACCGCGTACCGTTCAAGGGACTTGACCATTTGGCAGCGGCGGTGTCTCCGTCAGACTACAATTTAAGTGTCTTAAAGGATAGAATAGATAGAGAGAATAGTCTCCTTAATAAACTAGCACGCTTTACTATTAGTAAGTCAGTACCTAATACTAGTTGATAGAATGATAGACTTTTGGGCTTTTGTTTACCTGAAGCCATAGTCAAAGAACTCCAAATAACTGCTAAAATACACCATTATCTGTCTAAAGCAATCCACTATTGGTCATAAGATTCTGGTATTGCATATAATTCACATCATCCTCCTGCCTTGTGGTACTTAGGATTGCTTAAAAGTAATTATATTGAAACTGAAATGCACTGACATTCTTTGTATGTAAAAAAAATATACATTTTCTCGAAAAACTACCCTCCTGGGTCAGTCCAGTAAAAAGGTGTATATCCTTTGTCTCATATAGAGCAAATGCAGACACCGATATACCCATAAGTATGCTTAATGATTAACAATCATCCATAGGAAACATTTAAGAGCAAAAACAAATTCCGTTTAGTTTTTTGCAAACATACTCAGTATGTTTGCAAAACCTTATTATTATTTTATTACCAATTACAAATTTTGCTAATGTGTTGTTGTTCTTGACCATTAAATTTAAATGGTTTTTGTTTAGAATTGTGGTTTTGGTAAAATTGATATATTTGTATTAACACAGAGATAAGCCAATTAAAACCAATTTCGAGTCAATTTCAAGCTTAGTTTACTGTTAGTTTCAGGGTTTTTGACGTGACTTCTTTCTGATGTATTACCATTTGTTAAAATTATCTATATGTCGTCAGCAAAAGTATGCATTTTAGAAAAAGCGGTAGTTCATTCATCATTGATGTAAATGTGGAAAAGCCAATTATGCTTCCTTGAGGTATTCTTGATTTCAGCAGTTGTATATTATATTGTTGTCTCATTATTTTCATTTATTGTGTTTATTTCTACTTTTTGTGGTTGGTTGAGTAAATAGCTAATTACCCTATCAAAAACTATTCCCCTGTTTCTGAAGTTATTGTATTAGCACATTGTGGTTGACGAAGTCGAAAGCTGTGATCATGTCAGAAAAGATGACAGATAATGAAATATGTTTATCTACAATCTAGATTACCCTATTACCAATTTAAAAGCTGTTAAAATACCAAATTTCTTCAGAAGCTATTTCATTACCATTTTATAATGTGTAATACATATCTACATAATTTTTAAATCTGTAATGACATTTCAAGTGTATTTGAATAAATTAGATAGTGACATCTTTTTAAATAAAGGTTTAGACAGTGGATTTTGGAAAAAAAAAATAACATGACACCAAAATGAAAGATTTATCAACTTTCAATAATGGGGAATATAATGTTGCCACAGTATTTGAGAATGTGCGTGTGATACCATCAATTCCAATTTGATTAACAAATTATAATTTATGACTTCCTATCAGGCCTGTTTAATTTATCAACAAATTAAGAAATTTTAGGTAAGTTATAACTGATTAAATATTAATCTAATGGAATTTTTAGCTTAAAATAATAACAAATTATTTGCTAAACCTGAATCTATACCTATTTAATGTGAAGTTATTTAAGCCTTTCCTTTTATTTCAGAGAATACTCTTCGAGACTCCAGATACATATATTTCAATATGAATAAACTTTTTTTTTAAATTTTATATAAGTATTGCTTGACTGCGATCCCACCTAATTGTAAACAGAATTGTAATCAGACAGGAAAGAAACAGGCTGGCTACCCTATGCCTATGCTCCGGGCTTTGGAGATTGTTCTTAACCAAATCTGGGTCGCTGATTAGCCTCTTCTCATGCCTCTCCATTGAGTCCAACGTTGCCAGATAGCATTTTGCAGCACTAGCCCAAATGTGGTTGCAGTACTCCACACACAACAGCCTGCCTTTTGTATAACATTAGAGTACTATCAGACCATCACCGGCTTTGGACTCATTAAACTGCCCAAAGTTTGTAATAAGATATTTATGCTAAAATTGTCTACTTATTTAAAAAGTGATCAGACCAGTGACCCATTAACTACTGACCTGTAAAACTAATAAAATACACAACTTTTACTAATGGTGGACTTACTTAATCATTTCTCATAGAACATACCCCAAGGGTTGGACAGATTGGTTCAAAAAAAGGATGCCTGGAAGGATTTAGGGAAAGTCTTTACTCAGTATTGAGACACTGTATGCTTATTAAAACAAAAAAAAAATTGAATGGATAACATCCAAGGAGGCCTTTGCTCTGTAGTGTGACACTGTGGTTATATTAAAAAAAAAAAAAACTAGAATGTTTAATAAAAAAAGGCCTTATTTAATGCAGTATGTGCATAAAATGATTACAGAGAATCCCAACTAGTTTAAATACAATTATGTAATTAACTATTTTGATAAAATCACACTATTATGACCCTAAGTACCGTAGACGTTCACAGGAATTATAGGCTTTATTAGATCACAATAAAGTTTAGATTTGTTTGATACTGTCATTCTAGCTAGGCCTTTCTGGACAAGAATTTCAAATTCGTGATGCAAGGTATCAGCAGAATGAATCGGAGAGCTTTTTAAAAGGTTATATGTTATAAATAGATATGGTTAGACTATTTATATACAAAGTCCTATCAAAACATGGCACTATTCGGACTTACCGGTCGAAAAAACAACAAATAGCCACGGGAAACCAATACTATAAACGACCACATTTCACGTGGGAAACGAGGCGTAAAACACGATAATGTGAAACCAAATTCATTTTAGTGACTATTGATGTCCAGTTTTTGTAATAATTCAATCAGAATTTACACGTTTAAATCGATTTTAGACAAAAATATTTTTTTGGAAAAACATGAATTATGATGACTTACCTCGTATAAATGAACTGCGTCGAATTAAAAATGCACAATTATTATAACTCAGGACACGATTTACATGCTTTTTTAAAATTATTTTATATAATTTTATTCAGATTGATAACACTGTATCGAAGTATGCGAATGACGTACGGTCAGTACGGTGGTTGACTTTCGTGACATATCAGCAGATATTTTTAATCTGTTTTACATATTAAACCACAGTTTAAATATAAATGTACTCGACTAAATATTTTAGTATAACTAAATTTAGTTTTTTATGTATGTATTTTATTCAGCTGGAATTAAATAGATCTTATTGGCATGGAGCTTGGAAGATCAAGGTAAGCCCTTGGTTTTTAGAGTGGGATGCAATCTGTATCCATATTCTAACTTCTTAATATAGTGTTACTTAATATGGTTATTTATATATTTTAGTGTTAATTAATAATAATCCCCCTTGTTCATAAACGCTGCTTAATGTTGACTTTAAGCAGCGTTTATGAATAAGGGAAATGAGTGTACAGAGTCAGACGAGAGCACATCAAGCTACTAGAATCTGTTAGATTTTTTTTATTAGAGTTACAATTTTATCTCTAAAGCATTACAGCTCCAAGTTTATTTATTAGGAATATTTGACAGTTTCAGGTAGCTTGACCAGCTGTCGTGTCCGTTCTCAACATTACAAACGACGCTGTCGCAAATTGACGATTGTTAAATAATACCGAAAATAATCGCTTACCGTAACGATCCTTACGACAACAACTGCTTGTTAAAGTTTATGTATAGAAACTTTTTGTAGTGCAATATGTGTCACCATAGAAACAAAGATGTTATCTTGTTTTGTCAGAATATATAAAATATATTGAACATGAGATCGCGTTTTCCTTCTAACTGATATTGTCAAAGACATTAAAATTATATTTACAATAGACAGGACATCACGAACAAAATCGTAATCCAATACTTGTGTCGACTTGGTTAAAAGTCGCTCAGTCTAGTGTCCGCGTCAAGACGTAACATGTGTCCACCAAGAATAAACATTTTCTAAGGAAATATGCCATGTTGCGCTTTGCGTTACTGTACATCTCGTTATGGTAAAATGACTGGACCTAACTTCGGAATGTTTTTGTATGAATTATTTATATTTCGTCTGTAATTAAAATTTTAAAAAATTCTTAAAAAGATCTAGAAACTTTTCTATTATTGTAATAAGCGCCCTCTATTGTTGAGTAGTTTTACTATTTTCATGTAGAGATGTAGTAATATTGTTTATCGATTTAGTTATCGATAATACTTATTATGTTGAAAACCTATAGCTATATTTTATTGAAATTTAAAATATAGCTAAATAAAATTAAAATATTACTATATTTCAACTTTATTTATTATTAACTCTATTTGAACATATTCATATTCATATTAATAACATAGTCATATTAATGAACAAATATTTGAACAATTGAATAAACACGTACTATTCATTCACCTAGGTTTTTGTTATTTTAGGTTTCCGAATAAAAATGATGTTGTACGGGAAAAGTGTATACGATTTGTCCAGATAGACCGTAGAGAAGAAAATTGGCTTCCGTCTGCTTCGTCGAAATTATGCTCAAAGCATTTTAAAAGTGAAGATATGTACTTTTTAAAGATTAAAAAAAAAAGATTTATCGATCAAATTAAAAAAAAAAAAGATTTATCGATCAAATTAAAAAAAAAGGATCGGTACCTTGTACTAGAAATGAATTAGTAAGTTATTAATTTCAGGACTTTTCCACTTAACCATAAAAATTGGGATAATATTTACGGTTAAGTGGATAAGTACATAAATTATTTATAATTAAATATATTTATAAAATATGTAGGTACCACCTACGTATATGTAGTACAATGATTGCAAGCTACTTTGTGATTTTTAGGATTCCGTACCTAAAAGGTAATACGAACCCTATTCATGAGACTTCACTGTTCGTCTGTCCGTCTGTCACCAGGCTGTATCTCATGAACCGTAATAGCTAGACAGTTGAAATTTCCAGAAATTATGTTAGTATTTCTGTTGCCGCTATGACAACAAACGTGATTTTTTGCTCCATATTAATAACGGAAACAGATAGACGCTTAAAATAAATATTGAAGGGGGGCTCCCATACAACAACCGTGATTTTTTTGCCGTTTTTAAAGATAATGAATGGTACGGAACTAGTTCGCCAGACCTTGCTCCAGCAGACTACCATTTTTCTCGTGATTTGGACAATTATCTACGTGACAAGAAGTTTTCTTCACTCCTGTGAACTGCCTCTTGGCAGTTCTGCTTTCACATAGTTTGTGCAGTCTAGATCCTCAGAGTTCTATCGCAAAGGCATAAACGACCTTCCTATTAGAATGCAGCAATGTATACATAATAATGGTAACTATATTGATTAAATGTGTTAGTTAAAAATTACAAAATAAACAATTATTTAGATTTTCAGTATTAATCGGCAAATTTAAACTTTAACGCCTGTTATATTAAAAAAATTATGTAAATAAGAAACTTGTAAACATTGAAAATACCTATAATTTTTCTGCTACGTAATTTTTTGTTTCAAGCTATCATAATGCGAAAAACTACGTCGTAGTAACTTCTTTGAATATTATCGACAACTTTATATCGAAATGATACAAACCCTACCACAGTTTTTTGCATTGCCATTTAAAAATATTTGCACACAAACGTGTAGAAAAGAATAATTTAGCTAAAAACGAAATGCAAACGAAAATTGCAAAACAAAATGCGCTTTACGGCCTAAAAAGTCTACTACTCAAAAATCGCAATAAACTGAGTGTTATAATAATTTATAAGCATAACACATCTAAAATGCCAATAGACCGTTGTCACGGAAAATGAATAGTAACTAATAAAATTCTAAAACAGTTTTTGATGTCTGTACAAGACAAGTTACACTAATTTGTTTACTTTTCCATATTTATTTACCCGATTTGAACTATACTAGGGTATTAGATCGGATCTGGCAACATAGACCACACTGGCCACCTACCGGGCAATAGCTAAATATATTTTATATAAACTTATTTCAGTTTTACTATTTGATGTCTATCTAATTTTGCTATATTGTACTAGATGGCGGAATTGAGCCATGGGATCACAGTTTTTCTATGCGATTTTGACACATGCCCTCTCTATTTATCTTAAATCTCTTTGGATATTGTTTAAATCGAGATTAATCATCTCATAATAGGTTATGGACCCCTTTGCTTTCACTTAAATATTTGTTGGAAACTAAGCATGGAGCTAAGTTAAATACAAATACGTAAGCTTGATGGAAATAACTGGATACAATGGAAGTACCGCATGTCTGCTCTGTCTTTTTGAGCCCTTCAGTATACCTCACACTGTTACTACGGCTGATGGAAATGTAATAGATGCCATAGGAAAAGGAAAAATTAGAATAAAATCTAATGTTGGAAAAGAATTTTACCTTTGCGATGTCTGGTTTATTCCTAGTGTGGAGGCATGAGGAACAAGGAGTAAAGTTCACTCATCCTCCATAGAAAAGGGAGGATCCTCCGACCAGACGGGTGTTATGTCTGGCGGGCACTTGCCCTATGGTTGAAATTGGCAAGTTGTATGTATGCTAATTGCACGGTAAACTCTGATTGCGAGATGTAGAATTCGTGTGACGTCAGTATGACGCGTCGTTCACTTTGTGGCGTTTGTAGGTACTGCTACATCACTCCTCTCCGGAGACCGGAGGTCGATAGTGGGCTGAGTCTTGTATCTTGTGATTCTTGCTAGGCCAGCTGAGGTTCCAGTGAGTCGGAACCGGTTGCCGCGTAGTTCACGGTGAGTCGGAACTGTCTTTGAAGATTCCCCAGTGAGTCGGGGTGGTGGGGCGCTGCGTTGTACTCCAGTGCGTCGGATGTCGTACAGCGCCGGGTTGAGGCTGCGTCGACCAGGAGAGAGGGCTCTGCTTGTTTTGACCGGCCGAAAGTGCAGTGTGCTGTGCCGAGGTTGCTGATGAGGTTGAGGGTGATGACCAGGCATGCGCGGTCGCTGCATGCTTGTGGTCAGGATACCCGTTGAAGAAATGGGTGCTGGCTGGGTGGGTGATTCGCCGATGAAGCTTGCGGGAGTGATGATGATGACGTCACGCTGAAGTCGTTGCACGAAGGCTGCGCTAACGTTCATGTTCGGAGTAATTTCACTCCACCTCCATAGAAAAGGGAGGATGCTCCGACCAGACGGGTGTTATGTCTGGCGGGCACTTGCCCGATGGTTGAAATTGGCAAGTTGTATTTATGCTAATTGCACGGTAAACTCTGATTGCGAGATGTAGAATTCGTGGGACGTCAGTATGACGCGTCGTTCATTTTGTGGCGTTTGTAGGTACTGCTACACTAGTATGTATTAGCGAGAATCTTTTTTCAGTGCTAGCGGCACAGGACAAGAATATAAACAGTGTATTTGAGTCACGAGTAACTAAATGCTGTATTAAATTGAATGGAATAGTCTCTGTGACAGGAACCAGAACTAGGTACGGTGGGTTATATAAGCTGAATTGCGAAGCAATTAAACCGAAGGTAGCTGCATCAAATAATGCAGTTGATGCCTTGCAGCTGTACCATGAACGCATGGGCCACCAAGATAAAAGGCATGTGAAAAGTCTTATAGAACGAGAATTGAATATAAAGACAAAGGATAATGGCATATTGTGCGAAGGATGTATTTTTGGAAAAACTCACAGACAGAAGTTTGGGAGTAGAGAAAAAGCTAAAATGCCTGGAGAACGCATACATTCGGATGTTTGCGGTCCTTTTCCGTTTTCAGTCTCAAAGTATCGATATTTCGTCTTTTAAAAGATAAACACACTCGTTTTCGCTACGTCTACTTCATGAAGACAAAATCTGAAGTACCTGAAAAGCTGAAGCAAATGCTGGCAGAAGCTAGAGTAGCAGGACACACAATTAAAGAATTCCTGAGTGATAACGGTGGAGAGTTCGACAATGAACAAGTTAGAAAAAAATTTGCGAAATACGGAATACACGAAAGACTAATAATGCCGTATACGCCTGAACAGAACGGGTGTAGCGAAAGAGAAAACCGTACGATCGTAGAGTCAGCAAGAGTTGCCTCAACAATTGTGGGCGGAGTTTGTACAGACTGATGTTTATGTTTTGATCAGAACAGGACCAACTTCCGTGGAACACAAGACTCCGTTCGAGCTTTGGTTTAGGAAGAAACCCACGGATAAAGCATCTGAGAATTATTGGCTCGGTTTGCTATGCACATATTCCTAAGCAAAAACGTAATAAATTGCTTAAAAAGGCTACGAAATGCGTACTGGTTGGATAATGACGACGGGTATAGATTGTGGAACAAGGAATCAAAATACATAGTCCTTATTTGATGTCATATTTGATGAAAAGCCATTGGAAACGAAATTCCAAGAGCTAGATGAGGAGGTCGCAGGAGCTAGAAGTGGAAATTCCCGATCAAGTAAGAGGAGTATGTAGTGACACCCAGGATCAATAATCAAGTTGTAACGATTGATAAGGAAACGAATAGTCCGGTTATAGAAGAAGACAATTTTGATGATGCTTTATCGACTCATGAAGAATCTATTGAACCAAGGGGAGGAAATGATGTTGATAATGATGATCTGGAGCAGATGGTTGGAATTGATGATGTTAATGAAGATGAAGATAATCTTGAGCAACTCATTAACGCACAAAGTGATCGAATTCTGCGAGACCGATCGTTGATCAGACATCCAGACAGGTTCAAAGATTATGTTATGGTTACAAACGGATTTCTCGAACCAACATATTACAAAGAAGCAATATCCAGTAACGAAAGTGAACTTTGGAAGAAAGCCATGGACAACGACATAAATTCTCTTAACGATATTGACACGTGGGTTTTAAAAAAGTTACCCAAAAATAGAAAAGCAAGACTAGTCGCTAAGGGTTTTCGCCAGAAAAAAGGAGAGGACTATGATCAAACTTTCAGCCCTGTTGCGAAAATGACCACGGTGCGGACTGTGATTAGCGTCGCAGCAAGCGAAGGTATGAAGATATATCAGTTTGATGCGTCGACGGCTTTTCTATGTGGAACACTTTCAGAAGAAGAAATTTATATTAAGCAACCGGAAGGCTACGATGATGGTTCTTGCTTAGCGAATAATGTGTAGCGCGTAGGTCGTGTTACGTGATTAAAACTCAGATAAATCGAATGTTGTGTATTGCACGTATGCAAAAGGGTACAATGTATATGACGTGTACAATAACATGATGTAAGATAATTATGTACAGGAATAGAATGTAAATATGAATGTGTCTTATAATAGAATGGAATGCCGTATAATAATAGAATGTGTCTTACAAGCTATGCACTCACTTAAATACTAGCTATCTCTAAACAATAGTGGGGTAACCAATAGGAAGCTGATTAGCTTGCTGTCCTGCGGATCTCCACGCGGTGTCGCGAGTGTTCTCGATGTTGATTCGTTGATTGAGGAAGGCTGCGGTGTGTGATTAGTCGGTGTAGAGAACGCGCCATTTCACAGTTCACGTGCAAGACAGGTCGCTATGGTTCCCACGAACATTGACCGTTGTTCAACAGATGTAAGCCGGGGTAAGATTAATAGGCACCTCGCGATGGGCGGTCGGGTCGGTTAGCTACCAACCTTTCTGGCACTTTGCTTCTTACATCATACCGTTCACATCCCGTATTTTTTTAAACGTTATAAATTAAAAGGTTTTAGGTATTTGAGGCATTTCCGTAATATTTTTTAATATCAATTTGTGTTTTACCAGCAATGACACTAAAGTATATTTAAGCCTTTAAGGGGCCCCGCAAACTACAAACTTTCTATCGGCCGATAGTTTGATCAAATTTGTTCAAACGGGCACTCTGCACCAACTAAATAGTTTGGGTTGGTGGTGAGTGCGCAGGCTAGACAACTGTCGGCCGACTATTTTCAGTTTCTAAGCTGTCGTTCAAAAGAGCAGTTGCATAATGAAAGTTACTCGTAGTACAATATTAAAAGAAATGAATAAATATTATATTGTATATATATACCACCGACACTGGACAATATGTCCAGTGTCGGTGGTAGGCAATGTCCGTGGGAACCATAGCGAGTCGTCTAGCACGTGAAGACTGAACTGGCTATGGTTCCCACGGACATTGACCGTTGGTCAAAAGATTTCTTCCGGGGTGAGATTTATGGGAACCCTCGCTGCGGGAGTCAGGGTCGGAGCGACGCGCGCCATGTCTTCCGCGCTCCTCGGTGTGGTCTGGTGTGATTTATAGTCGACCTTTGTGTAGCGCCTGCTACACTGTGATCTGGAGTGATTTATAGTCGACCTTTGTGTAGCGCCTGCTACAAATTCCTAACTTAGGTGTGTACCTAAGTTATACTTATGAATATGTAGTTATATGTTATATCTAATATATAAAATTCTCGTGTCACGGTGTTCGAACTTAAACTCCTCCGAAACGGCTCGACCGATTTTGATGAAATTTTTTGTGCTTATCCGGTATCTATGAGAATCGGCCAACATCTATTTTTCATCCCCCTAAATGTTAGGGGTAGTCCACCCCTAGATTTTTTTTATTATTTATATGGCAAAACAACGTTTGCCGGGTCAGCTAGTAACTACATATTTTCACAAATATTGTTTTATAATTTCGAAAATTCATTCAAAACTAATACCGAAAAACACTGAAAACTTAGTTACTCCAGTTATCCACGAAACGAGTAATTTCAATACCCGCCAAAGGTAAACACACCGCCACCGGCCTCGGTATCGCCAATAAATAGTTACTAAAATAAATACTTTCAATACCCGTTATCGCGTTTCAAACCAATACATAGTTTCGGTATTGCAAAAACACGTACCGACCCACTTCTAGCAAGTTCGCATACAACTATCGACCGACTGCTATATCAGTATGGAGCTCCTCGCAAGCGCGCACACCGACCGATTGTTTAGTCGGCCGACTCGACTGATGGCATTTCACTCCGGGTTTTGGCGCCGGATTGACGTACATTTTTTTTTTTCTTTGTGTCGCTGCCCAGTTGTACTGAATCTATTTCATATTTTTTTTTAATAATTATAAACTAGCGCTTGACCGCAATCCCGCCTGATGGTAAGCAGTGATGCGATTGTTGATGGTAAAGCGCGCTAGTTTATTAAGAGCATATTCACTCAGAAAAACTGAGCGAATAGGAAGGAAGACGGCAGTTGAGCGAGGTGATGTTAAACCCAACAACACGATCAACGATGCTGCGCCAAAGGGAGATTGATTTGAAGACCCTCCACGACCAAACTCCCAATACAACAACATTAGGCAAATCGTACCCGGCACACATCGCAACACAACTGCTCAGACCCGTCCTCCGTACGGCTTCACCAGACATCATGTCGGAACACGACAAATCGCTTGGCGGCAATGCTTTGTCTGGTGGGTGGTAACTTCTGCCGGCAGCCGATGTTATGGCCTACCACCGACACTGGACAATATGTCCAGTACGATTTGCCTAATGTTGTTGTATTGGGAGTTTGGTCGTGGAGGGTCTTCAGATCAATCTCCCTCGACATCCTCCATTTACATATCGACCGATATGTAGCGAAGCACGTATCGGGCCGCTAGTAATCAATATAAAGATGAATGCAAGTCCGACTTGCATTCATCTTTATATTGATTACTAGCGGCCCGATGCGTGCTTCGCTACATATAAAGTGAAATAATAAAAAAATACTGGATTATCAAAATTATTTATTCAAACATAAAATATATTTTTTTAATTGCTAGCAATTTTATAACTTAATCCAAAACATTAAGATTATTAAATAAACGTCTGAGGGTACCGACTCTCGAACAGGCAACATAAAGTTGGCCATTTGAAAAACATGATTCCTCCAAATTCAGACCACAAACGTGAATTAATTGCCCTTGGGCTTTGCTGATGGCACTGACCTAGATGGACATAGCGAATGATAAATGCACAGGATATTGTAATCGTTTGAACTCAAACTGCATATCAGTTGGGATCATAGGGATACGTGGTATCAAACAAACTTCTCCTTTTGATTTAGCAGTTAATTAAATTTGGCAATAAATTTGACACTACCAATCTGGTGCAATTACACAGTTTTGGTGGATTATAAAATTACACAGAAAGTGGCACTGATTTTTATATATATAGATGAGATGAATGTCCACCGTTCATTGAATTCATTTGTTAAAAAAAATGTGATAAATGAAGAAACGTTGGTTCGATTCTATTCAAATTTCACATAAACCATCTACTAAACAGTCAAAACAAAGCCAGAATATTTGGTTTGGATAGGTGAGTCCGTTCTTGAGTTATAAAATCACAAAGTGGCAAATCACAAAGAAAGTGGCATTGATTTTTATATATTAAATAAGCCCGACTAAACTATCGGCCGATAGAAAGTTTTTAGTATGCGGGGGGTCTAAGGCTATGTGGAACCAATCACATCACTAAAACAAGGAACCTTCATAGCTAAATTTCCTGAAATAAAAATAATAATTAAAAATAAAAAGGAACTTTCTACTAAAGAGACAGTTAATGCATTGTTTTCAGAGTGGTCAGATTATAAATTTGTTTACAGTGATGGTTCTAAAAGTAATAAAGCAGTCTCTTTTGCTATTTATGAGCCAACATCAAATATAGGTGTTGGTCATAAAATTCATAAAGATACCAGCATATTTACAGCTGAAGCTGTTGCTATTTTGAGTGCTTTAACACATATAAAAAATTTCAATTCAGGACACAACAAGTGGATTGTAGTAAGTGATAGCATGAGTGTTCTGGAAAATCTGGGAAATAATAAATTACATGCTAACACTAACTATATAATCTATTTAATTAAAGAGTTGTGGACTGAACTGTCAGAGTCTAATATTGAAGTTAGCTTTGTATGGGTACCCTCACACATTGGTGTCCCAGGCAATGAAAAGGCTGATTATCTGGCTAAAAAAATTGTTGATTTAGAGGAGTTGATTCCGCAGTCTGATATGAGTGTTTCTATACCACATACAGATGCAGTTAGTCTTTTAAAACAGCGCATGTGTCATGCATGGGGGAGACACTCATATCAGTTTACACAGGTACAAAATAAAGGTAATTGGTTTGCTACTATGGATGTACAGGTAAACTCCTTACCTTGGTTTTGCAGGTATAAAAAATATATAAATAGAAAATTTTATTCAATTATCTGTCGTATGCGTTTTGGCCACTGTCGTCTAAATTATCATCTTCATCGTCTTAGAATGGCCACTTCCCCATTTTGTGAGTATTGTGAATTACAGAGAGTTCAGTCTTTGCATCATATCTTCTTTGAGTGTTCGTCTTTCAAATTCAGCGCCTTGTGTTGTCGGACGAATTACTAAATATTTATAAAAAACCTGATAAGGTCCCGCAATGTATTCAGGAGCTGCTTATGAATGCCGAAACTTATATATATTTGTACAAATTTATATCTGAGACTGTAAAGGACGTTTAGGTTATAATTTTTTTTTGTTTTTTGTTACGCCTGGTAATTGTATATTGCAGTATTAAGTATTATAATATTTTAAACTAGTTTATAAAACTTAAAAGTGTACTTTGCGAACATAATATATTGTAACTTTATAATTTGTTTATTTATGAGGTCAGAGGAGATAGCTATATAGTATATTTTGACTTGACAATGACGTTTACGTTTGTTTACCTTGGATTTGACAAATACTGATGAAAAATGGCTAATGGAAAATGGGAAAGGAAATAGAAATTATTACGAAAGAAGAGAATAATACGAAATTAAAAACAAGATACCCTAATACGAAAGACATTATATTGAAAAATTATTACGAAAGAAAACAAGGAACGAAAGACTAGGCGATATGGTCGAACGACTATAGCCTTCCCTAATGGGTAAAAGGAAAAAAAAAAAAAAAAAAATTAACATTGACACTATTGACAGTTCAGTTTACGTCTCGCTTGTTAGGTACTGGTAGTTTCGCATTGTCAATGTCAATTGTCAGTTATTCGATGCTTGTTGGATTTATTTTGCAAATTGACCTGTCGGTAGTGGTGAAAGGCTTAACACGTGCTTTTGTCAGTGCTACGAATATTTTCGATTGTAGTGTTTTGTTTTTTGAAGTGAAACTTCTTTAGGCACGCTTGACTTGGGGAGTAAACTCGCGAAAGCGTTACGAAAAATATTACAAAAATGATCGGGCAAGGCGAACGGAAAGCAAAGTATAGTCCTATTTCGTCTGTAATACAACGAAGCAGTTGGCACATGTAAATATTGCATGACATGCCGTGTATAAAGTTGTGGGTTCGCATCTCGCCGAAGATAATGTATATTTTTTGGATCTTTTTAAGATTTGTTAACAATTGAGTCGAGTATGAAGTTGTGAGTTCGCATCTCGCCGAAGGCAATATATATTTTTTGGATCTTTTTAAGATTTGTTAACAATTGATTACCTAAGAGCACAAATAATTTATAAATTTCGTTCTGTTCTGGCCTTTATATTGTTTTATATATTTTTGCTGAACATTTCTGATATAATTGAAAGTATAGAAGTTTGAAGATATCGTCACAATACGATAATTGGACACAAAGTACAAATTGCTTTCGAGCAGGCGCGTGCGCTCCTTAGAAGCAGATAAGCATTGCATACCCTAATAATTTTCTAAAAAAATATATAATAATTACATTAAAATAATTTATATACTACAAACTTAAAACTGAAAGACTGTTGATAACACTGCCATCTATTGGGGCTAATGCAAACTACTAACACACATTACAATGCTGTCCGCGCAACTCAACTTCGTCACGACGCTCGCGCCAGTTCGCGTAGCGACATAAGCAGTTACTAATGTGCCTCTTCCATACGCGTCTGTGAATAAAATTATTTGCTTGTGTGCATAATCTTTGCGTACGTGGGCGTGTAATTTCATTCAAATTTTTAGGCCGAACAAGCACAGCTTCTAATAATGCGGCGAATTTAAGAAGTTCACAAATATAGCATGATTGTTGATGAAATATAATATAAAATTTTACGTAATCATCATAGTAACAATATTAATGTATTTTGAAATAATCTTTTTTTCCCGCGAATTAATTCCAACTTTCCCGAAATTCGGTAATTTGTAAAAAGTGACAACACTATTTTGACGGTATTATTATAAGCGATGCGCCAACATGCCGCGTGCCCTGCCTCCCGCCGCCCGCGTCAGGGTTGCATACCGCACATGTATTACGTTAACTCTTTATGCGAAATAATATTAATTTTTGAAGTGAAACTTCTTTAGGCACGCTTGACTTGGGGAGTAAGCTAGCGAAAGCGTTACGAAAAATGATCGGGCAAGGCGAACGGAAGTTAAGTGGGGGATATAAGCACAGAGGCGCCCGTGGCGCGAGCTTGGTACTACGAGGTCTACGAGTTTTTTTTTTTTCAATAAAAATAGAAGATTATGCAAAAATATTATTTATTTTTTTTTTAATTTTGAGACACGGGTACACTCATTTATTTATTTATTTACACTTAACACTATACATTAAATTTTATGTTGACTGACAACCATTAAGGGGGTCAGTTAACATAAAATTTGGTACCGCCTACTTCACAGTCCCTCCTGTATCCCCCTCCCCTCCCTTACTCCCCCCCCCTCACCCCTTAATATTCCCACAAAACTACCCCCGACCCCCCTCATTGATTACCTCACCCCCCCGTGGATTATCTCGGGAACCAGAGGTCGTGGACTACCCGAGTTTGGGGTCCCCTGAATCAGGAGGAGGAGCCCGACCTTTTGGCCCCGAGGGAATCCACTCCCCCCTCTCCCCCTCCCCCGCAACCCCACGAAACCTATCCCCCCCCCGACCCCCTTTAGTTACCTCACCCCCCCGTGGACTATCTCGGGAACCAGAGGTCGTGGACTACCCGAGTTTGGGGTCCCCTGATTCAGGAGGAAGAGCCCGACCTTTTGGCCCCGAGGGAATCCACTTTTTTTTTTCAATAAAAATAGAAGATCTATGCAAAAATATTAATTTACCAATGAAACCATGAAATAAATTTAAATATTTATAGAAAATTAATATATGTATATGTGTATACATGTATATATTGTACACACATATATATATATACATACAGATGGTGCGAAAGAAGTTTCACTTCAGTCGTGTGGTCATAAGCACACTCGTTTTTTTTTGTTGTGAAACTCGATCGAGAGTGTTCATTGTGTTTGTGTACTTGGTGTAAGGTTTGTTTTATTGTTTGTTGTAACCGTCCTTTTGTATTGTTATTTTATTCTATTTTATTTAGGTTAGCATAATTCAAAATGGCCTCAAAAAGACCTCCTGACCCTGACCCGCCCCCTGACTTATTTGATCTTTCTCCTGGACTTACAATCACCCTCCCACAGGATATCGAAATAACCCCGAACGATAATGTTATGGATACGGACACCCATAATCGCAAGAGGGCCGCTAGTTCGCCCCCGGTCTCTTCAAGTATTAAAAGTAAGATTCCTAAAAATACACTAGGCAGGCTTTCGTACACACCACAAGACAATCCACCCTATGTAGTGAATGTTTCACTTAAAGACGATCAAACTTCAGGCACTGTGCTACAACCTATCAAGTTTGGTATGTTTTTGACGACGAATAACGTGAATAACATACGTCTCGATGGGATCAAACGTGTAGGCAGAAACCGCGTGTCAGTTGAGTTCAAGTCTTATCAGGATGCAAACAGTTTCCTTAACAATAAGATTTTATCCCAGCACAATTACATGGCTGCCATTCCACAATACAACATCACAAGAATGGGTATTGTGAGGGATATTCCAGTCGAATGGTCGGAAGATGAAATCATAAAAAATATCCAGGTTCCTCAGGGGTGTGGCTCTGTCATCAAGGCGAGACGAATGAGCAGGAAGGTGTCTTCTGCCGGTGTGACCGAGTGGAAGCCCACACAGACTGTAGTGATTACCTTTGATGGACAAATACTACCAAAGCGTGTCTATTGCTTCTACTCGGCTCTCCCAGTGGAAAGATACACCTACCCAACAGTCCAGTGCTATAATTGTTGTCGCTTTGGCCATACCCGCACCATCTGTAGATCGAAACCTAGATGTTTTAAGTGCGGTGGAGATCATCCAGGAGATGGATGTGAAGTCACCCGTGAATTGAGTCTCTGTGTTTCGTGTACTGGCAACCATTTCGCAAATGACAGTGCTTGTCCTGAATTGGGCCGACAGAAGAGTATCAAAGCTCTGATGGCGGAAAAATCGATATCGTATGCGGAGGCAAGTCGGGTCTTCCCACCTGTTTCCAGATCATATGCTGATGTCTCTAAACCTCTCTCACGTAACAAAGTTACTATAAATAAACCTCAACCCCTGTCCTCAAGACCCATCCCAGCAACCCAAAATTCATACCGGAAAACGGTCCCTTTAAAACCAAAATCCCATTCCCCACTTTCACCCGGTTATGATAAACGGACCCACCTGAACCTCTCCCAAAATTACTCCTTTTCCCCATCTAAAAATGGCTGTGCTCTCCCATTGGAAGCTCCTCAGCCAATCCTCCACAAACAGCAGGATAAATACACCGATATCCTAAATTTAATCACAGACATGCTCATGTCTGCTCTTGCCAGCCCATCTCATTCCATACCTGACCACGTTGCATCGAAATTGACCTCCATATTAAACTTTATCCATAAAATTCCATCCCCTAACATTTCTCCAGTGGAATGTGAGGAGTATTACTCCCAGGAAGCCTGATCTTTCTTATTTAATTAATAGATTTAAACCATCAGTCTGCGGCATTGCTGAGACATGGCTTTTGCCTGGAAGCAATTTCAGGCTGCCATGTTTCTCCAGTGTCCGTGATGATAGATCTGATGGATATGGAGGATGTGCCTTGCTCATCAATAGCAAGGTATCATTCTCTCAGATTCCTCTAACCTTTGTTGGCGATAACATAAATGTTGTTGCTGTGAAGACTGAGGGTATAAATATTTTTTCTTTTTATATTGCGCACCCACAACTTCAGTATCTTTCACTAATTAGGAATTTGTTATGCAGTCTTAGTGGCCCAATAGTTGTAATGGGCGATTTCAATTGCCATCATTACCGCTGGGGATCAGACACTTGTGATAACTTTGGCATTGGCTTGCTGGATATATTGGATGAACTCAATCTGTGCCTGATCAACGATGGTAATGCTACTCGTAGATCTCTGCCTGGTCAGAATAGTAGCTGTGTTGACTTAACATTTTGCTCATCCAATATAGCTAGTCTACTCATCTGGCGTCGCTTGGATATGACCTATGGAAGTGATCACTACCCCATCATAATTGAATTTCCTTCCAAAAGCATTCCTTTTAAAGTTTCTCCCCCTCTTTTAAAATACCAATTAAACTCAGCAGACTGGGATTTATATTCAAAAATTCTAGACCTTAGAATGTCTTCCCTCCCAGAAGTTAACCATGCTAACGCCCAGGAATGTTTCTTGTCCTTCTCCTCCACAATTGCTTCCACTGCTGATGATTGTTTCCCGTCCAAAAAACCCTTTTCTGGTAAACTCCCCCCCCCCGCCATGGTGGGATAGGGAATGCACTGACATGGTCAGGGCCAGGAATGAGGCTGAAAAGACAGTCAATGGCAATATGAACCTGGATAACCTCATTGCCTTCAAACAGATATTGGCCAAGTCCAGGAAATTCCTAAAAAGGAAAAAACGCGAAGGTTGGTCAAAATATTGTAGTTCGCTGGCTCCGTCCACCCCGGTTTCGGTGGTTTGGCGAAAGGTGAAACGATTTAGGAGCAGTTTAGCACCTGCCTCCTCTTCCAACAACTTCACGGAAGAACTGGGACACCAGTTCTTTTCAAAAATCGCTCCGGCTTATGTTCCAAGTCTTGAGGAAACCAATGTTGACATCTATGATGCAGACAACATTGAGGAACCAATGAACATGCCATTTAGCTTGGACGAGTTGAAAGCCGTGCTATCCCACGTCAAGGACTCCGCTCCGGGAGTGGATGGATTCCCGTACTCCTTTATTTCTAAAGCTGGACCAAAAACTCAGAAATACTACCTGGACCTGGCTAATTTCTGTTTTACTTCTGGCTTCATTCCCACAGAGTGGAAGGTTCAAGTTGTCATCCCGATTTTAAAACCAGGCAAAGATCCGAATGATCATTGCTCATACAGACCCATTGCTCTATCGTCCATACTTATCAAATTATTAGAACACTTAGTAAAAAACCGATTAGTGTGGTTGGTGGAAAACAGAGGACTGCTCCCAACGACTCAATTCGGCTTTAGGAAAGGTCTGGGCACAGCTGATAGTGTGGGTATCCTCACGTCAGAGGTCCGGCTGGCCCTTAGCAGAAATGAGTCTGTGGTTGCTGTCTTTCTGGATATATCAGCTGCCTATGATTCCGTTCTCCTCCCTAATCTCAGGCAAAAGTTGCACGAGCTGAGACTCCCGGCTAGGATTTGTCGCATCATTGGTAGCATTTTTACCAGTCGCACCATTCAACTTAGAATACCAGGGGGTGACTCTGAACAAAGATCGGTCTGGAGAGGTCTACCTCAAGGATCAGTTCTTAGTCCCCCATTATACAACATCTACACAGCTAGCTTGCCCTCTTCCCTTAATTTCGACTGTAAGATCCTTCAGTATGCTGACGATATTGCACTAATGGTGTGTGGCAGTTCCATTCAGGATGCCGCCCTATCAATGAATGTCTCTCTGGCCTCATTAAACCAATGGCTACTTGACAATGGTTTGTCTTTAAGTGCACCAAAGAGTAAAGCTGTCATTTTTACACGCAAGCGTTCTGTTCCTCTCATCGACCTTAACGTGAACGGCCAAAGCATTCCAGTCTCAGATAAGGCTAGGTTTCTGGGAGTAACCTTGGATTCAAAATTGTCTGGGGTTGATCACATCAGCAACACGGTCAAGAAATGTGAACGTTCAGTGTCGGTCCTTAAGGCTTTGGCTGGGGTGTGGTGGGGAGCTCACCCCTACACCCTTAAACTGGTCTATAATGCTCTGACCAGAAGCGCTATGGATTACTGCAGCTACCTACTTGAGCCTTGCAATAAAGAAGCGCTAAAGCAACTTGATAGCATCCAGTCCAAATGCCTAAGGATAGTGATAGGGGCTATGAAATCATCTCCCATAAACGCACTCCAAGTGGAATGTGCTGACCCTCCCTTACATCTTAGGAGACAATACTTGGCAGATCGATTCCTAACTAAAGTGTTTTTCCTCTCATCCCATCCCTTGCTCCCAATTTTAGAACAAATTGACCTCTCTTTTCATAATTCTTCCTATTGGAACCATAAAACAGTTCCCCTATTGATAAATAGGTATAGAGAGCTTAAACGGCTCTCCGTGCCTATTTGCCAATACCCATCTCTTCCGGTCTTCTCCGCTGCATACGAGTCGATTTATTATGTACCAAAAGTCGTTTTAGGTTTAGGTATACCTAGGAATTCCCAAAACGCCAGAGATGACTTCGAGTCCGCGGTCAAGCGTTATTGGGAAGGATGGAATTTCTTTTATACCGATGCTTCAAAACTCTCTGTAACGGAATGTACTGGGGTGGCAGTTTATTATCAAAACTATAGAATAGCCTTACTGTTCCAATGCCCACCAGAAGCATCAGTCTTTACAGGAGAGTGTGTTGCTATTTTAGAAGCCTTACAGTACATTAAATCCCATCAAATAACAAGGTCAGTAATTTTTTCAGATTCCCGTAGTAGTATTCAGGCCCTTAATCAAAATCAATTCCATAGCAAAATTAATAGTAAAATCATTTTAGATATAAAGAACTTGTTATTTGAATGCTACCAAAACGGCTTGGACGTTGAGATAACCTGGATCCCCGGTCATTCGGGTATTGCTGGCAATGAGTGCGCTGATTCGTTAGCAAAGTATGCCACATCGAATCCGGTTGATCAAAAGCACTACGTAGCGCATAACTACGATTTGCGGAATGGTGCCAGACCCAAGTTATTTAACTCGTGGACTGAAACATGGAAGGCGACTTCTAAAACCAAGGGCATCTACTACGTTGCCATACAGCCTGAGGTTCAGCGTAGGCCTTGGTTTTCTAAATGTCCTAAATTGTCGAAGAGAACTGTTTCCTCACTGTGTAGACTTCGACTCGGACATTGTTGTAGCCCAGTGTTCCTGAAAAAGATCCACGTCCGGGATAGTTCCCTGTGCGAGTGCGGTCTTGAGGATGGTACTTTAGACCATATTTTCTTTTCTTGCTCCCTTATTAATAAATCTTTTGACCTCTATTCAAAAATTCCCAAACTCAAAATCCCTCTTCCAACTAATTTTCATACCCTACTTTCCCACTTCTCCCCTAAATTAATAAATCTTTTGGCCCGATTCTTAAATGAGAACGAGTTAAAATTTTAATTGGTGCGTAGTTTATGTGTAAATAGTCTGTATATAGTATAAACTAGTCTAATTGTTGTCTCCTGTGTCCCTGTAAATTAGATTTTTTGTCTTACTAACAAATGTGTTTGTCCATGCAGCTATACTAACACCTACCACGAAGGGAAAAGTTCGACGGCCTGCCGTTACTTGCTGCCGTCACCACGTGACACTGGCAGAATAGTCGAAACCGGCTCAGTTGCCAAAGAAGAAAAAAAAAAAAAAAAAAAATATTTTGCAAATTATTCATTATTATCTTTTCGGACTACTTTTCGTGCTCTAACACTACATTAACCAGTGTTGCCGTTTTAGCGACTTTGTCGCTAGATCTGGCGGATTTTGGATGTGCTTAGCGACTTTTTTTATCATACTAGCGACTACAATAAATTTAGCGACTTCTAGTGACTTTTTGTATGCAACGTTGATTAACACCAATTCCCAGTAGTGGTAATGAAATTAGAAGAAAACATAGACATATTTTAGTTTAAATTTAACTGTGGTTACTAGCAACACTACGAATACTGCTATTGGATTTTCTGGAAATCCCCTCCCAGAATGACGTTGAATCTTTAAGTTCATCACTGTTTACTATTTCTTTCTTCTTCATTTCATTAATTCATTAACAACGTTCATAGAAAGAAGGGAATAACCAGGTTTTACTTTTTCACAGAATTAACTTGTTTGTATGTGAAAGGACGAATAGTGGCTTGTTCAATTGTCGTATCAAAATGACGCAATAAATACCGAAATTTTTTGCTTGTTTAAACCTATTGATTTGATTACTATGATTAAATACTTTATAATACAAATTTCCTTTTATTTACATCATATTTTGTAACCATGAAATATTTGGAAATATTTAGCGACTTCTAGCGGATTTTTTATTCGTCTTTTTTTCAAAATCTAGGGACTTTTGCTTCGAGGTCTAGGGACTTTTTATTTTCCTAAACGGCAACACTGACATTAACTACTAAAAACTGAAAGTGTTTTTACAAAATGTCACCAGTAAATAACGCTTTAAACAGTATTATAAATAGAAAGAAAGACTTTTGTTGCTTATGTTTGTGTTCTTTAGAAGAGGAACCGATTCGAATAAATGACGAAGTTGTAGTTAATATAAATAGTGACGAATACGATACAGTCATTTCAGAAGTGTTGAACTTTATTTTTGATCAAGAGGTAAAGTAGCTTTTGTAATACTTCATAGTGTCAAACTTTTTAACAATGTTAATTTGGTCACAATCATGTTGAACTATTGTTGTATCAGATCTTCTTTTGTTTTGGTGTATGTAATAAAAAGTATTCTATTCTGTAATATTTTATAAACAGTTATATTTTCTAACATGATTTGTTAGAATTAAAACTTTTTCAATAATAATTGTGGTTGAATACTTAATACTAACCTATACGATGTACAGACGGCAGCACATCAAGCTACTACAATCTGTTAGATTTCTTTATTAGATTTCCAACTTTATCTCTTAAAGTATTAAGGGTCAAGGTTGATTGGAAATATTTGACAGTTTCGGGTAGCTTGACCTGCTGTCGTCCGTAAATGCTTAGGTACAGATACCAGCACATTAAGCTACTAGGTGCAATCTGTCAAATTTCTTTAATAAATTTTCAATGTTATTGTTAAAGCATTAAGATTCTCTGTTGGTTCTGAAACTTTGACATTTTCAGGTTAGTTGACCTGCTGGTATCTGTACATAAGTATTAGCGCTCATTGTTTTATTAAGTAATATTTTGAAAAAAATAATGATATTCATGAAAGTAAACTAAGCGAGGCAGAATCTCCTATACATTCTTTGCATTTTGAAATCTGGTTTGTCAAGTTTGGTTGTGTATAAGGGCAGGAAAAGGGATCTATACAATAGAAATAATATATATTTAAATTGCAAAAAGGTTTACTATATAAATTATTATTGTTATAAAACATGATCTAAAATTTTTTAATTACTTATTCCAGATGTGTTCCTACATAAGTACATTCAACACACTCTGTGACCAGTGCACAAAATCAGCAATAACTTGCTATAGGTTCAAACATACATGCCTGAAGAATGCAGAGTATCTTACTGAAGTCCTAGATGGAGTTGCAAACAATTTTGAATATGCTACTAATGAACTATATGACTGTAAATCTCTGTATGTCTCCCTCAATCTTCAAGACTTTACTAGCAAACAATTCTATGATACTAGGAACAAGGTCAATACCCCACGAGCTGCATTGCGTAGATTCTGCACACTAGATAATACTAATAAACTTAAGGCTGACAATATGAATTTAAAAAAGATCAAAAAAGAAGAAAGACGTAAAGAACATTCTAAACTGAAACACAAGAAAAGTAGAAATACAACAGACATTCCAACTAGTGAAATGATGCTTGATAAGAACAATCATGATTCAATAAGATGTAGAGAATGTTACAAAGAATACCCAACTATTTGGAATTTGAGAAATCATTTTATTAGAGTACATGCTCCTAAGGTTTTTAAATGTTCCGAGTGCCCTAGAAGTTATGGCTCTGCAACATTTCTGGAAGCTCATAAATCTGACAGTCATTGCACAATAGTCTGCAGCGAATGTGGGAAAACTTTTCATAATAAGCATACTCTAAAAATGCACGAGTTGGGACATCTTCGCTTGAGCCTGGTTTGCCAAGACTGTGGCAGAGTGTACAAAAATAAAACTACATTCAAAAAACATATTGATTTGAATGTCTGTGGAAAGGAAACGAGGGCTAATCCAGCGGAAGCTACATTCACTTGTGATTATTGCAATAAGAAATACACACAGAAAGTTTCTTTAAGAGTTCATATTCAGCACGAACATGGAAATTATAAATCACATGTCTGTGAATGGTGCGGCAAGAAATTTTGGGCACAAAGTCGATTGAAAGCACACTCTGTAAAACACACGAAAGAGAGAAACTTTCCTTGTTCAATATGTGGAGGAAAATTTGTTACTAGAGAGTCCCTTTTGTATCATACCAGAACCCATACTGGGGAGAAACCATACAAGTGTCCACATTGCGATTGCAGATTCCTTTCTGCTTCCCGTAGAACGGATCATGTGAAACATCACCATTTAGGAGCCACACTTGAATGTGACATATGCCATAGCAAATTCAACTCAAAAGCTTATTTAATAAAGCATAAAAAGGCTCATGCAAAATCTGATGGCAAAGACAATTTAACTTATAACAATGTAAAAACTCTAATGATACCAAATAATGAAAACGAGGGTAAAAGTGTCACATTGTCAATTTCTGAAAATAAATCAAAAGATCTTTGGCAGATAAGTAAAGTAGATGAAGATATTATTCCTAGTTTTCAGAAAATTATTGCGTCAAGTGATGTTAATTTAAATCAGTTTACGGGACAGGTCTATACGGACGACGATACACAGCAGTCTTTGGAAGACGTAAAAGTGTATTTAGAAGTGTCTGACGATCCTGATGACTATATAAAAATATTAGGTGTTTAGTTTTAGACAGAAATATAAGCGCGGTTTTGAGGTACCTGTAGAAGAACCAATGGGACAACAAGACAATTACAAAGCCTACAAACTTACATAGGCATATTTGTGTTATATATGTGCTTGACCGCGATCCCACTTGATGGTAAGCAGTGATGTAATTGTTGATGGTAAAGTGCACTAGTTTATTAAGAGCCCATTTATTCTAGCCTTGTAGACGCTTAAACTGTAATGAAACGGGAATACCGCCGCAAATTGTTCCAGCTATCGATGAACGCAATTTACAAGACAAGGCAAAATTTTAATATATGGGTTTAAGAACTATAATTATAACACCATGATTATTCACCACTTACACCAGCCCCCTAATCGGCGAACATGTTTTTGTCAAATGATTGCAACTAGTTGGGAACATTTGGACCAAACGGACCAATGGGCGGTCCGAACGATCCCAACTGATGCCAACTAGTCGCAATCATTTGACAAATATGTGTTTGCCGATTAGGGGGCTGGGCACTATATGGTCATAGCAGTTCCAACATAAAAAAATCCAATGTGTCTTGTTTAATGCACCAGAACCTCTTTAATATGCAATTTTTGGAGAAATCGTGCATAACCCCAAATAATGGCCTCGACTTACGTGTTGTAGGTCCTGGGTTGAACCCAGGCGTTTTACTTTGTGTAATTTGTTTCATTACCACTGCTCTCAAAACATAAGATTTTTTCCATTCCCTCATAGAGAAGACGTACGTGTCCCAGCACTGGGAAGATTTAATTCAGACTTTTAAATCCAGTGTTAGTATGGTAAAACTTTTGAAACTAGTGTTTGTAGTATATAAAATAAAATAAAGGTTAAAAATAATATAAAAAGGCATTTAATTATTTACTTTAATTAGGTACTTCTTAACGTGATTATGAGCCTAGTCGTGGACGTCACGCGTGTCCAGTCTATCCGCAATACAAGCCAGAATGCTGTTATGGACCGTTGTCCATACAGCACATCTTCCTGTCCATGTGCTCATCGTCACGTAAGAGATCAGTGACTATATGCTCCAGATTGTCCCGTCTTGGTCACGGGGAAAACCAATCTGGTGACTTGTGAGGGTACCTATCTTAAATGCTTACCACGCTTCTTGTGACATCATATTTGAGACCATGACTAACGATGGAGGGGGAGGGAATGGGAGACCGTTACCTCCTATGAAGCAGTAGTGCTTGCAAAGGAGTAACTGGGGCGATCTCACGCACCTAGTCGCTGCTGGAGAAGCCGTAGACTTCTGGAAACAACAATCAACTCTCGGCCGCCGTAGGCGCGGACTTACGCCGGTAAGTCCGCGCCTACGGTGGCCGAGTGTGTAAAGGGGTAAGCAATGGGTAGCTCAACACCCGATAACCGCTTACGTCTCTCAATTTCCTAAGCCCACCGATCATTGGACTCGGCAGCATCATATCGTCTGCATAGCTCTGATTGAGCTTAATTAACAGCATTTACACAGTACGGTGGATTATCATAGCCAGTTTTGTTTGATCTATAATCAAACAAAACAAACTGGCTATGACAATCAACCGTCTCTTACTCCTTGCTGTACAGACGACAGTACATTGTTTTCAACTTTTGAATATTTGACAGTTTCGGGTAGTTTGAGCTGTTTTCGTCCGTACTGGTAGTTTGAGCTGTTTTCGTCCGTACTTCATTTATATGTATGTATGTATAAGGCATATTATTTTTATTTATATTACGACATTTTTTTTTCAACTGTTGTCTTTTATACAAGATCGCACTGGACCTAAAATAGCAGTAAGCCGTTTTTTTATTTTTAAGTATCCCTATGTGATGCTAGACATAAAAACCTTCAAATGTTTTACCCATCATTCTGTTAAAAATAAGTTTTTATAATGTTAAGTGGTAATTTGTTGTACCTACATATTATAAACGAAATTTATATGTCTAGTGGTAAGTAATTTCTTAAATAAAATGTGTATTAACTGTTTTCTGTTATATTTTTCATTTAAACCTCTTGCTGTTGCCTTTTTTTTCTTGTTTTTTTCGACCTGGGGTGGGCGGCGGCGTCTGTCACTCTTACTGACTAAAAACCACCCCGGTGTTCCATCTCATTCTTACGCCGGGAGTTGCGAGAATGAACACTGTTTCCCCAACCTCCGATTGGTGCCTCTTCGGTTCAGGCGGGAGAGTCTGAGTGAGATGTTTGTCTCCCCCCGTGACGTCGAGTGGCCGCGTGTAAAATTTCGCACCGCCACTTCGAGTCCTAATGTTCGGGGGGCGACAGACTTTAGAGGGGCTGTAAGAGGGCGTTATTCGCCCTTCACCAACGCCCGGTGCGCCTGCTGCGGGCCGGGAGAGGGGTCGAGAACGCCCTCTTCCTTTCCGCAGCCTCCTGTGAGACGACTGTTTCGCAGTAGAAAACCACCGCATCTCAGGACTCTTCATTGCCGACCATCTACTCGAAAACAGTCGGCAGCGACAGGTGACTGCCTACTTCAAAGATGAGGGTACGGCGCGGCTCCTCCCAAGCGGTACACTCTGCACTTCTGCTAGGGTATGCCACGCCAGGGCCTCCCGGCAGTCGACGCATGTCTTTTATCTGTTCTGTGGTCGACGCAGTAGTGACACCTGGCGTCCACCTCCCTGTTTATGCGACACAGATACTTTCCAAAGCAACCATGCCACGCACGCAACGCACCAGTACACCTAGCGCCTTGCTGAATGCTTGTGGATTCGGGGCATGGACGCATCAGAGATTTGCGTCATCGCCCCGCGAAACCACACCAAGCAGAAGGCTGGTTGATGTCGACAATGATATCGTCAGCCGCCTCCTTCAGAGCGCGCGTGAACATGCCCTTGAGGCTGCCCGATTTGGTGACAACCTTCAGGACGATAAGTAGGTGGGATGGTGTGGCCCGGGGTGGAGTTGAGACACCAGTCTCTAGACATCGCTAACGCCTTTAACGCCCTACCCTAGAGTTGCATCAGGGTGGCATTCCGGTATCACCGGATGCGGACCGGACCAATCTCTGTCGAGTGGTCGAGGCCTATCTGACTAACAGGCCGTCATCTAACCGGTCACGGAGGAAGGAGTGTGGAACCGGCGAATGTTGTGCGGTGTTCCATAGGAATCGGTCCTGGGGACGCATCTGTGAATCATCGGGTAGGACTGGGTGCTACGCGCCGACCTCCCTACTTACTATTGTCGTTAGCGTAGTTTTTACGCTGACGACACGCTGGTCCTGGCACAAGGGAGCTTGCACCAGACGGCGGCTGATGCAGCGACTCTCGGGGTTGCGACAATAGTCGAGAGGATCCGACAATTTGGACTTAAGGTGGCCCTGCACAGCACAAGTCCCGAGGCCATGTGCTTCCATGGTCCTCGGCACGCGCCACCGTCAGGTTCCTACATTCCGGTAGGACGGGGTTCACATCGGCATTGGGTCGACGATGAAGTACCTAGGACTCGTCCTCGACAGCCGGTGGAACTTTGAGGAGCACTTCCGACGTTTGGCTCTCTGACTGGAACGGGCTCCAGCCCAATCTAGGGGGACCAAACGCCTCCTGCCGGAGGCTCTATGCGGGGCCATGCGGTCCATGGTCCTTTACGGGGCATCGGTATGGGCGCGTTCCCTAAGGAAACGGAACAGCCCGATGGCTAACTGCGTCCCAGAGGGTCATGGCCGTTCGGCTGGTTCGGGGATACCGCACGGTCTCCGCACCGCTGAGGCGGCGAGCCTCCTTGCCGGAGTGTCACCACTGTGGGGATCGCCCTGAGGACACGGTGAAGGTATGCTCAGCTTGGATAGAGCACCGTCGTGTCCTCGTGGCGGCGATATCTCGCGTCCGGCCCTGGTCCAGGTCATGGTACGGTGTGAGAGTGCACCGCGTCACCTCCTTTTGCGAAAGTGATGTTGGCAAAGGAAGAGGTGGAGCGTGTGAGGGAGCGGGAAACCCAGCGCCCTCACACCTCTAGCCGCCGCAGGAGTCCTGGTCGGTAGACAACACCGAACTCCCGGCCACCGTTTTACGCGCGCCTCAAAGAGATGTAGCATCAGTGGCGGATTTACAAATTGGCCGCTAGTAGGCTATTCAATTTTTGCCGCCCCTACTGACTTGAAATTAAATACGTTAGATTCATTTTTTTTTTTGCTGGAAATCATCAAATGACCTCTCCCGCTCTAAGCGGAGCGGAAGGGTGTGTCAAGCTCTTACTGACTAAAACCTACATGTGTTTCTTCACTTACATTCCCTTTTAACCAACCCGTAACCCTGACGCGGGAGGCATCCGTCTTCGTGGCCCTCGTGGCCTTTATTTATTTTAGTTATTTTCATAGTCTTATGACTTATGGGATTCTTCTCTGGGGAACTTGTGCGGACATCAATACCATCTTTGTTTTACAGAAAAGGGCTGTTCGAGCCATTTACAACCTTGGTCCTAGAGATTCTCTTAGAGAAAAATTCAGAGAGGTGAACATTCTGACTGTAGCTTCGCAATATATATTTGAAAATCTTATGTATGTACATAAAAATATATCTAATTTTAAGAAAATAAACGAAGTTCATAATATAAATACCAGGAACAAACACAATCTTGCTGTACATCACACTCGTCTCCACAGAGTAGGCAACTCGTTCATGGGTCACTGTATACACTTTTACAACAAGCTTCCCATGGACATTCGAAACTTACCCATTAAACGATATAAAACCTATATAAAGGCCAAACTTTGCAAAAAGGGGTATTATAAAATCTCAGATTAT
This sequence comes from Sesamia inferens, assembly GCA_037179545.1. Taxonomy (NCBI): domain Eukaryota; kingdom Metazoa; phylum Arthropoda; class Insecta; order Lepidoptera; family Noctuidae; genus Sesamia; species Sesamia inferens. The sequence goes on from CM073949.1 coordinate 8,464,181, forward strand.
TTAGAGGATAGAGAGGCTTGGGACTGAGCTGCTCGCTCTGTTAAGCATTGTTATTAAGCAATATGCGTAATTATAACGTAAATTATTGTAAACATTTTCATTTTTAATGTCTGGACTTTAAAAAAGACGATGATCCCTGAGTTTGTTTCGGCTATTTCTTCTCAGAGGTAGTCAGTTAGGAAATGCCGGCTTCATCTAGTTTAAAAAAAAAAAAAAAAAGAAAAAAAAAAAAACATGACGTGTAAAAGTGATCGGTGATCCTACTTGCTTAATAAACGATTTCATTTCATTTCATTTCATTTCATTTCATTTCCTCACGGTGTGCTAACATTTCAGCGAGGCGCGCGTGAGACACAACGCGCCGTCGACTCGGGCCTGGTCCTTACCGGGCGCCCACTGCTCACCGCCCGCAGGCCGGCTACGGTGGCTAGGAGTTCGATGTCGTCCCCCGACCACGGCGTCTCCTGCGCGGCTAGTGGCGTGAGGGCGCTGGGATTCCCGCTGCCTGACGCGCTCCGCCCCTCCTTTGCCAGCATCACTGTTTCGCAGAAGGAGGTGACGGCCTGCCATGCACTCTCGCTCTGGACCAGGGTCGGATGCGAGAGATCGCTGCCACGGGGACACGGCGGTGCTCTATCCAAGCCGGGTAGACCTCCACCGTGTCCTCAGGGCGATCCACACAGTGGTGATACCCTGGCGTTTCCTCCCGCCTTATCCGGAATAGGAACCTCCCGAAACAACCGTGTCCGGTAAGGACCTGCGACAGGAGGAAGGTGAGGGTGCCGTGGCGCCTTTTTAGCCACTCCTCAAACACGACCGACGCCGATGTAAAAATTACGTTAGTCTAGTGCATAATCGTATTAATTAAACTTTATTCTGAAATTACAACTTTATGATTTGTGTTCTATTGTCCTCGTTACATCGACTTATTCTTCGAAATACTTAAAATTCTCTCATTTAGCTATAAAAAACTTACGGAGTGATTCTTAAAGATCGGCAGCGGAGATCAAATCTATGGTGGAAGCCTGAATTTGAACACTCACTTTAAGAAATATATTTTATGAATAAAAATCACACGTATAGGCGTTGACGTTATAGAACTTTAGGAGTGTTATATTAACTGCCTACCCTTGTGTGAAATAATTGTCGTCCGGAGTTTTGTTTTGAATGGTCTTACATAAAAATCACCTTTATCAGTTTTGTCAATCCCACATCATCGAGCACTGACAAATTCAATGCTCGATGATGTGAACTAGCCCGGAGTTTTTGACGGGAAAGTCAAGCTGAGTGTCACACTCATTTTTAATTGGACTTTTAAAATGATTTAAAGTGCATTCAGTAAATAATTAACAAAGAACAGTGAAATATCGCAGCATAGTGGCCACATTATGACTTTACCTCTAACCTCCATCGTAGATGGTTCACGCGGCCATCTTTTTCGACATATTGATTACCTAAGACACTAGCTGTATGGCTCTGTCTTTGCCTTTCCCAAGAAACGGTTAGAATTTAAAAAAAAGAACCGGCCCGACGTAGGGATGAACATGTAAAAATATATCGGTATTTTTTTCGATATAATATATCGTAGTGTTATATCGATACTGTGCGATATATTATAGAATAAATATATCGATATTTTAAAAATATATTTGTTCTTGTAATTAAATATTCTATAATATTAAATAGAGATCAGCACTCTAATTGCTTAACACACTATGACTGTCAGTTGGAATAATTTTGAAGTAGGTACCTATATTGCCGGTCCATTGCTTCATATGACGAAACATTTGTTTGCTCCACAGCGTAAACAAAGCAATAAATGTTGTCGAACTGTCAAAATAAAACCCATTGCTAGTGATAGCTGGTTAATCATTTACCCTTCTGGTTAGTTATGAGTAAAAACAATTTAAAAAGATGATTCAAATCAACTTTATTTATAACAAATAAAACAAGTAAGCACCCAGATCACATATATATGTCTAAAGCAAGTGAGTGAGCACAGACATGACAGACAGGTTTAAAAAAAGTTTTACTACCAGTGCTGCCCTCGCGGAGAGTGCCTATCTCACGTCATGTCCATGTTTCGTTATTTCAAAATTTCAAATTCGTTGTTTTCGTTATTTTTCTATAATTTGGGTATTTTCGTTTAATTTTTACTCAAATTGACAGTGTTGCAGATTTAAAGAAATAAGTCTTAGAGAATGCGTAGATAAAGGAATGGGACGAAGAAATGGAATGTGAAACGATATTTGGAATATCGGATGAAATATACCGATATTACTTTCGATACGAGATGATTTGATAATATCGGATTGAAGCCATATATCGCGTACATGTATCGATATTTTTTGAAATATCGATATATATCGCCCAACACTGGACCGTCGTCAGCCGATGGGCTGTCATTGTACGTTGAATTTGTTCAGTTCTTATTTTCAATTGATTTTTATGTAAATAGTGTAATGTTCTAAACAAAACATACTTTGTTTCGAAGCAGGAGGATAAGCGGTAGAAATAAATCAATATGACGTTTTTAGAGGACACGTTAATAATATTAATATCGCAAGTAAGTTGATGTAAACAAAGTCTTAGGTTATGTATTTAACAGTTTCAAATATTTTGATGATAAAAACGTTTTGTTAGTAATAGATAAACAACTTTATTTCCATAACTGCTACTGAAACATTTAGTAGCAGTTATGGAAATAAAGTTCTTTTATCTATTACTAACAAAACTTTAAATTTTCCATTAATTAGTGTTATGCTAACATTTCAATTCTTATTTGATTCTTATCAAAACATCTCCCAATTCGAAGCAAGTCTATGCAGTTTTATAATGAAACTATCAGGATGTTCAGTATGTTCTATTTTAGGACCAAAAAAAGTATTTTGGAGCAACCTGTATGTAAACAACTAGTCTAGTAGTAGGTAATTTGCCAGTGCCATGAATAACATTGCATCAATCTATTTAAAATTAATGAATTACATGGAGTAGGCAAATTGAAGGAAAGAGAGAGAGAACCCAGGCACAATCATGGTCCACTGGAAGGACTAAGTGTGGAAAACAACACATAGAACTCTCAGTGTGTAGTGCAGCACAGGCAGTGATTATAAAATTACTAATATTTTATAACATTACTAGCTTCTGCTCGCGACTTCATCAATATACAATACTACTTTTTGTTTATGCGAAAACTGCCGAGGCAAACCGTGTTCAGTATTTTTAACACATTGCCTGTCCATGCATTATATTTAATGAATTTTTGACTGCTGCTGTGACGTCCGTGCTTTATCGCTAATGCATGAGCCTATTCTTTTTGATTGGGGTTTTGTAGACAGGGCGTAAGAGCTACGTCTTTAATATTTTGCAGACATATTAGCAGTGAATTGGGAATAATAAAACATCAATGTCCCACGATTTTTTTTTGTAGTTGGTAACATGAACTGGGTTATTGAAAAGCATTGTTATTTGGATAAATTCCACTGGCAATTACTGAGATTCGCTATAAAATGTTAAGCAAAATGGTTTATTACATGGAATGCACTCGGTGAGTGGCTGTATTTTATATAAAGAGTTGCCTTCATTATGTGATGCCTTATTTGTAATTTACGATATTCTGACTGTCACATTCGTGCATTAAAAATAATGCAATCCTGAAATTCAGTATATTCAAAAGTTTTATTGAAAATCATTTGTATATTTTTTGTAAGTACATAAAATGAAACAGATTGGCTGAAAAAAAAAATTGGATGTTACAACAACCTTATCCAAAGTACTCTGGACAGGCAACATGTTAAGTAAAGAATCTATGAATGGACAATGGCAGGTCAAGCTACCCTAAACTGCCAAATATTCCCAATCAACCTTGAACCTTAATGCTTTAGAGATAAAGTTGAATATCTAATAAAGAAATCTGACAAATTGTAGCTGCTTGATGTGCTATCGTCAGTAAAAAATTTCAAATAGATATAATGAAACTCCACAAAGTTATAAGCTTGCTCTTCTACTTGGTTGAACCAACAAAAATATAGTCAAAGCTCCGCTCAAGCGGGCAAGCGTGGGGCATTGTCCTCTGGCGTCAGCTGTTGGCTGCGCGCAAGTACTATGATCTACCGTAAGCTGCGTGTGCGCTTGGTATCCACACTGCAATATTTTCTAAACATATTGTGGAAAAAAATATTGGAATCAATTCAGTTGCTTATTCTGAACAAACTATATTCATAAACAAAAAATAATGTTGTATAATTGCAGCCCCTGACCCATCACTCTCTCTTTGCACTACTTCGTATATGCTCAGCATTTTTTCTGATATTTAATCCTTTTGTTTGGGTTGTTAGAGTAGTGTGTGTTAAATGATTTATAACTTTTCTTCAGGAACTAGGCTGTCAAGTGCGAAAAGGTTTTCCAAATTCGACAGGTAGTTATGGAGATATAAAATAAAATAAATAATTTTTACCTTTTTGTAGTATTGATAACTGATCACTAGCTACCTTTTTTTTAAAAAAAATTAATGTCACCATTGAAGCGGCACGCATACTATACATAAATCATCAAATAAATAGATTTCATAGAATCTAAACAACTTGGCAAATTATAAATTTCCATCTTAAAATTAACGACGAAGATATAAAGGCGGACTTGGAGGTAGCAACTGAGTTTGAGAATTTTTTTACTAGTATTCCAATAATAACAACAAAAACTTTGTCTTCTTCCTCCACTTCTGCTTACGCCATACTAAAAGAATGTGTTCCAGAATGTGACAAACACTTTGAATTTACGTTTGCGACTGCTAAAGACATCATAGAATCTTTTAAGGATCTTGATTTAAAAAAAACTGCCGATCATTGGGGTTTGTCAGTATATACTGTAGCTTCAATAATAGACGTTATCGCACCTTTCTTAGCAATTGTTTTTAATTCTTGTGTCACATTTGGTATATTTCCTGATTTGATGAAACTTAGCAAAGTAATTCCACTGTTCAAATCTGGTAGTACAACTGATCCCACGAATTTTCGGCCAATTTCTATATTACCAACTTTGAGCAAAATTTTTGAAAAATTAATTTTGAAACAGTTGTTGAGACACTTCAACTTGTATAATTTATTTCACGTGAAACAATTTGGTTTTACAAAGGGTCGTTCAACTACCGATGCGGGCGTGGCGTTGCTAAAGAACATATTTGGGGCCTGGGAGGAATCGCAAGATGCTCTTGGTATTTTTTGTGATTTGTCCAAGGCCTTTGATTGCGTACATCATGATACTCTTATTAGGAAACTGTACCATTATGGTTTGAGGGACAGAGCTCTCGACCTTCTGACTTCTTATCTGAATAATCGAATTCAGAGGGTTGATGTTAATGGCAACAAATCTGCAGGATCTGAGGTCACCATGGGCGTTCCGCAGGGCTCAATTCTAGGTCCTTTCTTGTTTTTAATTTATATTAATGACTTACCTCATCACCAGGGGCGTGCACAAAGATTTTATTGGGGGTATGCATAAATATACCTACTATCCAAATCTCTGTGCTTATATATGGTAAAACTTAAAAAACGTAACTTAGACGTAGTTTCAATTTAACATAGTCGCGTACTTTTTCGCATGTCAACATTGAATTGATGTTTGTGCGTGGCTACAATGAACATCTAAGTATGTGATTGATGATAAGAACAAGTCAAATAAATGATATACGTGGGGTATTAGGTATTTTTTATTTGCCCAAATGAATACAATGAAATCATCATCATCTCAGGGTTAATACCAGTCGCATCCAAAGCTTTGGAATCTGGGGTCCGCTTTTCCAGTCTAATTACTGATTTTGGCGAAATTTCGACAATTTCCGTGAAGCGACTGCCGTCTGACCTCCACAACGCGAAGGCAATATCGAAGCATTGAAGTTAGACCAATTGTTGGACTTTTGTGGGCTCCAACAACCCGTAACGACTGCCACTAGATGTTCGCATGGCAACCGAAACCAACGGCTTAACGTGCTTTCCGAGATACGACCAGACCAGTGCAAATATTCATATTCATGCATACAAATACTTACACTGCGCGAGGATCGAACCCGCGCCTCCTTACGCAGCGGCCGCGTTCGCTACCGCTACGCCATGTAGGCTGTCAAAATACAATGAAATGGTATTACTAACTCAACTGTAAATAAGTAATAATTTATTTCTCAAAAAACTAAAAAAAAAAATATTTCACTATCTATAAATTAAATCAACGCGCCTATCTATTTTTAAATAACTCTGTAAAAATCAAATATATATAAGATCGTTTTGAAATCGCTAAAAGTTCTTTTAAAATGGACAGATAGACAAATCTATGAGTCTGCTTTGGCTTTTCATAAATATGCGCAATGCACTACTCATTGGAATCATAACTATTAAATTTTGCTAATTTGTAAACTTCAGGAAAATTATTACAACATAAAGTATAGTATTGAAATTCAAAAGCAAGTAGGTTGAAAAACTTAAGGTCTTTTAAGTTTTTATAACGTCGAACTGTCAAAGCCGTGTTTTAAAATAATATACCTATACGAGAAACAAAACAATTTATTTGTACACACTACACAACCTGCTAACCACATATAATTATCATAATACTTTTTATAAAGACAACCTTTCTTTTGTGTTAAACCAAAAACTCTAAAATAAATGAATATTCAATTCCGCTTAAAACAATCAATACATATTTAACCCAATAATGAAACAATATAATGACGCTTAAAACACCAATAATGAAACAACATAAGCTGCTAAAATAAAAAGGTATTTGAACGAACAACAATCACGCTATATTTCTGAACTTCTTAAATTCGTCGCATTATTAGAAGCTGTGCTTATCATGGGCTTTAAACCCAAAGAAATTTCACGCACACGTACACAACAGTTTAGGCACACAAGCAAATAATTTTATACACAGACAGATACGGAAGAGGCACATTTTGTTTATGCTTACGCCGTAAGAGGCGCGGGTGTCGCGCCTAAGGCAACTAATGTGTCTCGTTAGCACTAGGCCCAATAGATGGCAGTGTTATCAATAACTGATTAACAAAGTCTTTTAGTTTTAACTTTGTAGTATATAAATTATTTTACAGTATATTATAATTTTAGAAGACTATTAGGGTATGCAGAGCTTTTCTGCTTGTATGGAGCGCACGCGCCTGCTCATCACGTGAGGGATAATCACAACATAGTATTGTTCGCGGATGACACATCTCTAATTTTTAAAGTCAAGCGTCAGCTAGCAAATTTTGACGAAGTTAACAATGCACTTTCGAAAGTTGTCCATTGATTTAATGTAAATAACCTTCTTTTGAATGAAAAAAAAAACTAAATTCATTAAATTTTCTACGCCAAATGTCAGGCAGCTAAGTACCAATGTTCAACTGAATGGAGTAGAGTTGATCCCTGTCGAGTCGACAGTTTTTCTTGGATTGACTATTGACTCCAAGTTACAATGGGGTCCTCACATTGAGAAGCTGTCGGGCAGACTCAGTTCTGCCGCTTATGCTGTTAAGAAAATTAGACAGATAACTGATGTGAATACAGCCAGAATTGTTTATTTTAGTTATTTTCATAGTCTTATGACTTATGGGATTCTTCTCTGGGGAACTTGTGCGGACATCAATACCATCTTTGTTTTACAGAAAAGGGCTGTTCGAGCCATTTACAACCTTGGTCCTAGAGATTCTCTTAGAGAAAAATTCAGAGAGGTGAACATTCTGACTGTAGCTTCGCAATATATATTTGAAAATCTTATGTATGTACATAAAAATATATCTAATTTTAAGAAAATAAGCGATATTCATAATATAAATACCAGGAACAAACACAATCTTGCTGTACATCACACTCGTCTCCACAGAGTAGGCAACTCGTTCATGGGTCAATGTTTTACACTTTTACAACAAGCTTCCCATGGACATTCGAAACTTACCCATTAAACGATATAAAACCTATATAAAGGCCAAACTTTGCAAAAAGGGGTATTATAAAATCTCAGATTATTTAGAGGATAGAGAGGCTTGGGACTGAGCTGCTCGCTCTGTTAAGCATTGTTATTAAGCAATATGCGTAATTATAACGTAAATTATTGTAAACATTTTCATTTTTAATGTCTGGACTTTAAAAAAGACGATGATCCCTGAGTTTGTTTCGGCTATTTCTTCTCAGAGGTAGTCAGTTAGGAAATGCCGGCTTCATCTAGTTTAAAAAAAAAAAAATAAAAAAAAAACATATGACGTGTAAAAGTGATCGGTGATCCTACTTGCTTAATAAACGATTTCATTTCATTTTATTTCATTTCATTTCATAACAAATTAATATTGAAATAAACAATCCAGATAGTCTTCTTTGTTGGTGGCTGGATATTCTTTGTGAAGCAACTGTTCCGTGACTATGAGGTCCATCATTTACTGGTGCAGCTCATCTTCTCCGTGACCTTCGCTCTCAGCTGCACCATGTTTGAACTCATCATATTTGAAATCATTGGCTATTTGGATTCTAGGTAAGTTACTATGCATCAACTTGTAATGAGCTTTGACTTCTTAGTTAAAACAGGAATATAGGACAATTTTTTTTTTTAAATATTTATAAACCAGTACTTGATCGCAATCCCACCTAATGGTGAGCAGTGATACAATCGTTGATGGTAAAGCGCGCTAGAATATTACGAGCCTATTGAGTCCTCACATCCAATTAAAAATCAATTTGCAACATTTTAGAACTCTGTATGCAAACTATAAGGCTCGGTGTAAATGGGCCACCGACCGCAGCCACCTGTGGCCAGCGACGGCGACTTTAGAAACTTTTTAATATATTTTGTATAGACGCGCCGCACACGCGTATCCGGTGGCGGCCACTCGCTACAGTAGTGGCCGCGACTCGCCTCTAGTGGTCACTACGTGCCACACAAAACGCCGACACCCGCCACTGTCGCATTGCTCCACCCCCCGCGCAGTTAACCCGCGCGTCCGACGTTCTACGTATCGCACGCATACCATCATGGGGCACAACGTCTCAATGGATGTTGATACATTCATATCGGAAATCCATTCACGTCCACAACGAGCGGGTTATAAAATGTGGCGGCTTACAGACACAGGTGGCTGTCGCTCACTTCTGACACTTTTAGAAATGTGGCGATAGCGGGCGACACACACTGGTGGCTGTGGTCGGTGGCCCATTTGCGCCGAACTTTAGTAATGTACTGGAGTTGCCAAACCAACACAAATTATCTATTACGTAACATATTATAATTCTGTGTCAGCAGGCAAAAACGGAGATAGCAGGATGAGCTCCTATAGTAAAAATTGTGATATTTTTTATTGTAATATATTACTGCTTTTCTTCCAGCTCCCGTTATTTCCACTGGAACATGGGTCTCTATTCGCTGCTATTTATGGTCATAGCTTTGATACCATTCTACATTGCTTACTTCTGCATCAGCAATATTAGGTTTGGTAAGTTTGAATTCAAGAGCCGAAAAAGATATTTATAAACCCTGAAATCAATTTTGCAAATCGGAACATAGTCCTTAGATTAATACGCGTTTCAGTAGACTCACTAAACACATGATAATTCGAAACTTAGAAGTACCATTTGGAGGTGAGTTGTACACAACCTGGATTTTTTTAAAATATTACCTTTAAGAATCACATTGACAGTAATGTAGTTTTTAACAGATACCCTATTAGGTTGGGGCCGCACATAATTTTATTATAATACAATAATCTATACTCTATACTAATTTACAAAGCTGAGGAGTTTGTTTGTTTGAACGCGCTAATCTCAGGAACTAATGGTCCGATTTGAAAAATTATAGCTGGATATGGATAGCCCATTAATCCAGGAAGGCATTAGGCTGTATAACATCACGCTGCGACCAATGGGAGCGGAGCATATAAAAAAAAACTTCGAAACCTTCGCGTATGAAAGCGCGTGGCGTAGCTAGTTGAGCTAGTACACTATGTGAGTTGGTAATAATAATTATTGTCTTCTAGCAATAGTTAAACTATGCTGTCGTCCAAAAAGAGTTGATTCTTAGCCTAATTTGACTAACTGACATTTGATTTTTATTGCATAATACCTTTTTGTTTCAGTGTCACAGAACATGATAAGACCTTTGACTATGTTTGTCTGGTTCATTTATTTATACTTCTTCTGGAAGATTGGAGATCCGTTTCCAATTCTAAGTCCAAAACAGGTGAGTGAAAGTTTAGTAATATTCTAATACAAATTGGTTTGAAAACAAGATTGGATAGTAAAATTACCAACGCCGCTTTGGTTAGAGTATGTTAAATGGAAACCAGATAAATGGATTGGAATACAAACTTCTTTTTACAGTCTATAAAACAATACTGTGTATGTGTAAATATTTATCCCAACAATGAGACTCTTTACTGGACTATGCACAGTAAAGACTCATTTGGCTGTTTTTTTATCGTTTTGGATCTAATGTTATCATTGTATTCCAGTTGACAGCCACCGTGCCGCAGCGGCAATGATAGCGCCCTTAGCGCAAGGAGGCGCGGGTTCGATCCCCGCGCAGTGCAAATATTTGTATGCATGAATAAGAATATTTGCACAGGTCTGGTCACGTTAAGCCGTTGGTCCCGGTTGCCATACGAACATCTAGTCACAGTCGTAACGGGTTGTTGGAGCCTACAAAAGTCCAACAAATTGTTCTAACTGCAATGCTTCGATATCGCCTTCAGGCCAGACGGCAGACGTTTCGCGGAAAATATTGAAGTTTATCCAAAATCAGCAGTTAGACTGGTAAAGCGGATCCCAGACTCCAAAGCTGAAAAAGCTTCAGATGCGACTGACATGACACTGAGATGATGTTATCATTGCATTTCAGTCTATTGTTATTATTCAAAGTAACTAACTGCACCTCTCTTTTATATTTCAGGGTATATTTTCTATTGAACAAGGCGTGTCTCGTATAGGAGTGATTGGAGTCACCGTGATGGCTTTATTGTCTGGATTTGGTGCGGTCAACTACCCATACACTTCGATGGCTATATTTATAAGGTAAAATAAATATGTATAACTAAAAAAACTAAAATAAAATAATATGTGTGGCACTCGGGGACTGCCGCGGTAAAACTATTGCGTAGCATTTTTATCAACATAATAGGGTATTTGACTAAAAAAAACTAATTAGTCCGTCAGTCAGATTTCCAAAAAATACTAGGCACGTATTTTTTCTTTTTTCATATAAACAAAAAATGCAGACGACACAGTGCGTTGAAAACTCGAGTGACGTCACAACACTGTACACTTTTTACTGGCCAGTGACGTCACCAGCCACCACTCCTGATCTTTGATGCCTTTTATATTTGTAAATGTTTATTGTTTTGATAAAACAAAAAATACGTGTCTAGTATTTTTTGGAAATCTGAGTGACGGACTAATTAGTTTTTTTTAGTCAAATACCCTATTATGCAGTTTTAATTATTAATTTAAGTATTTTTTATTTATGCAGTATTTTTTTTCAAAAAAGTTACACCTTTTAAGCGTGGTGACCGATCAGAAAATATATATTTTTTCTTTTATTAAATAAATAAGTTTCTTTTTCGTTACGGAATTTCTTGATTTGGTCGCCGCGGTCAAAGCCCGCGATAAATGCTATGCAATAGCTTGTAAAAACGCTTTAATGACAATAAAGAAGTAGCAGTTAAAGTCTATGAGTTTAAAAACTCAGGACTTTTCCCAACTGTCTATTTTTTGGTGTGGATGAGAAATCATCACATCATCATTACCTTACATTACCATCATCATCATTACCTCTCCTGGTCTTGGCGGAGCGGAAGAGCGTGTCAGACTTTTCCTGACTAAAACCCACCCGCGTTCCTTCACCTACCTGTGCGCCAGAGTCACGGTTACTCTTTCAACGAACAAGAACATGATAAGAACCCTGGCCCAGGCATCGTTCTTTGTTGGATGGCAAATGTTCGTGTGATTTGTATGAGTGTATTTGTATTTTAATATATAAATATAAATAAATTAATAAATACAATAAGTTGCCTACAACTGATGTATATTTCACGGTTCATGAAAAATATTCTGGTGACAGACAGACAGACCGTGGACATTTAGTAATAGGGCCACGTTTTACCTTTTGAGCACGGAACCCTAATAAGAAGTAGTACTTGGCATAATAGCGAAATCTTGCTCCGCAAATCAAAATCGTCCAGTCGGAAGCGATCTTGTGGAATGAGCAGCTTTACAGGTCTCCCAAAGTGATAATGCGCATAGAAATCTTCGTCACTGTTCGGCAACGGTGGTATTCCCCGAGCGTTCGGAAGAAGATATGTATATAGAGTGGTGCACTTAACCACTTTTTATGCACTTGACCACTTTTTATGCACTTAACCACTCTATATACTGTTACGGGCTAGGGGTAACTTCGCAACCCTTAACCGGCTTTAGTACCCCTAGCCCGTAACAGTATCATATTGTGAAACAAAATACAAGTACAACATGTTGGCAAAATTCCAGTTTCAATGATAAATCTGACAATCGACTTATTATTACTTTTTTAATTATTATAAACTAGCGCTTGACCGCAATCCCACCTGATGGTAAGCAGTGATGCGATCGTTGATGGTAAAGCGCGCTAGTTTGTTACGAGCCTATTCACTCAGAAAAACTGAGCGAATAGGAAGGAAGACGGCAGTTGAGCGAGGTGATGCAATGTTAAACCCAACAACACGACCAACGATGCTGCGCCAAAGGGAGATTGATCTGAAGACCCTCCACGACCAAACTCCCACACAACAACATTAGGCGCATCGTACCCGGCACACATCGCAACACAACTGCTCAGACCAGTCCTCCGTACTGCTTCACCAGACATCATGCCGGAACACGACAAATCGCTTGGCGGCAAGGCTTTGTCTGGTGGGTGGTAACTTCTGCCGGCGGTCGATGTTATGGCCTACCACCGAACCTGTTCACACACGAAAATTGTGCAACATGAGTTATTACACCTGTAGATAGGATAATTCTAATGAGATGCCTCATTAGAATTTTTCTGCTTTCCATAAAGATATTTTGCCAATACCATACCTAGTATAGTAGCTAGCCGATCGGTGTTCTATCAATTTTAATGAGCCTGTCGGTGTTATTTAAATTCCCCCATCTCCGTTCCATCATCGGACGTCCTGTTGTATCTACGGCGAGTATCCATCCTTACGTTGTTGACACCACAACGATCTGTAGACCTAGTATGAATTTTCATTACGAAGCTCGCTCGTCGATATCGAGCGCGTTTGACTCACGGATTGGCTCGCTTCTAGGTTGTAAGATCTCACAACCAATGAGAGCTCCAAACGCACTCGATATGGACGATCGAGTCTCGTAATGAAAACTCATACTAGGCATAATTGACGAAGCGTTTCGCCTCGTCTTTTATACCGCGTACATCGACGGACTGGAACAATTTGCCAGCGGTGTTAGGAATGTCTCTGTGCCTCTGCGAGCCTCACAAATAAATTCGAAAAACTAATAATTTTTATTTCAGACCAGTAACACAAGCAGACGTCTTATCAATCGAGAAAAAACTCCTTCAAACTATGGACATGATATTAGTGAAAAAGAAAAGGATAGCGCTAGCCGAAGCCAACAGCGTGGGAGCGAGACAGCAGTATATGCTGGACCAATCGAATGCTAAGAATAGAGGCGGCTTCTGGACTAATATCTTGTCCAGTGTTGGAAGTATTACTAATCCTTTGGGACATGGAACTGAGAGTGAGTGTTTGATTTTTTTTCTTCAAGACTATAGTAAATAGGCTCTTATACTAGTGCGCTTTACCATCAACGATTGCATCACTGCTTACCATCAATCGTGTATCGCAGTCAAGCTCTAGTTTATAACGTTTAATAAAACTTACTGTTTAGGGCGGGACGGTATTTTACAAAGTTATTTTTTGTTTATGCGAAACCTGAATACAGTTTATACAGAATAAGCAACTGAATCGATTCCAATATTTTTTACACAATGTTATATTTTTACTCAAATACATTTAGAAATCATCGCAGCGTGGTTACGGAGCGCGCTCGCCCGCTCGGGCGGAGCGTGACTATATTTTTGTTGGGACAGCCAATAGTAGGATGACAAGCTCATAACTTTGTGGTATTTCATGCTATCTTTTTGAAAGTACATAGATCCTTAAAAATACGAGACACGTGTTTCGGGCTTCAAATTAACAAAAAATAATTTTGTATATTATATACAGGTTGACCCAGAACTCAAAGTCAAGCCGAAACGGGGTGACAGGATCGATTACCATCATGAAAAAAAAACTGAAAAAAGTTCTATTGAAAATTATGGGCATTTACGTAAACCTAGGAATTTTTTCAAAATGTAACCATTTTTCGGTTACTGTGTTTATTATTTTTGTTCGTTTAAACTTTGGAACTGTAACTCTAGAAACACATTCAAAAATAATGACACAATAATATTACCTCAAGTTTCCTAAAATTAAGACTATTTGTTAAACTATGAATTTAAAATCTTTGAAAGGCCCTCCTTTAAAAAAATGTACTAGAGTGCCTTGGCAAGTGCCATTAAAAGTTCGCACATTTAATCAGGATTGTAAAATGGTACAATACTTGTTAGTTTCACACTAAAAAAATAAAAACCTTAAGTAACCTGATTTTTGCAAACCCATTTTATTCAGTTCATGTTTTTGTTCGCAAAAGTTCTTGGTAGGTTCTTAATTTTAAGGAAAAATGATGAGAGAGGTGGATAGTGGACATGTTTGCTACGAGTGAGCGAGACAAATAGTGACGCCACTTTTACTAAAGTCAACAAATGTAAGGCTATCATCATCATCATCAATATTTTATCATCCCACTGCTGGCCGCTGGGCACAGGTCTCCTCTCATATAGAGAAGGATTGAGCATAATCACCACGCTTGCTCAATGTGGGTCGGCGATTTCAGACTTATAAAGTCCAGGTTTGCTCAAGATGTTTTCTTCACCTTCAGTCACTGGTGTCCAAGATATACTTAGCAAGTAGATATAACTTTAGAAAAGTTACATTGTAAGGCTGTACTGATACTATATTACTTTCGATGATTTTTTTTATAAATACCCTCTTCCAGACATAAACCAGCTTCGGCAAGAGATCTCGGGCCTGGAGGAGTTGTCCCGCCAGCTGTTCCTCGAAGCACACGACGCGCGTACCATGAGAGAGAAGATTGAGTGGTCCCATACCTTCCAAGGGAAGTACTTCAACTTCCTCGGGTACTTCTTCTCCTTATACTGTGTTTGGAAGATTTTTATTGTAAGTATTGTCCTACCTTACACGTTATTTAATAATAATAATTAGTATTTATTTCACCAAAACAGTAAAAGTATTTATTTGACACCTTCCGTGGCGTAGCGGTAGCGAACGCGGCCGCTGCGCAAGGAGGCGCGGGTTCGATCCCCGCGCAGTGCAAATATTTGTATGCATGCCGTTACGGGTTGTTGGAGCCCTCAAAAGGCCAACAATTGTTCTAACTGGTATGCTTCGATATCCCCTTCGGGTTGTGGAGGTCAGACGATAGTCGGTTCACGGAAAATATCGAAGTTTAGCCAAAATCGGCAGTTAGACTGGTAAAGCGGAGTCCCGACTCCAAAGCTGAATAAAAAAACTCTGGATGCGACTGGCATTAACGCTGAGATGATGCTGATGATTTATATGCATAGAACTTTACACTTTACACATGAAAGGAAACTTTATAATTACTATGCAAAAGTCGACTCTATCTTTTTAACTAGGACTCGCCTGTATCTTAAAAGATAAGGAGATAGATAAGATAGATTTGTAGTAAATATTTTTTAGTTCAATAAAAAATTACATTATCATTGAAAGGACTAAACTAATAAAAAAAAAATTGGCTGTCTGTAGAACTCCGTCTACTGCCGATATTTGAACGTGATAACGTCTATTACATGGTAATTTTTTCTGGGTGCAATGAAATTATTTAAAATAAAGTAATATATAACATTTATATTTTTATTTAATAGTTTGTTTAAATTTTCTAAAAAATAAAAAAAAAAGCAAAAAGAAAAAGAAAAAAGAAAAAGAAAAATTAAAAAGGAAAAATTTAAAAATTAAAAAGGATAAAAAACGTCCGTTGCCGTCAGGAATCGATCCGCGGCACCTCTTGAGTGAGTCGATATTAATCCGAGCGTTTCACCACTCGGCTATCAATGTTTTAATCATGTATGCGAAAAACTGCTACTAATTGTTTACAACCGTGCTTTTAGGTAAATAATATTGCACTCTAAAGCTACAAGGCTAAGGTTAGTTTTAGTAGGCGTGGACTCCGTGTAGCGTCAGATTCGGCCGTTACGCAGTTTTCGCGAATGACTCCCAGCATACCGATTTAATAGACGTTATCACGTCAATATTAGTAATATTTTATCTTCACACACACAGTTTCTTAATTAAATAGAAAGAAGAAGATTGACTTTAAATTTAGTTTTGTTTGCGAAGAGTCGATTCGGAGCCTTTATTGTATTATTAAAACATCTCACAATTATACATTTGTAAAGAAAAAGCCGTCCGACCGATAAGGATAATAAAGGTTAGGTAATCACATGACCAAATAAACTTTGAAACTATATATAATCATCATAATAACCATACTAATGAATTTTGAAATAATCTTTTTTTTTCGCGAATTAACTCCATCTTCCCCAATATTGATTTTTAAAAAGTGACAACACCATTTTCCACGGTATTAATGGTGGCGGAATTTTGTTTGAGTGCGTGCCCCGCCCCCCGTCGCCCGCACATATGTTGCCTTGACCATTGCCTCCTTTTGCGAAATAATATTTATTTTTTAGGGGGTATTTTATTTTAAGTTTCAGCCAGGCTTTGTATCCATTAGTAGAATCAGTTATAGTTGTTAGAGTTAGTTATAGGTTACCTAACAATACCTTCACGGATCGGACAGGGTTTCCTTTACATATATAATAATCGGTCTATATCACTGCTGAGACGCCCCCTCTCTGTCAGTGGGAGTGGTCCGCAATCCACCATTCCGGCCCAGTGCGAGTTGGTAGCCACACGCTTTTTTTTTTCTAGAATATATTTTGTCCCGAATTAGTTTTGACAGTTTTTTGAGAGCTGTGATGATGAAATAGTTTACACAAAGTGATGTGTTCGAAGAATTGCATCACTACAGTGGCAGTGGGCGGGGCACATTGCCCGATGGGGCCGACGGGTTCTCGAATGGCGACCAAGCACCGGAAGACGCAGCGTGGGTAGCCCCCGACAAGGTGGACTGATGACCTGGTGAAGGTTGCGGGAAACCGCTGGATGCGAATTTTGGGGGAGGCCTATGTCCAGCATTGGACGTCTTTCGGCTGAAATGATGATGATGGTGATAAATGTGTTCGAACCTACCACCTACCACTCTTAAATCATGGGTGGAATCACTGGGTCACCACTGCTCTCACTATCACAGTAATCAATAAAGTCAAAATTAAATGGCTTTGAGATCTGTAACGGATACATGTACAGTAAGGGTCGAAAGTGCATTACCACTTTTGAACTTTTTTTGCTCTAAAAATAAGTGTCAAAAGTGGTACTCCACTTTTGGACCCTTACTGTACAGAGTAAAGCAACCTCCACCCCTCCCCCTTCTAGTACATTTTCTTATTCATAAGGCTTAAAATTTAAGCCTTTCCAAAAATCATTTTCTTCTTTCTTTTTTACTCCCACCATTTTTAACATTTTTTTTAATAAAAATATAATCTCACTATCCACAGTCAACAATAAACATTGTTTTCGACCGAGTCGGCAAGAAGGATCCGGTGACCCGCGGCCTAGAGATAGTGGTCCACTGGCTGGGCTGGAACATTGATGTCGCCTTCTGGTCGCAACACGTGTCTTTTATACTAGTGGGCTGTATCGTACTGACCAGCATTCGAGGGCTACTGCTCACACTGACCAAGGTAAGTTCTTGAAGATAACATGCCAGTGGGGATCCATATAGATTATTTATTATAAGCGCAAAATTTCAGAAATCTATAACGACTTTTATATTTTTTAAACAAATGTAATGTATTAATTTGAGTCTTAGAAAAAAAATGAAATTGGATTTAGAAAGATTCAAGAATGTCCTGGAAACCGAAAATGAAAATAATGACACTAAAATTTATGAATGACACAAAAAAAGCAACATAAAAGAAAAAGGGAAGGTTTTTTACCCAGTATTCCCAAACCTATTACAAGCATGTTGATGAACAAAAAATAAAAAAAAAGAATAATATAAAGAAAAAAAAATTGCTTTTCATTATTATCGGTTCGCTAAAAAAATGCCCTAAACCTAGCCTAGGTTTGTAATTACTGAAAAAAATTCTTATCATTTATATGTATTTTTTTTATTTTTTGTTCTTCATCATTTATATCGGCTTTAATAGCAGAGTCTACAGCAAAATACTAACGCTAAAAATATATTTCAGTTTTTCTACAAAATCTCCTCATCGAAATCATCAAACATAATCGTCATGATTCTTGCTCAAATCATGGGCATGTACTTCTGTTCCTCCGTACTCCTCATGCGGATGAATATGCCACCCGAATACCGCATCATCATTACTCAGGTGCTCGGAGATCTGCAGTTCAACTTCTACCATCGATGGTTTGATGTAATTTTCTTGGTTAGTGCATTGACTAGCATTTTTACCTTATACTTAGCTCATAAGCAGCCATCGGTAAGTTAGATTAAGTAAGTAAATTGAATTTTGAAAATCAAGGCGATAGAAATGGACTGTATGTATGTGTGCTTGGTGAAGTGAAATAAACTAAAGCTCAAAGTATTAAAAAGAGTGTAAATACTACTAAATTCGTGACAGCATTAGGCAGAAGTTAAAAAGATTGTTTTTAGGGTTAAAAAAGGCTTAAAAACGTTGTTTTTTGTTTATGCGAGACGCGAAACACGTGTCCAGTATTTTTAAATAAAGAATCTATGTACAAAATTTCAAAAAGATATCATGAAAAATCACAAAGTTATGAGCTTGTTATCTTATCTGATAGTCTCAACAAAAATATGGTCAACGACGTACCGTTCGCCTGCCCGTGCCCGTAGCGGCGCGGAGGGGGGGGGGGGGGGGGCTGTCTCACGCGCCTTGTATTATGATCGTTAGATCAGAGAGTCAGCGGAGTTGTGCGCTCGGTAAGCACACTGCAACATTTTCTAAATGTATTTGGGAAAAAATATAACATGGTGTATAAATGATTGGAATCGATTCAGTTGCTTATTCTGAACAAACTATATTCAGGTTTCGCATAACCAAAAAATAACGTGTATTATGATGTGTTACAGTTAATGTTGATGCTAATTATTGATATTGTTCAAGTTATATACCAATTGTTATACTTAAATTAACTCATTTGAACTACCTATCTTCTAAATTTATGAGGCTATTAATTAAATACATTATTTAGCTTTTACGTACTACTTAATAGTGTCCATGTTAAAAATTAAAAACCAGGACTGATCAGCACCTGGAACGCTTTACATTTTACTATAAGTTTACCAAATTTGAAACATTTTCTAATCCGTTCATATGTTTTGGCAGCAGGGTGTTTTTAATTTTGCCAGGTTAAAATGACTTCCGAAAAATTACATAGATGTGATTTATTGATTGTCATTCACTTGTCGATGATATCTGACCTGTTTTACCGATATCCGCTATTTGGCTGTTATTGTTTTTATTTTATTATAATTATTAACATGATCTTTCGGCTTGTTAAAATCTTATATTGAAACCATTATTTATTAAATAATTTGATTAATCTCGAAAATTAAATGTTTTGCTTCTCTGCTTCTATTAACTTTTTTTCTCTAAATCTAACGCGAACGGAATGGGAAAAAATTACATAATTGGAAAAACACGCCAACTAACCTTTGACATACAGAAGAAATACGTAATGAAAATTATAGAAAATCATTCAAATAAAAAACTATAAAAATCTAACAACCAAGGAGTTTTTTTAAAGAAAGTTTTAAAGTTATGTGGTGCTTGTGAGGCTGAACGTCTTTGCTTGTAGTTGGATATACAGTGGCCTCCAAAAATTGATTGACAATTTTCCACATCGGCTGTGACATACATATTTTTTTATAAAAATAAACTAAAGTTCATTTCAGATAATCATGCGATAAAGTTTGTTCACCCCTCTTACTAATATATCCCAAAATTCCCACACGATACAAAAACAATAATAATATCGTATCGTTGTGGTTGTGGTAATATCGTATCGTGGTAAGACCACAACGTCACACTTGTTTTGATCGTGTTACCGACACTTTCCTGTACATTGTTTTTTGTATCGTGTGGGAATATAGTAGGAGGGGTGAACAAACTTTATCGTATGATTATCTGTAGGCCTAGTATGAGTTTTCAATACGAAACTCGTTCGATCGTATCGAGCGCGTTTGGCGCTCTCATTGGTTGAGAGTTCTTACGACCTTGAAGCGGGCCAATCGCTGAGTCAAACGCGCTCAATATCGGCGAACGAGTTTCGTAATGAAAACTCATACTAGGCCTACTGAAATGAACTTTAGTGCTTGACCGCAATCTCGCCTGATGGTAAACAGTGATGCAATCCTTTGATGGCAAAGCGCGGTATTATATTCATCATCATCATCTTAGCGTTAATCCCAGTCGCATCCGAAGCTCTTTCAGCTTTGGAGTCTGGGGTCCGCTTTACCAGTCTAAGTTGCTGTTTTGGTTAAACTTATTGATATTTTTCGTGAAGCAACTGCCGTTTGACCTCCACAACCCGAAGGCGATATCGAAGCATTGCAGTTAGACCAATTGTAGGACTTTTGAGGGCTCCAACAACCTGTAACGACTGCCATGAGGTGTTCGTATGGCAACCTGGAACAAAGGCTTAACGTGCTTTCCGAGGCACGACCAGACCAATGCAATTTTTCATATTCATGCATACAAATATTTGCACTGCGAGGGGATCGAACCGGCGTCTCCTTGCGCAGCGGCCGCGTTCGCTACCGCTACGCCACGGAGGCTGTCAAAGCGCGGTATTATATTAAGAATTGAAATTCTAGTGATCCAAATGTTTAAACTGCTGTAAAGTTTTAATGTACCGATTCAACTTCCTCTGACATAAGAAAATATCAATTAATCTCTTCAGAAAACCTCTCTTATTATTATTATTCTTTAAATTAAAATCATAGTGTAGCATCATGGCTGAAGTGGATAATTTTCGGACACTGTACCTACTTATCTAAGTTTAACCAAAATCAGCAGTTAAGACTGGTAAAGCGGACCCCAGACTCCAATGCTGAAAAAGCTTCGCATACGACTGGGATTAACGCTGAGATGATTATGATGGCTGTACCTACTTATCTGGATATTTTATCCTTTCTAAACAATCCTGGAGCACTTAAAAGTGTAGAATATTCCTCTGTCAGCATACATATGTGTGCACTTCCAAAAGTAACGATACCAAAATTTAAAAGTATTTGATACTGATGATTGTGTAATGAAATTGGTGTAAAATCGGCCGTTTTAATATTTCCATGAATTGTGATAAGTGGAAGTATTTGAAAACTGTACTTTCTAAAGGTTGTCTGTAAAAGATAGCTCTTAGCGATAAGCTCGCCCATTGTGTCACCCTGTGTAAAATCTTTATATTTATGTTTTGTAATCTATATGGTGTACATAATAAAGAGTATTCTATTCTATCTTCAGTATGTTTTGTTATACTATTTATTTCATTTTTATATTTATAAGAAATTTCATATTTTTCACTCGCTGGTGTGTCCAACGAAAAACTAGTTTGATTGATGAGCAATTTTCAGATGTACCTTTAAGATACACACTTAAACGACTCTGCTCCCACCCGGCAAAAAGAATGTGGTTCAAATATGGCTATACGGCGCCTTTCGGCGCTCAGTCAGCCAGTACCAAGTAATCCGCTCACTTGATCTTTCGCGCATTGTGAATGTAAATAAATAAAGTTAAAAAAACTAAAAAAAATCATGCTTTTAAAGAATATCAAACTCCTCCTCCTCCTCAAGTCGTTCTCCTCATTACTGAGGGTCGTGATGTTCCTGTGGAATTATCCTCTTCCGCACAATAGTTCGCCATTTGTTACGGTCCCTGGCCGCGAGTATAGCATCATGCAGGTCGGTGTCCAGAGATGAACGAATTTGGTCTGTCCACCTTATTGGACTGCGACCTCTAGAACGTCGTCCATCCACCTTCCCAGTAACTATCAGATGTTCGAGGTTATCTCCATCCTTTCAATATCAAACTAAAAAGTTAAAAATAATTTAAAAATTTAATTTATGACAATAGTATACTTATAAACAATACTAGTATAAATGAGAAAAAAACGTGAGGCGCTTTGTGCAATATTTTTTGTTAAGCGCCTCACGCTTTTTTCTCATTTTTTAAACTATATTTATTTTCAACTTTTTAGTTCGATATTCTTTTTTTAATTTAAATAATATACGGATAACACGAACGCTTAAGTAGTGCTCATTTGTTTTTACCAAACTTTTCTTGATCTCCAACAGACAGAATAGCAAGTGCTAAAATTCGTAATGATGCGTTACCCAAGTAACTAAATCTAAACTAGAAAACACTTTGACTGCACAAATTAATGTAAGGTAGGCAAACATACAAGTGAAGCTAATAAAAAGCATGTAAAAAGACGAGTTGCTTCAATAGAAACCTATCGCGCATTATGACAGCTGGCCGTCTGCTAGTAGTCTCCGCGTGGAATGCTGGGTGCCTGCCAGCTGTCGCCGCGTAGACTGCGAGCAGTCGTCTTAGTTTAGTGCGGTGCTGGGTGGGAGCGGTGTTGTAGCAGTCTTTTAAGTGTACTATGTCTTTAAATCGTAGCCATCTGATTAAATTAGCCGTTTAGTTAACTGCCTGGCGGTATTATTGTATTCTTTTAAACTTGTTCCTTCCCCTTTGTGTCAGTGTTCTACATCGAACTGTGAATTTGAACAGTCCGCACATCACATCTTGTGGGAGTGTGTTCTTTGGCAGAATGAACGCAATATTATGTTGGATAGTGTACAAGTTACATCCGGAGTCGTTTATTATACGGACCTTGTGGAAACTAGAACCAATTTCCGTGCGTTCAGGCGCTTTTGCCATACCTATTATTGGAATCAATTGTAACAGCTAATACCTACTTAGGACCCATTAACTTAATCAAATTTTATTCCGTGGTGTTTGGCAATCTGGGCTTCTCCCAGTTGCAATAATGTCCCTTTGTGCCGTTTGGCCTAGTTCTGTTCTGTCTCCTGCTTGTTATGGAGGGAAGTGGAAAAAATATCTTTTTTCTTACTCCTCCGCTATTCTTTTCTGATTAATTTCGTTGCGGGACCCAAGACAGTTGAATCGTTTCTCCGGGACTCGTCGAGCTTCATTGCTCGGCGTTTTTCTGGCGGTCGCCACTGTTGATTCTGGCTTTCAGGAGTTGCAGTGGTTGGGAAAAGTGTGGCGGGTTTGTCCCAATTAAAAAAAAAAAAAAAAAAAAAACTGCCTGGCGGTAGTGCTAGCCTCACTTCGTGCTCTCACGCAGTTGTCGACAGTCTCAACGACTCCCAACTTAACCCATTCGGTTGGAGGATACTCCGAATGGATTAGTTTGGAACTATGGCTTGGTTACTGCGTCCAATTCGGCTCGCTCGCGGTTTGTTACAGGTCCAACCCAAACTATAGTGAATAATATTCAGGCCGTTAGTCCAATGGCCGCCGTTTAGTTAAAAAGTTAGGCGGCTAACTACATGGCTAATTTACATGTGTGTTTTTTTACAAGTCCGCAATATTTGTTCCAAAGTAAAGACTGATTTACACGGTGCAATTTAATTGCCTATGGCATAAAATAAAATTGATGCAATAAATGACATCGTCTAAATGGTGTTTATACAATGCAACTTTTATTGTTGCTTCAACTGGTTTGTTGGTGCAATCAATTGCACCGTGTAAAACAGTCTATGTTTCAATGTGTGTCTTAAACATATTACACATTACATAGGATTCCCCTTCTTCGTGTGGGTTGTACGACTCGGGTAGTGTAGAACCGTATCTTCATCACTTCGCCTAACGTCCAATTACATCTTTGACTGTATGATTTGGGACGCTGAGGGCAGTGAGTGGTGGAACACACTTTGTGGCATAACTCCAAACCCCACTTCCATTAAGTCGAAGAAGCCGCACTTTACCAAGCAGCAGTAACATTTTCCCATTTGTGATTCAGCTGAACATTGATACAGTTTTGTTTTACACAAACTATAGACGAAGCAAACAAATAAAATCTTCGTCGTAAATAAGTAAATAAAATAAGTTTATTTCATATCATTTTGGCGTACGGACGACAGGTCGAGCTACCCTGAACTGTCAGATATTCCCAATCAACCTTGAGCCTTAATGCTTTAGAGATAAAGTTGATAATTTATTAAGGAAATCTTACAGATTGTAGTAGCTTTGTGCTGTCGTCTGTACATTGCTTGTCATGGAGTCTCCATTTAGGCTTAGAAATGCCAGTAATTGAAGACTTCACACACACGTCTTTTTGAGGCTAGCGGGGCCTAAAAAAGTAGAAATAATTTGATTGTCTTGTCTATTTTGAGTGAGGTTATTATTGTGACTTCGTTAAGTACACGATAGCTGAGAAATTGACGCGCAAACTCTAACCATTAATTTAGGACATAATAGGGTATTTGATTAAAAAAAAAAAAAAAAAACTAATTAGTCCGTCAGTCCGATTTCCAAAAAATACTAGAAACGTATTTTTTAATTATTCATATAAACAAAAAATTACGACACAGTGCGTTGAAAACTCGTGTGTCGTCACTGCACGCTACATTTTTTAGAGAGCAGTGACGTCACCAGCCACCACTCCTGATCTTTGATGCCTTTTATATTTGTTAATTTTTATTGTTTTGATAAAACAAAAATACGTGTCTAGTATTTTTTGGAAATCTGACTGACGGACTAATTAGTTTTTTTTAGTCAAATATCCTATTCTAGATCCCATAACATAGAAATTGTTCGATGGTTATCAAAAAAACTTGGTGATTGCAAATGGAAAAATTAAAATCATACTAATTTTTGGTCAGAATCATGTACTTACTGAATTCATGGGAACAGTAGTTTTTATTCAATTGTAAACTCTTGCGCACATTAAAATAACTGATGAAAAATTCAAAAATTAAAATTACAAACCGAAACCCATGTTGCATAATAGTTTTAAGTATTATTAGTTTTTTAAGACTGATATCTTATAATTAAGGAAAAATAAAACTTCAGAAAATTTCAAATTAAATAGTTTTATTTTAACAACTTTATTTATTTATCTTACATAAACTATATCGAAATAGTTAAAAATAGAAAAGTTTATATGGAAAGGCCACCTTAAGTTTTACATAAGAAATAGAAAATGTATCTCTTTCACTATAAGTAATTCTAATTATTTTCAAGAATTTGAACTTTATAATGAAGAATTTGATATTTATTTTTTTACTTAAGTATGTGATTTGGGTAAAGATTCGTTTCTTTAAATATAATCCACAACCACGATTTACTAAATAACTTTGCATGTTTTTTTTCCAAAAAGAAAAAGATAACTAAAATCAAAATCATAAAAAAAGATGTTACTAAAAATATAAATCGTCAAATCCATAAATTATTTACAAAATTATCTCGAAATACGTCTTAAAATATTTGTCGAATCTTTACAAAAATCTTTGGAAAATTCTATAGATTGGTGTTATTTTGAGCAATAAATTCGAGATTGCTACGATAAAGCGAATGTTCTAGATTATCGGTGGCTAGAGGGTTGTCTATTCTCCCATCAGATCTTCGTATTGCTTCCTGAAACAGTCTCCGACCGGGAAGAAGTCCCAACATCTTTGTGTGTACATGTTCCATACATACGTTTCTTGACCTGGAACAATGAGGTTAAGTCATTAGAAAGAGGTTCATCATCATCATCATCAACCTTTTTATCGTCCCACTGCTGGGCACAGGTCTCCTGTCATACACCATGCTTGCCGGATGCGGGTAGGCGATTTCAGACTTGAAAGTCCAGTCAGGTCAGTCTTGCCTGACCTGCCCCCTAATCGGCTAACACATTTTTGTCAAATGATTGCGATTATTATTGGAATCAATTGTAACAGCTAATACCTACTTAGGACCCATTAACTTAATCAAATTTTCTGGCGGTCTCCACAGTTGATTCTGGCTTTCAGGAGTTGCAGTGGGTGGGAAAAGTGTGGCGGGTTTTGTCCCAATCAAAAAAAAAAAAAAAAAAACAAACATTGCGATTAGTTGGCATCAGTTGGGCTCTTTCGGACCGCCCATTGGTCCGTTCGGTCCAAACGATCCCAACTAGTCGCAATCATTTGACAAAAATGTGTTCGCCGATTAGGGGGCTGGAATGGAACCCGCATTCTCATGCTTGACAGGCTGGTGTTTCAACCATGAGGCCACCACGACTTCTATTAGAAACAGACTTCAGACTTCCATTAGAAAGAGGTTGTCATAAGAAAAATGTTGGTTTAAGCAAGTGTGTGTTACCATCTTTAAAGTGTATGGTAATCTACTCTACGCCTGTGTTCAAGGCTTTGGGGACCATTTTTAACCAACTCTGCGTCGCCAAATAGCCTCTTCGTATGCCTTTTCACCGATTCCAAAGTTGCTAGGTGATATTTTGCAGCCCAGCCCAAATGTGGCTGCAGTACTCCACACACAAACGGACCTGCGCCTTGTATAGTATTAGGAGCTGTCTCGGTGTGAAGTATCGCCGGACCTGGGTAGACATCTTGACTTTGGATTCAGTGAACTACCTAAAGTTTAGGTTTGAGGAAATCTCAAGTCCCAAAATCTGGAGGCGGTCGGTACACTCCAAAGATACATTCCGAAAAGCAGGAGCCAAGGTGAACGGGCTCCTTTTGTGGTGAACAGACACTCTTGTTTTTTGGCGGCATTGATGCTACAAGATTGGCTTCGCCCCATTCGAATACTTCCTGAAATGCAACATTCGTACGCTCTACTATAGCCTCTTTTTCGGACTGGACTCCATAGACAGTTTAGACTTAATTAAAAACATGGCGGCTAACGCCAGGCGCGGACTAAATTGACAGAACCAAACTAATATCTATATTCTAACTTTGGATCTCTCATATCTTCAAGAACCGGGCCAATATCCGATAGATAATGAAATAAATAACATTCAAGATATTCATACCTGTATATTCTGTGTCTGGTTTATTAATGAGATGCATAAGGAAGAACATGTAGTTCGCTAGATTATGCTCCCGTTGTACATGAGTGTCAAAGCCGTGCGGTACCTGTGAAGAAAATATAGATTTAAAACATTGTTACGCATGCACCTTACGTCAATGGCATAAGGTTCAATATTGCGTGACATATCTTATGTAACTTAAGCCCTAGGCATTAAAGAGGTACGACCTAAAATTGCAGTGCTAGACCTAAGATGGCCTATCGAAAGGTACAGGTTTCATCAGTATTGACAGCGAAAGGTCGACATCGAAATTACTAGAATCTCCGTCTCCTGAGAAGTACCTGTACCATTTTGGTTATAAACAAGAATGTACTAGAAGCTGAACGTTATTATTATTACTTCTAAACAGATATGGAATGTTGGATTAGCTGACCTATAAAGGGTGTATCTGACATCGACGCACAAACGAGTACCATGGATCCAGTACATGATTCTGGACCCCCCAGTGGTGGAATTTTTCGTCGACTTTTTCATGATTCATATATATGTAGTTTTTTCACTTTAGACCGTTCATAATTGCTATACGTTTATAACCCAATAAGATTTTAAAGTAAAAATTAATTAATTCGCTAATTACACAAAAAAGCGCAATGAAAACAAAACTCGAAAAACTATCTTATCACCTGATTTAATAGACACACATCAGAGATCAACATTATACCTACAAACCCGCACGGCGGCACGCTTGCAACGTTCAAAGGCCAAGCCAATACTTTCTTTTTAAACAGTGATTTCTGTAACCGCTCATTAACGACATAAATTACTATCATAATTTTATTTGTGGCATGCGGTCTAGCCTTTTCGCGAAGTTTGCGTTACGATGTCAGATACAGCCTGTATATTTCGGTAGGGTAAAATTTAGAGAGGCAAATATATTTAAGACAGCGACTCCCAAACTGAGACATGTTCGTAAATATACGATATATTACACTACAAATTCTCGACCGTTGAATAATGAATACCTACTGAAAGCAATTTCTATTTAATTCTCAGATTTTATTATTTATTTGTTCTTTCGCACATAAATTGTACAATGGCGGACATAATGTCTTAGGCATTCTCTACCAGTCAACCATAGGTGGTGAAGAGATTAGTAGTAGGTGCTTTAATGGAAAACATTATAATGAAAACATACTCTTAACACTATATAAAAAAAATACTTAAATAAGCTATATAAACATACATACTATTTCCAAAATATATTATACTTATAATATATACATACAAAACTAAAAATTTGGGAGACAGGTGTTGTAATGACTCTACCCTAAGTGTTGCGAAAATAATTCTACAATTTTCGCTTAAATGCAAACCGACTGGCGGCCATCCTGATATCAAGAGGAAGCGCATTCCACAGAAGAATAGATTGAATATGAAATGAAGAGTGAACAAAGTCAGACTTATGTGAAGGACAGAGTAAGAGATGATTGTTAGAAGATCGCAGATTCTTAGTGTGTGAAGAACATAAATATTGGAAGTGAGTCACGAGATAAGAAGGAGGAGTGAGTGAGACTTAGACTACAATACGTACTTTATCAAAATAGTCTTTATTGATGCCACATATGAAGCAGTTGGACTCCATATCCTCCTTGACGGACTCCAGCTGGTCACGGAGCTCTCCGAACGCGTCGATGATCAAACCTGCAACGCCATATTAATTTGTTATTAGTAGTACGTAGTTTTATGTCATTATGAATGGTATATGACATTGGTCCTGTCAAATTAGTCCGTGACTGAGGTAAATTGACACATTTTTAGTAGCCATTTATGGTGTGGTGGCCTATTGGTATCGGCCGCGACTTACAAGTTATAGGTCGTAGGTTCGAAGCCCATCAGGTGCTTAACTTTATGTAAATTATTTCATCACCACTGCTCCTAAAACGGTGAAGGAACACATCATAAAGGAACCGGCCATGTTTAAAAAAAAAACACCCAGGTGTGGGAACCACATCAGGAAATTCTCCCTTGTCCTTGTCTGTTCACAAACATAATAAACACTCCTACAGAAACATCCAGACCCGGAAGACCTAGTTGCTGGTAATAGAAATATTTGTTCCGTGCGGGAATCGAACCTGCGACACTCAGCGCACCGTCAATCGCTTAACTACTGCGCCAACCGTGTCGCAAAACTAAAACCTAAAATTAGTTGCACAGTGAAATGAAATGAAATCGTTTATTAAGCAAGTAGGATCACCGATCACTTTCACACGACATATGTTTTTTTTAAAACTAAATGAAGCCGGTATTTCCTAACTGACTACCTCTGAGATGAAATAGCCGAAACAAACTCGGGGATCATCGTCTTTTCAAGTCCAGACATTAAAAATGAGAATGTTTACAATAATTTACGTTATAATTACGCATATTGCTTAATAACAATGCTTAACAGAGCGAGCAGCTCAGTCCCAAGCTTTTTTGTCTTCTAATTAATCTGAGATTTTATAATACCCATTTTTGCAAAGTTTGGCCTTTATGTATGGAGTGTGCATTTCAATATGTCTGTAATGTCTTGGTAGATTACCCCTTTTTTAATATGAAAGGGAAATCTTCAAATGGCCTCCCCCGCTCAGGGCGGAGCGGAAGGGCGTATCAGACTTTTACTGACTAAAACCCACCCCTATTACTCCACTTGCCTGAGCGCCAGGGCCTTGGTTTCTCTTTCAATCTACCTGCAACCACAGAGGTAGGTACTTACCCTGCAGAATAGCCAGCAGGATGACGATGATGAAGAAGAAGAAAGTTATATCGAATATGATTCGATACACTTCAGAGTCGTCTCCGTCGGGCGGCTCCAGCTCGTCGCCGATACCGCCGCCGGCGCGCACGCCTTTGTACAGATTGAACACGAAGCACTGACAGGAAACAAAAGAGAGTTAAGTAATGTAAAAGCCGATGGATGCGGGCAGCACAAGACCGGTCATCATGGAAAGCCTTGTGGGAGGCGTTTGTCCAACAGTGAGCCTCTACAATATGTAACGAAAACCCTGTTGGACCCATAAGGATAATAAAGGTTAGGTAAACACTTGACTAAATATAATATAAAATTTTACGTAATCATCATAGAAACAATACTAATGAATTTTGAGATAATCTTTTTTTCCCACGAATTAATGCCAACTTCCGCGAAATTTGGTAATTTTTAAAAACGTGACAACACCGGTATTTGTATTAGCGAATAGCGATGCTACCACGTGCCGCGTGCCCTGCCGCCCGCCGCCCGCGGAAGGGTTACTTACCGCACATGTATTAAGTTACCACTTTTTGCGAAATAATATTTATTTTTTTAGGTGGATTTTTTTTTAAGTTTAGCCCGGTTTTGCATACATTAGTAGAATCAGTTATCGACACCTAACAATACCTTCACGGATCGAACAGGGTTTTCTTTACATATTGTATAGGCTAAGAAGAAGAAGGTAGGCCATAACATCGGCCGCCGGCAGAAGTTACCACCTACCAGACCAAGTCTTGCCGCCAAGCGATTTGTCGTGTTCCAGAATGATGTTTGGTGAAGCCGTACGAAGGACGGGTCTAGGCAGTTGTGTTGCGATGTGTGCCGGGTACGATGCGCCAAATGTTGTTGTGTCGGGAGTTTGGTTGTGGAGGGTCTCCAGATCAATCTCTCTCTGGCGCAGCATCGTTGGTTGTGTTGTTGGGTTTAACATTGCATCACCTCAAATGCCGTCTTCCTTCCTATTCACTCAGTTTTTTGAATTGATCAGGCAGGATTGCAGTCAAACACTATATAATTAATTATATAAAAAAAGAAGTAAGTTACACGGTTTTCGTGCAAAGATAACCCATACATTTCGATCGAGTTGTTATCCAGGTATTGTATGGGATGATTTTTTCGGCGATTACTATTTTGGTCCTTTAGTTCATTGAGTGTAGGTACAATGATTTAGTCCTGACATGTATATATATTAATTAATACACACTAATGCTCGATCGAGATGAGTTTTTCATTCATGCCCAAGATCGACACCAAGACCGAAAATAAATGAATATCTCGGCTGAGACAGAGAGACAAGACCGAGAATAGACAAAACACGCTAGCTGTTTTTTTTTTTTAATGATTATAAACTAGCGCTTGACCGCAATCCCGCCTGATGGTAAGCAATGATGCGATCGTTGATGGTAAAGCGCGCTAGTTTATTAAGAGCCTATTCACTCAGAAAAACTGAGCGAATAGGAAGGAAGACGGTAGTTGAGCGAGGTGATGCAATGTTTAACCCAACAACACGGCCAACGATGCTGCGCCAAAGGGAGTTTGATCTGAAGACCCTCCACGACCAAACTCCCAACAAAACAATATTTGGCGCATCGTACCCGGCACACAACGCAACACAACTGCTCAGACCCGTCCTCCGTACGGCTTCACCAGATATCATGCCGGAACACGACAAAATTAACTGTTTATAACATTAAAAAAACATTTTTTTTTTATAATTTTGGCCTTCAATTTGTATGACGAGTGGCGACGCTCGCCACTCCTGCAATTTTTCATCTTTAATAAACAGTTGTTCACTTTCAAACTTACTGCTGCAGCAGGCCTAAGCACCTCATCATCATCATCATTTCAGCCGACAGACGTCCACTGCTGGACATAGGCCTCCCCCAAGGTTTTTCACGACGACCGGTCCTGCGCCTCCCGCATCCAATGGTTTCCCGCGACCTTCACTAGATCGTCGGTCCACCTTGTCGGGGGCTACACCCACGCTACGTCTTTCGGTACGTGGTCGCCACTCGAGAACCCGTCGGCCCCATCGGGCATCGTTTCTACGGGCAATGTGTCCAGCCCACTGCCACTTTAGTGTTGTAATTCTAAGATGCACCTTATAAGACGACGAAAACCAATACCCAAAACTATTAGGATTTTTTTTGCAGTTTTGGCTTTCTTAGAAAGTTAGTGACAATCTCGGTCATGACCGAGAACCCCAGCTATAATTAGCCGAGAATCGAGACAAATTTCTCGGTTGGATTTATGTCCTAGAATGCCGCGACCGAGACCGAAGCCTCATAAACACACATAAAAACACAGGAGAACAATATTATTATAAATTCTGTATGAATATAAGCACTGGGCAGCGGTGGCCCAGTGGTATGGGCCGCGACTTACTAGTTATAGGTCGGACCCCGTCAGGCGCTTTCATCATCATCATCATCATTTCAGCCGAAAGACGTCCACTGCTGGACATAAGCCTCCCCCAAGGATCTCCACGACGACCGGTCCTGCGCCTCCCGCGACCTTCACCAGGTCGTCGGTCCACCTTGTCGGGGGCCTACCCACGCTCCGTCTTCAGGCGCTTTAGGTACTTTTAAAAATTATTTCTTCACCATTGCTCTCAAAACGGTGAAAGAAAACATCGTGAGGAAACCGGCATGTCCACACTGTGTCAACCCGCACTGGGCCCGCGTGGTAGATTACGGCCCACTCTCTTTCACCGAGAGGAGGGCTGTGTCCCAATACTGGGGACATTATAAGCTGAATATGTATAGGTACAATATGTAAAGAAAACCCTGTCCGATCCGTAAAGGTATTGTTAGGTATCATAAGTGATTCTACTAATGGATACAAAGCCGGGCTAAACTTAAAAAAAAATCCCCCTAAAAATAAATATTATTTAGCAAAAAGACGTAACTTAATACATGTGCGGTAAGCAACCCTTCCGCGGGCGACGGGTGGCAGGGCACGCGGCACGCCGCATCGCTATTCGCTCATAATAATACCGGTGTTGTCACTTTTTTAAAAATTACCAAATTTCGTGGAAGTTGGAATTAATTCGTGAGAAAAAAAGATTATTTCAAAATTCATTTGATTACGTAAAATTTTATATTATATTTGGTCAAATGTTTACCTTACCTTTATTATCCTTATGGGTCGGACAGGGTTTTCTTTATATATTGTATGTATAAGGACATGTACGTCTCAGCCATAACAGTGTCAGATCAGCGCTGAATGATACCACCATTGTTTTGGAACTTACCGTCAACATGTCATGGCAGTTCCTGTTGACCTCATCGTCCTCCTCTTGCACGTAGAACTTGCGGAAGAAGTTGAATGCGATCACAGTGTAGATGTACACGATGATCGTTAGCAGCATCACCGTAAGAACCAGCTGGGGAGTGAGATTATATCATTATATCATGTACCAGCGGCCGCCAGCGACTCCGCTCCTATAGGTCGCAGCGTGATGTTATATAGCCTAAAGCCTTCCTGGATTAATGGGATATCTAACGCAAAAATTATTTTTCCAATCGGACCTGTAGTTCCCGAGATTAGCGCGTTCAAACAAACAAACAAAACTCTTCAGCTTTAGGTATATAGATAATAATAATATTTATTTGCAAAAAACATGGTATACAAAGCCGTTTAAATATAAAATGAGCTCATGTTTTGCTTAAAAATTAAGCATGCAAAATTATGATAAAATGTTACAGTATGTGGTCCAAAAATTCCTTAACAGTATAAAAAACGTTTTCATTTAGCCAGTTATATAATTTAATTTTAAATAGTCTGCCATTTAGTTCTTTTAGTGCAATTGGTATTTTTTTTTAAATATACGTACACACATAGCCACGCAGTTTTTATTGTATTTAGCACTTCTAGGCAGATCATCTAGAACTAGTTGATTAATGATGAGTGCAAATTAGAGACAATATATAGGTTCACAGTTAACTTAATCAACATTGAGTATTCATGTTACAAATAATATCAAGTGAAAATTGGAAAAAGAACGTTTAACGTAAATTTTAGGAAAATAATAATTACTACCGTACGAAGTATTCGCAAATCCCTGAATTTCAGTAGTAAATTTTCGAATGTGAGTAATTTGTATATTTTTCCGGAGTAGCGGTCTAGAATCGCTTTAAAATAGTCTCATTTATGTATATTGATAGGAAGTTATGACGTACCGACAAAAAGCCCTCAAGAAATAATATACTACATACCTATGTATATGATTGAACATTTAAATTACAATAGGGTATTTGACTAAAAAAAACTATTTAGTCCGTCAGTCAGATTTCCAAAAAATACTAGACACGTATTTTTTCTTTTTTCATATAAACAAAAAATGAAGACGACACAGTGCGTTAAAAACTCCTGTGACGCTACACTTTTTAGCGAGGAGTGACGTCACCAGCCACCACTCCTGATCTTTGATGCATTTTATATTTGTCAATTTTTATTGTTTTGATAAAACAAAAAATACGTGTCTAGTATTTTTTGGAAATCTGACTGACGAACTAATTAGTTTTAAGCTATTGCATAGCTTCTATCGCGGGCCTTGAGCGCGGGGACCGAATCCAGAAATTCCGTAACGAAAAAACCTCACGCTCCCCACTCCGACGGGCACGGAGGTGTGGCTTGAAGGCCGTACATCGTCTAACGTCGTTTCAGTTCGGCAGTCTTCGGCGTTGTGTGCGTGCGATTAGACGTATTGTACGACTCTACGAAACTCGCACGAATCGAGACGAGCTGCTCCGAAATCGGACGAATACATAAGCAGCTGTTTATGAGAAAGTATATAGGTGTATAGGTATTTATGTACAACATCGAATAGCTGAAAATAAAAAGAAAATGAAATAAATAAAAAAAAATAATGAAGAAATAATAATAAAAAAAGAAAAAAAAAGAAATAAATATGAAGAAAAAAAAAGAAAATAATAAATAATTAAAATATTTAAAATAAAATAATAATAATAAATAAAAAAAAGAAAAAAAAAATAAAAATGAAGAAAAAAAAGAATAAAAAAAAAAGAAATACAAAATGCTATGCAATAGCTTTACCGCGGCAGTCCCCGTTTTTTAGTCAAATACCCTATTGTGACGAGAAGAGAAGTAATATAATTACATACTCAGTTATTTTGCGGTGGCTAAATTCTTTTTGTATTTTGAAATGAGCGGAGTTAGTTACTATTAAGATGATAATTATGAACAAGCATTAATCGTATCAGATCACATCATTTTCAATTTTAGACCATGCTTCTTTTGAATAAATTACCCATATTTGATGTTCTAAAGTTTCAATACAAAGACAATGTACCTACAGACGACAGCTGGTCAAGCTACTAAAATCTGTCAAATTTCTGTATTAGATTTTCAACTTTATTTTTAAAGCATTATGGTTCAAGTTTGATTGGGAATATTTGATAGTTTCGGGTGGCTTGACCTGCTATCTTCCGTACCTAACGAGACATTTCAGAACTGGGTAAATTTAATTATTTAAAAAAAAAAATTAGGACAAATTACACAGATTGAGCTAGCCCCAAAGTAAGTTCGAGACTTGTGTTATGGCATACTAACTCAACGATACTATATTTATAATAGATACATATATAGATAAACATCCAAGACCCAGGCCAATCAGGAAAAGATCGTTTTCCATCATGATCTGGCCGGGGATCGAACCCGGGGCCTCCACGTCGCAGGCAGGCGTGTTGACCGCTTCGCCACGGAGCCCGGATTTGGTTAAAACTGACCATATTGGATTTGAAGACAAATTATTCTCCATGCTTACGAATAATAGAATCAGTATAAAGTCATCTCCACATTACCTGCTTTCCGTTATGAGTGACAGACTGCAGGATGGTCCTCAAAGTCTTAAAGCCGACCGCCACGTCCAGAAGATGGGCAGCGAAGAAGAAGTTATTAAAGTTGCCCATCACAGAGAACGAGAAATACCATAGAGAGTAGAGGAACGAGTTGTCTGTGATCGTGACTCCTGCCTTCCATACTTGGTAGCGCCAATCAATGTTGATTATGCTGTGAAGAGGAAGAAAGTATTTTATGTGTATTGTCAAGCTACCCCAAACTGTCAGATATTTCCAATCAACCTTGAGCCTTAATGCTTTAGAGATAAAGTTGAAAATCTAATAAAGAAATCTGTCAGATTGTTTTAGCTTGATGTGCTGTCGTCTGTACAAACCGAGACACCAGAGAGCAGCGGTAGCCTATAATGTTCCCACTTTTTTTTTTTAATAATTATAAACTAGCGCTTGACCGCAATCCCGCCTGATGGTAAGCAGTGATGCGATCGTTGATGGTAAAGCGCGCTAGTTTATTAAGAGCCTATTCACTCAGAAAAACTGAGCGAATAGGAAGGAAGACGGCAGTTGAGCGAGGTGATGCAATGTTAAACCCAACAACACGACCAACGATGCTGCGCCAAAGGGAGATTGATCTGAAGACCCTCCACGACCAAACTCCCAACACAACAACATTTGGCGCATCGTACCCGGCACACATCGCAACGCAACTGCTCAGACCCGTCCTCCGAACGGCTTCACCAGACATCATGCCGGAACACGACAAATCGGTTGGCGGCAAGACTTTGTCTGGTGGGTGGTAACTTCTGCCGGCGGCCGATGTTATGGCCTACCACAGAAAAAATCTTTTGGGACAGGCCTCTTTTCGGTGAGAGGAAGTGGGCGCTGAAGGACAACATTGATAGGAAACCGGCTTGTCCTAGGGCCAAAACTTCAAAGACATGTGACATCTGCTTATCCGCACTGAGCTGGCTTGTTACTTTACAGTCCACTCCTTCTCACCGACAGGAGCTATGTGTCCCAGAAGTGGGAAAATTACAGGCTGATTATGTTATGTATGTATACAAAACATGGCATTATTATTACTTAGAGCTGCATCAGTCGTGGTGGCCTAGTGGTTAAAACACCAGCCTCTCAAGTACGAGTGCGCGGGTTACTAAATAATAATAATTACTTTATTTTTTTTTTGGGACAAAAAACGCCACACTTTTCCCACCCACTGCAACTCCTGAAAGCCAGAATCAACAGCGGAGACCGCCAGAAAAACGCCGAGCAATGAAGCTCGACGAGTCCCGAAACGATTCAACTGTCTTGGGCCCCGCAACGAAATTAATCAGAAAAGAATAGCGGAGGAGTAAGAAAAAATATATTTTTTCCACTTCCCTCCATAACAAGCAGGAGACAGAACAGAACTAGGCCAATCGGCACAAAGGGACATTATTGCAACTGGGAGAAGCCCAGATTGCCAAGCACCACGGAATAAAATTTGATTAAGTTAATGGGTCCTAAGTAGGTATTAGCTGTTACAATTGATTCCAATAATAGGTATGGCAAAAGCACCTGAACGCACTGAAATTGGTTCTAGTTTCTACAAGGTCCGAATAATAAATGACTCCGGATGTAACTTGTACACTATCCAACATAATATTGCGTTCATTCTGCCAAAGAATACACTCCCACAAGATGTGATGTGCGGACTGTTCAAATTCACAGTTCGATGTAGAACACTGACACAAAGGCGAAGGAACAAGTTTAATATAAAATAATTACTTTATTGACCAAAAACATACATAGATAAAGTTTGCAGGTATATGCCTTATAAAAAAATTTCTATGTAACAAAACAATAAATCCTGCCTCCTAAACTAGGGAGTACCTGTGTCTTAGGAAACAGTAATACGAACTGATTAAGTTGAATTGTACATACATGTCGATTCGGGTTCGATTCCAGGTCAGGCAAGTAAGTACCAATGTAACTTCTCTAAGTTATATGTACTTTCTAAGTATATTTTGGACCCTAATGACTGATTACAAGGTGAAGGAAAACATCTTGAGGAAACCTGGACTTTAAGTCTGAAAACGCACATTGAGCAAGCGTGGTGATTACGCTTAATCCTTCTCTGAATGAGAGGAGACTTGTACCCAGCAGTGGGGCGATAAAAAGGTTGATAATTTAGGGCTGCATCAAGGCGATGGGAATTATTCTTTATTTTTTACAAAAATAAATATAAACAAACAATAATTTATGCAAATGCAAAGGCGATAGGTATATAGGGGTATATACAATCCAAAAGGGGATGGGGCTATTATATAAAGATACAGCCTGTATACATCTTCAAATTCGATCGTTCGATTATTTAATAGTTTTTGTGTTGTTTTATTTTTTCTGAATATTTGAGAAGTTGAAATTATAAAAAAGGTATAACATGAAAACTCTCTCACCCCTCTCAAATCGAAATGACCTACAACTAGTTGTTGCGGGTCTGGCTGTCTGTCAGTTTATATGTTTGTAAACGCATCCACGACATAGGAGAAATTCCTAGTGCGGGGCAAGGTTTTTTTTTTGAAATAAAAAGCCCGATGCCATAAATACGCCATAATACAGTACCAGTAAGTCGTGGTGGCCTAGTGGTCAAAACACCAGCCTCTCAAGTATGAGTGCGCGGGTTCGATTCCAGGTCAGGCAAGTACCAATGTAACTTTTCTAAAGTTATATGTACTTTCTAAGTATATCTTGGACACCAATGACTGAAGGTGAAGGAAAACCTCTTGAGGAAGCCTGGACTTTATGTCTGAAATAGCCAACCCGCATTGAGCTAGCGTGGTGATTACGCTCAATCCTTCTCTGTATTAGAGGAGACCTGTGCCCAGCAGTGGGAGGATAAAAGGTTGATAATGATGATGATGATGAACTAATTTGTTGATACAGCTTATTAACTGAGGCCATGAGAGCCAGAGTGGCATAACTCTAATTTCGTCAATACACAGTTTAATTGATAAAACTGCTCTAAACTATTTATAACTAATTTAGATTGTAATGCCATCTACAAAAAATTTTTTGGGAAATATGGCGCTATAACTTTTACCGTTTGGCCAGGGTGGCCTAACTGTACATAGGCCACTCTGGCTCTCATGGCCTCCTGATACTGCTAGTTCGACCGTTCTACAGGACGACAATACCCTCTCTCTATGTTTTTCCTATTATTGCATTCTATACTCACTAGTTAATAAGTCCTTTGCTGCCCTCATCTTCCTGCGCGGTGAAGGAAGTTTTCTCCATTCCCAGCATGTTGGAGATGGAGTCAAAGTCGTAGGTCTCAGAGTACTTCGCGCGAACTTTCTTCTTGACGAACTTGTCCCAATAGTTCACAGGGAATGATCTGGAAGTAAGTTTTTTTTACGTTATATAATTCAGTTGCAACACCCGTATTCCGTAATACATTATGCCTACCAATTTGAATCATATTGCCAATCCGTTGCTCCGTATGTTCGAAAAATGTTTATGCCCAACAATATAAATAACGTAATGAATGTTGTTCAACTGTCAAAATAAAACCAATTGACAGGGAATTGCACGATTAGGTTGTATCCTAAAAAATCCATCAGAGAGATTTATAAAAAATACTGAACACGTATTTTTTTATTTTTTCTTACATTCACATACTTAGGAAGATATATTTATTTGAAATGTCGCATGACGTCACGCCGTGGTACAAAATATACCACGGCGTGACGTAATTAGCCCCCACTCTGTAACTTTAATACGCTATATCTCAGTAGTTTTTGGTAATTTCGACAAAATAAAAATAGGGGTCTTAATTTGTTTTATTATTTATAAGAGGGACTAAAATAATTTTTTTGATTTTCATACCTTGGATACATCCATATTACCCTACAGGTCTAAATACAACTTAAGGTTAAATCTCACCATCAACGATTGCATCATTGCTTATCATCAGGTGGGATCGCGGTAAGTCACTAGCTTGTATCAATAAAAAAGGCAGTCGAGAGACTGACCGACAGAAGTGAAAACTGAAATCAGTTTTCCCTCTCTATTCATAAACGTTGCTTAAAGTTAACTAGTGATTAGCGACTTTAACGTTTTGACGTTTACACGTCATTTAACTTTAATCATCGTTTATGAATAAACACAAAAAACTTATAGCGGTGACGCAATTTATACGATTGTATACACTATACATTCACAGTATACATATGTATATTTCGCTGTAGCGATCACGGTGTCGCGTCGGTCACGCTCACTCGAATTCAATACTTTTCCCCATTCAACAAAAGTCCTCAACACCTAAAGAAGCTTTTACTTCAAAAAATTCAAGTCTAAAACGAGACTCAAGGTCGAGTCTGTTTAAATAAATTAAATAAATATAAATATATAAGGACAAATCACACATAGAGTAAGTTCGAGACTTGTGTTATGGGATACTAACTCAACGATGCCATATTTATAATAGATACATATATAGATAAACATCCAAGACCCAGGCCAATCAGGAAAAGATCGTTTTCCATCATGACCTGGCCGGGGATCGAACCCGGGGCCTCCACCTAGCAGGCAGGCGTGTTGACCGCTACGCCACGGAGGACGTTTCATTAAATAATCCTTCCATGAAGCTCTTGTTATATTAGATCTTATGATGAGTCATAATAGTGTAGTTGACTAAAAAAAAATAATTAGTCCGTTAGTCAGATTTCGAAAAAAAATACTAGACACGTATTTTTTCCTTTTTTATATAAACAAAAAATGAAGACACAGTGCGATGAAAACTCGTGTGACGCCACTCCCCGCTACGCCTTTTAGCGAGGAGTGACGTCACCAGCCCCCTCTCCTCATTTTTGATGTGTTTTATATTTGTCAATTTTTTTTTGATTTCATAAAACAAAATATAGGTATCCAATATTTTTCTATAATCAGAATGACGGATTATATAGAATCATTTTTTAAACCCAGGAAACACAGATATAATCAACAAAACACACATTTCTAAAGAATAGGGATTCTTTATAAATGTATTATACTGTGAATTGTTTACGTTTAGTTGGTTCCGAGGGTAGATTCGATTGTGAATAACTTTCTACAAGACTGTAATAATGACTCGGTGAGGTTACTCTGATATTATCACTGCTTTTAAGTGCCCAAGAGCCGTCGGACCGAGCACACTAAGTTAAGTATACTTAATATTTTCTTATGTGCCTTATTTCTTCTGTACTTTATATTGCTGATGACTCTAAATATATCCAGGATATAATGTTATAAGTAAATATACAACATCATTTTTCTTTATGCGAAACCTGAATATTGTTTGTTCAGAATAAGCAACTGAATCGATTCCAACAATTTTTATATTTTTTCCTAAATTTATTTAAAAAATGATGCAGCATGGTTACCGAGCGCACGACACAGTTCACAGCCGATCATAGTGTCCTAGGGCCTCCGCAGCGCCGGGGCGCGGTAGCGCGGCGCGTTCACCATATTTTTGTAAGGACAAGCAGGTAACATAATAAGCTTATAACTTAGTGATTTTTCATGATAGCTTTTTGAAATTTTGCACATAAATTCTATACATAAAAATACTGGACACGTGTTTCGGATTTCGTATACAGGTTGTATCTGACATCGTAACGCAAACTTCGCGAACAGGCTAGACCGCATGCCACTAACAAAATTATGATAGTCATTTATGTCGTTAATGAACGGTTACAGAATTCGCAGTGTTTAAAAAAAAGTGTCGGGTCGGCCTTTGAACGTTGCAAGCATGCCGCCGTGCGGGTTTGTAGGTATGACGTTGATCCCTGATGTGAACTCTATTAAATCAGCTGATAAGATAGTTTTTGGAGTTTTATTTTCATTGTGCTTTTTTGTGTAATTAGCGAATTAATTAATATTTACTTTAAAATCTTATTGGGTTATAATAGTATCGCATTTATGGACGGTCTAAAGTGAAAAACTGCATATATTTTTTTGTTAATCATGAAAAAGCCGACGGAAAATTCCACCACTTCAGAATCATGTACTGGATCCATGGTACTCGTTTGTGCGTCGATGTCAGATACAGCCTTTATAAAAAAAAATACGCTGTATATTATAATGGTTCTCTTTTAATATTTACTTGAATTTTATTTAACTACCCACTATTTGTCATCCTAACACTCTCATAAAGGTATAATGTATACTAACTTGGCAGATATGACAAGTTTGTCCCAGTGGCTCTTCAAATCATCGTCTTCGGGTTGCTCCGCGATGTATAGTCCGTCGAACTCCAGCTTACGGGCAATTTCTTTCTCACGCTTAAATATGGCCAGTGGTACCTGTAACGTTAGAAAAGTATTTAAGAAATCGGTTTATTTAGTTGAAATAAGAAATCTCTAGCTATACCTAAATATAAATAAAATTGGAGTGTCTGTTTTTAATATTGAAATAACTGTTTTTTACTACATGCATATGAATATACATGCTACTTTTACTCGTATATACGCTACATACACCCAAATAACATTATTAAAATTTTTATTTGTCTGTTTGTTGCTAATCTCCGAAATGGCTGTACCGACGGGATTTTTATTGGAAGGTAGCTGATGTAATAAGGAATAACTTAGGTTACTTAATTAACTTTGCTATGGGTTTTTTAGCCCGATATCCTCACGGGATCGAAACTCGCGGGTAAAACCGCGGGGCGCAACTAGTCTTCTGTAAGGATTCAAAGTTTCAGGCAGAAGTATGTTAATGAATCTTTATGGAATATACACATACAGTATGTTAAGAAAACCCTGTCCGACCCGTGAAGGTGTTGTTAGGTATCGATAACTGATTTTACTAATGGATACAAAACCGGGCTAAACTTAAAAAAATAATCCCCGAAAAAATAAATATTACTTCGCAAAAAGAGGTAACTTAATAAATGTTTGTTAAGCACCGTTCCGCGGGCGGCGGGCGGCAGGGCATGCGGCACGTGGCCCCATCGCTATTCGCTCATAATAATACCGGTGTTGTCACTTTTTTTTAAATAACCAAATTTCGGGGAAGTTGGAACTAATTCGCGGGAAAAAAAGATTATTTCAAAATTCATTTGTATTGGTACAGGTCTCCCAAAGTGATAATGCGCATAGAAATCTTCGTCACTGTTCGGCAACGGTCGTATTCCCCGAGCGTTCGGAAATAGATATGTATATAGAGTGGTTAAGTGCACCACTCTATATACATATCTTCTGACCTGTACTATGATGACTACGTAAAATATTATACTATATATATATATATATATATATATATATATATATAATCCCGCCTGATTAAGAGCCTATATCACTTAAAAACTGAGTGAATAGGAAAGAAGACGGCAATTAAGGGAGATGATGCAATGTCAAACTCGACGCGACCAACGATGCTGCGCGAGAGGGATATTGATCTGGAGACCCTCCACGACCAAACTCCCGACATAACTACATTTAGCGCTTCGTACCCGGCACACAACACAACTGCTCAGACCCATCCTCCGTACGTCTTCACCAGACATCATGCCGGAACACGACGAATTGCTTGGCGGCAAGACTCTGTCTGATTGGGTAACTTCTGCCGGCAGCCGAAGTTGTGGCCTACCACCAAGAAAACGACTCTCGAACAACCCTCGGCCCTGGCAGGGTCCTACTGGCCCCCATCACGATGTGCTGACATCCTTTTGAGGCGCGTGTGGAATGTGTTCCACACGCGCCTCAAAACGATGCCAGAACATTACACACCACACACACTCACCTACACATACACTACCATACACTCACCTTAAGATGGTAGTATCCAATTAGTATAGCGAGGGACACCACAGAGTGCATGGCTGCCGCAACTTTGATCACGTGTTCCATGTAGAAGAAATCTTCATCTATGTGTACAACTTCTATCACATCATCCGCATCATCTGATTCACCGCTTCCTCCTGCAGATAGGTGAAGATATTGGTAAATGTCTATTTATCGTTAATAAGGGCATGCCACGTTATTACAAAATATAAAAAAAATGTATTTAAAACTGCTGAAACCCTTT
The DNA here is from genome assembly GCA_037179545.1 of Sesamia inferens. Classification (NCBI taxonomy): domain Eukaryota; kingdom Metazoa; phylum Arthropoda; class Insecta; order Lepidoptera; family Noctuidae; genus Sesamia; species Sesamia inferens. Next base: position 8,508,090 of record CM073949.1, read on the forward strand.
TTATGGCTATCGAAACTTGTACCAGCCCCCTATTCGGCGAACACATTTTTGTCAAATGATTGCGACTAGTTGGGATCGTTTGGACCGAACGAACCAATGGTGGCCCGAACGATACCAACTTTTTATCTTATAATTAGGGGGGCTGGTTGAATGATTTGTTGTAAAAACCGATTACCTAATGGTAAATGAAGTCAAAACAATTAGTTACATCCCGCTATCTTTTCAGAGAAAATTATATAATTACCATCTCCACTGCCAGATCCAGATCCGGAGCCAGACCCGGCGGCGGCGGCGATTATATCACCGATACCAGAGCCCTCGCCGCCTTCCACGTCCAACGTAGACACCTGAAGGACAGTTATATGTCATTAAACGGTGTAAATTAAAAGTAGGAGAGAATGTAATAGTTTTTTGTGGATCTAAATGCAGGCAAGTGAAGGAACACGGGTGGGTTATAGTCAGTAAAAGTCTGACACGCCCTTTCGTTTCGCCCAGAGCCGCAGAGGTCATTTGATGATATTCCATCCACACCAAAAAGAAGATAATGTTTATTCGCAGCATTAAAATTACATCTGACAGATTTAATATGGGAAAAATGACAAAAAAAAAAAAAACAAAATTAGGTATGACTCGAATAAAATTATCATCTGGCCTCTCTCGTGTAAATCAATGTATTTTTTTAGAATTTTTACTTACTTTATAGAAGAGCAGGACGAAGTTGATACAGAAGGCCAACACAAGCGCGACGTACTTCAAATTGTAGAAGTTTCGTGCCAAGAACGATACCGCACGGCGAGTGTATTGGGACAGGTCGACTTGGGACAACGCTGACGGCGCCGGAACTTGTACTGCCTGTGGATTGGACATGTGTTTTAATAGAAGTGAAGAGAAGAGTGAGAAAAGGTTGAAAAGTACAGAAGAGTAAGGGAGAGGGAAAATGTGGATGGATACATTCCATCGCCCTTGTTACAAAACATGGATTTTATTTAGACCATTTTTAAACCACATAAATGGTTATTGAATGATGCACCTAAACATTCTAGAAATGCAGATTTTTATATAAAAATGACAGCTTAGTTCGATACTAAGTTTCTACTTTTTCACATTAAGAACATTGACTTAAGCTCAACAAACATTCTCCGAACGTGTGCGGCTGCTGACCTTGCAATCGTGAACACCTACTTCAAACAGAAGCCGGAGTACCTTGTCACCTACCGGAGCGGGCGAAGTGCTACCCAGATCGACTTTCTACTAACTAGGAGGCACCACATCGGCAAAGTAGCCCACTGCAAAGTCATACCCGGTGAGAGTCTCACTGCACAACACCGTACCCTTGTCATGGATCTCTGCGTAAAGGTCTAACGCAGACGTGTAGAGCACTGCCCACGCCAGATCCGGTAGTGGCTGCTAGATGAAAACAGGTCCCAGGATTCTGCGTCGGTTATTGGCGACAAGTGCCAAGTGACGGTACCGATGGGGAACCTCATCAAGAAAACTGGGACAGGATCCAGGCAGCTATTGCTGGGGCGGCGCCGGTGGTGCTCGGCGTCTCCAAGGGCGGCCGCAAATGTGACAAGGAGACCTGGTGGTGGGACGACACAGTCCAGAGGGAGACTAAGGTGAAGAAAGCCCTCTTCAAAACGTGGCAAGCGACCGGATCCCCTGAAGATCGCGACGCATACAAGGTTGCCAAACGTGCCACTAAAAGAGCTGTAGCCAGAGCCAGACGAGACCACTTGCAACCGCTCTACGAGAATTTGGAATCGTCTGAGGGTCAAAAGCTCATTTACAAGTTGGCACGTTCCAGGGTCAAAGCGGCACAGGATATATCCAAGTGCCTCTGTGTAAAAGACCCTGTTGGCAACCTACTATGCGAAGACCTCGCGGTGAAGGAGAGATGGCGCTCGTACTTCCATGAGATGGTGAATAAGCAGCACCAAGAGGTGCAGACACCGGAACGCCTCCAAATCTTGGATTAGTGCCCCCGATAACGCCGGAGGAAGTCCATACGGCTCTTCGTCGCATGGCGAGTCGGAAAGCTGTAGGAGCTGACGGAGTCCCCATTGAGGTCTGGAAGGCGATGGGTCCTCGCGGTGTGGGCATGTTAACTAGCGTTTTGAACCGCGTGCTCCTGATCGGCAAAATCCCGAGTCAATGGAGACTGAGTATTATTACTCCAGTCTTCAAAGGCAAGTGCGGTACAGGAGTGGTGGCAACTATCGCGGTATAAAGGTCATTTCCCACACCATGAAGATCTTTGAGATGATTATAAACTCCCGGATCCGGCAGGAGTGTGTTGTCTCGGAATGTCAATATGGGTTTCGTCCAGGGTACGGAACCGTGGATCCTATCTTCGGACTAAGGATCGCCATGGAGAGATACAGATCGAAGAACACGCCTCTGCATATGCTCTTTCTTGATATGCAGAAGGCCTTCGACTGTGTTCCTCGGGGGGTGATCTGGTGATCTGGTGGGCGCTGAGGTCCAAAGGGGTACCAGAAGCCTATGTTGACATAATTGGAGACGTGTACCTCCGTTGTTAGGACCGCGGTTGGTAATACTAAACCCTTCCCCGTCACCGTCGGAGTCCACCAAGGTTCCGTCCTTAGTCCATTTCTGTTCAGCGTGATATTAGACGTCTTATCGGATAGCATCAGGGATTCACATGAGCAACCTCCTTGGTTGCTTATGTATGCTGACGATATGGCGCTGGTTCACCAGCGCGGACAGGGTTCGCTTGGTACGGTTTGTGAATGTGTGGAAGGACTCGCTCGAGAACGGAGGTCTGAAACTCAATGTGGCGAAAACCGTGTATATGGCTAGTAACACGAAAGACCCGATGTCTGTGCGCATAGGCGGTGACATGGTCGAGTGCACAGACCAGTTTAAATACTAGGGGTCTGTACTCCACGCGTCCGGCTATACTGATATATGAAAATACGTGCCCTGACGTCGCAGGGCACGTATTTTCGCAGCTTGGGCAAAATGGCGTGAGGTGACAGGTGTCATTTGTGACTCCAAAATGCTAAAGGGGCACATGCCCCTTAAGCTTAAGCAGCATTTTGGTTCAGGGAACAGGCAGGGGGCAGGCTGTATGGCAGTGAGGCGTGGCTTGTGCTTGAGCGAAACAAGCAGGAGCTGCGTGTCACGGAGATGAATATGCGGCGGTGGTTGTGTGGAGTTACGCGAAAGGACCGCATCAGGAACTCCCGCATCCGTGGCAGTCTTCATGTCAGTGACATAGCGGACAAACTGCAGGAGAATCGTCTACGTTGGTACGGTCACGTCTTACGAAAACCGGCATGTTACGTGGGTCACAAATGTCTTGCCATGGCGCCTCTGCCGGGCCGAAACAAGCGGGAAAGACCAAAGATGTGCTGGCTTGACATTGTAAGAGATAACATGCGTGCCAACAATCTCACACCACAGGATGCTAAAGATCGCGCGGAATGGAAGAAATTGAGCAAGAAAGCGGACCAAACAACCGGGATAAACGCTAAGATGATGATGACTTAACCTCAACAAAGTTCGAAATACCCTACCCTACCTACTGACTAAAAGGTTAAGTCTGGAACTAAAGTTACATTTCGTTTTGTAATAAGGGCATGGGCATACCCAGGGGGTAAAGTATAAACGAGAACTTATACAGGATCATTTGCGTCTATTTACCCACACACTACACTACAAATACCTAATCTTTCATGTAAATGTGCTGGTGTAATTTGTAAGACAAAATAGCCGGGGATGATTCGAACCTAAAAATCTGACTTGTCCCCCCTAGCCCTGACCTGCCCCCGTTCTCTTTAGGCCAGAAGCTGGTTACGCCCATGAATAAGGGGGCATCAGTTTAAGTACTTAACTAAAGGAAAACATCTTAGTTATCATTAAGTTTAGATAAGGCAGTAAAAATACTAAGCAGTACGTAAGTAAATGTGTAGATGCAGCTCATTACCTTTTTCGGCCTTAGAAACGATATTGAGCGTCCTCGCTGCGTTAAATTGCAAAATGGAAATGAGAATAAGACATGAAAATTTTAATTAGCTTCTTGTAATGCTGTTTATAAATAGTGATATTGACTCCGAATCCCTTGTACATAATATATACAGAACATAATACACACATCAAAAGTGTCTAGGGATCAACATATATTTTTGCAATAACTTTTCTCCTGATTGATATTAATTAAAATTTTCTTTAAGGATTCATCAAATAAAGTGTTTTCGTTTGTCACAGTAACGATAAACCAAGTCACCTTTGCATTAATAAAGAAATTTGGCATTTTCCTAATAAAGGGATATTAGACATTTGAACCACTAACACAAAAGTTCGAAAAAAAGACTGAAATAACAGTTTTCTCTAAAATTTTATTGGGTAACTTAAACAATTAATAATCCGTGTTTCTACCGCGAACACTAACAACACAAGAACATCGGTTTGGCATACTCAAAATGAGTTCATCCAAATCACGCTGTGGAATGGCCGCCCATGTTCGTTCCAACAACAAAAAAAGGTCTTCTTGCGACTGGATACCCTCCATATTCGGCAGAGCTCTTCTCTGTAGCATATCCCATGCATGCTCAATCGGGTTCAAGTCTGGCGACTGAGCAGGCCAGGGCAGGACATTGATGTTAGCTGCGGCGAGAGTCTGTCTTACAACTCTTGCGGTGTGCGGTCGTGCATTATCATGCATTAACTGAAATAAGGGACCGATTTGCACTTGTAGAGGAACGATGACGTCTGATACAATCGTCTCAGCATAAATTTGAGCGTTGAGGTTGCCTCTGATCCAAATCAACTCAGTTCTTCCGCCGATCCAAATACCCGCCCATACCATGATGGTTCCACCACTATAAGGATGGACTTTCTGGCAGGATTTTAATCGCTGTTGGCGTCCAGGGGTTCTCCAGTGTCGTATACGTCTTGTATCCGGTCTCATACCAAAACGAGACTGATCAGAAAAGCACACGAATCGCCATTGTTCTTCTGCCCAATTTCTGTGTTCAAGAGCCCATTGATATCGAATCCTACGATTGTGCATTGCTATAGGTGGTACCCGTAGCGGTCTTCGGGAATGAAGGTACACTTCATGCAAGCGGTTTCTGACTGTTTGGTCGCTAATTTAGTTCCCTGAAGAGTGATGAAGCCTCACGGCTAACATCATGGCGGTTATTGTTGGAGCTCTTCGAGTTAAGATTTGAATATATCGGTCTTGTCTCCGTGTGGTACAGCGATACCGTCCTCCATGGCGCTCAGCCACGGTACCAGTGCTTCGGTAACGTGTCCAAAGTCGACTGATAACACTCTGACTTGTATTCAGAGCTAAAGCCACAGTACGTTGCCGGGAACGAGCTTCTATCATTCCCACGGCTCTGAGCATTTCTTCCCTGCTTAAATGACGTCGCCGCTCCATAATAACGTTGGTTTTAATCAATAGTAGGGAAACAGTAGCACTAATAATGTCTTCAATGCGTTGTATGTTTTTATAGGGAAAATATTGACAGCTGATTTTCATCTTTTACTCGAATTTGATTCACAGTTCCTGATTCAAATTATGAAATGCACCAAAAAAGATGCATATAAATTTATAAAATCATATATTTATTACAAAGCCACATCTCAATCTCAAGAAATCCGCATAAAAATGCTTGATCCCTAGACACTTTTGATGTGTGTATATCAGTTTAGATCTGTGAAATAAGTAAGCGCTTTTTTTTTAATAATTATAAACTAGCGCTTGACCGCAATCCCGCCTGATGGTAAGCAGTGATGCGATCGTTGATGGTAAAGTGCGCTAGTTTATTAAGAGCCTATTCATTCAGAAAAACTGAGCGAATAGGAAGGAAGACGGCAGTTAAGCGAGGTGATGCAATGTTAAACCCAACAACACGACTGCGCCAAAGGGAGACTGATCTAAAGACCCTCCACGACTAAACTCCCAACACAACAATATTTGGCGCATCGTACCCGGCACACATCGCAACACAACTGCTTAGACCCGTCCTCTGTACGGCTTCACCAGACATCGTGCCGGAACACGACAAATCGCTTGGCGGCAAGACTTTGTCTGGTGGGTGGTAACTTCTGCCGACGGCCGATGTTATGGCCTACCACCGTCTTGACTTAAATTGATGTACTTTTGGTCGTCATGTTTTTAATCCTGTCTAAACTGTCTATGGAATCTATTAATTTGACAGGATTAAACTAAAATGTTATCTTCTATCCTTTTCTGAATTAAATAGAAAGAAAAAGATGCACTTAAGATTTAGTTTATGAACCAAAGAATCGGCGCCATTAGCTTCTTATAATGCATCTTATAATATTAAACACCAATCTACTAAACTCTGTTTTATTATTTGCTGGAACTGCGTTCTTGTTACTGTTGTTATTTTGGTCCAACAAATAATAATAGCAGTTGTTATGTTGGTCTAGTGGCAGTTTCAGTAATTTATGTGACCAACTTAAATGTCCTTCTTTGAAATTGTTCATCGAATCGTTGGGATCCATAAGTATTACGTACAAATGCGTACACTGACTGTACAGGGGGGCAATCGTGCTAAAATAATTCAACCAAAACAGAATTGGATCGCAACCAAACCATAACTTTTGTTATGTTTCGTATCGCATATAACCTTTTGACAGTTGGTTAAACCATAATTGGATCGCAATTGGAACGTAACCGCTGTCAAATGTAAAAGTTGAAACGTAGCTAACTCTTTCTTGGGAGTTTTGAAAGGAAAGCCAAGATGAGTGTCACGCGCATTTTTTATTGGACTTTTAAAATGATTTATAGTGTCGTTTACTAAACAAAAGCGCGTGATTTATGTAGTAAAAAGTGCATTCAGTGAATAATTTATAAAGAACATTGAAATATCGCAGAATAGTGGCCACATCATGGCTTTGCATCAAATCTCCTAGAAGGCGGCTCACGCGGCCGTTTTTTCAACTGTCATTGGCGATATCCGCCATTATTGTGAAATATTTTTTTTAAAGAATTTCTATAATTTGTTACACGTGTTATTGGCAAAATTGTGGTATCTAACCACAGAGGCCATTGAAGAGTTGAAGTAGTTATTCACTCTAAGCGCGATTACCGTCCAGGACCATTTTGTAGTCTCTGTTCCATCTCAGAGATCGATCTATATGATTTGACAAAGAAGATGTCTGGAATTTCAAAAGAATTGTGACCTCTGAGTTTGTTTCGCCCTTTCTTCCCATAATAGTTTGTAGCAGATGCTACACATATTCTATTATCCGCCGCGAAGGGTCGGCTATAAATCACACTAGGACCGCGGAAGTCATGGCGCGCGTTGCTGCAACCCTGACCCCCGCAGCGAGGGTTCCTATAAATCTCACCCCGGAAGACATCTGTTGACCATCGTCGTTATGTCGTGAGAACCGTAGCGAATTGTCTAGCACGTGAAGAGTGAGTTAGCGCGCTTTCTACACCAACCAATCACACGCCGCGGCCTGCCTCGATCAACGAATCAACATCAAGAACGCACGCAACACCGCGTGGAGATCCGCAGGACAGCAAGCTGATTTGCTATTGGTTACCCTACTATTGTTTAGAGATAGCTAGTATTTAAGTGAGTGCATAGCTTGTAAGAGACACTCTATTAGATTACATCACATTCCACTTCATTGTACAGATATTTTTACACGCTATTCTTGTTCAAACTCTTGTATATAATTATCTTCCATCACCTTATTGTACACGTCATATACATTGTACCCTTTTACTTACGTGCAATACACAACGTTCGATTTATCTGAGTTTTAGTTACGTAACACGACCTACGCGCTACAAGTTAAATAGGAAACACCGACCTCATCTGGTTTTTACCTACTTAATCATATCATCGCAATAATGTTATTTTGACAAAAAATCATCAATCGCAGCTGTCTAGCAAATAAAAAACTAAAGTTTGTTTTTTTTTATTGAGATAACAACAACTGTTTTTAGTCTTTCTCTTATAAATAAAATTAAGAGAAAAACACTAGAAAAGCAGGATTAATGAAGAGCAAAATGAAATGAGTAATTCTGAAACACGATAGATGAACTAAAGTATATATTATAGTAGAAATCAAAATAACATTTAATACAAATAAATCGTCAAGAACAACATACCTGGTTTAACTAAATTAGTATTGAATATTACAGTCTACAACATTACATAAAATATCAATCTCAAGTCATATTTTAAAAGCAAGAAAACTACCAGCATCGGCCGTATACCCGTAAGAAAAAAAATCGCTCCAGAGCTAGTCGAAACCAAGGGTTACGTACGGACGGCAGCAGGTCAAGCTACCCCAAATTGTTCAATCCCCCTTATTCATAAACGATGTTTAAAGTTAACTAGTGATTAGCGATTCTTTAACAATAAATTTTAGATGTTGGCACGTCACTTAACTTTAATCATCGTTTATGAATAAACACACCAGTGTTTAAGGGGTATATTCATAAACGATGGGTAAAGTTAAGTGACGCGCAAACGTCTAAAATATATGGTTAAAGAATCGCTAATCACTAGTTAACTTTAAACATCGTTTATGAATAAGGGGGAATATTCCCAATCAACATTGAGCCTTAATGCTTCACTACATATTATAAAACAAAGTCACTTTTACTTTCTCTATGTCGCTTTGTATGATTCAATCTTTAAAACTACGCAACGGATTTTGATAGGGTTTTTTTTTAACAGATAGAGTGTTTTAGGAGGAAGGTTTTTATGTATATAACATGCATAATATATAAGAGGAACACTGATAATTTATGAGGTTTCTAACACATGTCGCAAAATAAATCAATTTTTTTGAGCTTACATTGCGAACCCTATGAGATAGATCAAAATAATGTACTACAGTATAGTAGACCTTAAAAATGTCTACAAAAAAGTCAGCGACACCATATGTCTACCTACTATAGTTTCTTCATTATGACTACTTTTTTATGTTTGAAAAGTTAATTAAAATGCCAGTCGATATCAGAGCCCCACTATTTGTTCCTTATTATTAATCCTTATCCAAATAAATTACGTCCTATCAAAGGTAATTTTAGTAGCAGCAGATCTCTTTTTGAATTATTGGAATTGGTTGTTTCATTCAGGAGATATCACGATTTATTCAAAACTAAACACCAGAAAAAATCCGCTTGCCGCTCGCGCCCCTGCCGGCCGCCTGCTACTTGAGAGTTTCAATGCCTAAACCGCGGAGTGAGTGGGCCGGAGCGGGGGACCATTATTTCGAACAAACTTGCTACCCCGGTAGGTTTTCATTCTGTTTGAAGGTGGTGGAACTGGTTATCCATGGACAAGAAGGACAGATTCTAGTAGCTTGATATGTTGTCGTCTGTATATATTAATAGGAATGTAACTACAAATTTACGGTTCTCAGATTTTGTTCTTAAATTGTGACACAAGACATTGGGATGATTGTCTCGTTCACTAACTAAACTAATTCTAAGTTAAGTGTATATTTTTCATTGTAGTTCATTAAGAAAAGGATAGAAGATAACATGTTAGTTTAATCCTGTAAAATTAAGGTGGAAATTCTCATGGACTTTTCCATCGTGGGAGTGATGGAGGGGTATTGACCAGTTAAAACCACCGCAGTGTTTTTAGCCGGTAAGATCACCTCTACTTATAGGGGAGGTATTCACATAAGCATTCATTTAAAGGACGGCAATCTTGATTATTTGATATTAGTTTGAACTTAATAACTTCACGCGTTACTGAAACTCAGGTACGACAGATGGACAGATAGACGAACAGCGTAGTAATCTTATAAGGGTTCCGTTTTTCCTTCTGAGGAACTCTAAAAACTTCAAATTTATTTATTTTATCTTGTTTAACTATTAGTATCAATAATATATACAGAATTTCGCTCGTTAATTTTATTAAACCCCATATAATATAATTTAAACAAAAAAACTGCTCAATTACGATTCATTATTAAGCTTAAAGTTAACCAGTGATTAGCGATTGTTTATTCATAAACGATGATTAAAGTTAAGTGACGTTAAAAGATCAAAACTGTATGGTTAAAGAATCGCTAATGACTAGTTAACTTTAAGCAACGTTTATGAATATTTAAAATATATGAATGTTTAAAATATTTAAAAGCATATAGCCACTGTATATGCTTTTAAATATTTAGGAACTCGGTTGTGTGTTAAGCTGTATTCGGTAAAAAAAATTGAGAATCATACCTTTTTGCTTTCAGCTTCAATGGCGGACATAGCAGCTTGTTGAGCAGCTTGTGCCTCCATTCTTTCTTGGGCTTGCTTTTTGGCTTGTTCACCTCTGTAAATGATAAAAATCATTTATTTATTACATTTGGGAAGAACAAACGGTACCTAGTCATCCTTATCTGATCGGATTCAACTTTATATCACTGGTTTACATGGAGCGCTTGCCTATCAAGTTTCTAATCCTGTGTATTTATGTATGTTTTTAGAGTGTTATTATATATTTAAGTTTTTCTATAATCTGGATTACTATTATTATCTAAATATATCATTTTTATTATTGCGGATTGATGCTTTTAGCATTATAAGCTAAGTTTTATAATTTTAAGTGTATTTCTTTTGCTGTAATATCAATAAATGCATTTTTCTTTTTTTTTTCAGGCTGCAGAGTGCATAGATAAGCCTATAAACCACATACCCAAGCAGATCAATTAAAGATGGCGGTCTTTGTTCCTCAGAGTGTTCGGTTCCCTCGTCCGGCGACACTTCAGCCTCTTCACCAGAAGATGGCGTTGAAGTGCTCGGCGACTCGTGCGGTTTTACTTGTATCCTGAGAAAAGAAGGGAGAGATTTCATATGATTAGTAAGTTTAGTGGTGGTAAGGTTTAAGGATACTCTGGTATTTAAAGGATGTATAAATCATGAAAATGTTATTTGAAAAAAAATCTCTAAGAATTTTGTTTACAGTCTTTCAGTTTTTAAAGAAAATACGTGTATTTGCGGTAATCATGAAAAAAAAAAAAAATATAAGTAGAGGACAATCGTCACATCTAAGCGAAGCGGCTATAGCTCAGAATTATGCTGCGACCCTATGTAAGACCCCAGCGCTGGTTTCAGCGACAGCCGGCGCCGACGGCATGACGTCATCCTTTTTTCTTAAAATTAAATCCAGCAGGGTAATTGCGTAACACACTTTCAAATCAAATCAAATCAAATCAAATCAAAATCGTTTATTGCAATCCATAATGTACAGTTACAGGTGGTAAATATCATATTATAATATTGGAAACAATTATGGACCCTGTTGGGCACAGCAAGTTATAAATAAGTAGAGAGAGGAAGAGCGCTTCATGTTTCCATTTATCTATTTATTATTTATTTAGCTTTATTTAATTCCTATTCATTTATTTTTATTAATTGTATTGCTATTGAGTATTTATTCTCTTGCTATCTCTTTATACTAAACATATTATATTAATTATAAAGTATTCATTTATTAACAATTTCTTTAATTATATTGAAATTATTTTTATTTGTTACTTGATTAAAATTTATTAATTATTATAAATGAAGTATATATAATTAAGTTTATTAGTATATTAATTCTAATTTTATTTATTTTTTTGTTTCCCTTTAACCTTTCTTTACAATGAATAATTATAATTAATAATTGAATTTATCTGTTAAATATTCTTGTAATGTATAGTACCTTTTCCTGATTAAGTATTGCTTTAATTTAGATACAAATCATCATCATCATCAACATCATTTCAGCCGAAAGACGTCCACTGCTGAACATAGGCCTCCCCCAAGTTTCTCCACGACGACCGGTCCTGCACCTCCCGCATCCAGCGGTTTCCCGCGACCTTCACCAGGTCGTCGGTCCACCTTGTCGGGGGCCTACCCACTTCTACGTCTTCCGGTGCGTGGTCGCCACTCGAGAACCCGTCGGCCCCATCGGGCATCGGTCCTACGGGCAATGTGTCCAGCCCACTGCCACTTTAGTGTTGGAATTCTTCGGGCTATGTCGGTTACTCTTGTTATTCTGCGGATCTCCTCATTCCTGATTCGATCGCGCAGTGAAACCCCAAGCATAGCCCTCTCCATTGCCCTTTGAGATACAAATATACTGGTTTTATTCTGTTGTTTAATGTCTTCTGGTAATTTATTGTATATTTTTATTGACATACGAATATGGACTTTAATTTGTTTTTATGACGCAACGTATAATTTCAGTAGCAATGGGTTTCATTTTTAAAGTTCAACAACATTCATTGCGTTACTTACGTTGTTGAGCAGATACGTTTTCAAACATATGGAGCAATGGACTAGCAATATTCTAACTACCGGCGAGTATTGCCTTATATTAGCCGCATTGTTTCACATTATGATACGCGAGCTACGGCGTAGCCCAAATGACACTGCTACGGCGTAGCCCAAACGACAGTGTTACGTTGTAGCCTAAAAGCGATGCTACGGCGTAGCTTTTAAGACGCTACGGCGTAGCTCACAGTATGCTATTTTACTTTGCTTGGATCACATAATTCCATATTTTTATAACGTATTTTTTTTTGTTTTGTATGGGAAATCAACTTACCTCTCCCGCTCTGGACAGAGCAGAATGGCGTGTCAGACTTTTACTGACTAAAATCCACCCGTGTTTTTAGATAAAATTGAAGATCGATGAAGTTATTTAATTTTAGATTCGAACCCACGATCTACACTTCGGAATTTGGGATCTCTACCGTTGGGCTGCCACTGCTCTCCTCTCTCTTGCTTTTATCCCTTTAATTCTTATTAATTTATTTTCTGTGCAGTTTGTATCCAAGTTGCGAAAATTCTACTAATATTGTGGGATGTATGGATCTGTTTGTTACTCTTACACGCAAAAACTGCTGAACGGATGAAATTTGGTATGCAGATGGTTTATGACCTGGATTAATATACAGAGTGGTGCTGACAATACGACAATAAATTAAACATCGTGTACCTCAACACTCTCTCAGTCTACCCATAAAAAATCATATAAATATATCCATTAGTTTAGTCACAGGAAATAATTTTTCATTTTTACATTTTCTACATGATGTACATGTTGATAAGGAAGCGCTTTCAGGTTAATGACCGCCGCATTCTGCGGTACGAAACTTTAATAATAATTTCGCGAAAAAGCAAGTCGATACAGGATCGCGCTGTCGCCGATCGGAGGCCAGTGATCCAATATTTTTAAAGGATGTTCTATTCTGTTTGTAATTTTATGCGATTAAGTTTGAAATTTTAATTTTTTTATTTTTGTAGCTAGGTTTTTTCTATGGGGTAGGATTACTCCTATGAACCAGCATTGTTCGTGTTTTCATTTATTGTCGTATTGTCAGCGCCACTCTGTATAATATAGTTTTTCTTTTGTATTGTGTGTGACAAGTATTTGTTCCGTGCGGGAATCGAACCCGCGACACACAGGCCAGCAGTCAATACCTTAATCACTGCGCTAATCATGCTGTCAGTTTCATTCGGATATTCTCACTGACATGGCAGCAATAGATACGTACTGTCCATTGTCTTCTTTGGTGATGTCCAGTCCGAAGGCCGAGACCTGCAGTTGTCCGGTGTCATCAGCGGCTGGCAATGCCGGTAGATGTCGAGAACCTGACACGTTATAGGATTACATTTTATCATTAGTTCGACATAGTTTTAAAAATTATAGACAATTCCCCCTTCATTCATAAACATTGCTTAAAGTTAACGATTGTTTAATTATACATTTTAGACGTCTGCACGTCACTTAGATTTAACCATCGTTTATGAATTAACCTTTTAAACAATGTGGTATTTATTCATAAACGATGGTTAAAGTTAAATTACTTTAAAAGGTCAAAAATGTGTGGTTAAAGAATCGCTAATCACTAGTTAACTTTAAGCAACGTTTATGAATAAAGGGGGAAATGTCAATGTAATTAAGAGGGGACTCTAGTGGCGAGGAATTTGGAAAATAGGTATTTAAAGAAACTATTGCCGTCGTACTGCTTCCCGGTAAAGTGCGAAAAGGACACTTGCAGCTCAGGCTGATTTTACCAACAAAAACGTTGACCAAAAGACGTTTCGGATTCCGCCGTTTTCTTTTTCAAAACACGACAGATCTCAATTATTTTTATATCAAAATTTAGAGGAAAAGTATACCTATGTTTCTATTATTTCTTTTTTTTGTCAAAAACTTATCTCGTTTGTCTAATAGTCATCTGAACTTCACGGTAAAAATTGGTTATTTTTGGCAATTTTGAAGTATCGTATTTCTTTTATTAATTAAGTTTCGAAAAAAATAAAATGATAGGGGCACGTATAATCACGGTATAAAACTGTAGCAAAAAAATTGCTCCAAAAGCATTATCCATAAAGAAAACAGTGGAATACGTTTGTAGAGAGAGAACACCACTAGGGTTCCGTCTTAACCCTTGTAAGGAAGAATCATTCTTGGTTTAAAAGATTGCTGATAATAGGGTTTTTGACTAAAAATAAAATACGAGTGTGCTTATGACCACACGACTGAAGTGAAACTTCTTTCGCTCCATCTGTATGTATACTATGTATATATATATATATATATATATATATATATATATATATATATATATATATATATATATGTCTGTACAATATATACATGTACAAACATATACATATATTAATTTTCTATAAATATTTAAATTTATTTCATGGTTTCATTGGTAAATTAATATTTTTGCATAGATCTTCTATTTTTATTGAAAAAGAAACAAAAAAAAAAAAAAACTCGTTGTAGACATTGTAGTACCAAGATCGCGCCACGGGCGCCTCTGTGCTTATATCCCCCACTTAACTTCCGTTCGCCTTGCCCGATCACTTTTCGTAACGCTTACGTCACGCGTTCGCCAGCTTACTCCCCAAGTCAAGCGTGCGTAAAGAAGTTTCACTTCAAAAATTAATTAGTCTGTCAGTCAGATTTCCAAAAAATACTAGACACGTATTTTTTCAAATGAAGACGACACAGTGCGTAGAAAACTCGTGTGACGTCACTGGACGGTACACTTTTTAGCGACCAGTGACGTCACCAGCCACTACTCCTGATTTTTGATGCCTTTTATATTAGTGATTTATTATTGTTTTGATAAAAAAAAAAAATACGTGTCTAGTATTTTTTGGAAATCTGACGGATGGACTTATTATTTTTTTTAGTCAAATACCCTATTGTTAAGTGAGAGAATAATACGTATATTATTCCCTTGTTCACAAACTAAATTAAAGGAGATGTTTCATTTTGGGCCACCACTATGTATGTTATACAGTATGTTAAGAAAACCCTGTCCGACCCGTGAAGGTGTTGTTAGGTATCGATAACTGATTCTACTAATGCCTACAAAACCGGGCTAACCTTAAAAAAAATCCCCCTAAAAAATTAATATTATTTCGTAAAAAGAGGTAACTTAATAAATGTGCGTTATGCACCCTTCCGCGGGCGGCGGGCGGCAGGGCACGCGGCACGTGGTCGAATCGCTATTCGCTCATAATAATACCGGTGTTGTCACTTTTTAAAAATTACCAATTTTCGGGGAAGTTGGAATTAATTTGCGGGAAAAAAAGATTATTTCAAAATTCATTTGTATTGGTACTATGATGATTATGTAAAATTTTATATTATATTTGGTCATGTGTTTACCTAACCTTTATTATCCTTATGCGTCGGACAGGGTTTTCTTAACATACTGTATAGATAAAAAGGAAAAAAAAATAAAAGATTTTCATAAAAATACTCCTAAATTAATTTCAATAAAAATACAAGTATATATAATAAATTATTTGAAATGTTTTTAGTGAGATAACCCTTTAGTAAGGTTGCCATGACACTGGTTATGACGTTTGATTGGCGGTTTAGACAGTTCTATCTTCGCGTTGTGTTCATGTCGAGTGTTGATTTGAGTTGATTGTGTTTATTTAATAGGCCGTATGTTCGAAATTCATGTTTTGTTTTTTTCGCAGTCATGTTATGGTACATAATATAGATACGATAGCCTTAGATACATGACACGTCAATCAAATGTCACTGTCAAAATCTTATTTCGCTTATTGCCGACCACCATATTTATTTGTAGTTGTGTTGCACTCCTTGGCCGAGTTAAATTGAATCTGTATAAAAACTAAGCCAAAATATAGGAAATGGACATTAAAAACTATAGCGTAACTATACCTAGCATTAAGTATACAATGTGCTGGCCCAGGCACCATACATTTCTGAAACATCTCCTTTAAGTTCAGTTTATGTTTTTCTTTCTCTTTCATTAAGATAATGACAGAAGATAAATGTTAGTTTACTCCTGTCAAACTAGTCGAACGATTTACGTAAATTAACATGAATAGGCGAAGAGTAGCCAGCCTGTTGGTGTTCTGCATGATGCATTTTGGACAGTGTGCGAGGGAATTTCATGATTTAATTCCCCCATCTCGGTTCCATCATCGGACGACCCGTAGTACGGCGAGTTTCCACTCTTGCGTTGTTAACACCACTACGATCTGAACGAAGGGTGTCGCCTCGTCGTTTATACCGCGTACATCGAAGGACTGGAACAATTTGCCAGCGGCGGTGTTTGCGTCGGACTAAATTTGAGTGTCTTCAAGGCTAGAGTGAACAGGCTCTTAATAAAATAGCGCGCTTTACCATCAACGATTTTAGCAACAGGCGGGATTGTGAAATATTTTAATTTGACAGGACTGTACTAATATTTATCTACTGTGTTTTTCCAGATCTGGCTGTTTGACTATGTGAGTTTAGTGTTTGTAAACGCACCCACGATACAAGAGTAATTCCTAGTGTGGAGTAACACATAAAAATAAAAAAAAACGTATTCACAATATTAGTTTTAAGTACCTAAATCACAAGAATGAAAGACATCACAATATTCACAGATTTACAACATCATTCATTAGCTTCAGACAAAAATAAAAGTCAAGCGCCTCAGAACTGTTATTCTCTGTCTTATTATTAAGAATTCCATACGTATTTTTGATTTATGTAACTTCTTGTAGAACTGCTACAAGTTGCAAGTTACTTGCGAAGTTTTGTGGTTGTTACAGGCGTGTGTATTCCGGGTTTAAGAGCCAGTGCCTGCCACAGAATTTTCTAGATCATTAAAAAATCAATATTCTAATTTTCTTATTTGGGGTTACACGAAGAAATCTAAATCCCTTATTAGTAAGTATTTCAGAAATAAAAAAGTACAACCGAGAACACCCTCCTTTTCTTGTTGTCGATTAAAAAGAGTTTGTACTTCATTGAAACTATTGATTTCTTTTATGATGTACTGTCAAAACTGTTTGACAAGGTAATTTTTTTATTGCAGATTATTGTTGTTTTTGGAAAATTAGTCGGAAATGGGAACTTATATTTTCCGCTCAATTTGAAAACATATTGGACATTAAATATTTTTTCTGTTCGTAATAAAATCTTATTGGACACCTTTGTAAATAAAAAAAGCATTTGTAGTTCTTCTTAAGGTCTGAATCATTCTTTAATAACATTACAATGACAAAGGACCATTTTATTACTTGTTTTTGTCCTAGTGGACGTCACCGTGTGCTGACATCTTGTCCGTCGGCGCAATCTGGCCTGGTAGCCCAGTCATATTAGGGCTTTCACCTCGGAATGAAAGATAATAAGCTGCAAATTGGTATGAACCTTTGTTTTGTCATTCTAAATGTTGTCTCAAAAGTCACAATCGTTATCGTGTCCGCGTCTCAAGATATTCAAGGTCAAAGGTCACAAAAATCGGTTTTTCGCGAATATCTGGCTTCCTATCGGTTAAATGAGATTTGCATTTATTATAAAAGTTGTAGGCTATAAAATTCCCTACAACTTTTGTTTAAACTTTTTTTTCATACGACCAACCGTTTTGAAGGTAGAGCGCGAAGAGTGCACATCGTACAGTCATATACGACCTAATGCAAGGTCAAGCGTGAGTTATGGTTATCAGTACGTTATAAAGTCAATTATTTACTTGGAAATTTTAATTATTAAACAATGCTCATTATTTATGTACTAACTATTAATTATTTATATTTAATTAAAGTAAGTAACTTGATTATTTATATATAATTATTCATATTTAACTATTTAAGTATAAAATATTATTAATTCTGGATTATATATTTTAGTTTTATTTTAAGTTAAAATGGTAGTAAGAGTATATATTTTACACATATTTTTATTTATTATTAAATACGGCATAATATACATTTATCAAAATGTGAGTTCAAATATCAAAAGTATCTGTGTTGATTTTAATTGTAATGAAATTGGAAATGGAAGCTAATTATCTTCTTCTTCTTGTCGCTCAAAAATGTTCGATTCATTGTCATCATCCTCATTATCTGTCATGTTCATCTCCAAACCTTCCAGAATATCGGAATCATATGTATTTTCTTCATCGGGATTACTTGGATACAGTGAAGCGTTGAGGCAAGCTTGTCCGTTGCACTGGCCGCAAGCTAAAGAACATTGTAGTCCTGATTTTCTGCATCCACAGCGGGAACCACAACCATTTTTGCAATTGCAAAATATTACGTTTAGTAGTTCGGCTGGTGCTGGAGGTAATAACGTTCGTATGGGTTCCAGGATTTCATTTTCAAGCATCCAGCCTCACTCTTGAGGTTCTAAGTCCTTCCCTAACCACGTTTGAATCTGGTAGTAGACACGTTTTATGTGTTGATGAGCTGCTACACTTGTTGGTGGAAGTGTTGACAGTTGTACAGGTTTATTTAGTTTTGTAAATGTTAGATAGTGTAGGTATAGGGTTTAGGTATTTAGGTAGGTTTGTTGGACAGTGTGGGTAAAGCTTTAGGTAAGTAGGTAGGTATGTAGGTTAGGTAAGTAACCTACAAACTAAAATATATAATCCAGAATTAATAATATTTTATACTTAAATAGTTAAATATGAATAATTATATATAAATAATCAAGTTACTTACTTTAATTAAATATAAATAATTAATAGTTAGTACATAAATAATGGGCATTGTTTAATAATTATAATTTCCAAGTAAATAATTGACTTTATAACGTACTGATAACCATAACTCACGCTTGACCTTGCATTAGGCCGTATATGACTGTACGATGTGCACTCTTCGCGCTCTACCTTCAAAACGGTTGGTCGTATGAAAAAAAAAGTTTAAAGAAAAGTTGTAGGGAATTTTATAGCCTACAACTTTTATAATAAATGCAAATCTCATTTAACCGATAGGAAGCCAGATATTCGCGAAAAACCGATTTTTGTGACCTTTGACCTTGAATATCTTGAGACGCGGACACGATAACGATTGTGACTTTTGAGACAACATTTAGAATGACAAAACAAAGGTTCATACCAATTTGCAGCTTATTATCTTTCATTCCGAGGTTGACCCCTTTTTTATCTAATATGACTGGGCTATGGTCCTTACCGGCCGCAACCCAAAGAACCGTTACCAAGTCAAAAGAAATTTCGTAGTCACTGGCTCTTAAGACATTTTTCACGTAAATTTGCTGTTAGCTTACCTGTTATTTTCCAAAAGCAGATTTGTTACACCATTGAATGTTATCATTAATAAAATTAATGCCAATAATTAATAAATAATTTTGAAACCATTACGTGTTACATTTATTTGTTAAACCTGCGTTTGGCGATTAAGTGTTTCTTGTTCTTGGTGCGTTTGGTCACTGTTGGGCTAGAAGACGTTTAAAAAGAAACTTATCCTGGTTCATAATAAGAGCTGATTTAATTTTGAATGGGTTTGGTTTCGTTTCCTTATCATCCTTTTATTACAAGTGATTTCTCAATGAGGTCTTGTATGTTCAAGAGTGAGTCCAGAGAATATAGTGTCAAACAGAAGGCTTTTGTGGTTTTGACTTTAAATGACTCATTGCCAAACATTAATAAGCCTGTAATGATGCTACTAGAAAAAAAGATACCTTCAGGCTTCTATAATTAAAAAGATATTAAAAAATCTGCCTTTTTATAATTGACCACATAACTTGCCCCGCTCTGGACGGAGTGGACTCAGAGTGGGGTCAGACTTTTATTGACGCGTCTTGCAAATTCATTAAAAAATAGAATTATACTGTATATACGTTTAACTAGCGAATTGTATTGTTCATCAAAAGCCTTTCTGGATTACTAAAAAGTATAAGTTTCTTTAGAAACATTACTTCTACATAAGCCTTTCTCTAGTGACCAAACGCGGCGAGCTAAGCGGCACCCCGTGTGTATACCTGAATTGTTCTTACTTTGTGTGGCTAGTAACCTGTGCCTCAACTGACCGATTTTCTCCTCTTCTGTGGGTTCTGGTGGCGGTTCATCCGTCTGAGGCCCTCTCATGAGACCGAGGAGGACACCGAATATGTACCTGGACGATATGGAAGATTATATTTTTAAATTGACTGGTTTTACTATGATGTGTCTCTAAGGTTTAATTTCCATAAGCAAGCAGTCTTCTGTAAGAAATATCTGGTTGAAAATTGTATAACAAGTATACCTACCACTTAAAAATATTTTTTTCCACAATAATCAACAAAGGCAGTTTCAAAATATTAGAAGTTAGGTGCACGGTTCAAATTGGTCGTTTTACAAGGCCAAAAGTCGGTAAGAAACTTAACAGTTCCAATCAAGCATGTGACAACCAATATTTCATTACTTATGACACTGGGTGGTAGAAAGATTGGTCTTAACATGAGTCAAATAGTTTACAAGGCATTGGACCTAAACAAAAATCTATATTGATTTTTTTTTTGGAAAAAATACTTCCTATTTCTGTGCAAACATGTCTTTGTTTGCATAGTGTTTGGGAAGAAGCGATGTCGAGTTGGATATATAGTAGTTTGTCTATTCTTGGCAAAATAGAGATAGAATTGATTAAATTACTATCGGATACAGATTGAGATTACAAATTACTTTCGGATACGCATTGACATTACAAATTATTATCGGATACACACTGACATTACAAATAACTTTCGGATACACACTGACATAACAAATTATTATCACATACACACTGTGATTACAACAGGCTATCGGTTACATACTGATATTACAAAAAGCTGTCGCATACATACTGGCATTACCAATTACTATCGAATACACATTGATATTAAAAATTACCATCGAATACACACTGACATTACAAATTGCTATCGGATACACACTAACATTTCTTGTAAAGATTACTCGCCAATGGAAATTCAACCGTAAGACCATGAAGGTGCGTAGTATTTTAAAAAAAGGTGTGTTTTAAAAGTAGTAGATACTCTAAGCAGTTGTAGTGCTCTCTATACCTATTCTACGACAACACTGACAATTATCGATTTCTGAAGCCTTTTCCAAATCAACATAACCAATTTTTTTTCATTGAATGAATTGCTATCATATATCAACTTTAGCGAATGTTCTAAGCAATCAAAACACAACTTGGGAATTGATAGAAAATTTACTGATCATGGGGCTCACCACCAGCTCTTATAGCGGGGCAGAAGTAGAAAGAACTTCGCAGGGATTTTAGGGTTCTGTACCCCCTTTGGGTCAAAATGGGACCTCATTAACGTAAGACTCTACTATCCATCTCCCTGGTTGTCATCAAGCTGTATCACATGAGCCGTGATGACTAAACAGTTGAAATTTTCACATAATGACTTTCTGCTGTTGCCATGTGACCCACCATGGTGGTGCAGTGGTATCGGCCGCGACTTAAAAGTTGTAGGCCGTACGTTCGAATCTCGTCAGGCGCTTTACTTTGTGTAAATTATTTCTTCACCCTTGCTCTCAAAACGGTGAAGGAAAACATCGTGATGAAACCGGAGAATCCCTCTCACTGAGTGGAGGCTTGAGTTCCAGTAGTGGGAACGGAACATGAGGCTGGTGATGTAATTATAGGGAACCTACCGTACGCGAGTCCAACTACTGTAGTTAAACTTCTGCTCAAGAGCTGATGGTAATGCCCCAGGTGCCGTATCATGACGTTTTAACATCATCAAGATTCATGTGCTAGACAGACATCCATGCGCCAGCCCTTTTTCGGACTAGAATCATGAAGGCATGATACGGCTCCATGCTTCAAGAAATCTTGGTCTATTGTAACAGACAACAAGTGTGGGTACACTGAAGTTTAGAAGGTGTAAGCGACAGACTTTTCAAAGTTTCTTAGCCCTCGAATCACTGGATTATCATCTCACTGTTTGTAGCATAAAGTTGATATTCCAATACCTAGTATAGTTTTTGATTTGCTGGTTTTAGAAATATGAGGAACAGGTAAAGTTCACATATCCTTCATAGAAAAGGGAGGATCCTCCGTGACCAGACAGGTGTTATGTCTGGCCGGTACTAACCCAACGGCTGATACTGGGAACTTGCATACAGTGAAACTTGGTTAAGTGGAACCTGGAGAAGTGAGAAACCTCCATAACTGGAACTCATGCTGAGGTCCCAACACTTTGGCACTGAATTACCTCTGTTAGTGGGACGAGGTATGCCTCTATATCTGGTATTTGTTCTTTCGATTTATCATCATAGTTACCTCTATAACTGAGACAGCGAGTAAATTTTATATGCATTAAGCTCTGTAACTGAGATAACATTGTTTGTTTACTCATTCTTATTCTACCCACAAATTCCACACGTAATTCCAAGTACCTACGTAAGTACAAATTTTGAGCTTCAATTACCTTCAGTTTTAGTTTCGCTTTACTATCATTCAGATATTTATTTGAAAAAATCATTACGTGAAAAACTGAAGTTAATATCCGTTTATGAAAGTGGGAATGATTAATAGAATTATGGCTATTAATGGCACCCTCTGTAAATGAGACAGATATTTATTTATACCTGTATATCTGAGACACTGGGTAAGTGGAATACCTCTATAAGTGAAACGACATTGCAGGTCCCTTGATGTCTCACTTAACCAGATTTCACTGAATTTGCTAGATGCACGGTAAACTCTGCTTTGTGACGTCAGTGTGACGCTTGTAAATACCGCTACAAGGTGGTGTTGGATTTTCAATCCTCGGCTCTGCACCGTGTGTTGATAATGCAGTGCAATATAGAAAATAGTCTCAGGGAAATGTTATTGGACTAATGCCTTTTAAATCTACACTAAACACGTAGAAGATAAATTACGTATACTCCATTCATCATAAGATTACACATTTGAACAAACCTTTTTTTACAGTCTGTTCAATCGATTTTGACTTCTATTGCGTTATTGGCATGAAAACTGACAACTGCAGTAAATAGTTGGTATTGTAACCAGTTTTTGCGTTTAATACCATACTTATGGTAAAGGAATATAAGTCAAAATCGTTCGTACGGACAGTAAAAAAGGATTGTTTAGATGTCTAGAATGGAATGTAGTGCCTGTGCTAAAGCTACTACTAGACAGATATTGTGAATCAAATCATATTTATACCTCAATCTATGTACAGACGACAGCACATCAAGCGTTATTAGATTTTCAACTTTATCTCTAAAGCATTAAGGCTCAAGGTTGATTGAGACTATCTGACAGTTTGGGGTAGCTTCACCTGCTATCGTCCGTGCACATACACAGTTTCTGTAGACACGGCTACACATCAACCTGTACATTTCCAGTTTTAGCTGGTCTCAAAATGTATAGGTTTGGGGCCGTCCATAAATTACGTCATCGATTTTTTCAGATCTTATTAGACCCCCCCCCTACAATCATCCTATCGACATTTCTTAATTACCCCCCCCCCCCCCCTACAATCATCCTATCGTCATTCCTTAATGACCCCCCCTCCTCCCAAAATTGACGTCATTACCAGTTTGACAAAATTAAAATATTGCAGATTTGAGAAAAATAGGGTATTATATGATTATAACACTTGGTTATAGAATCACCTTTTATTATTTTTACTTTGAAATATAAAATGAAAATCAATCAAAATACAATAAACTATAAATAATTAAATAAGAATGACGTCAATCTCGAACCCCCCCCCCCCCTATCTATCATTTACCGTCATCCGCAGACCAACCCCCCCCCCCCCCTTATTTCGAATGATGTAATATATGGACGGCCCCTTTGTCGTATTATCAAACGTCAGTTTGTACTGGTTATGTATAGCTTGCTTGATGTGTGGCAGTGCAAAACTTTTAACAACAACTAATATTGAATTATTAAAAAAAATGTGGAAAGGAAAGGTGAAGAAATAGAAGTATCTGAATGAAGAGGCATACAAAGTGTATTTGTAAGTGAAGACTATTTATCGACCTGTGACGTATTTAAGAAATACACATATACCCCTCTATTCATAAACGTTGCTTCAAGTAAACTAGTGATAAGTGACTCTTTAACCATACATTTTTGACGTTTTAACGTCACTTAACTTTAATAATCATTTATGAACAAACACCAGTGTTTAAGGTTAAAGTTAAGTGTCATGCAAACGTCAAAAATGTATGGTTTAACAGTCGCTAATCACTAGTAAACTTTAAGTAAGATTTATTAATAAAGGGGTTAGTATGGATTAGATACCAGTTGATATCAAAATTCGCTCCGAAAAATAAAATGAATTTCATTGAAATAAGTTAAATTGTAATCTCGTAATATTTTATAATTGCGGATTTAGTAAGTAATATTCTAAAGACAGAGACACACTAGACAGTGATTTGCAATATGTATGTACTACAGTAAGGGTCAAAAGTGGATTACCACTTTTGAACTTTATTGTACTTTACAATAAGTGTCAAAAGTGGCACTCCACTTTTGATCCTTACCGTAAATAGAATAGTTATAGCTTATAAATTAGTATTGAATATTTTAGTAAAAAAATTGTTGCCGAATTCGAGAAAATAAAAATAAAAAAAAAACGCAGCCGTTGCTACTTATCCTACTTTTATCTAATTTTAAGTAGTTTAAAATTAATTCTACATTTAAGAAATTATTCATAAATAACTAAGAAACTACTATTATGATGACGTCACAAGGCAATAAAACATCCTACAACCATAACTATGAAATAGTGAAGCATTTACCAATGACTGTGCACCGAAAGTAGCGTGGAACACAAACGAAATAAATCACTTATGATGTTGATTATAATCGACCTTATTTCCAAGAAACTAAAGTTCAAATTCAAACTCACCTGACTACGACGAGCACTCCATAGCCTAAATAGTAGAATAAGTAGAAGAACATTTTGAAGAAGCCGACTGCGAGTTCCGCAGGTGGCATTTGTTGCATGTCTGCGATTTTCTGCTTTATGTTGGATGGAGATAAGGATGAAAATGCCGTGGCGAAGCCGTCTTTTACCGACTGAAGACCTCGACGGAATGGATCCTTGCCGGCTCTGAAATAGTTTTTACAATGGTTATAATTAACGCCGTACAGTTTATTGTAGAAAATATATTTTTGCATCAATGACTCTTTCCCATTCCGTTTTTTCTTACTTTATACAACATGTAAATTAATTAACGCACTTCATGAAAACAGTTTGTTCAAATCGTTTACTGAATAGGTTTATATCATTTTTAATATAGGTAATATTTTATCCAAAATTAATTAAAACTACGGAAATTATTCTAAGATTAACCTAAGACTTTTGAAATAGCAGTTTTACTTGTATTCATACAAATTTAATCATTCATATTTCAAGTTAAACACTTGACAAATGAACGGTGCTGCAGCAAGAGGCCATCTTCACTTGGCCGTACCTTCTACAAGCACTGGTACCTATAAGAGTTTAGCTCTGTCCTTAACATTATCTCGAACCACCCAGATCAAGTAATAGAATCGTGGCCATATCCATACTAATATTATAAATGCGAAAGTAACTCTGTCTGATCAAAAAAATCAAAATCAAAGCATTTATTTCAAATAAACCAGTTACAGGCACTTTTGAATTTTCAGAAGGTCGGTCAGTCAGTAAGGTGAAGCTAGTCGCCCATTCCAAAGTGTGAATGGAGAAGAACGGGCAAGAAACTCCATGGACACTCTTTTCAATTATCAAGCTATTTATACAAATATTTGATTACATCATTCATGTTAAAATCAACTGTGTGAGAACGATGCAGAAATATATTGTACGCTAAGAGCGTCCATTATGGAAAACACATAAAAAAAATAGCAACAATTCAGAAATCAATAAAAAAAGTCTAACCCAACAAATAAATGCTTTACAGCAACTACATTGTGCTTACACGTGTGCCATGCAATTATACAATACTAAGAAATTGAATCTACACAATGCAGAGATAGTTTTGTCCAAGGTTCAGCAGCACCAACAGTTTTCCCGAATACTAAGTTTAGCTCCTGTGTAGCTGCACCAGTGCCGAACACCCCTGTCAGCGATGCAATTCCGTAACGTACAATATGCTTGGCTACATAGTGTGTACTGGCTTTGAGTAAAAAAAAAAAACATAAACAATTACAAATTAAAACTACAACTACTCTGTCTGTCTGTTACGCTTTCCCGCTTAAACTTCTCGACCGATTTTGATAAAATTTGGCACAGACAATCTTTAGACCCTGAGAAAAGACATAGGCTACCTTTTATTGAAAAAAAGTTGATATTCCCGAAGGAAATCTAAAAAAAAAGCGCGATATAACCGATTCCACGCAAGTGAAGCCGCGGGCGGAAAGCTAGTAGCTCATATAACAACCTACCTCTCATCATCATCGTCACCCATATACATGTAGCTGGCTTCTCTGTTTTTGGTTCCGCCCACAGACTCTTCGGAAGCTGCCATTAAGCCAGAAGCGTGCGTCATTTCAAAGATGGCATCCTCGCAGAAGTTCACGAAGGCTTCCAACTTCTCCTTGTCGCCACCTTCTGTTACTATGCTGTAGAAGAAGGCGCGTTTGGATTCCTGGAAAACAAGAAAATTTGTTTTGTACTTTTACAAGCTAGTCAGAGCATGGCATACGTTTTATACATTTAAATATGTTTATCCTTCCTGTACTCTAATTTCCTCCATCGTTTAATTTCTAAACTCCGTGCAGCGCAAATATTTGTATGCGCGGGGATCCAACCCGCACCTCCTTGCGCAGCGGCCGCGTTCGCTACCACTACGCCACGGAGGCTGTCACGGAAGTTGTTATTTCAATATATCCTACCTTAATCTGAGGCTTCTCCCACTGCTCAATGTTGGACTCCTTAATCTCGAAGTAGACTCGTTCGATTCTTTTGGAGCCACCCATGATCTCAATACGGCCGAGGAACGGCTCGAAGTAGTTCAGAACTGAACCGGCTGTTTCTAGGAAACGGGCCAACCTGAGGAAATGTTGTATTTTAGATTTTAACATGTAGATAGTATGCTTTCTCTTTCTTTAAAAAATCGCTATTACCGATAAGTCATAAAATATTCTGCATTTATTTTTGTATCTTTTTCGACAGTGTACATATTAAAGAGTATTCTATCTAAATTACAATGAATAATAAGAGATATTTTTTATGAATTAGTATGGAATAATAAACTGAGTGTCATACGCAATAAAGTTTAAATTTAACTGCAACCAAAAAGGTATATATATATATAATAGGCCTTTTAAGCCCAAATTGTCACTCAAAAATCAACGTAAAACATATTACACCAAAGTAGTATATATTGGGCTGGATTAACTGGCGTTAGAATGCACATTTTTTTCTGAGATTATAAACATTGTTATCTAACCTTAACAGACAAATAATCAATACAGTAGGATTTTATTTCTGTTCGTTCTTCACCTTTGGCTATCTTTGTATCTTACCTTGGCTCATTAGGCATGTGTTCAGACAGATTGGTCAGCAGTACTGCCAGGTTGAAACCGATTTCTTTAGCTGGCTCGTGGAACCGGTCGCAGAAACCGACGTAGTCTAGTTTACCGTCGTGATTCGTCTCACAGCAGGCTAGGAGGAACTCAATTTCTTCGCTGTGTAAAACAAATATGGATGTAATTGTAATTATTAATTGCATATATAAAAATTCTTAAAAACACAAAAGTACAATGTAATTTTTTGTTTATACGAAACCTGAATGTAGTTTGTTCCGAATAAGCAACAGAATCGATTCCAATCATTTTTACACCATGTTATATTTTCTCCCAAATGCATTTAGAAATTGTTGCAGTGTGGTTACCGAGCGCGAACGGACGCCCCGCTCGCCCGCACACGCGCCGCACGAGCGGTACGTGGACCATATTTTTGTTGGGACAGCCAAGTAGGATAACAAGCTCATAACTTTGTGGTTTTATATGATATGTTTTTGAAATTTTGTACATAGATTCTTTACTTAAAAATATTGGACACGTGTTTCGGGTTTCGCATAACAAACATAATGTTGTATAACAGATATTTCGTATAAGGTTAACTTGTTTGAAGTGAGCTGTTATTTCAATTAATGCTAGGGATTAATATTTCTTCTTCTTCAACCTATAGAGGTAAACTGCTGGAAGAAGGTTGTCTAGGATGACCCGTCTCGTGCTGCGCACATCCATCGGCTTCCCGCGACCTTCACCAGGTCATCGGTCCACCTTGTTGGGGGCCCTACCTACGCTGGGTCTTCCGGTATGGGATTGACACTATTGACATCTAACACAAGCCGACTTCACCTAACTTTTCACTATAATCGATCGACAGAACCATTAGTAAATGTGCAAATAATTGTTACCCTAAGAACAGTAACACGAAACTGCCGTACTACACTTTGGGAACAAAGTTTAGGGTACGTTATTTTAAACCTTAATTTAACGACTATAAGGTTGTAGTGGCCTAGTGGAAGTCGTGGTGACCTAGTGGTAAAAACACCAGCCTCTCAAGTATGAGTGCGCGGGTTCGATTCCAGGTCAGGCAAGTACCAGTGTAACTTTTCTAAAGTTATATGTACTTTCTAAGTATATCTTGGATACCAATGACTGAAGGCAAAGGAAAACATCTTGATAAAACCTGGACTTTTAAGTCTGAAATCGCCAACAAGCAACAAGCGTGGTGATTACGCTCAATCCTTCTCTGTATGAGAGGAGACCTGTGCCCAGCAGTGGGAAGATAAAAAGGTGATGATGATGATGATGAAGGTTCAATGTTGGAGTATGTGAAGACGGTTTTGTGAAGGATTCGTGTGTGAATAATGTATCTAGTAAAATACTTACGGAGTATAACTCTTCTGCTGTTCCATCTTCTCCTTGAAGTCCTTGGGCAGAACCCAGCCATCACTGTTAGCGTCTATCTCCTGGAAACTGGCGCTGGACGTCAGGTCCTTCAGTTTGAGGAACATGTCGAAGTATTTCAAGATTAGCTCCACGTTGGACGCGGATTCTACCAGCGTGTCCACCATCTGTTTACCGATGGTGCCTGTAGGATAGATTAAAGAGATTATTAGCAGTCTGTGAGAAAGAGTTCATTAAAAAAAAACAGTTATTGGCGCCAATTCTAAGAGAATTGGCGCCAATAACTGTTACAAACTAAACAAATTTTAAGTTAAGTACATCTTTTTCTTTCCATTCCATTAAAAAAAGGATAGAAGATTACATTTTCGTTTAATCCTGTCAAATTAAGATATTTCATAGACAGTTAAGCTATTGCATAGCTTCTATCGCGGGCCTTGAGCGCGGGGACCGAATCCAGAAATTCCGTAACGAAAAAACCTCACGCTCCCCACTCCGACGGGCACGGAGGTGTGGCTTGAAGGCCGTACATCGTCTAACGTCGTTTCAGTTCGGCAGTCTTCGGCACGGTATGTTTGTGTGCGTGCGACTACATCTTTTGAAAACAATTTATAGATTTTCAAAAAGAGCATGCATATTGCAGGGCGCGAACTCAGTTCTACACACTTGCCATGTTACTGATAGTCGCGATGTGCTAAACTTGCGATTAATTTTCTCTCTGAAATAGGTCTTCTATAGAGATATGTCATAGACGTCATCGACGTTGTCATGGCTACCTTAAAAACTTTTCATATAATTAATTATTAAGTACTTTTATTCAAATTAATTTAGTAGTGTTTTTATAAAATAGCTTTTTTTTTAACGGAAAAGCTAAGATGAATGTCACGCTAATTTTTCATTGGACTTTTAAATTATTTATACTGTTGTTTACTAAATAAAAGCGCGTGATTTTATAGAGTAAAAAGTGCTCACGCGGCCGTTTTTTCGTTGTTACTGGCGATATCCGCAATTATTGTGAAATATTTTTTTAAAGGATTTCTATAATTTGTTACACGTGTTATTGGCAAAATTGTGGTATCTATCCACAGGGACCAGATCAAGAGTTGAAGTTGAAGTTTTTATTAAATAAAATATTACAGAAAGATGTCGGTGAACAATGTTAATACGAGTACATTTAAGTGTACGAGTTGTAATATTGTTATCTCTGAAACGAAACAACGAAAGTTTAATAAAAATATGCTCGTCGGCTTTTTCTGAGGAAGACATTGATGAGGCAAAAAAGTTATTGTTTGTTTCTACGAAGACAAGACAAAAACATGTATCGAGGCGTAAGAACAAAAAGCAGAAAGACCTAAAATATACGATTACGGTGTTTAAAATCACGGATCCCGAACAATCCCAGTTTTTGTGGCATATGACCTTCACAAATTGCCACCAGTTTGCTTGACTACGTAGAACGTAAAGAAGTTGATGAAGGATTTATTAATTCTACGGTCAGATGTTAACGCAATCAGAAGTGATTATGTTACTAAAGATCAGCTCGAAAATATTAAATTGATAACAAATAATTCGACACCAACGCCGTTCATCATCAACAACCAATCGTCCCACTGCTGGGCACAGATCTCCTCTCATACAGAGAAGGATTGAGCGTAATCACCACGCTTGCTCAATGCGGGTTGGCGATTTCAGACTTATAAAGCCCAGGTTTCCTCAAGATGTTTTCCTTCGCCTTCAGTCATTGGTGTCCAAGATATACTTAGAAAGTACATATAACTTTAGAAAAGTTACATTGGTACTTGCCTGACCTGGAATCGAACCCGCGCACTCATACTTGAGAGGCTGGTGTTTTAACCACTAGGCCACCACGACAAAACAGTGGGGTATATTGAAAAAGAACCTCGGAGTCTTTGAGTATATTTCGTGGTGCTCCCTGTGCGCCGTTTCCGAGTCAAGGAAATACCAGTTGGTGGAGTCATAAGGATACTATAGCTGTCTTGCCTGCCCCTCAGTGCCCGGCCGGTCTTGCGATTGCACCGAAACAGTACACAATGACAGAGATTATAAGTAATAGCATAGACAGACCTTACGGAGGAATTGCCCTATTGTAGAGGAAGTCCGCTTTCTCAAAGGTATCAGTGTTGTTGTGTAATAGTGATCGTTTAGTTCTCACACGGATCGTTCTATGTTAGTTTTCTCATTTTACATGCTTACTGACTCGAGTGATAATATAATAGATTTCATGGGTTTTTTCTTTATTTCTTTATTTTTTGGCTTCGCACGGTTTGTGCATTTAGCCAATGCCACGTAATTATGAATTATTCATGTCGAAAAAGACGGCCGCGTGACCCGTCTTACGAGTGAGGTTTGGGACAAAGTCATGATGTGGCCACTATGCAGCGATATTTCACTGTTCTTTATGAACTATTTACTAAATGCACTTTTTACTACATAAATCACGCACTTTTATTTAGTAAACAACACTATAAATAATTTTAAAAGTCCAATGAAAAACGAGCGTGACACTCAGCTTGACTTTCCCGCCAAAAGTCAGGGTGCTGATCACGAAAATGATTTCATTTTTGAAATCCAAGATGGCCGACATCATATTTCATGACATTCTGACATGGGTGTGATAACGAACATGACGTCATTGCTTAGCTTCTTTCTATCTCTTTATCAAAGTCGAACAGAAAACATTGAATATAGTTTAGTCGCTTAATCGTCACCATTTTTCGCACTCTTTTGATGACGTTGCTGGTAAAAAATAAATAAATTACAAAACAGAAAGAAAACTTGAATTGATATCAAAGAAAAAAAAAAACAAAGGAAAAATTACTGTATAAATAAAATAAATAAATAATTATAATTGCAACTTATAGTTGATAAAAAAAGGCTATGCAATAGCTTTACCGCGGCAGTCTCCGAGTGCCACACGCCTTTTTTTTTTTTTAATAATTATAAACTAGCACTTGACCGCTATCCCGCCTGATAGTAAGCAGTGATGCGATCGTTGATGGTAAAGCGCGCTAGTTTATTAAGAGCCTATTCACTCAGAAAAACTGAGCAAATAGGAAGGAAGACGGCAGTTGAGCGAGGTGATGCAAAGTCATGCCCAACAACACGACCAACGATGCTGCGCCAAAGGGAGATTGATTTGAAGACCGTATTCGAAGCTTTTTCAGCTTTGGAGTCTGGGGTCCGCTTTACCACTTACCAGTCTAACTGTGAATTTTGGCTGAACTTTGATATTTTCCATGAAGCGACTGCCGTCTGACCTCCACAACCCGAAGGCGACATCGAAGCATTGCAGTTAGACCAATTGTTGGACTTTTGAGGGCTCCAACAACCCGTAACGACTGCCATTAGATATTACGTATGGCAACCGGGACCAACGGCTTAAAGTGCATTCCGAGGCATGACCAGACTAGTGAAAATATTCATATTCATGCATACAAATATTTGCCCTGCGCGGGGATCGAACCCGCAGCGCAGCGGCCGCGTTCGCTGCCGCCACGCCACGGAGGCTGTCAATGAAATAGAAAGGAAAAGATACACTGAATTTAAATTTAGTTTAGGTGGTGAAACTTTTTAACACAGACCTAAATAAAAACTTCTACCCCCTTATAACAAAATGAGATCAAACTTTAGTTCCGGACTTATAACAAAACGAGATCAAACTTTACTTCCGGACTTATAACAAAACGACATCAAACATTAGTTCCGGACTTAACAAAAGGATATCAATCTTTAGTCCCGGACTTATAACAAAACGAGATCAAACTTTACACCCGGACTTGTAACAAAACGATATCAAACTTTAGTTCCGGACTTATAACAAAACGAGATCAAACTTTACATCCGGACTTGTAACAAAACGATATCAAACTTTAGTTAAGGACTTATAACAAAACGAGATCAAACTTTACTTCCGGACTTATAACAAAACGATATCAAACATTAGTTCCGGACTTATAACAAAAAGAGATCAAACTTTACATCCGGACTTATAACAAAACGATATCAAACTTTAGTTCCGGACTTATAACAAAACGATATCAAACTTTAGTTCCGGACTTATAACAAAACGAGATCAAACTATAGTTCCGGACTTATAACAAAACGAGATCAAACTTTAGTCCCGGACTTAGCCTTTGAGTCAGAATTTGTATTTTGAACTTAAAATTATTAATACCTAAATGTTAACTTAGTAACAAACTAAGCCGTCATTTTGATATAAAGAACTGCATTTCTATAATAGTTAGGTGCATAATTCAATAACCATTTAGGTGGTTCAAACCTGCAGGGTTATTACGAAACACGCTATCAGCAGCAATAGGTTTGAGTTTGACAGTTCAACAAAAGTCATTGCGTTATTTACATTGTTGTGCAGACACACTTACGAATATACGGAGCAATGGATTAGCAACACGCTTCAAAATGATTCCAATTGATAATAATAGCTTGTTACGCCATTAGGGCTGGTCTTAATAAAATCCATGTTTTGTATTATTAATAATAATGCAATAATGGCTACTGATAATAATACTAATGTTAATAATGGGCTAATGTTTTCTTGAGACAGACAGAAATCCAGCCGTATCCTTCTTTCTTTCTTTATTTAACCGCTTACCATTAACAACATTGCCTTCAAGCATAGACAACATCATAGTGATCATGTCCTTCTGCAGGTTAAGCAGTTCCTTCAGCAGATCAACTTGAGACGAATGTTTGGACAGTTTGTCTTGCATGTGTGAGAACAGGAACAGGAAACCGCCCACTGCGTCCCACAATCTAAGGAAGAATGATTAAATTATTTTTGAATGTTCGATAGTTCTTCGATGGAAAATGTGATAAAATAAAAGAAATTTCTAAAGAAATAAGCAGCACCTTTGTACTCAGATCCACATTTTGTCTTATCCTTATGTATTTTATTGTGTGTACATAAATAATATAATAAAATATAATAAGAAACTTTTAAAAGATTTTAAAATGATCCCTAAATCAAAATACAGAGATTTGAGAAACAGGGTGTAAAGTTCACTCATCATCCATAGAAAAGGGAGGATCCTTCGACTAGACGGGTGGTATGTCTGGTGGGCACTTGCCCGATTTCGATTTTGATCAATGTAATTTGTATACAATATGTAAAGAAAACCCTGTCAGATCCGTGAAAGAATTGTTAGGTATCGATAATTGATTCTACTAATGCCCATAAAGCCGGGCGAAACTAAAAAAAAAATCCCCCTAAAAAAATAAATATTATTTCGCAAAAAGAGGTAACTTAATACATGTGCGGTAGGCAAGTGGTTGTGTCACTTATAATAATACCGTCAAAATGGTGTTGACACTTTTTTTAAAAATTACCATATTTCGGGGAAATTGGTATTAATTCGCGGAAAAAAAAGATTTCAAAATTCATTAGTATTGTTACTATGATGATAATGTAAAATTTTATATTATATTTGGTCATGTGTTTACCTAACCTTTATTATCCTTATGGGTAGGACGGAGTTTTCTTTATATATTGTATATGCTAGTTGCGCGGTAAAGTCTACTTGCAAGCTGTAGGATTTGAGTTACGCGTTGTTAGCATGTGGTGTTGCGATACCGCTACACAATAATCCATACTAATATTATAAATGCGAAAGTGTCTCTGTCTGTCTGTCTGTCTGTCCGGCTTTCACGCCCAAACTACTAAACCGATTTTAATGAAATTTGGTACACAGATAGTCTAAAGCCTGAGAAAGGGCATAGGCTATATAACATCCCGCTATGACTAATAGGAGCAGAGCAGTAACAAAAAATGTTACGAAAACGGGTGCTAACGCGGACGTACCACATATTGCTCCCATTATTTTAACAGGCGCTTATTTTATATCAACTGAGTTCTTTTTAATTTACGGGAACCATCGCGCGCTGTAAACTGAAGTCCACGCGGACGGAGTCGCGGACAACAGCTAGTGATAGAAAAACGAGTGTGCTTATGACCACACGACTGAAGTCAAACTTCTTTCGCTCCATCTGTATATATATATATATATATATATATATATGTGAGTGTACAATATATACATGTATACACATATACATATATTATTTTCTATAAATATTTAAATTTATTTCATGGTTTCATATATATATTTTTGCATATCTTCTATTTTTATTGAAAAAAAAAAAATAAAAAACTCGTTGTAGACCTTGTAGTACCAAGCTAGCACCACGGGCGCCTCTGTGCTTATATCCCCCACTTAACTTCCGTTCGCCTTGCCCGATCACTTTTCGTAACGCTTACGTCACGCGTTCGCCAGCTTACTCCCCAAGTCAAGCGTGCGTAAAGAAGTTTCACTTCAATAAGTAAACTTCGGTTTGTATTAAGTGTAAAATCATTTTTGTTAGGGCGTCCAAATACCTGGAGTGAGCCAAAGCCTGTTGGTTCTGCGTACAGGGACCCTGGATGACTTCAGTGAGGGTGTTGAATACTTGTGACGCGACACCTATGGCTTTGAAGAAGTTCGCTTTACCAGCCGGGTCGATTAGTTCCTGACGAAAATACAAATACATTTCTTAAAGGCTTTCTTTGACAAATTAGATCTAAAAAAAAAAAAACAGTTGTCTGTAAAATCGGTTCACTGACGATGGTTGAACGTGACAACGTCATAAGAAAATACTGATGGAATGGTTGCATTTTTCAAAAGAAAATTTTACACTATATTTAATAGTACTTAGAAAACATGTAAATGCTTAGAAACAAGTAGGAGAGAGACAGATGTCGAACGCTGCCGAACGCGGGGTCGATTGGGCCTCTTTGTCGCACTTCACAGAGCGAAGTAACGCCGCATGAGTCATGTTTTTTCGTGCGTGCAGCCGGCTCTATCGAATTATATGACGTTGTCACGTCAAAAGAAAACCAATCGATTTTGCTCCTCATTTTAAAAACTATAATCAAAATCAATTTTATTTGTGTAACATAGGTAATTCATAAAGTTCTTAATTTAACTTTAAAGGTCACTATGTTATGCCAAGAAGTGTAAAAATATGGTTGACTTCAACTCCAATTCTTGATCGATGGCCAAATATGGTTGAATGCAAAATATATACGGACAAATCACACAGATTGAGCTAGCCCCAAAGTAAGTTCGAGACTTGTGTTATGGGATACTAACTCAACGATACTATATCTATAATAGAAACATCCAAGACCCAGGCCAATCAGGAAAAGATCGTTTTCCATCATGACCTGGCCGGGGATCGAACGCGGGCCCTCCACGTCGCAGGCTGGCATGTTGACCGCTGCGCCAAAAACAATATTTATTAACCACGCTTTATTATGTCAGAATAAATAAATAAAAATGAAAGTTATAAATGTCACAATATTTCTCCAGTCAATGCATAATTAAAATATTTTTTTAAGGTTTTCTCGTCTCAATGTGTTTCAGTTATACGGATGTTTACGGACGCCGTCAGAGGGGACTGGTCATCTCTTAGCTGCTACGGCGTATTTTAATTTCTGAATTGTTGTTTTTTTCCATAATAGACGCTCTCAGCGTACAATATATTTCTGCATCGTTCTCACACGATTGATTTCAAAATGAATGATGTACCTAATCAAATATTTGTATCAATAGCTTCATAATTTAAAAGAGTGTCCATGGAGTTTCTTGCCCGTTCTTCTCCATAGGTACCTACTCTTTGGAATGGGCGACTAGCTTCACCTTACTGACTAACCGACCTTCTGACAATTCAAAAGTGCCTGTAACTGGTTTATTTGAAATAAATGCTTTGATTTGATTTTGATTTTATAAAGTTAAAATATTTGCTAAAATAACGACATACCTTGCTAGAATAATGCCAGTAGAAGTCCATGATGGACTCCTGTAGTCGAAGCAAATAATCCACAGTACAGATGACCACGTTGACAGTTGTCGTGTTACCGGCTTGTGTTCTGAGGTAGTTCTGCC
Source organism: Sesamia inferens (assembly GCA_037179545.1). Lineage (NCBI taxonomy): Eukaryota > Metazoa > Arthropoda > Insecta > Lepidoptera > Noctuidae > Sesamia > Sesamia inferens. The sequence goes on from CM073949.1 coordinate 8,545,173, forward strand.
AATCTGGGGGGTAGAGCATTACATTAGTAGTTTTAATAAGGGTTTTAGTTTTTCGGAGGGGCTGGTGACTAAACAATGACAGCTTCACAGGTTGGTCGATCAGGTTAAGCGGCGCTTGCCGCGGTTGATCTCTAGATGGGTGACCATTTCTCAAATACCGAGAATGCTCCGAGCCTCGGTGAGTACATTAAGAGGGAACTCTAGTGCCGAGGAATTTGAAAAACAGTTTTGAAATATAGTAATACAAACTATTTTCGTCGCGCCGCTTCCAACCTCTCCCCATAAAGTGCGAAAGGGACAGTTGCAGCTCAGGTTGATTTTACCTACAAAAACGTTGATGAAAAGACGTTTCCTATTCCGCTGTTTTTTTTTTTCATAACACGACAAATCTCAATAATTTTCATATCGAAATTTAGAGGAAAAGTATACCTATGCTTCTATTGTTTTCTTATTTGACAAAAAATTATCACAATTGTCTAATAGTCGTCTGAACATCGCAGTAAAAATGGGGTATTTTTACTGCGTACCCAGGTTGGTCAAGACCTGTAATTTATTAATATTTTTTTAGTCTAGCCCTAAGCACCCCACCAGGCGAAAGTCTTGCCGCCAAGCGATTCGATGTGTTCCGGCATGATTTCTAGTGAAGCCGTACGGAGGACGGGTCTGAGCAGTTATGTTGCGATGTATGCCGGGTACGATGCGTCAAATGTTGTTGTGTCGGGAGTTTGGTCGTGGAGGGTCTCCAGATCAATCTCCCTCTGTCGCAGCATCGTTGGTGGTGTTATTGGGGTTTACTTTGCATCACTTCGCTTAGCTGCTATCTTTCTTTCCATTCACTCTTTTTTGTGAGGGAATAGGCTCTTAATAGACTAGCGCGCTTTACCATCAACGATCGCATCACTGCTTACCATCAGGCGGGATTGCGGTCAAGCGCTAGTTTATAATTTATAAAAAAAAAATATAGTAGGTAATAGTGAATGCAATTAGGGTGCATGTCAGATCAACAGTACTTTGTGATAGAATTAGTTGTAGTTTCAGGAGCCGAAAGTAGGTAGAAGGTAAATAATATAGTTAAGTATGTTATACTGACCTAAGTTGTGACCTTCACAGGTAAGTTGTATGAACCTGAAGAGTGCGCATGTAAACTCAGCGTCATGCATGTTCTTCTCTCCGGCAGCTCCTTCCAGACCAACTCCCAGACCTGTAAATTAAGCATTGATCTGTATTAAAAACAAAGAGTCCGAGAGAACAGCATCTCAAGCTACTACAATCTGTCAAATTTCTTTATTAGAGTATCAACTTTATCGCTAAAGGATTAAAGCTGAAGGTTAATTGGGAATATTTGATAGTTTCGGGTAGCTTGACCTGCTGTTATCCGTACCTACGCTTTGGAATGGACTAGCTTCATCTCTTAGACTGCCCGCCCTTTAACAATTCAAAAGTGCCTGTTATTTTGACTCTTCACGTGACCAGAGGACTGGTCCCTTTTTAATCTAAATAATCAGCATTGCCATCCAACATGGTAATGCTGCCAGCCTATTGGGCAGTTACCCCATTGACAGCAATATGGCCGAATTTTTCGATGCCCATACTTGTATAAAATGTTTATATAGTACAATCAAAATAAATAATACTGTTACGAATGCATCTTATGTCAATTGCATAAAGGTTTAATATTGCTTGACATGTCGTATTTAACTTTTAAGACCTATATCTTGAGACCTAGGCATTGTAGAGGTACGCTATAAAAACGCATTGCTAGACCTAGCATGGCCTGTCGAAATGGTACAGGTTTCATTAATATTGATAACGAAGTTTCGACATCGAAATTAATGAAAACTTGCTGAGCCTGCAAAACGTGCTGGAGTGCCCGAGGCATGACCGCGACAGATACGACCTGGAAGTAAGTACTGGTAGAACATTGACAGAAACAACTATCGCCGAAATCATGGCAGATAAACACTCCAGGCCATATCTGGAGCGGTTTTGCCTCAAGGTTGCTAAAATCAGTATAGAGAGAAATCGCACAAGGTGAGCGGCACAACCAGTGCTGCCGTCGGCAAGGATTATATAAAATTTAGTGTAAGTAATATTGTAAATAAAGGTATAGAAATACGGATACACATACATGTAATAAAATACTAAAGAAAAGATGACAAAAGAAAAAATATGACAAAAGAAAAAAAAAATGACGGGGAATAGAACGATGCATAATGACAAGATCAATGCCGCAAAAAGAGAACATGCGAAAAAAAGGAATTGGCAGAAAATAAAAAAGTAAAAAAGAATTCTTGCCATGCCAGGAACGAATTGACGGCAAACAAATAATAAAAAAAAAAGAACCTGCTGAACGTACCCGAAATTAAGCGCTATTATTATTACTTCTAGATCGATCTGGAATGTTTGATTAGCTGGCCTATAAAAAGCGGCGTAACTCAGCGAGGCAATCAGTCTGCATTTGACTATCGAAGCGAAATCAGTGATAAGTACGAAGCGATTTACTACAAGGAGCACTTCAAGGACTACGTGAAAGACATTCTGTGGTGTCGTTGTTGTGTGTACGACACGGATTTCTTGAATATAAGGGAAGACTTCGGCGTGACATCAGCTACGTTCTACTTGTCATTGCCTACGATCGACTGTACCTTCGTTGCCAATAAACTATGTAACCCTTAACATTTTAGTACCCCTTTCCCGTAACAATATATCTAATGAAAATTGAAACATAAATAAAAGCCTGTAATTGGTTTATTTGAAGTAATCGCTTAGAGTAACAAGTTTGAGTATGAAGAATAAATATTTTCCATTTGATTTTAAATTTTCAAACTGAGTTTATCCAATCTAATTGTTCAAAAATATGATTCTGAAAATACCTCAATAAATTTAATATTAATGGGATGGCCATTATATTAAATTTATTGAGGCATTTTTTAATCAATCAAGAATAAAATGTACGAATTTTGTATGTTTGTGTAGTTTGATAGACTATAAAAATAATTAACATAGGGGTTCATTTTTTTTTTTGTAAATTGCGGTTGTTTTTTTTATTGTTAATTTATGGTAACAGCAATTTTTACAAACCTTCAGCCTTGGTGTTTCTTTCGAAGGCATCCAGGTCCAGTACCGAGCACGAGTTCATGAGACCAGCGATCGACGTGAAGAAACCCACATCCTTCTTGTCTTTTAGGTGGTTCAGCATACCCTGAAAAAAAAATCATGTGTCAAACTTTCAAAGATTCTTTTATACCGCGTACATCAAGGGACTGGAACAATTTTCCGGCGGCGGTGTTTCCGTCTGACTACAATTTAAGTGTCTTCAAGGCAGAGTGGGTAGGATCTTAATAAACTAGCGCACTTTACCATCAACAATAGCATCACTGCTTACATTTAGACGGGATCGCGGTCAAGCACTAGTTTCTAATTATAAAAAAAAACGGCGTGATGACTATTCTATTCTAGCAAAACTCTTCGAGAAATCCAGTAAAAGTCTTTGAGTATACAGTATGTTAAGAAAACCCTGTCCGACCCGTGAAGGTGTTGTTAGGTATCGATAACTGATTCTACTAATGGACACAAAACCGGGCTAAACTTAAAAAAAAATCCCCCTAAAAAAATATTATTTCGCAAAAAGATGTAACTTAATAAATGTGCGTAAGCATCCTTCCGCGGGCGGCGGGCGGCAGGGCACGCGGCACGTGGTCGCATCGCTATTCGCTCATAATAATACCGGTGTTGTCACTTTTTTAAAAATTACCAAATTTCGGGGAAGTTGGAATTAATTCGCGGGAAAAAAAGATTATTTCAAAATTCATTTGTATTGGTACTATGATGATTACGTAAAATTTTATATTATATTTGATCATGTGTTTACCTAACCTTTATTATCCTTATGGGTCGGACAGGGTTTTCTTAACATACTGTATATAACCAGGAATAACACATAATACTTTTTATGCCGGTTGCCATACAAACATCTAGTGGCAGTCGTTACGGGTTGTTGGAGCCCTGAAAAATCTAACAGTTGGTCTAACTGCAATGCTTAGATATCGCCTTCGGGTTGTGGAGGTCAGACGGCAGTCGCTTCACAGAAAATATCGAAGTTTAGCCAAAATTAGCAATTAGACTGGTAAAGCGGACCGCAGACTCCAAAGCTGAGAAGCTACGGATGCGACTGGGATTAACGCTGGGATGATGATGATGACTTTTTATGCCGATATACCCACGGAATCGAACCATACGCGTATGAAACCGCGGGGCGGATTTAGTTTTCAATAAATGACTTTTGATGTTAATTTTTTGCTGAATATTTTTTGGGATCACATAGCGTGCCTTTGTTTTTAACTGTATGATTAGTGGCATGTTGACCTGTGATCACAATTTTTTAACGCGCAGCATCGTACAGTGCCTTGTGTAAGGCAGTTAAAACACAAAAATTAGACACAAGTTAAGAAACTCACCATCTGTATATCAATATTGCCTCCTCTCAGTATAGAGATACCGAGCTGAAGTGTCTTCATCACCATCTCACTGGGCAGGCCTTTGGACGCCGATATGTGTAGCAGCACCATTTCTGCCACCCCCCTGTCTGCTAAGCGGGCTTGATGGAAGAGGAGCTTTTGCTTCTCCATTTCTTGTTCCTAAATTTGGATAATCTTGTAAAGAACTTTTTATAATATAGGTTTGTCTCGGTTTCGAAAGTACTGAATTGAAATGTATGAAAATGAAAAATGAAAAATATTTTATTCAAAAACTAAGTTGGTACAACAAAATTGAGATTGATATCTCCTTTTCAGTAAGAAAACACTTTGAAAATTGCTGCCCAGCAAAGTAAGTTCTACATGCACTTGTTTTAGTTACTTTGTAATTTCGTCTTTTTGTTAATGTAGTAGGATCAACTGAAAGTGATTTATGTTTCCTTAGAGTGGTATGTAAAATATACAATTTGCGAATACTTAAAAGTTTGGCTTCTGAATAAAGAGTGGCTGTAGGAACACTTAGTTTAAAAAAAAAAACTTTACTTTTAAGAGTACTTATCCTTTGAGCACGCTCCACCTCCAGGAATTTAATTTTTGATTTTTAATGTATGCAATATTATACAAAATAGCTTCTAGTGTTTGCTATTTTGAATTTCTTATAAAGTGAAGTAATTGAGCCTAATGTAGGGCCCTGGGTTTATGAAAATACCACATACAACGTTATGTTTTCTTTATGCGAAACCTGAATACAGTTTGTTCAGAATAAGCAACTGAATCGATTCTAATCATTTTTACACCATGTTATATTTTTTCCCAAATACAGTTAGAACTTGTTGCAGTGGGGTTACCGAGCGCGCCACGCAGCTTACGGTAGATCATAGTAGTACGATCGCCTGCAAAACAGTTGACGTCACAGTTCAACGCACCGTCCGCGGAGCGGAGCGTTGACCATATTTTTTTTGGGACAGCCAAGTAGGATAACATACAACCACACAGGTATGAGCACCTTTGTGGTTTTTCATGAAATTTTGTACATGGATTCTTTACTTAAAATACTGGACACGAGTTTCGGATTGCGCAGAAACAAAAAATAATGTTGTGTATTCGTAAATACGAATATTTTATTTCCAATGGAAGCGACAAGGTACCTAGAATTAGTTAAAAGCTTTGAAAAAAGTACATACCATAAACATATCCACTGTTTTCTGCGTGTAACATACAATTTTTTAAGAACTGTTAATTTACAACCTTTCTCCAAAAATCGACCTTACAACCAAGACAACAAAGCATATTATCGCTTAAAAGCCATTATATACGATATTATACTTTTTCTGATTTCTTATCTCATTCTTCTTCTCATTCTTCTCAGTCTTCTACATTCAATCGATTTTATGTTCAAAGATTCGACCTTATCTCTATCACAATAAAGTTCCAATTCTACGCACGTGTATACTAGCTCTGCCTTCTTCTTCGGCCTCGGGTTCACCCCCTCCTCCTTCCTCTTCTTCCCCGCCACCCTCTTCCTCTTCCTCTCCACACGACTTTGCTATTATGTGGGCATACGACATGTATAGCGGATCCTCCTGGAAATCGTATGAGGTACTTAGAAAGCTGTTCTTCTTCTGCCTATGGAGATCCACTGCTGATCAAAGGCTTCCGCAATGACCGGCCTTGTGCTGCCCGCATCCCTCGGCTTCCCGCGACCTTCACCAGGTCATCGGTCCACCTTGTCTGCGGTCTCCCTACGCTGTGTCTTCCACTGCGTAGGGCGTGGCTGCCACTCCAGAACCTTACTACCTCATTGTCCATCGCAATGCAGCAATGAGTCCGCCCACTGCCACTTAATTTTAACGACTGGAAGAGCTATGTCGGTGACTTTGGCTCTTCTGCGGATCTCCTCATTTCTGATTCGATCACGCCCTTTGTGACTTTTAGCCTTCTTATGAGGCTCATTGAAGACTGATAAAAGCTAGAAATTGAAGCCAACTCCATTGTTCAAAAACTAAACTAAATGAAATTCAGTACCTCTGTAGGTACTTTATATTTATTGTACGAGTATAATCTATGTAAATAGTACACTGTAGACTACCTACACTATTTCTTTATCCTACCCCTTAGAATTCCATCCAAAGGTTGTCAAATCAAATCAAATCTTTTTATTCGTCAATGCAGGTGTATAATACAAAAGGTGTTAGGGTTGCAGGAAGTTCGCCCATTGTGTCACCCTTTGTAAAATATTTTTATTTATGTTCTGTAATCTATATGGTGTACATAATAAAGAGTATTCTATTCTATTCTATTAGCGGCTGGCTTAAATTGACGTATAATATTTAGTTGCCATGTTTTCAATTATGTCTACGGAGTCTCTAAATTTGACAGCGTTCGCGTTCCCTTTCGGCTTTGTTCCGTTTGCCTTCAAAGCAAGAGAGGAAAGACATTTTCTGGGCACGCTCGTTGCGTCAGAGACCTCATCCAGGGCTTTCCATCAGCCCTTATGGAAGTCAAGGGTGCGTCCAGCAATAAAAACACAAGCCAATGCCAGAAACGCCTAAATACATTATACAAAAAGGAAAATATCCATACCTGCAAAGCTCCAGACCTCTCGGTCATGGCACCGCGACAGAAAGTGGTAACTAATTGTGTGAGAGGGTCGGGCTTCTCTCCCTCTTCCACTACGTCGCTCTTCTTTAGTTCAGCATCCTCGAATGATTGCTGGAAAATTAATAATAAATATTTAATAATATTTATTTCACCCTTCACAATGATTTGCATTGTTATAAATAAAAATTTCGAGGTAGGTTAACATTAGCAAGCATATATGTATTTTACATCTCAAGGGCTTTTTTTGTCGGAACGTCATAACTTCCTTCACACGTTACCAATAACTACAAATGAGGCATCATTTTAAAGCTTTTCTTAGAAAAATATACAAATTACCTACTCACATTTCAGTGGTTTCTCGAAAATTTACGATTGAAATGTGCAAATGTGCGAATACTTCGCATGGGTCACTTACTTTTACATAATTATAAGGATTATATTAGTTAAGAATATAAGGGTACTCTGACTTCTAAACTTGGTGCAGGCCTGTTACGTAGGAGTCAATTTATGGACGTATTAGGTTGTTTACTTAGACTACAATGTATAATCAAATAATTTACACATACGACTCCTTAGTCGTATATGTAAATTATAGTTCTATATCATGTCGGCTACTTAGTCGATATGATATATCTATGAAATGAAGAGCGACCAATAAAAGTCAACAGTCTACTTACTGTGAGGTCTTCTATCATGACTTCCTGTCCTATATTCTCTTCTTCTAACCACAGTTCGTAGTATGTTCGAGCGAAGATGTTGCATGCTCGATGTCTGATAAAATAAATACAAAAAATACATGATTTTATTATTTGTATTTCAGTTTATAAATTTTCATGCACTGAACCGTATAGTTTGAATATATAAGTATAGTAGAATACGTATAGTTTGTGTAAAAACTGTGTTGTGTAGTTTGTGTGTAAATTTAACTAAAACTTTATACAGGCTGTATCTCACATCGTAACGCAAAATTCGCGAAAAAGCTAGACCGCATGCCACTAATAAAATTATGATAGTCATTTATGTCGTTAATGAACGGTTACAGAGATGCAAGGTGCTTAAAAAAAAGTGTCGGCTCGGCCTTTGAACGTTGCAAGCGTGCCGCCGTGCGAGTTTGTAGATATGACGTTGATCCCTGATGTGAACTCTATTAAATCAGCTGATAAGATAGTTTTTAGAGTTTTGTTTTTATTGCGCTTTTTTGTGTAATTAGCAAATTAACTAATTTTTACTTTAAAATATTATTATTGAGTTATAAAAGTATAGCAATTATGGACGGTCTAAAGTGAAAAAACTACTTATTTTTTTTTTCCACCACTGGGGGGTTCAGAATCGTGTCCTGGATCCATGGTACTCGTTTGTCCGTCGATGTCAGATACACCCTTTATAATCTACATATATGACTAAGTAGAGAAGGGGAATCTCTGCTATCTTGGAACTAAATCAATTAAATTAATTTAAATTGCTAGTAAGTAGTTACCCCATGCGAAAGGTTACAGATTAGCCCAAAATGCTAAATAAAATAACAGCTGACTTACTATGAAGTGTTGAAACCATCATGGTTTCAGTGTCAGACAAAGATGGAAATATACAGGATAAATAGCGCTATTCCTTTTTCACAACGCTACAATGATGGCGTTAACACGTCATAGAACGGACCCTGGTCAGTCCTTGAAGCAATCTCATCAAACGTTGGACGTAAATAAAATTAAAAAAAGTTATAAACACATTTCATGTACGGCCGACAGCAGGTCAAGCTACCCCAAACTGTCAAATATTCCCAATCAACCTTGAGCCTTAATACTTTAGAGATAAAGTTGAAAATCTAATAAGGAAATCTGACAGATGGAGTAGCTTGATGTTCTGTCGTCTGTACAACTAGAAGTATCGACTCTTCAAAAAATACTCTCTTAATTTTTGTAGGCGTAAATAAAACATACAGGCTATCATAAAATGTTTAAAAAAAATCGTTTCGTAAGCCACACATACAATATGTAACAAAAAACCTGTTGTTCCTTCAACCTACGTTTTAAGAATCGGCATACGGACGTAATAAAGCAAGTAATTTATAAAAAAATGTTCAACAAAAATAATTAAAATAAATGTTTAATTATTAATATTTATAATCTGTAACTGATTTCTTAGCTCTGCAATTCTGCATAAAGAAACTAGACATAAGTAGAACGTTCCCGCCAATTTATGTAACTTATATGTAAAATCGGATATTCTAAAAAAAAAATTCGAATTTGTCGGTTTAATAGGTATTAGATTGTGACCCCTCGACTAGACAATGATTACTGTTTTCTAATTATGACTTCATTAATGATGTGCTTGTAGGTAAAATTATATGTCCCTGAAAGGAACAACAGGGTTTTTGTTACATAGTGTACATATATCCGAAACCTACCGACTCATCTTATAAAGATGTACGGACCGTAGACAAGCGATAGCGGCGCGCTTGCGAGCCGCACATAACACTCTCTTCCATACATCGGACCGTTGACGCGGCTTCGTCGCCTAGTCAGGTCCAAAAGCAGCATGCGTAATCATACTTACGTACAAAATATTGTTACATAAAGATTGAAAATTATACATGTTCAGAATAAGCAACTAAATCGATTCCAATAATTTCTACACCATGTTAAATTTTTTCTCAAGTACATTTAGAAATTGTTGCAGTGTGGTTATCGAGCGCACACAGCTGATGGTATCATAGTACTAGGAACACAGTGAGACACGGCACGCCAGTTTTTGTTGGGACAACCAAGTAAGATAACAAGCTCATAAGTTTGCTGTTTTTCATGATATCTTTTTGAAATTCTTTACTTGAAAATACTGGACACGTATTTCGAATTTCACATAAACATTAAGTAATTTGTATAAAGAATAGAGGCGTTGAATGCGGGCCGCTTTTTATAAGGCAAAAGCGCAATTTTACGCTTTATTTCTATGAATTTGGTATAAAATTTGAAAGGAATAGGAAGCCTTCCGCGCCTAAAGATGTCGCTAGTTTAACAGGGCTTGCTTGTGGATATGAATATAAATAAGGCAAAAGGAGCACGTATATTAGGATCGTAGCCGGTGACACGCTGTAGTATCAGCCCACCCCCATGGGAAGGCGTGTGTTTATGTATTTAAATACAATGTTAATATAAACACTTAAATAAAGCGGTTATTGATCACTACACACTCATGCTAAGACAGACAAAACTCACACCTATTATAATGGTTACTTAATACATCATTCCCTAAAAGGAAAACCTTCATTTTTCTGTGATAAGATAGGTAACTAACTTTAGAGTGTTTCATTAATTATCTAATTTCTATCTAATAAAATTTATCTAATAAAATTAATTATCTAATAAAATTATCAATCAGAAAATAATTTGAATCAACTTTTCGATTGATCAATCGAGCGGTTTTTGAAATTGGAAGATTTTGATTGTTTCTTTTTGGATAGTGTTTAGAGTTTTCCGACTACATATTAGTATGTAGTTACAGTTAGTACACAATAGCACACATCTCGCACACACTATGAGGACCTCGGCAGAGAGTGTAGCGACGTCTGTCTGAAGCAAGCGATGACGGCGCGCTTGCGCTGTATCGAGACCACGGAGCGATAGACGTTCTTACTCATTTGTTGTGGATGATCGATCTATTGTGAGGTAAATAAATAGTAAACATAATAAATAGTAAGTCAATAAATATGTGAAAGAAATATACACAAATAAATAAATGGCTAAATAAAATAAGGACACTTATGAAAATGAGCTGTTTTAATTATGTTTAATGTTACCGTTTAAGTCCATATTATTATTGTCAGACTCAAATGAGCTAGTCACTGCGAATTAAGGCATTTAAGGACTACAGGTGTGGTATGTCGAAACAAGGAATTATCGATATCCAATAAATACAATAGTCTCATTTCAATTAATTAGACACAAATGACCTTGACTTTTCGATTGATTCATAAATATTATTTTTTGTGAAATTTATATAATTCAGTAACGAGTAACTTAATAGAACTTCTAAAAAAATAGCACAATTTTATACCGCCTTCTTAAAAGATAATGCAATTTGCTTTCGCTTACCATATGTAATCCAAACAATACTTTGCTCATAGCGACGATCCTCTCCACCGTATCATCAATAATCTTGGCTTTGTTCTCCGCAGTTTCCACAGTAATATTGCTTTTACTCTTCGACCCAAGCTTGCTGTAGAGGTAATGCTGCCAGGACATCTCATCTGCTGGGTCAATTTTGTCCGGGAGTGTAAGCTGTGTCTTCGCAAATTCGGCGACGTCTTGTTCGGACATTTTCTGTGAATTTAACATTGGGGCGGTTTGATCAGTACTTTTGTTGGTAAAAGCAATTTGATCATTGTTATTGGTTTTAGGGGGAAAGCTGTGGGACATTTCTAAAAAGCCGTGAGGATAAAAATCTAAGGTATTTTGTATCTAGAGTTAGCATTTGTCTAACGATACGCTAGCCATACATGACCTAACCTAAGCGCCGCAATCACTCAACGTTTTTTGAAGTTATATGCTTAATCTCCATGCTTGACATAAGACTTACAGACCGCCTCAAACGACGAGACCCGCAGGTGTATGAAATTTTTTTTATATCGGAAAACTAATTCTGAGTCTGGAATGAACTTGAGCACAACCTCTAGTAAGCCGCAGTGACAACAGGGGCAATAAGGCGGTGGTCGAGTTCCATGTAAGGACTGGCAGACGAAGTATCCGTCGTTCAGCGACAAGATGGTGGATGTTATTATTTACCATCGCGAGTAGAACCTGGATGAAACTGGCATAGGAATGAGGAGATTGGCAAAAGAAACCAGAAGCAAATTCTCAGCCTTAGGTGGGATCGGCCCGTGGGTGATGATGATGAACTATTTTCATATCTAGGCGTGCAATGCTAGCGTATAACCAAATCCATATGCGAAGGCTATAGGTGTCAATAACAACAACATTCTAATAATTATATAAAAAGCAAAAATGCAATTGCTTATACTATTTTTAGATAAGGTGATAAAGAAAGTTTTACAACTTTCTTCTCCTACATAAAGCCGCCTGACTTTTTTTGCCGGCCGGCGCATGGCTTCAATCAAAGGATTTCTTCACCAATCAAAGGATTGAAGCCATGATGTCGCTACAAATTCATTGAGAATTTATGTGCTTATTAATTGATATTTGCTTTTTGTTTTGTTTTGTTATGAAAAGTTTCCTCCAAACCCGTAACAGTATTTATTAACACGATAACATATTTCGCTGTTTTTTTTTTTTTAACAAAAGAGATTTCTGTATTGTACGTTTCTACTAAATTCATATTTTATATCCCACTTTGGTCTACACGGTAAAAGAGTCAGCAGGTATAAATATCTCGCCGATACCAATTCACCCTTTGGATAACCAAATGACCAGGTAGCAGTATATAGCGAACTTACATTTCGGCAGTTTTATTTATGACTCTAACGAGGGCGTAAAACTTTATAATTTGTTGCCGAAATTGGAGCAACATAGGATCACCCTCAGAATCCATATTAGAATATTATAAATGCGACAGTAACTCGACTGCCTGTGTCGCTTCCACGTTAAAAAGGCTTATCGGATTAGGAAGGACATAGGCTAATTTCCATCCAGGATTACAGACGAAGTCGTGGGTAACAGCTGCTAGTGTGCTCAAAAAATCACTCTTCAATCACCAATCATGCGATTATGAGTGCCTCACGTTTGGAATTATAGGATGTGCAGAAATAATATAATTATATGGTATAAAATAAAAAGATGTATAAATAAATAAATAAAAGTACTGATCCAAAAATAATTGCACTGCTATTAGAAACTTATTAAAGGCTGAATATTAGCTAAATTAAGAAGTAGGATTGGCCTGTAATATTAATAGGCAGAGGCTACTCCTACGTTTTGCTAGCTTTTTTTTTGAAAAAAAAAATGCAACAAATGAATGGGAATGTAATTAAAATCTTGAATACCAATGTCCGATGATAAAATAAAATAACGCCAAGCATGCTTTATAGCCGAATCTCTTTCTAGAACGAGCGTATTGCGATTTTATCACTTCCCTACTTTCGTCACAAGTAGTGCAAAATATTTTTCGATCAGTAAAATAAAATTAACTTAAAAAGATGGTATTAATGAGGACATAGATTACCTTAAGGGTTCCTACCTTCAGGAACCTGTCTTTACAATGTTGGACCAGCTCTTGTTCCCGACCAGCGAATAGGTTGAGACCTACGGGCAGTAATCTCTTGAGGCAGGCTACCATGAGAGACGCCTGAACTTCCTTGTCCTTATCTCGCTTCTTGTCACGGTGTTTCTTCTTTTTCTGTTTGCAACATAATGAATATTATAACACAAGTTGTATTAATAAGAGTTTGGTGGGTATGATATGAATTGAATGTGACATCTTTTGCTACACAGATTTCATAATTACAGGTTTATTTATAGGACAAATTTATATGTCAATGAAAGGTATTCTTTGTCAACAGTCGTTAGCATTAGGTTTGTATTTTTTACGTTTTTGATGTAGCAAGGGAAAACCCTTACATTATACCCTTTCAAAACAGGATGGATTTCATAAAAGATGGTCTAACGTGTATTATGTAACGTGTAATTTGATCTGATAATGATACTGATTTATGTGTAAAAAAAAAAAAAAACAAAACTGCCAATCAAACGAGGGATAAAATCGCAAAATAACATAACATTTAAGTAAATTTAGTCACGACTAAACAGCTAGAGAGTATTATAGAATTCAACGTATAAAAACCAATCAACATAAAAACGTAGTGATGTAGATATGCATACTGAAGTAGGAATGAATAAAAAACGAGTTTCTTACATAAATTCGAATCAGGAAAGACATAAAAACAAAATAACAGTCTGTGTGTAAACATGTACAGTTAAAAACCAATCAATCAAACGGTTTATCAATCAATAGGGTATTTGACTAAAAAAAAAATAATTAGTCCGTCAGTCAGACTTTCAAAAAATACTAGACCCGTATTTTTTGTTTTATCAAAACAATAAAAATTGACAAATATAAAAGGCATCAAAGATCAGGAGTGGGGGCTGGTGACGTCACTGGTCGCTAAAAAGTGTAGCGTGCAGTGACGTCACACGAGTTTTCATAGCACTGTGTCGTCTTCATTTTTTGTTTATATGAAAAAATATAAAAATACGTGTCTAGTACTTTTTGGAAATCTGAGTGACGGACTAATTATTTTTTTTTAGTCAAATACCCTACTGTGAATCAATCACGAGGTTGATAGCAGTATTTAAGGTAAAAAGGTAAGAAATTGATCAGTTTGTAAACGTGGTGTTAAACCTGCATACCATGTTGACTCTCATATTGATGAAACAATGTGTCTTGAATACTTACGGGGTTTCCCTAAACATAAGTCATTGAGTATTAGTGCTTTGAATTAATAAAATGATAAAACTACTTAAAGTATGTCTAGAATTAAACATTCTGTTGTATAAATTTATTGGATGAATGAATCCGTTTCGCATATACTCTTAGATCCATACATAATGATGATATTAGCGTTTTGATGTACTAGATACTTTAATCTCAAATATCAGAGGGGTAACTCTCGTAATTTTAAAAACGTTCACGGTCTAACCTCAGATTCAGTCAAAAAAAAAAAAAACAATTAGTTTCCCTAGATTTAGACAAATTTTGATGTTTGTTTGTCGCTGAGATTAGACTGAGACTAGATTTTAAACGTTTTAAATTACGGGAACAGGCCTTTTGGCGTTTGGTTAGGAATTCAAAATTAAAATTTATTTTAAATTTTGGCTTGTGTGTTTGAGTTTTGACACAAATGATCAAGATTATTTGCTTACGCGCCATTTCTCATTCGTTGTCAACATGGAAAACTTAATGTCGTGCTATTCAAAAATCCAAAAAAAAAAGAGAAATATATAAGCTGACTCATACATTTTTTTATTTGCACAACTCCACAATAGTTATGGATCAGCAGTTTTTTCACGATTTCAGGATTAGTCCCACAATAAAAGTTATTCATTATTACAAGCAATTGTCCCCTCAAGGATTAAGACAAACTATGGACATATGGAATTTAATGTGGAATTGGCGTAGAAAGTATTTTTTTCCTTATAACACACCAGTCCCGTATACAAGGCACTATACAACGATAAGTAAATGAACTAATCTTATGCATTATGTTGATTTTCTGCGTAACGTTCTGGATTTTCTACAGAAAAATAATGATACCAAATACATATATATAACAACGAAATGTTGAAATCTAAAACACACCCTTAGGTAGGTTTATTGGTGGGTTACGTGTTATTATTAAAAAATATATTTATCAAGTAATATTGTAATCTACATCAAAAGTATTTTAATAAAGCAGTTTATTATTGAATGGTTTGGAATTTGTCTTGGAAAAGAAATACCTATTTTAATTGATAGTTTTGATTAAAAGCATTTTGTATAGCAATATTTAAACATAGTTTATGTGATAATACCTTTCCGCCAGCTTGTGGAGTACCATCTGTGACGGCTGTAAGTCTTCTTGTTGCTGTTGGCATGATCAGTACCTGTAAAAAAAAGGAAAATCTAATATCAACATCGAGCCATTTCTCAACTGTTGGAGTTAGCTTCCAGTCCCACCTAATGCAGTTGAGTACCAATATTTTACATGACGGATTCCCTATCTGACGGCTTTGTAAGACTGGTTGTCAGATTTTCGAGCTTCTGACGACCGGGAAGAACGACAGTCAAAAAATCACGTAGAACAGCCTGCACATCGACTTAGCGTGCTTTAAGCGGCGTGTGCGGTAAGCTTAGTGTAACACATATGAGACTGTTATTTTAACTAGAATAATATTCCACCTACCAATACATTTTTCAAATTTTAATAAGTAATCTAAATATTTTTCTTAGCAAGACAATTCTTATATCGGCCTGCGTTATAAACACTAGTGCTTGACCGTGATAACGCATCAAGGCAAACTGTGACGCAATCGTTGATGGTAAAGCGCACTAGTATATTATGGGCCTGTATACTCTAGCCTTCTCCTTCAGCCTATAGAAGTCCTCTGCTGGACAAAGGCCTTCCGCAAGGTCTTGATTATATTGGGGGTTTGCCGTAATCCCCACGCTTGGCTGCCGGGTTGGCAATCGCAGTAATTTGATATTCCACAGAAGAAGCGCTGCTTCCCGCTTCCTGGTGAGAGTTCCCTTAGTCGCCTCTTATGACACCCACGAGAGGATATGGCATGGTACTATTTTAAGCCCGGTAACACGCGAGATATTTACTCTAGCCTTGTCTATTCTATTTTTGATATAAAGTTTACCATGTTATCGATCTCATTTGCCGAGATGAAGTTCTGTTCCTCCTTCAAGAAGTACTGACTCTTGGACCAGATATTGAATATCTCCGCTACGTGGTTGTATAACTCTTCCGCCTCTGTGAAATATAAAATGATGTTCATTATACTTTTTTTTGGGACAAAACCCGCCACACATTTTCCCACCCACTGCAACTCCTGAAAGCCAGAATCAACAGTGGAGACCGCCAGAAAAACGCCGAGCAATGAAGCTCGACGAGTCCCGGAGAAACGGAGGAGTAATAAAAAATATATTTTTTCTACTTCCCTCCATAACAAGCAGGAGACAGAACAAAACTAGGCCAATCGGTACAAAGGGACATTATTGCAACTGGGAGAAGCCCAGATTGCCAAGCACCACGGAATAAAATTTGATTAAGATAATGGGTCCTAAGTAGGTATGTGCTGTTACAATTGATTCCAATAATAGTTATGGCAAAAAGCGCCTGAACGCACGGAAATTGGTTCTAGTTTCTACAAGGTCCGTATAATAAACGACTCCGGATGTAACTTGTACACTAACCAACATAATATTGCGTTCATTCTGCCAAAGAACACACTCCCGCAATATGTCATGTGCGGACTGTTCAAATTCACAGTTCGATGTAGAACATTGACACAAAGGCGAAGGAATAAATTTAAAAGAATACAGTTTACTTTTAAAGTTGCCATGACCTGTGAGAAATTAAGCAACGCAGTGGTCAACCTCCAGCCATGTCTTAGCCAGCCGATCGCCAACGGATGGAAAGAATAGATGGAGGCCCTTGATGGAATTATCCCACCATTCATTATACTTTATTAAACAAACAGAAGTATCATTTAAGATTTAATGTAAATATAGTATTGCATGTGTTTACAATATGTAAAGAAAACCCCGTCCGACCCATAAGTATAATAAAGGTTAGGTAGGTAATCACATGTCCAAATAAAATATGAAATTTTACGTAATCATTATAGTAACAATACTAATGAACTTTGAAATAATCTCTTTTTTCGCGAATTAATTCCAACTTCCTCAAAATTTTGGTAATTTAAAAAAAGTGACAACACCATTTTCCATATATTATTATGACCGATGCGACCACGTGCCGCGTGCCTTGTCTGCCTTCGCCCACGCATGTATTGCCTACCGCACATGTATTAAATTACCTCTTTGTGCAAAATAATATTAATTAAGGGATTATTTTTTTAAGTTTAGCCGGGCTTTGTAGGCATTAGTAGAATCAGTTATCGGTACCTAACAATACCTTCAAGGATCGGACAGGGTTTTCTTTACATATTGTATAGCCCTTAAAGCCTGAAATAAAAGGATAAATAAAATAAATTAAGGTAACCGTCCAAGAACTTTTCTTTTTCCAGAAAAGTATTGGCACATCATTCACTATGGTTGCTTTTGGATATAAATTAACAGGATTGACAGAAGTATCCCTCTTGTTGATCTACTAACAACTAATTGCGATTATCGACCAGATTTTAGAGCATGGTGATTTAAGAGGTACCTCTCAAATCCTATTCATTTTTCGGGCCAAATTCAGTTTGGTTTTATTGTATCGTTGTTGATAAGATTGAGTTGTTTGATCAACCCGCTGATTGATCAACCAGCTGATTGATCAATCGTTTGATTAAAAAAAATATTTGCTACACACCCGGGACATTATTCCTCAGCCAATGGTTTCTTTGCAAGTCTACGTATTTGATGAGCAACGGGTAGAAGGAGTAAATGTCGCGAACTAACAGCTGCCAATCTTCTTGGATCTGGGACTCAACTTGAGAAGTGTCGTCGGTTGATGACTGAAAGAAAATAAGAATTATGGTAATGAGAAGTGGAACAGGACTAAATTAATGTTTATCTTCTATAATTTTCTTCATGAAATAGAAAGAAAAGGATACAGAATTTAAATTTAGTTTAGTTTGTGAACAAGAGAGTCCCCGCCGATACAGATGAAGTAATTCCTCACTCCGTTGGTGAGATTCCTCTTGGATTGGCTGTATGGCATTCCAGTGCGATAACTGGCAAAACTAACAAGTTCCAACAATTTGACTGGGAATGGCGTTAGTTAGCTATTGTATTATTCATGACGCTTATGAATACTCGTAAATCGTGAAGATAAGAAGATTAAAATAAAATATTATCGACGTAGGATTGAATATTTGATTGTCAATTTTCTTTTTTTCATTTAAAATTCTAATTTCAATAGGCTATTTGACATATTTATAATTTCTATCTTGAATTACTTGGTTGCGGTTAAGAAGTTCACCAAAAGTATTTTTTTTAAATTTTAAATACGTATTTCGTAAGAAACATGCAAATATCATCTTGAGGATACCTGGACTTTATAAGTCTGAAATCGCCAACCCGCATTGAGCCAGCGTGGTGATTACGCTCAATCCTTCTCTGTATGAGAGGAGACCTGTGCCCAGCAGTGGGACGATGAAAAGGTTGATGATGATGATGCAAATAAAAATACAAAGTTCAAATATGCCGCCGAAACGCTTTATTCAGCAATATGGCGTCGCGCTTTGTAAGTGACTTCACAAACTTATAAACGATTTTCGATTCCGCAGTGGTGTTCGTGTTTATCTGTTATTTGTCAGTCAGAAAACAATAAAACTACCACAAATCGCTCCAAATATCGTTAAAAATCTTCTAAAAACGCTAAAACACCTAAGAACATATAGAACGACAACAAGTGTTTATGAGCGTATGACGTCATCGTGACATTAGCCAATCTGGATCGTTTCACAATATGTGGCGAGAGAAACAAAATGCCAAACATATTTTTGTGTTTTTGGATACATTCATTGTTATTATTTTCATTAAAACTCGTGTCAATGACATATAGAACCCTCATTTTATGCATTTAAAGCAAATAATCACAAAAATATGCATACTGCCAATTACCCTATTATCGTAATTTAATCTGTTAAAAAGAGCCAGTCGCAGTCTTCTATCGGCGACAAACTTAAAGTCAAAATCTAGTCAAAATGTAGGAACATTGGAGGTCTTTTTAACAGCTTATTGTCTCAGACAGTTGCCGTTGTTAATATCGATATAACGAGAATTGCCCCCTTTTTTGATGTGGATGCGAAATCACCCAGGACCTCTATCGCTTTGGGTGGAGTAGAAGGGTGTATCAGACTTATTCTGACTAAAACTCATGCGTGTTCCTGCACTTTCCTATGTACAAGGGACCACGGTATCTTCTTCAAACAACCTGAGGGTTTTTACATCTAGCTATAAGTAATTTCACAAATAACCATCTCACCTTGATGAACCCTCTCAAACTCTCCTCCTTATGGAACATATTGTCAGTCCTCTTCCTCACCCTCTCAGCGAGAGGTAAGAAGGAGTCCCGGAGCAATTCCTCCGAGCTGTTGATGATGATCTGCTGTGTGTAAGTCGCGATGCGAGTCATCCAGGGCGCGTTCTCGTTGCCAATATTCTTTTTGATGAGTTTCAAGACGTTTTTCAGAAGCTGGTTCATATGTTCTGCTGTTACCATCGTTACGTGGTTTCTGGAAGTTAATATTTTGAATAGTTGCATATGTATAACAGTATCGCCATGGCCAGTATCATAAAATACTGTAGACTGTGTCCACACTGTAGTGTGGGAATATTTTTTGATATTGGACTAATTGTATTGGTTTCGTTATCAAGATAAAAAATACTGCCAAACTAGTTGTAGGTATTACAGAAGGTACCAGTTTCCTTATAAAGACAAAAATACTGTCAAACAGGGTAACATTACACAGTACAATTAGTGGCAGTACAATTTCGAAAAAAATAAACGTGATTGTGGTCACTATATTAAGACTTTTAAACAGTTCATTAGTGCAGTGGTGGCCTAGTGGTATCGGCCGTGACTTACAACAAGGTATAGGTCATAGGTTCGAATCCCAACAGGCGCTTTATTTTATTACTACTGCTCTCAAAACGGTGATGGAAAACACCGTGAGGAGACCGGCATGTCCTAGAGTCAAAAACTTCGAAGACATGTGACATCTACCAACCCGCATTGGGCCAGCGTGGTAGATTACGGCCCACTCCCTCTCGCCGAGAGGAGGCCTGTGTCCCAACAGTGGGAACATTATAGGCTCATTATGTAATCAGTTCACGAGTTGTCGTTTCAATTGTGCCAAACTTCTCATCAATCTCATACTGTCAGATAGACCCTCATTAAATGACAAGATTGTGACATACATAGCTAAGGCTTTAAGACCGTTGAATTTGAATAAATAAAACAGTAACCATGCTTGTCTAAATGATTTGTTCATAATCGAGGTCACTTGGCTAAAACCTCAAGAGCTATTTATGCGAAACCTGAATATTGTTCAGAATAAGCAAATGAATCGATTCCAATCATTTTTATAACATGTTATATATTTCCCCAAATATATTTAGAAATTGTTGCAGAGTGGTTACCAAGCGGTTACGATAGATAATAGTAAATGCGGGCGCGCCACAGCTGACGCCAGAGGTCAACGAACCGCACTCGCCCGCCCGTGCGGTGTTTTGACCATATTTTTGTTGGGACAACCAAGTAGAATAGCAAGCTCATAACTTTGTGGTTTATTATATCTTTTTTAAATTTTGTACATAGATTCTTTACTTATAAATTCTGGACAGGCGTTTCAGGTTTCGCATAAAAAAAAATGTTCTATAAGATGCTTCATGGAATACTTTTTATTATGTATATAAGGTCACTATTGTCATCATCATGAGCATTTAGCGTTCCTCTGTTCGACATATGACTCTTCTATTGAACGCCATTCAACTCGACTTTCGACAACTTTCGTCGAACTGCGACCAGCCATCCTGCAAAGATCGTCGCTCCACCTAGCCTGAGGGCATCCCACCTTCTCCTTCTTCCTCAATCTATAGAGGTCCACTGCTGGACAAAGGCCTCCCCCAAGGCTTTCCACGATAACCGGTCTTGTGCTGCCCGCATCCATCAGCTTCCAGCGACCCGGCTTCAATAGGTCATCGGTCCACCTCATTGGGGGGCTCTCTACACTGCGTCTTCCGGTACGTGGCCGCCAATCCAGAACCTTACTACCCCATCGGCCATCGGTTCTACGAGCAATGTGCCAGCCCACTGCCACTTAATTTTAGCGACTCGAAGAGCTATGTCGGTGACATTGGTTCTTCTGCGGATCTCCTCATTTCTGATTCGATCGCGCACAAAAACTCCGAGCATCCCATCTTACGTTTCCCGAATAAGAAAAGGTGCTTCTAATACCTTCATTTACTCATGTTAGCCGTAATTTGGTGTAATAAGCTGGTCTAATACTCACCCGCCAGTCGGAGTAACGTTATCAGGTCCTTGAGCCCACCAGAAGGGCAGATATGAGCAGAGTAAAGGCAGCACCACGTCAATAATGTGCGGCGCCTCGTTGTAAGTCTTGTCTGACTCAACGAACTGGTCCACTTCGCCCAAAATTGTTTCAAGTGTCGGCATGCATTGTTCCATTTTCTGCATGATGTCTAGAGGGTTAAAGTTGAGAATTAGTTTTATTGTATGGTGACTTGAAAATAGACTTTTATTTTAGAAAACATCCACTCTGTATGATCCCCTCCCATAAAACCAAAACTTGCCAAGGTCCGGGGTATTTAAACAAAAAATACTAAAGGTTTAAAAAGAAATTATTTATTGTTGCTACTTGCCTTGGGCTTCCAACGAATGGTCGGCGATCCTATTAAGCAAAGAGAACTGATTGTGTTTGTTCAGATGTGGCTCGAGGAAGGCCACTGGGAAGGTGGAACTGAACGCTCCTAAGCAAGAACCCTGCAAAAATACCGATATTTAAGTGTTTAAAAAAAAATAATTAGAAAGTATCTACAGGCGAGGAATCCTTTTTATTTTTTTAATAGAAATACTTTGCCCCACACTAGGAATTAAAAAAAAACTCACAAACACTAACAGCCAGACACGGAACAACTACTTGTAGGGCATACAAATATTTGTTCCGTGCGGGAACCGAACCCGTGACTCGCAGCGCAGCAGTGAAAGCAGATTGACACATTGCACAATTATTTATTTATTTATTAAAACTTTATGCACAAAGAAAAACATTGCATAATGGCGGAATAATAATGCCTTAGGCATTTTCTACCAGTCTACCTTAAGATGATGCAGAGACAAAACATGGTAGGTGCAGAGATATTAAAGGTAAAGAGAAAATAATATGATCGAGTTATAAACATTTCGAAACAACTATTAAAAATTACAGTAGTGATTTGAATATAAGGAAAGAAGAAAATAATCAAATCGAATTAAGACGATAGTCAAATTGCTTTTCACTGCCGTCAAGTGTTGAATTCATGGTTACTGTTAGTTAGTGCGTGGATGTATGTCACCGGGTTTTTATGATAATTAAAAATAAATTCCAGAACGTACCAAAGCAGGCTTATGTCTCTCGATTTCAGTTTTCAGATACTTCCTGTCGTGTGTGAGCGTCGCGTCTGTACCCAGAGCGTAGAGAGAGCCTAGCATCTTGTAGGACGCAACTTGAATCTCGTCCACTGTGAGGGAAAATTAGGTAATTTATTTATACATATTACTTCATACAAAATATGAACATTTAAGTTAAATTCATAATATAGTTTTGGTAATAAATCCCAAGAGAGTGTTTTTTTTAAGAATATTGAAAACCTACAGATAAGAAATTTAAAACGAATCAAACTGTCAACGATTTTATATTCAAGAATTAAATAACAAAATATAGCGATCACATCATAGCAGTAGATTACTTTCACGATGTCTCTAAGGTAAAATATGTGAGTTTTATTTTTTTGGTTGTCGAATCTTGTAATTGACCTTGAGAGGTCGTGACTACTTATCCGGACTATCCAGAGGTTACCTCAAGAAAACTCAAAGCCTCCAGTCAAGGGCAAAACTTATTTAGGTATTTAATTATTTAGGCAACACTTTTTGCATAATTGGAGCCTCCACGCATGTTTTTTATTTAGGTCCAAAACTTTTTGGGTCATTTTTTAAATTGCGTTCCGTTTCCTGCAAGTATGTATTACAACAAATCTCGTGTACTTGTCGCTGTCTATCTCGTATTAGAGCAAATTCGTCATAGTCTTAACAGTTACCATACCGTTTCCATCGCGAGTGTGCCTTGCTTTTTTCATTAATAATCTTAATTAAAGAGTTGCAGCTATACCAGAAAGGAAATTTACCCGATTAAGACTTTGATTAATAGGTACACATTTATCAACTCCTGTTTGAATTTTTCAAAAGTGTAAAGTCAGTTTGCGGTAATTATGTCTAAGTATGGACAACTCACGGAAAGGAGAAATTGCAAGGTTACTGGATGAAGTAGGTCAGACTTAACAAGGGGTGGTACTAAATTATTTCAAGTGGCAAGTTGGAGAAATCTTGATCAAGAGTTTGCCCACTGTGGTTGAGTAGTGTGTTATATTGTGTTACTTGTAAACCAACAAATCATTGATTAAATATGCCGTGCCGGCCGTGTTCGGCACGACACCTTGTGTCAGAAAAATCGGTCCACTAATTCCATTTTATACATGGAACATTGAAATCGCCCACAATTAAACAGTTACAAGTATTGGTGTATCGCTAACAATGGGCCTCATAAGAAAGCTCGAGATCACTCAAAGGGCAATGGCGAGGGCTATGCTTGGGGTTAACTGCATGGCCCGCAGAATAACGAGAATAACCGACATAGACCGAAGAATTGCAACACTTTAGTGGCAGTGGGCCGGGCACATTGCCCGTAGGACCGATGCCCGATGGAGCCGACGGGTTCTCGAGTGGCGACTATGCATCGGAAGAAGCAGCGTGGGTAGGCCCCCGACAAGTTCGACCGACGACCTGGGGAAGGTCGCGGGAAACCGCTGAATGCAGAAGGCGCAGGATCGGTGGTCGTGAAGATCGTTGGGGGAAGCCTATGTCCAGCAGTAGACGTCTTTCGACTGAAATGATGATGATGATGAAGTATTGGTGCTGCGAGTAAATGCGTCTGCGACAATTCATACGATATAGTCGATATCAGAGAGTATCCGGCGCTACATAGGCAACGCTAAAACAAAGCTCAGCTGACGCTGACAAAGCACAAGCCGGTATTACTATGGTCAACAATTCCGAAGCAATCGCATTTTGCTCATGCTCAACACACCAGGCATCCAACACGAAAGTATCATGACACCGGCACCTGAGGATTTACCAGTCGCGCCTAAATCACGGTCTTTACGAAACACATCATATCTATCTTTACACAATTCCCTATTAAAAATGCCGCTATGTAATCATGTATCCATTATAACAATTAGGTACATCATAACAATTAAAAATGATGTTTCGATAGAATTGTGTAATTTTAGTCCTTAAACCACAGCCGTTTTATTATTGTTTTTTTTTTTTTTGATGGTAAGCAGTGATGCGATCGTTGATGGTAAAGCGCGCTAGTTTATTAAGAGCCTATTTACTCAGAAAAACTGAGCGAATAGGAAGGAAGACGGCAGTTGAGCGAGGTGATGCTATGTTAAACCCAACAACACGATCAACGGTGCTGCGCCAAAGGGAGATTGATCTGAAGACCCTCCACGACCAAACTCCCAACACAACAACATTTGGCGCATCGTAACCGGCACACATCGCAACACAACTGCTCAGACCCGTCCTCCGTACGGCTTCACCAGACATCATGCCAGAACACGACAAATCGCTTGGCGGCAAGGTTTTGTCTGGTGGGTGGTAACTTCTGCCGGCGGCCGGTGTTATGGCCTACCACCGAGGTTATGGCCCACCACCGTTCTAATACGTTTAAAGTTCGGGGCTTCATTGTAAAAGGTTCCTTCTACTGACGGTGGAGGAGGATTATGGGGTCATCTGGGTCGCTGAGGACATGTCTAGGACGGCTAAGTTTGCTTACTTTGGAGGGGGTGTAATTGGTATCTAGAGGGTTACGATGTTCGGCGGCAGTGTCATAAAAACGCTTGGAAAGGCTTTGGTGAAATGCTGGATGGTGAGGATTTAAAAAAAAGGAAAAATTTGCTAAGCAGTTACTAAAAAGAATGTATGCAATATATGAAACATAGTATCTATAAACGATTTAAATTAAAAAGTTGGATAAAAGGTAAAAATACAATTAAAATGTCAAATGTGATGTGTAAACAAAATGCAAAATAAATTTATTGTCAGTCAATTACGGTACAACACCAATTACATAGCTTATATTTACATAATTTAAAAAATTTAAAAAATAAAACTATGTACAAGTCTATAATCTTTTATAGACTACATAATTTTATTTGGAAATAACTAGAGGGCAACAAAAAATTCATCCGCATCGCTGTCAACAGGAAACGTGCCCAAATGGCTGGCAGCATTGCCACATTGTATGGCGATGCTGATTCTTCGGACAAAAAATAGCCCAGCCCTCTGGTCACGTGAAGAGTCGATTAAACGCTTGTATACAAAATTAAATGTGTGCTCGGCATATGGTACACCAAATATATAAAACACTCATAGAATTTCTTAGGGATCCGCTTTTGATAAATAAAGCATAAAACATAATAGTTATTGTGAAATAAGCAATAAAATACCAGTTGCTGTGTAAATTGATATAGTTGATTATTATACAAAACTAGTTTCTCTAGAAATTTAAATGTTGTTTCCCAATGCGTTTTGTGTGTGTTTCCTGGTTTTATTGGTAATGTTTGTGGACTCTTATTGATATATTTATTTCAGTCGGTTATACTTTTAACTCCCTTAAAGATCTTTCTCTATGGTAGGCCATAACATCGGCTGCCGGCAGAAGTTACCACCCACAAGACAAAGTGTTGCCGCCAAGCGATGTCTGGTGAAGCCGTACGGAGGATGGGTCTGAGCAGTTGTGTTGCGATGTGTGCCGGGTACGATGCGCCAAATGTTGTTGTGTCGGGAGTTTGGTCGTGGAGGGTCTCCAGTTCAGTCTCCCTCGCAGCATCGTTGGTCATGTGTTGGGTTTAACATTGCATCACTTCACTCAACTGCCCTCTTGCTTCTTATTCACACAGATTTTTTTAAGTGAATAGGCTCTTAATAAACTAGAGTGTTTTACCATCAATGATTGCATCACTACTTACCATTAGGCGATCGCGGTCAAGCATTAGTTTATAATTATAAAAAAACTACCTAAAAACGATTCAAGGTCATAATATCTGCTTAGCCTTAATTCAAACTAATTTTGGGGTTAGCTTCCGGTCTAAGCAGAAGCAGCTGACCGCCAGTAATTTACGTAGAGCGATTGCTTATCTGATCTCCACCACCCAGGTACGAGGCAGCCTTGGTAAGACTGGTTGTCAGACTTTTGAGTGTCTGAACACCCGTAACGACTGACAAAGATTCACAACTTTAAAGTGAAATCCATTATTGTACAACATTAAAATAGCACATTTACATAGAAAAACGAGTTAATGATAAAGAAACCTTTTATTCTAGGCTCGAGAAATTAAAACTAATGATGAAATCAATTCAGACACAGAAAAGCCAGAATCACTATTTGCTGACGTCATCAAGAATATTTCACGAGTCAACAACGAGTTACAAGATCTGATTAATAATTATGAACAATTTAAAAAAACGCAGTACTCTCTCGAGAATTTCGACGACACTGAAAGTGACGCGGAAGGTGGTCGTGTCAATAGAAATAGTAAAGACTCTGTAGGTACTAAGAGAGACACATCAGTTAAGACCTCCACGACCTACAAATATCACACAGAAATGATATATGTCGAAGGAAAGAGCAACGAGCAAGAAGAGAGCAGTGAATCAGAAAGAAGCAATCAATCACAACTTGGCAATGAAGTACAAAAGAGTCGTGAAGTAGAACCCAGAAAGCCAGTAGAAAAGAATAACAAAGTCAAACTGAAAGTACCAAAAACCCCTACAAAAGTGAGCGTTGCGAAAGAAGATTTCTTTGAATCAAAAGAGAAGACAGAACCCAATAATCAAGAATTAATCGACATTCATAAGAAGGCGAAAATCAAACCAGCGGTGATTAAAGAAGCAGTTCAGCAGGCCACAAAGAAAACAAAATACTCCAAAAAAGAAACGCAAACTAAATATTTAAGCCACAACTCTTCTGAAAGCGATTCGTCCGTAGATACCGAACGGCATACCGAAGAGGAAGAGGTTCGTCTCAACAAGCCAAAGGAACGAGCTTACGAAAAGCGTAATGACCTCACAGCGGTTACAGCTGGAATTTATTTAAGAAGCCAAGGCAATCAAACCAATGATAATACAACCATCAAATTAATTTTAAAGAACAAGGTACTTTCACTCTTATTTCTATTGTACATGTTCCCTATAGCTTTATTCTGATTTCATCACCATTGATCATGATCAGAAAAGGAAAGAAATTGATCACAAAATTAAGTCAAGGGTCAAGGGGTTTTTTTTTTTTTGAGCGGTACTCTAATAGGCATGTGTCCAAGGTATGAAAATAAAAAAAAAATAGTCCGTCTTATAGGTAATAAAAAAAAAAATATTAAGACCCGTATTTTTTATTTTGTCGAAATTACCAGAAACTACTGAGATATAGCGTGTTAAAGTTACGGAGTGGGGGCTAATTACGTCAGGCCGTGGTATATTTTGTACCACGGAGTGACGTCATGCGACATTTCACTTCAATATATCTTCCTAAGTATTTGAATGAAAGAAAAAATAAAAAATACGTGTTATATATTTTTTATTAATCTATCTGATGGATATTAAATTATTTTTTAGGACAGAACCCAATTCTGTCAGCTATCTGCCAAAAACCTTAAATTTATTTGTATAGTTAACATAGAATAATATTTTTCAGAATGTAAACAATTTATCTCTGGAATTTACTGACGATGACGAAGCTTTGTCCAAAGATTTGTTTAAGACCAGCGTTTTAAGGGAAGCTTATGGAGATGCATGCTTGAAACTCGTCCTAAAAAAATGTTACAGGGTAAGAAATTCATTTATCTCCTTAATTAGCTATGGTATCAGTTAAAACACTACATACGAACATGGGCGTACCCAGCCTCTGGCCTGCTAGGTGGGCATGACAGGGCTAGGCGGGCAAATCAGGGCTAGAGTGGAGCAAGTCAGGGTTAGGGGGGGCAAGTCATATTTTTAAGGTCGAATCATCCCTGGCTATTTTGTCTTACAAAGTATACAAGCACATGAAACATATGGTATTGTAGTGTAGTGTGGTAGGGCAAATAGACGCAAATGATCCTGTCCCCGCTTATTATTTAATTAGAAATTAGTGGAGTTCATACATGATCTGAGAGATTTCCAAGGGAAGCTCCTGAATTTTTTTTAATTGAAGCTCTTCCTTTCAATAATTTAGATACTCCATAGCAAATTCAGACGTGGTTAAATTCATGACCAATAAAAATAAGACAATTAACGCCAGGAGTTGATTAATTAGACAGGACTTTTGCCCCATGTAAACCTTAGACTTCTCCAAAAAATTAACCTTTGCAAATATTGTTTCTTTTCTGTCCCAGTGGTCTGTTCGTATTTGGTTCACTGTAGCTATTGTCAATTCTATGCTGTGTGATACCGTATCCTATTGCTTACTTACAGTTAGTTTTTAGGATTATGTTACAAATTGTTTGAGTTCTCATTTTTTTAAAGGCCTGTAAATCTGCCTTTACTACATCGTGCCGAGCTTTCAAATGCAAGAGTGAAATGAAAAAGTATTTCGAGACGAGATCTAGGACGGGGTGCATTGATGCCTTCAACGCTTCTTCGCGAGAAGATTCCTTTGGCCTCCGAAGAATTGTTACCCGTAAGAGTGCTTCATAAGTTCATATAGTCAAAGAGGGAAAGATAAAAATGATGATATGCAATTTTGGGAGAGCAGGGACTTAGAAGTTGTAGGTCGTAAGTTCGAACCGTATTAGGTGCTGTACTTTGTGTAAAAACTTTCATCAACACTGCTCTTAAGATGGTGAATGAAAAATTGTAAGTAAACTCCTAAAAATTGTTAGGAATATCCTAGACCCAAAACATCGGAGACAGGTGACATCTATCAATCCGGACTGGGCCCGCGTGGCAGATTACGGCCACTTACTCTCACTAAGAGGAAGCTATGTCTCAGGAGTGGGAAAAATGATGAGAAGAAGAGGTATAACTTGTTTGTTTGTTTGATTATATGTAGATAATCTCCGAAAATACTAGCTGGATCTTGAAATTCTTTTTATATTTGGTAGTTAAGAATATAGAAGAGAGAGATAGATATAGAAGATTTTAGGCATATACATAACATTACGCTACGACCTTAAGGGGCCGAGCAAAGAGAAGTCGCAAGCAGAAGCTTGTTAATGTAGTGCTTGACCGCAATCCCGCCAGATGGTAAGCAGTGATGCAATCGTCGATAGTAAAGCGATAAGAGGAGTCGATAGCAAAAAAAAAAAAAAAAACTGAAAAGGAAGAATGACGGCAGTTGAGCGAGGTGAAGCAATGTTAAATCCAACAACAGGACAAAAGATGCTGCGCCAGAGGGAGATTGATCTGAAGACCCTCCACGACCAAACTCCCAACACAACAACATTTGACGCATCGTACCCGACACACATCGCAATACAACTGCTCAGACCCGTGCTCCGTACGGCTTCACCAGACATCATCGATGAATAGCTTGGCGGCAACACTTAGTCTGGGTGGTAACTTCTATCGGTAACCGATGTTATGGTTTACCTATACCTTTTCTGATTCCAGCGCCAGGAGTTAAGGACGAAGTTATGACACGAGAAGTATATTTAACGGTGGCTTGTCAAACGCAAATAGTAAAGGTAAATAGAATATTTTTAACAATGATTTTGATAGGGATCACGTTTTTTTTTATTGCGGTAAACTTAGCTAGTGAAACTCCGCAGTTTTGATGGGTATTGACATCTAATGACAATATATGAAAAAATAAACCTTCCATCAGCTGAACAAACAAGCAAACTCACTTTGACCTACTAGTGTATGCCACTCACTTTTGAGTAAGCACACACACACACACCTTTTGAGTAAGCTTCCAGCGTACGGCCTTTCCCCTAGCCTGACTGGCTGGGTAAAAGACTTCCTGACTGAACGGTCCCTCCGAGTTGTTGTCGACGGATGCTCATCTGAGCCCATGTCGACTAATGCCGGTGTTCCTCAGGGGTCTGTTCTCTCTGCAACTCTGTTTCTGCTGCTTATTAACGATCTGCTGATGCCCGGTCTCTATGGGTATGCAGATGACAGCACAGTTGTGGAGAGATACCTGCCGGATGCTCGGGCTAGTAGGGAATCAATCCGGTCCGAAAGAGAGGCCATGGTAGAGCGAACGAGTGTTGCACTTCAGGCAGTCTCCGAATGGGGCAATGCCAATCTTGTCGCATTCAATGCCGCCAAAACGCAGGCGTGTCTTTTCACCGCCAAAAGGAGCCCGTTCACCTTGGCTCCTACTTTTCGGAATGTATCCTTGGAGTGTACCGACCGCCTTCAGCTTTTGGGTGTTGAGATTTCCTCGAACCTAAACTTTGGGCGGTTCATTGAGTCCAAGGCCAAGGTGGCTGCCAGAAAACTTGGCGTTATCGCAAAGGTCCGGCAGTACTTCACACCAGGGCAGCTTCTAATGTTGTACAAAGCACAGGTCCGTTCGTGTGTGGAGTACTGCAGCCACATTTGGGTTGGTGCTGCTAAGTGTCACCTGCCTACTTTGGATTCAGTGGAGAGGCGTGCGAAGAGGCTGATTGGTGACCTTGATTTAACTCGAGTTGGTCTCCAAAGCCTAGAGCACAGGCGTAGAGTAGCCAGCCTTTCGGTGTTCTATAGGATACATTTTGGGGAGTGTGCGAGGGAATTGCACGATTTAATTCCCCCATCTCCGTTCCACCATCGGACGACCCGTCGTACGGCGAGTTTCCACCCTTATGTTGTTAACACCTCTACGATCCGGACGAAGCGTTTCGCCTCCTCCTTTATACCGCGTACATCGAGGGACTGGAATAATCTGCCGGCGTGTGCGGTGCGGTGTTTCCGTCGGACTACAATTTGAGTGTCTTCAAGGCTAGAGTGAATAGGCTCTTAATAAACTAGTGCGCTTTACCATCAACGATTGCGTCACTGCTTACCATCAGGCGGGATTGCGGTCAAGCGCTGGTTTATTTTTTAATAATAATAAAAAAAAATATATTTTTTATACAGATTTTTTTAAGTAATTATAAGCTAGTGCTAGACCGCAATCCCGCCTGATGGAAAGCAGTGATGCAATCGTTGATGGTAAAGCGCGTTAGTTTATTAAGACTATTCACACAAAAAAATCTGTGAAAAGGAAGAAAGACGGCAGTTGAGCGAAGTGATGCAAAGTTAAACCCAACAACACTAGCAAAGACGATGTTATGGCGTACCACCATTACATTTAATTTTGTTTAACCGTATACACTTTTAAATTTTCCAGCCAACACGACGAATGTCAAACATCACATCAATCAAAAACGGCGAGCCAATAAACGTACTAAGAGACAGATACGAAAGAGCATGTCAAAAGATTTCTAAAAATAAATGTGTCTCGGCTTGCCAATCAGCACAGACCGCTACGTGTGGCAAATATGAATGCACAAATCGTTTCAAAAAGAATTTGAAGAGATATTGCAAATTGGAATGCAAAAAAGCCTATACTAATAAAGTTAACAAGAGCAGAGGCAGCAGCAGGACCAGCAGCAGCAGCGATAGCGATAGTGATAGCTCTGATGACAGTGATGATGACTCGTTGAGTAGTGATGATGACACATCTTAGTTCTGTATTGTTTCCGCCGAATTCTCAATTGCAATAGAATTTTTAAGTCACCAGTTTAGTTTTAGTTTAAAGCTACTAGGCAATGCACACCCCATTTTTGAATCCTAAGCCTTACTATCTCGTCCAATCTCTGGCCATATTCGCCTTGCAAACGTTTTCAGATCGTCACACCAATTTTGCCACGCCACGTAAGCGATGATAGGGTCACCAAGAAGCAGCAATTTGGTTTCAAGACTTCTTTTTAAATGATAAGAAAAAAAAAATCAAATCCACCGCAAAACCCAGACGAATTTACATAATTGGTAGACTTCGTCTTGCTTTTTCACTTTATTACTGAATTCCGCGTCCTTTAAAGACCATAGTAACTTGATATAAGCGATATTCTTCTATTCGGTTCTCAGTTCATCTCAGGGACCGTCCTGAGCCATGTAGCAGAGTTCAATAAGGGTAGTCCCTTGGTATAATCAGCGTGACGTTTTTCCCGAATACGTTCCCAATACCACCAACTTACATACGAGTATGTATTTTTTTTTATAAGTATAAACTTGTGCTTGACTGCAATCCCGCCTGATGGTAAGTAGTGATGCTATCGTTGATGGTAAAGCGCACTAGTTTATTAAGAGCCTATTCACTCAAAAAACTAAGTAAATAGGAAAGAAGACGGCAATTGAGGGAGGTGATTCAATGTTAAATCAAATAACACTACCAACGATGCTGCGCCTGAGGGAGATTGATTTGGAGACCCTCCACGACTAAGCTCCCGACACAACAACATTTGGCGTATCGTACTCGGCACATCGCAAAACAACTGCTTAGACCCGTCTTCCGTACGGTTTCAAGCAAGACTTTGTCTGGTGGGTGGTAATTTCTGTGAACACATATGAAATGCATCCAGCCCCCGGGATGCTTCGCGGGGTTCGCAAAAAAGCATGTGTGTAACTAAAATAAGGTACACGAGAACCCTTCAAATATTTTCGTTTCAAGATAAGGATACGAATGCAAAATATCACTGTCGCAATAAACTCATTTAGCTAAATGGGTTTTCACTTGAAAATCCCACATACACACACACCACCATAAGTAAGACCTGTATAAGGGATGGCTTGTAATGTCAAATTATGACCATAAGTAAGACCTGTATACCGGGTGGCTTGTAATGTAAAATTTTGACCTAAATAATTAAGACCTATATATCGGATGGCTTCTAATGTCAAATTTTGACCATAAGTAAGACCTATATACCGGGTGGCTTGTAATGTCAAATTTTGACCATAAGTAATTCCTACACACCCCGGAACCTGCATTCTAATTCCGTAACACACTATTACTATCAATTGGAATAATTTTGAAGCATATTGCTAGTCTATAGTTCCATATATATATCCGTTCCGTACGACTCATGTGTCTGCTGAACAACGTAAATCAGGCGATAAATATTGTTGAACTATTAAAATGAGACCCATTGCTGCTGATAGTATGTTACGCAATCACCCTGCTGATAGAAAACCTATTTGTAACAGTCAAAAACTCTATAAGAACTAGACAAAACTTAATTCGAGTGTTGGTATTGTTAAAAGTTTCCCTGAATTCGTCACTAATTATCACTTTTCTCTGAACTCTCATAGAAAAGAAAAGATTCTATTTGACCCCGAAAATCACGTTTAATGAATATTGAGCAGGAATACTTGTAAAAGTAAGCCAGATAGTAGAATTTTGCTAGGAACCAATTCCCTATAATCAACATTGGCCCACAAACATTTGCAATACTCACACAACAAGTCAGATCCGTACTCGCAGTTGGCTAGATGATCGAACTTGGCTGTCAGTATTGGTAGTAACACGCCGTTGATATAGCCGAGTGATGTGGAAGTTTTCAGATGGGTGCCTCGGAGATGCGCATATTTGCCCTGGTTGCGAAAATATTGCGTTTAATTAGACGTTCAAAACATTTTAAATTTTGTACACATACAATGGCTCCGATTTTCTTATTATCAACTAAACTAAATTATAGTACCTACAGTGCAGCTTTTTTTCTATTTCATAAACAAAAGACAAAACAGAAGCCAGAAAAGATTATTAGACATTAAAGTTGACAGAAGATAAATATAAAAGTCCTGTCAAATTTGTGTCCTTTATTACGTAATATTTAGTCCTGTCAGCACCTGACGTATTTTTAGGTACATAATAGACATTAAAATTAAAGTACATATCTATACTAATATATAAAGCTGAAGAGTTTGTTTGTTTGAACGCGCTAATCTCAGGAACTACTGGTCCGATTTGAAAAATTCTTTTTGCGTTGGTTAGCAACAGATTACTCATTATGTACACCACATAGATAACAGAAACATAAATATAAAGATTTCACAAAGGGTGACACAATGGGCGATCTTATCGCCAAGAGCGATCGTGGCCATTGAGGAATTTTAGATGGTAAACAAACTAAAAAGTATGAAATAAAAAGTCCGTACCTCTTGTAAATTATTTATGGTATGCCCCACATCATCGGCCACATTATTGAAGAAGGTCAGCATAGACGTCCGGATGAACTCGGGACAGTTCTTCACCAGAGACTTAGCGTCGATGCCCTTCACCAGCACTTGGAGACAGCGGACCGTAATGCGAACGTCGGGTCCAAAAGCTGCGAGTCTGCAAACCAGAGTGGGGAACCAATAAGACAGAATATAAGATACATAGAAGTAATAGAAGTTTAAACAAAAATATAATTGATAAAGATACTTTCTTATGAGCATACGAAGTGAAAGGTTACTTTTTTATGTTAGCTTATACTGTCCCACGTCTGGGCAAAAACCAGTGTATAATGGGAGAGTACAGCTAGTAATAAAAATAAAGTACCTAAGTGTACATTACACAAATCATTTGTGGGTTATAGATGGGAAAGTAACACCACAATAAAGATTAAAGACGTTTATTTGCTGCTTTTAGTTTACAGTTGTTCCATGCAAGTAGAGAATGTTCGATCGGAGTCTAGAATGTTCCAGATGGTTCCTGCAAGTTCCCGGCGAGTTACACATTATTTCTACTTTTTTCTGATACCTACTTATAATGGATATTTATTATTGTAAAGCCGGCGCCAGACATAGTTCAAATATTTGATCACCTATTTGAACACATGTGTAGCACGTTTATTTGAGTATTTGTTCAAACCTTTGTTAAGACATTTGTACTTTGCCATTCGTTGTCGGTTTCGAGCGCACATCAAAGCGTTCAAAGGTGTCTGTGTTCAAATGTTTGCATAGCCTGCTACACATGCGCATATATTTCTACAAGGATTTGTACAAATATTTGTCTGTGTCTGGCGCTGGATTTACAGAAACACAATGACGCCATCATTTAGTTTTTTGTATTGATTGTTACACTAGTTACTCAACCCTATGAATATTTTCGGGCTTAACGATTTTTATTAGCAAAGGCAAAAATGCTTTACTTCATATCTAAGTAATGTCTAGAACATAACTACCTACTTAATTAATTTTAAAGTTCGTTCCAACAGATGCGCCTTCACCTCTTGGTGTCGTATAGTCTCTCAAGAATTGCTGGACGAGCTTTTCGGCTACAGAAGGGATTGGTCTACAATACCTCTAGGCAGAGCGGAGTGGAAAGATGAAAATGAGATCTTTGTCTGCAGTGGAAAAACATCATTTTCCTGCATTTATTTGGGGTAGCCGCAATATCCGTTCCGCCCTCGTGTGGTACCGGGCTTAGAATAGTACCAAGCCATATCTTCCCTTGGGTCGACACCTACGGGAGGATATGGGTTGGTACTATAAGGTTTCCCTTAGATGAGAGTTCCCTTAGTCACCTCTTACGACCAAAAGGTGATTAACGGAACTCTCATCAGGAAAGTCGGAAGCAGTGCTTCTCTTGTGGAATATCAAATTACTGCGATCCCCAACCCGTCTGCCAAGCGTGGTAATTAAGCAACCCCCCCCCCCCCCCCCGCCGATGTAATGGAAAACCTTGGTTGAGGCCTTCGTCCAGCAGTGGAAATCTATATGCTGGAGAAGAAGAAGGCGTTATATCTCTTTTTTTCGACGTCACGACAACGTTTCTTTGTCTGTCGTCATGTCTATGGTTTTTCCGTAATCTTATAGCCACTGACATTACTTAAAATTTTCCTAGGCTAAAAAAAAAAAAAAAATTAAAAAGCGACTTACCTAGATCTGAGCAAGCTAGCTAGCTTACAGAAGAGAGCGGCAACCATCTCCTTCTCCTTCAAACTGGCCGCGCCAATGTTGTTGGTCGCCGTCGCCACAGCAATAAAGTAGTTGCGATGTGTCGAGAAATACTTCTCCATTAGAGGTAACACCACCTGGAAATTGAACGTTGTTGTAGGTGGGGTAGAGTTGGTTTCAGGCTGAATGTGATGGTCGTGTATACGGGGAAGCTGGTGAGTTTGTGTTTTTTGTTCGGAATTTGATTTTTAAAAAAATCGTTGAGATACGAAATTATAACCGTCACAAGTTGTTACAGTTTTTTACCAAGGCTTCTTTGATATTCTCAAAGCTGCCATGTTAAAGGGAGGTGTGGTAAGATAGCCCGCAAAATTCTAATTTACTCACAGTTTTTGCAATTTGCAGCTTAGTGGTGCAGATTCCCCTGTTCAAAAGCTAAACTTAATTTAAGTTCAGAGCATACTTTTCTTTGACATAATATAAATGTTAGTTTGGTCCTGTCAAATTAGTCAGCGTTAGAAGTAAATTAAAGTATTTTTTGTAGCCATGTTTTTAATTAAGTCTAATTGGTCTATGGCGTATCCTTCTTTGACAGAACTGAACCATCCTTTCTTAATGAAATGTGAGCAAGGAAATCAGCGGCAGTCTCATGTAGGTAGTATATTGACTATGAAGGCATGAGAAACAGAGAGTAAAGTTCACTTATTCTCCATAGAAAAGAAAGGATCCTCTGACCAGACGAGTGTTGATTCCGACGGGCACTTGCTATGAATGCTAGTTGTGCGGTAAACTCTATTTGCGAGATGTAGAATCCGTGAAACGTCAGTATTTCGCGAATTAAAATCAATATCTAATAGAAATCCTTTCATACGAATGATTTCATTACTACTGCTCTCAAAACGGTAAAGCGAAACTGTGTGAAGTAACCAGCCTCGAACCAAAAAAAATCGAAAATATGGGACATCTACCAACCCACAACGGGCCGGCTTGGTGCATTACGGCACACTTCCTCTCACTGGGAAGAGGCACTTGTCCCAATACATTAGAGGATGATTATGTACTGACAAGAGCAGGTCGAGCTACCCCAAACTGTCAAATATTACCAATCAACCTCGAGTCTTAATGCTTTAGAGATAAAGTTTCTTTTTTTACGGACTAATCACCCAGATTGAGGTAGCCCCAAAGTAAGTTCGCGACTGGTGTTATGGGATACTAACTCAACGATACTATATTTTGCAATAGATATGTACATATATAGATAAACATCCAAGACCCAAGACAATGAGGAAAAGATCGTTTTCCATCATGACCTGGCCGGGGATGGAACCCGGGGCCTCCACGTCACAGGCAGGCGTGTGCCACGACCGCTGTGCCACGGAGGACGTCAAAATCGAAAAAAAAGTTGAAAATCTAATAAAGAAATCTGACAGATTGTAGTAGCTTTATGTGCTGTTTTCTGTACATATGTATGGTAAGAAAATATGAATTTCGCGGGCTATCGCTTTAATAACAAACACAGAAAGTGTTGGTTGGTGTAATTATAACCAGTGATTTTGTGTTATAAATACGTAAAGCTGCTGCTGTTGCTATTAATTTCAGGCGTATCCATCTAATTTAGTTTTCTTTCGTAATGTTTGTATGTTTCTATATACCATGCAAATACAGACATGATTCATTACAGCAGTCCTTATTGAAAAGTAACTTGTATGAGCAGCAATTAGACTACAAGACGACCGTCAACATGCGGTAGATAACTTAATATTAAAGTAAATATAAGTAAGTTTAATGTAATATATTTTTGGCGTGACAACGTTTTGCAATTCGATGGAGCTGGCTGCACGCACGAAAAAATATGACTCATGCGGCGTTACCTCGCGTTCCATTTAAGGCTTAACGAGCGACAAAGAGGCATAATCGGCCTCCGCTTTCGGCAGCGTTCGATATCTGTCTTTATCTCTGCTATACAATAACACATTTGCCATGTTTTCGTCAAGTATGAAGTGCAGTGAAAAGTTAATGTGGTGTCAATTGTTTATAGCAACGATAATTGCAGCGATAAAGGTTTGAAAAATGCAACCATTCCATCAGTATTTTCTTATGACGTTGTCACAGCAGTGAACCGACTTTGCAGACAACCAATTTTTTAACTATTCAAGGCAAGCACTGCACCTTAATAAGTTATCTATTTAGCTGCAGGATTGCATTTTAATGCTTGGAGTTTATATGAAAAGCCGAACTCAGCAGTTGTTACACAGCGCATTTGAATACTAATAACAGGAAAAAGTGAGCAAACTCTTACCATGAATTCTGCATAGGATTTGATTGTTTCATTTTATAAAATATTTTTTTTTATCAACAACTACTTTGTGGTTTCACAGAAAAGTGATAAGTATGCGGTCAAAGGGCACTCTGTTTGCGGTCGAAAGTGTGATACCTACGTGATCAAAAGGGTGTTACGTCCGCGGTCAAAAATGCGGTGTGAACGCGGTCAAAAGTGCAATACGCACGCGGTTAACAGTGCGTTACGTACGCAGTCAAAAGTACGATACGTACGTGGTCAAAATGTATGGAAAAGCACCTATCTTTATAACCGTCTTATGTTATTTACATCTAGAATCATAATGCTGAATTCATAGTTACAGTTTCCGTACTGGCTTACTTCTTTCCTGTATCGTAAATAACATACGTGCAAAACGAACAGTACGGTATCGGATGCGCATGATTACATGGTGTGGTTACGTTCTAACGGCCGGTGCCGACTGCCGGCATGGCAAGGCACGGGAAATTAACTTGCGGTATTCCAATACCGCGCATCGACCGGACTACGTCCCATTAACCAAAATGATCACTGCATAAGTTTCAACCTTATTTCAACTTGCTTAGCAATCACAATTCCTCGACACAAAGTGGGCTCATACGTCCCACGGGACTCAACACCACGTTATTCGGCAGCATAACGCGGCATATCGCATCATGCCAAAGCATCCTGCGATGCAGTATCACGGTATCGACATAAAGTAAATCAAATTATTATGTCATTGAAATAAGATTCAAAATAACTTGAATAGTAATAAAATCCTTTTTCATGCCATGCCGGCAGTTGGCACTAGTCATAAGACACTCATGTACCTTCTTGAAGTACTTTAGTTCCGACTTGTGTTGCTTGGAAATCAATACATGTCATTATTATAGCATGCTTTATTTATAAATACAGAGAGAAATAACCTAGTTTTAACGATTAATTATCATCTTCAAATTTACAAAGAAGTATGAAAAAATATCCTAAGTAAGGAATAAAAATGCCAGTATCTAAAATAACGATCATCCTTCCAAATTTGAGTATTAAGACTTAATGAAACATTAACACCCGTTTCCGTATTAAGAATTTGTAGTTGAAAACTTATCAAAATCATTTTTACCATTAATGACAGTAAGCCCGCGAAATTCAAATACATATTTACACGATACCCAGCAAACTACAAAAAAACGTAGGAAATTTTGAGGTTTTTTTTTAAATGTCTATGACTGATATTGTTAGCCAATGATCAAAGTATCTTTTGAGATTCCTTCAATGTAGCCTCTAGAATTCTAAATTTAAAACTATTTATTACTAAAGTAATTATGTAGTAAGAATTTAGCGACTTTCAGTTTAAGTAATGTTAAAGTGAAAATTGACAAAGTTTCCAACTTCAAATTACCAATTCAGAAATCAAATTTAAGTACCTACCTACTGTTTATTTAAATAAATGTCTTGTTCTATCAAAAATAAAGAACACTTACATAGAATAGAATTGAATCTAATAGAAATAAACTTTATTTTACACTTTAAAAGAAGTGACCTTACGAAGACAAATATTAAAGTGCTTCAACAAAAATATTTCAATCTACCATATTAATTTCTAAATAATTAAAAAATAAACTCACCTTAGAAAAGAACTTAATATCCCTGGTACTAGTTTTAAAACTACTTCTCCTACTAAACGTGGTCGATGGCTTCAACAACTTCATATTAATAGTAGCTCTATCAATATATTGTATCAACTTCTCGAGCAACGAGTACGCGAATCTGAGCTCTATTGCTACCCCCGTTGTGGTCTGTTCCGTGTCACTCTGCGGCGCCTTGCTGGGCCTATGAAGCTTGTATCCTTGGTATTGTAGGTATTTGAGGAATTCTTGAGAACGTTCTCGATCTTTTTTCTTTTCTTTGTCTGTTAGGAGGTCGTAGGGGACTAGTTGTGGATGGATGCCGCCTGTGGGAGGAAAATCAAGTGATCAAAATATTAAAAAAAGATGGATTTAATCCTCAAAATAGATAGAGCGACGACCTTCGGACGTTGATAGTAACTGAACAAGATACTAGGTCAAGAATTGAATAAGATGGTATGCTATTGGAGAAGTATATGTTAAGTTTTTGACTGCTAAAGGTGTTAGGTAGGGATGATGAAATGTTTTATGTTTCGGTTGAGTTCAAGAGTTGAGATAAGATTTTAAAAGACTAGTTCTAGGCCCGAATTTCTTTCCTGAACAGTGATTCAAACTAGCCTTCGTAAAAGAAGTTAAATTCAATATAATTCCAGTTTCTGGCAAAAAAAAAAGCTTATAAATTATTATTATTATCAAGTTTCTCCACGATCTCGGTGCCATTATCATATCAACCAAGTAATTTAATACGTTTCTTAAATAATTTACACAACAATTTGTTTTAGTTACTCCATCCAAAGGCAACTCTTGGCCTTCAGTTTGCTTCATCATTATAATATGTATTATCTGAAAGACATCATTTAGGCCTTCCTCGAGCACCTCAAGTCGCATTCCTGCCACCTTAACAAGGACAAACGGTCCACAACTTTACGACCAAATGGACTTAATTAAAGCTTTTTGACTGTTTATGATCAGAGAATTAGTTGCTTATTTGACCGCATTGGTAATCATCAAATGACCTCTGCCACTCTGGGCGGAACGGAACGGCGTGTCAGACTATTACTGATTAAAACCCACCCGTGTTCCTTCACATGTCTGTACGCCAGGGGATACAGTATCTCTTTCGAACTACCCGCAACCCTGGCAGGCACCTGGTTAGGGCTTCGTGGATCCTGTCACTTAGTGCGGACATCTCTTTGAGACGCGCGTGAAACACAACGCTTGTCGACTCGGGTCTGGTCCTTACCGGGCGGCGTGCTGCCCACTACTCGCCGCCTGCAATCCCGCGCCTACGGTAGTCGGGAGTTCGATGTTGTCTCCCCCGCTTACCTCCATTAGTGACCAGCTCCTCCTTCTTCTTCTTGGCCCAGATATCGTGCGCGTTATCGGCGAGTCTCTCCGCCATGTTCTGCATCTCTCGGGATAGGGTCAGGTTGGTCATGTCCACTGGATGCGGGTTGTAGTTAAAAGGCGTGGCTGAATCTGTCTGCTGGAATATAGGCAGAATATGTTAGAGGGAGAAGTAGTATTTGAAGTTTTCAAAATTGTGTAGAATTTTTTGAGGGGGTAAAAATGACAATTACCTTTCCAATAAATTAGAGCTTATTTTCTTGATATTTGACTTTATATAATATTTTTTTTTAATTATAATATAGACATCAAGAAAGTTTTTGTGCTCACATAGACCACTCGCACAATCAAGACTTCGTGTTATATACTTACATATTGAAGGATCTCACTCATGTAAGGGGTGCGCTAAAAACTTACGATTTGGTCTTCCTTGTTAGACAACAAAAACCGACTTGATACAACGACTTGTAGAAAATATACAACATGTAAATCAATTAACGCACTTCCTTAAAATAGTTTGTTCAGAATCGTTTACTGAATCGGTTTATACCATTTTTAATATAGGTAATTTTTCCCAAAAATAATTAAAACTACGGAAATTATTGTCATATCAACCCGGTTGTTTGTACAGCCTTTATAAAGTCGTAGTTTAATTTGTATTCATACAAATTTAATTATTCAATACAATATAAAGAAATATAACCTTATTCCGAGAACGTTAAGGTCTTCGTTCTCCAAGAATTGGTATAACTAATTTAATAAATAACAATCATCATCATCATCATCATCAACCTTTATATCGTCCCACTACTGGGCACAGGTCTCCTCTCATACAGAGAAGGATTGAGCGTAATCACCACGCTTGCTCAATGCGGGTTGGCGATTTCAGACTTATAAAGTCCAGGTTGCCTCAAGATATTTTCGTTCACCTTCAGTCACTGCTGTCTAAGATAATACTTAGAAAGTACATATAACTTTAGAAAAGTTACATTTGTACTTGCCTGACCTGGAATCGAACCCGCGCACTCATACTTGAG
The DNA here is from genome assembly GCA_037179545.1 of Sesamia inferens. Lineage (NCBI taxonomy): Eukaryota > Metazoa > Arthropoda > Insecta > Lepidoptera > Noctuidae > Sesamia > Sesamia inferens. The sequence continues at coordinate 8,587,895 of CM073949.1, forward strand.
AGGCTGGTGTTTTAACCACTAGGCCACCACGACAGTGAAAATTCAGTGAAATTCACGAAATTCAGTGTATGTATTATGATTATAACATAATATTCTAAATAGGGTGTTTGAGGGTGGGCGTTAATTTCATTACATGTTGGATACACATTTTTATGATGTTCACTTGTCGAGTGGTTCCCACGGACTACCACACAACCTCATATATTTTTCTTAGATCATATATTTTACAACATAGTTTATTGTCCTCAATAAACACATACACAAAACATAAAAAGAGGTTAGTAGTTATCTTTGGACCTTTTCTATTTGTGGTTTATTGAAGTAGAGATACCAAAATATACCTTTTTAATCATTTACTTTACATGCTTTGAAGCAAAAGCGTTAGCAGTATAGAAAAGCAATATAGGTTGATTAGTGATATTGTATAGAAGAAGAAATGCTTAAGAACATAGTCTCAAACAAAATAAAATCTAGCTATATTGTGGTTACAGCAAAATCTTTCAGTAAGTTTGAAATATTTTTTTAGAAAGTTGATTATTTTTTTTATACATACACCATGGATTCAGTCGTCTCACAAAGATAGCCCACTTTATTTATCCAATAATTACTAAACATTAGTAAAAAAAAAACAACATTTGGAAAAAAAAATATAATTATAATTTTTGAGCTAGGCGCTACTCCATTCCGCGTGCCCCAATGCAAGACTCGGTCTACGCTTGCATACAGGATGTTTCAAACTACGTCATGTGTAATAATCATAGGTCGGAATAGGTAGAGTGATTTTTGATACTTGTATCATAAATGTTCACAGAAAGAATAACACGGATAAGCCATTTTTCCGGAATGTAATTCCGGAAACATTGTTAATGTTGCTAGAGACATTATTACTACTCAATTCCTTTAATTCAAGGAAGGTAACAAAACTAAACTAATTTATTGTATTTTACTTGTTCAAAAATAAAAACAATCTCATTCCGATCGAAGCATTAATACATTTCAATATTTTATTTTTAGCCTCTAATGAAGGGTATGGCCAAATCAAACGGTTTTACGACTTAATATAATGTAAACATATTTTTATAAAAATAATCAACCAATTCCGTAAATCCGTAGGAATGTCCATATTAATATATACATTTCCGATCAATGACCCCAATTCACTCCACGTATTCCGACCTATGGTAATAATGCACGATATTTTCATTTATTTTTCATATATTTTACTAATGTTTATTTTTTAATTGGATAGAAGTGCCTTTGTAAAACGACTGAAATTCCATGGTGTAAATGTAGAAATATTATTAAAGTGAAGAAACTGGTCCGGCTGTCTTCGAGAAAATGCGTTCCTGACAGCTGTGAGTACGACATTCTACCAAATAAGTATACTCTGTCTTAACTTAACCGTTTATTGACAGCTGTCTTATAACCTACATATTCCAGATTACGTAAGAATTAACTTTAAAATGCGTAGTAATACAGTATATTATGAAAACCCTGTCCGACCCGTGAACGTGTTGATAGGTATCGATAACTGATTCTACTAATGCATACAAAACCGTGCTAAACTTAAAAAAAAATCCCCCTAAAAAAAGAAATATTATTTCGCAAAAAGAGGTAACTTAATAAATGTGCGCTAAGCACCCTTCCGCGGGCGGCAGGTGGCAGGGCACGCGGCACGTGGTAGCATCGCTATTCGCTCATAATAATACCGGTGTTGTCACTTTTTTTTTAAATTACCAAATTTCGGGGAAGTTGGAATTAATTCCCGGGAAAAAAAAGATTATTTCAAAATTCATTTGTATTGGTACTATAATGATTACGTAAAATTTTATATTATATTTGGTCATGTGTTTACCTAACCTTTATTATCCTTATGGGTCGGACAGGGTTTTCTTAACATACTGTATAAATATACAAATCTTATTGAACTACCTTATTTATGATTTCTCAAATACATTGTGTGTATCAATTAGTGCATTGAGTGTTCCTCCAATCAATACTACGTACTGTACCTACATGGTATTGTATAAAGAAATGTGTTTTTTTTTAAACGAACAGCCAGCTGTGTTGCTGGGGAGTTTGATCCGTCAATTCTTCTTCCCAGTGACATCACTAGGAAATGGCAAAGGGCGGGCGTTTTGGGGGACTGTTTTATGTAATATTGATGTTCAAGAAGTGCTGATTCTCAACCTAATTTGAATAAATGACTTTTGATTTTAATTTTTGATTTTGAATACTTTCATCTGTCATAAAACGGGTAAGCAGTGACGCAATCGTAGATGGTAAACCACACTAGTTTATTAAGAGCCTAAATGTCTATTGACATAAATTGTCAAAAACGTAGTTATTCTTATAGGTTTGTAAGAAATTGATAGACGTGAGGATCGCATTCTCTCAGCAGCCGCACTGTACGTAAATTCGATTTTCAGTTGTTATCATGCTCAATTTTATAAATTGACAATTAGATTTACCAAAAACTATAATCTAATTATGACTAATCTAAACTATTCTACGTAATTTATATTTATTTTTATTAAATTAATTAGTTCTTAAACTCACCACAATATCGGGAGGGCGCTGTGCGTTGCGGGGATATGAAAATAACACACAAGTCAGGTGGGTGAAGAAAAAGCAAATAAACGTGTACAAGGTGTTCATTCATTCATTCATTTCGTTCACTAAACGATTGGTTCGTTCATTTTAAATTCTGTGCGAAAATTATATAATTCAGAATAGAGGCTTTCTTCCACATAGAGAAATATTACATTAGCTTTATTTTCAATTTATCATAAAATTGTATCGATCGACAAATATAGTGAAAAACAGTTGACGCCAAATACTTTAACTTTTGTGATAATTTTTACGATTTTTAATTTTACGAGACTTTGGCAAGGTCTAAAAGGGATATTTGAGGTTCACAATTATGATCCAAAAAGTTACCTTTGTTTTAGTCAGACGCATAATTTGTCAAATCGAGAAAAATCAAGCCAGTGTGTCCCATTAATTTGATGGAAAAAATACGGATGAAAGGGATATTCAACCACATCCTGCCGATAGATTCGGTAAAAATATCACCGTCAAAAATTAAATGAGTTGAATTTCGAGCTTGTCAATAATATCTATGTTTTATGTTACGGGTTTGGTTTCCGCACCTAGTCCTTCCAGTGGACCATTGTGCGTGGGCCATGGCAGCCGTTATTCCAACCAGCCCAACTCTGGGCCCAGTCCTGGGTTGTTGAGAACATTTGTGTATGATCTTGGTGCCGCTATGGTTTTACTTCTGATTTGGGTGACGCTGATACTATCACGGCCAGAAGTCGAGTAGTAATCTCACAAAACTATGGCCAAACAATAGTAGTTGTAGTTACGACCTCTTTCTATAATAAAGTTTGATATACACTCATAGACTTTGACAACTTGCTGCTCGCAGTGCGGCCCCTTTACCGATCTAGCTAATTCTACTTCAACTGAAGTAACGAAATTTTACATTACTTTAAAGAAAGATGAAAACGCCAATAAGAAAACGGTTATTGTTTTCCTTGGCTAGCATAGACTACATCTTTAATTATTCGTAGCGATAATACACAACATGCGGTTGATTGGTTGGAATATGACTTACACGGATATAAAATAATGAGTATTTGTGCCACGGCCGGTTTAGCGCAGCCGACAGTAGTCTTTAACGTGAAAGAGGACATCTATCTGTGATAGTACATGCGCAACGGCCTCATCAGCCTCCATGCAACCTCTGCACAGAGGGCTGTCCGTTATGCCTATGTGCCGTAATGTCTATCGCTAGCATTAGTTGGAATAACAACTCACACCATACTTCCTTCACCTAAGTTTTTACGGTGAGATTTTTACAGATTCAATTGGTTTTTACCATGGATTTAGTACATGCTTCTAAATACAATATTCAAATTGCATCGACCGTAAAAAAAAAAAACTTACTATAGAGTATGACCGCGTAGTATTGCTACTACGCGGTCATACTATGTAGTAATAGTAGTTTATCTACTCTCATATAAAAAAAAATTTAGAACTAAAAAGGAGTTTATATTGACGTACTTTACCCATAGTATATCGAGAGGAAATTAAAAAATTAAATTATAACATTGTTTCTCGAAAAAAATAATGTTATAATTTTTTTTTTTCATTACTGTACAGATTACAAACCATAGATAGCACTATTTCATTTTTTTATCTGTGGCTGCGCGTGCTTTGGCGCGTGCGCGCCGCGATGATGTCTATAGTTTGTAATCTGTACGGTAATGAAAAACATTTTTATTATAACATTATTTTGTTAGAGAAATAATGTTATAATTTAATTTTTTGATTTCCTTTCGATATACTATTGGTAAAGTACGTCAATATAAACTCCTTTTTAGTTTTATATTTTTAATTTCTTGATATGAGAGTAGATAAACATTTTTTTTTAAATAAAAATCTGCCTTCGCATAGAAAAAGTGCCATTTTTTCTATGAGAAGGCAGATTTTTTACTTTGACTACAGAGGTATGTGGAAAAGGTTGTAAAATTCACTCGTCCTGCATAGAAATGGAAAGATTCTTCAACCAGATGGTTGTGGTGTTTGGTAGGCAACTGTCAACGATTGATGTCAGATCGTTATATAGTCGCATAGTTCGCATGGAAAAGTTGCCACATGGAAGTCGACAAAAAAGTCTTTTTTAGAGGGTCTTGAATTTTGTACTAAATTCATAGTTACAGTTTGTGCGTTGTTTTACTTACTACCCCTTAAAAGATAACTAAATAATAATTATGAGGTAATAAATGTTCTAAAGAACAATATGGAAGAATGCCAATATTATAAAAATGGTGAAATAAATATAAGTGGAAACATTCATACTATATTTGGTGCTTATAAAGTCCATAATATATATATATGATATAGGTATATAATAAAGAGTATGTACCGTCGGTTCCTTGACTCTTTCATCCTTTAGCTAGCATGCACAGGAAATGCACAATATAAATGTAATACAACAATAATTTATAATAATATAAACTATTAAAGATAGTTAAATATATTTTAACTTATTCACAAAAGCCACGGGTTGCATTTTATATTTCTAAAATTAGTGCTATGAAATTTGGAAAATAAAAAAAAAATCCCATCGATCCAAAATATCATTGGAGTATTTCAGTTACTTTTTTTTTCAAAAAGTCTTTGAGATATTTTTCCCAGCTGTGGGACACAAGGTAGGCTATAAAAATAGTTGTACAACTTACGCCTCCAGACTTGGACTGTCTCCTCATAGAACTTCGGTTGGTGCTGGGTATATCCACTTCAGAATGCTCCACCGACCAGCCGATGGCGAGGAGGGCCTTCAGTGATTCGCGAACAGGCTCTTTGTAACGCTCTTTCTCCTGAAATATGAAGTATTATTATTCATTTCATGCTTTTTAATGATATTGGGAATGAGATTCAAAGTATCTACCGGATAGTAACAGAGAATTAAGTCGTGTAAGAAGGGGGTATCTTGACTTTGTTGGGCAGTTTTATACGTTGAGATTAGCCATTTTTGTGCATTTAGGTATATGTGTTATTTAAAATAATCCTATCCTACTAACATTATAAACGTGAAGTTTGTATCGGTGTAGAATGATTCCTTCAAAAACTACTGAACAGATTTGGATAATTTATTCAGCATTTTACCAACATGTTGGGGTCCAGTCTAACCGGATGCAGTTGAATACCAGTAACTGACCATACCAGTTACTGGGTAATACGATACATCTTGTTAAGACTGATGGCCACACTTTCAGATTTATGACTTCCCGTAACGACTGTCAAAGATTTACGAATGAGAGCCGGGACCAAAGGCTTCACGAGTTTTCCGAGGCGAGTGGTCTTGGTAGGTGAAGTTGGTCACCCATCCAAGGACTAGCCGCGGCAAGAGTAGCTTAATCTGGTGATCAGTCTCACAGTCTTTATTAACCATGACAGAACGAGTAAAAAAGGGGGGGGGGGGTCCCCCATTTCCTCGTTCTACCATGGTTTACAAGTTAGAGGCCCTTTTGGAGAGGTTGTCTCAATAGAGAAGGAGAGGAAGACCAAACAAAAGATGAGTGGATTCATTGTTTGTCGAATGACAGGGAGACAGAGGAATAGAAGAAGACAAGGTATAGCACCCAGGGAACATGGGACTACGGCAAAAAGAAGATTGAAAGGTTTACTTACGTAATCGTTGAGCATGTTGTAAGGCTTCAGTCGAGGATGTGATTTCTGGCTGTCAGACCAGCTCTCGGCGTAAACCCAGCCATTCTCGATCTTCCTAGAAGCCCAGGCGTCGTGGTAATGTTCTGAGAACTTTTGGACTATCGTGTTCAGATCGTTGTTCAGGGCTACTGAGGAGGTGTTGATTGGTTGCGGGTCATATTGAGGATTGTCAAGGTCTCCTGGAAACAAAAGTTTATGATAAATTTTTTTGAGCTCTTTCGAATGGCCGTTCTGGAATAATCAACCTACATTCCCTGTAAAAAGTCTTTAATAGCTAAATAAACAAAAAAAAAAAATACAAACAAAATACCCGGCTGCATAAAAATCTAAAGAACTGAAAAGACAGAAACAAGTTGAACAATCGCAGCTGGGAGAAGAAGAAGTTTAAAATTCTTCATTTTGATACCCCACTCGATATGCTAGGTAGATTTTTTCTTTTCTTTACCTCATAATATGGCGTTAAACATCCGCCATTTTGGTTTTTTAATGTCACCTGTCTAAGAGCACTTGGGCTATTAAGACAAATCTAACGATACCACAAATGTGAAAATCCTTTTAGCGGTTCAGGAGATACTTACGAGGTAATAAAGAACATCACATACAAGATACGCGCTAAAAACATAACCCTTCCTAGCAGTCGGGTATAAGTGAATTGAAATGTTTAAATACATAGCTTACCTGTAACTTGTTCCTTGCCGTAGAACTCATCGTCGTAGTTCTTAGATAGTGAGTAGTCTGGTGGTAGGGCACATCCTGAAAACAAAAATATGCTATAATAGGGTAGTTGACTAAAAAAACTAATTAGTCCGTCAGTCAGATTTCCAAAAAAAAAAAAACTAGACACGTATTTTTTCTTTTTTCATATAAACAAAAAATGAAGACGATACAGTACGTTGAAAACTCTTGTGACGTCACTGCACGCTAAACTTTTTAGCAACGAGTGACGTCACCAGCCACCACTCCTGATCTTTATTGCCTTTTATATTTGTAATTTTTTATTGATTTGATAAAACAAAATATAGTATCCAATATTTTTCTGAGGCGTTTCCGTCAGAAGCACTTGGATTGTGATGAGAGCGGTTACAAAATAGGTTGGTATTATAATATTATCCGCTTTGGTCTGATTTCCAAAAAAAAAAAACAAAAAACTTGAAATCTGTTTCTCGACAAAAATCATCATTCTTTTCCATATTAAAATGAGCCTTATACCTATAGCTATAAGACAGGGCAGCGCTTTGCCGAACAGTTCGGGCTCGTAGTCCATCTTGCTGAGAGAGTCGAAGATGTTGCTGAACAGCATCATTGTGAGGCGTTTCTCTTCATCTGACGATGCACCGAACACTCCTTGGCCTGCTCCGGTGCTGCCGTAGTATTTTGCGCAGCGTTCGTAGTGGAGCGTTAGGAGCTGTAAGAAAGATATAAAGGAAAATCTTTCTTAAAAACGCGTAGTAAGAGCTAAAACTGAATGTCATCTGAACCCTGATCAGTTGGCCCACTTCCACATTAACAGGTTACCATGAGGTAATGACGAAACACCTGATCACAATAATAATAATTATCAGACGCGTAGTTCGTAGTTCATTTCCTACGAAAATACGTAGCCATCTAGTGTTGTAGCAGACGCTACGCCGTAGCTATTAGGCGAATAGCGACAGGGTTTATTAAGAGGGGACTTTAGTGGCGTTTTATCTATAGAAATTTATTTCGCTGTTTGCTTTTAGAGCTATTATTTTTTCTTCTACAGTTTTAGAAATGGATTGTACGTGACCCTATCATTTGATTTTTCTCCAAAACTTAATAAGAGAAATATGATATTTCAAAATACCCAAAAGTAACCCATTTTTACCGCGATGTTCAGACAACCATTAGACAAATCTGATAAGATTTTGACAAAAAAGAAAATAATAGAAGGATAGGTATACTTTTCCTCTAAATCATGATATAAAAATAATTGACATCTGTTGTGTTTTGTAAAAGAAAACAGCGGAATCCGAAACGTCTTTTGGTCAACGTTTTTGTGGTTAAATTTAGCCTGAGCTGCAACTGTCCCTTTCGCACTTTACGGAGAGATGTTGGAAGCGGTGCGATGGCAAAAGTTTCTTCAAATACCTATTTTTCAAATTCCTCGGCACTAGAGTACCCTCTTAATAAATTAATGTTATGTAAAAATATGCCTTGTGAAGTTGTGACGTCACCTTAAGAGTGACAGTTGCATACTAAGAAGTAATTTTGATCTTGAGTTGTAATGCAATACTATGCCGTATAAAACTTACCCTAAGAGCGACAGTGGTGTATTCGGATAGCTTAGAGACATCAACAGTAAGTTTTCTCAATAGTTTCAACAACATGGAGGGCTGCATCGCTGATGTTAATGCTACCAAAAAATCTGAAACTGCTTCACGCTGTCCCTTGGTTAACATACGGTTCTTTGATAATCTGGAAATGAAAATTGGTTTTAAGAATAAATTGAGACGTCAAATGAAATCACTTGAGACATTAAATGAAATCAATTGAGACATCAAATCAGCAGTTAAGTCTAGTAAAGCGGACCCTAGACTCCAAAGCTGAAAAGCTATGGATGCGACTTGGATTAACGCTGAGATGATGATGAATAGATACATTAAATGAAATCGATTGAGATATCAAATGAAATCAATTGAGAAATGAAATGAAATAGAAAAGAATTAAAGTGATATGGTATAAATAAGACGATGGTAATATGGTGTGTGTGTGTATGTGTGCGTGCGTGATTTTGTGGTGTACAATAAAGTATTAATAAATAAATGATATTCTTACCTATAAACAGTATGTAGCGTGGCATCTAGAAGACTGGCGTAGTTCTCCGCCTCGTTGTAGAAGTAGGCGTGTTTGATGAGTAGCGGCAGGATCGAGTTACCGATGTAGCGGTTCATTGAGAGGGCCATGTCGGATTCACAGCCGTCGTTCTGACGAGAAAAAAGAATGATATATGATTTATTTTCTGTAAGTAGGTTTGTACAAACACTTTTACACGTCAATCATATATTTTTTAAACTAAATTAAAGTTCGGCGTTTCCTATCTAACTTCTCGGAAAAGAAAGACAAATACAAAGGCAGAGGTCACAATTTCTTTTAAAGTCATGATTTTGACAACATTAAAATATATTCTCCACAGTTTTGTTTCTCTGCCTAGAATTGAAATATTTTTTTTTGGGATTGTAGAAATTATTATTTGCGATTTCTTTTAAATGGCATTTTTGGTTTTTATATTAGTTATATAATAGTTTATATATTTAGTAAATTTACATAATAGATATGAAGCTGCCATTCTACTGAAAACAAATGGCGCGACAAGAGGTATGCCATGGACATTCAAACTTCTTATGGAATCAATCTTCAATGTTAGTTGTTAAGGTATAGTGTGTCTATAATAATAATAATAATAATAAAAGCATATCGGCGATGTTTGCTAGAATACGAAGCTGGACAAATTTGATCAAATATGGATGATATTTATGCGTGAACAGTTGCTAAAACAGGTATGTAATTATGTTACTGCTTGTTTTTATCTACTAGAAGTTTCAAATTTACCAAGTAAACGATTTGAAGACTAAAATGAGGATTATTTACATTGCGCATTTATATGTTAGATTGCAAATATAAGTAGAACATATTGCAGTGCGACTAGCACAGTTTTGATACTTTAGGTGATTTAATTTACAACTGATTTTAAAAATGAATTATATTATGTTGGGAATTAAAATTAGTGCTATCCATCTTCTGATAGAAATTACATAATATTATTTTTAATCTTTCAGTAAAATGTGAGAGTAAACCCTATATCAAGATATAGATGAGTCAGTAAAGCGAAGGTAGCAAGCTGATGACAGTAGTAGCGGAGACGTTGTTAGTGACGCAGCTGACAATGAAAATACTTTTTAACGAAGAATATTTGGAATCGGATGACGAAAGCAATTATTATATTTTGGAATACTTTTCATTGGTAAAAACACACTAAAACATATAATAATAAATATGTTTGGTTTTTTTTTTGTTTTACTCATTTTATTTAAATGCCAGAGACCATAGATTTGTGTTCGCATTAAAACCAGTTTTGCTTCCAGTAGAAAAAAATATGTGCTAGTATGATTTCAGTCACACTAACAGGATTGCTATATGCACGACCGCAGCGCCCTCATTTATTTTCACGACTTTATAGACAGAGTATATTACGTTTTTAATATTATTTCTTAAAAGTTATATTTCAAACTCACCCTATCCAACATGGTGGCGGCCCTCAAATCCGGCAGAAAGGCTTCCTCCAGCAGCTTGTAGAACAGCTCCTGGGTCTCAATACCGTACACTCGTTCTAAGAACAGGCCCACGCTTTGCTTATGACCAGGGATGAGGCCGGATGGCATGTCTGGTGGGGAGATAAATATTGGGTAAAGTGAAAGTATTTCTCCGCACGTTTTTCCCGCCTGGATAATTTCTTTTAGTATTGTGTTTTATATTTGTTTTGCTGACACGCCTTTATGGCTTTTGAGGAACAATTAAGTCTTTTTCACTTCTAGATCTGTAGCAACCGAAGACGTTATTCTATGCAATTCCAAAAAAAAATGTTTCAATACTTTTGTATGACGACACTTTTGTCTGCAACCGGAATAGGAAACCCGACGGAGAGAAAACGTGAAATGATAAGTGCACTGAAGTATAAACCTCGAGATCGTTTTTTTTTATAGTCGCTCAACACTAGGAATTACCTACTCCTGTATCGTGGGAGTGTTTACAAACATTTAAATTCAAATACACAATCAGCCAGACCCGGAACAACTACATGTAGATCATACAAATATTTGTTCCGTGCGGGAATCGAACCCGCGACACGCAGTGCAGCAGTCGATCGCTCATCCACTGCAACAACCGTGTCGTCACTGTTGGACATCTATGTTGGATTACCTTTTCATACTTATTCGGAAATATGAAGTATATCGAACTGCATACCATATAGGTTGTTCGAGTTTTAATCGAACACTCAGCGAAAATGCATAATTGCATAGAAGGCACATTCATGCACATTCGCTCGTTTACCAAAATGTGGGAGTTCACGTCAAGACCTCGCCAGAGACACCACGTACTCATTACCGTTACCATTTTACCATATTTTACCAATAATTGTGTGAAGTTTATATATTTATTACCATTTCTTGTTACTAAGTGATATAGTGATTTTATATAGCTATTTCGTTTATAATCCAAGACTATAACTTTTACCACATCCTATTTATTTATTTATTTATTCATTAAGCATGGAGGACTTACAGCTAAACAAATCAGTTAAGAAACAGTAAGATGGACTGACAGCCAATAACAAGTCCTCACTTATAAATTACAGATTATTAAAAGCATCCTATGGACACTAGGTAAGTGAGTACGCGAATAACAAAAACATAAATTTTTAATTGATTAAATGAAAAAGTTACGACTTAAGCACCTCCTAACCAAGGACACACTACTCAAAAATGGATCTATATCATGCTGCTTACACAACTTGTTTAAATTTCTGCTTGCACGCACTATATATGAATTCTGACGATAATTTGTTGAGGATAGTGGGACACGCAAAGGCGGATTAAATCTTTTTGACTTCTTAGGGGTATTAAAATAAAATTTGGACAAGATTTCGGGACAGTTTATACTACTATTAAAAATTTTTAACAAGCAAACGCAGTCAGAGATCTCGCGACGACTAACTAGGGGTAATATATGAAATTTTTTGCAAAGTTTAAGGTAATTTTCAGACTGATATGGTATTTTTTGATGCTAACACAAGTATTTTATAAATCTTTTTTGAATGTTTTCTATGCGGTTAATATATTTGTGATAACATGGGTTCCATATCTCAGATGCGTACTCTAAGTGGCTTCTTACAAAAGTGCAGTATAGAATTTTTAAAGTTTTGGCTTGAGAGAAGCACTTGGATAACCTCATTATAAAACCCAGTGATCTGGATGCCTTCTTAACGATTGCATCAACGTGCGTTTCAAAGCTGAGCTTAGAGTCGTGGTGAACTCCCAGATCACGGATGGAGTCTAATCTGGGTAGAACTTGATTACCTAGGGTATATGAAGCAGTGATAATGGAACGCTTTCGAGAATACGTAATAACCGAGCATTTCGAGGGATTGAGATCTAAACCACTACGCTGACAATAGTCCTCAAGACGACGTAAGTCATCCTGTAGTGCTGATACGTTTATCTGTGATGATATTATGGCATAAATCTTCATATCATCAGCGAAACAGAGTAGATTGGATGAGGTCAAGCAAGAGTCGATGTCGTTAATATAGATAATAAAAAGCAAAGGGCCAAGTAATGAACCCTGCGGCACACCACTAGGAACAGGAACCCAGCTCGAAATGTAATTATTGACTGCCACTGCTTGAGACCTGTTCACAAGGTAAGATGAAAACCATCTGAGTAGATCTCCGCGTATTCCCATACTATTTAACTTTGCAATTAAGATACTATGATCAATACCGTCGAAGGCCTTACTATATATAGTCTGTATAAACGACATCAACCTGCACACCGTTATCCTTACTAGTAGAAAAGTTTGCTAGGTCACCATAGCGCCGAGCATTACTCTTTTCATAGGCACAACATGTAAATTAACTAACGCACTTCCTGAAAATTGTTTGTTCAAAATCGTTTACTGAATCAGTTTATAGTTATCCCAAAAATAATTAAAACTACGGAAATTATTGTCAATTTAACCTTGTTGTTTGTACAGACTTTTAATATCGCAGTTTTTCTTGTATTCATACAAATTTCAATTCAAAACAAAATAAAGAAAAATAAACCTTATTCCAAGAACGTTAAGGTCTTCGTACTCCAAGAATTGGTATAACCAATTTAATAAATAACAATGCATATACATGTTAAATTAAAAATTCAGTGTATGTGTTATGATTATAACATAGGTAATATTCTAATTGGGGTGTTTAAAGGTGTGCGTTAATTACATTACATAATGGCACCGATTCAGTTGTTCCCAAACTAAACTAATTTTAAATTAAGTGCATCTTTTTCTTTCCATTTCGTTAAGAAAAGGATAGAAGATAACATTTTAGTTTAATCCTGTCAAATTAAGATACTCCATAGACAGTTTAGACGCGATTATAAACATGGCGACTTAAAATACGCCAGTTTACGTCAGGAGCGGAGTAATTTGACGAGTTTTTGGCGGGAAAGTCAAGCTGAGTGTCACGCTGGTTTATTTATATTTTAAATTATTTATAGTGTTGTTTACTAAATAAAAGTGCGTGATTTATGTAGTAAAAAGTGCATTTAGTAAATAGTTTATAAAGAACAGTGAAATATCGCAGCATAGTGGCCACATCATGACTTAGCCCCAAACCTCACACGTAAGACTGGTCACGCTGCAGTCTTTTTCTACATGAATAATTCATAATTACTTGACATTGGCTAAATGCACAGACCGTGCGAAGCCAAAAAATAGAGAAAGAAGAAAAGAGTAATTTGACAGGTCTAAACTGACATTTTATGTTCTGTCCCTTTCTTAATGAAATAGAAAGAAAAAGATATATTGAACTTAAATTTGATTTAGTTTGTGAACAAGAGAATCTCAATGTATACCTTATATACTTAAAACACTAACCAGACTTGGGTCGTTCCTCTCCGGCGGCGGGGTTGTTGAGCGTGAACCTCAGACTGAGCACTCCTTGAAGATCTTCAAGTGGCACCAGCGAACGAAGGATAGCACGGGCACGGAGCGACTCGTTCTTACCCTGAGAGAATTGTGTGATAGTTTATAAGAAACCATTTTTTAAACAATATTTGAGTTTTGTAGGGAAAGGTAAGCTGAGTGTTACGCTTATTTTTCATTTTTCATCTCATCCTCATAAAACGATTTACTATTCCTATTCCTTCTCTGTACATGCTGTAAGATTGTGGAACTCACTCCCGCCTAACATTCGTGATTTAAACACTATTTCTAATTTTAAGCGTCGATTAAAAGAGCATTACCTTTCCTCTATATTGTGAGAATTTGTTTATTATTTATACATATTTATATATTTTAGTATTATGTATTTATTTAAGTAGTATACTTATTTTTGGTTTTATTGGTTTGGCTTATATAATTATTTTAGGTTTATATGTATAGGTATATTTAATATTATTACTTTAATAGTTATCATATTCATATTTTATTTCCTCCTTGTTCTTACACACTATTGTCTACATTTCTGTTTTACTTCTCCTTTCGCAGGTCTGCTGGAAGAAATTTCTTAAGAAATAAGCAGTACCTTTGTACTCAGATCTTCATTTTGTTGTATCTATATGTATTTTATTGTGTGTACATAAATAATAAAATAAATAAATAAAAAGTGCTTACAGTAAATAATTCATAAAGAACATTGAGATATAGCAGCATAGTGGCCTCATCATGACTTTACCTCAAACCTCCCTCGTAGACGGTTTACGAGGCCGCCTTTTTCGACATGAATAATTCATTACGTGCGAAGTCAAAAAAGAATGAAAGAAGAAATCATTTTGATAACCCTTCATCATCAACCTTTTTTATCGTCCCACTGCTGGGTACAGCTCTCTTCTCATATGAAGAAGTACTGAGCGTAATCACCACGCTTGCTCAATGTTGGTTGGCGATTTCAGACTTAAAGTCCAGGTTTCCTCAAGATCTTTTCCTTCACTTACATATAATCAGAAAGTACAAATAACTTTAGAAAAATAATTTATTATTTGATAATCCTTGTTATTCAAATACTTAGACCACACTTTGGTCTACGAAAGACGTCCACTGCTGGACATAGGCCTCCCCAAGGATCTCCGCGACGACCGGTCCTGCGCCTCCCGCATTCAGCGGTTTCCCGCGACCTTCACCAGGTCGTCGGTCCACCTTGTCGGGGGCCTACCCACGCTGCGTCTTCCGGTGCATAGTCGCCACTCGAGAAACCGTTGGCCCCATCGGGCATCACTTAAGTGTTGCAACTCTTCAGGCTATGTCGGTTACTCTCGATCTGTGGATCTCCTCATTCCTAATTTGATCACGCAGTGAAACCCCAAGCGTAACCCTCTCCATTGCCCTTTGAGTGACTTTGAGCTTCCTTATAAGGCCTATTGTTAGTGACCACGTCTACATAAGTTCCATATGTCATCACTAGCAACACACACAGGTAGAAGACTTTTGTCTTAAGGTATTTCGGACGAAATACCGCAAATCTGTAAGCAAACTGAATAATACTTACAAGTGCAATAACTCCAGCATCAGGGGCACACCTGCCCAGCAGATCTACTAACGTACAGTAAAAGTTAAGAATCGCAGCCCCCGTGTCGATATAGTCTTCATCCTCATCTGATTCTGGTAGGGGGTGGGTGAACTGTAACCAAAGAGAAGAATTATTTAATTTGATGTATATCATTTCTATTGTATAGATCCCTTTATACTCGACCAAACTTGGAAAATCAGGTATTAAAATGCACAGAATTTATCGGATTCATGAATATCGTTAATTTTTTTTCTTGATGAATCCATGGCAAGGAGGCGCGGGCTCGATCCTCGCGCAGTGCAAATATTTATATGCATGAATATGAATATTTGCATTGGTCTGGTCGTACCTCGGAAAGCACGTTAAGCCGTTAGTCCCGGTTGCCATACGAACATCTAATAGCAGTCGTTACGAGTTGTACTGCAACTGCAAAGCTTCGATATTGCCTTTGGGTTGTGGAGGTCAAACGGCAGTCGCTTCACGGAAAATATCAAAGTTTAGCCAAAAAATCAGAAGTTAGACTGGTAAGTGGTAAAGCGGACCCTAGACTCTAAAGCTGAAAGGTCTTCGGGTGCGACTGGGATTTACGCTGAGATGATGATGATGATTTCTGTTTTATAGATACCCTTTTCTCCCTTTACACTCGACCAAACTTGACAAACCAGGTATCAAAATGCACAGAATTTATCGGAGATTCTGCCTTGCATACTTTATTTTAATGAATATTATAGTTTTTCCACAAAGTGACTTTATTTAATGGACTGAGTGCGGGCGCTGGCCGCCCTTTCTTTTCCTTTTCTTTTTTTTTAAAAAAAAAACGATATTCTCTGTAAGATATGAATATTTTTAGTGCACCACAGAAGAGTTCCTAGATTTTTTCTAGTTTTTCCTATATATATTATTCGTAACGGCAGTACAGTCAGTAACTAAAGACTATCGCCCCGCACCACACTAGGAGTTACTCCTGTATACTGAGTGCCTATACAAAAATTTAATTTCACATACACAAACAGCTAGACCCAGATCAACTACCTGTATGCCATACAAATATTTGTTTAGTGCTGAAGAGCTGTGAGATACAGCCTGATGACAGACGAACGGACAAACGGACAGCGAAGTCCCATGAATAGGGTTTCCGTTTTACCATTTAAAGGTGAAACGAAGAAGATAACATAAATCTGCCTTTTCTACACATCTCCCAAATATACTCTTCAATACTCACGGTAACATCTCCTTCCTGCTCTATCTCCCTCAGCTTCCGTCTATCGGCGATTCTCTCGCTCATCTTATTGGCGTCCACGATAGCCTTCAGCAGACCTTCGCCTTCTCCCCTTAGGGCGGGGCCCAGGCACTCAGGACGACGGATCAAGAGACGGATTACAAGATTCGCGTTTTCCTCTACGCTTTCACCATTTACCTGGGTGAAGAAAAATTTTCATGATTATTTTTATATAATGTAAAGTTTTAACCAATTATTATGGAGGTTTCTTTGAGTATACCAAAATCAATATTTTTTTAAATCTAGCAATACTTCGTAGTCATATTTATTAAACAGACGGTCACGAACAGACATCTGTAACATATCTTTATTAGATTTTCAACATTATCTCTAAAGCATTAAGGCTCAAGGTTAATTGGAAATATTTGACAGTTTTGGGTAGGTTGACCTGCTGTCGTCCGTACATATAAGAAGTGTATGCAATCTGAAGTCAAAGAATACTTTGCTTTCAAAAAATGTCCCTTCTGCCTTCCATATTCAGTTTAAATGTAACGTCACAGAAGGTATCCAATTATCCATATTTAGATTACACTGCTAACACAAAACATTTATACTTTAATTGATCAATATGGGTTATATACTAGTACCACAAATGTATCGATAATTGATAATACATATACTAGAATATTGTTTACTATGTACACCATATACAGGATGTATCTGACACCGTAACGCAAACTTCGCGAAAAGGCTACACCGCATGCCACTAACAAAATTATTATAGTCATTTATGTCGTTAATGAACGGTTACAGAAATCACAGTGTTTAAAAAATGTGTCGCTCGGTCTTTGAACGTTGCAAGCGTGCCGCCGCGCGTGTTTGTGGGAATGATGTTGACCCCTGATGTGAACTCTATTAAATCGGCTGATAAGATAGTTTTTCGAGTTTTGTTTTCATTGCGCATTTTTGTGTAATTAGCGAATTAATTAATTTTTCCTTTAAAATCTTATTGGGTTATAAAAGTATAGCAATTATTAACGGTCGAAAGTGAAAAAAAAAACTACATATATTTTTTTTAAAATCATGAAAAAGCCGACGTAAAATTCCACCACTGGGGGGTTCAGAATCATGTACTGGATCCATGGTATTCGTGTGTGCGTCGATGTCAGAGACACCCTATATATTACAGAACATAAATGAGAAAATTTTACAAAGGGTGACACAATGGGCGGTCTTATTGGTAAGAGCGATCTTTTACATACAACCTTTGGATGAAATACTAAGGATTACCTAAGGAATAAGGAAAAAACATGTTTTCACTTACCCAAACGCAGAACCGAAGGAAATCAAGATAACGTTCACCTTCCACTGGATCCCAACCCAGATCTGGGTATCCCTTCTCTATGAGTTCTGAGTTACTTTGTAGTCCACAGCGTGATAAGTATACAGCTATCTTCTCAAGATAATGTTCTCTGTAAGATATGGACATTTTTAGTGCTCTTATCTTACTTCAAAGAAGAGTTCCTAGATTTTTTCTTGTTTTCCCTATTTTATTATTCATAACTGTAGTACAGTCAGTAATGAAAGACTATTAACACTTTTGTATTCGAACTGTAAAATCAAAATACTTTATTAAAATCGTAACCAAAGGGACATTTAAGAAAAGAACAGTACTTCTACTTTTTCTCTCTCTTATTTAAATCTTAGCTTTTATTATTAAAAGCCAAAAACCCATCATCGAATCATATCGTGTTAATTGACTTTTATTGCTGACCATACGACAGAGATTTTACGAAATATTTTTTTATTCAAGTAAAACAATTTTTGTTCATAACATTTAAAGCTCAAATATTCATAAAATCATAAAAGCAATCCCTGTTATTCAATAAAGTACTGAATAAATTGATAAACGAGCAAATTCAATATTTCTACATTTGACGATATTATTTCAGAGGCAATTAAAAAGATTTCAGAGTGACATAAATGATTTAGAAAATCACAAAATGTAAGTGGTAGTGGAAACAGAATTTTATTTGTAGGAATTATATATATTAATGTTATACAATTTACAATAACCCTTATTTGTTGACATGTTTGGCGAATTGATCGCAAAGGTACAATATCTCTTTTAGTAAAAAAAAAAAAAAAACTTTAAAATGGATAGACTTAGAATTGAGAAGTGTATGAGAACACAGTTGAAATAGAATCTCATGTTCTGTTCACATTCAATAGTTAACTTAAATATTTACAGTATTAACAATTTTTGGTTGGTCAATAAAGGAGAAATAAAATAAAAACGGGTCAAAAAGAAAAATGTTAATTATGTTAAGGTTTAACAGAACTCCTCACCTCAAAGCCAGCGCCAGCTCCGTGTTCTCCATAAGACTAGAGTACGCTACGTCCAATGGGGTGGATCCTCTCAGCGACGGCCTGGACAGCAAGATGTTGGAGTTCTCCAGCAAGAAATCAAAATGGTCAAACATGGCCTTCTGGTTCTGGCGGCCTGTGCGGCAGAAGTAGCACAGGAAGCGGCAACAGGCTACTACCATCTCGTGAGAGGTATCCTGTGGAAAAGAGATCATTCGTACATTTAGCAAATTCATCATTAACCTTTTTATCGTCCCACTGCTGGGAACAGGTATAGACAGCCACGATATCACTACGATTGCTCAATGCGGGTTGGTGATTTCAGACAAAGTCCAGGTTTCCTCAAGATCTTTTCCTTCACCTTTTCATCTCAGTCATAGGTGTGTCCAAGATATAGTTAGAAAGTATATATAACTTAGAAAAGTTGGTACTTGACCTGGAATAGAACCCGCACACTCATACTTGAGGGGCCAGCCTAGTGGTGAAAACACCAGTATTTTAACCACTAGGCCACCACGACTTAGCAAATTGCTGAACCTAATTGGGCACTAACTAGCACGGAAAGATAGTTAAAATGAAAGAGTGTAAAAGAAATCCGTTTACTGATTATGTCACTTCGTATTCAACTTTTTTCTTCAACCTATAGAGGTCCACTGCTGGACAAAGGCCACTCCAGAACCTTACTGCCCTTCGGCCATCGCTTCTCCGAGCAATGTGCCCCGCCCGCTGCCACTTAATTTTAGCAACTCGGAAAGCTATGTCGGTGACTTTGGTTCTTCTGCGGATCTCCTAATTTCTGATTTGATCGCGCAGAGAAACTAAGAGCATAGCTCTTTCCATCGCCTTTTGTGTGACTGTGAGCTGAGCCGTATGAGTCCTATTGTGAGCGACCACGTTTCAGTTCTGTAAGTCATCACTTCTTTTCTCAAGTCTTTCACCAATGTGTGTTGCCACACACATCGGTGAAAGACTTTAGTCTTGAGACTATGGTATTTATTTGGACGACGAGAAGATGTAGCGTAGCTTCCCGAACGCTGCCCAGCCGAGCTGGATTCGACTTGCTTTTGTGTATTCTATTTGTAATTTTCTGTCTTTTTTACCTGAAATTTTCTCTATTCAGACGGGATTGCGGTTAAGTACAAGTATATAATATGTAAAAAAATATATATATATTACCTTTTCCTGTTTGTCCTCTGTGACGGGTGGTGAGGCTGGCTGTGCGTCGGACTGCGCCTGCGCACGTCGCCCGAGAGTGTTCATCATCACAGCCATCACGTTCTCGTGTACGCGGAGCACTCTGAATACGGAAAAAAGCGGTTGTCTGTAAAGACGGTTCACTGACGATAGTTGAATGTGACAACGTCATAAGAAAATACTGATGGAATGGTTGCATTTTTCAAACACAATTGACACATTTGACAAACATTTTTTCTCGGTGGTACGCCATAACATCGACTGCCGGCAGAAGTTACCACCCACCAGACAAAGTCTTGCCACCAAGCGATTCGGCATGATGTCTGGTGAAGCCGTACGGAGGACAGGTCTGAGCAGATGTGTTGCGATGTGTGCCGGGTACGATGCGCCAAATGTTGTTGTGTCGGGAGTTTGGTCGTGGAGGGTCTCCAGATTATTGGGTTTAACATTGCATCACCTCGCTTAGCTGCTATCTTCCTTTCCATTCACTCTTTTTTGTGAGTGAATAGGCTCTTAATTAACTAGCACGCTTTACCATCAATGATTGCGTCACTGCTTACCATCAGGCAGGATTATGGTCAAGCATTAGTTTACAATTATATATATAAAAAAAAAATACCTTATCAAATCTGGATGTTGGAAGAATGTGTGGTTGTTGACAAGTTTCCTGTAAAAACGAAAACTGATTGAAATTTTTTGAAATCAAGCTTTAAAATAAAGTTGAGTAACTATTTGGCTCATCGTTGGCATCTTGAGGAAACCGTGCATAACCTAGATACAAAAACTTGAAGACACGCGACATTTATCAAGCCGTACTGGACCCGCGGGGTAGGTTCAGTCCACTCCCTCTCGTAGGGAGGAAGGCTGTGTCCCAGAAGTGGGAACATTATAAGCTAATGTTACATCGTCATCATCAACAACTTTTTATCGTCCTACTGCTGGGCACAGGTCTTCTCTCATACAGAGAAGAAGCTTGCTGAATGCGGGTTGGCGATTTCAGACTTGTTTCAAAGTCTAGGTTTCCTCAAGATGTCTTTCTTCACCTTTTAATCAGTCATTGGTGTCCAAGATATATTTCGAAAGTACATATAACTTAGAAAAGTTACATTGGTACTTGCCTGACCTAGAATCGAACACATCGGTCACTCATACTTGAGAGGCTGGTGTTTTAACCACTAGGGCACCACGACTTTTTTACACATCGTCATAAGCTACTTCAAATATTATAATTTTGACGCGTCTTTGGTTATCAAAATGCAATTTCGGATCTAGAATGATTGATGCAGAAAGTAATCAATATCTTACCAGAGCCTCTTCCTCATGAGTTCCTCTTCCTCCTGACTCATCTGCACTGGCAGCAGTGCTCGTATCTGACTGAGTCCCACCCACATCTCTGCCACGTCTAACTTGGTCTTAGCATTGATGACGTATGTCTTTTCTAAGGCGCGGATTAATTCTCCTACCGCATCGTACTGACGGACGAGGAGGCTGTGAAAAGAGAAGATAAAACAGTAGTTAAGACCGTGTATTCGTTCCGTGACGAAAACTTCATATTTTCTAATTGTTTTCCTGATCAATACCTGAAGATTATTACGATTTTAGAAACCTTAAGTCTTCAATTAGTGCACTACAGACTAAATATATATGTTTTATAGACAAGAGAGATGTTAGAGGTAATTTTCAGGATGAATACAACCATTGTGATGTGCTGAAATATATCATTTTATATGTTTGCTGAACAGAATACGTAAATAAATAGTCAATTACGAAAAAAATGCAAAAATATATTTGAATAAAAATTTTTGAAAAGTAAAATATCGGTTCACTCAAATCTCTTTTTTTACCAGTATTTGCATAGTAACATAACTAAACAATTTATTTCATAAAGTATATGTATAACTTAATATATACTGTATTTTTTCCGTCCGATTTATAAACGAATCTACTTTACACGATAGTAAGTACGTAGTACCATATAGTCATTGTTATATAGGCCACAGAAATTTTGTGTTTGTATCTGTTCCATAACTAACATATTAGATTATATCTATCCAGCATTCGCGATTTAGCTATTTGTCAAAATGTAAACAAATAAAGAAAATAAATAAATAAATATATACGGACAAAACACACAGATTGAGCTAGCCCCAGAGTAAGTTCGAGACTTGTGTTATGGGATACTAACTCAACGATACTATATTTTATAATAGATACATAAATATAGATAAACACCCAAGATCCAGGCCAATCAGGAAAAGACCGTTTTCCATCATGACCTGGCCGGGGATCGAACCCGGACAGGTCATGATGATAAATAAGAATTAATAGAAAAACGACTTCGATTCTTATACAATAAAGTTCAGGTTACGCAATTAATTCAAACAATTTTATAACTTTATCACTAGTGGTTGTGACTCCAATAGTAGATTAGTAGCCAAGGGCTGCAAGGCATCAATTGCAGCCCGAGATATTTATTTATACAGTTCGAGGATGCAATTGATGCTTACACCGGAGCTAACTGCTATGCTTTACATCTCGATTGTGAGGTAAGTAGAAAAAAAACCGGCATTACAAGAATAAAACATTTTATAACTTTCAGGTAAAATATTGTTAATTGCTACATCATTGAATCGGAAGTGCAGCTTATATCTTCAATACTTGCAGAACTCTGAATGTTTTTCTCCTAATTAGCATGTAATTACAAAAAAAAACCAATACAAGCAATATTTAAAGTAAAAGTTTTCTATTCACGCTTTTTTTCATCTTTATTTTTTATTATTTTTCAAGAACTAAATTGTATTTCGCCGTTCGATATTTCAAATTGATGACTATTAGACTCATACGAAGAAAATACTGAATTGCGAAGCGACCTCTTTCGTTTGGGCTGGGCTGAATGCATGATGTCTATTGCCAGTATGACATTAAATGTATGCGAAATTTCTGAAAGAGCGAACTTTTCTTTTTAATTACTTACCGCCCTAAGGCTTTTCTAGCTACATTATTACTCTAGGGCGCTAATTGGGCACTGACAAGCCCAATTTGTGGGTAATAAGGACCTACTTACAGAATATGAGAGATGTAAAATCAACTTAATTGCCTTTGAAATAAAGTTGATATTTCTTTAACTTAAAATAGGATGCGGACTTTGACTATAGTAACCATCTATCTCATTGACTTGTTTGTCTGATTTTTTTCGATCAAAAATATCTTCAAAATAAAGCAATGTATTTGGTGGCAGGTTTATGATAAGTACACTTTAAAGGAGGATGAATTACCTGAACATTTCTCTGACGAGTTTGGGCGTTTCTATCTGCGATTCTTCGGCCCAGCTGACGATGGTCTGGATCAGAACCTTGCGGAACTTCTCCTCGGGTGTCTTCCTAATAGGTTCCTCAATCGCCTGAAATAAACATACTGCATTATAACTAACTGTTTGTGTTAAAAAAAGGATAATTATCGAATACGATTATTCATGTCGCATTTTGATTTTGTTTAATGTGGGCCTTAGGTTGTATTTTATCTGTTCCCAGCAAATACTTTTATTTATTTATTTTATTATTTATGACATAAAATACATAAGAAAGTCAAAATTAAGATCTAAATACAACAGTGCTGTTTGTTTCTTAAGAAACTTTTCCAGCAGACCTGCAAAAGGAAAACACTTACAAAAATATTTTTATTTATTGTTTATTTGATGATACTTAACTAGCTGCGCCTCGCAGTTTCATCTATGTTTTTTTATATGCTCCCCTCCTATTGGTCGCAGCGTGATATTAGGTATATAACCTAAAGCCTTCCTGGATTAATGGGCTATCCAAAGCAAACATAATTTTTCAAATAGGACCAGTAGTTCCTGAGATTAGCGCGTTCAAACAAACAAACCCTTCAGCTTTATATATTAGTATAGATTAAAATGGTAACACCAATTACATTAATTTATTAACATAGTGAAAAAAAAATAATTTCTAAACTAACATGGAGCAGTGGAGTCCCTCGCATATTTTCTCTCGTAGAATACCAGACATACACGCATAATCTTATTCCGTTCATCCACAAGCACATCACATTCAGGGTTGGCTGTCAGATGGCATTCAGCACCTTTAGAGTACGACAAATCGGGGATACGGCTCTGGCTACAGTTTTTGCTAGGAGTTGCGTAAACAGATTATGTCGGCGGCTTACGGTGACCGATGTATTTGTCAAGCACAGATAGGCGGCAGAAAAGACCTTTGAGCTCTGGGATCATAGAGGCTATACATCCCCGCAATGTCTCACAAGCTACAGTGAGCTGGTCAAAGCTTCTTCTCATCATCAACGAGTTAATTCCCAACATTACTAAGAGTTAGTTGGTAAGGAAATACCTTACCAATTATCTCTCCAAAAATGATACAACCTCTGGAAGAGGTATCTAGAGGTTTTGGCGGGAAAGTCAAGCTGAGTGTCAAGCTCATTTTTCATTGGACTTTTAAGATTATTTATAGTGTTGTTTACTAAATAAAAGTGTATTTATGTAGTAAACAGTACATTCAGTAAATAATTCATAAAGAACATTGAAATATCGCAGCATAGTGGCCAAATCATAACTTTATCTAAAACCTCCCTCGTAAGACGGTTCACGCGGCCGTCTTTTTCGACATGAATAATTCATTACGTGACATTGGCTAAATGCACAAACAGTGCGAAGCCATAAAAGAAAGAAAGAAGAACTTATGAAGATTTTTATTTTACTTGAAATTGGTACAAAGTCATAACTAGTGCCACAATACAAAATTTAGCATATTGCATATACTGTCATTTTGTTCTAGCAAAAGTTCTAAAAATCAGAGTTTAAATGAGATTATCAACAGCCTACATAATCAGCTAATAATGTTCCCACTCCTGGAACACAGACCTCCTCTGGGTGAGAAGGAGTGGGCCGTAATCTACCACGCGGACCTGGTGCGGTGCCTTGTGATAGATGTCAGTCATGTCTTCGAAATTTTTCGTCTAAGACATGCCGGTTTTTCCACGATGTTTTCCTTCACCGTTTTAGGAGCAGTGATGAAGAAATTGGTTGACGGGGTTCGCACCTACGACCTACAGCTTGGAAGTCGTGGCCGATAACATACACACGTGGCTGATAGACCATCGCTGGCCATCTGCCTAGCCTTGTCCCAGGTTGGTTTTGGACTCCATTCTAACCGGATTCAGTTGAATATCAGTTCTTTACATGGAGCAATTACCTATCTGACCTCCAAAACCCAGTTACTGGGTAATACAATACCCCTCGGTAAGACTGGTTATCAGATTTTCGGACTTCTGACTATACCCGTACCTAACGACTGTCAAAGATCTATGAAAGACAGCCAGGACCAACGGCTTAACCAGAGCTTAAATTAGATGTGCAGGTAAATGTGAGATGTGTGTGTGTGTGTCTGTGTGTGATTAAAGGTGAAGGAAAACATCTTGAGGAAAACTGGACTTTAAATCTGAAACCGCCAACCCGCATTGAACAAGCGTGGTGATTACGCTCAATCCTTACCTGTGCCCAGCAGTGGGACGATATAAAGGTTGATGATGATGTATTGTATATTAGATAAAACAGTTATTTATTAACAGTTACCTTAGCTTCCTCTTCCATATCTTTAACAGTGTTTATAATGTTATATAGTTTGCCAAACGCGCCTGGCTTGGCCTCTGGTTCTTGGTTTTCCTGAAACAATAATAATAGGATCTAGTACCTGATATATACGCAATGAATGTCATAAAATAGGGGGGAGGGGTGGGGGAATGGGACCGGCTTATATGTTGAACATAGGTAGATGAATACTGTACTGTGTAACTTTTCCAGTTATTGAGTAGCGCCATTTCACTTAGTTACCAGACTTTCAAGTTTCATTAACTGTGTGGCTACCATGAGTTTTCATTACGAGACTCGACCACTTGCATAGACCGCGTTTGGCGCTCTCATTGGTTGAGAGTTCTTAGAACCTTGAAGCGAGCCAATCGATGAGTCAAACTCGGTCGATATCGATTATCATGTGTGATATTAAAGATCTATGAGTGAGTGCCAGAGTCAACAGCTTGACGTAATATTTATGACTCGAAGGATTATCAGTGAAATTGGAGTTCATTTTCTCGATAAGTAACATAAGGCTGGGTATGGTCGTTCTTTAGCAACGACCCTTTTACTTTAAGATTAGAGGGTAAACTCTCGTAATTTCTAAAAAGTTCATGTCTCAATCTGTCAAAAATACCTTTAACCACCCTACATTATTATTAGAGGAGGTTTTGAATGTTTAGTTATGAGATTTACTTAATTATTACAAAAACGAATTCTAACTTTAGTTTCAGACTTAACCTTTGAGTTAGTATTTGAATTTAGAACTTTATTAAGAGTCAAAGTTCTAAATACAAAAGTGGAAACTTAGTATCGAACTAAGCTGTCATTTTGATATAAAGAACTGCATTTCTATAATAGTTAGGTGCATAATTCAATAACCATTTAGGTGGTTTAAACCGGCTGGGTAATTACGTAACACACTATTAGTAGCAATGTGTTTCATTTTGACAGTTCAACAACATTCATTGCGTTATTTACGTTGTTGAGCAGACACATTTTCGAACACATAGAGCAATGGATTAGCAATATGTTTCGAAATTAAACCAACTGATGGTAATAGTGTGTTAAGCAATTAGGGTGCTGATAAGGGTGTGTGATAAGGGAGTTAGCTACCAAATCATAAAAACATATCATAGTTACCGATCCATCTGGTTCCTGTAGAGCATGTAAAGACACATGCGCCATGAGACTCTCATGGAAGTCATTCATGCGTGCGATCAGTTCCTCACCGCAGGGACAGTTGTCCTTTTCTTCCAATTCTTCCAAATGTTTGAAACCTAAATATTATGAGGAAAATTAAATAAACGTATTAACATTTTAATTTATTCAATTAACACCACTACGATACGGACGAAGCGTTTCGCCTCCTCTTTTTATACCGCGTGCATCGAGGGACTGGAAAATTTTTCCAGCGGCGGTATTTCCGTCGGACTACAATTTGAGGGGCTTCAAGGCTAGAGTGCATAGGCTCTTATTAAACTAGCGCGCTTTACCTCCAACGATGGCATCACTGCTTACCATCAGGCGGGATTGCGGTCAAGCACTAGTGTATAATTTATATAAAAAAAACGTGTTTTAATACAAGGGAGACGAGAGATAATGATGGATAGGTACACGTCATAAGTCACTGTAGACGAGCCTTCTTCTTAGTTCCGTTCTTGACAGAACGGTCATGGTCACTATGATTGATTTAGAGACATTGATGAATCTCGCCGTACGTTCTCTCAGATCTCGCAGATCAGGCTCGTTCAAGTCAGCCAAAGTCTTGCCGCCAAGCGATTCGTCGTGTTCCGGCATGATGGCTGATGAAGCCGTACGGAGGACGGGTCTGAGCAGTTGTGTTGCGATGTGTACTGGGTACGATTCGCCAAATATTGTTTTGTTGGGAGTTTGGTCGTGGAGGGTCTTCAGATCAATCTCCCTCTGGCGCAGCATCGTTGGGTCGTGTTGTTAGGTTTAACATTGCATCACCTCGCTCAACTGCCGTCTTCCTTCCTATTCGCTCAGTTTTTCCGAGTGAATAGGCTTTTAATAAACTAGCGCGCTTTACCATCAACGATTGCATCACTGCTTACCATCAGGTGGGATTGCAGTCAAGCACTAGTTTATAATAAATAAAAAAAAAGCACTAATATTTCCCATATTTCTCTACGCAGCTGAAACGTGGACGTTACGAGAATTAGAAAAGAAGAAGATAGACGCTCTAGAAATGTGGTGTTGGAGAAGAATGCTTGGAGTATAATGGACAGAGTTAATACCGAACGTTTTTATACTCCAAGAACTTTGAATCAAACAGTGTCTTTCAGAATTAGTACAGTCCAGTATAGTCGGATTTTTCGGTCAGGTGTCAAGGCGTAATTATAACTCCATAGAGCGTTTGGCCGTCCAGGGCAGAGTAGAAGGGAACAGACCTCGTGGAAGGTCATCGATGAGGTGGACTGACCAAATCAAATCGACAGTGGGGGGACCTGTAAATGTGGTGTCTTTGGTTTTTGTATATTCGTTTTTGACACCGACTTCCGAAATTAGTTATTTTTGACTATGTAGTGTTTTTTGGAAGTGGGTTGTTTTTTTTTTGTATAAAAAGGTTTTTATTTTACACGTTTTAGTTGTAGCTACTGTAAATCGTTGAGGAGTTCTCTGAACTTACCTTTGACTTCATCACCAGCCTGGTAATGACAGTCACAACCCCTCTAGGTGTAAGGTTCTCATCAATACAAATTATTCGTTGATGGTAAAGCGCGCTAGTTTATTAAGATCCTATTTACTAAAAACAAAAAGAAACTGAGCGAATAGGAAGGAAGACGGTAGTTGAGAGAGGTGATGCAATGTTAAACCCAACAACACGACCAACGATGCTGCGCCAAAGGGACAATGATCTGGAGACCCTCCACGAACAAACTCACGACACAACAACATTTGGCGCATCGTACCCGGAACACATCGCAACACAACTGCTCAGACCCGTCCTCCGTACGGCTTCACAATACATCATACCGGAACACGACTCGTGTCTGGTGGGTGGTAACTTCTGCCGGCAGCCGATGTTATGGCCTACTACCGAGAAAACAGAAGAAAAACGAGATTGATTCTGAATTAGTCGCTTCAAAAATGTATTAAAATGAGCTTACTTAGAATAGCATTCATCTGTTCTCTGGGCGGACAACGGAACTCCCTGGTCTTTTTAGCCGCGACCGCGCTCGGCAGGTCGGATTGTTTGATCTCTGTGTAACGTCTGCGAAAAGATATTTTGTATCAATGCATATATGTAATTGACAGAAGAAAATAATAACTACGAGTTGCTACATAAAATTTGTGAAAATTTTGCTAAAATGTAACATAAAAATATACAATATAAATAAACTATAAACTATTCAATACTACACAGACAGGAAGACTTCCATTTTTGCCGATTTTCTGGATCTATCAAAGACATTCGATCTCGTATGTTACGATGTTCTGTGGCGTAAATTGGAATGTGAGACTACCTTACCACCCGAAGTAGTGTCGATATTTAGGTACTGGTATTCAAGTCAATGCAATAGCGTGAAGTGGGTAGGATCGCACTCGGACGTGTACCGATTGTCATGTGAGGTGAGGCAAGGGGGGCTCAGCTCACCCAGGCTCTTCAACCTTTATATAAACCAGCCGATCCTTGAGCTCGGCAGCATCTGAATCGGATGTCATATTGACGGGATATGCTTAAACAATATTAGTTATGCTGACGATATGGCGTTGCTGAGCCCATCTATCGATGCTCTGAGGCGACTGATCGCTATATGCGAACAATATGCGATGACTCATGGGCTCAGATATAACGTCTCCAAGAGTGAATTATTGGTTTTTAAAGCAGGTGGCATGACATATTGGTGTATTCCTCGTGTCGCAAACAACACACAAGAAAAAAAAAAAACAACCACTTTATAGTATCACCGTCAATGGATTCCCTTGTTCACAAACTAAACTAAATTTATGTTCTGTGCATGTTTTTATTTCTCTTTAACCCTAGAGTGGGCGCGCTATGAGCATTTTGCCGCCCGGGCGAAAAAAACGTTAATAATTTTTAAAACAACTGTCCGTTAGGCTTGCGGTTTTTAGTAGCTGACCCTAATCTCGTTAGGAGCGCGCGCCGAAAAACTGGAAGCTGTCAGTGCGCAGGGGATCGCTTGAGGAGAAGGTTGTTACCACCAGGTATTGCCGGGCGGCAAATTGCTCACCGCGCGCCCACTCATGTACATAAAATTGTGTAATGTATTTATTGCAAACTTGAAATATATACTACATTTTATGTTGCATTTACGCTTAAAACTAAAAAAAATGTTTGGTTTAGCATTTAAAATATTAATTGATAATAGAAAATAAGCATGGACAAACTGGAAGCTCAAATTATGTCTTGGCTAGAGGAGACGTCTAATCAAGGGCAGTTCAAGATTGATAATTCAGCAAACGCTTAAGTACAAAGACTATCCCAAAAAATCTTCAACACTGGCCTCAACATAAATATGGGTAACGTTTTAACTTCGATACCTCTTGGTATCAGTTGCTAACTGATCTACAATATCTGCAGTATATGTCCCTCTAGGAAAAACAGGCTTTTTAAATGAAATATATACTTTAAATTAAGAAAATATGTAATTCTGTATTTTTTTTCCAATTTTGAAAGTTTTATGGAGGATATTTTAGTTATATTTTATTATGTAGGATAAGGGAAAAAAGTCAGTTAAAATGTAAAGTTTCCTATAGGCTCTTGTACACCTAAGTTTTTAAAACGAATTTTAATAAATATGTAGATTTATTATTACTTATTAGTGTGTTGTTTAAATCCTGAGAAAAAAAAATTATTAAATTGCTGCATTAATAGTTAAAATGGTCAAAGAAAATGGGCGGCAAAATGCTCCCCACGCGCCCACTAATGTTTTGCAAAAAGACGCGCCCACTCTAGGGTTAATTAAGAAATGTTAAAATGAATGTCGACGAATCATTTTATGTAAATCAGATAGCGAATAGGGTTGTTTCCTGGGTAATATAAAAAGGATTCTATTTAGTCCGTCATTCAGATTATAGTAAAATATTGGATACGTACATTTTGTTTTATCAAATCAATAAAATTTGGCAAATATAAAAGGCACCAAAGATCAGGAGTGGGGGCTGGTGACGTCACTCGTTGCTAAAAAGTATAACAAGGAGTGACGTCACACGGGTTTTCAACGCACTGTATCGTCTTCATTATTTTGTTTATATGAAAAAAGAAAAAATACGTATCTAGTTTTTTTTGGAAATCTGACTGACGGACTAATTAGTTTTTTCAACTACCCTATTCTTTAAGGAATTACACAAATAATAAAGAGTAGGTACAAAATCAATTGACTGGTATGAAGAATATTTATTTAAACAGTTAAAATATAAAAAAAAACTTGAGCAGCGAGTTTCATGAATTTGGTCTTAAATTACTGAACTTACCGCTTTTGTGTAGTGTTTGTACAGTCTAACTTACTTACACTACAATTACAAATATGACTAATTAGGATGTATCCAAGGTATGAAAATCAAAAAAATGATTAGTCTGTCTTATAGATAATAAAAAAAATTAACACCCGTCTTTTTTATTTTGTCTAAATTACCAAAAATTACTGAGATATAGCGCATTAAAGTTACGGAGTGGGGGCTAATTACGTCACGACTTGGTATAATTTGTACCATGGCGTGACGTCATGCGATATTTCAAATCATAATATCTACCTAAGTATTTGAATGAAAGAAAAAATTAAAAATACGTTTTCAATATTTTTTATAAATCTATCTGATGGACATTAAATTATTTTTTAGGATACAACCCAATTTTGAATTCAATGTTACGACAGACACTTTTAAAGTCATTGTTATACTATTGACGTACCTGTAATTTTAGCAAAAATTTTATAAAACAGCTTCAAAAGATTATTTTTTATATGAAATTATTCTACCTTATTTTTACTTACCTTACCTTAAGTTACCAACCCGCACTAGGTCCGCGTGGTAGAGTACGGCCCACTCCCTTTCACCGATAGGAGGCCTGTGGCCCAGGAGTGGAAAGTGAGTGTTATGTATTAGACCTTACCTCAATTGATCTGTCTGTAAATCTCCAACGAAGTCATGTGCAAAAGCAATGATGGCTTCAACTCTGTGCCTCAGTTGTATGTCGTTGAGATGTTGCAGTAGGTAACACATCTGTAGCTTTGCACCTTCCGCCATCTTCATGTGGAGGAGACCTTTTCGGTGTTCGTCTTTACCCTCTGAAACAACGAAAGGAAAAATGTAGAAGACTGAAAGTGGCGATATTCCCCCTTATTCATAAACGCTGCTTAAAGTTAACTAGTGATTAGCGATTTTTTAAACATTCATTTTAGACGCTTGCAGGTCACTTAACTTTAAAAATCGATTATGAATAAACCGCTTAAACACTGTGGTGTTTATTCATAAAGGATGATTTAAGTTAAGTGACGTTAAAAGGTCAAAAATGTATGGTTAAAGAATCGCTAATCACTCGTTAACTTTAAGCAGTTTTTATGAATAAGAGGGTTAATGTACCAAGCTAGCCGAAACTGTAAAATATCCTCAATCAACCTTGACCCTCAGTATATAACCGATATTGAGCAATTCAGGTATCAATGGTTATCTTAACAGTGTTATCTAAATATAATCCTTATGTGGAAGGCAGAAGGGATATTTTTTAAAACCAAAGTATTATTTGACTTCAGATTGGATATACTTCTTATAATGTAAGAAAGAAATCTGACAGATTGGTAGGTGCTATCGTTTGTACATCCAATTATTCGAAGTTACCAAATAGTTTTACTGGCAAAATTAAAAAAAAACTGAATTTCCTTTTAAAACTTAGCATGTATTTTTAAAGATATTTTGTGCCTTAGGAGACGAAAATTTTCGTCTCCTGAGCTGCAGATTCCGAAAGGATAAAATTTTGTTTTTACTGTTCCGATTCTGTCTCATTTTCGTTCGGAAACTTATATTTGATTACATTTTCTACAGCATAATAGATTAAAATTTTCGCACAGGAAACGAGATTTTATTTAGCAGTAATAATAGAGGGTGAAGTCATGATGCCTTGCCTACATCGATGTCATCCTAACCCGTGATCGGTTTTAGAATTATAATAACAATTGCGGGGTAGTTGCGTAAAACGCTATCAATAGTAAAAGCTTTCATTTTGATAGTTCAGCAATATTGACTGCGTTAGTAATATCGGTGAGAAAATTATTTTATTCAAACTTGAATGTGAGTTTAAGTAGTGAATGGAATTAGCAATATCTTTTAAAATAATTTTGAATGAGATCAAAGCGCCAGTTAGTTCGTTAGATAAAAGGGTATTTGACTAAAAAAAAAACTAGTTAGTCTGTCATTCAGATTATAGAAAAATATTGGATACGTATATTTTGTTTTATCAAATCAATAAAAATTGACAAATATAAAAGGCATCAAAGATCAGGAGTGGTGGCTGGTGACGTCACTGCTCGCTAAAAAGTGTAGCGTCCAGTGACGTCACACGAGTTTTCAATGCACTGTGTCGTCTTAATTTTTTGTTTATATGAAAAAAGAAAAACACGTGTCTAGTATTTTTTGGAAATCTGACTGACGGACTAATTTATTTTTTTTAGTTAAATACCCTATTCGTTTGCTTTAACTGTGACGAAAACAATAAATTCAATAAATTGTTTATAATAAAATTACTGCAATTCTGTAAAGACCATATTTTTATAAAGGGTTTTTCAATAGGGGCGCTCGAACTTTGACAGCGCATAGCGGCTATCTTGGTAATGCGATAGCTGTCAAATTCGGCATGAATACATATTTAGTTGCGATATTTCACCATGGAATGCTACGCGCTTCAACAACACGTAGAAATTATTAATATTCATTATCAAAATCAGTGAGTGCTCTATTCGCCTAACGCTCCGTGGCGACCGGACGATAATAACAATTTTTTTGTGGCCTAAGGTAAGTGGTATGGATCTTTGGCACGGCGTCTAGGCCTTCGGGCCGACCCCGTGACACTCTCAACACAGGGCCCGAGGGTAACAGAGTGGTTTTAGTGGGTATTCCCGGCTCCGACCGGGCGAGTCCCACACACGTCCGTCGCCTAGCTAGCGGCGGGTATGGTGCGTGATGTCATTTCCACTCGTTAAAAAAAAAAAAAAAAAGGTGGTATGGATCTTACAAACATGCAGTTCCAACAGGACGGCGCCACTTGCCATACAGCACGGGAAACACTAAATTCATTGAAAGAGAAGTTCGAGGGCTTCATCATCTCGCGTGGTGGCGACATCAACTGGCTCCCGAGATCGCGTGACTTAACACCGCTAAATTATTTTCTGTGGGGTTACGTGAAATCTCTAGTGTATGCAGATAATCCACAGTCAACTGATGCCCTAAAAGCCAACATAACTCGCGTTCTTCGTGAAATTTATGCGAAGACGTCCTTCAAAATTGGTCCACCAGAATACACCATCTACAGCGGAGTCGCGGTGGCCATTTGGCTGATATTATTTTCCACACAATGTCATTGAATATTCTTTAAAATGTAATAAAAATTATGGTAATATCACTTAAACAGATTGTTTTATTTCATTTCAATGTTTCAGCGCTCTTAATGAAAAACTCTGTATATGGATATAAGGACCAATAGTTTTTATTAGGTAGTACGAGCAGCACCTCGCGGTTTATCCATACATTTCTGGAATATTGACACAAAAAGCAGCATCATCATCAACCTTTTAATCGTCCCACTGCTGGGAACAGGTCTCCTCTCATACAGAGAAGGATTTAGCGTAATCACCACGGTTGCTCAATCAAAGCAGCATAATATGTCTTAATTCTAGCAATATACTATCTGTGAGCCAGACTTCACCTAAATTAGTCCAGCTTAACAATATAGTAACAAACAGAAACACACACGATTCTCATATGAGTGAGTGTGTGTGTAACTATCGTCTATATAATATTAGTGTTTTTAAGATTTACTATTCCTATTCCTTCTCTGTACATGCTGTAAGATTGTGGTACTCACTCCCGTCTAACATTCGTGATTTAAACACTATTTCTAAATTTAAACGTCGATTAAAAGAGCATTACCTTCCCTTTATATTGTGAGAATTTGTTTATTATTTATATATTTTAGTATTATGTATTTATTTAAGTAGTATACTTATTTTTGGTTTTATTGGTTTGGCTTATATAATTATTTTTGGTTTATATGTTTAGGTATATTTAATATTATTACTTTAATAGTTATCATATTCATATTTTATTTCCTCCTTGTTCTTACACACTATTGTCTACATTTCTGTTTTACTTCTCCTTTCGCAGGTCTGCTGGAAGAAATTTCTTAAGAAATAAGCAGCACCTTTGTATTCAGATCTTAATTTTGTCGTATCTTTATGTATTTTATTGTGTGTACATAAACAATAAAATAAATAAATAAATTAATAGAAAAACTTATCTCATGAAGCATAATTATTATTAGAATAGCCATTCCCTTTTCATAGGCTGGCATAATGGATTGGCCATTAAAGCCTATTTTTTTTTTAAATAAATGTATTAAAAAAAGAGATCCTTTTTCATGTTCCTGTATATAAAAGTACCTCTATCAAAGGAAGGGTCCCAGGTCTCAGGGTTGATCATGATGAGTAGTTTCTCCACATCTTCGTCGCGCATCATACCGACCAGCAGCAGACGGTCCACCAGCTTTATCAGTGGCCTATAGGAATGTGCAATTAATATTATTTAATAACAGTAACATATGAAACAATTTCCAGATAAATATAGTTTTACAATAACGGTGAATTGCATGAAAACAAAATTGAGACAAAGAAAAAATCGGTAAACGTTTTTTTAACACAACACCTTCAATTCCATAATTACAAGGGTGCAGACGACAGTAAGTCAAGCTACTAAAAATCTGACATATTTCTTTATTAGATTTTCAACTTTATTGCTTAAGCATTAAGGCTCAAGATTGATTGGGAAGATTTAAAAGTTAACGGTAATTTGACCTGCTATCGCCCGTACAAATAATCATTGTTTCAGTCCAGAACAGATCAGAAGTTCTTGTAATTTTGGGAACATTTACAATCTAATATCAGCCTTAATTTGTTGAAAATATCTCATATTATGTATATTTGACAAATGTTCGGCGTTAATTATGTACAGTTTTTTTTTTAAAGGGCAAGGCCCCACTTCAGGAATTTCTCCTGTATCGTGGGTGCGTTTACAAACATAATTATAACTCAGATAAACAAACAGTCAGACCCGGAACAAATACTTGTACGTCATACAAATATTTGTGCCGTGCGGGACTCGAACCCGCGACACGCAGCCCAGCAGTAAATAGCATAACTACTGCGCCAGCCATGCACTCAGTTGAGATAACAACATTTTTTTTAAGTTTTTAATTACGGGAATTGGTTTCCATATTATATTACGCACTAAAAGAGATACCCAAAACTAACAACATACACTAAAACTACATAAAAACAGAAATAATCCTCAAAATATCTAAACCAACTCACAGGAACAGGTTTTCATTGCTGCCTCCCACAGGGTCCCGGTTGTGGACTTGGTTGGTCTCCACGGCTTCTGCTAACGCTTGCATCACAAACTCACGAACGACTTCCAGAGGGAAGTAGGGCGAGTACAGATTGCTGATCTCTGTTATGCTTTCACTAAAACAGAAATAAATGAAGAATTTTAGATTACACAAGCACCAGAAACGACGCTACAGACATATGGGAGATGAACTGGACTCCATCAATAGGAACCCTCCCTTCGTCATAATAATCTTCTTTCTTAATAAATTAGTGCTTGATTTCAATCCCTCCTGATGGTAAGCAGTGATGCAATCGTTGGTGGTAATGCGCACCAATTTATTAACAGCCTATTCTCTCCAGCCTTGAAGACCGTCACTGGCGAATTGTTGTAATCTCTCGATGTACGCGGTATAAAACACTAGGCGAAACGCTTATACAGTATGTTAAGAAAACCCTGTCCGACCGAAGGATACCGAAGGATAATAAAGGTTAGGTAAACACATGACCAAATATAATATAAAATTTTACGTAATAATAATAGTACCAAAACAAATGAATTTTGAAATAATCTTTTTTCCCGCTAACTAATTCCAACTTCCCCAAAATTTGGTAATTTTTAAAAAAGTGACAACACTGGTATTATTATGAGCGAACAGCGATGTGACCAACTGCCGCGTGCCCTGCCGCTCGCCGCCCGCGGAAGGGTGGTTAACACACATTTATTGAGTTACCTCTTTTTGCGAAATATTATTTATTTATAGGGGGATTTTTTTTTAAGTATAGCCCGGTTTTGTATGCATTAGTAGAATCAGTTATCGATACCTAACAACACCTTCACAGGTCGGACAGGGTTTTCTTAACATACTGTATAGTGTATAGATCGTAGTGGTGTCAACTACGTAAGGGTGGATACTCGCCGAACGACGGGTTTCAGCCCAGATTTGGAACCCACTGCTGGGTATAGGCTTCCCATTTCTTCAGCCATACTTTTCGATTCTGTGCGTCTCGCATCTGGGAGTTTCCCACGACTATAGACAACCAAGTGCTTATGAACGGCCTTGGTTTCTTTGGCCACTATTCGATCACAGTTTTTAGCTAGAAGTTGTATCCATATCCACTTGAGACTCCGCTCAGTCTCAGTCGTAATAGTCTTTCGATTGATGACGGATTTTGGTAGTACGCCCTTGGTCTAGTAAGGTACAACTAGCTTTTCTTTACCAGTTTTATAGGAAGTGAAGTAGAAAGAGAGTGAATGCCTTTCTATCTTTGCCATTTCATATACTTAATAATATTAGCTTTTGCCCGCGACTTCGCCTGCGTTAATTTAATAATTCAATAGTGTCTCGAAATACATAGCGCCATCTATTAATAGAATAACGTTTACAGGACGACTTTACAGGTTGGTCTCCACGCATACAATTTATGTACTACACATATTTATTGTATAATCTATGTAAATAGTACACTGTAGACTACGTACATTATTTCTCTCTCCTTTCCCTTAGTATTCCATCCAAAGGTTGTCTGTAAAAGATCGCTCTTAGCGATAAGACCGCAAATTGTGTTACCCTTTGCAAAATCTTCATTTTTATATTTTGTAATTTATATGGCGTACAAGTACAGAATAAAGAGTACTCGTATTCTATTCTATACTCACGCTATATCAGTCATCTTCATCTGTGGACACACACTCTCCGTCTGCAGAGATCGCAAACTGTGTCCCATATCGGGATCCTCGTACAAAGACTTTAGCTCTGGTCCTAAAGGTATCACGAACTCGTTCTTACACGCTTCCCTGTGGGCAACATAATATTAATTTGATAAGGTTTACGTGTCTTTGTAAACTTAAAAAAAATAGCAGTCTGACAGAAGTGAAAACTGAAATTATTATTATGCATATATTACCATTGTACCAACCTAAACCATTCTATACACTACTAGCTGACCCGGCGAACTTTGTTTCTACTTGTGCTTCGTAAATTATCTAGCTATTGATCTCTGAGATGTCGTGGTGTATATGAATTGCTGACTTACATTTTGAATGAGTTGGACCATGTCTTATGTCACGTCACACGGGAACGACGGGGATGGGTTCTTAACTACCTCCCACCAATATTCAGCTAAATCGGTTCAGCCGTTCTTGCGTTATATATAAATAGTGAATAAGCAACTGAATCGATTCCAATAATTTTTACACCATGTTATATTTTGTCCCAAATATATTTAGAAATTGTTATAGTGTAGTTACCGAGTGCGTCACGCAGCTTACGATACATCATCATAGTATTGTGCGCGCGCAACAGCTGACGCTAGAGGTCAATGCACCGCGCTTGCTCGTCCGCGGATCTTTGACCATATTTATGTTGGGACAACGAAGTACGAATACACGTAGCAAGCTTATTATAACTTTGTGGTTTTTCATTATATCTTTTTGAAATTTTGTACATTAACTTAAAAATACTGGACACGTGTTTCCTACTTTGTGGAGGTGCAAGGTACCAGGGTAACACAAAACTGTAGGAGAAGTCGAAACAATAAACCTCATTCATTCATCATTATCACAAATCATCATAATACATGAAAGAAGTTTTATTGTGCATATGTAGTTTGTGGACGTGCAAGGTACCAGGGTAGCACAAAAGTGTAGGAGAAGTCGAAACAATGAAGCTAATTCATTCTCATGGGATCGACGGGAACGGGATAAAAGGTATCCTATGTCCTTTTCCTAGTTTTTAGCTACCCCCCTACCAATTTTCAGCCAAATCGATGGAGCCGTTCTTGAGTTATAAGTGGAGTAACTAACACGACTTTCTTTTATATATATAGATAGTGAATAAGCAACTGAATCGATTCTAATAATTTT
This sequence comes from Sesamia inferens, assembly GCA_037179545.1. Classification (NCBI taxonomy): domain Eukaryota; kingdom Metazoa; phylum Arthropoda; class Insecta; order Lepidoptera; family Noctuidae; genus Sesamia; species Sesamia inferens. The sequence goes on from CM073949.1 coordinate 8,627,249, forward strand.
GACACCATGTTATATTTTGTCCCAAATACATTTAGAAATTGTTACAGTGTAGATACCGAGTGCGTCACGCAGCTTACGATACATCATCATAGTATTGTGCGCGCGCAACAGCTGACGCTAGAGGTCAACGCACCGCGCTCGCTCGCGCGCGGTTCTTTGACCATATTTATGTTGGGACAACCAAGTAGAATACTCGTAGCAAGCTTATTTATTATAACTTTGTGGTTTTTCAATATATCTTTTTGAAATTTTGTACATAATATTATTAACTTAAAAATACTGGACACGTGTTTTCTACTTTGTGGAGGTGCAGGGTACCAGGGTAACACAAAAGTTTAGGAGAAGTCGAAACAATAAACCTCATTCATTCATCATTATCAAATAATCGTAATACATGAAAGAAGGTTTATTGTGCATATTTTTTGACGTGCAAGGTACCAGGGTAGCATAAAAGTGTAGGAGAAATCGAAACAATAAAAAAGCTCATTCATCATTATCAAATCACGAAAGAGGTTTTATTGTGCATAGTTTGTGGAGGTGCAAAGTACCAGGGTATCACAAAACTGTAGGAGAAGTCGAAACAATAAACGTCATTCATTCATCATTATCAAATAATCATAATTACATGAAAGAAGGTTTATTGTGCATATTTTTTTGACGTGGAAGGTACCAGGGTAGCATAAAAGTGTAGGAGAAATCGAAACAATAAAAAAGCTCATTCATCATTATCAAATCACGAAAGAGGTTTTATTGTGCATAGTTTGTGGACGTGCAAAGTACCAGGGTAGCATAAAACTGTAGGAGAAATCGAAACAATAAACGTCATTCATTCATCATTATCAAATAATCATAATTACATGAAAGAAGGTTTATTGTGCATATTTTTTTGGCGTGGAAGGTACCAGGGTAGCACAAAAGTGTAGGAGAAGTCGAAACAATAAACCTCATTCATTCATCATTATCACAAATCATCATAATACATGAAAGAAGTTTTATTGTGCATAGTTTGTGGACGTGCAAGGTACCAGGGTAGCACAAAAGTGTAGGAGAAGTCGAAACAATGAAGCTAATTCATTCTCATGGGATCGACGGGAACGGGTTAAAAGGTATCCTATGTCCTTTTCCTAGTTTTTAGCTACCCCCCTACCAATTTTCAGCCAAATCGATGGAGCCGTTCTTGAGTTATAAGTGGAGTAACTAACACGACTTTCTTTTATATATATAGTTAGTGAATAAGCAACTGAATCGATTCTAATAATTTTGACACCATGTTATATTTTGTCCCAAATACATTTAGAAATTGTTACAGAGTAGTTACCGAGTGCGTCACGCAGCTTACGATACATCATCATAGTATTGTGCGCGCGCAACAGCTGACGCTAGAGGTCAACGCACCGCGCTCGCTCGCGCGCGGTTCTTTGACCATATTTATGTTGGGACAACCAAGTAGAATACTCGTAGCAAGCTTATTTATTATAACTTTGTGGTTTTTCATTATATCTTTTTGAAAATTTGTACATAATAATTATTAACTTAAAAATACTGGACACGTGTTTTCTACTTTGTGGAGGTGCAGGGTACCAGGGTAGCACAAAAGTTTAGGAGAAGTCGAAACAATAAACCTCATTCATTCATCATTATCAAATAATCGTAATACATGAAAGAAGGTTTATTGTGCATATTTTTTGACGTGCAAGGTACCAGGGTAGCATAAAAGTGTAGGAGAAATCGAAACAATAAAAAAGCTCATTCATCATTATCAAATCACGAAAGAGGTTTTATTGTGCATAGTTTGTGGAGGTGCAAAGTACCAGGGTATCACAAAACTGTAGGAGAAGTCGAAACAATAAACGTCATTCATTCATCATTATCAAATAATCATAATTACATGAAAGAAGGTTTATTGTGCATATTTTTTTGACGTGGAAGGTACCAGGGTAGCATAAAAGTGTAGGAGAAATCGAAACAATAAAAAAGCTCATTCATCATTATCAAATCACGAGAGAGGTTTTATTGTGCATAGTTTGTGGACGTGCAAAGTACCAGGGTATCACAAAACTGTAGGAGAAATCGAAACAATAAACGTCATTCATTCATCATTATCAAATAATCATAATTACATGAAAGAAGTTTTATTGTGCATATTTTTTTGACGTGGAAGGTACCAGGGTAGCATAAAAGTGTAGGAGAAATCGAAACAATAAAAAAGCTCATTCATCATTATCAAATCACGAAAGAGGTTTTATTGTGCATAGTTTGTGGACGTGCAAAGTACCAGGGTATCACAAAACTGTAGGAGAAATCGAAACAATAAACGTCATTCATTCATCATTATCAAATAATCATAATTACATGAAAGAAGTTTTATTGTGCATAGTTTGTGGACGTGCAAGGTACCAGGGTAGCACAAAAGTGTAGGAGAAGTCGAAACAATGAAGCTAATTCATTCTCATGGGATCGACGGGAACGGGTTAAAAGGTATCCTATGTCCTTTTCCTAGTTTTTAGCTACCCCCCTACCAATTTTCAGCCAAATCGATGGAGCCGTTCTTGAGTTATAAGTGGAGTAACTAACACGACTTTCTTTTATATATATAGTTAGTGAATAAGCAACTGAATCGATTCTAATAATTTTGACACCATGTTATATTTTGTCCCAAATACATTTAGAAATTGTTATAGAGTAGTTACCGAGTGCGTCACGCAGCTTACGATACATCATCATAGTATTGTACGCGCGCAACAGCTGACGCTAGAGGTCAACGCACCGCGCTCGCTCGCGCGCGGATCTTTGACCATATTTATGTTGGGACAACCAAGTAGAATACTCGTAGCAAGCTTATTTATTATAACTTTGTGGTTTTTCATTATATCTTTTTGAAAATTTGTACATAATTATTAACTTAAAAATACTAGACACGTGTTTTCTACTTTGTGGAGGTGCAGGGTACCAGGGTAGCACAAAAGTTTAGGAGAAGTCGAAACAATAAACCTCATTCATTCATTATTATCAAATAATCGTAATACATGAAAGAAGGTTTATTGTGCATATTTTTTGACGTGCAAGGTACCAGGGTAGCATAAAAGTGTAGGAGAAATCGAAACAATAAAAAAGCTCATTCATCATTATCAAATCACGAAAGAGGTTTTATTGTGCATAGTTTGTGGACGTGCAAAGTACCAGGGTATCACAAAACTGTAGGAGAAGTCGAAACAATAAACGTCATTCATTCATCATTATCAAATCACGAAAGAGGTTTTATTGTGCATAGTTTGTGGAGGTGCAAAGTACCAGGGTATCACAAAACTGTAGGAGAAGTCGAAACAATAAACGTCATTCATTCATCATTATCAAATAATCATAATTACATGAAAGAAGGTTTATTGTGCATATTTTTTTGACGTGGAAGGTACCAGGGTAGCATAAAAGTGTAGGAGAAATCGAAACAATAAAAAAGCTCATTCATCATTATCAAATCACGAAAGAGGTTTATTGTGCATAGTTTGTGGACGTGCAAAGTACCAGGGTATCACAAAACTGTAGGAGAAATCGAAACAATAAACGTCATTCATTCATCATTATCAAATAATCATAATTACATGAAAGAAGGTTTATTGTGCATATTTTTTTGACGTGGAAGGTACCAGGGTAGCACAAAAGTGTAGGAGAAGTCGAAACAATAAACCTCATTCATTCATCATTATCAAATAATCCTAATACATGAAAGAAGGTTTATTGTGCATATTTTTTGACGTTCAAGGTACCAGGGTAGCATAAAAGTGTGGGAGAAGTCGAAACAAAGAAGCTCATTTATTCCCACAGGAATGACGGGGAGCGGCATAGAAAGTATCCTATGTCCTTCTCTATAAAAATATAAAAGAAAGTCGTGTTAGTTACATCATTTATAACTCAAGAACGGCCGAACGAATTTGTCTGAAAACTGGTAAGGAGGTAGCTAAGAACTGGTCTTAGCTACCTCCTTACCAGTTTTCAGACAAATTCGTTCGGCCGTTCTTGAGTTATAAATGATGTAACTAACACGACTTTCTTTTATATTTTTAACGAATTTGTCTGAAAACTGGTAAGGAGGTAGCTAAGAACTGGTCTTAGCTACCTCCTTACCAGTTTTCAGACAAATTCGTTCGGCCGTTCTTGAGTTATAAATGATGTAACTAACACGACTTTCTTTTATATATATAGATTGTACAGACTACATATGCATATCTCGCTGTAGCGATCACAGTGTCGGGTCGGTCAAGCTCACATGAATTGAATGCTTTTCCCCATCCAACAAAGTGCTCAACGTCGTTTAAGAAGTTTTCACTTCAAAAAGTAGTTCTGATGTTGAAAAACATACGTATTTTGTATTTTCTACCCTGGCGCACCAGGCAAGTAAAGAAACAGCGGTGGGTTATTAGTCAGTAAAAGCCTGACACGCCCTGCCGCCTCCCCCCAGAGCGGGGAAGGTGATTTGATGATATCTCATCCAAAAAATCCAAAAAAAAGGTCCACGGTATTCCTTTTAAACAATCCAAGGCTGCACTTCATACTTTAATATCATTTGCCAAAGGTCATTTAGGGAAACAGTTTTTATTATCACATAGTTCTATGTTATATGGGGGACGTTGGTGATTATTCAAACCAGTCCACTTCCCTCCAGAAGTAAGTCTCCTGTTTTTTTTTTTTTTAATAATTATAAACTAGCGCTTGACCGCAATCCCGCCTGATGGTAAGCAGTGGTGCGATCGTTGATGGTAAAGCGCGCTAATTTATTAAGAACCTATTCAATCAGATTGAGCGAATAGGAAGGAAGACGGCAGTTGAGCGAGGTGATGCAATGTTAAACCCAACAACACGACCAACGAACGATGCTGCGCCAAAGGGAGATTGATCTGAAGACTCTCCACGACCAAACTCCCAACACAACAACATTTGGCGCATCGTACCCGGCACACATCGCAACACAACTGCTCAGACCCGTCCTCCGTACGGCTTCACCAGTTTGTTGAGAACATCTATCATCTGTGTTAGATCTTGGTGTCCCGAGAATTTTTGTCGTATATACTTACATGGTAGTTGCATGCGACTCAAGATGTAGGGCTATGAGTAGATCGTAGAAGCCTTGCCGCAGGGGACCAGACATGTACTGTGACTGAATCGCGTAGAGGAGTTGTTTCTGATCAACATGTGTGCATAGAGCGTGGGCGGCCCTGAAATCAATACGCAATACTGAATAATATAAATAAAAAATAAATATAAATATATACGGACAAATCACACATATTGAGCTAGCCCCAAAGTAAGGTCGAGACTTGTGTTATGGGATACTAACTCAACGATACTATATTTATAATAGATACATATATAGATAAACATCCAAGACCCAGGCCAATCAGGAAGAGATCGTTTTTCATCATGATCTGGACGGGGATCGAACCCGGCGCCTCCACGTCGCAGGCAGGCGTGTTGACCGCTGCGCCACGGAGGACGATATATTGCGTTCCATAATGTTACGTATTAGTTCGTATATTAAAGTTTAGAATCAACTTTGGACCCTGTCGGGTCTTCTCCTTTCTTTCTTTTTTTGACTTCGCACGGTTTGTGCATTTAGCCAATGTCACGTAATTAATTAATAATGTCGAAAAAGACGGCCGCGTGAACAGTCTTACGAGGGAGGTTTGAGACAAAGTCATGAAGTGGCCACTATCCTGCGATATTTCACTGAATATTATTTACTGAATGCACTTTTTACCACATAAATCACGCACTTTTATTTAGTAAACAACACTATAAATAATTTTAATAGTCCAATGAAAAAGAGGGTGACACTCAGGTTGACTTTCCCGCCAAAACTCCTCCCTGTCGGGTTGTAAATCGTTATAATCAAACGTGCTTTTAAAACACAGACTAGCGACGGTTAGCGCAGTGGTCAAGTTATTAAAAAAAAAAACGAGTTCTAAAAATCATTCAAATTCAAATTATTTATTTGGCAGGAAACACTGTTACAGTGGTGTTAGGTTATAAAAATGCACATGTTTCAAGTGAGTCCAAAATGAGATCAATTAAAATTAAGTTTGATATTGAAGTTAAAAAAAAAACAGTTAAGATATTAAATTAATATAATAATTGAAAAATTTAAAAACATAACCAGATTTGTCGTTCAGGAAGTTTTATATTGTCGAAAATACAACTTGAATTTTCAATTTTTTTTTTAAATTTAATGTGGACGATTAAAAAAACGATCTTTAGCTTTCAAGCTCTACTGTGCACAAAGCTCTGAATATGAGTAATGCTTCTAATTAATGAGAATTTCACTGAGTTTTTTCCTGGATTGGTCAAGGTATTATTTATTTATTTGGACTTCTAACAGAGAAAACACCTTATATGCTAGAAAATATAAATAACAGGATGTGACCTTGTGCTTATCCATTTACTAGCTGACCCGGCGAACTTTGTTCCGCCTTAAAGGCAATAAATATCACATGATCACATTTTTTACTTTTTAAATTAGGAACACCGTAAATAAAAATAAAAAAGTATTCCATGATTTTTTTATTTGTCATTTATTTAGTGTAGCACCTTGTGAAAGAAATGAATTTCTACTTGTGCTTCGTAAAATATCTAGCTATTGATCTCTGAGATGTCGTGGTGGCCTAGTGGTTAAAACACCAGCCTCTCTTGTATGATTGCGCGGGTTCGATTCCAGGTCAGGCAAGTATCGATGTAACTTTTCTAAAGTGATATGTACTCTCTAAGTATAATATCTAGAACACCAATGACTGAACGTGAAGGAAAAAATCTTGAGGAAACCTGGACTTTATAAGTCTGAAATCGCCACCCCGCATTGAACAAGCGTGGTGATTACACTCAATCCTTCTCTGCATGAGAGGAGACCTGTCTCCAGCAGTGGGACGATAAAAAGATTGATGATGATGATGATGATCTCTGAGGTTTGTTCGCCGATTTCGCATTGTCAACGGAACAGTTTCACGGACTGCCGCCTCCCTTTGCTCTTGTGAGTGAGAAGCACGAAGTCGAGTCATAGTAAGGTGGTGCTCTGCACGTGCAATTTCTTGCTCTTCTTCAGTGCTTTCATTCAGAATGTTTCGATTTACTCTTGCATTACCGCTTTGTCGAGAAAGATTTGATGGTCTTGGTCACGGCATGATATTTTTATTGATGATAAATGGCACAGCAATACAATATTAGAAATTTTGAAGTTGAAGTTGGCTTTGTGGTTTTTTATTAGAAACTTTAAGCCAGCAGAGAGTATTTATATTCTTTGCTTTAAACGATTGCTTCAACCGGTTAGACTTTTTTTTAAATATGCTCAGCTGTCATTTGCTTTTTGTTATACCATTTTTGGTATATGAATTGCTGACTTACATTTTGAATGAGTTGGACCATGTCTTATGTCACGTCACACGGGAACGACGGGGACGGGTTCTCAACTACCTCCCACCAATATTCAGCTAAATCTGTTCAGCCGTTCTTGAGTTATATATAAATAGTGAATAAGCAACTGAATCGATTCCAATAATTTTTACACCATGTTATATTTTGTCCCAAATACATTTAGAAATTGTTACAGTGTAGTTACCGAGTGCGTCACGCAGCTTACGATACATCATCATAGTATTGTGCGCGCGCAACAGCTGACGCTAGAGGTCAACGCACCGCGCTCGCTCGCGCGCGGATCTTTGACCATATTTATGTTGGGACAACCAAGTAGAATACTCGTAGCAAGCTTATTATAACTTTGTGGTTTTTCATTATATCTTTTTGAAATTTTGTACATAATTATTAACTTCAAAATACTGGACACGTGTTTCCTACTTTGTGGAGGTGCAGGATACCAGGGTAGCAGAAAAGTTTAGGAGAAGTCGAAACAATAAACCTCATTCATCAAATAATCGTAATACATGAAAGAAGGTTTATTGTGCATATTTTTTGACGTGCAAGGTACCAGGGTAGCATAAAAGTGTAGGAGAAATCGAAACAATAAAAAAGCTCATTCATCATTACATGAAAGAGGTTTTATTGTGCATAGTTTGTGGAAGTGCAAAGTACCAGGGTATCACAAAACTGTAGGAGAAGTCGAAACAATAAACGTCATTCATTCATCATTATCAAATAATCATAAATTACATGAAAGAATGTTTATTGTGCATATTTTTTGACGTGGAAGGTACCAGGGTATCACAAAACTGTAGGAGAAGTCGAAACAATAAACCTCTTTCATTCATCATTATCAAATAATCGTAATACGTGAAAGAAGGTTTATTGTGCATATTTTTTGACGTGCAAGGTACCAGGGTAGCATAAAAGTGTAGGAGAAATCGAAACAATAAAAAAGCTCATTCATCATTATCAAATCACCATAATACATGAAAGAGGTTTTATTGTGCATGGTTTGTGGAAGTGCAAAGTACCAGGGTATCACAAAACTGTAGGAGAAGTCGAAACAATAAACGTCATTCATTCATCATTATCAAATAATCATAATACATGAAAGAAGGTTTATTGTGCATATTTTTTTGACGTTCAAGGTACCAGGGTAGCATAAAAGCGTGGGAGAAGTCGAAACAAAGAAGCTCATTTATTCCCACAGGAACGACGGGGAGCGGCATAGAAAGTATCCTATGTCCTTCTCCCAGTTCTTAGCTACCTCCTTACCAATTTTTAGCCAAATTGGTATAGCCGTTCTTCAGTTATAAATGATGTAACTAACACGAGTTTCTTTTATATATATAGATAAGAAGTCACAGCATGAATACAAATTGTTAACGTTATAAAGTTAAATAATATGATAAATAATTTTATAATATGACTTACCTATAATTACTCTGGTAACACAACGCAGCATACAGCGTCAGCGTATGAGAGTGGAAACTTAGTAATTTGTCCATTTCTATTAGTTCCAGAATGTCAATACAACGATCTTCCTCTGTAACCAAAACGTTTTCAATTTTAACAACACAACACAAACGTTTCCAAAATACACACTGGTGCGGCCTGTATTGTTAAATTAAACTAAGTTTTCATTAAGAAGAGGACAGAAGATAAAATATTAGTTAAGTCCTGTGTGAGTGCATATAATGGACGTCACACAAAAAATCACTTCACTCTTATTTATACAATATGTAAAGAAAACCCTGTCCGACCCATAAGGATAATAAAGGTTAGGAAAAAAACTTGACCAAATAAAATATCAAATTTTACGTAATCATCATAGAAACAATACTAATGAATTTTGAAATAATCTTTTTTTCCCACGAATTAATTCCAACTTCCCCGAAATTTGGTAATTTTTAAAAAAGTGACAACACCGGTATTATTATGAGCGAAAGCCACGTGCCACCCGCCGCCCGCGGAAGGGTTGCTTACAGCACATGTATTAAGTTACCTCTTTTTGCGAAATAATATTTATTTTTTTAGGGAGATTTTTTTTTTAAGTTTAGCCCGGCTTTGTAACCATTAGTAGAATCAGTTATTGATACCTAACAATACCTTTACGGATCGGACAGGGTTTTCTTTACATATTGTATATATCTCTCCCGTATGTTTGTTTCAATTTCATGTAAATATAGCTATTAAATTCTAAATCCGCAATTAGCTGCAATAATAGTTAATTATAAGATAAAATTTGAAATTAGTATATTATGAGAAATGTATTATTTTACTGCTTGTAGTCTTGAAATAGAATATAATAATAATTTTCACACATCCTAAATAATTTCCAATAGAAGAATTTTTTTTTATTTCTTTCATCTTTAGCTTCGCACGGTTTTTGCATTTAGCCAATGTCACGTAATGAATTTTCATTCATGTCGAAAAAGACGGCCACGTGAACCGTCTAAGAGGGAGGTTTTAAGAAAATCATGATGAGGCCACTATGTTGCGATATATCAATTTTCTTTATAAATTATTTACTGAATGCACTTTTTGCTACATAAATCATGCACTTTTATTTAGTAAATAACATTATAAATAATTTAAAAGTTCAATGAAAAATGTGCGTGACACTCAGATTAACCTTCCCGCCAAAACTCAAAATAGAAGAATTTGTAATTAGTAATGGTTTCCTAATGACCACAGATTAATAAAATTTATGGTATAACTTCGACAGAGAGTGGACATTACCGCTTTTGACATTACAAGACTCAATTAATAAATATAAAAAAAAAACACATTTTTGTTCAAAATTTAAAAAAGAAATAGGCTGTTTTTAAAACAAATAATTGTGAACTTACCTGGTATGTGTAAAGCCAGCATGGAAACTGCATCTTCACAGAGCATGGACCAACCGCGAATGTCAGATAACTTGAGGGCGTGTACTTGAAGAGATTGATTTGGTACCTGTATATAGAAAACTCAGGTTTAAATAAAAATTAGTAGAATGTCATTAACATCAATTGATGCAGGTCATGATGGAAAAAATGGCTATTTTCAGGATGGGAAATCAGCAAATGGTCTCCCCGGCGTGTAAGACTTATTGACTAAATTCCACTCGTGTACCTTCACTTGCCTATGCAATATTTCAAAGATTATTAAAGAAATTATCTCGTAAGGCAATGACAATACAATCAAGCTACCATTTAATTAACTGGAATAAACATTAACATGAGGACCACTAAAGATTACTAGATTCGTAACTAAAAGAACACCTAAGTACACCGATTAATTCATAATCCTCTTTATTCATAAACGTTGCTTAAAGTTAACTAGTGATTAGCGATTGTTTAACCATACATTTTTGACATTTGCACATCACTTAACTTTAATAATCCTTTATAAATAAGCCCCTTAAATATGTGTTTATTCATAAACGATGATTAAAGTTATGTGACGTTAAAACATCAAAAATGTATGTTCAAACAGTTTCTAATCACTAGTTATCTTTAAGTAAGGTTTATGAATAGAAGGGAATAAGATGAATAAGTTGTTGAAAACAAAGTGTTTTCAAAAACTGCGAAATTCTTACGATTATGCAGTTCAAAGTTGTCTGACGATGCTCACCCTAGCCCACTGGTGTGGCTTCAAGCACTGCACCTTCAACCTGGGCGGGAACTGTGGTATAACATGCTTGTCACTCGTCGGCAGGACTGCTGCAGACAGCGGCAGGCTGGTGGTAGACCTGCCCAGTTCTATCTGCAGGATCTCCTTGGAAGTGGCCTCTACGAAGATCGCGGGGAAGAGTTTTGTTTCGGGTTCCATCTGGAAAAATAGGCGAACAGTTTTCTTTTATTCGAGAAGAACGAAAACAACCGAGAATTAGTCTCTCTCTCTAAAATTGTATTTTAGAAGTATTGATAATTAGGCAGAAATAATAAATAAACGATTGTTTTAAGAAAATGCACAATCGTAACAACATATGTTACAAGTAGTTACACAGTTTTACACAAGCGAGAGCTACAGTGAGTGTTGCCACAGAACAGTACAAAGTTATGTTCATATGTTGCCAACTTATAACTACATAATAAATTAGTTGCGTTCTTGTTTGCCAACGAGAAGGTTCGAAGTAACACCACATATCTCTTTATTGTGTTATATTTGGGACATGGAAAATATTTTAGTTCGAGTCATAGTAAGGAATAATGTTAATCCTAACAATAACTTACAGAGTATGGAGCAAATGGCTATATAATCTAAGTAGTGCTCGACAGCGTTCCCGCCTAATGGTAAGCAGCGATGCAATCATTGATGGTAAGGCGAACTAGTTTCTTCTTCTTCTTCTTCTTCTTCAGCCTATGGATGTCCACTGCTGTACAAAGGCCTCCCCCAAGGCTTTCCACGCTGACCGGTCTTGTGCTGCCTGCATCCATCGGCTTCCCGCGACCTTCACCAGGTCATCGGTCCACCTTGTTGGGGGCCTCCCTACGCTGCGTCTTCCAGTACGTGGCTGCCACTCCAGAACCTTACTGCCCCATCGGTTCTACGAGCAATGTGCCCTGCCCACTGCCACTTGCGAACTAGTTTATTAAGAGCTTATTCACTCTAGCCTTGAAGACACTTAAATTGTAAACGGGAAGGCCGCCTCAGGTATATTGCCCCAGTCCTTCGATGTACGTGGTATAACAGACGAGGCGAAATATGGACTACTAAAAGAAGCACCTATTGGTACTGAGTGTAGTAAATTCTACTGCTAAACCTAAAACTAAAAACCCTCTAAGGGGGCGTCCATAAATTACGTGAGATGTTTAATGGGGGGAAGGGGTCGAGTCAAATCTCATCTAATCTTACGTTGAGGAGAGGGGGGGTCTCGGCAAATATCACGCAATTTTTTTTCTAATTGAAACAAATAATATTATACAATTTTGGTCCATTTAATCCAGATTGTACATGCTTCAGATTTAATCTTAAGCATAATTGTAATACGATTAAGATCATTCACTAATTCGTTCGAAAGAAAATAATTTCATTTATACTTCGACGTTACACATTTACTGACTGTCAAACCACCATATTTGTTTTATACCAGATAGCTCAATTTAATCTGAATTTACGGTACAGTGTAGCCCGTCCTTTGTTTTCGCGCCACTGTCAGCCGAACGCGCGACTCGATGAACGAGAGCGTACGAGCGACACACGTACAGGTTCCAACCTGCTTTGTTTATTCTTGTAAATGTTTTACTCGACTCAGTGCATGCTCTTTCTAATTTAAAATGAGTTATCAAGATTTTTATAATGCATACGTCAAAAGATATGTCTATAAGACGAAAAAGTGCCAGGACGATGTGCATGTGATGTGTGTGTGTGTTGCATCTATCACAAGAGCTGCAGAGACAAGCGAGCAGCCCACATTGCACCAGCTAAGCAAGCGCGTATGTTCCGCAAAGTGCGACCCTCGCGGATTGTCACAAGACGAGCTAATGAGTTACTGTGCGAAAGCGCCAATGGCTTAGAGTGGCTAGATCGGAACGAAGTTGAAGGAACAGATGATTTTACTGAAAATCATATGGAGATGTTGGTTCCAATAGTCTCTCTTGAGACCGCGCATGATTCTCCATGGACTGAATTAGAGTAGATATTATTTTTTTAATCACAGTAGTCACGATTTAAGTATTGTTAAATTTTGATTACACTTATATCTCTCAGCAATATTGATTACTAGTCTCAACTAGTCGTAAATAAAAGCACAAAGCATTTTTTTTTCTTTTTCAATAACAATCCAACGCGTTTACGTGAAAAACCCATATTTTGAAAAATATCACGTGAGATTTGAGGGATGGGGGAGGGGGTTGAATAAAATCTCAGGACATCTCACCAGGGGGGGAGGACAGAAAATTAAAAAAAAACCCTCACGTAATTTATGGACGCCCCCTAACATAGAAAGAGGATGATGGCAGATGAGCAAAACTTTAGAAGCTTGCTTAACCCATTACTTCCCAAGCATTGAAAATATTGGATTTTTTTGATGAAATCTTGTATTAGGGCTCTTAATATGTTAAGAAAAAATAATATGGCAAAAAAATAAATTAAAAAAAAAACGGTTTCGCTGACTCAGCATGTCCTATAAATAGGACAGTGGGAACATATGGTCAGGAAAAAGTAAAGATAAGAATTATATGGAAATCAGCTTTATTTAAAAATAGGACCAGTAACAGTATCAGAAATAATGTAATAAAAGCTTATTTTGTATGATAAGGTATGAAACAATCACTGCAGAGTGTTTTTTCACATTTAGAACAAAATGTTAAAGGCTTTTTTTTACAGCCTTGTCCTTGGCAACGTCTTTGTTTGTCCCTCTTGGTCATATAGTGACCATAGTTGTCAAATCTTATAGGTTGTAAAAGAACTTCTGAAGTACCTGATGTAAGCTTATTTACTTTGCCTTCCGATTTTTTCATCCAAGAAAAACATACCCTTCTTCTGAAATCAAGCAGAGGTATGGTCTCATCTTTATTTACCTGGTTATAAATAATCCATGCATTGACTAGAGTCATGTCCAAAACACGGATTACTAGAGGCCAATACCATTTTTTACCTCTAAAGCGGATTGGATACTTAGAAATAAGCCAATCATGTTTATCCACTCCTCCCATGTTTTTATTATAATTATGAATAAGCTTTGGCTGATTCACAGCAACTTTGGCCTTTTCTACCTTTGAGTACCTATTAGTTTTTACAAAAGGTTCAACAGTATCAAAATTAGTTAAGAGACATACTACATTGTTATCATGCCATTTCACGCATAATATTTCATTATTTTTATCGAAACGATGATCGGAATAACCACGTTCTTGCTTCTTCATTTCTTGTTTGGTCATGATTGGACATTTCTTAGTCCTATTGTCTCTGACTGTCCCTGTAGCTCTGAACCCTTCAGATTTCAAGTCAATCAACAATTGCATACTGCTGAAGAAGTTATCGAAGTAGACTACATGTGCACTAGGATCAGTACATACTGTAAGCAACTTTTTTACCACTCTTGAACCCAAGCCATCACCAGTATTACAAGATATTTGAGGATCCTTTCCTGTATAAAGCGAAAAGTTATAACAATATCCGCTTACTCCACACAGTGCCCAAAGCTTGTATCCAAATCTTACTGGTTTACCTTTTATAAACTGTTTGATACCATGGTGACCAAAGTATTTGACGATCATTTCATCAACAGCTAAGTTGGATTCAAAAACACCAAACTTTTGGAATGATTTATTAGCTTTATCGATAAATGGGCGAATTTTGAAAGCTTTGTCACTATTATCAATTCTTGACTTGTCATTGAAATGTAAATATGTTTTATTTTTATCAAAACGATTCCGAGACATCGCTCGTTCAACAAATGGAATGTGTACATCATCATCTCTGCACCAATATAGTTTGCTTTGAGGCAAGTGGAGATACGAAGAGAAAAACAAAATTCCTATGAATACTTTTAGCTCATGTGAATGAGCTAAAAGTATTCATAGGAATTTTGTTTTTCTCTAAGAAAAAAGAAGAAGAAGATAAGATAAGATTGAAGTTCAAATCATTTTTATAATTTTTGGCATAGGTTACTGTTTCATGCACTATATATTCTAGAATCTGGTCACATAACAAGTGTTCGAATATTTCTACCGCAGATTTTCCTTCCAATTCCGTAATCATATTTTCTAAACATTGTTTAGCAGTATTAGATTCCGGCTGAATTTCAGAATATACAGGTTCACACTTACGCCAAATGACTGTCTTGTTGGTCCGAGATGTGGTTTGAGTAGGAAGATCTTCCTCGACGTTATCAATTGTACATGAAAATTCCACTTGACCAGCCACATCTGACACTGGCAGAACTCCCATATCGTCGTCATTACCTTCTTCTATATCAGTCATTTCATCCACTTCATCCGGGGGCAATATCGCAACTTCCAAGTCATTGAACTCCTCGTCACTACAATCTTCAATATCTTGAAGATACTCGGTGATTTCAGACACCATCAATGCTTTTTTATATTTTCTTCTCACTGCATCCATGATCTATAAACAATAATTATACATATATAGTAAGTATAAAAATTATATTATATATATATAAATATATATATACATATACCATCCCAAACTAAACAAATATATCGTTAACCACTTGATAAGAAACAAAATCTAATATTTTTGCTTACCTCCTTTGCTTTCCTCAATCTTATAAAAAAATCACAATTTTTTATATTACGAGATGTGTTGTGCTTGACGAAGACTTATCGACTAAAGTAAAGTTTACGAAACACTTGCAAGAAACAAAACAATAGACACGTTTGAACTTATAGCGAGCGTAACAGGATCGAACACGCTTTCACGGCTACTTGTAAAGACATGTTCCCAGTGTCATATTTATAGTACGCCTTTTTTTGAATTAGTATCACAAGCTTCCAAATAATATTTTGTTTTAGTTTTTAATTATAATAGATTCAGTAGAGATCTAAAAATCTATTTGATGGACTTTGAAGCTGATAACTTTTTATTTTCGGTTTTTTATAATCAAATCATAATACTCTTTTTAAGCTGACGAATTTCCTCAATTTAAAAATATGTATATTATAAATACGATAACTTTTTTAAGAGCGAAAAAAATATATTTTATTGGGAAAATAGTGTGAAAATACGAATTTCATCAAAACCAATAAAAATAATAACCCTAACATAGAAAAAAAAAATGTTGAATATAGTGTCCTAAAAATAGGACAGTGGGGAGGAATGGGTTAATTTTTTGAAAATACTCAGTGGTAGGTCATAACATCGGTTTCCGGCAGAAGTTACCACCCACCAGACAAAGTCTTATCGCCAAGTGATTCATTGTGTTCCGGCATGATGTCTGGTGAAGCCGTACGGAAGACGGGTCTGACTATTTCGTTGCGGTGTGTGCCAGGTACCATGCGCCAAATATTGTTGTGACGGGAGTTTGGTCGTGGAGGGTCTTTAGATCAATCTCCCTCTGGTGCAGTATCGTTGATCGTGTTATTGGGTTTAACGTTACATCACCTCGCTCTATTGCCATCTTTCTTCCTATACACTTTACCATCAACGATTTCATCACAGGTTATCATCAGGCGGGATTGCGATCAAGTGCTGGTTTATAATTATAAAAAAACGTACCTACGTTTCCCAAACCGATCACAGTTCAAAAGAGGAAATTACAGAACATACCATTCTATCACTGACCTTAAACTTGATGCTTGTATCTTTGCCCTCACAAGTGAAGGATACTGTTCCAGTCGAGGTATCAACCGAGCATCCTATGAACATGCCCTGCGAAGCACCTTTAGCTGTGGCTTCAGCCATAACTTCGTTGTAAAGCTCGTCGGCGCGAACCATGTAGCAAGACTGGCGGTTTACGCTGGAAATCAAATGGCGTTTACTGTACTATATTCAAACCACATACCTAATGAATAATCATTTCTGTCAGCCGATTTCGTAACAGTCAACATAAACGTTGCTTAAATTAATCATACATTTTTAAAGTTTTAACGTCACTTACTTTTAGTATCGTTTTTGAATAAACACCATAGTGTTTAAGGGTTTATTAATAAACGATGATTAAAGTTAAGTGACGTGAGAACGTCAAAACTGCAGGGTTAAACAGTCGTTAATCACTAGTTAATTTTAAGCAACGTTTATGAATAGGGGGAAAAGTTTGTAGACTTTCCGATAATTAATTATTTAGGATGTCCAACAAAACATGTAAACCATACTTGATATATAAAATAAAAAGGCAACAAAATATAGTTATATGACGTCAACGTCATACACATACACAAGTCACACACGTCGGTTCACATCAGGGATCAATCCCTGATGTGAACCCTATTAAATCAGCTGATAAGATAGTTTTTCGAGTTTTGCTTTCATTGCGCTTTTTTGTGTAATTTGCGAAGTAATTAATGTTTAACTTAAAATCTTATTGGGTTATAAAAGTATAGCAATTATGAACAGCCTAAAGTGAAAAAACTACATATATTTTTTTCAAATCATGAAAATGCCGGCGAAAAATTCCACTATGGATCCAGAATCATGTTCTGGATCCATGGTACACGTTTGTGCGTCGATGTCAGATACACCCATTATTCCTTTCCTCTTTAAATATAAGTGCCCGTCAGATACAATAACCGTCTAGTCGGAGTATCCTCACTTTTCTATGGAGGATGAGTGAACTTTGTCCCTCATGCCTCTAAAACACATTGAGAGTTTCAACAGATAAGAAAATAAATGAAAATTACGGAAATCCTCAATCTATTCGTCCTTTTTATGTAAGGACGACAGTAGCTTAAGCTACCCGAAACTTTCAAAAATTCCTAATCAAACTTGAGCCTTAAAGCTTTATAGATAAAGTAAAAAATTTAATAAGGAAATCTCTCAGATTGTAGTAACTTGATCTGCTGTCCTCTGTACACTTACTGCTAAACAAGAACTTACTTTTCAATAATTCTGTCGTAATCATCGGTGATGATAACGGAAGACTTGGTGACTTTGCTCTGGTTGAAGTCCTTGGAGTGCAGATGGTATTGTGTCGTTACCCAGCCTATGTACACGTGGGTAGGGTCCTGACCTGGGTAGATCCTGGTAGAGAACAATTAAAAGCGATCTTCATTCACTTTCAAATTATTTCTTTATTGTAGGTAAATTAAGCGGGTAGGTTCTTTAGACAAATTAACCAAATGAGTCCTAATTTAGTTATACGCGATAAATCATCAATTTTGACGCTTCATATACCTTTACTCAGCGCACTTATGAAACCAATAAAAATACAGCGTTTTTAAGAATCACTCAGATGAATATTTTTTAATTGCATACTTATTATTTAAATATCTATTCAAAATAGGTACGAACCTGACTCCATAAAAGTATTCATTGATGAGCTTCAAACACTCAGCGTCAAAGATCTCGTTGCCAACGGTCTCGGTCGCAGACTGAGCCAAGGTGCTGGTCGTCATCTGCTTGCGGTCTTGCGTAGGTGTCGCCATCTGAGCGTTGGACTGTATCGTCAGACGTCCGAAGGAGAGAGAAGGGTAAGAAAGAAAAGAGACAGATTAAAGCTTGGATAGAATTGCAGTATAGTGATCGTAAGCCGGGCTTCTAAGTTGGTGCCGCTGGGGTACGTGATAGTTATGGATGGAAAGTAAATAGCAATAGGCATTAACACCAGTTTTTTTGGACTGAAATCTGCCAAGCCTTTCCCCAACTATATAAGGATCAGCTTCCAGTGTACCCGTCTTCAGCTGACCAGTGTTTTACATGGGCCGACTGCCTATCTGTTTCTGCATTGAGAATCAAATGTTGAAATTATATTTAGAAGTTGCCTTAAACTTTTCGCACAAAGGTACACGGTAGAAGGTACGGACTTAATGCCTTAGGTATTCTCTACTAATCAACCAAGGATGGTGAAGAAAGATTTCTTTCAAATATACCTACATAAATAATTTAAAGAGCGTTGTTTTTTAAAATACAGTTATTTAATTTTGTATTTCTACAGTAGATTGTCAGACAGGCTGTAGAATGCAATGAAATAATAAAGTCACCGAGCTTTTTTTAATGAAGTGTAGGAAATAATTTGGGTCTTAAATAATAAAGGGCTCGCTTCCACTGGTGGCACGGCAAAGGATTTTTTTGGTCTATATATTATTATCGTATATTAAAATAGTCAATTTGTTTGTAACTTTATAAATGTATGCTCGGGCTCCATGAAAAAATAAATCTGTAGAAGAAAAAAAAAAACAACACACAATAAATTAGTATGGAAATCGAAGAAAGAAATGTCGGGTTAGTGGAAAACAGAGCTGATGAGAGGACTTACATTCAGACCAGCTTGACTTCCATACAAGTTGGCCCTGCTAGGTCTCGCATTCATGCCGTTATATTTTTGATTGGCCTTGTAAGAAATTTAACAAAAACATCATAAAACATAACAAAAATCGAACAATATGTTAAAGTAATGTATAGGACTGAAGGACCAAATAATATCCGGTGTATGAAATAATTGGTCCTTTTGTAAAAATGCTTGTGTGTAACTCAAGTTTTTTATAAGTTACTCTAGTAAGTATACCATGTCCGATAAACCGTTTTTTGATTGTTGGAACTAGCTATGTACTGTAGAAACACCCAATACATTGTATAATAGTTCGGGTATCAATCAATATGTGTGAGAAACTATAAATGAGATAATTCAAAAAGATAAGGCAGTACCTATAACAGTTTATTTAATTATGCTTTTTAAAGATATTTTTTTCCGTAATCTGGATTATGTACGTTCTAAGACAGCTGCCAAAAAACGGTATATCTAATGGACAGGGTATAGTTATCGTGACTGGCTTTTGTAAAACAAAAATCACGAGATAGTTACATATTATTCACAAAAGAAACATAGAAAAAATGACATAAATTGATAATTATCAACCAAACAAACCAGTTGGATTATTAAAATCTTGAGTAGTTAACAACAGAAATTTGTAAAACAGAAAATTATTTAGGATTCGTTTCATTTAGTCAAACAAAACGTCGACATTTTCAATTCAAACTTTTTTCACAGTAGGTTTGAATAAAGATTAGAAACAATGCGTAATCAACTTTAGACTCTTTGGAATACAGTTCATGCATACCTGTGATACTTTGATCTGAGGGTTGGGCCTTCGCGGTCCACGTTCAGGCGATACTTCTGTATCACTGAAGGGATCTGGTGTCTTTGATTTACGACTCTTGCCGCGGTCGTTGCTTTCACCGCGCTTGCTTCTGAAGAACCTGGGATTAGAAGACAAAAATTATGCCATATATAAATATTAAACTGGACATAAGTGAGATAAGTCTTGCGTAAATTGAGACTTCTAAGCAAGTATATACTGTTGCCGAAATTTTCATTGGACATAAGTCTTGCGTAAAATGAGACTTCTAAGCAAGTATATACATACCGTTGCCAACATTATCATTGGGCATAAGTGAGATAAGTCTTGCGAAAATTGAGCCTTCTAAGCAAATAATGTTGGCGATATTTTCATCGGCTAAGATAGCGATGATCGAGTCTAACAAAAAAAAGTATGAAGGTTTATCAATATCAAGCACGTGCAGTTAAAATAAACGTATAAAAATAGCAAATTTAAACAAAAATATCGAAAAAAGGATCGATTGCATTAATCCGTACAAATAACAATTACAAAACTAAAACATTTTGTTCTCTAATGAATGTTTATAAACAATGTTATTTTTTTTATACAAAACCTGAATACAGTTTTTTTTTCAGAATAAGCACCTGACTCGATTTCAATCATATTAACACCATGTTATATTTTACCCCATATACATTACGAAATTGTTGCAGTGTGGTTACCGAGGTTGTAGATCATAGTAAAAGGCGCGTGGCGTGCGCTGGACAGGGCGCCACGCAACTGTAAGCGCGGGCGGGCGAGACGTGCGTTGACCATGTTTTTGTTGGGTTAACCAAGTAAGATCTCAAGCTCAAAACTTTGTGGTTTTTCATGATATGTATTTAAAATTTTGTACTTAGATTCTTTACTTAAAAATACTGAACACGTGCTTCGGGTTTCGCATATATATACAAAATATAGCCTTGTATAAAAACTTACTTGAAGGGCGACCGTCCTCGTTTATCTTTCTTGTCATCAGGCGCCAGGTTCTGCGCTCCCAACTCATACTTCGCCATCTCCGCTTCACTGGTAGAGCGGTGCATGCCGTTAACTTGTGGGCCTGTATGAATAAAAATACTTGAGTACACTGAAAAACCAATTGAGGATCAAAGGACCAAACGTTACGAAGGGTAAAATTAATCGGCTGTGAATCAATTGCTTTTAGCAGGTGAGTTAACTTTTTGTACTTATTATTTTTGTTATACACTATGTAACAAAAACCCTGTTGTTCCTTTCAGGGATATATAATTTTACCTACAAGCACATCATTAATGAAGTCATAATTAGAAAACAGTAATCATTGTCTAGTCGAGGGGTCACAATCAAATACCCATTAAAACCGACAAATTCGAATTTTTTTTTAGAATATCTGACTTTATAAGTTAAATAAATTGGCGGGAACGTTCTACTTGTGTCTAGTTTCTTCATGCAGAATTGCAGAGCTATGAAATCAGTTACAGATTATAAATATTATTAATTAAATTATTAAAAACAATTTTTATAAATAACTTGCTTTATTACGTTCGTATGCCGATTCTTAAAACGTAGGATGAAGGAACAACAGGGTTTTTGTTACATATTGTATGTACTATCGCCAAAACCTATATTTGATAACTTTGAAAACATAATCACGTGCACATAATGACCAGAGCAGCGCAAGTGAAACAATAGAGGATCCTTTTTTAACAGACTTCACAAAAAAGGAGGTTCTCTTCAAAGAAAGAAGGACTTTTTAATTCGACTATATTTTTTCTGTTTCTTAATTGCATAATAAAGTAGGTAATTTCAGAAGTCGGTGGCAAAAAACGAAAGTGTGCAGTGTTTTATTGGAAGTCGGTAGTTGTTTTTTTTTTTGGAAATTCTTTTTATTAGTCAACTAATAATATGCGTGTCAAGCAGAAATAGTTCTTTAGAAGGTCAGATCTAGATTTTAGCAGTAAGGCTTCTCAATCAAAAGGCCAACCTAAGTATTGCGTACTGCTATCAAGCAAAATGGTTAGTGTCATCGCTACGGCGACAATAGCCTGCCAACCAAAAGCCAGGAGTTGAAGAATTATGCCAAGGAACCCTGGTTGCTTCCTCATCATTGATGTTGATGGTTAGGCTAGAGAAACTTCGTTTAAGAATAGAGAATACAACAGTGAGTACTATAGGCCAACCGCTTAACTAAGACGTTACCTGAGGTAGTAGCGCGGCGCGGGAGGGGCATGATGACGTAATGCGAGAGTTCAGTGATACGTCAACATGTGACAACTATTACTCCTCCCGCACCGCGCAGCTACCTCAGGCAACATCATAGTCAGAAAGAGACAGTCAAAGCGATGTTCCTTAAGAAACCAATGCAGTGCTCAAGTGACGAAGTTATGAAATATGTAATTTAAAAATTTTGTTGTTTTAGTTGTAAAAAAAAAGCAAATGTTTTTGTCTAAGGCATTTTATGTATTTTTAAAACATTGCCCTACACTAGGAATTTTATCTGTATCGTGGGTGTTTTACATACATTTAAACTCAGACAAATAGCCAGACTAAAAACAACTATTTGTAGGCCATACAAATAATTGTCGTGCGAGAATCGAACCCGCGACACGCAGCGTTGCAGTCGGCCGCTCAGCCACCGCACCAGCCGGCGATACGGTTCAGATTGCAAGATTGATTCAGTTGCCTTTGTCAGTAATGTCCCTGAATTTGCGAACCTATTTCATTATCTGCCTAGGCTTTTCCCGACTATGTTTTTTTTTGTAATTATAAACTAGTGCTTGACAGCAATCCCGCCTGATGGTAAGCAGTGATGCAATCGTTGATGGTAAAGCGCGCTAGTTTATTACGAGCCTACTCACGTAAAAAAAAATCAACTGAGTGAATAAATAGGAAGGAAGACGGCAGTTGAGCGAGGTGATGCAATGTTCTTAGGCAGGGAGCCGGACGCTCGGTGCCACCACTGCGTCCAATGCGAGGAGGACACGGCGCAGCACACGCTTTCCAAGTGTGTAGCTTGGGAGAAGCAGCGCCGTGTCCTCACAAATGAAGTAGGAGGCGACCTGACGCTGCCGGCAGTAGTGCGGAGGATGGTCGGTAGCGCAGAGACGTGGGATGCGGTGGTGTTCTTCTGCGAGGACGTGATGTCGCAGAAGGAAGCTGCGGAACGGGAGAGGGAGATCTCAACTCCTTTCCCGGGCCGCAGAAGACGCACCGGGCGCCGAGGAAGGGCGGATAACGGCCTCTTCCGCCCCCATGAATGGGTCCAGGGGCGAGGGACATGGGGAAGTCCCCGCCCCCTATTGATGGACCCCGAAGCGAAGGCGCGCGCGAGTGTCGGCGCGTGCCTCTGAGGTGATGGGCGGGGTACTTTACACCCCACTACCCCGTGCAGGAGACGAGGCCCGGACAGACCAGGCCGGCACGAGGGTGTGGGGCCGTGGAAGAATTTAGACTCCCGCGGCCCCACGCGTTCGCTCGTGATAGAAGAGACACCGGGGTGGTTTTAGTCAGTAAAAGTCTGACATACCCCGTCATCCACCCCAGGGCGGCGGGCATCCTATGAGGATTTCCACCCCGGAAAAAAAAAGGTGATGCATGATGTTAAACCCAACAACACGACCAACGATGCTGCGCCAGAGGGAGATTGATCTGGAGACCCTCCACGTTCAAACCCGACACAACAATTCTTGGCGCATCGTACCCGACATACATCGCAACACAACTACTCAGACAAATCCTTCGCTTGGCGTCAAGACTTTGTCTGGTGGGTGGTAACTTCTGCTAGCAGCCGATGTTATGGCCTACCTAATATGTGTCATATTATATGAATCGACTACCTATCTGATTATCACAACCCAATCACTGGGTAATACACCATTATAGCCTATTTTCCATTTCTTCTTCAGCCTATAGATGTCCACTGCTGGACAAAGGCCTCCTCCAAGGCTTTCCAGGATGACCGGTTTTGTGGTACCCGCATCCATCGGCTTCCCGCGACCTTCACCAGGTCATCGGTTCATCTTGTTGGGGGCCTCCCTACGCTGCGTCTTCCAGTACGTGGTCGCCACTCCAGAACTGTAATACCCCATCGGCCATCGGTTCTACGAGCAATATGCCCCGCCCACTGCCACTTAATATTAGCGACTCGAAGATCTATGTCGGTGACTTTGGTTCTTCTGCGGATCTCCTCATCTCTTCGATCACGCAGAGAAACTCCGAGCACAGCTCTGTCCATTGCCCTTTGTGGAGCCTTCGTATGAGGTCCATTGTGATTTTCCACTTACCTCAGAGTAAGTACTACATGTAGATTCTCCAAGAACACACCAATAATGACATGAAAATGATGTATTTAAGATGACAACACACGAGACTGCGACAAGCGCACACGTAAAGTCAACACTCAGCCTTAGCGAGCACAATATACAATAAAGCTTCTTAATAACCTGTTTGCAGATTATTGTAATTTTGTATAGAAACACCTCTTGTCACGGATCCCTTACGTGGTGGTCTTGAAGGTAGGCGTTTGGCCTTGGAACTGGTCGGCATCTCCTCCTGATTGTCCTCGTAGTGCATACCTTGGGTGGTGAGGAAAATAAAGGTGAAAAGCAAACGTTGTAAGATGGGGTGGTGTTTGCAATATGTTTTGAAGATGAATGTTTCAATGTGTTAGCAGCTGCCCCCCCCCCTCCCACTTAACTTAAAAAAATGCGAGACAACGCTAGTTAAACATATTTATTTTAAAAACGTGACGTAGACAAAGAGATTTTAAATATATTTAGCGTTAAACATATTTAGTGATTTGATAGAGTAGTGAAAGTGAGCCATTATGTATCTTTACATTCGAAATGAATACTTGTGTCCTTATTGGTTTGGAAGTACTCAGTAATTTAGTTATTTAATACACCGAAACAGGTACATTATTTTGTGGAGTTTTGCTAAATTTCCGATACTAAAATCACACATGTTCTATGTTACGGGTTTGGTTTCCAGACTTAGTAAATCAACTGGACTATTGCGCGTATGCCATGGCGGCCGTTGGTGGTTATTCCAAGCAGCCCACCTCCCTCCAGAAGCCTACTAAGTCTCCTGGCTCGTTAAGAACATATTTTTGCCAACCAATTTAGTGTACAGGTCTCCCAAAGTAATAATGCGCATAGAAATATTCGTCACTGTTCGGCAACGGTCGTATTCCCCGAGCGTTCGGAAGAAGATATGTATATAGAGTGGTGCACCTAACCACTTTTTATGCACTTAACCACTCTATATACATATCTTCTTCCGAACGCTCGGGGAATACGACCGTGACAGTACAGTAACAGTGATGAAGATTTCTATGCGCATTATCACTTTGGGAGACCTGTATTTACATATTGCAGACACCATATGGATAGGGGCACAAATGCAAAACATAATATTACAAGACACATGGAGAGAACAAGCCAACCTTAAACATAAAAACAGGACGCTATTCTAATATTTAACTATGGATTCAAAAAGCCTCCTTCAGTAAAGCCTTAATCAGAAAATTCATTCATTCAAACTACAGCAGGGTGATTGCGTAACACATTATCAGTAACAATGGGTTCCATTTTGACAGTACAACAACATTCATTGCATTGTTTACATTACTGAGCAGATACATTTTCAAACACACGGAGCAATGGATTAGCAATTTTATTCAAAATAGGGATGTTTCCTGGGTAAAAAAAATTGATTCTATTTAGTCCGTCATTCAGATTATAGAAATATATTGGATACGTATATTTCGTTTTATCAAATCAATAAAAAATGACAAATATAAAAGGCATCAAAGATCAGAAGTGGTGGCTGGTGACGTCACTCGTCGCTAAAAAGTGTAGCGTGCAGTGACGTCACACGCGTTTGTTTTCAATGCACTGTGACGTCTTCATTTTTTATTAGTAGTTTTTGGAAATCTGACTGACGGACTAATTAGTTTTTTTTAGTCAAAAACCCTATTATTCCATTTGATAATAATAGTGTGTTACGCAATTAGGGAGCAGATAATAATAATCTAAACTAATATCAATACAAAGAAAGAATGTCTTTGAAAAAATCGGGCTTATTGAATATTTAAGGGGCAAAATAAAACACTATAGAAATGCCAAGTAGGAACTATTAAAAAAGATCCAAAGACGGGACTACATTCAAACCCACCGCACATACCTTTGATATCATTCATAGTAAACCCACTTCTCATGATCTGGTCGATGTGGGCAGGCATCTGAGCTTCTACTGCTTCCTTCATCAGGATCTGTTGGCGTTCCTTTATTTCTATCCAGCGTCTGGCCTTTTCTGACTCACTGTAATCAATGGGAATGTTAAAATCAGTATTTTTTATAAATACATGGGGGTTTTAGAAATTAATTGGCGGTACTTTACTGGCTTGATCGGTATTGGCATCTAAAAGCAAAATTAAAAATCTGTTCTTATTAGTATCGCTTTTTTATTTATTTTTTACCTGTAGGTCATACAAATATTTGTTACGTCGGGAATCGAACCCGCGAGACTTGGCGCAACAATGAATCGCATAACCGTGCCAACTAAAACTATGCATCCACTATGGGTTTCATAAGAAAGCTCAAGTTCGCACACAGAGCTATGGAGAGGGCTAGGTATTTCTCTACGTGATCGAATCTCTTGAATCTCGAATTAAACAAAAATTGGGCTATCAAATTCAAAAAGATTTGATTCTAATCCGACAGTTTTTTTTGTTCCAGAGAAAAGCGCGATCATACAACAAGCTCTTCAGCTTTATGGTAAATATAAATAAGACTGTTAGATTTTGTTCATCACGTCTTCGATTGGTGCTACATGCACCAATTAATTTAAAAGGCCCTGTCGTTTTCAATATATCATGTGAATAGCATGCTTTTAACTTTTGATAACAGCGAAGATTTCCGCTTTGGTTTTCAATGTCTTCGAAAAACCCTAGGCAAATGTTGTGTTCTTATTAAGAAGCCTAGGTAGATAATAGCGTCGATTATCTTATTCGCAAACTAATAGGGATGTTTACTGGGTAAAAAAAATATGGGGATTATGGCAAATCCCCCGAATGTAATGGAAAACTTTGGGGGGGCCTTTGTCCAACACTGGACCTCTATAGGTTGAAGCAGAAAAAGAGGAATGCTTTGTGAAAACGGAATGAACAGTATACCTAGTTGCTACCCAACTACCAAAAAATGGTTTACTTAATGGACAAAGTATAACTATCTTACCGAATGTAATGAAAAACTTTGGGGGGGCTTTGTCCAACACTGGACCTCTATAGGTTGAAGCAGAAAAAGAGGAATGCTTTGTGAAAACGGAATGAACAGTATACCTAGTTGCTACCCAACTACCAAAAAATGGTTTACTTAATGGACAAAGTATAACTATCTTACCGAATGTAATGAAAAACTTTGGGGGGGCTTTGTCCAACACTGGACCTCTATAGGTTGAAGCAGAAAAAGAGGAATGCTTTGTGAAAACGGAACGAACGGTATACTTAGTTGCAACTACCAAAAAATGGTTTAATTAATGGACAAAGTATAACTATCTTATTACAGGTGTACAGGTCTCCCAAAGTGATAATGCGCATAGAAATCTTCGTCACTGTTCGGCAACGGTCGTATTCCCCGAGCGTTCGGAAGAAGATATGTATATAGAGTGGTGCACTTAACCACTTTTTATACACTTAACTTATCACCCAAAGTGATAATGCGCATAGAAATCTTCGTCACTGTGCGGCAACGGTCGTATTCCCCGGGAGATTTGGTCGTATTTGGGAGACCTGTACCTCTTTGCTAGCAACTCTTTTACAGCCAATGGTTGGCTGATAGAGAAGGCCTTATGTACCATAAATATTATAAATGTTCATTATTCAAAGACCATGTAAATAATAACTAAAGTTAACTTACTCAATAAACTCTAGGTGGCATATGACCGGTAGGGACAGTCGGAGGAATTCCCAGTTAGCCTTTTCCATTGTCTCAAATGTGTTGTGAGATATCTTCAGACATGGTGGTGTATCTGATAAAAAAAAAACATATGCAATTTAATGCCAAGAAATGCATTTAAAATTGCAATTGGCAAGAACGTCTATCTGTGTTATATGTTAAGGGTTTAGTTTCTGCAGTTTTTTACAGAATAAGATTTTAAGAATGTTACGTGCTTCATGAGTTGATGCACAGTGCTACCTGATCCAGCTGGTATCCTAGTAACATCAATCCTGGTGTCTGTCATCTCATCCGTGTTCTCAAAGATGGGTTGGTCCTTGGTATACCAGTGAGTGACGTCACGTTTCATATTACTGTAAACAACAGGCAATAATTAATAAAATAAGAACAGGACAATATTGTACATTTTTAGGCTGTATTGAGGAGCTTTAGGGCCCATAGTAATACTAAATTAAGCCTCTGTTTAGGACGATAAACTGTTGATTGCGCCTGGAAAATCCTCATGGATGTCCGCCGCCCTGGGGCAGGCAACGGGATCTGTCAAACTGTTACTGACTAAAACCACCCCTGTGTTCCATCTCACACCTACGCCGGGGGTTGCGAGAACGAACACTGCTCCGCAACCTCCGATCGGTGCCGGCCCGCCACTATGGGCCTCCTCGGGTCAGGGGTGGAGTAGTGAGGTGTATGACTCCCCCCGTGACGTGCGTGGAACACTTCGACAGGCCTCCTCTCGGTAAGAGGGAGTGGGCTATAATCTTCCAATATGTATATGTATACAGTATGTTAAGAAACTCCCTGTCCGACCCGTGAAGGTGTTGTTAGGTATCGATAACTGATTCTACTAATGCATACAAAACCGGGCTAAACTTAAAAAAAAAAATTCCCCTAAAAAAGTAAATATTCTTTCGCAAAAAGAGGTAACTTAATCAATGTGCGATATGCACCCTTCCGCGGGGAGCGGGCGGCAGGGCACGCGGCACGTGGTCGCATCGCTATTCGCTCATAATAATACCGGTGTTGTCACTTTTTTTAAAATTACCAAATTTTGGGGAAGTTGGAATTAATTCGCGGGAAAAAATGATTATTTCAAAATTTATTTGTATTGGTACTATGATGATTACGTAAAATTTTATATTATATTTGGTCATGTGTTTACGTAACCTTTATTATCCTTATGGGTCGGACAGGGTTTTCTTAACATACTGTATATGTATATATGTTCTTCTTAATATGTATCTATTATAAATATAGTATCGTTGAGTTAGTATCCCATAACACAAGTCTCGAACTTACTTTGGGGCTGGCTCAATCTGTGTAATTTGTCCGAATATATTTATTTATTTATTTCTTTTTTAAGGTCCACTTTCTACGAAATTTTTTTTTCTTCTCATGTCAATATTTTTATATCTGACGAACTGATGTACTCATGACCTTCAATCAAAACATTAAACAATATAATACTTACACACAGAACGGTTCGTATCCCTCCTGAAGACCACATGTTGTGAAATACTTCAGTGTGTTCACATCTTGACCATATGTTAACCTGTAG
The DNA here is from genome assembly GCA_037179545.1 of Sesamia inferens. NCBI lineage: Eukaryota > Metazoa > Arthropoda > Insecta > Lepidoptera > Noctuidae > Sesamia > Sesamia inferens. Next base: position 8,656,846 of record CM073949.1, read on the forward strand.
ACATAAAACTTGTTTTTATATTTGTTAAGAATTCATATTTGAAAGAGTTTTTATATTTGAAAGAGACATATTACTTCAGGACATAAGTTTTTTGACAATACAATACGGTATGTAATGACGTGACTTATAAGATTATAAGCTACGTAAATTATAATACTTTCCCCAGGCTGTCTAGCCGTCTGATTTTTTTTTATATAATTATAAACTAGCGCTTGACTGTAATCCCTTTTTTTTTGTTATAAAACGGTGCCTGACCGCGATCCTGCCTGATGGTAAGCAGTGATGCAATCGTTGATGGTAAAGCGCAGTAGTTTATTAAACCCATTCACTTAAAAAACTTAGTGAATAGGAAGGAAGACGGCAATTGAGCGAGGTGGTGCAATGTTAAACCCATCAACACGACCAACGATGCTGCGCCAGAGGGAGATTGATGTGGAGACCCTCCACGACCAAACTCCCGACACAACAACACTTGGCGTATCGTACCCGGCACACATCGCAACACAACTGCTCAGACCCGTCCTCCGTACGGCTTCACCAGACGTCATGCCGGAACACGACGAATCGCTTGGCGGCAAGACTTTGTATGGTGCGTGGTAACTTCTACCGGCAGCCGATGTGGCCTACCACCGAGAAGAACAATTTAAATGTCTTCAAGGCTAGAGTGAGCTCTTCATAAATTATAGAACGCTTTACCATCAATGATTGCATCATAGCTTACCATCAGGCGGGATCGCGGTCAGGCACCTTTTTATAACAAAAAAAAAAGTTATCTATTCCACGTATGTTTTGCTGTGTGCCGGTAAGGTCTTTGAATGTTTCTTGTGGTATATATTCAGCACTAATGCCTTTAAAACATTGTGGAATGCAATAAGGAATCCATTACTGCACGGCGTTTATACGCTTATTAATTCATACGTATCTTAATAGTACATTACGATATTAGTGCGTAATGATGGTTATAACATGCGAGGCGGAATTTCAGCCCAAGCCGAAGGCGAGGGCGTAATTGAGCCGAGCATGTTATAAACCAATACGCACGTATATCGTACGACGTTATTTAACACACTTGCGAGGAAACAGAAAAAAAAAGTATTCACGAAAAAAATGGCGCGAGGTTTATTTTCTGCCGTAGCTACGTGAAAATGTTGGCAAAGACGCTAGAGCATGCAGCCAAGTTTTTAAATTACCGAATAAACTGATTTTTTTTATACAAATACAAAATTGTTTATTTCAAATAGGACATCCGTTATTTTAAATAAACTCAATCTGTGAATGCACACTATTGCTTTCTCGCCATTAGTATTATTATTTGCCATTTCAAATATGGAACAGCGCGCTGCTCACTGGCTGGAGCCGTGCGGCGGCGATCAGTTCCAATTATTTGAAATGGCAAATAATGCTGTTTTGGAATTTGATAACACACGCGTAAAAAAAGAGTTAAAAATTCTGTAATAGCACTGTGTGCTGTGTGCATATAAAACGGATGACTCAAGTCACAAAAAAGACGTCACGCTTTTTTATTACTTGAGTCAGTGAGTTTCCTTCAATTTTGTAAGTATAAATGTTAATTAGCTATACTATTGCTATAACCAATTTTTTGGTTTTTATAATTGACAGCTGTTTAAGTCAGAGGTCTTGATACGATGTTATCTTAGCTCTAATATTCTGCAAAACGAATAGTTAAAATTTCATTATAAAATTGTTTATATTTCACATTACTCAAACAAATTGTTTGAGTAAAGAAGGAAGACGGCAGTTGAGCGGGGTGATGCAATGTTAAACCCAGCAACGTCTGTCGTGCCAGAGGGAGATTGATCTGGAGACCCTCCACGACCCAACTCCCGACACAATAACGTTTGGCGCATCGTACCCGGCAAACATCGCAACACAATTACTCAGACCCGTCCTCCGTACGGATTCACTAGACATCATGCCGAACACGACGAATCGCTTGGTGGCAAAACTTTGTCTGGTAGGTGGTAACTTTTGCCGTAATGTATCTTCTTTAAATTTATTTTAAAGAACTGATCCTAATAATCTCTTCTAAAAATCGTTTCGTATGGAGAAGAATAGGCATGACTACATCGTTACTCTTTTAAAATGTTTTGACTATATCTAAAAAGAACACTCACCTAGCTTTCTGCCCCACTCCTAATGTGCAAGCCGGTACAAAGTTGTCTCCCTGAACATCAGCGAACGTGGTCTCTCCACCAAGAGCATCCATCAACAACTCGCCATTCAGCGAGAAACCTGTTATATTATATACTTATTACATTAGTAAAAAATTCTTGACAGATGTTCAGATCGTGGATCTTAGGACCAATTTATGGTGATACGATGTGTAGTAGCAAGAAATTCTATATACGAAGTCAAATCTATGATAATGAAATATAACCACGCTTAACATGATAACATGTCTTAAAAAGTGGGAACAATACTTACATAATCGTTTTTCGACAATGTTTTAACAAAAACAAATTCGTACATTTTTTTTAAAGATATTCTACCTACGTGACGGGATGTGACTAGATTTAAAATTATTTTTTAATTAGAAATTAGCCCTTTATTCAATTCGACCTTGTATAATAAAAAGATGGGAACTACTAACTATAGTAAAAATCAAATTAAATAAAAAAGGAGAAAAGTATGTTATTATTTTTAGTAAACTGACAAACAGGAATGATAAATTATTAAGGACAGTCACACTCGTGTTAATACGTTGAACATTATGAAGTTGAAAGAGTGATACTGAAAACAAAATACTTAATCTGTATTTTAAAGTGTGTCTTTAAACTTCAAAAGTACAACAAAAATCTATTGACTTTTTTACCGTCTGGATAAAACAGGGCATAAAAGGTGAACACTGAACAGAGTAGAAGTCTATGGCACAGAAATGTCTCGCTTTTAATCACAGAGAAGAAATTAAACAAATTGACAATCATAATTATGTAAATTTGACTTAGAAGCCACAGTTGAATTTTGATTTGATTTCTGTACACAAGAAAATTATTCCAGCGGAAGACCTCAGGATTTTATATGAAGTACATATATTTTTTGGAAAAAAAAGTCCGTTCACCTTATACAACATTATTTTTTTTAATGCGGAACCTGAATATAGTTTGTTCAGAACAAGCAACTGAATCGATTCCAATCATTTTTACACCATCTCATATTTTTTCACAATATACATTTAGAAATTGTTGCACTGTGGTTACCGAGCGCGCCACGATGCTTACGATAGATCATAGTACTGCGCACGCCCGCGCAACAGCTGACGCCAGAGGTCAACGCACAGGTCGCCCGCCCAAGCGGAGCGTGGACCATATTTATATTGGGATAGCCAAGTAGGATAACAGGCTCATAACTTTGTGGTTTTTCATGATATATTTTCGAAATTTTGTACATATGTAGATTCTTTAGTTTAAAATACTGGACACGTGTTTCGGGTTTCGTAAAAACAAAAAATAATATTGTATACCCTGCTTTTATGCAGAAGTTAACAAAAGTCAGGTGGTGTATATTTCCACAGGTAGTATTATTTACATTACAAAGGCATTTCAGGAAATGTTAGTCAAACAATTTTAACATGAGATTTAGATATACATATGTATATGTTGGCTACTAACATCTACGCTACATAATTTTTGCGATAATAGCACTACTTTAACCCGACTGTTACTAAAGGATTATGATGATGAAGTGTTGATACAGCTGGAACAACTGATTTGAACTCACCCTCATTACTGAGGACCATTTAGTTTAACTTGAGAGCTACCAATTTAATAAATACTTTTTTTATATTTTTATAATGTTTTCAGACAGCTTTTGATATTAACTTATTAACAGTTACGAAAACTTGGCTCTTTGTTTTTCCTATATAGTTTAAGAACTTAAAAATATAAGAAGAGCAATAGAATCCAGACGAAGGTCAAGTCATCATCATCATCATCATTTCAGACGAAAGACGTCCACTGCTGGACATAGGCCTCCCCCAAGGTTCTCTACGACGACCCGTTCTGCGCCTCCCGCATCCAGCGGTTTCCCGCGACCTTCACCAGCCACCGGTCTACCTTGTCGGGGGCCTACCCTCGCTACGTCTTCCGGTGCGTGGTCGCCACTCGAGAACCCGTCGGTCCCATCGGGCATCGGTCCTACGGGCAATGTGTTCAGCCCACTACCACTTTAGTGTTGCAATTCTTCGGGCTATGTCGGTTACTGTCGTTCTTCTGCGGATCTCCTCATTCCTATTCGATCGCGCTGTGAAACTCCAAGCATAGCCCTCTCCATTACCTTTTGAGTGACTTAGAGCCTTCTTATAAGGCCCATTGTTAGCGACCACGTCTCAATTCCACAAGTCATCACTGGCAACATACACTGGTCGAAGACTTCTGTCTTGAGACACTGCGGTATTTCGGACGAGAAGATTTTACGTAGCTTCCCGAAAGTAGCCCAGCCGAGTTGGATTCGATGATTGACCTCTTTCTCGAAGTTGGACCTTCCTAACTGGATTGTTTGTCCCAGGTACACATAGTTGTAAACAACTTCGAGAACAGAGTCTCCAATCTTAATAGGATTCGGTACAACATGGGCATTAGACATGACTTTCGTCTTATCCATGTTCATTTTAAGATCGACTCGCTCGGAGGCTCTACTGAGGTCTTCGAGCATTGTATTTAGGTCCTCCGCGGTCTCAGCCATGACTACGATATCATCAGCAAACCAAAGGTGTGTCATGTACTCGCCATTGACGTTGATGCCCAATCCTTTCCAGTCCAGAACCTTGAAGACATCCTCCAATGCAGGGGTGAACAGTTTCGGGGAGATAACACCCTGTCTGACACCACGCTGCAGAGGTATTGGTTTCGAGGTCTGCCCCTGTATTCGGACTGACAAGGTGGCGTTTTCGTACAAACCCTTCAGCGCTTCAATCATCATCATCATCTCAGCGTTAATTCCATTCGCATCCGAAGCTTTTCAGGTTTGGAGTCTGGGGTCCGCTTTACCAGTCTAACTGCTGTTCTTGGCTAAACTTCGATATTTTCCCTGAACCGACTGCCGTTTGACCTCCACAACCCGAACGCGATATCGAAGCATTGCAGATAGATCAATGTTGGTGTTGTGAGGACTCCAACAACCCGTAACGACTGCGATCAGATGTTCGTATGGCAACCGGGACCAACGGCTTAACGTGCTTTCCGAGGTACGACCAAGTAAATTATGGGTAAATCAGAAAAGTTTTGCGCCTCGGTAATCTTTCACTTTCAGAATTAGGGCGAATGTCGTGGCGAGTGTCACAGGGTCACTCCCCACCGGGGCATTATCAGTTGTGTTCTGCCGGAGTGCACCTATGATTGCGGCTTCGTATGAAGCATTTTCTCTTTTAGGTTGCCTACTCCGGTTGTTCCTTGTCGTATGCCAGTTTACAGGTTTAGAAAACTTTTGTAACAAAAGTCCTACTGGTCTATACTAGATGTCATAATGCCGGGTTCGTTTTTTCGAATATTAGACTGACGATGTTAGCCTAAGCCCATACTTTTGCTGACAGATCTGTATTTCGATGGCTGTAAAGACTTTGAAATAAAGCCCCATCACGAAACGGATAAGAAACAAGGCCCGGAGATTAGAACCAAATCGTTTAGTCCATTACAAATCACAGGTTCCTAGACCATGAAAATCAGCATAGATGAACAAACTGGATTAGCTGTGAGTTAAAAACAAACAGTGCAAAATAGACCACGGTGCTTAAATATTGTTCATACATTTAGCAACTTCATATCTTCTGTTAAAACTTCAAACGTGTTTAACAATGATCCCAGTAAAGGGGTGAGTGTGCCAATCACATTAATCATTTTCATTCTGTCAATCGTTCAATAGTGCGACTCTATCAATCATAGCAAGCGAAGCGATGCAGTGGAATCTAATGTCGATTTCATTTAAGCGTTTTGCGTTTAAGCATCCAAAGTATTTGTAGCGAATTCTCTTAATAGTGGTAGGAACATTTTTAGAAATAGTGGTAATGTATATTTATATGGGATTTTATAAATAATAAGTTAATAATAATTGTATGGAAAAAAAAATGATCTAACTTTATGAGCATGAAATTGAATGTCAGAATAAATAAATTGGGTCGGGTATAATAATGATCAATCGATTAGATTAAAAAAAGCAATCTATTAGCGAAATTAAAGGTTAAAAATATCACAGAATAATTGTATTTATGTTAGGTAAACCGAAAAATAAGAAATCAGATCCTTAGATACTAAAAATAGTGAAAAGATTAACGAAGAAAATCTAGAAAGGTAATAATTTGAATGTTGACACAAATGTTCCCGCCACTAAACAAGCCAGTTTCACTCTGATATTTACTTATCGTCTTATCAATGAGATCTAGGAACACGCCCACTACGTCACCAACAGCCCATTGCTTGCCGAAAGACTCTGTGCTACCGCTGTACACTTTTTCCTCCTTGAAAGTCGGGAAAAAATAGGTTTTACCTTAAGTCGAATGACATAGAGATGGATTTTATTGAATTATTTTATTCTGCGTATACCTTTTGCTTTCTGTGAAGCGTTTGATGTTCTTATATATTATTAAAAACACATCAAAATACCTATATGATTTCTTTTTATTGCATACAAAATGTGGTTTTTATATGAGGTCTAATGTTTCCATTGCGACTGGAATATTTTGATTTAGTTGATAATTGATCATTATACAAATGATTTCATATAGGAGTACCTCAGGGTTATATTTCAAGCCCAACTTTTGAGATGACTAGTCTAAAACTTATTCTTGAAGAAACCAACGTTTTCCATACATAAAACCACACTTAGTATACGATTTAAATTAAAATGGCTAATGAATTGTTTTTTTAATACATTTTTTTTTCTAACATATTAATTTCTAAATAACATATAATTAAAGGTTCCGTTATAATAGAGAATGGGGCAAACATAACATTCAACAGAGGACAGCAGCGGGAGAGGTGTTTTACGGAAAGTTACCACGAGTTAACCACATAGTTACAGAAGGAAAAGACCTGGTAGAAAAGGTGCTACTCTGTTTTTCAAATAAAAACGATATTTTTATGTAAAAAAGAACTAAATTGGTACAGCAAATAATGCGAGCATAAGACTTCCTTAATATCTTTAGTAATATTTTTATTGTTGTGTTAAATGCTTTGGATTTTTCTGCTTTACAATGATTATGAGAAAATAAAAAAAATGTATACAGTATTTTTTTTTGAGGTCTGTGTACCTAATGAATGAATCACAAAAACTTTTTGTTACAGAAAAAAAAAACTATATTATCGCGGACCTAACAACCAAATCAGAGTAGCACCCTTTTGTCCCTATCTGTGGTAACTCACTAATGGTCTGGTCTGTGACATCGAGGAAGCAGCCGACAATATCGCCCACTTTGAGCTGCAGTCCGAAACTATCGGTCGCGGCGCCGTGCACTTTAAGTGCCTGTAGTAATAATAGTTTTAATTTCTGTTCTATGGTGACGGACGGAGAAGAAGAGTTACCATCATTACAAATTTTTGTTAACTACACAGTTTTTTTTTTAATAATTAAGTATAAACTAGCGCTTGACTGCAATCCCGCCTGATGGTAAGCAGTGATGCAATCGTTGATGGTAAAGCGCACTAGTTTATTAAGCCCATTCACTTAAAAAAAAAAACTTAGTGAATAGGAAGGAAGACGACGATTGAGCGAGGTGGTACAATGTTAAACCCAACAACACGACGAACGATTCTGCGCCAGAGGGAGATTGATGTGGAGACCCTCCACGACCAAACTCCCGACGCAGCAACACTTGGCGTATCGTACCCGACACACATCGCAACACAACTGCTCAGACCCGTCCTCCGCACGGCTTCACCAGACATCATGCCGGAACATGACGAATTGCTTGGCGGCAAGACTTTGTCTGGTGTGGTAACTTCTGCCGGCAGCCGATGTTATGGCCTACCACCCCCGACCCTTAATAACCCCGATTTCAAGATCAAAAGACCAGATTTCAGATACAATTCACTCTGGTTATTTATTGAGACAAGTATTTTTTACAATTTTTTTTTAAAACGCTCAGCTTCTTCCAGTATGAGAACACAACCAATATAAAAGACAACAATTTATTATTTCTAGCTAAAAATTTATTGAAACTTACATTGTATCCGTCGAATGCCCAAGAGTTCTCATCTTGGCCAAGCATCATTCCTGGTGCCATATCAGCGTGAGCCCAGCCCACCTGGAATCAAAGCTCGATTCATCCATCTCACTAATATGATAAAGGCAAAAGTTTGTGTGTGTGTTTGTCACTTCTTCACGCTCAAACGGCCAAACCAATGTTGATAGGTGCTTTATAACCAGAAATTTCTAATAGGATACTTTTTTTTTTAAACCCTCTCTAGGAATTACTCCTGTAGGGTGCGTTTGCAAATAAAAGCATATATAAAGTCACATACACAAACAGTCAGACTAGGAACGACTACCTGTAAGTCACACAAATATTTGTTGCGTGCGGGATTCGAACCCGCGACACATGGCTCAGCAGTCGATCGTCAGCCCCTGCACCAAACGTGTCGACGTTTTCATTATGACATTCCCATGTAATCGAAACTTTTGTATGTAAAAACGCGGAGTGATACAAGTTATAACTAAATGCTTATTTCCAATTTTGATCCAAATACATCCAAAATTGATGGCTTCAATAATCTTGACTAGGAAAGGGTTCCATCATATACAGTGTGTGTAGCCAATTAAAAAGCCAAATATAACAAAACTAACCGCCGTCTGAGACTTCATTCGCGTGTAATTATTATGCTCCGCTCCCATTGGTTGTAGCGTGATGTAATATAGCCTAAATCCTTCCTGGGATAATGAGCTATCAAACGCAAAAATAATTTTTCGAATCGGGCCCGTGGTTCCTGAGATTAGCTCGTTCAAACAAACAAACTCTTCAGCTTTATACAATATGTAAAGAAAACCCTGTCAGAGCCGTAAGGATAATAAAGGTTAGGTAAACACATGCCCAAATATAATATAGAATTTTACGTAATCATCATAGAAACAATACTAATGAATTTTGACATAATCTTTTTTTTCCGCGAATTAATTCCAACTTCCCCGAAATTTGTTAATTTTTAAAAAAGTGACAACACCGGTATTATTATGAGCGAATAGCGATGCGACCACGTGCCGCGTGCCCTGTCCCCCGCCGCCCGCGGACGGGTTGTTTACCGCAAATGTATTAAGTTACCTCTTTTTGCGAAATAATATTTATTTTTTTAGGAGGAACTTTTTTTAAGTTTAGCCCGGCTTCGTATCCATTAGTAGAATCAGTTATCGATACCTAACAATACCATCACTGATCGGACAGGGTTTTCTTTACATATTGTATATTAGTACTAGCGATCCGCCCGGCTTCGCATGGGTGCAATGGTGATACTAAATACATTACAAAAAACTGTTAACGTTGCATAAAAAATATAGCGGCCCGCCGCCCAACCGGCTGGTACCGCCGCAAATGCGACGCCCCACAATTTTTAAATTTCTAATATCTTTGAAACTATTTACTGAAATCATGTGCTGTAAAAGGCGATATAGAACTATATTAAAAAATTTAGGGGTGGATTACACTTAACATTTAGGGGGATAAAAAATAGATGTTGTCCGATTCTCAGACCACTCAATATGCACACAAAATTTCATGAGAATCGGGAAAGCCGTTTCGGAGGAGTTTAAGCACAAACACCGCGATACGAGAATTTTATATACTAGATAGATTAAAGTTACCCTCATAGGCCCAGCGGTTAGGATTTCAAACTCGAAGTACCACTTGCCGGAGCCAACTGCATAGTTCTTCTCCGCACGGTAAGTTCTGAAGTCCGCTTGCTTCTGTTTTGATGCCTCCAATAAGAGTGCTGTAAAAGAATTAATATATAGTTTATTTGTTTTTCAAAACAAACATCAACCTTATTTGAATACAAATTAAGTTGATTTCAGAAGACTACCACTAATAAAATTAATTAATAAAAAATATAAAAATGTGGAGTTATTTCTCCTTTATTTCATATTTGTGTACATTTTTAGCAAACAAATCGTAAACGACATTAACATTGTCAATATATACTCTCCCAGAACGAGAGGGGACGCGCAGATAAATCGTAAACGGCATTTGAAATGTCAATACTGATGGAGAAGAAGACGCATACGCATCTCAAAATCAAAAATGAAAGCATCAATTATTCAAGTAAACCAATTACGGGCACTTTTTTCTTAAAACAAAAACGTTGCCCCGCACATCTGTATCGTGGGTACTTTAACACACATAAACTCACATACACAAACAACTAGACCCAGAAAATACTTGTATAAATAGGTACTTGTTCCATGCTGGAATCGAACCCGCGACATGCAGCGCAGCAGTCAAACAGTTACCCCCTTATTCATAAAAAAAATTGTGAGCCGTCATGGGACGCCTGGCAGATGTGAAACATCGTGTGTGTACAAGGATTATGCATAAAAGATAATATTATTACAGGAATTAAATATATAACGAATTTAAAATAAAAAAAAGAATATAAAAAAACTAGATAATTTTTTTTTTTTTTTTTACAATCTCAAATCTTAGTTAATTTTTGCAATATATGACTAAAGATTTGCAAATATAAATTTTATTAATAAATTTTTCCATATTAATTCCTTCATGAATAATAAAACAATATTTAATATATTTTTTTATAATTATTAATCTTAATATAATTTATATAATTACTAACATGATTAATATGAATATAATTAATTAAATATGAAAAAGAAAAACAAATAGCGTGGCGACCCGTCGCCACGGCAAGCGTCGCCACACCAACGATTCGGTTTACAAGTGATCCTATAGATGTTTCACATCAAAACTGCTTAAAGTTAACTAGTGATTAGCGATTGTTTAAACGTACATTTTAGACATTTGCACATCACTGAACTTTAATCATCGTTTATGAATAAACACCTTAAACTCGTCAAAAATGTATGGTTAAAGAATCGCTAATCACTAGTTAACTTTAAGCAGCATTTATGAATAAGGGGTTCAATCACTACGCCAACCATGTTGTTCTACTTTTGAATTGTCAGAGAGTCTGTGAGCGTAAGTCTCTATGGCGGAGAACGGGCAAGAAACTACACGGACGCCCTTTTGAATCATAAAATTGTCTCCAGCATAAAATATCTGCCATCTCGAAACGGTCTCCAAAGCCTGGAGCACAGGCGTAGAGTGGCCAGCCTTTCGGTCTTCTATAGGATGCATTCTGGTGAGTGTGCAAGGGAATTGCATGATTTAATTCCCCCATCTCCGTTCCATCATCGGACGACCCGTTGTACGGCGAGTTTCCACCCTTACGTTGTTGACACCACTGCGATCCGGACGAAGCGTTTTGCTTCCTCCTTTATACCGCGTACATCGAGGGACTGGAACAATTTGCCGGCGTCGGTGTTTCCGTCACATTACGATTTGAGTGTCTTCAAGGCTAGAGTGAATAGGCTCTTAATAAACTAGCGCGCTTTACCATCAATGATTGCGTCACTGCTTACCATCAGGCGAGATTGCGGTCAAGCGCTGGTTTATAATTTATAAAAAAAAAAAAAAAAAAAATCTGCCTTCTTCTTCTTATTAGCCTGTAGATATCCACTGCTGGACAAAGTCGTCCCCACAGGCTTTCCACGATGACCAGTCTAGTGCTGTCCGCATTCATCGGCTTCCCGCGACCTTCACCAGGTCATCGGTCCACCTTGTTGGGGGCCTCCCTACGCTGCATCTTCTAGTACGTGGCCGTCACTCCAGAACCTTACTGCCCCATCGGCCATCGGTTCTACAAGCATTGTGCCCCGCCCACTGCAACTTAATGTTAGTGATTCGAAGAGCTATGTCGGTGACTTTGGCTCATTCCTGATTCTATCGCGTAGAGAAACTGCTAGCATAGCTCTTTCCATTGCCTTTTGTGTGACTTTGAGCCTTCGTATGATGCCCGTTGTGAGCGACCACGTTTCAGTTCTGTATGTCATCACTGGCAACACACACTGATCAAAGACTTTAGTCTTGAGACACTGTGGTATCTTGGACGACGAGAAGATGTAGCGTAGCTTCCCGAACGCTGCCCAGCCGAGCTGGATTCGACGAGCCACCTCTATCCCGAAGTTGGACCTATCTAGTTGGACTTTTTTTTTGTTTTTTTTTTTTAATAATTATAAACTAGCGCTTGACCGCAATCCCGCCTGATGGTAAGAAGTGATGCAATCGTTAATGGTAAAGCACGCTAGTTTATTTAGAGCCTGTCCACTCAGAAAAAACTGAGCGAATAGGAAGGAAGACGGCAGTTGAGCGAGGTGATGCAATGTTAAACCCAACAACACGACCAACGATGCTGCGCCAAAGGGAGATTGATCTGAAGACCCTCCACAACCAAACTCCCAACACAACAACATTAGGCGCATCGTACCCGGCACACATCGCAACACAACTGCTCAGACCCGTCCTCCGTACGGCTTCACCAGACATCATGCCGGAACACGACAAATCGCTTGGCGACAAGGCTTTGTCTGGTGGATGGTAACTTCTGCCGGCGGCCGATGTTATGGCCTACCACCGAGAAAATGGACTGTTTGTCATCTACGTAAACACAGATATATTTCTTTAGCATATACTTGTATCCTGAAACACTTTCCTTACCTTCATGCTGTTCTCCAGTGGGTGGGTCCAGCATGTACCCATACACCAGTAGTGTCCTTACAGTTTCCGAAGCGGTGTCTCTATTCGCTTTCTTAATGGCATCGTCAACTTTTGGGTAAGGTACCAGGTGAGGGGAGCGGTGCATATCAGGGTCCTACAATAATAAAAACAGTTAGTAACAGTGAAGAATTTATTTTATGATTTATTTATTATTCGGTTAGAAGTCGAAAATAGTTTTTTTATATACAATATTAAATAAAACCCTGTAGATCCGTGAAGGTATTGTTAGGTATCGATAATTGATTCTACTAATGCCCATAAAGCCGGGCGAAACTAAAAAAAAAATCCCCCTAAAAAATAAATATTATTTCGCAAAAAGAGGTAACTTAATACATGTGCGGTAGGCAATACATGCGCGGGCGAAGGGGCGCAGGGCACGCGGCACGTGGTCGCATAGCTCATAATTATACCGTCAAAATGGTGTTGTCACTTTTTAAAAAAATACCAAATTTTGGGGACGTTGGAATTCATTCGAGGAAAAAAAAGATAATTTCAAAATTCATTAGTATTGTTACTATGATGATTAATATGTAAAATTTCATATTCGGTCATATCTTTACCTAATCTTTATTATTTTTATGGGCCGGACGGGGTTTTATTTACATATTGTATAATTATAAACTCGTGCTGCAATCGTTGATGGTAAAGCGCGCTAGTTTGTTAAAAGCCTATTCACTCAAAAAAAAACTAGGTGAATAGGAAGGAAGACGACAGTTGAGCGTGTGGATGTTATATTAAGCCCAACAACACGACGCTGCACCAAAGGGATATTGATCTGGAGACCCTCCACGACCAAACTCCTGACACAACAAGATTTGGCGCATCGTACCCGGCACACATCCGTGGGTCGAAACGATTCGTGTAAATATCACGCGTACGGCCTGTCACTGGAACTTGGCCAATTTAACTGAGAATGCCGCAGTATGTATTTTTCTTCAATACCTCTCTCTTAAACGTCATCTCCGTATCATCACCCATACTTCTAAATTATTATTAAATCAAAACAAAATAGATAGTGACAGTAAATACACATATACAATAGACAGATATAGTAGATATAAACACGATATAATGAGATTCCTCTCATATGTCATGTTATTTATACACATAGATAAATAAAACAATATTTATATGAATTAGAGAATGGAGTTTCAGTCACCTGAATCCAGCAGGGAATGATTTTACCCGTCATTTTGAACAAATTGTGTTATCAAAAAACCAATGTATTTTACAATAAAAATATTCTTTTTTTTATATATGTACAATTCTGATATTAGTGTTTTAAAGAAAGTTGCTTAGATTCACGTGTAGGACGATCCCATTGACGGATGCAGGAGACTTGATCGACACTCCGAAAAATAAAACATAAGCACATAATATACAGCCAAATAGAAGTACATAATACAATATACAGCGACGTGTTCTTCTTTCTTCATTGAAGAGGCACGCAATGACATCTTGCTGTGACCCTCACACCTAATAGAACAATACCATACTAAGTGTGAGAGTCACAGTTGACGTCACTGGTATTGTCCAGAAGCATATCTATATATCTTCTTGAGCCTTTAGAGGTCCACTTTCTTCACTTGGACAAAGGCCTCCCCCACGGTTTTCATTCCATTGGAGGGGTTTGCCATAATGCCCACGCTTGTCAGGCGGGTGGGGGATCGCAGTAATTTGATATTCCACAGGAGAAGCGCTGCTACCCGCTTCGCTGGCGAGGGTTCCCTTAGTCGCCTCTTACGACACCCACAGGAGAATATCATCATCATCATCATCAACCTTTTTTATCGTCCCACTGCTGGGCACAGATCTCCTCTCATACAGAGAAGGATTGAACGTAATCACCACGCTTGCTCAATGCGGGTTGGCGATTTCAGACTTATAAAGTCCAGGTTTCCTCAAGATGTTTTCCTTCACCTGCAGTCAATAGTGTCTAAGATATACTTAGAAATTACATATAACTTTAGAAAAGTTACATTGGTACTTGCCTGACCTGGAATCGAACCCGCGCACTCATACTTGAGAGGCTGGTGTTTTAACCACTAGGCCACCACGACTCACCGGCCACCGGGCACCGACGGGAGAATATGGGATGGTACTATTCTAAGCCCGGTACCACACGGGGTACAGTATTCACAGCTATATAATATGTATTTATATATAAAACCCTAAAAATGGAGATATTAACTGCCCCATTGCATAGCGTTGTGTGAGACGTTTTCCAGCTAGATGGCGGACGACCTAAGAAGGTGGCTGAGACAGATTTGATGCAAAAGGCGGACGAAAGGGCGTTATGGCGTAGAGATAGGCTTATGGCCAGCAGTGGACTGTAATAGGTTGAGTTCATTGGACTAGCTAAAACAGATATGGCACAAAATAAACCTTACAATAGAAATATTTTTTCACGAAGAGATGTTTTTACGTTTGACGCTAGGAGATGCGAGTGTAAAACTACATACATGCAACAGATTTAAAAGGTTTACAGTCAAAAA
This sequence comes from Sesamia inferens, assembly GCA_037179545.1. Taxonomy (NCBI): domain Eukaryota; kingdom Metazoa; phylum Arthropoda; class Insecta; order Lepidoptera; family Noctuidae; genus Sesamia; species Sesamia inferens. The sequence continues at coordinate 8,672,128 of CM073949.1, forward strand.
GTAATGAAGTTCATTATCTGTCTTGCTTTTCTCCAATTATTTTCGCGTCAGCTTCCAGCCAAACCGGATGCAGCTGAGTTTATAGAAATAGATGTTTTATAGAAAAAAATCTGTAGTATAAAAATAATTGAAAGCAGGCACACACACGCCCAGTTTCTTGAATGAAAATTATCGACACGTCAAAATTAAATGTAACACAAGTGATGCCGTTGGCTGTTGATAAATCGTTCAAACAATCATAATCAATTAATCGAACAATGACAGCAGTTTCTTCGGGATAGTATTTTTTTATATATCATATACCATGTTATTTTTTGTATATACGAAGCCCGAAACACGTGTCCAATATTTTTAAGTAAAAAATCTATGTACAAAATTTCAAAAAGATATAATGAAAAACCACAAAGTTATGAGCTTGCTATTCTACTTGGTTGTCGCAACAAAAATATGGCCAAAGGTCCGCTTGTGCGGGCGAGCCCAGGGCGTTGACCTCTGGCGTCAGTTGTTGCGCGCGAGTACTATGATCTATCCTAAAGCTGCGTGCGCGCGCTTGGTATCCAAACAGCAACAATTTCTAAATATATTTAGGAAAACATATAACATGGTGTAAAAATGATAGGAATCGATTCAGTTGCTTATTCTGAACTAACTATATTCAGGTTTCGTATAAACAAAAATTTTATTATGTTGTATAGATCGCTTTTTCTCCCATTATACGCAGCCAAACTTGACAAACCAGTTATCAAAATGCACAGAATTTATCATAGATTCTGTATCACGTGATTCACATTTATGAACATTATTATTTTTCCAAAAAGTTACTTTATAAAACGCCTGCTCTGAGAGCGGGTGTAGGCCTTATATCAAGATAATTTTCGTTCGAGAACAAGGCTGTCCATCGGCTAAACACTTGATGACAGAAGAAACGATGCGGTGAACATGGAGATGCTAGATGAAAGGCACTCAGGGATATCATGCTGTGACCCTCACACCTAATAGAATTGTACCATACTAAGTGTGAGAGTCACAGCAGACAGCACTGGTCGAATCCTGATGACATTAGGGCAGCTCGATGAATGATGGATAGACTATACGCTGATGGTAAATAGCAAACATAAGTACTATTTACAAAATATGAAAAAAAAACCATATAAGTTATAAAATATTTACATAATATCAGATAAATAAAACAAGGCATATAAAGATAACGTTATAAATAAAGCTAGTATTAATAGCACACATATACTTTTTTTTTTTAATAATTATGTGTAAACTAGCGCTTGACCGCAGTCCCGCCTGATGGTAAGCAGTGATGCGATCGTTGATGGTAAAGCGCGCTAGTTTATTAAGAGCCTATTCACTCAGAAACACTGTGCGAATAGGAAGGAAGACGGCAGTTGAGCGAGGTGATGCAATGTTAAACCCAACAACACGACCAACGATGCTGCGCCAAAGGGAGATTGATCTGAAGACCCTCTACGACCAAACTCCCAACACAACAACATTAGGCGCATCGTACTCGGCACACATCGCAACACAACTGCTCAGACCCGTCCTCCGTACGGCTTCACCAGACATCATGCCGGAACACGACAAATCGCTGGGTGGCAAGGCTTTGTCTGGTGGGTGGTAACTTCTGCCGGCGGCCGATGTTATGGCCTACCACCTAAGTAAAAAAAACATTAACCCACCAAGAAATGTCTGTATTATTTTTTTAAATCTAGTTTTGGAAGTTTTACGGTAGTCCTACGTGCGCATGTCCGACTCGTACTTGGCCGGAATTTCTTCAAACGTTTAGCGTTAGTGATTTGTCGTTCATCCTAGCTTTAAAGATCGTTCGCTTACCTCATTAAGTCCGTATGTCCATCCTTGCTGTATTCTCTCCCTGGCCCATAGGTTGTGTGTATTTTCTGCCAGCTGGTCAACTAGTTCGTCCATCTTGGGTGTCAGGGTGACAGCACTCAGGTCCAAAGGTGCTGGCTTGTAGCCGTTTGACTGTGGGAAAGGTAATTCGCGATTTATAGTAATACTTATCCCAGTCGAATCCGAAGCTTTTCAGATTTGGAGTTTGGAGTCCGCTTTACCAGTTTGACTTCAACCACCCGAAGGTGCTATCGAAGCATTGCAGTTAGACCAATAGTTGGACCTTTGAGGGCACCAACAAACCGTAACGACTGCCATTATATGTTCGTATGGCAACCGGGACCAACGGCTTAACGTGCTTTCCGAGGCATGACCAGACCGAGACTACGCGGGGATCGAACCCGCGCCTCCTTGCGCAGCCGCCGCGTTCGCTACCGCTACATCACGGAGGCTGTTCAATGTTATTTTATAACTCAATATTAATAAATATAAAAAATAGGTACTCATTGTTTTTTTAACTTATGTAGTTTAAAAAAAACTGCTATAGTGGAAGCGATACTAGGATGTAAAGTTTATTATTATAAGGTTTAATATTTCTCTTATTTTTAAATATATTAAATTTTATCATTAAATTACTTATACAAATTTTTAAAAATCTGAAAATAAGCGAAATGGTAAACACAGGCGTCTACAGTTTATATTACTCCATTAAAAAATTCTTTACTGTATGCGCTAGTACTGCACTCTGGTGACCGAATATTGAAGTACTATCCCTTACTTGCACTTGAAATTTAAATTTGAATTTTGAATATTAGTACTTTGAATATATACGGACAAATCACACAGATTGAGCTAGCCCCAAAGTAAGCTCGAGACTTGTGTTATGGGATACTTACTCAACGATATTATATTTATAATAGATACATAAATAGATAAACATCCAAGACCCAGGGCAATCAGGAAAAGATCGTTTTCCATCATGACCTGGCCGAGGCCATCATGGCCTGTTGATCGCTGCGCCACGGAGGGCGACAGCTACTTGAGTGTTGAGTACAAATTATTTGAGTGATTACTTTGGTGTTTCTATACAATAACAGGTAAAAGGTCGATAGAGATAAGACCGTCCATTGTGTCACCCTTTGTAAAATCTTTATATTTATTTTCTGTAACATGCAACGTTATTTCTTGTTTATGCAAAACCTGAATACAGTTTGTTCAGAATAAGCAACTGAATCGATTCCAATAATTTTTACACCATGTTATATTTTTCCCAAATACATTTAGAAATTGTTGCGGTGTGGTTACCGAGCGTCCCATGCAGCTTACGATAGATCATAAGTACTGCGCGCCCGCGCAACAGTCAACGCCGTGTTTGTTGGGACAGCCAAATAGGATAACAAGCTTATAACTTTGTGGTTTTTCATGATATCTTTTTGAAATTTTGTACATAGATTCATTACTTTAAAATATTGGACACGTATTTCAGGTTTTGCATGAACAAAAAATAATGTTCTATATGATGTACATAATAAAAAGTATTCTATTCTATTTTAATACCTGCATGAATGGTTCGTTGGGCAGACGAACATTGCGGATGCGCGCCGGCGGCTTGTCCAGACTGATGTAGTAGCCCAGAGCCAGGATAGTCCTGTCAATATATATAATAATAATACATACATACTAATATTATAAATGAGATAAGATAAGATAAGATAAGATAAGATAAGATAAGATAAGATAAGATAAGATAAGATAAGATAAGATAAGATAAGATAAGATAAGATAAGATAAGATAAGAAAGTATCTCTGTCTGTCTCTCTGTCCGGCTTTCACGACAAAACCACTGAACCGATTGTAATGAAATTTGGTACACAGATAGTCTAGAGCCTGAGAAAGGACATAGGCTATATAAAGATAAAGATAAAGATTATTTATTTGTAAAAACATGCGTTTACATTAACTGATTTAACAGACATGCAAGATACTGAAAATATATGCTGTGAGCGTCCATGTTTTGCCAATCAGGGCGTACAAATGTTCTAGGTATTAGGATTACATTTTCCATAATTGGTATACATATAGTCATTTTAAATGTCATAGCAAAATACAAAGCAAACAAATAATAATATTGATGTCAAGATAACTTATAGTATAAATATATTACAGTCAAGAAAAAATTATGTCAAATTACCAATTTACAAATTATGTCAAATTGTCAATTACCTAAAGTCAAAAATAAATTATATCACAGTATATTCAATAGTGTCAAATTGGTATCTAAGTTACAGTAGGTAATTAAATAAAAGTTATATATATTTAAAGTTCATATTATTCCATTGTTATTTTTATACAATATGTATATTATGTAGTAGTCAAAACAGAAAAGTCTTTCTCATTCAAAAAATCTTGCAGATTGTAATATGTTTTACTAATAAATAAATATAACATCCCGCTATGACCAATAGGAGCAGAGCAGTAACAAAAAATGTTGCGAAAACGGGGGCAAACGCGGACGTATATATTGCTCCCATTATTTTAACAGGCGCTTATTTTATATCAACACGCGGACGGAGGCGCGCGCAACAGCTAGTATGTATTATAAATTAGTCGCGTCACGCGGATTCACCTGCATAGGTTTCGATTCCGTTTGAAAATCGGGATCAAAGTAGTAGTTTTACCTAATTAGAGACTATCTGTATGTAGTGACTTGGACGCGACCCTTTTTGGAAACTCATAGGGGAGGCCTATGCTATGTTCTGCAGTGGACTCATATGGGTGAGAGAAACCTTATTATGTATGATTTAAATTTATATCTATACTAATATATAAAGCTGAAGAGTTTGTTTGTTTGTTTGTTTGTTCGTTTGAACGCGCTAATCTCAGGAACTATTGGTCAGATTTAAAAAATATTTTTGTGTTGGATAGTGTGATTATAAAAGTAAAGTTTAAGCTTTCTGCCACAGTGGCGCTAGTCGTCCAGATATGTAGACTCTTTTATAATACTTGAATGTATACTCTCTTTTATAATATTTGAATGTATGTTCTCTTTTATAATATTTGAATGTGTTCTATTTTATAATATTTGAATGTATGTTCTCTTTTATAATATTTGATTGTATGTTCTCTTTTATAATATTTGAATGTGTTCTCTTTTATAATATTTGAATGTATGTTCTCTTTTATAATATTTGAATGTATGTTCTCTTTTACAATATTTGAATGTGTTCTCTTTTATAATACTTGAATGCATGCTCTCTTTTATAATATTTGAATGTGTTCTCTTTTATAATATTTGAATGTGTGTTCTCTTTTATAATATTTGAATGTATGTTCTCTTTTATAATATTTGAATGTATGTCCTCTTTTATAATATTTGAATGTGTTCTCTTTTATAGTATTTGAATGTATGTTCTCTTTTATAATATTTGAATGTATGTTCTCTTTTATAATATTTGGATGTGTTCTCTTTTATAATATTTGAATGTATGTTCTCTTTTATAATATTTGAATGTATGTTCTCTTTTATAATATTTCAATGTGTTCTCTTTTATAATATTTGAATGTATGTTCTCTTTTATAATATTTGAATGTATGTTCTCTTTTATAATATTTGAATGTGTTCTATTTTATAATATTTGAATGTATTTTCTATTTTACAATATTTGAATGTTTGTTCTCTTTTATAATATTTGAATGTATGTTCTCTTTTATAATATTTGGATGTGTTCTCTTTTATAATATTTGAATGTATGTTCTCTTTTATAATACTTGAATGTATGTTCTCTTTTATAATATTTGAATGTGTTCTCTTTTATAATATTTGAATGTATGCTCTCTTTTATAATATTTGAATGTATGTTCTCTTTGATAATATTTGAATGTATTCTCTTTTATAATATTTGAATGTATGTTCTCTTTTATAATATTTGAATGTATGTTCTCTTTTATAATATTTGGATGTGTTCTCTTTTATAATATTTGAATGTATGTTCTCTTTTATAATATTTGAATGTATGTTCTCTTTTATAATATTTGAATGTATGTTCTCTTTTATAATATTTGAATGTATGTTCTCTTTTATAATATTTGAATGTGTTCTCTTTTATAATATTTGAATGTATGTTCTCTTTTATAATATTTGAATGTAAGTTCTGTTTTATAATATTTGAATGTATGTTCTCTTTTATAATATTTGAATGTATGTTCTCTCTGATTGACGGCGTCGACATGGTAACTTGTGTGCGGTGAAATACTGCCTAATTCTAATAGATAGCCCATTAATCCAGGAAGGCTTTAAGTTCGATAACATCACGAAGCCTAGAAAATTATAAGATTCACTTTATCTGGAGATTAAATAATAAAAAGTATCATACTTGAGTGTTTGGACAGCGAGTTGTATGTCGTATCTCTTCTCAGCCGGCGGCAGACGCTCGAAGGGCACGAGGCACGGATGTATCTTGTGAAGGTCTTCACGTTGATCACCGTACATCCAGCCTGCTTCGATCTGTTTAGGATTAATAGCATAATACGTTATCATCCAGGAATAATGGTTCATATTCAAGTATGGGCCTAATGATCAGCACCTTAATCGAATAACACACAGTTTGATACCTTTTGAAGCATATTGCCAATTCATTGCTCCATCATCATCATCAACCTTTTTATCGTCCCACTGCAGGGTACAGGTCTCCTCTCATACAGAGAAGGATTGAGCGTAATCACCACGCTTGCTCAATGCGGGTTGGCGATTTCAGACTTATAAAGTCCAGGTTTGCTCAAGACGTTTTCCTTCACCTTCAGTCACTGGTGTCCAAGATATACTTAGAAAGTACATATAACTTAAGAAAAGTTACATTGGTACTTGCCTGACCTGGAATCGAACCCGCGCACTCATACTTGAGAGGCTGGTGTTTTAACCACTAGGCCACCACGACTACAGATCCATACGATCCATTGCTCCATATGTTCGACAAATCATCATCATCATAATCATCTTAGCGGTTATCCCGGTTGCATCCGCGGCTTTCGCGTTGGAGCCCGGGGTCCGCTTTCTTGCTCAATTTCCTCCATTCCGCGCGATCTTTAGCATCCTGTGGTGTGAGATTGTTGGCACGCATGTCATCTCTTACAACGTCAAGCCAGCACTTCTTTGGCCATATTACAAAACGATTTTTTTTTTTTTAATAAATTATAAACTAGCGCTTGACCGCAATCCCGCCTGATGGTAAGCAGTGATGCGATCGTTGATGGTAAAGCGCGCTAGTTTATTAAGAACGTATTCACTCTAGCCTTAAAGACTCTCAAATTGTAGTGTTACGGAAACACCGGCAAATTGTTCCAGTCTCTCGATGTACGCGATATAAAAGAAGAAGCGAAACGCTTCGTCCGGATCGCAGCGGTGTCAACAACGTAAGGGTGGAAACTCGCCGTACGACGGGTCGTCCGATGATGGAACGGAGATGGGGGAATTAAATCACGCAATTCCCTTGCACACTCGGCAGAATGCATCCTATAGAAGACCGAAAGGCTGGCTACTCTACGCCTGTGCTCCATGCTAAATTATTATAATATATAATTATATAATATATATTATAATATAATCTGTCGATAAAGTAGACACAATAGTTAAGCAATGAACCTGAATCTATGTCATACATGAACATTTGCTCCCTTACTACAAAACGAATCTAATATCATGTCCGGACTTAATCTTTGAGTCAGTAGGGTAAACCAGACAAACGTGCCTCACTATTTGAAAAATGCAAATAAAAATTAATTTTTGTTCAGAACATGTTTATTGAAATAATCAGTCTTAACCTCTGGCTCAATTGGCCTAACAAAAACTAAAAATCTTTTAAAATATGATTAAAAATAACTGATATCAACAATTTTGTTAAACTTAGGGTGGGGCACATTACACTGATATATCCGTCTTGAATAAACTAGCGCGCTTTACCATCAACGATCGCTTCACTGCTTACCATCAGGCGGGATTGCGGTCAAGCGCTAGTTTATAATTAAAAAAAAAAAGTGCCCCAGCAAGCTATCGTATCCAGTTTCTTCTCAAATCCTGTATCGTGTCTACGAATTCTCTGCTTCGACCTCCAACACCTGAGGATGTGTCTTCACAATGTGCGCGAAGGTATTCCATATCAGGGACTTCATTTACCCTCATTTTCTTATTTATTACATTCTCCAGCTCCTTCTGTAAATTTTCTTGGATCAGCAGCTTTAACCCATTTTCTCAACAAATCATAATATTATTAGACACAGATCAACATAGGAACTCAGGAATAATCTTCGTAAGGGACACATTAGCCGAAAAAAATCGGGGCGTATTAGACGATATACCGTGTAATGATACCGTCCATTTAAATAATTCTGATTTTCATAAAGAAACCCGGAACGGATTTATAAGCAAACAACAGTTAAATGAGGTTAGTATTCAATAAAAAAAATTAAAAACACGAAATAATATCGACCAATCACTTTTAATCAACGTGAAAATAGATCTTTAACAATTTCATGTAGTCATAAAAACCCTTTTTTTACTTTTTCTCACTTAAACTACATACAAATTAGCACAGTGTAGTTTATATCATGGCCACACTTGGGTTACTGACCAGCTAGGATAGAATAAGCGCCAAATTTAAAATGCATCACTGAGTTTCGCGAGTGGGGCACGTACCCGACTGGGGCATGTTTACCTGGTTTACCCTACATATCTGTATTTTGAATTTTATTGAGGTTAAATCAAAGTTCGTGTAAGTATATCTTGGACACCAATGACGTACAAGGCGAAGGAAAACATCTTGAGGAAACCTGGACTTTAAGTCTGAAATCGCCAACCCGCATTGAACAAGCGTGGTGATTACCCTCAATGCTTCTCTGTATGAGAGGAGACCTGTGCCCAGCAGTGGGACGAAAAAAAAGGTTGATGATTATGAAGTCAAAGTTCTTAATACAAAAGTAGAAACTTAGTATAGAACTAAGCTATCATTTTTATATAAAGAACTGCATTTCTATAATGGTTGGGTGCATAATTTAATAACCATTTAGGGGGTATAAGTCTGACCTAAATAAAATCCATGTTTTATAATAAGGGGATGAATGAATATAAACAACTTTGTTCATTAAATCTTACCTTGTTCATAGCCCACATTTCGTGAATATTTTCAGCCAGTTTATCACGAATTTGTTCAACGTAGGATGGCAGCGTAATCTGTAAAAGGGATTCAGAATTTATTTTACCGAATCCGGCAACCGGTATTTTGTAGAGATTAGAAATATCAACATCAGCATTTCAGCCGAAAGACGTCCACTGCTGGACATAGGCCTCCACTTTGACTGGTTCCGTGCGTCTCGTAACTGACGGTTTAATGCGGCTTTAAAATGTTTGTCCCAGGTTAGAAATTACTCCTGTATCATAATTCGTAACTCACATCCACAAAAATCCAAAACTAGAACAAGTACCTGTAGACAATAAACATAATTGTTTCGTCCGGGAATCGAACCCGCGACGTGAAACGCATGGATCGGTCAGCCACTGCACTAAGCTTGCCGTCAATTCGGAAATTCAATCCTGCTTCAATCTTTACGTATGCTCGTATATGGGCTTACAAAGGGTACCATGGATCCAGTACATGGTTCTGAACCCCCAGTGGTGGATTTTTTAGCCGGCTTTTTCATGATTAACAAAAAATATATTGTAGTTTTTTTCACTTTAGACCATTCATAAATGCTTTACTTTTATAACTCAATAAGATTTTAAAGTAAACATTAATTAATTCGCTAATTACACAAAAATGCACATTGAAAACAAAACAAAACAGAGTTCACATCAGGGATCAACGTCATACCTACAAACTCGCACGACGGCACGCTTGCAACGTTGAAAGGCCGAGCCGACACTTTTTTTTAAACACTATGAATTCTATAACCATTCATTAACGATATAAATGACTATCATAATTTTGTTAGTGGCATGCGGTCTAGCCTTTTCGCGAAGTTTGCGTTACGATGTCAGATACACCCTATATGTATTTTTAAATCAGTTTTCTTTCACTTTTTGCAGTAACTGTGAAGCCTTACCTGTATAGTATCAACCGGTGTTGGTACAAACGCTGTATCGTCTTGAACTAATGGTGGCCCTGCTAACGCTCTCTTGGACAGGTTGCCGAAGTAGAAGCAAGGCTCCAGGCTGAGGATCTGCTGTGGGAGGAGAGACTCCACTAATGGGGAGTAACCTTCAGGAGCTGCGTAGCGAAGCCGCCCGTGTTCACCACCCAGGAGGAAGCGACAGCTGTAAGTGAACGAATCAGTTTATTGACGTAAAAAAAAACGAAGATTGAAAACTAACTATATTTACTTTCATGAATTATTCTTCATAGAAAGAAAGTTAAGGAAGAAAGATGACCGGATTTTTTTTGTAATTATAGACTAGCGCTTGACCGCAATCCCGCCTGATGGTAAGCAGTGATGCGATCGTTGATGGTAAAGCGCGCTAGTTTATTAAGAGCCTATTCACTCAGAAAAACTGAGCGAGGAAGACGGCAGTTGAGCGAGGTGATGCAATGTTAAACCCAACAAAACGACTAACGATGCTACGCCAAAGGGAGATTGATCTGAAGACCCTCCACGACCAGACTCCCAACACAACAACATTAGGCGCATCGTACCCGGCACACATCGCAACACAACTGCCTCAGACCCGTCCTCCGTACGGCTTCACCAGACATCATGCCGGAACACGACAAATCGCTTGGCGGCAAGACTTTCTCTGGTGGGTGGTAACTTCTGCCGGCGGCCGATGTTATGGCCTACCACCGAGAAAAGAAAATAAAGTAATTACAAATTAATTACTGCATTGCTCTCAAAACGTTGAAGGAAAACATTGTAAGAAAACTGGCATTTCCTAGAGACTTCGAAGACTTGTGACATCTACCAGCCCGCACTGGGCCCGCGTGGTAGGTTACGGTCCACTTCCTCTGACTGAGAGAAGGCTTGGGTCTCAGGAGTGGGAACATCATAGGATTATATATCAACATCGTTGGTCGTGTTGTTGGGTTTAACATTGCATCACCTCGCTCAACTGCCGTCTTCCTTCCTATTCGCTCAGTTTTTCTGAGTGAATAGGCTCTTAATAAACTAGCGCGCTTTACCATCAACGATCGCATCACTGCTTACCATCAGGCGGGATTGCGGTCAAGCGCTAGTTTATAATTATTAAAAAAAAAATACATAAAGTAAAGAGCTTGACGGGGTTCGAACTCACGACCTGCAACTTTTAAGCTACGGCCGATACTCTAGGCCACCGCTTCTCTCTCTTGTTGCTGATATATCCAAAAACCAATAACTATAAAAGTTTCAAACATACCTCAGTTTACTAGAACAGCTGATGACTGGAAAGAACATGCCTTCCAGGTTGAAGTTGGTGAAGGAGCCCGTGACCCTCATTCCATTAAACATGAAGTTGATGATAGGCACCGTCAAGTCCAACGCGCAGCCGATGACGTCACCTGTGGCCAAAACAACATTAATTTCCTTATGGAAACTTGTTTACAGAATTAATCAAGAATTGAAACAGGAAGTCGTTATTAATTATTATTTAGAACACAACACGGTTGGTGCAGTGGCTGAGCGATTGCGTGCTGCGCTGCGAGTCACGGGTTCGATTGCCGCAGGGAACTAATATTTGTATGGCCTACAAGTAGTTTCAGGGTCTAGCTGTTTCTGTATGTGAGTTTAAATGTTTGTAAATTCACTCACAATACATAAATATTTTCTAAGTGTGGGGCAACTTTTATTAAAACAATACATACATGTATTTATTAAATTATTACTATATTTTATTTTATTTTTATGAGGGGTTACATACCAACAATGCAATAACAAAACTTTCTAATAACAAGTTGCCACATATAGGTAGCAAGAAAAAAGTCGATCAATAAAAGAACATACAATAATAAATTAGCTAAGTTAACTACCCCCGAAAAAAGGTACCAAAAGCCGTCTTAAGTTCAAACTGGTGCAAAATAAGTCGATATTGAGGTCCCTAGGAAGACTACAAAAGTAAAATAATGAATGTAAAATCACAAAACGTGTGATGACGTCACTTACACGGTAGAATCAATTAGCTACCTTCGCCTTAGTATTTCAATGTTTCAAATGAAAACATCAAATGTCAAATGTCACTTATGTCAATGTCAGCTATTGGCTACTAGAAATATAGACATGTACTAGAAATCATTTGCCCTCATATTCCTCGTCCTACCTCGGTTAAATGTCTACTTCCTTTTGTGTTTACACGTTTTATATTCAAACTATGCAAATTTATTGAAATTAATAAAATTAAGCTGTAACCCTAAGCTGCACCATTTTCTCTTTCTCTCCCTTTTCCTTCACTGTCCGTCGTGATATAGTCAGTTTCGTATCCATAGTTACTATGTTACTACCTATCTGCCAATCTGCGAAGAAATTTTTTTTTTTTAACATAACAAGATATATATTATTATTATTTTATTCGCGCTAAATACTCTCCAACGTTTGATGGTTTATTAATGGTTCGCACGTGATATTGGCAAAATTGTGGGTCTCTCCCACAATGGCCATTAATCCAGAATTGAATTGACATGTACTGATGGACATGCCGTACGCGAATAATCTGCAGTAATTTTTGTTTTGAAAAGAGTGACAAAGATGGCCTACACATTCGGTCTAGCACTATCTCTTTCCTCATAGATGATTGATGATTTGGAGACAGATAAAGATGTCGAAATTTCGTTTCCTCTCTTTCTTTCGGAGTGCCACAATTCTCATCTTTAAGGCATGTCCATTAGCACTTATATGTCGATGACTAGAAATCCAACCGAAACTTTGAAGGTGCAATAATAATTACAGAATGTAGATAATAACACTAGTAAATAACAAAACGAGTTTTAAAAGTCAATATCAATAATAAAATTTACTTCTAGATACCAGTTTTACGGGTTACAGCGAGGAAAAAGTTTAATCGCCAGTCCAATGTAGGTTTTTTTTAATAATTATAAAAGGTAATAAATAATTATAACGTTTGGCGATTATGTCTACCTATTTAGAATACACCGAATTTTTATCGCGTTTTTTAGATTTTCCCGTGGGAACATTTTTCCGTGATAAAAAGTACCCTGCTATTTAATCCGGATTTCTAACTTTACGTCTGCAATATTTTAATGCAATCGGTTCAGTAGTTACGGCGTGAAAGCGGAACAAACTAACAAACAATCTCAGTTTCCGATTTATAATATTAGTAAGGATAAGACATAATATAGAAAAATTAAAAAAAAAAAATACGATGATCTAGTTTTGATTTACTTAATAAAACGTACAAGTAATACATTCAAGTTAAGAAAATGAAAAGTTGTCATCATCATCAAAGGCCGAAAATCGTCTCGAATTGTTCTCAATAGCGTAGTTGACTAAAAAAAAACTAATTAGTCCGTCAGTCAGATTTCCAAAAAATACCAGACACGTATTTTTTCTTTTTTCATATAAACAAAAAATTAAGACGACACAGCGCGTTGAAAACTCGTGTGACCACCACAGCCACCACTCCTGATCTTTGATGCCTTTTATATTTGTCAATTTTTATTGATTTGATAAAACAAAATATACGTATCCAATATTTTACTATAATCAGAATGACGGACTAAATAGACTCAATTTTTCTTTACCCAGGAAACATCCCTTTTTCCGGGGTTTTTTTTTTTATTGGAAAGCTTACAGAGTACAAACAAGATTCTATACCTTTTCTGATGTAAGGCTCCTCCTGATGTGTCCTGTTGACCATGGTTTTCCTTCCACCAGACCAGAGATACGCGCCGTCGAAGCCGTACGAGTACAGATCATCGCCGACGCCGTTACCACCCCATTTCTCACCACCGCCCGGGTAAGGGACGTAGCTGGAAAAAATTTGGATACAAAAACGTATGAATTTCACAAAAATACATAAATATGGAAATAAAAATAAAAATGCTCAAGTGCGAGTGGGGTTACCGCAAGAAGTGTCAATATTATTTCGCAAAAAGAAATGTGCTTTAAGCACCCTACCGCGGGCGACGGGCGGCAGGGCACGCGGCACGTGGTCGCATCGCTATTCGCTCATAATAATACCGGTGTTGTCACTTTTTTAAAAATTACCAAATTTCGGGGAAGTTGGAATTATTTCGCTGGAAAAAAACATTATTTCAAAATTCATTTGTATTGTCCTATGATGATTACATAAAATTTTATATTATATTTGGTCATGTGTTTTCCTAACCTTATTATGCTTATGCGTCGGACAGGGTTTTCTTAACATACCGTATAAGTGGGTAGATATGTAAATGGTAAAATAAAAAAAAAGATGGTTTTGTTATCAAGTTTTAGTAAATATTTGTTGTCATAGCAGTAACAGAAGTAGAAACTTCATCTGTCACCAAAAAAATTAATATACCGTGATGGCTAGCATCAGGGATTATCTGATACAGCCTGATAACAGACAGTGGAGTAACATATAGAAGGGCATGCGTTCAATATCTTTTTTTTTTTATAAGTTATAAACTATTGTTGACCACAATCCCGCCTGATGGTAACCTGTGATGCAATCGTTGATGGTAAAGCGCGCTAGTTTATTAAGAGCCTATTCACTCTAGCCTTGAAGGCACTTAAATTGTAGTCCGACGGAAACACCGCCGCTGGCAAATTGTTCTAGTCCCTCGATGTACTCGGTTTAAAAGACGAGGCGAAACGCTTCGTTTGGTTCGTTGTGGTGTCAACAATGTGAGGATGGAAACGCGCCGTATGATGGAGCGGAGATGGGGGAATTAAATGTTACAATTTTTTTTTTATAAATTATAAACCAGCGCTTGACCGCAATCCCGCCTGATGGTAAGCAGTGATGCGATCGTTGATGGTAAAGCGCGCTAGTTTATTAAGAGCCTATTCACTCTAGCCTTGATTACACACAAATTGTAGTGTGACGGAAACACGCCGACGCTGGCAAATTGTTCCAGTCCCTCGATGTACGCGGTATAACACACCGACAGGCTGGCTACTTTTCGTCTGTGCTCCAGGTTTTGGAGACCGTTTTGAGCTAAATCTGGGTGCCCAATTAGCCTCTTCGCACGCCTCTCCACCGAGTTCAAAGTAGCCAGGTGACATTTTACAGCACCAGCCCAAATGTGGCTGCAGTACTCCACACACGAACGGACCTGTGCTTTGTCTTTCTAAAGAATTCAATTTTGATTATCTCACCCAGTAGTGTTAGCCCATCCAATACGCAGATGCGGCATCATGTGCGTGGTCTTCTCGATGTGGTCCATGGTCACCTCGAAGTACCACTTACGGTACACTGCTGAGCCTTCCACGCGACCCACGAATATATTTGGACGGACACTGTGAAAAAAAAAAGTGATATAGGCGCAATTCTTTTAGTCCTAAACAGGTAGACGTGATTAAACATGGCGACTAATCACATGTACGGACGACAGCAGATAAGCTACCCTAAACTGTCAAATATTCCATTCAATCCATCTAATGCGCACTACACACCTTCAGTTTTATTTTGTACATTCAAAACTGTACAGATAAATCGTAGGTCCATACAGCCTACACACTTTTAAGTAAACTGCGCGATCTTTCAGTTTTTTTGCCATGACTTTCTTGTGTTCCTTGTTATACGTACAGCGTAAGTAATTAATTTTCTTTATAACAGCATCTTTATTACTTTTAGGATCTATTTCACGTAGTTTCAAACTAAGCTTCTCATAAGCTGAATCTTTTTTTACTCGATTATGGTATTCCTTGCTTTTGATTTTCCGCAATGAAGGCTCCGATTGGTATAGTTGTATAAACTCTTCCAGCCATTCGCGTTGGGCCATGGTCGACGAGTTTTCGTTGGGCGGAGAGCAAGGAAGAAAAGAAGTCGTGTTCACTTCACTCTCGCTGCGACAAAACTGCGCAGTTTTCGACTATACACTCTCAGTTTTAACTGTACAGTTCTATCTGTACAGATTTATCTATTCATATTTTGATTAGATCTCAGTTTAACTGTACAGTTCAACTGTTTGTTCTACACACCTAACGACTTAGCGGTACAGTTCGACTGTACAGATAAATCGTACAGATAAAACTGAAGGTGTGTAGTGCGCATTAAGCCTTAACTCTTTAATGATAGAGTTGAAAATCGAATAAAGAAATCTGACAGATTGAAGTAGTTTGATGTGCTGCCGTCTGTACCTACATTAATTTACGGTAGACGCTCATTTGACAGGACTGAATTAATATTTATCTTCTGCCTTTTTCTTAATGAGATACAAAGAATGAGATGCACTGATGAATTCATTTAAAAGTGAATTAA
Source organism: Sesamia inferens (assembly GCA_037179545.1). Classification (NCBI taxonomy): domain Eukaryota; kingdom Metazoa; phylum Arthropoda; class Insecta; order Lepidoptera; family Noctuidae; genus Sesamia; species Sesamia inferens. The sequence goes on from CM073949.1 coordinate 8,688,368, forward strand.
AAAAATTGCTACTGTCAAAGAATTATTACAATGTTGCGGAGTTTTTAAACGATAAATTTTTAATCTTGACTATTTAATTTCAATTAAATATATTATTTTTCTGTATTAACTGGAATTAAATTGATTGTTTTTTGACTGTATCCTGTATTGATTGTAAGTAATTAAATTTTGACTACTTTTTGCTATTAAGAGTGACAAAGTTTTGACTATTGTGTATTAACTATTATTGAATTGAATGTTTTAATGTTCTTTTTCTTTTATATATTTGTTAAATTAAATGTTCTCTAATAATTTTGTACGCCATCCACGGCAAAACCTGTTGAATTGTATTGACATTATCTCCATCTTAACATACACGTGTTTATACAAATAAATAATCTTATCTTATCTGAACTTATGTATATCTACTATCTAGTCTAGTTTGTGAACAAGGGATTCGGAGCCATTCTTCAGCGTAAAACCCCATTATGTTGTTCTAAAATTTTGGGTAAAGAAAAATATACGACATTTCCGGTTGAAAAAGTAACTCTTTTTAAAGTACAATAATGTTCAAAGTCATCTAGACACACTACGACACTATTAACAAGAGACGATCGCTTGACGTTTCAGACGCATTCATTTGTCAATCCAAAATAAGTCGTACAGGAATGGTAATACAGTCCAAACTCACCTGGACACATGATCAACAAGCGCGGTTTGCAGCAGTAGATTCTTCCCTGGCAGGAGGTAGTCACAAATATTGTTCTGAGAGGATCTCACTGCGACTCCGTTACCGACGCACAGAGAACAGAGTACATCCAGTACTTTGGGGTCACGACCGTGTTTTTCCAGTAGAGAGATGATAACTTTTATGTGTTCGTCCTACGACAAAAAAAAGGCTTGTGTTAAACTAAACTGTGATATCACTGTGTTACATTTTATAATTATAATCGACGAATTTTCCAGAAATACCAATTAAAGACCAACTGATGGCATTACCGACTGAACACTGTGTTTTTCTTAATTTGCAATAATATTAATTTTAAAAATCTACTAGGTATACAGTATATTAAGAAAACCCTGTCCGACCCGTGAAGGTGTTGTTGGCAGGGGCGTGCACAAAGATTTTATTGGGGGTATGCATAAATATACCTACTATCCAAATCTCTGTGCTTATATATGGTAAAACTTAAAAAACGTAACTTAGACGTAGTTTCAATTTAACATAGTCGCGTACTTTTTCGCATGTCAACATTGAATTGATGTTTGTGCGTGGCTACAATGAACATCTAAGTATGTGATTGATGATAAGAACAAGTCAAATAAATGATATACGTGGGGTATTAGGTATTTTTTATTTGCCCAAATGAATACAATGAAATCATCATCATCTCAGGGTTAATACCAGTCGCATCCAAAGCTTTGGAATCTGGGGTCCGCTTTTCCAGTCTAATTGCTGATTTTGGCGAAATTTCGACAATTTCCGTGAAGCGACTGCCGTCTGACCTCCACAACGCGAAGGCAATATCGAAGCATTGAAGTTAGACCAATTGTTGGACTTTTGTGGGCTCCAACAACCCGTAACGACTGCCACTAGATGTTCGCATGGCAACCGAAACCAACGGCTTAACGTGCTTTCCGAGATACGACCAGACCAGTGCAAATATTCATATTCATGCATACAAATACTTACACTGCGCGAGGATCGAACCCGCGCCTCCTTACGCTACGGCCGCGTTCGCTACCGCTACGCCATGTAGGCTGTCAAAATACAATGAAATGGTATTACTAACTCAACTGTAAATAAGTAATAATTTATTTCTCAAAAAACTAAAAAAAAAATATTTCACTATCTATAAATTAAATCAACGCGCCTATCTATTTTTAAATAACTCTGTAAAAATCAAATATATATAAGATCGTTTTGAAATCGCTAAAAGTTCTTTTAAAATGGACAGATAGACAAATCTATGAGTCTGCTTTGGCTTTTCATAAATATGCGTAATGCACTACTCATTGGAATCATAACTATTAAATTTTGCTAATTTGTAAACTTCAGGAAAATTATTACAACATAAAGTATAGTATTGAAATTCAAAAGCAAGTAGGTTGAAAAACTTAAGGTCTTTTAAGTTTTTATAACGTCGAACTGTCAAAGCCGTGTTTTAAAATAATATACCTATACGAGAAACAAAACAATTTATTTGTACACACTACACAACCTGCTAACCACATATAATTATCATAATACTTTTTATAAAGACAACCTTTCTTTTGTGTTAAACCAAAAACTCTAAAATAAATGAATATTCAATTCCGCTTAAAACAATCAATACATATTTAACCCAAAAACACCAATAATGAAACAACATAAGCTGCTAAAATAAAAAGGTATTTGAACGAACAACAATCATGCTATATTTCTGAACTTCTTAAATTCGTCGCATTATTAGAAGCTGTGCTTATCATGGGCTTTAAACCCAAAGAAATTTCACGCACACGTACACAACAGTTTAGGCACACAAGCAAATAATTTTATACACAGACAGATACGGAAGAGGCACATTTTGTTTATGCTTACGCCGTAAGAGGCGCGGGTGTCGCGCCTAAGGCAACTAATGTGTCTCGTTAGCACTAGGCCCAATAGATGGCAGTGTTATCAATAACTGATTAACAAAGTCTTTTAGTTTTAACTTTGTAGTATATAAATTATTTTACAGTATATTATAATTTTAGAAGACTATTAGGGTATGCAGAGCTTTTCTGCTTGTAAGGAGCGCACGCGCCTGGTTGTTGGGTATCGATAACTAATTCTACTAATGCATACAAAACCGGGCTAAACTTAAAAAAAATCCTCCTAAAAAAATAAATATTATTTCGCAAAAAGAGGTAACTTAATAAACGTGCGTTAACCACCCTTCCGCGCCGCGCCGCGGGCGGCGGGCGGCAGGGCACGCGGCACGTGGTCGCTTCGCTATTCGCTCATAATAATACCGGTGTTGTCACTTTTTTAAAAATTACCAAATTTCGGGGAAGTTGGAATTAATTCGCGGGAAAAAAAGGTTATTTCAAAATTCATTTGTATTGGTACTATGATGATTATGTAAAATTTTATATTATATTTGGTCATGTGTTTACCTAACCTTTATTATCTTTATGGGTCGGACAGGGTTTTCTTAACATTCTGTATAGACAAAAAGTTTAGTTTTTATAAATTATAAACTTGTGCTTGATCGTAACCCCGCCTAATAGTAAGCAGTGATGCTATCGTTGGAACCTATTCACTCTAGCCTTGAAGACACTTAAATTATAGTCCGACGGAAACACCGCCGGTGGCAAATTGTTCGGGTCCCTCGATGTACGCGGTATAAGAGACGACGCGAAACGCTCGTCCGGGTCGTAGTGATCTGAAAAACGCAAGGGTGGTAACTCGCCATACGACGACGGGTCGTCCGATGGTGGAACGGAGATGGGGGAATTAAATCATGCAATTCCCTCGCACACTCCCCAAAATGCATCCTACAGAACACGGAAAGGCTGGCTACTCTACGCCTGGCTACAATAAAGGAATATTCTCTATCCAATACTTACTCTCATCATGTTCAGAGCTTCGGGCGAGTCGATCAGTACGCAATGTAACACATCCAGCATGCCCGTTCCCTCTCCCGACGCTTGAGACCCGAGGCGGGAGAACAACCAGTTCAGGCGGTTGGAGTTAGCGAATTGTGCGCAGTTTGTGTGATTGCCCTTGATGATGGCGGCTGTGGAGTTAAAAGAGTGATTTGCGTTGAGTGCCGCGAGTGTGTTTCCTGCACGGATTTTTTTTATTAATTATAAACTAGCGCTTGACCGCAATCTCGCCTTAAGAGCCTATTCACTTTAGCCTTGAAGACACTCAAATTGTAGTCCGACGGAAATACCGCAGCTGGCAAATTGTTCCACTCCTTCGATGTACGCGGTATAAAAGAGGAAGCGAACCGCTTCGCTCGGATCGTAGTGGTGTTAACAACGTCAGGGTGGAAACTCGCCGTACGACGGTTCGACCGATGGTGGAACGGAGATGGGGGAATTAAATCATCAAATATTTACAGGAATAGCCTATATTTGTTTCTGGTGAAAATGGAAACTAGGAGGAATACCAAGTTATAAAGAGTGTATCTGACATCGACGCACAAACGAGTACCATGGATCCAGTACATGATTCTGAACCCCCTAGTGGTGGAATTCTTTGTCGGCTTTTACATGATTAAAAAAAATCCTATTTCTTTCACTTTAGAGCGTTCATAGTTGCTATACTTTTATATCCCAATAAAATTTCAAAGTAAAAATTAATTAATTCGCTAATCACAGAAGAAAAGGCCCAATGTGAACAAAACTCAAAAAACTATCCTATCAGCTGATTTAATAGAGTTCAAATCAGGGGTCAACGTCATACCTACAAACACGCACGGTGGCACACTTGCAACGTTCAAAGGCCGAGCCGAAACTTTTTGTAAAAAACTGTGATTTCTGTAACCGCTCATTAACGACATAAATTACTATCATAATTTTGTTAGTGGCATGCGGTGTAGCCTTTTCGCGAAGTTTGCGTTAAGATGTCAGATATACTCTGTACAAGAGCAAATAAAATATAATGACATGTTGAAAGAGAGAGGAAGTAGCTTTTTTACCATGGTTTTAAAAGTGGACAGAGTTTGAGCACGCCTCACGGACACGGGTAAGTCAAACATATTATTATGGTAGCGGGATACATACCAAGCAGCTGATATAAATATCCTGAGATCATTTCCCAACTTTGCCCTGACTCGTCTCCTGCTAGGAAACCAGCGAGGAAGCCCTGCGACGTGATGACGTTGATCTTGTCTATGGCTTCCAGGATCAGGTTGAGGATGCCTTCCTCTTGGAACAGGTCCTGACGATTACGCAGGGCACGGAAACGGTTTTGCTTTTCTTCGTGTTCTGAAAGGAGGATAAAAAGTGTTATTTATTATTTTCTGTATAAATCTATAGCGGAAAAATCGGTATTTTTTTTGACTGCTCTATAGTAATAATTGTTAGGCATAACATGTAATATACAGATGACAACACATAAAATTGCTACAATCAAACAAATTTCTTTATTACATTTTCAACTTTATCGCTAAAGTATGAAGGGTCAAGGTTGATTGGGAATATTTAGCAGATTCAGGTGACTTGAGCTGTCGTCCGTACATTTTAATTATAATAAAAAAACACGATATTGAGCCTACCCAGTAAATAAGATACAAGTACCCAATAGACTACCAACTAATAGACCTCAACTTGTGTAAAAGAAAACGATTACAAACGCTTTATTTGGAGTTTCAAATCCAAAATAAACAAATAGTGTAAGAAATGAAGATAATCTTATGAATAGGGATGTATCCAAGGTATGAAAACCAAAAAAAATAAAAAAAATAGTCTGTCTTATGTATAATAAAGTTACGGAGTGGGGGCTAATTACGTCACGCCGTGGTATATTTTGTACCACGGCGTGACGTCATGCGACATTTCAATTCAATATATCTTCCTAAGTATTTGAATGAAAGAAAAAATAAAAATTATGTGTTCAATGTTTTTTATAAATCTATCTCATCATCATCATCATCATTTCAGCCGAAAGACGTCCACTGCTGGACATAGGCCTCCCCCAAGGTTCTTCACGACGACCGGTCCTGCGCCTCCCGCATCCAGCGGTTTCCCGCGACCTCCACCAGGTCGTCGGTCCACCTTGTCGGGGGCCTACCCACGCTACGTCTTCCGGTGCGTGGTCGCCACTTGAGAACCCGTCGGCCCCATATCGGGCATAGGTCCTACGGGCAATGTGTCCAGCCCACTGCCACTTTAGTGTTGCAATTCTTCAATTAAATTCTGCAATTCTTAAATCTATCTGATGGACATTAAATTATTTTTTAGGATACAACCCAATTGGAAACTTGTTTTTTTTTTTTGTAATGTTATAGACTAGTGCTGGACCGCGATCCCTAAAGGTAAACGCTGTTGTAAACGTTGGTAAAGCGCACTAGTTTATTAATAGGCTATTATTTTGTAAAACTGTCAAATAAGAAACCAAACCATTAATATTTAAAAGTAATAATAAAGCATCCATCCACTGAGTGATTGATGAATGTATCCAATGAGAATCTCTGCTGCGCTAGCAGGACTTACCTAGTAACTATGTGTTGTGTTGGGGTCACCAAGATACAGGCTGGGCCTAGTTTGGGACCCGCTGTTAATTCTAACTAAATGAAAAGCTGTTCTGCTGTTGTAACTGCATGCTATTAATTCTTGTAATTTTAACAAAGTGTAAGCCTAATATTTTTTTTTCTTTTTTTATTCAGTTGTATCTTGAGTTGTATGCTTCATCGGTAAACGACGACGTTACCAACATAATCATAAAAAGCTAATATTGTAGTCAACTTACCCATATCCTCATCAGGTTGTGCGAAGTAGTTGATGAGATCTTCGAGGCACATCACCATTTCCCCGAGGTTCACTGACGCGAAGAACATGGAGTGACGACGATTTTCTTGAAGAGTTTCAAGGCCACTGTGGGAGGATTTTTGTAATTAAATATTTGGATATATATTTTAATGAAAAAAATGTTGAGAATAGTAGATCTATCAAAATCAAAATCAAAAGTCATTTATTCAAATTAGGCTGAGAATCAGCACTTTTTGAACGTCAATATTACATAAGACAGTCCCCCAAAAACGCCCACCCATCGACACTTCCTAGTGCTTTCGCTGGGAAGAAGAAGTGGCGGAACAAACTCCCCAGCAGCACAGCTGTCTGTTCATTTTTAAAAAAACATGTCTTTATACAATACTATGTATAGTGATGAACACGATAAAATACAATAACAATGAAATTATTTACCATATGCCAGCTACCACGCCAAAATACCAGCAAAGCAAAACAATATATTTATATTCAAATGAAAATGTAATTAACTAAAACTTGTTACTTAACTAAGAAGCCCCAGGCATAAAGGGCGTGACAGCTTACATATATATGTAATGTAAAAAAGTAAATTATATGAACTCATATAACGTATCAATAAGCTAATTACTGAGAAAGAACACAAACATTGTCCTGAGTTAATCAGAGCGACCAGCTATTCTTATCATTTAAATAATCATTCACGGAATAATATGCCTTTGAACAAAGCCTGGACTTAATTTGTGCTTTAAATGCATTGTAGGGCAAGTCTAGCAAAGCAGAGGGTATCTTGTTATAAAAAGCTATACCAAGCCCAACAAAAGAGTTATGAACCTTTTGAAGTCGGTGAAAATCTAAAATTTATTCATGATCCATACATTGCAGCTTATAAAACTGAGTATACAATATGCACAAAAAACCCCGTCCGACCAACCATAAGGATTATAAAGGTTAGGTAAACAGATGGCCAAATAAAATATAAAATTTTACATAATCATCATAGTAACAATACTAATGAATTTTGAAATAATTTTTTTATCCGCGAATTAATTCCAACTTCCCCAAAATTTGGTATTTTTTTAAAAAGTAGCTACATCATTTTCGATGATATTATTATGAGCGTTGCGACCAGTTGCCGCGTGCCGTGGCCTCCTTCGCCCGCGCATTATTTGCCTACCGCACATGTATTAAGTTAGCTCCTTTTGCGAAATAATATTTGTTTTTTCAGGGGGATTTTTTTTAAGTTTAGACCGACGTTGTAGGCATTGGTACAATCAGTTACTGATACAATACCTTCACGGATCGGCCAGGGTTTCCTTTACATATCTATCTATTATAAACATGCACATTACACACAACACACATATGTATCTATTATAAATATAGTATCGTTGAGTTAAAATTCCATAACACAAGTCCTGAACTTACTGTGGGGCTAGTTCACACTGTGCGATTTGTCCGTATATAAAGGGTGTATCTGATCTCGACGCACAAACGAGTACCACGGATCCAGTACATGATTCTGAACCCCCCAGTGGTGGAATTTTTCGTCGGCTTTTTCATGATTAAAAAAATATTATATGTAGTTTTTTTCACTTTAGGCCGTTCATAATTGCTATACTTTTATAACTCAATAAGATTTTAAAGTAAAAATTAATTAATTCGCTAATTATACAAAAAAGCGCATGCTTGCAACGTTCAAAGGCCAAGCCGACACTTTTTTTAAACACTCTTAATTCTGTAACCTTTCATTAACAACATACCTGATTATCATAATTTTATTAGCGGCATGCGGTTTAGCCTTTTCGCGAAGTTTGCGTTACGATATCAGATACACCCTGTATTTATTTATTATATATAAGGTATTAACTACGATAAGACAGAATTCATACTCAAGGAAGAAAGATTCAATTCTGTAAACATACAGTCACGTCAGTGAAAACTAAGAATACTAAACACCATTTATGCTGATATTGTGTTAAGGCGCTGCCAATCAAGTTATTACCATGAATGTATGGATTACTGTACTACATGTAAGATAGTAAAAATAGTTTATTCCTCACCATTTTAAGTTACAATTAAGTATATAAATAGGTATATGACAATTATTTAGAAATACGAGTGGTCTGTGCCCGCTCCCAGAGCGGGCAAAGTAACTTTTTTGGAAATATTAATGATATCCATGAATGTAAACTACATAAGTCAGAATCTCCGATAAATTCTGTGTATTTTGATATCTCGTATGTCAAGTTTGGTTGGGTATAACGGGAGGTAACAGGATCTATACAACAGATTTACATAGTATATGTGATTTGTGGTGATCATAATAAAATGCTCAGAGAACCTTAGCCTCTGAACTATGCGGAACCACTGACTCGGAGAATAGGGTTCAGCAAAACCCGCCACACTTTTCCCACCCACTGCAACTCCTGAAAGCCAGAATCAACAGTGGGGACCGCCAGAAAAACGCCGAGCAATGAAGCTCGACGAGTCCCGGAGAAACGATTCAACTGTCTTGGGTCCCGCAACGAAATTAATCAGAAGAGAATAGCGGAGGAGTAAGAAATAAGATATTATTTCCATTTCCCTCCATAACAAGCAGGAGACAGAACAGAACTAGGCCAATCGGCACAAAGGGACATTATTGCCACTGGGAGAAGCCCAGATTGCCAAACACCACGGAATAAAATTTGATTAAGTTAATGGATCCTAAGTAGGTATTAGCTGTTACAATTGATTCCAATAATAGGCATGGCAAAAGCGCCTGAACGCACGGAAATTGGTTCTAGTTTCTACAAGGTCCGTATAATAAACGACTCCGGATGTAACTTGTACACTATCCAACATAATATTGCGTTCATTCCGCCAAAGAACACACTCCCACAAGATGTGATGTGCGGACTGTTCAAATTCACAGTTCAATGTAGAACACTGACACAAAGGGGAAGGAACACGTTTAAAAGAATACAGTTTACTTTTAAAGTTGCCATGACCTGTGAGAAATTGGGCAACGCAGTGGTCAACCTCCAGCTACGTCTTAGCCAGCCGATCGCCAACGGATGGAAAGAATAGATGGAATTATCCCACCTACTTTGCCATTCGGATAAGAGGTCCTCCCAGACTTCAGTCTGGGGTTTAAATAATCTAGAGATTTTATTAAAGTCGCGTTGTGTAACAAAATTAGTGTCCATGGCCTCCCTCCTCGCGGAGTAGTACATTGAAGCACGTCACTGTACCTCAAGGTCGACTGGAAATACACCTGCCAGTACCGGTAAGGCTTCAGTACTGACCGTTCTATACGCCTTGCATAAAAATATCAATGCCAAACGTTGGCTTTGAAGCAGTTTACGTCGTGCCGCCCCTATGCTGGCCCTATCGGCCCAAACAGGTGCACCGTAGCACATACATCCTAAGTAGGTAGCTCCATATATAGTTTTTAAAGTTAGGAATGATAGACCCCAAGTCGCTTTAGGGTTCAGCAGTTGAAATTCCAATATTAATCTTAGGATATTTCGACGGTTGACCGTCAAGACCTCTTAACTTAATACGTCCAAAATTTTACAGGAGGCACTAAACATCGTATAACTTTGTTATAAATGTAAATATGAGTAAACAAAAACCATATTTCGTTTGAATTATTAATGATATTAATAAACAAATAATTCTATGCTTAATTCCAATAATATGTCTAGGTAAGTTAGGAGTAATGTATACCTACTTTTTTGCGAAATCGGTATAGAAGATTTTAGTATTGTGTGGAATAATATTTTTCAAATATTTTCGTCATGAAAATGGATATAGTCAAAACATACCAGTTAGGAAGACTTGAGAACTTTAGATTTGTATGTCACTACTAGGTATACAGTGTCGATAAAGTCATCACATTATTATCGGTCTCCGTGGCGCAGCGGTCACCACGCCTGACTGCGACGTGGAGGCCCCGGGTTCGATCCCCGGCCAGGTCATAATGGGAAACGATCTTTTCCTGATTGACCTGGGTCTTGGATGTTTATCTATATATGTATCTATTATAAAATATAGTATCGTTGAGTTAGTATCCCATAACACAAGTCTCGAACTTACTTTGGGGCTAGCTCAATCTGTGTGATTTGTCCGTATATATTTATTTATTTATTATATTTATTAAATAGTACGACGGTTATTAAAAGTAGTTAACAGTGCCTTAAAAAAATACAACTTTTTCTTTTACTAAAAATAGAAAACTGAATTTTTCTAACAAAATAAACAGCGTGAAATTTTATACCAAGTATTCAGCTGCACCCTGTTACATTGGCAGCGAGGTTAAGCAGATAATCATGCCGATTCTCTGATTCACACACTAAACTAATTTTAAGTGCATCTTTTTCTTTCCATTCCTTTAAGAAAAGGATAGAAGATAACATTTTAGTTTAATCCTATCAAATTAAGATACTCCACAGACAGTTTAGACGCGATTATAAACATGGCGACTTAAAATACGCCAGTTTACGTCAAAAGGAGCCCGTTCACCTTGGCTCCTACTTTTCGAAATGTATCCTTGGAGTGTACCGACCGCCTTCAGCTTTTAGGAGTTGAGATTTCGTCGAACCTAAACTTTGGGCGGTTCATTGAGTCCAAGGCCAAAGTGGCTGTCAAAAAACTTGGCGTTATCGCAAAGCTTCTAATGCTGTACAAAGCACAGGTCCGTTCGTGTGTGGAGTACTGCAGCCACATTTGGGCTGGTGCTGGTAAGTGTCACCTGGCCACTTTGGATTCGGTGGAGAGGCGGGCGAAGAGGCTGATTGGTGACCCTGACTTAACTCGAGACGGTCTCCAAAGCCTAGAGCACAAGCTTAGAGTAGCCAGCCTTTCGGTCTTCTATAGGATGCATTTTGGGGAGTGTGCGAAGGAATTGCATGATTTAATTCCCCCATCTCCGTTCCACCATTGGACGACCCGTCGTACGGCGAGTTAACACCATTACGATCCGGACGAAGCGTTTCGCCTCCTCCTTTATACCGCGTACATCGAGGAACTGGAACAGTTTGCCAACGGCGGTGTTTCCGTCGGACTACAATTTGAGTGTCTTCAAGGCTAGAGTGAATAGGCTCTTAATAAACTAGTGCGCTTTACCATCAACGACTGCGTCACTGCTCACCATCAGGCGGGATTGCGGTCAAGCGCTAGTTTATGATTTTAAGTAAAAAAAAAAGAGCGCACTAATTGTTTCTAATTATCTACAAGGTTTGTATATGAGCAGACTGAAGACCTACTTACAGTATGTAAATAAATTTAGCAATAACCATTACTTTAACAAACTAATAATACTATGTAAGCAATAGGATACTAATAATAACACTCTATACTTCCGTTGTGTTCTAGATTTTTACGTACTACTTTTATTGTTTTATTGTTAATTTATTGCAAAATAAAAAATTATAATAAGCACTTTTAGTTCAGGCAAATTATACATCAGTGCTATTTGGAATTACGAAAATAATTATACAAATTATGTACAATGTTGAGAAATAAACAATTTATTTATTTTATTTTATTTATTTATTTTATTTGACAGGTGTAAACTGACATTTTATCTTCTGTCCTTTTCTTAATGAAATAGAAAGAAAAAGACGCACATAACTTAAAATTAGTGTAGTTTGCGAACAAGGGATTCAGGGCCAATAACTTACTTGATAGAGAGTTTTGGCGGGAAAGTCAAGCTGAATGTCACGCTCGTTTTTCATTGGACTTTTAAAATTATTTATAGTGTTGTTTACTAAATAAAAGTGCGTGATTTATGTAGTAAAAAGTGCATTTAGTAAATAGTTTATAAAGAACAGTGAAATATCGCAGCATAGTGGCCACATCATGACTTAGCCCCAAACCTCACACGTAAGACTGGTCACGCTGCAGTCTTTTTCTACATGAATAATTCATAATTACTTGACATTGGCTAAATGCACAGACCGTGCGAAGCCAAAAAATAAAGAAAGAAGAACTTACTTGATAAACTTGGTGAACAGCGAGGAACACTTCCTGATAACTCGGGCAGTCCTGGACTCTTCCTCCTGCGAGCGCGAGAAGTCCAGCCCGTCGTCCATCTTGCCTTCCTCGTGAAGGATCGCCTGCTTCTCTTCTACTTTGCCCACGCCTTTCTTCTTGGTTTCGTATGACTGGAAATAAACGAAGACAGGATTATAATTTTTCGTAAAATATAGGTACAGTCACGAACAAAAGTATGTTTGCACTCTGATTTACTCAAAAGCGATTTACTCTTTTACATTAGAAGGAAATGTTATGTTGTTTGCGTACCTACATAGCATTTTTGCAGTCGTAGGTTTACTTAGAACGTATTATGTTCTTGTGTTGTGAGTTTGGTCGTGGAGGGTTTTCAGATCAATCTCCCTTTGGCGCAACATCGTTGGTCGTATTGTTGGGTTTAACATTGCATCACCTCGCTCAACTGCCGTCTTCCTTCCTATTCGCTCAGTTTTTCTGAGTGAATAGGCTCTTAATAAACTAGCGCGGTTTACCATCAACGATCGCATCACTGCTTACCACCAGGCGGGATTTCGGTCAAGCGCTAGTTTATAAAAAAAAAAGTGGTGGCTGGTGACGTCACTGCTCGCTAAAATGTGTAGCGTGCAGTGACGTCACACGAGTTTTCAACGCACTGTGTCGTCTTCATTTTAGTTTATATGAAAAAATAAAAATATGTGTCTAGTATTTTTTGGAAATCTGACTGACGGACTAATTAGTTTTTTTTAGTCAAATACCCTATTATTTATTTACACGTATATAATCAGTAGAGTGATAGATGCAAAGGTGTATGCTCGTGCGTTCATCAGCTCCGATCGTTTATTTATTTATTTTTTTTTGTTGAAGTTCGCCTCATATTATATTATTATTTATCTAAGTGATGATTGTCCAGAAGTATATAACTATATACAGTATGTTAAGAAAACCCTGTCTGACATAAGGATAATAAAGGTTAGGTAAACACATGACCAAATATAATATAAAATTTTACGTAATCATCATAGTACCAAAACAAATAAATTTTGAAATAATCTTTTTTTCCCGCGAATTAATTCCAACTTCTCCGAAATTTGGTAATTTTTTAAAAAGTGACAACACCAGTATTATTATGAGCGAATAGCGATGCGACCACGTGCCGCGTGCCCTGCCCCCCACCGCCCGCGGAAGGGTGTTTAACGCACATTTATTAAGTTACCTCTTTTTGCGAAATAATATTTATTTATTTAGGGGGATTTTTTTTTAAGTTTAGGTTTTGTATCCATTAGTAGAATCAGTTATCGATACCTAAAAACACCTTCACGGGTCGGACAGGGTTTTCTTAACATACTGTATAACTAATTGTAACGGTGTAAGTAAAGGCTCGTTTAAGTAATACATACCTTGTAAGACAGCCACAGGCCAGTCTCCGAGTGCTGCACAATGACAGTGGAGTCACCATACTTGATGATGGGTGCTCCAATCACTTCCAGGTCTTTGTCTTCTAAGACCTGTTTCTGATCGTCCTTCTCTTGACGAAGGCAAAAGGCGCAGGATGCTGTTGTGGCTTCCTCTCTGAAGAATTGAAAGATATAGTTTTTTATTTAATCAGGATATCTGATATTCGCGAAAACTTTAAACAAACACGAGTTTATGGAAAAATACTTGAATAAAGTTTACTCTACACTACAAAATCAAACATTTTATAACTTTCAATAGTACTGAAATCAGCCTAATTCCCAATAAAATAATGTCGAAATTTGTTTAACATTAAATTTGGGGTGCAGTACCAGTCCTTACACGATCGTACCCGTACCATAGTTTAAGAGGGAATAAAGTTGTAGGCTGTCATAAAGTTAAGAGGACAACTGGTAAGTTAAAAATCGAATTATAATGTGGCTAAATTTAAGAGTACAACTGTGAGGTATCAAGGCATTTGAAGTGACTGATATTACGTTTAGTTGGTTAAATAGATCACCAGTTTTTCTGATTTCATCATCATCAATATTTCAGCCGAAAGACGTCCACTGTTGGACATAGGCCTTCCCCAAGGATCTCCACGACGACCAGCCCTGCGCCTCCCGCATCCAGCGGGTTCTCGCGTCCTTCACCAGGTCGTCGGTCCACCTTGTCAGGGGCCTACCCACGATGCATCTTCCAGTGCGTAGTCGTCACTCGAAAAGTTCACTGAGAAACGTCCCACACTTAACAGCGCAACCGTTTATACGTTAATTTTACTAATCACTTGACACTTGCAATACTTGCTACTTAACAGCGTGTAAATAAGCCTTTCGGTTCGAAAATCTACGACTTACCGTAACTCTCAGCAGTTATCACGGTGCCGCCATCATCATAGAACATGGGTCGACTTCTTAAAATTTCGTTGGTTTGGCCTTCATGTGAAAGCTATGTATAAAAATATCCCTACATACCTGCTAACTAAATACAGTTCATTCTGGTCGTTGACCCCCAAGTATCTGCCGGTGGTGATGTGCCGGATCCTCATGGGGTGGTACCAGTTGATGAACCCGCCCGCCCACTTCGTGCGGGCCAGCTCCAGCCGCCATAGTGAACGGGCTTGCGACATAACCGAGCCGCCTTCGTAGACCACGATGCTAAAATGGTATAAAAAGATTGATACGCTTTCTGATCGATAAAGATCGGTTAATTTTTATTAGACATTTCTGTGTTTTCTGTTCCGATGCTGTTAACCAATTTTATTTTTGTGTTTTCTGTTCCGATGCTGTCAACCAATTTTATTTTTGTGTTTTCTGTTCCGATGCTGTCAACCAATTTTGTTTTTGTTTTTTTTATGTTCCGATGCTGTCAACCAATTTTATTTTTGTTTTTTTTATGTTCCGATGCTGTCAACCAATTTTATTTTTGTGTTTTCTGTTCCGATGCTGTCAACCAATTTTATTTTTGTGTTTTCTGTTCCGATGCTGTCAACCAATTTTATTCTTGTGTTTTCTGTTCCGATGCTGTCAACCAATTTTATTTTTGTGTTTTCTGTTCCGATGCTGTTAACCAATTTTATTTCTGTTTTTTTTATGTTCCGATGCTGTCAACCAATTTTATTTTTGTGTTTTCTGTTCCGATGCTGTCAACTAATTTTATTTTTGTGTTTTCTGTTCCGATGCTGTCAACCAATTTTATTTTTGTGTTTTCTGTTCCGATGCTGTCAAACAATTTTATTTTTGTGTTTCTTGTTCCGATGCTGTCAACCAATTTTATTTTTGTGTTTTTTGGTTCCGATGCTGTTAACCAATTTTATTTTTGTGTTTTCTGTTGCGATGCTGTCAACCAATTTCATTTCTTTCGGAAATGTTTATTTGATTCAATTGTCTACCACAATCAGCCTATATCGTTCCCACTGGAGGGACCCAGGCCACCTCTCGATGAGAGAACGTGGGCTGTAATTTACCACGCTGGCCTAGTGCGAGTTGCTAGATGTCACATGTCTTCGGAGTTTTTGGCTCTAGGACATGCCGCTTTCCTTACAAAGCTTCCTTCACCGTTTTGAGAGCAGTGGTGATGAAATAATGTATACAAAGTAAAGTACCTGATGGGGCTCAAACCTTATCGATATCACTAGCCTAGGCTACCACTGCTCTCTCTCAAATTGTCTACAGAGCAATATATTTAGAACTGTTGCACACAAGACGCTAAATACTATTTTATTTCTTCTTCTTCTTCTTCAGTCTATGGATGTCCACTGCTGGACAAAGACCTCCCCCAAGGCTTTCCACGCCGACCGGTCTTGTGCTGCCCGCATCCATCGGCTTCCCGCGACCTTCAATATGTCATCGGTCCACCTTGTTGGGGGCCTCCCTACGCTGCGTCTTCCAGTACGCGGCCGCCACTCCAGAACCTTACTGCCCCATCGGCCATCGGTTCTACGAGCAATGTGCCCTGCCCACTGCCACTTAAGTTCTTCTGCGGATCTCCTCATTTCTGATTCGATCACGCAGAGAAACTCCGAGCATAGCTCTTTCCACTGCCCTTTGTGTGACTCTGAGCTTACTTATGAGGCCCATTGTGAGCGACCACGTTTCAGTTCCGTAAGTCATGACTGGCTATTTTATCTAGCAGTTATAAAAAAGGCTGAAGCCGCACGAAGCCTACACCGGTGTCTTCCAGATACTTGACCGGTAGCTAAGGCCAGTTGGTTGGAGCAGAAAAAAATTGACAATACAAAATACTCACTTTTGCCCCCCATCCTTGGTCCAAGTACTGGGTATGGTGAGGCACTCGTCACCTCCGTGGAAGAACCTCAGAACATCTCCTCCAAACACGTACCCCACGTACTTCATACGAGATATACCCGTACCATACGGCTGAACCGACCAATGGGTGACGTGGAATGACGCGTTCACAATCGATACCTCGTTTTCTTTTGTGGTGTGCTGAAATGTGAGGAAAAGTTTTAATTGCGAATATTATACATTTGTTCTGTTGTTTTATACAACTGTCTTAGAACGAACCACACCCGAAGTGAAAGTCTCAATCTTTCAAAACAAATTCCAAATTCAAATAATTATTATTTTTTCCCCGACATTTTAATAAGTTTTTGAAGTTACGTGTGTTTGTAAGTGACAAGAAAGTTAACTTTAAATTGCTTAATAAAACGAATATATAGACTGCCGTAACTTGAAGGCTTCTTTAACTTATTATCTTATTTACCTATGGCTTTGTAAAGACATTATGTGCTCGTTGATCTTTCTAGATTGATAGAATAATTTAAGTGAATTAATTTTGGACAGAAATTTGTCTTTTGTTGATATGGGAACAAAGATAAAGTTTCTATCCAAAATTTCTTTAACAAAAAGACTTCTACAGTCAAAATTTGCCAGCACAATATGAACTAAGGTCCGTATTACAGAATCATACCTAATAGGTGGTCAAGCATTATTTAAACCTAGTTTCAATCAAGTACATATAACCGCTTCAAAGCAGTTTAAGTACTTACTGCTTGAGTTTTGAATGAAGTTCATTACATACGGGTCTAGCCTGAAGTACATAATTGTGATTTACTTTTAAAATATTGACTGGACACGATACAAAATTGTAGATAATCACGTGTACAAAATGTGTCAACAAAATACATATTAAATGTTGTCCTAGATATCGCAAAATGTGAAAAATATACTCTGCAACAGACTGAACGTTATTTCCTTTTAAGTTTAATTTGATAATACAGGATTAATTTTAGTTGGTAGACAAAACTTCGCAAACGTTATAGATATAAACATCAAACATTATAAAAAAAAATATACTGTTTTTTTTTGGGATTTGTTGACCATAGTCACTTAAAATATCAGTTTAAACATTGTTTTTTTTTTACAAAACTGATGGTAATTGAATATCTTTACTCGATGAAAAAACTGTATTTCTCAACTCGTGCTTCGAGTAACAAAACTGACAATGATAGAAGAAATCGAAAAAAATATATATTAAAGTTTACATAGGTATGGATAGCTTTCGCGCTTGCGGGGTTAAACAAGCCTTTAAAATAACCCCTTATAAAAAACATAAATAGGAATATTAATAACACATACTACAGTGTAGGAACAACACGAAACATATTCTGTGTCTGACATTAATTTTAAATACGACAACAATTAATGAAATATCAATGTAATACAAAAACAATTAAATTACCAATGCGATGTAACATTTAATACCATGACGGGCCTAAAACATTGAGTGATTTTTGGTGAGATAATGTGATACAGATGTTGAAGTATAAAAATATTTTATGTAGGATGGCTCTGTGTGATCTAAGATTTATCGATATATCAAGACATCGATACAAATAGTATAGGATAATCGATAAATGATTGTGCAATAAAATGAGTAGGTAAGTATAACGATCATTCACATTTAATATTCGAAGACCTAGATCGAGATACCAGATTTATAATGAATACTTCAATAGTGAATTTTGAAACAGAATGATCACAAAATGTAACAAAGATACAACTAACTATTACATTCAGGCGTTTGGCCTCACCGATAAAATGAACCTTAATCCTTTCGTGATGATGCGGGGAGCACATTCCGCCGGCGATAATATGACCTTGCCCTGAGGTTGGATAAATACTAAATTTTATTCAGAACCGTATTTCAAAGATTGTACTAAGATTGTATTTAAGTACAATCTTAGTAAAGTAAGTAGTAATCTTAGGTCGAAAATTGTACTAAGTTAAAATACAAAATTTTGGACATCCCTAAAGAAAAAACCTAGGTGTGAAGATGCCTCTCCTAAACAAAAATAAAGCAAAACAACTTAATTAAGTACAGATCGACTAGCAGGGTAACTGCGTAACACACTATCAGTAGCAATGAGTTTCATTTTGACAGTTCAACAACATTCATTGCGTTACTTACGTTATTGAGCAGATATATTTTTCGAAGATATGGAGCAATGGATTAGTAGCATATTGCAAAATGATGGAAATTGATAGTAATAATGTGTTACGGGAGTTTTGGCGGGAAAGTCAAGCTGGGTGTCACGCTCGTTTTTCATTGGACTTTTAAAATGATTTATAGTGTAGATTACTAAATAAAAGTGCGTGATTTATGTAGTAAAAAGTGCATTTAGTAAATAGTTCACAAAGGACAGTGAAATATCGCAGCATAGAGGCCACATCATGACTTTGCCCCAAACCTCACTCGTAAGACGGGTCACGCGGCCGTCTTTTTCGACATGAATAATTCATAATTACGTGACATTGGCTAAATACACAAACCGTGCGAAGCCAAAAAATAAAGAAATAATAATGTGTTCCGCTATTAGGGTG
The DNA here is from genome assembly GCA_037179545.1 of Sesamia inferens. Lineage (NCBI taxonomy): Eukaryota > Metazoa > Arthropoda > Insecta > Lepidoptera > Noctuidae > Sesamia > Sesamia inferens. The sequence continues at coordinate 8,707,603 of CM073949.1, forward strand.
CAGATCTGTAACACTATGATTAGGCAATTTTAATAAGAACGCACATCCTACGCGAGGTAGCAACGTTGAATTTCTAGAGGTATATCGCGATAACTTTATTAAATTTAAACCAAAGTACAAACTTTCCAAGTTTGTATGAACTTTTTTCAGTTATTAATATTATAGTATAAATTAACTTAAAATATTTCAATATTATTTCCAATTTTTAGGTAAAAAAGTTCCTGGAAGTATTTTGGGGACGCCTTAGCTTAAGCAGTGGGACAGTACAGATTAAAAAAAATATTTAAGTGTTACAATAAATTGGCCATAAAACCATCGGAGTAGATAGAATTGAAATTTTAAGGCCATTTGGAACTTAATATATAAAAAAACTATCTAGTTGTAAAATTATATAGTATTTTGGTTTCATCTTAAACCCTCTTGAAACCCAGATTTTATACAGATTTCTCAACAAACTAGAAGACTTAATAAACTTCTGGAGAGCTGACCGCCATGGCCCACGCACAAAGATCCACTTGAAGTGTGGAAATCATCTTTAACATAGAACACAAAACCGCTACAAAAGCGACGTTGCCAGCCCGCGCAAGATTTACGATCTTAAGCAGAGTTTGGCCACGGCTCTAGCATAGAGTTTGAAGTTCAAGAATACTTACCAAGTATCTCTCAGTGGCCACGGAGACGAGAATCAAATCATCTCCGACTCGAACCTTTTCACCCTCAGATCTGTTAACAATATGCAAGTATTTATTAAATAAAATCGATCCGTACTACGTCTACCAGGACCGTGGGTTGTCGGAAAGAGATACCGTGGCCCCTGGCGTACAGGCAAGTGAAGGAGCACGGATGAGTTTTAGTCAGTAAAAGTCTGACACGCCATTCCGATTCACCCAAAGCGGGAGAGGTCATTTATTGATTTTCGATTGACAAAAAATAAAAAAAAAAACTGTCCTACGTCATCATACATTTTTGCAGTGCAATTCTGAAACCATCTCATTGTGAACACTTCAGTTACTTCACACTTTAGATTCCTCGGTGGTAGGCCATAACATCGGCTGCCGGCAGAAGTTACCATCCACCAGACAAAGTGTTGCCTCCAAGTGATATGTCGTGTTCTGATGATGTCTGGTGAAGCCGTACAGGGGATGGATCTGAGCATTTGTGTTGCGATGTGTGCCGGGTACGATGCGCCAAATGTTGTGTACAAAGTTTGGTCGTGGAGGTTCTCCAGATCAATCTCCCTCTGCGCAGCATCGTTGGTCGTGTCGTTGGATTTAACATTGCATCATCTTGCTCAACTGCCGCTTTCCTCCGTTATTAATAAACTAGCGTGCTTTACTTTCAACGATTGCATCGCTGCTTACCATCAGGCGGGATCGCGGTCAAGCACTAGTTTTTAATTGTAAAAAAAAACCATTTTAAGTATAAAAATTATAATTGGCGAACGAGAAAGTCAAAAAGCTGTCAAAATATAGAGACATTACCTCTGTTTGCTGGCAGGATGCAGGGTCCACCAACAGGCTTCTCCTTGAGAATGCTCCTGAAGACCCACATCGAAGGCCAACTTGTCCTGAGATGATGACGTCGACAGGCAGGCCAGGTACTGCGAAAACAATTCAGAGTTGAATTATTCGCAGTCAATGTAAAAACATTCATCATGTGAATACTCTTAATCTGCAATCGCGAATAATTTTCCAAAACTGTAAACAAATATAAGTTTATGGAAAAATAACTTTAATGACTACATAATAATGTTCAAGTTACTCTACAACATTTTTATAACTATTTCATATAAATAGTGTTATTCATTATCATCATCATTCATCATCATTTCAGCCGAAAGACGTCTACAGCTGGACATAGGCCTCCCCCAAGGATCTCCGCGACGACTGATCCTGCGCCTCCTGCATCCAGCGGTTTCCCGCGACTTTCACTAGGACGTCGGTCCACTTTATCGGGGGCCTACCCACGCCGCATCTTCCGGTGCGTGGTCGCCACCCATTTCTGATCCGATCACGCAGAGAAACTCCGAGCATAGCTCCTTCTATTACCCTATGTGTGACTTTGAGCCTTCGTATGAGGCCCATTGTGAGCTTTATTGTGAGCCATTTGTAAGTTGTGGTATACTTTTCATTCATGTATTCATTTAACTGGCGTATGTTTGTCGCTTTATGTTGAATTGAATTATAAATATCACCACAAGTAAAGGGACGAACTGAAAGGAAAGGGAGAAATGGAAAAAAATATCCTTATTAGAGACGCCTAGATGTTAAGTCAAGCTCATTTTTCTTTGAATTATTTTGGCAGCTTTGTAATGAGAGCAATTAAGTTAGAAAAAGAAAGAAAGAAAAATATTTATTGTGACTCGTACCGGAAGATCATAAATTTAAATTTAAAGAGAAAATCAAATTATGGGTACATAAAAAATAGTAACAAAAAATCATTAAGTCCTATACGAGGCCAAAAGGCTCCTTCCTATCTCAGCAGTAAATACTTTTTTAAATGTCGAAGCATTATGCTTCGACATTTAAAAAAGTATTTACTTTTTAAATGTCGCAGCACTGGTATTCTGTTAGCGCCTGGTGTGTATTTAAACACATAAATATGTAACGATATAGATGAAAGTACGTAAAATATTATCAAATAAAAAACATAATTCATCTTTCCTTCGCCCGAGACGTACCCTTAATTAATTGCCTACGCCCTGAGTGTCATAAGCACTCAGTATATTGTTTGACTCTTTGGTACTCAGTGGCATGCCGCAGCTAGATAAGTAAGGGACAATATGGGGGACCTAAGTTAAATAACGAAACAATTTTAAATAAATGGTACCTACTCCAATTTTTTCCTAACATTTTCATTGGACTTATTAAATAAATTTGAATTTGTAGCGGAATCTACAAACGCCATATGCAAATGACGTGTCACACTGACGTCATACAGATTCTGCATCTCACAAGCAGAATTTACTGCGAAACTAGCATATAATAATTTCCCAACATCAAGCGTTGGGCAAGTGCCCGCCAGACACAACACCTATCTGGTTGGACGATTCTCCCTTTTCTATGGCGGACGAGTGATTTTTACATTTGTTTCCGATACCTTCATACATTTATTGATTTAATCGTATTATAAGATGTTTGAATGAGTACACTACGCCTAATTATGCAAGTGCCAATATATGAGATTTTAGTTATTCCCGGAAAAGCTATTATGGAGGCTGTTTTATCATTGTCCGTCGTCCTCTGTGGCACAGCGGTCAACACGCCTGCCTGCGACGTGGAGGCCCCGGGTTCGATCCCCGGCCAGGTCATGATGGAAAACGATCTTTTCCTGGTTGGCCTGGGTCTTGGATGTTTATCTATATATGTATCTATTATAAATATCGTATCGTTGATTTAGTATCCCATAACACAAGCCTCGAACTTACTTTGGGGCTAGCTCAATATGTGTGATTTGTCCGTATATATTTATATTTATCATTTAGTAGGTCTAATGAACCATTTAGAAAGCACAAACTATTGCTAATATAACAACACTACCTTTTCTTCATATTTCCATTTTCTATTTTAGGCTCTAAAATATCCGGAAGATTAAAAATATATATATATGACAGGTATTTTTCGTCGGTAATAAAGAGTCCGTGCACCGATTTTTAGCTTCCTACATAGAAAACTGCGAAAAATACATACCATTTAATATTTCACCGACATATACGAATGGACATGCCTTAGAGATGAGAATAGGGTATTTGACTAAAAAAAACTAATTAGTCCGTCAGTCAGATTTCCAAAAAATACTAGACACGTATTTTTTGTTTTATCAAAACAATAAACATTTACAAATATAAAAGGCATCAAAGATCAGGAGTGGTGGCTGGTGACGTCACTGGCCAGTAAAAAGTGTACAGTGTTGTGACGTCACTCGAGTTTTCAACGCACTGTGTCGTCTGCATTTTTTGTTTATATGAAAAAAGAAAAAATACGTGCCTAGTATTTTTTGGAAATCTGACTGACGGACTAATTAGTTTTTTTTAGTCAAATACCCTATTTTGGCACTCCGAAAGAAAGAGAGGAAACGAAGTTTTGTCTATCTTTATCCCTCTCAAAATCATCAATCATCTATGAGGAAAGAGATAGTGCTAGACCGAAAGCATAGGCCATCTCTCTCACTCTTTTGAAACCAAAATAATTTGCAGATTATACGCGTACGGCATGTCCATCAGTATACATAATGTCTATGGTTACAAATAGTCCGTATACCAATTTTTAGCATTACACTTTGAAAATTGCGGAATACTCTATACAAAATTCCACCCTCTATTTTAGGGAAGTCGGGGTAACATCCTTTCAACTATCGTCACTTTAAAAAATCACGTCAATTCCTTGCTCCGTTTTGCCATCAAAGATAGACAATCAAACACACTGCTTATAGTACCTAAATAGGTATGGGATTTGTTGTCCAATAATAGTGGAATAAAAAGCCGCTTAATCGTACCATATCACTGTTGAGATGACGTAGAAGAATAGCATTGCCGTACAATAGAGTTCGATGCCCAGAACCGGTACCTTTACCCTGAAACAGAGAAAGAAAAGTAGAAGAGCATTTTCCTTATCGAAGCTCTTTTATGGAAATAAAGATTGAAGTCAATAATTCTTAATCAATTTATCCATTCAAGCAATTTATACAGAAATCCAATAAAAATAAACGAGAGTAAGATCTTTTCCATCATAACCGTTAACTAAATTGTGTTTAAGTCTAAGTTTAAGTTATGTTGTGTCAGTTATACATGGTTTATATGCAGAGTGGTGCTGATAATACGACAATAAATTAAACATCGTGTACCTCAATCCATTCTCAGTCTACCCATAAAAAATCATATAAATATGTCCATTAGTTTAGTCACAGGAAATTATATTTCACTAGCTTTCCGTCCGCGGTTTCGCTCGCGTGAAGATCGGTTATATCGCGCTTTTAGATTTCCCTCGTGAATATAATTTTACCTAAAAAAATACCCTTTTATTTTATAAATAGTAAAAAGTACCCTATTATTTAATCCGGACTTCTAACTTTACGTCTGCAAATTTTCAAAACAATCGGCTTAATAGTTACAGCGTGAAAGCGGAACAAACAAACTCACTTTCCGATTTATAATATTAGGATATTTGGTGTACACATACAAATATTCCAGTAATCTCCCTTGGGAACTTGATGTTTTTTTAGGACCAAAAGTAGCCTATGTTACTCTCCTTCTTTTCAACTAACTGTATGGCAAAAATCAGGTCGATTGATTGCTTAGGTACGGCGTGAAAGAAGGACAAACAAACAAACAAACACACTTTCACATTTATAATATTAGTATGGATTTTTCACATTTTCTACGTGATGTAGAAAATGTATTGTCAGCACCACTCTGTATATGACTGATCTGTACATGTTTCATCTTTCAGTTTGGCCTTAGAACGTTCCAAAAATAAAGATTGTCAGATCTGATACAGCCATAAATCACTGTCAACGCATTTTTTTGTTGAATGACGGACAATTTGGCTTGGGACCCAGAGCAAATTATGGCAGACATTTTAATTGTAATTTTGGAATGCTAACTAGGCGATATTATTTCGCGCCTCAAGAGCAGTAAGCCAGCCCTGTTATTATAAAAGATCTATCTTCATATATTCTATCTTGACTGTGTCAACTAAAGACACCAGGTGGAAGTGACTAACCCCTTATTCATAAACGTTGCTTAAAAAATTAACTAGTGATTAGTGACTGTTTAACTATACATTTTTGATTACCATTGTGTATAAGGGGTTTATTCATAAGCGATGATTAAAGTCAAAAATGTATAGTTAAACAGTCAATAATCACTAGATAACTTTAGGCAACGTGTTTGAATAAGGGGGTTTAGCTTTAATACGGTAATGAAAATCAGAATAAATATCTACTAACATTAATTTACTAACAGCAGATTGTGACTAAATTATTACTAACAATATATGGGGCTCGTGGCTAAATAATAATTGCCCCACAGGTCGATCGATCAGATTAAGCCATGCTTGCTGCGGTTGGTTTATGGATGGGTGTCCATCTTTACATAAAGTACGTTACGCCATTGGTCCCGGCTGTCAATTGTAAATCTTTGACTGTCGTGACTGGTCGTCAGAAACCCAAGTCTTACAACCAGTCTTGCCCAGAAGTATCGTGTTACCCAATAACTGGATTGTGGAGGTCAGATAGGCAGTCGCCGTGTAAAACTGGTATTGAGCTGAATCCAGTTAGACTGGAAGCTGATCCCAACGTACTTGGGAAAAAGCTAGGCCGATGATGAATGGGTTATAATGTCTGAAATAAATATTTTAAAATAAATATAGAGCTAAGTAGTTTCTTTGAACGCTCTAATCTCTTGAAACTGGTGGTCAGATTTGAAAAATTAGTTTCTTATTTGATAGCTCAATTTATGAGAAAGGTTGTAACATCACGCTCTGTCTTTTAGGAGCCGAACAAAAAGAAAAACTATAGGAAAAATGCTCAGCAGAAACAAAGTGAAAACGCGATGCGACGATGGAATGGATTGAAGGAATTTGAAATTACACGCCAAGGAGCGGACAAAAGATACAAAAGGGAGAATTGTAACTGTTGGTATTCTCAGTATACCTAGTATAATATCTATCAATCTGCCAAGACTTTTGCCGACTATGTTGAGGTCAGCTTCCAATCTTACCGATCTCAGCCGAATACCAGTATTTTAAATAAAGCGTTAACTCGTGCGACGGCGAGGTGGATCGAAGGAATATGAAATTACACGCCAAGTCGCGGGCAAAAGATACAAAAGGGAGAATTGTGACTGTTGGTATTCTCAGTACACCTAGTATCATATCTATCAATCTGCCGAGACTTTCCCCGACTATGTTGAGGTCAGCTTCTAGTCTTACCGATCACAGCCGAATACCAGTATTTTAAATAAAGCGTTAACGCGTGCGACGGCGGGATCGATCGAAGAAATATGAAATTACACGCAAAATCACGGGCAAAAGACACAAAAGGCAGAATTGTAACTGTTGGTATTCTCAGTACAACTAGTATCATATCTACCAGTCTGCCGAAATTTTCCTGACTGAATTGGGGTCAGCTTCCAGTCTTATTGGTCGCAGTTGAATACCAGCATTTTAAATCTGACACAGCCTTAATGGATAACATGCACCTACTAAATAAATATAATTATATTCATTCATTAAATTAAAATAATAAATACATTCAATTCATTCAAAAATATGAGTTTAAAAATTTAAATTCTGTAAAAATTGCTTAAATGTTTTTTGTTACGAATTAAAAAAAAATGTAAATAAAAACAATTATCTTCGGACGTCTATATTCATATAGCATTATTCTCAGTTATATAAATCCAGTTAATGTTGAATAAAATTCAAATATACGAGTATCGTAATAAAAATATTTAGAGAAATACTTACTATTTATAGTAAATTATTATTATTATTGTTAATAACGGGAAGGTTTAATTATTATAAACTAATAAAATACACATGCGAAGGATTAGCGGAAGAAAAAGAAAACTATATCTAATATAATAGCTATACCATCTTATATTGAAAATAATTAAGTACTTCTAACTGAACAGACTCCCCTTTATTACAAGACAGGGGTTTCATTTGGCCCAACTTAACCTGATATTCTGAAGAAATGCTGTTCTTTATACAATATGTAAAAAAACCCCGTCCGACCCAAAAGGATAATAAATGTTAGGTATACACATGACCAAATAATATATGAAATTTTACGTAATCATTATAGTGACAATACTAATGAATTTTGAAATAATCTTTTTTCCGCGAAATAATTCCAACTTTCCCAAAATTTGGTAATTTAAAAAAAGTGACAACACCATTTGTGACGGTGCGAATAGCGATGATGATACCACGTGCCGCCTGCCCTGCCCCCCTTCGCCCGCGCATGTATGCCTAACGTGTTGCCTACCGCACATGAATTAAATTACCTCGCTTTTTCGAAGTAATATTTATTTTTTTAAGTTTAGCCCGGCTTTGTAGGCATTATTAGAATCAGTTAATGATACCTAACAGTAACTTCACCGATCGAACAGGGTTTTCTTTACATATTGTATAAACATGGCAGCTTAGTTCACTATTCGGCATTTTTTCTTCCCAATGAAAGTTTTAGGAAGTAATAAGGGGTAGGCGCTTTTGGGGGACTGTCTTAAATAAATGTGACATTCAAAAAGTTTTGATTCCTAGTCCGATTTTAATGCATGACTTGCCCCCTAATCAGTGAACACATTTTTGGCAAATGATTGCGACTAGTTGGGATCGTTTGGACCGAACGGACCAATGGGCGGTCCGAACGATCCCAACTAGTCGCAATCATTTGACAAAAATGTGTTCGCCAATTAAGGGGCTGATTTTATTAAGTAGCCAGCCGGGGCGGCAGGTGTGGCGCGGGCCGCTATGTTTTTATACGTTGACAGTTTTTCTGTAGTGTATTTAGTATCAACATTGCACCCGTGCGAAGCCGGGGCGGGTCGCTAGTTATTTATAAAATAACAGAAGATTTTTTCGATTCGTTTGGTCTTATCAAATTTGTCCGCATCTGACGTAAATTGAAGTATTTTTAGTAGCCATGTTTTTAATAGCGTCTAAATTGTCTATGGGGTATCTTAATTTAAAATTTTATGATCTGTCCTTGTCTTAATTAAATTAAAAGAAAAAGATGCAATGAACTTAAGTTTGGTTTAGTTTATGAACAAACGAATTGGCGCCATTATATACATAGCTTAGCTTTAAGTCATTGGAAAACCTCTGAAACATTATGAAAAACAAATAAATATAAAATATATGAATGCAATATTTTTAATATTATGTAGGGAGTTCAAGGTCAAATCAACTTACGAAAAAAAAGTCATTTATTATTATTTACCCGCAATAGCAAAGACTTTTGTGGAGTTAACTTTTGTTTTCTGTGTTTCGGGCAGATTAATTAGGGTGTCGGGACTTCGGGGACTTCAAAATTTATTGAAAGGATATTCGTTTCTATTTTTTAACAGGAAAATAAAATCAGTTGTAATATTTTATGCATGAACCTAATTTATAAAGAATTAATTACATAGATGGTATCATTTATAAAAAAAATAAATAAATTAGTAGGTTTTATTAGCGATTACTGAATGAATTTTAAAGTTAAACCACGGATTTAAGAAAAAAATGTTAGGCACTAAAATTTTGTCAGAAAAATTTGGAAAATTCAAAAGTAGCCAGATTTCTTTTACCAATTAGCCAAAAAATGTAAGTGATACAGCATGCATTTTTACCGACAGGCAGAATACTCACTAAGTTCTCTTTTCCCTGTAAAAATTTAAAACACGATCGCAGTACGTAAAACGGAATTATTCACAAGAGGACAAAAAAATATTCATATATGTTAAAACACAAAATTAAATAATAAATACAATATATGGAGTTTACAAAATCATACATAAGATTTGCCTTTTAAAATCTTTATAGAACAACAGGAATTCGTTTCACCATTTCCTTGCGCTGATACTACGAAAATGAAAAAAAAAACGAGAAAGAAAAGAAAATGGCGGCCGCCATCAGGCACACAATCACTATCAGACACCAACTCAAAAACAACAATCTACTAATACTTTACTAAGGTTAACAGTGAAACCAACCCGTATTAGAACATATTTAAAGTGAATGTTTAGTCAAAATATATAATTGAAAATTATTCAAGGTGGCATTAATTAATATACTTCGGAAAGGTTTTCAAAATGTTAATCTTACAGGTACATATAATTACGGAATACTTGATGTACAGATTTTAGCTCATCAAACTACTCTACAAACTGTCAAAATAGTTTCTTTAATCGATTTTCAACATCACCAAAGATTTAAGGTTGATTTAAATTTGACAGTTTTGGGTACTTTGACATACTGGCATCTGTACATTTTTATGATAAGTGATTATTGGTCTTAAACTTACAGTTTCAGATCCAGCAGCTGTCACCAACTCTTGTAAAGCTCTCACTGACAGCGCCTGAGAATACATACAAAAAGTGATTAATTGAGTGTTTCAAACTTTGGGCGGTATATTTTATCTGAACAATTTCCGAGAAGGGCGAAATGGCTGATTACAATGAACCGCAGACTTATTCAGGGAGAAATTTAGCCAGAAACATACGAGTATTATTATTTTTGTCCACACAATACATAAAGATCTGGGTATAAAGATGCTGCTTATTACTTAAGAAATTACACCACTATGATACGGACGAAGCGTTTCGCTTCTTCTGTTATACCGACCCATTGAGGGACGGGAACAATTTGCCGGTGGCGGGGTTTCCTTCACACTAAAATTTGAATGTCTTCAAGGCTAGAGTGAATAGGCTCTTAATAAACTAGCGCGCTTTACCATCAACCACCGCATCGCTAGTTTATAATTTATAAAAAAACAAATATCTTCCAGAAGACCTGAGAAAGGAGAAGTAAAACAGAATTGCAGACAATAGACAATGGCCCCGACACTCCTCTTCACAAACTAAATTAAATTTAAAATCAGCGCATCTTTTAAGAAAAGGACAGAAGATAAAATGTCACTTTAGACCTGTCAAATTAGTGCGCTCCTGACGTAAACTGGCGTATTTTTAGTCGCCATGTTTATAACCGCGTCTAAACTGTCTATGGAGTATCTTAATTTGACAGGATTAAATTAAAACGTTATCTTCTATCCTTTTCTTAACGAAATGGAAAGAAAAAGATGCACATAATTTTAAATTAGTTTAGTTTGTTACCAACAGAATCGGCGCCAAAATTTACATAAAAATAAATAACTGTTACGGAAAAAATCGAGTTGAATGACGTGAAATAGAAGAGGCCGATGTCCAGCTGTGGATTTCTTGGTGGTAAGCCATTAGAACGGCTGCCGGCAAAAGTTACCAACTACCAGACAAACTCTTGCCGCCAAGCGATTCGTCGTGTTCCGGCATGACGTCTGGTGAAGCTGTACGGAGGACGGGTCTGAGCAGTTGTGTTGTCATGTGTGCCGGGTACGATGCGCCAAATGTTGTTGTGTCGGGAGTTTGGTCGTTGAGGGTCTCTATCAATCTCCCTTTGGCGCAGCATCGTTGGTCGTCTTGTTGGGTTTAACATTGCATTACCTCGCTCAACTGCCGTCTTCCTTCCTATTTACTCAGTTTTTTTTTGTGTGAATAGACTGTTAATAAACTAGCGCGCTTTATCATCAACAATTGCATCACTGCTTACCATCAGGCGGGATTGCGGTCAAGCACTAAAAAAATGCTAGATAAATGAAAACTGACCTGTTCGATGACAAACACGCACTGCGACAGGTCAGGTGGTATGTTCTTGTCGGCAATGTTTTCCAGAAAACAGTGACGGTTGCCGAAGCCCTCGGCAGCCAGACACACTCTCTCGCCTGTCGCTGTGCACGACAGGCACACCATGTCTTCCTGTAAACAAAAGAAGTATGGTTAAAGACGGTCTGTGAAAACAAAGTCGAAATTATGGTAAGCATTAGACCTGGTCGTTATTTCACGTAACTAGTTACACAAATAGTGACGCGATGTGTAACTGAATCCCTAGTTACGAGTCAAATTAAAAAGCAGTTATTTTTGTAATTGCGTTATTTCATAGACACGTTATCCGTAACCGTATCATGCATCACACCAGCATAATTTATTGATTTAATTGTATAGCTACACACTCAAGAAAGTGATTTAATTTCGTTTCGTTTCGTGAGTAACTGTATAGTTGGTGGACGTATATATGTATTTAAACAATCACAGTAGCTGAGTGAAAATAACTAGCTACAAAAATAACCGTCCAACTGGTTACGTTACGTTTCTCGAAAAAGGCGCAACGACCCACACCTAGTAAGCATCAATGTTCTTCAGACTGTATTTTGGCTAATTTTAAGGGAGAACTAGCCTTCGAAGCATCAGATATTCTAATGCACAAGTTTAAAGTTATTTCAAAAGTTTCAAATTGTAGTTGTTTCCAGTTAAACGAATATAAACTTTTTTCAATAGTAATAGAGAAGATTTTAGAGTGACTAGTACTTTTAAAATAAACTGATTTTCACATATTTTTCCGTTAACATATATTTGTTTATATTTTTTCTCGAAAGCAGATTAGACCACTCTCTTTTCCCTCACTCGCATCAACACTACATAGTAAAACAAAGCCGCTTTCTCTGGCCCTGAAATGAAATCGTTTATTAACCTGCCTATTAATCTGTTTATTCCTGTATCCCCATGTATACTTAAACTGTTAACACAACGAAACGGATTTTGATACGGTTTTCCAATAGATAGAGTGATTGAAAAAGAAAGTAACATCCATTAAATAGTGGAGAAATACTGTTATTTTTGAGGCTTCTAATGTGATGTCGTAAATAATTAGATTTTTTATAACTGTCCCCTGGCTGAGGGCGCACAAACACATAAAACCGTGGCCGTGGCGCACATGTGGATTTAGTCAGTAAAAGTCTGATACGCCCTTCCGTTCCGCCCAGAGCGGAAATCATCAAATGACCTCTCATTTGATGATTTCTCATCCAGAACAAAAGAATACATCTCTGCCCAACTCTTTCAAGGACCGAAAGCGCGTCGTGAAGTTTGATACAAATAGCGTGTTCTGATTATTTTCAGAGTCCTTTCGTACAGCAATTTAATGTTTTAAAGTAATATTGCGTGATTGGAATTAAAGCTTTATTTATAGCACAATATTCGAATTACTTCCGTGACATCATCGCGACATTCATAAATTATTTTAGCTCTTCAGCATTGATGGCAGGGTTATAATTTTTATACCTTTTTTTAAGCTATTGCATAGCTTCTATCGCGGGTCTTGAGCGCGGGGACCGAATCCAGAAATTTCGTAACGAAAAAACCTCACGCTCCCCGTCGTCTAACGTCGTTTCAGTTCGGCAGTCTTCGGCACGGTATGTTTGTGTGCGTGCGACTACATCTTTTGAAAACAATTTATAGATTTTCAAAAAGAGCATGCATATTGCAGGGCGCGAACTCAGTTCCACACACTTGCCATGTTACTGATAGTCGCGATGTGCTAAACTTGCGATTAATTTTCTTTCTGAAATAGGTCTTCTATAGAGATATGTCATAGACGTCATCGACGTTGTCATGGCTACCTTAAAAACTTTTCATATAATTAATTATTAAGTACTTTTATTAAAATTAATTTAGTAGTGTTTTTATAAAATAGCTTTTTTTTAACGGAAAAGCTAAGATGAATGTCACGTTAATTTTTCATTGGACTTTTAAATTATTTATAGTGTTGTTTACTAAATTTTATAGAGAACTAGATTTTATAGAGTAAAAAGTGCTCACGCGGTCGTTTTTTCAATTGTTGCAAGAATTCAAAAGACTGTCTTTAAATAGTGTTCAGACGATTGCTCAAAGTGTATTAGATTTCATTAGTAATAGAAATGGCATTTCAATAATGACTTTCAACTGCCAAAGTCTAAATAGTCATAAATACGATTTACAAGATTCAGTTACGAGACAAACAAATGTGTTACTTCTTACCGAAACTTGCATGACGCATGATAATCCAATTGAAATACCTAATTTTAATTGTATTGTTCAGTTCAAACTAGATACTGTTTCAAAAGGTGGGGTAGCTATTTACCAAAATAAAAATGATATTACTAATATTATGACTCCGAATATTGAAATAAATATTGCACACGTTAGCGATGTTAATGTTAGGCGCTCAGTTGATGGAGATATTTGTGCGTGCTTATGCAAACTTAGAAATGGCCTACAAATAGTTATGGTAGCAATTTACATTTCTCCGAATCCAAAATTGGACGAGGTAGAGCATTTTATTCATCGCACTTTACTGGAGTACACTGAAGAAGGCTCGAAAATACTTGGTACAAATGGTAATAAATTTCCACTTATCTTGGCTGGCGATTTCAACATTAACTTCGCTGATAAAAAATCAGAGCGGTTGACAACTTTTCTATCAAAAACATTGAATTTGAAAATGAATAATGATCCACAAGAGTCCACAATAAAATATGGGACCACCATTGACGCGGTATTTTCTAGGTATTTAGAGGATATTAAGTCGCAAACTTATGTTTCTTATTTCAGTTATCATAAACCTATAGTTTCAATGATAAATATTCCTGAATAACCAACAGCTACTGTAAGGTAATAAAACCCACATGTATTGTAAAATAATAAAAATATTTTAAATAATATTAACTTTTATTTATTTAATAAAAGAAAAATTTGTTTTCTTATCGGTCACCACGCTCAAAAAGTGTAACTTGAATTAATATCAAAGAAAAAGAAATACTGCATAAATAAAATAAATAAATAATTATAATTGCATAAATTGATACAAAATGCTATGCAATAGCTTTACCGCGGCAGTCCCCGAGTGCCACACGTCTTTTTTTTTTTTTTTGTAACCTTCAAAAGGCGTCCGACCCCTGGGGTGTGAGTTCGGGGAATGTGGAACTTTAGCACTACTACGAAAACCACCCCGGCGATCGTGATTCGCACATACGGTTCCTCTTAAAAGACCAATGCCTTACGTTTGTGCCTTACATGAATGGGCGTGCCTATAAGGCACATCCCTGGGAAAACAGTGAATAAAGCCTAAAAAAATAAAGGGTAAAAAAAAATTGATTCTATTTAGTCCGTCATTCAAATTATAGAAAAATATTAGATACGTATATATTTTGTTTTATCACATCAATAAAAAAATGACAAATACAAAAGGCATCAAAGATCAGGAGTGGTGGCTGGTGACGTCACTCCTCGCTAAAAAGTGTAGCGTGCAGTGCCGTCACACGAGTTTTCAACGCACTGTGTCGTCTTCATTTTTTGCTTATATATATTTTTTAAATAATTATAAACTAGTGCTTGACTGCAATCCCGCCTGTTGGTAAGCAGTGATGCAATCGTTGATGGTAATGCGCCGCCTGTTTAATTAAACCCATTTACTTAAAAAACTTAGTGAATAGGAAGGAAGACGGGAGTTGAGCAAGGCGGTGCAACGTTAAACCCAACAACACGACCAACGATGCTGCGCCAGAGGGAGATTGATGTGGAGACCCTCCACGACCAATCTCCCGACACAACAACACTTGGCGCATCGTACCCGGCATACATCGCAACACAACTGCTCAGACCCGTCCTCCGTACGGCTTCACCAGACATCATGCCGGAACACGTCGAATCGTTTGGCGGCAAGACTTTGTCTGGTGAGTGGTAACTTCTGCCGGCAGCCGGCCTACCACCGAGAAAAAAGAAAAAGAAAAAAATACGTGTCTAGTATTTTTTGGAAATCTGACTGACGGACTAATTATTTTTTTAGTCAACTACCTTATATGCACATCATCATCATCATCATCATCATTTCAGCCGAAAGACGTCCACTGCTGGACATAGGCCTCCCCCAAGGTTCTCCACGACGACCGGTCCTGCGCCTCCCGCATCCAGCGGTTTCCCGGGACCTTCACCAGGTCGTCGGTCCACCTTGTCGGGGGCCTACCCACGCTACGTCTTCCGGTGCGTGGTCGCCACTCGAGAACCCCCATCGGGCATCGGTCTTACGGGCAATGTGTCCAGCCCATTGCCACTTCAGTGTTGCAATTCTTCGGGCTATGTCGGTTACTCTCGTTCTTCTGCGAATCTCCTCATTCCTGATTCGATCGCGCAGTGAAACCCCAAGCATAGCCTTCTCCATTGCCCTTTGAGCGACTTTGAGCCTTCTTATAAGGCCCTTATATGCACATAATGAGCCTATAATGTTTCCACTCCTGGAACACAGACCTCCTCTGTAGGGACTGGTATAAGTCACATGTTATCGAAGTTTCTCTACGACATGCCGGTTTCTCACGATATTTTCCTTCACCGTTTTGAGAGCATTGATGTTGAAATAATTAACGCAAAGTAGAGCGCCTGACGGGGTTCGAGCCTGCGACCTTACAACATGTTAGTCCACCGCTGCTCTCGTCTGCTTCTTAAAAGACGCACCCAACATAATTCCCTTGTTCAAAAACTAAACTAAATTAAGCATCTTTTTCCTTATAATTCATTAAGAAAAGGACAGAATATAATATGTTAGTTTAGACCTGTCAAATTAGTTCGCGCTTGAAGCAAATTGATGTGTTTTTGGTCGCCATGTTTTTAATCGCGTCTATGGAATATCGCAAATTGACAGGATCATCCAAAAAAGGATGAAACTAAAATGTTATCTTTTGTCCTTTTCTCAATGAAATAGAAAGATAAAGATGCACTTAACTTAAAACGAGTTTAGTTTGTAAACGAGAGTGTCAATCTCTGCTAGAATAACATCCCACTTCATCCAAGTTTTCGTGTTGAGATCGGCGAAGTAACTGCTAAACAAGTCTTTAAGACGTACAATTCTGGCGACACGTCTCACTCCTCGAATGTTATGAGTGTACCCACTTGATATAGTAGGTATATCCCCTCAGAATCATATCGGTTTAGTCGTAAATATGTATTTTCATCTCGTATTCGTAATCTTGTGTAAAACGAGATGTTAGGGTCATGTTTTATGTCTAACTAGCGGCCCGATACGTGCTTTGCTACGTATAAAGTGAAACAAAAAAAACAAATTTATTGGATCATCAAAATTATTAATTCAAACATGAAATATTTTTTTAAAATTGCTGGCAATTTTAAAACTTAATCCAAAACATTTAGATAAACAATATTCTTTGTTTTTCCATTTCTAGCATGTATAAACACACGACTGAGGATACCAACTCTCGAACAGGCAACATAAAGTTGGGCTTTGTTGATGGACATAGCAAATGATAAACGCACAGGATATTGCAATCGTTTGAACTCAAATGGCATATCGGTTGGGATCATAGGGATACGCGGTATCAAACAAATTTCTCCTTTTGATTTACCAGTTAAAATCGTAGCTTCAATTTTTGACAATAAGTTTATCACTGCCAATCTGGTACAATTACACAGTTTTGGTGGATTATAAATTTACATAGAAAGTGGCATTGATTTTTATATATATATATATATATATATCAGTGGCGAAGAGTCCATACAAGCCGATTCCCACCGGGTTACCTTTCAAAAATCAGTTCCATATTCATACAAAAGTATTTACATTCTATTTCATTAACAAAGTATTATTAATCAAATAGTAATTCTTAGCAATATCCTAAGTATCACATTTCAGAAGATATCCTGCAGTAGGTAAGTGTTTAAGTGTTTATTTTTTTGGACCGGCTTCCCTTTGTCAAAATTTCACCCTTCGCCACTGATATATATATATATATATATATATATATATATATATATATATATAGATGAGCTGATGATCCACCGTTCATTGAATTCATTTGTTACAAAAACGTGATAAATGACGAACCGCTTGACCGATTTTGTTCAAACTTCACATAAACCATCTACTAATTAGTCACAACAAAGGCTAAACATTTGGTTTGGACAGTTGAGTCCGTTCTTGAGTTATAAAATTACAAAGAAAGTGGCATTGATTTTTATATATATAGATAATGGAGAGTTTTGTAAAATGGCCTAGTGGTATCGGCCGCGACTTACAAATTGTAAGTCATAGGTTCGAACCCCATCAGGCGCTTTACTTTGTGTAAATTTTTTCATCACCACCAGTCCCAAAACGGTGAGGGAAGACATCGTGAGGAAATGGGCATGTCTCAGAGGCAAAACCAAAAGTATCTATAACATGTGACATCCACCAACCCGCACTGGGCCCGCTTGGTAGATTATGGCCCACTCCCTCTCACCGAGAGGAGTCCTGTGTCCCAACAGTGGGAAAATTTTGAGTTTTCAAAAATATGCATGTGTTGAAATCAAATCTCGGCGATGAGCATGGAAGCCCAGGGATGTGTGGCCGACTTCGGGTTTAATCTAGATGCGTCTTGTATGTAAAGAATGTCACAGTGGTGCTGATTTTCTTGTTCCCAAACTTTTTTAGTGCATATTTTTCTTTCTATTTCACTAAGAAAAGGACAAATGATGACATTTTAGTTTGGTTATGTTAAACTAAGATACTCTATTATTATTTATCTATTAAATTAATATTTATCTTCTCTCGTTTTCTTAATGAAATATAAAGAATTTTCTCGGTAGTAGGCCATAACATCGGCTGCCGGCAGAAGTTACCAACCCACCAGACAAAGTCTTGCCGCCAAGCGATTCGTCGTGTTCCGGCATGATGTCTGGTGAAGCCGTACGGAGAACGGGTCTGAGCAGTTGTGTTGCAATGAGTTTTGTTGTGGAGGGTCTCCCGATCAATCTCCCTCTGGCTTAAACATTGCATCACCTCGCTCAACTGTCGTCTTCCTTCCTATACACTCAGTTTTTTGAGTGAATGGGCTTATTTAACTAGCGCAATTTACCATCAACGATTGCATCACTGCTTACCATCAGGCGGGATTGTGATCAAGCACTAGTTTATAATTATAAAAAAACTGCAATGAACTTAAACTAAGTAATTTCTAATGTCTGGATTTGAAAAAAGACGATGATCTCTGAGTTTGTTTCTGTTTTTATTCCCAGAGGCAATCAGTTAGGAAATGCCGGCTGCATCTAGTTTAAAAAATATGATGTGTAAAAGTTCCTACTTGCATAATAAAGGATTTCATTTCATTTCATTAAGTTTACTTTGTGACCAGGGATTGATTGGGGCCAGGGCGGTAGGCAATAGACAACAAAAATCAGTTTTATCTAGTTCCTATATTATTTCTCTAGACATAACCAATTTTACAAGTGAACTTTGGATTGCTATCGTCGTGAAAGGATTAACGTTGTGGAGTTGATTGCCAAGGTTACGGCGGACTTATTTAGAAAAGCATCTGATAATCGCTATAAAATGATCAGAGAAAAACACAGACACGAACTATGCGGTAGACCTTCAAAGACCGCCTTGATGCACAAAAGCATACTTTGTATGGCCTCAAAAATATAATATTTAATAAATTACCAAATGAGATTAAGGACCTAAAAAATATTATTCAATTTAAAAACAAATTAAGACATCTATTATATTGGAGAAATGCTATTATACAATTCAGGAATTCCTTAATGATAAATTGTAAATTATTTGACATTGATACTCATTTAATTTTGACATTATACTATTTCTTTGACATAATTAACTTGACATTGCCACCTATTTAATTCTGAAATTGTATTATATAAGTTATTTAACATCTATTTAATTTTGACATTACACTGTATTTTGACATTGTAAGTTATTTGACATTAATATTTATAAAAATTTGACATAGCATTATATTCCAAATTCATTACATTATTCATCATTTTAATATATTGATAATCCTTTTTATGATTTTAAGTGCTGTTAAATAGTATATGCCTTTATGGTAGATTTTTTGAGGAACTGATGTATTAGATATTAAGATCACACTGTAAAATGTACTTAACAAAAATAACACTAATAAATGAATTGAATTGAATTGAATTATATTGGCTTAGGTATGTAGCTCGGAAGAGTCCGTAAAATTTATATTGGTGGAGCATTTGTATAGAATAGAATACTCTTAATTATGTACACCATATAGATTACAAAAACACAAATATAAAGATTTTACAAAGGGCGACACAATGGGCGCACACACATGCTTACTTTTAATTTGCGCTCACATAGATTTAGTTCACACCTGTATTTCTTAATTACTGGTTTCTATTTAATTAAGTTGCTAAGAAATATGTAATCAAGTTAAGGGAGAGCGGCCTCTCCTGGCACAAGTGTTTTCAAACTTAAAAGGAGAGGTCAACCTCAATTTTGTTTGTACCAACTTAGTTTTTGAATAAAATATATTTTTCATTTTTTTTTTCTATGGGCGGTTTTATCGCTAAGAGTGATCTTTTACAGACAACGTTTGGATGGAATAGTTGGTTTACGGAAGGGTGACTATCTTTTCATAAGTAGTGAGACGCTTCCGTGCCTCTGTAAGCATGTTAATTCGGTTGGTGCCGGCTGTCTTTCGTGGAACTGTGACAGTCGTTACGGGTCGTCAGAAGTCCGGTCAGACTGGAAGCTGACCTCAACATAGGAAGAGGCAGACAGATGATGATGAGCATTGGTCATTCTATCTGCTTACATCTCTATATGGCTATTGTAAAAATTTCATCATCATCATCATCATTTCAGCCGAAAGACATTCACTGCTGGACATAGGCCACCCCCAAGGATCTCCACGACGACCGGTCCTGTGCCTCCCGCATCCAGCGATTTTCCGCGACCTTCAACAGGTCGTCGGTTCACCTTGTCAGGGCCTACCCATGTTGCGTCTTCCGGTGTATGGTCGCCACTCGAGAACGCGTCGACCCCATCGGACATAGGTCCTACAGGCAATGTGCCGCCGGCACAGCCACTAAAGTGAGGATCTCCTCATTTCTGATTTGATCACACAGTGTAACTCCAAGCATAGCCCTCTCCATTGCCCTTTGAGAGACCTTGAGCTTTCTTATAAGGCCCATTTTTAGCGACCATGTCTCAGTTCTGTATGTTATCTCTGTAAACATTTGGATCTTCAGTTTTATGATAAAATAGGTAAGTATAGTAAAAATGCATTAAAAACCTTAAGCAAAGATCATAAACACGACCATGAACGGAACTTACAGTAACACCTTTTAAGGTCATGATTTATTCATGTATACAGTAGACCTAGTAAATAGTGGGACTATTTCAAAATTTGGCACACACTAGAATCGGATCAAGGTGTAAAGTTACTACATATTGTAATATTAATGGATTATGGAATGATAAATAACTTTCCACAAGTCAGGTTCCCGTGGATTAGTATTAACCAGATTCTGATATGGGCGGCAAGGGTAATTGAAAAATAGTATAAAATAGAATACTCTTTATTATGTACACCATATAGATTACAGAACTTAAATAAAAATATTTTACAAAGGGTGACACAATGTCAGAGGTGAGCGGTCTTATCGCTAAGAGCGATCTTTTACAGACAACCTTTGGATGGAATTATAAGGGGAAGGATAAATAAATAATGTAGGTAGTCTAGTCTACAGTGTACTATTTACATAGATTATACAATAAATATATAGGTTAAGAGTATCATACTACTTTAAATAAATTTATACATCTAATTAATAAATATCATACAAGAGCACATAAAATATAGTAATATGTTTAAAGAGAGAGGAAGTGCTTTTTATCATAGTTTTAAAAGTAAACAGTGTTTGAGCACGCCTTACGGACACGGACAAGTCATTCCATAGCCGAACTGCTTGTAATATTGCCAATTTAAAACTTTAAAAGAAAAACGAGGCTTCGTGGTTTCCGATAAAAAAATTGCGGTTATGATTTGAGACTGGTATCTTAGAAATTTCCAGACTTGGTTCTGGTGGCTCTTTAGCTCAGATTCTACTGTCCTCCTGATTGCCTGCCTGTCACGAGGCTATATGTATTCCATGCATCGTGAGAGCTAGGCAGTTGAAATTTTTACAGACAATGTTTTTCTGTTGCCGCTATATAATAAATACTACAAAGAGAATAAAAGCAATATAGGTAGAATGTTATTTTTTGTATAGGCGACACACGAAACATGTGTCCAGTATTTTTATGTAAAAAAAAATATGTACAAAATTGTCCTTACAAAAATATGGTCAAGGCGCCGCGCTGCTCGCACGCTCGCGCCTACAGCGGCGCCGCGCGGGGCCCTAGGACACTATGAGCCGCTTGTGAACCCTGTTGTGCGCTCGATAACCACACTGCATCATTTTCTAATATATTTGGGAAAAATATAACATTGTGTAAAATTATTGGAATCGGATCAGTTGCTTATTCTGAACAAACTATATTCAGGTTTCGCATAATATAAAAAAAACGTTGGAACTTTTTTTTAACGTTATAAACTGGTGCTTGACCGCGATATGCACCCTTACACCCTTGTGTGCGTGTGTGGGGTTTGCGATTGGTCGTTTTTTTATGATTAATGTGAGATTTTCGTCTGGGTATAACCACTGCAATTTATTGTGCTGTATACATGATTGTCTTTACTTACGATTCAAAATTAGTGAAAGTTGCCATCTATGTTTGTACTATACATATGTGTCAAGTAGCTATTCAAGTTTTGAGGAGATAGTAGATAATTTTCTCAGTCTACAGACACTCAAAATATGACGACATATTTATATAATCATACCAATGTTTGTCGGTCTCCGTGGCGCAGCAGTCAACACGCCTGCCTGCGACGTGGAGGCCCCGGGTTCGATCCCCGGCCAGGTCATGATAGAAAACGATCTTTTCCTGATTGACCTGGGTCTTGGATGTTTATCTATATATGTATCTATTATAAAATATAGTATCGTTGAGTTAGTATCCCATAACACAAGTCTCGAACTTACTTTGGGGCTAGCTCAATCTGTGTGATTTGTCCGTATTTATTTATTTAATGTCCTCACTATATCTGCTGGCGGCGATACCTAACTTTATTGCTAAACCAAAGTCAAGTAGTTAAAGTGAATCATAGGACATAGCGACTTCAAATTCAGAAACGTAGTACTTATGCTTTGGCGAGGCCCCATATAAAATTTTGTTTGGGGCCCTTAGAAAGGTTAAAGTTTTTCCACGAACGAAAAAAAGTGCATCAAATTAAAATAAATATTTATTTACCGTAATTATTATCCATCTGTCACTTTTCCAAATTTAATACAAAAAAAAAATGTACATAGGTACTCTCACGCTGCAGCTCGCGATAACCGATATAGCGTTTTGCTAACTTTTAAACGCATGCTTACCGCAGGGAAAACATAAATTGCTTTTTTTTTTTACTTTTGTGATTTGTGATAAAAATAAAAAAAGGGAAGTTAAGTTTTTTTAATTTTTTGTTTACGCGTATTGCACTGTAATTGATACGTTAGATATGGCGGTAGCTATGACCTTGTTCAAAGTTCTCCAGAGGCCGGTTGCAAGTTAGAATCGAGCACAAAACTGGAAAACTTGGTAGAGTCCGTACCCAACTCGGGAATCGCTATAATATTATTGTGAACGTCATGAATCTTCTAAAGTTGTATCTTCGTCCTTGTCTTGGTAAATTATATATTAACTAGCGGCCACCCGCGACTTCGCGTGGAGTTAGTTATTTTAACCCCAAGGAAGGCTTTAGGCTTTTTAATCCAGGAGGATTAATGGGCTATCCAACGCACATCAGCGCGTTCAAACAAACAAACTACCTCTTCAGATTTATATATCTATTAGTATATAACTCATTTCACTTTATCAGCATTAGCCGTTTGCAAGAACGAACTTATGTAATTTTCTTTTACGAGGCAATTTGTTTGTTTCTCGTTGTCATCTCATTTATCGGCCTGCTGTATTAAGCTTATTCCCTTTTGTGCCATTCTTTCCTGTTTTGTGCCAATCTGAAACGTCAAACAACTCAATCTGCGTTAGTTGGACGAGTCAGAGATTTTGTATAATTCATTAAACACCATCTGCCTGTCTTTTGTTTGTAAGCTTTGTTGGGGTCGCTTTCTACGTTAAACTGTAGGTTTGTTTTTGTGGTTTGTGGTAGGTGTTGTTTTTCATGGGAAACTGTCCGATGATTGATAACAAGACATTGTATAGGAAGGAAGAAAAAATATTTATTGAGAGACGCACAGGAAAATAATAAAAGTTATACTAAATATAAACATAGACATAAAAAACAAATTATGTCTTCAGATCAATCTCTCTCTGGCGCAGCATCGTGTTGCTGGGTTTAACATTGCATCACCTCGCTGGCGATGACGGAATAACGGCAGAGCTACTGAAGGCGGGTGGTGAACCGATCCTTAGGGCCCTTCAGAAGTTATTTAATTCCGTCATAGATAAGGGAAAAACGCCACAGGCATGGCACAGAAGTGTGGTGGTACTCTTTTTCAAAAAGGGTGACAACACCCTTTTGAAAAACTATAGACCCATCTCACTTCTGAGTCATGTCTATAAGTTGTTTTCAAGAGTCCTCACAAATCGTCTCGCCTGCAGGTTTGACGACTTCCAGCCGCCCGAACAAGCCGGTTTCCGAAAAGGCTTCAGCACAGTAGACCACATACATACGCTGCGGCAGGTTATACAGAAGGCCGAGGAGTATAACCAACCCCTTTGCTTGGCGTTTGTGGACTACGAAAAAGCCTTTGATTCGATCGAGACCTGGGCTGTACTGCAGTCTCTCCAGCGGTGCCAAGTAGACTATCGATATATTGAAGCGCTGAAGGGTTTGTACGAAAACGCCACCATGTCAGTCCGAATACAGGACCAGACCTCGAAACCAATACCTCTGCAGCATGGTGTCAGACAGGGAGATGTTATCTCTCCGAAACTGTTCACCGCTGCATTGGAGGATGTCTTCAAGGTTCTGGACTGGAAAGGACTGGGCATCAACATCAATGGCGAGTACATGACACACCTTCGGTTTGCTGATGATATTGTAGTCATGGCTGAGACCGCGGAGGACCTGAGTACAATGCTCGAAGACCTCAGTAGGGCCTCCAAGCGAGTCGGTCTTAAAATGAACATGGGCAAGACGAAAGTCATGTCTAATGCCCATGTTGTACCGACTCCTATAAAGATTGGAGACTCTGTTCTCGAAGTTGTTGACAGCTACGTGTACCTGGGACAAACTATCCAGTTAGGAAGGTCCAACTTCGAGAAAGAGGTCAATCGTCGAATCCAACTCGGCTGGGCTGCTTTCGGGAAGCTACGTAGAATCTTCTCGTCCGAAATACCGCAGTGTCTCAAGACAAAAGTCTTTGACCAGTGTGTGTTGCCAGTGATGACTTATGGAGTTGAGACGTGGTCGCTAACAATGGGTCTTATAAGAAGGCTCAAAGTCGCTCAAAGGGCAATGGAGAGGGCTATGCTTGGGATTTCACTGCGCGATCGAATCAGGAATGAGGAGATCCGCAGAAGAACGAGAGTAACCGACATAGCCCGAAGAATTGCAACACTGAAGTGGCAATGGGCTGGACACATTGCCCGTAGGACCGATGCCCGATGGGGCCGACGGGTTCTCGAGTGGCGACCACGCACCGGAAGACGTAGCGTGGGTAGGCCCCCGACAAGGTGGACCGACGACCTGGTGAAGGTCGCGGGAAACCGCTGGATGCGGGAGGCGCAGGACCGGTCGTCGTGGAGAACCTTGGGGGAGGCCTATGCCCAGCAGTGGACGTCTTTCGGCTGAAATGATGATGATGATGATGATGATGACCTCGCTCAACTGCCGTCTTTCTTTCTATTCGCTCAGTTTTTCCGAGTGAATAGGCTCTTAATAAACTAGCGCGGTTTACCATCAACGATTGCATCATTGCTTACCATCAGGCGGGATTGCGGTCAAGCACTAGTTTATAATAATAAAAAAAAATGTCGCAGCGCTGTTATTTTGATGATGACGCCTGATGGTAAGCAGTGATACAATCGTTGATGGTAAAGTGCACTAGTTTAATAAGAGCGTATTCACTATGTAAAACACTATCAAATAATATCTTCAAGTCTAGCCTTGAAGATATTATTTGATATAAATAGTATATTTGCTGTGAATAGGCTCTTAATAAACCAGCACGCTTTACCATCAACGATTGCACCACTGCTTAACATCAGGCGGGAATGCGGTCAAACACTAGTTTATAATTATTTACATATAAATAAAAATTAAAAACCGCGCCAGACATATCCTTAATTACTTGTCTATATCCTGACTTTCGGAAGCACTCTGTGACATTGTCGTGACAAGTAGGTATGGACGCAAGTTTCCTTTCACGATCTTACTATCATCATCATCATTTCAGCCGAAAGACGTCCACTGCTGAACATAAGCCACCGCCAAGGCTCTCCACGACGACCGGTCCTGCGTCTCCCGCATCCAACGGTTTCCCACGACCTTCACCAGGTCGTCGATCGTCCTTGTCGGGGGCCTACCCACGCTGCATCTTCCTGTGCGTGGTCGCCACTCGATAATCCGTCGGCCCCATCGGGCATCGGTCATACGGGCAATGTGCCCAGCGCCCCTTTAGTGTTGCAATTCTTCGGGCTTTGTCGGTTACTCTCGTTCTTCTGCGGATCTCCTCATTCCTGATTCGATCGCGCAGTGAAACCCCAAGCATAGCCCTCTCCATTGCCCTTTGAGTGACGTTGAGTCTTCTTATAAGGCCCATTGTTAGCGACCACGTCTCAATTCCATGGAATTAGGACGTGGTCACTAACAATGGGCCAGGCCAGTATCCAGTGTCGAAGACTTTTATCTTGAGACACTTTCACGACCTATCAAAAATTATTATTCCATCTTTTTTAGGCTAGAATTTTCCGGCACACAATAAATCAAAATCCCTATTCAACATAATTAACTCAACGCCACTTCCGAACAAACAAGAAACGCAAACAAAGTCTAATCTTTCATCAATTCATCACACAAAGGGAACGATTAGCACAAGGCAGCAGTACTATATGCGGCAGTTAGGTAGGTAGTAACGTCTCCCTTACAATTTAGGCGTATTACACACAATAGTCTGCCAGTTCGCGCCTCTGCGATTCCATTTGCAAGAATCATTTTCTTCTGGTTAGGGTTGGCGATTGGCGGTTGTGGTTTTTATAAAAACGGCATATTTTTTTGTGTGGTCACATTAAGCCGTTGCTGCGTCATCGAATCAGAAATGAGGAGATCCGCCGAAGAATGAGAGTAACCGACATAGCCCGAAGAATTGAAGAATTAAGTGGCAGTATGCTGGGCACATTGCCCGTAGGACCGATGCCCGATGGGGCCGAGGGGTTCACGAGTGGCCATCATACACCGGAACATGCAGCGTGGGTAGACCCCCGACAAGGTGGACCGACGACCTGATGTACGTCTCGGGAAACCGCTGGATGCGGGAGGCGCAGAACCCGTCGTTGTGGAGATCCTTGTCCTTGTAGCAGTACTTACAAACTCCACAAAAATGAACGACGCGTCATACTGGCGTCACACGAATTCTACATCTCGCAATCAGAGTTTACTGTGCAATTAGCATACATACAACTTGCCAATTTCAAGCATTGGGCAAGTGCCCGCCAGACATAACACCCGTCTGGTCGGAGGATCCTCCCTTTTCTATGGAGGATGAGTGAACTTTACTTTCTGTTCCTCATGCCTCCAACATCCTATGTCCAGCGGTGGACGTCTTTTGCCTGAAATGATGATGATGATTAAGCCGTTGGTCCCAGGTGTCATTCGCAGATCTTTGACTGTATTCAGAAGCCTGAAAGTGCTTTCCGAGACATGTTTGGGTCTCGATCTGTAAAAATGGTCACCCATCTATAGGCCAACCACGGCAAGCGTAGCTTTACCTGATTAATCGACCTGCACCGTAATAGGGTATTTGAATAAAAGAAACTAATTAGTCCGTCAGTCAGATTTCCAAAAAATACTAGACACGTATTTTTTTGTTTTATCAAAACAATAAAAATTGACAAATATAAAAGATATCAAAGATCAGGAGTGGTGGCTGGTGACGTCACTCCTCGCTAAAAAGTGTAGCGTGCAGTGAAGTCACACGAGTTTTCAACGCACTGTGTCGTCTTCATTATTTGTTTATATAAATAAAGAAAAATACGTGTCTAGTATTGGGGGGTATACTATGTTGAACCCGTTGCGAGAGCTCGAGGTCGGCAGGTCGGTCTTTTGTGTATTGTGCTAGTGGCCCTATTGGCCTCTTGGAGGAGGGTTATGGGGTCATCAGAAGCTGTGAGGGCATGCCGTGGATGGCGAGGCTTGGAGAAGGTGGAGGGGGCCAATACCCTCTCCACCATCTCCAAGCCTCGCCAGGGGATTGCGGTGCTTGGCAACAGTGTCAAAGAAGCATTTGGAAAGACGCTTCACGAACTGCTGGATGGTAGGGATTTTGAGATCAAGGTGGAGGGTCTCATTTCGGATGAACAAAGGGGCATTTGTGGCTTTACGGAGGAAACGGCTATAGACTAGTAGCTTGTTACGCGATTACCCTGTAGTGTATCTGATATTTTTAAAAATAAATATGGATTCAAACCCCCTTCATAAACGTTGCTTAAAGTTAACTAGTGATTAGCGAATGTTTAAACATACTTTGTTGACGTTTGCACGTCACTTAACTTTAATTATCGTTTATGAATAAACCCTTTATACCGTATGGTGTTTATTCATAAACGATGATTAAAGTTAAGTGACGTTAAAACTTCAACAATGGCCCGATTCCCTTGTTCACAAACTAAGTTAAATTTAAGTTAAGGGCATATTTTTCTTTCACCTGTCAAATTAGTGCGCTCCTGACGTAAACTGGCGTATTTATAATCGCCATGTTTATAATGCGTCTAAACTGACTATGGAGGATCT
Organism: Sesamia inferens; assembly: GCA_037179545.1. Lineage (NCBI taxonomy): Eukaryota > Metazoa > Arthropoda > Insecta > Lepidoptera > Noctuidae > Sesamia > Sesamia inferens. The sequence continues at coordinate 8,736,031 of CM073949.1, forward strand.
TAATTTGAAAGGATTAAATTAAATTGTTATCTTCTATCCTTTTCTTAACGATATGGAAAGAAAGAGATGCACTTACCTTAAAATTAGTTTAGTTTATGGACAACAGAATCGGCGCCAATGTTTAAAGTCACTAATCACTAGTTAACTTTAAACAACGTTTATGAATAAAGGGGTACATATCAAGTGGATTTTCTATAAGACATGGCAAATATCTAGATACTGCGTAAAATTAAATAGAAGGAAATGGAAACGAAGATATATTTGCATATTCTGATTTTAAATTATGATAAACGGGATATTTAGATTGTTAATAAAGATACGCAATTAAATGAAATAAGAACCTGTCCCGTAACGAAAGCCGTTAAAACGTTTGTCGACCATTTAGTTCCAGTAACTTTACGATTGTACTTGTTACCTGTAAAACAAGCTTGAATGGGTAAACCTGTAAGTGATGGATTTCTTTATCAGGTACCTACTAAAATCAAAAGTCATATATATTCAAATTAAGCTGAGAATCAGCTCTTTTAGAACGCCAATATTACCATAAGACAGATTGCCACTTTCTAGTCCAGAGGCTGGGAAGAAGTGGCGAAGCAAACTCCCCAGAAAAAGATAAGGTAAAATGGTAGGTACAACATCAGTCATAATTATACAGGCTGTATCTGACATCATAACGCAAACTTCGCGAAAAGGCTAGACCGCATGCCACTAATAAAATTATGATAGTCATTTATGTCGTTAATGAACGGCAGAAATAACAACGTTTAAAAAAAAGTGTCGGCCTTTGAAAGTTGCAAGCGTGCCGCCGTGCGGGTTTGTAGGTATAACGTTGATCCCTGATTTAAACTCTATTAAATCAGCTGATAAGATAGTTTTACGAGTTTTGTTTTCATTGCGCTTTTTTGTGTAATTAGCGAATGAATTAGTTTTTACTTTAAAATCTTATTGGGTTATAAAAGTATAGCAATTATGAACGGTTTAAAATGAAAAAAAAAAAACTACAGGTGTTTTTTTTTAATCACGAAAAAGCCGACAAAAAATTCCACCACTGGAGGGTTCAGAATCATGTACTGGATCCATGGTACTCGTTTGTGCGTCGATGTCAGACACCCTTTATAAATGCAGTTTAATAGACTGACATTTGTATATGTCATAACTATTACACAAGTGCCTTTTTATAACTCAAGCATTTATTGATGCCCCCGGCACAGTACCTACCTTTATTTAAATGGGTTAAACAAACAACACTCCTAGTAATTCAAAAATATTCATAATGACCACTAATAATAGTATTGACGCACACAGTAACTATGGCGGATTTATTGCCAAAATTACTACATTTACACCTAATGGTCTGATTAGTCACCCAATTAGCAATTTACTGACATAGAACATTACGTGGATATGTCATGTTACATACATTATGCTTGTCACATACAAATAAGGTATACAAGGTCATATTATATGTCGAAGACAGCGACGGCAATGCGGTAGGGTCGACAGCATCTTGGTGTGGTGGTACAGGTTTCATTTCGTAGGTGAGTTTTGAATTGAAGCACGACGTGTAGATATACCCTCCAATCTTCATCATAACAATTTGAATAGGCAAACCGACAGTTTCGGTTCGGAGAAGTGCCTTGATCCGCGTCTCGATGCAAAGTGACCGTTCGACGAACCCCACTTTCCAAAGCGATTCTGTCCATGTGCCGCCATCACAAAATAACGTCACAAGCGTTTGCCCCTCTACTACGTAAATCAAATCAGCAACTTCTATTAAAATTATATCGACGATCTCCGACATATACATATTAGATAAACTTCACAGTCATGATCGAAGTCGATATTGAACCAAGATAAAGTAAAATAAAACATATTTGACAACGGTATAACAAAATATTTGACTATGATATAACAAAATAAGACACATTTAACCACGATACAACAAAATAAGACATAGTCGACTATGATATAACAAAATAAGACACATTTAACCACGATACAACAAAATAAGACATAGTTGACCATGATATCACAAAATAAGACACATTTAACCACGATACAACAAAATAAGATATAGTTGACTATGATATAACAAAATAGGATACATTTGACGACGTTATAACAAAATAAAACATATTTCCTCAACTCATACAAACCACAGCCGAGTTGTTGTTTGTATGAGTTGAATAAATAACAATTGTTTTAACTCATTATGAATGGGGGAATCCTTTGTTCAGCACCTCAATATGCTGAGAAGAAGAATAAAATAAAAAAACTGATAAAAAAATGCTGATGCTGGGCCTATCGACTGATTCTATAAACATCTCACAATGAAAAGTTAGCTTATAGAGAGTTGTCAATAAGGGGGACGCGGCATACGCTGGCAGAGTGTGCCGCTTGGAAGGAGCCGTGCTGTGTGTGTATTTCAGTAGTAGGCGGTGACCTGTCGCTGCGTGCTGTCCCAACAATGACCCCTGAGTTTGTTTCGGCGTTTCTTCTCAGAGCTAGTACTAGGAAACGCCGCGGTCATCAAACCACTAAGAACCCTTTTGATCCAGCCGTCCCTTGTTGTCCTCCCTAGCGACGCCGTAAGCCGTTCGTACCCCACAGGGGTGCCTTTAGTGCGTAATCGCCTTAAGCCTTAATTTTTAGTTTAGTTTTTAAGTGTCCCTGGCTGGAGGCATTAATTTTACTTAAGGCATCCACAGGAAGTGGAAGTGGAAGTGACGAGCACATGACACACCTTCGGTTTGCTGATGATATCGTAGTCATGGCTGAGACCGCGGAGGATCTGAGTACAATGCTCGAAGACCTCAGTAGGGCCTCCAAGCGAGTCGGTCTTAAAATGAACATGGGCAAGACGAAAGTCATGTCTAATGCCCATGTTGTACCGACTCCTATAAAGATTGGAGCCTCTGTTCTCGAAGTTGTTGACAGCTACGTGTACCTGGGACAAACTATCCAGTTAGGAAGGTCCAACTTCGAGAAAGAGGTCAATCGTCGAATCCAACTCGGCTGGGCTGCTTTCGGGAAGCTACGTAGAATCTTCTCGTCCGAAATACCGCAGTGTCTCAAGACAAAAGTCTTCGACCAGTGTATGTTGCCAGTGATGACTTATGGAATTGAGACGTGGTCGCTAACAATGGGCCTTATAAGAAGGCTCAAAGTCGCTCAAAGGGCAATGGAGAGGGCTATGCTTGGGGTTTCACTGCGCGATCGAATCAGGAATGAGGAGATCCGCGGAAGAACGAGAGTAACCGACATAGCCCGAAGAATTGCAACACTGAAGTGGCAATGGGCTGGACACATTGCCCGTAGGACCGATGCCCGATGGGGCCGACGGGTTCTCGAGTGGCGACCACGCACCGGAAGACGTAGCGTGGGTAGGCCCCCGACAAGGTGGACCGACGACCTGGTGAAGGTCGCGGGAAACCGCTGGATGCGGGAGGCGCAGGACCGGTCGTCGTGGAGAACCTTGGGGGAGGCCTATGTCCAGCAGTGGACGTCTTTCGGCTGAAATGATGATGATGATGATCCACAGGAAAGTTCGGTTAAGTAGTTACGGCCTTTAATGGTCAACTACAAAATGCCAATTCAAAAAAGAAAAGTCCTGTCGCTGCTGGTCGTAATCGAGTCGATGGTCGGCAGTGAAGAGCGTTTTTAGTTTGGAAGAGTCTAACAGGAAAAAACACTCGGAGAAAAAAAAAATTAATAGTGTCAATCACTCACTCCATCACTTTGACTCTCACATTTTTTCACGGTGAGATGATTACGAATCGCGTTGCTTATTCTTGGCTTCGTTCACGCCTGATCGAAAGGGATGGATGATTTCTATGATGGAAAGAGCGTGCCCAGATGCCGGGTCATTCTTCCTTTGAAGGCAGACGAGTTAAACGCGGATAGGAACACAAACGCCGCCAGAGATTTCCACAGTTTGGCTGTGCGTATAATAAAAGTGGAGGACAAGTGTTGAATACGGCTGCTGAATGTCAACCATATGTGGATGGTAAGCTGCAGTACGTTTAGCTCAGTAGCAAAAGGTGGGATGGATTAGGTCCAGTTTTAGATCATAGTCTTTTTATTTTATCGTATAATAATCATCTCGCCTGCAGTTTCGCCAGCTTATTTGATCCTGCATAGAAGAGTAAGTACATTCATGTTAATGATTCACATTTTTCGTGAATCGTGTTCAGATAAATGGTAGGATTTGGGGTAACCCTAATGGTATTTATCAAGTACAATTACAAACACCAGCCGAGTTGCTACTGAGAACTTCAGCAAATAGAAAACACTTGGCCGGAAATTAGCTTCAGTACTGCACATCTTCGAATGCTGAGCTGACGACAATAAGAGAAATCTATTCGGAGAAATATATATGTAGAATAGAAAAATTATACAGACTGCAGCAAAATCATAAGCGAGGTTTCTGTGACTAGATAATAACAATCTTTTGGGTCGACCGGTTAAGCTAAGGTTTTTTTTTAATAATTATAAACTAGCGCTTGACCGCAATCCCGCCTGATGGTAAGCAGTGAAGCGATCGCCAATGGTAAAGCGCGCTAGTTTATTAAGAGTCTATTCACTCAGAAAAACTGAGCGAATAGGAAGGAAGACGGCAGTTGAGCGAGGTGATGCAATGTTAAACTCAACAACACGACCAACGTTGCTGCGCCAAAGGGAGATTGATCTGAAGACTACAGACAACAACATTTGGCGCATCGTACCCGGCACACATCGCAACACAACTGCTCAGACCCGTCCTCTGTACGGCTTCACCAGACATCATGCCCGAACACGACAAAACCGCTTGACGGTAAGACTTTGGGCGGTAACTTCTGCCGGCGACCGATGTTATGGCCTACCATCAAATATTATGAATATATGTGCTCGCATTGGTGCTATCTTTACTTATCAAGACAATTAAAGGCTTCTCTGTGCATCGGAAAGCACTTGTTCCTGGCTATGTGTCATTCGTGAATCTTTGGCGATAGCAGTTTTCAGAAGCCCGAAAGTCTGATTACCGATCTTACCAAGAATTATAAATAAATACATACGGGCAAATCACACAGATTGAGCTAGCCCCAAAGTAAGTTCGAGACTTGTGTTATAGGATGCTAACTCAACGATACTATATTTTATAATAGATACATATATAGATAAACATCCAAGACCCAGGCCAATCAGGAAAAGATCGTTTTCCATCATGACCTGGCCGGGGATCGAACCCGGGACCTCCACGTCGCAGGCAGGCGTGTTGACCGCTGCGCCACGGAGGCCGACGTATCGTATCTATTCTATTCACGCATCCAGTTAAATCCGTCGATGAGACAGGAAGCAGACTCCAATGGTGAGATAATGATGACAAAAGTAAAATCATTAAGGCTGAGTTAGCTCCTGGGTGATGGCAATAGGCAAGGCATTCATGAGGCAGTGCACTTATCAACTTAAAAAGAAGTTAGGTAACCTGTGTAAAGCCAGATAAGTTATTGACATTTCTTATATATAACTAACTAGGTACATGGAATAGAACTCCTGCCAATTCACTCAAAGAACACGATCTCTAGTGGACTTCGCACAGACAAGGCACGCTTTCTGGTGCCCGACCGGTGGTTCGGGTGAGGCGTACCTTCGTCAGTATTATGTGAATGTACCTGATATGTGAGTTTACCTGTACTTTAGGTCTACTGCGTAACCGAGTGAAGAGACAGGCGTGTTTTATTTTAAATCTTCTTTTAATTAGGGACTTTTACACAACTGTATATGCTAATCCCATCGTTTTTAGCCCAATACCTTAACTAAATTTTAACCTAACAAAATTAACATAATCTTAACAAATATAAAAACTTTGCAGGCGGCCTTTGAACTAGGTGTGGACAATATATGATTAACAATCGTCATCATCATCATCAACCTTTCCATCGTCCCACTGGGTACAGGTCTCCTCTCATACAGAGAAGGATTGAGCGTAATCACCACGCTTGCTCAATGCGGGTTGGCGATTTTAGACTTATAAAGTCCAGGTTTCCTCAAGATGTTTTCCTTCACCTTCAGTCAATGGTGTCCAAGATATACTTAGAAAGTACATATAACTTTAGAAAAGTTACATTGGTTGATTAACAATGCCAACGACATATCTATTTATTTGCAACTCATTAAACAATTCTTCTATTTCAGACTGCAATCTAACACATTCCGTCAATAAGTGTGAGACATCCTTCGGCGTTGCGTAGACCTCACAGTTTGTTGAATTAATATTTTTCATCAAAACTCTAAACTTATTAAGCGGCATGTGCCTAGATCGCAGTATGTGAGCGATCACCACCAGCTGTCCACTTACGTCATTATTCATTTAAGGTAAAAAATCAAGCATTTTATTTATCAGCTATCCACTTGACTACATACCTAAAGTAAGCTTTTACATGAAACCGTTAAACAAGAAAGATCATTATTTTAATTTATGTAGAATTTAATTACTTTGTGAGCCCATTCTCAGGTATTTTATACTGAAGTTGAGTCATGCGAATATTTTAACCTGGCTTAAAAATGTTGTTTGTGGAATTTTCAGTGAGTTATAAAGGAGAAGGATACGACACGAAAGGGTACAAATATAGGTATACAATATGTAATGGAAAGGGTTATACATAACACGGAAACGGATTCTTTGAGCGACATCAAACGATATTGGAAGGGTGTCAATTGAAAGTAAAATACTCTAAGAAATAGTACAAGCAATTGTAACACACATGTCACCGCACTGAATAGGGCAATAAATGTCGACGTTACTGGCTAATATCACGATAAGGTGAGGTGTGATCATTTTAAATAAAATATTCAATAAGTGTGCAAGGGAATTGCATGATTTAATTCCCCCATCTCCGTTCCACCATTGGACGACCCGTTGTATACGGTGAGTTATCACCCTTACGTTGATGTACGTGTTACAAGCCATGTTACAATAAGTTCTCATCAATAAGAAAAAAATCGCTATCTCAAAAACAACTCAACTAATTTTGATGAAACTTGCAATATTCCCAAAGTTGAACAATACCTAGTATAACAAAAAAGAATTACTTAAGTCGGCCTTGTAATAATTTAATTTCAAATGTGTTCCGTATCTATCTAAAGGATGTATCTGACATCGACGCATAAACGAGTACCGTAGTACCTACCGTAGATCCATGAGAACATAATTCTGAACCCCCCCCCAGTGGTGGAATTTTTCGTCGGCATTTTCATGAAATAAAAAAGAAATATGTAGTTTTTTTCCACTGTAGGCCGTTCATAATTGTTATACTTTTATAACCGAATAAGATTTTAAGGTAAATATTAATTAATTCGCTAATTACACAAAAAACGGAATGAAAACAAAACTCGAAAAACAGTCTTACCAGCTGATTTAATAGGGTTCACGTCAGGGATCAACGTCATACCTACACACCCGCACGACGACGGCTCGCTTGCAACGTTCAAAGGCCGAGCCGACACTTTGTTTTAAACACTGTGGATTCTGTAACCGATCATTAACGACATAAATGACTATCATAATTTTAATTAGTGGCATGCGATCTAGCCTTTTCGCGAAGTTTGCGTTACGATGTCAGATACACCATGTATTTATATATAGGTATTACTATACTATCTAAACTTCTGTCTAGCTTTTCGAGGATAGCAAGCGTGATGATATTACTATGTATCATTTTAATGAGTGACGACGCAACTCAAACTAATCCTCTAGAGCCCTTTTTCCGGGGCCAAAAATCCTCATTTATGTCCGCCGCCCTGGGGTAAGCGGCGGGGTCTGTCAGACTTTTACTGACTAAAAACCACCCCGGTTTTCCATCTCACACGTACGCCGGGGGTTGCGAGAAGGAACACTGCTTCCACAGCAATTGTATAGTGCCCCAGTGCACGATTACTGGCAGCCTATAGGTGGATCCTGAGGCTGTCGGCCATAATCTACGGGTTCCACACTAATTTCATAATTTGCTTACCAACTTTTAGGTACATGAGAAATGCTAATATAATGTTTAACAGTCGCATTGAAACTTTCAACAACCTTCTTTATTTGGATGTCAACTCATTTAATTATGCGCACCTCCTGGATTCCAACCTCAACCTACCCTATGACCATGGTACGTACAACAAACGCGATGGCTCTCTAAATAAATATGGTTTAAAGATTGTCGTATCAGATTTGCAAGACCTAATTCTTGCTCTAGGCAACCGGAATACTTCGAGCCGGGAGGTTGACTGCTCCCCAGAAACTAAAAGCCTAAACGAAACACCCAATAAACCACAAAAGATAGACTCGCAGTTTTTTCTATAACTATGTTTACATACCGCATTCAGTCGTTCGCAAAAAGATTAACCTCTGTAAGCATCTTTTATCAAAATGTTCGCGGCATTAAGACCAAACTAAATTTGTGGAGAGCTAATTTGACGCTCATGGAACATGACCTTTTGGGAGCCACTGAGACGTTCCTAGACCCTTCTGTGGAAGATTCCGAGTTGGTCCTCGGCGGATGGAGTGTCATACGCCGAGACAGATGCGGCTATGGTGGTGGTGTCCTATTTGCATCTAAGCAAGGCGTCACACCAACCCGAGTACGTGAGCTTGAAACTCCTAAGGGCGAAGATCTTTGGGTGAAATTTACCTACCGGAAGAGCAGTTTTCATGTGTGTGTAGTGTACATCAATCCTAGAGCTACAGATGCTGTATATTTTGATTGGTTTTTCAAAGTTGAAAGTTTTATAAATGAACTTGGTCTACTGCCAAGCGACTCTATCTACAAAAAAGGACATCGACGGCATTGGCACTAATTAAATTATCTGTCACGGTAACAAATTGTTTTGACCAAAATCTTTAATCCTTATCTAAAGGGAATTTGTTGGGAAAATTGCTTCCTTACTCCAGGGACAGAGTGGGGTATAAATTGTGTGGTCTCAATATTAATGTGCTGATCTATAATAGAGTATCTGGATTATTTGAAGGTGAATTATGGGGAGTATAAATTAATACTTAGACAGGTTGCACTGGGCCATTCATAATTCACGATTTATGGGTTACTAGCTTTCCGCCTGCTGTTTCCCCCCTCGTGGAGTCCGGTTATATCGCGATTTTTACATTTCCATCGGGAATATCAAATTTTCCTGGTATAAAAAGTACCCTATTGTTTAATCCAGACTTCTAACTTTACGTCTGCAAAATTTCAAAGCAATCGGTTCATTAGTTACGGCGTGAAAGCGGAACAAACAAACTCACTTTCCGATTTATAATATTAGTAAGGATGAGCATATGTGGCTCATGTAGCCTACCTTAGCTATAGCTTGGCTTATGTAGCTCACAGTGCGGACACTCTAGAATGACATTTTTGTGATATAATGCTATTATATGACCACGATAAGTAAGAAACGGTCTCGCTTGCTGTCGAGATCAGGGCGGTTCTGAAATTGGTCTTTTAGGAATCGGAGAGAGGAAAGGGGATCGCACCGGGGTGATTTTAGTGAGGTAAAAATACCTAGAGGTTGGGTGCCTGTAAGTTTCCCACCGAAAACGAAAAGAAAATGTGGGTCGGTTCATATAAATAGTGCCACAATAAGCCCAACTTTTAACGTATTCCAATTAGCCATTAATTACCGTCGGAGTTTTAATAAAATACGCCAGATTATAATGTAAAATTTTATAACTAACTGCACATAAGTAATTGTAAGTTGATAAAGTATAGTCACCAATAGAAATAAGTAAACAGGGTCATCGCATATAATATTAAAGTTTATTAAGAAACCGATTAATATATTCGTATGAATTTTTATTAGATTAAATTATTTGATTTTCGGATTATTACTAGGTGGTAGGCCACAATATCGGCTACCGGCAAATGTTGCCACCCACCAGACAAAGTCTTGTCGCCAAGCGATTCGTCGTGTTCCCGGCATGGTATCTGGTGAAGCCGTTTGGAGGATAGGTCTGAGCAGTTGTGTTGCGACGTGTGCCTGGTACGATGCGCCAAATGTTGTTGTGTCAGGAGTTTAGTCGTGAAGGGTCACGATCAATCTCAGTCTGGCGCAACATCATTGGTCGTGTTGTTGGGTTTAATATTGCATCACATCGCTCAACCGCCGTGTTCCTTCGAATTCGCTCAGTTTTTTTGAGTGAATAGGCTCTTAATAAACTAGCGCGCTTTACCATCAACCATGGCATCACTGCTTACCATCAGGCCGGATTGTGGTCGGTCAAGCACTAGTTTATAATTATGAAAAAAAAAGACAGTTCATTCATTAGAAAACATTCATCGCACAACTTATTTTCCTTAGTTACTATAAGTGGAAAAGTGTTTTATAATTATATAAAATGGCTGCAAACACGCGCGGAAGCTAAGTAATTTATTTAACGTAATGACTTAATTTATTATTCTTTATATGTATACATGCAGTTTTTTTCTACTACCTACTTAGCTACATCAAGGTAATGAAAGAGTTCGTTTTCAAGGATGACATTTTTAGCTGACTACGCTTGGAATTTTTTCTATGCAATCAACTATTAATTGTCAAAAGTTACCTATAAAAGAAATATATTCTAACCACGCTGACTAGTCCCTTCATAAAATTATGGACTTTTTTTATAATTTTTGTGTTCCATTGCTAGGCAAGGTCTGTTCCCCTTGTTCCTTGATTTCTTCTCTATGTTGTAGTGATCTCCTGCCATGTTGGTCCCGCAAAACTGATTAATCGTCAGACCACTCTCCATCTGGTCTCGGGCTCCCTTCATGGCTTTTCATTTAAAAATAATCTCATTGGTATATTGATGATAAGCGCTACTGCCGATCCTTGATGAGGTCCTAAAGGTAAAAAAGTGCTTAACCGCAATCCCGCCTGATGGTAAGCAGTGATGCAATCGTTGAAGGTAACGTACGTTACTTTATTAAGAGCCTATTCACTTTAGACTTGAAGATACTCAAATTGTAGTCAGATGAAAACACCGCCGCTGGCAAATTGTTCCAGTCCTTCGATGTACGCGGTATAAAAGACGAGGCGAGACGCTTCGTCCGGAAAAACAGAATATTTAAATGTATTAGACAATTATTTCTTTAATAATATCTAAGTTAAACTACATTTACTGCTACACGCACACAATATCAACCTCGTAGTCATTTTATTTTTAATTTTTTTTAAGCTATTGCATAGCTTCTATCGCGGGCCTTGAGCGCGGGGACCGACTCCAGAAATTCCGTAACGAAAAAACCTCACGCTCCCCACTCCGACGGGCACGGAGGTGTGGCTTGAAGGCCGTACATATCGTCTAACATCGTCTAACGTCGTTTCAGTTTGACAGTCTTCGGCACGGTATGTTTGTGTGCGTGCGACTACATCTTTTGAAAACAATTTATAGATTTTCAAAAAGGGCATGCATATTGCAGGGCGCGAACTCAGTTCTACACACTTGCCATGTTACTGATAGTCGCGATGTGCTAAACTTGCGATTAATTTTCTCTCTGAAATAGGTCTTCTATAGAGATATGTCATAGACGTCATCGACGTTGTCATGGCTACCTTAAAAACTTTTCATATAATTAATTATTAAGTACTTTTATTCAAATTAATTTAGTAGTGTTTTTATAAAATAGCTTTTTTTTAACGGAAAAGCTAAGATGAATGTCACGCTAATTTTTCATTGGACTTTTAAATTATTTATAGTGTTGTTTACTAAATAAAAACGCGTGATTGAGTAAAAAGTGCTCACACGGCCGTTTTTTCAACTGTTATTGGTCATCCGCCATTATTGTGAAATATTTTTTTAAAGAATTTCTATAATTTGTTACACGTGTTATTGGCAAAATTGTGGTATCTATCCACAGGGACCAGATCAAGAGTTGAAGTTGAAGTTTTTATTAAATAAAATATTACAGAAAGATGTCGGTGAACAATGTTAATACGAGTACCTACATTTAAGTGTACGAGTTGTAATATTGTTATCTCCGAAACGAAACAACGAAAGTTTATTAAAAATATGCTCGTCGGCTTTTTCTGAGGAAGACATTGATGAGGCAAAAAAGTTATTGTTTGTTTCTACGAAGACAAGACAAAAACATGTATCGAGGCATAAGAACAAAAAGCAGAAAGACCTAAAATATACGATTACGGTGTTTAAAATCACGGATCCCGAACAATCCCAGTTTTTGTGGCATATGACCTTCACAAATTGCCACCAGTTTGCTTTGATTACGTAGAACGTACGTAAAGAAGTTGATGAAGGATTTATTAATTCTACGGTCAGATGTTAACGCAATCAGAAGTGATTATGTTACTAAAGATCAGCTCGAAAATATTAAATTGATAACAAATAATTCGACACCGACGCCGTTCATCATCAACAACCTTTTAATCGTCCCACTGCTGGACACAGATCTCCTCTCATACAGAGAAGGATTGAGCGTAATCACCACGCTTGCTCAATGCGGTTTGGCGATTTCAGACTTATAAAGCCCAGGTTTCCTGAAGATGTTTTCCTTCACCTTCAGTCATTGGTGTCCAAGATATACTTAGAAAGTACATATAACTTTAGAAAAGTTACATTGGTACTTGCCTGACCTGGAATCGAACCCGCGCACTCATACTTGAGAGGCTGGTGTTTTAACCACTAGGCCACCACGACAAAACAGTGGGGTATATTGAAAAAGAACCTCGGAGTCTTTGAGTATATTTCGTGGTGCTCCCTGTGCGCCGTTTCCGAGTCAACGAAATACCAGTTGGTGGAGTCATAAGGATACTATAGCTGTCTTGCCTGCCCCTCAGTGCCCGGCCGGTCTTGCGATTGCACCGAAACAGCACACAATGACAGAGATTATAAGTAATAGCATAGACAGACCTTACGGAGGAATTGCCCTATTATAGAGGAAGTCCGCTTTCTCAAAGGTATCAGTGTTGTTGTGTAATAGTGATCGTTTAGTTCTCACACGGATCGTTCTATGTTAGTTTTCTCATTTTACATGCTTACTGACTCGAGTGATAATATAATAGATTTCATGGGTTTTTTCTTTATTTCTTTATTTTTTGGCTTCGCACGGTTTGTGCATTTAGCCAATGCCACGTAATTATGAATTATTCATGTCGAAAAAGACGGCCGCGTGACCCGTCTTACGAGTGAGGTTTGGGACAAAGTCATGATGTGGCCACTATGCAGCGATATTTCACTGTTCTTTATGAACTATTTACTAAATGCACTTTTTACTACATAAATCACGCACTTTTATTTAGTAAACAACACTATAAATAATTTTAAAAGTCCAATGAAAAACGAGCGTGACACTCAGCTTGATTTTCCCGCCAAAACTCAGGGATGATCAGAAAATGATTTCATTTTTGAAATCCAAGATGGCCGACGTCATATTTCATGACATTCTGACATGGGTGTGATAACGAACATGACGTCATTTTTAAGCTATTGCTTAGCTTCTTTCTATCTCTTTATCAAAGTCGAACAGAAAACATTGAATATAGTTTAGTCGCTTAATCGTCACCATTTTTCGCACTCTTTTGATGACGTTGCTGGTAAAAAATAAATAAATTACAAAACAGAAAGAAAACTTGAATTGATATCAAAGAAAAAAAAAAAACAAAGGAAAAATTACTGTATAAATAAAATAAATAAATAATTATAATTGCAACTTATAGTTGATAAAAAAAGGCTATGCAATAGCTTTACCGCGGCAGTCTCCGAGTGCCACACGCCTTTTTTTTTTAATTTTCACTTTCAGTTTTTCTTCTCTTGTGTAATATCGTACGGAGGACGGGTCTGAGCAGTTGTGTTGCGATCTGCGCCGGGTACGATGCGCCAAATGTTGTTCTGTCGGGAGTTTGGTCGAGGAGGGTCTCCAGATCAATCTCCCTCTGGGTTAAACATTGCATTACCTCGCTCAACTGCCGTCTTCCTTCCTATTCACTCAGTTTTTTGAGTGAATATTCTTATTAAACTAGCGTGCTTTACCATCAACGATTGCATCACTGCTTACCATCAGGCGGGATTGCGAACAAGCACAAGTTTATAATTATTAAAAAAAAATTGTTTGCCAGCTCTAATTTCAAATAGCAGTAGAACACTTACTCCATACAAGGAAGTCACAGATTTCAACTTTTTCAACAGTCACGGTTTCAACTTTTGTATGTCTTTAATTATTGTATTTAAGATAGATATTAAGCTTTCATTGTAAGAACTAACATCAATATTATTATTAATTATTAGAATGCCTGCCAACCATGAAACCAACCGGTCCGGCGACCAATTACCGGTTCCTTTCGCGAGCAATGGCGTTTTCATGACAATAGCGCTGCTTTTACTAAAAATCATAGCAACACTTTAAATTACAAAAATATTGGCTTTAGATCTTTTGTCTTCATCATCGTCATCAACCTTTTTATCGTCCCACTGCTGGACACGTGTTTCCTCTCATACAGAGAAGGATTGAGCGTAATCACCACGCTTGCTCAATGAGGGTTGGCGATTTCAGACTTAAACTCCACCCCTCACCAGTCACGTTCACCTTGTAATCATCAGTCATTGGTGTCCAAAATATACTTAGAAAGTACAAATAACTTTTTTTTTGTTTTAATAATTATAAACTAGCGCTTGACCGCCTGATGGTAAGCAGTGATGCGATCGTTGATGGTAAAGCGCGCTAGTTTATTAAGAGCCTATTCACTCAGAAAAACTGAGCGAATAGGGAGGAAGACGGCGGTTGAGCGAGGTGATGCAATGTTAAACCCAACAACACGACCAACGATGCTGCGCCAAAGGGAGATTGATCTGAAAACCCTCCACAACCAAACCTCCCAACACAACAACATTTGTGCGCATCGTACCCGGCACAAATCACAAGAAAAGTTAGATTGGTACTTGCCTGACCTGGAATCGAACCCGCAACTCATACTTGAGAGGCTGGTGTTTTAACCACTAGGCCACCACGACTTACTTTTTTTGTTTTAATTACAATGCAATGAAGAACAATGACACTTCATAAAACCACCTTCAAAAACGGCGAGCCGGTTTTACGTAACAAGACGATTTTTTAAACCTTCCTTCTATCACAGCGTTAAGTACTTGGTTTCAAAAACTGCTTGAAATTCAACGCCCTTTCCGTAACGACTATAATTTGTCACTCTTTTTACCTTATTCTGACAAAAGCGACTTTTACGCAGACCTATCGCCCCAAAAGGGATATCTATGAAGGAGGGTTCAATGTTAACGGTAAAATAAAATACATTGAATTTTATTTTGCGTTTAACATTAAATCTTCAATGTTAATAATTAATAAATAAATAAATATATACGGACAAATCACACAGATTGAGCTAGCCCCAAAGTAAGTTCGAGACTTGTGTTATGGGATACTAACTCAACGATACTATATTTTATAATAGATACATATATAGATAAACACCCAAGACCCAGGCCAATCAGGAATAGATCGTTTTTTTTCTATCATGACCTGGCCGGGGATCGAACCCGGGGCCTCCATGTCGCAGGCAGGCGTGTTGTCTCTGGAAACGGTGTAGGAAAACATCGTGACGAAACCGGCATGTCCTAGAGCCATCTTGCAGTTCCTTTTTTCGGAGTTTGATGGCATGAGATTATAATGTTCAAGCGCTTCCTTAGTTCAATAGTTAACGAACTTATTTCTTTTCGAATTCCGAAATTTTTGTTTTTATATTTTACCAAAAGTAACTCACAACCACTTGATATATTTAAAACACTCTGTAGGACACTTCTGCACTGTGATTGTTATGTGTGTGGAATATTTTATGTGAACTAGTGATTCACGTTGTTTCAAACCTACCCTCAACTTTATCTTAAAAGAAAGTATCATCGTTAAGTTACGGATCGGTATTTTTACATATTTTTGTTGTCAGCATTCATAACTCACCAATAAACATTAAAAAAAAAAATTGTAAGTTTTCAATTTGGATCACTTTAATGCCTATATTATATAATCCGTTGCGTTCCAAATTCTTTTTCTTGTTATGAATGGGAAATCATTAAATGATCTCTCCCGCTTTAGGCGGAGGGTAAAGGCGTGTCAGACTTTTACTGACTAAAACCTTGTTTTAACTAACCCGTAACCCTGACCCAAGAGGCATCGGTCTTCGTGGACCCTGTCAGGATGTGCTGACATCTCTGAGGCGCGCGTGAAACACAACGCGCCGTCGACCCGAGCCTGGTACTTACCGGGCGGCGATCTACCCACTCCTCTCCACCCGCAAGCCCGATGTTGTCTTCCTAACAGGGCATCTTCTGCGGCGGCTAGAGGCGTGAGGGCGCTAGGATTATCGCTCCCTCACGCGCTCTACCTCCTCCTATTTATGCCCACTACTCATGTAGATAACTGATTACGTGGCGATGGAATGCAAATTATCTGAGACTGTGTATACTGCTATAGAGAAATCATAGCCAGATGGTAGAAAAGGAAGAAAGAAGGTTGGATCAATGCTCAAAATTATAAACCACGAACACGAGAACATAATTTTGTTATTCCCTTGAATTCTCTGTTTTAAATCGTTGGAACACTCTATGCTTGGGGTTCTGGCATAATCTGGAAATGTTTACTCAAGAATATTAAGCATAGGTCTCAATTCTGTAACAAAACAATTATTAATTTGCTTAAAATTGTAGGCAGCTGCTGTTGTTACATCCATACTAATATTATAAATGTGAAAGTGTGTTTGTTTGTTTGTTTGTCCTTCCTTCACGCCGTAGCTAAGCAATCAATCGACCTGATTTTTGGCATACAGTTAGTTGAAAAGATGGAGAGTAACATAGGCTACTTTTGGTCCTAAAAAACATCAAGTTCCCAAGGGAGATTACTGGAATATTTGTATGTGTACACTAAATACATCCTTACTAATATTATACATCGGAAAGTGAGTTTGTTTGTACCACTTTCACGCCGTAACTCCTGAACCGATTGCTTTGAAATTTTGCAGACGTAAAGATAGAAGTCTGGATTAAATAAAAGGGTATTTTTTATCCCGAAAAAATTTGATATTCCCGAGGGAAATCTAAAAAGCGCGATATAACCGAAGTTAACGCGGGCGAAGCCGCGGGCGGGCAGCTAGTTTCAGATATAATTTCAGATATAATCAGCCCATAATGTTCGCACTGCTGAGACCGGCCTTCGTTTTGTGAGATGGAGTAGATAGTAAACCATCACGCCGCCGGCTCAGTGAGGGTTGGTTTGATTTCATTTGTCTTCAAACATGTGGTTCTTGCACGGATTCCTCACGATGTTTTCGCTCACCGTTATGAGAGCTGTGGTGGTTGAAATAATTTACACACAGTAAAACTACGCGCCTGGATTCAATCGTTCACTAACTAAATTTAAGGTCAGTGCATCTTTCTATGCCAGTTGACATATTAGTCCTTATTAGTTATAAAGTTTAGTCCTGTCAAATCACTTATTTTTAGTCTCATGTTTTTAATAATTTATAATTTTAGGTTATTTCATGTTTATACTTAATCTAACAAAAATAAACATAAAAGATAACATACACGATAGCAAAAATACAAATAATAGAATACAAATCATAACTGCATAAATGGTAGCAATATGTCTGCCGCAGCATTATAGCCTTTATAGCAGCTGGATATAAAGGCCATCCAGTTTTGTTGGCAATCATCGGGAGGACGGTGTTGTCGCTGCCCCGCACTCTGTGCACCAGAGATGCGCATTGTCGCGTGAAAGCAGTCGGAACGCGCCTCCGCGAATATGCCCGAGGCGCTGCAGTGGCGGGACAGCCTCAGCACTGGCCTTAACGGGTTATTGAACTGGACGCGGAAGGCGCTGTATGCCGCACGAGTATAATCTGCGCACAGGCTGCACGAGTAGGTACATACAGTAAGCTCTAAAGTAATCGTGTCTAAATTGTCTATTCTTCTTCTTTCTTCTTCCTGTGCCTCTTCAATCCTGAAGGTTGGCCGTCAGCTTCTTGTACTCGGTCATGTCAACCGTGAGTCGGAACAGTTTTTCGACGGAAGTAATGCCGGTCCACTCCCTGATGTTACGCAGCCACGACTTTCTCTTTCGTCCAGCGCGCCTTTTTCCTTCAACCTTGCCCATCATAATGAGCTGGAGTAGCGCATATCTACCGTGTCGGAGCACGTGGCCGAGATAATCTATTTTGCGTTTCTTTATGGTGGGCAACAACCGCATTGAACGCGCTGAAGGACGGTGTCATTTCTGACCTTTAGGGTCCAGCTTATGCGCAGCATACGACGAAATTGTCTATAGAATATCTTAATTTGACAGGACTTAACTAATATGTTACGCTGAACTAAAAACAGTTTGTGATCAACACTACACTGTCGGCACTGTTGTCACGATTCGAACTTACACCTACTCGTAAGTCGTGGCCGTTACGAATTGGCAACTATATTCCACGATTCTATTCTATTATTTCTTAAAAATGTTCTTTACTTCCCATTTCTTTCCATCTTGTCCAATCACTCAACAAATTAACCGCATTTCATCCCACCTTTCCGGCAGATCTCTGCTGTCTCCTATAAATAGCTGTCGTTTTTGACAACACATTTTGTCTAGACGTTTGCCAAGTCCCGGATTGAATTACTAGGTTACATTGAGATAGTTATATTTAGATTTAGGGTCCATATGTCATCTGGTTGAAGTTTACAGATGCCTGCGTATCTGTCTTCTTGTTTGTATTATTATTGTTAATAAAGTAGCCAGGGTCCAATTAAGTGATTGAAACACAGGGTCGCTAATGTTTTCTAAAGAAAATAAATTTAAAAAAATTGGTACACATACTCCTACTTCATGTATATATTATATTATTAATATACACTATATTGTACACCAGAAAATATATAACTCCCATCCTGTCGTCGTTGGCCCCCAAAAAGGGGCATTTGTTGGCCTTTACCTTGAAGCTCAGTTTTACCATTTTAAACATTTTTATGATTTTATCAACGGGGCGTTTCATAATTTTTTTTCTTTTGCCCTGCACTAGGAATACACTCCTGAATCGAGAGTCCTGTCAGCAAGCGAGCACCAACCGTGTTGCTACCAATTGTGGAAATAACATAACGTCACCGTAGAGTGAAAACCTCGGGAATGCATTTTTACTCAAATTTATTTTATTGCGTTTCTGGGAAGAAAACCTCAATAAGGACATCCTGATCTGACTCATTTGTTCATTCAATACTCGTAGCGATATGATACTAAATGAGAACCTCGTAAACACGCGCAGCTGTGAGTTTCGTGTGAATACCTAGCCACGAACGTGTAGTTTCATTTTATTTTCATTTTCATTTGGGCAATCTTATAGTACTGAACCGATTTCAGTATGAAAGCGGGTTAAATCTCCATATTAATTAATAAAAAAATATAAAAGTCGCCGTACAAAAATTTTACAGCAAACAGTTTTTTCTTCCTCCTGAAAAGTTACTTTTTGCACTTAAGAGGTTTTCACTCTACGGCGGCGATAATCGATTTATACAGACTACAGGTAAAGAGGCTTTCATTCTAGGCAGCTCCCCAGTTACTGGGCTGAAATGTTAGCAACCCTTATCACAGTCAGTCTGTGGCTAATTCTATAGCTTTATCGTGGTCGAGGCGCTTTTGATATCTGTTAAGGTAGTCACGAGTACAAAAGCTATTCAACGGAGATAACTGGTGTAAGGGTTTCTCGTTCAATATTATCTGACTGAGAAAAATATTCCCGGTATTAGATTTCTGAGGTTTGTTATCAAATTCAAGGATGTGTTTTTTAGTGTAATAATATTGTCTTGTTGTCGAAGCTCGGTTTCACACGAGATCTTTTTGTTGCTTATTTTATTTCTTATTCTGATTGTTATTTTTATTTATATCAAATCTGTCTGTCGCCATCACGTCAACGCCGGCTGTAGCTGGAAATGAGCTCTAGGCTCTGTCTCGTATAGGATCTTAGAATTGTCTGTTCCGCCTGATGGTAAGCAGCAATGTAATCGTTGATGGTAAAACACGCTAGTTTATTAAAAACTCAAAACAAACTGAGTGAATTGGAAAGAAGATGGCAGGTGAGCCCGGTGATGCTATGTTAAACCCAACAACACGACTAACGATGCTGCGCCAGAGGGAGATTGGCCTGGAGACCCTCCACGACAAACTCCCGACACAACAACATTTGGCGCATCGTACCCGGCACACATCGCAACACAACTGCTCAGGTCCGTCCTCCGTACGGCTTCACCAGACATCATGCCGGAACGCGACGAATCGCTTGATGCCAAGACTGTCTGGTGGGTGGTAACTTCTGCCGGCAGCCGATGTTATGGCTCTCTACATCTCTGTATTTATTGTCCTATTGCTGTGCCTACGCTGGAAGGGATATCTTATTAAATAATCATTACATCTGTACCATTTTCCTGTTCCGTTTTTGTTTGTATGTTTATATGTATGTGTGTATATAAATTGTTAAATAAACTTTGTTGAGCGATGGCCATGACGTATGAGTAAAGAGGAGTAAACGCATGGTTTCCTCCAACTTTATGCTTTTTTATTAATGCGACATGTTTTTCAAATAAATATATTTTCTTTCTTTTCTTTCACGAGTGTGTTTTTCCTGCAGCGATTTGTTTCCGTGGACTGGATTTTCATCGCATTCCATAGCTCGGAGAGTTCAAAATCCAAGTGTTTTTGTTGACGTACTGGGATGCGCTCTGTTGGATTCGGACTGCTCAGATCAACACACGAGAGTCGAAAATTCAGTGCGCGATATAATCCTGCTGTGATATTTTTACATCAATGCGCTAGTGATAATAAAAGATAACGTATACATAATATAAATTAAGGTTGCTTTTCGTCTGCTGTATGACCGCGTTGTTCAGTAATAATTTTTTTAATTGTTGTAACTAACATACTTTAGGTTCTAACGTAAAATATCGCTCTTAGCGATAAGACCGCCTATTGTGTCACCCTTTGTAAAATCTTTATATTTATGTTCTGTAATCTATTTGGTGTACATAATAAAGAGTATTCTATTCTATGTTAGTATAAAATTTACGCCTTACTAATTGTACAATAATATTATAAATCCGAATGTTGGTAAGTATATTTGTCACTCTTTCAAACAAAAACTACTGGACGGATTTGAATGAAATTTGGCACACAGATGGTTTATAGCCAGGATTTATATACAGAATCTTTTTCCCGTAGGACCATTCCGAATATTACGATGGTATCGAAACTTATGCGAAATGAAATCGCGGAGGAGCCGAGGAAGATAGTTAAACATTTATTTAATTTACTTTTGCTTTAACTTAAACTTCTTACTTTTTGAAGCAGTAGAAACTGGAGTAACTTAACATAGAAAGCTGACTCCACCAAAATGATTACACTCAATCCTTCTCTGTATGAGAACAACCTGTGCCCAGCAGTGGGACGATAAAAATGTTGATAATTATGATGACGTAATAAAGTAGTCCACGAATAAAGAATATTCCCGCCAAAATCTCTAAAATATAAAATCAGATATTCTAGTGTTGATTTTAATAGTTATTTGATTTTGACCCATAGACAATGATTACTTTTTTTAATTATAATTTCATTGAAGATGTAATTGTAGGTAAATGTATATGTCCCTGAAAGGAACAACAGGGTTTTTGTTACATAATGTTTATTAATAAATCAGAAGGAGAGAGAGGCAGACAGTCAAGAACTATTAACCCCACAAATATTAACCCCAGAAAAATTAACGCCACATTCATAACAAAATCACGTCCGGTACTACAATTATATATTTACATAAATTAAGCCTCTAGGCTTGATATAATTAATTAACAGAATCACTTCAATTACATACACACAATAGTATTAGTTCATATTCAAATTAGTTATCTGTGCATATAACTCAGATAACTAATTTGACTTGAATGTGGTCATACCATAAATTACGTAGAACTCTGTAATTCGGTCAGGGCTAGTTACAATCCTTTAATTATAACCATGGGCGTTTTGGCGCCCTTAATTATGGTGAGTGATAATTTTGTGGTCGAATAACTGTGTTATTATTTGCAAGGCCTATAGGTATTGGAATGGGACAAGGGTAGAAGTAAGAGTCGATGTTATATTGCTTTTTGCATTCATAAATACATTTGTTTTCAAGTTATGTAGTATCAGCCTGATCTGTATACGATAAAAAAAATATATAATAACATGATAATTTTCATCCAAAGTTTTGTTAATTAAACCTCTACAGAACGTTTGGCTTTCTTAGTTTTAGTGTTGTCCATAGCAAATACCAGTAAGGTCCCTTTGAAACGGACCACAATCACACCACATAGCAGCGACAATATATGGACAATCAGTGGTTATTTGTGGTGCTACAACTCTTTGTAGATCAGTTTTTGCTAGTAGCAGCGTTAAGGTTACCTTGTGGCTAGTGTTTGCAATAGTTTTGAGACTAACCGTTGTCAGCGATGTGGGTGACTGGTGGTGGACACGGTCAGGTGGTCTCACGGGTGGTTGCGGAGTGGGTGCGACGTGACCTTTATAATGGTCGGTAACACCCACATGGTAGATTTTGACGGCCAAATGTGGTTTGTGTGGACAGCTATATATTTTCATATACAGGGTTTTTCATTAAGAGCGCTCGAACATTGAAATTAAATAAAACAATATGTTTAAGTGATATTACCACAATTTTTATTACATTTAAAGAATATTCAATGACATTATGTGTGGAAAATAATATCAGCCAAATGGCCACCGCGCTGTAGATGGTGTATTCTGGTGGACCAATTTTGAAGGACGTCTTCGCATAAATATGGCTCAATTTCACGAAGAACGCGAGTTATGTTGGTCTTTAGGGCAGCAATTGACTGTGATTTATCTGCATACACTAGAGATTTCACGTAGCCCCACAGAAAATAATCGAGGGTTGTTAAGTCACACGATCTCGGAGGCCAGTTGATGTCGCCACCACGCGAGATGACGAAGCCCACGAACTTCTCTTTCAATAAATTTAATGTTTCCCGTATTGTATGGCAAGTGGCTCCGTCCTGTAGGAACCACATATTTGTAAGATACCACCTGCTCTAGGCCACAAAAAAATGTTATCATCGTCCGATATCGGACGTCATCGCAACGCACGGAACGTTAGGCGAATAGAGCACTGATTTTGATAATAAATTTTAATAATTTCTACGCGTTGTTGAAGCGAGTAGCGTTCCATGGTGAAGTGTCACGACTAAATATGTATTCATGCCAAATTTGACAGCTATCGCATTACCAAGATGGCCGCTATGCGCTGTCACAGTTCGAGCGTCCCTATTGAAAAACCCTTTACATAGTTTAGCGCTCAACCACGTGATATCGGTGCTATTGTGGTACGTATGATTGGTCTCGAAGACAAACTAGCAAAAATAATACGAAAACCTTACGTTAAAGATAGTTCATTCTGAATTGAAATATAAGTATAATAACATTTTAATTTTCCACCATTTTTTGAAATTCTTCATGCTTAATAACGGATGAATAACCAAGCTGAAAATATTATGAATAAATAACCATTGATTACGGTCTAAAGATAAAAGAATTTCATTTAGAAGTCAAGTTTGCAAAACATTTCGCTCGGCCGCCATTAAAAAGTGCTCAGTAATGAGCTTAAGAGGCGATTCTAGTGCCGAAGAATTTGAAAAATTAGATATTTAAAATAGGTTTTTAGAAATTATTGCTTTCGCGCTGCTTCCGACCTTTCCTGGTAAAGTGCGAAAAAGCCAGTTGGGTTGTATCCTAAAAATAATTTAATGTCTATCAGATAGGTTTAGGAAGATATATAGATTTGAAATGTCGGATGACGTCACGCCGTGGTATATTTTGTACCACGGCGTGACGTCATCCGCACGAAGTAATTAGCACCCACTCCGTAACTTTAATACGCTATATCTCGGTAGTTTTTGGTAATTTCGGTTTTTAAAAAAATACGGGTCTTAATATTTTTTATTATCTATCATAAATAACTACCTTTTATCGTCCCACTGCTGGGAACAGGTCTCCTCTCATACAAAGAAGGATTGAGCGTAATCACCACGCTTGCTCAATGCGGGTTGGCGATTTCAGACTTTAAAGTCCAGGTTTCCTCAAGATGTTTTCCTTCACCTTCAGTCGTTGGTGTCCAAGATATACTTAGAAAGTACATATAACTTTAGAAAAGTTACATTGGTACTTGCCTGACCTGGAATCGAACCCGCGCACTCATACTTGAGAGACTGGAGTTTTACCCACTAGGCCACCACGACTTCGAACTTCGACTTTTTATTATCTATAAGACGGACTAATTATTTTTATGATTTTCATACCTTGGATACATCCCTGTTGCAGCTCAGACTGATTTTACTTACAAAAACGTTGACTGTCTTTTCAAAACACGACAGATTTTAATAATTGTTGTATCAAAATTTAGAGGAAAAGTATACCTCTGGTTCTATCATTTTTTTTTGTCAAAAACTTATCACGTTTGTTTAATAGTCGTCTAAACATCGCGTTAAAAATGGGTTATTTTTCGCGATTTTGAAGTATCATATTTCTGTTATTAATTAAGTTTCGGAAAAATCAAATGATAGGGGCACGTATAATCACGGTGTAAAATTGTAGAAAAATAATAGTTGCTCTAAAAGCATTATCCATGAAAAAAACAGCGGATACTTTTTATAGAAAAAGCACCACCACTAGAGTTCCCTCTTAACTTTTAGACTGTTAATTTAGGTCGAAAATATCAGGTTTCAGCCGCAGATTTGGTTTCGGTCGATAGTTTTTCGAACAAACTTGGGTGAAAGTTTTTTTTTCTTCCTTAAACTGACCATTTCAAAGGTAGCCCTTAGTCAAATAATTTCACAAATAATGGGTTTAGTTTCGGCCGAAATCAGAAGAGGAGCAAAATATTCTTTAACAGTTTTGGCAGTTTTATGACACTAAGGCTTTATCTTGCACAGGGTCGCAGCATAATGCTTTGCGGCATCCGTTTTGCGTGGATGTGACGCATGATTTCCTCAACTTTTTTTTTTTTGCTTCATGTTTACTGCAAATAAACGGTGGTTATCTTTCTTTCTTTCTATACTTAGGTCTAGTAGATGATCCTGATGATGAATTAGCCTCGTTTTGAATGGTTTATACTGAATTCAGAATAAAACACTGTATATTAGAAATGACGTTATTTACGTTTAGGGGGCTCATTTCATGATTCTTAAAGGTCTTATTCTTAAATAAAAGCTAAACATGGATCCAGCTAACCCAAACAATGGTATCGCCCCCATCATCATCATCATCATCATCGCAGCGCTAATCCCAGTCGCATCCGAAGCTTTTTCAGCTTTGTAGTCTGGGGTCCGCTTTACCAGTCTAACTGCTCATTTGGCTAAACTTCGATATTTTCCGTGAAGCGACTGCCGTCTGACCTCCCGAACTCGAAGGCGATATTGAAGCATTGCAGTTAGACCAATTGTTGGACTTTTAAGGGCTCCAACAAACCGTAACGACTGCCATTAGATGTCCGTATGGCAATCGGGACCAACGGCTTAACGTGCTTTCCGAGGCACGACCAGAGCAGTGCAAATAGAATAGAATAGAATAGAATACTCTTTATTATGTACACCAAATAGATTACAGAACATAAATAAAAATATTTTACAAAGGGTGACACAATGGGCGGTCTTATCGCTAAGAGCGATCTTTTACAGACAACCTTTATTCATTCAACCAAATATTCATATTCATACATACAAATATTTGCTTGCACTGCAGGGGGATCGAACCCGCGCCTCCTAGCGCAGCGGCCGCGATCGCTACCGCTACCCCACGGAGGCTGTCTGGATGTGTAATGGTAACGCCTCCATATCAAGATTGAATCAATGATGAAATTTTTTTGACATATTTATAGAACCTAGCTCACACGTTATGACGTTACCATGGAAATCTCTAGTTAGTCTTGGAACTCCAGTCGACCGGAGCAAAAACAGTCTCTTCAGATGGGAATTCTTGGACAACCCTGATCCTAAGCGCGGCACATCGCCATTGACAATAGCCGCTCTTCTATTCTGAGATTTCTGCCCTGGTTATTGCACATGATGATCTTATGAGTTCGGCTAATTTCAGCTGCGTGAGCGGAGTTGGCGCAGTTGAATTTTGGGCCAGACAAGTTTGAATGTTCTGCCGATATGCTTTGAAGAATTGATACGGTCCGATATGCTTTGAAGAATCGTATGATACTCTGTTCAAAACTAGGTAAGTGTAAATGAGAACGAAATCTGAGATAGTTTTTGACTCAATCTCTGAGAGAGGGTTAATAATCCACATCGCGTGCTCAGCGTGGGTTTATGTCACAATATTTTTTCAAGTGGAGATGGGCTGGACATGTTACGAGATATAAGGACAATCGTTGGAGAATCAATATCATCATCAAACTGGAAAGGACCATCCGGTAGGATAGGTAGGAGTCGTCCGAGCGCTCGGTGGCAGGATGAGATTGTGGCAACCGCAGGAAGAAAGAAGAAAGAAAGAAATCGTTTTTATTCCGCACAAACAAAACGCACTTGACAACTAAATACTAAGAGACTGGATGTCCACTGACAGAGACAAAGGTAAATGGAATTTTTTGGAGGAGACTTTTACACTAAGGGGGTCCACAGTCTTTGAATTCAAATAAGCAAAATAACAATATCTTGCGCAAATGAATTTATTTTATAAAGTTTATATCTTTTTGAAGTGAAACTTCTTTAGGCACGCTTGACTTGGGGAGTAAACTCGCGAAAGCGTTACGAAAAATGAAGCAAAAAAAATCGGGCAAGGCGAACGGAAGCAGAGTATAGTCCTATTTCGTCTGCACTACAAACAAGGAGTTGGCTCATGTAAATATTGCGTGACATGTCGTGTATGAAGTTGTGAGTTCGCATCTCGCCGAAGGCAATATATATTTTTTGGATCTTTTTAAGATTTGTTAACAATTGAGTAGAGTATGAAGTTGTGAGTTCGCATCTCGCCGAAGGCAATATATATTTTTTGGATCTTTTTAAGATTTGTTAACAATTGATTACCTAAGAGCACAAATAATTTATAAATTTCGTTCTGTTCTGGCCTTTATATTGTTTTATATATTTTTGCTGAACATTTCTGATATAATTGAAAGTATAGAAGTTTGAAGATATCGTCACAATACGATAATTGGACACAAAGTACAAATTGCTTTCGAGCCTCATAAGCTCAATTATTAAGCTAAGTACCTTGATTGATTAAGAACTATGAATTTCTTCGAGAACATGACGCTGCGACCACCCCCCGACCCCCCTCATTGATTACCTCACCCCCCCGTGGATTATCTCGGGAACCAGAGGTCGTGGACTACCCGAGTTTGGGGTCCCCTGATTCACGAGGAAGAGCCCGACCTTTTGGCCCCGTGGGAATCCACTACAAAACACCCTTTAGTTACCTCACCTCCCCGTGGATTATCTCGGGAACCAGAGGTCGTGGACTACCCGAGTTTGGGGTCCCTTGAATCAGGAGGAGGAGCCCGACTTTTTGGCCCCGAGGGAATCCACTTTTTTTTTTTTTAATTGGAGGTCTATGCAAAAATATTAATTTATAAATGAAAGCATGAAATAAATTTAAATATTTATAGAAAATTAATATATGTATATGTGTATACATGTATATATTGTACACACATATATATATATATACATACAGATGGAGCGAAAGAAGTTTCACTTCAGTCGTGTGGTCATAAGCACACTCGTTTTTTAATTTTATGAACTGGTTTTATAAATGAAATTATACTAATATCACTTGATTAATTGTGTAATATAAGAAAGCTGTATTGTTATAAGTCTTAGAATTGCTTATTTGCATAGATCCCATAACCACTGTCTGTATTTACTAGTATCTATACTTACATACAAATAAATAAATTTGACTTCTAAATACCAGGTTTTTACTAAATACCCTACCTGCCATAGTATCATTTGTGATGACATAAACTTTTTCACGAGTAGAAAGTAACACTTGCCAAATACAATAGAAAATGCTGCCTTTAACGAGGAAGAAGTCACGGACAGAATCTAGTATAATTCAATACATTGTGCTAAATAACAAATTGCCAAGCTCTAGAGATTCAATATAAATCAATTATCAGTAACATCAGTGTCAAGCAACATAATGGATCAGCTTTACCTACGTTTCTCAAACTATATTGGGGTCGCGGTATGCTGCTGAATACATTTTATGGCACAGAAAACTACATGGAGATTTAAGAAATGTCAGAAACTAGGTACACGGTTTCGATTGGACGTTTCCTGTGGAGAAGCTAAAGAAGGAAGTTCACGCTAGCTCCTCTCAAAATAATTCTGTCGTCCGTACATAGACGTTTTTCTTGACGTGGAAAACTACGGTTTATTTGTCCAGGGTTGTATAGGCACGGTATTTAGTATTGTAAGGATCTATAAAGAGGCTTGTTTACGGGTAAGTTTTGGCGAGGTTGATACGTCAGATCGTAAAGTAACCGTGCCGTTTACAAAAGGATTTAAGCCATCTCTAGGCCAGTCTTTAAGGTTAATCAATATTAAACTGCTTTATCAGGTTTTCGCAAATATCGTCACTACCTATAGTTTTGATACTTTATTGCATTACCTTATTGAGCCCCGGCCTAACGCTTCTGGGACATACAGGCGTGTTATTATACTCTAAGAAGTTCAAAAAGGCAACATTTATCAACCGCGATTTAGTTTTTAAATATGTAAATCAATAAGAAATTATTGGATAAATAACTTTAGTACCTACATAATAAAGTCTACTTTGCTCTACAAATTCAAACATTATATATCTTTTTTCAATAGTACAGTTAGCTTAAGTTGATTATCACGTCAAATTTCGAAATATTAATTGCTAAGCATAATACTGTAATAAAGTCGACTCTGAAATGACAGTTAATTAAAGAACATCTAATTCTTACTCGCCCTTTTTTGACTCGTATCTTCTATTATAAGACGCCAAAAAGTACTTACATTATCGAATAATTTCGTGTTAATCGAATTTTGTCATTAACTGAACTAAACTGATCCCTCTGAAATTAAGTTAATATTCATTGCAATACAGTTAACCTTTGTTCAACATAAAAAAAAACCGGCCAAGTGCGTGTCGGACTCACGCACAAAGGGTTCTGTACCATTGATTTATGAAATTAAAGGATTTAAGTTATTTGTATGAAAGATTACGCGGTAATAAGCGGTTTAAGATTTACGAGGTATTAAAAAAAAAACTACTTACTAGATCTCGTTCAAAACAATTTTCGTTAGTATTTTTTATAGTAATGTACATCACACATTTTTTAGATTTTTCATTTTCTTATTTTAGTAGTTAGAAGGGGGGAGACCAACTTTTTTCCATTTTGGAAGTGCCTGTCACTCAAACTACTCAGTTTAGAAAAAAAAAATATTTTAGAAACCTCGATATCATTTTTGAAGACCTATGCATAGATACCCCACACGTATGTGTTTGATGAAAAAAAATAAATGAGTTTCAATTCTAAGTATGGGGAGCCCCCAATATTTATTATTATTTTTTTATTTTTGCATCAAAATCTTAATGCGGTTCACAGAATACATCTACCTACCAAGATTCAACAGTATAGCTCTAATAGTTTCGGAAAAAAATGACTGTGACCATACGGACGGACAGACAGACATAACGAATCTATAAGGGTTCTGGTTTTTGCCATTTGGCTACGGAACCATAAAAACATCAATTTAAGACATGAATTTGAATAAAAATTACGCCGACCATCAATGATACTATTATCCTGAAAACGTCAACAGTTTAAAATCTCTTTAAAGCCATCACAATAGCTGTATTTCAATGACCCGATACTAGCCGTTTAAGATTACATAAAAAGCAATATAATACAGGGTGTATCTGACATCGTAACGCAAACTTCGCGAAAAGGCTAGACCACATGCCACTAATAAAATTATGATAGTCATTTATGTCGTTAATGAACCGTTACAGAAAAAACAATGTTTAAAAAAAAGTGTCAGCTCGGCCTTTGAACGTTGCAAGCGTGCCGCCGTGCAGGTTTGTAGGTATGACGTTGATCCCTGATGTGAACTCTATTAAATCAACGGATAAGATAGTTTGTCGAGTTTTGTTTTCATTGCGCTTTTTTGTGTAATTAGCGAATTAATTAATTTTAACTTTAAAATCTTGTTGAGTTATAAAAATATAGCAATATGAAAGGTTTAAAGTGAAAAAACTACATTTTTTTTTAAATCATGAAAAAGCCGACGAAAAATTCCACCACTGGGGGGTTCAGGAATCATGTACTGGATCCATGGTACTCGTTTGTGCGTCGATGTCAGATATAGCCTTTATATATCTTTAATATCCCCATTGCTGGGAGAAAGACATTTTGGTTAGAGGGTGTGGGCCACGGGCACAGTGCGTGTTAGCAGGTGATTAAAAAAAAATATTCTAGGCTATCCTGGTTACCTTATGACATTTTCCTTCAACGTTTTGAGAGCAGTGGTGATGAAATAAACATTTTTTATATAATTATTAACTAGTGCTTGACCGTAACCCCGCCTGATCGTAAGCAGTGATGCAATCGTTGATGGTAAAGTGCGCTAGTTTATTAAGAGCGTATTCACTCAAAAAGAACTGAATGAATAGGAAGGAAGACGGCAGTTGGGCGAGATGATGCAATGTTAAACCCATCAACACGACCAACGATGCTGCACCAGAGGGAGATTGATCTGGAGACCCTCCACGACCAAACTCCCGACACAACAACATGCGCATCGTACCCGGTACATATCGCATCACAATTGCTCAGACCCGTCCTCCGTACGGCTTCACCAGACATCATGTCGGAACATGACGAATCGCTTGGCGAATCGTAGACTACCCACATTATTTGTCTCGCCTTCCCCTTAGTATTCCATCCGAAGTCTGTCTGTAAAACATTCTCCTTCTTCTTCAGCCTATGGATGTCCACTGCTGGACAAAGTTCACCTCCCAAGGCTTTCCACGCCGACCGGTCCTGTGCTGTCCGCATCCATCGGCTTCCCGCGACCTTCACTAGGTCATCGGTCCACCTTGCTAGGGGCCTCCCTACGCTGCGTCTTCTAGTACGTGGCCGCCACTCCAGAACCTTACTGCCCATCGGCTATCGGTTCTACGAGCAAAGTGCCCTGCCCACTGCCACTTAAGTTTAGCGACTCGCAGAGCTATGTCGGTGACTTTGGTTCTGAAACTCCGAGCATAGCTCTTTCCATTGCCCTTTGTGTTACTGAGCCTTCGTATGAGGCCCATTGTAAGCGACTACGTTTCAGTTCCGTAAGTCATCACTGGCAATACACACTGGTCAAAGACTTTAGTCTTGAGACACTGTGGTATCTTGGACGACGAGAAGATGTATCGTAGCTCCCCGAACGCTGCCCAGCCGAGCTAGATTCGACGAGACACCTCTTTCTCGAAGTTGGACCTACCTAGTTGGACTGTTTGTCCCAGGTATATATACTCGTCAACAACTTCGATTGCAGAGCAACCAACTAGAATTGGAGTGGGTGCGACATGAGAGTTCGATATAATCTTCGTCTTATCCATGTTCATCTTTAGACCCACTTGTTGGGAAGCTATAACATTGCTCTTAGCTATTATACCTAATATTTCCCATTGTTTCACCCTTTGTAAAATATTTATATAGGCTGTAATTTATTAGGAGTACTTATTGAAGAGTATTCTATTCTCACAAAGTAAAACGCCTCTCTATCTTTGAACCTACAACTCGATTTTAAGGTTAATCGATACTAAACAGCCTTATCGATTATGTTTTCTCAAACATCATCATAAGTTTGACAGTTTATTAGCCAAGCGACGGGCGTTAATAACATTAGCTGACGCTAGTCTGGCGTCATCTTCCTGATAAGACTTGTGATTAAGGAGCCTATTGACAGACAGGTTTGTGATTTATTTGGTGAATGAAGACTGATTATTTAGCAAAGTTATAATGACCTAAATTTTCTTGATAGATTTGTATAATGAAATGTTTTATACTTTTAGTAGGCTGATTTTTTTCAATTGTTTCATACTTTTAGGCCGAGTTGATTATTATAATTTATTTATTATTAAAATTATTATTTTAGTTTACATTGAGCAGTGGTGGCCCAATGGCTACGACTTACAAATTGTAGATTGTAGGTTCGAACTCTGACAAGGTCTTTACTTTAAGTATATAAGTTATTTCAACACCATTACTTTCAAAACGGTTTCACACAAAAACTCCGAAACAGATTTTAACGAAATAGTAATGCAGCTTATGCATCAAATTTATATTATTATTTAAATTCATAATTTAAACACAAATATACAAATAAGGAAATAAATAAATTAAGTAAAATTAGTCAGATACCAAAAATCTCCGTATATATTTTATTTATTATTAAATTAAATTGCAATATAATTATATTATTTTAAGATATTCAAACAGAGTTTCCTCTCCTGTTACCCTATTTTGCTGTGCCCTACAGGATCCATAATTGATCTCACATAAATTGTTACCACCCTTATATGAACTTATGGTAAAGCAATAAAGATATTGGAAAAAAACAACAGATAGGCTAATAAAATAATTTGTAAATATATTATGAAATTTGAAAAAATACCCGAGCAAAGCCGCGCGTAAAAGTTTGTAGTATACAAAACCAAACCGATATCTTTTTTGAAATTGCATTATCATCAAAAGATCATTAAGTTACATGTTCTAAAAGCTTCCTCAGTTTCATTACCTTAGTTTCCTGAAAAACAAAAAAAAAAATGCAAGTCACTCACCGTACGCAAGAATGAAACATCATCTTGCTCGCTAGCTCCTCCCTCTGCTTCCGCCATCTTGGATTAGTCGACTGTCAATTCGTTACTGCAACGTTTGCCATAACACTCGATATACATCACTGTGGACAAAGAAATAGAATTTTAATACATTTTACTTTAAACCTAGGTTTTTAAAGACATTGGAATTAATCGTTTTTTTCCTAATAGAATTAAAAATAAGATTACTTTTGACAGTAGATTTACTACTCAGTGTCTAATAGGTTTTCTGAAATATCCTGAAGTACTGCATCATAGAACCAAATCTTAGTAGTACTGAGTTCTATGCTGAGAATAGGGATGTATCCAAGATATGAAAATCAAAAAAATAATTAGTCCGTCTTATAGATAAAAAATACGAGTGTGCTTATGACCACACGACTGAAGTGAAACTTCTTTCGCTCCATCTGTATGTATATATATATATATATTTATATATATGTACAATATATACATGTATACACATATACATATATTAATTTTCTATAAATATTTAAATTTATTTCATGGTTTCATTGGTAAATTAATATTTTTGCATAGATCTTCTATTTTTATTGAAAAAAAAAAAAAACTCGTTGTAGACCTTGTACTACCAAGCTCGCACCACGGGCGCCTCTGTGCTTATATCCCCCACTTAACCTCCGTTCGCCTTGCCCGATCACTTTTCGTAACGCTTACGTCACGCGTTCGCCAGCTTACTCCCCAAGTCAAGCGTGCGTAAAGAAGTTTCACTTAAATAAAAAAAATTAAGACCCCTATTTTTTATTTTGTCGAAATTATCAAAAACTATTGAGATACAGCGTATTAAAGTTACGGAGTGGGGGCTAATTACGTCACGCCGTCGTAGATTTTGTACAACGGCGTGACGTCATGCGACATTTCAAATCAATATATCTTCCTAAGTATTTGAATAAAAGAAAAAATAAAAAATACGTGTTCAATATTTTTTATAAATCTATCTGGTGGACATTAAATTATTTTTTAGGATACAACCCAACGTTGGAAAAAGCTCATCAGAGGTAATAATATACAACCAGAGCATAAATACGTAGCACCAGTAGTAGAAAATCTAGATAGATTACCTATGTAGTGACAGGAACCATGCATGCTGACTTAAACATTGAGAGTTATATGTGACAATATACATAGTTAATATAACCCTAACACAATAGGAACTTCCAACACAACAGGCCAGGAACAAAGGCTTCCCACAAGACTTTCCACTAGCTTTGAAGGGGTTTGCCATAATCCCGACGCTTGGCAGGCGGGTTGGAGAACGCAAAAATTCGGTTTTCCACAGGAGAACCGCTGCTGCCCGCTTCCCTCGTGCGAGTTCCCTTAGTCGACTCTTACGACAGCCATAGGAGGATATGGGTTGCTAATATACTAAGCCCGGTACCACACGGGTAACGGTTACACGAACAAACGATTATTTTATTATTACTCTTAGTTTAATGGCTATTTTCTGGATATATTCTCATATCCTCCATAAAAAAGAGAGGATTCTCCAAACAGATGAACTTTGTCTGGTGGGAAACTGCCCAACGATTGATGTCAGGGCGTTGTATATGTGTATGCAACTCGCCATGTAAACTCAGCTTGCGCGATGTAGGATTTTATTTATTTATTTATTCTTTCGCACATAAATTGTACAGTGGCGGACTTAATGCCTTAGGCATTCTCTACCAGTCAACCATAGGTTTAGCAAGTGCTTTAAATGAAAACATACTCTTAACACTATTTAAATAAATACTTAAATAAGCTATATACACATACATACTATTACCAAATTATATTATACTTATAATATATACATACAAAACTAAAAATTTGGGAGAGAGGTGTTGCGAAAATAACTCTGCAATTTCCGCTTAATAACCGACTGGCGGCCATCCTGATATCAAGAGGAAGCGCATTCCACAGAAGAATAGATTGAATATGAAATGAATAGTGAACAAAGTCAGACGTATGTGAAGGACAGAGTAAGAGATGATTGTAAGAAGATCGCAGATTCTTAGTGTGTCAAGAACATAAATATTGGAAGTGAGTCTCAAGATAAGAAGGAGGAGTGGCTGACGATTTTGCGAGACGTCAGTATGTTGCGTAGTTTGCATGTGGCGACGCATATGCTACCAGTTGTCCCTACAATATGGTGAAGAGCAGGTGCAATATAAAGACTAGTCACAATTGCAATTGTATACAAGTACGCGAAAATTCGAAATCTATGTACGCAAAGACAAATAAAATAAAAACACAGGCTTTTGTCCTAGTTTTTTTTTTTTTTATTATTGCCGTCTTTTCCTTCTTGCATGGCAAGAATCATTATTTACCTTTTTTATTTCCGCCAATTCTATTTTTTTCCGTGCTTTGTTTTTTGCGGCATTGGCCTTGTCATTTTCTTTTCGGGGTCGCTTTTTTCCCCTGTCAATATTTTCTTTTCTTTTCTTAGTCATTCTTTTTCTTTTTTGTCATACTACAATTCTTATATGTTAATCTTATCCTACTTATAAGCTATCTTACTTCTATACAATTTTCATACTTTCAAACAATTCTTGCCGACGGCACAGTGCTTGACTGTGCCGCCCTCATCCGGTTCCTGTCAATTGCTATTTTAGCGATTTTGAGGCAGAACCGCTCCAGGTCCTTTTTTTGTCCTAGTTTAGGAGGCATCAGTTCGCCTTTTAAAGTGACTCTCTGTATAGTAGTTTTTGATCCTGTGTACTTATGTGTGTTTTTAAAGTGTACTAATAAATTATTATTATTAATGACGTTATTACCCAGAGCTTTCAGCTAGCTGTTGTTGTACAAAATAATAAGTTTAACACTAATTAAAATAAAGGGTAAGAGTAGGTAAATAATGGTTGTAATTTATTAGAAGCGCTTAAAATAGCTTTATTTCTTAGAGCCGCGTTTATTGTAACATACGGGCATATACATCGTGAATCACCTGTAATGTGGAAATACGTATTGAATTATGTGCCAACGAGGGTTATGTTTAAGGATTCAA
Source organism: Sesamia inferens (assembly GCA_037179545.1). NCBI lineage: Eukaryota > Metazoa > Arthropoda > Insecta > Lepidoptera > Noctuidae > Sesamia > Sesamia inferens. The sequence continues at coordinate 8,771,929 of CM073949.1, forward strand.
TATGATCGAGGGTAAAGTTCTTTTTTTTTTAACTTTGCCCCACACTAGGAATTTTTTCTGTGTCATCGATGCTTTTATAAACATTTAAACTCACATAGACATCAGCCAAGATCTGTCTTTTGTGGTGACCTAGAGGTTAAAACAGGTCAGGCAAATAACAATGTAACTTTTCTAAGTTATGTGTACTATGTACTCGTATATCTTGGACACCAATGCTGATTAAAAGGTAAAGGAAAACATCTTGAGGAAACTTGGACTTAAACCGCCTTATTCATAAACGTTGCTTAAAGTTAACTTAAATCATCCTTTATGAATAAACACCACAGTGTTTAAGGGGTTTATCCATAAGCGATGATTAAATTTAAATGACGTTAAACGGTCAAAAATGTATGTTGAAATAATCGCTAATCACTAGTTAACTTTAAGCAGCTTTTATGAATAAGGCGGATAGTCTGATATCGTCGACCCGCATTGAGCAAGCGTGGTGATTACGCTCAATCCTTCTCTGTATGAGAGGAGACCTGTAACCAGCAGTAGGATGATTAAAAAGGATGATGATGATATATCAGCCAGACCGGGAACAACTACCTGTGGGCCATACAAATATTTGTTCCGTGGCAGCAGTCTATCGGTTTTCCGTTGCGCTAACTTTGCCGTCAAGTCAAGATTGTGGGGGTTGAACATGAACCAAACCGACCAATAGACTAAGCGCTTTACATGCAACGATCAATTTATTTGATCTATGGACAAGTCGTGTGCCCGATGGGATCCTCCAACGGCAAAAATTTCCAAATTCCAAACAAACTTCTATGCCGTGACTAATCATGGCTTATAAGTGTGTATGGAAGTTATTTTTGGGTTACATATAAAGGTGTGTCTGACATCGACGCACAAACGAGTACCATGGGTGGAATTAGAATAGGTGGAATTTTTCGTCGGCTTTTTCCTGATTAAAAAAAAAATAATATGCAGTTTTTATCACTTTAAACCGTTCATAATTGCTATACTTTTATAACCCAATGAGATTTTAACCCCTCGAGTGTCAGCCTCTGTGTATCTAAAACGCCCGAAATGTCAGCGTTATCTCAAGTACTTTTTCATTTTTGGGTAGGCCATCAGAAAAACGAAGAATTCGTCATTATACAGCCATTACCACGATATAAATGATACCTTCCTGGCTTCGTCATGAGTTTACCTAACTAGTCATATCATTTAATAAGCAAATAAAACTGACCTCATCTCACAGTGATGAGATATGTTTTCATTTTTATAATTTTCACTCATTTTTCTTTTAACTTTATCACAAAGAAATCGAATTAACTCACAGATTCATCAAAAAACACTTTATTATGATAACACAATATGTGCAGGCAACGATTACATACTTTTATTCCACTTTGAAACAATAAATACACCATTATAACAATTTATCTATACATCGAAAAATCTCGTTGTATAGATATTTTCGTTCGGTTTCGTGGTGTTTCCTTTAAAATGTTACTAAAATCGGTCAAGTATGAATCGATTATTCGAATGATACAGTCAGACCGTTGCAAGTGCAAGTAAACCCTCAAATATCATCGTCCAATGGGGACCGTAGCCATGACAGTAGTTGTGTACCTATGAGGTACGGTTGACAATCCTGGCCATTTTTCTCATGTACCTATGGGGTTCATAATTACACAAAAAACGCAATGTGAACAAAACTCGAAAAACTATCCCATCAGCTGATTTAATAGAGTTCACATCAGGGGTCAACGTCATACCCACAAACACGCGCGGCGGCACGCTTGCAACGTTCAAAGGCCGAGCCGACACATTTTTATAAACACTGTTATTTCTGTAGCCGCTCATTAACGATATACATGACTATCATAATTTTATTAGTGGCTTGCGGTGTAGCCTTTTCGCGAAATTTGCGTTACGATGTCAGATACACTCTGTAGAGCAATAAAACCAACCTATAAAGTTACCTACTGCTGGGAGGCTGTTATAGAGTGAGTGAGCTGTACTCTACCATATGGACCCAGTTTAGGAGATGTCACACATGTCTTCATATATTTGGTTCTAGGGAATACCGGTTTTCTGTCACCGTAATTAGAATAGTGGTGGAGAAATTATTTAAAATTATGCTCCGGCCTTGATTCGGACCCGCTACCTATACCAACGCCAAACTCGATAAAGAATAGAGGTAAACAAACCAAATTAGAGTTATCAGAACTCACGTTTTACAAATCTCCTATTATTTACCTGATTATTGCCTTTTACATGCTAACTGCATGCATATTTCATTAGAATCACTAAAATAACATGCATATTAACTTGATATTTCGAAAAACCATTAAAAAGTCGACATTTATTTTATGTGATAGCCCTACAAAAAATGAAACATGGATGAAATTCAGTTATTTAACACATTTTGTGGAATTTAGCCAATGAATAAAGTTGAGGCATTTGTCAATACAATTTTGCGTATTTTAATTACTTTCAAATCAACTGCATAACACATGCATTGTAGTACTTTCAAGTATGGACTATGTATAATATATATGTATCAAAAATTTAACCAATTAGGAAATCGGCTTACATGTGTGTCATATTTCATTCAAATCGGTTAAGCGTTCTACGCAAATCATAAATATCAAAACATAAATAAACTGTTTACATTAGTAGGAAGTAGGATTATTAGGTACTTTTATGAAAAACGTCTATCTAGAAAAGTTTGTTAACATCTGTCTTTTAGGCGTAAACAACTCGTTGCCTAGCAACGGTTTGTTTACCTCTATTCATTATTCAATTTGGCTTTTATATACATCTTGCAAACCGGGTCACCACTGCACTATTTCAAAGGTTGAATATTCTAAAATCTGTACTTAGTGTTCACCTTCGTTATATAAGAAGCTCTTCTGCTAAACAGTATGCTCAGCCATCTAGATTCGGCGGTTTAGATTATGCCTTGCCAGTGAATGAATAATTGAACGAATTCGGGACTTTTATTTGATTGAAGCAGAACATGGAACAAAACAGGATTTATTGAAATGTAGTCTTTTCAATTTAACATTTAGATTAACTTTCTATTTAACGACGCAGTGTAAACAAATAATAAGTTTCTTCGGGTCTTTCTTTTCAAAAAGTTGTGTTTCATTTCGCCTTCATTTTTGTACAAACTGACGCTTAATAAATGCATTATGTAATATATCAATATTGGCACGCAATCATAATTTTCCCAACCCTTTTCACCGTCACCACACCCGCCATAATTCTTTCAACCCTCATTCTAACATTAATGTCGAGTCACTATCCTAAATACCGCTACCAACCTGTTGTACTTACATTATAACACCTTCGCGATATCGCGTTGAAGGGTTAAAGTTTCACCGCGGTACTTGTGAATTGGAATGAGAAGGGTTAAAAGTGATTTTGTTTTGGTAAATGTGAGAAATGATCGACCATTGTCAGAAATAGACATGGAAAGAGAAAAAAACATACCGGACAAGTACGAGCCGGACTCGCGCAACAAGGGTTCCGTAGCATTATCTTTAAAAACTGCAAAAAAATCACGTTTGTTGTATGGCAGCCCCCATACCTTCGTGATATCGCGTTGAAGAGTTAAAGTTTCACCGCGGCACTTGTAGCGATAACTACCTGGAACTTGTCTCATGGTAAATGTGAAAAATGACCAACAAGCTACCATTGTTAGAAATAGACATGGAAACAGAAAAAACCGGAAAAGTGCGAGCCGGACTCGCGCACGAAGGGTTCCGTAGCATTATCTTTAAAACTGCAAAAAATCACGTTTGTTGTATGGCAGCCCCCTTAAATAGTCTATTTTTTTATTTTTAATGTTTTTTGTTATAGAGGCAACGGAAATACTATTTTATTTATCCATTTATTTCAGCCATCAAGGCCCATATAAAATAATATATTAACATAAAAACTTAAACACTATAAATACACTAGCTGACCCGGCGAACTTTGTTTCGCCTTAAATATCACATGATCTTATTTTTTACTTTTTAAATTAGGATAATTAGGGTAGCACAAAAGTGTAGAAGAAGTCGAAACAATGAAGCTCATCATCATCGACCTTTTTTTTCGTCCCCCTGCTGGGCATAGCTCTTCTCTCATACAGAGAAGGATTGAGCGTAATCACCACGCTTGCTCAATACGGGTTGGCGATTTCAGACTTAAAATATTTCATTTTCTCTACTTTGTGGAGGTGCAAGGTACCAGAGTAGAACAAAAATGTAGGAAAAGTCGAAAAAAATTGGTTGTCTGTAGAACTCCGTCTACTGCTGTTACGGTGTTTTCGAGAATGACTCCACGCCGTACCAATTTAATAGACGTTGTCACGTCAAAACGTTTCCGAGATCACATGCTTTTTCAAGCAATCAGCGCCATCTGCCTGGCTGATTTGTGAATCTAAACCATCCCGGGCGCGACGCAAACGCATACAGAAAAATTCATTTAAATCGGTCAAGCCGTTTAGGGGGAGTTCAATGACATACACACATTACACACGTACAGCAGAATTATATATCTAAAGATATAACATTATTAATTAAACTTAATGCACACGAAGTGTCGGCGTCGTGTTTCGCTGACTGGTGTCACATAGCTGGCCACGAAACCGGCAGTACACAACACCTTTCGGTCAGAACTCTTCTTTGAGAAACTTCTCGAGATGATGTGTCGGATCACGAAAGTTTAAAGTAATAATATTATATTTGGTCATGTGTTTACCTAACCTTTATTATCCTTATGGGTCGGACTGGGTTTTCTTAACGTACTGTATATGGACAAATCACACAGATTGAACTAGCCCCAAAGTAAGTTCGAGACTTGTGTTATGGGATACTAACTCAACGATACTATATTTATAATAGATACATATATAGATAAACATCCAAGACCCAGGCCAATCAGGAAAAGATCGTTTTCCATTATGACCTGGCCGGGGATCGAACCCGGCGCTTCCACGTCGCAGGCAGGCGTGTTGACCGCTGCCCCATGGAGGAAGTCATATGTACAAGTGTATAAATTAAATAATTTAAGTGAAAGATATTGGTTTCATTTTGCATCCCCGTCTGCATGTATTTATTTAATAGGTTTAGTAGTTGTAAAAAAAAGCATTGTAAGGTAAGATAGTAAGGTGGGCGGTGAGCAGTGGGTGGAAACACGGGTGGGTTTTAGTCAGTAAAAGTCTGACACGCCCTTCGGCTCCGCCCAGAGCCGGAGAGGACATTTGTTGATTTCCCATCACAAACAAAAAAAGCTAAGGTAGTAAGGTGTACATCACAAAAAGGTAGTACAATTTAGTTCTGATTTACATTGACCTACATACCATTCTTCTCAGAAACAGCTTGACTTCTAAAATTTGATACCTATGCATATTCAGTTGGTCTGAGAATCTACTACGATCTATTTTTATAGCCCTAAATGACAAGGGTTGCCCATCACTAACATTTTTTTTTATATTTAGCATTAAGAAATACTTACAATCCTAAATTTTCAGCCTTCTAATATCAATCCCTGTATTTTAGTCGCGATTGTAATAATATATTTCCTAGAAATAATGTACGCATGTGGCAAAACAACACTTAATAGGTCAGCTAATTACATAATTGTACGCCTTGGTAAGATTGGTTGCGAGATTCTTGCCGACAGGTTACCAATACAATGTATAAAGAGCTTTTACAAAAACGTTTTCACTGCGGTAGTATGCAAAATCTCACAACTGGCTATACCACAGTGCTTCTAAACGTGATTTATGTATATTTCGCAGTCAAAAACGAGAGAATTTTTCTAGCATTTTAATATCTGGACTTTGTTATCTTTTACAACGTTGGGTTCATCCTGGCAGTTTTTAATGAAAAAAGATAGGACCAAAAAGATCAAAAATTATTCTGGAAAATGTTAATAAGTAACTAGATATTTTAAAAAGTATTTTCCACTCTTACGCTGTTAACACCTCTACGACCCGGACGAAGCGCCTCCACCTTTATACCGCGTACGTCGCGGGACTGGAACAATTTACCGTCGGACTACAATTTGAGTGTATTCAAGACTAGAGTGAATAGGCTCTTAATAAACTAGTGCGCTTTACCATCAACGATCGCATCACTGCTTACTATCAGGTAGGACTGCGGTCAAGCGCTAGTTTATAATTATAAAAAAAAAAAAAAAATAATAATTGGTCTTGTACCGTTTTAATCAACCATAAATAAATAAGTAGTTGTACCGGCTCTGTCTGTTTGTGTATGTGTGTTTGTATGTTTGTAAACGCACCCAAATACAACCACATCCAGAAGAAATTTCTAGTGTAAGGAATAGTTTTTTTTTTTAAAGTTCTACTTTCATTAAAGATTTAGCTTTAGTGGCTAGGTAGGATTTGTTTTATTCACAATCAGTGTACCTACTTCATCTTGCCACTGAACGTAGGCCCGTCTTTAACGGCAATGGTGCGGTTTTTAAGAAAAGCGATGACCGGCCATGTAGCCCGCCGTGACAAAAGATAGGCTCGTTTCTGATGCGTGACATATCTGATGCGATGGTAAGTTGTAATCTTGCAGGGTTGGAATTTACGGTTAACATTTTTTTTTTTTTAATAATTATAAACTAGCGCTTGACCGCAATTCCGCCTGATGGTAAGCAGTGATGCGATCTTTGATGGTAAATCGAGCTAGTTTATTAAGAACCTATTCACTCAGAAAAACTGAGCGAATAGGAAGGAAGATGGCAGTTGAGCGAGGTGATGCAATGTTAAACCCAACAACACGACCAACGAGCGCCAAAGGGAGATTGATCTTAAGACCCTCCACGACCAAACTCCCAACACAACAACATTTGGCGCATCGTACCCGGCCAGCTCCGGCTCAGACCCGTCCTCCGTACGGCTTCACCAGACATCATGCCGGAACACGACGAATCGCTTGGCGGCAAGACTTTGTCTGGTGGGTGGTAACTTCTGCCGGCGGCCGATGTTATGGCCTACCACTGAGTAATGGTAGTCACCTGATAATGGATGGTAGCTAGAGACCATTCAATATCACATGACATGACTATACGAAATGAAACGTATATCGACACCTATATTCAAAGTATTAGCATTCACACAAAGAGCATCAACTATTTTTTTTTCTACTGGCTACTATCAACACTGTTACGTCATATCGAAACTCATATTGTTTTCATGTTACTGTAAACATCAGCATTCGGGCAATAACTGTTCTTTCTAGAAGTAGTGCTGCTAAAAGTTTGTATGATAGTCCTAGATGATCAAAGACGATGCTTTATTGATTATATTTAACTAACTAGTAGCAAATGCTACATGAATGATGTCTAAATTAGTACAGTCTATGAATGCTGAACGTGTACTGTCGCCTTACAGTATAATTTGTGCAAGGCGACGCTCAGCGAGCTATGGAGCGGGCTATGTTGGGCGTCTCTCTGAAGGACCGCATTAAAAATGAGGTGATCCGACAGAGGACCAAAGTTATCGACATAGCTGAGAGGATTAGCAAGCTGAAGTGGCAATGGGCTGGTCACATTTGCCGTCGGGCCGACAACCGTTGGGGTAAACGAGTCCTCGAATGGAGACCGCGTCTCGTCAAACGTAGCGTAGGACGCACTTGGGCGAGATAGAGCGACGACATCAAAAAGGTGGCTGGTAGCGGCTGGCGGAGAACTGTTCAGGATCGAGCTTGTTGGCGTGCCATGGAAGACGCCTATGTCCAGCAGTGGACGAGTAGAGGCTGATGATGACGGAATAGTGCTGATCTATGTAGATAATGTGCGCGTATCATGCACGATAGCTGAATCGTACAAGTTTCTTCTTTATGTTGTTGCATATCAACCTATAATGTTCCATTTTCTGTATTGCTAGACCACAACTGGTATCGTGTTTCTGCCATGACAGTATTTCAAATGTTGTTGGCTCCAAAACTTTATTGTTCTATGTTGGCTGGATATTTTGGTTCACAGAGGGCTAAATATGAGGTAGAGCATAGTCTGCCACAGAGCTCCATCCTGCTCAAGAACTAACCCAAAAGGCTCTTATAAGAATCAACCACCGTAACCCTAACTGATCAGCGCTTTGTGTTATTTCAATTAATATCTAGAAGTGGTAAGACATCGTAGATAATAGAACTGGTGGCATTTAAATTATTTAATACTTCCTGCACACAACTGAACAGAGGTGAATTCAATGCCTAATTTATACCAGTCAACCATTGCATTACTAAGTAGCGTTGTCGCAATAGTTATTTGTAGTTATTGTAAAAAAAGCATCTAAGCCTAATCTCATAAATAATGATGAGATTCAATTTAACTGATGTTGCAATAATTGCTTAATCCTTTTAGTGTAAATCCAAAGCTAAATTACCTAAATGCTAAGGGCAAAAACTTAAATACTTTTTCAACGTGTTTCTAGACTCGAACAACAGACGCTTCCAAAGTGGAAAAAAGTTGGTCCCCCCCTCTAACTTCTAAAATAAGAAAATGAAAAACCTAAAAAAAAAACATATTATGTACCAACATTACTATAAAAACTACAAACGAAAATGATTATAAACGAGATCTAGTACCTACGTAGATTTTTTTAATACCTCGTAAATCGTAAACCGCTTATTACCGCGTAACTTTCATACAAATAACTTAAATAAAAAAAAAAACATTAAATAAAACTTCTGCATTCAAAGTACTACCCATTATTTTCCAATAATAAATCTGAAATAGGTGCATAAGTAATAACACCTACCTATAATTCGCGCGGGGCATGTCTTGATCGTTAGCGGGCACGGAGCGGGAGGGGGGGCAGGTGTCTGTTATATATAAAAATAAACAAAAGGCCTTTAATTTCATAAATCAATGGTACGGAACCCTTAGTGCGTGAGTCCGACACACACTTGGCCGGTTTTTAAAAGGTCAAAACAACTGATTAGAACGATCTCGCAGTAGTAAGTTAAAGTTTTAGTCAAAACATTTCACCGTCTTCCTAGTTTCATCAATCATTTTCGCACTTTGACAGCAACGTTTACGATTTCAATACTCATATGTACACAATTGTATATATTGCATGTAAGGAACTCGAGGCTTCATTCATCATCATCAGAATGTATCCTCTCGCGTGCCTGCATGAATAAATCGACCGTCTATGTAAAACGGAACGCGTTTGTTATTCTAGCTTTTATGCCGAAGAATATTTCAGGAATAATGTAGGAATATTTATATATTAATTTTAGGTTAACCTAGAAACCCAGGGTATATTGAAGAGTTATTTCTATAAATTATAGTAACACAACATAACAGAAGATCTTCACTCTACCTACTAAACTATATATTAAACAAAGATTATAGAGAGTGTATCTGACATCATAACGCAAACTTCGCGAAAAGGCTAGACCGCATGCCACTAATAAAATTATGATAGACATTTATGTCGTTAATGAACGGTTACAGAATTCACAGTGTTTAAAAAAATGTGTCGGCTCGACCTTTGAACGTTGCAAGCGTGCCGCCGTGCAGGTTTGTAGGTATGACGTTGTTCCCTGATGTGAACTCTATTAAATCAGCTGATAATATAGTCTTTCGAGTTTTGTTTTCTTTGCGCTTTTTAGTGTAATTAGCGAATTAATTAATTATTACTTTAAAGTCTTATTGGGTTATATAGATCATGAAAAGGCCGACGAAAAATTCTATCACTGGGGGGTTCAGAATCATGTACTGGATCCATGGTACTCGTTTGTGCGTCGATGTCAGATACACCCTTTATAATTATGTAGAAAAAAAAATGTACTACTGCTATAGTAATGATGTTATTTTTTTTAAAAATTATCATTATTTTGTTTCTGAATCATCAGAAGTACCTAAAATTTTGACCGTTTGATTCATCATATTCCTTCGGTGATCTACCGATCTCCCTTAGTCGCAAATAAATCGACATTTGTGTCCTAAACGTTCTAACCTACGATGTTCAAATCTCGCCGCTCCCCAAATCAATAAGTTCCGCCTCAAAGTTTGCCAAGGAGCGATGGAGCACAGCATTATGGCTGTTAAAAGACAGGACAGAAATCGGTACATCACGCTGTGGGCATGATGGATATAGGAAAGAAGGGTGCTAGGTTCATATGTGGGCGGATCACATCATCACAGCACTATGATCGCTGAGCAAAATCCTACATACAATGGGTGCCTGAAGATGGACGATGCCACAAAAACTGGCCCAGAAAGAGATGGTGAGACGTTATGGACGCATACCGAAAGGAATCGTTCAATGTGGCCACAGAAAAGATTCCTGTAAGGATTTGGGAGAGAGGGCTTTTGCCCAACAGAGAAACATAATAGGCTAATAAAAAAATACAGATGTAAAGCTCAATGACACGACGCAAACATTATCATCATCATCAACCTTTTTATCGCCCTACTGCTGGGCACAGGTTTCCTCTCCTACAGAGAAGGATTGAGCGTAATCACCACGCTTGCTCAATGCGGGTTGGCGATTTCAGACTTATAAAGTCCAGGTTTCCCCAAGATGTTTTCCTTCACCTTACTGGTGTCCAAGATATACTTAGAAACTACATAGAAAGCAAACTTTATACATATTGGAAAAGCCTCCTTAAAAGTTGGCTTATTCCATAACCATAGAGTCCATAACAATGACCTTTTCCATAATACCTTAACAAAAAGGTCAAATTAGATTATGGTTACAATGCAAATGAGATCATTTCTACGCCATCCTCGTAACAGAAAGACTTTTAGCTACTTACTTAAGGTACTTATAAAAAAAATCTAATATATCGCCGTTATTGCTTTGCATAATAAGCTTACAAGACATCCTCTCTGAAAGGAGATGGGCCGTATTCACCGACCTCTAATAAAGTACATATGTGTAGTATAGTCAACTAGTATACTAGCGGCGGCTAGAGGCGTAAGGGCGCTGGGATTCCCGCTTTCTCACGCGCTCCGCCTCCTTCTTTACTAGGATCACTGCTTTGCAGGAGGTGACGGCCTGCCATGCACTTTCGCTTGGCTTGAACAAGGGTCGGACGCGAGAGGTTTTTTTTTTTAATAATTATAAACTAGCGCTTGACTGCAATCCCGCCTGATGGTAAGCAGTGATGCAATCGTTGATGGTAAAGCGCGCTAGTTTATTAAACCCATTCACTTAAAAAACTTAGTGAATAGGAAGAAAGACGGCAGTTGAGCGAGGTGGTGCAATGTTAAACCCAACAACACGACCAAGGATGCTGCGCCAGAGGGAGATTGTGTGGAGACCCTCCATGACCACACTCCCGACATAACAACTCTTGGCGTATCGTACCCGGCACACATCGCAACACAACTGCTCAGACCCGTCCTCCCTACGGCTTCACCAGTAGATCGCCGCTACGAGGACACGGCGGTGCTCTACCCAAGGCAGACCTCCGCCGTATGCCGTAATTTACCTTGAAGTTAGTAGATGACACGTGTCTTTGACTTTTTGGTTCTAGAATATGACGAATTCTTCATAATATTTTCCTTCGCCAGTTTTTGCTGGTCCTTGAAATTCAGAGATAACTAGAATAATATATAGAATTGATTCTAGCTCGTCTTCTTTTTTTGCAAGTGTAAATTTATTTAAAAAAACAGTTTCTTGTTTATTTTGACTTTGCTGCCTACTTCCAATCAATGATCTGTTTCCACAAGTAAAGCCTATTTTGCCTATTTCTTTTACAATACAAGCTAACAAAAAAAAGTCTGAATGTCAAATGAAATCTGAATCCATTTTCTGCCAACTTTTTTTTTCAGTATTTAACTTATTACTAAAATAAGCAATAACATAGAAAATAATGCTATAACATAAGTAAATAATACTATACATGTTTCGATCACTATTCCCCCCTTCCTGGCCTCGAGCACAACACTAAAAAGCACTATAAAGAGGGTCGTCAGTTCCTCTCAATAAAATTCACAAACGCGGTATTTATTCCTGAAGATTGAGTTCTAACGGAGCGTAATACATGAGGACTAGAGGGATAGAGATTCGAACACACAAGACAATGAAATTGTGAAACTTAAACTAGTGCTTGACCGCAATCCTGACTGATGGTAAGCAGTGATGCAATCGCTGATGGTAAAGCGCGCTTGTTTATTATGAACACATAATAATAACCAAACGCGCTTGAAGACACTTTGTTACAATATATGCCGGGTATTTTTTGATTGCCATGTTGGTCTCGTAGTTGCAATCGTTTCTGCTAAGCACCATTCCCGGGACTGACAAAGAGTTTTAGGTTTTTCCATCTGATATTGCTTATCAGAGTCTGGTGAAATAAGTTGCATCTCTGCCTAAGCCTTCAAGAAATAAAGTCATTACATTTTGGTTTTGGTTTAAAGGGTTTAAGTTTAACAACCTGTCTATAATCCTCATGATCAACATTAACTCATACTAGAAAAAATGTCTTAAAAAGGATGAGGCACATATTCGACGTCAGACAACCCACGCTATTAATAATAATGATGATGAAACAACCAGTCACTCGTGTATAACTAGGTCCAACATTTTTTGCCCTGTGTGATACAGGCGGAATTACGTTTTTCTGTCAAAAAAATCCACATTTTTGTAATAGATGCTCAGCATGCCTTAGTTGTCCGATACCGCTTAGTACACACACACACGACTTTCGATATATAAACTGTAAATGACTACACCATTTAACAGTTAGATGGTGTAGTCATGTTGAGAGGATCCATGAAAGGCGACAAAAAGTATTTACGAGGTAGACGTGAGTGGAAACGCCGAGGGGGTCACACTTGGCTTCATTATTGGCGTTCTATAGTTTATGCTCAAATAGGGAAGAGAGAAATTTGGAACAACAACACCCTGTAATTTCACCCGCACAATTTTCGATACGGTTGGAATACGGGAAAAAAACCATCCTGTATTAATCCGGGTTTTAAGCTATCTGGGTGCCAAATTTCATCCGAATCCCTTGATTATTTTTGCGTCAGTAACAAACAACTGGTGGTAGGCCATAACATCGGCCGCCGGCAGAAGCTACCACCCACCTGACAAAGCCTGGTGAAGCTGTACGGAGGACGGGTCTGAGCAGTTGTGTTGCGATGTGTGCCGGGTACGATGCGCTTAGTGTTTTTGTGTTGGGAGTTTGGTCGTGGAGGGTCTTCAGATCAATCTCCCTTCGGCGCAGCATCGTTGGTCGTGTTGTTGGGTTTAACATTGCATCACCTCGCTCAACTGCCGTCTTCCTTCCTATTCACTCAGTTTTTCTGAGTGAATAGGCTCTTAATAAACTAGCGTGCTTTACCATCAACGATCGCATCACTGCTTACCATCAGGCGGGATTGCGGTCAAGCGCTAGTTTATAATTATTAAAAAAAAAAAAAAAACTATTCATCCATGTATCCACGTAAATGTTTGCATTAATAATATTTGTTTTATGTAGGGTATTGTGAGTAAATAAATAATAAGACATCTTTCCAATCCTAATCCTTTCTGTACGTAGTACATATTCCCACGAAAAGCTGTTATAAACCTAGATACAAGATATTACGAATCAACAAAATGGTTTTCTTTGAAGTAACATCTCTCACAACAAAGTATCAAATACGTCTGTGTGAGCGAACTTTTAAAGCGACAAAGGATACTAGCTCAACAAGGGTAAGACCGAATGAGAACCAAAAGTAACTACCGTGATAACTGTGACAAAGTTTCCTGTTCTTTTGGACGTGATTGAGAAAGAAACGCTTAAGTTCAAGTTATTAAGTAACTTATACTTTCGTGATATAGAGGACTCGTTATAATAACATTATTAAAGTAGTTAAGATTAGTTAGGTAAAAGTCCTTATGAAGAAAGACAGCCTGCGTCCCAGCAGTGGGAAAATTTTAGGCTGATTATTGATATACTAAGGGACGATTATTTGAAATTCAAATTATACACATACAACTACAAATTATATCGTGGAGGCCCCGGGTTCGATCCCCGGCCAAGTCATGATGGAAAACGATCTTTTCCTGATTGGCCTGGGTCTTGGATGTTTATCTATACATGTATCTATTATAAATATAGTATCGTTGAGTTAGTATACCATAACACAAGCCTCGAACTGACTTTGGGGCTAGCTAAATCTGTGTGATTTGTCCGTATATATTTATTTATCTATATACCCACAGACAGATAAACATAAATTTATACATAAATAGCTATTTTAAAAAGGTAAAACGGAACCCTATTCATGAAACTTCGCTGTCCGTCTGTCCGTCCGTCTGTCACCAGGCTGTATCTTATGAACCGTAATAGTTAGACAGTTGAAATGTTCAGAGATTATGTATTTCTGTTGCCGCTATAACAACGAATAAAAAATAAAAAAAAATAGGTCATAACATCGGCCGCTGGCAGATGTTACCACCCACCAGAAAAAGCCTTGCCGCCAAGCGATTTATCGTGTTCCGGCATGATGTCTGGTGAAGCAGTACGGAGCACAGGTCTGAGCAGTTGTGTTGCGATGTGTGCTGGGTACGATGCGCCAAATGTTGGTGTCGGGAGTTTGGTCGTGGAGAGTCTCCAGATCAATCTCCCCTGACGCAGCATCGTTGGTCGTATTGGTCTTGGGTTTAACATTGCATCACCTCGCTCAACTGCCGTCATCCTTAATGTTTCTAAGCTTTTTAAGTGAGTAGGCTTAGTAAGTTTATTAGCGCACTAGTCAGTGCGCTTTACCATCAACGATTGCATCACTGCTTACCATCAGGCGGGATTGCAGTCAAGCACTAGTTTATAATTATTAAAAAAAAAAGCTATGCATCTGTGATCTTCGTAGCACTCGTAGAGCCTTCGTAGCCATTGCTACGAGCTACGACCAATAGAATTGAGTTGTAACTGAGATTGAATCAATATTAATTCAGTTACGGAAATACCAGCCTTAGTGGAGTATAAATTGGTTATTAGATATCTTTAAGCATCATCTGCCTAGCATTTTTGGTCAGTTTTCCGTTGACTAACAGATTGCACTCTTACGTGAAGTAATTGCTTACTAGACTCCCACAATCAAGTTCCTGGCTAACACCACACCACGGATCGACTGCGGAAAGGAAGACTAAATCTGATGGTTTGACTCGGCAGCATTGCTACGTTTAATAATTTCTTTTTGCAACACTTTTCCGGGATTGCACTGCGCTTTTAAGTCTATACAGTATGTAAAAAAAAAACCCTGTCCGACCTATAAGGATAATAAAATAAAGGTTAGGTAAACACATGGCCAAAAAAATATAAAATTTTACGTAATCATCATAGTACAAATACAAATGAATTTTGAAATAATCTTTTTCTCCCGCGAATTAATTCCAACTTCCCTGAAATTTGGTAATTTTTAAAAAAAGTGACAACACCGGTATTATTATGAGCGAATAGCGATGCGACCACGTGCCGCGTGCCCTGCCGCCCGCCGCCCGCGGAAATGTGCGTACGCACATTTATTAAGTTACCTCTTTTGCGAAATAATATTTATTTTTTTAGGGGTTTTTTTTTAAGTTTAGTAGAATTTAGTATCGATACCTAACAACACCTTCACGGGTCGGACAGGGTTTTCTTAACATACTGTGTAGGTCGTAAACTTGGACCTTGCTCCATTGTTTTGTGTAGGATATCTGACATCTCCCGTTCTGGGCGGAGCGGAAGAGCCTGACTTTCAGTGCCTAACACCCACACTTGTTCCTTCACTTGCCTGTGTCAGGGCCAAGGTAGCTCTTTCAAAAACCTGCGGCCCTGGCAGGTAGCGGTCTAAGTGGATCACGATGCGCTGAGTTTTTTTTTTTTTTTTTAATAATTATAAACTAGCACTTGACCGTAATCCCGCCTGATGGTAAGAGTGATGCGATCGTTGATGGTAAAGCGCGCTTGTTTATTAAGAGCCTATTCACTCAGAAAAACTGAGCGAATAGGAAGAAAGACAGCAGTTGAGCGAGGTGATGCAATGTTAAACCCAACAACACGACCACCGATGCTGCGCCAAATGGAGATTGACCCTCCACGACCAAACTCCCAACACAACAACATTAGGCGCATCGTACCCGGCACACATCCCAACACAACTGCTCAGACCCGTCCTCCGTAAGGCTTCACCAGACATCATGCCGGAACACGACAAATCGCTTGGCGGCAAGGCTAATAAGAGATCTCTAAGAGGCGCAGATGGAGTACAACGCACCGTCGATCGACTTGGTCCTCGCCGGGCGGCGAGCTATTTATTGCTGATTGCTCACAAGCAGGAGGACAAAAATCAAAATCAGAAGTCATTTATTCAAATTAGGCTGAGAATCAGCACTTTTTGAACGTCAATATTACATAAGACAGTCCCCCAAAACGCCCACCCATCGACACTTCCTAGTGCTTTCGCTGGGAAGAAGAAGTGGCGGAAGAAACACCCCAGCAGCTCAGCTGTCTGTTTATTTAAAAAAAACACATGACTTTATACAATACTACGTATAGTCATGAAAACGATATAATACAACAACAATGAAATTATTTACCATATGCCAGCTACCACGCCAAAATACCAGCAAAGCAAAACAATATATATATATAATTGAAAATGTAATTAACTAACAACAAACAAAATGGACAAAATAAATGTCTGACTATGAGGTCTTGGATTCCATTTCCATCTTTCAATAGTAGCAAATGAGCTCTTCCGCCCTGAGCGGAGCGGAGCGGCGTGCCAGACATTTACTGACTAAAACCCACCCTTGATTCTTCACTTGCCTGCACGCCAGGGCCATGGATTCTTTTTTAACCAACCCACAACCCTGACCCTTCCATAGCAGTCTAGATTTGTATCTAATTCTTGGCAGTATAAGATAGGACTTTTACTTGAGATTACAGGCGTGATGAACACCAAATATATATTTTTGACCCCCGTTTTGGAAGACTAGACCGTAGTTTTGGCAGAACGAAACTCAATCTCATTCATACGGCAAACTAGTGCCTCACAAATCACCTACTTTATTATTCCGAGGGAAAATTAACCGACTGGGCACATATGTACAAACGCTATAAATTCAGGGGCGGCCAACATTTACTTCTGACAATTTCGCAATTTCCCTGGCATGTGTCAGGATTTGGCAATTTTCAACCACCATATTAAAAATATGCATCTCTGACCTTTTTGCGCAGTAATAAGTTATGTTTGTGGTTTAGTATAAGGACCATGCTCCACTTGTTGGAGTGCCCTGCGAGCCCATTTACGTGCAACTTAAACGACTTTATGAGTGCCAGTGTACCCGCAACTAACGTCGACCATTTTATAATATCTAGAGCACAGGCGTAGAGTAGCCAGCCTTTCGGTGTTCTATAGGATGCATTTTGGGGAGTGTGCGAAAGAATTGCATGATTTAATTCCCCCATCTCAATTCCACCATCGGACGACCCGTCGTACGGTGAGTTTCCACCCTTACGTTGTTAACACCACTACGATCCGGACGAAGCTTTTCGCCTCCTCCTTTATACCGCGTACATCGAGGGACTGGAACAATTTGCCAGAGGCTCTTAATAAACTAGTGCGCTTTACCATCAACGATTGCGTCACTGCTTACCATCAGGCAGGATTGTGGAGTGTAGTGTGATTTTGTAATAAATATTTGTATGGCCTACAGTTAGTTATTCCGGGTCTAGCTGTTTGTGTACGTGAGTTTATATGTTTGCTTCTAATTAGAGGAAAAGTTAAGAAAAATAGTAATAATACTAAACGCACCTACTGTGAATTTTAAAAAAAAATGTAATACCTAATAGTTATGGGTGACTTTAACGGACAGATTGGCAAACAGAAGAGTGGAGAAGAAAATACCATAGGGATTCATGGATTTGGAAATAGAAGTAAAAATGGATCTCGAGTAGTATCTTTTGCAATGGTAAATAAATTAAGTATCCTGAACAGTTTTTACAAAAAGAAACCATCAAAGAAATGGACTTGGACCTCTCCTGATGGCCGGTATAAAAACGAGATTGACTATATAATGTCTAATAATGTAAAAGTTTTTATGGATATATCTGTTCTGAACGCCTTTAATTTTAACTCAGATCATAGAATAATTCGAGCAAGGTTAACAGGATCACGTGCTAAAAGAGCCTGAACATTCCACAACAATATGAAAGCCATTGAATGCACCGGTGATACTGATCTACTTCTGAACAACCTCGACATATCCTTGCAAAGCGGGGATAAAGATAATAATTGTAGATCGACTCAACAAAATACACCAATCTACTCCAACAATTAAAGCTAGAAACTAAAAAAGTAAACATGATTAATAAAACAGAGATATCACTGAAAAGCAAACAATTATTACAAGAACGGAAAAAACTTATTCAACAAGGAAAAAAATTATAATAATTCTCAAAAGATATCAGAAATAAGTAAGGAAATCAGTAAACAACTCAGAAAAGAACGAAAAGCAAAAAGGTTAACAACATTAAGAAAACACATAGAAAAAACAGGAGGAATAAGGAAGGCAATAAAAGAATTAAACTACAAAAAGGACTGGATTCCAAATATGAAAAATAAGGACAGGGGAAAAACCAGCAATCGATCGGAAATATTGGAAATTGCAACGGATTACTACAAAAATCTATACCAAAGTCGTAAAGGTGAACAGGTAATAGAGGAATATAACTCAGTAAATAAAGAGAAGATTGAGCCAATTCTTAAGGACAAAACAATAAAAGCTATCGAATCTCAAAAACTTGATAAGGCACCTGGATCAGACTTAATTACAAATAAACTATTAAAAACTACATTACCAGTGATGGCTCCTAGACTTACAGATTTGTTCAATGAAATCCTCGAAACGGAAGTCATCCCGGAAGATTGGACCAAATCGACAATCATACTGCTGCACAAGAAGGGAGACAAGGGCGTTATAGGGAACTATAGGCCAATTAGTTTAATGTCCAATATTTACAAAATATTTTCAAAAGTCATACTAAACAGAATCACCAAGACACTGGATCAAAACCAACCTAAGGAACAAGCTGGTTTCCGAAGCAATTTCTCGACTATAGATCACATACACACTCTCAGACAAATTCTCCAAAAATATAATGAATACAATAAAACATATTACATAGGGTTCGTAGACTACAACAAAGCGTTCGATACATTGGATCATGAATATATATGGGACGCTCTGAACAAACAAGGGGTTCAAGAAAAGTATGTAAGAATAATTAAAAATGTATACACAGCAAGTAAAGCAAAAGTAAAACTCGAATCTGAGGGTAGTGAATTTCCCATTACAAGAGGTGTTCGCCAAGGAGATCCGATATCACCTAAAATATTTTCAGCGGTGCTGGAAATGATTTTCAGAAATCTGAACTGGACCAAAAACGGCATCAATATAAATGGCGAAAACCTTAGCCACCCGCGCTTCGCAGACGACTTGATTTTATTTTCAGAGGACGCTAGAACTCTGGAAACCATGTTACAACAACTATCAGACGGAAGCGCAAAGGCCGGCTTGACAATGAACCTAACGAAAACAAAAATTATGACAAATTCTCAACAGACAGTACCCAACGAACTGATTATGGTAAATAACGAACAAATAGAATATGTAAATGAATATATATACTTGGGCCAACGTATATCTTCAGATGGCAGCATGAATAAAGAAATAGAACGAAGAGTAACTCATACTTGGAAAAAGTTTTGGTCTCTTAAAGAAATATTTAAGGATAAAAATATGCCAACGACAACAAAGAAGAAAGTATATGAAATATGCATTATGCCATGCTTACTATACGGGTGCCAGTCGTGGGCGTTAACAGAGTTACAAGAAGATAAACTAAAAGTATGCCAGAATTCAATGGAAAGAAGCATCTTGGGTATAAAAAGGAGGGATAGAGTAAAATTACAAACAATTAAGGAAAAGACCAAATTTAAAAATGCACACAAAGCCTACAGACAGCTCAAATGGCGGTGGACGGGACATATGTCGAGAGAAAATATAGAAAAATGGAGTAGGTTAGTAACAGAATGGTATCCAAGGGATGGAAAAAGAAGCAGAGGCAGACAAAACAAAAGATGGGAAGATGACTTGCGGAAAATAGCTGGCCCAATATGGAGCCGATTAGCGAGAGACAGACACACGTGGAAATCTTTAGAGGAGGCCTTTGTCGACAGACAAGCTGTTCAACAAAAGCAACCAGTTGCCGATTACTTTAATACAAATTAGAATTAGAATATATATTTGGTTATTAGCAAGTAGGCATGTATGAATTCATTGTAAAAAGAAACAGCGATTAAAGGCTATTTTATTTTTATTTATTTATTATTTATTTATTATTTATTAATACCTAATCACTCATCGCAATAAATTGATACGAACAGCAAACCCACAGAACAAGAAATTAACCTGCCGATAACTGGTTATTGATGCAGTACGCCCTGCATTGTAAACGTTGCGTCCAACACGCAATGGGGTACTATTAATATCGTGTCCAGCGTGTCTTGTTGCTTGCACGTTGCACATGCTGATAAATACCGGTAAAGGTGCCAAGCTCATAGTTAAATACTGGGCCGACTGTATACTAGGTGGTAGCGATCTATTACGGTTGATTCAGCACATGATTCTGGTCAACCTGCGTTGAAATTTCCCGAAAAAAGTGTCAGTAGTTTAACAGCCTCCGTGGTGTAAAGGTAGTGAACGCGGCCGCTGCGCAAGGAGGCGCGGGATCGATCCCGCCGTGCCTCGGAAAGCTCATGTTACGCCGTTGATCCCGGTTGCCATACGAACATCTAATGGCAATCTTTACGGGTTGTTGGAGCTCTCAAAAGTCCAACAATTGGTCTAACTGCAATGCTTCGATATCGCCTTCGGATTGTGGAGGTCAGACGGCAGATTAACAGAAGCGACTGGGATTAACGTTTAGAAGATAATGGAGTAATTTAAAAGTAACCAGCCTGTACCATTATAGCCCATTGCAATCGACATGCTTAGAAGATGTACTAATAAAATCTTGCTGAAAGTGTGTTGAGTGCACAACTTCTGCCAGCTTTGTCGCTTCTAGCGGGGGCCTTCGAGGTAAATCTGTGCTCAGTAAGCAATTCCAACTTTGCAAGCACAATTTACCTTAACTTTGGAGCAAAATTAAACGTGTAATTGCACGGTGCGCATATAATAATGTCGGTTTTAGCCCGAATGAAGTAATTATTACATTTTAGATTATGTAGCTATTTCTTAAATGGGCAAGGTAGAATTCTAAACCTAACGTACAAAAGGAAGCAAATGTTTCTCATTTTCCTTAGGTATCTGTCCCACCTGACGAGGAAGCGTTCAACGATTTTCTAAGAAACAAAGATTTGGGACCCTAGAGAGTGTAGAGCAAGCGTATTCAGGGCGAAAAGTTGACAACAGAGTAAGTGTGGTATGAGGAGAGAATACCGAAAATATATTTGCCAGTGTTATTATTGCTATACTGATATCTCGACAATGTAAATATACATGTAGTTCATAGTTACCGACTGTTTACATCGCTAGCGTTTGTGGCAGTGACAAGAGCTATTAACTCTACTCTATCAAGTGAGAGTTCTCTCTCAGTGACTCTGGCTTGGCTGGTAGAACAGCCGCTGAGGCACTTACTATTGACACAAAATATGTGTGAAGAGTAAGTTATACTGTAATTACTTACTGGTATGCGTAATATAATGCATACCAGTAAGTAATCGTACGCCGCACTTACTGCTTGTTCATTGGCAACTCGGGTTTCAGTTGCTCACTCTATCAACGCAGTCTGTCGCGACTGCGCAATCACGCCGCAGGCAGGTTGCTATGTTTGTAGTTGTATAGTTATTTGTCGTTGTTTTGTTCTCACATATCAACCTGCGGGTTGATTGTGTAACACACTATAAGTAGGAATGGCTTTCATTTTGACAGTATATATTGCAGTATATCTAAACTAATTTATAAAGCTGAAGAGTTTGTTTATTTGAACGCGCTAATCTCTGAAACCATTAGTCTGATTTGAAAAATTCTTTTTGCGTTATAACGCTGCGACCAATAGGAGCGGAGCATATGAAATAAAAACAAATCGAAATCTACGCGGATGAAACTTTGTGACGTAGCTAGTTATTGTAAATATTGCTTTATATAATTGTTAGCGGATACATTTATTGGTCACATGAAGCAATAGATTAGTAATATGCCATATATTTTGTTTGATAGTATGGTACGCAGGATCGGTTGTCGTGGAGAACCTGAAGGCTTATGTCCAGCAGTGGACGTCTTTTGACTGAAATGATGATGATGCTTCTTATTCGCTCAGTGTTTCTCAGTGAATAGGCTCTTAATAATAAACTAGCGCGCTTTACAATCAACGATCGCATCACTGCTTACTATCAGGCGGGATTGCGGTCAAGCGCTAGTTTAAAATTATTAAAAAAAACATTTAAAAAAATGTATGTTACGCAATAAGGGTCCTTTTATCCGCTATCCATGCCTACGTTATTGCCACTGTTAGAATCCGAACGAAGCGGTTGGCTTCGTCTTTTAGAAGTCGTCGAAGGACGGGAATTTTTCTGTGTCGGTTTTCGTGTCAGATTAAAATTTAAGTGTCTTCAAGGCTTGAGTGAATCGGCTCTTAATGAACTCGTGAGCTTTATCATCAACGATTGCATCACTGCTTACTGTCAGGCGGGGTCGCGGTTAAGAATATGTTTTAGGGGTGAATGACTCTCGAAATTAAATGAAACTAGTATTACACTGAAACTATATTTTACTTTCACTTTACCCTAATACAATGTTATGAGAAATATCAGAAGAATTACAAGTGTACGACCATACTGGGTCTCTGGAATCGACTAGCGTGGCTCGCGGCAACTATTCGGCTTGCCCGCCGGACGATTTGCTTGCTAGGCATTCCGCACGTCCCTACAATATTTTACGCTTACCGCGGCGTCCACGCTACCCCCATCTTTACCTGCTTCCCATTAATCGCTTGTTGTGGGACAAGTGCCTAAGGGATTCTGTTTTGTGAAACCACACATGGCTGTCTTTTTCGACGTGTATCTAAATGTATTGGTACACAGTTGTCAGTGATAAATTGTGTTGCCAAGGTGTTCTGAGGTTGAATGTCTTTTGGTTTGTGGTTCTATTTGACAAGCATTGATTGTTCGTGTCGACTGTGTGGAGTTGATAATGTATTGAAGATTCGGGTAGTATTTATTTATTTAAATGCTATGTATTTCATTTCAGAAGGGCAATTCTGGTTGTTACCTCTTCTTTTTCTTTAGTCTATAGACGTCCCCTACTGAACAAAGGCCTCCCCCAAGGCTTTGTACGATGTCCGGTCTTGTGCTGCCCGCATCCATCGGCTTCCCGCGACCTTCACCAGGTCATTGGTCCACCTTGTTGGGGGCCTCCCTGCGCTGCGTCTTCCGGTACGTGGCCGTCACTCCAGAGCCTTACTGCCCCATCGGCCATCGGTTCTACGAGCAATGTGCCCCGCCCACTACCACTTAATTTTAGCGACTCGAAGAGCTATGACAGTGACTTTGGTTCTTCTGCGGATCTCCTCATTTCTGATTCGATCGCGCAGAGAAACTCCGAGCACAGCTGGTTGGTACAAACAATGTCAAATGAAATGTAATATTCACGCCTCATAGTGCCCTTATACAAAGCCCATATCACATTTTTTTCGAAGTATTATAAGTATATATGTATTAACTTGTTTTAGAATATACGTAATTATGGAATTAAAAAAAAAAAGCTGATCGCAAAACTTACATCGTGAATCATGTTTACTCATCAAGTAAATATTAAAACTTACATAAGTCTCGAACTAGATTTCCCTTTGGGGCCGACTCGTCATATTTGTCATGCTAAATCTTTTATTCATCTTTTCTAGCAAACAACTAGGAATAAGAACGAAAAATTGAGTAGGATACTTTAGTGAACAATGCTAGTTTATTTTACCAACCAGCATCAAAGTATACGTAGCCTCGTAAATAAGTTAGCTCTCCAAGCTGCAACAATTCTGGGCTGCTTGAATATTTATGAGCTTAACTATACCAAGTTTCTGAAAGGTGTCACATTAAA
This sequence comes from Sesamia inferens, assembly GCA_037179545.1. Classification (NCBI taxonomy): domain Eukaryota; kingdom Metazoa; phylum Arthropoda; class Insecta; order Lepidoptera; family Noctuidae; genus Sesamia; species Sesamia inferens. The sequence goes on from CM073949.1 coordinate 8,796,014, forward strand.
CGCAGTATTAAGTAAATATGGTTGTCTATAAAAGATCGCTCTTAGCGATAAGACCGCCCATTGTGTCAGCCTTTGTAAAAATGTATATTTATGTTCTGTAATTTTATGGTGTACATAATAAAAAGTATTCCATTCTATGCTGGTACAAAAATGTTTGAGCTTGATTAGTGATAGAGGTCGGGTGTCAAAGCTAAAGCATTTGATATCTATAGTGAGACAAGTTAGCTGGGCACCAATTATTTTTTTTGTAATATTCCACTCGAAATCTTACCACGTTCAAACGTCAATATCGTGTCTCTTTTACAGGAGGGAATTTAAATATCAACCATACGGACAACATGTAGTTTACAAACCACGGAACAGGGATGTGTCCAAGGTACGAAAATCAAAAAAAAAATTAGCCCGTCTTATAGATAATAAAAAAAAGACGTGTGGCACTCGGGGACTGCCGCGGTAAAGCTATTGCATAGCATTTTCTATCAATTTATGCAATTATAATTATTATAATTATTAGATTTACGGCATTTGCCACCAGTAAGATCGACACCAATTTACAAGACAATCAGAACGAGCATGATTGAACCGCATTTAAATTTATTTTAAAGTTGGAATTAATTCGCGGGAAGAAAAGATTATTTCAAAATTCATTTGTATTGGTATTTAAAATAATTTTGCCAATAACACGTGTAACAAATTATAGAAATTCTTTAAAAAAATATTTCACAATAATGGCGGATATCGCCAATCACAGTTGAAAAAACGGCCGCCTGAGCACTTTTTACTCTATAAAGTCACGCGCTTTTATTTAGTAAACAACACTATAAATAATTTAAAAGTCCAATGAAAAATTAGCGTGACATTCATCTTAGCTTTTCCGTTAAAAAAAAAAGCTATTTTATAAAAACACTACTAAATTAATTTGAATAAAAGTACTTAATAATTAATTATATGAAAAGTTTTTAAGGTAGCCATGACAACGTCGATGACGTCTATGACATATCTCTATAGAAGACCTATTTCAGAGTGAAAATTAATCGCAAGTTTAGCACATCGCGACTATCAGTAACATGGCAAGTGTGTAGAACTGAGTTCGCGCCCTGCAATATGCATGCTCTTTTTGAAAATCTATAAATTGTTTTCAAAAGATGTAGTCGCACGCACACAAACATACCGTGCCGAAGACTGCCGAACTGAAACGACGTTAGACGATGTACGGCCTTCAAGCCACACCTCCGTGCCCGTCGGAGTGGGGAGCGTGAGGTTTTTTCGTTACGGAATTTCTGGATTCGGTCCCCGCGCTCAAGGCCCGCGATAGAAGCTATGCAATAGCTTAAAAATTCAAACCCGTATTTTTTATTTTGTCGAAATTACCAAAACCTACTGAGGTATAGCCTATTAAAGTTACGGAGTGGGGGGTAATTACGTGACGGCGTGGGGCGTGACGTCAGCGACATTTCAAATCAATATATCTTCCTAAGTATTTGAATGAAAGAAAAAAGAAAAAATACGTGTTCAATATTTTTTATAAATCTATCTGATGGACATAAATTATTTTTAGGATATAACCCAATTGTGTTACAAGTAGATATAAAAGAATACTTTATGAGCAGATCCAACGACGTCAATTACATACCATATTAGGTATGTCGATAAGGGGTTGTCTGTAAATGATAGCTCTTAGCGATAAGACCGCCCCTTGTGTGAACCTTTGTAAAATCGTCATATTGAATTTCAGTAATTTATATGTTTTTTTTTTTTTTATTAATTATAAACTAGCGTTTGACCGCAATCCCGCCTGAAGGTAAGCAGTGATGCGATCGTTGATGGTAAAGCGCGCTAGTTTATTAAGAGCCTATTCACTCAGAAAAACTGCGCGAATAGGAAGGAAGACGGCAGTTGAGCGAGCTGATGCAATGTTAAACCCAACAACACGACCAACGATGCTGCGGCAAAGGGAGATTGATCTGAAGACCATCCACGACCAAACTCCCAACACAACAACATTAGGTGCATCGTACCCGGCACACATCGCAACGCAACTGCTCAGACCCGTCCTCCGTACGGCTTCACCAGACATCATGCCGGAACACGACAAATCGCTTGGCGGCAAGGCTTTGTCTGGTGGGTGGTAACTTCTGCCGGCGGCCAATGTTATGGCCTACCACCGAGAATGGTGAACATAATAAAGGGTATTTATTCTATTCTATAAGGTATGGAATAGGGATATTTCCTGGGTGAAAAAATGATTCTATTTAGTCCGTCATTCAGATTATAGAAAAATATTGGTATCAATTAAATAAAAATTGACAAATATAAAAGGCATCAAAGATCAGTGATGGCTGGTGACGTCACTGCTCGCTAAAAAGTGTAGCGTGCAGTAACGTCAAACGAGTTTTCAACGCACTATGTCGTCTTCATTTTTTATTTATATGAAAAAAAAAAATACGTGTCTAGTATTTTTTGGAAATCTGACTGACGGACTAATTAGTTTTTTTTTTTAGTCAACTACCCTATTGGCATGGCTTTCATGGTTAAGAAGTGTTCATAGGAAATAGGCCTTAGAACAGCGGTTGGCAACGTGAATGTTCATTTTTTTTTTACCACACGGAATCATAATACTTAACACAGATTTACTTCGAACCTTCTGGACACTTACGTGCCTTTTTTAATTGTGGGAAAATCCTCATGGGTATACATGGATAGTCTGAGAATAAAGGTGGGTTATGTCTGACTCCTACCGGCTAAAACCCCATTATTCCTTCCAGGACTATGAGTCCAGATTCCGGGAGATACTTGAACATTCGCCGCACCCCCACACTTTTTATGTTCTTATTAGGTAAGTATACAGTAAGTTAAGAAAACCCTGTCCGACCCGTGAAGGTGTTGTTAGGTATCTATAACTGATTCTACTAATGCATACAAAACCGGCCTATACTTAAAAAATAAATCTCCCTAAAAAAATAAATATTATTTCGCAAAAAGAGGTAACTTAAAAAATGCGCGGTAACCACCCTTCGCCAGCCGCCCACACACACAAGCACACATCCGCGGGGGGAGGGCGGCAGGACACGCGGCACGTGGTCACATCGCTATTCGCTCATAATAATACCGATGTGGTCACTTTTCAAAAATTACCAAATTTCGGGGAAATTGGAATTAATTCGCGGGAAAAAAAGATTATATCAAAATTCATTTGTATTGGTACTATGATGAATACGTAAAATTTTATATTATATTTGATAATGTGTTTACCTAACCTTTATTATCCTTATGGGTCGGACAGGGTTTTCTTAACATACTGTACATGATTATAAACCGGTGCTTGATCGCAATCCCGCCTGATGGTAAGCAGTGATGCAATCGTTGATGGTAAAGCACGTTTGTTTATTAAGAGCCTATTCACTAAGAAAAAAGCTGAGTGAATAGAAAGGAAGACGGCTATTGAGCGAGGTGATGCAATGTTAAACCCAACAACACGACCAACGATTTTGCGCCAGAGGGAGATTGATCTGGAGACCCTCCACGATCAAACTCCCGACACAACGATATTTCACGCATCAACACAACTGCTCAGACCTGTCCTCAGTACGGCTTCACCAGACATCATACCGGGACAAGACACTTACTTGACCAGCAAAAATGTTTACCCATACATTTCTCTTCTTCCCGTTGGTTTGAATTTTTTTAAACCTTATAAACTTTAGTGCTTGACCGCGATCCTGTCTGATGGTAAGCAGTGATCCAATCATTGATGGTAAGGTGCACTAGTTTATTAAGAATCTATTCACTCTTGTCTTGAAGACACTTTAATTGTAATCAGGTGAAAAGACCGCCGAAAGATGAGGCGAAACGCTTCGATCGGATCGTAGCGGTGTCAACAACGTAAGGCCGCGTTTCCACTGACGCGGAGCTGGGCGGAGAGGAGTGGTGAAAAGTGGTCAGTGTTTTCATTGAAGCTCAGGGGAGTGGAGTGGAATGAAGCAGAGCATACTTTTAAACTTCTCGTCAGTTTTGATACGTATGCACCTAATGCCGTAACAATGATAACTGAGGCATTGCGCGTGAGTCACGCACCGTCCCGCTGTCCTCCGCTCTGCACCCCAATGCTCGTTGTCCTCCGCACCACTCGTGCTGTTTTCATTGAAGCAGAGCGGCGATTTCAAGCGCAGTTGTTGATCAATTCAAGCACCTTCAAGCTCCCCTCCGCCCCGCTCCGCGTCAGTGGAAACCCGACCTAAGGGTAAAAACTCGCCGTACTACGTGTCGTCCGATGATGGAAAGATGATGGCAGAATTATGTCAAAATATTTCTCGGTAGTAGGCCATACCATCGGCCGCCGGCAGAAGTTACCACCCACCAGACAAAGCCTTGTCGTCAAGCGATTTGTCATATTCCGGCATGATGTCTGGTGAAGCCGTACGGAGGACGGGTCTGAACAGTTGTGTTACGATGTGTGCCGGGTACGATGCGCCTAATGTTGTTGTGTTGGGAGTTTTTCGTGGAAGGTCTTCAGATCAATCTCCCTTTGGCGCAGCATCGTTGGTCGTGTTGTTGGGTTTAACATTGCATCACCTCGCTCAACTGCCGTCTTCCTTCCTATTCGCTCACTTTTTGAGTGAATAGGCTCTTAATAAATTAGCGCGCTTTGCCTTCAACGATCGCATCACTGCTTACCATCAGGCGAGATTGAGGTCAAGCGCTAGTTTATAATTATTAAAAAAAAAATGCTATTCCTTACACTCCAAATCCAAATCCAATGCATTCTATAGAACACCGAAAGGCTGGTTACCCTACGCCCGTGTTCCAGGCTTTGTGCCTCCAGCACAATATCGTTAACGTTTTTATCGATCGGAACATTTTTAACACATTCAACTCCCTTATGGCAACGTTTATTGATTTGACAAGTTACGTATGAGTATAGTTTTGTCTAGACAACTTTATTAATCAGTTTCATAGGTCTACGACCTGCTCAAGGACAAAAAAGCTATAAGTTTCCATAATGCCATCTAGCTTGGTGTTTTCAATTTGAATAAGTTAGGTTATTTTTGTGAATAATAGAAGTGTTTCAATGCTATTGAGTAAAAAAAAAATGAGAGTCTTATTCCAAAACTAGTGAAGGGCGAGGAGTAATGCTGGGATTTTAGACCTAAGCCAGCCCTTCGAAACATTAGAAAAAAAACTTTACCCCACACTAGAAATTACTCTTTTATCGTGTGTGCATTTACAAACATATAAACTCAACAAATACACAAACAGCCAGACCTGGAACAAATACTTGTAGGCTTAATACAAATATGTCTTCTGTGTGGGAATCGCACCCGCGACCCGCAGCGCAGCAGTCGATTGCTAACTTTATTTCGAAAAACGTAAGGTTATAATTCAAAATTGACATTTTCGACTCTGGTTTTAAGTTAAAAAAGAACATTGTCGAGAAAAATGACTTGAATCTTGTTTTTTTGGAGATAGAAATACATACTTTACTGTTTATATTTTAAAGCTCAGAAAATGCTCCATCAAAATAATTTGTTCCGAGTACCAACGTTTCACATAGATACCTATTATGTTCATGTCCGTTAACGAAAGGAGCGCGTCCATCGCAAAATATTGATGACCTAATCCATCAAAACATTTCGCAGACAGCTACCCTGTATCAATCATCCTAACATGATCAATGAAACAAGATCTAACAAAACAAAAAGCTTGTAGCGGCATCTACATGTCCACGCGCGAACTACGCATCGCCCTGACGTCATGAAAAGTTCTGCATCGCGCAAGCAGAAATTGCAGTGCAGTTAGCGTACAACATCCTGACAACAATCGTCAGACAGTTACCTACTAGATAACATTATCTGGTCGGAGGATACTATTACATAGTTTAGAATTTTACTCTGCATTCGGCATAACATTATAAAATCAATTACAGTTTTACAAAAGACAGACAGACATGTAAATCTACCGAGAATGGCTGAAAAAAAGGATATTTATTTTGGACAAGTAATAAATTTGATTTATTTTGCCACCGGATATGACGACACAGACTCGTATCCTATTCCATAAGAGATAAGGAAAGATTCGCGAAATAAAGGGAGGAAAAAGGAAAAAATATTATTATTCATACGGAGGGTATTGCCCTAACTATGTCGGGTAAAAGTATTTGACAAATAAAGGGGTCCGACAGTTCGTCTGACTGATATAATTCAGAAGTAATTGATAAGATACGGTAAAGAAACTCGAGCTGTTTTCAAAATGATGAATTCGATATCAGTCTCATACAAACTTTATAAGCCGCATTTAATAAAATCTACTGAAGAAAATATGGATTCGCTGCTACTGGAATATTGGAAATTTTATGGAACATCTATAACATAGACTATAGATATTTATGGAGTAAACCAATCGTAGACGATATGATATAGGTTATTCTCTTGATGACCGAATTAACTTTTAACCAGTGCTCAAACTTTAACCATGAAAATAGTAGATAAATGGATATATGATGGTGTGTATGGAACAGCAGTATCTATACTAAAATATACAGCTGAAGAGTTTGTTTGTTTGTTTGAACGCGATAATCTCAAGAACTACTGATCCAATTTGAAAAAATCTTTTTGCGTTGGATAGCCCATTAATCCAGGAAGGCTTTAGGCTATATAACATCACGCTGCGACTAATAGGAGCGAAGCATAAGTAACTCCACGCGAACGAAGTCGCTGGCGGCCGCTAGTTTGTAATAATGGACGAGGAATTTCATATCTGCGCAACAATTCAAATTGAATTCATTTATTTAAACTAGGCACATAAAAGACATTTTTGAACGTCAACAGATACAGAATTGATTCTAGTCGCTTCCTCCAACATGTAGTTTCGTATTAACCTAAAAACGTTCGAAGTTATTCATTTAAAATGTTATACAATATTTTGCATATGTTCATTACACGTATAATTCTTTGTCTGTAACAAATATAATATCGCGTCGAAGCGTCTGCCACTATGTAGGTATTGTTACGAATGCAACTTAAGTCAATGGCATAAGGTTTAATATTGCATGTCATTCTAAGCATATATGTGTTTGTATTGTCGAATGGTGCAGGTTTCATCAAGATTGTCAACGAAGTGTAGTCTACATCAAAATTACAAGAAACTCAATATTTTAATACCTTATCGTGAAAGATATCTAAGAAGCCATTCTCTTGCAGTTTAACGGATGTCTTATAAATTCCATTCTCTTGCAGTTTAACGGATGCCCTATTAAATCTTCATAGTTTTACCGAAGTAACGTATGTTTTCACTAAATTGATGACAATCGATTAGGTCACCCAAGAGACGTAGACGTGAAGTCTAGACGCGACAAACAAGACATACTTTACGGTTCTTATCTTTAGTCCTTGGTAGAGATTGTGGCAATTCTAGTATAATATTATAAATGCGAAAGTTTGTGAGTATGGATTGACGCTTGTTACTCTTTTACGAAAAAACAATTGACAGCCTCCGTGGCGTAGCGGTAGCGAACGCGGCCGCTGCGCAAAGAGGCACGGATTCGATCCCCGCACAGTGCAAATATTTGTATGTATGAATATGAATATTTGCACTGGTCAGTGTACCTACCATGAGTTGACATTACGAGACTCGATCGTCGATATCGAGAGCGTTTGACTCATCGATTGGCCCGTTTCAAGGTTGTAAGAACTCTCTACCAAAGAGAGCGCCAACCGCGCTCGATATCGACGATCGAGTCTCGTAATGAAAACTCATGGCTACATTGGTCGTGCGTCGGAAAACACGTTAAGCCGTTGGTCCCGGTTGCCATACGAACATCTAATGGCAGTCGTTACGGGTTGTTGGAGCCCTCAAAAACAATTGGTCTAACTGCAATACTTCGATATCGCCTTTGGGTTGTGAAGGTCAGACGGCAGTTGCTTCACGGAATATTTCAAAGTATAGCCAAAATCAGCAGTTGGACTGCTAAAGCGGACCTCAGATTCCAAAGCTGTAAAAGCTTCGGATGCGACTGGAATTAGCGCTGTGATGATGATGACTCTTTTATGAAAAAACGACTGCACGGATTTGGATGATATTTAGATATATTATATCTAATATATAAAATTCTCGTGTCACGGTGTTCGGCTTTAAACTCCTCCGAAACGGCTCGACCGATTTTGATGAAATTTTTTGTGCTTAACCGGTATCTATGAGAATCGGCCAACATCTATTTTTCATCCCCCTAAATGTTAGGGGTAGTCCACCCCTAAATTTTTTTTTATTTTTTAGACAAAATTTTTAATTTCTATTTTTTTATGATACAACATACAAAAATACATACAATCCCCAATTTTCACCCTTCTACGATCAACCCTTATTTTTTAATAGCCATTTTAGTAATTTAATCTATTTATTTATATGGCAAAACAACGTTTGCCGGTCAGCTAGTATATACATATATATATATATATATACATACATATCATATAGATAGCAGAGATAGTTTATAACCAGGAATAACACATAGGATTCTTTACATCCTGATTTTCCCGCGAGATCGGAACTTATGTGTCCGTAGGCGGCTAGTAGCTTATGACAACCGAGCAAGTCGATCGATTCGGCTATCATTACTGCGGTTGCTTCATGGATGGGGGTGGACACATCAAAACTATTTCTTTTTTTTTGTTTTTAATTGCACCATCAACCTTTTTATCGTCCCACTACTGGGCACAGGTCTCATCTCATACAGAGAAGGATTGAGCGTAATCACCACGCTTTCTCAATGCGAGATGGCGATTTTATGTCCAGGTTTCCACAAGATGTTTTCCTTCACCTTCAGTCATTGGTGTCCAAGATATTTTATAACGATTTCTGTGACATAAAGTGTGTCGAGCTGCGATCTTTAATTTCAGAGCTATAGTGAATACCTTAATTATATCCTAACAAGTAAAACACGCGACATTAATCATTTTATGGTAACAATCAACTTACCTCTATTTTCCAACACGATAAATTATGATAGTGTATGCTTCAGCGGTTTAAATGTATGTATATCTATAAAAAAACCACGTGATTAAGTAGTTAAACTGAGTCTATAGTTAAAAATAGTAACTAATGGTTACATTTTTGCGACATATTTGATATTTTTTTTTTATATAATTTATAAACTAGTGCTTGACTGTATCCCGCCTGATGGTAAGCAGTAATGCAATCGTTGATGGTAAAGCGCACTAGTTTATTAAACCTGTTCACTTAAAAAACTTAGGAATAGGTAGGATGACGGCAGTTGAGCGAGGTGACGCAATGTTAAACCCAAGACCAACACGACCAACAATTCTACGTCAGAGGGAGATTGATCTGGAGACTCTCCACGACCCAACTCCCGACACAACAACATATGGCGCATCGTACCTGGCACACATCGTAACATAATTACTGCTCAGACGTCCTCCGGTACGGCTTCACCAGACATCATGCCGGAACACGACGAATCGCTTGGCGGAAAGACCTTGATTTGCGATTCTTTTTTCTTGATATTTTTTTTTAGTTCATTTTGTCATAAACTCATAAAATAGTCGCAAAGGCCGCATGGGGAAGCCTGCGTGGCCTCTACAGTATTACTAGCATACCAAGCAAAGTATACGTTTTTGACTATCCCTGGGGAATTAGCTTTGGTTATTGATTATACAAGACCTTTAGGTTGGTCGCACCTGCGTTTAGTTTAGATATAGGTCAAAGTTTAGTAATAACTAAAAAATATAACATTTTGCGTAAAAATTTTTTACTCATAATGTTATATAGAACGTTATTTCTTGCTTATACGAAACCTGAATATACATAGTTTCTTGAGAATAAGCAACTGAATCGATTCCAATAATTTTTACACCCTGTTATATTTTTTCCCAAATACATTTAGAAATATTGTTGTAGTGTGGTTAAAAAGCGCACAAAACAGCTGCCGGTCGAATATAGTACTAGCACAGTGAGACAGGGCCACCATCGCGCCGCGCCGCTACAGGCGCGTGCGGGCTAGCGGTGCATTGACCATATTTTTGTTGGGACAACCAAGTAAGATAACAAGCTCATAACTTTGCGGTTTTTCATGATATCTTTTTGAAATCATACATAGATTCTTTATTTAAAAATGCTGAACACGAGTTTCGGGTATTTTTTTTAAATATTTGTTTAGCCTTTTTCTCAACTATGTTAGGGTCAGCTTCCAATCTAACCGGATTTAGCTGAATACTTGTATGTTACATGGAGCGACTGCCTATCTTGGAACGACTTTCAAAGATCTACTAACGATAGCCGGGATCAACGGGTTGACGTACTTTCCGAGGCACGGAGGGGTTTTGGTATGGAAAGATGGTCACCCATCCATAGACCTACCGGGCCAAGGGTAGCTTAACCTGATCGATCAACCTGAGTGGCTGTTATTATGAAGCCATGGGCCGCTAGCATAATCCTTCGAATATTATAAATCAATCAACAATCTCACACCACGGGATGCCAGAGATCGTGCGAAATGGAGGAGTAAGTGTAGGAAAGCGGCCCCTGGGCTCCAACGCGAAAGCCGCGGATGTAACCGGGATTATACGCTGAGATGATGATGGTTATAAATGCGAAAATTTGTGAGGATGTGTGTATAAATAATGCATGGCCGTTTGTTACTATTTCACGGAAAACTTCTGAACGGATTTGAAAGAAATTTAGCATACTTCTTCTTCTTACAGTGTCTCTTCAATCCTGAAGGTTGGCCGTCAGCTCTTTGTACTCGGTCTTGTCAACTGCGAGTTGGAACAGTTTTTCGACAGAAGTAATGCCGGTCCACTCCCTGATGTTTCACAGCCACGATTTTCTCTTTCGTCCAACGCTCCTCTTCCCTTCTACCTTGCCCATCATAATCAGTTGAAGTAGTGCATATCTATCTATCTAGCATACAGTTGTGATAAAAGTTTGACTAACATATTTAAATAATTTTAAATCACAACTTAAGAAATTCTTGATTGAAAAGGCTTAATATTTTATCAATGAGTTTTTAGATGATCGAGGATGATCATCGAGGGACTGGAACAATTTGCCAGCGGCGATTTTTCCGTCAGACTACAATTTGAGGGCCTCCCTAATACAGCTTCACGGTAGGGTGTTGAAGGCGTTGGAAATGTCTAAGGACACCGCCAACACCACCCCACCCCGGGACACCGTATCCTCCGCGAGGGCTCTCACGCACATGATGGCGTCTATGGTGGAGCGCCCCCCACGAAAACCAAAATGGTTGTCGTCCAGGTTCAGCCCCTTTCTGCACAAGTGGCTTAGAGTTGCCGATGGCCAGCCACAGAGTCTCCTGGGCCGCGCGGTACACCCCATACCGCGCGGCTTACTCCACGGAATCCCGTCGACGTCGTCTCCGGTATCGCGTGTACTAGCGGCGAGCCGCGACGCACTCGACGCGCAATCGCGCAATGTCGTCGTTCCACCAGTAGGTACACGTGGCGCCTTGATGACTGTTAGCGGACGCGGGGCATGGACGTGTCGCAGTCATGTGCGTCATCGCCCCGCGAAGCCGCAGCGCCTCCGCTTCGACGTCGACGGGGCCGTCCGTCGCCGACTACCAAATCCAGGACTGGACTATGGCAGCTTCCTCAAGTTGTTCGCTGTCGAGGCGCTTAAGCGCCCAGCGCGGGCCGTCGTTACTCGGGGCTCTTGGATGGTGGCCGCTCGCTTTCTGGGCGGAGATGTCGAACCGGATATACCGATGGTCCGACAACATCTCCACCTCCACGGCGACACGCCAGTCACGGAAACGGCTGGCAACAGAGGGGCTAGCGAAAGAGACGTCTACTATCGACCCGCCCTGCTGCCGCACGCACGTGTATACCGAGCCCCGATTCAGGACAACCAGACCGGTCGTCACCACCCACTCAGTTAGCACCTCGCCCGAGGATCAGTGACCGGAGATCCCCACACCGATGACTTGGCGTTGAGATCCCCGAGCACTAGAACTGGACGAGGATGACACCAGCCTACGACGGCGCCCAATTCGACAAGGAAACCCTCGAAGAGGGAGAGTACCTACCACGCGGGTCTAGTGCGAGTTGGCAGACGTCAAAATGAGCATAAAAATATATACACACATCAAAAGTGTCTAGGGATCAAGCATTTTTATGCGGATTTCTTGAGATTGAGATGTGGCTTTGTAATAAATTTATGATTTTATAAATTTATATGGATCCTTTTTGGTGCATTTCATAATTTGAATCAGGAACTGTGAATCAAATTCGAGTAAAAGATGAAAATCAGCTGTCAATATTTTCCCTATAAAAACATACAACGCATTGAAGACATTATTAGTGCTACTGTTTCCCTACTACTGATTAAAACCAACGTTATTATGGAGCGGCGACGTCATTTAAGCAGGGAAGAAATGCTCAGAGCCGTGGGAATGATAGAAGCTGGTTCCCGGCAACGTACTGTGGCTTTAGCTCTGAATACAAGTCAGAGTGTTATCAGTCGACTTAGGACACGTTACCGAAGCACTGGTACCGTGGCTGAGCGCCATGGAGGACGGTATCGCTGCACCACACGGAGACAAGACCGATACATTCAAATCTTAACTCGAAGAGCTCCAACAATAACCGCCATGATGTTAGCCGTGAGGCTTCATCACTCTTCAGGGAACTTAATTAGCGACCAAACAGTCAGAAACCGCTTACATGAAGTGAACCTTCATTCCCGAAGACCGCTACGGGTACCACCTATAGCAATGCACAATCGTAGGATTCGATATCAATGGGCTCTTGAACACAGAAATTGGGCAGAAGAACAATGGCGTTTCGTGTGCTTTTTTGATGAGTCTCGTTTTGGTATGAGACCGGATACAAGACGTATACGACACTGGAGAACCCCTGGACGCCAACAGCGATTAAAATCCTGCCAGGAAGTCCATCCTTATAGTGGTGGAACCATCATGGTATGGGCGGGTATTTGGATCGGCGGAAGAACTGAGTTGATTTGGATCAGAGGCAACCTCAACGCTCAAATTTATGCTGAGACGATTGTATCAGACGTCATCGTTCCTCTACAAGTGCAAATCGGTCCCTTATTTCAGTTAATGCATGATAATGCACGACCGCACACCGCAAGAGTTGTAAGACAGACTCTCGCCGCACCTAACATCAATGTCTTGCCCTGGCCTGCTCAGTCGCCAGACTTGAACCCGATTGAGCATGCATGGGATATGCTACAGAGAAGAGCTCTGCCGAATACGGAGGGTATCCAGTCGCAAGAAGACCTTTTTTTGTTGTTGCAACGAACATGGGCGGCCATTCCACAGCGTGATTTGGATGAACTCATTTTGAGTATGCCAAACCGATGTTCTTGTGTTGTTAGTGTTCGCGGTAGAAACACGGATTATTAATTGTTTAAGTTACCCAATAAAATTTTAGAGAAAACTGTTATTTTAGTCTTTTTTTCGAACTTTTGTGTTAGTGGTTCAAATGTCAAATATCCCTTTATTAGGAAAATGGCAAATTTCTTTATTAATGCAAAGGTGACTTGGTTTATCGTTACTGTGACAAACGAAAACACTTTATTTGATGAATCCTTAAAGAAAATTTTAATTAATATCAATCAGGAGAAAAGTTATTGCAAAAATGTATGTTGATCCCTAGACACTTTTGATGTGTGTATCTTCTTCATTGAAACATCTTCAAACTTCGTTACAATCACATTGAGCATGACAAAAAGATAATAAACCCGTAATGACGGCGGTTAGTATGCGGCAGACGTACAATGTGAGAGCCGAGCGTTTCAGACACGCAGAATTACATTTTGGATACGAAAATGTGATAAAAATCTCGACACATTTAGTTGTATTATATGAGACTTATATAACGAGGATTTTTTCTGAGCATTACATTATTTTTATCAGATTCTGACATCCTTACTAATATTATAAATGCGAAAGTAAGCTTCTTTGTTATGTTCTCACGCTAAAACGGCGAACGGGTATGGATGAAATTTGGCACACATATACCTTGACTTGTTAAAGAATAGAAGCTACATACTTTCCAAGTCAAAGTTGCGGGTAACAGTAGATATTTTAGCCATGATCAAAATGTAATTCCAAACTCATGTCAAAGACAGCAAAAACAATGCGGGGTATCTGAGGTATTTTTAATAGTTTGAGACTGAGATTATACCTAATGTAAGCATTTGAGTTTGCTGATTTTTTTGAAGATTATCACCACTAAGGTCACTATTTCAATATGGTTTGGAAAATTGAGCTGGAACATACACACAAGAGCATGCTACTTCGGGCAGATGCTACCCAGCAGAACAAAATAAGCATGTTTATAAGAAGATTGTGATAATTTTACATACTTGGAGTTCATTTTATATGTAAATAAGCATGCTACATTGTAAACAAACATTATTTTATAATAGCTCAGAGACCTATTAAAATCATGCTTGTTTCAGTCTTAAACAATGGCCGAATTTGTAACAAAAATGAGTATTTTTTGTTACACATTTTGTGATCTATAAAGTAACAAAATCTTGGGCAAGGCTGAGTGCGTGGCAGAAAACCTCCCTGCGTGCTCGGTGGCTGCTGGTCCTCGATTTAGATCCCTGAGGACGAGCAGACGCTGGACCGGTACACCCTGGGCGCAGGCACAATCCGGCGAGGGGATTGTTGTCCGCGGCGAATTTCTGCGGAAGGGAAGGAGTCGCTTCCGAGGGGTATTTGTCTACGCTCTGCAGCTGCAGAGAGCATGAATAGGGAGCAAGGTGGGGTAGACCGCGGGACGTTTTTACAGTCCGCGGTCGAGGGTCTAGGGGCGAGGGACTTACGGAGTCTCCGTCCCCTAATGGATGGAACCGAGGCAGAGGCAGGAGCGAGTGTCGGCGCGCGCCATTTTCCATATATACATAGATACATTCTCACAAACTTTAGAATTTATAATATTAGTTGGATAGGATAGAGACTTTTTTTTTTTTTTTTTAATAATTATAAACTAGCGCTTGACCACAATCCCGCCTGATCGTAAGCAGTGATGCGATCGTTGATGGTAAAGCGCGCTAGTTTATTAAGAACCTATTCACTCAGATTAACCGAATAGGAAGGAAGACGGCAGTTGAGCGAGGTGATGCAATGTTAAACCCAACAACACGAACAAAGATGCTGCGCCAAAGGGAGGTTGATCTGGAGACCCTCCACGACCAAATTCCCAACACAACAACATTAGGCGCATCGTACCCGGCACACATCGCAACACAACTGCTCAGACCCGTCCTCCGTACGGCTTCACCAGACATCATGCCGGAACACGACAAATCGCTTGGCGGCAAGACTTTGTCTGGTGGGTGGTAACTTCTGCCGGTGGCCGGTGTTATGGCCTACCACCGAGAAAGGTAAAAGGTAGACTGAGGGCTAAAATATAATTGGCGAAATATGGGTGAACTGTCGCTACATCTCTGCTAACCCTCCGGGATTACAGGCGTGATGTTAAGCTGTATACTTCGGCAAAAATGGGTAGACTCTCGCTACACCTCTGCCATCCCTCCGAAAATAGCAAGCATGATATTAAGCTGTATACCTACTTCGTCGAAATATGGGTGATCTATCGCTACATCTCTGTCAACCATCCGAGTATTACAGGCGTGATGCTAAGCTGTACACTAAAGTACATAGTTCAGTCGGGCCACAATCTATAACAGAATGTCTGTTATCCGGACATCGGACATGTCTCCGGCTAAGATTGTCCGGAAGGAGACAACGTGACCTGATTCTCCGCCATTTTGTAATGGGATATAATGGAGTATTGTTAGGTCTGTTTCCAAGAATGGTTTTCCAGTTAAAGAAGGTCACAAAGATTATGTGCTTTTGTAATCATTTCTCAATAAAAATATCTTCTTTAGTTCAACATAAAGGCCATTGCAAGCAATAGGTATTTTTTTTTTTATCAAAATATAAACCAGCGCTTGACCGCAATCCCGCCTGATGGTAAGCAGTGACGCAATCGTTGATGGTAAAGCGCACTAGTTTATTAAGAGCCTATTCACTCTAGCCTTGAAGACACTCAAATAATTGTAGTCCGACGGAAACACCGCCGCCGGCAGATTATTCCAGTCCCTCGATGTACGCGGTATAAAGGAGGAGGCGAAACGCTTCGTCCGGATCGTAGAGGTGTTAACTACATAAGGGTGGAAACTCGCCGTACGACGGGTCGTCCGATGGTGGAACGGAGATGGGGGAATTAAATCGTGCAATTCCCTCGCACACTCCCCAGAATGTATCCTATAGAACACCGAAAGGCTGGCTACTCTACGCCTGTGCTCTAGGCTTTGGAGACCAACTCGAGTTAAATTCATTATTATTCATAATCATTACTCGTATCACTACAATAAGCCTATAATGTTCTCATTCCCGGACACAGGCCTAGTCTCGGTGAGTCCCTCTCACCTCTTTAGTAGAATTAGAGTACTATAATTTAGTGCGGGTTGATAGATTTGATGTCTTCGAAATTTTGGTTCCAGGACATGCCGGTTTCGGTCCGGGTCGGGCCGGCAAGTAATATCTCAGGAACATTAGCGTTATTATGAGAAATGTAGAACTTCTTTATCGACGTTGAGGACTTTGGTTGGATGAGGAAAAAGCATTGAATTCGTGTGAGCGTGACCGACCCGACACTATGATTCTTTTTTACTTTCGTTGTATTCTGTGTTTTTTAATGATTTCTGTTTCCACTTCTGGGGGTCAGTCCCACGACTGTTAGTTGTTTTTATTTAATTTTACGTGGATTAAAGACGGTCTTTTTTCATTTACCACTTATCAGTATGGTATATAAAACAAGATCAATGTATTAACCACAACATTTTACACATTTAAAGACTGTCAAACTGATACCATACTTATTAGTAAAATAGAGATCATCTCCCCGCTGGACGTAACCTTTCATGGTCTACTTGGAAGTCCCTGAAATGTCTCCGGACACAACCGGAAATATGTAAGTCCAACCTGGTAATGTAGGGTTGTGGAGCCATGTCGGAAACCATGCCCTACTTCCTATTCTGCCCTCTGTGTCCCAAAGCATGCAGCCAAAGAGCGTTCTAAGATTGAGAAATAAAAAAGTGTCCGTGCCATGAAATTCACGGTCCGTAGAAGATTATTCATTATCAAACAGGAATGGTGAATATATAATGGCACTTTTTGACTAACAAAACAGGCAGCCATTTAATAATAGGTAATTACTTTTAAAAGTAGAATATTAGTTATTTTAATAGCTTCAAAGTAAGCTACGTTGCTATAATTAAAAAAAAATAACGACAGGAACCTAATATTTAGAACATACATAAATAATAATTAAAAATATTGGTCGGCTTAAAATATTCCCAATACCGAGACAAAGGTGAGAGAAAGAAGGCCTCGACCAACGACGCGGACCCGGTGCGAGTTGGCAGATGTCATCATCATCATCATCATCTCAGCTTTAATAATCCCAGCCGCATCCGAAGGTTAGCTTTGGAGTCTGGGGTCCGCTTTACCAGTCTAACTGCTGATTTTGGCTAAACTTAGATATTTCTATATAGGTCTCACCTCCACAACCCGAAGGCGATATCGAAGTATTGCAGTTAGACCAATTGTTTTTGAGGGCTCCAACAACCCGTAACGACTGCCATTAGATGTTCGTATGGCAACCGGGACCAACAGTTTAATGTGCTTTCCGAATTATTCCGTATTGAGATCTTTGGTGTTGAAATCATTTACATAAAGCGCCTGGCCTTGAACCTACGATCTATCTACAACTCGTAAAAATAGCCACCACTGTTTTGATAATTGACTAAAACAAAAGAATATCCTTCGGGAGAATCAATAGATATGAAATACTACGAGAATTTAAGAACTAAATATTATTCCATAGCCTTCTATCATTTCAGAGTATTTTCATGACGAAAATAAGTACCTACTATTCGGAAACCGTTTCGCTAAAACATTATTTATTGACTTGTCATCACTATCACTTCTTCTTCTTAGAATAGAATAGAATAGAATACTCTTTATTATGTACACCATATAGATTACAGAACATAAATAAAAATATTTTACAAATGGTGACACAATGGGCGGTCTTATCGCTAAGAGCGATCTTTTACAGACAACCTTCGGATGGAATTCTAAGGGGTAGGATAAAGAAATAGTGTAGTATTTACATAGATTATACAATAAATATATACGTTAAGTGTATCATGCTAGTTTAAATAAATTTATACATCTAATTAATAAATATCATACAAGAGCACATAAAATATAATAATATGTTTAAAGAGAGAGGAAGTGCTTTTAGTTCTTCTTCAGCCTATAGAGGTTCAGTGCTGCACAAACGCTTTCCACGATGACTGGGCTTGTGCTGCCCACATCCATCGGTTTCCCGCGACCTTCACCAGGTCATCGGTCCACCTTGTTGGAGGCCTCCCTGCGCTACGGCTTCCGGTACGCGGGCGCCACTCCAACACCTAACTGCCCCATCGGCCATCTATTCTACGAGCAATGTTATCACAATCACTACAGTTTTTTTTTTTTTTTTTATAAACTAGCGCTTGACCGAAATCCCGCCTGATGGTAAGCAGTGATGCGATCGTTGATGGTAAAGCGCGCTAGTTTATTAAGAGCCTATTCACTCAGAAAAACTGAGCGAATAGGAAGGAAGACGGCAGTTGAGCGAGGTGATGCAATGTTAAACCCAACAACATGACCAACGATGCTGCGCCAAAGGGAGATTGATCTGAAGACCCTCCACGACCAAACTCCCAACACAACAACATTAGGCGCATCGTACCCGGCACACATTGCAACACGACTGCTCAGACTAATTCAATAATGTGACCATAAGTACAGTTTTATTATTTACCATAACATATTATGTACATGGTGATTTTTGTGAATATACTCAGAAAACTAGTAAAGAACTCAGAAAGCATGTAAGGAACACGTTATAGAGGCTTCTTCTTCATTAATATTCCTTCATTTTTATTAATGATTTCCTTATCTAAAACCGGCCAAGTGCGCGTCGGACTCACGCACAAAGGGTCCCGTACCATTTATGAAATTAAAGGATTTAAGTTATTTGTATGAAGGATTACGCGGTAAAAAGCGGTTTACGATTAACGAGGTATTAATATAAAAACTACTTACTAGATATTGTTCAAAACAATTTTCGTTGGTAGTTTTTATAGTAATGTAGGTACGTCATATGTTTTTTTTAGATTTTTCGTTTTCTTATTTTAGAAGTTAGAGGGGTGGGCGACCAAATGTTTTCCACTTTGGAAGCGTCTGTCACGCAAACTATTCGGTATAGAAAAAAAATATTTTAGAAACCTCGATATCATTTTTGAAGACCTATCAATAGATACCCCACAAGTATGCGTTTAATGAAAAAAAAAATGATTTCAGTTCTAAGTATGGGGAGCCCCCAATATTTATTATTATTTTTTTATTTTTGCATCAAAATCTTAATGCAGTTCACAGAATACATCTACCTACCAAGTTTCAACAGTATAGCTCTTATAGTTTCGGAAAAAAATGGCTGTGACATACGGACGGACACATGGACAGACAGACATGACGAATCTATAAGGGTTCCGTTTTTTGCCATTTGGCTACGGAACCCTAAAAACGATGAATTGCCCAATGAATACCTCCATTAATCGAATAAACCATTATATTGATTCAAAACACAATTTCGTGGACAAAATTTAATAAAACTTCTATAAAAAATGACTAGGCTCACGGAGCGTTAAAATGATCGGTATAATTTTTCACCCAGTTTCAAAAGGTAGCCAATAAATCGTCGAGTCGTGCTGAACTTACAGCATTTTCAGGTTAAACATTTTGTTTATTTAGGGTAGGAGTTATCGGACTAAATTCGGGTTTGTTTATTGATTTGGGAAGCTAACAACTGAGTCATCAATTCCTTTGAATTAAGTGCTTAAGTAAGTTATTACTTAGATTCAGGATTCAATTCATTTGATTTATTATACCTTTACGATTTCCTACGCATGGTGTTCGGTGATGTTTCTACCTATTCCCATGGAAATGTGGCATAGATTTATGTAAAATAAGTAGCTAATTTAACTCTTTTTCTTCCATGAAAATGTGGCATAAGTTTACGTAAAATAAGTAGCTAATTTTACCGTTTCTCTTAGAAAAGCATTATGCTGCAATAGGAGCCTTTTGACTACGTATGGCTTTGTGATTTTTGTTACTTTTTTAAATATAATTTCTTTATATCTTTATATCTAATTAAATTTTTCTTTTTAATAATTATAAACTAGTGCTTGACTGCAATCCCGCCTGATGGTAAGCAGTGATGCAATCGTTGATGGTAAAGCGCACTATTTTATGAAACCTATTCACTTAAAAACTTAGGAATAGGAAGGATGACGGCAGTTGAGCGAGGTGATGCAATGTTAAATCCAACACGACTAACGATGCTGTGCCAGAGGGAGATTGATCTGGAGACTCTCCACGACCAAACTCCCGACACAAAAACATTTGGCGCATCGTACCCGGCACACATCACAACACAACTGCTCAGACCCGTCCTCCGTACGGCTTCACCAGACATCATTCCTGAACACGACGAATAGCTTGGCGGCAAGATCTTCCTGTAAGAGTACGAGCACAATAAATACATTTTCTTTCTTTCAAAATGGTATAGATCTTATGTGGCGTTGATATGCTTACAATCAAAGGTCATTCTAAGCAGTCATAGCTGTCACTAAATGCTCATCAAAACGTACTAACACGCCATGGTCACTTTACAACTATGGCCTATTGTCTATACTGTAATATTACCATGAAGTCTGAAAAGTATTCCTCACGATGACTCCAGTAAATGCCGTCCCCCCATTACCTAAATACCGGTATTCGTGCCTGAAGGTAAGCCGGGCAGACGGGACCCGACATAACTTCACGAGGCAAACATACTTCCGCGCAAGTTAAGGTATGCATGTCTTTATAAATTCTCTAAGATGGCGTGTACCTACGTATAGATCTATATCTACAAGGGACTCTAATTAAGCTAAAATTAGAACTGGAACTTTTTTCTTTCTAACATTTCGTAAAACAAAACTTGTGGACACATCTTTGTAGCTCAAATTCGAAATCGTTGTGAAAAATACTTATGTATTGAGTATTGAGAAGGCATAAGTTATGTCTTCTTTTCGTGAGAAAAGGACCCTGCCGTGTAGTGGGTCTGTAAAATGGAGATTTTCAATACAAAAAAAAAGAAAGAACACGCAGTCCAATACTATATTTTTTTATTTCTTTATGTATACAGTATGTTAAGAAAACCCTGTCCGACCCATAAGGATAATAAAGGTCAGGTAAACACATGACCAAATATAATATAAAATTTTACGTAATCATCATAGTACCAATACAAATGAATTTTGGAATAATCTTTTTCTCCCGCGAATTAATTCCAACTTCCCGGAAATTTGGTAATTTTTAAAAAATGTGACAACACCGGTATTATTATGAGCGAATAGCGATGCGACCACGTGCCGCGTGCCCTGCCGCCCGCCGCCCGCGGAAGGGTGGTTAACGCAATTTTATTAAGTTACCTCTTTTTGCGAAATAATATTTATTTTCTTAGGGGGATTTTTTTTTAAGTTTATCGCGATTTGTATCCATTAGTAGAATCAGTTATAGATACCTAACAACACCTTCACGGGTCGGACAGGGTTTTCTTAACATACTGTATACTTGGGCCAAATTCGATAAAAAAATAGAGATAAACAAACCGTTGCTAGGCAACGACTTCTTTACACATAAAAGGAAGATGTTAACAAACTTTTCCAGATAGATAATTTTTATACAAGTAATCATCCTACTCCTACCAATGTAAACAGTTTATTTATGTTTATATATTTATTATTTGCTTAGAACGCTTAACCGATTTGAATGAAATATAACTAACATGTAAGCTAATTTTCTAATAGGTTAAATTTTTGATACACCTCTATACTAATACATAAAGCTGAAGAGTTTGTTTGTTTGTACATATGTTTGAACGCGCTAATCTCAGGAACTACTGGTCCAACGCCGCCAACTGACCAGCGACTTCGTTCGCATGGAGTTAGTTATGCTCCGCTCCTATTGGTCACAGCGTGATGTTATATAGCCTAAAGCCTTCCTGGATGAATGGGCTATCCAACGCAGAAACATTTTTTCAAATCGGACTAGTAGTTTCTGAGATTAGCGCGTTAAAACAAACAAACTCTTCAGCTTTATATATTAGTATAGAAATATAGATAAGTTCTGTGTTTCTTATGCGACTAATCTCTCTTTAATTGTTAGTCAAATCATAAGAAGGTCATGTAGAATCGATGCTTGAGATGGTCTTTTGAGAAAAGAACCACACTGTAGTAGTGTATAACTGCAGATAGATCTCATTTATAAGGTAATATTCTCTCTAACCTAAACCTCAAATAGTACGCTATTGATACAATATAACTATTCCAATATAACTGCAGTTTTACAGCATTAAAAGCACTTTAAGTTAAAAATAACTCTTAACCACAACAAAACCACAGTAAAACAGAAAGGAATTACTTTGTACCTACTAAATATTTGATTAGACCATCTAGCCACGAGATTTACGACTGCCAACTGCTTTCTTTCTTGAGGAACTCGAGATTTATTGCCGTTGTATCTCCTAGGTTTTATTATCACCACGTTCAGCGGGGAAACTAAAGATGTCATCAGGTTTAGTGTTAGTAGCAGTATTCGTAGAAGCTTAGTTTCATTAAAATTCGTGAAAGAGTAACAAAATAGGTATAGAAGAAGAAAGAAGAAATTTTTTTATTCTGCACAAACAAAACGCACTTTACAACTAAATACCATTAAATACCAAACAAAATACAGGAAAGAAAAAAAAAATATTATCATCAAAAGTCTCTTATCCCAGTGAAATATTGTAGCATAGTGGTCACATCATGTCTTTACCCCAAACCCCTCTTAATCGGCCTCACGTGGGAAACGAAAGGAGATAGGTTAAGTTAAATTAAGCTAGGATAAGGTAGGATAAATTAGGATAAGTTAGGATATAAACTGAAGAAAAAAATACTGAAGACTAGGCTGTATGGCGTACTATGCCGTTGCCTTTTCCGTTCCTCTGAACGGAAAGAAATGAACTAAAAAAAAAAAGTCTCTTATCCTAACATTCAAAACTGCCAAACTATAAACAAAGTTGATTTTATGTCAAAGCCAGGGTCACAGACCAAAGACGATGGAAGTAATAAGCACTACGTACAACGTAGTACTTACTACCTCCATGCCATGGACATTAGACAGCACACATTCTTTGACAATTCGATCTCCTCACAAACTTTTGCGTCTACAATATCATACTGACAAATGCGTGCATTAACTGGACGGGTTCACTCAACCTATGTGGTTCTTTACTCAAAAGATCATCTCAGGCATGGATTATACATGGTCTGAACACGATTATGTCAGCAGGGTAATTGCGGAAGACACTATTATTAGCAATGGGTTTCATTTTGACAGTTCAATAATATGATTCTCGGTGGCAGGTCATAACATCGGCCGCCGGCAGAAATTACCACCCATCAGACAAAGCCTTGCCGCCAAGCGATTTGTCGTGTTCCGGCATGATGTCTGGTGAAGCCGTACGGAGGACGAGTCTGGGCAGTTGTGTTGCGATTTGTGCCGGGTACGATGCGCCTAATGTTGTTGAGTTGCAGCTTTATTCACTTTGGCAGCGTCTGTCACGCAAACTATTCCGTTTAGAAAAAAAATATTTTAGAAACCTCGATATCATTTTTGAAGACCTATCCATATATATCCCACACGTATGTGTTTGAGCCCCCAATATTTATTATATTTTTTTTTTATTTTTACATCAAAATCTTAATGCGGTTCACAGAATACATCTACCTACCAAGTTTCAACAGTATAGCTCTTATATAGTACAGTCAATCTGCAATTTGAGCTCCGAAAAATGACAAACCGGAATTTGACTTGATGAATCGTTAGAGGGGCGAGTAATAAACTTAATGTTAGATTTCCGAAGTCCCTCCTCCTGCTGTTTTTGAGAAAATCCAAAAAATTTTGAAATTGATTTATCTCAGCAACTATAAGGGCTAGCGACCTTTTTTTTTTTTTAAACTGTTAAGGACACTTAGGACTACATTTTCTTTCATTGAAGTGACATCGTCCGACTTAAACTGCAAAAGCTAGATGGCGCTAAAGTTTGAAAAAATTGGTTTTTTGCCATTTTCATTATGAAATAACAATTTTTTAGAATAATGTAAATGAGAAAGTTGTTTGTCACAAAATTAGCTACAACTTTTGTTTAAAACATTTTTTCGTAAAACTTACCGTTTCCGAGCTATATAGGTGAAGAAGTGCAGTGAGCAGAACAACGGTTCTTTTGTCACTTTCACCGAATACGTGGGCATAGTTTGGACAATGGACCGGTTTCTAACATCTGCCAGATGCTCTAAGAAGCGTAAAAAAAAAAAAAAAAAAAAAAAAAAAAAAAAAAAAAAAAAAAAAAAAAAAAAAAAAAAAAAAAAAAAAAATGAAAAAAAAAAATTAAAAATTATTAAAAATTGAAAATTATGTAAACATTTCAATTCATTGATCTATCCATGAATTGTGTGACAAACACCCTACAGCAAGGCACATAATGTACGATTTGTACACTTCAACAAGCTTCAGCTCGGAAACGGTGAGTTTTACGAAAAAATGTTTTAAACAAAAGTTGTAGCTAATTTTGTGACAAACAACTTTCTCATTTACATTATTGTAAAAAAATTGTTATTTCATAATGAAAATGGCAAAAAACCAATTTTTTCAAACTTTAGCGCCAT
Organism: Sesamia inferens; assembly: GCA_037179545.1. Lineage (NCBI taxonomy): Eukaryota > Metazoa > Arthropoda > Insecta > Lepidoptera > Noctuidae > Sesamia > Sesamia inferens. Next base: position 8,820,893 of record CM073949.1, read on the forward strand.
CTAGCTTTTGCAGTTTAAGTCGGACGATGTCACTTCAATGAAAGAAAATGTAGTCCTAAGTGTCCTTAACAGTTAAAAAAAAAAAAAAGGTCGCTAGCCCTTATAGTTGCTGAGATAAATCAATTTCAAAATATTTTTGGATTTTCTCAAAAACAGCAGGAGGGGGGACTTCGGAAATCTAACATTAAGTTTATTACTCGCCCCTCTAACGATTCATCAAGTCAAATTCCGGTTTGTCATTTTTCGGAGCACACGGCTTTTTTTTCGACATATTGACTGTACTAATAGTTTCGGAAAAAAATGGCTGTGACATACGGTTTGACAGACGTACAGACAGGCATGACGAATCTAAAAGTGTTCCGTTTTTTGCCATTTAGCTACGGAACCCTAAAAAGGTTAATCCTGCCAAATTCAGATATTATATTTTATAATATTTTATTTTATTGTCAGGTGCTGACTAATTTGATTAGACTAAACTGATATTTATCTTCTACCCTCTTCTTAATGAAATGGAAAGAAAAATATGCATTGACTTTAAATTTAGTTTAGTGTGTAACCAAGGGAATAGGGGCCATTATATCTTTTTTTAATAGAAGTGAAGCTTTAGCAGACGCAAAGAAGAAGGCCTAGACTCGGTGTTTGGAACAGAGCTGCCAATGATAATGATGATGCTCGTGCTTTTATTTTCAAGATGGAATATCATCAAATGACCTGACCCGCTCTGGGCGGAGCGGAAGGGCGTGTCAGACTTTTACTGACTAAAACCCACCCGTGCTCCTTCACTTGCCTGTGCACCAGGGGCCGCGGTATCTCTTTCGAACAATCCGCGGCCCTGGCAGATGTTAAATATATAAATATATACGGACAAATCACAGATTGAGCTAGCCCCAAAGTAAGTTCGAGACTTGTGTTATGGGATACTAACTCAACGATACTATATTTATAATAGATACATACAATATTATGTTAAGAAAACCCTGTCCGACCCATAAGGATAATAAAGGTTAGGTAAACACATGACCAAATATAATATAAAATTTTACGTAATCACATAGTACCAATACAAATGAATTTTGAAAAAATAATCGTTTTTCCCGCGAATTAATTCCAACTTCCCCGAAATTTGGTAATTTTTAAAAAAGTGACAACACCGGTATTATTATGAGCGAATAGCGATGCGACCACGTGCCGCATGCCCTGCCGCCCGCCGCCCGCGGAGGGGTGCTTAACGCACATTTATTAAGTTACCTCTTTTTGCAAAATAATATTTTTTTTTTTTTAAGTTTAGCCCGGTTTTGTATCCATTAGTAGAATCAGTTATCGATACCTAACAACATCTTTACGGGTCGGACGGGGTTTTCTTAACATACTGTATAGATAAACACCCAAGACCCAGGCCAATCAGGAAAAGATTGTTTTTCATCATGACCTGGCCGGGGATCGAATCCGGGGCCTCCACATCGCAGGCAGGCTTGTTGACCGGTGCGCTACGGAGGACGACACAGATGATCATATAGCTAACTCAAATAAAAGACTAAAGTAATAAAAAATTCCATGTCAGCAGTATTTCTGGGAATGAAAATGTGCCGTTTCATATGTCGTCGTCGTCGGTCCTTATTACAAGCTTCGTGCATATAAAAGTAGCTGATGTTATGTATAATTCATATGACGTAAGAAGTCGACCAGGTTTTTGAAAGTAAAATCTGCTGAGATGTTATACCTAACACATTTGATGGGACCACACACGATGCATATTTTAGTATAGGTTTATGTGCGTGAATAGGTAATGTGACAAATGATCAGCCAAAAGGTTGGAGACCAATAGCTCAGGGCTTAATGAAGGGAAATAGAGGAGGGCTATGTGGCAAGACAGCCTGCCCAGTAGGTCAATTCTTGTAATTTAAACGTAGTACATAATTTTCTCATATCGGCGACACACAAATGTCAAAAGCTTGTCGTAAATATAGAGCAATAGGCACGCTCATATTTATTTTAAATTGTTGCCTCACACTAGAAATAAGTCCTGTATCATAGGTGCGTTTACATACACAAACAGCCACTCAGACCTTTGCGTTATCCTTTGGGTAATACAATACCATGTTAGCCGTAGATTCTGATAGGAGTATGTATGTAACAGAAGAAGAGGTGAACATAAATATAGAAGAAGCCTAAGGATTCGTCACGAATCGCGATGCAGTAGATGTTGGATGTCAAAAGTGTTATCTCTCTCTCATCTTCTCTAACAAACAGTCCCACCTATAACACAAGGGAACAAAATTTAACTTTTTTTTTTGTTGCATGGAATTTCATGCCTGTTGTTTACTAATTTGATCTTCTTTGATCTACCCTCATTTTTTCTCTAATTGCTTTTGTTCTTGATATACAGCGGTCAGACGTATTTTTTTGCTAGTTACACTTTAAATACAAATTAATCTTGCTATTCACTAAAAAAAATAATATATAATATAATAAATATTAAAAAATTTCTAGTGATTTTTTAAAATAAAAATGTTTTTTTTTTTTCTTTATAAACGCGTTTTATTGTAACTCAAAAATGAAAGCTGATACAAACATTCAGAGTTCAAATCTGAAATCAACACCCCGAAAATGCATAATACTGGACAAAATGTTTCATGCAACAAAAATGCTGTTCCCTTGTGTAATTTGAGGTGTAATATTATTAAGACTTAAGATAGCATATATGTAATTTTTTCTGGGTCTTCTACTGCCCCTCTGAAAGTCTTATATTCCCATGAGAGGGCTTTATTGTCCACACTGAGAACCTAAGTAAACTAACAAAATAAATAAGAATCCCAGATCCATAAAGTGTATCAAAAGACTCGCAAAGTATCTAGCAAACATATCCCAGCAGATAAAATAACAGGAATTTTCAAGTACCACTTGGTATTAGGGAACGCTAAAATTCTGTACCATTTTTCTTTTCAACACACACTCGCACACGTACTTAACGAACAGACTACCGACACGTCTACTCTCGCCTGTGGCTCTCGTAAGAATGATTGACGTGGTGCGCTCGAGACAGTGCTGGTCTGTGACGAATGATAAAAAGCATACACTACAATGTTCTACTACTTATTAGATATTAGACCTACGCACAGGGTATTTGCGGGCTTCATAAATAAAATTTAGTATCTCACTTACACTTACTAAAAGAGAAGATATGTTCGTCTTGCTGATACATTAGGTCACAACACTTATGTTACGTTAACAGTTTTACAACTACCCGTAATATGCGAATTTATGGAAGGTGCTGTGTGGCGAAGGACAATAGGCAGGCCATAAAATTATGTGGAACATTGGAACAATTCAAGTTTTATGTTAGAAAGTGAGACTTTTTGTTCCGTTTTTTTTAATGTAAGTTTGTAACCTAACACCTTCCTCTGCCTAGACTTTTACTTGCTTTGAAGATGTGTTATGGTCACTTTCTTGTCTAACCAAATGCAGCTAAAAACAAGTATTTTACTTGGAACAAGTCACGTAAAAGTTCTGATCCGAATTTGGAACCTGGTCTTGGACCTTGGACTTGAACCTTGGACTTGGAAGCTGGGCTTGGACCCTGGACTAGGACCCTGAACTTGGACTCTGGACTTGGACCTTGGACTTGGACCCTGGACTTGAACCCTGAACTTGGACCTTGGACTTGGCTCTTAGACACCTTAGATACCTGAGAGAGGTCATCGCCGTCGCGGTAGACCACGGGGAAGGTGATGTGACGATCTGTTAACGTTCGCAGGGCCAATGTGGCCGAGATAGCAAAAGACATACAAATTAGATGTAAGGGATTTTCTACTTATTCTAACCTAAGAGCCTCCTTTCTAAGAAGTCCTCAAGACACATTCTAATGCTAGAATTAAGAATGAATTGCCACTAGAAAATGTGCACTGTGCTTATCTTAACCACATAGTTGTACTAACTTAGCTCGCTTTGTGCTGACTCTGCTACGAATCCTACTATTGTAAGTTAGTTCGAAAGGAGAATAATGCTAACGAGCAGTTACGATTTCTTTTCGCGGAGGTTGGTATGTTAGTGTTAATTATCTCACAAAATTTTACATATATCTACTTTATTCCTATGTATTCTAAGTTGATTTTTCAGTGACCATTTGTAACAAAAATCTCCTGACTTATTAGGTTGTACATGACATACTTCTTAATCCACATAAGCATGAGACATAATTACTTCTACTTTTTTAGCGATTTAATAAAATCGGTTAACAGACGACGGGTTACGTAATGGATGGCCGCCAAGGCGCCAACATATCTTGACACCTCGGCAATGTTTCTTACAAATGAAAATCAACCCGTGCATGAATATTATTTAGCCGTGATTAAAACCTTTTAGGCCCCTCGTTTGTGGAATGCATTGCCAATAGAAATAACGCGCGCAGTCGTTGCAGGATTTCAAAAGATTTAATGAGGTCGCAGTTCTGACAGCATATTATGGGAACGTTGAAAGTATTTTAAGATACGGAATCATATTTTGGGGAAACTGAACCGAAAAAGAGCAAATATTCTAAGCACAAAAACTGCATAAGGGCAATGTGCAAGCTCGATCAAATTAACAGTACCGTGTCTGTACATCTATGAGCTGGCGATGTTTATCAGATATAATTTAGCGATGTACGAAAATTATAAAACTTAACGTCACAATTTCAAAGTTAACTGTCCTCAACACAAAAATGCATTAATGAAAAATAGTGTCCTCTGTATGGCGCCACGTGTTTATAATCACCTACCAAAACAATTATTAGAAAGCCTAAGCTGTAATATATTTAAACATAAAGTAAAAAAAAATGTCGTGGAAAAAGCCATTACAGTGTGAACGAATTTATAAATGACATGCAACCTAATAATGAAAGATGACATTATTGTATTTGGTACTTACTTATTGACTTGACTTGTTTTAATTATTAATTATTATCTAATATTTTTATAAATTCTCAATTGAGCCGTCTTACAAATTTAGTTTTGAAAGAATTTATATTTTTTTGTGATTATTAGTTATGTACAACTGTAATTAGAGACAAACGCCAATTAAAATTGCATGCCTTCAGGCGGATTATAGAGATGCCAAACTATGTTCATCATCATCATCAACCTTTTTATCGTCCCACTGCTGGGCACAGGTCTCCTCTCATACAGAGAAGGATTGAGCGTAATCACCACGCTTGCTCAATGCGGGTTGGCGATTTAAGACTTATAAAGTACAGGTTTCCTCAAGATGTTTTCCTCTTCACCTTCAGTCAATGGTGTCCAAGATATACAGGGTGGCGCAATAGAACGTGCATATTGCATCATCTTTTTTTGCGGGGTTGAAGGGGCGTGGGCGAGGGGAGACCGATATCGTTGGGTAGCGCGGTTCATGAAGTTTTAGTCACTATGAGTCACTTCGACGGGAAGCGTCGCGCATTTTGCGTGCGCGCATTTTACGAAAACTCTCGTTCGTACGTAGTTGTCAGGCGACTATTTTGTTCTGAGTATGGTGTACGGCAAATTAGGGAGGCTCCGAGTGTTAATTTAATTAAAATCTGGATAAAGCGGTTTGAAGAGACTGGATCGACGTTTAAACCACACGCAAAAGGTCGTCCACGCACATCTAGGACCGAAGACAATATTGAGAGTGTTAAGCAGTCGGTACGAGAAGCTCCACAAATGTCTACTCGCAAGAGATCGTCTGTCCTAAACATATCGCGACGTTGTTTGCAACGAATTTTAAGCTTGGATCTCTTTGGCTTGATTGGCTCATATTTGCTAATGAAATGCTCAATCGGTTTTCAAATTTTGAAAACATCCTTTTCTCTGATGAGGCACATTTTCATATGAATGGGTTCGTAAACCACCAAAATTGTCGTTATTGGAATAGTGAGAATCCCAGACTCAAACATCAAAAACCGTTACATAGCCCTAAAGTGACAGTTTGGGCCGCAATCTCTCCCAAAGGAATAATTGGTCCTTATTTTTTTGAAAACGCACGGGGGCTAAACATCACTGTTAATACCGAACGCTATGTTGTGATGTTGGAAGGTTTTTTGGCCCCAGAACTTGAAAATTCAAGAACAAAGAACTCTAGGACTTGGTTCCAACAAGACGGAGCTACCAGTCACACATCAAATGACTCCATGGCGGTTGTGAAGCAAATGTTCCCTGGCAAACTGATTTCGAAAAGAGGTGATATCCCATGGCCTCCGCGCAGTCCAGACTTGACGCCTCCTGACTTTTTTTTGTGGGGATACCTCAAACACAAAGTCTACACCAATAATCCGAGAAATATCAGTCAGCTCAAGCAGAATATTCGTAGTGAAATGGCAGCAATCACACCAGCACTACTTAAGAAAGTTTTCGGTAATTTCCGTTTGCGGTTAGAGGAATGCCAACGTAGAGAGGGTCATCATTTAGATGATGTTATTTTTCAAAAATAAACTTCAGTTATCATTTAATAAATGCTTAGTTTTATTTTAACTATACCTTTTGTATTTATTTTTTAATAATTATTTTAAAAATGCACGTTCTATTGCGCCACCCTGTACTTTGAAAATACATATAACTTTAGAAAAGTTACATTGGTACTTGCCTGACCTGGAATCGAACCCGCGCACTCATACTTGAGAGGTTGGTGTTTTAACCACTAGGCCGCCACCACTTGAAAAAACTATGTGATTTATGTCAATTACCCATTATCGCAATAAATGTTTTGAGTTTGAATTAAAGTAATGAATTTGAGTTTGAGACTTGTGAAGGAACACTACTTGTAGTTATGATATATTTTTTTACCCGTATAAAAAAACCTCAAATAGGGTCATACTCGTATCTTCTATTTCTCGTCTCCGTATAGGCAATTGTTGTTCCCCGGTATTCCTCCACAAAATCCGGGTCAGAGTCACATCGCTCTGTGAAAGTGGGTTGGATGAAGGTACATTGGAGCATATATTTTTCCAATGCTCCAATAATAACTCAGCCCATGATCTGTATAGTCGTCTTCCTAAGTTACATATCCCTGTCACAACTAACTTACCATCTTTACTAACACTTTCTTCCCCAAAGCAATTTGGATCTTTGATGGATTTTATCCGTATTAATGACATCAAATTATGATTATTTTTTGATGTTTGTCTATGTTCCTACCTACTAACACTTGTCTACAAGTTTCACATTAAACACAGTGTTATCAAATTATTATTGGATTAGAATAGTTTTCTCTTTATTTTTGAAGTGAAACTTCTTTACGCACGCTTGACTTGGGGAGTAAGCTGGCGAAAGCGTTCCGAAAATTGATCGGGCAAGGCGAACGGAAGTTAAGTGGGGGATATAAGCACAGAGGCGCCCGTGGCGCGAGCTTGGTACTACAAGGTCTACAACGAGTTTTTTTTTTTTTCAATAAAAATAGACATTTTTTTTTTTAATTTTTCGACACGGATACAGTTATTTATTTATTTATTTACACTTAACACTATACATTAAATTTTATGTTGACTGACAACCATCAGTTCAGGGGGTCAGTTAACATAAAATTTGGTACCGCCTACTTCACAGTCCCTCCTGTATCCCCCCCTCTTACTCCCCCCCCCCCTCACCCCTTAATATTCCCACGAAACTACCCCCCCCCCGCAACCCGGACCTGAGTACAATGCTCGAAGACCTCAGTAGGGCCTCCAAGCGAGTCGGTCTTAAAATGAACATGGGCAAGACGAAAGTCATGTCTAATGCCCATGTTGTACCGACTCCTATAAAGATTGGAGACTCTGTTCTCGAAGTTGTTGACAGCTACGTGTACCTGGGACAAACTATCCAGTTAGGAAGGTCCAACTTCGAGAAAGAGGTCAATCGTCGAATCCAACTCGGCTGGGCTGCTTTCGGGAAGCTACGTAGAATCTTCTCGTCCGAAATACCGCAGTGTCTCAAGACAAAAGTCTTCGACCAGTGTGTGTTGCCAGTGATGACTTATGGAATTGAGACGTGGTCGCTAACAATGGGCCTTATAAGAAGGCTCAAAGTCGCTCAAAGGGCAATGGAGAGGGCTATGCTTGGGGTTTCACTGCGCGATCGAATCAGGAATGAGGAGATCCGCAGAAGAACGAGAGTAACCGACATAGCCCGAAGAATTGCAACACTGAAGTGGCAATGGGCTGGACACATTGCCCGTAGGACCGATGCCCGATGGGGCCGACGGGTTCTCGAGTGGCGACCACGCACCGGAAGACGTAGCGTGGGTAGGCCCCCGACAAGGTGGACCGACGACCTGGTGAAGGTCGCGGGAAACCGCTGGATGCGGGAGGCGCAGGACCGGTCGTCGTGGAGAACCTTGGGGGAGGCCTATGTCCAGCAGTGGACGTCTTTCGGCTGAAATGATGATGACCCCCCCCCCCGACCCCCCCTCATCGATTACCTCACCCCCCGTGGATTATCTCGGGAACCAGAGGTCGTGGACTACCCGAGTTTGGGGTCAACTGAATCAGGAGGAGGAGCCCGACCTTTTGGCCCAGAGAGAATCCACTCCCCCCCTCAACCCCACGAAACCTAACCCCCCCCCCCCCGACCCCTTTAGTTACCTCACCCCCCCGTGGATTATCTCGGGAACCAGAGGTCGTGGACTACCCGAGTTTGGGGTCCCCTGATTCAGGAGGAAGAGCCCGACCTTTTGGCCCCGAGGGAATTTTTTTTTTTTTTCAATAAAAATAGAAGATCTATGCAAAAATATTAATTTACCAATGAAACCATGAAATAAATTTAAATATTTATAGAAAATTAATATATGTATATGTGTATACATGTATATATTGTACACACATATACAGTATGTTAAGAAAACCCTGTCCGACCCATAAGGATAATAAAGGTTAGGTAAACACATGACCAAATATAATATAAAATTTTACGTAATCATCATAGTACCAATACAAATGAATTTTGAAATAATCTTTTTTTCCCGCGAATTAATTCCAACTTCCCCGAAATTTGGTAATTTTTAAAAAAGTGACAACACCGGTATTATTATGAGCGAATAGCGATGCGACCACGTGCCACGTGCTCTGCCGCCCGTCGCCCGCGGAAGGGTGCTTATCGCACATTTATTAAGTTACCTCTTTTTGCGAAATAATATTTATCTTTTTAGGGGGATATTTTTTTTAAGTTTATCCCGGTTTTGTATCCATTAATAGAATCAGTTATCGATACCTCACAACACCTTCACGGGTCGGACAGGGTTTTCTTAACATACTGTATATATATATACATACAGATGGAGCAAAAGAAGTTTCACTTCAGTCGTGTGGTCATAAGCACACTCGTTTTTTTTATTTTATTTTATTGTTTATTTCTTTACCCTCGCACGTTTTCTCATAATGTCACATTAGACATTGGCAGAATTGTTGACATTGGCACCATTGCCATAAACAAAAATAGAATAGAATATGATATTGTTCAACTAACACTTTTGGCTAATTTATTTGCTTACCTGTTATGTTCAGTATCAATGTATTTATTTATGTATGTATAATTATGGATATGTATGTATTTGTGTATCTATTTATTTTAGTATATTATATTTGCACCAACGACAGCCCCAGTTTGCGGTTCGGGAGAATTGTTCATCCTTTGGTTGCCTGGAAGAGATTGCATTAGCGATACGGCCGCCCATTTTATGTTTTTTGTGTTGAATGTTTTTTTGATCAATGTATTTATTAAAATTATAAACTAGCGCTTGACCGCAATCCCACCTGATGGTAAGCAGTGACGCAGTCGTTGATGGTAAAGCGCACTAGTTTATTAAGAGCCTATTCACTCTAGCTTTGAAGATACTCAAATTGTATTCCGACGGAAACACCGTCGCTGGCAAACTTCCGGTTTCCAGGGTTCCAGTCCCTCGATGTACGCGGTATAAAGGAGGAGGCGAAACGCTTCGTCCGGATTGTAATGGTGTTAACAAAGTAAGGGTGGAAACTTGCCGTACGCAGGGTCGTCCGATGATGGAACGGAGATGGGGAAATTGGTACGAATAAAATAGACAAGTGACATATGATTACAATTTACGTGTCCTCCAGGCTAAAGTGAATAGGCTCTTAACAAACTACACACATCAAAAGTGTCTAGGGATCAAGCATTTTTATGCGGATTTCTTGAGATTGAGATGTGGCTTTGTAATAAATTTATGATTTTATAAATTTATATGGATCCTTTTTGGTGCATTTCATAATTTGAATCAGGAACTGTGAATCAAATTCGAGTAAAAGATGAAAATCAGCTGTCAATATTTTCCCTATAAAAACATACAACGCATTGAAGACATTATTAGTGCTACTGTTTCCCTGCTACTGATTAACTCGGCGTCATAGGGGTTGGGTCTATGGGACCCGTGACGTTTTATTTCGCTTTCAGTTTTGTTACTGTGTGTGCGACGTTGCCGTTCTTCTCAGTAGCTGGAGCTACTGAGTTGTTGTATGCGTCGCAAGCAACATATTAGTCGTGGCACAACTGCCGTGGGAGTTACAGGTGCGCAAAGTTGAAAAAGGTACGTAAGACCCATCCCCGCAGTCAGTGTAACAATTTCACGCCATTTTGTTTTCATATTGTTTTACTCATTATCTGTGTTTTTATCCTTTTATGTTTAATTTATTTTTGTTGTTTACAGTTGTTGTTGCTAATAACATAGTTTAATGTATTTTATTTTTATTTTTGTAGGTACTTAGTAAAAAATGGATCGAGAAGAGGCAGAAAGAAGGCGTATTCTTACTATTTTACAAGAGTCTGACTCTGATTCTGAGTTGTCTGAGCAGGATATGTGTAACGAAGAAGATCACTTGAGTGAGCGTAGTAATTCTAGTGACACTGAACAAGATATCTCAGAGTCTGATGATGATGACGCACCACTAGCTACTCTGTTGCATAGAAATTATGTGCGAGAAGAGCAATGTACATCCAACTCGTCTAGTTCTTCAAGCGCAAACCATGAATCTTCATGCTTTTATCGTGGCAAAGACGGTACAATGTGGTGTAAGACGCCTTTTCGACAACTAAACAATTAAACGCAGGCGATTTATAAAAATATTAGGTATCAGCCTTGTCATGGAACACCTAAAACTTCGCCAAAATGTATCAGTGCTTCCACGTGAGTTGAGACGGAAAATTGGAAATTTTTTTGGTGAATCTATAGAGGACCCTCCAGCGAAAAAGGCTAATATTCGCAAACGGTGCCAAGTATGTTCAGCCAAGAAAGACCGTAAGACGAACTACACCTGCCAGAGTTGCAACAAATATATCTGTGTAGAACATATAGTACCTTTCTGTGCTGACTGTACCAAAGATAATGATTCAGAGTGATTGATTGTTTATTTTTTCCTAAAGTTAATTTAGTTTGATACAAAAAAGTGCCATGAAAACATTAAGGCTAATTATTAATTAATAATGTTATTACATTTAAGTGGAAGAGAAAATTTTTGTTGCCATTTGTCGCTCTTTTTTTAAATTGATTTTAAATATAATTAAAACATTATATAATATTATATATGTGTTTTATTTATTCACAAAACTACTTCAAAAACTATATACAAATAAATATTAACTTCATTTTAATAAAATATAGGAATAACTTTGATTTAGTCGACGGGTCTGTGAGACCCACTCCAACGTCCGCGTAACACTTTCCCACCCCCATGACGCCGGGTTAAAACCAACGTTATTATGGAGCGGCGACGTCATTTAAGCAGGGAAGAAATGCTCAGAGCCGTGGGAATGATAGAAGCTGGTTCCCGGCAACGTACTGTGGCTTTAGCTCTGAATACAAGTCAGAGTGTTATCAGTCGACTTTGGACACGTTACCGAAGCACTGGTACCGTGGCTGAGCGCCATGGAGAACGGTATCGCTGCACCACACGGAGACAAGACCGATACATTCAAATCTTAACTCGAAGAGCTCCAACAATAACCGCCATGATGTTAGCCGTGAGGCTTCATCACTCTTCAGGGAACTTAATTAGCGACCAAACAGTCAGAAACCGCTTTCATGAAGTGAACCTTCATTCCCGAAGACCGCTACGGGTACCAGCTATAGCAATGTACAATCGTAGGATTCGATATCAATGGGCTCTTGAACACAGAAATTGGGCAAAAGAACAATGGCGTTTCGTGTGCTTTTCTGATGAGTCTCGTTTTGGTATGAGACCGGATACAAGACGTATACGACACTGGAGAACCCCTGGACGCCAACAGCGATTAAAATCCTGCCAGGAAGTCCATCCTTATAGTGGTGGAACCATTATGGTATGGGCGGGTATTTGATCGGCGGAAGAACTGAGTTGATTTGGATCAGAGGCAACCTCAACGCTCAAATTTATGCTGAGACGATTGTATCAGACGTCATCGTTCCTCTACAAGTGCAAATCGGTCCCTTATTTCAGTTAATGCATGATAATGCACGACCGCACACCGCAAGAGTTGTAAGACAGACTCTCGCCGCAGCTAACATCAATGTCCTGCCCTGACGTGCTCAGTCGCCAGACTTGAACCCGATTGAGCATGCATGGGATATGCTACAGAGAAGAGCTCTGCCGAATACGTAGGGTATCCAGTCGCAAGAAGACCTTTTTTTGTTGTTGCAACGAACATGGGTGGCCATTCCACAGCGTGATTTGGATGAACTCATTTTGAGTATGCCAAACCGATGTTCTTGTGTTGTTAGTGTTCGCGGTAGAAACACGGATTATTAATTGTTTAAGTTACCCAATAAAATTTTAGAGAAAACTGTTATTTCAGTCTTTTTTTCGAACTTTTGTGTTAGTGGTTCAAATGTCAAATATCCCTTTATTAGGAAAATGGCAAATTTCTTTATTAATGCAAAGGTGACTTGGTTTATCGTTACTGTGACAAACAAAAACACTTTATTTGATGAATCCTTAAAGAAAATTTTAATTAATATCAATCAGGAGAAAAGTTATTGCAAAAATATATGTTGATTCCTAGACACTTTTGATGTGTGTAGTACGCTTTACCATCAACGATTACATTACTGCTTACCATCAGGCGGGATCGTGGTGAAGCACTAGTTTATAACATAAAAAACAGAGAGCAAAATGCCGGGTAGCTAGTAGTAATGACAATAATTTAAGAATAGGTATAGATAAAAAGGCTCAGCAGCTTGGCATCTCCAACAGTTTTATCTAGCAGTAAGGTTTTGATGTATACTCGTAGCTGCAATTAACTATGAATTGATCTTGACTGTTTGATTTGCTTACGCAATAATTTAATTGCGTTTAAATCCATACTACCCATACTAATATTTTAAATGCGAAAGTAACTCTGTCTGTCTGTCTGTTACGCTTTGCCGCTTAAACCTCTCGACCGATTTTGATGAAATTTGGCACAGACAATCTTTAGACCCTGAGAAAGAACATAGGCTACCTTTTATTAAAAAAAATGATATTCCCGAGGGAAATCTAAAAAGCGCGATATAACCGAATTCTGCGTGGGCGAAGCCGCGGGCGCAAAAAATAATATTGGGGAAGCTCATTATATGGCCATATATGTGTTATTAGCTAAAAACTGCAAACCAACTGTATGAGGTGGAAAGCTTTGCCTTAAACGCAATACTTCGATGCCTGCCTATCCCGTGGTCATACCACATGCCAACTACGCTAAACCACAAGGCATAACATTCCCGAGGGTTCGACCAAAATCAAACCAAGCCTAGATACTACGCAAGGGCGAAATTTCCCGAGGGGATTTTTTTACTCGCAGTAGCTTTTTAACACCTTTTTCTTAGTACCGAGAGTTGAAACTCTAATGCACTGTAATGAATTCTTTATACTAGTCTTAACACTTAGAATTTTAATCTCATGTCTATTCGAACTAGGGTTAGCCCAACTTGTGTATATAAGGAACACTATTGATAGAATACTGAAAGCCTGAAACCCAACAAACACAGGTTTAAATGAACCTAGTTCGGGTGGTCCCAGCATGAATTTTAGAACGTAATTTTCTCCCATTATAGTTTGTATTAGTCTACAAATTAGTCTAAAAATATATATATATTATACAGAGATCTACATTTTTTTCAATTGGATTTTCAACTGTTAGAGCTAAGCAGAGGATTGAAAATCCAGTACAAAAAAAAAATCGCAGTAAGAAAAACGTGCTTGTGAGAACCTGGCCTAAGTCGGCACACAAGCTGTGATTAAAAGGGAAAGAACAAAGAGATTTACGACCTTATCCCTCAAATGAAGATTATCGCAGAGTTTTCGGAGATATTCCCCCTTATTCATAAAAACTGCTTAAAGTTAACGAGTGATTAGAGATTCTTTAACCATACATTTTTGACCTTTTAACGTCACTTAACTTAAATCATCCTTTATGAATAAACACCACAGTGTTTAAGGGGTTTATTCACAATCGATTTTTAAAGTTAAGTGACCTGCAAGCGTCTGAAATGTATGTTTGAAAAATCGCTAATCACTAGTTAACTTTAAGCAGCGTTTATGAATAAGGGGGATTATTTGTGAAATGGTTAGGACAGAATGCGAAGATATTTTGTAAGTTAATATAAACAAATGATCCAGACATGTTTTTATATAAGACATCAGGCATAGTGCATAATAAGCTTATAATATTCCCACGGCTGGGGCTGAGGCGTCCTTTATGTGAAGTGTGTTAATATGTGTGTGTGTGTGTGTGAGAGAGAGAGCCGTAATCCATCACCAGTACAAGAACCGTGGTGGCTCAGAGCAAAAATATTTTGTAATATCATTTACCACCAGTGCCAGACACTTGTATCAGACAGGCTCTGTGTTCCTATCATAATTAGATCGTCTGCCATTCGATAAGGAGTAGTTTCATTCCTTAAGGGTGTCGAGGAAATCTCCGATGCAGCCCGGACTCTGAATTTGGTTTTGTACCCGGATAATGGACTACCTTTGCAAGAAGATAGCCCTCCACTTGCAGAGTTTCTGTTCGTTTATTTAAATCCACTAGTTTCTACGATAAATCCTTTACTGTACAAGCAGTTCGGCTATGGAATGACTTGCCCGTGTCCATAAGGCGTGCTCAAACTCTGTCCACTTTTAAAACTATGATAAGAAAGCACTTCCTCTCTCTTTAAACATGTCATTATATTTTATCTGCTCTTGTATAATGTTTATTAATTAGATGTATATATTTGGTTAAACTAGTATGATACTTTTAACGTACATATTTATTGTATACTCTATGTAAATAGTACACTGTAGACTACCTACACTATTTCTCTCTCCTTCCCCTTAGTATTCCATCCAAAGCTTGTCTGTAAAAGATCGCTCTTAGCGATAAGACCGCCCATTGTTTCACCCTTTGTAAAATCTTAATATTTGTGTTCTGTAATCTATGTGGTGTACACAATAAACTATTCTAATCAATTCTATATAGAATCAATAGAATCAGGAACGTAATAAATGAAATCAAAACTTTTTTAAGTAACTTGTAGCTTTCCATGTACAATGTGAACTACAACACGACAAAAAGTATTATTAAGAGTGAATTCAGCCGTTACAGTTTCTGACTTTCAGTTGAGCGAATAATAGATGTGAGAGACTTGCTAACAGCAATGTTGGAAACAAAACTAAACAAGACGTTTAGGACAAAGTTTATAGCTGCAAACAAAAGTTATGTAAAGTTGTTTTGATATCATAACATCACGCAAGTATTCCTCGAATGGTGAGGCAAAATTGTCTTTTTTTTTGTAAGAATCTGAAGTATTACAGAGTGAATAAAAAAATGTGAATATTAGCAAAATTGGGTAAAAGACTTCCTGACTGAACGGTCCCTCCCGAGTTGTTGTCGACGGATGCTCATCGGAGCCCATGTCGAAAAATGCCGGTGTTCCTCAGGGGTCTGTTCTGTCTGCAACTTTGTTCCAGCTGCATATTAACGATCTGCTGATGTCTTTTTTTTATAATTTGCCGTCAACTCACTTCTTGCGTGGCAAGAATTCTTTTTTACTTTTATTTTTCTGCCAATTCTCTTTTTTCCGCTCTCATGTTTTTTGCGGCATTATCCTTGGATCTGCTGATGTCCGGTATCTATGGGTATGCAGATGACAGCACAGTTGTGGAGAGATACCTGCCGGAAGCTCGGGCTAGTAAGGAATCAATCCGGTCTGAAAGAGAGGCTATGGTAGAGCGTACGAGTGCTGCACTACAGGCAGTCTCCGAATGGGGTAAAGCCAATCTTGTAGCATTCAATGCCTCCAAAACACAGGCGTGTCTTTTCACCGCCAAAAGGAGCCCGTTCCCCTTGGCTTCTACTTTTCAGAATGTGTCATTGGAGTGCACCGACCGCCTTCAGCTTTTGGGAGTTGAGATTTCCTCAAACTTAAACTTTGGGCGGTTCATTGAGTCCAAGGCCAAGGTGGCTGCCAGAAAACTTGGCTTCATTCCAAAGGTCCACGGTACTTCAAACCAGGGCAGCTTCTAATGTCGTACAAAGCACAGGTCCGCTCGTGTGTGGAGTACTGCAGCCACATTTGGGCTGGTGCTGCGAAATGTCACCTGGCTACTTGGGATTCAGTGGAGAGGCGTGCGAAGAGGCTGATTGGCGACCCAGATTTAACTCGAAACGGTTTCCAAAGCCTGGAGCACAGGCGTAGAGTAGCCAGCTTTTCGGTCTTCTATAGGATGCATTCTGGCGAGTGTGCAAGGGAATTGCATGATTTAATTCCCCCATCTCCGTTCCACTATCGGACGACCCGTCGTACGGCGACTTTCCACCCTTACGTTGATGACACCACTATGATCCGGACGAAGCGATTCGCTTCTTCTTTTATACCGCGTACATCGAGGGACTGGAGCAATTTGCCGGCGGCGGTGTTTCCGCCACACTACAATTTGAGTGTCTTCAAGGCTAGAGTGAATAGGCTCTTAATAAACTAGCGCGCTTTACCATCAACGATCGCATCAGGCGGGATTGCGGTCAATCGCTAGTTTATAATTTATATTAAAAAAAATGTTATATTGTGTCTACAGAATAAAGACGAGGGTCAATTTATACGGACCGAACGACAATGTAAACGAAATGAATGGAGAAAATTGAAAGCAATCTAAAGGTCGTTTAAGAGATAGATTTTAGGGCAAAACCTAGCACCCATTCGCCTTGGCACAAGAATCCCGCTGCAAAACAATAGGATCGAGGCCTATTGTTTTCGACCTGTTTCAGTCGAGACTCTGGGCTATAAATCCAACCAAAATTCTTAGATTGGGAGCACCTGATTATCCCGGGGGCAAATACATACCTATATTTGATTACAGAATTCGAGATATTTTTATATATAGTTTCAGAAAAACGAACTAAATGTCATAAGTGACACAGTTCAAATTGAGTTCATTGATATAAAAATAAAATTAAGGCATTTTTATTGCAAATAGACACTCGAAAGTAAATCTTTATATTCAGATATTTAGGTGAGAACTAGGCGATAAAATATAAATACTCTCGAGATTATGGAAGCAGTTTTCGGTAATCGCCCTTACAACTACGAAAGCAATGAAATGGCCAAACCTCAATTAAACGCTATAGATGTATAAAAAACATTGATGATGAATTGTAATTTGAATTTAATATTACCAAGCCGTTTTATGTACTACAAACATCTAGTTAGGCAGAGCACATTATTCAAAGTTGGACTGCCAACCAAATGGTCTTGGGGGATATTACCGTGCCCGACTCGCTTGTCGTGTGTAGTAGGGATGTGTAGAGGAACGACGGTAACTTGTGTGTTTATCCGAGGAAAAATGGGAATATGGATTGGAGAACTGCATTACAATAGTACCTAAGTAAGGCCTAAGTAAAGCCTAGTTAACTAAGGCTTTGGTTTAGTTTTTTTAAAGCTTTTCCCCACACTACGTTTTACTCCTGTATTGTAGGTGCATTTACAAACATTTAAACTTCACACACACAAACCACCAGACCCGGAACCATTACCTGTAGGCAATGCAAATATTTCTTCCGTGCATAAATCGAATTCGCGACACGCAATGCAGCAGTATTTCGATACCGGAAAGCGAATTATGTAACTCAAATGGAGGACACCTGGCAAGGTAAAGTGATGACAGTTGGAGAAAGGCTGTGACTTAGAAAGATTAGAAGACGAGATGTCGGTCGTCCGGCGACTAGATGGGTAGACGACATCGTGGCTAACAGTGGCAAAACCAGGATAGTTATCACTGACCCTATCTCATTTGGGAGGAATGCTAAGACCGGCCAATATGTTATTCTTCTTTTAACCCATTATTAAAACAATATGGCTAGTTTATAGGTTCAGTATAAAATAGCTGTTAAATTAAGCATTGAACATTTATCTCCTAGAACAACACGACAAAGCCTTTCATATATCCAATAGTCAAACTTCAAGATTCAGGCGAATACATCATATCTATTCCCCCCACTATTAAAATAAATGACATCCACTAACCTAAAAACAGAACGAAGTATAAACAATATACCTACCATGGAACTTCTATTAGGCCAACCAGATAAGAACCCAAGCGTTCCTCTAAAAGTAGTTTATTTTTACGACACATCGTAAAGAAACTAAGACATATCGATACTATCGATTCTCGACAATCGATATAAAACAATAAACATCGAATGAATACAGCACTAACAACGGTTTGGGAAATAAGCTTGCAATGAAGGTGTATCTCACACAGAACTATGCCTTTATCGGTTATCCAAAACATTGATTGCAGAATTTTAATTTTGAAC
Source organism: Sesamia inferens (assembly GCA_037179545.1). NCBI lineage: Eukaryota > Metazoa > Arthropoda > Insecta > Lepidoptera > Noctuidae > Sesamia > Sesamia inferens. The sequence goes on from CM073949.1 coordinate 8,839,630, forward strand.
CCCGTTAATGGCCGAGGTATTCGAATAAGTAGCCATTTATAGTAGATTGTTATACAAGGGGCGAAAATTACCTATTATATACGAGATAGATTACAATGAAGGAAATATAAAGCAAGTTACAATCGGTTTTTAGCGTCGTATGCTGCACTCTACTTTCCACTGCGACTGCGAGAAAATCAAAACAATCCAACACAATATTAAATAAATAACAATCACTAATTAGAATAAGAAAGTATTTACAATTAGAGGAAAACCCTAGAGATAAAACAACGATATAACACAAGCCTTATAACTCTTCAAAGTGCTGGCCAAAATTATTCAAATTAAAACAAAAACCGAGCGTGTTTAGTGCTTATCACACTTGGGAAAGTAGTAAAAATAAATTGAGCAAACGAGTGTTTGTGTTTGTGAACAAATGGGATACAACCTCTCCACTATCCAGCAATTTAGGATTATATCGTCGTTTACATTGACATTAAGAACAATTGGAGCTGACTAATCCTTGAACCTAGATCTTTATATGTAAATGTTTTCTGGACAACAACGTGGTCATACAGACGAATAAGAAAAGGGATTATCTTTTCTTAAATGTCATACAGACAGATAAGAAAAGATAAAATCGCTCTAGAAGTCTCGAGGTTTCTGTTGTTTAGCTCGCCACCGATTTCTAGAGCCATGACAAAAGTAAAAATTATTTTTTCCTTTTCAGTGTTTTTTTGAAGTCGGTTTCTGTTTTTTGTAAAAAGTTTTTATTTCGTGCTTTTCAGTGTCTTAGTCAAAATTCGAAAATTACTTTTCACCTCATAACAACAGTGGCAGCCATAACCCATGTTAGAATAAATTCTCATCAATACCAAAAAAATCCCTATCTCAAAAACTACTGAACCGATTTTGATAACCTTGCAGTATTATCTAAGTTGGACAATACCTAGTACAACGAAAAAAGAATTACTTAAATCACACTTGTAGTTCCGGAAATATGCGCGCACAAACATAAAAACATACAAACACTTTTTAAATTTGTTCAGACGCTGATATAGACTAACATATACGAAAACTGAGCAGTTCTGGAAATATTACATACATACGGGTCGAATTGATAACCTCCTTTTTTTGAAATCTGTTAAAAAGGCAGTCGTGGGAAACTGAAATCATTATTACGTATATGTATGGGGCGAATTGATAACCTTATTTTTTTTGAAGTCAGGATAAAAATGACCTAATCGAACGAATTACTTAGGAATAGAAAAGAATGGAGAAAAGTATTATTAGTTCTGCTTAATCCGCCGCTTACTCGAGGCAACTGTCAGTTGACAGAGACACAGACCCACCAGACAAAGCCTTTCTGCCAAGCGATTTGTCGTGTTCCGGCATGATGTCTGGTGGTATTACCAATCAACCTTGAACCTTAACGCTTTAGCGATAACGTTGAAATTCTAATACAGAAATTTGACAGATTGTAGCAGCCTCATGTGCAGTCGTCTATGCCATCAATTATTTGATAGAAATTAACCATATTAGATACCTGGAAATAGTAAACTAGTAAACAAAAGTCATGATAATGATTGACAGTCAGGTTATATTTATCTTTTATTATTTAAAAATGACCTAATCGAACGAATTACTTAGGAATAGAAAAGAATGGAGAAAAGTATTATTAGTTCTGCTTAATCCGCCGCTTACTCGAGGCAACTGTCAGTTGACAGAGACACAGACCCACCAGACAAAGCCTTTCTGCCAAGCGATTTGTCGTGTTCCGGCATGATGTCTGGTGGTATTACCAATCAACCTTGAACCTTAACGCTTTAGCGATAACGTTGAAATTCTAATACAGAAATTTGACAGATTGTAGCAGCCTCATGTGCAGTCGTCTATGCCATCAATTAATTGATAGAAATTAACCATATTAGATACCTGGAACTAGTAAACTAGTAAATAAGAGTCATGATAATGATTGACAGTAAGGTTATATTTATCAGCTATAAAATCTCACATCCATTATGTTATTAGGTACTCTCACAAGGTTTTATCATAATTAAGAGTATTTAGCAACTTTCTAACAGTAACAGAATAATTTATCAAAGATCATCTTACAAAGAAATTGCACTCTAAAGAGTGTTAAATTTTTTTTGCAGGAATACATAAAAATGCAAACAAAACATTATACTTAACTTCCAATAACCTACAACATGGCCGCTACAAAATAACACCCCAGATAATCCCCCTTTATCCACTTTTCCAACAATATTTTACAATTTTCTCAGTACTTTAGTTTTTCCAAAATCCTTCAAAAACCACCGTCAAAAACCCCGCACTAATCGCTCTCTAATTTTTTAAATTATAGTTTCGTTTCAAGTTAGAAAAGGCCACAATATAAAAAATAAATGGAATTTTACACCAAATAAATGTAGACTAATATTTTGGAACAGTTTAAAGAATTATTAATCAATAATAAAACAATTATTTATAACATAATATCAACAATAGATATTGATCCATTATAATTTCCCGAGGTTATTACAATCAGAGATGAAAATGAACCCAGTATTAAATGATTCATGAAATTTAGTTCTATCTAAAATGTAAGTTACACACGCTATGAAAGTGTCAACATAACTGAAAACTGAGGGCATTAAGTGGCACAAAGCTAACAAACGTGTTAATTACTTTCAAGTTCAACAGAGAGAGAGTAAATATCTACTAAGTTACATAATACTACAGTTGTGACGTCAAAACATGAAAATGGAGCTGGACGCCTTGTACATTACCTATAAAGGGTGTATCTGACATCGACGCACAAACGAGTACCATGGATCCAGTACATGATTCTGAACCCCCCAGTGGTGGAATTTTTCGTCGGCTTTTTCACGATTTAAAAAAATATATATGTAGTCTTTTTCACTTTAGACCATTCATAATTACAATACTTTTATAACCCAATAAGATTTTAAAATAAACATTAATTAATTCGCTATTTACATAAAAAAGCGCGAAAACAAAACTCGAAAAAATATCTTATCAGCTGATTTAATAGAGTTCACATCAGGGATAACTACAAACCCGCACGGCGGCACGCTTGCAACGTTCAACGGCCGAGCTGACCTATGAACCAGCATTGTTCGTGTTTTCATTTATTGTCGTATTGTCAGCACCGCTCTGTATAAGTAGTATACCTACTTCTCACTACATACAAAGAAACTGCATGTGTATTCAAATACATTTCCTTTATAATGCAATTCATAAATTGAAAAAACCTTGACCTAAATAAAGCTGCTGGGATTAGAACTATAAAAGTAACTTAGTCCTTATTACTTTAATAACAAAGTTCACACTCAAATAAAGTTTTTAATCTTGCTTGATATGGTATCTGGTTTATGCTTTTATTTAATTAATTAGCGACCCACCCCTGCTAGCAAGGTTTTTACGACTTACAAATACTGGGAGGATTATTTAATTCGTGCAAGAGTATAAATCAACTAGCTGAATCATGCGGTTTCATTCCCAAAAGTTTTAAACCCGTGGGAATCGACGACACGTTTGGTGCAGTGGCTGAGCTATCAACTGCTTAGCCACGTGTATTTTAATCATCTGTTCACATCTTTTTTTATATACAAATTATACATCAGCGCTAACCCGCAATCCCGCCTGATGGTAAGCAGTGATGTGATCGTTGATGGTAAAGCGCGCTAGTTTATTAAGAGCCTATTCACTCTAGCCATGAAGTGTGCACTCAAATTGTAGTGTGACGGAAATACCGTCGCTGGTGTCAACAACGTAAGGGTGGAAACTCGCCGTACGACGGGTCGTCCGATGATGGAACGGAGATGGGGGTATTAAATCATGCAATTCCCTTGCTCACTCACCAGAATGCATCCTATAGAAGACAGAAAGGCTGGCTACTCTACGCCTGTGCTCCAGGCTTTGGAGACCGTATCTATAGCCGTCCAGTAGTTTTTTTATATAAGAGTTACATACATACCTACACCCAAACGTTTACGACGGGATAGCGGGATAGCACATATGATAGCGGGGTAAAAAATATCTCCATGTTTAAGCGTGACTACGTAATAACCAAACCATTTTATTGTGTTAAATTACAAGCCAATTTATACTTTTTATAACTGCTTGAGTAGCGTTTTAGTGTGGTCCAAATTGTTATGTGCCGTTCACGATGAATTTATTTATTTAATGCTATGGAAATGTGCCAAACATACAACTTTCCTTCTAACTAAGCTTTTCTTCATAATATATCAAGTCTTGTGTTGCGTTAGAAACGGAATATTTTGGCACATGATTTAGTTCACGAAGAAAAATACATGCTTTCAATTATTTATTCCTCGTCTTCGAGGAGACTATAGATATATATTTTCTTACTTAATACTTATACATATATATAATAGTCATCATCATGAACATCTCAGCGTAAATCCCAGTCGCATCCGAAGCTTTTTCAGCTTTGGAGCCTGGGGTGCGCTTTACCAGTCTAACTGCTCATTTGGCTAAACTTCGATATTTTCCATGAAGCGACTGCCGTTTGACCTCCACAACCTGAAGGCGATATCGAAGTATTGCAGATACACCAATTGTTGGACTTTTGAGAGCTCCAACAACCCGTAACCACTGCCATTAGATGTTCGTATGGCAACCGGGAGAAAAGGCTTCACCTGCTTTCCGAAGCAGGACCAGACCAGTGCAAATATTCATTTTCATGCATACAAATATTTGCACTGCGCGGGGACTAACCCGCGCCACCTTGAGCAGCGGCCGCGTTCGCTACCGCTACGCCACGGAGGCTGTCACTGTTGTGTATATAAAAGTAATAAGTACCAATAAATATATTTATACATAGGTACACATATGTGTATTCCTCTGTAGTTATACATGGGGATAATATTATTTATTATTAGATTACTAGTTGCATTGCCATGCCATGAGGCCTCCGACTTCTCAAGGGCCACCTCCAGGCGCAGGCGCAGGATGCGGTTCACCACCAGTGACACCGCAGCCGTGGCTAACAACGTCTGTTCCCTGTGCGAGCTCCCCCGGGCAATGACAAGCGTGTCGTCCGCATAACACGTCAAGTCGGCGCCCCACGGGAGCTCGCCTCTCAACACCCAGTCGTATCCGATGTTCCACAGGAGCGGTTCCAAGGCCGATCCCTGTGGAACACCGCGCGACCTTTGGTGCCGACGGGCACCGTCACGTCCCCGATAGATGACGCATCTGTCCTCCAGATATAAATCAAAATCTATGATCAACTACTCTTTTAGGTCTCAAGATGCCAACTGTTTCATATATTTATACCCTAGTAAAAATAAGAGATATTACATAAGGAATATCTCATAAAACTTGAACCGTCTACGCTTCAAAGACCACGGGGGAATAATGTCAAACCGATAAAATTTGTCGCACAATATTTCCAACATATTCTTTAAGGAAAGGAAAACAGAATAATAAAAGCAACCTAGGAATAAACTAATATTCTACTTTCTGTACTTTTCTTAATCAAATAGAAAGTAAAAGATGGAGTGAAGTGTTTTAAGTTCTTTAATTAAATTTATGCTTTTAAGGTCTCTCTATTCAGGTAGGGAGGCGAAATTCATGAGGAATTTAATAAAAAGAAAACGAATTCGAGGGAATCCTCTATGGCTAGCGATGATAGGGATGTTCCGTGATTGTCGATACAATCGAAATGTTGCATATTTGTGGTAAATTTCAGGTGATCTAGAGAAAGTTTTGCTAGTTTTGGTTAAGAATAATGTTTCAATTAAGTAAGTGGTGTATACCGTAGAATTCCTAAACATATTATGTATTGTATTCTATGGCGGTACGTAATTTCTGGTACTGGTCTGCAGGGTAATTGCGTAAAACACTATCAGTAGCAATGGACAGCTTTCGTGGCGTAGCGGTAGCGAACGTGGCCGCTGCGCAAGGAGGCGCGGGTTCGATCCCCGCGCAGTGCAAATGTTTGTATGCATGAATATGAATATTTGCACTGGTCTGGTCGTGCCTCGGAAAGCACGTTAAGCCGTTGGTCCCGGTTGCCATACGAACATCTAATGGCAGTCGTTACGGGTTGTTGGAGCCCTCAAAAGTCCAACAATTGCTCTAACTGCAATGCTTCGATATCGCCTTCGGGGTATGGAGGTCAGACGGCAGTTGCTTCACAGAAAATATCGAAGTTTAGCCAAAAGCATGAATTAAAGAAAGCGGACCACAGACTTCAAAGCTAAAAAAGTTTCGGATGCGATTTGGAATAACGCTGAGATGATGATGATTATGATGACTGTCAGTAGCAATGGGTTTCATTTTGACAGTTCAACAACATTCATTGCGTTATTTACGTTGTTGAGCAGACACATTTTCCAACATCTGAAGCAATGGATTAAAAATATGCATCAAAATGATTCCAACAGCTAGTAGGTAATACTGTGTTACACAATTAGGGTGCTGGTTTATAGAGAATGTATTCTAATTGTGGACAAACAATTAAAACAACAAATTAATTTCTTTACAATTGTGTGAGTTCCCCAATTTTATTCTTGAAGAGTAGTGAATACTGTTTGTAGGTACTACACATAGTCTTGACTACTCCTCCAGTAAAATTCATAAATGTCATTGAGAACTTTAATGAAATATAGGAATGCCTGGAATACCCTACAACTAATACAACTCTGCCTAACTCAATAGCAATATTATTTTTTCTCGGTGGTAGGCCATAACATCGGCCGCCGGCAGAAGTTACCACCCACCAGACAAAGCCTTGCCGCCAAGCGATTTGTCGTGTTCCGGCATGATGTCTGGTGAAGCCGTACGGAGGACGGGTCTGAGCAGTTGTGTTGCGATGTGTGTCGGGTACGATGCGCCTAATGTTGTTGTGTTGGGAGTTTGGTCGTGGAGGGTCTTCAGATCAATCTCCCTTTGACGCAGCATCGTTGGTCGTGTTGTTGGGTTTAACATTGCACCACCTCGCTCAATTACCGTCTCCCTTCCTACTCGCTCAGTTTTTCTGAGTGAATAGGCTCTTAATAAACTAGCGCGCTTTACCATCAACGATCGTATCACTGCTTACCATCAGGCGGGATTGCGGTCAAGCGCTAGTTTATAATTATTAAAGAAAAAAAAAATTATTCAAACATTCACCCGCAAAATATTTAGTAACAAAAAACTTCGTAAACGAAATCTCAGTGTTATATCAAAAACTTGAACTGCGCGCAGTAATCACTAGTACTGCACTAACTACAAAGGTTTCATTGTATTGCAACCTCGCTTCATTAAAACAATATAGCATCTAGAAATGGATGTGTTCAGGTCAAGGCAAGACACTTCAAAATGAGGAAGTAAAGTTTACGTATGGGAAAATAACTGTCTGTATGTTAATAATAAACATATTCACGGATTAATTAATGGACGACATTTCGATGATATACAGCCATGGGCTAGGTAAGGCGAATTCGCGGGCACAAGATAGCAAAAATGATGTCCTATTTTACCTATCGAACGGAACCGATTTTAACAAAACTCACTGAAGCCTTAGAGAAGAAGAAGAAGAAGTCTTAGTTTTAACAACGACTCGGAGAAGATTAACTCCCCACCAAAAATCACACTTGTAATCATCATCGGGACAAAGTGGTGATTCCAGCTCCTCTTAAAATACCAATTAAGGAACCCCCAGCGCAATGCCTGTAAAGCACATCACTGGGATGATATTTTCCACTGGATAAAAATGCGAGCAAAAGCTTTTCCACAGAGTGTGACTGACATAATTTATAATCCTTTTGTAAAAGTAGCAACTTGATATATAGTTCAGAACAACGAAGCGACGCGGAAACAAATTTACAACCAGCGGGTTTCACCAAAAAGTTTCGCAAAAAATGGATTCATTCTATCAATTGTCTGTAGTGAGTGGGAAAAACCTTTTCTTTTTAATGATGAAATGTATATCGTGTGGTTAACATTATTGAAAGTTTCATGTATCGTCGTCGTCGTAGCTGTTAAGGAAGGAAATCTAGTGTAGAATATTAATATACAATATATTATTTCCCAATGGCTTTTTTGTCGGTACGTCATAACTTCCTTCATACTTGATCAATATACATAAATGCGGTATGATTTTAAAGGTTTTCTTGATTCTACACCGGAAAAATATACAATTTACTCACATTTCAGTGGTTTTCGAAAATTTATGTTTGAAAATCAAGGTTTTTTCAAATGCCGCCCTCGACTCTATCGTGAACACCGAGCGTGAGAATGTGCGAAAACTTCGCACGGGCCGCCTAATATATTTTGTTTTGAAACAAAGAATCCATAGAGTATCTTGTGTAATGTTAGTAACAGTATATAAAATCAAATTATTATCTAGTGTTAGTAGTAGATTTATTAGTCAGTGTGGCCAATCACGTTCTGGGGCCCTATTATAACGTGTTACAACCATCATGGTTCCTTTGTGAAAAATGTTACCGCTATTCATTCTGTATAACTACATCTTTGTCTGACATTGTAATAATATTAACTCCCCAGCACAAACTGCCTTATATAGGAGATTTACATTCTCTAAAGTTTTCAGGATGCGGTGATAAACAATTATCGTCTTAACAATTGTGTTAACTAGATATATTTAAAAAAAAACTAGTAATATTTAAAACATCAAGTTGTTGCGGAAACGGTATTAATTTATTAAAAGTTCCAAAAACACAAATGTCTGTTTAGATATTTGGAAAATAATTTGAAAATGTACACACATTAAGTCAATCATTTTTTTGTGTTTAACTCCTACAAACACGACTGTAATTTAATTAATAGGTATAAAGGAGTCTACGTAATTAAAAATACTAGCTTACGATATTATCTAATAACGGTAATATAAAAATACTAGCTTACGATATTATCTAACAACGGTATTTTAAAAATACTAGCTTACGATATTATCTAATAACGGTAATATAAAAATACTAGCTTACGATATTATCTAACAACGGTATTTTAGATTTTTCCTTAAGTAGTATATAAAGTTTTACAGGCGTATACAGTTCTCTCGGTGGTAAGCCGGCCATCCATCGGCCGCCGGCAGAAGTTACCACCCACCAGACAAAGCCTTGCCGCCAAGGGATTTGTCGTGTTCCGGCATGATATCTGGTGAAGTCGTACGGAGGACGGGTCTGAGGGGTTGTGTTGCGATGTGTGCCGGGTACGATGCGCCAAATGTTGTTGTGTTGGGAGTTTGGTCGTGGAGGATCTTCAGATCAATCTCCCTTTGGCGCAGCAACGTTGGTCGTGTTGTTGTGTTTAACATTGCATTTGCATCACCTCGCTCAACTGCCGTTTTCCTTCCTCTTCGCTCAGTTTTTCCGAGTGAATAGGCTCTTAATAAACTAGCGCACTTTACCGCCAACGATCGCATCACTGCTTACTACCAGGCGATATTGCGGTCAAGCGCTAGTTTATAATTATTAAAAAAATAATAATAATAATGTCCTGAAAAAAAGATTTGTGAATCTTTCAATAAATGGTTTATTGTATACTTTTTGTCGCCAAAGTCGCCACTCTTTTCTGACATTAACAGAAAAAATAAATTTCCGTGCCGACTGTAGTTGGCGTAAAATCCATATTTATGCCCCCAAGCCTTGCAGAACCATCCAAGAATTCTTTTGTACGCTGCACTTCTTGCTAATGAGCATGCTGACCTTGACATCTAAGGAAACAGTAAACATGAATGTACTGCATTATGACGTCATCAATTATATACCTTTCCTTCACTTCACTTTCTACCATCAAATGAACATCTCTTGTAAGGAGCAACATTTAGTGGTCTATTAGGAAGGAATTAAATCTCCATTGCATACTTAAGAATAGGTTAAGAATCTCCATATCGTGAGAACCTAAGTAAAAAGTATATTTGAAGACTATCGACCGCACTTCTGCTTGAATATTTAACCAAAATTCAACCCAGTTTCATGTTGAATTGATAGTAGTCACGTGTAACTAACATGTTGATGCTTAGGAATACGAGAATATTGGGTAAGTTGAGATGTCTAAGGTTTTCGTTTCGCTACTTAGACTTATTTTTAATGCGCAAGTGCTAAGGTCATTAACAGCTGATTCACTCTAGCCTTGAAGACGACGGGAAGACTGCCGAAGGCGAATTGTTTCAGTCCCTCTATGTACGTGGTATAAAAGAAGACTCAGAACGCATCGATTACTAAAATGATGGCCTTAAAAACCACGTAGGATATTCAGTAGCGCGTTTTTGTTTAGGTAGTTGACTAGTTGTTGCTGTTTGTGAAAACGGGAGTAAGCAACAAAGCAACGAAATATGCATTTTGAAACAGAGCAGCCAATTTTACTTTTTATTAGAAGATATTTATACGGACAAGGGTTACCTACTTTTACCTGCCAAGGCAGAGGGTTTTCCGAAAGATATATTGGAAGCCCCTGGCACACACGCCAGTGAAGATAAACAAGTGGGATTTAGGAGAGGTATTTTTTTATTAAATTATAAACTATCGCTTGACCGCAATCCCGCCTGATGGCAAGCGGTGAGGCAATCATTGATGGTAAAGCGCACTAGTTTATTAAGAGCCTATTCACTCTAGCCTTGAAGACACTCAAATTGTAGTCCGACGGAAACATCGCCGCTGGCAAATTGTTCCAGACCCTCGATATAAAGGAGGAGGCGAGGGAGGCGAGGAGGAGGTCATTTGATGATTTCTCTATATATTATGATAATAGTATGTACGTGTACACAACTTATTCACCTATTGCATTTATAACTATTTATTTTTTTGTTTAATAGGGTAGTTGACTAAAAAAAACTAATTAATCCGTCAGTTAGATTTCCAAAAAAATACTAAACACGTATTTTTTCTTTTTTCATATAAACAAACAATAATTAAAATACAATGAAGACGACACAGTGCGTTGAAAACTCGTGTGACGTCACTGCAGCGAGGAGTGACTTCACCAGTCACCACTCCTGATCTAAAACAAAATATACGTATCCAATATTTTTCGATAATTTGAATGACGGACTAAATAGAATCATTTTTTTTTAACTCAGGAAGCAGCCCTATTGTTACCCTCAACTAAAGCACCAGTCGTCTATTTTCTCCATCACGCTTGGTTGACTGGTAGAGAATACCTAAAGGCATAAGACCGCATTTGTGTCTAATTTGAGCGAAAATCTAATATATAAAATTCTCGTGTCACGGTGTTCGACATTAAACTCCTCCGAAACGGTTCGACCGATTTTCATGAAATTTTTTGTGCTTATCCGGTATCTAAGAGAATCGGCCAACATTTATTTTTCATCCCCCTAAATGTTAGGGGTACTCCATCCCTAATTTTTTTTTTTATGTTTTAGACAAAATTTTTAATTTCTATTTTTTTTATGATACAACATACAAAAATACATACAATCCCCAATTTTGACCCTTCTACGATCAACCCTTATTTTTTAATAGCCATTTTAGTAATTTAATCTATTATTTATATGGCAAAACAACGTTTGCCGGTCAGCTAGTATTAAATAAAACAGTCGAATTGAGAACCTGCAGTTTTTAGGAGTCTGTTCAAAATAATTGAATTACAACTATATCTACTGCTCTGGCAATCGATCTAAAGCTGTAGCGTAGGTATCCCTCACCAAAGATGGCGCCCAACAAAACAAGCTATAAATTACTTCGACGAGAGACGAGGCGAACTATGTATGTTATGTTATGTTGAACGAAAACTGACCTGATTCGGTGTCTGTTAAAAATAGTTACCGTCTGAGAAATATCTATTCCTGGATCCAAAATGTTTCTTGGGAAGTTAGTGAATGGTAACGATTGCGGCTCTATTCGTAAGTTCGAACCCACACAGCGCTTTTATATAAATTATCTTATCACTACTGATCTCAAAACAGTAGATTACTACAGTCATCATCATCTCAGCGTTAAACCATATTGCATCCGCGGCTTTCGCGTTGGGAGCCCGGAGTCCGCTTTCCTGCACTTCGCGCTTCTCCTCCATTTCGCGCGATCTTTAGCATCCTGTGGTAAAAGATTATTGGCAAGGATGTCATCTCGTACAACGTCAAGCCAGCACTTTTTTGGTCTATCCCGCTTGTTCCTGCCCGGCGGAGGCGCCATGGTAAAACATTTGTTACCCACGTAACGTAGACTACTACAGTATTTTCCACATAATGAGGAGACTGGCATGTCCTAGAACACAAAGTTTTGATGACATGTCATCATCATCATCATCATCTCAGCTTTAATCCCAGTCGCATCCGAAGCTTTTCAGCTTTGGAATCTGGGGTCCGCTTTACAGTCCAACTGCTGATTTTGGCTAAACTTCGATATTTTCCGTGAAGCGACTGCCGTCTGACCTCCACAACCCGAAGGCGATATCTAAGCATTGCAGTTAGACCAATTTTTAGACTTTGAGGGCTCCAACAACCCGTAACGACTGCCATTTGATGTTCGTATGGCAACCGGGACCAACGGCTTAACGTGCTTTCCGAGGCACCACCAGACCAGTACAAATATTCATATTCATGCATACAAATATTTGCACTGTGCGGGGATCGAACTCTACTTACGCAACGGCGGCGTTCGCTACCGCTACGCCACGGAGGCTGTCGCAAAGTTTTGATGACATATAATATGCACTAATCCGTACTAGGCCCGCGTGGTAGATCGCGGCTTGCGGTGATAGGGAATCCCCAAGAGACGGCTTGTATTCCAGCGTTGGGACCGTTATAAGCAGATTGTGTTGTTATGCAAAATTTAATGAAAAGTGCTACTGAACTTCTAGTCTGATTTGGCGTTGTTGTAAGAACTCAGAGGCAATTCCCGAATTTATAAGAACTGCTTTTTGCGGAATCGAACATGTGGAACGATGTCTGATACGGTTTTGGATCCTCTAAACATATTGAGAGGAACTGTCCAGCCAGTGCACTCATTTGTCAGAAATCTGGAAGCTCAATCCAAAACTTAAGGAGCTCAGCTATTCGACGAGCAATATCTAAAATAGACATTTAGGTAGATAGGTGACATAAATCACTCAAATTGCTGAAGTGATGTCAATAATATAGGTATGTACCTATAGAGGTTAGATACAAAGGACACTTATGTGACCTTGTTCCACCAAATCTAATCATATAACCCTTAGTTAACTAGCACAGGCATAGTACCTATCCGTTTTATTAGGGTTTTATTCGATACCATGGCTTTTCTGTTAATAAGGGATTTCTAAAGGACCGTCCTTCTTGACCCTTACCAGACTTATAATTTCGGCTCACTTATGTATACAATTACGAAAATTTAATGAAAAACAACAATAAAAAACGTAAACTCTGTGTTTATAAGAGCACAATAAATTATAATTATGCACGAAATTATTACTGGGTGTTAATTTGAATAGAAATGTAATTTTTTAAGCTTTTTGGTCTTTGAAAGCTTCATCTGGTTGGATCACTTTTATATAAATATATTGTCATCATCATCATTTCAGCCGAAAGACGTCCACTGCTGGACATAGGCCTCCCCCAAGGTTCTCCGCGAGGACCGGTCCTGCGCCTCCCTCATCCAGCGGTTTCCCGCGACAGTCACCAGGTCGTTAGTCCACCTTGTCGGGGGCCTACCCACGCTACGTCTTCCGGTGCGAGGTCGCCACTCAAGAACCCGTCGGCCCCATCGGGCATCGGTCCTACGGGCAATGTGTCCAGCCCACTGCCACTTTAGTGTTGCAATTCTTCGGGCTATGTCGGTTACTCTCGTTCTTCTGCGGATCTCCTCATTCCTGATTCGATCGTGCAGTGAAACCCCAAGCATAGCCCTCTCTATTGCCCTTTGAGTGACTTTCGAGCCTTCTTATAATGCCCATTGTTAGCGAGCAGGTCTCAATTCCATAAGTCATCACTGGCAACACACACTGGTCGAAGACGATATTGTATTATTGATTTAAAACTTTCTTGATCACTATAGTTTCAAGATGAAACGAATCCAATATTTAAATTTTATGATATGTCCATCTGTCAAAAATATCACTAACTAGCGGCCGTCCGCAACTTCGTTCCCGTGGGGTTAGTTATTTGAGCATTTAATTTCAACCCCAAAATATACAGCATACATTTTAAAATTTTGTTGACAGTCTCCGTAGCGTAGCGGTAGCGAACGCGGCCGTTGCGCAAGGAGGCGCGGGTTCGATCCCCGCACAGTGCAAAATATTTGTTACGTTAAGCCGTTGGTCCCGGTTGCCATACGAACATCTAGTGGCAGTCGTTACGGGTTCTTGGAGCCCTCAAAAGTCTAACAATTGGTTTAACTGCAATGCTTAGATATCGCCTTCGGGTTGTGGTCAGAAGCTGATAAACGAAGCAAAAAGAAGCGTGTAAGCGTGGTTCAGTTGAAAACCAGCGTCAGGCAACTGCTACGTAGTTGTTTGACATTTATGCTGAACTGGACCTATTTGGCGCAACCATTGGACTCACATTTGTTGATTGTCTTTTTATTATCTGTTTCTCTTCTTTTTTTTTTGGTCTGTTTTGTTTGTTTAAAACTATTATTAGTCTACCACTACTGTCACTACATATACTGTATGTATTTATAAGGGTGTGCGCCAAATAAATGGTTTCTTTTCTTTTCTTATAATGGTCGTAGTAGATAACCATCTGTAGTTCTGGCTATCGCCAAGGTAATGTAGGGTTAAGTATCTAAAAACGCCACATGCAAGCAATGCGTCATACTGACGTCACACGAATTCTACATCTCGCAATCAGAGTTTACGTGCAACTAGCATATAAATACAACTTGCCAAAATTAACTGTTGGGCAGGTGCCCCTCAGACTCGACCGTCCGTCGGAGGATCCTCCCTTTTCTATGGAGAAAGAGTGAACTACACCATGTTTCTCATACTTCCAAAGTAATATTGTGTGAGTTCATGTGTTTGAGTTCGAGGATCATCAAAATTGTATACAGTATGTTAAGAAAACCCTGTCCGACCAGTGAAGGTGTTGTTAGGTATCGATAACTGATTCTACTAATGCATACCAAACCGGGCTAAACTTAAAAAAAAATCCCCCTAAAAAAATAAATATTATTTCGCAAAAAGAGGTACTTAACTTAATAAATGTGCGTTAACCACCCTTCCGCGGGCGGCGGGCGTCAGGGCACGCGGCAGGTGGTCGCATCGCTATTCGCTCATAATAATACCGGTGTTGTCACTTTTTTAAAAATTACCAAATTTCGGGGAAGTTGGAATTAATTCGCGGGAAAAAAAGATTATTTCAAAATTCATTTGTGTTGGTACTATGATGATTACGTAAAATTTTATATTATATTTGGTCATGTGTTTACCTAACCTTTATTATCCTTATGGGTCAGACAGGGTGTTCTTAACATACTGTATGTATGTTAAGAAAACCCTGTCCGATGCATCGAAGAAATATAAATGACGAAACTAAAACGTATTTACGACGTTTAGCTGACGTAATTCATTTATCTTAATGATCGGTGAACAGGCATTGTCAGTGACCTTCAAATAGCTTTGGAGGTCACTGACAAGGCCTAATCTGGTGAGTGAACAAGCATCTTCTGGACACGCTTTAGCAAAATCGTTTATCACTGTCTTATCAGATTTGACTGAGATTAAGAGCCGGCCGAGACGGTAATAAAAATTGAAATATATTGGTATAAGACAAATAAAAGAAAATCCTTTTTCACGGACAAAACTAACTACAGAAAAATTGCGTTACGCAAAAAAAAAAATTAGGAGCAATGGTGGCCTAGTGATATCAGCTGCGACATACAATTTGTATGTCGTATGTACGAACCTCATCAAGCGCCTTACTTTATGTTTTAAACTATTTCACCAAAACTCCTCTCAAAAACGGTGACGGAAAACATGGTGAGGAAACGGCATGTCCTAGAGGCAAAACTTCGAAGGCATGTGAAAAACATCTACCAACCGCACTAGGCCAGCGTGGTAGATTACGGCCCACATTCTCTCACCGAAAGGAGGCCTGTGTCCCAACAGTGGGAAGTTTATAGGTTGATTATTTGATCAATTGTTGATTGGTTGATGATTTTGTCGGTCTCCGTGGCGCAGCGGTCAACACGCCTGCCTGCGACGTGGAGGCCCCGGGTTCGATCCCCGGCCAGGTCATGATGGAAAACGATCTTTTCCTGATTGGCGTGGGTCTTGGATGTTTATCTATATATGTATCTATTATAAAATATAGTATCGTTGAGTTACTATCCCAAAACACAAGTCTCCAACTTACTTTGGGGCTAGCTCAATCTGTGTGATTTGCCGGTAAAAAAAAAAAAAATGTAATGGAAATTTAGATGTATGAGGAACAAGAAAGTTGACAGATTCGGATGTAAAGGATTAACTCCTATACAACAAAGTCTAGTTTTAGCAATAAATGATAAAAAACTTTTTAGTAGTGAAAATAACTTAACTCTGAATTTAACTTAATTGTCATAGAAATAAAATTTATAATTGTTTAACTTGAAATAGTATGAGGTGTGCAGCTCCGCCCTGAGCGGGAGAGGTCATTTAATGATTTCCCATACAAAACAAAAAGGTACAGATCCCAGCAGGTCAAGGCATCTGAATCTGTCACATTTCCCCCAATGAATCTTAAACCTTAGTTATACCTATATAAACAAAGTTGAAAACCTTTTAAAGAAATTTGACAGATTGTAGTAACTTGATCTGCTAGCAAGTGTACTACAATCCTTCAAATTCTTATAAGAGATTTTCAACTTTAGCGCTAAAAGATTACGGTTCAAGTTTGATTGGGAGTATTTGACAGCTTCAGGTAGCTTATGCGGGCGTCTGTTCTTCGTGAATATGTTTACCACATACAATGTAGCTTCTGATTATGTGCCACGGGAATATTATGTTAAACTGTTTGAATATTAATAGCATTGTAATGCTATACTTGCTTGAGGCGGCTCGTAGCACCTGGGCGTCTCACGATAAAGATTCAGTATTAGTTGGTAGGTAAGTATTAGAAGTATGGTCCGTTCAAACATCATCAAAAGAATATGAAAAATGTATTTTAAAATAATAATTCGTTTATTATACAAATAAAAGTCCGACACATAACTTTTCTCTTAGAGAAAGAAGTATTATATAATGAACAACATAAGGGTCGCGACTCATCTGCGGAACGTACGGCGCCGAAAGCTCAGCCGCTGAAGTATCAGTCGCAATATTTAGTTGTTATGGCAAACCACACGGTCAAAACGCGGCGCCTTGTTCAGCGCGCTACGCGACGGTAAGTTACGTGGCGTCATCGTCTGTCTGTCTGTGTCGTCTGTCGTTTTTGTGACGTACCTGAATTGCCCAGAAAAATGGATTTAATTAGAATATTAGCTATTATAGAAGGCTTAGAAGACGTTGCCGCTCTTCGACACGCGCGCGATGCACAACACACGCCGAACGTTCAGCTACGCCCGCCGAACTATATAATATACATTAAATGCGTTTTACTGCGAGCGCATTTAGCCGAACTTTCGGCGCCGTACGTTCCGCAGATGTGTCGTGACACTTAGTGTAAGGCATATGGGTAAAGTACAGTCAATACAAACAATGTTGAGCCCTGACACCTAAGCTAGGAAGATGCTGTATATTAGGAGGCAGTGTCTTCGCATTAATAGTTGACTTACAATTTTTTAAACATACTAGAAGCTAGATAGACAGAGGCAGAATTGTGACTAAAGATAAAAATATACTCGTACAATACAAGATGATGACCACAAAACGACAGTAGGTAACACTGCGTATTTCTAATAGCGTTTGTACTTGTAGTGCCACTTATACATAAATTGAGAGCCCTGATTTCATTATTTGAACACGAAAATACTTTTTTCTACGACCATTTGGTAATTTGCTTAATACATAACCATAAGTCATACTCGTATCTCAATTGTACTCATTCCTGCCAAGTCGTGATACAATGACCACTTCCACGCGGGTAAACCGTACTACAATGAAACTTTTTTTATGGCTATGGCATTAAAAAATCAATATACGATTATGCCAAAAAGCGCGCGTATTTGCGTTACGACTAATCATCGCATGTTATTACTTTGCCTTTCATTTCTAGGATTATCACAACAAAACAAAACTGCACACGCCGCGCTATTTTCGCGCCATTGTTAACTTTTATCTGCATTTATAAATAAATTATAAATAAATTTATTTCGAGAAACAATCACTCACATTACAATAGCTCATTGCTTAACAGTGGCATAAATAACTATTTGATTTTAAATCAATTTAAAAAGAAGTTATTTTTTTCTTTTTAAAGAAATTATAATCTCAGTGTCTATCGAGGATTTTTCAATTACTATTTGATGTTACAAAAATTAATGAAAAGTGGTAAAAATAAAGTTGATATCTTCTAAATAAATGATTGCGTAAGAATTGTCCCTGAAAAGTATTTGTTGACACTATACAAAATAGAAAATTTAAAATATCATTATTTACGAATATGAGTTCCGCTGTGACACCAGTGCTGCAGAAATGGCTCGAAAATTAATGATGCGTATGAAAGCACAGTGCGTTTTTGGTTACAAAGTTTTCGTTCTGGAAATATCAACCTACAAAACAATCCCCGTGGATGGCCGGAGACCAAAGTCGACAATGAAGAATTGAAGGATATTATGGAAGCAGATCCATCGCAATCTACGTCCGAGTTAGCTACAGGCTGCGGTGTTAGTGATAAAACTTTTTTAATACAGTTGCTCAAAAAGTGGTGTATTACAGGGACGTATAGCGTTCGGAAAGTACGCTATTACACACTCGTGCTTTTTCTTTACCTTTTCCGAACTAGTGCGTTCACTTTCCCAACTGTCAAAATATTGTCTATTAAAAATAAAAAAAAAACCAACCATGAAGTTTTTACTTTAAAAAAATCATAGAAGTTTTTATGATTCATGCAAATAATTCTAAAAAGATGCTACTAATTTGTTTCAATATCAGATTTAATGATTTAATTCAATGAGTTAGGTTAGGTTTTATTTAATTTCATCTCATTTCATTTTCATTTCATATCAATAAAAAAATTCTACTGAAGACTTGGCTGTATGGGCATAGTTCCCTTTGCCTAATCGAATGGGTGAAGAAAAAAAAAATCTCTGCTTATATTCTTTTACGGTTTGCGCCATTTTTCAAAAATTTTCTTTGCGAGTTTATTGTGTTTTTATTATTTTAATAAATTGGTTAATTTTTTCGCAACTGTATTAAAAAATAGTTGTTCAGTACACGTGCGGAACCGTCATTGCAACTTGTTCCGACTGTCAACCCTCACCTTCGGCTGCGCCTCGGCTCGGGTCGACATTTGTCGGAACTCGTTGTAATGACAGGCTTTCCGCACTTGTAATGAAATATACTATTTCAATCCACTCGAAACAAATTGGGAAGATAAGACAGCTCGAATGGTGGGTACCTCATGAATTGAGTGAAGCAAACCGACAAACGCGCGTCGACTGCTGCGTTACATCGGAATCGGCACAATAATGAAGGGATTTTAAATCCAATTATTACCTGTGATGAAAAGTGGATACTCTAAAACAATAGGAAGCGCACATCGCAATGGCTGAACCCCGGTGAACCATTCAAATTCTGTCCCAAGAGAAAATTCAATACGCAATCGTTGATGGTAAAGCGCGCTAGTTTATTAAGAGCCTATTCATTAAAAAAAATGTAGTGAATAGGAAGGAAGACGGCAGTTGAGCGAGGTGATGCAATGTTAAACCCAACAACACGACCAACGATGCTGCGCCAGAGGGAGACTGATCTGGAGACCCTCTACGACCAAACTCCCGACACACCAACATTTGGCGCATCGTATCCGGCACACATCGTAATACATCTGGGCCTGTAGCCAATGTAACATCGCTTCGTAGCGAAGCGAAATCGAATACAAAACCAACCAATGGCGGGAACAATTGACCACGTGATTTATCGCGTCACGCGGTCAATCGATTTCGTTATTGGTTTATTTGGTATTCGGTTTCGTTTCGTTGTGAAGCGATGTTACATTGGCTTGGGCCCCTGCTCAGCCCTTCCTCCTTAGTCACCCGCTTCTTAATCTGTCTGTTCATCATTCACTCAGTCTGTATCATCATTCACACATTCCATACACAGTTTCTATGGCCCTCCCCTCCTCTTATAGCCATCGACAATCATACCGCAGTACTGCACCATAGACACAAAAATAACTTGTCTATTTCTATTCAAAACCACATAGCTAAAACCATAACTTTCTCTTTGGCATCAATGCAGTGGATATAAAAATAGTTCCAAGTATATCGGTCTTGCACCCACGCAATCGTTGTGGTGGAAATAACTTATTACGTCTTAGGCTATCCACAATGGTAGACCGATGCACCAGGCGATATATTATTCAAGGAACTATTGTGAGTGGGGCTTGCGGGTGTACTGCAAACCTAATGCCTGATAAAAAAATCGCTCGAGATTATTTTTGTTCACTGTTTTTTTGTACCGTTAGGTTAAGGATGTTTATTCCATTTAGTCCGTCATTCAGATTATAGAAAAATATTTGATACGTATATTTTGTTTTATCAAATCAATAAAAACTGACAAATATAAAAGGCATCAAAGATCAGAAGTGGTGGCTGGTGACGTTATTGCTCGCTAAAAAGTGTAGCGTGCAGTGACGTCACACGAGTTTTCAACGCACTGTCTCGTCATCATTTTTCCCTGACTCCTGCTACATCTAAGTACTGTATCGTGCATTTTTCGCTAGTTTTGGAGTCAACACATTTGATTTGATTTGTTTCAAAGTTTTTGTTAATTTAATGTCATAAAATATGCTACTTTGGGTTTTAATTAACTTCATTAAATTTCTTGTTCATTTAGAAATATGCCAATTTTCTTTTCACTGTTTGTGTTTAATTTTACAATAAAAATAATTATATTTTATATAATTATAATATATTTTATATTTATATAATTTTAAATGAAAAAATTGACTGAATAATGTTTTTTGTGTTTAAAAAAAAATCTCTTTCCTACCACCACTTCTGACCCTGCCTCCGCCTCCGGTTCCGACTCCGATAAACCAAATTTAAAAACTCCAACTCCGGTTCCCCTTTCCGATGTAACTATCTCCGTTACATCTCTAATATACAACATTACTGTTTGTTAATGCGAAACCTGAACCACGTGTCCAGTACTTTTGAGTAAGTAAAGAATCTATGTACAAAATTTCAAAAAGATGTTATGAAAAACCACAAAGTTATGAGCTAACACGCGGACGGAGTCGCGGGCAAGAGCTAGTACTAAAATATTTTTATTATACGCGCAACGATAACGTCCTTGATGTGTCCGAAGAATATTTAAAACCGATATTTGAAAATGCGCTGGTCATATCTGTTGCATGTCGGCGCAACAATACGTCAAGTTCACCACTCAGTGGATCCCTGGAAATATTGTCATTTGAGTCCCACCACGAGTAGTAGGAAGGGTTGATAACTAGGCAAGGCAACTCCAAGTTTCTACGGGTAAATAAATGATGCATGCCATTGTCTGCAGATCGGTTAATTATACCCTGCAAGTGTTATACGTTACGTTATGGACAATGAATAAATTTCAATGACAACGAGACACCAACCGATCAATTTGATCGTTTAATAGCTCCGACCCGTCCCGAACCTATAAAATCTGGAAAAATCTTAACAGCGCAAAGTAACCCAAAGTACAGCGCCATCTTTCGTGGAATTGGGTTACTAACTAATTTAAACAAACTATACGAGTTTTATATGTCGGATTTTCGGTGGTAATTTAAGATTGTGTGAACCAATTTAAATAATTCTTTTTTTTATTTGAAGTTACGCTCAGGATAAATAAAATATATGAACTTATACAAAAAATAACGTTTGCGTATACGATTAAATCGTAGAAGGAGATTGCGAGTCAAGCCCAAGAAGAGATAGCGAGATGAGCTGGACTCCTTCATAGAAGCAATTCTCTATGAAGGAGTTCAGCTAAGGTCAATATCTACAATCGCAGTAGACCGGGAAAAAAGGAAAGATGTAAGGGAGGTCAATGCCCAGCAACGGGAAAACACAGGCTTATAATTATACTAATATACAAAGCTGAAGAGTTTGTTTGTTTGAACGCGCTAACCTCAGGAACTACTGAAAAATTATTTTTGCGTAGGATAGCCCCTTAATCCAGGAAAGCTTTAAGCTATATAACATCACGCTGCGACCGGAGCATATCGAAACCTACGGGGGTGAAAACGCGGGGCGCAACTAGTAATAAAAAAATGGAATCAATAACACGACGACCAGACAAAGCCTTGCCGCCAAGCGATTTGTCGTGTTCCGGCATGATGTCTGGTGAAGCCGTACGGAGGACGGCTCTGAGCAGTTGTGTTGCGATGTGTGCCGGGTACGATGCGCCTAATGTTGATGTGTTGGGAGTATGGTCGTAGAGGGTCTTCAGATCAATCTCCCTTTGCCGCAGCATCGTTGGTCGTGTTGTTGGGTTTAACTCGTTCAACTGCCTTCCTATTCGCTCAGTTTTTCTCAGTGAATAGGCTCTTAAAAACTAGCGCGCTTTACCATTAACGATCGCATCACTGCTTGCCATCAGGCGGGATTGCGGTCAAGAGCTAGTTTATAATTATTGAAAAAAAAAAAACGAAGAAGATCATCCTAGCTAATAGTTGTCCACAATTGGATATACATCTATACTAATATTATAAATGCGAAAGACACTCTGTCTGTCTGTTACGCTTTCCCGCTTTAACCTCTCAACCGAGTTTGATGAAATTTGACACAGACAATCGTTAGACCCTGAGAAAGAACATAGGCTACCTTTTATTGAAAAAAAAAAAATGATATTCCCGAGGGAAATCTAAAAAGCGCGATATAACCGAATTCCACGCGGGCGAAGCCGCGGGCGCAAAGCTAGTATATTATAAATCCCAGTCGCGTTTTACCCGTATTTAGCGGTTTCTCAGACTTACAAACCATACTTTTACTTCATAAATTCAGTCGCAGTACATAACTGTAGATGAAAGGCCTTTCAGAAATACCAACAGAGTTCAAGAAAGCGTTAAAAAGGTACACTGTAAGTTATCTCTGATTCATGAAACGCCTAAACCTACAAATTTACAGGCAAATACTGAATAAAGCATCCTTTACGTCGTAAACGAATTGCTGAAGGATTATCACACTTCCTGTATGAAAAATAGAGTTCAAAACATTTCATGGTTAAAACTTTACCTATGCAAACAAGTTTGCAAGCAGTTCTTTGTCTCTTACATAATTATTCAGTTTAATGCCGCTTACCAACTTTGTAGCAAGAAATAAATACGACTGTATAAAAAAAATGTCCTATAAAGTTAATAAAAACTTCCCAAGCCAAGCCTTTTGACCTAAAACACGGAAAACAACAGTTACCGCAAGTTTTATTTTAAAACTAACATTACAATATTGATGTACTGAACAAACCTTTTTAACATCACTTTTTACGGCATTCCAAGCACAAAACACACACAAACAACTTTTAAACGTAACGACACTGCACAAAACTACGAACAACTTATTAGTAATTTATTGTTAGAATTTGGACGAAAAATTCCGGCTCAACACGTCACGCCGCGGCCGGGTGCCGCAGAAAACTGAAATCTGCAAAG
This sequence comes from Sesamia inferens, assembly GCA_037179545.1. Lineage (NCBI taxonomy): Eukaryota > Metazoa > Arthropoda > Insecta > Lepidoptera > Noctuidae > Sesamia > Sesamia inferens. The sequence continues at coordinate 8,863,298 of CM073949.1, forward strand.
CGATAAAGCTTTCGCTGTAACCAGTATTGCCAGAACCTGAAAAGTTACCCCGAAATATGGAAAAGATGATGCTTCTTAAAAACTACTTTAGTGCCATCTGTGAATTTTGAGAGCTCATGTAAAGTATTACATTAAGAAATTCTAATTATGAATGGTCAAGCATTTGCTGCATGTAATACAGTAAATACACAAAACTGAAAATACAAGTAAGTATGTTTGTTTAAGATAGAGGTTATTACGCGTCCAACATGTGCCGCCAAGCGGACATCATAACTCTGAAATTATGTTGATGATACACTAACAGTTTATGACGTCAATTCAATGTGACGTATGTAAACAATTTTACGCAATATTCTTTTCCCCCTACCATGAACTTTAGATGTAGGTTTTAGTTGTAAGGTAATTATGTAAAACACCATCAGTATCAATAGGTTTGATTTTGACAGTTCAACAACATTTATTGCCGTATAAATGCCGCAATAAATGTTGTTGGTCCGCTATATAAATATAGCCGACCAGACAATAAGCAGAGACATTTTTCGAACATATGGACCAATGGAATAGCAATAAGCTTCAAAAAGATTCCAGTTTGTAATAGTGTGTTACGCAGTTAGGGTGCTGCAATGCTCTGCCAGGCTGCTTCTCATACAGAGAGCAATCAATGACTGATCACCACTTTCTCTGGTGATTACAGACTGATTACACAGCTCAACAAAAAAAAAAAAAAAAAAATAGCAGACTTACATGTTTCAAGTACCCAGTTTGCGAATATATTCATGAAAATTATTTATTTGGCTCTAGTTTCTTTTTTTAAATTTGTCAGAATATTAAATTGGTTCTGCAAAACATTAATTACTCTGAACACTAAAAAGTTAATTAAAGGTTAGTTTAAAAGTTACTGTAATAAATGAAGTAAGTACTTAAAAAATCATACTACCGCGGTAAGAGAATGTTTTTCAAATAGGTACATTTCCTAAGCTGAAGGTTGAAAAGTTAAAAGCTGGAAAATTCGTCGGTTCTCAAATTCGAACATAGCTAAAAGATGAAAATTTCACAAAAGTTATTACTGATGCTGAATGTGAAGCATTAAGATGATTTGTGTTGGTAGTGAAAACATTTTTAGGTAACTACAAAGCGTAAAATTATTTAGAAATCATGCAAAAGATGTTGGAAAGAGTCAAGAATTCATTTGATCTTGAAGATTTAAATATGGGCATAAAGATACATTTACTCTTAACAGTCACCTGGATGAATGTCCAGATAATCTGGGAGATTGCAGTGAGGAACAGGAACGCTTTTACCAAGACCCAAAAAGTGATAGACGAAAGGTAGGTATCAGGGTAAATGGGACCGACACATGATGGCAGATTGCTTGGCATGATGTCCCCAAGTATAGAAGAAAACTTTATAAAAGGTGTTTCTTTGAAGTAACATAAGTTTTGAAGACTTTACTGTTTTTTTATACATTAAATAAAATTAAATCTAAGTAATTATCTAGTATCATTTTGTAATAAATAAATGATATTTAAAAAACATGTAAATTTTTCGATTTCTATATAGCCTAATATAAAAAAGATAAAAAAAATACCTAATCCATAGTTTTATAAATTGTATGCATAAAATTACTCGAAACCACTTTCAGATCAAGGGCAAGAAAATCATTGTTGACCAGGTGTTGATAAGTTAAATTATTTGTTGTTGACCTTTTTCTACTGTCATTCATTATTCAAGCGGAATTTTCAATAAAATACAGCGGGAAAGATGCATCGGGCATTAATCATAACGCTTCTTCCATGCGTGTTTGGGATTTAAGTCTAAAGTCCATTTTTTGCGTTTAATTTCTTTTACAGTGAGAAAAAGCTGAGATATGAACGGGTGTGGATGGATATTCAAGCGTAAGGTTAAAAAAATAAAAAATATATAATGATTTGTTAATAAAGGAGTTTAGAGTTTCAAGACTAGCAACCCTTTTTTACTCAATTGCAGTTGCAACCATTAATTTCTTTGGCGCTGAACGTGTGTATGTATTCCAGGCCATTTATTTGCTGACTGACCCGCTTTTCCACTAGCGGAAAATGGGATAATGAAAGAAATGTTATATACCATACTTCATATATAAATATATGAAGCAGGTAGGTAGGCTCGACAATGTCAAAAGTAATCTAGTAAGTAGATAAATTAGTAATTTTTGACACATCGATACTGAGAAAATGAATGCTCATTAAAATACATTTTCGCAGTCTCCTTTATCTGTCCTTCTTTAACTCTTCCTTCGCACCAACTTTTAAAATTCTGTGTCCACGGAAATTGACCTGTAAGTTTTTAATTCCCTTTCCAGTATCCCAAAATTTGATTCATATACAGATCCAAGGGATATGATATATGAAATACTCAGATGCACTGTGAATCTGAGTATTTCATATAAATTCCAGCTTGTACCTCCACGCGTTCCTGAGAGACGGTGGAAGGTGTTGACAGAGAGTCAAACGGACGAGTAACAAAGTGTTCCGTATAAGGAAAGTTATGGAACCCTGAAAATCTTATTTCCGTGGTCTGAACAATTGAATTTTATGTACCTATATCGTTCGGGACATAATGTATTTTGAGGAAAACCATCGGTCAAAAACACGCGGAGAGAAATAAACCCGAAGCCAATACTATAAAAGTTATGCACCGTTTCGATGTCACATAACTTTTCATTTATTGCCGTATTCTATTGCTACAAGTAGTGTCGTAAAATACGTTACACTAAAGTACTGTCAATATTCTTCATCTCAGCGTTAATCCTAGTCGTATCCGACACTTTTCAGCTTTGGAGTCTAGGGTCCGCTTTACCAGTCTAACTGCTCATTTTGGCTAAACTTCGATATTTCCCATGAAGCGACTGCCGTCTGACCTCCACAACCCGAAGGCGGTATGAAGGATTGCAGTTAGACCAATTGTTGGACTTTTGAGGGCTCCAACAACCCGTAATGACTTCCACTAGATGTTCGTATGGCAACCGGGACCAACGGCTTAACGTGCTTTCCGAGGCACGACTAGACCAGTGCAAATATTCATATTCATACATACAAGTATTTGCACTGTTGACCGCAATCCTGCCTGATGGTTAAGCAGTGATGCGATCGTTGCTGGTAAAGCGTGCTAGTTTATTAAGAGCCTATTTACTCAGAAAAACTGAGCGAATAAGAAGGAAGACGGCAGTTGAGCGAGGTGATGCAATGTTAAACCCAACAACACGACCAATGATGCTGCGCCAAAGGGAGATTGATCTGAAGACCCTCCACGACCAAACTACACACTACACAACAACAACATTTGGCGCATCGTACCCGGCACACATCGCAACACAACTGCTCAGACCCGTCCTCCGTACGGCTTCACCAGACATCATGCCGGAACACGACAAATCGCTTGGCCGCAAGACTTTGTCTGTCTGGTGGGTGGTAACTTCTGCTGGCGGCCGATGTTATGTTATAAACAAATTGGTATTAGATACGTTATTGCCTTAAGTGATACGGTCTACTGAGAGAGGATATTTCCATTTTTTAGATTCGCAACTATATTTGCGTCAGCTTCCAGTGTAAGCGGATGCAACTTAATACATAATACTGTTCATAACTAAAAAGTGTAAAATAAAAACATTTTTACAAAAAAAAAAAAAAAAACAACCGACTTCCAAAAACCGGAAGGTAAGTGTCAAAAACGAATATACAAAAACCAAAGACACCGATTTTAATATAAAATAAATTATTTTTCATTAAAATCGAAATAAATTATTTTTCACTTTGTAGTGGTTTTTGGAAGTCGGTTGTTTTTTTTTTTTTTATTTTTTTTTTTATCGTCCCGCTGCTCGGCACAGGTCTCTTCTCATAGAGAGAAGGATTGAGCGTAATCATAATCACCACGCTTGCTGAATGCGGGTTGGATATTTTAAATTTTATAAAGTCCAGGTTTCCTCTGGATCGTTTGGATTTTATATGAGAATTAATTTATCATACCGATCCGACTGAAAAAAAAATAGACTGGGATAAGATGCTAGAGGATTTCACCTGACTACTTGTAGAGGTTCGGGTAAAGAACAATTTATTTAGTTACATATCCGTATTAGAAATAACGTGGTAGGTTCAAAAATAATGAGAGTTGACTAAACCCAAGCTTTCAAATAATGTTTCGATAAGGTGCTAAAAAAAACATCTTGAGGAAACCTGAACTTTAAATCTGAAATCGTCAACCCGCATTGAGCAAGCGTGATGATTACGCTCAATCCTTCTCTGTACGAGAGGAGACCTGTGCCCAGCATTGGGACGATAAAAATGTTGATGATGAGGTGCTAAAAATAATTAAGATATACTCAAAGCAATTACAACGATTAAAAGTACCTGTACAAGTTTAATTGAAAACTGTTACAGACACTATCGTCAAAATGGCGGTCAGTCAGAAATATGAAGATTTTTGTCTATTCCAAATCCTATCTATAGAAAAGAACAGACCATAAACATCAAGGATACTATCTAGATACATGTACACTATACCCATCGACGTAATTTCAAATGGACATGCCGTACGCGTACCTATAATCTGCAGTAATTTTTGGTTTGAGAAGAGTGAGAGAGATGGCCTATGCTTTCGGTCTAGCACTATCTCTTTCATCATAGATGATTTTGAGAGAGATAAAGATAGACGAAACGTTTCCTCTCTTTCTTTAGGAGTGCCACAATTCTCATCTCTGAGGCCATTAGTAAGTATATGTCGAAGACTACACCCACTCAAAGGGACAAATACGCATACGGATTTACAATGTTATGTATAAGAAATCAATTAGTTGCTTATTCTTAACTATATTGGGTCTGTTTCCAATCTAACCAGATTCAGATGAAAACCAGTATATTATAAATAGCGATTGCCTATCTGACTTCACAACGCTGCTGTTGTTATCCATACAGGGTGTATCTGACATCGTAACGCAAACTTCGCGAAAAGGTTAGACCGCATGCCACTAATAAAATTATGATAGTCATGTATGTCGTTAATGAACGGTTGCAGAATTTAGTGTTTAAAAGAAGTGTCGGCTCGGACTTTGAACGTTGCAAGCGTGCCGCCATGCGGGTTTGTAGGTATGACGTTGATCCCTGATGTGAACTCTATTAAATCAGCTGATAAGATAGTTTTTCGAGTTTTGTTTTCATTCCGCTTTTTTGTGTAACTAGAGAATTAATTAATTTTTACTTTAAAATCTTATTGGGTTATAAAAGTATAACAATTAAGAACGGTCTAAAGTGAAAAAAACTACATTTTTTTTTTAATCATGAAAAAGCCGACGAAAAATTCCACCACTGAGGGGTTTAGAATCATGTACTGGATCCATGGTACTCGTTTGTGCGTCGATGTCACATACACTTTTATATAAAAGCAATGTGTATCTCAAGAGTCAACGACCTTTCTTGCCAAATAAAAATAATTCGTATAAGTATTATACATTTTTCACACTGGCAATACAGTGAAGAATTTGTATGGCATACTCAGAATTAGAACGTCTTTAGGAATCGTTTCCTATTTTTGTTACCTTGTGAACCAATAGACAATTAACGTAACTCTAGTATCTATAGCAAGAACAGCGCGATCAAGTGTCAAAGCACTTTTATAGCACAATCAATCCATTAATTATATGACCTACAGATTAGTATAATTGTACACCCGGCGCTCAGCCAAATAACCGAATAAAATTAATTGCCTGGGCAACGATTTATTAATAGTTATGTAACAAGGACTTTTCTAGATTTTCAATTATTCGTCACTAAAATATTCGTACTTTTTGACAATTTCGACGATTTCCTACCTGAAACTTCCACACAATAATGGTTATAAAAAAAAAATTACTCACCACATGCGCCGGAACGCACAAATAAATCCTTTTTATTCTAGAATCAACGCTGCACGCACTTTTCACACATTTTCACCGTTCACAACACTAGAGATTCTAAATTCGAGAAAACACACGTTCCCTATACAAAATGTACCAATCACGTGGCCTTTCCAGTCGGAGTCGGGATTAGAATTTCGAAATTTGGATTTAAAATCCGATTTTCAAACGTCCGGGCTGCTCGAGCGCCGGACTATTTGAATTTAGAACAGACCGGGAACGCGCATGCGTGCCGGTGCGCTATTTATATTTTCGCTGGGCCAAATACTGGCCAGTTTATTATGAGCCTCCATTCCCTTTTTATACAATATAATAGCGAAGTACATCTGTACCCAGCCGGAGCTCAATCTTTTTTGGTCAGTAATCATTATTTGACTGAGAAACACTTGATCGAACCTGGTTTTACGATTTTATATAAAACTGTACAAGGAGAACGTATTTTCACAATACAAAATTAATATTTTTAGTTTCCGTTAATCTAGTAAATAGTAGCCCTAGTGATGCTATATTCGAATTAATAATAATAACGATAAACAAAATAAGCCTTCTAGCCCATTTCTAGATGACATGAACACGTCGATTTGATTTGTTTTTTTTTATATTTTATAGTTATTTATTTCAGACTGTATCCAAATTACAACAAATAAAACAATAGAAATTAGGGTTGTAACAGAGCTTCGCCTCCGCTTCCGTTACTGCGGAAGCTCCGCAAGAAATCGTATCTTCGCTTCCGCCTCCGCCTCGGCACAATTTATTCGGAGTTATTTACGTATTTATAAAATAAATAACGCGCAAGCTGCGACGCTCGACAACCGTCCGGCCTTGTGTGAGCGCGAAATGGTCAAGAATCAATTGCTATGAGACGGGAATGCGGCAAATACAATTTGTGTCTCCGTAATTTTCATTACTAGAAGGTAATATTTTTTTTTTGTACTAGGTAGGTACTATTAATGTAGGAACGTATTAAAAATAAAAAAAAATGTTTTAATTAACCATAAATTTCAATTTTTTCTATATCTACTTTCACCTTCGCCTCCGTTAACCTCCGCTTCCGCGGAGGTGAGACTCGTCGCCTGACGAGATTTGGTAAAGGACCCAGATTTGGTAAAGGTCATCACTTTTCCATCATCGGACGATTCGTCGTACCTCCCTTACATTGCTGACAGTGCTATGATTCGCCTCGTCTTTTATATCGCGTCTTCCCGTCTGATTACAATTTAAGTATCTTCAAGACTAGAGTGAATAGGCTCTTAATAAACTAGTGCGTTCGCTTTGCGTTCGCTCGGTGAAAGAAAACATCTTGAGGAAACCTGGACTTTCAAGTCTGAAATTGCCTACCCGCATTGAGCAAGCATGGTGATTACGCTCAATCCTTTTCTGTATGAGAGGAGATCTGTGCCCAGCAGTGGGACGATAAAAAGGTGATGATCATGATGAAACTAGTGTGCTCATCCCCATCAGGCAGAATCGCGGTCAAGCACTAGTTTTATAACATAAAAAAAAGAGTGGGTTGTGTAATCTATCACGCGAACAGTGCTGGTTGGTATTTATCACATGTGTTTAAATGTTTAGTTCTAGGTCATGCCAGTTTTCTCGTGGTGTTCTGAGTGCAGTTTAGTTTTCGGAACTTCGGGTCGCATAATACGGCCGTTTTAAATTCATGTTTGAAGTACAGACGACAGCAGATGAAGGTACCCGAAACTGTCAAATATTCCCATTCAAGTTAGAGCCTTAATTTTCAGAGATAAAGTTGAAAATCTAATAAAGAAATCTGACTGATTATAGTAGCTTGCTGACTGTACATATTTATTTGGCTTCGTTTACTTAATTTACCTGAGCAAATTCACCCAGGTGAACTAAACACACCTTTAGTAAACTTTAAACACCTAGGTGCATTAAAATTACAAAAACTTTATTCACCTGGGTGCATTAAAATTACTATACAAAAACTTTCACCTTACTTACCTGGGTGCGTTAAATTTACGATTAAGTCATCATCATCATCTCAGTGTTAATCCCAGTCGCATCCGAAGCGTTTTTAGCTTTGGAGTCTGGCGTCCGCTTTACCAGTCTAACTGCTGATTTTGGCTAACTTCGATATTTTCCGTGAAGCAACTGCCGACTGATGTCCACAACCCGAAGGCGATATCGAAGTATTCTAATTAGACCAATTGTTGGAGTTTTGAGGGCTCTAACAACCTGTAACGTTTGCCATTAGATGTTCTTATAGCAACCGGGACCAAAGGCTTGACGTGCTTTTCGAGGCACGACCAGAAGTGCAAATATTCATATCGGCTGCAAATGTTAATTGAAATAAATTGTATGAGCAATAGATAGTTTTAATCCTAATAAACATCGGCTGCCGGCAGAAGTTACCATCCACCAGACAAAGTCTTGCCGCCAAGCGATTCGTTGTGTTCCGGATGATGTTTGGTGAAGCCGTAGTGAGGACGGGTTTGACGGGTTGCGATGTGTGCCGGGTATGATGCGCCAAATGTTGTTGTGTCAGGCGTTTGGTCGGGTGGGGTGCAGTCGAAGAGCCTCCACGTGGCGCACCCTGGGCAACGCCAGCCCCAACTGCCCACCGAGTTCTGGTGGACTCTTGGGCCTGGCGGCTAATCTTCACACGGGGAAGGGCCAGGTTTCAATCACCGATCATCTTTGATGTTCGTTGATAGGAACCTGGCCTATGGGGATCAGCATGCGGCCACTTCCACTCTGTTTGCAGAGTGCGGTAAGTGGTCGCATGCTGGGGGCATACCGTAATCCCTTCGGGGACCGGGGGCTGTCGGGGCATTTGTCCGGGCCGCGAGGGGAGACCTCTATAAAACGGCCGAACCACGGGCGGCATATCTCGTTTAAGGTTATCGCGAACCTGACGGACTAATAACCGTCGAAAGTGCGATCTAATCCTAAGTTTTGGGGGCTCGGCGAGAGGATGAATGGCTGGGGGATGTCCAGTCGTTAGAGCTCCCCACTGTGGATACCTGCCGCCCTCCACAGTACGTAGGCTTACCTGGGGTACGACGCTCTGCCCTTGTGTCGACATTTAATACGCTAATAATCGTGGGAACTATATGGAGAAATTGAAACAAAAACAAAACCAAAAACGGACTGGAACAAACACAAATGACCTTACGCATGAAAAGATGGACTCGATTAGCAAAACGGACGGCAAAACGAGCACTAACGACACTGTTAGGCAAATGATGGAGCTTGATGCCACCGGTGCCACCGGACGGTGGTAACGCTGGTATCAAGCGAGGGGGCACGCGACACGCCATCTGCCCAGAGTGGTTCCGTGGGGGGAAGCAGGAAGGCCTCACGGAAACATTGGTCAGGCAGCGCGGCGGAAGGTGAGGAGGCTGGATCCGGAACACCGGAGAGACCGGCCTCCAAGATCCTTAAGACGGGAGCTGGCAGGGGCGGGTCCCACCATTCGGTGGGGCTCGCTCAGGCCAGGCGATTCCTAAAGGACGGGCCATCCGATTCGGAGAGCACACTGGCGGACTCCGACGTGGGATCTGCCCGTAGCGGCGGCAGCAATGGTCACCCGATGGCCGCGCCCCATGACCTTCAATCGAAGGCTGAGGAGGGGGCGGCGGTCATCGAGCGGGTGATCAAGAAGTCGAAGAACCTCAAAGGAACCTGCATCCGGGAGATCAGGGAGGCGACGAACAAAATGCTTGACGCAGTCAGATCCCTGGCCTCCCGGAAGAAGAGAGAGGATGTTCGCAAGCTGCAGGCTGACAACAAGCGCCTGCAGGGTCAGCTTGCAGCTTTGAGGCAGGAGGTGGCTGCTCTGCGAAGGGCTTACTCCGAAAGGGGGAGCCCTCGCAGCAAAAAGAAGCAGCCACAGAAACAGGCTCCAGAGCCGGTTCCGGACAGGATGGCGGCGGCAGCGAGCGGCATAACCCAGGACGACTTTGCCCGGGGCATGGAGGTCCTTCAGCGCGAGCTCATGAACCACATGGGTGGAGTCATCACAGCGCGGCTGGAGGGCCTCGAAAAGGATGGTCGGCTCCTGCCGGCCAAGTCGCATCGCCCCGCCCTGGCGGCCGATAGGCGACCGAGTGCTCAGCCGGCGACACTCATGCCGCCGGCTAACATGCCCAAGGCCGCCAGGCCAGTCAGGGCAAAAGGACCGAGCGGGGCTAATAAGGCGAAGGGTCCGAGCGGACGCGGAGGGGCAGAGGCCCCAGCCCCTGAGCCAAAGCGGGCGCGAGAGCAAGTCGCCGGAGGCTCAAAAGAGGTGCAGCCTCTGGTGCTGGAGGGGGAGTCGTGGGCAGTCGTGGCAGCCAAGAAGGCACCTAGGGCGCCGAAGAGGCCCGCCGTGCTGATGGCCCTTAAGCCCGAGGCCGTAAGGGAGGGCGCCACGTACGTGGACGTCCTCCGGAAGGCGCGGGCGGCCATCAGCCTCTCGGAGATTGGGGTTGGGCCGGGTAAAGTGAGGAGGTCCATGACGGGAGCTTACCTTATGGAGCTCCCAAAAGAGACCTCCCCCTCCCAGGCCGACGTCTTGGCCAAGAAATTGGCTGAGGTGGTCGGGGAGGTGGCCGACATTACCCGGCCCACTAAAATGGCCGAGATCCGCGTGGCGGGTCTTGAGGAGTCCCTGACGCCTGATGAGGTGCAGGGGGCCCTGGCCGAGGCGGCCAAGTGCCCTCCCGACCAATGTCGGGTGGGCACCATGGCCCTGGGGGCGCGGGGCACGGGCTCGGCCCGGGTCTCGTGCCCCATAGAGGCCGCGAAGGGGCTGGCGGAGCGGGGCAAGGTGGTGGTGGGCTGGAGTGTGGCCACCATCCACCTTTTGGAGCAGCGCCCCATGCGCTGCCGCAGATGCCTAGCGAGGGGGCACACTGCGGCGCTCTGCCCCTCCGCCAAGGACCGGAGTCGGCTTTGCTTCCGGTGCGGCCAGGAAGGTCATTTGGCTGTGGGCTGTAAGGCCCCTGTAAAATGCGCACTATGCGCAGACAGGGGCTTGCCCAGCGGCCACAGAATGGCCGGCGCCGCATGCAATGCCCCTCCGGTCCGGGGCCGCCCCGCAGTGGGACCACCAGTGGGACCACCAGCGGCCGGCTCTGCGACCACCGCAGCAGAAGGGACACCGATGGACACCGCTAATGCCCAGTAGGCCCATCGGTGTCATTCTACAGGTGAATGTTAACCACTGCGCCGCGTCACAGGACCTGTTGTGTCAGGACATGGCGGAGTGGGGAGCGGACCTGGCGGTAGTGGCAGAGCCATATTACGTTCCGAACTCGGCCAATTGGCTAGGGTCGTCAGATGGCCTGGCTGCGATCGCAAGACCCGCCGCGAGCACTGGCCCCCCTCTCGTTCTCAGGGAGAGGGGTCCGGGGTTTGTGGCGACGCAGTGGGGGGGGAGTAGTGGTCATTTCAACCTACTTCTCCCCCAATCGCAGCCGGGCCGAATTCGAGCGCTTCCTGGCGGCCGTCGAGGGGACGGTCCGGAGGGCGGCTTCACGCCCCGTGTTGGTGGCGGGAGACTTCAACGCCAATGGCGCGTGGGGGTCTCCCGTCACCAACGTTTTCGGTGAGGACCTGGTGGATTGGGCCCATTGCTTGGGTCTACAGGTCCTCAACCGGGGCAACACCCCGACGTGCGTGAGGTGGCAGGGTGAGTCGATAGTGGATGTCACCCTGGCCACCTCGACCCTAGCCGACCGAGTGTGGAACTGGCGGGTAGAGACGGCGGTGGAGATCTCGGACCATAGGTACGTCCGCTTCGAGATCTCCACTGCGGGCCCTGCGGCCCCTCTCCATCTGGGCCCCGCGGCAGGCGCCTCCTCGTTCCCGAGGTGGGCGCTTGCACATCTCCGGAGCGACGTTGCCGAGGAGGCGGCGACGTTCCGAGCGTGGGCCGAACCACCGGCCCACCTCATTGGAGACGCGGACGGCATGGCGGACCTCCTCGCTGAGGACCTGGAAGTGGTCTGCAGCGCCGCCAAGCCGAGGGCCCAGGGATACCGCCGGAAAAAGCAGACATACTGGTGGACGCAGGAACTCGCTCACCTGCGTGCCGCCAGTATGGCTGCACGGCGCGCCTACCAGAGGTGCAGAAGGCGCGCCGTAAGGGGGCCCGGCGAAGAGGACGGTCTTCGTCGGGCATACAGGGAGGCCCATCGAGCCCTGCGTACCGCCATATGCAGGGCAAAGGTCGCTGCCGCTGAGGAGTTCCTCGCACTCCTCGACAGCGACCCCTGGAGAAGGCCGTACGGGATGGTGAGGGGGAAGCTGCAGGGAGCGGCACCCCCCACATCCTGTATGGAGCCGGGCCTACTAAGAAGGGTCCTGGAGACTCTGTTTCCGAACCCGGGACCCTTCACGCCCCCCAGGATGCCCGCCTCCAGCTCATCCACTCTGGAGGTGTGGACCGAAGGGCCTCCCGTATCCGACGGTGAGTTGGACTCCGTTCGGGAGAGGCTCAGAGCCAAGAACAAGGCTCCGGGCCCGGACGGCGTCCCTGCGAAGGTAATGGCACTAGCCATAGAGCCCCTGGGGGACCGGTTCCGCGCGATCATGGATACATGCATCGCGACGGGCCGCTTCCCCAGGAGGTGGAGGGTGGGCAGGCTCTGCCTCGCCTGCCTGACGCGGTGGCTCGCCTCAAGAGGTGGACTGAGGCGGCCACAGCGAGGGGTGAGGGTGTCGTCGCGGTGTCGCTAGACATCGCGAACGCGTTCAACACCCTCCCCCACGAATGCATAGAGGCGGCACTGAAGTACCATGAAGTGCCCCTCTACCTCTGCGCCCTCGTGCGGGACTACCTCCGTGAGAGGAGGGTCCTGTACGAGGACGCGGAGGGTCACGTCCAGTCGTGGACCGTAAATGTAGGAGTACCCCAGGGATCAGTGCTCGGTCCCCTGCTCTGGAACCTGGGGTACAACTGGGTTCTGCGTGGCGCGCTCTTGCCGCGGATGGACGTCGTCTGTTTCGCAGACGACACTCTAGTCGCGGCCAGGGCGCGCGAGTGGGAGGAGGCGGTTCACCTTGCGTCGGTCGGTACCTCCTTGGTCGTCCGGCGCATCCGCCTCCTGGGGCTGGAAGTGGCCCTCGAGAAGACGAGGGCCATGATCTTCCACGCCCCGCGACGCAGAACCCCACCGGGGCTTCGTATCCGAGTGGAGGGGGTCCAGGTTCCCGTCGAGGTGCACATCAAGTACCTCGGCCTGATCCTGGATCCCCGCTGGAATTTCGAGGAGCATTTTAGGCTCCTCGCTCCGCGGCTGTGCTCTTTCGCAGCCGCACTCGGACGGCTCCTCCCCAACTTGGGGGGGCCGAATTCGGCGTGCCGTCGGCTGTACCAGGGAGTGGTGCGGTCGATGGCACTCTACGGAGCCCCGGTGTGGGCGGAGCGCCTTTCCCGGCGCACAGTGGCCTTGCTGCGGAGGCCGCAGAGGGTCATCGCGACACGGACCGTGCGGGCATACCGCACGGTCAGTCATGGGGCGGCCTGCGTGCTCGCGGGCACGCCCCCGTGGGAGGTCGATGCCCTGGTTCTGTCCCAGGTGCATCGACACCGTGTCGCGGCCCGGGAACGGGGGGAACGACCCGCCTTCGAGGAAGTAAGGCGGGTCCGATTAGAGGCTCAGGGGGAGGCCCTGAGCCGGTGGAGGGAGGCGCTCCGCTCCCCAGCTGCCGGCCACCGGACGATTGGAGCGATTCGTCCGGTGTTGGAGGGATGGGTTGGGCGCCGGCATGGCAGCCTTACCTTCCGCTTGGTGCAGATACTGACCGGACATGGCTGCTTCGGTCACTACCTGCACCGGGTCGCCCGTCTGGAGGAGTCACCGCGGTGTCATCACTGCGACTCCCCCGACGACACGGCCGAGCACACCCTCGTGGAGTGCCCGGCCTGGTGAAAGGAGCGCCGCGTCCTCGTTGCGGCGCTCGGAGGCGGACGCCTCTCCCTGGCAACCATGGTGCGAGCCATGGTTGAAAGCGAGAGTTCATGGGAGGCTGCCGCCTCCTTCTGCGAGACCGTCCTCTTGCAGAAGGAGGCTGCGGAGAGGGAGCGGGAAGAGGACGTGCTTGCCGCTCCCCTCCGGCGTAGACGGGTGGGGCGAAGAAGGCGGGGGACGAACCCCCGTCTCCTTTAGCCCCAGGGTGTGACCAGCGCGTGTGGGTAGCTCCCGCACGCGCATTGTACAACGGTCACCACGTCTGGGGATTACTCCGTTACCGGGTAATCCCCCTTTGGCGCGGAAACCGGCCTTAACAGGGCCGGTAAGCCCTGAGAGTGGCACGGCGCCTAGGCCTTCGGGCCGGCCCCGTGACACTAAAAGAGTCGTTACAAAAAAAAAAAAAAGGCGTTTGGTCGGGTATCCCTCTGGCGCAACATCGTTGGTCGTGTTGTTGGGTTTAACATTTCATCACCTCGCTCAACTGCCGTCTTCCTTCCTATTTTTTTTGTGAATAGGCTTATAATCTAGCTTGCTTGACCAACAACGACTACATCTCTGCTTACTATCAGGCAGGATTGGTGCCAAGCACTAGTGTATAATTACAAAAAATATGTTGGAAAAAACGGCAAATATTCTCTCTTCTACCCTTGGTTGATTGGTAGAGAAAGCCCAAGACATTAAGACCTTTGTATGTTTAACAAGGCAGGTTAAAGTTAATGCCGCCGCAGGAGACGCCCTAGTAGGGAAACGACATCAAACTGCCAGCCACCGTAGGCGCGGGCTTCCGGGCGGTGAGCAGTGGGAAGTTCGCCGCCCGGTAAGGACCAGGCCCGGGTAAATGGCGCGTTGAGTTTCACGCGCCTCAAAGAGATGTCAGCACATCGTGACAGGTTCCACCAAAACCTTACCTCCTGGTCAGGGTTGTGGTTTGGTTAAAAAAGAAACCGTGGCCCTGGCGCATAGGAAAGTGAGAAACATGGGTGGGTTTTAGTCAGTAAAAGTCTGACACGCCCACAGAGCGGGAGAGGTCATTTGATAACCCCAAACAAAAAAAAAGGTAATAGTTAATAAAAGTATGAAATTACGAACTTCAGTATGCGGAGTAAAATAAAACAAATTATCATAGGGAATTGAAATAAATATTTAATTATAACAACAGCCGGTTATAAAAGACACAGTACAAGTAAAATATCCGATACATATTTACAAGTTACATACATTTTTACATGTTTAAATTATTTAGGCACAGTGTACCTAAAAACATATTATGCATTTAATCTAGACCTAACTTCAGTGATGTATAAAATTTGTAAAAAAAAACAAAAGTTAGGTAATAGGGAGGTATCCAAGGTATGAAAATCAAAAAAATAATTAGTCCGTATTATAGATAATAAAAAAAATTAAGACCCCTATTTTTTATTTTGTCGAAATTATCAAAAACTATTGAGATACAGCGTATTAAAGTTACGGAGTGGGGGCTAATTACGTCACGCCGTCGTAGATTTTGTACAACGGCGTGACGTCATGCGACATTTCAAATCAATATATCTTCCGAAGTATTTGCATGAACGAAAAAATAAAAAATACGTGTTCAATATTTTTTATAAATCTATCTGATGGACATTAAATTATTTTTTAGGATACAACCCAATTGGGTAACACACGTCAGTAGCAATGGGTTCGTTTTGACAGTTCAAAAACATTCATTGCTTTATTTTAGTTGTTCAGCATACACATTTGTGAAACATATGGTGCTATGGATTAGCAAAATGTTTCAAAACTTTCACAATAGAGTATTTGACTAAAAAAAAACTAATTAGTCTATCAGTCAAATTTCCAAAAAATACTAGACACGTATTTTTTGTTTTATCAAAAAAATAAAAATTGACAAATATAAAAGGCATCAAAGATCAGGAGTGGTGCTGGTGACGTCACTGGTCTCTAAAAAGTGTAGCAAGCAGTGACGTCACACGAGTTTTCAACGCACTGTGTCGTCTTCATGTTTTGTTTATGAAAAAAGAAAAATACGTGTCTAGTATTTTTTGGTAATCTGACGGACTAATTAGTTTTTTTTTTTTAGTCAAATACCCTATTGATAGTAATAGCATATTACGCAGAAGGTGCTGATTAACGCGACTCCTATACATATAAGAATAATTCCATGAAGTTTTCATACACATTATTCTACTATAGTTGTATTAAGCTGTCGCATCGCGGCTTCCAGCGGAGATCTTTATGCTCTTGCGGGTTGGTTAAAAAAGAAACCGTGGCCCTGATACACGGGCAAGTGACTAAACACGGGTGGGTTTTAGTCAGTAGAAGTCTGACACGCCCTTCCGCTACGCCCAGAGCAGGAGAAGTCATTTGATGATTTCCCCAACCAAACAAAAAAACAACTTGAGCCCAAAAACTGAAAGTTAATTATTGTATACACACGCAGTCTACATACGGCCTGTTCAGATACTGTGGAGATTCAGGAGGTTATTTCAATATTTTTCATTGTTCCAGTAATGTTTAGGTTCTATAGGGCGAACCAATTGACTTCAACCAGCGCATATCTCGACTCCGGACTGCTTGTTGAAGAAAAAACCCAATAACACGTTAATTATATACTTTCTACTTATGGAATTGAGACTAACAATGGGCCTTATTAGAAAGCTCAAAGTAACTCAAAGGGCAATGGAGAGGACTATGCTTTGGGTTTCGTGCGCGATCGAATCAGGAACGAGGAGATTCGCAGAACGAGAGTATCCCGACATAACCCGACGAATTGCAGCACCAAAGTGGCAGTGGGCTGGACACATTGCCCTTAGGACCGATGCCCGATGGGGTCGACGGGTTCTCGAGTGGCGACCACGCACCGGAAGACGCAGCGTGGGTACGTCCCCCAACAAGTGGACAGACGACCTGGTGAAGGTCGCGGGAAACCGCTGGATGCGGGAGGCGGATCGGTCATCGTGGAGAACCTTGGAGGGGGGCTATGTCCAGCAGTGGACGTCTTTCGGCTGAAATGATGATGATGATGATGAACTTCATAAAGGTTGTATCTGACATCGCCGCACAAATGAGTACCATGGACCCAGTACATGATTCTAAACCCCCAGTGGCGGAATTTTTCGTGGGCTTTTTCCTGGTAAAAAAAAAAATATATGCAGTTTTTTTCACTTTAGACCGTTCATAATTGCACTATACTTTTATAAACCCAATAAGATTTTAAAGTAAAAAATATTTAATTCGCTAATTACACAAAAAACGCAATGTGAGCAAAACTGGAAAAATTATCCTATCAGCTGATTTAATAGAGTTCACATCAGGCGTCAACGTCATACCTGCAAACCCGCACGGCGGCACGCTTGCAACGTTCAAAGGTCGAGCCGACACTTTTTTTAAACACTGTGATTTCTGTAACCGCTCATTAACGACATAAATGGCTATCACAATCTTATTAGTGGCAGGCGGTGTAGCCTTTTCGCGAAGTTTAGCGTTACGATGTCAGATACATGTATATTATATACTTTCGCATTTATAAGAACATAAACGTGATATCGAGTTTGTATGGCCGTTATTTACTCTTTGATGCAACAAAGTTCAACGGATTTGGATGTAATTTGGGCACACAGATGGTTCATAACCAGCCCCCTAATCGGCGAACACTTTTTTGTCAAATGATTGCGACTAGTTGGGATCGTTTGGACCGAACGGACCAATGGGCGGCCCGAACGATACCAACTGATCACAACTAGTCGCAATCATTTGACAAAAATGTGGTCGCCGATTAGGGGGCTGGAATAGTTTTCATCCGGACATTCCACAGGATCGAAATTTATGCGGTTAAAATCGCGGGGGCATATCCAGTATCTACATAGCCTCATGCAGAAACTCAGATTACAAAATAGTTACACAATGACAATAGGAATGTTTCCTGGGTAAAAAAAAATTGACTCTATTTAGTCCGTCATTCAGATTATAGAAAAATATTGTATACGTATATTTTGTTTTATCAAATCAATAAAAATTGTCAAATATAAAAGGTATCAAAGATCAGGAGTGGTGGCTGGTGACGTCACTGCTCGGTAAAAAGTGTAGCGTGCAGTGACGTCACACGAGTTTTCAACGCATTGTGTCGTCTTCATTTTTTGTTTATATGAAAAAAGAAAAAATACGTGTCTAGTATTTTTTGGAAATCTGACTGACGGACTAATTAGTTTTTTTTATTCAACAACCCTATTCTTATTGATGCCTCTGAACACATTAAAAGGCACAGTTATCTTGCTAATATTGTCATCTCGACTGATTTCATCATCATATTATCAACCTTTTTATCGTTTCACTGCTGGGCACAGGTTTCCTCTCATACAGAGAAGGGCTGAGCTTAATCACCACGCTTGTTCAATACGGGTTGGTGATTTCAGACTTATTTCCTTCACCTTTTAATCAGTCATTGGTGTCCATGATATATTTAGAAAGACTGATTTGAAAGAAAGTAAACCGTATTGGTTCGTAGATAAAGAAACATAACTGAAGTATAATGTTCCCACTGGTGGGCCATGGACCTCCTCTCTGTAGGGAGGGTACCCATTGAGGGTAGTTGGATGTCACGTGTCATAGAATTTTTGGAGCAAAGTCATGCCGATTTCTTCACAATGTTTTCCTTCACAGTTTTGAGAGCAGTGGTGATAAAATGATTTATACTAAATAAAGCTCCTTTCTGGGTTTAAACTTACGACTTGTAAGTCGGCTGTCACTGTAAGGCCTCTGCCTCGAATTTTGCGGGCAACGGGGCGGCGGCGGCGGCGGCGGCGAGTGAGCGGCAGGATCTTATGCGTAAAATCAAACGGACCGGTTCTCAAAAACAGCGGGGCGGTGGAAGTTAGCGAGCGGTGTACTTCTCGCGCTCGAATCTTGCGGGCAGCGAGCGGTGATCGAGCGTTAGGAATAAATTTGAATCAAAAAGATGTTGCCGCCATTATTCAGACATTTCTTTCGCGAATAAAAACAAATATCTCGTCGACATAATCATGAACACAACACTATGCGGCTATAGTGACACGTGATCTGCCCGCTAGTTTCGAGAACGGGTCTTCGATGCCCGGCCGGCTCCTGCCGCTGCCCCGCTGCTCGCAAGATTCGAGGCAGCGGCCTAATGACAGTCAACCAACAATGCTGTAGATAAAGTAGAAGGTACATCACTGAAGTAAAGGTATAGCTGATTCCAAGTAACAATTGGGTTAGCATAACCACTTTAGACTACACCGATCTTCTGTCGAATGACATTCAAATATCAAGATGACGTTAGTTCCAATCTTCGGCACGTGACAAAGATCATTGTACTACTGTATTGAACTACGTAATGGACTGCAATGCAATCCCAATTAGTACCTCTAGCGTGAATATAACACATCGGATTTTATAAAGAGACTAGCTTTCCGCTCGCTCGGGAATATCAAATTTTTCGGGATAAAAATTACCCTATTATTTAATTCGAACTTTTAACTTTACGTCTGCAAACTTTCAAACCGATTGCGTTCAGTAGTTACGACGTGATAGCGGAACAAACAAACAGTCTCACTTTCCGATTTATAATATTAGTAAGGATTGTCACACAGGTATAAGTAACAGAGATGGCGCTTTACAAAGCCAAAGATTTTCTAAACCCGGGTGTGCCATATTTACAACCGAGTCCTGTACTAAGTAAGTCTTTTAAATTTAAATTTTGCAATTCTAGCAACACTTATTGGAGAACATTAAGTGTTGCCAGAAATAATAAATACTACTTCAACAATTAGTTCGATTTATCATTATTGACAATGAACACAAAATTTTCTCTCTTAATATAAATTTATTTCATCGTACATACGCCCCACCTACTTTTCTTGACGGAGACCCAGATCAGATGTCCGTCTGATGCGGCATACTCTTTGGAGCATCATTTCCTGCAGCGTGCCGGGGTCTGTGTGTATGTCCGCAATGACATCTGTTGCCGGCGTCTCCGTCACCTCGAAGACTCTCATCTATCGTCCTTATCGCTGTTGGTTGACACTGGTGTGGACAAAATTGTCTACACCTGTGTCTATCGATCGCACAGCGGTGACCAGGAGACAACTCGACTATTTGACCACCTCAGTGTGTCTGCTGACAATGTACTGCATCAGCACCGTGACGCACAGTTCGTCGCTCTGGGGGACTTTAATGCCTGCCACCAAGACTGGCTTTTCCCATACCAGAGGACCGACCACGCTGGGAGAGAAGCGCGAAACTTTGCGCTATCAATGGGCCTTTCCCAGCTGGTGGAAGAAGCGACTAGGGTGCCTGATGTGGCTGGTCATACCGCCAATTGTCTGGACCTTCTGCTGACCACTGATCCGGACAGATGTGTTGTTACAGTTTCCTCACCGTTAGGAACTTCAGACCACTGTCTGGCGAAGTCTGTGACGTCCTTCTCCCTACCTGATTGCGACTCGCGTGGTGAGCGGCGAATATGGCGTTACAAGTCAGCAGATTGGGATGAGATGCGCCACTTCTTTGCATCTTATCCTTGGCAGCAGGTCTGCTTCTCTTCTAGCAATCCATCGAGCTGTGCGGACGCTATAACCGACGTGGTGCGTCAAGCTATGGAGTATTTTATCCCCTTCAGTGACGTGCCCGTCGGTGGCTCGGCTCGCCCATGGTTTAACGCCGACTGTGTTCAAGCTGAACAGCGTAAGCACACGGCATTCCTCGCCTGGGTTGACGCTCGTGACCGCAGAGCTCTGGATCTAAGCTCAAAGAAGAGAGCCTTTAACCGTGCTGCCAAGTCCTACAAAAAGGCGCTTAAGAAGGCTCGCTTCGACCGCATTACTAACATTGGTAACAAGCTCTCTGCGCACCCTTCCGGTAGCAGATCTTTCTGGTCCCTAGCCAAATCGGTCGAGGCGAACTTCTGTCGGCCCACACTGCCTCCGCTGGTTAGGCCTGATGGAGCACTGGCCCATACGGCGAGAGAGAAAGCAGGTCTCTTTGCATCTCTCTTTGCCCATAGTTCGCGTCTTGACACTGGCAATGCTACTCCACCTAATTTACCTCATTGCGGAACTTCAATGCCGGAGGTTCGCATTAGAAACAAGGAGGTTCTGAGAGTATTGTGTCGTCTGGACGTGAATAAGGCTAGTGGTCCAGATGGTATACCAGCGATTGTTCTTAAGGCTTGTGCGCCTGAGTTGTCTCCTGTATTGACGCGCCTGTATCGCCTCTCATTTAGGACTGGTATAGTGCCCAAGTCCTGGAAGCTTGCCAACGTGCAGCCCGTGCCCAAAAAGGGTAGTCGTGCCGATCCTACCAACTATCGGCCGATTTCAATAACCTCCATACTCTGCAAGATTATGGAGCGTGTATTGAACTCGCGCCTCTTGGCATACCTGGAAGGTAACGATCTCCTCAGTGACCAACAGTACGGTTTTCGACGCAATCGGTCAACTGGGGACCTACTAGTGTATGCCACTCACTTGTGGGGCGAGGCCCTCGAGAAAAATGGGGAAGCAATTGCCGTCTCCCTTGATGTCTCGAAGGCCTTCGACCGGGTATGGCACGCTGGCCTTTTGAGTAAGCTTCCAGCGTACGGCATTTCCGCTGGCCTGACTGGCTGGGTAAAAGACTTCCTGACTGAACGGTCCCTCCGAGTTGTTGTCGACGGGTGTTCATCTGAGCCCATGTCGACCAATGCCGGTGTTCCTCAGGGGTCTGTTCTCTCTGCAACTCTGTTCCTGCTGCATATTAACGATCTGCTGATGCCCGGTATCTATGGGTATGCAGATGACAGCACAGTTGTGGAGAGATACCTGCCGGAAGCTCGGGCTAGTAAGGAAACTATCCGGTCCGAAAGAGAGGCCATGGTAGAGCGTGTGAGTGCTGCACTGCAGGCAGTCTCCGAATGGGGCAATGCCAATCTTGTAGCATTCAATGCCGCCAAAACACAGGCGTGTCTTTTCACCGCCAAAAGGAGCCAGTTTACCTTGGCTCCTACTTTTCAGAATGTATCCTTGGAGTGTACCGACCGCCTTCAGCTTTTGGGAGTTGAGATTTCCTCGAGCCTTAACTTTGGGCGGTTCATTGAGTCCAAGGCCGGGGTGGCTGCCAGAAAACTAGGCGTCATCGCGAAAGTCCGGCGGTACTTCACACCAGGACAGCTTCTAATTTTATACAAAGCACAGGTCCGCTCGTGTGTGGAGTACTGCAGCCACATTTGGGCTGGTGCTGCGAAGTGTCACCTTGCCGCTTTAGATTCGGTGGAGAGGCGTGCGAAGAGGCTGATTGGCGACCCAGACTTAACTCGAAACGGTCTCCAAAGCCTGGAGCACAGGCGTAGAGTAGCCAGCCTTTCGGTCTTCTATAGGATGCATTCTGGTGAGTGTGCAAGGGAATTGCATGACTTAATTCCCCCATCTCCGTTCCATCATCGGACGACCCGTCGTACGGCGAGTTTCCACCCTTACGTTGTTGACACCACTGCGATCCGGACGAAGCGTTTTGCTTCCTCCTTTATACCGCGTACATCGAGGGACTGGAACAATTTGCCGGCGTCGGTGTTTCCGTCAAATTACAATTTGAGTGTCTTCAAGGCTAGAGTGAATAGGCTCTTAATAAACTAGCGCGCTTCACCATCAACGATCGCATCACTGCTTACCATCAGGCGGGATTGCGGTCAAGCGCTGGTTTATAATTTATAAAAAAAAAAAAAAAAAAACTTTAGATTTTAGAGCCTCACTTACTCTAGCACCGATATCGATAAGTTATCGATGAAACAGCGAGTGGAAATGCGGACACAGTGGTATCGATACCTGATCATTAGTTTATCGATTTTAAGAGCTAAGTGCAGTTTAATAATAGTATTTTAAAATACTCCGTATATATTTATTTTTCAGTAATACAATGGTTATTTTAAAGCTGCATATTATAAAAAAAAATATCAGGAGTTGAAGAACGGAAATTAACTTATTGAGTGTAGATATTACTAAGCATATATCACCAAAATACAGTGTCTAAACTAGAAATACCCAGTACCCATTACCAAACCGCAGTGCTTTCCAATAACTTAGATGACGATCGTAGCAAAAAAAAGTCAAGCGAGGGAAAGAGGGAGAAGAAAAAGAAGATATGCACAAATACAATGTTAAGACGAAGGTATAGCTTGTCTATAAAGTCGCGAGAATGGATCTTTCTGAAACTAACAATTTTAAAAGTAGGGCAACACTAAATCTTTGTAAATACAAGTATATCGAAAGTCATCGGCAGTCACCGATTTCTTTTGTGACTTGTTGTATTTATTGATATTTGTATTAACTTTCAATTCTATTAAAACAAAACATAGAAGAAATGTGTTAAATATGAGAAAAACAAACCAGGGTAAAGCTCTGGAAATTATTTTTAAAGTTTATCATCACTGTTTGTTGGTACACCAAGCTGAAAAAATTTGATCAAATATGGATGATATTTATGCTTGAAAAGTTGCTAAAACAGGTATGTAATCATGTTACTGTTTGTTTTTATCTACTAGAAGTTTCAAATTTACTAAGTAAACGATTTTAAGACTAAAATGATCATTGTTTAGATTGCGCATTTATAGGTTAGATTGCAAATATGTTTGTATATGATTTGCAAATGTTGATGGCATAGGTGATTTAATTTACCACTGATTTTAAAAATGAAATACATCATGTTCGGAATTAAAATTAGTGCTCTCCATCTTCTGATAGAAATTACATATTATTATTTTTAAAATTTCAGGAAAATGTGAGAATGAACCCTATATTAAGATATATAGCGCCCTTTATGCCTGGGGCTTTTATTGAAGTTATAAGTTTTTAGTTATTTACATTTTCATTTAAATATATACTTATACAGTATGTTAAGAAAACCCTGTCCGACCCATAAGGATAATAAAGGTTAGGTAAACACATGACCAAATATAATATAAAATTTTACGTAATCATCATAGTACCAATACAAATTAATTTTGAAATAATCTTTTTTTCCCGCGAATTAATTCCAACTTCCCCGAAATTTGGTAATTTTTAAAAAAGTGACAACACCGGTATTATTATGAGCGAATAGCGATGCGACCACGTGCCGCGTGCCCTGCCGCCCGCCGCCCGCGGAAGGGTGGTTAGCGCACATTTATTAAGTTACCTCTTTTTGCGAAATAATATTTATTTTTTAGGGGGATTTTTTTTTTTAAGTTTATCCCCGTTTTGTATGCACTAGTAGAATCAGTTATCGATACCTAACAACACCTTCACGGGTCGGACAGGGTTTTCTTAACATACCGTATATTGTTTTGCTTTGCTGGTATTCTGGCGTGGTAGCTGGCATATTTTCAATAATTTCATTGTTGTTATATTTTCTTGTGTTCATCACTATACATAGTATTGTATAAAGTCATGTGTTTTTTTAAATGAACAGACAGCTGTGCTGCTGGGGAATTTCTTCCGCCACTTCTTCTTCCCAGCGAAAGCACTAGGAAGTGTCGATGGGTGGGCGTTTTGGGGGACTGTCTTATGTAATATTGACGTTCAAAAAGTGCTGATTCTCAGCCTAATTTGAATAAATGACTTTTGATTTTATATGAGTCGCTATAGATATATATATATATATTCGCCTAAGCGAAGGTAGCAGGCTGATAAATAGCAGCAGCGACGTTGTTAGTGACGCAGCTGACAATAAAAATACTTTTAAACGAAGAATATTTGGAATCAGATGATGAAAACAATTACTATGTTTTGGAATACTTTTCAATGGTAAAATACACGTTAAAAACATAATAATAAATATGTATGATTTTTTTTGTTTTACTCATTTTATTTAAACGCCAGAGACCACAGATTTGTGTTTTCATTAAAACCAGTTTTGCTTCTAGTACAAAATTATGTGCTAATATCAAAATGATTTCAGACAAGTCAACAGGGTTGCTATATGCACGACCGCAGCGCCCTCATTTATTTTCACGACTTTATAGACAGACTATAAATTCTAGCTACCGATATTTCACTGTCACATTTCTATTTCCTAACGTAATATAAACCAGGTTTTAAAATAAGACTGTTAACAAAAAAAGCACTCAACAATTTAACTTACTGCATATAATTTTGACAGCGTAATCAACAATACATGGTAGAGTAGTACTAGTAACTATAAGAGGTTTATCGATAAATAAATTCCGTTAGAATCACATACAAGACTTATATACACGGTCAGCCATTGATCAAAACTGATACTTTTATATTGTCAATTACAATTTTTTGGGGCAAAATCGAATATTTATCACATTTTTAAACTAGACAAAATAAAAACTGCTACGAATAAATATAAATAACTCCTTTCAATGACAGCATGTCGTTCGTGTAGATATTTAGTGTTCAAATAAACGAGTGACGCATTTGTCCTCAGTCCCCCAAGTCTGTCGCTCGATGCAAGTTAAAGTAACATTAGTTCAAAAGAGATGTTTCACTAATGTATGGAACCTGGGCCAGTACCATGTATACTTAATGTAAACAACCCCTTAATCAGCGAAAACATTTTTGTCAAATGATTGCTACTAGTTGGGATCGTTTGGACCGAACGGACCAATGGGCGGTCCGAACGAACCCAACTGATGCCAACTAGTCGCAATCATTTGACAAAAATGTGTTCGCCGATTAGGGGGCAGTTATAAACTATAGTTAACTGTTTTTTATGTTGATTTCCTATATTTTGGCTTAGTTTTTATATACATTCAATTTAACTCGGTCAAGGGGTGCAACACAACTACTAATAAATACGGTGGTTGGTACGGTATGGTGGTAAGCGACATAAGATTTTGACAGTGACATTTGATTGACGTATCCTAAGGCTATCGAATCAATATTATCTACCATATGACTGTGAAAAAAAAAACAAAACATGAATTCCGATCATACGGCACACAA
The DNA here is from genome assembly GCA_037179545.1 of Sesamia inferens. Taxonomy (NCBI): domain Eukaryota; kingdom Metazoa; phylum Arthropoda; class Insecta; order Lepidoptera; family Noctuidae; genus Sesamia; species Sesamia inferens. Next base: position 8,889,082 of record CM073949.1, read on the forward strand.
AACAAAAATAATCACTAAAAGCTCCGAAACACAATCTACTCAAATCAACACTAGCCACAACACAACGGGAAAATAGACCTGTCAAAGTTGTCAATCAAACGTCATAATCACTGTCATGGCTATCTTAAAAAGGGGTTATCTCACTAATAAAAGTTTCCAATAATTAATTATATATACATGTACTTGTATTTTTTTTTTCAAATTAATTTAGTAGTATTTTTATGAAAATCTATTATTTTTTCCTTTTTATCTATATAGTGTACATAATGGTGGACCAAAATGAAACATCTCCTTTGGAACGAAATAGGTTCGGCTTTAGCAAACAACAAATGCACTGCAAAAAAAAAAATTGTGACAGAGAGGAATTCTGGTAATAAAAAACAAACTCAATTTCACCCAATGGCTACGCGAAAATCACTATTTAGTCTCGTCCTCTTGAGTGACACTTTGTCCTGTATCTAGTATTGCTTCGGCGCTAGGTATGACTATAACATCAACCACCTCAGCACATTCTGCATCACAGACATTTTCAAGCTCCGTACCACCTCTTTTCTCTAAATAATCCACTATATCGATATCCTCAACCCCTCTAGTTGAGTTTGACTCTAAATGCTTAGCGATATCTAAGCCTTCATGAATTTTGTCCGCAGAACAAAAATCTGTAATCTCCGAACATATTTTTTTGACGTTTTCATCCATTAGTGTTGTGATTAACTCGTCTTGATTGTTAGTCGATATTCTGACCAGCTTCTTGGGCAAGTCGATAGTCGATTCATCGCCTAAAGTGAAAACGACCTTCGATTGTTTTTGTTCGGTTTCGTTCAGTCTGAGTATTTCTGAGTCAGAGTTGTGAGACTTCAGACTCGGTGGTAAGTCTGTGGTGTTGTCTTGCGTCAGTTTCCTGTTGTAGATGTTTGGTTCGCTTCCCATTATTGAAGTAGTTGAGTCTTTTAATGCTGGCAGCTCCTAGAAGAAAGTTTTTATTAGTATTATTGTGGATATGGTGCTACAGTACGACTGCACAGCCGCCCCGCAAATCAAGTTACTAAAACAGTTTTTTTTTTTAATTTTCAACTTTGTCGCTAAAGGATTCAAGGTTGATTGATGCTGGTGTCTGTACAAGAATCTTTTGGCTCGTGGCAGACATTGGTACTAACGTTGCCGTCTGTTTTCTTGGTACATTTTGACAAATTACCAACAACGGTCCCTTACCAATGTCATTCGCCAAAAGATTTTTGTATCTTTGTATACCATTGTGGGTCTATGGCTTATTTAAATTTCTCATATTCGTTTGAGTATCTTAGATTGGGCTGTTAATTATAAACTGATTATATACTGACAAACGTAAATGAATTTTCCTACTAAGTAGCCGGCTACACATTAAAAATATCAATTCCAGTTTTAGCTGACCTCACATTGTATAGGTATTTCGTGCATACAGAAGTCATCTAATACTGGTAATTATGACTTTCTATTAATGATAGTCCAGAAAAAACCACTGCATGAACCTCACCATAGGAATTGCTGGACACAGATCCTATTCAAGTTTCAATCAACGAATTGATGTCCTCATCCTTAGCCATTTCAACTTGTATATCTAGAATAGGGTTACAATCTAGCCAGGCTTGGCTAGGTTTTTCTACAAAACTATGAGCTACATTCCTAACTACAATATAAATGAAATGTGACTTACACTGAAAAGCAAAGGGAAACGAACTCGAAAAGCAAAACTAAAGAAAAAAAAAACATGTGTGCAATGTGCATTGTACAATTTTTTCAACCCTCATTTTTTATGTAAGATTTCGATAATATAGAGCATTTTGAGAAACTAATTTGAATATTTTTGAAATTTATGTAGTCATTATCCCCCTTATTCATAAACGATGTTTAAATTTGACTAGTGATTAGCGATTCTTTAACCATACATTTTAGACGTTTGCACGTCACTTAACTTTAATCATCGTTTATAAATAAACACATCAGTGTTTAAGGGGTTTATTCATAAACGAAGATTAAAGTTAAGTGACGTGCAAACGTCTAAAATGTATGGTTAAAGAATCGCTAATCACTAGTTAACTTTCAACATCTTTTATGAATAAGGGGGGTTGTGTATAAGTTATTGCTGGTAACTACTAATTTAATGATGTTCCTTGGTAAGCCCATCATTTAAAAGCAGCTAGACAAATTTATTTTACGGGTTCCGTATCCAAAGGGTAAAAACGGAACCCTACTACTAAGTATCCCCTGTTTCTGTCTGTCATATGGCTGTATTTCATGAACCGTGAAAGCTAGACAGTTGGAAATTACACAGATGGTGTATTTCTGTTGCAGATATAACAAAAAATAATAAATATTTTAGATATGGCATAAAATATACCTGATCATCGTGATAACTGCCGACGCTTCGAGAGTGTCGTTTGTTCATTGCTGACTGTGGAGACTGCCCGTCTACGGCATCCTGGATGAGATTAAACAAAATTTAATTGTAAAAACATGACTAAACAAAACATATTTGGAAAGGATGGGCTGACGCATGACGGATTAAAATTAAACAATAAATGAAAAACTACTCTTTCCACAAATGTTTGTTTAGAAGATTTAAGAAACATTTGTGGAAATAACAAATTAGCATTAGGTACCAAGCTGAATTATTAAACAAATTAGGAAGAAAATGGATTTTTCAAAGTAACTAAGAAACATCACCATCATCAACCTTTTTATCGTCCCACTGCTGGGCACAGGTCTCCTCTCATACAGAGAAGGATGGAGCGTAATCACCACGCTTGCTCAATGCGGGTTGGCGATTTCAGACTTAAAGTCCAGGATTCCTCAAGATTTTTTCCTTCACTTTCAGTCATTGGTGTCCAAGATATACTTAGAAAGTACATATAACTTTAGAAAAGTTGCATTGGTACTTGCCTGACCTGGAATCGAACCCGCGCACTCATACTTGAGAGGCTGGTGTTTTAACCACTAGGCCACCACGAATAGGGATGTATCCAAGGTATGAAAATCAAAAAACTAATTAGTCCATCTTATAGATAATAAAAAAAATTAAGACACGTATTTTTATTTTGTCGAAATTACCAAAAACCACTGAGATATAGCGTATTAAAGTTACGGAGTGGGGGCTAAATACGTCACGCCGTGGTATATTTTGTAGCACGGCGTGATGTCATGCGACATTTCAAATCAATATATCTTCTTAAGTATTTGAATGAAAGAAAAAATAAAAAATACGTGTTCAATATTTTTTATAAATCTATCTGATGGACATTAAATTATTTTTTAGGATACAACCCCATTAAGAAACATAATACAGATTAATACAACACCGATATTTTGAACAATTTCTCTTATTTTAAATCAAAATTGCTCGAAGTGGCTCACAAACATTGTAGTGAATAATAAATTTTGGGATGACATTTATGGCGAAGTGTATATAAGATCGGCACGGTCTAAATAAAAATGGTTCTAAATTTAAGTTTTGTACATCTTTTTCTTTCTATTTTATTATATACAGGGTGTATCTGACATCGTAACGCAAACTTCGCGAATAGGCTACACCGCATGTCACTAACAAAATTATGATAGTCATTTATGTCGTTAATGAACGGATACAGAAATCACAATGTTTAAAAAAATGTGTCGGCTCGGCCGTTGAACGTTGCTAGCGTGCCTCCGTGCGGGTTTGTAGGTATGACGTTGACCCCTGATGTGAACTCTAATAAAACAGCTGATAAGATAGTTTTTCGAGTTTTGTTTTCATTGCGCTTTTTGGTGTAATTAGCGAATTAATTATTGTTTACTTTAAAATCTTATTGGGTTATAAAAGTATAGCAGTTTTGAACGGTTTAAAGTTTTAACATATTTAATTTTTTAAATCATGAAAAAACCGACGAAAAACTCCACCACTGGCGGGTTTAGAATCATGTACTCGATCCATGGTACTCGTTTGTGCGTCGATGTCAGATACAGCCTTTATATTTACTTTTCTTATATTATATCTAATATATAAAATTCTCGTGTCACGGTGTTCGGCTTTAAACTCCTCCGAAACGGCTTGACCGATTTTGATGAATTTTTTTGTGCTTAACCGGTATCTATGAGAATCGGCCAACATCTATTTTTCATCCCTCTAAATGTTAGGGGTAGTCCACCCCTAAATTTTTTTTTAATTTTTTAGACAAAATTTTTAATTTCTATTTTTTTATGATACAACATACAAAAATACATACAATCCCCAATTTTCACCCTTCTACGATCAACCCTTATTTTTTAATAGCCATTTTAGTAATTTAATCTATTATTTATATGGCAAAACAACGTTTGCCGGTCAGCTAGTAACTATACAGTATGTTACAAAAACCCTGTCCGACCCGTGAAGGTGTTGTTAGGTATCGTTAGCTGATTCTACTAATGCGTACATAACCTGGCTAAACTAAAAAAAAAATACCCCCTTAAAAATAAATAACTTAAATAAAATAAATAGGTAATTTCATGGCAACACAGGCACAGGTCATGACCTCAGTTGACCTCATGCATGTAGGTATTGGTAGTCTAACCACGTTTATCGACTCTAGAAAGAAACAATGATACCTACTTAGGCAGCTCGTGAAAAGAACTTTTTTTAAGTAGGAAGGTCGTCTGACCCTCCGAATGTATCTTCGAATTTCATTCGATGAGCACAATGGCTGTGGCGGAGATGTTGTTCCATATTTCGTTCACTAAGAACGATACTGGCCTGGCACCGTCCCACGAGATTAGCACGGTGTTTCACAACGTTAGTCCACTCCTACCAATCCACTGCTCGCCGAACTGATAGTGGAGGTACTCACGTACAGGTCGGCAAAAATATGGTGGGGCACCGTCATGCTGGAACCACATTGACCAAGAAGTAGTCACATCCGAATCGTTCAACACCTGATCACAACATAATTGCAGTTTTACAAGGTACCTTCCATCAGCAGGTTACATTACTTTAGAAAACACTAACGTATTGATGATGATGATTGATGACGTATGATCACACAATAAACGATACGTCTAGACGGACGCAATGTCTACGCGAAACTAATAAATTTAAAATAAAAATGATTTTTATTTCATAAAAATAGGTACTCTAACTGCACGGCGGTGCCCTTTGACTAGAGGTGTGAAAGTATTCAAAATATTTCTCGTATCGATTTTTGGTATCAATTTTGTATTTCAGAATTTCACGCATCGATTCAACATCGCATGGCATTCTTTAGATTTTAGAACTTTCACATAACTTAAATCAGGTGAACTTAAATGCTTTACACTGTTTATAATATTCTCCTAAAATCGTATTTCATAAGACCTTTCTAGTTCCTATTTACTAATAATAGGTACTTGTGTTACAATATTGTTATGAATAATTAATCGATAATCAAAAAAAGTACTTTTACCATTAGGTAATCTGCGTTTTTACAACAAATCATTCGAGCAGGTAAAAATCGAATAGTAGCGACAAAAACAAAACGTTATTACGCAAAAACTAGTACAGCTCTAATTATTCCTTTGCGCGTCGGCGGCTAGACACACTGACGCCGCCGACAGTTATAAGGTCTAAAATGGTGTTTACACTTTTTTAAATTTCCCGAATTTTGGGGAAGTTACAGTAAATTTGCTGGTAAAAAAGATTATTTCAAAATTCATTAGTATTGTTACTATGATGATTATGCAAAATTTTATATTTTATTTGGTCATTTGTTTACCTAACCCTTATTATCCTTGTGGGTCGGACAGGGTTTTCGTAACATACTGTATATAACAGAAGATTTGACGACATGGTCGGTGTAGTGCTGAGTGATCGACTGCTGCGTTTCGCGGGTGCGATTCCCGCACGGAACAAAGATTTGTATAGCCTACAAGTAGATGTTCCGGGTCTGGCTGTTTGGGTGAGTTTATTTATGTTTCTAAAGGCACCCACTGTACCTAAGTCGTGGTGGCCTAGTGGTTAAAACACCAGCCTCTTAAATATGAGTGTGTGGGTTCGATTCCAGTAGGCCTAGTATGAGTTTTCATTACGAAACTCGTTCGATCGTATCGAGCGCGTTTGACTCAGCGATTGACCCGCTTCAAGGTCGTAAGAACTCTCAACCAATGAGAGCGCCAAACGCGCTCAATACGATCGAACGAGTTTCGTATTGAAAACTCATACTAGGCCTACAGGTCAGGCAAGTACCAATGCAACTTTTCTAAAGTTATATGTACTTTCTAAGTATATCTTGGACACCAATGACTCATTACAAGGTGAAGGAAAACATCTTGAGGAAACCTGGACTTTAAGTCTGAAATCGTCAACCAGTATTGAGCAAGCGTGGTGATTACTCTCAAACCTTCTCTGTATGAGAGGAGACCTGAGCCCAGCAGTGGGACGATAAAAAGCAGCTACTATACAGAAGTAATTAGTGTGGAGCAACATTTAAAAAAATAGTTTGTCTGTCTGCTTGTTCGTAAACTGTAAGTATTTGTATTGTAACAATAAAATGAAAAACAAAATGGCGGCGTTAGTTCCAATTTCGGCCACACGCTAATAGAACCGGTAACACTATATTAATGATTTGTGTGCTTCATACCTTAAACCTGTTGAACTGCCTGAACTTGCATCTCTCTGATGCGACGAGACTCCTCAGCGACTGCGTTCTAGGACACTGATTGTCTACCAGCCATCTGTACGTGCCATACAACTTTGTGGTCTCCGATCTTGAACATAAGGTACAGTTTAGTACGTTACCAGTTTTTGCACAGTCCTCTCTGTGTATACAATAGTTGTTCAGCAAAGGACAGAAGGTTTAATTTCGCTTGATATCTAACATAATAATTATTGTTTTATACAACTCGCCCGAATTAACCGTGCACCTCGCTCTGTGACGTCATCCGGATGGTACCGTTTGTAAAAAATGAGAATTATGTTAAAAAAAATATATAAATTACATTTTTTTTATGTTAATAAAAGTTCGTTTTGATGAGGAAGCGTCATAATATTAAATCATTTAACTCATGACGTTTTTTAATTAAATTGAAAAACGAAGCCGTACGGAGGACGGGTCTGAGCAGTTGTGTTGCGATGTGTGCCGGGTACGATGCGCCTAATGTTGTTGTGTTGGGAGTTTGGTCGTGAAGGGTCTTCAGATCAATCTCCCTTTGGCGCAGCTTCGTTGGTCTTGTTGTTGGGTTTAACATAGCATCACCTCGCTCAACTGCCGTCTTCCTATTCGCTCAGTTTTTCTGAGTGAATAAGCTCTTAATAAACTAGCGCGCTTTACCATCAACGATCGCATCACTGCTTACCATCAGGCGGGATTGCGGTCAAGCGCTAGTTTATAACTATAAAAAAATAAAATATGGACTGAAATATGATGTTGGTGCAACCAACAGGCTTCATTAATGCGTCGAAAATGTATAAAACAAAAACAAACTTATTAAAAAAAAAAAAGCAAAAACTCCACAGAAACAGTAATAACAACAGGGGATTTAAACTGTATTTAGACATTTGTAACAAAGATGCTGTCGCTACTCAACGCTTGCGTGCCAGCGAGGTGCACAGTCATCTCGCGCAAGTTATACAGAAGTACTCTTACTTCTAGAGAGACGATATACTTACACATTAGCAGGCGTAGTAAGCAGCCTCTGTAGATTAGCTAATGTTGGTCGTATGTCTGACAATGGTAGACCACGACCAACTACCAGCTGGCCGATACACTTGTTGAGTAAAAATAAGGCATAGCGGAACAATGTGGTATCACCGCCTCGAGGGAACAGCGGTATGCTGAAATTGACATGAGAATTTTTTAAATATTTAAATGATACTACCTGCTGTATACTTTTTATCCAGTAAAAGCAGGGGGCTGTTTTTACTGTATAAAAATTGAACGCATTTTTGCTCAAATTTATTTTATTGCGTTTCAGGGAAGAAAACCTCACTACGCACATCCTGATCAGACTCATTTGTTCATTCGATACTCGTAGCGACATCTATGACACTAAATGAGAACTTCGTAAACACGCGCAGTTCTCAGTTTCGTGTGAATACCTAGCAATGAACGTGTAGTTTCATTTTATTTTCATTTGGGCAATCTTATAGTACTGAACCAATTTGGGTATGAAAGCGGCTTAAATCTCCATATTAATTAGTAAAAAAAATAAAAAAGTCGCCGTACAAAAATTTTGCAGTACGCACTTTTTTCTTTCTCCTGAAAAGTTACTATTTTTGCACTTACGAGGTTTTCACTCTACGGTGACGCGACAGCACTTCAAGCTACTACCATCTGTCAGATTTATTTAGTAGATTTTCAACTTTATCTCTAAAGCATTAAGGCTCTAGGTTGATTGGGAATATTTGATAGTTTCGGGTAGCTTCACCTTCGTCCGTACATACATCCATCCAAAACTTTCACGGTTATAATACTAATATTAAAATGAACATACTAATATGATTAAATCAAATCCATTTATGTTATATGTCACATGTAATGAAGAGCGAATCTATTGTTAATAAGAGCCATAAAAACAAATCACTCACTTCGGGTCCGGCAAATCCGGGGTAACATCCAAGATTTTGCTGGCCGATCCCAGCAGCGTAATCTTGTACCGAAGTGGCTGGTTCAACAACGCAGCAGCTAAGCAGGTTGATTGAGCCACGAAACCCGCAGCCACTGAGTCACTGAGCGGGCTGGAGCCGCGGGGACTGTCATCACCGCAAACAGCGAGCGGTACGCCGCATATCGTCCATGTTGAATGGTCTTTCTGTCAAGATTTATTGATATTAAGCACGACAATCTAAAGAATCTGGGACAAACCTAGCCAAAATCAGAAAGAAAGAAAATACATTTCTTCTTCTTCATCCTATAGAAGTCCAATGCTGGACAAAGGCCTCCCCCATGGCTTTCCACGATGACCGTTCTTGTTCTGCTCGCATCCAACGGCTTCCCGCAACCTTCACTAGGTCGACGGTCCACCTTGTTGGGGGTCTCCCTACGCTGCGTCTTCAGGTAGGTGGCAGCTACTCCAGAACCTTACTGCCCCATCGGCCATCGGTTCTACGAGCAATGTGCCCCGCCCAAAATGCATTTATTTAGCCCAAGTAAAAGACACATTATATATCAGGTAAAGACAAAAAGTGATTTAAAATAATAATAATATCATATTTTTTTAATAAATAATTGTTGCCAATAAGCCTAATGTAGTGATGGTGGATCGATCAGAACGGCGTGCAATGATTGGGCACGCCACAATAGCGGCAGAAGTCCCCTTTTTGAGGAGTGGCTAGAGCCCCACGGCGCCCTCGCAGTTCGCCTGACGCAGGTCCTCACCGGACACGGCTACTTCGGGAGGTTTCTGTTCCGGATAAGGCGGGAGGAAATGCCAGGGTGTCACCATTGTGTCCGCCCTAAGGACACGTTGGAGCATACGGTGGAGGCCGCTACAATTTAAGTGTCTTCCAGGTTAGAGTGAATACCATCAGGCGGGATTGCGGTCAAGCACTAGTTTGTAATTTATTTTTTTAAAAATCCTTGACCGCGATCTCGCCTGGTGGTAAACAGTGACGCAATCGTTGATGGTAAAGCGCACTAGTTTATTAAGAGCCTGTTCACTCTAATCTTGAAGACATTCAAATTGTAGTCCGACGGAAACACCGCCGCTGGCAAATTGTTCCAGTCCCTCGACTAACGTAAGGGTGAAAACTCGCCGTACGGTGGGTCGTCCGATGATGGAACGGAGATGGGGGAATTAAATCATGCAATTCCCTCACACACTCACCAAAGTACATTCCATAGAACACCGAAAGGCTGGCTACTCTAGGCTTTGGAGACAGTTTCGAGTTAAAACTGGGTCGCTAATCAGTTTCTTCGCACGCCTCTCCACTAAATCCAAAGTAGCCACGTGATATTTTGCAGCACCAGCCCAAATGTGGGTGCAGTACTCCACACACGAACGAACACAGCATTAGTTTATAACGTTACCAAAAAACCTAATAAATTCTCACCTGCTCAATATAGAATATATTGTGCAACTGTTTGAGCAACTGAGTCCGTTGAGCACACAAGGCGTGGTGTGATGACGCCGCTAAATCACGGATCGCTGCGCAGGATTGGCGAGTCTCTTTAATACTCTCATTTCGTCGCGACAAAGAGTGGAAGTTCTGCATTAATTCCGTCCCTGAAAATGTACTTTAATTTAGGTTGAATTTAGATCTTAGATCATAATCAAACTCTATGTATTATACAACAATGATCAAAATCCATTGGAGTAAAAATCTAATTGGGACCTGAAAGAAAGAAATAGTATTTATTGTGACTGGTAGCGGAAGATCATAAAACTAGAAAAAAAAAAAACTATAGAAAACAGCTAAAAAAAATTAAAACAAAACAGAAAGTTTTTTATTTAAAAACTAACTTCGACCAGCGCTTTTACCCTCTTAGGTTACGATTCCGTGGGAATATTAGGACAAAAAGTATTTATTAAATGTTAATGCTGATTAATTTTTTATTTCGTCCTTTTAAAAAAAAAAAAAAAAAAAATGTTGCCCCACAACTCGTGGGCGCATTTACAAATATACAAAGTCACATACACAAACAGCCAGACCCGGAAGAACTAATTGTAGGCTACGCAATATTTGTTCCGTGCGGGAATCGAACCTGCAACACGCAGCAGTCGATCGCTTAGTCACTGCGTCAATCGTGGGCTAATAAACCCCCAGTGTGCAAAATTCGTTCAATATTTTTTGCTCAAAAGAGTAACTAACATCTATTCATCAATCCATACAAACTTTCACGTTTATAAGTAAGTAATGTAGTAGAACAATGGCTAGAGTGAATAGGCTTTTAATAAACTAGGGCGCTTTACCATCAACGATTGCATCACTGCTTACCATCAGGCGGGATTGCGGTACAGCACTAGTTCATAATTATATATAAAAAAAAGAAATAGGAAACGTCAGACTTGTTCTTCTGTAGAATAGCAGACAAACAAACATAGAGAGCTTGTAAAACCGGTTAAACTTAAAAAAAACCATAATAATAAAAAATCCATGATATGAGGGTGCACCGATGATACTTATAAAATTGTTGGAGATTACATATTGACCCCAAGTTGCACAGCCAAACCCGATCATCAAAAAATGACTTACAAAAGCAATGCAAGAGTACTCTGTGAGTTTATGTTAAGTTAAGAGAATAAGTTGATGATGAAAATGCAGACATGCCATAAATGAGATCCATCCCATCAACAATAACCAAAAAACCTATGAACAAAAAGAATCCTTACACTCACCAACATCCTGGTTTTCTTCGAACAGCTTAGCATGCTTCTCTTTCAGTTTCCTTATGTTTGCCAACTTGCTATCTCTCTCATCTGAGAGAATAATGCGTTTGAATCTTAGTATCTCCAGCTGTTTCGTCAGCCTTACATGTTCTGCCCTTTGGAAAGGGGAAGGTTTTGCCTGGAATATTAAAGATCATTATTATTATTATTATTTTCTTTTTATAAAACATTGCCCCAGGATTACTCCTATATCGTGGGTGCGTTTACAAATATTAAAACACATACACAAACGGCCGGACCCTAAACAACTACGAACCTGCGATACGCAGTTTTTTTTTTTTTTAATAGATAAACTAGTGCTTGACCGCAATGCCGCCTGATGGTAAGCAGTGATGCGATCGTTGATAGTAAAACGCGCTAGTTTATTAAGAACCTATTGTAATATGGAAGGAAGACGGCAGTTGAGCGAGGTGATGCAATGTTAAACCCAACAACACGACCAACGATGATGCGCCAAAGGGAGATTGACCTGAAGACCCTCCACGACCAAACTCCCAACACAACAACATTTGGCGCATCGTACCCGGCACACATCGCAATACAACTGCTCAGACCCGTCCTCCGTACGGCTTCACCAGACATCATGCCGGAACACGACAAATCGCTCGGCGGCAAGGCTTTGTCTGGTGGGTGGTAACTTCTGCCGGTGGCCGGTGTTATGGCCTACCACCGAGTGCAGCAGTTGATCACCCAGCCACTGCCAATCGTTTCGTCATACGTTTAAGTAGGTAAATAAAAAAAGTCTCATTACCAAAAATGGTACTGACGACAGCATATCAGCTACTACAATCTGTCAAATTACTTTATTGAATTTTCAACTTTAGCGGTAAAGCATTAACATCATAGCACACTTGAAACGATTCTGCTCCAAGTCCAACACCGCTCCCACGTAACACCACCCTAAATTAAGGTTACAACTCGCGCGAATTAACTGTGCACCTAGCTCTATAACGTCATTCGGACGGTTTGTAAAAAAAATGAGTATTATGTTAAAAAAAAAAATATAAATTATTTTTCTATTGGACTACGAAAAAGCTTTTGATTCGATCGAGATCTGGGCTGTACTGCAGTCTCTCCAGCGGTGCCAAGTAGACTATCGGTATATTGAAGCGCTGAAGGGTTTGTACGAAAACGCCACCATGTCAGTCCGAATACAGGACCAGACTTCGAAACCAATACCTCTGCAGCGTGGTGTCAGACAGGGAGATGTCATCTCCCCGAAACTTTTCACCGCTGCATTGGAGGATGTCTTCAAGGTTCTGGACTGGAAAGGACTGGGCATCAACATCAATGGCGAGTACATGACACACTGTCAGTTTGCTGATGATATCGTAGTCATGGCTGAGACCGCGGAGGACCCGAGTACAATGCTCGAAGACCTCAGTAGAGCCTCCGAGCGAGTCGGTCTTAAAATGAACATGAACAAGACGAAAGTCATGTCTAGTGCCCATGTTGTACAGACTCTTATAAAGATTGGAGACTCTGTTCTCGAAGCTGTTGACAGTTACGTGTACCTGGGACAAACTATCCAGTTAGGAAGGTCCAACTTCGAGAAAGAGTTCAATGGTCGGATCCAGCTCGGCTGGGCTGCTTTCGGGAAACTGCGTAGAATCTTCTCGTCCGAAATACCGCAGTGTCTCAAGACAAGTCTTCGATCAGTGTGTGTTGCCAGTGATGACTTATGGAATTGAGACGTGGTCGCTAACAATGGGCCTTATAAGAAGGCTCAAAGTCACTCAAAGGGCAATGGAGAGGGCTATTCTTGGGGTTTCACTGCGCGATCGAATCAGGAATGAGGAGATCCGCAGAAGAACGAGAGTAACCGACATAGCCCGAAGAATTGCAACACTAAAGTGGCAGTGGGCTGGACACATTGCCCGTAGGACCGATGCCCGATGGGGCCGACGGGTTCTCGAGTGGCGACCACGCACCGGAAGACGTAGTGTGGGTAGGCCCCCGACAAGGTGGACCGAAGACCTGGTGAAGGTCGCGGGAAAGCGCTGGATGCGGGAGGCGCAGGACCGGTCGTCGTGGAGACCATTGGGGGAGGCCTATGTCCAGCAGTGGACGTCTTTCGGCTGAAATGATGATGATGATGATGATGTAGAAAACAAAAACAAACTTATTAAAAAAAAGCAAAAACTCCACAGAAACAGTAATAACTACAGGGGATTTAAACTATATTTAGACATTTATAATAAAGATGCCAACGCCACTCATCGCTTACGGCGAATGCGGGACGCCGCGCGGGGAGGCGGGAGAGCGGTCAAATTCCAGCGAGGTGCACAGTTAACTTGGAGGTGCGAGTTATACTGCTCGCAGTCCATGCGGTGCCAGTTAGCAGGCACCCAGCAGTCCACGCGGTGACAACTAGCAGACGGCCAGCTATCCACCCGCCGACCACTCTCGCTTTTCGCAATAGACACAGTTCCCGACTCAAAACGCGCGAACTAGAAATTATTGCGTTTGCACTTGGGGATGAAGAAAGAAGCGCAAGAAATAAGAGATGAAGATTTTGGTTTCATAAAATGCTGAAAGCAACTTATTGAGAGGCGCGGCGACTGCTAGTATTGACGCGCGGACACCGCTCCGGCTACTCGTCTAAAACGTGCGGCCAGTGAGGGGTCAGAGACATCTGACGACAGTAAGCTCGCTGACAACGAACTATCTACTAATGTAAAATACAGTATGTTAAGAAAACCCTGTCCGACCCGTGAAGGTGTTGTTAGGTATCGATAACTGATTCTACTAATGCATACAAAATCGGGCTAAATTAAAAAAAAAACCACCTAAAAAAAATAAATATTATTTCGCAAAAAGAGGTAACTTAATAAATCTGCGTTATCCACACTTCCCCGCGCGGCAGCGGAGGTGGCGGAGGCGGCGGGCGGCAGGGCACGCGGCACGTGATCGCATCGCTATTCGCTCATAATAATACCGGTGTTGTCACTTTATAAAAATTACCAAATTTCGGGGAAGTTCGAATTAATTCGCGGGAAAAAAAGATTATTTCAAAATTCATTTGTATTGGTACTATGATGATTACGTAAAATTTTATATTATATTTGGTCATGTGTTTACCTAACCTTTATTATCCTTATGGGTCGGACAGGGTTTTCTTAACATACTGTATATCTAAAGAGCAGTATTATGCAGGTGGGAGCAGAGTCTTGTAAATGGGCTATGACCTTTAATGCTCAAGGATGATTGTGATATTTGACTGTATCGGATAGCTTAATCTGCTGTCGTCCATACAACTTTTTTGTTTTACACAAAGGGGTATCACATTAACCAGTAACTGGGCTTCGAAAGTCAGACAAACAGTAGTTTCATATAAAATAGTTGTATTCAGCTGATCAGTTAGATTGGAAGCAGATCCCAATATATGTGAAGGCTAGTCAGAATTGATTATTAATAAAATACTGATGAGCGGAGATTTAATCAGAATTCTTTTTTTTTTTTTGTTTACTTTGACATAGCTCTGAGCAGAGCTTGAATGGAGGCTGATGAAACCGTTGCGCATGTGCTCTTCTAGTGTACAGGAGTCACCCAGATTAGAAGTTAAATATTCGGGGCACCAATATCTTCACAGACGTTCTTAAGAAGTCAGGAGACTTCATAAGCTACTGGAGGGAGGTGGGCTGGTTGGAATAACCACCAACTTCCGCCATGGTCCACGCACAATGGTCCACTGAGAGGACAAGTGCAGAAACCTAATCCGTAAAATAGAAAAGAAGTATATTTCTATACCAACCTTAAAAGATAAGAGATCATTCAATTTTAGAGTCAGCCTCGGCCCATTGGACACGACAGGCTTTTCCTCCTTAATCTTTCCATTCTTAACACTCAGATCACTTTGCGACGAGGACTTATCTTTACTTAAACTATCACTATCATCAGGAGAAAACAGGTTCCTCTGAGATCTACTCTTGAATTTCAGTCTGGCGTCACAGGCATCATCCGGCGACGGCCAATCGTCGTCCGTCAACGCAGACTTCTTGTATATCCTCTCCTTGATATCCTGGACGGCCTCCTGTCTTTTCTTGATTGAATATTGCAGTAAATGTAACTTTTGTAACTTCGCCGCATTGTAACTGGGCCTTATTTCTGACTTCAGGAAGCTCAGAGCCATGTACCTGTACTTCGGAACTCCATCAGCTTCGTTTCTCAAGTCATAACTCTCAGCAGTTTCACTTAGGTCTACGTTACATGTTAAATCATCTTTCGACGCATTGTTACGGGCATTATCACAGTTAACAGTCGAAATGTACTCCTTCACGTCTAAATTCTCTGGCGAATGTTCGTAAATATGGTTCGTAGTGTTAGGATCGCCTTTCCCATACTCGGGGCCCTCTTCTCTCCGCCTATGATAATCTCTTTGACTTTGGCCAATGTTTAAGCTAGCAGATGTCCTTAAAGTCGGAAAGTTCTGCTGAAATCCTCTTTCTACAGGACTGTGACTTTTCGAATACTCCTTTTCAGACTTTTTTGTATATTTACTAGGAGAAATGGACCTCGATTCTTTGCCTAACTTATGGTTCAGTATATGTTTAGCATCTAATTTAATTTTAGATAGATTGGTCCTGCCTGAGGAATCTGAAGACACGGAACCATGGTCTATCTCGTATTCTGGTGGTATGATATCAAGTTTGAGACTTTTATATGAGCAGAAGTATCCACCATGCATTTGGAAGACTAAAGTATTGCTTTTGAAGCAGTCCGAGGTGAAATTCGAAGCCAGATTCGCTCCTATGTACCTCAAGCCACTGAAATAGATTCCCCATGTTTGTATGACGGTATCCTGTGGTAGTTTATTATTTTCATCATTCGAATGTAGGATATGACACCAAATTCGTATGACGACGTTGCTTGATGACATGTGTTGCGTCGATTCTGCAATAAAGGACGGTGATGATTTAGTTATGACGTAATTGGATTTCCTGATAGACGGTATAATTATGATAACACGAGTGTTAACAATATCTTTGTTGTGGCAATAATAGCGATTGATAATGTCATGTATTTATCTGAAGAGGGGTGTAGAGAAGCGAGATAACTTAAAATGGTGTTTGATTTCGAGTTTGGTAGTTTTTAATGGCATTTAATCTCGAAATAGGTACTTCTTATATATGAATACAGTCAATAGTGCAGCCACACAGGTCGATCGATCATGTTAAGCAACGTTTGCCGCGGTTTTTTTTTTTATTGCCGTCTCTTTTTCTTGCATGGCAAGAATCGTTGTTTTTCCTTTTGTGTTTTGCATATTTCTTTTTTTTTCTTAGTGAGCTATTTTATGCGGCTAGTGATTTTTTTGCCTGCTCTTTTCCCTTATTCTTTTCATCTTATTTACATGTCTTAATATTAACTATTTACAATCTATTTCAATCTTATCATATCTACATACATTTAGTCTTCTTATTTACATTAAGTTTTCATTCTACTATACTAACAGCTGTTCACTTACGTTACACATTCATTCTTGCCGACGGCAGATTGTTAGGTTGCACTGCCCTTGTGCGATTTCGCTCAAAGGCCACTTTAGCTACTTTGAGGCAGAACCGCTCCAGATACGGCCTGGAGTGCTTGTCTGCTATCATGTCAGCGATGGTTGTTTCAGATAGAGTTCTACTATTACTTACTTCCAGGTCGTATCTGTCACGGTCATCGTTTGCCGCGCTTGGTCTGTAGATAGATAGATGGTCACCCCATCTTTACATACAGAGACCCCTCAGTGCCTCAGAGCACGTTACGTCGGTCCCGGCTGTCATTTGTAGATCTTTAACACTTATTATGGGTCGTCAGAGGCCGGCAGCTGGCAGCTGGCATCTGGCAGCCGGCGGCAGACCCAACGATAGTTGCGAAAAGGCTAGGCGAATGATGGCTTACTAATAATAATAATGAAGCTCAAGAGTTTGCTTATTTAAATGCGCTAATCTTTGGAAGCACAAGTCGGATTTAACAACTTTTTTGTATTCGAGAGCCCAGAAGGCTATAGGCTGTTCAACATCACGTTTGGAGCTTTAGGAGCCGAGTAAAAGCAAAGAAATTGAATATGTTAGAGTGAAAACGAAGTACATAATTTCGCGGGTAGGCGATGCGATGCGAGAGCGTGGGTCGGGAGAACAAGAAATTTCACGCGGATGAAACCGCGGGCAAAAGGTAATATGTACCTTGGTTATATTATAATTAATCTAAGTAGGGCCCGGTGACCTATACTACAGGTTTTTATAAAACCTAATTCAGACACTAGCTCTCACAATGTCCAAAATTGTCAAGAACTACAAAACCACTCTGAGAGAAATTAATTGAATTTTCAGTAAAATAAATTAATGTTATCAATTAATTTTATGTATATTTTCCTTGACATTTCATTATTTTAGGTAGAATTGTAACATGGCACGTAGTATCCTGCTGACATAACACTTTGGCGCAAATAACACTCACAAATTAATATATGTACAAATAACCTTTATTTTCAGGGTTCAAAGCCCTCACCGGTCTCATTATAAATGGGCCAGTCGACCTAATTTAATTGAGCTAAATTGTAGTTATTAAAACTACACACTGAAAATTAATATAATTTGGTTTAAAACAAATACAAAGATAATAGTTATCTTTGGTCGTAAAATAATTTTGACTAATGAGTGCATTAGAGTCAATAAATTCAAATTTCTCGTTATACAATGTCATAGTTTGTAATGAAATATTACATCTATATCTAATTTTGTTTTCGGCTAGCAACACGACAGACCCCATGTCTGTGCGCATAGGTGGTGACATGGTCGAGTGCACAGACCAGTTTAAATACTTGGGGTCTGTACTCCACGCGTCCGGCGACATTGATTGCGACGTCAGGGCACGCATTTCCGCAGCTTGGGCAAAATGGCGTGAGGTGTCAGGTGTCATTTGTGACACCAAAATGCCGGTTAAGCTTAAGGGGCAGGTCTATAAGACCATCATTAGACCTGTTCTCCTGTATGGCAGCGAGGCTTGGCCTGTGCTTGAGCGACACAAGCAGGAGCTGCGTGTCACGGAGATGAACATGCTGCGGTGGATGTGTGGAGTTACGCGGAAGGACCGCATCAGGAACTCCCGCATCCGTGGCAGTCTTCATGTCCGTGACATAGCGGAAAAGCTGCAGGAGGGTCGCCTACGTTGGTACGGTCACGTCTTACGAAAACCGGCATGTTACGTGGGTCACAAATGTCTTGCCAAGGCGCCTCCGCCGGGCCGGAACAAGCGGGGTAGACCAAAGAGGTGCTGGCTTGACGTTGTGAGAGATGACATGCGTGCTAACAATCTCACACCACAGGATGCTAAAGATCGCGCGAAATGGAGGAAATTAAGTAGGAAAGCGGACCCCGGGCTCCAACGCGAAAGCCACGGATGCAACCGGGATAAAGGCTGAGATGATGATGATGATGATCTAATTTTGTTTTCGGTCTGTGACAAGCCATTGCCATAAGAAAAGGCAAACAAAACTATTTTGTTTACATTTAATGAGGCTAGTTTTTCAAAATATTTCTTTATCTTTACACTGTTTCAATTTCCCCTTCTCTCAATCAAAATAACAATATTTGTGGATGGACTGAAATTACCACTTATAACTTTATCTATAATTTGACTATAAGATGCTTCAGGCATACAATAATCGACTACTTGGTCATTTAAATGGTGTTGTAGTGTATGCCCCATATTTTTACCCATTTCATCGCATTACATCAATATTTTGTTTTTATTGTTTAACATTTAAGTCGGTTCGGTCGGTAAACATTTAGGTCGAAGTCGGTTGAAAATAGCAGACTAGGGCACATTTTACATGCTTTTTATTAGTTTCACTTGTATGTTTGTTTGTCCGTCTCTAACTCAAAATTTTTTTCAACCTTACCTTACATTAATTTGTGCAGGCAAAGTATTTTTTAGTTTAGATTTAGTTTTAGATTTAGTTACTTGGATAACGCATCATTACGAATTTTAGCACTGGCTATTCTGCCTGTTGGAGATCAAGAAAAGTTTGGTAAAAACAAATGAGCACGTATATTATTTAAAAAAAGAATATCGAACGAAAAAGTTGAAAATAAATGTAGATTAAAAAACTTTAAAATCATGCTTTTAAAGAATATCAAAATAAAAAAGTAAAAATAATTTTAAATTTTAATTTATGACAATAGTATATAAACATTACTAGTAAAATGAGAAAAAAGCGTGAGGCGCTTAATATACAAAAATTATGGCACAAAGTTCCTCACGCTTTTTTCTCATTTATACTAATATTGTTTAAAGTTTTTTGTTGCAGTTTTTAGTAAAAGAACACTACCTTTTACATCATTATAGTTCTTTGGGTATTTGTTTTTAGTTATAATTGTTTTGGCTCTAGTGATATCTTAGAATTAATTTATATTCTAAAAAAAAAAATGTTTTGAGATTTGTTTTGATCTTGTATTATTGTTGTGTCATTTACTTTTCACCCACTGTCTACATCTCTGTATTTATTGTCCTATTGCAGGTATGCTGGAGAGATTTTTTTTTGAATGAAATAAGCATGACGTCTGTACCTTTTTTCTCTTGTCTGTTTAAATAAGCGTGTACATAATGGTTAAATAAATAAATAAATGGTTTGATACCAGTGTGGAGGCATGAGGAACAGGGAGTAAAGTTCACTCATCCTCCATAGAAAAGGGAGGATTCTCCGACCAGACGGGTGTTATATCTGGCGGGTATTTGCCCAATGCTTGAAATTGGGAAGTTGTATGTATGCTAGTTGCACGGTAAACTCTGATTGCGAGATGTAGAATTCGTGTGACGTCAGTATGACGCGTTGTTCCATGTGGCGTTTGTAGGTACCGCTACAACCAGGATTAACATACAGAATAGTTTATACAGGGTGTATCTGACATCGTAACGCAAACTTCGCGAAAAGGCTAGACCGCATGTCACTTATAAAATTATCATAGTCATTTATGTCGTTAATGAACGGTTACAGATTTCACAGTGTTTAAAAAAGTGTCGGCTCGGCCTTTGAACGTTGCAAGCGTGCCTCCGTGCTGGTTTGTAGGTATGACGTTGATCTCTGATTTGAACTCTATTAAATCAGCTGATAAGATAGTTTTACGAATTTTGTTTTCAATGCGCTTTTTTGTTTAATTAGCGAATTAATTAATTTTTACTTTAAAATGATATTGGGTTATAAAAGTATAGCAATTATGAACGGTCTAAAGTGAAAAAAACTACAAATATTTTTTTTAATCATGAAAAATCCGACGAAAAATTCCACCACTGAGGGGTTCAGAATCATGTTCTCCAGTACGTCAGATACACACTTTATATCCGGATATTTTCAATGGATCGATATGTATTCGGGTGAAACCAAGAGTCACAGCTGTTACACTACTAAAATTGTGACTCAAAACATTATAAATTAAACATGCCTGCCCGAATTTAATCGAACTTTATCCTATCGCATAATCAGCTCTAAACCACTCTTATCTAACGCACAAAGGTCATGACCCTCCTATAATGAACATAATAATAATAATAATGAAAAAAAAAAAAAAAAAACAAGGCAACACGTACGTCAACATATTCTGCTAATATTTTTTTGGATTTCATTATATTTTACAGTGCTTATTATACACAAATCAAAGGATATTTATAAAAACCAAAGGAACTAACAGAATATTCATACTTTTTTAACAAATATAAACAATATAAATTTAATGAAGAAAATCAGCCGAACCGCAAGTGACATGACAGGTGTCACCGCACCACAAAAACTGCAATAATGAAAATAAAATAACAAATAATGTTGACAAGATCTGCCGCGAGACAACGTGCACGCCCACCATCTCCGGACTCGTTGCTCAGCTCCGCCTCGCCGCCGCCGGTCTCCAGCGCCACTGTAAGTGCTGTGACGACCCCGGCCGCGGCAGTTGCGTCGAGCTCGAGCGACGAGTACTTCTCTCCGCCGACGACGCCACCACCTGTTCGCCGACGGGGAGGACGCCGGCCGCCGGACCGCTTAGGACCTCGAGGCCCATCGGCTTCTGACAGGGTCCCAGCTCCCGGCGGAAGTGTGCAGCGCATGAGATGGACACAATCCATCAACGAAAATGTCATGCGCTCATACTATGGGGCTACAGAGGGAGGAAACAACCTGACCGCGTACCGTGTTCGAATGCTCTCTCTGTTTCAGGTGCTTATGTCGGAAGCGTTGGGCATCAATGTTACTGACATGAAGCAATCGTTGAAGGAACGCTTCTTTGGCCGCCTGAAAAAAGTACTTAATAGTCTTCTATCAGGCGGAAACAAGGTGCGCGCTTTCAACGGTTGGGTCATGCCGGTATTGATGTACTCTTTCGGCATACTCAAATGGACTCAAACCGAACTTGACGCCCTGGATCAGAGGGTCCGTACGCTGCTGACTGCAAATCGATTGCATCACCCACGATCTTCGGTTATGAGGCTGTATATCCCGCGAAAATGTGGAGGTCGTGGCTTTTTAAACGCTAAGACCCTCCACAATCGCGAGGTATGCAGTCTCAGGGAATATTTTCTAGAAACCGACGTGGGGATGCATCGAGATGTGGTCGCAGTTGACAAGGGCCTCACTCCGCTCTCCTTGGCTAAAGAGAACTGGCGTAAACCAGCAGTGCTTGACACCAATGATCGCATGGAGGTATGGAAGAACAAGGAGCTTCACGGACGCTTTTTCAGAGCCCTACACGGGCCTGATGTAGATTTACAAGCGTCCGTGGCCTGGCTACGATTCGGTGACCTCTTTGGGGAAACCGAAGGTTTTGTATGTGCAATTATGGACGAAGTTATGATGACGAACAATTACCGGAGATTTATTGTGAAAGACGGCACAGTTGACATCTGTCGGGCATGTCACCGGCCGGGGGAATCAATAAGGCATATTATCTCCGGGTGTTCTCGTCTAGCTAACGGAGAGTACTTGCATAGACACAACCTTGTGGCCAGGATAATTCATCAGCAACTTGCTCTCAAATACAACCTTGTGGAATCGGAGGTGCCGTACTACAGGTATATGCCCGACCCAGTTCTCGAAAATGGCCATATCACATTGTACTGGGATCGATCCATCATCACTGACAGGACTATTGTTGCCAATAAGCCTGATATAGTGATGGTGGATCGATCAGAGCGGCGTGCAATGATTGTTGACATAACCATCCCGCATGATGAGAACCTCGTGAAAGCCGAGAAAGATAAACAAATCAAGTATCTTGACTTGGCTCACGAGGTTGTCGACATGTGGGAGGTGGATTCAGCAATCATTGTACCGATAGTCGTGACAGCCAATGGCTTAATAGCCAAGAGCCTCGACCAACACCTCAAGAGGCTCTCGTTAGGCAGCTGGATCAAAGGCTTGATCCAGAAAGCTGTACTTCTAGACACGGCTCGCATTGTCAGGAAGTTCCTCTCTCTGGAGCCCTGACCGCCGGTAGCTTGGACCCTGTTCCCGATGCCGGTGGGCTACTATTTTTTATATTTTTAAATGTTTTTTATGTATTGTTTATATAGAAATATTTAAAAATGTAATTTATATGTATATACAGTGAAATAAAGGAAATAATAATGATCCCACTGCTGGTAAACAGGCCTGCTCTCGGTGAAAGGGAGTGGGAATCTACCACACGGGCCCAGTGCGGTTTGGCAGATGCAATCCAAATTTTGGCTCTAGGACATGCCGGTTGCCTCAATGAAATGAAATCGTTTGTTAAGCAAGTAGGATCACCGATCACTTTTACACGTCATACGTTTTTTTTTTTAACTAGATGAAGCCGGCATTTCCTACCTACCTACCAGGGATCATCGTCTTTTTTCAAGTCCAGACATTAAAAATTAAAATGTTTACAATAATTTATAATTACGCATATTGCTTAATAACAATGCTTAACAGAGCGAGCAGCTCAGTCCCAAGCTTTTTTGTCTTCTAAATAATCTGAGATTGTATAATACCCCTTTTTGCAAAGTTTGGCCTTTATATAGTTTTTATATCGTTTAATGGGTAAGTTTCGAATGTCACGATGTTTTCCTTCACCGTTTTTAAGAAAAGTGGTGATGAAATAATTTACACAAAGCAAAGCTGATGGATAAGTCATGGTGGCCTAGTGGTTAAAAGACCAGCCCCTCAAGTATGAGTGCGCGGGTTCGATTCCAGGTCAGGCAAGTACCAATGCAACTTTTCTAAAGTGACATGTACTTTCTAAGTATATCTTGGACACCAATGACTGAAGGTAAAGGAAAACATCTTGAAGAAATCTGCACTTTAAGTCTGAAATCGCCAACCCGCATTGAGCAAGCGTGGTGATTACGCTCAAACCTTCTCTGTATGAGAGGAGACCTGTGCTCAGCAGTGGGACGATAAAAAGTGATGAAAGCTGATGGGACCTACGACCTATAACTTGTAGGTCGCAGCCGGGGGCTCTTAGGCCCCCGCTGCCCTCACTAGACCACCTCTGCTCTCTCACAGAATTATTTATCACATAATTTGCTCCAAACTATTCTTATCAAACGCACTCTTTCGCACAAAGGTCGTTGTGTCCCATACAGGATAAGCACATCAGCAGGTCATTAATTGGGCAAATTGCATGATAAGGTTTGACACATAAACAGTTACATAATTGTCAAATGAGTCAGTGTACAAATGATATAAATTGCTGATTGAAACGTCTACGTTAATCTGTGTGTGGAATTTATTGTTTTGTAAATATCTGTCATGTTTGCTCTATTTGATATCTAATTTTGATTATAAGCAGACTATAATATGAATATACAAGCTACGCCCTGCGGTTTCACCCGTGTTCCCGTGTGAATATCGGTATAGTTTCGCTATGTGTTATTCCTGAATATAAACCATGCGTGTGCCAATTTTCATCCACATCTGTTTACTAGTTTTTGCGTTAAAGAATAACAATCAGCCAAATACCATTTCTTTTTTTTAAATAGGGTAGTTGACTTAAAAAAACAAACTAATTAGTCCGTCACTCAGATTTCTAAAAAATACTAGACACGTATTTTTTCTTTTTTCATATAAACAAAAAATGAAGACGACACAGTGCGTTGAAAACTCGTGTGACGTCACTTTTTAGTGAGCAGTGACGTCACCAACCACCACTCCTGATCTTTGATGCCTTTTATGTTTGTCAATTTTTATTGATTTGATAAAACAACATATACGTACCCAATATTTTTCTATAACCTGAATGACGGACTAAATAGAATCATTTTTTTTTTACCCAGGAAACATTCCTAGTATAAACTAGTGCTTTACCGTAAGCCCGCCTGATGGTAAGCAGTGATACAGTCGTTGATGAAAAGCGCGCTAATTGATTAAGTGCCTATTCACGCTAGCCTTGAAGACAGTTAAATTATATTTCGACGGAAATACCTCCGCTGGCAAATTATTCCAGTCTCTCGATGTACGCGGTATAAAAGAGGAGGCAAAATCGTAGTGGTGCCAACAACTTAAGGGTGGAAACTCGCCGTACGACGGGTCCTCCGATGACGGAATGGAGATGGGGGTATTAAATCATGCGATTCCCTTGCACACTCTTCAAAATGCATGCAACTTTTCTAAAGTTACATGCATTGCAAGTTGCACCGACAGGCTGACTACTCTACACCCGTGCTTAAGGCTACATTTTTATTTTTTAATAATTAACTTGTGCTTGACTGCAATCCCGCCCGCAATTATGATGGTAAAACGCACTAGTTTAATAAGAGCCTATTCACTTAAAAAACTTAGGAATAGGAAGGATGACGGCAGTTGTGCGAGGTGATGCAATCTTAAATCCAAGACCAAGACGACCAACGATGCTGCGCCAGAGGGAGATTGGTCTGGAGACTCTCCACGACCGAACTCCCGACACAACAACATTTGGCGCATCGTACCCGGCACACATCACAACACAACTGCTCAGACCCGTCCTCCATACGGCTATACCAGACATCATGCCGGAACACGACGAATCGCTTGGCGGTAAGACATTGTCTGGTGGGTGGTAACTTCTGCCTGCAGCCGATGTTATGGCCTACCACCGAGAAAACATTCGAGTTTATAATATTAGTAGGATAGTTGGACTAATGGGAAGTAGGATAGTGGGCTATCGCAGCCAACTGGTTTAAATAGCCGTCTAGTCAACCGCCCGGCCGTTGGAATTAGTCCTCGATTCGCTTCACTATTTCGGCTCGCACAAGGTTGATCGTACAGTTCTAATCATTTTTTTTTTATGAGTTATAAACTAACGCTTGACTGCTATCCCGCCTGTTGGTAAGCAGTGATGTGATCGTTGATGGTAAAGCGCGCTAGTTTATTAAGAGCCTATTCACTCTAGCCTTGAAGACACTCAAATTGTAGTGTGACGGAAACACCGCCGCTGGCAAATTGTTCCAGTCCCTCGATGTACGCGGTTTATAAGAGGAAGTGAAACACTTCGTCCGAATCGTAGTGGTGTTAACAACGTAAGGGTAATTTATGGATTACATTCAGGCTGTTAATTGAACGGCCGCAGTATAATTAAGTATTCGGTTAATTTAACCGGTTGGTAACGGAAAACGTATAACATACCAAAAGCAGTTTCTTTGGATGATATCAAATAATATTGAAAGGGTTTCAACTCTTAAAATAAATTAATTAAATAAATTTTTTTTTTTGTTGCATTATATGTTTCTTAAATATTTAATAAATCAAAAATAAAATTTGTTATAGCACTATAAAGGGTGTATCTGACATCCACGCACAAACGAGTACCATGGATCCAGTACATGATTTTGAACCTCCCAATGGTGGTTTTTTCCTGATTAAATAAAAATAATATGCAGTTTTTTTCACTTTAAACCATTCATAATTGCTATACTTTTATACCCCAATAAGATTTTAAAGGAAAAATTAATTAATAATCTAATTAAACAAAAAAGCGCAATGTGAATAAAACTCGAAAAACTATTCTATGAGCTGATTTAATAGAGTTCACATCAGGGGTCAACGTCATACCCACAAACACGCGCGTCGGCACGCTTGCAACGTTCAAAGGCGGAGCCGACACATTTTTTTAAACACTGTGATTTCTGTAACCGCTCATAACGATATAAATGACTATCATGATTTTATTAGTGGCATGCGGTATAGCCTTTTCGCGAAGTTTGCGTTACGATGTCAGATACACCCAGGTCACACTACTACATGTCACATTACTTTAAAAAATCATGATAAATCTCTTCTGGACACAATTCTGCATACCTAGTAGGTATCGTAGTAGCTTACCGCAGGTGCTGTTCACAACTAATAATTTTGAGTACATAAATAGACTTACACTCTTAATAAAGTTAAAAAAAAATTAGCTTCAATTCATTTGTTTACCTGAGTCAATCTCCTTCCATTTGGGGTGCGGTGAGGATATCCGTTCACTGGTATAGAATGGAGCTGACATAGTGGTGTGATGTAGTGTCACATAGAAACTACACGGGGACATACACCATTCAGGTGGCCGAATATTGTAGCCAACAATCTGGAAAATAATGGATATTCATTTAATAATTAAAAAAATTATGCAGTGTGAATACCGTGCGCACGACACAGTGCACAACGGATCATAGTGTCCTTGGATTTCCACCGCGAGCGGAACGGACCCATTAATGACTTCGTTAAACTCGCAAACGCAAACTGCATACTTGTATTTCCACCAACAAATAGTCGGACGGAAAGAGCCGAGCGTGTAGAAAGAGTAGAAATGAGATCGCTCAGTTCTAGAGTGGAAATCAAATGACCAACTCTTCGTTGGTGGAAACGCAAACCTATTTCATTAAAAAGGAGTCCGTTCCACCTAACCATTTTCCGCACATTACCTCTTCGCAGTGGAAACCGGGCTTAAGCGCGAGCGAGCGAGCAACGTGTTGACCATATTTTTGTAGGGACGACGAGGTAACATAACAAGCTCATAACTTTGTGATTTTTCATAATAGCTTTTTGAAATTTTGTACAGAAATTCTTTAAATAAAAATACTGGACATGTATTTCGGGTTTCGCATATACAGTATCTTAAGAAAACCCTGTCCGACCCGTGAAGGTGTTGTTAGGTATCGATAACTGATTCTACTAATGCATACAAAACCGGGCTAAATAAAAAAAAAATCCACCTAAAAACATAAATATTATTTCGCAAAAAGAGGTAACTTAATAAATCTGCGTTATCCACCCTTCCGCACGCGGCGGCGGAGGCGGCGGGCGGCAGGGCACGCGGCACGTGGTCGCATCGCTATTCGCTCATAATAATACCGGTGTTGTCACTTTTTAAAAATTACCAAATTTCGGGGAAGTTGGAATTAATTCGCGGGAAAAAAAGATTATTTCAAAA
Organism: Sesamia inferens; assembly: GCA_037179545.1. Lineage (NCBI taxonomy): Eukaryota > Metazoa > Arthropoda > Insecta > Lepidoptera > Noctuidae > Sesamia > Sesamia inferens. The sequence continues at coordinate 8,916,810 of CM073949.1, forward strand.
TTCATTAGTATTGGTACTATGATGATTACGTAAAATTTTATATTATATTTGGTCATGTGTTTACCTAACCTTTATTATCCTTATGGGTCGGACAGGGTTTTCTTAACATACTGTATACAAAAAATAACATTATATAGAGCCAAATTAAATTAGGTAAGGAATCTTAACAGACATGACAAGGTTCAATAGGCATTTAACATTAAAAAAAAAAGTTTTGGTCATTTTTTTAGACCACATTATGATTATTCTTTTTTTTTAATAATAATTATAAACTAGTGCTTGATCGCAATCCCGCCTGATGTTAAGCAGTGATGCAATCGTTGATGGTAAAGCGCGCTAGTTTAATAAGCCCATTCGCTCAAAAAACTGAGTGAATAGGAAGGAAGACGGCAGTGGAGCGAGGTGATGCAATGTTTAACCTAGAGGGAGATTGATCTGGAGACCCTCCACGACCAAACTCCCGACACAACAACATTTGGCGCATCGTACCCGGCACACATCGCAACACAACTGCTCAGACCCGTCCTCCGTACGGCTTCACTAGACATCATATCGGAACACGACGAATCTCTTGGCGGCAAGACTTTGGTGGGTGGTAACTTCTTGAGATTGGTGGCTCAACATGCTGTAGTGATGTACAGACAGCTCATCAAGCTACAACAATCTGTCAGATTTCCAACTTTATCTCTAAAGCATTAAGGCTCATGGTTGATTGGGTATTTCTGACAGCTTACCTGCTGTCGTTTGTACTTTTCTCTTAATTTCGATAGTCACCCCCTTTCAAACCATATCACCATTCATCTCTCTTGCTTTAGAATCCATTGATATCCATAGATATTCATCTTTCTTTAAGAAGACTAAAATGGAGATGGGCCGTCCATACTGGCAGTGGATAAGAGTAAAGAAACAAAAATAGTGACCCTATGGAACCTCCGGAAAGCGCAGAGAAAGATAGGGAAACTTTTAAAGGGATGGCAGGATAACCAGGTGAGAATGGCTGAAAACACATGGACTAAATAGGGGAGAATCGGAAGGGGTTGGAGGACTCCTTTGCACAAACGGCACGAAACCCGCAAGTCATATCTAACACAACATAATATTTATAAAATATATTGATTTAGTTCGAAATATGTATAAAGAGATTTTGTAGGGAACTCGTGATAACTTTGAATTATAGAGTAGTTCGAATTATCGCAAGTTTAAATTAACGAAAGTCAGCCGTATCATAGCCTTTTTTTTATTTAAATTACTCTGAAAAAAAAAGGCTAAGATACAGTTGACTCTCGTTAATTTAAACTTGCGATAATTCGAACCACTCTATAATTCAAAGTTATCACGAGTTCCCTACAAAATCTCTTTACATATTTCGAACTAAATCAATATATTTTTATGCACTTGGTAATTCGAACGAAAAAATAATTGCTACGTATTATATGTGTAACAAAACGACGCGTTAATTCGATTTTTTATGCGTGCACCACTCGACGATTCAAAGTTTTTTTTTTAATATAAATTATAAACTAGCGCTTGGCCGCAATCCCACCAGATGGTAAGCAGTGATGCGATCGTTGATGGTAAAGCGCGCTAGTTTATTAAGAGCCTATTCACTCTAGCCTTGAAGACACTCAAATTGCAGTGTGACGGAAACAGCGCCGCCGGCAAATTTTTCCAGTCCGTCGATGTACGCGGTACAAAATAAGAAGCGAAACGCTTCGTCCGGATCGTAGTGGTGTTAACAACGTAAGGGTGGAAACTCACCGTACGACGGGTCGTCCGATGGTGGAACGCAGATGGTGAATTAAATCATGCAATTCCCTTGCACACTCACCAGAATGCATCCTATAGAAGACCGAAAGGCTGGCTACTCTACGCCTGTGCTCCAGGCTTTGGAGACCGTTTCGAGTTAAATCTGGGTCGCCAATCACCTCAACCAAATCCGAAAACCTCTTCGCACGCCTCTCCAATGAATTGAACGTAGCCAGGTGACATTTTGCAGCACCAGCTCAAATGTGGCTGCAGTACTCCATACACAAGCGGATCTGTGCTTTGTACAACATTAGAAGCTACCTTGGTTTGAAGTACCACCGGACCTCTGCGATGACTCCAAGTTTTCTGGCAGCCACCCTGACCTTGGACTCAATGAACCGCCCAAAATTTAGGTTCGTGGAAATCAAGTGAAGGCTGTCAGTGCACTCCAAAGATATACTCTGAAAAGTAGGAGCCAAGGTGAACGGGCACCTTTTAGCGGTGAAAAGACACAACTGTGTTTTAGCGGCATTGAATGCTGTAGCAGATTGGCTTTGCCCCATTCGGAGACTGCCTGTACTGCAACACAAAGTTGCAGAGGAAAAGCGGCGGGAAGATTGTAAGTACATTTTGCTACAAGTTCAAACTTGTATCAGCCTTTGTTTTTGTTATCACTATTTGACGCATACTTCTCACAGATTCACAAAGGTCTGATTAGTTATATGAATGAAAAAGGAACCATGAGGATGGGCTTGTTTAGTTATATGAATGAAAAAGTAACCATGAGGACGAGGATGATTTGTTGTAACTATTTGACACACATTTCTCAGAAAAAGTAACTGATAAAGAGGAGGACAATACATCATAATCTTTGGCATAGGTGTGAGTTAAGGAAGCAAGATCCTCATTTGATGATTTGATTTGATACAAAACCAAAGTGATGAAAAAACATCTCAGGAACTTCTTCTCTTAAAAAGAGTTATTGAGCATTTTGAGCAGCAGCAATGTGATTCGAAGCAAACCAGTATTACAGAGTTCTTTCGAAAGATTAATTAATTCACATTATGAATACATAATGTATGTACACAAATGTAACTCTAAGCTTTTGACATAGTTATAGAATAGCAGTTAATATAAATAATAATTTATCAACACTTTCTCTTATAAATTTTGAACCATTTGATAGTTCAAACACTCGATAATTCATAATATTTTAAGAGTCCCTCAAGTTACAAATTAAGGAGAGTCGACAGTATATAAATAAAATGAAAATAAAATCTTCACAAAAAAATACTGGATCGGACAGTCTGATCAACATATTCCTACAATATTTTTTATATAATACAATGTTGACTTTTTCTAAACTTTTTTCTGAAATAAATTATACAGTAAAACAAAATTGCCTTTTTTCCAGGTACAACGTAACCGCTTTCCAGCGTCGATATATTTGGGATGAGGGTAAGTTATTAAGGCTATTTTTCAAGGCTTATGATCTCTTAAATGTGTCTGTTTTTCAAATTCAGCCAGTGATATTACTAACGTTGGTATTGTAAAGGTCAGATAGGCAGTTTCTCATGTAAAATACTGGTATACAAGTGTAACTGGTTAGACTAGAAGCTTACCCCAATGTAGTTGGGGAAAAGCAAGGCAGATTGATTTATTTTATACTATTAATGTTTATTGCATGGTTTGCAAACACTTGGCCATAAAATAGAGCAGATTAGCAATATCAATTATGACAATAAATATTATCACGTAGTCGAACCGTGGCGTGGGCGTCTGTTGGTAAACCTTTGCCTAAAAACAATATGCATGACTTTCTATTATCTATTACCTGTATCAAACTTCGGAGTCGTAACTGCTGAGTGGCCAGTGGAGTCCACTCTCTGCATCTCGGCCTCCCAAACATTTTTCAACAAATTGTTTAGATAGTAAAAAAAAAACTAAGGTTCTCAAGTATCTCAGCAAGAAATACAATCGCAATTTGAAAATAGGATATCACATTTGCAATAAACACATGCGAAATAACATTAACGGGATGAGATAAAGAATCTTTTTTTGTGATAAATAAATAAAATGCATTGTTCAGCTGACTTGACTCCTTAAATGTCAACTTTGCGCTCCGGTTACACACAAATAAAAATTAAAAACTACCATATAAAAGGTTAAATAGTAGGTTATCAACCTTTTAAAATTGATTATTTTGTAAGAGTAAGAATAAATACTTTGTGAATACTGTACAGATTTACCTGTATAGACTTTAATTGGCTTTTAGTATTAACATTTAACAGTGATATTAATTCGAGTCACCTCGAGTTGGGCGTAACACGAATCCACTCGAGTTGATTTCTCTCTAACTCGAGTTCGAAAACCGAATGGAACCGACGTGCAGTGATGTTTGCCGATCATTTGAGTGAGACTATATTCATTTCGTTCACTGATATTCATTCATTCATTTTTTGTTTCTTTAGTTAGTAGGTATAGCTTTCCCAATACATTATCCATACTTAAATATTATAAATGCGAAAGTACCTATCTTTGTCTGCCTGTCTGTCCGGCTTTCACGCCAAAATTACTGATCCGATTGTAATGAAATTTGGTACAGAGATAGTCTAGAGCCTGAGAAATAACATAGGTTATATAACATCCCGCTATGACCAATAGGGGCAGAGCAGTAAACAAAAATGTTGCGAAAACGGGAGCGAATGCGGATGTACATATTGCTCACATTATTTTAACAGGCGCTTATTTTATATCAACTGAGCTCTTTTTAAAACTACCGAATGAATTTTGAGGAAACCTTGCAGTAATTTAGGCATTTATCTTGGCATTACCCCGGAAACGAGAACCACCGCGCGCTGTAAACTGAAGTCTACGTGGACGGAGTCGCGAGCAACAGCTAGTAAATAAATAATATAAAAAATAAAGAATTGAAACAAAAAAATTGGTTTTTCTGTAGAACTCCGTCTACTGCCGATATTTGAACGTGACAACGTCTATTACATGTTTACACATCGGGCGCTCTAGGGGTGGGAGTAAAGTAGGCGTGGACTCCGTGTGGCGTCAGATTCGGCCATTACGGTGTTTTCGAGAATGACTCCACGCCGTACCAATTTAATAGACGTTGTCACGTCAAAAAAAAATATAATTTTTCAGTTCCAATTTTTTAAAGTATTTATGCCAAGCTGAGAAAAACATTTACTTGCCCATCCAGTTAACTCGAATTACGTATTTCGAGTTCAACCCGAGTTATGTGGATTTTAACTCGGGTTAAATCGAGTTTTGTTTTTTCCGAGTTGTCACATCACTAAGTATTAATGTTTGGATGACATTCGTTTTAAGTTGTCACCTTTTTTCAAGCATTGATCTCTGATTGATAAATGCTTGAGTTTCCTTCTGTAATACGGACCTAAGTTTTTTCTCTTTACACTAATAAAATGATTAAAGCATTATCTTCTTCTTCCTTCTTCTTCAGCCTATGGATGTCCACTGCTGGACAAAGGCCTGCCCCAAGGCTTTCCACGATGACCGGTCTTGTGCTGCCCGCATTCATCGGCTTCCCGTGACCTTCACCAGGCCATCGGTCCACCTTGTTGGGGGTCTCGCTACGCTGCGTCTTCCAGTACGTGGCCGCCACTCCAGAACCATACTGCCCCATCGGCCATCGGTTCTACAAGCAATGTGCCCTGCCCACTGACACTTAAGTTTAGCGACTCGCAGAGCTATATCAGTGACCTTGGTTCTTCTGCGGATCCCCTCATTTCTGATTCGATCACGCAGAGAAACTCCGAGCATAGCTCTTTCCTTTGCATTATACAAGATGAAAATTTTGAAGTTCTGTAGAAAATATTTTTATCTACTATATCTCAATTTAGATTTGAACATGGCAACATAATAAGAAACGTTTCGATTCTAGTTTGCCTACATACTGGGTAAAGCATGTCTATAAAGTCGTGAAAATGTTTGTTTCATGAAACTAGGGCAACACTAAATCTTAGTAAGTGCAAGTGAGTTTTGGCGGGAAAGTCAAGCTGAGTGTCATGCTCATTTTTCATTGGACTTTTAAAATTATTTATAGTGTTGTTTACTAAATAAAAACGCGTGATTTATGTAGTAAAAAGTGCATTCAGTGAATAATTTACAAAGAACATTGCAATATTGTAGCATAGTGGCCACATCATGACTTTACCCCAAACCCCTCCTAGTCGTTTCTCGGTGGTAGGCCATAACATCGGCCGCCGGCAGAAGTTATCACCCACCAGACAAAGTCTTGCCGCCAAGCGATTTGTCGTGTTCCGGCATGATGTCTGGTGAAGCCGTACGGAGGACGGGTCTGAGCAGTTGTGTTGCAATGTGTGCCAGGTACGATGCGCCAAATGTTGTTGTGTTGGGAGTTTGGTCGTGAAGGGTCTTAAGATCAATCTCCCTCTGGCGCAGCATCGTTGGTCGTGTTGTTGGGTTTAACATTGCATCACCTCGCTCAACTGCCGTCTTCCTTCCTATTCGCTCAGTTTTTCTGAGTGAATAGGCTCTTAATAAACTAGCGCGCTTTACCATCAACGATCGCATCACTGCCTACCATCAGGCGGGATTGCGGTCAAGCGCTAGTTTATAACTATTAAAAAAAAAAAGTCGGCTTACGCGGGAAACGAAAGGAGATAGGTTAAGTTAGGATAAGTGACAACTCCGTGTGCAGTTTCTGGCCTGCCACGCGGACGCGTCCCCAGGTGGTGGATAAGGGAACAGCCCCCAGATATGGGGGTTACCGGTTTACCGGCGCGGAACAAAACCAGATGTGGGGACCGCTTCGGCGGTCACATATGCGGCGGGTCGGCCACCACTCCAGGTGGCTGACGCGACCCGAACTCCAGGTCACCGTCGGGCAACCTGGTCTCCTCATTGAGAGGAACTGGGGGCCTCGTTTGCCTCCGGGCAAACGAGTGGGGCTAAGAGGGAAGACACCTCGCTAAAAAACCCTTGGCTGCTGCGTCTTCTCGCACAAGAAGACGTACCCAGCCCGGCTCCTCCCTATGGAGGGACCATTGTGGGTCAGCCTTATAGGCGGAAATCGCCGGCGTGGGATTGGTAGAAAGGCTATTATTTCCCATGACCCCGCCACTCAGACGATGTCGATGTGCCGCTTTGGTTTTAGTGGGTATTCCCGGCTTCGGCTGGGCGATTCCCGAACGCACTGCATTTCATTTTAAATTTCTCAATTTCAGACATCAATTTGAACCGTGGAGAGATACACAATCGAGCAACGCACTTCGTGATTTTTTCGGTCAACTTAATCGTCCAAATGTGAGTACAATTGGAAAAATCGTGCAAAAATTTGAGCAAACCGGGTCTGTAGGAGATTTGAAAACACCAGTGCATGCTCGTACAGCTCGTACTGCAGAAAATATTACTGCTGTTCGCGATAGTGTGGCTGAAGAGCCGTAAACATCAATAGTGAAATGGTGTTCGCTATCGTGAGATGACAACGAACTTTTTATTTCAGCGATTTCAATTGGCCGCCAGATCATGGGATTTGAGACCGTTGGACTTCTTTCTTTGGGTTTATTTGAAAGAAAAGATATACGTCAATAAGATAACAATAATTCAACAGCTAAAAGATGAGATTATTCGGCACATTAACGGCATCGAACTTCAATTATGCCTCAGCGTCATCGAAAATTTGGACCATCGGATGGAGACGTGCCGTCGAGGTCGCGGCGGTCGTTTGGCCGATATTTTGTTCCATACATAATGAAAAGATACCATGTTATCATAATAAAAAGTAATTACTTATTTATTTATTTATTTATCCTCTCTCTGTTAACATTACAGGTTAGTAAGACCCAATGCGATAACAAGGTATTTTGATACATTACAGATCTACTTATATTTAGAGAACCATACACCAAAATAAACTTATTATCTACTTATTAGCTTATTCAAACAAAACAAAAAATAAAATAATAATAATAACTGAAACACCAATGCTAGTCCTTACAATACACTAATTAAATATTAAATAAAATTATTACTTTTATCTGTCTCTATAACACAAATTATATAACAAAATCTTTGTGAATTCACTCGGCTGACATGTAAAAATATCTATTTGCTCGTGCACAACATTTATATCTCGCATAGCTTGCACGACCGCGGCCTTTGCCAGTAAATTCGTCCTAGCCACTGGCACCGCCAGCAGAGGCTGACGCCGCCGCCTTCCTACATAGTTGTCTGGCACCCAGAAACTGATTGTTTTTAGTACATCAGGGTTATGTACCAGTCCCAGAATCAATTTCACCAGATTACAATAATTTCCTAAATAATTTGTGTTTTATGCAAAATCAACATCGGTCCTTAAAATTTAACCACCCTATAGATCCAACTTTTTCATTAATCAATTACATATAGCTTTGTGATTAACTTGCCATGTGAGCAAAATACTAGTAGTTTCTGTTGTGTTTTGGCTGAAATTAGTTTTTTGTTATACTCGTACCCACTTACCTAGTGTCAATAGGATGTTTTTTTTATTTAGTGCCGATCATAAGACCTATATTACGTCGCCATTCATTTGTTTATTCACATTTGCCTCATTCCCTATCAGCTGTTTACGATACCAATAATAACTTCCTCAATTCCAGACCATTGCATTTCTTACCGTAGAATTTTGCCAATCAGTTCTGCGAATGGAGTTAGTCATAAAATAATCTGTAATGTATAAGTGAGGACTTATTATTGGCTGTCAGTCCAACTTACTGTTTCTTAACTGATTTTTTGTAAGTCCTCCATGCTTAATAAATAAATATTTTTTAAATACGATTAAGGATGGGAAAAACATAAAAACGCGTTCCTTTTAACTTTTGTCCATATAAAATAACGATTTTGTATATTTACCTACATTAGGTAATTGAAGCACATACACATACATCACAGGTAAAAATTAATGTACCAAGACAATAAATGTACGTGTATTAAATAAATCTCTTTGATGCTATACACCATCATTAACAGAGTCTTTAAGTACATGGATAACAAGATCATTTGTTTTGTGCCAAACAAACGGTGGAGGTTCAGGAACATGTTTGCCACATTTCAATACCTTAGCTTCTAGACCTTTATTTTTTCGGTTGTCTACATCTTCCGCCATTTTCCTGAAGTCGTCCATTACTATCCCGTTATTTTTAATTCTTTCTGCTTCGTATGCTAAATATATACTTGATTGGTAATTTACCGATACGTGATCAACGATTTCTCTGACTCTTCTTTCATGCTCTTTTTTTCTCCTCTCAAAGAGCGAGAGCTCTCTCAGCTGGTTGCGAATACGAGCCCTTTCTGCACTTGTGTGTCTCAGTTTATGTTTTGATAAAGTTAATTGAACTGCATGCGTTGCGTTTTTAGTACCATTTTTCTTATTGACATCCAGCATTTTTAAACGGTTCCCAGAAAAATTTCGACTCCGAAGAAGTACTTTTTCTTCTTCTTGATAATTTCCTCTGGCTAACTCAGGTGATACATCAGAAATAAAAATCACAAGACCCTTTTTCGGGAAATGTTGTCTCGAATCGTTTTCAATATATTCTCCTTCCGACTTTATAGCGTTTACTTGTGAATCCGCGTGCAGTAATGTGATGGTAGTTATCTGCAAATGTTACTAATTAATAGATTGATATATGTATAATAAATTATGTAAAATATTTTCAATAATTTAATTAGCGCGCAGTGAGGTGGGCACATTACCCTGTAGGACCGATGCCCGATGGGGCTGGCGGGTTCCCGAGTGGCGACCACGTACCGGAAGACGCAGCATGGGTAAGCTCTCGACAAGGTGGATCGACGACTTGGTGAAGGTCGCGCGAAACCACTGGATGTGAGAGGCGCAGGACCGGTCATCGTGGAAATCCTTGGGGGAGGCCTATCTGGCCTAGCACTGGACGTCTTTCTAGCCCGCGAAATTCAATTTCTTATTTTTATTTTGCAGCATGTGGCGTCCTAATTGCTTTCAATTTGAATAATTTTGAAGTGTATTGTTGAATGTTATTGAACTATCAGAATGGAACTCATTGCTACTGATATAATATGATAGGTATATTTATTGCTATACATATTGATATTTAAGAGTGTGTATGTAGGTACGCAATCGCATAACACACTATTAGTTGCGATGGGTGCAATGTATTAAAACAGCAATATCAGAGTAGGTAATTACCCTGCAGTCTGTCAGAGCTGGCTGCTGTCAGGATGGATTTTGAATAAAATAATATTCACAAGTCTAACAAATTTAATTAGCAGTGATTAAAATCGTCAAAATAAAGTAAAAACTTACACATATTTTAATTGAAATACAGGCCATAAATTTGCACCTTCTGCCTATAGGTGTGGGCAGAAACTTAAAAAAATCACCTGCTACAATCCTTGCTGTATAATTTCGTACATAAATCTGGTCATATGAAGTCAGAAGTTATTGCATTTCCAACCAGGCATGCTATTGAAAAACGTGCATTAAAATAATTTCATTATAAGTTGCTCAAGAATTCAGTTGGAAATAAGTTACTGCATGGATAAGGACATTTATAATAACCCCATTTTTGGGAGGTAGGACTCAAACATGACATAGTTTCTGGGACCGAGACAGGGACGGCAGAGCGGTAGGGTCGACATCGTCTTGGTGTGGTGGTACAGGTTCCGTTTCGTAGGTGAGTTTTGAATTGAATCACGATATACCCTCCAATCTTCATAATAACAGTTTGAATAGGCAAACCGACAGTTTCGGTTCGGAGATGTGCGTTGGTCCGCGTCTCGATGCAAAGTGCCCGTTCGACGAACCCCACTTTCCAAAGCGACTCTGTCCATGTGACGTCATCACAAAATAACGTCACAAGCGTTCGCCCCTCTACTACGTAAATCAAATCAGCAACTTCTATTAAAATTAATCGATGATCTCCGACACGGCCAGCCTGACGAGTTGCACGTCCTCGTGCATCTTCATCATCATCATCCCAGCGCCAATCCCAGTCGCATCCGAAGCTCCCTCAGCCTCGGAGTCCGGGATCCAGTCCACCAGGCCAACCGCCGATTCCAACCAAACCTCGACACTTCCGGTTGCACGTCTTAGTGCACGTCTGTAACAAATTAAAAAAAAACACACAGAACACATACTTTGAAGCATTTTTGAGAACTCGGCCAACCTGACCGTCACACGTCACGTTTAATTACAATGACTATTAGAAAACCAAACTTAATTATTTTAACAACTTAAACACAAAAGCTTCCTTCAAGCCTCATAATTATCAAATTTCAAAAAGAAAACAAAAGGTTCCTCCAAGCCTCATAATTATCAAATCAAAATCATAATCTTCAATAAGAAAACACATCATCGCCCGCTACTACAGTAGCTAGTGACAACTCATAGTTGACACCCATATCGTCATCACCTCTTGTGATACGATTAACTCTAGAGTCCACGACTCCCAGGTCAACACATGACCGTACAACTAATAGTCTCCTCTGAGACCCAGGTCCCCGCCACATCACTAGCTGCCCATCGCCCCCTGAACAACTCCTCACTGAGTTGCAGTTACGACTACAGACTAGTGCATGCAGTGCGACCATACCTACTAGTGTGCCCGCCACACCACTAGCTGCCCATCGCGCTCTGAACAACCCCTCATTGGGTTGCAGTTACGACTACAGACTAGTGCGTGCAGCGCGACCACACCTACTAGTGTCCCCGCCACACCACTAGCTGCCCATCGCGCTCTGAACAACCTCTCACTGGGTTGCAGTTACGACTACAGACTAGTGCGTGCAGCGCGACCACTCAGCCATGATACGTGTTCTATTTGCTGGCGGAGGCACCCTCCTCACCATCTTCTACATTTTGAAAATCTAACTCAGCAGACATTACTTGGAGAAGTCTTTCATATACGATCGTGGGGGTACTTATAAGTTCTGTTTCCAATCAACGATTTCAATAGATAACGATCGCCATTATCGCCATCAAACAACTCACCAATATTAAATTTCATTACTTTAGCTCACTTCTATCAAATTTAGATTTTTCGTAAATAGCACTCATTTCTATGTTCGTTACCGCTTGTTCTCTTGAGAAGATTTAATAGTCTAGCCACACATACTATCATAAGCTCAAGTGAGCTCGTAACTATAGGCCACAGTGAACTTTAATTTCGAAATAAAGACAAACCAGACATCATAATTTTAAAACCTTCATTTAAAATTTCTCAGTCCATTATAACAAAGAATACGGGTAGTACAAGAAAATATAATTTGCAAATAACTCTTATTATCATGTCACAAAGAAATGGTTCAGTACACAACGCTGGTACTACCCATACCCTGTATACGTACTATCGTGTGTGTACATACACCAATGAAATTACAGATTGCTTGACAAGAGAACATTCAGCACCGAAATCAAAATAAAAATAATACGACTCACCGGATTATGGCAATTTCTCACAAACACCTGCCACTTGGCAGTTGACAACCGTTGCACACCAGCCATCTCTGAGCTCTCATAAAACCCCATTACGTTACCACAAACGTTTTGGGTATTTTGACATCTTTTCATCGCCTGCAGAGTAGAGGCTCAAGTCTCGAAACCTTGGGCGTTCCGCAAAGCGCACGCAGCTCCGGCTGCGCCGCACGCAGCTCCAGCAGCGCCACACGCCATTGATGTGATTCACCATGCAGCTAGCAGAGCGCTCCACAAGCGCACCTTGCGCGCTCTGCAAGCGCACCTTGCGCGCTCCGCAAGCGCACCTTGCGCGCTCCGCAAGCGCCCCTTGCGCGCGCCGCAAGCGCACATTGCGCGCCAAGCATTAGCCAGCACTGTCGCGCGCCAAGCAACAGCCAGCACTGTCGCGCGCCAAGCAACAGCCAGCACTGTCGCGCGCCAAGCAACAGCCAGCACTGTCGCGCGCCAAGCAACAGCCAGCACTGTCGCGCGCCAAGCAACAGCCAGCACTGCCGCGCACCAAGCAACAGCCAGCACTGTCGCGCGCCAAGCAACAGCCAGCACTGTCGCTCGCCAAGCATCAGCCAGCACTGTCGCGACAGCGCCGCGTCCAGCCGTACGTGCACGCCTGCAGCGGACTCCTGCAGCGCACTCCTGCAGCGCACTATCACGAGGAGCGATCTCTTCTGCGTCAGCAATTGAGCGCACCTCGTAACGTGACGTTCACTTCCAGCCTCACTGCCAGTACATCCAGCATTTACAGAAGGTCATACAAAGACAATGAACAACTACACACATAATGGCAGAAAGTGACTGTTATTCTGTTCCTTGATTTATAACGAGATTGTGAGCAGTGTAGTTCTTCATCCCACTTCTGATGTCGGAGACAGGGACGGCAGAGCGGTAGGGTCGACATCGTCTTGGTGTGGTGGTACAGGTTCCGTTTCGTAGGTGAGTTTTGAATTGAATCACGATATACCCTCCAATCTTCATAATAACAGTTTGAATAGGCAAACCGACAGTTTCGGTTCGGAGATGTGCGTTGGTCCGCGTCTCGATGCAAAGTGCCCGTTCGACGAACCCCACTTTCCAAAGCGACTCTGTCCATGTGACGTCATCACAAAATAACGTCACAAGCGTTCGCCCCTCTACTACGTAAATCAAATCAGCAACTTCTATTAAAATTAATCGATGATCTCCGACATATAACATAACATAGATAAGAAGGTTTTCCAAAAGGTGACACAATGAGCAGTCTTATTGCTAAGAGCCATCTTTTACAGACAACTTTTGGATGGAATACCAAGTGAATGAGAGGCAAATAGTATAAGAACAAGCTTTAGGATGATCTCCCAAATCCCATTCCTTTCCAAACCTTGCACGCCATATCCATTCAATATAGGTAATCTAGGATGTACTTAATTTTCGACCACCTCCAGGCCCAGGCGCCGGTTGCGGTTCACCACCTGTGACACCGCAGCCGTGGCTATCAACGTGGCTTCCCTGTACGAGCTCCCCCGGGCAGTGACAAGCGTGTCGTCCGCATAACACGTCAAGTCGGCGCCCGAAGGGAGCTCGCCTCTCAACACCCAGTCGTAGCCGATGTTCCACAGGAGCGGTCCCAAGACCGATCCCTGTGGAACACCGCACGACATTTGGTGCCGACCGGCACCGTCACGTCCCCGATAGATGACGCATCTGTCCTCCAGATAAGCCCCTACTATGCGGCGGAGGTAGGAAGGCACCCGGTGGTATTTCAGGGCCTCCCTAATACAGCTCCAGGGTGGGTGTTGAAGGCGTTGGAAATGTCTAAAGACACCGCCAACACCACCCCACCCCGGGACACCGTATCCTCCGCCAGGGCAAAACCGAACTAGTTGTCGTCCAGGTTCGGCCCCTCTCCGCACAAGTGGCTGACGAGGCGATCTGCGATTATGCGCTTAAAAAGTTTGCCCGCCTCGGCGGTTCGCCACCCGTTTTGACGTTTTCTTGACACACCACACACAGATTCACGCGTGCTTTAGGTCTCTATGTGAAAAGTTCCATGATTTCGTGTTAAACATTCCCGTTTGTTATTCTATTCTAGTTCTTTACTTTACTTTAGGTGTTCATACGGAATAACAATAAACAATTACTTAAGTTGTATACTTGTTTAAGTTAAGTTGTATGCACAAATCAAGAGTAATAAAAAAATACTGATAATAGTTAAAGAGAGCTTTTAGGTTCGTATTCCAGAAGGAAACTCTAGCATTGATCAATGTTTAAACATTACTTAAAACTGGTTTCAACCAATCAAATGGCTTGAAACGAGACTTAAGTAGAGCTTGAGTTTTGAGTGACGTTCTGTAATATGGACCTAAGACTTGATTAAAGTAAACTCGGAGTGTCAATAGTGTCAATCTCTACTTAGTAGGTATAAGCAGGGTAATTGCGTAACAGACTATCAGTAGCAATGGGTTTTATTTTGATAGTTCATCAACATTCATTGCGTTATTTACGTTGTTGAGCAGACACATTTTCAAACATATGGAGCAATGGATTAGCAATAAGCTTCGAAATGATTCCAACTGATAGCAATAGTGTCATACATAATTAGGGTGCAGGTGGAATGACAGCTCACTTACCTACTTATAGCGCATTTCAATTAAGTTTTCAAGCGGTAACAATTAAAATATGTTTCTACTCGTAAGCGAGGTAAGTAGCGACATCTAGCGACAAACGGGAATAAATTATAATGAGTACCATATAAGTTCAAATAGATGGTGCTACTTACAAATTGATTTCTTTTAAAATAATTATTTAAATTAGATGAAATGAATAATAAACGTGTTACCAGTGTGTCGCCAGTGAGACTTACGATACTGAAACGTGTTCGCTCACAATGGGCCTCATATGAAGGCTCAGTCACACAAAGGGCAATGGAAAGAGCTATGCTCGGAGTTTCTCTGCGTGATCGAATCAGAAATGAGGAGATCCGCAGAAGAATCTAAGTCATCGACATTAACTAGCAGTGGGCAGGGCACATTGCTCGTAGAACCGATGGCCGATGGGGCAGTAAGGTTCTGGAGTGGCGGCCGAAGGAAGACGCCGCGTAGGGAGGCCCCCAACAAGGTGGACCGATGACCTGGTGAAGGTCGTGGGAAGCCGATGGATGCGGGTAGCATAGGATCGGTCAGAGGAAAAAGGTCTTCTCAAGAAAAGCATATAGCCACGTACAGGCCCTTTGATCTTTGATAGGATGCAACTTTAAAGCAAGTCATCTGGTTCTTAACACATGTGGACGCGAAGTCTTTAGGGACCGCACAGTCTGGAGATGCTGGCTGCAACGGCAGGTCCAAGGACTGATCTAATTTACGGTAATGCGGCATTCCCATTGTAAGTAGGTATTCACAATTTTGATACCAGGATCTTGGCAACCGCTGCATGATAGTGTCAGACGCGTGTGTGCAAAGTTTTTAATTAAAATCCTTCAGAAGACTGAATCACCGTTGTTTTATTCCAATCAATACTTTTTGCACAACATACCCTAGTCTTATGAATCATTTCCGCTGTGGTTAGTCGGTGGTAAGTGACCAAAAGGCCATTACAAAGGCGAGAATTTTAAAGAATAGTAGGTACCGCTGGTAATAAATGAATAAACAAATAAAAATTAAATAAATGTTTAAGAAATCACATTCGTTATATGGAGCTCCCCATGTGACAAATGGTGGTGGTGGCCTAGTGCTTAAAACACCAGCCTCTTAAGTATGAGTGCGCGGGTTCGATTCCAGGTCAGGCAAGTACCAATGTAACTTTTCTAAAGTTATATGTACTTTCTAAGTACATCTTGGACACCAATGACTGAAGGTGAAGGAAAACATCTTGAGGAAACCTGGACTTTTAAGTCTGAAATCGCCAACCCGCATTGAGCAAGCGTGATGATTACGCTCAATCCTTCTCTGTATGAGAGGAGACCTGTGCCCAGCAGTGGGACGATAAAAAGGTTGATGATGATGATGATGTGACAAAAGATTTTGTAGATATATGGAACGCTTCGGTTTCCACTTGGCCAGTTATTTCAGTAAAATTTCTTTCATTTAGGCCCCAAAATGCCTTTGTAGCACACTACCTAATGGAGTCAGAAGCTCTTTGAGTTCAAGTCGAGAGTGAGATCGGAATTGGTCCCGATTTACTTGTTCATAAACTAAATTTAAGTTCAATGCATCTTTTTCTTTCTATTTCATTAAGAAAAAGACAGAAGATAAATATTAGTTTAGTCCTGTCAAATTAGTTTGCGCCTGATGTATTTTTGGTCGCTATGTTTTTAATCGCGTTTAAACTGTTTATGGAGTACTTATATTAATTTCAAAGGATAAATAACTAATATGTTATGTTGTCGTCAATATTCGGTCACACTCACAGCTTAACTCTACCGACCACCTCCCAAAGCAATTTGACAACAAAAACTAACAGGTATGTTGTCTTCTATCCTTTTCATTAAAGAAACGATAGAAGACAACATACCTGTTAGTTTTTGTTGTCAAATTGCTCTGGGAGTTGGTCGGTAAAGTTAAGTTATGAGTGTGACCGAATATTGACTAAGGTAAGCGCAAAGAAACCAAGGCCGTCCTAAAGCGTATGCAGTTGACTATTTCATCAAAGTCGTGGGAAACTCCTGAAGAAACACACGCAAACGGGAAGTGTAGCTGGAGAAATGGGGTAATAGACCTACCCAGCAGCAGTCGGTGATTTCGGGTTAATTAAAGTGTTAAGAAGGTACAGGCTAAGGAAAGGGACGATAATTTTAAGAGGATGGATCTCTAGAGAAGGATTTATTGAGCTAATCGGCTTCATATTATCCAATGACGCCGTCATTAGTCGAATCTTTGACGATATTCAAGACCATATTATTAGAAGCGTACGTCCACAATCCCACTGCTTTCACGTTCGCTTCCGCTTTTGCTTTTTTATAGCAATCTATGACACTTTGTCTATATCCTGGTTTTTCACTACGTTCAACACGGTGGATCATTTCTCGAATGTCATCAATAACGACCCTATCTCTTTGAATTCTTTTTATTTCATTATACATAAATGATGCAGCTAAGTGATTGTTTTTAATTACAGACACGATTTCAGCTACTCTCTTAGCATTATTTGCTTTACCTAAGTTTTTCTGTCTGTCTATAGCCGCTTTCTCTTCTCTTTCTAGTTTCCTGACCCTGTTACGCTTGCTTTTAGGGAGCCATCTAAGTATATTTTCAATTTTTGGTGACTGTGCAACATATTGTTTTCTAAGATATTTTAAATCTTCTTTATCATTTTCTGATTCTCCATAGTCATCATTATATGTGGTTTTAGTTTCGCTTGTGCCCCTAGGTGTTTCTGCTTCTTTCATTGACAGAACAAGAATATTTCTGTCTTCAGATATGTGTTCTATGGCTTCTAGTATGTCCAAAACATTCGTAGCATTTTTTATCTTAACTATTTCGTGTTGTGCAGTGATCTAAAAATGTTCAAATAATTTAGCTAAATTAATTGTTATGTACTTACTAAAATTTTGTTACGAATACACATTATGTCAATGGCATTACATTCAATATTGCGCGAAGTACCTTACGTAACTTTAAAGCCCTATATCTTAAGACCTAGGCATTGTAGAGGTATGATCTTAAAATGCATTGCTAGACCTAAGGTCACCCAATAAACCGTAACGACAACGAAACGGCCTGACTTGAACGCCTGACTTGCCTTTCCCTAGGCCTGACTTGTCCCTCCCCCCCTCCCCGTAGGCCAGAAGCTGGGTACGCCCATGCTCTTCCACCATAGGAAAAGGCCAGACGGGTATTGTTCGTAGGTATGTGGCGTTTGTTACCGGGGTGACTGTCGAAATTGCGGCTAATAGAAACGTATGAAAGAATAATAACTATTTACATTGCGTCGACCCAAAATAAATTTGGATAAAAAAAAGAAGGTTTAACACGCGCATCCGCTCCACCCATGGCGGGAGAATTCATTTGATGATTTTTCGTATAAAAAAACCAACCGTGATCCTGCCTAATGGTAAGCAGAATAAAATTGTAATCTAACGAGAAAATAAGTAAGATATCTCGATACTCTTTTTGTATACTACTTACTTTAAATATTATGCAGAATAGCAGCAGTAAAATCATGGCACAAACAGTTGTAACGTTTCCTTATCAGAATATAGTTTCATGCATCGTTTAAATAGTTAATTATTAGTGATTTCATTGTTTAGCGTTTGTATGATGGGTTGCATGTTAGCCAAAGTCCAAAGTATATCACTTCCACAGAGACTATTGCCTTCTAAAGCCCAATCAATGGTGCTAGCCCATCCCCCAAAACTTACTTGGGTACACAAAACGCTCATTGTTATAAAGTATCGTCCAAAAGCTCATATTCTGTGGTAGGCCATAACATCGGCCACCGGCAGAAGTTA
This sequence comes from Sesamia inferens, assembly GCA_037179545.1. Lineage (NCBI taxonomy): Eukaryota > Metazoa > Arthropoda > Insecta > Lepidoptera > Noctuidae > Sesamia > Sesamia inferens. The sequence continues at coordinate 8,935,463 of CM073949.1, forward strand.
CCACCCACCAGACAAAGTCTTGCCGCCAAGCGATTTGTCGTGTTCCGGCATGATGTCTGGTGTAGCCGTACGGAGGACGGGTCTGAACAGTTGTGTTGCGAGGGAGTAACACGACGTTGCCAGACTTCGGTCGACATGTCTGGCAACATTGCGTGACACGGGTCGCCAGCGACGTCAGGTGAGGTAGCACGACGTTGCCGGACTTCGCTCGACATGTCTGGTAACATCGCGCGACACGTGTCGCCAACTACATTTACTACTACGTTGTTATGGGCATAAGTCACGCGATGTCCCCAGATATGTCAGGCGAAGTTTCGCGATGTCGCACGACTTCATCTGACGTTGTTGCGGACATAAGTTGCGCGTTGTCGCCATATTTGTCAGGCGAAATCGTCTGCTCCGCTTGATATGTCGCCGATACTTGTCGTGGCACATTTGTCCCCTAGTGTGTGTCTGTGGCTTTATAGATACACTAGCGGCCGCACATGACTTCGTCCGCGTTTTTTATATGCTCCGCTCCTATTGCTCGCAGCGTGAACTTTTATAGCCTAAAGCGTTCTTGGATTAATGGGCTATCCCAAGCATAAAGAATATTTCAAATCGGGCCCGTAGTTCCTAAGATTAGCGCGTTCAAACAAACAAACAAACAAACTCTTCAAGTTTATATATTAGTATAGATAGATAATCAGCCTATAATGTTCCCACTCCTTGGATAAAGGCACTCTTTCGTTGAGAGTGAGTGGGCCACAATCTACCACGCGGACCCAATACGGGTTGGAGCAGTGGTGGCCTAATGGTATCGGTCGCGACTTACAAGTTGTAGATCGTAGGTGCTTTTCTTTCAGTAAATTACTTCGTCATTACTGCTCTCAAAATGGCGAAGGAAAACATCATGAGGAAAGCGCCATATTCCAGAAGTAAAAAACGTCGAAGACATGTGACATCTACCAATATCATCATCATTTCAGCCGAAAGACGTCCACTGCTGTACATAGGCCTCCCCCTAGGTTCTCCACGACGACCGGTCCTGCGCCTCCCGCACCCAGGGGTTTCCCGCGACCACCACCAGGTCGTCGGTCCACCTTGTTGGAGGCCTACCCACGCTGCGTCTTCCGGTGCGTGGTCGCCACTCGAGAACCCGTCCGCCCCATCGGGCATCGACCCAATGCAATGTGCAAGACCCCTGTTACTTTAGAGTTGCAAAGTTATGTAATTATTTTATTCATATAATTATATTACATAAATTTATTTTGACGGATAGCTTACATTGTCGATAGATGAAGCTCATAATAGGCTTCATACGAAGGCTCAGAATCACGCAAAGGGCAATGGAAAGAGCTATGCTCGGAGTTTCTCTGCGTGATCGAATCAGAAATGAGGAGATCCGCAGAAGAACCAAAGTCACCGACATAGCTCTGCAAGTCGCTAAACTTAAGTGGCAGTGGGCAGGGCACATTGCTCGTAGAACCGATGGCCGATGGGGCAGTAAGGTTCTGGAGTGGCGACCACGTACTGGAAGACGTAGCGTAGGGAGGCCCCCAACAAGGTGGACCGATGACCTGGTGAAGGTCGCGGGAAGCCGATGGATGCGGGCAGCACAAGACCGGTCAGCGTGGAAAGCCTTTGTCCAGCAGTGGACATCCATAGGCTGAAGAAGAAGAAGAAGAGATGATACAAGTGGCTTATGATAAACTAGCTGCGCCACGCGGTTTCACCCGCGTGGGTTTTGATATGTTTTTTCTTTATATGCTCCGCTCCTATTGGTCGCAGCGTGATGTTATATAGCCTAAAGCTTTCCTGGATTAATGGGCTATCCAACGCAAAAAAAAAAAATCATATCGGACCAGTAGTTCTTGAGATTAGCTCGTTCAAACAAACAAACTCTTCAGCCTTATATATTAGTATAGATAAAGTATGAAATAAAAAAAAAATAACCAGCGAATGGATAAGAAACATTGTATAATGGTCCTATCTCATTTTCTCCCACGTTAAATCCTATGGCTTATGTGTCTGTCCCTTTTTAATGTCGGTTTTTCAGTTCATCCACTTTAAAATCACAACGATGCTAAAGAAGTTTTCATTTCAAAAATCCATAATGAGTAGATAAGTAATACGTACCTACACTCGGCGTCGGACCCCGCCAATATTGACGTCATTTGAAAGCCCATTAAGTAAATTTATAAAAAGCTATTTCATTTCATTAAAAAAAAGCTTGATACCACATGTCACCAGCATGGCCACTACTTGCGCTACCTTTACTGGGTATAAAAGGGCCAATCTAGGCTAAATGGGGATATTAGCTATCCAACCGTTGAAGAGGACACACGAGAAGATCATTCATAAGAAAAAACACCTTGAAGATGTATACCACTGCTGATGAAACTGCTTTACTGCAATCAGAGATGAGGCAGTGTGATGTCGCTCGGCAACTGAACTTGAGCAGTTTTTCGATTCGAAAAGGTTCTTGGAGACCGGTGGCCATATCCGGAGGCATGAGTCTGGTAGACGTCGCTGCACTTCGGAGAGAGACGACCTATTCATCGTATCGACATCTCTGAGAAATAGGTTCTCTAATGCTGTTGACTTGCAACAGCAGCTACGGGCAGCTTGCAGAACAATTATGAGCATTTCTACGGTTAGACGATGACTGAGGTAGAAAAAGATAACCATGAAAAACCAGAAGAAGATAATACAAAATTGACCGCAGAGCACGGCGAGCCCGCTTGCAGTTTGCTCGTGACCACATCAATTGGACCTTTGAACAGTGGAGAACCGTTCTCTTCTCAGACGAGACAAGAGTGTGCCTTTACTGCAACGACAGATGCAGAAGAGTGTACGGAAGACAGGGGGAACATTTCCCAAGCCTACATCGAAGAAACGGTGAAATACGAGGATGGTTCCTGTAGACACATAGATACACATATATCCAAAATTATACATACATAAATTAATACATAGATACTGAACATAACAGATCTACGAATGATTCCTGTATCGTGGGTGCGTTCAAACCAGCATGTCCTTGTACCAAAAAATTCGAAGACATGGGACACCTTAACGACATGATTTCTTAAAACAAGATCGTTGAAGTCACTAGATTTACAATACTGTATCGACCTTGGTATTTCAAATGTTTAACAATCCTCAAGTACTCCACCAGACCGACTACCTAGTGTGGAGTTCACGTGTTAAACACAATTATGTTTCCCTTGTAACATTAATTTTAGAAATAGTTTATTTGTAATAGTTATAAGGAAGTGTAGAAACACTATTTGGTTAATAAACGATTTCTTTATTATGTACCAACCCATACCAGGCCCGCGTGGAAGAATACAGCTCGAGCAATCCTTCTAAGAGACAAATTTTGATCGATCCTAGCAGTGGGTCCTATAAACTGATTAGAATATTGACAAATTTTGCTGGCGGACTGTTTTGTTATTAGCGCTGAAGGACCTTCTGCAACAAAGGAAAACTTGTGCAAATGGCCAGCCTGAAAAAGAAGTTATTGTGCAAATGAAACCTTTTCTCTGAAGTTCTTTATAAGAAAGATGCCCATTTATTGCGAGAAGAAAATATAGACAATCGTTTAAAGTATCTTGACAGTGTATTGTACAAATATTCAATTTTTGAAAAAGATTTTCTAAATGTATTTTGCTGCGTAGTTTTTAAAAATGGTATGGTATTTTTTAAGCTTTATCTTTAGCATCCTTTATTTATCCAGTGTAGTTATTATAATAATATCATCAGAAGTACTCGATTATATAGGAAAGATCAGGTGCAAGTCTTTCCGCACCCAACCGCGGTTATACTTAGCCCTGTGGATTGCTGTCATAAAACTTGGTTTAGAGTCGTAACTTTCTCCGAAATCTGATGACTACAATTTTTTACATCTCAGAATTATTGTCGATCAGATTAGATTGTGACCAGGGCAAGATGCACAGATCGCTTTTGATTCTACTTCGCGTGCTTTCTTGCTAAGTAGTTATTATTTTTTGTTATAAACAGTCCTCTCCTGCTGCTCCAAGCGCTAGCAGAAACTTCAGGAACCTTGCGAAAAATCAGGCTGAAGAGGATGCTTTCGATTACCGGAGGGCTAGAGAAGCAATGAAAGATGCCAAATTTACCAGGTAACCACAAATTGACAAACATTTAAACTGTAAAAGTGAATATAAGCATTCGTTTGGCTGCTCCTTCTAAAGATCTAGCTGTTGCACCCAGGGTTGGCTCGATACGAGAGATTCCTACAGTAGTCAATATTATAGCAGAGGCACGAAATTTTAATATACATATTCAATTATGATAACGCTCTACTTCAGGTACATACATAATTGGTTCACTGCTAATATAATTTGGTATTAAATGAAAAAAAAGAAAAAAGAAAATGCATGAGAATTGCTTTACCGAATGTTAAGTGTTGATTGTGACATAATATTGAACAAAGAGTAACTAGAATTCGTCGATAAAAAATAAAATAAGTCAATATTTTCCTGGGAATTATGATCGACTCAAGGTTGCAATGGGGTCCTCATTTAACATCTCTTGCAGGCTGGCTAAGTCGAGCAGCTTATGCTGTAAGAACAATTTGTCAATTTACTTATGTAGATACCGCGAGGGTAATTTATTTCAGTTTTTTTTTAAATCACGTAAATTATTGTAAACGTTTTCATTTTTAATGTCTGGACTTCAAAAAAGACGATGATCCCTGAGTTTGTTTCGGTTATTTCTTCTCAGAGGTAGTCAGTTAGGAAATGCCGGCTCAAACTAGTTTAAAAAATATGACGTGTAAAAGTGATCGGTGATCCTACTTGCTTAATAAACGATTTCATTTCATTTTATATCATTTCATTTCTTTTAATTTCAGTAGGCAATAAAAGTAGAAAATAGCTGATGTCGCACCGAAGTTTTTTTTTTAATTAATTTATAAACCAGCGCTTGACCGTAATCCCGCCTGATGGTAAGCAGTGACGCAATCGTTGATGGTAAAGCGCACTAGTTTATTAAGAGCCTATTCACTCTAGCCTTGAAGACAGTCAAATTGTAGTCCGACGGAAACACCGCCGCCGGCAGATTGTTCCAGTCCCTCGATGTACGCGGTATAAAGGAGGAGGCGAAACGCTTCGTCCGGATCGTAGAGGTGTTAACAACATAAAGGTGGAAACTCGCCGTACGACGGGTCATCCGATGGTGGAACGGAGATGGGGGAATCAAATCGTGCAATTCCCTCACACACTCCCCAAAATGCATCCTATAGAACACCGAAAGGCTGGCTACTCTACGCCTGTGCTCTAGGCTTTGGAGACCAACTCGAGTTAAATCAGGGTCACCAATCAGCCTCTTCGCACGCCTCTTCGCACGCCTCTCCACTGAATCCAAAATGGCCAGGTGACACTTAGCAGCACCAGCCCAAATGTGGCTGCAGTACTCCACACACGAACGGACCTGTGCTTTGTACAACATTAGAAGCTGCCCTGGTGTGAAGTACTGCCGGACCTTTGCGATAACGCCAAGTTTTCTGGCAGCCACCTTGGCCTTGGACCCAATGAACCGCCCAAAGTTTAGGTTCGAGGAAATCTCAACACCCAAAAGCTGAAGGCGGCCGGTACACTCCAAGGATACATTCCGAAAAGTAGGAGCCTAGGTGAACGGGCTCCTTTTGGCAGTGAAAAGACACGCCTGCGTTTTGGCGGCATTGAATGCTACAAGATTGGCATTGCCCCATTCGGAGACTGCCTGAAGTGCAACACTCGTTCGCTCTACCTTGGCCTCTCTTTCGGACCGGATTGATTCCCTACTAGCCCGAGCATCCGGCAGGTATCTCTCCACAACTGCGCTGTCATCTGCATACCCATAGATACCGGGCATCAGCAGATCGTTACAACACTACGTTAGCCCTTAACAATATATTTTTTAATATTTTTAATAGTTACTTTGTAAAGTTTATATTTCCTGCTCAATTTGAAACATATTTGGTAGCTCTGGCGGAGTGGAAGGGCGTGTCAGACTTTTACTGACTAAAACCCACCCATGTCACTTGACTCTGCACCAGGGGCCATAATATCGCGCTAAATAAAACAGTAGAAGTTCAACTATTGTTCGTATCTAATCCAGTTAAAGTTATGATTTAGTTTCGATAAAATTTCGTACCGCACTAAAGTTTTAACTTCGGTTGAAGTAAAACCAATGTAATGAGTGATACATTTAATCAGATATAACAATTAAAACTAAACCAATTATAAGTAAATCTAATCGTTTAGACTAAGTTTGACATGGCATAGAAAAGTTAGCTTTGTTTCAACTTTTTCATTTAACAGCGGTTACGTTCCAATTGCGATTCAGTTATGGTTAAATCGTTAGCGCGATACGAAACATAACAAAAGTTATGGTTTAATTGCGATCTAATTGTTTTGGTTGAATTATTTCAGCGCGATTGCCCTCTGGTAGACGTACATTTGATGCAACCAACTTTTACTGATTTCAGTGTATTGGGTGCCGTCGCTCATATTGTGAAGGGAGCTCTTGGAGGTGGACTTCTCAGTGGCCATGTCTCCTACATGAAGGCTGGCGTGGCAGTATCTATTCCTCTGACTGTGTTTTTCGGCGTTTATATGTCTTACTGCCTTTATGTGAGTATTATTAGCTTGCCATTTTTCATTACGTATTTTGTTTTTAATATTCATATAAAAAAGTCGCAAAAACTGAAGATTGTTACTGGGTTACGTTTACCTCAAATAAATGCACCTTTTCCATGTTTTCTTTATAAATAGGGTAGTTGACTAAAAAACTAGTTAGTCCGTCAGTCACATTTCCAAAAAATACTAGCAACTGACAACGTGCGTTGAAAACTCGTGTGACGTCACTGCACGCTACAATTTTTAGCAACTAGTGACGTCACCAGCTGCCACTTTTGATCTTTGATGCCTTTTATATTTATAAATTTTATTGATTTGATAAAACAAAATATACGTATCGAATATTTTCCTATAATCTGAATGACGGAATAAATACTTAGAATCAATTTCTTTTTACCCAGTAAACATCCCTATTGAAGTTAAAATTATTATCGTTCTAGTAATATTTATTTTAGAAGTATGTAGGTTAGTATGTAATTATTTCTGTGTTTTTGAGGACTGTCTCCGATCTCTCGGTTTTTCCCGAATAAGTTTCGATCTCGTGGGTATATCTTGCTTATAATCCATCTCTGTGTGCCAAAGGACATGTTTCAATAACGTATGAAGCATGGGCCAGCACTATGTAGTTACAGCAAGGGTTAAAAATAGAGTATCACTTTTGACACTTATTCTTATTGCAATAAAGTTCAAAAGTGGTAATGCACTTCTGACCCTTACTGTAAACTTAATGTAAATATCAGTATACACTATAGTTAACTGTTTTTATGTTAATCTCCTATATTTTGGCTTGGTTTTTATGTAAAATTTAACTCAGTCAAGGAGTGCAACACAACTACTAGTAAAAATGGTGGTCAGCAATAAGGGAAATAAGATTTTGACAGTGAAACTTGATCGAAGTGTATGTATTTTATCTACAATATGACTGCGAAAAAAAACAAAACATGAATTGCGAATATACGGCAGCATATCTTTTGTTACCTGTTACTTAGTGCAGTTAAATAAATTACTTTCATTGGTGTTATGAGACAGGGTAATACAACCAACTGAAAACAACATGAAAATAGAACTGTCAAAGTCGTCAATCAAACGTCGTAACCACTGTCATGGCTACTTTAAAAAGGGGTTATCTCACTAAAAAACTTTCAAATAATGAATAATATATACTTGCACTTTTATTTAAATTAATTCAGTAGGTAACTAGTATTTTTTTTTAATTGAAAATCTTATATTTTATTCGTTTTCATACTTATAGATACTAGTGGTGGCCCAAAATGAAACATCGTCTTTTATCTAAATCCAGTATTGATAAATCTTCTAAATCCATCACGTTAATCTTATATGATTGATCGTTAATTTTTTTCGACTTAGTAAGTAAAAAGACAATAACAAACTACACTACCCTTAAATAAATGGGTACCGATGTCGGGCCCATCATTCAACTGGTCTCGGCGGACTAAATTTGGTATTTCTTTATAAATTATTTCAAACTAGCGCTTGACCGCAATCAAGCAAAGTTGATGGTAAAGCACGCTAGTTTATTAAGAGCCTATTCACTCTAACCTTGAAGACACTCAAATTGTAGTCCGAAAGAAACACCGCCTCTGGCAAATTGTTCCAGTCCCTCGATGTACGCGGTATAAAAGAGGAGGCGAAACGCTTCGTCCTGATCGTACTGGTGTTAAAAAAGTAAGGGTGCAAACGCTCCGTATGATTGGTAGTCCGATGGGGGAACGGAGATGGCGGAATTAAATCATACAATTCCCTCGCACAATCACCAAAATGCATCCTGTAGAACATCGAAAGGCTGGTTACTCTACGCCTGTGCTGTAGGCTTTGGAGACCGTTTTGAGTTGAATCTCGGTCGCCAATCAGCCTCTTCGCACGCTTCTCCACTAAATCAAAAGTGGCCAGGGGACATTTTGCAGTACTAGCCCAAATGTGGCTGCAGTACTCCACACACGAACCTGTGCTTTGTACAACATTAGAAGCTGCCCTGGTGTGAAGTACCGCCGGGCCTTTGCGATAACGCCAAGTTTCTTGGCAGCCACCTAAGCTTTGGACACAATGAACCACCCAATGTTTAGGTTCGAGGAAATCTCCAACTCCCAAAAGCTGAAGGCGGTCGGTACACTCCAAGGATACATTTCGAAAAGTAGGAGCCAAGGGGAACGGACTCCTTTTGGCGGTGATAAAACACGCCTGTGTTTTGGCGGCATTGAATGCTACAAGATTGGCATTGCCCCATTGCTCTACCATAGCCTCTCTTTCAGATCGGATTCATTTCCTACTAGCCCGAGCATCCGGCAGGTATATTCTCTCCACAACTGTGCTGTCACCTGCATACCCATAGATACCGGGCATCAGCAGATCGTTAATATGCAGCAGGAACAGAGTTGCAGACTACACCGGCATCAGTCGACAAGGGCTCAGATGAGCATCCATCGACAACAACTCGGAGGGACCGTTCAGTCAGGAAGTCTTTTACTCGGCCATTTAGGCCAGGGGAAACTTGAAGCATCTTCATAAGGCCAGCGTGCCATACCCGGTCGAAGGCCGTCGAGACAGCAATCGCTTCCCCATTTTTCTCGAGGGCTTCGCCTCACAAGTGAGTGGCATACACTGGTAGGTCCCCAGTTTACCGATTGCAGCGAAAGCCATACTGTCCATGACTGAACGATCTCTTCAGTCATGGACAGTATGGCTTTCGCTGTTACCGGACCGGTATAGTGCCCAAGTCCTGGAAGCTTGTCAACTTGCAGCCCATGCCCAAAAAAGGTAGTCGTGTCGATCCTACCAACTATTGGCCTATTTCGATAACCTCCATATTTTGCAAAATAATGGAGCGTGTGTTGAACTCGCGCCTCTTGGCATACCTGAAAGGTACGGGAAAAGTCAGCCCTGGTGGCAGGCGTTGAAGTCCCCCAGAGTGACGAATTGTGCGTCAGGGTGCCGGTGCAGCGCATTGTTAGCAGCCTCACTGAGGTGGTCAAATAATCGAGTCGTCTCCTAATCTGTGCTGTGAGATCCGTAGACACAGGTGTAAACAATTTTGTCCACACCAGGGTCGATCAACAGCCATAGGGACGAGAAGCGAGTGTCTTCGAGGTGACGGAGGCGGCGGCAATAGATGTCGTTGCGGACATAGTGCATGAAATGGCTGCAGGAAATGGTACTCCAACGCGTATCCCGGGTAGCTGAGGTATGCCGCATCAGACATCTGATCTGGGCCTCCGTCAAGAAAAGTTGGTGGGGCTTCTCAGTCTCAAGATGGTGATAGACTGCAATGAGTTTCGAGTCCTGACCTCGAATATTAGAGAGGTGCACTTTGAACGAGATGACGTGCGTCCGCTGTGCACACCTACTTTTCTTATTGTTACTTTTAATGTAAAATGAAATGAGTGAATAGGAAGGTAGTCGGCAGTCGAGTGAGGTGATGCAATGTTAAACCCAACAATGCGACCAACGATGCTGGGCCAGTGGAAGATAGAAGAAGACTCTGCGGGGACGCCCGAACCCCCCAGGGATCACCATCGGGTCCACTCGTCCGGCTGCGAACCGGCACCTGGGATTTTTCGCAGTTGGCGGGACAGCCTTTCATGTGTGGCTGGCACATTACTTGGGTCCCTTACTACCTGCGGTCGGCCAGCGGAGCACCGTGCTTAGTCCTGCTACCCTCCACGACCAAACTCCCGACACAACAACATTTGGCGCATCGTACCCTGCACAAATCGCAACACAGCTGCTCAGACCCGTCCTCCCTACGGCTTCACCAGACATCATGCCGGAACACGACGAATCGCTTGGCGGCATGACTTTGTCTGGTGGGTGGTAACTTATGCCGGCGGCCGATGTTGTGGCCTACCACCGAGAGAAACGCAAACCTGTTGGTATCACAAATAGTTCCCGAATTAGTGATAAACTTAATTTTATAATAACATTTATTCAATTATGGTTGATACCTATACTTACACACATCAAAAGTGTCTAGGGATCAACATATATTTTTGCAATAACTTTTCTCCTGATTGATATTAATTAAAATTTTCTTTAAGGATTCATCAAATAAAGTGTTTTCGTTTGTCACAGTAACGATAAACCAAGTCACCTTTGCATTAATAAAGAAATTTGCCATTTTCCTAATAAAGGGATATTTGAAATTTGAACCACTAACACAAAAGTTCGAAAAAAAGACTGAAATAACAGTTTTCTCTAAAATTTTATTGGGTAACTTAAACAATTAATAATCCGTGTTTCTACCGCGAACATTAACAACACAAGAACATCGGTTTGGCATACTCAAAATGTGTTCATCCAAATCACGCTGTGGAATGGCCGCCCATGTTCGTTGCAACAACAAAAAAGGTCTTCTTGCGAGTGGATACCCTCCATATTCGGCAGAGCTCTTCTCTGTAGCATATCCCATGCATGCTCAATCGGGTTCAAGTCTGGCGACTGAGCAGGCCAGGGCAGGACATTGATGTTAGCTGCGGCGAGAGTCTGTCTTATAACTCTTGCGGTGTGCGGTCGTGCATTATCATGCATTAACTGAAATAAGGGACCGATTTGCCCTTGTAGAGGAACGATGAAGTCTGATACAATCGTCTCAGCATAAATTTGAGCGTTGAGGTTGCCTCTGATCCAAATCAACTCAGTTCTTCCGCCGATCCAAATACCCGCCCATACCATGATGGTTCCACCACTATAAGGATGGACTTCCTGGCAGGATTTTAATCGCTGTTGGCGTCCAGGGGTTCTCCAGTGTCGTATACGTCTTGTATCCGGTCTCATACCAAAACGAGACTCATCAGAAAAGCACACGAAACGCCATTGTTCTTCTGCCCAATTTCTGTGTTCAAGAGCCCATTGATATCGAATCCTACGATTGTGCATTGCTATAGGTGGTACCCGTAGCGGTCTTCGGGAATGAAGGTTCACTTCATGCAAGCGGTTTCTGACTGTTTGGTCGCTAATTAAGTTCCCTGAAGAGTGATGAAGCCTCACGGCTAACATCATGGCGGTTATTGTTGGAGCTCTTCGAGTTAAGATTTGAATGTATCGGTCTTGTCTCCGTGTGGTGCAGCGATACCGTCCTCCATGGCGCTCAGCCACGGTACCAGTGCTTCGGTAACGTGTCCAAAGTCGACTGATAACACTCTGACTTGTATTCAGAGCTAAAGCCACAGTACGTTGCCGGGAACCAGCTTCTATCATTCCCACGGCTCTGAGCATTTCTTCCCTGCTTAAATGACGTCGCCGCTCCATAATAACGTTGGTTTTAATCAGTAGTAGGGAAACAGTAGCACTAATAATGTCTTCAATGGGTTGTATGTTTTTATAGGGAAAATATTGACAGCTGATTTTCATCTTTTACTCGAATTTGATTCACAGTTCCTGATTCAAATTATGAAATGCACCAAAAAGGATCCATATAAATTTATAAAATCATAAATTTATTACAAAGCCACATCTCAATCTCAAGAAATCCGCATAAAAATGCTTGATCCCTAGACACTTTTGATGTGTGTACTTGCCAAACTCTGTACAGAATCCAGATAAACAAACCAAGTCCGGGAATAGGAATTGCTAATAAATAGTTAGCATGGAAACGTCGATAATCATGTAAGTAATAGGAGATTTGTAAAACGTGAGTTGTGATAACTCTAAATTGATTTGTTTACATCTATTTTTTATCAAGCTTGGCACACGTATAGAAAAGGTACGCCACCTTGAGATTGGGGTAATTTATTATAGAGTTTGTCTTCCTCGCGGCTTGGGCCTCAGTGGCTCGGACCCCCGGTCCTGAACTCAAGGTTAAGGGTTGGCCGACGGTTGGACAGAACAAACCGCCGCCCCGGCGTCCTGACGCTGCCGTCGGCTACCGGACCGTCACAGGGCGAGTATGGATATCCTCCACCATCCACAACGGTGCAGTGCAGTGCAACAGCTGTGGCGCGAAACACCCCTTCCCAGTATACAATGGCAATTGCAAGTGGGCAATTGGGACTGCCGTTGACAAGGGTACGCTACGAGGAGGCTCTTCAACATGCATCCCAACATTGCATCACCTCTCTCAACTGCCATCTTCTTTCCTATCCACTCAGTTTTTTTGACTGGCTCTTAATAAACTAGCGCGCTTTACCATCAACTATTGCACCATTGCTTACCATCAGGTGGGATTGCAGTCAAGCTCTAGTTTATAATTATAAAAAAAAACGCGAAAGCCGCGCACGCAACCAGGACTCAACGCCAAGATGATGATGATGATGATTATTATTATTATTATTATTTCCTTTATTAGTCTTTTTTCTCATTTAGTTACATTTTTAAATATATTGATTTATAAAATTACAAATACATTTAAAAATATAAAAAAATAGTGTTACACCGATGACGGGAGCAGGGTCCAAGCTACCGGTGGTTAGGGCTCCAGAGACAGGAATCTCCTCACGATGCGGGCCGTATCAAGGAGTACTGCCTTTTGAATCAGGCCTTTGATCCAACTGCCTAATGAGAGCCTCAATAGATGTTGGTCGAGGCTCTTGGCTATCAAACCATTGGCCGATACGACAATCGGTACAATGACAGCCGAGTTCACATTCCACATGTCAACAACCTCGTGCGCCAAGTCGAGATACTTAATTAGTTTCTCTTTCTCAGCTTTCACGAGATTCCCGTCGTGTGGAATGGTAACATCGACAATCATTGCGAGGCGCGCTAATCGATCTATCACTACTATATCAGGCTTATTTGCAACAATAGTCCTGTCAGTAATGATAGACCGATCCCAGTATAACGTGACATGGTCATTTTCTAGAACTGGGTCGGGCACATACTTATAATACGGTACCTCAGAATCCACAAGTTTATATTTCAAAGCAAGTTGCTGGTGGATAATCCTAGCTACCTACTTGGTTATGCCTGTGCAAATACTCGCCGTTAGCTAAACGAGAGCAACCAGAGATAATGTGTCTGATGGACTCACCCGGATGATGACATGCCCGACACACATCAACCGTCCCGTCCTTCATAATATATCTCCGGTAGTTATTCGTCAAGATAACTTCGTCCATAATTGCACAGACGAAACCTTCAGTTTCCCCGAAAAGGTCTCTGAATCGTAGCCAGGAATCGGAAGCTAAGAAGTCTACATCGGGCTCATGAAGAGCCCGATAAAATCGCCCGTGAAGTTCCTTGCTTTGCCATATCATCTTGCGGTCATCTGTGGTAAGTATTATAGGCTTGTGCCAGTTCTCTTTCGCCATGGATAGCGGAGTAAGCCCCTTGTCTACTGTGACCACATCATGATGCATACCCACTACGGTTTTTAAAAAATGTTCTCTGAGACTGCATACCTCTCGGTTGTGGAGGGTCTTCGCATTTAAAAAGCCTCGACCGCGGGGGTCGAGGCTTTTTAAATGCGGAAGACTTCCGCGGAATATACAGTCTCATCACCGATGATCGTGGGTGATGCATCCTGTTTGCTGTCAGCAGTGTACGGACCCTTCTATCCAGGGCGTCGAGTTCGGTCTGAGTCCATTTAAGTATGCCGAAAGAGTACATCAAAACCGGCATGAGCCACCCGTTGAAGGCGCGCACCTTATTTCCGCCCGAAAGAAGACTATTTAATACCTTCCTCAGGCGACCAAAGAAGCGCTCCTTCAACGATTGTTTCATGTCAGCATCGTTGATACCTAACGCTTCCGACATACCCAAATATTTATAGCTCTCGAATGAGGAGAGGGATCTAAGGTGTATGGAATCCGGGAGTGTAATTCCCTCGGATTCCATAATCTGCCCTCGCTTTACATGCATGACTTTTTGATGCCACTACTAAAAGTTTCTGTTACATTCAGTAGCTTCATCAGATGCAATTTATTGGGGGCAAAGAGTTTCAAATCATCCATGTAGAGGAGGTGAGATATGACCTGACCACCTCTCTTCAATCGATAACCCAGACCTGAATCCTCCAGCAGTGTGCTTAGAGGATTCAGAGCTAAGCAGAACCATAGTGGACTCAGACTGTCGCCCTGGAATATTCCCCGCTTAATCCATACAGGTTCATCATTCCCCTGGATCTGTCGACTCCCTGGGTAGCGAAGGACTGTCTTCCATTGCCCCATACACGACTTAAGGAAAGTGCGTAGAGTTGCATTTATCTTGTACAACTCCAGCACCCTCAAAAGCCATGTATGTGGCACCGAATCGTAGGCCTTCTTATAATCTATCCAGCAGGTGGAGAGATCCTTGCGGGATCGACGAACCTGTTGGCTGATGGCCATGTCTACGAGAAGTAGCTCCTTAGTACCACGGGACCCGCTCCTACATCCATTTTGAGAGACAGACATGATGGAGTTACTGTCAAGATGATTGTTTATTTTAGCTTTCAAAATGGATGTAAGAACTTTATAGACCGTTGGTAAACAAGTGATCGGTCTATAAGTTTTGGGTTCCGCGGTGCTTCCTGATTTATGGAGCAGGTGGGTAATTCCAGTTGTTAAGAACTGGGGTAACGAACCAGACTCTAAGGATGACTGGAATTGAGATGCCAAACAAGTGTGTGAACTACTTAGCCATTTTAGCCAAAAGTTATGCAGCCCGTCCGGTCCTGGAGATTTCCAATTCGGTAACGAACGGACTGCTGTGGCTACATCTAATGGTGTTATTAAAATAATAATAATTTATTTATTTTCTCACCACAATACATGTTTACAGCTACCAATTATAAATTTAAGGTATACAATTTTCGTACTGTGGGAGACTGGTGCCTAAGCTAAGCTATATGCTTGTATTTCAGGACACCAGGTCTCCACCCCTAATTACATATAATGAGCCATAGATAGATATTAACAATCAGAAAAGTAATTCAAAATTATTGTGGTATTACAAAAATAAAATGGACAAAAAAGAATAAAATAACAAAAAATAAATGCAATAAAGGTAAGTGAGCAGCACGTAGGTGCATGTGTGAGTGACTGAGTGAGTGAGTGAGTGAGTGAGTGAGTGAGTGAGTGAGTGAGTGAGTGAGTGAGTGAGTGAGTGGGTGAGTGAGTGAGTGTGTGTGTGTGTGTGTGCGCGTGTGTGTGTGCGTGTGTGTGTGCATGTGTGTGTGTGAATGTGATGGGGTAGAAGTGCGTGCGTATTGATATATACGAGTGCGTAAGCTATGTGTCATACTGGGCTGATGAGTAGTTTTTCCGTGTCGTCATAATTAAGGTCTTGTAGCCAGATCGATAATTTCTTCTTGCAAGCAGATTTGGTCAAATTATATATTTCATGAGAGCTGTTGACCCTGTTATACAAGAAACCACCAAGATGACAAAAGAAATGCTTGGAAAACATTTTCGATAAGCGGGGACGATGTCCTACAGGGTTATAGCGTCGTTTTTGAAGAGTTAACGAAGGACAATACGTTAACAAGGAATGCTGCTTTAAAACTGTATTTAGAATAAATAGTTGGCGGACCGTTTAGACTTTCGATTCTTTGTACAACTGTGACGAGGGATAGCGATAAGACTTGAAATAAGACACTTTAAGAACAGCTCGCTGAGCCCTCTCAAGTTCAATCACGACAGTTTTTGAGGCCCCACCCCAAGACGTGATGCAGTAAGTTAACAGAGACTGGACTAGTGCAAAGTAAACAGTTTTTAGTAGGTTATCGTCCGCCACATGTCTAAGCGTCTTAAATATGTAAATTAACTTGCGCAATCTGCTGCTCAGCGTATGAATGTGTTCTTGGAACCGAAGATTGCTGTCAATGATGACTCCCAAGTATTTTATTTTTTCAGCATTTGCAAGCGATGCGCAAGTGCAGAAGTCAGCAGATGTTGTTGTACAATAGTGAGCAACGATAGAGTGTGGTATTGGGAATCGGTTTTTGTCTTCATTTTTTTAGCCTAAAATTAACGTACTTTGTTTTATCAGAGTTCAAAGTAAGGATATTAGTTTTCAGCCAATTTGATACCATATTAAAACCCGATTGAGCATACGTGTAAGCTTCCCTCCACGTTCCTGCACTGAATAAGAGAGCAGTGTCATCCGCAAATGCTATAATTTTACCCCTTGGGAGGCTAAGCATACACAGGTCATCAATATAGATGAGGAAGAGCGTCGGACCCAAAACACTGCCCTGGGGCGTGCCGTAGGTCAGCGTGCACTCATCACTTAGAATTCCCCAACCTTAACTCTCTGTGTACGCTCAGTCAAGTAGTCTTCAAAGATTTTGAGTTGCAAGCCTCTTATTCCCATATGTTCCATCTTTTTAATCAGAGTGGGGATAGAAATCGTGTCGAACGCTTTAGCTAGATCTAGGAATATACCTAAGACTTTCTGTCCAGCATCCAGGTTGATAACCACATGATTGGTGAAAAAATGGTATCCATTTCTGGTAAAATTTCACACACTTGCTCGACATCCTGTATCCAGTCACCCTCAGCGTGACAGACGGGTACTGACCAAATGCTGCGCCAGAATGCACTCGTGGCGGCATCATCCGGGCGGCATACGTCGGTCATGTTTTGTTCAGAACGCTCCCAAGCTCTGTATACCCACCTCTCATCACTCTGGAACATGCGATTCTGCGTATAACGATCCACCCGCCTCTTATACCGCCGTATATATACGGCTCGCCCATGCACAAACTTTTTGCTTCAGGAAGTCGATGCGCTCTGTGACATGTGATATGTATTCTCGAGGACTGATTCCAGTCCCCGAGAATGCCTGTCTTACAAAGCGCATCACTCTTGGTCGTGTATTGCCCTCCCTGAAGCAGTATAGTTTGCCGATGAGTACCCTGGCCTCATCGATACGACGCTCGATCCTGTGCTGCCAGGCTGGTGCGGCTGGATTTGGTCGATTAGCTTCATCACAATTTGGGAACTTAATATTGGCTAATCGACATGCCGCTACAGCCGCGCAAAACAGGATCGAGTGTGTATCAATGAGATCCTCGCTGCTCTCGAAGTCATTCTTGAGCTGCGAGTCCAGAGCACACACCAGCGCCCTATTCTTTTTGTGCATGGGTAGCCGTGGTAATCGTGGTCTAAGGGCTGTTGGAGTGTATCTATATTCGCAGAACGCATCCTCCAGTGTGCTCCTCAGTCGGTCGTTATACTGGTTACTTACTGTTTCAACCCTATCATCCTCTTCTTCTACACGATTGGACCGCGGCGGAACAGCATCAATAATTGACGCTTGTGCCGCGGTCTGTGTCGGAGTCGGGGCGATTTGGTTGCTCAGTACCTCTGAGCGCAGCCTATCAAATGCGATATCGTCCAACCTGTGGTTACGTTGGATGACCCGCACCTGATCCGATAGTCGTTGAGCCGAGACGTTGACAGTTGGTTCCAGTGCCTGAAACAGAGACAGCATCCTTTCACGGTACGCAGTGAGGTTAGTTCCCCCCTCTGTAGCCACGTAATATGCGCGCATGACGTTCTCATTCATTGTCTGAGTCCATCTCATGCGCTGCACACCACCACCGGCAGCGGGGACCCGGCTCGGGGCCGGATGGCCCCTAAGTCCCAAGCTCTTCGGTGACCGGCCTCTCCCCTGCCGACGTACAGGTGTTGGCGACGTCGGCGGAGAGAAACGCAACTGCCGCGGCCGATGTTGTCACAGCGTTCACAGTGGGGCTGGAGACCGGCGGCGGCGAGGCGGAGCTGAGCAACGAGTCCGGAGGTGGTGGGCGTGCTTTTCGTGTGGCTGATCGTGTCAACATCTTCAAAGTATTGTAATTTTCATAGTATATAAGACTGTGGAGGTGATATGTCAGATGTCATTGGTTTTCTGTTTCTTGATGTAAGGTTTCGTTTCATTTTTTTATCTTGAAATGTATGTTTAAATAATATGTTTTATAAATTTGATTTTGATTTCCACGTGTATGTAAATATGTAAACTGCTTCTAATCCATACTAATATTATAAATGTGAAAGTGTGTTTGTTTGTTTGTTTGTCCTTCCTTCACGCCGTAGCTAAGCAATCAATCGACCTGATTTTTGGCATACAGTTAGTTGAAAAGATGGAGAGTAACATAGGCTACTTTTGGTCCTAAAAAATATCAAGTTCCCAAGGGAGATTACTGGAATATTTGTATGTGTACACCAAATATATCCTTACTAATATTATACATCGGAAAGTGAGTTTGTTTGTACCACTTTCACGCTGTAACTCCTGAACCGATTGCTTTGAAATTTTGCAGACGTAAAGTTAGAAGTCCGGATTAAATAATAGGGTACTTTTTATCCCGAAAAAATCGGATATTCCCGAGAGAAATCTAAAAAGCGCGATATAACCGAAGTTAACGCGGGCGAAGCCGCGGGCGGAAAGCTAGTTATTTTATATATATTTAAATATTGAAGAGCTATCAAAACAGATGTTGACTTATTATTATTATTATTATTTCCTTTATTTCATTATAATACACTTATAAATTATATTTTTAAATATTTCTACATAAAAAATATATAAAAAAACATTTAAAAATATAAAAAATAGTAACCCACCGGCATCGGGAACAGGGTCCAAGCTACCGGCGGTCAGGGCTCCAGAGAGAGGAACTTCCTGACAATGCGAGCCGTGTCCAGAAGTACAGCTTTCTGAATCAAGCCTTTGATCCAGCTGCCTAACGAGAGCCTCTTGAGGTGTTGGTCGAGGCTCTTGGCTATTAAGCCATTGGCTGTCACGACTATCGGCACAATGATTGCTGAATCCACCTCCCACATGTCGACAACCTCGTGAGCCAAGTCAAGATACTTGATTTGTTTATCTTTCTCGGCTTTCACGAGGTTCTCATCATGCGGGATGGTTATGTCAACAATCATTGCACGCCGCTCTGATCGATCCACCATCACTATATCAGGCTTATTGGCAACAATAGTCCTGTCAGTGATGATGGATCGATCCCAGTACAATGTGATATGACCATTTTCGAGAACTGGGTCGGGCACATACCTGTAGTACGGCACCTCCGATTCCACAAGGTTGTACTTTAGAGCAAGTTGCTGATGAATTATCCTGGCTACAAGGTTGTGTCTATGCAAGTACTCTCCGTTAGCTAGATGAGAACATCCGGAGATAATATGCCTTATTGATTCCCCCGGCCGGTGACATGCCCGACAGATGTCAACTGTGCCGTCTTTCACAATAAATCTCCGGTAATTGTTCGTCATCATAACTTCGTCCATAATTGCTCATACAAAACCTTCGGTTTCCCCAAAAAGGTCACCGAATCGTAGCCAGGCTACGGACGCTTGTAAATCTACATCAGGCCCGTGTAGGGCTCTGAAAAAGCGTCCGTGAAGCTCTTTGCTCTTCCATACCTCCATGCGGTCATTGGTGTCAAGCACTACTGGTTTGCGCCAGTTCTCTTTAGCCAAGGAGAGCGGAGTGAGGCCCTTGTCAACCGCGACCACATCTCGATGCATCCCCACGTCGGTTTCTAGAAAATATTCCCTGAGACTGCATATCTCGCGATTGTGGAGGGTCTTAGCGTTTAAAAAGCCACGACCTCCACATTTTCGCGGGATATACAGCCTCATAACCGATGATCGTGGGTGATGCAATCGATTTGCAGTTAGCAGCGTACGGACCCTCTGATCCAGGGCGTCAAGTTCGGTTTGAGTCCATTTGAGTATGCCGAAAGAGTACATCAATACCGGCATGACCCAACCGTTGAAAGCGCGCACCTTGTTTCCGCCTGATAGAAGGCTATTAAGTACTTTTTTCAGGCGGCCAAAGAAGCGTTCCTTCAACGATTGCTTCATGTCAGTAACATTGATACCCAACGCTTCCGACATACCCAAATACTTATAGGTTTCGGATGCGGAGAGGGCTCTAAGGTTTATGGAACTCGTGAGTTGGGTTCCCACGGATTCCACAATCTCTCCTCGCTTTACATGCATGACCGCACATTTGTCCACACCAAATTCCATCCTGATGGCGCTACTGAAAGTTTCAGTAATTTTCAGTAGCTCCTTCAGTTGTGAATTGTTGGGAGCAAAAAGTTTTAGGTCATCCATGTAAAGGAGGTGCGATATAACCTGACCACCTCTCCTCAACCGATAGCCTAAACCTGAATCCTCCAATAATATGCTTAGAGGATTCAATGCTAAGCAAAACCAAAGTGGACTCAAACTATCGCCCTGAAATATTCCTCGCTCGATCCTTATCGGTTCGCTATTCCTCAGAATATTTCGACATCCTGGATAGCGAAGGACTGTCCTCCATGTCCTCATACATGTCATCAGGAAGGTGCGTAGAGTTGCATCCACTTTGTACAACTCCAGCACCCGCATGAGGCATGTATGTGGCACTGAGTCATAGGCCTTCTTATAATCTATCCAACATGTCGATAGATCCTTTCGGGAACGACGAACTTGTTGGCTAATGGCCATATCAGATTCAGCACATATTATTAGAATGCCCGAGGCACGACCGCGACAGGTACGACCTGGAAGTAAGTACTGGTGTAAAATTGACGGAATCATCCATAGCCGACCTCATGGCGGACAAATACTCCAGGCCGTACCTGGAGCGGTTTTGCCTCAAAGTGGCCAAAATGTGTATTGAGAGGAATCGGACAAGGGCAGCACAGCCAAGCGCTGTGCCGTCGGCAGGAATGTAATAGAAATGATGCCAATAATAACGTAATAACATAACAATAGTTTTAGCTAGATTATAAGAAATTAAGATGATATAAAAGACGAAAAGAAAAAATGACAAAAGAAAATAGCAAAGAAATAGACATAGGAAAGAAATAACCCAGAAAAGAAAAGACGAAGCCGCAAAAAAGTATAGCGGTATAAGAAAAGATAAAAGAAAAATGGCAAAAAAGAATTCTTGCCACGCAAGAAGCGATAGACGGCACAATTTAAAAAAAAATAAAAAATAAATATAAATGGCCATATCAATGAGGAGTAGCTCCTTAGTACCGCGAGACCCGCTCCTACATCCATTTTGAGAGGCAGACATGATAGTGTTGCTGTCAATATGTTTGTTAATTTTAGTTTTCAAAATGGATGTAAGAACTTTATAGACCGTCGGTAAACAGGTGATCGGTCTATAATTTTTGGGTTCCGCGGTGCTACCTGATTTATGGAGCAGGTGGGTTATTCCTGTTGTTAGAAACCGGGGTAGCGAACCAGACTCTAAGGCAATCTGGAATTGAGATGCCAAGCGAGCGTGCGACCTTGGCATTTTATTTTATCCAAAAGTTATGCAGCCCGTCCGGTCCTGGAGATTTCCAGTTAGGTAACGGACGGACTGCACGAGCTACATCTTGGGGGCAGATGGTAATAGCCCCCATTTCAGGTATTGGATCGCAGGCTCGCTCGACATCCCGGGCCCAGTCACCTTCAGTGTGACTGACAGGTACCGACCAGATACTGCGCCAGAATGAACACATGGCGCCATCATCCGGTAGGCACGTGTCAGCCAAACCTTGTTCTGGTCGTTCCCAGTCCCTATAAACCCACCTTTCATTGCTTTGGAAGGTGCGATTCTGGGTGTATCGTTCTATTCGTCGTTTATATCTTCTATTATTATTATTATAATGATGATTATAATAATGATGATGATGATGACGATGATGACGGTGATAGTGACGATGATGATGATGATGATGATGACGATGATGACGATGATGATGATGATGATGACGATGATGATGACGATGATGACGATGATGATGATGATGATGACGATGATGACGATGATGATGATGACGATGATGATGATGACGATGATGACGATGATGATGATGACGATGAGGATGATGACGATGATGATGATGACGATGATGATGATGACGATGATGATGATGATGATGATGATGACGATGATGATGATGACGATGATGATGATGACGATGATGATGATGACGATGATGATGATGACGATGATGATGATGACGATGATGATGATGAAGATGATGGTGACGATGATGGTGACGATGATGATGACGATAATGATGACGATAATGATGACGATAATGATAATGATGATGATAGCTAAAAAGAAAAACCACAATTTATTCGTACGCACCGTAATTTCCAATCTCTACATAAGTAATCCCACGTATCACCTATAGCGTACTTTTTTTCATATTACTCCGTTATAATAACATCTTGTAGTCAAGGAAAGAGCGTAGTATATGGCGTGACCGCGTACAAAAGTAACATAATATTAATAATACCTGATATTTTTTTTTCAGTTACTGCTTGATTCTACCCAAATACTTTATAGACGTACAAGAATTCCTGCTATGTCGTATGCGGACGTGGGAGAAGCATCTGCAATGTGTCATTCGAACCCAAAGGTCCAAAGGTGGTCAAAACCATTAAGGTTACTATTTAAACCAATTTATTTTTCCTAAGCCCAGCGCCCTAATTACGTAACATATTATTACTAAGCATTTGAAAAATATTACTCATCCATTGCGCCATATGTCCGAAAAATGTATGCTCAACAACATAACGCAATGAATGCTGTTGAACTGTCAAAATGGCTTGTTACTGATGATGTGCGGGATGCGGGATGAGGGGACAAAGACACTTTTTTGTTTTCCATCTACCGGTCAAAAGCGAAACTGTTTGCTTCGTTCTGTATCGATGTTACTACGTAGGATGTACTCAGAATTTTCGTACCATTAATTATTATGTAAACAGTTAATACTTGCCTAAATCAAAAGTAGCATGACGCAAATGAAGCTGTCTTTTGACATGGCCAATTATTAATTTCAGAAAAAAAATGCATAAAATAAATTTGCATCCTTATCCTGGAGACGGACTGACATAGTGGAGTTTTCTACAAATATCGCCTCGGTGTATCGAGAGTCATTTTGGCACCGCGATTTGATCAAGACTGTAGCTCCGCCCAAGTCTCGATCAAATCGTAGGCCTTCTCATAGTCCCCAAATGCTAAGAATAGTGGTTTAAAATCCTCGGACGTCTGTATAACTTGCCGCAGCGTATGTATGTGGTCTATGGTGCTAAAACCTTTTCGGAAGCGTGCTTTCTCGGGAGGCTGGAAGTCGTCGAACCTGCGAGCTAGACGATTTGTGATGACCATGGAAAACGATATACGCCGACTTTGAGATTTGTCTGTTAAGGCATCTGATACGCGAAGGGTCATCAGGGGATTTTAAGACCACCTCCCATCTTTCTTTCATTAGCCGAAGGGTGGGATCGGTAGATCTTCTTCAGTCCTTTTGAATGGAGGGTTTTGAAAAACTTTGACCCTTCCGTTTGGAGAGTTTCCACAAACCTATTGTTATAGTGGTCCACATTTACTCATTCACCGAGGCATTTAAAGCGATTTTGCAGTTCGATGTGAAAGCTTTCGGGGGTTTTGGAGCTGGGTTGACGCTGGACGGAGCGTAGACTTCATAAGTCGAGAGCGTTCGAGCCTAATGTTGAGGTTCAAGATGCCTCGTAACAATACGATGATCACTCCCGGTTTTAACCATAGATCACGGAGACATCGTTGAACATTTGCCTCCTCGTTGTCAATATGAAGTCTATCTCGTTTTTGGTCTGACCATCGGGGCTAATCCAGGTCCACTTGCGCTCGTACAGTGCGGTTCCTCTTCCACTTGCGGTTTACTGAAAAAAGATTTCATCATAAAGAGTCTTTCCTTTTTCATGAAGTCCATTAGTATCTTACCTCGAGAATTCAGATTTCCAACTCCAAATTGCCCCACATTCGTCTTATCCGCCTCTCGCATGTCCAGTTTTACGTTAAAGTCCCCCATGTCAACAGTGTAGTGGGTTTTCGAGGTATATATGACTCTACTGACGTCCTCATACATAACCTCCACCTCACTATACAGTACACGGCACGGAGCAACTGATTTTCGGCTCTCAAATCGAAATGCGATACGAGAATAAGGCGCGGAGACTGCGCGTAACATCGAGTAACATTATATATTCCCGAAACTGCAATGGTTAATGAGAAAAATGGATCGCAAAAACTGAAATGGCCGCTTTTTTGGTTCAAGTTATATTCCGTGTACCTACTGTATATTTCTTTGGTTACCAGGGAAAAATGTAGTGAACAATGTTAATTCCGCTTCATAGGATGGACTCTTAAATCAGCAATAGTATATACCTATGTATTGTACTACTGTAGCTATTATTTTAAAATATGCTTTATCATACAACGGACTGTGATGAAATATTTGTATAAATAATGCAGTTGAAATATTTCGTTCGAAGAATAAGTTGTCAAAGTTGTTGTGATGTTTAATACACCACTATCAGGGATATTTATACTCCAAAAATCACTAGAAGTACCTAAGTCGTGATAGGTCCACGATCGAAGATATTAGTGAAAGTACTTAATTTAAACCTGCTTCGTGGGTTTTTATTCGGGTTTAAACCCAAAAAATCCGGTTTTAACCCTTTCCCCATTTCTACCCATTGGGCTTTAACCTGCCCATCTCTACAGTGCACAGTGACTTGAATCCGTAGGTTCATATGGGCACGTTTTCCAACATCGTAGTTTTTCGTGCTTTGTCTTTGGAATTTTCTACGCCATAATTAGTGCCAAATTTTGAAAATCTAGCAGAGTATTTTCTGAACATTTACTGACAAGTTAGCCAAATGTAATTGTTTTTTTTTTTAAACTTTATAACAAAATTACTAGCACAAAATTACCGATGGAACTGATTCCGCCAAAGTCTATTATCCGTGGAATTGAATAAGCAGCAACCTTATTACACACACTATTATAAGCAATTGGAATCATTTCGAAGCAACTGCTAATCTTTTACTGCCGTCTTCCTTCCTATTCACTAAGTTTTTTTTTTAAGTGAATGGGCTTAATAAACTAGTGCGCTTTACCATCAGGCGGGCAACAGTCAAGCGCTAGTTTATAATTATTAAAAGAAAAGTATACAAAATGTAAAGAAAACCCCGTCCGACCCAAAAGGATAATAAATGTTAGAGACCAAATAAAATATGAACGTAATCATCATAGTGACAATAGTAATGAATTTTGAAATAATCTTTTTTTACCGCGATTTAATTCCAACTTCCCCAAAATTTGGTATTTTTTAAAAAAGTGACAACACCATTTGTGACGGAGCGAATAGCGATGCGACCACATGCCGCGTGCCCTGCCCCCCTACACCCGCACATGTACGCCTAACGTGTTGCCTACCGTACATACATTAAGTTACCTCGATTTTTCGAAATAATATTTATTTTTTTAGGGGGATTTATTTTTAAGTTTAGCCTAGCTTTGTTGACATTAAAATCAGTTAACGATACGAGTACTTAACAAAACCTTCACGGATCGGACAGGGTTTTCTTTACATATTGTATATGTTCGAAAATGTTTGCTCAACAACATAAATAAATAACACAATTAATGTTGTCGAGTCATCAAAATGAAGACCATTACTGATAATCTGCAGATTTCTTTTCTATCATTTTGTTTCGTGTAATTCGCGAGATCCACAGAGTACTTATTTTGTGATCGCAGTTTCGAGTTATCATTCGTCTTTTTTTTAAAGGTACACTATAGACACTCTAATCTGTATAGATCTCTTCGGTTCGTGCTGTTGTTACCAAATAATAATAGCGAAATCCATAAAACAGCTCGTTGAGAATATCCAAGAAACTCCCTTTGAGGGAGCTTATGAAGGTAAATTATGTATTAATAACTTTTTTTTTTGTGGATGCGCTTACACACTTTTAAACTCACATACACAAACAGCTAAACCCGAAACAACTATCTGTAGGCCATACAAACATTTGTTCTGTAGGCCTAGTATGAGTTTTCATTACGAAACTCGTTCGATCGTATCGAGCGTATCGTATCGAAGGGACGCGTGCCTTTCACTTTTTATGTCTGTCTCTCTCGCTCTTAGGCGGGTTAACCATGCCCGAGTGGAAGGGACGCGTGCCTCTCACTCGCTCTCATTGTGAGCGCATAACGTGAGCGGAGCGTAACGCAGTTTCTTGAAGTGTCACCCGGCAAACCAATTTATAAGACGTTGTCACGTCAATATTTTTATTTATGTTCTGTAATCTATATGGTGTATATAATAAAGTGTAAGTATTCTATTCTATTCTACTTGCGTCAGAAAACATTTTTTTAACTACGGTGATATGGGTTTGGGCTACAGTGCTAAATGATGTAAACTAATATTTTCCCGTCTAAGAAGTACATGTCACAAAAAGGGCTTTTTACCGCACTGTGAGATTGTAGTAGCTTGATGTGCAGTCGTTTGTTCATAGGTTCTAAGAAACCTGTCAAATAACGGTTTACCTAATTGACATTGTATAAGGCAAAATGTAGGTTCAGGATTTTTCATTAAACAATCTGTTTAACTGATATTACCACAATTTTTATTACATTTTAAAGAATATTCAATGACATTATGTGTGGAAAATAATATTAGCCAAACGGCCACCGCGACTCCGCTGTAGATGGTGTATTCTGGTGGTGTAAAAAGTTGGGAGACCTGTGTCCCACCAATTGGAACATATTATGGACTTAATTTCTCTTTCTTTCTTTTATGGCTTCGCACGGTTTGTGCATTTAGCCAATGTCACATAATGAATTGATCATGTCGAATAAGACGGCCGCGTGACCCTTCTTACGATGGAGATTTGAGAAAAAGTCATGATTGGGCCACTATGCCTATTGAATGCACTTTTAACTACATAAATCACGCACTTTTATTTAGTAAACAACACAATAAATAATTTTAAAAGGCCAATGAAAAATAAGCGTGACACTCAGGTTGACTTTCCCGCCAAAACCTCTATTATGGACTTATTATGCTTACATATATTTAGCTGCAAAGAAGGAAATAATGTGTTTTGTTTTTTAAGGATATCCGTCATTGAGATATTATCTAGCCGCCTTGATACCTGTGATTGTCGCAATATGTTTAATCAGGAGTCTGAAAGCATTGGCACCATTCTCAATAGTCGCTAATTTGGTGATAGGTAAGTACTTAATTGTTGACCCATACTGATATCATAGCATACCCCCGATGTAATTTACCAACTTACGTCCTCTGTAGCAATTCCAATTAGGATGTAACTTACAAATACACACAAGGTTACTCTCACAAAAATTAAATAATTTACCGAATTCACATATTCTATAGCTTTTTGTGTTATTTTATAAATTACATGAACAATACAATTACATAACATGATAATAATTAAATTAAAACTAAGCTCCACAAAACCGTATTTGTGATTTGACTGAGCGGTATGATGAGTCGTTATACTCTATTTAAAATTCAAATTTAATCTGTTATTTTTACATACTTTTAAATACAGTATGTTAAGAAAACCCTGTCCGACCCGTGAAGGTGTTGTTAGGTATCGATAACTGATTCTACTAATGGATACAAAACCGGGCTAAACATAAAAAAATCCCCCTAAAAAATAAATGATTATTTCGCAAAAAGAGGTAACTTAATAAATGTGCGATAAACACCCTTCCGCGGGCGGCGGGCGGCAGGGCACGCGGCACGTGGTCACATCGCTATTCGCTCATAACAATACCGGTGTTGTCACTTTTTTAAAAATTACCAAATTTCGGGGAAGTTGGAATTAATTCGCGAGAAAAA
The DNA here is from genome assembly GCA_037179545.1 of Sesamia inferens. Classification (NCBI taxonomy): domain Eukaryota; kingdom Metazoa; phylum Arthropoda; class Insecta; order Lepidoptera; family Noctuidae; genus Sesamia; species Sesamia inferens. The sequence goes on from CM073949.1 coordinate 8,963,681, forward strand.
AAGATTATTTCAAAATTCATTTGTATTGGTACTATGATGATTACGTAAAATTTTATATTATATTTGGTCATGTGTTTACCTAACCTTTATTATCCTTAGAGTCAATAATATACATAAAATCCCTTAGGTAACACATTTTATGTGGGTATACATAATATTGCGTCTATCTGTACCAAAATTAAGGGTAAGGATTACGAGGTTTATTGACGACGATGGTAAAGTAAATGACAAGTTGAACGTAGCTGATGTCGCACTGAAGTATTCCCCGATGTCCACAAAGTCGTACACATAGAACAATACTACCAGAAGACACCTAATGTAGTTCTCGAAGTTCTCGTTGCAGTTGTCGCTGTAATGTTCTCAATTAGTGGTTCTTACTTACCGCTTGTTTCACTTCGATAGTCAAATGCAGACTGATTGGTGTACTGAGTCATACCGCTTTATACATGGTATCAAAACGAATAATCCAGATATATCTCGAAATTTCGATGTCGACCCTTCGTTGTAATATTCATAAGACCTGTATTGTATGATACACCTTAGGTCTAACAATTCATTTTTATATCTGAAATGCCTAGGTCTCAAGATATAGGGGTTAAAACTTCCTAAAGGCAAGTCACGCAATATTGAACCTTCTGCCATTGACTTACAGTGCATTCGTAACACTGCCTCGTTCTTAGTAGTCCTCGACCCAAGCATGTTTTGATCCATATTGGCGAAATGGTGATCTATGTGAACGATCTTCAGCTTCCCTCTAGATTCTTTCATTATCCGGTAAGTGAAATTGTTTATTCCCGTTACTCGGTATCGTGTACGCACCCTCCCATTTGACTTGAAACTCTTCTCTTTCCTCCTAATGGGATTATGTAAACATACCAAAGTTCCTTCTTGAATCCGGGCACGTTAGCTTTGCAGTTGTATCAGATCTTCATTTTTTTTCTGGTTTTTAGACTGCTTTCTCTCACTAACTCATTTACTCCATCTACTTACGCCATAGTTCGGTCTCATAGTGGACGGCTAGGTAAAGTAGGCAATGACAAGTAGAAGTACCTGATGCACACGGAAGTCTGCCCTGATGTCAACAAAGTTCGTGTCGTACACACATCTACAGTTGTCGCTGTTGATAAAACCTATACCGTTCGATAAGTCACGTCTGGCAAATATGATACCCCTTGAGACCTTAAGACTGATTGTACTTTTTTAACTTCTAGCTTCATACGACCTATAACGATTGTCAAAGATCTAGGAATGTCAGCCGGGACTAACAGCTTAACGTGCTTTCCGAGACACTGAGGGGTCTCGGAATGTAAAGATGGTCACCCAATACACGGATTGGCAGCAACAAACGTAGTCTAATCTGAACGATTGACCCGGAGATCCTCATACACCTTCCCTAGTATGAACTTAATTTGGTCTGAATAAACGAAATCGCCCAGTCACATACAGGGAATGCGTAGACGACGGAGATTTCTCCGCGGCGGAGAAAAAAGTACGCTCCGGGAATAAAAGGTCCACCGCGGATTTACCGAGACCTCAACGCACACGGTGTGCGGTCATTTGTTGCTCATAAATGTAGATAAGTAAGAGCACACAACGTGGATTAAAGTCCGACATATGCGTTGCTTCGCAGAGTCCCGAGTTCTATTTTATTTGAGGACTCCCTCGTACTTTTGTCCGGTCCGCTCTCTGCATGTCCTCGGTTATTCGATGGACTTTTTGTACGCGGTACTTTTAATCCCTCGTTTGCGTTACTCGACACAGTTATAAGCGATTTATTTTAGCGGACAAAAAAGTCCGCAGACACAAATCCCTCGCCTGCGCAAGCTATCACTATTATTAAAAAGTACGATCTTAAACCTTCTTTTCTTTCCTTTCAGTGTTTTGTATTTTGCTGACGGTTTACTATGCCTTTGAATACAACCCTAAATTTGAAAATTTAGTAATGTATACAACTCCATATCACACCTTCGAGTTCATTGGGATGTCAGTGTTCAGTATGTCTTGCGCTGGAGTTGTTATCGCCATCGAAGCCAACATGGCAAGACCTGATAAGTTTAACCTAGCCCTCATCGTTGGTAGGTATATATATACAGTATACTATAATAATATTTATGTTGTACAGTATAAAGCCACGGACACACTAGGGAACAAAATAATATGCCACGACAAGTATCGGCGAGATGTCTAGCGAAGCCGGCCGCTTTCGCCTGACAAATATGGCGACAACGCGCAAATTATGTCGGCAGCGACGTCAGTAGGCCTAGTATGAGTTTTCATTACGAAACTCGTTCGCCAATATCGAGCGCGTTTGACTCAGCGATTGGCCCGCTTCAAGGTCGTAAGAACTCTCAACCAATGAGAGCGCCAAACGCGCTCGATACGATCGAACGAGTTTCGTATTGAAAACTCATACTAGGCCTACTGATGATGTTGTGCGACTTCACGAAACTTCGCCTGACACATCTGGTGACTACGCGCGACGTCCATAACAACTTAGTAGTAAATGTAGTTGGCGACCCGTTTCGCGTGATGTTACCAGACATGTCGAGCGAAGTCCGGCAACGTCACGCTACGTCTAACTGCTTCAAAGCCAACGTTTGGCATTGATATTTTTATGCAAGGCGTATAGAACGGTCAGTACTGAAGCCTTACCGGTACTGGCAGGTGTACTTCCAGTCGACCTTGAGGTACAGCGACGTGCTTCAATGTACTACTCCGCGAGGGGGGAGGCCATGGACACTAATTTTGTTACACAACGCGACTTTAATAAAATCTCTAGATTATTTAAACCTCAGACTGAAGTCTGGGAGGACCTCTTATCCGAATGGCAAAGTAGGTGGGATAATTCCATCAAGGGCCGGCACCTCCATCTGTTCTTTCCATCCGTTGGTGATCGGCTGGCTAAGACATGGCTGGTGGTTGACCACTGCGTTGCCCAATTTCTCACAGGTCATGGCAACTTTAAAAGTAAACTGTATTCTTTTAAACTTGTTCCTTCCCCTTTGTGTCAGTGTTCTACATCGAACTGTGAATTTGAACAGTCCGCACATCACATCTTGTGGGAGTGTGTTCTTTGGCAGAATGAACGCAATATTATGTTGGATAGTGTACAAGTTACATCCGGAGTCGTTTATTATACGGACCTTGTAGAAACTAGAACCAATTTCCGTGCGTTCAGGCGCTTTTGCCATACCTATTATTGGAATCAATTGTAACAGCTAATACCTACTTAGGACCCATTAACTTAATCAAATTTTATTCCGTGGTGTTTGGCAATCTGGGCTTCTCCCAGTTGCAATAATGTCCCTTTGTGCCGTTTGGCCTAGTTCTGTTCTGTCTCCTGCTTGTTATGGAGGGAAGTGGAAAAAATATCTTTTTCTTACTCCTCCGCTATTCTTTTCTGATTAATTTCGTTGCGGGACCCAAGACAGTTGAATCGTTTCTCCGGGACTCGTCGAGCTTCATTGCTCGGCGTTTTTCTGGCGGTCGCCACTGTTGATTCTGGCTTTCAGGAGTTGCAGTGGTTGGGAAAAGTGTGGCGGGTTTGTCCCAATAAAAAAAAAAACGTCACGCTACCTCATCTGACGTCGCTGGCGACCCGTATCGCGCGATATTGCCAGTTATGTCGACCGAAGTCCGGCAACGTAGTGCTACTTCACCCAAAGTCGCTGGCGACACGTGTTGCACGACATTTGTAATAGTATGTCCGTAGCTTAAAATATGTAGGTGGTGAACGGTTCCGCTTAAGAAACCAAGATTTCCTAACGTTTACTTAAAAACATAGCGGCAATAGCTCTTCCAATAATGCAGAGGGTCGGAGTCACGAGAAGGTATAATATTCACGAACAACCATTTTGTCTTGTAATTTTCAGTGGATCATAGTCATTTAAGCAAGACAATCGTTATAATAATAAGTTATCAATACACTAGATATTGATAATTTTTACCATCTTGTAGTCCATTCATGCATTTCATTTATTGTTGTATTTATTTATGCCCGTGATAGCATTACTTTTATGTATTTGTATCCATTTTATTAGACTAGATCAGTGGTTCCCAATTAGGATTTACTACGTAGGTACCTCTTGAAGAAAGGCCTCAAACTTATGCACCCTTTCTGCATAAGTTTGTAGCCTAATTGCAGCAATGATAAATAAAAAATTAAATCAGGTGCATTTTATATTTATTATCATCATATGAAACATGTGTTCTCTGTCATTAGTAGAGATCGGAAATTACCGCGCTTATATGCCTAAACTTAAATAAAATGCCGATTAAAGAGTAATTTGAATACGCCTTTTAACTAACAATAAGCGTATAAAATAGTTTTTGTATATTTCTGCATATACTGGTACATACATTTTTCTTTTAAAAAATTCGAAATACCTTGTTATGGTACATGATAAATACCACCAAATGGCTTATATATACGTATTAACTACGTATACCAAAAGGCATAGGTATCCATATTTTTCTTTCGTCGGATAATATGGCATGTAAGTTTATGTAATGTGTATTTAAGCGCGGAATATTCGATCTCTGGTCATTCGATTCTCACATTTATTCACTTTAAAGAATAGATACATGTTTTAATAATGTAACGAATGTGCACGTTTGCCTTTGCACAATACTAAAATCTGATTGTATTTTGCTTCTGCGTATACCGCTTGATGCAATCCCGTGTACCCCTGGGGGAACGCGTACCACAGATAGAGAAACACTGGACTAGACGCAACTAAAAAAAATATATGGTTGTCACGTGAGCTACTTTGAACTCTGAAGGTATATCTCGGAAACGTTACACAACGGGGTTTGATATTAATTACATTTTCTGTTGACATTCATGTCAGCTATAGATTTATTCAGGGTGTATCTGACACCGTAATGGCTAGACCGCATGCCACTAATAAAATGATGATAGTCATTTAAATGTCGTTAATGAACGGTTACGGAATTCACAGTGTTTAAAAAATAATGTCGGCTCGGCCTTTGAACGTTGCAAGCGTGCTGCCGTGCGGGTTTGTAGGTATGATGTTGATCCCTGATGAGAACTCTATTAAATCAGCTGATAAGATAGTTTTTCAAATTTTGTTTTCATTGCGCTTTTGAATGTAATTAGCGAATTAATTAATTTTTACTTTAAAATCTTATTGGGTTATAAAAGTATAGCAGTTATGAACGGTCTAAAGTGAAAAAACTACATACATATATTTTTAAATCATGAAAAAGCCGACGAAAAATTCCACCACTGGGGGGTTCAGAATCATGTACTGGATCCATGGTACTCGTTTGTGCGTCGATGTCAGATACACCCTTTATAGCTTAGCCATTATGAGAAAAAAAAACGCCAGATACATAGGTAGAGACGCTACTTGTTAAAATGTTGGTAAGATTCGCCAGAATGCATAGGGTCTCCGGACTCCACCCTAAAGGCAACGTTAACACTCAATAAGCTTTTATCATTCCAGGCATGGCGTTAGTTATATTTTGTTTATTTGCTGTATCTTTCTTCGGCTATGTGGCTTTCTTAGAAAAGAGCGTGGCACCTGTAACACTTAACTTCCCAATGACCATGTAAGTATGCAGTTTTTTTTTATCGTGTGTACATTATATATTTATGTAGTTATTCTTTATTGTACACCAATAAAAACAGTTTTTACAAAAAAAAAAAACAACCGGCTTCCAAAAAATAACTAATTTTGGAAGTCGGTGTCTTTGGTTTTTGTATATTAGTTTTTGACACCGACTTCGGAAATTAGTTATTTTTCACTTTGTAATGTTTTTTGGAAGCCGGTTGTTTTTGTTTTGTAAAAAAAAGTTTTTATTTTACACTTTTTAGTGGTAAAAAGTACTGTTCAGCTGCATCCGGTTAGACTGGATGCTGACGCTAAAAATACATAATGAAAAAACTTACAAACGCACTGGTTACGTTTTTTGAAAGTTCCCCTTGATTTCTCTGGTCTTCCACCATCAAACCCTGATGTCCTGACCATGTAATGTCTTCTTTCCAACAGAAAAAGAATTGTCAAAATCGGTTCATAAACGACGAAGTTATCCGCGAACAAACATAAAAAAGCATACCGGTTGAATTGAGTAACCTCCTCCTCTTTGAAGTCTGTTAAAAAACATACATCGATCAAAATTCATTCAACACAACAAAACATACACTGGGCGGCCTTATCGCTAATGCAATCTCTTCCAGGCAACCAAAGACTGGACAGATTCTCCCGAACCGCAAATGGGACTGTCGTTGGTGCAAATATTATTAATACAGTATACTAAAATAGATACAATACATATGTATCCATAAATGCACATACATTAATACCTTCTCCTTTATTACATAAAATTAAATAAAACAATAATTACTTAACATACAGGCTGTATCTGACATCGTAACGCAAACTTCGCGAGAAGGCTACGCCGCATGCCACTAATAAAATGATGATAGTCATTTATATCGTTCTTTGCTCGGCCTTTGAACGTTGCAAGCGTACCGCCGCGCGTGTTTGTGGGTATGACGTTGATCCCTGGTGTGAACTCTATTAAATCAGCTGATAGGATAGTTTTTCGAGTGTTGATCACATTGCGCTTTTCTGTGTAATTAGCGAATTAATTATTTTTTACCTTAAAATCTTATTGCGTTATAAAAGTATAGCAATTATGAACGGCTTAAAGTGAAAAAAACTGCATATTATTGTTTTTTAATTCAGGAAAAAACCGATGAAAAATTCCACCTGTGGGGAGGTTCAGAACCATGTACTGGATCCAGGGTACTCGTTTGTGCGTCGATGTCAGAGACACCCTTTATGTATTTCATTTACGTGTACATTATTTAGTTTGGTTTTTCTTAATGACAAAAGCAATAAGTATAACCTATAATTTACATTATCATTAGCATTTATCATTGCCTCATCTCCCACACAATACAGTGCTTCCACCGAGTGCCTCTTTTTGGAGGTCTACGTCAGAAGCGTCAAGATCCTACTTGGTGTTGTCTATATCGGATAGGTGTCTCCTGCGGCGGCTAGTAGCGTGAGGGCGCTGGGATACCCGCTGCCTCACGCGCTCCGCCTCCTCCTTTGCCAGCACTGCTTCGCAGAAGGAGGTGATGGCTCGCCATGCACTCTCGCTCCGGGCTATGGCCTGCACCAGGGTCGGATGCGAGAGATCGCCGCCGATCGCCGCCACGAGGACACGGCGTTGCTCTACCCAAGCCGGGCAGACCTCCACCGTATTCTCCACAGTGGCCTCAGGGCGATCCACACAGTGGTGACACCCTGGCGTTTCCTCCTGCCTTATTTGGAACAGGAACCTCCCGAAACAACCGTGTCGTGTCCGGTGAGGACCTGCGTCAGGCGGAAGGTGAGGGCGCCGTGGCGCCTCTCTAGCCATTCCTCAAAGAGGGGACTTACCGCCGCTATGTGGCGTGCCTAATCTCGTGAAGGCTTCATGATTCAATCTGCAGTTTATGCTGAATCTGGTATCAGGCGACCGCGACATTTGAAATCGTAAAAAATCATAGAAAAAAACATAGCGCGTTAATGGTCTCTACGCTAATACATATTTTAAAAGAAACACGATAATTATAATTAGCTCGCAAAAACCAAAGAGGGAAGTTTTGAATTTGGAACGTACCTATTACCTATTAGTTATAGTCATAGTTTTTAATTTAATTATAACTGGCCAGTTTCTCATACACTAAAAATTTTTGTCGCATTACTTTCTGAGTGACCTGGTATGTTCTACACACACACACACACACACACACTAAGAATCTGCGTTCTTCTAACAATCTTCTCTTTTTCTGTCCTTCACATACGTCTGACTTAGTTCATTCTAAATTTCATATTCAATCCATTATTCTTTGGAATGCGTTTCCTCTTGATATCAGGATGGCCACCAGTAGGTTTGTATTTAAAATTAAAATTAATTAATTATTGATTAAATTTTTATTATTTTCTAACCAAAAGAGAGGTTATCTCAGCACCTGTATCCCAAGTTTTAGTTTATTAAAGGTATATATTTGTATATATGTGTATTTGTTTAAATAGGATTGTTGTTCCTTATAATTTGTTTAAATAGAATTGTTGTTCCTTATAATTTTTCATTCAATTAAAGCACCTTCCATCTTAATCTTCATTAACCGTGATTGACTGGTAGAGATTGCCTAAAGCATTAAGTCCGGCTCTGTAAATTTTCTTGTGCGAAAGTGTAATAAAAATTTCAAAAAGAAAGTATACAAGTATTTAACATCAATAGTAGTAGCAGTCAACTTTAAAAAAATATTGTGCAGACGAGAGCCGCTCAAGTTACCAGAAACTGTCAAATATTCCCCATCAAACTTGAGCCTTAATGCTTTAGAGATAAAGTTAAAAATCTAATAAAGAAATTTGACAGATTGTAGTAACTGTCGCAAGTACGAAATATGTAGGTAAGAAAAGTAATCATTCTTTTATTTTGTCAAAATATTGACACAATAACTCTGATAGTGATGTAATTTAATACTCAATGAAACATCGGCTTAAAATTATTATATATAAAAACTTAAAAAATGGGAAACCGACTTCAAAAAAAAAAAACACTTAAAAGGAAAAAATATTTTTCATTTCTCATATTCGGAAAGTAGTATTTTCTTGACCTGATTATTGGGTAGAAAGTGCTATTTCCCTCCCTAGAGCGGGAAAAACTCATACAAATTACTTCCCTCCCAAGGGTCGGAATGAACTTTAAAAATAGAACTGCTGCCAGCTGTGAAGAAATTTATGTAAAACAAAATAATAAAAAAAAAAAATGCAGCGGCAATGTGAGTTTTAAACAGCCAGTGTGAAGTTAGCGCAAACTTCATTGAGCGAAATAGGTTGCAACCATAGAATTAAGAAGTACGATAGTACCTATTTATTAATTATATGGTCGCAACAATAACGTGGCGAGTTCCATATTTAAAATTTACAAATTCGACATAAATTAGCGGGATACTAATCTGTTATGTATCTGTGACGGAATTAAAAAAATAGTTATGTTAATACCTAATCTTTTATGCTAAGATTTTAATTTAAAAATGAGTTCAAGCGATTCTGAAATATTGACACCAGATTCAATTAAAGAGAACTTAAAGGCAAATTGTGTTATTAACAATCTATTACCAGAAATCTGAAAAGAAAAATGATTGAATGATTTTATGAAGTGGCGAGCAGAGAAGAATATAAAATCATTTTCCGAAAGTGTTTTTCTTACATATTTTAAAGGATTGTCTAGCAAACTACAACCTTCTACGCTATGGAGCCGATATTCAATGCACTAGAGTACACTTAGTGTAAAACACAATGTAAATTTGAAAAAATTCTATAATTTAACATCCTTTTTGAAAAGACAGTCTCAGGGTTTCAAGAGTAGAAAATCTAAGGTTTTTACCTCTCATGAAGTGGAAACATTTTTAAATGATGTTCCTGACGAGATATATTTGGCAGTGAAGGTAAGTTTACCTAGTATTATTAGATTTATTCTAAATAAGAATGTATTTATTACACAATTTTATAAATTATATGTTTTCACAGGTGGTATTGATACTCGGTATAAGCGGCGCTTGCAGAAGCAGTGAAATCACAAATTTGACAATTAAGGACATTGAAAGTCAAAGCCAATTATTACTAGTAAAATTGACTAAAACAGAAACAAATATTGAGCGCTCGTTTGTAGTACAAGAAGAGTTTACACAAATAGTAAAGAAATACCAAAAAATTAGACTCAGTGATCTAAAAACGGACCGTTTTTTTCTCAACTACCAGCATGGGAAACGCTATAAACAAGTGATCGGGAAAAATAAAATCTCAGGTATGCCGAAGCAGATAGCAACATATTTGAATTTATCAAATTGTGAGCAGGTATACCTGACATTGTTATAGACGTAAGTCAGCAACTCTTTTAGCCGATTCTGGGGCAAACATGACGACGTTAAAAAGACACGGAGACTGGAAATCCAGCACAGTCGCCGAAGGCTACATTGAGGATTCAATCGAAAATAAAATAAAAACTTCGAACAAATTAACTGAAACTATAAAAATACACCACAATTCGCCTCAGCCGTCAACCGCCAGGGAGTATCCGCCTGATGAAATACTAGAGCCTCCTACTTTTACAGATATCCAGAACGCCCAAATTTGTCATAATATATCAAATAGCATAAACACTCCAAATAAAAATGTAACTTTTAATTTCACGAATTGTCTAAATTTGACTAAGCATTAATTTTAAATAGAGTACCGATTTAAAATTAATAGTCAAATTAGGACTAACATTATTATATATAGTGCTATCCATAAAAAGTTCAGATAAACAACTAGTTTTATTTTCCTCATATTCGAAATGAAAAGTAGAGTGTTTAACACGGGGAAAAGAATCAATTCCTACTCGCACTATAGCCGCCCTCGCTACGCTCGGGCGTCTAAATACCTCGGGAATTGATTCTTTCCACCCTCGGTTAACAATCTACGAGTACTATTACTTTTGTCATGGCTCTAGAAGTCGCTGTCTCGAAGTTTCTGTTGTTTAGCTCATCACCGACTTCTAGACCCATGACAAAAGTAAAATTATGCTTCCTTTTAAGTCTGTTTCAATTTTTTTTTTTTTTGTTAAAAGTTAATAATCATGCTTTTCAGTGTCTTAGTTGAAATTCAAAAATTACTTTTTCGTCTCATAACAATAGTGGCAGCCATAACCCATGTTAGAATAAGTTTTAACCGGAAATCGCGCGCACCAACATAAAAACATACATACACTTAAAATTTGGCTTACATACATACGGGTTAAATTGATAACCTCCATTTTTTGAAGTCAGTTAGTAAATTTATCATAAATAAAAATTATATATTTTACTAGCTGTTGTCCGCTACTCCGTCCGCGTGTTGATATAAAATAAGCGCCTGTTAAAATAATGAGAGCAATATGTACGTCCGCATTTGCCCCCGTTTGCGCAACATTTTTTGTTACTGCTCTGCTCCTATTGGTCATAGCGGGATGTTATATAGCCCATGTCCTTTCTCAGGCTCTAGACTAACTCTGTGCAAAATCTCATTACAGTCGGTTCAGTAGCTTTGGCGTGAAAGCCGGACAGACAGACAGAGATACTTTCGGATTTATAATATTAGTATAGATTAAACGATGTATAATGTATATTTTATAGTAGATTTGTAATTTTTTCAGACTACCGAAGATTACGAAGGGTCTTATAGTTGTGATGATCTATGTCACTCACGCCCTTAACTTCTGGGTTCCATTCAATCTCTGCTTCTACTACCTTAAGAAAAGACACCCACCAGAGAAACAAGTTTTTGTAGAGTACGTCTATCGTGCCGTATTTGTGACTGGCATTGGAATTATCGCAATTGTATTTCCGGACATAAATTCTATCATGGGCTTTGTAAGTTATCATTCTAAAGTTTCTCATTTTAATCATCATCTCATTTTAGTCGCATCCGAAGCTTTTTTCAGCTTTGGAGTCTCGAGGTCCGCTTTACCAGTCTAACTGCTGATTTTTGGTGAAACTTCGACATTTTCCGTGAAGCGACTGCCGTCTGATTTCCACAACCCGAAGGCGATATTGAAGCATTGCAGTTAGAACAATTGTTGGACTTCTGAGGGCTCCAACAACCCGTAATGACTGCCTTTAGATGTTCATATGGCAACCGAGACCAACGGCTTAATTCGTCGTGTTCCGGCACGATGTCTGGTGAAGCCATACGGAGGGCGGGTCTGAGCAGTTGTGTTGCAATGTGTGCCGGGTACGATGCGCCAAATGTTGTTGTGTCGGGAGTTTGGTCTTGGAGGGTAGCGGGATCCGAAGCACGGTGCTCCGCTGGTCGACCGCTGGTAGTTGAGGGCCCAAGTAGTGTGCCAGCTACATACGAAAGGCTGCCCCGCCAACTGCGAAAAATCCCGGGGTGGCCCCATCGGGCCGGTTGGCGACCGGACGAGAGGACCCGATAGCGATCTCGGGTTCGGGCTTCCCCGCAGTCTCCAGATCAATCTCCCTCTGGCGTGGCATCGTTGGTAGTGTTGTTGGGTTTAACATCGCATCACCTCGCTCAACTACCGTCTTCCTTCTAGGTATGCACAGCGGGCGCACGTCCTCTCGTATAAAGTGCACCTCTCAAACATTCGAGGTTTGCACTCCAATACCGATGCAGTCCATCACCACCTTGAGACTGAAAAGCCCCACCCACTTTTCTTGACGGAGACCCAGATCAGATGTCCGTCTGATGCGGCCTACCTCAGCTACCCGGGATACTCTTTGGAGCATCATTTCCCACAGCGTGCCGGGGTCTGTGTGTATGTTCGCAATGACATCTGGTGCCGGCGTTTCCGTCACCTCGAAGACCCTCATTTTTCGTCCTTATGGCTGTTGGCAAAGTTGTCGCTCTGGGGGACTTTAATGCCTGCCACCAAAACTGGCTTTTCCCATACCAGAGGACTGATCACGCTGGGAGAGAAGCGCGAAACTTTGTGCTATCAATGGGCCTTTCCCAGCTGGTGGAACAAGCGACTAGGGTGCCTGATGTAGCTTGCCGTACCGCCAATTGTCTGGACTTGCTGCTGACCACTGATCCGGATAGATGTGTTGTTACAGTTTCCTCACCGTTGGGAACTTCAGACCACTGTCTGGTGAGGTCTGTGTCGTCCTTCCCCCCACCTGATTGCGACTCGCGTGGTGAGCGGCGAATGTGGCGATACAAGCCAGCAGATTGGGATGAGATGCGCCACTTCTTCGCGTCTTATCCTTGGCAGCAGGTTTGCTTCTCTTCTGACAATCCGTTGAGCTGTGCGGACGCTATATTAGATGTGGTGCGTCAAGCCATGGAGTATTTTATAACCTTTAGTGACGTGCCCGTCGGTGGCTCGGCTCGCCCATGGTTCAACGCCGATTGTGTGCAAGCTGAACAGTGTAAGCATAGACATTTCTTACCTGGGTTGACGCTCGTGACCGCAGAGGTCCGGATTTAAGCTCAAAGAAGAGAGCCTTTAACCGTGCTGCCAAGTCCTACAAAAAGGCGCTTAAGAAGGCTCGCTTCGACCGCATTACTCATATTGGCAACAAGCTCTCTGCGCAACCATCTGGTAGCAGATCATTCTGGCCTCTAGCCAAATCGGTCGAGGCGAACTTCTGTCGGCCCACACTGCCTCCGCTGGTTAGGCCTGATGGAGCACTAGCCCATACGGCGAGAGAGAAAGCAGGTCTCTTTGCCCATAATTCACGTCTTGATACTGGCAGTGCTACTCCACCTAAATTACCTCATTGCGGAACTTCAATGCCGGAGGTTGGCATTAGGAACCAGGAGGTTCTGAGAGTATTTTGTGTTGTCTGGACGTGAATAAGGCCAGTGGTCCGGATGGTACATCAGCAATTGGTCTTAAGGCATGTGCGCCCAAGTTGTCTCCTGTATTGACGCGCTTGTAGCGCATCTCGTTTAGGACTGGTACAGTGCCCCAATCCTGGAAGCTTGCCAACATGCAGCCCGTGCCCAAAAAGGGTAGTCGTGCCGATCCTACCAACTATCGGCCGATTTCAATAACCTTCATATTCTGCAAGATTATGGAATGTGTATTGAAGTCGCCCCTCCTGGCTTACCTGGAAGGTAACGATCTCCTCAGTGATCGACAGTACGGGTTTCGATGCAATCGGTCAACTGGGGACCTACTAGTGTACTTGTGGGGCGAGGCCCTCGAGAAAAACGGGGAAGCGATTGCCGTCTCCCTTGATGTCTCGAAGGCCTTCGACCGGGTATGACACGCTGGCCTTTTGAGTAAACTTCCAGCGTACGGCATTTCCGCTGGCCTGACTGGCTGGGCAAAAGACTTCCTGACTGTTCCCTCCGAGTTGTGGTCGACGGATGCTCATCGGAGCCTATGTCGACCAATGAGATCGCCGGTGTTCCTCAAGGGTCTGTTCTCACCGCAACTCTGTTCCTGCTGCATATTAACGATCTGCTGATGCCCGGTATCTATGGGTATGCAGATGACAGCACAGTTGTGGAGAGATACCTGCCGAAAGCTCGGGCTAGTAAGGAATCAATCCGGTCCGAAAGAGAGGCACAGGAGGTAAAGCGTACGAGTGCTGCACTACAGGCAGTCTCCAAATGGGGCAAAGCCAATCTTGTAGCATTCAATGCCGCCAAAACACAGGCGTGTCTTTTCACCGGCAAAAGGAGCACATTCACCTTGCCTACTACTTTTCAGAATGTATCCTTGGAGTGCACCGACCGCCTTCAGCTTTTGGGAGTTGAGGTGTCCTCGAACTTAAACTTGGGCGATTCATTGATTCCAAGGCCAAGGTGTCTGCCAGATAACTTGGCGTCATTGCAAAGGTCCGGCGGTGCTTCACACCAGGGCAGCTTCTAATGTTGTACAAAGCACAGGTCCGCTCGTGTCTGGAGTACTGCAGCCACATTTGGGCTGGTACAAACCCGCCACACTTTTCCCAACCACTGCAACTCCTGAAAGCCAGAATCAACAGTGGCGACCGCCAGAAAAACGCCGAGCAATGAAGCTCGACGAGTCCCGGAGAAACGATTCAACTGTCTTGGGTCCCGCAACGAAATTAATCAGAAAAGAATAGCGGAGGAGTAAGAAAAAAGATATTTTTTCCACTTCCCTCCATAACAAGCAGAAGACAGAACAGAACTAGGCCAAACGGCACAAAGGAACATTATTGCAACTGGGAGAAGCCCAGATTGCCAAACACCACGGAATAAAATTTGATTAAGTTAATGGGTCCTAAGTAGGTATTAGCTGTTACAATTGATTCCAATAATAGGTATGGCAAAAGCGCCTGAACGCACGGAAATTGGTTCTAGTTTCTACAAGGTCCGTATAATAAACGACTCCGGATGTAACTTGTACACTATCCAACGTAATATTGCGTTCATTCTGCCAAAGAACACACTCCCACAAAATGTGATGTGCGGACTGTTCAAATTCACAGTTCGATGTAGAACACTGACACAAAGGGGAAGGAACAAGTTTAAAAGAATACAGTTTACTTTTAAAGTTGCCATGACCTGTGAGAAATTGGGCCACGCAGTGGTCAACCACCAGCCATGTGAGGTTGAGATTTTATTAAAGTCGCGTTGTGTAACAAAATTAGTGTCCATGGCCTCCCCCCTCGCGGAGTAGTACATTGAAGCACGTCGCTGTACCACAAGGTCGACTGGAAGTACACCTGCCAGTACCGGTAAGGCTTCAGTACTGACCGTTCTATACGCCTTGCATAAAAATATCAATGCCAAACGTTGGCTTTGAAGCAGTTTACGTCGTGCCGCTCCTATGCTGGCCCTATCGGCCCAAACAGGTGCACCGTAGCACATACATCCTAAGTAGGTAGCTCCATATATAGTTTTTAAAGTTAGGAATGATAGACCCCAAGTTGCTTTGGATATTCTAGTTAGGGCATAAAAGTTCTTTTTAGCTTTTTCACCAACTATTTTTATATGTTCGATAAATGAAAAATTCCTTTCTAAGATCATACCAAGGTAGCATACGGATTGCTGTTTTTTAATGGGAACGTTGTTAAATTTAATAGTAGGCAATGATTTAAGATTACCTTTTAGTAGAAGTTGATAGGTTTTATGTGGCGCAAATGCTAGGCGGTTACGATCACCCCACTGAGATATTAAATTTAGGCAAGTATTGGCCAAGTTCTCAAGTCCAGCTCGGGTACTTGACTGAATGAGCAGTAGGCCATCGTCCGCGTAACCAGTAAGTGAACAGCCGCAAGGAAGCGGGATCGCGAGGAAGTCATCAAAACCCAAATTCCATAAATAAGGACCGACAACTGAACCCTGAGGACATCCCATGGTTAGTGTTTTAGTACTAGAAAAATGACCGAGCTTAAGTACCGCGGAACCGTTTATAAAGTAAGAGTAAACGAGATTATATATGTTTCTATAGCAACCGCGGGTTTTTAATTTTAACAACAGCATAGGCCACCAGGCGTTATCAAAAGCCCCAGAAATATCCAGGAAGATCCCAATTACGTACTTGTTTTCAGATTGGTTAACGGTTCTTTTGACAGAAAGCGCCGCGTCGACTGTAGATTTACCTATGGTGAAGCCATATTGATTATTATGGAATTTTGGACCGTTCGGTAGTAAACGTGAAACGATGAGGCGCTCAAGAAGTTTACCCAAAGATGGTAGAAGTGTGATAGGACGATATGACTTCGGATCATCCGGTGGTTTGTCACCACACTTTGGTATTATTCGTATGAAACCGCGTCGCCATTTACGAGGAAAAACGCCTTCAGCAATGCATCGGTTATATACAGTTAAGATGGCATCACCCGCTGTTTTACACGCTTCTTTAATCATCCTATTAGATATTTTATCTTCACCTGATGATTTGTTGACCGGTAGTTTTCTAACAATATTTATAAATTCGTCATTAGATGGTACGTCTGACATTGGTGATTCAGGTGGCACAGGAGCCCACGCTCTAATCTGTTGGTGGTAGTCGCTATCGTTAGCCGGTGAATCATCAGGGATAAGTGTATTAATTAGCACTTCTGTTGTTTCCTCTATGCCTGTGGTATGCTTATCATTGACTTTAATGTTTTGAACGTATGCAAGGTCGACCGATCTGTTAGCTTTAAATTCGTGATATAAGGGAGACCACGGACCCTCCCTGTCAAGTTTCTCAACAATTTTTCGCAACAAATTACCCTTAGATTTTTCCACCGATGCTTTGTAGCGTGACTTGGCAACTCTAAAAGCATTTAAAGCGAACGTAAGAAGATCTCCAGTAATCTTTCGGCTCTTGAGTTTATTTAACTGTCTACGCGCTCTGCGATATCTTTTACGCTGTTCAACTAAGTAATCACTCCACCAGTCACATCTACGAATATTGTTCATAGATCCGCGACCAATGGCAATGTCAGCACAGTAGGTAAAGGTTTCTGACATAATGTCAGCACTTTCTTCGGCTGACAGCCCGTCCCGAGTGAATTCTTTGGCGTGACACGCAAAAAGCGAGCCGAAAAATTCCCAGTTCGCGCCTTTATATCTATATCTGAAATTACCGGGAATATGAGACTGACCCTGAATATAACCAGGAACAAATTCGTACACGATCAGGCGATGATCACTACAAGACGCATCCGGTAGGACACGCCACCTATCCAAACGTACGTCCGCACTTGAAAGTGCGCTGATGCTGCAGCTGATTTGGGCTGGTACAGCGAAATGTCATCTGGTTACTTTGGTTTTAGTGGAGAGGCGTGCGAAGAGGCTGATTGGCGACCCAGATTTAACTAGAAACGTCTCCCAAAGCCTGGAGCACAGGCGTAGAGTTACCAGCCTTTCGGTCTTCTATAGGATGCATTTTGGCGAGTGTACAAGGGAATTGCATGATTTAATTCCCCCATCTCCGTTCCACCATCGGACGACCAGTCGTACGGCGACTTTACACCCTTACGTTGTTGACACCACTACGATCCGGACGAAGCGTTTCGCTTCTTCTTTTATACCGCGTGCATCGAGGGACTGGAACAATTTGTCGGCGGCAGTGTTTCCGTCACACTACAATTTGAGTGTATTCAAGGCTAGAGTGAATAGGCTCTTAATAAACTAGCGCGCATTACCATCAACGATCGCATCACTGCTTACCATCAGGCGGGATTGCGGTCAAGCGCTAGTTTATAATTTATATAAAAAAAAAAAAACACCTGTCCTTCAATTTTGAAAGTGAGCATATACCTACCCTGATTTCTTTTGCGCCAAAAGAAGTCATTTGAAAAAAACTATTGTCATCATCATCTCGGCGTGTAATCCCGGTTACATCCGCGGCTTTTGAGTTGGAGCCCAGGGTCCGCTTTACTACAATTACTCTTCCATTTCGCACGATCTTTGGCATCCCGTGGTGTGAGATTGTTGGCACACATGCCATCTCTTACAACGTCAAGCCAGCACTTCTTTGATCTACCTCGTTTGTTCCGGCCCGGCGGAGGCGCCATGGCAACACATTTGTTACCCATGTAACATGGCGGTTTTCGTAAGACGTGACCGTACCAGCGTAGGCGACCCTCTTTCAGTTTGTCTGCTATGTCACTGACACGAAGACTGCCACGAATGCGGGAGTTCCTGATGAAGTCTTTCCGCGTAACTCCACTCATCCACCGCAGCATATTAATTAATTTCCATGACACGCAGCTCCTGCTTGTGTCCCTCAAGCACTGGCCACGCCTCATTGCCATACAGAAGAACAGGTCTAATGATGGTCTTATAGACCTGTCCCTTAAGCTTAACCGGCATTTTGGGGTCACAAATGACACCAGTCACCTCACGCCATTTTGCCCAAGCTGCGGAAATACGTGCCTTAACGTCGCAATTAATGTCGCCGGACGCGTGGAGCAGAGATCCCAAGTACTTAAACTGTGCACTCGACCATGTCTCCGCCTATGCACACAGACATAGGGTCTGCGTCTGCTAGCCATGTACACCGTCTTCGCCACATTGAGTTTAAGACCGCCGTTCTCAAGCGAGTTCTTCCAAACATTCACCTGCCGCACCAACCGTTCCCTGTCCGCGTCTGCCAGCGCGATATTATCCGCATACATGAGCAGCCAGGGAGGTTGCTCATGTGAATTCTTAATGCTATCTGACACGACGAAACTAATTGTTTATGCATTCTGCAAAATGGCAGGCACGTGGACTTTGATCAACTTATAATAATCGTAAGGCTTCTTTTTGATATTGTATAAAATTACATACCATCTACGTGATAATTTGTCTCTTTTTTTTGGAAAGTGTCGTATTTTTTTGGGAATTGTGAACTTATATAATTATAAACTACTCTAATGATGGTTGTTCGCATAAGAGTTTTTGATCAGTATTAGAAACAGTATCGATTGGTATTAAAAAAAATATTGGAGATGATCATTTTCTGTACAACTGGTACCAATTTCTTTTTAAAGTCTGTGATAGGAATAAAAATTCCATAAAAAGTTTTGGATCGTTTCGTGTAACTGGAACGGATACGCTAAATTCCCCTTACTGACCCACTAAAAGTTTCCATTCTGTATAAATATTTTTTTTTTCAGATTGGATGTTTCTGCCTTTCAAACATGGCGTTTATTTGGCCTAATCTCATAACTCTTTTGGTACATTGGGAAAGGCCTGGTCTTGGTAAAATGAAATGGAAGCTCTGGAGAGCGATAGTTCTCATGGGTCTTGGGGTGTTCATCTTCATAGCCGGCTCAGTAGTGAATGGGATGGAACTTATATCAATATTCATAAAAATAAATATTGCCGATGATACAGAGAATCCGCCAGCGTAGATTAACGTTTTTTAGACAAAGAATAAAACTATATCCCATTTTTACCGCATCCATATTTTGTAGGTAAACTACAATTTGGACTTTAACCTGTATCTACTTTTTTGATAGGCCATGCGGCTAGCTCAGCTAATCTTACTTTTATACAAATTTCAACGTGCAACTACACCTTAAGGTAGTGATTGTGGTAATACTGTATTGAAAAGAAACACATTGAAATATTTCATTCATTATTGTATAATCGAGATGTCTTTTAAATTCTGGAGAGCAGTGGTCAGTTGCATAACTAAATATCGGTAACTCGCGCATAAGGGATATAGTTATGAAATGGCATCAAGTTCTTATTTTGTCCATATCTCTGATATGATTTTATTGGATAACAACATGATAGCTTGTGGACATAATGCTAAGACAGACAAGAATATTGTGCCTACTGCAGAGCATAAAGTCTAGCAGAGTCATAAAAAGCATGTAGGTACTCTGAAAAAATACTGACGTCAAGTTTTTTATAAAAATTGATTTTTTTTTGTACACTTATCATGATTTAGTTATATTATATTATAGGCTCTAGTTATTTGTTTTACTATACAAAAAACAAATCAAAGAAAGCTTCTTAACTGTATACTTTTATTATGTTCGTTTGACGTTTCTGCAATGGTGGCTTAGCGACAAAGCGTGACGATTTTTTGGCCTGATCCGATAATTCCATCATTCCTTTCATAAAAACGACTGATCAACAAGTTTTTGTTTTTTAAATTTTATGACTTCTCGAGATATGGTTTTATTGTTTTTAATTATAATACTGTCAAGTATTTGTTATTGTTGTTAAATTGGAATAAATACATTTTTAAAATGTGTACTTTTGATTGTCATGCATACCCTTTACTACATCTCTAGTTAGGGGCCTTATCAAAACGGGGCCACGGCTACGCCACTAGTCTCAAGACGATAGCAAATTTGCCCCCTAATCATCAGAACAATTTTTTGTTAAATGTTGCGACTAGGTTGGACCGAACTGACCAATGGGCGGTCCAAACGGTCCCAACTAGTCGCAATCATTTGACAAAAATGTATTCGCCGATTAGGGGGCTTGAGGCTCTGACAAAGTGTGGCCGCATCGCAACTGCTTAGACTCGCCAGTCTTGAGTGTACGTTACCCCAGCAGGAAGGTAGCTCCTAAGAGTTATGAATGGAACTAATAAGTGCGTAATCTGTTTAAATGTGCGCTAAATAAAAAAATGACAGTCTTTCGTTTAGAAAACTTCCTGCTGGAGTAACGTTTGTACAGTGAGCTCCAGAGAAACCTCTCCTCCTAAAAGCGACATCTTTTGCCAAATTTATACGACGATGTTACGTGCGCGCCATCTCTGTGACATCAATGAAGTTATGATTCATGTCTGTGTCGATTATATATAAAATAGATAATGAAGAACATTGAGGATAGGCTTATATTAATTGAGTAAAACATGATGTCGTAAAAAAGAAAGTAAAGGTTACCCACTCTGTTATTTATATAGGTTTGACCCCACAAGTTTCTAGTTATTTTTTTTTTTATAGTTATTTGTCTTTTCTAAAGGTTTGAAAAATCTCGAAGTAAATTGTTTTTAATTCTGTTTGTTTCAAACGTGGGTAACATGTTAGTTATCTTGAGATATCATCAAAACTAAATTATTAGCTTTATCTGTAAATAAATATTTATTAATCTAAATTGGATTAATATGTTAATTAATACCATAGGAATATTAAATAATGATAGGGATGGATGATTTATAAACATGACAATAAGTTTCACCGCTTTGTTAAGCAACTGAATGGCGCAGTTTTATTTATGAATCAGAGATAGCGCGCGTAAACATCGTAGGGGGGTGAGGTCTCTGTGGAGCAGTTTGTACAGCAGGAAAATTCTTTACAAATGATTGGAGCGAGAAATACTGTGAATGGGCAGAGAGCTATTTGTGCATAAATGAACGTCCAAAATATTTAATGCCACAAGATTGGCTTTACTCCATTCAGACACTGCCTGAAGGGCAACATATGTACGCTCTACCATAGCCTTTTGGACCGGATTGCTTCCTTACTAGTCCGAGCACCCAGCAGGTATCACTCGACAACTGCAGGTACTGTCATTTGCATACCCATAGATACCGAGCGTCACCAGATCATTAATATGCAACAGGGAGAGAGCCGTAGAGAGAACTAACTCCTGAGGGATACCGGCATTAGGCGATATGAGCTCCGATGAGCATCCGCCTACAATAACGCGGAGAGGCCGTTATGTCAGGAAGTCTTTTACCCAGCCAGTCAAGCCAGGGGAAATGCCGTACGCTAAAGGCTTACTCAAAAGTCAGAGTGCCATACGGTCGAAAGCTTTCGAAACATCTAAGGGGACGGCAAACGATTCCCCATTTTTCTCGAGGTCCTCGATTGCGCTGAAAGTCGTAGGTACTTTCGGTCACAGAGGAGGTTCCAGGTAGGCCAAGAGACGCGAGTTTAACACACGCTCCATAATCTTGCAGAGTATGGAGGTTATTGAAATCGCTAAACGTTCTGATATAGTTTGTGCTACCCTTAGCCCGATAGCCGGGACTGAAGAGGCAGGAAAATCAATTTGAGATCCACTATTCATGAGCAGTTCACCAAATTATCTGTTTGAGAATAACTTATAACCTGTTTCTCAACTTAGCCAATTCTGGAATAACCAAGTTCTTAATAAACTTAAATCCCCATTTTCTTAGTTCTCCAGAAATACCTTTCGATGAATTGAGAATATGGTGAAATTCTTTGTTGACCTCTTTGCTAGTCTCATGAGCAGGCTTCTCAAATCTAATGACGTAACGACTTTAAACCTATCAAAAAAACTAAGTTCAAACCTGTCGATCAAGGAGTATAGCCATTGCTATGCTGACGAAACGCTGGTCCTGGCACAAGGGAGGTCGCATCAGGCGGCGGTCGCTGCAGCGACCCTCGGGGTTGGGACAATTGTCGAGAGGATACGATAATTGGGACTCGAGGTGGTCCTGCACAAATCCGAGGCCATGTGTTTTGATGGTCCTTGGAGCGCGTCGCCTTTGGATTCCTACATAACGGTAGGAGGGGTTCACATTGTCAGGCGTCAGTAGGTCGACGATGAAGTACCTGTGACTCGTCCTCGACAGCCGGTGGAACTTAGAGGAGCACTTCCGACGTTTGGCTTCCAGACTGTAACGGGCCGGGGCTGCCCTGAGGCGGCTCCTCCCCAAGCTAGGTGGATCGAACGCCTCCTTCTGGAGGCTCTATGCGGGGACCGTGCGATCCATGGCTCTTTACGGGGCACCGGTGGTGTGGGCGCGGTCCCTAAGGAAATAACCGATGCCTGATCGCCTCACAGAGGGTTATGGCCGTTCGGCTGGTCCGAGTTTACTGCAAGGTTTCTGCTGAGGCGATGAGCCTTCTTGCCGGATGGCTGCCATGGGATCTGGAGGGGAAAGCCCTGGCCCACTTATGGGAATGGCGAGAGGAGGCAAAACGCCGGGGAATAACTCCGCTGCCGCAAGAAATCGCGGTACGGCGGACAGCACTCCGGCGGAATCTCATGGCGACATGGAGAGTGCGATTGTCGCAACCCAGTGCTGAGTATGCCACAATAGCGCTGTTAAGTCCCCTCTTTGAGGAGTGGCTAGAGAGGCGCCACGGCGCCGTCTCCTTCCGCCTGACGCAGGTCCTCACCGGACACGGTTGTAACGGGAAGTTCCTGTTCCGTATAAGGCGGGGGGAAAGCCAGGGTGTCACTACTGTAGGGGTCGCCCTGAGGACACGGTGGTGGTGATATAACGCCACTGAGCGCTGCTAGGAGTACACGGTGGTGCTTCGCCCAAGTCGGGTAGACCTCCGGAACAGGAACCTCCCGAAACAGCCGTGTCCGGTGAGGACCTGCGGAAGTTGAGGATGCCGCAACGCCTCTATAATCACTCCTCAAAAAGGGGACTTACCGCCGCTTTGTGGCGTGCCCAGCACTAGGTTGCGATAATGATCCCGCCGGAACTCTGTCCGCCGTACCACGATTTCTAGCGGCTTCGGAGTTATGCCCCGGCGTTTTGGCTCCTCTCGCCACTCCCATATATTATTTGAGCAAGGGCTTTGGCCTCCAGATCTCATGGCGGCAATCCGGCAAGCAGGCTTGCCGTCTCAGTGGTGACCGTGCGGTATCCCCAGACCAGCCAAACAGCCATGACCCTCTGGTACGCGGTCAGGGTGGGGCTGGTCGCGCTTCAGAGACTGTGCCCATAACGGTAACCCTCTTATTACAAAGCGAAATCGAAATCTTACTTCAGTTCCAGACTTAACCTTTGAGTCGGTATTTGTATTTCGAACTTTATTGAGGTTAAAATAATTCAAAGTTCTTAACATAAAAGTGACAACTTAGTATGGAACTAAGCTGTCATTTTTATAAAGAGAACTGCATTTCTATAATGATTAGATGCATAATTCAATAACCATTTAGGTTGCTTAAACTTCAGCTCGCCGCCCGGTAACGACCAGGCCCGAGTCGACGGCGCGTTGTGTTTCACGCGCGCCTCAAAGAGATGTCAGCAAATCGTGACGGGGTCCACGAAGACCGATGCCTTCTGGTTGATTAAAAGAAATCGTGGCTCTGGCGCACAGGCAAGTGAAGAAACACTGGGTGGGTTTTAGTCAGTAAAAGTCTGACACGCCCTTCCGCTCCGCCCATAGCGGGAGAAGTCATTTGATTATTTCCCATCAAAAACAAAAAAGAGGCTATAAATGATATGATATAAATAAAATACGTTTTGTAATAAATGGGTTAAGAGCCGTATTACTGATCCGTACTCAAAAACCAAGTATTACTTAACACAACTAGTGTCAATCAATCAAATGGTTTTGAACAAACTTGAAGCAATGCGTCAGTTTTGAGTGAGGATACTATGGGCCTAAGAGTAACAAATTGTAAACCTATTCTTGTTTCCCCTATGAAAATCTAGTAGGTAAGCAAAACCTGTGAATAGGAAGGAAGACGACAGTTGAGCGAGGTGATACAATGAATACAACCAACGATGCTGCACCTGAGTGAGATTGATCTGGGGGAGCCTAACTCTGTCATCTCTCTCCCTCTCTCCTCAGACCCTCCACGACCAAACTCCCGACGCAACAACATTTGGCGCATCATACCCACACATCGCTACACAACTGCTCAGACCCGTCCTCCGTACGGCTTCACCATATAAGACTTTGTCTGGTGGGTGGAAACTTCTGCCGACAGCCGAGAGGGTAGGTAAAAATTATTATAGTTTATAAACATTAGCCTCGTATGTGTGTTTCAAAGCGAGATTTTTAATTTGCTGTAATAATATGACCTCCTTGGCACAGTGGTCAACACGCCTGCCTGCGACATGGAGACCCCGGGTTCGATCCCCGGTCAGGTCATGATGGAAAATGATCTTTTCCTGATTGGTCTGGGTCGTGGATGTTTATCTATAGTATTTGTATCTATATTATAAATATAGTATCGTTGAGTTAGTATCCCGTAACACAAGTCTCGAACTTACTTTGGGGCTAGCTCAATCTGTGTGATTTGTCCGTATCTATATAATGTTTCAATTTATAGTATTGTATGTCCTGTCTGCCGCATTAGGTTAATCAACCTGCAGTGGTCATCATCATCATCTCAGCCACATGCCTCTGCTGGACGGTCTCTTCCAAGGATGTCCAAACAGAACGGTTGGACGCGGCCTGCATCCAGCGCTCCTTTTTCTGCAATTTTGGTCAGATCATCCGACCACTTTTAATAATAATAAACTAGTGCTTGACCGCAATCCCGCCTGGTGGTAAACAGAGATGCCTATTCACTAAATAAACTGTGAATAGGAAGAGAGACGGTAGTTGAGCGAGGTGAGGCAATGTTACACTCAACAACACGACCAACGATGCTGCGCCACAGGGAGATCACACCAAACAGATCAGATCCACGACCAAACTCCCGACAACAACATTTAGCGCATCATAATCGGCACACATCACAACAGAACTGCTCAGACCCGTCCTCCGTACGGCTTCACCAGAAATCATGCCGGAACACGACGAATCGCTTGGCGACAAGACTTTATCTGGTGGGTGGTAACTTCTGCCGGCAGCCGATGTTATGGCCTATCACGGTTTGTACCAGATTAGTTGATGTATAAATAAACAAAATTAAAATGCTCTTTTAATACAATAAAATCTCTATTTTTGGGTTAAGTCTGGCAGAGAAATAGTGGTCACGTAAAATAGTGGTGCGAAATTAATTGTATTTTCATTGTTAGATAGATATGTTTGCATGCAATGAAAATACGTGCTTGATAAAAAAAAAATTAGGTCCAGTTAACTAAGTAATTTGTTACCTGATTACAATATTTGTAGACTTGAGAGTCTGTTGAGTAGAGTTCCGTAATTTAGGAATTTGGTGAACTACTTATAATGGCTCATTTACACGCTGCTAAGTAAGTAGCAAGTGCAGGTGTGAAGCGATTAGTTGACAATGTTAAGTGTCAAGTTTTAACGACGTAAACTGCTTCAAAGCCAACGTTTGGCATTGATATTTTTATGCCGGGCATATAGAACAGTCAGTACTGAAGCCTTACCGGTACTGGCAGGTGTACTTCCAGTCGATTTTAAGGTACAGCGACGTGCTTCAATGTCCTACTCCGCGAGTGGGGAGGCCATGGACACTAATTTTGTTACACAACGCGACTTTAATAAAATTTCTAGATTATTTAAACCTCAGACTGAAGTCTGCGAGGACCTCTTATCCGAATGGCAAAGTAGGTGGGATAATTCCATCAAGGGCACCTCTATCTATTCTTTCCATCCGTTGGCGATCGGCTGGCTAAGACATGGCTGGAGGTTGACCACTGCGTTGCCCAATTTCTCACAGGTCATGGCAACTTTAAAAGTAAACTGTATTCTTTTAAACTTGTTCCTTTGCCTTTGTGTCAATGTTCTACATCGAACTGTGAATTTGAACAGTCCGCACATCACATCTTGTGGGAGTGTGTTCTTTGGCAGAATGAACGCAATATTATGTTGGATAGTGTACAAGTTACATCCGGAGTCGTTTATTATACGGACCTTGTAGAAACTAGAACCAATTTCCGTGCGTTCAGGCGATTTTGCCATACCTATTATTGGAATAAATTGTAACAGCACATACCTACTTAGGATCCATTAACTTAATCAAATCTTATTCCGCGGTGCTTGCCAATCTGGACTTCTCCCAGTTGCAACAATGTCGCTTTGTACCGATTGGCCTAGTTCTGTTCTGTCTCCTGCTTGTTATGGAGGGAAGTGGAATAAATATCTTTTTTCTTACTTTTACTTACTCTACTTACGTTGCGGGGCCCGAGACAGTTGAATCGTTTCTCCGGGACTCGTCGAGCTTCATTGCTCGGCGTTTTTCTGGCGGCCTCCACTGTTGATTCTGGCTTTCAGGAGTTGCAGTGGGTGGGAAAAGTTTGGCGGGTTTTGTCCCAAAAAAAAAAAGTGTCAAGTTTTAAGTGATAGTTCACACGGTGCTTAGCGATTCTTGTTAAGTAAAAAGTATGTACATATGTATGCTATGCACTTGTCAAAGCAGAACTGTTTACACGGTGTTTAGGACGGGCGACGTTGTGAGTGCGGGAGTTCCGCGGGTGTGCGGAGGAAGCTAATTAACAGCAAAAATACAGCCGCATTCTAATCATTTTACTTCGCTCCTGCACTTCGCCTTAACACTAATCAGCTAACAGAGTGACCGTTTACACGTTGATTTTACTAATCTCTTAATACTTACGCACTTGCTACTTAACGTGTAAGTAAGCCCTATGAAAGAAAATACATTTATTGGACGACAATGTTTCGATATAGCTTTCGGGTTGTGGAGGTCAGACGGCAGTCGCTTCACGGAAAATATCGAAGTTTAGCCAAAATCAGCAGTTGGACTGGGAAAGCGGGGACCCCATACTCCAGGGCTGAGAAGGCTTCGAATGCGACTGGGACTAACGCTGAGATGATGATAATTGTTAGAATTTCCTCCGACTCTTGGCACTGTGATAAAAAGCGTGCTAGTGAGCTCCATAAAGACATAGATTTTCAATACCTAAGTCAATTAAAAATTGAAATTCAAAATCCATTATATTATTTTAATCAAGAATTGCAATAAAATTTTCTGCGCTTCTCACTTTTATGTTCTTTCCTTTGCTTCGTATGTCATGAAGTCTTTACTATTTGTTATTACCGTTTTTTCTATAGGAAGGTTTATTGATACGGTAAGAATGTTTTGTTTCGTTAATTAGTATTCTAGATATTATATTTACCTTAGATTTTGCACCATTGTTCTAGTTACAGTGATCTTTATTCTCATTATTATAAGGTTGCTCTTGTATTTCTGACACTGATATGACGAATAGATAAATAATATAACCCTCTAGGTATTCCCTTTCTTTTTTAATTAGCATAAAGAGGATGACTTGTACAGTAATAAAGTAAAAGAACAGAAAGATCATGACCAAAATGAAGAACAGCTACATTATGAGGAAAATGAAGAACAGCTAGATCCTGGAGAAAATGAAGAACAGATAGATTATGACCAATATTATGATCAGACAGATTCTGGGGAAAATGAAGAACAGCCAGATTATGAGCAAAATGAAGAACAGCCAGATTTTGAAAAAAATAAAGAAGAGCCAGATCCTGAGGAAAATGAAGAAGAGCCAGATTCTAAAGAAAAAGAAAGGGCAAAGAAATATCAGGTAAAATATAGAAAATATAGGGGGAAATGTTAAGTTTATTTCATACTAGCTACCGGCCCCGGTTTCGCACGGGTGCAATGCCGATACTATGTAAATATAATACAGAAAAACTGTGAACATTAAGTGCATGGTGTCACTTACTTTTCCTAACGTTATCGGCTGCATATCCCTCACATACACTCAATAGCTTTCTGAGACCACAGACCAAGGCGCTCAGCAGCACCATATTTCCGCGTAGCTGATGTTATTAAAACACACGCCGTCAATGTGACAACCGACATGCTGCTCACTGAGCGCCTCAATCAATCCATTCACATACAGGTTAAAAATGGAAGGAGAGCTCAACTCCCCTTGCCTCACACCACATTCCAACCTATAAGGGTCTGACAACGTACCCGCCTACTTCATATTATTTATCTAGTTACCGTACCAATACTTAAAAATGTTAATGTTAATGTTTTCTCGGTGGTAGGCCATAACATCGGCCGCCGGCAGAAGTTACCACCCACCAGACAAAGCCTTGCCGCCAAGCGATTTGTCGTATTCCGGCATGATGTCTGGTGAAGCCGTACGGGGGACGGGTCTGAGCAGTTGTGTTGCAATGTGTGCCGGGTACGATGCGCCTAATGTTGTTGTGTTGGGAGTTTGATCATGGAGGGTCTTCAGATGAATCTCCCTTTGGCGCAGCATCGTTGGTCATGTTGTTGGGTTTAACATTGCATCACCTCGCTCAACTGCCGTCTTCCTTCCTATTCGCTCAGTTTTTCTGAGTGAATAGGCTCTTAATAAGCTAGCGCGCTTTACCATCAACGATCGCATCACTGCTTACCATCAGACAGGATTGCGGTCAAGCGTTAGTTTATAAACATTAAAAATAAAAATAAATAATTAATTCCCATGGTAACCAAGATAACCTCATATTCTCAATAAAAAAATAAATAATCAATATTTATGCCATGGATCTTCAAACCTCAAGTTAAAACATCCATACTATGAAGTAATGGTAAAATCCTTAAAAATAATTCCAGTTTTGATTGATACTGTGATATTAGGGTGTTGGTAATTGTTGACAGCCCTTTTTTTTTTTTTTTTGTTCCGGGGTGGAAAATCCTCAATGGATGTCCGCCGCCCTGGGGTGGGCGACGGGGTATGTCAGACTCCTACTGACTAAAAACCACCCCGGTGTCTCTCCGGTCACGTGCGCACGGAGCCGCGGGAGTCTTGTTGACAGCCCTACAGCATACTCCCGTACCCCTTGGCACTGTAATTTGAAAACATTGTAACATCAAGATATATTTAAAAGAGCACATCGTGAAGTTATTTGCAAGGTCGTCGCACGACGTCATAAGTACCTACTCATTTAAATTTATGTGAAATATGTCGTTTTAATAGGGAGACCACAAACTGGGGTTCATTTCATGTGCCACCAATACAGCATTATAACCCTCTTTTTGTGCTTGTTTAGGAAGCCTTGAAAATTTTCCATAGTGAAGCAAAAATGGGTGACACAGCAGATCTAATCGGACATAATCAACATTTTCAACAAAGTAAAATTTATAAAGATTTGGGACGAAGATCACAAGTAAGTATGTCTTCCGAAGTCTTGAGAAACATCACGCGTTCTGTAATAAAATAAATTGTACAGACGATCGCACATCCAGATACTATAATGTGTCATATATCTTTATTAGATTTTCAACTTTATTACAAAAACATTAAGGTTCGAGGTTGATTGGAAATATTTGAAATTTTCGGGTAGCTTGACCTGGTGCCTTTCGTACATACAAAGTAGATACAAACAGACTGCAGTAATATATTTATAATAAATGTATTTTTTGCCAGGATTCAGAAATCATTGCGGTAAAAAATGATGATCACCTCACTTTTGAAAAGGTACCACAATTTTAAATTACCTAAGGTATAAAATAAACCAATTTGCTGTAACGGATTTATCATGGCCTCGTGACTAAAAACTGATAAATGATTTTATAACTCAATAACTTTACATTTGACACGTCAATTATATTTTAAAATCTAGTTAATCTAGAGAGGCCGAAATTTCCTATTTGACTAGTTTGAAAAGATAGAACTCGCAAGGAGGACTCGCAAGTCGCTGAGGTGTTTGAAAATTTCTTTTCGGATATTCCTGTTTTAACTACTAAATCCCTAAACTCATCACCTTCTGTTGCTGAGTCTTTGCTTAAAGAAAATGTTAATGTTTGTAATTCGGAATTTCACTTTGAATATGTTACCAGTAAAGATATAATTAAAATCTTTCACACTCTCAATATAAAAAAGACTGCTGACCTATGGGGTCATTCGGTGGAAGTTGCGAAGTCTATTGTTGATATTGTGGCACCCACTCTAGCGGTTATCTTTAATACTTGTATTGACTGTGGAGAGTTTCCTGATCTCATGAAAAATAGTAAGATAATACCTTTGTTTAAATCAGGCAGTACATCAGACCCCACAAATTATAGACCTATTTCTGTACTACCTACCTTTAGTAAAATTTTTGAGAAATTAATTTTAAACCAAATGCTAAGTTTTTTTAATAAACATAAATTATTACATAGCAAACAGTTCGGTTTTACAAGGGGTCGTTCAACTACTGATGCCGGTGTTGAACTTCTATCTCATATCTACAATGCATGGGAGGATAAATGCGATGCCTTGGGCATTTTTTGTGATTTGTCCAAGGCATTCGATTGCGTTCTTCACGAGACGTTAATCAGGAAACTCCGCCACTACGGGATCAGGAACTCTGCATTGGATCTTATTACATCCTACTTGAGTGGTAGGATTCAAAGCGTTGACGTTAATGGAAAAAGATCATCCGGATCTTTAGTAACAATGGGAGTCCCACAGGGGTCAATTCTTGGTCCCTTTTTGTTTCTTGTTTACATTAATGACCTGCCGTACCTCATAAAGGATAATCACGATATAGTGTTGTTTGCAGATGACACTTCACTTTTATTTAAACTTAAACGTCAGCAGCAGGTCACTGATGATGTAAATAGCGCGATCTCCAAAGTAGTCCACTGGTTTAATGTTAATAACTTACTTTTAAACGAGAAAAAAACCAAATGCATTAAGTTTACTCTACCTCACGTTAGGCAGGTGAAAACTAAAGTGTTGATAAAGGGCGAAGAATTGGAATCTGAAGACAGCACAGTGTTCTTGGGTATAACTCTGGATGCTAAGCTTCAATGGGGTCCCCATATAGAAAAATTGTCAAAAAAACTAAGTTCTGCTGCATACGCAGTTAGAACAATTCGTAATTTGACTGATATTGAGACGGCCCGTTTAGTGTACTTTGGCTATTTCCATAGCGTAATGTCGTACGGCATTCTGTTGTGGGGAAATGCCACTGATATTCAGACAATATTTGTTTTGCAGAAACGAGCTGTTCGTGCAATTTATAAATTAAGTCCAAGACACTCTCTCAGAGAAAAATTTAAAGAAATTAATGTACTGACCGTGCCGTCTCAATATATTTATGAAAATCTTTTGTATGCTCATAAAAATATAAAATTGTATAAAAAATACAGTGATGTCCATAGTATAAATACTAGAAACAAGCACAAATTTATTGTACCTACAACAAGGCTCAAGAAAATAGGTGGCTCTTTTAGATGCCAATGTATACATTTTTACAATAGACTTCCAGAGGTGGTTCAAGATCTGAGCCTGAATAAATTCAAATGCTTCATTAAACGTAAGTTGTGTCAGAAAGCATTTTATAGTGTTAAAGATTATATTGACGACAAAAAGGCTTGGGCTTGAGCTGCGTCCGATTTCTATGCTTACACTGATTGTTCTTTGATTTTTCCTCTCGTAGTTTAAATTTGCAATTGTTTGTTTTTTCTTAACTCAAAGCCAGTACACACTATGTAGCCAGGCATATTGTACGTTACGGAATTGCATCGCTGACAGGGGTATTCGGGACTGGTGCAGCTGCACAGGAGCTAAACTTAGCATTCGGGAACACCGTTGGAGCTGCTGAACCTTGGACAAAACTGTCTTTGCATTGTGTAGATTCAATTTCTTAGTATTGTATAATTGCATGGAACACGTGTGAGCACGATCTATTTGCTGTAAAGCATCTATTTGTTGGGTTAGTCGTTTATTGACTTGATAGTGCTATGGCTGTTGAGAGTATGTCATGCTCACTCAAATGTCTCGCTGGTGGTGGCGTGTGTGTTGGGTCATTAGGTTCCCTTCAATATGGTTGAGCTGAATGATGCTGATCCATACGTCATGTTCGTGAACGGACGCCGTCAGAGGGGACTGGTCATCTCTTAGCTGCTACGGCGTATTTTAATTTCTGAATTGTTGTTTTTTTTTCCATAATGGACGCTCTCAGCGTACAATATATTTCTGCATCGTTCTCACACGATTTATTTCAAAATGAATGATGTAATCAAATATTTGTATCAATAGCTTGATATTTTAAAAGAGTGTCCATGGAGTTTCTTGCCCGTTCTTCTCCATAGGTACCTACGTTTTGGAATGGGCGACTAGCTTCACCTTACTGACTGACCGAACTTCTGACAATTCAAAAGTGCCTGTAACTGGTTTATTTGAAATAAATGCTTTGATTGATTGATTGATTGATTGAACGGAACAAACTCAGAGGTCACAGACTCTTTTAAAGTCCAGACACGATCTTGGTCATCATAATCGTGGTGGGTTCGATCCCCGCGCAGTGCAAATATTTGTATGCATGAATATGAATATTTGCACTGGTCTGGTCATGCCTCGAAAAGCACATCAAGCCGTTGGTCCCGATTGCCATACGAACATCTACAGGCAGTCGTTACGGGTTGTTGGAGCTCTCAAAAGTCCAACATTTGTTCTAACTGCAATGCTTCGATATCGCTTTCGGGTTGTGGAGGTCAGACGGCAGTCCCTTCACGGAAAATATCGAAGTATAACCAAATCAGTAATAGGTAGACCCTAAACTGGATCTCAAAGTGAAAACTGAGATGATGTGAGCATAGAGTAAGTGTAAAGTAAATGAGAGTAGTCATTCAATCACTAATGCTAGGGATTGCCACTATTGAGCTCACCTCACCTAACTTTCTTGGTTTTGGTTACCACCCACCAGACAATGGCTTGATGTCTGGTGAAGCCGTTCTAAGGACGGGTCTGAGCATCTGTTGTGTTGCGATATGAACCGGGTACGATGCGCCAAATGTTGTTGTGTGAGGAGTTTGGTCATGGAGAGTCTCCACATCAATCTCCCTCTGGCGCAGCATCGTTGGTCGTGTTATTGGGTTTAAGATTGCATCATCTCTCTCAACTGCCGTCTTGCTTCCTATTTACTCATTTTTTTTTTGAGTAATGAGGCTCTTAATAAACTAGTACGCTTTACCATCAACGATTGCATCACTGCCTCCCATCAGGTGGTATTGCGGTCAAGCACTAGTTCTTAATATTAAAAAAAAAACTTTTCACGGCGAGATTTTACAGAGTCGTTCAGCTGGTAGGTCATCAACGCTAACCGGTTAGACTGATAGCTGACCCCAACATAGTTAAGGAAAGCTGAAGCAGATGATGCCTTTGTTTTAATAAGAATTTTTACAGGCTCCTCCTGAACTTGTATTACTCGTGGCCAAGGAATCGGCATTGCTAAGAACAGGGAGAGATACAGACCTACAAAGTGAATTTGACCGCAAAAAATTATTGAGAACTGGGGTATGAACTTATTATGCTATACAGACACATCACGCTAATACAATTTGTCGAATTTCTTTCATGGATTTTTAACTTTATCTCTCTTTACTTATAAGGCTCAAGGTGCTTCACAAGGTGATACACATGACTTCACTAGGTATTGGTTAAGCACAAACCACGAAACATGATATCTTCGCTTCTTTTTATTTTTTGCGTATAATAAAAAGTAGGTATCTGTTTTGTAAAAGGACGTGCGCCCAAAGATCCTACAACAGATTTTAGTATTTATTATATCAGCAGACGTTTAAATGTTTCAGGATTACTGGAATGGAGTATGGAAAGAAGAAGTAAAACCAAAAAGCGCTATGAGATCTACGGCACAGGAAAAAAAACTAGTAAGTTTTATTATCAACTTACAAAACGAATGCCAACGATTTTCAATCTTAAAAAAATAATGAGCCACTTTTTGTATTTCAAACCTTACTGTAATTCTGGTAAAGTTCTTTCTATAAAAAATTGTAACTTGGCTCAATAGGGTAGTTGACTAAAAAAAACTAATTAGCCTGTCATATTTCCAAAAAATCATCTTCATCATCATTACTTCAACCGAAAGACGTCCACTGTTGGACATAGGCAGGGTTCTCCACGACGACCGGTCTTGCGCCTCCCGCATCCAGCGGTTTCCCGCGACCTTCACCAGGTCGTCGGTCCACCTTGTCGGGGGCCTACCCACGCTACGTCTTCCGGTGCGTGGTCGCCACTCGAGAACCCGTCGGCCCCATTGGGCATCGATCCCACGGGCAATGTGTCCAGCCCACTGCCTCTTTAGTGTTGCAATTCTTCGGGCTATGTCCGTTACTCCCGTTCTTCTGCGGATCTCCTCATTCCTGATTCGATCGCGCAGTGAAACCCAAGCATAGCGCTCTTCATTGCCCTTTGAGTGACTTTGAGCCTTCTTATAAGGCCCATTGTTAGCGACCACGTCTCAATTCTATAAGTCATCACTGGCAACACACACTGGTCGAAGACTTTTGTCTTGAGACACTGCGGTATTTCGGACGAGAAGATTCTACGTAGCTTCCCGAAAGCACCCCAACCGAGTTGGATTCGACGATTGACCTCTTTCTCGAAGTTGGACCTTCCTAACTAGATAGTTTGTCCCAGGTACACGTAACTGTCAACAAATTCGAGAACAGAGTCTCCAATCTTTATAGGAGTCGGTACAACATGGGCATTAGACATGACTTTCGTCTTGCCCATGTTCATTTTAAGACCGACTCGCTCGGAGGCTCTACTGAGGACTTCGAGCATTGTACTCAGGTCTTCCGCGGTCTCAGCCATGACTACGATATCATCAGCAAACCGAAGGTGTGTCATGTACTCGACATTGATGTTGATGCCCAGTCCTTTCCAGTCCAGAACCTTGAAGACATCCCCCAATGCAGCAGTGAACAGTTTCGGGGGAATAACATCTCCCTGTCTGACACCACGCTGCAGAGGTATTGGTTTCGAGGTCTGGTCCTGTATTCGGTCTGACATGGTGGCGTTTTCGTACAAACCCTTCAGCGCTTCAATATACCGATAGTCTACTTGGCACCGCTGAAGAGACTGCAGTACAGCCCAGGTCTCGATCGAATCAAAGGCTTTTTCGCAGTCCACAAACGCCAAGCAAAGGAGTAGGTTATACTCCTCGGCCTTCTGTATAACCTGCCGCAGCGTATGTATGTGGCCTACTGTGCTGAAGCCCTATCGGCAACCGGCTTGTTCGGGCGGCTGGAAGTCGTCAAACCTGCAGGCGAGACGATTCGTGAGGACTCTCGAAAACAATTAATAGACATGACTCAGAAGTGAGATGGGTCTGTAGTTTTTCAAAAGGGTGTTGGCACATTTTTTGAAAAAGAGTACCACCACACTTCTATGTCCTTTTTGTCGTCATAATGAAGTCTATCTCGTTCTTAATGACCCCGTCGTAATTGATCCAAGTCCACTTTCGCTGTTCCTTCTCCATGAAGCCAGCGAACATGTGGCCTCGGTGGTTTCGACGCCCAAATCCAAAATTTCCCAGTCCGAGCTCTTCACCGCTCCGTTTTCCAAGTTTAGCGTTGAAGTCCCCCATGATAACGCTGTAGTGAGTTTTAGAGCTATGTATGGTTTTAGAGATGTCCTCATACATAGTCTCTACTTCCTTGTCGGAGTGTGTCGAGGTCGGGGCGTATACCCAAATGACCTTCAGCGAATACCGTTTGGTTATTCTGAGTACCAGGAACGCCACCCTGGTCGACACACTCTCGATCTTCACTACATTGTCCACAAGGGACCTGTGGACGAGGAACCCGACACCACCTTGGGACTGATGGTCGCCCTCCTGGAAATAGAGCAAGTTATCGGATTTAAGGATTATCGAGTCCTCACCTTCTCTTCGGACTTCAGATAATCCCAGGACACCCCATCGTAACTTGCTCAATTCTTCCTCCAGTTCAATGACCCTCTCGTCGGTCCCCAGTGTGCGCATGTTCAGTGTTGCCAGGTAGATCCGTCGTTGTTTGTGGTAGCCGGATCTCTTCCGGAGATTCTTCGCACCCCTTGCCCCGCCGTTACCTTTTTACCACAATGACCAGGAATAGCGGAGCTGCCAAAAATACTAGACAC
This sequence comes from Sesamia inferens, assembly GCA_037179545.1. NCBI lineage: Eukaryota > Metazoa > Arthropoda > Insecta > Lepidoptera > Noctuidae > Sesamia > Sesamia inferens. Next base: position 9,000,089 of record CM073949.1, read on the forward strand.
GTATTTTTTTTTTATATAAACCAAAAAAGACACAGTGCGTTGAAAACTAGTGTGACGTCATTGCACGCTACACTTTTTAGCGAGGAGTGACGTCACCAGCCACCACTTCCGATCCTTTGATTGATGCCTTTTATATTTGTAAATTTTTATTGATTTGATAAAACAAAATACACGCATCCAATATTTTTCTATAATATGAATGACGAACTTCTTCTTCAGCCTATAGATGTCCACTGCTGGACAAAGGCCTCCCAAAGCTTTCCACTATGACCGGTCTTGTGTTGCCCGCATCCATCGGCTTCCCGCGACCTTCACTAGGTCATCGGTCCACCTTGTTGGGGGCCTCCCTACGCTGCGTCTTCCAGTACGTGGCCGCCACTCCAGAATCTTACTGCCCCATCGGCCATCGGTTTAATGTGCCCTGCCCACTGCCACTTAAGTTTAGCGACTCGAAGAGCTATGTCGGTGACTTTGGTTCTTAAGCAGATCTCCTTATTTCTGATTCGATCACGCAGAGAAACTCCGAGCATAGCTCTTTCCATTGCTATTTGTGTGACTCTGAGCCTTCGTATGAGGTCCATTGTGAGCGACCACAAATGACGGACTAAATAGAATCAATTTTTTTTTATCCAGCAAACATCCCTATTGCAATACAAAAACTCAATGGTGGTTTCTTCTCCTTCGTTTCGTTCTTGACAGAACGGTCGTGGTCACTTCCACGAGGTCTGTTCCCTTCCACTCTGTCTTGGACAACCAAACGTTCTATGTAGTCACTATTGCGCCTTGATACGTGACCGAAAAATCCGAATATACGGGACTATACTATTTCTGAAAGACGCTGTTTGATGCCGAGTTCTTGGAGTACCTATAGAAATGTTTGTTCTAAACTCGGTCCATGATACCCCAAGCATTCTTCTCGAACACCACATTTCTAGAGCATCTATCTTATTCTTTTCCAATTCCCGTAACGTCCACGTTTCAGCTGCGTAGAGAAATATGGGGAATATTAGTGCTCGGACGAGCCTGATCTTAGTGGCTTTAGTTATGTCGCGATTCCTTCATATTATTATATATAGGGGTTTTGGAGAAATAATACGACTTCTTTGAATGCAGTATGTGGTCGACTGGCGAACCGTTTATTAAGAGGTCAGCGATCGATACACACATAATGTTGAGGGTACAATGTTGAAACATTTTGTAACACTACCTACTTACAACATACACACATCAAAAGTGTCTAGGGATCAAGCATTTTTATGCGGATTTCTTGAGATTGAGATGTGGCTTTGTAATAAATTTATGATTTTATAAATTTATATGGATCCTTTTTGGTGCATTTCATAATTTGAATCAGGAACTGTGAATCAAATTCGAGTAAAAGATGAAAATCAGCTGTCAATATTTTCCCTATAAAAACATACAACGCATTGAAGACATTATTAGTGCTACTGTTTCCCTACTACTGATTAAAACCAACGTTATTATGGAGCGGCGACGTCATTTAAGCAGGGAAGAAATGCTCAGAGCCGTGGGAATGATAGAAGCTGGTTCCCGGCAACGTACTGTGGCTTTAGCTCTGAATACAAGTCAGAGTGTTATCAGTCGACTTTGGACACGTTACCGAAGCACTGGTACCGTGGCTGAGCGCCATGGAGGACGGTATCGCTGCACCACACGGAGACAAGACCGATACATTCAAATCTTAACTCGAAGAGCTCCAACAATAACCGCCATGATGTTAGCCGTGAGGCTTCATCACTCTTCAGGGAACTTAATTAGCGACCAAACAGTCAGAAACCGCTTGCATGAAGTGAACCTTCATTCCCGAAGACCGCTACGGGTACCACCTATAGCAATGCACAATCGTAGGATTCGATATCAATGGGCTCTTGAACACAGAAATTGGGCAGAAGAACAATGGCGTTTCGTGTGCTTTTCTGATGACTCTCGTTTTGGTATGAGACCGGATACAAGACGTATACGACACTGGAGAACCCCTGGACGCCAACAGCGATTAAAATCCTGCCAGGAAGTCCATCCTTATAGTGGTGGAACCATCATGGTATGGGCGGGTATTTGGATCGGCGGAAAAACTGAGTTGATTTGGATCAGAGGCAACCTCAACGCTCAAATTTATGCTGAGACAATTGTATCAGACGTCATCGTTCCTCTACAAGTGCAAATCGGTCCCTTATTTCAGTTAATGCATGATAATGCACGACGGCACACCGCAAGAGTTGTAAGACAGACTCTCGCCGCAGCTAACATCAATGTCCTGCCCTGGCCTGCTCAGTCGCCAGACTTGAACCCGATTGAGCATGCATGGGATATGCTACAGAGAAGAGCTCTGCCGAATATGGAGGGTATCCAGTCGCAAGAAGACCTTTTTTTGTTGTTGCAACGAACATGGGCGGCCATTCCACAGTGTGATTTGGATGAACTCATTTTGAGTATGCCAAACCGATGTTCTTGTGTTGTTAGTGTTCGCGGTAGAAACACGGATTATTAATTGTTTAAGTTACCCAATAAAATTTTAGAGAAAACTGTTATTTCAGTCTTTTTTTCGAACTTTTGTGTTAGTGGTTCAAATGTCAAATATCCCTTTATTAGGAAAATGGCAAATTTCTTTATTAATGCAAAGGTGACTTGGTTTATCGTTACTGTGACAAACGAAAACACTTTATTTGATGAATCCTTAAAGAAAATTTTAATTAATATCAATCAGGAGAAAAGTTATTGCAAAAATATATGTTGATCCCTAGACACTTTTGATGTGTGTACATTACACCCTACCACTTATTCTAAACTGCTCTTATACAACTAATTTACAATTAAGTAGGTATGTTATTCATGGCTGGTACCTTGTGACCGGTTTCCTTACACGTTTACTTCGGGTCTCGGATGCTGTTGCTGGTGGTGGTGGTGGTGTCAGTGAACTTACTCCACTATCAGGTTCATACGCGCTGCGGGAGCGTGTGGAGCAAGCGCTGGATCAGCTGGAGAGGGACGGTATCATCACACCTGTCGAGACGTCAGAAACTTCCAATTTTCCCAAAGACATCTTGTATTAACCGCAGTATAATACGCTATGGTCCAACTCGTCGCCAAATATTATATATAGGGGTTTTGGAGAAATAATACGACTTCCTTGAATGCAGTATGTGGTCGACTGGCGAACCGTTTATTAAGAGGACAGCGATCGATACACACATAATGTTGAGGGTACAATGTTGAAACATTTTGTAACACTACCTACTTACAACATACATTACACATATTTTCTTGAACTTGTCGAGATCATGCGTCGGAATACGTACCACGAACGACTTGACTATGAGTCGCCATTGCCCCAGAATATCCAGCCGCAAATGGCCCTTACGTAGCGGCTACGCGGACTTAGTTATGTACGGTTCTCAGTTCACGATGTCGCCAGACCGTAGTTTAGTGAGTTAATTGTCATACATTTCAAAACGAACTATTTTATATTTAGCGACGTCTCTATGGCGTTGCAGTGTATTATTACTCCAAGTTTATAATATACTAGCTTTCCGCCCGCGACTTCGCCCGCGTGGAATTCGGTTATATCGCTCTTTTTTGATTTCCTTAGGGAATGTCAAATTTTTCCGGGATAAAAGTACCCTGTTAGCAGTCGTAAAGTTAGTCGTCCGGATTAAATTTTAATCCGGACAATTAACTTTACGACTGCAAAATTTCAAAGCAATCGGTTCAGTAGTTACGGCGTGAAAGCGGAACAAACAAACAAACTCCCTTTCCCATTTATAATATTAGTATGATAGTAAAGATTCCGTGGTGTTATAAACTGTCGAAAATTTCGAACTGTACCTTTCTGCATACAATATGACGAATTTATATTGTATACAGCCTTTTCGGAAGCCTGCTTATTCGGGAGGTTGGAAGTCGCCGAACCTGCGAGCGAGACGATTCGTGATGACCCTAGAAAACAGCTTATAGACATGGCTCAGGAGGGATATCGGTCAGTAGTTTTTCAGGAGGGCAATAAAAAAGGGTAATAAACCAAAAAAGGTGACAACCTTTTTTGAAAAACAACACTACCACGCTCCTGTGCCACGCCTTAGGCGTTTCGCCTTTAATAATGACGGAATTAAATAGCTTCTGAACGCTTTAAGAACGGTTTACCACCCGCTTTCAGAAGCTCAGCCGTAATTCCATCATCTCCAGCCGCCTTATCGTTCTTGAGCTGTTTCAGGGCCATACTAATCTCGTACAGGCTGACGTCCGGGATATCGTCGGTGTAGTGTCGGGTTAGTCTGGCTCTAGAATCATTAGCCAGGCTTACAACAGGTGCGTGTGTTGATGTGTATAACTCTCCGTAGAATTTCTCAATCTCACCCAAAATCTCGGGCTTGGAAGTGACGATCCTACCATCCCCAGTCTTCAGCTTTGCAAGTATTCTCTGTCCAACAGACAAATCTCGTGCGAACACTTTGGAGCCTTTGTCCCGCTCGATAGCCTCTTTAATACAATTTATATTAAATTGGCGTATATCGCGAGTCAGAGACTTTGAGATTTGTCTGTTAAGGCATCTGATACGCGAAGCATCATCAGGGGATTTTAAGACCACCTCCCGTCTTTCTTCCATTAGCCGACGGGTGGGACCGGAGATCTTCTTCTGTCCTTTTGAACGGAGGGTTTTGTAAAACTTGAACCCTTCCGTTTGGAGAGTTTTCACAAACCTATTGTTATAGTCGTCCACATCTACGCATTCACCGAGGCATTTCGGGGTTTTGGAGTTGGGTTGACGCTGGACGGAGCGTAGACTTCATAAGTCGAGAGCGTTCCAGCCTAATGTTAAGGTCCAAGATGCCTCTAACAATACGGTGATCACTCCCGGTTTTAACCGCATGGATCACGGAGACATCATTGAACACTTGCCTTCTCGTAGACATTATGAAGTCTATCTCGTTTTTGGTCTGACCATCGGGGCTAATCCAGGTCCACTTGTGGTGCAATGGTTTCTTGAAAAAAGAATTCATCACAAAGAGTCCTTCCTTTTCCATGAAATCCATTAGCATCTGACCTCGGGGATTCCGATTTCCAACTCCAAATTGCCCCACTTTCGTCTCGTCCGCTTCTCGCATGCCCAGTTTTGCGTTAAAGTCCCCCATGACAACAGTGTAGTGGGTTTTGGAGGAATGTATGGCTCTACTGACGTCCTCATACATAGCCTCCACCTCATCGTCGGAGTGTTTAGACGTCGGAGCGTAAACCTGTATAACCTTTAACGAATATTGTTTGGTTATTCTGAGTACAAGGTACGCCACCCGAGTCAAAAAGCTCCCGACTTTAACAACGTTGTTCACGGGGGACTTGTGGACAATAAACCCGAAGCCACCCTGGGACAGCTGGTCGCCTTCCCGGAAATAGAGCAGGTTGCCAGACTTCAGGATTATCGAGTCCTCTACCTGTCTTCGGACTTCAGATAACCCCACGATGTCCCAGCGCAACCGGCTCAGTTCTTCCTCCAGTTCGACAATCTTCTCATCGGTCCGTAGTGTGCGCGTGTTATATGTTACCAGGGCCAAAGGTGGTCGTTGGTGATGGTAGCCGGATCTCTTCCTGAGATTCTTAGCACCCCTTGCTCCGCCGTAACCGAGTCCGCTACCGTAGACTGGAATAGCGGAGCTGCCGGGGACTAGGGGCCTGGGCTTTGTCGTGTGCATAATTTGTTTGCCATAATCCCCACGCTTGGCAGGCGGGTTGGGGATCGCAGTGATTTGATATTACACAGAAGAAGCGCTGCTGCCCGCTTCCCTGGTGAGTTCCCTTAGTCGCCTCTTACGACATCCACGGGAGGATATGGGTTGGTACTATTCTAAGCCCGGTACCACACGGGGCAGGCTATAGTAGATCTATAGGCTAAAGTAGAAAAATATTTCACTTTGAACAAAACACCGAATGAAATTGTAATAAATTCTTTAAATTGAATACACCAAATAGTAACTTCGTAGTATGATCGGATCGGCCGATTTTACGAATTTTGAGTAGACCTCCACTTTTATTTATAATTTATTGATTTGACATGGTTACACCACAGTATAAAAATCATACAGTAGGTCGACGCCTTTGATCTCGTGCAAAATGCCGACATCGTCTAGACAGTAACGCATCGGCCAGGGTTGTCACAAACAAACAATATTTATGAAATTATTTATTTATTGCAGATCATCATCGATAGCTGTATTATAAATAAAAGAATATTACATATTAATATAAACATATTAATATAATAATGGAAACAATTTTTAACCCGCTCTTTACTGTATGTATTATTAAGGAGTTTAGTATGACAGTAAAAAAATGCAGTTGGTCCGTATATAAAGAGATTTAAAAATTGAACTGATACAGACTTGATAACTAGTTACAGTGACACTTACTGTACTGTAATATTGTTTAAGTGAAGTTTAAATGAATAAATTATTCAGTTGTCAGTTCAACATCACGGTTCGGAAAAGTTCACGGCTTGAATTCTGCCCGTGACAGTTGTTTTTTAATCTTTTAGATTATCATCGTTTTAATTAGCTTAGATAAGTGTAGTCAGTAAAAAAGAAATATTTCAGAAAGTATAACGGTAAGTGATGTCATATGGGCAATTTGGCGTCAGATTCATGACATCATTATCACTAGGCTGTATGTATACTGATGTATATTACGGAAAACATCCTACATTTTTAATACTTGAAAGTGAAAAAATTACAGGCACGACATCACAAATAAAATTATTTATGCACTCCACAATAACAAAACAGATTTATTTATCTTTCTTCTGTGTGTGGAAGCTGATGAAACCGCAGTTCTTTATTTATATAAAATGAAGACTTGCAATCATTCACAGCACACATCGTATGCAACATTTTAAATAAAAAAACAAACACGCGTCAGCCCTTAAGGATAGATACCGAGTTACGAACATCATTTTGTTCGCAGTTCGGGTGGTGTGTCTCGTCCCTCACACCCCGCACGATTGCTCTGTCTAGATGTCTTCTTTGGACGACTGTAGTTAGTCGTCCGGATTAAATTTTAATCCGGACAACTAACTTTACGAGAAGCGGACGAGACGAAAGTGGGGCAATTTGGAGTTGGAAATCGGAATCCCCGAGGTCAGATGCTAATGGATTTCATGGAAAAGGAAGGACTCTTTGTGATGAATTCTTTTTTCAAGAAACCATTGCACCACAAGTGGACCTGGATTAGCCCCGATGGTCAGACCAAAAACGAGATAGACTTCATAATGTCTACGAGAAGGCAAGTGTTCAATGATGTCTCCGTGATCCATGCGGTTAAAACCGGGAGTGATCACCGTATTGTTAGAGGCATCTTGGACCTTAACATTAGGCTGGAACGCTCTCGACTTATGAAGTCTACGCTCCGTCCAGCGTCAACCCAACTCCAAAACCCCGAAATGCCTCGGTGAATGCGTAGATGTGGACGACTATAACAATAGTTTTGTGGAAACTCTCCAAACGGAAGGGTTCAAGTTTTACAAAACCCTCCGTTCAAAAGGACAGAAGAAGATCTCCGGTCGCACCCGTCGGCTAATGGAAGAAAGACGGGAGGTGGTCTTAAAATCCCCTGATGACGCTTCGCGTATCAGATGCCTTAACAGACAAATCTCAAAGTCTCTGACTCGCGATATACGCCAATTTAATATAAATTGTATTAAAGAGGCTATCGAGCGGGACAAAGGCTCCAAAGTGTTCGCACGAGATTTGTCTGTTGGACAGAGAATACTTGCAAAGCTAAAGACTGGGGATGGTAGGATCGTCACTTCCAAGCCCGAGATTTTGGGTGAGATTGAGAAATTCTACGGAGAGTTATACACATCAACACACGCACCTGTTGTAAGCCTGGCTAATGATTCTAGAGCCAGACTAACCCGACACTACACCGACGATATCCCGGACGTCAGCCTGTACGAGATTAGTATGGCCCTGAAACAGCTCAAGAACGATAAGGCGGCTGGAGATGATGGAATTACGGCTGAGCTTCTGAAAGCGGGTGGTAAACCGGTTCTTAAAGCGCTTCAGAAGCTATTTAATTCCGTCATTATTAAAGGCGAAACGCCTAAGGCGTGGCACAGGAGCGTGGTGGTGTTGTTTTTCAAAAAAGGTTGTCACCTGTTTTGGTTTATTACCCTTTTTATTACCCTCCTGAAAAACTACTGACCGATATCCCTCCTGAGCCATGTCTATAAGCTGTTTTCTAGGGTCATCACGAATCGTCTCGCTCGCAGGTTCGACGACTTCCAACCTCCCGAATAAGCAGGCTTCCGAAAAGGCTTTAGCACCGTAGACCACATTCATACGCTGCGGCAAGTTATACAGAAGTCCGAGGAGTATAACAAACCACTATGCTTGGCGTTTGTGGACTATGAGAAGGCCTTCGATTCGATCGAGACTTGGACGGTGCTACAGTCTCTCCAGCGGCGCCAAATTGACCATCGATACATTGAGGTGATAAAGTGTTTGTACAGAAACGCCACCATGTCAGTCCGTCTCCAGGATCAGGACTCGAAACCGATCCAACTCCAGTGTGGAGTGAGACAAGGAGATGTCATATCTCCTAAATTGTTCACTACTGCGTTGGAAGATGTCTTCAAGCTCCTGGACTGGAAAGGACTTGGCATCAACATCAACGGCGAGTACATCACTAATCTCCGTTTTGCAGATGATATCGTGGTCATGGCTGAGACCCTGGAAGACTTGGGCAAAATGCTCAAAGACCTCAGCAGTGCTTCCCAACAAGTGGGTCTAAAGATGAACATGGATAAGACGAAGATCATGTCGAACTATCATGTCGCACCCACTCCAATTCTAGTTGGTTGCTCTGCACTCGAAGTTGTTGACGAGTATATATACCTGGGACAAACAGTCCAACTAGGTAGGTCCAACTTCGAGAAAGAGGTGTCTCGTCGAATCCAGCTCGGCTCGGCAGCGTTCGGGAAGCTACAATACATCTTCTCGTCGTCCAAGATACCACAGTGTCTCAAGACTAAAGTCTTTGACCAGTGTGTGTTGCCAGTGATGACTTACGTACTTACTTACTTAGCAATATACTAACAATACAATTTCAATCTTTACAGGGATCAATAAAAGCCAGAATTAACCCAGGCACGGAGTTCTATAAGGTGGTATCACAAATGAAGAAAATATCTCCAAAATTACTTTATATTATAAATAAAAAACAGCTTTGAGTCTATTATTAAATTCTGTATATTTATTTAGATAATTAATTCAGCAATTATTAATTCACAAATGCAAACGTGTGTGAAGAAGCATATTTTTACGCTGCTAAGAATACCATTAACCAAAAAATTGTAGCCCACCGGTATCGAGAAAAGGGTCCAAGCTGCTGGCGGTCAGGGTTTCAAAGAGCGGTACCTCCTGACAATGCAAGCCGGGTCCAGAAGTACCGCTTTCTGAATCAAGCCCTTGATCCAGCTGCTTAACGACACTCCTGAGGTGTTGCTCGAGGCTCTTGGCTATTAAGCCATTGGCTGTCACGGCTATATTAATATATATTAATAATTTTAACATACTAACAAGGTTTTTCATGAACCTCATATAAATCCTATTTCGAGGTTCAATAGCCAACTGCGACCAACTTGAATGCAGCTTAGCGCCGTTGCCACCAGACGTTGCTGGACCGGGTCGCATGGCACCTTTCGACGAATCTGACAATAGTCTACACCCTGACGGAATCAAAGATAGAAATATTTCATAGCTGTACAGGATTTTTTCTTGTCTCTGGTGCATAGAGTGCGAGGCAGCGCCAACTCCGTTATCGCGATGACTGCCAACAGACTGGATTGCCTCTGTATCCAGCAATGCAGCGGCAGACATATTAGGTACTGCTGTGTGAAAAGCTGCTTTCACAGCTATGCGACAGATCCGTACGGGCAGTCAATGCGCGGAAGGTCCCGTACGGATCACGCCCGCAGCGGTCTGAAACATGGATTCATTTAATACGATACGGTTACTAGCGGGAGGAGTACTTGCTCCCGCCGGAGCAGGTCGCATGCGCACCAATCCGTGAAGCTGTGAAACGATGTTCTAAGTTCCTTATGTGTGCTACCGCTCCGGGCAAGCCCGTACGGATCTGTCGGATAGATGTGAAACCAGCTAAATTGTTGTTGGTTTTTGTTATCTTGTACGTTGCCTTTTATGTATCTGTTTCTGAATCTTGGTAAAAACTTGAAATAAACTAAATTTATTTATATATGGTGTAGGTACATACAACGTGGCGCCTTAATGGTGACATTAACTTAACACACGGGTAGGGCTAGTACTCACTAATCATATTCATTTTGATAATTTAATATAACTCGAAAACAGAAAAAAAAAATCATACAAAATAAATATCAAAAAAGTAACCAAAATTGAGATCATCCTTGTGATTCACGAATGAATTCGGGCGAGCGGTGTGGCGGCCCGTTCCACCACACCGCGCGCTTGCGCATGCGCCCGTTCGCCGACAAAGGGATCTATCTGTCTCTTTTCTTCAACATTATTGCTATCTTTTAACTTCATTGATGAAATGTTATGATCCATGACCCCGGCAAATGACCGCTGCGCGACAGTTCTCTAAATACCTACAGGTTGCTTTAAAATGGTAGGTATTTTCTAAAAATGAAGTAATTTCGTGAATAATTGAAATGAACATTTCATGAAAATAAAATCTCTTCATGAAGTCAAAATACAACAAAGTATTTGTGTTTTCTGTTAATGTCACCATTAAAGCGCCATGTTGTATAAATAGGATAATAGGTACAGATGAGAACACATCAAATTACTATAATCTGTTAGATTACTTCATATAATTTCAACTTTATCTCTAAAGCATTAAGGTTGACTGTTGATATTTGGAAGTTTCGGGGAGCTTGATCGGCTGTCGTTCGTACTTACCTACCTATCTAATCATCTGCAAAAGTATGAGTAAGTATGTAGGTACTGGTCAACCGCACTTAAACTCTGAAAACAAACCTTATAGCTAAGACATAAAACTGTCACTGCCATACTGCTACCATTGTAGCAACTTACACTTACCTACAACCGCTACATGGAACAACGCGTCATACTGACGTCACACGAATTCTACCTTTCGCAAGCTGAGTTTACCGTGCAACTAACATACATAATATGTCTTCACAACTTCAACCGTTGGGCAAGCGCCCGCCAAACATAATACCTGCCTGCCTACCTTTTCTATGGGGGATGACTTTACTCTATGAACTTTACTCCCTGTTCCTCATGCCTCCTCACCATGTTCGTTTAACTTTATCTACTGTGCTTGTAACACTTCCAATCGCAGCATTCAGCCCCCTAATCGGCGAACACATTTTTTCTGATCTAACATAAAATCAGAATTCCGTTGAATAACAATAAATCAATGTAACGCCAATCGAAATTGAATCCATTTGAACCCTTAACAAGTATCAACGTTAAATCGATGTTAATAAAGTTGATGTCAAAATGAATAATATTTAGGTATAGGTACTATTTTATAAAAATCCTTATATACAGATATATTTTTCTATCTAAGTAGTATTTATAGTTAGGTGCTATTCACATAAATTGGAGACGAAATTGCGTGGCATTTGAAATTGGATCATATATTATGTAGGAAATAAATGTCAGTAGGTAGTTTTAAAGCCAGAAATAGAGTAGCTGAAACGATTTGAATTCAAATTCCCAAACTGACCATGCCTTTTATACTTTTGTTCTTCTGTTTTATTTTATTCGGGTTCATTAAACAGGTAATTTTTGTTAATTTTACATCCAGATATCATAATAAATCTGATGATAAAGTTTTTGTCGTTGAACTACCAAATTACTATACATAGGTACTGGCGCTGATTCTGTTCTTCACAAACTAAATTAATTTTAAGCTAAGTGCATCTTTTTCTTTCCATTTCGTTAAGAAAAGGATAGAAGATAACGTTATAGTTTAATTCTGTCAAATTAAGATACTCCATAGACAGTTTAGACGTGATTAAAACATGGCGACTAAAAATACGCCAGTTTATGTCAGGAGCGCACTAATTTGACAGGTCTAAACTGATATTTCATTTTCTGTCCTTTTCTTAATGAAATAGAAAAACATGCTTAAAACAACTTGAACTTAAATTTAAGTTAGTTTGTGAAGAAGAGAAACAGGGCCATTGTACTTTGGGCCACATTTGGGCTGGTGCTGCTAAGTGTCACCTGGCCACTTTGGATTCAGTGGAGAGGCGTGCGAAGAGGCTGATTGGTGACCCTGATTTAACTCGAGTTGGTCTCCAAAGCCTAGAGCACAGGCGTAGAGTAGCCAGCCTTTCGGTGTTCTATAGGATACATTCTGGGGAGTGTGCGAGGGAATTGCACGATTTAATTCCCCCATCTCCGTTCCACCATCGGACGACCCGTCGTACGGCGAGTTTCCACCCTTATGTTGTTAACACCTCAACGATCCGGACGAAGCGTTTCGCCTCGTCCTTTATACCGCGTACATCGAGGGACTGGAACAATCTGCCGGCGGCGGTGTTTCCGTCGGACTACAATTTGAGTGTCTTTAAGGCTAGAGTGAATAGGCTCTTAATAAACTAGTGCGCTTTACCACCAACGATTGCGTCACTGCTTACCATCAGGCGGGATTGCGGTCAAGCGCTGGTTTATATTTTTAATAAATAATAAAATCTATGTAAATAGTACACTAAACTACCTACATTATTTCTTTCTCCATCCCTTAGTATTCCATCCAAAAGTCGTCTGTAAAAGATCGCTCTTAGCGATAAGACCCACCATTGGGTCACTCTTTGTAAAATCTTTATACAACATGTTAAGAAAACCCTGTCCGACCCATAAGGATAATAAAGGTTAGGTAAACACATGACCAAATATAATATAAAATTTTACCATAGTACCAATACAAATGAATTTTGAAATAATCTTTTTTTCCCGCGAATTAATTCCAACTTCCCCGAAATTTGGTAATTTTTAAAAAAGTGACAACACCGGTATTATTATGAGCGAATAGCGTTGCGACCACGTGCCGCGTGCCCTGCCGCCCGCCGCCCGTGGAAGTGTGCTTACGCACATTTATTAAGTTACCTCTTTTTGCGAAATAATATTTATGTTTTTAGGAGGATTTTTTTTTTTAAGTTTAGCCCGGTTTTGTATCCATTAGTAGAATCAGTTATCGATACCTAACAACACCTTCACGGGTCGGACAGGGTTTTCTTAACATACTGTATTTATGTTTTGTAATCTATATGGTGTACCTACGTAATAAAGAGTATTCTATTCTATAGTTTAGCAAACCCCTCTTTTCCATGGGGCACACTGCGCAAGTACCCAGGGCCCCGTGATTTTCTGTGCTTCGAACTGCTCGCATAGTGTCATTTTTTGCAACCGCAGTTTCTATTCCATTCTACGCATTATTAGAATTCAATAACAAATTAAGTGATTTTCAAAGTTATGAAATATTAGTAGTTATGTTTCTCTTATTACCTTAAATCTATACGAGGGCTCCATGATCCCCAGGGCCCCAATAGGTTATAGACGGCTCTGTAGGTTAATATAGGTACTTTGTATTCCTTTAAAAAAAAAAAAAAATGCCCCACCCGTTGACGACACGTTTGGTGCAGTGTCTGAGCGATCGATTACAGTATTTGTTTCTTCTTCCCCTCTCTAGCTGATTACTGCGATACCTCCATCTATACAATAATGTACCTAAAGAAAACCCTGTCCGATCCGTGAAGGTATCGATAACTGATTCTACTAATGGCTACAAAGCCAGGCTACTCTTAAAAAAAATCCCTAAAAAATAAATAGGTACACTTAATGTAATTTCGTAAAAGGAGAATTTCGTAACTTAATACCTACATGTGCGGTAGGCAATACATGTGTGGGCGAAGGGGGGCAGGGCACGCGGCAAGCGGTCGCATCGCTCATACAAAAAATTATCTTGACACTTTTTAAAAATTACCCAATTTTGGAGAACTTGGAATTAATTCGCGGAAAAAAAAAGATTATTTTAAAATTCATTGCTATTGTTACTATACAAATACAAATATTTATTGGCACAAAAAATACATTTTTTTCATTTTTTGTATACATTAATACTGCATTACGATACGATAGGTACAATAGGTTTATCCCTGTCCCCTAAACTAGGCTAGGCCTGTATCTTAGGGGGCAGTGTCCGGCTACAGGGTATACATATAATGCAATTTTGGGCAGATGCGCCAATGGACTAGCAAAATCTTGAAAAACCTTGTAACTTTAAGAATATAAATTTTAAAAATATGAGAGAGAGACGGTGAAGAGTGTCATTGTATGGAGTAGGTAAGTGTGAGTGTTTGATAATTATGTTTAGGATGTGTTTGTGGTGTAGTGAATAATGGTGCAATGAATGTATAATGTAATGTAAAAAAAAAATAAAGGGTGTATTAGACATAAAGGGTGGATATTTACTATATTGTATACGTTAAAAGTGATTCCGTACCGTGATAGTCCTGTTTCAGCACCCATTCCATTAATGTACGTTTTAGTTTAAACCAGTAGTTCCCAAACTTATTTTTCTCGTGGACCACTTTCAAAATTTTACTGGTTTCGGTGGACCCCCTGCTGCTACATTTCTACCACATTCTTAAAGTCGCCAAAAAATAAAAATTGTGTCACTTCTGAGTTCTGTCCCTATATTCCGATATGTAAAATAAAAACGAAAAAAGGTACATTTTATATCACTTTATTTATTAAAAGAATAGAATTACAAGAAAAAAATATTAAGGTAATATAGGTTCAGGTCATAATTTTAATTAATGGGAAGGATGTATCTGATGGAGTGTCAGCAAACGATCAATGTTTGAGAAATAACCGCAAATCCCCCCGCTCTGTGATGTTTAATTTGCTCCTTTTTTTTGTTAAGAGGTTTGTAACGGCACTAAAACTCCTTTCGACAAGGTATGACGAGGGAAAAGCTATTAAAAATTTCCTTGCGATTTCCCACAGTCCAGGATATTTTTCGGGTATTTCTGCTTGCAGCCAAAATGTTGGGTAGCCTTTTCTAAATTTCACCTTCAGCTCCTCATTAGTGCTTAGCTCGAGCAGCTCCTCTTGTAATACAACATTGGCCACTTCCGTTTCATCAAATGGATTTATGATCCATGGTGGTATATCCATCGTCAGTATATCTTCAAACCTGGTTTTGAAGTCATCATGCAGGGCACTTAAATGTTGACTGTAGGTATGGATATCCTCATCAATACATTCTACCTGCGACAAGTTTGGAAATTGAGAGAATTCGCGCCGACTAATGTTTTGCTTCATAAATTTCAATTTCCCAAGAAAAGCCGAAATTATCCCCTTTGTTTTTATTAAATTCAGGCTGTCCCCTTGTAACTGCAAGTTAATATCATTAAATTTTTTAAACAAATCTGTCAAATACGCAATGTCTGCTTTGAATTTGATCAAGTTTTCTTTTAAATCTGGATCTCTACTTTCTAAGAACTCTAATATGGAATCGAAAACAGAGTAAAATCTCGTTAAGCATGCACCTTTCGACAACCAGCGTGCTTCAGTATGTAAGAGCAGTCGTTGGAAGTCTTCATCATTTTCGTCGCACAATTGAGCAAATAAACGCGTATTCAATGCATTGCTTCTGATTTTGTTGACAGCTTTTATTACAAAATGAAGAGATTGGTTCAACCTGTCACTTAAATGTTTTGCCACAAGATGTTGTCGGTGGATTACGCAATGAATAGCTGTAAGTCCTGGTATAATTCTTTTGAGATGACTTATAAACCCACGATATCGCCCGACCATTGCAGGAGCTCCGTCTGTTGCCACTGAAATAATGTTTGTAAATGGGATCGATTTTTCCGTAAAAAAATTACTCAGGACATTAAATATTGATTCGCCTTTAGTGTCAGTCTCCAAAGTTCTGGCAAATGGCAATTCTTCGTGAATTTCTTCCTCAACAATAAATCGGACATATGCCAATAGTAATGCTTCATTACTGGGTAACGTTGGCTCGTCCAGTTGTATAGAATAATGAGTTTTTTGCAGATGATTGCACAAAAAGCTTTCGATATCAGAGCTCATTTCATTAATGCGTCTTTGTACAGTATTGTTACTTAATGGGATTCTATTTAGTACGTCAAATGGAGATTTGTGCAAAACAGTTTTTAAAACCTCTTCAACAGCGGGTAAAATTAATTGTTCTCCGATAGTGTGCGGTTTTCCAGATTTTGCTATAAGTAATGAGATATTGTAAGATGCCCGCAAGCCATCATCGTTACTTTGAGATGTTGAAGCGAACATACTGTGCACGGTGGGTCTCTTTCCATATTTTTCTTTCAATGTTTGAAAATATTTTAAATCTTTACCTATTTTATCAGTATGATACCTTTTTAGATGATCTTCGAGCTTTGATGGTTTCATAGAGTCATTGCTCAAAACTTTGTTGCATAATAGGCACATGGGCAATTGTTTGTCTGCCTCTGATGGAACAAAACCATATTTCAAATAATCGACACTATATTGTCGACATTTTTTCTTTGCTGTAGCCATGTTTCGTGTCAGTTACCTTACCTGTAAAAAAAATATTTTAGTAACCAAGTTTTTTTCTGAATATAGGTATCACACCGCAGCCTTTGTCAGCACGCGGAAATAGAATTACGGCTTGTAAAGGGACCAAGTAATAAACCGCTGAGACAAATACAGACGTTTTCACAAAACGGTATCAATTTTAAAGTACATAATTTACCACTAATTTTTAATAGTATAAATAAAAATTGGTGTACTCAGGATCGAATACTGATCATATTTGTGTAGGAAAAAATAAAACTCGAAATCCCAAAATTGTCCATAAAAACGATAACTAAAATTTTATTAAATCAATGAGTTCACGCGCTCCGTGTATTTGCGTATTTTTTGTCTGCGGCTTCATTGTTAAAACGTGACAAACTGGCATCGAAGTTCAAGCCCCGCCCTTTTCCCGTCGCCCGCGCACCGCTCGCTCTTTCCGAAAAGGAATAGTTTTGATAAAATAGTTACATCAAAATCAATTTAAAATGATTATGAAATTACTGTTTTATAAAATTAGTAGTTATTTGCAAGAAAAATTACAAAATTAATTGCTCTGCAATATTGCTTATTCGGCCTTTTTTGAGAGGCAGTGCTTCTCTCGTGAAAAAAACAATTGAATAAAACGTGCTGTGTTTGTCTTCAAATCGAAAGAGGACAATTAAAATATCTGTAAGTTACTAAGTTACCTATCTATACAGGCCGTTGTGATCAACCGACTAGTATACGTAAACAAAATACTTAAGTACTATAACAAAAAAAAGGTAGGTTACTTACTTTTCTCCGGCACTAGCAAACACAGATATAAATTTTCTCACAACTTTTTTTTCCAAATTCCGCCTTTTTTCGAAATTCCGGAAACGAATGAATGCGTTTGCCTTTGGCATCAAGTATTTATAGTGGTGATCAAGTTCATGTCTGAACAAGCATTAAGCATTATCGGGCGGATAGCTCTTTGCAAGTCTGTACACGAAATTGTACGTAATATCGAATACGCAAGTTTGGACAAGTAACAGTCGCTTACCTTATTAAAATATTATCTGCTTAGATAGGTACTTAAAACAATGTAGGTAGGCCCTTATAAAAACTATGCTTACATTTTTGCTCTTTACTATCAAAAGCAGATAAATTTTCGTGGACCCCCATTAACATCTTATGGACCCCCACTTTTTGTTCACGCCTACGTAGACCCCCAGCAAGTCTCCCGTGAACCCCTGGGGGTCCACCTGGACCACTTTGGGAATCACTGGTTTAAACTATGATGATTATGTAAACATCCTATTTTATTTGGTCATGTGTTTTCCTAACCTTTATTATCCTTATGGGTCGGGTGGGGTTTTCTTTAAATATTGTATAAAACAAATGCATAAGAATGGACATGCACTCACATCTCAGGCATCGAGGTAAGCTCCCAACGAACCCGCGATGTATCACAGACAGGTGTATGATAATAATTTATTTATTTAAAGACAACAATGGTCCAATGGTTAGTAACTTATCCACTAAGGGTTAGTAACACTTAAAAACTAATCAATGCTAACCAGTACCTAAGCACCGGCGCATTGTACTTGTCAGCCATGGCTTGTAGGATGCTGTTAGCGCTGGTCCTAGTTCTACCTAGCAACGAGGCCGAATGTACATTTCGACGTGTGCGTACTATAAACGTGAACATTGTAGCGAGCTAACCCGCGGTCGCGAGGTATCGCAGTGAGGCATCTTCAGAATGTAAATAACTGTACCGCTAAAAATATTTTAACTGTTCTAGATCAAACCATTGAGGTATGAAGTGGCACCAGAATTCAGATTCTTACACTACCCATCACTGAATTACTACCCAGGGAGAAGGAACGAAATCAGACCAGTTAAACCAAAGAGAACACTTGGACCACCTATTCAGCGCAGGAGGCTTTGACTTTCCTCTATATGAACCATAGACGTATTTCAAAGCAAGAAAAACTATAACACAGTTTCAAGAAGCCAGTATTTACTTAACAACCAAACTTATAATTTACTAACACAAGTTAGAAATAAGCAAGAGTTAATTTGAGACCCGAACGGTCCGTCCCGACACACGCGCTTTTACCGTTATCGTATCGTCAACCGAGTGAAGTCTCAAGTCAACTCTTACGAGTTCTTACCACAACCTTTCGATAAGTTTCATTTCTGTTTCCAAAACTCCATCATCATCATCATCTCAGCGTTTATCCCGGCTTTGGCGTTGGAGCCCGAGGACCGCTTTCTTGATCGATTTCCTCCATTTCGCGCAGTCTTTAACATTCTGTGGTCATTTATGTTTCCAAAACTAATTATGGAGAAAAGAAAATGTACCTATTTATTGTGACTCGTGTAGGAAGATCATAACAAAACAAGACTAAATTAAGTTAAAGAAAATTTAAAAAAAAATTAGTAACAAAAAATCAGAAACTCCTTTACGAGGCCAAAAGACTACTATCTCAGTATAATGCTCCGACATTTAAAAAGGAAATGTAAAAGGAAGTAAAACGTCATAATTTAAAGAACACTGGGGGGTTACTATCATAGACATAATTATACTAATAGAGATGCCATTCGTGTACAATATGCAGTATTTTTTTGGTTTGAAAAGAGTGGCTGGCTTATGCTTTCGGTCCAGCACTATCTCTTTCCTCATAGATCATTTTGAGACAGATAAAAGTAGACAAAACTTCGTTTCCTCTCTTTCTATCAGAGTGGCACAATTCTCATCTCTAAGGCATGTCCATTAGTGTATGTGAATGGTTATTATGGCGCAAATGGTTAAATTGAGTTGTTTACATTAAGTCGGTTAGACCGTATTCAGCTGCAGGCCGTATTCGGCCACCGATTAATATAAACAGGTATTCGTTTGGCCGTATTCGGTTTGGCCGTATTCGGTTTGGCCGTATTCGGTCGAGCCCGTTGTCGGTGTCGAGTGCGCCGTGCCCCGCCCGTCGCCCACAAGACTGTTCATGACGATGCTTGCAACCTGACTGTTCAATATACAATCGCCGCATCAATCAAGTCGCCGAATTCGGTTAACCGACCAATGTAAACAACTCAATTTAGGTAAGCGTTTCAGTTAAACCCAATGCGGCCACCGCCTTCAGTGACCGACCTCAAACCGACCTAATGTAAATGAGCCATTATAGGTATTGAATTTTTTAATTCGAGTCAGTAAAAAGTGCAACTGTCACTGATACAAAAAAGGTGACCCGCTACAATAGTGATTTTCGGTAAGCAATAGACTTAGAAAAGTCATGCTTTATTTTATTAGGTATCAAAACGTTTTTTAATTGTAAATATGTTATACATACCGTATTAAATAAATTGATTTTAGAAATATGGACCTCGCCAGCATATTAAAATTGCTCACTACAACGTTTTTACAACCGCTGGCGAAAAAATGTTTAGAGATTCAGAGGAATTAAGTAAAACAATAAAAGTAATTTTATACCTTTTTATTCATTACGGTTGCTATTGATTACTACTCCGATTCTGAATCGGTATATTCGGAATCGGAATCATGTATAACGGATGAATCGATATGATGAGGTCGAATTGACACCATCTTCAGGCCTGTCTTTTTAGCTCGGCACTCCTGCCTGATTCGAGCACACATGTAAACTCCAATTGCAGCCCTCTTCATTACCTTCGACCCATTCCGTCTCATTATAGACTAACCTAACCCACAAGTGGTGTTGTAAATGCCACCACATCACTCCCCCTCCGGTGAGTGGCGGTCCATAGTGAGCTGAGTTGTATATCTAGCCAGCCTAGGCCAGTAGCCGGACTGAGTCAGAACTGTCTGCGAAGATTTCTCAGTGAGGCTCCAGTTGGCTGCATCTGCGAAGAACAGGAGAGGATAATGAGATTCTATTTCTTCCTTGATGCCTGGCTAAAGGTCCAGAAATGCGTGACCGCTGCATGCTGATGGTCAAGATAGTGCTGGCTTTCAGTGTGACTCACAGCTAGAAAGAGCTTGAGGAAGTGATGGTGATGACATCACGCTTAAGTAGTTGCACGAAGGCTGTACTAATGTCTATGTTCAAACAGCGGTAGAGGTATGAGAAACAGGATATAAAGTTCATCATCATCCATCAACTTTTTTATCGTCCCACTGCTAGGTTTGAGCGTAATCTCCACGCTTGCTCAATGCGGGTTGGCGATTTCAGACTCAAAATCCAGGTATTCTCAAGATGTTTTCCTTCACCTTGTAATCAGTCATAAAGTTCACTCATTCTTAATAGAAGGGGGCTGATCCTCCGGCCAGACGGGTGTTGTTTTCGGTCGATAACTACTGGAATGATGTCGGTAACTCGGGGCGTTATATTATGCTAGTTGAACGGTAAACTTTGCTTGCGCGATGCAAGATTTTCCGTGATGTCAGTTTGATGCGTCATGAGCATTTGGCGATGTAATTGCCGCCACAGTTCCAGGCACTAGTCGCCTGCTACAGGCCAAAAATGATAGAATTTGTTTTTCGGCCATGTTATTTTGTAACTTTCCATACCAGAAGTCACTCAAAGAGCAATGGAGAGGACTATGCTTGGGGTTTCACTGCGCGATCAGATCAGGATTGAGGAGATCCGCAAAAGAACTAGAGTAACCGACATAGCCCGAAGAAATGCAATACTAAAGTGGCAGTGGACTGGACACATTGTCTGTAGGATCGATGCCCGATGGGGCCGACGGGTTCTCGTGTGGCAACCACGCACCGGACACAACGTGGGTAGGCCTCCGACAAGGTGGACCGACGACCTGATGAAGGTTGCGGGAAACGGCTGGATGCGGGAGACACAGGACCGGAGAACCTTGAGAGAGGCCTATGTCCAACAGTGGACGTCTTTCGGCTGAAATGATGATGACACCAGAACAGTTTACCTTGTAGTATTCAGCCCCAATGCTCAATTCTCGCATCAGTAAAATCTTCAATCTTCAATCTCTTGACACTAGGAGGTAAGTTGTTTCCATAACTGTCCAAAATGCTGTTGTAAGTCCATGGGAAAATATGAGTGACTCCATTATTATCATACATAACAGTGTTGCCATCACTCGAGTCTTGATCCTTGCTTGTTCTTTCGTTCAGAAGTTTATGAACAAGCTCTTCGAAGGATGGAAATATTACATCTTTTGGTATGTTTTTTGTTGCAACTGAAAAAAGAAAAGAATAAATAAGTATACAAAATCTATACCTATAAAAAAGGAGTATATGTTTGTAAAAAAATTGTATATGGTACAAACGACAGCAGGTCAGGCTACCCAAACTGCCAAAAATTCCCAATCAACCTTGAACCTTAACACTTTAGCGATAAAGTCGAAAATCGAATAAAGAATATGACAGATTGTAGTAGCTTATTTCCTGTAGTCTGTACATACAACAAAATAATATTTTTTGCGATTTTTGTCTGTGTGTTTGTTCCAACAAATCTATGAAACGGCTGGGCCGATTTTGACGGGACTTTTATTAGCCGGTAGCTGTTGTAATAAGGAGTAACTTAGGGTACTTTGCTATATGCTTTTTATCCCAATATTCCCATGGAATCGAAAATATCACGGGTGAAATCGTGGGGTTAGCTAGTCTGAAATACAATTGGATTCAGTTGGACAGAAAGGTCAAAAATCACAATGCATTGCATGCATGTGGTTTTGAGTCTTTTCTGTTTAACTATGTCCAATTACATTTCAAGCCTGTTTTTCCAAAAGGTAAGGGTGCTTACATAAAGAAACAGGTTTCCGGGATAGACAAATCTGTGCGGGTCAGTACCAAACGGTGCAGGGTCAACTTGCATAAAGAAACAGGTACAGGTAACCTGTTTCTTTATAAGTGAGCACATAAGTAAACAAGTAAATATTATACCTGCACCGGTATAATATTTACGGTTATGGCAGCATTGCACCATACATATCACATGAAATAGGGGACAAGCCTTTTTCTATCAACGAGGCACAAAACCAGACTGCCTGCTGCTATTGTGAAATTCCAGAAGGAAAATCCTAAAAATACTTTGCTCAGCTCAGAACTTTAAGGAAAGCATCAAGCTTTACTAAAATATCAAGGCAACACAAACTTAGAATAACATTGCATTACAATTAACTAAATGTTGTAAAAATATTAACAATAACTCCATCAGTTTAGGTAGTTAACTAAAGTTAACAAAAAACAATCTGACTTAACCTCCAATTGGAACAGGAACAGATATTTAAATATATAATTTTTGTTGATAATTAACTTTTACTACATTTATGGCTGGATGAATAAATTGTAACTGCAGGAAATAATTGGCAGCATATAAACTTTTTCTCTTAATGCCAATGAAATTAAAGTCAAAATCGGTTGAATGTACTGCAAAGAACGAATGTTTAAATATTTTAATCTTGTTCCGAAATAAGTTAAGATTAATTAAGATATCAATAGACTGATGGATTACAGCTTACTCTCTAGTCTTTAGAACAACCCCTTCCTGCAGTGAGAATACTATTATGTATTTTACATTTTTAACATACATATAATATTAAAAAATGTACCTTGTTCCCTTAGAGCTTGTATTTGTTCCACACTATAGTGTGAAAAGCGGCATATGCTGCCAAACTGACAAGTTCCATTAGCAAATCTTGAACATGGCTTTTTTTTGCTCTCCTCTGCGAGTATAGTCTCAGGATCTGAAATATTATAACACAAAACTTATTTTTGTAAAAAGTTACATTAAATTCAATGGAGGCCTCCGCATTTTGAGAAGGAGTGAGCTCTAAACTACCATGTTTGCCCAGGATGGGTTTGTACATAGATATCACAATATCACAATATGTCTATGTTATGCGTTATGGGTTTGGATTCTACCTTCATGTGGGCCATTGTGCATGGGCCACGGCGACAGTCAGTCACATTTTAAAATTTAAATAGATGTCAATAGTTCTAGAAAAAGTCGATTCATTCAAAATTTTCAGAGCAGCACTGAGGAAATAATTTAAACAAAATTCTTCAAACATAATATCTAGGTTAAAATTTAGACACGTGCTTTATTAGGCCGTCGATGAGAAATCCTATTAGGCTCACGGTTTGTTTAATAATAAAATTAATAATGATACCTTTGAACTGTTGATAGTGTTCTTGAACTAACTTTTGATGAATCAGTCCATTGTTGTGCGTTCGAACGATAGCTGGTGTTGCTACCATTGACTTGTTGCAGTAATCACAAATATATCTTTTACCCATGATTAATTCAGTTGTACTGAACGCCGAACGGACTAATTTTTATCTACACAAGTAAAAGTAAATAAAACAATTTCGTTCCAAATTTTGACATAATGTCATATGACAATGACATCTTCAGACAAACTGAGTTTCGTTCGGAAATAAATTATAGTAGTGTAAGGAGTTCCTGACAACGTCATCAGCCACCCCGCAACATTACTATATAAGAACAGTCCCTATAAGAACCGGGAAAGTAAGCGATCGGCTGAAATCCTCCACATCCCCCCACCTGGACTCCATACCTGCACGCCTGGACTCTATCGCGGACACGACGACCGCGATCGACTCGTTCACGGATCACGTACAGTCAGTCCTGAACGACTGTTCAAGGGAGGTAACAGCGACAGAAGACTGTCGCTGGAAACTTCCCACTGACTTGCGTGAACTCCTGACCGAGAAGAACGCGGCTGTCCGTGCCTACAGCAGCTTCCCCTGCGCGGCCAACAAAGCCCATATGCGCTATTTACAGAGAACTGTAAAAAGACGCATATCGGAGTGGCGTGAAGCCGGCTGGGATAAGATGCTGGACGAGTTAGAGCCCACCCATCTAGCCTTCTGGGAACTTCAGAGGAAGTTAAAATCCAAAGAAGTTGTCACCATGCCTCCTCTGGTTCGCCCCGACAATACCATCGCCTTCGACGACGATGAAAAGGCTGAATGCCTTGCCTCCTGCCTCGAAGCCCAGTGCTCCCCCAGCCTCCTACCAGTAGACCAAGCCCACCTCCTAGAGGTCGACGCTGAAGTTGAACGTAGGACCTCCCTCCCGCCCGTTGACGACCCGGATGATCCCCTGCCTCCCATCACTCCAGATGAAGTGCAGGACATCATCAAAGGCCTTCAACCCAAAAAAGCACCCGGATCAGACGGCATAACCAACAGAGTGGTCCGTCTCTTCCCAGCCCACCTAGTCCTCCTCTTGACCACCATCTTCAATGGTGCAATGGGGAATAACATTTTCCCACAAACGTGGAAAGAAGCCACTGTGATTGGCATTCCCAAGCCCGGTAAGCCTAAAGCCGATCCCAATAGTTACCGTCCAATCAGCTTACTGAAAGTTCTCGGCAAAATCTACGAGAGGCTTATTTATAAGCGTCTCAGAGCCTATGCCGAGAACAAGGGCCTCATACCAAATGAGCAGTTCGGGTTCCGTGCCCAACACTCCTGTCCACAACAAATCCTACGCATCACTGAACATATCCACGCAGGGTTCATGCGTGGGATGTACACAGGCGTAGTCTACTTCGATATAGCGAAAGCGTTTGACAAAGTCTGGCACAACGGCTTAATCTATAAGCTGTACAAACTCGGGGTGCCCGACCGTCTCGTTCTCATCTTACGGGACTTCCTATCAAACCGCACCTTCCGCTACAAAATCGAAGGAGCACACTCCTCCCCCCGCCCCATCCGTGCAGGTGTTCCCCAGGGCTCCGTGCTAGCCCCCCTTATTTTCACGCTGTACACAAGCGATATCCCGAAAGGTGGTAAGGCTCAAGTCGCTCTGTTCGCAGACGACACCGCCATCTACTGCTCGGGACTCAGCCCTGACCGAATTCGACACCATCTCCAAACCGCAGTCAACAAACTGGCTGACTGGTTCAAGAAATGGAGGATCGAAGTTAACCCCCAAAAAAGTCAAGCGGTACTCCACACGAAGCCGCGACTAAACGTCCCCACCCCACGACCCATCACCATGTCTGGCGAGCTGATCCCCTGGGGGAAGCAAGCCAAATATCTCGGTGTGATCCTCGACCGCAACCTCAACTTCTCAGAGCACATTAAGGCGGTCCGCT
This sequence comes from Sesamia inferens, assembly GCA_037179545.1. Lineage (NCBI taxonomy): Eukaryota > Metazoa > Arthropoda > Insecta > Lepidoptera > Noctuidae > Sesamia > Sesamia inferens. The sequence goes on from CM073949.1 coordinate 9,025,732, forward strand.
CACGTGCCGCCTACGCTCTGGGACGACTCCACCCCGTCCTCAACCCGCGTAGCAAACTGTCGCTCAAGTGCAAAATGCGCTTGTACACAGCGTGCATACGCCCGATTATGACATACGCTTGTCCTGTCTTCGCACACGCCAAGCCGCGTCATATCCATAGGATGCAAGTAGTCCAAAACCGTTTCTTGCGTAAAGCCACAAACTCCCCTTGGTTCGTCCGTAATGAGATCCTCCACCTAGATCTCAAAATCCCCACCATTCAGCAGTTCATGAAGCGTCTTTCCAAACGCTTCTTTGACACTGCCTCCAAGCACCGCAATCCCCTGATAGTAGCGGCTGCTAACTACACCCCCTCCACCATCTCCAAGCTTCGCCGCCCAAGGCACGTTCTCACAGACCCTGATGACCACATTACCCTCCTCCAAGAGGCCAATAGGGCCACCAGCACTCTTACAAAGAACAGACCGACCTACCGACCTCGCCGCCGAGGTCCATCGCGACGCGTTCAACGTAGTAATCGCCCTCCCCGTCCCTTGTCCGATGAAGGCCAGCCCGCGCCGCAGCTGAGCCAGTAAATATAAACTCCCGACTACGACCTCTGAGTTTGTTTCGGCCGTTTCTTCTCAGAGCTAGTCTAGGAAACGCCGCGGTCATCAAACCGAAATAAAAATAAAAATTCGATCCAGCCGTCCCTTGCTGTTCACTCCAGCGACGCCCTAAGCCGAGATTCGTACCCCACTGGGGGTGCCCTTAGTGCGCAGTCGCTTAGTTTTTAATAGCCCTGGCTGGAGGCTTTAAATTCATTTAAGGCATCCACAGGAAAGTCCGGTTAAGTAGTCACGGCCTCTCAAGGTCAACTACGAGATGCCATATCAAAAAAAAAAAAAAAAAAAAGAACCGGGACACTGGCCCGCTGGGTCCTGGAGTGTACGGACGTTTTGTGTTAATTAGTGTCAGTGATTATTAAGGTCACGTAAGCCATTTTGTTTTGCCCTTTGTTTGTTAAATTAATAATTTGAAGTTTGCAGTATTTGTTTTATTAATGTTTCAAGTCGTTTAAAATTGTAAATATACACAGAGTTTGATCATTTTGTATTTCTTTTTATTAAAATCCACTTCTGAACCTAAAATCAGAAGTGGGATGAAGGACTTAATAGCCCACATAAACGTAAATTCTGCAAAAAAAAAAAAAAGAAATTGTAAATCAGTTGAAAGTGAGATAACTGTTAACTTTTGTTTTGTTCACAATTACTGCTAACTTCACGTTCTGTTTGTAGTTAGATATTTGTTGTATTTTTTTTAACTGTGGTAATGAGACGAACAAGGACACCTACTTCAAGGAGACGTCTCTCCAGAGGCGATTCACGTAATCGAAATCAGCATATTCCTCGTAAGTCTCGCGATCATAGTGAAAGTGCAAACCGTGACTCGGGCAATAGGCATCGAACTTCACAGGATGGCTTGCGTGTCCGAGATCGACATAATTCTCGCAAAACTGAAGTGCATCGGTCGCGTTCTCGGGTTAGGCGTGAATTGCGTAATAGGGATCGCTCTCGTAGTGTCCGCCGCGTGCAATCAATGTCACACTTGCGTACGGTTTCACCTATTGAGGCGAGTTCTAATAACGATGGGGCTACTCCTACACTAGATAAGCTCGCGCCGCGACAGCAGTCCACGAAGTCTAGTACCCGTTGTTCTGAGGCGTCTACCCTCGCTAGTGCTTTGATGCAAGCAATCAAAACGATGCAACCCTCAAAGTCTCAACATTATTATGTGTCAAATTTCGACCCATCGATTAATAAGATTGAAGCATGGTGCCAAGAGGTAGATCGAGCTATGGAAGCAAACGGTTGGAACGATCATGAATGTTTGTCGCGTGTGGCGATGTGCCTTAAGGGTGATGCTAAAGTTTGGCTAGGCGAATGGGTTTCGAATGACCGGACGTGGTCTAACTTTAAGCGTAAGTTCAAACCTCTCTGTCCCGGTAAATTAGACTACGCCAACATATTGTTCGAGGCAATGAATGCAACTTCGGATAAATATTCAAGTTATGCCGAATATGCTCGTTGTACTCTATTGCGTTTGAGAATAGTGCAGGGGTTAAGCGATGACTTAAGGACCCTTATCGTAATACGTGGTTTAGATGACGCTCAAGTACGCGCAGCCGCCGCTAACGCTAACCTAGCCGCTGACACAATAGTTTCATTCTTATCAATTTACACTAAACCCTTCACTGGGAAACGGGACAAAGTGGTTGAACAAAATAAACACAGCCAAGTGACGAATGCAAGTGCCAGTCCGGGTCCTAAATTCTTCAAGTATGTGTAGATTTTAGACCACTTAATCGTATAACCGCGTGAAACTTTTACCCGCTCCCACTGATTGACGACCATACCGATAGATTAGGCAGTTATAAATTCTTACCCGGCTTGATATGACTACTTGCTTCGATTAAATTCGTTCAAAAAAGGAATGTATACAGATGACATGGTTTGTGACACCGAAACAATACTTCGAATATGTCAAAATGTCTTTTGGGGTAGCTATTTCCCCAGTAGTCTATCAGCGAATCCCTCCGCAAACATATTAATGAGGGGAATTTGTTAGTTTACGTAGATGATGTATTTCTTTTTAGTAACTCTGTACACGAGGGAATCGCGCTACTTTAGGATTATCACAATAGCTGTTATTTTCTGCCAATTTAGACAAATGTTCGTTTCTTTTTATGCAAGTTGAATATTTAGATAGACTTGGGAAGTTAGGATCAGGTTAGGCCGAGTCCACGAAAAGGGGTATGCAGGTATGACAAAGTTTAGACCTGGCAGATTATTGAAGGGAATACACAAAAAGACTGCTATTAAAAACACCCTCATTACCATCCTCACGCATAAAAAGGTTACGTTTAATTGGACATATGTATGGGAAACTATTCGTTTATTATTAATCAAAAAATTGAGTTATTTTCAACCTAGATCCCCAGACTGAAGTCCATACAAATTCTAGAAGTATTTGATAGAGTCAGCGACTGCAATGCGTATAGAGGCAGAGGTGGCATCGTTGCAGGTTCGAGTCGAACGAGTTCGTGACATGAGTTAACGAACTGCGGCCTGCACTACATCAACGTGTTAAGAGTCCAAGCAATGCAGTGGACGGAGACTCTGTGAAACCTACAACTAGTGCTGAACATTACAAAGGCAGTTATGACAAAACGACACAGGCTACTGCACAATACATGGTGCCGTGGCGGGGTGAGTGGAGCCCTGAAACATGTGCTGCATTTTTGGAGAGTAAGTCAAGCTCATAATTGTTGTGGCGAGCCTGCAGGGCGAGCCTCCTTATGCGATTACTATCTGTTTGGAGAACCCTACTTGTATGATTTGCTCTGCATGCTGAGAAGCTTCAACACGTGTGACTACGGTCAGCGGGTTGGGAAGCCTCGACACGTATGAATACGGTCTGCGTGTCGGGAAGATTCACACGTTTGAATACGGTCTGCGTGTGGAATGCACTCGTATGTTTGAATACGGTCTTCATACGAGTGGTTGTGTCTATGAGTTCCTCAGCATGCTGGGAAGCCTCGAACACGTGTGACTATGGTCAGCGTGTTGGGAAGCCTCGACACGTATGAATACGGTCTGCGTGTCGGGAAGCTTCACACGTTTGAATACGGTCTGCGTGTGGAATGCACTCGTATGTTCGAATACGGTCTTCATACGAGTGGGTCTGGTTAGCAGGCCATGTTACAGGTTTCGCTGGAGCTCGGACAACGTCGTCGACCGGCGAGATGAAGCATACAAGCCTTTGGAAACTAATAGAAATAAGCCTTTTATTGGCTGGGTTTTATTTTTTTGAGAAAGATGTATGTATGTCACATGTTTGAAAGTTGTGAAAGAACGACGAATAAATTGATTGAGCGAAGACAAAGTGATTGGTCAGTGAGGTTGAGTGACTCTAGTTTGTTTTCCTGAATAATAACTAATAGCCCTTTTGTCCTCAGATGAAACTAATGTTGACGGGGCGACGGAAGTGCAAACGGAGTTTACTTCTACAGCTGCCCTGTCCGTGCCCCTGGTTGATGAGGGCATTGATTCTCCGACCTTCCCAGTGGCAGGTCCTAGTGACATCGCTTGAAGAATTTGCGTCGAGGACGACTCAACGTCAGGAGAAGCCGTGTAAGGAGTTCCTGACAACGTCATCAGCCACCCCGCAACATTACTATATAAGAACAGTCCCTATAAGAACCGGGACACTGGCCCGCTGGGTCCTGGAGTGTACGGACGTTTTGTGTTAATTAGTGTCAGTGATTATTAAGGTCACGTAAGCCATTTTGTTTTGCCCTTTGTTTGTTAAATTAATAATTTGAAGTTTGCAGTATTTGTTTTATTAATGTTTCAAGTCGTTTAAAATTGTAAATATACACAGAGTTTGATCATTTTGTATTTCTTTTTATTAAAATCCACTTCTGAACCTAAAAGTAGTAATATTTGTCAACACCCTAATTTAGGTACGTGTAGTTGAGAAATAAATTATAAAAGTAATACGTATCAGCACTTGCATAGCGATATTCGTTTTGTTGCCAATGTTCGCGTATGGAATAATGATATTTTTTTATAATATAGGTACATATTGGCAAAAAAATCTAGAAATGTGTAGCGTGTAGCACAAAGGACTATAAATCACTCACACCAGATCACAGCTACACAAAGGACTAGGAACGCGGGCGTCAGGGTCGCCGAACATCTTTCTGAAATGTTTTATTGGCATATGTATTGACTGGAGCTCCCGGAAAGACAAAAGAAGTACTCGACTTTCGATCGGGAGCTCCAGTCAATACATATGGCAATAAAACATTTCAGAAAGATGTTTGAAGGCAAAGAACTCGTGATTTACACTGACCATAAACCGCTGACCTACGCAATTCGTAAGCCGCCTTCCGATAACGACACACCACGGCGAATCAGGCAGCTACTGTTTATCAGCGAGTTCACTACTGATATTCGACACGTGAGCGGAGCTCAAAACGTTGTAGCAGATGCATTATCACGCGTCGAAACTATCGACGTGCCCTCACCCATCAACTACGACGAGTTATCTCAAGCTCAAGAAAACGTCAGTTGTATCCCTACATTGTCTCAACAGACCAACATACAACTCAGGAAAATCATTTTACCGGGTACTAACAAGCCAATATTCTGCGAAACATCAACGCCACATGTTCGTCCCTACTTAACAGCTGATTTTCGTCGCATAGCTTTCAACGCCATGCACAGCCCAAGCCACCCAGGAGTACGATCCACACGGAAGCTGATGCAAGAGCGATTCTTTTGGCCGTCAATGAATACCGACATCAGCCAGTGGCCTAAGACATGCAATTCGTGTCAGCTCTCCAAAGTACAGCGACACAATCATAGTGACATCGCAACATTCCCACCGAGCGAACGATTTCAACATATTCACGTTGATATCGTTGGACCGCTACCGACGTCCGCATGTGGACACAAATACTTGCTCACGATGATCGACCGGTGCACACGATGGCCTGAAGCTGTACCACTTCAGGAGACAACCGCTGAAATCGTCGCAAGAAAACTCTACGAAGTGTGGATATCTCGTTTCGGTTGTCCAATAAGAATCACTACCGACCAAGGAAGACAGTTTGAAAGTAGACTATTCCGAGACCTCGCTCAATTACTCGGTGTAGAAAAAACCCGTACTACTGCATACCACCCGCAGAGTAATGGAATCGTCGAACGCTGGCACAGGACATTAAAAGCCGCACTCATGGCTAGACTAGAAAACAGCAACAAATGGATCGACGAATTGCCTGCTGTTCTAATGGGTCTCAGAGCCGCTATCCGCTCCGACTCTAACACAAGCGCAGCGCAACTCACCTACGGTCAAGCAATACGACTACCAGGCGATTTCATATCGCCAACACCAGCTACACCGAAAATGGACCACGACTACGTCAATCACCTGCAAGAAGTTATCACGAAGCTCACACCTACATACAAATCGCATGCAAACAAGCGATGTATGTTCGTCCACAACGACCTACAAACATGTAGCCACGTGTTTGTACGCGATGACACCGTCCGCAAACCTCTACAGCATCCATACCAAGGTCCATTCAAGATCATCGAACGTAAAGAAAAGTATTTTACAATCCAGCTACCAGGACGAATTAGCAATATATCGATTGATCGCCTCAAACCTGCGTACACCATCAACACAGAAGATGATCCCGGGCATACGAACAGCGAGACCAATCAAGCACCTGCAGCTACCACAGATGAGCAATCCAGCCTACATCCAGACCCGCATACGAGGGAACAACGTACCAGATCAGGCAGGATCGTCAGGACGCCTGCACGCTACGTACGCTTTGCTAAAAAGGGGGGAATAGTGTAGCGTGTAGCACAAAGGACTATAAATCACTCACACCAGATCACAGCTACACAAAGGACTAGGAACGCGGAAGTCATGGCGCGCGTCCCGGCGACCCTGACGCCCGCAGCGAGGGTTCCGATCCTGGCTCCCGCTGCGAGGGTTCCCATAAATCTTCACACATCTGCAGGTCCAACGGTCAACGTCCGTGGGAACTATAGCGAGTCGTTTAGCACGTGAAGACTGAACTGGCGCGCTTCTACATCAACCAATCATACGCCGCGGCCTGCCTCGATTAGCGAATCAGCATCAAGAACGCACGCAACACCGCGTGGACATCGCAGGACGGAAGCTGATTCGTTATTGGTTACCCCACTATCATTTAGAGATAGTTAGTATAGAGATAGTTAGTATTTAAGTGAGTGCATAGCTTGTAAGACACATTATTATCATATTCTACATCATTGTACAACATCATTATACAACATCATTATTATATCCATTCCTTGATCACACTCTTGTATCGCGTCATTTTACACGTCGAATACATTGTACTCTTTTACATTCGTGCAATACATAAAGTTCGATTTATCTGAGTTTTAATTACGCGACACGACCTACGCGCTACAAATGGAACAAATTTTTTGTCTACTGGCAACATTCCAAAAAAAAAATGACGTTTGGTAATATGTAAAGATTATTAGTAGTTTCTAATTATTGTGTGTATAGTGTTTATTTGTGTTTAATTCACGTTTAATTAAACACAAATAATGAATAAAACTATGTTTAATTAATAGTGGGTTGATGGCAACCCAAATATAGTTCGAACAGCATAGTGGCACCCCTATTATTTTCTATCCTTTTTTGCCAAGCTGTAAGTTTAAATTTACCTATTTCACACTGAAAGTACGCGCCGTACCACTATAGGGCGCTGTCGTTGCGGTGTTAATAGTGTTTAACTATATAATAATTGTTGTGTGTAATAAAGGGGCATTAAGTTTAATTAATTATAGCTCTAAATGGTCAAAATACCGCAATGAAAGCACGTGATAAAAAAAGTTGCAATTGATAATATGATCAATTAAGGTCTAATTATATCTAGTGAAAATACATTGTGAAAATATCTATGTAACCCTTTGTGCTGCAGCGGATGTAGGATTTTTTTGGTTGAGAAATAATCAAATATCTCACACTGAGCAGACTGGAAGACTTTTATTAATTAAAACCCACCCGTGTTCCTTGAATTGCCTGTGCGCTAAGGGCCACGGAATTGCTTACAAAAAAACCTGGACCCTAATAGAAGAACCCGCAGCCCTGGTAACACAACCCGCAGCCGTGTTAGTGATCCGTCAGACTCTAACTGACAAACACATGGTGGTCTTCCAAAGCAAATGATCGAGGATGCTCGCATATTTGTCTCTACTCCAGGCGGGCCATCTCCGTGTAGATGTAATTGGAGACAAAAGCGGCATAGGCGTACCCACGGGGGATGGCAGCTGCTGGAAATCTAGCAGAACATGTATGAACTCCTCTAATTTCTAAACAAAGTATAAACGAGGATTTATCTCTAACTTTTAAACAAACCACACAGTAGGCAGTAGGCACTAACAAAATGTACGATGTAATTGCCAAAAAACCGCGTGCGACTATAGACCACTAAGATTACCCACTTTAAAAATTTGATTTTCCGCCCCCTAGGCCTGACTTGCCTTCCCCTAGGCCTGTCTTGCCCACAGGCCAGAAGCTGGGTACGCCCATGAAGAGCGGCATCTTCCGACCGCCGCGCTGTATGTAACTGCTTTCGCCATCGAAGCCTCAATACTGGCACGTCATCCGAGTAAAATCTCAAACTAACTTACGGGTTGTCCTAATACTTTTTTATTTTCCTCCATATTTTTTAAAATTTTGCTCTGTCGATAAATAGAGTTCAGAAATTACGGCGCTAAACTTAAACAAAATGCCGACGAAAGAATAAGGTGCCTTTTAACAAACAATTGTGTAAAGCATTTTAGTTTTTGTATATTTATAAACATACATTTTTCCTTCAAAAAATGGCGTAATACCTTCTTAAACGCCACCGGTGATATTTTCAGAAATATTTACATCATACATAATAACTACGTGTACCGAAGGCAAATATATATATTTCATTCTCTAAATCAAGATTGGGTATTTAAGCGCCGGAATATCCAATCTCTAGTTATAAGAAAACAGCAACATTGTTTTAATTATATTTTAGTTATAAAATCTTAAATATCTTGAATGGGTGGTTCGTCCCATGCATTTCAACCAACTCTCCCAACATTGAACCCTGCAAAGCTGTTAGGGTACCTACTGCCGTTGATTTTGGTAATTAGCAGGGAACACATTAAACATTTTCTTTTGTGACTTAGGATGATTTGATGCTTCCATAAGCTTTTGGAAGACATCAAATTTAGGTGCTACGATCTGCTGAGGTGACGCCTGGGTAGTTACTTTTCTGATTGGTGTATAGGAGTAAGTATTAGTATTAGTTCCATAATCATTGTAGTCATCTATCATCTTTGAATCTTCATAGGGAGTTAATCCAATGACTCTGTTATGGTGTGGCTTGAACTGTTCTGCTTCTTGATTCATGTGAACTCTATTTGAAATCCAGTTCCGTCCTGACAATCTGTCTAAGAGAGATGACCCTGTTCCCATTGGAAATAAAGTCGGTGCATACATAATTCCAGTTCTAGTCAACACTGGCCTGTAGCGAGGTACCACCATTTCACCGAACCCTCTGATAGGACCTGAATCTGTAAAGAAAAAAATAATGATTTGATAATAACTTATTTCAATAGTTTATTTAGATTTTCTGACTTTCTCATTATCATCTCCGCGTTTAGTCCTGGTTACATCCGCGGCTTCGCGTTGGAGCCCGTAGTCCTCCGTCCTCAGTGCCCACCAGATCACGCCCCGAGGGACACAATCGAAGGTCTTTTGCATATCTAGAAAGAGCATATGCAGAGGCGTGTTCTTTGATCTGTATCTTACCAAGGCGCTCCTTAGTGCGAAGGTAGGATCCATGGTTTCGTACCCTGGACGAAACCCATTTTGACATTCCGAGACAGCACACTCCGTCGAATCCGTGTGGGATATGACCTTTATACCGCCATAGTTACACACTCCTGTACTGCCTTTGAAGACTGGAGTAATAATACTCAGTCTTCATTGGCTCGGGATTTTGTCGGTCAGAAGCACGCGGTTCAGAAAGTTAGTTAGCAGGCCCACACCGCCAGGACCCATCGACTTCCAGGCCTCAATGGGGTCAGCTCCGACAGCTTCCCGATTCGCCATGCGACGAAGAGCCGTTTGGACTTCCTTCTCCGTTATCGGGGGAACTAATTCAAGTTTTGGAGGGAGTTCTGGTGTCTGCACCTCTTGGTGCTGCTTTTTCAGCAGCTTGTGGAAGTACGAGCGCCACCTCTCTTCCAGCGAGAGGTCTTCACATAGTAGGATGCCAGTAGGATTTTTTACACAACGACACTTGGATGTATCCTGTGCCACTTTCACCCTGGAAAGTGCCAACTTGTAAATGAGCTTTTGCCCCTCAGACGATGCCAACTTCTCGTAGAGCGGTTGCAAATTGTCTCGTCTGGCTCTGGCTACAGCTCTTTTAGTGGCACGTTTGGCAACCCTGTATGCATCGCGATCTTCAGGAGATCTGGTCGCTTGTCACGTTTTGAAGAGGGCTTTCTTCACCTTAGTCTCCCTTTGGACTGTGTCGTTCCATCATCAGGTCTCATTCATTTCTGACATTCTGCCCTCAACCACTCCCTCAATTCAGCCCTTACGCTCAACTTCAAACCAGTGAAATGTTTGATATTAAAATAATAATCCTGTGGGATAAATAGGCATCAAATTATAAGTAGGAATTGCTTTCATTTAGACAGTTCAACCACATTAATTGCACTATTTAGACAATTAAGGGTACAACTCGCGCGGAGTAAATATGAACTATTTATTTTATTTGATAATATGGCGTACAAAATTAGAAGGTAAGTATCTACAAATATACGCGTGCTAATTCTCTTGTACACAAACTAAACTAACATTTTAGTTTAGTCCTGTTAAATTAAGACATTCCACAGACAGTTTAGACGCGATTGTTAACATGGCGACCAAAAATACCATAACATATTTATTAATTATCTTCTGTCCTTTTCTTAATGAAATTCATATAAAGAAAAAGATACAATGGATTTAAATTTAGTTTAGTTTGTGAACAAGGGAATCGAGGCCGGTTTAGACCCGTTTATAGTAAACATGGCGACCAAAATACATCAATTTATGTCAGGCGTGGACTAATTTGACAGGTCTTAACTAATATTGGCCTCAGGACTTTCTGGCTTTTGTTGCTTTTTTTTAAATATATATAACTTGTATTTATTTTTAATTATGTTTAACCTAAGATCTTTCTCTACGAGTGTAAATAAGTAAATATTTTTTCTTTCTTTCTAAGCGAATTGTTCTTTCAATTATTTCAATTAAATTTCACGGTAAGATTTCTTCGGAATCGATCGGCAAGTTCGATACACAAATAAATACATACATAAATACATATCTATAGACAAATCACACAGATTGAGCTAGCCCCAAAGTAAGTTTGAGACTTGTGTTATGGGATACTAACTCAACGATACTATATTTAAAATAGATACATATAGATTAACATCCAAGACCCAGGCCAATCAGGAAAATATCGTTTTCCATCATGACCTGGCCGGGGATCGAACCCGGGGCCTCCACGTCGCAGACAGGGTTGTTGATCGCTGCGCCACGGAGGACGACTGACGATGGGAATAAAGAAGGCAGTGTGTACCTCACCCAGTCCTATCTGTCAAACCAAACCCCATTGAGTTCGACGTCCAACATCCCGAGCTCAATTCTCAGTTAAATTCAGTTTTAATTTCAGATTTTACAATTTGGCTATTTCTAGAGACAAAATGCAGTGGAGCTATCTTAAACTATTATGTTCTTATTACCTAACATCCTATGATTATCAGCATGTGGCTCATAACGTCTTACATTCGTTGGTCTTTCATTAAACTGTTGTCTCCTTTCAGGTTGTCTTGTTTCCATTCTGCCTCTGACTTCCAAGTCCATTTTTTTATCCATATAATCTTCAACACTGTCATCTTCAACATTATCTTCATTTCCTGCTTCATGCGCATAATTGTTTTCATCAGAATGAAAGTTTTCTGCACTTCTCCCACCAATTTCGTCTTCGTGGACAGTGGTACTGTCTTCATCGTGATTGTAAGCTTTAGTAATATCTTCGAAAACAGTAGATATTTTATTGTGACTATTTTCTTCAGTAGAAACCGCACCAGTTATTGATATTACGTCATCATTATCATCTCGGTTTTCTAAGGATATCTCACCGGAATCATTTATTAAATCTTCAATAAACGCGTCGTATTTGGCTTGAGTATTTGTTATTTTCGTGTTTGCTTCTCTTATTACTTCTGTGGCACTTTCGTTTTCATACGGTTTATTGCTGTTTTCTACTAAAGGCTTGTCTTGTTGATCAGGAACTATAATATCCTTTTGAACAATTTGTATTGAGGCGGACTCATCTTCATCATCATTACTCCCAGTATTTTTAGTATTGTCTGCTATTTCTTCTGATTTATCTGCCTACAAATTTTAACAACATATTTTAACGTTGGAAATAGGGCTCGATCTCAGAATACCAGATTACTTACTGAATAAAATATAAAATGGGTAGGTATCTACTCATATTAATTTGATACAGTAAATAAGAAAATAATAGCAATTACCTTTCCAGTGTTTAAATAACTACAAACCAATAAAATAAACAGAACAAAAAATACTTTAGTCATCGTGACATATTTAAGTATGTACTATCAGACTGATAATACTTTGAGAACTAAAATGTAGCTACGGTGGATGTAGTGATTATCCACGATGTAAGAAATCGATTATCATACTTTGCAAAGTATGCTTTTACGACAGCCGTGGACAATTGGAAAGCTACTTATACCGTAGACAGTTACACTCACTTAGTTTTTTATGTTGATTAATTTTCATGCGTATTTAGGTATACACGGCTTCACAGCAACTGATACATTTTCAGTTTTACCTGAGTTCTTTTTTTTTATAAAATAATAAACTAGCGCTTGACCGCAATCCTGCCTGATGGTAAGCAGTGACGCAGTCGTTGATGGTAAAGCGCATTAGTTTATTAAGAGCCTATTCACTTTAGCCTTGAAGACACTCAAATTGTAGTCCGACGGAAACACCGCCGCTGGCAAACTGTTCCAGTCCCTCGAAGTACGCGGTATAAAGGAGGAGGCGAAACGCTTCGTCTCATTATATTAGTTTTTCTTACAACCAGAAGTGAGTTTATAATTATTATGTATACCTAGGATTTTTCATTACACTTTTTTGTGTAATTACCGAATTAATTCATTTTTACTTTAAAATCTTATTGGGTTATAAAAGTATAGCAATTATGAACTGTCTAAAGTGAAAAAATATTAATATATATATTTTTTTAATCACGAAAAACCCGACGAAAAATTCCACCACTGGGGGGTTCAGAACCGTGTACTGGATCCATGGTAATCGTTTGTGCGTCGATGTCAGATACATCATTTATGTGTCTGGTGTATGGTTGTGTTAATTTCTTTTAGTCTGTGCTAAATAAATGATTTTTGTTTATTTCTATTGCCGCTTTGACAAAAAAATCTAAAAACAGGACTTTTTTATTAATTTCTATAAATAATTATTTTTGTTTATGTGCTTTTACTTAGCTTGCATAATTTCAGCTATTTAGGACTTTAGGCTAGTTGTAGTTGTAGATCTAGATTGTCTCGTACTGATCGCCTCATACAAAGGGTGATCAGAAATCGACGTATTAATAAAATTCAAAGGTTATAAATCTGCTAACAAAAAATAGAACGAAAATATTCCAGAAAAGGTACGAAATTCTTTTTTTTTACTTTTTTGATTCGTTTTGTGGACAGCACTATTGTGCAGTGAGAAAGAAAGAGTAGGTATAAAAATATATGGACGAAAGCCAATGAAATGTGGGTGATATAAAAAAAGCTATTATTTTGACATTACAAACAGACACTTTACTATTTACAATATTGTATTGTAACTTACTTAAGATATCTATCTTTAAAATTGGCTTCAAGGAACCGTACAATGAAAACCCCTGGTGGACTTAAAAAAAAAGTATATTTATAACAATATTAAGTTAATTTTGCAAACTTATAATTAATCCTTTAGCATTTGAGTAGGTGCCAGCCACGAATAATAGCACTCCAACTATTAGAACTACTACATTCTTCCACAATCGCCATTTATACCTTCCGAGGCCTGGAGTTTCCCATACCACAAGTAATTCGATGATGGCTGGGAATATGAAACCCATATTCGACAAGCAAAATGCACCGAGCTGGAAAAGAACATCAGTATCAGGATCTAAAGGACAGAAGAAATTATTACTCTAATGAAAAACGTTGAAGATTTAATCACAATCTAAGTTCACCGCCTCTAAGTTGTCTAAAATGTGGGGAAATCAAGGGCTCTAGTCTGCTATTTTTATAAATTTGTCATTCCAACACTATTCCATTGTCATTGTGCTAAAAACTTCGTAATTTGCTAAATTCATAATGGTTTTTATTGATTATTCTCAAACCAACACAATATTTGTTATTTTTAAATTTTAATCACCAAACTTTCGAGTTTGGTGGCGAGAAGCTCTTGTTAATTACAAGCAAGTGTTATAGTAAGAACTTAAACTACCAACTATGCACTTTAAGGACACTTAAAGACCAATGGTACTAGTGTGGTGTGGTTATGTGGTTAAGGTGTGGTTATAGTATGGTTATGGCGTGAACAATTATTATATACAAAATAACATATATTTTTTTAATGGGACAAAACCCGCCACATATTTTTTTGAGACCGCCAGAAAAACGCCGTGCAATGAAGCTCGACGAGTCCCGGAGAAACGATTCAACTGTCTTGGGTCTCACAACGAAATTAATCAGAAAAGAATAGCGGAGGAGTAAGAAAAAAAGATATTTTTTCCACTTCCGTCCATAACAAGCAGGAGACATAACAGAACTAGGCCAATCGGCACAAAGGGACATTATTGCAACTGGGAGAAGCCCAGATTGCCAAGCACCACGGAATAAAATTTGATTAAGTTAATGGGTCCTAAGTAGGTATATGCTGTTACAATTGATTCCAATAATAGGTATGGCAAAAGCGCCTGAACACACGGAAATTGGTTCTAGTTTCTACAAGGTCCGTATAATAAACGACTCCGGATGTAACTTGTACACTATCCAACATAATATTGCGTTCATTCTGCCAAAGAATACACTTCCACAAGATGTAATGTGCGGACTGTTCAAATTCACAGTTCGATGTAGAACATTGACACAAAGGCGAAGGAACAAGTTTAAAAGAATACAGTTTAAAATAACATATTTACCAGTCCCATTAGATTTCCTATATTCGGAAAAGCGATTGCTAAAGAAGTGATGATAACTATGAACGTAGCTCGGTAGACTCTCTCCCATATCCAGTATTTCTTTGGGTCATGTTTCTTGGACACATAATGCCACACTAGGTTGAATGGGGCCCAAAAATTCAGTGCGAATGTTACAAAAATCATAATTGCCATCAAGACCTTCAGGATTGTTGGGAAGCTGTAACAGAAAAATTTATAGTGGTAAGTCATTAATCTACCATCGCCAAAACATACATCTGACCATTTTAAAAACAAAAACCTATGCAAATGACCACGTAGCGTCTGTAATTAAAACAGTAGAGGATCCTTATTAGGTCCATTTTTTAGGTAATATGCACTGCAAGCAGGACAGTTCATTCGGATTTTGGAGATAGTCTTTTTCATCTCAGCGTTAATCCTAGTCGTATCCGAAGTTTTTCAGCCCTGGAGTCTAGGGTCCGCTTTACCAGTCTAACTGCTAATTTTTGGCTAAATTTCGATATTTTCCTTGAAGCGACTGCCATCCGACCTCCACAACCCGAACGCGATATCGAAGCATTGCAGTTAGACCAATTGTAGGACTTTTGAGGGCTCCAACAACCCGTAACAACTGCCATTAGATGTTTTTATGGCAACCGGAACCAACAGCTTAACTGTGCTTTCCGAGGCACATTATTGTTATTATTAATCATAATGTTATTATTAATCATTACAACACTATAAGTCCGCTATGTTCAACTGTTGCGCTTACGGCCATTAGCTCAACGAGGCAGTGCTTAGAACTATCAATTTGTTTAACCTTTTCCCAACTATGTTAGGTTCAGCTTCAAATATAACCGGATGCAGCTGTTAACTGCAGCTGTTACTGTTAACTGTTTTCCGAGTGTTTCGTAAATAATGGCGAACCAACGGCGGGAGATTATAGTCTTCAATCGATCCGTGGGGCTTTAATTAATCAGTGAAGAGCAGCGCTCCTGCATCAGGTAGTACTTACATCTCTGATGGAAAATTCAGTGTGACCGGTGATATTGATTTTTCTCCAAAGCCCCAATATCCAAAGAATCCGACCAGAACCAGAAATGAGACCACCACCGTCATTCCTGGAAGAGAGAAGTAGTTATAAGAAGTTGATATAAACAGCCCAGCACACAATGTATTGGACTACAGCAGGTAAAGCTACCCGATCAAACTCTCGAATATTCTCAATCAACCTTGAGCCTTAATGCTTTAACAGCAAAGTTGAAAATCGAATAAATAAATTTGACAGATCGTAGTAGCGTGATGTGCTGTCGTCTATACCTACTAAATTTATTACATATAATTGTTGGAAAAAGAACACCAAGGTGTCCTAATAAAGTTTAGATTCCGTTAGCAATTCCAATTATTAATATGTCTGTGACATCATAGACACGTATAATTTTATTAAAAAAACGTAACATATAAAACGCTTACTATGCCAGTCTTAAATATACGTAAATTACATTAATACGGAATTTATTAAAAAAAAAAATGTGATTTAAAACTGCCGATGTATGCTATGTCGTGGTGGCCTAGTGGTTAAAAGACCAGCCTCTCAAGCATGAGTGCGCGGGTTCGATTCCGGGTCAGGCAAGTACCAATTTAACTTTTCTAAAGTTATATGTACTTTCTAAGTACACACATCAAAAGTGTCTAGGGATCAACATATATTTTTGCAATAACTTTTCTCCTGATTGATATTAATTAAAATTTTCTTTAAGGATTCATCAAATAAAGTGTTTTCGTTTGTCACAGTAACGATAAACCAAGTCACCTTTGCATTAATAAAGAAATTTGCCATTTTCCTAATAAAGGGATATTTGACATTTAAACCACTAACACAAAAGTTCGAAAAAAAGACTGAAATAACAGTTTTCTCTAAAATTTTATTGGGTAACTTAAACAATTAATAATCCGTGTTTCTACCGCGAACACTAACAACACAAGAACATCGGTTTGGCATACTCAAAATGAGTTCATCCAAATCACGCTGTGGAATGGCCGCCCATGTTCGTTGCAACAACAAAAAAAGGACTTCTTGCGACTGGATACCCTCCATATTCGGCAGAGCTCTTCTCTGTAGCATATCCCATGCATGCTCAATCGGGTTCAAGTCTGGCGACTGAGCAGGCCAGGGCAGGACATTGATGTTAGCTGCGGCGAAAGTCTGTCTTACAACTCTTGCGGTGTGCGGTCTTGCATTATCATGCATTAACTGAAATAAGGGACCGATTTGCACTTGTAGAGGAACGATGACGTCTGATACAATCGTCTCAGCATAAATTTGAGCGTTGAGGTTGCCTCTGATCCAAATCAACTCAGTTCTTCCGCCGATCCAAATACCCGCCCATACCATGATGGTTCCTCCACTATAAGGATGGACTTCCTGGCAGGATTTTAATCGCTGTTGGCGTCCAGGGGTTCTCCAGTGTCGTATACGTCTTGTATCCGGTCTCATACCAAAACGAGACTCATCAGAAAAGCACACGAAACGCCATTGTTCTTCTGCCCAATTTCTGTGTTCAAGAGCCCATTGATATCGAATCCTACGATTGTGCATTGCTATAGGTGGTACCCGTAGCGGTCTTCGGGAATGAAGTTTCACTTCATGCAAGCGGTTTCTGACTGTTTGGTCGCTAATTAAGTTCCCTGAAGAGTGATGAAGCCTCACGGCTAACATCATGGCGGTTATTGTTGGAGCTCTTCGAGTTAAGATTTAAATGTATCGGTCTTGTCTCCGTGTGGTGCAGCGATACCGTCCTCCATGGCGCTCAGCCACGGTACCAGTGCTTCGGTAACGTGTCCAAAGTCGACTGATAACACTCTGACTTGTATTCAGAGCTAAAGCCACAGTACGTTGCCGGGAACCAGCTTCTATCATTCCCACGGCTCTGAGCATTTCTTCCCTGCTTAAATGACGTCGCGGCTCCATAATAACGTTGGTTTTAATCAGTAGTAGGGAAACAGTAGCACTAATAATATCTTCAATGCGTTGTATGTTTTTATAGGGAAAATATTGACAGCTGATTTTCATCTTTTACTCGAATTTGATTCACAGTTCCTGATTCAAATTATGAAATGCACCAAAAAGGATCCATATAAATTTATAAAATCATAAATTTATTACAAAGCCACATCTCAATCTCAAGAAATCCGCATAAAAATGCTTGATCCCTAGACACTTTTGATGTGTGTATATCTTGGACACCAATGGCTGAAGGTGAAGGAAAACATCTTGAGGAAATCTGGATTTAAAATCTGAAATCGCCAGCTCGCGTTGAGCAAGAGTGGTAATTGCGCTCAATCCTTCTCTGTATGAGAGGAGACCTATGCCCAGCAGTGGGACAATTAAAAAAGGTTGATGCACATCATCTTGTACGCTAAAATCCATAAGTTGTGTTTAACGAGTCCTCGAGTGGAGACCGCGTCTCGGTAAACGTAGTGTAAGACGCCCTTGGGCGAGATGGAGCGACGACATCAAAAGGTGGCTGGTAGTAGCTGGCGGAGAACTGCTCTGGAGCGAGCTTGTTCGCGTGCCATGGAGGAGGCCTATGTCCAACAGTGGCCAAAACCACTGCCCTCCTTGTACTTCGCTGGGAAGATGCAGTTGCCTGACAAAGTCCCCAGCTCCCCTTAAAAAAGACAAATGACTTTTGGGCCAACAACATAAAATTCAATTGGGCCAGCAACATGAAGAAGAAGATCGTATACAGTATGTTAAGAAAACCCTGTCCGACCCATAAGGATAATAAAGGTTAGGTAAACACATGACCAAATATAATATAAAATTTTACGTAATCATCATAGTACCCATACAAATGAATTTTGAAATAATCTTTTTTCCCTCGAATTAATTCCAACTTCCCCGAAATTTGGACAGACAAAGCCTTGCCGCCAAGCGATTTGTCGTGTTCCGGCATGATGTCTGGTGAAGCCGTTCGGAGGACGGGTCTGAGCAGTTGTGTTGCGATGTGTGCCGGGTACGATGCGCCTAATGTTGTTGTGTTGGGAGTTTGATCGTGGAGGGGCTTCAGATCAATGTCCCTTTGGCGCAGCATCGTTGGTCGTGTTGTTGGGTTTAACATTGCATCACCTCGCTCAACTGCCGTCTTCCTTCCTATTCGCTAGGTTTTTCTGAGTGAATAGGCTCTTAATAAACTAGCGCGCTTTACCATCAACGATCGCGTCACTGCTTACCATCAGGCGGGAATGCGGTCAAGTGCTAGTTTATAACTATTAAAAACAATAAAAATAAAAAAAAAGTGACAACACCGGTATTATTATGAGCGAATAGCGATGCGACCACGTGCCGCGTGCCCTGCCGCCCGCCGCCCGCGGATGGGTGCATAACGCACATTTATTAAGTCACCTCTTTTTGCGAAATAATGTTTATTTTTTTAGGTTTTTTTTTTAAGTTTAGCCCGGTTTGTTATATCCATTAGTCGAATCAGTCATCGATACCTAACAATACCTTCACGGGTCGGACAAGGTTTTCTTAACATACTGCATACATATTCAACCTAAAATGTTCCCACTGTGAGGACACAGGCCTCCTGTCAGTGAGAGGTAGTGGGTTGTAATTTACCACGCGGGCTCTCTCTCTAGTCCATGCCGGTTTCCTCATGACGTTTTTCTTTCACCGTTTTGAGAGCAGTGGTAACGCAATAATTTACACAAAGTTAAGAGCCTGATAGGGTTCAAACCCCTACAACTTTTAAATCACGGCCAATACTATTGGGCCACTGCAGCTCTCAAGAAGATCATACTCTCATCCTCAATACTCTTTGTTACCGTTGAGAACTCATACTACAAAGTTCACACAAATCGACTGATCGCGACATCTCGTGGCAGAGAACGACACCATACGCTACGTAATAGCAAATCTTCACCGTGATTGGTTTTACCAAAAATATTGTTCCCTTTCCCCTATCCTCGAAAATTGTATATAAGATGGCGAAGACATAATTTAAAAACGTCAGAAACCCAACACATCGTTTTAATCAAAATCCTCAACACTATAAACCTAAGTTTTCACAAACTTCACCGCTCCCGCTACAGCTACCTATGGATTTTTGAGGACCTCAATTAAGACTTACCGGCACACAATACCATAGGGAATTGCTTGGGATTCTTCATATTGTTCTCGATAGGCAACGAGACGCCTATACCTTCCATACTAAAGACTACAATGCCACAGAATTCAAAGAATCCAATGACATCTTTCCATGCAGGCATTTCGGAGATCTTTGGTGCCGATTGTTGGCTGTACACGATTGTGGCTATAACACAGGACACTGAAAAAAAAATGTATGTTAGGTATGTGCCCTCAGCACATCATTTTCAATATACAGGATGTATTTGACATCATAACGCAAACTTCGCGAAAAGGCTAGACCACATGCCACCAATAAAATTATGATTGTCATTAATGTCATTAATGAGCGGTTACAGAAATTACAGTGTTTAAAAAAAAGTGTTGGCTCGGCCTTTGAACGTTGCAAGCGTGCCGCCGTGCGTGTTTGTAGATATGACGTTGGCCCCTGATGTGAACTCTATTAAATCAGCTGATAGGATAGTTTTTTTTAGTTTTGTTCACAATACGTTTTTTGTGTAATTAGCGAATTAATTAATTTTTACTTTAAAATCTTATTGAGTTCTAAATATATAGCAATTATGAATGGTCTAAAGTGAAAAAAACTGCATATATTATTTTATAAATCATGAAAAAGCCGACGAAAAATTCCCCCAGTGGGGGGTTCAGAATCATGTGCTGGATCAATGGTATTCGTTTGTGCGTCGATGTCAGATACATCCATTATTCTTTTACGTAAAAATATAATGTCTAACGGAAACTATATATACATTTTAAGGGCACGGCTTCTTTTGGACGATATCGAATGATATTAGAAAGATTTCAACTCAAAGCACTACGACCCTTCGTAAGGCGAGTATCCTCCCTTAAGTTGGTGACACTAAAACAACCACTACGATTCGGACAAAGCGTTTCGCCTCGTCTTTTAGATCGGCGGTCTTTCCGTCTGACTCAAATTCATAGTAATAATGTGTTACCTAATTAGGAGAACTCCTCTTTGTGAGATAAATTGAATCGTAATTATCCACGTTGGCCAACGCGGCATTGTTTTCTAAATAAATTTAACGAGACAATACTCTGTCTTTCCGATATCTTCGATGTTAACTATGGATCGAACTTACCAATAAAAACATCAGCGATAAGCGTGAATGGAGCCAAATACTTCAAGGTTGTTATCATGCAGAGTAGCAGGATAGGCACTAATAAAGTCAATATGTAAAGTCTTAAATAATCCAAGTTTTCTGTCCCCTCGTCCGTTTCCGCCAGCTGCTGTATGGTCTTCGCTATTATGATCTGGTAAACACAGCAGGCTCCAAATAGATCTATACATATGATTACGTCTACTGCATACCTGCAATTGATAAAATATTTTTTATATACAGTGTGTTAAGAAAACCCTGTCCGACCCATAAGGATAATAAAGGTTAGGTAAACACATGACCAAATATAATATAAAATTTTACGTAATCATCATAGTACCAATATAAATGAATTTTGAAATAATCTTTTTTTCCCGTGAATTAATTCCAACTTCCCCGAAATTTGGTAATTTTTAAAAAAGTGACAACACCGGTATTAATATGAGCGAATAGCGATGCGACCACGTGCCGCGTGTCCTGCCGCCCGCGCCCCGCGGCAGGGTGGTTAACGCAGATTTATTAAGTTACCACTTTTTGCGAAATAATATTTATTTTTTTAGGGGGATTTTTTTTAAAGTTTAGCCCGGTTTTGTATCCATTAGTAGAATCAGTTATCGATACCTAACAACACCTTCACGGGTCGGACAGGGTTTTCTTAACATACTGTAGTTATAAACTAGTGCTTGATTACAATCCCGCCTGATCGTAAGCAGTGGGCACGCCACAATAGCGGCGGCAAGTCCCCTCTTTGAAGAGTGGCTAGACATACGTCACTACGCCTTCACCTTCCGCCTGACGTGATGGTTCTCACCGGACAATACGGAAGAAAACGCTAGGGTGTCACAATTGTAGGGATCGCCCTGAGGACACGGTGGAGCAAACGGTGGTAGTCTACCCGGCTTGCGTAAAGCACCGCCGTGTCCTCATGGCGGCGATCGGACGCGTCTGGTCCTGGACCAAGCCATAGTATAGAGCGAGAGAGCATGGCAAGCCGTCAAATCCTTTTGCGAATTAGTGATGCTGGAAAAACAGGAGGCGGAGTGCGTGAGGGAGCGGGAATCTCATCGCCTTCACATTTCGTTGTCGGGTGACAATATCAGACTCCCGGCCACCGCAGTCGCGGGCTTGCAGGCGGCGAGCATTGGGCAGCTCGCCGCCCGGTAAGTACCAATCCCTGGTCGACGGCGCGTTGTGTTTCATGCGCGCCTCAAAGAGATGTCAGCATATCGTGACGGGGTCCACGAAGACCGATGCGACCGTGGATCAGGGTTGCGGGTTGGTCAAAAGATAAACCGTGGCCCTGGCGCACAGGCAAGTGAAGGAACACTGGTGGGGTTTAGTCAGTAAAATTCTGACAATTCTTTCCAATTCGCCCAGAGCGGGAGAGCTCATTTGAACATTTCCTATCCACACCGAAAAAAATGGTAAGCAGTGATGAAATCGTTGATGCTAAAGCGCGCTTGGTTATTAACAGTCTATTCACTCTAGCCTATTCTCTAAATACCTATATATTTTGACTTACATTTTCTAAGCTATTACTAAGTACTCCTGCCTATGACAGACACGCGTCAATGTTAGAGGTACCAACTGATTGATTCTGTAAAAATCTCACAAAAAAAGTTGAGCGGCGAAGGGCGTTTAACGATCTTCGTCCACTATAAGAAGGACCATGCGGAAGACGACATTGGGGCACTGTCATTGCTAGAGCGCCAAGGCTCAAAGAGGGGACATGGTGTAAACGGGCTTAGGGGAAGGATGTGCGGTCGTGGTATCAGCCGCACTTGGTGATGCCGCCCGCTAGAGATGGCGGGCTGATACCAGACGGGGGTCAGGCGGATCTCCCGGGCTGGATGCCCATGGTACTCGAAGGGATAGTGGGGTATTAGTAGGAAGGAGTCCGACATAATCTTCCGTTATTTCCAGACGGAGGGTATCTACAGAGTGGTGCTGACAATACGAGAACGCAGGATGCTTCGGTCATGAACCTGTAAGCGCTTCCTTATCAACATGTACATCATGTAGAAAATGTGAAAAATAAGAAATAATTTCCTGTGACTAAACTAATGAACATATTTATATGATTTCTTATGGGTAGGCTAAGAATGTGTTGAGGTACACGATGTTTAATTTATTGTCGTATTGTCAGCACCACGAAGGATTTCGTCACGAAAAAAATCGTGAAGTGATCATAGAGTGTCAATTCTGTCTCTGCTCTCTTATAAATGTAATACTTACCTAAACCACTTGCTATATTTCCTCAATCTTGGAAAAGGCCCTACTTCTAAAGCTGCTTCTGCGACGTCTGGATATGACATTTGTGGTAAATGTAGCCTCTTGTACAGTATCTGTGCTGACGTAACTAAAATCTGGAAAGCAAATGAAAAATTATTTTAATGTAGTAATTATTTATTATAATATAAAATATTTAAAATGAATTGTCTAATATCAATATTTAAAAGAGTGTCCATGAAATTTCTGATCATTTCTTCTCGTATTACGTTTTGGAGAAGAACAAAAAGTGACATGTGGCAAGGAGGCGCATGATTTTATAAATTTACAGTCATATTACAAAGTTGAAGAGTTTGTTTGAACGCACTAATCTCGGAAAGGACTGGTATTCCATTTATTGATGAAAGCTTTAAGGCTATATGACATTACGTTGCGATTAATAGGACCAAAGAAAGTTGTACAACTGTGTCCGCTTCAGATGCGTTCTCTGAGTAAACGATTCATGTTACTCAAGAAGTATAACATATCTTCGTAATCGCGCTTAAAATAACAGAATTTGACGTGAACGAAGTCATGGGCAACAACCACTAGCTTATATGTATATACAGAATGTTCAGACCAATATAACCGAACAGCTCAGCGTTTTGGCTTTCGTGCATTCCTATAAAACTGATACAATTACTTATTAAAGTCAGTGCGTTTTCGGCGGTCGATCGCGTAACTCAAACCATATCAAAACCATACAAACCATCTTTTAGATTAAACCAACATAGCTTTCTCACTTATAATCATTATTTTGTCTAAAACATAAAATCATAACCAAATTAAAGTCGTATCATTTAAACCGAACCAATAACAAACCATAACCATCAATTAAACCAAAACTATCATTCAATCTAGAAAGTTGGTATCGCGCAGAAACCATACTTTCTACACAGGATGACAGGGAATCCCGATGTATTCCTTGAATGACGTTATATTAGAGATCATTCGAGTGTCTGATGTGATGTGTGTGTTATGGTCTATGAAAATGAAAAGTCATTCAAATTAGACTGAGAATCATATATTAGACGTCATATTCTGCCGTGTTACCGAAAAGGGGCACAACTAACACTATTTATCAAGGAAAAAAAGGCCTATCTGCCTCATTTTTTGTAGATTGTTAGCTACAGAATTAACGGAGATAGCTCTCATTGGTTGAGAGTTCTTACAACCGGGCCAATCTCTCTACTAAAAACTCATACTAGGCCTACTGGTCTTGCATTTGCAGTCTTGTGGTATGAAGACATACCAGGCCGTAAAAAGAGGACATCATTAGTTGCTTTGGGACCTTTTCCAAACAAAACTGAGATATTAAACGTATACAGAGTAGGTATCTTTTAGTAGGTAGGCTCTTCATATCTCGTATATTTAGTAAATTCTGCAGAAGTTTACTTTGAATCCATTACTTTACGCAACTTGGAGACCTTATTGTTTTTGTAAACTTCGTTTTCTTTTTCGATACCAAATTATTGACTAAGAGACATTTTAAAGTGTCATTTTTAATAAACAATTCTGCATTTTTTTGTTGAGTCCTTCAATTTTTTATATAATTAATAATAATTGATAATACTTTAGGTACTTAATTTATTTGTGTAAATTAAAAAAAAATCTATTTTCTTTCAACTTACTTATTTTATTTCTTATACAATGACTTTTATCACCCTCTTTTAAAATGTACAATCCCACTGAAGAGACAATAAAATACGAGTGTGAATTTGTGAGTATATTTTATTAAAAAGTAAAAGCCTTAATTAATTGTATTCACTGAAAATTATTAAAATAAATACCTGTATAATACAATTAAATAAGGCCTTTACTTTTTTACATTTAAGTATATTTTATCTTATAAAATTATTTAAATAACAGGTATTTATTTTAATAATTTTCAGTGAATACAATTAAGTAAGGCCTTTACTTTTTCACAATTAAGTATATTTTATTTTATATTTACTGGTATTTATTTTAATAATTTTCAGCGAATACAATTAAGTAAGGCTTTTTAACGTAAAATCTTAAATGTTCACTCAAGATTTTACATTGAAAAGGCATATTTGGTTAGATGTGCCTTTTAGACAGAACATTTCTCTTTTCCTATTATTTTTTATGTTAAGTTAAAAAGAAATATGCTAATTATTAAGTAAATCCATTGAAATTAAAGGTACTAAAAAAACAATTTTTTTTTACATTTACACAATTTCAAAAAACACATTTTAAACCTGCTTTTTTTAACAAAATTCTAAAAATATTTCAATCTCGATTTTCTCAACATTTGTAAAATGTTAGTTATGCCTTTTTGACGACGGCAGTATTATGTATGTATACAAATTTATTCAAATCAAATCAAATCAATTCTTTCTTTTTTTTACTTACATATGTAGAAAGTAGTAAGAAAGAAAGACCTTCTTTTTTTCTTTCTTTCTTATTCAGAACACACTATATTCAGGTTTCGTATAAAGAAAAAGTAACCTTACCTGATGCAGGATTTGTGTGACGTCAGTATGAAGCGTTGTTCACATGTAATGTTTGTAGATACATTTCACAAATAAAATACTTACATGTACGCAATAAGCTATGTAGAATCCGAAGATAATTGTAACAAATAGGGATGTCCATAGGCCACATTTCATGTACGCCTCGTGAATTCCAAGGATGCCACCACCGAGACATCCTTTGATCAAATGGCCTATTGATTCCAGAGCACTGAAAAAAATCCAAAAATATATTATTCGCCGACTAAACGCTCAAAAGAATAAACTAATATGTAGGTAATCTTCTATTGATTTCTTATTGAAATAAATATCAGTTTAAGATTAGTTTAATTGAACAAGGGAATCATACCTCCTGCCTGGAACCATGCCTCTCAAGTATGAGTGCGCGGGTTCGATTCCAGGTCAGGCAAGTACCAATGTAACTTTTCTAAAGTTATATGTACTTTCTAAGTATATCTTGGACACCAATGACTGAAGGTGAAGGTAAACATCTTGAGGAAACCTGGACTTTAAGTCTGAAATCGCCAACCCGCATTGAGCAAGCATGGTGATTACGCTCAATCATTCTATGTCTGAGGGGAGACTTGTACCCAGCTATTCCCCTTAAATTTATTAATGTAATGATTGTAAGGTAATTTCTAGGGAATTATTATATTCTAGAAAAATTAAAATATCATCCAGATAGAAAATTCTTACATTGAAAAATCTGGACTAAAAATTTAAAAATCAGTGGGCCGATAAAAAAGGTTGTTTTTGTTAATGATGCTGATGATGAATCATACATAACCAGCCTATAATGTTCCATTCCTGGTGTTGGAAACTCCTTCGTCTAAATGACTCATGTCACTTTTTAAAACAAAATTACACCTATGACTCTGAAAAATAAATGGCGATTCGGTACATAACTTCGGCTTTTTCCTTCATCTGGTGACCGTGACAGGACATGTATGTTAGAGGTCTTGCATTAATAAGAGCTTCACACCTGGGACACAGGCCTCCTCTCAACGAGAGGGAGTGGACTGTAATCTACCACACGGGCACAGTGAGGATTGGTAGATGTCACATATTTTCGAAGTTTTGCCTCTAAGACATGCCGTTTTCCTCACCGCTTTTCGGCCTCCATCGTTTTTGATAGCAGTGATGATGAAATAATTTACATAAAGTGCCGATGCCCGATGGGGCCGACGGGTTCTCGAGAGGCGACCACGCACCGAAAGACGCAGCGTGAGTAGGGCCCGGATAAGGTGGACCGACGACCTAGTGGTCGTCGTATTTTCTCGGTGGTAGGCCTTAACATCGGCCGTCGGCAGAAGTTACCACCCACCAGACGATTTGTCGTGTTCCGGCATGATGTCTGGTGAAGCCGTACGGAGGACGGGTCTGAGCAGTTGTTTTGCGATGTGTGCCGGGTACGATGCGCCTAATGTTGTTGTGTTGGGAGTTTGGTCGTGGAGGGTCTTCAGATCAATCTCCCTTTGGCGCAGCATCATTGGTCGTGTTGTTGGGTTTAACATTCCATCACCTCGCTCAACTGCCGTCTTACTTCCTATTCGCTCAGTTTTTCTGAGTGAATAGGCTCTTAATAAACTAGGGCGATTTACCATCAACGATCCGATCACTGCTTACCATCAGGGATTGCGGTCAAGCGCTAGTTTATACTAACTATTAGTGAAAGCCGCGGGAAACCGCTGGACGCGGGAGGCACATGACCAGTCGTTGTGGGGATATTCGGGGGAGACCTATATCCACCAGTGGACATCTTTAGGCGGAAATGATGATGATGATGAAAGTGCCTGATGGAGTTCTAATCTTCGCCCTACAATTTATAAGTCAGCGCCGGCAGTCTAGTGATATCAACCGCAAGGGAATTATTCCCAGTGTTAAATCAATCTTGAACACTGTTTCTCCAAAAACGTGCTACAATTTAAAGTAACGAATTCACCGCGAAGGTTGAATCATTTAAAGATGAATTGCTTATTATAGATGACAACAAACAAATTGATGGTAATATTATACGTTCAATAATAATCTAAAATGGTATGCGTTGCTGTAATATAATGCTCGACACGTGAACTTAAATAATATACTTTAATTGTCTGATATGCAGCCTGCGTGGCGTAGCGGTAGGGAGCGCGGCTGCTGCGCAAGGAGGCGTGGGTTCGATCTCAGTGCAGTGCAAATATACCTGCCGGAAGCTCGGGCTAATAAGGAAACAATCCGGTCCGAAAGAGAGGCTATGGTAGAGCGTACGATTGCTGCACTAAAGGCAGTCTCCGAATGGGGCAATGCCAATCTTGTAGCATTCAATGCCGCCAAAACACAGGCGTGTCTTTTCACCGCCAAAAGGAGCCCGTTCACCTTGGCTCCTACTTTTCAGAATGTATCCTTGGAGTGCACCGAACGCCTTCAGCTTTTGGGAGTTGAGATTTCCTCGAACCTTGACTTTGGGCGGTTCATTGAGTTCAAGGCCAGGGTGGTTGCCAGAAAACTAGGCGTCATCGCGAAGGTCCGGCGGTACTTCACACCAGGGCGCTTCTAATGTTGTACAAAGCACAGGTTCGCTCGTCTGTGGAGTACTGCAGCCACATTTGGGCTGGTGCTGCGAAATGTCACCTTGCCACTTTGGATTCGGTGGAGAGGCGTGCGAAGAGGCTGATTGGCAACCCAGACTTAACTCGAAACGGTCTCCAAAGTCTGGAGTACAGGCATAGAGTAGCCAGCCTTTCGGTCTTCTATAGGATGTATTCTGGTGAGTGTGCAAGGGAATTGTATGATTTAATTCTCCCATCTCTGTTCTATCATCGGACGACCCGTCGTACGGCGAGTTTCTACCCTTACCTTGTTGACACCACTGCGATCCGGACGAAGCGTTTTGCTTCCTCTTTTATACCGTGTACATCGAGGGGCTGGTACAATTTGCCAGCGACGGTGTTTCCGTCACAGTACAATTTGAGTGTCTTCAAGGCATAGTGAATAGGCTCTTAATAAACTAGCGCGCTTTACCATCAACGATCGCATCACTGCTTACCATTAGGCGGGATTGCGGTCAAGCGCTGGTTTATTTATTTCATGACCTCCTTCTTTTTCGTTTCTTTCTTGACAGAACGATCATGTTCACTATGATGGACTTAGAGACGTTGATGTAGCTCGCTGCACGATCTCTCCCCATCTATCTCTGTTGGATGACAGTCTGGAGCATTCATTTACAGGTCCCTCCACTGCCGACTTGATTTGCTCGGTCCACCTCATTAATGACCTTCCACGAGGTCTGTTTTATGATATAGTTACTGCTCTCAGAAAGCATTTTGAGAAAGCCTGTCGAAGGAATATCCTGGATTTTTTATACTGAGAAAAGCCTCGCTTTCGTACGGAGGACGGGTCTGAGCAGTTGTGTTGCGATGTGTGGCGAGTACGATGCGCCTAATGTTGTTGTGTTGGGAGTTTGGTCGTGGAGGGTCTTCAGATCAATCTCCCTTTGGCGCAGCATTGTTGGTCGTGTTGTTGGGTTTAACATTGCATCACCTCACTCAACTGCCGTCTTCCTTCCTATTCGCTTAGTTTTTCTGAGTGAATAGGCTCTTAATAAACTAGCGCGCTTTACCATCAACGATCGCATCACTGCTTACCATCAGGCGGGATTGCGGTCAAGCGCTAGTTTATAATTATTTAAAAAAAAAAGCCTCATGGATACCCTCCGTCTGGGAATAACTGAGGATTTTGTCGGACTCCTACCGACTAAAACCCCACTATACCTTCCAGTAACATGAGTGGGGGGCCCACACGACAGCACACCAAGCATCAACCATTCAGATTTCTTTATTAGATTTTCAACTTTATGTCTAAAGCGTTAAGGCTCAAGGTCGATTGGGAATACTTGACAGTTTGGGGTAGTTTGACCTGTTGTCGCCGTACATTCGCTGCACCCCCCAACTGGAAGTGCTAGATCCAAAAATTTGAAGACATGTGACATCTAACAGCTCTTACTAGACCCGTGTGGTGGATGACAGCCTCTTGAAGACAGGCACCTGTTCTAGCAATGGGAACATCATAGGCTAATTATATTAATAATAAAAAAAAAAATTATATGTAATATGCATATACAGTATGTTAAGAAAACCCTGTCCGACCCGTGAAGGTGTTGTTAGGTATCGATAACTGATTCTACTATTGCATATAAAACCGGGCTAAACTTAAAAAAGAAATCCCCCTAAAAAAATAAATATTATTTCGCAAAAAAAAAAGAGGTAACTTAATAAATGTGCGTTAACCACCCTTCCGCGGGCGGCAGGGCACGCGGCACGTGGTCGCATCGCTATTCGCTCATAATAATGCCGGGGTTGTCACTTTTTTTAAAAATTACC
This sequence comes from Sesamia inferens, assembly GCA_037179545.1. NCBI lineage: Eukaryota > Metazoa > Arthropoda > Insecta > Lepidoptera > Noctuidae > Sesamia > Sesamia inferens. Next base: position 9,056,007 of record CM073949.1, read on the forward strand.
AAATTCGCGGGAAAAAAAGATTATTTCAAAATTCTTTTGTATTGGTACTATGATGATTACGTAAAATTTTATATTATATTTGGTCATGTGTTTACCTAACCTTTATTATCCTTGTGGGTCGGACAGGGTTTTCTTAACATACTGTATATGTATAGGTAGTGCAAAATTTTACAAGACTTACTTGGTTGGCTTGGCAACGCATCTGTGTGCGACAAAATCGTAGGTATCTTTTTCTGAGTGCAGTATATACTTTGGGTTGTCTGGTGGCGGTTGTGGTGGCGGTTTATTCGCAGAGTCCGCGTGTTCCACGTTCGTGTTGTTACTCTGAAATTTTTTAGTTATAATACTTTATAACTCACTGAAAAATGGAACACTAAGGGGCTTATTCATAAACGATGATTAAAGTTAAGTGACGTGCAAACGTCAAAACTGTATGGCTAAACAGTCGCTAATCATTAGTTAACTTTAAGCAACGCTTATGAATAAAGGGATAAATCCTAAATTATTGACATATATATAAAAATATTAACATTTTGAAGTAATCATTGTGCGGGGAAAAGTCGCTTGGTGTAGCGTCCCGAGCTAACCTGAATATGGTTCTGAGAGATAAAACCCTGAGCATATAAGCTGAACGGATTCAAATAAAGGCCAAATATATATAGTTATTGCTTCGGTTTGGTATTGTTGCTCAACAAAAACTGCCGAACTAATGTTTTCCTCCCAAAAAAGGGTCTCCGTACAAATAAATGTTCAACATTTTATTACTCAAACATTAGGTAAGGAAACCTTGTTTTCGATTGTGAATCGCGTGAATCTTGGTAGCAGGTAAAAATTAACGAACAAGATGAAGAAGAAGTCTTCTTCGTGTCGCACGACACTATTTCTTCGTCACAATAGTTCTTTGCCACTGGCACGACTGTACTTTAAATCTTGTTGTCCTTAAACATTGCTACTCTCATGGTGATGTCGGTGGCAGCGCAGAGGTCACTTGGCTGCATGTTTTGATACACAGAGAATACAGGGTGTATCTGGCTAGGTAAAGCAAACTTCAAGAAAAGGCTACACCGCATGCCACTAACAAAATTATGATAGTCATTTATGTCGTTAATGAGCGGTTACAGAAATAAGTGTTTAAAAAAAGGGTCGGCTCGGGTATGAACGTTGTAAGCGAGCCGCCGCCGTGCGTGTTTGTAGGTATAACGTTGACCCCTGATGCGAACTCTATTAAATCAGCTGATAGCATAGTTTTTCTAGTATTGTTCACATTCACTTATTGAAGCAAATTGCTAAGTCATTACTGCATGCATGCATGTTTTAAAAACGTATTTGATCAACAACGTAAATAAGGCAATGAAAATTGTTGAATTATCAAAATGAAACCCATTGCTACAGATACAGGTTGGACTTACATCTTGCCACTTGTGTCCAAAGAAGGTTCAGAGACTTCGAGATGGACCACAGAAGGAACAGAACTGTAGCATGTTAATGATCTGTGAATATTTTACCAAATTAACCACTCAAATTAATAGTTCACAGCCTTGTCAGTTGCCACGGAGACCAATTTAGAGATATAATTGGTTACAAATGAGAATTTTATTATTCTGTTGTCTGTCTAAGTGAGGACTAGGTCAATGAGGAGTTCAACATGACCTTGAATTTTTTTAAATAATTATAAACTAGTGCTTGACTGCTATTCCACCGGATGGTAAGCAGTGAATCGTGGATGATAAAGCTCGCTAGTTTATTAAAAGCCTAATTACTTTTAAAAAAATACTGAATAGGAAGAAATACGGGAGTTGAGCGAGGTGAAGCAATGTTAAAACCAACAACACGACCAATGATGCTGCGCCAGAGAGAAATTGATCTGGAGACCCTCCACGACCAAACTCTCGCCACAACAACATTTGGCGCATCGTATCCGGCACACATCGCAACACAATTGCTCAGACCCGTCCTCCATACGGCTTCACCAGACATCATGCCGGAACACGACGAATCGCTTAGCGGCAAGACTTTGTCTGGTGGGTGGTAACTTCTGCCGGCAGCCGATATTTTGGCCTACCACCGAGGAATTTCTATTCATCGGCATCATTTTTGCCCAATGTCGAATTAGCAATAGGGTAGTAGTCATAATTCCCATACTTGAGGGGCTAATGGCTAAATAATAACAGCCACACAGGTCGACCACCGTTGGGGTAAACGGGTCCTCGAGTGGATACAGCGTCTCGGTAAACGTAGCGTAGGACGCCCTTGAGCGAGATAGAGCGACGACATCGAAAATGTGGCTAGTAGTGGCTGGCGGAGAACTGCTCAGGATGGAGCTTGTTAGCGTGCCATGAAAGAGGCCTATGTCCAGCAGTGGATGAGTAGAGGCTGATGACGATGATGATGACACAGGTCGATCGATCAGGAGTGGGTGACCATCTTAATCGAGACCTCTCTGTGCCTCGGAAAGCACGCTAAGACTTTGGTCACGGCCGTCATTTGTAGATCTTTGACAGTTATTACGGGTCATCAGAAGTCCAAAAGTTTGACCACCAGGTTAAGCAAGGGGTATCGTATTACCCAATAACTGGGTTGCGGAGGTCAGATAGGCAGTCGCTCCATGTAAAATACTGGTATTTAGCTGAATCTGGTTGGACTAGAAGCCGACCCCAATTAAGTTAGAAAATGGCTAGCCGTATGATGAGTTTTGATACTTAAAAGAACTACAAATGAGGTTAATCGGATGCGCGGGTGAATCTAGAAGAAAGTTTAAAATAGGTTTTAACATTGAAATTGGCCCCCGAGTCCTTTGTTTACAAACTAAACTAAATTTAAGTTCAATCCTTCTTTTCCTTTCTACTTCATTAAGAAAAGGACAGAACATAATATGTTAGTTTAGACCTGTCAAATTAGTTCGCGCTTGACGCAAATTGATGTGTTTTTGGTCGCCATGTTTATAAATGCGTCTAAACTGTCTATGGAATATCTTAAATTGACAGGATTCAACTAAAATGTTATCTTCTATCCTTTTCTTAATGAAATAGAAAGAAAAAGATGCACTGAGAAATGGCGCCATTATCATTTTACAAATTCAGATTTTTTAGCTTTTACCAAGAACAAATTTAGAAAAATGGCTGTTGATTTACTTTCTGGTAATCCTTAACGATGACAGCTTCTTGCTGATGTTATGGTGTGACGTGATTATGCCCACAGACTAAATCTAGACAGGGAACGCTGTCTTGAGTTGGTTTGTGTGACTTTTCAGGTTTTATTTTTAATAATTATAAACCAGCGCTTGACCGCAATCCCGCTTGATGGTAAGCAGTGATCCGATCGTTGATGGTAAAGCGCGCTAGTTTATTAAGAGCCTATTCACTCAGAAAAATTGAGCGAATAGGAAGGAAGACGGCAGTTGAGCGAGGAGATGCAATGTTAAACCCAACAACACGGCCAACGATGCTGCGCCAAAGGGAGATTGATCTGAAGACCATCCACGACCAAACTCCCAACACAACAACATTAGGCGCATCGTACCCGGTATACATCGCAACACAACTGCTCAGACCCGTCCTCCGTACGGCTTCACCAGACATCATGCCGGAACACGACAAATCGCTTGGCTTTTGTCCTTTATTTCTTTCTCTCTGTCCCTTTCTGTTTCCTTATTTCATGTAAAATCAATATGATTCTGTGGGCAATGTCTATGGTTATGTGTTTGTTTAGTATTAAGTATACCTTAACTGATTATTAGTATTGTAACGCATGACTGTTTTTCGTCCCAAATAAATAAAATAAAATAGATTATTTTAGTTTATTGCCAAAAAGGACTTGAATGTGTTTACTGTTAACGATTAGGTAATGTCCTTCTTGGCATCTCTTATACAGTTTCATCCCAATTTTCTCCTGCATCCCTATTACGTGTAGGTAAAGACGGTACAGACGCAAAAAGTATTAAACTGTGCTCGCCGACGTGCGTTAATTAACCAGCGCCTAACCGCGTTAAAAATCGCTGCCATATCGCCGCCGCCAAAGAATATAATAATAGGGCCAGCCGCCGCCATCCCCGTACGTTAGAAAAATTGTTCTATAAATAAATATTTTTCACAATAGCGACTCAAAATAATTATCTAGATCAACCTAAAAAATACTTTTAAGTATGTATTATCTCACATAAATTGTTACCACCCCTATATGAACTTATGGTAAAGCAATAAAGATATTGAGTATTGAGTATTAGATATTTACGAGCAGCCTGCTCACATTCTCAGAGCGGGCTTTTATAATATATTCTTTGGATAAATTTATGATATAAATCGTGAATGTAAATTGCGCAAAGCAGAGTCTCCGATAAATTTGATACCACAACTTTTGGTTGCCTCTAAGAAGAGAAAAAACCGGCCAAGTGCGTGTCCGACTCACGCACAAAGGGTTCCGTACCATCGATTAATGAAATTAAAAGATTTAAGTTATTGTATGAAAGATTACGCGGTAATAAGCTTTTAGCGGTAGTAAGGTTTACGATTTACGAGGTATTAAAAAAAACTATGTACTAGATCTCGTTCAAAACAATTTTATTGGTAGTTTTTATAGTAATGTACATCATATGTTTTTTAGTTCTTTCGTTTTCTTATTTTAGAAGTTAGAGGGGGGGGGCAACTTTTTTCCACTTTGGAAACGTCTGTCACGCAAACTATTCCATTTTTGAAAAAAATTTAAAAAAATGATGAAAAAAAAATTTTTGACTTTCAGTTCTAATCTAAGTATGGGGAGGCCCCAATATTTTTTTTTTTATTTTTGCATCAAAATCTTAATGCGGTTCCTAGAATACATCTACCTACCAAGTTTCCACAGTATAGCTTTTACAGTTTCGGAAAAAAATGGCTGTGACATACGGACGGGCAGACGGACAGACAGACATGACGAATCTATAAGGGTTCCATTTTTTGCCATTTGGCTACGGAACCCTGAAAAGGGATATATTCGATAGAAATAATTTATAAGTATGATGATTATAATAATTATGAATATAATTTCACTACATGGTTATTATTATATTTCGAGTTTAGAAGCATTAGGTCGTATCTTATAGGTCGTCGAAGCTATACCTACATACGACCTACTGCTTCTAAGGTCGAAATATTTAAATTAAAACTGAGCCCCACAAAACCGTTGCACTTAACTATACCTAATGGTTTGACTGTGGGGTTGCAAAAAACTTAAGTAAATCTGAATTTTGAGGGTTACCGTGACATTTTCGCTAAACTTTAATCCGTGGTTCACTATTATACGAATTCAAATAAAATAAGCTTACAAATCTCGGAACGTGATGTGATAAATATCTTTATTTAAACGTAGTTTTTGTTGTAGCGACATCTATCGCGCTCTATCGAAACTACGCAACGAGCCAGCGGACTACCCAAACGTTAAAACCGGTGTTATTACTGACGAGGAAAATCTTGCATTCGTCGTGTACCTAATATTTATTCTGTGACGTTAGGTACTAGAAATGTAATTTGCTGTAAATGTAAAATGTAGTATTCTGGCGGGTTGCATAGTTCCAATCTGATAAGATAGATGTCGCTTTTACCAATAACAGCAAATAAAGCAGCTAATATCGTGGTGTAATACTTCATTTTTTTATTATATCAAAGTAAACATTCAAGAATCTCCATACGTCCCTTAGCTTCACCCAGAACAATAGAGGATACCTATTTGATGTTTTGTTTATCGTTTTATGTCACAAGAATTAAGGAAATGTTAGTTTGCTATTCGGAATCGCGTGATGTTGTTAGCAGGTAAGAATTAAGTAGGTAGGTACCGTTCTAAAAAGACGACGTAAAGCTATAGGGAAAATGATTAAGTATTCATAAAAAGCTATTCAAAACAACCAGTGTTCAAAGTTTCCTTAACCAAAAGATTATCTATCTTTAATAAATCTTCACATCTAAATGAGAAAGAGTAGGTAGGTATAAATTTGTATTCTGTATTTCATTGAAATTTTCCTTAACCAGCACGGTAATTGCGTAAAACACTATGAGTACCAATGGGTTTAATTTTGACAGTTCAACAATATTCACTGCGCAGGTTACGTTGTTCAGCAAACACATTTTTCGTACACATGCAGCAAGGGATTAGCAAGATGTTTCAAAATTACTTATTCAAATTGTTAGTAGGTAATTGTGTGTTACCGTAACTATTTGAATAGGTAATTTTGAAACATATTGCCAATCCCTTGCTGATTAATCTGGTATATAAATGGAATCATCATCATCTCGCCGTAATCCCAGTTGCATCCGAAGCTTTTTTTCAGCTTTGTAGTCGGGGGCCCACTTTACCAGTCTAACTGCTGATTTTGGCTAAATTTCGATATTTTCCATAGACCAATTGTTGGATTTTGAGGGCTCCAACAACCCGTAACAACTGCCATTAGATGTTCGTATGGTAACCAGTACCAAAGGCTTAACGTGCTTTCGGAGGTACGACTAGACCAGTGCAAATATTGCTGCTACGCCACCGAGGCTGTCTATCTGTACTATTTTTTTTTTATTTTTTATAATCAGCGCTTGACCGCAATCCCGCCTGATGGTAAGCAGTGACGCAATCGTTGATGGTAAAGCGCACTAGTTTATTAAGATTCACTCTAGCCTTGAAGACACTCAAATTGTAGTCCGACGGAAACACCGCCGCCGGCAGATTGTCCCAGTCCCTCGATGTACGCGGTATAAAGGAGGAGGCGAAACGCTTCGTCCGGATCGTAGAGGTGTTAACAACATAAGGGTGGAAACTCGCCGTACGACGGGTCGTCCGATGGTGGAACGGAGATGGGGGAATTAAATCGTGCAATTCCCTCGCACACTCCCCAAAATGTATCCTATAGAACACCGTCCACTATATCTAAATGATATACCACCGTATACTACTTATATCTAAATGAGATATAGTACATTATTTGAATTAATAATTTGAGTTATTTCATAAGTTATGGAATAATCAACTCAATGTCATAGTCATCACAGTCCTAATTCTAGAGTAACTGTAGGTAAATGGCCATTCAAAAATCAATTTAAAACACCTTTCACTAAAGTACTGAGAAAGTAGTGATGGGATGTTAATTATCGTATTAAGCATTAACACTAAGTATCTAATAAATTAAATATCGCTTTTATTTACATTAAAAAACCATAGACCATAGACTATCTACGCGTGATTAATTTAATTACCAATTAACTAAGCAGCTGTTGCATTTGTGAATAATTTTGAAAACCTCCTTATAATAGCCATATCATCATTATTACTTGCTTAGGCCTTCTCCCAGCTATGTTGGGCTTCGTCTTCTTCAGACTATAGAGGTCTACTGCTGGTCAATGGCCTCCCTAAGGCTTGTCAGGCAGGTTGGGGATCGCAGTGTTTGCTATTCCACAGGAGAAGCGCTGCTGCCCGCTTCTCTGGTGGGAGTTCCCTTAATCGCCTCTTACTACACCTATCATCATCATCTCAGCGTAAATACCAGTCGCATACGAAGCTTTTCCAGCTTTGGAGTCTGGAGTCCGCTTTACCAGTCTAACTGCTGATTTTGGCTAAACTCGAAGGCGATATCGAAGCATTTTAGCTAGACCAATTGTTGGACTTTTGAGTGCTCCAACAACCCGTAACTGACCCGACTGCTATTACATGTTCGTATGGCAACCGTGACCAACGGCTTAACATGAATTCCGAGTCGCCTCTTACGACACTCACGGCAGGATATCATCATTATCAACCTTTATATCGTCCCACCGCTGGGCACAGGTCTCCTCTCATACAGAGAAGGATTGAGCGTAATCACCACGCTTGCTCAATGCGGATTGGCGATTTCAGACTTAAAGTCCAGGTTTCCTCAAGATGTTTTCCTTCACCTTCATTCATTGGTGTCCAAGATATACTTAGAAAGTACATATAACTTTACAAAAGTTACATTGGTACTTGCCTGACCTGGAATCGAACCCGCGCACTCATAATGGTGAGGCTGGTTTTTAACCACTAGGCCACCACGACTTGACTACCACGGCAGGATATGGGATGGTACTATTCTAAGCCCGGTACCACATGGGCAAGCGGTTGGCCTTCTAGCCTTAATTGGATTCAGGTTAACCCTTTACCAGGCCTCGGGCGAATCCTGCAGTAATAATATTTTTTTCGTAGATTTAGATGAGTAAAAACATTTGGTATGAAATTTTATCAATAATATTTAATAAATTAGCTGAAAACCTGAAAAAAACCATGTGGGAAAACATAATCCCATTGCCTGTCTAGACGACGATATAATTATTAACTAGGTATATATAAAATAAAAAACGATAGTCATTTTGATAGAATTTTTATTATTAATTGTTCATACTAGAAAAAAAAAAACAAAGAAAGAAAGCCACAAAAACCAAAATCCGGAAATTCTCAAAGATTATTGAGAATTTCTGGATTTTGATTTTGGACACCGCGCAATGGACATAATAACACCCACAATAATTAGGCATTCACAGGCTTTGGGTATACGGTTCCCCACGTGTTTTATTTCGTGATAACACGATATTTTTAAAGTTTTTACTGAGAATTTATACACAAATCACTAGAAAAACTTAAATTCTCGAACATATCAAAAAATTGTACGACTTACCTTTCTCCGATTCGCCATAATGTTTAAAATTACGGTGCACTAGTCACAAAAATTTACTTTTAACGGCCGGCCATAGAGCAAATGGCTGCAAAAGTGACATTTGTGTTCCGTCACACTTTTTTTTTGTGTTACAATAATTAATATATCTTATGTCAGCCTTTTTGACAGATTGTGGAAGATTCTTTACCAAAACCTGGTAATAACTTAAGAAAATACTATGTGGGAAATTCTCAATCCATAGCCTGGTTAAGGGTTAATACCAGTATTTTACGCGGGGCGACGGCCTATCTGACCTCTACAACCCATTTACTGGGTAACACCTACTTGGTAAGACTGGCCAGACTTTAAGACCTCTGACGACCAGTAAAAACTGCCTCAGTTATAACAGCTACCTATAATTGGAATAAAAAATGTAAGATGCTCTTAAGTTTACTATGATGTGGTAGACCATAGGTAGTCCGTAGTAGACGTTGAGTAGACAGACTGTACCTACAATAGTATAATCGTTGTAGGTACGCTACGATATTTCTAACCTGCACCAGATTTACATAAAACACTATTAATATCAATTAGAATCATTTTGGAATGATATTGCTAATAGATTGCTTCATATGTTCGAACAAATTGTCTGCTCAACAATGTAAAAACACAATAATTGTTCTTGAACTGTCAAAATGAATTTCATTGAGTACTAATGAAACGTTACAAGACATTGAGCGAGGTGATGCAATGTTAAACCCAACAACACGACCAACGATGCTGCGCCAAAGGGAGATTGATCTGAAGACCCTCCACAACCAAACTCCCGACACAACAACATTTGGCGCATTATACCGGGCACACATCACAACACAACTGCTCACCAGACAACATGGCGACGAATCGCTTAACGGCAAGACTTTGTCTGGTCGGTGGTAACTTCTGCCGGCAACCTATATTATGTTACATAAGTCGCATTCCGATATCAAAGACTTCCATTATCAGAAATACCTACATAAGTACTTTACATAATGTTACGGGCTAGGGGTACTAAAACGCCGGTTAAGGGTTACGAAGTTTATTGGCAACGAAGGTACAGTCGATTGTAGGCAATGACAAGTAGAATGTTGCTGACGTTACACCGAAGTCTTCACTTACGTCCACGAAGTCCGTATTGTAAACACGCAATAACACTACAGACGTTACTTCACGTAGTACTCACAGTTCTCGTTACAGTTGTCGCAGTAGGTATTCTCAAAGATCGCTTCTTAATTGTCGCTGTTTTCGTCTTGGTAGTCGAATGCAGACTGACTCGGCGTCGGCGTCACGGCGCTATATATAGGCCAGCTGATCGAACATTCCAGAATCGTCTAGACGTAATAATAATAGCGCATAACTTCGAGTACATTCAGTAGGTACCTACGGTAATTCCCGGAAACGGGTTTCTAGAAATGTCGATGTCGTCACTTTGTTGACAAAATTGATAAAACCTGTACCATTCAATAGGCCACCTTAAGTCTAGGAATGCGTTTTTATATTACACCTAGACAATGTCTGGATCTCGAGTAATAATGCTTAAAAAGTCACGCACTGCATGTCACGCGATATTGAACCTTATGCCCTCGACATAAGGTGCATTCGTAACATTGCCCCCTTCTTAGTCATGCTCGTCCCGAGCATGATTTGATCCATAATAGCGAGCTAGGCGGTCTACGTGTACGATCTTCAGCTTCCCTCTAGGTCCTTTCTTTATCCGGTAGGTGACATCGTTTATCCTCGTTACTATCGTGTACGGACCCTCCCATTTGGCTTGAAATTTCGGACTCTTTCCTTTTCTCCTAATGGGATTATGTAACCATACCAAAGTCCCCTCTTCAAATCCAGGCACGTTAGCTTTGCGGTCGTATCGGATCTTCATTTTCTCGCTGGTTTTCAGACCGCTCTCTCTCACTAGCTCATGTATTCTATCGAGCTTACGCCGCAGGTCGGCCACATAGTCGACAGCTAGGATAGGGGTATCGGGGGGTGTTCCGGTTAGTGCATCTATGGGTAGTCTAATTTCTCGGCCGAAGTTGACTTTCGCCGGTGTGCAATTTGTGCTGTCATGTGTTGCTGAGCGGTATGACATTAAGAAGAGTGGAATGTATTGGTCCCAATCCCTCTGGTGTTCTTCCACTACTTTGGCCAGATGATTCTCTAGCGTCTGGTTGAATCTTTCGACCATTCCGTCTGACTGAGGGTGATATGGTGTTGTACGAGTCTTATGTATCCCGAGTAGTTGGCAAACCTCTTGAAATAGTGAAGACTCGAAGTTTCTACCCTGGTCAGAGTGTAACTCCAAGGGAACGCCAAATCGACAGAACACCTCGTGAACTAGCTTTTTGGCGACGGTATGAGCTTCTTGGTTGGGTACTGCAAAAGCTTCTGGCCATTTGCTGAAATAGTCTTGCATGACGATGATATACCTATTCCCTTCTTCAGTAATAGGGAACGGCCCAGCTATATCGACAGCAACTCTTTCCCATGGTGCACCAACATTATACACCTTCAGCCGACCTCTGGCCCTCGTTTGCGGTCCCTTTACTGAGGAGCAGGCTACACATTTCCTACACCAGTCCTCTACGTCTTCGCGACAATGCACCCAATAAAATCTTGTTCTCACCTTCTCCAAGGTTTTCTTCACTCCTAGATGTCCTCCGGATACTCCGTCGTGCACCTGCTTTAGCACTGATGCGACTTTATCACAGGGGACAACTATCTGTAAGGCGACCTCCTGTCCACTAGGTGATTCCCATTTTCTCTTCAGAACTCCATTATCAATTATCAGGCTGTCCCATTGAGCCCAGTAACTTTTTGCTGTTGGGCTAAGCGCTGATATTTCACTCCAAGCGGGCCTCTGCCCACGTTTCTTCCATTCGATTACTGTCTTCAAGTCACTATCTTCCTTTTGTGCGTCTTCCAATGATCGATTATCCCAGTCTTCATCCAAATCGTTCACCTGGATAATCCTTACGTTCTCTTTCTTTTCCTGCTTGGCACAATGTCGGCAAGATTCTTCGCAAGGCCGTCTAGATAAAGCATCAGCATTATTGTGTGACTTGCCTTTTCGATGTTCAGTGACAAAGTTAAATTCTTGCAGCTGCTCTATCCACCTTGCTACTTGTCCTTCTGGGTCTTTGAACTGAAGCAACCACTGTAAGGCAGCGTGATCGGTGCGAAGTGTAAACTGTCTCCCAATCAAATATTTCTTGAAATGTTGTAAGGTCTTAACAACGGCTAAAAGTTCTCGGCGGGTAACACAGTAATTTCTTTCTGGCTTGGAAAGACATTTGCTGAAATATGCAATAACGACCTGCCGATCTCCTTGTATTTGAGAGAGAACTCCTCCAATACCAACATTGCTGGCATCTGTGTCTATCAAAAATCGGCCTTCCCTACTAGGGTAACCTAATACAGGAGCCTCACACAAGTGAGTTTTCAGTACCGCAAATGCCTGTTCGCAGTCAGAGTTCCATTGAAATTGACACTTTTCCTCTGTTAAACGATGCAATGGTTTCGCTAACTCGGAGAAATTCTTCACAAACCGACGGTAATATGCACACAGACCCAAGAAAGAGCGTACCTCAGTTTTGTTACGAGGGGTAGGCCACTTCGACACGGCTTTTATTTTTTCAGGGTCTGTTCGAATTCCTTGCGCCGAAATAATGTGTCCTAAGTATCCAACCTCTTTCTGGAATAGAGTACACTTACTAGGACTGAGTTTTAAATTTGCTTCACGAAGTTTTTGGAATACTTTCTCCAAATTCCGTAGGTGCTCTTCGAAACTTCGTCCCATAATGATGATGTCATCCAAATAGACCAGGCATGCATCACCAAGCAACCCCACCAAAATGCGCTCCATTAGGCGCTCGAATGTAGCTGGAGCATTGCACAGTCCAAAAGGCATAACATTGAATTGCCAGAGACCGTTCCCAGGACCAGTGGAGAAAGCGGTCTTTTCTTTATCCTGCTGACAGATTTCCACCTGCCAGTATCCACTTTTGAGGTCAACTGTGGAGAACCATTTCATGCCACTTAGCAAGTCCAAAGTGTCATCTATACGTGGCAGAGGATAACTGTCCTTTTTCGTGGCATCGTTCAACATCCTGTAGTCAACGCAAAACCTTGTACTGCCATCCTTTTTCATGACTAGGACAACTGGAGATGACCAAGGGCTGGTAGATGCTTCGATAATCCGATTTTTCTCCATATCTCTTAACATTTCCGTGACTTCCTGTTCTCTTGCAAAGGGTATACGACGTGGTCTCTGTCTTATCGGCTGTGTATCCCCCGTATCTATATGGTGTTTGACTAGCCCGGTCCTTCCCACGTCACCATCGGTCTTCGAGAAGATGTCATGGAAGTTATGCAACAGTTCCTTAACTTTGTGGCTTTCGGACTTGTTTAAATTGCCCTTACAATTTTCGAGTAGTGTCGATACATGTTCCTGCCACTTCTTATCACGTTCCGTTTCGTGCACCTCTGTTTTTCTCAAAGATGCTACATTATCGCACACACCCACCACGCGATTCTTTTCGAGAGTTATTTCTTTGTTACTAACGTTGATTATGCGTATTTTTGGTTTATCGGAAATCATCATCAGTGTCCTTGCCGTTATCCAGTCTGGGTGATCTCCAGAATCCTCTATTATAATGCAACGTTTGCGGCATCCTATTGGTGAAAATCTAATATCTACTAAAGTTTCTGATCTTGGTGGTAATACAGTTTTCCTTAAACAGTACACTGACCCTTGTTTTGCACCTTGAAGAAATACTTCTTGTTCTGGAAAACTCAATACTCCTTTTGCTACATTAAGGACGCATTGTTGTTTCTTCAAAAAGTCCAGTCCTATAATGCAATCATCTGTAATATTCGCTACTAAAACAGGATGCGTAAATGTCTTATCACCCATTTTCAAAGTCACATTTGTTTCACCAAGGACGAGTACTGGTTGGCCGGTGGCAGTTTGTAACCGGCATTGTGAAGATCCTCTTTTCCATACTATGGTGCGAGGAAATAGCTCTGGTCGTGCAATAGTTCTTGATGCACCAGTATCCAATGTGAAACTGCAGGATTTACCATTCAGTTCACCTTCTATAATGAGACTGTTTCCGTCACCCACTTGTGATACTGTTATAATAGGGGCTTCGTGACGACCAGCCAGTACTCGCCCCATAGCCCTGGCTGTTTCTAGTTTAAATCCTCGGCTTCCACCTGTGTCCCAGAAGTCCTTCTTCCTTTAGACTTCCTGGGACAATTGATCCGAATATGCCCCTTTTCGCCGCACTCATAGCAGGTTGGTCCTTGCCGAGTTTTTATTATTGGGGTTACCTCACGAATACGGTGGTGTTGTCGGCTATCTTGACGTACTGCTTCCACCTCCAGGGCGTGTGTCAGGGCTGCCTTAAGAGTCTGATGGTGACCCAGGCGAACTGCAGCCCTTACTTCCGCATCTCGGATTCCATCAGTAAACGCTTGCACCGTAGTAGTATCAATCAATCCCGGTGTTGATACATACGCCCTCCGAACAATCCGTTCTACTTCCGTTGCCCATTGTTGCAAACCCTCACTGCTCTTCTGTGTGCGGTCGCGGAGTTGAGCCCTGTAGACATGTTCGAGGTGTTTCTCTCCATATCTAGACTCCAACGCTTCTAACAGACAGGCTAGGGTATTGCAATCGCCGGAAATGTTCTCGAGAATTTGTACCGCATCACCACGCAAAGCAAGCGTAAGAGCGGTTACCGCTTGATTGTCGTCCCAGTTGTTGGCTGATGCGACCTTTTCGAATTGAAGGCGGAAGGCCACCCATGACGTTGTTCCGTCAAAATGAGGTACTAGGAACGTCGGCAAAGCACTGGGTACAGGAATCACACCTTTAATACCTCCTTTTTGTACTCTTTCTATTTCTTTCCCAAACTCCATGATGGTATTGTCCAGTTTCTCTAAACGCGCATCATGTTTGTCTATACGAGCATCGTGATTGTCTATACGCGTATCTTGATGGTCCATACGCACTTCTTGTTTGTCTATGCGCGTATCTTGCTGGTCCATACGTGCATCTTGTTGTGCTGTTTTTACTTTAAGTTCGTTGACCTCTTCTTTGGTGTTTTCCCATTTTTCGTTTAATTCTAATACCAGTTGCTGGGATTTATCTATTTTTACCTGGGTCTTTTCTATTTGTGCCTGGGTTTTTTCTATTTGTGCCTGGGTTTTTTCTATTTGTGCCTGGGTTGCTGCCTGGGATTGTTCTATACTCAGCTTTATTTGCGCCGTCAAGTGAGCCAGTAACGAAGAAAAATCGGGTCCGCTGGCTCCGGGAATAGTGGTGGTAGTAGGCGCACATACATTTGTGGGTGGTACGACGGCCGCATCTTCTACGGGTACAGGGACACCAAGCGATGCTTCCTCTTGACGCGCCAAATCCATCGCTGCTTGTCGTCGCGTGCGAACTCTTTCGTCTTCCCTTGGCGTGACCGGCATTCCGCTTCTGACACCAATTGTTACGGGCTAGGGGTACTAAAACGCCGGTTAAGGGTTACGAAGTTTATTGGCAACGAAGGTACAGTCGATTGTAGGCAATGACAAGTAGAATGTTGCTGACGTTACACCGAAGTCTTCACTTACGTCCACGAAGTCCGTATTGTAAACACGCAATAACACTACAGACGTTACTTCACGTAGTACTCACAGTTCTCGTTACAGTTGTCGCAGTAGGTATTCTCAAAGATCGCTTCTTAATTGTCGCTGTTTTCGTCTTGGTAGTCGAATGCAGACTGACTCGGCGTCGGCGTCACGGCGCTATATATAGGCCAGCTGATCGAACATTCCAGAATCGTCTAGACGTAATAATAATAGCGCATAACTTCGAGTACATTCAGTAGGTACCTACGGTAATTCCCGGAAACGGGTTTCTAGAAATTTCGATGTCGTCACTTTGTTGACAAAATTGATAAAACCTGTACCATTCAATAGGCCACCTTAAGTCTAGGAATGCGTTTTTATATTACACCTAGACAATGTCTGGATCTCGAGTAATAATGCTTAAAAAGTCACGCACTGCATGTCACGCGATATTGAACCTTATGCCCTCGACATAAGGTGCATTCGTAACAATAAATTAATCGTCGGAATTGGCACAACTTTAGTGCTAACAATCAAACTACTGAATTCTAGAACAAGATTGCTATGATAATATTGCGAGTACATACACACATCAAAAGTGTCTAGGGATCAAGCATTTTTATGCGGATTTCTTGAGATTGAGATGTGGCTTTGTAATAAATTTATGATTTTATAAATTTATATGGATCCTTTTTGGTGCATTTCATAATTTAAATCAGGAACTGTGAATCAAATTCGAGTAAAAGATGAAAATCAGCTGTCAATATTTTCCTATAAAAACATACAACGTATTGAAGACATTATTAGTGCTACTGTTTCCCTACTACTGATTAAAACCAACGTTATTATGGAGCGGCGACGTCATTTAAGCAGGGAAGAAATGCTCAGAGCCGTGGGAATGATAGAAGCTGGTTCCCGGCAACGTACTGTGGCTTTAGCTCTGAATACAAGTCAGAGTGTTATCAGTCGACTTTGGACACATTACCGAAGCACTGGTACCGTGGCTGAGCGCCATGGAGGACGGTATCGCTGCACCACATGGAGACAAGACTGATACATTCAAATCTTAACTCGAAGAGCTCCAACAATAACCGCCATGATGTTAGCCGTGAGGCTTCATCACTCTTCAGGGAACTTAATTAGCGACCAAACAGTCAGAAACCGCTTGCATGAAGTGAACCTTCATTCCCGAAGACCGCTACGGGTACCATCTATAGCAATGCACAATCGTAGGATTCGATATCAATGGGCTCTTGAACACAGAAATTGGGCAGAAGAACAATGGCGTTTCGTGTGCTTTTCTGATGAGTCTCGTTTTGGTATGAGACCGGATACAAGACGTATACGACACTGGAGAACCCCTGGACGCCAACAGCGATTAAAATCCTGCCAGGAAGTCCATCCTTATAGTGGTGGAACCATCATGGTATGGGCGGGTATTTGGATCGGCGGAAGAACTGAGTTGATTTGGATCAGAGGCAACCTCAACGCTCAAATTTATGCTGAGACGATTGTATCAGACGTCATCGTTCCTCTACAAGTGCAAATCGGTCCCTTATTTCAGTTAATGCATGATAATGCACGACCGCACACCGCAAGAGTTGTAAGACAGACTCTCGCCGCAGCTAACATCAATATCCTGCCCTGGCCTGCTCAGTCGCCAGACTTGAACCCGATTGAGCATGCATGGGATATGCTACAGAGAAGAGCTCTGCCGAATATGGAGGGTATCCAGTCGCAAGAAGACCTTTTTTTGTTGTTGCAACGAACATGGGCGGTCATTCCACAGCGTGATTTGGATGAACTCATTTTGAGTATGCCAAACCGATGTTCTTGTGTTGTTAGTGTTCGCGGTAGAAACACGGATTATTAATTGTTTAAGTTACCCAAAAAAATTTTAGAGAAAACTGTTATTTCAGTCTTTTTTTCGAACTTTTGTGTTAGTGGTTCAAATGTCAGATATCCCTTTATTAGGAAAATGGCAAATTTCTTTATTAATGCAAAGGTGACTTGGTTTATCGTTACTGTGACAAACGAAAACACTTTATTTGATGAATCCTTAAAGAAAATTTTAATTAATATCAATCAGGAGAAAAGTTATTGCAAAAATATATGTTGATCCCTAGACACTTTTGATGTGTGTAGTTATAATTATGTACAGAGGGGCTAATGGCTATATGATAAAGTCATAAAGAACCCTAATTGCGTAACAAATTACTATCAATTGGAACCATTTTAAAACTAATAGGGATGTTTCCTGGGTAAAAAAAAATGATTCTATTGTTACGGGCTAGGGGTACTAAAATACCGGTTAAGGGTTACGAAGTTTATTGGCAACGAAGGTACAGTCGATTGTAGGCAATGACAAGTAGAATGTTGCTGACGTTGCACCGAAGTCTTCACTTACGTCCACGAAGTCCGTGTTGTAAACACACAATAACACTACAGATGTTTCTTCACGTAGTACTCAATGTTCTCGTTACAGTTGTCGCAGTAGGTATTCTCAAAGATCGCTTCTTAATTGTCGCTGTTTTCGTCTCGGTAGTCGAATGCAGACTGACTCGCGCTTTTTTTTTTTTTTTTTGATATGGCATCTCGTAGTTGACCTTGAGAGGCCGTGACTACTTAACCGGACTTTCCTGTGGATGCCTTAAATGAATTTAAAGCCTCCAGCCAGGGCTCTGACTCGCGCTGGCGTCACGGCGCTATATATAGTCCAGCTGATCGAACATTCCAGAATCGTCTAGACGTAATAATAATAGCGCATAACTTCGAGTACATTCAGTAAGTACCTACGGTAATTCCCGGAAACGGGCTTCTAGAAATTTCGTTGTCGTCACTTAGTTGACAAAATTGATGAAACCTGTACCATTCGATAGGCCACCTTAAATCTAGAAATGCGTTTTTATATTGCACCTATACGATGTCTAGATCTCGAGTTATAGGGTTTAAAAGTTACACACTGCATGTCAAGCGATATTGAACCTTATGCCCTCGACATAAGGTGCATTCGTAACACTATTTACTTATAGAAAAATATTGGATATGTATATTTTGTTTTATCAAATCAATAAAAATTTACAAATCTAAAAGGCATCAAAGATCAGGAGTGGTGGCTGGTGACGTCACTGGTCGCTAAAAAGTGTAAGCGTGCAGTGACGTCACACGAGTTTTCAACACACTGTATCGTCTTTATTTTTTGTTTATATGAAAAAAGAAAACATACGTGTCTAGTATTTTTTGGAAATCTGACTGACGGACTAATTCGTTTGTTTTTTTAGTTAAATACCCTATTCCTAATTCATTGCTCCACATGTTTGAAAATGTGTCGGCTCAAGAAAGTAAATAACGTAATGAATATTGTTGAAATGTCAAAATGAAACCCATTACTACTGATACTGTGTTACGTAATTCACCTGCAGGTTGATCGAACAGGTTAAGCTAAGCTTGTCGCGGTTGGTCTCTGGATGGGTGACCATCATTATACAGTATGTTACGAAAACCCTGTCCGACCCATAAGGATAATAGAGGTTAGGTAAACACATGACCAAATATAATATAAAATTTTACGTATTCATCATAGTACCAATACAAATGAATTTTGAAATAATCTTTTTTTCCAACGAATTAATTCCAATTTCCCCGAAATTTGGTAATTTTTAAAAAGTGACAACACCGGTATTATTATGAGCGAATAGCGATGCGACCACGTGCCGCGTGTCCTGCCGCCCGCCCCCCGCGGTCGGCAGGCGAAGGGTGGTCAACGCACATTTAATAAGTTACCTCCTTTTGCGAAATAATATTTATTTTTTTTAGGGGTATTTTTTTTTAAGTAAAGCCCGGTTTTGTATGCATTAGTAGAATCAGTTATCGATACCTAACAACACCTTCACGGGTCGGACAGGGTTTTCGTAACATACTGTATACCGAGACTCCTTCGTGCCTCGGAAAGTATGTTAAGCAGTTCGCCCCGGCTGTCATTTGTAGATTTGTGGTAGTTATTACGGGTCGTCAGAAGTACGAAAGTCTGACAACCAAGGGGTATTAGACAATAACTAGGTTTTGGAGGTCAGATAGGTAGTCGCTCCATATAAAATACTGATATTCAGTTTAATCTGGTTGGACTGGAAGCCGACCTAAATGTAGTTAAGTAAGTATGAGTTGGGCAAGTACCAATGTAACTTTTCTAAAGTTATACAGTATGTTAAGAAAACCCTGTCCGACCCGTGAAGGTGTTGTTAGGTATCGATAACTGATTCTACTAATGCATACAAAACCGGGCTAAACTTAAAATAAAAAAATAAATATTATTTCGCAAAAAAAGGTAACTTAATAAATATGCGTTACCACCCTTCAGCGGGCGGCGGGCGGTAGGACACGCGGCACGTGATCGCATCGCTATTCGCTCATAATAATACCGGTGTTGTCACTTTTTTAAAAATTACCAAATTTCGGGGAAGTTGGAATTAATTCACGGGAAAAAAAGAATATTTCTAAATTCATTTGTATTGGTACTATGATGATTACGTAAAATTTAATATTATATTTGGTCATGTGTTTACCTAACCTTTATTATCCTTATGGGTCGGACAGGGTTTTCTTAACATACTGTATGTACTTTCTAAATATATCTTGGACACCAATGACTGAAGGTGAAGGAAAACATCTTGAGGAAACCTGGACTTTTAGTCTGAAATCGCCAACCCGCATTGAGCAAGCGTGGTGATTACGCTCAATCCTTCTCTGTATGAGAGGAGCACCTGTGCCCAGCAGTGGGACGATAAAAAGGTTGATGATGATAAAGTATCAGTTATTATTATATACTACATACGGACGACAGCTGGTCAAGCTACCCTAAACTGACAATTTTTCCCAATCAACCTTGAGCCTTAATGCTTTAGTGATAAGGTTAAAAAATTAATAAAGAAATCTGACAGATTATAGTAGTTTGATTTGTTGTAGTCTGTACTTACATAATTATAACTACGTATATCGATCAGCTAGTAATATATCGGAACATCTACGATTTTCATATTTTACAGAAACAGGGATCAAAGATCTTATAAATGTTTGAAATTAATTTATGAGTTAATTTTACGTGTTTTTACAGATTCATGTCTATACTGGTAACCGACAATTAGTCCAGCTACAATGCTTAGATATCGCCTTCGAGTTGTGGAGGTCAGACGGCAGTCGCTTCACGGAAAATATCATAAGTTTAGTCAAATCAGCAGTTAGATTGGTAAGCGGACCCCAGACTAAAAAGCTGAAAAGCTTCGGATGTCTAGTAACCAAATGGTACGAGGTACTAGTATAGACGCTTATAAATGTTAAGGATATTTAATAAACTCATTTATACATTTTTAGCAGATGTGCCTACTAGGTGAGCGATATATTCCTACCATACTTTAAAAGCAGTGGCGGCCCAGTAGTATAAACTTCGACTTATAACTTTACGGGTCGTAACTTGGGACGAAGACAAAATCTTCATCACACAATCACCTCTGTATCGTCCCACTGCTGGGCACAGATCTCCTATCATATAGAGAAGGATTGAGCGTAATCACCACGCTTGCTCAATGTGGGGTTTTATTTAAATAATTATAAACTAGCGCTTGACCGCAATCCCGCCTGATAGTAAGCAGTGATGCGATCGCTGATGGTAAAGCGCGCTAGTTTATTAAGAGCCCATTCACTCAGAAAAACTGAGTGAATAGGAAGGAAGACGGCAGTTGAGCTAGGTGTTGCAATGTTAAACCCAACAACACGACCAACGATGCTGCGTCAAAGGGAGATTGATCTGAAGACCCTCCACGACCAAACTCCCAACACAACATTATGCGCATCGTACCCGGCACACATTGCAACACAACTGCTCAGACCCCTCCTCCATACTTCTTCACCAGACATCATGCGGGAACACGAAAAATCGCTTGGCGGCAAGGCTTTGTCTGGTGGGTGGTAACTTCTGCCGGCGGCCGATGTTATGGCCTACCACCGACTTCAGACTTAAAGTCCAAGTTTCCTCAAGTTTCCCTTCACATTTTAATCAGTCAATGGTGTCCAAGATATACTTAGAAAGTACAAAATAACTTAGGGTAAATACATAGTTCACTCATTAACTGCTCTCAAGGAAAATATCGCAAGGAAACTGACTTGTCCAACACCCATTTGAACCATATGACATCTACCAAGCCTTTTTGGGCATTCGCGGTAGATTATAGCCCAATTTCTGTCAAAGAGAAGAGTCCTGTGTCTCAGGAGTGCGAATATTATAGACTGATTATATGATTTACTATGGAAACTACAGAAAATCCCGGGATTCCTTAAGGAAATTTGGTCTACGTCACTCAATCCTTTTTGGGGTAGAGAGAAAGTTTCTCTCTTATAACTCAGCCAAAAAAGAACAAAGAACAAGTTGCATGAAAATGTACGTCACATCCACGCAGAATGGCCATCAATTACCATAATGCTACAACCCTATCTATACAACCCAATTTTTGAGCAAAGCAGTACCACTTGGTAAATCTGGTTGTTAGAGTTTGGTTAAAGGTGTTTGAACTTTTTACCACCGACACGTAAAAAAGATTTCAATCACAAATTCGACAATAAAAATGACCAAGCATGAAAAACAAAAAAATAAAAAACACTCACGTAATTTGAATTCAATTCCATTTTGAGCCACAATATTTAAACACAGCACACAACCATTTCCTCAAGTAGTTTGATCTTATGTCAATTAAATGTTCTCCGCAAACGACTCCATTGCGCGGCCTTCTGCTGTACACTTCAGTGCATAAAAAACGTGCACCACATAATATATTTTTAATTTAAAATATTTCTTCCAATGTAACTTTTCTAAGTTATATGTAATTTTTGAGTATATCTTGGACACCAATGACTGATTACAAGGTGAACCCGCATTGAGCAAGCGTGGTGATTATTATATGATCAGTGGAACAATTAAAAGGTTGTTATTGTTGATGATGATGATGATTTCTTAACTGATTGATGATTGTGTAACTATTTTCAGCTTCAAAGGAAGAACTATTTGCAAGTAAATATGGGACGTTAAGATTATTTTTCTACCTTATGTGTCTTTTATTTATATTAGATGTATGCATGTTATAAATATGGTTATTATACAAAAATGAAAAAAAGTCAAAGTGTTTTTGGATTCCTGCAGTTACGAACCGTTACACGCAAAGTCTAAGTAAGATTAATCCATAATCACGTGTGCCTTGCAAAAAGTGGTCACACTCGATTCTCTATGGTCTTCTTATAATTATATCAAAATATTATGTGTTATAATCATTGAAGTGATGTATGTTTTACTTTTTTTTCGCGGCGCAAATTAGTTATTTCTATAACAAATAGTGAATTCGATGTTAACACGTACTGCTCTCTACTCTAAGTATTTTACGTTTTAATTATAAAGTAAAATAATTAATAACAATTAATTTGGATCAGCTATTGGCACCCTTGTTCTTCCTTACTTTCGTGCCAAAAGCTTGGCACGAAAAACTATTTTTTTTCTTATGGTAATACTCATTTATATCCTCTGTTTGGGGGATTATTTTGGACCCCCTACTAAAATTCCACCGTTTCTTCGAATCGAGTGCTTGGTTACTACAAATTTACAATCGCCGCATCTCTTGTCATGCTTCCCTGTAGGGTAATTGCGTAACACACTATCAGTAACAATGTGTTTCATTTTGACAGTTCAACAACATTCATTGCGCTATTTACGTTCTTGGTCGGACACATTTTTCGAAGATATGGTACAATGGATAAGTAATATGCTTCGAAATGATTCCAACTGATAGTAATAGTGTCATACGTAATTGGGGTGCAGGTCTGCGATAGTCTCTTTTAGGTTTTTCCTGCAACGGTCATGACGTCCACCCACTTGTTTTGATCTGGTACCATTTGAATACTGACTACTAACTTTATTGATTTCAACAGAAAAAGTGTTGAATACTTTCGAATAATAGAGCTAAAACTAAACTTTAAAACTTTGTAGGATTCAATCTTTAAAACTACGCAACGGATTTTGATAGGGTTTTTTTAATAGATAGAGTGATTCAAGAGGAAGGTTTTATGTGTCCTTAAATAGTGGAGAAATACTATTATTTTTGAGGTTTCTAAAACATGTCGCAAAATAAACCTATTTCTCTGAGCTTACATTGCAAACGCTAGTTGAACCCTATGAGATGGATCAAAATAATGTACTACAGTATTGTAGACCTTAAAAATGAAAATGCCTACAAAAAAGTCTACTACTACCTACTACAGTTTCTTCATTATGACTATTTTTTATGTTTGAAAAGTTAATTAAAATGCCTGTCGAAATCACAGCCCACTATTTGCTACTTATTATTAATCCTTATCCAAATAAATTACGTCATATCAAAGGTAATTTTAGTAGCAGCAGATCTCTTTTTGAATTATTGGAATTGGTTATTTTATTCAGGAGATATCACGATTTATTCAGATCCAATATTTTGACATGAAGTGCATTGCACTTTAGTAAAAAGTATAATTTGCACGATGCGCAGTATAAACTGGATTTTGGGAGCGTCGACCATAATTTGCCGACCGGTTGCATTTTTGATGTTTTAAATATGGAAACAAATTCTTAGTACACAAAAAGTTTAGCCCAAGTTCAGTTAATTGTTTTTTTATATATATGTAGTATCATTGACATTGAACATCCTTTGAATATGTTAGTATCGTCTTAAAACACGTTTTGATTCCAACATTTTTCCTGGTGAAGACGTCATTATCCGCTAACATGGGATACTACTATCATCATCATCATCATCATCAACCTTTTTATCGTCCCACTGCTGGGACACTCATACTTGAGAGGCTGGTGTTTTAACCACTAGGCCACCACGACTTCATATATGCATATAGGATACTACTATGTTAGTTAAATACACCTTAAACAAGTAAAATTATTTTGGCCTGATTCTCAATTTACGCAGCAATGTTTGATAGGACATAAACCTTTAGCGAAAGTATATGCTTTCATTTCTTCAGTACATAATTATGTAAATAAATATTTTTTATTCTTGACAACATCTCAATAATACCCAACTAACCTTTTATTCTAATATTTGTTATAATTAAAAAAAGCCTCATTATTTTTAACTCGATTTACTAAATATTGAAAGTTGTAACTATCAATACTAAACGTATTAATGCCCCTACACTGGCGTTTTCTACTCGCGGCGATTTTGTTTCGCGCACTGGATTTTCAGCACTCTGCGTGGTATCGAGAGTTTAGAATTCAAGAGTAAGATTTTATGACGCTCTTGGATATTCTCTGTTGGATTCATAATATTCGGATCAATATGCCATGAGAGGAGAGGTTAAATCTAGCACGCGATAAAATCCTGTCACAATTTCTGTGCGGTACGTGCGAACTTGGGGTCAAGGTGTAAACTCACATACACAAACCAGACCCGGAACAACTACTTGTAGGTCATACAAATATTTGTTCCGTGCGGGAATCGAACCCGTGACACGCAACGCAGCAGTCAATAGTTTGACCAATTGAAGATAATATTGTCTTTATTTACAAAACATTCATTAAAGTCAAAGTTCAATTAATTATCTTGTCCCTTCCAAAAGGTAATACAAATAAGTATTTTTTTAAACTGAGTATTTTTACCTGCAAGGAAGTGTATCTAATTTCCATGTACGCGAGAACACTCGTAACTTATGCAGTGTAGATGTCAAAAACTTATAAAGTCTGCATACTGTAACAACCAGTGAAATGCGTACTAATTATTATCTACCGCAAAATTAAAATACTGTTAATTAGTTTCGCATTATTAATTTCTTTTTAATTATTATTATAAACAACTGCTTGACTGCAATCCCGCCTGATGGTAACCATTGATGCAATCGTTGATAGTCAAGCGCGCTAGTTTATTAAGAGCCTATTCACTCAAAAAATCTGAGTGAATAGGAAGGAAGACGGCAGTTGAGTGAGGTGATGCAATGCTAACACTCGGTAGCACGCGCGGGGCACAGGCGTGCCCCAGCTGCATATTTTTGTCGATAAATCACAAAACTTAACAGCCACGATTTTGAATTTCTGAAAAAAAATCATAATATTACCTACATATTGGGCCACAATTGTGCCCCGCGCGTGGAATCGTGTTACTCTATAGAGTGTGTGTGTAATGGAGTGTTAAACCCAACAACACGACCAACGATGCTGAGTCAGAGGGAGATTGATCGATCCTCCACGATCAAACTCCCGACACAAAAACATTTGGCGCATAGTACCCGGCACACATCGCAACACAACTTCTCAGACCCGTCCTCAGTACGGCTGCACTTTCTAATAAAATTAAATTGTAGTTAAAGGGAGATTGCCTACCAAGTATGCTCTTATACTTACTAGAGACTTTTGCAATGCAGATTTTTACTGCGTAATGGATTTTCGACGCACTGTTTAATTTATCGATTTATCTACTCGCTGACCCGTTGAGCTTTGTTCCGCCTTAGACGCAATTATTGAGCAGACTTTTGATTTTATCATGGTCAGTTTTTTATTTGGAGCATCATCATCATTATTATCATCATCATCAACCTTTTCTCGTCCCATTGCTGCGCACACATCTCCTCTCATACAGAGAAGGATTGAGCGTAATCACGCTTACTCAATGCGGGTTGGTGATTTCAGACTTAAAGTCCATATTTCCTTCACCTTGTATTCATTGGTGTTATTTGGATAATTAAAAAAAGCATTTTAATATTTTTTTATAGTCTATGTATTCGCGTACGTCGTATAACATTGTTAATCAATTTCCTCACCAACAAACGCGTTCCGTTGCACATTTTTGGTTGGTTTATGATTCGAAGCATGATTACTACGCAGCCATACTTTAATCGTTAATTGTGCGGTGGTAAGCCAAGTCAACATCCAAGAAGTTTAAAAATGTACTTGGATAGTTGATCGATTCATCTTAATTTGTTACACAGTCCATTGCTTTGAATGAATCCAGGCTACCAATGATCTCATTTTGAATGAACTATGAAGATAAAGTCATCCATCAACCGTTCATTATTTTTGTGGTTAATAATGTTTGGGAATACTTTGTGAATTCATTTTTTATGAATTCAATAACTCTTTATAATAATTCTTTATGAATTAATTTTTTGATGAAACAAAGTCACAGAAATTCTGATAAAATGAAATCAACCCGCTCGATCCGTCGACAGGCACTCGACCATTACCGTTAATCAGTAATTGCCCAGAGAAATCTTCAGCAGATGTATAGTTCAGCAATGCAACTCTCATATTTATTGTCAGTTGAAGTTTCTATTTGTAAGTTGTATTTATTTCATCAGCAGTAGTTGATTTCAGCCCTCAAAGGTCCAAGAAATGGTTTTGCTGCTATGCTTCGACATCGCCTTCGGATTGTGGAGGTCCAACGGCGGTCGCCTTACGGAAAATGTGGAAGTTTAGCCAAAATTAGCAATTAGATTGGTAAAGCGAATCCCAGACTAAAAAACTGACTGAAAAAGCTCCGGATGCGATTGGAATTAACGCTGAGATGATGACAATGAGTAGTTGATTTTGGAATTACTGGCAGTGTTTGGCGGAAATCTTCAGACAGTAAAATCATTTGCGCCTCCAAAATATCTCGAGTATAGCATATATCTTTCAATTTTTCGTTCTAGTGCTTCCAATGCACGTTTGAAGATTTAGCGGCAATATTAATACTGAATGAGCCGTACGGCATATTTCTAGCAATGTGGCTGCTTTTCCACAAGAAGCAATTGCAACCGCAATCTCGCACGAACAGTGGCTAAAATTGCTGACATGAGGAATGTCTTACCAGTTCCACCACCAGGTGGTATAGTTCCTGGGTCCCCTCCCAGGAACTATACCACCATTTGCTTCATCAATGTATGTATCATAAACTTTCTTTTTTTTGGTGATTCAACAGGGGTATATTCATTTGAACTATTAAATCTAATTCTTTGTGATCATATTCACTTTCCCGTTCAAATTCTCAATTAAATGCGTCATTCATTTCACGATTTGGCGCTTTCATTCTAAACCTGACTAATAAATTACCGCACAAGAGGTAACACATGTCTTCTTCAAGATCAAAGTCTGATTATGTATTTCCTCATTAAGCTGAAGGTCGAGATTTCTTGAACTGACACGAGTTTGACGTAAAATATCTTCCGACATATTATCCTTGTATTTATGCCACAGGTTAGATGGATTCGATTGAAAGCATGCTGATATAATGATAGCAATTAGTGTGCGCATTTGAATTGATTTTTAGATACAAAGTTAATTGATTCAACGATTTTCGTTTCCCAATGGGTACTGTTTTCTAGAAATTTTGGTTCGTCAAATGCAACACGATATGCCGTGGTGACTCAAATGACGTTAGCCCACGCACATTTACCAGCCTTGTCTTTCTCCTGGTTCTAAGCTACCTCCCTACCAATTTTCAGTTTAGCTGTTCTTTTGTTATAAATAGTGCAACTAACACGACTTTCTTTTATGTATTTAGATTCCAAGGAAGGTTTAAAAATAATACAAAATCAAATAGAAACGTTTGTCGGTGGTAGGCTATAGGTAACATCGGGTGCCGGCACAAGTTACCACCCACTTGACAAAGTCTTGCCGCCAAGCGATTCGTCGTATTCCGCCATGATGCCTGGTGAAGCTGTATGGAGGGCGGGCTTGAGCAATTGCGTTGTGTTGCGATATGTGGCGGGTACGATACGTTAAATGTTGGTGTGTCGGGAGCTTGGTCGTAGAGGGTCTCCAGATCAAACTCCCTCTGGCGCAACGTTGGTCGTGTTGCTGGGTTTAACATTTAAACACATAGCACAACTGCCGTCTTCCTTCCTATCACTTAGTTTCTTCGCCTTTATAAACTAGTGCGCTTTACCATCAACGATTGCATCATTGTTTACCATCAGGTGGCTTTATGGTCAAGCACTAATTTAAAAAAAATATATATTGACATCATTGCTGCAAAGTGACGGGCTTACCCGAAACCTTGTACCAGTGGTTGTCAAACTGACAGACTCCAGACCAAGGATGTACAACTGTTTTTGCGTTACCGTATAGAAACAGTCCACGTGAGCTTACAATAAACATCCCTGAGGCGATGTATCTGTATGTATTATGGCAGCCCCAACGTCACCTGAATGCGTTATCGTGTTGTGCGCAAAGTGCGCCGTATGATTTTTAAGTAAAATGAACCCGCAGATTGCAAAAAGATGTGCAGTACGCACTAAATACATTGCGTTTGACTTCTTTAAAGGCACTCTTGAAACTGCAGACAATCATGATAGCTCTCATACCCAGCGCCCTCCGCTCCCAATCAATATCCTCATCGTTTTTGAGGTCAGTGGTCAGTAAGTGACCTAGAAATTTAAATCGATCTACCCTCACAAGGGGTATACTGTTTATTTTCACTGAAGGTGCAGATTTCGTGTAGATAAACCAGCGCCCTTATTGCGCAACCTACTTTTACTATGAATTGGAATCATTTTGAAGCATAATGATAATGCATTGCTCCATATGTTCGAAAATGTGTCCGGCCAACAACGTAAATAACGCAATGAACGTTGTCGAACTGTCAATATTAAACCCATCAATCTGCTGATACTGTGTTATGTAATTACCCTGTTTTCTCATAGCACATTAGACATTGGCAGAATTGTCGACATGGGCACCATTGCCATAAACAAAAATAGCATAGAATAGTAATTACCCTGCTGACCGCAAATACCATAACTATAATTCAGGACGAGTGTGGAAAATACAACAATGTTTTATTGACCCGGTGTGATTTAATCTATTGGCTCGGCGAAATCTAGTCTGCCGCGACATTAAATCGTCGCCCGTACCCGTTTCTCGGTGGCAGGCCATAACATCGGCTGCCGGCAGAAGTTACCACCCACCAGATAAAGTCTTGTCTCCAAGCAATTCGTCGTCTTCCTTTATGATGTCTGGTGAAGCCGTACGGAGGACGGGTCTGAGCAGTTGTGTTGTGATATGTACCGGGTACGATGCGCCAAATGTTGTTGTGTCGGGAGTTTGGTCGTGGAGGGTCTCCAGATCAATCTCCTTCTATCGCAACACCGACTGCCGTCTTCATTCCTATTCACTCAGATTTTTTGAGTCATCATCATCATCATGATCATCAGCCTCTATTCGTCCACTGCTGGAGATAGGCCTCCTCCATGGCACGCCTACAAGCTCGATCGATTACCAGCCACCTTTTTGATGTCGTCTCTCCATCTAGCCCAAGGGCGTCCTACACTATGTTTGCCGAGACGCGGTCTCCACTCGAGGGCTCGTTTACCCCAACGGTTGTCGGTCCTACGGCATATGTGACTAGCCAGCAGTGTTTTTTGAGTGAATGGGCTTAATAAACTAGCGCGCTTTACCATCAACGATTGCATCTCTGCTTACTATCAGGCGGGATTACGGTCAGCACTACTTTATGATTATTAAAAAAAAAAAACCTTCCAGCGTCAAGAGCGTGACTATTTTAGCCGACTTCATTTTTAAGTTTTTTTTTTCTAAAGGTTTATCGATATTTTCGTTTATTGCGGACTTTTTTTACTATGCAGTTATTTGTAGGTTTTGCTTTCGATATCACTGGCATACGATAAACTTTTTAGCAAAGAAAATTAATATTTTTGTTACTGGCTCGTTGCGCGCTTTCAGGAATACCTACTGTAAGTGCAGCAAGCAATTGTTATAAAAGAAAACACTGAAAAAGAAAAAATAATTTTACTTTTGTCATGGCTCTAGAAGTTGGTGTCTCGAGGTTTCTTTTTTTTCCCCCGCCTGATGGTAAGCAGTGATGT
Source organism: Sesamia inferens (assembly GCA_037179545.1). Taxonomy (NCBI): domain Eukaryota; kingdom Metazoa; phylum Arthropoda; class Insecta; order Lepidoptera; family Noctuidae; genus Sesamia; species Sesamia inferens. The sequence continues at coordinate 9,086,155 of CM073949.1, forward strand.
GATCGTTGATTGTAAAGCGCGCTAGTTTATTAAGAACCTATTCACTCAGATTGAGCGAATAGGAAGGAAGACGGCTGTTGAGCGAAGTGATGCAATGTTAAACCCAACAACACGACCAACGATGCTACGCCAAAGGGAGATTGATCTAAAGACCCTCCACGACCAAACTCCCAACACAACAACATTTGGCGCATCGTACCCGGCACACATCGCAACACAACTGCTCAGACCCGTCAAAATTGTTTGAAAAATTTTGTTTCCCATGACAAAAGTAAAATTATTTTTTCTTTTTAGTATTTTTTTGAAGACGTTTTTGATTTAAAAAAAAGAAACATATATTTGATGATTTTCAGTGTCTTAGTTGAAATTCTGAAATTACTTTTTTCGCCTCATAACAATAGCAGCATAACCCATGTTAGAATAAGTTCTCATCAATACGAAACAATTCTCTATCTCAACTATTGAACCGATTTTAATGAAACTTATAATATTCCCTAAGTTGAACAATACATAGTACAACAAAAAAAGAATTATTTAACTCGGACTTGTAGCTCCGGAAATATACGCATTAACTTTTAAAATTTGGCACATTTGTCCAGAGGGTGCCCTCTATCTGGCAGAAACTTGTTGCTCCGAAATCTATTTGGCATAACTCACTTGGCATAAACTTTTTTAAACGAACATTGTTAAGATATAAAAAAATATTTATAATAACTTTTATGATGGCAGAATTGTATTGGGCATAATAACCTTTGTCAGAGTTACAATTTTGCATAATTCTGTTTAGCATAACGTTTATTTAGAGCGCCGATTATTTGGCATAATTTGACTTAGCATACTACGAAGGTCACAGAATTTCAGTAGAAATAATTTTATTAGTCATATTGAAAAAAAAAATATGATTTTTTCACCACTATGGTGTGCTACAAAAGTTAGTGACAGAAATGAATCGCTTCAAAACCGACTTCACGTAGTCTTATCTGCCCTACCCCTAGAGTGTAATCTTAACCCGCGAAGGCGCGGAGTTGCAAGGCGGTTCGCGAGCTGAGGAGCAGGTGATTTTAACGCACACCGCCGCGGTTGAGGCAAGCAAGCCGAAGCTGCGGTGGTGGGCGTAAGACCATCTGCGATGATTAGCTCGCGTGGGACCGCCGGAGCCCCACAGCGGCTGAGCCGTGACAGAAGCCATGCCTGCTGCATGTTGCATGCTTGCTACATGCTTGTTGCATGTTGCATGCTTGTATGCTGAATGCTTGTTGCATGCTTACTGCTTTATCTTACTGGCAGGGAAATAAAAACCACACAATTATGCGCAAAATAAACTGTTTTATTGTGTGATAAATAAAAAGATGATTCTGGCTGTGAATTTTCTGCAATATGATGGTTCTACTTTTGATTATTATGGATATGAAATTTATGCCTAAAGATGATTCTGACTTACAAAATGATGGGTTTCGGTATATGGTAAATGAGTGTATCCCAAATGATTTTTTGCGAAAAGAGGTTTATGCTATCCGTTGCTATGCAAAATAAAATTATGACGTAAAAAGTTCTGCTATAAAGGGTGGACCCATGTATATCTCTCAGTAGCGATCACGGTACGGTCGGGTCGGTCACACTCACGCGGATTCAAAGATTTTCCCCCATGTAACAAAAATGCTTGTAGTTGCTAAATGAGTTTTAACTTCAAAATTAAATGGTGGACCCATTTAGTTGCAACACAATGTAACACGTTTTTAACAACCATTTTAAAACACCGCAGATCACAACAAAGTGTTATCATTTTATCTATCTAACATTTACCTTTGTCTTATCTAACCTGATGATTTTCTGAGAATTTATTTACCTACTTAGAAATAACGCTGAAATTTTACTACCGTAGTTTAACATAGTAAGCCATACTTAGTTGTACAGTTGTACCTTTTGAAAATATTTACATTGAAGCATCTTTTGTCTCTTTATCTCAATACAGGGTTCTTTTAACCGCTTATAGATTAGTCTCTCTTGTTACCAATTTCATTTGTTTTTCTTAATCTTTTTGTATAGTATTCTGTAAAATATCCTATTAGGGGAGAGCACTGGCTCTTGTAACACAGGTCACCTAGCACAGAAGTCAGGAACTTCACACTTTTTTGTACCAATTTTTGTACTATTCATAATCACATTTTTATACATATACATAGGTCATTGTTTTTATATAACATAAATTTATTTTATAAAGTATATTTCATTTTTGTTTTTATTTTCTTTATAATTTTATTAGTCATATTGAAAAAACTTTTTTATTGCATACACAAGTCACGTTGCTGTGTACAACTGTTTTACATCAGTCACTTCATAATTCAGGTTCAGTTGAAAACCAGCGTCAGGCACTAGTTGTCTGACATTTTTGCTGAACTGGGCCTTTTTGGCGCAGCCGGGAGGCACACCTCCACTCCACTCCTGCTAGTTTTCTACATTAATTTGTTTTATCACAATTTACTTTATTTTATTATTACTATTTTTTTACTTTTTAATGTTTGTCTTTATCTGATGTATTGTGTGTCTTTTAATCTGTCCTAAATAAATGTATTTTCTTTCTTTCTTTTTTATACTATTATTTCAAAGACGATATTCGTCTTCCTGTCGCATCCGTAGCTTTTCAGCTTTGGAGTTTGGACCCGATGGCGATCCCTGGGGGGGTTCGGGCGTCCCCGCAGTCTCCAGATCAATCTCCCACTGGCGCAGCATCGTTGGTAGTGTTGTTGGGTTTATCATTGCATCACCTCGCTCAACTGCCGTCTTCCTTCCTATTCACTCAATTTCTTTTTTTCAAATATCACCTTGCCACTTTGGACTCGGTGGAGAGGCGTGCGAAGAGGCTGATTGGCGACCCAGACTTAATTCGAAACGGTCTCCAAAGCCTGGAGCACAGGCGTAGAGTAGCCAGCCTTTCGGTCTTCTATAGGATGCATTCTGGTGAGTGTGCAAGGGAATTGCATGATTTAATTCCTCCATCTCCGTTCCATCATCTGACGACCCGTCGTACGGCGAGTTTCCACCCTTACGTTGTTGACACCACTGCGATCCGGACGAAGCGTTTTGCTTCCTCCTTTATACCGCGTACATCGAGGGACTGGAACAATTTGCCGGCGTCGGTGTTTCCGTCACATTACAATTTGAGTGTCTTCAAGGCTAGAGTGAATAGGCTCTTAATAAACTAGCGCGCTTTACCATCAACGATCGCATCACTGCTTACCATCAGGCGGGATTGCGGTCAAGCGCTGGTTTATAAATTATAAAAAAAAAAAAAAAAAAAGAGTCTGGGGTCCGTTTTACCAGTCTAACTGCTGATTTTGGCTAAATATCGATATTTTCCGTGAAGCGACTGCCGTCTGACCTCCACAACCCGAACGCGATATCGAAGCATTGCAGTTAAACCAATTGTTAGACTTTTGCGGGCTCCAACAACCCGTAACGACTGCCACTAGATGTTCGTATGGCAACCGGGACCAACGGCTTAACGTGCTTTCCGAGGAACGACCTGACCAGTGCATATATTATTCTATATATTATTATTCATGCATACAAATATTTGCACTGTGCGGGGATCGAACACGAGCCTCCTTGCGTAACGGCCGCGTTCGCTACCGCTGCGCCACGGAGGCTGTCTTTTTAGTGTATAATTGTTAAGTAAAATATGAACTAACATTATGTGTCCATAATGACCCAAATAGTGGATGTTAAAGGAAAAATAGCAAGGCTGAATTGGGAGAGGACTGATCTAGTCACTCGAACGTACCCCGAGGGATAGGCAAAGCTCTCTGGACACCTGACTGAGGATTATGAAGGTGGTGCCTAAAGAAGTACGGGACTAAAATGGACAGAGATTGCTCAAGGGAGGTTTTCTAGGAAAATGGGAAGGTTTTAATAATGTTCTACTGGTTCTGTGCTAATGTGGCATTAGTAAAAATGCGTCAGGCATCAAATCCGACATTCTTCAGTATTTTTTATCACTTCATTAAGTGATAAATAAATGAAACAGTTTTATAGTCATATTACTTTTGTTGAAATATAGATTAAAAAAACACCTCACGTGCACAGGTTTCCGTGTGGTTTGGAACCTTTCGTGTGGGAGACGTTTTTGCTATTTTTTTTTTATGTATTAATAAACTAGTGCTTAACCGCAATGCCGCCTAATGGTAAGCAGTGATGCAACCGTCGATGAAAAGCGCGCTAGTTTATTAAGAGCCTATTTACTCAGAAAAACTGAGCGAATAGGAAGGAAGATGGCAGTTGAGCGAGGTGATGCAATGTTAAACCCAACAACACGACCAACGATGCTGCGCCAAAGGGAGATTGATCTGAAGACCCTCCATGACCAAACTCCCAACGCAACACAACTGCTGGGACATCATGACATGAACACAACCAATTGATTGGCGGCAAGAATTTATCTGGTGGGTGGTAAATTCTGCCGGTAGCCGATATTATGGCCTACCACAGAGTGTACAGAAAAGTCCTGTTTTTAGTTTTTGTAGTTAAAGCGGCAACAGAAATACATCATCTGCGAAAATTTCAACTTTCAAGCTATCACGGTTCATGAGATACAGCCTGGTGACAGACACACAGAGAGTGGAGTCAAAGTGGTGGGGTCTCATTTTGGCTTTTTGGGTATGGAATGTTAAAAAATGCCAATTCTTTGAAACAGAGCCATACACAACATTGTTGTTCATTATGACGTCAGATTTTATTGACGCAACTGTCTTTTTCCGGCCTTCGTTGTTACTTACAGTAAGTTCAAGTGAGGGCAAAGGCGTAGTAACCTCCCAAAATAGCAGCGGTAATTCCCCTCTTTAAAGAGTGGCTAGAGGGGCACCACGGCGCCTTCACTTTCCACCTGCCGGTTCCTGTTCCGGATAAGGCGGAAGGAAATGCTAGGGTCATCATTTTGTGGATGGCCTTGAAGACATGGTGGAGCATATGGTAGAGGTCTGCCCGGCTTGGATAGAGCACAGCCGTATCCTCGTGGCGGCGATCGGCGGCGACCTCTTGCGTCCGGCTCTGGTCCAGGCCATGGTCGTGGCCAGAGCGGGAGAGGTCATTTCGATTTCTCATCCCAAAAAAAGCCGTAGTAACCTTAAAATTGAGACATACATGAGACTTACATAGTACCTACCTATAATTTATTTAGTTTTTGGCTAGTTACTTTTATTTTCCATTTCTGTACGTATACGATACAAGAGATAGTATTTTAAATGCTTCAATTATGAAAATAATGACCTTATTGATGGATGTTTATTAGCTCTGGTTTATGAATAAACCCGCCTTTGCTGTCAGGAGTGAACGAGAGTACTGTAAAGATAATGATAATGAATACTTATCTAAGGTACTGACAATCAGGGTCTGTAACATAACTGTTATATACAAGATTTCTTATAGTGATTACAGGGCTAGCTTTTGCCCGGGACTTTGGCTTGACTTTGACCTATCGTGTTAAATTATTATTATTTATCATCAACCATTTTATCGTCCCACTGCTGGGCACAGGCTTCCCTTCATACAGAAAAGGATTGAGCGTAATCACTACGCTTGCTCAATGCGGGTTGGCGACTTAAAGTCCAGGTTTCCTTAAGATGTTTTCCTTCACCTTCAGTCATTGCTGTCCAAGATATACTTAGAAAGTACATATAACTTTAGAAAAATTGCATTGGTACTTGCCTGACCTGGAATCGAACCCGGGCACTCATACTTAAGAGGCTGATGTTTTAACCACTAGGCCACCAAAATGACCCCTTTTATTACCCCCACGGGTAGTTTAAGGTAGGTAGTGAGTTCGTTGATATCACAGAGCAACAGTGCTATGTGTAGGCACAACATGTCCATTACTTTATATTAGTAGGTATACGGGCTAGTAGGGTTCCCAGTTGCAATACGTTTATTTCGGATAATCCGGTTGAATGTCAAAGGCAGTATGAATTGTAGATGGTCTCGGTTTTTCCTGGAATTAGTTCCTTTTGCATAGAGCTAGACAGAAGTACATCAAATCAAATATATTACTGATCCAAATTATTTTACATTAGTTAGTGATGGAAGCCTCCTGTAAAACAAGACCTGCACACAGCAGTACAATTTGTTGACCAGTACTCACACGAAGAATTGCAACACTAAAGTGGCAGTGGGCTGGACACATTGCCCGCAGGACCGATGCCCGATGGGGCCGACGGGTTCTCGAGTGGCGACCACGCACCGGAAGACGTAGCGTGGGTAGGCCCCCGACAAGGTGGACCGACGACCTGGTGAAGGTCACGGGAAACCGCTGAATGCGGGAGGCGTAGGACCGGTCGTCGTGGAGAACCTTGGGGGAGGCCTATGTCCAGCAGTGGACGTCTTTCGGCTGAAATGATGATGATGATGACTCACAAATAATTTGAGAGTTATTGAGATAATTTGTGTAGTGCAAGTACGTGTGTGTGTATGCATGCCTTGCAGGAGTGCATTCGTGCTTGTGTATGTTTTTTTTAAACGTACCGCACGCTAGGAATTACTCCTGTATCGTGGGTGCTTTTACAAATAACTGTACCGTGCGGGAATCGAACCCACGACACGCAGTGTGTATTTTTAACTTTGAGCCTTCGTATGAGGCCCATTGTGAGCGACCACGTTTCAGTTCTGTAAGTCATCACTGGCAACACACACTGGTCAAAGACTTTAGTCTTGAGACACTATGGTATCTTTGGACGATGAAAAGATATAGCGTAGCTTTTTGAAGGCTGCCCTTCTTCTTCTCCTTCTTCAGCCTATGGATGTCCACTGCTGGACAAAGGCCTCCCCCAAGGCTTTCCACGCTGACCGGTTTTGCGCTGCCCATATCCATCGGCTTCCCGCGACCTTCACCAGGTCATCGGTCCACCTTGTTGGGGGCCTCCCTACGCTGCGTCTTCCAGTACGTGGCCGCCACTCCAGAACCTTACTGCCCCATCGGCCATCGGTTCTACGAGCAATGTGCCCTGCCCACTGCCACTTCAGTTTAGCGACTCGCAAAGCTATGTCGGTGACTTTGGTTCTTCTGCGGATCTCCTCATTTCTGATTCGATCACGCAGAGAAACTCCGAGCATAGCTCTTTCCATTGCCCTTTGTGTGACTCTGAGCCTTCGTATGAGGCCCATTGTGAGCGACCACGTTTCAGTTCCGTAAGTCATCACTGGCAACAGACACTGGTCAAAGACTTTAGTCTTGAGACACTGTGGTATCTTGGACGACGAGAAGATGTATCGTAGCTTCCCGAACGCTGCCCAGCCGAGCTGGATTCGGCGAGACACCTCTTTCTCGAAGTTGGACCTACCTAGTTGGACTGTTTATCCCAGGTATATGTACTCGTCAACAACTTCGAGTGCAGAGCAACCAACTAGAATTGGAGTGGGTACGATGTGAGAGTTCGACACGATGACACGTCTTATCCATGTTCATCTTTAGACCCACTTGTTGGGAAGCTCTGCTGAGGTCATTGAGCATTTTGCCCAAGTTTTCCAGGGTCTCAGCCATGACCACGATATCATCTGCAAAACGGAGATTAGTGATGTACTCGCCGTTGATGTTAATGCCAAGTCCTTTCCAGTCCAGGAGCTTGAAGACATCTTTCAACGTAGCAGTGAACAATTTAGGAGATATGACATCTCCTTGTCTCACTCCACGCTGGAGTTGGATCGGTTTTGAGTCCTGATTCTGGAGACGGACTAACATGGTGGCGTTTTTGTACAAACACTTTATCACCTCAATGTATCGATGGTCAATTTGGCAACGCTGGAGAGATTGTAGCACCGCCCAAGTCTCGATCGAATCGAAGGCCTTCTCATAGTCCACAAACGCCAAGCATAGTGGTTTGTTATACTCGGAATTCTGTATAACTTGCCGCAGCGTATGTATGTGGTCTATGGTGCTAAGGCCTTTTCGGAAGCCTGCTTGTTCGGGAAGCTGGAAGTCATCGAACCTGCGAGCGAGACGAAGGCTGCCCAGCCAAGCTAAATTCGTCGAGACAGCTCTTTCTCAAAATTGGATCTACCTGGTTGGACTATTTGTCCCAGGTACATAAATATACTCGTCAACAACTTCGAATGCAGAGCAACCGACTAGAACTAAAGTGGGTGCGACATGGGAGTTCGACATGATTTTCGTCTTACCTATGTTCATCTTTAGACCCACTTTTTTGGAAGCTCCACTGAAGATATTTAGCATTTTGCCAAAGTATCCCAGGGTCTCCGCCATAACCACGATATTTAATCTGCAAAAGTTTACAATATCGATATCATATTGTATACTGCCTTGTGTCGTCGCCTATCCGACCCAGGAGCGATCAGCTGACTATGCGTCATCGTCCGCCACTAAACAAGCTCTTATGAAGGCGATTAGACCGAGTGACGATGGATTTCAAATAGTCGGTATTAAAAAAACCGCCAAAGCGGGGGTTGTTCTACGTGTGGCTAATGAAAACCAATTAAAAAGATTAGAATCGGTAGATGCTATAAAGTCTGCCGGTCTCCGCTTAGAAAAACCAAAGGGTCGCCGCCCCCGTCTATTAGTTAAGGACATTCCCGCTTCAATGGAAGACAAAAATTTTTTGCAAGCTATATACCGCCAAAACATTAAAAATGAGTTGCCAATAAAAGAAGACGATTTTATTAAATCCACAAAAATAGTCCGTAGGCGTTCTACCGATACCGGTCGGAAGTGGATAGGCATAGAAATTGAACCTGCGGTACGTAAACATCTTGTGACTACCAAGGATAAATTATTTATTGACTGGGCCACTTGCCGTTTTGTTGATGATATCGAGGTAGTTCGTTGCGCGTATTGTCAACAATTCGGCCATGTTAAAAAGCATTGCGCTAATAAATCACCAACCTGCGCTGTCTGTTCCGAGGCTCACGAAACCAATGTTTGCCCGCATAAGGGCGATTCAAATTTTACCCCGGTTTGCGCGGCGTGTAAACGTTATAAAAAGCCCTATGAGCATCGTTGCGGATCTGAACAGTGCGGTACCTATAAATTAAAACTCGAACAACTTATCCTGCATACTAATTACTAATTAAGATGGATAGGTTAAACATAGGGCAATTAAACCTTCACAACGATAAGGTGGCGACATCAGAGTTAGATAAATTAATTATTGACTACAACTTAGACCTTGTACTAATTCAAGAACAATATCAAAACTCACGTTTACGTCACAGGGTTGTGCAACTGGATTGCAGGGCACGAGCCGGAATTTATGTTACGCGGTCTTCTAACTTTACGGTAACGTCTTTACGTGACCTCATGACGCCACACTGTGCGGTTGCCGAAGTATCATCAGCTTCGTTTAAAGTATTCGTTGTAAACTGTTACTTTCAATATTCAGATCCTGTTACTCCTCATATACATAATCTCCGTCATGTCTTGCGGTCACTCGCGGGCTGCAAAGTTATCGTTGGCGCGGATGTCAACGCGTCATCGTCTTTGTGGTATGGCAAGGTTCGGGCCACCGATACCGAACGACGCTGCGCTGTTGAGGATTTCATTGCTGAGATGAACCTATCGATTCATAATTCCCCTGATGCACCACCTACTTTCTGCAGCCAAATGGGCGAATCTTGTATTGACGTCACACTTTCAAGTGCGGACGTACGTTTGGATAGGTGGCGTGTCCTACCGGACGCGTCTTGTAGTGATCATCGCCTGATCGTGTACGAATTTGTTCCTGGTTATATTCAGGGTCCGTCTCATATTCCCGGTAATTTCAGATATAGATGTAAAGGCGCGAACTGGGAATTTTTCGGCTCGCTTTTTGCGTGTCACGCCAAAGAATTCACTCGGGACGGGCTGTCAGCCGAAGAAAGTGCTGACATTATGTCAGAAACCTTTACCTACTGTGCTGACATTGCCATTGGTCGCGGATCTATGACCAATATTCGTAGATGTGACTGGTGGAGTGATTACTTAGTTGAACAGCGTAAAAGATATCGCAGAGCGCGTAGACAGTTAAATAAACTCAAGAGCCGAAAGATTACTGGAGATCTTCTTACGTTCGCTTTAAATGCTTTTAGAGTTGCCAAGTCACGCTACAAAGCATCGGTGGAAAAATCTAAGGGTAATTTGTTGCGAAAAATTGTTGATAAGCTTGACAGGGAGGGTCCGTGGTCTCCCTTATATCACGAATTTAAAGCTAACAGATCGGTCGACCTTGCATACGTTCAAAACATTAAAGTCAATGATAAGCATACCACAGGCATAGAGGAAACAACAGAAGTGCTAATTAATACACTTATCCCTGATGATTCACCGGCTAACGATAGCGACTACCACCAACAGATTAGAGCGTGGGCTCCTGTGCCACCTGAATCACCAATGTCAGACGTACCATCTAATGACGAATTTATAAATATTGTTAGAAAACTACCGGTCAACAAATCATCAGGTGAAGATAAAATATCTAATAGGATGATTAAAGAAGCGTGTAAAACAGCGGGTGATGCCATCTTAACTGTATATAACCGATGCATTGCTGAAGGCGTTTTTCCTCGTAAATGGCGACGCGGTTTCTTACGAATAATACCAAAGTGTGGTGACAAACCACCGGATGATCCGAAGTCATATCGTCCTATCACACTTCTACCATCTTTGGGTAAACTTCTTGAGCGCCTCATCGTTCCACGTTTACTACCGAACGGTCCAAAATTCCATAATAATCAATATGGCTTCACCATAGGTAAATCTACAGTCGACGCGGCGCTTTCTGTCAGAAGAACCGTTAACCAATCTGAAAACAAGTACGTAATTGGGATCTTCCTGGATATTTCTGGGGCTTTTGATAACGCCTGGTGGCCTATGCTGTTGTTGAAATTAAAAACCCGCGGTTGCTATAGAAACATATATAATCTCGTTTACTCTTACTTTATAAACGGTTACGCGGTACTTAAGCTCGGTCATTTTTCTAGTACTAAAACACTAACCATGGGATGTCCTCAGGGTTCAGTTGTCGGTCCTTATTTATGGAATTTGGGTTTTGATGACTTCCTCGCGATCCCGCTTCCTTGCGGCTGTTCACTTACTGGTTACGCGGACGATGGCCTACTGCTCATTCAGTCAAGTACCCGAGCTGGACTTGAGAACTTGGCCAATACTTGCCTAAATCTAATATCTCAGTGGGGTGATCGTAACCGCCTAGCATTTGCGCCACATAAAACCTATCAACTTCTACTAAAAGGTAATCTTAAATCATTGCCTACTATTAAATTTAACAACGTTCCCATTAAAAAACAGCAATCCGTATGCTACCTTGGTATGATCTTAGAAAGGAATTTTTCATTTATCGAACATATAAAAATAGTTGGTGAAAAAGCTAAAAAGAACTTTTATGCCCTAACTAGAATATCCAAAGCAACTTGGGGTCTATCATTCCTAACTTTAAAAACTATATATGGAGCTACCTACTTAGGATGTATGTGCTACGGTGCACCTGTTTGGGCCGATAGGGCCAGCATAGGAGCGGCACGACGTAAACTGCTTCAAAGCCAACGTTTGGCATTGATATTTTTATGCAAGGCGTATAGAACGGTCAGTACTGAAGCCTTACCGGTACTGGCAGGTGTACTTCCAGTCGACCTTGAGGTACAGCGACGTGCTTCAATGTACTACTCCGCGAGGGGGGAGGCCATGGACACTAATTTTGTTACACAACGCGACTTTAATAAAATCTCTAGATTATTTAAACCTCAGACTGAAGTCTGGGAGGACCTCTTATCCGAATGGCAAAGTAGGTGGGATAATTCCATCAAGGGCCGGCACCTCCATCTGTTCTTTCCATCCGTTGGCGATCGGCTGGCTAAGACATGGCTGGTGGTTGACCACTGCGTTGCCCAATTTCTCACAGGTCATGGCAACTTTAAAAGTAAACTGTATTCTTTTAAACTTGTTCCTTCCCCTTTGTGTCAGTGTTCTACATCGAACTGTGAATTTGAACAGTCCGCACATCACATCTTGTGGGAGTGTGTTCTTTGGCAGAATGAACGCAATATTATGTTGGATAGTGTACAAGTTACATCCGGAGTCGTTTATTATACGGACCTTGTAGAAACTAGAACCAATTTCCGTGCGTTCAGGCGCTTTTGCCATACCTATTATTGGAATCAATTGTAACAGCTAATACCTACTTAGGACCCATTAACTTAATCAAATTTTATTCCGTGGTGTTTGGCAATCTGGGCTTCTCCCAGTTGCAATAATGTCCCTTTGTGCCGTTTGGCCTAGTTCTGTTCTGTCTCCTGCTTGTTATGGAGGGAAGTGGAAAAAATATCTTTTTTCTTACTCCTCCGCTAATCTTTTCTGATTAATTTCGTTGCGGGACCCAAGACAGTTGAATCGTTTCTCCGGGACTCGTCGAGCTTCATTGCTCGGCGTTTTTCTGGCGGTCGCCACTGTTGATTCTGGCTTTCAGGAGTTGCAGTGGTTGGGAAAAGTGTGGCGGGTTTGTCCCATAAAAAAAAAAAAAAAAAAAATATCGATATCATCTCCAAGTCGGAGGTAAGTGATGAACTCACCGTTAACGTTGATTCCAAGTCCTTTCCAGTCCAGGAGCTTGAAAACATCTTCCAGCACAGCAATGAACAATTGGGAGATATGACATCTCCTTGTTTCACTCCACGCTGCAGTTGGATCGGTTTTGAGTCCATATCCTGAAGGCAGACTGACATGGTGACGTTTTTGTATAAACACTTTATCACTTCTCGATACAAGAGAGGGTTAAAAAGTTTAAAATTATTTAAAATATTTTTAATATACAAGATGTCCCAAAAATGTTTATTAATTATTAAAATACTGTGTTAGGGGAATTATTTCTTAAAAATAATATCATCTAAATGCACACCCTCGCGTTTTCGGCACTCATTTAATCGAACAGTAAAATTACTCATGACGGGTCGGCAGGTGGACTCAGGGATGTCTGCCATTTCATGACGAATATTTTCTTTCAAATGTGCCACTGAAGTCGGTGTATTGGCATAAATTTTAGATTTAAGATAATCCCTTAAGGTTAAATCTGGACTTCGTGGAGTGACTTGAGTCATTGATGTAAATTTTAGATTGATACCTCCATGCGTTTTTGATAAGCAGACAGACTGACGGACGAACGGGTAAAAAAGTAGTGGTAAAATTCGTTCCGTTTTTCCATTGGTTGTCCGGTACCCTAAAAACAGAACTAGTCCTGCTTCATCCAGATTTTTGGTCAATCTACTGCATGCACACAAATATAATTTGCATTGATATTCCCTCGACGAGCGTCGATTGTTTCAATAAAGTGTAATCATTTGACTGACGCGTGATGACTACTACATTGTTGCAATGTACATAAGTACATATATGTACGCACTACGTTCTAAGTATATCTTGGACACCAATGACTGATTACAAGGTTAAGGAAAATATCTTGAGGAAACCTGGACTTTAAGTCTGAAATCGCCAACCCGCATTGAGCAAGAGTGCTCGCTCTAATACGCTCAATCCTTCTGTGTTTGAGAGGAGACCTGTGCCCAGCAGTGGGCCGATAAAAAAGGTTGTTGTTGTTAATTGGACGCTATAGGTTCGAATAATGTTGCCAAATGTAAAGCGACCGAAGTCCTAAAGTCTTTGACTTTAGGACTTCGGTCGTTCGGTAAAAGAAAAGTAGGTCGCACGTCCTCTCTTTCAAAGTGCACCTCTCTAATATTCGAGGTCTGCACTCCAATCTCATTGCAGTACATCACCACCTTGAGACTGAAAAGCCCCATCTACTTTTCTTGACGGAGACCCAGATCAGATGTCCGTCTGATGCGGCATACCTCAGTTACCCGGGATACGCATTGGAGCACCATTTCCTGCAGCGTGCCGGGGTCTGTGTGTATGTCCGCAATGACATTTGCTGCCGGCGTCTCCGTCACCTCGAAGACCCTCATTTCTCGTCTCTATGGCTCTTGGTTGACACTGGTGTGGACAAAATTGTTTACACTTGTGTCTACCGATCGCACAGCGGTGATCAGGAGACAACTCGATTATTTGACCACCTCAGTGAGGCTGCTGACAATGCACTGCACCGGCACCCTGACGCACACTTCGTCGCTCTGGGGGACTTCAATGCCTGCCATCAGGACTGGCTTTTCCCGTACCAGAGGACCGACCATGCTGGGAGAGAAGCGCGAAACTTCGCGCTTTCAATGGGCCTTTCCCAGCTGGTAAAGCAAGCGACAAGGGTGCCTGATGTAGTTGGTCATTCTGCCAATTGTCTGGACCTTCTGCTGACCACTGATCCGGACAGGTGTGTTGTAACAGTTTCCTCACCTTTGGGAACTTCAGACCACTGTCTGGTGAAGTCTGTGTCGACCTTCTCCCCACCAGATCACGACTCTCGTGGTGAACGGCGAATGTGGCGATACAGGTCAGCAGACTGGGATGAGATGCGCCATTTCTTTGCATCTTATCCTTGGCAGCAGGTCTGCTTCTCTTCTAGCAATCCGTCGAGCTGTGCGGATGCTATAACCGATGTGGTGCGTCAAGCTATGGAATATTTTATTCCCTATAATGACGTGCCCGTCGGTGGCTCGGCTCGCCCATGGTTCAATGCCGATTGTGCCCAAGCCGAACAGCGTAAGCCCACGGCATTTCTCACCTGGGTTGACGCTCGTGACCGCGGAGCTCCGGATCTAAGCTCAAAGAAGAGAGCCTTTAACCGTGCTGCCAAGTCTTACAAAAAGGCGCTAAAGAAGGCTCGCTTCGACCGTATTTCCCATATTGGGAACAAGTTATCTGCGCAGCCTTCCGGTAGCAGATCTTTTTGGTCCCTTGCCAAATCGGTCGAGGCAAACTTCTGTCGGCCCTCACTGCCTCCGCTGGTTAGGCCTGATGGAACACTGGCTCATACGGCGAGAGAGAAAGCAGGTCTCTTTGCATCTCTCTTTGCCCATAATTCGCGTCTTGATACTGGCAGTGCTACTCCACCTATTTTACCCCATTGCGGTACTTCAATGCCTGAGGTTCGCATTCGGAACAAGGAGGTTCTGAGAGCACTGTGTCGTCTGGACGTGAATAAGGCTAGTGGTCCGGATGGTATACCAGCGATTGTTCTAAAAGCATGTGCGCCCGAGTTGTCTCCTGTATTGACACGCTTGTACCGCCTCTCATTTGGGACTGGTATAGTGCCCAAGTCCTGGAAGCTTGCCAACGTGCAGCCCGTGCCCAAAAATCGTGCCGATCCTACCAACTATCGGCCGATTTCGATCACCTCCATACTTTGCAAAATTATGGAGCGTGTATTGAACTCGCGCCTCTTGGCATACCTGGAAGGTAACGATCTCCTCAGTGACCGACAGTACGGGTTTCGCCGCAATCGGTCAACTGGGGACCTACTAGTGTATGCCACTCACTTGTGGGGCGAGGCCCTCGAGAGAAATGGGGAAGCGATTGCTGTCTCCCTTGATGTCTCGAAGGCCTTCGACCGGGTATGGCACGCTGGCCTTTTGAGTAAGCTTCCAGCGTACGGCATTTCCCCTAGCCTGACTGGCTGGGTAAAAGACTTCCTGACTGAACGGTCCCTCCGAGTTGTTGTCGACGGATGCTCATCTGAGCCCATGTCGACTAATGCCGGTGCTCCTCAGGGGTCTGTTCTCTCTGCAACTCTGTTTCTGCTGCATATTAACGATCTGCTGATGCCCGGTATCTATGGGTATGCAGATGACAGCACAGTTGTGGAGAGATACCTGCCGGATGCTCGGGCTAGTAGGGAATCAATCCGGTCCGAAAGAGAGGCCATGGTAGAGCGAACAAGTGTTGCACTTCAGGCAGTCTCCGAATGGGGCAATGCCAATCTTGTAGCATTCAATGCCGCCAAAACGCAGGCGTGTCTTTTCACCGCCAAAAGGAGCCCGTTCACCTTGGCTCCTACTTTTCGGAATGTTTCCTTAGAGTGTACCGACCGCCTTTAGCTTTTGGGTGTTGAGATTTCCTCGAACCTAAACTTTGGGCGGTTCATTGAGTCCAAGGCCAAGGTGGCTGCCAGAAAACTTGGTGTAATCGCAAAGGTCCGGCAGTACTTCACACCAGGGCAGCTTCTAATGTTGTACAAAGCACAGGTCCGTTCGTGTGTGGAGTACTGCAGCCACATTTGGGCTGGTGCTGCTAAGTGTCACCTGGCAACTTTGGATTCAGTGGAGAGGCGTGCGAAGAGGCTGATTGGTGACCCTGATTTAACTCGAGTTGGTCTCCAAAGCCTAGAGCACAGGCGTAGAGTAGCCAGCCTTTCGGTGTTCTATAGGATACATTCTGGGGAGTGTGCGAGGGAATTGCACGATTTAATTCCCCCATCTCCGTTCCACCATCGGACGACCCGTCGTACGGCGAGTTTCCACCCTTATGTTGTTAACACCTCTACGATCCGGACGAAGCGTTTCGCGTCGTCCTTTATACCGCGTACATCGAGGGACTGGAACAATCTACCGGCGGCGGTGTTTCCGTCGGACTACAATTTGAGTGTCTTCAAGGCTAGAGTGAATAGGCTCTTAATAAACTAGTGCGCTTTACCATCAACGATTGCGTCACTGCTTACCATCAGGCGGGATTGCGGTCAAGCGCTGGTTTATATTTAATAAAAAAAAAAAAAAACTTGGCTTGCTTGACAATTCGTACTAGAAGTAAGTGAAACGCTTCATATTCTCTCGATTTTCCTTGTTGTTTACATCAATTTGGACCTCTGCCCCCCAAAGCTATTGTCCAGCTGTTGTTGCCATACGAGATAAGTAATCATCATTTGTGCGTATAATTGAAGATTTTGTAAGAAAGTCTATGAATATGTTGGAATCTAATGTATTATGTTAAGAGTTATTTTAATGATCTGTCACTTTCTTACTAAACTTAAATTATAAGAGACAATCCGGATTACAGCTCCTTTAGTGACTGTACCTACATATGTATGTAAAGGATGTATCTGACATCGACGCACAAACGAGTACCATAGATACAGTACATGATTCTGAACCCCCTAGTGGGCGAATATTGCGTCGCTTTTTCTCGATTTTAAAAGAAATAATATGCTTTTTTTCACTTTAAACCGTTCATAATTGTTATAATTTTATAACCCAATAAGGTTTTAAAGAAAAAAATAATTAATTCGTTAATTACAAAAAAAAAGCGATAGAGTTCGCATCAGGGATCAACGTCATACCTACAAACATGCACGGTGGCACGCTTGCAACGTTCAAAGGCCGAGCCGACAGTATTATTTAAACACTGTTATTTCTGTAACCGCTCATTAACGACATAAATGACTATCATAATTTTGTTAGTGGCATGCGGTGTAGCCTTCTCGCGAAGTTTGCGTTACAATGTTAGATACACCCTGTATAAAAATAGCGGCCCACCGCTAGGATTTTTCGTATGAACCAGCATAGTATGTGTTTTTTTTTTTTTTTAATTATAAACCAGCGCTTGACCGCAAACCCGCCTGATGGTAAGCAGTGATACGATCGTTGATGGTAAAGCGCGCTAGTTTATTAAGAGCCTATTCACTCTAGCCTTGAAGACACTCAAATTGTATTGTGACGGAAACACCGACGCTGGCAAACTGTTCCAGTCCCTCGATGTACGCGGTATAAAGGAGGAAGCAAAACGCTTCGTCCGGATCGCAGTGGTGTCAACAACGTAAGGGTGTAAACTCGTCGTACGACAGGTCGTCCGATTATGGAACGGAGATGGGGGAATTAAATCATACAATTCCCTTGCACACTCACCAGAATGCATCCTATAGAAGACCGAAAGGCTGGCTAATCTACGCCTGTGCTCCAGGCTTTGGAGTGGATTTTTTCTGTTTTCATTTATTGTCGTATTATCAGTACCACTCTGTATTACGAATGAATCCTACAAAGTTTGTTAGTACGGATGGATGTAATATTACTCTTTTACGCAAAATATACTAAATGTATTTGGATGAACTTTGATACACAAGTGATTTATATCCAGGAATAACGTATAGGATACTTTTTATCCCCTTAATCCCACGGTGCCGCTAGTTACCAATGCCTAGATACATAAAGCAGGCCTGCAGGCGATTCTCTAAAATCTCACTGTAAACATGCGACGCTTTAGTCAAAACAAATATGACTTTATGGAAAAATAACATTAATTCCAACACAATAAGGTTCAGTGTACCGTTAACTTCAAACCTTTTTAGTATGGCTGTGTGTTTATGTGAGTTAATATGTTTGTAAACACACCCACGATACAGGAGAAATTTCTAGTGTGGGATAAAGTTTTTTTTAAATGTCAAAAGAACAGTCAATCAGCAAGAGCTAACTGCCCATTACAAGGTGTAGGTGGTCCACGGACACTCTTTTTAAATCAATTGTTAAAAAATATTGGATTACATCTTTCGTGTTATAATTGACCATCTGGAGACAATAGAGATGTATCCAAGGTATGAAAATCAATAAAATAATTAGTCCGTCTTAGATAATATAAAAAATTAAGGCCCGTATTTTTTATAATGTCGAAATTACCAAAAACTACTGAGATACAGCGTATTAAAGTTACGGAGTGGGGGCTAATAACGTCACGCCGTGGTATATTTTGTACCACGGCGTGACGTCATGCGACATTTCACATCAATATATCTTCCTAGGTGTTTGAACGAAACAAAAAAATACGTGTTCAATATTTTTTATAAATCTATTTGATGTACCTACAATAAATATTTTTTTAGCATACAACCCAATTTTACCAAATTGACCACTCGTGTGAATGACTGCAGAAAGAAGTGCACGTTCAAAGTGTCCGTTATAGAAATCATAAAAAACCTATTCGTAAAACCACTAGTTCCTAATTTTAACCGAATCGATCGACTGGGAGAGCCCGAGAGAATGAGATAGACGTTAGATGTACGAAATTGTTTTTAGTTATTCAATTTTTCATTAGTCCAGTGGTCACTGTTACTACCTCTGAGCTTAAGGTCTTCATTTTAACTCCATGATAGAGTAGCCGAGCAAAGAGTTAGTGGGTTTTCTATCAGAAATTAATAAGCAGCAACGGAGCCTAGATTAAGTTCATGGCAACAAGCTTGCTTCCTATAACATGAAGACTAAAATAAAGTAGTTGGTGGTTTTGTTACTGACATAACAAAACCACCAACGATCATCAACCGTTACATTACTGCTTACCACCAGGTCAACGATTCCATCAATGCAGACGGGATCACAGTCAAACACTAGTCTAAAAAAAAAAACATTATTTTACTTACATCATCGTATGTATAACTAACGGCCGCTAGCGACTTCGTTCGCGTGAAGTTATGCTCCGCTCCTATTGGCCTCAGCGTGATGATGATAGCCCGAAGCCTTCCTGGATTAATGGGCTATCCAACGCAAAAATAATTTTTCAAATCGGATCAGTAGTCCCTGAGATTAGCGCGTTCAAACAAACAAACAAACTCTTCAGCTTTATATTAGTATAGACGAGATACTCAATTATTTTTCTTGGGGTTAGTTAAGTAAACTAATATTTGTTATTATAGTTACAAATTACAAGTTACGTATGTAACAATAGACACACAATTATTGTTTTAAGGGTTAATTAATATTTATTATTAATTACAAATTACACGTTACGTTTGTAACAATAGATAATCAATTATTTTTCTTGGAGTTAATTAAGTTAATAAACTAAATTATTAATTACAAATTCCACGTTACGTATGTAATAATAGATACTCAATTATTTTTATTGGGGTTAATTTAGTTAGGTAATAAATATTAATTATTAATTAATTACTAGTCTGACCTCCACAATCCGAAAGCGATATCGAAACGTTGCAGTTACAACCCGTAAGGACTGCCATTAGATGTTCGTATGGAAACCGGGACCAATGGCTTAACGTGCTTTCCGAGGCACAACCAGACCCGTGCAAATATTCATATTCATGCATATAAATATTTGCACTACGCGGGGATCGAACACGCGCCTCCTTGCGCAGAGGCCGCGTTCGCTACCGCTACGCCACGGATGCTGTCCAGTGTGCCTCCGTGGCGGAGTGTGTCAATCCTAAGCATTAGTTAGAAATACAGCGCACTCTACGTTCTCTTAATGTCCGTTTTCGAGGTGATTAGGTTACAGAATCGCATTGTAGGCGTGCGTTATGTCTGTTTCAAGCAGAGGCTTTCTGAACAAACATTCCTTAACTAATAGTCACGGCCATTTCCTTAAAATGTCCTCCAAATATGTCGAGTGAACTATTAAAGTTACAAACGCGTATAATAACGGCTTTGGGTGACTCGTTTGAATATGACTTTGTAAATGTATGGCCGTTTATCGGTGAATGGGTTGTCGGTAGGCTGTCCATTTGTTGATGAAATCGGGACAATCTGCGAGAATATCTCTGACAATCTGCCTAAAATATGTTGAAAGCTTCTTTGATTGCTCCATTTATTAAAATAAATCCAATATTCGTACATTTTATACACGAATATTTTTTCGTAGTATTTTCCCACCAGACAAAGCCTTGCCGCCAAGCGATTTGTCGTGTTCCGCCATGATGTCTGGTGAAGCCGTACAGAGGACGGGTCTGAGCAGTTGTGTTGCGATGTGTGCCGGGTACGATGCGCCTAATGTTGTTGTGTTGGGAGTTTGGTCGTGGAGGGTCTTCAGATCAATCTCCCTTTGGCGCAGCATCGTTGGTCATGTTGTTGGGTTTAACATTGCATCACCTCGCTCAATTGCCGTCTTCCTTCCTATTCGCTCAGTTTTTCTGAGTGAATAGGCTCTTAATAAACTAGCGCGCTTTACCATCAACGATCGCATCACTGCTTACCATCAGGCGGGATTGCGGTCAAGCGCTAGTTTATAAATATAAAAAAAAATAACATTGGTTTTCTTAATAATTAATAATGTTTCTACTTATATTCTACCACTGGAAGATATTGATGCCTGAAGTAGGTTTGTGAAGAAGACTTTTTTACAGGTCACCAGGGTTCCACCACAGCAAAGCTATACAGTAAAATTAATTATGTGCGTATGGATTGAATTGACTGTCTATCTGACCTTCACATTCTAATGACTGGGTAATACGAAATCCGGTAGCAAGACTAGTTGTCTGGTGTCTTTAGACCAGGGGTGGCCTAAGTTCTAGTGTTTACTAAAGAAACAGTGGGCGAGCTACCAAACACATAAATATTCCTTGAAATCATAAATTAAAACAGCGTAGTTTAATACACATTACACAGTCATATATTTTTTATTGACCAGTCTTAGGAGGTTTATATTACATTTGAGATCGTCTCCTTAAATTTATTTAACATAACGTTAAAAAATCGGTCCTGTACCTATATTAGTGTGAGCATTGCGCCTGAGCCTTTTCCACAAGTTTAATATTATCAACTTTGAAGTTGGAAATTTCTAACCTTAAAGAATCCATTGTATGATGCGTCTGTTAAGCGAGAACGGTGTTTATTTTCACGCTTCCCGCTTATTGGACATTGCATGCCGAAAATGAAACACTACGAGTATACTGTATAAAATAGAGGATAATATACCTATTTAAAAATGATACAAGATGATGCTGCAGTAGTTGATAATATTTTTACTTTTTGTCTGGATATGATCGACTGGACTGGCAGCCGCGGTCGATCAGTCGAACGCGATCGACCGGTTGGCCACCCCTGCTTTAGACATTCGGACATCTGGGACGACCCGTAATGGGCGTCAAAGATCCGAGCATGAGGTTTTGGTGGGAAAGTCAAGCTGAGTGTCACGCTCATTTTTCATTTGACTTTTAAAATTATTGATAGTGTTGTTTACTAAATAAAAGTGCGTGATGTATGTAGTATAAAGTGAATTCAGTAAATAATACATAAAGAACACTGAAATCTCGTAGCATAGTGGCCACATCATGACTTTGACTCAAACCTCCATTGTAAGACGGATCACGCCGTCTTTTTCGACATGAACAATTCATTACGTGACATGGTTAAATGCACAAACCGTGCGAAGCCATAAAAGAAAGAAAGAAGAAGATCCGAGCATGCATAACGTGCTTTCACGGCATTACTATCTTGGTACGTAAACATGGTCACCCATCTATGGAACAACTACGGCAAGCCTTGCTTATCCTGATTGATCGAAACAAGTGACTATTATTACTTAGGCAAAGAATCCTCCTGTTACCTGTATAAGTAAAAATAAAAGTTACTTAGTCCTGAATATTGCTCTCCACAATTCGGTAACATGGTGACACAACCTACCCCTGGGCTATTAAACAGTAATGATAACTGTTATCCCACATTCTGTAGATTTCGCGGTTATGTTCACTGCGTGGTAATAGGGTAATCGTTATGTTGGTGACTTTGGAACGACGCTGAATGTATCATGAAATTAAACCAAGAATGCTTGAAGAAATGATTCATTATGTGCATTCTCCTTTCCATCATAATTTAGGTTATGAAAGCAGGAGTATGTATCACAATTGTAATTTTAATGTTAATATTTGACATCGCATCTCAATGTTTTTCCCCTTTTTTATCTTTTTTATTTTTATTTTATTTCTATCCTTTTTATCCTGCTTATAATATTATTTGTAATATGAATAATATTATGATTTACACTTATCATATATTTTCACTAATTGTATCGTGTTTAGACCTAGTTATAATGTGCAAGCTGTCGTCTTCTATAATTGAAGGTACACAACTAAAAGAGCCTTACTGATTTATTGTAATTTTCTATTGTATTTGTGTATCCTTTGTTGGAGATCCCAATAAATAAATAAATCAGAAGTCAATTATTCAAATCATACTAGAATCAGCAATTTGTCAATATTACAAAAGACAGTCACTCAAAAAGCCCACGCTTCACCACGTCTTTCGGAAAGGCGTTGCGTAATAAAGTTCCCAGCGGACCAGTCCAAGCAGTGCCAAAATTTTAAGCTGATTATGGTTGGTAAAACATAGGTTCATAGGTTCCATAGGACCATAGGTCCTTCTCTGTATGAGAGGAGGCCTGTGCCCAGCAGTGGGAGGATAAAAAATAGGTAAATGATGATGGTTGGTGAACTTCATCTTTTTCTTCCACATGTCTGCATTACAAGTTACGGTTTTGATGAGCGGTGGCCGCGACATAAAAGCCGCCGTCATAAAATGAGGACAGCGGGAAGTTAACGCTCTCTAGAAAGCGTTTTTTATAAATTATAAACTACTACTAAACTGCAATCCCGCCTGATGGTAAGCAGTGAAGCAATCGTTGATAGTAAGGCGCGCTGGTTTATTAAAAGCCTATTCACTCTAGCATTAAAGACAGTCAAATTATAGTCCGAAGGAAACACCGCCGCTAGCAAATTATTCCAGTTCTTCGATGTATGCGGTATAAAAGAGGAGGCGAAACGTTTCGTCCGGATCGTAGTAGTGTTAACAACGTAAGGGTGGAAACTTGCCGTACGACAGGTCGACCGATGGTGGAACGGAGATGGGACAACTTATTACATACATTTACATTAGATTTGGTGAGCAGCTAAATTAATATTAACATAATGATATTAAAGGGACATACTGTTGATTCCGGTGAGAACCGATAGCGAGCCGGCAGAGATCTGTGTGTTCGTGACCAATCGAGGGCGCTTCCGAACACACCGTTAAAAAGATAAAATTTTTGCTACATATGCAAAGCCCCGCGCAAATATCTCCATACCAAAAGCTTGAAATATCATGTACAATATACATAACAGTTCTACATGTAAGCATCATCCTCGTTTGGAGTACGCTCGGCGTATATCGAGAAATTCTATGAAATTGAACTTTAAGTTTTGAGCATGAACCAGAAACGTATTCAATGAAAATATTTAATGTCTGACAGAGGTTAAAAGAAAAATATTCATTTGGCTGTCTATTCATGTGAAAAGATTTATCGTTATAAAACTATATTGATAGCTATGGCTATAGATTTCATTTAAGATAAGAGGTTTCGTTGAAATTGTCAGACGTAAAATGTGATATCGTAAGTTTGGAGATCTAGTAATAACATACACTTAGAGTATTAGTGACTCTGTATCAGTATCGCAAATATTTATTTTTGTGCAAAAATGTTAAGTGCTGTGCCCACGGAATAGAGTAGTAATGCGTTATCTGTTCTGTGATTGTGCCGAATAATCGTCATTTGCGGGCACTTTTGTTACGGCTTTAATTTGAAGAAATCTACAGCTGTGGCCCATCGATTGCTTGTAGAAGCGTATGGTGAAGCTGCTTTAAGAGAGAGAAGTTGTCGTGAGTGGTTTCAATAGTTTAGAAATTGTGTAGACAAAGAACATAGTGGAAGATTTCCTACAAAGATGTCTCTTTGTACGATATCCATGGAATTGGAAGCATTATTGGAGGAAGATAGAAGGAAGAGGATAAACGCGCCCATTACTTCTCCAGACTTGACAAAATTATTCTCCTACATGATAAATCTCGTCCGCATGTTCAAAAAACGGCGGAAACTTTTGTTTTTTTTTTAATAATTCTAAACTAGCGCTTGACCGCAATCTGGCCTGATGGTAAGCAGTGATGCGATCGTTGATGGTAAAGCGCGCTAGTTTATTAAGAGCCTATTCACTCAGAAAAACTGAGCGAATAGGAAGGAAGACGGCAGTTGAGCGAGGTGATGCAATGTTAAACCCAACAACACGACCAACGATGCTGCGCCAGTTGGAGATTGATCTCAAGACCCTCCACGACCAAACTCCAAATGATTTGATGAAAATTATTTGTGTGTGAGAGATTATTGCAAGTAAATTATGATGTTAAGTAGATATCATTACCTACTTATGATCACGATTGTGCTTCGTCATCGTCTGCCTATCTTTTCCCTTCAAGTCAGCTTCTGGTCTAACCGAATGTAGTTAAATACCAGTATTTTACATGAACCGACTGCCCATTTGACCTCCACAACATAAGATACCTCTTTGTAAGATTGGTTGCCAGTGTGGCTACCCTGAGCTTTCATTACGAAGACTCGATCACCGATATCGACCGCATTTGACTCATCGATTGGCCCGCTTCAAGGTAGTAAGAACTCTTAACCAATGAGAGCGCCATACGCGGTCGAAGCGTATGGTCGAGTCTCGTAATGAAAACTCATGGTATCCACGCAGATGTTCGATATTCTCATCATCATCATCTCAGCGTTAATCCCAGTCGCATCCGAAGCCTTATTCCAGCTTAACCAGTCTAACTGCTGATTTTGGCGAAACTTCGACATTTTGCGTGAAGCGACTGCCGTCTAACCTCCTTAACCCGAAGGCGATATCGAAGCATTGCAGCTAGCCCAATTGTTGGACTTTTGAGGTCTCCAACAACCCGTTACGACTGCCACTAGATGTTCGTATGGCAACCGGGGCCAACGGCTTAACGTGCTTTCTGAGGCACTACCAGACCAGTGTATACAAATATTTGCACTGCGTGGGGATCGAACCCGCGCCTCCCTGCGCAGCGGCTTTTCCTACCGCTACGCCATGGAGGCTGTCAGATTTATCGATATTCGATATTCTAACTACCTATAAAGACTGTTAAAGATCACGGTAATGACAGACGGGAATAATAGTTTAAAGTGATTTCCAAGGCACGGAGAGATTTGGTATGTAAAATTCATCCATCCACAGACCAGTCTCGGAAACCGTAGCTTAACCTAATCTATCGACCGTTGTTCTTAATGCTGTTCACAGCTATAAACATGGAATTTAGCTTCAAATGTCTTTGTGGTATTTATGTTCTATTCTATAAAATTAAATCAATACAAAATAATCAAGCACACACACAACGTAGCTGCTGTGAATCGTTGAGGAAAAGGCTTGTTTGATAGGACGCATCAGCCGGATCGGAAAGGCGTGTCAGACTTTTACTGACTAAAACCCACCTGTGTTTCTTCACTTGCCTGTGCGACGGCCAGGGCCACGGTTTCTTGTTTAACCAACCCGCAACCCGGACCCAGGAGGCATCGGTCTTCGTGGACCCCGTCACGATGTGCTGAAATCTCTTTGAGGCGCGCGTGAAACACGACGCGCCGTCGACTCGGGCCTGGTCCTTACCGGGCGGCGAGCAACAACGACGGCGACGCCTGCACCCTAATTATGTAACAAACTATCACTATCAGTTGGAATCATTTCGAATCATATTACTAATCCATTGCTCCATATGTTCGGAAACGTGTCTTCTCAACAGCCTAAATGACGCAATGAATATTGTTGAACTGTCAAAATGAAACTCATTGCTACTGATAGCGTGTTACGCAATTAACCTTCTGGCTTCTCAGTAAAAACTGTCCAAACTGCAGAAACCATAACTTACAAGTGTCCAGTATATACTTGATGCTTTTAAGTTCTTTACTCGCCAGATGGTAAACTTTGTACTGGACACTTCTCGCTGTTAATACTGTGCGCCGAGTATGCTTGTAAGTTCCAAGTATGTTGTAGATAAATTTTAAACAGAACTTAAACTGAAAATAGTACTTCACTACAATAGTACTCGTCGTCATCACCAATTAAAGAAAACGTGTGGCACTCGAGGACTGCCGCGGTAAAGCTATTGCATAGCATTTTTTTATTTTATTTTTTTTGTGGTTTTATTTCTTTGATATTGTTTCAAGTTACACTTTTTGTGCGTGGTGACTGAAAATAAAACATTTTTAGCATCGTGTCTAAAAGAGATAGAATCAGTCATAAGCATTTAGCAGCTAGTCTGCACGCACACAAACACTGTGCCGAAGTCTACCGAAGAACTGCAACGACGTTAGACGATGGCCCTGCACGGCTTTCAATTCCACGCTGCTGTGCCAAACAGAGTAAAGTGTGTTAGGTTTTATTTTCGTTACGGAATTTCTTGATTCGATCGCCGCGCTCAATAAAATCTAATGCGCCCTACGTGCGCCCGTAATAAAAGCTATGCAATAGCTTAAAAAACTTTATTTGTGTCCCTTTTTATTTTTAGGTACCTGTCTTCCACATACAAAATCATATAATTATGGTAAAATATTTTATTTGGGTAGGAAATTTGCGTGTCAACTTTTAGTGACCAAAACCGACCGGTGTTCTTCCATTTGATTGTCGCCGAGTCGAAGCTTTTAGATTATAGAAGCTTCCTTTAAATTTGTTTGGCGCGCGCCCCTTTTGTTGTTGAGCCACCACTGCCACCAGTCAAAGTCTTGCTGGTCTCCAGATCAATCTCCCCCTGGCGCAGCATCGTCGGTCGTGTTGTTGTGTTTAACATTGCATCACTTCACTCAACTGCTGTCTTTCTTCTTATTCACTCAGTTTTTTTGTGAATAGGTTCTTACTAAATTAGCACGCTTTACCACCAATGATTGGATCACTGTCAATCACTGGTAGTGGTTTATAATTATAAAAAAAAGTCGAGAGTCGTCTGACATCCGTCAACTTGGATGCGCACCGATAATTAATTTGCATCATTTTGCCAATATTAAAACTTTCAAATTGTGCCGTATAAGATCAATTTACAAGTCCGCCCACAAGGCAGCCGAAACATTTTCAGACGAGCCTGAAAACAGAAACTCCACTTCATTCCCGATAACGAAATATCCTGACGCCTACTAAATCTAAATAAAACAGTTTAATGAATTCTATTTAATTACTGAAGTGTACTTCAATTAATGACATTATTCTTATATTAGTTTTTTACTAGGATGCTTCAAAATACACCAATTTAAGAGGTGACCTACTTCTCATCATGTGCAGTACGGAGTGAGAGCTCAATGGTGATTGGTTTATTCCGCTTAGCACCAGAATATTTAGTCAAAAATATCTAGGAGCTGATTTCACAATAACCTGATAACTTTTTTCGAGAACTAATTTTGAAATACAAAAACTGTCAAATGTTAAATTGTTTCCTTGCATTAAAGTTATTTGGCGATGGATAACTTAGCCCTAAGTGCCCTATAATATAGGGCCTATATGGTTGAGAAATATTTTGAATTTAGATAATTGGAAATTGAACACAGTATAACAATAGTTCTAAGAACTACCATACTGAAGTGACAGTAAGTATTACCTCAGAACAGATGGCCGTTGGGACTGAAAGGTTATGATGGACTCTCTCACGCAAAAACTACTGAATGGATTTAAATTAAATTTGACACACAGATACTTTATAAACAGGATTAACAAGAAATATTTTTAGCCCGTTATTACCACAGGAATGATGAATGAAATCGCTCACAATGGGCCTCATACGAAGGCTCAGAGTCACACATAGGGCAATGGAAAGAGCTATGCTCGGAGTTTCTCTGCGTGATCGAATCAGAAACAAGGAGATCCGCAGAAGAACCAAAGTCACTGACATAGCTCTTCGAGTCCCTAAACTTAAGTGGCAGTGGGCGGGACACATTGCTCGTAGAACCGATGGCCGATGGCGCAGTAAGGTTCTGGAGTGGCGGTCACGTACTGGAAGACGCAGCGTAGGGAGGCCCCCAACAAGGTGGACCGATAACCTGGTGAAGGTCGCGGGAAGCCGATGGATGTGGGCAGCACAAGACTGGTCAGCGAGAAATGCCTTGGGGCAGGCCTTTGTCCAGCAGTGGACATCTATAGGCTGAAGAAGATTACTACAGGATCGAAACTTACGCGGGTGAAACCGCAATGTTACTATACAAATATAACAATAAAGACTTACAAGTTGTAAATTTAGTTCGAAATTTTTGTATGTGAAATATACGTATAGGTAGTAATCATTTTCATTTTATGTTGGTTTTTTCCAAAATAAAAATAGTAATTTTAGTATGTGAAATATTCGTGTAGTAATCATTTTCATTTTCTGATGGTTTTTCCAAAATAAAATAGTAATTTTGCGCTTCCCACTCAATTTAAACATGTGTACCGCGAACTTATCAAATGCCAGAAATAATAATTTCGGAAAGAGTAAAAGGGATTCTAATATTAATATTAATTTATGTTTATTTCGTCGTGGTGGCCTAGTGGTTAAAACACCAGCCTCTCAAGTATGAGCGCGCGGGTTCGATTCCAGGTCAGGCAAGTACCAATGTAACTTATCTAAAGTTATATGTACTTTCTAAGTATATCTTGGACACCAATGACTGAAGATGAAGCAAAACATCTTGAGGAAACCTGGACTTTAAGTCAGAAATCGCCAACCTGCATTGAGCAAGCGTGGTGATTACGCTCAATCCATCTCTGTATGAGAGGAGACCTGTGCCCAGCAGTGGGACGATAAAAAGGTTGGTAACGATGATATTTATTTTCTTAGTTTCAGATTTGAATCATTTCGATTATGTTACTCCCAACATACAACAAATGAAATCTACCAACCCGTAATGGTAAGATTTTAGCGCCCTCAAAAGGGTCCTTTGTCCCTTGATTGAGTAGTGGGAAGATTTTATTGTCTAATCATAATTATGCTATACACGTTTTTCATGGTCGCTCAGCCATGAAACGGGCTTGCTTGGAGTATCTCTGAGGGATCCACTTGGGGAGAACTAAAAGTTGTCGATGTAGCGCTTAGTATTTATTTATTAGCAAGCCAGAATTAGTAAACGTTCGGACATTCTATGGTTAGGTGAAGCAACGATTTTCGCAAGATGGTATGTAGGAGTTGAGTGAGAGTAATCGAAAATCGAGGTGTATGGCCTGCAATGGGATAGGTCTATATCCAGCAGTAGAATTTTATAAGCTGATGTTGATTACTCAAAGATTTTTGTCTCTCCTTCCCCTTTGTGTTCCATCTTAAAGTTGCCTGTTAAAGATCGCTCTTAGTGATAAGACCCATCATTGTATCGCCTTTGGTAATATGTTCACAAGAGGGTTGTTTCCTGTGTAAAATAAATTGATCCTATTTAGTCCGTTATTCAGATTATAGAAAAACATTGTACTTATACGTAAATTTTGTTTTATCAAATCAATAAAAATTGACAAATATAAAAGGCTTCAAAGACCAGGAGTGGTGGCTGGTGACGTCACTGGTCGCTAAAACGTGTAGCGTGCAGTGACGTCATACGAGTTCGTTTTTTGTTTATATGAAAAAAGAAAAAATACGTGGCAAATTTTTTTTTTGAAATCTTACTGACGGACTAATTAGTTTTTTTTAGTCAACTACCCTATTATGTTCTGTAATTTATATGGTACTTACTACATAATAAATTGTATTCTATTTTATTCAACATAATAAAAAAGAAAAGTTTGTAGTCGTGGGACAGCCTCACATAACTGAAGACTGAAGTCATTATTATGATGAAATATTATTAAACGATTAATTTTTCAAACTATATTGTTTTTTAAAAAAGAACAAATACATAAGTTACAGCCGTAACGCAATCTATATCATTATGTACTCTCTACATAGTACACAGTAGTATACATATTTATATCTCTCTGTACCGATCACGGTGTCGGATCGGTTATGCTCACGCTAATTCAACCTTTTTTCCTCATCAACAAAAGTGCTCAACGTCGGTAAAGAAATTTTCACTTTAAAAATGGCATAATACTAAACGCAGGATCCAATCGGAACATTCTTTTTATTTACAGTTCGCGCTATATTTGTTTTATTACGATTCTGTTTGCGATAGCCAAGCCGGTCAGTATCTATGGCACACCTAGCCAGTCGGTGTTGCCAGATACGATATTTTATTTTCTATTATATTCATTTTTTATTTAGTTTGATATTGGCGCCAATTCTGTTATTCACAAACTAAACTAATTTTAAGTTACGAGCATTTTTTTCTTTCCATTTCGTTCAGAAAAGGACGGAAGATAAAATGTCAGTTTATTTCTGTCAAATTAAGATACTCCATAGACAGTTTAGACGCGATTAAAAACATGCCGACTAAAAATACGCCAGTTTACGTCAGGAGCGCACTAATTTGACAGGCCTAAACTGATATTTTATCTTCTGTCCTTTTCTTAACGGAATGGAAAGAAAAATATGCACATAACTAACAGAATCAGCGCCATTGAGGGAAGTATGTATGTCCGTGTAGTAATAACTATTAGCACGATGTACTAACAAAGCATTTAAATAACACTTACCTTTTTTGTATGGGAAATGATCAAATGACCTCTGGGCGGACTGGAAGGGCCTGTCAGAGATTTACTGACGTAAACACACCCGTGCTCCTTTATTTGCCTGTGCGCCAAGAGCCACAGTATCTCTCACGAACATACCGCGACTGTGGCATAATAGTAACAATCTTATAGACTTTATTTTTGAACGTAAGTAAAGAAGAAAATATATTTAC
Organism: Sesamia inferens; assembly: GCA_037179545.1. Classification (NCBI taxonomy): domain Eukaryota; kingdom Metazoa; phylum Arthropoda; class Insecta; order Lepidoptera; family Noctuidae; genus Sesamia; species Sesamia inferens. The sequence continues at coordinate 9,117,404 of CM073949.1, forward strand.
TTAGCAGATATTAAAAAGGGTACAATGTAATATACATCAGATAAAAATTCGATTGGTTTCTGTAATTTTATTTATCTAAGTAAGTTTGTTTGTACACATATTTTTCCATAACCTTTTATTTTAACAATAAAATGAGGTTGGCATTTCCTATCTGATCGCCCCGAGAAGAAAGGTCGATATATGCTAAACATATTGTTAGTTGTGGCAAAAAAAGATCATTTCAAAGCACAATCTACTTGGTGTTATGAAATAATTGCAAGTGCCTCCTTTATACATCTAACCCTTTAGCGGTTAAGTGTAATGCTAAAATTTAAATTGAATCGCTTATCATATAGGACGCAAGTTGTGTGGGCAAACTGCGAAGGATTAGTGGTATGCCGGGACTTGAGCATTTGTTAACGAAACATTAATACATCACCAACCAAATAATGTGTTTTAGTAATGATATATCTCATTTGGAAAATGGGGCGGATTGGGTGCGGTATGCGTTCCAACCATTGGAATTTATAGGTTTATTATAGAAATCGATTTGTTATGACTTATGAATATGACAGAAATAAATAAAAAATATCCCTTAGTAATCTTAGCAAGAGCCGGCGCCCCACCCTAAGCTCACAATAAAAGGCGCTGCCTACTCGCGCTCGCGCACTCTTGTCCGATGAAGGCCAGCCCGCGCCGCAGCTGAGCCAGTAAATATAATTTCCCAACTATGACCTCTGAGTTTGTTTCGGACGTTTCTTCTCAGAGCTAGTACTAGGAAACGCCGCAGTCATCAAACCGAATTAAAACAAATATTCGATCCAGCAGTCCCTTGTTGTTCTCTCCAACGACGCCCTAAGCCGAGGTTCGTACCCCACAGGGGGTGCCCTTAGCGTGTAGTCGCTTAGTGTTTAGTCGCCCTGGCTGAAGGCTTTAAATTCATTTAAGGCATCCACAGGAAAGTCCGGTTAAGTATTCACGGCCTCTCAAGGTCGAGATGCATTTGTCAAAAAAAAAAAAAAAGGTCTCGCGCACTTTGGACATTTATTTATTTATTATTTTTTTTTATTTATTTAGAAACGAACAATTATAGCACTATTACAGAGCATTCCAATTCAGTGCTATAAGTAAGATAAATTATACAAAAAGGAAAAAAAAAAAAACATAAAACAAAAAACATAACATACATAAGGTCAGAATAATTAGTACAGAAACATTTTTAAAATATCATTATACACTAATTTCTTATAAGTCTATACCTTGTTCCATTAGGTTCTGTGCTGCTTGTAAGAACTTAGGAAGTTTTTGGCCAAACAAGTCTTCCGTACGCGCAATCACATTAATCAGACGTACGGCTCGAGACATAGGGGCAAACTTTAGTAGGTTAGTCCTAGCCGTGGGGACATCTAAAAGGCTGGGGCGACGACGTGCACTTACGTACCCGCTCGGCGCGCGCAGGCGTAGCTCCTCAAGTACCTCTGGATGTTGGAGCACCCCTAATAATATAGAGACAACATACTTCACCAGCGCAACGTCTCTTCTCACAGCCAGCTTGGTGTACCCGACCATGCCTAATATAAACAAGGTCGGGTACATCAAGGGATAAAAAGGATAAACTCCATACTGTTTGAGATATAAGAATCTTAGGAATTTATTCTGAATCTTTTCCAACATGAGGCTATACTTAGCCTCATGAGGATTCCAAATAATAGAACTTGTTTCTAGATGACTCCTAACAAGTGCATTATATAGGACTTTAAGTGCAGCTGTATCACTAAAATCCTTACACTGCCTCAAGATGAATCCCAGATTTCTAAAACCCCTGCCACAGACCTCCAAAATGTGCTTGCGGAACGTTAACTCTGAGACCATCTGTACGCCCAAGTCTCGCACCTGAGTGACGCGCGGCAGTACTTCAGCGTCTATCCAATAGTCACGTTGTAAGGGTGCCTGAGCGCGGCTGTAGGTCATTACACAACACTTATCAACATTAAAATTTAAGTTATTGGCTTTACTCCAAATCACAACGCTATTAATATCAGACTGTAGCTGATCGCAGTCTGTGGCATCTTTAATTGATAGAAATAACTTTAGATCATCCGCGAACAGCAGGCATTTCGCATTCGTCACTACTGTAGGGAGATCATTAATCATTAAAATAAATTCTAATGGCCCAATATTACTTCCCTGACTCACTCCGGAAAATGTGTAATACGGGCTTGACTCGTGTCCTGCGAATTCCACGTACTGTCGGCGCTCGCCAAGGTAGCTAGCAAAAAACTTTAACAGGTGCGGTGTAAATCCCAAAGCCGATAGTTTGCGTAAAAGTATATCATTATCAACAAGATCAAAAGCTTTCCGGAAGTCAAAGTAGGCGACGTCTACTTGACCTCCGGCATCGATGATGGGCAACAAGTAGTTCACAAAAGACAGCAAGTTACCACCCGTACTCCGGCCAGGCCGGAACCCGTGTTGAACGTCCGTCAATTGTGAACTCACTTGCGTATAAATGGCCTTATGTAAAGCTGATTCAAATACCTTAGCGAACGCAGACAGCACCGCGATGGGGCGGTATCCACTCAGGTCCGTACCTCCTTTGGGGATGGGGATTACACGAGTTATTTTCCAAGCGTCCGGATAATGACCTTCCCGCAAACACAAGTTAAAGATGTGCAACAAGGGGTCCTCAAAAACCATACGACAATCCTTGACAATGTAAGGTGGTATGCCGTCGGGGCCTACTGAGCGTTTGGGCTTGAGGGCCAGCAGCGCCGCGCGCATGTCTCCCGCACTGAGACGGCCGACATGCACGCGCGCCGCGCCCGCCGCTCCGCCGGCGCGCTCCGCCGCCTTCGGGTCCAGCGCTGGTCGCTTCTCGCTATAGACGGAATGAAAGTATGAAGCGAAACAATCGGCACATTCATCATCTTTCAGTACTATACCTTTGTTAGTAATCTTAGGTTTATTTCGTCTAGACTGTTTCATTCTAACATAACTCCAAAATGATTTCGGATCTTTCTTCAGGTTTCGTTGAAGTTTGTTTTGGTAAGTCTCATACGTTGAGGCTATCTTTGTTTTTACTCGAGCGCGATAACGAGAAAACGAATCATAATCGGTCTGGGAGCCTGTTATTTTATATAGCTTATGAAAACACCATTTTTTCTTAATGTCACTTATTAAGTCAGCCGTATACCATTCCGGATAAATGAATCTAGATTTCCGTCTATTTATTGCCTTATTTACAGGAACGCAATCATCCAATACCCCATTTACAACAGTATAAAAATAATTCAAAGCCTCCTCTGAGTTTTCAATAGAATACAATGACTCCCAATCGACTTGCTTAAAACAATAATATAAATTAAAAAAATCAGCCTTATTAAAATTCCACCTACGTCTAATAGAAATGTTATCATCGCTTTGACATTTGTTTACGTCAGGTTCTGGTTCTCGGTGAGATACGTGAACACTAATACCTAGCGGCGGATGCTGTGTATCTACATTAACTAACGGTTCATCAGAGAGTTGTACCCCTATGTTCCGACACTCAAACGTTGAAAGTACTAAGTCAAGCGTACGATCATTAATATTAACAACATTATTTACCTGCCGGAATCCGCAGTAAGCAATAATATATTCCAAGTAACTTTGAATTTCCGTGGTTGTTGACGGCATATTAAAATCACCTATCACAATAACTTTATCATACTTAACACAAACATTCTCTAAAATATTAAATAAACACATATACTCGTTAACATCACATTTAGGAGGTATGTAAACAACACAGCAAAAAAACAGAAAATGGTTTCTTCGATGGACTGTCGCACAGACTATTTCAAATAAGGCTCTGTCCACGTTGGTCACAGAAACGCGATTCAAAGCTAAACGCGGCGAAGCAGCTAAAAATACTCCTCCTTGTTTTCGTCCGTCCGCCCGATCACATCGTAATATGCTGAACTCAGGTGGAATTAGTTCTCCATCGAGTATCCCAGTATTAAGGCCAGACTCCGTAATTGCAAAAAGATCGTAAGCAGACGCCTGTATATTGTTATGGAAGATTTTAGTTTTTGTACGTAATCCGCGAACATTTTGATAGTATAATTGTATGGAGTAATTATTGTTCTTTGTTGGTATTGTACCTCGTTGTATGGTAGTTTCGAAACCACACCCATTCATTAAATTGAGTATGTAAAGGCCAAATTTCGCTCTTGTTGATTTTATCAAAGTGTGACTCTGGAACTCCAACCATGAACGAAGAGTATTCTCGCTTGGTTTTAGGAACAAGTTTTTCTACTTTGATATCGCTGGTTCCACATACATTTGTGAGATGTTGAACTAAAGTCTCTTCAGAAGTATCGGGAAGAACGGACCACACAAGCAAGAACTTCTTCTTTTCTATCGCCTTAAATGTGGCAATTTGATCATTTCCTCCTTTAAGAATCACATTCTGTCTCGCTTTCTTATTTTTGCGCCCTCCCACAACCTTCCATTGCAATGATTCAGCATTTTCCATACTGCATTCATTTTCCACATTTTTAATACGAGCGTCTGCATCAGTGTCTTTTCCGCGTTCCAAATTCCGTGGTGTGGGCTCACCCTTATTTTTGGCGCGTTCGGTAGCTCTTCGCGCACGCGCGGTTACAGCATTATGCGATACTGACGCGCCTGCACTTGTTTCACTCACACACTGTGTAGTCGGGACTCGGTAAACATCTTCTATCACGCTCTTCGCCGAACTCGTAGGCCCTGAGAGTAGATCGATTTTACTTGATAATTCATCGATTACCCTCTTTTGGTCAAGAATGGCGGTGCAAAAATTCTCAATAGCCTCTTGTTGTTCACACAATTTCTTGTTTTGGGCTTCAATTAATGTAGATTGCGCTGAGATTTTTGCGGTCAACGCTGCTACCTTCTTTGATAACTCACTAAATGCGGTTTCAACGTTAAATTTGGACATATTTTCAACAAAATTCAATTAAAATCACGAACGCCTCCTGACGAGTCAGTATGTTTTTTTTTTTTTTTTTTTTTTTTTTTTTTTTTTTTTTTTTTTTTTTTTTTTTCATCACATCATGACATCGGACACTCAGACTGGTAACATCGTGCAAACTCTGTGAGACCTATATTTTCTATATTAATTAAGAGCTGCTGGCTATCGTTTGACATATTGTTGTGTGCTCAGTTGTTATTAGGTATTGTGTTCCTATCTTAATTAATAAGTTCTGGTTGTAATTGTAATTCAAATGGATAATACACGAACGTGGGAACGTCCTAATTTGTTTCTTTAATAAATACGACTTCTGATCGCTAACAGTAAAGGTCTATAATAATGAAAAGAAGAGTGAGGGACGGTATTATAATGCTTTAAGTAAAAATGGGCTTGTTTTTAGTCTAATGTGTTTAAAAGTATTTTGGTTTTTATTTTTGATTTTGACTTCACTGTGGTTTTTTGGCTTAGCAAGCCACACAAACGATATCCCTCCCATTCCCCTTACAAATACCTACCATTTCAGTTTTATATAATTTTGATGTTTAAAAAACGCAGATATTATTTTGTTTGTTCATACACACTCGTACATAAAAATAACACGAAAACCTATATGACTACAACAAAAACAGTAGAATTTCCAAACCCTGGCAACCCTAAACATCGAGAGGTATTGCAGTGCACATGAGTAGAATTTTTCCCCGTTCCTCGTAGTTCGTTAGGTAGAAGCGTGTGGAGCTAAAATGTTAGTAACTTAGTACTCGGCAGTTGGTATATTTTGATCAAGTATTTTGTCGGTCTGTTTTCCAGTGCAGATATTGATAGTTCTAAGTTCCGATTTCGTTATGGTTGGGACTGAGCAATTGTAAACGTTTCATGATCCAAATATTTTCGTAATGACACCAGGAAAATATTGTTTATAATTTAAAAAAAATTGTAATGTGCCTTTTATTAGTTTGGGATAAAGAATTTTTCTTTCTTTCCTTCTTTTTACTTTTATAACTATTATATCATCTTTTTTTTTTTTTAATAATTATAAACTAGCGCTTGACCGCAATCCCGCCTGATGGTAAGCAGTGATGCGATCGTTGATGGTAAAGCGTGCTAGTTTATTAAGAGCCTATTCACTCAGAAAAACCGAGCGAATACGAAGGAAGACGGCAGTTGAGCGAGGTGATGCAATGTTAAACCCAACAACACGACCAACGATGCTGCGCCAAAGGGAGATTGATGTGAAGACCCTCCACGACCAAACTCCCAACACAACAACATTAGGCGCATCGTACTCGGCACACATCGCAACACAACTGCTCAGACCCGTCCTCCGTACGGCTTCACCAGACATCATGCCGGAACACGACAAATCGCTTGGCGGCAAGACTTTGTCTGGTGGGTGGTATCATCAATTACCTTTACATAATTATGTTGGAGTCGGTTCCTAGTCTACCGGTTTTACGCGGAGCGACTGCTTATCTGACCTCCACAGTCAGATAAATCTTACCAAGGGGTGCTAATTACGCGTAACGATTGTCACAGATCCACTGATTCTATGTATGTACTGTCATCGTCATCATCATCTTAGCGTTAATCCCAGTCTCACTGAAAGCTTTTGAGCTTTAGAGTCTGAGGCCCGCTTTACCACTCCCAACTGCTGATTTTGGCTAAACTTCGATATTTTCCGTGAAGTGACTGCCATCTGACCTCCAGAATCCTAAGGCGATATCGAAGCATTGCAGCTTGATAGATTGTTGGACTTTTGAGGGCTCTAACAACCCGTAACGACTGCCACTAGAAGTTCGTATGGCAACCAGAACCAACGACTTAACGTGCTTTCCGAGGCACGACCAGACCAGTGCATATATTCATATTCATGCAGACAAATATTTGCACTGCGCGGGGACTGAAACCGCGCCTCCTTGCGCAACGGCTGTTCAGTGTATGTACTGTCTCTGTCTATATCTACTGTGGGAGACTGGACAGGTCTTCTCAATCTGTGTGGTTATTTCCTTGAAAGACCATCTCGGACATCTATCTCTCACCTAGCAGCAGGAACATTGTAGACTAATCAGCTATGTTATACTGATGAAAACGTGAGGTGGGACGCCCTCAGGCTAGGAACGCCGATCACAGCATACTTGTTAGCAGGATGAGAATAACCGAACATTGAGTCGACAGGAAAGGCCTAGTTCAGGAGTTAACTAAAATAGCCTAATGCTGATCACAAAGGCACGTTAAGCCGTTGATCTTAGCTGCTATTTGTATCTTCTACTATCTTCTGCTATCTTTGACTTTTCACGGGTCGTCAGAAGTCCAAAAGTCTGGCCACCAGTCTTGCCAAGGGATGTCGTATCACCCAGTAACTGGGTTGTAGAGATCAGATAGTCAGTCGCTCCGTCTAAAATATTTGAATACAGCTGAATTTGGTTAGACTGGAAGCTAACCCCAACCTCGTTGGGAAAAGGCTAGCCAGATGATGATGTTCACGATGAGACTTAGACCCCTCAACCCTCAAACTCTAAGGCTGACAGTGAAAGTACTATCGATCTAACATCTGTTTTCTCCCAAAGCAAAAGCCCGCAAATGAACAGTTCTCGACCTTAGAACACACACATTTAGACATTAGGTCGTATGTTTAGGTAGTTGGACCTATACATACAATCTAATGCTTCTAAGGCCAAAAGTTGCGGAGCGCAATCTATTAACACAGACAAAGACTTACAGAGTCATCCGTTGTTAACAATTAAAACATGCGTTGTCGTGTAAAAGTCATCGGTATAGAGTCATCCGCATAATAAATTGTCCCGCTGGCGGCGTGCAAACTTCTCCTGATCCCTTATTAAGGCTGCGGGCTTAGTGAGAGCGGTTACGTACACCTTTTACGTACTTTCAAACTGATGATGGCATATCAAACAGTCGTGGTAGCCTAGTAGTTAAAACACCAGCCTCTTAATTATGAGTGTGCGGTTTCGATTCCAGGTCAGGCAAGTACCAATGTAACTTTTCTAAGTTATTTGTACTTTCTAATCTTGGACACCGATGACTGATTACAAAAAGGTGAAGGAAAACATCTTGAGGAAACCTGGACTTTAAGTCTAAAATCGCCAACCCGCATTGAGCAAGCGTAGTGATTACGGTCAAACCTTCTTGTATAAGAGGAGACCTCTGCCCAGCAGTGGGACGATAAAAAGGTTGATGATGATGAATATGAATGGTTTCAGTGAAGTCATGTCCTGATGCAAAAATATTGTCTTTTGCAACGTTGTTTTTTGTATATACGAAATTCGTCCCTGTCCAAGTTCACTTTCTTTTCAAAATGAACAATATTTTGTTCTTTGTGAATAAAAATCAACTTCATCATCTTCATTTCAGCCGAAAGACGTCCACTGCTGGACATAGGCCTCCCCTAAGATCTCCACGACGACCGGTCCTGCGCCTCTCGCATCCAGCGGTTTCCTGCGACCTTCACCAGGTCGTCGGTCCACCTTCTCGGGGGCCTAACCACGTTACATCTTCCGGTGACGAACCGACATAACCCGAAGAATTGCAACACTTAAGTGGCAGTGGGCCGGGCACATTGCCCGTAGGACCGATGCCCGATGGGGCCGACGGGTTCTCGAGTGACGACCACGCCACGGAAGATGAACAAAAATGTCTTAAAAAAAAGAACTTTTAATTAGGTGATATATTTACTTTTTAAGTTGACTTTTAGTTTATTAAGAGAAATGTTAAAAATATCAATGCCTGTAAATTCTGTATTATAATTGTTAGTGGGGCGGTATAAAAATGAGTTACGAATGTATGTTTTAGTAAGTAGAGGAGGAACGAAAAGTGGTTTTGTACGTGAGCGGCGTACGGCTAGGCGAACATGTGCTTTTAGAGATATGTTACCAAGTAATGATGGTGAATCGGTAACGAGTGCAATATTTTGAACAACTGAATAATGTACCACGTCTGTTGCGAAGACAGCAGTTTATACGCAATACATCTTTGAATGCAGTACGACAGCCTACGTGGCGTAGCGGTAGCGAACGCGGCCTCGATCCCCGCACAGTGCAAATATTTGTATGCATGAATATGAGTATTTGCACTGGTCTAGTCGTGCCTCGGAAAGCACGTTAAGCCGTTGGTCCCGGTTGCCATACGAACATCTAGTGGCGGTCGCTACGGGTAGTTGGAGCCCTCAAAAGTTCAATAATTGGTGTAACTGCAATGCTTCGATATCGCCTTCGGGTTGTGAAGGTCAGACGGCAGTCGCTTCACGGAAAATATCGAAGTTTAGCCAAAATCAGCAGTTACACTGGTAAAGCGGACCCCAGACTCTAAGGCTGAAAAAGCTTCGGATGCGACTGGGATTAAGGCTGAGATGATGATGACATCTTTGAATGCAGTGTCTCAAAAATAATTATGATAATTTAGTGGTTTTTGTACCTTTTATAGATAATATATGTTAAAACAATGTTAACTTGCCGTACGCGTATAATCTGGAGTAATTTATTGGTTTGAAAAGAGTGAGAGAAATCGCCTATGCTTTCTAGCGCTATCTTTTCCTCGTAGATTATTGATGATTTTGAGAGAGATAAAGATAGAAAAAACTTCGTTTCCTCTCTTTCTTTTGGAGTGCCACAATTCTCATGTCTAAGGTATGTCCATATGTCGATGGTTAAAACATGGGCTCGTCTCAGTGCTACAAAAGACTAAAAAAGAGCTGACAAAAGAAAAAAAAAAATATTTTAAAGTAGCGTACATAGTGGTGGCCCAAAATGAAACATCTCCTTTAAATCTCTTTGTCTAAAACCAGCCTCTAATGTATGAAAGTTCTATTCCAGGTCAGGCAAGTACCAAGTAACTTTTCAAAGTTATATATACTTTCTTAGTAGATATATCTTGGACAGCAATGACTGATTACAAAGTGAAGGAAAACATCTTGAAGAAACCAGGACTTTATGTCTGAAATCGCCAACACGCATTGAGCAAACGTGGTGTTACGCTCAATCCTTTCTGTATGAGAGGAGACATGTGCCCAGCAGTGGGACGATAAAAAGGTTGATGATGATGAAATCCCACATTAACGTTGAACACGCTATCACTGCGACCCCACCATATTAAACCCGCACAGTTTGTCAACAATAATTACAGTTAGTAATTACGCAAGTATAGCAACTATCGCCCGTCGAGTTATCGTGTTACCAGCCGTTCCAACGCTCGCAGACGGCTTGGCACCAAACGTACTCTTTAAGTTTTCACGATTAAGGCCTTAGAAAGACTTTTAGTCTGTCTTTTCTTGGAGTTATTTTACACCACAATTTTATCTCCTTCTTCTAGCTTTTGTTAGCAATTTCACCCTCTTGGATCTCGGCAAATATCACCCGGAAACTTACTACTGGGGTATTAAAAGTAAGTCATCAACCTAAAGCAGCTCATAAGACAGCCCGCTTCATCTATCCGGTGATGACTAAACAAAAACATTTATTTTAAATTAAAATCATCATTATCATCAACCTTTTTTATCGTCCCACTGCTGGGCAAAGGCTTCCTGTCATACGTAGAAGGATTGAGAGACTGTAAATCCGTAAACCTAAGGCGAGACGTCCTCAGACTAGGAGCGACGATCTCCGTAAGATCGCTAGCAGCAGCTGGATGGAATTCAGCGAAAATCGTTTTGAATACATAGGCAAATCGATTTTATATATATTCAAATCGATTTTCGGTCTGTCTCCACTGAAGACCATATCTTCCTCAACATTTATCAGTTTTGTCATTTGAGGTTATTTTGTGAGCTATATATAACTATAACTTTGGTTAATTTGGATTAGCTTTACTTACTTTAGATTAGTTACCATAGCTGCAACGGAAATATATCATGTGTTGAAATTTCAATGGTCTAACTACAATCACAGGTCATGAGTTACAGTCTGGTAGAAAACATACAGACTCTTAGTAAAGGTCCCGTTTTTGTACGGAATAGTCAAAACGTGAAAAACTATTTAGAAATTGTACGCTACAGTCTAGAAACGTGCTGAATTCTTGGTTACATTTTGTTACATGTCTCTATATTCCTACGTATGCATCTTTAAAATGACGCAACGGATTTTGATCAGATTTTTTTAAATAGATAGTGATTGAAGAGGTAGGTTTATATGTACAATAACATTTATTAATTATTGGGGAAATACTAATATTTTTGAGGTTTCTAATGTGATGTCGTAAATAATTACATTTTTTCTTCTTATATTACAAGAGTATCCACCTTTAAATACCTAGGCCACTTTCTTGCTGTCGACCTTAAGGACCATGTAGATATAGAAAGGGAGCGCAGGGCACTTGCTGTCCGGTGTAATATGTTGGCCCGTAGATTTGCTCGGTGTACGGACCTAGTTAAAATAACTGTTTTCAAGGCGTACTACAAGTCGCTGGATGTCCTGCGCGTCCAATACAACAATGGCTTCAGGATGTTGTTGGGGCTTCCTCGCTGCTGAAGCGCATCGGGAATGTTTGCGCTTGCTCGTACCGACGGATTTCACGCGATCATCCGCATAAAAACAGCGTCACTTCTTCGGAGAGTGAGAGACAGTCCCAAAAGCATCCTAAGAAACGGTATCGGAGAGTTTCGGCTCTCCAATTATAAAGCAATGTATACAGAGGGTGGTGGGATTATTATTATTATCACTAGATAATAAGTTGTTTTTCTTTTTGATGTTACTAACACTTTCTGGATTATCTGGTCCGAAATAAAAATCATTTTATTTTATTTTTTTATTTATTACAATTAATCGCCAACTCGCATTGAGCAAGCGTGGCGATTACGCTCAATCCTTCTCTGTATGAGAAGAGACCTGTGCTCAGCAGTGGGACGATAAAAAAGGTTGATGATGATTTATTACAAACGCAAGCTGAACCCGACGAGATTTATCAAAATAATGTACCTACTAAGTATTGTAGATATTGAAAAGGTCTACAGAAAACTTCGCGAAGGTATATTTCTATCACTTATGGATATCCCACGACAACATTTTTTATAATTTACTTTTTACGACAAATAATGGCTAATTTTGGAAGCGATTTTTACCAATACAGCATTAATCCTTCTCCATTTATTGATTTAATATAGATCTATATTGCCCTTTACAGCATATTATTTAAATTATTATTTTCGAATATTTACAGATTTAAAAATTATGGGACGTGGCGTTTGCGGCGGTACCTACCAGCCAGGGCGGCGGGAGTGGTAGGCTGCTGTTTTTATATACAAAGTTCACTGTTTCTTGGAGTGTAATTAGTATCAGTATTGTACCCGTGCGAAGCCGGGGCGGGTGGCTAGTTCACAATAAAGGTAAATGATTTAACCAAAATTTACCGTGAATGGTACCTCTAAAATAATTGGAACCTCACTATTCAAACCAAGCCTCTCTAACTCAGAGGCAGTTAATTCAATTTCCTCTCACCTCCGACAGGCAACTATTTCTAATCGACTCTGTTTATGTCTTAGGATATAAGAGTTATATTTCAGTGCACCAAGTTTCAGGTAGATGGGTACAACCTTTTTCATACTGTCAGAACTGGTATTAGGTTTTGCATGTAGTTCATTCATTGGTTTTGACATTACCGACCTTAAGCCTTTCATGGTCGGCGAAATATAGCGGAAATTCTTTATATAATGGTTCATAGAGTGGTGTGTATGGTGTATAGAGTGGTGCTGAAAATACGACAGTGAATACATGAACAATGCTGGTTCATAAGAATAATCCTAAACCATAGAAAAAAACCTAGCATCAAAAATAAAAAAAATGAAAATTTCAAACAAACTAAATCACTTAAAATTGTAAACGGAATAGAACTTTCTTTAAATATATTGGTTCACTGACCTCCCATCGGCGACAGCGCGATTAGAACAAACTTGAAACAGAATTTTATTTTTTGCTGCTGTCATCATTGACATTATCATCATGACAACATTGATCCCAGTCGCATCCGAAGCTTTTTCAGCTTTGGAGTCCACTTTGCCAGTCTAACTGCTGTTTTAGATAAATTTTGATATTTTCCGTGAAGCGACTGCCGTCTGACCTCCACAACCCGAAGGCGATATCGAAACATTGCTGTTATACCATTTGTCGGATTTTTGAGGGCTCCAACAACCCGTAATGACTGTTATTAGATGTTCGTATGTCAACCGGAACCAACGGCTTAACGTGCTTTCTGAGGCACGACCAGACCAGTGCAAATATTCATATTCATGCATTCCAATATATGCACTGTGCGTGGTTCGAACCCGCGCCTCCTTGCGTAGTGTTCACTACCGCTACATCACGGAGGCTGTCTAAACACCCTGCTGTAGACGATATCATTTCTTAATGATATCGTCTACAGCAGGGTATACATTTTTTTTTGAACATCCTACCCATCTTCTTAGATGGGTAGGATGTTCAAAAAAAAATGTATGTTTTAATTTAATAGTCCGCTAATCAATTTTTAGTTTTTAGCTTCAAAGTCCTACAAAAAGGCGCTAAAGAAGGCTCGCCTCGACCGTATTACCCATATTGGCAACAAGTTATCTGTGCAGCCTTCCGGTAGCAGATCTTTTTGGTCCCTTGCCAAATCGGTCGAGGCGAACTTCTGTCGGCCATCACTGTCTCCGCTGGTTAGGCCTGATGGAACACTGGCTCATACGGTGAGAGAGAAAGCAGGTCTCTTTGCATCTCTCTTTTCCCATAATTCGCGTCTTGATAATGGCAGTGCTACTCCACCTATTTTACCCCACTGCGGTACTTCAATGCCTGAGGTTCGCATTCGGAACAAGGAGGTTCTGAGAGCACAGTGTCGTCTGGACGTGAATAAGGCTAGTGGTCCGGATGGTATACCAGCGATTGTTCTAAAAGCATGTGCGCCCGAGTTGTCTCCTGTATTGACTAGACCTATGACAAACCGTATGTATTCGTTACTGAGTAACGGGTGCGCTATCTAGTATGAAGTAACGAAACGTTACACTCGAATGCATTTCGTTACTCGTACTTTTCGTATGAGCACCTACACTGTTTCAGTTCACGCAAGTAAAATGCATCAGAAAAGTCATCATATAGTATAGTATCAAAACATCGTTACTACTTTAAATTTCCTAGTAGTATTTGTTGCTTTTTCTTTAGTATAATCGATGCGTATTGTATTGCGATGTACAGTCGTATGATATATAACGAATTCAGTCGTATTGCGCACGCGTACAGTCCGTGTTAGGTGTCAGAAGTAACGAGTAACGTAACGACACGATAGTAACGAGTACTGATTGTTAAAGTAACGAATACCTGCGGGTACACTTTTTTTCGTTACTTTTACACCTCTGGTATTGACACGCTTGTATCGCCTCTCATTTGGGACTGGTATAGTGCCCAAGTCCTGGAAGCTTGCCATCGTGCAGCCCGTGCCCAAAAAGGGTAGTCGTGCCGATCCTACCAACTATCGGCCGATTTCGATCACCTCCATACTTGCAAAATTATGGAGCGTGTATTGAACTCGCGCCTTTTGGCATACCTGGAAGGTAACGATCTCCTCAGTGACCGACAGTACGGGTTTCGCCGCAATCGGTCAACTGGGGACCTACTAGTGTATGCCACTCACCTGTGGGGCGAGGCCCTTGAGAGAAATGGGGAAGCGATTGCTGTCTCCCTTGATGTCTTGAAGGCCTTCGACCGGGTATGGCACGCTGGCCTTTTGAGTAAGCTTCCAGCGTACGGCATTTCCCCTAGCCTGACTGGCTGGGTAAAAGACTTCCTGACTGAACGGTCCCTCCGAGTTGTTGTCGACGGATGCTCATCTGAGCCCATGTTGACTAATGCCGGTGTTCCTCAGGGGTCTGTTCTCTCTGCAACTCTGTTTCTGCTGCATATTAACGATCTGCTGATGCCCGGTATCTATGGGTATGCAGATGACAGCACAGTTGTGGAGAGATACCTGCCGGATGCTCGGGCTAGTAGGGAATCAATCCGGTCCGAAAGAGAGGCCATGGTAGAGCGAACGAGTGTTGCACTTCAGGCAGTCTCCGAATGGGGCAATGCCAATCTTGTAGCATTCAATGCCGCCAAAACGCAGGCGTCTTTTTTCACCGCCAAACGGAGCTCGTTCACCTTGGCTCCTACTTTTCGGAATGTATCCTTGGAGTGTACCGACCGCCTTCAGCTTTTGGGTGTTGAGATTTCCTCGAACCTAAACTTTGGGCGGTTCATTGAGTCCAAGGCCAAGGTGGCTACCAGAAAACTTGGCGTTATCGCAAAGGTCCGGCAGTACTTCACACCAGGGCAGCTTCTAATGTTGTACAAAGCACAGGTCCGTTCGTGTGTGGAGTACTGAAGCCACATTTGGGCTGGTGCTGCTAAGTGTCACCTGGCCATTTTGGATTCAGTGGAGAGGCGTGCGAAGAGGCTGATTGGTGACCCTGATTTAACTCGAGTTGGTCTCCAAAGCCTAGAGCACAGGCGTAGAGTAGCCAGCCTTTCGGTGTTCTATAGGATACATTCTGGGGAGTGTGCGAGGGAATTGCACGATTTAATTCCCCCATCTCCGTTCCACCATCGGACGACCCGTCGTACGGCGAGTTTCCACCCTTATGTTGTTAACACCTCTACGATCCGGACGAAGCGTTTCGCCTCCTCCTTTATACCGCGTACAACGAGGGACTGGAACAATCTGCCGGCGGCGGTGTTTCCGTCGGACTACAATTTGAATGTCTTCAAGGCTAGAGTGAATAGGCTCTTAATAAACTAGTGCGCTTTAAAACCGGACAGACAGACAGACACAGATACTTTCGCATTTATAATATTAGTGTGTTTGTAAGTATTCGATTCTGATATCGTCCATCTTTCATTGGAAAACGGAGCGCCGAATTGACGTGATTTTTTAGGTGGCGATAGTTGAAGGTATGGAGAGTGACATAAGCTACTTTTGTCTTCTCCTAACTCCCCAATTTCCTAAAATAGGGTGTAGAAGTTTGTATGTAGCCTTATCCCATTTTTTTTATTTTTTTTTATTAAAATATAAACCAGCGCTTGACCGCAATCCCGCCTGATGGTAAGCAGTGACGCAATCGTCGATGGTAAAGCACACTAGTTTATTAAGAGCCTATTCACTCTAGCCTTGAAGACATTCAAATTGTAGTCCGACGGAAACACCGCCGCCGGCAGATTGTTCCAGTCCCTCGTTGTACGCGGTATAAAGGAGGAGGCGAAACGCTTCGTCCGGATCGTAGAGGTGTTAACAACATAAGGGTGGAAACTCGCCGTACGACGGGTCGTCCGATGGTGGAACGGAGATGGGGGAATTAAATCGTGCAATTCCCTCGCACACTCCCCAGAATGTATCCTATAGAACACCGAAAGGCTGGCTACTCTACGCCTGTGCTCTAGGCTTTGGAGACCAACTCGAGTTAAATCAGGGTCACCAATCAGCCTCTTCGCACGCCTCTCCACTGAATCCAAAATGGCCAGGTGACACTTAGCAGCACCAGCCCAAATGTGGCTTCAGTACTCCACACACGAACGGACCTGTGCTTTGTACAACATTAGAAGCTGCCCTGGTGTGAAGTACTGCCGGACCTTTGCGATAACGCCAAGTTTTCTGGTAGCCACCTTGGCCTTGGACTCAATGAACCGCCCAAAGTTTAGGTTCGAGGAAATCTCAACACCCAAAAGCTGAAGGCGGTCGGTACACTCCAAGGATACATTCCGAAAAGTAGGAGCCAAGGTGAACGAGCTCCGTTTGGCGGTGAAAAAAGACGCCTGCGTTTTGGCGGCATTGAATGCTACAAGATTGGCATTGCCCCATTCGAAGACTGCCTGAAGTGCAACACTCGTTCGCTCTACCATGGCCTCTCTTTCGGACCGGATTGATTCCCTACTAGCCCGAGCATCCGGCAGGTATCTCTCCACAACTGTGCTGTCATCTGCATACCCATAGATACCGGGCATCAGCAGATCGTTAATATGCAGCAGAAACAGAGTTGCAGAGAGAACAGACCCCTGAGGAACACCGGCATTAGTCAACATGGGCTCAGATGAGCATCCGTCGACAACAACTCGGAGGGACCGTTCAGTCAGGAAGTCTTTTACCCAGCCAGTCAGGCTAGGGGAAATGCCGTACGCTGGAAGCTTACTCAAAAGGCCAGCGTGCCATACCCGGTCGAAGGCCTTCAAGACATCAAGGGAGACAGCAATCGCTTCCCCATTTCTCTCAAGGGCCTCGCCCCACAGGTGAGTGGCATACACTAGTAGGTCCCCAGTTGACCGATTGCGGCGAAACCCGTACTGTCGGTCACTGAGGAGATCGTTACCTTCCAGGTATGCCAAAAGGCGCGAGTTCAATACACGCTCCATAATTTTGCAAGTATGGAGGTGATCGAAATCGGCCGATAGTTGGTAGGATCGGCACGACTACCCTTTTTGGGCACGGGCTGCACGATGGCAAGCTTCCAGGACTTGGGCACTATACCAGTCCCAAATGAGAGGCGATACAAGCGTGTCAATACCAGAGGTGTAAAAGTAACGAAAAAAAGTGTACCCGCAGGTATTCGTTACTTTAACAATCAGTACTCGTTACTATCGTGTCGTTACGTTACTCGTTACTTCTGACACCTAACACGGACTGTACGCGTGCGCAATACGACTGAATTCGTTATATATCATACGACTGTACATCGCAATACAATACGCATCGATTATACTAAAGAAAAAGCAACAAATACTACTAGGAAATTTAAAGTAGTAACGATGTTTTGATACTATACTATATGATGACTTTTCTGATGCATTTTACTTGCGTGAACTGAAACAGTGTAGGTGCTCATACGAAAAGTACGAGTAACGAAATGCATTCGAGTGTAACGTTTCGTTACTTCATACTAGATAGCGCACCCGTTACTCAGTAACGAATACATACGGTTTGTCATAGGTCTAGTCAATACAGGAGACAACTCGGGCGCACATGCTTTTAGAACAATCGCTGGTATACCATCCGGACCACTAGCCTTATTCACGTCCAGACGACACTGTGCTCTCAGAACCTCCTTGTTCCGAATGCGAACCTCAGGCATTGAAGTACCGCAGTGGGGTAAAATAGGTGGAGTAGCACTGCCATTATCAAGACGCGAATTATGGGAAAAGAGAGATGCAAAGAGACCTGCTTTCTCTCTCACCGTATGAGCCAGTGTTCCATCAGGCCTAACCAGCGGAGACAGTGATGGCCGACAGAAGTTCGCCTCGACCGATTTGGCAAGGGACCAAAAAGATCTGCTACCGGAAGGCTGCACAGATAACTTGTTGCCAATATGGGTAATACGGTCGAGGCGAGCCTTCTTTAGCGCCTTTTTGTAGGACTTTGAAGCTAAAAACTAAAAATTGATTAGCGGACTATTAAATTAAAACATACATTTTTTTTTGAACATCCTACCCATCTAAGAAGATGGGTAGGATGTTCAAAAAAAAATGTATACCCTGCTGTAGACGATATCATTAAGAAATGATATCGTCTACAGCAGGGTGTTTAGACAGCCTCCGTGATGTAGCGGTAGTGAACACTACGCAAGGAGGCGCGGGTTCGAACCACGCACAGTGCATATATTGGAATGCATGAATATGAATATTTGCACTGGTCTGGTCGTGCCTCAGAAAGCACGTTAAGCCGTTGGTTCCGGTTGACATACGAACATCTAATAACAGTCATTACGGGTTGTTGGAGCCCTCAAAAATCCGACAAATGGTATAACAGCAATGTTTCGATATCGCCTTCGGGTTGTGGAGGTCAGACGGCAGTCGCTTCACGGAAAATATCAAAATTTATCTAAAACAGCAGTTAGACTGGCAAAGTGGACTCCAAAGCTGAAAAAGCTTCGGATGCGACTGGGATCAATGTTGTCATGATGATAATGTCAATGATGACAGCAGCAAAAAATAAAATTCTGTTTCAAGTTTGTTCTAATCGCGCTGTCGCCGATGGGAGGTCAGTGAACCAATATATTTAAAGAAAGTTCTATTCCGTTTACAATTTTAAGTGATTTAGTTTGTTTGAAATTTTCATTTTTTTTATTTTTGATGCTAGGTTTTTTTCTATGGTTTAGGATTATTCTTATGAACCAGCATTGTTCATGTATTCACTGTCGTATTTTCAGCACCACTCTATACACCATACACACCACTCTATGAACCATTATATAAAGAATTTCCGCTATATTTCGCCGACCATGAAAGGCTTAAGGTCGGTAATGTCAAAACCAATGAATGAACTACATGCAAAACCTAATACCAGTTCTGACAGTATGAAAAAGGTTGTACCCATCTACCTGAAACTTGGTGCACTGAAATATAACTCTTATATCCTAAGACATAAACAGAGTCGATTAGAAATAGTTGCCTGTCGGAGGTGAGAGGAAATTGAATTAACTGCCTCTGAGTTAGAGAGGCTTGGTTTGAATAGTGAGGTTCCAATTATTTTAGAGGTACCATTCACGGTAAATTTTGGTTAAATCATTTACCTTTATTGTGAACTAGCCACCCGCCCCGGCTTCGCACGGGTACAATACTGATACTAATTACACTCCAAGAAACAGTGAACTTTGTATATAAAAACAGCAGCCTACCACTCCCGCCGCCCTGGCTGGTAGGTACCGCCGCAAACGCCACGTCCCATAATTTTTAAATCTGTAAATATTCGAAAATAATAATTTAAATAATATGCTGTAAAGGGCAATATAGATCTATATTAAATCAATAAATGGAGAAGGATTAATGCTGTATTGGTAAAAATCGCTTCCAAAATTAGCCATTATTTGTCGTAAAAAGTAAATTATAAAAAATGTTGTCGTGGGATATCCATAAGTGATAGAAATATACCTTCGCGAAGTTTTCTGTAGACCTTTTCAATATCTACAATACTTAGTAGGTACATTATTTTGATAAATCTCGTCGGGTTCAGCTTGCGTTTGTAATAAATCATCATCAACCTTTTTTATCGTCCCACTGCTGAGCACAGGTCTCTTCTCATACAGAGAAGGATTGAGCGTAATCGCCACGCTTGCTCAATGCGAGTTGGCGATTAATTGTAATAAATAAAAAAATAAAATAAAATGATTTTTATTTCGGACCAGATAATCCAGAAAGTGTTAGTAACATCAAAAAGAAAAACAACTTATTATCTAGTGATAATAATAATAATCCCACCACCCTCTGTATACATTGCTTTATAATTGGAGAGCCGAAACTCTCCGATACCGTTTCTTAGGATGCTTTTGGGACTGTCTCTCACTCTCCGAAGAAGTGACGCTGTTTTTATGCGGATGATCGCGTGAAATCCGTCGGTACGAGCAAGCGCAAACATTCCCGATGCGCTTCAGCAGCGAGGAAGCCCCAACAACATCCTGAAGCCATTGTTGTATTGGACGCGCAGGACATCCAGCGACTTGTAGTACGCCTTGAAAACAGTTATTTTAACTAGGTCCGTACACCGAGCAAATCTACGGGCCAACATATTACACCGGACAGCAAGTGCCCTGCGCTCCCTTTCTATATCTACATGGTCCTTAAGGTCGACAGCAAGAAAGTGGCCTAGGTATTTAAAGGTGGATACTCTTGTAATATAAGAAGAAAAAATGTAATTATTTACGACATCACATTAGAAACCTCAAAAATATTAGTATTTCCCCAATAATTAATAAATGTTATTGTACATATAAACCTACCTCTTCAATCACTATCTATTTAAAAAAATCTGATCAAAATCCGTTGCGTCATTTTAAAGATGCATACGTAGGAATATAGAGACATGTAACAAAATGTAACCAAGAATTCAGCACGTTTCTAGACTGTAGCGTACAATTTCTAAATAGTTTTTCACGTTTTGACTATTCCGTACAAAAACGGGACCTTTACTAAGAGTCTGTATGTTTTCTACCAGACTGTAACTCATGACCTGTGATTGTAGTTAGACCATTGAAATTTCAACACATGATATATTTCCGTTGCAGCTATGGTAACTAATCTAAAGTAAGTAAAGCTAATCCAAATTAACCAAAGTTATAGTTATATATAGCTCACAAAATAACCTCAAATGACAAAACTGATAAATGTTGAGGAAGATATGGTCTTCAGTGGAGACAGACCGAAAATCGATTTGAATATATATAAAATCGATTTGCCTATGTATTCAAAACGATTTTCGCTGAATTCCATCCAGCTGCTGCTAGCGATCTTACGGAGATCGTCGCTCCTAGTCTGAGGACGTCTCGCCTTAGGTTTACGGATTTACAGTCTCTCAATCCTTCTACGTATGACAGGAAGCCTTTGCCCAGCAGTGGGACGATAAAAAAGGTTGATGATAATGATGATTTGGTACACAGATAGTCTAGACTCTAGACTATCTGTGTACCAAATTTCATTACAAACGATGTCATATAGCCTATGTCCTTTCTCAGGCTCTAGACTCTAGAGCCTGAGAAAGGACATAGGCTATATGACATCCCGCTATGACCAATAGGAACAGAGCAGTAACAAAAAATGTTGCGAAAACGGGGGTAAACGCGGACGTACATATTGCCCCCATTATTTTAACAGGCGCTTATTTTATATCAACACGCAGACGGAGTCGCGGGCAACAGCTAGTCATTAATATCTTTGTGAATGCGGACAAACAAATAGATACACACACTTTCCTATTTATAAAAGTAGTAACATTATGATTAATTCATAATATGTATTGATTTATATAATATCAATGTACTTTGTAAGTAATTGATGGTTTTGTCACCGACCTGCTTTCTATGCGACAAAAAAAAAAAAAAAAAATACAAATGATTTACTTCAATTCAATGGCGTTAAAATCAATGGCATGACCTTAGTGTTAGTTGCGTCATACAAATTGATTGACGGAAGTGAACTGTGTCACTCGTATATTCCTATGAAGCATGTGGTCATCAATCAATAATTTTAACCTCCAATGAGGGGTCGTGGCTAAAATAATAACAGTCTCATATTGATCAGGTTAAGCTACTTTGGAGAAACAGCTTTACATATCGAGGCCACAGTCACACCCGAAGCTTTTTCAGCTTGGGAGTATAGGGACCGAAATACCAAAAAAAAAAAAAAACTCCCCAGTGTCTCTTCTACCACGAGCACGCGTGGGGCCGCGACAGTCTAAATTCATCGGGGTCCGCTTTACCAGTCTAACTGCTGATTTTGGCTAAACTTCGATATTTTCCATGGAGCGACTGCCGTCTGACCTCCACAACCCGAAGGCGATATCGAAGTATTGCAGTCAGACCAATAGGGTAGTTGACTAAAAAGCTAATTAGTCCGTCAGTCAGATTTACGAAAAATACTAGACGCGTATTTTTTCTTTTTTCATATAAACAAAAAATGAAGACGAGACAGTGCGTTGAAAACTCGTGTGACGTCACTGCACCCTACTCTTTTTAGCGAGGAGTGACGTCACCAACCAACCAAGACTAACGCTTGCGACTAAGCTGCTCGCTCTGTTAAGCATTGTTACTAAGCAATATGCGTAATTTATAACGTAAATTATTGTAAACATTTTCATTTTTAATGTCTGGACTTGAAAAAAGACGATGATGCCTGAGTTTGTTTCGGCTATTTCTCCTCAGAGGTAGTCAGTTAGGAAATGCCGGCTTCATCTAGTTTAAAAAAAAAAACATTACATGTCAAAGTGATAAGTGAACCTACTTGCTTAAAAAACGAATTCATTTAATTTCATTTCGAACCCACGACTTATATCATGTAAGTCGCGGCCGATAGCACTAGGTCACCGTTGCTCTCGTTAATTGTTAATGATAACACTTAAATTAAATAAGAAACTAAATTATAATAAATTATGTTGACTTCCCTACAAATGTAATCGACAACAATCTCCGTAACTCTTTTTCTTAAACTAAACTAACTTTAAGTTCAATGCATATTTTCTTTTTATTTCATTAAGATAAGGATAGAAGATAACATTTTACTTTAATCTCTTTTCAGTCAATCTGTCAAAATCTGTCAAATTAAGATACTTACTCCATAGACAGTTTAGTCGCGACTATAAACATGGCGACCAAAATACGTCAATTTACGCCAGGATGGACTAATTTGACAGGTCTAAACTGACATTTTCGTCGGCAAGGATCACGTAGAATTAGTAAGTGAATTGTAATTATAAATAAGTAATAGAAGTAAGAACATAATTATGTAACAAAGCAGTAAAAGATGACAAAAGAAAACATGACAAAAAAGAAAAGAATGACGAGGGAAAAGAATGACCCATAAAGACAAGGCCAATGCCGCTAAAAGAAATTAGGCGGAAAAAAAAGAATTGGCAGAGAATAAAAAAGTAAAAAATAAGGCTAAGCAAGGAAGATGAAAGCTGAAGATTTAAAAAAAAAACTAAAAAAAAATGACATTTTATCTTCTGCACTTTTCTTAATGTAATTTAAATTTAATTTCGTTTGTGAACAAGGGAATACCGGCCATTTGACCATCAAAACAAAAACTAAAAATTTATAAAAAAACACTTTTTTAAAACAAAAAACAAGTTGTTGAGTTAACCACACATCAAATAACCGGCCAAAATAAGGCTTAATTCGTACCTCGTGTGTGAATAATTTTACATGATAATATTTTACATTTTACTTATACCTATATTATAATAATTGTTCTTTCTTCTTCTTCTGTTTTTAAGGCGAGATTCAACCTTAATTCTTGAACAATGGCCTCTGTGGAATAGATACCACAATTTTGCCAATAACACGTGTAACAAATTATAGAAATTCTTTGAAAATTTTGAATAATAATTGTACTTATGTTTTGCTCCGATTGCCCAAGGCATCACACCCCTCCCTGACAGGATACTATCACACAGACAGAGAGACATTTACTTTAAAATGTCGAATCATTATGCTGAGATATGAACCTTTTGGCCTCGTAAGGGACTTTCTGATTTTTTAATACTTTTTTTAAATAATTTGTTTTTATTTTTAACTGTGGTTAAATAAATAAATATATACGGACAAATCACACAGATTGAGCTAGCCCCAAAGAAAGTTCGAGACTTGTGTTATGGGATACTAACTCAACGATAATATATTTATAATAGATACATATATAGATAAACATCCAAGACCCAGGCCAATCAGGAAAATATCGTTTTCTATCATGACCTGGCCGGGGATCGAACCCGGGGCCTCCACGTCGCAGGCAGGCGTGTTGACCGCTGCGCCACCGAGACCGAAAATTTTTTTTTTTAGTTTAGTTTTATGATCTTCCTGTACGAATCAAAATATATATAAAAAACTATTGTAAATATAAACGATAGCGAAAAACAACTTTCTGATAAAAATATGCAGATAAGAATCTAAACATCGATAACCCCATAAAGAAGCCAAGAACCAGGACCCCATAATAAATTGAAAGGCTTTTCTTTGGGTACAGCTATCCATTCCTTTGGCCTTTAGAGATTGCCTATCATTTTATTTATTCTACCGCTTCATATCCATGTTTATGTATGCACGGTATTTTTGGCACAATTTATTCCGTTGATATCTTTCCGGTCAGAAAGCTTCGTGCGTTAATGTAAATTCATGTCATTGGACGGAAAACAAACACAATTTTCTTGTAAAAAACTACGATTTCCTGTTTATTTATTCGTGTGTGGGTTAACAAGCTCTTTTTTGCGTATTTAACTTTTTTTTTAATAATTATAAACTAGCTCTCAAGACCGCAATCCCGCCTGATGGTAAGCAGTGATGCGATCGTTGATGGTAAAGCGCGCTAGTTTATTAAGAGCCTATTCACTTAGAAAAACTGAGCCAATAGGAAGGAAGACGGCAGTTGAGCGAGGTGATGCAATGTTAAACCCAACAATACGACCAACGATGCTGCGCCAAAGGGAGATTGATCCGAAGACCTTCCTCGACCAAACTCCCAACACAACAATATTTGGCGCATCGTACCAGGCACACATCGCAACACAACTGCTCAGACCCATCCTTCATACGGCTTCACCAGACATCATGCCGGAACACGGCAAATCGCTTGGCGGCAAGACTTTGTCTGGTGGGTGCCGGCGGCCGATGTTATGGCCTACCACCGAGAAAGAACTGAAAGAAGAAAGATTTTTATGCAACACGCATTCTAATAACTTACGCTCACTCTAGCGCCGCACCTAAAATCCATTTTGTTTGTGGAAAAGTAACCATCAAATGACGTCTCACGCTCTGGGCGGAGCGGGAGAACCTATCAGACTTTTCCTGACTAAAACCCAATCGTAAATTATTGTAAACACAATCGTGCTTTCCAAGGCACGGAAGGGGCTCGGTATGTGCAGCGAGCAGTGGGCAGCTCGTCATCCCGTAAGGACAATTCCCTGGTCGAAACGGCGCGTTGTGTTTCACGCGTGTCTCAAAGTGATGTCTGCACATCGTGACGGGGTCTATAAAGACCGATGCCTGGGCCAGCTCTTAGAGAAAAATTCAATGAGGTGTGAACATTTTGACTGTAGCTTCACAACATATACAGTATGTTAAGAAAACCCTGTCCGACCCGTGAAGGTGTTGTTAGGTATCGATAACTGATTCTACCCATGCATAAAAAACCGGGCTAAATTAGAAAAAAAAATCCACCTAAAAAAATAAATATTATTTCGCAAAAAGAGGTAACTTAATAAATCTGCGTTATCCACCCTTACGCGCGCGGCGGCGGAGGCGGCGGAGGCGGCGGGCGGCAGGGCACGCGGCACGTAGTCGCATCGCTATTCGCTCATAATAATACCCGTGTTGTCACTTTTTAAAAATTACCAAATTTCGGGGAAGTTGGAATTAATTCGCGGGAAAAAAAGATTATTTCAAAATTCATTTGTATTGGTACTATGATGATTACGTAAAATTTTATATTATATTTGGTCATGTGTTTACCTAACCTTTATTATCCTTATGGGTCGGACAGGGTTTTCTTAACATTTACTGTATATGAAAATCTTATGGTATGTACATAAAAATATAGAGTGGTGCTGACAATACGACAATAAATTAAACATCGTGTACCTCAACACATTCTCAGTCTACCCATAATAAATAAATATGTCCATTAGTTTAGTCACAGGAAATTATTTTTCAAGTTTAATAATAATGGCGCGAAACAAGCAAGTCTATACAGGATCGCGCTATCGCCGATCGGAGGTCAGTGAACCAATAATTTTAAAGGATGTTCTATTTCGTTTGCAATTTTATGCGATTTAGCTTGTTTGATTTTTTTAGTTTTAATGCTAGGTTTTTTTCTATGGTTTAGGATTATTCCTATGAACCAGCATTGTTTATGTTTTCATTTATTGTCGTATTGTCAGCACCACTCTGTATACCGAATTAAAAAAAAAAAATAGAGATATTCATAATATAAATACCAGGAACAAACACAATCTTGCTGTACATCACACTCGTCTCCACAGAGTAGGCAACTCGTCATGGGACAATGTATACACTTTTACAGCAAGCTTCCCATGGACATTAAAACTTACCCATTAAACGATTTAAAAACTATATAAAGGCCAAACTTTGCACTTTGCAACTTTACAGATTATTGATTAGAAGACAATAAAGCTTGGGACTGAGTTGCTTGCTTTGCTAAGCATTTTTATTAAGCAATATGCGTAATTATGCTACAATTATGACATTTAAAGCACTGTTTTTTATAAATCACGTACATTATTGTAAAAATTTTAATTTTTAATGTCTGGACTTGAAAAAAGACGATGATCCATGAGTTTGTTTCGGCTATTTCTTAGAATAGAATAGAATACTCTTTATTATGTACACCATATAGATTACAGAAACATAAATATAAAGATTTTACAAAGGGTGAAACAATGGGCGGTCTTATCGCTAAGAGCGATCTTTTACAGACAACCTTTATTTTATTTATTTAGTTTATTTCTTCTCAGAGGAAGTCAGTTAGGAAATGCCGGCTCCATATAGTTTAAAAAAAATTGACGTGTTATAGTGATCAGTGATCCTACTTGTTTAATAAACGCTTTAATTTCCTTTTATTTCATTTCATTTCAAAGATGTCACCCATCCAGAGAACGATCTAGCCAATCGTTGCTTCACCTTAAAGATTGCCCCGTGCACCTGTTATTTTTCACCTGTTTTCCGATAAGTTAATAAGATGTCACAAATACCAAACTCTTGTTTCTGGCTATCCATTCAGCACGGTTTCGACTATAGTAGGGTTCAGTGCGCTGTGTGATCGGATTCGGATGGACGGTTTTAAATGCGTCCATTTGACTGTGGTAATGTTAATTCCGTTTCGCATTCGATTTCAGAAACAAGAGGTTTAATACAGCAAGGTGTTATTATGAAACCAGAATACGGGTTTCATTTCGAAATATACGCGAGTCTATTTAAAAGAAAAGTCTCGGTATCTGCACCCTAAATGCATAACAAACTATATTGCAATCAATTTAAATCATATTGAAGCATATTGTCAATCCATTGCTACATATGTTAGAAAAATGTGTCTGATCAGCAACGTAAATAACGCAATGAAAGTTGTTGAACTGTCAATATGAAAGCCATTGCTACTGATTGTGTGTTACGCAGTTAATTACCTTGCTGTTTAAAATTCCTTTAACCTACGTTTTGACATTTACTTGTGACAGTGTGGCTGGACAGTGACTGTTACTCTTTCACGCAAAAATCAGACACACATCCTCACAAACTTTCACATTTATAATATTAGTTTAGAAAAATATTTCATAATAAATATCATATTTTTCTAGAGTGTTTTCTCAGCATAAGAATAACCGTAATTATTATTCTCCGTAGGCAAACTACATCAAAGAAAAACAATAAAATATTCCAGG
The DNA here is from genome assembly GCA_037179545.1 of Sesamia inferens. NCBI lineage: Eukaryota > Metazoa > Arthropoda > Insecta > Lepidoptera > Noctuidae > Sesamia > Sesamia inferens. The sequence continues at coordinate 9,145,242 of CM073949.1, forward strand.
AAATTGGAAAGGTTTAATATATCACAAAGATATTATCATTTTTAAAGCTTAAGCCAATAATATTTCCATTGTCACATCGTCCTTTATGATTTTTTTTTGTTGCGATGGGAAATCATCAAATGACTTCTCCCGCTCTGGGCGGAGCGGAAGGGCGTGTCAGACTTTTACTGACTAAAACCCACCCGTATTTCTTCACTTTCCTATGCGACGGCCTGACGCACGAGGCGTCGGTCTTCGTGGACCCCATCACGATGTACTGACATTTCTTTGAGGCGCGCGTGAAACACGACGCGCCGTCGACTCGGGCCTAGTCCTTACCGAGCGGCGAGCTGCCCACTGCTCACTGCCCGCGCCTACGGTGGCTGGGACTTTGGTGTTGTCTCCCGACCAGGCCGTCTCCTGCAGCGGCTAGTAGCGTGAGGGCGCTGGGATTCCCGTTGCCTCACGCCCTTCGCCTCCTCCTTTGCCACCATCATTGCCAGTCTGCCATGCCCTCTCGCTCCGGGCCATGGCCTGGACCAGGGTCGGACGCGAGAGATCGCCGCCGATCGCCGCTACGAGGACACAGCGGTGCTCTACCCAAGCCGGGCAGACCTCCACCGTATGCTCCACCGTGTCCTCAGGGCGATCCACAAAATGGTGACACCCTGGCGTTTTTTCCCGCCTTATATGGAACAGGAACCTCCCGAAACAACCATGTCCGGTGAGCATCTGCGTCAGGCGGAAGGTGAGGGCGCCGTGGCGCCTCTAGCCACTCCTCAAATAGGGGACTTACCGCCGCTATTGTGGCGTGCCCAATCGTCCTTTGAATGACTTGAAATGACTTCACTGAAACGTTTTTTATAAAACAACAGCCGAACGAGTAGATCGATAAGGTAAACTAGGCTAGTCGAGGACGAGCCGTAGGTGGGTGAGCACTATTAACTTTGAAGTTGCTTAAAAAATGGTCACCTACCCACGGCCCGTCGAAAAATGAGGAGGTTCTCAATTCGTCGAAATCTTTTATTTTAATTTATTTACTTATTTCAGACAATATTATAGTCCATAAATCCAATTACACATTAAAATAATTCAGAAAGGAAATCAAATAATATAATATAAATCTAAACAACAACTGAATTAAATAAATCCAAAAGAAAATTAAAATACATAACAATAACATTGAATAGACATACAGAAGTTTTACAAAAATGTCAACTTATAATTTCCTCGTGGGCATTTGTACAGCGGCAGTCTAGCCGGTCGGCGATCATTGCCAGGATGGTATTGAAGCTGGCAATGATTATGTTTTTATATATATTCAGCGATTACTCTAAGACGCCTGGACCGATTTTTATCTAACAACCAAACGCAGTTGCCTCTTACGACACCCAGGGGAGGCTATGCGTTGGCACTTTCCCCCGCTTTGTGTAAATTATTTCATCACCACTGCTCTCAAAACGGCGAATTGAAACATGGTGAGGAAACCGGCATGTCTTTGAAGCAAAACTATTTTTTTTTTAATAATTATAAACTAGCACTTGACCGCATTCCCGCCTGATGGTAAGCAGTGATGCGATCGTTGATGGTAAAGCGCGCTAGTTTATTAAGAGCCTATTCACTCAGAAAAACTTAGCGAATAGGAAGGAAGACGGCAGTTGAGCGAGGTGATGCAATGTTAAACCCAACAACACGACCAACGATGCTGCGCCAAAGGGAAATTGATCTGAAGACCCTCCACGACCAAACTCCCAACACAACAACATTAAGCGCATCGTACCCGGCACACATCGCAACACTACTGCTCAGACCCGTCCTCCGAACGGCTTCACCAGACATCATGCCGGAACACGACAAATCGCTTGGCGGCAAGGCTTTGTCTGGTGGGTGGTAACTTCTGCCGGCGGCCGATGTTATGGCCTACCACCGAGTCCTTCGAAGACATGTGACATCTACCAATCCGCACTGGGCCAGCGTGGTAAAGTACGGCCCACCCATCTCACCAAGAGGACGCCTGTGTCCCAGGAGTGGGAAGATTATAGGGTGACTATGCTCATCATCATCAACATCATCTCAGCGTTTATCCCAGTGTCGCATCCGTAGCTTTTCGGCTTTGGACTCTGGGGTCCGCTGTACCAATCTAACTGCTGATTTTGGCTAAACTGCGATATTTTCCGCAAAGCGACTACCGTCTGACCTCCACAACCCGAAGGCGATATCTAAGCATTGCAGTTAGACCAATTGTTAGTCTTATGAGGGCTCCAACAACCCATAACGACTGCCACTAGATGTTCGTATGGCAACCGGGACCGGGATGCTTTCAGAGGCACGACCAGAGCAGTGCAAATATTCATATTCATGCATACAAATATTTGCACTGTGCGGGGATCGAACCCGCGCCTCCTGGCGCAACGGCCGCGTTCGCTATCGCTACGCCACAGAGGCCGTCAATATAGGGTGACTATGTTATGTATAGTACATATATGCTAACATGTCAGCCCAACCCTTCTGGAAAAACCGGCGTGATGATATTATTTTATGTAGTTCTTATCTAGTTAGCAGTAGCAATTGATTAAAATCACAAAGGTGTAACGCTCATTTAAATCATAGCATTAATTTTACAAACGCTGGGAACATGGTGCAGACAGAGCGTGCAGTTTTGCAGTTTTTCATTTTAATTTTATTCACAATCGTAAGTTATTGTATACATTTCTTTTTGATGACGTTTCTTTTCCTATTTCAGTTGTAGGAAAAATTTTCCAATACATTTCGAAGGGTTTAGATTGATATCATTTTACCACCAGCGTTGGGCTCTATTTTGCATAGGGTTGCAGCATAATGCTGAGCGACAGCCGTTTTGCGTGGATGTAACGCTTTTTATCGTCCCACTGTTGTGGTCACAGGTCATACAGAGAAGGATTGTGTGTAATCACCACGTCTAGTCAATGCGGGTTGACGATTTCAGACTTAAAGTTCAGGTTTCTTCAAGATGTTTTCCTTCATCTTGTAATCAGTCATTGGTGTCATGTTAACGGCAAATAAACGGTTTTCCTTTCTTTCTATAAGATCGTTTTCTGATTGAGAATATGGTTAGGTTAGGTTCATCAAAATTTTCATTTTTTATTTTTATTTTTCCAATCCTTAGCATTAGTTAGGATAACAGCTCATTCTACGCTCACTTTAGGCCAAAATATAGTTATAGTTAGTTACCACCCACCAGACAAAGTCTTGCCGCCAAGCGATTCGTCTTGTTCCGGTTGTTTGGTGAAACCGTACGTAGGACGGATCTGAACCAGGTACGAGGCGCCAAATGTTGTTGTGTCGGGAGTTTGGTCGTGGAGGCTCTCCAGATCAATCTCCCTCTGGCGCAGCATTGTTGTTCGTGTTGTTGGGTTTAATATTGCATCACCTCGCCATCTTCCTTCCTATTCCCTCAGTTTTTAGGATTTTAATAAACTAGCGCGCTTTACCACCAACAATTGCATCACTGCTTACCATCTTACCATCAGGAGGGATTGCAGTCAAGACCTAGTTTATAATTATTAAAAAAAGAAGGCTAAAGTTAAGAAGTTAAGAGACTCTTAATAAACTAGCGCGCTTTACCATCACCGATTGTATCACTGCAGGCATGATTGCAGTCAAGCATTAAAAATGGATGCTGCTTGCACCCCTAAAAGTAGTCAGGGGCCCTAGACCTATGAAGTTCACAGAATAACCTGTCCCGAAATGAATTACCTTAATTATATTATGTTTTCAGAATGGCTTGCACTCCTACCCACGCAATCATCCTTCACTAGGAATGCTGAATGAGCTTATTGGAACAGACTCAAACAGTCCGCTTATAGTGGTAATAGGTTCTAATAACGAGGTCAAGACTTTGGATGATGAACAGAATCGAGGGTATAGAGACGATCAGGGTCACTCAAATTCATGCCCTGACCATCCAGATCATGTCCACAATCCTCGACACTATCATGACAACAGATCACCTAAAATTTCGAAACAAGACTATGAATCCACTTTGTATGAACTTTTGAGGGTAAGACAGATATTAACTTTTTTTTATTAAACTTTGTCCCACTTTAGGCATTACTCTTGTATCGTGGGTGCATTTACAAATATTTAAACTTACATACACAAACAGTCAGATGACAGTCTCCGTGGCGTAGCCGTAGCGAACGCGGCCGTTGCGTAAGGAGGCGCGGGTTCGATCCCCGCACAGTGCAAATATTTGTATGCATGAATATGAATATTTGCATATTCTGGTCGTGCCTCGGAAAGCACGTTAAGCCGTTGGTCCCGGTTGCCATACGAACATCTAGTGGCAGTCCTTACGGGTTGTTGGAGCCCTCAAAAGTCTAACAATTGGTTTAACTGCAATGCTTAGATATCGCCTTTGTGTTGTGGAGGTCAGACGGCAGTCGCTTCAAAGAAAATATCGAAGTTTAGCCAAAATCAGCAGTTAGACTGGTAAAAGCGGACCCTGAGATGATGATACAAACAGTCAGATCCGGAACAACTTTCTGTAGGCCATACAAATAATTGTTCCGTGCGGGAAACGAACCCGCGACGCGGAATGCAGCAGTCGATCGCTCAGCTACGGCACTAACTCGTTACAATCGAAATATGATATTGGCCCGGATTTACAAGTTAGTAGGTCGTAAATTCAAACCCAGTACTCTCAAAACGGTGAAGGAGAACATCTTGAGGAAACGAATGTAGAAATAATTAAATTCGAAGACATAGTAACACCCAGCAACTTGCATGCAGTATTTTTTTTTAAAAGAAGGTTTGTGTACATGCTGTGGAAAGAGTATAAGCTGATTATGATTACATTTCGATAATATCATCGAATATTATAAGTACAAGAAGTGTAGTCGGAGTATATATTCAATTACTTGTTTTTTATGCCCCTGGCGTATAGGCAAACGAAGGAATACCTTTGGGCTTAGTAACTGATTTTTTGATGTCCTGTTTGAGTATAAGCTGATTATGATTACATTTCGATAATATCATCGAATATTATAAGTACAAGAAGTGTAGTCGGAGTATATATTCAATTACTTGTTTTTTATGCCCCTGGCGTATAGGCAAACGAAGGAATACCTTTGGGCTTAGTAACTGATTTTTTGATGTCCTCCGTGGCGCGGCGGTCAACACGCCTGCCTGCGACGTGGAGGCCCCGGTTTCGATCCCCGGCCGGGTCATGACGGAAAATGATCTTTTCCTGATTCGCCTGGGTCTTGGATGGTTATCTATATACAGAGTGGTGCAGACAATACGACAATAAATGCAAACACTAACAATACTGGTTTATAGGAATAATCCTAAACCATAGAAAAAAACCTAGCATCAAAAATTAAAAAAATAAAATTTCATACAAACTAAATCGCATAAAATTGCAAACGGAATAAAATATACTTTAAAAATATTGATTCACTGACCTCCGATCAGCGACAGCGCGATCTTGTATCGAATTGTTTTACCGTGCCATTATTATTAAACTTTGGTACCGCAGAATGCGGCAGTAATTAACCTGTAAGTGCTTCCTTATCAACATGTATGTCTGTATATATTTATTTATTTATTTGATACGCCCTTAAACTCCGCCCAGAGCCTGAGAGGTCATATTTTGATGATTTCTCATCCAAAAAAAACACCACTAGGGTTGTTGCTGTGTAGTTTTAATTTACACTATTACTCTGTTATAAAATTAATATACATAGTAATAATGAAAGCCGAATCTAACGCAAGTATAGTGATTGGTTTGCTTTAGAAAATCTTTAACATCTGATCTGTATGTACGGACGACAGCAGATAAAGCTACCCGAAACTGTCAAATGTTCCCAATCAATCTTAATCTTAATGCTTTAGCGATAAAGTTGAAAATCTAAAAAAGAAATTTGAGAGATTGTAGTAACCTCATGTGCTGTCGTCTGTATAATTATTAAATTTGACTATGTTTTCAAATATTCACAGACAAGCCAGAAAATTATGGAGAGTCAAGCCCGACAGGGGTCTAAAAATCCTAAAGCGAAAGATAAAGTCAGCTGTGAAGAAGGCAAGGGAAAAGACGGAAAGAAGAAAGATGGCTGTGAAAATGACAAGGAGCAATTTTTAGCTGAACAATGCTCAGAATCTGAAGACAACTGTGGAAATTTTGACTAAAAGTAAACATACAAGACACCATTCACCAATAACTTGCAATAGGCAATGTTCTGGATTTCATTTAATAAAATTCGGTTACATATACAAGCTCTTTTAATTTTCAAACCCAAATCTATTCTAATATATAAAGCTGAAGAGTTTATTTGTTTGTTTGAACGCGCTATTCTCAGAAACTACTGGCCCGATTTGAAAAATTCTTTTTGCGTTGGATAGCCCGTTTATCCAGGAAGGCTTTAGGCCTTTTATGTAACATCACGCGGCCAGCAATACGAGAGGAGCATATAAAAAAAAACAAATCGAAATCTACGCGGGTAAAACCGCGTGACGCAGCTAGTTTAATATATATTTTTTGTATATGAATTATAAACTAGCGGTTGACTGCAATCCTACATAAGCAGTAAGCAGTGATGCGAACGTCAATGATAAAACGCGCTAGTTTATTAAGAGCCTATTCACTCAAGCCTTGAATACACTTAAATAAATTGTAGTCCGACGGAAAAACCGCCGCTGGTAAATTAAAATCAAATCAAATCAAAATCGTTTACTGCAATCCAAACTAAAAAATAAATTGTTCCAGTCCCTCGATGTACGCGGTATAAAAGAAGAGGCGAAACGCTTCGTTCGGATCGTTGTGGCGTCAACAACGTAAGAGTGGAAATTCGTCGTATTACGGGTCGCCCGATGATGAAACGGAGATGGGAGAATTAAATTTTACAATTCCCTTGCACACTCTCCAAAATGCATCCTATAGAACACCGACAGGCTGGCTTCTCTTCGTCTGTGCTCCAGGCTTTGGAGACTAGTTGAAGCTAAATCTGCGTCGCCAATTAGCCTCTTCGCACGCCTCTCCACTGAATCCAAAGTAGCCAGGTGGCATTTTGTAGCGTCTGCCCAAACATAGCTGCAGTACCTACTACATACACGAACGGCCCTGTGCTTTGTATAAAATTAGAAGCTGTCCTGATGTGAAGTACCGCTGGACCTTTGCGATAACGCCAAATTTCCTGGCAGCCACCTTTTCCTTGGACCCAATGAACCGCCCAAAGTTTAGGTTCGAGGAAATCTCAACTCCCAAAAGCTGAAGGCGGTCGGTGCACTCCAAGAATACATTCCGGAAAGTAGGAGCCAAGGTGAACTTTCATTGTAATTTTATAACTCAAGAACGGACTCACCTATCCAAACCAAATATTCTGACTTTGTTTTAACTGTTTAGTAGATGGTTTATGTGAAGTTTGAACAGAATCCGTAACAAATGAATTCAATGAACGGTGGATTATCATCTCATCTTATATCTTATATCTATATTATATAAAAATCGATGCCACTTTTACTTTTTTTTTTCAAACTCTAGAACGGACTCACCTATCCAAACCAAATGTTTAGGCTTTGTTGTGACTAATTACTAGATGGTTTATGTGAAGTTTGAATAAAATCGGTAGAGCGGTTCTTTATTTATCACATTTTTTGTAACACATAAATTCAATGAACGGTGATATGAAAATCAATGCCAATTTCTTTGTATTTTATAAGATTGGCAGTAAGAAACTTATTGCCAAATTTAATTGAAGCTACGATTTTAACTGGTAAATCAAAAGGAGAAGTTTGTTTGATACCGCGTATCCCTATGATCCCAACTGATATGCCATTTGACTTCAAACGATTATCTCATCCACTATATACATAAAATTCAATGCCACTTTCTTTGTAATTTTATAATCCACCAAACTATGTAATTGCACCAGATTGGCAGTGTAAAACTTATTGCCAAATTAAAGTGAAGCTAAGATCTTAACGGGTAAATAAAAAGGAGAAGTTTGTTTGATACCGCGTATCCCTATGATCCCAACTGATATGCCATTTAAGTTCAAATGATTACAATATCCTGTGCGTTTATCATTTGCTATGTCCATCAACAAAGCCCAAGGGCAAACATTTCATGTTTGTGGTGTGAATTTGGAGGAATCATGTTTTTTACATGGCCAACTTTATGTTGCCTGTTCGAGAGTCGGTACCCCCAGTCGTTTATTTATTAATCTTAATGTTTTGGATTAAGTTATGAAATTGCTAGCAATTCAAAAAAATGTTTTATGTTTGAATAAATAATTTTGATGATCCAACAAATTTTTATTATTTCACTTTTTACGTAGCGAAGCACGTATCGGGCCGCTAGTATAAATATAAATATAAATATATATATATATATATATATATATATATATGTGTTGAAGTAGTCTATATATAGCCATGTAACCTTATGAATTATTATAGATTTAACTTATGTACGTAGGTACGTATTATTTATTACTTTTTGTAAATAAAAATGATGCTCTAATTTTTGTTAGTCACAACTAGTCTGCATACCAATTATTAGCCTTCTAGGGGGTTAGAAAGAGACAAAAAGTATCCTGTATTACTGTCCATCCCTTCAACTTCAACAGTGACTAAAATCACGTCAAGTCGTCGCTCCATTTTGGCGCAAAAGGCTAACAAACAGACAGACACACACACTTTCACATTTATAGTACCCGTATTAGTATCATAAATACTTTAGTTTTTCATTCCCCTGCCTTTATTTCTACTGATATTGTCGCAGTGCTAACCTGCGGGGCAATTACGTAATACATCATCAATTGGAATCCGTTTCATTTTGACAATTTAACAACATTCATTGCATTATTTAAGTGTTGTAAAGAAATATTTTTCGAACTTATAGCGCAATGGTTTAGAAATTAGATTTAAAATGATGCAGATTCCTATTAGTAGTAAGTTCCATCCACTGAGTGATTGATGAATGTATCCAATGAGAATCTCTGCTGCGCTAGCAGAACTTACCTAGTAACTATGTGTTGTGTTGGGGTCACCAAGATACAGGCTGCGCCTAGTTTGGGACCCGCTGTTAATTCTAACTAAATGAAAGCTGTTCCGCTGTTGTAACTGCATGCTATTAATTCTTGTAATTTTAACAAAGTGTAAGCCTAATAAATATGTTTTTTTTTTTTTACGTAATTAGGGTGCTGAATCAACAACAAATACTTAAAAGCTATATAAATGCGACTCTTATAAGAAAAAAAAACTCTTCTTAAATTTGGTAACTGGGGCTCGTGACTAAAATCCATACTAATTTTATAAATATTTAGGCCATAAGATCGGCTGCCGGCAGAAGTTACCACCCAGTCTTGCCGCCAAGCGATTCGTCGTGTTCCGGCGTGAAGTCTGGTGTAGCCGTACGGAGGACGGGTCTGAGCAGTTGTGTTGTGAAGCTTGCTGGGTACGATGCGCCAAATGATGTTGTGTCGGGAATTTGATCATGGTCCATCCAGATCAATTTCCCTCTGGCGTAGCATCATTGGCCGTGTTGTTGGGTTTATAAATTTGCATCACCTCGCTCAACTGCCGTCTTTCTTCCTATTCACTAAGTTTTTTAAGTGAATGGGTTTAATAAACTAGCGCGCTTTACCATCAACGATTGCATCACTGCTTACCATCAGGCGGGATTGCAGTCAAGCGCTAGTTTATAATTATTAAAAAAAAAAATGCGAAAGTATCTCTGTCTGTCTGTCTGTCCGGCATTCACGCCAAAACTACTGAACGGATGGTATTGAAATTTGATACACAGATAGTCTAGAGCCTGAGAAAGGACATAGGCTATATAACATCCCTCATGAAAAATAGGAGCGGAGCAGTAACAAAAAATGTTGCGAAAACGCGGGCGCTTTTTTTATATCAACACGTGGACGGAGTCGCGGGCAACAGCTAGTAATATAATAATAGCCGTACAGGTCGATCGTTCAGATAAAACTATTCTTGCCGCGGTTGGTCTGTGGATGTGTAACCATTTTTATACACTGAGATCCCTCCGCGCCTTACATATGTCAACGTTGTCCACGTGGGTCTACGTTTCCACTAAAGTCACGAAGAATAGGGTATTTGAGAAAAAAAAATAATAATAATTAGTCCGTCAGTTATCATCATCATCATCAACCCCTTTATCGTCCCACGGCTGGGCACAGGTCTCCTTTCATACAGATTTCCAAAAAATACTAGACACGTATTTTTTCTTTTTTCATATAAACAAAAATGAAGGCGACACAGTGCGTTGAAAACTCGTGTGACGTCACTGCACGCCACACTTTTTAGCGAGCTGTGACGTCACCAGCCACGACTTTTATATTCGACAATATTTATTGATTTGATAAAACAAAAAATACGTAATACCTAGTATTTTTTGGAAATCTCACTGACTTACTAATTAGTTTTTTTAGTCAAATACCCTATTGCAACACTTGAGTGGCAGTGGGCCAGCGCCCGTAGGACCGATGGCCGATGGTGCTGACGGGTTCTCGAGTGGCGTTCACGCACCGGAAGATGCAGCGTGGGTTGTCATAGAGATCCTTGGGGCAGGCCTATGTCCAGCAGTGGACGTCTTTCGGCTGAAATGATGATGGTGATGACACGAATTTGAACCAAGACTGTGAACAGCGTGCTGTTATAAGCATACACCGAACCCTAAGATGCTGTTATAAGCATACACTGAACCCTAAGAAGCCATCTCAGCATAATAGGGATAATCAGCACTAACCATTCGATTTACGGTACTGAAGCCAGTCTATTTCAAACCACGAACGTGAACGGTTGCATAAGGGTCCCTTTATAATTAATCGTTATAATCGATAAAAGAAATATAGATTATCATTTAATAATTTCTTTCTTTTTTTAAAAAAGCCTTTTTGAAGGGACCCTATAACATTTGGTGGCAGCGGTGGGATACGGAAATCCCCAGTGCCGATTCGCGAAAACTATATTTGCGTTAAATCAATAAATAGACTCTCCGTATCCTGCAATCCTATAAAATAAATAAATGGTAATAAAACCAGTGAAGTGTTCATAAGTAACACGTTACGATTCTGTGAGTAAATCCTGAGCGCATAATAATAAGTGCGGCCTAGTGAGTGTCCAGTGGACATCCTTTAATCGTCCTTTGAGCATCCTTCGAGTCTTCCGAGCATCCTGCGAGTCCTCCGAGCATCCTGCGAGTCCTCCAAGCATTCTGCGAGCCCTCCGAGCTTCCTGCGAGTCCTCCGAGCATCCTGCGAGTCCTTCAGGGGTCCTGCGGATCCTGAAACGTCATAAGTGTCGTCCTATGACCCGCGAGTGTTTTGTGTTTAGTCTAATAAGTGTTCCGTGAATCAAAGAGTGTCGGTTGTGTTATCTGTGTGTGAGCGTCGCTATGCAGCCGTTCTCGGCTACAACTCTTATCGCCGCCTACGCATTCCTGTAAGTCAATGAACAATTTTAACTGTAAGCTTATCCCTGCTAGTTTAAAATTAATATTTTGTTACTTGTCGTCTAAAATTACATGTTATGCTTCCTAAAGTGCCAAAAAACGAAGATAGTAAATTAAAAATTGATATTCCATCCAAAGTCTCAGATCTGAAATCTCCAATATTATCACCAAGAATTACTAGGCAAACAGTAGAAATGGAGCTTAATACTTTATTAAAATTCGTAAAACCATATGACGGCAGTCGCGAGAAACTGAATTCGTTTATTAATAACTGCAATAATACTTACGAGCTAGCATCCGAGGCACAAAAGCCAATTATATTTAAATACATATTATGTCAACTTACAGATAAAGCCGAAATTGCTTGTTCAATAAAAGAATTCACATCTTGGGATCAGTTGAAAGAATTCCTTAAAACTCAATTTTCAGAAAGAAAACACTATACACATTTACTTAATGACCTCCAAGAAAGCAAACAAACCTCGTCTGAAAACGTAGGACAATTCGCCCTTCGTATGGAGACTTACCTTTCTCAATTATTAACAGAGATATCACTCTCTAACTATAAGGCCAAAGAAATACCAGGTCGCACAGCGGCCATGGAGGACCTAACACTCCACCACTTTCTCATGGGTTTAAACCCTCGCGTATCAAACATGGTAAGGTGTAGAGCACCTAAAACGTTCAATGAGGCCGTTAACTTAGCCATTTCGGAAGAAAGGATTTTAGAAACTCTTTATAGGCGAAATCATAGCTCACAACATGATAAACAGGCTAGCCAAAATAAGTCTAAACTTAAAACCTTTGCTCAAAATAATAAATACTCACAGAAATCATCTTCGCAACCAAGTACGTCATCGGGTAACAATCCTAAACACGACCCAAACCTTACATGCAAATATTGCAAAGAGATTGGTCATGATATATATAACTGTCAAAAGCGACAGAAACGTTACCCGAGTTCTCAACAGGATCGAAGTAAATCCTCTGGGTCTCACCCCAATTCTAAATCTCCTCAAGTCAATTTCATCGATGATAACGATGACTCTGATGAATCTACCCACGATGACGAAGGTGAAAATGTCGAAGTGGAAGATTTAAACGAATAAACGTCCTGCAACCGTGCCGAACAGGACGACAAGTCAAAGTCGGCACACATTCGAACCGCATGAGTTCAACCCTCCAAAATCCCGAGGTTATACATCAGGGTAACCAGCCCCAAAACGGAAACCTCAACCCTCTCGAGGTTATACATCAAGGTAACCAGCCCCAAAACGGAAACCTCAACCCTCTCGAGGTTATACATCAGGGTAACCAGTCCCAAAACGGCAACCTCAACCCTCTCGAGGTTATACATCAGGGTAACCAGCCCCAAAACGGAAACCTCAACCCTCTCGAGGTTATACATCAGGGTAACCAGTCCCAAAACGGCAACCTCAACCCTCTCGAGGTTATACATCAGGGTAACCAGTCCCAAAACGGCAACCTCAACCCTCTCGAGGTTACACAGCAGGGTAACCAGCCCCAAAGCGGAAACCTCGATTCTCTTAATAAAATTTATGAGGTTAGTATCGATACCTCTAAAAAGCTACTACCTCATGTGTTGGTGGAATCACAAGTCTCCGATATCCCACTAACACTCCTTGTAGACTCAGGGTCTGCAATCTGCTTGATAAAAGAATCAAGTGTTCTAAACAAGCCAAAAATCGTTCATAAGCCTATAAGCATTAAAGGCATCGATCCTGGCGTTGAAACCACTCAGACTGTGGGTTATTTTAATTTACAATTAAAAGTTTCTGATTCTAAGTCAATCAGCCATAAGTTTCACATGATCAAGGAAATTAACCTACCTTACGATGGCATTATAGGCAATGATTTTTTGACGGCTAACAGTTGCAACATTGATTACAGTCGTGATATTCTTAAAATTACTCGCAATGAAATCAAAATTCATTTCTTTGACACTTGCTACATCATACCACCACGCACAGAGACTGTAATAGAATGTACCGTCACAAATCCGGAATTAAAAGAAGGCGTGATTTTAGATCAACATCTTTCTAGTACTCTTCTAGTTGCTAATTGTATAGCAAAAGTTAAAGTTAATAATAGAGTCAATATATCCGTTGTTAATACTTCTAATAAACCTGTTAAAATTAAACGTAACCTTAACCTTAAACTAGACCCAATTGTCGCTTACCCTATTCAATCAAAATCCCCTAGCGAAAACGTAATTGAACGTACTAGAAAAGTTCTGAATTGCCTGAGAACCTCCCATCTGAACAACGAAGAAGCTCAAGCACTTTTTAATTTATGTTCAGATTATTCTGACATATTTCACTTACCAGAAGAAGCGCTATCTTTTACGCCCGCTATTCAGCATGAAATCAAAACTACCAGTAACACTCCAATACACACAAAATCCTACCGTTTCCCTGAGTGCCATAAAAAGGAAGTGGACACCCAAATTAATAAAATGTTGGACCAGGATATCATCACACCCTCAAATTCTCCATGGTCTTCTCCTATATGCACTATTCCTAAAAAAACAGACGCTCCTGGCCAAAAGAAATGGCGCATCGTAATTGACTATAGGAAGTTAAACGATGTCACAATAGGTGAAATCTATCCTATCCCTCAAATTACTGAAATTCTTGACCAATTAGGTAAAAGCCAATATTTCAGCACTCTCGACCTTTCATCAGGCTTCCATCAATTATTGATATCACCTGAAGACGCACCTAAAACAGCCTTTTCTGTACCCCAAGGTCACTTTCAATTCAATAGAATGCCGTTTGGCTTAAAAAATGCCCCAAGTACGTTTCAGAGACTTATGAATACTTGCCTTGCTGGGCTACAAGGTTTTCGTTGTTTTGTTTATTTAGATGACATAGTCCAGTATGCATTCGATTTAAATTCAGCAATCCTAAACCTCAAGGCCATTTTCGACAGACTTCGAGAATTTAATTTAAAACTCCAACCAGAGAAATGCGAATTTCTCCGGAAAGAAGTTACTTACCTGGGTCATATTATCACCCAAAACGGTGTAAAACCAAATCCAGATAAAGTGAAAGCTGTAACACAGTACCCCGTTCCAAAATCCGCTAGAGACATTAAATCTTTCTTAGGCCTTGTGTCATATTACAGGCGTTTTATCCCTAATTTTTCGAAACTAGCCAAATCACTTACCTTACTCCTGAAAAAGGACGCCCGTTTGATTGGACGAATGAACAGCAACTTAGCTTTGAAACACTAAAAAATAAATTAGTTGAAGCACCTATATTAGCTTATCCTGACTTTAATCAAACCTTTTTGTTAACATGCGATGCATCTAACTATGCTATATCAGCTATCCTGTCTCAAGGCCCCATCGGGCGTGATCTCCCAATTGCTTATGCGTCCCGCACCTTAAATAAAGCCGAATGTAATTACAGTGTTACGGAAAAGGAATGTTTAGCGATAGTATTTGGAACTAAAACCTTCCGTCCATATTTATATGGTCGCCGTTTTACCATTGTAACAGACCACAAACCGCTTCAATGGTTATTCAATTGTAAAGATCCCGGATCTAGACTTATTCGATGGAGGTTAAAACTCGAAGAATTTGAATATGATATTCAGTATAAAAAGGGTAAAATAAATGTGAACGCAGACGCTTTGTCTAGATTTCCTGTTAACCCCGTTCAACCTACTGCTAGCGAAATAACTACACCTAATCTTCTAAATTCCGAAGCTAATGTTACACCTGAAAATGTCGATAGTAATTCAGATAGAAATTTGTTCGACTTCATTACATCACCTACTTCCTTCCAGTCGGATGAACTTAACCCCGACCATCTCTTAGAAATTCCTACTCCAGACCAAAAGGTCTGGGGTAGGAATTTCTAAGAGATGGTCGGGATCCCGTAAATAAAAATTTACGGGATCTCCAAACCCTAGCTCTTAAAGAGTGCCATCAGAAGACACTATAACTCAAGACGCGCACCTCAGTTCCGTCCCTGACTTATCCACGGTCGACTATCCAAACTTCCTGAAACAAATAGCAGATAAAAATAAATCATTTAATACACGCATCATCGAACATAATGATAGTTTACTAAAATCAACTTCTATGGTTGTCTTAGTGCCCACATCAATCGATTTGGATGAGTCGAATCCGTATATAGAACATATATTAAGTAATTTAGAAAATAGAGAACAAATCCACAGTCAAGAAAAAGAATTACATAAATTCTATAAGGTCCAATCCGGAAATAAAGATTACTACTTCCTGTATGTAAAAGTACATCACTTCGACCAGACGTCATATGACGAAATATTTAAAACCCTCAAAAATATTCGTAATGAACTTGTAAAAACTCATCAAATTAAAGAAATAAGCATATCCGATTTCCGCGACCCTTTCGAGAAACACAATTATATAAAAATTTATAATATTATAAACTACCTATTTCATAATACTGGCATACAAATAGATATCTATCATAATAACGTTACTTACCCATCACCGTCTGAAGTTAAAAGAATTCTGTACGATAACCATGATATACCCATAGCTGGTCATCTAGGTGTCAGTCGTATGTATGATAGATTGAAACAGTTATATTATTGGAAAGGTATGCGCAATGATATAGAGTCCTATGTTAAAAGCTGTAAATCGTGCCAAGAAAATAAAGCTTTACGCAAAATAAACCGCGCACCTATGCAAATTACAAGCACATCAACTAAACCGTGTGAGCGCGTATCGCTTGATGTAGTAGGACCCCTTCCGGAATCCGGTCCGCCAAAACTTAAATTTATATTAACTCTACAAGATGATTTCACAAAATTCTCTGCCGCGTACCCCGTGCGCAGCACGACAGCCGAAGAAACATGCGAATGTTTACTACATTTTATATCAATATTTGGCCTTCCAAAAATGATTTTGACTGACCAAGGCACTAACTTTACAGCAGACTTATTTAAGAAAACGTGTGAATTTTTAAAAATTAAACAACTATGGTCAACACCGTACCACCCGCAAACACAAGGCGCACTCGAACGGAGCCACTCAACCTTGAAAGAGTATCTAAAATCTTTCGTCAACGAAGAACAAACAAATTGGCCCCGTTACGTATATACAGCCATGCTTACTTATAATACTACTGTTCATACCGTAACACATTATACTCCTTATGAATTAATGTTTGGCAATAAACCGTTTATCCCAAACTCTATATGTGACGAAAGTCTTGGCGCGACATATCCTGAGTATATCCGTATGCTACAAAACCGCTTAAAGTATTCTCGCGATAAAGCCCTTGAATATGTCCACAAATCTAAGATAACGTCTAAAACATATTATGACTCCCATAGTCGTTCAGTACAATATAAAACTGGCGATTATGTTTACTTAAAGAACCACCTTAGAATGCGAAAGGCCTTATCACCCATATGGAAAGGTCCGTATAAAGTCGTAAAAGTTCATAGCAATAACACGTTATCACTATTGATAAACAGACGACACGTCCGTCACCATTTTGACCAAGTGAAACTTGCGGAAGTCAGCAACAATCTGTAAAAGAATAATTTAAATTAGATTCATAATCGAATCGATATTAGTATAGTTAGACTATATATATTTATGTAATGCTTATGGATTAGTTATGTTAGTAGTAGTTGGTTATTTTAATAAACATTTAGTTAGTATTCATAATACATACATACCTATGTACTTACAGTGCCTCAGCCGAGCTACAACCATCTAACGAGTATGTCCACGCGATAACTGCGGGTCCTGGAATATACTTCGATTATATAGGGAAATTAAAAATTAATAATGGCATCCTAAATGTCATTATGCCGTTAGATATTTCACATATTAAACCGCATATAGAAGAGATAAATTCAGCATTAGAAACAGTAATTTATACATGCAAACAAACCGGTTATATAAAACACTCAGAATGCAATAATACGGTGGAACCATTATTAGTACAGCAACAAAATTTAATAAAATTATTTAGTTCCATATCTTACCTTACTGATAATGGTGATCACAGAAACAAACGAGCATGGATTGGAGGAATTGGGATTATTCTAAAACAAGTTTTTGGTACTTTAGACGAAGACGACGCTGTTCAATATGATCAAGCTATTGAATCAATGCAAAACAATCAAGATAAACTTATATCTTTGGTTAAAAACAATATTTTAAAAACTAAATCTGTCATATCAACATATAATAACACATTTCACAAGATTCAAGAAAACGAAGTAAAGTTAAATGACGCTATCAGCAAGCTCTCGAGCAGTATTCAAAATATTTCAAAAACTACGCATATTTTAGAACTAGATTTTGTCCTGGACCTTGGAAACTTCCATGGTCACCCTAACATTTCAACTTGAAGGCATAACAAATGCGATAACGCTCTGTAGTCAAAACATACTGCACCCGTCCGTTATGTCGCCTACCGTTATGTACCGAGAATTAGCTGATAACGTAAGGCATCTGTCCAATAATTTAAACTTACCTGTACATTTAGATATAAGTTCAGTTCACACTATTATAAAAGTGTCTACTTTATACTGTTATTACTTTAACAATAAACTGATATTTCTTTTGCGTGTTCCTTTGATATCTAATCAAGAGTATTCTTTGTTTAATAATTTTGCATTGCCAACACCTCACGACGCCAACCAACCAAACACGTTTGGTTTAATTGTACCTAGTGCTAAGTATATAGCTATAACGAAGGATAAGTCAAATTACTGTAAACTAGAATCATTGGAAAATTGTAAACTAATACGTTTGGCAGAATATTTATGTGAAATTCCAATTATCTACAAAACTGATTCAAGACCCAGTTGCGAAAGTGAATTGTTATCTAAAGCAATAAAAGAAATTCCCGCTGTATGTAATACCAAAATTATTCATGGTAACCTAGACATTTTTAAATCACTCAATAATAATAAATTTATATACGCTCAATCTGAATTAACGAAACTTTCACTAGATTGTCAAGGTCACAATCAGATAAAGGAAATAAATATACTTGGTATCGGCATCTTATCTATACCAACCAATTGTATCGCCTATTGTAGAGGTACCACGCTGTTACCGAGATACAACAATGTTCTAAACCTAACTTCACCTATCAATCTGCCAGATTTCAATTTAATAAATAGCAGTTGTTGTAAAACAAATAGTATAACGAATAATATGTCCCCTGTTCACTTAGAGCGAATTAACTTAGATGATATGAATAATATTGGCAAAGCAATTAACAACCTCTTATCAGACGTCGATAAAATTCAAGAGACACCCCACATAATTAAATATGGGACACATTATTCAATAGTTATAAGCTTAATTGTATGTTTTATTTTGTTTTACATAGTTTATAGAATTGTATTGTATGTTTTTTGTAAACCCAATTGCAACCTTCGCAAATATAGTTTCCGCAAATGCGATAAATCTAAATCGGTACCTATAGAACTGGAGCAAACCATTCAAGAAATTCCAGCTCCAACCCTAAGAACCTCTTTCTAGGGTGAACTATGGCAATCATCCCCAAAGTTCACTCTGATGGGGGAGGTGTTATAAGCATACACCGAACCCTAAGATGCTGTTATAAGCATACACTGAACCCTAAGAAGCCATCTCAGCATAATAGGGATAATCAGCACTAACCATTCGATTTACGGTACTGAAGCCAGTCTATTTCAAACCACGAACGTGAACGGTTGCATAAGGGTCCCTTTATAATTAATCGTTATAATCGATAAAAGAAATATAGATTATCATTTAATAATTTCTTTCTTTTTTTAAAAAAGCCTTTTTGAAGGGACCCTATAACAGTGCCACAGCGCTCAGAGAGGCTTATCAAAATTGGTTGCATAGTTAGAAAACAACCTGTCTATAACCGTTGGTAAGACTGGTTGTTGTATCGTATTACCCAGTAACTTACGAACAAGACGCTTATCTGACCTCCGCATGCCAGCGACTGCCTATTCGCCCCATGTCAAATATTGGTATTTAGCTGCAACAGTTTAAGATTGAAAGTCGATCCCAACAAATTTGGGAAAGGGCTAGATGAACAGTTTAGAAGAATCACCTTGTTCTTTTAGTTTCGCAGCTATTCCCACGGACTTCCTCCATCATGGGGTGCCAGAGGGCATGTTGGACTCTTGTGGGCTAAAACCACTGCGGTGATAGTGCGGGATTCGCATAAGCATTAACCGCACCACCAGACATTTTTTTTTAATAATTATAAACTAGCGCTTGACCGCAATCCCCCCTGATGGTAAGCAGTGATGCGATCGTTGAGGATAAAGCGCGCTAGTTTATTAAGAGTGAATAGGTCACTCAGAAAAACTGAGCGAATAGGAAGGAAGACGGCAGTTGAGCGAGGTGATGCAATGATAAACCCAACAACACGACCAACGATGCTGCGCCAAAGGGAGATTGATCTGAAGACCCTTCACGACCAAACTCCCAACATAATAACATTAGGCGCATCGTACCCGGCACACATCGCAACACAACTGCTCAGACTCGTCCTCCATACGGCTTCACCAGACATCATGCCGGAACACGACAAATCGCTTGGCGGCAAGGCTTTGTCTGGTGGATGGTAACTTCTGCCGGCGGCCGATGTTATGGCCTACCACTGAGGAAAATAAAAATAATTAATAAGAAAGATAATTTTTACAAAGTAAAGTGCCTGACGGGGGTCGAACGTCCTACAACTTGTAAGTCCTGGCCGATATCACTGGGCCATCGCTGCTATATAAAATGATTCAGTCTAACTAGATATAACTGATTGAAATGGGGCGAATACTTAACCAACCCTCCTGACCTCCCTAACCCCCCTGACCTAGACAAACCCCCCTGACATCCACAACCCCCCTGAACTAGACAAACCCCCCTGACATCCACAACCCCCCTTTTTTTTTTTTTTTTTTTAACGAGTGGAAATGCCTTTACGCACCATACCCGTCGCTAGCTAGGCGACGAGCGTGTGTGGGACTCGCCCGGCCGAAGCCGGGAATACCCACTAAAACCACCCGGTTACCGTCGGGCCCTGTGTTGAGAGTGTCACGGGGCCGACCCGAAGGCCAAGTACTCCGTGCCACTCTCAGGGCTTGCCGGCCCTCCCCTGTAGGGCCGGTTTCCGCGCCAAAGGGGGATTACCCGGTAACGGAATAATCCCCAGACGTGGTGACCGATCCCCCGCCTTCTTCGCCCCACCCGTCTACGCCGGAGGGGAGCGGCAAGTACGTCCTCTTCCCGCTCCCTCTCCGCAGCCTCCTTCTGCAAGAGGACGGTCTCGCAGAAGGAGGCGGCAGCCTCCCATGCACTCTCCCTTTCAACCATGGCTCGCACCATGGTTGCCAGGGAGAGGCGTCCGCCTCCGAGCGCCGCAATGAGGTCGCGGCGCTCGTTTCGCCAGGCCGGGCACTCCACCAGGGTGTGCTCGGCCGTGTCGTCGGGGGAGTCGCAGTGATGACACCGCGGTGACTCCTCCCGACGGGCGACCCGGTGCAGGTAGTGACCGAAGCAGCCATGTCCGGTCAGTACCTGCACTAGGCGGAAGGTAAGGCTGCCATGCCGGCGCCCAACCCATCCCTCCAACACCGGACGAATCGCTCCAATCGTCCGGTGGCCGGCAGCTGGGGAGCGGAGCGCCTCCCTCCACCGGCTCAGGGCCTCCCCCTGAGCCGCTAATCGGACCCGCCTTACTTCCTCGAAGGCGGGTCGTTCCCCCCGTTCCCGGGCCGCGACACGGTGTCGATGCACCTGGGACAGAACCAGGGCATCGACCTCCCACGGGGATCCACAACCCCCCTGAACTAGACAAACCCCCCTGACATCCACAACCCCCCTGACATCCACAACCCCCCTGAACTAGACAAACCCCCCTGACATTAACAACACAGTTACTGGGTTGTTCCCTTAGTATGAGTAGTAGTTGTAGACTTTCGGACTTCTGACTACACTAAGATCTACGAATGACGGGCAGGGCCGAAGGATTAACAAGCATTTTAAGGCACGAATACTTAACCAACCCTCCTGACATCCACAACCCCCCTGAACTAGACAAACCCCCCTGACATTCACAACACAGTTACTGGGTTGTTCCCTTAGTATGAGTAGTGGTTGTAGACTTTCGGACTTCTGACTACACTTAGATCTACGAATGACGGGCAGGGCCGAGGGATTAACAAGCATTTTAAGGCACGAATACTTAACCAACCCTCCTGATATCCACAACCCCCCTGAACTAGACAAACGCCCCTGACATCCACAACCCCCCTGACATCCACAATCCCCCTGAACTAGACAAACCCCCCTGACATTCACAACACAGTTACTGGGTTGTTCCCTTAGTATGAGTAGTGGTTGTAGACTTTCGGACTTCTGACTACACTAAGATCTACGAATGACGGGCAGGGCCGAGGGATTAACAAGCATTTTAAGGCACGAATACTTAACCAACCCTCCTGATATCCACAACCTCCCTGAACTAGACAAACCCCCCTGACATTCACAACACAGTTACTGGGTTGTTCCCTTAGTATGATTAGTGGTTGTAGACTTTCGGACTTCTGACTACACTAAGATCTACGAATGACGGGCAGGGCCGAAGGATTAACAAGCATTTTAAGGCACGAAGGGGAACATTTATATAATTGTAAATGAATTCAAGTGTTTGGCTTATTACGAAAAATAAACATAAAATTATTCTGCTGCTAATACAGAAAGTTGCTGACATTATAAACAGTTCACCGTTGATTAAAATCAGCAAAGTGTAACGTAAATAAATCATTGATTAATATTATCAGCGTGATGTTGGAAGCGCTATTTCACACACATATAAATATTGATTCCTTCTTCACATGGGGTTAGGAAGAAACACAAAAAGCCACCTGTTACGCTTCTTTCATGCTCCTTTTGCCTCGTTTACGAACGTACGGCGTACGTAGGTAAACGCCCGATTGATTTAGTAAAAAATTTCACCTTAAAATCTGGCTGGAATGCAAAACGGCAGTGCATTTCTGAAACAGCGGTAAAGAAACGTGAACAAGTGCTAAACATTCTGTATATGCTATACTATAGCATATACAGAATTTAAAAATTTTATGAACGTTCACAGTTTAGGGGTTACTATAGCAGCTATAGTAACCCCTAAACTGTGAACGTTCATAAAATTATGAATATCCCTCTCCTTTTACATGCACCGGTTGCGGGTATTACGTACCACGTATTTGACTTTTAGCAAAATTGTACGGTTTTCCATAAGGAGGTACGATGACCAGGTGACAGTCGCAGGAATCAGCTGCATGCGATTGTACTATTTGAACTCGTTGAGCTGAGTTTTGCGTTGCCCTGTGGGACAACACAAAACATAAACTAGGTATTACTACTTTATCGTGGGTGCGATTGCAAAGATATAAACTCACATACAGAAACAGCCAGACTAGTAGTACTTGTAGGTTTACCAGGGTAGTCCTTGTAGGTCAAACAAATATTTGCTCCGTGCGGGATTCGCACCACATAAGGATCGACTGCCTATTCTGACCTCCATAACTCATCATCAAAATCATCATCATTTTAGTCGAAAGACGTCCACTGCTGGACATAGGCTTCCCCCAAGGTTCTCCACGACGACCGGTCCTGCGCCTCCCGCATCCAGCGGTATCCCGAGACCTTCACCAGATCGTCGGTCCAGCTTGTCAGGGGCCTACCCACGCTGCGTCTTTCAGTGCGTGGTCGCCACTCGAGAACCCGAGTAACTCAGTCACTGGATAATTCAATACCTCTTGGTTAGACTGATTGTCAGACACTGATTAGTAATCGTTGGTTATCTACTCCTCCATCAATATTTTGACAGAGTCCTCCTCAAATATCTTAAAACTATCCCGTTTTCCCCCTTTGGGGCCGTTCAAATATTACGTAAGCAGATTCCCTTCCCCTATACTTACGTAAACATTTTTCAATTATAAATGTATCTATTTTATAATTTTAAAAATAAGAAAATTGTTTTAAGATAGATATTACATTTTATTTATACAGTATGCAACGTAGAGTAAGGGAAAAAAATATTATAATCTTATGAACAAAACATTTTCAAGCATATATAATCTGAGGGTTGCATTTCGTGTAAAAAAATAAATAACTACGGATGACGTAATCATCATCTAGACTCTCCTACCCCCCATGTCATCCAAAATAAACAAAACAAAAACCCCTCCACCCCCCAATAGTGCTTACGTAATACTTGAACGCCTCCTTTAGAGCAATGAGAAACTCAAAAGAGTATTTATAACATTAAACCTTTTTAATGCAAGTAAGTGTGAAAGATCTTGTCTTCCTGGCATTTCACTATCAACGTCAAGAGTTCCGTCTGTCATCCATTTTCTCAAAAGAATTTAGTTTAGATTTCTTTAGTCTCAAAGGTGAGTGAACATGTTTATAAATACTAGATACCGCTAAATGATGGTGATCTAGTTAATACCAAATTAAATGTCTTACCAAGATCGTATGACCCAATATTTAGATTTCATCATCATCAACCTTTGTACTGTCCCACTGCTGGGCACAGGTCTTCTCTCATACAAAGAAGGATTGAGCGTAATCACCACGCTTGCTCAATGCGGGTTGGCAATTTCAGACTTAAAGTCCAGGTTTCTACAAGATGTTTTCCTTCACCTTCAGTCATTGGTGTCCAAGATATACTTAGAAAGTACATAAAATTTTTAGAAAAGTTACATTGGTCCATAAGGATAATAAAGGTTAGTTAAACACATGACTAAATATAACATATAATTCTACGTAATCATCATAGTAACAATACTAATGAATTTTGAAATAATCTTTTTCTCCCAAGAATTAATTCCAACTTAGTGACCGACAGTACGGTTTTCGACGCAATCGGTCAACTGGGGACCTACTAGTGTATGCCACTCACTTGTGGGGCGAGGCCCTCGAGAAAAATGGG
This sequence comes from Sesamia inferens, assembly GCA_037179545.1. Classification (NCBI taxonomy): domain Eukaryota; kingdom Metazoa; phylum Arthropoda; class Insecta; order Lepidoptera; family Noctuidae; genus Sesamia; species Sesamia inferens. The sequence continues at coordinate 9,169,656 of CM073949.1, forward strand.
GAAGCGATTGCCGTCTCCCTTGATGTCTCGAAGGCCTTCGACCGGGTATGGCACGCTGGCCTTTTGAGTAAGCTTCCAGCGTACGGCATTTCCGCTGGCCTGACTGGCTGGGTAAAAGACTTCCTGACTGAACGGTCCCTCCGAGTTGTTGTCGACGGATGTTCATCTGAGCCCATGTCGACCAATGCCGGTGTTCCTCAGGGGTCTGTTCTCTCTGCAACTCTATTCCTGCTGCATATTAACGATCTGCTGATGCCCGGTATCTATGGGTATGCAGATGACAGCACAGTTGTGGAGAGATACCTGCCGGAAGCCCGGGCTAGTAAGGAAACTATCCGGTCCGAAAGAGAGGCCATGGTAGAGCGTGTGAGTGCTGCACTGCAGGCAGTCTCCGAATGGGGCAATGCCAATCTTGTAGCATTCAATGCCGCCAAAACACAGGCGTGTCTTTTCACCGCCAAAAGGAGCCCGTTTACCTTGGCTCCTACTTTTCAGAATGTATCCTTGGAGTGTACCGACCGCCTTTAGCTATTGGGAGTTGAGATTTCCTCGAGCCTTAACTTTGGGCGGTTCATTGAGTCCAAGGCCAGGGTGGCTGCCAGAAAACTAGGCGTCATCGCGAAAGTCCGGCGGTACTTCACACCTGGGCAGCTTCTAATTTTATACAAAGCACAGGTCCGCTCGTGTGTGGAGTACTGCAGCCACATTTGGGCTGGTGCTGCGAAATGTCACCTTGCCACTTTGGATTCGGTGGAGAGGCGTGCGAAGAGGCTGATTGGCGACCCAGACTTAACTCGAAACGGTCTCCAAAGCCTGGAGCACAGGCGTAGAGTAGCCAGCCTTTCGGTCTTCTATAGGATGCATTCTGGTGAGTGTGCAAGGGAATTGCATGATTTAATTCCCCCATCTCCGTTCCATCATCGGACGACCCGTCGTACGGCGAGTTTCCACCCTTTCGTTGTTGACACCACTGCGATCCGGACGAAGCGTTTTGCTTCCTCCTTTATACCGCGTACATCGAGGGACTGGAACAATTTGCCGGCGTCGGTGTTTCCGTCACATTATAATTTGAGTGTCTTCAAGGCTAGAGTGAATAGGCTCTTAATAAACTAGCGCGCTTTACCATCAACGATCGCATCACTGCTTACCATCAGGCGGGATTGCGGTCAAGCGCTGGTTTATAATTTATAAAAAAAAAAAAAAACTTCCCCGAAATTTGGTTATTTTTAAAAAAGTGACAACACTATTTTGACGGTGTTATTATAAGCGACGCGACCACGTGCCGCGTGGCCTACCCCCCGTCGCCCGCGGATTGGTTGCCTACCGCACATGTATTAAGTTACCTCTTTTTGCGAAATAATATTTATTTTTTTAGGAGAATTCTTTTTTTAAGTTTAGCCCATCTTGGTATCTATTAGTAGAATCAGTTATCGATACCTAACAATACCTTTACGGATCGGACAGGGTTTTCTTTACATATTGTATATATATTTAGACTTGAGTAGCCATAAGCAACTTAAATGTTCCCTTAATGTTTTCCAATGTTTGTTGTACTTGGACACAGCCTACCTCTTGGTGAAAGGGAGTGGGCCGTAATCTACCACGCGAGCCCAGTGCCGGTTGGTAGATGTCACATGTGTTTGAAGTTTTGACTCTAGGACATGCCGGTTTCTACACAATGTTATCCTTAACCGTATTCAAAGCAGTGACGCGCCTGACGGGGTTTGAACCTACGACCAACAACTTGCTAAGACGCGGCCTATACCACTAGACCACTACTCTCAAAGATCTTTTTTTTTTTTTTTTTTTTCTTATAATCGCCTATACCTCCGACATTGGGCCAGAGACCTTATCTACTATACACTTTCATACCAGTTCTCGCAATTTTGCTTCTCGCACTTTTATTTCTCGCACTTTTATTCTTCATACTTAATCTTTCTTTCATACATTCTCTTTCACACATTTACAGGTGGGACGCCTGTCTAGCCTAAGTGTTCTATTCATTTTCTTATTTGGGTGTGGTTCAATAATTCTACAGTTTTCCTTTATTGTTTTGCAGCTAAGTTTACAATTCTATCCATGCTTATTTTTACATTTACTAAGTACATCTTATATCTATTACATGCTTTCTTTCTTTTCTCTCAAAGATCTTTAGACACTAATATTGATCTAGTCAAAACCACGCCACATGTCTTAGCAATGGGTATCGTATTGATGGTATTTGGGTTGTGGAGGTCAGATTTGGGCAATCGTTCCATTTATAATATTGGTATTTAGCTGCATCTGGTTAGATTGGAGCCAACCTTAAGATAGTTGGGAAACCCAGACCCAGAAGAGGCATGCCGTTGCACTTAAAGTTAAGAGAAATGTGATATCCGCCGACTAGGTTCGTGTGGTGGGTTATGACCAATTACCTTTCACAGGCTCCTATTTGTGAGAAAGGAAGTAGAATATTAAACATTAATAATGAGTTCCTAGCTGACCTCTGTGACCTATTTACTTGGTAACATAATAAAGGAGGAGGGTCATATTCTTTTGTTTCTTTTATGAACACTTTTTCTGTTAATCGCCATCTCAGAAAAAGACAATGCTAAAAAGTATCTGTCTTGTTTTTGTTTCTGTACGTAGTATTGTATAAAGTCATGAGTTTTTTTTAATGAACAGACAGCTGTGCTGCTGGGGAGTTTGTTCCGCCAGTTCTTCAATTCTTCTTCCCAGCGAGAGCACTAGGAACTGGGTTGTTTTGGGGGACCGTCTTATGTAATACTAGCTGCGCCCCATAGGTTTCGATATGTTTTTTAATATGCTCCGCTCCTATTGGTCGCAGCGTGATGTTATATAGCCTAAAGCCTTCCTGGATTAATGGGCTATCCAACGCAAAAAGATTTTTTCAAATCGAAATCCAGTAGTTTCTGACATTAGCGCGTTCAAACAAACAAAACTATTCAGCTTTATATATTAGTACAGAGTATAGATTCTTTTTTTTATAATTATAAACTAGCGCTTGACCGCAATCCCGCCTGATGGTAAGCAGTGATGCGATCGTTGATGGTAAAGCGCGCTAGTTTAACACGACCAACGATGCTGCGCCAAAGGGAGATTGATCTGAAGACCCTCCACGACCAAACTCCCAACACAACAACATTAGGTGCAAGGTACCCGGCACACATCGCAACACAACTGCTCAGACCCGTCCTCCGTACGCCTTCACCAGACATCATGCCGGAACACGACAAATCGCTTGGCGGCAAGGCTTTGTCTGGTGGGTGGTGGTGGCAAAAAGTGCTAATTCTCAGTCTAATTTGAATAAGTTGCTTTTTATTTATACCTAAATATTCCTTTTCTTTAATTTTAGGTTTCATTGGTGGTTAAAATGGCTGATTCGAATCGCGAAGTCTTACTAATGGCATTGGGTATCATGATAATATGGAAACTTTTAAATTACTATTTCACGGAAACAAACGAACACACTTCTTCACAGCACAATGTGAGAGCAATGTAAACGAGGAAGACGATTATGAAGTTATTCTTCTGTAGGACAATCAAGATGACAATTGGCGTACGAAGTATATTATGTTGATTTAAAATGGAGTTATTAACAGGCAATTGGATTCTTCTGGCATAAACGTATAGCGTATTTAGTAAAACGAAGCATTCTATGAAATCCTACCAGCAGTAGGTAAAGAGGTTTTGTATGTGTCTGGTGTGTTTTGTGACTTTTAATTTGTAAATAAATGCATAATTATTCTTTTCTTTCTGTCTTTCTTTCATTGTTTTCCCGAAGGTTTAATGCAAAGGGATACCACAGTACACACACATTTAGCCGTGTGTTTATGTCCCAAAAACAGGGCGAACATATTTGCCAAAAACGCGCATGAAGCAGACTCTTGAATATTACTGAGAAGTTTCACATGAAAAAGCCAAACAACAGTGCCCGTTGCAGGAACCCAGGATCTCGGCCTCAAAAGAAGTGTTTACGGCCACTAGACCAATGAAGTAGATTTTTTTTTTAAATGTTCTAAGTCTGCCTAAATCCTCTGACGCGCTCAAGAGATAAAAATATCAGTTAAATGAATACTTTTTCAAATAAATCCGGCGTTGCCTTGGAGGTATAAATAGAAATAGATACCTTGTTGTTGTTCTAGATAGGTCATTATATTTTTTGTTGTTATTCTTTATCACAATAATTAAAGAATTTTCAGAAGCGAAACTCTTTTTCCTTTAGAATAACTATGATCTTATCCATGTAAACGAGCAAAATCTACGAATATTTCTCACAAAGACATTCCAGGTCGCAAATACTTCGTCATTCAAGCAAGAATTTCTGTGAAAACTACGGTTTCAAATTGATGGGATGTCAAAATATCAAGCATTATTTTTAGATCAAACATTTGTGTTTCCATAAATAAAACATGACTTGCACAGTTAGCTTTTGTAAGCATTGTAAGTATTTGTCATACATCAAGATTTGGTTGATCGATTTATGACAAAGTTATTCACGAAAAGATTATCTAAAGCCGCTATAAAAAAAAAATATTTACTAACAATAATTCGCCTGCATAAGACTGGATTGCATAGGACTGTTCTATGGAACACTTGTTATCTAGCTAAGAGGTCCCCCAACTGCGATTGTTAAACTAGTGTAGAAAGTATGGCTTCTGCGTGATACCAACTTTCAAAATTGAATGATGGTTTTTGGTTTAGTTGATGGTTATGCTTTGGTATTGGTTCGGTTTAAATGATACGACTTTACTTTGGTTAGGATTTTATGATTTAGACAAAGATAATAATTATTATAAGTGAGAATACTATGTTGGTTTAATCTGAAAGATGGTTTGTAAGGTTTTGAGCTACGCGATCGAAGGCCGAATACGCACTGACTTTAATAATGAATTGTATTAGTTTTATAGGAATGCACGAACGCTAAAGTGCCGAGCTGTTTTTTTTTTATATATTATAAACTAGTGCTTGACCGCAATCCCGCCTGATGGTAAGCAGTGATGCGATCGTTAATGGTAAAATGCGCTAGTTTATTAAGAGCCTATTCACTCTAGCCTTGAAGACACTCAAATTGTAGTGTGACGGAAACAGTGACGCTGGCAAATTGTTCCAGTCCCTCGATGTACGCGGTATAAAGGAAGAAGCAAAACGCTTCGTCCGGATCGCAATGGTGTCAACAACGTAAGGGTGGAAACTCGCCGTACGACGGGTCGTCCGATGATGGAACGGAGATGGGGGAATTAAATCATGCAATTCCCTTGCACACTCACCAGAATGCATCCTATAGAAGACCGAAAGGCTGGCTACTCTACGCCTGTGCTCCAGGCTTTGGAGACCGTTTCGAGTTAAGTCTGGGTCGCCAATCAGCCTCTTCGCACGCCTCTCCACTGAATCCAAAGTGGCAAGATGGCATTTTTAGTTCAGTTCGTTAGATTTTTATGCGGGCAGGTTTTGCCATTTTCCTAATAAAGGGATATTTGACATTTGAACCACTAACACAAAAGTTCGAAAAAAAGACTGAAATAACAGTTTTCTCTAAAATTTTATTGGGTAACTTAAACAATTAATAATCCGTGTTTCAACCGCGAACACTAACAACACAAGAACATCGGTTTGGCATACTCAAAATGAGTTCATCCAAATCACGCTGTGGAATGGCCGCCCATCTTCGTTGCAACAACAAAAAAAGGTCTTCTTGCGACTGGATACCCTCCATATTCGGCAGAGCTCTTCTCTGTAGCATATCCCATGCATGCTCAATCGGGTTCAAGTCTGGCGACTGAGCAGGCCAGGGCAGGACATTGATGTTAGCTGCGGCGAGAGTCTGTCTTACAACTCTTGCGGTGTGCGGTCGTGCATTATCATGCATTAACTGAAATAAGGGACCGATTTGCACTTGTAGAGGAACGATGACGTCTGATACAATCGTCTCAGCATAAATTTGAGCGTTGAGGTTGCCTCTGATCCAAATCAACTCAGTTCTTCCGCCGATCCAAATACCCGCCCATACCACGATGGTTCCACCACTATAAGGATGGACCTCCTGGCAGGATTTTAATCGCTGTTGGCGTCCAGGGGTTCTCCAGTGTCGTATACGTCTTGTATCCGGTCTCATACCAAAACGAGACTCATCAGAAAAGCACACGAAACGCCATTGTTCTTCTGCCCAATTTCTGTGTTCAAGAGCCCATTGATATCGAATCCTACGATTGTGCATTGCTATAGGTGGTACCCGTAGCGGTCTTCGGGAATGAAGGTTCACTTCATGCAAGCGGTTTCTGACTGTTTGGTCGCTAATTAAGTTCCCTGAAGAGTGATGAAGCCTCACGGCTAACATCATGGCGGTTATTGTTGGAGCTCTTCGAGTTAAGATTTGAATGTATCGGTCTTGTCTCCGTGTGGTGCAGCGATACCGTCCTCCATGGCGCTCAGCCACGGTACCAGTGCTTCGGTAACGTGTCCAAAGTCGACTGATAACACTCTGACTTGTATTCAGAGCTAAAGCCACAGTACGTTGCCGGGAACCAGCTTCTATCATTCCCACGGCTCTGAGCATTTCTTCCCTGCTTAAATGACGTCGCCGCTCCATAATAACGTTGGTTTTAATCAGTAGTAGGGAAACAGTAGCACTAATAATGTCTTCAATGCGTTGTATGTTTTTATAGGGAAAATATTGACAGCTGATTTTCATCTTTTACTCGAATTTGATTCACAGTTCCTGATTCAAATTATGAAATGCACCAAAAAGGATCCATATAAATTTATAAAATCATAAATTTATTACAAAGCCACATCTCAATCTCAAGAAATCCGCATAAAAATGCTTGATCCCTAGACACTTTTGATGTGTGTACTTGTATACATATTTAGAATCAGTGTTTATAATCCTTAATTTAGATACCCCACTCGATATGATATGACATTTTGGTTTTTTTTAATGGCATCAATTTTTCTTAAATACCTAATTATAAACTAGTGCTTGACTGCAATCCCGTCTGATGGTAAGCAGTGATGCAATCGTTGATGATAAAGCGCACTAGTTTATTAAGCCTATTCACTTAAAAACATAGAAATATGAAGGATGACGGCAGTTGAGCAAGGTGATGCAATGTTAAACCCAAGACCTATACGACAAACGATACTGCGCCAGAGCGAGATTGATCTCGAGACTCTCCACGACCAAACTCCCGACACAACAACATCGTAACCGGCACACATCGCAACACATCTGCTTAGAACAAATCTAATGATACTACAAATGTGAAAATCCGTTTAGTAGTTCTGGAGATACGAGGTAATAAAGAATATTACATACATACAAGATATGCGCTAAAAACATAACCCTTCCTGGCAGTCAGGTAAAAAGAGACACATACATTACAAACGTCATGAAGTGAGCTTAGACTGAAAAGTGTCAAGCCCTTAGCATTAGTGGTGTTACGGGCTAGGGGTATTAAAATGCCGGTTAAGGGTTGCGAAGTTTATTGTCAACGATGGTACAGTCGATAGTAGGCGATTACAAGTAGAACGTAGCTGATGTTGGACCGAAGTCTTCCCTTATGTCTACGAAGTCCGTTTCGTAAACCTTCACAACAACACTACAGATATTACTTTACGCAGGTTTCAAAGTTCTCGTTGGATTGTCGCTGTAGATCTTCAACATTATCACTTCTTACTTGTCGCTTGTTTCGCTTCGATAGTCAAATGCAGACTGACTGCCGCCCTGGTGCCTGAGCGCTTTAATATAAGCCAGCTAATCGAACATTTCAGATCTGTCTAGATTTAATAATAATAGCATTTAATTTCGAGTACGTTCAACAGGTACCTACAGGTACTTCTCAGGAGACGAGTTTCTAGTAATTTAAATGTCGACACTTCTTTGTTAATATTGATGAAACCTGTACCATTCGATAGGTCATCCTAGGTCTAACAATGCGTTTTTATATCGTACCTCTACAATGTCTAGGTCTCAAGACATAGGGCTTAAAAGTTACGCACTGCATGTCACACAATATAGAACCTTATGCCATTGACATAAGGTGCATTCGTATCGATTGGAATGACAGCTTACTACGCTCACTTCACCTTAGTTTTTACGGTGACGTGGTTACAGAATTGCACTTATGTATTATAGGCTGAGGAGCATAGTAGACCCACATTGCTCCAGTCAGTATTCCTTTTCAAGAACACATCATTTCAGTCGAAAAATATCATTTTGTGGTCACCCTCAAGCGTCACCAAATCGACCGGTTCTGGACTTCTAGGATTCAGGTTCTTCTTCTGGGAAAACCTTGATCAAAAATCTTAACAGCAATTAGCTAGAACTATAAGGACTAATCCTAACCTAACGGACTTAAGCTAGAACTTGAAGGTAGGTCCCGCACCTGCGATTGCAAACCTGCCAAGCCAAGCCTTGCCTGCAGTTCCAAGGAAACCGTTAAATACACTAATTCGCGACAGCACCTAATGCTGAGCGACAGCCGTTTTGCGTGGAATTGACGCGTATTCTTTCAACCATTCCTTGTACAGAGTGGTGCTAATAATACGACAATAAATGAAAACACGGACAATGCTGGTTCATAGGAATAATCTTAAAACATAGAAAAAAACCTAGCATCAAAAATAAGAAAAAAAAAAATTCAAACAAACTAAATCGCATAAAATTGTAAACGGAATAGAACATCCTTTAAATTATTGGTTCACTGATCTCCGATCGGCGGCAGCACAGTCCTGTATCGACTTGCTTTTTTCACGCCATTATTTTTAAAGTTTATTACCGCTGGATGCGGCGGTCATGAATCTGTAAGCGCTTCCTTATCAAGATATACATCATGTAGAGGTACACGATGTTTGGCGATATAACCGGCACCGGAGGCATCCACTGGCCTCGGAAGGATTAATACCCTCCCAAAAAGAGCGGCCGCATCGCCTTGGGGAAGCGATGTGCGTAATACCCATTTATCGTAATGGAAATGTCGGAGAAACTATATAGCGTTCTGTCATGCGATCCAGCTGACTCCCGGCGCTCGCAGGTATCCGGGCCTGCGAATGGTAAATTGGTTACCAATGAACGCGCACGGGTAGGTGACCATGCCCCTGCTGCCGTTATTGCTACTGGAAGCGATGCGATAGTGGATAAGGAAGGTGAAATAAATGCGGGAAGTAGAATAGAATAGAATAGAATACTCTTTATTATGTACACCATATAAATTACAGAACTTAAATAAAAATATTTTACAAAGGGTGACACAATGGGCGGTCTTATCGCTAAGAGCGATCTTTTACAGACAACCTTTGCGGGAAGTATTGACGAAGGGCCGCTTGGATCGGGTTCCTGTCCCGATGGGGACCTAGGATTGCGAGGGTGCACTTCCAAATTCTGGAGGAAGCGCCTGAGAAGTACCAACTTGGGGTCGGGCCTCTCCTCCAGCGCGGAGAATCTGCCAGCCCCCAAAGTGCCAACGGCACAAAGAGGGCGGACTCGCACGGTGGCGGGGAAAAAACCCCGCTCGATTACCGGGCCGTGACCGAGTGAGTCGGTTCGTGGCGTCTTCTCAGTCCGCTACACCAGCTTCCACAGAATGTCCAGCGCGGAGCGTGGGGAGTGATCCCGGACCTCCTACAATGGACCTGAGCGAGAACTCCTCTTCCTCGATGCCGTCCTTGCTAAGGTCCAACAAGGCGGACACGAACGCCGCAAAGCGGGCGCTACGAAAGACGGTGGCGGCTGACGAAGTCAACGAGATGGCTTGACTGGCCCGAGAAAGACGCTCTGCTCAGGCGGCCTCTGGAGAGAGCCCATCGGCAGTCGCCAAGCTTTGGACGGTGTGGACGTCATCCTTAAGGTTGCCACCAAATTAGGCAACCTAAAGGATACATTGGCACGCGCTCTAAAGGAGGTGGCTGACGACATCAAGGAGACGGTTGGGTCCTCATTAATCGCACAAGCTCAGAGGAGACGGCGAAGCTGTGGGAGGAGAATAGCCGTCTCAGATCGGAGCTCGAGGACCTCAAATCAAGTCGATGGTCGGCAGCGAAGACTCCTGGCATGCGGTGGTTTCCTTCTGCGAAACAGTTGTCTCGCAGAAGGAGGCTGCGGAAGGGGAGAGGGAGATCTCGTCCTCTCACCTCTCATGCAGCAGGCGTATTGGGCGTCGCCGGAGGGCGGATAACGCTTCTTCCAGCCCCCCTAAATGGGTCCAGGGGCGATAGACTCGGGGACATCTGTCGCCCCCCAAACATCAGGACCCGAGGTGGCGGCGCGAAGTATTTCACGCGCGCCACTCTTAGACGCCACGGGGTGAGTCCTACACCTCACTCCCCCCCCCCCCCCCCCCCCCCGACCCGAGAAGGCCCACGGCGGCGGGCCAGCACCAATCGGGGGTTGCGGAAGCAGTATTAGTTCTCGCAGCCCCCGGTGTAGGTGTGAGACGGAACACCCGGGTGGTTTTTAGTCAGTAAGAGTCTGACAGACCCCGTCGCCTGCCCCAGGGCGGCGGTCATCCATGCGGATTTTCCACCCGGAAAGAAAAGGTGCACGATATTTGATTTACTGTCGTATTGTCCTCACCACTTGGTATTTTTTTTTTATTTTGTGTTTTTGAAAGGAGAATTAAGCGTTCGTATACAGACTTGGGCCCGGGTGTAATACGATGAAAATGGCGTTAACTGATAGCCCTTGCAAATCGTCATTGAAAATGTTGCATGTTTTGGTGATCTGAGAACCGACTAATTAGAGGTTAAGTGAAAGTGAGGTTAGAGAAAAAAACAGCTAGTACCTAGGCTACAAGAATTTAAGTCACTCGGTTGCATTTTGGTCACAAAACTGGATATCGGACGTAACGCATACACGCCAGCGCGCCACTACGCTCGAGTGCGCTATTGTCCAGAGTATAACCTAATATAAATATTTTGGAGAAGACATAACGATGGTGTGAATGGAGGTGTCTCCATGAAACAACATTGTAACTCATTTTTTTCAGACTTACGACGATTGCACCATCGTAATAGTATTATCTTCTTCAGCCTATGGATGTCCACTGCTGGACAAAGGCCTCCCCCAAGGCTTTCTACGCTAACCGATCTTGTGCTGCCCGCATCCATCGGCTTCCCGCGACCTTCACTAGGTCATCGGTCCACCTTGTTGGGGGCCTCCCTACGCTGCGTCTTCCAGTACGTGGCTGCCACTCCAGAACCTTACTGGCCCATCGGCCATCGTTTCTACGAGCAATGTGCCCTGCCCACTGCCACTTAAGCGCTACGACTCGCAGAGCTATGTCGGTGACTTTGGTTCTTCTGCGGATCGCTTCATTTCTGATTCGATCACGCAGAGAAACTCCGAGCATAGCTCTTTCCATTGCCTTTTGTGTGACTCTGAGCCTTCGTATGAGGCCCATTGTGAGCGACCATAGTATTATGACTCAACCTTTGTAAAAAAAATAGATACAATGTTGTTACATGGAGTTGATCTTAATAAAAACTATTGAAATATTTTTGCATAGTATTTTATTTATTTTCGGTATTCATATATCTATTTATCTGCGTCATTATTTCCTCAGCATCTCACGATCAACTTGTTCTACCAAGCGTTCGTTCGAGGGCCTTGGTTGAATTAAAAAATTTCCGGCCTCTATTTGGAAACAGTATCTATAATATTTTATTAAATCGATTAAGAAAGTAAATCTGTTTTTATTTAATTAGTAAACCATTTATAGCTGAAATAATTCAATATAATGTTTTCAACGCAGTTCTTACCTGGCATAAAGCAGGACTCCTTTTTTAGATGTATAATCTATTCATATAAATCGATATTACATTTAATCGATTGTTTCGGGAATACATAAAAACCTTTTTATACATATTTCACAGGTTTTAGGTCGAAAAATGTGCTGATTTTTTGTGTATTAGGAAAAAAAATATAATCATTTTGTTGAGCTATATAGCAACTAGCTACAAGGGAGCCCAGAAGTTTCCATCTTCTTTTTTGTGTCATGTATTAAACGATTCTTTCTTTCTTTCTTTCTTTCTTTCTTTCACCCGCAGCCTCTTTTGGATTTTAGTCTAGTCTGTGCACCGATGAGCGACGCTTTACACCTTTTATGTATCATTATTATATCTATTTTTTTAAATTATGCATTTTAACAATTTTTGTAATTATAAAAATATTTACAGTCACCATAGAATACAATATTATGTACACCATATAAAATAAAAAACATATATATAAATATTTTACAAAGGGTGACACAATGGGCGGTCTTATTGCTAAGAGCGACCTTTACTAAAGAAACACCCAGCCATTTTGAATTAATACTAATATGTAACATGAAATAATTACTGTTTACTTAAGGTGCATGCCTACCTGTTTTAAAAATCAAAGCCGGCCACTGGTTGATCTATAAACATTCAACCCTGCTTAATCTAGCAATAGTAATTTGGGATACTAAATTAGATGTATTTCTATTCAGATAACTTTCAAGGAACTTTATGTAAGGCACATCCTCCGCTCACTGCTGTCTGGCAAGAAAAAGTACTCTCTTTCCAGTTTTCTGTATTAAAACTTTCCAAGGTTTATTAAAAGAAACCAGTTCATTCCGCATCTACATGTACACACGTCTGTCCTGTGGGCCTGCCGCAATCGTGCTTGTTATTAAAATGTGCCTCTGTGGTCCTCGGTTTGGCCTAGAGCAAAAGTGGACCCATCGAGCACATAAATAAACATTTGTTTCACTCCACACAGTTGATAACGAGAAGTGGTGTACTCTGCCACAAATTAAGGTATGCATTTCCAGTTTTAGTAGACCTCGCACTGTATAGGTTTTTTAGGTCAGCTTATTCTGGTTATGTATCCCTTTGTGACTAGAGATGTTCGTGTGAGATGGGTGAGCCGTACGTACATGATTACAAACATTAACAGTGTAGCTACATCATAATGTCAAGCATTTTCCAAATTATATTGGGGTAAGCCACATCGGCTGCCGGTAGAAGTTACCACCCACCAGACAAAGTCTTGCCGCCAAGCGATTTGTCGTGTTCCGGCATGATGTCTGGTGAAACCGTACGAAGGACGGGTCTGAGCGGTTGTGTTGCGATGTGTGCCGGGTACGATGCGCCAAATGTTGTTGTCTTGGGAGTTTGGTCGTGGAGGGTCTTCAGATAAATCTCCCTTTGGCGCAGCATTGTTGGTCGTGTTGTTGGGTTTAACATTGCATCACCTCGCTCTAATGCCGTCATCCTTCCTATTCGCTCAGTTTTTCTGTGTGAATAGGCTCTTAATAAACTAGCGCGCTTTATCACCAACAATCGCATCACTGCTTACCATCAGGCGGGATTGCGGTCAAGCGCTAGTTTATAATTATTAAAAAAAAAGTGCTGTGCGTGTGAGATGTGTGATGTGTGAGCCGTGATTAGAAACATTAACAGTGTAGCTACATCATAATGTCAAGCATTTTCCAAACTGTATTGAGGTAAACATCCAGATGTACTAACAGAAAAAAAAAACCCTGTAAGGTACATACTACCATTAGCAATGGTAGTTTTGACAGTACAACAACATTCATTACGTTGTTTAAGATACTGAACAGGCACATATTATTTGAACATATAGAACAATGGATTAGCAATATGCTTCAAGATGATTCCAATTGATATTAATAATTTGTTACGTAATTAGGGTACTAGTCAAACAGCTATAACCGTAATTTTTAATATGAACTTCAATTACGATAAAGATATTATTAAAGTTCAAAGAACGATTAATAAACATGTGAAAGTAATTACAGAACAGGAAATTTGAATCAAAACAAATAACAAATCTAATCAGCTACTAAAATTGATTAAAAATATTTGTAGCGTAAAGTTTACTTAACAAGAATTGGTCTGAACAGAGCATATTTGGACACTAGACGCCAAAAGGTCAAAATGGCGTCCTCAGTACCGAATTTCAAATTCCTTCAAAATATAATATTTTTAATCCTGGCTATAGTAAGTTGAAGTTTCAATTTTTAATCTTTGTTAATCTTTTATTATTAAGAACTTTTTCTTTTTACTTCTTCCACTACTTTTTGCCTTTCTTCCATAACTATTTTATTTTTAAATATATGTGACTAAGTTCTCTGTTTTCTATTGTAATTTACCTGTACCTTGAGCAGTGTTAATGGTCATCTATACATAATCACCACTCCTGAGATATAGGCCTCCAAGAGAGTGTGTGGGCCGTAATCTGCGATGCGAGTCCAGTGCGGGTAAGTAGATGTCATATGTCTTGGCTCTGGGACATGTTCTCCGTGGTAGGTCATAACATTGGCCGCCGGCAGAAGTTACTAACTACCTGACAAAGTCTTGCCGCCAAGCGATTTGTCGTGTTCCGGCATGATGTCTGGTGAAGCCGTTCGGAGGACGGGTCTGAATAGTTGTGTTGTGATGTATGCCGGGTACGATGCGCCAAATGTTGTTGTGTTGGGAGTTTGATCGTGGAGGGTCTTCATATCAATCTCCCTTTGGCGCAGCATTGTTGGTCGTGTTTTTGGGTTTAACATTGCATCACCTCGCTCAACTGCCGTCTTCCTTCCTATTTGCTTAGTTTTTCTGAGTGAATAGGCTCTTAATAAACTAGCGCGCTTTACTATCAACGATCGAATCACTGCTTACCATCAGGCGGGATTGCGGTCAAGCGCTAGTTTATAATTATTAAAAAAAAAATGTCTGTTACTTGACTATATTTTCGTTCACCGTTTTTAGTGCTGAAATAATTTACACATAGTAAAGCACCTGATGGAGTTCCAACCTACGACCTACAAATCGTAGGTAAGTTACGGCCGCTACCACTTGGCTACCGCTGCTCTCAGAGACAGTGGTACTACTACACAAAAGTATTCTTACTATACTTTTATTATTTAGTATCCCATAACACAAGTCTCGAACTTACTTTGGGGCTAGCTCAATCTGTGTGTATTGTCCGTATATATTTACTATTTTCATGTCATTGTGATGGAGCAGAAGAGACCTCCTTCTGGTAAGCGAAGTGTGGGTTGCTGCTATTGGACGGATAGGCGAAGGTGGTTGGGAGCCACTGGATATGGAAGACGGTGGACATGGTATTGTGGCGCTAGGAGATGCTTATGTCTAGTAGACAACAGGAAAATACGAAGTTGCTTGATTCATTGTCTAAAGATGATCAGATAAATGATTATAAGTGCCACCGAGTGACTCGTGGACCATACCAAGGCAATACATTTCCTGCCTCTTCTTTTAGTGGCTTATTTTAGACGGGGGGTAGGTAGAAACTCATAAATCATTCTCTTCTCCTCTCATTATTTCTTCCATGCTTCTCTTTTAGACGTCACCATACCATCATTCACTCAGTTCATCCAGCGTTGTTTTGGCCTTCCCTTACTCTTATAGTCATTGAAATTCAAACTGTTTTTTTTAAATATAATATAACTAGTGCTTGACCGTAGTCCTGCCAAATAGTAAGCAGTGATGTAATCGTTGATGATAAAGCTCGCTAGTTTATTAAGAGCCTATTCACTCTAACCCTTAAAACACTCAAATTATAGTCCGAAGGAAACACCGCCGCTGGCAAATTGTTCCAGTTCCTTTGATGTACGCGATATAAAAGACGAGGCTTCATCCGGATCGTTGTGATGTCAACAACGTAAGTGGAAACTCGCCATACGACGGGTCGTCCGATGATGGAACGGAGATGAGGGAATTAAATCATACAATTCCCTCGCACACTCTCCAAAATGCATCCTATAGAACATCGACAGGCTGGCTGCTCTTCGCCTGTACTCCAGACTTTAGAGACCGTTTTGAACGAAATCTGGAATCCAAATCCAAATGTGTATATTTCTAATTTTTTCTTTCAGAACGTACTTCCATCTCTCTCTGAGGAATATTCAGGTCTTCTTTCAAATCTCTACAAGAAGGCTTCTGATCAGAACCGCCCCCTAATCCTAGTTTTGGACAACAATGCTAATATGAACTCAAATTACAAGAATTCAAAATCGCGGTATTCTAGCTATGATTCTAAATTTAATTACCCGTTGAATAGTAACTACAAATCCAGTTATTATTCTAATCGAAATGACCAGAACAGCCACGAGGATAATATCAAAGAAGATAGAGCTTACCCATTGGCATCCCTGTACCAATTGGCGAAACAGGTATTTATTATAAAGAGAAATGTTATTATTACTTACAGTAGTGAAAGATTAAGTATGAATATGCGGGTTCGATTCCAGGTCAGATAATTACCAATCTAAGTTTTCTAAGTTATGTATACTTTTTAAGTATATCAAGGTGAAGGAAAACATCTTGAGGAAACCTGGACCCTAAGTCTGAAATCGCCAACCCGCATTCAGCAAGCGTAGTTATTACGCTCAATCCTTCCCTGTATGAGAGGAGACCGGTGCCCAGCAGTAGGACGATAAAAAAGGTTGATGATGATGATGACTCAAATAGAGACACAATTCGCAAACCTTACTTTTAATTTATAAAGATAGGTCTTGATTCTTTTGTTCACAAACTAATCTTAATTTAAGATCACTGCATCTTTTTCTTTCTAATTCAATAAGAAAAGGACAGAAGATAAATATTAGTTTAGTCCTATATAATTAGTCCGCATCTGATGTAAATCGACGAATTTTTTGTCACCATGTTGTTAGTCAGTTCTAAACTGTCTATGGGGTATCTTAGTTTAATAGCACTGGACTAATCTATACTAATATATAAAGCTGAAGAGTTTGTTTGTTTGAACGCGCTAATCTCAGGAACTACTGGTCCGATTTGAAAAATTCTTCCTGCGTTGGATAATGCCATTAATCCAGGAAGGCTTTAGGCTATATAACATCGCGCCACGACCAATAGGAGCGGAGCATAACTAAACCACGCAAACGAAGTCGCTGGCGGCCGCTAGTATGTTATATTCTATCCTTTTCTTAAACATATAGAAAACTGGATTGGACTTAAAATTAATTTAGTTTGTGAATAAGAGATTTAATTGGCATCAATTAATAATTTAAAAAAGTGACAATTAATCATGAGTACCTACGCGTTATTCAAGTAGTGACGCTGACTTTCATATATGTATAATAACGTTATTTTACTATATACGAAACCTGAATATAGTTTATCCAGAATAATCAACTGAATTAATTCCAATCATTTTTATATCGTGTTATATTTTTTCCTAAATATATTTAGAAATTTTTGCAGTGTGTGGTTACTCAGCGCACAACACAGTTGACGGTTGATCATAGTAATAGGTAGGTAAACACAGGCCAACCCCGCGCCGCGCCGCAGTAAGTGCAAGCGGGTGAGCGGTGTTTTGACCATATTTTTGTTGAGATGACAAGCTCATAACATTGTGGTTTTTCATGATAACGTTTTGAAATTTTGTACATAGATACTTAAAAATATTAGAGATGTGTTTCGGGTTCCGCATATACAAAAAAAAAAACCTTGTATACAATAAAAACGTACAAAACCTAGTCGAAATCTTCAAAGACATGAAAAAAAATGAATGAATGATGAAAATGTCAAAACAATTTTACAAAATTAGAGTTAGGTTAGGTCCGTAACTGTGTTCAGCGGGCTATCGACGCGCCTGCTGAAGGCTGCGGACGCTGCGGCTGGGGTCTCATGGCTCATGCCAAATTTGGGAGGGCCAAGTATGCGGTGCCGGCGTCTATACGCCGGCATACTGAAGAGCATGGCCCTTTATGGGGCCCCCATTTGGGCGGACTCCCTCCATAGGAGGGAGAACGTCACCGCTCTTCGGGCGCCCCAAAGGGCCATCGCCCAGCGGGCAGCGCGGGCCTACCGTACGGTAGGCTTCGCAGCGGCGTGCGCTCTGGCGGGCACCCTGCCTTGGGAGCTCGAGGCGTGGGTGCTCGCCAGAGTGTACGAGTGGACGGCGGGGCGCAGGGCGCTGGGCGAGCGTCCGGCCCCAGAGGTGAGGGAGGCCGTCCGCCGGGAGGCGAGGGACGCCATCGTCCAGCACTGGACGCGGGACCTCGCCTCCACGGTGTTCGGCCGCCGTACCCTCGGTGCCATCGGGCCGGTCCTGAAGGACTGGCTCGTCAGGCATCACGGGTTCCTCTCCTTCCATCTTGTGCAGGTACTCTCCGCTCACGGCTGCTTCGGCAGGTACCTGCACCGGATAGGACGAGAGGAAACGCCGTCATGCTACGGTTACGGCGCGGCGGAGGACACGGCGGAACACACTCTAGCAGTGAGCCGATCGTGCCGCGCAGTGATCTTATCGCGACGGTAGGAGGGGACCTCTCGCTGCCTGCCGTCGTCAGAGCGATGGTGGGGAGCGAAGAGTCCTGGGCGGCGATGGCCTCCTTCTGCGAGGTCGTGATGACGCAGAAGGAGGCCGCGGAGCGCGAGCGAGAGGAGGATCCCCTTGCTCCACCGCTCCGCAGGCGGCGTAGGGGCAGGAGAAGGCGGGATTTCGCCCGCTTTCTCCCTCTCTGAGGTGAGCGGCGGGCGTGAGGCACGGGGGTGCCCGCGCCCGCCACGAGCTCACCATGAGGGTGGCTGAGCCACGGCCCCTCCCTGCGAAGGGGCGAATGAGGGCCCGCCGTATCAGGCGGGCATAACGCCGGTGGGGGGCTGGTAGCCAAGGATCCGCTTTTTCCCAGTCCCCCGCCACCAAAGCGACGCCGGAGTACCGCTGGGGTTTTTAGTGGGTATACCGGGAGGCTCTCTCCCGGGGAGTCCCACATACGTAGTCCCACGTAATTGACATTTTCCCCAGCGACAGCAAAAAAAAAAGGTCCGTAACTGTGAACATTAAAGGTTTTGTGAGCTATTATATAATAGCTATTTTAAACGTTTCTCTGAATAAATAACTTTACATGGTGGTTCACATTACATTACACTTTATATTTCTCGGTGGTAGGCCGGAACATCGGCACCCGGTAGAAGTTACCACACGCCAGACAGTCTTGCCACCAACCGATTCGTCGTGTTCCGGCATGATGTCTCGTGAAGTCGTACGAAGGACGGGTCTGAACAGTTGTGTTGCGATGTGTGCCGGGCCAAATGTTGTTGTGTCGGGAGTTTCGTCATGGAGGATCTCCAGATCAATCTTCCTATGGCGCAGCATCGTTGGTCGTGTTATTGGTTTTAACATTGCATTACTTCTCTCAACTACCGTCTTTCTTCCTATTTACTCAGTTTTACCGTCAATGATTACATCACTGCTTACTATCAGGCGGGATTGCAGTCAAGCATTAATTTATAATTTGAAAAAAAAAATGGCTTATTTCCAGGTGAAAGACCAGTTAGCATCGAAATCTAACCAGTACAGCAGTTCATATAGCTCTTACCATGACAATAATCAAAATGCAAGGGAAGACACGTATGACAGAGCAAGAGAATACAACAACCGAAAAGACGATGACTATAGAGGAAATAATTACTATAGCGAAGATAAATACTATAAAAAGGATAGGACAAGCAAAAGGGGCAGTAGTTCTCATAAAGGTAGCTACAGAGGTAATAGTTACAACAGACATGAGAGTGACAGTAGAGGTAGCAACAACAATGTAGGAAGCTACAGAGGTAACAGTTACATCAGAGGAAGCTACAGAGATAATAATAACAATAGGTATGAGAGTGACTATAGAGATAGCAACAGCAATAGAGTCAATAGCAATGGAGGAAGTTACAGAGGTGATAGTTACAATAGGGGAAGTAACAGCGATAATAAATACAATAGGGATGATAGGGATAGCAGAAATAGCAACAACAATGTCAATAGCAATAGAGGAAGCCACAGAGGTGACAATTACAATACGGGAAGCTACAGAGACAACAATAGAGATGATAGTGTCTATAGAGGTAGCAACAGAAATGTCAATAGCAATAGAGGAAGCTACAGAGGTGACAGTTACAATAGAGGAAGCTACAAAGACAATAATAACAATAGAGATGAGAGTGAATATAGAGGTAGCAACAGCAATGTCAATAGCAATAGAGGAAGCTACAGAGGTGACAGTTACAATAGAGGAAACTACAAAAACAATAATAACAATAGAGATGAGAGTGAATATAGAGGTAGCAACAGCAATGTCAATAGCAATAGAGGAAGCTACAGAGGTGACAGTTACAATAGAGGAAACTACAAAGACAATAATAACAATAGAGATGAGAGTGAATATAGAGGTAGCAACAGCAATGTCAATAGTAATAGTGGAGGTTACAGAGGTGATAGTTACAATAGGGGAAACTACAGAGATGATAATGACAGAAATAGTGAATATAGAAACAACAGATTTAAATCAGATAATAACAATTGGAATAATAATAACAACAGGGGCAGTTATAGAGGTGATGATGGCAATAGGGGAAGTAATAGTAATCATAATTACCATAGATACGAAAATAGGATCGAGTCCGACTACAGGGGAGATAACAGAGGGAATAGGGACAGAGGAGAAAGGGACCAAAACAAGGATAGATATGACGATGACCTCTTAAAATCACCTTTAGTAAAAACTCTTATGGATATTTCTAATAACTTGAGGCAACGTAAGGATTCTTGTGAAGATAACGTCAAAAATGATGATTGTACTACAACTACAAGATCAAGTAATAATAAATCGGATGCTTGCGAAAGTAATGCTTCCTGTCAAGACACTGGTGAAGACAAAAATCCAAGCACTAGAGCTGAACGTTGGGACGAATGTTTAAATAAACCTAAAACTTGTAATAGTTTGAAGAAATAAAATATTATGAATGGGCATTTGACATTTTGTTTTATTTAAACTTATGTAACCTTGAGCAAGCCTTGTGGCTTTCACTGTATGATAAGAGGCCGCCGGCAGAAGTTACCACCCACCAGACAAAGCCTTGCCGCCAAGCGATTTGTCGTGTTCCGGCATGATGTCTGGTGAAGCCGTACGGAGGACCAATCTGAGCAGTTGTGTTGCGATGTGTGCCGGGTACGATGCGCCCAATGTTGTTGTGTTGGGAGTTTGGTCGTGGAGGGTCTTCAGATCAATTTCCCTTTGGCGCAGCATCGTTGGTCGTGTTGTTGGGTTTAACATTGCATCACCTCGCTCAACTGCCGTCTTCCTTCCTATTTGCTCAGTTTTTCTGAGTGAATAGGCTCTTAATAAATTAGCGCGCTTTGCCATCAACGATCGCATCACTGCTTACCATCAGGCGAGATTGTGGTCAAGCGGTAGTTTATAATTATTAAAAAAAAAATATTAGCACATGCGAGGTGTAGCCAGCCTGTCGGTTTTCTATAGGATGCATTTTGGAGAGTGTGCGTGTGAATTGCATGACTTAATTCCCCCATCTCTGTTTCATCATCGGACGACCTGTCGTACGGCGAGTATCCATCCTTACGTTGTTGACACCTTTATATGTATATAAAAGCAATTCAAAGACATTTTGCTATTATGCCAATTTGTTGTAAGTGAGTAATGAAATGAAATAAAGCTTAAATAACTTTGTGTTTGAGTTTAATATGTTATGTATTGTGGAAAAGTTTGTATAAAGACAATGCTTCCAAGAGAACTAAGTCTGTTTTCATTACACTACAGGCACTTGTGTGATACTTACCTTAAAGGTTGTGTTAGTAATATCATAAAATTCACACAACCTTTAGACCTGTTGGACTATTGTCCACCAGGCTGAAGGTAACAGTGACAAATCTCAGCAGAGACCTGCAGGATTATTACGTAATACACTAATACTATCAATTTCAATTATTTTACCTAACACACTATCAGTAGCAATAGGTTTCATTTTGACAGTTCGCCAACATTCATTACGTCATTAAAAATTGTAGAACGGACACAACAAAAATGTGTTGTGCAAAGGAGGAAATAGAGCGCGTGAGGAAGAGGGAATTTCAGCGCCCTCCCGCCTCTTGCCGCCACAGGAAGCCCTGGTCGGGAGACAACAACATAAATAACATAATGAATGTTGTTAATCTGTCAAAATGAAACTCATAGCTACTAAAAATGTCTTTAGCAATTACCTTGCTTAATAACAATAGAAATGAAAGTAACTACAGAGGTAGCAACAGAAATGTTAATAGCAATAGAGGAAGTGACAGAGGTGATAGTTACATTAGGGGAAGCTACAGCGATAATAAATACAATAGGGATGATGGGGATAGCAGAAATAACAACAGCAATGTCAATAGCAATAGAGGAAGCTACAGAGGTGATAGTTACAACAAGGGAAGCTACAGTACAGTACACAATGGTTTAATGATGGTTTTAACCCGTCATAGTAGGGCTCCGACGCACCAACATGACAGCCTCCGTGGCGTAGCGGAAACGAACGCGGTCGCTGCGCAAGGAGGCGCGTTCGATCCCCGTGCAGTGCAAACATTTGTATGCATGAATATTTGTACAGGTCTGGTCATGCCTTGGAAAGCACGTTAAGCCGTTGGTCCCGGCTGCCATACGAACATCTAGTGGTAGTCGTTACGGGTTGTTGGGGCCCTCAAAGGTCCAAAAATTTGTCTAACTGAAATGCTTCGATAGCGCCTTCGGGTTATGGAGGTCAGACGGCAGTAACCTCACGGAACCCAGACTCCAAAGCTGAAAAGCTTCGGATGCGACTAGGATTAAAGCTTAGATGATGATGATAAGTAAGGCTCCAACACGGTGTTAGTGCTTCTTATTATAGTAAGCAGACGCAGGCATATGTTCTCCCTCTATCTCTCTCTCTCTCTCTCTCTCTCTCTCTCTCTCTCTCTCTCTCTCTCTCTCTCCCTTTTTTTTCTCTATCAGTGCTAGAATTGACATCTCTCGGATTTTTCGGACAAGAAAGCCGTACGCCTCCACTCTTTAAAAATCAAGTCAGTCTAATAAAGTCCACTGTTAAACTCAGGCGCTTCTGCTAGGATGGAATATCTTATCTAATGCCATCGTTAAAATATTGACAAAATATGGTTACTGATGTTATAAATGTGAAAGTGAGTTTGTTTGTTCCGCTTTCACGCCTAAACTACAAAATAGTTTATAAAACTAAAAAAACATGCTTTTAAAGAATATCATACTAAAAAGATAAAAATAATTTCTAAAAGAGCATGAGGCGCTTTGTGCCATAATTTTTGTATATTAAGCGCCTCACGGTTTTTTTTAAATTATTTTTAACTCGATATTCTTTAAAAGCATGTTTTTTTAGTTTTATAAACTATATTTATTTTCAACTTTTTAGTTCGATATTCTCTTTTAAAAAATGAAACGAACGTATTGAATACGGTGGGACATTTTACAGTACTGAGCCGCTCACTCGTAGTCCAAAGAATTAGAGACGGACAAACAAACAAGCAAGCAAGCAAGCAAACATACAAGTGAAGCTAATAAAAAGCATTTAAAAAGGATTTGATTGATATTTGACACTTAAATGGTTTATAACCAGGAATAACACAGAAGATATTTTTTATCCCGATATTTTCGTGGTATTGAAACTTTCGCGGGTGAAACAGGGGGATGCAGCAAGTATAAATTAATAAAAAAAACTTTAAACTCAAAGCACAAAACTTTTTTAAACTATGTTTTGCCTTCACAGTTCTATATTATATGTCATTTTGACGTAACTTTTTAACATTTTATTTTTACTCTTTGTGTCTGACTTGGAGAAAATGTTGAGTCCCCTATTATATTGTTATACTCTTTGATGTTGAGAAAATACCGTTATGCTGTGTTGTAAATGAAACATTATAAAGACAAGAGTCATTATCACAATAATAATTAACATAAGGTCTGTGATATTTTCCAAACGTGTTTGTAATGCTCATGTCTTGAAAAATCTCGATAAAATGTTGCTTCGGGTCCAAGAATTTGTAAACATCTAGTTTTTAGATCGTTCGCAGAGTATACAACAATATAATCGATTATTTCGTCTACAAGGTATTCGTAAACTTTAGTATGCTACTCTATAATGGGAATTGTGCATTATAATACTTCTAGTTCAGATGCGTGATTAATGTCTGAGGTTAATAGGTTAATATCTGGGTAGCGTTCGGGGAGCTACGCTACATTGTCGTCGTCCAAGATACCACAATGTCTCAAGATTAGAGTCTTTGACCAGTGTGTGGTGCCAGTGATGACGTACGGAACTGATGCGCACAAAGGGCGATGGAAAGAGCTATGCTCAGAGTTTCTCTGTGCGATCGAATCAGTAAAGAGGAGATCCGTAGAAAAACCAAAGTCACCGACATATGTAGCTCTTCGAATCACTAAACCCAAGGGGCAGTAGGTGGGTAACTTTGCACGTAGAACCGAGTGCCGATGGGGCAGTAAGGTTCTGGAGCGGTGACCACGTACCGGAAGATACAGCTTAGGGACGCCCTCAACAAAAGGGGGTACGATGACCTGGCGGGAAGCCGATGGATGCGGGCAGTACAAGACCGGTCATTGCGGAAAGCGATGGGGGAGGCCTTTGTCCAGCTGTGGACCTCTATAGGCTGTGACGAAGAAGAGGTTAATAGTATCTATAGAAAGTGTATATTTTTAGATGGAGCCGGTAAAAGACGATAAGGTGGATACGTCACAGCCAGCCGCTACAGAAACCGCAGCGGGTGGCACTTCTGTAAGTATTGGTCCCGATAACCGTCTTCACAAACAAAATTACATTTAATTCATTACATCTTTTATTTTCTTCTTCATTACGAAAAGGACCCAGTTATAACGTGTCAAAACCACCATTAATCAGTTGTAAAAAAGGGATAGCACTATTCATCCTGTCTAATAGCTCCATCTTTGTTTGACACCGGAACTAAGATAGTCTTAACACGTCATGGTAAGATCTTTTAGTCAGTTAGCGACCATAGTAGGGAGAGAAGATAAATGTTAGTTCAGAACAAAGTAAGGTCCCAACTTAATTCTTATAGATTGTATTCATTCTTTATTTGCTCTGTTATCGGACGTTTCTAAGACTGCTACAAAATAGAAGCTTTGTAAAAAACCAACCTTCTCAAAGTCATTTGGTTTGTTATTTAGGCAATCACGGTCAACGGCTATCAAGCATGCAAAACCATTAATCCCGGCTGAGATTCATGGATCTTCGATAGTTGTTACTTGTGGTCAGAATATCGAAAATCTGTTAACAACAAATATTTTAATACCCAGTAACTGGGTTGTTTAAATTGTCTGCCTTTGCTCCTTTTACTGCCTCTGGGGTACCACTCCGTCACCAGTCTCGTCCATTTTTCTTTTTCCTCCCTTAGCATGTGTCCCGTCCATCTCCACTTCAAGCATTTGCAGACAGTATACACATCCTTGAACCTTGTTATATTCTTTATATTTATTAATCTCACTTTGTCCCTTCTATTCACTCCAATTACGCTCCTTTCCATCCCATTTTGGCACACTTGGACTTTTTTCTGTTGTTTCTCTGTTAGTGACCATGTTTGACATCCATATAATAAACACGGGAGAATACATGTGTTGAATATTTTCCGCTTGTCTTTGGCAGGCATATCTTTATCTTTCATGACCTCACTTAGGGACCAAAACCGTTTCCAGCTGTTTGCTATTCTCCTGTCTATTTCCTTTTGCATTGTGTCATCTCTAGATAATAGTTGTCCCAAGTATATATATTCATCCACATACTCAATTTGTCCGCCGTCTATTTTAACGTCTTTTTTAGTTGAGTTTGTCATAATCTTCGTTTTGGTTGTGTTCATTGTTAGGCCTACCTTGGCACTTTCATCTGATAGTTGTTGTAGCATGTTTTCCAAGTCATCTGGGTTTTCCGAAAATAGGACAATATCGTCTGCGAAGCGTAGATGGTTAAGTTTGTCCCCATTAATGTTGAGTCCGTATTTTTCCCATTTAAGGTTTCTGAATATCATTTCTAAAACTGCGGTGAATAACTTTGGCGATATGGGGTCCCCCTGTCTGACACCTCTTTCGATATGAAATTCTTCTCCTGTTCTTTCCAGCATAACTTGGGCCGTACTCTTCGAATAGATACTCTTGAGTATACTTATGTACTTGTGCTCAACTCCCTGGCTTTCTAGTGCCTTCCATATGCTATCATGGTCTAAAGAATCGAAAGCTTTGTTGTTGGGAAGACGACATAAAAAAGATAGCAGGTCCAGAATGGACACGTACTGCAAGGGACAGAACAAAATGGAAAGCTTTAGAGGAGGCCTTTGTCGAAGGACAAGCTGTAAAAGAAAAAAAATAATAATAATAAAAAAAATCGGTTGCCGTTATAATATTAGTTAAAAATTATCAGTCTTATTCATAAAACTTTAATCAATTGCTAAGCAACTGATTAGCAAAATTCTTATTCATAAAAGCTGTTTAACGCTAAGAGGATGCTAAGCAATTGATTAGTAGCTGTCAAAATTAAACATCACCGGACCGCTGTTAAGAGGATGGTTAGAGGCAACAATATGGCGGATTTTATTTGAATCAGCTGTTTGATTTAATATGATCATTATTTTTCGAAGTTATTTTGTTTATAATATCGAATAGTGCGTAAATATGGATGTTGAAAAACTATTTTTGAATTTACAAAACGACGTAGTAAAGTTATATTAGCTTTGAAACTTTTTTAACTTACAAGCTTTACTCGGTAGTAGGCTATAACATCGGCTCCCGGCAGAAGTTACCAGCCACCAGACAAAAGTCTTGACGCCAAGCGATTCGTCGTGTACCGGCATGATGTCTGGTGAAGCCGTACGGAGGACGGGTCTGAGTATTTGTGTTGCAAAGTGTGCCGGGTACGATGCGCCAAATGTTGTTGTGTCGGGAGTTTGGTCCTGGAGGGTCTCCAGATCAATCTCCCTCTTGCGCAGCATCGTTGGTCGTGTTGTTGGGTTTAACATTGCATCACCTCGCTCAACTGCCGTCTTTTTATTAACTCAGTTTTTTTTAAGTGAATAGGCTCTTAATAAACTAGCGCGCTTTACCATCAACGATTGCATCACTGCTTGCCATGAGGCGGGATTGCGGTCAGGCACTGGTTTATAAAAGCAGTAATAAAAAAGATAGTGCTAATTTTTGATGCTGGCCTATGTTTCCTTGTGTTATCTTATGTCATATCTTAGGCACAGGACTAAAAGAAGTCATGTTGTGGCAGCAATACACAAAAAAAAAAACATTTTTTTAGAAATATTTTATTTTGATACTCAATAAACCTGTTTACATTTTTGTTCTAAAGATAATTCATTGTTTTTGTTTTCCAATACTTTTCTTCCATAAGCATGAGAGCCATTCTTGACTCACGCGATCCTCATTCCTCATATTTTTCACTCAGCATGGTCTTCTCCTTCGCCGTCATTGCGAGGTTGAATATTATTGCCGCTAGGTGATAATAGTGGCTTCGTTTATAACTATAAAACGTGTGCCTGCGAACAAGTATAATAATACTGTAAAAAGCAGTACAAGAGCGGTAGGAAGTAATGTAATATATACACAAGAACCCACTTCAATTGCTTAAATAGCAAATGGATGTTTAGAAGCATAAAGAGCAGGAAAATACACAGTTACTATCGGCTACTACTTTAACATTAATTTCATCAGTTTAGATTAGTAATTACATATAAATACAGAGATAAATACCTTTTTCTGTTTACTATAATATTATTGGACTTTATTACTTTCACTACTATCATCACAAATACAATTATTTAATTGTAATAAATCATTTTATTTATATTCAAATTATCCGATGAAATTTCTGACATTTTTCTGCCAAACACGACAGATAAAAAATCATAGTTTTGACAAGTTTTTTCTAAAAAAATATATATTTTAGTCAACTATTTTGATTATAATCTGTGCCGTACGCATAGTTTCACCTCTACCGCACCTCTACTTCGTATCGCTACTAATCATCTGCTAACTAGCTTTTATGAATAAAGAAAAGTTAAGCATTGATTAAGAGCTAACTAAATGGTTAGCTAAATAGTTGCTAATGAGTGATTAACGAGTTTTTTATGAATAACACAGATGTATAAAATTAAGTAAATTTTTGTAAATTAGTAATATTGTTAACTTTACAGCAATAAAGGCTTATTTATTTATTTATTAACTGGGTTGTGGTGCTAGCCGAATTGAGGGTAAAGTCGGAGCAGCGCTATGTGTCTGGGATAGTGCGGCAGAGATCAAAACCCTCAAACTCAAGCTGGCCCCATATTGTACGGTGTACCAGGCAGAACACCTCGCGGTGTGTAGAGCCACCGTGGTGTAATGCGGGGAAGCGAGAGGAGTTATGATATATACAGTGACTCTAGATCGGCTCTGGAGACCGTTTGTAACTTCAGCACAACGCATCCCCTGGCAGTAGACACCCGCAATAACCTGAGAGCCATTGAAATCCAGAACAAAACTGTGTCTTTGTAGGCCCACGTAGGCCTTGTGGGAAACGAGAGGGCGAATGAGTTGGCGAAGGATACGGCTCTCAAATTAAAAACCAAACCCGATTATGACCGGTGCCCGGTTTCATTCATCAGGCGACTGATCCGTAACGAGTAGATTGATGAATGGAACCGAAGATATAAACTAAGTGCAAGGGCCAGAGGTACTAAGCTCTTCTTTCCAGATGTAACTATGTCGTATAAGATAGTGCGTCAAATGGTCCCCTCAAATATCGTTACCCAAGTGCTGACGGGGCACGGCGGGTTTTCTGAGTACCTGAATCGTTTTAGATGCAAGGAGAACTCGTCGTGCGTCTGTCAACCTGGAATACCGGAAACGGTCGAGCATATTTTGGCTGACTGTCCGATTCACGCTCTAAAGAGACTTGACGCTGCAAGTAAGATGAAATGCGAAATATCGGTCGAAAACTTCCCGAAGCTCATATCCAGCAAGAAACATAGGCGGATTTTCATAGACTTTTTCATTGATGTCGCAAAAACTGTTATTATAAGAAATAAATAGAATAGTAAATAAACGCTATATATATGTATTAGGATAAATATATAGATTAGCACAATTTAAATAAATTATAAAATAATAATAATATGTTAAACATTTAAGGCATTCAAAAGTAGTTATATTAGATAAAATTATAAATAATAAGGTATGTGTCGGTGTAAAGTATAGCAATAAAAGAATACGATAATTGATTAATATTTTTTTTTTTTTATTATTAAAATATAAACCAGCGCTTGACCGCAATCCCGCCTGATGGTAAGCAGTGACGCAATCGTTGATGGTAAAGCGCACTAGTTTATTAAGAGCCTATTCACTCTAGCCTAGAAGACACTCAAATTGTAGTCCGACGGAAACACCGCCGCCGGCAGATTGTTCCAGTCCCTCGATGTACGCGGTATAAAGGACGAGGCGAAACGCTTCGTTCGGATCGTAGAGGTGTTAACAACATAAGGGTGGAAACTCGCCGTACGACGGGTCGTCCGATGGTGGAACGGAGATGGGGGAATTAAATCGTGCAATTCCCTCGCACACTCCCCAGAATGTATCCTATAGAACACCGAAAGGCTGGCTACTCTACGCCTGTGCTCTAGGCTTTGGAGACCAACTCGAGTTAAATCAGGGTCACCAATCAGCCTCTTCGCACGCCTCTCCACTGAATCCAAAGTGGCCAGGTGACACTTA
The DNA here is from genome assembly GCA_037179545.1 of Sesamia inferens. Classification (NCBI taxonomy): domain Eukaryota; kingdom Metazoa; phylum Arthropoda; class Insecta; order Lepidoptera; family Noctuidae; genus Sesamia; species Sesamia inferens. The sequence goes on from CM073949.1 coordinate 9,199,214, forward strand.
GCAGCACCAGCCCAAATGTGGCTGCAGTACTCCACACACGAACGGACCTGTGCTTTGTACAACATTAGAAGCTGCCCTGGTGTGAAGTACTGCCGGACCTTTGCGATTACACCAAGTTTTCTGGCAGCCACCTTGGCCTTGGACTCAATGAACTGCCCAAAGTTTAGGTTCGAGGAAATCTCAACACCCAAAAGCTGAAGGCGGTCGGTACACTCCAAGGATACATTCCGAAAAGTAGGAGTCAAGGTGAACGGGCTCCTTTTGGCGGTGAAAAGATACGCCTGCGTTTTGGCGGCATTGAATGCACAAGATTGGCATTGCCCCATTCGGAGACTGCCTGAAGTGCAACACTCGTTCGCTCTACCATGGCCTCTCTTTCGGACCAGATTGATTCCCTACTAGCCCGAGCATGCGGCAGGTATCTCTCCAGAACTGTGCTGTCTTCTGCATACCCATAGATACCGGGCATCAGCAGATCGTTAATATGCAGCAGAAACAGAGTAGCAGAGAGAACAGACCCCTGATTAGATACATAAATTACAATTAGATAAATAAGGCCTCTAATAATGTTAGAGGGATTATCAGCAAAGGCAGGAGTGGGTTTTAGCCCGTAAGAGTTCGGCACTGCCCAGACTGATTCACTAGTGGGGCAGTTTGGGCATCCATGAGGATTTCCCACTCCTGCCAAAATAAAAAATAGTGGTATTGAAGTGTATCTAGTTAGACTGGAATCCAATCCCAATGTGCTTGGGAAAGAAGTAGGCATATAAATACTTACACAATGTATGGTTGTTCAGTTAATTTTCTCAAATTTTCAACTTCAATTTACCTTAGTAATTATCCGCAGGGTGAAGCACCTGAGGCAAATACTCCAACGACGGTAGGGCCTCCCAGTCCTACCACTACAACTGGTTCTACGGATGTCATGCCTTATGGTGGCATTTCTATGGTTCAAGGTCCTTCAATTACGGGCCTTAATGTCCTGTTATCGGATTCCATTTCACCAAGTGGGTCTCGTTTGACATACGCTGACCTCACAACATATCTTGGTCCTACTGCATCACACTTGATGGGCACTGCAGTAGCAATTTCCACTCGTGAAACAAGCACCGGTTCTGGAACATTTTCTCGATCGAATACTCCTAACTCTGGTAGTTCACCAAGATATGGAGGCACGGCTAGTACAATGCATCGACAAGAATTGGATGAAGTGGTAAGTTTTGTTCTTTTTTGGCCAATATTTCAAAGGTACGTTAGTAGTTCTGGAGATCCTGTAGGTTGGAGGTAGGTTCTGGAGTGGCGGCCACGTACTGGAAGACGCAGCGTAGGGAGGCTCCCAACAAGGTGGACCGATGACCTAGTGAAGGTCGCGGGAAGCCGATGGATGCGGGCAGCACAAGACCGGTCAGCGTGGAAAGCCTTGGGGGAGGCTTCTGTCCAGCAGTGGACATCCATAGGCTGAAGTAGAAGATGTTAGTAGTAGCTACGCCGTGCTGTGTCTTGAGATAGTTTATCTTTTTTTTTAATAAAAAGTGATGTATTGTATACTGTTTGTTATGAAAGCAACTCTGCAATTTTAGTCAATGATCAAACTTTCAGCTTTGTCGCTTTAGTGTTGAATGTTTAGAAGAAGCTAGTCTTTCTTACATTCATATTATTGTACGAGTATACGGTGTGTATTTTTCTTAATTACACACAAACAGCTGTGCCGCTGGGGAGTTTGGTCGACCATTTCTACTTTCTAATCTTAGAGTAATTTGAAAAAATTATTGTTTATTTTGGTTGTGGATATGAATTGAAGATCCTTTCTACAAACCTGATTTAAAAATATTTTGCAACCCGTATCAAAAGCCGGAAAATGCCGCAATGAGCCTCCGGCCTCAGTGTAGTTTTAACAAAAAAAAAAAAAACTGATTTACTCACAATACCTCATTTGAAGAAAATTTCCTTTTTTTTTCAGACTGATTACACTCGCAGAGTACCGGTAAGTTTTATAAATTCTATTAATGGTTTGGATTTCTGCCCATAGTATATCCCATAACTGACAGCCTCCGTGGCGTAGCGGTAGCGAACGCGGGCGTTGCGCAAGGAGGCGCGGGTTCGATGCATTGCAAATATTTGTATACATGAATATGAATATTTGCACTTGCGGTTGCCATACGAACATCTAATGGCAGTCGTTACGGGTTGTTGGAGCCCTCAAAAGTCTAACAATTGGTCTAGCTGCAATGCTTGGATATCGCCTTTGGATTGTGGAGGACAGACGGCAGTTGCTTCACGGAAAATATCGAAGTTTAGTCAAAATCAGCAGTTAGACTGGTAAAGCGGACCCCAGACTCCAAAGCTGAAAGCTACGGATGCGACTGGGATTAATGCTGAAATGATGATGATGGGAGTATATCCCGTAACATTTAAAATATATTTAAAAGAAAAAACAGTAGATTTGATAAAGATTAGTCCTTACCAGCTCTGGACAGACAGAGAGGTGTAAAAAGAGTACTAGAGGGTTAGCTTTTAACAGCTAAAACTGTATATAGTAAATCACAATCAATCAATCTGGCTGAATCTGGCTAAATTCTAAGTAGATTAGTTAGAATTTTTGAAAATTAAATCTTCGAGGATGGCTAAATATCATTTTCAGAACCCCTTATACTCGTAGCATAAAATAAAACAGAATGTCTGACTGTCATTCGTATGCAGCATTGACATTTATATATATTTTACTAAGTACGCCCCTTAATTTTAATCCCATAAATTTGGATCCCATGGAAATACCGGCATAAAAAATATATAATGTGAATCCTAGCTATTAACTATATGTATGCCAAAATACACCCAAAACACATTCCTTGTCTATATAACCTTTGACATTAAAATGTCAAAGATTATAAATAGGGAATGTGGAACACTTTGCTTAAAAGGCGACTCTACACTTAACAATGTTATAAGCATTTTTATTTTTAACCTCCTACGCAAAAACTTCGGGTTGTTAAAGTTTCATGTATCTGTGCATGTGTGTGTGTGCATGATAGGGTGTATATGTGTGTGCATCCGTGAGTGAGTGTCTATGTTAGTGCGAGTGTGAAATCATAGCTCCCAAAACGATGGAACGATATTGATATTGATTTTTTTTGTTTATTTATTACTCGTGCATTGGGGCCGTTATCTCTGATTGAGAAACCACTGAGGACTCCCTTATATCTAGAGCATAATGAACTTCTCTTTCAGATTAGCCCAACCCCTAGCGTGTATACCTTGGATAAAGAAGTAAAGCATTACGTAAGCACAAGAGACAGTGCTTTCTATAACTACTACCCTGGAGCTGAAAGGGAAGACTATAACTACCTTGAGGAGAGGAACGACATGTATTCTACCAAGTATGGAATTCTTTAGTGATTTCTATAAACTATAATCTCTTTTGTAGGGTTTTGTGCCCAAGCGCATACATGTGTATTTACACGAGCTCTCAAAACCCAACTAAGATTGCACAATCCAGTTTGCACGAGCTTACCTGCACGTGTAGCGTGTGTATGGTGTCCCGTCTCTTTGTACAGTCATGACTGCACAGGCCTAGACTGCGCAGGCAAGACGGAGCGTGTAGATGGGCCATTATACAATATTTCTTATCCACGCCTCCTTTTTTTCAAGTTTTACTTCTACGACGTGTGAATTTCACACATGATTTGCTTCTAGCAGAATATGATTCTGATATCAGCTTATATTTTAACTGGACATAGTTGAATACCAAATATTATATCGAGCAACAGCTTCGTATAACCTTCCTGAACGACTGTCAACTATTTACGATATCAGCAACTTCGGCAGAGCATAACGTCCAAGTTGCTGGTTGAAGCTTCAAAATTTAAGCCTGAACAAGCGCTTTGCTTTCTGTAAACTATTTCATCACCAATGCTCTTAAAACGGTGCAGGAAAGTGCCGCGAGGAAACCGGCATGAACCTACTAGAAGCAGACAATAGAGAATATGTGACATCTACCCATCTGGATTGGGCTCGCGTGGAGAATTATACAGCCTACTTCTTCTCAAAAAGAGTAGGCCTATGTTCCAACTGTGGGAATATTATAAGCTGATTATTATCATGATCATCAGAAATCATTATACTAGGCCTACATTGATGTCTACTTTTAATAGTGATGTTCGTGATATAACTGTAGACGCCCATTGTCACAGCAACGCGCCCGTCAGCCAGGGCCGGCTACATTCCTCAATCACCCCCACTTGAAGAAATAATGCCACTCTCAATATAATACCAATGGAAGCTATAAGTTTTCGTAGTACTGGTAGCATTATGAAGGCTTTTAGTTTTCTCGTTAGATTGCTCCATACTTCCAAGAAAAGTCCGTGTATTCCTAGTAGACCTGTCTGTAGCGGGAAACTCGTAAGCGATCATCGAAGCGACCTTTAGCGTCGCTTTTCATTTCGTTAAATTATATTTCGTTAATTATATTTTCGTTTTTTATAGAAGATAACATTTTAATTTAATCCTGTCAAATTAAGATACTCCGTAAACAATTTAGACGCGATTATAAACATGGAGACTAAAAATACGTCAGTTTACGTCAGGAGCGCACTAATTTGACAGGTCTAAACTGACATTTTATCTTCTGTCCTTTTCTTAAAGAAATATAAAGAAAAAGATGCCCTGAACTTAAATTTAGTTTAGTTTGTGAATGGGGGAATCGTTTTTTCTTGCTCCGTATAAGTGTGAGTGCATAATAATTGTCCCTGCATTGTATGCGAGCAAGTTTGGCGTTGTAACTATTGTAAAGGAGATGTTTCAGAGTGTATAACGTGCTGGCCCAGGTTCCATACAGAGCCTGAGCCAGCACATTGTACACTTAATGCTAGTGTAGCGGCTATGTATTTGCAGCGTAAGCTAACCCCGCTGCTTGAGCTAGTTGCGTCCCGTCCGCGCACCGGCTAGTTGTATTGCGTACATATGTATTGAAATTATAGACTCGTATTTTTGTGATACCGACTTTCATTCCAAATAGTTAAATGAACCGTCTGACACTTCAGTGACCTTCTACTCAAGTAAATATATTCACGAGACTAGACCCGTGAAACTAGGTATAGTTACGTTATAGTTAGCTGTTTTAATGTTAATTTCCTATATTTTGGCTTAGTTTTTATACAGATTCAATTTAACTCGGCCAAGGAGTGCAACACAACTACTAATAAATATGGTGGTCAGCAATAAGCGAAATAAGATTTTGACAGTGACATTTGATTGACGTATCATGTACGTGTCATGTGACACGCCGTCATATGGTAGACCGTATGACTGCGAAAAAAACAAAACATGAATTCCGAACATTAAATAAACAGAATTAACTCAAATCAATACTCGACACGAACACAACGGGAAAATAGAACTGTCAAAGTCGCCAATCAAACGTCATAACCACTGTCATGACTACCTTAATAAAGGGTTATCTCACTAAAAAACCGTTTCAAATAATTAATTCAATTTTTATTTAAATTAATAGTGGTGGCCCAAAATGAAACATCTCCTTTACTATACATGATTTCTCTAAATAGCGAAGTTATTTCTTTGCTGTAAATATTTTTTAGTTCATTAATCTTTTTAATAACCCTTAAAAGTTATAGGTTGATTTGTATTTTCCAGAATATATGTGTTATAATTTGCAGTATTGTCGAGTCCACCGCTCATATGATCAAAGGGAGTCTTGGCGCTGCAGTGCTCAGCATGCACGAGGCTTACATGATTGGAGGACTCTGGACTTCGTTGGCTGTTACTATTGTTGTAGGAGTTCTCGTCGCATACACTATGTTTGTGAGTTTTCAGCATCCTAATTATGATCAGAACTTGAATAATTTTGAAGGGTATTGTGAATGCATTGCTTCTTTAGTTCGTAAAATTTGGTAGTTCAACAACGTACATGACGCAATGAATTTTGTTGGACTGTCAAAATAAAAACCAATGTTACTTTTAGCATATTAAGGAACCTCGCAGCTACATCGCTCATGGGGCTCTAATATGCATTGCTTATATCTCTTGAATAGCGTTGTTTAATCTTCGACGCATCAAAAATACAAAATCAAAATGATGTTCTTGAACCGTCGTCTTCTTCCATCAAATCATCTTGATCCATGATTGTACCGATGTGAAAAAGAGATGGCGCTATTTGTCTTTGATCTGCCTAACTGATACAATTCCATAGTATAAGTATAACTCTGAACACATACCTAGCCAATTATATTTTTCGAAACTTTTTGATGCTAACCATACTTGTATCATACACTGGAAATTCTGTCTTGATGCGACCTTTTCATGCCTAAATCACAGAAAAAATTTTGATTAAATTTGCATTTGGCAAGAGAGGCTACTTTTTATACCGGTAGCATGTTTCCATTAGACAATTTAGAACATCCATGTTCATAAAAGACAAATGGCAAAATCCTTTCTTCGCAAAACACGCTGTCTTGTCCAGTTGAATTGACAGAAATCAATTCCAAACTTACAGTCCGGCCATCGACGAGAGAACGCGTAAGGGCTCCTGCACACAATGCCGTCACCGCAGCGTCGCCGCGCCGTCGCCGCGCAATCACACTGTACATACGAGTCGCGGGACGCCTGCCACCGCACCGCCACTGCGGGGTTTACCCTCCCTGTCTGTTTCATTCATTTCATTATCGGCCGCGTGTGAACGTGTTTGATGCGAGATCATATGTGACGCAATTATGTCTAATATTACGAACAAAAGAAGTTTGTATTTGCTTACTATATGTATAGAAAATGGCAAAAAGAACGGCTAGTTAGAAAGTTGTGGGTTCATCTTATTCTTTTGGCACGGGAGTAATATGGTGAATTGCATTCACTTTACGAAGATCTCCGAAAAGACGAGGCCAAGTTTTGTGATTATTTTCGAATGTATTACAAGACATATGATAAATTATTAGAATTATTAAAGAAGAAACTGCAACATACAAATATATCTGTAAGCATCGAGCAAGTATATCTGCTACGGAGTGATTGGTTGTTACGTTTGTATGCGGCCGGTAATGGAATGAAACAAACAGAGGTTACGCGGGCGTTGGAGGCGCGGTGGCGGGCTTCGCGCGACTCGTATGTACAGTGTTATTGCGCGACGTCGGTTTGGCAACGCGACGGCGTGGCGCGGTACCGGTATCGTGTGTAGGAGCCCTAATTGAGACCTGCCAGTTAAACCAACAAATAGAATTCTCGTACTGACAGGTGTCAGGAATACCATCTCTTTGACGGCTGAACTGTAGTATGAACCCGAATATTTTAGTCATTTGAATTTAAGACTCTTTAAAAAAATTGTCTCCATATTTCCTACAAAAGTACAATACCCTAGATATGTTTAAAATTTTTGTATATAAGAAACCCTAAATTTCACAGATGTTAATAAGATCAGCTCAAAAAATGTACCGTAGGGTAAGAATCAATAAGCTGTCATACCCTGATTTGGCTGAAGCCGCTGCCGCGACCGCGCCTTGGAACTGGGTTAGACACAAAAGTAAGGGTTTTAGGTAAGTGTTTTTTTACAGTTTTTAAATAATATGTATTATATTTCACGCCCGCGCAGTCGTTACGGGTTGTTGGAGCCCTCGAAAGTCTAACAATTGATCTAACTGTAATGCTTCGATATCGCCGTCGGATTGTGGAGGTCCGACGGCAGTCGCTTCACGGAAAATATCGAAGTTTAGCTAAAATCAGCAGTTAGACTGGTAAAGCGTACCCCAGACTCCAAAGCTGAAAAAGCTTCGGATGCGACTGGGATGGACGCTGAGATGATGATGATATTTCACGTACAATGGTCCTCTTGAATTACTGAGTGCGAAACCCCAACCCTTATAGAAGATAAACATATTGTATTCGGAACACTACGCTGCAATCCGGTTCGGGTATTCAATGTCTGATAGGCGTGTGGATGCATGAGGAACAGAAAGTAAAGTTCACTCAGTTTATCGGTGGTAGGCCATAACATCGGCCGTCGGCAGAAGTTACCACCCACCAGACAAAGTCTTGCCGCCAAGCGATTCGTCGCGTTCCGGCATGATGTCTGGTGAAGCCGTACGGAGGACGGGTCTGAGCAGTTGTGTTGCGATGTGTGCCGGGTACGATGCGTGAAATGTTGTTGTGTCGGGAGTTTGGTCGTGGAGGGTCTCCACACCAATCTCCCTTTGGCGCAGAATCGTTGGTCGTGTTGTTGGGTTTAACATTGCACCACCTCGCTCAATTGCCGTCTTCCTTCCTATTCACTAAGTTTTTTTTTTAAGTGAATGGGCTTAATAAACTAGTGCGCTTTAACATCAACGATTGCATCACTGCTTACCATCAGGCGGGATTGCAGTCAAGCGTTAGTTTATAATTATTTAAAAAAAAAAAAAAAAACTCGTCCTCCATAGAAAAGGGAGGATCCTCCGACCAGACGGATGCCATGTCTGGCGGGCACTTGCCCAATGCTTGAAATTGGGAAGTTGTATGTTAGTTGCACGGTAAACTCTGATTGCGAGATGTAGAATTTGTGTGACGTCAGTATGACGCGTTGTTCCATGTGGCGTTAGTAGATTCCGCTACAAGCGGATCAAATCTGTCATGTAGCATACACGATGACTGCTGAGCAAGTCTCCACATAATGGTATTTCTGAAGATTAACGGTGCCACTAAGGCTGGCCCAGAGAGCAACCATACCTCGAAGGCTGGTTCGAAACAGCGCGGGAAAAGATTTTGTGAAAAGATTTGTGAAAGACCTTTGCGCAGGCCTGTGCTTAGACTAAAAGAGTACACATTAAAAACCAACAATATTAACATTACAATCAACCACCTCATCAGACTCTCAGCTTGATAGATATTGATACCATATTTGCCGACATATACAATTTTTAGATTATTTGTCTATGTATATCTTACAAATATATAAAATGTGTCACAATGTTACTTACCATACTCTTCAGAAACGGATATATAACGGATAACATTGTAGCAATAAAAAAATCTCAAATTTTCACCCTTCTACGATCAACCCCTGTTCTTGATGAAGATTTTAATAAACAATTATTAGAAATAATATATAATATATATGATGGCAAAATGGCGTTTGCAGGGACAGCTAAAATTGTAAAATTTGGTGGTATGGTCATTGTCGTCGTATCAAAGCGCATGAACGTATCGAATGAGTTCGCTACTTCTTTATTTTTTGTTGTTCATTATTGCTAGAAGACGGTTCTTTTGAATGAAAAAATAAGAAAATTACAATAAAAAAAAAACAGAAATATGGTTTTATGCTAAAACTGTTGAAAGGAATTGGATGGCAAACGGGTAAACCATGACCTGGAGAAGTAGAATAGAATAGAATAGAATACTCTTTATTATGTAAACCATATAGATTACAGAACATAAATAAAAATATTTTACAAAGCGATCTTTTACAGACAACCTTTTTATGGAATTCTAAGAGGTAGGATAAAGAAATAGTGTAGGTAGTCTACAGTGTACTATTTACATAGATTATACAATAAATATATACGTTAAGTGTATCATACTAGTTTAAATAAATTTAGACATCTAATTAATAAATATCATACAAGAGCACATTAAATATAATAATATGTTTAAAGAGAGAGGAAGTGCTTTTTTTTATCATAGTTTTAAAAGTAAACAGTGTTTGAGCACGCCTTACGGACACGGGCAAGTCATTCCATAGCCGAACTGCTTGTACAGTAAAGGATTTATCATAGAAACTAGTGGCAGGCGAAGTCGCGGACAACAGCCAGTTAAATATAAAAAATAACCGAGGAATTGCTTATGCTGCTTTAAAAACGGTGTAAGTTAATACATTTTTTTACCAACACTTTAATACGTCCATCCTTTCCTCCATCCTTTTAAAAACTAGATGAGAGCAGTATTTCCTATATGACTACTCTGAGATCAAAGGTCTAATTAAATTGAGAGGTCACAGTCTCTTTTAAAATCCAGATCTAATCTTAGGCAGAGCATGTAATATAATAATAAGAATTTATTTATTTAATTTGGCACATTTGGGCTGGTGCGTGGAGAGGCGTGCGAAGAGGGTGATTGGCGACCCAGACTTAACTCGAAACGGTCTTCAAAGCCTGGAGCACAGGCGTAGAGTAGCCAGCCTTTCGGTCTTCTATAGGATGCATTCTGGTGAGTGTGCAAGGGAATTGCATGATTTAATTCCCCCATCTCCGTTCCATCATCGGACGACCCGTCGTACGGCGAGTTTCCACCCTTACGTTGTTAACACCACTGCGATCCGGACGAAGCGTTTTGCTTCTTCCTTTATACCGCGTACATCGAGGGACTGGAACAATTTGCCAGCGTCGGTGTTTCCGTCACACTACAATTTGAGTGTCTTCAAGGCTAGAGTGAATAGACTCTTAATAAACTAGCGCGCTTTACCATCAACGATCGCATCACTGCTTACCATCAGGCGGGATTGCGGTCAAGCACTGGTTTATAAGGCGCAGGCTAGCGGGGGGCTAGCAGCGGGCAGCTCGCCCGGTAAGGATCAATCTCGGGATTCCGGCGCGTTGTGTTTCACGCGCGCCTCAAAGAGATGTCAGCACATCGTGACGGGGTCCTTGAAGATCGATGCCTCTGGGTCAAGGTTGCGGGTTGGTTAAAAAAGAAACCGTGGTCCTGGCGCACAGGCAAGTGAAGAAACACGGGTGGGTTTAGTCAGTAAAAGTCTGACACGCCCTTTCACTTTGCCCAGAGTGGGATAGGTCATTTATTGATTTCCGAAACAGAACAAAAACAAGGGCTTGTTATATAAAATGAAATTATATTAAATTACATGAATTAAACTGACAATTACATTACATTAAATTTAAATAACACTTTTTATTAAATTAAACATATTCTTCCCTGCCGTACGAGCTACCTTGATATCTAGATACGAGTCTGAATTAATGGTCTTTTGAGAAAATTACAACACAGATTGAGTGGACTTCATTGCATACATTTGTCGATAAACATGCAATAAGATCATCATCAGATCATGCAATTATCACGAGCTCAACGAATTTTTAGGCATATCTTCCATTTGTCTACCGCAACCCAGAAAGATAATAGACACTTCGGATCAATTATGGCGTCATTGAATTTAAATGGTTATCTGTCCACGTGACCTTGTACGGTTGATATCGAAAAATAAATTACAGCCGAAGGTCGAATATTGAATGATCGATTTATATTTAAGTGACATCTCTAAGTGAGGCTATTATCGCTGTGAAATTGATACATTTTCTTAATTAAACACTAGCTGCGTCTCGTGGTTTTACCTGCGAAAGTTTCGAACCTTCGAGAATATCGAGATAAAAATTATCCTCTGTTTTTGTTTTATTTCTGATTGTGTGTCTGTGTGGCAAAAGCCATCTAAATCAGTGCAGTAGTTTTTGCGTAAAAGAGTAGCAAACATCGACAATACTCACAAACTTTCGCAGTTAAGTATAATATTAGTAAGATGATTTCGAATTCGAATACGATGGGAATATTTATTTAATTATTTATGTACAAACAATAAAATACATGAAGATATGACCAGATTAAGAACTAAGTGCAAAGTTGCTGCTTATTTCTTAAAAAAATTCTTTCGGCAGACCTTGCTGCCAATGCCAATCTTGTAGCATTCAATGCCGCCAAAATACAGACGTGTCTTTTCACCGCCAAAAGGGCCCGTTCACCTTGGCTCCTTCTTTTCGAAATGTATCCTTGGAATGTACCGACCGCCTTCAGCTTTTGGGAGTTGAGATTTCATCGAACCTAAACTTTGGGTGGTTTATTGAGTCCAAGGCCAAGGTGGCTGCCAGGAAACTTTGCGTTATCGCAAAGGTCCGGCAGTACTTCACCCCAGGGCAGCTTCTAACGTTATTCAAAGTACAGGTCCGTTCGTGTGTGAAGTACTGCAGCCACATTTAGGCTGGTACTGCTAAGTGTCACCTGGCCACTTTGGATTCAGTGGAGAGGCTTGCGAAGAGTCTGATTGGTGACCCTGATTTTACTCGAGAGGGTCTCCAAAGCCTAGAGCACAGGCGTAGAGTAGCCAGCCTTTCGGTGTTCTATAGGATGCATTTTTGGGAATGTGCGAGGGAATTGCATGATTTAATTCCCCCATCTCCGTTCCACCACCGGAAAACCCGTCGTACGGCGAGTTTGCACCCTTACGTTGTTAACACAGCTACGATCCGGACGAAGCGTTTCGCCTCCTCCTTTATACCGCGTACATCGAGGGATTGGAAAGATTTGCCAGCGTCGGTGTTTCCGTCGGACTACAATTTGAGTGTCTTCAAGGCTAGAGTGAATAGGATCTTAATAAACTAGTGCGCTTTACCTTCAACGATTGCGTCAATGCTTACCATCAGGCAGGATTGCGGTCAAGCGCTAGTTTATAATTCATAAAAAAAAGAACCTGCGAAAGGAGAAGTAAAACAGAAATGTAGATAAATAGTGTGTAAGAACAAGGAGGAAAAAATATGAATATGATAAGTATAAAAGTCTTTAAATAATTCTAAAAATAATTACATAAGTGTACTTAAATAAAAACATAATACTAAAATATGTAAGTACATATGTATGTATCTATGTAATGAAGAAATTCTCACAATAAAGAAGACAGGTAATGTCTTTCTCTTTAGTCGACGTTTAAATATAGAAATCGGGAATGTTAGGCGGAATATCTAATTAACCACATTCTAGAGCTGTCAGTTTCAATATTCCACAATAATAAACACAAAGCATTTATTTCAAATAAATCAATTAGTGGTCAGCTTTGAATTGCAAATAGTTCGGCTAGTAATAAAGATGAAGGTAGTTGCCCATTCCAAAGCGTGGCCGGTACCTTTAGAGAAGACCTGACTGATTCTGTTTTAAACAAAATATCTATTGGTAACATCATTTATGTTCAAATAATGCATATGAGAATGAAGTAGATAGGCATGTCCAATTAAAATATAATAATAAATAAGCCGTGGCAGCTATGGAATGACCAGTCTTCATTTCAGCCGAAAGATGCATCTCCACGACGACCGGTCTTGCGCCTCTCGTATCCAGCGGTTTCCCGCGACCTTCATCAGATCATCGGTTGCGTTGCGTCTGCGTCATTCGATGCGTGGTCGTCACTCGAGAACCTCGTGGCGCCGATCGGCGGCTATCTCTCCCGTCCGACCCTGGTCCAGACCATGGTCCGGAGCGAGAGTGCATGGCAGGCCAATACCTCCTTCTCCGAAGCAGTAATGCCGGCAAAGGCGGAGGCGGAGCGCGTGAGGGAGTGGAAATTTGAGCGGCCTCACCTCTCTAGCCACCCGTTTTTCACGCGCACCTCAACGAGATGTCAGCACATCGTGACGGGTTGCGGGTTGTTTAAAAAAGAAACCGTGGCCCTGGCGCACAGGCAAGTGAAGAAACACGGGTGGATTTTAGTCAGTAAAAAGTCTGACACACCCTTCCGCTCTGCCCAGAGCGGGAGAGATCATTTGGTGATTTCCCATTGCAAAAAAAAGTCTAATCGATAAAACAGTATATAACAGTATACGCCACGCAATGGCTACTAAATTAAAATGCATACAAACAATAAAATACATGAAGATATGACCAAGTTAAGAACTAAGTGCAAAGTTGATGCTTATTTCTTAAAAAAGTTCTTTCAGCAGACCTTGCTGCCAATGCCAATCTTGTAACATTCAATGCCGCCAAAATACAGGCGTGTCTTTTCAGCGCCAAAAGGAGCCCGTTCACCTTGGCTCCTACTTTTCGAAATGTATCCTTGGAATGTACCGACCGCCTTCAGCTTTTGGGAGTTGAGATTTCATCGAACCTAAACTTTGGGTGGTTTATTGAGTCCAAGGCCAAGGTGGCTGCCAGGAAACTTTGCGTTATTGCAAAGGTTCGGCAGTACTTCACCCCAGAGCAGCTTCTAACGTTATACAAAGCACAGGACCGTTCGTGTGTGGAGTACTGCAGCCACATTTGGGTTGGTGCTGCTAAGTGTTACCTGGCCACTTTGGATTCAGTGGAGAGGCGTGCGAAGACGCTGATTGGTGACCCTGATTTAACTTGAGAGGGTCTCCAAACCCTAGAGCACAGGCGTAGAGTAGTCAGCCTTTGTGTGTTCTATAGGATGCATTTTGGGGAGTGTGCGAGGGAATTGCACGATTTAATTCCCCCATCTCCGTTCCACCATAGGGTGACCCGTCGTACGGCGAGTTTGCACCCTTATGTTGTTAACACCACTACGATCCGGACGAAGCGTTTCGCCTCCTCCTTTGTACCGGGTACATCGAGGGACTGGAACAGTTTGCCAGCGTCGGTGTTTCCGTCGGACTACAATTTGAGTGTCTTCAAATAATAAACTAGTGCGCTTTACCATCAACGATTGCGTCACTGCTTACCATCAGGCTGGATTGCGGTCAAGCGCTAGTTCATATTTTATAAAAAAAAGAACCTGCGAAAGGAGACGTAAAACAGAAATGTAGATAAATAGTGTGTAAGAACAAGGAGGAAAAAATATGAATATGATAAGTATAAAAGTCTTTAAATAATTCTAAAAATAATTACATGAGTGTACTTAAATAAATACATAATACTAAAATATGTAAGTACATATGTATGTATCTAATGAACAAATTCTCACAATATAGAAGACGGGTAATGTTCTTTAGTCGACGTTTAAATATAGAAATCGGGAATGTTAGGCGGAATGTCTAATTAACCACGTTCTAGAGCTGTCAGTTTCAATGTTCCACAATAATAAACACAAAGCATTTATTTCAAATAAATCAATTAGTGGTCAGTTTTGAATTGCAAATAGTTCGGCTAGTAATAAAGATGAAGGTCCAAAGCGTCCATTCCAAGGCGTAGCCGGTACCTTTAGAGAAGACCTGACTGATTCTGTTTTAAACAAAATATTTTTTTTTTATAAATTATAAACCAGCGCTTGACCGCAAACCCGCCTGATGATAAGCAGTGATGCGATCGTTGATGGTAAAGCGCGCTAGTTTATTAAGAGCCTATTCACTCTAGCCTTGAAGGTACTCAAATTGTATTGCATCCTATAGAATACCGAAAGGCTGGCTACTCTACGCCTGTGCTCCAGGCTTTGGAGACCGTTTAGAGTTAAGTCTGGGTCGCCAATCAGCCTCTTCGCACGCCTCTCCACCGAATCCAAAGTGGCAAGGTGACATTTCGCAGCACCAGCCCAAATGTGGCTGCAGTACTCCACACACGAGCGGACCTGTGCTTTGTATAAAATTAGAAGCTGCCTTGGTGTGAAGTACCGCCGGACCTTGGCGATGACGCCTAGTTTTCTGGCAGCCACCCTGGCCTTGGACTCAATGAACCGCCCAAAGTTAAGGTTCGAGGAAATCTCAACTCCCAAAAGCTGAAGGCGGTCGGTATACTCCAAGGATACATTCTGAAAAGTAGGAGCCAAGATGAACGGACTCCTTTTGGCGGTGAAAAGACATCATTCATGTTCAAATAATGCATGTTAGAATGACGTAGATAGACATGTCGTCAAAAGTGTCAGTAATAATAAGACGAGAAAAATGTAATACCAATTAAAATATAATAATAAATAAGCCATGGCAGCTATGGAATGACCAGTCATCATTTCAGCCGAAAGATGCATCTCCACGACGACCGGTCATGAGCCTCTCGCATCCAGCGGTTTCCCGCGACCTTCACCAGATCATCGGTTGCGTCTGCGTCATTCGATGCGTGGTCGTCACTCGAGAACCTCGAGGCGCCGACCGGCGGCTATCTCTCCCGTCCGACCCTGGTCCAAGCCATTGTCTGGAGCGAGAGTGCATGGCAGGCCAATACCTCCTTCTCCGAAGCAGTAATGCCGGCAAAGGCGGAGGCGGAGCGCGTGAGGGAGTGGAAATTTGAGCGGCCTCACCTCTCTAGCCACACGTTTTTCACGCGCACCTCAACGAGATGTCAGCACATCGTGACGGGTTGCGGGTTGTTTAAAAAAGAAATCGTGGCCCTGGCGCACAGGCAAGTGAAGAAACACGGGTGGATTTTAGTCAGTAAAAGTCTGACACACCCTTCCGCTCTGCCCAGAGCGGGAGAGATCATTTGGTGATTTTCCATTGCAAAAAAAAGTCTAATCGATAAAACAGTATATAACAGTATACGCCACGCAATGGCTACTAAATTAAATCGCAGTTCATACCACCTAAGAGAGTATAGTAATTATTTTGGATATTAAAAACTTTATGCCTCTGCATAATAAGCTTTGCAGTGTGTTCATTTCTGAACAGCGCCATCTAGTCGTCTCACGAAACTAATTCAAAACCTCATAACGAAAAGTCGACTTTAGGCTCTCCGTGCACCTTTTTCTTCACTAGTATATTAGTAATATTAGTAGAATTATCTACTATAGTAAGAAGAATGGTATCAATTTCATTCAGTGGAGGTAGTGGGTTAGTATTAGTAGTGGATAACGCCGACAGCTTCTGAACCTAGTTTTCGCCCAAAATATTATTTTCCTACATAACTGTATATAATTCTGTTGCTTTCAGGTATACAGTAGAAGTAAGCTTATTTTTGCATATGTGCGGAACTTGTTGTATTTATCAAATAGTAATCGCACATTCGATGAGACTGGTAAGTCATGTTTTCTGAATTTTTTTGCGATGTCATCATTAATATTGGTATACTCGAATCGCTTTAGCGTGACAATAGAGGTCATTGCCCTTTCCTTGGTTTCCTTTTCTTGTGTTTTGCTTTTTCGTTATTCCCTCAACCAATTCTTTATTTTTGTAAACTTTTGCCGTCACATTTACCGCAAATAAACGTTTTTCTTCCTTTTTTTATTAAGTTTAGTTGGTTCAATGGAGAAAGTTGTTTCCCATTCCACACGTTTATATATGACCACGCCCGTCTGATAAAGTTTGTTTTTATTTTACAAGCGACATACGCTTTACTTTATTTACTGCATTTAAACGCAGCATAGCATAGTCACAGCGTGTTTATGCACTCAGAAGAAAAGATTATTTTATTTGCGGTAAACAAGATGAATATAAAGACTAAAACAATATATAGAGTGGTGCTGACAATACGACAATAAATGAAAACACGAACAATGCTGGTTCATAGGAATAATCCTAAACCATAGAAAAAAAACCTAGCATCAAAAATAAACAAATTTTAAATTTCAAACAAACTAAATCTCATAAAATTGCAAATAGAATAGAACATCCTTTAAAAATTTTGGTTCACTGACCTCCGATCGGCGACAGCGCGATCCTGTATCGACTTGCTTTTTTCGCGCTATTATTATTAAAGTTTTATACCGCAGGATGCTGCGGTCATTAACCTGTAAGCGCTTGCTTGTCAACGTGTACATCATTTAAAAAATGTGAAAAGTGAAAAATAATTTCCTGTGACTAAACTAATGGACATATTATTATGATTTTTTATGGGTATGAGAATGTGTTGAGGTACACGATGTTTAATTTATTGTCGTATTGTCAGCACCACTCTGTATATAATAAGTTGACTTTGACTTTGTTCATTCTTCATTTCAATCCATTCTTCTGTGGAATGCGCTTCCTCTTGATATAAGGATGGCCGCCACTCGGTTTGCATTTAAGGGGAAATTGCAGAGTTATTTTCGCAACAATTAGGGTAGAGTTATTGCTACACCTCTCTCCCAAATTTTAGTTTTGTATGTATATATTATAAGTGTATATTTTGGTAATAGTATGTATGTATATTTAGCTTATTTAAGTATTTTTTTTTAATAGTGTTAAGAGGTTTTCTTTTTTTTTTCTTTACATTTTTTTTCTTTCAAACGAAAGCACCTACCATCTTATCTCTTCACCACCTGTGGTTGACTGGTAGAGAATGTCTAAGGCATTAAGTCCGCCTCTGTACATTTCATGTGCGAAAGATTAAATAAATAAATTAATAAAATATACATCACTTCCACGCAAAACGTCCTCGTCGTCTCGTCGCTCAGTATAATGCTAAGACCCTATACGAGACAGAACCTCAGCGCTGGTTTTCAGTGACAACCAGCGACCGATTGACGTGATGACGTTAACTGGCGTAGAATATAATTAATAGATATAAAACAACAATCATAACCACTGCCCATCAACCATCAATTACTATGTAACCACAAGTAAAGCGCGCATTGTTATTATACATAACCTTTAAAGTGACTTTTTGAATCGAACACAGATTATAAGCAGCTTACATTCCGGTATTTTCGCGTCGCTGTCTGATATTAGAATGTACATATTAATCACTACTCCTTTGTTGCTTCCACTGTGCCTTATAAGAAGCTTAAAACTTTTGGCACCATTTGCCCTGATAGCTGATGTTTTTACGGGTAAGAATTTTATGACTTTTATTATATTTTTAGTTCCGTAGTGTAGCACAATAAATAACCTCCTAACCGATTTCGTGGTCGCTAACAATGGGCCTTATAAGAAAACTGAAGGTCACTCAAAGGGAAATGGAGAGGGCGATGCTTGGGGTTTCACTGCGTGATCAAATCAGAAATGAGGAGATCCGCAGAATAACGAGAGTTATCGACATAGCCCGAAGTATTGCAAAACTTAAGTCACAGTGGGCTGGGCACATTGCCTGTAGGACCGATGCCCAATGGGACCGACGGGTTCTCGAGTGGTGCATTGGAAGATGCAGCGGAGGTAGGCCACTAAAAGGTGGACCGACGACCTGGATACGGGAGGCGTAAGACCGGTCGTCGTAGCAATCTTTGGAGGCCTATGTCCAGCAGTGGAATGTCTTTCGGCTGAAATGATGATGATGAACCGATTTTGTTCAGGGTGGCCAGAATCAATGTAGATTAACCAGATATGCAGGAAATACACTTGTGAAGCACAATTGTATGCGGAAAAACAGAGGCACTGTTTCATTGCTATCCAAGATGACTAGGGAGAGACCAGGCGCAGGACCAATGGCTTGACGTACTTTTCAAGGCACGGGACAAACCCTTATACTAAAACTTTATCATAGCTCGCAAATAACCCATTATGAGGTTGCAGTTATTTCAGTTTATTTTGTCATTACTTTTCCTCAGTCGTCGTCTTTTCGAGTTTAGAAGGTAAATATTTTATTTTTCCAGGCATATGTGTTTTCGCGACACTATATTATAGTCTATTGGCATATGAAGTTCACATTGAGGAGCGAGCGGCATGGAAGGACCTGCATGGATTTATCAGGATTTGTGGCATATGCTTGTATGGCACTTCGGGTATATGTGTCGCACTTCCCGTAGAAAACAACATGAGGAGACCCCGATTTTTTCCTTATGTCGTGCGATATGGTAAGAGTTTGGTACCCTTTTTTTGTTTTGGATGGGAAATCATTAAATGACTTCTCCCGCTCTGGACGGAGCGGGCCAGGCTTTAACTGACTAAACCACCCGTGTTTCTTCACTTGCCTATGCGGCGGGGTCATGGTTTCATTTTAAGTCATACGGCCCGAAGTTTGGTATCCTTAGGGCACATAATTGCCGAAAATACCTCCTTGCGATACACCTCGGACTTCTTGGAGATTTCCCTCGATGCCTGGCATATGTCTACGTGTCTATTTGCATGTATTTGTTTTAAAGGGATTGGGTGTGTTATGGCGCTCTTTAAAAGTCATCATTTCCATTTTAGCGTTTATCCCGGTTAGATCCGCGGCTTCCGCGTTGGAGCCTGGGGTCCGCTTACTTGCTCGATTTCCTCCATTACGCGCGATCTTTAGCATCCTGTGGTGTGAGATTGTTGGCATGCATGTCATCTCTTGCAACGTTAAGCCAGCACTTCTTTGGTCTACCCCGCTTGTTCCGGCCCGGCGAAGGTGCCATGGTAAGACATTTCTGACCCATGTAATAGGCCGGTGTATGTGTCTGTTCCTGCAGTGTTTGTCAGCTATGTCACGGACATGGAGACTGCCACGGATGCGATAGTTACTGATGCGGTCTTTCCGCGTCCACACATCTACCGCAGCATATTCATCTCCGTGACACGCAGCGCCTGCTTCTGTTGCTCAAGCACAGGCCATGCCTCACTGCCATACAGAGAACAGCCCCCTAATCGGCGAACACATTTTTGTCAAATGATTGCAACTAGTTGGGATCGTTTGGACCGAACGGACCAATGGGCGGTCCGAACGATCCCAACTGATGCCAACTAATCGCTATCATTTGACAAATATGTGTTCGCCGATTAGGGGGCAGGTCTAATGATGGTTTTATAGACCTGCCCCTTAAGCTTAAGTTTGGGGTCACAAATGACATCTGTCACCTCGCGCCATTTTGCCCAAGCTGCGGAAATACGTGCCCTGCCGTCGCAATCAATGTCGCCGGACGCGTGGAGCACAGACCCCAAGTATTTAAACTGGTCTGTGCTCTGGACCATGTCTCCGCCTATGCGCACAGACACGGGGTCTGTCTTGTTGCTAGCTATATACACGGTCTTCGCCACATTGAGTTTCAGACCACCGTTCTCGAGCGTTCCACATATTCACATGCCGCACCGACCGATCCCTGTCCGCGTCCGCCAGCGCGATATCGTGAATCATTGATGCTATCCGACAAGACGTCTAATATCACGCTGAACAGAAACAGACTAAGAATGGAACCCTTTTTTTTTTGTTGGTATTGGGGAAGGGTTTAGTGTCACCAACAGCGGTCCTAACAACGGAATCGGAATTGAGTTACATGTCTCGAATTATGTCAACACATAGGCTTCTGTTACCCCTTTGGACCTCAGTGCCCATCAGATCACCCCCCGAGGGAAACAGTTGAAGGCCTTCTGCATATCAAGAAAGAGCATATGCAGAGGCGTGTTCTTCGATCTGTATCTCTCCATGGCGATCCTTAGAGCGAAGGTAGGATCCATGGTTCCATACCCTGGACAACAACCCGTATTGACACTCTGAGACAGCACACTCCTGCTGGATCCGGGAGTCTATAATCCTCTCAAAGAAATTCATGGTATAGGACATGACCTTTTTACCGCGGTAATTACCACACTTCTGTACCGAGCCCTTGCCTTTGAAGACTGGAGTAATAATACTCAGTATTCATTGGTTCGGGATTTTGCCGATCAGGAGCAAGCGGTTCAAAAAGTTATTTAACATGCCCACGCCGCGAGGACCCATCGCCTTCCAGACCTCAATGAGGACTCCGTCAGCTCCGACAGCTTTCTGATTCGCCATGCGACGAAGAGCCATATGGACTTCCTCAGGCGTTATCGAGGGCACTAACCCAAAATTTGGACTTTAAAAGTAACGTCAACATATCGATCAATTTAGAAACGGAATATTAGTTTTATCTTTAGTTACCATTATGCCACCATTCTCGGGTTTTTCGCTTGCGAGTGTGAACCCATAAAGGCATTTTAATTTGTATATTTAATATCGAAAACGGTAAAGGAAAACATCGTGAAGACTATGTATTAGGTCACATAAACAAGAAGAAAATATGTGAAGCCTATCAACTCGCTCTAGGTCTGGGTGGTAAATTACGGCCCATTCGCTCTCAAAGAGTAAATGCCATGTTTTAGTAGTTTGACCGATACAAATGCTTAGTACCCTTTTTATTGTGGATGGGAAATAATGAAATGACCTCTACGTTTCTCACTCATTGACTAAAACTCACCCGTGTTCTTTCACTTGCCTGTGCGCCAGGCCGCAACAATCATCAGCAGGCATCGATCTTCGTGGATCCCGTCACGATGTGCTGACATACCCTTACACTTTTTGGTGATAAACCTAATATTGGATTTCTTTTTGTTTCAGCTACAGTGATTGTAATTTTATTATCAGCTACGACGGGATTTTTTGGATATTGGGCCTGGGGCGAAGAATGCAAAAGTCCAATCACTGTTCACATGCCACGAAACACGTAAGAATCACTGGTAAAAGGAGAATGGGTTCAAATCCTTCTGGTAGTACGAGGAATTAAATGCGGTGACCTCGACGTTGATAGACTGTGTTTAAAGATTCAACGAAAATTAAGTGACAATATATGCAGCCGCTTAAAAGCAGCCTGATCTTGGCGGAGCAGAAGGGCGCGTCAGACCTTTACTGACTAAAACCCACCCGTATTCCTTCTCTTCATTGTATGTCAGGGACCACAATATCTCTTTCGAATGTCTTTCTGCCCTGGTAGGCATCGATTTTCGTGGACACCGTAACGAAGTGCTGACGTCTCTTTGAGGAGCGCGTGAAATACGTTGATCGACCCGGGTCTGGTTTTTACTAGGCGGCGAGTTGCCCACTGATCCAAACAAGCCTGTACTTAGTTCAATGTTGTGACTCGACCAGACCGTCACCTACGGTACCCGCTCCCTCACTCCGCCTTATCCTTTGCCAGCATCACTGCTTCGTAAAAGGAGGTGACGGCCTGCCATGCACTCGCGCTTCGGACCATGGCCTGGACTAGGGCCGGACGCGAAGGATTGGTAGCGTGGATACTGATGAAGTGCGATGCTGGCCGGCTGCGCGCAAGCAAATTTACCACCCCCTCCTACCCGACCGCTACTCCACGCCACGGTCGCCCGGTGCGGATTGTTATTCTCGACAAACTTATCGAATTTTAGGAGTAACATAATACTAAACTTTCAGCTTCACAACGATTCTGCAATTTCTGTTGGTGATGATGCTGAGTACCACATTTGCTGTTAACTTTTGGGTGCCCTTCCAAATAATTTGGCATTACATGATGAGGAAACATAAAAGGTTTTGTTTCTATCAATTCAAACATCTTTCATCAGAATCAGCTTATAGTGTTCTCACTTCTGGGATAGGTCCCGCTGGGGTAGGGTGACAAGGCTGTAATCCAGCATGTGGTTCTAAATATTTTTCTAGACAATCTTAAAGCAGCGGTGATAATCATAGGTCGGAATAGGTAAAGTGATTTTTGGTACTTGTATCATAAATGTGCAGAGAAAGAATAACGTGGATAAGCCATTTTCCCGGAATGTGATTCCGGATCCAAGTAAATATTGTTAATATTGGTAGTGACATTATTATTACTCAATTTATTTAAAGGAAGGTAACAGAATTAATCTAATTTATTATTTACTTGCATTAATACATTTCAATATTTTATTTTGAGCCTCTAATTAAGGGTATTGCCAATCAAACGGTTTTACGACTTAAATTTCAACCAATTCCGTAAATCCGGAGGAATGTCCATATTAATATATATACGTTTCTGATCAATGACCCCAATTCACTCTACCTATTCCGACCTATGGTGATAATAAAATCCAATTCCTTGAAAACTCAAAGTTAGCGAGTTAATTACGAAAAATACTAACAGTAGAAATGGCTTTCGTTTTATCAGCGCTAAACAGTTTAGATGGGATAAAATAAACATATATTATTTATGTAAATACATAAATCGACCTGTGCAACTGTTATGATATATTCAACCTCATCCCTATAATTCCAAAACTATAGAAATTGATTCAATACTTATCGATTCGAGTATCGTTTTTTCTTCTGTCTGTTTAATCAATATTATCATAATCACACAATCACACAATTGGTGCAGTGGCTGAGCGATCGACTGCTGCGCCGCGTGTCGCGGGTTCGATTCCCGCACGGAACAAATATTTGTATGACCTACAATTAGTTGTTCCGAGTCTGGCTGTTTGTGAATGTGACTTTATACAGTATGTTAAGAAAACCCTGTCCGACCCATAAGGATAATAAAGGTTAGGTAAACACATGACCAAATATAATATAAAAATTTACGTAATCATCATAGTACCAATACAAATGATTTTTGAAATAATCTTTTATCCCGCGAATCAATTCCAACTTCCCCGAAATTTGGTAATTATTAAAAAGTGACAACACCGGTATTATTATGAGCGAATAGCGATGCGACCACGTGCCGCGTGCCCTGCCGCCCGCCGCCCGTAAGTTGCATAACGCACATATATTAAGTTACCTCTTTTTGCGAAATAATATTTATTTTTTTAGGGGGATTTTTTTTTAAGTTTAGCCCGGTTTTGTATGCATTAGTAGAATCAGTTATCGCTAACAACACCTTCACGGGTCGGACAGGGTTTTCTTAACATACTGTATGTTTGTAAACGCACCCACGATACAGGAGAAATTCCTATTGTGGGGCAGCGTTTAAATAAAAAAAAACAACCTATAATGTTGGGACTCCTCTCGGTGAGTGGAAGTGAGCCATAATCCACCACGCTGGCCCAGTGCGGCTTAATAGATGTCATATGTCTTCGGAGTTTTGGCTCTAGGACAAGCCGGTATCCTCGCGATGTTTTCCTTCACCGTTTTGGGAGCAGTGGTGATGAACTAAGTTACATAAAGTAAAGAGCCTGTTGGGTTCGAACCTATGACCTATAACCTGTAACTCCCGGCCGATACCACTAGGCCACCGCTACTAGCCCGATCAGTATCAGGTGTAGAATGTTGCAGTAGACGGGATGTAGGCAGGGAATGGAACCCCTGTATTGGGTCCGTGCTACCGGAGTGAGTTTATTGTGTTCACTAATCTTACAAAGTATTAATCTAAATAACATCGACTACGCGTGTACAGTAAATAGCATAATCGGCGCAATAATTTAATGCTAAGTAATAAGTAAAGTTAAGTCTTGCCGCCAAGCGATTTGTCGTGTTCCGGCATGATGTCTGATGAAGCTGTACGGAGGACGGGTCTGAGAAGTTGTGTTGCGATGTGTGTCGGGTACGATGCGCCAAATGCTGTTGTGTTGGGAGTTTGATCGTGGAGGGTCTTCAGATCAATCTCCCTTTGACGCAGCATCGTTGGTTGTTGAGTTTAACATTGCATCATCTCGCTCCACTGCCGTCTTCCTTCCTATTCGCTCAGTTTTTCTCAGTGAATAGGCTCGTTAATAAACTAGCGCGCTTTACCATCAACGATCGCATCACTGCTTACCATCAGGCGGGATTGCGGTCAAGCGCTAGTTTATAATTATTAAAAAAAAAAATCATTTGGCGATGCTGGTACAGATTTTTAATCTAATTAAATGTATGTAATTGACAGGAAACTATTGTAAATTATTTCATTAACACTGCTCTCAAAACGGTGAAAACAGCAGGTCCTAGAGCCAAACTTTGAACAACTTTGAAAACATGTAATGTCTACCAATCCACACTGGCCTGGCGTTGTAGATTAAGGCCCACTCCTTCTCACCGAGGTGGCGAGTGACCCAGGTGTCGGAACATTATGGGTTGATTATGTTATGTTATACAGGAAACTACCATGTTGGGAACGAATATATCGAGCCCTAATGGCGCTACTAGTAATGGCGGCCGCTCTGATTGCTCCTCATACGATTCCAGTTATGATTTTTGTAAGTATTTCCGAGTATAACCACAGACTAGATATGTCCCATACGGTTGCACTGCGTGATTTGAAGCAGGAATGAGAAGATCCGCAGAAGAACGAGAGTAACCGACAAAGCCCGAAGAATTGAAACACTAGAGTGGTAATGTGCCGGGCATATTGACCGTAGGATCGATGCCCGTTGGGGCTGACGGGTTCTCGAGTGGCGACCACGCACTGAACGCAGCGTGGGTAGGCCCCCGAAAAAGTGGACCGACGCCCTAGTGAGGGTCTCGGGAAACCGCTGGATGCGGGAGACGCAGGATCGGTCGTCGTGAAGATTCTTGGGGGACGCCTATGTCCAGCAGTGGATGTCTTTCAGCTGAAATGATGATGATGATGATATGTCACAGCGAACTTGTTAAATTAGCCGATTATTCAGCTGCCAGACCTTTGGAAGTAGTACGTGCCATGCTTCACTCTCTCGCCTCTTACTGGTTGATCACAGTTCCAACCCGGCGCATTTGATCAGGATGGCTTAGCTTATTTACTGCACCCGGTTCAGCTCGCACGTGATTGGTTACAGTTCCAACTTAAACTTACCATACCATTTGGGTCATTAATTGAATGACCGCCGTTTAGTTAAGAGGCTAGGCGGTTAACTAAATGGCTGATTATGCCAATAACTTATATTGAAATGTAAAAGTTGATGACTTGAAACACAGGTTTGAATAAACCTAGTTCGAGGTTAATCAGCATATAATGTGTCAACTCCTGGGACAGAAGCCACTGTGAGAAGGATTGGACCGTAATTTCGTCGTCATCAACCTTTTTATCGACCCACTGCTGGGCACGGGTCTCCTCTCATACAGAGAAGGATTGAGCGTAATCACCACGCTTGCTCAATGCGGGTTGGCGATTTCAGACTTATAAAGTCCAGGTTTCCTCAAGATGTTTTCCTTTACCTTCAGTCATTGGTGTCCAAGATATACTTGGAAAGTACATATAACTTTAGAAAAGTTACATTGGTACTTGCCTGACCTGGAACTGTGACTCTCGCACTCATACTTGAGAGGCTGGTGTTTTAAATACTAGGCCACCACGACTTACGACCATATTTTACCACACAGAATGATTGCTCTACGACATGCCGGTTCTCTTACGATGTTTTCCTTCATCGGTTTGAGAGCAGTGGTGATGAAATAATTTATACAAAGTAAAGCGCCTGAAGTCGTGAAGTACCAATGTAACTTTTCCTAAAGTTGTATGTACTTTCTAAGTATATCTCGGACACCAACGACTGAAGGTGAAGGAAAACATCTTGAGGAAACCTGGACTTTAAGTCTGAAATCGTCACCCCGCATTGAGCTAGCGTGGTGATTACGCTCAATCCTTCTCTGTATGAGAGGAGACCTGTGCCCAGCAGTGGGACGATAAAAAAAACGTTGGTGATGATGATGAAAGCGCCTGATAGGGTTCGAAACCTTTCTTCTCCTTTCCTTTTTTTTTAGGATACTTTACCATTAACTTCTATTTATGTATTTTCAGATTGGTCAATTCTTTCTTGGTTTCATTGCCTTAGTATTTCCAGCCTTTATAGAATTTTTGGTAGACTGGGAAGAACAGTATGCATGTAGAACCAGGTAAAGGAAACCTTTTTATCATCGTCAGCTCAATCATACTATAATGTTCTCACTGTTAGGCATAGGCCTCCATTTTTAAAAGTGAGTGGGCCAAAATGACTTACTAATAAGGCTCGACTGATATAGGCTTTTCGTTCTCGACCGAGACCGAGACCCAGACCGAGAAAAAAATTATATCTCGTCCGAGAACCAGAATTTAATATAGTACTAAATGTTTATCGAAATTAACTGTTTTAATAATCAAAGGTAAATAACAATATATTGTAACTTAAAAAAGCAATTTTTCGGCATTTTCGCCCTTTAAAGAGTGTCACCTGCTATGCTAGTAAGCGGCGCAGATAAAAAATTATTGGTTGCAGGCCTAAGCGTCTTATAAGGCGAATAAAACCAATACTTAAAAGTATTAGCATTTCTTTGCAGTTTTGGCTCTTTAAGAAAGCTACTTACAGTCTCGGCCATGATCAAGAATCTCGGCTATAATTATCCGAGAAACGAGACGAATTTCTCGGTTGGATTTGTAGCCGAGGATGCCGAGACTTAGACTGAAATCTCGGTCGAGTCTTACTTACAAACAATCGATCCGCTTACAGTGGCTTCGTATCATTTTCTGCCTTTTTGATTCATATATTTTAAGTGTTCTCCTTTCTACATAGAGCATTATAAAAAGGGGGTATTATAAAATCTCAGATTATTTAGAAGACAATAAAGTTTGAAATTGAGCTGCTCGCTCTGCTAAGCAATGCCATTAAGCAATATGCGTAATTATGCTACAATGGGGTATTTGATTTAAAAAAACCAATTATTCCGTCAGTCAGATTTCCAAACAATACTAGACACGTATTTTTTCTTTTATCATATTAACAAAAAATGAAGACGACACAGTGCGTTGAAAACTCGGGTAACGTCACTGCACGTTATACTTTTTAGCGCGCAGTGACGTCATCAGTCACAACTCCTGATCTTTGATGCCTTTTATATTTGTCAATTTTTATTGATTTGATAAAACAAAATATACATATCCAATATTTTTCTATAATCTGAATGACGAACTAAATATAATCAATATTTTTTTTTCCCAGGAAACATCTAAATCACTGTTTTTTTTTTTATATAAAATCACGTAATTTGATTGTTATGTACAAAGCAAACCAATATTATTATTGTAAACATCTTCATTTTCCATTTCTGAACTTGAAAAAAGATGACGATCCCTGAGTTCGTTTCGGCTTTTCTTCTCAGAGGTAGTCAGTTAGGAAAAACCGGCTCCATCTAGTTTAAAAAAATATGACGTGTAAAAGTGATCAGTGATCCTAGTTGCATACTTAACGATTTCATTTCATTTCATTTCTACGCTAATCCTAATTAAAAAATAATTTCTAAAATAATCTAATAACTTCATATTCCTTACATTAAGTTTTACTTGCATCACAACTTCAAATATTTACATGATGAGTTTTTCGTTCAATTAATTCTGAAATCAACTTCATTTACACTAGAACTATATTCGTTCAGCACCTAATTGTAAAAGGATTCGGATATGATATAAAGAAGCGTAAGGAAAATGACAAGCCGACGATACCTCTCTGCGATACCTCGTGATCCAGGCACCACCAAGTAAAACAAAGAAATGCTAATAGATATTCATGAGGTCAGGCGGCAGTCGCTTCATGGAAAATATCGAAGTTTAGCTAAATGAGCAGTTTACACTGGTATAGTGGACCCCAGACTCCAAAGCTGAAAAAGCTTTGGATGTGACTGGGATTAACGCTGAGATGATGATGGCTAATAGACATGAGATCAGCAGTGTCCTAGTGGTATCTGTCGCGACTTACAAGTTGTAGGTCATAGGTTCGAATCCCATCAGGCCCTTTCTTCTTCTTCCTCAGCCTATGGATGTCCACTGCTGGACAAAGGCTTTCCACGCTGACCGGTCTTGTGCATTCATCGGCTTCGGGGCATCGGTTGGGGGCCTCCCTACGCTGCGTTTTCCAGAACGTGGCCGCCACTGCACAACCTTACTGCCCCATCGGCCATCGGTTCTACGAGCAATGTGCCCTGCCCACTGCCACTTAAGTTTAGCGACTCGCAGAGCTATTTTGGTGACTTTAGTTCTTCTGCGGATCTCCTCATTTCTGATTCGATCACGCAGAGAAACTCCGAGCATAGCTCTTTCCATTGCCCTTTGTGTGACTCTGAGCCTTCGTATGGGGCCCATTGTGAGCGACCACGTTTCAGTTCCGTAAGTCATCACTGGCAACACACACTGGTCAAAGACATTAGTCTTGAGACACTGTGGTATCTATCAGGCCCTTTACTTTGTGTAAATTATTTCATCCCCACTGCTCTCAAAACGGTGAAGGAAAACACCGTGAGGAAACCGGCATGTCCCAGAGCCAAAAACTGCCCTAGGCTAGCGTGGTAGATTACGACTCACTCCCTGTCACCAAGAGTAGGGCTGTGTCCCAACACTGGAAAATCAGCCTATAATAGGCTTTTTTTTTTTATTAAAATATAAACCAGCGCTTGACCGCAATCCCGCCTGATGGTAAGCAGTGACGCAATCGTTGATGGTAAAGCGCACTAGTTTATTAAGAGCCTATTCACTCTAGCCTTGAAGACACTCAAATTGTAGTCCGACGGAAACACCGCCGCCGGCAGATTGTTCCAGTCCCTCGATGTACGTGGTATAAAGGAGGAGGCGAAACGCTTCGTCCGGATCGTAGAGGTGTTAACAACATAAGGGTGGAAACTCGCCGTACGACGGGTCGTCCGATGGTGGAACGGAGATGGGGGAATTAAATCGTGCAATTCCCTCGCACACCCCCCAAAATGTATCCTATAGAACACTGAAAGGCTGGCTACTCTACGCCTGTGCTCTAGGCTTTGGAGACCAACTCGAGTTAAATCAAGGTCACCAATCAGCCTCTTCGCACGCCTCTCCACTGAATCCAAAGTGGCCAGGTGACACTTAGCAGCACCAGCCCAATCAGCCAACAGGCTGATTCTGTTTTGTTCTGCACATGCCGAAAGAAATACATCTATACTCGATTCGCTATAGCAACTCAGTTGAACTATTTGTCTTCTGAATTAATGAGGCTTCAAATGAATTATTTAGTTTTTGCGCAGTGAGGCGTGGCCTATCCTTGAGCGACACAAGCAGGAGCTGCGTGTCACGGAGATGAATGTGCTGCGGTGGATGTGTGGAGTTACGCGGAAAGACCGCATCAGGAACTCCCGCATCCGTGGCAGTCTCCGTGTCCGTGACATAGCAGACAAACTGCAAGAGAGTCGCCTGCGCTGGTACGGTCACGTCTTACGTAAATCGCCATGTTACGTGGGTATCAAATGTCTTGCCATAGTGCCTCCGCCGGGCCGGAACAAGCGAGGTAGGCCAAAGAAGTGCTGGCTTGACGTTGTTGTAAGATGACATGCGTGCCAACAATCTCACACCAAGGGATGCCAGAGATCGTGCGAAATGGAGGCGTAATAGTAGGAAAGCGGAGCCCGGGCTCCAACACGAAAGCCGCGGATGCGACGATGGATTATACCACCATGGCGTAGCGATAGCGAACCCCGCTCAGTGCAAATATTTGTATGCAGGATCATCACCATCATCATCAACCTTTTTATCGTCCCACTGCTGGGCACGGGTCTCCTCTCATACAGAGCAGGATTGAGCGTAATCACCATGCTTGCTTAATGCGGGTTGGCGATTTCAGACTTAGAAGTCCAGGTTTCCTCAAGATGTTTTCCTTCACCTTCAGTCATTGGTGTCTAAGATATACTTAGAAAGTACATATAACTTTAGAAAAGTTACATTGGTACTCGCCTGACCTGGAATCGAACCCGCGCAATCATACTTAAGAGACTGGTGTTTTAACCACTAGGCCACCACGTTGTATGCATAAATATGAATATTTGCACTGGTCTGGTCGTGCCTCGAAAAGCGCGTTATGCTATTAGACCTGGTTGCCATACGAACATCTAATGGCAGCCGTTACGGGTTGTTGAAGCCCACAAACGTCCAACAATTGGTCTAACTGCAATGCTTAGATATCGCCTTCGGGTTGTGGAGGTCAGACAGCAGTCACTTTACGGAAGATATCGAAATTTACCCAAAATCAGCAGTTAGATCGCATCACTGCTTACCATCAGGCGGGATTGCGGTCAAGCGCTAGTTTATAATTATTAAAAAAAAAAGTATTGTAGGGAGGCATCTTCGGCCAGTAATCACACTGATGGATGATTTCCACTCTGATATTAAATCGTGTACGCAGTATCGTCTCCAACACCATTTGGAAATATTCCTAGAGTAGGATCAACCGGTTGTATCTAAATATCTCCAAATTTTATGTGTGTACCTACATTCAATCGTAAACTAAAAAATTATCTTTTCGACTATAAACTAGCCAACACTACAATAGCCAGAGTTTACGATCAGAGACTTAGAAGTCACTTTTGGCTCGAAACTTCTCTTGACATAGCGGCTTGGTAAAATAGACTAGACTCCCATATTAACATTACAATAAAATGCCTATCTTACACAGAAAACAATTCAGATCTCGTGGCTTACAAAACCTTCGGGGTACATTGGAAATGAATTGAACCAAACTAATATTTTCTGAACATGTTTATTTAAAAAATGGAGGGACCCACTACAGCCTAAACTATTATAGATAGTCACAATTTAATTTTCGTAAAATATACTCCCATCCAATTATACTCAGACTGTTTTTTTTTAATTATGCCTCTATCTGTTCGATTCATGTCAAAAAGTCCCAAAAAAATTGCATCATTTTTCAACATTTTTGCATTTATTTTCCCCCAAAAAGTTTCAACTTTTCCAAAAACTTTAGCGAGATTTCACTATCGCTGAAAATTACCCCCTACCACCATAATTGAAAAAACATTTCCAATATTAAAATGTCTAATTTTAAATTGTCTACATTACAAAGCCGCGCACAGCTTGATCGCGGGCGTCTTCCCCGACACGCAATCGAAGCCGAAAGTGTGCTGCGACGGGCGATTGGCTCAGATCGCCTGTTGTCGTGTCCAATCAAATCCTTATGGCTTGAGAATTCGTGAACTCTAGTAATTATTGGTTAAGGTTAGGGGTTAAGGTCTTTCTTTATTCATAATTAAATTCAAACAATTGTTAAAAATAATAGGTAAAGGTTAGATACATTAAAACGCACCAATTGCGACTGTTGCTGGCTTGACATGACAAGGCAGTTTGTCTTCCGGTATCCCGCGGCATGCCGCGTACCGAGTGGACTGCGCCCCATTAACCGAAATGACTGCATGCCACAGCATCCCGCGGGTTGAAGCTGCATCATTGTATCGAAATGAAGTGAAATGAATTCTAAACTTATTGAAATGCGACTCAAAATAACTGGATTAATAATAAAATCTTATTTCATGCTTTCCCGTGCCAAGCCGGCAGTGAGTGCCAGCCATTATAGTTATTTTTTTACTATATAATACCTTATACATACATAGATAAACTAAAAATTTATGGTTTTGCGGAAATTTGCCTTTAGACTGACTACACTCTACTTTAAGGCGCTTAACACACAGCGTACCGCCTCGGTAGGTGGTGCAGCGGATCTCATGTCGCATTGACCTCTATTAAATCCATAGATGCCTAACACACATGCACCGCCCGACCGCACGGTCGAGCGGTACTCTTTAGTTAGCCGTCCGCGGCGGTACACGGAGCCGTGTGTGAATCACCTAAAGTGGTCAGTTAATTCATTTATATTGAATGCATGCGTGTTCCTCTAATTCTTTCTTTTCTTTATAGGGTGAGGTTCATTCACATCTTGAAGCACTTCAGCTTAGTTGTCCTGGGTTTGGCGCTCAGCCTATCGACTTTTTATTCAGTCAGAGACAAGCATTGAGGCAGATGTGACATTTTGTAAATATGTGTACATTTGTAAGTAGGTAGCTATTTTATTTTTGCGTAATTGTAACAAAATTACAATTTCAGATGATAACCTGTTTTATTTGTTTTTTGTTTGCCTTTAATGTGTCCCACTGCAGGGTAAAGGCCTTCCATTCACCGAATAAAGTTGTCAAAAAGATTCAACTAGGTCAATACTGTTCACAGCTTTTACGTTTTCAAGAAAAGATAGGGTGAATCAAATACTAACATAAATAATAATAAAATAGTAAAAAAACGATATTTTTGCATTATTACTTAACCAGGCTAGAACGAAGTAAAATCCTAAGTTTTAATTACACGACCGCAATCCGCAGCTGTCGTCAATGCTGTGTACGTAAACGACGCTCGTCATAAAGATCCATTTCTCATAATTGACACTCAGGCTTACAGCGAAACTGTAAACATAATGACGCAAGGATAAACGCTTTTTATTTTTCTAGACACATTTTTAAATGTTATAAATGGATTCTGTGTGCTGAGAACTGCGAGTCTATTTAGAGTGTATTTTTTTTCCTTCTTTGGGCGAAATTGTGTTGGTGTCAATTCCATCATCGTCATCATCATCATTTTAGCCGAAAAACCTCCACTGCTGGACATAGCCCTCCCCCAAGGTTCTCCTCGACGACCGGTCCTGCGCCTCCCGCATCCAGCGCTTTCCAGCGACCTTCACCAGGTCCTCGGTCCACCTTATCGGGGGCCTACTCACGCTGCGTGTTTCAGTGCGTGGTCGCCACTCGAGAACCCGTCGGCCACATCAGGTAGACGTAACTGTCAATAACTTTGAGAATAGAGTCTCCAATCTTTATAGAAGTCAGTACAACATGGGCATTAGACATATCGTTCGTCTTATCCATGTTCATTTTAAGACCGACTCGCTCGGAGGCTCTACTGAGGTCTTCGAGCATTGTACTCATTGTCCTCCCTGGTCTCCGCCATGACTACGACATCATCAGCAAACCGAAGGTGTGTAGTGTACTCGCCATTGATGTTGATGCCCAGTCTTTTCCAGTCCAGAATCTTGAAGATATCCTCCAATGTAGCGGTGAACAGTTTCTAGGAGATAACATCTCCCTGTCTGACACCACGCTGCAGAGGTATTGGTTTCGAGATCTGGTCCTGTATTCGGACTGATATGGTGGCATTTTTGTACAAACCCTTCAGCAATTCAATATACCGATAGTCTACTTGGCTCCGCTGGAGAGACTGCAGTACAGCCCAGGTCTCGATCGAATCAAAGGCTTTTTTGTAGTCCACAAACGCCAAGCAAAGGCGTAGGTTATACTCCTCTCTCTTCTGTATAACCTGCCGCAGCGTATGTATGTGGTCTACTGTGCTGAAACCCTTTCGGAAACCGGCTTGTTCGGGAGGCTGGAAGTCGTCAAACCTGCAGGCGAGACGATTCGTGAGGACTCCCAAAAACAACTTATAGACATGACTCTGAAATGAGATGGGTCTGTAGTTTTTCAAAAGGGTGTTGTCAACCTTTTTGAAAAAGAGTACCACCACACTTCTGTACCAAGCCTGTGGCATTTTTCCCTTGACTATGACGGAATTCAATAACTTCTGAAGGGCCCTAAGGACTGGTTCACCACCCGCCTTCAGTAGCTCAGCCATTATTCCGTTATCGTCCAGCGCGTTGTTGTTTTAAGCTGTTTGAGAGCCAATCGAATCTCCTGCAGGCTGCCGTCCGGGATACCTTCGGTGTAATGCGGGTTAATCTTACTCTAAGGTCTTCAGCAACATTTAATGCAGGTTTTGTCGTTGAAGTGTAGAGCTGTCCATAGAAATTCTCGACTTCCCTCAAAAGCTTGGGTCCGGACGTTATGATCTTGCCGTCGTCAGTCTTCAGCTTGCTTAGCCGGCTATGCCCAATAATCAGATCCCTAGCGAAAACTTTAGAGCCCCTGTTTCGCTCTATATCTTTATCTACGTATAACGGAGGCTCCGTTACACGTTCGGTATTAAACCGACGTAGATCGCGCTTCAGAAACTTTGAGATCTGCTTATTGAGCTGCCGGTATCTGCAAGCATCACTTGACGAATGCAAAACCATCTCACATCTGTCCTCCATGAGCTCGAGAGTGTAGTCCAAGAGCTTTTTAGTTCTATTTGTACGGCGGGTCTTAAAATACTTTGTTCCTATAAATACTTTATTCTTTGTATAAACCCGTCATTGTACTCGTCCACGTCGCTACTTAGGCATTCGAAGCGATTTTGGAGCTCGAGCTGGAAACCTTCGGAGTTATGGATCTGGATGGGTGCTGGCCAGAGCGTAGACTTCATCAGGCGAGATCTTTCGGACACCATGTTCAGATTCAATGTGCCTCTGACCATACGGTGATCGCTGCCGCATTTGAGCGAGTTGAACACTGAGACATCATTGAATATGTGCCTTTTTGCCTTCATGATGAAGTGTATCTCATTCTTGGTGACCCCGTCGGGACTGATCCAAATCCACTTCCACTGTTCACGCTTTTGATGAAGGATTTCATCATAAAGAGTCCCTCCTTCTCCATGAAGCCAGCTAACATGTGGCCTCGGTGGTTCCGACGCCCAAATCCAAAATTTCCCGGTCCGAGCTCTTCACCGCTCCGTTTCCACTTCTTTCTAATTAAAGCTGATAAAAACCAGTTCTTGTTTAAGGAGTCCAGCGCATTCTGACATTTCCATTTGGCCCTGCCCCACTGTCGTTTGGCAATAAGAGATACCCATTTTGTTGTAACTTTGGCCCATTGGTCATCTGTCATTCATCCAGCATCCGTCACCAACCCCCCCCCCCCCCCCCCAATCCATTTGTTGTATTCCGGGACCCGACATACCTCCATAGTAAACTCTGAGCGTTATATCTATACTAATATATAAAGCTGAAGAGTTTGTTTG
The DNA here is from genome assembly GCA_037179545.1 of Sesamia inferens. Taxonomy (NCBI): domain Eukaryota; kingdom Metazoa; phylum Arthropoda; class Insecta; order Lepidoptera; family Noctuidae; genus Sesamia; species Sesamia inferens. The sequence goes on from CM073949.1 coordinate 9,235,011, forward strand.
TTTCAATACGTTATTTTCTTAAACTGCTAGCCCGAATTGAAAAATTCTTTCTGCGTTAAATAGCCCATTTATCTAGGAAGGCTTTAGGCTATATAACATCACGCTGCGATCAATAGGATCAGCTAAAATAAATTTAGTATATTTTGCAGCAAAAAACATGACTTAAGTTGCAATATAAACAACAAACTCCCAATTCTATGTAGTAATTACTCTTCCCCATGTAATCTTACCTCGTGCAAACCACATCAATGTCTTGACTTGTAGGAACTCCTGTAATGGAAAGGTATCGAAATTTCAACCGTATGGACAATATGTATTTTGATAGTTCAAAGCATACCAACTTTGCGTTAATTTCACGCGGTTTCGTTTACTTTGTCACAGAGAATACGTTAATAGCAGATGCAGATGTGGTGGCTGTTGTTGATGTTGTTGATATTAATGTGGATATTGTGGTCTGACAACCACTCTTCCAGAAGTGGTGGCTACTAAAACGTACATGAATATGAAAGAAGGAATGTTCAATTTGAAATGTTTTAGTAGAAGCGATTTAAGCGATTTAAAACCTAGATTTGGATAGGTAGATAAATCAGTCGTAGAGCCGATAAAAAACGTAAGGTAAGAAGAACTCAGGCTCGATGGATCAACGATCTTATGAGGGTGGCCGGTAGTAGCTGAAAGAGAGTAGCTGTTTTTTTTAAACAATATTTAATAAACTAGTGCATGACCGTAATCCTGCCTGATGGTAAGCAGCAGAGATGCCATCGTTGATAGTAAAGCACGCTAGTTTATTAAGACCATATTTACTCTAGCCTTGAACAAATTTTATTTGTAGTCCGACGGAAAGACCGCAGTATGCAAATTTTTCCAGTCCTTCGATGGTCTTACGTGGCAAAAAAAAGACGAGACAAAACGCTTCATCCGGATCGTAGTGGTGTCAACAGCGTACTGACAGACTGGCATAATTCTGCAGTCATGAATATGCATAATAAGAATCGAGCTAAATTGAATGCAATCCGAAAGGCCTTTAGCCGGTAGTGGATTGCTTTAGGTACATTATAATGATAATAATTGTAACGTTGTGAAGAAGACTAGATAAATATCAGGACAAATAATTTTCAGGTTCGAAATAACAGCAAATCTTTGATAACTTTGGAAAAATAATTTCTTTGTTTACCCAAAAATAATTTAAAGAAGCCCATTACAGCATAATAAATAAGATTTTGCCGTTATTCTGTCCAAGGTTATTGAAACAAATATAAATATTATAATGTTACAATTGGCACAGAATTCAGACAAGCGAGACAGGTCTCTAATCAAAGGTTCAGAATTGGAATTTTAAATGGGCGAAAACCACATCCCAGCTTGCCTGCCGTAGTCAAGTTCACAGCTGTGTTACTACGGGTTATAGAAATATGGAGTGAGTTATGGGTGAGATTTTTTTTTTGAGAATTCTGCGTATTTAAACTGATAATTATTACAAAATATACATAATATACAACGTAGAAGATCATAAAGAATACGATTTAACGTATGAAATTTATATTAAACTAGCATTCCGCCCGCGGCTTCGCCCGCGTGGATTTCGGTTATATCGCGTTTCCAAGAAAACTCTTCAAAAGTCCGGGATCAAAACTATCCTATGTTATTTCTCTAGGTCAATTCTATATTTGTACCAAATTTCAATAAAATCGGTTCAGTGGTTTAGACGTGAAAGCGTAACAGACAGGCAGAGTTACTATCGCATTTATAATATTAAGTAGGGATTGAAAGGCATTCATTTCTTTTTTACAACTTCTACTTTTATTACAAGTCACCAATGCCGTAACAGAACTTAGCAATTGAAAGTTCAAAACCCTCATTAAATGTGTCTCCAACAAAAAAGCATATTATAAGATTATAGACTACGTTGAAGACAAAGTTCTTTGGCAATGATGTCTTCTGCAGACGTCGTTTCCCTGGCATATCATTAATCGCATAAATGTCTATTGACTGCTCTGAAATTGATTTATTTATTTGGTTAATTTTTTACATGGAAACTGGGGACTTCATTGGGTATACTAAGTTTAATTTCTTGTCCTGCCCACCTTGCCCGAAATACATATGTACAGACGCCAGCTACACATTAATCTACTAAATTTTCGCAAATGTCTTTAATAATCTTTCAACTTTATCGCTTACGTATTACATTCAAAGTTGATTGGGAAATGTTAATAGTTTCGGGTAGGTTGGTATGCTACCGATCGATTCTGTAGAATCTCATCATCCATGAATGTTGGGTGAAGTAAGCTCTTAGGCTGTACTATTCCACAGGGTCAATCCCACTATCAGTTGGAATAACTTCACCTAATTTAGCATGATGAGATGGTTACATAATCGCACAGCTGCGCTTGGTACGTGTAGGTTCTGCAGAAATAGTACAGCTGTACATTCTTGCATTTTTTGCAGTTTATTTCAACTTCGCGGTCATTTTATGCCAAATGTAAAGCTAAGGTACAGGTACTTGTGTTTGGATATCGCTTTCATTTTTACTGCTTGATAGCTCACTCTAAGCTCACATCAATGACGTTTCATGGTGAGATTTTTACAGGTTCCGTTGTCTGTTTTCGAATTCATCTCTTCCGTAAACTCATATCCACTTTCCTCTGACTTCAAATAGTGAGACCCCAGCACGTTAATATCCATTTCTGCGCAGAAAGGGTCTGAGCCCTTTTCGTCGGGTCGCGGGGTGCTTGCAAAATTTACGATTTACCTAGATTTACAGCCGTCATAAAGAATTCAGTGGCCCCGAACATTTCGCTTTTCAAGTTTTGTTAGAGTTTCGGTAGGGCCCGTGTAATGTAGATGTTACAATTTGTCGAGTATTCGGGTCTTCGGGCTAACCTGACGTATTTTAAATAAGAAAGATAGCTCCAGAATTTTCTTATACCTAAAGGTCAAAGAGATTGCCTGCCTATTCATGTGATAAGTCTTGAGTAAGTGGTACGGTAGGTTACTTTAATACTAGAATGTGAAAAGGTAATGTACAAATAGACTGGAACTAACATGAACTTATCTGCATTAAGACTATTAAGAATTTTTGATACACGATTGAGCTTCGTTAGCCTACAGTAGTCTATAACTAGACATATGCCTTTCATGCTATTTAGCCTAATTTTCGGCAACTTTATTCCCTCCTGCCAAGATTGTCACTATACCTATCGATAGCTTGTTGCCTTACTTTTGTCGATTCGCGGTCATAGGTTCAATTACTTCATTCCTAATTCTATGTCTCGGAGGCATTCCAAGCATACATAGCTCGTTCCATAACTTGCTAAGCGACTAGCCGTATCGTGCATGTCCAAGTTTCGCATCAGTATGGAAATTTTAATGGCCTTTAAAATCACTATGAAAAAAGACCTTGGAGAATCTATAAGACACAACATTAAGAGCACTTTAAAAACAATAAGAAGGGAGAAGTATAAAAGAGGTCACTGGTCCAAACGCAACACGCTCAGAAACCTGAACTTACCCCCCTCAATAAAACTTTATATGTACAACCAAACGTTAGTTGGACTATATCTGAATTATTAAATCTAAATTTATCGATCCGGAAATAAATAAAAGGCATACTGAACACCGCCTGAAAGGAGGCGTTCAAAGCTTTTGAAATTGAATTTCAGTATCTCACAGTACCTACCTATCTTTAGCGAACGAGAAAGCTGCAATATGCTTTCGGTTAGGAATAATTTCTCTACAGGTTATGCCTGAAACGTGCAAGACTTGGGAATACCGTGAATTGCAGGGTTATAGAGAAATTAGTATGTATTGAAACTTGGATCATAATCGGATTGGGTGTTCGGGAATAGGAAATAGGATGTTTGGTATCTTCGGCGTATGGAGATAGAATGTTTTGCATGTATCTGGATGTTACGTCAGAGAATTATGTCAAGCTGGACAGTTACGTAACACTGTCAATAGAATTGGTTTTCGTTTTGACAGTTCAACAACATTCAATGCGTTTTTTACATTGTTGAGCAAAGATTTTTGGTACATATGGAGTACTGAATTAGTATGTATTAATATGCTTCAAATTGCTCAATAGTCATTATGTATAATAGGTTTTCTAGTCTATATTATAGACGCCAGTACCTCAAGGTACTACAAACTGTCAAATTTCTCTGATATATTATCTACTTTATCACTAAATAATTAGGGTAAAGGTTGATTGGAAAATTAGAATATTTCGGCTAGCTTGACGGTCATTCTCCAATTTGGCGTTCTTTGCCTAGTTACCGTAACCTTTTTTATTTTTTTCCTAATTTGATGAAACTTGATTAAATGACTTAAATACATTAAAATATGAAGGAAATCGAAGATACGAATACAATAATTAATGAGGCAGGTAACAATTAATGGTGGTTATCTAGTTAATGAGACTTGAAAATTTTATGAGTTCAGTAATTAAAAAAGAATAATGTTTAATGTAACGGTAATTAGAAAATATCGTCAAGTTTATGTAAAATATGATATAATGAACTGATAATAATACAAATTAATAATTTTTACACATAAAATTACAATTAAAGCAATGGAATTAACAATGTCCCTCATAACCATAACCAATAGTAAACTAAGATAATGTATTAATGCTGCATTGTGTTATAAATTAGATACTTTCAATGAAAATCAGGTAAAAATAAACAAAATAAAACAAACGTTTTAATAAGACTTAAAAACAATATGAAATTGTTTGGTGTGAATTTAACAAAGTGTCTGTCAAGAAACATTTTTGCTATTTTATTGTTTTTCTTGAAATAGATTCTCTCTTACCAGGACAAAAGCGGCTGTTTTCATCTGGTTCTAAAAAAATAGGACGTCTTTTTTTATTTTCTCTACACTAGTCTCTATATTATTATTATGTAAATACTTTGGTTCGTTTTCCTTATTGTGACTTGGTTTTGGTTTTGAATGTTGCATGTCTTTATATTTTAGTCTTGATGCTTGCTTCCTGTACTTTTCTTTTGCTCTTTTTAATTACTTTATTTTCTTTCTCATATATGATATTTCTTTAATTGTTTTATATATCTCTTAGTAATAATATGGATGAGAATTGTTACGTTTCGATTTCTCGACAATTCTCTTGGTGTTGAACACAAGGAAGACGTTCTTTCCGTAATATTCACACCAAGACCTTTAGAATAATAGAGACCTAATTCGAAATTTGAAGATTTCAATGTTGATATGTTGAACTTGTTGCAACAGTGTTGAACAATAAAACAGAGTTCAGGGTTCAGGGTTAATCACGAAAAGGACGAGTCCTGAACAATCGTCTCTGTTTTATTAACAGTTGATGATGATGGTCTTGCAAGGTAATTTTATGAGTCAACATTGAAATCTTCAAATTTCGAATTAGGTCTCTATTGTTCTGAAGGCGCGACTTGTATCTTTATTTTCTGTTAATCGCCAATTATTGTTTAATAATAACATGGTTTCAGTAGAAGACGATGACAGAGTACGAGTACTAGATGGACGCGGCGTTGATGTGATTAAGATAAGTTTAAAATTTAATGTCTCCTTCAAGGGCACTAATTATTTTCATAAGAAGTCGGCTGTAGACAAATGTCGCTTTGCTGATTATCTTCTTTTTTTGATTAACTATTTTGTAAAGGTATTCTTTTAGTGTAATTCTTTGAGCGCAGCGAGTATGATGAATCATTAAGATGTAGTGATGTTGACAGAGTTTCAATAGGATTAGTGTTATATTGTTATCAAGCACATCTATACCTGCGATCACTTCTTCCTCATTGTTTCAAATTTTCCCTTTTCCTTTTGCTTTCTATAGTAAGCTCTGAAATCTTCCATATTTCTTTATTCTTCTTCCGGTTTTTAGTGTCATTTCAACGATAGGAAATAATTTTTATTTAATTTTCTTTTATTGTACCTTTCTTTCTCTTTTTCTTTTGGTTGCTGATATAAAACAGGGTCATTTTAAATCCATTCTCGGCGTGGTCGTGCGGCGAGCCTACTCTTTTCTTTGATTTCCTTTTTGGTCTTTTTGGATTTTCCCACTCTATAAATTAGACTATAACTTAATGAATGATCAATGATAATAATAAGCTACGAAAACCACGAGAAAACTCTCCATTCGTACGACATCACGGCTATAGTTAGTAAACAAGTATTAACTTTTCATACAACGGTAATTATAAACATATGGCAATTAGTATCGGTAATTACAAAACGCTAGATTTTCTTAGAAATGTCAATGTTTTCGATGTTTTTCGTGTTGGCGTAAGAGTGCCTCCGTTTTGGGCGGAGGAGCCTGACATATGGTTTGCCCAGGTGGAAGGACAATTCGCAATTTCAGGCATAACGAGTGACCTTACGAAATTCAACTATGTTATCGGTCACCTTGATAATATCAGCACTCGAGGGAAGTTAAAGATATTATCGTGAACCCGCCAGCGAATGACAAATACGGTAGGCTCAAATCTGAGCTAATCAAAAGGTTGAGCGCTTCGAAGGAGAATAAAATTAAACAACTGCTGATACACGAGGAGCTCGGAGATCGCAAACCATCGCAGTTTCTCCGTCACCTCTGCGACCTCGCAGGTCCTAGCGTTCCCGACGATTTCGTGAAGACGATCTGGATTAGTCGGCTTCCACATGGTGTCCAGACAGTACTAGCTGGTCAAGCAACGACAACTCCGCTTGAAAATCTAGCGGATCTAGCTGACAGAGTTAACGATCTCGCTTCCGCTACACCAAGAGTCGCTGCAGTCAACGAGGTACCCGGGTCTGCTATCAACGACTTGGCGAAGGAAGTCTCGGAGCTCCGTAGGCAAGTGCAAAGCCTGTTATCGGAAAGAAGCAGTGGACCGCGTTCACGCTCGAGCCGTTCCCATAATAGCCGGACTACGTCTAGGCAGCGATCACAGTCCAATTACCGCAAATTTCCACTGTGCTGGTATCACGGCAAGTTTGGCGAGAAAGCTGCGAAGTGTATCCGCCCATGCGACTACAAAGCGGAAAACCTAAGGGGCGGTCGATAATGGCGACTGACGATTGCCCCTCATCTTCAACTGGTCGCCTGTTCGTCACGGACCGATCTTCCAAGATGCAGTTTCTGATCGACACGGGTAGCGATCTCTGTGTCTTCCCAAGGTCCGCGCTGCGTGATCGTCGCTCCCCAACTAATTATAAATTGTGTGCTGCGAATGGTTCCAATATTGCCACTTACGGTTATCTACATTTAGACTTGGATTTTGGTTTACGTAGGAGTTTTGTGTGGCGCTTTATTGTGGTGGACGTAACTAAACCAATAATTGGCGTAGATTTTTTAAACTATTACAACCTGATTGTAGATTGCCGTAATAAAAAGTTAATTGATAATTTGACTTCTGTTACAGCCATTGCTAATGTAGCTACCTGTGACAGTGTACACTCTGTAAAAGTGGTAACAGGTGAGTCACGCTATCATAAAATTTTAAACGAGTTTCCTGAAATCACTCGACCAGCCGGTATCCACCACACTATACCTCACAACACTGTACATCACATACACACGACACCAGGCCCACCAGTTGCTTCACCACCACGTCGCTTGGCTCCAGACAAGCTGAAAATTGCTCAGAAGGAATTTCAAGCTATGTTATCTAATGGCACAGCTAGACCTTCCGACAGCCCATGGTCCTCTCCGCTTCATTTAGCGCCGAAAAAGGACAACGGATGGCGTCCCTGCGGTGATTATCGCAAATTGAATGCTCGCACCGTGCCTGACAGGTATCCGATCAAGCATATTCATGATTTCACTCATAATATTTCAGGTTGTTCTATATTTTCTACTTTAGATCTAGAAAAAGCCTACAATCAGATCCCTGTCAGTTGCGAGGATATCCCAAAAACTGCGATAACGACACCCTTCGGTCTCTTCGAATTTCCATTCATGACGTTTGGTTTGAGAAATGCGGGGCAAACTTTTCAACGTTTTGTTGACGAGATGACAAGAGGACTCGACAACGTCTACTGTTATCTAGATGACTTTATCATTTACTCACGTAGTCCTGAAGATCATGAGATCCATCTGCGCCAAGTTTTTGAAAGGCTGAAGAAGTATGGAATGTTGGTGAACACCTCCAAATGTGTTTTTGGTGCTACAGAGGTAAAGTTCCTAGGTTACATGATTTCAGAGCAAGGTTGCAAGCCTCTCGAAACTAAGGTGCAAGCTGTGAGAGATTTCCCAGTTCCTAAAAACATGCGACAGCTGAGAGCATTTTTAGGCATGCTGAACTTCTACAGGAGATTTCTTCCTCAAGCGGCTCAGATTCAAGCTCCACTGCATGCTTTACTTACAGGTTCGGTTAAAGGTTCTCAGCCAGTCAACCTCACGGGAGACGAATTAACAGCTTTCCAAGCGTGTAAGGATAGCTTATCTAACGCAGCTCTTTTAGCACATCCCGATTGTACTGTTCAACTTGCCCTCGTTACAGATGCCTCTGATAAGGCTCTCGGTGCGGTATTGCAACAGTACAAGGATGGCGCATGGCAACCGTTAGCATTTTTTTCGAGAAAGCTGAGTCCATCACAGGTGAAATATTCGCCATATGACAGGGAGCTTCTTGCCATCTATGAGGCCATTAAATATTTTAGATATATGCTCGAGGCCAGGCACTTTATTGTTTATACTGACCACAAGCCGATCAGTTTTGCTTTCCACGAAAGGAAAAATAACTGTTCGCCGAGGCAGTATAGACATTTAGACTTCATATCCCAGTTTACAACCGACATTCGACATATATCCGGCAAGGATAATGTGGTTGCCGATACCTTGTCGCGGATCGAGGAACTGGCAGCGCCTGTTAGTTTTGAGGCATTAGCCGAGGGTCAAGTAACAGATCCTGAGTTAAAGAAGCTGCTAAGTGAAGGTTCATCCCTTCACCTACAGAAGCTCACTGTTCCTGGAAGCTCAGTACCGATTTACTGCGACGTCAGTAACTCAGCTTCCAGGCCTTTCGTACCACAGCTTTTACGAAGACAAATTTTTAACAGCTTACATTCACTTAGCCACCCCGGGGCCAATGCCTCAGCACGAATAGTAGCCGAGCGATTTGTTTGGCCGGGTGTGCGGAAAGACTGCAGGGAGTGGGCACGCGCTTGTGTGCAATGTCAGCGAGCAAAAGTCAACAGGCACGTTACTGCACCCCTTGGTACTTTTAATCTACCTCGCGCCCGATTCAAACAGATCCATATCGACTTGGTTGGACCTCTTCCTATTTCAAAGGGTTATAGGTACTGTCTGACAGCTGTGGATCGCTTTACACGGTGGCCAGAAGCAATACCGATTGCAGATATTACTGCCGAAACTGTCGCAAAAGCCCTTTTGTCGACCTGGGTAGCTCGATTTGGTTGTCCAACGGTTATTACAACTGATCAAGGGCGACAATTCGAATCAGCCTTGTTTCAGTCTTTGTCTAAACTAGCTGGTTTCGAACATAAACGGACAACTGCTTACCATCCAGCATGTAACGGCTTAGTTGAGCGATTTCATCGCCAACTTAAAGCTGCCATCGTCTGTCATGCGAATGACAGGTGGACAGAATCGTTGCCGTGGGTATTATTGGGCATACGAACCGCATTTAAAGAAGACTTACAGGCTTCGTCGGCTGAGCTCTTATATGGCGAACCCCTAAGACTTCCTGGCGAGTTCTTTGAGCCAACAGTCACTGGTAGCACTGAATTATCGGATTTTTCTGCTAGGCTCAGAAATTTCGCTGATAAACTGCGACCAGTACCTATCGCCCGTCATGGTAATCATAAGGTTTTCGTTTTTAAAGACCTTAAAACCTGTGACTTCGTCTTTCTTCGTGAAGATGCGTCACGAGGTTCACTCCAACCTGCCTACACCGGGCCGCATAAAGTACTCGTCAGGGGGGATAAAGTTTTTAAAATTCTTTACAACAACAAGGAGATGACGGTGACCATAAATCGATTAAAACCCGCCTTTATCTTGTCTGTCGAGAACCCTAATACTGAACCTGAAGATGCACAAAACTACGTGACTCGATCTGGTCGTCACGTCAGGTTTCCCAATTTTTATCGCCCGTGACGGTCTCTGGTGAGGGGTGGTGTAGGATCCTCTACACAAATACTTTACAACATACACATACATACAATACCGGTTTGTCGACATCATTATATCGATATGACAATATCGACATGGCCCCGTCCCTATTACCACTTAAGTATATAACTACATATACTCCGGCCGCCTGCGTACGCGCAGGGGTCAAGACAGTCGTTTACCTACTACGACGCGGAACGCATGTTGCTTGCTAAGCTACTTTACTTTAAGCTTATGTATTTACCAGTATTTAAAATCTTATTGCATTTCGCTGTGACTTTCCTTTTCTGCTTCTATAACTTCCGTGCTAAAACTATACTGTGCTATTTGTTTACGTGCTATTCTACCTATTGACTATCTTGTGCTTGCTTCCGCTTTTTCTACTCTAGTGCCTTCTAAACATTTGGTGTTAATGTGTGTATGGACGGACTTGAACAATACAACATTTGAAACAGTGAGTCGAACTTTTATTTCCATCCACCGACACCTACAGCGGTACACTAACGTTAGAGAGGTGCAACTGATGATAGGCCGCGACACACACTAAGCAGACGCGCCGCATACGGTAGTGGTGTGCCAAATACTGATTATGATATTTAGGGATGTGCATCCAAGAAAAGAAAATGTCACGACAATTATGACTTTCGATTGGACACGCGGTTACTTAATGATAATTATTTATAAACTGGTTCTATTGAGTTGATATTATGTTATGCGATACACGTTGTTTAATAGTAGTAGTTGTAGTTTTGACCCCACCACCACATAATCAGCCATATTTCCACTGATGGGATATAGGCCTTCTCTCGGCTAGAAGAAAGGAAGGAGCACAGTGCATGTTGGTAGATGTCATAATATGTCTTCGAAGTTTTGGCTGTACCTAGAATCACTGCGAATTCTTTAATTTTGACAAATTTATATTATTTTTATCATTTCTGTGACTCAGTTACAACGTAAACCACTCCATTTTCCTTCATCCCAGACAGGAATGAAAGTTCTCCTTTTAAAGTAAATATTGGTTCTTTGAACAAAGACAAATAAATACTCAGTAGCACGACTTATTCGACAGCTAAGATAAAGTTTGAACCGCAAACTGTATTAGTCAAATTATCACTAACTTTGTTTTCTTAGCGAAAAAGCTTGGATTTTAAGTCAATACTAACTTGCGAAGTTGTACAATGGATTGATAGCTGATAAATGTTTGTAATGAGATTTAGTGTCACATTTTAGTTCTTTTTTTATGATTATAAACTAGTGCTTGACCGCAATCCCGCCTGATGGTAAGCAGTGATGCAATCGTTGATGGTAAACCGCGCTAGTTTATTAAGAGCTTATTCCCTAAAAAAAAAAACGAATGAATAGGAAGGAAAATGGCAGTTGAACGAGATGATGCAATTGCAATAAATGCAATGTTAAACCCAACAACACGACCAACGATGCTGTGCCAGAGGTAGATTGATCTGGAGACTACGACCAAAGCCGTCCTCGGTAAGGCTTCACCAGACATCATGCCGGAACACGACGAATCGCTTAGCGGCAAGACTTTATCTGGTGGGTGGTAACTTTTGCCGGCAGACGATGTTATAATGTTATAAATAGTGTACTGTGTATGGCGCCACGTGTTTATAATCACCTACCAAAACAATTATTAGAAAGCCTAAGCTGTAATATATTTATACATAAAGTAAAAAAAAATCTCGTAGAAAAAGCCTATTACAGTGTAAATGAATTTATAAATGACATGCAATCTAATAATGAGAGATGATATTACTGTATTTGATACTTACTTATTGACTTGACTTGTTTAAATATTAATTATTATCTGACATCTTTATAAATTCGCAATTGACCTGTCCATAACAATATGTTTGACATTTATTATTTTTATGACCTTTTTATATCTTTTTTGTTTTCAATGAATTTATATTTATGTGATTATTAGTTGTGTACACATAATTGTAAGTAGAGACAAACGCCAAGTAAAATTGCATGCCTTCAGTCGGATTATGGAGACGCCAAACTATTTTGTCTATCGATGTGAATTATGTCAATTACTCATTATCGCAATAAAAGAGTTTAAGGTTGGCATCCTATCTGACCAGATGCAGCTGAATTTCAGTATTTTACTTGGATATCTTTAACAGTCGTTACGGGTAGTTAGAAGTCGGAAAGTCTGACAACAATCAGTCTTACCAAGAGGTACCTATCTTATTGTAGATAGTAGCGGTCGCCCGTAACTTCGTCCCATGGAGTTAGTTACTTAAACATTCTATTTTAACCCCAAAAGAGTTATTTTAGAATTGTAGTAGCTTATAAGGTATTTATTTATTTATTCTTTCGCACATAAATTGTACAACGGCGGAATTAATGCCTTAGGCATTCTCTACCAGTCAACCATAGGTGGTGAAGAGATTAGTAGCAGGTGCTTTAAAGGAAAACATTATTATGAAAACATACTCTTAACACTATATAAAAAATACTTAAATAAGATATATAAACATACATACTATTACCAAAATATATTATAGTTATAATATATACATACAAAACTAAAAATTCGGGAGACAGGTGTTGTAATGACTCTACCCTAACTGTTGTGAAAATAACTCTGCAATTTCCGCTTAAATGCAAACCGACTGGCGGCCATCCTGATATCAAGAGGAAGCGCATTCCACAGAAGAATAGATTGAATATGAAATGAAGAGTGAAGGTATTAATCGAAATTAAGTGATTTCAAGGACAATTTTGTTCAAAAGTAGATACTATTAAAATTAATAGTAGAGGAGCATATAAAAAACAATTATTAATCCTTACCCAAATAAATATTTGGGTAAGGATTAATAATTGGTCGGAGCGTTCTATTATATAGCCCAAAGCCTTCCTGTATTAATGGGCTGTCCAACTTGAAAAGAATTTTTGAAATCGGTCCAGTAGTTCTTGCTATTAGCGCGTGTAGTAGTTCGTGATATTTATAGGTTCAATGTATAATAATGGGATTCAGCTGAATCCTGTTATACTAGGGACAGACCCCAAAATAATTGAGAAAATGCTAAGCAAATGAATCATGTGCACAACACAGAAATAGGCGACAGCTGCACGTCATGACTGTGACAAAAAGATGGCGGCGGTGTGTTTTCTGAATCATTGGTTTGCCTCAGGCTTTTTCAAACAGAGGGTATTTGTCGTAATTTCAAAAAAGTCTAAACAAAGTATGTTTCTTTCAAAAATACCACGGATTTCACGACATTTTTGACAAGTTCTTGACATTGATTCTCGCTTAGATAAGATAGTGAGTAGATTTTGAACGAATTCATTGATGGATATTGACTTGTTTTTTGTGGACTACGAAAAAGCCTTTGATTCGATCGAGACCTGGGCTGTACTGCAGTCTCTCCAACGGTGCCAAGTAGACTATCGGTATATTGAAGCGCTGAAGGGTTTGTACGAAAACGCCACCATGTCAGTCCGAATACAGGACCAGACCTCGAAACCAATACCTCTGCAGCGTGGTGTCAGACAGGGAGATGTTATCTCTTCGTGGGTAGGCCCTCGACAAGGTGGACCGACGACCTGGTGAAGGTCGCGGGAAACCGCTGGATGCGGGAGGCGCAGGACCGGTCGCCGTGCAGAACCTTGGGGGAGGCCTATGTCCAGCAGTGGACGTCTTTCGGCTGAAATGATGATGATGATGATGATATTGACTCGCAGAACTACTATCACTGTGCAATGTCATAAAAGGGATCAATGGGTGTGATTATCTTTTGTCCTATCCTGACAGAATATTCACTGCACTATTTACTTCTAACAATTCGGCCGCCGAGAGAATGCTTTTCTAACTATAGGACCAGGGACCGCATTAATATTGATTAATAATGAAACCAAAATATATTATTCCGAAGTAACGTTCGGTCTTGACGGATAACTCCACAAGATAGAAGCCAAAATAAGGAAACTGCAAGACAAAGCACAGTCTCTCACCTCAAATACATATAAGCAGACAAAATTCCTCTATGTTTATCACCTCTAAAGTGACACGGAGCACTTGAACAAATTGGACACATTAAAACAGATCTTCCCATCAAGGTTCAAGCAGTGTCAGTCTGCGAGAATTCAAGTTGAAACTGAGACGTGGACGTGTATAGCTTGATTGACGTTCACACGAGACATTTGTGCCTCATTTTGAGTGGGTAGTTTGACTTTGAGAGAGTTATAAAGCTCTGTCCTAGGTATGTGAACTATTTGTCAGTGCAGTGAGCACTGTGCAGTTAGGGAGGCGTACTCAGTTTAGGTTGGCTATGTAGATCTAGTTTTAAAGATACGCACGTCAAGTGTAATGCCTTTTTTTATAAATTATTATCTCGTGCTTGTCCGCCATCCCGCCTGATGGTAAGCAGTGATGCAATCGTTGATGGTAAAGCTCGCTAGTTTATTAAGAGCCTTGGACACACTTAAATTATAGTCCGACGGAAACACGACCGCTGGCAAATTCGTTTCAGTCCCTCGATGTACGCTGTCAAAAGAAGAAGTGAAATGCTTCGTTATGATCTTTGTGGTCATATTACAGATTAAGAAATAAAATATTCATATAAGTATTATCATAACAAGTGAAAGTTTCTAACATTTCAATTTATACCATATTTATTTTAAAAAAAAAATGTAGCACACAAACAGACATGGTTTCTGTGACGGCTTCGTGCTGCGGTACTCGCAGTCAGTTTTGCATCGATTTATTTCTGTCACTATTTTTTGTAGCACACTGTGATGACCTTTGAAGACATTAATTTAGATATTATTTAATTTTATTTGATTTTACAAAAAAAAAAAAATACTCAATCAAACAAACTTAAATAAATTGTACTTGTCTTAATATGAAGTGTCTTACAGTTCTGTGTATGTTATTATATATTTGATAAACGCTTAATAAGTTCAAGTAAAAATTTAGTAGATATTTATTTAATATAATTATGGGTAACGTCTTTTATTTATTTAATCTTTCGCACATGAAATGTACAGAGGCAGACTTAATGCCTCAGGCATTCTCTACCAGTCAACCACAGGCGGTGAAGAGATAAGATGGTAGGTGTACTTATAATATATACATACAAAACTAAAATTTGAGAGAGAGGTGTAGCAATAACTCTACCCTAATTGGCTTGTATGCTAAAAAAATAATTTAATATCCATCAGATAGATTTATAAAAAATATTTAACAAGTATTTTTTGTTTTTTCTTTCATTCAAATACTTAGGAAGATATATTGATTTGAAATGTCGCATGACGTCACGCCGTGGTACAAAATATAGCACGGCGTGACGTAATTAGCCCCCACTCCGTAACTTTAATACGCTATATCTCAGTAGTTTTTGGTAATTTCGACAAAATAAAAAATACGGGTCTTAATTTTTTTTATCATCTATAAGACGGACTATTTTTTTTTTATTTTCGTACCTTGGATACATCCCTATTGTTGCGAAAATAACTCTGCAATTTCTGCTTAAATGCAAACGGACCGATGGCCATCCTGATATGAAGCGCATTCCACAGACGAATGGATTGCATATGAAATGAAGAATGAACAAGACGTATGTGAAGGACAGAGTAAGAGGAGATTGTTAGAAGAACATAGATTCTTAGTGTGTGAAGAACATAAATAATGGAAGTGAGTCACAAGATAAGAAGGCGGAGTGGGTGATTTAAGAAGGGGGAAAAGCGTGGTCAAGGCGCGCAAATTTCTTCTCTGACGAATGGGCATCCATTTCAGTTCAGACCTGTAGCTCTACACATGTCTGTGCGTGGTAACATGCTGGCCCGCAGGTTTGCACGGTGTACCGAGCAAGTCAAGGTGACTTTATTTAAGGCCTTCTGCCCGTCCTTCTACACTTGGAGCCTGTGGACTACACACTGTACACGCAGCGTACACGCACCGCTCTGCGAGTCCAATATAATAATGCGTTCAGAATACTGTTCGGACTACGGCGCTGCTGCAGCGCTTCAGAAATGTTTGCTGAGAAAAGAGTGGATGGTTTCCATGCCATCATGCGAAAGCGCTGTGCATCTCTCATGAAGCGAATGCGGGCCAGCCCGAACAGCCTTCTGAGTGTTTTTGGGGACCGCTGGGACTCGCCGATGTGGTGGCACTGGATGTGACTACACTCTACGGGTGGTCGCGTCCTGGGCTTGGCATAACTTGGCACTTCTGTGCGGTTCCATTTGATTGTGTTGTATTTCTGTTTTGTGTACTAACAATAGATTTATAAGGTGTTATTTGCATTTCAATTTTTGTATGATTAACATTATATGGACTACGTCTGAAATAAATTATTATTATTATAAAATTTCAAAAAGATATCATGAAAAACCACAAAGTTATGAGCTTGTAATGTTACATGGTTGTCCCAACAAAAATATGGTCGACGTACCGTTCGCCCGCCCGCGCCTACAGCAGCGCGACGAGTGCGTGGGGAGCAGCGCTTAGTACTATGAACTAACGTCAGCTGAGTCATGCGCTTGGTAAACACTCTGCACCAATTAATAAATGTATTTGGAAAAAATATAACATGGTGTAAAAAATATTGGAATCGATTCAGTTACTTATTCTAAACAAACTATATTTAGGTTTCGTATAGAAAAAAATAACGTCTTATAAGATGATTTTAAGAATTTTTACAGTCAATCTGTCAAAAAATATGTCTAATTTCTCTTTACGAGAGAGAGTTTAACTTATCATAATTTAGCAAATTCTACGCACATTAATTGATTGCGTACCGCCACGATCGTTCTCTGCAAAATTCATTATACATAAGCACCCAGTAAAACCAAACTTAGGCTGGTTACAGTACATCCAAGTATACAGTCCAATCCACTCGGAAAGTAACATAAATCTAACTTAACCTGCGTTAACTTATGTACGTACGCGGGGCGTAAGTTTTGCCAAGTTAGTTTTAACTCGAGTACGTACGTATAATGAAATTTTAGTGAGCCCGACCCTGGTCCATCGAGTGAGTTTTTTTCAAAGAAAATTGTGAATAAAGTACGTTTGCAGTGATGGTTTAAACGAAATGGTTGCGACTTACCAGCTGTAGTTCGTAAGTTCGAATTCCGGTAGAAGCTTTACACTGTGTTAATTGTTTCATCGTGATCATCATCAGCTTATATCAGTCCACTGCTGGACATAAGTCGCCATAAAACGCAGGCGTGTCTTTTCACCGCTAAAAGAAGCCCGTTCACCTTGGCTTCTACTTTTCGAAATGTATCCTTGGAGTGTACCGACCGCCTTCAGCTTTTGGGAGTTGAGATTTCCTCGAACCTAAACTTTGGGCGGTTCATTGAGTCCAAGGCCAAAGTGGCTGCCAAGAAACTTAGCGTTATCGCAAAGGTCCGGCGGTACTTCACACCAGGGCAGCTTCTAATGCTGTACAAAGCACAGGTCCGTTCGTGTGTGGAGTACTGCAGCCACATTTGGGCTGGTGCTGGTAAGTGTCACCTGGCCACTTTGGATTCGGTGGAGAGGCGGAAAAAAATCTTCGCCTCTTTTATTCGCCTACGGCGAGAAAGTTCATGAAATAAAAAATTTACTCAGTTTATTAAATTATAGGTAGCGCCTTGCATGAGGTTGGAAGTGGAATAGGATTAGTGTTGTGAAATTCGTTAATTACGTGCCTGAAAACATCGATACAATTTTGCTTTCTACAAGTCTTATACAAGAAACTTTGTGATGACAAATTTAATACAAACATTATAGAATGTCAGGAAGCGAGTTTTGTTGAGTAATTGAAACCCCGGCTTATGCTTTATCCTGGAATCAATACAAAACTTACCCTTTTAATACTTTGGGAAGGAATTTGGTCGTGAAATATAATTCTACCAAGCTTGTTTTTAGATATGGTATAGATTAAGTGCCCATTTTAAAACCTGCTCTATACTAATAACAAATATAAATTGCGTAGTTTTTTATGGATGTACGTAAATCCAGATGCAACATCAGATTTTTAAATAACTAATTGGAATACGTTTTATGTAATAATTGGAATAATGTTTTGATAGACACTCCAGGGTGATTTACCTACAAAGAGAAGGTTAAAAAAAAAAACCCTTGACTATAATATTGTAAAACTATCGATATCGCTGTTCTAAATTGGACGCTGTCCAACACTACTAGTGGGCTAGTTCATCGTACTTAATTAGATTAGTCCCTCAGGATAAACCTGAAAATGAAAAGCTCAGAATCTAAATAAAATTATTGCAATTTTATGGGTATTGGCTACAATTTTACATCTTTTAGACTATAAAGTCAAGCTCCCGATTTGTTTTAGGTTCTTTACGACGTAACTACTTTTGAATTTTTTAACAATTTGAGGTACTTACCCAAGGGTATACTTAAGTGGGCACACCAAAATAGCGACGGTAAGTCCCCTCTTTGAGGACTGGCTAGAGAGGCACCACGGCGCCCTCACCTTCCTCCTGACGCAGGTCCACACCGGACACGGTTGTTTCGGAAGTTTCCACGGTCACGGTGGAGCATACGGTGGAGATCTGTCCGGCTTGGGTAGAGCACCGCCGTGTCCTCGTAACGGCGATCAGCGGTAATCTCTCGCGTTCGAACCTGGTCCAGGCCATGGTCCGGAGCGAGCGGCAAGACCCCTCTTTGAGGAGTGGCTAGAGAGGCGCCACGGCGCCCTCACCTTCCGCCTTACGCAGGTCCTCACCGGACACGGTTGTTTCGGGAGGTTCCTGTTCCGTATTAGGCGGGAGGAAACGCCAGAGTGTCACCATTGTGTGGATCGCCCTGAGGACACGGTGGAGCATACGGTGGAGGTCTGCCCGACTTGGGTAGAGCACCACCGTGTCCTCGTAGCGGCGATCGGCGGCAATCTCTCGTGTCCGACCCTGGTCCAGGCCATGGTCCGGAGCGAGAGTGCATGGCAGGCCGTCACCTCCTTCTGCGAAGCAGTGATGCTGGTAAAGGAGGAGGCGGAGCGCGTAAGGCAACGGGAATCCCAGCACCCTCACGCTGCTAGCCGCCGCAGGAGACGTCCTAGTCGGGAGACAACATGGAACTCCCGGCCACAGTACGCGCTGCTGTGCGGGCGGGTCGATGGCGCGTCGTGTTTCACATGCGCCTCAAAGAGATGTCAGATGTCAGCACATCGTAACGGGGTCCACGAAGACCGATGCCTCCTGAGTCAGGGTTGCGGGTTGTTTAAAAAAGAAACCGTGGCACTAGTGCACAGGCAAATGAAGAAACACCGGTGGGTGTTTGACGTCTCATCAAAAAAAAAAAACAAAAGGTATAATAGAAGATTAAAACAGAAAATCTTTTATTTTTGTACATAAATGTTAACCACAGGCAAGGAATTAACACATGGCAACATTGTTGAATAAATCATAACTTCATTAATAACTTTGCTTTGAATAAAATAGATCATTTAGTTTTTGAACTAAATAGATCAAAATATATTTCTAAATATTTTGAAAAAGACACTCTACAGACTAAATCATAACCGCAAGCCATTTTGTGTCAGAGCCCCTGCCAAAAAATTAACAGCAAAATTGCACTCACAAGTCATTGCTCCGCGCCTTTACTTTACGGATACCCAAAAACGATAAAGTCCGAGTTTTATGTCCGCGACAGAACATCTAGAACATCAAGCAAGTCGTTTATGGTTAGACCCGTATATCTCAAAGCAATAAAACCTGCATACAATTCCCACTGACCTTGTTAGGGCAGTAATCCTTTGAATTTGTGAAGCGATGCAGGTGGGGACAGTCTGATCAGTTTTTAGTTTGCTGCATAATTTACTTGTGTATCCTTAGAGTAATGTCCAAGGTAAGACTTTTATTTTTTCTTCTTATTTTAGACTTATTTTCTTGCGTTGGCACCAAAGTTTTTAATTTAAAAAAAATTGTAAATAGAAAATCAAGTCATTTATTCAAAGTAAGTTGAGAATGAGCACTTTTTGAACGTCGATATTACATAAGACAGTCCTCTAATAGGCCCGCCCATCGCCACTTCCAGTGCTTTCACTGGGAAGAAAGGGATTATTTATTAGAATATTGTACTTAAATCAAATAATCCATCTATAATTTCCCCACCGCTGGAATAGAGACCTCTCGGTAAAAGGAAGCGGAGTAAAGTCCACCACGCGAGTACATTGAGGATTTGTACATGTCACTTGTCTTCGAATTGTTGATTCTAGGATATTCCGATTTCCTCACCATGTTTTCTTTCACCGTTTTGAGACCAGTGCTGATGAAATAATTAAGATAAAATAAAGTGCCTGTTATATGTACTTTTCAAGTATATATTGGACACTAATAACTGATTAAAAGGTGAAGGAAAACATCTTGAGGAAACCTGAACTCTAAGTCTGAAATCGCCAATTGAGCAACATATTTTTAAACACTGTTATTTCTGTAACCGCTCATTAACGATATAAATGACTATCATAATTTTATTAGTGGCATGCGGTGTAGCCTTCTCGTGAAGTTTGTGTTACGATGTTAGATATACCCTTTATATACATAGTTTCTAGCATAGCAAGGTGAAGGAAAACATCTTGAGGAAACCTGGACTTTAACCACCTTATTCATAAAAACTGCTTAAAGTTAACGAATGATTTGCGATTCTTTAACCATACATTTTTGACCTTTTAACGTCACTTAACTTAAATCATCCTTTATGAATAAACACCACAGTGTTTAAGGGGTTTATTCATAATCGATTTTTAAAGTTAAGTGACCTACAAGTGTTTAAAATGTATGTTTAAAAAATCGCTAATCACTAGTTAACTTGAAGCAGCGTTTATGAATAAGGGGGTTAAAATTGCCTACCCGCTTTGAGCAAGCGTGGTGATTACGCTCAATCCTTTTCTGTACGAGAGAAGACCTGTGCCCAGCAGTGGCACGATAAAAACGTTGTTGATGATTCGGTAAATGGGAGGCCTTTACCCTGCATTGGGACACATTACATGATGATGAAACTGCCTGATTGCATAGTCCCAGGCGTTGCTACAAGGTCACCGCTGTTCTTTCTCATTTTCCATTATAGCTGTCCAAATCTTCCATAGTGCCATGGACGATTAGCTTAACTATTTAGAATGTCTGTAACACCTACGACCAATTTATAAAAAAGTTTGTCATTGGAACTTTACACTTATGGCTCAGGTAACAAGGCTGTTCGCAACTTTACTGAATGATAGACATATCTTGGTATTAATGGGCTGATTCAAAGGTCCTTCTGTGGTCACTGAGACTGTTTTATGTCATTTAAATACTGCGGTTTTTGGCTAAGTTTATAATGGGTTGAGAAACTAACAAATGCGTTTCACCTCGTCTGTTATAGCGCGTACATTGAGCGACTGGAATAATTTGCCAGAGGCGGTGTTTCCGTCAGGCTACAATTTAAGTGTCATCAAGGCTAGAGTGTAAGGTTCTTATTAAACTAGCGCGCTTTACCATCAGGCGGGATTGCGGTCAAGCAATAGTTTATAATGTAATATAGTTTAAAAAACTCAAAAGACATGCTTTTAAAGAATATCAAACTAAGAAGTTAAAAATAATTTCAAAATTTGATTTATGACAATAGTATATAAACAATACTAGTATAAATGAGAAAAAAGCGTGAGGCGCTTTGTGCCATAATTTTTGTATATTACCTAAGCATCTCACGCTTTTTTAAATCATAAATTAAATTTTGAAATTATTTTTATTCATGTTTTTTTTAGTTTTTTAAGCTATATTTATTTTCAACTTTTTAGTTACATATTCTTTTTTTAAATAATATACGGATAACACGAACGCTTAAGTGGTGCTCATTTGTTTTTACCAAACTTTTCTTGATCTCCAACAGACAGAATTCTTCTTCTCCTTCGTTTCGCTCTTGACAGAACAGTCGTGGTCACTATGACTGAATCCGAAACGCTAATGTTACACGCCGCACGATCTCTCTCCATGTTTCCCTGCTGGACGACAGTCTAAAGCATTTATTAATATATAAAATTAACAGACGGAATAGCAAGTGTTAAAATTCGTAATGATGTGTTACCCAAGTAACTAAATCTAAATCTAAACTAAAAAATACTTTGCCTGCACAAATTAATTTAAGGTAAGGTTGAAAAAAATTTTGAATTAGAGACTGACAAACAAACAAGCAAACATACAAGTGAAGCTAATTTAATAAAAAGTATGTAAAAAGTAATACATGGGCATTTAATTCTGCTAATATTATAAAGAGAGCTGTGTTAGCCTAGACTTAGAGCCAAGTAGTAGGTCGTAGGTTTGAAACCCATTAGGAGCTTCACTTTGTGTAAATTGTTCCATCACCACTACTCTCAAAACGGGCGGTAAGTACCCGGTCTGGGTCGACGGCACTTTGTGTTTCACACGCGCCTCAAAAAGATGTCAGCACATCGTGACGGGGTCCGAAAGACCGATGCCTGCTGGGCCAGAGTTGCAGGTTGGTGAAAAAAGAAACCGTGTCCCTAGCCACCAGGTAAGTGAAGGAACACGGGTGGGTTTTAGTCAGTAAAAGTCTGACACGTCCTTCCGCTCCACCCGCGTCCATTTCTACTCCAGATATGACTAAATTATTCTCCTATATGATAATGCTCGTTCACATGTTCAAAAACGGCGGAAATATATTTATTAAGATACACATGCCGTTAGAAGACCTCGCCTTCTTCCTATAGGAGTGTGCGGGACAAGATGGCCGAGCATAGCGTGTACCTAGCGGACTGTAGATTTTTAGGTGCGGTGCTGGGGAGCCTGCCAGGAGTTGGGAATAAGACTCGTTGATTGTTCTTGTGCACACCGTTTATTGTAATCACAAGACAGATACCTAGTTCTTGGTTTCTTATAAGTACTTACAGCACTAATTGAATGGACGCGTGCGTTTTGGTTGAAGGTTCGCATAAAGAGAGAAAATTATGCAATTTCAAAATGGAACGACACGGCAACACCAGTCAAAGACAACATTTTAATACTTTACAATTTTATATCGGGCCTGGTAGGATAATCCTTTTATATTGTTATCAACAAGGAGTAACATCATCTGCTACGATCTTACAATATTTCTTTACCTTTCTTTGAAAAAAAATAATAACAGATATATCGACGCGAAATTTCAAAAATGTCTTCTTCTACTGCTAGGTTTTTGTTGTTCAAAATTGTGTCCAATTTCATTACCAATTTAAGAGCCAAGGCAGAAGCGTAGCGTACCTTGGCGGGGCCTCATATAAAAATGTGTGTGGAGCCCTTAGGAAGGGTAAAGACCTCACAAAAAAAGCATAAAATTAAAAGAAATATTTATTCATCATCATAATTCAAAATCTGTAAATTATTCAAAATTTTTACAAAAAATTAATATACACTATTCTTGCCCTTTTTTCGATAAATTGATTTATAGCTGATGATGACTTTAGTTTCTCGAATGTTTCTGCCTCTATGGGCCTCTATGTGCCAGATCTGTCCCATCGAAGTTTCTTAGGTAGATACTTATTCTTTTGTAAGTTTTAAATTTTGAAAAACTTGTTTCAGTAGTAGCGGTTGAAACTGTTAGGGTCGAGACTAAAAAGCATGCTGATTTTATTAATTTTGCCAAGTACGCATGTTGGCGGCCCCCGTATCTTGGGGGCCCCGTATAATTGATACGGCAGATACGGCTACGCCCCTGAGCCAAGGCAAACACAAATTCCAACATCTGCTCTAGATATTTACAGAATTCAGTCGGAAACGAAGTTACAACCTCAGACCGTGGTGATCTCTCACTACGGCATTTAAGTGACATTAAAACTAAGTGTTCTGCGAGAGGTCTAAACGGCTGTAAAGCGAAGAGCTTAACATAACGACGGGCATAAGTAATGAGTGGTCAGCCGATAGATTTGTAAACACCTAGTTTCCCTATGAGCGCTGGGATGATCGCTCATGATGCCCGGTGTAGGTTGACAGTAGATATTATACAACATTATATTTTGTCTATGCATTTTTAAGTAAAGAATCTATGTACAAAATTTCAGGAAGATATCATCAAAAACTATAAAGTTATGAGCTTGTTATCCTACTTGGCTGTCCCAACAAAAATATGATCAACGCTCCGCTCGGGCGGGCGAGCGGTGCGTTGTGTAACCCGGCTGGGGGTCCGAAGAACCTCTGACGGTGCTGGTGTAAATTTACTTAAGAAATAGGTGGTAAGATAGGAGCACTAAATTAAACAATAAATGGATGCAATTACAAGTTTATTTTTCAAGTACCCTGTGTCATAAGTAACAAACCATATGACAAAAAAACTCCCAACTTAACCAGTCAATTCCTTGACTCATTCCGTCTCCGTACCGAAGTGTGGCAGGGAATCTACATGAGACATTTAACAAGCTCAGGGTCGCTTGTAGATGGATTCGTGAGGTGAACCGTTGTGATCACAGCTCAATCGTTATAAAAGTTTTCTTAGGTTGTGCTCAATATAGAAATTAATAAAACTTGATTTAGTATAGCCTACTTAGACGCAACCTGTTCTAAACTCACTCTCTCTCACTAGATACATCCAACAATAACCATACAGGCAGACTAACGTTTCTGATTAGCCTTCCTGACTAACGCTTCTGATTTACGGTACAATGTCCCTTGGCGTCACTAACTGACGGGTGTCAGTTAACACACGTGGAACGCGGCCTGCGGGAATAGGCAATTTCAGGAACAACCGCAACAAAGAAATGATGACAGTTTATACCTCTCAGGCGTCGTCGTCGAAAGAGAATTGGGTGTGTCATACCAGGGTCCAGCACACTACCACTCTGCAAGCCTGATCCGGTCGGGATCAAGGCCACCTGAGGCAAGCCAAGGTGCGACGCCTCCACACTGGTTCCCGACCCTAGGCCCGCCAAAAAGAGCCAAATAGAAATTTCATCCAAATCACTCGTCGTCTAACCACATAGGGTCCATGGCGCAATCACTCCAACCTCGCGTGCCAACAACGCGAGCAGACCAAAAGAATTTTCTAGCAAAAAACGACCAACCTCCTAAATGATTTTTTCCTTGAACCATAGACAAGGCGTTCCACGAATTTAATTTTAATTTTAAGGCTCTTGAATTGGTTTTTATTTTTAATGCGATAATGTTACCTATTTCCTTTCCATTTTATTTTATTTAACCAGGTTATCATTTATTTAAATTCCGTTATTTAATTATTGATCGAGTTATCGTGAGACGCCATCTCTCGGCTCGATAGCTCAACTCTAGTGTCGTTTCCATCTAGATACGAGAGATGTCGCCTACTGTCACATTTTGCTACGTGACAGTTAACCTCTGGCGTCAGCTGTTGCGGAGTACTTTGATCTACCGTGCGCGCTCGGTAACCACACGCAACAATTTATAAATGTATTTGGGAAAAATATAACATGGTGTAAAAATGATTGGAATCGATTCAGTTGCTTATTCTGGACAAACTATATTCAAGTTTCGGATACACAAAAATTAACGTTGTATAAGCGTTATTCGTCCTCGTTCTACCCTAATTTTACAGTTGACTACTGGAGTGGGTTTGATGTTCTATTTATTGTAAAATATTTAATTTAATTTGAAGTGATTTACAAAATACTCTATTGTAAATGAAGAGGGGAGAGCAGTTGTGGTGAAGTGGGGACGGTAGCGACTTGCAAGTTGTAGGCTGTAGGTTCGAGCCCCGCCGGGCGCTATACTTAGTGTAAATTATTTCATCACCATTGCTCTGAAAACGGTGAAGGAAAACATTGTGAGAAATCTTAATTCTAGAACCAAAACTACGAATACATGTGGCATCTATCCATCCGCAACGGGCCCGCGTGGTGAATTACGGCACACTCCCTCTCACCGAAAGGACGCCTGTATCCCAGCAGTGTGAACATGTATCATCATCATCATCATCTCAGCGTTAATTCCAGTCACTTCCAAAGCTTTTCAGCTTTGGAAGCTGAGGTCCGCATTACCATTCTTTCTTTCTTTCTTTTATGGCTTCGCATGGTTTGTGCATTTAGCCAATGTCATGTAATGAATTGTTCATGTCGAAAAAGACGGCCGCGTGACCCTTCTTACGATGGAGGTTTCAGACAAAGTCATGATGTGGCCACTATGCTGCGATATTTCATTGTTCTTTATAAATTATTAACTGAATGCATGCAATGTAGTAAAAAACTACATGAATCACGCACTTTTATTTAGTAAAGAACACTATAAATAATTTTAAAAGTCTAATGAAAAATGAGCGTGACACTCAGCTTGACTTTCCCGCCAAAACCTCTTTACCAGTCTAAGTGCTGATTTTGGCTAAACTCCAATATTTTCCGTGAAGCGACTGCCGTCTGACCTCCACAACCCGAAGGCGATATCGAAGCATTGCATTTAGACCAATTGTTTTACTTTTTACGGCTCCAACTACCCGTAACGATTGCCATTTGATGTTCGTATGGCAACCGGGACCAACGGCTTAACGTGCTTTCCGAGGCACGACCAGACCAGTGCAAATATTCCGCGAGCCTCAAAGAGATGTGACCACATCGTGACGGGGTCCACGAAGACCGATGCTTCCTGGGTCAGGGTTGCGGGTTGTTTAAAAGAAACCGTGGCTTTGGCCTACAGGCAAGTGAAGGGACACGGGTGGGTTTTAGTGAGTAAAAGTCTGACACGCCCTTCCGCACTGTCTAGAGAGGTGATTTGACGATTTCCTATCCCAAACGAAAAAAAGTTCACATAGTCCATACATCGTGTACTTATGCGAAGGCGAAAAGCCTACATCGCTATCCAACCTTTCTTTGAAGAGACCTTATCTGATCTTCTGATAAGTGACATCAAACTGGATTAACACACACACACATAGCACTGTTTTAAAATCAAATTACTTCCACAGCGCCGTACAAAGCAGTAAATGAACTGTCACTCATTTGTGCCAACTTTAATGATATAATCGGTTTTCGTACGTAATTTTAATTTGTTGAAATTCGCGAGCGAAATTCAACGAACCGCGGATGAAAGCTTTCTTAGGGTTGGTCGCTTTTTGTGAATATTAGATTTTTGTAATGGATTCTGGGATGTGATAAGCCATGCCTTTGTGTTTGGGTGGGATACTGAATTAGTGCCGCTACATTACATGGCCTTAAGTATTATGTCATGGTTTAGAGACTCTTGTAGTCATGATTTTTATGGTGATGCGATCAGGGATTTTGTACAAAAGAAAGAAAGAAAGGTATTTATTGGGATTCGTAAAGGAAGATTATAAAACTGTACTATTTGACTATGTAAAAATTTAAGTCATAAATTCAAATTATCTAATAAAAAACATAACAAAAAGAGTGAGTAAAATGGGGAAAAGAAAAATATTATATATCTTTAAAAAAAAAATATTATTCTTTAGAAAAGGTAAATATTATTTTTCTGTTCTCCTTTTTACTCACTCTTTTTATAAATTATTAAATAATAAGATATAATCAAAACTATTTTGTAGAAACGAAAGAAAGAAAAGTATTTATTGGGATTCGTAAAGGAAGATCATAAAACTGTATTGACTACTTATGTAACAATTAAATGTAAAAAAAATTAACAGAAAGAGTGAGTAATAAAGAAAAACGAAAAATAATAATAAATTACTAAATAATAAGCTATAATTATAACTATTCTAAATATTGTAATTTAGCAACGCGTAACTAGAAGAGACTCTTGAACTCATGATTTTAATGCCAATTAGATTTGGGATAGTGTAAGATTAAATATTATGTTTTGTAAGCAAAAATCAACACCGAAAACAACAGTTTCCTCTGACCATTAGGTTTCTTCCAGGTTCCAGGATATTTGTCTTTTTTTTAAATAATTATAAACTAGCACTTGACCGCATTCCCGCCTGATGGTAACCAGTGATGCGATCGTTGATCGTAAAGCGCGCTATTTTATTAAGAGCCTATTCACTCAGAAAAACTGAGCGAATAGGAAGGAAGACGGCAGTTGAACGAGGTGATGCAATGTTAAATCCAACAACACGACCAACGATGCTGCGCCAAAGGGAGATTGAACTGAAGACCCTCCACGACCAAACTCCCAACACAACATTAGGCGCATCGTACCCGGCACACATCGCAACACAACTGCTCAGACCCGTCCTCCGAACGGCTTCCGAACAAATCGCTTGGCGGCAAGGCTTTGTCTGGTGGGTGTCTTTTGTCGCCTGTTCTGTGTTTGTGGGCTAGCACTGCCAAAGTCTGAAAAGGTCTAATGGCATCAAAAAAGACTCAGGTCGGACGAACTAGAGGCCTAAGGGATTAGTATATATTAAGCTGATTATTCCCTTTATGTTATTTAAATACTCTTTTTTTGATACACCGCATCCAGCATTACTAAACTTTAATAATAATGGCGCGAAAAAAGCAAGTCGATACAGGATCGCGCTGTCACCGATCGGAGGTCAGTGAACTAATATTTTAAACGATGTTCTATTCCGTTACCAATTTTATGCGATTTAGTTTGTTTGAATTTTTTTATTTTTTATTTTTGATGCTAGGTTTTTTTCTATGGTTTAGGATTATTCCTATGAACCAGCATTGTCCTTGTTTTCATTTATTGTCGTATTATCAGCACCACTCTGTATATTATATAATCTATGTAAATAGGACACTGTAGACTACCTAAATTATCTCTCTCTAAGGGTAGGGACCTTAGTATTCCACCCATAGGTTGTCTGTAAAAGATCCCTCTTAGCGATAAGACCGCCCATTGTGTCACCCTTTGTAAAATATTTATATTCATGTTTCTGTAATCTATATAGTGTAAATAATAAAGAGTATTTTATTCTTTTTAAACTAACAGAAAAAAAAAACATACAGTAGCTGTATCTACCAACGCCACATGCGATCGACACGACACTAAGATCACACAGATCCTCCATCTCATCAACAAAATAGGGTAGTTGACTTCTTTTTCAGTCTATAGATGTCCACTGCTGGACAAAGGCCTCCCCTAAGGTTTGCCACGCTGACCGGTCCTGTGCTGCCCACATCCATCGGCTTCCCGCGACCTTCACCGGGTCATCGGTCCACCTTATTGGGAGTCTCCCTACGCTGCGCCTTCCAGTACGTGGCCGCCACTCTGGAACCTTACTGCCCCATCGGCCATTGGTTCTACGAGCAATGCGCCCTGCCCACTGCCACTTAGGTTTAGCCTCTCGCAGAGCTATGTCGGTGACTTTGGTTTTTCTGCGGATCTCCTCATTTCTGATTCGATCACACAGAGAAACTCCGAGCATAGCTCTTTCCATTGCCCTTTGGGTGACTCTGAGCGTTCGTTAGCAACCACGTCTCAGTTCCGTAAGTCATCACTGGCGACACACACTGGTCAAAGACTTAGTTGAAAACTCGTATGACGTCACTTCACGCTACACTTTTTGCGAGCAATGACGTCACCAGCCACCACCCCTGATCTTTGATGCCTTTTATATTTATAAATTTTTATTAATTTGATAAAACAAAATATACGTATCCAATCATCATCACCATAAACCCTTTTATCGTCCCACAACTGGGCACAGGTCTCCTCTCATACAGAGAAGGATTGAGCGTAATCACCACGCTTCCTCAATGCGGGTTGGCGATTTCAGACTTAAAGTCCAGGTTTCCTCAAGATGTTTTCCTTCACCTTCAGTCATTGGTGTCCAAGATATACTTAGAAAGTACATATAACTTTAGAAAAGTTACGTTGGTACTTGCCTGACCTGGAATCGAACCCGCGCACTCATATTGTAGAGGCTGGTGTTTTAACCACTAGGCCACCACGACTTCGTATCCAATATTTTTCTATAATCGGAATGACGGACTAAATAGAAACATTTTTTTTACCCAGGAAACATCCGTATTAACCATGCAACTAGCATATGTTTATATACTAGTTGCATGGTTACTACCCAACTACCCAACTGGTAACTACCCAACATTTACCGTTGGACAAGTGTCCGCCAGACAAAACAGGGGGATCCCCCATTTCTATGGAGGATGAGTAAACTTTTCACACTGTACCTTGTACATCCATAAAACCTTTAAAACAGGCTGATTTATATTATTATAAGGTTTTGGTTTCCTTTTTGATATTAGATGTTTTTTTTAACCGACTTCAAAAAGGTGGAGGTTACTCAATTCGACCGGTATGCTTTTTTATGTTTGTTCGCAGATAACTTGGTCATTTATGAACCGATTTTGATAATTCTTTTTCTGTTGGAAAGAAGACATTCCCAAGGTGGTTCCATGGTAAGGACATTAGGGAACTTTCAAAAATCGTAGGTACAACCAGTGCGTTTGTAAGTTTTTTCATTAAGTATTTTAGCGTCAGCATCCAGTCTAACCGTCTAGCTGTACAGTACTTTTCACAACTAAAAACTGTAAAATTAATATTAAAATTATAACATTTAATGTTTTCAAAACATTACCTAATGAACTCTCAAATATAATGATAACTAAATGAAGCGCAGCGGCAAAACACGCGCATTCACACAAATTATCGCACAATTATAACTTATTCAAGTTTCGTTCAGCTCAACCCTGGTCTAGTGAAATATATTAATTATTGAATTATGAAAACAAATGATTTATTGAATTTCGACGCATCCAGTTCGCCGTGACTGGTACGCAGCCGCATTTATAGCGGTTATTAAAAATGTAGATTTTGGTAGTGGTAGGTTTTGATTTAGAGGGGTTTCGTGGTTCTTTATTATTTAAATGACGGCCGCATAGGTCAATAGGTCAGGTTAAGCTATGCTTGCCACAGCTGCTCTCTGGATGGGTGAGCCCGGCTGTCTTTCGTAGGTCTTTGATACTTAGGGGTATTGTATTACTCTGTCTTGTAAAGTCCAGATACGTAGCTGCTTAATGATAGAACGTCCAGAGTCCTGCCAGCAGGACTTTGCGTACCACCGGTAGGACTCAATGTTTTTTGAATATATGAGGCTTTCTAAGCCTGTAAGCAGGACAAAATAAACTGGCATGCATAGTGCCTCTCTTTCTAATTCAGCGACTTTTTGAATCGCGTCTCTATGAACAGTCTAGCCAAAATGGCGGCGAATATAACACAGCCACATATTTTGACGAAAATGATGGCCTGAACACGTGGAGTCGTAAACATTTTGGTGATAACTATGATATTAATTATTGTTGGGGTATCGTAGGAAAGTTAGCAAACAACTATGCCAGAGTATATTGGGAAATTGACAAAAAAAAATATCATCTGTTTCCGATGGACTCCTAGATATCGAAAACGAAAAATTCACAAGTAACAACAAAAAGCGAGCTACATTTGCAAGACATGTGGTCCTAGATGTGTTGTGTGTTCTCCGCAAATAGGAAAAAATCGTTTCACTCACCACATCACTAATGGAATACCTGCATATTTTTTTGATTAAATAAAAATTTCACTTGCTTTCTTTCATATTCATGTTTATTTTTTTACTAATCTCAAGGAGAACCCGCGTCTATTTTTAGATATTTTAGGTATGTATCTAGAAATAGACGCATTTTTGTCACCCCTGACTAATTTTATGACTCATGAAAATCAAGTGCTAGAAGGACAGCGTCTGATATCCATAGATGATCCACAAAATATTAAGTACTGCTGGCAGGACGCACGTCCATTAGATTGTCCTTCCGGAAGCTTTTTCCAGGATCAGGGCTTGGACGTTCTATCATTAATGTAAAGTACTGATATTCAACTGGACCTAGTTGTGAAGGTCAGGCAGTATAGGCAGTCTCTCCATATAAAATACTGGAATTAAGTTGCACCCAGGTGGCAAACGGCTTAGCACATTTTTTAATTATGTAGAAACTAGTGGTTGACCGCAATCCCGCTTGACGATAAACAGTGATGCAATCGTTGATGGTAAAGCGCGCTAGTTTATTAAGAGCCTATTCATAAAAAAACTGAATGAATAGGAAGGAAAACGGCAGTTGAGCGAGGTGATGCAATGCTAAACCCAACAACACGACCAACGATTCTGCGCCAGAGGAAGATCGCAACACAACTGCTCAGACCCGTCCTCCGGACGGCTCCCTACGGCGACGAATGTATCACGGCTTGCCTTCTATCAGGCAGGATGGGGTCAAGCACTAGTTTATAATTATAAAAAAATAAGATAATGCTTCTTAGGTAGACATTAGTGGTTATAGCG
This sequence comes from Sesamia inferens, assembly GCA_037179545.1. Classification (NCBI taxonomy): domain Eukaryota; kingdom Metazoa; phylum Arthropoda; class Insecta; order Lepidoptera; family Noctuidae; genus Sesamia; species Sesamia inferens. The sequence goes on from CM073949.1 coordinate 9,267,269, forward strand.
GTAATAGAAATACATCTTCAGTGATATTTTTAACTATCTTGCTATCATTGTTCATGGGATACAGCTTGTTTACCGTCAATGAAGTTTTAGAAATAGGGCACTGTTTTTACCTTCGGGTACCAGCCCTAACAGAGCCCTACTTCTAAGAATGATTACATTGTTACTACTACTAAGAGGCTTCTTCAATTGTATAATCAGAGGGTAATTATATTAGGTACTAACCAAATTGTACCTAGTTGCAATTACCGTTCTCACAGATTATAGCTGTTAATTGCTTTATAAGTTCCCATAACAGCTTTCATTGTAGGTAAATATGTAGATTGATTATGGAGACCTAGTACTTCGAACCAATTACGGCTCTTTGTTTCTCTTGGCATGAAAAACAACGGTTTATTTACCCTGTTGATTCGTGGATGAGTGACCATTCATATAATTATACCATGGCCCTTCCGTGCCTCGAAAAACACGTTAAGCCGCTGGTCCTTACCGTCATTTGTGGATCTTTCGCAGTTGTTATGGATCGTTAAAAGCCCAAAAGTCTGACGAGCAGTCACCCAAGAGGTCTTTCATTGTCTTACCCAGTGACTGGTTTATGAAGGAGAAAGGCAGTCGTACAAAATACTGGTATTTCATTTCATCCCTTTACATTGGTTGCTGTTCGCAAGAGAGTTGGGAAAAAGTTTTTTTCTTATAAATTATAAACAAGTGCTTCACCGCAATCGCGCCTGATGATAAGCAGTAATGCAATCGTTGATGATAAAGCGTGCTAGTTCATTAATAGCATATTCACTCTAGCCTTGAAGGCACATAAATTGTAGTCCGACGGAAACTCCGCAGATTGTTCCAGTCCATCGATGTACACAGTATATACGGCTAGGAGAAACGCTTACGACTCGACGGGTCGTCCGATGATGAAACGAAGATGGGGGAATTAAATCATGCAATTCCCTCGCACACTACAATATCCACCCTATAGAACACCGACAGGCTGGCTACTCTATGTTAAGTAAACTGTATTCTTTTAAACTTGTTCCTTCGCCTTTGTGTCAATGTTCTACATCGAACTGTGAATTTGAACAGACCGCACATCACATTTTATGGGAGTCTATTCTTTGGCAGAATGAAGGCAATATTATGTTGGATAGTGTACAAGTTACATCCGGAGTCGTTTATTATACGAAACTTGTAGAACTAGAACCAATTTCCGTGCGTTCAGGCGCTTATGCCATACCTATTATTGGAATAAATTGTAACAGCTAATACCTACTTAGGACCCATTAACTTAATCAAATTTTATTCCGTGGTGTTTGGCAACCTGGGCTTCTCATAGTTGCAATAATGTCCCTTTGTGCCGATTGGCCTAGTTTTGTTCTGTCTCCTGCTTGTTATGGAGGTAAGTGGAAAAATATCTTTTTTCTTACTCCTCCGCTATTCTTTTCTGATTAATTTCGTTGCGGGACCCAAGACAGTTGAATCATTTCTCCGGGACTCGTCGAGCTTCATTGCTCTGCGTTTTTCTCGCGGTCTCCACTATTGATTCTGGCTTTCAGGAATTGCAGTGGTTGAGAAAATGTGTGGCGGGTTTTGACCCATTAAAAAAAGGCTGGCTACTCTACGCCTGTGCTCCAGGATTTGGAGACCGTTTTGAGCTAAATCTGGGTCGCCAATAAGCCTCTCGCCTTTCCACTGAATGCAAAGTAGCCAGGCTAGGTAGATGACGAGGCACGGGCACCATTGTTATGTGAATCACTATAGAAGCTTATTGACGCAACTGCTATTGGCTGGCAATTGCCACATTATATGACAATACAATATAGCAATGTTGCCAGCCTCTTTGCCACCTTTCCTATTGACAGCGTTGCGGAAAAATGGGTGTTTTTTGATTATTTTCCTTCCTATATATAGCAAACAAAAATAATGTCATCATCATCTCAGCCACGTGGAGTTCACTTCTAAACATAGGCCTCCCCCAAAGTTTTCCAAATAGAATAGTTGGACGCGGCCTATATCCGATCACCTAGTCAGTGGGCGTCCGTCGCTGCGCTTGCCGGTACGTGGTCGCCATTCAGGAGCCTTTCTGCCCCATCGACCATCGGCCCTAAGAACTTTGTACCCCGCCCACTGTCAGTTCAAAGAGCTAATCCGCTGGTTTAGTTCTTCTACGAACCTCCTCATTCTTAATTCGATCATGTAGAGAAACACTTAGCAATTAGCATAGCCCTCTCCATAGTTCTCTGTGCGACCTTGAGCTTTCTTATAAAGCCCATAGTCAGGGACCACGTTTCTGATCCATATGTCATCGCCGGTAACACATATTAGTTAAAGAATTTAATAAAAACCATTTCTCTTTAATTAGGCCATAACATCGGCCGCCGGCAGAAGTTACCACCCACCAGACAAAGCCTTGCCGCCAAGCGATTTGTCGTGTTCCGGCATGATGTCTGGTAAAGCCGTACGGAGGACGGGTCTGAGCGGTTGTGTTGCGATGTGTGCCGGGTACGATGCGCCTAATGTTGTTGTGTTGGGAGTTTGGTCGTGGAGGGTCTTCAAATCAATCTCCCTTTGTCGCAGCATCGTTGGTTGTGTTGTTGGGTTTAACATTGCATCGCCTCGCTCAACTGCCGTCTTCTTCCTATTCGCTCAGTTTTTCTGAGTGAATAGGCTCTTAATAAACTAGCGCGCTTTACCATCAACGATCGCATCACTGCTTACCATCAGGCAGGATTTATTAAAAAAAAAGACTTTTGTCTTTAGGTGCTGAGGTATTTTGGACGAGAAGACACTACGGAGTTTCCCGAACGCTGCCCAGCCGAGTTGGATCCGTCGAAACACCTCGACCTTGAAGCCGGAACTATTGATAAAAAAAAATTAAAAAAGAACATATTAATATTTTAAGACTGATAGTTATTAAGACATAAAAGTACCTTGCAATGTGATTGTAGCCCGCAATACCCCCCTATAGCGGGCTTATATAAAATGCATGACCCTCCCGTTCTGAATAACTGATTCAATTCTTATCGATTTGGGCACCCTTGTAACCAATCGCACGAGCTAAATAGTATCAGAAAGAGCCTTGAAACTACATCGAGTTAAATGGATTAACTTCAGTTATAGAATAACTGAATAGAATCTTGATAGGGCAACACATTAGAAGAAATAAGAAATTTGGGTATCCATTTCTGCTAAGGAAAAAGTGGCTGATTAGTTTAATGAAGAGTCAAAAAGACAAATTAGCAATCTATCTAGACATAATGGCGTCAAATCTCTTGTTCACAAACTCAAGTAATTTTAAGTTAAGCGCATCTTTTTCTCTCTGTTTCAGTAAGAAAAAGATAGAAGATAACATTTTAGTTTAATCCTGTCAAATTAAGCAACTCGGCTGGGCTGCTTTCGGGAAGCTACGTAGAATCTTCTCGCCCGAAATACCGCAGTGTCTCAAGACAAAAGTCTTCGACCAGTGTGTGTTGCCAGTGATGACTTATGGAATTGAGACGTGGTCGCTAACAATGGGCCTTATAAGAAGGCTCAAAGTCGCTCAAAGGGCAATGGAGAGGGCTATGCTTGGGGTTTCACTGCGCGATCGAATTAGGAATGAGGAGATCCGCAACACTAAAGGGGCAGTGTGGGCTGGACACATTGCCCGTAGGACCGATGCCCGATGGGGTCGACGGGTTCTCGAGTGGCGACCACGCACCGGAAGACGTAGCGTGGGTAGGCCCCCGACAAGGTGGACCGACGACCTGGTGAAGGTCGCGGGAAACCGCTGGATGCGGGAGGTGCAGGACCGGTCGTCATGGAGAACCTTGAGGGAGGCCTATGTCCAGCAGTGGACGTCTTTCGGCTGAAATGATGATGATGATATTAAGATAGTCCGTCCGTAGATAGTTTAGACGTGTTTAAAAATGGCGACAAAAACTACACCAATTTACGTCAGGCGCGGACTAATTTGTCAGGTCTAAACTGACATTATGTTCTGTCCTTTTCTTAATAAAATAAATAAAAAAAGATGCGCTGAACTTAAATTTAGTTTAGTTTGTGAACAAAGGAATCCTGGCCAATGTCAGTTTTAGTCCTTTAGTACGTTTGACTAAAACAGAAAACCTGGAGTGAAATTCTGTAACAATCTCGAGGTGAAGGTGAAGGTCGCGGGAAACCGCTGGGTGCGGGAGGCGCAGGACCGGTCGTCGTGGAGAGCCTTGGAGTAGGCCTATGTCCAGCAGTGGACGTCTTTCGGCTGAAATGATGATGATGATGATGACATAGATAATAAGTAGATTCGTAAAAATGTATTTTATTGAAAATATTAGAAGCGAAAAGTACAATTTTTTTTTCTTATTTATTTAATAATATTAATTTATTTCTAACATAACAAAGTTTTGAATTGTTATAAATAATTATTTGGCGGTCCGATGTAAATATAAAGCTTAGCAGCTTAGCCTAAATTTACATTATATTACGACACGGTTGGCCCAGTGGCTGAGCTATCGACAGCTGCGTTGCATGTCGCGGGTTCCATTCCAGCGGGGGACAAATATTTGTGTGGCCTATAAATTCTTAGTGTGGAGTATCCTTTACAAAAAATAAAAAATATAGGCACTCTGCCTTCTAAACTAGGCGTAGGCCTGTTACTTAGGAGTCAGTGATTCTCCGGAAGATACAAAACCATAATTCTAGTAAAATCGAGATGATAAGACAAGCAGTGAAACAGTATTTAGATAGACATTTTTTCGGCGATAATACATGTCAAAATACTTAAAATACAAATATGGTCCAATTTTCGCAATAGCAACACTCAAATACATAGTAATTGGATATACCTAATTTATTCTGCGCTCCAAACCATAGCAGGAACGGCTCGCTAGTCAAAGCATCAAAGCAAAATTGGTCCTGTAGAACACCCGTTCCTGCCTAACGCTATTTGTAAACTAGTGTAGCTAAAGGGCTGGTGTGTTTATTGTGCTGTTTTCGGGGCTTACAGCTAAACCTTACAAAGAACAAAGTTCAAATGGATGCCCATTCGCCAGAGAAGAAATTTGCGCGCTTTGACCACGCTTTTTTCCCTTCTTAACTCACCCACTTCTCCTTCTTATCTTGAGACTCACTTCCAATATTTATGTTCTTCACACACTAAGAATCTGCGTTCTTCTAACAATCTTCTTTTACTCTGTCCTTCACATACGTCTGACTTTGTTCACTCTTCATTTCATATTCAATCTATTCTTCTGTGGAATGCGCTTCCTCTTGATATCAGGATGGCCGCCAGTCGGTTTGCATTTAAGCGGAAATTGCAGAGTTATTTTCGCAACAATTAGGGTACGGTCATTACAATACGTCTCTCCCAAATTTTTAGTTTTGTATGTACGAGTATATATTATAAGTAAAATATATTTTGGTAATAGTATGTATGTGTATATAGCTTATTTAAGTATTTATTTATATAGTGGTAAGAGTATGTTTTCATTATAATGTAATCATTTAAAACACCTGCTACTAATCTCTTCACCACTTATGGTTGACTGGTAGAGAATGCCTAAGGCATTAAGTCCGCCATTGTACAATTTATGTGCGAAAGAATAAATAAATAAATAAAGTGAAATCAAATGCTCCATTACGTATTGTAAATCTTTATTCCAGAGGACAAAATGACATTCTACCAGATTACCTATTTTTGTACGACCAAAACTTTTCGCAGTCATGTATCTTCATCGTTTATCGCCGAGATGACGATAAACAAATCTCAAAACGTAGGGAAATTAGAGGTATTTTTGATCATCAGTCAGATTAGACTGTAAACTTTCTTAAAATTACGAGAATTTCTCCTCGGTTACGACAAAATGTATTGGGCGTAATTGGCGAAGTACTGTTATACTACATAAAAGGGGCTATGCACCATAAAAACAGTTGATTTCAGCTTAGAATGAAGTCCTTTCAACCGGAAGATACAATCAAATAAAATTTGTCTTGTTATCATAATTCTGATAAATGTCATCATCATCATTGCAGCCACTTGAACGGTTGGACGCGGCCTGCGATTTTGGTCATCCGACCAGTCAGTCGGTAAGTGTCCGACGTTGCGCTTGCCGGTACGTGGTAGCTTTTCTGCCTCATCGGCCCTCAGTTCTACGAGCTATGTGCCCCGCCCACTTGCCACTTCAGATATTGGATATTACGTCATGAATTTTGTTTGGGACAAAACCCGCCACACATTTTCCCACCCACTGCAACTCTTGAAAGCCAGAATCAACAGTGGAGACCGCCAGAAAAACGCCGAGCGAAACGATTCAACTGTCTTCGGTCCCGCAACGAAATTAATCAGAAAAGAATAAATTTATAATAATAAGGAAAAAAGATATTTTTTCCACTTCCCTCCATAACAAGCAAGAGACAGAACAGAACTAGGCCAATCGGTACAAAAGGCACATTATTGCAACTGGGAGAAGCCCAGATTGCCATGCACCACGGAATAAAATTTGATTAAGTTAATGGGTCCTAAGTAGGTATGTGCTGTTACAATTGATTCCAATAATTTTTGTCTTGCTTTTGCCATGATTCTGATATACGGATCTTTTCTATAGATATAGGAATATTTACTTTTACTTATTCACCTAGTGACAAATGCTTTAGTACTGAAATGTTTACACGAGTCACTGTGTTTCCCAAATTGATTCTCCATTAGATATTTACATGAAAGATTTCATAGTACCTACTTGTAGCAACATGGAACCGGAATTAAAGTCCCGGTCACTGCCACCAGGCTCGCCGAAAATTGGGATTACAAAACTTCTCTAACTACCTACCACCTTCGGAAAACACAAGCTTGCTGTAATGTTATATAACCTACAGCAACGTTTTCATCATCATTAAACTCCCTACAAACAAAACCGCTCAAAACAGGAACCCTCCAAAAAAATATTAATTCAGAAATAACACTTTCAGCACTTAAGCTCAGCATGATGTGAACAAAAGAATATCATCATATTCGAGTATGGGGCAGCAAAAAGGTACTATTGACTACGTCAGAGGGTCGCCGGGGTCTGAATATCTTAGCATTAGGTCACCCTTTACACGTCATAAACGTCGAGCGGGGCTCGCAAAAACTATCATAATTCATACCAGGACCGGCTGTGATTCCCCTCTCGTGTTAGTATAGACTTAGAAAGATATAGAAAGGACATGTTTCTCTTCCTCATTTTCTCCTTTTTTTTATTATATTTACTGCAGGGTATACTATCGCATCGTGTGTTTTGTAATGTAGTTAATCGTTTTTATAATATGTATGTATGTTCAGTAGAGCCTCCGAGCGAGTCGGTCTTAAAATGAACATGGACAAGACGAAAGACATGTCTAATGCCCATGTTGTATCGACTCCTATAAAGATTGGAGACTCTGTTCTCGAAGAAGACCATACTATCCAGTTAGGAAAGTCCAATTTCGAGAAAGAGGAATCGAATCCAACTCGGCTGGACTGCTTTCGGGAAGCTACGTAGAATCTTCTTGTCCGAAATACCGCAGTGTCTCAAGACAAAAGTCTTCGACCAGTGTGTGTTGCCAGTGATGACTTATGGAATTGAGATGTGGTCGCTAACAATGGGCCTTATAAGAAGGCTCAAAGTCACTTAAAGGGCAATGGAGAGGCTATGCTTGGGGTTTCACTGCGCGATCGAATCGGGAATGAGGAGATCCGCAGAAGAACGAGAGTAACCGACATGGCCCGAAGAATTGCAACACAAAATGGCAGTGGGCTGGACACATTGCCCGTCGGACCGATGTCTGTGGGTCGGAAGACGTAGCTTGGGCAGGCCCCAACAAGGTGGACCGACGACCTGGTGAAGGTCGCGGGAACCCGCTGGATACGGTAGGCGCAGGACCGGTCGTCGTGGAGAACCTTGGGGGAGGCCTATATCCAGCAGTGGACGTCTTTCGGCTGAAATGATGATGATGATGATGGTGATAATATGTATACAGATATGAGTATATGAGAGCAGTAAACTTGTAAGTTGGAAATTATTTCAACACCACTGCTCTCAAAACGGTAAATTAAAACTGGTGAGGAAAGCGGCATGTGAGAGTTTTTGGCGGGAAAGTCAAGCTGAGTGTCACGCTCGTTTTTTATTGGACTTTTAAAATTATTTATAGTGTTGTTTACTAAATAAAAGTGCGTGATTTATGTAGTAAAAAGTGCATTTAGTAAATAGTTCATAAAGAACAGTGAAATATCGCAGCATAGTGGCCACATCATGACTTTGCCCCAAACCTCACAAGTAAGACGGGTCACGCGGCCGTCTTTTTCGACATGAATAATTCATAATTACGTGACATTGGCTAAATGTACAAACCGTGCGAAGCCAAAAAAGAAATAAAACCGGCATGTCCTAGAACTGAAACTTTGAACTCACGTGGCATCTACCAACCGACCCTGGACCGCGTGGTAGCTTACGACCCACTTCCTCTCACGAAGAGGTGTTCCAGGAGGGGGAACTATATAGGCTTGTTAGTAGTATAATATGTAAGTAGACAGACGCACGTTAATATTTTAACTCCGGCAGACTCCGGAAGACTCAATGCTCAATACTTTTATTGTTTTCCACATGTATTTATTTATTTATTTATTCTTTATTGTACACCAATCAAACATCGAACAAAATACATGGAACATAAAACATACAATGGGCGGCCTTATCGCTAATGCGATTTCTTCCAGGCAACCAAAGAATGGACAGATCCTCCTGAACCACATATGGGACTGTCGTTGGTGCCAAATATCATGGTTACAATTTACTAAAATAGATACACAAATACATACATAAATACATAGACACTTTAATAGTATAAATAGCCATAAAGTGTTTATTTAACAAGAAAAAGAAAATTAGTTCATGTGGACCCTGTTGGACACAACAAAATAAGTGAAGTTAGGAGAGAGGCAGCACTTTTTTACACTCTATTACGAGTGCGTATGTGGGTGTGTGTGTGTGTGAGGGTGCGTGTGCGCGTGTGTGTGTGCGAATGTGTGTATGTCTATTTAAGCTTGTGTCTTTATATTTCTATCATTGAGGTATTCCTTGTAACAAACTCAGGGGTAATGGTTCCTTAAATTCAAATATCTTAACTCACCCATTAGGGTGAGTTACATCTATTAAAGTATTGTATGGCCTATATAAAAATAGCAGCGCGCCTAACTTCCATCACAAATAACATCTGACTAGCATACAAAAAATCAATAGTCTGGCTCAACAGAAATAGTTTCTATTCAAAGGTGCTATTCGAAGCAGGAATACCTTCATAAGTTTCCAACTGAATATGCTTACAAGTTTTTTTTTATAATTATAAACTAGCGCTTGACCGCATTCCCGCCTGATGGTAAGCAGTAATGCAATCGTTGATGGTAAAGCGCACTAGTTTATTAAGAGCCTATTCACTCAAAAGAACTAACTGAATAGGAAGGAAGACGGCAGTTGAGCGAGGAGATCCAATGTTAAACCCAACAACACGACCAACGATGCTGCGCCAGAGGGAGATTTATCTGGAGACCCTCCTCGACTAAATTCCTGACCCAACAACATTTGGCGCATTGTACGGCACACATCGCAAAACAACTGCTGTTACCCGTCTTCCGTACGGCTTCATGGGTTTTATGTGAAATAAAATATTTTGATCAGACCCTAAATTAAATAATTCCGCCGCGTCTGAATGTTCTGTTTTATCAAAACGGTTACAGTTGTTGAACAAAGGAGTGAAAAAAAGTTTGGCAGCCTTTTCAGTTGATTTGCTGCTTTGACCTCCGCGCGACCTTGTTGGGGCATAAAATATTATCTGCGTTACAATGAGGAAGAGGATTTTGAATGTGGTGTCTTAAAAACAAAAGAACGGATGCTTTTAATTTCACAATGGTGTTGTTGTTATTAAAATGTGTTAATATAACTTCATGGAAATGTTTTGTTAAGTACACTTATAATTTAAATATTTTTTATTATTTCTGCAGCCTGTGGATCAACTTCACTCAGCGGGCTAACAGAGATCTTTTTTTTTGTTGTGGTGGAAAATAATCAAATGACTTTTTCCGCTCTGGGCGGTGCGGAAGGGCGTTTTTTTTTTGGGACAAAACCCGCCACTCTCTTTCCCACCCACTGCAACTCCTGAAAGCCAGAATCAACAATGGAGACCGCCAGAAAAACGCTGAGCAATGAAGCTCGACGAGTCCCGGAGAAACGATTCAACTGTCTTGGGTCCCGCAACGAAATTATTTAGAAAAGAAGCGGAAGGGCGTGTCAGACTTTTACTGACTAAAACCCACCCGTGTTTCTTCACTTGCCTGTGCGACGGCCAGGGCCACGGTTTCTTGATTAACCAACCCGCAACCCTGACCCAGGAGGCATCGGTATTCGTGGACCCCGTCACGATGTGCTGACATCTCTTTGAGGCGCGCGTGAAACACAACGCGCCGTCGACTCGGGCCTGGTCCTTACCGGGCGGACTAACAGGGACCAATATAATAATGGTTTAAGATTACTACCGTGGCTGCCATTGTTTTAATATTTGCATCGCTGATGACGTGTAATCGCGAGAGCACTAACAGTATGCTCAGTGTTCACGCTGAATTTAAATAGTTTGAAATTTGTTTTTCAGGCATCCATTGTAGGCTTGAGGGAGGTCAACGCCGTCGCGGTAGACCATGGTTTGGTGTGACGATCTCCTAACGTCCGCAGGGTCAGTATCCCCAGAGATAGCATAAGACAGGGAGACTTGGAAAGAAAAACGGGTGACATTTGCCCAGCAGTCGGACACCAAGTAGGCAACAACAGAAAACTGACTTGTATTGTTCGCTAAATGAAAGAACACCGATATTATTTCAATTAACCCCTTTAAATTTATCATCAAGCCACAATCTAAAATGTCGCGCAAACTACATTGGAACATTTGATAATTGGGTTAAAACAACTCCGTGGTCCTCAAAAAACTTTTGCCAGCTAACAGATGTTGCTGCAATATTAAATCGTTCCATTTGTAAAGTGTTATTTGGATATTTGGGGCCTTTTATAGTTTAATTTTGTTTTGATATATTCCTAAAATTGGTTCTGGTTTGGCTTCTGGTTTGTAGTTTTGAGAACTTGTTTTTTTTTTAATAATTATAAACTAGCGCTTGACCGCAATCCCGCCTGATGGTAAGCAGGGATGCGATCGTTGATGGTAAAGCGCGCTAGTTTATTAAGAGCCTATTCACTCAGAAAAACTGAGCGAATAGGAAGGAAGACGGCAGTTGAGCGAGGTGATGCAATGTTAAACCCAACAACACGACGAACGATGCTGCGCCACAGGGAGATTGATCTGAAGACCCTCTACGACCAAACTCATAACACAACAACATTTGGCGCATCGTAGCCGGCATATATCGTAACACAACTGCTCAGTAGGCCTAGTATGAGTTTTCAATACGAAACTCGTTCGATCGTATCGAGCGCGTTTGACTCAGCGATTGGCCCGCTTCAAGGTCGTAAGAACTCTCAACCAATGAGAGCGCCAAACGCGCTCGATACGATCGAACGAGTTTCGTATTGAAAACTCATACTAGGCCTACTAGACGAAGAGTGAATAGGCCCTTAATAAACTAGTGCGCTTTACCATCAACGACTGCGTCACTGCTTACTATCAGGCGGGATTGCGGTCAAGCGCAGGTTTATAGTTTTATAAAAAAAAAAATATACACAAATAGCCAGACCTGGAACAATAGGGTATTTGACAAAAAAAAAAAAATAGTGCGTCAGTCAGATTTCCAAAAAATACTAGACACGTATTTTTTCTTTTTTCATATAAACAAAAAATTAAGACGACACAGTGCGTTGAAAACTCGTGTGACGTCACTCGACGCTCCACTTTTTAGCGCGTAGTGACGTCACCAGCCACCATTCCTGATCTTTGATGCCTTTTATAATTGTAATTTTTATTGATTTGATAAAACAAAATTTACATATCGAATATTTTTCTACAATCTGAATGACGGACTAATTAGTTTTTTTTTAGTCAAATACCCTATTACTTGCTGGTCATACAAATATTTGTTTCGTGAAGGAATTGCACCCACGACACGACAGTCTAACGCTCTACCGCGCCTACAATGCCACACTTCTGGGTAGAACGCCTTCAAAACTTTGGAATTTCAGTATTATGTGGGTGGACATGTGAAAAATGCAAGTAATGTGACATTTAGAAGGTGGGTAGCTATTTAATAGCGTTTTAAGACTTTTATATAGACACCCACGCTGCGAAAAATTCTGTTGTGTCTGTAAATAACAAAGTTTTTCAGCTTTTTATTTAGCAATTTTATTTTCTTTACTTCTCACTCCTGGGTTTATATGCTTGTGCTTAAAAAAAGATTATATTTAGTCCGTCATTCAGATTATAGCAAAATGTTGGATACGTATATTTTGTTTTATCAAATCAATAAAAATTGACAAATATAAAAGGCATCAAAGATCAGGAGTGGTGGCTGGTGACGTCACTGCTCGCTAAAAAGTGTATCGTGCAGTGACGTCACACGAGTTTTCAACGCACTGTGTCGTTTGAATGTTTAGTTTATATGAAAAAAGAAAAAATACGTGTCTAGTATTTTTTGCAAATCTGACTGACGGACTAATTAGTTTTTTTTTAGTCAAATACCCTATTATGTTAATTATGTAAGTTACATAATCAGTTTATAAGCACACTCCCGGGACACAGGCTTTCTTTCAGTGAGAGGAAGTGGGCTTTAATCTACCATGCGGATCCGTGTTGTTAGATGTCACATGTTCGAAGACATGTGACATCTAACAACACGGATTTCTCGGTGGTAGTAGTCCATAACATCGGCCGCCGGCAGAAGTTACCACCCACCAGACAAAGCCTTGCCGCCAAGCGATTTGTCGTGTTCCGGTATGATGTCTGGTGAAGCCTTACGGAGGACGGGTCTGAGCAGTTGTGTTGCGATGTGTGCCGGGTACGATGCGCCTAATGTTGTTGTGTTGGGAGTTTGCTCGTGGAGGGTCTTCAGATCCGTTTGGCGCAGCATCGTTGGTCGTGTTGTTGTTAGTATTTTATTATTCAATAAATTATCTAGCTTCCTTTGATTACGGTGTCGGTTCGGTCACGCTCACGTGAATGCAATGATTTTCTCTCCTGCAACAAAAGTAGTCAACGTCGATAAAGAAGTTCCAATTTCAAAAATTCAAGGATATTTATCTGCTTAGCCTTTTCCCTAGTATAGTAGGGTCAGCTGCCAGCCTAATCAGATGAAACTGAGTATCAGTATTTACAAAGATCGATTGTAAATTAGACCTCCACAACACATCATCATCATCATCTCAGTCCAAAGTAGTCCATTGCTGGACATAAGTATTATTAATAAGTAGTACTGTTCAATATAATAACGCACTGGGTGCTGTTAGGGCTGCCGTGGCGTTGTAGTGCGTCCGGAATGTTTGCAGGTAATAATATTAATTAATGGTTTTACTGCCATTATTAGGAGTAGATGCGCATCCCTGATGATGCGTGTTCTCCGCAGTAACAACAGTATTCTCAGTGTGTTCGCGGATCGATGGGATTCTCTCATGTGGCAGAGGTGGATGCAGCTCCACGCTAAGTTTTAAGTTAATTTTATGTATGTATATCTGTGTCTGTAACCTCCTAATACTAGAAGTTAAGTAAGATTGTTACTAACCTTATGGACTCCGGTCTGAAATAAAGTATTCTATTCTATTCTATAAGCCATCCCCAAGGATCTCCACGACGACTGGTCCTGCGCCTACCGCATCCAGCGGTTTCACGCGACCTGCACCAGGTCGTCGGTCCACCTTGTCAGGGGCCTACCCACGTTACGTCTTCCACTGCGTGGTCGCCAAATTCCATGAGTGACAAGATAGAAATAGGATAACGTGCTAACACTTTAAAAGTGGCTTTATGATAACACGTACTCCAATGGGCACATAACTGAATTCAATCCATATCTATTACCAGTCTACGAAGATATTAGGTCTTCACATAACAAATGGGCGTTTTGTCATACTAGCCACTTTAATCTCAAATATCTCCTCTTTGGTTTAGAATTCCAAATTTAAATTTATACAGCAACTGTATTTCTTTTGGTTTTTTCTCTGCGTCATTGAGTTTACAAAATGGTAAATTTAAAATTTCGCGTTATTTACGAATATGAGTTCCACCGTGGCACCAGTGCTGCAGAAACGGCTTGAAGAATAAATTATGTGTATGGCAGTGGTGTCGCTAGAGAAAGCACAGTGCGTTTTTAGTTCCAAGGTTTTTGTTCTGGAAATTTCAACCTACAGAACAATCCCCGTGGATGGCCGGAAACCAAAGTCGACAATGAAGAATTGAATGCTATAGTGGAAGCGGATCCATCGCAAACTACGTCCAAGTTAGCTGAAGGCTGCGATGTTAGTGATAAAACTGTTTTAATCTACTTGAAATAAATTGGGAAGATAAGAAAGCTCGAATGGTGGGTAGGTACCTCATGAATTGAATGAAGCAAACCAACAAACTCGGTTCGACTGCTGCGTTACATTACTGAATCGGCACAATAATAAAGGGATTTTAAATCGAATCATTACTTGTGATGAAAAGTGTATACTCTACAACAATAGGAAGCGCACATCGCAATGGCTGAACCCCGGTGTTGTACTTTCTAAGTATATCTTGGACACCAATGACTGAAGGTGAAAGAAAACATCTTGAGGAAACCTGGACTTTAAGTCTGAAATCGCCAACCTGCATTGAGCAAGCGTGGTGATTACGCTCAATCCTTCTCCGTATGAGAGGAGACCTGTGCCCAGCAGTGGGACGATAAAAAAAAGGTTGATAATGATGATGAAATGCGAAATTGCGTGAATGAATCTAAGAATGATTGCTACTCTTTCTCACTCTTTATCCCGATATTTCCTCGACATCGAAACTTCTGCAGGTGAAACTACTGGGCCCAACTAGTTATTAATATCATTCACCTCTATACTATGAGAACGTAGGCGTAACTTAATGTTAAATGTTTACATTTCCAAGAATGTACCTATATGTTCAGTAGCAAATTTTACTCAGAATTATTTTAATTTTTACTTTACAAGAACAACCCACGTTTCGTTAATGCAATAGTTAAAAGTTATATTTATACTACTTTTAGGTGAGTCATGTGTTCTCGATGAATAACAAACAAAATAAAGCTTATATTTATACGTAAAGTTTTTAACATAGGAGGTGAAACGTGGATACTATAAACGCATCCTTTTGGCATATACAGTATGTTAAGAAAACCCTGTCCAACCCGTGAAGGTGTTGTTAGGTATCGATAACTGATTCTACTAATGCATACAAAACCGGGCTAAACTTAAAAAAAAATCCCCTAAAAAAAATAATTATTATGTCGCAAAAAGAGGTAACTTAATAAATGTGCGTTACCACCCTTCCGCGGACGGCGGGCGGCAGGGCACGCGGCACGTGATCGCATCGCTATTCGCTCATAATAATACCGGTGTTGACACTTTTTTAAAAATAACCAAATTTCGGGGAAGTTGGAATTAATTCGCGGGAAAAAAAGATTATTTCAAAATTCATTTGTATTGGTACTATGATGATTACGTAAAATTTTATATTATATTTGGTCATGTGTTTACCTAACCTTTATTATCCTTATGGCTCGGACAGGGTTTTCTTAACATACTGTATATGTAAGTGTATTTATACAATTAACTAGCTGCGCGCCGCGGTTCCACCCGCGTAGGTTTCGATATGTTTTTTTTTAATATGCTCCGCTTCTATTGGTCATAGCGTGATATTATAGCCTTCTTGGATTAATGGGCTTGTACGGGACAAGATGGCCGTGCATAGCGTGTGCCTAGTGGACTGTATATTTTTAGGTGCGGTGCCGGGGATCCTGCCAGGAGTTGGGAATGAGACTCGTTGATTGTTGTGCACACAGTTTATTATAATTACAAGACAGATAATTCTTGGTTTCTTACAAGTACTTACAGCACTAATTGAATGGACGCGTGCGTTTCGGTTGAAGGTTCGCAGAAAGAGAAAAAATCATGTAATGTCAAAATGGAACGACGGCAACACAAGTCAAAGACAACATTTTTATACTTTTTAATTTTATAGCGGTCCTGGTAGGACGATCCTTATGTTGTTCTCAAAAGGGCTATCCAATGCAAAAATAACTTTTCAAATCTGACTCGTAGTTCCTGAGATTAGCGCTTTCAAACAATATTGCTTTTTTTGATAATTATAGGTAGTTTTATCCTCACAATTTGGTAAATTAATAAGAAAATAATCGTTTTCGTCAGTATTTCATAAAACTTTGGTACAATTTATGGGGAATAATGCTAAACGTCGCTAGTAGTGTATGTTCACTAGTA
This sequence comes from Sesamia inferens, assembly GCA_037179545.1. Classification (NCBI taxonomy): domain Eukaryota; kingdom Metazoa; phylum Arthropoda; class Insecta; order Lepidoptera; family Noctuidae; genus Sesamia; species Sesamia inferens. Next base: position 9,283,657 of record CM073949.1, read on the forward strand.
GTGGATATCGACCTGGAAAGCGATTTTGTCGTATCTCGAAAAAAGGCAATTTTGTTTTATAGCATAATTGAATTCAGCTAAAATCACAGCTTGAATTCGTCTGGACATGCCAGCGTTATCAAATTCTTTAGCTCTCTGATGGTCTTCGGAGACGGTTGTACTGAACCCATACGCCGTTTCAGAACGTCCCAGACATGCTCAATGGGATTGAGGTCGGGACTTCGAGCTGGCCAATCCAGACGACGAATGTCGACCTCTTGCACATACGCTTCAACATCGCGAGATCGATGGGCGCGAGCATTGTCGTTCATAAAAATCGAGTCTTCACCTAGAGCGGCCAATGTGGGTTATGCATGAGGAATTAGAACTTCCGTTATGTATCGATGCCCAGTCATTGAGCCGTTTTCAATGAAGACTAACTCTGTACGATCCATTGATTTTATTCCTGCCCAAAACATTTAAAATCAAATCAAAATCATAAGTCATTTATTCAAATTAGGCTGAGAATCAGCACTTTTTGAACGTCAATATTACATAAGACAGTCCCCCAAAACGCCCACCCATCGACACTTCCTAGTGCTTTCGCTGGGAAGAAGAAGTGGCGGAACAAACTCCCCAGCAGCACAGCTGTCTGTTCATTTTAAAAAAACACATGTCTTTATACAATACTATGTATAGTGATGAACACGATAAAATACAACAGCAATGAAATTATTTACCATATGCCAGCTACCACGCCAAAATACCAGCAAAGCAAAACAATATATTTATATTTAAATGAAAATGTAATTAACTAAAACTTGTTACTTAACTGAGAAGCCCCAGGCATAAAGGGCGTGACATTTGACATTACAACAGAACCCCCAACATAAGGTGTGATTTCATCGAAACATGCCTCTACAAAGCGTTCTCCTTGTCTTCTTAGCACTCGCCGACACCGATCTTCACCGAACAGAGATACCCTGGCTTCATCAGAAAACAAAACCCTATTCCAATCTTCTTAAGACTATGATTCACAATTTCTAGCGAACCTAAGCCTGTGAACTCAGTGCTCATGGATTAATTTGCGGGCGATGACTGAGTATATTGGAAACGAGAAACCTTCTCCTGACCGTCCATAGACTAATATGCACATTTCTTACTTTTTTCACAATCACAGAATATCAAGCTAATACATGATATAACACTATCAGTAGCAAGTTTTTTTAACAATTGCTAACATATCAGCTCACATACACAAACGACCAGATCCAGAACAACTATTTGTTGGTCTCGGTGGTAGGCCTTAACATCGGCTGTCGGGAGGAATTACCACCCACCAGACAAAGTCTTGCCGCCAAGTGATTCGTCGTATTCCGGCATGATGTCTGGTGATGCCGTACGGAGGACGGGTCTTAGCAGTTGTATTGCGATGAGTGCCGGGTGCGATGGCCAAATGTTGTTGTGTTGGGAGTTTGTTCGTGGAGGTTCTTCAGATCAATCTCCCTTTGGTGTAGCATCGTTGGTAGTGTTGTTGGGTTTAACATTGCATCACCTCGTTCAACTGCCGTCTTCCTTCCTATTCGCTCAGTTTTTCTGAGTGAATAGGCTCTTAATAAACTAGCGGGCTTTACCATCGACGATCGCATCACTGCTGACATCGGGCGGGATTGCGGTCAAGCGCTAGTTTATAACTATAAAAAAAATGCTTTGCCTACCACAAAGTACTGTTACGGGCTAGGGGTACTAGGCGCCGGTTAAGGGTTTCGAAATTTATTGGCAACGAAGGTACAGTCGATTGTAGGCAATGACAAGTAGAATGTTGCTGACGTTGCACAGAAGTCTTCACTTACGTCCACGAAGTCCGTATTGTAAACACCCAATAACACTACAGATGTTACTTCACGTAGTACTCACAGTTCTCGTTACAGTTGTCGCAGTAGGTATTCTCAAAGATCGCTTCTTAAGTGTCGCTGTTTTCGTATCGGTAGTCAAGTGTAGACTGACTCGGCGCCGGCGTCACGGCGCTATATATAGTCCAGCTGATCGAACATTCCAGAGTCGTCTAGACGTAATAATAATAGCGCATAACTTCGAGTACATTCGGTAAGTACCTACGGTAATTCCCGGAAACGGGCTTCTAGAAATTTCGATGTCGTCACTTAGTTGACAAAATTGATGAAACCTGTACCATTCGATAGGCCACCTTAAATCTAGAAATGCGTTTTTATATTGCACCTATACGATGTCTAAATCTAGAGTTAAAGGGCTTAAAAGTTACGCACTGCATGTCACGCGATATTGAACCTTATGCCCTCGACATAAGGTGCATTCGTAACATTGCCCCCTTCTTAGTCGTGCTCGTCCCGAGCATGATTTGATCCATAATAGCGAGCTAGGCGGTCTACGTGTACGATCTTCAGCTTCCCTCTAGGTCCTTTCTTTATCCGGTAGGTGACATCGTTTATCCTCGTAACTATCGTGTACGGACCCTCCCATTTGGCTTGGAATTTCGGACTCTTTCCTTTTCTCCTTATGGGATTATGTAACCATACCAAAGTTCCCTCTTCAAGTCCGGGCACGTTAGCTTTGCGGTCGTATCGGATCTTCATTTTCTCGCTGGTTTTCAGACCATTCTCTCTCACTAGCTCATGTATTCCATCTAGTTTACGTCGTAGGTCGGCCACATAGTCGACGGCTAGGATAGGGGTATCGGGTGGTGTTCCGGTTAGTGCATCTATGGGTAGTCTAATTTCTCGGCCGAAGTTGACTTTCGCCGGTGTACAATTTGTGCTATCATGTGTTGCAGAGCGGTATGACATTAAGAAGAGTGGGATGTATTGGTCCCAATCCCTCTGGTGTTCTTCCACTACTTTGGCCAAATGATTCTCTAGCGTCTGGTTGAATCTTTCGACCATTCCATCTGACTGAGGGTGATATGGTGTTGTACGAGTCTTATGTATCCCGAGTAGTTGGCAAACCTCTCGGAACAGTGAAGACTCGAAATTTCTACCCTGATCAGAGTGTAACTCCAAGGGGACGCCAAATCGACAGAACACCTCGTGAACTAGCTTTTTGGCGACAGTATGAGCTTCTTGGTTGGGTACTGCAAAAGCTTCTGGCCATTTGCTGAAATAGTCTTGCATGACGATGATATACCTATTCCCTTCTTCAGTAATAGGGAATGGCCCAGCTATATCGACAGCAACTCTTTCCCATGGTGCACCAACATTGTACACTTTCAGCCGACCTCTGGCCCTCGTTTGCGGTCCCTTTACTGAGGAGCAGGCTACACATTTTCTACACCAGTCCTCTACGTCTTCGCGGCAATGCATCCAATAGAATCTTTTTCTCACCTTTTCCAGGGTTTTCTTCACTCCTAGATGTCCTCCGGATACTCCGTCGTGCACCTGCTTTAGCACTGATGCGACTTTATCACAGGGGACAACTATCTGTAAGGCGACCTCCTGTCCACTAGGTGATTCCCATTTTCTCTTCAGAACTCCATTATCAATTATCAGGCTGTCCCATTGAGCCCAGTAACTTTTTGCTGTTGGGCTAAGCGCTGATATTTCACTCCAAGCGGGCCTCTGCCCACGTTTCTTCCATTCGATTACTGTCTTCAAGTCACTATCTTCCTTCTGTGCATTTTCCAATGATTGATTATTCCAGTCCTCGTCCAACGCGTTCACCTGGATAATCCTCACGTTCTCTGTCTTTTCCTGTTTGCGTTCTTCACCTCGGTCCTTACTACCTGAAGTAATCTGGCGGCGGCGGACCTTTTGTTTTGCCTTTTTCTCGAGGCGCTTCTTCTTACGCGCCTCGTCCTCGACTTCCTTGTCCCGCCTTGCTTCCGCCGCACTCCACGACTTTCCGCGCGACCGCTCGCGCTCTTGTTCTCGCTTGCCGGAACGTTCGCGTTCCCGGTCCTTGACACGTACCCGCTCTCGTTCAGCGGGTCGCTCGCGGCGCCCACTCCGATCGCTCCGCTCGCGCCAATCGACGCGCTCGCTCGGGCGCTCGGGCTCGACCTTGGCGTCGCGCTTGCGCCACAGCAACACCTCTGCGTCTTTACTTGTCCAAGAAGCACTTCTTCCCTTAGCCTTCCTGGGACAATCAATTCGAATGTGCCCCTTTTCGCCGCACTCATAACAAGTTGGTCCTTGTCGGGCTTTTATTTGTGCGGTCACTTTTCGAATACGGTCGTGTTGTCGGCTATCTTGACGTACAGCTTCCACCTCCAGAGCATGTGCCAAAGCTGCCTTCAGGGTCTGATGGTGACCCAGACGTACTGCAGCTCTGACTTCTGCATCTAGAATCCCATCAGTAAAGAATCGCAGAGTAGTAGCGTCAATCAGTCCCGGTGTTGATGCATACGCCTTGCGAACCAAACGTTCTATTTCCGTTGCCCATTGTTGCAAACCCTCACTGCTCTTCTGTGTGCGGTCGCGGAGTTGAGCCCTGTAGACATGTTCGAGGTGTTTCTCTCCATATCTAGTCTCCAACGCTTCTAACAGACAGGCTAGGGTATTGCAATCGCCGGAAATATTCTCGAGAATTCGTACGGCATCACCACGCAAAGCAAGCATAAGGGCCGTTAGTGCTTGATCGTCGTCCCAATTGTTGCCTTTGGCGACCTTCTCAAACTGTAGACGGAAGGCCACCCATGACGTTGTTCCGTCAAAATGAGGTACTTTGAACGTCGGCGAAGCACTTGGTACAGGTATCACACCTTTAATACCTCCTTTCTGCACCGTTTTATGGAGAAACTGTATTTCTTTCTCGCACTCCATGATGGTACTGTCTAGTTTCTCCATACGCGCATCTTGTTTGTCTATGCGCATGTCTTGCTGGTCGATACGGGCATCCTGTTGCGCTGTTTTTATTTTAAGCTCGTTAACCTCTTCTTTGGTTTCTTTCCACTTTTCATTTAGTTCTAATACTAGTTGCTGGGATTGTTTTATTTGTGCCTGAGTTTCTGCCTGGGATTTGTCTATTTTTGCCTGGGTTTCTGCCTGGGATTGTTTTAGTTCGGCCTGGGATTCTGCTACTATGTTTTTTATTTGTGCTAGTAACGCCGATATATCGAATCCGCTACTGCCGGGAATAGTGGTGGTAGTGGGCGCACTTACATTTGTCGGTGGTACGACGGCCGCATCTTCTACGGGTATAGGGACACCAAGCGATGCTTCCTCTTGACGCGCCAAATCCATCGCTGCTTGTCGTCGCGTGCGAACTCTTTCGTCTTCCCTTGGCGTGACCGGCATTCCGCTTCTGACACCAATTGTTACGGGCTAGGGGTACTAGGCGCCGGTTAAGGGTTTCGAAATTTATTGGCAACGAAGGTACAGTCGATTGTAGGCAATGACAAGTAGAATGTTGCTGACGTTGCACGGAAGTCTTCACTTACGTCCACGAAGTCCGTATTGTAAACACCCAATAACACTACAGATGTTACTTCACGTAGTACTCACAGTTCTCGTTACAGTTGTCGCAGTAGGTATTCTCAAAGATCGCTTCTTAAGTGTCGCTGTTTTCGTATCGGTAGTCAAGTGTAGACTGACTCGGCGCCGGCGTCACGGCGCTATATATAGTCCAGCTGATCGAACATTCCAGAGTCGTCTAGACGTAATAATAATAGCGCATAACTTCGAGTACATTCGGTAAGTACCTACGGTAATTCCCGGAAACGGGCTTCTAGAAATTTCGATGTCGTCACTTAGTTGACAAAATTGATGAAACCTGTACCATTCGATAGGCCACCTTAAATCTAGAAATGCGTTTTTATATTGCACCTATACGATGTCTAAATCTAGAGTTAAAGGGCTAAAAGTTACGCACTGCATGTCACGCGATATTGAACCTTATGCCCTCGACATAAGGTGCTTTCGTAACAGTACAAAGATCGACGGCTCGCTGTGCGACTCCACATGTCATTGGCAGAAAAGTTGATATCGGCTCAGTTTCCATAGAAAAAAAAACTTTCATTGCATTATTTAGGCATACTGCAGCCGCGGGACGTACTTTACTGCTTTTTTTTTGCATCGTTATTTTTATATGTACGTTTATTTAATACTAGCTTTCCGCCCGCGGATTCGCGCGCGTGTAGTTCGGTTTATATCGCGTTTCCAAGAGAACTCTTCAAAAGTTCGGAATCAAAACTAAACTATGTTATTTCTCAAGGTCAACTATATCTTTGTACCAAATTTCAATAAAAATTAGTTCAGTGGTTTAGACGTGAAAGCATAACAGACAGAAAGAGTCACTTTCGCGTTTATAATATTAGTAGGGATTTGTATGCATGAATATGAATATTTGCACTAGTCTGGTCGTGCCTCGGAAAGCGCGTTAAGCCGTTGGTCCTGGCTGCCACAGGAACATTTTTTTTTTTGGGATGGGAAATCATCAAATGACTTCTCCCGCTCTGGGCGGGGCGGAAGGGTGTGTCAGACTTTTACTGACTAAAACCCACCCGTGTTTCTTCACTTGCCTGTGCGACGGCCATGGCCACGGTTTCTTGTTTAGCCAACCCGCAACCCAGACCCAGGAGGCATTGGTCTTCGTGGACCCCGTCACGATGTGCTGACATCTCTTTGAGGCGCGCGTGAAACACGACGCGCCGTCGACTCGGGCCTGGTCCTTACCGGGCGGCGAGTTGCCCACTGCTCACCGCCCGCAGGCCGTCTCCTGTGGCGGCTAGTGGCGTGAGGGCGCTGGGATTCCCATCCACAGGAACATCAAGTGACTTTCGTCACGGGTTGTTGGAGCCCTCAAAAGTCCAACAATTGGTCTAACTGCAATGCTTCGGTATCACCTTCGGGTTGCGGAGGTAAGACGGCAGTCGCTTCAAAAAAAAAAAAAAGTGAAGTTTAGCCAAAATCAACAGTTAGACTGGTAAAGTGGACCCCAGACTCAAAAGCTTCGGATGCGACTGACGACTGACTGTGATTAACAATGAAATGATGATGATTTTAGATACTGATATTGTGTATCTTTAAGTCTATGCTAAATTATATGTATTGTTTTTATTCCTGAGTAAACATTCTTTTCAAAGAAAAGTAGCAACGGATTAGTAATCTACCTACTTTAAAATGATTCAAATGAATAATAATAGTAAGTTACGACATTAAAGTGCCGGTTTTCTCCTTGAAAACGCTAACAGAAATCGCTTTAGAAGTTTATTAAACTTAAAACACACCCTAGGCTCGCCATTTTGAATTTGACCGCATCATTATCGCTGTAAACGTGTAACTGTTTAACCCTTTAACAAAGAATGTTAAAGAAGGGTTAGCCGGCTAACTGTGGTTATACGTGAAGGTCAAAAGTCTGGTTTCAAGTGACATTTGCTGGGGTGACGCATTCATGAATGTCGCAGACAGTTTGTGGGTGTAGTACTTAGAATAATTACCTGAAACCTTATTAAGAAAAGCTGGATTGATTGTTTTGAAGGATTAATTGGGTTGCGAATCATTTTATTGAATGTGTTCACTGTAATTTATGATTTATGCATAGCGCTTTAATGGCTACATTAATTGGATGCACGTTTACGGTTTCTTGTTTCGTTTTATGAACATATTTAAATTTCAGTAAAAGTTATTATTTATTTCCCTATTTCTAAAATCGCATTTTGAAGCAAGTTATATTTAAAGAATTGCAGCGCAGGATTTATTTTACAGAGACAGGAATCATAACATTGCATCAATTAAAATAATGTACAGAGGACGAGTTTCACTAGTTGTTATGCGATTTGTGCCGAGTACGATGCGACAAATGTTGTTATATCGGGAGTTTGGTCGTGGAGGCCTGGAGGGTCTCTAGATCCTTCTGGCGCAGCATCGTTGGTCGTCGTGTTGTTAGGTTTAATATTGCATTACCTAGCTCAACTGCCATATTGATTCCTATTCACTCAGTTTTTTTGAGTGAATAGGCTCTTAATAAACAAGTGCGCTTTACCATCAACAATCGCATCACTGCTTACCATCAGGCGGGATTGCGGTAAAGCACTAGTTGATTATTAAAAAAAAAATCAATTGCTGGCCACTAGCCCTATTTTGACGGCATAGTTGTCGTAATGAATTCCACTTGTATTCCTTGATTGGCTTGTATCTCTTCCGAACAACCCATGGCCCTGGCAGGCATCGGTCCTCGTGGGCTCGTCAGGGTGCGCTGATATCTCTTTGAGGTACGCGTGGACTACAACGCGCCTTCGACTCTCGCAAACCCGCGCCTACGTTGACCGGGAGTTAGATGATGTCTCCCGACGACAAGGGCATCTCCTGCGGAGACTAGGGACGTGAGACTGCAGAGATTGCTGCTTCCTCGCGGGGTTGCCTCCTACTTTTCGCAGAAGGAGATAACGCCCTGCCATGCACTCTCACTCCGGGTCATGGTCTGGACCTGAGCCGGGTGCGAGAGATAGCCACAAGAACAGGGCGGTGTTCCGCCTAAACCAGATAGACCACCACCGTAGCACACTTAACCTTTCAGAAAACACAGCATTGTCAGTTTGCATGCTCAAACTTAACCTACCAATATCTCTCAATCAGCTAAATCCCCCACCAACATTACAGACATTTCCAATAACGTAGAATTTAACTTTCAACTCTAACACACGACCCTTGCACCAGCCCCCTTTTTAATTCATGACGGCTTTCCTACACAACGAGGGGAGGTTTCTATATTAAGAACTTTGGTAGAATCCTTTGAGGCAAGATAATTATACATTGTACCGTTTTCAGTAGATATTGTGGCTTCACATGTAGATAGTTATTTATACATATAAACTGAAGGGGCGTCATCTGGTTTGATTGACAAATTGGGTAGAGTTCCGTAACTCAAAAGGAAAAAGGGAACCCTAATAGGATCAGTTCGTTGTCAGTTTCTCTGCCCGTCTGTCAAGAACCTTTATCTCAGAAATTCGTAGGGTTATCAACTTGAAAGTAATAAAGTAATATGAAATACTTAGGGTAGCAATCTATTCGAGCATTGAAAAAATCAAACGCTTAAGTCAAAGCCATCAAAAGACTTAAGCCAAAAATCTTTTGTTTTTTATTTAGATTTGAATCTTTGATTCATGAATTAAATTTTAAAATTACTTTTAACTTTTTAGTTTGATATTCTTTAAAAGCATGTTTTTTTAGTTTTTTAAACTATATTTATTTTCATATTTTTAGTTCGATATTCTTTTTTTAAATAATATACGGATAACACGAACGCTTAAGTGGTGCTCATTTGTTTTTACCAAACTTTTCTTGATCTTCAACAGACAGAATAGCAAGTGCTAAAATTCGTAATGATGTATTACCCAAGTAACTTAATCTAAAACTAAACGAATAAATACTTTACCTGCACAAATTAATGTAAGGTAAGGTTGAAAAAAGAAATGAGTTAGAGACGGACAAGCAAACACACATAAGTGAAATACAAGTGAAGCTAATAAAAAGCTTGTAAAAAATTGACTTTTGAGATACGATTTTATGGCGTTTCTTATCCAGAATTAAAACTTATATGATACTTACCATTGACCTTATAAGCCGTAAATTTATTGTTACATATTTGAACCACTCAGTGAGCCAATTCGCCTCGCATTTTAACGGTTTTTGAAGTGAAACTTCTTTACGCACGCTTGACTTGGGAGTAAGCTGGCAAAAGCGTTACGAAAATTGATCGGGCAAGGCGAACGGAAGTTAAGTGGGGGATATAAGCACAGAGGCGCCCGTGGCGCGAGCTTGGTACTACAAGGTCTACAACGAGTTTTTTTTTTTCAATAAAAATAGAAGATCTATGCAAATTTTTTTTTTTTTTTGAGACACGGATACACTTTTTTTATTTTAGAATTTATATCAAAGAACACCCTTTGTTATGTCAAATGATGCCATCAAACTACATATATATGTCCGGCATCGCCTTGTCTGTTTTTCTACTATGAATGTCAGTCTGACAGCAGGCGTGTTGTCTTTGACTGCGGACAAAGGCCTTCATCTTCAGCATCACCACTTTGGCTGTTATTTTGCTAGATGTCAGATTTAGCGGATTCTTACGGCCTTCATCTGCTCGTCTATCTACCTAGTAGGAGATTCTTACATACTTTGATGAAACGTATTAGTGTAGTTACATAATTCTCAGAAATTATTCGGTGTAATTACTAATGATTATATATAAGTCGTGGTGGCCTAGCACAAGAGACAGTAATACGTACAGCACAGGACAGGAAAGTGAAATCTAGAAAAAGTAAGCACTCGGAGAACTTAGCAAAGACTGAAGATGCTTTAATGATTTGCAAATGATACTAGGTCCTTACATACAAAATTGGCGTTTTGTCGTACTGGCCACTTTGATCTCAAATATCTCTTTGGTTTAGAATTCCAAATTCAAATTTATACAGCTATTTACTCATCAATCATCATCATCATCAACGATTGTATCACTGCTTACTATTAGGCGGGATCGCGGTCAACAACTAGTTTATAGCTTTAAAAATATGCGTACTCAATATTGTGGAGGAATGAGTAACAGTTGTAAAGCTCACTCATCCTCAATAGAAAAGGGAGGCTCCTTCGATCAGACTGGTATTGTCTGGCGGGCACTTTATTAAATACTCAGGCACATTTTCATAGGAAACGACCAAATGGGACCGTGCGCAATTTGGACCCAGTGCAATTGAGACCATGTGTAATAAACCTAGCTTTTGTGTATCATATTCACACAACCCCGTACAATAATGCTATCACAAATTTCATGAAACAATTGTACACTGAGGATTCTGCATGCAAAATAATTTGCAGTTACGTGCGCACTCAAGCGCATGTGCATTTTTCCTTTTATCCAAGAAGCCTTAATTGTAACAAAATACATGACACGTCTCTTTGAGATTATTTTAAAGATGAAACAATAAAATTTAATTCCATAAACCCCGTTTAAAACCAGACAGGGTTATTCACATTTCTATAAATATTGACTTGTTCGAACCCCAGCTTATCATTTATAACTTGCAGACTTGTCTAATAAAAGCTCATCTCCGTAGCAACAATGACACTATATATGTCTCTGTCTTACTTCATCAGTGGGTGCGGCTATCTCGCTCCCTCACCCGTCGCTGATCAAGCTTTTTTCGATTCGATACAGGTGCATGTAGTATATGTAGGATTTTTGTATGTGAAGTCGTATTGTTTTATTTTAATAGTGACCAGCCCCCTAATCGGCGAACACATTTTTGTCAAATGATTGCGACTAGTTGGCATTAGTTGGGATGGTTCGGACCGCCCATTGGTCCGTTCGGTCCAAACGATCTCAACTAGTCGCATTCATTTCACAAAAATGTGTTTGCCGATTAGGGGGCAGGCTATAATTGTATAAAACTTGGGTAAAATAAGGAAACATATTATTTACGTTCATCTAACGCAATTATGATATATAAGTAAATTACATTATAGGTAAGTGTGTGGGTTGATCTTTGAAAGAATGAAATTCATTCAGTACTTTTTTATTCTGGATGGAAAATCATCAAAGGTGGAAGGTGAGGATGCCGTGGCGGCTCTCTAGCCACTCATCAAAGAGGGGAATTACCGTCGCTATTGTGGCATGCCTAGCACTGGGTTGCGACAATCGCACTCTCCATGTCGTCATGAGATTCCGCCGGAGCTCTGTCCGCTTTACCGCGATTACTCACGTCAGCGTAGTTATGCCCAGGCGTTTCGCCCCGTCTCACCACTCCAACATGTGGGCGAGGGCCTTGGCCTCCAGATCCCATAGCGGCAATCCGGCAAGGAGGCTCGACGCCTCAGATACACTCAATCCCTCACCAATATATCAGATCAACCATTATATCTAACTCCCGTCCTTATCAAAATCAAAGTATTTATTCAAAATAAACCAATTACAGTTACTGTTGATTTGTCAAAGGTACGGTTAGTCAGTAAGATAAAGGTCTCTATAGAGTAGAACGGGCAAGAAACTCCATCGACACCCTTTTAAAATCATTAAATTGTTACAAATGATTTGATTACATCATTCATGATGAACTTATCCAAATGGGAATATTGTATAGACGACTGCACATCAAGCTGCTATAATATGTCTGATTTCTTTATTAAATTTTCAACTTCTCTAACTTCTAAGACATTAAGGCTCAAGGTAAGTTGGAAATGTTTCACAGTTTTGGGTAGCTTGACTTACTGTTATCCGTAGAATATAGCGTATATCCTGGCTATATTAAAATCAAGAAGCAAGATACTACAATCTGTCTGATTTCTTTATTGAATTTTCAACTTTATCTCTAACTTCTAAGACATTAAGGCTCAAGGTAAGTTAGGAATATTTCACAGTTTTGGGTAGCTTGACTTGCTGTCGTCCGTACAATATAGCGTATATCCTGGCTATATTAAAATCAAGAAGTTAACCATAAATTCTGTTGTTATTTTGCTAACACCGTTACTATATCTGGAAGTTTTGCAATATACCTATCTCTACAGTCCACAAACTAATTTTAAGTTAAGTGCATTTTTCTTCCTATTTTATAAAGAAAAGGACAGAAGACAAAATGTTAGTTTAGTCCTTTCAAATTTCTCCTAGCCACGTGATTAAAATGATGGCGTCTAAAAATACGTCTGGCGTTGACTAATTTGATGAGTCTTGATGGGAAAGCTAAGATGAGTGAACTTTTAAAATTATTTATTTTGTCATTTACAAAATAAAAGCGCGTGATTTATGTAGTAAAAAGTGCATTCAGTAAATAATTCATAAAGAACATTGAAATATCGCAGCATAGTGGTCACATCATGACTTTACCTCAAACCTCCCTCATGGACGGTTCACGCGGCCGTCTTTTACTATTGTCATTGGCGATATCCGCATCATATCATTATATTGAAATAAAATTTTCAAAGAATTCCAATAATGTTACACCTGTTAATGGCAAAATTGTGGTATCTATTCCACAGAGGCCATTAATCAAGAGTTGAAGTTGACTAATTTGACAGGAAAAAACTTGTATTGGCCAGGTCATGATGGAAAACGATCTTTTCCTGGTTGGCCTGGGTCTTGGATGTTTATCTATATATGTATCTATTATAAATATAGTATCGTTGAGTTAGTATCCCATAACACAAGTCTCGAACTTACTTTGGGGCTAGCTCAATCTGTGTGATTTGTGTCCGTATATTTTTATTTATTTGTATATTTATTTTATCTTTCATTAAATTTAATTTAGTTTGTAAACACGAGAATCGAGTCCATTATCTGTTTGCGTCTGTAAAAGTGCTTCAATATTTCTCCTAATATTGCCTCCAATGCATTAAATACTATATTTTATCTGAGCTCGTCCCCTATACTACGCTTTGCGGTTGACCTTGCGTAACTGTGAAGGATCGAGTTTTATCACCCGCCACAGCTCGTCAGCAATATGCTCGCGTCATGCCCGACGGGTTCCGTAGCGTGGTTTTATTTGTTAGGACTTAACTAGTTGCATTCCTTTGACTATTCCAAGCGACAGCTTTATGAAGGAGATAAATTAGTAAGACCTATGTCTTCTGTTCCTAACTCGCTTTACTTATACTATGTTTGACTTCAGGTGTAAAATTGAAGGCGTGTTTTGTGATCGCAATATCTGTACTTACAGGATGCTCAACTTTTTCAGTTCTTCGCCATATGTGTTTGATATATTGCAGCAATATCGTGTAGTGGTTTGCAGATAACTGCAATGAGTTTCTTCCGGATTTTGCTTTTTGTAGGAGCTACGGAATCCCTGGGATATCGTTGTATAAAATTAGAATTGCACAATCGACGATCTGTAAATCAATTGATGTTAATTTGGAAAGAGAATTTAAAATGAAAATCTTTACAAGTTTCTGCCCAGATAAGAAAATAATTAGAAGTAAAACCGAAGCTATTAAGAACAACCGGTATAAGCTGGCCCTTTATTGTATTGAAACTTTGTACTTCGTTAGGCCAGCTTAAGGAGAAAATGTTGTGTTTGGCGTTTTATTTTTGCGATTTACTGTGCATAAGCGGGTGTCGTTATTAACGTTAACTAATAAATTATTATTAACTGAATTACCTAAATACATACAGCTTTCTTCTAACTTTTTTAGGGTCTATAGATTCCTGTTTTTATAGAGTTTATATAAATCGAACTTAACCTAAAACCGTAAATAACCAATTCGTGTTTGCTACAGAAAGTTAAAACTTTTTAGACATGAAATTATAATTATAAAATGGTTTATGACAGGTCGCACCTTGCGGAAGGAACTTCTGGAAACAAATGCAAAGTTTTATTAAATCAAACCCGGAAATAATATTGTTTATTATCGTTTCGAACAATTTGAATTTTGTTAATATTCGCCTGTATTAAAATACTTTTCTTGGTCCTGTCAGTTGCTTCTCTCCTACTGGTATGAAGATTTAGTTTTTTAATGTCTTACGATTTACTGTATCAGCGAATAAGTGTATATAAAGTAGGACGCCTAACACATCACGTAAAAAAAAACATAAAGAAAGATAGAACGAAAGAAAGAAAGAAAAACGTTTATTTGCAATAAACATGACGCATGAGTTTACAAAAACATAAAAATGAAATAGTTGAGGGAAACATGCGTCACATCCACGCAAAACGGCTGTCGCTCAGCATTATGCTACGACTCTATGCAAAAACAGAGCCCAGCGTTGGTTTTCAGCGATAGCCGGCGTCGACGTAAAAACGTCACCCGATGCAACAAACAATTAAAAGTAGCACCGAACCGGTAATACAGTAAAAATAAAAACGTAATACTAAAAAGATATAAAAAGTAAATCCAATTGTAAATGGTGAGAGTACACTTTAAACAAATAGAAATATAAAAAATAAAATACGGGAATCATAAAAATTATAAAAACAAAAATAAATATTACGAATTTTGGAAAATTAAACATTACTAGGTAAGTACATCAAAACTGGTCAACGAACTTCCGTAATACAAAAACCTTAGAGTATAAATTGACAACCTTTATCATCTAGAAAGTCAGTAGGAGAATAGTAAGCCTTTTTTATTATAAAGTCCATGAGTTTATTTTTGAATATTTTTTGGTAAATTACGTCTTCTAAATTATTAGAGAGTTTGTTGAACATTTGGTGCCATACCAATAATTTTTTTAAATATAGTGTAGTTTTGTGTGGCTAAAGGACAAGTGTGTTTGAATGGCGCTTAGAACGAAGTGTTTTATTAAATGATTTTTTTTTTTAACAAACAATATTGTTTCGAAAATGTACAGACATGGTAAGGTCAATATTTTTTAATTTTGTGAGGTAAGGCTGACAGCTATCTCTGACCTTGATTTGACACATAGCTCATAGGCATTTTTTCTGAGTCTTAAATATTATTTCTCTGTCTGTGCAGTTTCCCCAGAAGATAACGCCATAGCGTAGTGTAAAAGTTACGTACGCATGGTATGCAGTGAATACCGCTTCCTGTGATACAATTTTTGCTAAATTGTGTAGTGCGTATTGGTACTTATTTAATTTATTGATTAAACGGAATTAATGTCTTACGATTTACTGTATCAGCGAATAAGTGTATATAAAGTAGGACGCCTAACACATCACGTAAAAAAAAACATAAAGAAAGATAGAACAAAAGAAAGAAAGAAAAACGTTTATTTGCAATAAACATGACGCATGAGTTTACAAAAACATAAAAATGAAATAATTGAGGGAAACATGCGTCACATCCACGCAAAACAGCTGTCCATATCCGGTATCCCTTATTCATAAACGCTACTAAAGTTAATTAGTGATTAACGATTATTTAAACATACATTTTAGACGTTTGCACGTCACTTAACTTTAATCATCATTATGAATGAACCCCTCAAACCCTGTGTTGTTTATTCCTAAAGGATGATTAATGTTAAATGACTCTAAACAGTCAAAAATGTGTGGTTAAAGAATTGCTAATCACTTCTCTAAGCAGTGTTTATGAATAAGGGGGTATATGATCAGTGTGGTTATTCCACCCCATATTTTTATCAAGCCACAATCAATTTTTCTCGGTGGTAGGCCATAACATCGGCCGACGGCAGAAGTTACCATCCACCAGACAAAGCCTTGCCGCCAAGCGATTTGTCGTGTTCCGGCATGATGTCTGGTGAAGCCGTAAGGAGGACGGGTCTGAGCAGTTGTGTTGCTATGTGTGCCAGGTACGATGCGCCAAATGTTGTTGTGTTGGGAGTTTGGTCGTGGAGGGTCTTCAGATCAATCTCCCTTTGGCGCAGCATCGTTGGTCGTGTTGTTGGGTTTAACATTGCATCACCTCGCTCAACTGCCGTCTTCCTTCCTATTCGCTCAGTTTTTCTGACTGAATAGGCTCTTAATAAACTAGCGCGCTTTACCATCAACAATCGCACCACTGCTTACCATCAGGCGGGATTGCGGTCAAGCGCTAGTTTATAATAAAAAAAAAAAAAGACGTGTGGCACTCGGGGACTGCCGCGGTAAAGCTATTGCATAGCATTTTGTATCAATTTATGCAATTATAATTATTATAATTATTAATTATAATTATTAGATTTACGGCAATTGCCACCAGTAAGATCGACACCAATTTACAAGACAATCAGAACGAGCATGATTGGACCGCATTTAAATTTATTTTAAAGTTGGAATTAATTCGCGGGGAAAAAAAGATTATTTGAAAATTCATTTGTATTGGTATTTAAAATAATTTTACCAATAACACGTGTAACAAATTATAGAAATTCTCTAAAAAAATATTTCACAATAATGGCGGCTATCGCCAATCACAGTTGAAAAAACGGCCGCGTGAGCACTTTTTACTCTATAAAATCACGCGCTTTTATTTAGTAAACAACACTATAAATAATTTAAAAGTCCAATGAAAAATTAGCGTGACATTCATCTTAGCTTTTCCGTTAAAAAAAAAGCTATTTTATAAAAACACTACTAAATTAATTTGAATAAAAGTACTTAATAATTAATTATATGAAAAGTTTTTAAGGTAGCCATGACAACGTCGATGACGTCTATGACATATCTCTATAGAAGACCTATTTCAGAGAAAAACTTAATCGCAAGTTTAGCACATCGCGACTATCAGTAACATGGCAAGTGTGTAGAACTGAGTTCGCGCCCTGCAATATGCATGCTCTTTTTGAAAATCTATAAATTGTTTTCAAAAGATGTAGTCGCACGCACACAAACATACCGTGCCGAAGACTGCCGAACTGAAACGACGTTAGACGATGTACGGCCTTTAAGCCACACCTCCGTGCCTGTCGGAGTGGGGAGCGTGAGGTTTTTTCGTTACGGAATTTCTGGATTCGGTCCCCGCGCTCAAGGCCCGCGATAGAAGCTATGCAATAGCTTAAAAATCCTAAAAATTTGGTGCTGTTTGTTTTAGTTATAGCTATATTGTCGTAATGTATATCTATATTTACAGGCAAAAAGCAAAAAGGTGTATTATAAAATCACAGATTATTTAGAAGACAAAAAAGCTTGGGACTGAGCTGCTCGCTCTGTTAAGCATTGTTATAAAGCAATATGCGTAATTATAACGTAAATTATTGTAAACATTTTCATTTTTAATGTCTGGACTTGAAAAAAGACGACGATCCCTGAGTTTGTTTCGGCTATTTCTTCTCAGAGGTAGTCAGTTAGGAAATGCCGGCTTCATCTAGTTTAAAAAAAAAAAAACATGACGTGTAAAAGTGATCAGTGATCATACTTGCTTAATAAACGATTTCATTTCATTTAAGGGTCGTTAATATTTTGCTCTTTAAAAGACATCATGTGGGTTTTCTCCAAATTGATTTTGAGGTTATTATTATTTAGATATTCTATAATTTGGTTAAGACTTCGGTTTATTTTAGTTTCAAGTGACAGTAAATTTTGTCCAGTAAATATAATTGTACTGTCATCAGCATATACTGTGATACAATGCTGGACGACTCGGGGCATGTCATTGATATAAACGAGAATATATTATGGTGAATGAATACTAATTTCCCTGCATTGGGAGGTAGTAGGTGCGTTTCTCTTCATAAATAAGGCCAGCTTCAGAGAAATGTCTTTTGCTATACACACTGCTGCAAGGTGTAGAAAGGTAGATTTTAGCAAACTTTGTTAAATTTGGCTATTGTTTGGCGATAGCTGCCCACCAAGAATAAGGGTCGCCATTGCGATCAATTCGTACTGACTTGAGATAAACATCCAGCTTACAGGTTATCGCCGCCTACGCAAATGGCGGCAAGTGGCCGGATATCCAGCTATCCGGCCAAATGGTCGGCCGAATATCCGGTATCCGGTATCCGGCCAAACTGCCGTCGGTTTCATCCCTAGTTGAAATCATTAAAAAACACAGAATACAGAAAAAATAAAAACGATCACGGCGTCGTATCGGTCACGCTCACAAGAAATCTTTTTGTTTTCTTTACAAATACAAAGTCTTTCAAAATTATTCTTATTATATTAAAATTATTCATATAAAGTAATTGTACCCTAACCAGCACCCTAATTGCGTAGCAGACTATCACCATCAGTTAGAATCATTTTGAAGCTTATAGCTATTCCATTGCTCCATTTGTTCGAAAATGTATCTGTTCAATAACCTAAATAACGCAATGAATGTTGTTGAACTATCAAAATGGAACCCATTACTACTGATGTTCTTCGGGTTTCATGTTGGAACTACTTAAACTAAATGTATACTTGAATGCGATAAAGAATTTCGATTTTAGTTGTCTAAGTCTATGTCAGCAGTGGACAACAGTAGACCGATTATGATGTTGATTTACAGGAAAACAGACACGGAACAAGACGTCGTCGTTAAATCCAGGCAAGAAGTAATGACTATTTCAATTCATTGTATATCATTCTTAGTATATCTTGGATAATATTGAGGTCGGTGATGGAATGGTAGATTTACCGTCTAAAATTGCTAACACCGTGTTTGGAGATTTTGACTAACCCATGTTAGCCAAAATCAAAGCATTTCTTCTTCAGCTTCTAGAGGTCCACTGCTGGACGAAGGCCTTCCCTAAGGCTTTCCACGATGACCGGTTTTGTTCTCTTCGCGTCCATCGGCTTTGTCCCTGGTACGAGCAATGTGTCCCGCCCATTGCCAAATCAAAGCATTTACCCAAATCAAATAGCCAGATAAAAGCGTGTATGTATGATAATGTTACTAAGAATATAATATTTATTCTTTATTATGTACACCATATAAATTACAGAACGTAAATATAAAATTTTTACAAAGGATGAAACAATAACAAAGTTACTTAGGGCGCTGCCGGGAGAGAGCAGCAAGGGTCACGCTCGATCCGATCAAACTAGGGTTGGTAACGTTTGTTTAAAGTGCCAAAAGATTTTAGGAAATCCTTTGGCAATTTAACACATATTACGTTCATACATTAACTTATAGAGGTATGAAGGACCGGGTGTAAAGGTCATTCATCCTAATAGAAAAGGTAGTATACTGTGACCAGGCGGGTGTTGTGTCTGGCGGGTATTTGCCCGACGGTTGATGTCGGGAATCGAGTTGGTCGGTAAACCTGCTTGTGAGATGTAGAATTTGCGTAACGTCAGTATGACGTGTTACAAACCTATGTTTTCTTCCTATGGGAACAAGCAGGAACAACTGCTTAGACCCATACATATAGCCTTTGTTTTCTATACGGTTCTATGTGAAAGCGAATTCTCTTAATTTAAAACGTTCAAAAATTTGTCGCAGTACCTTTTCGATGGCAAACAAATGTCAAATAGAGGGAAATTAGATGTATTTTTTAACAGATTGAGTCTGGTGTCAGAATGTGAACATTCCTATAATAGGGATGTATCCAAGGTATGAAAATCAAAAAAATAATTAGTCCGTCTTATAGATAATAAAAAAAATTAAGACCCGTATTTTTTCGCAATTACCAAAAACTACTGAAGTATAGCGTATTAAAGTTACGGAGTGGGGGCTAATTACGGTACGCCGTGCTATATTTTGTACCACGGCGTGATGTCATGCGACATTTCAAATCAATGTATCTTCATAAGTATTTGAATGAAAGAAAAAATAAAAAATACGTATTCAATATTTTTTATAAATCTATCTGATGGACATTAAATTATTTTTTAGGATACAAACCAATTACGAGAGTTGGTTAAACACGTATGGCATTTGAGAGTACAACGCATTTCATCTTTCTAAATAACACCACCAATAAGGTAAGTAAAGTCCTCAAAATCAATTTGTGTTTATTCGGGTTACATCCGCGGCTTTCGTCGTCATCGTCGTTGGAGCACGAGGACCGCTTTCCTGCTTATTCTCCTCCATTTCGCGCGATCTTTAGTGGTGTGAGATTGTTGGCACGCATGGCATCTCTTACGCTGGCATCGCTTTTTTGGGCCATACACAATATGTAAAGAAAACCCTGTCCGGCCCATAAGGATAAAGGTTAGGTAAACACTTGACCAAATATAATATAAAATTTTACGTAATCATCATAGAAACAATACTAATGAATTTTGAAATAATCTTTTTTTCCCACGAATTAATTCCAACTTCTCCGAAATTTGGAAATTAATAAAAAAGTGACAACACCGGTATTATTATTAGCGAATAGCGATACGGCCACGTGCCGCGTGCATTGCCGCCCGCCGCCCGCGGAAGGTATGCTTACCGCACATGTATTAAGTTACCTCTTATTGCGAAATAATATTTATTTTTTTAGGGGGATTTTTTTTTTATGTTTAGCCCGGCTTTGTATCCATTAGTAGAATTAGTTATTGATACCTAACAATACCTTTACGGATCGGACAGGGTTTTCTTTACATATTGTAGGTATATTTGTTACCCACGTAACATACAAAAATTCTTAATATGTATAATTTACATAATCAGCCTTAATGGACTCCTGGGACACAGGGGGGCTGGTAGATGTTACATGTCTTCAAAGTCTTTGGCTCTAGGACATATCGGCTTTCTCACAACGTTTTCCTTCGCCGTTTTGAGAGCAATGGTGATCAAATAATTTACACAAAGAAAAGCGCCTGACAGTGAAGGAAAACATCGCGAGGGAACCGGTATGTTCTAGAGGCAAATCTTCTAAGGCACGTGACATCTATCAACCCACACTGTTCCCGTGTGGAAGATATAGGCCCGCTCCTTCTCACAGAGAGGGGGCGTTCCAGGAGAGGGAATATTAGAGGCTGATTATATTATGTGTAAAGCGCCTAATGGGGTTAAAACCTACGATCTACAATTTGTAAAACACCACCGATACCACTAGGCCACCACTGCTCTTTATTTTTTATTTTTTTAAATAATTATAAACTAGCGCTTGACCGCAATCCCGCCTGATGGTAAGCAGTGATGCGATCGTTGATGGTAAAGCGCGCTAGTTTATTAAGAGCCTATTCACTCAGAAAAACTGAGCGAATAGGAAGGAAGACGGCAGTTGAGCGAGGTGATGCAATGTTCTGAAGACCCTCCACGACCAAACTCCCAACACAACAACACTAGGCGCATCGTACCCGACACACATCGCAACACAACTGCTCAGACTGTCCTCCGTACGGCTTCACCACACATCATGCCGGAACACGACGAATCGCTTGGCGGCAAGACTTTGTCTGGTGGGTGGTAACTTCTGCCGGCGGCCGATGTTATGGCCTACCACCGATTAAATAGAATGCGCTCTCATGAATAGAAACATGTTTTTTCACTAATGTTAATTAAATCCTATGAAAGAATTAATCTACTTCTTAATTACGAATGTTTGAAGAATTTCTACCGAAAAAAATTCCAACTAATTCAAAGAAGCGTGTATTTTCCTGTGTTCTTCAAAGGAACATTATTAATCACCCCCTAATGAAATTCTAAAGAGTTATGTTGTACAGTTTTTTGACAAAATTAAGGAAGTTCAAAACATTGTTTGTTTAGGAGTTGGCATTTCATTTGTATTCATTTCTACTCGTAGGGTTTCAAATTAAAAATTATAAGTGTTTGTCGACTGGCAACATTGTGGAATATTTTTAAATTAAGAACGCTGTGACGTCATTATGTTTGTACCGTTTGCACCAGCTTAAGGATTGTGAGGAAAATTAGAACTTTTGTGCTTTTTATAGAAAAAAAAAAGCCAATTCTATTAAGCTTTTTTGTATATGATGATGTAAACTGAAAGCGGCCATGTGCGAGTCGGACTCGAGCGCGAAGGGTTCCATACGAGATACGATATGTATTTAAAAAAAACAGTTTTTAGTACTTTATTGTTATAGCGGCAAAAGAAATAAGCATCATCTGTTCAATTGCGTTTTAATTGCCCGGTTTAAGAGATACAACCTGGTGACAAGACAGACAGCCGTGAAGGTGTAGTAAAAAAGTCCCCTTTTTACCCTTTTGATATGGAACCCTAAAACTACTGCTTGTTTTATACTTTAAATTTAAATCATTAATTTAACAATAAATTTAAAATCAATTACAGGGTCAGTTAGTTATTAAAAGATCCAGCTAGTTTTTCTTCAAAACACTGTATCTATACCATACGACTAACCTTTTCGAAATCAAAGTCAATCAAGAATCAACACTTTATAAAAGTTAATATTTCACAAGACAGTCCCCTAAAACACCCGCCCTTAGCCGCTTCCTATTACTTTCGGGAAGAAGTGGCGGAACAAACTCCCCTGCAGCACAGATGTCTTGTTCATTTAAAAAAAGCACATGGCTTTATACAACACTATGTATAGTAATGAACACAACATAAAATAAAATTATTTCCCACTAGCGGCCCCCAGCCACTGCGTTCGCCGCGGAGTAGTTATGCTCCGCTCCTATTGGTCACAGCGAAATGGTATATAGCCTAAAGCCTTTCTGGATTAATGGGCTATCCAACGCAAAACGATTTTTTGAAATCGGAACCGTAATTCCTGAGATTAGCTCGTTCAAACAAATAAACAAACAAACTCTTCAGCTTTATAATTATATTAGTATAGATATGCCAGCTAACAACTCCAAAATAGAATCATCATCATCATCTCAGCGTATTATCCCGGTCGCATCCGCGGCTTTCGCGTTGGAGCCCGGGGTCCGCTTTCCTGCTATTACGCCTCCATTTCGCACGATCTCTGGCATCCTGTGGTGTGAGATTGTTGGCACGCATGTCATCACTTACAACGTCAAGCCAGCACTTCTTTGGTCTGCCTCGCTTGTTCCGGCCCGGCGGAGGCGCCATGGCAAGACATTTGTTACCCACGTAACATGCCGGTTTACGTAAGACGTGGCCGTACCAGCGCAGGCGACTCTCTTGCAGTTTGTCTGCTATGTCACGGACATGGAGACTGCCACGGATGCGGGAGTTCCTGATGCGGTCTTTCCGCGTAACTCCACACATCCACCGCAGCATACTCATCTCCGTGACACGCAGCTCCTGCTTGTGTCGCGCAAGCACAGGCCACGCCTCACTGCCATACAGAAGGACAGGTCTAATGATGGTCTTATAGACCTGTCCCTTAAGCTTAACCGGCATTTTGGGGTCACAAATGACACCTGTCATCTCACGCCATTTTGCCCAAGCAGCGGAAATGCGTGCCTTGACGTCACAATCAATGTCGCCGGACGCGTGGAACACAGACCCCAAGTATTTAAATTGATCTGTGCACTCGACCCTGTCTCCGCCTATGCACACAGGCAAAGGGTCTGTGGTGTTGCTGGCCATGTACACCGTCTTCGCCACATTGAGTTTAAGACCTCCGCTCTCAAGCGAGTTCTTCCACGCATTTACCCGCCGCACCAACCGTTCCCTGTCCGCGTCTGCCAGCGCGATATCATCAGCATACATGAGCAACCAGGGAGGTTGCTCATGTGAATTCTTGATGCTGTCTGACAAGACGTCTAATATCACGCTGAACAGGAACGGACTAAGGACGGATCCCTGGTGTACACCGACGGTGATGGGGAAGGGTTTAGTGTCGCCAACAGCGGTCCTAACAACGGAATCGGAATTGAGGTACAGGTCTCGAATAATGTCAACATAGGCTTCTGGTACTCCTTTGGACCTCAGTGCCCACCAGATCACCCCCCGAGGGACACAGTCGAAGGCCTTCTGCATGTCTAAAAAGAGCATGTGCAGAGGCGTGTTCTTCGATCTGTATCTCTCCATGGTGATCCTTAGGGCGAAGATAGGGTCCGTGGTTCCGTACCCTGGACGGAACCCATATTGACACGTCGAGACAGAACACTCCTGCCGGATCCGGGAGTCTAAAATCCTCTCAAAGATCTTCATGGTGTGGGACATGACCTTTATACCGCGGTAGTTACCACACTCCTGTACAGAGCCCTTGCCTTTGAAGACTGGAGTGATAATACTCAGCCTCCATTGGCTCGGGATTTCGCCGGACAGGAGCACGCGGTTCAGAAAGTTTGTTAGCATACCCACACCGCGAGGACCCATCGCCTTCCAGGCCTCAATGGGGACTCCGTCAGCACCGACAGCTTTCCGATTCGCCATGCGACGAAGAGCCGTGTGGACTTCCTCAGGCGTTATCGGGGGCACCAATCCAAGGTTCGGAGGGAGTTCCGGTGTCTGCACCTCTTGGTGCTGCTTATTCAGCAGCTCGTGGAAGTACGTACGCCATCTCTCCTTCACCGCGCGATCCTCGCAAAGCAGGTTGCCAGTAGGGTCTTTTACACAGCGGCACTTGGATATATCCTGTGCCGCTTTCACCCTAGAACGTGCCAACTTGTAAATGAGCTTCTGCCCCTCAGACGATTCCAACTTTTGGTAGAGCGGTTCTAAGTGGTCTCGTCTGGCTCTGGCTACAGCTCTTTTAGTGGCACGTTTGGCAACCTTGTATGCGTCGCGATCTTCAGGAGATCCGGTCGCCTGCCACGTTTTGAAGAGGGCTTTCTTCACCCTTGTCTCCCTCTGGACTGTGTCGTTCCACCACCAGGTCTCCTTGTCACTTTTGCGACCGCCCTTAGACACGCCGAGCACCTCCCGCGCCGCCCTAGTAATAGCTGCCTGGATTCTGTCCCAGTGATCTTGGACAGACTCCCCCTCGGTACCAGCGCACTTGTCGCCAATAACCGAAGCGAGCTCCTGGTACTTATTTTCATCAAGCAGCCACCACCGGATCTGGCGCCGGCAGTGCTCTACACGTCTACGTTGGGCCTTAACGCAGAGATCCATGACAAGGAGACGGTGTTGTGCAGTAAGACTCTCACCGGGTATGACTTTGCAGTTGGCTACTTTGCCGATATGGTGTCTCTTAGTTAGTAGGAAGTCGATCTGGGTAGCGCTTCGCCCGCTCCGGTAGGTAACAAGGTGCTCCGGTTTCTTTTTAAAGTAGGTGTTCACAATTGCTAGGTCAGCGGCCGCACACGTTCGGAGAATGTTGTCCCCTTCCGCGTTGCGGCTACCGTACCCAAAGCCACCGTGAACACGCTCAAACCCGTCATACTTCTCACCCACATGACCGTTCAAATCACCACCCAGAACGATTCCCTGGGATAACGGGATCCCGTGAAGCAATCCTTCGAGCTGACTCCAGAACAACGTCCTTTCGGCGTCACCGCACCCGGCCTGCGGAGCGTAAGCACTTATCAAGTGGGTTATTACCCCATTGACAAGCACCCGCACCGACATTAGCCGATCACTGATGCGGTTCACCTCCAAGACGTCCTCCTGGAGCTCGTCAGACAACACCACGGCGACCCCATTCCTTCCACTAGGTACACCCGTGTAGATCAGCTTGTAGCCATTCCCAATAAGTCGGGATCTGCAGCCTTTCCACCGAGTCTCCTGCAGGAACGCCACGGCCACCCTCCGCCTGTGGAGAGTGTCGGCCAATTCTCTCGCGCGTCCAGTTAGCGTGCCAACGTTCCACGAAGCGAAACGGAGTTTACTGGTTTGGGCTCGCTTCTTCAGCCGTGTCCACCCCTGACACGGTAGCCCTAGCCCACAGGTCACAGGAGTCGGGCGGGGCTCCTGCGCGCCGTTTTGCGGCGGCGCCCTAACTGTAACTTGTGCCTTTCTATTATTCCTTTTCATGTTTTGGCGGTTTTTGGCTTTTACGAGTGCGACTGCCGTCTGACCACTCAACCCCGAAAGGGAAGCCGGCGTCAGGGCCCCGTCCGTGTGTCAGCAGGTGCACCGTCTGGCAGGTGGGGTTGACTTGAGTCCCAAAGATGGGGGTGGGACCCCACAGCACCCATCTCCAAAATAGAATAATAGTTAATAATAATAAAATAATACATAGCAAAAAATATGATTAAAATGGAGGAAGTAACCACCCACCAGACAAAGTCTTGCCGCCAAGCGATTTGTCGTGTTCCGGCATGATGTCTGGTGAAGCCGTACGGAGGATGGGTCTGAGCAGTTGTGTTGCGATGTGTGCCGGGTACGATTCGCCAAATATTGTTGTGTTGGGAGTTTGGTCGTGGAGGGTCTTCAGATCAATCTCCCTCTGGCGCAGCATCGTTGGTCTTGTTGTTGGGTTTAACATTGCATCACCTCGCTCAACTGCCGTCTTCCTTCCTATTCGCTCAGTTTTTCCGAGAGAATAGGCTTTTAATAAACTAGCGCTTTACCATCAACGATTGCATCACTGCTTACCATCAGCTGGGATTGCAGTCAAGCACTAGTTTATAATAATTAAAAAAAAAAACTTATTACCCAAATAAAATCCCTAGGTATAAAGGGCGTGACAGCTCACATATTTATTCACACATTATTTACCTATATCTTTTTCACATATTTTGATTATCTTATCTGTATTTTATAGTGCGTAAATAAATAATAAAATATATAAATAAATATTTATGCATTGTAAAAAATCTTGATTATTGAGCAAAATATTTTATCAAAGTCTAAAGTGATATTTCAATAAAGAACAGCACCAACTCTCTTATAAAATGCCAAATACATAGTACATTATCGAATAATTTGGTGTCAATCGAATTTTCTTGCTGTCCGTACCTATGTAGAACTGGCAGGAAACACACCAGCAGGGTAATTGCGTAAAACACTATCAGTAGCAACGTGTTTCATTTTGACAGTTCAACAACATTCATTGCGTTATTTACGATGTTGAGCAGGCACATTTTTCGAACACATGGAGCAATGAATTAGCAATATGCTTCAAAATGATTTCAACTGATATTAATAGTGTGTTCCATAATTAGGGTGCTGATTTCTTTTTAATCATAAAATCGGTATCATTATCAACTTTATCGTCCCACGCTGGCTCAATGCGGGTTTGGCGATTTCAGACTGAAAGTCTAGGTTTTCTCAAGATGTTTTCCTTCACTTTCAGTCATTGGTGTCCAAGATATACTTAGAAAGTACATATAACTTTAGAAAAGTTATATTGGTACTTGCCTGACCTGGAATCGAACCTGCGCACTCATACTTGAGAGGCTGGTGTTTTAACCACTAGGCCACCACGACTTATTTAAAATTGGTTTGAAACATCGAATACATCATTCATGTTGAACAAATTTGAGAATAATGCAGAAAGACATGCACATTGAAAGCGTCCGTAACATAAAAAAGCAAATTAAGAAATTAAAATATATCAGCTGAGAGATGACCCATCTCTACTGACGGCGCCCGTTCACGAACATGACGTATGGATCAGCTCAAATTAGCTCAAGCATTTGGATCGTAACATAATGATCCAACACATTCTCCACCAACAATGTAATATTAAAAAAAAGTGATTCAGTGAATTTGCTTACTTTTTTTTTTTAATAATTCTAATCTAGCGCTTGACCGCAATCCCGCCTGATGGTAAGCAGTGATGCGATCGTTGATGGTAAAGCGCGCTAGTTTATTAAGAGCCTATTCACTCAGAAAAAACTGAGCGAATAGAAAGGAAGACGGCAGTTGAGCGAGGTGGTGCAATGTTAAACCCAACAACACGACCAACGATGCTGCGCCAAAGGGAGATTGATCTGAAGACCCTCCACGACCAAACTGCCGACACAACAACATTAGGCGCATCGTACCCGGCACACACCGCAGCATAACTGCTCAGACCCGACCTCTGCACGGGTTCACCAGATATAATGCCGGAACACGACAAATCGCTTGGCGGCAAGACTTTGTCTGGTGGGTGGTAACTTCTGCCGGCGGCCGATGTTATGGGTTATATAAATTCCTTTTGGCTTGCGTTGTCCCAACCTCGTTGGGGTTGGCTTCCAATCTAACCTAATGTAGTTGAATATCAGTATTTTACTTGGAGCAACGGCCTATCTAAAAAGTCGTGGTGGCCTAGTGGTTAAAACACCAGCCTCTCAAGTATGCAGTAGCAGCAGGCAAGTACCAATATAACTTTTCTAAAGTTATATGTACTTTCTAAGTATATCTTGGACACCAATGACTGAAGGTGAAGGAAAACATCTTGAGGAAACTTGGACTTTATAAGTCTGAAATCGCCAACCCGCATTGAGAAAGCGTGTTGGTTACGCTCAATCCTTCTCTGTATGAGAGGATACCTGTGCCCAGTAGTGGGACGATAAGAAGGTTGATGATGAACGGCCTATCTAAAAAGTCGTGGTGGTCTAGTGGTTAAAACACCAGCCTCTCAAGTATGAGTGCACGAGTCACAGTTCCAGGTCAGGCAAGTACCAATGTAATTTTTCTAAAGTTATATGTACTTTCTAAGTATATCTTGGACACCAATGACTGAAGGTGAAGGAAAACATCTTGAGGAAACCTGGACTTTAAGTCTGAAATCGCCAACCCGCATTGAGCAAGCGTGTTGATTACGCTCAAACCTTCTCTGTATGAGAGGATACCTGTGCCCAGCAGTGGGACGATAAATGGTTGTTGATGATGATGATGATGATGAACGGCCTATCTGACCTTCATAACGTAATATGATACCCCTTGGTTAGATTTTCGGACTTTTCACGACCCGTTATGACACGATGAATTACAGCCGCAACCAACTGCTTAACATGCTTTCTGAGGCTGTTGCTTCTGACTGTCCGTTTTCTACTTCTTTAACCTATAGAAGTCCACTGCTGAACACAGGCCTCCCCTAAGGCTTTCCACTCCAGAACCTTACTGCCCCATCGGCTCTCGGTTCTACGAGCAATGTGCTTCGCCCACTGCCAATTAATTTTAGCGACTCCAAGAGCTATGTCGGTGACTTTGGTTCTTCTGCGGATCTCCTCATTTCTGATTCGATCGCACAGAGAAACTCCTAGCATAGCTCTTTCCATCGCCCTTTGTGTGACTCTGAGCCGCCGTATAAGTTCCATTGTGAGCGATCACGTTTCAGCTCCATAAGTCATCACTGGCAACACACACTGGTCAAAGACTGTAGTCTTGAGATACTGTAGTATCCAAGACGACGAGAAGATGTAGCGTAGCTTCCGAGGCGCTGCCCAACGAAGCTGGACTGACTATGACTGTCCCTAAAGACTGTTAAACAGCCAGGGCTAGCAGTTTAACGTGTATTCCGAAGCACGAAGGATTCTCTGTGTAAAGATGGTCACCCATCCACAAACCAACCGCGATAAGCGTATCTTACGATACGCTTATCGCGTACCTGATCGATGGAACTCTATGGCCGTGAATATAAAGCCACGGGCTTCAACGGCCAACTTAAATATCTAACTGAAATTGTTAATTAAAACACCTAAGTTACTAGCACAAAGGAAAATTAACAACAAACTTAGATTACTGAAAACTAATAATTTATTTCTCAGTACCCATTTTCACATTATAATTTAATTCCAACCGTTAAAGAAATATTTTCGCCCTAAGCTCATTAGCAAGGAGTTCGGCTTTTAAAATCATAATATCATGGCTAAATAGTTGCAGACACGCCATTCCATAAACAGGTATATTTATAATTTACTACGCTTACTAACGCTATCCAATATAGAGTCCTGCAGAGGCGAGAGACAGAGAGGATAATATAGTTATTGCCCACGAGTGAAAGAGACAACATGTGTGCACATGTCACAGAGTAATCTTACAAATAGTAAAGGGAAGTATTTTAATTGTTGATCGTTTGTTCGGATAGCTTTGGTAAAACCGAAAATTATGGAGTGTGATACTTACTTAAATTTTATTTCTTTTTCAAAGCACAAGCTTGATAGTTATTGTAAACTTATTATGTGCCGAAAGCACGAAATAATATAGGTAGGTATATAAAATATAAATAAACACTACATTACCATCAAAGTCAAACAATATAACGCAAATAACTGTGTTACCAAAAAATACAACCTCAAAATGTAACCAGGTAGCAGATTAATGTTGTAGTATATTAATCTTCTTTTATATCACTCTAAACCTAAATAAATAGCCACATATTAATTTTCTAGCGTCGTCATAATTCTGCATTACACCCGTCATTACATTCTGACTCTAAACACCAAATTAATGTCACCTTAAGCACCATTAGCCGCCATAGCTTCTTCCAAAACATTTAATTAGTATGCGCCATTAAGCGATTTGCAAGAAAAAAAAAAATACAAAATAAAAAATGGCGCATCTGTTGTGCTAATGTATACTCTGTGGTCTAAGGGCGGGAAAACATTTCCATCCAGTGCCCTGCCAGGCTTCGCGCCTTGCGGACGTCGGTGTCTATTCTTATTCTTTTGAAAATCGAACATCGCGTTTGACATTTCGTGATTCTAAATTCAAATAAAATTTAAAAATATCGCAGTTATTGTCGTTTGTTAAAACAATTTATGAATAAGTTTACAAGTTAGTTTCTGATGTTTTGTTGAATGCATGTGTTTTATTAATAAATATGTGCGGACATTAGTGAGATTGGATTTTACGGCATAATATTAATGGTAAGTGCGTGTGTTATTACGCTCGTATTACAATAGTTTGTACTAAGGTCTAATGTTTAGGGTGTGATAATTTCGAACGTTTAATTCTATAATTTTGCATGATTTTTTTTGTTATATTTTTCATAGAATTCATCCAATTGGACGAATGTTATTAAATGCCGTTAACATGAATTATTTATGAATAAAACTACTAATAAAAAGTCTGCTATATTGTTATAATATTTCTTCATTACCTAGGTATATGATGGAAGAAACACTAGACAGTATCGCATATAGATTGCAAAAATTGTACCAAAATGTTGGTATTATTGTTTTCTCATAATTATTTTATTTACTTATCTAGTTAGTCAATACTTACTTATTTAGATTTTAATTATGAAATATTTCCTTATATTCAGCGGTATTATCTCGACGCTTTACGTGGGACTAGAATAATCTGGCCTAATCTGATTCCCTTTGTCTCTAAACTAAATTAAATTTATTTCAGTGCGTTTTTTCTTTCTATTTTATTAAGAAAAAGACAGAAAATTAAATCTTAGTTTAGGTCTGTGAAATTAGTCTGCTTCTTACGTAAATGAGATGTTTCATTTTGAGCCATCACTATGTACGCTATATAGATAAAAAGGAAAAAAAAAAGATTTTCATAAAAATTCTACTAAATTATTTTGAATAAAAACACAGGTATACACAATTAAATAATTGAAACGTTTTTAGTGAGATAACCCTTTATTAAAGTAGGCATGACAGTGGTTATGACGTTTGAT
This sequence comes from Sesamia inferens, assembly GCA_037179545.1. Lineage (NCBI taxonomy): Eukaryota > Metazoa > Arthropoda > Insecta > Lepidoptera > Noctuidae > Sesamia > Sesamia inferens. The sequence continues at coordinate 9,315,191 of CM073949.1, forward strand.
TGACAACTTTGATAGTTCCACTTTCCCGTTGTGTTTGTGGCGAGTGTTGATTTCAGTTGATTGTGTATCGAAGCTTTTAGTGATTGTTTTTGTTTTTTGTGCCATATATGTTTGGGATTAATGTTTTGTGTTTGTTTTGCAGTCATCTGGTAGATAATATAGATACAATAGCCTTAAATACATGACACGTCAATCAAATGTCACTGTCAAAATCTTATTTCGCTTATTGCTGACCACCATGTTTATCAGTACTTGTGTTGCACTCCTTGGCCGAGTTGTATTGAATTTGTAGAAGAACTAAGCCAAAGTATATAAAAGTAACATAAAAAACAGTTAACTATAATGTATAATAATATTTACATTAAGTGTAGATAGTGCTAGCCCAGGTTCCATACATTTCTGAAACATCTCTTTTACATATTTTTGGTCGCCATGTTTATAATCGCGTCTAAACTGTTAATTGTGTTACATCTTAATTTGACAGGATTAAACTAAAATTTCATCTTCTATCCTTTTCTTAAATAAATAGAAAGAAAAAGATGCCACACTTGACTTTAAATTATTGTAGTTGGTGAACAAGAGAATAATATAACAACATCATCTCCAACTACCTAGTTCTTTTGACCTCCTTTCAGAACCTACTCTATTATTTATCCTTGCATTGAAATGTGTTAATTGTGTGTGCGATAACAGATCCCGAATCAACGAGAGGAAAGTATTGAGTATGATTGTCTATGGCTGTAATAGTACCTAGGGGAAAACCAAAGATCCAGAGATGAATGGACTGTTTGAAAGATGACGTGCCAGAAAGAGGGTGACTATTGAGATTATGACTAATACAGAAATAACCAAGAAGGAAGTCACGTTGCCCCGACGCTAAATAAATTGGTATTATCGAGATATACTAATGGGCATGCCTTGGAGATGAGAATTGTGGCACTCCAAAAGAAAGAAAGTCTATCTTTATCTCTCTCAAAATCATCTATGAGGAAAGAGATAGTGCCAGACCGAAAGCATAGGCCATCTCTCACTCTTTTCAAACCAAAAAAAATCTGCAGATTATACGCGTACAGCATGTCCATTAGTATAAGTCTATGGATTATACTAGCACAGACACAGACATTCACTCTGTCTCAAAATGCATAGCGTTGTAAATAACTGTTTTTTTTTTTTTTGTAGCTTATCAAAAGAAATAGGTGCTTACAAAAAAGTATAAATCTCTTCTTCATTAATCGTTGTATGCAATGCAGAGTAATTAGTTATTATTCTCCATTTCGGTTCATTTCTAGTGTGTATTATGATTAGGTATCCGTTCTGTTAAAAAGAAACCAAGAGGAGGCCTGTGTCCCAACAGAGGAAGTTAGTATAGGCTGATTATGTTGTGTCTGTTGCGTTTTTGGGTACATACTAGATGATTTATTTAATCCTGACGTCGAATTTAAGTTTGTTCTCATTTAGTCACGTTTCGCTTGACAGATAAGAGATGGCGCTAATAGTCGCATCCAGAAATAAGCCTCGTCTTAATTGACATGTTTATTACTGACAATCCTAATACGTATTTTTTTAATGGTGTTGTCTTCAGTAAAGTCAGGTTCTAAGTACGAGTTACCGTTGTGCATGTATGACCAGATTTATAAATGTATACGAAGCAAAAAGGCTCTGTTTCCTTCGTTTACGTTCATAGAATCTACCATAAGGGAAGTAGGCGTGAGGTTAATGTATGACATTTACGTTTTTTAGGTACGAACATTACCTTTTTATAAATTGGATTGTCCTTTAGAAAATTCACAAAGGGAAACAGTTTGGTATTTGGATTTGTGACGTCAATGGTAGACGAAAATGAATTTGATCAATGAATTAATTTCTTGATGCCAATGATATGTCTGTTGATGGATGCGGCCAGCACAAGACCGGTCATTGTAGAAAGCCTTTGGGGAGGCCTTTGTCCAGCAGTGGACTTCTATAGGCTTAGAAGGAGAAGATGAATAATGATAAGATGTCGGTGCAAATAGATCCACTTCTGCATAATACTTTGGGTACCATTACAGACACAATGTTAAGTTCGTGAAATGAATTCAGAGACTTCTGTTTTATCGTGGAGCTTATACCTTTAAAAAAGTAGATAATAGTAGTTTATGAAACTGTTACATAATGAGGGATATTATGCACGAGTGTGAGTTTAAAAAACAAGCGAAGCGAGTTTTTTAATTGTATCACACGAGTGTGTAATACCTGATTATGTACAGTTTCATACACTAGGTACTTTATCTAATCTCATACATTGTATTGCATTTATGAAGTAGCACTTTTATTCATTTTCTATGTTAAAAAATCTTGATAATATTTATCGTATAATTTTCTTGACATAATTGGTAGTAAATTAAGACTGACTGCTGTCGCAGCCTCTAAAATATCGGGCGGCGTCAAATTTTCTTCATTGTCACTTGAAATTTTAAGAAATAATAATAATCAATTATGTGTCCAGCGAAACAACAACGACTTGCAATGCAAAGAAACGTATTTGGCGCCAAAATTCTGCACCCTCATCACCGCGCACGCGCCAAAGCGCGCGCAGCCACAGATAAAAAATGAAATAGTGCTGTCTATAGTTTGTAATCTGTACGATAATGAAAAATAATTTTATTATAACATCATTTTGTTAGAGAAATAATGTTATAATTTAATTTTTTAATTTCGTTTCGATATACTATGGGTAAAGTACGTCAATATAAACTCCTTTTTAGTTTATATTTTCAATTTTTTGATATGAGAGTAGATAAAATAGTTTATTACACACAAACAAAACGCACTATAAAAATGGAAAGCAAGAGGTACCTAAAATATCAATAAAAAACATGACATATATCTACTGAAAAGCCTGGTAGGTACTCAAACATAAAATCTTGTAACCTACTCTGACTACCTCCTCTGAGACTTTAACCACGATTTTATATTTTAAGCTAGCGTTTCTTCTTTGCTTTTAATCTTTTTATTAATAAGATGGAGGGGAAGCTTAAAATGCGGTCAATGAGAGCCTACATTCTTGATACAACTCAGTTTGATATAATTCTGTATATCATGATTTGCAAATTTGATCTTTATTGATCATCCGCCTAGCCTTTTCCCGACTATAATAAAGTGGTTGGTTTCCAGTCTAACCTGTACCCAAATTGCGAAACACGCTATTACGAGATATCAGTTGGAAGCATTTTGAAGTATATTGCTCACTGTCAATGTACCTAAATAACGCAATAAACTGTGATTGGACTGTCAACATTTTCTCATCACATTTTGAAGTATATTGCTCACTGTCAATGTACCTAAATAACGCAATAAACTGTGATTGGACTGTCAACATTTTCTCATCACATTTTGAAGTATATTGCTCACTGTCAATGTACCTAAATAACGCAATAAACTGTGATTGGACTGTCAACATTTTCTCATCACATTTTGAAGTATATTGCTCACTGTCAATGTACCTAAATAACGCAATAAACTGTGATTGGACTGTCAACATTTTCTCATCACATTTTCTCGGTGGTAGGCCATAACAACGGCCGCCGGCAGAAGTTACCACCCACCAGACAAAGCCTTGCCGCCAAGCGATTTGTCGTGTTCCGGCATGATGTCTGGTGAAGCCGTACGGAAGACGGGTCTGAGAAGTTGTGTTGCGATGTGTGCCGGGTACGATGCGCCTAGTGTTGTTGTGTTGGGAGTTTGATCGTGGAGGGTCTTCAGATCAATCTCGCTCTGGCGCAGCATCGTTGGTCGTGTTGTGTTGGGTTTAACATTGCATCACCTCGCTCAACTGCCGTCTTCCTTCCTATTCGCTCAGTTTTTCTGAGTGAATAGGGTCTTAATAAACTAGCGCGCTTTACCATCAACGATCGCATCACTGCTTACCATCAGGCGGGATTGCGGTTAAGCGCTAGTTTATAATTATAAAAAAAAACTAACACATTCTGTCGACGGCCAGGTTCTTATAGGTATATTAGCGTTCATACTGCGGACATTTCAATACGACTATTAATTTCAAAGTTAAGTGCCAATTAATTTACCTACAACACCGAAGTTGTATCAAATCACCCCTGGTTATTATTGATTACACTTTAAACTTTACCCAATATAGTACCCTAATTGGTCACACGGGCACTTAATGACGTCACCTTAGGTCAACGATACTTTGGGCAGCTATAGGTACATTTGATTATAGGTCATGGTCTACTCCATAGATATCTTTTATACACAGGCATAATATACGCCACTGTAGGTATAATCAATAGTAGGATTCTTGGCTAAATAATCAAATCAAATCAAAAGTCATTTATTCAAACTTACAGCAGATGGATCAGGGTAAGCTACGCTTGCCGCGGCTGGTCAGTGGATGGGTGACAATCTTCAAATACCGAGACTCCTCCGTGCCTCGGAAACCGCATTAAGCCGTTGGTCCAGGCTGTAATTCGTGGCTTTTTAACCGTCGTAACGTATAGAATAGTACCATCACATATCCTCCCGTGGGTGTCGTAAGAGGCGAATAAGGCAACTCTCACCAGGGAAGCGGGCAGCAGCGCTTCTCCTGTGGAATAACAAATTACTGCGATCTCCAACCCACCTGTCTAGCGTGCTGATTATGGCAATGCCTCCCAATGGAATGAAAGCCTTGGGGATTCCTTTGGCCAGCAGTGGACTTCTATAAGTTGAGGAGGAGAGAGAACGGGTTGTGAGAAGTCCGAAAATCTGAGGGGTATCATACCCAATAACTGGGTTATGGAGGTCAGATAGGTATAGAACGAGACGGGGTGATTGCTTATGACAGTAATAATAGTGATGGTTTTCATTTTGACAGTACAACAACAATCATTGCGTTACTTATGTTGTTGAGCAGGCAATTTGTTCTAAAATATGAGTCAATGGATTAGCAATGTACACAAAACTAAATTAAATTTAAGTTCAATGCATCTTATTCTTTCTATTTAATTAAGAAAGGGACAGAAGATAAAATGTCAGTTTAGACCTGTCAAATTAGTCCGCATTTTTGGTCGCCATGTTTATAATCGCGTCTAAACTGTCTATGGAGTATGTGTAGGCATGAGGAACAGGGAGTAAAGTTCACTCATCCTCCATATAAAAGGGAGGATTCTCCGACCAGAAGGGTGTTATGTCTGGCGGGCACTTGCCCCATGGTTGAAATTGGCAAGTTGTATGTATGCTAATTGCACCGTAAACTCTGATTGCGAGATGTAGAATTCGTTTGACGTCAGTATGACGCGTCGTTCATTTTTGTGGCGTTTGTAGGTACTGCTACAAGTATATTAATTTGACAGGATTTAGCAAAAATGCATCGATTTAAATCTATAAGTGAATGCTAAAATTTTATCTTCTATCCTTTTCTTAAGAAAAAGATGCACTTAAAATTAGTTTAGTTGGCGAACAAGAGAATCAAGGCCAATGGGATGCATTTAGACTTTGCGAGTTTGTGCCATGTTTTTATATGATCGGCCCCATTGTGCGTCGGGTAGTTAGTTAAACTTTACGTACTTTTTTTACGTTGAGCTTCTCGGAACTGCCAAATTCTCCCAATATACCCTGAACCTTAGTGGCTTAGAGACAAAGTTCAAAAATTATTAGAGAAATTTGACAGATTACAGTAACTTGATGTACTAGCTACTACAAACTGTCATATAGATTTTCAACTTTATCTCTAAAGCCGGCGCCAGCAATAGTTCAAATATTTGAACACTTGTTTGGACACATGTGTAGTGTGACACTTATTTGAGCATTTGTTCAAAGCTTTGTTAAAACATTTGTACTTTGTCATTCGTGTGTCGATTTTCGAGCGAACATCAAATCGTTCAAAGTTGGCTGTGTTCAAATGTTTGCGTAGCCTGCTACACACGCGCTAAGTTCAGTTCAGTCAGTTGCTCGAAGTGCTGCCCCGAATTATCTTCAAAGTGTAGCCCCCACCTTCTCGCGCCTTCTTCTTCTTCTTCTAACTTTATTGTTTTTCATATGCAATAAATAATTAAATGCACTTAGATAGTATAGGTAAATCGTGTGCACAAATCCGTCGTCCATCCTGTTTGTTGTCTTTGCAACAACTGTGGAGTGAAAAAACCTGTAAACCTACCTTGTTACCTTGATTTTTCGAAATAATATTAATTTTTTTAGGGGGAATTTTTTTTAAGTTTAGCTCGGCTTTTTTGACATTATTAGAATCAGTTAACGATACCCAACAATACCTTCACGGATCGGACAGGGTTTTCTTTACATACTGTATGAATATTAATAAATTTTTCCACGTGCTATTTCACTGTAGCTACACTAATAATTATCAGGTAGGTATTGTGGGTAACAACTGATAATTTCATAGTTGATATTATTTATTAGAACCGATAATTATGGCTTTCCTTTGAGAACTACATATAATTTTGTTATTCAAAGAAACCTATTATTCCTAAAATTAAAGCTATTGGTAGATATTTCCTAAACTTTTGAATCAATTAAAGGTACAAAAACTTTATTAAAATCTACTTTTAAAAAGTGTTGTAGCTTTAAGTATAACAAAATAAGTTAATTTTAAACGTATTATTGCTTATAAAGGCACGTTAAAATTTTAATTTCACAGCATAAACATAAATAGATCTCGAACAACATCGCACAGTCATCTACCCTTTGCCTAAAAAAAATCTTCAAAAACCACAGATCTACATAATTTGTCACACACGGCAACAATTTCGTCACACGACGCCTTAAATCAACTTTCCTTAACAAATAAATTCGAAAAAAGAACAAAATCGTTCAGTAGCGTAACACCTGTTGTCTGTGCTTCGTTCCCAGACTAAACCGGTTGCACAGATAAAAAATATATACAAAAAAAAGATGGCGGCATCTTATGGGATCGAGCGACTGATTATTTTGTTTCTTATTTTATTGAATGCAGGTGCTTGATAGTTTTTTGAGTGTCATGGCGATTTTTATGGTAAAAGAATGGAACTTGTTTGTGTAATTGAAACTATGTATATATTAATTGTTTTGCTATACTGTTCCATATTGGGTTTATAGTATGTTGAAGATTTAAAAATAAACTTGCCTGGAATAAATGCATTCCGTGTGGTCTCTGTTCGTATTTATCCATCTTGCAAAGGTCATATCATTAGTTTACCATTTGTAGCTATAGTTTATGGCTTAAATGAAATATCCTGGGTCTCAGATACTAGTAGATAGAAGCCCGATAGTCTCGGCAACTGGTAGTATTTTATCTTTAGAGTAGGGGGTTGGGGAATGGGTGACATGCATTACATATCGAGACCCTCCGCGCCTCATCAAACGCGTTAAACTGTAGGTCCAGAGTGTAATTTCTAGATCTGAAGCCCAGAGTCTGATAACTAGTCTTAACAAGGGGTATCGTGTTACCCAGTTACTGGGATGTGAATATCAGATAGGCAGATGCTCGAAGTAATTACTGCGGGGCAATTACGTAACATATTACGGAATAGGTTCCATTTTGACATTTCAATAACGTTCATTGCATTATTTACGTGTTGGGCAGACACATTTTTCGAACTTATGAAACGGTGGTTTATAAAGTTGCTTCAAAATGATGCAGATTTCGAATAAAAGTGTGTTGTGCAATTAGGGTGCTAGTTCGACCCTAAGACAGTTGAGAAATTAATTACGGTTAGCTAAATTATAAGGTCTAATTATAAGTTAATTTCAGTAGCTACGTTATAAGGGCTAAGTATTCCTAACCCTTATAATCTAGTTACAGAAATATTTCAATTAATTATATATATTTTTTTACCTTGGCATCACGAATCATATGTTTTTTTTTAATTTATATGGTTACCAAAATCAATATATACTAATGGACATTCCTTAGAGATGAGAAGCGTAACACTCCGAAAAAAAGAGAGGATCTCTTTCTTTCGGGGAAAAGAATTAAGGAAGGGGGCAGGAAGTTCTATCTTTTTCTCTCTCAAAAAATCTTCAATCATCTACGAGGAAAGAGATAGTGCTAGACCGAAAGCACAGGCCGTCTCTCTCACTCTTTTCAAACCGAAAAATGACTGCAGATTATACGCGTACGGCATGTCCATTAATATATGTCTATGGTTACCAATGTCTGTGCTTACTTTTGTAGTGTAAATTGTAATTGTAATATAGTATTACAGAAATTACACAGGTTTTGATACCAAAGTTGGGAGCGTCTGCAAAAACTCAGATTTGTACTGACGACAGCCCCTCAAGCTACTACATACAATCTGGCAGATTTCTTTACTAGATTTTCAACGTTACCTTAAAAGCTTTAAGGCTCAAGGTTGATTGGGAGTTTTTCACTAGTTTTTTTTATAAATTATAAACGCTTGACCGCAATCCCGCCTGATGGTAAGCAGTGACGCAATCGTTGATGGTAAAGCACACTAGTTTATTAAAAGCCTATTTACTCTAGCCTATTCTCTCTAACTCTACTACAAGACAGTTAAATTGTAGTCAAAATGAAACAACGCCACCGCAAATTGTTCTATAAAAGACGAGGCGAAACGCTTCGTCCGGATCGTGGTAGTGTTAAAGACGTAAGGATGGATACTCGCCGTACGACGGGTCGTCCGATGATGGAACGGAGAATGGGGAATTAAGTTACGTAATTCAGTGGCACGCTCTCCAAAATGTGTCCTATCGAATACCTTCTAGTCTATCCAAATGCAGCTAAATACCAGTATTATACATGGAGCGACGGTTACAGATCGCAGTAATTTGATATTCCACAGAAGAAGCGATGCTGCCCAATTTTAAAAACTGTTTACTGTGACTGTTTTTTTTTTTTTAAACTGATATTTTAGGCGACTACTTTGACAGCCTCCGTGGCGTAGCGGTAGCCAACGCAACCGCAAGGAGCGCCTCCTTCGGGATTCGATCCCCGCGCAGTGCAAATATTTGTATGTACGAATATACAGTATGTTAAGAAAACCCTGTCCGACCCGTGAAGGTGTTGTTAGGTATCGATAACTGATTCTACTAATGGATACAAAACCGGGCTAAACTTAATATTATTTCGAAAAAAAGAGGTAACTTAATAAATGTGCGTTATGCACCCTTTCGCGGGCGGCGGGCGGCAGGGCACGCGGCACGTGGTCGCATCGCTATTCGCTCATAATAATACCGGTGTTGTCACTTTTTTTAAATTACCAAATTTCGGGGAAGTTGGAATTAATTCGCGGGAAAAAAAGATTATTTCAAAATTCATTTGTATTGGTACTATGATGATTACGTAAAATTTTATATTATATTTGGTCATGTGTTTACCTAACCTTTATTATCCTTATGGGTCGGACAGGGTTTTCTTAACATACTGTATATTATATTTGGACTGGTCGTGCCTCTGAAAGCACGTTAAGCTGTTCGTTCCGGTTGCCATACGAACATCTAAAGGCAGTCTTTACGGGTTGTTGGAGCCCTCAAAAGTCCAACAATTAGTCTAGCTGCAACGCTTCGATATCGCCTTTGGGTTGTGGAGGTCAGACGACAGTCGCTTCACGGAAAATATCAAAGTTTAGCCAAAATCAGCAGTTAGACTGGTAAAGCTGAAAAAGGTTCGGATGCGACTCGGATTAACCCTGAGATGGTGATCAGTATCATCCATGGAGCGACTAACTATTTGATCTCCGCAACCCAGTTACTGGATAATATGATACCTCTTGGTAAGACTGATTGCTGACTTTCGTGTTACTACTACGGCCTACCCATACCGTCGACTGTGAAAGGTCCACGAATGACAGAATAATTATTTCCTTTTAACTTTGTATGCTAATAGGAACGATCAACGCTAACGTTTATTTATGTATGTTAAATCAATTTGGGATTTAACAGAGAATTACTCGTAATTTGGGTTTCATATGTTGTTTGATCTTTTGAGGTCGCTTTTATATCATGCTGGTTTTCTTTGGTTCGGGTAGCTTTTATATGACGCTGGTTTTCTTAGGTTGGGGTTAAAAAAGAAAGAAAGAAACAGCAAGAAAGACAGTCCACTTCATCTATCCAATGACTAGAAAACATTAGTAATAAAAAAAGATTATTGAATAAATTTAAAAATATTAAATATTAGCTGTTGCCCGCGATTCCCAGCGCGTGGTGGTTCCGGTAAATTAAAAAGAGCTCTGTTAATATAAAATAAGCGCCTGTTAAAATAATGACTGCAATATGTACGTCCGCGTTAGCTATCATTTTTGCAATATTTTTTGTTACTGCTCTGCTCCTATTGCTCACAGCGGGATGGTATATAGCCTATGTCCTTTCTCAGGTCTTGGACTTTCTATGTACCAAATTTAATTACTATCGGTTCAGTAGTTTTGGCGTGAAAGCCGGACAGACAGACAGAGATGCTTTCGCATAAAGACGCTTTATATTATTAGTAGGGACCAACTGCGTCTTGCGGTTTTACCCGCGGATATAGGTAGGATAAAAAGTTTCATACAATCCGTTCATAAGATTTTCCACGATGGAGTAACAGATCCCATCCCGTATGGATGGATGTAAACATGTAAAACTTTTTTAGGGTAAAACATTATTCCTTACCCAAATATAGAACCCTATTATCTAGTAAGATGCCACTGTCCATTTGTCTATCTGTTATGGGGCTATTTCTCATGAACCGTGGTTGCTAGACAGTTGAAATTTTCACAATTAACATAATTCTGTTAGTGTTAAAAAGTACCAAAAACAGAATAAAATATAAAATACCACCTACCAGACAAAGTCTTGCCGCCAAGCGATTCGTCGTGTTCCGGCTGTGATTTCTGGTGAAAGCGTCTGGAGGACGGGTCTGAGCAGTTGTGTTGCTATTTATGCCGGGTACGATGCGCCAAATGTTGTTGTGTCAGGAGTTTGGTCGTGGAGGGTCTCCAGATCAATCTCCCTCCGGCGGAGCATCGTTCAACTGCCGTAATCCAACCTATTCACTAAGTTTTTTTTTTTAGTGAATAGGTTCTTAATAAACTTTACCATTGACGATTGCATCACTGCTTGCCATCAGGCGGGATTGTAGTCAAGCACTAGTTTATAATTCTTTAAATTACTCTATACTAATATATAAAGCTGAAGAGTTTGTTTGTTTGTTTGAACGCGCTAATCTTAAGAACTATTGGTCTGTTTTGAAAAATTCTTTTTGCATTGGATAACTCATTAATCCAGGAAGGCTTTAAGCTATACAGTATGTTAAGAAATCCCTGTCCGACCCATAAGGATAATAAAGGTTAGGTAAACACATGACCAAATATAATATAAAATTTTACGTAATCATCATAGTACCAATACAAATGAATTTTGAAATAATCTTTTTTTCCCGCGAATTAATTCCAACTTCCCCGAAATTTGGTAATTGTTAAAAAAAGTAGAGCGAATAGCGATGCGACCATGTGCCGTGTGCCCTGCCGCCCGCCGCCTGCGGAAGGGTGCTTAACGCACATTTATTAAGTTACCTCTTTTTGCGAAATAATATTTATTTGTTTAGGGGATTTTTTTTAAGTTTAGACCGGTTTTGTATCCATTAGTAGGATCAGTTATCGATACCTAACAACACCTTCACGGGTCGGACAGGGTTTTCTTAACATACTGTATAAAGCTGAAGAGTTTGTTTGTTTGTTTGTTTGAACGCGCTAATCTTAAGAACTATTCCGATCCGATTTGAAAAATTCTTTTTGCATTGGATAACTCATTAATCCAGGAAGGCTTTAAGCTATATAACATCACGCTGCGACCTATAGGAGCAGAGCATAATCAACTCCACGCGAACCAAGTCGCTGGCGGCCGCTACTGATAAATAAAGTAAAGGTAATGGTATACAATCTTTCATGGGCGTGTCTGGCTCGTATATTGCCAGTTTTTATATAATAGTATACGAACACATCATTGCTACATAGGTACATGTTTATATGATCGTGTCTAAATAACGAGGTACTGAAGCCATAAAACCGTCCATTTACCAAATTGGTGTTACAAGGAAAATCGATCGTGTGTTAATAACATAACATCACGCCTGTTATCCGCGAAGGATTAAGCAGGGGTTTAGGTACTTACAGCGGCATATGATCGCCGTCGTTTGAATACATATTATAGATTTGTATCAATCTACCACTGAAATATCAAATTAAATCGTCATCATCATCATCATTATCAACCTTTTTTATCGTCCCACTTGTCGTCTTGCTCAATGCGGGTTGGCAATTTCAGACCTGAAAGTCCAGGATTCCCAAGATATACTTAAAAAGTACATATAACTTTAGAAAAGTTACATTAGTACTCGCCTGACCTGGAATCGAACCCAAACACTCATACTTGAGAGGCTGGTGTTTTAACCAGTAATCAAAGTCTTTTAATTCTGATCCATCTTCAGGTAGTACCTATGCACACGACTTAGAAACTAGTTTTAGTACTAGCATCTACCAGAAAAACTATTAATTTCTACAACACATTGGCATAATGGTGTATCCAATGCTGCAGTATGGGGCTTTCCCACTTATCAGCTATACTATGTGGCGGGTTTGATTTCCGCACTTAGTCCTTCCAGTGGACGATTGTCCGTTGGCCATGGCGGCCATTTGCGGTTATTCCAACCAGCTCATCTCCCTTCTGAAGCCCATTAAGTCTCCTGGCTTATTGAGAACATGTATGTAAGATCTTGGTGCCACTATGGTTTTACTTTTAATTTGGGTGACGCCTATACATTCGAAGAGTACATGTGCAACTATCTCATCAGCCACTATGCAGGCTCTGCACAACAGCTATACTTTTCAGGATGCTGTTGGGGCTGGCGCGTACTCTGCCCATAATGGCAGCGTAAAGTTTAGCCTTGAGAGTGTGGAAGTCATCTATTCTCGCCTCCGCAAACATGCTGGAAGCAGCACCCTGAAAACATTTATTGTATTGTACATGGAGGTCGCTGTATGCCCCCTGTGTGTAGTTGACCCACAGACCGCATGTATAAAACGACTGAGTGCTGATAATAGTGTAACTTTTACTTCAGTCAAGCATTTGGCAAATCTGCAAGCCAATGAACATACAGCAATAGGAAATGGTTAAAAATGTCATCGGCCATGTTATGTGTCGGCAATGTGTGGGCCGCCGGCAAAAGTTACCACCCACCAGACAAAGCCTTGTGGCCAAGCGATTTGTCGTGTTTCGGCATGATGTCTGGTGAAGCCGTATGGAGGACAGATCTGAGTAGTTGTGTTGCGATGTGTGCCGGGTACGATGCGCCTAATATTGTTGTGTTGGGAGTTTAGTCGTGGAGGCTCTTCAGATCAATCTCCCTTTGGCGCAGCATCGTTGGTTTTGTTGCTGGGTTTAACATTTGATGCAATGTTAAACCTCGCTCAACTGCCGTCTTCCTTCCTATTCGGTTAGTTTTTTTGAGTGAATAGGCTCTTAATAAACTAGCGCGCTTTTCCATCAACGATTGCATCACTGCTTACCATCAAGTGGGATTGCATTGCAGGTAAATCATCTAATGATCTCTCCCGCTCTGGGCGGAGCGGAAGGGCGTGCCAGACTTTTACTGACTAAAACTCACGCGCGTTCCTTCACTTGCCTGTGAGCCAGACCAACCCAACCCTGGCTGGCATCGGTCTTCGCGGACCCCGTCACGATATGTTGACATCTCTTTGAGGCATAATAAGGTATCTTATACGAACTTGGGGCCGTTAGGTCCCATGGGCCAACACCACTCTCTCTTTCTCTCTTACACGCCACAATATCAATAAAGACATGTAAGGGAATCATTCAACCTTGCCTTACAGCCTGTAGCAAAATCATAAATAAGGATCATTATCTGCATTATGAGCCATATTAGTAATACTTAGTTAGGATTTCCTGCTATCCTGTTTCGTGGATGCTACAATAAATTGATTCAATATGAAGAGGTACTGACATCGTAACCCCTGCCACTAATAAAATTATGATAGTAATTCATGTCGTAAATAAATGGTTACAGAATTTACAGTGTTTAAAAAAAGTGTCGGCTCGGCCTTTGAACGTTGCAAGCATGCCTCCGTGTGGGTTTGATGTTGATCCCTGATGTGAACTCTATTAAATCAGCTGATAAGATAGTTTATACTTTAAAATCTTATTGGGTTATAGCAATTATGAACGGTCTAAAGTGAAAAAAACTACATATATTTTTTTTTTACTAAATGGCGAGCACAGGCGTAGAGTAGCCAGCCTTTCGGTATTATCAAAGATGCATCTCCCCATCTCCGTTTCACCTTCGGACGACCCGTCGTATTTCGAGTTTCCACCCTTACGTTGTTAACACCACTACTTTCCGGACGAAGCGTTTCGCCCCCTCCTTTATATCGCGTCATCATCAGTCGCGTCGTCAGTCCACCTTGTCAGGGGCCTACCCACGCTGCGTCTTCCGGTGCGTGGTCGCCACTCGAGAAATCTACTCGAGAAAGGGAACAATTTGCGTGCTACGGTCTTTCTGTCTGATTATAATTTAAGTATCGTCAAGGCTAGAGTAAACAGGCTCTTAAGACACGAGTGCGCTTTACCAAAGCTGCCAAGTGGAATTTTGCAGCAGCAGCCCAAATGTGGCTGTATTACTCCACACACGAATGAACCTGCGCTTTGTATCTACAACATTAGAAGCTGTCCCGATGTAAAGTACTGGACCTTTGCAATAACGCCAACTTTCCTGTCAGTCACATTTGCTTTGATCATTTCGTGCGTATCACTAACTAATTTGTTTTAATGTATTTATTTGATACGTTAAAAATATCTTAAATACTGTTCATTTTTGCAAAATACTTTTTCGCCTCCCCCTTTATAGCGCGTACATCGAGGGACCGGAGCAAACTGCCAGCGACAGTGTTTCCGTCGGACTACAATTTGAGTGCCTGCAAGGCTAGAGTGAATAGGCTCTTAATAAACTAGAGCGCTTTACCATCAACGATTGCGTCACTGCTTACCGTCAGGGTGAATTGCGGTAAAAAAAAAACAACTTTGTTCAATATCCTATACTTCATGAACAAAACTTCTGTAACCCTATTTTTATCCTGGAATTTCTTTAGGATAAAATCCAATCTCTACGTAAGCGAAGCTATGTAAAAAAAAATCTATAAAAAAAATCTAGTGTCTTTTAAGCAACTGTTTTAATAACACCATTTAATACAACTTCTACACTTTTTTCACCCCTTAATAGTGTCAGGGAACAAGTTATGCTAATCTACCCTCATTTGTTTAATTGTTCTTTCTCGGTGATCTGGTAATTAAAGGACCCAGGAGATCCACTAGTTTCCAACGACAGATGTATTATTAAGGCATTCGTTGAACGTAATCTGTAGTTAGTAAGTCAGGTCGTCAACTTATTATTCAGGTCTTTATGACTAACGGATTCTTCATTTGAAGGGTTCAGCACTGCGATTCTGTAAGCATCTAAACTCATTCTAAAGGTGAAGTGATCATGTAGTAAATTGTCATTCCAACTAATGTAAGCAGTGACACTATTGACAGCTCATTCTAAGAGGTGAAGTGAGTATGGAGTGAGCTGTTATTCCAACTTATGTAAGGATTGACACTATTGATACCTCATTCTAAGAGGTGAAATGAGCATGGAGTGAGCTGTTATTCCAACTAATGTAAGGATTGACACTATTGATACCTCATTCTAAGAGGTGAAGTGATCATGTAGTAAATTGTCATTCCAACTAATGTAAGCAGTGACACTATTAACAGCTCATTCTAAGAGGTGAAGTGAGCATGGAATGAGCTGTTATTCCAACTTATCTAAGGATTGACACTTGATACCTCATTCTAATAGGTGAAGTGATCATGTAGTAAATTGTCATTCCAAGTAATGTAAGCAGTGACACTATTAACAGCTCATTCTAAGAGGTGAAGTGAGCATGGAATGAGCTGTTATTCCAACTTATCTAAGGATTGACACTTGATACCTCATTCTAATAGGTGAAGTGATCATGTAGTAAATTGTCATTCCAAGTAATGTAAGCAGTGACACTATTAACAGCTCATTCTAAGAGGTGAAGTGAGCATGGAGTGAGCTGTTATTCCAACTTATCTAAGGATTGACACTATTGATACCTCATTCTAAGATTTCAAGTGATCATGTAGTAAATTGTCATTTCAACTAATTTAAGCAGTGACACTATTGACAGCTCATTCTAAAAGGTGAAATGAGCATGGAGTGAGCTGTTATTCCAACTAATGTAAGGATTGACGCTATTGATACCTCATTCTAAGAGGTGAAGTGATCATGTAGTAAATTGTCATTCCAAGTAATGTAAGCAGTGACACTATTAACAGCTCATTCTAAGAGGTGAAGTGAGCATGGAATGAGCTGTAATTCCAACTAATGTAAGGATTGACACTATTGATACCTCATTCTAAGAGTTGAAGTCAGCATGTAGTAAATTGTCATTTCAACTAATGTAAGCAGTGACACTATTGACAGCTCATTCTAAGAGGTGAAGTGAGCATGGAGTGAGCTGTTATTCCAACTTATCTAAGGATTGACACTATTGATACCTCATTCTAATAGGTGAAGTGATCATGTAGTAAATTGTCATTCCAAGTAATGTAAGCAGTGACACTATTAACAGCTCATTCTAAGAGGTGAAGTGAGCATGGAATGAGCTGTAATTCCAACTAATGTATGGATTGCCACTATTGATACCCCATTCTAAGAGGTGAAGTGATCATGTAGTAAATTGTCATTCCAACTAATGTAAGCAGTGACACTATTGACAGCTCATTCTAAGAGGTGAAGTGAGCATGGAGTGAGCTGTTATTCCAACTTATCTAAGGATTGACACTATTGATACCTCATTCTAATAGGTGAAGTGATCATGTAGTAAATTGTCATTCCAAGTAATGTAAGCAGTGACACTATTAACAGCTCATTCTAAGAGGTGAAGTGAGCATGGAATGAGCTGTAATTCCAACTAATGTATGGATTGCCACTATTGATACCCCATTCTAAGAGGTGAAGTGATCATGTAGTAAATTGTCATTCCAACTAATGTAAGCAGTGACACTATTGACAGCTCATTCTAAGAGGTGAAGTGAGCATGGAATGAGCTGTTATTCCAACTTATCTAAGGATTGACACTTGATACCTCATTCTAATAGGTGAAGTGATCATGTAGTAAATTGTCATTCCAAGTAATGTAAGCAGTGACACTATTAACAGCTCATTCTAAGAGGTGAAGTGAGCATGGAATGAGCTGTAATTCCAACTAATGTATGGATTGCCACTATTGATACCCCATTCTAAGAGGTGAAGTGATCATGTAGTAAATTGTCATTCCAACTAATGTAAGCAGTGACACTATTGACAGCTCATTCTAAGAGGTGAAGTGAGCATGGAATGAGCTGTTATTCCAACTTATCTAAGGATTGACACTTGATACCTCATTCTAATAGGTGAAGTGATCATGTAGTAAATTGTCATTCCAAGTAATGTAAGCAGTGACACTATTAACAGCTCATTCTAAGAGGTGAAGTGAGCATTGAGTGAGCTGTCATTCCAACTAATCTAAGGATTGACATTATTGATACCTCATTCTAAAGGTGAAGTGATCATGTAGTAAATTGTCATTCCAAGTAATGTAAGCAGTGACACTATTGACAGCTCATTCTAAGAGGTGAAGTGAGCATGGAGTGAGCTGTCATTCCAACTTATCTAAGGATTGACACTTGATACCTCATTCTAATAGGTGAAGTGATCATGTAGTAAATTGTCATTCCAAGTAATGTAAGCAGTGACACTATTGACAGCTCATTCTAAGAGGTGAAGTGAGCATGGAATGAGCTGTTATTCCAACTTATCTAAGGATTGACACTTGATACCTCATTCTAATAGGTGAAGTGATCATGTAGTAAATTGTCATTCCAAGTAATGTAAGCAGTGACACTATTAACAGCTCATTCTAAGAGGTGAAGTGAGCATTGAGTGAGCTGTCATTCCAACTAATCTAAGGATTGACATTATTGATACCTCATTCTAAAGGTGAAGTGATCATGTAGTAAATTGTCATTCCAAGTAATGTAAGCAGTGACACTATTGACAGCTCATTCTAAGAGGTGAAGTGAGCATGGAGTGAGCTGTCATTCCAACTTATCTAAGGATTGACACTTGATACCTCATTCTAATAGGTGAAGTGATCATGTAGTAAATTGTCATTCCAAGTAATGTAAGCAGTGACACTATTAACAGCTCATTCTAAGAGGTGAAGTGAGCATTGAGTGAGCTGTCATTCCAACTAATCTAAGGATTGACATTATTGATACCTCATTCTAAAGGTGAAGTGATCATGTAGTAAATTGTCATTCCAAGTAATGTAAGCAGTGACACTATTGACAGCTCATTCTAAGAGGTGAAGTGAGCATGGAATGAGCTGTTATTCCAACTTATCTAAGGATTGACACTTGATACCTCATTCTAATAGGTGAAGTGATCATGTAGTAAATTGTCATTCCAAGTAATGTAAGCAGTGACACTATTAACAGCTCATTCTAAGAGGTGAAGTGAGCATTGAGTGAGCTGTCATTCCAACTAATCTAAGGATTGACATTATTGATACCTCATTCTAAAGGTGAAGTGATCATGTAGTAAATTGTCATTCCAAGTAATGTAAGCAGTGACACTATTGACAGCTCATTCTAAGAGGTGAAGTGAGCATGGAGTGAGCTGTCATTCCAACTTATCTAAGGATTGACACTATTGAAACCTCATTCTAAAAGGTGAAGTGAGCATGGAGTGAGCTGTCATTGCAATTAACGTAAGGATTGACACTATCGAAAAATCGATGGGAAGGGATGACGGGATTCTATTACTTAGGTTCCCGTCCCTTCTGTCCTGTGTCTTCAGAACCATTATAGTTAGACATTTGATAATTTCACGAAATGTGTACGTCTGCTATAATAACAAATACAAAAAAAAACAGTAAATAAAGTTAAAAATTACAGAGAGAAAACAACCTTATACAATATGTTAAAAAACCCTGTCCGACCCATAAGGATAATAAAGGTTAGGTAAACACATGACCAAATATAATATAAAATTTTACGTAATCATCATAGTACCAATACAAATGAATTTTGAAATAATATTTTTTTCCAGAGAATTAATTCCAACTTCCCCGAAATTTGGTAATTTAAAAAAAAGTGGCAACACCGGTATTATTATGAGCGAATGGCGATGCGACCACGTGCCGCGTGCCCTGCCGCCCGCCGCCCGCGGAAGGGTGCTTAACGCACATTTATTAAGTTACCTCTTTTTGCGAAATAATATTTACTTTTTTAGGGGTTTTTTTTTTAAGTTTAACCCGGTTTTATCCATTAGTAGAATCAGTTATTGATACCTCACAATACCTTTACGGATCGGACAGGGTTTTCTTTACTTATTGTATATTTTGTTTAATATCGTACAGTGGTACGGTTCCTTACTTTTTTAACATTATAAACTAGTGTTTGACTGCGATAGCGTCTGATGCGTCGCACTAGTTTATTAAGAGCCTATTCACTCTAGCCTTGAAGACACTTAATTGTAATCAGACGAGAAGACCACTGTAAGCAAATTGTTTTCATCCTTCTATGCACGCGATATTAAAGAGGAGGCGAAACGCTTCGTCCGGATTGTAGGGTAGTCAAAAAAGTAAAGGTGAAAACTCGTCGTGCGACGCGCGACGTTTCGTTACTTGTGCGAATCCGTCTCGCACTTTGCCGTTTCTTTGCAAACGTTTTGTTGATCTGGTTTCTTGAACATACGTTAAGTGTATTTAACGGTTTATAATAATGAGGGTTTCCTCAAGATGTTTTGCTTCGTCATATAATCAGTCATTGGTGTCCAAGATATACTTAGAAGTACATTTAACTTTGAAAAGTTACATCGATACTTGCCCGACCTGGAATCGAACCCGCACACTCATACTTGAGAGGCTGATGTTTTACCCACTAGCCCACCACTTCACCACCACACCAGTCATTTGCAAATCATTAAAACATCTTCAGTCTTTGCTAAGTTCTCCGAGTGCTTACTTTTTCTTGATTTCACTTTCCTGTCCTGTGCTGTACGTATTACTGTCTCTTGTGCTAACCTAATATTGTCCGTGGAAACTTTTATTTGGCCTTCTTTCACCAATTAGGTACCTTCCTGTGTATACGCTAGCTGTAAGATTCCTTAAAATGTGAAATTAAAATAAAACAATGAAAAGGCGCACTAACGTCCCAGTATAGTATTGTCTTACCTATCAGTAAAAGTATGTTCTTTTTTCTTTTTGAAAAACTTTGCCCCCATACTAAGAATTTTTCCTGCATCGTGGGTGCGTTTAAAAACATATAAACTCTCTAAAACTACTTGTAGGTCATGCAAATATTTGTTCCGTGCGGGAATCGAACCTGCGACACGCAGTGTAGCATTCAGTAGCTCAACCACTGCGGAAACCGTGCAGTCATTTATAATAGTCCTACTTATATTATTAATGTTAATAATTAAGATATGACGACACGTGCGTTTTAGTTTCTATTTCATTGCCTTATCTCTTCACAGTATTATTAAGCTCGTAACTGTCTAGTAGGTATCTGTAATAACATGCGTCAGTTGACTTGATGTGTGGTCCGTAATTATGTGTATGTCATCACATTTCACAGGGGGAATGATGTAAGAGACACCAACGAAATGATGGTGGATGTACACAATATAGGTACACTAATATGTTATACAGATGGAGAATTTGTTGATTTCCCCCCTCACGCTAAGAATAAGAAATTTAATAAGAATAAAAATAAGAAAACTAATCTATGGAACTTCGAATCTGATTATAAAATATGTTTTATATATATCCATTGTTAAAGAATGCCAGATTATTATATAAAGGGTGTCTTTGACATCGACGCACAAACGAGTACCATGGATCCAATACATGATTCTGAACCCCCCAAATTTTTCGTGGGCTTTTTCATGATCCTAAAAAAAATATATGTAGTTTTTTTCACTTTAGACCGTTCATAATTGCTATATTTTTAAAACCCAATAAGATTTTAAAGTAAAAATTAATTAATTCGCTAAGTACACAAAAAGCGCAATGAAAACAAAACTCGAAAAACTATTTTATCAGCTGATTTAATAGAGTACATATCAGGGATCAACGTCATACCTAAAAACCCGCACGGCGGCACGCATGCAACGTTCAAAGGCCGAGCCGACACTTTTTTTTAAACACTCTGAATTCTGTAACCGTTCATTAACGACATAAATGACTATAATAATTTTATTAGTGGCATGCGGTCTAGCCTTTTCGCGAAGTTTGCGTTACGATGTCAGATACACCCTATATAACATATTTTTTTGTTTATGCGCAACATGAAACACGTATCCAGTATTTTTAAGTAAAGAATCTATGTACAAAATTTCATAAAGATATCATGAAAAACCACAAAGTTATGAGCTTGTTATCTTAATTGGTTGTCCCAACAAAAATATGGTCAACGCTCCGTTCAGACGCGCGAGCCGGGTGCATTGACCTGTAGCGTCAGTTGAGCGTGGGCATGAGCACGCGTAAGCTGAGTAGCGCGCTCAGTAACCACACTGCAACAATGTCTAAATGTATTTGTGAAAAAATACGGAGGACGGGTCTGAGCAGTTGTGTTGCGATGTATACTGGGTACGATGCGCCAAATGTTGTTGTGTCGGGAGTTTGGTCGTGGAGGGTCTCCAGATCAATCTCCCTCTGGATTAAACATTGCATCACCTCGCTCAACTGCCGTCTTCCTTCCTATTCACTCAGTTTTTTGAGTGCATGGGCTAATTGAACTAGCGCGCTTTACCAACAACGATTGCATCACTGCTTACCTTCAGGCGGGATTGCGATTAAGCACTAGTTTATAATTATTATTATTAATATAACATGGTGTAAAAATGATTGATATCGATTCAGTTGCTTATTCTGAACAAACTGTATTCAGGTTTCGCATGAACAAAAAATAACGTTGTACAAGTTAGCATAAATAGGATTTTGATCATAAGTAATACGTTTGTACCGTTCAGGGGGGGCATAATCAATTTGTGATTAAACCCTCTATAAATAAAACAGATAAATAAAGACAGCCGTCAGCCTCTGTGGCGTAGCGGTAGAAAACGCGGCCGCTGCGCAAGGAGGCGCGGTTTCGATCCCCACGCAGTCCAAATATATTGTATGCATGAATATGAATATTTGCACTGGTCTGGTCGTGCCTCGGAAAGCACGTTAAGCCGTTGGTTTCGGTTGCCATACGAACATCTAATGGCAGTCGTTACGGGTTGTTGGAGCCCTCAAAAGTCCAACAATTGGTCTAACTGCAACGTTTCGATATCGCCTTCGGGTTGTGGAGGTCAGATGACAGTCGCTTCACATAAAATATCGAAGTTTAGCCAAATCAGCAGTTACACTGGTAAAGCGGACCCCAGACTCCAAAGCTGAAAAAGCTTCGGATGCGACTGGGATTGACGCTGAGATGATGATGAAATCATACACGAATAAACTTGAGAACAGAAGCTGGTACAAGAAATAAAGCTTTATAGTCAGCATACGCACATAATATTTCGGCCTAGTTAAGAATTACTGCAAATAGGGCAAATATTATCATATTTAAAAAAGACGCTCATACCAAGCTGAAAGATAGGGTTCAGCCCAATGGATTCTGGTAATATTCATAACCAAAAACAGGAGAAAACAGTGTCAATTAAAATATTAAATTTTCACTCGGACAAGGTCACGGGCAGAAACTAATGTTACATAAAGGTGCACATACAATAGATTCCTGACTTATTTGAAAACTGACTCTCAGCACTAAAACTCATAGTCCTTTCGGTAGCTAAGGGCCACTTTACACGTTTTGTAAAATAATACCATTTTACAGAACGGGCGAAGTGGTCCTTAGTTATCTAAAGTACTACGAGTAGGAATATTAGTCCCGAGTGTAACTTTAGATGATTTGGGGTAACGTATTTTGTATGAAGTCCATTGCTAAATAATAACAGTTTTTTTTTGAAGTGAAACTTCTTTAGGCACGCTTGACTTGGGGAGTAAACTCGCGAAAGCGTTACGAAAAATATTACAAAAATGATCGGGCAAGGCGAACGGAAAGCAAAGTATAGTCCTATTTCGTCTGTAATACAACGAAGCAGTTGGCACATGTAAATATTGCATGACATGCCGTGTATAAAGTTGTGGGTTCGCATCTCGCCGAAGATAATGTATATTTTTTGGATCTTTTTAAGATTTGTTAACAATTGAGTCGAGTATGAAGTTGTGAGTTCGCATCTCGCCGTAGGCAATATATATTTTTTGGATCTTTTTAAGATTTGTTAACAATTGATTACCTAAGAGCACAAATAATTTATAAATTTCGTTCTGTTCTGGCTTTTATATTGTTTTATATATTTTTGCTGAACATTTCTGATATAATTGAAAGTATAGAAGAAGATATCGTCACAATACGATAATTGGACACAAAGTACAAATTGCTTTCGAGCCTCATAAGCTCAATTATTAAGCTAAGTACCTTGATTGATTAAGAACTATGAATTTCTTCGAGAACATGACGCTGCGAACACCCCCCGACTCCCCTCATTGATTACCTCACCCCCCCGACAGGATTATCTCGGGAACCAGAGGTCGTGGACTACCCGAGTTTGGGATCCCCTGAATCAGGAGGAGGAGCCCGACCTTTTGGCCCCGAGGGAATCCACTCCACCCTCTCCCCTTCCCCCCTCTCCCCCTCCCCCTACCCCCCGCAACCCCACGAAATCTAACCCCCCCAACACCCCCCCCCCCGCTTTAGTTACCTCACCCCCCCGTGGATTATCTCGGGAACCAGAGGTCGTGGACTACCCGAGTTTGGGGTCCCCTGAATCAGGAGGAGGAGCCCGACCTTTTGGCCCTGAGGGAATCCACTGCCCGCTCTCCCCCTCCCCCCTCCCTCCCCCGCAACCCCACAAACCCTATCCCCCCCCGACCCCCTTTAGTTACCTCACCCCCCCGTGGATTATCTCGGGAACCAGAGGTCGTGGACTACCCGAGTTTGGGGTCCCCTGATTCAGGAGGTAGAGCCCGACCTTTTGGCCCCGAGGGAATCCACTTTTCTTTTTTTGAAGTGAAACTTCTTTAGGCACGCTTGACTTGGGGAGTAAACTCGCGAAAGCGTTACGAAAAATGAAGCAAAAAAAATCGGGCAAGGCGAACGGAAGCAGAGTATAGTCCTATTTCGTCTTTACTAGAAACAAGTAGTTGGCTGATGTAAATATTGCGTGACATGTCGTGTATGAAGTTGTGAGTTCGCATCTCGCCGAAGGCAATATATATTTTTTGGATTTTTTAAGATTTGTTAACAATTGATTACCTAAGAGCACAAATAATTTATAAATTTCGTTCTGTTCTGGCCTTTATATTGTTTTATATATTTTTGCTGAACATTTCTGATATAATTGAAAGTATAGAAGTTTGAAGATATCGTCACAATACGATAATTGGACACAAAGTACAAATTGCTTTCGAGCAGGCGCGTGCGCTCCTTAGAAACAGATAAGCATTGCATACCCTAATAATTTTCTAAAAAAATATATAATAATTACATTAAAATAATTTATATACTACAAACTTAAAACTGAAAGACTGTTGATAACACTGCCATCTATTGGGGCTAATGCAAACTACTAACACACGTTACAATGCTGTCCGCGCAACTCAACTTCGTCGCGACGCTCGCGCCACTTCGCGTAGCGACATAAGCAGTTACTAATGTGCCTCTTCCATACGCGTCTGTAAATAAAATTATTTGCTTGTGTGCATAATCTTTGCGTACGTGGGCGTGTAATTTCATTCAAATTTTTAGGCCGAACAAGCACAGCTTCTAATAATGCGGCGAATTTAAGAAGTTCACAAATATAGCATGATTGTTGTTCGTTCAAATACCTTTTTATTTTATCAGCTTATGTTGTTTCGTTATTGGTGTATTTGGTTAAGCAATATACAATATACCTATATTGATTGTTTTAAGCGGAATTGATTATTCATTTATTTTAGAGTTTTTGGTTTGAACTCAAAAGAAAGGTTGTTTTAATAAAAAGTATTATGTTAATTATATGTAGTAGCAGGCTGTGTAGTGTGTACAAATAAATTGTTTTGTTTCTCGTGTAGGTATATTATTTTAAAACGCGACATTGACAGTTCGTAGTTATAAAAACTTAAAAGACCATAAGTTTTTTAACCTACTTGCTTTTGAATTTCAATACTATACTTTATATTGTAATAATTTTCCTGATGTTTACAAATTGGCAACATTTAATAGTTATGATTCCATCACGCATATTTATGAAACACACAGGGCGAAAGTAGACTCATAGATTTGTCTATATTTCCATTGAAAAAGAATTTTTAGCGATTTTAAAACTATCTTATATAGGTATATTTAATTTTTACAGAGTTATTTAAAGAATAGGCGCGTTTGTTTTAATTTATAGATAGTAAAATATTTTTTTTAGTTTTTTTGAGAAATAAATTATTACTTATTTTGATATATAGTTGATTTAGTAATAACATTTCATTGTATTTTGACAGCCTCCGTGGCGTAGCGGTAGCTAACGCGGCCGCTGCGCAAGGAGGCGCGGGTTCGATCCTCGCGCAGTGCAAATATTTGTATGCATGAATATGAATATTTGCACTGGTCTAGTCTTGCCTCGGAAAGCACGTTAAGCCGTTGGTCCCGGTTGCTATACGAACATGTAGTGGCAGCAAGTGGTTTAACTGCAATGCTTCGATATCGCCTTCGGGTCGTGGAGGTCAGACGGCAGTCGCTTCACGGAAAACATCAATTCAATGTTGACATGCGAAAAAGTACGCGACTATGCTAAACTAAGTCTACGTTACGTTTTTTTTTTAATTTTTACCATATACAATATGTAAAGAAAAGCCTGTCCGACCCATAAGGATAATAAAGGTTAGGTTAGGTAAACACTTGACCAAATATAATATAAAATTTTACGTAATCATCATAGTAACAATATTAATGTATTTTGAAATAATCTTTTTTTCCCGCGAATTAATTCCAACTTTCCCGAAATTCGGTAATTTGTAAAAAGTGACAACACTATTTTGACGGTATTATTATAAGCGATGCGCCAACATGCCGCGTGCCCTGCCTCCCGCCGCCCGCGTCAGGGTTGCATACCGCACATGTATTACGTTAACTCTTTATGCGAAATAATATTAATTTTTTTAGGGGTATTTTTTTTAAGTTTAGCCCGGATTTGTATCCATTAGTAGAATCAGTTATCGATACCTAACAATACGTTCACGGATCGGACAGGGTTTTCTTTACATATTGTATAAGCACAGATATTAGGGTAGTGTATGTATGCCTACCCTCAACAAAATCTCTGTGCACGCCCCGTATATATATACATACAGATGGTGCGAAAGAAGTTTCACTTCAGTCGTGTGGTCATAAGCACACTCGTTTTTTTTTTATAAATTATAAAC
The DNA here is from genome assembly GCA_037179545.1 of Sesamia inferens. Classification (NCBI taxonomy): domain Eukaryota; kingdom Metazoa; phylum Arthropoda; class Insecta; order Lepidoptera; family Noctuidae; genus Sesamia; species Sesamia inferens. The sequence continues at coordinate 9,341,722 of CM073949.1, forward strand.
TAGTGCTTGACCGCAATCCCGCCTGATAATAAGCAATGTTGCAATCGTTGATGGTAAAACGCGCTAGTTTGTTAAGAACCTATTCAATCTAGTCTTGGAGACACTTAAATTGTAGTGTGACGGAAACAGCGCCGCTGACAAATTGTTCTAGTCACTCGATGTACGCGGTATAAAAGACGAGGCGAATCGTTTCGTCTAGATCGTAGCGGTGTCAACAACATAATGGTGGAAATTAGCCGTACGTCGGGTCGTCCGATGATGGCGGAATTAAATCATGCAATTTTCTCACACACTCTCCAAAATGCATCCTATGAAATACCGACAGGCAGGCTACTCTTCGCCTGTGCGGGCTGGAGACCGTTTGAGCTAAGTCTGGGTCGCCAATTAGCCTCTTCGGACGCCCAGGTGGCATTTTGCAGCAATAGCCCAAATGTGGCTGTAGTACTCCACACACGAACGGATCTGTACTTTGTATGACATTAGAAGTTAGTTTTAGAAAAGCTACTATTCTTATGCATATACAGGTAAACCATGATTTCTATCGCCGCCTGTCATCATCATCATCATCAACTTTTTATCGTCCCACTGCTGGGCACAGGTCTCCTCTCATACAGAGGATTGAGCGTAATCACCACGCTTACTCAATGTGGGTTGGCGATTTCAGATTTAAAGTTCAGGTTTCATCAAAATGTTTTTCTTCACCTTTTAATCAGTCAATGATGTCCAAGATATACCTAGAAAGTACACATAACTTAGAAAAGTTACATTGGTACTTGCCCGACCTAGGATCGAACCCGCACACTTATATTAAAAGGCTGGTGTTTTAACCGCTAGGCCACCACGACATTCTCCGCTGCCTGTAATAATCCTGTACTAATCCTTACTTATCCTTAATGTTATAAACCAGAAAGTGAGTTTGTTTGTTTGTTCCGCTTTCGCGCCGTAACTACTGAACCGATTGCTTTGAAATTTTGCAGACGTAAAGTTAGAAATCCGGATTAAATAATAGGGTACTTTTTATCCTGGAAAAATTTGATATTCTCGAGAGAAATCAGAAAAGCGCGATATAACCGAATTCCACGCGGGCGAAGCCGGGGGCGGAAAGCTAGTATTAAATAAGGCCAAGGGAAGTAAATACTGGTGCAAAAATAACGGTTAAAGTTTCCATTTCAAAATTACTACTTTATATTCATTAATATGCATAGGTAATATATGTTTAATACTGCAACCAACAATTATTTACCTTTATCATTATTGAACTAACATAATATCTTGAACTAACCAAATTTTAGGACAAAACCAGATTCTTAACGAGATGTCTTTTATTTTATTTTCTTGTCACATACATTTTGTTCAATAGTGAACGTAGTTTAGATCCGATTAATATGGCTCAACAATTTTTTGCTCGTTCTTAGAATGCAAGACTGAACTCACAATTACGCTAACACAGTTGGTATAACAAGGACATCATTATAGGCTAATTATGGCAACGCTGTTAACAGTGCAAAGACATAAGCCTTTTGGTGCGAGCGAGCCATATTCCACGTGGGCTAAATGCGGGTTGATATAAGTCGCATTATCTTTGGATATTTAGTTCTAGGCTATGTCGGTAGCCTTACAAAGTTCATCAGTTATCTTTTTGAGAGCCGTGGTGGTAGAATAAATCACCCAAAATACGTGTTGTAACACCTGTCTCGGCTCGAACCTATGACTTACAACTCTACTATGTCCCGTTTCTTCTAAGTCGGTGGTAGGCCATAACATCGACCGCCGGCAGAAGTTACCACCCACCAGACAAAGTCTTGCCGCCAAGCGATTTGTCGTGGTCCACCATGATGTCTGGTGAAGCCGTACGGAGGACAGGTCTGAGCAGTTGTATTGCGATGTGTGCCGGGTACGATGCGCCAAATGTTGTTGTGTTGGGAGTTTGGTCGTGGAGGGTCTTCCGATCGATCTCCCTTTGGCGCAGCATGATTGGTCGTGTTGTTGGGTTTAACATTGCACCACCTCGCTCAACTGCCGTCTTCCTTCCTATTCGCTCAGTTTTTCTGAGTGAATAGGCTCTTAATGAACTAGCGTGCTTTACCATCAACGATCGTACTCTGCTTGCCATCTGGCGGGTTTTGCGGTCAAGTGCAAGTTTATAATTATTAAAAAAAACAAAAAAAAAGTCACCGCTACTCTTACTAACGCAGATAATTTGTTACAAAGCTTTTGAAATGAAACAACTGATACAATTTCAAATTCCCAATTAGTGTAACAACTCTGAAACAATCCACCCGTATCTTAGGACCAGAATTCTCGGTAATTCTTTGTACAAGTCAATCAATACTTTTAACGATCGAACAATTCAAGGAGTAACTGCTATAAGTTCCTCGTATTTGTCGAACATGGTGTACTGGTGTAGTAAAAATAACCTGTCTATTTATATTGACTGCCGAAGGGACGCAGTAACGTGACTGTTTGAATACGTAGGGAGTTTGGGATGCCAGGCGTAATTTTGTGGGCTTCCGACTTTGCATGGGGTCAAGCGTATTGATTTCTTTGATAATTAACACGCTTTTATTAGCCTTATCTATATGTATGCATGTTTATTTATAACCGAGTCTTTTAGACCCGATTTTGACTCGCCTTACACAGATAGATTTTATTTAAACTTTGCACACTTATCAAAAACGCCGGTTATTAATAAGCGTACAAAGGACAGCAACCAATTTTGTTTAAAATAATATAATACACAGATGCTTTAATGTTCTTATTTTTGCATGATGCAATGATTTTTTTTTTTTTTGAGGCGCTTAATATACAAAAATTATGGCACAAAGCGCCTCACGCTTTGTTTTCTCATTTATACTAGTAAATTGTTTATATAGGTACTATTGTCATAAATTATATTTTAAAATAATTTTTAACTTTTTAGTTTGATATTCTTTAAAAACACGTTTTTTTAGTTTTTAAACTATATTTATTTTCTATAATAGGCGACTCGCACAAATAGGTACAGACGACAGCACAAAAGCTACTACAATCTGTCAGATTTCTTTATTAGATTTTCAGTTTCAGGTAGATTGTGTTCATACATGTGGCAATTCACCCATTTTGTTACAGTAAAAATGTGCGAATCAACTCATAACACTTTTTTTTGCTGTAGATGGGAAATCATAAGCTTAACTTATGTATGTTTATGCATGAAATTTTTGTCCCAAATATTTGTAACAACAATTGGTTTGTATCCTAAAAAATAATTTAATGTCCATCAGATAGATTTATAAAAAAATATTGAACACGTATTTTTTTTTATTCGAATACTTAGGAAGATATTTAAATTTGAAATGACGCATGACGTCACACCGTGGTATAAGCTATACCAAAGCGTGACGTAATTAGCCCCCACTCCGTAACTTTAATACGCTATATCTCAGTAGTGTTTGGTAATTTCGTCAGAATAAAAAATACGGCTCGTATTTTTTTTTTTATTTAAGTGAAACTTCTTTAGGCACGCTTGACTTGGGGAGTAAACTCGCGAAAGCGTTACGAAAAATATTACAAAAATGATCGGGCAAGGCGAACGGAAAGCAAAGTATAGTCCTATTTCGTCTGTAATACAACGAAGCAGTTGGCACATGTAAATATTGCATGACATGCCGTGTATAAAGTTGTGGGTTCGCATCTCGCCGAAGATAATGTATATTTTTTGGATCTTTTTAAGATTTGTTAACAATTGAGTCGAGTATGAAGTTGTGAGTTCGCATCTCGCCGTAGGCAATATATATTTTTTGGATCTTTTTAAGATTTGTTAACAATTGATTACCTAAGAGCACAAATAATTTATAAATTTCGTTCTGTTCTGGCTTTTATATTGTTTTATATATTTTTGCTGAACATTTCTGATATAATTGAAAGTATAGAAGAAGATATCGTCACAATACGATAATTGGACACAAAGTACAAATTGCTTTCGAGCCTCATAAGCTCAATTATTAAGCTAAGTACCTTGATTGATTAAGAACTATGAATTTCTTCGAGAACATGACGCTGCGAACACCCCCCGACTCCCCTCATTGATTACCTCACCCCCCCGACAGGATTATCTCGGGAACCAGAGGTCGTGGACTACCCGAGTTTGGGATCCCCTGAATCAGGAGGAGGAGCCCGACCTTTTGGCCCCGAGGGAATCCACTCCACCCTCTCCCCTTCCCCCCTCTCCCCCTCCCCCTACCCCCCGCAACCCCACGAAATCTAACCCCCCCAACACCCCCCCCCCGCTTTAGTTACCTCACCCCCCCGTGGATTATCTCGGGAACCAGAGGTCGTGGACTACCCGAGTTTGGGGTCCCCTGAATCAGGAGGAGGAGCCCGACCTTTTGGCCCTGAGGGAATCCACTGCCCGCTCTCCCCCTCCCCCCTCCCTCCCCCGCAACCCCACAAACCCTATCCCCCCCCGACCCCCTTTAGTTACCTCACCCCCCCGTGGATTATCTCGGGAACCAGAGGTCGTGGACTACCCGAGTTTGGGGTCCCCTGATTCAGGAGGTAGAGCCCGACCTTTTGGCCCCGAGGGAATCCACTTTTCTTTTTTTGAAGTGAAACTTCTTTAGGCACGCTTGACTTGGGGAGTAAACTCGCGAAAGCGTTACGAAAAATGAAGCAAAAAAAATCGGGCAAGGCGAACGGAAGCAGAGTATAGTCCTATTTCGTCTTTACTAGAAACAAGTAGTTGGCTGATGTAAATATTGCGTGACATGTCGTGTATGAAGTTGTGAGTTCGCATCTCGCCGAAGGCAATATATATTTTTTGGATTTTTTAAGATTTGTTAACAATTGATTACCTAAGAGCACAAATAATTTATAAATTTCGTTCTGTTCTGGCCTTTATATTGTTTTATATATTTTTGCTGAACATTTCTGATATAATTGAAAGTATAGAAGTTTGAAGATATCGTCACAATACGATAATTGGACACAAAGTACAAATTGCTTTCGAGCAGGCGCGTGCGCTCCTTAGAAACAGATAAGCATTGCATACCCTAATAATTTTCTAAAAAAATATATAATAATTACATTAAAATAATTTATATACTACAAACTTAAAACTGAAAGACTGTTGATAACACTGCCATCTATTGGGGCTAATGCAAACTACTAACACACGTTACAATGCTGTCCGCGCAACTCAACTTCGTCGCGACGCTCGCGCCACTTCGCGTAGCGACATAAGCAGTTACTAATGTGCCTCTTCCATACGCGTCTGTAAATAAAATTATTTGCTTGTGTGCATAATCTTTGCGTACGTGGGCGTGTAATTTCATTCAAATTTTTAGGCCGAACAAGCACAGCTTCTAATAATGCGGCGAATTTAAGAAGTTCACAAATATAGCATGATTGTTGTTCGTTCAAATACCTTTTTATTTTATCAGCTTATGTTGTTTCGTTATTGGTGTATTTGGTTAAGCAATATACAATATACCTATATTGATTGTTTTAAGCGGAATTGATTATTCATTTATTTTAGAGTTTTTGGTTTGAACTCAAAAGAAAGGTTGTTTTAATAAAAAGTATTATGTTAATTATATGTAGTAGCAGGCTGTGTAGTGTGTACAAATAAATTGTTTTGTTTCTCGTGTAGGTATATTATTTTAAAACGCGACATTGACAGTTCGTAGTTATAAAAACTTAAAAGACCATAAGTTTTTTAACCTACTTGCTTTTGAATTTCAATACTATACTTTATATTGTAATAATTTTCCTGATGTTTACAAATTGGCAACATTTAATAGTTATGATTCCATCACGCATATTTATGAAACACACAGGGCGAAAGTAGACTCATAGATTTGTCTATATTTCCATTGAAAAAGAATTTTTAGCGATTTTAAAACTATCTTATATAGGTATATTTAATTTTTACAGAGTTATTTAAAGAATAGGCGCGTTTGTTTTAATTTATAGATAGTAAAATATTTTTTTTAGTTTTTTTGAGAAATAAATTATTACTTATTTTGATATATAGTTGATTTAGTAATAACATTTCATTGTATTTTGACAGCCTCCGTGGCGTAGCGGTAGCTAACGCGGCCGCTGCGCAAGGAGGCGCGGGTTCGATCCTCGCGCAGTGCAAATATTTGTATGCATGAATATGAATATTTGCACTGGTCTAGTCTTGCCTCGGAAAGCACGTTAAGCCGTTGGTCCCGGTTGCTATACGAACATGTAGTGGCAGCAAGTGGTTTAACTGCAATGCTTCGATATCGCCTTCGGGTCGTGGAGGTCAGACGGCAGTCGCTTCACGGAAAACATCAATTCAATGTTGACATGCGAAAAAGTACGCGACTATGCTAAACTAAGTCTACGTTACGTTTTTTTTTTAATTTTTACCATATACAATATGTAAAGAAAAGCCTGTCCGACCCATAAGGATAATAAAGGTTAGGTTAGGTAAACACTTGACCAAATATAATATAAAATTTTACGTAATCATCATAGTAACAATATTAATGTATTTTGAAATAATCTTTTTTTCCCGCGAATTAATTCCAACTTTCCCGAAATTCGGTAATTTGTAAAAAGTGACAACACTATTTTGACGGTATTATTATAAGCGATGCGCCAACATGCCGCGTGCCCTGCCTCCCGCCGCCCGCGTCAGGGTTGCATACCGCACATGTATTACGTTAACTCTTTATGCGAAATAATATTAATTTTTTTAGGGGTATTTTTTTTAAGTTTAGCCCGGATTTGTATCCATTAGTAGAATCAGTTATCGATACCTAACAATACGTTCACGGATCGGACAGGGTTTTCTTTACATATTGTATAAGCACAGATATTAGGGTAGTGTATGTATGCCTACCCTCAACAAAATCTCTGTGCACGCCCCGTATATATATACATACAGATGGTGCGAAAGAAGTTTCACTTCAGTCGTGTGGTCATAAGCACACTCGTTTTTTTTATCTATAAGACGGACTAATTATTTTTTGATTTTTCATACCTTGGATACATCCCTATTTGCTTATTTAATTTTTTTTTTTTTTTTTATAATTTATAAACCAGCGCTTGACCGCAATCCCGCCTGATGGTAAGCAGTGATGCGATCGTTGATGGTAAAGCGCGCTAGTTTATTAAAAGCCTATTCACTCTAGCCTTGAAGACACTCAAATTGTAATGTGACGGAAACACCGACGCCGGCAAATTGTTCCAGTCCCTCGATGTACGCGGTATAAAGGAGGAAGCAAAACGCTTCGTCCGGATCGCAGTGGTGTCAACAACGTAAGGGTGGAAACTCGCCGTACGACGGGTCGTCAGATGATGGAACGGAGATGGGGGAATTAAATCATGCAATTCCCTTGCACACTCACCAGAATGCATCCTATAGAAGACCGAAAGGCTGGCTACTCTACGCCTGTGCTCCAGGCTTTGGAGACCGTTTCGAGTTAAGTCTGGGTCGCCAATCAGCCTTTTCGCACGCCTCTCCACCGAGTCCAAAGTGGCAAGGTGACATTTCGCAGCACCAGCCCAAATGTGACTGCAGTACTCCACACACGAACGGACCTGTGCTTTGTATAAAATTAGAAGCTGCCCAGGTGTGAAGTACCGCCGGACTTTCGCGATGACGCCTAGTTTTCTGGCAGCCACCCTGGCCTTGGACTCAATGAACCGCCCAAAGTTAAGGCCCGAGGAAATCTCAACTCCCAAAAGCTGAAGGCGGTCGGTACACTCCAAGGATACATTCTGAAAAGTAGGAGCCAAGGTAAACGGGCTCCTTTTGGCGGTGAAAAGACACGCCTGTGTTTTGGCGGCATTGAATGCTACAAGATTGGCATTGCCCCATTCGGAGACTGCCTGCAGTGCAGCACTCACACGCTCTACCATGGCCTCTCTTTCGGACCGGATAGTTTCCTTACTAGCCCGAGCTTCCGGCAGGTATCTCTCCACAACTGTGCTGTCATCTGCATACCCATAGATACCGGGCATCAGCAGATCGTTAATATGCAGCAGGAACAGAGTTGCAGAGAGAACAGACCCCTGAGGAACACCGGCATTGGTCGACATGGGCTCAGATGAACATCCGTCGACAACAACTCGGAGGGACCGTTCAGTCAGGAAGTCTTTTACCCAGCCAGTCAGGCCAGCGGAAATGCCGTACGCTGGAAGCTTACTCAAAAGGCCAGCGTGCCATACCCGGTCGAAGGCCTTCGAGACATCAAGGGAGACGGCAATCGCTTCCCCATTTTTCTCGAGGGCCTCGCCCCACAAGTGAGTGGCATACACTAGTAGGTCCCCAGTTGACCGATTGCGTCGAAAACCGTACTGTCGGTCACTGAGGAGATCGTTACCTTCCAGGTATGCCAAGAGGCGCGAGTTCAACACACGCTCCATAATCTTGCAGAGTATGGAGGTTATTGAAATCGGCCGATAGTTGTTAGGATCGGCACGACTACCCTTTTTGGGCACGGGCTGCACGTTGGCAAGCTTCCAGGACTTGGGCACTATACCAGTCCTAAATGAGAGGCGATACAGGCGCGTCAATACAGGAGACAACTCAGGCGCACAAGCCTTAAGAACAATCGCTGGTATTCCATCTGGACCACTAGCCTTATTCACGTCCAGACGACACAATACTCTCAGAACCTCCTTGTTTCTAATGCGAACCTCCGGCATTGAAGTTCCGCAATGAGGTAAATTAGGTGGAGTAGCATTGCCAGTGTCAAGACGCGAACTATGGGCAAAGAGAGATGCAAAGAGACCTGCTTTCTCTCTCGCCGTATGGGCCAGTGCCCCATCAGGCCTAACCAGCGGAGGCAGTGTGGGCCGACAGAAGTTCGCCTCGACCGATTTGGCTAGGGACCAGAAAGATCTGCTACCGGAAGGGTGCGCAGAGAGCTTGTTACCAATGTTAGTAATGCGGTCGAAGCGAGCCTTCTTAAGCGCCTTTTTGTAGGACTTGGCAGCACGGTTAAAGGCTCTCTTCTTTGAGCTTAGATCCAGAGCTCTGCGGTCACGAGCGTCAACCCAGGCGAGGAATGCCGTGTGCTTACGCTGTTCAGCTTGAACACAGTCGGCGTTAAACCATGGGCGAGCCGAGCCACCGACGGGCACGTCACTGAAGGGGATGAAATACTCCATGGCTTGACGCACCACGTCGGTTATAGCGTCCGCACAGCTCGATGGATTGCTAGAAGAGAAGCAGACCTGCTGCCAAGGATAAGACGCAAAGAAGTGGCGCATCTCATCCCAATCTGCTGACTTGTAACGCCATATTCGCCGCTCACCACGCGAGTCGCAATCAGGTGGGGAGAAGGACGTCACAGACTTCACCAGACAGTGGTCTGAAGTTCCTAACGGTGAGGAAACTGTAACAACACATCTGTCCGGATCAGTGGTCAGCAGAAGGTCCAGACAATTGGCGGTATGACCAGCCACATCAGGCACCCTAGTCGCTTCTTCCACCAGCTGGGAAAGGCCCATTGATAGCGCAAAGTTTCGCGCTTCTCTCCCAGCGTGGTCGGTCCTCTGGTATGGGAAAAGCCAGTCTTGGTGGCAGGCATTAAAATCCCCCAGAGCGACGAACTGTGCGTCAGGGTGCCGATGCAGTACATTGTCAGCAGCCACACTGAGGTGGTCAAATAGTCGAGTTGTCTCCTGGTCACCGCTGTGCGATCGGTAGACACAGGCGTAGACAATTTTGTCCACACCAGTGTCAACCAACAGCCATAAGGACGATAAATGAGAGTCTTCGAGGTGACGGAGACGCCGGCAACAGATGTCATTGCGGACATACACACAGACCCCGGCACGCTGCAGGAAATGATGCTCCAAAGAGTATCCCGGGTAGTTGAGGTACGCCGCATCAGACGGACATCTGATCTGGGTCTCCGTCAAGAAAAGTAGGTGGGGCTTTTCAGTCTCAAGGTGGTGATGGACTGCATCGATATTGGAGTGCAGACCTCGAATGTTTGAGAGGTGCACTTTAAATGAGAGGACGTGCGCCCGCTGTGCACACCTACTTTTCTTATTAGACTTTTTCATTTGAAAAGAAATTGAGTGAATAGGAAGGAAGACGGCAGTTGAGCGAGGTGATGCAATGATAAACCCAACAACACTACCAACGATGCTGCGCCAGTGGGAGATTGATCTGGAGACTGCGGGGACGCCCGAACCCCCCCAGGGATCGCCATCGGGTCCTCTCGTCCGGTCGCCAACCGGCACGATGGGGCCACCCTGGGATTTTTCGCAGTTGGCGGGGCAGCCTTTCATGTGTGGCTAGCACACTACTTGGGCCCCCAACTACCTAATAATTCCTCCCTAATAGACATCATCAACGTTAATCTATAACTTTAAGATCGATCTATGACTTCCTGTCACCACGTTTTATTACCCACATTTTTTTCGAAGCAGTAAACAAAACCCAGTAGTTTAATCAAGCGGAAACTAAAAAAAAGACGGTTTAGAATATTCAAACCCGGGAATTGAAGCCGTTCGATGATTACCTGCGGTTGTTTTTATATAGCACAAGTCATTATGCCATCAGTTTGAAGGCCGCCCTGATTTCTCCGAAACCAATGGGTTTGGGATAAATATACGCTTGGGAACAAAACATTCTGGTTTTATCACTTTTTGTGGCGTTATTATTTTATGATTTTTGTACGAAATCCTTCTATATTATTTGGTATATTCTGTTGTTTTTATTTTTTCTTATTGCTGTTTATTTAATTTATGCTGCTTCTCGACTACTGTGTTTGAAGCCTTGTTTTACGAATACCTTGGCCCACCCATTACCATCAGGCAGGATTGCGGTCAAGCAATAGTTTATAATAATTAAAAAAAAATGCGGTATAGCAGTCTTTGAGGGTCAATGTGATCGCCCGCAGATTTGTTAGTTGCTCGGGGGTCGTCAAAATAACTATTTTCAGAGCGTTTTGCATGTCCCTGTATGCGGCGGGCCTGTGGGTGTTATATACCCAGAAGCAGTACAGCGCTCTCCGTGTACAGTATAATAATGCGTTCAGGGTGTTGTTGGGGCTGCCCCGGCACTGCAGCGCCTCGGGAATGTTAGCCGATGCCCATGTTGACTGTTTTTACACGACAATGCGAAAGCGGTGCGCGTCTCTGGGGCGCAGGCCCCGAATCAACTCCAACACTATCCTGAGCGTATTTGCGAATAGGTTTGATTGTCAATATATTAACCATTATGATTAATGTACTAACAAACAAACAAATGACTCAGAGGCAGGCATACTATTGAATATTTATTTTCTCCTTTATTTCTTTATTTTTTATGTTTCAAATTTTGCGTTATATATTTGTACATTGTAGTTGATTATGTTTTATAAAGGGTGTATCTGACATCGACATACAAACGAGTACCATGGATCTAGTACATGATTCCGAAACCCCAGTGGTGGAATTTTGCGCCGGCTTTTACCCGATTAAAAAAAAATGCTCTTTTTTCACTTTAGACCGTTTATAATTGCTATACTTTTATAACTCAATAAGATTTTAAAGTAAAAATTAATTAATTCGTTAATTACACAAAAAGCGCAATGTGAACAATACTATAAAAACTATCCTATCAGCTGATCTAATAGAGTTCGCATCAGGGGTCAACGCCATACCTACAAACACGCACGGCGGCATGCTTGCAACGTTCAAAGGCCGAGCCAATACTTTTTTTTAAACACTGTTATTTCTGTAACCGCTCATTAACGACATAAATGACTATCATAATTTTGTTAGTGGCATGCGGTGTAGCCTTTTCGCGAAGTTTGCTTTACGATGTCATATACACCCTGTATATTTGTATTTCTGGATTTTATTTTAATAATGTGTTTGTGTTTGTGTGGGCTTTGATGCCTGAAATGGACGAATAAATAAATAAATAGCTCACAGTAATATCACATATACATATATTTTAAGTTAGAAACTAGTTCCTACTGCGAATCTGCCTGATGATAAGCGGTCATTTAATCGTTGATGGTAGACCGTACTAGTTGATTATGCGGCTTTTTACTCTAGCTATCAAGACACTTCTTGTAGACTGTTCGTCGCAGGTAGGCTTTAAAAGGTGGGTAGGTTTATTAATAGGACATTTTGTTAGTGTCATTTTAATTGTAAGTCCATGTGCTAAAGGGAGAAATTCATTTTTACGTTTCATTAATGTTTTTTTTTTTTCTATTTAAAGTCATTAAGACTCAACAAATCGCCCTCCTTGATAGAATTAGCATTCGATACCTTTACACCTAATTCTAATTTTATTCATTTTATAGGTGTTTCTCTGTTTATTAAACGTTTTACGCTTTGTTTTGAATACAAATTAGATTGGACATGTCCTGAATGGTGATTTCATGGGCTTTACCAAAATATTTATTTCTTTGTAATAATACCGTCCTGTCCCATTTATTTATTGTGCAATCATTTAGGACTTTCAATAGTTTTATTTTTACAAAACACACGACATTGGCTGCCAATAAACTTGGCATTATTACAAAGGTCAGGCGGTACTTCACATCAGGACAGCTTCTACTGTTATATGTGTGGAGTACTGACAGAGACGGAGCCACATTTGGGCTGGTGCTGCAAAATGCCACCTGACAACTGTGGATTCAGTGGATAGGCGTGCGAAGAGGCTAACCGGCCTTCAAAGGCTGGAGCTCAGTTGAAGAGTAGCCAACCTGTGGGTGTTCTATTCTGTTTTGGAGAATGCTCGGGAATTGCATGACTTCATTACCCTATCTCCGTTCCATCATCAGACGACTCGTTGTACGGCGAGTATCCAACCTTCGTTGTTGAGACCATTAGGATCCGGACGAAGCGTTACGCCTTGTCTTTTATACCGCGTATATGGAGGGACTGGAACATTTTTGCAATGGCGATGTGACCAGGCTTAGCCTAAAAAGCAAGCTGGCCTTCCTGAAAAAGATTTTTTTTAATTGTTCCTGAGAGAAGTGTGTTCAAACAAACAAACTTTTCTGCTTTATAGATTATTAGTAATTAGTATTAGTATAGATTCGACGTCATCTCTGTAGTCACCCGTTTCCTTACCATATCATAATTCACACATTCCATTCATCATGTCTTTGGTCCTTCCTTGCTCCCATAGCCATTGACATTTATACTTTAAACTCTCCTAACGATATTTTCCTCATGCTTATGTTTACTTAATTATCTTGACAGTGTACTTAATGAAATACTTGTTAGGTACTACAAAATAAATAGTTTTTAATTCGAAAAAAATGGCCTTTATGTGCAAATAATTTTAATGGCCCACAGCATTGAACATTTTGAGAAGTACGTTTTAGTCAGTCGCCATTTTTCCAACAAGACTTTTACGGCACTTTTTACGCCAAAAATAAAGCAAAGCATTAAGCAACTTCTTTACTACTTACACACTGTGTACCCATAAATTCAAATAAACACGCGGGTAGTTCCACAAAAACAAAGTTCCTGAAACTCATGAAAGTTCAGTGTTCAGGCTATTATCGTCGGGGGGCACGTATGCAAGTTTTCATGTCTGCTGGCCCCGGCGAAGCGGTCGTAAATTACCAATCTTTTAAGTTCGTTCGACGCGTGGCGTCTTTCTACTTGTACAGTCACCCACTACTTGCGCCCAGGGAGTGTACATATGTATATGTACAAACCCGCTTCAGAGTTCATTCTTTCAAGCGTTATCCCTTCATTCTTTTAACCTTCGATGTAACATCTTGTAACGGTTATCTGTATGAACCTAGTGATGAATAGTTAATATAGCTAATTCCAACGGTGACACTTAGTATGGGCTAACCATAGCCCTCTAATGACCGATTAGCCCGTTACAAGCCTTAAAAACCTCTTAAAACACTTCTCCATTTTTTATGACCTTCATAATAGGGTATTTGACAAAAAAAAACTAATTAGTCCGTCAGTTAGATTTCCAAAAAATACTAGACACATATTTTTCTTTTACATATAAAAAAAAATGAAGACTACACAGTGCGTTGAAAACTCGTGTGACGTCGCTGGACGATACACTTTTTAGCGACCAGTGACGTCACCAGCCACCACTGCTGATCTTTGATGCCTTTTATATTTGTCAATTTTTACTGTTTTGATAAAACAAAAAATACGTGTCTAGTATCTTTTGGAAATCTGACTGACGGACTAATTAGTTTTTTTTATTCAAATACCCTATTGTCTCCTAAATTTTAAGTAGGTATATGAATCATTTTTAGAAAGCTCTGGATAACATAATAAAAATTATTGTCAATATTTTTGTTTCAGCCTTGGCTAAAACAAGACATAAAGGTTGAATTTAAGATATTGCTGTAACATTTATAAAGTAAAAGCATTTATTTCTTTGCAAACATGGGTATAGCACATAGGTGTCTTTTTTACAAATATTTCTCCATATTTTACCGACACATGGGCATTCAAATGATCACAATTCAAAATTTAAGCTAAAGAACTTTGGAATTACTAGGAATAATATATATCTTTGTATTAAAAGATGTCAAACATGGTCACATTAATAAGAATTTTAATAATTCCAAACAGAAATATATTAAAAAAATCAAAACAGGGTCACAATAACTTTGTCAAAAAGTGTAAACAGTACGTCAATTAAACAAGTGAATCATCATTAAGAAAATCATCAACTGTATAATAAGTCTTCACAATTAAAATGTCATTTAGCGGTTTTTTAAATTTTACTATTATCAAATTTATTATAACATTTGGAATATTATTTTATTAGAGCACATAGATAGACACATAGCTAAGGCTGATAAATATGTACATATATTCAGAAAATCCAGCTCTATCGGTAAAGAGACTGATCCAGGTAAGAGGCAAGTGCGATAAATATAGAATTATTTTTAATATTCATGAATTAGGAATTTATCTCTGATAAAATTTGCTTTGTAGAATAAATTATTCATCATGGAAATTGTTGGAGATTTATCGTTGATCGTAAATGATTAACTAGAAATAGACAAGCAAGTTGTACAGCCTTATTACTAAGGAGATTTTAGTATCAGGAAAACAGCTATCCATCTGTGACACGTTTCAAATGAATTATAAATAATTGGCACAATAGTCTAAAGACGATTAATTTTCTTATCATTATTCGTCATCATTATTTAGGTTATATATACCTTTAATAATGTTCACAGTCTAAAGGCTAATTGCTGTATTTAAAAATGTTAAATGCTGAAAATCTAGCCACAGTCTCAACTCGGTTGTAGGCCATAATATCGGCTGCCGGCCAGAATTACCACCCACCAGACAAAGTCTTGTCACTAAGCGTTTCGTCGTGTTCCGGCATTGTGTCTGGTGACTCCGTACAGGAGTTGGGTATGATGCACCAAATGTTGTTGTGTCGGGAGTTTGATCGTGGAAGGTCTCTGGATCAATCTCCCTCTGGCGCAGCATCGTTGGTTGTGTTGTTGGGTTTAACATTGCATCACCTCGCTCAACTGTCGTCGTCCTTCCTATTCTCTAAGATTTTTAAGTGAGTAGGCTTAATAAACTAGCGTGCTTTACCACCAACGATTGCATCACTGCTTACCATCAGGCGGGATTGAAATCAAGCACTAGTTTAAAATTATAAAAAAAACAACAAATGTTAAAAATCTTGTCAGAATGTAGAGAAAAGATAAGTATTTTTAACCAGTTAATACTGACATCTGTGTGATCGTACAAACGACAGCAGGTAAAGACACCCTAAACAGTCAAATCTTCCCAATCAACCTTCAGCTTTAATGTTTTAGCGATACATTTTAAAATCTAATAAACAAAGCTGACAGATTCTAGTAGCTTGATGTGCTGTCTAAAAGACGAAGTATACAGTATGTTAAGAAAACCCTGTCCGACCCGTGAAGGTGTTGTTAGGTATCGATAACTGATTCTACTAATGCATACAAAACCGGGCTAAACTTAAAAAAAAATCACCCTAAAAAAATTAATATTATTTCGCAAAAAGAGGTAACTTAATAAATGTGCGTTATGCACCCTTACGCGCGCGGCGGCGGAGGCGGCGGAGGCGGCGGGCGGCAGGGCACGCGGCACGTGGTCGCATCGCTATTCGCTCATAATAATACCGGTGTTGTCACTTTTTAAAAATTACCAAATTTCGGGGAAGTTGGAATTAATTCGCGGGTAAAAAAAGATTATTTCAAAATTCATTTGTATTGGTACTATGATGATTACGTAAAATTTTATATTACCTTTATTATCCTTATGGGTCGGACAGGGTTTTCTTAACATACTGTATAAGACGAAGCGAAATCCATCGTCTGTAGTAGTGTCAACAACGTAACATACCCTACATTTATTAATTATCTACAGTAAACTTAGCTTAAGTAAAATCACAAACATAACACAAAAGCGTTATCTCCAACACGTTAAATTTTATCACAAACCCTTGTGTAAATTGACAATAACGAACGTTTAACTACAGTTAAGCGTTAACTTAACGTTACCACTATGTACGTACGCTTAACGGTTATCAGTTTATGTACAGGTAATTATAAATAAGTTTTGGAAGGTAATAATAATACTGTAAGGATAATTATATGCCTGCCAGGGCCGCGAATTGTTGAAAAGAGATAGGTTACGCCAGTGCCACGGTGCACTGGCGTAAAGGCAAGTGAAGGAACGCGGGTGGGTTTTAGTCAGTAAAAGTCTGACACGCCCTTCCATATGATCTTTCCCGGCTAGAGCGGGAGAGATCGTTTGATGATATCCCATCCTCAAAAAAAAGGTAATTATATGTCAAGGATGTTCTCAAAGTCTTGCCGCCAAGCGATTCGCCGTGTTCCAGCATGATGTCTGGTGAAAGCGTACGGAGGACAGGTCTCAGCAGTTGTGTTGCAATGTACCAAGCGCTGCGGCAACGCGCGCAACGGCTTAACGTGCTTTCCGAGGCACGACCAGACCAGTGCAAATATTCATATTCATGCATACTAATATTTGCGCGGGGATCCCATCATCACCGGGGATCATCATCTCAGCGTTAATCCCAGTCGCATCCGTAGCTTTTTCAGCTTTGGTGTCTGGGGTCCGCTTTATCAGTCTAACTGCTGATTTTGGCTAAACTTCGACATTTTCCGTGAAGCGACTGCCGTTTGACCTCCACAACCCGAAGGCGATATCAAAGCATTGCAGTTAAACCAATTGTTGGACTTTTTGAGGGCTCCAACAACCCGTAAAGACTGCCACTAGATGTTCGTATGGTAACCGGGACCAACGGCTTAAAGTGCTCGACCAGACCAGTGCAAATATTCATATTCATGCATACAAATATTTGCACTACTCGGGGATCTAAACCGCGCCTCCTTGCGCAGCGGCCGCGTTCGCTACCGCTACGCCACGGAGGCTGTCAATTCACTAAAATAAATATAAGTAGGTAAATACGGTACGGTTGATGCAGACTACAGGCAGTTGTTCCGAGCCTGGCTGTTTATGTTGTTGTTTAGGAGCAACGATATAAAAAAGTAGGTAAATCTCGGCCAGTTCTCTAGGAAATACAGGTATAATTTCACCTTACATATTTATCTGTAATCAGGCGGTAATTTGAACCGAGTTAACTCTTCAGTTAAACACCTGGCAATGTGCTTGCAGCTCTGAATTTGATATTGTACTGTTACTAATGAATCCGTGTCTTATCTGCATGTTCTAATTACCTTACAAGTAAATACGCCAGTACATTAAACTACTCCAATGTGGCAAATTTCTTTAACAGATTTCAAATTTATAACTAAAGCTTTAAGATTCTGGGTTAATTGGGACAATTTTACAGTTTCAGGTAAATTGGTGTGACGAAGAAGAACTTAGTATCCTTAAAATATCATAATAGGGTAGGTAGTTGACTAACAAAAAAACTAATTAGTCCGTCAGTCAGATTTCCAAAAAAAAACTTTACACTTATTTTTTCTTTTTTCATATAAGTAAACAAAATATGAAGACGATACAGTGCGATGAAAACTCGTGTGACGTCACTGCACGCTACACTTTTTAGCGACTAGTGACGTGTCGCCAGCTCCCACTCCTGATCTTTGAAGCCTTTTATATTTGTCAATTTTTATTAATTTGATAAAACAAAATATACGTATCCAATATTTTTCTATAACCTGAATAACGTACCAAATAGATTTTTTTTTCCAGGAAACATCTCTATTATTTATATCATATCATGCAATGTGGACATACGACCTCATTCATAAACGTTGCTTAAAGTTAATTAGCGATTCTTTAACCATACATGTTTGCCTTTTAAGGCTTTTTTTCTCGGTGGTAGGCCATAACATCGGCCGTCGGATTTGTCGTGTTCCGGCATGATATCTGGTGAAGCCGTACGGAGGACGGGTCTGAGCAGTTGTGTTGCGATGTGTGCCGGGTACGATGCGTCTAATGTTGTTGTGTTGGGAGTTTGGTCGTGGAGGGTCTTCAGATCAATCTCCCTTTGGCGCAGCATCGTTGGTCGTGTTGTTTGGTTTAACAAGCGTTTAACTAGCGCGCTTTACCATCAACGATCGCATCACTGCTTACTATCAGGCGGGACTGCGGTCAAGCGCTAGTTTATGATTATAAAAAAAAAATTAACATTGCATCGCCTCGCTGAACTGCCGTCTTCCTTCCTATTCGCTCAGTTTTTCTGAGTGAATAGGCTCTTAATAAAGTAGCACGCTTTACCATCAACGATCGCATCACTGCTTACCATCAGGCGGGATTGCGGTCAAGCGCTAGTTTATAATTGATAAAAAAAAACTTAACTTTAATAAACGTCTATGAATAAACACACAGTGTTTAACGGGTTTATTCATAAACGATGATTAAAGTTAAGAGCCGTGCAAACGTCTAAAATGTATGGTTAAACAATCGTTAATTACTAGTTAACTTTAAGCAACGTTTATGATAAAAGGGAATAGTGTTTACCGAATGAACACCAAACTTATAGACATGTTCAGGTCGGCTTATTTAATCCGCTGTATTTGTTGAACATATAAGCCGAGTTGACGCAATTACTGCATTTATTCGGCTTACTCAAATATGGATTATTCAAATAATCGGTTCGCCTCGGCACACTTTGAACTAAGCCCAACGGTATTTTCCCGATCATAATATCTATGTGCGAATTATTAAAACAAATAAAAACAGAATATTAGACATATTTAGTTTAAAAATAATCCCATCTTAAATAAAAATATGGTTTAATTGAAATTGTCTCTCCAAGTTTATCAAAGACGTTGTTCTTTTCTATTTCATTTAACATTAATTTGCCTTAAAAAACTTAACTTTTTCGTTTAAAATGAAAAACTACTAGAATAAAATGTTTACAAAGCTCCTTTCACTTAAAATACTAGTTTAAACTTAGCTAATGCCGCTAAACTTTTAGTGAGTTTGCGTTGCCTTAGAGCGAAATTTATTTGGAACTCCATAATTGGGGATCTCGTTTTATGCCGAGAAATTTAACTCCTTCTGCTTAAATTTTAGAAGTTTCAATGTTTTATACCTATTTAACTTACTAAAGTATATATAGAAATACATAAAGATTAAATTTCCCAAAAGTGTTGACAGTTTGGTCTCAAAACGGTGAAGAACATGCAAAACTTCCAAGACATGTGACATATCTACCAACCCGCACTGGGATTGCATGCTAGATACATACCTTGTACAGCCTACTTCTTCTGAACGGAGTCAGAAGGTCTGTTTATGATTATAGGCTGACTAGCTTTCCGCCCGCGGCTTCGCCCGCGTTAACTTCGGTTATATCGGGCGTTTTAGACTTCTCTCGGGAATATCAATTTTTTTCGGGATAAAAAGTACCCTATTATTTAATCCGGACTTCTAACTTTAAGTCTGCAAAATTTCAAAGCAATCGGTTCAGGACTTACGGCGTGAAAGTGGTAAAAACAAACTCACTTTCCGATGTATAATATTGGTAAGGATATATTTGGTGTACACATACAAATATTCCAGTAATCTCCCTTGGGAACTTGATGTTTTTTTAGGACCAAAAAGTAGCCTATGTTACTCTCCATCTTTTCAACTAACTGTATGCCAAAAATCAGGTCGATTGATTGCTTAGCTACGGCGTGAAGGAAGGACAAACAAACAAACAAACACACTTTCACATTTATAATATTAGTATGGATATGGATTAGTTAATAGGCTGATTAGTTGATTACGCTTATGCTACTGTGAAGTACCAAAAAAGCCTGCATAATTCTATTACTAGGCAAAAGTCTTTCTCCATAATCTTCTATCTCTTTCGATCCAGGTCTATACAGAGTAAATCATTGGTCATTTGTTTTTTTAAAGCTCATGTCACTGCCTTCCACGGAGTCCACCGTGACATATTTTTATTGTGTCAAATCCACGTGGTAGTTATTTCAGCCGATTCCGCATATGCAGTCAGCCGAGTCTCAATATTACTTAGCTGGTTTTTTAGCAATTTCAGTAGTCTGTAGTTTAGAACGTAGGTGTGGTGTTTCGAAAATGGTCTGCTAGAATAGTGCGTTGCATTCCACGTTGTCAAATCTTCTGTTTGGACTTTTAAATGTTTGTTAGAAAATATAACCTTGAGGTACCAAAACGTCTCTGAAGTTATGCATAGTAAGTTATGCCAATAGATAGCGAGTCTATTCATCAATATCTAAAACTAACTGCTTTAGAATCTTCTACTTCTTAAGCCTATAGAGGTCGACTGCTGGAGAAAATCCTCCCCAAGCCTTTCCACAATTACCCGCCTTGTGCTGCCTGTCCGTCAGCTTCCCGCGACCAGGTCACTGGTCCACCTTGTGGTCCACCTCCCTATGCTGTATCTTACGGTACGTGACCGCCACTAAACCTTACTGTCCGATCGGGCATCGGTTCTACGAGCAATGTGCCCCGCCCACTGCCATTTAATTTTAGTGACTCGGAAGTGCTATGTCCGTGACTTTGGTTCTTCTACGGATCTCCTCATTTCTGATTCGACCGTGCAGAGAAACTCTGAGCATAGCTCTTTGTGTGACGTTGAATCTTCGTATGAGGCCCATTGTAAGCGACCACAATGTGACTGGTCGCTCACAATTAGCTTCAGAATAGATTAGAATATAAAACTTTTATTTCAGATAGGAGTTCGTAAGTTTAGTTATAATTTTACTTAACTTCTAGTGTGTAGGTTAAAGTAATACTTAAACTGAAACTTCATCCACCACATTCTTTAGATGACATGTTTGTAGTTATAATTTCACTCGATGGTAGGCTATAACATCGGCCGCCGGCATAAGTTACCACCCACCAGACAAAGCCTTGCCGCCAAACGATTTGTCGTGTTCCGGCATGATGTCTGGTGAAGCCTTACGGAGGATGGGTCTGAGCAGTTGTGTTGCGATGTGTGCTGGGTACGATGCGCCTAATGTTGTAGTGTTGGGAGTTTGGTCGTGGAGGGTCTTCAGATCAATCTCCCTTTGGCGCAGCATCGTTGGTTGTGTTGTTGGGTTTAACATTGCATCACCTCGCTCAACTGCCGTCTTCCTTCCTATTCGCTCAGTTTTACTGAGTGAATAGGCTCTTAATAATCTAGCGCGCTTTACCATCAACGATCGCATCACTGCTTACCATCAGGCGGGATTGCGCTCAAGCGCTAGTTTATAATTATTAAAAAAAAAACAATAGGGTATTTGACTAAAAAAAACTAATTAGTCCGTCAGTCAGATTTCCAAAAAATATTAGACACGTATTTTTGTTTTATGAAAACATTAAAAATTTACAAATATAATAAGCATCAAAGATCAGGAGTGGTGGCTGGTGACGTCACTGGTCGCTAAAAAGTGTAGCGTGCATTGACGTCACACGAGTTTTCAACGCACTGTGTCGTCTTCATTTTTTGTTTATATGAAAAAAGAAAATTACGTGTCTAGTATTTTTTGGAAATCTGATTGACGGACTAATTAGTTTTTTTTAGTCAAATACCCTATTAATAAAACTTGGCGAGTCTGTAATAAAGCTCGACAATAAAAGCCTTGTGCTCCGGAAAGAAATAAATAACCAGGGTTACCGAATATTGTAAAATTTTAAGTATTTTCAAGGCTAGAGTGAATAGGCTTCTGAACTAGTGCGCTTTACCACCAAAGATTGCATCACTGCTTACCATCAGACAGGACCGCGCACAAGCTTATAACATTTAAAAAAAAATATTAAGAAACGGATTGATGTCTTCAGAAAACATTTTAATTAATAGAAAACAAACAGTTAATTCATTTATCAATCGAAATTTCATTCGAAAATATCCATAGGTCTCTTATTTAACTTCAACTCCAAACCCAACGTTACGATCAACGATGCTGCGCCAAAGGGAGATTGATCTGAAGATCCTCCACGACCAAACTCCCAACACAACAACATTAGGCGCATCGTACCTGGCACACATCGCAACACAACTGCTCAGACCTGTCCTCCGTACGGCTTCACCAGACATCATGCCGGAACACGACAAATCGCTTGGCGGCAACTTATAGACCAATGAACTAGCAATACGCTTCAAAACTATTCCAACTAATTTATTTATGTATTACGTTAGCCAACAGATATATATGTTGCAGTCAAAACTCTTAACCAGTCAAAAGTAATGTTGACTAGCAAAATTAGTCAAAAGTACTTTTGACTGAACAGGTTGGTCAAAAGTTGTTTTGACTGAAAATTATTGGTTATTAGTAATTATGACTGCAAATTTGCAGTTAAGAGTACTTTTGACTGACGCCCTTCGTCAAAAGTAGTTTTAACTGCAATAAAGCATCAGTCGAAAGCACTATTAACTCGATAGATATGAAAAAATTGGCATTACAATCAATACAAAGAAGACATACACTTAAAAATTGACATTAAAATTAATAATCAGAAAATCAACTTATAAAAACACAGTACCTATATTATCACGTTAATCGCTTTTCTGAAATAATTATTAACTTTAATTGAAATTAAATATCCAAAACATAATTCGTGATTATATTATATATGATAAACATTTAACATTCTAATAGTAATAGTGTATTGCGCAATAAGGGTGCTGGTGATTTATCTTCTTTGATGATTGTACAAACTAAGACCTTTTTGAAATTAGGGTTAATTGCGCAAAGACACAACTCAGTCCCAGGTCACAACCAAAGACAATTACCAACGTTCCTAGATACGGAACGAAATAAATAGCTAGCAATTTGAAGAGTCGTCATTACACCATCAAACACCATTACGTTTTCCCACACTGTCCATTCGTATCCATTAGGCGTAAGCCATATTGTAGGTATAGTTGATAGAAGTGCAGAAATGCAACTTGGAACAAGACACCAGCAATAACAATTTCATTTGTTGCATGTTCCAAAGTCTGGAACACGGGCGAAGAGTAGAGTCAGTCTGTCGGTTTTCTATAGCATGCATTTTGGAGAGTGTGCGAGGGAATTGCATGATTTAACTCCCCCATCTCCATTCCATCGTACGGCGAATTTCCACCCTTACGTTGTTGACACCACAACGATCCGAAATCCATCGAGGGATTAGAACAATTTGCCAGCGGCGGTGTTTCCGTCGGACTACAATTTGAGTGTCTTCAAGGCTAGAGTGAATAAATAGGCTCTTAATAAACTAGCGCGCTTTGCCATCAACGATTGTATCACTGCTTACTATCAGGCGGGATCGCGGTCAAACACTAGTTTATAATGTAAAAATATCAATCACTTATACAGCTTTTCAGCTTTTGGGTGTTGAGATTTCCTCGAACCTAAACTTTGGGCGGTTCATTGAGTCCAAGGCCAAGGTGGCTGCCAGAAAACTTGGTGTAATCGCGAAGGTCCGGCAGTACTTCACACCAGGGCAGCTTTTAATGTTGTACAAAGCACAGGTCCGTTCGTGTGTGGAGTACTGCAGCCACATTTGGGCTGGTGCTGCTAAGTGTCACCTGGCCACTTTGGATTCAGTGGAGAGGCGTGCGAAGAGGCTGATTGGTGACCCTGATTTAACTCGAGTTGGTCTCCAAAGCCTAGAGCACAGGCGTAGAGTAGCCAGCTTTTCGGTGTTCTATAGGATACATTCTGGGGAGTGTGCGAGGGAATTGCACGATTTAATTCCCCCATCTCCGTTCCACCATCGGACGACCCGTCGTACGGCGAGTTTCCACCCTTATGTTGTTAACACCTCAACGATCCGGACGAAGCGTTTCGCCTCGTCCTTTATACCGCGTACATCGAGGGACTGGAACAATCTGCCGGCGGCGGTGTTTCCGTCGGACTACAATTTGAGTGTCTTCAAGGCTAGAGTGAATAGGCTCTTAATAAACTAGTGCGCTTTACCATCAACGATTGCGTCACTGCTTACCATCAGGCGGGATTGCGGTCAAGCGCTGGTTTATATTTTAATAAAAAAAAAAAAAACACTAGATACACAGTCTCAAACAAAACTCTTATCAAAAATTGCCGACAAGTATTAAACAGTCTAAAGTAGTCAAAATAAATATACATTAATTTAAAATCAGCCTTAAGTGCAGGGTATAAAGTTCTTATCACAAACCGGTACAAAAAGCCATTATTTTTTACGACCCTATCTGTGGTACATCAAACATCAAACCAAATTCAACCTTACACGCATGCATTAAAGTCGGAATTTTAAAGTAAGTACTAAATGAAGGAAGCACCCAAGTGCTCTGTTGTGCGCTTGATCAGTTCAACCATTTTTTACGCTGATTGTGAATATACCTAGTGTATAACTGATCGATGTGTAAAAAAAAGATTCTGGTTTCTTTGTGGTAGTAGTCTTTGTAGTAGTTTTAATTAATTTATCTTATTATTATTATTTTTTTTTATTAAAGTATAAACCAGCGCTTGACCGCAATCATGCCCGATGGTAAGCAGTGACGCAATCGTTGATGGTAAAGCGCACTAGCGCACTTATTTGCGTTATCTGAAACAGCTGGAACAGTCATCCAATCCTAGTGGGACTACAATATGTAGGTAGTTATTGGGAAAACAAATTACTCTTAAAGACTCTTCTCTGATGCTCATAGTAATTATTGCTATAATTCCTTTTGACTTATAAATCAAGGAGGAT
Source organism: Sesamia inferens (assembly GCA_037179545.1). Taxonomy (NCBI): domain Eukaryota; kingdom Metazoa; phylum Arthropoda; class Insecta; order Lepidoptera; family Noctuidae; genus Sesamia; species Sesamia inferens. Next base: position 9,366,778 of record CM073949.1, read on the forward strand.
ATTTTGTTTCTTTTATTTAATGCTGATGTTAATAAATCAGCATTAAATAAAAGAAATAAGTAGTCTTCATGATTTCATTCCGAATTATGGATAAATCAAGTTTGATTCTCGCTTAATTTCGACCATATAATCAAAATCTTTTCCGGCAATGCGTATCTATTAAGCTAGGGTTTCCTTATAGTGACTAATCTACAATACATATTCTCTCCAATTTACTGTCCGAAAATGATAAATGACGCCATTGAAATGTTATCTATGAAAATAAGTTCAGGTGCTCCCCGGAGGACATTTTTGACACCGTAAAATCAAAACCTGCTGCCATCATCTACATGAGAGTGTCCATCAATCTTAATTATTATCGTTGGTGTTAGTTAGTTAGCCTTCTGTGGGTACATATTTGTTTACTATAACAGGTGGGCTAGGTACATAGACGCCGGCGGATGGTGCTAAGAACCTAGAATACCCTAGATTGTTCAGTCTTAGATGGTTTCTCTGCTAATTACGGAATTTATTGATAGACCCATGTTACGTCAGTTTGATGGCGCATAATTACTTGTTTACTTTAACACATAATGGTAGTGTTCCTGTTGTTAGTATACTATATCTAGATCGGCATTCGGTAACGGCAATCGTATTGCCAGCAATCAACAAGATATTAATGATACGGTACTTTTGTGTGAATATTAGGAATCTCATCGAAATCAATTGGTGGACATAGGTCTCCTCTATTGCACGCCATTTTCAGCAACTGTCATCTACTTGCTACTAGACAACGTGTGTAAATTGTTATTGCCCCTAGCTTGACAGTGTCAAGAATACGTCTTCCCCAACGGTCTTTAGTTCTATAGCAAATTTGACTGCTTTCTTCTCGTCCGAAATACCGCAGTGTCTCAAGACAAAAGTCTTCGACCAGTGTGCGTTGCCAGTGATGACTTATGGAATTGAGACGTGGTCACTAACAAGGGACCATATAAGAAGGCTCAAAGTCACTCAAAGGTCGATGGAGAGGGCTATGCTTTCGCTTTCACTGCGCGATCGAATCAGGAATGAGGAGATCCGAAGGAGAACGAGAGTAACCGACATAGCCCGAAGAATTGCAACACTAAAGTGCCAGTGGGCTGGACACATTGCCTGTAGGACCGATGCCCGATGGGACCGACGGGTTCTCGAGTGGCGACCACGCACCGGAAGACGTAGCGTGGGTAGGCCCCTGACAAGGTGGACCGACGACCTGGTGAAGGTCGCGGGAAACCGCTGGATGCGGGAGGCGCAGGACCGGTCGTCGTGGAGAACCTTGGGGGAGTCCTATGTCCAACAGTGGACGTCTTTCGGCTGAGATGATGATGATGATCATTCTCCAATCTATATCGATAACTTTGGTTCTTTTTCCAATCTCCTTGTTTCACATTCGATTCCTTAAAGAGATGCCAAGCATAGGCAGTGCTATAGCTCGACCTTCAATTCATGGACCAGCCATACTATGAGTCTTCAAGTATCGACTCCAATTTCATTATTTACCGCCTGATTTTACCCACTTCTATACATAAGACTCTCTTATCTTGTGCCAATCCCCGATCTCCTAAACCCACGTCTTCCAGGGTCCTAGTTTACTTAACGGTTCTTAAATTGGTAACTATGTCAATTCTTTACTAGTTAATCATCTGCTTTGAACATTTTCTCGAATAATGTGTTCGTTTGAATAAAATTTAAGTGTCTTCAAGGCTAGAGTGAATAAGCTCTTATATAAAAAAGAAATATTTGGACAAAATGGCGTTGTTTCAACTGTCAAAGTATATGCTGTCCATGCGGTTGATATGTCGATTTCTTGCCGTTAACAAGACGCGGTAATGACATAGTTCCACTCATAATACCTACAATGTGATCCGCCTACCTTACTTTTAATGACACCACCGACTGTAACTTATTTCATATAATTATGTTATGGGTTTATGAATATTTCAGGTAATAAATACTTAGGAAGCAGCCAACTTTAATAATAAATAAGTATTCTATGAACAAACTAGCCGACAAGCAATATACTGTTTCCATTTAATGTTTCTTAAGTTCGCGTTCCTGGATTTAATTATAGAGCGAAAATTGTTGCTATTAATTAATGTGATCATTTCTGAAAATAATTCATTGGCGTTTTAGCCTATTAATATTTATTTAACTGAGGATAACTACCAGGAAACGTGTCCGGCTTTTCCGCCTACACGAGACTTGAAATTAAATGAAAAATAATTATAATCATAGGATAGGTACTCTTTGGGCCTTTGTGTTATATCTTCCTTTTTTTTTCATTTCTTTTTATAGTCTTTATTAGATCTGTTTCCCAGTAGCAACAATCTCGATTTAAGAGTTCGTTGTGTAAATAATTTCATCACCACCGCTCTTAAACGGCTAAGGAAAACATCGTCAGGAAACTGGCGTCTCCTAGAAGCAAAAATTAGAAGACATTTGACATCTACCAGTCCCAGAAATGGGAAATTATAGACTGACTAAAATAAAATAAGATTTTATTATTGTTTAAAGTATACAAAATGAATCTTATGAATAATATCGTTATTATTTATATCTCTAATTAATTTACAATTTAAATTTTTGATGATCTGACTATTATTTGAAACAGCGTGTCCTTCGACAAAGGCCTCCTTTAAAGATTTCCATCTCTGTCTCTGGGTAATCCACTCTGGACCAGCCACTCTCCTAATAACGTCTTCCCAGGGTTTCGTTTGTCGTCCTTTACTTCTAGTTCTCTTAACATATGTTCTGTCCATTAGCATTTTTGTGCTTTACAGACTTTTTTCATTTCCTTAAATTATGTTTTGTTTGTTTTATTTTATTTTGTCTTTCCTTCTCATTCCTATAACACTTCTTTCTGTTCCGTTTTGGCATATATATATATTATTCATCAACTGTTCTGTCAATTCCCATGTTTGGCAACTATATGTTAAGCAAGGCAGAATGCACATATTGAACACTTTTCGTTTGTCTTTGATTGGCATGTCTTTGTTTTTCATCACTTCGCTAAGAGACCAAAATCTCTTCCAAGTATTGGATATCCTCCTGTCAATTTCCTTAGGCATTGTATCACTTGCGGCTATTAGTTGCCCTAGGTATACGTATTCTTCAGTGGCGAAGGGTGAAATTTTGACAAAGGGAAGCCGGTCCAAAAAAATAAACACTTAAACACTTACCTACTGCAGGATATCTTGGAGGAGGTATTCAGATAAGAATAATATCAAAAGCCCCACCTTCACCATACAAAAAAGGACTGATGATTTGATAACAGTGTCTTTCAAGTATGATAAAAGCGGCTTTGAGAAAAGCCTTTTTCGACGTGCATCTCCATACCACACATGCATGCTTGTTAGTAAGTACTAAGTTAAGTACCTATTGTCAGGGAATAAGAGTCAAGAAAAAATAAAATAAAAAATTACAAAAATAATAAAGTGTTAAAAACCGAACCACACAAACACCGATCCAAAACCAACAAAAATATTAAGCAAAAATAAAGCAAATTATACACAATCACAACGTTATTTATATTCTAATGCAATGAGTCTTGTTTTGAAATTTTGTCGTGTTTCCTTTATCATAGTGGCGTGGTCTCTTTGTCTCTTTCTAATAGAGGAGAGGAGAGAACTGCAAGCCGTTTGACATTAGCCTATATTTATCAAGTTTTACCGACGGTTAGCGAGCATTAGAAAGAGATGGTCTGACACGCTCTGTCTCTTTTCGCCTCATAGTAAAACGTTGACCGAGGTAGCTGTGATTCCTCGAGTTGCCTTCAATGTAAAGTACGAAAAATTGAAGCGCTGATTATTTTACGACTATAAAATGAAATGTGATACTTAGGGTATTGCTAAGAATTACTATTGCTATTGTAAATCGCGCAGGCATTTGATTAATAATACTTTGTTAATGAAATAGAATGTAAATATTTTTGTATGAATATGGAACTGATTTTTGAAAGGTAACCCGATGGAAATCGGCTTGTATGGACTCTTCGCCACTGGTATTCTTCCACATATTCTATTTCCTCCATATCCACTGTTATATTATACGTTTGCGAAGCATTAGTTTTTATTTTAAGTCTTCGTCGTGTTCATTGAAAGTCCTGCTTTCTTCTTTTGATCTGATAAATAATGTAGCATTTGCTTTAAATTTTTTGGGCACTCCGAAAATAGAATTAGATTATCTGCAAAATGTAGGAAAGTTAATTTTTTGCCGTTTATGTTCAGACCGTTTTTATGCCATTCCAGATACCTGAATATCATCTTCAAAACTGTTGAAAACAACTTGAGTGAAATGGGATCACCTTGGCGAAAGCCTCTCTCGTTCCCCGTTCTTTCTAGTCTGATTTGGGCTGTGCTTTTTCAGTATATGTTGTGCTTCCCAGATGTATTTGTGTTCCAATGAATCAAAGGCTATATTATAGCCAACAAAACCCAAATAGTAATTCTTGTTCTATTCTTATTGTATAGGCTGATTATCCTATTTTAATCTTACATCCTATCCTATCCTACTAGAATTATAAATTCGAATGTTTGTGAGTGTTCATATTCTCTCGATATATAGACTGTAAAATAGGCGCACGTAAGGTATATTGAATTTGAAATACGGAGAGAAACCGCGAGCTGGAACAGCTAAATAATGAAGAGAAATATATAAATATTATCTACATAAATTGTACTTAGTGATGAAATAATTTATTTTGATAAGGATTAATAACATGAGTAAAATAAATGCGTTCAAATGTAGTCCAAAAAATTCAAGACTTTTATATAAAAAAATCGTTGTTGTGCCTCACTCGACATAGATAGGTATAGTGTGTCGCAGACATTTTTGTAGATCTTTATACGATCTACAATAAATTAGCACATTTTATGGTTCTATCTTTTATGGTTTAGGCAGCGTACGCAAAATAAATAACTGTTCTGGTTGATTTTTTACACCTTGTGTTCAAAAAACCCAAATATCTTACGGAATCATATTTCTTTCCCAAATAAAATTTTGCCTATGTTACTCGTGGATAATGTGGCTTTCGAATGGTGCAAGAATTTTTTGAAAATGGTCCTGTAGTTTTTGACCCTATTCATTACAACCAAACAAACAAACAAAGAAAGGTTTCCTCTTTATAAAATTAGTGTAGATTATATTCATCAAAATATCAAAATAAACAAATAGCATAAGGACGAGTTAGCGCCCGTTCACCTTGGCTCCTACTTTTACCGACCGCCTTCAGCTTTTGGGATTTGAGATTTCCTCGAACCCAAACTTTGGGCGGTCCAAGGCCAAGGTGGCTGCCCGGAAACTTGGCGTTATCGCAAAGGTCCGGCAGTACTTCACACCAGGGCAGCTTCTAACGTTGTACAAAGCACAGGTTCGTTCGTGTGTGGAGTACTGCAGCCACATTTGGGCTGGTGCTGCTAAGTGTCACCTGGCCACTTTGGATTCAGTGAAGAGGCGTGCGAAGAGGCTCATTGGTGATCCTGATTTAACTCGATAGGGTCTCCAAAGCCTAGAGCTCTGGCGTAGAGTAGCCCGCCTTTCGGTGTTCTATAGGATGCATTTTGGGGAGTGTGCGAGGGAATTGCATGATTTAATTCCCCCATCTCCGTTCCACCATCGGACGACCCGTCGTACGGCGAGTTTCCACCCTTATGTTGTTAACACCACTACGATCCGGACGAAGCTTTTCGCCTCCTCCTTTATACCGCGTACATCGAGGGTTTGGAACAATCTGCCGACGGCGGTGTTTCCGTCGGACTACAATTTGAGTGTCTTCATGGCTAGAGTGAATAGGCTCTAATGAACTAGTGCGCTTTACCCTCAGCGATTCTGGCACTGCTTACTGCATTTCGTTTAACCTGCGAACGAAACTGACCACTTATGCGTAAGTATAAAAATAATAATAAATCCATAGAACAAACATCTAATAAGTACCAACGTTGATCGGATTCCGTACTATGTACGCCCAGTGCGGGTTAATAGATGTCAAATGTGTACAAAATTTAGCTTCTAAGACCATGTTTTTCTTCACCGTTTGAGATCAGTGGTGATGAACTATTTTACGTAAGGTAAAGCACCTGATTCGAACCTACGACATAGAACTTGTAAGTCGCTGCCAATACCACTAGGCCACCGCTGCCTTTGCCTAGAATTTCGCTTCTATGTAATTAGGATCATTCCTTCTCCAGGTTCCACGCTGGCTTAATGTCACATTTCATAATGATCACTTCAGTGGTTTAAGCGTAAAACGTCTTTATATATTATGAATTTTATTATTATGCTTTTTTACAATTTATTCAGGATGGAAAGTTTTCTTTGTCCATTTTCAGTTCTCAGGCTCCAAATCTGTCAACATTCATAAAGACCGGTTCAGTGGTTTAAGCGAAAAACAGAAACCGACAGAGTTGCTTTTACAGTAATTATAATATCAGTTTGGATGGATTTTAAATTACTTGCCTAATCTTTGACCTTATTAAAATTCGCCCTTATTAGCAAAAGAGAACTTGGTACATTGTTTTCGACGTTGACAGAAATTGGATTATTAATCTACATAATTTACACGAATCCTCATTTCTCCAGGATTTTTTTTTATATGATCTGAGATCACACCAAAACTTTGAATAGGAAAAATTCATTTTCTTTCAATGGATATTTTCGAATACTTGCAACAATCAGTTTATTAACGTAGCTTTAAACTTTTCGTTAATTAGTCTAATACATTTTATAGATAGTCAAATATTGTTTCATGGTAGTTGTGGTGGCCTAGAGGTTAAAACCAGCAGCTCATATATGAGTGTGCGGGTTCGATTCTAGGTCATTTTAGCAAAATTAATAAGTTATTTAAAATTAATATCTTATCAATTTAACGAAACTTAACTGGTAAATCTATGTCGACACCTCGCTCAACTGCCATCTTCCTTTCTATTCACTCAGGTTTTTTAGTGAATAGGCTCTTAATAACGCGCGCGCTTAACTAGCGCGCTTTACCATCAACGATCACATCACTTCTTACCACCAGGCCCGATTGCGGCCAAGTACCTACTAGTTTATAATTATAAAAAAACAAGTTTCTCCGAGGTTATTGAAATCGGCCGATAATTGGTAGGATCGCCACGTCTTCCCTTTTTGGGCACGGGCTGCACATTGGCAAGTTTCCAGGATTAGGGCACTATACCAGTCATCGGGCGCACAAGCCTTCAGAATAATCGTTGGTATATATTTTATTTAATATTTTTAAACTAGTGCTTGACTGCAATCCCATCTGATGGTAAGCAGTGATGCAGTCGTTGATCGTAAAGCACGCTATTTTATTAAGAGCCTATTCATTCAGAAAAACTGAGCGAATAGGAAGGAAGACGGCAGTTGAGTGAGGTGATGCAATGTTAAACCCAACAACACTACCAACGATGCTGCGCCAGAGGGAGATTGATCTGGAGACCCTTCACGATCAAACTCCCGAGATAACAATATTTGGTGCATCGTACCCGGCACACATCGGAACACAACTGCACAGACCCGTCCTCCGTACGGCTTCTCCAGACATCATGCCGGAACACGATGAATTGCTTGGCGACAAGACAATCCGGTAGTAAAAATAGGCATGATGTGTTGTAATTATGTTATGGCACCTTTATGTACCTACTATATAAGACCCGTTTTTCGAAGTGTCAACATGTCCTCATATCTCTATAATCTGATTTGACGGCTAACCCTTTCCGTGTTTTCTTCAAACCGCAGTGCTCGTGCGGTTAATAGCTAACTGTAGTTAACCATGGAATATCTCTTGCTAGGAGATGGATTACTTCAAATCCTGGTTATGATTGGAAGTGCGTTTACTAGAGTTTTCGCAGAGTTTTATAGGAAAATAGACGTCATTTGAAGTAAAACATGTATTTGTATGAGATGTATTGGTGTTTTAGTTCCCACCCATCCGACAAAGTCAAGCGGTTCGTCGTGTTCCGTCCTGATGTCTGGTGAAGCCGTACGGAGGACGGATCTTAGCAGTCTGTTGTGTTGCGATGTGTGCATAACCTCGCTCAATTGCTGTGTTCCTCCCTATTCACTCATATTTTTTTTTAGTGCATAGGCTCTTTATAAACCAGCGCGCTTTGCATTTTTTAATTAACTACGACCTGCAAATTTCTAAGTTCAATCAATTGCTGATCTATCTTAGTACTATCAGCCAATAAGAGGAGGCTAATGATATTCAAAGACTCAAACCAAGACTTTCTTTTCCGTTCCATATACAGGAAATCATAAAATTATCCCCCTACGCATTAGGTGCAAGTACGAGTAACAGCAGGTCAAGCTACTCGATACTGTCAAATATTCCCAATCAACCTTGAGCCTTAATGCTTTAGAGATAATGTTGAAAATCTAATGACAAAACCTGACAGATTGTACTAGCTTGATGTGCTGTAGTTTGTACATAAAATATTATCCTTAGTACTTGTAGCCATCGACGTAATTTTATCAACCATCTATAATTACTTGTTCAAATCAAAGACGAGAATCTAAAGGCCATAATATCCAAGACTTCCTTAGACGTGCAACGGTGTTAATGATTTTCTCTGACAACTTATTTATGTACTAAGCTTAAGTATAAGATTTCATGGTAATCTTTATCTTTTCCAGTTTTCTGCGATTGGAATTACTGATTGTAAGCAGATAGAGTGGTCAAAACGATAAAGGCTTGTTTTTGCTATTTGATTTCAGACATCTATGATTATATACTAGTAATAAAGTCTCGTGCATTTCTGTAACCTGGGGAGTGAGTTGTAATTCCATTTAATGCTAGGGATTTACTCTGTGGAGGTATAAGAAACAGAGACTAAAGTTCACTCATCCTCCATAGAAAAGGGAGGATCCTCCGACTGACAAGGATGGGTCTGAGCAGTTGTGCTGCTATGTGTGCCGGGTACGATGCGCCAAATGTTGTTGTTTCGGGAATTTGGTCGTAGAGGATGTCCAGATCAATCTCCGTCTGGCGCAAATATGTTGAGTTTAACATTGCATCACCTCGCTCACCTGCAGTCTTCCTTTCTATTCACTCAGTTTTTTTTCTTAGTGGATACGGATATATACGGACAAATCACACAGATTGAGCTAGCCCCAAAGTAAGTCCGAGACTTGTGTTATGGGATACTAACTCAACGATACTATATTTTATAATAGATACATATATAGATAAACATCCAAGACCCAGGCCAATCAGGAAAAGATCGTTTTCCATCACGACCTGGCCGGGGATCGAACCCGGGGCCTCCACGTCGGCAGGCAGGCGTGTTGACCGCTGCGCCACGGAGACCGACAAATGGCATAGGCTCTTAATAAACTAGTGCGCTTTACCATCAACGGTTGCATTACTGCTTACCATCAGGCGGGATTGCGGTCAAGCACTAGTTTATAATTATAAAATAAAAGACTAGACATCTGACGGGCTCGTGCCAAACGGTTCATGTTGGGAAGTTGTGTATACTAGTTGCACAGTAAACTCTGCTTGCGAGATGTAGAATTCATGTGACGTCAGTATGACGCGTTGTACGCATGTAGCAGTTGTAGATCCATTTTCAACTCTATTGACAGCTCACTCTTAAGCTCACTTTACTTGACTTTTTACAGTGAGATTATTGCAGAATTGTACGGCTGAAGATTGCGTATCAAGCATAGTATGGGACGCACCCTGGATAGGTAACCTTAGGAATGTGGCTGGGATAGACTTTTTTTTTTGTTAGGACGGGAAATCATGAAATGACTTCTCCCGCTCTGGGCGAAGCGGAAGGGCGTGTCAGACTTTTATTGACTAAAAGCCACCCGTGTTTCTTCACTTGACTATCCAGCGGCCAGGGCCACGGTTTCTTGTTTAACCAACCCGCAACCCTGACCCAGGAGGCATCGGTCTTCGTGGACCCCGTCACGATGCGCTGACATCTCTTTGAGGCGCGCGTGGAACACAACGCGCCGTCGACTCGGACCTGGTCATTACTGGGCGGCGAGTTGCCCACTGCTCACCGCCCACAGGCCTGCGCCTACGGTGGCTGGGATTTCGATGTCGACTCCCGACCAGCCGCTAAGAGGACACGGCGGTGCTCTACCCAAGCCGGGCAGACCTCCACCGTATGCTCAGGGCGATCCACGCAATTGTGACACCCTGGCGTTTCCTCACGCCTTATACGGAACAAGAACCTCCCGAAACAACCGTGTCCGGTGAGGACCTGCGTCAAGCGGAAGGTGAGGGTTCCGTGACGCCTCTCTAGTCACTCTTCAAAGAGGGGGACTTACCGCCGCTATTGTGGCGTACCCAGCACTGCGTTGCGACAATCGCACTCTCCATGTCGCCATGAGATCCCGCCGGGGCTCTGTCCGTGGTACCACGATTTCTTGCGGCAGCGGAGTTATGCCCCGGCGTTTTGCCTCCTCTCGCCACTCTCACATGTGGGTGAGGGCTTTAGCCTCCAGATCCCAAGGCGGCAATCTGGTATCCCCGGACCAGCCGATCGGCCACGGCCCTCTGGGACGCAGTCAGCCATCGGGCTGGTCGCTTCCTTAGCGACCGCGCCCACACCGGTGCCCAGTAGAGAGCCATGGACCGCACAGCCTCCACGTAGAGCTTCCGGCAGGAGGCGTTTGTTCCCCCTAGATTGGGGAGGAGCCGCCTCAGGGCAGTCCCGGCTGGCTGGAATAGACCGGAAACGTTATTGGGGGAAAGAGATGAGAGATTCATGATGGTGGTGAGGTGATGCAAACTAGGAAAGGCCTATGTGCAGCAGTGAACGGCGATAGGATAAGCTGAAAAGTAAAGACTAAGTTATAAAGGAGTTTGATAGTAAGAGGATTGTAGTGCTTTCTATATTTAAGATACGTTGAGACAATGAGAAGTTGATAGAATCTTATTACGAAATGAAAGATGTCTTTTTTTTAAAGCTAGTTACTTAATTGAGTCAAATTTAGATAAATTACAACCTGGAGAAGCACATACGGTATTTTTTAAGCTAGCTTTTATGTACACGCATACGAAGTCTCGGGGAACAAATAGAATGGCATAAATGGAAATGCCATAAAAAAGTGGTTAGAATTTTTCCTCACTAATACGTAACTCAGCTCCATATTATCTTCGGCACCATATCGGATCTCAAGTTCCAACCAGTCACACATGTCTCCTTGCCCAAGCCTATAATTATCATTTGTGAAACATTCCATAATATGCTACATATATCGCTAAATGTTGGCGAGAACGAATATTATCCGTAATGAGTTCAAACCTGCGTAATTTTACGTTGATGTTGGTGCACCAACACTGACTAATTATATCTAAAGGAGAGTGCAGATTTGATCGATTTTTATCGATCTATTTTCAAATTGCTAAAGGCCTACAAATGTCAATAAATTCAAGATCTAGTCGATTGGATGATGATCAAGATGGATGGCCTGTGTCATTGATGTTATGGTAAGAAAGGGAGTAACTATCGAAATGACGATTCATAGATAATAGGGTAGAAAAATAGATGTTGCGCCCACCCCAAATAAATTAGGGTAAGGGGGCAGAAGAATTATGTTGATACAATCATGTAGTGATAATTCGAAATATTTTTTTCCAATTACTATCTTTCTTTATTGGGTTCCAAAAGACAAGGCTAATAAACCTTGAATAGCAATGCTTATAATAATTAGTAATGTTAGCCCAATCTGTTGTATTTTGTCACACCCAGTTAGAACAAAATTATTCCTCTTCTATTATATCTTATAAATATTCTCAGTTGGGTTTGAAAAGAGTACTTAATATCCATTTCATACGAAGTCGATCACGGAAAAAAGTCTGAGTTCGTTAACATTTTGATCGATTGCCGAACACACATCAAATCTGCAAACCTCTTTACCATAATATTGGTCTCTTTACTTGTATTGGACGAGGACTCAAATGTGAGAAAAAATATTGAAGACTTTCAATAATTATTTGTATTTTTTCTCTTTAAATGTGGTAATTTAGGTATTTAAGGACATGTTTAAAATAAATGCTTTATTACCGCCATGTTACTGGTTGACGTACCATCAGTGAATGTGCACTTATTTAAATTACTTATTTCGCGGCTTTTTAAAGGAGGCAAAAAAAATATTAACTTTTTTACACTGCTCTCACCATTGGCATGAAGTTCTTGGTTCGTGGCCCCAATCCTATATTTTGGGGATTTCTTAATAACTTCTTTAATACATTTTTTTTAATAAGCTGATGTTCGAACCCCGTCTTTGCTCGTGTTTAATTTCTCGTTCTTCCGACCCACCCCATCCTATCGCATCGTCTTCCTGCGTACTTTCCTTCACTTCTTATAAGTACTGTTCTTCTGTCTATATTGTTCTATGTATTCAACGGATAATAGTCAAAGCGTGCTGTAATATACTTTTACTCACAGGAGGCATGAGTTCTCGGTGTTAGGCCATAACATCGGCTGCCGGCAGAAGTTACCACCAGACAAACTGTCTGGTGAAGCCGTATGGAGGATGGATCTGAGCAGTTGTCATGCACCAAATGTTGTTGTGTCTGGAGTTTGGTCGTGGAGGGTCTCCAGATTAATTTCCCTCAGGCACAGCATCGTTGGTCGTGTTTAGGGTTTAACATTGCATAACCTCACTCAACTGCCGTCTTCCTTCCTATTCACTCAGTTTTTTTTTCGAGTGAATAAGCTCTTAATAAACCAGCGCGCTTTACCATCAGGCGGGATTGCAGTCAAGCACGAGTTTATAATTATGAAAAAAAAAAAAATTGGGGATATCAAACAAAATCAAATGTATTTGGTAGTTCTATAAATCAGCGCATTCTAAAATACTATTTAAACTGTTCAGCTTTTTTTTTGTTTAAATGGCTATAATTTACAATCGATACTTTTTCTGCCAAAAAATGTCTAAACAAATCTAAGTTTGTGGAAAAATAACTTTACACTCCTGCATAATAAAGTTCAGTTAATAAATACGCTACAACTGCAAACATTTTTATTACTTTATCAAGTTACTACTGAGAGATGATATTTGATTAAAATTAAAATTAATTTGGAATAAACTTTATTATTACGTTGTATTGTTAACACTTTTGCAAAAAACTTATTGTTTTTGGTAGTACAATCTTGATTCTACTACCAAAAACAATAAGTTTTGAACAAAGAGGTAATAATACGTTTACGTTATCAAATATTTCAAATGTCGACATTGGCACTTAAACAATTAAGGATTAATAAACTTCACGCCTTCGCAGTCAATAGTATTTATGAAACCCAAAGTTTTGCTTTATCCTCGCCAATTTGAATGCAAACTAATAAAAGTAATAACCGCAGCCAATCGCTGACACTGCCGCCATATTGGTTTTATTAATTCTGTGGTATGCAAGCATAATCTTTTGACATTTGTCACTTTATTTTTAGTACTTATTAAACAAAAAACTTCAAATGTATTATATCATATTCATATTATTTTATTTTATTAGGTTCACCAACAATTGATTACACAAAAACACCAAAAAAAAAAAAAAATCATTCCCAAAGGTACAATAACAGTGCATCAATTATTTTTAGGTACGAATAAACACAACATGCATACAAAAAATGAATTATGGAGGTAAGCTAACTTAAATACCAACAAGCGTTAATATTGATAAAATTATAACATTGGAATGAGATTCCGACTACAAATTAAAACAATAAAAACTGCGGTTTTTAAAATTATAACATTAAAAAAATTGAGTAAAATAAAATAAATTAGAGGAAATTCATAATAAACTAATAAATAACTTTATGTAAGTAATTTTTTTAACACGGATTATGAAATTAATCTGAGTAGAACTAAGATTAAAATTAAGAATAATAAATTGACTTAAAGTTTACCGCTTTTTAAAAGACAGAAGTATATTAAATTTAGTTTTTTTTTTACAATAATATTTTAAACACGACTGCTTGTTGGTACGAAGTGCTTGACCCGGTCTTATATTTAATAGATTTTACGTGGGTCACAAATGTCTTGCCATGGCGCCGTTCCGGAACAAGCGGGGTAGACAAAAGAAGTGCTGACTTGACGTTGTAAGAGATGACATGCGTGCCAACAATCTCACACCACAGGATGCCAGAGATTGTGCGAAATGGAGGAAATTGAGCAAGAAAGCGGACCCCGGGCTCCAACGCGAAAACCTCGGATGCAACCGGGATAAACGTTAAGGTTATGATGATGATTATATTTAATAGATTAAAAAATATAACTATTTAATTATTTTTTTATCAGCTAATTACTAATTTTATATAAATATACTTCAGACCCCGACTTCACTCGCGTGGTAATTTTGCACTTGTTTGTTATTTAAAAAAAAAACACGTGATATTCGGAATGGCTCGCGAAGGGTTCCGTTCCACAAGGTTTTATTTTTATTATTCTTATACAGACATACCAACGCACCATTATACGTATTATTTTTCACTTACCGAGCTTGTAAAAAGAGCCTTGCTCGGCTTTTAAGAATGCTCTAAAGGCGTGTTGTTGAATAGGCTATAACTTTTCTAAAGAATTGTGCTATCAAATCCAATTTCTTTTTTAAATCCATTTTGCTTCCAGAAATTAGAACATTCAAACCAACACCTGATTCATCAAGTTTATTAAAGACTAGTTGCTTCACACGGTTTTACCCGCTAAGTTTTCCCGATGTTCTATATTCGGTATTTTATTTCGGTATGCTATAGGATGCATTTTGGTGAGTGTACTAGGTAAGTGAGTGTGAGTGGTGAGTGTAATAGGCTCTTATAATAAACTAGTGCGCTTTACCAGCGACGATTGCGTCACTGCTTACCGTCAGGCAGGGTCACGGTCAAAAAGGTCTCGTCTTCTATATATTATGTATGCTATTATCCAATTTCTTCGGTAATTGCTAAAAGTCGTTGCAATTTGTCATGCATACATCATGCTTTCGATATGGATTTTTTACAACAAACAGCACGGGTTTTGTATAGCGATATGTTTCCCATCATATCCATAATATTGTAATGAGAATCAGACGTTGAAGTACCGTATACTTTACCTGTTTCTTACGGACTCAGCGGCTTATGATAACAGTCCATTGTTTGACATTTATGCCCCTACTATTGTATGCAACTCGATTTTCAACCAACTCGATTTTCCAATCATCTCATCTCAACTAGCTACTACCTTTTCGCCTCGTTTTTTATACCACGTATACCGAAGGATTGGAAGAATTTGCCTGCGGCGGTCTTTCCGCCTGACTACAATTTAAGTCTCTTCAAGGTTAGAGGGAATAAACTAGTGTGCTATACTTCAATGATTGTATCACTGCATATATACAATATGTAAGGAAAACCCTGTCCGACCCATAATGATAATAAAGGTTAGGTAAACACATGACCAAATATAAAATAAAATTTTACGTAATCATCATAGTAACAATATTAATGAATTTTGAAATAATCTTTTTAAAAAGTAACAACACCATTTTGACAGTATTATAAAAGCGATGCGACCACGTGCCGCGTGCCCTGCCTCCCGCCGCATGCGGAAGGGTTGCCTACTACGCAACGAATTTTTTAAACGATAACGATTAAAAAAGAAGGTTCATACGTGTAGTACGATTCATTAAATAGTGGAATAATTCTATTATTTTTGAAGTTTCTAACGTGATGTCGTAAATAGTTAAATTTTTCGGCGTTTGCAGTGAAACGCAGGCTCTCTACGAGATTTGTCAAAATAATGTACTAAATTTTGTAAACATTAAAATATCTACAGAAAAGTCCACAAATGGTATATGTATATCTCTTATGGATTTTCCACAATAACATATTTTTGTTATTTACTTTTTACGTCTTAACCAATTCAATACCTTAAATACATTGTTGATTTAATATAGATCTATATCGCCCTTTACAGTATATGATTTAAATGAATATTTACGAAGATATTACAGATTTAAAAATTGCGGGCGTCGCGTTTGCGCAGCGGTACGTTCATAGTTAGTATCAGCATTGCACCTATGCGAAGCCAGCGTGGATCGCTAGTGTTCAAAACAAAAGAAATTCTTACGAAGCGCATTGCAGTGCATATCTTACAGTTAATGCACTCATTTCCATCAGTTCAGTTTACTACCTGTGCGGCGATAAGCGCCTGATACACCTCACATAGCGTTTATTACTGTTTTATGGCTAATGGGTAAGCAGGGTTTCAGCTAAAGGAAAGTTAAGTATGAACAAATTAATGACCCGTTTAGCGTTGCTTGCGAAGATTTTTGTTTTTCTAGTAGTTTAGTGTTTTGTTTTATTTATTATTAGGGAGGTTCAGCCGACGACATCATCCCCGTAAAATTTCATGTTTCCGAGTTACCAAACTCACTTCGTCGCATAGCATCGCCTGCATGTGTTATTTTAGTTATCAGAATACCAGCGCTGCAACAATTATTTTTTTAAATGTCAAATCTTCATGCAAAGATCGGGATTATGTTTTTACTTTTTATACAATATGTAACGAAAACCCTGTTCGACCCATAAGGATAATAAAGGTTAGGTAAACACTTGACTAAATATAATATAAAATTTTACGTAATCATCATAGAAATAATGCTAATGAATTTTGAAATAATCTTTTTGTCCCACGAATTAATTCCAACTTCCCCGAAATTTGGTAATTTTTAAAAAAGTGACAACACCGGTATTATTATGAGCGAATAGCGATACGACTACGTGCCGCGTGCCCTGCCGCCCGCCGCCCGCGGCGTACACTCAGCAAAACTGAGCGAATAGGAAGGAAGACGGCAGTTGAGCGAGGTGATGCAATTTTAAACCCAACAACACGACCAACGATGCTGCGCCAAGAGATTTGACGAATCGTACCCGGCACACATCGCAACACAACTGCTCAGACCCGTCCTCCGTACGGCTTCACCAGACATTAAAAATTGTAATTGTGTAAATTATTTCTTCACCATTACTCTCAAAACGGTGAAGGAAAACGTCATGAGGAAACGATCGAGCATGTCTTAATGAACTACCGCGCTTTACTATCAACGATTGCAGCACTGCTTACCATCAGGCGGGATTGCGGTCAACACTAGTTTATCATTGCAATTAAATTTAGTTTAGATTCCTATATAATCTACTTCAAAACTGTCTAAAGTTTGAAAAATATCCCTAGAAAACCAAACAGTAAACTCAACGAGGAAATAAAATAGTCGAATAGCTTATACAGCATCATTCTTTAAATGGTCACGTAGCGAAAAGACATTTTCTAAGCTATTCCTAACCGCCTTATAGACAAACATTATACCACACGATGCAACCAACTAAAAAGTGGTCCGACCATCCGCTGAGAATAAATGATCTCTATAACTCAATATAACGTACGGTGTAGAAGCTCAAGGTATATTGGTAGTTTTCTTAGAATTGCCATTTTCAAAAGACCTCTAGCGTAGCTTTATTTGTGGGTAAAGGGAGGTTAGGTTAAGTTGGGCATTGGCATGTGAAGATTTTTTTCTTGGGGTCAATAAACTAGAGTGCGAGCGAGACGACCTTATCAATTATCGATAGATTGCGGCGCTAGGAAAATACAGGTTGTTCGTTTTAAAGTGTTATTAGATTTCGTCAGCACTTCTGCTTCAGCTTATAGAGGTCCACTGCTGGACAAAGGGCTCCTCCAAGGCTTTCTACTGTGACCGTTCTTGTACTGAAGGCGACTATCACCAGGCTATCTGTCCACCTTATTGGGGGCTCCCTACGTTGCGTCTTCCGATACGTGGCCGCCGCTCCAGAACCTTACTAGTTCTACGTAAATTCTGTCTCAGAACTATTGTCTTGTTAGTAATTGGCAATCTGATTGGTAAGAGTGGGATCTTTGTTCGAATCGGTTTTAAAGAAATTTGGTGGCAATAGATCCGTCCTTTATTATACTAGATTTAGACATAGCTGGTGAACTATGGGTGAAAAAGTGACTGTGTAACCATATTATAAATAGCTTGAACGCCACTTAACTTTCATCATCGTTTATGAATAAACCCCTAAAAGATTATGATTTAAAATCAAATATTTGCATGGCCTACAGAAAGTTATTCCAGGTATGGCTGTCTGTGTAGGTATGTGAGTTTAAATGTTTTAAGACGCACCCACGATATAGGAGATATTCTTATTATTTGACAAAGTATAAAAAATAGGTATATTTGAAGTGGTTTCCTGTAAATGTTGCGAGTTCAAAAACAGAATCGCTTATAAATATTCTTCTAGCTTCAAAATAATTTGACCCCGGAGTCCAGTTTACGCCGTGCTCAAAACCATTCCTAGTCCCCAGATGCTAGTAAAATGCAGAGTTATATTAACTTATTTAAGTATTATGAGTTCAGAAGTAATTAATATCATTTAGAACTTTTTTTTAATACAAAATGAAAAAAGAAAATTGTAAACCAAAAAAAAAAGTATAAGAATAAAATATTAAAATGTATCAAATTAAACACTTAGTGCTCTTCCTCCTCTCTTCAACCTGATCTATGCTGTGCCCAAAAGGGTCCATAATTGTGACTGATATAATGATTACTGTATCAACTGTATACATTTTTTTTTAATAATTATAAACTAGCGCTTGACCGCAATCCCGCCGCAAGCGCGCTAGTTTATTAAGAACCTATTCACTCAGAAAAACTGAGTGAATAGGAAGGAAGACGGCAGTTGAGCGGGGTCATGCAATGTTAAACCCAACAACACGACCAACGATGCTGCGCCAAAAGGAGATTGATCTGAAGACCCTCCACGACCAAAATCCCAACACAACAACATTTGGCGCATCGTACCCGGCACACATCGCAACACAACTGCTTAGACCCGTCCTCCGTACGGCTTCACCAGACATCATGCCGGAACACGACAAATCACTTGACGGCAAGGCTTTGTCTGGTGGGTGGTATCTTCTGCCTAATTCTTTGGGCTATGTCGTACTCTCGTTCTTCTGCGGATCTCCTCATTTATGATTTGATCACGCAGTGAAATCCTTAGTGCTATACAACTTGTAAGATAAAGGGTATATACATACCAAGGGCATGGCATCTTTACATGATATCAAATGATATCGGAAGATATTCAACTGAAAATAAAATACTCAAAAAATGTATACAAAATTTTCGGTTCCGTGTGTTTCTTAAATTCAAATCATAACAAACGTGCACCAAACTATGTACATACGTTAATAACTACTCGTTACACGTCACATTACTTGGCAAAATCACGTTAAATATCTTCAAAAATTCTGTGCGCCTAGTAAGGTAGTAGCCTATCACAGGCGGTGTTTTTTCTCGTAACTTCCTAACATAAAGAGATAGGATTAAAAAACCCTTCCAATATCAATTGATATCATGTAAAGATGCCATGTCCTTGGTATGTATATACCATTTATGTTACACCTTGTATAATACAGACGAAAAATTCTATGTTGTCCTACTGTAGAGCAAAACCCTCTCTTTCTACTTTCTTCTCTATCTTGAGCTAATGTTGACCAATCCTAATACTAAGGTCGTCCCGCCATCTAGTCCCGAGTCTAGCTCGATGTCTCCAAACTCTTTCTGGGACCCACATAGTAGTGGATTCAGGTCTTAAATCGTGTGATATACGCCAAGCGTGCATTATGTGATGTAAAAAAAATTGTAGTAGAAAAATATAATAACCATTTTTATCGTGGAAAAGAAGTCGAGAGATAGCCCAAAATCCAAAATAAAATTCCCTTAGATTTTCTACGTTTTTCTATAAAAAATTACAACAGGTGCGAGCTTTACGAAGCGAGTACAATGTTGTTCGTGCGAACACAACTTTTACGATGTACTGAATTGATTTTCTACACCATGTATTATGAGACAAGATGGGTGTGTGGTTACGAGTGCTTAAATTCGTGGTTTCGTGAAGTTACTAGACGGAATTCGATTATTTTTTAGAGACAGTTTGGAGTTGTGAAAATCGTGGTCTGGCCAAGTTACTAAATGGCATGTGATTTTTTTTAGGTTTTCAGGTTACTTATTATTATTACTAGATCGAAAGTATTATTATTACATCGACTGCCGGCAGAAGTTGCCACCCACCAGACAAAGTCTTGCCGCCAAGCGATTCGTCGTGTTCCGGCATGATGTCTGGTGAAGCCGTACGGAGGACGGGTCTGAGCAGTTGTGTTGCGATGTGTGCCGGGTACGATGCGCCTAATGTTGTTATGTCGGGAGTTTGGTCGTGGAGGGTCTTCAGATCAATCTCCCTTTGGCGCCCTTTGGTGTTTTTGGGTTCAATATGGCATCACCTCACTCAACTGCCGTCTTCCTTCCTATTCGCTCAGTTTTTCTGAGTGAATAGGCTCTTAATAAACTAGCGCGCTTAACATTAACACTAGCTTATAGTCATTAAAAAATATATACTAAAATAAGCAATATTAAGAAAAGCACTGGATAGTGCTTTTTTAATATTGCGTAGAGGGTGTAATGGTTGTCTTTATGTCAATTCCAACTGGTAGTAACCGGGATTATCCACTATGTAAATAAAAACAAGCAACTTTTGTAATTTTAGTATAGAGCAAATATAATACATTATATAGCTTCAGTTTTTATGAGGAAGGAGTATAATTAATCAGCGTGTTTATTTAGACTGTCGTAAAGTGTGTTATATCAATAAAATAATTCATAATGGCAGCACAGATTGAGGTCTCACGTAGTGCATTAGCGGTTAAGTATCAAGAATCTAGATGTTGTGTTCATTTTATGTTGTTAAAACTAAGTGATATATTGCTGTTATTATCAACACGCATGCACTGATTTTATCTTTTATTCAGAGAATGTAGACTTTAAACTTATGTTACAAAAAACAGTTTTGATTTTTTGTATCTTGTTACATTTTCACGCTGAATAGATTTGAATGAAAAGCGCCAAAAGTAAAGCGTCTGATGGCGTTCAAACCTACGACCTAAAAATTGTGAGTTGTGACCGATACCACTAGGTTAACCACTGCTCTAGAAGACCTGATTAGAAGAAGAAAAATGTAATACATAATCTTTTATTTGCCATAAATATGACGTGAAAAATAAAAAAAAAGTTATGGGAAATGGCTGAGAGACACATCTGTTCTATCCACAACTGTCGCTCAGCAGTCCATATGGAAGACAAAGCCCCAGCGCTGCTTTTCAGCGATAGCCAGCGCCAACATAATGACTTCGCTTGGCACAGCAAACTCCGTACCTACACTAAAATATATAAATAATCAGTTGCGCCGCGCGGTTTCACCTGCGTAGGTTTCGATATTTTTTTTATATATTATGCTCCTATTGGTCGCAGCGTGATGATATATATCCTAAAGCCTTCCGGGATTATTGGGCTATGCAACACAATAAGAATTTTTGAAATCGGATCAGTAGTTTCTGAGATTAGCCCGTTCAAACAAACTAACTCTTGAGTTTTATGTACACACATCAAAAGTGTCTAGGGATCAAGCATTTTTATGCGGATTTCTTGAGATTGAGATGTGGCTTTGTAATAAATTTATGATTTTATAAATTTATATGGATCCTTTTTGGTGCATTTCATAATTTGAATCAGGAACTGTGAATCAAATTCGAGTAAAAGATGAAAATCAGCTGTCAATATTTTCCCTATAAAAACATACAATGCATTGAAGACATTATTAGTGCTACTGTTTCCCTACTACTGATTAAAACCAACGTTATTATGGAGCGGCGACTTCATTTAAGCAGGGAAGAAATGCTCAGAGCCGTGGGAATGATAGAAGCTGGTTCCCGGCAACGTACTGTGGCTTTAGCTCTGAATACAAGTCAAAGTGTTATCAGTCGACTTTGGACACGTTACCGAAGCACTGGTACCGTGGCTGAGCGCCATGGAGGACGGTATCGCTGCACCACACGGAGACAAGACCGATACATTCAAATCTTAACTCGAAGAGCTCCAACAATAACCGCCATGATGTTAGCCGTGAGGCTTCATCACTCTTCAGGGAACTTAATTAACGACCAAACAGTCAGAAATCGCTTGCATGAAGTGAACCTTCATTCCCGAAGACCGCTACGGGTACCACCTATAGCAATGCACAATCGTAGGATTCGATATCAATGGGCTCTTGAACACAGAAATTGGGCAGAAGAACAATGGCGTTTCGTGTGCTTTTCTGATGAGTCTCGTTTTGGTATGAGACCGGATACAAGACGTATACGACACTGGAGAACCACTGGACGCCAACAGCGATTAAAATCCTGCCAGGAAGTCCATCCTTATAGTGGTGGAACCATCATGGTATGGGCGGGTATTTGGATCGGCGGAAGAACTGAGTTGATTTGGATCAGACGCAACCTCAACGCTCAAATTTATGCTGAGACGATTGTATCAGACGTCATCGTTCCTCTACAAGTGCAAATCGGTCCCTTATTTCGGTTAATGCATGATAATGCACGACCGCACACCGCAAGAGTTGTAAGACAGACTCTCGCCGCAGCTAACATCAATGTCCTGCCCTGGCCTGCTCAGTCGCCAGACTTGAACCCGATTGAGCATGCATGGGATATGCTACAGAGAAGAGCTCTGCCGAATATGGAGGGTATCCAGTCGCAATAAGACCTTTTTTTGTTGTTGCAACGAACATGGGCGGCCATTCCACAGCGTGATTTGGATGAACTCATTTTGAGTATGCCAAACCGATGTTCTTGTGTTGTTAGTGTTCGCGGTAGAAACACGGATTATTAATTGTTTAAGTTACCCAATAAAATTTTAGAGAAAACTGTTATTTCAGTCTTTTTTTCGAACTTTTGTGGTAGTGGTTCAAATGTCAAATATCCCTTTATTATGAAAATGGCAAATTTCTTTATTAATGCAAAGATGACTTGGTTTATCGTTACTGTGACAAACGAAAACACTTTATTTGATGAATCCTTAAAGAAAATTTTAATTAATATCAATCAGGAGAAAAGTTATTGCAAAAATATATGTTGATCCCTAGACACTTTTGATGTGTGTATTAGTACAGATAAAATACACAATTAGTACCTAAATTATAGCTCTAAAATTAAATAATAGTTTCGAAGCAAAAATAAAATACACAATTAGTACCTAAGTTATACATTTTTAAAAAAATAATAGTTTCGAGGCAAAAAAACTCAAAATAAAACCTAGAAGCTTCTCAAATTCTCCGCTATCCTCATCCCTCTGCTACACTAGTATCAGGTACATATGAAGCGGTACACATCCGCAGGTAACACCTGCCGCGCTGCGCCAATCGCTTACTACCTGTTTATTTTGTTCCCTTTCTTACTTTTACATAATTTTCTTAAGTTTATTTCAATTATTTTCTTTGAGTCAACATAGCAACTGTAACATGGTAGAAATTACACAGTGGATCCTCTGCTGTAATGTCTATTACGCTATAATGTTTTTTTGAGGTTACATTGCATAAAAAATATTCTATTATGACATTACTGATACTCGTAATATAATTGTAGAGGTATCTACAAACGCCCCCCTACAAAGGCCCTGAACAAGGTGGACCGATGACCTGGTGAAGGTCGCGGGAAGCCGATAGATGCGGGCACCACAAGACCGGTCAGCGTGGAAAGCCTTGGGGGAGGCCTTTGTCCAGCAGTGGACATCCATAGGCTGAAGAAGAGAATAAGAATGTGCGAGTGTGCTCCGAATGTGCTAGTTTATTCTTGACTAGCTTTCCGCCCGCGGCTTCGCTCGCGTGGAGATCGGTTATATCGCGCTTTTAAATTTCCCTCGTGAATATAATTTTTTTCCGGAATAAAAAGTACCCTATTATTTAATCCGGACTTCTAACTTTACGTCTGCAAACAATCGGCTTAGTAGTTACGGCGTGAAAGCGGAACAAACAAACTCACTTTCCGATTTATAATATTAGGATATTTGGTGTACACATACAAATATTCCAGTAATCTCCCTTGGGAAGCTGATGTTTTTTTAGGACTAAAAGTAGCCTATGTTACTCTCCTTCTTTTCAACTAAATGTACGCCAAAAATCAGGTCGATTGATTGCTTAGCTACGGCGTGAAGGAAGGACAAACAAACAAACAAACACACTTTCACATTTATAATATTAGTATGGATTTGAAGGCAGAGGATTTTTTTAATTTGGGGATTAAACACATACGTTGTCTTTTAGCGTATTTTTTTTTGTATTGATAAAGATGGTGTAGCAATTAGACCAATAGTAGTCAGCAAATTATAGAATGGGAATTGACTATAGGAAGTTTAACCTTAAACATTTAATAGTCTAAACAAACAAGAAAGTGGATCAAGTTATTTATTTAATATAATGATTTATATGCTATTGTTTTTGTTACTTAATAGGCTGTAACTCCTTGTTTTATGTCCCAAGCTTTATTATTCATTTCATGTTATGGAAGTATGTAACTGTTGTTTGAACGGGAAGGTGGTTTTTAACGATTGAAAATAAAAATAAAAAGGAAATAATATAATAAAAATTAGTTACAGATTGTAAATGATTTTATTTCTGTTAGTAGGTTTGTGCAAACCATTTAATTCGTAAATTTTTAAGCAAGTTGCCCCCACCTGCCCCCCTCTGGGTACTCCCATGTGTAGGTCTATGTCTGAGGTGCTCCTTTAGGAAAGAACCACTCAGAATGAGTGGACCTATCGTGTCAGTGCATGCATTAATTAAAAGTCGTGCAGCTCAATCCATTCGATTCAACGAACAATACCATAGAAAGGACATTTGAGTCGGTCAAAATATACATACAACATCCATACTAATATTATAAATGCGAAAGTATCTCTGTCTATCTTTTTTTTTATTAAATTATAAACTAGCGCTTGACCGCAATCCCGCCTGATGGTAAGCAGTGACGCAGTCGTTGATGGTGAAGCGCACTAGTTTATTAAGAGCCTATTCACTCTAGCCTTGAAGACACTCAAATTGTAATCCGACGGAAACACCACCGCTGGCAAATTGTTCAAGTCCCTCGATGTATGCGGTATAAAGGAGGAGGCGAAACGCTTCGTCCAGGTCGTAGTGGTGTTAACAACATATGGGTGGAAACTTGCCGTACGACGGGTCGTCCGATGGTGGAACGGAGATGGGGGAATTAAATCATGCAATTCCATCGCACACTCCTCAAAATGTATCCTATAGAACACCGAAAGGCTGGCTATTCTACGCCTGTGCTCTAGGCTTTGGAGACCATCTCGATTTAAATCAGGGTCATAAATCAGCCTCTTCGCACGCCTCTCCACTGAATCCAAAGTGGCCAGGTTTATCTGTCTGTCTGTTACGCTTTCCCGCTTAAACCTCTCGACCGATTTTGATGAAATTTGGTACAGACAATCTTTAGACCCTGAGAAAGAACACAGGCAACCTTTTATTGGAAAAAAAAAGATGATCCCGAGGAAAATCTAAAAAGCGCGATATAACCGAATTCAATTTCACGCGGGTGATGCCGACGGAAAGCTAGTACAAAATAATGTTTTGGAGTTGTTTAAGCTAAACACCTTTTAAACACGATATTATTAGGTATACGGACTTCGACGTAACACTAATGACAGGTATAAACGATGTATATGACTTATACGTATTTATAAATGATGTTTAAAGTGACATATAAATGTCTAACGTATTGTTAAGCGGTCGCTAATCGCTACTTAACTTTAAGTAACGTTTATGTGTACCTAAAGGAGTAAATGTCAATTTTGGCCCCCTATCGGTTCATTAAAATACTATGTATTACATACGCTATTATTTAAATTAAGTTATATTCTTTAGTATGGAACATCTTAAAAATTAACCTTCCCATCATAATTTCTAAATAAGCCAATATCAAAATACCGCCATTCAGAGCACCTTCGCACTTTAAATTCCCATAATTTCGGTTAACAACACAACAATCCATGCATACCTACAAAACATTACATAACTTTTTCGGTGGTAGGCCATAACATCGGCCGCCAGCAGAAGTTACCACCCACCAGACAAAGTCTTGCCGCCAAGCGATTCGTCGTGTTCCGGCATGATGTCTGGTAAAGCCGTACGGAGGACGGGTCTGAGCAGTTGTGTTGCGATGTGTGCCGGGTACGATTCGCCAAATATTGTTGTGTTGGGAGTTTGTCGTGGAGGGTCTTCAGATCAATCTACCTCTGGCGCAGCATCGTTGGGTCGTGTTGTTGGGTTTAACATTGCATCACCTCGCTCAACTGCCGTCTTCCTTCCTATTGGCTCAGGTTTTCCGAGTGAATAGGCTTTTAATAAACTAGTGCGCTTTACCATCAACGATTGCATCACTGCTTACCATCAGGTGGGATTGCAGTCAAGCACTAGTTTATAATAAATAAATAATAAAAAAAAACTTGTAAAATTTGAGGCCTGTTCCAAGAAATTAAAACATTTCCATTATCTCCTGATCGGTCCATATGACCGACCGATCAGCATCCCTTTTAACAACATTGAGTTATAATGTACTACGTAATGTACGTAGTACATTATAACTCAATGTTTAACAAACTCGATTACCCAAAAGGCTACCAGAAGTTATGATTGTAATCAAATACTTGCATCCTTTAGCTATTAATAAAATCTCTGTTCCCACCAAGGTATCCATTTTAGTCTGAATAGAGAAGCATAAATCGTATGTGAATGCATCTTGCACCTGGCATAGTGGAATGCGACCTACGATGCGAAGCGTGGTCTAAATTACAGGCGGTTTAAAAACGGCGGTTTTTTTTTTTAACTAGATGAAGCCGGCATTTCCTAACTGACTACCTCTGAGAAGAAATAGCCGAAACAAACTCAGGGATCATCGTCTTTTTTCAAGTCCAGACATTAAAAATGAAAATGTTTACAATAATTTACGTTATAATTACGCACATTGCTTAATAACAATGCTTAACAGAGCGAGCAGCTCAGTCCCAAGCCTCTCTGTCCTCTAAATAATCTGAGATTTTACAATACCCCTTTTTGCAAAGTTTGGCCTTTATATAGGTTTTATATCGTTTAATGGGTAAGTTTCGAATGTCCATGGGAAGCTTCTTGTAAAAGTGTATACATTGACCCATGAACGAGTTGCCTACTCTGTGGAGACGAGTGTGATGTACAGCAAGATTGTGTTTGTTCCTGGTATTTACATTATAAAAATCGCTTATATTCTTAAAATTCGATATATTTTTATGTACATACATAAGATTTTCAAATATATATTGTGAAGCTACAGTCAGAATGTTCACCTCTCTGAATTTTTCTCTAAGAGAATCTGTGATAAAGCAGTCACAGCCAAATTAACAATTAAATTAATTAATTCTTCTCTGCCTGTACGAGAGTACACATTGAATGAAACAGAATTAATATAATGTGATAGGAACTTACTGAGTCTTCATTTATATAGCTACAGTATATAAATCGCGAGTTATAACCGAGATGTACGCTTTTGCTTGGTATAATTGATTTAGTCCTCATTGCGCTCAAAACGGGAAAACATTGCGTGGAAATTGATATCTTGAGACAAAAATCAAAGACATGTGACGTCTTCCAGCCCGCACTGGGCCCACGTGATAGTATTCAGCCCATTATTGAAGAGAGGAAGGAGTTCTGTATCCAGCAGAAAATACTGGACGAAGCGTTTTGCTTCCTCCTTTATACCGCGTACATCGAGGGACTGGAGCAATTTGCCAGCGTCGGTGTTTCCATCACAATACAATTTGAGTGTCTTCAAGGCTAGAGTGAATAGGCTCTTAATAAACTAGCGCGCTTTACCATCAACGATCGCATCACTGCTTACCATCAGGCGGGATTGCGGTCAAGCGCTGGTTTATAATTTATAAAAAAAAAAAAATGGTCCGACGAAAACACCGCCGTTGGCAAATTGTTCCAGTCCCTCGTTGTATGCGGTATAAAAGACAAGGCGAAACGCTTCGTTCGGATTGTTGTAGGGTCAACAACGTAGGGGTGTATAGGCGGGGAAAAAAATCATGCAATTCTCCCGCACACTCTCCAAAACGAATCCCATAGAACGCCGACAGGCTGGCTACTCTTCCTATGTACTCCATGGCTTTGGAAGTGCTAATGTTAATACTTATTGCACATTATTTGATTAGAATTATGACAAACATTTTTTAAATCTTATCTTAATACCTAACAGTTGAATTAAGATAGCTAGACAATGTGATAATTATCGAGACAAAATCTAAAAAAATGGTCTTGAAACACATAAAGAAATTCAAAGAATGCTATAAATGTGCTTCATCTCCGCCGGATGACGTCGCTTAACGCGGATATATAAATGAGATATTTGCTAATTACGCGATGATCATGAGCTTTGAAGTTAGCAAAAAGTTTAAGAAGCATTATCCTATTGGTCCGCGCATTCCAATCGTACAAATATTGTCGGTTGTTATATTAGATAAATTATTTTATTTATGTTAGTAACTTTACATGATTATATTTTAAAAACAAGATGCGGTTTTATCTGATTACTTTGAGAAAAAAGGCTGAAATTAACTCATAATCATAATCAATAGGCTTGTTTTATTTTCAGCATTTATTATCTTGCCTGTACCCACTATATTTAATTAGGCATTAATAAAAGCACACTTAATAACTGCAATTGAAATATTTTTGTAACTTTTTTGTACTTAGTTTAGAAATATATTCTATGATTCTGAGGGTCTATTCTTGTTACCATGGTTTAAATTTTCTCCCATAGTTAAAATTAAATCAAAAACCTAGTCACGAACAAAAAACAAATTGGAAGAACAGCTATACAACATGTAAAGAAAACCCTGTCCGATCCGTGAAGGTATTGTTAGGTATCGTTAACTGATTCTAATAATGCCTACAAAGACGGGCTAAACTTAAAAAATAAATCCCCCTAATAAAATTAATATTACCTCGAAAAAGCGAGGTAACTTAATGCATGAGTGGTAGGGAACACGTTAAGCATGCGTGCGCGGGTGAAGGGGGGCAGGGTACGCGGCACATGGTCGCATCGCTATTCGCTCCGTCACAAATGGTGTTGTCACTTTTTTAAAAAGTACCAAATTTTGGGGAAGTTGGAATTAATTCGCGGAAACAAAGAATATTTCAAAATTCGTTAGTATTGTCACTATGATGATTACGTAAAATTTCATACTTTATTTGGTCATGTAACAACGTAACATTTATTATCCTTTTGGGTCGGACATGGTTTTCTTTACATATTGTATAATGCACCCGCTTCTGCCTATAACTTATTCCGCGTCATGATTGTTACCGCGTACAGTACAGTTCTTCAAAGCGTGATCTCAGCGTCGAGGGGATTATGCAGCTTCCACCTGCTACTAATAACGAAATATTGAGATCATGGGCCGATTTACTGAGAATCGTGATGATAGCATTATTTTATCGATGTTATTTACTTTCTTTCGATCGAAATTAGATAACATTTCTAAGAACTAATAAATATGAACGGTGTAATTTTTTATTTAGTTACTTATTGAAAAACTAGTATATTGAAGAATAAGTTGTTGTAGTCGTGGTAGCCTAGTGGTTAAAACACCAGTCTCTCAAGTATGAGTGCGCGGGTTCGATTCCAGGTCAGGCAAGTACCAATATAACTTTCCTAAAGTTATATGTACTTTCTAAGTATATCTTGGACAGTAATGACTGAAGGTGAAGGAAAAAATCTTGAGGAAACCTGGACTATAACTCTGAAATCGCCAACCCGCATTGAGCAAGCGTGGTGATTACGCTCAATCCTTCTCTGTATGAGAGGAGACCTATGCCCAGCAGTGGGACGATAAAAAGGTTGATAATGATGATGTTGATTGATGAACAACATTACATCATTGACATTGGTGACAGAAAGATATAGTAGACATACTGACAGTTGTGTCACTCTCAACGCAGGGCCCGAGGGTAACCGAGTGGTTTTAGTCGGTATTCCCGGCTCCGGCCGGGCGAGTCCCACACGTCCGCCGCCTATCTAACGGCGGGTATGGTACGTAAAGGCATTTCCACTCGTTAAAAAAAAAGACATACTGACAGTAGTAATGGTTTTTATTTTGATAGTTCAACATTTATTGCGTTATTTACATTGCTGAGCGATTGAATTTTTTCGAGTTTATGAACCAATGGTTAACGATATCCTTCAGATTTTGTTTGAATGTGTGTTTATTACGCAAATGTTGGACTTATGACATATAGTTTACTAGCTGCGCCCTGCAGTTTCTCCCTTGTAAGTATCGAACTCGTATGAATCTCGGGATAAAAAGTATTTCATGTATTATTCTTTGTTATCTATACTAATATATAAAACTAAAGAGTTTGTTTGTTTGTTTGAACGCGCTAATCTCTGGAACTACAGGTTCGATTTGAAAAATTCTTTTTGCGTTGGATAGCCCATTAATCCAGGAAAGCTTTAGATTTGAAGCATATAAAAAACACACATATTGAAAACTACGCGGTTGAATCCGCGCGGCGCAGCTAGTAAACTATATGTGTTTCAAATTTCATCCAAATCCGTTTAATGGTTTTTGCGGGAAAGAGAAAAGAACATCCATCCATACATACGTACATTCATAAGTCCTCACAAACTTTCGCACCTGTAATATTATAATTATAGTGTAGGCTTAGTAGGATCAATGTCTTGGCCCGCCAACCTAAGTAAAACTTTCTTCCTGACGGGATCCACCAATCGAATACGTATTTTTATTCTAATAATCGTGAAATTTCTTGCCCGTCAACATCACTTTAAATAGAATATTGCCATTTAAGGCAAACAGCTTTTTATTATCAATTAGGTACCAGGAAAAATGGCTGTTGACTATCCTTCTCACGGAACTCTTTGTATTGCCCCTCCCATACATGGATTCGAGCGTTGGTTCTAAGCGGGTGCAACTTCGTGGTTAAATTATTCTGAGTTGACTAACTCAGAATAATTTAACCACGAAGTTGCAAGGTCAGCCTCAAGCACTTTGATACCAAGTTTGACCTAGATTATTAGCAAATAAATTTTTTACTTACTTACTTACTTACTTATCGAGATCGAAATCATCATCTTCATGATTTCAGCCGAAAGACGTTCACAGCTGGACATAGGCCTCCCCCAAGGTTCTCCACGATGGCCGGTCCTGCGCCTCCCGCATCCAGCGGTTTCCCGCGACCTTCACCAGGTCGTCGGTCCACCTTGTCGGGGGCCTACCCACGCTACGTCTTCCGGTGCGTAGTCGCCACTCGAGAACCCGTCGACCCCATCGGGCATCGGTCCTACGGGCAATGTGTCCAGCCCACTGTCACTTTAGTGCTGCAATTCTTCGGGCTATGTCGGTTACTCTCATTCTTCTTCTGAAATCGACATAGCTGGAATAATTCCTAAATTTAAGTAGCAGTGGACTGGCTACGTATTTAGTCTATAATGATGATGACTCCTGGGACACAGGCCTCCTCTTGGTGACAGGGAGTGGGCCGTAAACTACCACGCGGATGCAGTGCGGGTTGATATTTTTTTTTATGTACGGTCAAATCACACAGATTGAGCTAGCCCCAAAATAAGTTCGAGACTTGTGTTATGGGATACTAACTCAACAATACTATATTTTTATAATAGATACATATATAGATAAACATCCAAGACCCAGGCCAGTCAGGAAAAGATCGTTTACCATCATGATCTGGCCGGGGATCGAACCCGGGCCTCCACGTCGCAGACAGGCGTGTGGACCACTGCGCCACGGAGGACGACAACATCACATGTCTTCGAAGTTTGGCTTCTAATATTAATATATGCCTGTTTCCTCACGATGTTTTCTTTCACCATTTTGAGAGCAGTGGTAATGAAATAATTTTCACATCGTTAAGCCCCTGATGGACCTGCGAACCTACGACTTACAACTGTGTAAAAGTGGTATCGGCGCCCGGTACCACTAAGCCACCCCTTCTCTTCTGGACTGGCTACCTTGCTCACAAAACAGATGGCTTTGAGAGGTTTTGGAGTCATACTGGAAGGTCAACCAAACCGATTGCCTCAAAGTGGTGATACTTTGGGGAGGTCTTGCCCCACACTTACCAGTGTCGTATCGGTTTAACACTCTGTGACATGAAATAGCACCAATCCACCACATTTGGGAAATATTTAGCCTACTGAGTGACCTCCTTATGTTACACCCCTTTTGCCTCTTTTTATAATCCTAGCCTTATCCCCTTCTCTCTATGAGAGGAGACCTGTGCCCAACAGTGGGACGATAAAAAGGTTGATGATGATGATGATCCCACAATTAGGTGACTAAGCTAGATATCCCGAATACACGTGTCAATTGAGGTTCGAACTGTGACCAACCTTCATTCAAATTGGTCGCAGTTACTTACTTCACTACTTTTTAGACCCGAAATTAGGAATTATTAAAGGTTGGTGAAAAGATGCGAAATCTTAATATTAACCCATTCCTCCCCACTGTCCTATTTTTAGGACACTATATTCAACATTTTTTTTTTCTATGTTAGGGTTATTATTTTTATTGGTTTTGATGAAATTCGTATTTTCACACTATTTTCCCAATAAAATATATTTTTTTCGCTCTTAAAAAAGTTATCGTATTTATAATATACATATTTTTAAATTGAGGAAATTCGTCAGCTTAAAAAGAGTATTATGATTTGATTATAAAAAACCGAAAATAAAAAGTTATCAGCTTCAAAGTCCATCAAATAGATTTTTAGATCTCTACTGAATCTATTATAATTAAAAACTAAAACAAAATATTATTTGGAAGCTTGTGATACTAATTCAAAAAAAGGCGTACTATAAATATGACACTGGGAACATGTCTTTACAAGTAGCCGTGAAAGCGTGTTCGATCCTGTTACGCTCGCTATAAGTTCAAACGTGTCTATTGTTTTGTTTCTTGCAAGTGTTTCGTAAACTTTACTTTAGTCGATAAGTCTTCGTCAAGCACAACACATCTCGTAATATAAAAAATTGTGATTTTTTTATAAGATTGAGGAAAGCAAAGGAGGTAAGCAAAAATATTAGATTTTGTTTCTTATCAAGTGGTTAACGATATATTTGTTTAGTTTGGGATGGTATATGTATATATATATTTATATATATATAATATAATTTTTATACTTACTATATATGTATAATTATTGTTTATAGATCATGGATGCAGTGAGAAGAAAATATAAAAAAGCATTGATGGTGTCTGAAATCACCGAGTATCTTCAAGATATTGAAGATTGTAGTGACGAGGAGTTCAATGACTTGGAAGTTGCGATATTGCCCCCGGATGAAGTGGATGAAATGACTGATATAGAAGAAGGTAATGACGACGATATGGGAGTTCTGCCAGTGTCAGATGTGGCTGGTCAAGTGGAATTTTCATGTACAATTGATAACGTCGAGGAAGATCTTCCTACTCAAACCACATCTCGGACCAACAAGACAGTCATTTGGCGTAAGTGTGAACCTGTATATTCTGAAATTCAGCCGGAATCTAATACTGCTAAACAATGTTTAGAAAATATGATTACGGAATTGGAAGGAAAATCTGCGGTAGAAATATTCGAACACTTGTTATGTGACCAGATTCTAGAATATATAGTGCATGAAACAGTAACCTATGCCAAAAATTATAAAAATGATTTGAACTTCAATCTTACCGTGAATGAGCTAAAAGTATTCATAGGAATTTTGTTTTTCTCTTCGTATCTCCACTTGCCTCAAAGCAAACTATATTGGTGCAGAGATGATGATGTACACATTCCATTTGTTGAACGAGCGATGTCTCGGAATCGTTTTGATAAAATTAAATCATATTTACATTTCAATGACAATTCAAGAATTGATAATAGTGACAAAGCTTTCAAAATTCGCCCATTTATCGATAAAGCTAATAAATCATTCCAAAAGTTTGGTGTTTTTGAATCCAACTTAGCTGTTGATGAAATGATCGTCAAATACTTTGGTCACCATGGTATCAAACAGTTTATAAAAGGTAAACCAGTAAGATTTGGATACAAGCTTTGGGCACTGTGTGGAGTAAGCGGATATTGTTATAACTTTTCGCTTTATACAGGAAAGGATCCTCAAATATCTTGTAATACTGGTGATGGCTTGGGTTCAAGAGTGGTAAAAAAGTTGCTTACAGTATGTACTGATCCTAGTGCACATGTAGTCTACTTCGATAACTTCTTCAGCAGTATGCAATTGTTGATT
The DNA here is from genome assembly GCA_037179545.1 of Sesamia inferens. Classification (NCBI taxonomy): domain Eukaryota; kingdom Metazoa; phylum Arthropoda; class Insecta; order Lepidoptera; family Noctuidae; genus Sesamia; species Sesamia inferens. The sequence continues at coordinate 9,400,984 of CM073949.1, forward strand.
GACTTGAAATCTGAAGGGTTCAGAGCTACAGGGACAGTCAGAGACAATAGGACTAAGAAATGTCCAATCATGACCAAACAAGAAATGAAGAAGCAAGAACGTGGTTATTCCGATCATCGTTTCGATAAAAATAATGAAATATTATGCGTAAATGGCATGATAACAATGTAGTATGTCTCTTAACTAATTTTGATACTGTTGAACCTTTTGTAAAAACTAATAGGTACTCAAAGGTAGAAAAGGCCAAAGTTGCTGTGAATCAGCCAAAGCTTATTCATAATTATAATAAAAACATGGGAGGAGTGGATAAACATGATTGGCTTATTTCTAAGTATCCAATCCGCTTTAGAGGTAAAAAATGGTATTGGCCTCTAGTAATCCGTGTTTTGGACATGACTCTAGTCAATGCATGGATTATTTATAACCAGGTAAATAAAGATGAGACCATACCTCTGCTTGATTTCAGAAGAAGGGTATGTTTTTCTTGGATGAAAAAATCGGAAGGCAAAGTAAATAAGCTTACATCAGGTACTTCAGAAGTTCTTTTACAACCTATAAGATTTGACAACTATGGTCACTATATGACCAAGAGGGACAAACAAAGACGTTGCCAAGGACAAGGCTGTAAAAAAAAGCCTTTAACATTTTGTTCTAAATGTGAAAAAACACTCTGCAGTGATTGTTTCATACCTTATCATACAAAATAAGCTTTTATTACATTATTTCTGATACTGTTACTGGTCCTATTTTTAAATAAAGCTGATTTCCATATAATTCTTATCTTTACTTTTTCCTGACCATATGTTCCCACTGTCCTATTTATAGGACATGCTGAGTCAGCGAAACCGTTTTTTTTTAATTTATTTTTTTGCCATATTATTTTTTCTTAACATATTAAGAGCCCTAATACAAGATTTCATCAAAAAAATCCAATATTTTCAATGCTTGGGAAGTAATGGGTTAACTTCAATAATATTGGTAGATAAACAAAATAAGAATGTATTGATGACATACCCTTGCCTTCACTTTTTTTTTTGCAAGATATTGCCCCGAGCCCTAATCGCTAGTATTCTTTAACTTGTGCCAAACTAATAACTCTCACGATTGTTACTGCGCAGTTTACAGCTCGATTCTAGTTATTGTAGCGATAAGTTTAACATTTAACATACTGTTTGAACTGCTTCGTGTTTATCGTGTAGATTTTAGCGATAAAAGTTAACATATTCTGACATTGACACGGTAATTGGTTGTCGGATGGAAAATGTGTTTCATGACGTTAGAAATTATTGTAACGTAAGTTAGAGCTATTTTTGCAGCAAATAATACGAGTATCACGTTCGCAATCTCTGAGGTATGCAGCAGTATATAATAGGTACCTTTGTAATGTAACACCTTTATATTACCATGTTTTATGACACATGAAATACATATAAAAAAGAAAAAACAAGCATGCATGTTTTTGATTAGTATAAAATTGATCTTAACAGCAAAATAACACTATTTTGCTGTTAAGATCAATTTTATACTTCCCAAGTAATCTTACACAAAGCAATACAACAAGAAAAAAAATTACAATATTAAAAAAAATCGTATGTGTCTAAGTTGTAATATTATTGTCTCCATATTGCCTGTATTAGTCTACACACATAGACTGAATTACGTGTAAAAGGGTGAGGGATTCAATACAGACTAGTAATGTATTTTAATTAAAATATTACTTTAAAAATATTATTTTGCTTTATAAATGTTCAAGCCTTTTGGACTCGTATAGGACTTTTCTTCTTACTTTATTTTTATATACATTATGTTAAGAAAACCCTGTCCGACCCGTGAAGGTGTCGTTAGGTATCGATAACTGATTCTACTAATGGATTCAAAACCGGGTTAAACTTAAAAAAAATCCCCCTAAAAAAATTAACATTATTTCGCAAAAAGAGGTAACTTAGTAAATGTGCGTTAGCCCTTCCGCGGGCGGCGGGCGGCAGGGCACGAGGCACGTGGTCGCATCGCTATTCGCTCATAATACCGGTGTTGTCACTTTTTTAAAAATTACCAAATTTCAATTTCAAAATTCATTTGTATTGGTACTATGATGATTACGTAAATTTTTTTATTATATTTGGTCATGTGTTTACCTAACCTTTATTATCCTTATGGGTCGGACAGGGTTTTCTTAACATACTGTATAATTTGATTTTATAGTTAATTGTGTAGGTATAGGTAATTTATTGTAGTTTTATGATCTTCCTGTACGTGTTACCTCTACGAGCCACAGTAAATACTTTATTTTTTCTTTTTTTTTGGATAGAATATGTGTTTTGCCGATCTTTTGACGTTGCGTTTCTCTCGCGATATTTCGCTTCACCAATGAGTGTCGTGTGCAAGCCGTGCAAGTGAGAGGTGATAAAATAAATTACACAATTTTTTAATTTATTCTTCTTCTTCATCTCAGCGTTAATCCCATTCGTATCAGGAGCTTTTCAGCTTTTCTAGGGTCCGCTTTACAAGTGTAATTGCTCATTTTGGCTAAACTTCGATATTTTCCATGAAGCGACTGCCGTCTGACCTCCACGACCCGAAGGCGATATCGAAGCATTGCAGTTAGACCAATTGTAGGACTTTTGAGGGCTCCAACAACCCGTAACGATTGCCATTAGATGTTCGTACGGCAACCGGGACCAACGGCCTAACGTGTTTTTCGAGGCGCGACCAGACCAGTGCAAATATTCATATTATTGCATACAAATATTTGCACTGCGATCGAACCCGCGCCTCCTTGCGCAGCGGCCGCGTTCGCTACCGCTACGCCACGGAGGCTGTCAAGATTTTTTAAATTTATTATATTATATTGTTTTATTTATTTATTTTATATTGGTTCACCAACAATTGGTTACACTAGTATTGTGCTTAAGCAAAACGAGGGAGGTAAGAAAGAACTCCGCATTCATACAAACATGTAGATGTACAAGTGAAACAACAAGAGATTAAGCAACAAGAAATAAGACTGGAAATAGGGAATTTAACTTAATTAAAACTAAAAAAAAAAAATAAAAAAAAAAAAAATTCTTTATTGTCACAAGTTTTTACATTCTTATATGGGCTAACTGTCACCCAAACTAAGCCAAGGCTTGTGTTTTGGGTAACAGCGGTCAGCCGCAGGAAGTAGCGCATCATGATCTTAAGAATTTTTCTTAGTCTAAGTCTATTTCTTACTTAAAACAATTTAGTGTTTGTTGTTGTGTGTGTGGTGTGAGGGTGTGTTTGTGTATAGTATGGGTGAGTGTGGGGGTTACAATATAAGTGTAGGGTAGACTGGGTACGGTTGTAACAATTTTTATTTGATCACCCTCAGTACACTCACTATGGGTATGAACACCAATTGAAGCATTTCAGATGAAAGCCTAGTCATTAACCTTTACACTGATATCAAAACCAGAGGCGCAAGTAATTTAGTTTGACAGATATGAGTAGTTTTGTAAACTGTGTACCGCTGTTACAATCGACCCCATGCCAGGGGCGGTTGTAACAGTGCTGGGGGATAGTTGTAACATCCAGAAATAATAAACAATGTATGTGTTCAAATCAGTTTTATTATTACTTTGCGTTTTTAACAAATAATTATTATAAATTTTAACAAAACAATTAAAATAATATTAACAAAACTTTAGCCACATGTTACTTTAGTTAGTCTTTTTATTTATTTTACTAGTTCAACTTATATTAATCAACAAAAATAATGTTTCTTTTATAGTCTCTTAATCAAAATGACCAAACACAAATATTTATTAAGTAACGAATAATAATCAATAATCAACAAGATCTTATTCTAAACAAAAAAATATTATAATTAATCAGACTCGCTGCAATTATGGCAAACATAATATCTACTCCCTTCTGTACAAGCTTCGTGAGACCATAATTTACATCCTCCTTGACATTGTATCCAGCTATCTCCAGATCGACTCGCTGAATACGGCTCTAGACAAACAAGGCAATAATATTCTTCTTCTGATGATGAATCCGGTGATGTGTTAGCCTTCCTTTTTTTCCCTTTACCTTTCCCTTTGTTTTTCTTCCCGGTGGATGGTTCAAGTATATTTTTCTTCATTTGTTTAGCTTTCAATCGCTTTTGTCGTTCTTCATATTCTTTTCTTATTGCTTCCTTCTCAGGAGTGTCTGTGTAAATTGCAGTCTTTTTGGTTTTTCTACCTCTTGTTCCTAATTTCCTAGCAGGAGCTTTCGGGTAGGGCCGCAATGCTTCTGGCGAGAAAACAGATTTTCTGCTAGCGGACGGAATAGTTTCTGATTCCTGCGGTATAGTAGCATCACGAGAAGAGGTATTTAGCTCCACGTTCGGCATTATAACTTGAGACTCTTGATTGGTTTCTACAGGAGAAGGCCTGGGCGGCGTTATTGCCGCTTGAATCTCATTGACTTCATTTTCACGCTCAGGTGGACGAGCTGTGCTGTTTGAAGATGCTCTATTTTCAGGCTCGAGTGGATGTATTAATTCTTCATTCAATAATGGCGCCTGCAAGACTAACTGTTCAATAGATGCTCTTCTTTCAGCCTCAACAGGATTTACTGCGCTAGTTAAAGGCTGGTTTTCATTTAATAACGAAGGTGAAAGCGGCGGTGTTTCATCATCAGTTCCAAGTCCAATGTTATTTAGATTAGATTCGGCCACTTCCTCGGTAGCATTTGGATTTGGCCTGTCTGTCACGAACGAGGGTGCGAAATCAATATCTTGGAATAATTCACGATTGAATGGGTAGATCCCTGTCTTGCGAAATCCGGCCTGAATATTAGCTTGAGTAAGCGCAATTGGCATCGCTATTGTTATAATACTTGGTATATCATATATGGTCATAGTCTTACCTGGATGATTCCGCATCCAGGCATCACAGGCAGTATTAATCGCTTTTTTGAAAGGCCCATAAACAGAGCGATCCAGTGGCTGCAATTTGTGGGAACAGTGGGGTGGAAACAGGCGCGTGCGCTCCATAGATGCATTTAAGCACTGCATACCCTAATAATTTTCCAATTCGGAACACCCTAATCGTATTATAATATATTTTTTGTACTACAATACATTTTGATAAAACACTACACTAAAACAGTAATACCGCCATCTTTTGGGGCTAGCGGAAACTAGCTAACACACATTACATATGCGTGCGTACGCGTCACTAGCGCTACGGAGCGGAGAGCGACGTAGGCACGAACTAATTTTGCTTATTTTTTAGCGAGAATGGCCGTGTATTTATATAAAATTATTTGTTGGTGTGAGTAATTTTCTCTAGTGTGCCCGCAGAATTTCATTCAGATTTAAGCTCGGAAAGGCAGTGCCTTTTTGGCAAACCGACCAAGTTTAGAGGCTATGACAAATAGCATAATTGTTTTTCGTTAAAATACCTATTTATTTTACCAGCTTTGCAATGTTAAATTACTCCATGTTTTTGTTGTTGTGATTTGTGATGTTTGTTTTCGTTTTAAGTGCAAATGAATTGAATTAAGTTTATTTACTTTAATACGTATTTCTTTCTAAAATATGCAAAATTATACCTGTGAGATTTGTTGGTTTAGTTGTTTTTCAACGTAAAGTTTTGAGCAAAAATATAAATTAAAGAGCGTTGTGTTCCCAATTTGGATGTAACTCAAAAAAAGGTAATATCACACGTTGTTTTAATAAAAAGTATTATGATAATTATAACTGGTTAGCAGGCTGTGTACACACAAATTATTTTGTTTCCTGTGTATATTATTTTCAAAACATGATAGTAAAAATGTTTGGGGTTTTTGATATTCAGATTTACATAATTTTCACAAAGCCCCCTCTAAATACGATTCTTCGGAAAAACATTTAGATTCTTATTTAAAGTACCAAATTTTTGGAAAAGGTAGAATAGATGACGTGGCCTCGACGAATCGCTTAATAAACGAAAAATATGGTCCACGCTCAGACGATGGGCCCGCGGGGCGTTGAATTCCGTCAGCTGTTGCCACGATGCAACAATGGCTAAATGTATTTGTGAAAAAATATAACATACATAGTGTAAAAAGATTAGAAACGATTAGGTTTCGTATAAAGAAAAAATAACGTTGTATAAACACAGAGATTTGGTTGTGTATGTATGCATACACTTTTCTAAATTTATATGTACTTTTTAAGTATATCTGGGACACCAATGACTGAAGGTGAAGGAAAACATCTTGAGGAAACCTGGACTTTAAGTCTGAAATCGCCAACCCCCATTGAGCAAGCGTGGTGATTACGCTCAATCCTTCTCTGTATGAGAGGAGATCTGTGCCCAGCAGTGGGACGGTAAAAAGATTGATAGTGATGATGATGATGATCTATGCATACCCTCAAAGAAATCTCTGTGCACGCCCCTGGGTGGAAATGATAGGAGTACTATTCCGTTCTCTTTGCAAAAGTCTAAAGAATGGATGTGTATATGAGACGAATGGTTATCCAATACCAGTAACACCTTATGTGACAGAGAAGCGTTCGTGTGTTTTTTAAAATGTTTAAGAAACACAACAAATTGCTCATCTTGCATCCATCCTGAAGGATTGCCTGTACCAATTGACCCCACTGGCCCGTCTCTGATAAAATGCTCCTGGTATCTAATCCGGGGAAATACGAACATTGGCGGAATTGCATTGCCCAATGCGTTAGCTGCAAATGCTAGTGTTACTAAATTGCCTCGTTCAGCAGAGGTAAGTGCACCCACCTGCCTCGTGCCACGTCTTGCTACAACTCTGTCAGGCTTCTGTACAGTTGTAACTCCGGTTTCGTCAACATTATAAATGTCCTGAGGTTCGAAGTGGTCCCTGTCCATAACAATTTGAAGGTTGTCATAAAACGCATCGACATTAGTTCGATTGAAACTAGTGGCTCTAGACAGGCTTGTAGCTTGTGCAGCGCGCACTGATAGTTCTGGATTTCTTTTCATAAATGAACGGAACCACTCTTCTCCAGCCATTTCATTTTCAATCCATGTGGACGGAGACTTTAAATTATATTTGATGGTAAGTTCAAACGCCAATTTTCTTACCTCCTTTGTGGAGAGCCCAAAATATATGTCAGCACAACGAATCAAGTATTTAGACAATTGACGCTCCTGATCATCTGTGAAAACTCTGTTGTGAGCCACGTATCCCATTCTTACAGTTTCTTCCCGGTCTTGGTCATCTTTATTTGCAGCATCCCTCTTTCGCTTATATCTCAATAGAGATACATAGTTTATGCCATATTTCTCTGCAGCTCGTCTCAAAGAAGTTCCTATTTTGACTTCTTCATAAGCGTTTTTGTACAACAAAAAGTCGCTTTCACCTCTTGAAGTCTTTCTTACACGTTTCCTAGGCATCTGCAATGAAAAAATATAATAAAACTATTGTTACAACCGTACCCACAAAAATCGTTACAACCGTACCCACCCCACCATTTTGGAAACAACATAGCCACAGGGGCGTGATATAATAACCTATACTTAAATGAACCAGCGTGTTTTAATCACTGAAATACAACAATTATGAATTAAAATACTCAAATACGATTATTACACAAACAATCAAATAATATCGTAAAGAAATTCATCAAAAATACTTACTTTTGCGCGGCTAAACACAATAGGCTCCTCTGTACGCGTAATGAGCGCGCGGAGTGCGACGCAACACTGAGAAACATGTCGGGACTTGCAACCCGCGTGACCCTCCCCTTGTACCCCTTCCCGTACCGCGTATAGTTTCTAAAATATTTGAGCTGTTACAATCGTACCCCGTTACAACCGTACCCAGTCTACCCTAAGTGTTTTTTATTATGTCAGTAAATGTTCCGTCTTCTGATAGTCGAGCAATTGAAGCCATTTGGAAACTTTACTTTTGAGTTTAAACTTAAACTAGTTAACTTAACCCTCAACTTATATGTAAGCTTCGGACAGACCGGGCCAGCACGAGAGTGTGGGACCGCGGCAGAATCATGGACTCCCGCGGCTCCGTGCGCACGTGACTGCAGAGACACCGGGGTTGTTTTTAGTCAGTAGCAGTCTGACAGACCCCGTCGCATTGAGGATTTTCCACTCCGGAACAAAAAAAAAGGTTGTCCAAAAATCAAAATCAAACTTGTTTATTTCAAATTAGCCATCCGTTGGTGCTTTTAAATAGTCCATGTCGGTTAGTCCAAGAAAAGTGAAGCTAAATTGCACGTTCTAAAGCGTAGATGGAGAAGAACGTGCAAGAAACTCCATGGATATATTTGAGAAAGTAGTAACGCGCATGACATTGTTTCAACCCACGACGTACAAGCCAACTATTGTTCGAGTGGCGAACCATTTTCTGGCTGAAATCTAGAATTCAGATTATGACATTATCAAATTATAAACATAACATCGGCTGCCGGCAGAAGTTACCACCCACCAAACAAAGTCTTGCCGCCAAGCGATTCGTCGTGTTCCGGCATGATGTCTGGTGAAACAGTACGGAGGACGGGTCTGAGCAGTTGTGTTGCGATGTGTGCCGGTTACGATGCACAAAATGTTGTTGTGTCAGGAGTTTGGAGGGTCTCCAGGTCAATCTCCCTCTGGCGCAGCATCGTGGATTTAAAATTGCATCACCTCGTTCAATTGCCGTCTTCCTGCCTGTTCGCTTAGTTTTTTTGAGTGAAAAGGCTTAATAAACTAGCGCGCTTTACCTTTTTCAGGCGGGACTGCGTTCAAGCACTAGTTTATTGTTATTAAAAAAAACCCTGTGATGTCTTAATGCAAGGTACAGGCTTCTCTACTCTCTGTTTAAAACTGTTAAGACCAAATCTTGTTGGAGGAGTTCAGGTCATTCAGCCACCGTCATCTGCATTACGCAGGACCCATTAGTGCGTACGTTTGGCCCATTGGTCTTCTGACATTCAGAAGATGTGTCCAATTTAATCTCCTAAGCTAGCCAACTTAATGGTAGCCTGCCATGTGACTTCATTTATTTATTTGCACTTTCGCACGAAGAAATGTACAGGGGCGGACTTAGTGCCTTAAGTATTCTCTACCAGTCAACCACGGGTGGTGAAGAGATTAGATGGCAGGTGCTTTAGTTGTAAACCATGACAAAGAAAAAAGTATCTTAACACTATTTAAACAAATACTTAAATAAGCTCTACACATACTATTACCAAAATTTATACTTATTGTATAAGTACAAAACTAAAACTCAGTTATTTTTGTTATAGCACGGATGATGGTATTCTTAGCCCTATCGGTTAATTTGATAGTCAGAATACTCCGTTACATAGCCTTTTGGTACAAGAACAAAGGACAGAGATAGCTTCTGAAAAATTACCTAATGAAATACCCAAACTATGGTTACCGGTCGCGAAAAATTCAGCAAAAAAGTTCTCGTATTAACTTCCACGCAATTTGTAACAGAAAAATATAACATAAACCCTTACAGGAAGGCCTCGTAACTCAATACAATGTCTTGATAGCAACTGTCTCCGAAACTCCGAATGGGAAGAGGAAAATGAAATTTGTCATCATCTGTGGCATTTGTCTAAAAGAGGGCTGGCGTACGGCGAGCGTCGTGTGTGGGTTTTGTTTTAATGTTTTTATGAGTTACATTGTTTTTTTTTTTTGTTACTTAAATGTCAGATGCTAAAACTAATCTACGGATTTGGAAGAAATTTAGCGCACAGATGGTTTATGACCAAGATTAACATGTAGAATAGTTTTTATCTGAATGTTCCCACTGCATCACAACTTATGCGAGAAAACAGCCAGAAACAATCGCCACACAGCCCAGAATGAAAAAAAATAAAAAATAAAAATATTTTATTCAAAAACTAAGTTGGTACAAACACCTCTCCTTTTAAGTTTTGAAAACACTTGCCAGGAGAGGCCGCTCTCCCTTAACTTGATTATATATTTTTTAGCAACTTAATTAAATAGAAACCAATAATTAAGAAAAAAAAAAATACAGGTGTTTAGTTCACACCTGTATTTCTCAATTATTGGTTTCAATTTAATTGCGCGAAATTAAATCTATGTGAGCGCAAACTAAAAGTAAGCAAGTGTGTGTGTGCAAGCGTGAGTAAGTATTTGTGTGTATGGTGTGTCTGTATTTGTGTATTGGACTGTGTGTGTATGTGTGTGTGATAATAAGGTGAAAGAATAAGAATAAGGTGTCCATAACAAAATTTCTGGCAAAGATTTCAATACCCTTCTCATAATAAAGCATCAAGTTCATGACCGAAGTAAGTACGTGTAAGTACTCACTTAGTCATCAAAAATCTTCAAACTACAACAAAAATGAGTAACATGAAATATTACACAAGCGTAATAAACATAAACACTGAAAAATAAACCTTATTAAGTATGTTAATACATTCTATTTTATTATGTTATCCGAACCACGTTCGCAGTATAACAACTTGCCAAGATAAGCTAAACGCAGCCATTTTATCACAAAATCTACATGTTTATGAAAGCTTTAACGTACTCACTGCAGTTGCATTTGGCCGCGTGAAATAATTTCAAGAGATAATCTCTAATTCAGCCACTGATAGAATTATTGCACTCGAATGGATAGCTTGGAGCGTAGCCAACGAAACGAACGACCCTTACTCCCTTCAAAGGAAGTTAATTTTCAATACAAAACCCGTAAAGTTCAAATTTCATTGAACTGTTGCCGAATTTTTCGTTCAACAGAATTTCGACTCAATCTGCTAAGTTAAAAGAATAGTTTTCCTTAGTCAATTCTTGTCTATGCAATTACGAAAAAAAAAGAAACGGCCAGGAAGAATGGGCTTCTAGAATTAAAAAAAAAAATGAAACGAATTTATTGCAATTTTCTCGTGCTTAATTTTGATAGATACAGATTTTCTCAACATTCGAAATTGGAACCCTAAACAAATGCTTGAATGGTAAAAGCTAAATAAAGAATGTAGCACAATGTTGATAATTACCGATTTCAATAAACTGAGGGAACCTTAGAGACCTTGTAGCCACCGGACACTTTTATTTAAATCAGTTTTCAATACTTAGACATACTAAAAAGAACCATCGAAAATCATTTATTTGCAGTAAACATGAACACAAAAGAACAAGCTGGGAAAAACTATACGCAACATTCACGAGCTCACATGATCGAATCAGGAATGAGGAGATTCGTAGAAGAACGAAAGTCGCCGACATAGCCCAGCGCATTAGATATATGAATTGTCAGTGAGCGGGGTACATAGTACGTGGAGCTGATGACCGATGGGGCAGAAAGGCTCTTGAATGGCGACCACGTACCGGCAAGCGCAGCGTCGGACACCTACCGACTAGGTAGTCGGATGACCTGACCAAAATCGCAGGGAAGCGCTGGATGCAGGCCGCGTCCAACCGTTCTTTTTGGAAATCCTTGGGGGAGGCCTATGTCCAGAAGTGGACTTCATGTGGCTGAGATGATGATGACGATGATGATATGGATATACTCGTATCTTATAATAATAATTAAAGAACCATATTATTATAACTGTAACCGCCTGACGTCTATTAACGAAGCTGCGTATTGAAAACTCGTTCAATTTTAGTTAACTTATTATAGCTTATCTTCGCCCAAAATCCTAATTTTACGATGAAAATCTGTATTTTACATAAGATTAGAATACTTTTTATTATTTACAGCATATCAATTACTAAACATAAAAATAAAGATTTTACAAAGGGTAATACAATTAATTATAAATAAAAAAATGAATAATGATATGTATACGGACAAATCACACAGATTGAGCTAGCCCCAAAGTAAGCTCGAGACTTGAGTTATGGGATACTAACTCAACGATACTATATTTATAATAGATACATATATAGATAAACATCCAAGACCCAGGTCAATCAGGAAAAGATCGTATTCCATCATGACCTGGCCGGGGATCGAACCCAGGGCCTCCACGTCGCCGGCAGGCATGTTGACCGCTGCGCCACGGAGGTCGCGGTCTGATCGGTAAGAGCTATCTTTTACAAACAACCTCTGGATGGAATACCAAGGAGAAGAAAAGACGATTAGTGTAAGTAAAGTTTTAAAGCTAAAATTTTCCACCAATCAACTTTGAATCTAATTACCTAGCGACGAAGTTTTTTTTTTTTTAATAATTATAAACTAGCGCTTGACCGCAATCCCGCCTGATGGTAAGCAGTGATGTGATCGTAGATGGTAAAGCGCGCTAAACTAGCGCGCTTTACCATATAGCAACCGTGGACGAGGAAATTAAAAATGTGTAAATAAAAACGTATCAATAAAAAAAAAACACACGAAATAATTATAATTATCTTCCTGCTCTCATCATTATTGGCAGCCTTGTTCAACCTAAGATAAACTTGCAGGAAGCCTCATTCAAAGAAATTTTATTTCATCATCATCATCACAGCCTCTACTCGTACACTGCTGGCCTCTTCCATGGCACGCCAACAAGCTCGATCCTGAGCAGTTCTCCACCAGCCACTACCAGCCACCTTTCTGATGTCGTCGCTCCATCTCGCCCAAGGGCGTCCTACGCTACGTTTGCCGAGACGCGGCTATCTTATTTAATAATACTAAAATCATTATTACAGTTTTTTTTTTAATAATTATAAACTAGCGCTTGACCGCAATCCCGCCTGATGGTAAGAAGTGATGCGATCGTTGATGGTAAAGCGCGCTAGTTTATTAAGAGCCTATTCACTCAGAAAAACTGAGCGAATAGGAAGGAAGATGGCAGTTGAGCGAGGTGATGCAATATTAAACCCAACAACACGACCAACGATGTTGCGCCAAAGGGAGACTGATCTGAAGACCCTCCACGACCAAACTCCCAACACAACAACATTAGGCGCATCGTACCCGGCACACATCGCAACACAACTGCTCAGACCCGTCCTCCGTACGGCTTTACCAGACATCATGCCGGAACACGACAAATCGCTTGGCGGCAAGGCTTCGTCTGGTGGTTGAAATCTATTAATGAAATTTGGCAGATTATAGTAGGTACTAGCTTTATGTACTGGTGTAGGTATGTACATAAAAAAAAAAAAAAAACAATTTTTCTAAACCCATAAATATTCAGAGAAAAATTTACTCTGTCAAGACGTTTGGTTTATTCAAAATAAGCAATTAAGCATACTTACTTAAAAGCTAATTATAGAAACTCGAGGGCCACTCGCTACGGGAGGGTCGCGAGCCAAATATAGAGTATTTAATAATAATCTTATAATAAATACCTTTCCACACAAACCAGGCCACTGCGGTCTGCGGTGTCCGTTATAATTCCGCGGCAAATTTTAATTCATATTATTTATAATATGAATTTGGGGTGGGTATTAATAGGGGATTTACAATTCATTCTCATAATATTTAGTTGTTAGTATACGCAATAAATTGTGTTGATTATGTAGTTTTTGATCCGCACCGCAATTATGTAATAGACTCTTAATCACAAATTGAACCATTTTATCAATAGTCCAATGGCGATTTAATTTTATACTATTTTTTTTCAGTGTTCAGGTTCAGTTTGTTCTTTTAATCATCATAAATCATAATTCGTTAATTTTCTCAATCTATACTAATATTAGCTGAAGAGATTTTTTGTTTGTTTGTTTGAACGCGCTAATAGCAGGAACTACTGGACCGATTTCAAAAATTCTTATTGCGTTGGATAGCTCGTTAATCCAGGAAGGCTTTAGGCTATATAACATCACGCTGCGATCAATAGGAGCGGAGGAATTGTTAATTAATGTTTAATCAGAATTTATATGCAAATGATTATAATATTTTTTTTATGTCACCTATTGTTTAATTTCCTGCCTATTTTTATTTAATTATTTTTGTATGTATATTTTTCAATTTTAATATCAATTAAGTTTTAATTATGTATCTAATGTAAACCTTTTTTTGTGCATGTGTAGTTAACCTGTAATTAATTAATGCACTTGTAAGTGTTACTCTAGTCATCAAATCTCAATAATGTACAGTGTAAACAATTGATGGTTAACCTAAATAAATAAAATTTTGAAGCCATCCATTCCTTTATTCTTTTATATATCGGTCTGCTTAGCAATATATATAACCTATTAAATGTTGTATGTTACTCTTTTAGATTTTTGGATTTAGATGAAATTAAGTACATAGATAGTTTATAACCAGGAATGCCACATAGGATATTTTTTATTCCGATATTTCCACGGGATCGAACCATACACGGGTGATACCATGGGAAGGAGTTAGTGTAATTTAAATATATAAATGAAAACACAAACACATAATCTATCAGAACAACACATTTGCTTCTTCCTCTTCATCTTCTTAGCCTATAGAGGTTTTGTAGATATAAAGGTCGACGGGGTTCGTGGCACCGTGGTAAAAAAAAATATTTTAAAGGAAAGATGTTGTTCGGTGAAAAGTTTATATTGAAGTAAGCGCTAAGGTAAACAAGGCTTTCAAATAAAATAAAAATAGAATAGAACACAATGAAAATAATAAAACGTGCCAGTAGGCTCTAAGGCCTGGTTTACACAGCTGAGATTAGGCATAATCTACAACAAGAGGTCTACTGTTGGACAAAGGCTTTACATGATGACTGGTCTTGTGCTGCCCGCATCCATAGGCTTCCCGCTACAAAACATTTGCTTCATCATCATCAACAAACTTTTTATCGTCCCACAGCTGGGCATAGGTCTCCTCTCATACAGAGAAGGATTGAGCGTAATCATCACGCTTGCTCAATGCGGGTTGGTGATTTCAGACTTAAAGTCCAGGTTTCCTCAAGATGTTTTCTTTCACCTTATAATCAGTCATTGGTGTCCAAAATTTGCTTGGTTAATAAAAAACAAAGCTATGAAATACCAAGTCAATCATCGCAGCGATTACCACCGTTCGTGTGAAAACTACTTTACACTACAAAAATTAAAAAGGAATAAGACTACTTGTTGACAGACGCGAGGTGAACTCTATGGAATATTTATGGGATTTTTTTTCCCCTGTAAGTGATTCTATTTAGGAAGATGTAATAAATGCTGAATGATTTCCTGTCGTAAAATACTTTATGGCTTGTGGAAGCACTTAATGTTGTGTAAAATTGACGTGGATATCTGCAATGCATTTTTATTAGCAAATATATCCTTTAGCCATCATATTTGTTCTTTCCGACTATGTTTGAGTTGACTTCCTTCTCAGATTTTTTTAAAATAAATTATAAACTAGTGTTTGACCGCAATCCCACCTGATGGTAAGTAGTGATACAATCGTTAATGGTAAAGCGTGCTAGTTTATTAAGATCCTATTCACTTTAGCCTTGAAGATACCTAAATTGTAGTCCGACGGAAACACAGCCGCTGGCAAATTGTTTAAATGCCTCGATTTACGCGTTATAAAAGAGGAGGCGACTTCGTTCTGATCGTATCGATGTAATTGCGTTACACACTATCACCAGAAATGCGTTTCGTTTTGACAGCTCAACAGCATTAAATGCGTTACACACTATCACCAGTAATGCGTTTCGTTTTGACAACTCTACAGCATTAATAGGGATGTATCCAAGGCGATGAAAATCAAAAAATTAATTAATCCGTCTTATAGATAATAAAAAAAATTAAGACACGTATTTTTTATTTTGTCGAAATTACCAAAAACTATTGACATATAGCGTTAATACGCTATATCTCAATAGTTTTTGATAATTTCGCATTGCTGGTGATAGTGTGTGTGGTAGTTACGGAGTGGGGGGTTAATTACGTCACGCCGTGGCATATTTTGTAGCACGACGTGACGTCATGCGACATTTAAAATCAATATATCTTCCTAAGTATTTTAAAGAAAGAAAAAATAAAAAATACGTGTTCAATATTTTTTATAAATCTATCTGATGGACATTAAATTATTTTTAGGATACAACCCAATTGCGTTACACACTATCACCAGCAATGCGTTTCGTTTTGACAGCTCAACAGCATTCATTGCGTTATTTACGTTGTTGAGGAACATTTTCCAATATGTGAAGTAATGGATTAGTTACTTCTATCTGTCAAAATAATTCACGTTATTATTAGTAGTGTGTTACACAATTTGGGTGTTTACTGAATATTTTGAGTTCGCAACCTAATAAGGTAGTAGTGGTAGCCTAGTGGTTAAAACACCAGCCTCTCAAGTATAAATGTGCGGGTTCGATTCCAGATCAGGCAAGTACCAATGTAACTTTTCTAAGTTATACATATGTACTCTCTAAGTATATCTTGGAAACCAATGACTAATTACAAGGTGAAGGAAAACATCTTGAGGAAACCTGGACTTTAAGTCTGAAATCGCCAACCCGCATTGAGCAAGCGTGGTGATTACGCTCAATCCTTCTCTGTATGAGAGGAGACCTGTGCCCAGCAGTGGGACGATAAAAAGTTTGATGATGATGATTGCACCCGTGCGAAGTGGGGCCGGGTCGCTAGTTCTTAATAAAATAGTGAGCTATTCCATCAACGATTGTATCACTGCTTACCATTAGGCGGGATCCGTGGTCAACAACTAGTATATAGCTTTAAAAATATGCGTACTCAATTAGTGGAGGTATGAGGAACAGGTTGAAAGCTCACTCATCCTCAATAGAAAAGAAAGGATCCTTCGATCAGACTGGTATTGTCTGGCGGGCCCTTTATTAAATACTCAGGCACTTCTTCATAGGAAACGACCAATTGGGACCGTGCGCAATTGGGACCCAGTGCAATTGAGACCAAGTGTAATAAAGATCTAGTGCGATTTTAACCTAGCTTTTGTGTATCGTATTCACACAACCCCGTAAAATAATGCTATCACAATAATCATGAAACAATTCTACACTGAGGATTTTAAATGCAAAGTAATTTGCAAGAAGCCTTAATTGTAACAAAATACATGACACGTCTCTTTGAGATCATTTTAACGATGAAACAATAAAAGTTAATTCCACAAACCCCGTTTAAATCCTTGATGATTTCCCACCCAAAAACAACCCTGAACCTCATGCATGTATAGAGAGATTTGACAGCACAGAACCATCACCAATATCGTGATTAAAATAGCAATAAGTATTGGTAATGTAAATAAGGCTTCAGCTTAAGATACTTTGCAAAAGACCAATCAATTTTATACGCCCGTAAAATATCTTATATAAATTCAATTACTTACCTATCTATATCAGGAAATGGTCCCTATTTATATCTCAGCAATATCCGTTGAAACCAGCCTATTTATAAGGAGTATCTTTTTTATAAGTAGTAGCAACACAAACGTATAGGAACAGAAGGTCTGGTTCTCACAGCGAGCGACTGCATGCATACACATATAATATATTCGTTTGACATACAGAGACTCGCAACCAGAATTGTCAACTATCGTATTACCCATTTACTGGGTAACTGGGTAATAGAAGTCAGGTTGCCAGTCAGTTAATATAAAAGATTGGTATTCAGCAGCACTGTTGCTTTGGTTAGACTGGAAGCCAACTCTTAAGTAGTTCGGTAAAAGCAAAAAAAGGTAATCTTACTGCCAAGAGATTCGCCGTGTTCTGGCATGATGTCTTGTGAACCCGTACGGAGGACAGGCCTGAGCAGTTGTGTTGCGATGTCTGCCGGGTATGATGTGCCAAATGTTGTGGTGTCGGGAGTATAGTATAGCAAATATTGATAATATTATACTGTTATAAAGTATTTTTTTGGACTACTACAATTTTTATATAACAAGATCAACTCTTTTTAAGTTTACGCATACAATATATGTGACGTTTGACGCCACGGTTCGCGAAGTGGTTGGCAATAGGGATGTATCCAAGGTATGAAAATCAAAAAAATAATTAGTCCGTCTTACAGATAATAATAAAAATTAAGACCCGTATTTTTTATTTTGTCTTAATTACCAAAAATTACTGAGATATAGCGTATTAAAGTTACAGAGTGGGGGCTAATTACGTCACGCCGTTCTATATTTTGCACCATGGCGTGACGTCATGCGACATTTCAAATCAATATATCTTCCTAAGTATTTGAATAAAAGAAAAAATAAAAAATACCTGTTCAATATTTTTTATAAAGCTATCTGACGGACATTAAATAATTTTTTAGGATACAAGCCAATTGACTGTTGCGCTGTATGTCACGGCTTTCTATTCCCGTACCGAATAAATAGTTGTATAACCTACAAGTAGTTGTTCAGGGTCTGGTTGGTTGTGTATGTGAGTCAAAATGTTTGTTACGATACAGAAGAAACTGCTAGTGTGGGGTAAAAAAATAATAATTCTAAAACATTAATAACCTTGCAGGACAGGATTACTAATATCATTTATTACTAAAATACATTTACCAACAATAAACCTTTAAAATTTTCTTGTTCTATTTGACCCCCACTCTCCATCGCTGAACTTTGTACTACATACGGCACTTTGTTTCTTCAGCTAGTGCTGTTTTTTGCTTCGCGTAGAGAACAAAACTTGTTGCCGGTATAATATGTCGATAAAGGTTTTTTTCTATTAAAAACTAGTGACTCACTTCTACTAGGTTGCCAATCATCATCATCTCAGCGTAAATCCCAGTCGCATCCGAAGCTTTCTCAGCTTTGGAGTCTGGGGTCCGAAGGCGATATCGAAGCATTGCAGTTAGACCAATTATTGAACCTTCGAGGGCTCCAACAACTCGTAACGACTGCCATTAGATGTTCGTATGGCAACCGGGATCAACGGCTTAACGTGCTTTCTGAGGCACGACCAGACCAGTGCAAATATTCGCAGTCATGCATACAAATATTTGCACTGCGTGGGATCTAACCCGCGCTTCGTTGCGCAGCGGCTGCGTTCGCTACTGCTACACCACGGAGGCTGTCTACTAGATTGTCAGTACGCCATGTAATTCTAGGATATGTTGTACTCGACGATGTGTCCGTGACGCTGTTTCCGCTCGCAGTACAGCGTGGTACTTCTGAACCATATCTATGTTGTGGACCCCAGTCTAGCCATTAAGGCAACTGGTATATCTAGTCTAAGAGGAAATTAATTCATAAATGGGAACGTTAGAAACGCGATAGAGTTTCTAGTTTAGACATAGAATGAATACATGTATGGGTGGAAGCAGTTTAGAATGAGTTTTTGTTGGAGATTTAGATTCTAAGAAGCCTGAGGATACTGATTGGGCAATAGATGCAGGTTTTTATAGGATTCTTAGGATACAATCTAGGAAAAAACCATGGACATATGTACCTAGGACCTAGGTATGTCTCTGGTAATAAAGACATAATTATGTAGATACTAGCTGCACCACACAGTTTCACCGGAATAAGTTTAATGCCCGTGGGAATATCGGAATAAAAAGTATGCCATGTATTATTTCTGATTATTCATTCTCTCGGTGCCAAATTTCATCCAAATGCATTCAGTAGTTTTTGCGTGAAATAGTAACAAACATCCATCCATCCGTCTTCATGTACTTTCGCATTTATAATATTAGTAGGATGTGTCTAATTTTTGTGAGAAAATTATATTTTAAAAAACTAAAAAAAATCCTGTATTCGGTTGACTATTTCTTTAACAATCAGCCCGTACGATTGATAAATAGTCAGCCAGTCAACCAATGATACTATAGTTTCCAAAAGTCGCTTTGTTCATCCGTGCGTAACACACACACTTTGACGCAAATAGCTTTTACATTGCTTCACGTGTCCGAAAAATTTGTCTGCTCAGGAACTGAACAGTTGAACTGTCAAAATGTAACCCATTGCTACTGATAGTCATCATCATTTCAGCCGAAAGACATCCACTGCTGGACATAGGCCTCCCCCAAGATTCTCCACGACGACCGGTCCTGCGCCTCCCGCATCCAGCGGTTTCCCGCGACCTTCACCAGGTCGTCAGTCCACCTTGTCGGGGGCCTACCCACGCTACGTCTTCCGGTGTGTGGTCGCCACTCGAGAACCTGTCGGCCCCATCGGGCATCGGTCCTACGGGCAATGTGTCCAGCCCATTGCCACTTCAGTGTTGCAATTCTTCGGGTTATGTCGGTTACTCTCGTTCTTCTGCGGATCTCCTCATTCCTGATTCGATCGCGCAGTGAAACCCCAAGCATAGCCCTCTCCATTGCCCTTTGAGCGAATTTGAGCCTTCTTATAAGGCCCATTGTTCAACCTCCCCCAAGCCGTCTGGTCCTCGTGGGGGAAAATGACCAACACCCTCTAAAGACAACCAAACATACCTTGGACATACACATAGCTACTTTTAATACAAGATCATTACGAACTACCGAGAAGCTTCTTGAACTGGAATTAGCCATAGCCGAAATGAAATGGGATATAATAGGAATCAGCGAAATGAGAAGATATGGGGAAGGGATAGAAGATTACGGAAACTACATTCTACAATACAAAGGTGAGACACCAGGATCGTATGGAGTGGGATTTTTAATCAAAAAGAAACTTGCAAACAGTATAGAAGAAATCAAAGGAATTTCCGAAAGAATAACTGTTCTTAACATTACGCTACCCCTAAAAAATGCCGAAAAGTGGTCTATCATTCAAGCATATTCACCAACAGAGTCGGAGAAACGTGAAGACATAACGAAAATTGAAAAATTCTACGACGATCTACAAATGAATATTCAGAACTGTTACAAAAACATTATTGTGATGGGCGATTTTAATGGACAAATAGGATTGAGGAAAAATAATGGAGAAGAATACACTGTGGGAGAATATGGACATGGTAAAAGAAGCAAAAATGGAGCCAGGTTAGTAACCTTTGCTCTAGAAAATAAACTAAGGATCCTCAACAGTTTCTACAAGAAAAAGAAAACGAAGAAGTGGACATGGATTTCCCCAAACGGACTCTATAAAAATGAAATTGATTTTATCATGTCTAATAACTATAAAGTAATCCAGGATGTATCAGTTATCCAGAATCTAAACTTTCATTCAGACCACAGAATGGTTCGTGCCAAATTAACAGGCGCACCCATAAAGAAAAAGAGAAGATTTCAAACTGATAGCTCAGCCATTATATGCACCGGGGATAGCAAACAACTTACGACCAACCTACAAGTTTCAATAGAAACAGAACATTTAAAATCTTTATCAATTCAAACAAAATATGCAAAATTTATAAATTTATTAAAAACAGAAACAAAGAAAGTAAATACAGATAGCAAAATGATAATTTCAAGCGAAACACAACAGCTGCTGCAAGAAAGGAAAGAACTATCACAGAGCAAAGAAAAGAAAATTAACCGTCAAAAAATATCAGATATTAGTAAAAAAATAAACGAAAACATTAGAAAAGATAGGAAACTAAAAAGACAAAACACATTGAAAAAACATATCGAGAGAACTGGCGGAATAAAAAAGGCGATCAAGGAACTAACCATTAAAAAAGATTGGATGCTAAACACGAAGACTAAAGATGGAAACTATACAAATAAAAGACCGGAAATACTCAAAATAGCTACCGATTACTATCGAAACCTGTACCAAAGTAAAAACCCAAAGGAAGTGCCGAGATATAGAAATATAGCAGACTCTGAACCAGTACCAAAAATATTAATTGAGGAAACCATAAGAGCAATAAAAACACAAAAGCCGGATAAGAGTCCTGGAACTGACCAAATTACAAATGAATTATTAAAGTCTACTATAACCGCGATTGCTCCAATTTTAACAGAAATATTTAACGAAATTATAGAAACCGAAAATATACCTGCAGACTGGACAAAATCAACAATAGTATTGTTACATAAGAAAGGAGATCGAGGAGAAATAGAAAACTATCGACCAATTAGTTTAATGTCCAACTTGTATAAAGTTTTTTCCAAAATAATCTTATTCCGATTGACATCTATACTTGAAGAAAACCAACCAAAAGAACAGGCAGGCTTCCGTAGCAAATTTTCAACAATAGATCACATACATGTACTAAGACAAGTACTACAGAAATACAAGGAATACAACAAGACTTACTATCTGGGATTTGTTGACTATAATAAAGCCTTTGACTCATTGGAACACAACTATATCTGGGAAGCTCTACACACTCAGGGAATACATGGAAAGTACATTAGAATACTAAAGAACATCTACTCAAAAAGCACAGCCCAAGTCAGGCTAGAAGCCACGGGAGAAGAGTTTTCTATAGAGAGAGGTGTCCGCCAAGGTGACCCCATTTCACCCAAGCTGTTTTCAGCGGCTCTGGAGATGATATTCAGGAATCTAGATTGGGATAAAAATGGACTTAACATAAACGGTGAAAACTTAAACCATCTACGTTTTGCAGACGATCTGATTCTATTTTCCGAGTGCCCAAAAATGTTAGAACAAATGCTGCAACAACTGTCAGACCAAAGTAGAATAGCAGGGCTCTCAATGAACACGAGTAAGACTAAAATTCTAACTAATGCCTCACAAACATATGAAATAAAAGTAAACAAAGAAAAAATCGAATACGTGGAAGAATACATATACTTAGGGCAGCTAATAGCTGTAAATGATACCATGCCAAAGGAAATTGACAGAAGAATAGCCAACACTTGGAAGAGATTTTGGTCTCTTAGCGAAGTAATGAAAAGCAAGGACATGCCAATGAAAGAAAAGCGGAAAGTGTATAATATATGTATTTTGCCATGCTTGACATATGGTTGCCAAACATGGGCATTAACAGAACAATTAATAAATAAAATAAACGTATGTCAAAACGGAATAGAAAGAAGTGTTATAGGAGTGAAAAGAAAAGATAAAATAAGATTAGAAGAAATAAAAAATAAGACAAAATTTAAGGAAGCGAAAAAAGTGTATAAAACATTGAAATGGAAATGGGCAGGGCATATGCTAAGAGAGGAAAACGAGAAATGGACCAAGATAATATCAGAATGGTACCCTAGGGATGGTAAAAGAAGCAAAGGGCGACAAACGAAGCGCTGGGAAGATGAATTTAAGAGAGTGGCTGGTCCAGTATGGAGGAGGAAGGCTAAAGACAGAGAGACATGGAAGTCCTTAGAGGAGGCCTTTGTCGAAGGACAAGCTGTTGCCGATCAATAAAAAATATATATATAAAAAAAAAAAAAAAAAAAAAAAAAAACATTATAATTTAGATATTAAGAAAGATAATAAATAGTTATAAGATTAAGTTGTAAATTTAAACAGCAATAAAGGCTTATTTTATTTTATTTTATTTTTATAAGGCCCATTGTTAGCGACCACGTCTCAATTCCATAAGTCATCACTGGCAACACACGCTGGTCGAAGACTTTTGTCTTGAAACACTGCGGTATTTTCGACGAGAAGATTCTACGTAGCTTTCCGAAACGAATGATAGTACTAAAATAAAATCCAATATAATTCATTCTTCGTTTATTCTCATTTTATGTTAAACAAAAGACTCTTTATAAAATCATATTACGTCACATCACATCTTACAATTTCAGTATCTATAAGTAACCAAACCAAACCATTCTTTTCGACCGCATTTTTACAACTGAAATTGTTATCACCCTTATAGGAACTTATGGTAAAGCAATAAAGATATTGAGTATTGAGTATAGTGTTTTACGCAATTACCCTGAATAACAGAACATAATTTTATTGATTAATAATAAGAAAACAAATTACTTACTTATACTTGACAGAACGAGGATCTTCCTGTAAGTATCTAGATTATTTTAGATCTTATTCTACATTTGTCAAAAACGATCTTGACGTTTTTTGTACGACACGCACAATAGAAAGTTGGTAATGTAATGTTCATTTCACTTATTTCTTTTAGGAAAGAAACCAAAGGTTTCGAAAAAAAAATCGCTCTATACGGTTTGTAATGACGATTGTTGGCTTGGTAGAACTAATAGAAAGAAATGACTAGCGTGAAACAAAAATAATCAATTTATTTATGAGGTTGCAAACATTCTATGATTATAGAAAAGGCTAAAATAATCTTCATCTGAGCGTGCCCTGAGAACTGCTTCTGAAATTTTTCAAAAACCTAATAAAACTAGGCCCTAGAGTGGAACCCAAAGACCATCTAAAATATAAGGTACCTATATTCTAAACACCGACAAATTGAATGACCAAACCCAATTAAATAAGATACAATAACCCTAAACCTATTCATGCAATAAACATACAAGATATAGTAATAAATTAACACACAGAACAGGAATATTCATAAACAAGCTAAGCTATATAGTACAAAAACTTATTTCACCTACCAACTACCGTATGAATATTCATTGTGAATTTTATTCATGAATATAACCCATGCAAATGGCGGCACCCGTATAATTTAATTGAGCTCAACACTGGAGCTTAAATTAGCTGAAACTATTCAAAGAATCTGAGTAGATCATTTGTCGGGATTATGGCTGGAAGAGCTTGCTAAGTCGGTATGATACTGACATAAAGGGATTGAAGACTCAGAAGATTTTTATAGTCTCTAGTAGTAGTAATCGGAGCGTTATTGATTGGTTTAATTTCTCAGGTTGGAAAAAGTGTTACACGCCATAGATGGGACAAGACACCCTTTCTCTTACCAGGGGTGACTCCAGGGTGTATAAGCAGTAGGAATATTATGGGCTGATGATTCTGCTATTATGCATTAAGTCTACTTTCAGAAGTACAGTACAAATTGGTTTGTTACTAGAAACTTTGGAAGAATTATCTTTTCAACAGAATCATTTGTATTGAACAGGGAGACATTAAAATAAAATTTCGCATCTGAAATTCTCTAACTCCTCACATAATTATAGATGCCAAAATTTTCAATGTAATTGAAGCAAAATCTCGACTTCCGCTAACTTAATACTGAACATCTAAGGATGAATTAAGAACATTGAAATTCAACTTTGCGAACCTAACTTCGTTCCCGTATCTCACACTATGCAAAACTTAAGACAGTACGGCTTTGTATTTTACGCGAATTATCTTTTTGAATGGATCTCTTAGTTTTGGAAATGTGCGATCTCATCGAAATGTTTGAGCCTTTGTCTTTTGACAGGCAGGAAGACTTCGCGATTCTCTTTGGTTGAATTAATTGTTATATGACAATCGTTTACCTGAATAATTTCTGTTGGTAGGAGTTTATAATGACAATTTCTGTTTCTACGTAAAATTCGTTACCATGCTTTAATTGAATTTTCTATTTTGTTTATCAAAATTTGCTTTTCGTGTTAGGAAATAAGCACAGAATACCTATTCAAGAAAACCTCTTTTTCTGAATGGGTAGTGATTAAATGATAGCGTGTCAGACTTTTACTGACTAAAACTCACTCTTGTTCCTCCTCCCGTGTTCCGTGTTATCAAAATTTGCTTTTTGTTTTAGTTAGGAAAGAAACACAGAATACATATTCAAGAACACCACTTCACTAACAATTCAGATAAAAAAATGCAGCACTTTTATCAGACTAGCTTCACCTAATTGCAATCATTACTCGTACAAAATCCAATGCCAAGAAAATACCAGTGAATAAAAAGTTAACACAATTCTTTTATATTCCCTTATTTAAGTTTTCACGCCTCACTTAAATCCAACAGTTTCAACATTTGCTGAATCGTCCGTCCAGGGTTCCTTATTAACACTCCTCCCATTCAGATCTTTATCACTGTCATCTGCAGCTTCATGGCCCATATCAGTAGACTTTATCTCAAGATTCTCAACTAAAACCTTAGCAATATAGTTTTATGTAAGAATCCTCAATACGTTTAGAATAAGCACGTACTTGATACACCTGGTTTCTCAACCATCTTTTTGTATGGTTAGCAATGTTTACAGTATACCAATTTCAACTTTATTAGTAAGAATATAAGGCTGGAAGATAATGTACCACACCCACATTGACAAGTGTACATACATATATAAAAGTCTGAACTTTATAACATTTTTAAGGAATTTATCTTATTGGTTTACAGCAAAGCAGCGCGTTGGGACCTTTTATTTTTTGTACAGTATTTTCTGTTTTAAGCACTGCATTTTTAATTTATGTTTGAAACAATAAGAAAGAAGAATATTATTGTAAAAAAAATACTCTAGTTATGACGCTTTACAATAAATCACATTCATAAAATAAACATTAATTGTTCACTATGCTTCAATTACCTGAAGTCATTGACTAAATAGATGCAGTATGCATGAGTTTTGAATTAAACCAATCTTGTTTATAACATGTCTTCAATATAATAATAGCATGGAAAAATGAACACTTTACAACACAGAAATTGTGTTTTTATTAACAAAGTAATACTTCTTACAATAGGAGGCACTCGATAGTTAAAAATAAGACCTACATTGAGATTCCTTTGAGGGAAATTCCACAAAAGAGCCGTGTTATATGTATTATCTCTTTCTCACAGTTTAAATTGGTTTAAGATAGAAAGAGATGGGCAATGCAATTCTGTCAAACAAGCGGTGGTCTTACCACTTTACCACGTATTTACGAGATCGCAATACGAAAAACGTTATTTAAAATAAATTTAATAAATAAGGTGAAATATTTAGTAATAATGGAAATGATGTTTTTTCAACATTATTTATTTATTTAAGCTAACTATCTGTGCCCCGTAAGTTTACCAGCATGTGTTTTAATTTCGTGGAAATTTTAGAATAAAAAGTATCTCATACCTTAATCTGGGTCATGGACTACATATGTACCAAATTTTATCCAAATCTATTGAGTCGTTTTAGCGTCAACAAACATACAATTACACAAAAAATCAAATCTTTTATCATTATAATTATAGTTCGTTGGCAGAAGTTACCACCCACCAGACAAAGCTTTGCCGCTAAGCGATTTGTCTTGTTCCGGCATGATGTCTGGTGATGCCGTACGGAGGACGGGTCTGAGCAGTTGTGTTGCGATGTGTGCCGGGTGCGATGCGCCTAATGTTGTTGTGTTGGGGGTTTGGTCGTGGAGGATCTTCAGATCAATCTCCCTTTGGCGCAGCATCGTAGGTCGTGTTGTTGGGTTTAACATTGCATCACCTCGCTCAACTGCCGTCTTCCTTCCTATTCGCTCAGTTTTTCAAAGTGAATAGGCTCTTAATAAACTAGCGCGCTTTACCATCAACGATCGCATCACTGCTTACCATCAGGCGGGATTGCGGTCAAACGCTAGTTTATAACCATTAAAAAAAAAATCATCTTGTACTGATCACGCCAATGATCTAATGATATATAAAGGGTGTATCTGACATCGACGCACAAACGAATACCATGGATCCAGTACATGATTCTGAACCCCCCCCAGTGGTGGAATTTTTCGTCGGCTTTGTAATGATTAAAAAAAATGTATGTAGTTTTTTTTCACTTTAAACGTTCATAATTGCTATACTTTTATAACCCAATAAGATTTTAAAGTAAAGATTAATTAATTCACAAACATGTCGAAGCGACATGTTTGTGAATCATCGGCTGCATCTTAGTACCAGTATTTCAGTTGAAGAACTCAAATACTGGTATTAAGATGCAGCCGGTTAGACTGTAATCTTACCCCAACACAGCTGGAGTAAGGTAGATAATGATGATGATGATTCATTCCCCCTAATTGCGTAACAGACTATTACTATCAGTTCAGTATCAGCAGTCATTTCGCAGCCTATTGCTAATCCATTGCTTTATGTGTCCGAAACTGTGTCTGCTCAACAACTTAAATAACGGAATGAATGTTGTGGAACTGTCAAAATAAAACCATTTGCTACTGATACTTTGTTACGCATTTAACCTCCAGTACTCAAATGTTTTAGCACACAGTGGCGCCGATTCTGTTAATCCTAAACTAAACTAATTTTAAGTTATGTGCATCTTCTTCTTTCCATTTTGTTAAGAAAAGGATAGAAGATAACATTTTAATTGAAACCTGTCAAATTCAAATATTCCATAGACAGTTCAAACGCGATTATAAACATGGCGACTAAAAATACGCCAGTTTACGTCAGGAGCGCACTAATTTGACAGGTCTTAACTGACATTTATCTTCTGTCCTTTTCTTAACGAAATGGAAAGAAAAAGAAGCACATAACTTAAAATTTGTTTAGTTTGTGAACAACAGAATCGGCCAATATAACATTAAAAGTAAGAATACAATTATAAACAAACATTCTGATCCATTAGGTACAGTGTGTGAGGATTTTGGAAATTCGGTCAAATAATTCAGTATGTATTTATTTATTAATTTGGCTCTTAGCGAAGACTTTCGATTTTTCCAATTGATAGCACATCAAGCTACTACGGTCTGTCAAATTTCTTTATAATTTTTTCAACTTTATGGCTGAAGCATTACGGATCAATGTTGAATGGAAATATTTGAAAGGGGAGCTCAATATGCTGTTGTTCGTACATCATTCCGATATTGGAAATAGAAGAAAATAAACCAATTTGTTTTGCTTATGCTTCTATCTTGCTGGTTTAAAAAATGATATTATTTTGTAAATAAATTTGTATGATATATGGATCGTATTTTAAGTAATCTAAGAAGAAAGACCGAAACAAAGTCAGAGGTCATATGAAGACTTCAGTAAATCAATGTCTATTATGGACTTTTGAAGAAAGAACCACACAGATTGTGACCTGTCCCATCAGTGCATGCATTTATCAGAAGTCATGCCGATGAATTCAAAATGTTAGGAGCTCAATGATTCGATGAACAATACTAGAAAGAGAACAATTGCGTAGGTCACGGTTAACATAAAACAATGTTAAGTAGCAACCGTGGACGAGGAAATTAAAAATGTGTAAATAAAAACGAATCAATAAAAAAAAAAACACAAGAAATAATTATAATTGGCTTGTATCCTAAAAATAATTTAATGTCCGTCAGGTAGCTTTATAAAAAATATTGAACACGTATTTTTAATTTTTTCATTTATTCAAATACTTACGAAGATATATTGATTTGAAATGTCGCATGACGTCACGCCATGGTGCAAAATATAGAACGGCGTGACGTAATTAGCCCCCACTCTGTAACTTTAATACGCTATATCTCAGTAATTTTTGGTAATTACGACAAAATAAAAAATACGGGTCTTCATTTTTTTTATTATCTTTAAGACGGACTAATTATTTTTTTGATTTTCATACCTTGGATACATCCCTATTATCTTCCTGCTCTTATCATTATTTTCAGCCTTGTTCCACCTAAGATAAACTTGCAGGAAGCCTCATTCAAAGAAATCTTATTTCATCATCATCATCATCATCAGCCTCTACTCGTCCACTGCTGGACATAGGCCTCTTCCATGACACGCCAACAAGCTCGATCCTGAGCAGTTCTCCGTCAGCCACTACCAGTCACCTTTTTGATGTCGTCGCTCCATCTCGCCCAAGGCCGTCCTACGCTACGTTTGCCGAGACGCGACTATCTTATTTAATAATACTAAAATCATTATTACAGTTTTTTTTTAATAATTATAAACTAGCGCTTGACCGCAATCCCGCCTGATGGTAAGCAGTGATGCGATCGTTGATGGTAAAGCGCGCTAGTTTATTAAAAGCCTATTCACTCAGAAAAACTTAGCGAATAGGAAGGAAGACGGCAGTTGAGCGAGGTGATGCAATGTTAAACCCAACAACACGACCAACGATGCTGCGCCAAAGGGAGATTGATCTGAAGACCCTCCACGACCAAACTCCCAACACAACAACATTTGGCGCATCGTACCCGGCACACATCGCATCACAACTGCTCAGACCCGTCCTCCGTACGGCTTCTCCAGACATCATGCCGGAACACGACAAATCGCTTGACGGCAAGATTTTGTGCGCGCTAGTTTATTAAAAGCCTATTCACCCAGAAAAACTGAGCGAATAGGAAGGAAGACGGCAGTTGAGCGAGGTGATGCAATGTTAAACCCAACAACACGACCAACGATGCTGCGCCAAAGGGAGATTGATCTGAAGACCCTCCACGACCAAACTCCCAACACAACAACATTTGGCGCATCGTACCCGGCACACATCGCATCACAACTGCTCAGACCCGTCCTCCGTACGGCTTCTCCAGACATCATGCCGGAACACGACAAATCGCTTGACGGCAAGATTTTGTCTGGTGGGTGGTAACTTCTGCCGGCGGCGAATGTTATGGCCTACCACCGAGAGCTACAGTTCTGGAAAGTTTGTGATAATAGCTGGATGTCTTTCAGTCACTATTGTATTTATATATCCATTTAGTTCAGGCCTCAAGGCCCATATAAACATATAAAATACTAATTTAACATAAAAACTTAAAAAATAATCTATATAACTTTTTGAACACTGGTCGCTCTGGCTTCGTTGGTAAACCTTAAGCAAGCGATTTATTTAATCGTTACTGAACTCAAAATGATGAAGAAAAATGTATGGAAGAAACAGGGATGTGTTATACCCAAAAATTTGAATACATCGACCAACACATATATGCATAAGTGGTCACTACTTCACACAGAGAAGAAGCTTAAGTCTGAACAGACAAATCATTGTAGACACTTTATGTTTTTATTCGCAAGATGAAACTTTATATTGCTTCGAGTTTCTATCGAGTGTTTCTAAACTACTGCAACCCGTAGTATATGCCTTTAGATATAACTATTCCCCTTGCTTCCGAGAACTATAAACCGGTGCAGTAGAAATTGCCGTCTTTTGCAATGCTCCAGAATGATTTATTCATAACATCCCCTTCTGTAATACTCTATGGTTAAGACATGTTTATGCTGTCGTGTAGTGGATAGAATTTTGAAAGCGTACCACTAACTCGTGTTTATGTTTATAGAGTAAGTTTTAGTTATGAGGGAACAAATTTTCTTTCCATCACGGACATATTTCATATCATGTTTAGTATCTAGAATTTATGGTCCTTGTTTCGTTTTAAAAACGTCGGTGTTCGTTGAAATGATGACGACGTTATTAAAACAAGCATTGGTTTTTCTTTTATTTATTCGTTGAAATTTTTCGTATGAAGTGGGGATTTTAAATGGAAATGTCTGGGTCCAGTTTGATTGCATCTCTATTCATGATGGCCGGAATGTGACCGAATTTTGTCAAATAGCACCCGACTTCATTTAAATGCTGCGTATGGTAAAAGAAACTGCTAAAGAGCAAATTTTGGGTTGTTTTAAGCAAATTTGTTATTTGATGTAATAATAACAGAAATAAATATAGCACAAAGTGAGTAACGTTACCAACCTACTCTAGATTGTATTCTCCCACCATACTATGTCACACAAGAAAATTGCTAAACATTAAATTAAAAAGCTCATTAAAATATTTACTTTGTTTCAGATGCAGAACAATGAACCAGTTCCATGTACCTACAACGACAAAAAATTTCAACAAACAAGAATTTTAACACGTGACTGAATGTAAATTATGCACTGATCCATAATGGGAAGTAATGATTCGAGCAAATCGAAATGTGAAATTAATAATGAACAAAGTGTGATCAATAATAATTATAAAAAAGTAGATTACAATAAATATACTGATGTTAAATATAATCAATACATCAGTATGAATGATATTAATAAACCTAAAAGTGATTTTAGAGAAACGTCTAATGATGTGAAACATAGATCGCGTGTAACGAGTAGAAGTGCCAATGCTTTGTTCCTTTTGTTGAGGATATCGATGAAGTTCGACGTTTTAGTGCAGCAATGTATGTTATTTTTGATATTGGTTAGTTCTGCGAGTGCGTATAGGGAACAGAGGTTTGCGATTGAGCCACAAGATCAGGTGAGTAATTTTTTCTATATTGTTCCTTGCTTGTTTAACTTGGTAGTGATACCTTATAATTTAGGACAATACTATCACAAAGAATGCGAATATAATCAAAATAGCAATTTCGATGTTGATATAATATCTAATTTCAGTTCTATTTCCATGTAAAAACTGTATTCTGTTATTACCACGATTCAGACGGTATACAAAAACACGATTACCATAAAATACGGAAAATAAATCCTCGTATTCCGTATAAATTGTATCTTCAATTTATTGTGCTGTTGTTCTTACATCACATAAATATTTACACCAAAATCTCAACAATATAGTCAGATACCAATTAAAATCATCCACAATTCGCTCAACCAACATTCAAAATAATACACTTAGTATTGTTTTAAACGACTGTTGAATCAATAATAAATTTTGTTCTATATAACAGTTCATCTATTATTTGGAACTGAATATAATACAAATTAATTCAATCCTCATTATGAGCATTTCCGTTCAGCATATGAATATTATCAGACAAATAAAATGCGTTAGAGAATTAAGTTATTCCAGTATCAACAAATGTATTACTAGTGGCTTCATTGGAAATCCCATTGCGTTTTAGTACAGTTTCGTTTTAATCGGTTTAGTTTTGCTGTCTATTTTAGTAAAATGTGGTGAACAAATAGGTGGAAACATTGGTATTGCTGTTCGTAAATGCAGAATTTATTTAAATATTTTCCAATTTAGAAACGCAGTATTGTGTGTTCACAAAATCGTACCTACAAATTTAGTATTCCTTGCTAATAGCTGCTTTTATAGCAACATTGAATAATGAAACGCTGATAATAATAAAAAAAAGAATCAAAAAATATTTGAAATAAACTAACATTTATTGTAGAATCCTCTTATAAAAATTAGGACCAACAAACTAACTCGACCAGAAAATAGGAACAGAATTAATTCGAAAAGGTTTGTCATTTATGAAAACATCCGTTTCGACCCAAGGGAATGGAGGGTAGGAATTTTTAATATCACCAGATATTCAATACAAGCCTTTTCTATGTCAACTGAGTACTTGCTTACGAAAAGAATAATATTGGGCGACGTTGTTGCTCCGAGGATTCCACCGGGGAATATTTGATTTACGGAGTAGGACCTAAATTAATGTTGCGAAACGTGAAGTAATTTTTGGAATAACGAATTTTTCTTTGTTTGCCTTCTATACCGGAGAATTGGTTTGAATATGTCGGGAAATGGAATTTGTCGTGTGGCCTGTGACAAGAGAGTGTATTTGAAAACATTAACAGGTAACTCTGTCATTTTGCTTTGTTACAAATTATTTTTGAAAATTCTGTAACCTTTATAAGGTACGATGAGATCATTTGGATACGATATTTTCTAATGGAAAACAAAGCCACAACCACTTGCAACCTATAAGAGATAATTCTGTGAGAGCTAGATTGGCATTAGTAGAAAATTTTACTCTAAATTATTATATGATTGTATACTGTATAGAAAAATAAAATATAAATTTTACCAATAAAACACGTATAGCTTAATAATATTTTTAAAATCATGAGAATAAATAAAATCTTTATTAACTAACAATCCTCTCCATTGCCCTTTGAGTGACCTTGAGCTTTCTTGTAAGGCCCATTGTTAGCGACAACATCTCAGTTCCGTAAGTCATCACTGGCAACACACACTGGTCAACGATTGGCCTCTTTCTTGAGGTTGGACCTACCTAACTGGATAGTTTGTCTGACATAGCCTGAAGAATTGCAACACTTAAGTCGCAATGGACCAGGTACATTGACAATACGACCGATGCCCGATGGGGCTCACGGGTTTTCGAGTGGTGACCACCCACCGGAAGACGCAGTTTGGGTAGGCCCCCAAAAAGGTGGATCGACGACCTGGTGAAGGTCGTGGGAAAATGATGGATGCTGGAGGCGCATGACCAGTTGTCGTGGAGACCCTTGGGGGAGATCTATGTCCAGCAGTTTACGTCTTTCGGCTGAATTGATGATGATGATGATGACAAACGAAATGGTTGCTGAAACACCAAATTTAGTCAGTTTCGCTGGTTTCAGTCGAATTAATTGATGACCAGAATTCTTATTGCGTAACACACTAAAACTATCCATTTGAATCATTCTGAATCATATACCTAATCCATTGCTCCATATGTTCGAAAAATGTGTCTGCTCGACAACGTAAATAACGCAATTAATGTTGCTGTACAATCAATATTAAACTCATTACTACTGTTAATGCGTTATGTAATTATTTCCCAGACATGTAATAGCAGAAGTCACTCAAATACCGAGAGACTTCTATCATAATTATATCAAAGAAGAAAGTGTGACATGATTGACAAAGTTTTGTTTCACGCGCTCCCCAAAGAGATGTCAGCACATCGTGACGGGGTCCACGTTGACCGATGCCTCCTGGCTCAGGGTTGCGGGTTGGTTAAACAAGAAACCGTGGCCCTGGCCCACAGGCATGTGAGTCTTAGTCAGTAAAAGTCTGACAAACCCTTCAGCTCTGCCCAGAACGGGAGAGGTCATTTGATGATTTCCCATCCAACACAAAAAAAAGGACCAGCAGGGTAATTGCGTAACACTATCATTTTTTTTTTTTTAATAATTATAAACTAGCGCTTGACCGCAATCCCGCCTGATGGTAAGCATTGATGCGATCGTTGATGGTAAAGCGCGCTAGTTTATTAAACCCATTCACTTAAAAAACTGAGTGAATAGGAAGGAAGACGCCAGTTGAGCGAGGTGGTGCAATGTTAAACCCAACAACACGATCAACGATGCTGCGCCAAAGGGAGATTGATGTGGAGACCCTCCACGATCAAACTCCCGACACAACACTTGGCGCATCGTACTCGGTACACATCGCAACACAACTGCTCAGACCCGTCCTCCGTACGGCTTCACCAGACATCATGCCGGAACACGACGAATCGCTTGGCGGCAAGACTTTGTCTGGTGGGTGGTAACTTCTGCCGGCAGCCGATGTGGCCTACCACCGAGAAATAAAAAAAATAAAAAATAAAATAAAATCATTAGCATATCTTCAGCCTATAATGTCCCCACTCTTGGGCCATAATCTACTAGGCTGGCCCAGTGTGGGTTGGTAGATGTCACATGTCTTAGAAGTTTTTGGCTCTAGGAAATGCCGGTTTCCTCACGATATTTTCCTTCATCGTATCGATATAATTTACACAAAGTAATGCGCCTGACGGGGTTCGAACCTACGATCTTACCCACTTGAACGTCCTGACGTGACAGCTGGGAAAGCGTTGTACGTCCGAGCATGCGATCGGTATCAAGCAGCGCCGAGCGCTCGTAAAATCCTCGTTATTTTCTTCTTGTTTTTTAGCAAAAGTCTATTTAATGACTAAATATGAACTATTTTTCCTGCAGGGATTATTTTGCTATATTTTAAGATATTATATCAAACAAAAACTTGATGAAAATCCGACACACAATGAGAAATGAGCCATCATTTCATTGTCCACTTTAACACTCGTAAAGACAACCTATCAGACATTGGATACAAAGTGTTTAAACATATTCAGAAACAATAATTCTCGACAATTATTTTAATATGTAACACTAATAAGAGTCTAATAATAAACAATAATTAATTACTCTCATTTTAATCGCAGAACTCACTGCCACTGTACAAAACTGCACTCATCGTTTATAAACAAACTTTTTTTCCGATGTTATGTCAGGTGGGGTACTGTTTTATATTTGATTCGAGAATCGTTGTTTAATACAGAACCATCTAGTGAGAAGTAGTGAGAGTTCATGAAGCTCTTTGATACATATCATAAATAAAAACTCGTTTAAAGTGTACATGTCGGTGAGGCTACCATGGTTGCCTGAACGCTCAACGCCAAAAATTTTTAGGCAACTTTGTTTTCCCGGACGCTTCAGTGGTTACTTAACTTGTAAGTCAAGGCCGTCAAAATAAAGCCATCGCTGCTATCATCAGCAATGGGTTTCATTTTGACAGTCAACAACATTCATTGCGTTATTTACATTGTTGAGCAGACACACTTTCGAACACAATATCAAACAATATCAACATTGCATAGAAGAATAAAAGTGGGATGTACAACAATTGACAAATTTAAATAAATTTATTTGTATAGGAGCAGATCTACTTCAAATAGATTAGGTTTTCTTTATCGTTAGGGTTCGATAAATTCTGAAGATATTCGGTCTAGACAAATCTTAAGTACTTCATCAGTTTTGTTTTAATTCTAGTGTTTACTAAATTTATATTCAGGGTAGCAAGAAAGTCTCACAACATGCAAAAAGAATTTTATAGTTTAAAATCATATTTTTTGTTCATTTTAGGGGGTTCAGAATCATATTCAGAACATAATCCTGAACCTCCTGAACATTGGTTCGAAATGTGAAATCGGTTCGTCGGAATCGGTCAGTCGTTATTTGGCTTTAGTTTAAATATGATGGTTAAAGTGGAACAGCAGTCTTCTTCATTATTTAACAACGTTCAATTTTATATATTTACTAATGGCCCGATACGAGCTTCGCTACATATAAAGTGAAATAATAAAAACAAATTTATTGGAATATCGAAATTATTTATTCAAACATATTTTTTTTTTTTAATTGCTAGCAATTTTAAAACTTAATCCAAAACATTTAGATTATTAAACAAACGACTGGGGGTACCGACTCTCGAACAGGCAACATAAAGTTGGCCATTTGAAAAACATGATTCCTCCAAATTCAGACGTAAAATGTTTGCCCCGGGGCTTTGTTGATGCAGATAGCAAATGATAAACGCACAGGATATTGTAATCGTTTGAACTCAAACGGCATATCAGTTGGGATCATAGGGATACGCGGTATCAAAAAAACTTCTTTTGATTTAGGTACAAGTTAAGATCGTAGCTGCAATTAAATTTGGCAATAAGTTTTTCACTGCCAATCTGGTGCCATCACACAGTTTTGGTGGATTATAAAATGACAAAGAAAGTGGCATTGATTTTTATATAATTATGTGTATAGATGAGATGATAATCCACCGTTCATTGAATTTATTTGTTACAAAGAATGTGATAAATGAAGAACCGCTCGACCGATTCTGTTCTTCTTCTTCAACCTATAAATGTCCACTGCTGGACAAAGGCCTCCCCCAAGACTTTCCACGAAGATCGGTCTTGTGCTGTCCGCATCCATCGGCTTCCCGCGACCTTCACCAGGTCATCCGTCCACCTTCTTGGGGGACTCCCTACGCTGCGTCTTCCAGTACGTGGCCGCCACTCCAGAACCTTACTGCTCCATCGGCCATCGGCTCTACGAGCAATGTGCCCTGCCCACTGCCACTTCAGTGAAGAGCTCCTCGAAGAGCTATGTGGGGGACTTTGGTTCTTCTGCGGATCTCCTCATTTCTGATTCGATCACGCAGAGGAACTCCGAGCATAGCTCTTTCCATTGCCCTTTGTGTGACTCTGAGCCTTCGTATGAGGGCCATTGTGAGCGAAAACTTTTCAGTTCCGTAAGTTATCACTGACAACACACACTGCTCAAAGACCAAGTCTTGAGATAGTGTGGTATCTTGGACGACGAGAAGATGTAGCGTAGCTTCCCGAACGCTGCCTCACATACCTGAGACACCTCTTTCTCGAAGTTGGACCTACCTAGTTGGACTGTTTGTCGCAGATATATATGCTCGTCAACAACTTCGACTGCAGAGCAACCAACTAGAATTGGAGTGGGTGCGACATGAGAGTTCGACATGATCTTCGTCTTATCCATGTTCATCCTTAGACCCACTTGTTGGGAAGCTCTGCTGAGGTCATTGAGCATTTTGCTCAAGTCTTCCAGGGTCTCCGCCATGACCACGATTTCATCTTCAAAACGGAGATTAGTGATGTACTCGCCGTTGATGATAATGCCAAGTCCTTTCTAGTCCAGGAGCTTGAAGACATCTTCCAACGCAGCAGTGAACAATTTGGGAGATATGACATCTCCTTGTCTCACTCCACGCTGGAGTTGGATCGGTTTCGAGTCCTGATCCGGGAGACGTACTGACATGGTGGAGTTTTTGTACAAACACTTTATCACCTCAATCGATGGTCAATTTGGCACCGCTGGAGAGACTGTAGCACCGCCCAAGTCCATCTACTAATTAGTCAAAACAAAGCCTAAATATTTGGTTTAGATAGGTGAGTCCGTTGTTGAGTTATAAAATCACAAAGAAAGTGGCATTGATTTTTATATATTAGATGACGGGGAAAACCGTCAGGAAGACGGGGCCAAAGGTTCCGGATAGTTGAGTTGTCATCTCATCCGCATGAGCATCCATCGCGAGCGGTATTTCGAGAAAACGTTGAACAATAACTATAGTGTGATGTTCGATTCTTATTATTTTAACTATACAGACACTTAGATCACTTTAATTTTAAGGGATTACAATGATAATCTCAGATTAAAACACATAAGAACTACTAGGTTTGGGCATGACCAACACGCACTCGATCGAAGCTTGAGCAAAGACTGCCTGCGCTAACGGTCGATCGCTGTGTCAAAGGCAACTTCAGCCGGTGTTACCATTCACTCCATGGTATTACCCGCTCTTAATAAAAAAAATCATAATTTATCCGAATACCGATCGATTAATCGACTTCAATAAATAGTAGAGTAATTTATGGACAATTGATACTGACACAAAACAGATCACAATATTCAAAATTCACGCGCCGTTATATAGATGAGATGATGATCCACCGTTCATTGAATTCATTTATTACAAAAAAGTGATAAATGAAGAACCGCTCGACCGATTCTGTTCAAACTTGACATAAACCATCTACTAATTAGTCAAAATAAAGCCTTAATATTTGGTTTGGATAGGTGAGTCCGTTCTCGAGTTATTAAATTACACAGAAAGTGGCATTGATTTTTATATATACTAGTTGTACCTTGAAATAAACCATATGAGACACTTCTACCGTTTCAATGAGCATCAATAATAATTGTATAAAGTTATCTTGTTTCTTTATACAGAGTGCTGTGGTGGGATCAAGAGTGACATTGCCATGCCGTGTGGAGAACAAGGCCGGGCAGTTGCAGTGGACTAAAGACGACTTTGGCTTAGGAACACATCGCCATCTTAATGGTTACGAGCGATACAAGATGATTGGGAGCGATGAAGAAGGTAAGTTTTTCTTTTATATGGTTCAATTATATGTTTGTTCATGTTAAGTCTGCATAGAGAAGATCAGTACGCGTCAGGCCAAATAAAACTCTCGATAAATTTACCTGTCCTTTTTCCAAATATCCAGTCAGTCAGGATCCAGTCTAACTGGATGTAGCTGAATACCTGCACTGCATAAGTATATTCTGCACGCCCGGTATCTATGGGTATGCAGATGACAACACAGTTGTGGAGAGATACCTGCCGGATGCTCGGGCTAGTAGGGAATCAATCCGGTCCGAAAGAGAGGCCATGGTAGAGCGAACGAGTGTTGCACTTCAGGCAGTCACCGAATGGGGCAATACCAATCTTGTAGCATTCAATGCCGCCAAAACGCAGGCGTGTCTTTTCACCGCCAAAAGGAGCCCGTTCACCTTGGCTCCTACTTTTCGGAATGTATCCTTGGAGTGTACCGATCGCCTTCGGCTTTTGGGTGTTGAGATTTCTTCGAACCTAAACTTTGGGCGGTTCATTGAGTCCAAGACCAAGGTGGCTGCCAGAAAACTTGGCGTTATCGCAAAGGTCCGGCAGTACTTCACACCAGGGCAGCTTCTAATGTTGTACAAAGCACAGGTCCGTTCGTGTGTGGTGGCTGCTAAGTGCCACCTGGCCTCTTTGGATTCAGTGGAGAGGCGTACGAAAAGGCTGATTGGTGACCCTGATTTAACTCGAGT
This sequence comes from Sesamia inferens, assembly GCA_037179545.1. Taxonomy (NCBI): domain Eukaryota; kingdom Metazoa; phylum Arthropoda; class Insecta; order Lepidoptera; family Noctuidae; genus Sesamia; species Sesamia inferens. The sequence continues at coordinate 9,440,578 of CM073949.1, forward strand.
TGGTCTCCAAAGCCTAGAGCACTGGCGTAGAGTAGCCAGCCTTTCGGTGTTCTATAGGATACATTTTGGGGAGTGTGCGAGGGAATTGCACGATTTAATTCCCCCATCTCCGTTTCACCATCGGACGACCCGTCGTACGGCGAGTTTCCACCCTTATTGTTGTTAACACCTCTACGATTACGACGAAGCGTTTCGCCTCCTCCTTTATGCCGCGTTCATCGAGGGACTGGAACAATCTGCCGACGGCGGTGTTTCCGTCGGACTACAATTTGAGTGTCTTCAAGGCTAGAGTGAATAGGCTCTTAATGAACTAGTGCGCTTTGCCATCAATGATTGCGTCACTGCTTACCATCAGGCGGATTGCGGTCAAGCGCTGGTTTATAAATTAATGAAAAAAAAAAAAATGGAGCGACTGCCTTTCTGACCTCCATAACCCAGTTACTGGGTAATAGATACCCTTGGTAAGACTGGTTGTCAGACATTCGGGCTCTCATCATCATTCATCAACGTTCGTACGTTTGTTGTCATTCTGACAACGCTTAATATTTCTATATTTAATACCATCGGTTATCTAAGGGATCCTTTGTAACTATAAATAGGTTCTTCGATAGATTATGTTGTTACTGGGTTTTATGAGTCACGACGCTAGCGTGGTGTCTTGGCGACAACGTCCTCATTAATCTACTTATAATGTTCCCACTGGCTTCATCTCTCACAGGCTTGTGGTTTTGGGGACGCCACATGTCTTAGAAAGTTTGACTCCAGGAAATGTGTGTCCTCACAATGTTTTCCGTCGCCATTTTGGGAGCAGTGGTGATGTAATAATTTAGACAAGGCTGCTTGGGTTCGGAACCACAACTCCTAATAGATTCAATAATACTCTACGAATGCGTCATCTACCATCCCTAAATGTGGAGATACCCCAAAGTGATTATTAGGTGTCAAATTTTGAAACAGACCTTTAAAACAGTCTCAAAGAACTAAGTTCAGAGCGAGACGGGCATTCTCATGTACTTCGAATTCTTAGCATGCCTGCTGTTTAATGTACAGCGCTTTTTACACTTTTGTGAAGATATTCGACGTTCATGACTCTTTGATTCAGTTATCGCAAGCGTTACTGCTGAATATCCTGGTTTTAATTCCCGGGAAAAAGCGTTATTTATTTACTTATTCTGTTCGGGAAACTTACGGCTAAATAAAAATAGGTAGTGTTCTTGAACTTTATGCAATTGAATGCTAATTCACAAGTTAAAGTAAATATTTTATCCTACCAAAAAATTGTGTAAAACATTGCCAAGTCTCGATGGAGCTGTTTGTTTATCTCTAAAAAGTAATGAAATCTAGACAAAGTCGTGTCAAGTCTAAGGATTTTTTTTTCTTATTATAGTTAATGTTGTGTGACTTGACCGTTGAAGGGTACAAAACCAGGTGCTCCACTCTGTCGCCAATATTTTCACTTGGGAAACGCCAATTGAGATATTAAAGTAAATATTTTAAAAGAAAGATTAACAGCAGAAACTTCGGTACATAATATCTATAAAAAATTTAAATAATAAACTTAAAAAATAAGTAAGGTTAGGTTAGAGTTATAGGTTTTTCTATCAAGAATTTATCAATAACAGCCCTTAGTTTGCATTTCCACTGAACCCGTTCATTGCAACACCTGCCCGCGCTGTGAATTTGTTTTCACTCAGCATTCTTTTGACTTTTTCTTTTTCTGCTCGACGTTTAAGTGTCTTAGATGGTTAAATAACATAATAACCTTCCTCAAGAATTCAGCTATTAAATTCAAAACGAAGTTTTCAAATTTACTTAGGAATTCAGAAGTCAGTTCATTGTGTCCAAACAATGACAAAAAAAAAACTCCTTGGCTTTATTAGGGTTGAATACAACAAAATGGAGAGGTGACAACTTGCTATCACAAAAGGTGCTGTTTAAATGTTTACTTGTTTTACAATATGGATGATAGGTGAAGCTATGACTGGGGTTCTGACAACGAATCATGGACCTGTCCGAAAGTTGTTCATCTGTCAACAAAAGTTTTTTTTCAAGCGGGCAAATACTTATCGGGATTAGAGACAATTGCGAAATTGTTTTTTCATTCATTATTAGTTCGGTACTCATCCCCCCTAATCATATAAATAAGTCCGCAAATGACACAGAGTAAGAAATGCTTGTAACTTCAACCGAAACAACAAAGTACGAACGGGGGGGGGGGGGGGGGGTGATTTTAAGAAAAGAACTTACTACTTGACAGATTGTTTTACCGGCTAAACTATGCTTTTGCTTAGAATATTATGACAATGTTTTCTATGACATTTACTGATATGGTGTATACTTTCAGGTGATTACTCTTTGGACATCAGGGAAGTGACGTTGGATGATGACGCGTTGTACCAGTGCCAAGTCAGCTCCGGAGCAAGAGGTAAGCTATAAAGCAAAATAGTATATTTTTTTCCACAACTATCTCTTCCATGATCAGCCTATAAGTTTCTCATAGCTAGGAGACAGACTTCTTTTCTGTAAGGGGTGGGGAGTACTCCACACGTGGATAGCACTACCAGTGCGAGTCGATTAATGTAACTTATCTTCGAATTTTGGGTTCCATCCAGAACATGCCAGATTCCTCACAACGTTTTCCTTCGCCGTTTTGAGAGAGTTCAGTATGAAGTAATTTATACAAATTAATACGTTTAGTTTTGTTTGAATCTAAGACCTACTCATAAAAATGAAGACAAAGCAAAGCAATGACTGTCAGCATAACAGTGTGGTAAAAGTATTCATTGAACATTGTAAGACCTAACAAAACGGGATCAGACTCCATAATAAAGACCTGGAATGGCTAAATGGCTTTTATTATAAAAAAAACAGAATTTGTAACGAAGCGTTTAAGAGAGATATGTATGGACGACAGCAGGCCCGGGACTGTCAAATATTCCCAAATAAAACTTCAGCCTTAATACTTCAGAGATAAAGTTGAAAATCTAATAAAGAAATCTGACAGATTGTAGTAGCTTTGTGTGGTGTCGTTGGTAAATGATGCGTTAAAAAAATAACATCTATGCGATTCTGTTACTAACTCAGCGTAAAAATGAGGTGAAATGAGAGTAGTCATTCCAACTAATATTAGGGATTGACACTAAATACATTTTCGTCTAACTCACTTAACCTTACATCATCATCATCATTCATCATCATTATCAACCTTTTATCGTCCCACTCCTGGGTACAGGTCTCCTCTCATACAGAGAAGGATTGAGCGTAATCAGCACGCTTGCTCAATGCGGGTTGGCGATTTCAAACTTAAAGTCCAGGTTTCCTCAAGATGTTTTCCTTCACCTTCAGTCATTGGTGTCTAAGATATACTTAGAAAGTACATATAACTTTAGAAAAGTTACATTGGTACTTGCCTGGCCTGGAATCGAACCCTCGCACTCATACTTGAGAGGCTGGTGTTTTAACCACTAGGCCACCATGACTTCAACCTAATACATTATTATTCATTATTAACCTTACATAATGTGTCGTAAATCATTATCAGTCTGTAATGTTTCACTGCTAGACACCGTTCTCCTTTCCGTGCAAACGTAGCAACATTCATCATAGGAATTGGCCGATTATTATCAACATCCGTCAACAAGGCCTCCTAGAAACGCCGTCACTTCAATCGGTTCTGTATGAAAAGCACTCGGATTTCGGTGGTTTACATTCCAAGTTTAATACGACTTCAAGAGCCCCACAGAGATCGCTCAGTACTTTGTATCTCGTAAGGGATAAAGCATTAGCAAAGTTGTTAAAGAGTTTAATGTTCTAACTCTTGGTTTATGAGTCAAAGTCTAAATAAGGGGTGCTCCTTTAGACTTTACGGCAGCAATGAAAGTCGATGTTCAGTCTATTCCTGTGTAATTGGGATGTAAAATGAACTAGTCATCAGAAGTACAGGAGTTTGGTAAAAGTTTTAATTATGATTTGAATGTTGGCTTCAACGTTCAACTGTTGGCTGGTTTGTTGATTTTGTTTCATTAAATTGCTCAAATTTATTTGAGCGTGACTCGTGAAATGGAGGGACAGTTGAGTAATAGTGTCAAAGGAGAGATTAAGTTGACAACTTTATGCAGTTAAAATATTTAAATGGTTGGATATGGCCTGAGTCTATAAAGGGTTTATCTGACATCGACGCACAAACAAGTACCATGAATCCAGTACATGATTCTGAACCCCCCAGTGGTGGAATTTTGCGTCGGCTTTTTCAAGATAAAAAAAAAAAAAGGCGTGTGGCACTCGGAGACTGCCGCGGTAAAGCTATTTGCATAGCCTTTTTTTTATCAACTATAACTTGCAATTATAATTATTTATTTATTTTATTTATACAGTAATTTTTCCTTTGTTTTTTTTTTCTTTGATGTCAATTCAAGTTTTCTTTCTGTTTTGTAATTTATTTATTTTTTACCAGCAACGTCATCAAAAGAGTTCGAAAAATGGTGACGATTAAGCGACTAAACTATATTCAATGTTTTCTGTTCGACTTTGATAAAGAGATAGAAAGAAGCTAAGCAATAGCTTTAAAATGACGTCATGTTCGTTATCACACCCATGTCAGAATGTCATGAAATATGATGTCGGCCATCTTGGATTTCAAAAATGAAATCATTTTCGTGATCAGTACCCTGAGTTTTGGCGGGAAAGTCAAGCTGAGTGTCACGCTCGTTTTTCATTGGACTTTTAAAATTATTTATAGTGTTGTTTACTAAATAAAAGTGCGTGATTTATGTAGTAAAAAGTGCATTTAGTAAATAGTTCATAAAGAACAGTGAAATATCGCTGCATAGTGGCCACATCATGACTTTGTCCCAAACCTCACTCGTAAGACGGGTCACGCGGCCGTCTTTTTCGACATGAATAATTCATAATTACGTGGCATTGGCTAAATGCACAAACCGTGCGAAGCCAAAAAATAAAGAAATAAAGAAAAAATCCATGAAATCTATTATATTATCACCAGGGGCGTAGCTACCGCCGTATCTGCCGTATCAATTATACGGGGCCCCCGGGCCACGGGGGCCCCCAGCTCGCGTAAGCAAAAATTAACAAAAACTTCCCAATTTTTTTTATTTCACAAATGACAAAAGTCAAAAAAGCTTTTCTCTTTTTCCTGCGTAATGGCCTCTCCACATTGGGCGCGATATCCAATAAGAGCTCTAATTTTCCGAACGTTTCCGGGGGAAGCGAAGTTCTCAAATTTTGGAAAACGTGACAGACAGATAATTATGATGAATAAATATTTCTAATAATTTTATGCAATTTTTTATTCTTTTGTGAGAATTACGCTTCCTAAGGGCCCCCAAACATTTTTTTATACGGGGCCCCGCTAAGGCACGCTACGCTTGTGATTATCACTCGAGTCAGTAAGCATGTAAATTTAATAATAATCATTGTGTGAGAACTAAACGATCACTATTACACAACAACACTGATACCTTTGAGAAAGCGGACTTCCTCTACAATAGGGCAATTCCTCCGTAAGGTCTGTCTATGCTATTACTTATAATCTCTGTCATTGTGTGCTGTTTCGGTGCAATCGCAAGACCGGCCGGGCACTGAGGAGCAGGCAAGACAGCTATAGTATCCTTATGACTCCACCAACTGGTATTTCGTTGACTCGGAAACGGCGCACAGGGATCACCACGAAATATACTCAAAGACTCCGAGGTTCTTTCTCAATATACCCCACTGTTTTGTCGTGGTGGCCTAGTGGTTAAAACACCAGCCTCTCAAGTATGAGTGCGCGGGTTCGATTCCAGGTCAGGCAAGTACCAATGTAACTTTTCTAAAGTTATATGTACTTTCTAAGTATATCTTGGACACCAATGACTGAAGGCGAAGGAAAACATCTTGAGGAAACCTGGGCTTTATAAGTCTGAAATCGCCAACCCGCATTGAGCAAGCGTGGTGATTACGTTCAATCCTTCTCTGTATGGGAGGAGATCTGTGCCCAGCAGTGGGACAATAAAAAGGTTGTTGATGATGAACGGCGTCGGTGTCGAATTATTTGTTATCAATTTAATATTTTCGAGCTGATCTTTAGTAACATAATCACTTCTGATTGCGTTAACATCTGACCGTAGAATTAATAAATCCTTCATCAACTTCTTTACGTACGTTCTACGTAGTCACAGCAAACTGGTGGCAATTTGTGAAGGTCTATGCCACAAAAACTGGGATTGTTCGGGATCCGTGATTTTAAACACCGTAATCGTATATTTTAGGTCTTTCTGCTTTTTGTTCTTACGCCTCGATACATGTTTTTGTCTTGTCTTCGTAGAAACAAACAATAACTTTTTTGCCTCATCAATGTCTTCCTCAGAAAAAGCCGACGAGCATATTTTTATTAAACTTTCGTTGTTTCGTTTCGGAGATAACAATATTACAACTCGTACACTTAAATGTACCTACTCGTATTAACATTGTTCACCGACATCTTTCTGTAATATTTTATTTAATAAAAACTTCAACTTCAACTCTTGATCTGGTCCCTGTGGATAGATACCACAATTTTGCCAATAACACGTGTAACAAATTATAGAAATTCTTTAAAAAAAATATTTCACAATAATGGCGGATATCGCCAATAACAGTTGAAAAAACGGCCGCGTGAGCACTTTTTACTCTATAAAATCACGCACTTTTATTTAGTAAACAACACTATAAATAATTTAAAAGTCCAATGAAAAATTAGCGTGACATTCATCTTAGCTTTTCCGTTAAAAAAAAGCTATTTTATAAAAACACTACTAAATTAATTTGAATAAAAGTACTTGATAATTAATTATATGAAAAGTTTTTAAGGTAGCCATGACAACGTCGATGACGTCTATGACATATCTCTATAGAAGACCTATTTTAGAGAGAAAATTAATCCCAAGTTTAGCACATCGCGACTATCAGTAACATGGCAAGTGTGTAGAACTGAGTTCGCGCCCTGCAATATGCATGCTCTTTTTGAAAATCTATAAATTGTTTTCAAAAGATGTAGTCGCACGCACACAAACATACCGTGCCGAAGACTGCCGAACTGAAACGACGTTAGACGATGTCCGGCTTTCAAGCCACACCTCCGTGCCCGTCGGAGTGGGGAGCGTGAGGTTTTTTCGTTACGGAATTTCTGGATTCGGTCCCCGCGCTCAAGGACCGCGATAGAAGCTATGCAATAGCTTAAAAATGTAGATTTTTTCACTTTAGACCGTTCATAATTGCTATACTTGTATAACCCAATAAGATTTTAAAGTAAAAATTACATAATTAATTCGCTAATTACACTAAAAAGCGCATAGAAAACAAAACTCTAAAACTATCTTATCAGCTGATTAAATACAGTTCACAACAGGGATCAACGTCAAACCAACAAACCTGTACGGCGGCACGCTTGCAACGTTCAAAAGTCGAGCTGACTCATTTTTGTAAACACTGTGAGTTCTGTAACCGTTCATTAACGACATAAATGACTATCATAATTTTATTAGTGGCATGCGGTGTAGCCTTATTGCGAAGTTTGCGTTACGATGTCAGATACACCGTGTATAGATTCTTGGGATAGTAATGATTAGGTATATTTGTATGAGGTAATGATTTGTGTGGCTTAGAATCGCAGACTTCTAGATAAGTACTTATTTATGTTTAAAACGATCTTTGAACATCTTTAAACAAAGCACGGTAAGCTGTTGGTCTCGGTTATTATTTATGAATTTTTGATAGCCTTCAGACAAAGCCTTGCCGCCAAGCGATTTGTCGTGTTCCGGCATGATGTCTGGTGAAGCCGTACGGAGGACGAGTCTGAGCAGTTGTGTTGCGATGTGTGCCGGGTACGATGCGCCAAATCTTGTTGTGTTGGGAGTTTGGTCGTGGAGGGTCTTCAGATCAATCTCCCTTTGACGCAGCATCGTTGGTCGTGTGGTTGGGTTTAACATTGCATCACCTCGCTCAACCGCCGTCTTCCTTCCTATTCGCTCAGTTTTTCTGAGTGAATAGGATCTTAATAAACTAGCGCGCTTTACCATCAACGATCGCATCACTGCTTACCATCAGGCGGGATTGCGGTCAAGCGCTAGTTTATAATTAATAAGAAAAAAAAGCCTATACGGCACCCTAATTATGTGACACTCTAATACATACAATTGGAATCATTCTGAAGCCACTTGCTATTCCAACTGATCCATATATTCTAAAAGCGTGTCTACTCAATAAAGTAAACAGCGCAATGAAGTTGTTAACAAACTAAAAAAACATGCTTTTAAAGAATATCAAACTAAAAAGTTAAAAATAATTTTAAAATTTAATTTATGACAATAGTATAAAAAAAATACTAGTAAAATGAGAAAAAAGCGTGAGGGGCTTTGTGCCATAATTTTTGTAAACTCACACTATTTTCTAATTTTAAACTATATTTATTTTAAACATTTCAGTTTGATATTCTTTTTTTAAATAGCATACGGATAACACGAACGCTTAAGTGGTGCTCATTTGTTTTTACCAAACTTTACTTGATCTCCAACAGACAGAATAGCAAGTGCTAAAATTCGTAATGATGCGTTACTCAAGTAACTAAATCTAAATCTAGACTAAAAAATACTATGCCTGCACAAAGTAAGGTAAGATTGAAAAAAATATTGAGTTAGAGACGGACAAACAAATACAAGCGAAGCTAATGAAAAGCATGTAATGACACCTAGTTTTCACAAGGGCTATAATTTACTAATTTAAGAAAAAAACTAAGTTGATTGAGTACATGCAAGGCCACCACAAAAACATCTCAATCCTCTTAACAGACCTAATCTCAAATAGCATTAAAAGAGAGTTTCTTTTCGCCCAACCCAACTCATTATTACCTCTCTAATTCCATCCCTAAGTCAATTCATTCACCAAAAAAACCTTATAACGATTATTAGCTGCAATAAAAACGTAACACAACGGACAATTTTGCACCACAAAATAGAATATACGGAGCTTATACCCGGATAGTAGGGGTTATTCCTTTGAGTCAACCGCCAGGCGGCTTTGTACCAAGACAACGGACGGATACCGCCCCGAGGGAGGTAGCGATGTTCGTCAAAGCAGATGTGGTATTTTCATGAAGTGTTTTTAGTGATCCTTTTTTACCCGGTTGTTTTTTGGAAGGATCTCCTACTCTTTTGGGTTTAGATTTTTGCATATATGACAATAGAAATCAATATCGGCTGAATGGAGTTTAAAATATCTCTTATTTCGAATGTAGTCACAGAAAAGCCTCAATTATTGTGCGAGTTTAGATCATATAGTGGTATAAAAAGAGCATGGAATTATTCCAACGACATAAGAGAAAACTGATTAATATAATAATAATTATTATTTATTTCCAAAAGCTTAGTACTACTATACATGACCTGTGGCAATAATATCAAATAAAATATAGAGTTTAACGTCTGTAGCCGAAATGGGCATAGCCTGTACTTTGGCTATCAGCAACATTCCCCTCGAATTAACTATACCAATAAAGTGCCAATCAAAAGATTATTAGCCAATGCTTTTCAGTAGGTATAAAGAGCAGTGGCGACCAAGTGGGGTGATGGTGGAGTAGTGGTTGTAAACACAAGCTGGGATTTAATTTTGTGTAAATTATTGCAACACCACTGTTTGCAAAACGGTAAAGGAAAACATCTGGAGGAAACCGGCATGTACTGAACCCAAAAATTTAAAAAGAAGTGATATCCAGCAATCCAGAATGGGCCCAAATTGTGTTTTATGTCTGGTGTCCCAACATTGGGAACAAAATTATCTGATTATGATTTATGCTAAGTATTAAGAAAATCTACAAGCCACTGTTTATAAAACATACAACTTATCTAACATTGTTTCATAAACATCCTAAATTCCATCCACGTAACTGTCGGCTTTGTGAAAGCATACATAAAGGAATATATTGCCTACGCCCACATGTAAAAGTATAAGTAAGAAACGTAGGTAGATCATGTAGGCAAATATTAGAATGTAAATTAGATGCCATCACGACTGTAGCCCTAGAGGATTGGCAGAGGAGTGCGTTTGTTGTAATGTACACCCACATATGCTCGTATTTCGTGAAGAATGCGGATGGAAAAAAAAATCATCCAAATCGAGAACCTTCTCCTTTTTTGAAGACAGTTAAAAACAAACTTCTATATTTAAAGAGAGTTTTATGCTAGTAGTGTATGCTTGGGGGTTTCTGCTGTTTTGCAGCACTTAAGTATTGGCCGACGCCCGATGGGGCCGTCGGGTTTTCGAGTGGCGACTACGCACCGGAAGACGCAGCATGGGTAGGCCCCTAAGAAGGTGGGCCGACGACCTAGTGAAGGTTGCGGGAAACCGCTGGATGCGGGAAGCGCAGAAGCGGTCGTCGTTGAGATCCTTGGGGAGGCCCTATATCCAGCAGTGGACTCTTTCGGCTGAAATGATGATGATTATGAGTGTAATGGCGAGAAAACTGAGATCGATTACTAGATTTAGTCCGATAATGGCGCCGATTCTGTTGTTCATAAACTAAACTAATTTTAAGCTATGTGCATCTTTTTCTTTCCATTTCGTTAAGAAAAGGACGGAAGATAAAATGTCTGTTTAGACCTGTCAAATTAGTGCGCTCCTGGTTTTGGCGGGAAAGTCAAGCTGAGTGTCATGCTCATTTTTCATCGGACTTTTAAAATTATTTATAGTGTTGTTTACTAAATAAAAGTGCGTGATTTATGTAGTAAAAAGTGCATTCAGTAAATAATTCATAAAGAACAGTGAAATTTCGCAGCATAGTGGCCACATCAAGACTTTGTCTCAAACCTCCATCGTAAGACGTATCACGCCATCTTTTTCGACATGAACAATTCATTACGTGATATTGGCTAAATGCACAAACCGTGCGAAGCCATAAAAGAAAGAAAGAATAGTGCGCTCCTCTCGTAAACTGGCGTATTTTTAGTCGCCATGTTTATAATCGCGTCTAAAATGTATATGGAGTATCTTAACTTGACAGGATTAAATTAAAATGTTATCTTCTATCCTTTTCTTAACGAAATGAAAAGAAAAAGATGCACATAACTTAAAATTAGTTTAGTTTGTGAATAACAGAATCGGCGCCATTATGTAATGTTGTTTACTTAGGGTTGACCAACGTTACTTTACAAGACTAATGTCGCAACATACAGTATGTTAAGAAAACCCTGTCCGACCCGTGAAGGTGTTGTTAGGTATCGATAACTGATTCTACTAATGGATACAAAACCGGGCTAAACTTAAAAAAAAACCTATCATTATTTCGCAAAAAGAGGTAACTTAATAAATGTGCGTTAAGCACCCTCCGCGGGCGGCGGGCGCCAGGGAACGCGGCACGTGGTCGCATCGCTATTCGCTCATAATAATACCGGTTTTGTCACTTTTTTAAAAATTAACCAAATTTCGGGGAAGTTGGAATTAATTCGCGGGAAAAAAGTTTACTTCAAAATTCATTTGTATTGGTACTATGATGATTACGTAAAATTTTATATTATATTTGGTCATATGTTTACCTAACCTTTACATATTATCCTTACGGGTAGGAGAATGTTTTAACATATTGTATAATTTTAATGTCTTTGGTCGGAAGCATGTTTTCCAAAACTACCACATCCCCTTCGTTCACACCTCTCTCCCACCATAAATGGCAATTCTCTTTATTTAGCTGGATGCCGTATTGGGGTGGAATAGACCGTTGATTGAAGAATGTGAGCCAATGTTTATGAACGAAAGATAGTGGCCTCGATTCCCTTGTACGCGAACTAAATTAAATTTAAGTTTAGTGCAACTTTTTCTTTATATTTCGTTAAGAAAAGGACAGAAGATAAAATTTTAGTTTTAACCTATCAAATTAGTCCGCTTTTGACGTATGTTGAAGTATGTTTGGTCCCCACGTTTATAATCGCGGCCAAACTGTCTATGGAGTGTCTTAATTTGACAGGATTAAACTAAAATGTTATCTTCTATCCTTTTCTTAGAAAGAAAGAGATGCACTTAACTTAAAATTGGAGTTTTGGCGGGAAAGTCAAGCTGAGTATCACGCTCGTTTTTCATTGGACTTTTAAAATTATTTATAGTGCTGTTTACTAAATAAAAGTACGTTATTTATGTAGTAAAAAGTGCATTTAGTAAATAGTTCACAAAGAACAGTGAAATATCGCAGCATAGTGACCACATCATGACCGCCCCAAACCTCACTTGTAAGAGTCGGGTCACGCTGCCGTCTTTTTCGACATGAATAATTCATAATTACGTGACATTGGCTAAATGCACAAACCGTGCGAAGCCAAAAAAAAAAAAAACTTAAAATTGGCTTAGTTTATAAACAAGAGAATCGACACCAGTGTGATACAAACTTACGTAGGAGGATAATTGGCTCCATTTTCCATGTTCACAACCTGCACTAGAAAGTACATTGCATCTCTTTCTTTGCATTTCATTCAGATAAGGACAGCAGGTAAATTTTAAATAAATAAATTCCACAGGCACATTTGACATGACTAAAAACATGTCAACGGCAGACACAGTCTACTTTGACAGGACTAAACTAATAAAGAAATTAAACAATTGGTTAATGTTGTTGAGTTATGATGAAACTGAGAAACTAGAAACTAAATAGCAAAATGAAAAAGATCAGTGTCTGAATTTTGCAGAACTGCTATTTTTATTTCTAAATTGTAAACTATAAATAAAATAAAAAAGGCGGTGATATGTATACATATTTTGACATTTAAAACGGCTGACCGCCGACTACCCAAGATACGAGCATGTCTCAGTTTGGGAGTCGTTTGTCTTAAATTTATTTGCCTCTGTACATTTTACCTTACCAAAATATAAGTAACTCTTTCTTGTAACGTCTTTGTACTTTCGAAAAATAAAAAAATATTATTATTATTGTTAATATTTATCTTCTGTCCTTTTCATAATGAATTAGAAAGAAAAGGATGTACTGAAATTAAATTAAGGTTAGCTTGTGTAGAAGGAGATTGGTGCCATTATTCGTTAGATTAACAGGTTAAAAACAAAATGGAATCCGAATAATAATAGTAATACTAGATGATGTTTTGTATTGATTAGGTAATTAGAAAGTTTAGATGTTTAGTGGTCTTGAAATAACTGACTGGATTGACTCCGAAAATCGACCTTAAGAGCTTCGATTTTCTGGTCTAATTTGCCTTTTTTTAATCAATAGGAAATTTTGGAATTTTGTGGTCAGATAATTGTAGTGGATTCGCACTTTTTTCCATAGGACTTATTCTCAATACATTGCACGCTGGATATATCTACAAACCTTTCACCTTCGAGGAGGCTTGCTGGATGCGTATACAGGCATGCTATTAAGTTATTTAAAAAGAAAACACCAACAAAAAACTTTTCATAAAAGTAAAAGTCTGAACTGGAAAGCTTAAATTAAACATAATAAAAACGACTTGTTCGATATTTAAAATGCTAATTTCACCACCACACTTTGGACCGCCCATAGTGTGGCTTGTCCATATAAAGCACTAATTTTATGTATGGAATCAAGGGCTAAAGAAAGGCTTCATATACTAAAAAGTTGTTGATTTAATTCACGATTTATTCTTGTGTGGTAACCCGATTTAGATACTTCTTCTTGTGTGTACTATTGTAATAATTTTTCTTAAGGGAATCAATAACACAGTATTTGAAAGTCGATGGTTATGTAGCAACTTTTTCGTTAATTGCCTCATTGATCTCAGGTGCGACTAGGAAGTGGCGGGTTATATTCTTAGGATGTTCAAAGTGTTATTAGGTGGTACTTTCGTAACGGAAGACATAGCATTGAAAGTCCTGTTACAAGATAGATCGTTGAACTTTTCAAGGTTGCAGGAATCTCCCAGATGCGAGAAGTCCAGAACATCTGGCTATTTGTGTAACATAGTATCAGTAGCAATCGGTATCATTTTGAATCAATCATTGCGTTGTACAGACGTAGTGCGTGTTTGTAGAGCAGATACATTTTAAAACACACGGATCAATGGATTAGCAATTTGAATCGAAATGATTTCACTTCGGTCGAAGTGGAGGAGGCATATGCGTTGGTAGGCCACATCGGCTGCCGGCAGAAGTTACCACCCACCAGACAAAGTCTTGCCGCTAAGCGATTCGTCGTGTTCCGGCATGATGTCTGGTGAAGCCGTATGGATAAAGGGTCTGAGCAGTTGTGTTGCGATGTGTGCCGGGTACGATGCGCCAAGTGCTGTTGTGTCGGGAGTTTGGTCGTGGAGGGTCTCCACATCAATCTCCCTGTGGCGCAGCATCGTTGGTCGTGTTGTTGGGTTTAACATTGCGCCACCTCGTTCAACTGCCGTCTGGTTCCTATTCACTAAGTTTTTTTAAGTGAATGGGTTTAATAAACTAGCGCGCTTTACCATCAACGATTGCATTACTGCATATCATCAGGCGGGATTGCAGTCAAGCGATAGTTTATAATAAAAAAAAAAAGTGAACGTTCTTTGGCTGAGGTGTCTAAGTAAATATCGATTAATTTCATTTGCATCATGCAACACCAAGCAAATCGAATAGTCATTTTGAATTACAAAATTAGACAAGACAAGTTTCCTATTGATGAGAGGTAAGCTGTAATACACCACGCTGGTCCATTGCGACTTGGTTGGTACACAGATGGTCCATGTTTGGTTCCAGGACATGCCGATTTCCCTACGATGTTATCCTCCACCGTTTTCGGAGCAGTAGCGATAAAATGATTTACAGAAAATGAATCACTTGTCAGCGTTCGATGGTTCGAACCGAAGTTCGAAGTTGTGTTGACTTATGAGATACGCTCATAATTGAAATAATTTATTTTATTTTAAAGAAGTCGTACATACTAACCATCAAAAAGTTAATAACAAGACTCCACCTATTCTTCTATAGCCTATTGATGTCCACGGTTGGACAAAAGCCTCTCGTAAGCCTTTTCAATGACCGGTCTTGTGCTGCCCGCTTCCATCGCCTTCCCGCGACCTTCACCAGGTCATCGGTCCACCTTGTTGGAGGTCTCCCTATGCTGCGTCTTCCAGTACGTGGCTGCCACTCCATAACATTACTGCCGCATCTACCATCGGTTCTACGAGCAAGGTGCCCTGCCCACTTCCACTTAATTTTAGCGACTCGAAGAGCTATGTTGGTGACTTTGGTTCTTCAGCGAATCCCATGATTTCTGATTCGATCGCGGAGAGAAACTCCGAGCATCGCTCTTTCTATCGCCCTTTGTGTGACTATGAACCTGTTTAAGGCTCTCCAGGTATAGGTTGGAAAGAAAGTTGAAACAAGTAATAAATTAGGTACCCAAGAAAAAAGACTGTGCCAAAAGCCGTCTGAACTTTTATTCATTGGTGCAAAATAAGCCAATATTACGATCCCTAGGAAACCTATTGAAACTAAGTGCACTTCTTACTGACAAAACATTCCGTCTATATTGTGATAGGTAGGTACATACATACATTTAATATTGGCCTTTGACGTTGTACCGGTATCTACAAACATATACTTTCTCGGTGGTAGGCCATAACATCGACCGTTGCCAGAAGTTACCACCCACCAGACAAAGCCTTGCCGCCAAGCGATTTGTCGTGTTCCGATATGATGTCTGATGAAGCCGTACGGAGGACGGGTCTGAGCAGTTGTGTTGCGATGTGTGCCGGGTACGATGCGCCAAATGTTGTTGTGTTGGGAGTTTGGCCGTTGAGGGTCTTCAGATCAATATCCCTTTGGCGCAGCATCGTTGGTCGTATTGTTGGGTTTAACATTGCATCACCTCGCTCAACTGCCATCTTCCTCCCTATTCGCTCACTTTTTCTGAGTGAATAGGTTCTTAATAAACTAGCGCGCTTTACCAGCAACGATCGCGTCACTGCTTACCATCAGGCGGGATTGCGGTCAAGCGCTAGCTTATGATTATTTAAAAAAAAAAATGTACATACTGACGTCACACAAATGCTGCATCTCACAAACAGAGTTAATCGTGCAAGTAGTAACGATACATCTTCCCAACATCAAAGTTGGGCAAGTGCCTGCCAGACTCAGCACCCGTCTGGTCGGAGGATCCTTTCTTTTCTTGGAAGGATGAGTGGACTTTACACCATTTACCGCATAAGTATATAACGTGATCCCATGAAGATTGGCAACGAGTTTAGGACAGTCAATGCGACCTTTATACAATAAAGCACAAAATTATAATATTTATTTACATCGGGATAATGTTTTCGAGTCATGGCTTGAACCCCATGGGGTTCATTAGCTACACTCAGTGATAAATGAGATGTGTAACAACATGATATAAGTTTGTTTCATAACAAGATTGTTTTTGTATGGTTTGTTTAGGACTGTTTGCGTGACGTATGTTAAGTAGACTCTAGGGTTGTCCCTTGTGACAATTTATTTTGCAAACTGAATTTGTCACTCCCTTCACACTCCCCTATTTTTCTTTCTCTTCATTGTCATCAACATTTTTATCATCCCACTGTTGGGCACAGGTCTCCTCTCATACAGAGAAGGATTGAGCGTTATCACCAAGCTTGCTTAATGCGATTTCAGACTTAAAGTCCAGATTTCCTCAAGATGTTTTCTTTCACTTTGTACTCATTCATTGGTGTCCAAGACATACTTAGAAAGTACATAGGTACATGTAACTTAGAAAAGTTACATTGGTACTTGCCTGACCTGGAATCGAATCAAATCAAATCAAATTGTTTATTATGCAACCAGGATCACTGATCACTTTTACACGTCATATTTTTTTAACTAGATGGAGCCGACATTTCCTAACTGACTACCTCTGAGAAGAAAAGCCGAAAGAAACTCAGGGATCAATCTTTCATCAATCTCTATTTAGGCCACCGCGACTTCCTTTCCCTTATTCTGAACTTTAATATTTTATCGGTCATGTTCAAAATGCATATGATTTACTGATTAGTTTTTGCTCGTGACTTCGTCCAATCAAACAAAAATTGGCTCATAGATTCGATATTTTATAACCAGAATATACCGATATGCTCACGGGATTGAAACTATTGTAAAATGCTGATAGTGAGTAATAAATTAAAAAGTTATATCAGAATAGAAAACAATTGGTTCACTCAGGAGACCATAACGTTAGACGGGTGGGGCGAAGAAGGCGGGGGACGAACCCCCGTCTCCTTTAGCCTCACAGTGTGACCAGCGCGTGTGGGTAGCCCCCGCACGCGCATTGCACAGCGGTCACCACGTCTGAGGATTACTCCGTTACCGGGTAATCCCCCTTTGGCGCGGAAACCGGCCTTAACAAGGCCGGTAAGCCCTGAGAGTGGCACGGCGTATAGGCCTTCGGGCCGACCCCGTGACACTCTCAACACAGGGCCCGAGGGTAACCGAGTGGTTTTAGGGGGTATTCCCGGCTCCGGCCGGGCGAGTCCCACACACGTCCGTCGCCTAGCTAGCGGCGGGTATGGTGCGTAAAGTCATTTCCACTCGTTAAAAAAAAAAAAGGAGACCATAAGGTTGGTACAATCTTATTTAACTTCAGGTATTAGCAGGTTACAGACGCATATTTAAAATAAAGATGGAGATATGGCTAAGGTAGGCATTTATTATATTTGTGTAGTTAGTCAATAACTTTATTTTTATGAATTATAAACTACTCCTTGACCGCAATCCCGCCTGATGGTAAGCAGTGACGCAATTGTTGATGGTAAAGCGCACTAATTTATTAGGAGCATATTCACTCTTGCCTTGAAGACACTCAAATTGTAGTCCGATGAATAACAGTTTCTAATTAACACATTTTTGTTAAATACAGCATTAAAACAATTTGATTAATCAATTTGAATAGTCTAAAAAGTGATTTAAAAAAATCATGAACAAACGAAAGAGATGACAAGTGTCTATCCAACATAAATTTTGATTATAATAGACGTAAGCTTTTATTAAATAAGTATACAAAATGAGTTACCTCAAACACATGAGTTACAGTCAAAGTTTTTTTTTTTTTATAAAATTATATCTGTAATATTATTTACGCATAAAAGAAATATCTTTCAGCTTTTTGCTTTTGCAAATTTAATTAAACTTGCAAAAGCAAAAAGCTGTAAGATAATTCCATAAAAAGAAAATAAATGTGGATTCTCATAGGACTCCATCATAGCTTTATTTTTAAACATTTTATTTTTTATTTTATCTCATATTTATTTGAATCTCTTTGTAACTGTCTGTGTTGATCTGTGATGTTCTAAATCATACAACGTTATTTAATGCGATTTTTGCCATCATTTAGACGATTTCCTCTGGAAGGAAATATAATGTTATTAAGTGAAGTGCAACGACAGTGCATGTTATCAGCATAGGTCGGAATAGGTAGAGTGAATTGCGGTCATTGATCGGAAACGTATATTATTAATATGGACGTTCCTCCGGATTTACAGAATTGGTTGATTATTTAAAAAAAAAATATGTATAAATTATATTAAGTCGTAAAACCGCTTGATTTGACCATACCTTCTATTAGAGAGTAAAAATAATATATCAAAATGAATTAATGCTTCGCTCGGAATTTGGTTGATTTAATTTTTCAATAAGTAGGATTTTCTTATCATTCTCCTCTACATTTCTCTAATTTAAGGTAGATTAAGTTACTTCTTATCCTATATGGATGGATGTATGTTTGTTTGTTCTTTCACGCAAAAACTACTCACGGATTTGCATGAAGTCATCTACCTGCCCATATTACACATTACATATGCATTAGTACCTAAAAAAGGAACTTACAAAAAATCTAATTCCTTTTCTTTATAATATTAGTAAAAACTTAATTAATACTTAAATATCATACCGTCTATGATAAATATAATACACAACAACTTTTAGTATTTTACGCAATACATTTTGTATACAGCTAAAACATTACATTCATTTTAATCGACATTGACGAAAACAATAAAAAAAAACTGAAACCATTCCATATTTCCCATCAGTAGCAACCCTGTATTCGCTCTCTCTTAATTAGGGGCGGGTAACTAAAACGGGCGGACTGTCACGGATAATTTAGAAAAATATATCCTTAAATATATCCGCAAAGAACCGTATTTTCGTACTAAAAGAATCTTTTAGTTTTTGGTTGTGCTAAAGTAAGGTACATGGTAAGTACAGATATTGTTTAGCCGCGTTGTTTTTGTTGTACCGACTCCTATAAAGATTGGAGACTCTGTTCTCGAAGTTGTTGACAGTTACGTGTACCTGGGACAAACTATCCGGTTAGGAAGGTCCAACTTCGAGAAGTGGGCTGGACACATTGCCCGTAGGACCGATGCCCGATGGGGCCGACGGGTTCTCGAGTGGCGACCACGCATCGGAAGATGTAACGTGGGTGGGCCTCCGACAAGGTGGACCGACGACCTGGTGAAGGTCGCGGGAAGCCGCTGGATGCGGGAGGCGCAGGATCGGTCGTCGTGGAGAACCTTGGGGGAGGCCTATGTCCAGCATTGGACGTCTTTCGGCTGAAATGATGTTCTTTTTGTTCTCCTTCACTCTCTTCACTCATTCACACCCTGTACTGTGTTGAATAGTATTAGAAAAATAACGACTGTTTTTGTATTTATATTATTAGTTATTCCAGAAGTTTTATTTGTGTGTACAAAATTATTACTATAATTTATTAAATGTTTATTCTGTAATAATTGTAAACAGATTCAAGAGTAAGTGTGGTACTCGTATTTAGCGTCAAGTTCTGCCATATAGCTGAGCTCATTTTGTCATAAAAATCAGTTAAGATAATTCATATAGTATTTAATTAACTGGGATTTTACGCCAATATGAATTTAGGTATATATATATTTTTTTAAATATGCAAAAATCAGCCATGAGTTAATCCACGGTTGCAATGAGTGGTTTTGCAATAAGAAACGTGACAGGTCAATATTTTATTTTCGAGCGTAGATTTCCTTAACCACCTAAACTAAACTGTATGTTAATAATTCAAAACATCCTCTTATAAAACGATCCAACTAAGACCTAAAGAACGGAAGGCAAATATTAGTAAAGTCCTGTCAAATTAGTCCGCGCCAGACGTAAATTACTATATTTTTAATAGCCATGGTGACGGGACTAAACTGACATTTTTTTTTTTTTTTTTTTTTTTTTTTTTTAAAAGATACACTGACGGGGCCGGTATATTAACTTCAAATGGCTTTGTATCAAGTAAACTTCATGTTCTAAACTATCGAAATATCAAAACAGATTTTTATGTAAGTTATTGCTTATTGAGGTCAAACTAAAATATTCTTCTGGCTGCCCATTCTATTCCTAAAATCGTTTTCATATCCAATTAAAATGAAACAGGTACTTGAATGTTGCATTTTAGTGGTGGTATATGTTATTATATTCTAGTCAACAACTTCGAATGCAGAGCAACTAACTAGAACTGGAGTGGGCGCGACATGGGAGTTCGCGGTGCACTTTGCTCGTAGAATTGATGACCGATGGGGCAGTAAGGTTCTGGAGTGGCGGCCACGTATCGGAAGACGCATCGTAGGAAGGCTCCTGTAATGATGGACCAGTGACCTGGTGAAGGTCGCGGGAAGCCTTTGGATGTGGGCAGCACAAGACCGGTCATCGTGCAAAGCCTTCGGGGAGGCTTTTTATTTTATTTTATTTTTTTATTATTCATAATTATAAACTAGCGCTCCGCAATCGCGCCTGATGGTAAGGTTGATGGCAAAGCGCACTAGGTTATTAAGAACCTATTCACTCAGATTGAGCGAATAGGAAGGAAGACGGCAGTTGAGCGAGGTGATGCAATGTTAAACCCAACAACACGACTAACGATGCTGCGCCAAAGGGAGATTGATCTGAAGACCCTCCACGACCAAACACCCAACACAAAAACATTTGGCGCATCGTACCCGGCAGAAATCGCAGCACAATGCTCAGACCCGTCCTCCGTATGGCTTCACCAAACATCATGCCGGAACACGACAAATCGCTTGGCGGCAAGGCTTTGTCTGGTGGGTGGTAACTTCTGCCGGCGGCCGGTGTTATGGCCTACCACCGGGAAAAAATGGACTGCTTTTGTCCTGCAGTGGACTCTATAGAGTGAAGAAGAAGAAGAAAGTATTATTGTGGTATGTGTATGAAGATATAGCACTATAACTGTCGTGTAGGTAACACGACATACGAAATAATACGAAAAACAACAAAAACTCTTCACACAATTTATCAATCTTTTAGATGATTCATGAGTTCTTTTCGAGTCTGGTTGAATTACTAATATACCAACAAAAAGTATAAAAATGTTATAATGTAAGAAGTTATTGTTTCAAAGAATCTACATAATTAAATGGGGAAGTTTACGTCTCGAGATCTCAATTTGTCAATAGAGTGAGCTCGATAATACAAACTGTTGTATTATTTTAGTTTTCTTTGTCCTTAGAAGAAACTTTAATTTAATTAAAACTTAATAATGGCTATATTATAATTGAATTTCAGTAAAGGAACACCTGAAAAGATGTTTTTAAGAACGGGGAAAGAAGAAATAAATAGTCAATATTACCTTTATACCACTTTATTTTAAACTAGCGGCCGCCAGCGACTTCGTTCACGTGGAGTTAGTTATGCTCCGCTCCTATTGGTCGCAGCGTGATGTTATATCTTAAAACCTAGCTAGATTAATCGTCTATCCAATGCAAAAAGATTTTTTAAAATCGGACCGCTAGTTTCTGAGATTTGCGCGTTCAAACAAACAAACTCTTCAGCTTTATAAATTAGTATATAGATAAACTAGTGCTTGACCACAATCCCGCCTGATGGTAAGCAGTGATGCAATCGTTGATGGCAAAGCGCGCTATTTTATTAAGAACCTACTCACTCACACAATCACTGTAGCCTTGAAGACACTTAAATTTTTCGTCCAGATCGTAGTGGTGTTAACAACGTAAGGGTGAAAACTTGCCGTACGACGAATACAAATATTTTTTCCGTGCGGGAAACAAACCCGCGATACACAAAGCAGCAGTCTATCGCTCAGCCACTACGCCAATCTTGCCCAAGTTACCTTGAAACGCTGCTAATAAGTTGACTGTCACAAAACCCTAGATCCGAAACGTGGAGATTATCGCAAGAATCCAAATGGTTTTGCAGGAACCTTTTCCATTCTTTTGAAACATCATATAGAAAATGTAAAGAAAACCCTGTCTGATCCGTAAAGGTATTGTTATGTATCAATAACTAATTCTACTAATGGATAAAAAACCGGGCTACACTTAAAAAAAAATCCCCCTAAAAAAATAAATATTATTTCGCAAAAAGAGGTAACTTAATAAATGTGCATTAAGCACCCTTCCGTGGGCTGCGGGCGGCAGGGCACGCGGCGCGTAGTCGCATCGCTATTCGCTCGTAATAATACCGGTGTTGTCACTTTTTTAAAAATTACCAAATTTCGGGGAAGTTGGAGTTAATTCGCGGGAAAAAAAGATTATTTCAAAATTTATTTGTATTGGTACTATGATGATTACGTAAAATTTTATATAATATTTGGTCATGTGTTTACCTATATTTTATTGTCCTTATGGGTCGGACGGGGTTTTCTTAACATATTGTATAATTTGAATATCATATCAAACAAGATCAATAAAAAAGTACCCGACACAATACATCAACTCGATTTTCCTCATCGAAGACCAATTCATTACACACAATTCAATATATGTATACCAAACATATCCCTACGATATTCGCGTAAAAAAGACAGCCCCTTAAGATTACAAACTCATTTAAGAAACCCATTCGGAACTCCCCGTTCTATTAGTCATTTCCCTACCGAGAGGGGCAGAGAACCCATAAAAAATCCCATGCAATATTTCTATGAAGTCGTACAAATGTTACCGAAATGACATGGGGGTTGTTTATGCGGGGTGGAGAGGGGAATCATGGTGTCCCATGGTTAGAACAACAAGAGGGTTTTTCTTCATCATTTTGAATTATTCAGGCGACACTGAGGATTTCTATTCGCGGGTATGACTTGGGAGAATGTGTCTTAGACTCGTATCAAATGCGTTTAGATTTTACCAGAGGTTTTAAAAAATATATCATCATCGACCTTCTTTTTCGCCCCACTGCAGGGCACAGGTCTCCTCTCATACAGAAGAATTGAGTGTAATCACCACGCTTGCTCAATGTGGGTTGGCGATTTCAGACTTAAAGTCCAGACCGCAATCCCGCCTGATGGTAAGCAGTGATGCGATCGTTGATGGTAAAGCGCGCTAGTTTATTAAGAGCCTATTCACTCAGAAAAACTGAATGAATAGGAAGGAAGACGGCAGTTGAGCGATGTGATGCAATGTTAAACTCAACAACACGACCAACGATGCTGCGCCAAATGGAGATTGATCTGAAGACCCTCCACGACCGAACTCCCAACACAACAACATTAGGCGTATCGTACCCGGCACACATTGCAACACAACTGCTCAGACCCGTCCTCCGTACGGCTTCACCAGACATCATGCCGGAACACGACAAATCGCTTGGCGGCAAGGCTTTGTCTGGTGGGTGGTAACTTCTGCCGGCAGTCGATGTGGCTTACCACCGAGAAAATTTCACTTCCAAAAATTCCACTAGTTTTTTTGAAAAATCCTTTACTGTACAAGCACTTCAGCTTTGGAATGATTTACCCGTGTCCGTGAGACGTGCTCTGTCCACTTTTAAAACCACAATAAAAAAGCACTTCTTTCTCTTTCAACATATTTTACTTGGTCTTGTATGATGTTTATTAGTTAGATGTATATATTTATTAGACTAGTATGATACACTTAACGTACATATTTATTATGTAATCCATGTAAATAATACACTTTAGACTACCTACATTATTTCTTTCTCCTTCCCCTTAGTATTCCATCCAAAGGTTGTCTGTAAAAGACCAATCTTAGCGATAAGTACTACTAATACTTAATAAAGAGTATTCTATTTATATTCTACTTTTTAATGGCCAATTTCGACCTTAAATGAACCTTTTTTTTATTTTTTTTTTTTTTTTAACGAGTGGAAATGCCTTTACGCACCATACCCGTCGCTAGCTAGGCGACGAGCGTGTGTGGGACTCGCCCGGCCGAAGCCGGGAATACCCACTAAAACCACCCGGTTACCGTCGGGCCCTGTGTTGAGAGTGTCACGGGGCCGACCCGAAGGCCAAGTACTCCGTGCCACTCTCAGGGCTTGCCGGCCCTCCCCTGTAGGGCCGGTTTCCACGCCAAAGGGGGATTACCCGGTAACGGAATAATCCCCAGACGTGGTGACCGTTGTGCAATGCACGTGCGGGAGCTGCCCGCACGCGCTGGTCACACCCTAGGGCTAAAGGAGACGGGGGTTCGTCCCCCGCCTTCTTCGCCCCACCCGTCTACGCCGGAGGGGAGCGGCAAGTACGTCCTCTTCCCGCTCCCTCTCCGCAGCCTCCTTCTGCAAGAGGACGGTCTCGCAGAAGGAGGCGGCAGCCTCCCATGCACTCTCCCTTTCAACCATGGCTCGCACCATGGTTGCCAGGGAGAGGCGTCCGCCTCCGAGCGCAATGAGGCAATGAGGTCCGCAATGAGGTCGCGGCGCTCGTTTCGCCAGGCCGGGCACTCCACCAGGGTGTGCTCGGCCGTGTCGTCGGGGGAGTCGCAGTGATGACACCGCGGTGACTCCTCCCGACGGGCGACCCGGTGCAGGTAGTGACCGAAGCAGCCATGTCCGGTCAGTACCTGCACTAGGCGGAAGGTAAGGCTGCCATGCCGGCGACCAACCCATCCCTCCAACACCGGACGAATCGCTCCAATCGTCCGGTGGCCGGCAGCTGGGGAGCGGAGCGCCTCCCTCCACCGGCTCAGGGCCTCCCCCTGAGCCGCTAATCGGACCCGCCTTACTTCCTCGAAGGCGGGTCGTTCCCCCCGTTCCCGGGCCGCGACACGGTGTCGATGCACCTGGGACAGAACCAGGGCATCGACCTCCCACGGGGGCGTGCCCGCGAGCACGCAGGCCGCCCCATGACTGACCGTGCGGTATGCCCGCACGGTCCGTATCGCGATGACCCTCTGCGGCCTCCGCAGCAGGGCCACTGTGCGCCGGGAAAGGCGCTCCGCCCACACCGGGGCTCCGTAGAGTGCCATCGACCGCACCACTCCCTGGTACAGCCGACGGCACGCCGAATTCGGCCCCCCCAAGTTGGGGAGGAGCCGTCCGAGTGCGGCTGCGATAGAGCACAGCCGCGGAGCGAGGAGCCTAAAATGCTCCTCGAAATTCCAGCGGGGATCCAGGATCAGGCCGAGGTACTTGATGTGCACCTCGACGGGAACCCGGACCCCCTCCACTCGGACACGAAGCCCCGGTGGGGTTCTGCAAATGAACCAACACCTTGCTCCAAGTTTACCAACCACCACGTCCTTATTCCCTACGGATGTTTTTCATCTCACTTTCGTAAATTGCTTCGATAAGAAGTTTCTTCAAGACGCCAAATTTATTTGAAACTCTAATCTTGTTTCGTGTCGCTTTCATACATTAGGTAACTTATTAAATGTTGAATCAATTTTTCTGGTAACCTGGTTACAATTGAAATAAATAATAAAGAAAACAAGTTTATTCAGCACAGACATAAAGACACACAATATAACTAGCATAAGCATACATCTGGTAGCATAAAATAATAAAGAAAAAAAAAACAAATAAAAAGTAAAAATCCTTATGTAAAAATAACAGCAAAGTGTGCTTGTGGCTGCGCCAAAAAGGTCGAGTTCAGCAAAACATGTCAGACAACTAGTGCGTGACGCTGGTGTTCAACTGAACCTGATGGGTGAGAGGAGACGGACATATAAAACAGTTTTATACAACAGCATAACGTGTTAATACTTAAACAAAAATTAATACGTGTTAGATAAAAAGAAATGATTACCAATATATACAAGAATAGTATGATATTGATTAATATTACTAAAAACTAATCTATACTAATATACAAAACTGAATAGTTTGTTTGTTTGTTTGTTTGAACGCGCTAATCTTAGGAACTACTGAACCGATTTGTAAAATTCTTTTTGCGTTGGATAGCCCATTAATCCAGGAAAGCTTTAGGCTATATACCATCATGCTGCGACCTATAGGAGCGGAGCATTACTAAGCCACGCGAACGTAGTCGCTGGCGGCCGCTGGTAATAAATAAACTAAGAAAATAAATACTGACAAATATAGGTAACTGCAGCGTCACGCGGTTACACCCGCGTAGATTTCGATTTGTTTTTTTTTATATGCTCCGCTCCTTTTGGTCGCAGCATGTGGTTATATAGCTTAATGCCATCCTGGATAAATAGGCTAGGCTATCCAACGCAAAAAAATATCAAATCGGTCCAGTAGTTTCTGAGATTACCGCGTTCAAACAAACAAACACTAGACGACTATAGACTCTTGGTTGTGTAGATAAATAAATTCATTGAACAACCTAAACCCAATAATACAAATGCTCTCGATCTAGTAATAATAATACCCTGAAAACCCAATAAAATGACATGCCATCTAGTCACTTGACCAGACCACGATTTTCACAACTTCGGCAATGCTGGGTGGTAACTTCTGTCGGCAGCTCATCTTATGGCCTACCACCGAGAAAAAGGAGGCTGAATTGACGCAGCTACTAAAACACTGTAGCGTTTTAACTTCAAAATTACACTATTTCACTATATTTACTCGCGGTGGTAGGCCATAACATCGGCCGCCGGCAGAAGTTACCACCCACCAGACAAAGTCTTGCCGCCATGCGATTTGTCGTATTCCGGCATGATGTCTGGCGAAGCCGTACGGAGGACGAGTCTGAGCAGTTGCGTTGCGATGTGTGCCGGGTACGATGCGCCAAATGTTGTTGTGTTGGGAGTTTGGTCGTGGAGGGTCTTCAGATCAGTCTCCCTTTGGCGCAGCATCGTTGGTCGTGTTGTTGGGTTTAACACTGCAGCATCTCGCTCAACTGCCATCTTCCTCCAGTTTTTCTGAGTGAACAGGCTCTTAATAAACTAGCGCGATTTACCATTAACGCTAGCGCTAGTTTATAATTATAAAATAAAAATCTTTTCATTTCACTCTCTCAAAATGAACCCCTATAATATATCAAAGAAAACATAATATTGTTCTCGTTGATATACTAAGAAAAGTCACATGAAGCAAATGTATTCATACGTGACAAAAACAACTGCAGTTCCGCACAAAACAGTGGGACAATACCACAGCACAGTAACTTTACAGTGGTACAAGTTAATTGTATCCAACTAGACGTTCGTCAAACACGGGTCGGCACAGAAAAAGCCACTTTTGCACGGTCAAAGGCAAACACACCCGCAAATTGTTCGACCGCAACGGCTTTGTTAGAGGATAGGCTGTGGTTTAAGTAGTATGGGATAGGGGAGAAATACTTCATAATTAACAATGATATATAAGTTTATACATGTTTTTACTTGATTTGATTTCATGACACGGGTGGCGCAGGGGCTGATCGATTGATTGTTTCACTGCGGTTTTGATTCCTGCAAGAAACAAATTTTTGTGTGTTATATGTTAATACTAGCAGTTGCCTGCGACTCCGTCCGCGTGGACTTCAGTTTACGGTGGTTCCCGTAAAAATAGCTCAGTTGATATAAAACAAGCGCCTGTTAAAATAATAGGAGCAATATGTGGTACGTCCGCGTTAGCTCCCGTTATCGCAGCATTTCTCGTTACTGCTCTGCTCCTATTAGTCATAGCGGGATGTTATATAGCATGTGTCCTTTCTCAGGCTCTAGACTATCTGTGTACCAAATTTCATTACAATCGGTTTAGTAGTTTTGGCGTGAAAGCCGGACAGACAGACAGACGGACAGAGACACTTTCGCATTTAGAATATTAGTGTGGATTTAATTTTTAGCATAGCACTCACAAATTTGATAACAAAGCATTATCATTTATGTCATTTTGAGTTTATTCATATAGTAGTTGAGATAATTATACTCTGAATCCATATCCAACTCGAATCCAACTCGGCTGGGCTGCTTTCGGGAAGCTACGTAGAATATTTTCATCAGAAATACCGCCAGTGTTTATTGCCAATGATGACATACGGAACTGAAACGTGATCGCTCACAATGGGTCTCATACGAAGGCTCAACGACACACAAAGGGCGACGGAAAGAGTTCTCTGCGCAATCGAATCAAAAATGAGGAGATCCGCAGAAAAACCAAAGTCACCGACATAGCTCGAGTCGCTAAAATTAAATGGCACTGAACGGGGCACAATGCTCGTAGAAGCGATAGCCGATGGGGCAGTAAGGTTCTGGAGTGGCAGCCACGTACCGGAAGACGCAGTGCCCCAACAAGGTAGACCCATGACCTGGTAAAGGCGACCTTTACCAGGTCATGGGTGGGAAGCCGATGAATGCAGGCAGCACAAGGTCTTATCAAGGCTTTCGCCTAGGGGGAGGTCTTTGTCCAGCACTGAATTTCTATAGGCTGAAGAAAAAGAATTATACTCTGAAAAGAAAGATAAAAAGATAATATATTTATTAAGCACTGGCTTAAAAACACAAAATATATCTTAATTAATATACATCTGGTAGCAACCAATATGGGCACGCCACAATTGCGGCGGTAAATCCTCTCTTTGAGGAGTGGCTAGAGAGGCGCCACGACGCCCTCCCCTTCCGCCTGACGCAGGTCCTTACCGGACACGGTTGTTTCGGGAGGTTCCTGTTCCGTATTAGGCGGGATGAAACGCCAGGGTGTCATCATTGTGTGGATCGACCTGAGGACAAGGTGAAACATACGGTGGAGGTCTGCCCGGCTTAGGTAGAGCACCGCCGTGTCCTCGTAACGGCGATCGGCGGCGATCTCTCGCGGCCGACCCTGGTCCAGGCCATGGTCCGGAGCAAGAGTGCATGGCAGGCCGTCACCTCCTTCAGCGAAGCAGTGATGCTGGCAAAGGAGGATGCGGAGCGCGTGAGGCAACGGGAATCAAAGCGCCCTCACGCCACTAGCCGCCGCAGGCGCCCTGGTCGTGAGACGACACCTAACTCCCAGCCACCGTAGGCGCGGGCCTGCGGGCGGTGAGCAGTGGGCAGCTCGCCGCCCGATAAGGACCAGGCCCGAGTCGACGACGCGTCGTGTTTCACGCGCGCCTCAAAGAGATGTTAGCACATCGTGACGGGGTCCACGAAGACCGATGCCTCCTGGGTCAGGCTTGCGGGTTGGTTAAACAAGAAACCGTGACCCTGGCCGTCGTAACAGGCAAATGAAGAAACATGGGTGGTTTTAGTCAGTAAAAGTCTGACACGCCCTGTCACTCTGCCCAGTGCGGGAGAAGTCATTTGATGATTTCCCATCCCAACAAAAAAAAAGGTAGCAACCAATACAAATCAAATGCAAAGTAAGAACCCCGATGTTAAAAATAGCACCAAGTGTACCGCGCGGCTGCACAAAAAAGACAAGTTCAGCAAAAATTGCAGACAACTAGTGCCTGACGCTGGTTTTCAAACTAATGTGTGAGGTGACGGACGTAAATCAGTTTTACACTGCACCGTAACGTGTGTCTACGATTGTCTGTCATCATGCATAACGATAAAAAAAACATATATAAGGTCAGATGATCTGCGCCGACTTGCGGGCGACGAGCAGTGGGCGGCTCGCTGACCGGTAAGGACCAGGCCCGGGTCGACGGCGCGTTTAGTTTCACACGCGCCTCAAAGATATGTCAGCATATCAAGATCGG
The DNA here is from genome assembly GCA_037179545.1 of Sesamia inferens. NCBI lineage: Eukaryota > Metazoa > Arthropoda > Insecta > Lepidoptera > Noctuidae > Sesamia > Sesamia inferens. The sequence continues at coordinate 9,470,369 of CM073949.1, forward strand.
GGTCCACGAGGACCGATGCCTGGGTCAGGGTAGTGGGTTGGTTGAAAAAGAAACCGAGTTTAAAACGCTATCTACTAATAACTTATACCGGCTCCCACTACAGCCGAATTTAAACAGGCGTTGGTGAGTTAAACGATACAAAGTTGGACAATTTCGCAGCACTACCACAACTATTGTGTATATCCAATCCTTTTATCACTAAAGAGGTACAGTACGAAGCTGTAAATATGGGTACATCGAATGTCAGAGTTTGATGAGGGACCGTTACTTCGGTCTGCAAAATTGAACTTTATCTAGAAGTCACAGTGGTCATAATAATGGTTATAGTCAAGTTAAGAGTTGGCAGGGACATCGAAGCGCAACCTGAGAAACAAAAATCGTAATTATAAAAATGTTCATAGTCTGCCTTAATGTGTCAAACATTACCAAAATAATGCACGATATCGGTGCGTAGCTCCGTTGACGGCCGTCCGGTGAATTTTCAAAAACAAAAGGGGCGTGCGTCAAATATTTAAAAAGGAAGCTTCTAGAATCAATAACTTTCGATTCAGCCTCTTTACCCTGGCGTTGGTAACCTCTTTATCTAAGTATTCACAAGTTATTGATATTGGTTTGTCGCTAAGATGAGACTGAGACGAGACTATGACTAGAATTTGAACGTTTCAATTTATGTACGAGAACAGGCCTTAAGTATATTACCGTAGAGTAAAATATTAATGCCTACGGTTATTGAAAAAAATATATCGTTTTTTCCTGCAATTTGACTTTGTAGGTAGTATTGCTTGTTCTTTTATGAAATAGAAGACGTATTTTATTGATACATGGTAAAAAAAAATATTTGTCTTCTAGAATTTTGTAGTGAGTCCATGGCTACGGCTGACATAAAAGCATAAAAGCTTTAGAAAGAGTCGGTCATACAGATATGTGTGGGTTGTGACAGAGACAACGTTCTACGTTCGCAACTGTTTTACGTACATCTAGGGAATGGAACAATTTACCTACAGCGGTCTTCCTGTATGACTACAATTTAAGTGTCTTCAAGGCTAGAGTGAATAGGCTCCTAATAATAGTTTATTAAAATCAACAATAAAAAGCAATAATTGATGGTAAAGCGCACTACTGTTTGTTTCACTACTTTACGATTAGGTAATTATTGCATCCCTGCTCACCATCAGGTGACATCGCGGTCAAGCACTAGTTCATAAGGTTTGAAAAAAATAAAAATAAGGTAGATACAATTAGTTGTGTACCGTTGATATGACAGTTCGAGTAGCGAATACAGATTTCCCATATTACTCTGTCGGTGACACTAAATCCCAGTCATAAGTTTTGACTTCTGTGGTCATGTCACAAAAGTTATATTTCCTGGGTTAATAAAAATGATTCTAATTAGTCCGTCATTCAGATTATGGAAAAATATTGGATACGTACAAATATAAAAGGTATCAAAGATCAGGAGTGCTGGCTGGTGACGTCACTGCTCGCTAAAAAGTGTAACGTGTAGTGACGTCACACAAGTTATCAACGCACTGTGTCGTCTTCATTTTTTGTTTATATGAAAAAAGAAAAAATACGTGTCTAGTATTTTTGGAAATCTGACTAACGGACTAATTAGTAGTTTTTTTAGTCAACTTCCATTATGATAATATTATGATCTGCTATGATCTATTATGATCATACACTTTTTTTTCTTAAACCCAATGTACGGACGACCGCAGGTTAACCTTGAGCCGTTTTAATAAAGTTTGAAATCCAATAAACAAATCTGATTGTATTAGCTTGATATTCTGTCGTCTGTACCATATTAACGCTTTCTTAAATCGTTTTGCCGTTAAAAAGATACCTCTATTTTGTATTGCAATTCGCTGAATTCAAGATAGATAAGTTCTCAGACACACGGGTTTTCTTTGTCTGGTAATTTAGCTAAATAAGGGAGTAAATGTTTGTTTGGGGTGGAGGTTGATTTACGAGTTAAACGTGGTCTAAGGATTTGTATCGTGACTCTCGCTGGGAGGTTATTTTCATCTTGGACTTGCGCAAATATATATACTATTTAGTAGAAACAAGCTCGACATACGTATGTTCTATTTTTAAATCTAATATATAAAATTCTCGTGTCGCGGTGTTTGTGGTTAAACTCCTCCGAAACGGCTTTCCTAATTCTCATGAAATTTTGTGTGCATATTGTGTAGGTCTGAGAATCGGACAACATCAATTTTGAAGATATTAAAAATTCAAAAATTGTGAGGCGTCTCATTTGCGGTGGTACCAGCCAGTTGAGGCGGTACCAGCCAGTTGGGAGGCGTGCCGCTATGTTTTTTGTACAACGTTAACGGTTTTTTTGTAATGTATTTAGTATCAGCATTGTACCCGTGCGAAGCCGGCCGGGTCTCTAGTAATTCTATATAATAAAGCTACAATATTGTATTTCTATACCTACAGCGTTATTTTTTCTTTATTCAGTTTCTTACTCTGAACAATTCAGGTTTCGTAACCTGAATTGTTCAGAATAAGCAATTGAATAGATTCCAATCATTTTTATACCATCTATATTTTTTTCCAAAAACATTTAGAAATTATTACAGTGTGGTTACCTAGCGAACAACACAGCTGACCGTAGATCACTCAGCGAGCGCCGCCCCGCTGCAAGCGCGGACGGGCGAGAAGTGCGTTGACCACATTTTTGTTGGGACAACGAAGAAAGATGATAAGCTCATAACTTTGTGGTTTTACATGTTATCTTTTTGAAATTTTGTTCATAGGTTCTTCACTTAAAAATACTGGACACGTGTTTCGAGTTTCACATAAACAAAAAATAGCGTTGTACACAGATGAAAGATAAAAGGTATAAAAGAAAAAGCGAAGCGCTTCGTCCGGATCGTAGTGGTGTTAACAACGTAAGGGTAGAAAGTCGCCGTACGACGCTACACAATAAAACGATTCCCTAGGTAACTCTAATTATCTAGGTGATACCCCATTCGCCGAAGATCGTCGTTCCAAGTAGCCTGAGAGCGTCCTACCTTACATTTGCCGATTACGGTCTCCGCTCAAGAACACGTCTATGCCAAAGCTCTCTACGGCTAATATGATCAGTTCATTGACACTAAGTTTAGCTCTCCGATGAAAAAAATATCTTCAGAAAGATGCTGATGTAAAACGGACTGAAGTAGAAACAATAGTTTCACTCTGTCTTCGTTTTCTGCATCGGTACAGCTCCCATCTCTCATGCATCTCCTTAAGTGATTGTGTTTCATATTAGGATGTGTGTAAGACCTAAAATAAATATTCTTTGTCATATTTTCTTGTTAAGATTGTCTGTCTTTTTTTATGATGTAGAAGTAGTTTATTAAGAAAATGAGAACAAACGACACTTTCCCTTATAACTCACTAGCTTTCCGCCCGCGGCTTCGCTCGCGTGGAGATCGATTTTATCGCGCTTTTAGATTTCCCTCATGAATGTAATTTTTTTCCGGGATAAAAAGTACCCTATTATTTAATCTGGACTTCTAACTTTACGTCTGCAAAATTTCTAAACAATCGGCTCAGTAGTTACGGCGTGAAAGCGGAACAAACAAGCAAACAAACTCACTTTCCGATTTATAATATTAGGATATTTGGTGTACACATACAAATATTCCAGTAATCTCCCTAGGGAACTTGATGTTTTTTAGGACCAAAAGTAGCCTATGTTACTCTCCATCTTTTCAACTAACTGTATGCTAAAAATCAGGTCGACAAACAAACAAACAAACACACTTTCACATTTATAATATTAGTATGGATTTACATCACCATATGCTTGGCTTTTGCTCAACTATGATCGTTTAGGATCGGGTGCCAGTTGAATACCCGTATTTAACATGAAGCGATTACTTATCTGATCTCCACAATGATGTGGAATTCATCTTCTTCTTCTTCTCCTTCTGCCTATAGAGGTCCACTACTGAACAAAGTCCTTCTGCAAGGCTATTTTGCATTGGGGGAGTTTGGCATAATCCTCACGCTTGGCAGGCGGGGATCGCAGTAATTTGATATTCCACAGGCGAAGCGCTGCTCCCTGCTTCCCTGGTGAGAGTTTCCTAGTCGCGTCACCAACAGGAGAAACACGGGTGGGTTTTAGTAAGTAAAAGTCTGACACACCCTTCCGCTCCACCCAGAGCGGGAGAAGTCATTTGATGATGATTTCCCATCCCAACAAAAAAAAAAAACACGATACGAATTCATACCCTATACAAATAAAATATTTCGCTAGATGTTATAATTTTGAAACATTTCAACCATTTAAGTTGAACCATAAACCAAAAACTAACACAAAGTTACAGAGTTATGTTATCCAACAATATTTACTTTAGAACCAACCTTATTTATATACAAGAGATTAAAATAATGTTGCAACTATTCAAATATTTCCCTACTACATATGCCAAAGCAGAAAGTACGAGAGAACTTCGGTATTTTAAACGAAAACTGTTAACCGCGAAAGTAAAACTATCAGAATAAATCAAAACAAGTTGTTCAAATGTTCAGCTACTATACATAAAATATTTAACGACTCTATTCATAACACTTGGGTTCCGCATGTCTACTTCGGAACTTAGTAAATGGAGGGTTTACGGAGCTGGTTTTAGAAGCGTTTGAATTGATGACAGTGTGCTGTTTTTGGATGGCCAGAGGATGATTACAAATGGTGAAAAGTTGCACATAAGATAAAGTGTTGTCTCTTTCACATCTATGTGACAGTCTATTTCTTAAACTATACTACTGGATTCCTAAATCGAGCCATGGTACGTTAAAGAAAAGTTTTTATGCCGTTTCACCATTGTGATACCGTATTCATTATTTGAATTCACAATAGTTAAAAATGTACAGATATGATACAAAAACGTTTGGTTCTATTTCGGAGTCCTGGAGTGTATGTAGATATGCCATATCAAAATCGAAAAATAATTTATTAAAAATAGGCTAAAGTAGCTAGGCAAAATCGGCTGACTTCCGCTCCGGTTCATTCTTGGTGCAAAGGGTAGCCACCGCCATACATCAAATATATAGGCTAACACTCTTCACTTTTTGAACGTCAAATTACATATAGTGGCATCAAAATTATATGTAGTAAATCAAGACCTTTCACGACTTTCTATTGCTTTAGCTTGAAAGAAGAAGTGGCTCAACACATCCCCCAGCCGGCAATTAATAACCCAGCCGGTCTTTAAACTATATCTTGACAAAGACGCATATGAAGCCATTAATATGGCACAGGGACTGCTAGATAAGAGCCGCTCAAGGGGATCGATCAGATTAAGCTCACGCCTGCCGTTTTTGACCCGTAGTTGGGTGACCATAGTAACATACTAAGACAACTAAACCACTCTTCCGAACCTCGAAAAATCACGTTAGGCCACCAGACAATAAGTCTTACCCAAGGCCACTATGGTATGACTATATATATTTTTTAATAATAGGGTATTTGACTAAAAAAAAACTAATTAGTCCGTCAGTCAGATTTCCAAAAAATACTAGACACGTATTTTTTGTTTTATCAAAACAATAAACATTTACAAATATAAAAGGCATCAAAGATCAGGAGTGGTGGCTGGTGACGTCACTGGCCAGTAAAAAGTGTACAGTGTTGTGACGTCACTCGAGTTTTCAACGCACTGTGTCGTCTGCATTTTTTGTTTATATGAAAAAAGAAAAAATACGTGCCTAGTATTTTTTGGAAATCTGACTGACGGACTAATTAGTTTTTTTTAGTCAAATACCCTATTATAAACTAGTGCTTGACTACAATCTCGTCTGAAGGTAAGCAGAGATGCAATCGTTGATGGTAAAGAGCGCTAGTTTATCAAAAGACTGTTTACTCAAAAAAAAAAACTGACTGAATAGGAAGGAAGACTTCAGTTGAGCGAGGTGATGCAATATTAAACCCAACAACACGACCAACGATGCTGTGACAGTGGGAAACTGATCTGGAGACCCTCCACGACCAAACTCCCGACACAACAGTATTTGGCGCATCGTATCCGGCACACGTCGTAATATAACTGCTTAGACACATCATCCGTACGGCTTCAGCAGGCATCAAGCCGGAACACGACGATTCCATCCTATCGATTATGTAAAAATCTGACCGTAAAAAGCTAAGTGTACTAATCTGTCAATAGTGTGTATTCCTAGCAGTATTTGGAAGGACAGCTCACTCTACACTTACGTCAGTTAATTTTCCAGGTTTCAGGATCACAGTGCTGTCATACCAATTATAAGTATTATGTACACAGCTTTTTTGAAGTGAAACTTCTTTACGCACGCTTGACTTGGGGAGTAAGCTGACGAACGCGTGACGTAAGCGTTACGAAAAGTGATCGGGCAAGGGATAGGGATTGACATTGTTGACAGCTCATTCTGCGCTCACATCACTTCTCAGGGTGAGATTTTGACAAAATTGATTAGTTGGATCCTCTCTTCTTCTTCTTCAGCCTATTGTCCACTGCTAGACAAAGGCCTCCCCAAGGCATTGGGTTGCTATAATCCCCACGCATGGCAGGTGGTTGGGGATCGTAGTAATTTGATATTCCTCAGAAGAACCACTGCTGTCCGTTTCCCTGGTGAGACTTCTCTTGCTTGCAGTTCACCCACGGGAGGATTTGGGATGGTACTATTCTAAGCTCGGTGCCACACGCGAAACTCTACTCTCTTCTTCTATCCAACCAAAATTTACAAACATAATAATCTCGCACAATTACTGCACAGAGAACTACAAAAGCCATTAAATGATTTCATAAGCAGAGTTGTGTAGTCCTGCTGTCTAACTCCCAAACTTTATCTAAAGTGTTTAAATAACAATTATTTTAGCTTTATCGCTACGGACGAGCTTTTAGCATTTCGCTTAGATATTAAGTTAGTTAGTGGCAATCTGTTGGCCCATAAATTGAGGAGGTGGAGTTTCGATTGTTTTAAAATATTTCGGCATCTAAGCGGAACCATAATTTGAAAAGTTAGATATAGAAGAGAAAACTAAGGTGGTTCTTGGAAAGCTGGCGAAAATTGTTTGGTTACTTTTTTTTTTATAATTATAAACTAGCGCTTGACCGCAATCCCGCCTGATGGTAAGCAGTGATGCGATCGTTGATGGTAAAGCGCGCTAGTTTGTTAAGAGCCAATTCACTCAGAAAAACTGAGCGAATAGCAAGAAAGACGGCAGTTGAGCGAGGTGATGCAATGTTAAACCCAACAACACGACCAACGATGCTACGCCAAAGGGAGATTGATCTGAAGACCCTCCACGACCAAACTCCCAACACAACAACATTAGGCGCATCGTACCCGGAACACATCGCAACACACCAGACATCATGCCGGAACACGACAAATCGCTTGGCGGCAAGACTTTGTCTGGTGGATGGTAACTTCTGCCGGCGGCCGATGTTATGGCCTACCACCAAGAAAGTACTTATTTATTTTATGATTTTTTAAGACTCAAAATCATGCTGAAATGCATTTTGAAGAACTGTACAATTTAAACTTTTTTTGTCAACAGTCGCTCCGAAGTTTTTCGCTTCAACTAATTCGCACTCTTGGTGTACTTTTTCTCAGTGTCATGAAAATGATAAAGAACAGGAAAAAAAGCTATGTTATTATATAATACTTATAATTTTCTTACTCCTGGGACACAGGCCTCCTCTCGGTAAGAGGGAGTGGAGGAGGCTATAATCAGCCACGCTGGCCCAGTGCGGGTTGGTAGATGTCACATGTCTTCGACAGCTTCTATGCTTCTCATCATTTTTGAGTTGCTAAAGGTATAAAGGCTTAAAGCTTATAAGAGCCACTAGACGGCGTAACGCGATACTTCTAGAAAAATTTCCAAGAAGTTTACGTAGAAATTGTTCTGTCTGCTGAGCCTTAATTAAGAATCGCTCATATTAGGCAAGATCTCTTTCGCAGACAAAAGGCCTTTAGCAGCGGTAAGTCCCCTTTTTGAGGGGCACCAATCCGCCGTCACTTTCCGCTGATGCTGGTCCTTACCGGACACGACTGTTTCAGAAGACTCCTGTTCCGTGTACGGCGGGAGGAAGCGCTAGAGTGTCACCACTGGAGGTCTACCCGGCTTGGGTAGAGTCTTGTGTCTCACTTAAATTGTAGTCCTTCGATGTATGTTCCTTCGCTATAACAGACGAGGCGAAATGCTTCATCCGGATAGTAGTGGTGTCAACAACGTAATGATTTTAATAAAGTTTTAGTTTTAGTGTTTAAGTTTAAATACTCATCTTATAATTTTCCCAATGTTGGGGCACAGGCTAACTCTCTGTGAGAAAGAGTGGACCTTATCCACTAGGCAATCTCAGCATGGTGTGGTAGATGTCACATGTGTTTGAAATTTCGATTTTAGGACATGTCGGCTTTCTCGCGATATATTCCTTCACCATTTTGAGACCGGTAGTGATGATATAATTTACAAAACTTAAGGCGTTTCACTAATTCTAACATACATTCTAAGCCGTACGGAGGACGGGTCTGAGCAGTTGTGTTGCGATGTGTGCCAGGTACGATGCGCCAAATAGTGTTGTTTCGGGAGTTTGGTCGTGGAGAGTCTCCAGATCAATCTCCCTCTGGCGCAGTATCGTTGGTCGTGTTGGTCTTGGGTTTAACATTGCATCACCTCGCTCAACTGCCGTCATCATTCCTATTCCTAAGTTTTTTAAGTGAATAGGCTTAATAAACTAGTGCGCTTTCCCATCAACAATTGCATCACTGCTTACCATCAGGCGGGGTTGCCGTCAAGCACTAGGTTATAATTTATAAAAAAAAAAAATATGACCAAACTTGCGAGCCACTGGGCTACCACATCACAAAGCCGTTATAAACAATATTTACGTGTAGGTATATTAAGTACACTTGGTTTTCATCAAATAATTTGGGAATGAACCTCCCACACAATTAATTCCACTCAGGTTCAGCCGCAGGTATAAAACGGTTTATTTGATTATAATAAAACAGCACAAACTATGGTAATTGGGTTAGGTTTATGCCTTGGCAGTTGTATATGTTGATTTGGCAGGGTATTTAAATTTGTGGTTGAGGTTACGAGTTCTAGATGGATTTGGATGATATGGGTTGTATGTATGATGAACAATGTTACGGCTGAATTTATGTGTTGAAGCAAATAGAAACGGAATATTAAATCATAATCTGTGATCTTGGGAATAATCTTCTTCCTCATTGCCTTTTTCATTGCCCTAAAAAGTGTATTGAAATTTTTGGTATCAGTATTGTTTATCCCTTTGTAATGTTATTCAAAAAGGTTACATCCCCTGCTTGCTAAACTTTGCTTGCTAGTTAATAATACATGGTCAAAATAAAATTAGCTAGCAAAAAAGTCAGGGGTCAAGAAATTTTTGTTACAATATTATTTAAAATTGTTTTCCTATCTTAAGATGAAATACTAACACACAATACATAACCTTCGCAATGTTCAACTATTAGCAAACATAATTCTAATACAGCATTTTTTCTTGTCTACAGGTGAACCAGCGATCCGCTCCAGATACGCTCGACTTTTGGTCCTCGTGCCTCCAGAACCTCCAAAGATACTCAAAGGTCCAGTTCTTCAAGCAGTCGAAGACAGAGAAGTGAATTTGGAGTGCATTTCTGTTGGAGGAAAACCAGCGGCTGAGGTATGTTTTTTTAGTAAAATCATATTGGCGTCAATAGCAACCGAAAACATTTTTATTTAATGTTTTTAAAATAGTGCTTGAGCGCAATCCCGCCTGATGTTAATAGTAAGCAGTGATGCAATCGCTCATGGTAATGCGCACTAGTTTATTATGAACAAGTTCATAATATACTAAATTATAATCAGATGGAAAGACCACCGCAGGTAAAATAAAACAATAATTAACAATTAATACACAAAGTGCCACTTTTGACAAACGCTAATGATATTTTGACATTTTTGCAGCATAGTCTTTTAGCGAGAGATCGGACCCTCAAACTAATGCTTAATAAAAGCAAACAATGATATTTTTGTGCACATAATTAACATTAATTATTGAAAGTATATTCCTTCCTTATTATTATGGGCTGTAGAAAGGCGTGCAAAGAGGCTATTTAGTGACCCAGATTTGGTACATAACGGTCTCCAAAGCCTGGAGCACGGGAGAAGAGTAGCCAGCCTGTCGGTGTTCTATAGGAAGCATTTTAAAGAGTGTGCGAGGGAAATGCATGATTTAATTCGCCCATCTTTGTTCCATCATCCGACGACCCGTCGTACGTCGAGTTTCTTCCCTGAGGGTTCCTGCACACATTTCCGGCTGCATACGAACGTAACAACCAATCCTCCTTAGCAATTATACACGGTGGCGGGCTGCGCGCAACTCGTATGTATGTGTCATTGGGCGGCGCGGTGGTGGCGTCGTGTGCAAGAACCCTTACGTTGTTGATACCACAACGATCCGAACGACGCCTTTCGCCTCTTCTTTTATACCGCGTACAATGAGGGACTGGAACAATTTGCCAGCGGCGGTGTTTCCGTGGGCCTCCAATTTAAGTGTTTTCAAGGCTTGAGTGAATAGGCTCTTAATAAACTAGCGCGCTTTACCATCAACGATTGCATCACCGCTTACCATCAGACAGTATTGCGATCAAGCACTAGTTTATAATTTATTATTATTATATTATTATTATTATTATTGATAAAAAAGCAAATAATGAAGCAACATTACAAAGAGAAAAAAAAATCGACCAAAAATATAATCGTCGTAACATGCGGCATTTTGTGGATAGGTATATTCCCCCTTTTTCATAAAAGCTGCTTAAAGTTAACTAGTGATTAGCGATTCTTTAAATATACATTTTTAACCTTTTAACGTCATTTAAATTTAATTATCGCTTATGGATAAACCCCTTAAACACTGTGGTGTTTATTCATAAGGGATGATTTAAGTTAAGTGACGTTAAAAGGCCAAAAATGTATGCTTAAAGAATCGCTAATCACTAGTTAACTTTAAGCAGCTTTTATGAATAAGGTGGTTTATTTGCATTATTATTTCAGATCACTTGGGTGGACAATGATGGGGGTGTTCTAACACACGGTGTAAACTACACAGTAGTACCAATGTCCGATGGTCGAAGATTCACTGCCAGGTAAGTTTCATAAAACCAAGTTATTACGATTAAGGTATACATTTGTTAAATTAATGCACTGTACATCAGTGGCGAAGGGTGAAATTTTGACAAAGGGAAGCCGGTCCAAAAAAATAAACACTTAAACAAGTGTTTAAGTGGTTATCTTGGAGGAGGTCTTCAGATAAGAATAATATCAAAAGCCCCACCTTCACCATACAAAAAAGGACTGATGATTTGATAACAGTGTCTTTCAAGTATGATAAAAGCGGCTTTGAGAAAAGCCTTTTTCGACGTGCATCTCCATACCACACATGCATGCTTGTTAGTAAGTACTAAGTTAAGTACCTATTGTTAGGGAATAAGAGTAAAGAAAAAATAAAATAAAAAATTACAAAAATAATAAAGTGTTAAAAACCGAACCACACGAACACCGATCCAAAATCAACAAAAATATTAAACAAAAGTAGTGGCGTGGTTTCTTTGTCTCTTTCTAATAGAGGAGAGGAGAGAACTGCAAGCCGCTTGGCATTAGCCTATATTTATCAAGTTTTACCGACGGTTACCGAGCATTAGAAAGAGATGGTCTGACACGCTCTGTCTCTTTTCACCTCATAGTAAAACGTTGACCGAGGTAAGCTGTAATTCGTCGAGTTGCCTTCAATATAATGTACGAAAAATTGAAGCGCTGATTAATTTACGACTATAAAATGAAATGTGATACTTAGGGTATTGCTAAGAATTACTATTTGATTAATAATACTTTGTTAATGAAATAGAATGTAAATACTTTTGTATGAATATGGAACTGATTTTTGAAAGGTAACCCGGTGGGAATCGGCTTGTATGGACTCTTCGCCACTGCTGTACATAGAAAAATGTGCTGTACAAAAGCGGACTCAATGCTTGAGGCATTTTGTACCACTCAACTTTAGGGTATAGAGAGTATGTTACATGGATAACAAATATGCCATGGTGCCTCCGCCGGGACGGAACAAGCAAAGAATTGCTGGATTGACGTTATAAAAGATGACATGCGTGCCGACATTCTCACACCACAGGATGCTAAAGATCACGCAAAATGAGAAGAATGAGCGAGAAAGCGGGCCCCGAGCTCCAATGCTAAAGCCGCGGATGCAACCGAGACTAAACGCGGAGATGATGATGAATTTTAAGGTATAGAGACAAACATTACACTGTAAAGTACAAGTTAAGTAGCTAAGAAATAAAGAAAACAAGAAAATATACTAATAAAAATATATTTAAAGACATTTTTTACATATTTTACTCGGTGGTAGGCCATAACATCGGCCGCTGGCAGAAGTTACCACCCACCAGACAAAGTCTTGCCGCCAAGCGATTCGTCGTGTTCCGGCATGATGTCTGGTGAAGCCGTACGAAGAACGGGTCTGAGCAGTTGTGTTGCGATGTGTGCCGGGTACGATTCGCCAAATATTGTTGTGTTGGGAGTTTGGTCGTGGAGGGTCTTCAGATCAATCTCCCTCTGGCGCAGTATCGTTGGATCGTGTTGTTAGCTGTTGTCGTGTTGTTTAACATTGCATCACCTCGCTCAACTGCCGTCTCGCATTCGCTCAGTTTTTCTGAGTGAATAGGCTTTTAATAAACTAGCGCGCTTTACCATCAACGATTGCATCACTGCTTACCATCAGGTGGGATTGCAGTCAAGCACTAGTTTATAATAATTAAAAAAAAATTGACAAAACGAGGCAGGATAACAAATAATGAGGAAAAAATGAATCAAATTAGCACTGCAATGATAAAGCAATCTTTGACTGATATGTTCAAGTGATTTCACTTGAGTCTGAGTGACACTGGAGTTCAGAACTAGCGCATTCCACAGAAATACCACATGGACAATGAAAGAGACAAGGACGAAAAGAACGGTCAGAAGGACACCGCAGTAGACGAATTTTATTTGTTACATTTAAAAAATAATTATTATTGTATACTGAAGCTCACATATCACACTTTACCTTTACGTAAAGTGAAGAAATCGGAATATCTTAAAAAAAATCGAAAAAATGTGACATCTACAAAAAGGCACAGAGAGTCTGTGTCCACATTATAGACTGGTTGTGTGTCTCCTTTAGAACTGCTGAAGTCAGAAGGCTACAAAAAATATCCTAGATAATTACAATAATGATGTTGATATTTGGGATATCATTTTATAAGTGACAGTTTTTTTTAATTTGCTTCATTAGAGTGAGTTTCTCATCTTCCTTTTACGGATCCTTTCATTCACATTTTCTTAGATAATTAAGTATATTTGTCTACAAATATGTTTTTCTTTCCTCAGGTCTGTACTTCGGCTGCGGCCGAGAAGACACCACCACAACCAGACTCTCATATGCCAAGCACAAAATACTGCTGACCGAGCTTACAGAGCTGTTACCATCAAGCTTCAGGTGAGTGGTTCTTTTCATTATGTTCCTTTAACTATAATAGAATGTGGACGAAACGCAGCTACTTTCTACTGCAACATATCGCTCCTGCAGTATAAATACAATCTCAATACCCTGTAGTCGTCGATACATTGATGGTAGCAGTTTATGATGCATCGTCTGCAACGTGCTGTCCAAGTACATGCTTAAATGTACGAGCAGCACATTGCTAAACACGCAAGCCTCTGCAGTCGACGCAGGTCTACTGCAAAGGGCCGCTTGTGAATACAAAAGCTACGCGTTGACATTGACAATGAGCCGCTTATGTATATATACAGTATGTTAAGAAAACCCTGTCCGACCCGTGAAGGTGTTGTTAGGTATCGATAACTGATTCTACTAATGCATACAAAACCGAGCTAAACTTAAAAAAAAATCCACCTAAAAAAATAAATATTATTTCGCAAAAAGAGGTAACTTAATAAATCTGCGTTATCCACCCTTTCGCGCGCGGCGGCGGAGGCGGCGGAGGCGGCGGGCGGCAGAGCACGCGGCACGTGGTCGCATCGCTATTCGCTCATAATAATACCGGTGTTGTCACTTTTTAAAAATTACCAAATTTCGGGGAAGTTGGAATTAATTCGCGGGAATTAAGATTATTTCAAAATTCATTTGTATTGGTACTATGATGATTACGTAAAATTTTATATTATTTGTGGTCATGTGTTTACCTAACCTTTATTATCGTTATGGGTCGGACAGGGTTTTCTTAACATACTGTATAAGTACACGAGGCGTTTCGTACTTTCAATCTCCTTGAGAAAAAGCCGAGAATTTACGTAATGTTTCTTTTACTTTTATATTAACGTTTAATGTACATTCATATCTTATTCAGTCTATTTGATTCCTTTGTAATGTGTTTTTGAGCTTAGCGTTTTCTGAGGCAACTCAAAAATGAAGATTTTTTTAAAGTTTCTAAATGTGATGTCTCTCTATATTGCGTATAAACGGAATTTTGTGTGTCTGATTTCTGATTATGCTAAGGGTGCGGTTAGAAATTTGTTGCAAGTATTCAAAACAATAGCCAGATATATGGAAAGTCCTCTAGTAAAAAAAATCTTCATTATCTTTACAAACGGCTGAGCTATGAATGTGGAACTTTTTCATGGTTCACTGTTGGACACCTCACCCTAGACATGTGGCCTAAGGGCGGGTGTTTTATTGGACTGTTTTATGTAATTTTTACGATCAAAAATCCTGATTCACAGCCTATTTTGAATAAATAATTTTTGATTATTTATTAGGTCTTTTACAGTGAAAACTTCTTTAGCTTCGTTGTGATTTGAAAGTCGATGAAACGAAAAAGCGACGGTAAAAGAGACAAAGATATAAGTTCATAAGATTTAACATGGGAGAAAATGAGATAGGAAGAGTTTCACTTGAATACAGCACCATCTATTGAAAATTTAGAGAAATTTATTCTTATTATTCTGTATAGCTAAACATGTGGACATTGTATTTAAATAAGACTGTAACATCATTAAACCATATTTAAGGCAAATAAAGACTTATCTTATCAACTTTATCTTTAAAGCAGTAAGGCTCAAGATTGATTGGGAATGTTTGACAATTTAGGGTAGCTTGACCTGCTGTCGTCCGTACACATGTTTTTTTTTTATAAAAATAATTATTTGGAAACACCAAATTTTCTAAATATTGATAGGTATGAAATTGTGACAAATTAGACAATTATATTTCAAGTTCATATAATATTATAACTTCTGGATCTTGAGCACACAACTTACATAATTACCCTAATTCAATTTGAAGTTGTATTACTTTGACAGACTGTTTTAATATTCCTTTACAGTAATACTAAGTGCCTCATGAAGTACACAATAATTAGGAAATTATATAATTGGTACCAGACACGTTAGGTCTCAAATCAGATTCTCGGTACAACTTAGCAGTTCTTGTTAAGTTACCAATTACGAACAATTATAACGTAAATGAGAAGTTACATCTGAGAGGTATTTGGTTACATTTGGTTTATCTTGTGTATCTGATCTCCTACACTTGAGTTTGACAAATATTTGTGGTTTCGCTACGGTTTGAGTGGGAGTAATGAATGGTAAATTTGCTGTTGTGTATTTTGAGTGAGCACGGATTTGGTTGAAATGTTCTAAATGCGAGGTATATTTTGGACCAAGATGATAATGAAGATCTCAATGCTTTAGATTTTTATATACAATATGTTAAGAAAACCCTGTCCGACCCACAAGGATAATAAAGATTAGGTAAATACATGATCAAATATGATATAAAATTTTACGTAATCATCATAGTAATTGTTACGGACGACATCGCTGTGTTAAGACAAATAGTGATAGTGATAGTGAAGTAGTGACTACGATAAACGAATACCTAAGTGAATAAGTGTAATATGATAAGGACTCAAGTGTTAGATTTAAGTAGGACATGAGTGCTTAGTTATAGATATGTATTAAATAGGACATAGGATTTATTATAGGATGTACCTAGCCAGTAAGATAAGAATGTAAGGCGTCGTGGAGAGGGAAGTGGAAATTAGAAAGAGACGAAAGTCAGACGCACCCCATCCCCACGGCGCTACCTGTTACGCCCCCTTAGGGCCATGTATAAAGATCGGCGGCTTGCCGCTTCTGGCCTCTTTCGTCACTCGTCCACCACCGCAGCAAGCCGCCTGGGACTGCGGTACTAGTTGTACCGCGAAATAAACCATGTGAGACACTTCTATACTTTCATTAAACATAAATAATTATACAGTCCACCTCAACAGTTTGGTTCTTCGAGCCGGATCAAGATTTCAAGGAAGTATCCAGCAAGAAGCCATCGAAAATCGAAAATGAAAACTAGGAGTGTTACCGCTCGGGAAGAAAAGTCGGAGTCAAGCCGCGTCACCACCCGGGAGGAATGGTCAGGAGCAGGCTACGATAGCCGGCAACACCACGTGTCTGAAGATTCGCCTAGGTCGCCGTCGACCGTCGCGTCCGCGTTTCCGCGCATCCCACGTGGCGCGCACGTGGCTGGGGCCGAACACGTGGTCAGAGGCGAGCACGTGGCTGGGGCCGAACACGTGGTTAGAGGCGAGCACGTGGTTGGAGGCGCGCACGTGGTTGGGGCCGCACCCGCGCCTGCGTCCGTAGCCCCCGCCACCCCTGCAGCGGGGAGTGTTGCGCCGAACAGGAGGCATAGCGCGTCCTACGCGCTGCCCCTTCAGCTACCTGAGAGAAGAGTTACCGCGACGGGGTCCAGCTACAGTGAATCGATTGCCACGCCATCGACGACAAGCCGTCTGACGAACACATCGAAGCTACAGGACACGGCTAGAACGATGATAGCTACACGTGATATACGGGATACAGGAAGTATGACACGTTCCCGTAGATCAAACAATAGTGACGTGGCACGAGTGAAGAAGGCAGAGTACGAGGCGCAGAAAAGGATCGCCGCGATTAGGAACGAGCAGCTCGAAATCGAAAAGGCGCTCGTTACTAAACAGTTAGAGTTCGAAATTTCGACGATCGAAGCGGAAGCCGAGGCCCGAGAAGCGGGCTCAGTACACATGAGCGAAGACAGGATGGATGAGTGGCTTCAAAGTATGGACCGAAGTCACCCCACAGACGCGGATCGGCTAAACGAGGAACTGTCACCGCGTCCGTTCACCATCCGTGCCGCCGCCGCCCCGGAATCCGAAAACGACGTTGAACCTGCCGCACGTGTCGACGCCTTCCCGTCAAAAAGGGACCGAACGAGACAAAGATCGACCTCTCGGTCGCCTCTAAGACGAGAACAAAGAGTAATGGAACAATTGGCCGACACGTTGGAGAGAATATGCCACGTGCGGACGCCGCCACGTCAAGCGATTGAGCTGCCCACATTTACGGGGGCGGCTACTGAGTGGTTGCCATTCAAGGCGGCGTACGTCGACTCTGCACAACTGTGTAGATTCACTGCGATTGAAAATCTAGCGAGGCTGCGCAACTGCATAAAGGGAGAAGCAAGAGATGCAGTGTCGGCGCTCCTGTACACCGCGTCCGACCCGCAGGTAATAATGGACACGCTGGAACAATACTACGGGAGGCCGGAGATTCTCATGGATCGAGCGTGGGACGACCTTAAGAAATTACCTCGACCCACGAGCGCGGCCAAGGATTTGAATTCGTTCGCAGTGAAGTTACAAAACATAGTGTGCGTGTTGACCAAGATGGATACCCGCGGGTATATTTGGAACCCGATGTTAGTGCGGGAAGTTATAGAAAAGTTAAGCCCGCATTTAAAATCAAGATGGTGCGACTACGCTTCTGACGCCGTAGAATCGACACGTGAACCGGAAGTGGTAGTGTTGTCCCGGTTCCTGATGCGAGAGGCCAACCGAGCAATGAGGTACGCCTACACAAACACTACGCCCGCACATGCCCCGAGGAAAGAAACGCGAAGTATGACCCTGAGCGACGCGAAACGAAAGTCGGGTCGCGAAATAGTGTACGCGACGTCGGGACAGCGGGAAGAAATGAAGAAAGAGTGTTTGTGTTGTGGCGGCGAACATGAAGTGCCTAAGTGTGCGAAGTTCCTGAAGTTGAATACTGACAAACGATGGGACTGGGCCCGCGCCAACAAAGTGTGCTTCAATTGTATCTCGAGGCGTCATCGTCGCGAGCATTGCAAGGCAAAACGGTGCGGTCATGGGACCTGCAGTCGCCCACACCACGTGTTGCTCCACGTGGACCGAAACGTGATAGAAGCATCGCAGAGTAAAGAGCCACGCACGCCCGACGACGAGAATGAACGACCACGTGAAGCCGTGATGACCGTCTCAGCGGAAAGCCAGCCACAGCGTGTATTGTTGAAAGTTTGTCCCGTGATACTAAAAGGACCCGGCGGACAAATATCTACGTTCGCCCTATTAGATGAGGGTTCGACCGTGTCGCTCGTCGACGATGAAATAACACGCCGTCTACACGTGGCTGGATCGGTCTCCACTCTACGTATACAAGGTGTGGCCTCAGAGCGGCGCGAAGAACTAAGCGAAGCGGTTGAACTACAGATACGCGGCCACAACGGTAAATTCCAGCAGCTGCGTGCACGTACGATGAGGAACTTGCAGCTTCATAGACAGGCGGTGGATAGATCGACTCTAAGTAATTATCCACATCTCCGCGACATAAGTAAGGACGCCTGTTACGGAGAAGCTGTGCCGAAAGTTCTGATAGGCGCCGACAACTGGCACCTAATAGTTACACGCGAGCTACGCATGGGCCGAAAGAACGAACCCGCGGCTTCCTCCACCCAGCTGGGATGGGTGATCCACGGCACTGCACCACGCGCCACGCTAGAGCAACGAGGAGAAGAAATAGTGCTTCATATGTACGACGTGTCTGCAGGAAAGCAGACAGATGATGTACGTCGTGTGGAAGAGTTGATTAAGTCGCACTACAGTATCGATGCTCTAGGAGTCTCTCTAGCGAAGAAAGTCAGACCGGAGGACCAGAAGGCGATCGACGTGGTTCAGAACACGATGAAGAAGCTCGGTGATCACTATGAAGTTGGGCTGCCATGGCGCGATGAAGATGCGTCAATGCCCAACAACTACAGCCGCGCCTTACAGAGACTAAGGACCGTCGAAAGAAAGATGGATTCGACGCCGTTCGTCGCACACCGCCTGGGTGAGATCGCGGAGCTGACTGACGCCAGTAAATGGAGATGGGTGCCTACCGACCACAACGTGGCTGACGACGCTACGCGCCCCGACTATACCATGCTCATGAGGCCAGAGGACAGATGGTTCACTGGCCCTGCGTTCCTGTATGGCCAGGAAGAGTCTTGGCCGAAGGAGAGAAATAAAAACGACACCGACGACGCGACGTACACTATGACCGAAGAAAAGGAAGTACGAGCTTCCCATCTGCCCGACATAAGCAGATTCTCTTCTTATGAGAGGTTAGTTCGTACAACAGCTATGCTCCTTTTATTTAAGGAAAAATGCCAGGACCGGGCCAGCCAGATGACCGTCGACCTTATAGAGAAGGCCGAGAAACTATGGCTGAAGCAGGCGCAGACCGATGACTACGCCAGTGAAATAAGACTGCTTCAGAAAGGATCTCCGGTACCGAAGTCCAGCAGTCTATATAAATTAGACCCGTACTTGGATGACAACTTACTAAAAGTAAGGGGCAGAATTGGACACGCGACAGCTATAGCCGCGAGGAAGACGCCAGTAATTCTGCACGGCAAACACCCGTTCACGCGACTACTGGTAGGAGATGCACACCAGAGAGCCGGTCACGCGAACAATGAACGAGTAGTCAACGACCTGAGACAGCGGTACTGGGTGGTTAACCTACGCCCTACGGTGCGAGCTATCGCACGACAATGCCAGCTGTGCCGTATTAGGAAGGCTGCGCCGGTGACACCCACTACGGGGGATTTACCTGTAGAACGGGTAAGGGAGGTATCGCGACCCTTCACGCACTGCGGGGTCGACTACTTTGGTCCGATGACAGTGGTCATAGGACGACGACACGAGAAGCGATGGGGAGCATTATTTACCTGCCTGACAACGAGGGCTGCGCATCTGGAACTTGTGTCGAGTCTGTCTACCGACTCGGCTCTGATGGCGATCCGAAGAATGGCGGCGCGAAGAGGTTGGCCGACAGTCATTTACTCAGATAATGGCACCAACTTTCGAGGCGCAGACGCCGACCTACGTGCGGCTTACAAGGAGTGGGAAAAAAGCTTCGTCGACTTCGGCCTAAAGAACCGAATGAGATGGAAATTTATCCCACCGGGAGCGCCGCATATGGGGGGAGCATGGGAGCGGTTAGTAGGCTCTATTAAGACCGCGCTGGGTGCGGTCCTGCATCAGAGAGCGCTGAAAGAAGAAGTGCCGCTGACGCTGCTGACAGAGGCCGAACACTCTGTGAACTCTCGGCCTCTGACCCACGTCTCTGTCGATCCTAAGGATCCGGAGGCCCTCACGCCTAACCACTTTCTCATTGGGGCCTCTTCTGGGCTTCCCAGTACCGGGCCCTGTGAGGAGGCTGGCCGCAAGCAGTGGAGAACCGCCCAGGCGCTCGCCGATCATTTCTGGCGGCGCTGGGTGGACGAGTATCTGCCGACGTTGGTGCCCCGAGGGACATCAGATGACCAGCGACGACCGCTTCAAGCTGGGAGCCTGGTCGTAGTTGTCGACCCATCGCTCCCGAGAGGCACGTGGCCTCGAGGCGTCGTGGAAGCAGTCTACAGCGGTTCAGATGGCAAGGTGCGGTCGGCCGACGTCAGAACAACAGCGGGCATCTTACGGCGTCCAGTCACAAAGCTCGCCGTCCTCTGCGTGGAAGATTAGGCTACGGTAGCCCTGCGCCGGGGGGAGGATGTTACGGACGACATCGCTGTGTTAAGACAAATAGTGATAGTGATAGTGAAGTAGTGACTACGATAAACGAATACCTAAGTGAATAAGTGTAATATGATAAGGACTCAAGTGTTAGATTTAAGTAGGACATGAGTGCTTAGTTATAGATATGTATTAAATAGGACATAGGATTTATTATAGGATGTACCTAGCCAGTAAGATAAGAATGTAAGGCGTCGTGGAGAGGGAAGTGGAAATTAGAAAGAGACGAAAGTCAGACGCACCCCATCCCCACGGCGCTACCTGTTACGCCCCCTTAGGGCCATGTATAAAGATCGGCGGCTTGCCGCTTCTGGCCTCTTTCGTCACTCGTCCACCACCGCAGCAAGCCGCCTGGGACTGCGGTACTAGTTGTACCGCGAAATAAACCATGTGAGACACTTCTATACTTTCATTAAACATAAATAATTATACAGTCCACCTCAACAGTAATAATACAAATGAATTTTGAAATAATCCTTTTTTCCCGCGAATTAATTCCAACTTCCCCGAAATTTGATAATTTTTAAAAAAGTGACAACACTGGTATTATTATGAGCGAATAGCGATGCGACCACGTGCCGCGTGCCCTGCCGCCCGCCGCCCGCGGAAGTGTGCTTAACGCACATGTATAAGTTACTTCTTTTTGCGAAATGATATTAATTTTTTTAGGGGGATTCTTTTTTTAAGTTTAGCCCGGTTTTGTATCCATTAGTAGAATCAGTTATTGTTACAGTTATTAATATCATACGAACGATGACAGTAATTTATTTTTATACAACATTATTTTTTGTTTATGCGAAACCCGAAACACGTGTCCTGTATTTTCAAGTAAAGAATCTATGTACAAAATTTCAAAAAGATATCATGAAAAACCACAAAGGTATGAGCTTGTTATCCTACTTGGCTGTCCCAACAAAACATGGTCCACGCTCCGCTCGCGCGAGTTAGCGTGGTGCGTTAACCTCTGGCGTCAGCTGTTGCGCGAGCGACGACACTGCAACAATTTCTAGAAGTATTTGGGAAAAAAATATTGGAATCGATTCGGTTGCTTATTCTGAACAAAATATTATATTCAGGTTTTGCATAAACAAAAAATAACTTAAACAAATTTTACTGTACACCAAAACATACATGATTAAAAACACATTCAACACAACAAAAAATATTATGCGCGTCCTTATCGCTTATGTAATCTCTACCAGGCAAACAAAGAATGGACAGAGATTTGTTGATTAAATCTTATTTTATACTATAGGCAAGAAACATGCATGTCTGAAACCGGTTTTGAATATTTTCTACCACTATTTCTTCTAGGATGGTGGATAGCTAACAAGGCAGAATAATTATAGTGTGATAGACAATTTTCGATGTACCACTGAAAGCCTAGATGGCATACATAGATAAATTGCTTTCTCCATATTAGAGTATCTATGCCTAAAAGTTATAAAATATTTGTGCCTATGTATATTTGTAATATGTAAAGAAAACCCTGTCTTATCCGTGAAGGTATTGTTAGGTATCGATAACTGATTCTACTAATGCCTAGAAAGCTGGGCTAAACTTATAAAAATATCAGGGCACGCGGCATGCGGTCGAATCGCTCTTAATAATATTGTCGAAAATGGTGTTGCCGCTTTTTAAAAAATTACCAAATTTTGGGCAAGTTGTAATGAATTTGGAGAAAAAAGAAGATTATTTCAAAATTCATTAGTATCGTTAATAATATAATGATTATGTAAATTTTCATATTTTATTTAGTTATAGCCCGAAGAATTGCAACACTAAAGTGGCAGTAGGCTGGACACATTGCCCGTAGGACCGATGCCCGATGGGGCCGACGGGTTCTCGAGTCGCGACCACGCACCAGAAGACGTAGCGTGGGTAGGCCCCCGATAAGGTGGACCGACGACCTGGTGAAGGTCGCGGGAAACCACTGGATGCGGGAGGCGCAGGACCGGTCGTCGTGGAGAACCTTGGGGGAGGCCTATGTCCAGCAGTGGAAGTCTTTCAGCTGAAATGATGATGATGATGATTTGGTCATGTGTTTACCTAACCTTTATTATCCTTATGAGTCGGATGGGGTTTTCTTTTCATATTGTACATATACATATATTATGTGTATTCAAAATTCATCTGCATAAACTCTACTCACTATTACTACTTCATCATCATCATCATCAACATCTCAGCGTTAATCCCAGTCACAATTCGGGTCCGCTTTACCAGTGTAACTGCTGATTTGGCTAAACTTTTATATTTTCCTATTACTATTACCACTCTCTACTAGAATCCACAGAGACCAATACAATCATATGATTCTTTAAGGGCTTGCCTGTAAAGGAATGAGTTAGGTTCAATGGTTTCAGCATGAATAACTCAGGTTTTTCGAAAGCTGCAACGTATTGATTAACGTAAAGGATCATCATGCTACCACTCTCAGAAGCTGAGCTAAAAGTCAGGAGGAACACTAAACTAAAACGAAATATTGTAACTAAGTAAGCTCGGAAAAGCGATGGGTTACGATCCACCGCATCGTACCCTGTCTCAAGCGAACGAAATCGTGGGCAGAAGTTAATGAAAGATATATATGTCTTGTAGGTACTTACACAACCCACGTAGAAATAAGTATAAAGCCAGTTTTTCATATTGAAAACTAGTTCACGTATATTTCCACAATAAAACAGGACGGCATGAACATAACATATAAGCAAAGCTCACATTTCTTCTTCAATTCTCGTGCAGTGATCTAGATTTTCTATATTTTGCTCGAATAAATAAAAAATATGAAGCACGTAGCTTTTATAAGATTCTTGTCATTCTGCTCGTGTAAGCTAATGAAGTGAAATGAGTTATTATTTGGAGAATGTGGATATGAATCGCGTTAGATTGAAGTTGTAGTGAAAATATATTTTTGAGAGAAAATATTAGAACTTATTCATTTAAAAAGGTCATCGTCGTCTAACGCGAATTTACACGACCAACATTGCTAGAGATCATTGTAGACAGGGATGTTTGGAATGAGAAAGGGGAGGTATTTATGCAATAGTGGGACACAACATAGCAAAACAAAAAAAAAATGTGGGGAAAGTTTAGCGTATGCTAGCAAATTAGAAAACAATGCATGCTGAACATTTTCTCATTACTTATTTATCATTAGTTTTATGTATGTACTAGCTTTCCGCCCGCGGCTTCGCCCGCGTTAACGTCGGTTATATCGCGCTTTGTAGATTGCTCTCGGGAATATCAAATTTTTTCGGGAAAAAAATACCCTATTATTTAATCCGGACTTCTAACTTTACGTCTGCAAAATTTCAAAGCAATTGGTTCAGGAGTTACGGCGTGAAAGTGGTACAAACAAACTCACTTTCCGATGTATAATATTAGTAAGGATATATTTGGTGTACACATACAAATATTCCAGTAATCTCCCTTGGGAACTTGATGTTTTTTTAGGACCAAAAGTAGCCTATGTTACTCTCCATCTTTTCAACTAATTGTATGACAAAAATCAGGTCGATTGATTGCTTAGCTACGGCGTGAAGGAAGGACAAACAAACAAACAAACACACTTTCACGTTTATAATATTAGTATGGATTATTTTATCATTAGTTTTAATGTAATATTTTATTTAAATTGTTTGTTTTAATTCTGTATGCCTTAAATAGAATAGAACAGAATACTCTTTATTATGTACACCATATAGATTACAGAACATAAATAAAAATATTTTACAAAGGGTGACTCAATGGCCGGTCTTATCGCTAAGAGCGATCTTTTGCAGACAACCTTTGGATGGAACCATTCCACTTACCATTTTAAGTAACATTTTTTCATCTGTAACCATGACATACCTATGTTTATAAAAAATATACGTTTGATTGATTGATGAAACCTGTCAGTATGTCCATTTTACTAACAAGTATGACGTCTCAATAGGCAATGAATGGTCAGCACTCTACGAATCAAACGCGGTAAGCGTAGGTTTACTTTCGATCAACATGATCTGATGACTACGATTTAAACAGATTGCTGCAGCTCATATTCCGGCCTGGAATTAATGTATTTTTAATCTTGTTTTCCCAAAACGTTGCCACTTCAATGGCGTTGTTAGTGGCACTAGATTCAGCAGGTAGATTTGGAGGTAGAGCGTGGTTTGAGACAGAGCTCCTCACGGCCAAACCCACGCCCAGTGCAGTGCTGCAGTGGCGAGATTCTACTTGCCTCTGCCCACTTACAGACCTATATTCGGAAACGGTATAGAGACTTCCAAATGGACAGCAGAAGGTTAAATTCTGCAAACATGGTTTTTTGGTGATAGAAGGTAGGTAATGTTATTACGACTTTTACCAGTAAATTAAATTTGATGTACATCGTTTATTTAAAAAGATTTTCTTCGAGCTTGCGAAAAGTGCATAAGGTCAGTCTAAAGGTCATAACCACATTTACTATTAAAATTGAACTCAGTGGTGCTATTATATTATTAATAAAAACCTTTCGTGACTTCGTACTTTTACGTGTTTTACGAGAGTCTATATTATATTCTTATGCTGTTCACAACGTCACGTCGAACGGTGTACGCGCAAAGAGTATTTCGCTTTATCGCGAAAATATAGCTTCAGCATTCACCACCAGCCTCTCAAATATGACTGTGCGGTACCAATGTAACTTTTCTAAGTTATGTGTACTTTCTAAGTATATCTTTGATACCAATCACTGATTACAAGTTGAAGGAAAGGATCTTGAGGAAACCTGGACTCTATGTCTGAAATCGCCAACTCGCATTGGGCAAGCGTGGCGATTACGCTCAATCCTTCTCTGTATGAGAAGAGACCTGTGCCCTGCAGTGGGAGTATAAAAAGGTTGATGATGTTCTCAGCCGATAGCAGTCAGCTGCTGGAGGTCTCTCCTATTGATGATTTTTTACATTATCTTATCCAGTTACTACTAAGTCACCTAGCCTCAGGGAGTTCCACCTTACATTTACTGATTCATGGTCCCCACTCAAATACCTACACGACTAACCCAACGGTGAATGGTTGGAGAGCTAATATGGTAGGTTCTTTAGCAGTGCGATTCTGCAACCAATTCCTGCTTGTTTATATCTTTAAACTGTCAAATTACCTTTATAGTTATTCTAATGGGCATCTAATACCTTCACTGATCTTGTAAATTGACAAAATATTCACTACTTCCTTCAAATTGACTGAAATGCGGACTACGTCTAGAAAAGTTATTTTTAATAATTATAAACTAGTGCAGTACTTGACCGCAGTCCTGCCTGATGGTAAGCAGTGACGCAATCATTGATGTTAAAGCGCACTAGTTTATTAAGAGCCTATTCACTCTAGCCTTGAAGACACTTAATTTTTTTTAATAATTATAAACTAGTGCTTGACCGCAATCCCGCCTGATGGTAAGCAGTGATGCGATCGTTGATGGTAAAGCACGCTAGTTTATTAAGAGCCTATTTACTCAAAAAAACTGAGCGAATAGGAAGGAAGACGACAGTTGAGCGAGGTGATGCAATGTTAAGCCCAACAACACGACCAACCATGCTGCGCCAACCGGAGATTGCCGCCGTTGGCAAATTGTTCCAGTCCTTCGATGTACACGGTATAAAAGTGGAGGCGAAACGCTTTATCTGAATCGTAGTGGTGTTAATAAAGTAAGGGTACGCTCGCCGTACGACGGATCGTCCGATGGTGGAACGGAGATGGGGGAATTAAATCATGCAATTCCCTCGCACACTCACCAAAATTAATCCTATAGAATACCGAAAGGCTGGCTACTCTACGCCTGTGCTAGAGCACGAAACTCGAAACGATCTCCAGAGTCTAGAGACTCTGGAGATCGTTTCGAGTTAAATCTGGGTCGCCAATAAGCCTCTTCGCACGCCTCTCCACTGAATCCCACCACCAGGCCAGGTGACATTTTGCAGCATCAGCTCAAATATGGCTGCAGTACTCCACACCCGAACGGACCTGTGCTTTGTACAGCATTAGAAGCTGCCTTGGTGTGGAGTACCATCGGACCTTTGCGATAACGCCCCTGCTTTGTACCTTTACAGCACACAATTTAAATGACTGTCGTCAAGTAACATTACGCCGATAAGTGGAGGCACCAAGGTCTCGTCTGGCCCGTTTAACAATTACCTCCCTCATTACTGAATAAATGATTCTCTAATATTGAATTTAATCCAATAGACTAGACAATAATAATACAACTATTATTATTTTAATTTAGGCCCTGTTTCTAATTCTACCATTAGGAATAGGGCACAAATTATGCTAACCATTCTGTCTAGACTAACTTTTACTGTCTGGTTCATGCGAGTTTGAATAACCTTAACTCATGAAATAGACATGGTTATATTTTAGCTAAAATGTATGACCTCAAAAGAATCAGTTTCTTGCTGAACTTTGAAATATTTGCGCTATTTAAATCTGAAAGAAATTCAAGTACATGAGAGATAATATTACATAACATTTATTGGGTTTTTAACTACTTGTGTCATCATTCATCATTCATCATTTCAGCCGAAAGACGTCCACTGCTGGACATAGGCCTCCCCCAAGGTTCTCCACGACGACCGGTCCTGCGCCTCCCGCATCCAGCGGTTTCCCGCGACCTTCACCAGGTCGTCGGTCCACCTTGTCGGGGGCCTACCCACGCTACGTCTTCCGGTGCGTGGTCGCCACTCGAGAACCCGTCGGCCCCATCGGGCATCGGTCCTACGGGCAATGTGTCCAGCCCATTGCCACTTCAGTGTTGCAATTCTTCGGGCTATGTCGGTTACTCTCGTTCTTCTGCGGATCTCCTCATTCCTGATTCGATCGCGCAGTGAAATCCCAAGCATAGCCCTCTCCATTGCCCTTTGAGCGACTTTGAGCCTTCTTATAAGGCCCATTGTTAGCGACCACGTCTCAACTCCATAAGTCATCACTGGCAACACACACTGGTCAAAGACTTTTGTCTTGAGACACTGCGGTATTTCGGACGAGAAGATTCTACGTAGCTTCCCGAAAGCAGCCCAGCCGAGTTGGATTCGACGATTGACCTCTTTCTCGAAGTTGGACCTTCCTAACTGGATAGTTTGTCCCAGGTACACGTAGCTGTCAACAACTTCGAGAACAGAGTCTCCAATCTTTATAGGAGTCGGTACAACATGGGCATTAGACATGACTTTCGTCTTGCCCATGTTCATTTTAAGACCGACTCGCTTGGAGGCCCTACTGAGGTCTTCGAGCATTGTACTCAGGTCCTCCGCGGTCTCAGCCATGACTACGATATCATCAGCAAACCGAAGGTGTGTCATGTACTCGCCATTGATGTTGATGCCCAGTCCTTTCCAGTCCAGAACCTTGAAGACATCCTCCAGTGCAGCGGTGAACAGTTTCGGAGAGATAACATCTCCCTGTCTGACACCACGCTGCAGAGGTATTGGTTTCGAGGTCTGGTCCTGTATTCGGACTGACATGGTGGCGTTTTCGTACAAACCCTTCAGCGCTTCAATATATCGATAGTCTACTTGGCACCGCTGGAGAGACTGCAGTACAGCCCAGGTCTCGATCGAATCAAAGGCTTTTTCGTAGTCCACAAACGCCAAGCAAAGGGGTAGGTTATACTCCTCGGCCTTCTGTATAACATGCCGCAGCGTATGTATGTGGTCTACTGTGCTGAAGCCTTTTCGGAAACCGGCTTGTTCGGGTGGCTGGAAGTCGTCAAACCTGCAGGCGAGACGATTTGTGAGGACTCTTGAAAACAACTTATAGACATGACTCAGAAGTGAGATGGGTCTGTAGTTTTTCAAAAGGGTGTTGTCACCCTTTTTGAAAAAGAGTACCACCACACCTCTGTGCCATGCCTGTGGCGTTTTTCCCTTATCTATGACGGAATTAAATAACTTCTGAAGGGCCCTAAGGATCGGTTCACCACCCGCCTTCAGTAGCTCTGCCGTTATTCCGTCATCGCCTGGCGCCTTGTTGTTTTTAAGCTGTTTCAGAGCCAATCGAATCTCCTGCAGGCTGACGTCCGGGATATCTTCAGTGTAGTGTCGGGTTAATCTTGCTCTAGGGTCTTCAGCAAGATTTAATGCGGGTCTTGTCGTTGAAGTGTAGAGCTGTCCATAGAAATTCTCGACTTCCCTCAAAAGCTCGGGCCCGGACGTTAAGATCTTGCCGTCGTCAGTCTTCAGCTTGCTTAGCCGGCTATGCCCAATAGTCAGATCTCTAGCGAAAACTTTAGAGCCTCTGTTTCGCTCTATAGCCTCCGTTATACGCTCGGTATTATACCGACGTAGGTCGCGCTTCAGAGACTTTGAGATCTGCTTATTGAGCTGCCGGTATCTGCAAGCATCACTTGACGAACGCAAAATCATCTCACGTCTGTCCTCCATGAGCTCGAGAGTGTAGTCCGAGAGCTTTTTAGTTCTATTTGTACGGCGGGTCCTAAAATACTTAGTCCCGACCGTACGGACAGCTTCTACAAACCCGTCATTATATTCGTCCACATCGCCACTTAGGCATTCGAAGCGATTTTGGAGCTCGAGCTGGAAACCCTCGGAGTTGTGGATCTGAATGGGTGCTGGCCGGAGCGTGGACTTCATCAGGCGAGATCTTTCGGACACTATGTTCAGATTCAATGTGCCTCTGACCATACGGTGATCGCTGCCGCATTTGAGCGAGTTGATCACTGAGACATCATTGAATATGTGCCTTTTTGTCGTCAAAATGAAGTCTATCTCATTCTTAGTGACCCCGTCGGGACTGATCCAAGTCCACTTTCGCTGTTCACGCTTTTTGAAGAAGGAGTTCATCATAAAGAGTCCCTCCTTCTCCATGAAGCCAGCTAACATGTGGCCTCGGTGGTTCCGACGCCCAAATCCAAAATTTCCCAGTCCGAGCTCTTCACCACTCCGTTTACCAAGTTTAGCGTTGAAGTCCCCCATGATAACGCTGTAATGAGTTTTAGAGCTATGTATGGCTTTAGAGATGTCCTCATACATAGTCTCTACTTCATCGTCGGAGTGTGTCGAGGTCGGGGCGTATACCTGAATGACCTTCAGCGAATACCGTTTGGTTATTCTGAGTATCAGGAACGCCACCCTGGTCGACACACTCTCGATCTTCACTACATTGTCGACAAGGGACCTGTGGACGAGGAACCCGACACCACCTTGGGACTGATGGTCGCCCTCCCGGAAATAGAGCAAGTTACCGGATTTAAGGATTATCGAGTCCTCACCCTCTCTTCGGACTTCAGATAATCCCAGGACACCCCATCGCAACTTGCTCAATTCTTCCTCCAGTTCAATAACCCTCTCGTCGGTCCGCAGTGTGCGCATGTTTAGTGTTGCCAGGTCGATCCGTCGTTGCCAGGTCGATCCGTCGTTGCCAGGTCGATCCGTCGTACTACTTGTGTAATCTACTTTTAACAAAAAGCTATATATTCTCATTGATAATACGAGAAAACAACTTCATCGCTGGTTACTTCTTTGCTTTCAAAGTTCAAAGCATCTAGTATAAGGTCCTTTTCTTTTGTTTTTCAAACAAATATAAAAAAGAGAGGAACAAAATAAAAGCGAAACAAATAAGCATTTTCTCCACTTAAAGTCACTATCAGGTTCCTCGAAAGGCAGACCGAAACTAATGGTAACAAAATTTTATACAATATGGTATAACAAGTTGAACCAATAACGTTGTAGCAAAATGTTACACTCTGTTTTAGAATCTTATCGTGCTTGACAATGTTAATTTATAACTCTATATAATTGTTATGTATGCGCGTTTTAAAATATCCTCATAAGGCCGTCGTGGAGGTCAGACGGCAGTCACTTAATCAGCAGCGAGACAGGTAAAGCGGACCCCAGACTCAAAAGCTTCGGATGCTACTGGGATTAACGCTCAGAACTTACGATGGTGATGATGAGAGCTATAAAATAAGAAATGAAACTTAATATGTACCCTATTCGTATAATAAAAATATAAGTTTTCATTAGGAGCAGTGGTCCAGACGGTACCCTGATAGCTTCAGCTTTTAGTTTGCGTAACTTATTTCAGTACTCCAAAACCGTGAGGAAACCGGCCAGTTTTAGATTTAAAAATTCTAAGAAATACACAAAGACATGTGATATCACCTCTCTCTTAGAGAGAAAAGTCTGTGTGCTGGCTGAAGGAACATCGAATATAACAGAATACTCATTATTACGTACACCATACAAACTCCACCAGCAAACCAACACCAGGTCACGCTGCGTCTACCGGTGCGTGATCGTCAGTCGTCACTCGAGTACCCAGCCCCTACTTAAGTGCTGCAATTTTACGGATTATGTCAGTTACTCTCGTTCTTCTGCGGGTCTCCTCATTTCTGATTTGATCTCGCAGTGAAACCCCAACCATAGCCGTCTCAATTGCCCTTTTAGAAACCTTGAGCTTTCTTATAAGTCCCATTGTTAGCGACCATGTCTCAGTTCTATATGTCATCACTGTTAACACACACTGGTCTTGAGTCACTGTGGTATTTCGAACGAGAAGATTCTTCGTAGCTTCCCGAAAGCAGCACAGTCGCCTTGGATTCGACGATTGACCTCTTTCTCCATATAAATTACAGAATATAAATATGGAGATTTTACAAAGGGTGACACAGTAGGCGGTCTTAACGCTAAGAGAGATCTTTTACAGACAACCTTCTCATTATAAGCTAAGCATATTATGCTCAGCAAGCAAGGCGAGTACCAATGTAACTTTTCTAAAGTTATATGTATTTTCTAAGTATATCTTGGACACCATTGACTGAAGGTGAAGGAAAACATCTTGAGGAAACCTGGACTTTATAAGTCTGAAATCGCCAACCCGCATTGAGAAAGCGTGGTGATTACGCTCAATCCTTCTCTGTATGAGAGGGGACTTGTGCCCAGCAGTCATCATCATCATCTCAGCGTTAATCCCAGTCGCATCCGTAGCTTTTTCAGCTTTGGAGTCTGGGGTCCGCTTTACCAGTCTTAACTGCTGATATTGGCTAAACTTCGATATTTTCCGTGGAGCGACTGCCGTCTGACCTCCACAACCCGAAGGCGATATCTAAGCATTGCAGCTAGACCAATTGTTAGACTTTTGAGGGCTCCAACAACCCGTAACGACTGCCACTAGATGTTCGTATGGCAACCGGGACCAACGGCTTAACGTGCTTTCCGAGGCACGACCAGACCAGTGCAAATATTCATATTCATGCATACAAATATTTGCACTGTGCGGGGATCGAACCCGCGCCTCCTTGCGCATCGGCCGCGTTCGCTACCGCTACGCCACGGAGGCTGTCGACCTGTGCCCAGCAGTGGGACGATAAAAAGGTTGATGATGATGATGATATAACTTAGCATTACAGCAGCTCAGCATTACATATGCTATTTGATATTATAACTTGTAGGTATTGGAAAAAACGTTATTTCAACTTGAATCTTCGTAACCTTGCGCATAAATAAATCTCAAACCTACAAGTTCCCCAAATCCGCATAACTAATAAAACAAACATTCTCATTCCGTTTCTGATAAATTATTCTTTTACTTTCTCAGCTTGTTCCGCACCCACTTTGATATGATTTACGGCCATCCAATATAACAGCTCATTTATTATCATGAAACCTAAATGTTTGAACTGTTCATTTAGGTTCTGTAATGTGGGCTTCAAGAAAAATGAACGAACAGCTTCTCTTGCGACTTCTTTGAATGAAATTTGAGCAGTTGTGTTGCGATGTGTGCCGGGTACGATGCGCCTAATGTTGTTGTGTTGGGAGTTTGGTCGAGGAGGATCTTCAGATCAATCTCCTTTTGGCGCAGCATCGTTGGTCGTGTTGTTGGGTTTAATTAACATTGCATTACCTCGCTCAACTGCCGTCTTCCTTCCTATTAGCTCAGTTTATCTGAGTGAATAGGCTCTTAATAAACTAGTTAAAGTAACTAGTTTATAATTGTTAAAAAAAAAAACAGTCCCAAACGCAATGTTTGGAAACTAAATGACATTTATAACTAAACTAAAGACTGTGCAATTTAATTTCCTTTGGCTTTAATTAAGTTGAAGCAACAATAAAAGTTGCATTGTCTGAACACCATTTAGATGATGCAAGTCATTTGTTGTATAAATTTTTTTGTATGCCATAGGCAACTAAATTGCACCGTGTAAATCAGGCTTTAGTGTAGAGGGGATCGGATATTTTAACTCAAAGAAAAATTTAAAAATGTGACTGAAATCTATTATATAAAAGTTTTGTTATGTCACATTTTTTGTCCTCGAACTTCTCCAAAACGTCTGATCCGATTTTAATGAAATTTCGTATGGACAGGGAGGCGTAGTAAAACATCAAGTTTGTCTGTTTAGCAGAGTTTACTGAATTATTTAGTGCTCTCAAAATGGCGTTCACAAAAAGCTCGGACGAATAATGGAAAGATCTAAAACTACCATAGACTAACTAGAAACAAACCATAGTGTAACAATATTGCCATAGTTTAACATTGCATTCTATACATTCAATAGGCATGAGAATAGGTTTTTATCTATTTTTTATATTACTACTACTTACGCAGGTGAAACCGTAAAGATATAGGAAATTTTCAAACTAATAGGGTATTTGACTAAAAAAAACTAATTAGTCCGTCAGTCAGATTTCCAAAAAATACTAGACACGTATTTTTTGTTTTATCAAAACAATAAACATTTACAAATATAAAAGGCATCAAAGATCAGGAGTGGTGGCTGGTGACGTCACTGGCCAGTAAAAAGTGTACAGTGTTGTGACGTCACTCGAGTTTTCAACGCACTGTGTCGTCTGCATTTTTTGTTTATATGAAAAAAGAAAAAATACGTGCCTAGTATTTTTTGAAAATCTGACTGACGGACTAATTAGTTTTTTTTAGTCAAATACCCTATTCTAATTGCAAGATATAAACTTAAAGAGAGTTTTTAAATGTAGCGTAAGTACTAACACGACACGGCTCTACTAAAACAACTTCTATGACAACTTCATGTAATTTCATCATCATCATCTCAGTGTTAATTCCAGTCGTATCCGAATTTTTTCAGCTTTGGAGCCTGGTGTCCGCTTTACCAGTCTAACTGCTGATTTTGGTTAAACTCCGATATTTTCCTTGAACCGACTGCCGTCTGACCTCCGCAACCCGAAGGCGATATCGAAACATTGCAGTTAAACCAACTGTTGCACTTTAGAAATGAAATGAAATGAAATCGTTTATTAAGCAAGTAGGATCACCGATCAATTTTACACGACAGTTGAGCGAGGTGATGCAATGTTAAGCCCAACAACACGACCAACGATGCTGCGCCAACCGGAGATTGCCGCCGTTGGCAAATTATTCCAGTCCCTCGATAATAGTGGAGGCGAAACGCTTCGTCTGATTCGTAGTGGTGTTAACAACGTAAGGGTGGACACTCGCCGTTCGACGGGTCGTCCGATGGTGAAACGGAGATGGGGAAACTAAATCATGCAATTCCCTCGCATGCTTACCAAAATGCGTCCTATAGAACACCGAAAGGCTGGCTATATTACGCCTGTGCTTTGGGCTTTGGAGACCGTTTCGAGTTAAATCTGGGTCGCCAATCAGCCCCTTCGCACGCCTCTCCACTGAATCCCACCACCAGACCAGGTGACATTTCGCAGCACTAGTCCAAATATGGCTGCAGTACTCCACACCCGAACGGACCTGTGCTTTGTACAGCATTAGAAGCTGCCTTGGTGTGGAGTACCATCGGACCTTTGCGATAACGCCCTTGCTTTGTGCCTTTCCAGCACATAATTTAAATGACTGTCGTCAAGTAACATTACGCCGATAAGTGGAGGCACCAAGGTCTCTTCTGGCCCGTTTAACAATTACCTCCCTCATTACTGAATAAATGATTCTCTAATATTGAATTTAATCCAATAGACTAGACAATAATAATACAACTATTATTATTTTAATTTGGGCCCTGTTTCTAATTCTACCATTAGGAATAGGGCACAAATTATGCTAACCTTTCTGTCTAGACTAACTTTTACTGTCTGGTTCATGCGAGTTTGAATAACCTTAACTCATGAAATATACGTGGATATATTTTAGCTAAAATGTATGACCTCAAAAGAATCAGTTTCTTGCTGAACTTTGAAGTATTTGCGCTATTTAAATCTGAAAGAAATTCAAGCACATGAGAGAGAATATTACATAACATTTATTGGCTTTTTAACAACTTGTGTAACCTACTTTTAACAAAAAGCTATATATTCTCATTGATAATACGAGAAAACAACTTCAACGCTGGTTACTTCTTTGCGTTCAAAGTTCAAAGCTTCTAATATGAGGTCCTTTTCTTTTGTTTTTCAAACAAATATAAAAAAGAGAGGAACAAAATAAAAGCGAAACAAATAAGCATTTTCTCCACTTAAAGTCACTATCAGCTTCTTCGAAAGGCAGACCGAAACTGATGGTAACAAAATTTTCTACGATATTGTATAACAAGTTGAACCAATAACGTTGTAGCGAATTGTTACACTCTGTTATAGAATCTTATCGTGCTTAACAATGTTAATTTATAACTCTTTATAATTGTTATGTATGCGCGCTGTAAAATATCCTCTAAAGGCCGTCGGATCGTAGAGGTCAGACGGCAGTCGCTTAATCAGCAGTGAGACAGGTAAAGCGGACCCCAGACTCAAAAGCTTCGGATGCTACTGGGATTAACGCTCAGAACTTACGATGGTGATGATGAGAGCTATAAAATAAGAAATGAAACTTAATATGTACCCTATTCGTATAATAAAAATATAAGTTTTCATTAGGAGCAGTGGTCCAGACGGTACCCTGATAGCTTCAGCTTTTAGTTTGCGTAACTTATTTCAGTACTCCAAAACCGTGAGGAAACCGGCCAGTTTTAGATTTAAAAATTCTAAGAAATACACAAAGACATGTGATATCACCTCTCTCTTAGAGAGAAAAGTCTGTGTGCTGGCTGAAGGAACATCGAATATAACAGAATACTCATTATTACGTACACCATACAAACTCCACCAGCAAACCAACACCAGGTCACGCTGCGTCTACCGGTGCGTGATCGTCAGTCGTCACTCGAGTACCCAGCCCCTACTTAAGTGCTGCAATTTTACGGATTATGTCAGTTACTCTCGTTCTTCTGCGGGTCTCCTCATTTCTGATTTGATCTCGCAGTGAAACCCCAACCATAGCCGTCTCCATTGCCCTTTTAGAAACCTTGAGCTTTCTTATAAGTCCCATTGTTAGCGACCATGTCTCAGTTCTATATGTCATCACTGTTAACACACACTGGTCTTGAGTCACTGTGGTATTTCGAACGAGAAGATTCTTCGTAGCTTCCCGAAAGCAGCACAGTCGCCTTGGATTCGACGATTGACCTCTTTCTCCATATAAATTACAGAATATAAATATGGAGATTTTACAAAGGGTGACACAGTAGGCGGTCTTAACGCTAAGAGAGATCTTTTACAGACAACCTTCTCATTATAAGCTAAGCATATTATGCTCAGCAAGCAAGGCGAGTACCAATGTAACTTTTCTAAAGTTATATGTATTTTCTAAGTATATCTTGGACACCATTGACTGAAGGTGAAGGAAAACATCTTGAGGAAACCTGGACTTTATAAGTCTGAAATCGCCAACCCGCATTGAGAAAGCGTGGTGATTACGCTCAATCCTTCTCTGTATGAGAGGGGACTTGTGCCCAGCAGTCATCATCATCATCTCAGCGTTAATCCCAGTCGCATCCGTAGCTTTTTCAGCTTTGGAGTCTGGGGTCCGCTTTACCAGTCTTAACTGCTGATATTGGCTAAACTTCGATATTTTCCGTGGAGCGACTGCCGTCTGACCTCCACAACCCGAAGGCGATATCTAAGCATTGCAGCTAGACCAATTGTTAGACTTTTGAGGGCTCCAACAACCCGTAACGACTGCCACTAGATGTTCGTATGGCAACCGGGACCAACGGCTTAACGTGCTTTCCGAGGCACGACCAGACCAGTGCAAATATTCATATTCATGCATACAAATATTTGCACTGTGCGGGGATCGAACCCGCGCCTCCTTGCGCATCGGCCGCGTTCGCTACCGCTACGCCACGGAGGCTGTCGACCTGTGCCCAGCAGTGGGACGATAAAAAGGTTGATGATGATGATGATATAACTTAGCATTACAGCAGCTCAGCATTACATATGCTATTTGATATTATAACTTGTAGGTATTGGAAAAAACGTTATTTCAACTTGAATCTTCGTAACCTTGCGCATAAATAAATCTCAAACCTACAAGTTCCCCAAATCCGCATAACTAATAAAACAAACATTCTCATTCCGTTTCTGATAAATTATTCTTTTACTTTCTCAGCTTGTTCCGCACCCACTTTGATATGATTTACGGCCATCCAATATAACAGCTCATTTATTATCATGAAACCTAAATGTTTGAACTGTTCATTTAGGTTCTGTAATGTGGGCTTCAAGAAAAATGAACGAACAGCTTCTCTTGCGACTTCTTTGAATGAAATTTGAGCAGTTGTGTTGCGATGTGTGCCGGGTACGATGCGCCTAATGTTGTTGTGTTGGGAGTTTGGTCGAGGAGGATCTTCAGATCAATCTCCTTTTGGCGCAGCATCGTTGGTCGTGTTGTTGGGTTTAATTAACATTGCATTACCTCGCTCAACTGCCGTCTTCCTTCCTATTAGCTCAGTTTATCTGAGTGAATAGGCTCTTAATAAACTAGTTAAAGTAACTAGTTTATAATTGTTAAAAAAAAAACAGTCCCAAACGCAATGTTTGGAAACTAAATGACATTTATAACTAAACTAAAGACTGTGCAATTTAATTTCCTTTGGCTTTAATTAAGTTGAAGCAACAATAAAAGTTGCATTGTCTGAACACCATTTAGATGATGCAAGTCATTTGTTGTATAAATTTTTTTGTATGCCATAGGCAACTAAATTGCACCGTGTAAATCAGGCTTTAGTGTAGAGGGGATCGGATATTTTAACTCAAAGAAAAATTTAAAAATGTGACTGAAATCTATTATATAAAAGTTTTGTTATGTCACATTTTTTGTCCTCGAACTTCTCCAAAACGTCTGATCCGATTTTAATGAAATTTCGTATGGACAGGGAGGCGTAGTAAAACATCAAGTTTGTCTGTTTAGCAGAGTTTACTGAATTATTTAGTGCTCTCAAAATGGCGTTCACAAAAAGCTCGGACGAATAATGGAAAGATCTAAAACTACCATAGACTAACTAGAAACAAACCATAGTGTAACAATATTGCCATAGTTTAACATTGCATTCTATACATTCAATAGGCATGAGAATAGGTTTTTATCTATTTTTTATATTACTACTACTTACGCAGGTGAAACCGTAAAGATATAGGAAATTTTCAAACTAATAGGGTATTTGACTAAAAAAAACTAATTAGTCCGTCAGTCAGATTTCCAAAAAATACTAGACACGTATTTTTTGTTTTATCAAAACAATAAACATTTACAAATATTTTTTTTATTTTTTTTTTATTATTTTTTTTTTTTTTTCTGAGATTTTATAATACCCCTTGTATTATAAAATCTCAGATTATTTAGAGGATAGAGAGGCTTGGGACTGAGCTGCTCGCTCTGTTGAGCGTTGTTATTAAGCAATATGCGTAATTATAACGTAAATTATTGTAAACATTTTCATTTTTAATGTCTGGACTTTAAAAAAGACGATGATCCCTGAGTTTGTTTCGGCTATTTCTTCTCAGAGGTAGTCAGTTAGGAAATGCCGGCTTCATCTAGTGTTTGCAAAGTTTGGCCTTTATATAGGTTTTATATCGTTTAATGGGTAAGTTTCGAATGTCCATGGGAAGCTTGTTGTAAAAGTGTATACATTGACCCATGAACGAGTTGCCTACTCTGTGGAGACGAGTGTGATGTACAGCAAGATTGTGTTTGTTCCTGGTATTTATATTATGAATATCGCTTATTTTCTTAAAATTAGATATATTTTTATGTACATACATAAGATTTTCAAATATATATTGCGAAGCTACAGTCAGAATGTTCACCTCTCTGAATTTTTCTCTAAGAGAATCTCTAGGACCAAGGTTGTAAATGGCTCGAACAGCCCTTTTCTGTAAAACAAAGATGGTATTGATGTCCGCACAAGTTCCCCAGAGAAGAATCCCATAAGTCATAAGACTATGAAAATAACTAAAATAAACAATTCTGGCTGTATTCACATCAGTTATCTGTCTAATTTTCTTAACAGCATAAGCGGCAGAACTGAGTCTACCCGACAGCTTCTCAATGTGAGGACCCCATTGTAACTTGGAGTCAATAGTCAATCCAAGAAAAACTGTCGACTCGACAGGGATCAACTCTACTCCATTCAGTTGAACATTGGTACTTAACTGCCTGACATTTGGCGTAGAAAATTTAATGAATTTAGTTTTTTTTTCATTCAAAAGAAGGTTATTTACATTAAACCAATGGACAACTTTCGAAAGTGCATTATTAACTTCGTCAAAATTTGCTAGCTGACGCTTGACTTTAAAAATAAGAGAAGTGTCATCCGCGAACAATACTATGTTATGATTATCCCTCACGTGATGAGGTAAGTCATTAATATAAATTAAAAACAAGAAAGGACCTAGAATTGAGCCCTGCGGAACGCCCATGGTGACCTCAGATCCTGCAGATTTGTTGCCATTAACATCAACCCTCTGAATTCGATTATTCAGATAAGAAGTCAGAAGGTCGAGAGCTCTGTCCCTTAAACCATAATGGTACAGTTTCCTAATAAGAGTGTCATGATGTACGCAATCAAAGGCCTTGGACAAATCACAAAAAATACCAAGAGCATCTTGCGATTCCTCCCAGGCCCCAAATATGTTCTTTAGCAACGCCACGCCCGCATCGGTAGTTGAACGACCCTTTGTAAAACCAAATTGTTTCGCGTGCAATAAATTATATAAGTTGAAGTGTCTCAACAACTGTTTCAAAATTAATTTTTCAAAAATTTTGCTCAAAGTTGGTAATATAGAAATTGGCCGAAAATTCGTGGGATCAGTTGTACTACCAGATTTGAACAGTGGAATTACTTTGCTAAGTTTCATCAAATCAGGAAATATACCAGATGTGACACAAGAATTAAAAACAATTGCTAAGAAAGGTGCGATAACATCTATTATTGAAGCTACAGTATATACTGACAAACCCCAATGATCGGCAGTTTTTTTTACATCAAGATCCTTAAAAGATTCTATGATGTCTTTAGCAGTCGCAAACGTAAATTCAAAGTGTTTGTCACACTCTGGAACACATTCTTTTAGTATGGCGTAGGCAGAAGTGGAGGAAGAAGACAAAGTTTTTGTTGTTATTATTGGAATACTAGTAAAAAAATTCTCAAACTCAGTTGCTACCTCCAAGTCCGCCTTTACATCTTCATTGTTAATTTTAAGATGGAAATCGCGATTTTGTACTTTGGTTCTTCCAGTTTCAGAATTTATAATTTGCCAAGTTGTTTTGATTTTATTTCTAGAAGATTTTATTTTATTTTTAATGTGTATGGCTTTTGCTGAGGAACAGGCTCTCTTAAAAGTTTTTGAATATTTTTTAACGAATTCTTGAAAAGCTACATCATGGTTATATGTTTTTTCCTGATACAATTCATACATTTTTTCCCTGCTTTTATAAATACCTGGGGTTGCCCAGTCACTAAATATAATGCGGTCGCTAACAGGCAATGTTTTTTTTTTGTGAAAACTTTCATAAATTCACAATTAATCAAGTTAAATAGTATACTATATGCATGATCCGGGTTGGTGTGATGAGGCAAGCCCGGTAGCTTTTCAATTAAATTATTTTTAGATTGTCCTAAACGATTTTCATTTACAGGAACAAAACTCACAAGTTTT
This sequence comes from Sesamia inferens, assembly GCA_037179545.1. Classification (NCBI taxonomy): domain Eukaryota; kingdom Metazoa; phylum Arthropoda; class Insecta; order Lepidoptera; family Noctuidae; genus Sesamia; species Sesamia inferens. Next base: position 9,511,267 of record CM073949.1, read on the forward strand.
CTTGGAGCTCTGTCTTCACTCTTCTGAGGAAAAGTAACTAACTGGCCACAGTGATCAGAGTCTAACTCATTTATAATTAAATGGTCATAAGGTCTTAGGTTAGTAAAGATGTTGTCTAAACAGGTGGCACTTGTGGCAGTTATTCTAGTCGGCTCAAAGAATCTTGCGTACAAATTATAGGACTTGAATAATGAGATAGAGTTAGAGGGCTCCAACAACCCGTAACGACTGCCATTAGATGTTCGTATGGCAACCGGGGCCAACGGCTTAACGTACTTTCCGAGACACGACCAGACCGGTGCAAATATTCATATTCATGCATACAAATATTTGCACTGCGCGGGGATCGAACCCGCTTCTCCTTGAGCAGCAACCGCGTTCGCTACCGATACGCCATTCAACCAACCTCATCAAAGTTGCTGTAAAATAATGGCATCGCACAGTCGCTTTCCGCCACACGGCAAAGCTTTCACTGCTAAACAGACAATTCACAAAAGTGAATTAAATAGTTATGCAATATTTTTGCAAATTTAAAATTATTTCATGGCGAAGAGGCTGATTGGTGACCCTGACTTAACTCGATACGGTCTCCAAAGCCTAGAGCACAGGCGTAGAGTAGCCAGGCTTTCGGTCTTTTATAGGATGTATTTTGGGGAGTGTGCGAAGGAATTGCATGATTTGATTCCCCCATCTCCGTTCCACCATCGGACGACCCGACGTACGGAAAGTTTCCACCCTTACGTTGTTAACACCATTACGATCCGGACGAATCGTTTCGCCTCCTCCTTTATACCGCGTACATCGAGGGACTGGAACAGTTTGCCAGCGACGGTGTTTCCGTTGGACTACAATTTGAGTTTCTTCAAGGCTAGAGTGAATAGGCGCTTAATAAACTAGTGCGCTTTACCATTAACGACTGCGTCACTGCTTACCATCAGGCGGGATTGCGGTCAAGCGCTGGTTTATAATTTTAATAAAAGAAATAATAAAAATACTACATAACCTAATCCATGAATAGGTTTAAAATACACTTAGCATTGAAAATGAAAATAACTAACAGGCACATTATAAAGCCAAAGTTTATGCTAATCATCACTTTACATCCACAAATGGACGTTTTAGCTTCCACAAAAATGAGATAATTTGTTACGACGATTAAACGCACATTTTGTTTAAGACTTTATGTTTTAACTTCCCCTGGGCTCCCTATCTTCTTCGTATAATTTTGTATTAAAATGTATGTAGTAGGAAAAGGGGCACATTTGCTCCCAGCTTTTTGCGATGTACGCTGTGCCTTCAAGATGTTTTCTCGAATTACCATACGATAATAAATTGGTTAAGAAAATTCTTGTTTGTTCTTTTGTTTTGCCTTTTTAGGACTTTTAAATTCTCCAATGACACTCGGTTATGATTTTGGTAGTAGAAAATTTGTTTAAAGAAGTTGTTGTTGTAAGAATTTCGTTCATCGATGTCATTAAATCAAATTAAGGTAAGTTGAGTTAATTGTTGGTGTTTATGTTATGTAAAGAGTCTGTACAGTTGAAAAGTAAAACACTAGAATCTTGGGGTCCGAGTGCTCATCAATATAGGTATATCATCATACTTATTTCGGGACATCCCTAAGCGGTTGACTGATTCTTGATGTGACTAGCTTATTTTTTGCCCAAAGAATCAACATTGCCATCTTTCAGGCTTTTGGGTACATCCCACGGACAGCGTTACGGCCGAATTTTTTGATCGGCAAGAAGCTCCTCCTTTGTTTTCTTTAATTTTTGTTATACTTTTGCAATTTTAGTTGTATTAAAGAAGTGGTCTACTCAATGTATTCGATATAAACTAAGTGTAAAAACGATTGTTCTTTGCAATTAATTAAGATAATATGTACAAAGAAAAATAAATAAGTTCTCAAATTTCTTCTTTGTATCGTTCTTGACAGAACGGTCATGATTACTATGACTGATTTCGAGCTAGTGATGTAGCTTGCCGCACGATCTGTCTCCATCTATCGCTATTGGACGTCTGGAGCATTCATTTACAGGTCCTTCTGCTGCCCACTGCCGATTTGATTTGGTTGACGTGGTCTATTATCTTCTACTCTGCTCTGAACGATCAAACGCTCTATGGAGTCATTATTACGCCATGACCATCATAAAACATCTTGTTAATAAAGTTTAGCTATCGCTACTAGAGCAGAGTGAATACGTTTTACCGAGTCATGTACTTTACAGACTAGGCCTGCAATGGGGTGTTTAAGACATCATGAATCATAATAAGAAACATATTACATTACTTAATTCCCCCATCTCCTTTCCATCATCGGTCAATCCATCGTACGGCGAGTATCCATCCTTATGTTGTTGACACCATTTCGATTTGGACGAAGCGTTTCGCCTTGTCTTTTATACCGCATACATCGAGGGATTTGCCAGCGGCGGTGTTTTCATCTCACTACAATTTAAGTGTCTTCAAGGCTAGAGAGAATAAATCGGCTGTTAATAAACTAGCGTGCTTCACCATTAACGATTGCGTCACTGTTTACCATCAGGCGGGATTGCGGTCAAGAACTAATTGTTTATAGTTATAAAAATAATATTTTATATTTTTAAATTTCATTCTTCAAATATTGTTTGTTTTTTGTTTATGATTGTTTAGTAGTCATTGGATAGATGAAGTAGGCTGCCATTTTAAGGCGATTAAAATTACTCGGTGGTTGTTTCCTGATGATAGCCCATAACATCGTTTTCCGGCAGAAATAACCACCCACCAGACAAAGTCTTGCCGCTAAGCGATTCGTCATGTTTCGGCATGATGTCTGGTGAAACCGTACGGGGGACGGGTTGCGATGTGTGCCGGGTACGGTGCGCCAAATGTTGATGTGTCGGGAGTTTGGTCGTGGAGGGTCTCCAGATCTATCTCCCTCTGACGCATCAGCCTCGGTCGTGTCATTGCATCATTTAGTTCAACTGCCGTCTTCCTTCCTATTCACTCAGTTTTTTTTTTAGTGAATATGCTCTTAATAAACTAGCGAGCTTTACCATCAACGTTACATCACTGCTTAACATCAGGCGGGATTGCGGTCAAGCACTAGTTTATGACGTCTCGTCGGTCTCCGTGGCGCAGCGGTTAACACGCCTGACTGCGACGTGGAGGCCCCGGGTTCGATCCCCGGCCAGGTCATGATGGGAAAACGATATTTTCCTGATTGGCTTGGGTCTTGGATGTTTATCTATATATGTATCTATTATAAAATATAGTATCGTTGAGTTAGTATCCCATAACACAAGTCTCGAACTTAATTTGGGGCTAGCTCAATCTGTGTGATTTGTCCGTATATCGTCCCCGTAGAGCGAAAATTAACCAAGTCCAAAAATGACCAAAATAAGTTATCACTATCATTAATATCATATTTTTTTCTCTACATATCAGTCCAACCGGTATTTTTCTAGCTGCCTTCGTTTTTGTTTTACAAAATGTGAATAGTAAATAATCCTACACCTTAGATGCTACATCATAATGGTAGAAATAACTAACTTAATTAATTATTATGCATTTACAAAAAATTAACATAGCTCAAAATTAAGTCGACTTATTTACTTTCCCATTAAATTATGAATGCATACATATGTCAAAAGATAATTTAAAAATCACTATAATGATTTAGTAATTATTTGAAATCAACAGTTTGCTATAACGCACGAAAGCGAAAATTAACAAACTCGATATAGTGAAAACTCCCTCTTAATTTTTGAATGAATTGTACTGCACTGCAAGAACGAAAAATAATTAACTCAATTTAAGCTTTTTGTTTCTCTTAAAAGGGAAACATAAGATCTATACTGAATAATAATTAAAGTCTTTTGATTTATATTTATACGACTTTGAGATACATTGTTACAATTAAGGTACATTTCGCCTCGAGTTAGTGAGTTTGTCGCTATTATTAAGACGACATACCGCGGCATGCGTTCCCAGATAGTAACGATGATAGACGTCGCAAAAAGAAAAAAACGAGTGTAAGTTGCAAACTCTTCTAGTGACAGCGATAGTGAAGCAAGTACATCATACAGTAAGGGACTATTTAAGGAATGTTCACAAAATATTCACATCAACAATGGAAATATTGAATCAACAATAATCAGTACCTCAAAAAACAACTTCTAAATGATTTAATTCAACCGGTAAGGTGACTATAGATAGTCAGGATTCTACTGAACAGCCAGTTCCAAACGCTTTTAATTCAAACAATACCATCGAGCCTACGCGTTGGGAAAAACCGATCCTAGCAAGTGGAAGAAAAACAGCTAAATCTAATAAGCAAAACGAAACCTAAGCCCGTAAAATGCTATGTAAAATACCAGAGTCAATGAAAGGTCAGTGAAGCATACTGAAAATTTACCAATTTCACTGCACAGAAACAAGTTTTACTTCAAAAATTGGTGGCTCAACCTATTAAAACAATGAAATTTGGAATCCCTACTTACTCATAAAAACAGGACTGCTACATATATGTATTACTTCCATAAAAATGATTCTAAAATAAGAGTTTGTAAAGATATTTTCCTAAAAACTTTATGTGTTTCAAAAGGACCCATAAACGAAGCATTAAAGTATAGGGATGAATTAGGTAATTACACAGGAAAGGATGGGCGTGTTCTCGAGTTCCAGTTAACAAAACCAGTTAAGATACTGAGCAAAAATTAATTGACCACATTAACTCTTCTCCGGCTTGAATCTCATTACTGCAGAAAGAGAAGTAAGAGACAGTACCTGGATAGTAAACTCATAATCGCCAAAATGTACGAATTGTATAAAGATTCACTAACTTTGCTGAATGAAGAACCATGTTCATTTTATGTCAATAAGACAATATTTGGGTCTAAATTCAATTTATAATTTTTTACTCCAAAAAAACACTTATGCACTCGTTATGATAGTGCCGGATATCCAGAAAATTTAAAAGAGGAATATGATTTACATTTTTAAGAAAAAATTAAGCACAGCAAGCGAAAGATTCGGACAAGCAGCGATCAATTATTCATGAAAATTACCTAGCTGTAACGGCAGATATGCATACAGTCTACTTTGCATATACCAGTCAGTGGAGTTGGTATTTTATATTACACTAGAAAATTAAATGTCCAAAATTATACAATTCACCTATCTAAACCACCGCATGAAGCATTTTGTGTAACTTGGAATGAGATTAATGGTGGATTAGTCAAATGCCAAAGAATATTAAAGAAGTCACCATTTACAGTGACACATGCGCTGGGCAAAATAGAAATCAATTTATAGCGGCATTTCTGGTTCATTTTATACAAAGATCGGACGTGCAACTAGAAGTGATTGAACAAAAATATTTAGAAAGTGGTCACACTCACATGGAAGTGGACTCCATGCATTGTGCGATAGAAAGACAGCAAAGACACACACCTGTTCATTCCACGATTGACTGGAAATCAATCATGGAGCGTGCTGGCTCTAAAAGATACCGAGATTCAGCGCCACCTTACTCGTATATCGTTAAGAAATTAAAATACATGGATATGATTGATGTAAGAGCCCTTAATGAAAAATTGCAAAGATCACAAATAGAGATACAGAAGGCAATAAAATTAAATAGTTAAAAATTAAATGTCTATGCTTTGACAGAAAATACCAAGGTCTTGATAAGTTTCGATAACAGCATAATGCCCCTTATTTATAATTTAATGTGTTGGAATGCTCAACAAAAACTTCATTTGTAGCTCGAAAGAGCAAACACGAATAAATAATGGACGGACAAACTACACAGGAACATATCGAAGAGTTGCAAAATTATAAATTAGCTTCAGCTTATTCCACGCCCATCAGTCTGCCCATTTTAGAATCAAAAAAGAAGGATCTTAACAACTTATGTGCAAAAGGGATAATACCACAAGAGCTCCACCCTTACTCGTAGTATTAATACCAACAAGTATAGATATACGAGTAATTGATAGAATATTGGAGTTAGATGTTACAAGGGCGGGAGAAGACGAAGTAGACGAATAGACGGTTAGATTTCCTTTTTTCAATAATATTTTTTGTAATTTTTGTGCTGCATGCGGTTGGTGCACTTCTTTTTTTATTTTGTTAAAATTTGAGAGTGTTTTGTTATTTTTTTGTATTATTTTCTTTAATAAACGTTAAATACATTTATAACAATAGTTTAATTATATTATTCATGTCCTATTTAAACCATAACTTACCACAAAAGCTTTCAAAATTTAGATAGTGAGTATTTACAATACAAAATTATAAATGTAACAGTTAGTTACATTTTACTTAACTCGTGTTATTTCCCTTCGTGATAATTTGAAGCTAAGTAAAAAATCACTAACTAAAGTCGACAATTAACTAAGTCAGAACTAGGTCAGAGATTGTCTAAAGAATAGTTAACTAGTTTGATGTTTTTAGTTTTTTCATAATTACAAAAAGACTTTCATGCATTATACCTCTTTTAATATAAACTTAATTTTTTTTCCTTTAAACAAAAACTAAAAACACAAAGATAAGCTATGGCTAGTCAAAGTTATAGCGAATCTTATTATAAAAAAGTTTAAAATTCATTATCTCAAAACATGATTTTTCGACTTGATGATTTTTCGCTCTACGGGGACGATATATGTATATTTATTTATGATAATGAAAAAATATAACTATAGTATATATATAATATATAGTATTATTGCTACTAGTTAGTAGAGTTGTCTTTGTAAATAAATTTAAAAATATAATATATTCTTCTATCTTCACAGACAAAGCTAAAAGAGACGATTTTTCATAGCTTGACATATGTATACATAGTTGCTTTACCAGTTTTAAAGCAATTGTTCGTGGCTAAAGCCCTTGTACCACAAAAAATATCAAAGAAACAAGTAAAAGAAAACTTAATTTGAGTTTGTACACACATAAATTACTTCTTAAGCCAAGCTTCCAATAAACGGATATAAAGAAAGGAGAAACGAAATAAGGAAACAGACAGTCGCTAAAAAAAATCCGTGCCGCAATTTTTGTACATCTTCCTTCTACAAAATTCGCCGATTCGGCTTACCAACTTGGCCAGTCTCCTTTGGCCTGTTAAAAGAGTCTTTCTCTTCGATGTTGTGTTAAGAGGGGTAGTTCTAATATTTTTGGACGTGGTTTTATACTGGAAAAGTGAAAATAAGGAGGGCTGTGTAAGGCTCTAATTTCGTGACGACGTTCTGTAACAGTGTCAGCAGATCGTGTATATCATGAGGCGAATGATTTTTTCTTTGCGGCTTTCCAGCCGTTTCGCCAGGTTTTAATGGGACAAATCCTTTGAATTTGTTGCCGTTTTTCGGGGAAATATAATTTTTCGTTGATTTTTTTTTTTCTTTTTGGTTTGTTAAGAGTAAATTTGTGGCCAGACAGCAAACTTGGCACTGGTTTGACATCATTATATGTGTAGGTGTAATTTATGGAATCTAAAGGTGCTTTGGGATCTAAAAGACTACAAAAAAAATCATTTCACTTTATGTAATTCAAAAAAGTCTTCGACCAGTGTGTGTTGCCAGTGATGACTTATGGAATTGAGACGTGGTCGCTAACAATGGGCCTTATACGAAGAATACGAAGGCTCAAAGTCACTCAAAGGGCAATGGAGAGGGCTATGCTTGGGGTTTCACTGCGCGATCGAATCAGAAATGAGGAGATCCGCAGAAGAACGAGAGTAACCGACATAGCCCGAAGAATTGCAACACTAAAGTGGCAATGGGCTGGACACATTGCCCGTAGGACCGATGCCCGATGGGGCCGGCGGGTTCTCGAGTGGCGACCACGTAAGACGTAGCGTGGGTAGGCCCCCGACAAGGTGGCCCGACGACTTGGTGAAGGTCGCGGGAAACCGCTAGATGCAGGAGGCGCAGGACCGGTCCTCGTGGAGAACCTTGGGGGAGGCCTATGTCCAGCAGTGGACGTCTTTCGGCTGAAATGATGATGATGATGACGAATTCAATTATAATATGTGTAAAAATACGTTTCCGCGACTTTTTAAATTATGTTGGAGAATATTTTTGTCATATCTGCAGTAGTAATGGGCGCGTTTTTCCTCTTCCTTCTATCTTCCTCCAATAATGCTTCCAATTCCGTGTCTTCCTACGATTTCGGTCATCCACTACGTTCTTTCTCTACAGATTTTCTAAACTTTTAAAACTAATCACGACAACTTCTCTCTCTTAAAGCAGCTTCACCATACGTTTCTACAAGCAATCGATGGGCCACAGCTGCAGATTTCTTCAAATTAAAGAAGTATCATAAGTTCCCGCAAATTACGCTTATTCGGGACAAAACTTGACTTTTTGGCACAAAAATAAACATGTGATAGTTAGTCACTAATAATCTAATTGTCTGTTATTACCAGATATCCGAACTTACGATATCACATTTTACATCTGACAATAGGGATGCTTCCTGGGTTAAAAAAATGGTTCTATTTAGTCCGTCATTCAGATTATAGAAAAATGTTGGATACGTATATTTTGTTTTATCAAATCAATAAAAATTGACAAATATAAAAGGCATCAAAGATCAGGAGTGAGGGCTGGTGGTACTAAAAAGTGTAGCAAGGAGTTACGTCACACGAATTGTTAACGCACTGTATCGTCTTCATTTTCTGTTTACATGAAAAAGAAAAAAGAAGTTTTTTTTTTTTTTTGGAAATCTCACTGATGGACTAATTATTTTTACCCTATTTCAACGAAATGTCTTAGAATTACACCTAATACAATATAAGGTTCATTTTCCATTGCCAGATAACTATTAATCTAAAGGAAAATTTGATCTATTCTATTTTTTTTTTTTTGTTTATGGCAATGGTGCCGATGTCGATAATTCTGCCAATGTATGTGATATGAGAAAACGTGCGAAGGCAACTAAATAAAAAAGAAAAAAAATAAAAAACACTGTGTTTAATGTGAAACTTGTATACAAGTGTTAGTAGGTACACTGTAACAAACAAAAAATAAAATAAAAAAAACGTTAAATATATTATCGTTAAATATAATAAATATGAACATAGACAAATACACAAAAATCATTATTTTGAGGTCATTGCGCTTGACCGCAATCCCGCCTGATGGTAAGCAGTGATGCGATCGTTGATGGTAAAGTGCGCTAGTTTATTACGAGCCTATTTACTCATAAAAACTGAGCGAATAGGAAGGAAGACGGCAGTTGAGCGAGGTGATGCAATGTTAAACCCAACAACACGACCAACGATGCTGCGCCAAAGGGAGATTGATTTGAAAACCCTCCACGACCAAACTCCCAACACAACAACATTTGGCGCATCGTACCCGGCACACATCGCAACACAACTGCTCAAACCCGTCCTCCGTACGGCTTCACCAGACATTATGCCGGAACAAGACAGATCGCTTGGCGGCAAGGCTTTGTCTGATGGGTGGTAACTTCTGCCGGCGGCCGATGTTATGGCCTACCACCGAGAGAAATATTGCGATTGACTAGTCTCGGTTGTTTAGCGGCTAGTTTATCCTTTATTATGTAGAGCTGCTCATAGTAGAGATCTGCAGTAATCGTCTAGCCAGATTTAAGAAAGCTGTAGTGCACCGCACTAGGCCACCAAACGCTGAACAATAACTTTTTTCTAGTAAATTTTCTTTTGGAACACAATTTAGATGGTTCACCGGGGTTCAGCCATTGCGATGTGCACTTCCTATTATTTTAGAGTATCCACTTTTCATCACAGGTAATGATTCGATTTAAATCAGTAATGTAACGCAGCAGTTTGTCGGTTTGCTCCACTCAATTCATGAGGTACCTACCTTTGGAGCTTTCTTATCTTCCCAATTTGTTTCATGTGGATTAAAACAGTTTTATCACTAACACCGCACCTACAGCTAACTCGGACGTAGGTTGCGATGGATCCGCTTCCACTTTGGTCTCCGGCGGTCCACGAGGATTGTTCTGTAGGTTGAAATTTCCAGAACGAAAACGTTGTAACCAATAACGCACTGTGCTGTCTCTAGCGACACCACTGCCATACACAGCATTAATTCTTCGAGCCGTTTCTGCAGACCTAGTGCCACGGCGGAACTCATACGCGAAATTTTAAATTTTGTAAACATTTCATTTTGTAAACTCAATGACGCAGAGAAAAACCAAAACGAAAAAAAAAAAACAAAGAATACGGTTTTTGAGTGCATTTAGCCAATGTCACGTAATTATGAATTATTCATGTCGAAAAAGACGGCCGCGTGACCCGCCTTACGCACAAGGTTTGGGGCAAAGTCATGATGTGGCCACTATGCTGCGATATTTCACTGTTCTTTATGAACTATTTACTAAATGCTTTTTTTTATTACATAAATCACGCACTTTTATTTAGTAAACAACACTATAAATAATTTTAAAAGTCCAATGAAAAACGAGCGTGACACTCAGCTTGACTTTCCCGCCAAAACTCCAATTGATGAGTAAATAGCTGTATAAATTTGAATTTGGAATTCTAAACCAAAGAGGAGATATTTGGGATCAAAGTGGCCAGTACGACAGAACGCCAATTTCATATGTTAGGGCCTAATACACCAACATCAATATCTTCCTAGCCTTTTACCAACTATATTGAGGTCAGCTACCAGTCTAACCGGATTCAGCTGAACACCAGTATCTTACATGTAGCGATTGCCTCTCTGACCTCCACAACCCAGTTACTGGGTAATACGAAACCTCTTATACTAAGTCTACCTACGTATTAAAAAAAAACAACATCAACAAACATCAAATTCGAATTATCGATATTTGATATGAACAAAATGTAGTTAATGTAGCTTTTAGTGTCTTATACTTAATTCAGAGAGAGCAGAGGTTGTCGAAAGGCAAAGGCCGCGACTTACGACTTATAGGTAGTAAGTTTGAGCCCAAACTGGCTTTATACTTTGCGTAAATTATTAAATCACCACTGCTCTAATCGGTTAAGTAAAACCTCTAGAGGAAACCAACATAGCCCTCAAACAAAAATTCAAAGACATGTTACATCTACCAATCGGTGGATTACGGCCCACTCTTTCTCAGTGAGAGAAAAACTTTATCCCAACTGTTGCAACATTAAAAGCTGATTATGTAAAATTATTTCCATACCCAATAAAAGAAACAAACATTATAAACAGAACACATTAAAACATTGATAAGCCAAACTCAAACAGGCTAGAGAATTAGGTTTACGTTTCAAAAGCAATTTGAACAATTATCCCTAATAAATAAAGCTATTTCGACGAACTCGTTTACGTCGCCTAATCCCGGAGTAACAAACAGATTGAAACAACAAAAGATCTTCTTTCACACATATATTGCGAAATCTGCCTTATCTTCGTATGAAAATAATGTTTAATTCTTTGAGAGTCTCTCATATGGTTTATTGTCACTTCAGAAAGGCTTTGTCCCTTTAATTCCCTACAATGTAAGGCTTCGTCTAGACTTAAGGGTTCATTGGTTACAGAATAAAGTATATGCTATACAGGATTAAGGGGTATCTTTACGATTAAACCTTTTTGTATTATGTAGGGATGTTGTCGACTATAAAAGTTGGAATTTTATTTGATTAAAGTGAATATTTCACGTGTTGGTAGAAAACAATTCAGACAGGATAACCGAGTCATTGACATCTGAAAAGATGTATTTTTATGTAATGCCTCTAATTTAGACATTATACAGTATGTTAAGAAAACCCTGTCCGACCCATAAGGATAATAAAGGTTAGGTAAACACATGACCAAATATAATATAAAATTTTACGTAATCATCATAGTACCAATACAAATGAATTTTGAAATAATCTTTTTAGAAATAGTCTTTTTTTTCCCGCGAATTAATTCCAACTTCCCCGAAATTTGGTAATTTTTAAAAAAGTGACAACACAGGTATTATTATGAGCGAATAGCTATGCGACCACGTGCCGCGTGCCCTGCCGCCCGCCGCCCGCAGAAGGGTGGTTAACGCACATTTATTAAGTTACCTCTTTTTGCGAAATAATATTTATTTTTAGGGGGATTTTTTTTTAACTTTAGCCCGGTTTTGTATGCATTAGTAAAATCAGTTATCGATACCTAACAACACCTTCACGGGTCTGACAGGGTTTTCTTAACATACTGTATACAAACAATTCAATGATATTCTAGACGAAATCAATGAGGTTCAGTTATTGATAGATCCATACGCTGAGCAGAGAAATTGCGTAAAACACTATCAGTAGCAATGGGTTTCATTTTGACAGTTCAACAATATTCATTGCGTTACTTAGATACGTTGTTGAGCAGACACGTTTTCGAATATAAAGGCTGTATCTGAAATCGACGCACAAACGAGTACCATGGATCCAGTACATGATTCTGATCCCCCAGTGGTGGAATGTTTCGTCGGATTTTTCATGATTAAAAAAAAAAAATATCTAGTTTTTTTCACTTTAGGCCGTTCATAATTGCTATACTTTTATAACCCAATAAGATTTTAAAGTAAAAATTAATTAATTCGCTAATTACACAAAAAATCGCAATGAAAACAAACCTCGAAAAACTATCTTATCAGCTGATTTAATAGGGTTTACATCAGGGATCAACTTCATACCTACAAACCCGCACGGCAGCACGCTTGCAACGTTCAAAGGCCGAGCCGACACTTTTTTTAAACGTTCTGAATTCTGTAACCGTTCATTAACGACCTAAATGACTATCATAATTTTATTAGTGGCACGCGGTCTAGTCTTTTCGCGAAGTTTGCTTTACGATGTCAGATACAACCTGTATGAAGCAATGGATTAGCAATATGCTTCGAAATGATTCTAACTGATAGTAATAGAGTATTATGTAATTAGGGTGCAGGTCATTTATCAAACGTATTGAGGAATAGGGTAGTTGACTAAAATAAACTAATTAATCCGTCAGTCAGATTTCCGAAAAATAATAGACACATATTTTTTCTGTTTTCATATAAACAAAAAGTTAAGACGACACAGTGCGTTGAAAATTCGTGTGACGTCACTGCACGCTACTCTTTTTAGCGAGCAGTAACGTCACCAGCCACCACTCCTGATGTTACATGCCTTTTATATTTGTAATTTTTTATTGGTTTGATAAAAAAAAATATACGTATCCCATATTTTTGTATAATCTGAATGACGGACTAAATAGAATCAATTTGCTTTACCCAGAAAACATCCTTATTGTACTGTCGCTGTAAACACGTTCATGGCAAAGTTTCTCTAGCTACCCACTTTCTTTTGGTTGATTACGGTAAGCATCCAAAGTCGATTAACAGGATACGAGTCGATAATATACTTTTAGGCATTTTATAATAAAAAATAAAAGTGTAATAAGAAAAACAAAGAAACAAAGTGCTGTGTTTTGCTTAATTCTCACTTCGGTTTCGATTTTAATGAAATATTTTGCTCAGTAATTGAGTTTCTAGAACAAAAATGTTTATCAAGTTTTGTTGCTGATTGTAACGTAGATTCAGTCTATCCTTCTGATTCTTCACGTGATTCTAAATCTCTGGCGTCATGTAAATATTGTTATAATTATGTAAGTAATAATATTACATCTATTACCATTGTTTATTTTTGAATATTGCAAATTTTCAACATATTTTGGTTGACATGACAGTTATTGTCCTTTACGATTTTTATACAAATCATATTTGATTAAATTTTGTAACTTAAATAATTAAGGAAAAATCGTTAAGTTATTTCTTGAATACAACGTTAATTAAGCATTATTTTTGCAACATCAGACAATTTAATAAGAGGAATTATTTTATTTCTTGAAAATTCTACCAAAATGCCCACACCAACACAGGTTAACAGGACATTAATATAATATTCTGCTACACTCAGCCTTATATCACTAGTACCTTCTATTCCAATTCCAATGGCTCAATTCCATTTCAAATTAGAACCATCTTTTCAATTTACTTCCCTCCATCCTCTCCAAGTTATATATGGGGACTGCCATATGAGTTTGGCTGGCTTCCAATACCATACGCCTTTAAAATGCCAGTAATACCCAGTCTTAAACAATCAACTGTAAAATATTAGTAAGGTTATCTGAAGCCGCTAGCTTAATAGTTCTAGTATATGCTCTGGTGTATACAGTGGAAATTAGTTCCTTGCCTAGAATTCGCTATACTTTATATTACATGGAAATTTATGCTTAAGATACACTTTAAGATTCCAATGAGCTATATATTCTCGGTGGTAGGCCACATCGGCTGCCGGCAGAAGTTACCACCCACCAAACAAAGTCTTGCCGCCAAGCGATTCGTCGTGTTCCGGCATGATGTCTGGTGAAGCCGTACGGAGGACGGGTCTGAGCAGTTGTGTTGCGATGTGAGCCGGGTACGATGCGCCAAGTATTGTTGTGTCGGGAGTTTGGTCGTGGAGGGTCTCCAGATCAATCTCCCTGTGACGCAGCATCGTTGGTCGTGTTGTTGGGTTTAACATTGCACCACCTCGCTCAACTGCCGTCTTCCTTCCTATACACTAAGTTTTTTTAAGTGAATGGGTTTAATTAACTAGCGCGCTTTACCAGTAACGATTGCATCACTGCTTACCATCGGGCGGGATTGCAGTCAAGCGCTAGTTTATAATTATCATTAAAAAAAAAATAGTTTTATTTTCTAGGAATTTTCTCGGTGGTATGCCATAATATCGGCTGCCGTCAGAAGTTACTCACAAGACAAAGTCTTGTCGCCAAGCAATTCAATGGTTTCCTGCATGATGTCTGATGAAGCCGTACGGAGGAAGGGTCTGAGCAGTTGTGTTGCAATGTGTGCTGGGTACGATGTGCCAAATGTTGTTGTGTCGGGAGTTTACTAGTGGAGTGTCTCTAGATCAATCTCCCTCTAGCGCAGCATCGTTGCTCGTGTTGTTGGGCTTAACATTGCATCACCTTGCTCAACAGCCGTCTTCTTTCCTATGCACTCAGTTTTTTATGAGTGAATAGGCTCTTAATAAACTAGCGCGCTTTACCATCAACGATTGTAACACTGCTTACCATCAGGTGGGATTGCTATCAAGCACTAGTTTATAATTAGAAAAAAAAAAGAAAAGAAGTACGATGGGAATTTAGATTTGGTACAAAAAAGACTGAGTCTATTTAATATTCATTTATTTATATAATACTTTATTAACTACCTATGTGTTTTTTGTTGCCTGTTATCAAGCGGCCATTTTTATTATTTATCGAAAATATGCCAATCTATGTAAATTACCAAGATAGCATATGTTCCATATATATGTTTTAGTTTTATTTAGGGAATTTAGATTTGTTACGAAAAATATCGAGTCGATTTATTTATTTAATTATATATACTATTTGTACATGTTTACATATTGTTTGTCTAGCATTAAGTTGAAACATTTATTTCTGATGTAATTTTAAGTGTCTGATTTTGTAGTACCAACAAAAAAGGCATTTCTGATGATAATTAATTGTGTCTACCTAACGCCGCTAATCTTGTCCGGATAATCCTGCATTAGCCGGTTGAATGTCGTAATTACAGGAACAATTAAAAAGCCATTGAGTCTTGCGTGGATCCGCGTTTGGCATACGAAGGGTTAATACAGCACCTCGATCAAGTACCTACTTAGCTTTACTATACAATCAATATTTTAAATTCCTAGCGTGGAGCATCGTTATTAATCATGATGTCTGGTGAGATCGTACGGAGGACGGGTCTGAGCAGTTGTGTTGCGATGTGTGCCGGGTACGATGCGCCTAATGTTGTTGTGTTGGGAGTTTGGTCGTGGAAGGTCTTCACATCAATATCCCTTTGGCGCAGCATCGTTGGTCGTATTGTTGGGTTTAACATTGCATCACCTCGCTCAACTGCCATCTTCCTTCCTATTCGCTCAGTTTTTTGAGTGAATAGGCTCTTAATAAACTAGCGCGCTTTACCTTCAGTGATCGCATCACTGCTTACCACCAGGCGGGATTGCGATCAAGTGCTAGATTATAATTATTAAAAAAAAAAAAATCTATCCCATTTTTTTAAATAAAAACATGCAACATTACAATATACGACGACTAAGACCCGCTTAATACAGACAAAAGAACAGATAAAATAAGAACAATCGGCCCCATAAGATTTGTGACAACAGCTTACCCTCGGCAAAATACAGAGGAAACTTGGATTGAAGAAACAAAGGAGATTTTCCACGGAAACACGTGACTGGAAAATAAAAGCCAGTGACGCAAAACTGTATTGAATAGTATTATATGTGATGTTAATGTCGTGGTGGCCTAGTGGTTAAAACACCAGCCTCTCAAGTATGAGTGCGCGGGTTCGATTCCAGGTCAGGCAAGTACCATTGTAACTATTCTATATGTACTTTCTAAGTATATCTTGGACACCAATGACTGAATGTGAAGGAAAACATCTTGAGGAAACCTGGACTTTAAGTCTGAAATCGCCAACCCGCATTGAGCAAGCGTGGTGATTACGCTCAATTCTTCTCTGTATGAGAGGAGACCTGTGCCCAGCAGTGGGACGATTTTAAAGGGTTGATGATGATATGTGATGTTGGGATATTACTAAGTTAGGAAAATAGATATGATATATAGTCATCATCATTATCTCAACGTTAATCCCAATCGCATCCGAAGCTTTTTACAGCTTTTGAGTCTGGGGTCTGCTTTACCAGTCCAACTGTTGACTGCCGTGTCTGACCTTCACAACCAAAGGCGATATCTAAGCATTGCAGTTAGACTAATTGTTGAACTTTTTGAGGGCTCTAACAACCCGTAACGACTGCCATTAGATGTTCGTATGGCAACCGGGACCAACGGCTTATCGTGCTTTCCGAGGCACGACCAGACCAGTGCAAATATTCATATTCATGCATACACATATTTGCACTGCGCGGGGATCGAACCTGTCTAGACATATGATATATAGTATTCTATCCTATTCACTCTAGCCTTGAAGACATTCAAATTGTAGTCCAACGGAAACACTGCTTCTGGCAAATTGTTCCAGTCCCCCTATACATATACATAAGCGGTATAAAAGAGAACGCGAAACGCTTCGTCCGGATCGTAGTGGTGTTATCAACGTAAGGGTTGAAACTCGCCGTACGATGGTTGAATGGGGATGGGAAAATATATTTTTTTTTTTAATAATTATAAACTAGCGCTTGACCGCAATCCCGCCTGATGGTAGGCAGTGATGCCATCGTTAATGGTAAAGCGCGATAGTTTATTAAGAGCCTATTCACTCAGAAAAACTGAGCAAATAGGAAGGAAGACGGCAGTTGAGCGAGGTGATGCAATGTTAAACCCAACAACACGACCAACGATGCTGCGCCAAAGGGAGATTGATCTGAAGACCCTCCACTACCAAACTCCCAACACAACAACATTTGGCGCATCGTACCCGGCACACATCGCAACACAACTGCTCAGACCTGTCCTCCGTACGGCTTCACCAGACATCATGCCGGAACAAGAAAATGCAAAATCATTAAAAAAAAACATGCAATTCCCTTGCACACTCACCAAAATGCATCCTATAGGGCCGGATACTCTAAGCCAGTGACGCAAAACTGTTTAGAATAGTATTAAACCTATGTGAGCGGTCAACACGCCTGCCTGCGACGTGGAGGCCCCGGGTTCGATCCCCGGCCAGGTCATGATGGAAAACGATCTTTTCCTGATTGGCCTGGGTCTTGGATCTTTATCTATATATGTATCTATTATAAATATAATATCGTTGAGTTAGTATCCCATAGCATATGTCTAGAGCTTACTTTAGAGCTTACTTACTTTCGGGAAGCTACGTAGAATCTTCTCGTCCGAAATACCGCAGTGTCTCAAGACAAAAGTCTTCGACCAGTGTGTGTTGCCAGTGATGACTTATGGAATTGAGACGTGGTCGCTAACAATGGGCCTTATAAGAAGGCTCAAAGTCACTCAAAGGGCAATGGAGAGGGCTATGCTTGGGGCTTCACTGCGCGATCGAATCAGGAATGAGGAGATCCGCAGAAGAACGAGAGTAACCGACATAGCCCGAAGAATTGCAATACTAAAGTGGCAGTGGGCTGGACACATTGCCCGTAGGACCGATGCCCAATGGGGCCGACGGGTTCTCGAGTGGCGACCCCGCACCAGAAGACGTAGCGTGGGTAGGCCCCCGACAAGGTGGACCGACGACCTGGTGAAGGTCGCGGGAAACCGCTGGATGAGGGAGGCGCAGGACCAGTCGTCGTGGAGAACCTTGGGGGAGGCCTATGTCCAGCAGTGGTTGTCTTTCGGCTGAAATGATGATGATGATGATGAGAGCTTACTTTGGGGCTAGCTCAACCTGTGTGATTTGTCCGTATTTATTTATAGAAATGATACTCGTATGTAGTCCTCATTTTCCAAAGTGCCATGAGAGCTTAGTTGATAACGAGGGAATCACAAGTAAAAAGTCTATACTTAAAACCCAGTGCTTAATTTTGTTTAAATTATTTCATTACCGCTGCTGTCAAATGACGAAGGAACACATCGTGAGTTAACGGCATGTCTTAGAACCAAAAACCCGAAGATATATGACATCTACCAAGACTTCTTCTTCGACCTATAGAGGCCCGCTGCTGGACAAAAGCCTCCCCCAAGGCATTGGGGAGTTTGCCATAATCCCCACGCTTGGCAGGCGGATTGGGATTGCAGTAATTTGATAATCTAGAGAAGAAGCGCCGTTGCCCTCTTCCCTGGTGAGAGTTCCCTTAGCCGCCTCTTACGACACCCATGGGAGGATATGAGATGGTACTATTCTAAGCCCGGTACCACACGGGACCAAGTTTCTAAGTCATTATAGTTTTCCTCCAAACTTGACACGGACTACCATCAGTTGAACATCTTGCAAAGAAACCTTTAAATTTCTTTTTTAAAATACATATCTAATGGCACACCCACTATAGGGTAGACGCGAGAAAAAAAAACATACCCACTTTATGTATAGGGGAAATACCTAAAAATCAAAGTTAAGACAAGGACAACGGGACGTAAACTACAAAACCCTAAAAATAAGAAGTTAAGAGAAAAATATGCGTCGCATCCATTCTAGGCCATCGATATCGATCATTATAATAATGCTCACTACACACTTATCACTCACAAATTCCATCCCTAGTCATAAGAGGTGACAAGCAAGGTTTTTTTAAAGCTCTTTATCTTTTAGTAAGTCAATTGAGTTACAGTAAAAGTAATGCCTTCTCCCTTCCTTTTGGTTGGATGATCAACAAATCACTTACCTGTGCGTCAAGGCCTTGATATCTCTTTCAAACATCCCGCAGCCCTTCCAGATGCCTTCTCCTTTCCTTACATACTTCTGGTAAAAAACTGCGCAACAACGTAGCTGTCCAAGTTTCCCCCACTAGATGCTTCACGTGTATTTATTTTCCTTACTCCTTTGTTACGCCATATGTGTGTTGCTACATCGTACAAATAGGTACTAGAAAACAGCCCTGATTTGGACACAACAAGAAATACTCTGTTTAACGTTTACTTTTAAAACCGTATTTTTTTAAATTCCGAGTGAAAAATTGTTGTGTATTTTTAGGTCAAGTCGATTCGTAATGGCTGGTTCTCGGCAGTATTGTTTCGTTCTTGGAGAATTGACGATGGTTTCTGGGACATTTCTTTCATTCTCTGCTTGGATTTTCACAATTCTGACTTGTGGAAAATACTGCTAGTTTCTAAAGACTATTAAAGCTCGAATTCAATTTTGTTGTTTTACTGCTCGCTTGGTAAGTTAATTAAAATTTACTAAGTAATATAATTTCAATATTTTCATTTACAAAGGGGTTATCAATATTGACTAGGTGTCTTTGACAGATGATGACAACCTTAAATTTAAGTGTCTGTTGCCGTGAATTTTTGACAGAGAGCTTTGGTGGTATTATACCTAATGGGCACGCCACAATGGCATCGGTAAGTTCCCTTTTTGAGGAGTGGCTATAGAGGCGCCAAGGCGCCCTCACCTTCCACCTGACGCAGGTCCTCACCGGACACTGTTGTTTCGGGAGGTTCCTGTTCCGTATAAGGCGGGAGGAAACGCCAGGGTGTCACCATTATGTGGATCGTCTTGAGGACACAGTGGAGCATACGGTGAAGGTATGCCCGGCTTGGGTAGAGCACCGCCGTGTCCTCGTAGCGGCGATCGGTGGCGATCTCTCGCGTCCGACCCTGGTCCAGGCCATGGTCCGGCGCGGTATGGCAGGCCGTCACCTCCTTCTGCGAAGCAGTGATGCTGGCATAGGAGGAGGCGGAGCGCGTGGGGCAACGGGAATTCCAGCGCCCTCACGCCACTAGTCGCCACAGGAGACGCCCTGGTCGGGAGACGACACCAGACTACTAGCCACCGTAGGTGCGGGCCTGCGGGCGGTGAGCAGTGGGCAGCTCGCCACTCGGTAAGGACCAGGCCCGAGTCGACGGCGCGTCGTGTTTCACGCGCCCCTCAAAGATATGTCAGCACATCGTGACATTGTCCACGAAGACCGATGCCTCCTGGGTCAGGGTTGCGGGTTGGTTAAGCTTGAAACCGCGGCCCTGGCCGTCACACAGGCAAGTGAAGAAACACGGGTGGGTTTTAGTCAGTAAAAGTCTGACACGCCCTTCCGCTCCGCCCAGAGCAGAAGTCATTTGATGATTTCTCATCCCAACAAAAAAAAAAAATACCTGAAAGAGATTGGACCCCCCGTATTCAAATTACTAAACGAAGCTGGAGTTGTCATTAAAATAATATGGCGTTCCAAACATAATAGCGAAAAAAATTTAAATAAAATAAAAATAATTTTATCTATAATCTGTTCCTATTGTATTTGAAGTATTAGTTTGATTATTTACAGAAAATTATTTATGGTTTAAGTTTATATTCTACCTACGATCGGTAACTATAAGTAGGTACATATCGACACATAATTCTAATATTGATAGAGCTATTGTCCTCAAAGTTTAAGTACACTTTGATAAAAGTCTAGCAAAGTAATAGCTAATTTTGTTTTTGTTACAGGTACAATACGCGCCCAAAGTTCGCATGTACGTGAAATCTGGGTTATTGAAAGGAACTATTCAAGAAGGAGACACCGTCGTTATCGGTAAGTTTTGTAACGTTTTTCCGTTATAATACAAAACCCAATTGATTTCGAATTGCCCATTAACTTTTTTAATCAACCCATCTAAGTTCATTACTATTCGAAGGAGTACCCCAGGGGTCGATCCTAGTGCCCCTATTAATTTCATTGAATACTTACGCATAAAAGCTACGTAATTTTGAGATACTTTCAAGGGTACTAAATTAATTAATTAGTTAATTCCTTTTTATAAGCAGGCTTTTGAATTCGATCCTTTGAAAGACTAACCTTGCCGTCTGAGGAAAATAACCTTCATAATTCTCGTAGATTGATTCGTCAAATAACATCTTTTGTAATAATTTTCGCATAAAATATGTATTATTTTAACTAATAGTCTTAATATAATTATGTGTAAAAAGGAGAGGACATGAACAGTTTCTTCCCGATCACTCTCGATAAGAAATGCCCAAAACGCAATGCTGATTATTGTATGGTAAGCACAAATAACATAATCAGCCGCAATGCTCCCACTCCTGGGACGCAGGCGTCCTCTCGACGAGAGGCAGAGGGCCGTATTTTACCACACAGGCCTAGTGCGCGTTGATAGATGTCACATGTATTTAAAGTTTTGGCTTGAGGACATGCCAGTTTTATCAGCATGTTTATCCTTTGCAAAGTAAAGCGTTTGATGGGGTTAGACCTTACGACCTACAAGATAATTTTTTGTTAAGCTTGCAGATGCAAAATATGTATGGAAGTGTCTGTTATTTTACTTGATTATTGTACAATAATGTGTTATTATGTAAGTAAAACAATAATTTTGGAAAAAAATATTAAAATGACGACTTTACGACTTTTGTACCAAAAACTGGGAAAAAGTAGCTAACCCTATTTTCAATTTCGAATCAACAATAGATTCCACGATAAAACTGTACGAAACTATAGAAAATCATATAGCTTATTTCATAACGATTATAGTGACATAAGGTGTGACGAGCTGTGCTCTTTAATTTCAGAGCTATCGTAGTTTTAGTGAACGCGCGTACAGCCAGCCGCACTCTTAGAGATCCGCGGAGTTGCGCAATAGAGGCCTAACATTACGATTGGATATAAGTAGCGGCCGATACCCCTAGCCAACTGCAGCTCTCACAGCGCACAAATTATTATTTCTCATATTTACTTATTATTTCCCAGGTTGCCAAGCGAGTGCGAATCCAAATAACCTAACGTACAAATGGTTTGTCAATAATGAGCAAATACCTGGTGACATCAGTAATGAATTGGTGAGTATGAGAATATTACATTGTTTACAGAAGTGTGAAGGATGCCAGCATCATCCTAGCGTTAATCCCAGTCGCATCCAAAGCTTTTTCAGCTCTGCCAGTCTAACTGCTGATTTTGGCTAAACTTCGATATCATAACCCGAAGGTGATATCGAAGCATTGCAATTAGACCAATTGTTGGATTTTTCAGGGCTCCAACAACCCGTAACAACTGCCATTATATGTTCGTATGGCAACCGCGACCCACCACTCAACGTGCTTTGCAAAGCACGATCAGACCTGTGCAAATATTCATATTCATGCATACAAATATTTACTTACTTTTGCTTGCTACCGCTACGCCACGGAGGCTGTCAAGGATGGATCAATGGATGGAGTGTGTGAATGATGATAATATGTTTAGAAGGGCTCCCCCCTTCTAACTACTGAGATGAAGTCCAATAGAGAAGTATGGAAGAAAAAGACGTACCCTCTATTCATATAAGTCGCTTAAAGTTAACTAGTGATTCATCATCATCATCATTTCAATCAAAAGTCCACCCCTGGACATAAGCCTCCCCCAAAGATTTCCAAAAAGAACGGTTGGACGTGGCCTGCATCTAGCGCTTCCCTGCGATTTTGGTCAGATCATCCGACCCCCTAGTGATTAGTGACTTGTAACCATACATTTTTACATCAAACCTTTTAACATCAAAGAAAAGAAAGAAAGAAAATACATTTAATCAGCACAGACTGAAGTCTATGCTGATTAAATGTATTAAATGTACGTACATACATCAGGTAGCAACAAAATAAAAAAAAATTGGTTGTCTGTAGAACTCGTCTACTGCCGATATTTGAACGTGACAACGTCTATTCGCTCTAGGGTTGGGGGTAAAGTAGGCGTGGACTCCGTGTGGCGTCAGATTCGGCCGTTACGGTGTTTTCGAGAATGACTCCACGCCGTACCAATTTAATAGACGTTGTCACGTCAAAAAATGAAATAAGAAACGAAATCAAAAGTAAAAAACCCCTATGTAAACATATGTAAATAGCAGCAAGGTGTGCCTCGTGGCTGCACCAAAAAGGTCCAGTTCAGCAAAAATGCCAGACAACTAGTGCCTGACGCTAGTTTTCAACTGAACCTCATTTCTCGGTGGTGGCCATAACATCGGCCGCCGGCAGAAGTTACCACCCACCAGATAAAGCCTTCCCGCCAAGCGATTTGTCGTGTTCCGGCATGATGTCTGGCGAAGCCGTACGGAGGACGGGTCTGAGCAGTTGTGTTGCGATGTGCCGGGTACGATGCGCCTAATGTTTTTGTGTTGGGAGTTTGGTCGTGGAGGGTGTTCAGATCAATCTCCCTTTGGCGCAGCATCGTTGGTCGTATTGTTGGGTTTAACATTGCATTACCTCGCTCAACTATCGTCTTCCTTCCTATTCGCTCAGTTTTTCTGAGTGACCTATTCACTCTTAATAAACTAGACGAAACGATCGCATCACTGCTTACCATCAGGCGGGATTGCGGTCAAGCGCTAGTTTATAATTATTAAAAAAAAAATGTAAGGTGACACCATAGTATTTAAGGGGTTTACTCATAAAAGTTAAGTGACGTGCAAACGTCAAAAATGTATGGTTAAAAGTCACTAATCACTAATTAAGTTTAAGCAACGTTTATTAATGTAGTGGAATGTTTCTCCGAACCCAAATAAATTGGAATGAAGGTAGAAGAATGTAGCAACTCTTTGATCGTAAATATTATAGTATTTTTTTGCTTAATTTGTAAACACAGATATCCTACTGGTTTTTGTAACAAATAAGAAATGAAAGGAAAAACACACTATTTCTAATTACATTGTGTTTAAGAGATGGTAATAAAATAAATATCACCTAATTAACCCGGTATCAACGCGGCTTAAGTTCAGACTAGGTTGGCCAAAGTTTAATTAGGGTTCACTCTTAACCTTTAAAGCTGTAAATGATACAAAAAGGTTTGTAAAAGGATATGTTGTGAACATTCTACTTATCGAACACAGCTTAAATGTTTTCCGAATTTAATTTATCCAGGTCATTGCTCTACTTCAACTGGGTCGAACTCGAATTCCTTCGAAGACCAATCATTCGAAAATTCGCGCTAGTCATTATCCATTATCGATTTTAAATGGCGTTTTTAATCAGCCAAATGGGGTGTTCAAAGGTGAGGCTATCACCATGCTGCTGTCAATATATCCGTTGCAGCTACATGTCAATAGTATTTGTCGATATTGAATAAACAATTAGGTTAATTTATTTTGTGAAAACCGTTCAATATGGTGGGTTATATCCGTGCCTTGGAAAGCACGTCAAGCCGTTGGTCCTGATTTGTCCTTCGTAGTTTTTTGGCAGTCGTTACGGGGCATCGGAAGTCTAAAAATCTGACAATCAGTCTATCCAAGAGGTATTGTGTTACCCAATAAGTGGATCATGGAGATCATTATAGCCTGTCTCTCCATTTTTTATTTGCATCTGGTTCCATTGGAGATCATCTACAACAAATTGGGGCCGACTACATCATATTTGTTCAATATGGTGGATGATGCAGATATAATATATACGTAGGTAATTGGTAATATGGCCAGGTAGGACACCCGGCCATATCTTTGTTAAAGTTGTATGAAAAGATAAATGTATTTTTATACAGTATGTTAAGAATACCCTGTTCGACCCATAAGGATAATAAAGGTTAGGTAAACACATGACCAAATATAATATAAAATTTTACGTAATCATCATAGTACCAATAGTAATGAATTTTGAAATAATCTTTTTTCCCGCGAATTAATTCCAACTTCCCCGAAATTTGGTAATTTTAAAAAAAGTGACAACATCGGTATTATTATGAGCGAATAGCGATGCGACCACGTGCCACGTGCCCTGCCGCCCGCCCCAGCGGAAGGGTGCTTACGCACATTTATTAAGTTACCTCTTTTTGCGAAATAATATTTATTTTTTTAGGGGAATTTTTTTTTAGTTATGTCCGGTTTTGTATCCATTAGTAGAATCAGTTGACGATACCTTACAACACCTTCACGGGTCGGACAGGGTTTTCTTAACATACTGTATAATCAGCCTATATGGCCTGCAGTTGGGACGCAGGCCTCCTCTCGGTGAGAGGGAATGGGCTGTAATCTACCATGCTGGCTCAGCAGGGGTAGGTATTATAAATTTAATTAAATACTTTTATTTATAATGTGTTCCTTTTTATTAATAATTATAAACTAGCGCATGACCGCAATCCCGCCTGATGGTAAGCAGTGATACGATCTTTGATGGTAAAGCGCGCTAGTTTATTAAGAGCCTATTCACTCAGAACAACTGAGCGAATAGCAAGGAAGACGGTAGTTGAGTGAGGTGATGCAATGTTAAACCCAGCAAAACGACCAACGATACTGCGCCAAAGGGAGATTGATCTGAAGACCCTCCACGACCAAACTCCCAACGCAACAACATTAGGCGCATCGTACCCGGCACACATCGCAACACAACTGCTTCAAACCCGTCCTTCGTACGGCTTCACCAGACATCATGCCGGAACACGACAAATTACTTGGCGGCAAGGCTGTTTCTTTTATCGATCACTAGTCACCCTATATTTGTCATAAAGCTCGCGATACTTTCTAAAAATCTTTTTTGGGTGTTTGTTAGATGTAGTAATAATAGGTCTGATTTCAACAAACTTATTAACAGTATTTTATAAGTATTACCATGTTACAGATTCTTGGTTTAGCTTGATTTATTTACCAAGTGCCTGCTTCAACACAAATTCATCTCATAATACAACATAACCTAAAAATTCCTCTTGTATTCGTGAAAATGGAAATTTTGGAATGCGTACACGAGCACCGTAAGCAGAGACTAACATATTCCATTTCTGGGAAGCTCCATTAAAAATCCAAAACAAAATAACGGCCTTGTTTCTTATATCATCTCAAGTGTCGTCTTGCCATTAATTCCGCACACTATATTAAATTTTATCTTCCTTATTTGCATCCCCTGACGCCTCCCGCGTTCTCCGAAAATATAAGAGGGAATTTTCAAATTTCTTCTTGGCACAACATATACCTGCAATATGCATTTTACATTAGATGCTTCATACTGAGGAGTATGTTCGGAATTTTTTGCCTTATTAAATGTTTTGTTTGTGCTTCCGTATTCTGAAATGTTTAGTGCTATATGGTAATTAGGATCATCTTAAACTTTTGCTAGGAGTCTTGTTTTAGCTAGTACACTGGATATTCTCTTTTGAGTTTGTTAGTGTAATTTTAAGCACTAAATGGGAAAAGTATTTTGTGTCTGAAAACAGTAACGTGTTACGGAAATGTTTCTTGTTGCTTTTAACGCAACATTCTAATTGTCTGTGTTAATATTTTGAAAATATTCATACTATAAGAATTATTATAACTTTTGTACGATAAAAAAAAATATTTAAAAATTATTAAGTAAAAGGTTCGAGATGGCGCGGGTAAAGACTTCGAGGGTGGACTTGGGGAAGGCTTTTGCCCAGCATTAAGACAGCAAAGATTTAAAAAATGTAAACATGGGCAACTGCAAGATGTTGATAGTGACTACTTAAATTCAGAAAATAAAATAATTGTTTCATCTACAAATATTTATTACTATAACAAAAACTTAAAACTTAGTTTCTCCTGTTTTTCAACATAATTTAAAGTTACTTTGAACCCTCGTAACCAAAAAATGTTACTCCCAATTTAACACAAGCACCTTTGTTTCAGATACTATCAAACATATCCAGGAGATTCAATGAAGCGACCATCAAGTGCGAGGTTCACAACCAAGTCGGCAAAAGTGCTGACACCAAAACTCTGGAAGTGGCCTGTGAGTGGAACTTGAGAATTTTTAAGCCTCGTCAGTTCTGTGGTTCGATAGATTCGTGGAAGCTTCGTGTGAAAAAAGTGTTGGAGCGTATTAGCTTCTATCTTATCATTTTCAATACGACTTATTTCGGTGTTTACGTATATAATTACTTCAAACTTAGTCGTAGTTGTAATTTGTATGAAGAACAACTTCGAACTTTGATGTTAGTAGATCAACAACTGTGGGTAAATTTTGGGACTTATGCTACGGGAAAGAAACTCGCATCTTATAAATGGGGCTGTAGTGTAATGATGATACGTGTCACTTTAAGAATTTGCGATTACTTCTATTAAATAACCGCTTGTATGTTCAAGCACTATCTTCAAGGGTAGGATGAATAGGCTTATAAATTAATACCGGATAAATTAATAATTAAAATCGTCCTGCGTGGTGCAGCGGTCAACAGTTCATGATGGAAAAACGATCTTTTCCTGATTGGCCTGGGTCTTAGATGTTTATCTATATATGTATCTATTTTAAATATAGTATCGTTGAGTTAGTATCCCATAACACAAGTCTCTAACTTACTTTGGGGCTAGCTCAATCTGTGTGATTTGTCAAAAAAAAGAAACGCTTTACAATCTAAGGTTGCATCATTACTTACCATCAGGCAGGTTCACAGTCAAACACTAGGCTACATCATTTAAAATATCGTGTTGAAAAATTAGGTTCTATCAGGTGTTTCCGGATACAGTTTGGCTAAAATTTACTTTTAGTCAGACCTACATGCTGTAACAAAAAATACTACCATTTATCCCGTTCAACACCCCCCAACCCCCGTGTCGTTGGCACAGCCAGCCAAATCCATATTTGAAAATCATCCTAGTAATAGACACGTCCAAAATATTTCTGTGAATTTAATACTAGGTCCTGAAGCATACGAAATAGTATTCATGGGAGGTCTTCCAAGAATGTAAAATCTATATTCACAGAAAAGCCGAAAGCATATTTCACTATTTTGTCCACCGATGCACTGCCAACGGTCCATTGAATAGGTTTTATATATAATATTGGTCGATTGCTTTCAGCTATTTTGGTAAATGCCTAACATTGAGTACGCACTGTACTAAATTAAATAGATCTGCAGGGTAATACACTATCAGTAACAATGGGTTTAAATTTGATAGTTCAACAAGATTCATTACGTTATTCACGTTGTTCACAGATAGATTTTTGAACACATGGAGCGATGGATAAGCAAAATGCTCCGAAATTATTCCAACTGATAGTAATAGCTTCTTACGAAATTAGGGTGCTCTTTGCTAGTTGGTCTGGTTGAATATTAGGCCTGGACTTGAAGACAATTCTCGTGACTAACGTATTGGTATACACGAACAACGTTTAAGATTTAAAATCAGGGGTGTTACTTTGACGTGTTAAAATTGGGTTGTATCCTAAAAAATAATTTAATGTCCATAAGATAAAATTATAAAAAATATTAAACATGTATTTTTTATTTTTTCTTTCATTGAAATGCTTAGGAAGATATATTGATTTGAAAATATACCACGGCGTGACGTAATTAGCCCCCACTCCATAACTTTAATACGCTATATCTCAGTAGTTTTTGGAAATTTCGACAAAATAAAAAATACGGGTCTGAATTTTTTTTTATCATCTATAAGACGTAGGTACTAATTATTTTTTTGATTTTCATACCTTGGATGCATCCCTATTATCATTGTGGCAATATCAAACAAAGATGGAGCTGAACAGGTTGAGTAGCGCTATCACTTTTTCAGAGCGGTTGAATTATGGTTTTAACGCATCGTGGTAGGACACTGGCCAATGGACAATCAATGTCAAAATCTCATGGTTAAATTAAAAGTTTTTTTGACATTTATAAGGGCCTCATAACCCGTTTTATATACCTACATTGAGCAGTAGAAATACATATAAAAAATTCTACTATCTACATAGTATAGTATATGTATTTCTACTGCTCATGTAATAACAAGTAATAAAAATAGAATGAAGTTAAATATTAACGGGACTCATCATGAAAGACACGTGTTTTTTCGGAGTTTTTTCTCTTGACCGCTTTTTTCCTGTATGCGGTAAGTGTACCTATTTAATTATTGATTAATTCTAATACTTAGATCCTTTACGTTTGCTAGTAACCTATTCGACATGCATAATGAAGACTTCATTCATAGAAACGTTAATTTAACAAATTAACTTGATATAGGTAGTAACTGGAATTAGATAAGGTACTGATATTTCTGTTAACAAGAACCACAATCACCTTATAAAAAAGCCGGCCAAGTGAGTGTCGGACTCACGCACAAAGGGTTCCGTACCATTGGTTTATGAAATTAAAGGATTTAAGTTAGTTGTATGAACGATTACGAGGTAATAAGCGGTTTACGATTTTCGAGGTATAAAAAAAACTACTTACTGGATCTCGCCAAAACAATTTTCGTTGGTAGTTTTCATAGTAATGTACATCATATGTTTTTTCAGATTTTTCATTTTCTTATTTTAGAAGTTCGAAGGGGGGGGACCAACTTTTTTCCACTTTGGAAGCCTCTGTCACGCAAACTATTCGGTTTAGAAAAAAAATATTTTAGAAACCTCTATATCATTTTTGAAGACCTATTCACAGATACCTCACACGTATGTGTTTGATGAAAAAAAATAATTGAGTTTCAGTTCTAAGTATGGAGAGCCATCAATATTTATTATTATTTTTTTATTCTTGCATCAAAATCTTAATGCGGTTCATAGAATACATTTACCTACCAAGTTTCAAAAGTATAACTCTTATAGTTTCGGAAAAAAAATGGCTGTGACATACGGACGGACAGACGGACAGACATGACGAATCTATAAGGGTTCCGTTTTTTGCAATTTGGCTACGGAACCCTAAAAATGACAGCTTAGTTCGATACTAGTTTGTCACTTTTGAATTAAGAACATTGAAAATTTCGATTCGAATTTCGAATACACATACCGACTCAAAGTTTAAGTTTAAAAGAAAGTAATATTTTGTTTTATAATAACAGGTAAAGGTATTAATACTAATTGTTCAGTTCGGGGTAAGGTCTGGTAAAGACTATTCAGGTATTGTGTTAATGCAAATAGAAAGGGTTCCAGTAATTATATCAAGTGTTTTGTTATGTTTGATGTGGAGAGAACTCAAATGCGACTTACAAAGGGTGATTCGAGGGCGTGGCCTAGGAGACCCTATTAGGTGATGTTATTCAGAAAGGTCAGATGCTCGTAATCAGCGTGCATGTAAAACAAGATATATGAACGTAAACGAGACAAAAGTAGTATGTATGGATGGCAGATGGCGTTCTATGGTTTCTTTAACCCCTCGGGAGAACAACTTGAGTTAGTGTATATGCTTTTCCTTTTTACAGTATCCCCAAAGATACAAAGACAAATTATTATTATTATAGACAAATCACACAGATTGAGCTAGCCCCAAAGTAAGTTCGAGACTTGTGTTATGGGATACAAACTCAACGATATTATATTTATAATAGATACATATACTTATAGATAAATATCCAAGACCCAGGCCGATCAGGAAAAGATCGTTTTCCATCATGACCTGACCGGGGATCGAACCCGGGGCCTCCACGTCACAGGCAGGTTTGTTGACCGCTGCGCCACGGAGGACGACAATTGATAATCAATCGACCCTATAGCAGTCCACTTCTGGACGTAGGCCTCTCTAAACTGCTCCACAACTCCCTATCATCTGCCTTGTCTAGGAAAGTTAATCAATCGGCCGACCGAATCAATGGTTACGAGTCATCAGGAACTTAAAACCTGATTACCAGTATTATCAAGGGGTGTCCTGTTACCCAGTAACTGGGTTATAGAGGTCAGATTACAGTCGCTCAATGTAAAATACAGCACTCTGTTAGATGGCAAGCTGACCCGAGCTTAGCTTTAATAAGGGTATGCAGATTGAGGTGATAAGAGAAGAGGCATAGCCATTAGGAAACACAATGATATATACAAAAAAGAAATTCCAAATTTAAATTCAGTAAATTTGAAAAAATATATACAGGTCTCCCAAAGTGACAATGCGCATAGAAATCGCATAGAATGCGCATAGTGAATGCGCATATGTATGTAGAGTGGTTAAGTGCATAAAAAGTAGTTAAGTGCACCACTCTATATACCTATCTTCTTCCGAACGCTCGGGGAACACGACCGTTGCCGAACAGTGACGAATATTTCTATGCGCATTATCACTTTGGGAGACCTGTACATCTGTATCCTTAAAAAAAAAGGGATGAACAGAATCTTTTGAGATTTATTATGAGAGACAAAAATCTATCTATCTTCTCCGAAATGTGACTTCTAACGAAATGCTCTAAGACGTCATTGGAATTTCTCATCCAATTAACGAGTCCTTTAAGAAGTTTTACTTCAAACATAAAGTGATGAAAAAACTAAAGTATCCGCCTACTAAATCCCGGGCAAAGAGATAAATTCAAACCAAATGTTGGCAGAAAGGAAAAATAAAAAGCAGTGACGAAAGAGTTTGCTCAAAACTGATCCGTTATCTATGTCAGATTCTATCACCGGTCGAACCCAAAAACCAATATTTAAAAAAACGGTCCATGCTTTGCTGGCTCTTTTGTTTTCCCTCAAAAAACTGGATGACAATGAAATTTGGCACACGGGAAGCTGGCTCAAAAGGCTATGGATACTTTTTCCCTTTTATACCTAAGGGATGTATGGAATGATATATGATTCCTCTTTGTTATCCAATCACGTATTAACCATTCGATTGTTTGCGTCTAAACTCGGGTTTGATGTTTGTTATTTTCGTGAATTGCATTTTTAGAGCCGGTTTTTGCAACGTATTTATATATTTTGTTAATGACAAAATGCCCCAAATATCTGTTTAGATAACTAGGAGATCCAATCGTAATGAAATATATATAGAAAGGGGATTCGACCGACACGCAAAGTTTATTTTATATCAGACAAAAATGAAAACGTAATAATCCGGCATCCGGCTCGAAGGACCATGTTAAACATGGTCCTTCGAGCCGGATGCCGGATTATTTCGTTTTAATTTTCCTCAAGGCTCTGATATTAAATTAAAGGCAAATGGACTGTATATTATATATTTAAAAATAATACTTAACAAGTAATTAAAGTTTAAAGGATGTCTGCGCGCGGTCGTGTCGGACGATGCAATGACGCTTCATTGCCCGGTCCCGTAGTCGACGCCGCTGCGCGCGTCATCGAAGTGTGTGTGAACAAGAAGCAAGGGTTTTTATTCGGATGGGAAATCACGAAATGACTTCTCCCGCTCTAGTTGGAGCGGACGGGCGTGTTAAACTTTTAGTGACTAAAACTCACCCATGTTTCTTCACTTGCCTGTATACCAGGGGCCACGGTATCTCTATTAAACAACCAACAGTAAGGCATCAAATAGGAAATTCTATTCTCCGAAACACTTTGAAAGTTGCAGAATCTATCAACCCGCACTGGGCCGGCGTAGCAAATGACGGCCCATTCCGTCTCACAGAGAGCCCTTTATTCTAGGAGTGGAAACAAAAGGAGGTATCAAAACAGATATAGATTTAACCAGAAACCACAACATTTTAAAATACATCAAAATAACAACTTATCGTAGACCCAACCAAAACCACAAACTGTATAAATAACAAGGAAATACATAATCAAAACATGCTTGAAATTAAAGGCTCGATAATCGATGTATTAAGTTATACTTCAAGTAACCATACAACAAACGTTCGCTGAACTTAAAAAAAGATCAGCGTCCCCCAACTTGTTCTTTTTGTGTATTTTTTTTCCGCGTCATGTTTACCAGCAATAAACATATTTTCTTTGTAATATTAACTTGGCAACTTTCATCCCCGCTCGCGTGAATACAAAAATTATCAAAAGCGAAGTTACTTCGAATTTATAAGTCCAGAATTCTAAGACTTAAGACTGTTATAATGATTTCGATAATCACTCTCTTCATGACTTTGAAAATATACTTTGTAATTTAAATTAAGAAAGTTTTATCCCTGCTTGTGTGAATAAAAATAATCATAATAAATAAGTTGAAAAGAATTAAAGGCTGAAAACTGTTATGTTCTAATGGCATTGATAATTACACCTTTAAGAATGATGACATAAATTACAGTGAAGTAATGCAATGAAAGCCCACTAAATTAAAATTAGGTACAGTCATTTTCTAAAGTCCAAACGATTACATATAAAGGCCTAGAACAAAACAAAATACCATTTCATCCGTCAATTCGAAGGAGGCCGACTAAAACGGTATTATTCGAAGTTTCAAGAATCCTTAACACAATACCGAATTATAGTCATTTGCCCACAATTACGTGGTTTCAGGGCAATTCTTGATGTCGAATGAAGTGCCCTCTATTGTGAAATGATTGGACTATTATTTAATTTGCATTCTATAGAGGCGTATTGTTCAGTGGCTATAGTCGTGGGTGATATGAAAGGACGAATAAAATAAATGCCTTGGTCATTTTTAAGTCAGTTGAAATTGGAGTTTTTTGAATTGGAGATGTTTATTTAATTGAATCTGTACAGGGTGTATCTGACATCGTAACGCAAACTTCGCGAGAAGGCTAGACCGCATGCCACTAACAAAATTATGATAGTCATTTATATTTTTAATGAGCGGTTACAGAAATCACAGTGTTTAAAAAAAATGTCTCGGTTCGGCCTTTGAACGTTGCAAGCGTGCCGTCGTGCGCGTTTGTGGGTATGAAGTTGACCGTAATGTGAACTCTATTAAATCAGCTGATAGGATAGTTTTTCGTGTTTTGTTCACATTACACTTTTTTACTAAGTAGTTTTTCATTTATACAAATAACTTGAATCCTTTAATTTCATAAATCAATGATACGGAACCCTCTGGGCGTGAGTCGAAACGCATTTGGCCGATTTTTTGGGCTTAATTTGTAAACACAGATATACTACTGGTTTGTTTAACAAATAAGAAATGAAAGTATAAACACACTATTTTATAGGAATGATCATTACATAGCAAGATCCCTCCGTGTCTCTGAAAACATATTGCCTATAGTTTTGGTTGTCTTTCGTGGAGCTTTAGACTTACCACAGAGTAGAGATCTAGAAACTAGGTTACAGAGTATGGTACTCAGCTAAAAGCATAGGCAGATGAATGTTGTGAGTCTTCCTTCAGTACGGAATCCCCTTACGTGCTTAGTAATTTTCTGTGAGATAGTTTTATTATTTCTCCTAAGAAGATTGGCTAATAGAGTTTTTAACATTAGGCACTCTTTTTACGGTTATTTATATATTTGAAATCTGACTTAGACACATCATCATCAGTGCTAATTTTGGAGCGAAATTTATGAGTTTATTTGTTATTTTCTTGGATTACAGTCTGCAACCACCTTACAGTATATTTATCTTGTATTTTTAAAGCTCCTTATGCAGAGTGCAACAGAATCTAATTACTAAGCTTCCGTAGTCTGCCAGCGGGATGTCTCAAGAACTAGATAGTTGAAATGTATTTTTTTTATATATATGAATTATAAATTAGTGCTTCATCGCAATCCCGCCTGATGGTAAGCAGTGATGCAATCGTTGATGGTAAAGCGCATTATTTTAATAATTCACTCAAAAAAACCTCGCCTCGGGGAGTTCTACCTTACGTTTACTGATTCATGGTCCCCACTGAAATACACGAATAACCCAACGGTGAATGGTTGGAGAGCTAATATGGTAGGTTCTTTAGCAGTGCGATTCTGCAACCAACTCCAGCTTGTTTATGCCTTTAAACTGTCAAATTACCTTTATAGCTATTCTAATGGGCATCGAATACCTTCACTGACCTTGTAAATTGTCAAAAAATACTCACTTCCTTCAAGTTGACTGAAATGCCGACGACGTCTAGAGAAGTTCTTTATTATAATTATAAAGAGAGAGAGAGATGTAATCGTTGATGGTAAAGCGCGCTAGCATAAAAGCATTTTCACTTAAAAAAAACCTGAGTGAATAAGAAGGAAGACGGTAGTTGAGCGAGGTGATGCAATGTTAAACCCAACAACACAACCAACGATGTTGATCTGGAGACCTTCCACGATCAAAATCTCGACTTCAACATTTGGTGCATCGTACCCGACACACATCGCAACACAACTTCTCAGACCTGTCCTCGGTACGGAGATACGTTACCGGACATCATGCCGGGACACGACGAATCGCTTGGCTGCAAGGTGGTTACTTCTGCCGGCAGCCGGTGTTATGGCCTACCTCCAATAGATATTATGCTACGCAATTACCCTGCAGCTTTGTTAATAAATACATGACCGAATTCCAAATATATTTACCTATAGATAGATGAAAACAGAAATCGTCGTTGTTATTCAAAATAATAATTTGCTCTTGTTTTGCAGATGGACCTTCTATTATAGTACGGCCTCCGAACGTTGAAGGTGAGACTGGGTCGATGGTTACGCTGACCTGCATCGTAGATGGTCATCCGCCACCGAAGATACAGTGGCTAAGATATGAACATGACAGATTTATTGTAAGTCTCCATTTGCTATTTTTGCATTATTTTTAATTAGACTTTTATGGTAGGGTAACTTTATTCTAAATCAGTGGTTCCTAACCTAGGGGTAATTACCCCCGCAAGGGTAAAACGGTGATTCTAGGGGAATAATACGGGATGGCACGAAATAGTATTAAAATAGCATTAAACAAAATAATAGTTTGATTATGAGATGCGCGTTGAGTGAAACAGAACTAATATTGTCAAACTTTCGAATGCAATGCAATTTAAAATCTTCACACTAATTAACGCCAAGATTTATATATTACTTTACTAGTTACCGAAACGTGCAATTTCTTACATAATAAACATATTTTCGTTCGAATTTGTGTGATTTTAATTATTTTAAACTAGATTTCCGCCTGACTTCGCGCGGTATTCGATTATATCGCGCTTATTAGATTTCCCTCGGGAATATCAATTTTTTCCGGGATAAAAGTACCCTATTATACTTGTTCACAAGAGTAGTAAGATTAAAAAGGTTATGCACCATTGTCCTAAATGTATCGTTTTCACATATAATATGATGAATGTATACAAAACCTTTTAAAATATTTTAAAAGAGTAATAGTACCCATAGTTTTAAAAGAGTAATAGTACCCATAGTTTTTAAAGAGTGATAGTACCCATAGTTTTAAAAGAGTAATAGTACCCATAGTTTTAAAAGAGTAATAGTATCCATAGTTTTAAAAGAGTAATAGTACCCATAGTTTCAAAAGAGTAATAGTACCCATAGTTTTAAAAGAGTAATAGTACCCATAGTTTCAAAAGAGTAATAGTACCCATAGTTTCAAAAGAGTAATAGTACCCATAGTTTTAAAAGAGTAATAGTACCCATAGTTTTTGCCCGTTCTAAAAGCTACCTTTTGGAAGGGGCTAAAAACTTGAATCAACTCTATTTTAATTTCACGATACGCGACGGCATATTTTATGCTAAGATTTCACTTGGACAAAGGCGGAGACAGAAACCAGTGATTAACTTAAAATCTCGACACCACTTTAGACCTTATCCAAGTAGTATCACTACTTATGAATTTAATTTTAAAATATATATATATATATATATATTTTATTGCATCACTGCTTACCATCAGGCGGGATGCAGTCGTCTGAGGAACTTTTTACCCGTTAAAATGAAAACCATGCTTGTGCAGACTTTGATTTTCCCTATAATCGACTATGGTGACGTGTGCTACTTTGACCTGAATGCGGCTTTGCTGGATAAGCTTGATAGGTTGCTCAACAATGGGATCCGGTTCATATTTAATCTAAAGAAATATGACCATGTGTCGAGCTACAGGTCTGAAATGAAATGGATGCCCATTCGTCAGAGAAGAAATTTGCGCGCTTTGACCACGCTTTTCTCCCTTCTTAAATCACCCACTCCTCCTTCTTATCTTGTGACTCACTTCCAATATTTATGTTCTTCTCACACTAAGAATCTGCGTTCTTATAACAATCTCCTCTTACTCTGTCCTTCGCATACGTCTGGCTTTGTTCATTCTTCATTTCATATTCAATCCATTCTTCTGTGGAATGCGCTTCCTCTTGATATCAGGATGGCCGCCAGTCGGTTTGCATTTAAGCGGAAATTGCAGAGTTATTTTCGCATCAATTAGGTTAGAGTTATTGCTACACCTCTCTCCCAAATTTTAGTTTTGTATGTATATATTATAAGTATATATTTTGGTAATAGTATGTATGTATATTTAGCTTATTTAAGTATTTTTTTTAATAGTATTAAGAGGTTTTTTTTTCTTTCTTTACAATTTTTTTTTGCAAACGAAAGCACCTACCATCTTATCTCTTCACCACCTATGGTTGACTGGTAGAGAATGCCTGAGGCATTAAGTCCGCCTCTGTACATTTCATGTGCGAAAGATTAAATAAATGCGTAAATTGCATTAATTAATTATTACTATTCCTATCCGTTGGCATCATTTAGAAACGTATTGCTAACCCATTACTTCGTATATTCGAAAAACGTGTCGACTCAACAACGTAAATAACGCAATGTATGTTTTTAAACTGTTATGGAGGCATGAGGAACAGGGAGTAAAGTTCACTCATCCTCCATAGAAAAGGGAGGATCCTCCTACCAGACGGATGTTATGTCTGGCGGGCACTTGTCCATTAATCCAGGAAGGTTTTAGGCTGTATAACATCACGCTGTGACCAATAGGAGCGGAGCATAACTAACTCCATGCCAACGAAGTCGCTGGCGGCCACTAGTATTACATAAATAAACATGATCTTTTAAGAATAGCGGAGAAAATATCAATTTAGGGTTATGAGAAACAGTCCTCTATAGTAAAGGGAGGATTTTTCGACCAGACAGGTGTTGTATCTGGCGGGTACTTGCCCAACGGTTGGGTTATTGGGAAATTGTATATATGCTAGTTGCACGGTAAACTCTGATTGCGAGATGTAGAATTCGTGTGACGTCAGTATGACGCGTTGTTCCATGTGGAGTTTGTAGGTACCGCTACACTGTCAAAATAAAACCCATTACCTATTTGCTATTGATAATGTTTTATGTATTTACCCTTTAGGTATGGGTCAGGTCAAGCTTAATATCTCTTTTTATGTAATTTTTGAATAAATTATTCGTTCAGTTAATCGCCCAGCTTTTTAACTAAATATCGACTGTTCATATAATGGGCTGAATGATATTCAATAAATTATAGTTTAGGTTGGAACTGTAACCAATTAAGTGAGAGCTGAATTAATCCCAGTAAATTAGCCACGGCACCCCACCCAAATGAGTGTGATCAGTGGCCGGGAGGTCCAAGCGAAGCGATCACTTACTTCAAAGGCCAGACACTTCAGTAAAGGGTTAATTTAAATAATTAGTAACGATATATAAAAGTAATTTAGTAATTTCTATAGACGTATTATTACACTTCTAGATAATGCACAGTATACATTTTAAATTTTTGATATGGTCCGTTCTCATTAGTCGCAACGTGATGTTGTATAGCCTATAGCCTTCCTGAATTAATGGGCTATCCTACGCAAAAATAATTTTTCAAATCGGACCGGTAGTTCCTGAGATTAGCGCGTTCAAACAAACAAACTCTTGAGCATTATATATTTGCTTATATATAGATAAATAAATATATATCTGATGTATTATAAATATCATCATCATCAGCCTCTACTCGTCCACTGCTGGACATAGGCCTCTTTCATGGCACGCCAACAAGCTCGATCCTGAGCAGTTCTCCGTCAGCCGCTACCAGCCACCTTTTTGATATCGTCGCTCCATCTCGACCACGGGCGTCCTAACTAACATCGGGAAAGAAGTTGCTAAAAACGTGTATGCAAAATATCAACTCGATCGGATATCAACAACTATGAAAGATACACACTGACAGTGCAAGTGAAATAAAAGCTTGTTGTTTGCTTTCCGCCTGCGGCTTGGCCCGCGTGGAATTCGGCTAAATCGCGCTTTTTAGATTCCTCAATTTCGGGGCTTAATTATCGTATCATTTAGCTTATAAGTTTACATGTGCATATTTGTTTGCAATATATTACCTTGTTTTAAAAAGTCCAAACAATTGTTCTAACTGCAATGCTTAGATATCGCCTTCGGATTGTGGAGGTCAGACGGCAGTCGCTTCACGGAAAATATCGAAGTTTAGCCAAAATCAACAGTTAGACTGGTAAAGCGGACCCCAGACTCCAGAGCTGGAAAGCTACGGATGCGACTGAGATTAACGCTAAGATGATGATGATGGTGGCCTTGTTTTAAACGACACACAGCGCCATTTATCACCGAACCGGTATGAAGCTAACAATATTTTTGTTTTCCCTCGGAAATATCAAATTTTTCCGCGATAAAAAGTACTATTACTACTAATCCGGATTTTTAAATTTACGTCGGCAAAATTTCAAAGCAAAGCAATCGGTTCAGTAGTGACGGCTTGAAAGTGATAGAAACAAACAAATATAATCACTTTCCGATTTATAATATTAAGTAAGGATAATGTGCATAATACTTAGATATTTATTTGTTATAACAGAGAGTCGGCAAGTCAGCGAACCTGTCCCTGACAGTGACTCCTCATTCTGCTGGACAGTATTGGTGTAAAGCGAACACGGAGAACAGACAAGATGTCCAGGCACCTGCAATGGTTTATATAAAAGGTATAGTAACTTTAACTAACGTTTTCTTTTAAAAGCATTCAAAGTAATATTTCTTTTCGTACGCGAAAGTTTTGTATTTGGGAAACTCGAAACAAGTGTCCAGTATTTTTAAGTAAAGAATTTTTGTATAAAATTTCAAAAAAGATTTCATGTAAAACCACAAAGTTATGAGCTTGTTATCTTACCTGATTGCCTCAACAAAAACATGGTCAACGCACGCTTGCCCGGCCGCGACTGCAGCGTTGCGGTGCGGGGGGCCTGTCTCACCCGCCTATTATTATGATCTAACGTCAGCTGAGCTATTCGCTCGGTAACCACACTGCAAAAATTTCTAAAAGTATTTGGAAAAAAATACAACATGGTGTAAAAATGATTGGAATCGATTCAGTTGCTTATTCTGAACAAACTATATTCGGATTTTGTATAAAGTAAAAATAAAGTTGTATATGACATATAAAAAATAACATGAAACTTTCTCATGTAATAACAGCCGCTGAACGGGTCGATGGCTTTTTTTTTTTTGTTAAATAAAAAACCATTGCCCCACTCTAGGAATTTCTCCTGTAT
Source organism: Sesamia inferens (assembly GCA_037179545.1). Lineage (NCBI taxonomy): Eukaryota > Metazoa > Arthropoda > Insecta > Lepidoptera > Noctuidae > Sesamia > Sesamia inferens. Next base: position 9,551,813 of record CM073949.1, read on the forward strand.
CGTTTACAAACATATAAACTCACACACACAACCATCCAGACCGCAACAAATACTTATAGGTCATACGGAATCCTGTATGGAATCCTGTTTACGATACTTACATCAATCGCATCGAAAGTATCCAAAGAAAATTTTTGAGGTGCATACAGTTTAGATCCAGAACTTATTTGCCTAATTACAACAACCGTTGCAGAAAGTTTCACATTCTTCCACGAATTGAGCGAAGAAAAATTGTCGACATGGTATTTCTGTTCAATATAGCTAATGGTTCAATCCACTGTTCTGAATTTTTGAGCCAAATTGGGCTACGTGTCCCATCCTTCACTTTAAGGAATCATCAGCCTCTGTAAGATTTTGAACACTATTTCTTATTTATGAAAAAAAATGCACAAAGTAGCTAGCTCGCGAGTTATACATATTACCAAAATATTTTATGAATACTTTTTTTTTATTAATTATAAACTAGCGTGGTGGTAAAATGCACTAGTTTATTGAGAGCCTATTCACTATAGCCGTGAAGAAACTCAAATTGTAGTCCGACGGAAATACCGTCGCTAGCAAATCGTTCCAGTCCCTTGATGCGACACGGTATAAAAGAGGTGAAACGCTTCGTCCGGATCGTAGTGGTGTTAAAAACGTAAGGGTGGAAACTCGCCGTACGACGGGTCGTCCGATGGTGGAACAGAGTTGGGGGAATTAAATCATGCAATTCCCGCGCACGCTCACCAAAATGCATCCTATAGAACACCGAAAGGCTGACTACTCTACATCAGTAGGCCTAGTATGAGTTTTCATTACGAAACTCGTTCGCCGATATCGAGCGCGTTTGACTCAGCGATTGGCCCGCTTCAAGGTCGTAAGAACTCTCAACCAATGAGAGCGCCAAACGCGCTCGATACGATCGAACGAGTTTCGTATTGAAAACTCATACTAGGCCTACTGTGCTCTAGGCTTTGTAGTTTTGAGTTAAATCAGGGTCGCCAATCAGCTTCTTCGCACGCGTCTCCACTGAATCCAGGTGACACTTTGGGGCATCAGCCCAAAGGCTGCAATACTCCATACATGAACGGACCTGTACTTTGTACAACATTAGAAGCTGCCTTGGTGTGAACTACCTATCTACATAATCAGCCGATAATGGTCCTACTCGTGGGACACATGCCTCCTATCGATGACAGGGAGTGGGGCGTAATCCCCCATATGGACCCAGTGCGAGTTGGTTCATATTTTATGAAAATATTTCATTATCATTAAGATATTAGTTTAGGTACTTATCACTTTACGTGATAATTACCTAAACTAATATCTTAAATATTATCACAATATGTATATTGTGATAATATTTAAGGTTAAAAGGATGGTTTTTCTTGTAATTACCAAAACTAACAAAACAATCCCGTCCAAAAGAGAGGCTATGGTAGAGCGTACGAGTGTTGCACTACAAGCAGTCTCCGAATGGGACAATGCCAATCTTGTAGCATTCAATGCCGCCAAAACACAGGCGTGTCTTTTCACCGCCAAAAGGAGCCCGTTCACCTTGGCTCCTACTTTTCAAAATGTATCCTTGGAGTGCACCGACGGCCTTCAGCTTTTGGGTTTAAATCGCGTACATGGAGGACAGGAACAATTTGGCAGCGGCGGTGTTTCCGTCACATTACAATTTGAGTGTCTTCAAGGCTAGAGTGATTAGGCTCTTAATAAACTAGCGCGCTTTACCATCAGCGATCACATCACTTAGGATTAAATAGGGTTTAATCAACCGCTTTTTTCTTTCTAATTCAATTCAACATTTTCCGTGAATCCCTTGGGTAGTGTGACCATTGAAAAGGGCGGGTAATCACTTTCCATCGAGTGGACTGTAACGTATAACGAGCGTTTACGATACGCGGTGGTAGGGATACCAATGCACAAATGTGACGTATGGATACAGAATATAGTTTTGAATTAGCATTGTAATAATTATTGAATTAAATATGTGTATTGCACATAGTAATTAGTAACATGCTGCTGGGGAGTTTGTTCCGTTACTTCTTCCCAGCGAAAGCATTAAGAAGTGGCAAAGGGCGGACGTTTTGGGGAGACTGTCTTATGTAATATTGACGTTCAAAAAGTGCACAAAAATGCACAAAGTAGCTAGCCACTTATGGTTTTGATTTTGAATTCCATAGACAGAATAAAAAGCTATGGATCTCAAAATACCGAAAATATTGAGTTATGGTTGTCGACTCCTTTTTTTTTTAATGTTATAAAGCGGCTTTAGCGGGAAAGTCAAGCTGAGTGTCACGCTCATTTTTCATTGGACTTTTAAAATTATTTATAGTGTTGTTTACTAAATAAAAGTGCGTAATTTATGTAGTAAAAGTGCATTCAGTAAATAATTCATAAAGAACAGTGAAATATCGCAGCTTAGTGGCCACATCATGACTTTGTCTCAAACCTCCATCGTAAGACGTATCACGCCGTCTTTTTCGACATGAACAATTCATTACGTGACATTGGCTAAATGCACAAACCGTGCGAAGCCATAAAAGAAAGAAAAAAAAGTACTGCTTGACCCGTTCCCGCGTGATGCGAAGCATTGGTACAATATTTGATGGTAAAGAGCACTACATAGTTTATTAACAGCCTACCTATTCAGTCTAGCCTTGAAGGCACTTAAATTTTAGGTAACTAGCGGCCGCCAGCGACTTCGTTCGCGTGCAATTAGTTATGCTCCGCTTCTATTGCTCACAGCGAGATGTTATATAACCTTAAACCTTCCTGGATTAATGGGCTATCCAACGCAAGAAGAATTTTTCAAATCGTACCAGTAGTTCCTGAGAATAGCGCGTTCAAACAAACAAACAAACTCTTCAGCTTTATATATTAGTATAGATATGACGGAAAGACCGCCTGAGACAAATTGTTCCAGTCCTTTGTGGACTGATACTTACTAATTATACATCGTAATGGTAAGTATGTAGTATAAAAAAACCAGGCGAAATGCTTCGTTCGGATTCTAAAGGTATCAACAACAAGGGTGGATACTTACTTTATGACGTGTTGTCCAATCTCATTTCATTCTTTCTTTATGATATCCCTATCAGAATACCAGGGCTGCGACCTTTACTTTTTTGACTTTTAAAGCTGAGATACAGTACAGAATTCATTTGTTTTGTTTTTTTAACCGACTTCAAAAAGGAGGAGGTTACTCACTTCGACCGTATATATGCTTTTTTTATGTTTGTTCGCGGACAACTTCGTCTTTTATGAATCGATTTTGATAATTCTTTTTCTGTTGGAAAGAAGACATTCCCAAGGTGGTCCCGTGATAAGGACATCAGGGTTTGATGTTGAAAGACCAGAGAAATCAAGGGGAACTTTCAAAAATCGTAGGGGCAACCAGTGCGTTTGTAAGTTTTTTCATTAAGTATTTTAGCGTCAGCATCCAGCACCATCCATCCGTTTTACTACTAAAATAAAAAATAACTAATTTCGGAAGTCGGTGTCAAAAACTAATATACAAAAACGAAAAACACCGACTTCCGAAATTAGTTATTTTTCACTTTGTAGTATTTTTTGGAAGTCGGTTGTTTTTTTTGTAAAAAAAAGTTTTTTTTTAAACATTGCCCCCACTCTAGGGATTACTTGTTTATCGTAGGCGCGTTTACAAACATTTAAAACTCACACACACACAACGGGTACCCGTAATAACTGGGGAGTTTCTTCCGCCACTTTTTCTTCCCAGCGAAAGCACTAGGAAGTGTCGATGGGTGGGCGTTTCGGGGGACTGTCTTATGTTGACAGTCAAAAAGTGCTGATTCTCAGCCTAATTTGAATAAATGACTTTTGATTTTGATTTTTTTGAACTACCTTAAGGCCATGCAAATATTTGTTCTGTGCGAGAATCTAACCCATTACATGTAATGCATGAGCGCAATAGTCCATTGCTCAGCCACTGAACCAATGTTATCGTCGTCTTTCATGGTTGAATTTTGCGTCCCTGTCACCCCATATATTATGCTTTATAATTTTTTTTAATCAACATATCTATCGTCCCACTGCTGGGCACAGGTCTCTCATACAGAGAAGGATTGAGCGTAATCACCACGCTTGCTCAATGCGGGTTGGCGTTTCAGACTTCAGGTTTCCTCAAGATGTTTTTGCTTCACCTTTTAATCAGTCATTGGTGTCCAAGATATACTTAGAAAGTACATATGACTTGGAAAAGTTACATTGGTACTTGCCTGACCTGGAATCTAATGTGCGCCCTCATACTTGAGTGGCTGTTGTTTTAATCACTAGGTAACCACGACTTTATAATTTATATAACATTAACCCCTATGCACTTTAAGTTAACCAACTGTCCAACCGCCTTCTTAACTTCTAAAGTAGGTATACACAAGTCCTAAGACATAGATGTAAAACTCTGCCAAGCCAACGCGACCTATACGAACTCTGCAAGTGCTGCGTCGTACCCGAGGTCATTTCAATTTGAACATCTTGCGAACTAGCCAACTTAACAGTTCGTAACTTTGTGGTTCAAACTTTCTACCCATATAGGCAAGTTTTGCATGTTCCGTTGAACTTTCGTTTTATGCAAATTGAATAGTGCGTTGAAAGGTCTTATTTAAATTGTTGTTGACTTGACGTCTATTAAGTAAAGAGATACATAATTAGACATTGATTCTGTAAGTTCTCATTATTTAGACTTAAGTAGTTAAGAGGCATGGGGATCAGGACGAGGTTAAAATTCACTCATCCTTCATAGAAAAGGAAGGATCTTCCGACCTGATGGGTAATGAGTCTGGCGGGCAGTTGTATAAGTATATGCTATTTGCATGGTAAACTTAATTGCGAGATGTAGAATCTGCGTGACGTCAGAATGGCGCGTTGTTTTGAATGTGGCGTTTCTAGATACCTCTGCAGGTCAAATACTAGTTTATTATGTTCAAAAAAAATAAAAATATCTTTGATAAAACATAAAATTATGCTTATTGCCATTAAGGATATCCTTATCCTTGTCCAGTGTTTTCTCATAATATAGGGTATTTTAAATATGTAGGTATACATAGGCAGATGTGTACCTACATATTTAAAACACCTGCAAATATTTGTATGTATGAATATGAATATTTGCACTAGTCTGGTCGTGCGTCGAAAAGCACGTTAAGCCGTTGGTACCGGTCGCCATACGAACATCTAATGGCAGTCGTCACGGGTTGTTGGAGCACTAAAAAATCCAACAATTGGTCTAGCTGCAATGTTTTGATATCGCCTTGGGGTGTGGAGGTCAGACGGCAGTCGCTTCACAGAAAATATAGAAGTTTCGCCGAAATCACCAATTAGACTGGTAAAGCGGACCCCAGACTCCAAAGCTAAAAAGCTTCGGGTGCGCCTGGAATTAACGCTGAGATAATAATGATGATGACATAGGCAGATGTGTTTTATACAGTATGTTAAGAAAACCCTGTCCGACCCATAAGGATAATAAAGGTTGGGTATACACATGACCAAATATAATATAAAAATTTATTTTTTTATTTTCAATACAAATGAATTTTGAAATAATCTTTTTTTCCCGCGAATTAATTCCAACTTCCCCGAAATTTGGTGGATTATTATGAGCGAATAGTGATGCGACCACGTGCCGCGTGCCCTGCCGCCCGCCGCCCGCGGAAGGGTGGTTAACACACATTTATTAAGTTACCTCTTTTGCGAAATAATATTTATTTTTTTAGGGGCATTTTTTTTTAAGTTTAGCCGGGTTTTGTATGCATTAGTAGAATCAGTTATCGAAACCTAACAACACCTTAACGGGTCGGACAGGGTTTTCTTAACATACTTGTGAACTAATAAGTTCACAAGTATTTTTATGTTATAGTTTGCATTGTATTTTCTATGGGCCCAAGTTGCTTGAATTAAAGGAGTAAATAAAATAAATAAATAAAAACTAAAATTCATGGTACGTACCCCCACATTTCGCCTGTTATTTTTATAATAGCAATTCTTTGTCTTGCGTATTATAAATTAAATAAAAGGCACTTAATATAAGCCCACTTTCGCCGTATCCCTGCAAAAATATGTCGACGAAAAGTGTCCAGGAAAAAATTATGAAAATTTAATGGGGTCTTTTATTCTCCATGTTTTTATAGGACCACCAAAGATAATGTCAAATCAAACACAGTATGGCGTCGAGGGAGACAGCGTGAGGATAGAATGTGTTTCGTTTTCTGTCCCGAAACCTGATTATATTGTGTGGACCTTTGGCGGGAGTGAGATTAATTCATTTCATAATCAGGTAATTATTACTTTATCTAATATTATTTCACTTATTTATTAACATATTGGTACATATGCAAAAAATGTAAATCTGAGTTCATTACATACTTATCCTTAATATCATGAATGTACATGGGGAGTAGTGGTTAAAAGGGAACACAGTAAAACACAGCCGTTCAGTACAGCATCTAATAAGGTGAAGACGGGCTACATTTTTTTAGTAACATACATGATCCCCTTTATTCATTACCGTTGCTTAAAGTTAACTAGTGATTAGCGATACTTTAACCATACATTTTTGATCGTTTCACCGTTGTTTATGAATAAACAACACGGTGTGTTTTTTTGTGTTTTACTCGGTGGTAGGCCACAACATTGGCCGCCGGCAGAAGTTACCACCCACCAGACAAAGCCTTTGCAAGACAAAGCGATTTGACCTGTTCCGGCATGATGTCTGGTGAAGCCGTACGGAGGACGGGTCTGAGCAGTTGTGTTGCGATGTGTGCCGGGTACGATGCGCCTAGTGTTGTTGTGTTGCGAGTTTGGCCGTGGAGGGTCTTCAGATCAATCTCCCTTTGGAGCAGCATCGTTGGTCGTGTTGTTGGGTTTAACATTGCATCACCTCGCTCAACTGCCGTCTTCCTTCCTATTCGCTCAGTTTTTCTGAGTGAATAGGCTCTTAATAAACTAGCGCGCTTTACCATCAACGATCTCATCACTGCTTGCCATCAGGCGGGATTGCGGTCAAGCACTAGTTTATAATTATTAAAAAAGGGTGTTTATTCATAAACTATGATCAAAGTTCAGTGACGTTTAAAGGACAAAAATGTATGGTTAAAAAATCGCTAATCACCAGTTAACTTTAACCCTATTCTTGACACTGTATACAATTTGATACGTAGTTCTTTTCAAAAATCTAGACACGAACTTAGAAATATTTTTAAAACTTTTATAATTTGAGGGGAAGCAAAATATAATTAAATTTCTACCAAAAATGTTGTTTCACTATTAGCTACACTGAAAAAGCAGTAGAATCCGAGATAGCGAACCGAACGAACACGTCTACTCATCGCAAGGTAAGAATAATCAGTTTTAATTGTATTTTGCAATAATTTTAAACGTAAGTGATATTATTTGAATAGCTTAGAATATTTTACTAGTCTGTATTCTATTTTAGTAGATCAAAATCGATTGTAACTATATTTTATTGACTGGTTTTTTCGAGTGTATTAGATGTGATACATTGCCAGATAACCAATATTATAAATATGTTTTACTATGTATCTAATATGTGACATCGCCAGAGGTGTGTACAGATATATTTATTAAGATAGTATTTATATTTTATCATTGCAGGTGGTTGGTCAACTAACTATGCAGCAAAAAATAAAGTTCGACAACTTGTGGCTCTTGTACCGAAGTCGGGGGCAAAATCTGATTTGGACGAAAGTGAATCATCGGGAGATGAACTCCAGTTTTACGCAGGCCCAATGAACTTCGACAGTAGTTCACCACCGCTCTCATTACCATCTTCGATAGAAAACCACCATATATTATCAGATGACGATAGTGAGGTAAATGATATTACTGCTTCAACGTCTTTGGTGCTATACCAACAATCATCGCCGTCACCAACCCTTGTTCGCCATCAATTTTATAGCCATACGTATCTGCAAGTAGATAGCATTATTTTGAGACCACACCATTGTCTCCAGTGCCATCAACATCATATCAAGTAAGTTCACCATCTCCACTGGCAATGTCCTCACAAGTTCCGGCACCACTCGTCAATAACTTGATGCACCGTAACCAGTTGCTGTCTCCATTATCACTGGCTACCCGCTCAAGTCGACCTAGAGTTGTCACGGTACGGCGAAGAATAATACCACCGAAAAGATTAGTACCAAATTGGAACCAGTAAATTTACAGCAAAAATATACTGGTTCCGCAGAAGTAGAAAATATTTCATTTGAGCCTCTTGAGGAAAAGAGTGCAATTGAGTACTTCAAGCTGTTTTTCTCAGACGACATTATCTCTCACGGTGATAGATATTATAAAGTAAGGCCAATTCTTCAAAGAATTCGTGAGAACTGTTTACAGGTAGATGAAGAGACGCGTTTCAGTATTGATGAAATGATGGTGCCAAGTAAAGGAACGCGAGCCGGTTCCTGTAAACTACCTGAAAAATAAGCCAAAGAAATGGGGCTATAAAATATTTGTACGCTTTGGTGTCTCAGGAATAGTGTACGACTTTTTAATTTACGGAGGAGATGACACATTCAGGTTTCACGTATTCACTGATGAAGAAAATAGTATGGGCCTGTGATCGAATGTTGTGCTAGCTTTGACAAAGTCTATTCACCAAAATGCAAAATCTTATGTTTCGACAACTTCTTCACGTCTATTGAGCTTCTGCATTATTTGCGTGATGAATACGGCGTATTCGCCTTAGGAACAATCCGAACAAATAGGCTCCGAGGAGCGGAAAAAATATCAATAGCTACGATACAGAAACCAGTAGCTGAAAGACCCCCAGATACTGTGCGATATGACCAGGTTGGTCATTATCCCAAAATTATAAATCACTCATTTTATTCATAAATAGGACTCATTAATTAGATAAGACTTAAAGGCTGATTGTGACTGATAAATATGTTGATTTTTAAAAGTTTTTTATACTTGTTGATTGTGAAAAAGAATTTGTATTATTTTTCTTTTTCTTGGCAATGTGTCAAATATGATACATCGTTTTTTTTCTATTGATTATTATGAACATGGCAATGTGCCTAATGTGATACATACAATAAAACATATACTAAATAATTATATATTTTTTTTATTATTTTTTGTCCTTCCCTGGAACACCTAGGAACACAATAAATACATTTATTTTTTAAAACAATGAAAAAAATATCTCTGCCAAGTATAGGGTTAAGCAACGTTTATGAATAAGGGGGACTAAATATAAAGTAATATCTTAACTACCCACATACATTAAACTTAATATTTATTAGCGTCTATACTAGTACCTCGAACCCATTGAACACTGCGTTTGGTTCCTAGTATAGACTTGAATCTGTAAAAAATACGTAAAACTAACTTGTAAACTAATTTCATTTATAAGATCTCTCATCATTGTTTCTGTAAAATATGAAAAAAGTAGATGTGCCGATATATTGATAGATGAGCGATTTTATGAATTGCAACACTTAACTGGCAGTGGGCCGAACACCTTGCCCGTAGGACCGATGCCGGAGAGGGCCAACGGGTTCTCGAGTGGCGACCATGCACCGAAAGACGCAGCGTGGGTAGGCTCCCGACAAGGTGGATCGATGACCTGCTGGATGCGGGTGGCGCAGGACTGGCCTATGTCCAGCAGTGGACGGCTGAAATGATGATTTTTTGGATTGGACGGACAAGAGGACAATTATTCTTCCTAATTATAAGAACGTTCTATAGTTTAATAGAATATTCTCAAGTCTCAAAAATATCCACCAACATGATGTAATAGTTTTTGACATTGATGGTCATTGAAATAAGACTAGGACTCGAATTTGAACTTTCTGATTACAAATCAAGATCTATTTTCAATCTTATTTCAGTGTCTGTGAATGTTGTAGCCAGATGTATATCAAGCTTGAAGAATTCAACTCAATCTAAATGTCTACAGTCTATATTACAGCTCTCAGCAAACAATAAAACGCTGTCATAAACTTGCACAGTTAAGTGCACATTTCGCAGAAAAGTAAACTGGTAAATTTGCCTTCATCGCTTATTTAAAATAGGGGAAAACTTGGGCCAAGACTTCTCAAACGGGAAACATGAAAGCAGAAAAAATGTATGCACAGCACAAAACTCAAGACAAAATACAATTCTTTTGTTTTACCGCTAAAATGTATTCAGCAAACAGAAATTTTAAAATTCTGTTTTACTTAGAGATACGGAATGAACATGTTCCTCTAGTCTACTCTTATCTTTGAAAAACTTTTGCATAAAACTTTGGGTTCGCGAAGTTTTGCTGTTCCTTATATACTTTTTATCATTACAATCGAAGTTTTCTTTCAGGAATATGCATTTTTGGAAGAAAGTTTAACAGATAGGATGACGAAATCGACTTTGATCATACGCAGAAGTGAACCGAAGCATTTTGGGCACTACAATTGCTCTGTCGTCAATGTTTATGGAATGGACAGCATTGAAATTAACCTAGTCGCAGCAAGTGAGTATGATGTCTTTATTTTTTTATGAATTTATGTTTTTACAGGCAGGTTTTTACAGGACGTTTTCCGCGGCGACCTTTTGGTCCCCAAAAGGTCGCCGCGGAAAATGTCCTGGTCGTCAGGAGAATACAACAAACTCCCGGCTCCCCTAATCCACAGGCAAATGAAGGAACGCGGGTGGGTCAGTCAGTAAAAGTTTGGCACGCTCTTTGAATATGTTTGGAAGAGATTATTAAAGAAGATGCAGTCTTGTTGTTTATGAAAAATATGTACGCGTCGTCTTCATTTAACCTTCCTAAGGAGGTTATTTTTATACTGCAAATCGTTAGAATTTTTACTGATTAAATAGGTACTTATATTGTAATTTTTTGCAGAAACCTTTCCGGTCGTGTTTCTGATAGCTGGGGGGTCGTCAGTAGTCATCTTCGTTTTGATAATCATGCTGATTATAATGCTATGTCATAAGAAGACCAAGAAGTCAGATGTAAAGAAACCTGACATAACGGATTTGGGAAAGACTTGTGTGGACCAGTTCAAGGATTGTGACAGAAGTTCTAATATCAGTGACTTGAAGTTGGAATTACGGCAGGTTGAAGGTAGCTGTGATATGGTGAGTGAAGTAAGGTTATGTGACAAGTTTGCCGATATTTGCGTGACGTCACTGTTCTGTGTCGTTTGTACATACTACTCGCAAAAGTTAACTATGCACCTCGCTGGAATGTAGTCCATATGTATCAATTTTATTTGGAAAACGTCATGAGTAATATGACCTAGTATTATGACGTTTTATCATCAAAACGACCTTTTATTAACAAAAAAAAAAAATGTAATTTATATTTTTAAGATGATCCTCATTTTTTACAAACGATGACGTCTAAATGACGTCACAGAGCGAGGTGCACAGATAACTCGCGGGACGCACTAATCGCATACACTAATAATCAAGACTATTATGATTCTATTGGATATAGAACTTCTTTGTGTGTGACATAAGTATACATATCAAAGAAAGAAACAAAATCACGTTTATTTACGGTAAACATAACGCAAAAATTACTAAAACACAAAAAATAAGAAATGGTTAATAGAACTTGCGCCGTAAAAAACTATCACGAACAAATGCAAAACATTTACAATCTATCCTCGATTATAATATTTAAGATTATTAAGGTCTGCTTTTGCTCATCTTCCTCCTTCAGATTATAGTCTTAGTTATCTCAAAAGATTCTATTATCGTAGTATGTCAGACGCATAACGACATGAGATTATCAAGTTATACATTTTTAGTATAAGTAAACCTTGAATTCGTCGCCGTAGAGTGCAAAAATAGTAACTTTTCAGAAGGAAGAAAAAACTGCGTACTGTAAAATTTTTCAACGGCGACTTTTATATTTCCTTATTAATTAATATGGAGATTTCATCCGCTTTCATACCCAAATCGGTTCAGTACTCTATGATTGCCCAAATGAAAATGAAATGAAACTACAATGTCGTTGCAAGGCATTCACACGAAACTGACAGCAGCGCGTGTTTACGAGGTTCTCATTTAGTGTAATAGATGTCGCTACGAGTATCGAATGAACAAATGAGTCAAGTAGATCAGGATGTGCGTAGTGTGGTTTTCTTCCCAGAAACGCAATAAAATAAATTTGAGCAAAAATGCATTCCCGAGGTTATCACTCTACGGTGACGAATTGAGTTATTTTCCGTATATTAAGAGCTCAACTTATACTGGAATTGTAAACCTTGATCTGTCGTCCTTGTTCTTCCTCCTGTTTGTTTGCTTTGCTAATTCATCTTTCTTTTCACCCAAACAGGAAAACTCCAACGCAGGTTCGGAAACAGATCTCCACCCAACTCTTCATCTAACATCAAATCTGGGTCTACCTCTCGCTGGACCAGTTCCTCTTCCAGAGTCAGGATATGACAATGAGCTGATGAAACAGTACCAGAGATACAGCGGAGATTTCAACCAGCCTATCAGCAACCTGAATTTTAAGGTACAGTGGGATTCATTACTAGAAATTACAGAGTCAGTGTGTGTGGAATTAAAAATTTAAGCTTGGAGCATTATACCTAGTACACGGATGGTAGGAAATTCTGTTGTGCGATGATCGAATGATACTCGTATTAATATTATAATAGTTTTAAAAATCAAAAGTGAAAACCAATTTATAAAAATGACAGTCTAAAACAACTTAAAGCTGATTTATATATAAGACATAAATTTAACTTTTATTCGGCAAATTAGCCATATTCGAGCAATCACTTGCAAACAAAAAATTCTCAATATGCATGATACTAATAAAAATTGACAACCTTATTTTACAACATAAGTTAAATAAAAGTTATCTTCTGTGACATCATTTTCTATGCTGTGCTAATCGACTCAATATCTTTGTTGTCAATCTGTATGGCTAAAGGCATTTTAGGGTATTCACACTAAGTTGATTTTCGCTGTGCATTTGCTCACTTATTAAATCTCATCACAAAATTGGTAATTGGTCGACCTTCAGTGGGTGATCGATCGATTTGAAAATGGAACAATGGATCAGCGCGAACACCAACAGGGCCAGCAGAAGGGCCTGGTGGTTCACCAGCATCGGCAGCTCCCATACAACAAATATGACCTTTTGCCGTTTTTGTCCGATATTAATAACGGAATATGTAGATGTTTGATATTTTCACAGAAAATTTATTTCTGTTGCCGTTGTAACAACAGCACCAAGAGAAATACTAATACGATAAATACTAAAAACAGAATAATATTTAAGAATAACAATAATATAAGATTTCCACTTTGGATTCAGTGGAGAGGGATGCTGATTGATGACCCTGATTTAACTCGAAACTGTCTCCAAAGCCTAGAGCACAGGTATAGAGTAGCCAGCCTTTCGATGTTCTATAGGATGCATTTTGGTGAGTGTGCGAGGGAATTGCATGATTTAATTCCCCCATCTCCGTTCCACCATCGGACGACCCGTCGTACGGCGAGTTTCCACCGTTATGTTGTTAACACCACTACGATCCGGACGAAGCGTGTCGCCTCCTCCTTTATACCGCGTACATCGAGGGACTGGAACAATTTGCCAGCGGCGGTGTTTCCGTCGGACTACAATTTGATTGTCTTCAAGGCTAGAGTGAATAGGCTCTTAATAAACTAGTGCGCTTTACCACCAACGATGGCGTCACTGCCTACCATCATGTGGGATTGCGGTCAAGCGCTAGTTTATAATTTATATTAAAAAAAAGAAGGCTTCCATACAATAGACGTGATTATTATGTATGTCTAATCATATGGAACGATTTGTGTGAGAGTTGTTGAGCTGGAAATTCATTCGATTAGACCTCCTTCGCAACTATAACCATATAAAATATTTCTTGGCAAGATATAATTTTACACGTGGGTAGAATTTCTGTTGGCAAAGCATAACAATGCTAAACAATGAGAACATATTAAAACCAGTGCCTGACATCATACCTGGAAATGTAAAGGCGTTCTCATTTTTCACTCTTTATTCCATATCTACTTTAGATTCCATAACGAACTTGTTCTTTAACTTAATTCAAACAAAAAAAGGCTCAAAGGGACCTTATTTTAGATAACTCAAATCTAATAAGAACTTTCGTTTTTGTAAAAAAGAAATAAATTAAGAGTTAAACGAGGAAATGTTTTGAAGGAAGACGTGGTTTTCTTTTTGGAGACAAGAAGCGTACCTCTTTTTAATAATAATAAACTAGTGGTTGAGCGCAATTCCGCCTGACGATAAGCAGTGATGCAATCGTTGATGGTAAAGTGCGCTACTTTCTTCATCATCATCATCATCAACCTTTTTTTATCGTCCCACTGCTGGGCACAGGTCTCCTCTCATACAGAGAAGGATTGAGCGTAATCACCACGCTTGCTCAATGCGGTTTGGCGATTTCTCAAGATGTTTTCCTTCACCTTCAGTCATTGGAGTCCAAGATATACTTAGAAAGTACATATAACTTTAGAAAAGTTACATTGGTACTTGCCTGGCCTGGACTCGAACCCGCGCACTCATACTTGAGAGGCTGGTATTTTAACCACCACCACTTACAGCGAACTAGCGCTGCTATTGCTATTAAGAGCTTATTCACTCGAAAAAACTGAGTGAGTAGGAAGGAAGACGGCAGTTAAGTAAGGTGATATAATGTGAAACCCAACAACACGACGACAAACGATGCTGCGTCAGAGGGAGATTGATCTGGAGACCCTCCACAACCAAACACCCGACACAACAACATTTGGCGCATCGTACCCGGCATACATCGCAACACAACTGCTGTGACTCGTCCTACGTACGGCTTCACCAGACATCATCGTCGGAATACGACAAATCGCTTGGCGTCAAAACTTTGTCTGGTCTGTGGTAACTTCTGCCGGCAAGCCTATGTTATGGCCTACCAAAATGCCGTCGCAGTATTCATAAAATACTTTTCAAATGAAACTCTTAACTGCAGTGCGATTCTGATATCTATCTCATCATGAAAAATTAGGCGTAGATGTACACTTATGTCGAGGGAGCTGTTGTTCCAACTAATACTGACTTGACACTATTCATAGCTCATGTGGTGATTTATAAACTATGGGTATTGCTTGCACGATCGTCACTTTCATTTCCATCCATCGCTCCGCGAGACATTTCGTGGTGACTCAAGGAATGTCCAAAACAAGTTCTTCCATGTGTTTTCTGTTGGGTGGCTGAAGAAAAACGCTAAAGGCTTTAGAGGGTTTCAATATTATTTTTATTCCCCAGCAACATGGCCAGAGCAACGGCTACGTTCCTTACGTGGACTACTCTCGGGATTACGCCCCACCGGTGCCATCCGACTCCTTGACCGGTTCACTCTCTAGAAGTACTGATGGATCCACCTACCCTAGTCACTGTGGGTCCTTGAATCGGCAGCAGAGCTGTGGCAGACTTGGTGGCATTGTTGGGCCTGATGGTAAGTTCTTAATAAGATCTATATATTTTTTAATGCCTTTAAGAGCGGAAATAATTTTCCCTTGTATTTTTGTAGTTATTTTAATTTATTTGTTGAGTTTCGTATGATTTTTCATATCAAATAAACTAATTTTTTAGAATGTGTTAACAAAAAAACACAAAAGCCATTTTTTGTTCTTTGTTGGCAGACTTCATGTGAATACATTATGCTTATTGAAACAGGAAGGTTTATTTTTAGCTGTACCTATATATAATAATATCTAATACAACAAGTTTCGAAAGTGAATGTCCTTCAATAATTCAGGATGGTATCGACGACGGCCATGAATTCACTACGTGATTCTGGTCCCCACTGTGTTAAATTTGAACCTGTATTTTAACATGTCACAATTCAGTTTTACTAGACAGCACATTATGAACAGGCACAGCTTTTAAGAACGTGTTGAGGTTACCTATGAACAGTTCCATAAACCTATCGATTGAAGGTGTACGAAATAGTTTATCAATAGTCTTCCAGTTCTCATTTATATAATTGTGTACTAAGTCAGCTGAAAGAAGAAAATTTCAAAAGCATTATTATATAATATCATGTTATTCTTTACCCATATTTTGCTAGTTATGTTACTGTCAGCTTGAACCGTCCCATTGTTGAGCATAGGACTCTCCCAATCACTTCATTCATTGCTTGCAATTCAGTTTGTTTTCTCAAGCTCTTTCAGTCTTCTGCGGGGTCTATAACATCGCCTTCTACCTGTATCAGGGCTCCACCTAGTAATTTTTTGAACTACAGCCCGCTGGATATTTTGGTTGACTTGGCTAATCCAGTCCCACTTCAAATTATCGGTTTTTTATACAGTATGTTAAGAAAACCCTGTCCGACCCGTGAAGGTGTTGTTAGGTATCGATAACTGATTCTACTAATGCATACAAAACTGGGCTAAACTTAAAAAAAATCCCCCTAAAAAAATAAATATTATTTCGCAAAAAGAGGTAACTTAATAAATGCGCGATAACCACCCTTCGCCTGCCGTCCGCGGGGGGCGGGCGGCAGGGCATGCGGCACGTGGTCGCAACGCTATTCACTCATAATAATACCGGTGTTGTCACTTTTTAAAAATTGCCAAATTTCGGGGAAATTGGAATTAATTCGCGGGAAAAAAAGATTATTTCAAAATTCATTTGTATTGGTACTATGATGGTTACGTAAAATTTTATATTATATTTGGTCATGTGTTTACTTAACCTTTATTATCCTTATGGGTCGGACAGGGTTTTCTTAACATACTGTATGTGTTTGGAAACACAGTGTAGTGTAGCGAATATGGCCTGTTAAATGTGATGCCTACAATACTGCGCACCATTATTCGTTAGCAAACTTTAAGTTTGGGTTTTAAAATGTTTCTTAAGGACCAAGTCTGGGATTTGTAGGTCAAAATGGGAATACAGCACAGTCATGTCCGTGCACATGTCATCAATAGGATGCAACCCTAACGCTCTATTGGTCTATTGACGTGGTGCCGGTACATGGCGGATAGTTAAATTGAATGTTTTGTGTCAATGTTAACCGCTTTGCATGCCTACTATTGTATAGATGCATTTTTTTTATCTGAATAGACAGCTGTGCTGGGGAGTTTGTTGCGCCACGTCTTTCCAGGGAAAATACTAGGAACTAGAGAAAAGCGATTATTTTGAGCACTGATTCAGGGCCTAATTTAATTATATTATGACTTCTAATTTTACCTTGGCCTTCACACTACACCACGCCTCGCGCTTACTTACCACTTGGCCAAAGAAATAGTCAAAAACTAAATATTGTGTTTTCAATAGAAGAATTGCAAAACTTAAGTGGCAGTGGACCGGGCCTATTGCCCGTAGGACCGATGCCCGATGAGGCCGACGGGTTCTCGAGTAGCGATCACGTGCTGGAAGACGCAGCGTGGGACGCCGTCCTGGTGAAGGTCGCAGGAATCCGCTGGATGCGGGAGGCACAGGACCGGTCGTCGTGAAGATCCTTGAGGAAGGCCTATGTTCAGCAGTGGATGTCTTTCGGCTAAAATGATGATGATGAATATAATTTTAGGCTGTAAACTTACATTTTTCTTTATCTCCATTGAAAAGGTTCGTTATGTCAAATGTCACCTTCCCTTTGTAGTCAACATCAACATCATGGCTTTTGATTTGGACATAGGTTTTGTTGTCTTTACCTATTGTTTTCTCATACTTACAGTCGAACATGAATACGTAATCATCTGTAATAACATTATGAATTAATGTCGTATTAACATAAGCAGCCTGTAATGTTCCCACCGTTGGGACTCAGGCCTCCTCTCGGTGTCTCGGGTATCTCATCTACCACGCTGGGCCAGTGCGGGTAAAAGAAAGAAAGGGATAAAATATCGTTTTTGTATGCTATATTAGAACATGTTTATTACTTATCAGTAATGACCATGATAATATGGTAACCATGGTAATCAATTTTGCTTACATTCTCATATTATACCATTTCTAGTACCCAGATTATTACTAAGGCGAAAAAGTACCTTCTTCTTTAAAATAGTTTTAACCAAGGAATTGTATATTTTTTTTATTCTCTATAAGACGGACTAATTTTTATTAAATAAATACAAATTACTAAATAAAGCTATTACCCTAATTAAAACTATTAATAAATTACAATACAGCATCAAAAAATTCTTCGTCATCGCTGTCGACTGGTAATGTACCCAAGAGACTGGCAGCATTGCCGCGTTGAATGGCAATACTTAGTCTCTGGCCAAGGTAAAAGCCAGCCCTTGGGTCACGGGAAGTGTCAACAAGCCGTTTGGACAGTTTATTAAAAAGGCAAAGAGCACTCGGACCCCACGGCCTAAGAGTTTCAACCCCAAACGGCTCGAAAATATACACGTGTGTGTTGTTCCGCACTACTCTACAGAGCGGCTCGTCCCACTGTCTCTGGGAAGATGGATTGCTGGGTGGATCTGTATTCGGGCAAGTGATTCTCCAGGAATCCATAGCCTCGGAGAAGAACGGTGCATCAAAATTAATCAGTGAGGGGGCTAAAATGTTCCTGATTAATTTATCAGTGCCGTGGACCGAGGATATGAAAGCCGGTAAACTAATATCAGAAATTTTGCGGACGCCGAGGTCCCCCATACGAATCGGGAGAGTAGCTTGTGCCCAAGCTCGGTCGTCCATGGCCACATTTAAAATTGAAGTTAATGTATGCCTGATAATTTTGTACATTTTGTCTAAAAGGTGAGTGTGCTTCCATAAATGGGAAGCGCGAAGGAAATAAATTAATTTAGGGCTAAAACAGCAGTAACGAATCAAGGTTATGGACGAATACATATTAATTTGCAACAATCTGTGAATTTTTTCGTCAATGAAAAATTGGAATTGTTCAAAGAGAATGTACATTATAACGTTGTATAACATACATCAACACAAGATCTCATACAAAATTACCAAGTTTAGTATTATTATCACCGTTGTTTTAAATAAGCTACACAGCTAAATTCCGAGTCATGGTGGCCCAGAGAAAACCGCTCAGCCTTAAGAGATATTACAACCAGCCTATAATGTTCCACGCCTGGGACATTAGCCTCATCTCCGAGAAAGTGGGCCATAACCTACCACACAGGCCCAATGTGGGTTACCTTTGTTGACATGCCGGTTTCCTTACGATGTTTTCCTTCACCATGTTGAGAGCAGTGGTGATGAAATAATTTACATAAACAAAAAGCATCTGGGGTTCGAACCTGTGATCTACGACTTGTAAGTTGCGGCCGAAATATTAGGTCGGGGCCAAATACTTACTTACCAGCAGTGATTGTTAATATTCCCTTTCCTTCAACATACAAAGCGATGATCTTTCCCTTCATTTCATAGTCGGTTTTAACAATGATGTGAGGACATTCTAAGTTAAACAGGAAATATAATGATTCTTTGTCGATTCTGAAAATAAATAACATTTTACAATGCTTTAGGGCAAGTCTCGGTGGTAGGCCATAACATCGGCCGCCGGCAGAAGTTACCACCCACCAGACAAAGCCTTGCCGCCAAGCGATTTGTCGTGTTCCGGCATGATGTCTGGTGAAGCCGTACGGAGGACGGGTCTGAGCAGTTGTGTTGCGATGTGTGCCGGGTACGATACGCCTAATGTTGTTGTGTTGGGAGTTTGGTCGTGGAGGGTCTTTAGATCAATCTCCCTTTGGCGCAGCATCGTTGGTCGTGTTGTTGGGTTTAACATTGCATCACCTCGCTCAACTGCCCTCTTCCTTCCTATACGCTCAGTTTTTCTGAGTGAATAGGCTCTTAATAAACTAGCGCTTTACCATCAACGATCGCAACACTGCTTCCCATCAGGCGGGATTGCGGTCAAGCGCTAGTTTATAACTATTAAAAAAAAAAAAAAAATTCAGTCCTTCATCTGGATCCATCATCCTGGGTCGGCATCCAGCCTAACTATATGCAGCCAAATATTAGTATTTTAGATACAGCGATTGTCTATCTCATTTTCATAACTTAGGGGAAAAGGGGGCAATGGGAGTCAGCGGGTAATGGTGGTCAGTGTAACCACACCCAAACGAAAGATATTAAACAAGTGAATGTCGACTTAAACGACGCGTCACGTGACACCTAGCGGCCGCCCGATCGCCCGTTCAGTGCGCATCGGTCCTTTGCGGAGGCAGGCTGTTACACGTTTTGGCGCACTTTCGATGTAATTTTACGAGTGCACAAAATAACCGGTGAGTACATTATTACGACAAATCTGACTATTTAATGTAGCATATTGAGTAACTGTAATCTTAAATTATATATTTTGAAATCGTTGAAGGTGTTCTAACGTCAGGTTATTTTTTACGATTCGTTTTTTCGCAGTAGGTAAAATCGGGCAATGAGAGTCACTGCGATTCGGGTAATGGGAGTTGACTCCCATTGCCCGCAAATTTCATGATGGAGTCGATTACTTACGAATTGCTTTTTTATTTCAGAGATGCCAAAAATACGACCCAGAAACACCAATAAGGCGCAATGGACGTCTGAAACTTTAGAAAAAGCCAAAGAACTGGTGAACCAAAACCAGTCTAATAGGTCTGCGGCTAAAGCCATGGGTATTCCTTTTTCCACCCTCCAAAAACGGCTAAAGCAACAAAATCAATCAAAACCACGTCTCGGAAGACTTCCTGTTTTTACACAGGATGCAGAAAAGATCTTGGCAGACCGCATTAAATACTTATCTTCAATTTTTTATGGAGTCACAGCTATACAAGTAAGAAAGGCAGCATACAGCATAGCAGAAGAGCTTCAAATCCATCACACATTTGACCAGAGTGCCCAAATGGCTGGACGTGATTGGCTGGAAGGATTTCTGAAAAGAAATAATATATATATCTATTCGCAAGCCACAAGTATCAACAGAATTGTCCCATATAACGCCGACCATTTCACTGAAGAAGATTTTACAGCTGAAGTGTTAGCTCACCCTGCTGTTATAGTTCAAGATTCATCCATGGTTATACCTGCATCTAGTTCAGTTAATCCAATGACAGCCACACCATCTGATGCAATTATTCCAGCGCCATCGACATCATCTACTACCATAGATCCTGGGCCATCGACGCCACCTGCTACCATAGATCCTGTGCCATTGACATCATCTGCTACAATAGATACAAGGCTGCTTACATCTCCCACAGTAATGAATGCAACGCCATCCACTTCGTCCGGAAATATACAATCAAACATCGCAAATCTGCTTCCATTTCCGACACAAACAACTCGTGAAAAACTCGTAAGGAAAGGAAAAATGAAGCAAGACGCAAAGATTTTAACATCAACACCCGTTAAAGATAGTCTCATAGAAAAAGAAAATAAGAAAGCAACAAAAGCAGCAAAAACTGTAAAAACTTCTAAACTGTCAAAAGACAAAAATGCTGAAAAACAAGTGGCAAATAAGGCCAAAAGGCGCGTGCTGCAGGAGTCAAACAGCTCTTCGGAATCAGACATCAGTCTTAACAAGATTTGCGATGACGACGAAGACGATGATTTAAATAAATGCCTCGTATGCGATGAATTTGGTCGCAATAACGAACTATGGTACAGGTGCACCTCTTGCGGATTGTGGGCACACCAAGACTACACTGGGTGGGGATCACCACGTGGATATGTATGTGATAATTGTTAGGGGGGTGGTCTGACTACGATTGTCCGCATAGTGACTATAATTACCCTCATGTGCGGACAATTGTGGTCAAAGCTGATTTTTTTTAAAAGTTTGATTGCTACTAATTTATCATTCCAATGGTAATGAAACTAACTGAGACTGATAGTTTAATAATAATGCTATCTTAAGTGTTAATTTTTATAAAGTTTATACAAAAATTTTGTGTTTTATTTAATTTCTTGCTTAAGTGACTCCCATTACCCCTTTTTCCCCTAATTCCTGAGTAATACGATACTCCTTGGTTAAATTTGTTCTCAGACTTTCGGGTTTCTGACGATCAGTAATAGTGATTCAGCTGTATCAGGTCACTCAGGTCATCTCACTAGGATTAATATGATTAATTTCTTCATGTACCGGATTTAAAATAGTACCAAACCATATCCTCCCGTGGGTGTCTTAAGAGGCGACTCTCACCAGGGCAGCAGCGCTTCTACTGTGTAATAACAAATTACTGCGATCTCCAACCCGCCTGCTAAGCATGGCAATCCCCCCCCCCCCCCCCCCAAAGGAAAGCCTTGGCTGAATAAGAAGAAGAAATTTCTTCGTTGCTATGAGGATTATTTTTACTTACAGTTACTTACTTCAAACTTGTTATACCACAGTCTTTCATTCCTATCAAGGAAGCATTAGTCAACTTATATGAGAAATTTGACTGCTTGTCTTCAATCAAATCTACCCTTAACGGGTCCGAAGCTTCCACTATATTATCAGTCCCATTTACGAAAGGACCATAACTATTGTTTGCTCCCTTAGTTGTGCAGTTATGGTCATTGATGTCACAGTCTTCACCTGAGACAGAAACAAACATTTCTTTCAATTGGGCTATTGGATTTATTTTGAATATTAAACGAGGCTCAAGAATGATATTATAATTACTATGTGATTATCTCGAGCAATAACAAGGTGTTTTGTGCTACCCAAATTTGTATCGTTACAATCGAAAATAATTGTTTTTTTTAATAATTATAAAGTAATGCTTGGCCGCAATCCTGGTAAGCAATGATGTAATTATTGATGGTAAAGCACCTAGTTTATTAACAGCTTATTCACTCTATTAAGACGAGGTGAAACGCTTCGTCCGAATCTTAGTGGTCTTTCTTTTACACAGTTCCTTCATCGTTACTTTGGATATAGGACATCCATTCTATTTAACAATAGAATGGATGTCGTCTATAGGAGTCCAGCAAATATAAACTAAAAAATAATAACTTATTTTTTAGGTTATATTTGCTGGACTCTTATTGAGTCTTTGGCAGCTCTTTACACTACTCCTTATTTTATAGCAGTTCATTAATTTCATTCACAAATGTGTAATACTTAGTTCAGTTTATTCCAAGTACAATTTATAAACTTGCATAAAATAATTATGACCAAAGCGTTGAAAATTATTCCCATTTAATAAATATTAAAAATATATATTATGTAAACAAATCGGATTATCACTTACTCAGAACAAAACCCATCCAAAATATTGCCAGAAACCACAACACAATGAACATTTTAGTTGGAAAATGAAAAACCAAATAAAGGAATATTCTTAGAATGAGAATATTATATAAATAGTTTTTTATATATTACATCAAGAACCATGCAAATTAATAATATGAAGTAAATGTGCCTTTTGTATGTTCGTACGTAAATTAATTTAAATTAACACTAATAATAAAGGACCAACTCGCTTTAAGTAAGCGTAGTGATTACACTCAATCCTTCTCTGTATGAGAGGAGGCCTGTGCCCAGCAGTGGGATGATAAAAAGAAACGTCAAAGATGTTCGAACGAAACACAGAACCAACAGTATACCATGCTTTTCGAGGTACGGAGGGGTGTTGATATATAGCGTAGGGTCGCCCACCAAGAATCCAACCGCGGCCAGCGTAACTTAACCTTTGATCGATACTTGCGGTCGTTATCATTTTAGCACCAGCCCCTCTACAAATAACATCCAGTTATTGTGAACCCTACACTTTCAAAGGAACTCTAATCATTTGCTTTATAATTACATGAATGTATGTATATTTTACATAATTAAAATTATGTTCCATTGTTTTAGTTTTTACACTGGGTTTTTACGTCGAGAAAAACATTTATTTTGGCTCGTTTATAAGCATTTTCTACTCATACAATTGAAGGGACTGTTGCTATAGAGTTAAATTAGATTCATTAGTAAAACTTACTTTGTAAATGTGGTCTTTTATCATTTGTAACATGGCTATTTATAGTGGAAAAGGTCTTCATATATTTCTAAATATATATACATATATTTTACTTCCATGTGATGTTATGACGACTCTTAATTATTCACAATAATACAGAATTTCAAGGATATCAACGGGCTGTTATAACGGATGTCGTATACTGCTCAGACCCGTTTTCCGTACGGAAGACGGCTCTGAGCAGTTGTGTCGCGATGTGTGCCGGGTGCGATGCGGCAAATGTTGTTGTGTAGGGAGTTTGTTCGTGGAGAGATTGATATGGAGACCCATATCAATCTCCCACTGGCGTAGCATCGTTGGTCGTGTTGTTGGGTTAAACATTGCATCATCTCGCTCAATTACCGTCTTCTTTCTTTAGTAAACTAGCGCGCTTTACCATCAACGATCGCATCACTATTTACCATCAGGCGGGATTGCGGTCAAGCATATTTATTCATAATTATTAAAAACAAAATAATGAAGCACATGATTGTTATCAACTTTTGTCGGTAAGTTAATGGGTAATACGGGCTTCTGTCCGCAACTCAACGACAATGCGAGGAATTTGAGTACTGATGGGATCAGTGGCACGTTCGATCCACACCAACTCCTCAAGGAAGGCCAGCAACGCCTTGATATTACCGACGGTATCACGTTGAGTACCCGAGTTACCGTACCCTATATGGATTATGTATTATGCCCTGGTATTATACGCTGTATGTGGCGACCACCGGATAGTTTAGCAGCACAAATTTTCCTGTTTTGTCAACCTCCGTGCAGTACAATGGACTATCTGTAGCTCCTATGACTAAGACGTGTTTATTAAATGACCCAAGGCCAGTTAAAGCCACAGTAATTATGTGTAGCTTCGGTTTATGTAGACGGAGAACTTGCTTCGTGAGACGGCCATGGCCATGGGGCCAAGTGATTCGTCATGTCCCGGTCTGCCTGGTGAAGCCGTGTGGAGGACGGGTCTAAGCAGTTGTGTTGCGATGTATGCGATGCGCCAAATGTTGTTGTGTCGGGAGTTTGGTCGTGGAGGGTCTCCAGATCAATCTCCCTCTGGCGCGGCATTATTGGTCGTGTTGTTGGGTTTAACATTGCATCACCTTGCTCGACTGTCGTCTTCCTTCCTATACGCTCAGTTTTTTTAAGTGATTAGGTTCTTAATGAACCAGCGCGCTTTACAGTGAAGCACTAGTATATCATTATTTAAAAAAAAAGCGCAGAGCTTCCTTGGACTGTTTGCATTCACCCAGTTTGGGGCAGTGTATGTTTTTTGGCCTCTAGTGCGGTTCCTTTGTGTCAGTAAGATAACATTGCTGTTTGATACATTTTGACTGCAAACTTTATAAAAACGGATGATTTTTTTTTAAATCATGTGCCGTATGTTACGCTTGCCATTTATGCGTCTATGAACCTACCAACCTATATAATTACGTTAGAAATTATAGGACGCACATAAAGTCTAAAGTATAAGTTCAAAAATATTAACAAAGTGGTTCTTTTACAGTGATTCCGATGTCGGGTCCTGGAGTAACCCTTACAGGAGAAGATGTAAGGTACGCTGCTACCTACGGCAATCCTTATTTGCGAGGCAGTGCTCCTGTCCGTAAGTTTTGAGTGTTTATTATATTCTTAGAGATATAAACAATGCTCTGTAAGCCACAATGGGGATGCTTCCTGGGTAAAAAAACATTGATTCTATTTCGTCCGTCATTCAGATTATAGAAAAATATTGGATACGATACGAATGGATAATTTGTTTTATCATCAAAGATCAGGAGTGGTGGCTGGTGAAGTCACTCCTCGCTAAAAAGTGTAGCGTGCAGTGACGTCACACGAGTTTTCAACGCACTGAGTCGTCTTCATTATTTGTTTATATGAAAAAATAAAAAATACGTGTCTAGTACTTTCTGGAAATTTGACTGACAGACTAATTTTTTTTTTTTTTTATTCAACCACCCTTTTGTGATATAAATTAGTCCTTTAGTTATTAAGATTAATATTTATAGTGTGGCTGTTTTTTTATAAACTTATAAATTACTATATTATATATTGAAACAAAACAACAAACTGAATAACATAAAAGGTTATATTTTTTACAAATTTTAATTAGCAACAAGTACATATGTAAAGAATAAGAAGTACATAAAAATTATATATATTACTGAGCGTGTCATATAGAGTACTTGGTCGAGTTAAGACTTAAAAACCAAATACAAACATTTCTAGGAAAATGAATTCTTGACAACATCACATCACCCAGACCCACATCAAGCGAGGTAGACCAAAGAAATGCGTTGACGTTGTAAGAGATGATATGCATGCCAATAATCTCATACCACGGGATGCCGGAGATCGTGCGAAATAGAGGAGTAATTGTAGGAAAGCGGACCCTGGGCTCCAACGCGAAAGCCGCGGATGCAACTGGGGGTATACGCTGAGATGATGATGATGATGATTTCGCGACAACATCAATAGTGAGTTCGGTGTAAATGAATATGTGTTTTGCGAATTTGATCTTTAAAGGCTATTAGAATATGGATGTATCCAAGGTATGAAAATAAAAAAAAATAATTAGTCCGTCTTACAGATAATAAAAAAAATTAAGACCCGTATTTTTTATTTTGTCGTAATTACCAAAAATTACTGAGATATAGCGTATTAAAGTTACAGAGTGGGGGCTAATTACGTCACGCCGTTCTATATTTTGCACCATGGCGTGACGTCATGCGACATTTCAAATCAATATATCTTCCTAAGTATTTGAATAAAATAAAAAATACGTGTTCAATATTTTTTATAAAGCTATCTGACGGACATTACATTATTTTTTAGGATGCAAGCCAATTGTTGTACAGGAGACAGGAACATATTGACTCTGTTCACTTCTTTTCTCAGCCTATAGAAGTCCACTGTCTAGCAGTACCGTAAAGGCCTCCCCCAGAACTTTCTTTCTTTCTTTCTCCGGTCTTGTGCTGCCCGCATCCATCGGTTTCCCGTGATTTTCACCAACTAATCTAAATTTATAAATTTAAGTTCAGTTTATCTTGTTAAGGACCTAACTAAGGTTGTTAATAATAGTCAGGTGAACTGTAAAACTTAATATAATGGTTCAAGACAGTAAAATGTTGGGAACTATGACATTGACAAGTGTGCGCGAGCGTCGACGACCAAGTCCGTAGCAGAGTGAAGAGCCGGCCGCCATCCGCCGCTTGCCGCTGTCGTCCCCCGCCGCACCGCCCTCTCCGCGCGTCCTCTGGCGCGGATTCTGTTCACGCCTTGGTAGTCGTGAACAGTATCTTTTTCAGTGTAGTTTGTACTTATCAGTGTTACCCATACTTTCAATTCAAAATTTGTCAACAGCATTCGTGGCGCAGATGAATACGAATCCAGTAGGGAAACCAGCTCCTCCACCGTACTATGCTGTTCGAAATGCCAATCATCCTCCAGGTAATCTCTATGGTAATGTCGATTTTTATTAAGCTTTTGCTTGATTTTTTCCAAAATTTTGGTTCTTGTTTTTAAATACTATTTTCTTTAACATCAATTATACTCTCAGGCGTTGTTATGATAATCGTTGTTTTTTTTTTAATATACACCTCTTTTTAAATTAGAATAATCACTTAAATAAGCTTTTTTTACAGCCTGTTCATCCGATTTTGACTTCTATGTCATTGACATAAAGATAGCAAAAGCATTTAAAACATAAACTATTTACTGCAACTGTTGTTTGTTTTTTTTTTAATAAATTAAAAACAAAGTAATTCCCAAATTTCTCTTTTATCGTGGGTGCGTCAAAAAATATTTAAACTTCATAGACAAACAGCCAGCTACAACTACAACGTGTGTCATGCAAGTAACGCAAAGAAATTTGATGTTGATCTGAGTATTAACAAGATTAATTCAAATGTCTTTTCTTATTCTGAATGGAGTGCAGTAGTCTAGATGTTAAGCTTCACTGTTTTAAGAGCAGTATACACAGTACAAAGTAAAACGGCAGCCACTTATGTGGTGAAGGCATAGTTACAGTTTGCACGTCAATAGATTCCAGTCTGTATAATCCCCGCTTATACAGACTGGCATAAATAGTTAGAGAATTATAAATTTCAGAAATACAGTTCATTATATAGAAATGATAGCTTCGTTCGGTACTAACTTGTCACTTTTATATTAAGAACATTGACTTAACCTCAATAAAGTTCGAAATACAAATACTGATTCAAAGAGTAAGTCTGGAAGTGGATTTCGTTTTGTAATAAGAGGGTTATGTTTCCGCATTTACTTATTTTATTGTCAAACTTATAATATAACTGTTATATCTTCATCAGTGCCATCAATAGCTTCACCGTCATCGTCATCATCTTCGAGGCCCGTCACCAGTCCATTGGCGTCATCATCGTCAACCAACAGTGGTGCTCAGCCTCAAGTAAGTTCATTATTATAATTTTCACAAGGTGGGCTTTTACGTTTTACAAAATAAAGCGTTTTATCAGGTTAGGTCACGCTTCTGGGCTATATGACTTAAATTTAGTGCATCTTGTTATTTATATTTCATTAAAAAGGACAGCAGATACATAAATCTCAGTTTAGTCCTGTGAAATTAGTCCCCGTCTGACGTATGTATTTTTGGTCGTCATGCTCTTAATCACGTCTAAACTGTCTATGAAGTATATTAATTTTATAGGACTAGACTATCTATTATCTTCTGTTCTGTTTCTTAATGAAATAGAAAGAAAAAGTTGAAATAAACTTAAATTTGGTTTTGAACGACGCCACTGTTAGCAAAAAATCTGATAAATTTGAACCTTTCAAAATACTTTTTTTTTAAATAATTATAAACTAGCGCTTGGCCGCAATCCCGCCTGATGGTAAGCAGTGATGCGATCGTTGATGGTAAAGCGCGCTAATTTATTAAGAGCCTATTCACTCAGAAAAACTGAGCGAATAGGAAGGAAGACGGCAGTTGAGCGAGGTGATGTAATGTTAAACCCAACAACATGACCAACGATGCTGCGCCAAAGGGAGATAGATCTGAAGACCCTCCACGACCAAACTCCCAACACAAAAACATTTGGCGCATCGTACCCGGCACACATCGCAACACAACTGCTCACATCCGTCCTCCGTACGGCTTTACCAGACATCATGCCGGAACACGACAAATCGCTTGGCGGCAAAACTTTGTCTGGTGGGTGGTAACTTCTGCCGGCGGCCGATGTTATGGCCTACCACCGAGAAAACCACCAACCAACCAACTTCTGTCGGTTGGCCTTTTGATTCGAAAGTTGCGTGTAATATTTGTACAGTTTCATGCCAAGAATAAATGCCAAAATAATTTCTCAATATTTCAAATTCAAACACGTAGGTACAAGCGATATTTCTGTCTGTTTCATCGACGTTATGTTCCTAATTTAGGTGAGCATCGGGCTCACATATTGGTCCTAAGGGGGTCCCATATAGGAAAAGTTACAAACACTGAACGTTAACTGGTCCTCTAACTGAATAATATATCCTCCATAGTTGGTTAAAGTCCTTCGAGGCTTAGTTTTTAGATAAATTTACTAGAGAAAATGAAGAATATTTTATACCAACTATTAGTGTCGATGTCGAAAAACAATAATATACTTTTTAATAATTGTTTTCTTAATTAATTTATTACATGAGTATGAGATATTTCTTATAACATCGGCTATTTACCTGCGAAATTTTCATCACATTCGGTCCAGTTATTTTGGTGAATTGGTTGAATGGTTTAAACATAGATACACCAAAAATTTTAAAATTAATTATTTCACGCTAACGTAGGTGTAATATACAAAATATTTTTTTATAGATTATTTTTAAATACATTTAATGAAACGCTGGTGGTCAGGCAAGTACCAATGTAACTTTTCTACAGTTATATGTACTTTCTAAGTATATCTTGGACACCAATGACTGAAGGTGAAGGAAAACATCTTGAGAAGACCTGGACTTTAAGTCTGAAATCGCCAACCCGCATTGAGCAAGCGTGGTGATTACGCTCAATCCTTCTCTGTATGAGCGGAGACCTGTGCCCAGCAGTGGGACGATTAAAAGGTTGATAATGAATGAAACGCTGTTAGTTTGATGCCAAAAACAGACACTCAAGTTGTATTTTTGAATATGGAAAAGGAAGTAGATTGAAGGGAAATTGTTATTTAAGTCTATCACGAGCATTGCTCGAGCCTCATCATCTGAGCGTATAATCCCGGTTGCATCCACGACTTTCGCGTTGAAGCCCTGGGTTCGCTTTCCTACATATACGTCTCCATTTCGCACGTTCTCTGGATTAAACGAAAAGTCACTTCGAATGACAAGAAAATCAAAAATTCTCCATTAATACTTACTTTTAATTCTTTATTAATTTCCATTTTTATCTGTACTACATATTGTGCTTGTAGCAAAAAGTTAAACTAAAATTTTATAAAATACTGATAATTCCAACTAAACAAATAACTACAATGTAACTTAATTACAATTTTCTCGGTGGTAGGCCATAACATCGGGCGCCGGCAGAAGTTACCACCCACCAGACAAAGTCTTGCCGCCAAGCGATTTGTCGTGTTCCGGCATGATGTCTGGTGAAGCCGTACGGAGGACAGGTTTGAGCAGTTGTGTTGCGATGTGTGCCGGGTAGATGCGCCTAATGTTGTTGTGTTGGGAGTTTGGTCGTGGATGGTCTTCAGATCAATCTCCCTTTGGCGTAGCATCGTTGGTCGTGTTGTTGGGTTTAACATTGCATCACCTCGCTCAAGTGCCGTCTTCCTTGCTATTCTCTCAGTTTTTGTGAGAGAATAGGCTCTTAATAAACTAGCGCGCTTTACCATCAACGATCGCATCACTGCTTACCATCAGGCGGGAATGCGGTCAAGTGCTAGTTTATAATTTAAAAAAAAAGTGGTGCATCCACGGCTTTCGCGTTGAAGCCTGGGGTTCGCTTACCTACATATACGTCTCCATTTCGCACGTTCTCTGGATTAAACGAAAAGTCACTTCGAATGACAAGAAAATCAAAAATTATCCATTAATACTTACTTTTAATTCTTTATTAATTTCCATTTTTATTTGTACTACATATTGTGCTTGTAGCAAAAAATTAAACTAAAATTTTATAAAATACTGATAATTCCAACTAAACAAATAACTACAATGTAACTTAATTACAATTTTCTCGGTGGTAGGCCATAACATCGGCCGCCGGCAGAAGTTACCACCCACCAGACAAAGTCTTGCCGCCAAGCGATTTGTCGTGTTCCGGCATAATGTCTGGTGAAGCCGTACGGAGGACAGGTTTGAGCAGTTGTGTTGCGATGTGTGCCGGGTACGATGAGCCTAATGTTGTTGTGTTGGGAGTTTGGTCGTGGAGGGTCTTCAGGTCAATCTCCCTTTGGCGCAGCATCGTTGGTCGTGTTGTTGGGTTTAACATTGCATCACCTCGCTCAACTGCCGTCTTCCTTGCTATTCGCTCAGTTTTTGTGAGTGAATAGGCTCTTAATAAACTAGCGCGCTTTACCATCAACGATCGCATCACTGCTTACCTTCAGGCGGGATTGCGGTCAAGCGCTAGTTTATAATTGTTAAAAAAAATGACTCAAAATAAAAAGATGACAGGTAATGATTAGAAAAAAAACATTGCGTCATACTAAGAATTACTCCTGTATTGTGTGTGTGTTTACAAACTTTTAACCTCGCATACACAATAAGGCAAGACCGGGAACAACTGCATGCCATACAAATATTTGTTCCTTGTGGCAATCACACCCACAACACAGGTCGTAGCAGTCGATCGCTAAGCCACTACACCAATTGTGTTTTCAAATATTACACTGTACACAATTTATACAACATAAATGTACTAAATTTTGCATTTGGTATCTGAATGAATTTTTTCCAGTGCCTTTTTTTATTCGATTTTAAACCATATTTCTCTCTAAACAGGTGCCTAAATCTTCTTCGCAGTCTTCAGGAGCTTTGTATATTCTTCCGCCGTCCAGTCAAGGAAACTTGCAGTCCAATCAGATTACTACCAAAGGTTTGTCTCAAATTAGTAGTAGATTGTTGATGATGATTACAATTCTGGTCTTTATTAACGACACAATTTCATGTCTAGTCCTTTTAAATGAAATTACCTTATTATAATAAACTTAACATTGTTGTGATAGGAACATTAACCTCCTTTTCATCACAAAACGGAAATACATGATAATTGAAAATAAAAAACATCGGTTGTCTGCAAAGTCTGTTCACGATAGTTGAACGTGACAACGTCATAAAAATACTTATGGAGTTGTTGCATTTTTCAAACCTTTATCACCGCAATTATCATTGCTATAAACAATTGACACCACATTTACTTTTCACTGTACTTCATACTTAACGAAAACATGTAAATGTATTATTGTATAGCAGCTATCCACGCGGACGCATCGCTCACTCATGTAGGAGAAAGACAGATGTCGAACTCTGCCGAACGCGGAGAACGCTTGATTTGATTGATTTGATTAGTGCCAAATACATATGTAGCTCTGTAATTATAATGATATTGTTTATCATAATAATATTTACCATAACATTAATATTTATCCCCCTTATTCATAAAAGATGATTAAAGTTAACTAGTGATTAGCGATTCTTTAACCATACATTTTAGACGTTTGCACGTCACTTAACTTTAATCTTCGTGTATGAATAAACCCCTTAAACACTGTGGTGTATATTCATAAAGGATGATTTAAGTTAAGTGACGTTAAAAAGTAAAAAGTCAAAAATGGTTAAAGAACCGTTAATCACTAGTTAACTTTAAGCAGCTCTTATGAATAAGGGGGTATATTAAATTTGTAATATCAATTTTGATATTAATATTAATTAATAAAAACCTTTATTCATATATCAGATTATAATATTTTAACTTTGACAAAATTCTGGACATCCAGTATAGCGCTCTACCCCTCAAACGAAAAATCCAATAATTTATGATTGCCGATGCATTTTATTAATATTGGCTCCAATTTCAGGAAATGGCGCCCAGCTGACAGCCGGAACCCACGTTTAACTAAACGATGCGTAGTTAGGCGAAATAAATGAAATGTTTTTAAATGTAATCAGTCTAAATATAAATAATATACGTAAGCTTAAAGATGAATCTCTATCGTGTCGAAGACACTGTGAATTGTAAATTGTTAGCCTATTGCACTGAAGTTAACTAAAGAAAAATTTTACAATTCTGTGCCAGATTGCGCCATAATCTTAATGTACTTCTAAGAAAATGTTGATAAATTATATTTAATTTTATTCAATATACGATAACAGTTCAAAATTTGGCCACCAGAGTGCAGTGCTGGCACATATAGTAAAGATTTTTTTAAATGGTCATATGGAGTCCTAGTATTAAAACCGCCGATGCTTATTATCTTTTTTCATTTGACGGAATAAAAAATTTCATTTAATTATCGCTTCCATTATATCCGTTTTTTTACACTTCAAAAGTTATTATTGTCGTCTATAATCTAGTCGGTGTTTTATTTTACAGATATTTTGAATTAATTTTGGTATTTTTACTCAGAAATTATTTTATTATATTTCCAATAGTGGGTATAATTTCGGATTATTTGAAAGTTTTTTTTTGTTATTTATTTAAACACCATTGATATAATATTATATTAGTTACATTATCAAAAAATATGTTCCGTTTAAAAAAAAAAAAAAAAAAATGAATGAGTCATAGAATTCTATGGCTCATCAGTTAAAATAGGTATTTAAAAAAAATAATTTTGAAAAAATGTTATCATAATGTGAGCACGCAAAATTTAAAAAGAATACTTCTTTAGTTAACATTGGTGCAAAAATATTATAAAATTTAACAAAAAAGATGTCTCTTTAGTATACTTCTCACGACTTTAATTACTTACGTCAAAAGTTTGATAAACGAGCCTAAAATTAAAAGCTTTAAGTGTTCATGTCAAAGAAAAATTAACTTAAGTTCTGGTAGATTTTAAGTTCAAATTAAGTTGTCATTTCTAAGTTCTTAACTTGCTGAACATGTTGATATTTAATCTAAGATGTGTTTTAAAAAAATAGTTTTTTGATTGTTTAAATAAATAAAGTATAAATAAGCACTTATCTCATTTTATTAATTAGAAATATATTTTTTTTTACTTTTTTTACTAAAGATATTGTCAATTAAGTGGTCAATGTTAATTTAAGTAGTATTTTAACCTCGAATTATCGATTTTATTGAAATTCCTTTTAAGGGACTAAAATAAATATTTTAAATTGTACATGTATTGCTTAATGATTTTGTTAAATTTTAGTATCTAGTTTATGTAAATAACTTCAGAAAAATCTTCTGACTGAGACTGAAAATTAATTTTAGATTAGTATTTGGGTTAGTTACTATGTAAATAGGTACTACTTGTAATGCATTTATTATTTTAAAAAAATATAATCATTGCCTATATTTAGGTTTTTTTGTTTGTTATTTTTTGTCTTTATTCAGTCACTGTACTTATCTTACTGTGTATTTTAAAATAAAAAGATAACGATATCTTTTTTAGTTTTTTTTTAATAATTTTAATAATGTAATTATATAGTCCAAAGGTTTGTAATAGTTTAATTTACTGAAAATGGTTTTAATTGAAGTGTAATATTAATTAATTAGAAATATTTGTACTGCTAGACAATCAAATGTTTTTGGAGTCAGAAGAACAAGATTAATAAAAGTTTTGAATAATATTAACAAGTTTTATTTTAAATTAATGTAAAATCCTTTAAATAATACTTAATCACGAAGTGGTAAAAAAAATCCTCAAGATCGAATTTCGATCGTCATCATCATCAACCTTTTTATCATCCCACTGCTCGGCTCAGGTCTACTCTCATACAGAGAAGGATTGGGCGTAATTACCACGCTTGCTCAATGCCGGTTGGCGATTTCAGACTTAAAGTCCAGGTCTACTCTAGAGATTTTCCATAAGATAAGATAAGATATTTCATTTGCTTAAAACATGGTATACAAGATGATATAAAAAATATTTGATCGAACATGTTTTGCTTAGTACTTAAAGCATGCAAAATTATTACATATATTGAAATAATAATAATATGTCACATTGGAATTTCATTTAAAAAATCATTGATATTATAAAAGTTATTATTATTGAGCCATTTATACAGTATGTTAAGAAAACCCTGTCCGACCCATAAGGATAATAAAGGTTAGGTAAACACATGACCAAATAAAATATAAAATTTTATGTAATCATCATAGTACCAATACAAATGAATTTAGAAATAATCTTTTTTTCCCGTGAATTAATTCCGACTACCCCAAAATTTGGTAATTTTTAAAAAAGTGACAACACCTGTATTATTATAAGCG
This sequence comes from Sesamia inferens, assembly GCA_037179545.1. NCBI lineage: Eukaryota > Metazoa > Arthropoda > Insecta > Lepidoptera > Noctuidae > Sesamia > Sesamia inferens. Next base: position 9,587,088 of record CM073949.1, read on the forward strand.
AATAGCGATGCGACCACGTGCCGCGTGCCCTGCCGCCCGCCGCCCGCGGAAGGGTGCTTCACGCAGATTTATTAAGTTACCTCTTTTTGCGAAATAATATTTATATTTTTAGGGGGATTTTTTTTTTAAATTTAGCCCGGTTTTGTATCCATTAGTAGAATCAGTTATTGATACCTAACAACACCTTCACGGGTCGGACAGGGTTTTCTTACCATACTGTATAATTTAATTTTAAAAAAATTACAATTTAACGTTTTAAACATACTTGGTAATTTATTATACAATAGCACACACATAGCCAGTGCGTTTTTATTATATTTCGCTGATATAGGCAGCTCATCCAGCACAAGTCTGTATTGATCACGCCGACTTCGAGAGCTTATTTCCTGAGCAGTTTTAAATAATTCTTTGTTTCTTCTTCCTTCACCACGTAATCAGTCACTGGTCTCCAAGATATTCGTCGTATTCCGGCATGATGTCTGGTGAAGCCGTACGGAGGACGGGTCTGAGCAATTGTGTTGCGATGTGTGCCGGGTATGATGCGCCAAATGTTGTTGTGTCGGGAGTTTGATCGTGGAGGATCTCCAGATTCCTGCGGCGCAGCATCGTTGGTCGTGTTGTTGAGTTTAACATTACATCACCTCGCTCAACTGCAGTCTTCCTTCTTATTCACTGAGTTGTTTTAGTGAATAGGCTAAATAAACTAGCGCGCTTTACCTTCAACGATTGCATCACTGCTTACCATCAGGCGGGATTGCGGTCAAGCACTAGTTAATAATTATTAAATATATATATATATATGATTTCCCATCCCAACAAAAAAAAAAACGTCCGGAAATGTATGTTCCCCGAATTTTGGAGCTTTCACTTTTTAAGACTTTTTCATTTGCTAAAATTTTGATTAAAATACTATTTTATTAAAAACTGTTTTGGTTTTATATCCCCTCCATATATATACTGTAAAATAGGCGCATGTTATGTATATTGAAATTGAAATACCAAGAAAAAGCGCGAGCAAGCACAGCCCTTACAGGGGCTTCAGGTGATGTACTCCTGGTGTACTGGAGTGAATGGAGGCCTCCACCAGATGTTCACTTAGCGCAATAAGCTCACCGGCTGGTGGCGGTTTCAGTTATTTCAGTTACTTGATGTTGTTTACAAACTTGTGTTACGGAGAGAAAGCAAAAGTATACTGACGGGTGAATGGAAAAACTTCTTAAGTTTTGTCCGTTATCCATTCCTTAATACTGATCGGATGCTCCGCCAGGCAATGAGAATGCAGGAATTATTGAATATGCTTGCCTATTATTTAAGTGTAACGTGCATTAACAAAAATGATAATTTTAAACTGAAAATTATAAAAAAAAACGCATTATAAAAGCAACAGGTTTCATTTTGCCAGTTCAACAAGATTCATTGATGATGAGATTCACTGATCTATGTTATTGACCCAACACATTTTTCAAAGATAATTTATAACATATAGCAATAGATTAACCATAATGATTCAAAATTATTCAAATTGACTGTAGCTGGTTACACAATTAGGTTGCCAGATCCAACGCTCAGCATTTGCGCTTACGCTACTAGCGCTACGAGATGGCGCGGCGCAGCGGTGGGCGTAGTAGGTAGGTATCATAAAAACTAAAAAAAAAATCGTATGTCCTCGTTTTGCACGAGGGAAAAATAAATTGCTCCATCCTATAAAAACATAGGAAGAGTAGGTACCAACGTCATGGAAAAAAAAACTAGTAATATTCACGCCAAGATTAGTATTATTATTTGTTTTGGTCTCTGAAAAAACAACACTGTTATCTCACTCAATGTTATCATTTTGCAAAAAGGCTTGGGGCTGATACCGTAAAAACTAATCAATAGCTTATAATAAAAAATTTGGTTGATGTAATCAATCTTATGTCTTACAGCAGCACTTTAATTACATAATACACTATAACTGTCAATTGGAAAAATTTCGAAGCATATTGCTAATTCATGGCTCCGTTTGTTCGAAAAATGTGTCTGTTCAATAAAGTAGACAACGCAATGAATATTGTTGAACTGTCAAAATCAAACCCATAACTGCTGATAGTGTGTTACTCAATTACTTTGCTGGCCAGTAAACAGGATTAGCTATATACGTACATATAATGACTGTAGACTGACAGCCTCCGTGGCATAGTGGTAGCGAACGCGGCCGCTGCGCAAGCAGGCGCGGGTTCGATCCCCGCGCATTGCAAATATTTGTATGCATTATTATAAATATTTGCACTGGTCTAGTCGTGCCTCAGAAAGCACGTTAAGCCGTTGGTCCCGGTTGCCATACGAACATCTAGTGGCAGTCGTTACGGGTTGTAGGAGCCCTCAAAAGTCCTACAATTGGTCTAACTGCAATGCTTCGATATCGCCTTCGGGTTGTGGAGGTCAGACGGCAGTCGCTTCATGGAAAATATCGAAGTTTAGCCAAAATGAGCAGTTAGACTGGTAAAGCGGACCCTAGACTCTAAAGCTAAAAAGCTTCGGATACGACTGGGATTAACGCTGAGATGAAGAAGAAGAAGAAGATAATGACTGTAGACTGTTCTTTTAAGGGTTAATTTGTCCAATACCAGTTAATTTCAAGGAAGAAATAACTCCGAGTTTTTAATAGATCTTTCATAGGAATACCGTCAGACGACGAATTAATTCCACGAATTAAAAGTTTCTATCGATTGAAAGTCCGCCCTTAGTTATAGTTTCAATAGTTAATTATGTAAATAACTAAATAATTTACTCAGTTATCAGTCTTACATCTCACACACAATATGGTTATTAATCTAAAATTACTAAAACATTGCATCCAATTTCACCAAAAAATATCAATAAAAGAAAATTACAATGGACTCAGTTTAGAGGAATGCAAAGAGGCTAATTGAACCTGGAGCACAGCCATGGGTAACCTGCCTTTCAGTATTCTATAGGTTGCATTTTGGAGAGTGTGCGCTGGAATTACATGAAATGATACCGCCATCACTGATCCATCATTGAACGACCCGTTGTACTGAGAATATCCACCTTGACGATGACGAAACAAGGCGACACGAAAATGGTGAACATTCGGACGAAACGTTTCGCCTCACATTTCATACCGTATACATCGAAGGATTGGAACAATTTAACTGCGACGGTCATATCGTCTGATTACAATTTAAGTATGTACAAGACTTTACCTTCAACGATTGCATCACTGCTTAAAATCAGGCGGGGTCGCGATCAAGTACTAGATTTAAAAAAAATATATCAAACTACAGAATATGTAAATAGTACAAAACTCAAGCAGTAAGCCAGACTTTATAAAAAATGTCTGCCAATTTTTGAGTTTGATATACAAAATTTTCTTTTTAGCTTCAGCAAAAAAGCTAGAAGTTGCTTTTGGAGTACACCGGGTTCAGTCTGTAAAATTTATTTGATTGTCAATTTTCTATTAGCCTTATTGATTGACAAGCTGGTATCTGTACCTGTGTATACTTGAAATCTAAGAATCTACATAAAATGTCAACTGGTGTTGCAAAAATCAGCGCTTATTTGATTATAACTATGTATATAATATACTAACAATAATTTAGAAAAACAAAAGGACGGAAGATAAGGCGTCTAAATTCGAGGACTATTAAAAGGATATTTTCTAATTTTTCCATAAAATAAATTTACATCCCTACTATAATTATTACGGAAAGATTTCCTAGAAAGATATAATATTGAAATTAAAAAGAAAATACAAATACTATCGCCTGTTTACTCCGAAGGATTAAGTAGAGCCCCAAAAGGCAAAGGGAGGGCGTTTTGGGGAACTGTCTTATGTAATATTAGCGTTCAAAAAGTGCTGATTCTCAGCCTAATTTGAACTTTTGATTTTAACCGAATTGTGTGTGTGTGCCACTATCATTTCAGCCGCAAGATCTCATCACTTACTGGACATAGGCTTTTTTTTGTTGGGATTGGAAATCATTAAATGACTTCTCTCGCTCTGGGCGGAGCGGAAGGACGTGTCAGACTTTTTTTTTTACTAGTATCCACCTGTGTTTCTTCACTTGCCTGCGCGACGGCCAGTGCCACGGTCTCTTGTTTAACCAACTCGCAACCCTGACCCAAGAGGCATCGGTCTTCGTGCCCGTCACGATGTGCTGACATCTCTTACGGGGCATAGGCCTGCCCAAGCAACACTACTTCGTCGGGTTCTGTGCTTTTTGCATCGAACGGATTCCTCCTTAGTTGCGTGCGTGTTTTATTATATCCAAAACTAAGTTCATAACACCCTTCCATGTACATATGATGGCCTATTGGTTAAAACACCAGCCTCTCAAGTCTGAGTGTGTGGTGTTGATTCCAGATCAGGCAAGTACCAATGTAACTTTTCTACGTTATATGTACTTTCTATGTATATCTTGGACATCAATGACTGATTACAAGGTGAAGGAAAACTCTGAAATCGCCAACCCGCATTGAGCAAGCGTGGTAATTACGCTCAATCCTTCTCTGTATGAGAAGAGACCTGTGCCAAGCAGTGCGACGATAAAAAGGTTGATGATGATGATGATAATCTATCAGTAACTTGTCTACGAAAAGGCCAAAATAAAACCCAACCGCCATTTTAAAAATAAAACTCTTCATATCTGATAAAACAAAATCAAAGAAGATCTCAAGTCCGTGACACACCCTTATCTATAAAGGGGACCAGCTGAGAATGGAAAACAATGGCCGAAGAGAAAGCGACTCTGGATGGGCACTTGTGCACTTACTGGCCCTAAGTGCTCTCATTTCTTTTGTGTCGAAGAATACAGCTTTGACGGCTTTATGTGTTCTGCATCGTATAAAAATCATATATGTAATTTTTTTATAACATTCTATACTATCTAGGTCGAGCTAACAGAAGGCAATGTTGATCTAGGAAATGCTGAGGGTGAAAAGAATGCGTAGACGCCACTGCATATCAAGCTAAAGAAATTGTCGATTTTCAACTTTGTCGCCAAAGAATTGAGGTTCAAGGTTCATTTGGAAAAGATGGTGTCTGGTAGCTAGACTTGCTGGTGTCCAAACCAGTATCTTCCGGGCATTAGGCTCATGTTATTGGAGTGAATCATGAGGTTGTCGTCTATAAAAGTTAAAGTTCAATATAATCCTCTATTTTCTCAGTCGATGAGTGTTCATCGAAAAAAAGAGAAAAAAGAATTTCTTGTGTCGAATTAAAACTTACTAATAATAGTAATATTTATTTATTTTCTCACCACAATATCCATATATTTATTTTTTTTTATAAATTTTAAACCAGCGCTTGACCGCAATCCTGCCTGATGGTAAGCAGTGATGCGATCGTTGATGGTAAAGCGCGCTAGTTTATTAAGAGCCTATTCACTCTAGCCTTGAAGACACTCAAATTGTAGTGTGACGGAAACACCGTCGCTGGCAAATTGTTCCAGGCCCTCGATGTACGCGGTATAAAAGAGGAGGCGAAACACTTCGTACGGATCGTAGGGGTGTTAACAACCTATGGGTGGAAACTCGCCGTACGACGGGTCCTCCGATGGTGGAACGCAGATGCGGGTATTAAATCATGCAATTCCCGCGCACGCTCACCAGAATGCATCCTATAGAAGACCGAAAGGCTGGCTACTCTACGCCTGTGCTCTAGGCTTTGGAGACCGTTTCGAGTTAAGTCTGGGTCGCCAATCAGCCTCTTCGCACGCCTCTCTACTGAATCCAAAGTACCAAGGTGACATTTCGCAGCACCAGCCCAAATGTGGCTGCAGTACTCCACACACGAGCGGACCTGTGCTTTGTACAACATTAGAAGCTGCCTTGGTGTTGTCCAGTTATGGGTTTATACAAAAATATTGTGGGAGACTGGTGCCTAAGCTAAGCTGAAGCCTGTATTTCAGGAAACCAGGTCTCTACCCCAGATATACATTTTGATTACAGCTTCCCGTATACTTTAAAATTAAAATTTTACTTATAGGAAGAAGTTTTTGTGGGTAGTGTGTGAATATGTAAGTGTGTGGGTGGGTGAGTGTGTGCGGTGTGTGAGTGTAAGTGTGAGTGATGGAAAATAGGTGCTTGTTATATTGCATGTTGTATGTGTATAAAAATAAGTAAACTTTTTTTACTTACATCAGAAAATTCAGGTCAGGGCAAAGAGTATAATAGAGTAGGTCAGAGTAAGAAAAGACATCAAAGATTCGCTGGTTTGGTGATTTTGAAGGGTACTTGAAAATCTTCATTATAGGTTTTTCTGCGGATGAGAAATCATCAAATGATCTCTCTCACTCTGCGTGGAGCTGTCAAACAAATACAAAATAAAAATATTTAATAGAGAACTAACTGACAAAAAACAAAAAAATAATCAATCTACTCCTATTTCAGAAGACCTAAATTTGATCTAATTAAGATATAAGCATTGGAACGGAAGCGGGCTTAGGTTGGAGCAATCTAGTCGATGTTTACGTTCAATCTAAACCTATGTGCTCCAGGCAATTGATATGAAAATAGGATTATAACGTCTCTGTATGGCCTTTGTTCCTCGTAAGCTGACCTATTTTCGGATAGACGTTTCGTTTGAGAATTTGCCAATTTTGAGAGACTTATCAAGACGGGAATTATGTTTTTTAAAACAACTAACTTTAAGGTTGATCTGTCGGTCTATTAGCTTTAGAGACATAATCTTATATCATAAGATGATTGCGTAATACAGTATCAGTAGCAATGCTTTCCATTTTGACCAACTATTTATATTTTTCACATTAACACTTTTTCCAAACATCGGTAGCAATTGATTAGAAATTGTTTTCAAAATGATTCCATTGGGTTGTATCCTAAAAAATAAGTTAATGTGCATCAGATAGATTTATAAAAACATATTGAAAACGTATTTTTTATTTTTTCTTTCATTCATTGAAATGTCGCATGACGTCATGCCGTGTTACAAAACACACCACAGCTCCCACTCCGTAACTTTAATACGCTATATCTCAATAGTTTTTGGTTATTTCGACAAAATAAAAAATACGGGTCCTAATTTTTTTTATTATCTACAAGGCGGATTAATTATTTTTTTGATTTTCATACCTTGAATACATCCCTATTGGTTGTAATAGTATTATAATTATTGAGTATAGAAATTAAAAAAAAAGAGAAATGTATTTGTTGGCATTACAGCAATACATTAGAGAATTTTATAAATATAAATTAATGCTTGACCGCAATTCTGCATGATGGTAAGCAGTGATGATGTGATGCAATCGTTGATGGTAAAGCACGCTAGATTATTAAGGGTCTATTCATTCAAACAAAAATTCAGTGAATAGGAAGCAAGACGGCGGTTGAGCGTTAACCCCAGCAATATGACCAAAGTGAGAAAGTGGAGAAGTGTTTCCAGAGGGAGATTGATTGGAGGCCCTCTACGACCAAACTCCCTACACAACAACATTTGGCGTATCGTACCCGGCACACATCGCATTAGCAACACAACCACACTTTGTCTGGTGAGTGGCAACTTATGCCAGCAGCCGATGTTGTGGCCTACCGCCGAGGAAACCCTAAAAAAAGCCTCAGCTCACCCTAATGTCAGATGACAACACAAGGTGTACCATCTGAAGCTGTTTTTCAGCTGCAACCCACGAGTATCATACGCTGGAATAAGAAACACAGATAAGTTCCTATGCTATTTCTACAAAAGCATCAGTGCGTTATACATGTAATAAATTGAGATGGCAAAATATGTAGCATCTACGTAAGCGGGTTCACAGGTTAACAGCTACCAAGTTAAGACGACACGAGTAGCTTAAAATATTAACATTATATTACAGCTCGAATAATAATATTATGGTATGTGCTACTGAGCCCCAAACTAGTCTGTATCTTGGGGCTAGTATAAATTCCAGGATGGAAATTGGATTCAGTAGAGAGGCGTGTGAAGAGGCTGATTGGTGACCCTGATTTAACTCGAGATGGTCTCCAAAGCCTAAAGCACAGGCATAGAGTAGCCAGCCTTTCGGTGTTCTATAGGATATATTTTGGGGAGTGTGCGAGGGAATTGCATCTCCGTTCCACCATCGGATGGCCCGTCATACGGCGAGTTTCCACCCTTACGTTGTTGACACCACTGCGATCCGGTTTTGCTTCCTCTTTTATACCGCGTACATCGAGGGACTGGAACAATTTGCCAGCGGCGGTGTTTCCGTTGGACTACAATTTGAGTGTCTTCAAGGCTAGAGTGAATAGGCTCTTAATAAGCTAGTGCGTTTTACCATCAACGATTGCGTCACTGCTTACCATCAGGCGGGATTGCGGTCAAGCGCTAGTTTATAATTTATTAAAAAAAAAAAACAGATCCTGCACTGCATCTCGCTAGCAGAGTTGACCATGTAACTAGCACATACAGCTTCTCGACATTAACTTTGGGGCAAGTGCCTGCCGGACTCAACAATTGGTCAGAGGATCCTGCCTTTTCTAAGAAGGATGATTGAATTTTAGATCCTATTTCTCATACTTGTAAAAAATATTTTACTATGTTTTTGCGATCGAATGAAGTAGTATTTTATTTTTTATTTTTTTTAATAATTATAAACTAGCGCTTGACCGCAATTCCGCCTGATGGTACGCACTTATGCGATCGTTGATGGTAAAGCGCGCTAGTTTATTAAGAGTAAATAGGTCATTCAGAAAAACTGAGCAAATAGGAAGGAAGACGGCAGTTGAGTGAGGTAATGCAATGTTAAACCCAACAATACGACCAACGATGCTGCGCCAAAGGGAGATTGATCTGAAGACCCTCCACGATCAAACTCTCAACACAACAACATTAGGCGCATCGTACCCGGCACACATCGCAACACAACTGCTCAGATCCGTCCTCCGTACGGCTTCACCAGACATCATGCCGGAACACGACAAATCGTTTGGCGGCAAGGCAATTTTGCTAAGTATTCTCCCTACTCGGGTTTGAAATCATTAAGACTTGTAAGACCATGATACATACCACCGGGGCACTATTACTCATACCAATGGGCTATCAATCCAGAGTCAACCCTTGGAATTGGCAAATTATTACCTACTGGATGTTTTCATTACCTAGAAGCAGATTGTTTTAAAGGCTAGATTTCTGCCTGGTTAACAAGCTCATCTCCAAACCGAGGGGTGAAATATGATGAATTTAACTTTGCGAATCCGTTTAAGGAACTACAAGGTTTTTTATACAGTTTTTTTTAAAGGCGTTATCCCACACTAAGAATGACTTCTGTATTATGGGTGTGTATACAGACATTTTAACACACATATACAAGCAGCCAGACCCATAACAACTACTTGTAGGCCATACAATTATTTTGTTCCGTGCAAGCGGGAATAGTCGTGGTGGTCTATAATATAAGCGCCTGATAAAATAATGGGAGCAATATGTACGACCGCGTTTGCTCCCGTTTTCGCGACATTTTTTGTTACTGCTCTTCTCCTATTAGTCGTAGTGGGATGTTATATAGCCTATGTCCTTTTTTGGCTCTAGAATATCTGTGTACCAAATTTTATTACAATCGGTTCAGTAGTTTTGGCGTGAAAGCTGGACAAACACACAGACATACAGAGATACTTTCGCATTTATAATATTAGTATGGATTTCTAAGTATTCACTGCATGTCACGCGATATTGAACCTTATGCTATCGACATAAGTTGCATTCGTAATAGTATATATAAGTCTGAAATCGCCAACCCGCATTGAGCAAGCGTGGTGATGACGCCCAAACCTTCTCTGTATGAGAGGAGATTTGTGCCCAACAGTGGGACAATAATAAGGTTGATGATGATGGGAATTGAATGAGCAACAGTCGATCGCTCCGCCTCTGCACCGACCATGCCGTTCTCGGTTCCCAGAGATATTCTAATAAATCGCAAAATACTGTTTAAAAGTCGCATTAAACTCCGCAAACAATGGTCTTCGTAATAGGACCTTCATTGTTGTTTTTATGGGTCATATTTAGACATATGAACGAATAACATCGCTTTAAAGCGTTACTGAGAACAACGCAAACAATTGTGGGACCAAATTTCCAGTACTGGAATTCCTGAGGAGTCACGCTTAAAGAATCCGCATTGTTCATCATTGTAAACTTATGACCTGCAGCATGCAGCCTATTTCTCCATATAAACGAGTTCACAGAAGAGACTGGAAAAAGTAATATAACATGATGTCTGGCGACGCCGTACAGAGGACGGGTCTGAGCAGTGGTGTTGCGATGTGTGACGGGTATGATGCGCCAAATGTTGTTGTGTCGGGAGTTTGGTCGTAGCGGGTATCCAGATCAATCTCCCACTGGCGCAGAATCGCCGATCGTGTTGTTGGGTTTAACGTTACATCACCTCGCTCAACTGCCATCCTCCTTCCTATTCACTCAGTTTTTTTGAGTGAATAGGCTCTTAATAAACTAGCGCGCTTTTACATCAACGAATGCATCTCTGCTTACCATCAGGTGGGATTGCAGTCAACCACTACTTTATAATTATAAAAAAAACGAGTGTGCTTATGACCACACGACTGAAGTGAAACTTCTTCGTAGATTTCGTGGGGTTGCGGGGGGTAGGGGGGAGGGGGAGAGGGGGGAAGGGGAGAGGGGGGAGTGGATTCCCTCGGGGCCAAAAGGTCGGGCTCCTCCTCCTGATTCAGGGGACCCCAAACTCGGGTAGTCCACGACCTCTGGTTCCCGAGATAATCCACGGGGAGGTGAGGTAACTAAAGGATGTCGGGGGGGGGGAGGGGGTAGTGGATTCCCACGGGGCCAAAAGGTCGGGCCCTTCCTCGTGAATCAGGGGACCCCAAACTCGGGTAGTCCACGACCTCTGGTTCCTGAGATAATCCACGGGGGGGTGAGGTAATCAATGAGGGGGGTCGGGGTGTTCGCAGCGTCACGTTCTCGAAGAAATTCATAGTTCTTAATCAATCAAGGTACTTAGCTTAATAATTGAGCTTATGAGGCTCGAAAGCAATTTGTACTTTTCGTCCAATTATCGTATTGTGACGATATCTTCAAGCTTCTATGCTTTCAATTATATCAGAAATGTTCAGCAAAAATATATAAAACAATATAAAGGCCAGAACAGAACGAAATTTATAAATTATTTGTGCTCTTAGGTAATCAATTGTTAACAAATCTTAAAAAGATCCAAAAAATATATATTGCCTTCGGCGAGATGCGAACTCACAACTTCATACTCGACTCAATTGTTAACAAATCTTAAAAAGATCCAAAAATATATATATTGCCTTCGGCGAGATGCGAACTCACAACTTCATACTCGACATGTCATGCAATGTTTACATGAGTCAACTCCTTGTTTGTAGTACAGACGAAATAGGACTATACTCTGCTTCCGTTCGCCTTGCCCGATCATTTTTCGTAACGCTTTCGCCAGTTTACTCCCCAAGTCAAGCGTGCCTAAAGAAGTTTCACTTCAAAAAACAGATCTATTGATCAGGTTACGATTGCCACGGCCGGTCCGTGGATTGGTGGCCGTCTGTAAATACCGGGACCCCTCAGTACCTCAATGCCATTTTTGGATCTTTAACGGTCGACCCAAAGCCCGAAAATCTATTAACCTGTCTTATCAACCCTGTAACTGAGTTCTGGAGGTCAGGTAGACGTTTATTTAAGTACATATTCAGTCAGGCGAGGGTATGTTAATCTGCAGGGTAATTGCTTAAAACACTATCAGAATCTATGGGTTTTATTTTGATAGCATAAAAATATTCTTTGCGTTTACATTACACAAATAGTTTATAGCCAGCAATAACACATACACACATGTTAGGCGTCTCTCTGAAGGACCGTATCAGAAATGAGGTGATCCGACAGAGGACCAAAGTCACTGACATAGCTGAGATGATTAGCAAGCTGAAGTAGCAAAGGGCTGGTCACATATGCCGCCGGGCCGACAACCGTTGGTTTAAACGAGTCCTCGAGTGGAGACCGCGTATCGACAAATGTAGCGTACGATGCCCTTGGGTGAGATGGAGCGTCGACATCAAAAAGGTGGCTGGTAGCGGCTGGCGGAGAACTGCTCAGGATCGAGCTTGTTGGCGTGCCCTGAAAGAGCAAGCATGAAAGAACAAAAAAAAATGTTTTATTCTTTTTTTTTTGCTATGCTTTCACACTTAAAATGACAGAATGTATTTATAGGTAATATGACACACGGATAGGTCTATTACCTGAGTTACCATAGAGACGTAAAGTTCGACATTTATACTGGTACATATTGCTAGCTCAGCTACTGTTAAATATTTCTCATTTTGCGAAGAGATCATGTGTCTGCAAAGGAAGACTCACAGGAGACACACTGGGCACTTGAAAAAGGTGCCAAACGATTTGAACCTCCATGAGAAGTGGTCTGCGGGCGGCGGAGTAGGGGTGGCCGTCGTCCAAATCCGCATTGCGCGGATGGTCATACCGGGAGATGGGACCATTTGAGAAATAGCCAGTAGATCCCTGTCGGGGTGTAGAAATTGCTTACCCGATTACTCCCGCCATAGGATCCCGCTCCCGCAATGAATCCGAAATACCCCTCTATCACCGTCACGGTGGAGGAAATCAATGAGGATTACCACAGCGAAACCAAAAAAGCTGGTGTTACCTTAAGTAACAAAAGATACCTACAAAACTAACTTCCTACACCGGTTGTTATCCTAGCTGAGAAAATAAAAAAATGCGTGACAAGCCACACAGAAAAGGCTTCTATAATATTATTCAGTAACAAATCCATCAATCTGCCGTCGCTGTGTCCCCACAACTGAAAAACAAACGTTTCCAATCTTGACCCATAAATATTAACAAGGATTCCAACCCATATATCAAACTTCCGAACATTTTTTTGCTGCCACTACAAAGCACATCCATGAATGACAGGAAGTGGTAGCAAACACAGCATTTCCGCATTCGGAATTGTGTTGTTAGCATCCGTTTCCGGTTGATAGTGTTGCGAACAGTAGCAAAACGGAATTCATAACCTAAATCTATGTTTAAGTCAGTTTTGTATTGCGTTTATATTATTTTAATGTTAATTTTCAGTAGCATTTCAGTGGATTGTAGGAAGTGCATTTGATATTGTATTGTTTTGGGACAACTTGTAAAAAATTATTGTAGTTTGTATTCAGGTTTTTCTCGGTGGTAGGCCATAACAACGGCCGCCGGCAGAAGTTACCACCCACCAGACAAAGCCTTGCCGCCAAGCGATTTGTCGTGTTCCGGCATGATGTCTGGTGAAGCCGTACGGAGGACGGATCTGAGCAGTTGTGTTGCGATGTGTGCCGGGTATGATGCGCCAAATGTTGTTGTGTTGGGAGTTTGGTCGTGGAGGCTCTTCAGATCAATCTCCCTTTGGTGCAGCATCGTTGGTCGTGTTGTTGGGTTTAACGTTACATCACCTCGCTCAACTGCCGTCTTCCTTCCTATTCGCTCAGTTTTTCTGAATGAATAGGTTCTTAATAAACTAGCGCGCTTTACCATCAACGATCGCATCACTGCTTACCATCAGGCGGGATTGCGGTCAAGCGCTAGTTTGTAATATATTTAATAATAATTTACAATATATTATATAATTTATATTATTATTTACTATCATGTTTCATACAATGGCTAGTATATCAAGCTTCGTATTGCCAATTTTAGCTGACCTCATATTTTATATGTTTCTTTTATAATCGGTAGTCCGCTTGAACCGGTTATTTATATCTTCATGTATAGCCGTGCATATCATGTACGTCATCATTTCCTTAGCTGAACTTACTGCAGTTGGCTTTTCAATTGGATACGGATGATAGTTCAGTTGAAGCGACTTCCACAGCCTAGTTACTTGGTAATATGAGCAGTAGTCGCTAGTAGAACAGTGGTAGCGTAGTGGTATCCGTCGTGACTTATAAGTTGTAGGCAGTAGGTTCGACCCCATCAGGCGCTTTCATCATCATCATCATCATTTCAGCCGAAAGACGTCCACTACTGCACATAGACCTCCTCCAAGGATCTCCACGACGACTGGTCCTGCGCCTCCCCCATGCAGCGGTTTTCCGCGATCTTCACTAGGTCGTCGGTCCACCTTGGCGGTTACCTATCCATGCTGCATCTTCCGGTGCATGGTCGCCACTCGAGAACCCGTCGGCCCCATCGAGCATCGGTCCTACGGGCAATGTGCCCGGCCCACTGCTACTTTAGTGTTGTAATTCTTCGGGCTATATCAGTTGCTCTCGTTCTTCTACGGATCTCCTCATTCCTGATTGGACCGCGCAGTGAAACCCCAAGCATAGCTCTCTCCATTGCCCTTTCACTCTCACCAGGGCAGCGGGCAGCAGCTCTTCTTCTGTGGAATATTAAATTCTGCGATCTCCAACCCGCCTGCCAAGCGTAGGGATTATGCTCATGCTATGAATTCACCACTGCTCTCAAAATAGTGAAAGAATACATCGTGAGGAAACCGCCATGTCCTAGTGCCAAAAACTTCGAAGACATTTGTGACATCTACCAATCCGCACTGGGCCAGAGTGATAGATCATGGCCCACTCCCTCTCATCGCCAAGTGCAACGCTCAGTGCCTGTGTCCAAACATTGGGAACAATATAGGCTGCTTGTGTAATGTTTGTATGTATGATACACCTCTCTGCCTCATTCTCGATCATAGGGAAAGGTAAAAGACGCAATGCCGTTACCTTAACATCCTTTCCGATGCGCGATATGTAAAGATTCTGACCAGTCTCCAGACCAACCGCAGCAAGCATAGATTAACCTGATAGATCGACCTGTGTGACTGTTTAGTCATGCGGCCGTCTTCTGCACAAAAAAATCTTGTTACACCACATTTTCTGCCTTATGTCAGTTTAACTTTCATAAGTTCTGACTTTCAGCCTGGTAAATATTTTCGACGTATGAGCAACAGGGTCTAAAGTACAGTCATCCTCCATAGAAAGAGAAAAGAAAAGGGAGGATCCTCCTACCAGATGAGTGTTGTGTCTGGCGAGTGCAAATTGTGTGTATTGCTAGTTGCGCGGTAAGCTCTGTTTGTGAGATGTAGAATCTGCGTGTCATCAGTATGACGCATTAATCACATGTGGCTTTGTAGACACCGCAGCGATATCAAAATGCTCTGCTTACAAAGAGACCAAAATGGTATCCTAAAATCCATAGTAAACGCAGTTTGGTTTGGTAGAAACGACAGAATTCATGACTATCTACTGTCAATATTATCAGTAAACTCTCAAAGAAAACTGTTATAGGAACACCTAGCCTACATCCAAGTAGTAAGTATTAGCTGGATGCAAGCTAGGCGTTCATAGTACCGTCTACTACTACTACCACTAAATGTTGAGCTGTTATACTAGACAGGGGAAGTGAAACAGCTGAAGAGATACCACCTCCTCTAAATGGGAGGCGCAGCACTGGCGCCACCAGAACGCCATTTTTCATGGAACAAATTCGCTTATGTTCTGACGAGCGATGGCAAATGGAATGAAAATAAGAAAAAGGAAAATGAAACAAAAAGATCTACGTTGTTATATGAAATGTCGATCTTTTAAGACCATTTTACAAGTCAATATTTTCTTAGTTTGAATAAATAACTTTTGATTCTAATTTTATATTGAATCATTAGTTTGCTCGAAAACTACAGTCCAACTACAATCCAGCTAGCATTCTAGGACACCTAGTCAACAGAGAGCTTCTAACCACATATTTGTAGAAGATATTTACTCTAGAGTTCTAGACCAATACTGTGTACCTATTCTAGGTAAGACCCAATTAGTTTTTCTTTATATTACGTTAAACTGAACTGTGGTTTGCTTTTTTAATAAAAGTTTTGAATTTCGATGAATTAACAATTTTAATAACACTGATCTGCGTTTTTTTTTTGTCTGAAAAGTTTTTTTGTTAAATGGTTTACATGTGTGTTAATTGTCTCAAAAGTAATAGACAAAGGCAGTCATAATCATATGGATGTCTAAATCTGATTAATGTGATCTGGTATATTGATATATAACCAATGTCACATTTATCAAATTTAGATGATATAGCATTTGAATACGGCATATAACAAAACAGTAAGAGAATGTTTTGTTAGGTTTTATTACAGACCGATATCTAGATGTTTGTGATAAAGTTGTTTAAAATCAAAAACAAAAGTCATTTATTCAAATTAGGCTGAGAATCAGCACTTTTTGAACGTCAATATTACATAAGACATTCTCCCAAAACGCCCAACGATCGACTCTTCCTAGTGCTTTCGCTGAGAAGAAGAAGTGGCAGAAGAAACTCCCCAGCAGCACAGCTGTCTGTTCATTTAAAAAACACATAACTTTATATAATATTATGTATAGTGATGAACACAAGAAAATACAACAACAATGAAATTATTTACCATATGCCAGCTACCACGCCTAAATACCAGCAAAGCAAAAAATGAAGACGACACAGTGCGCTGAAAACTCGTGTGACGTATACATAAATATATGTATATATAAATGAAAATAACTAAATACGAATTACTTACTAGCTTTCCGCCCGCGGCTTCGCTCGCGTGGAGATCGGTTATATCGCGCTTTTAAATTTCCCTCGTGAATATAATTTTTTTCCTGGATAAAAAAGTACTCTATTATTTAATCCGCACTTCTAACTTTACGCCTATGTTACTCTCCTTCTTTTCAACTAACTGTGTGCCAAAAATCAGGTCGATTGATTGCATAGCTACGGCGTGAAGGAAGGACAAACAAACAAACAAACACACATTTACATTTATAATATTAGTATGGATAAGCCCCAAGCATAAAGGGCGTGATAGCTTATCACATATTTTCTTTTTTTTTTATAAATCATAAACCAGCGCTTGACTGCAATCCCGCCCGATGGTAAGCAGTGATGCGATCGTTGATACTCATATTTATGCATTGTAAAAAAAGTAAATTATATGAACTCACTAGCTTTCCGCCCGCGGCTTCGCTCGCGTGGAGATCGGTTATATCGCGCTTTTAGATTTCCCTCGTGAATATAATTTTTTTCCGGGATAAAAAAGTACCCTATTATTTAATGCGGACTTCTAACTGTACGTCTGCAAAATTTCAAAACAATCGGCTTAGTAGTTACGGCGTGAAAGCGGAACAAACAAACTCACTTTACGATTTATAATATTAGGATATTTGGTGTACACATACAAATATTCCAGTAATCTCCCTTGGGAACTTGATGTTTTTTTAGGACCAAAAGTAGCCTATGTTACTCTACATCTTTTCAACTAACTGTATGCCAAAAATCAGGTCGATTGATTGCTTAGCTACGGCGTGAAGGAAGGACAAACAAACAAACAAACACACTTTCACATTTATAATATTAGTATGGATAAAACGTGTCAGTAAGCTAATTCCGGAGAAAGAATACAAACATTGTCTTGAGTTAATCAGAGCGACTAGAAAAAAAAAAAAACTTTCAATGTTGTTTACATCATCATCGATAGCAGAATTCATCCTCTGCAGAATACAGGCTTCTATATCCTTATGCCAATCTTTGAGGAAAAAGCCCCTTTTTCCATCATCGTACTAATCATCATCATCATCTTCAACCTTTTTATTGTCCCACTGCTGGGCACAGGTCTCTCCTCACACAGAGAAGGATTGAGCGTAATCACCACGCTTGCTCAATGCGGGTTGGCGATTTCAGACTTAAAGTCCAGGTTTCCTCAAGATGTTTTTCCTTCACCTTTTAATCAGCCATTGGTGTCCAAGATATACTTAGAAAGTACATATAACTTAGAAAAGTTACATTGGTACTTGCCTGACCTGGAATCGAACCGGCACACTCATACTTGAGAGGCTGGTCCTTTAACCACTAGGCCACCACGACTTCTAGGCCACCACGACTTCTCGTCGTACTAATGAGAAGAAGATTTACAGGCACTGGTATGGTTTTCCGTTGGGAAGTATAGCAGGTATACCACTTCTTTACTGAACCATATATTTGTAAACCTGTGGAGAGGAGGAGAGACCTGTGCCCAGCAGTGGGACAATAAAAAGGTTGATAACGATAATGATGATGAAACTAGTGCGCTTTACCATCAACGATTGCATACCTGCTTACCATCAGGCGGGATCGCGATCAAGTACTAGTTTATAATTATTATAAAATATATACCTATAACTATAAAATCTAGGCAGATGTTGATTGTAATAATTTAGCATTTCTGCATTTAAATTAGCACACAACAACAAGAGTAATGGTGGGCCCCATGCGCGCTCGTGATAGAAGACACACCGGGGTGGTTTTAGTCAGTAAAAGTCTGACATACCCCGTCGCCCACCCCAGGGCGGCGGGCATCCTATGAGGATTTCCACGCGGCAAAAAAAAAAAAAAAAAGGGGGTACCCAATGGCTTGACATATTAGTCATAAATCGTCGATTTAAGTCTAGTCTGGCGTTTAACTTTACATAGAATTTAATCAATTATAAATTTAATCAATATATGTTTTTGGTGTACAATAAAACATTTTTTTTTAGGGGACAAATCCCGCCACACTTTTTCCCACCCACTGCAACTTCTGAAAGCCAGAATCAACAGTGGAGACCGCCAGAAAAACGCCGAGCAATGAAGCTCGACGAGTCCTGGAGAAACGATTCAACTGTCTTGGATCCCGCAACGAAATTAATCAGAAAATAATAGCGGAGGAGTAAGAAAAAAGATATTTTTTCCAGTTCCCTCCATAACAAGCAGGAGACAGAACAGAACTAGGCCAATCGGCACAAAGGGACATTATTTCAACTGGGAGAAACCCAGATTGTCAAGTACCATGGAATAAAATTTGATTAAGTTAATGGGTGCTAAGTAGGTATGTGCTGTTACAATTGATTCCAATAATCGGAAATTGGTTCTAGTTTCTACAAGGTCCGTATAATAATCGACTCCGGATGTAACTTGTACACTATCCAACATAATATTGCGTTCATTCTCCCAAAGAATACACTCCCACAAGATGTGATGTGCGCACTGTTCAAATACAGTACAATAAAATATATAAATAGACGATTTAATCACCATGGAAATTCTCAAAGACTTAGGAGATCTTACCGGCAAAATCCGGGAGAGGATGCGACTATCTCCTGCTCAGCTACCTCCTTTGACCTGCAAAGGAGGTAGCAAATGTAGAGAAGCCCATCCCTTTCGCTCTCACTTTCAACCCTCGATTTACCAGAACTAAAAAATCGAACACATATGAAACCTACCAACCCGAAATAGTCCCGCGCGGTAGATTATATTCCAGTATCTCTTGAAAAAAGGAAGCCTGGGGAAAGCGGAGGGTACATTATAAGCTGATTTACGTATTTTATGTATTCTTAAATATCCTTTTAATATAAATAAATGAATAAAATGAAATAAAAAGGCTACTTCTTATAGTAAATGTTAGTTTTTAAGGTTAAAATCTACTTCTGTTAATATTTGAAGAGAAGATAAATATAAAAATATATTTTATTAGCATTTTTTTAAGTTTTATGTTGGAATAAAAGCTTTTCATTTAATAATATTATGGGAAGTTAGTTTGTAGGAACCCCTTTTCGGGTAAAGGTCTCCTTCTAACCGAGCCAGTTCCCACCTGTTACAATGTCTCCTTCTCTTTCTTTTTCCCACACCCTCAATTTTGTCACTCTTTTTGTCCTTTTTTGATCTTCTAAGAGTGCTATGTGTCTGACCTACTTTCACTTTAATGCAAGAGCTTTTAATATAAAAACCTGAAAATCTTCTGATTTACGTATTTGATATAATCTTAAAAATCCTTTTAATATAGGTACAAGCCTGAAAATCTTCTCGAACTTATAATTTAACTGCGTACACACAAAGACAGTAACTCCATGAGATTTCGATGAGACAAAGGCGTTTATATTTTAGGTAAGGAACACACGTAAATCACCAAAGCCATCATCGGCGTAAACAGAGACATTGTACAGAGCCAATCTCAGTGGCTGTTTGGCATTAATCAGACTATTGTACCCGTGACAATGGACTGTGGAGTAGACGCAGGGTGGAGCAGCGAGCGGAGCGATCTAGTTAGGAGGCACAACTCGCGCAAGTTAAGTGTGCACCTCGCTGGAATGCGACCCCTCTCCCACTTCCCCTTGCGGCGCTCCGAATTCGCCGTAAGCATTTGGTAGCGATAGCATGTTTGTTACAATTATCTAAATACAATTTAAATCCTTTGCTGTTATTACTGTTTCTGTCTACTTTATGCTCTGTTGAGTTTTTTTATTTTTATAAAGTTTGTTTGTTTTTTACATTTTCGTTTTCGGTTGCACCAACATTAACATTTCAGTCCATAATTGCACTATTTAATTCCAAAATGTCATGAGTAAAATGAACTAGTATTATGACGCTTTATCATCAAAACGACGTTTTATCAACATAAAAAAAAAATGTGATTTATATTTTTATAACATTTTACAAACGGTACAATCCGAATGACGTCACAGAGCGAGGTGCACAGTTAACTCGTGCAAGTTATAATCTGGGGGCGGAAGCAGTATTCGTTCTCGGAACCCTCGGCCGTAGGTGGTGGTTTTTAGTCAGTAAGAGGCTGACAGACCCCGTCACCCTACCCCCAGGATGGCGGACAGCCATGATAATTTTCCATAAAGGGGATAAAAAAAACAACGATCTAGTTAGCGAGCGAAGCGATGTATAATAAAAATTATTTGATGCGTTACTTTCATAATATTATTTGAAAAATAACTCTGAATCTTATTTTTTTTTTTATTAATTATAAACTAGCGCTTGACTGCAATCCCGCCTGATGGTAAGCAGTTTGATCGGTGATGGTAAAGCGCGCTAATTTATTAAACCCATTCACTTAAAAAACTTGGTGAATAGGAACAACAACACGACCAACGATGCTGCGCCAGAGGGAGATTGATGTGAAGACCCTCCACGACCAAACTCCCGACACAACAACACTTGGCGCATCGTACCCGGCACATCGCAACACAACTGCTCAGACCCGTCCTCCGTACGGCGTCACTAGACATCATGCCGGAACACGACGAATCGCTTGGCGGCAAGACTTTGTCTGGTGCGTGGTAACTTCTGCCGGCAGCCGTTGTGGCCTACCACCGAGTAACGTTGTGTAAATATTACTATTAATGTCCAATGTAAAATACATTAGAATTGAACAGAATATTCTTTATTATGTCCCCCATGTATGTAAATTACAGATCACGAATATAAAGATTTTACAAAGGGTGGCAAAATGAGCGGTATATCGCTAAGAGCGATCTGTTACAGACAACCTTCAGATGGCATGCCAAGGGGAAGGAGACAAAATATATTGAACATACAATATATACACAATGTATTTATTAAGATTCAGATTTATTTTTATATGTCGAAGAATTAAGCAATTTCTATAGATCCTTATTAAATGAGGATTAAATTTACACGTAGGTGATTTTTCATTCCTCAAAATAATCCATTGAACAACAACGAAACACTAAATGTAAAATACTGGTTTAACTGTTTTTTTGGTTCACCTGGATACGGTTTGACCGAAAGTTGACTTTAACTTACATAGAATCAAAAGGCTTGGCAGATGAATCTTGTGTGTATTCAGACTGTTATATAAATCTTGATTCTTTCCTCCTAGCTCTTACCTGTTCTATGTATGTGGTGAACAATAGAGTCTATAATTATGTTATACTATAATGATTTATCTATGTGCTACCACCGCGCATAAGCTGGATCCAAAAGGTCAGAAATGACTTCGTCCTTCAGCGCGTTCACATGCCTCGAAAGTTGTTGCTCACCATAAAAAAAAAAACAAAATAGAATGTCTCGGTGAATCCACGTGCTTCGATACGATAGATATGCGCTAACCCAACTGATTACGATGGGCAAGGTAGATGGGAAGAGATGCGCTGGATGATAGAGAAATTCGTGGCTGCGAAACATCAGGGAGTGGACTGGTATTACTTCTGTCAAAAAACTGTTCCGACTCGCGGTTGACAAGACCGATTACAAGAAGCTGACGGCCAGCCTTCGGGGTTGAACACTGGAAGAAGATGAATTATGATTTGCCCTGCCAGCTGTATACATGCTATCAATGGTACAGTATATGCATATGTTATATATCATCTTAGCATTTATTCCGGTTGCATCCGCGGCTTTCGCGTTGGAGCTTGGTCCGCTTTCTTGCTCGATTTCCGCCATTTCGCGCGTTCTTTAGCATCCTGTGATGTAAGATTGTTGGCACGCATGTCATTTCATACAACTTCAAGCTAGCTCTTTTTTTCTTGTTCCGGCCCGGTGATGGCGCCATGGCAAGACATTTGTGACCCACGTAACATCGGTTTTCGCAAGACGTGACCGTACCAACGTAGGCGACCTTCTTGCAGTTTGTTCGCTATGTCACGGACATGGAGACTGCCACGGATGTGGGAGTTCCTGATGCGGTCTTTCCGCGTAACTCCACACATCCACCGCAGCATATTAATCTCCGTAACACGCAGCTCCTGCTTGTGTCGCTCAAGCACAGGCCACGCCTCACTGCCATACAGGAGAACAGGTTCAATGCTGGTCTTATAGATCTACACCTTACGCTTAACCGGCATTTTGAGTTCACAAATGACACCTGTCCACTCACGTCATTTTGCCGAAGCTGCGGAAATACGTACCCTGACGTCGTAATCAATGTAAAGCATTTAAACTGTGTGTCTGTGTACTCGACCATGTCTCTCAGACATGGGGTCTGTTGTGTTGTTAGCCATATACACGGTCTTCGCCACATTGAGTTTCAGACCTCCGTTCTCGAGCGAGTCCTTCCACACATTCACACGCCGATCCAACCGATCCCTGTCCACGTCCGCCAGCGCGATATCGTCAGCATACATGAGCAACCAAGCAGGTTGCTCAGGTGAATCCCTGATGCTATCCGACAAGACGTCTAATATCACGCTGAACAGAAACGGACTAAGGACGGAACCTTGGTCGACTCCGACGGTGATGGGAAAGGGTTCAGTGTCACCAACGGTCCTAACAACGGAATCAGAATTGAGGTACATGTCTGGAATTGCATATGTATGGTATATGGTATGTATATGTATAGTAAGTAGTATGTACATGCATCACCTACCGCTGGGCACAGGTCTCCTCTCATACAGAGAACTTGATTAAGCGTAATCACCACGCTTGCTCAATGCCGGGTTGGCATGTACATATATACTGACAATAAATCATTGGGAATTATGAATAACTAAATATCCATCTCTTTATGAGAGGAGACCTGTGTCCAGCAGTGGGACGTTAAAAGGTTGATGATGATGATTAAGAACTAAATTAGTTACACTTACAAAATACAGGT
Organism: Sesamia inferens; assembly: GCA_037179545.1. Classification (NCBI taxonomy): domain Eukaryota; kingdom Metazoa; phylum Arthropoda; class Insecta; order Lepidoptera; family Noctuidae; genus Sesamia; species Sesamia inferens. Next base: position 9,610,466 of record CM073949.1, read on the forward strand.
AAAAATTAAGCCCGCTTTCAGCAAAACCTCAGCTCTACCCCGCTCTGCTTGTATTACTATTTGATATACCGTCTTGATTGCGACGAGACAATGTTTAATTAAAAAACTGAGTACCCAGCAGTGCGACAGTGTACTACTTGACTAAGTAGGTCGATATGTTCATTACGTATCGTGTGTGGCATGCTTTAGAAGTTTTAAAGATTCGTAAATTATGCTTTGCATTTTTTTTTACTTTATTGTATACTAGCTATCCGCCCGCGGCTTCGCCCGCGTGGAATTCAGTTATATCGCGCTTTTTAAATTTTCCTCCGGATTATCAATTTTTTCCGGGATAAAAGTACCCTATTATTTAATCTGGATTTCTAACTTTACGTCCGCAAATTTTCAAAGCAATCGGTTTAGTAGTTACGGCGTGAAAGTGGAACCAGCAAACAAACAAATTCACTTTCCGATTTATAATATTAGTAAGGATATGTATGTACAGTAAGGATGAGTTCATCATTATCAACCTTTTTATCGTCCCACTGCTGGGCACAAGTCTCCTCTCATTCAGAGAAGGATTGAGCGTAATCACCACGCTTGCTAAATGCGGATGCAATGCGGATGCGGATGTAAGGATGAGTTGTTACACCAAAATTGAGCGATAAACTATATTATGTCGTTTACCTTGGGGAGTAAAAACATGCAGATTTTGGGCACTGGATACCCTGGAACACGCTACATATAGCTGACCATGCGAAAAGTAATGTTTTATTAATGGTTATTGCAAATGAAACCCTTATAGGAAATTGAAGTCTTTTAAATTAAAATGGGAAGTCTGTTGGAATAATCGGAATCCGAGGAATGAGTACACTTTCACCCTTTGCTGTGCTAGTTAAAATAGTTGCTGTAATAATATTCCGCCCGAGCTGAGTGGTACACAGTCTAGGGGCATCGAGATCACGCACGAGCATCACCGGAACCCCTACTTTTATTTTTAATTTATGAAAAGGCACCCCAGATAATTCCAAAGAATTTAAGAACTCTACAGTAAATGAGGTACTATGTTTTGTTTCTAGGACTGTGTCTACAGATAAATTTCTTTAGTCATTTTAGTGTCAGACGTTATTCAGTAGTTTCTCCAAATATTTTGTGTTTGTCAAAATATTTTCATTTACTTTAGTAACCGTTTCATTTTTTGGTGCTAATATTGCGCGTTCGCAGAGCCATTGGTCATCATGTATATTGTCGTGTAAGTCAGTATTAACTTTTGTTACCAATTCCGATTCGCTGCCCACAAGAATACAAAACTCTTCCGTTAAAGTTGCATCTACTGTCATTTTCCCATCACCAATTTTTAACAAGGTTTCCGCGTAATGACCTGATTGAATGTCGTTGAATAATCTCACTCGCATGTTTGTGGTTAATTGGAACTTTATGACATGGTCTCATAACTTAGACGATTTTAGGCAAGCTTTTATTTCATCTGCTGGAGTCCCCTTTGTATGACTGGTATTGTTTCCGAAAGTCACCGGTTAATAAAACTACCAATCCTCCCATTATGCTCTTGCAGTCTCTTATGTCCTGCAAAGTCCTATTGAGAGCTTCAATAGCTCAGTGCGACATGGTACACTCATCCCAAATCAATAACTTACACTGATGCATCATCGCGGCCCGACCACTATTTTTACTTTTCTTACCCCCTTTTCTGCCATTCGATGGAGTACATATAACATTGAACGTCGCCAAGCACGTTACCTTTGGTAATGCCACCCATAAGTTTCTGTACTTTTAATCTGAATACTCTCGCTACCAAGTCGTGTCTGTCAATTGGTTTCTGACCTGGCATTAATTCATCGGTAATCTCCTTCCAAGACGGGTTACAAGTGAATGTAACAAAGAAATCGGGACGGCCGTGAGCACGTACGTAAGCAAAAGCATCTTGCGTATATTCGTGTAAGTAGCGCGGGCTATTGATAAAAATTGAAGGGAGAATGACCATCTTTCCAAAATCATTGGGATTTACATTGGCATCGTTACTTACTGCATCTTGCAGGTGAATGTATTGTTCAGCTCGTAATTTCGTTTGGTTTAGAGTTATATAACAGAGCCGCTCGCTCTCTGTTTTAACCCACATGTCCACTAAAAACTGATGGAAAAGTTGCCTGAAACGGGCCAGCAAGTTAAAATCATTCTCACGTAACATCATGTGTTAAGATTAAAAGTTCATACAGGATACTTTTTTATTAGCCATGGGTTGACCTGTAGTTGGGTTGATTATTGGCAGCTCAAAATGATAACCTTCCTGTCCTATGCTGAAAATCAAGGGATAGATGAAGGAACATAGGTCAAAGTATTACCATGCGCAAGGAGGACGATGTCGTGTGATGAAGAACAGTCACCACAAACCACTACAGCAATATCATTAATGAGGGGCGCATTGAATCGTCTCTCGTGTTCTTAGTGCGGATGATCTGCATGATTAACCAATTTGTACTGTTCGTGAGGCATGCAGTAATTATCTTCATCTCCCATGAAATATATCCAATGGATTGTATCGATGCTTACTACTCGCATCGAATCGTTTTTTTTTTTTTTCAAAATATTTACACATACCAAATTTTGGAGGCCCCATTTTCAATCACTCAACAAATGAAAGTGCTTTAAATAAAAAACAAATACTGTTTACTGTTAAAGGTAAGATTTATCAAATATGATCGGGATACGCAGGATATGCGCATCGATAGCCACCGTGGTAGCTGTAGCCAAAGCGGCCGCTGCGCAAGGAGGCGCGGCTTTGATCCCCGCGCAATGCAAATATTTGTATGCATGAATATGAATATTTGCACTGGTCTGGTCGTGCCTCGGAAAACACGTTAAGCCGTTGGTCCGGGTTGCCATACGAACATCTAGTGGCAGTCGTTACGGGTTGTTGGAACCATAAAAAGCCCAACAATTGGTCTAACTGCAATACTTCGATATCGCCTTCGGGTGGAGGTCAGACGGCAGTCGCTTCATGGAAAATATCATAGTTTAGCCAGAATCAGCAATATAGCCAAAATAAGGTTCGACACTTGATGACCAATACTATATCTAAAGTAAAATTATCGATACCTCCATTATATCGCTCCTTCCCTAAGTGGAAGTGCTGAATCTCATAAAGCATACGTGAAACAAATATCTTTCTCATAACTTATGATGAATAAAAAAGACGTTGACATTTGTCGATCTCCCCATTATATACTTAAATTACTTATTAGCTAATACACACATCAAAAGTGTCTAGGGATCAAGCATTTTTATGCGGATTTCTTGAGATTGAGATGTGGCTTTGTAATAAATTTATGATTTTATAAATTTATATGGATCCTTTTTGGTGCATTTCATAATTTGAATCAGGAACTGTGAATCAAATTCGAGTAAAAGATGAAAATCAGCTGTCAATATTTTCCCTATAAAAACATACAACGCATTGAAGACATTATTAGTGCTACTGTTTCCCTACTACTGATTAAAACCAACGTTATTATGGAGCGGCGACGTCATTTAAGCAGGGAAGAAATGCTCAGAGCCGTGGGAATGATAGAAGCTGGTTCCCGGCAACGTACTGTGGCTTTAGCTCTGAATACAAGTCAGAGTGTTATCAGTCGACTTTGGACACGTTACCGAAGCACTGGTACCGTGGCTGAGCGCCATGGAGGACGGTATTGCTGCACCACACGGAGACAAGACCGATACATTCAAATCTTAACTCGAAGAGCTCCAACAATAACCGCCATGATGTTAGCCGTGAGGCTTCATCACTCTTCAGGAAACTTAATTAGCGACCAAACAGTCAGAAACCGCTTGCATGAAGTGAACCTTCATTCCCGAAGACCGCTACGGGTACCACCTATAGCAATGCACAATCGTAGGATTCGATATCAATGGGCTCTTGAACACAGAAATTGGGCAGAAGAACAATGGCGTTTCGTGTGCTTTTCTGATGAGTCTCGTTTTGGTATGAGACCGGATACAAGACGTATACGACACTGGAGAACCCCTGGACGCCAACAGCGATTAAAATCTTGCCAGGAAGTCCATCCTTATAGTGGTGGAACCATCATGGTATGGGCGGGTATTTGGATCGGCTGAAGAACTGAGTTGATTTGGATCAGAGGCAACCTCAACGCTCAAATTTATGCAGAGACGATTGTATCAGACGTCATCGTTCCTCTACAAGTGCAAATCGGTCCCTTATTTCAGTTAATGCATGATAATGCACGACCGCACACCGCAAGAGTTATAAGACAGACTCTCGCCGCAGCTAACATCAATGTCCTGCCCTGGCCTGCTCAGTCGCCAGACTTGAACTCGATTGAGCATGCATGGGATATGCTACAGAGAAGAGCTCTGCCGAATATGGAGGGTATCCAGTCGCAAGAAGACCTTTTTTTGTTATTGCAACGAACATGGGCGGCCATTCCACAGCGTGATTTGGATGAACTCATTTTGAGTATGCCAAACCGATGTTCTTGTGTTGTTAGTGTTCGCGGTAGAAACACGGATTATTAATTGTTTAAGTTACCCAATAAAATTTTAGAGAAAACTGTTATTTCAGTCTTTTTTTCGAACTTTTGTGTTAGTGGTTCAAATGTCAAATATCCCTTTATTAGGAAAATGGCAAATTTCTTTATTAATGCAAAGGTGACTTGGTTTATCGTTACTGTGACAAACGAAAACACTTTATTTGATGAATCCTTAAAGAAAATTTTAATTAATATCAATCAGGAGAAAAGTTATTGCAAAAATATATGTTGATCCCTAGACACTTTTGATGTGTGTAGATCAGATTGTAATGTAAACAAAATGTCTACAATTGTAGTACTTTACAAAGAGGAAAAAAAAAAATAAAGAGATTTGTTATTCTTTTCCTCTGATGGCTTTTCACGCAACCCAGAACAAAAGAGGCTCTTTCCTTTGTAGGCTTGTTTAACCTCGCTTAACATGCATTTCTCTCGCCTTTTAACTATATAATGTAGGAAAGCCGAACGCTTAATACGATACGAGATATTTCACGTTAATTTTAAGCTCAATTTACGCTTGTTACGAAATAACCTCATTTAATAATTAATAAGCGATGGCTGCATATGATGCGCACTAAGTTATACTTTCGGCGTCCATTCGGGACGTCAACCGTAATTAAATTGGTAACATCGACACAGAATTACTTAGTTATAGAGAAGGTAACCTCACCACAACATGTTAAAACAAGCACTCACACACACACATATACGTATATATCCACCATAGAGCATGGAAGCGCAGTGTGTTTGCAAAAGAGTTGGTGCTATCAAAATCAAAAAGTCATTGAATTAAATTAAGATGAGGATCAGCAGTTTTTGAACGTTAATATTACATAAGTTGTAAAAAGTTACACCAAGTCCAACAAAACATTTATGAGTCCTTTGAAATCGGTGAAAAAGGGCTCGTAGTTTGTCCTTATTTCTGGGGTTAATATTGTCAATCTCACTGTTTTTAGTGTAGGTACAAGTGAGTATATTGCCTGATATATTAGATGTTGGCTAAGATAAATTGCGAAACAACCGTGAGAATACCAATATCAATACAGAAATTTCTTAAAGAAACTCTGACACCGAGCTGGTAAATTGTTTGAACAGATCGTTTTTGGAGTTCTAATATCTTGTATGTCAGCGGCTTGGTCCCACGCTAGAATACCGTAGGACATACTGTGGAAATAACTAAAATAGACTAAACGAGCTGTATCAACGTCAGTGTATTGTCTTACTTTTCTAACGGCGTAGGCGGCGGAACTGAGCCTTCCTGCTAGGGTTGATATGTGCGGTCCCCACTAAAGTTTGACCACAAATGGATTCGGCGAAGGAAAATTTAAACCTCGACGCAGACTGTATTGATAAAAATTATAGAAGAAGAAAAAAAGTTGGTGCTGCAAAAATGGTTAGCCTAGTTTTTGGTCGTAGGAAGTCATGCACCTTACCTTTTTTACGAGCTGTTCGGTCGGCCAGCAGAAGTCGAAGCAGCTTGGAGACTTCGCGGATTCCTCACACTCTTGTCGGCAACACAGTTTCACCACAGTTCGGCAAACATGCGTGGTTTTTATGTTCACAGTTCAACACTTCAGTTCCTTTCTCGAAGCCATAAGCACCTCTTTATCTTAAACGATGTTGGGTCCTATGGGTATATCAGCGGCTTTGCTATCAGTTATTTAAAACTATATCTGTCTCATCTAGCCTTTTCCCAACTATATTGAGGTCGGCGAACAGTATAACTGGATTCAGCAGAATACCACAATTTTACATGGAGCAACTGCCTATCTGACCTCCACAACTAAGTAACTAGTTAAAACGATACCCCTTGATAACGGTCCTTTCGAGTTTCGGACTTCTGACTACTCCTAACGACTGTCAAAGATCTAGAAATGACAGCCAACGGCTTAACGTGCTTTCTGAGGTCTCGGTATGTATAGATAGCCATCTACAAACCAGCCGCAGTATGCATAACTTAACCTGATCAATGGGCCTGTGCGGCTGATTATATTTTAGTGCTTAAAACGGCGATGTAACTTTAGAATTTCATTATTTAAGAAGAGCTTGTTGGTAGACGCAGTGTGAAAACACTGGCTGACATTTAGCAACACTGTGTCTTCATAACATGTTTTTTGTGACGACACATATCGTTATTTTGCATGTCTGCCATGTTAAGGAACTTAAAGGATTATTGATAAATATTCTTTATATATCGTTATATTAGTTTTATGATATAAATTGATTTGTTTTAGATAACCTTCAAATTCCTTTGTAGAATGTTAAATACGTAATTCATTATAAAAAGAAATCAAACCTTTGAATTTGATTTTTGTGGTTTGATACATTATTGCTTATCAGCATCCATTTAAGCCATGCGCTCCGTCTGTCTCTTACACTGGAATCATCCCTGAAGGCGTTAAACCGTCATCGTACGGCCCTGTATTAATGAAACTCATGACGTCAATTGCAGTGACGAAAAAAACTTGAAAACTTGTTCAAAGTTTTGCCACTGGTCATCAAAAAAGCCGTCAGTTTCTAAAGGTTGTTACGATTGTTTCACATTGCCAAATGAAAGAGATCTTTATTCTCATTTTAATATGGTTGTTGATGAGTAGCTGCCATTAAAGTCTGTCAAATTAGTTGTGATTTTTATTCTCAATACAATAAGAATCTTGATAGGTTATTGCTGTCAGATGTCAGGTGAACAGACTCCACTCTTACTATAAAACGATATTTTTTGTATATGCGAAATCCGACACACTTGTCCAGTATTTTTAAGTAAAGAATCTTTGTGTAAAATTTCAAAAAGACTTCATGAAAAACTACAAAGTTATGATCTATCTTATCTTACCTGGTCGTCCCAACAAAAATATGGTCAACGAACCGCTTGCCCGACCGCTCCTGCAGCGGCGTGGGTGGGGTGAGGGGGGGGGGGTGGCTTTCTCACGTACCTATCACTATGATCTGGGGTCAGCTGCGTTGCGCGCTCGGTAACCATACTGCATTAATTTCTAAATGTATTTGGGAAAAATATAACATTGTGTAAAAATGATTGGAATCGATTCAGTTGCTTATTTTGAACAAACTATATTCAGATTGAGTACATAGAAAAAATTACGTTGTGTAGTGTGAGTCACAATATAATTATATATAATGCGTGGGTTTTTGATCTCTGTCCGAAACCGACCTTTTGTAACTCTGTGGCATCGATCTGGGAATTGATGTCCCAGCACTAAAGTGACGTATAGATAAGTGTAGTACTTACACGTTTATTTACTTTGTTTTATTTGAGCTGGGATGGAATTTTAATTTGTACTAAACTTAGAAAATTGCAGATTGGTTAGGTATGTTATTTTAAAGTTAGAAAACCTGTACTTAGCCTATTCACTCTAGCCTTGAAGACACTTAAATTGTAGTCAGACGGAAACACCGCCGCTGGAAAATTGTTCCGGTCTCTTGATGTTCGCGGTATAAGGGACGAGACGAAATGCTTCGTCCTTGCCGTAGTGGTGTCAACAACGTAATGGTGGTGGTCATCCGATGATGGAACGGAGTCATGTTATTCCCTTGCACACACTCCAAAATGCATTCTATAAAACACCGACAGGCTGGCTAATCTTCGCCGTTGCTCCAGGTAGGGATGTTATGGATATGAAATTTCGGATACGGATTGGATACGGATTTAGGAATGATTATTATACCAGATACGGTTACGCATACGGATAATAAATTATTTCGGATTATCCGTTAGTTTTGGTTACGGATATTATTTTTTTAAGGAATTTCAAAAGTAAAATACAAATAGGTAATAAAGTAGTTTTATTTAGTTTTTGGCAGGTATTTCAATCAGTCTGTGAGGTCGTCGTGAATCGGTAATTTCATCAAAAAATAACCAAACTGCACTCGACTTAGGACGCATTTTGTACAAGTTCAATCGATATCGTAACACAACACATTTGTCGAACTATTTGCTATTATAGAATTGGTCACAAGTCAGTTATTTACGAGAATGTTATGACGACAAAAGAAGAAAAAAACAAACAATGCGCGTAGCTTGTGTGTGAAAACAACTTGTCATAACGTGTCTCAATTAGGCTCCGCCCCTATCCGATACTATGCGAAACTTTTATTTCGGATTCGGTTACGTTACGGATGATTTTTTATATCGGATATCCGATAGTTTCGGTTACGGTTACGGAGCTCCCTAACATCCCTAGCTCCAGGCTCCTGCTAGGAGATCATTTTGAACCAAATCTGGGTCGCCAATTAACCTTTTCGCGCGCTAAGTCGTAAGTAAGGTAAACCTTGAAAGACTCAGATTCTGCTAGTCTTAGGTAAATAACAATAATAACATTTATTTATGTTCACAATAGTCTCACAATGGGCCTCATACGAAGGCTCAGAGTCACAAAAAGGGCAATGAAAAAAGCTGTGCTCGGAGTTTCTCTGCGTGATCAAATTAGAAATATGGAGATCCGCAGAAGAACCAAAGTCATCGACATAGCTCTGCGAGTCGCTAAACTTAAGTGGCAGAGGGCAGGGCTCATTGCTCGTAGAATCGTTGGCCGATGGGGCAGTAAGGTTCTGGAGTGGCGGCCAAGTACTGGAAGACGCAGCGTAGGGAGGCCCCCAACAAGGTGGACCGATGACCTGGTGAAAGTCGCGGGAAGCCGATGGATGCGGACAGCACAGAATCAGCGTGGAAAGCCTTGGGGGAGGCCTTTGTCCAGCAGTGGACATCGATAGGCCGAAGAAGATGATGAATAATATTTATTTATTTTCATGTGAGAAGAGTTTGATAATTTCCCATACAAAAGAAAAGACTAATCAGGTCTTATTGGAGGGTATCTTACTGCCCAGTAAATGGGTTATGAAAGTCAGATAGGCTGTCGCTCCATGTGGAATACTGATGTTCAGCTGCATCCAGTTAAACTCCAATATAGTTGGCAAAACGGCTAGGCAGATCATTGTGACAGTCCTAATGTTATGATAATCTTCTTCTTGGTCGTGTACTTCTTTACTGAAGATCAGTCCGTCCGTCAGGGGGCTTCACATCTTTGTGTAAATTTAGCTGAACCTCGCGGTTCCACATGTACATCACACTCGTCTCCACAGAGTAGGCAACTCGTTCATGGGTCAATGTATACACTTTTACAACAAGCTTCCCATGGACATTCGAAACTTACACATTAAACTATTTAAAAACTATATAAAGGCCAAACTTTGCAAAAAGGGGTATTATAAAATCACAGATTATTTAGAAGACAAAAAAGCTTGGGACTGAGCTGCTCGCTCTGTTAAGCGTTGTTATTAAGCAATATGCGTAATTATAAGGTAAATTATTGTAAACATTCTCATTTTTAATGCCTGGACTTGAAAAAAGACGATAATCCCTGAGTTTGTTTCGGCTATTTCTTCTCAGAGGTAGTCAGTTAGGAAATGCCGGCTTCATCTAGTTAAAAAAAAAAGAAAAAAATACATGACGTGTAAAAGTGATCGGTGATCCTACTTGCTTAATAAACGATTTCATTTTATTTCATTTCATTTCCAGTTTTCATGTTTCTATCCTTTGGGTAGATAAAACTATGCAATATGTTAATCCTGGATAAATATCATCTGTTTGAAATGCTTTAATTGCAGTGTTATGACTATGTTTTATGGCTTTAATGTAAAGGAATTCTTAGCCGTGTTGGATCCTGACAGATATATTTAGAATGTTAAACGCATATTGTAAAAAATGCAGAGTGCTCTCTAACAAAGAAATCTTTCACTTGTATTTCGCCCACGCACTATTTTCTTTCACTCAAGTTTCCGTTACATGCACCTGGTGTAATCAATAAATTATTCTCGATTAATCAGTTCACAGCCTTGCAAGGTATCATAAGCTTTCTGAGTCTCACAAAACATCTAAACATCTGCATTATGATTAAATCATTATTTCCGATTATGTGTAGGAAGTGAATTCTATTGTTGCCAGAGTTCATTCGATATTGCGCGCGCGACGGTTTGAGGTGCAACTATTAACATGGCTATTACAACAGCGCATCGTGGCATCAAATAAGTTTCAAAATAGAGACTTTAATTTAAAAAACAAAAGCACGACTCAGTGTAATATTATTTAGGTATTTTTTATTTATTACTTTATTAACACAAACTATTCCTTTACTTTTTTAAACGTTGTCCCACAATGACCGGTCTTTTGCTGAACGTATCCATCGATTTCCAGTTTATCAGGTCATTGGTCCTCCTCGTTGGGGGCCTCCATACGCTGCATCTTCCGGTACGTGGCTACCACTCCAGAACCTTACTTCCCCATCTGCCAACGATTCTACGAGCAATGTACCCGCCCACTACCATTTAATTTTCTGCGACTTAAAGAGCTATGTCAGTGACTTTGGTTCTTCTGAGGATCTCATTTCTGATTCGATGTGCGCTAAGAAATTTCGAGCTTGATATTTGATGTTGTTTAAAAGTCAATCAATTGGCCTGGACATAAGTAGGAAATAAGTTAGTTCTGCTTAAGCCTACTGATTTTGTCGCACAAAAATCATTAAACAGCAAAAATGGTACCATCTCTTAGTAGCCTTAAGGACTTCCTTCTTAAACATTTATTTACTGACAGCAGTAAAAAACAACTCAAGTCCCATCTGAAACTGGCTCAGTAATAAAAAACAAAACGGAGCGCACTTGCGACGTCAAATACTTGGCGCTTTATTAGCAATACCAAAGAATATGAAAACTGTACAGATGCGTAAAAATTTTACTTTACTCCGTGTTTATGCCAAGTCTTTAACCAATGTTTGTTACCGGTGATGACCTGTGGATCAGAAAGGTAATCCCTCACTATGGACCTCATAAGCACCACAGAGAGCAATGGAAAGGGCTATACTAGGTGTTACGCTACGTCATCTAATCAAAAATGAGGCGGTTCGTAGCAGAACGAAAGTTGCCGATATAGCCCAGCGGATAAGCTCTTTGAAATGGTAGTCAGGGCAGACAGGCTCTTGACTGACGACCACGTACTGGCAAAGGCAGCGTCAGGCATCCACCGACTACATGGTAGGAGGGGCTGACTAAAATCGCAGGGACGCAATGGACGCAGGTCTTCCATCGCGTCCCTGTGATGGGACCGGTCTTTCTAGAAATCCTCCATCCCCTGGAAGTCAGATAGGTAATAACTCAATATAAAATATTAGTATTCAGTGGAAACCAGGTAGACTGAAAGTCGACCCCACCATAGATGGGAAAAACGTTGAGCTGATGATCATGGATTGCTACTAAGAAATCTCTGATGGAAGAACTCGATTACTCTGTGCAACCTGGGGAAAGCATAATAACATTAGTTTGGAGGAGTGACACTTCTGCGTATTTAGTTTCTATGACAATACTAGAACACTGCACTTTTAAATCGTCCTGCACTGGCTTACAAAGGAAAGGGCATTTGTTTTATATTATGAGAAGTAGTTTTTATTTATTGTAAAGCTCAGTGAGTGTCAGTTCATTACTTAATACAAGGGTTTTAATCGATTTCATTCCACTTCTTACTCGTCTGATAGTTGGTCGATTATCTCAAAACTTATAAAAATAGAGGGCAATGCTTTCTGCCAAGCTTTTTTCTCATTAATACTGCATAACACTTACCCAATAGAATTGACTTAAGTAGAAGTGGGCGGGGCACATTGTACTTAAAGCCGATGGCCGATGGGACAATAAAATTCTGAAGTGACGGCCAAGTAACGGTGGACGCAGCGTAGGGAAGCTCTCAACAAGGTGGATCAAGATCATGCAAGTCGATCTTGTTTACTTGGCTATACCTTAAGAACGCTAAAATAGAAACTATCCCGAAAAGAAGTGCAATCATTATATGACAAAGTACATAAAATAGGAAGGTAAATAATCAGAAGAGTGATCAGAATCAAAAGGCTCTTAGGATTGCCACGGTGTATGACACTGCTAATAAAATTCTTTGGTCAACAAATAGGTCACCCCTCTGATTATATAAACAGTTGACTAAACGCTTGGCGATATCTTGAAATAGTTAGTATGCACTGGGACCTAGTGTTTCAACCCCAAACGGCTTCAATGAATAAGTTCCAAAGAGATTGGAGATTGCATTTACGCTGTTTGAGGTTTTCTACCAGCCAAGTCATTCCATTTGGCCTCAATCCATTACTGTCTGCCAAGCTATCGGTGTTTTAAAACAGCTGGAATTAAAAATGAGAATTTAAAAAGCTAAATTCTAATTGCGTTGTATCTAAAGCTAAACAATGATTTATATAATTATCTGCTAAACAATCATCGCACCTACAGTAGTCGTGCGTCCAATACCTCTCCACCAAACTATAGAACTGACAAGAACTAGCAAACAATACATATCGTGAATGTAATCCTCTTTTTATTCCAACAACACCTCGAGTTTCTCTGCGTGGGAGGAAATAACCAATTTAGCTTAAACTGGACAAAAAGTCACATACATTATAAGTTTTTTTCAAATCAGAAGATAATGCCCTTCATTGTTTGTGTTTCATAGTAGGCATAATCAAGATCATCAGGCACAGCCAATGTTGGGACATAGATCTCCAATCTCAATTCTGTACGATGAGATGGACTACCTACTGAGTCAAAATACACGAAAAAAAACCCGTTTTTGTATGCCCTTGTAATTATTATTATTTTGAACATTATTTATTTGTTGGTAAGAGAAAATATCAGTTGTCTATTTATTAAGAAAAAAATATAAAAAGAAAATACGTTTTATTACGGATCATGAAATATAGGCGCTGACAGATAGATGGACGGACTGAAAGATGGCCGAAGGGAAAGTCAGTCACAGTAGTAATAGAGTTAGTCTTGGTAATATGCGAATTTTGTAGGATTTTTTTGGATGGTAAATCTAGAAATGAACTCTCCCGCTCGGAGTGGAGCAAAATAGCGTGACAGCCTTTTACTGACTTAATTACATCTAGGAACACAGGTGTAATTCAACAACAACTTCTTTAGAACAACCCACGGCCCAAACTTTGTAGACCTAGCTTAAACCTGTAGACCAGTTTTTGTGTTAAGAACCTACTCTTTTTTAACCTATTGCATAGCTTCTACCGCGGCGGACCTTGAGCGTGGAAACTGAATTCAGAAATTTCCTAACGAAAATAACCTAACTCCGACCGGCACAGTGGTGCGGTGTTGAAAGCCGTGCATCGTCTAACGTCGTTTCAATTCGGCAGTCTTCGGCACGGTGTGTTTGTGTGCGTGCAACTGCATCTTTTGATAACAATTTATAGATTTTCAATAAGAGCATGCATATTGCATGGCGCGAATTCAGTTCTACACATTTGAGAAGTTAATGATTGGCGCGATGTGCTAAACTTGCAAATCATTTTCACTCTGAAATAGGTCTTCTTTAAGACATAAAATTATAAAATACAAAATAGTTCGTTACGACGCGGCCGACACTAAGTTTATATTTCGACATGGGTATCGTGATAAAGGTTTTCAGGGGTGTAGATCACTAAAATGATGTCATTTTTGAAATCCAAGATGGCCGACACAAATTTTATGATATTTTAACATGGGTGTCGTAACAATGGTTTTTGGGGCGGTGAGCACGAAAATGACGTCATTTTTTTAATCCAAGATGGCTGTAATAAAATTTCATGATATTTTGACTTGAGTCTCGTGAAAGTGGTTTTCGGGGTGAAAATGACATCATTTTTAAAATCCAAGATGGCCGACATCAAATTTTCTGAAATGTTGTCTTGGGTGACGTGACAAGGATTTTTGGGGGAGCTGATCACGAAATTGACATCATTTTTGAAATCCAAGATGGCGGACATCAAATTTATAAAGAGACTTTGACGTGGGTGTCGCGATAGAGGTTTTAGGAGGCGCTCATCACTAAAATATAAAAGAAAAAAAGAAAGGAAAAAAATACTCCATAAATAAAAAAATAAATAATTATAATTGCATAAGTTGATTAAAAATGCTATACACTAGCTTTACCGCGGCAGTCCCCGAGTGCCAATAGTCTTTTTTTTTTGTTGTTGGATGGAAACCTTCAATAGACACCCGAGCTTCAGGCAGTGATCGATCGTGGATTGAGTATGGGATTTTTACCACTCTAAAATAACACCCACTCTCCAACTCCAGAACCCCAACTGTACAACACCTATAAGGCATATCCCTGGGGAAACTGTAAAGGGCCCCCATCGCTATGCACGGTAGCACGTGACTACTGTTACCGAGTCCTTGTTGACAGGCCTCCGCTGTACCTACTCTCATACTTTCTGTAATGTGGAAATAACTGAAAGAGTAACTGGAGACTTTTTTGCCGTCTCTTTTCCAATAGAAACGCCCATTTAGAACCATGCACCGAGCTTTAATCATCATCATCTCAGCGTTAATCCCAGTCGCATCCGAAGCGATTTGTCGTGTTCCGGCATGATGTCTGGTGAAGCCGTACGGAGGATGGGTCAGAGCAGTTGTGTTGCGATGTGTGCCGGGTACGATGTGCCTAATGTTGTAATGTGTTGGGAGTTTGGTCGTGGACGGTCTTCAGATCAATCTCCCTTTGGCGCAGCATCGTTGGTCGTGTTGTTTTAACATTGCATCACCTCGCTCAACTGCCGTGTTCCTTCCTATTCGCTCAGTTTTTCTGAGTGAATAGGCTCTTAATAAACTAGCGAAAAAAGCTTTCAGTTTCGGAGTCTGGGGTCCGCTTTACCAGCCTAATTGCTGATTTTGGCTAAACTTAGATATTATTATTATTTATTCGTGAAGCGACTACCGTCTGACCTCCACAACCCAAAGGTGATATCGAAGTATTGCAGTTAGACCAATTGTTGAACTTGTGGAGGCTCCATCAACCCGTAACAACTGTCATTAGATGTTCGTATGGCATCTGGGACCAACGACTTAACGTGCTATCCGAGGTACGACCATACCAGTGCAAATATTCATATTCATGCATACAAATATTGCACTGCGCGGGATCGTCTTCGCCTCCTTGTGCAACGACCGAGTTTGCTACCGCTACGCCACGAAAGCTCCGTGTCACCAGGCTTTAATGATCCTCATTATTGATTGGTCAACTTTTGACATTTTGACATAATTTACTTTTGTAAATCCTTGCCTCTTTTCTCATACCTAACCCGTATAAATACGTGTCACATTCTCGCTTGAACCAACGACCTTGCGCAAAGCTAATCTAGCTTTATGCCCAGGATTTAGGAACGTAAGCGAATTACCTAAATACGGGTGTAAGATTATTAGATTTATGTAGGTGATACAATTAGACTTGGTTTTGAGAGATAAGGTTAGGTAGCAAACTCTGATTAGAAAAGGTAAAATAGGTTTAGGTGGTCGAAGTGGAAATAGTAGACAGATCTGATTTCGCTCAAAGTCACACAAAGGGTAATGGAAAGAGCTTTATTCGTAGTTTCTCTGCGCGATCGTATCAGACATGAGGAGATCCACAGAAGCATCAAAGTCGCCGACATAGCTCTTCGAATCGCTAAAATTAAGCGGCAGTGGGTGGGGCATATTGCTTGTAGAACCGATGGCCAATGGGTAGAAAGGTTCTGGAGTGGCGGCCACGTACCGAAAGACGCAGCGTAGGGAGGCCCCCAACAAGTTGGATGGATGCGGGCCGCACAAGGTCATCGTAGAAAGCCTTGGGGGAGGCTTTTGTCCAGAAGTGGACTTCTATAGGCTGAAGAAGAATAAGACGCGATAAAGAAGGGCAATCTGTTCGTCAGCCTATGTATGTATGTATGTTCCTATTGAGCACTATACAGACTAAAAGCCACGGCCGATTTTTATGATTCATACGGCAATCTCTCAGTCCCGCGAGTGTTACTATAGACGTGGAATTTTTAAAAAATCTAAATAGCGATCATAAGATTTACACTAGAAAATGAAAAAAAAAGAAATACAAAATTCAAACTGGGTATGTATCGTCAAATAGGAATTAAAAATTATCAATAGTTTTCTTTCCTCACTTTCCAATTCGAGTTACTTTTATTTGTTAAACAACTTTGAATTGAGCCGTTGTCGATCTCAGCTCGCACATTATTGGGAAAAGCCAAGTCTACGTAGCTTTGAGGGTTAGGTCTTTAGATGGTTTAAATATAATCAGTAGTTAGGACCACCACAAGCTACAAAATAATCCGCATGATTCTAACTCTCTCAATGAAATGACGATATTGTGAAATTTATCGTCAAATAACTGCAATAATATGTATTTCTCACAGCCTAAAGAGCAAAAGTAAGTCGTGGTGGCCTAGTGGTTAAAACACCAGCCTCTCAAGTATGAGTGCGCGGGTTCGATTCCAGCTCAGGCAAGTACCAATGTAACTTTTCTAGGTTATATGTACTTTCTAAGTATATCTTGGACATCAATGACTGAAGGTGAAGGAAAACATCTTGAGGAAACCTGGACTTTAAGTCTGAAATCGCCAACCCGCATTGAGCAAGCGTGGTGATTACGCTCAATCCTTCTCTGTATGAGAGGGGACCTGTGCCCAGCATTGGGACGATAAAAAGGTTGATGAGGATGGAATAGCAACTTGTACCTAAGTATACCTAAACTTGATATTAATTGGGTGGATTTTAGTCAGTAAAAGTCTGACACGCCCTTCCGCTCCGCCCGGAGCGGGAGAGGTCATTTAAAGATTTCCCATCCTCAAAAAAGGGTGGTAAAGCGGAAGGGCAACTTTATGTATATGTGATATATAATTTAGTTACTTTTTTGATAGAAATCTGCATAACACTAAAGATAATTTTTACTTTAATGTCTAAAAGTAAAGAGAAGCAACACTACAAAGTTCCAATATAAATAATAAAAAAAAAAAATCTGCACCTAATTTAGTGTAACACTAAACCTGTTCCCCTAACATGCAATGAAATCCAATTGATTTGGGACCTCATTTAAACAAAATGCAACATCCACAGACTCACTCGCAAAGCTATAAAACATCGAGTAGCAACTCGAATAGGCTCCATTAATCGATTTAAATTCGATATAAACTAAACTTTAATCGTAAATTAAGGTACTGCACACTCGTAAATTTAATCGTAAAAACAAATCGAATCGGGATTTGATGTTCTAAACTGTGATTGGCGGAATTCGTAACGCTCTTGTGTTTTGGAAATTCCTAATTCAAACGTAATGGAATGTAATGTTCGATTTGCAGTTTGAATTTAATACAATTATTTTGCATGGCCGCTCATTCAGGTGAAATTGTAGGATAACAAATGAATCCCATAATTGTCTGCCTTTTTCAGTGCTTCTGAAATAATTAATTAACAACTATACAGTATGTTAAGAAAACCCTGTCCGACCCATAAGGATAATAAAGGTTAGGTAAACACATGACCAAATATAATATAAAGTTTTACGTAATCATCATAATACCAATACAAATGAATTTTAAAATAATCTTTTTTTCCCGCGAATTAATTCCAACTTCCCCGAAATTTGATAATTTTAAAAAAAGTGACAACACCGGTATTATTATGAGCGAATAGCGATGCGACCACGTGCCGCGTGCCCTGCCGCCCGCCGCCCGCGGAAGGGTGAACGCATATTTATTAATTTACCACTTTTTGCGAAATAATATTTATTTTTTTTGGGGGATATTTTTTTTTTTTAAGTTTAGCCCGGTTTTGTATCCATTAGTAGAATCAATTATCGATACCTAACAACACCTTCACGGGTCGGACAGGGTTTTCTTAACATACTGTATAATAATTTGTAGCAACCCGTATAACAAATCAAATCTACCACTCGAACCCAGCGCTAATGGTTGATTACGGCCCAGTCCTTCTCACTGAGCCTGTGTCCCAGCAGTGGGAACATTATAGGCTTATTATATTATAAACTAGCTGTTGACCGCGACTCCGTCCGCGTGTTGATATAAAATAAGCGCCTGTTAAAATAATGGGAGCAATATGTCCGTCCGCGTTTGCTCCCGTTTTCGCAACATTTTTTATTACTGCTCTGCTCCTATTGGTCATAGCGGGATGTTATATAGCCTATTACAACAACACAACAATGACAACATTACAATCGGTTCAGTAAATTTTTTGGAGTCCAACCTGATGGCAAGCAGTGATGCAATCGTAGTTGGTGAAGTGGAATAGTTCATTATGACTCTATGTTCATTATGATGATGTATTTGGAGTGAAAGCCAGACAGACAGACAGACAGCCAGACAGAGATACTTTCGCATTTATATTATTAGTATGGATTATATACAGAAGACAGTATAAAAATTTGCTTTTTTTGAAATTTTGTTGGTAGCTCCGATACCGCCCTATTAAAGAAAAGTGTTATGTGTATGGGCCCGATTATCTTTAACAAACTACCCGACGTAATAAAAACAGAGACATTTTCATTATTCAAAAGGAAATTGACGATTTTACTGATAGAGAAATGTTATAACTCAGTGATTTTTTATCAGATGAGAAGTTAAATTGATAATGTGACATCTCTGTATTACTGACTTGTAGTTCTGAACTGTACCGATGGACCATTAACCGGACAAATTTTTTTTTGACTTGAGGTAATGAATTGTGTTGTTTTTAATTTCATTTGAAATGGTCAATTTTGTTTTGCATGCCTTGGTTAAGGTAGTCAGTATTAAGACCTTTCAAAAACTAAATATCTATATTTTGTACCTACCTACTATGCAAATAAAGAACTATTCTATTCTACAAGACTTGGTGCTTAAGTAATAATAGCCGTACGGGTTAATCGATCAGGTTAAGCTGCGGTCGGGTCTCTCTGTGGATGGATGACCACCTATCCACGAACCGTCCGTGGAATTTATGTTACGCGGTCTTCTAACTTTACGGTAACGTCTTTACGTGACCTCATGACGCCACACTGTGCGGTTGCCGAAGTATCATCAGCTTCTTTTAAAGTATTCGTTGTAAGCTGTTACTTTCAATATTCAGATCCTGTTACTCCTCATATACATAATCTCCGTCATGTCTTGCGGTCACTCGCGGGCTGCAAAGTTATCGTTGGCGCGGATGTCAACGCGTCATCGTCTCTGTGGTATGGCAAGGTTCGGGCCACCGATACCGAACCACTCTGCGCTGTTGAGGATTTCATTGCTGAGATGAACCTATCGATTCATAATACCCCTGATGCACCACCTACTTTCTGCAGCCAAATGGGCGAATCTTGTATTGACGTCACACTTTCAAGTGCGGACGTACGTTTGGATAGGTGGCGTGTCCTACCGGACGCGTCTTGTAGTGATCATCGCCTGATCGTGTACGAATTTGTTCCTGGTTATATTCAGGGTCCGTCTCATATTCCCGGTAATTTCAGATATAGATGTAAAGGCGCGAACTGGGAATTTTTCGGCTCGCTTTTTGCGTGTCACGCCAAAGAATTCACTCGGGACGGGCTGTCAGCCGAAGAAAGTGCTGACATTATGTCAGAAACTTTTACCTACTGTTCTGACATTGCCATTGGTCGCGGATCTATGACCAATATTCGTAGATGTGACTGGTGGAGTGATTATTTAGTTGAACAGCGTAAAAGATATCGCAGAGCGCGTAGACAGTTAAATAAACTCAAGAGCCGAAAGATTACTGGAGATCTTCTTACGTTCGCTTTAAATGCTTTTAGAGTTGCCAAGTCACGCTACAAAGCATCGGTGGAAAAATCTAAGGGTAACTTGTTGCGAAAAATCGTTGATAAACTTGACAGGGAGGGTCCGTGGTCTCCCTTATATCACGAATTTAAAGCTAACAGATCGGTCGACCTTGCATACGTTCAAAACATTAAAGTCAATGATAAGCATACCACAGGCATAGAGGAAACAACAGAAGTGCTAATTAATACACTTATCCCTGATGATTCACCGGCTAACGATAGCGACTACCACCAACAGATTCGAGTGTGGGCTCCTGTGCCACCTGAATCACCAATGTCAGACGTACCATCTAATGACGAATTTATAAATATTGTTAGAAAACTACGGGTCAACAAATCATCAGGTGAAGATAAAATATCTAATAGGATGATTAAAGAAGCGTGTAAAACAGCGGGTGATGCCATCTTAACTGTATACAACCGATGCATTGCTGAAGGCGTTTTTCCTCGTAAATGGCGACGCGGTTTCATACGAATAATACCAAAGTGTGGTGACAAACCACCGGATGATCCGAAGTCATATCGTCCTATCACACTTCTACCATCTTTGGGTAAACTTCTTGAGCGCCTCATCGTTCCACGTTTACTACTGAACGGTCCAAAATTCCATAATAATCAATATGGCTTCACCATAGGTAAATCTACAGTCGACGCGGCGCTTTCTGTCAGAAGAACCGTTAACCAATCTCAAAACAAGTACGTAATTGGGATCTTCCTGGATATTTCTGGGGCTTTTGTTAACGCCTGGTGGCCTATGCTGTTGTTAAAATTAAAAACCCGCGGTTGCTATAGAAACATATATAATCTCGTTTACTCTTACTTTATAAACGGTTCCGCGGAACTTAAGCACGGTCATTTTTCTAGTACTAAAACACTAACCATGGGATGTCCTCAGGGTTCAGTTGTCGGTCCTTATTTATGGAATTTGGGTTTTGATGACTTCCTCGCGATCCCGCTTCCTTGCGGCTGTTCACTTACTGGTTACGCGGGCGATGGCCTACTGCTCATTCAGTCAAGTACCCGAGCTGGACTTGAGAACTTGGCCAATACTTGCCTAAATTTAATATCTCAGTGGGGTGATCGTAACCGCCTAGCGTTTGCGCCACATAAAACCTATCAACTTCTACTAAAAGGTAATCTTAAATCATTGCCTACTATTAAATTTAACAACGTTCCCATTAAAAAACAGCAATCCGTATGCTACCTTGGTATGATCTTAGAAAGGAATTTTTCATTTATAGAACATATAAAAATAGTTGGTGAAAAAGCTAAAAGGAACTTTTATGCCCTAACTAGAATATCCAAAGCAACTTGGGGTCTATCATTCCTAACTTTAAAAACTATATATGGAGCTACCTACTTAGGATGTATGTGCTACGGTGCACCTGTTTGGGCCGATAGGGCCAGCATAGGGGCGGCACGACGTAAATTGCTTCAAAGCCAACGTTTGGCATTGATATTTTTATGCAAGGCGTATAGAACGGTCAGTACTGAAGCCTTACCGGTACTGGCAGGTGTACTTCCAGTCGACCTTGAGGTACAGCGACGTGCTTCAATGTACTACTCCGCGAGGGGGGAGGCCATAGACACTAATTTTGTTACACAACGCGACTTTAATAAAATCTCTAGATTATTTAAACCTCAGACTAAAGTCTGGGAGGACCTCTTATCCGAATGGCAAAGTAGGTGTAATAATTCCATCAAGGGCCGGGCCTCCATCTATTCTTTGCATCCGTTGGCGATCGGCTGGCTAAGACATGGCTGGACCACCATGGTTGACCACTGCGTTGCCCAATTTCTCACAGGTCATGGCAACTTTAAAAATAAACTGTATTCTTTTAAACTTGTTCCTTCCGCTTTGTGTCAGTGTTCTACATCGAACTGTGAATTTGAATAGTCCGCACATCACATCTTGTGGGAGTGTGTTCTTTGGCAGAATGAACGCAATATTATGATGGATAGTGTACAAGTTACATCCGGAGTCGTTTATTATACGGACCTTGTAGAAACTAGAACCAATTTCCGTGCGTTCAGACGCTTTTGCAATACCTATTATTGGAATCAATTGTAACAGCTAATACCTACTTAGGACCCATTAACTTAATCAAATTTTATTCCGTGGTGTTTGGCAATCTGGGCTTCTCCCAGTTGCAATAATGTCCCTTTGTGCCGATTGGCCTAGTTCTGTTCTGTCTCCTGCTTGTTATGGAGGGAAGTGGAAAAAATATCTTTTTTCTTACTCCTCCGCTATTCTTTTCTGATTAATTTCGTTGCGGGACCCAAGACAGTTGAATCGTTTCTCCGGGACTCGTCGAGCTTCATTGCTCGGCGTTTTTCTGGCGGTCGCCACTGTTGATTCTGGCTTTCAGGAGTTGCAGTGGTTGGGACAAGTGTGGCGGGTTTTGTCCCAAAAAAATAAAAAAATAAAAAAGAACCGTCCGTGGACCACCACATATATAGACGATCCCTGTTTCAGAAAGCACGTTATTCAATGCTCCCAAAAGACAGGTGTGTCTTTTCACCTCCGAAAGGAGCTCGTTCACCTTGGCTCCTACTTTTCGAAATGTATCCTTGGAATGTACCGACTTCAGCTTTTGGGAGTTGGAGATTTCCTCGAACCTAAACTTTGGGCGGTTGATTGAGTCCAAGGGCAAGGTGGCTGCCAGGAAACTTGGCGTTATCGCAAAGGTCAGGCAGTACTTCATACCAGGGCAGCTTCTAAAGTTGTACAAAGCACAGGTCCGTTCTTGTGTGGAGTACTGCAGCCACATTTGGGCTGATGCTGCTAAGTGTCACCTGGCCACTTTAAATTCAGTGGAGAGGGATGCGAAGAGGCTGATTGGTGACCCTGATTTAACTCGAGAGGGTCTCCAAAGCCTAGAGCACAGGGGTAGATTATCCAGCCTTTCGGTGTTCTATAGGATGCATTTTGAGGAGTGTGCGAGGGAATTGCATGATTTAATACCCCCATCTCCGTTCCACCATCGGAGGACCCGTCTTACGACGAGTTTCCACCCTTATGTTGTTAACACCACTACGATCCGAACGAAGCGCCTCCTCCTTTATACCGCGTACATTGAGGGACTGGAACAATTTGTCGGCGGCGGTATTTCCGTTGGAGTACAATTTGAGTGTCTTCAAGGCTAGAGTCAAAAGGCTCTTAAAATTTTTTTTAGATCTTTGATAGTTGATGCGGATCGCGAGGAGCCCAAAATTCTCACAACCACTTTTAACAAGTATTATGATGTTACCCAGTTACTGTGTTTTGATATTCAGCTGAATTTTTTTGGTAAGACTGGAAGCTGACCCCAATATAGAAAAAGGCTAGGCATATGATGATAAGTTGTTAATACAAATGAATAATTAAATATTTGTCTATACATTCTCTGCTTTAATTATATTAAACCAAACACAGCAAAAAACATAATTAGCAGCAACAACAGAACAATTGAACGGTACTGTAATCATTATTAATAAATGCAGGTGATTACTGGCTTTCAAACAATAACAGGCAGTCATTTCTCATTATGAACTCCATTACTGGTTGTTAAATTATTAAACTGTCTACAGATCACCACTTAATTTTTATAATTGGCAACATTTGGCCATGATGACAGGAACAAAATATAAACCATAATTATTATGTGTCTTCAAAGCTAAAATGAATAGAATCATAATGAACTATTGCACTTCTCCATCGAGGATTGCATTACTGCGTGCTATCAGGTTGGATCACAGCTATGTTATATAAAAAAAAAACTGACTTCAAAGGAAATTTTCGGCATAATTTCTACTGGCAACTCTTAACACATTATAAGGTCATGTGCTTTAAAAAAAAAACGATATTTTTCGACTCAATGATTCTTTTAATTCATCCAAGTCCATAAACTTTTCCTCATAAACCTTTCAAAGTATTTGATTAAGCCTCTCAGGGGGTTAGATAAACATGAAATGAGAAAACTTGGTACAAATTACTCAAGCGGTGGACATTTGAAGAAACAAAGGGCAACACTGAAGTTATAATTGACGCTTTTGAAATTTCATTTCGTTTTGATGAAGAAGGTATTGCGGGCTTCTTCCATTTGCGAAGGTATGGTCACACTATGAGACAATTTTATTGAATTAAGAATCTTTGGAAGGAATATTTTACCCTATTATGTATTTTTTCCCCATTATCTTGTTCATAAACTAAACTTAATTTAAATTTAGTGCATCTTTTTCTTTCTATTTCATTAAGAAAAGGACAGAACATAAATATTAGTTCAGTCCTCTTAAATTAGTCCGCGCCTGACGCTGATTGACGTATGTTATGTCACCATAGTTTTAATTGCGTCTAAACTGTCTACCGTTGAGTCTACCGCTGTGTCTACTGTTGACAGTGTGGTACCGGGCTTAGAATAGTACCAATCCATATCCTCTCGTGGGTTTCGTAAGAGGTGACTTAGGGAACTCTCACCAGGGAAGCGAGCAGCAGCGTTTCTTTCGTGGGGATTATTGCAAACCAACCAAAAAAATCTTTTTCCTGACTCTCGTACTTTGATGGGATGGCAATCGACACGTTCGGGACAGGACTGACGGCTTAATATACGTAATATCCGAGGCATGTAGATGTGGAGGCATGAGGAACAGGGAGTAAAGTTCACTCATCCTCCATAAAAAAGGGAGGATCCTCCGACCAGACGGGTGTTATGTCTGGTGGGCCACTTGCCCAATGGTTGAAATTGGCAAGTTGTATGTATGCTAATTGCACGGCAAACTCTGATTGCGAGATGTAGAATTCGTGTGACGTCAGTATGACGCGTCGTTCATTTTTGTGGCGTTTGTAGGTACCGCTACATAGGTATCACATTACCTACTTGCAAACTCTGGGATTTTAATATAAATTTCCTAATGGACAAATCCAATGACACTTTACCCCCCACTCCAGGAACGTTTGTTGCACTATTCAACAATCGCAATGGAATTGCATTACCAAATCGCACTTCCACCCGACTCGGTAATTGAATCCAAGACTTGTAGCGAACACTAAACTATTGAGGCGACGACCAATAAATTAAGGAAACCTATTTAAATAATCCTACAATCGTACTGGAATGAAACTGGAAATCTCGACAGAATCAGTACGAAATATTGGACAGATAAAACAGATATATGAGCTTAGATGTGCTTTGTAGATTTCTTTGAAGAATTAAACAAGAAAAAAAGACTAACCAGTGCGCAAACCATAACTATAATTCAGTACATGATTCTGAGTCTTTATACCCATGTGCTTTTCGTTCGATTAGCGGCCGCCAGCGATTTCGTTCGCGTGGAGTTAGTTATGCTCCGCTCCTATTAGTCGCAGCGTGATGTTATATAGCCTCAAGCCTTTCTGGATTAACAGGCTATCCAACGCAAAAAGAATTTTTCAAATCGGACCAGTACTTCCTGAGATTAGCGCGTTCAAACAAACAAACAAACTCAGCTTTATACATTAGTATATATTATGAATTGTCTACAGTGTAATAGATTGAAACTATCGCACCGGATCATCATCATCATCATTTCAGCCAAAAGACGTCCACTGCTGGACATAAGCCTCCCCCAAGGATCTCCTCGATGACCGGTCCTGCGCATCACGCACAGGATTCGAAAATTTTATTAATCAGTTGCAATAGAGGATGAAGTCGTATGCTCAGCAGCTTGATCCTTAAATGTAATACATTTTGATCGCACAGGTATTGTATACTCACGTTTAGGAGAGACGTAGAACTTCTGGCTTAGTTATAACAGCTGCATAGATCAATAGAGCAAGTAACCGGTTGTTTGCTGCTGGTGATTCGTGGATGGGTGAACATCTATATACACTATGCCATATATTTTTTTAAATATAATTATGAACAAATGCTTGACCGCATGATGGTTTACAGTGACGCAATCGTTAATCGTAAAGCCTGCTAGAGTATTACGAGCATATTCACTCTAGCCTTGAAACACTTAAATTTAGATGGAAACACCGCCGCAAGAACGTTGTACCAGTTCCACGATGTACACGTTACAAAAGACGAGGCGAAATGATCCATCCGGATCGTAGTGGTGTCAACAACGTAACGGTGGATACTCGCCGTACGACGGGTTGTTCGTTGAATCGTTGGTATGTGCTCCTCTACCTCGGAAAGCTCAAAAAAATTTAAAAACAAGTCTACGCAGATAATGATGAATGATAAAATACAGCCTTTTTGACACTCAGGGCACAGAGGTGTAATGATGTTACGTCGAGCGCTGATCAGAAATAAGTAAAATTTATTTTATTTGCGAATATTTTACATAATTCCATCTATTTTTCAGATTTGTTACTGTAATTGCCCATGACATCACAGTGGGCTCAAGTATATTAGAATATCAGCACTGCCACATTAATTTTTAAAATATCGTAATTTCATTCTTTCATAGGCGACTTTTGAGATTTTTTTCGGATAGTAAATCATCAAAAGACCACTCCCGCTCTGAACGGAATGGAAGGGCGTGTCAGACTTCTACTGACTAAAACGTACAAATATTCCTTCACTTGTCTGTACACTAGGAGTCATGGTATCCTTAATCCGCTGTCCTAGCAGGCATCGGTCTTTGTGGACCCCGTCACGACGTGTTGACATCTCTTTGAGTCGCGCGTGGAACACAACGCGCCGTCAAACCGGGCCTGGTCCTTACCTCGCCGCCCACAAGCCTGCGCCTACGATAGCTGAAAGTTCGATAATGTCTCCCGATCAGGACAGTCTTTTGGTCTAGTATAGAACTTTTGTTTCAATTCCACGAAGTTCCAGTTAGCATAATCAGCGACCCGTAAATCTCAGGAATGGCTGGAATTTATCATAGTTGTCAGTGATTTTATCTGACAGCATTTCTTGTAGAGACAGTAACATCGCAGTAATCTCTGCAAAGAGTCTTAAATCCTGGAAATGTCAGTTAACCCGGAACACGGGAACATCCTAGGATTATTGGTCCTCTAAAGCTGTAGCCGGGTGCAGATGTAATAAACTCAAATAACATTGATTATTGCGTTAACACTACAGACTGATTTACACGATGCAATTTAATTGCCTACGGCACACAATAAAATTCATTCACAGATAACTTGTATCGTCTAAATGATGCTTGGACAATGCAACTTTTATTGTTGCTTCAACTTAATTGAAGCCATAGGCAATTCAATTGCACCGTGTAAATCAGTCTTCGCGATGTATCGGTTTATACTAGACGGAAAAATGTTAAGATCCATACTAATATTATAAATGTGAAAGTATTTCTGTCTGTTTTTTTTAATAATTATTATTCATAGTGTAATTAGTTTTATTTTAATTATTTTTTTTCATTACTAAGGACTTATGGGCCACCCTGTATTTGTGGTTTCGCTACGGTTTGAGTGGAAGTAATAAATGGTAAATTTGCTGTTGTGTGTTTTGAGTGAGCACAAGTTTGATTGAAATGTTCTAAATGCTCGGTATATTTTGTACCAAGATGATAATGAATATCTTAATGCTTTAGATTTTTATATATAAATATCATACAAACGATGACAGTAATTTATTTTATACAACATGTTTGTTTAATAATTATAAACTAGAACTTGACCGCAATTCCGCCTGATGGTAAGCAGTAATGCGATCGTTGATGGTAAAGCGCGCTGGTTTATTAAGAGCCTATTAACTCAGAAAAACTGAGCGAATAGGAAGGAAGACGGCAGTTGAGCGAGGTGATGCAATGTTAAACCCGACGACCAACGATGCTGCGCCAAAGGGAGATTGATCTGAAGACCCTCCACGACCAAACTCCCAACACAACAACATTAGGCGCATCGTACCTGGCACACATCGCAACACAACTACTCAGACCCGTCCTCCGTACGGCTTCACCAGACATCATGCCGAAACACGACAAATCGCTTGGCGGCAAGGCATTGTCTGGTGGGTGGTAGCCTGTAATGTTGCCATTCCTGGGACACAAGGCTCCTCTTGTTGAGAGGAAGTGGGAATCTACCACGCGGGCCCAGTGCGGGCTGGTAGATGTCAGAAGTCTTACAAGTTTTGCCTCTAGGACTTGCTTGGACTTCTTCACGATGTTTTCCGTCACCGTTTAGAGAGCAGTTGTGATGAAATTATTTTCATAATGACCAGAAAAACACGAAATATCAATAAATTTTTAATTTTATAAATAGGCCATAACATCGGCCGCCGGCAGAAGTTACCACCCACCAGACAAAGTCTTGCCGCCAAGCGATTTGTCGTGTTCCGGCATGATGTCTGGTGAAGCCGTATGGAGGACGGGTCTGAGCAGTTGTGTTGCGATGTGTGTCGGGTACGATGCGCCAAATGTTGTTGTGTTGGGAGTGTGGTCGTGAAAGGTCTTCGGATCAATCTCCCTTTGGCGCAGCATGGTTGGTCGTGTTGTTGAGTTTAACATTGCATCACCTCGCTCAACTACCGTCTTCCTTCCTATTCGCTCAGTTTTTTCTGAGAATAGGCTCTTAATAAACTAGCGCGCTTTACCATCAACGATCGCATCACTGCTTACCATCGGGCGGGATTGCGGTCAAGAACTAGTTTAAAATTATTTAAAAAAAAAAATATCATGTCATAGAACAAAAATTCGTCCCAACCTTCCCGCTCTAGTCCTGCCTGTTGTATTACTACCCTCTCGAAGAGAAGAGGTATGTGGAGTAGCAGCGAAAACATTATTTATGGCGAGTATGCATAATATATAATATTCTAATGGGTGACTTACAATTTTGTATTCGATGAATATTATCCTGGATATGCCGTGGACATCATGAAAACTCAGGGAAGTAAAACCAATTTATTGACTTTTTGCTTTGCTGTTTTTGGCGTAGGTAACTGGCATAAGATAAATAATTTCATTTAATGTTGCTGTGTTTTTGACCGACTTCAAAAAAGTAGGAAGTTCTCAATTCGTCGTAATCTTGTATTTTTATTATATTTTTTTATGTATGTTCACCGATTTCTCTAAGACGCCTGGACCGGTTTGCAAAATTCTTTTTTTGTTTAAAAGGGTATACTTTCCAGTTAATCCCATAGTCACCAGGTCAGGATCTGATGCTGGAAGACCAGAGAAATCAAGGGGAACTTTCAAAAATCGCAGGGGCGAGTAGTGCATTTCTAAGTATTTTTATTATTTTAAAGCACTACAATGTAATAAAGGTCTCTGGTAGACCTGATGAAGGAGCCGGGAGACAGTCGAAGGAACTCCTCAACGATTCACAGCAGCTACCTAGTGTTTGTGCTTGATTAATTTGTATTGAGAAGAACTTTCTCGGTGGTAGGCCATAACATCGGCCGCCGGCAGACGTTACCACCCACCAGACAAAGCCTTGCCGCCAAGCGATTTGTCGTGTTCCGGCATGATGTCTGGTGAAGCCGTACGGAGGACGGGTCTGAGCAGTTGTGTTGCGATGTGTGCCGGGTACGATGCGCCAAATGTTGTTGTGTTGGGAGTTTGGTCGTGGAGGGTCTTCAGATCAATCTCCCTTCGGCGCAGCATCGTTGGTCGTGTTGTTGGGTTTAACATTGCATCACCTCGCTCAACTGCCGTCTTCCTTTCTATTCGCTCAGTTTTTCTGAGTGAATAGGCTCTTAATAAACTAGCGCGCTTTACCATCAACGGTCGCATCACTGCTTACCATCAGGCGGGATTGCGGTCAAGCGCTAGTTTATAATTACTAAAAAAAAAAAAAAAAAACTTTACACCTAGGTAATTGTGACTGTCATAAGGGCTCCGATGATGAAGACAAAGGCCAGTTAGTTTCGGGAACTGCTCCGCAGTTTACACTAGCTATTTTGTGTTTGAACTTAATTCTTCTAAATTGATGAATACTTTACACCCATGTGGGTTAAAATGAAGGTCTGCAGTAGATCTGATGATGAAGATAGCTAGATAGTCGAGGGAACTCCTTAACGATTCACAGCAATTACTTTGAGTTTATGCTTGATTAATTTGTATTGATAAGAACTTTACACTTAGATAGGTTGTAACTGTTATTAAGGCTCTGATGATGAAAATAAAGGCCAGTTTGGGGAATTCTTCAACGGTTTATAGTAGTTACCTTGTATTTGGATTTCATCATCATCATCATCATCATTTCAGCCGAAAGACGTCCACTGCTGGACATAGGCCTCCCCCAAGGTTCTCCACGACGACCGGTCCTGCGCCTCCCGCATCCAGCGGTTTCCCGCGACCTTCACCAGGTCGTCGGTCCACCTTGTCGGGGTCTACCCACGCTACGTCTTCCGGTGCGTGGTCGCCACTCGAGAACCCGTCGGCCCCATCGGGCATCGGTCCTACGGGCAATGTGTCCAGCCCATTGCCACTTCAGTGTTGCAATTCTTCGGGCTATGTCGGTTACTCTCGTTCTTCTGCGGATCTCCTCATTCCTGATTCGATCGCGCAGTGAAACCCAAAGCATAGCCCTCTCCATTGCCCTTTGAGCGACTTTGAGCCTTCTTATAAGGCCCATTGTTCGGGGATCCGGTTAGTGACCTATAACACAGGCTTCTTCAAAAACCTACTTCAGGCAACAGTCTCTTCCAATGGTGGAATATCAGTAAAAACATTATTAAACCAATGTTGTGAAGAGAGAAATAAGTAAATTAAATTAATGAAGGTCTGTATTAGATTTCATGGTGGAGCTGAGAGACAGTCGAGGGAACTCCTCAACGATTCACAGCAGCTAACTTGTATTTGTGCTTGATTAATTTCTATTGATAAGGGCTTTACACCTAGATGTATTGTGATTGTCATTAGGGGTCTTATGATAAAGACAAAGGACAGTAAAGGGAACTCCTCAACGGTTTAACAACTTTGTGCTTGGAATTGATTTATTTATATTGATGAGAACTTTGTACCTATATGGGTTAAAATGATGGTTTGCAGTAAATCTAATGACGAAGACCATAGGCAGTAGAGGGAATTCTTCAAAAATTTACAGCATTGAAGTTTAACATGGGACATGCACTATCTACTCGTCACGCTTATGCAACAATCAATTATAACCAAGAGACTGAATTTAAGTTGCGTAATAGCTAATATCTAACATTGTTCAAACTTTAATTTTGGTTTCATAGAAATTTTATAGAAATCAGTCCAGTCGCTCCGTTTTTAAACTAAAAATACGGGTAAAAATTAAAGTAAATAAAATTTCTTCGTCTGGATGCTGAGGCTAAAATAGTTGGGAAAAGCCATGTGGCTTTTCCCAACTATTTTAGCCTCAGCATCCAGTCTAACCGGATGCAGCTGAACAGTACTTTTCACAACTAAAAAGTGTAAAATAAAAACTAAAAAAAAAAAAACAACCGACTTCCAAAAAACACTACAAAGTGTAAAATAACTAAATTCGGAAGTCGGTGTCAAAAACTAATATACAAAACCCAAAGACACTTTTCACTTTGTAGTGTTTTTTGGAAGTCGGTTGTTTTTTTTTTAGGTTTTTATCTTGTATACACATGGTTAATTGTGTAACAGTATGTCGACTAACATTTAGGAAGTCGAGTAGACGTTTTGTTGGCGACTTAATGTTATATAATATAATAGTATAAACGTTATAAGGACGTTTACTCGACCGCATTAGGGCCCATTTTATTAAACTTAAGGCGCTAAGAGTGTCGTGTAGTCGCATAGTAGTCATATATACGTCGGCGATTTGACTACATGTCATGTAAGAACAACTGTCGCGGCGTGTATTCGACTTCGTGTCGAGTAATGGCTCACAATATGACTTTTATCCAATGTAAAGTTGTGTTATTGTCATTTAAAGGTGTGCTTATTTGAACAAATTCTATAACATATTACGTTAATATAATATGGCAGTGTTTTTGACAGCAGAGTTAATATTGTATATTTTCTTTGTTATTTGAGGTGATAAAACTATTTCATCAGTTGTCAACCATTGCGCAATCAAGTTTACTGATTAATATGAGGTAAGTTTCTAACAATTTTTTTACGCGCTTTTGAAATATTAATGTTTTCACATTTTTCTATTAATTTATTATTAATGTGACTGCGTTATATGACAACTACATAACTTCCCGACGTATAACTGCGTGTTCATTCATTCGAGTACGCCATGACAGTTGATTTAGGGATCAATAATAACATAATAAACGCCTAACTAACTTTGTTCAATTAGGATGTATTTGTACTAAGTTAGCTAGGCATTTATATTTTAAGAACCGATTTGCCTGACATACCTATATCTTAGAATACTTTTGTTTTAGGTAAACCCCACAAGGATGATGAAAAGTTTTTACCAAAGGAAGCAAAAGTGTTGCACGAAAATAATCAGCAGCCAGTTGAAAAGCAATGCAATGTCCAGAATGTAGAGCTAGAAAATACACCATAATTTTATATGTTCTATTGTAAGATTATTAGCTTCATAAGATGTTTCAATGTGGCAAAATAAATGAAGGTTTGATTTTGTATAATATTTCCTATTTGACATCTATGGTTCAAAAAGCCATTTAAGTTTTTCCAAAAACTAGCAATATTTGAAATCTTTGCTTTTATTTCTAATTAATAAGTCTCGTCAAACTTGAAATGTTAATTACTTTCTTGGGAATAATAAAAAAAAAATACTTCAATAATTTTTACTGCCTTTTTTATTACCTATTTTTTAAATGTATGAATAACACACTAACCAACTGACACTTTATATCAGTTTCTAAACTAATATAGGTATGACTTCAGTTTGCGAAATTTCCTTCTCATATATTTGGATATGAAGATTTACAAAACATCTTTCCTTAAGTTTCAAATCATTTAATTGCTTTAATACAATTTGGGGAATATTAAAATCAATAGCCCCCACTTTTTTTAATGGTCTCTGAAGTCGTCATTGTGGGTGTCTTTATTGACGTTAACTTCATTTTTGGACTATGAATAACTATTTTCAAATTTGGAAAGTGAACAAGAGTCCTGAACTTCGGCAAATGAACTGCAAGATGTACCTACTCGTAGAATTTTGGTTAAATTTACATTTAAATGTGATACGGAACCCTTCACATTTTCTTTACTATCAGTTTGAGTTCTATTACTTTGTATTAAAGGACGTGCTCGAAGCGAATGATACTTGTTTTTAATTCCCCACTTCTTTTAATACTTTTCCACTTTTATCAATCCATTTGTTGTAGCAAACAGTAAATACCTAAATATAATTTCAAAATGATGGAAGTTATATATAAGGTGATTATAAACCTCTATTATGAGTAATAATTAAATAGCGGTCGTATTAGCATGTTTGTAATACTTTAGGTTGTATAAAGGTTGCTCTCGTAATACTTATTCGACTTATATATAATGGTTACAAATACTACATCTAAACAATTATTATCCGTATAGCAGTTGTTTAAAAGGTAATTATATGACAAAATTGACAGTATTACGTCGTTTATACGATGAAAACATTTACACGACGAAAAGTTGTATAAGTTAGTTTTATAGAAGTCGTCGTAGACACTACTATATGACGGTTGTATAAAAAGGTCGCAATAACGTCTATACGACATTATTATACAACGAAAAGCGTATATGACTATCGGACACATAATGCACCAGTACACGACTAAGAGTTAACAAAAATACTGCAAAACAGCTTTAATAAGACTCAAGGTCATATAAATGTTTGATTATATGACAAAAATATTAGTGGGTCGTATTGTGCTGACGTACTTTCGATAGCGATTTATTTAATCATGTCTATACTATCTACAAAATATCTTAATTTCACAGAGCTAAAGTATCTTCTGTAAATAGAAATAGAAATAATAGGATAAGTTGAATTTCATTTTAGTTTAGTTTTTAATTTTATTTTAGTTTTAATTTTAGTTTTTGTTTTTAATTTTAGTTTACTTATTACATGCTTTTTATTAGCTTCACTTGTATGTTTGCTTGTTTGTTTGTCCGTCTCTAACTCAATTTTTTTTTCAACCTTACCTTACATTAATTTGTGCAGGCAAAGTATTTTTTAGTTTATATTTAGTTTTAGATATAATTACTTGGGTAACGCATCATTACGAATTTTAGCACTTGCTATTCTGTCTGTTGGAGATCAAGAAAAGTAAAATGAGAAAAGAGCGTGAGGCGCTTAATATACAAAAATGGTGGCACAAAGCGCCTCACGCTTTTTTCTCCTTTATACTAGTATTCTTTATATTCCAATCTTTTTTTCCTCGGTGGTAGGCCATAACACCGGCCGCCGGCAGAAGTTACCACCCACCAGACAAAGCCTTGCCGCCAAGCGATTTGTCGTGTTCCGGCATGATGTCTGGTGAAGCCGTACGGAGGACGGGTCTGAGCAGTTGTGTTGCGATGTGTGCCGGGTACGATGCGCCTAATGTTGTTGTGTTGGGAGTTTGGTCGTGGAGGGTCTTCAGATCAATCTCCGTTTGGCGCAGCATCGTTGGTCGTGTTGTTGGGTTTAACATTGCATCACCTCGCTCACCTGCCGTCTTCCTTCTTATTCGCTCAGTTTTTCAATCAAACTCAATCTCAATCTGAGTGAATAGGTTCTTAATAAACTAGCGCGCTTTACCATCAATGATCGCATCACTACTTACCATCAGGCGGGATTGCGGTCAAGCACTAGTTTATAATTATTTATAAATATTAAATAAAAAAAAACATAGTCATAAATTAAATTTTAAAATTATTTTTAACTTTTTAGTTTGATATTCTCTAAAAGCATGTTTTTTAATTTTTTAAACTATATTTATTAAATAAAGGAATCGGCGCCAATATGAGATCGAAATCAAACAGTGAAACCAATTAAAAACGTTCAACACATCCTTGAATGAAAGATTTCACAAAAAAAGAAAAAAACCCAGCGATTGACCGTAAATCACGGAAATGTCATTGAATTTCGAATACCTGTGAATGCCGGTACGGCTCGGAACTGCAGCGTAGCAGATACGGCCATAGTAAATACAAACTACATTGATTACAACGTTCACACTACGATGGGTCTGATTCATGAGAGATGTGAACAAGAATTTAAAAAACGAATCTCTTAAATCTTTTGTACTATATGGAAACCCTGACAATGCCATGAGTTGTTCGAAAAATGGCCCCGATACAAGCAGGTTGGTTTTAGTCAGTAAAAACGTAACATAGGGTATGTTACCCGCCCAAAAAAAAAATGTTGTTGAAGTCAGGGATCTCTGTTATTACTGCTGCCTCTCTATTACCTATTTTTTTATAATTATAAACTTCTGCTTGGCCGCAATCCCGCTTGATGGGAAGCAATAATGCAATTTTTGATGGTAAAGCGCGCTAGTTTATTAAGAGCATATTCACTGTAGCCTTGAAGACACTCATATTGTTGTTAGACGAAACATTGCCGCTGGCAAATTGTTCCAGTCTCTCAATAAAAGAGGAGGGGAAATGCTTCGTCCGGATCATAGTAGTGTTAACAATGTATGGATCAGATTGTATATTACTGATTTATCAGCATAAAATGCCCCCCCCCCCCCCCCCCTGCTGCATGCTGCGATACAGGCGTCCTCACTCAGATCAGAGGTCTTTAGATGTCAATGTCTAAGAATTTTTGATTCTAAGATATGCCACTTTCCTCACGATAATTTTCTTCACTATTTTGAGAACAGTGTTGTACCCTGTACAGTTATTAAATAGCTCATGAATATTATGATGCTATAAAGGTAACAAAAACAACTGTATTTAATGATGTTTGCGTATTTATTTATTACTAGCTTTCCGCCCCGGCTTCGCCCGCGTGTACTTCGGTTACATCACGCTTTTTAGATTTTCCTCAGAATATCAAATTTTTCCGGTATAAAAAGTACCCTATTATTTAATCCGGATTTCTAACTTTACGTCTGCAAAGTTTCAAAGTAATCGGTTCAGTAGTTACGGCGTGAAAGCGGAACAAACAAACAAACTCACTTTCTGATTTATAATAAGGATTTGTATTATAAGCAAGGATAGTAAGTAAGGATTTGTACTATAAGTAAGGATTTTTATTATTTAGTTCCATTAACTTATTTTCTCATATTATGGAAAAATAAGTCAAAACATCAAAGACTTATTTATAGGTACAAAACGACGATCGGAGTAAACCAAATTAATGTTAAATGATTTTGTGGGAGTTAATCAATTTTTATTGAACATAATTACTTTACATTTAAAGCTTAATTAGACATTTTACACAAGTATAAAAAAAAATAAGAATAAAGCTAACTGTGCATCAGAAAGTTCGTCCGCATGAATATCAATGGGATAATAAGGTATTTGACTGAAAAAAACTTATTAGTCCGTCAGTCAGATTTCCAAAAAAACACTAGACACGTATTTATTCTTTTTTCATATAAACAAAAAATTAAGAGGACACAGTGCGTTGAAAACTCGTGTGACGTCACTGGACGCTATACTTTTTAGCGAGCAGTGACGTCGCCAGCCACCACTCCTGATCATTGATGCCTTTTATATTTGTCAATCTTTATTGATTTGATAAAACAAAATATACGTATCCATAATTTTTCTATAATCTGAATGACGGACTAATTAGTTTTTTTTGGTCAAATATCCTATTGTCTAAAAGGCTGGAAGCATTACCACTTTTTGATGACAAAGCTGATTCTTTGGACTGAAAATAGGTCAGCTCTTTGGGCATGTGAAGAGTAATTTTTTCTGCAAATAGGTTTGTAAAAACACTTCTAAACGTCTATTTATATAAAAAAGATGTCCTCACTAAGAGGTTACCTTGAAATTGTCAGATGTAAAATGTGATATCGCAAGTTCGGACATTTGGTACAAACATAAACTTAGAGTATGTTTTTACCAAACTCTGTATCAGTATAAAATATTTCTTTTTATGCAAAAATGTCAAGTTTTGTGCCAAATAAGCATCATTTGGAGTAACTTTAGTTTAACTTCTTTAATTTGAAGAAACTGCAGTTGAGCCCCATCTATTTTGCTTTTAATAAAAGCTTATGGTGAAGTTTCTTTAAGCTAAAGAAGTTTCTAAACTTTAGAAATTGTGACTTTTATGTGAAAGACAAAGAAGGTAGTGGAAGACCGAAATCGTACCAAGACACGAAATTGGAAGTATTATTGGAGGAAAATAGAAGGAAGAGGAAAAACCCGCCCATTGCTACTCCAGAAATGAAATGAAATGAAATCGTTTATTAAGCACGTAGGATCACCGATCACTATTACACGTCATGCTTTTTTTTTTAACTAGATGAAGCCGGCATTTCCTAACTGACTACCTCTGAGAAGAAATAGCCGAAACAAACTCAGGGATCATCGTCTTTTTTCAAGTCCAGACATTAAAAATGAGAATGTTTACAATAATTTACCTTATAATTACGCATATTGCTTAATAACAATGCTTAACAGAGCGAGCAGCTCAGTCCCAAGCTTTTTTGTCTTCTAAATAATCAGTGATTTTATAATACCCCTTTTTGCAAAGTTTGGCCTTTATATAGTTTTTAAATAGTTTAATGGGTAAGTTTCGAATGTCCATGGGAAGCTTGTTTTAAAAGTGTACGCATTGACCCATGAACGAGTTGCCTACTCTGTGGAGACGAGTGTGATGTACAGCAAGATTGTGTTTGTTCCTGGTATTTATATGACCTGGTATTTACAGATATGACATAATTATTCTCCTACATGATAACGCTCTTCTGCATGTTCAAAACACGACGGAAACTTATTTGTACAC
Organism: Sesamia inferens; assembly: GCA_037179545.1. NCBI lineage: Eukaryota > Metazoa > Arthropoda > Insecta > Lepidoptera > Noctuidae > Sesamia > Sesamia inferens. The sequence continues at coordinate 9,648,381 of CM073949.1, forward strand.
CTATTAAAACATAACAGAATATAAAACAGGATACATATGAAACCAAATAACTGATACCAAAAACCCATAACCTTTAAAAGTTAGATACAGTTTGCGAAATTGATTTAGTAAAAGCTAAACCAATTTCATAAACAGTTTTATATATTTAAAAGCAGCTCACTCTCCCATGACGCCGTCCACCCCCACACAAACAGGGAGGCAACGTCCTACAAATATTAATTGTATTTAAACCAAACGCAAATATTCGTAGCGGAAAGCATTATTTGGCGTTCCAAACGAATCAACTGGAAATGCATTTTGCTACCTAGTTTAATTTATTGGTTTTGTTGAAGCTTGGTTCTACTAAAGGAATGTTACAAGCGTTTATTGATCAGCACAAACATGACTAGTAGGGGCCTGGTGGAATCGGCCCTAATTTACGAGTTGTTTGATCGTGAATTCGAACCCAGCCAGGCACTTTCCTTTCTGTCATCATCATCAACCTTTTCTCATACAGAGAAGGATTGAGCATAATCTCCACGCTTGATTTCAGACTTAAGTCTAGGTTTCCACAAGATATTTTGCTTCACCTTATAATCAGCCACTGGTGCCCAAGATATACTCAGAAAGTACATACAACTTAGAAAAGTTACATTGGTACTTGCCTGACCTGGAATCGAACCCCCCACTCTCATACTTGAGAGGCTGGTGTTTTAACCACAAGCAGCTCAAGGGAATATATATTCAGGGCACAAAAACGTTGCATTAGAGCAATGTGTGGGTTGTAGACCACAGACAGTTGCGAACCAAAGTTTAAGTACCTAAAACTGCTTACATTTCCATCACTATATGTTCTGGAAATGGCCATATTTGTAAAGACCCATAAAAATCTTTTTCATACGATGACGGAAACTAGAAAGCGACCAGTTAGAAAACAATATAAAAATTTATTACAAATCGAGTCCTGCAACACAGCGTTAATGAGGAAAAGTGTCATTTGTATGGGTCCCACTATGTAGCATAATAAATTGCCGGATGTAATAAAAAAAAGGATACAATTAAGATTTTTAAAAAGAATTTAGTGGCCTTCTAACAAAGAAAAGAAATACTGACAAACATAGGTAATTAAAGACCTTCTTTTTCACAAATTCATTGAACAACTTAGATATGTATACATATAATTACGAACACAAATTAAAAATACATTAAATCCAATGATATAACATCAACGCAAGTAAATGACGTAAAAAAAAAAAGAAAAAAAATGAAATGAAATGTAAAATAAATGAAAATAATAATAACAAATTGAATGGAAAAATCAAATAAACAAAAAATAAAATCCAATGCAACACTTATCAATAGAAACACTGACCCATACTGATAGGGTACCTAAACTATATGATTGAGACAGACTTTGAGCTTCTGTGAGGTACTGCCGTAAGCGTTGTCTAAAGACGACTATAGGATTAAAAAGTATCCTACATGTTATTCCAGGTTATAAACCATTCAGTAGTTTTTGCGTAAAAGAGTAACAAGCATTCAACCATTCTCGCAAACTTTCTCATTTATAATATTAATAGGATATTTATTGTCCAAAATTTGCCTTCACTTTGTCCATTTAAATGAAAAAATAAACACCCAAAACGATGAGTTTTCAAACAAAATTATAAAACAGACATTAAAACGGACCAATTTTACCTCCGGTCCAATTTACACAGTGGTTCAATTAGGACCTGCCAAACGTGCAAAAATAACTGAACTTTTCAAATATGATCCGTGAAAATGCCTTGAAGGTTGTTATACCTGGACGTGGGGTATCCCAGTTTTATCGGTCGACCATTTTGTCCCACCTGATCGTAAAAAATAATTGAATGGCACAGGAAATGGTCCGTAATGCCTGTTACCTCCTACGAAGGTTATAGTTAGATCCAGAAATTGGGTCTACTGTTTCAATTAGATTCAGTGCCAACAGATTCATTTTTGAGACAGGATAAGTGGGGTTTTTGCATAAGTATGGAATTTTGGTGCCCAAGGTTATCTGGAAACGAAATTAAAATGGTCTTGAGAAATTATATTCAAAGTAGATTCTACGTATAGGTACGTAGAATCTACTTTATATCATGATTTTGTAATAGAAACATAGGTGCATACACACTCAACACACACATTTTTTTTTAAGTTTTTTTTTTATTTACAAACACACAAGAATTTCATTTGTTGTTTTATAACTAACTTGTTGTTACTTGATATACACTCATTTGCAAAAAAAAAACGAGCGGTTTTGATTTTCATTCATCTTTAAAAATGTATCTTTTTAAAAGGTAATGAAAATGAATACCAAGAAGGTTTCAATTGTTTGCACACGTTACTGGCCGGTTTTAAAAATGTCGTGGTATTTAAAAAAGTACGTACTAAATTCAAATTTTCATTTCATTCTCATTGTTACAGAAAACCTCTTTTTATCCTACATTTTTGGCGCGAAGTTCCAGAAGTTAACATCGACTTTAATCATTTTTATTCAATTTTAATCGATTAATTTCATATTTTTGACTGTCTAAGCTTTATTTATTGCTTTTTGGCTATATTAAAAATTATTAATAAAGTGGTAAAAGCTACGAAACTTATCGCGCTGCTTGAAGAGGGCCAATTGTTCAGGGTTAGGAGGCTAAATGTTAGTCTCTCGACGGTCCAACGAACCTGGCAGCGATATCAGGAGACTGATTCTGTCGAGAGAATGAAAGTTTTTTATTATAAGTCTATGTACGAGTATATAAATATGTTTATTTTCTTTCTCTCTCCATTCACTTCCTGCTATCCCTTTTATATCATCTATCCACCTTTTTCGCGGGCGCCCTCTTTTCCTTTTCCCTGTTGGTCCCTTCCATGTAGTTGCCTCTAGGGTCCATCTCTTGTCTGTATATCTTGCTATATGTCCCGCCCACTGCCACTTCTATTTTAGGACATATTGTAATACGTCTATGACCTTCGTTTTTTGTTTTATTTGTACGCTTTTTACTTTTTGTATTCTTCTTAATTTCAGTACGCTTCTTTCCATCGCCTTCTGACACACTACTAATTTAGTTTTTATTTTGATGTTGTATGCCCACGTTTGACATCCATATGTAAGAGTAGGTAGGATACACGTGTCCAAGATAGTTTTCTTTAGGTGGAGAGGAAATTTCCCTTTTAAGATTGCTTTCAGGGACCAAAATTTTTTCCAGCTCATGTTGATACGCCGCTCTACCTCTATTTCTTCACTTTTGTCTTCGAATGACAATTGCTTTCCCAAATATACATAATTGCTCACATACTCCAGGGGCTTCCCGTTTAGGTTTATAGCATTTCTTTGGCTGTTTGTGATTATTTTGGTTTTATTCTCATTCATTTTAAGGCCCACTTTTTCACTGTCTTCATTTAAAGCGCATATCATTTTTTCTAAGCCTTTGCTCGTTTCAGCAAATAAGACAATATCGTCCGCAAATCTGAGGTGTGAAGTCGATCTTGATTAACTCTAATCCCTTCTGACTGCCAGTTGAGCTTATCAAAAATGTTTTCTAGCATCATTATAAATAGCTTGGGTGAAAGGGGGTCTCCTTGTCTCACTCCCCTGAGAATTGGTATATCAGGACCTCGTGACTCTAGTTTGACTTGGCGTATGCTACCTTCGTAGATGTTTTTGAGTACTCTTGTATAGCTTTCGTTTATGTGGCATTTATTCAGCGCTTCCCAAATAGCATCATGAGAGATCGTGTCAAACGCTTTGGCGTTATCGATGAAGGCAATATATAGTGGCCTGTTGTACTCCATGTATTTCTCCATTACCTGTTGCAATACTTCTATGTGATCCGTTGTACATAAGGGATACATAAGGGAAGTTCTAATTCCTCATGCACATCCCACATTGGCCGTTCTAGGTGAAGCCTCGTTTTTTATGGATGACAATGTTCACGCCCATTGATCTTGCGAGGCCAGCTCGAAGTTCCGACCTCAATCCCATTGAGCATGTCTAGGGCGTTCTGAAACGGCGTGTGAGATCAGTACAACCGGCTCCGCAGACCATCACAGAGCTGAAGAATGTGATTACTGCGGAGTGGGAACGTATTCCGCAAGGAAGTATCCGCATGCCCAGACTAATTCAAGCTGTGATTTTAGCTAGAGGGGGCACACTCGATACTAAACATTTAGCTACTTTTACATTATTAAAGAAGAACAAACAAGAAAACTTTTTAATTTTCACTTCATGAACATATGTACTTCTAGCGAACATATACTACTAGTGAAGTTTAGCATTATTTCCCATAAATTCTATAATTTTTAAGCTATTGCATAGCTTCTATCGCGGGCCTTGAGCGCGGGGACCGAATCCAGAAATTCCGTAACGAAAAAACCTCACGCTCCCCATCGTCTAACATCGTTTCAGTTCGGCAGTCTTCGGCACGGTATGTTTGTGTGCGTGCGACTACATCTTTTGAAAACAATTTATAGATTTTCAAAAAGAGCATGCATATTGCAGGGCGCGAACTCAGTTCTACACACTTGCCATGTTACTGATAGTCGCGATGTGCTAAAGTTGCGATTAACTTTTTCTCTGAAATAGGTCTTCTATAGAGATATGTCATAGACGTCATCGACGTTGTCATGGCTACCTTAAAAACTTTTCATATAATTAATTATTAAGTACTTTTATTCAAATTAATTTAGTAATGTTTTTATAAAATAGCTTTTTTTTTAACGGAAAAGCTAAGATGAATGTCACGCTAATTTTTCATTGGACTTTTAAATTATTTATAGTGTTGTTTACTAAATAAAAGCGCGTGATTTTATAGACTAAAAAGTGCTCACGCGGCCGTTTTTTCAATTGTTGCAAGAATTCAAAAGACTGTCTTTAAATAGTGTTCAGACGATTGCTCAAAGTGTATTAGATTTCATTAGTAATAGAAATGGCATTTCAATAATGACTTTCAACTGCCAAAGTCTAAATAGTCATAAATACGATTTACAAGATTCAGTTACGAGACAAACAAATGTGTTACTTCTTACCGAAACTTGCATGACGCATGATAATCCAATTGAAATACCTAATTTTAATTGTATTGTTCAGTTCAAACGAGATACTGTTTCAAAAGGTGGGGTAGCTATTTACCAAAATAAAAATGATATTACTAATATTATGACTCCGAATATTGAAATAAATATTGCACACGTTAGCGATGTTAACAATTTACATTTCTCCGAATCCAAAATTGGACGAGGTAGAGCATTTTATTCATCGCACTTTACTGGAGTACACTGAAGAAGGCTCGAAAATACTTGGTACAAATGGTAATAAATTTCCACTTATCTTGGCTGGCGATTTCAACATTAACTTCGATGATAAAAAATCAAAGCGGTTGACAACTTTTCTATCAAAAACATTGAATTTGAAAATGAATAATGATCCACAAGAGTCCACAACAAAATATGGGATCACTATTGACGCGGTATTTTCTAGATATTTAGAGGATATTAAGTCGCAAACTTATGTTTCTTATTTCAGTTATCATAAACCTATAGTTTCAATGATAAATATTCCTGAATAACCAACAGCTACTGTAAGGTAATAAAACCCACATGTATTGTAAAATAATAAAAATATTTTAAATAATATTAACTTTTTATTTATTTAATAAAAGAAAAATTTGTTTTTTTATCGGTCACCACGCTCAAAAAGTGTAACTTGAATTAATATCAAAGAAAAAGAAATACTGCATAAATAAAATAAATAAATAATTATAATTGCATAAATTGATACAAATTTCTATGCAATAGCTTTACTGCGGCAGTCCCCGAGTGCCACACGTCTTTTTTTTATGAAATACTGATGAAAACGATTATTTTCTCATTAATTTACCAAATTGTGAGGACACAACTACCCATAATTATCCAACAAAGCAATATTAACATTTGAAATGGCTCATTGCTTAGGTGCCCGTTTTTTTTGCAAATGAGTTTATTATTGACATTTCTTCTGTTTTTTTTTTGTATGACAGATATTTACTAGACATTCATATTAATATTTTAACGATTATTACTGTATTATTTGTTAAATTTGAATTTCAAACCGTGTTTTGATAGGATATTCGTCGTATTTTTTTTTAATGCTTTATCTTCGTACCAATGAACTAAGTACCACTGTTGTGTACGCCGTTAATGTCACATGGATCGGGTCATAAATTAAATAGTTCAAGTATTTTTAATGTTATATGATTATGATGTGGTAAATTGTTTGGACTTTGTGTGTACTTTTGAAATAAATAAACTTCAATTTACAAGCTAGAACTAAGCCGTTTTATTCGTGCAGCTTGTGGGTTAGGTATACGCAGAAGGCTTACAGCGCTCTGCGCGTCCAGTACAATAATGCGCTGAGGATGTTGTTGGGGCTGCCTCGGTTTTGCAGTGCATCAGGTATGTTCGCGGAAGCGCGAATTGATGACTTTTATGCCGTCATACGCAAACGGTGTGCTTCGATGTTGCGGCGATTTCGGGGTGGCCCGAACAGTATCCTAGCTACACTGGCGGACAAGGTCGACGGACCTTTTATTAGGCTCTGGGCGGACAGACATGTGCGTGCACACATTCATGTCGCCAACTGATGGCGAACTCCCTGTTTTTCTTTTTAATAACATAGGATAAGTTTTTTTTTTTACTAACAATATATGGGCCTTGCCTGAAATAAAAAGTTTGAATTTGAATTTGATTTTAAAATCTAATTTCAAAAAAAGATAATGTTAGAACGTATAAGATGTGGCGAAATACACACATCAAAAGTGTCTAGGGATCAAGCATTTTTATGCGGATTTCTTGAGATTGAGATGTGGCTTTGTAATAAATTTATGATTTTATAAATTTATATGGATCCTTTTTAGTGCATTTCATAATTTGAATCAGGAACTGTGAATCAAATTCGAGTAAAAGATGAAAATCAGCTGTCAATATTTTCCCTATAAAAACATACAACGCATTGAAGACATTAATAGTGCTACTGTTTCCCTACTACTGATTAAAACCAACATTATTATGGAGCGGCGACGTCATTTAAGCAGGGAAGAAATGCTCAGAGCCGTGGGAATGATAGAAGCTGGTTCCCGGCAACGTACTGTGGCTTTAGCTCTGAATACAAGTCAGAGTGTTATCAGTCGACTTTGGACACGTTACCGAAGCACTGGTACCGTGGCTGAGCGCCATGGAGGACGGTATCGCTGCACCACACGGAGACAAGACCGATACATTCAAATCTTAACTCTAAGAGCTCCAACAATAACCGCCATGATGTTAGCTGTGAGGCTTCATCACTCTTCAGGGAACTTAATTAGCGACCAAACAGTCAGAAACCGCTTGCATGAAGTGAACCTTCATTCCCGAAGACCGCTACGGGTACCACCTATAGCAATGCACAATCGTAGGATTCGATATCAATGGGCTCTTAAACACAGAAATTGGGCAGAAGAACAATGACGTTTCGTGTGCTTTTCTGATGAGTCTCGTTTTGGTATGAGACCGGATACAAGACGTATACGACACTGGAGAACCCCTGGACGCCAACAGCGATTAAAATCCTGCCAGGAAGTCCATCCTTATAGTGATGGAACCATCATGGTATGGGCGGGTAATTGGATCGGCGGAAGAACTGAGTTGATTTGGATCAGAGGCAACCTCAACGCTCAAATTTATGCTGAGACGATTGTACCAGACGTCATCGTTCCTCTACAAGTGCAAATCGGTCCCTTATTTCAGTTAATGCATGATAATGCACGACCGCACACCGCAAGAGTTGTAAGACAGACTCTCGCCGCAGCTAACATCAATGTCCTGCCCTGGCCTGCTCAGTCGCCAGACTTGAACCCGATTGAGCATGCATGGGATATGCTACAGAGAAGAGGTCTGCCGAATATGGAGGGTATCCAGTCGCAAGAAGACCTTTTTTTGTTGTTGCAACGAACATGGGCGGCCATTCCACAGCGTGATTTGGATGAACTCATTTTGAGTATGGCAAACCGATGTTCTTGTGTTGTTAGTGTTCGCGGTAGAAACACGGATTATTAATTGTTTAAGTTACCCAATAAAATTTTAGAGAAAACTGTTATTTCAGTCTTTTTTTCGAACTTTTGTGTTAGTGGTTCAAATGTCAAATATCCCTTTATTAGGAAAATGGCAAATTTCTTAATTAATGCAAAGGTGACTTGGTTTATCGTTACTGTGACAAACGAAAAGTGTTTATTTGATGAATCCTTAAAGAAAATTTTAATTAATATCAATCAGGAGAAAAGTTATTGCAAAAATATATGTTGATCCCTAGACACTTTTGATGTGTGTATTTGTATGCATGAAAAGTACGTTAAGCCGTTGATCCCAGTTGCCATACAAATATCTTATGGCAGTCGTGACGGGTTGTTGGAGTCCACAAAAGTCTAAAAATTGGTCTAACTGCAATGCTTCGAAATCGACTTCGGGTTGCGGAGGTCAGACGGCAGTTGCTTCACGGAAAATATTGAAGTTTAGCCAAAATCAGCAGTTAGACTGGTAAAGCGGACCCCAGACTCCAAAGCTGATAAGAAAGCTTGGGATGCGACTGGGATTAACGCTGAGATGATGATGTCATGGAGCGACTGCCTATCTGACCTGCACAGCCCAGTTACTGGGTAATACAATAGATACCCCTTGCTAAGACTGGTTCTCAGAATTTCTGATTTCTGACGGCTAGTTACGACTGTTAAAGAAAAAGAAAGAAAGAAAGAAACAACTTTTATTTGCGGTAAACATGACATAAAAGTGCACAAAAACAATTGAGTCATAATAGTTGACATGCGTCACATCCACGGAAAACGGTTATCGCTCAGCATTATGCTGCGACCCTATGCAAAACAGAGTCCAGCGCTGGTTTTCAGCGACAGCCGGTGCCGACGTAAAGACGTCACCCGGTGCAGCAAACAAACACAACTGACACCGAACGGGTTCAAAAAAAAAATGTGGGCTTAACGTGCTTTCAGAGGGGTGTCGGTATGTAAAGATGGTCACCCATCCATAGAGTAACCGCGGCAAGTGTACTTAACCAGATCAATCAACGTGTGCACCTGTTATTATTTTATCATTGAGTTCCTGCGTTCCTTTGCTCAGCAGTGAGAAATAAAAGAAAAAATTGGAAATAAGACATTTTCTTAAACATAATTATTAAAACCTTTTGTACCATTTTCACTACTATATAATCGAGGAAGTAATTGTATATTTTTTAATATTTTTTATATAATTTATTTACAAAAATTTAATTACATTTTCTTCTTATTTAAGAAAATAAGGAGAAAATTAAATTTAAAACCTAAAATCGAATCAGCTGTAATGGGTTAGAAAAAATGATACCATAAGTCTTTACTTAGAGCCGTAGAAAATTTGAAAAGCAAAGAATCTTCGGAAGAGATCCAGCATCACCAACGACGACCTTGGGCCCTGGCAACATATAATACGCGCACACTACGTACCGATGAGAAGATGGTCGAACTGATCCAAGAACTGAGCTGGTTGCGCTGGGACATTGTGGGGTTATCTGAAGTCCGAAGAGAGGGAGAGGTCTTGATAATCCTGAAGTCTGGCAACTTGCTCTATTTCCGGGAAGGCAACCAGCTATCCCAGCGTGGCGTCGGGTTTATTATCCACCAAAGTCACCGACATAGTTCTGCGAGTCGCTATACTTAAGTGCCAGTGGGCAGGGCACATTGCTCGTAGAACCGATGGCCGATGGGACAGTAAAGTTCTGGAGTGGCGGCCACGTACTGGAAGACGCAGCGTAGGGAGGCCCCCAACAAGGCAGACCGATGACCTGGTGAAGGTTGCGGGACGCCGATGGATGCGGGCAGCACAAGACCGGTCTTCGTGGAAAGCCTTGGGGGAGGCTTTTATCCAGCAGTGGGCATCTATAGGCTGAAGAAGAAGGAGAAGAAGTAGAAAATTATACATAAATTATCATAAAATTATCAACAACACATGGCTCAAAATATTTTGTAAATACTGTAAATATTTAGGGGTATAAACAACCGAAAAGCAATGTAATCAACGAAAGCACAAAAAAAATTGATTAAAGAATTTTCAAGCTAACTAGAATCAGAGATTTGTAAGACTAAAAACATCAGAAGCTAATAAGTAGCAAAAGGAACTAGGATTCCACAAGTTGGTAAGTTCGTGATAATAACAGTAGAATCAAGTTTTTATCGTTGAACTCCAAGTTCAGACAGTATTTAAAGACGACCTTACAGGCTTGATATTATATTAGCGGATGAGGTACAAGTTACGACAGGCAGCGGTATCGATAGAGAATTTGAAGAAAAATAAAACACGAACGAAAATTCTGTTTTGTGTCTTACTGGCTTGTCTTTCGCAATCTCTGACCGTAAGGACCCTGAACGTTATGAAGATCATCACATCATCTTCGCCCTAGTTTATGTCCATAACGATGTCCTCCCTCCGGCGTTCAGTGAGTGACGATTTTGCTTTTACACTTAGCCACTTGAACGTCCTGATGTGACAGCTGGGAATGCGTTGTACGTCGGAGCGCGCGATCGGTATCAAGCCGCGCCGAGCGCTCGTAAATTCCTCGTTATTTTCTTCTTAATTTTTAGCAGAAGTCTAATGACTAAATATGAACTATTTTCCTGCAGGGATTATTTTGTTATATTTTAAGATATTATATCAGACAAAAACTTAACGAAAATCCGGCACACAATGAGCGATGAGCAATCATTTCATCGTCCACCTTTAGACTCGTAAAGACAACTTATCAGACATTGGATATAAAGTATTTATACATATTCAGAAAGAATAAATCTCGAGAGTTAATTTGATATGTAACACTAATAAAAGTCCGATAATAAAATCCATACTATTATTATAAATGTGAAAGTGTGTTTGTTTGTTTTTTTGTCCTTCCTTCACGCCGTAGCTAAGCAATCAATCGACCTGATTTTTGGCATACAATTAGTTGAAAAGATGGAGAGTAGCATAGGCTACATTTGGTCCTAAAAAAACATCAAGTTCCCAAGGGAGATTACTGGAATATTTGTATGTGTACACCAAATATAACCTTACATCGGAACGTGACTTTGTTTGTACCACTTTCACGCCGTAACTCCTAACCGATTGCTTTGAAATTTTGCAGACGTAAAGTTAGAAGTCCAGATTAAATAATAGGGTACTTATTATCCCGAAAAAAATTTATATTCCCGAGAGAAATTTAAAAAGTGCGATATAACCGAAGTTAATGCGGGCGAAGCCGCGGGCGGAAAGCTAGTATAATATAATACTCTCATTTTAATCGCAGAACTCACTGCCACTGTACAAAACTGCACTCGCTGTTTGTAAACAAACTTTTTCCAATGTTATGTGTCAGGTGGGGCACTGTTTTATACATCCGAGAATCGTTGTTTAGTGAGAAGTTCATGAAACTCTTTGATACATATCATAAATAAAAAACTCGTTTAAAGTGTACATGTCGGTGAGGCCACCATGGTTGCCTGAACGTTTAACGCCAAAAATTTTGAGGCAACTTTGTTGGCCCGGACTTGAGTGGGTAGTTAAAGAAAAAATCAATACAAGGAAGTATATTTATTTTATACTAGCTGTTGCCCGCGACTCCGTCGTCTTGTTGATATAAAATAAACGCCTGTTAAAACACTGCGAGCAATATGTCCATCCGCGTTTGCCCCCGTTTTCGCAACATTTTTATTACTGCTCTGCCCCTATTAGTCATAGCGGGATGTTATATAGCCTATGTCCTTTCCCAGGCTCTAGACTATCCGTGTACCAAACTTCATTACAATCGGTTCAGTAGTTTTGGAGTGAAAGCCGGACAGACAGACGAAAAGAGATACTTTCGCATTTATAATATTAGTATGGATTATTTTCCAGGCCCCCAACAAGGTGGACAGACGACCTGGTGAAGGTCGCGGGAACCACTGGATGCGGAAGGCGCTGGACCGGTCGTCGTGGAGATCCTTCGCGAGGTCTAAGACCAAGAGAGAACGTCTTTCGGCTGAAATCATGATTATGATGAATAAAATACATAAGGATAAGACAAAATTAAGATCTGAGTACAAAGGTGCTGCTTATTTTGTAAGAAATTTGTTAAAGCAAACCTGCGAAATCTAAATGTTTTCGCAACCCTTGAACCAAGATTAACCTTTTCAACTGTCTTGTCTGTGGTATATTGGAATACTGTGCGGTTTTGTGGCATCGTCACTATGTAACATAGTCAAACGTTAAAGCGGAGCCAGAAAAGATTTTTATACCACCTTGCATATTCTATGAGACTGGATAAAAAAGTTCCAAGCTACGCAAAATGTCTTGAAAATTTTGATATAAAATCACTCGAAAAACGAGGAGACAATATAGATTTAATTTTTCTGTTCAAAATACTCATCATCATCATCTCAGCGCCAATCCCAGTCGCATCCGAAGCCCTTTTCTAGCTCTGAAGTCTGGGGTCCGCTTTACCAGTCTAACTGCTGATTTTGGCAAAACTTCGACATTTTCCGTGAAGCGACTGCCGTCTGCCTCCACAACCCGAAGGCGATATCGAAGCATTGCAGCTAGACCAATTGTTGGAATTTTAAGGGCTCCAACAACCCGTAACGACTGCCACTAGATGTTCGTATGGCAACCGGGACCAACGGCTTAACGTGCTTTCCGAGGCACGACTAGACCAGTGCAAATATTCATATTCATGCATACAAATATTTACACTGCGCAGGGATCGAACCCGCGCCTCCTTACGCAGCGGCCGCGTTCGCTACTGCTACGCCACGGAGGCTGTCAAAATACTACAGAGCAAAATAGACTGCCCCCAGCTGTTAAGTAAACTTATATTTAACGTTCCACAGAATAATCCGCATCATCATCCTATCAAACTATTACATTCCCCTTTCCAAAAACTGTTTCAGGATCGAATTCGCCCATCCCCAAAATTTTCCAGGCTCTTTAATAGTTCTGTGAATTCAATTGATATTTATTCCACAACACTTCAAAAATTCAAGCGCCAAATCGTTAAAACAAATAACAACATAGCTGTTTTTTTTTATTTTCTCTTTGCTTCATATTCTATTGGTCGCTGTAAAGTTATTTCTGCACTATTTGTAATTTTTATTCGTGTCATAATTTTGTTTTTGCATGCTGTGTTTATCGCCTCATAGTGTGCTTTCTTTTTATCGTTATTGTGTAAAAACTATGGATAGTCCAATAAATAAAAATAAAATATATCTCCAACCACTAAGCTACCCTAAGTCACAAGGTCTCCCTAATTTAGAAGGCAGGGTTTTTATATTTTTAATACCTTTATTTTCCAAAAATATGTCTATATAAATTGTATTCATTTGCTATTGAGCTTTTTTGTGTCAATAAAGTTGTTTTTATTTTTTACTTGATCAGAAAACAACCAAAATCCAACCTGATAAAGTGGAGATTCACAGAGAATCGCAGAGTGTGATTGGGTAGCTATGTTGTTAACTCTGTTCTACCTCATATCCTGCTCTCTGTGTCCTAAAACATGCAGAAGTGATCTCAGCGCTGCCAGTGACGAAGCCGTGGAACTAGCAATCCTTTGAGGCAATGATACAAAAATTTAATGGTAACAGCGACATGTAGAAATAGACTATAGTTTTCTTAATATCCCTAAAATCTTACATCTCGACCCATACACAAGTAATATAGTAGAAGCAAAACACGCAATAGGCCCCGTCAGTCCACAATTACCTTACTTACAAGGAAAGTCACTCCGCCAAATTTCCTCTAGCCGACATTCCCTTCAATTAGCCTGTTTTAATAGCAAATTATGGGCAAACATGGACCCGGCTCCCGTCTTGTTTAGTTGACACATTTTTATAGTGGAATTAGGGCCCCCGCCCTAAATCCACTGACGGTCACTCCCTCCCACTTTTGTCGTAGATCTTTGCATAGTAGTTTTTAGGGGTTTATTAATCCTTAAAGGAGAGGCAAGGCATTTGAATTCATGAGACTGAGTGACAAGGCAGGTTATTTTGAGGAAGACTGATACCTACCTATTTTATATGTATTAATAACACTAACAGTAAAATTATGCACGCATAATAGTTTTTTAGTTATTAATCGCTTGCAAAAAGGGAAAGTATACACAAGAGGTAGGTAGTCCACGAAATTAAAAATTTCATTCGCATTTTTCAATTTGCAAGTCTGTTTTTATCATAAACAAGATATCTCTCGAAAGCGTAATAAACCATTATCAATTCAACCCCCTATGTTCACATCACCCTAATTGTATAGAGTGGTGCTGACAATTCGACAATAAATTAAACATCGTGTACCTCAACACATTCTCAGTCGACCCATAAAAAACCATATAAATATGTCCATTAGTTTAGTCACAGGAAATTAATTTTCATTTTTCACATTTTCTACATGATGTACATGTTGATAGCAAAACACTAACAGATTAATGACCGCCGCATCCTGCGGTACCAAACTTTAATAATAATGGCGCGAAAAAAGCATCGATACAGGATCGTGCTGTGGCCGATCGGAGGTCAGTGAACCAATATCTTTAAAGGATGTTCTATTCCGTTTACAATTTTATGCGATTTAGTTTGTTTGAAATTTTAATATTTTTGATGCTAGGTTTTTTTCTATGGTTTAGGATTATTCCTATGAACCAGCATTGCTCGTGTTTTCATTTATTGTCGTATTATCAGCACCACTCTGTATATTGACATACAGAACTGTTATTCTATGACAGTCACATATACTACTGAAATTCATGAAATTGGCAATAAATAGGATTGGAATGGAATGTAATCTGCCCCCTAATCGGCGAACACATTTTTGTCAAATGATTGCGACTAGTTGGTATCAGTTGGGATCGTTCGGCCCGCCCATTGGTCCATTCGGTCCAAACGATCCCAACCAGTCGCAATCATTTGACAAAAATGCGTTCGCCGATTAGGGGGCTGATCTATGTTAAGAACTGTTGATCAACTGGATATTAATGTAGATCTGTCAAAAAAGTAAAAATTTACAGAAATAATACGAATACATTTCGATTCATTAAAATCGAAACAATTCAGGAGAAGTTATTGTTAGCTTATTGCGCACCAGCTGGAGGTGAATGAAATGAAATGCAATCGTTTATTAAGTAAGCAGGATCACCGATCACTTTTACGCGTCATGTTTTTTTTTAACTAGATGAAGCCGGCATTTCCTAACTGACTACCTCTGAGAAGAAATAGCCGAAACAAACTTAGGGATCATCGTGTTTTTTAAAGTCCAGACATTATGAAAATGTTTACAATAATTTACGTTATAATTACACATATTGCTTAATAATAGTGCTTAGCAGAGCGAGCAGCTCAGTCTCAAGCTTTTTGTCTTCTTAATAGTTTATGATTTTATAATACCCCTTTTTGAAAAGTTTGGACTTTACATAGTATTTATATCGTTTAATGGGTAAGTTTCGATTGTCGTGGTTATGAAGCTGAGCTAGCAAATAGTAAGCGATGCGTAAAGAACAAGTTATCACCACTCCAGTGGCAAGCCATCATTGCATTAGCGACAAGCGGGTGTAGTTCTTCATGGCGGTGATATCATAATTAATTATGATGACTTTTAGGTACTAAGAACTAACCAACCACTGCTCCACATTAACTGTCATTATTAGGTAGTCATATAGGTGTATATGACTATCTAATAATGTCTGGTCGGTAGTATGTGGTGACATACTACCGACCAGACGGTCTTGCCTCCACGCGATTCGTCATGTTCATGATTTCTGGTGAAGCTGTACGGAGGACGGGTCTGAGCAGTTGTGTTGCGATGTGTGCTACGTATGTACGATACGCTAAATTTTGTGTCATGAGTTTGGTCGTGGAGGGTCTCCAGATTAATCTCCCTCTGTCGCAGCATCGTTGATCGTGTTGTTGGGTTTAACATTACATCACCTTGCTCAACTCCTGTCTTCCTTTCTATTCACTCATTTTTTTTGTATGAATAGTCTCTTAATAAACTAGCATGTTTTAATCATCAACAATTGCATCACTGCTTACCCTCATGCGAGATTGCAGTCAAGTACTACTTTATAATTATGAAAAAGAATATAATTATATATAACGGCGCGTGACTGGCTACTGAGATGAACTATAATAGGGTAGTTGATTAAAAACTAATTAGTCCGTCAGTCAGATTTCCAAAAAACACTAGACAAGTATTTTTTCATTTTTCATATAAACAAAAAATGAAGACGACACAATGCGTTTAAAACTCGTGTGACGTCACTGCATGTTACACTTTTTAGCGAGCAGTGACGTCACCAGCCACCACTCCTGATCTTTGATGCTTTTTATATTTGTCAATTTTTTTAATTTGATAAAACAAAATATTCGTATCCAATATTTTTCTATAATCTGAAAGACGGACTAAGTAGAATCAATTTTATTTTATCCAGGAAACATCCCTATTGTCCGTAAATTACTCTACTATTTTTAGAAGTCGATTATTCGATTAGTATTCGGATAAATTATGATTTTATTATTAAGAGCGGGTAACACGATTTAGGGAACGGTAACATCAACTGGAGTTGCGTTTCAAATAGCAATCGACCGTTTGCGCGGGCAGTCGGTGCTCAAGTTTCGGTCGAGTATGTTGGTCATACTCAAACCCAGTGTCTGTATAGTTAACATAATAAGAATCAAACATCATTCTATAGTTATTATTCAACGTTTTCTAGAAATATCGCCCACGATAGATCCTCATATAGATGAGAAAAACATCTCAACTATCCGGAACCATTGGCCACGCCTTCCTGACGGTTTTACCATATATATAACTGTCACTCTATGAAAATCAGACCTACTGTATGAAATGGGTATTGTAGATCAAATTGACGCATGAACAACGAATTACCCTGATTGTACGCATAGAAATACAATCAATGAAAGCCTACTTACACAACTAAGAGCCAAAAGCTCAACTATGTCATTTAGCAAACTGATTGCTACAAACAAATTCAATATGTCTACATCTATTTTAGGGCGACATCGCTCTATGTAATTCCAAACCTAATCTAAATGGAATTAATTTAGTAACTGGCTCTAAATTGGTTTATATTGAAACATTTCATTCGCTGGAGTCAAATGAATAGAATAGAAATCAATTAAATTGGTTCTATCAATTAAAATTAATTCACTTTTGAATTTGGTGTTGTTCAAATATGTCAACTATCATATTTATGTATTGTTTAAAAAAAAATTCTTTTCTGAAGAACATGCTATAATGTTCTCACAACTTTGAACACGGGGTACTGCTGCAACGGTAAGTGTGTGCACATGATTATCGTGCGAAGTCTTCCTTGAGGTCAATCAGTGGTCGGACACAGTCCCCACTTAAATTGCCCGTTAACTCAAATTCCCGCCTGGTTGAGGTGGCACAGACGACGTTTCGGCGTGTAAGTTTTTTTTCGTATATAAACTAGTACTTGACCGCAATCCCGCCTGATGGTAAGCAGTGATGCAATCGTTGATGGTAAAGCGCGCTAGTTTATCAAGATTCACTCAAAAAAACTGAGTGAATAGGAAGGAAGACGGCAGTTGACGAGCGAGGCGATGCAATGTTAAACCCAACAACACGCCCAACGACGCTGCGCCAGAGAAAGATTGATCTGGAGATCCTTCACGACTGAACTCCAGACACAACAACATTTGGCGCATCGTATCCGGCACGCATTGCAACACAAGTGCTCAGACCCATCCTCCGTACGGCTTCACCAGATATCATGCCGGGATACGACAAATCGCTTGGCGGTAAGACTTTATGTGGTGGGTCGTAACTTCTGCCGGCAGCCGATGTTATGGTCCACCAGCGAGTTTTCATAAACGGGGTAACTTCAGACTCCTGGCTACTACTGTAAAAATCCCGATGGAAAATCCCAGTAACACCTTTCCTGACCTACAAATCGAGCCAAAGATCTCTAGGCTTCTTGTGACAACTAGAGTAGTCATTTAACGGAATGAATAAATACTTCTTGTAGCTACATTTTTAACCCGGCGTGGTTGTGGCTGGGTATCTCAAACCCGACAATTTTTAAAATCAGCATAACTCTAAAACAAATGATCGGCGATTGCCGTGACTCACAGTAGCTGGAGTTGTTGATCTCACCGAGCGTATTAGCTGTTTTATTTAGTGCTGTTGCGACTGCGACGGAGTATACACACCTGTGAAGAGCGAGCGGGTAAGTCACACCCGGCCACAATGGCCGCGTTACATTATTGTTATTATTTTAATTGTTGTTTTTTCTTTTATTTATGAGTGTATTACATATTATTTTTCAGTATTAACAACATGTCGTACGAAGACGATCAATCAAGACTTCTAGCTTTATTTGAACAAGCTAACATTGAAAATGAAGAACAATTCACTTCAGATGAAGAGGACCAATACGACCATATTTCACAGCGGAGTCGAGACAGTGATACAGAACAAGAATGCAGTGATATTGAGGAACAACATCCATTACCTTCAACTAGTAACCAGAACTTGCTCGTATATACCGGAAAAGACAACACAACCAAGTGGTCTTCACAACCACCTCGCACCAACGTTCGTACAAGGTCAGAAAACATAATACGATCATGAATGTAGCGGCAATAAACAGTATTATAATATATCGTGAAAATAACAAGTCAAAAACAAACCGACGTGATTTCCTTAGAAATCTCGGTCTATCCATGCTTGCAAGCTATCTTGGTACGAGGAAGAAGATGGAGAACTTACCGATAGGCTTACGCAAACGTATTCACGAACAGATAGGAGAAACAATGAGCTATCCTCCCAGTAAGAGTTCCAGAGCATATACGAGATGTAGAGACTGTCCGTCTGCCAAAGATAAGAAAACCAGGTATAATTGTAAAAAGTGCAACAAGCCTATTTGTATGAAACATATTATACCGGTATGCCAAAGTTGCCTTGATCTCGATAGTGAATAATCTAGTATTAAAACAACAATAAGCTTTATTTTTATTTAATTATTGTTTCTATGTTCATTAGTAACATATACGTTGATTTTTCGTACTTAAATTATTATTATTTTTTTAGGAATAATGCAAAGTTATGTTTTAAAAAGTTGTCTTTAGCTGTAAAATGTTTTAATCAAAGAAAATTTGAGATTTTCCGTTAGTTTTGTAATAAATAATATTTCATATTCAGAATTATTGTTTTTATTACCTATTCCATGAATGTAAAATACTAATTTAGGCATAGAATTGGATCAGGGTGCGATAATCTATATGGGTATGATTTACCCGGCCACAACGGCCGTGTTTAATTTTGACGCCACAACCACGCCGGGTTAATGGAAGTATCCACTTTAGATCTTAGATAACTTTCCGTAATGCCTCCTTTAGGACGTTTTTTCAGCGTTGTCTAGAATTTATTCCAATTTCTTTTAAAGTGGGAATTGTTCCGCCGATCTTGATTTCGCTGGCGCTTCATTATGAGATATTAAAAGATACTTAACTAATTTTATCGCCGAACAATGTGGTCTAATTTTCAGGGTGGATTATCTTAGTGAAATATTGTATACAGCCGCGGTGGCCTAGTGACTAAAACACCAGCCTCTCAATGATGAGCATGCAGTTTCGGTTTCAGGCCAGGCAAGTACCAATGTAACTTTTCTAAGTTATATGTACTTTTTAAGTATATCTTGGACACCAATGACTGATTACAGGGCGAAAGAAAACATCTTGAGGAAACCTGGATTTTATGTCTGAAATCATCAAGCGTGTTGATTACGCTCAATCCTTTTCTGTATGAGAGGAGACCTGTGCCCAGCAGTGGGACGATAAAAAAGTTGATGATGATGATGAATATTGTTTTAATACTGAGTGAGTTGATTACGCTACACCCTGTCTGACCTTCACAACTCAGGTATTGTGTAATATGATGTCCTTTGATCTCAAACCCGAAACTGACAATAAATCTTTGGTTGTAAGTTTCGGTTTTAAGACTACCCATAACGACCGTCAAACATCTAAGAATTACAGTCAGGATCATTAAATTCCGAAAAGAGTTGTAGTCTTGGTATGTAAAGATGGTCACTTATCTACAGACTAACCGTGGCATAGCTTAACCTGATCGACGGATCTATGCGACTGTTATTATTTAAGCACGGGACCGTGTCGGTCATTTCTATTCAGCAATTCTAGCAAATATTACTGTACCAAAATTGCATACTGCTGCTCATGCCCACCCTATTTCAAGTTAAACAAAAGTCAACTTAATCTCAATGATAATAATGTTAATTTCAGAATGGCTAACACCACTGAAAAAGTGGTGACTGACTTCCAATAACTGATTACAAGGTTAAGGAAAACATTTTGAGCAAACCTGGACTATAAGTCTGAAATCGCCAACCCGCATTGAGCAAGCGTGGTGATTACGCTCAATCCTTCTTTGTATGATAGGAGACCTGTGCCAAGTAGTGGGACGATAAAAAGGTTGATAATGATGATGATAATGTATCAGTAACTTGTCTACAAAGAGAACAAAACAAAACCTAACCGCCATTTTAAAAATGAAACAAAATCAAATAAGATCTCAAGTCCGTGACACACCCTTATCTATAAAGCGGACCAGCTGAGAATGGAAACAATGGCCGACGAGAAAGCGACTCTGGATAGGCATTTGTGCAGATAGATAAAAAAAATAATAAAAATAAAAGGCTGTATAGCAAAAAAACAATAAATCCTGTCTCCTAAACTAGGGAATGACTGTACCTTAGAAGACTGAAATTGATATTTTAATAAATATTTTTTTTAGTATAATCCTGACCGCAGAAACTTAACATAGGAGATCCAATTTTATGTCACTATGACCTACAATAAACAAGTATGATAATCTTTGTATTCATCATCATCATCTCAGCGTTAATCCCCGTCGCATCCAAAGCCTTTTTGCAGCTCTGGAGTCTGGGGTCCGCTTTACCAGTCTAACTGCTGATTTTGTCGAAACTTCAACATTTTCCGTGAAGCTACTGCCGTCTGACATCCACAACCCGAAGGCGATATCGAAGCATTGCAGTCAGACCAATTGCTGGACTTTTGAGGGCTCCAACAACCCGTAACGACTGCCACTAGATATTCGTATGGCAACCGGGACCAACGGCTTAACGTGCTCTCCGAGGCACGACCAGACCAGTGCAAACATTGATATTCATGCATACAAATATTTGCACTGCGCGGGGATCGAACGCCTCCTTGCGCAGCGGCCGCGTTCGCTACCGCTACGCCACGGAGGCTGTGTATGATAATCTTTGTATTATTATATGACAAAAGTAATTTGATTTTCGAAATTTCGGCGCTGATAGCAATGTAAATTGACTTTGGAACTTTTTTGATAGGGAGATTTACAAGATGCGAAAAAGTGTTCTAAACAACTCGCTATTCATATAAAATACAAAAAACGTCTTACTCTACGACGTAGACTTTATACATATCATAAAAGACATTCATTTGAGTAAATAATGTCCATTTTAAGTCCTGAGACGCTCGATCAGAGGCGCTTTGAATCAGCACAAAAAAAAGGTCATTTTCTCTATAATATTCTGAGTAATGAGTATATTATATTCTTTCAATTGTAGCATCGAAATAGTTGTTTTTTTATATTTGCACTCTTGCTTCTCCAATTTACTTTTGACATTGCCATACATAAAAATATGATAGAATAAGTAGAATATCGGATTGATTGGAGAATGAGGTCAATGTTAAAAATACGTAAACAATATTTCAATCATGTACTTAAAGATTTAAAAAACCATCAACTCAGTAAATGTAAAATAAACTAAAGCTCTCCAAGAACAGCAAATCACATCTCCAATTTATTTTTAATAACTGACTTCGACCAAAGAAATGTAAAGCAAACTTTGTGGCGGCAACCTTTTTTATTTCTCACTGAACAAAATCGTCCACAAGCAGGACTAACAAGTTTTTTCAAGAAAACTAATATTTGTTTTATGAAATTAAAGATTGTAGTATATCATCATCATCATTTCAGCCGAAAGACGTCCACTGCTGGACATAGGCCTCCCCCAAGGTTCTCCATGACGACCGGTCCTGCGCCTCCCGCATCCAGCGGTTTCCCGCGACCTTCACCAGGTCGTCGGTCCACCTTGTCGGGGGCCTACCCACGCTACGTCTTCCGGTGCGTGGTCGCCACTCGAGAACCCGTCGGCCCCATCGGGCATCGGTCCTACGGGCAATGTGTCCAGCCCACTGCCACTTTAGTGTTGCAATTCTCAATGCTTGTAAATATTTAGCAGACATGTCCTGTGGAGCAATTGTGTAATAATCTAAAGTTTCCAAAGCCTTTCTTTTTGATAATTCAACAAAATTTAATACGTAGTTTATGTGGCAATGGATTAGTTTTGTTCGAAATCCTTCGGATTGCTTGGGAGAGCTGCTTTGTCTTTGGGATGGCAATTCATCTGCAATGTCTATGATATTGAAGTTATTCAGTCAGGGTTCTGTATACCTTAGCTTCAAATAAACAGAATCTTTTCATACTTTTTTTTTGTTATCGGGGGAAACCTTCAAAAGGCACCCGATCTCTGGCGACTGAGATCGGGGAGTGTGGGATTTTTACCTCACTAAAACCACCCTGGGGATCACTATCCGCACATGGGGGTGGTTCCGGTTCCTCTTAAAAGACACATTCCGGAACCGCCCCTGCGCAACGCCTGTAACGGCTCATCTCTGAGGAGACTGTAAAGGGGCCACTCCTAGGCCTCGCCGCGTACGGCAGCGTCTTCCCTGGGGTCACTTGATGGCTACACAGAGTCCCCAGTCTATGCGCCCGCGATCCCAACGGCCCACTTACCTTTGATAGGTAAGCGGGTTAAGGCGTATTAGGCGCCAAGACAGTTGCCTCCCCGACCCGGAGGTAATAAATTATACATTTACACAAACATAAACCTAAAAATGTGTTTGTGAACAATAAACAAACGAAGTTTTTAGCGATGACGTTATGGTGAGTAATGACAACCGTGACTCGGAAGGCACATTCACATCCTATATTCAAAAGCTTCTGAGGATGGATGGATTGATGTTTTAACTATGTCACACAAAAACTACTTAACGGATTCTCATGAACTTCTACAGGAAATAGGCGGTACATCAGATTATCACATAGGATACTTTTTAGCAAACGTTCGACACTTCAGCGGGTAGAACCACGGGACACTGGTAGTGCGAAAAATAATGCTATCGTAAAAGTCCGAGAATTATTTCTTTCAAGATAATTAACTGGTAGTTGCTTTTGTTTATCTTCAGTATTGGATATCATACGGGTATGTATTTCAAATCATTCTCCAATCATATAAGCTAGAGTGTTCTTATAAATATATATTTTCGTTATTACCTGGAAATTACTTTGCTGGCTCCATGCATTACAATTCTAGTAATTTGGATCGAAGATCAAACTGGAGTGATTGTGGTGTGTCTTCTTTGGGAGATTACATTTTGTGATTGATTTATGAATGAAACGAGTTTCTCATTTTATTTTGTTTGTGAATCTTATCTTTATAATTAGTTTTCTTGAAAACATTTTACTCTATATTGAGAGATACTAGGTGACTCGTGCAAAGTATTCGAACATTCTCACGCAAGATCTTCACGATAGAAGATCTATAGGTTGAAAAGGTCGAGGGCGGGATTTGAAAAATCCTTGAGAGTGTGTAATGTTTATATTTTTCCGAAGTAGCGGTCTAGAAAAGCTTTAAAATGATGTATCATTTATGCATATTGTTAAAGTATTAAGGAAGTTACGACGTACCGACAAAAAGCCTTAGTTAGACTTCAAATATTAGGCTTTGTATGCGAATGGTGCTTGGTCTCTTGTATAGTCGTTAAATACTTTTAATAAATTTAATACCTTAAATAAATTCTTGATTTAATTTAGATCTATATTACCGTTTATAGTATTTGATTTAAATTCATATTTTCGATGATATTACAGATTTAAAAATTGCGGACAAAAGTGGCCAGCCGGGGCAGCAAGGCGGCGGCGAGCCGCTATGTTTTTTATACGTTCACGTATTCTATAAATACGAAAGCTTGTGGGTATGGTTGGATTTTAGTAACTCTTTCACGCAATAACTACTGAACGGATTTGGATCTTTACACAGATACTTAATAATAAACCGCCGGTAAAACTGCAAGACGCTGCTAGTAGTGCTAGCAGCGTTTTTCATCATTCGGATCACTGTTGGTCGAAACAAATTGATTTAAGTTTTAAATTTCTTGAAGAAGCCTGGAGGTTACTACTAAGTGGTAAAATAAATGACTTGTTTAAAGTTTTAGTCGTATTCGTAGCATGATGTCTGGTGAAGCCATACGAAACGACGGGACGGAACACAACTGCTTAGTGTTGCGATGTGTGCCGGGTACCGGGCATTTGGTTTGTTCGTAGAGGGTCTCCAGAACAATCTACCTCTGGCGCAGCATCATTGGTCGTGTGGTCAGGTTTAACATTACATCACCTCGCTCAACTGCCGTCTTCTTCCCTATTCACTAAGTTTTTTAAATGGATAGGCTTAATAAACTAGCCTTCAAGGCTAGAGTGAATGGGCTCTTAATAAACTAGCGCGCTTTACCATCAACGATTGCATTACTGCTTAGCATGAGGCGGGATTGCGGTTAAGCACTAGTATACAGTATGTTAAGAAAACCCTGTCCGACCCGTGAAGGTGTTGTTAGGTATCGATAACTGATTCTACTAATGCATACAAAACCGGGCTAAACTTAAAAAAAACCCCCTAAAAAAATAAATATTATTTCGTAAAAAGAGGTAACATAATAAATGCGCGCTAACCACCCTTCGCCTGCCGCCCGCGGGGGGCGGGTGGCAGGGCACGCGGCACGTGGTCGCATCGCTATTCGCTCATAATATGTACCAAATTTCGGGGAAATTGGAATTAATTCGCGGGAAAAAAAGATTATTTCAAAATTCATTTGTATTGGTACTATGATGAATACGTAAAATTTTATATTATATTTGGTCATATGTTTACCTAACCTTTATTATCCTTATGGGTCGGACAGGGTTTTCTTAACATACTGTATAATTATTAAAAAAAGATGCAGATGATACCTACTGCTCTTGAAGAAAAGATAACACAGAGTCCAAATCTAATATATCGAGTCTCTTATTCCACGTTTAACATCAAAAAGTTTTTAAAACGGAACAAACGAACTTTTCCTTTTTAGAAAAAAATGTGAACTCTGCATAAAAAATGATTCTGCCATTATAACGTGTGCTTTTTAAAAATTATTTCAAAGAAATTTGTTTATTTTTGCATTTAAATATTCATGTTGTTTATTTTGTGTTACGAATGTATAAGAAGCTGTAAAGTTGTATTCGCTATGGATGGATGGATAGGAAGGATTTGGTACAGTCGTACAATGGCACTGATTGTCTTGTTCGCAAACTAAACAAATTTTAAGTTAAGTACATCTTGGTTGAAGTCGTGGTGGCCTAGTGGTTAAAACACCAGCCAGCAGATCAGGCAAGTACCAATGTAACTTTTCTAAAGTTATATGAACTTTCTAAGTATATCTTGGACACCAATGACTGAAGGTGAAGGAAAACATCTTGAGGAAACCTGGACTTTATAAGTCTGAAATCGCCAACCCGCATTGAGCAAGCGTGGTGATTAGCTCAATCCTTCTCTGTAGAGGAGACCTGTGCCCAGCAGTGGTACGATAAAAAGATTGATGATGATAAAAAAGGGTGGTGATTTAGTCACCTGCCGTCCGTCAAGGGGTGATTCTAACCGTCGTGTTCATAAACAACTCTCGCATTTTCTCTCTCTGCTTAGCCTCCCTTTGTCGGCTCTCCTCGTCATTCTTCTCCAGATGTTTCGGTTCCGGGTTGAATCAAAAAACATCTTGGTTTCCTATTTCCTTAAGAAAAGGATAGCTGATAACATTTTAGTTGACAACGTTTTAGTTATAAGAAGGCACAAGGTCACTCAAAGGGCAATGGAGAGGGCTATGCTTAGGGTTTCACTGCGCGGTCGAATCAGGAATGAGGAGATTCGCAGAAGAACGAGAATCGACATAGCCCGAAGATTTGCAACACTAAAGTGGTAGTGGGCCGGGCATATTGCTCATAGGACCGATGCCCGATGGAACCGACGGGTTCTCGAGTGGCGTCACGGACTGGAAGTCCCAGCGTGGGTAGGCCCCGACAAGGTGGGCCGACGACCTAGTGAAGGTTGCGGAAAACCGCTGGATGCGAGAGTAGCAGGACTGGTGGTTGTGGAGCAGTGTACATCTTTTGGCTGAAATTATGATGATATGATGAACCTAAATTTAGTTTAGTTTGTGAACAAGGGAAGAGGAACCAATTAAACAAGGCTTTTTTTTCAAATATGTCAAAATACTTACGTTTCTTGTGTTGTTATTTGAAAAAAAGAAAGAAAAAGAAAAGAATGGAATGTCCGAGAGTTTTGGCGGGAAAACGAATATGAGTGCCACGTTCATTTTTCATTGAACTTTTAAATTATTTATAGTGTCGTTTACTAAATAAAAACGCGTGATTTATGTAATAAAAAGTGCATCTAGTGAATAATTCATAAAGAACAGTGAAATAGTGTAACATAGTGGCCACATCATGTTTTTACGCTAAATCCCTCCTAATCGGCTACACGCGGGAATCGAAAGGAGTTAGTTTAGATTAAGTTAAGTTTAGGATAAATTAGGATAAATTAGGATAAGTTAGGATATAAACTTACTGAAGAAAAAAATACTTAAGACTAGGCTGTATGGTGTACTATGCCTTTGCCTTTTCCGTTTCTCTGAACTGAACCAAAAAAAATAAATGGAATGTCCATATATAATATGAACGGTGCTGCTGATGCCAACGCAGGAAGACATCGCGATATAACCGGGATGCGTACCGCGAAGGCTGGTACGAGGTGAAGCGGGAAAAGAAACCTGAAAGGATTTATGGGAGGCCAATACTTAATAGGATAGCAGTATGGTATAAAAAAAACAGTTTTTATTTTGCTGGCGCTTGACTGCAATCCCGCCTGATGGTAAGCAGTGGTGCAATCGGTGATGGTAAAACCTATTCACTCTAGCCTTGAAGACATTTAAATTGTACTCAGCTCGTGAGGATTAGCGTTTACATATAAAGGGTGTATCTGACATCGACGTACAAACGAGTATCATGGATCCGGTACATGATTCTGAACCCCCTAGTGGTGGAATTTTATCCCGATTAAAAAAAAATAATATGCAGTTTTTTTTCATTTTAGACCGTTCATAATTGCTTTAATTTTATAACCCAATAAGATTTTAAAGTAAAAATTTATTAATTCGTTAGTTACACAAAAAAGCGTAATGTGCACAATACTAGAAAAACTATCCTATCAGCTGAAATAATAGAGTTCGCATATGGGGTCAACGTCATGCCTACAAACACACACGGCAGCATGCTTGCAACGTTCAAAGGCCGAGCCGACACTTTTTTTAAACACTGTTATTTCTGTAACCGCTCATTAAGACATAAATGACATCATAATTTTGTTAGTAGCATGCGGTGTACCCTTTTCGCGAAGTTGCGTTACGATGTCAGATACACCCTGTAATTAATACACAAATAAATTTAAAAAGTCTCAAAATATTTAACATATAAGGTATGTAAATGTATATAAAAAGAGGACAAATTCTTATTGTAAAAAATAACAACATTATAGTTCTTGCAATTTACGAGCGCGCGTGAGTCTTGCTTGTGGTATGTTGTGTACATGCACAATGCGTTAGTGTGTGTGCCTGACGGAGCGTTCAGTAGCGAGCGGTCGGCCGCTCAAGTTACTTGTGCTTATTGTTTTCACGTCGCTATCCGCCACGAAGTACCGTCAGCATGTCAAATACCGATAAAAAGCGAAAAATTATTCGTAGTGAGATGAGTTATTTAAATATGCATTTATAGCGTTAATTTAATATTAACCTATTTGTATGGAACAACGATCATGAACATTGTATTATCTTTATTATTTGTAGGGTCGTGCAATTATCGCCCGAGTTTTTCATTTTCTTCAAGAATATAATTTCATGAAGGCGAATAATAATGATAATTGTGATTTGAGTCCTTTGGCTAACGTAAGAAAACGAACCGCCGAAGCCACAGGGGTCAGTGAACGTACTGTAACTTCTATTTTGAAAGAAGAAAAAGAGATGCCCTCTACATCTGCCAAGTTTCTTTCATCAATGAAAAACCGTCGTAAAAGACGTAACAAATTTGATTTTGATAATTTCGGCACTAATTTGATTCGAAGTACAATTCAAAATTATTACATCGAACACAAGGAAATTCCAACTTTAAACAAAATTCGGTCAGTTCTCAGAGAAAAGATAGACTTTGACGGGTGTCTAAGCACTTTACGTTCATTGCTCATAAAAATTGGTTATAAATGGCGAAAGATTAGCAGTAACCGACGAGTATTACAAGAAAGGCATGATTTACAACTGTGGCGTTTAAAATATTTGAAAAAGATTTCTCAGTGCCGTGCAGAAGGACGTCCTATTGTTTAAACTGACGAAACATATGTTTTAACGTCACACGTTCGACAAAATACATGGGGCATAAAGGATAAAGATACTCCATTTATGAAGAAATTAGGTACTGGGAGCCGGTTTATTATAATGCACGCAGGTACTAAAGATGGATTCATTCCAAATGCCTCATTGGTATATAAAGCATCCTCCACAACTGGAGATTATCACTCAAATATGAGTTTCGAAAATTATAAGAAGTGGCTAGAAGAGAAGCTTATGCCAAATTTGCCAGAACGGGCGTTATTGTGATGGATAAAGCGTCCTATCATAACGCCCGCAGCAGTGAAATTCCTACGTCCAGTTCAAGGAAGAGCGATATGATAAAATGGCTAACTGATAACGGAATTTTATGTGACGAACGATTAAAAAAATCGAACTCTATGATTTAATAAAAAATAATAAACATCGTTTCATAACATTCAAAATCGACGAAATACTTAAAAGCAAGAATTTTTAAATATTACGTTTGCCGCCCCATCACCCTGAGTTGAACTGTATCGAAAATATCTGGGGAATTTAAAAAAATTAAATTGCAACTAAAAATATCGGGCAAAATATGACTATTTTACAAAATTTAATAAATGAGTGTTTGAACGATATCGACAATGATACCTGGCGTAAAACTTGCAAACATGTCGAAAAACTTGAAGATGAATATAGAAAATATTTCTATTTGGATTTCGAGTTAACGATTAATGTAGAATCAACTGATAGCGACACTGAAGAGTTTGAAGATAGTAACACTTCTGACGATGAATAATAATTAATTTTAATAAAACTTACTATTAAAATATTTGTTTTATTATAATTGTTGGTTTCAAAGAAAAAATAATTTTAACATTGATTATTTGTATGCTAACCGTAGCGCGTCTACGCGCACGCACACATTTACACGTATACAGATACGACTTCAACACAACTAAGAGCCACGCGCGTTCGTGAATTGCAAGAACTATACCCAAACACATAACACAAACAACATTACGAAAATTCATAGAAGACCAACCAGAGCGAACACCAATTAGACTCCCCTAAGAATACAGTATTCAATACTGTTTATCCGCTTGTGCCGATAAGGCAATTATCATAACGATTTATAATACGGACGGCATTAAAAACGGTTCTGTTGCCTCTAAAATATGTTTTCCCCCATTTATCTTTGAGTAATGGTGGAAAATTAGATTATTTTGAAGCAAAAAGAGAATAATGTGAGGATCAAAGGGTTGATTGGCAGTTTGATATTTCAATTAAATGATATGACATACCCACACACACGCTCAGATGTCAAAGTGTTACCAAGGAGAATCGTTACAGCTATAAACTGGGTTGTGAAGGTCAAATGGGTCAGATAACATAAAATAAAAAAATACTTGTCAATATTCAGTCGTAGCCGATTAGGTTAGGCAAATGGTTCATAAGACTTGATTATGGTACTGAGATATGGACATAATAGTAGTTTATGAAATTGTTACATATTGAGGGATATTATGCACGAGTGTGAGTTTTTAATAGTATCACACGAGTGTGTAATACCTAATTATGTACAGTTTCGTACACTACTTTATCTAATCTCATACATTTTAAGAAACAAAAATAAATAATCAATGATGTGTCCAGCGAAACACAACAACGACTCGCAATGCAAAGAAACGTATTTGGCGCCAAACTTCTGCACCCTACATCAAAGCGCACTCGCCAAAGCGCGCGCAGCCACAGATAAAAAAATGAAATAGTGCTATCTATGGTTTGTAATCTGTACGGTAATGAAAAAAAAAAATTATTATAATATTATTTTGTTAGAGAAATAATGTTATAATTTAATTTTTTAATTTCCTTTCGATATACTATGGGTAAAGTACGTCAATATAAACTCCTTTTTAGTTTTATATTTTTAATTTTTTGATATGAGAGTAGATAAAAATTTTTTTTAAATGATTATAAACTAGTGTTTTTCCGCAATTCCGCCTGTTGGTAAGCAGTGATGCGATCGTTGATGGTAAAACGCGCTAGTTTATTAAGAGCCTATTCACTCAAAAAAAAAAAAACAACTGAGTGAATAGGAAAGAAGACAGCAGTTTAGCGAGGTAATGCAATGTTAAACCTAACAACACGCCCAACGATGCCGCGCCAGAGGGAGATTCATCTGGAGACCCTTCACGACCATACTTTCAACACAACAACATTTGGTGCATCGTACTCGGCACACATCGCATTAAAACTGCTCAGACCCGTCCTCCGTACGGTTTCACCAGATATCATGCCGGAACACGAAGAATACAGCAATACATTGCCTGAGGGGTGGTAACTTCTGCCCGAAGCCGATATCATGGCAAATTTGGGTTGATCCATAACATCAAGGTCTCTCAGCGCGCTAAGGAGCTATGCTGTGCGATAAGACAGTCTATTGTGTCACCCTTTGTGAAACCTTAATATCTTTTTAACCGACTTCAAAAAGGAGGAGGTTACTCAATTCAACCATATATATGCTTTTTTATGTTGGTTCGCGGATAACTTCGTTGTTTATGAACAGATTTTGATTATTTTTTTTTCTGTTGGAAAGAAGATATTCCCAAGATGATCCCATTATAAGGACATCAGGGGTTGATGATGGAAGACTAGAGAAATCAAGGGAATCTTTCAGAAATCGTCGGGGCAACCAGTGCGTTTGTAAGTTTTTTTCATTAAGTATTTTAGCATCCAGTCTAACCGGATGCAACTGAACAGTACTTTTCACAACTAAAAAGTGTAAAATAAAAACTTTTTTTTACAAAAAAACACAACCGACTTCCAAAAACCACTACAAAGTGAAAAGTAACTAACTTCAGAAGTCGGTGTCAAAAACAAAAACCAAAGACAAATTTTCTTTGATTTATATGATGTTCATAATAAAGGGTATTTAGCTCTATTCCATGCTATGGTCATGCTGGAAGTTTATTTGGAGAATAAAAAGAGAACTGGAATTAATTACTTAGCTTGCAGAGTAAGCAAACTGAAGTGGCAATGGGCTGGCGAAGTTAGATGAAAGACCGATGGCTGGTGGAGTAGATAGTGAACTCCATGTGTAGACACTCCTTAGCTTGATGGACTGACGACCTTTATTATATGGCCAGAACAGACGGAAGGAGGTGGACAGAGTTTAGTGGCACAGCCTGGAAGAAACCTAAGTCCAGTAGTGTATGCAACAAATCGAGTTAATTAGTTGAGTCATAAGCCAGCTGTATTGTGTTATCATTGATGAACACGGATCTCTGCTACATAAGTTGTAACCGAAAGGGTATATTCATACCAAGGGCATTTGATGATACTAAATCACATTAGAAAGGTCTTTTAATCTTATTTTTACTTTCATAAGTTATGAGAACAAGAATTGATAGAATTAAACGAACTTTTCAAATAAACACATTACTTTATCGTGATACTGGAAAGTTATTGACCTACGTAGTACGGTGACACGTTTCTTATTATTTGAATTTGAGACACATATTATTAAACCAAAATTTGATATAGACATGTACAGTGATGCTATACCAACTGTTATCTTTGGTGCTTAAAGGTAGCAATAACGTTCGTAGGCACGGGCTTACCGTGTTTGCAGGGCGGTGAGCTGCCCACTGCTCGCTGCCCGGCAAGAATGGTTAGACCGGGTTGACGGCACGTTTTGTTCCAAGCGCACCTCAATGAGATGTCAGCACAACATGACAGGGTTCACGAAGACCGATGCCTCCTGGGTCAGGGTTGCGAGTCGGTTGAAAAAGGAACCGTGGCCCTGACGCACAGGCAAATGAAGGAACATGAATGGGTTTTAGTCAGTAAAAATCTCACACGCCTTTCCAATCCGCCCAGAATGGGAGTGGTCATTTGATGATGTCCCATCCGGGAAAAAAGGATAGCAGTTTGGTTTTAGGGCCCATCTTGTGGGAGAACGTACAGAGTCATAAGTCCTCTCACAAGATGGGTTGATGATCTGCGCGTTGGTTAGCAAACAAACTAATTTTAACAGAGACTTTAATTTTGTCAGTTCAACAACATTCATTGCGTTATCTTCGCTGTTAAATAGACAAATTTTTGAACACATAAAGCGATAGATTAGCAATATTATTCATAATGATTCATATTATGATTGATAGTAGGCACAGGTTTGCTATCAAATAAAGCTTTCACGTATGTCCTCTTCATCTTCCTTCCCGAAGTAAAAAAACGTAAGGCCCAGATTTGTTCTCAGCTCTCCAAACCGTTACTGCGCACTTCGCTTAGACTGAGTATATGCACTTTGTAGCTAAGCATTTCTGCTTCATCTATCTGGCGGCGCACTCTGAACGCTCTCTGCTCCGTATAGGGGACACAAGAACTTAACCAACTCAATATGGGGCTATTTATTACATGGCACATAAAGGGCCTAACCGTTTGGGCTAACAAGCATACTTTCTCGTTTATAACACGTACACGCCCGGACTCCAAAATCGAGAAAACTGACTTCGCGATCAAAGTAGCGACAAACAAATATGCGACAAATGTTGGGGCGACAGACATTCTATTTTTCGGGTGGGAAGTCATCAAATGCACTCGGTGGCAGGCCATATCATCGACTGCCGGCAGAAGTAACCACCCTCCTGACAAAGTCTTCGAAAAAGTCTTGCCGCCGAGCGATTCGTTGTGTTCGTGTGTTTGTTCGTACGTAGGACGGGTCTGAGCAGTTGTGTTGCGATGTGTGCTGGATACGATGCGCTAAATGTTGTTGTGTCGGGAGTTTGGTCGTCGAAAGTCTCGAGATCAATCTCCCTCTGGCGCAGCATCGTTGGGTTTAACATTGTATCACCTCGCTCAACTGCCCTCTTCTTTCCTATCACTCAGTTTAAAAAAAATAGGCTTAATAAATTAGTGCGTTGTACTATTAACGATTGAATCTCTGCTTACCATGAGGCAGGGTTTCGATCAAGCACTAGTTTAAAATTATAAAACAAAATGAACTCTTCCGCTTTGAGCGGAGCGGAAAAGTGTGTCAGACTTTTTTTTAACAATTATAAACTAACGCTTGACTGCAATCCCGCCTGATGTTAAGCAGTGATGCAATCGTTGATGGTAAAGCGCGCTAGTTTATTAAACCCATTCACTTAAAAAGCTTAGTGAATAGGAAGGAAGACGGCAATTGAGCGAGGTGGTGCAAAGTTAAACCCAACAACACGACCAACCATGCTGCGCCAGAGAGAGATTGATGTGGAGATCCTCCACGACCAAACTCCCGACACAACAACACTTGGCGCACCGTACCCGGCACACATCGTAACGCAACTGCTCAGACCCGTCCTCCGTACGGCTTCTCCAGAAATCATGCCGGAACACGACGAATCGCTTGGCCGCAAGACTTTGTCTGGTGGGTAGTAACTTCTGCCGGCAGTCGATGTGGCCTACCACCGACTTTTACTCTCTCTGAATAAAACCTAAATGAAACCTGCCACACTTTTTTGAACAACCCACGACCATGGTGCGACAGTACATCAGCTCGATGTACGTTAGAGTGACTGATTGTTTTCACGACAAATGATGGGAAATAACATTTTGTGTATACATGTCTGCACATTTTTAATGGTCGTGAATTCAAATAACGGACGCTTTGTTACAATGGTGACACGGCCAGCAATGTCGACATCGAAACAGAATATAAACGTTATTCTGATGTTTTAAGCCTGAAAAGACGCAAGAAATTGGCTGATTCATCAAATATATAATTTATTCTTTTTCTCTATCTATTTTTTTTTATCTCTCTCTACTGTTTGTAATTTGTATGTATGTATTTGTGTATTTATTATAATATTCTTTTTTTGTGTTTCTCTTTTAACTTCTCTTTCATATTGTTGCACCTACCATGTTTTGTCTGCATCACCTTAAGGTAGACTGGTAGAAAATGCCTAGGGCATTAAGTCCGCCATTGTACAATGTTTTTCTTTGTGCATAAAGTTTTAATAAATAAATAAAAGAAGATGAAAATGCACAATGGATTTAGGAGTCCGGTAGTATATAACCTAAATTTTGGGGACCTGTAACACAGACTTTTTCAAAAACCTACCTCAGGTACCAGTCTCTTCTAATGGTGGAATATATATGGAAAAAATGTCAATTATTAAGGAAACTAATTTTGTGAAGAGAGGGAGAGAAATAAATAAACAATAATATGGTATAATATGGTCGCTCACAATGGGCCACATACGAAGGCTCAGAGTCACGCAAAGGGCAATGGAAAGAGCTATGCTCGGAGTTTCTCTGCGTGATCGAATCAGAAATGAGGAGATCCGCAGAAGAACCAAAGTCACCGACATAGTTCTGCAAGTCGCTAAACTTAAGTGACAGTGGGCAGGGCATATTGCTCGTAGAACCGATGGCCGATGGGGCAGTAAGGTTCTGGAGTGGCAGCCACGTACTGGAAGGCGCAGCGTAGGGAGGCCCCCAACAAGGTTGACCGATGACCTGGTGAAGGTCGCGGAAAGCCGATGGATGCGGGCAGCACAAGACCGGTCAGCGTGGAAAGCCTTGGGGGAGGCCTTTGTCCAGCAGTGGACATCCATAGGCTGAAGAAGAATATTATAAAAAATCTTACAGGAATCTAAAATGATCCAATGGCGCCAATTCCTTTTGTTCACAATCTTTATTATTTCATTAAGAAAAGGATAGAAGATAACATTTTACTATCATCCTGTCAAATTAAGGCACTCAATAGACAGTTTAGATGCGATTATAAACATGGCAACCAAAAATACGTCGTATACGTAGGCCATAACATCAGCCGCCGGCAGAAGTTACCACCCACCAGACAAAGTCTTGCCGCCAAGCGATTTGTCGTGTTCCGGCATGATGTCTGGTGAAGCCGTACGGAGGACGGGTCTGAGCAGTTGTGTTGCGATGTGTGCCGAGTACGATGCGCCTAATGTTGTTGTGTTGGGAGTTTGGTCGTGGAGGGTCTTCACATCAATCTCCCTTTGGCGCAGCATCGTTGGTCGTGTTGTTGGGTTTAACATTGCATCACCTCGCTCAACTGCCGTCTTCCTTCGTATTCGCTCGGTTTTTCTGAGTGAATAGGCTCTTAATAAACTAGCACGCTTTACCATCAACGATCGCATCACTGCTTACCATCAGGCGGGTTTGCGGTCAAGCGCTAGTTTATAATTATTAAAAAAAAAAAAAAAAATTAAGTCTAAACTAACATTTTATCTTCTGTCCTTTTCTTAGTGAAATATAAAGAAAAAGATGCCTTGAACTTAAATTTAATTTAGTTTATGAACAAGGGGAATCGGAGCCATTGTCAGCCATATTAGAGACAGTTTCTTATCTAACAAGACTCAGTTGAATACAAGTATTATACTTAGAGTGTCTGCCTATCTGATCTCCACAAAACAATAACCGGATAATATCTTACCTCTTTAGAATATACTGTGATATAATTTACTTTTGACTTCTGGTATATTTCTCTTATATATTTGATATATTTTTTTCTTGATTGCAATTTATTTGTACTACAAGTTATCTTGACATCAATATTATTATTTCTTTGCCTTGTATTTTGCTATGAGGTTTATAATGAATGACCAATTATGTAAAATGTAATCCGCATACCTAAAACATTTGTACGCCGTGATTGGAAAAACATGGACGCTCACAGCATATATTTTCAATACCTAGCATGTCTGTCAAATCAGTTAATGTAAACGTATGTTTGACAAATAAATGATCTTTATCTTTATCCTCTTGGTAAGGTTTGTTGTTAGATTTCCGGGCTACTTATGACCCGTAACGAGTGTCAAAGATCTACGAATGGCAGCCGGGACCAACGGCTTAACGTGCTTTCTGAGGTACGGTGTGTGAAGATGGTCACCCATCCACGGATAGCACGGATAGCAAGCATAGCTTAACCTGATCGATCAACCCGCACGGGAGTTACTTCTTAACCACAAGCCCATTTATACTTGGTATGAAAACCGACCACAGTGCTTGACCGCAATCCGGCCTGATGACAAACAGTGATGCAATCGTTGATGGGAAAGCGCGCTAGTTTATGAAAAGCCTATTCACACTAGCCTTGAAAATACTTAAATTGTAATCAGGTGGAAACACCATCGCTTGCAACAGGTTCAGTCCTTCAATATACGCGGTATAAAAGACAAGGCGAAATGCTTCGTCCGGATCGTAGTGGAGTCAAAACCGTAAGGGTAGACACTCGCCGTACGATAGATCGTCCGATGATGGAACGGATATGGGGAAATTAAGTCATCAAATTCCCTCGCTCAGTCTCCAAAATGCATGTTTCTATAACATCGACAGGCTGGCTACTCTACGCTTGTGCTCCAGGCTTTGGAGACCGGTTTGAGCTAAATATGGGTCCACAATTAGCCTCGTTCGTGGTCGTACCTTATGACACTAGCAAAATATGTGGATAATAAAATTAATGATATATTTATTTAAATTGTCAACATAGTCCAACTAATACAACAATAACTTATAAACTAAAGGTTAGTTATATTAAATCAAATTATTATATTACATTTATTAAAATCATAATGACATAAATTAAATTATATTACATTGAAAGTAAATTACATTAATCAAATTAAAAGAATTATACTACAAATAATAAAAAATATACTAGTAAAGATGATAATATCATTATCATCATAGTTTATAAAGCAAACAATTGGGTTGTATCCTAAAAAATAATTTAATGTCCACCAGATAGATTTATAAAAAATATTGAACACTTATTTTTTATTTTTTCTTTCATTCAAATACTTAGGAAAGTATATTGATTTGAAATGTCGCATGACGTCACGCCGTGGTACAAAATATAAGCTATATTTCAGTAGTTTTTGGTAATTTCGACAAAATAAAAAATAAGGGTCTTAATTTTTTAGACGGACTAATTATTTTTTTGATTTTCATACCTTGGATACATCCCTATTAAAATATGCTGCTAAAAATTCAGTATTCAAATTGTGTATTTGATTTAGAATCATATGTATTACACTAACACACTAGTTTACTGCCCTCGTTCATAACAATACGTTCTGACAGGAATATGATTACGCTCATTAATATTTATCAATAGTGCATAATTCATGAGTTTCCTATGAGTTTGCACGATAAAATTTATTGACCAAATACGTTACAACGGTTATGTAAATTATATGTATTAATTGTGGAATAGTTTAGTTATTACACTTAGTTTAGGCTTTTGTTCTGTTTATTTGAATTAAAGCAGTTGTAGCCTAGTAGTAGCGGCTACAACGACAGGTGACCTGACGAATCGGTATACATATATATATATTAGTTATTATAAACTAGTGCTTGACTGCAATCCCACCTGATGGTAAGCAGTGATGCAATCGTTGATGGTAAAGCACTCACTCAGAAAAACTGAACGAATAGGAAGGAAGACGGCAGTTGAGCGAGGTGATGCAATGTTAAACCCAACAACACGACCAACGATGCTGCGCCAAAGGGAGATTGATCTGAAGATCCTCCACGACCAAACTCCCAACACAGCAACATTAGGCACATCGTACCCGGCACACATCGCAACACAACTGCTCAGACCCGTCCTCCGTACGGCTTCACCAGACATCATGCCGGAACACGACAAATCGCTTGGTAGCAAGGCTTTGTCTGGTGGGTGGTAACTTCTGCCGGCGGCCGATGTTATGGCCTACCACCGAGAAATTTAAAAAAAACTTGAGTCTGATCTCGTACTCGAACCTTTCAAAAATAAGTATGATTTCCTTAAATTTACAAACCGACTTCAAAAAGAGGAGGACGTTCTCAATTCCTCGGCATCTTTTATTTACTTTTTATGTATGTTCACCGATTACTCAATATCGCCTGGACTGATTTGCAAAATTCTTTTTTGTGTGATAAGAGGGATATTTCCCAGGTGGTCCCAAAGTCACTAGGTCAGAAAGTCAGAATCTGATGATAATGCCCTTGAGAAATTGCGAGAACTTTAAAATTTTACAGGCAACCAACTTCCAAAAAAAAACACTACAAAATGAAAAATAACTGACTTCGGACGACGATGGCAAAAACGAATATACAAAAACCAAAGACCCCGACTTCCGAAATCAGTTATTTTTCTTTTTGTAGTGTTTTTCGGGAAGATTTGAAAGGTTTTAAATCAATCATTTTAGCTCCCCAATAATTCGTGGTAGTCTTTAAGTATTGAAGGCTATCTAAAAGTTCATTGTTTATTTAAGTTTATTAAAATTTAATTAAGACCCTTAGCTATCAAGCTAAATGACATAAGCCTAGAAGAAAAATGAAATAAGACCAAAAGATAGATAGATAGAAGATACCACTCGGTGGTAGGCCATAACATCAGCCGCCGGCAGAAGTTACCACCCACCAGACAAAGCCTTGCTGCCAAGCGATTTGTCGTATTCCGGCATGATGTCTGGTGAAGCCGTACGGAGGACGGGTCTGAGCAGTTGTGTTGCGATGTGTGCCGAGTACGATGCGCCTAATGTTGTTGTGTTGGGAGTTTGGTCGTGGAGGGTCTTCACATCAATCTCCCTTTGGCGCAGCATCGTTGGTCGTGTTGTTGGGTTTAACATTGCATCACCTCGCTCAACTGCCGTCTTCCTTCGTATTCGCTCGGTTTTTCTGAGTGAATAGGCTCTTAATAAACTAGCACGCTTTACCATCAACGATCGCATCACTGCTTACCATCAGGCGGGATTGCGGTCAAGCGCTAGTTTATAATTATTAAAAAGAAAAAAAAAAGATAAAAGAGAAAAAGATCATCAAATGACCTTTCACGCTCTAGGCAGAGGGAAAATACGTGTCACATTTATACTGACTAAAATCGTCTGTTCGTGTGTGGTCCGGAGATCGATGTTGTCTCCCGACGAGGACATCTCTTGCGGCGACTAGAGGTGTGCGGGCGCTGAGATTCCCACTTCCTCAAGCGCTTTGCCTCCTCCTTTACCAGCATCAGTGCTTCGCAGAAGAAGGTGACAGCCTGCCATGAACTCTCGCTCTGGACCATGGCCTGGCCCAGGGCCGGATGCGAGAGATCGCCGCCGGTCGCTATCACAAGAACACGTTGGAGCATACGGTGGAGCTCCGACGAACTCCCGGCCACACATGGATGGACTAGTTTATTAAGAACATGTTGACTCTAGAGTCAACAGGCTCTTAATAAACTAGTTACAACTTAATGACTAGTTAATTAGTGTATCAACGATTACATCACTGCTTACTACCAGACCGGATCGCGGTCAAGGGCAATCTTATAACATTTAAAAAAAATAAGAAGTATCCAAACCATAAGATATCGCACAGATTTGTGCAAGTCTAAACTTGCGTATTTATGTCGTGATGTATGACTGCCATTACACTAAATTTATGAATACTCTTTATCATAATAAATTCCAAAAAAAAAAAAAAAAACACAAATCTTGAACGCCAAACAAAAACATTAGGTTAATATCTACCAATAATCAAAACTCCCAAAAACGAAGCAGATAATCTCCATTGATCAATTTAGCTCCCCAACAATTCCTATATAAAACAATCCCCCATCGACAAGAACGTAAAATACACACCATTTATCGTTTTACTCTCAATTTACATAATCTTACCTTAAACTCCAGGGGTGC
The DNA here is from genome assembly GCA_037179545.1 of Sesamia inferens. Classification (NCBI taxonomy): domain Eukaryota; kingdom Metazoa; phylum Arthropoda; class Insecta; order Lepidoptera; family Noctuidae; genus Sesamia; species Sesamia inferens. Next base: position 9,688,648 of record CM073949.1, read on the forward strand.
CGGGGAAGGGGGAACAAAATTGATAAATTCCCCTCCTTAATAAGACGAAAAATTGTTTGTTGATCGGCACCCTTACACCATGAAAGAAACAGGTACAGAAGGCTGGCTCCACACAATAGGGCATACTTTGATTAAATAAATATATTAAAAAAATAAATGACTTTTATTCCACCCATACAAAACACCAATTTCATATTTAAGGACCTAACATAAACAAAAAAATTAAGACGATACAGTGCATTGAAAACTCGTGTCACGTCATTCCTCGCTACACTTTTCAGTGTGGAGTCACGTCGTGTGACGTGCTATTATGTTTGTAAAGGAGACGGGCGAAATTGGGCCTGACCTGTACACAAATGAATTATTTGTCAATAATTTTCATTTATTTTTTTGTTTTCAATCATTTATTACTAATTCTGATATCGCCGGAATATAAAAGATATTATTTAACGTAAATAATACTGACTTTCTTTACTTTCACTTTTCAACAATGTTACCAGATGAAATACCAATCGTTAATAAGTTATAATCGATAAATCAAATTATTACAAAAATAAAAATAAAATTAAAAATGAATCAGTATATTTCTACCGATTCGGTTTAGAAAATCTTTTAATAAAAGGACTTAATTATATTATCTATTATTTCGTTATTAACAAAAACATCTTAAAACAAATTGATCAACGGTTCGATTTGATAATCGATTAATTATACTTTTTTATTATACAGGCAACTAAAACTCTGGTGGGCAACGTGACGACAAACGTCACATATCATTCCCTTCCGGCTTTGAATTTGCCATATTTTGTTTTCGTGTGCTATTATATTTTTTTGCAGCTTTGGCTACGCATTTAGGATTCTGACGGATATTGTTTTGACCGACGACCCACGCATTTATTTCGATTCAACATAAAATGAGTGACCAACGTCTTCATTGCATCAACTGCGGCATACAACAGAGTAATCCTTCTATCGGATTACGACAAATAGAAGCGGAAAGCATTCTTTCAGTTATACAGCATTGGGTTGCACCTCAATTGGTAGGTATTTATTTAAAACGTATGTATTTAATTAAAACTTCATTTTGTGATAAGTAGTTTTCGAGTACAGTATAACAAGGATAACTATATATAGGTATATTATTGAAGCCAGTTTCAATAATAATATTCCTATATATATATATATCTCATTATAATGCACTTGAGTTATTTAAATTCCAAGTAAGATTTACAGTTTGATTATCAATTACGGAAGATAGTTCTTTTTTTATAACTTTAAGAATTCAACAATTCAATGAAACAATAGTTAAATTGAATAACCTTATATGAAAGCATTAATATAATATAATCCAAGTTTGACCACGATGTCAGTAAGAAGTAATATACACGCAATTCTGAAAGATACAGTTTTCTCGCTGTTTCTGTATCATACCTATTTCTGTAATTTTTATTTGTTGAAGCTGTAAATAACAATCTAATATTGTTGTAGGTCAATAGATCTCATCACATTTGCCAAGGATGCAGAGATTTAGCTGTGACTGCCTTGGGCACAGATGAGCAACTTCCATCTCTTATGACTGGACATCGCCAAGTGTGTGTGAACTGTGGACATTCAGTGTTGCGGGCAAGATCTCATTCATTGCACACTAACACCGAACGTGAAAGAAGAATTCATGCAGTCATTTCTGAATGGATATTGCCTCAGACTGTAAGTTTTTATTAGGTTTAGTTGTTTTGTATTTTGTACTACCACACACACACACTATCTATACTACCATTTTTTATATTTTTTTCACACTAATCTCTGAAATAGCAGTCAGCTTTAGAGAATCATTTTTGTATATTAGTGTCACATTCATGAGAAAAAATTAAATGGAAAAGGAAACTATCATATAGTTAGGCCAAAAGTTAGTGTAAAAAAAACAACTAATTATATTACAGCCTGTATTTCCAGAAGGTGTAGATTAGAAGAGATTTACTTTATTATTATTATTTATTTTCTTAACCTAGTGTACAATACATTGAGATAAAAGCACAAAACCGCATAACCGTTTTCACGGTTTGTCTGTGGGACCGTAACAAACAGTGTATCTAAGTTAGTATCTAGCAAAGAAGTTACATTATTTACAAATATTAGGTCTTACAGAATTGCTTACAGACTACTGAGTCATGTATGTATTACTTCTTTTTTTAGAAAAAGACTCATGATATATTTTTTTTTTAGATTTCAAGAGCTCGAGCTCTCATATGTCATCGTTGCTGGGTGAGAGCTGATAGAAATGCTCATCATTTAATGACTGGACCATCTGGATCTTCAGCATCAGTAGATGTATCAAGTGAACATGATGAATCAACTTCACAGTCTAATATTGATGTAGCTAACAAACGAATATATAAAAACCAAAGACATCATGATCGTGAACATATGCATTCCTTTTTGCCACCGACTTTCAAAATTCGTTTATCTCACTTTGTAGTGCTTTTTTTTTGGAAGTTGGTTGTTATGTTTGTATAAAATACCCTCTGCTTTGCTAGACTTGCCTTACAATGCATTTAAAGCGCAAATCAAATCCAAGCTTTGTTTAAAGGCATATTATTCTGTAAACGACATCTTTCTCCAGAATTTCAGTAAGCTAATTCTGGAGAAATATAAGATACATACGAGTTCATATAATTTTCTTTTTCACAATGCATAAATATGTGAGCTGTCACACCCTTTATACCTGGGGCTTATATTTAAGTAATTAATTTTTTACTTATTTACATTTCCATTTTAATGATATTTTATTTTTTATTTTTGCTTTGCTGGTATTTTGGCGTGGCTAGCTGGCATATGATAAATAATTTCATTGTTGTTGTTTTCTGGTCTTCATTACTGTACCTACATAGTATTGTATAAAGTCTTGTTTTTTTTTTTAAATGAACAGACAGCTGTGCCGCTGGAGAGTTTGTTCCACCACTTCTTCTTCCCAGCGAAAGCACTAGGAAGTGTTGATGGGTGGGCGTTTTGGGGGACTGTCTTATGTAATAACGATGTTCAAAAAGTGCTGATTCTCAGCCTATTTTGAATAATTGATTTTGATTCTTTTTTTTTTTTGTTCACTCCGCATACCCGCGCCTATGGTGGCCGGGAGTTCGATATTGTCTCCCGACCAGGGCGTTTTCTGCTTCGGCTAGAGGCGTGAGGACGCTGAGAGACCCGCTCCCTCACGAGCTTCGCCTCCTTTTCCAGCATTAATTGTATATTAATACGATTAATAAATCAATATAAGAGAAATGCGATTTTTATTTCCGTTTACTCTTTTCTTTAATAAGATTGTAAATGGTTTTCCTAATTCTTTTTTAACCTCCATCTTTGTAACATTTAATATGCTGTTACGCGTCGCCGGCCCTTTGGAAACCACACTCACGATGTGTTAATGTAATAAAAATACATTCTGATAAAATCTAGTCTACATAAAAGTCTGAATAATTACTTAAATATGCCATATGAGCGCTGACAGCTAAGAAAACTCATAAAAAAGCAAATGAGGTTAGTTTTTTGCAAGCTAATAATACCCTATTTCGGTTTTCTCCCAAACTGCCATTATAAATAAAGTTTTATTTTTTAAATAGTAATAATATTGAAATGATTTAATGCAATAATCGTTGCTGTACATTCAGGCCCAACTTTCTATGAACTTTCGCCCGTCTCCTTTCATTGTTTTGATAAAACATAATATACGTGTCCAATATTTTTCTGTAATCTGTATCATAGGTTACAGTATTAGTAGTATACAGTTAAAATATAAAGAATATTAATTAATTATGATAGAAGCCGATGGCCGATGCGCCAGTAAGTTTCTGGAGTGGCGGCCACGTACCTAGAGACGCAGCGTAGGGCCCCAACAAGGTGAACCGATGACCTGGTAAAGGTGGCGTGAAACCGATGGATGCGGGCAACACAAGACCCGTCATTGTGGAAAGCCTTGGGGCCTCAGATAATACAATGCAATTTAAATGAAATCAAACTAAAATTGTACAATTCAAATATTTACAATAATAATATGCTATATAATACAATAAAATGGGAGTGTAGAAAACTTGAGCAAATTGACATTTATACAAAATATTGTAATGATTATAATTTGAAATGCATTGATTTTCCAAGAGAATTGAGTAAATGTTCTGACTATGTTTGTAATAAATTGGACCATAGAGTTATTATTGATAATATGTATGATGACATTGTTAATATCTTATGCCGAGCAGCATCTGAAAGTTATGTACTAGATCGTGTGCGAAATAGGAAGCCAGTTGTCCAGTAGTGGACCACTATAGGCTGAAGAAGAAATAAAAGCCTCTAAAAGCCTCTAAAAGCCTCTTAGGGGTCATCCATAAAGTACGTCACACATAAAGGGGGGAGGGGGGTGTCGACAAAGTGTGACATGGTGTGACAAGGGGTGGATGGGGTACTAAGTTTCGTGACATCACATTTCAAAATCTAATATATCTAGTATTAATCGCGTTATTGAAACATTAATTATAAACTAAAAAATATTTACATATAACTCTTATCTTTGGGAAAATACGGTTTAAATTGTTTTCTTTACCAGTTCATACCCACTCTAGTGACACGCGCCGATCGCCTACGAGCCCCTTGAGTTTCTTTCTTTTTCTTTTTCTTTATATTCAATAGTTTATTGCTTTGTTACTGTTTCAAATATTTGATATGATGTTGATTTCATAAAAAAAGTACTTTATTTAAATGGGAATAAAACTGAATTCGGAATTGCTGTTTTAATTTAATAAAATTTTCGATGTGAAATTGCAAAACATGTGACGTCACACTAGGGAGCGGGGGGTCTCAGAAACGTGAACACCTGTGACAAGGACGGAGGGCGGCCTCAAAAATCATGAAATTCGTGTGACGTACTTTATGAATGGCCCCTTATTGAAAGGAGGCTAATGTTCCAGAAGGGGCTGAATATTTGTCTTTACCTTTTCAGCGTATTGTTTGACGTTGGTTTTCTGTACTTTTCTATTTTGCGCCATCACAGTCCGGTTGAAATATGGGACGGGTATTGTTGAAAATTCAAAAGAGTGAAGATTTTTTTTCTTTTTTTTTGTAATTCTGTTTTGAGTCCGGGTGGAGTGCAATAGGTAAAGGTCGATTTATTTTGTTGGAAATTTAATATTAGGTTTGGAATTTGTGAAAGTTCGTTTTGCAAGTTTAATTAAGGAGGTAAGTAATTTGTCTACAACACGCAAATATTGGTGCCCTTGCTCTATTGTTCGATTGTGTATCTTTTTAGCCGCAATAAGAGGTGAAATTGACCTCTAGGCAATTTTTCAAATCAAATCAGCGTCGGTGGTAGGCGATAACATCGGCCGCCGGCAGAAGTTACCACCCACCAGACAAAGCCTTGCCGCCAAGCGATTTTTTCGTGTTCCGGCATGATGTCTGGTGAAGCCGTACGGAGGACGGGTCTGAGCAGTTGTGTTGCGATGTGTGCCGGGTACGATGCGCCTAATGTTGTTGTGTTGGGAGTTTGGTCGTGGAGGGTCTTCAGATCAATCTCCCTTTGGCGCAGCATCGTTGGTCGTGTTGTTGGGTTTAACATTGCATCACCTCGCTCAACTGCCGTCTTCCTTCCTATTCGCTCAGTTTTTCTGAGTGAATAGGCTCTTAATAAACTAGCGCGCTTTACCATCAACGATCGCATCCCTGCTTACCATCAGACGGGATTGCAGTCAAGCGCTAGTTTATAATAATTAAAAAATAAAAAAAAGCAAATCAAAAATCAAATCTTCTTATTCGTCAATGCAGGTGCATAATACAAAAGGTGTTAGAGTTGCAGGAAGTTCGCTACATTGTGCCTGTGGGCATACGAAAATTATTTTAAAGGAGGATTAATTATATTCTATTAACCTATCATTATGTATATAATACTATCACATTTATATAATACTAATTCCATCACTCATATCTAATCATTGCTTAACATATAACACGGTTTAGATAACACGGTTGGTAAGTGCAGTGATTGGAGCCCCCAATATTTTTTTTTTTCATCAAACTCTTAATGCAGTTCACAGAATACTATAATCTACCTACCAAGTTTCAACAGTATAGCTCTTATAGTTTTTTTTTTTTTTTTTTAATAATTATAAACTAGCGCTTGACCGCAATCCCGCCTGATGGTAAGCAGTGATGCGATCGTTGATGGTAAAGCGTGCTAGTTTATTAAGAGCCTATTTACTCAGAAAAATTGAGCGAATAGGAAGGAAGACGGCAGTTGAGCGAGGTGATGCAATGTTAAACCCAACAACATGACCAACGATGCTGCGCCAAAGGGAGATTGATCTGAAGACCCTCCACGATCAAACTCCCAACACAACAACATTAGGCGCATCGTACCCGGCACACATCGCAACACAACTGCTCAGACCCGTCCTCCGTATGGCTTCACCAGACATCATGCCGGAACACGACAAATTGCTTGGCGGCAAGGCTTTGTCAGGTGGGTGGTAACTTATCCGGCGGCCGATGTTATGGCCTACCACCGAGTAAAGACCTGAGTAGTTTCGGAAATAAATGGCTGTGACATACGGACGGACAGACGGACAGACAGACATGACGAATCTATAAGGGTTCCGTTTTTTGCCATTTGGCTACGGAACCCTAAAAACAGATAAAATAAATATTTACAAAGTTTGGCCCAGTAGTGGAACATTAATGGATTTATCATCATTTTTCGCAGTCTAACTTCGCCCAGTAATACGCATAGGTTCTTGTGCCAATTTCCACATTTACTCGCTGTGGCAACAATTTCGGCCGCTCATCTTACTGAACTCGACGTTTTCTGGTCCTTTATTACCCTTCTATATCATATTTAATTATAAATATTTTACTTAAATAATAAAAAGTTGGATGGATCCCCGTACAAGACACGACAGGTCTTATTACAAAATGAGCTCTAACTTCAGACCTAGCCTAAGCCTGTGAGACATGATCAATGTATTTTAAACATTATTGCGATGAAAATAAAGTTCTTATTGCAAAATTGATAAACTGTTTTATCTACTCTCATATCAAAAAATTAAAAATATAATATTATATTGACGTACTTTACCCATAGTATATCGAAAGAAAATTAAAAAATTAAATTATAACATTATTTCTCTAACAAAATAATGTTATAATAATTTTTTTTTTTTCATTATCGTACAGATTACAAACCATAGACAGCAATATTTCATTTTTTATATGTGGCTGCGCGCGCTTTGGCGCGTGCGCGGTGATGCAGGGTGCAGAATTTTGGCGCCAAATACGTTTCTTTGTATTGCAAGTCGTTGTTGTGTTTCGCTGGACACATAATTGATTATTATTATTTCTTAAAATATTAAGTGACAATGAAGAAAATTTGACGCCGCCCGATATTTTAGAGGCTGCGACAGCAGTCAGTCTTAATTTACTACCAATTAAGTCAAGAAAATTATACGATAAATGTTATCAAGATTTTTTAACATAGAAAAAATTAATAAAAGTGCTACTTCATATATTCAATACAATGTATGAGATTAGATAAAGTAGTGTATGAAACTGTACATAATTAGGTATTACACACTCGTGTGATACTATTAAAAAACTCGCTTCGCTCGTTTTTTAAACTCACACTCGTGCATAATATCCCTCATTATGTAACAGTTTCATAAACTACTATTAATGTTAGGTTTTGTTAATAAGAACTTTAATTTTCGAATTTAAAAAATGGCTTTTATAATTCGAACTTGCTTCTTATGTAAAATTTGAAGGACTTCTGAACTTAAAAAAAAAAAAGCAATTTTTTAAATCTAGGTTCTAAAGATAGAGGTTGTTTTGTAATAAGGCCGTACGTGTTTTCTTTTGGTGTTTTACAAAATATTGTGCGATGGTGGCGAACACTTGGTGTAGAATCCTAATTAACACTTGGTCGCTTTTACCACTGCGCATGTGTAGCAATTGGTAGTTAGATATAAGTACCTGGTGACCTATAAGGTAAAATTGCTTTAATAATGCACCAGTATAAAGGTCGCGATATACATTAGCTTTACGAGCATTGCATCAAAGGTCACCGAACATAAAACTGCCTTTAGAACTTTAGGTTAAGAGTGAATAATTTTGTAAGCACAGTGTAAGATGCTTATTGTTTCTAGGTCATCACATCTAGTCTATCCCAAGTATGTTTGGGTCAGGTTCCAGTCTAACCGGGTGTGGCTGAATATATCAGGGTCAGCTTCCAGTTTAACCAGATGCAGCTGAATATGTCAGGGTCAGCTTCCAGTCTAAGCGGGTGCAGCTGAATATTTCAGGGTCAGCTTCCAGTCTAACCGGGTGCATCTGAATATGTCAGGGTCAGCTTCCAGTCTAACCGCGTGTATCTTAATATGTCAGGATCATCCTCCGGTCTAACCGGGTGCAGATGAATATCCCAGGGTCAGCTTCCAGTCTAACCTGATGGTGCTGACTATCAGTGTTTTACTTAATTAAAGCGACTTCCTATCTGACCTTCACAATCTAGTTACTGGGTTATTAACTGGGTTGTTAGTACGATGCCTTTTATTAAGATGCTAGAGTTACGGGCATCTGGCGACTCGTAACTACTGCAAGAGATCAATGAATTACTTTATTACTAACTAATTTAATTACGTGCTTTCTGAAGCACGGGGGTTTCAGTATGAGAATATGGTTACCCATCCTTGATCCAAACGCGGCAAGCGTAACTTATTCACCTCTGTTGTCTCTTTGTTTCCCAAAATTCTCTTCTCCGTTCTATCATCGGACGACCCGTCGTACAGGGATTATCCAACCTTCCATTGTTCCACTACGATCCGGTCGAAGCGTTTTGTATCGTCTTTTATACCGCGTGCATCGACTGGACTGGAACAATTTGCCAGCGGCGGCGGCCTCTGACTACAATTTAAGTGTCTTCAAGGCTAGAGTGAATAGGCTTTTAATAAACTGGCACCCTTTATCATCAACAATTGCATCATTGCTTACCATCAGGCAGGTTGTTGTTAAGTACTAGTTTATAATTATAAAAAAATTGTAAATGTATACCGTGCATAATTACACTTATAGACACGCACACACATGTGTTAATTATTCTTCCTTGATTCCTAGGCTGTTATTATACCTACATGATTAACCGTTCTCTATGGCCCTATTTCATCTTATACATCTGTTCTTATGTATCATGAATCACGTGTGTTTATTATAATAAAGAAATTATTGTACGTTCAACTTAGCCTCTATAACAGTCCACTACTAAACATAGGCCTCTCCCTTGAGGACTTGTCCACAACACCCTGTACTCCGCATTCAACATCCAGTCCACTCCAGTCACATTCTAGAGGTCGTTCGTCCATTTAGCCGGCGAGAGTCCCACATTTACAAAATAATAATATATTACCCTAGTCTACACTTGCCTAGGTTTTTTGTTCCCGGTTTGGATGTTTGTGTATGTGAGTTACTAAACATACCCATGATACAGGATAAATGAACAGTGTGGGGCTATTTTTTTTTTAAGAAAATCTTGCCCCTTTTTCCCTTCGGATGTAATTTGTGTTTACGTACGGATAAAATTACACCTTTCATGAATTTTGCTCCTTCATAATATATTTTTGTCATTGATTTTTACGAATATCTCATTTTAATACAATGCCCTTTTTTAAATTACCCGCTCAAAAAAAAAAACGTCATCAAAATTAAAGGACGAGGAAAAAATCTTCTAATCTCAATACTTACCTGATGCTTGAAGCACACTTGTAAAACCATCTCCTTACTCCCCCAAAAGACGTGGCTCCACATGCTTCCAAAAAAGAAAAAAATGTGCCATAGTTAACAGGTTCTCTCGACCGCCCCTTTTCCAAGGGTTCTCAAGCCTACTAAAGTGGTCATTGTTCTATGGTATAATAAGGGATCATTTTACGTAGTCCACAGGTACTATAGGCAGTTTTTGTTCCGTAATCCCGTTTTTATAGCTAGTTCCCTGATATTAACATTACGCTCATAAATGATGTATGCCTTTGTGATGTTGCTCTGATTTTATGGGCATGTAACGCGTGTGAAGGAATATTCGTGTTTAGTTTTTATTGTGCTGAATATTTTTTGGTGGTAAAGGCATGAATATAATGTCGGTGGAATATTTTCATCACAAGATTACCAAACAAGAATACATATTGTTACGGGCTAGGGATATTAAAATGTCGATTAAGGGTTGCGAAGTTTATTGTTGACAACGATTGTACAGTCGACAGTAGGCGATGAGAAGTAGAATATAGCTGATGTTGCACCGAAGTCTTCTCTTATGTCCACGAAGTTCGTATAGTACACAAACAATAACACCACAGAAGTTACTTTACGTAGTCCTTGAAGCTCGTTGCAGTTGTCGCTGTAGATGTTCTCGATTATCGCTTCTTAATTATCGCTTGTTTCGCTTCGATAGTCAAATGCAGACTAACTCACGAACTGAGTCACACTGCTTTATATATGCAAGCTCATCGAACGTTCCAGATCTCTCTAGAAGTAATAATAATGACGCTTGATTTCTAGTATATTCAGCAGGTAGTTGCGGGTACTTTACAAGAGACGAGTTTCTGGTAATTGGACATAGGCCCCTCCTAAGCTGTACCACAACATCTCCGCCTTCCGCCTTCCGCATCTAGTCTGTCCCAGCCACCCTTGGTTCGTCCGTGAATCTAGCTGAGGGTGTCCTACACTGGGGCTGCGCCGCCCTCCCTGAAGTCGCTCAGTGGGCCGGCTGAGTCTCCGCTCTAATCGCCTGCGACCTCCAGTTCCCGCATGTCTTAGATACAGGTGGGGTTTCAGCTTTTTAGGCGTCAAGGTGTCGGCTCTCTCATGATCCCGCTCGGTAGCCTCCTTCTTGACCATCACAGTTTCACAGAAGGAGGTGACTTGTCTCCAGTTTTCTTGATCCATCAGCATAGTACCCACTACTGCTGGTAGAGAAAGATCTCGCCCGATCCTGTCGACCAGAACCTGCCGCCCTGAGGCCCACGCAGGGCCTCCTCGAGCGTATGCTGTGCAGAGTCGGGGTTGCTGTGGTCTCACGCCCAATCCTCCTAAGGCACTCACTAAAGCAACCATGACTGGTTAGCCTGTAAGAGATTCACTCTTCTCTTTTCATCCAGGCTTCAAAGAAAGGTAGAACGGCTTCAACAACACGCTTATGTGAATATTGCAGCTGCCACAACCGCTCACGCCACCGTTCGATCGAAATAACAATCTACAACTTGAAAGTGGCGGCCCATACCACTACACCACCGCTGCCCTCAAAAACTCTTACATTTGCACAAACTTTTTCCGTGCCCACTGGCTCACTTTATGAACACAGTCAACTTTGCCTCGATATTTCACATATATCGTATCGCTTACATACTAGGTACAACACCCCGGCCTGTGATTTATGTATAACAGTTCCGTCGCCACTGTGACCGTTATTTTGTCACTGGTATGTTCCTAGCATGCTTTTTGGATTTGAATGCAACTTCGGTTTTTCAGTGGTGGTTACCTCAAACAAGTTTTATGTAGAAATATTTTTATAGGTGGTATCATTGATTAGAATGATTCGCATTTGTTATTTTCTAGGTGCTGAGGTCTTGCTCTGTCGCGTCTATGAAAATACGGGCCCGCTTGAAGACAGTTCGATATTTTGTAAAATGAAACCTACTTTCGATTTATTAACCTTATTGGCCCTTCCAAAAAGGTTGATAAATCGGTTGGTTGATTAATACTACCACATCCTAGGCCTAGGGGTAATAGGAATGTTTCCTGAGTAAAAAAAATGTTTTTATTTAGTCCGTCATTCAGACTATATTAAAATATAGGAGACATATATTTTGATTTATCAAATCAATAAAAATTGGCAAATAGGCATCAAAGATCAGGAGTGACTTCACACGAGTTTTCAACGCACTGTGTCGTCTTATTTTTTTGTTTATATGAAAAAAGAAAAAGTACGTGTCTAGTATTTTTTTGGAAATCTGACTGATGGATTAATTAGTTTTTTTTAGTCAAATACCCTATTCTACGAACGTTAACAGTTAAATCTCAGTATCAATCTGTCAAAAATACCTATAATATGTATACATTTTTGACATGTGATTGTCATCAAAATGAGAATGTGACCACATTTTGAACGTTGTAAATGACAAACGGACATAAGCCCACTTCGAGGTACAAATCAAAGAATAAATGAAAACACTATTTGAGAGTTTGTCCTTACTTACTCCTGAAGGCCAATTATCGGCAATGGTCCATACCTAATTTCGGACGAAACAATGGAATCCCTTTTTTTTGTTGAAAGTCATAACTTAAGTTCAAGCAGATCCGGACAGACTGTTACTGACTAAAACCCAGCCGTGATCCTTCAGTTGTCTATGCCAGGGCCTATCTCTTCCGAACAATCCGTGACATTGCAGGAAGACAATTTCTTAGTATTAGTTCGCGATTCTACTAAACTACTTTGTATGACATTTCATTATTATTTTTGGAGGAGATTTCTTACAATCACCCTTGTTAGTATTTATTTTATCTGTTCAAATGTTCATATATGTTAAAATATGTAATCATAATTTGCAGAGTTGATACTCGGGAAATACCATATTTGGTTCCCGTCAACGCCATGATACACTCGCATCATTCTAATCTGCTCAATCGCCAGATATCACCCGACACTCAAGTATCAACATACAGGGCAAAAATACAACCAAATTTGCCGTAACGTGATCCTATCCCTGCAAGCAAAGCTTATTACGTAGCTTCCGCCCCATTATTTTTAACTCATACAATCCATATGACGTCACCAGGCCACACTTTGCCAGAAAAAGCGCCTTATTAGTGTGAACGAATCTACGATTCTTCGGAGGCAGGGTAATTCCGATGCGGAATTTTTCAGAAGCCAGGGTAATTCCGACACGGAATTTTTCAAGACGAGAGGAATTGATACCACAATTGTATTACACCGTTACTTGAATTGTTATTTTCTGAGAGGTTATGTAGGGGTGTCGATTTTTATGGACATATGAAATGCCACTCATTCATTCTTCATTTCAGCCGAAAGACGTCCACTGCTGGACATAGGCCTCCCCCAAGGTTCTCCACGACGATCGGCCCTGCGCCTCCCGCATCCAGCGGTTTCCCGTGACCTTCACCAGGTCGTCGGTCCACCTTGTCGGGAGCCTACCCACGCTACGTCTTCCGGTGCGTGGTCGCCACTCGAGAACCCGTCGGCCCCATCGGGCATCGGTCCTACGGGCAATGTGTCCAGCCCACTGTCACTTTAGTGTTGCAATTCTTCGGGCTATGTCGGTTACTCTCGTTCTTCTGCGGATCTCCTCATTCCTGATTCGATCGCGCAGGAAAACCCCAAGCATAGCCCTCTCCATTGCCCTTAATATTATTGTCAGAAAATTCCGTTTTCATTGAAATACAAAGTTAAAGTATTTTATTTGTTAGACATAAGCAATATCGTATATGGTATATAATTAGTGCTGTATCACTGCGTTTTGCCTTGAAAGGCAAACAAATTAATTAAGAACAAAATTAGAGAATAAAATTAAAACGTTTGGATATTTATATATTAAACTCTTTTGTTGGGCTTGGTATAACTTTTTATAACAAGATGCCCTCTGGTTTGCTAGACTTGCCTTACAATGCATTTAAAGCACAAGTAAGTGATTATTTAAATGATAAGAATAGCTGGTCGCTCTGATTAACTCAGGACAATGTTTGTGTTCTTTCTCCGGAATTAGCTTACTGACACGTTATATGAGTTCATATAATTCACTTTCTTTCAATACATAAATATGTAAGCTGTCACGCCCTTTATGCCTGGGGCTTTTATTGAAGTTTTTAGTTATTTAAGTTTTCATTTAAATATATATATACACACATCAAAAGTGTCTAATGATCAACATATATTTTTGCAATAACTTTTCTCCTGATTGATATTAATTAAAATTTTCTTTAAGGATTCATCAAATAAAGTGTTTTCGTTTGTCACAGTAACGATAAACCAAGTCACCTTTGCATTAATAAAGAAATTTGCCATTTTCCTAATAAAGGGATATTTGACATTTGCAAAAGTTCGAAAAAAAGACTGAACTAACTTAACTTAAACAATTAATAATCCGTGTTTCTACCGCGAACACTAACAACACAAGAACATCGGTTTGGCATACTCAAAATGAGTTCATCCAAATCACGCTGTGGAATGGCCGCCCATGTTCGTTGCAACAACAAAAAAAGGTCTTCTTGCGACTGGATACCCTCCATATTCGGCAGAGCTCTTCTCTGTAGCATATCCCATGCATGCTCAATCGGGTTCAAGTCTGGCGACTGAGCAGGCCAGGGCAGGACATTGATGTTAGCTGCGGCGAGAGTCTGTCTTACAACTCTTGCGGTGTGCGGTCGTGCATTATCATGCATTAACTGAAATAAGGGACCGATTTGCACTTGTAGAGGAACGATGACGTCTGATACAATCGTCTCAGCATAAATTTGAGCGTTGAGGTTGCCTCTGATCCAAATCAACTCAGTTCTTCCGCCGATCCAAATACCCGCCCATACCATGATGGTTCCACCACTATAAGGATGGACTTCCTGGCAGGATTTTAATCGCTGTTGGCGTCCAGGGGTTCTCCAGTGTCGTATACGTCTTGTATCCGGTCTCATACCAAAACGAGACTCATCAGAAAAGCACACGAAACGCCATTGTTCTTCTGCCCAATTTCTGTGTTCAAGAGCCCATTGATATCGATATCGAATCCTACGATTGTGCATTGCTATAGGTGGTACCTGTAGCGGTCTTCGGGAATGAAGGTTCACTTCATGCAAGCGGTTTCTGACTGTTTGGTCGCTAATTAAGTTCCCTGAAGAGTGATAAAGCCTCACGGCTAACATCATGGCGGTTATTGTTGGAGCTCTTCGAGTTAAGATTTGAATGTATCGGTCTTGTCTCCGTGTGGTGCAGCGATACCGTCCTCCATGGCGCTCAGCCACGGTACCAGTGCTTCGGTAACGTGTCCAAAGTCGACTGATAACACTCTGACTTGTATTCAGAGCTAAAGCCACAGTACGTTGCCGGGAACCAGCTTCTATCATTCCCACGGCTCTGAGCATTTCTTCCCTGCTTAAATGACGTCGCCGCTCCATAATAACGTTGGTTTTAATCAGTAGTAGGGAAACAGTAGCACTAATAATGTCTTCAATGCGTTGTATGTTTTTATAGGGAAAATATTGACAGCTGATTTTCATCTTTTACTCGAATTTGATTCACAGTTCCTGGTTCAAATTATGAAATGCACCAAAAAGGATCCATATAAATTTATAAAATCATAAATTTATTACAAAGCCACATCTCAATCTCAAGAAATCCGCATAAAAATGCTTGATCCCTAGACACTTTTGATGTGTGTATATTGTTTTACTTTACTAGTATTTTAGCATAGTAGCTAGCATATTTTCATCAGTTTCATTATTATTATATTTTCTTATATATATCATCACTATACATAGTATTGTATAAAGTCATGTGTTTTTTAAATGAACAGACAGCTGTGCTGCTGGGGAGTTTCTTCCGCCACTTCTTCTTCCCAGTGAAAGCACTAAGAAGTGTCGATGGCTGGGCGTTTTGGGGGACTGTCTTATGTAATATTGACGTTCAAAAAGTGCTGATTCTCAGCCTAATTTGAATAAATGACCTTTGATTTTGATTTTATGCTCTTATCATCTAAAAACTATTTGTAAGGATTTTGGACCATGCCGAGACAACTCTGTGAAAAAAGTGTCAGTACTGTGTCTTTTTGACTTAGCGTGCTTTGGTGACATCTAGTATTAAGTGTTTCAAATGGGGGTTTTGATAGGAAAACCAATATGAGTGTCACGCGCATTTTTCATTGGACTTTTAAAATTATTTATAGTGTCGTTTACTAAATAAAAGTGCGTGATTTATGTAGTAAAAAGTGCATTCAGTGAATAACTCATAAAGAACATTGAAATATCGTAGCATAGTGGCCACATCATGGCTTTGCATCAAATCTTCTAGTAGGCAGCTCACGCGGCCGTTTTTTCAACTGTCATTGGCGATATCCGCCATTATTGTGAAATAAAATATTTGAAGAATTTCTCGAATTTGTTACACGTGTTATTGGCAAAATTGTGGTATCTAACCACAGAGGCCATTGAAGAGTTCAAGTAGTATTCACTCTAAAGCAATTAGCACTAAATACTAATTTAGTGCTAATTTGATGGTAAAATAAAATGTGCATACCTTTTGCTTTTGCTTATAAGTATTTCGGAAGAGCACTGATGGACCAGGTTCATGGCCGCGATTTACAAGGTAGCAGGTTAGAACCCCGTCAGGCGCATTACTTTTTTTATTATTATAATTATAAACTAGTGCTTGACCGTAATCACGCTTGATGGTAAGCAATGATGCAATCGTTGATGGCAGTCGCGTATCACGCCAGTTTATTAAGCCTGTCCAGTAAAAAAAATAACCTATTCACTCAATAGGAAGGAAGACGGCAGTTGAGCAAGGTGATGCAACGTTAAACCCAACAACATGACCAACTTTGTGTAAATTATTATCATCACCACTATTACAAACAGGTGAAAGAAAATCATTATTTATTTATTTATTGGGATCTCCAACAAATGATACACAAATACAATAGAAAATTACAATAAATCAGTAAGGCTCTTTTACGTGTGCGCCTTCAATTATAGAAGACCACAGCTTGCACATTATAACTAGGTCTAAACACGATACAATCAGTGAAAATATATGATGAGTGCAAATTATAAAATTAGAAACATAAAATAAAATTAAATTAACATAAAATCAACATAATGAAATTTAAACACTCATATTACAAATAATATTATAGGCAGTAATATTATCATCATTCTAACGTTCAGTCCCGGTTGCATCCAGACGGTGGATCTGTCTCGTCAAGGATTGTTACTTAGAACCAATTTCACCAATGAAACAACGTGATCTGCACCCTAATTACGTAACACACTTAGATACTATCAATTGGAATCATTTTGAAGAGTATCGATAATCCAATGCTTCTCAGGTTCGAAAAATGTGTTCGGTCATAATGTAGATAAAGCAGTGAATGTTGTTGATCTGTCAAAATGAAACCTATAGCTACTGATCATCATCATCTCCGCGTTTAGTCACAGTTGTGTTGGGAATGAGACCCAACATGGTCGCGCTATGCACGCGCCAGCGGCGTGAGCAGTCTTCATCGGCAGCAGGAGCGGGACGCCGGCGGGGGACATTGGTCCTTCGAGCCGGATCAATGTGTAAAGGGTGATGAAATAATGGACTGTATTTTTAAGGTCTGGTATATTGCCGTTGATAATAAATTCTATACAGTATGTTAAGAAAACCCTGTCCGACCCGTGAAGGTGTTGTTAGGTATCGATAACTGATTCTACTAATGCATACAAAACCGGGCTAAACTTAAAAAAAAAATCCCCCTAAAAAAATAAATATTATTTCGCAAAAAGAGGTAACTTAATAAATGTGCGCTATGCACACCTATACCCCATTCCGCGGACGGCGGGCGGCAAGGCACGCGGCACGTGGTCGCATCGCTATTCGCCCATAATAATACCGGTGTTGTCACTTTTTAAAAATTACCAAATTTCGGGGAAGTTGAAATTAATTCGCGGGAAAAAAAGATTATTTCAAAATTCATTTGTATTGGTACTATGATGATTACGTAAAATTTTATATTATATATGGTCATGTGTTTACCTAACCTTTATTATCCTTATGGGTCGGACAGGGTTTTCTTAACATACTGTATATAACAAAATCCCGGACAACCAATTATTAAATTTAAAAGAGGTGTGTGTGGCGGCGGGGTCCGTGGAAGCGAGTGAGGTGAGGTCCGAGCCGGTCCGCCCACTCGGTCATGTCCCCCCGCCCGCGTCCCGCTCCCGCTGCCGATGAAGACTGCTCACGCCGCTGGCGCGTGCATACCGCGACCATGTTGGGTCTCATTCCCAACAGTTGTATCCGCGGCTTTCGTGCTAGAGCCCGGGGTCCGCTTTCCTGCACATTCTCCTCCATTTCGCGTGATCTTTAGCATCCTGTGGTAAAATATTTTTGAAAAAAGGTGAAGAAAATATCCCGAGGAAACCGGAACCTCACCCACACTCCTCACTATCTCTCATCAAGATGAGGCCAGAATTCCCAGTAGTGGGAATAAGCTGGTTATGATATGGGTTTTCATAAATGCAACAACTAGCATCTAATATTTATGAATTAAGAAAGTAAACAAAGAAATATGAAATGAAATAAAACAAGCGGGGCGAAGTTAGTTAATCGATAAAGCTGTAGAAGAAATTTTTGCAAAAATCGGTGTACATTTTTGTAACAGGTACATTTTTAGGTATTTTCTGCGAACGTTTCGTTAGTTTTTCAATGCACTGAGCTTTTCCTTTGAATTTGATACTCAAAAGGTGTGTTGGTAACGTCGAATTTTTTTCAGGATTTCACTTATAAAATCATATTTTAAGCGCCTGAATAGTTTTCAGTTTTAAATAACTTGAAAGACTATAAGCTGTAATATATTTAAAATTTGATGTAACATAAACACAAATGATCTAATAACTTGATTACGAAATGAGTAAGCAAGGAGTTTTTTTGTCCGTTCTTTTCGGGGACCGTACATCAAAAGTAAAAACGGAACCGCGAAACTATAAGTTGAATACGGAATCCTAATAAATGACTCGTTCGTTCTTGTCAGAGGTAAAATATCTGTGACACAAATCCATACTCAACTTTTTCGCAAAACATAGACAAGAATTCTCTAGCTAATAAACTTTGTGCCTAAAAATATCAATAAAGCAGTGATTCAAATCAAATAGAGGGGATTCCTTACGCCATCAGGAGCCCATGAAAGATGAATTCCCCCTTTTGACAGTTACTTGGAACGTGATTCGCAGTTATTAAATAACATTTTTCCCGTTGGGAGTGAGTTTTTTGTAGTGAATTCTGCGAGGAAAAGTTAATATTATTCCTTTACCTACTGTACAATCTGTCTGGGAACACAGATTTATGAAGACTGTCCTCCAGTGAATGAGAAAATATTCGAATAATTTCTTTTGACATTTTTTTTTTATACAGCAAATTAGGCAATATGGTATTTGACTAAAAAAAACTAATTAGTCCGTCAATCAGATTTCCAAAAAATACTAGACACTTATTTTTTCTTTTTTCATTTAAACAAAAAATGAAGACGACACATTGCGTTGAAAACTGGTGTGACGTCACTGCACGCTACACTTTTTAGCGACCAGTGAAATCACCAGCCACCAATCCTGAAAGCCTTTTATATTTGTCAATTATTATTGTTTTGATAAAACAAAACATGCGTGTGTAGTATTTTTTGGAAATCTGACTGACGGACTAATTAGTTTTTTTTTAGTCAAATACCCTATTATGCACTTCATGAAAGTCATCATCATCAACCTTTTATCGTCTCACTGTTGGGCATAGGTCTCCTCTCACACAGAGAAGGATTGAGCGTAATCACCACGCTTGCTCAATGCCGGTTGGCGATTTCAGACGTTAAGTCCAGGTTTCCTCAAGATGTTTTCCTTCACCTTCAGTCATTGGTGTCCAAGATATACTTAGAAAGTACATATAACTTTTTTTTTTTAGAAAAGTTACATTGGTACTTGCCTGACCTGGAATCGAACCCGCGAACTCATACTTGACAGGCTGGTGTTTTAACCACAAGACCACCACGACTTATTCATGAAAGTAGTTTGTCGGTTTTGGCGGGAAAGTCAAGCTGAGTGTCACGCTCGTTTTTCATTGGACTTTTAAAATTATTTATAGTGTTGCTTACTAAATAAAAGTGCGTGATTTATGTAGTATAAAGTGCATTTAGTAAATAGTTTATAAAGAACAGTGAAATATCGCAGCATAGTGGCCACATCATGACTTTGCCCCTAACCTCACACGTAAGACAGGTCACGCTGCAGTCTTTTTCTACATGAATAATTCATAATTACTTGACATTGGCTAAATGCACAAACCGTGCGAAGCCAAAAAATAAAGAAAGAAAGAAGGAGTAGTTTGTCCAAAATCATTACTTAATCGGTTTCTGTCACTTTGTAACCTACTTTAAAAAGGAGGAGGTTACATTATTGTTATTTTTTCTAGTCATAACTCCGTCATATATTCGAATCCACATTTCACATCTAGTGTAGCGGCATCAACAAACGTCACATACAATCAACGCGTCATAATGACGTCAAACGAATTCTACATCTCGCGTAGAGTAACGTAGAGTTTACCGTACAACTTCCCAACATCAACCGTTGGGCAATTGCGCGCCAGGCATAACACCCGTCTGTTCGGAGGAATCTCCCTTTTCTATGGAGGATGTTTGAACATCCCACCCTGTTCCTCATGCCTCCACACTATTTTTTTTTTCATATCCGTGTGTATCTGAATTTTTTTTTTATTTACTAGATAAGTCATTTTATTTTGGTTATGCATTCATAACCAAAATAAAAAAAAATGCTGTTTCTTAAATCTCTTAAAAAATCGTCTCGCTGAAGCTAATCCACTTTTTGGGTTAGCTTCAGTAAGACGATTTTTTCCAATTATTCTCAACTAGCTTTCCGCCCGCGGCTTCGCCCGTGTTAACTTCGGTTATATCGCGCGTTTTAGATTTCTCTCGGGAATATCCATTTTTTTCAGGATAAAAAGTACCCTATTATTTAATCCGGTCTTCTAACTTTACGTCTGCAAAATTTCAAAGCAATCGGTTCAGGAGTTACGGCGTGAAAGTGGTACAAACAAACTCACTTTCCGATGTATAATATATATATATATATATATATATATATAATATTTGGTGTACACATACAAATATTCCAGTAATCTCCCTTGGGAACTTGATGTTTTTTTAGGACCAAAAGTAGCCTATGTTACTCTCCATCTTTTCAACTAACTGTATGCCAAAAATCAGGTTGATTGATTGCTTAGCTACGGCGTGAAGGAAGGACAAACAAACAAACAAACACACTTTCACATTTATAATATTAGTATGGATTATTCTATGTTAATGATGTTTTAATAACAGCCTAGTATGTGATCTGGTATTTGATATACCAAGCAGTGTTTCATGAATTTGAGTAGTTACAACTAAAAATAAAATCTGTTTTAAAAAGTCTGTTTGTTTGTTTTTACCAAAAAATATTCAATTGGGTTGTATCCTAAAAAATAATTTAATGTCCATCAGATAGATTTATAAAAAATATTGAACACGTATTATTTATATTTTCTTTCATTCAAATACTTAGGAAGATATATTGATTTGAAATGTCGCATGACGTCACGCCGTGGTACAAAATATACCACGCCGTGACGTAATTAGCCCCCACTCCGTAACTTTAATATGCTATATCTCAGTAGTTTTTGGTAATTTCGACTAAATAACAAATACGGATCTTAATTTTTTTTGTTATCTATAAGACGGACTAATTAATTATTTTTTTGTTTTTCATACCTTGGATACATCCCTATTTATGTAAATAACAGACACATAATTGCTGTAAAGCCTAGCAAACAAAAATGGTCGAAACCCCTACACTTATATAACGCTTATTTTTTACTATTACCTAAGTAGTAGTAAAGTGACCACAACTTCAACTACAATGACTATATATATGTAATTAATTAATAACAAAAACAAAATACACACTCGCAATCAGAGTTTACCGTGCAATTAGCATACACAACTTCTCTACTTAAACCGATGGGCAAGTGCCCGCCAGACATAACACCCGTCTGGTCGGAGTATTCTCCCTTTTCCATAGAGGATGAGTGAGCTTTACTCCCTATTCTTCATGCCTCCACATTCAATAAATATAATATGTAATACCTATGTTAATATTCTACATGGGGTGTTTGGTAGTATGCGTTAATTCCAGTTTAAGTTGTATATTATACAATATGTAACAAAAACCCTGTTGTTCCTTCAACCTACGTTTTAAGAATCGGACGTAATAAAGCAAGTAATTTATAAAAAATGTTCAACAAAAATAATTAAAATAAATGTTTAATTATTAATATTTATAATCTGTAACAGTGTAGCTACAAAGAGTTTACATTACGAGACTCGATAGTCGATATCGAGCGCGTTTGACTCATCGATTGGCCCGCTTCAAGGTTGTAAGAACTTTCAACCAATGAAAGCGCCAAACGCGCTCGATATCGAAGACCGAGTATCGTAATGTAAACTCATGGTAGGTACACTGATTTCTTAGCTCTGCAATTCTGCATGAAGAAACTAGACATAAGTAGAACGTTCCCGCCAATTTATTTAACTTATAAAATCAGATATTTAAAAAAAAAATCGACTTTGTCGGTTTTAATAGGTATTTGATTGTGACCCCTCGACTAGACAATGATTACTGTTTTCTAATTATGACTTCATTAATGATGTGCTTGTAGGTAAAATTATGTCCCTGAAAGGAACAACAGGGTTTTTGTTACATAGTGTTTACCTTCGGTGTAGCGATCACATGTGAGCTGGCTTCGATAAGCAGATCGGATAAAGTATAATTGTGTTTTCCCAGCAGGAAAGTTTTTACTATCTGCATGGAATCTAGTTACCCTATTTCATGAGACTTAAAACTGGTGAAATGTGGATTGGAAAAAAAAGACGTGATGTTGTTTTACGCTGTTTTTTTTCGCATTAAAACCTTTTTGTAAGTACACTGAGCTGCAAAAATAATGGGTCACTTAAAAAAACCGTGATATCTCCTAAAGTTATATACATCCATAAATACATGTATAAATAATATGTTATAGGCAAATAATGTATCGTTTGAATAAGCTATAACTTAAAAAAAAAAACAAAATTTTGTAAAACATCAATCTTCGTAATTTTTATAATAGAATATTTTTAGGTTTTGTTTCAAACCGAGCGGTCATTATAAACAGCTTTTTGGTCTGATCACCGTATTTAGTGCACCAACATGTCAGTATCTCCTGAACGTACACGACTTATCACCATGGTACAAGAAGGAAGGAGTCAACGGAGTATTGCTAGAACAGTAGTTGTATCTTTATCTACAGTAAAAAGAGTACTCAAGCAATTTTAAGACTGAATGAACATCAGAACGGCCAAGGTGCACAACTGTACGAGAGGATTGATTAGTCGTGTGCACTTTGTTAATAAATCGACATCTCAGGGCTGTTCAGGTCCGAAATAGCCTTTAAGAAGTTCACCACAACAATGTGAGTTCTGACACGATCCTGAAGTTTTTTCGTGAAGCTGATGTAAAGGCCAGCAAATCGCCCTAAACTGCTCAGAGAACATCGAGTTGAAAGGTTGAGACTTGCTCGAGAACACATCCGATGGACACATGAAGATTGGTCCCGGGTTATGTTTTCCGATGAGTCTAGATTTTGTTTATTCACACACGATGGGAGACGAAGAGTATTCAGGTGACCAGGTGAACGTTATCGTCAAGTGTGTTTTGAAGAAGATCTTCAGAGAGTTGTACGGAGATAGTGATTGTAGAAAACGGTTCTTTAACGGCTTCCAGATACGTAGAGGAGATTTCAAATGAGGATGCTTGTCCTTTCCTGGTGAATATAGGCGGAAATTCCATTTTATGCTCGATAATGCGTGATCTCAAAGTGCATAGTTGGTCAACGCGTATATTCAAGACGTCTGGTATCACCCATATGGATGGCCAGCTCGTAGCCCGGGTTCAAATCCCATAGAAAATTTATGGGACGAGCTCAGGACATGCGTTAAACAACGATCACCAGCTGCAGCTACATTACGTGAGTTAGGGAAGCGCTAGTAGAAGAATGGTCAAACATAGAAGAAAATCGTTTTAGAAATTTGGTATACGGTATGTCACATCGTCTTAATGAAATGATACAGGCTCGTGGAGAAAATACAAGCTATTAAAATGCCAGAAAAGCTTTCTTTTTGCAAATTAACTGTGTTGTTTATTTTTGTTGTTACAAGAACATCGTGTGCTTTTTTCATCAAATAATTCATCATGTCAGGCTTCTATAACATATTACAGTGTCACGGACAAGTATTGTATATTTAAGAAACTATCATAAATATTTTAAGCGACCCAGAATTTTGCGGCCCAGTGTATATGCTACAGAGTTTCGTTTTAACAGCAATTCCCCGAATTTCGTAGAAGCACCGCGTAGGTGCCGCGCGTAGCCGTAGCTCGTGCGTGTAGCATCGTAGACGGCTACGCCTACGTTGCTACACGCACGAAATACACTTTTTTATTCCAACTTTAAAAGAATCGAGAAAACATACCACCGTTTCGTATTAAAGGCGAAATTAATGGATACACCACAAATATGTACGAAAATGTTCGAAAAATACTAAGACAGTGAAATATCACTTGTTCTTTTCAAACCCTTACAAAGGTGGAAAGCTTAAACGAATGACAAAAAGTACCATCAAACCTTTTTAACATCCATTATTCGAGTTAACCCTGCCGACGCGAGACATCTGTCCTTGGACATGCGCGACCACTCCCCTCGAGTGGCGGCGGAAGGGTTAAGTTCGCGTCACGGGAATCGTTATACTTCTCACTTTTATGAAGTTCCTTTTTGTACAAAGAAATTGTACGTTTTGGGAATTTTAATGAGGGAGGGTGATGAAGATGGCCTAATGGCTTAAGTTTATTTTGGTTTTAACCTGAGAACACGCTTTAATATCAGGGTTATTTTTAGAATTTTAGATACCTATTACTTGTTTTTAAAGTAGATAAATACGGCTACACGTCAAACTATACATAACCAGTATAAGCTGACTTCTGATTGATACGAAAACCTGTAGAGTGCGAGGTCAGCTTTAACCGGAAAATAAAATAGTTTGATGTGTAGCATGGGTATTAGTCATTTGGGTTGCTCCGTCGATTTCATTCCTGTACTGCGCGATAGTAGCTAGTTTCTCTACCAGAGTTTTGAGTTGTTCTTGCACTTCATGGTTCATGAGGTTAGCTACTTCAGAAGCGGATTCCTCCATTTTTTTTTTAATAATTATAAACTAGTAACTGTCGTGGTGGCCTAGTGGTTAAAACACCAGCCTCTCAAGTATGAGTGCGCGCGATCGATTCCAGGTCAGGCAAGTACCAATGTTACTTTTCTAATAGTTATATGTACTTTCTAAGTATATCTTGGACACCAATGACTGAAGGTGAAGGAAAACATCTAGAGGAAACCTCGACTTTAAGTCTGAAATCGCCAACCCGCATTGAGCAAGCATGGTGATTCCGTTCAATCCTTCTCTGTGTGAGAGGAGACCTGTGCCCAGCAGTGGGACGATAAAAAGGTTGATGATGATGATGATAAACTAGTGCCTGAGCACAATCCCGCCTGATGGTAAGCAATGATGCAATCGTTGATGGTAAAGCGCGCTAATTTATTAAACGTTAAAAAAAACTCGGTGAATAGGGAGAAAGACGGCAGTTGAGCGAGGTGATGCAATGTTAAACTCAACAACACGACCAACGATGCTTTGCAAGAAGGAGATTGATATGGAGACCCTCCATGACCAAACTCCCGATAAAACAACCAACAACGGCTTCACCAGACATCGTGCCGGAACATGACCAATCGCTTGGCGGCAAGACTTTGTCTGGTGGGTGGTTACTTCTGCCGGCAGCCGATGTTATGGCCTACCACCGAGATGGCTATTACTTTGAGGCGCCTGTATCAAGCAGCACCGCGTTGATTTTTATTAAGGAACACCGAGTTGATTATTTTTGATACTTAATTTTATTATTATATAGATGATGAACCAAAGAATCGATATAGCTCTGCGAGTCGCTAAATTGAAGTGGCAGTGGGCAGGGCACATTGCTCGTAGAACCGATGGTCGATGGGGCAGTAAGGTTCTGGAGGGAGAGAAATAAATAAACAATAATATGGTATAATATGGTCGCTCACAATGGGCCTCATACGAAGGCTCAGAGTCACGCAAAGGGCAATGGAAAGAGCTATGCTCGGAGTTTCTCTGCGTGATCGAATCAGAAATGAGGAGATCCGCAGAAGAACCAAAGTCACCGACATAGCTCTGCAAGTCGCTAAACTTAAGTGGCAGTGGGCAGGGCATATTGCTTGTAGAACCGATGGCCGATGGGGCAGTAAGGTTCTGGAGTGGCGACCACGTACTGGAAGGCGCAGCGTAGGGAGGCCCCAGCAAGGTGGACCGATGACCTTGTGAAGGTCGCGGGAAGCCGATGGATGCGGGCAGCACAAGACCGGTCAGCGTGGAAAGCCTTGCGGGAGGCCTTTGTCCAGCAGTGGACATCCATAGGCTGAAGAAGAAGAAGAAGAGGTGGTGAACAAGTAAACAGATACATTGTAGTAGACTTTTTTTTAATGGTTATAAACTAGCGCTTGACCGCAATCCCGCCTGATGGTAAGCAGTGATGCGATCGTTGATGGTAAAGCGTGCTAGTTTATTAAGAGCCTATTCACTCTGAAAAACAGAGCGAATAGGAAGGAAGACGGCAGCTGAGCGAGGTGATGCAATGTTAAACCCAACAACACGACCAACGATGCTGCGCCAAAGGGAGATTGATCTGAAGACCCTCCACGACCAAACCCCCAACACAACAACAGTAGGCGCATCGCACCCGGCACACATCGCAACACAACTGCTCAGACCCGTCCTCCATACGGCTTCACCAGACATCATGACGGAACACGACAAATCGCTTGGCGGCAAGGCTTTGTCTGGTGGGTGGTAACGTCTGCTGACGGCCTTTCATTTCTAATCCTTTTATGATACATTTAATAATTGTTTCAGTTTGATTCATCAAAGGAAAATGTGTTCGTAAATAAAATTGTAAGTAGAGAAAAGCAAAAGGCGAAAAGCCTTTTGCTTCTGATCTTTTGATCATCTTTTATGTATCCTAGTGAACGCCATCTGTTGCGAGAGTTAACTGCAAGCGATACAGAATGCCTTACACGTGAGATTCTTCCTAATATCCTTTTAAGGAAGCGTTCGTCGCTGTTGGAGAGGTGCAATAGGTAACGGGATACAGAAATGTAGGTATGTATTTGAATCTTTTACTGAGAATTTTTTTGTCATGTGGAGGCATGAGGAACAGGGAGTAAAGCTCACTCATCCTCCATAGAAAAGGGAGGATCCTCCGACCAGACGGGTGTTATATCTGGCGGGCACTTGCCCGATGGTTGAAATTGGCAAGTTCTATGTATGCTAATTGCACGGTAAACTCTGATTGCGAGATGTAGAATTCGTGTGACGTCAGTATGACGCGTCGTTCATTTTGTGGCGTTTGTAGGTACCGCTACATCACTCCCCTCCGGAGACCGGAGGTCGATAGTGGGTTGAGTCTTGTATCTTGTGATTCTTGCTAGGCCAGCTGAGGTTCCAGTGAGTCGGAAACGGTTGCTGCGTAGTTCACGGTGAGTCGGAACTGTCTTTGAAGATTCCCCAGTGAGTCGGGGTTGTGGGGCGCTGCGTTGTACTCCAGTGCGTCGGATGTCGTACAGCGCCGGGTTGAGGCTGCGTCGAGGTTGCTGATGAGGTTGAGGGTGATGACCAGGTATGCGCGGTCGCTGCATGCTTGTGGTCAGGATACCCGTTGAAGAAGTGGGTGCTGGCTGGGTTGGTGATTCGCCGATGAAGCTTGCGGGAGTGATGATGATGACGTCACGCTCAAGTTGTTACACGAAGGCTGCGCTGACGTTCATGCTCGGGGTCACCAATGGAGGAGGCATGAGGAACAGGGAGTAAAGTTCACTCATCCTCCATAGAAAAGGGAGGATCCTCCGACCAGACGGGTGTTATGTCTGGCGGGCACTTGCCCGATGGTTGAAATTGGCAAGTTCTATGTATGCTAATTGCACGGTAAACTCTGATTGCGAGATGTAGAATTCGTGTGACGTCAGTATGACGCGTCGTTCATTTTGTGGCGTTTGTAGGTACCGCTACAGTCATAAGCAACGTACCATTAATCTTACTTTTAAGATTTTAGAAACAGTTATATACCCTGTTTTTTTTCTTTTTTATATTCATGTTTGTGTTTATTTTAACTGTTCTCACATCATGTTTTTCTCGGTGGTAGGCCACATCGGCTGCCGGCAGAAGTTACTACGCACCAGACAAAGTCTTGCCGCCAAGCGATTCGTCGTGTTCCGGCATGATGTCTGGTGAAGCCGTACGGAGGACGGGTCTGAGCAGTTGTGTTGCGATGTGTGCCGGGTACGATGCGTCAAGTGTTGTTGTGTCGGGAGTTTGGTCATGTTGGGTCTCCAGATCACTCTCCCTTTAGCGCAGCATCGTTAGTTATGTTGTTGGGTTTAACATTGCACCACCTCGCTCAACTGCCGTCTCCCTTTCTATTCACTAAGTTTTTTAAGTGAATGGGTTTAATAAACTAGCGCGATTTACCATCAACGATTGCATCACTGCTTACCATCAGGCGGGATTGCAGTCAAGCGCTAGTTTATAATTATTAACGAAAAAATGTACATGTAGATTTACTTTTTTTATGTTTTTATTTTTATTGCACTACCGTTTCGGTGTCACTTGTAATTGTTTGTTGCATCAGATGATGTTTTTACGTCGGTGCCCGCTGTCACTGAAAACTGGCGCTGCGCTCTGTTTTGCATAGGGTCGCAGCATAATGCTGAGCGACAGCCGTTTTGCGTGGATATAACGCATGTTGCTTCTACTATTTATTATTTTTTCGTGTTTTTCTAAACGCTTGCGTTATGTTTACCGCAACTAAACGTTTTGTCTTTCTTTCTTCTACTTAAATTTTATTGTGTGTTAAATAAAATCCTAGTATGTATTAACTAAGATTTTATTAACCGCTAAAAGTATATAGTGGTTTTTCTAACAGAAAAAACAGTTGTGAAAAGCGCAACGAAAAAAACGAAACAGATCGATATCATTTACCTAATTTTGTTCTATTTCTGCCCATCTTTTGAATAGGACCGAGACAGAATGATGTTTTAAATGAATTATTTATAGAGCTAAATATATTAAGAAAAATATGAATTCTGTTTATTTGCGTTAAAAAAGCCGCATAAAAGTAACACAAACACAAAAAAGATCATTTTAAGTGCAAATATTTACCCAAAACGGATACGTACTTTTAGTGATAGATAAATATTTACGTAGGCTTAAATGGTACTGAACTAGTGCCTTTCAGCATACCATGTACAAGATGGCAAAGACGAAGTGTTGGACAAAACCTCCCTCAAGGCTTTCCACGATGTGGCAGCATGCAAAATGTAACAATACTGAATTCAGAATAAGGGTCACTGTGATATTGATATACTTTTAAGTGGCAGCAAGTCAAAGTTAACCATATTTTAATGACAATAGAGGTCACATTAATTTTGACAGTGATGCAACATCTGAAGTCATTATCATCATCATCATTTCAGCTGAAAGACGTCTACTGCTGGACATAACCCTCCCTCGAGATTGTCCACGACGACCGGTCGTGCGCCTCCCGCGACCTTTACAAGGTTGTCAGTCCACCTTGTTGGGGACCTACCCACGCTGAGTTTTGCAGTGCGTGGTCGCCACTCGAGAAATTGTCGGCCTCATCACAGCCACTTAAGTGTTGCAAATCTTCGGACTATGTCGGTTACGTCGTCTTCTGCAGATTTTTTTTTTTTATTAAAATATAAACCAGCGCTTGACCGCAATCCCGCCTGATGGTAAGCAGTGACGCAATCGTTGATGGTAAAGCGCACTAGTTTATTAAGCACCTATTCACTCTAGCCTTGAAGACACTCAAATTGTAGTCCGACGGAAACACCGCCGCCGGCAGATTGTTCCAGTCCCTCGATGTACGCGGTATAAAGGAGGAGGCGAAACGCTTCGTCCGGATCGTAGAGGTGTTAACAACATAAGGGTGGAAACTCGCCGTACGACGGGTCGTCCGATGGTGGAATGGAGATGGGGGAATTAAATCGTGCAATTCCCTCGCACACTCCCCAGAATGTATCCTATAGAACACCGAAAGGCTGGCTACTCTACGCCTGTGCTCTAGGCTTTGGAGACCAACTCGAGTTAAATCAGGGTCACCAATCAGCCTCTTCGCACGCTTCTTCCCTCTCCATTGCCCTTTGAGCTTTCTTATAAGGCCCATTGCTAGCGACCACGTCTCAGGCCTCGACCACGTCATATATTATCACTGGCAACACACATCACAGACACATTTGAAGTAAAATAACTTATTCTAAAGTTTTTACGTACTGTCAATATTAAGGCTAGAAATAACATTTCAAAATGGTGAAATGTGAAAAACATCTATTTGAAAATGCTTAACCCTTTGCATGGATACATGTACACTAATATGCATTTAAAGTAAGATGGTGCATATCTTAATTTAAATACAATTTTTTCTACAACTTTTTCCAACACACTTCTATTTCCAGCTCACACAGGAACTGACTTACTTGAGCGGATATTACCAACACACTCACGAGGCACGTGGAAACCGTTCTGTACAGTGAACATATAATATGCAGTTATAGCCAGGAAATGTAACCATAAACGTTTTGCAGTGACTGGTTTTTATACACTACTGTCTACAGAATATGTGCTAGTATACATTACCAGCGGCCGCTCGCGACTTTTGTTCGCGTGGAGTTAGTTATATGAACACTTTATTTTAACTAAAAGACCCAAAAGAGTCGATTTGGGTGGCAGGCCATAACATCGGCTGCCGGCAGAAGTTACCACCCACCAGACAATGTCATGTCGCCAAACGATTCGCCGTGTTTCGGCATGATGTCTGCTGAGGACGGGACTGAGCAGTACGAGGCACCAAATGTTGTTGTGTCGGGTGTTTGGTCATGGAGAGTCTCCAGATCAATCTCCCTCTAGCGCAGCATCGTTGGTCGTGTTGATCTTGGATTTAACATAGTATCATCTCGCTCAACTGTCGTCATCCTTCCTATTCCTAAGTTTTTTAAGTGAATAGTGGCTTAATAAAATAGTGCGCTTTACCATCAACGATTGCATTACTGCTTACCATCAGGCGGGATTGCAGTCAAGCACTAGTTTATAATTATTAAAAAAAAAGATTTCTATATATACTATATTACAGTTCTAGGTACATTTTAAATGTTTGATATGCTCTGCTTCTATTGATCGCAGCGTGATGTTATACAGCCTAAACCGTTCCTGGATTAATGGGCTATCCAATGCAAAAATATTCTTTCAATAGAGATGTTTCCTGGGTAAAAAAAAAATATTCT
The DNA here is from genome assembly GCA_037179545.1 of Sesamia inferens. NCBI lineage: Eukaryota > Metazoa > Arthropoda > Insecta > Lepidoptera > Noctuidae > Sesamia > Sesamia inferens. The sequence continues at coordinate 9,719,978 of CM073949.1, forward strand.
ATTTAGTCCGTCATTCAGATTATAGAAAAACATTGGATACGTATATTTTGTTTTGTCAGATCAATAAAAATTGTCAAATATAAAAGGCATCAAAGATCAGAAGTGGTGGTTGGTGACGTCAATCCTCGTTAAAAAGTGTAGCGTCCAGTGACGTCACATGAGTTTTCTCTTGACGCACTTTGGCGTCTTCATTTTTTGTTCATATGAAAAAAGAAAAAATACGTGTCTAGTATTTTTTGGAAATCTGATTGACTGACTAATTAGTTTTATTTAGTCAACTGCCCTATTCGTACCAGTAGTTCCTGGGAATAGCGCGTTCAAACAAACATACAAACTCTTTTACAAACAGTTTTATGTATTAGTATATATGTACTCCAGAAAGCCACCTTTTGGATTGAAGATGTGCGGTCTAGGATAACGCTTTCCCATTTTTTATTTTTTTATGAAAGTGCACCAACTTCTGTCATAATTGCGAAAGGCTAATTCCAAGTATTCTTTGAAGGATTGCTAATCCATTGCTTTATGTTTGAGAACAATGACTGCTTAGCAAAAGTTAATAACGCAATGACTGTTGTTGAGCCTTTTGGCCACTTTTCCTTTTGACAGTGATGCGGATGAAATATTTAATTTCCTTTGATATTTGATTATTTCCGCTCCGTTTTAAATAGATACTTGTATATTTGGAAGGTTTGAGAGGTTTAGACACAACTTGTCGTTGCTGATCCGTCATCTACAGGTCTTCCGCGATGGGCATATACGAGCAGCTGTTTGGAAAATAATATTCGGAAAGTAACGCACTGAAGTTCCTATTACATAAAATTCAATGATCTCAATGATTATTATCACTGATTAATTAAATTACAAATTGTTACACTTGCATTTAGAGCCAATGCATTTGTAAGTGTGCACTGCATGACGATCACCGCCACAATGATAATCACAACCAGTGTTACCAGCTCTTAATTAAAAATACCACCTAAGAAATAAATTCTAAACCATAGTGTAAAAATAAGCAATGTAACTTTTAAAATGTTACAATAAATCTTCTATAACATGATGCGCAGTTTTAATTATTATTTTAAGAACAGAGCGCGACGTGGCTAACTAAAAACTGCCGCACAAATCGAACACGTTAAGCTACGCTTACCGGTTTAGTTTGTGGATGGGTGACCATGTTTACATAATGAGACCACTCCGTGTAGGTCCCGGTAGTCATTTGTAGCATTTAACAGTCATTACGGGGCGACAGAAGCCCGATAGCTTGACCACTAACTACTTTTACCATTTTATTTTTTATTTATGATGGAACACCATAAAATGACCTTCTGATTAAAACCCACTAGTGTCCTTTCACTTGCCTGTGCGCCAGAGCCACGATTTCTTTTCTAACCAACCCGCAACCCTGACCCACGAGGCATCGGTCTTCGTGAACCCCGTCACGACGTGCTGACATCTCTTTAAGGCGCGCGTGAAACACAAGAAGCCGTAGACTCGAACGTGGTCCTTACCAGGCGGTAAGCTGCCCACTGCTCACCGCCTGAAAGCCCTCGCCTACGGTGGCCGGGAGTTCGATGTTGTCTTCCTACCAGGTCGTCTCCCGTGGAACTACACTTGCCATGGGGTATCATATCATATTATCACTATCACTGAGTTGTGGAGGTCAGCCCGGCAGTCGCTCCATGTAAAACACAGGTATTCGGTTACAGCTGAATCCGATTAGACTGGAAGCTAACCTTAACATGTTGGGCAAAGGTTGGGCCGACGTGATAGCTTTCGAAGTGACGTAATTTTTTTTTTATAATTATAAACTAGTGCTTACCCCAAACTCGCCTGAAGGTAAACAGTGATGTTGTTGGCAAAGCGCGTTAGTTTATTAAGCCTATTTACTTAAAAAACTAAGTGAATAGGAAGACGGCAGTTGAGCGAGGTGATGCAATGTTAAGCCCAGCAACACGACCAACGATGTTGCTCCAGAGGGAGACTGATCTGGAGACCCTCTACGACTAAACTCCGGACACAACAACAATTGGTGCATCGTACCCGGTACATATCGCAACACAACTGCTCGGACCCGTCCTACGTACGCTTCATCAGACATCATGCCGGAACACGACGAATCGCTTGGCGGCAAGACTTTGTCTGGTGGGTGGTAATTTTTGCTACTTGGAATGTAATACTTATTTATCCAATTGTTCTGGTAAAATTCTTATTAGCTCGCTTATGAAAATTAGTAACATGTTTATTTCATACCAATAGTTTTTATAAAAGGTGTATCTGACATCGACGCACAAACGAGTACCATGGATCCAGTACATGATTCTAAACCCCCCAGTGGTGGAATTTTTCGTCGGCTTTTTCATGATTAAAAAAAAAATACATGTAGTTTTTTCACTTTAGACCGTTCATAATTGCTATACTTTTATAACCCAATAAGATTTTAAAGTAAAAATTAATTAATTCGGCAATTACACAAAAAAAGCGCAATGAAATCAAAACTCGAAAAACTATTTTATCAGCTGATTTAATAGAGTTCACATCAAGGATCAACGTCTTACCAACAAACCTGCCCGACGGCATGCTTGCAACGTTCAAAGGCCGAGCCGACACTTTTTTTAAAACATTGTTATTTCTGTAACAGTTGATTAACGACATAAATGACTATCATAATTTTATTAGTGGCATGCGGTGTAGGCTTTTCGCGCAGTTTGCATTACAATGTCAGATACACCCTGTATGTATTATTATACTTCTTAAAATTACATTATGAATTTTTCATTTCATATAATATTATTTAAAAAAAGTACACTCAGAAATAGATGATTTAAAATCATAAGCATTTTTGATTAATCAAATCAATTTATTCAATTTGCAAGTGACAATACAATTTGCCGGGCACAATCACGTTTTCAGAGCCCCTTGTTTGACGATACTGTCATCAAATTGTTTTAATACAAAGTATGGCAATGTTGTTTGTCAAAAGTTAATAATTAAAATCTTTCATCAAGGAAAAATGTTTTTAGCAAACTGAGAAATCGAAATCAATGAATAGGTAATTCTTTTTTTCTAGAGTTCATGATGAAAGTGTAGAGGCATGAGGAACAGGGAGTAAAACTCACTTATCCTCCATAGAAAAGGGAGGATCCTCCGACCAGACGGGTGTTATGTCTGGCGGGCACTTGCCCCATGGTTGAAATTGGGAAGTTGTATGTATGCTAATTGCACGGTAAACTCTGATTGCGAGATGTAGAATTCGTGTGACGTCAGTATGACGCGTTGTTTATTTTGTGGCGTTTGTAGGTACTGCTACATCACTCCCCTCCGGAGACCGGAGGTCGATAGTGGGCTGAGTCTTGTATCTTGTGATTGTTGCTAGGCCAGCTGAGGTTCCAGTGAGTCGGAACCGGTTGCCGCGTAGTTCACGGTGAGTCGGAACTGTCTTTGAAGATTCCCCAGTGAGTCGGGGTGGTGGCGCTGCGTTGTACTCCAGTGCGTCGGATGTCGTACAGCGCCGGGTTGAGGCTGCGTCGAAGTTGCTGATGAGGGTGAGGGTGATGACCAGGTATGCGCGGTCTCTGCATGCTTGTGGTCAGGATACCCGTTGAAGAAGTGGGTGCTGGCTGGGTAGGTGATTCGCCGATGAAGCTTGCGGGAGTGATGATGATGATGACGTCACGCTCAAGTTGTTGCACGAAGGCTGCGCTGACGTTCATGTTCGGGGTCACCAGTGTGGAGGCATGAGGAACAGGGAGTAAAGCTCAGTCATCCTCCATAGAAAAGGGAGGATCCTCCAACCAGACGGGTGTTATGTCTGGCGGGCACTTGCCCCATGGTTGAAATTGGGAAGTTGTATGTATGCTAATTGCACCGTAAACTCTGATTGCGAGATGTAGAATTCGTGTGACGTCAGTATGACGCGTTGTTCATTTTGTGGCGTTTGTAGGTACTGCTACAAAAGTAAAAAATATTTAATCATAAAAAATGCATTGGGCTTCCGCATTAGTAAATAGACATGTTTGTTGTATTAACTTTTAAAAGACAATGGTCCCGAGGACTGAACTAACATTTTATCTTCGTCCATTTCATAATGAAAGAAAAAGAAACAGATGCACTTTGCTTAAATTTAGTTTAGTTTAATTAGGCGTAAAGTAGCCAGCCTATCGGTATTCTATAGGATGCAATAGGGATGTATCCAAGGTATGAAAATCAAAAAAATAATTAGTCCGTCTTACAGATAATAAAAAAAATTAAGACCCGTATTTTTTATTTTGTCGTAATTACCAAAAATTACTGAGATATAGCGTATTAAAGTTACAGAGTGGGGGCTAATTACGTCACGCCGTTCTATATTTTGCACCATGGCGTGACGTCATGCGACATTTCAAATCAATATATCTTCCTAAGTATTTGAATAAAAGAAAAAATAAAAAATACGTGTTCAATATTTTTTATAAAGCTATCTGACGGACATTAAATTATTTTTTAGGATACAAGCCAATTTGGAGAATCATCATCATCAACCAATCACACGCAGAACATCAATCATAATATATCTGGATATTTTCGCTCTTAACTAGAGCCAGTTCAGAAAATTGGCTATTGATTTACTTTCTGGTAATCCTTAACTCTTACTGTTTCTTGCTGATGTTTGACGTGACGTGCTTGTGCCCATGGACCATATCTGGACGGGGCACGCTGTCTTGAATTGGTTTGTGTGATTTTTAGGGTTTAGTTTTATCATTAGTTACTTTCTCACTGTCTCCTTCTGTATACGTCCGTTTCCTTTTGTCTTGTACAATCAATATGATTCCATGGACATTGGTGTGGGTTATATGTTTGTTTACTGTGTATTATACCTTAGCTAGATTGTTAATATTGTAACATGTAACTGTTTTTTGCCCCAAATAAATAAATAAAAAAAATACAGAAGGATTGAGCGTAATCACCACGCTTGTTCAATGCGGGTTGGCGATTTCAGACTTAAGGTCCAGTTTTTCTCAAGATGTTTTCCTTCACCTTAAGTTATTGGTGTCCAAAATATACTTAGAAAGTACATATAACTTAGAAAATGTGCGGGACAAATAGTTTTTAATAGTACATAGGAACTAATTAGGAATAGTGTTACGAACAGTGTATACAGTATAGTAGATGTTATTGTAATTACTTAGAATAGAACATTTTTGTGCATAATAATTTAGAAAGCGTGAGATGGACGATCATTCATTGTGATAGGAATGGTTGTACACATCTGACAAGGCAGCAATTATAATAGGAATGACTGTGAACATTTGGTAAAATATCAGTGACAAAAGTTAACCGTCATAAAGTGTTCCCTAGTTATAAAATGCAGCAGACATAAAATTATAATAGAAATAGTTGTCCCACATCTGGCTGAACGTAACAACACCAAAAAGGTGGTCGCCATAAAATCCCTTGTCCTTGGTTCCTTGGGATAGGCGCAATAAAATGACCCCTTGTAATGGACGTTATAAAGTGCAGACCCTCAGGTTTAGGATGCAGCCCAGAAACGTGCGTAAGACAATGGCTGGTGAAACCCGACGATCTCGTCCCTTCCCACGGTTTGCGCCCTTGTCACAATATAAATAGGCCCCACGTTTGAGCATCAAGACACATTCGTCTTCACCATTGGGGAGTCTACAGCTACAGTAAAACACATTCGTCTTCACCATTGGGGAGTCTACAGCTACAGTAAAACACATTCATCTTCATCTTCGAGGAGTCAATAGCTACAGTCAACACATTCATCTTCATCTTCGAGGAGTCAATAGCTACAGTCAACACATTTATCTTGATCTTCGAGAAGTCAACAGCTACAGTCAAGATCAACAGCAAGATCCCTACAGGATCAACAATCAAGAAGTAATAGTTAAGAATCAATAGTAGTATAAGTTAAATAGTGACTCCGCTAATAATTTGAAGAATATAAACCAAGTAAATCTACACACCGAAGTCTCACTTATTTCCACCAACCCAGCAACAGAGTGTGCATCAGAACGTGCAGAGTGCAACCGCATACGTCCACTAAATGGTCCTGCATGACTGTCATGCACATTTAATGGTCCTTCGAGCCGGATAAGTGGCACATTTAATGGTCCTTCGATAGCCGGATAAGTGGAAAATAAGTGAAGAACGCATCCGGATACAGACACATTTAATGGTCCTTCGATATCCGGATTAGTGGAAAATAAGTGAAGAACGCATCCAGCTAGAAGAAAATGAAGACTCTCAAGTTCTCGCCACAAGATAAGTTCGCGTCGTAGACTGACGGCTATCGATAAACAATATGCCGGTCACACGATCAGAGGGAAAAGCCGCTAGCAAATCAACAACGGGAACGTGCACAGAAACCGGAACAGTTACTACCGGGACGGCTACCACAGGGACAGCGACCACGAGGGAGACAACAGAAACGGGTACCACAGAATATACTGGTACCTCGACAGCCACAGGGATCTCCGCCGTATCAATGCCCGCCGCCGCCGCCGCCCCGCCCGCTGTGTCGCCCCCCGCGGTTGTTGCCGCCGCTGCTACTACTCTCTCCGTGACACAGTCAACAGCTACAACGATGAACTCGCCTACAACTGTGTGCCACAGCAACAAAGGAACACGACCCGCAACAGAAAGATCAACAGTAAAGCGGGTCAAGAATACCGATGGTTTGCCACTGCCGAGCGGACTACAAGACCCCCGCACCCCCGCTCGGAAGGGCGCGGGGGGATCGACCTACAGTAAATCAAAGGCATACAAGTTGGCGAAGGCAAAGGAAGACTTACTGCGACTGCAAGTGGAGCTAGCCGCCGCACGCTTAGCTACTTTGGAACATGAAGACTCCGACAATGAAGAAGATGATGTCTCCATCTACTCTAAGGAAGAAACAGATCGAAGAGTAGACAACTGGCTAGAGGACCAACAGAACAGAACGCCCGTGGTTGCCGTACAACAGAATCAACCTACAGCAGAGCCGGTGATCACGCGCATAGAGAATAGCGTCCCAGCCAGTACAGAACAGAAGCGTCAAGTACATAACGTACTACAGTTACCGGCGGCAGGTCAATCCGACCTCGCCGCGCTCGCCGACGCAATCACAAGTGCCGTCAACGCAGCTCAACGACCGAGATCCATAGAGCTACCGTTGTTTAGTGGATCACATCAAGAGTGGTTACCGTTCCGCGCCGCTTACTACGAAACAGAAAATATATACACACCGATTGAGAACACAAACAGGCTACGAAGAACCCTGAAAGGTAAAGCGAAAGAAGCAGTGGACTCTTTGCTGATTACCATCATGGATCCAGCAGACATAATGCAGGCATTAGAGTCAAGATTCGGAAGACCGGAATCCATCGCCATGATGGAAATGGACGCGCTCCGTGCCCTGCCACGCCTCACCGAATCACCGCGGGACATCTGCATCTTTGCAACAAAAGTGTCCAACGTCGTAGCGACACTGAAAACTCTAAGCTGTATACACTATCTGTACAACCCAGAAGTGTCAAAGACCGTTGTGGACAAGCTCACGCCTACGCTTCGCTACAGATACTACGATTTTTCGTTCGTACAACCGAGGGAAGATCCTGACCTAGTGAAGCTAGAGAAGTTCCTCAAAAGAGAAGCAGACTTGTGCGCACCGTACGCTGTACCCGAACAACTAAATACAGGTGCAGCGGCCACTCAACAGAAGAGAACACAGAAGGTCCACAACGTAACAGAAAAGACGAATACGTCGAAGTGTCCGGTCTGTAACGAGAGCGGTCATACAGCGATCGACTGCAAACAATTCAGGAAGTTAGATGAAAATGGCAGGTGGGACGCAGCCAAGTCCAAACGCCTATGCTTCCGATGTCTTCAATACAGAAACAAGACTCACAGTTGTCGTCCTCGTGAGTGTGGTGTCAACAGCTGCAGATTTACACATCACAAGCTGTTACATCACACTAAGAAGAAGGAGGCTAAAGAAGAGGCATCGAAGGAAGCTACAGAAGTCATCAACTTAGCCTGGGCCGAGAGTAAGAAACAGTCGTTCTTGAAAATCCTACCGATCCAAATAAAGGGTCCAAAGGGTACAGTCGACACCTTCGCATTGATGGACGACGGGTCAACAGTCACGCTAGTTGACGATAGCGTGGCAAACAGCATCGGAGCAACAGGCCCCGTCGACCCACTGAAAATAGAAACCATCAACGATCTGAAGGCGTCTGAATCAAATTCGCGTCGAGTTAGTATCAAGTTGAAAGGGCTCAACGGGTACGAAGAACAAGTACAAGCACGCACGGTGAAGAACTTGCATGTTTCGTCTCAGCGGGTGCCGACAGAAATAGTAACGGGATGCAAGCACCTGGCAGACATCCGCGACTACCTCACGTACGCTGATGCCAAGCCTAAAGTGCTGATTGGGCAAGACAACTGGCATCTCCTGTTGTCATCGGAGGTCAGAAGAGGCAATAAGTATCAACCAGTGGCATCTCTCACGCCGCTGGGTTGGGTACTACACGGCAGACAGATCCAGACCTCCAGGCACAATATAGACTTTGTGTCTCATGTCGCTGAGAAACCAGAAGACAGTCAGGAAGTACTAGCGAAGCAATACGTTGAGATGAACACCGTTTGCATCAACCCCAAGAGACTAACCGCCACCTCTACACGGCTAACAGAACCGCCCGAGAAAGATAAGATATGCCACGTGTCGAACAAGAAGGGACTAAGTTTAGCAGAAGATCCTATAAGATTCTTCAATTCGCTACATTCCTCCGGGCGCCCCGATCATGGGAGGAGTCTGGGAACGTATGATCTGCTCAGTGAAGACAGCACTAGCCGCGACGCCACACGAGCGTCACCCCACAGAGGAAGTACTCACCACCTTACTCGCAGAGGTGCAATACAACATCAACAGCCGCCCTCTGACACACGTGTCAGTCAGTGTAGAGGACCCAGAAGCCCTGACCCCGAACCACTTCTTATTGGGAAGCTCGGGACGAGTGCCTCAACCCGGCACATTCGACGAAAAAGATGCCGCATCGAGATCCAGTTGGCGAGCAGCACAGAGGCTTGCCGACCTTTTCTGGAAGCGTTGGATCCAGGAGTACCTCCCGGAGTTGCAACACCGGCGGGAGCCACATGGAAGAGGACCGAAGATACAAGTCGACGACATGTTACAGGTCGTCGACCTCAACCTGCAGCGCAATATATGGCCGCGTGGCAGAGTCATAGCGACGTATCCGGGCCCCGACGACTTCGTGCGAGCAGTGGACGTGCGAACCAAGGGAGGTGTGCTGCGACGGCCGGTGAGGAAGCTAGTAGTCCTGCCTCTCCAAACGGAAGACAAACCCGCACCGGAGATAGCTGCGACGCGGTCGCACGGCGGGAGTGATGTGCGGGACAAATAGTTTTTAATAGTACATAGGAACTAATTAGGAATAGTGTTACGAACAGTGTATACAGTATAGTAGATGTTATTGTAATTACTTAGAATAGAACATTTTTGTGGATAATAACTTAGAAAGCGTGAGATGGACGATCATTCATTGTGATAGGAATGGTTGTACACATCTGGCAAGGCAGCAATTATAATAGGAATGACTGTGAACATTTGGTAAAATATCAGTGACAAAAGTTAACCGTCATAAAGTGTTCCCTAGTTATAAAATGCAGCAGACATAAAATTATAATAGAAATAGTTGTCCCACATCTGGCTGAACGTAACAACACCAAAAAGGTGGTCGCCATAAAATCCCTTGTCCTTGGTTCCTTGGGATAGGCGCAATAAAATGACCCCTTGTAATGGACGTTATAAAGTGCAGACCCTCAGGTTTAGGATGCAGCCCAGAAACGTGCGTAAGACAATGGCTGGTGAAACCCGACGATCTCGTCCCTTCCCACGGTTTGCGCCCTTGTCACAGTATAAATAGGCCCCACGTTTGAGCATCAAGACACATTCGTCTTCACCATTGGGGAGTCTACAGCTACAGTAAAACACATTCGTCTTCACCATTGGGGAGTCTACAGCTACAGTAAAACACATTCATCTTCATCTTCGAGGAGTCAATAGCTACAGTCAACACATTCATCTTCATCTTCGAGGAGTCAATAGCTACAGTCAACACATTTATCTTGATCTTCGAGAAGTCAACAGCTACAGTCAAGATCAACAGCAAGATCCCTACAGGATCAACAATCAAGAAGTAATAGTTAAGAATCAATAGTAGTATAAGTTAAATAGTGACTCCGCTAATAATTTGAAGAATATAAACCAAGTAAGTCTACACACCGAAGTCTCACTTATTTCCACCAACCCAGCAACAGAGTGTGCATCAGAACGTGCAGAGTGCAACCGCATACGTCCACTAAATGGTCCTGCATGTCTGTCACGCACAGAAAAGTTACATCAGTACTTGCCTGACCTGGAATCTAACCCGCACACTCATAGTTGAGAGGCTGGTGTTTTAGTCACTAGGCCACCACGACTTAAAATTAATTCCGTTAGGGGTAATTGCATGAATTAATTCCACCAGATCCGTTCCTTCATCGGACGGCTCGTCGTACGGCGAGTATCGAACCTTAAGTTGCTGACACCACTACGATCCGGACGAAGCTTTTCACCTCGCCTTTTATATCGCGGAAATCGAAGAACTGGGACAATTTTTCTGCGGTGGTCTTTCCGTGTGACTTCAACTTAGGTGTCTTCAAAGCTAGAGTGAATAGGCTCTTAATACACTAGTGAACTTTGCCATCAACGATTGCTTCACTGTATCAGGTGGGATCGCGGGTCAAGCACTAGTTTACAACCTTTAAAAAAAGTCTCTGAGCAAGGCCCTAATGTATGCATGCTCAATAATAATAGTCTTTTTAAGGTACCTTAATCAGAGGGTGCCAGCGGGACCTTATACTGAGGCTCTACCGTCCACTGCTGTATCAGACAGCTGTCTCGTTTGAACCGATAACAGCAATAAGAAAAAAAAATAGAATTCAAAAGAAATTAATTGGAAAAATTTAATTGAATTAAAAATTAAATAAATATAATAATAATAATTTATTTGCATCAAATTTTACAGTACATTGAAACATGTAGTACATACAGTTAAAAGGATGTAAACAATAGTAGGGCGACACCACCCTTGCTAAGTTGCCAAGACAACTTGTGTTAAAGATGCGGAGCCCGACAATTTGATGGATGTTTCATTCTTGTATTTAGGTACATTCAAGCCATTTTAAAATTATACGACTGGTTCGTTATAAGGCATAAAACTAAAAAGAAAATAAAATGTTTTGAGTGGTCTAGTGTAGTATGTATAAGTTCGTGCGAAGGTGTATGAGTGTGTTTGCTCGCACTCACACACACACTCACATACCCTGTGAGTGTGTGTGTGAGTGCGAGCAATTTTCATTATATCTTTTTGAAATTTTGTACATATAATCTTTACTTAAAAATACTGGCCATGTGTTATAATAATAATTTCAATAAGCCTTCAAAAAGTGGTGATTCTCAGCCTAATTTGAATAAATGACTTTTGATTTTGTTTTGAATAAGGTCTACTAAAATAGTTTCCCTTCAACACTTTCATAGATTTGGACTGAGTAAAAAATATCGGAAAAATCCTTTTGATCAATAGCTTTGGGAAATTGCACTTTGCAAGTCTCCCAATCACGGCAGGTTCTCGACAATGGCTAGACGGAGTCGGATTTGTCAGCCCCTGCGATTGATCGGTGGGGTAGACAAATCCAAAGGAAATTGAGGGTTACGCTCTTAAAATAGCCACTGTACGGGTTTTCAGCGATAAAAATTTTGAACACTGAATTCCTAGTTGAATTGTCCTCTAGAGAGAGACAACTTAACATTCTTATGAATAACAACACAACGAAATTAAATGAAATGAAATGGTATCGTTTATTAAGCAAGTTTTAATTTACACGTCATGTTTTTTTTTAAACTAGATGAAGTCGGCATTTCCTAACTGACTACCTCTGAGAAGAAATAGCGAAAACAAACTCAGGGATCATCGGCTTTTTTCAAGTCTAGACATTAAAAATGAAAATGTTTACAATAATTTATGTTATAATTACACATATTGCTTAATAACAGTGCTTAGCAAAGCGAGCAGCTCAGTCCCAAGCTTTTTTGTCTTCTAAATTAATAATCTGTGATTTTATAATACCCTTTTTTGCAAATTTGGCCTTTACATAGTTTTTACATCGTTTAATGGGTAAGTTTCGAATGTCCATGGGAAGCTTGTTGTAAAAGTTTATACATTGACCCATGAACGAGTTGCCTACTCTGTGGAGACGAGTGTGATATACAGCAACATTATGTTTGTTCCTGGTATTATATTATGAATAACGCTTATTTTCTTAAATTTCGATATATTTTTATGAACATACATAATATTTTCAAATATATATTGTGAAGCTACAGTCAGAATGTTCACCTCTTTGAATTTTTCTCTAACAGAATCTCTAGGACCAGGGTTGTAAATAGCTCGAACAGACCTTTTCTGCAAAACAAAGATGGTATTAATATCCGTACAAGTTCCCCAGAGAAGAATCCCATAAGTCATAAGACTATGAAAATAACTAAAATAAACAATTCTGATTATATCCACATCAGTTTTCTGTCTAATTTTCTTAACAGCAAAGGCGGCAGAACTGAGTCTACCCGACAGCTTCTTAATGTGAGGACACCATTGTAACTTGGCGTCAATAGTTAATCTAAGAAAAACTGTCGACTCGACAAGGATCATCTCTACTCCATTCAGTTGAACATTGGTACTTACGAGTAGCTGCCTGACATTTGGTGTAGAAAACTTGATGACTTTAGTTTTTTTTTTTTCATTTAAAAGAACGTTATTTACATTAAACCAATGAACAACTTTAGAAAGTGCATTGTTAACTTCGTCAAAATTTGCTAGCTGACGATTGACTTTAAAAATAAGAGAAGTGTCATCCGCGAACAATACTATGTTGTGATTATCCAGTACGTGATGAGGTAAGTGATTTATATAAATTAAAAACAATAAAGGACCTAGAATTAAGCCCTGCGGAATGCCAATGGTGACCACTGATCCTGCAGATCTCTTGCCATTAACATCAACCCTCTGCATTCGATTATTCAGATAAGAAGTCAGAAGCTCGAGAGCTCTGTCCCTTAAACCATAATGGTACAATTTCCTAATAAGAGTATCATGATGTACGCAATCTAAGGCCTTGGACAATTCTCAAAAAATAGCAAGAGTATCCTGCGATTCCTCCCAGGCCCCAAATATGTTCTTTAGCAACGCCACGCTGCATCTGTAGTTGAACGACCCGCGACTCCGTCCGCGTGGACTTCAGTTTACAGCGCGCGATGGTTCTGTAAATTAAAAAGAACTCAGTTGATATAAAATAAGCACCTGTTAAAACGTTACACGTTACGTACAACCGCGTTAGCTAGACTTTAGACTATATGTGTACCAAATTTCATTACAATCGGTTCAAAGCTTAAAAAATTTCGCATAAAAATTATATCTATGTATATTTTCCTTTCTATCGTCACCTTTAACCCCTTTCTTAGCTATATTAGAGTCGGCATTCAGTCTGACCAGATGCAGCTTGCCCCTGTGGTATCAGGCATAGAATAGTACCAACCTATATCCTCCCGAGGGTAACGTAAGAGTCAACTCCCACCAGGGAAGCGGGCATCAGCTTTTTTTTTTAAATATGTTGCCCCATACTAGGAATTTCTCCTGTGTCGTGGGTGCGTTTACAAACATGTAAGTTCACATATACAAACAGCCAGACCCGGAACAACTACTTGTAGGTCATACAAATATTTGTTCCGTGCGGGAATCGAACCCTCGACACGCAGCACAGCAGTCAATAGCTTAACCACTGCGCTAACCGTGCAGTCTAATTACAGCAGTTACAAACAAACAAACAGAAATTATTAATTTTCTCGGTGGTAGGCCATAACATCGGCTGCCGGCAGAAGTTACCACCCACCAGACAAAGCCTTGCCGCCAAGTAATTTGTCGTATTCCGGCATGATGTCTGGTGAAGCCGTACGGAGGACGGGTCTGAGCAGTTGTGTTGCGATGTGTGGCGGGTACGATGCGCCTAATGTTGTTGTGTTGGGAGTTTGGTCGTGGAGGGTCTTCAGATCAATCTCCCTTTGGCGCAACATCGTTGGTCGTGTTGTTGGGTTCAACATTGGATCACCCCGCTCAACAGCCGTCTTCCTTCCTATTCGCTCAGTTTTTCTGAGTGAATAGGCTCTTAATAAACTAGCGCGCTTTACCATCAACGATCGCATCACTGCTTACCGTCAGGCGGGATTGCGGTCAAGCCCTAGTTTATAATTATTTAAAAAAAATAATCAATAAACGTAAAAGGAGGTGCGTTGACCATATTTTTGTTGACACGAGGACGGAGGTAAGATAACAAGCTTAGTTTTTTTTTTTCCATGATATCTTTTTGAAATTTTGTAGATAGGTTCTTTACTTAAAAATACACGTATTTCGAGTTTCGCACAAGCAAAAAATTACATCGTATGTATTTATATACTACTAAACACATTCTTTATCCCAGTCATCATCATCTCAGCGTTCGCCCCTGTTACATCCGAAGCTTTTTCAGCTTTGGAGTCTGGGGTCCGCTTTACCGGTCTAATTGCTGGTTTGGCTAAACTTCGATATTTTACGTGAAGCGACTGCCGTCTGACCTCCATAACCCGAAGGCGATATCGAAGCAATGCAGTTAGACCAATGGTTGGACTTTTGAGGGCTCCAACAACCCGTAACGACTGCCACTGGATGTTCGTATGGCAAACGGGAACAACGGCTTAACGTGCTTTCCGAGGCACGACCAGACCAGTGCAAATATTCTTTTCAACATAATATATTAGGTATTAATAACAAGGTAAACTTTGATAAAATGATACATTCTGGATGCGCTTACGTCAAACCGGACGCTTCCTTAATGTTGCCACTATGTAAAAGTTAAACCATTGTTGAGAATGATATTCTCGTAGTTTTTATATCCTGTTTTTGTTTTTTATATTCCTGTTTGTGTTTGTTTAAACTGTTCTCTCACCGTGTAGATTTCGATTTTTATTTTAGTTTTTTGTTATTATTATTATTATTGCATTTTTTGTGCCGGTTCGGTGTCAGTTGTTATTGTGTGCTGTGTTACCTGGTGACGTCTTTACGTCAGCGCCGGTAGTTGCTGAAAACCAGCAACTGAACTCTGTTCTGCATAGGGTCGCAGCATAATGCTAAGCGATAGCCGTTTTGCGTGGATGTGACGCATGTCAACTATTATCACTCAATTGTTTTTGTACACTTTTATGTCATGTTTACGGCAAATAAACGTTTTTTCTTTCTTTTCTTTTTTCTTTCTTTCTAGTACGCGGGGATCGAACCCGTGTCTTATTGCGAAGCGGCCGCGTTCGCTACCGTTACGCCACGGAGGCTGTCACATTCCTTATCCCAATATTCTTATCTTTATTCATCCAGTCTTTTTCTTCCATACATTTTTATTAATTGTTATCGTAGTAGTCACCGTCTGTCTAACTAAGTATCCATAGTTTCTTTAGCTCCCTTATCCATCGATTTTGTACTCAAAAATTTCCTCTAGTCATTTTCCTTATTCCTCCATATGACTTGCCCAAACCATGACAACCAATTTCTAAACAGCTACTAACAAACACAATATGGATTTTATTATTTTTACTGAGACACCAGTTTTTTAATGGATTTTTTACTGTATTGTATCGTACTTTATGGCGAAAATTGATTGTACATACATCGATTGTTACCTACATATAAGTCGCGCTTCTATATTGAGGAAAACACCCCTGGGCCGCGGGGTCCGAGTGCTCATGGTATGTTTAAGAGAATTTCAAAACGCCTGATTTACACTTCCCATAACCCAAGGGTTGGCTTTTAACCTCGCCCAGAGGTAAAGCATTGCCATACAATGCGGTAATAACGCTACTCTCTTGGGTATATTAAAAGTCGACAGCGAGGTGGATGAATTTTTTGACACTATATTTCAGTTTATTGATATTTTTTTAAGAATTGTAAACCAGCGCATGACCGCAATCCCGTCTGATGGTAAGCAGTGATGCGATCATTGATGGTAAAGCTCGCTAGTTTATTAAGTGCCTATTCACTCAGAAAAACTGAGTGAATAGGAAGGAAGACGGCAGTTGAGCGAGGTGATACAATGTTAAACCCATCAACACGACCAACGATGCTGCGCCAAAGGGAGATTGATCTGAAGAACCTCCACGACCAAACTCCCAACACAACAACATTTGGCGCATCGTACCCGGCACACATCGCAACACAACTGCTCAGACCCGTCCTCCGTACTGCTTCACCTGACATCATGCCGGAACACGACAAATCGCTTGGCGGCAAGGCTTTATCTGGTGGGTGGCAACTTCTGCCGGTAGTTTTGGTTTTGTTAGGATTAATTTTGTGTATTCCTAATAGCTTGATAATTATAATTTAGAAAATAATACAGTTAGGAACAACACACGTACTGTTATACTTGACAAAGTTCAAATTTCGATACAGCCAAAAACATATGAGGACTTAATGTTAGAAATGGTCTCTAAAGTCAACTTTCTTTGAAGTAGATAACCGATAAAATGATAAGGCTGTGTCAACGCTTTTGAAACATCAAAATTAGAAGAAGAATTTACAGAACAACATCCCATGAAGCTCTCTGTTCAGTCGAAACAAAAAAAAAACACCTGACTAAACATAAAACAAAGCCAAAATAAACATTATAATTAAAAATGTAAGTAAGTTAAAACTTATTACCTAAATTAAAGAGCATTATTTTGTAATGATCCAAACCGATCCAAATCGATGTAATGTAAATTAGATCTGTGATAATAAACATTGTTACAACTTTATTACACAGGCTCACTTTCAGACTTAAATAGGTTCATCATCATCATCATCAGCCTTTTTATCTTCCCACTGCTGGGCACAGGTCTCCTCTCATACAGAGAAGGACTGAGCGTAATCACCACGCTTGCTCAATCCGGGTTGGCAATTTCAGACTTAAGGTCCAGGTTTCCTCAAGATGTTTTCCTTCACCTTAAGTCATTGGTGTCCAAGATATACTTAGAAAGTACATATAACTTTAGAAAAGTTACATTGGTACTTGCCTGACCTGGAATCGAACCCGCGCACTCATACTTGAGAGGCTGGTGTTTTAACCACTAGGCCACCACGACTTTTAAATAGGTTAATAGGTTTTTAAATAGTTGTATGCATGTATTGTATACGAGCTTGAAAAATCCACAAAATCATAGAAGAGCCAACGCAAATACAATAAATTAAAACTCATTCTGAAATCCTTGAACAGTAAGCACACTCGCAACGCGGTTCCATTCACAAGCCAAATCGAATTTTAATTGATGTCGACAGACAAAAACACGACCCTATTCCCTAAAATCACTGATTTCGAACACAGCGCTTCCGCCTCATCGCCCAGTGCTCAACACGCAACTCTCCAAGAAAAAAATAAATTGAATGGATATTTAAATCTTTTATGTTCATATCTTTGAAAAATTGCAGCCATTTTATCATTGAGACCGGTATAATGAATTGAAAGGGGAAGTTCGGGTTCCCTAAAGGTGATGGATTAAATGTCACTTTGATTAAGTGTCCCATAGAAATAGCCTAGGTGAATGAAAGGGGGTGGCCTAGATAGGGGTAAATGTAAAATGGCAGAGACCTACTTTGATAAGTATGCAAATTGGAAAATTTTAATTATTCTTTGGCTCTTTCAGTAATATAGCACGTCGTTGGCTTTTGTTGTTAACAGTAAATGTTAGAATAAATTTCAACAATTAGCTATTTATTATAAAATAGAAAGTAAAAACTATGCGATATTGGAATTGCTACTACTTTGTAGTTGTATAGTATTGATTGTAGAATATCATCTCCATCAACTTTTTATCGTTACACTGCTGGGCACAGGTCTCCTTTCATACAGAGGAGGGTTGAGCGTAATCACCACGCTTTCTCAATGCGGCAATGACGATTTCAGACTTAAAATCTAGGTTTCCTCAAGATGTTTTCCTTCACCTTTTAATGAGTTATTGGTGTCCGAGATATACTTTGAAAGTACATATAACTTAGAAAAGTTACACTCTGACCTGGAATCGAAGCGGTACATACATCTAAATATAAAATAATTCTTGTAGGAAAAATATAATATTGTCTATTCAAGTTTCTGTAAAAAAAAATAAGCAATGAGCAGAATTTAATAATAATTTCAGCTGTTACTGTAATTATTAATAAATGTATTATGAAAAATATATATTCGTGTTAATAAGGCTTGGGCTTGAGCTGCGTCCGATTTCTATACCTACAGTGATTGTTCTTTGATTTTTTCTCTTGTAGTTTTAATTTGTAATTGTTTTTTTTTTTACTCAAAGCCAGTATACATTATGTAGCTAAGGATATTTTACGTTACGGAATTGCGTCGCTGACAGGGGTGTTCGGCACTGGTGCAGCTACACAGGAGCTAAACTTAGTATTCGGGAACACTGTTGGAGCTGCTGAACCTTGGACAAAACTATCTTCGCATTGTGTAGATTCAATTTCTTAGTATTGTATAATTGCATGGCATACGTGTGAGTACAATGTACTTGCTGTAAAGCATCTATTTGTTGTGTTAGTCGTTTTTTGTTGTTGTTTTTTTTTTGTGTGTTTTAAATAATGGACGCTGTTAGCGTACAATATATTTCTGCATCGTTCTCACATGGTTGATTTCAAAATGAATGATGCAATCAAATATTTGTTAGCTAATATTTTTTAATAGCTTAATAATTTAAAAGAGTGTCCATGGAGTTTCTTGCCCGTTCTTCTCCATCGGTACCTACTCTTTGGTATGGGCGACTAGCTTCACTTTACTGACTGACCGACTTTCTGACAATTCAAAAGTGCCTGTAACTGGTTTATTTGAAATAAATGCTTTGATTTTGATTTTTGATTTAGTAGGACTTTCTTTACTAACGTGTTTTATCCAGTTTTTGAAACAATAGGAATAGTTGTTGCTAGAAAAATAGGAATATTTATTTTACATGCAAGTAGACCGGTACCGATGACCTGGTGAGGGTCGCGGGAAGCCGATGGATGCGGGCAGCATAAGACCGGTCATCGTGGAAAGCCTTGTGTCCAGCTATGTACCTCTATAGGATAGATATCAGAAATAAATCTCTGTGGTTTTACTAGTAGTTACTTGTATTTAAATGAGTATATTCTTATAATATTTCTGTTATTTTGTGTGAATTGTTGTTTTATGTTATTTGGACGTATTCAAGAAGTACTAATGTATGTATTTTTTTCGTAAGATCTTGTATGATTTGTTTTATACTTATAGTATCTTATTTTCTCTTTTAATGTTATATATGCTGTCTCTTAATTTATGCTGGAAAGGTTTCTTTAGAAATAAACTTTACTTTTGTATTTAATTGAACTTCTTTGCTAGTTTTTTTTATTCTATCCTGTTAACACATATGTAAGCAAAAATGATTAACTTTTGACCATCGTGTGCATATCTATGCTGTAGTGTATATACAATGTATTCAGAATATTTAGCTAAGCAAGTATAGGATTGTCAGGGACGTCCTCAACAGCGTTGTGAACTAAGATTGATCTATCTTCTTGTCAGAATGATGTAATATGCAATCAAATGAAATCCTAAATCTATGTATGCAATGCCATGTTTCAGCAAACCAGCTATGTATGGCTATTGGTTTCTGGCATAAACCTACAAGGTGTGTTCAGGCCTGTTGAAACGAAAAACAGTTAAAAAATCACCGCCGACTAATAAAAAATATGCAGTGTATAATATTTACCCTTCTTAATTCTTTTATTTTTAATTAAAAACTATTTCTTGACCGCAATCCCACTTGGTAAGCAGTGTTGCAATCGTTGGTGTTAAAGCGTACTAGTATATTAAGAGCCTAATCACTATAGCCTTGAAGACGCTTAAATTGTACTCAGACGAAAGCATCAGCACTGACGAATTGTTCCGGTTCCACGATGTATGTGGTATAAAAGACGAGGTGAAACGCTTTGTCTGGATCGTAGTAGTGTCAACAACGTAAGAGTGGATACTTGCCATCCATCGTCCGATGGTAGAACGGAGATGGGGGAATTAAATCATGCAATTCCCTCGCACACTGTCCAAAATGCATCCTATACAACACCGACAGGCTGGCTACTCTTCGCTTAAGTTCCAGGCATTGGAGAACGTTTTGATCTCTATCCTAACTATGGAAACATCAAAGGCTGATTATGCGATACCACAACAGACAAATTCTAATTCTTAACTTCAAATTTAGCTCCAATACATTTCTGGCATTAAATTTCTGGAGGTGGCGGCCACATACTAGAAGACGCAGCGTAGGCAGGCCCCCAACAAGGTGAACCGATGTCCTGGTGAAGAAATAGATGCGGGCAGCACAAGACCAGTCAGCGTGGAAAGCCTTGGGGAGGCCTTTGTCCTGCAGTGGACAAAGGCCTCCTCCTAAAGAAGGAGAAAAACAGTTCTGGCATGATTGCCGGGAGGTTTGATTGCCCGTATATCGGATATTGCTGTAGTGGGCATGTAGCTAGCTGTGTCCGGTAAGTTTTGTTTCATGTTATTTTGGTTTAAATTCCCTCAATATATTATAGACTGTCAAATAGGCGCACGTTAGGAATATTAAAATTGAAATACGGAGTGCTGCAGATGATAGAGGCCACCACCCGATGGTCACTTAGCGCTATAAACTTGCCGATAAGCTCACCGGCCGGTGGCAGCTTTGGAGTTTGGTTGCTCCATGTTGTAAACAAACCAGGACTACGAAGAGAGAGGAAAAGTATACTGACAGGTGAATGGAAAAACTTCTTGAGTTTTATTCTTTGTCCATTCCTTAATGCTGGTTGGATGCTCCACCAGGCAATGAGGTTGAAGGGAAAAATGCCGGAATATTTGAGTGTGTTTGCTTATTGATGTAATTAATTATTATGTGCATTAACACATGTTTTGGTATCTGGAATAAATACTTTTAATTTTTAAATTTTCAATTCAAAAATTGAGTGCATATTTTTTTTATTTTTTCCCCGAAGCAAAAGTATTTCTTCTGACCCACAGTCCAAGATCAATAAATAAACAAATCGATCTATTGGATAAATTGTTCTCCAATCTGTTACCGTTTATCCTGGAAGACGCCGTTTCAGTGAATTACTTTCAATCTCTCCACTGATAATTAGAAGGCTGCGTAAATCAATCCCGGTGAAGTGGAGTGGCTGGATCTATTCCATTTGGCACACTGACTGGCAGTTCTTTGAGCTTTTGCTGTAACATTCCCATTGATTCAAAAAAAATAAAGTCAAATAGCTATACTACTTCAACTTCTACTACTACTACTTTGACTTCAAGGCTAGAGTGAATGGGCTCTTAATAAACTAGGGCGCTTTACCATCAACGATCATGGCATCACTGCTTACCATCAGGTGGGATTGTAGACAAGCACTAGTAAAAACAGATTATTTTCTTCATACAAACTCGGGTCGGGTCTCCAGATCAATCTCCCTCTGGCGCAGCATCGTTGGTCGTGTTGTTGAGTTTAACATTGCACCTCTGTCTAACACCTAGGTTTAAACATTGTCTTCCTTCCTTTTGACTCAGTTTTTCTGGGTTCTTAAAAAACTAGCGCGCTTTACCATCAACCATTGTATCACTGGTTATCATTGGGCGGGGTTGCGGTCAAGCAAATGCTTATTAATGAAAAAAATAAACTAATATTGTAAAGCTGAAAATATTGTTTGTTTGAACGCGCTAATATCAGGCATTCCTGGTTCGAATTGAAAAGTTGAGTAGTTCTTTTATCGAGGAAGGTTTTAGGCTATGTGTAACATGACGTTGCGACCTATAGTAGCAAAAAATAATGTGAAAAAAACGGGAAAATTTACTCATCTTTGAGACATCCATATCGGCTGCCGTCAGAAGTTACTACCCACCAGATAAAGTCTTGCCGCCAAGCTATTCGTCGTGTTCCGGCATGGTGTCTGGTGAAGCCGTACGAAGAACGAGTCTGAGCAGTTGTGTTGCGATGTGTGCCGGGTACGATGCGCCAAATGTTATTGTGTCGGGTTTTTGTTCGTAGAGGATCTCCATATCAATCTCCCTCTGATGCAGCACAGTTGGTCGTGTTGTTGGATTTGAGCTCAACTGCCGTCTTACTTGCTATTCACTTAGTTTTTTTGAGAGAATAGGCTCTTAATAAAATAGCACGTTTTACCATCAACGATTGCATCACTGCTTATCATCGGGCGGGATTACGGTCGAGCAGTAGTATGTAATTATAAAATAAAATCGTTTTAACGGTGATATGGTCACAGACTAATACTGCTGTTGAAGCAGTCGAAGTGTTGTGACATTGTGTAATATATATAGTTAAAAAATAAATAAATATAGTTTAAAAAACCGCTTAATACACAAAAATTATGCCACAAAGCGCCATAATTTTTGTATATTAAGCACCTCACGCTTTTTTCTCATTTTACTAGTATTGTTTATAGTATACTAATTGTCATAAATTAAATTTTAAAATTATTTACTTTTTAGTTTGATATTCTTTAAAAACATGTTTTTTAGTTTTTAAACTATATTTATTTTCAACTTTTTAGTTCGATATTCTTTTTTAAATAATATGCGGATAACACGAACGCTTAAGTGGTGCTCATTTGTTTTTACCAAACTTTTCTTGATCTCCAACAGATAGAATATCAAGTGCTAAAATTCGTAATGATGCGTTATCCAAGTAACTAAATCTAAACTAAAAAATACTTTGCCTGCACAAATTAATGTAAGGTAAGGTTAAAAAAAAAATTGAGTTAGAGACGGACAAGCAAACATACAAATGAAGCTAAAGCGCGCGTGCTGCATTAGGTTGGTGTGAACGTTGGCATCTACAGCAGTCACCGGCCGCCTCCACTACCTAACATGATAAACAGGTATACACAACAAACTATTGCAGTTCCAAGTTCAAGACAAAAAGAGGAGTTTTTTTTACGAATGGAAAATCAACAAATGACCTTTCTCACTCTGGGTGGATCGAAACGCCGTGTCATAATTTTACTGACTAAAAACTTCACTTGCCCATTCCAGGGCCATAATTTTTAATTTGAATAACCAGTGGCCCTGGCAGGCTCTTTCCGCTTGTCGGGGGAACGGTAACTGCTCCTGTAAATAGAGCATTTAAAAGAGCATTGCGGTAGAGGTGAAATACTGTGGTAATTTTAGCCGGCAAGAATCCGAGAGGGAGCAGACACCCCTCTGTCACCTACACGCTGGAGGAAGTTCCTGAGCATTTCCCCTACAAATCCAAAAAAAGCTCGCTACCCTCTGACTCACATCAAACCCCCAACACGTCGTTTTTCACGTTAACTTAAGACCAGAGCAGCATCAGGACCTTATTAATTGTATAATTTCCACAGGACTTATTTCAGATGGTTGGATCAGCGCCCCGACCGTATGTCCCCTTCCAACTTCATTAACTCCGATGTAGAAAGGATTGTCAGTTCATTAATTATTAAGGCTTCACAGTACTTAGCTAGTACAATCATTTGTTATAGAATTTTCACTTATTATTTTGATTGTTTGTGTTGTTGGATTCAGGGATTATGTTTCTCGGAAGTTTGCTGAAATGGGTTTGGTTTCATTGAGAAGGTTTAATAGGATTTGTGACATTAAACTTAATTTTATACTTTCCTTTGCTTTTTTAACATTATATACTAACCTACTGCTTGACCGCGGTGATGCCTGGTGGTTAGCGAGTGATGCAATTGTTGATGGCAAAACGTAATAATTTATTAAGAGCCTGTTCATTCTAGCGTTGAAAACACTTAAATTTTAGTCAGACGGTCAGTGGATCTCCAGATTAGCTTTACACCCTCATCTCTCTAATACCTTAAAACTAATGTTAGTTACACAAAATTCAATCAGGCTGGTTCCTCAAAGAACAATCAAGCCAAAGACCAGATACTTACTTAACCATCCTCTTCACTAAATGCCTCAAAACAATATCTCACTTTTAGGAAACTAATATCACTGCCCCACGTTCGATGTATAAGTCAAGCAATTTGTTTGTAAGACATTACTTAATCATAATTTGGTTTATGCAAAAATATCTGACTGAGATGGACTACAGAAACCTGTATGACTGTGTAAACACCTTTATTTTGGTTTGTCGAAAATATCTCAGGTTGACAAAAGAAACGTGGCAATTTCTATTTTATTCTAAAAATATTATTATATAGGACGCGTTAGGCAGCCAGTGTTTTTAAGGCGTAGCTGATCCACAGACAAGGATCACCCACGTGCAGACTCTGACAGAAATCCTTGAACAGGATGAATTTGACACGGTTACTACAATAATCTACAGGCCAAAATATTTCCTCGGACCGCTAGGGCTCTACGTTCCGTCCCAATTTCTACATTATTCATAAGTCGGAGTGCATATGCCCCCAGTATTTGAATTGGTCTACTTTAATAAAGGCCCGACGACAACTAGCGGCACGGCACGGCAAAGGATTTTTATGCAACAAATAGAAATATAACTTAAAAGCATGAGAATAAAATTAAAATTTCTATGATGATGTGAAAGGACACCGAAGCATGCTTAAGGACATCGCGGCATCGTTGCCGATGACATATCAATGTTATTGTCATATTTTTTAATTAATCAGGAATCATCACAAAGAATTCTTCCTTTTTCATGAAATCCATAAGCATCTGATTTCGCGGGTTTCGATTTTCAACACCAAATTGACCCACATTCGTCTCATCCGCCTCTCGCATGCCCAGTTTTGCGTTAAAGTCCCCCATGACAACAGTGTAGTGGGCTCAACTGACCTCCTCATACATAGCCTCCACCTCATCGTCGGAGTGTTTAGACGTCGGAGCGTAGACCTGTATAACCTTTAACGAATATCATTTGGTTATTCTGAGTACAAGGTAAGCCACCCGAGTCGAAAAGCGACGAGTGGCAACGTTGTTCACGAGGGACTTGTGGACAATAAACCCGAAGCCACCCTGGGGGAGCTGGTCGCCTTCTCGGAAATAGTTGCCGGCCTTCAGGATTATCGAGTCCTCTCCCTCTCTTCGGACTTCAGACAACCCCACAATGTCCCAGCACAATCGGCTCAGTTCTTCCTCCAGTTCGACCATCTTCTCATCAGTCCGCAGTGAGCGCGTGTTATATGTTACCAGGGCCAAAGGTCGTCGTTGGTGAGGGTAACCGGATCTCTTCGGGAGATTCTTCGCACCCCTTGCTCAGCCGTAACCGAGTCCGCTACCGTAGACTGGAATAGCGGAGGTGCCGGGGAGTAGGGCACTGGGCTGTGTCGTGTACATCATTGGGGGGTTTGCCATAATCCCCACGCTTGGCAGGCGGGTTGAGGATCGCAGTGTTTTGATATTCCGTAGGAGAAGACCTCCTGCCCGCTTCCCTGGTAAGAGTTTCCTTAGTCGCCTCTTACGACACCCACGGGGTATTTATTTATTTAGGACAACCAACAAATCATACACTAATTACATTTATACAGTATGTTAAGAAAACCCTGTCCGACCCGTGAAGGTGTTGTTAGATATCGATAACTGATTCTACTAATGGATACAAAACCGGGCTTAACTTAAAAAAAAAGATCCCCCTAAAAAAATAAATATTATTTCGCAAAAAGAGGTAACTTAATAAATGTGCGTTAACCACCCATCCGTGGGCGGCGGGCGGCAGGGCACGCGGCACGTAGTCGCAACGCTATTCGCTCATAATAATACCGGTGTTGTCACTTTTTGGTTGGAGGTTGGAATTAATTCGCGGGAAAAAAGATTATTTCAAAATTCATTTGTATTGGTACTATGATGATTACGTAAAATTTTATATTATATTTGGTCATGTGTTTACCTAACCTTTACTATCCTTATGGGTCAGACAGGGTTTTCTTAACTTACTGTATATAACAATGATATAAAATCTTATGTTTAGTGTAGACTTAATTATAGGTTGCCACAACATGCATCATTTAGTGGTCGGATTTTTATTTATTTATATAGTATTAAAAGAAAAACAACAAGCATGTAATTTAAAGTATTTAAATTAAATGACAAGGCTCAATCATTGTTAGGTGGTGAACGATGATAAGATGTTACGATGGAAGACGGAGTATTTATTTGAGAAAATATCAATGCTTGTGTTTTTCTTGACTAAGGCATTGTATTGTTTACCTAGTCGGTTGATGGTGGAGAAAAGTCCTAGGTTACTAGGACAGAAGGTTACATAAGTGTGAGATCTGGGCAGTCTATTTGGAGCATTAATTTTACTTTCTGCAAAAGATCTGGAGAATCAATATATTCATTGAGTAAATTTTAAAAGAACATGTGATCCAATAGCAATCTGCGATCCTGAAGGCTGTTCAAGTTAAAATGTTTCAGACGCGAGGTATATAAATTTAGACGTTTAGCTTCATTGCATTGGTAAGCAAGGTGCCACATAAACCCTTTTTTGTACAGATTCTAAGCGCTTTATATGTATTTCATAATGAGGAGCTTTAGCTACTAGATAACTATAATATGACCTTCAATCTCATTCACAAACAAGACAATACGCAAGCAGAGACTCAAGTCTGGATTCAGACCCGTACTCGAAACAACTAATTGTTTCCAGATTTCATTTCACTTCGTAGGCGATTAAGTAAAAAAGATAGCACATCAAGTTACTACAATCTGTGTGTTTTAAACTTTATCGCTAAAAGATTAAGGCTCAATGTTAATTGCGAATATTTGACAGTCATCGAACCTAAGATTGTATATACAAGCAGGAGTACGTTGATATTAAGGGTATAAGAAATTGTAATAGGAAAGATCGCCCTCTAGCGGCAGTAACAATAAAAGTCCTTACCACACAAGGAATAGATTATACATGTAACGCTCCTACACACACTGGCTCTAAATTTTACTTAGCCGTATTCAATGGCTGGGAGTATGATATAGTTTTACTGGAATATACGGTATATAGTGGACGTGGACACTCTCCAAAATGCATTCTATAGAATGCCGAAAGGCTGGAATAAACAACTACTGATTTTAATTTTCAGCAATATTTCCCGAGTCACTTGCTATCTTAATTACTCTTCACAAGTTTTCAACATCAATTTCTTACGTAGATTCAGTTTATAGCTCCTTCCATCATCCTAACATCCGTGAACCCTCTTGATAACTTTAGCATGTCAGTGTTGTTCCAAGCTAAAGTAAAACTTTCCTCCTCAACAGCTACCTGAGGCGTTTTGAATTACTATGAGCGTATGCAACATGAACGTATGAACATTCCTTGTTACTGACAGTTATTGCAGTGTATTATTTTTTCATTTTTTTTTTATAATTATAAACTAGCGCTTGACCGCAATCCCGCCTGATCGTAAGCAGTGATGAGATCGTTGATGGTAAAGCGCGCTAGTTTAATAAGAGCCTATTCACTCAGAAAAACTGAGCGAATAGTACCTAAGGAAGACGGCAGTTGAGCGAGGTGATGCAATGTTAAACCCAACAACACGACCAACGATGCTGCGCCAAAGGGAGATTGATCTGAAGACCTTCCACGACCAAACTTCCAACACAACAACATTAGGCGCATCGTACCCGGCACACATCGCAACACAACTGCTCAGACCCGTCCTCCGTACGGCTTCACCGGACATCATGCCGGAACACGACGAATCGCTTGGCGGCAAGACTTTGTCTGGTGGGTGGTAACTTCTGCTGGCGGCCGATGTTATGGCCTACCACCGAGAAATATAATAATAATAAAATAAAGTATCAAAAATAATAAACTCGGTGCTCCTTTATAAAAATCAACGCGATGCTACTTGATACAGGCGCACCTCAAAGTGATAGCCATCTCGGTGGTAGGCCATAACATCGGCCGCCGGCAGAAGTTACCACCCACCAGACAAAGTCTTGCCGCCAAGCGAAGCCGTTGTTGCTTCACCAGACATCATGCCGGAACACGACAAATCGCTTGGCGGCTAGGCTTTGTCTGGTGGGTGGTAACTTCTGCCGGCGGCCGAATTATTTTATTTTATTTTTTAACATTATAAACTAGAATTTGAGCGCGATTCCGCCTAGCGGTAAGTAGTGATGCAATCGTTGCTGGTAAAGCGCGCTAGTTTATTAAGAGCCTACTCACTCTAGCCTTGAAGGCACTTAAATATTGTATGTCATATGGAAAGACCGCCGCAAGCAAATTGTTACAGTACTTCAATGTACCTACGCGATTAAAGACGAGGCGAAACACTTCGTCTGGATGGTAGGGGTGTATACTGATTAAAGCGGTATTTTTTGGAGAAGGACTTCTTTTTGTCTCTAACAAGACCGTTATTTAAAATCTGGTTTCCCTAAAACATTGTCACTTCCACGGCGTTGTCGATGGCAGCGCTGAGGTCACTTTGACTGCATGTTTTTAGTATCTGAAATAATGCAAACAGTGAGAGAGAGAGAGAGAATGTGAAGAATGATTTCCGACATAGCTCCATAATCACACCCTACTGCAGTTCTGTCAAAGTGGTCCTTTTTTACCGGGTTGGACTTACAACTTCTAACGTGTTTTCGGTTCGGTTCAGAGATTCCCCAGTGAACCCGAAACGTTAGTTAAAGATCGTGGTAGAAGATTAAAGTGCATTCCTAAGCACGGAGGGGTCTTGACATGTGGCTATGGTCACCCATCTATGGATCAACCGCGATAAGTGTTGCTTAACCTGATCGATCGACCCTGTACGGCTATATTACTTACCCACCTCTAGCGGTCGATACTTAATTAATGAAATAGTATCATGAAATCTTTAGTAAAGTGTTTTCGCTTTATGGAAGAAAATTGAAAGAAATGTTGACTCCGAAACAAATATTACTTTTGAAAATATTCTTATTACGCATTCTATATGCACGACATTCCCAAATATAGGACGAACGATCCCAATTCCCGAATCACTTCCAATAAAACCGTTGAAGGCGATAAAGACGAAAATCGCTTGCGTTCAAATCTAATCGGCTCATCAAACAGAACGGCGCGGCTGATTCCGAGCTCATGCGAAATAACACTTTATGGCACATAAGCTTGTCCATTACTACATTTTATAGGGTTATGCACCACGGAGAGAGAGTATAATGCAAATTAATGTGCCGTGTGAGACCCGCGCGGAGTAGGGTTGACGATGTTATTAAAGTTCATTATGCTGCAACGTGGGATTAAAAAATCTAATGCAAAACGCCATACATGTACTACGGAAATGTATTTTTAATGAGGATATGTTACTTTAGTTTGTATACAGTTTTTATTTCAAATCGTCATATTATATTTTTTTTTTTAAACTCACTCCGTTACACGAGCCCTTGGGTGTTATTCCTAAACTTTTAACAGTCATTACGAGTCCTTGAAGTCCAAAATCTGACCATCAGTCTTTCCAAGTATTATCCAGTAACTAAATTTTGGAGGTTAGATAGGCAGTGACTCCATGTCGTCATTCATCATCATTTTAGACGAAAGACGTCCACTACTGGACATAGGCCTTCCCCAAGGATCTCTACGACGGCCGATCCTGCGCCTCCCTCATCCAGCGGTTTCCCGCGACCTGCATCAGGTCGTCGGTCCACCTTGTCGGGGGGCTATCGGGGGTCTTCCGGTGCGTGGTCGCCACTCAAGAACCCGTTGGCCCCATCGGGCATCGGCCCTACGGGCAATGTGCCCAGTCCACTGCCACTTAAGTGCTCCAATTCTTCGGGCTATGTCGGTTACTCTAGTTCTTCTGATGATCTCCTCATTTCTAATTTGATCACGCAGTGAAACCCCTAGCATGGACTATGCTAGGGGTTTCACTGCGTACACTTATAATTTCAAGCTATTCCATAGCATAACTGGTTCTATCTCTTTTAGACATGTGCTTGATTAAACAACGTGCTTTTTGGCTACATCTACAAGTGAGTTCGAACCCGCGACTAGTTGACCCTGAATGCTATGCAATAGCTTTACCGCGGCCTAGTCTGGTCTGGTCGTGTTTCGGGAAGCACGTTAAGCCGTTCGTTCCTGTTGTCATACGATCATCTAATGGTCATCTCAAAAGTCCAACAATTGGTCTAACTGAAATGCTTCTGAAATGATTATTAAACAATTTAAGTCATTCCGTTCAGCTCCGATGTAAGGCGTAAGCAGGTTGCAAGTGTGAGCAAAAAAGTCACCGGGACGTTGCGGTCGCTTTATAGGTTAAAAAATGTTCTTCCATCACACATAAAGGCAATGCTTGTTCAATCTCTTATATTCCCCGTTATTGATTATAGTGATGTGTGTTATTACGACCTGAATGCAGATCTACTCAATAAACTTTACCGACTTCTAAATAACTGCATTCGATTCGTATTTAATCTTCGTAAGTACGATCATGTATCTTCTCACCGGTCCATCTTGAAATGGCTACCCATCAGGCAACGCAGAGCTCTAAGAGCTTTGACGACCTTGTTTACACACCTACACAAACCCTGTTCTCCTTCTTATCTTACTTCTCATTTTCAATAGGAATCTTCGTTCTTCCAATAATTGTCTTCTACGATGTAATTCTCACCGCTCTAGTTTTCTTCAGTCTTCTTTTCTTGTCCAGGCAGCTTTTCTGTGGAATGATCTTCCTCAGAATATTAGGACGTTGACCAGTCGGTACACTTTTAAAATTAAAGCTCGGGAATACTTACGCAAGCAATTGGCAGATTCATCAAACATAATTTATTCTTTTTCTCTATTTTTTTTATCTCTCTCTACTGTTTATATTTTGTATGTATGTATTGATGTATTTATTATAATTTTTTTTGCGTGTGTCTCTTTTAACTTCTCTTTCATATTTTTGCACCTACCATTTTTTGTCTCTGCATCACCTTAAGGTAGACTGGCAGAAAATGCCTAAGGCATTAAGTCCGTCATTATACAATGTTTTTCTTTGTGCATAAAGTTTTAATAAATAAATAAATAATGGTGCCGAATGCCTTGTTCAGAAACTAAACTAAATTTAGTTCAATGTATCTTTTCCCATCTATTTCATTAATAAAAGCAGAAGGTATATATTAGTTTAGTCAAGTCAGATTAGTCCGCACGTCACTAAAAGGCCATGTTTTTAATCACGTCGATTGTCATTACTTTGACAGGACCAAAGGAATATGATCTTACTTGTTTCCCTTTCTTGATGACATAGAAAGAAACAGTTGCTCTAAACTTAAATTTTGTTTAATTTGTCAAATTAGTTCGGGCCTGACGTACATTGTCGTAATTTTAGACGCCATGTTTTTAAATCACATCTAAAAGGTCTATGTTATATCTTAATTTTACAGGACAAAATTAATAAGCGTTTTACCTCCACTTTTATACCGCTTACATTGTGGGACCGAAACAATTTGCCAGCGGCCGTGTTTCCATCGGACTGTAATTTAAGTGTCTTCAAGGCACGATTGACCAACCAAGAAGAGACCAACAACGATTGCATCACCGCTTACCATCATCGGGATTGCGGACAAGCACTAATCTATTATTTAAAATTTCAAGTCGAAAGACAGAGCTGAACTGAATAAAAAATTAGTTAAGTTTGTAAACAAAAGCATCGGAACCAATTTCGTATCCTAAAAATCAAGTAATAATAGCAGGTATCAAAAAATAAATTAATAACAGCCAACCCTATAAACCGCGTCGTATCGAGCGAACTGCAAAGCTCTAAGGACTACCGTGTGTTACTACCCCTACGCGATCCAATTAAGCCTAGGCTAGACTGTGCAAATACGAGCTTCACTTTCCCTTGTTAAGAAGCGGGCTTCATGGTACACTTGGAACTGGATATGTTGTTCTCTGTTCCAAAATGTAGTACATGCTGTAGTAATAATAGTTGTATTATACAGTATTATTTTTTGTCTATACGAAATCCGAAACATGTGGCCAGTATTTTTTAGGAAAGAATTTATGTACAATATTTTTTTCAAAAAGATATCATTTAAAACGACAAAGTTATCAGCTTCTTATCCTACTTGGCAGTTCCAACAAAAATATGAGCGCGGTGCGTTGACCTCTGACGTCAGCTGTTGCGCGGGCGTAAGTACTATGATCTATCGTAAACTACGTGGGACGCTCGGTAACCACACTGCAACAATTTCGAAATGTATCTGGGATAAAATATAACATGGTGTAAAAATGATTGGAATCGATTCAGTTGCTTATTCTGAACAAACTATATTCAGATTTCGCATAACCAAAAAATAACGTTATATAAGTGGTGTGGGTGAGTCTCACTGTTAACTCACAGACAGAAGTATGATAGGCCCGCAGTGTTATGGATGCAGGTAAGTCCCCTCATTTAATCCAAGAGGATTTATAGCGCAGCGGGTTGTTTAAAAGAGATACCTTCGGCCCTGACGCACAGGAAAATCTGGGAACACGGGAGGATTTTAGACAGTAAAGTCTGACATGCCCTTCCGTTCCACCCAGAGCGGGAGAAGTCTTTTGATGATTTGGCATCCATATAAAAGTAGGCCCGCGGGGGCGAAAGGATCATACGTTCCCCCGACCTCAAAGTGAATGGAATACCAGGGTGGGTTTTAGTCAGTAACAATCTGATAGAATCCGCCCGATACCCAAAAAGATTATACACCCCTGAAAAAAGGTGACTTACCTTTTTTGACCCATCCAAATCCAACAGGGTACTTTCATACCAAGGGCACAGTTACTGTGAATGATATCAAACACTATTGAAAGTGTTATTTATTAATCCTATCTATTCTTGTTTGGAAGTTATGAGAACTTTTCAAAATTAAAATGAACACAAAACTTTTTCGTGATATGGGCAAGTAATATGGAAAGTTATGGACCTACGTAGTCCATTGCACATTAAAGATGTGTAGGTGATAGTCCATCGGCTGCCGGCAGGAGTTACCGTCTACCAGACAAAGTCTTGCTACCAAGCGATTCTTTGTGTTCCAACGCCGTGTTTTGATGTGTTGTGAGCCGTGGAGGGTCTCCAGATCAATATCTTTCTGGCACAGCATCGTTGGTAATATTGTTGGGTTTAACATTGCATGACCTCACTTAACTGCCGTCTTCCTTCTAATTTATTCAGTTTTTTTTTGGGTAAATAGGATCGTAATAAACTAGCGCACTTTACCAACAACGATTGCATCACTGCTTACCATCACAATCACACAATTCACATCATCAACCACTAGTTTAAAGTATATAAAAAAAAACAATACGATTTATTCAAATTTGGTCGAGAATCAGCACTTTTTTAACGTTCATATTTCAGAAGACGGTTCCCCTTTCGTCATTTCCTAGTGCTTTCGCTGTTAAGAAGAAGTGGTAGAACAAACTCCCCAGCAGCACAGCTGTCTCTTCAGTTCAGTTGAAACTATGTATATTGATTTTATAACAGAAACTTCACGAAGACGATCTTAAATCAAAGTATTGGTAACATCAACCATGTAGAAATTATACGCGTGAGAACGGAACAGGAAATACTCTAAATAATTTAATATGAAGGCATAAAAGGGTTAGATATCTAGGGAAAGTGTAAAAATGGAGGAAACGAAAATTGAATACCATCTCTTATATTGTTTTTCAATTAGCCAGTATTAGGTTAGTACCTGGAGGTGATAAAACTTCAACGTGAGTAGGTTATCTTAATAAAATATCTCTAGAAATTTTAATTCCCGGGGCATTTATTAGAACGGTTACTTAATAGGTGAACACTAAGCAAACGAGACTTTTATCTAAATAATATCAAATATCTACATACACCCGAAACAAAGGAATGGTTAGGTATAGTACATGTACATATGCGGTGCATGGCGTGAAAGCGGGCGCGATTAGCGGCAATGGACGTGTCAAAAAACATCTATTTCAAATTTTTAACTCTCGCAGCTGATGATTTTCTTGAAAAAACAGTATGCGAAAAAAAAGCAATAATTGGACATATTGAACCTCGTAACCCATTTATAAATAATTTTTAAATTTATTAATCGATACTCTGTACAATGAAATAAAATTGAAGTTATGACAAATAATAGTTTTCTTTTTTTACGTAAGTTTGTTAAACTTTAAGATAAGTTGCCCAAATTTGATCCCATAACACGAACGGAATAGCTATTTCTCCACAAAACTTAGTAAGCGCGCGAGTCACGGCTGGCCGGGGGACGCGTGATAGCGCTAGCCGGCGTGAGATAGCAATCGACTGCGCGTGTCATTGTCCCGAGGCAGCGCTGGCCATCGCGAAACGGCGCTATATAGCGATGGACATCTTCTTCTTCTTCTTGAGCATAAGAGGATAAGAGCTGGACAACGGTCTACCCCAAGGCGTTCATTACATTTGCCACAATCCCCATGTTTGGCAGGCGTTTGGTGATCGCAGTAGTTTGAAATTCCACCGGAGAAGCGCTACTGCCCGCTTCCATGGTGAGAGTTCCCTTAATCACCCTTTACGACACCCACAGGAGGATGTGCGATGGTTCTATTCCAAGCCCGGTACCACACGGGGACGACGACAGATATTTTTCGCTGTAAAAGGGTAATATAATTTCAATTCCTATATCCATCCCATCTACGCCTCGCCTCGCCGGTGAAAACCCTTTACGAAGTCGCGCCCGCCTCAGCCCACAAAAGCGCATTTCTGTAGACTTACTCTCAAAATTATTACAAGCACTTTAATTAAATTCTGAGAAAAGTCAAAACAGTGAAGCAGTTTCAAAGAGATTGCGATGCTGCGTTAATAGGATAATTACGTTCAATTTAATTGTTAATTATTGTTAAACATAAATTTTGGCTTACTTTAGTTTCGAACGACGGTTCTAGCTGAAGGCTTTATTTTTGCTTCTAACAGAATCTTTGAGTTGGCAACTTCTAGCTATAGTTGAGTGATTGACAAGTATACTTACAACATATATGAGCCCGTTTGGGAATCCAAGGCGTCAAGCCATCGCGAGCAATGCTAATATAGGTTTTTTTTTTGTCCTCTTCATTTTTAGATGAGACTAGAGCACCTTATAATATTAAACTTATGGGTAGAAGGTTCCGGGCAGGTTAGTTTTTTAAAAAGTAAAGTAATTTATATGCGACTAGCTGTTGCTTGCGACTCTGTCCGCATGGACATCAGTATACAACGCGCAGTGATTCCCGTTTCAGTGGGAATGCCAAGATAAATGCTTACATTACTGCAAGGTTTCCTCAAAATCCATTCAGTAGATTTGATCTAGGGCAAAGTCCTAGCGGAGCTCGCGCTAAGAAAAACACTAGAAGCCAAGAGTCTGAAGAGCATACTCAAACCCGTTTGACTTTAGATACCGAGCGCCACGCATCTCAAAAAGCTGCTGAGACTGAAGAGCAAAGCCAAGCGCGGCGGTTTTTAGATGCTCAACGTCAATTAGCTCAAAGAGCTGCTGAAACCGTCGTTCAAATTCAAGCAAGGCAACGATTAGACGCTGATCGTCAAGCGATTCTTAGAGATGCGGAAACGTTGGAGCAAAGTCAAGCGCGGCGGCTTTTAGATGCTGATCGTTACGTGGGTCTAAGAGAAGCTGAGACCGCAGAACAAATTCAAGCACGGCGACGATTAGATGCCGAACGACACGCATTTCAAAGAGCTGCTGAAACATTAGAGCAAACACAGGCACGAAGGGTTATAGATGCTGACCGTCACGCATCATGATTTACTCTAGATTCCTATGAAGAATCACAAAATCGTCTTATAAATGCTGAACGGCTGTCGCAAAGGAAAAGCGCATTGACACGCAATACATAGGATGCATAGGACAGCCTTCGTGGCGTAGCGGTAGCGAACGCGGCCGTTGCGCAAGGAGGCGCGGGTTCAATCCCCGCACAGTGCAAATATTTGTATGCATGAATATGAATATTTGCACTGGTCTGGTCGTGCCTCGGAAAGCACATTAAGCCGTTGGTCCCGGTTGCCATACATACATCTAGTAGCAGTCGTTACGGGTTGTTGGAGCCCTCAAAAGTCCAACAATTGGTCTAACTGCAATGCTTCGATATCGCCTTCGGGTTGTGGAGGTCAGACGGCAGTCGCTTCATGGAAAATATCGAAGTTTAGCCAAAACCAGTAATTAGATTGGTAAAGCTACACATAGAAAACATCAAACTTCTAAACTTCTAAACTGGACCACTAAATGACATCCTCTAAAAGGCAAATTTTATCTCTCATAAATGCTCATTATGTTAAAGTTATTTATTTTTATATCAATTTATTCCTTAGTCCCCAAAAATAAGCGTAAGCGTAACCAAAGAAACCAATATTTTTATAGTAGATGTTTTTTACTTATTTCAAATGTTTTAGTCAGTGCACGCCGATAGCAAATATACGGCTAAAAATAAACAATATTTATGCCAAATTTTAAATGTCTAAATATTTTAAGTGCCGGCAGTAGGAGCGGGTCCGGCGGCAAAGGGCCGGAAGCAGCAGCCAAGGAGCGGCGCCAGCAGCAGGGGCGGAATTTTGAAAAAAAAATTGTTTGTTTGTTTGTTCCACTTTCACGCCGTAACTACTGAACCGATTTCTTTGAAATTTTGCAGACGTAAAGTCAGAAGTCCAGATTAAATAATAGGGCAGTTTTTATCACGGAAAAAAATTATATTCTAAAGAAAAAAAGAGAAATCTAGGGAAAGCGGGCGGAAAGCTAGTGATCCATAAATGACAACCGGAACACTGGCTAAAAGTACTGCAAAATAAAGGGTACTTTCATGACCTATATTTTAGTTACAGGTTCTGAAATTACCCTAAGAACAATACCTAACTGCACCATTTTTCCATCGAACGAGCATTGAATGTAACATTATCTAGTCTATAGTCCACAATACGAACAATACCGTATTGTGAGGCGACTGATACTACCGACTATTGTACTGCCAACAATAAGGTTTTGCACTGAAAATGTTCTATAGACGAGTGCGGATATGCACAACTTTGTGGATACTGT
Organism: Sesamia inferens; assembly: GCA_037179545.1. Classification (NCBI taxonomy): domain Eukaryota; kingdom Metazoa; phylum Arthropoda; class Insecta; order Lepidoptera; family Noctuidae; genus Sesamia; species Sesamia inferens. Next base: position 9,757,034 of record CM073949.1, read on the forward strand.
GTACGTTTTTAAAATTGTATTGTAATTTGGTAACTCTAGTCCTTTTTTGCGGATGTGACGTCATCAAATGACCTCTCCCGTTCTGGGCGGAATGGAAGCGATAGCGAATCCTCGGTGGTAGGCCATAACATCGGCCGCCGGCAGAAGTTACCACCCACCAGACAAAGTCTTGGCGCCATGCGATTCGTCGTGTTCCGGCATGATGTCTGGTGAAGCCGTACGGAGGACGGGTCTGAGCAGTTGTGTTGCGATGTGTGCCGGGTACGATGCGCCAAATGTTGTTGGATTGGGAGTTTGGTCGTGGAGGGTCTTCAGATCAATCTCCCTCTGGCGCAGAATCGTTGGTCGTGTTGTTGGGTTTAATATTGCACCACTCCGCTCAACTGCCGTCTTCCTTCCTATTCATTCAGTTTTTTTGAGTGAATTAGCTCTTAATAAACTAGCGCATTTTACCATCAACAATTACTTTCTAAGTATATCTTGGACACCATTGACTGAAGGTGAAGGAAAACATCTTGAGGAAACCTGGACTTTAAGTCTGAAATCGCCAACCCGCATTGAGCAAGCGTGGTGATTACGCTCAATCCTTCTCTGTACGAGAGGAGACCTGTGCTCAGCAGTGGGACGATAAAAAGGTTGATGACGAATTACGTCACTGCTTACCATCAGGCGGGATTGCGGTCAAGCACTGGTTTATAACTATTAAAAAAAGCGCGTGTTAAACTTTCTGACTAAATCCCACTCGCCTCTGCACCAGAGTCCACGGTTTCCTTTTCAAACAACCTGCAGCCTGGTAAGACCTGGTAAGTTATTCTGGTCTTAAAGGTGAATTTTGTTATAAAATTTTTGTACCAGGTACAGACTCCAGTAAGTCAAGCTACCAGAAACTATAAAAAAATCCTAATCAACCCTGAATTTTAATGTTCGGCGATATGCTGATATATGTTTAATCGTCTTCTTGATCATGTCGCTGGTATGACATTCCAAAGATTTGGGCCTACAAGACAAGTTTTGCCTTGTAGCCCCAAATCATTGCCACTCCCATACTGTGTCATAGGAATAGTCTACAATTACCCCCGCGGCTGCTATTAGAGATTAAAAATAACAAAATTCATATTTTTATAACAAGTGTTTTAAGCAGAACAATAAAAAATAATCTTTTAATTTCACCTTCTCCACTTTTTTACTATTTTTGGTTAATATAAATATTATTTGAGCCGTTCCTTGATTATTTAACAATAGGTACAAAAAACAGGATAAATATTGAGACACGATTCCTGAGCTAATTCTTTCTCTAATTTAATGCAAATTTTCTCGGTGGTAGGCCATAACATCGGCCGCCGGCAGAAGTTACCACCCACCAGACAAAGTCTTGCCGCCAAGCGATTTGTCGTGTTCCGGCATGATGTCTAGTGAAGCCGTACGGAGGACGGGTCTGAGCAGTTGTGTTGCGATGTGTGCCGGGTACGATGCGCCAAATGTTGTTGCGTTGGGAGTTTGGTCGTGGAGGGTCTTCAGATCAATCTCCCTCTGGCGCAGCATCGTTGGTCGTGTTGTTGAGTTTAACATTGCACCACCTCGCTCAACTGCCGTCTTCCTTCCTATTCGCTCAGTTTTTCTGAGTGAATAGGTTCTTAATAAACTAGCGCGCTTTACCATCAACGATCGCATCACTGCTTACCATTAGGCGGGATTGCGGTCAAGCGCTAGTTTATAATTACAAAAAAAAAAACTATTTGCACAAATAAGTACTTTATATAAGTGCGAGTTTGACTCGCACTTAACCGATTTTTAATTTATCAGTCAAGTTATATTTTTTTAGAGATATGTTTCTATGATCAATTAATTTTGATTTCTTTGTTATAAACTCACAATTTTCGTTCAAATAAAATCGTCATTCGCGAATGAATCTCGCAAGTTTCGTTAAAATAAATATAATTATATCGGCCACTTTTCCCGTTATCAGACTTCTTACGCTCCGTCTGAACATGTCATCTTGTTACGAAAATCCACAAAAATATACATATATTTTTTTTTTCAATTACTTCCATATCAAAGAGAATATTAACAAAATCATAAATAAGACTGACAGTGGCGCCGAATCTGTTGTTCACAAACTAAAATAATTTTAAGAGCATCTTTTTTTCCATTTCATTAAGAAAAGGACAGATGATAAAATGTCAGTTTAGACCTGTCAAATTAGTGTGCTCCTGACGTAAACTGGCGTGTCTTTAGTCGCCATGTTTATAATCGCGTCTAAACTGTCTATGGAGTATCTTAATTTGACAGGATTAAATTAAAATGTTATCTTCTATCGTTTTTTTAACGAAATGGAAAGAAAAAGCCAATTTTTTCAGATAAGCAAATTATAAACCTGAGCTGGTAAACAGTAATATTTATAAAAAAAAACGGATGTTTAAATCCTAACATAATATTACGCCTGTAAGAGGGTAAGCAGAGGTATCTTACAGTGTAGCGGTACCTACAACGCGTCATACTGACGTCACACAAGTCTTGCATCTCACAAGTAGAGATTACTGTGCAGCTAGCACGCATACAAGTTCACGACATAAAAAGGTGGGCAAGTTGTTCAAGTGGCAGCTTCTAATGCTGTACAAAGCACAGGTCCGTTCGTGTGTGGAGTACTGCAGCCACATTTGGGCTGGTGCTGGTAAGTGTCACCTGGCCACTTTGGATTCGGTGGAGATTCGGGCGAAGAGGCTGATTGATGACTCTGACTTAACTCGAGACGGTCTCCAAAGCCTAGAGCACAGGCGTAGAGTAGCCAGCCTTTCGGTCTTCTATAGGGTGCATTTTGGGGAGTGTGCGAAGGAATTGCATGATTTAATTCCCCCATCTCCGTTCCACCATCGGACGACCCGTCGTACGGCGAGTTTCCACCCTTACGTTGTTAACACCATTACGATCCGGACGAAGCGTTTCGCCTCCTCCTTTATACCGCGTACATCGAGGGACTGGAACAGTTTGCCAGCGGCGGTGTTTCCGTCGGACTACAATTTGAGTGTCTTCAAGGCTAGAGTGAATAGGCTCTTAATAAACTAGTGCGCTTTACCATCAACGACTGCGTCACTGCTTACCATCAGGCGGGATTGCCGTCAAGCGCTAGTTTATAATTTTGTAAAAAAAAAAGTGCCTGCTAGACAGTACCTGTCTGGTCGGAGGATCCCTTTTCTATGGAGGATGAGTGAACTTTGCGCCCAGTTCCTCATGCCTCTAAAAAAGTTACATAGATTTTACTAATTTTCAAATTCAAATTTTTTATTTCATATTATTAGATCCACATATTGTTAAAAAGAACTTAGCCTATTTTATTAGATAACAAATAAGAATGTACTAAATGCAAACATGAACATATGGACGCACATGACTGTCAGTCCAAAGCTTTAAGTGGGTGATAGACGTACGAACTTAAAGTACGCAGTTTTTAAGCTTTGCTCATACAACATCGTGATGTCGTCGAGAGAAGAAGCTTTGTATTATGTAGGAATTATATCATACTCCACTTTAAAAACGAATGAAAGACGAGATCGACAAGTGTGGGTAAAGCACTGCATTACGAAAAGAGAGCGTTTATCGCATGTGAATTTAATAAGAGCATGGGCGTACCGAGGGGGGGGGGCAAGGGGTGGCAGCTGCCCCCCCGAGGGGAAATCTCACAGAACATGTATGAACTCCCCTGATTACTAAACAAATAAATGAGGACTTATCTATAACTTTTAAATAAACCACGCATTGGATACTGACAAAATGTTCGGTGTAATTGCCAAAAAAACCATAACCGAATATACAGTATGTTAAGAAAACCCTGTCCGACCCATAAGGATAATAAAGGTTAGGTAAACACATGACCAAATATAATATAAAATTTTACGTAATCATCATAGTACCAATACAAATTAATTTTGAAATAATCTTTTTTTCTCGCGAATTAATTCCAACTTCCCCGAAATTTGGTAATTTTTAAAAAGTGACAACACCGGTATTATTATGGGCGAATAGCGATACGACCAAGTGCCGCGTGCCCTGCCGCCCGCCGCCCGTGGAATGGGGCATAGGTGTGCATAGCGCACATTTGTTAAGTTACCACTTTTTGCGAAATAATATTTATTTTTTTAGGGGGATTTTTTTTTAAGTTTAGCCCGGTTTTGTATGCATTAGTAGAATCAGTTATCGATACCTAACAACACCTTCACGGGTCGGACAGGGTTTTCTTAACATACTGTATATAGCACACAAAGATTACTCACTCAAAAAATTTTACTTGCCCCCTCTAGTCCGGACTTGCCCACCCATAGGTCTGACTTGCCCACCCCTAGGCCTGACTTGCCCACCCTTAGGCCGGGAGCTGGGTACGTCCATGTGTAAAAGAGTTACGTGAAGAGAAGGAAGATTACCATGATCATTACAGAATGCCTGAACCGCTATATGAAGTACTTTTGCGATTTCAAACAGGTTAGATCGCCGGCGAACTTGCTCGGCAATTTTAAAGTACGCGTTTTTAAGGTGACACACAGGCGAGAATGATCGTCGTGCCACAAGTCCGCGTACTTACTCGCACGTCTATCACCCACTTTATAAAAGATCCGTCGACCTTGTCCGCCAGTATAGCCAAAATATTGTTTTGACATTTATAAATAGTCAGGGTCCAGTTAGTATTGCCATGAACAGCCCCCAGATTTCCTAGGGTTTCCTAGCTATGGACAAAAGAAAGAAAATGCCATTATTTAGCAGAGACTAGACACGCATTACACTATTTATTTAGAGATTAAAAAAAAACTTGGAATGACAGCTCTTTCTATCCTCATTTTTTATAATTATAAACTAGTACTTGACCGCAATCCCGCCTAATGGTAAGCAGTGATGCATTCATTGATGGTAAAGCGCGCCACGGTGTTAGGGAATACGAACGAAATTCCATCCATATTGCTTTATTTGCTTTTGCACCAGGGACCACGGTAGGTATCTCTTTCGGGCAATCCGGCCCTGGCAGAATTCGGTCCTAATAGACACCTTCATGGAGTGCTGACTTTAAGACTTCTCTGCCACACTGTAAAATTGCATTTTTTTTATAAAATTTAAACTAGCGCTTGACCGCAATCCCGCCTGATGGTAAGTAGGGATGCAATTGTTGAGGTAAAGCGCGTTGTATATTAAGAGCCTGTTCACACTTGAATTGTAGTCCGACTAAAACACCGCCGCTGGCAAATTGTTCCAGTCCCTTGATGATGAAAGACGAGGCGAAACAATTTAAGGGTGGAAATTCGCCATACGACGGGTCGTCCATTAATGGAACGGAGATGGGGGAATTAAATCATGCAATTCCCTTGCACACTCTCGAAAATGCATCCTATAGAACACTAAAAGGCTGCCTGCTCTACGCCTATGCTCCAGGCTTTGGAGATCATTTTGAGCTAAACCTGGGTCGCTAATTGGCCTCTTCGCACGCCTCTCCACTGAATCCAAAGTAGCCAAAGTGGCAATTCGTGTCACTCCAAAAATCGTTTTATGGAAACAGAAAAATCTTTTTCGAAATGAGTAAAATCTACTGGGATACTCTTCACTACTATTCCTAGAACCTACAATTACATTCAAAACACGTCACATGTCGAATAGACGTGACTTTTGTCCGTCACTACCAACTAGTGAAACAATGTTCAAAACATTTTTGTTATATTTATGGATTTAGATTTTGACTTTTACGTACGGCAATGTTGGTAATGGCTGAAGAACGTGACTGATTTTTTTTTCTATTACACTGAATGCAAAAAAAAATCTTTGTCATATTTACCTACATTCTTTTTCGTTTGTGGCAATTGTTTCAACTCTATACAATATGTAAAGAAAACCCTGTCCGACCCATAAGGATAATAAAGGTTTGGTAAACACTTGACCAAATCTAATATATAAAATTCTCGTGTCACGGTGTTCGAACTTAAACTCCTCCGAAACGGCTCGACCGATTTTGATGAAATTTTTGCTTAACCGGTATCTATGAGAATCGGCCAACATCTATTTCTCATCCCCCTAAATGTTAGGGGTAGTCCACCCCTAATTTTTATTTTTTATTTTTTAGACAACATTTTTATTTTCTATTTTTTTATGATACAACATACAAAAATAGATACAATCCCTAATTTTCACCCTTCTACGATCAACCCTTATTTTTTAATAGCCATTTTAGTAATTTAGTCTATTATTTATATGGCAAAACAACGTTTGCCGGGTCAGCTAGTATAATATAAAATTTTACGTAATCATCATAGAAACAATACTAATGAATTTTGAAATAATCTTTTTTTCCCACGAATTTATTCCAATTTCCCCGAAATTTGGTAATTTTTAAAAAGTGACAACACCAGTATTATTATGAGCGAATAGCGACGCAACCATGTGCCGCGTGCCCTGCCCCCCGCCGCCCGAGGAAGGGTTGCTTACCGCAAATGTATTAAGTTACCTCTTTTTGCGAAATAATATTTATTTTTTAGGGGGATGTTTTTTTAAGTTTTGTCCGGTTTTGTATCCATTAGTAGAATCAGTTATCGATACCTAACAATACCTTCACGGATCGGACAGGGTTTTCTTTACATATTGTATAGCAGTCAGCCTATATTTTTTATACTGCTGGAAGACAGGCATCTTTAATGCGAAAAAGAGCGGGTCGTGAATCCCACATAGGCGCCATACGTATTGGTTGGATTCGAATTGTTGCTTCTAGATACGACTGCGTCCTCTCGATGTTTTGCACTATAGTTTTGCAGTGATAATGAATTCACATAAAATAAAGTGCGTATCAGAGTTCGAAGCTACCAATGACTCCACATCTGACCCTTACAACCCAGAAGGTAGTCCGCTTGTGGTACATTTCAAAGCACATAAGTAACGATCTAGAAATGTCATATACCATCCACGAATCGACCGCAGTCGGCGTAGATTAACCTTCGCTCGACCTGTGGGGCTTTTGTCATTCAGCTACGAGCCCTCAGCTAATTCCGTAACATGGAATCAGAAAACTTTCATTAAGCTTTTGCTTTTTTGTCGGTAATAAAAATGATGGCAAAAAAACATAATTGAGTTTTTCTGTAACAAAAGTTTTATGCCATAACCTGGAATTGAATGGCGTCAGATAAATTTTAATGATGATGGGATTTTTTCTTTATCTCATGGCATTTTACAGCTTCATTAGCGGACTTTGACTATTGTTATGGAAAATCTATCCGTCTTTTTGCAAAATGATATCTAACATTGGATCGAGAGTAAATCTTTGAGTCAGTATTTTTATTTTTTTGTCTTCTTCATGTCAGCGTTAATCCCAGTCGTATCCGAAGATTTTTCAGGTTTGGAGTCTAGGGTCCGCTTTATCAGTCTAACTGCTAATTTTGGCTAAATATTTTCGATTTTTTTATCGATATTTTCCATGAAGCGACTGCCGTCTGACTTCCACAACCCGAAGGCGATATCGAAGCATTGCAGTAAGACCAATTGTAATACTTTGAGGGCTCCAACAACCCGTAACGACTGCCATTAGATGTTCGTATGGCAACCGGGACCAACGGCTTAACGTGCTTTTTGAAGCACGACCAGACTAATGCAAATATTTATTTTATTATTTATGTACACACACAATAAAATACTTATAGATACAACAAAATGAAGATCTGAGTACAAAGGTGCTGCTTATTTCATAAGAAATTTCTTCCAGCAGACCTGCGAAAGGAGAAGTAAAACAGAAATGTAGACAATAGTGTTTGTCGTATTCGCAATGCGCGGGGATCGAACCTGGGGCTCCTTGCGCAGCGGCCGCGTTCGCTACCGCTACACCACGGAGGCTGTCATATTCCTTATCCCAGTATTCATCCAGTCTTTTTCATCCATACATTTTTATTAATTGTTATCGTGGTTGTCACCGTCTTTTTTATTTTTTTGCATTTTAATTTAAGCGATTTAAGCCTAGCCCTAAGTACTAAAATGGCACCTGAGTACCAGACTAAGCTGTCATTTTTGTATAAAGAAATCCATCTTTCTGATGTTCGAACTTACGACTGACAACTTGTTATTCGCGGTTGATATCCCAAGGCCACCGCTGCTCTCTATGATGGTTTAAACCTGATTTAAAGAAAAATCTTGTACTGTAATAAAAGATAAGTAAAGATTTGGTTAGATTTTACCCCCCTGTATTGTAATATTTGGTGCCGAAACGCTGGATATGAATATTTAACAAAGTTTACATTATACATAGAATCAATGTAACGGTAATATAAATTCTGTTTTATTTTTGAAAGTAAAAAGAAAGAAAAAGTATTTGTTCTGACTCGTAAAGGAAAATCTTAAAACTTAACTAAGTTTTTTTTATAAGCAGTGATGCAATCGTTGATGGTAAAGCGCGCTAGTTTATTAAGAGCCTATTCATTCAAAACAAACTGAGTGAATAGGAAGGAATACGGCAGTTGAGCGAGATGATGTAATGTTAAGCCCAACAATGCGACCAAGAATGCTGCGCGAGAGTAAGATTGATCTGGAGATCCTCCCCGACCAAACACCCGACACAAAAACATTTGGCGCATTCTACCCGGTACATATCGCAAGACAACTGCCAGACCCATCCTCCGCACGGCTTTACCAGACGAATTGCTTGGCGGCAAGTCTTTGTCTGGTAGGTGGTAACTGTTAATGTTTATACAGTATGTTAAGAAAACCCTGTCCGACCCATAAGGATAATAAAGGTTAGGTAAACACATGACCAAATATAATATAAAATTTTACGTAATCATCATAGTACCAATACAAATGAATTTTGAAATAATCTTTTTTCCCGTGAATTAATTCCAACTTCCCCGAAATTAGGTAATTTTTAAAAAAGTGACAACGCCGGTATTATTATGAGCGAATAGCGATGCGACCATGTGCCGCGTGCCCTGCCCCCCGCCGCCCGCGGAAGGGTGCTTAACGCACATTTATTAAGTTACCTTTTTTGCGAAATAATATTTATTTTTTTAGGGGATTTTTTTTTAAGTTTAGCCTGGTTTTGTATCCATTAGTAGAATCAGTTATCGATACCTAACAACACCTTCACGGGTCAGACAGGGTTTTCTTAACATACTGTATTTGGAAAATTTTTGTAGCTCAATGTGTGTCACCATACAAATAAATCTGTTATCTAGTCTTGTCACAAAATGTAAAATATATTGAACATGAGATCGCGTTTTCTTCTAACTGATATATATTGTCAAAGACATTAAAATTATATTTACAATTGTTTAAATCGAGATTAATCATCTCATAATAGTAACTTCTGCCGGCAGCCGGTATCATGGCCTACCACCGAGAAAGTTAGATACAATTATGAATAAAAACAAGTTACATATAAATAACATAAAACAAAAACTTTTTACAAAAAAAAAAACAAACAACTTTTTTTGTAAAAAAAGTTTTTATTTTACACTTTTTACTTGTGAAAGGCACTATTCAGCTGCATCCGGTTAGACTGGATGCTGACGCTAAAATACTTAATGAAAAAACTTACAAACGCACTGGTTGGTTTTTTGAAAGTTCCCCTTGATTTCTCTGGTCTTCCACCATCAAACCCGTATTTCCTTATCATGGGACCACCTTGGGAATGTCTTCTTTCCAACATAAAAAGAATTATCAAAATCGGTTCATCAACGACGAAGTTACCCGCGAACAAACATAAAAAAGCATATATACGGTCGAATTGAGTAACCTCCTCCTTTTTGAAGTCGGTTAAAAAATCAGAAAGTCTCTTACGAGGCCATAAGGCTCCTGTCACAGCATAATGCTTCGACATTTAAAAGTAAATGTCGCCAAATTTTATGTGCTATATTAGTCTTCATAATGATTCAGTTTACGTAAGACTGAAATCTTTCTCCACGAGGACTGTCAAAAATACAGGTATCACATTAAAATGATCGCCAGAATACCCTCGAAAATTCACATTGCATTTCTCATTCAATCCCCAGAAAAGTGCACACTGAAAATAATTACAGAGAAAACTGATCGACCTACATTCATATCGGAACTGTAATGTACGTGTCAGCTAAAGCTGAATGTATTTTTTGCTGACGACTTAAAACGTTGGGGTTATATGAAATAACGATATGGAGGGTATCCTGATTGGTTTCCGCTTTTTTTGCGCATCGTACTCAATTTTCTAGATGATATATTGAGATTTAAAAACGAAGATGAAAGTGATTCATTTTAAATACTTTTCTTAAATCAACTGAATCATCATCATCATTATCTCAGCGTTAATCCCAGTTTCATCCGAAGCTTTCTCAGCTTTGGAGTCTGGGGTCCGCTTTACCAGTCTAACTGATGATTTGGATAAATTCTAATTCAAACTCTTTATTTCAGGCAAGGCCCATATATGTGTCGGAGATCGTCGATTAATTTTAATAGAAGTTGCTGATTTGATTTACGTAGTAGAGGGGCGAACGCTTGTGACGTTATTTTGTGATGGTGTCACATGGACAGAGTCGCTTTGGAAAGTGGGGTTCGTCGAACGGACTTTGCATCGAGACGCGGACCAAGGCACATCTCCGAACCGAAACTGTCGGTTTGCCTATTCAAATTGTTATTATGAAGATTGGAGGGTATATCTACACGTCGTGTTTCAATTCAAAACTCACCTACGAAATGGAACCTGTACCACCAGACGAAGAGCCTGTCTACCCTACCGCTCTGCCGTCGCTGTCTCCGACATCAGAAGTTGGATAAAGAACTACACTGCTCACAATCTCGTTATAAATCAAGGAACAGAATAACAGTCACTTTCTGCCAATATTTTTATAGTACTTGTGTGTTAGTTGTTCATTGCCTTTGTATGACCTTCTGTAAATGCTGGAAGTGAACGTCACGTTACGAGGTGCGCTCAATTGCTGACGCAGAAGAGATCGCTCCGCGTGATAGTGCGCTGCAGGAGTCCGCTGCAGGCGTGCACGTGCGGCTGGACGCGGCGTTGTCGCGACAGTGCTGGCTGTTGCTTGGCGCGCGACAGTGCTGGCTGTTGCTTGGCGCGCGACAGTGCTGGCTGTTGCTTGGCGCGCGACAGTGCTGGCTGTTGCTTGGCGCGCGACAGTGCTGGCTGTTGCTTGGCGCGCGACAGTGCTGGCTGTTGCTAGGCGCGCGACAGTGCTGGCTGATGCAAGTGCGCTTACGGAGTGTGCAAGGTGCGCTTGAGGAGCGCGCTTCTAGCTGCTTGGTGAATCTCATCAATGGCGTGTGGCGCTGCTGGAGTTGCGGGCGGCGCAGCCGGAGCTGCTTGCGGCGCAGCCGGAGCTGCGTGCGCTTTGCGGAACGCCCAAGGTTTCAAGACTTGAGCCTCTACTCTGCAGGCGATGAGAAGATGTCATAATACCCAAAACGTTTGTGGTAACGTAATGGGATTTTATGAGAGCTCCGAGATGCCTGGTGTGCAACGGTAGACAACTGCAAAGTGGCAGATGTTTGTGGGAAGTTGCCATAATCCGGTGAGTCGTACTATTTTTATTCTGATTTCGGTGCTGAATGTTCTCTTGTCAAGTTATCTGTAATTTTATTGGTATACGTACACACGCGATAGTACGTATACAGGGTATGGGTAGTACCAGCGTTATGTAATGAACCATTTCTTTGCGACATGATAATGAGTTATTTTTGCAAATTTTATTTCTTGTACTACCCGATTATTGTTTGTTATAATGAACTGAGAAATTTTAAATCGGGCTTTAAAAATTACGATGTCTGGTTTGTCTTTAATTCAAAACTAAAGTTCACTGTGGCCTACAGTTACGAGCTCACTTGAGCTTCTGATAGTATGTGTGTCTAGACTATTAAATCTTCTCAAGAGAACAAGCGGTAACGAACATAGAAATGAGTGCTATTTACGAAACATCTAAATTTTATAGAAATGAGCTAAAGTAATGAAATTTAATATTGGTGAGTTGTTTGATGTCGATAATGGCGATCGTTACCTATTGAAATCGTTGATTGGCAACAGAACTTATAAGTACCCCACGATCGCATAGGTACGAAAGACTTTTCCAAGTAATGTCTGCTGAGTTAGATTTTCAAAATGTAGAAGATGGTGAGGAGGGTGCCTCCGCCAGCAAATGGAACACGTATCATGGCTATGTGGTCGCGCTGCTCGCACTAGTCTGTAGTCGTAACTGCAACCCAGTGAGGGGTTGTTCAGAGCGCGATGGGCAGCTAGTGGTGTGGCGGGGACACTAGTAGGTATGGTCGCACTGCATGCACTAGTCTGTAGTCGTAACTGCAACTCAGTGAGGAGTTGTTCAGGGGGCGATGGGCAGCTAGTGATGTGGTGGGGACTTTGGTAGATGTGGTCGCACTGCATGCACTAGTCTGTAGTCGTGACTGAAACTCAGTGAGGAGTTGTTCAGGGCACGATGGGCAGATGGTGGTGTGGTGGGGACCTGGGTCTCGGAGGAGACTATTAGTTGTACGGTCATGTGTTGACCTGGGAGTCGTGGACTCTAAGAGTTGGTCGTATCACAAGAGGTGATGACGATATAGGTGTCAACTATGAGTTGTCACTAGCTACTGTGGTAGCGAACCATGGTGTATTTTCTTATTGAAGATTATGATTTTGATTTGATAATTATGAGGCTTGGAGGAACCTTTTGTGTTTTCTTTTTGAATTTTGATAATTATGAGGCTTCAAGGAAGCTCTTGCGTTTAAGTTATTAAAATGATTAAGTTTGTTTGGTTTTCCAATAGTCATTGTAATTAAACGTGACGTGTGACGGTCAGGTTGGCCGAGTTCTCAAAAATACTTCAAAGTCGGTTTTCTGTGTTTTTAAGCTATTGCATAGCTTCTATCGCGGGCCTTGAGCGCGGGGACCGAATCCAGAAATTCCGTAGCGAAAAAACCTCACGCTCCCCATCGTCTAACGTCGTTTCAGTTCGGCAGTCTTCGGCACGGTATGTTTGTGTGCGTGCGACTACATCTTTTGAAAACAATTTATAGATTTTCAAAAAGAGCATGCATATTGCAGGGCGCGAACTCAGTCCTACACACTTGCCATGTTACTGATAGTCGCAATGTGCTAAACTTACGATTAATTTTCTCTCTGAAATAGGTCTTCTATAGAGATATGTCATAGACGTCATCGACGTTGTCATGGCTACCTTAAAAACTTTTCATATAATTAGGTAATTATTAAGTACTTTTATTCAAATTAATTTAGTAGTGTTTTTATAAAATAGCTAAGATGAATGTCATGCTAATTTTTCATTGGACTTTTAAATTATTTATAGTGTTGTTTACTAAATAAAAGCGCGTGATTTTATAGAGTAAAAAGTGCTCACGCGACCGTTTTTTCAATTGTTGCAAGAATTCAAAAGACTGTCTTTAAATAGTGTTCAGACGATTGCTCAAAGTGTATTAGATTTCATTAGTAATAGAAATGACATTTCAATAATGACTTTCAACTGCCAGTCTAAATAGTCATAAATACGATTTACAAGATTCAGTTACGAGACAAACAAATGTGTTACTTCTTACTGAAACTTGCATGACGCATGATAATCCAATTGAAATACCTAATTTTAATTGTATTGTTCAGTTCAAGCGAGATACTGTTTCAAAAGGTGGGGTAGCTATTTACCAAAATAAAAATGATATTACTAATATTATGACTCCGAATATTGAAATAAATATTGCACACGTTAGCGATGTTAATGTTAGGCGCTCAGTTGTTGGAGATATTTGTGCGTGCTTATGCAAACTTAGAAATGGCCTACAAATAGTTATGGTAGCAATTTACATTTCTCCGAATCCAAAATTGGACGAGGTAGAGCATTTTATTCATCGCACTTTACTGGAGTACACTGAAGAAGGCTCGAAAATACTTGGTACTAACGGTAATAAATTTCCACTTATCTTGGCTGGCGATTTCAACATTAACTTCGCTGATAAAAAATCAGAGCGGTGGACAACTTTTCTATCAAAAACATTGAATTTGAAAATGAATAATGATCCACAAAAGTCCACAACAAAATATGGGACCACCATTGACGCGGTATTTTCTAGGTATTTAGAGGATATTAAGTCGCAAACTTATGTTTCTTATTTCAGTTATCATAAACCTATAGTTTCAATGATAAATATTCCTGAATAACCAACAGCTACTGTAAGGTAATAAAACCCACATGTATTGTAAAATAATAAAAATATTTTAAATAATATTAACTTTTTATTTATTTAATAAAAGAAAAATTTGTTTTCTTACCGGTCACCACGCTCAAAAAGTGTAACTTGAATTAATATCAAAGAAAAAAAATACTGCATAAATAAAATAAATAAATAATTATAATTGCATAAATTGATACAAAATGCTATGCAATAGCTTTACCGCGGCAGTCCCCGAGTGCCACACGTCTTTTTTTTTTAATTTTGTTACAGACATGCACGAGGATGTGCAACGGGAAATATCGAAGTTTGACCGGAATCGGCGGTTTGCCTGGTGAACCGGATCCCGAACTCCGGGGCTGAGGGAGCTTCGGATGCGACTTGGATTGGCGCTGGGGTGATGATGATGATGATGATGATGCACGAGGACGTGCAAATCGTCAGGCTGGCCGTGTCGGAGATCGTCGATTAATTTTAATAGAAGTTGCTGATTTGATTTACGTAGTAGAGGGGCGAACGCTTGTGACGTTATTTTGTGATGGCGTCACATGGACAGAGTCGCTTTGGAAAGTGGGGTTCGTCGAACGGACTTTGCATCGAGACGCGGACCAAGGCACATCTCCGAACCGAAACTGTCGGTTTGCCTATTCAAATTGTTATTATGAAGATTGGAGGGTATATCTACACGTCGTGTTTCAATTCAAAACTCACCTACGAAATGGAACCTGTACCAACACACCAAGATGATGTCGGACACTACCGCTCTGCCGTCGCTGTCTCCGACATATGTATTGTTAGTAAAAAAAAACTTATCCTATGTTAGTAAAAGAGAAATTGGGATCAGTTGGCCACATGAATGTGTGCACGCACATGTCTGTCCGCCCAGAGCCTAATAAAAGGTCCGTCGACCTTGTCCGCCAGTGTAGCTAGGATACTGTTCGGGCCGCCCCGAAATCGCCGCAACATCGAAGCACACCGTTTGCGTATGATGGCATAAAAGTCATCAATTGACGCTTCCGCGAACATGCCTGATGCACTGCAAAACCGAGGCAGCCCCAACAACATCCTTAGCGCATTATTGTACTGGACGCGCAGAGCCTTGTAAGCCTTCTGCGTATACCTAACCCACAAGCTGCACAAGTAAAACGACTGGCAGTAAGCTCTAAAGAGCGTCAGTTTTATCTGCTCAGTACACCGCGCAAACCTGCGAGCAAGCATATTGCATCGGACTGCCAACGCCCTGCGCTCCCTATCTATATCTTGATCATCTGTGAGAGAATTCGTCTGACCTACACAACCCGAAGGCGATATCGAAGCATTGCAGTTAAGGCCATTTGTTGTACTTTTGAGGGCTCCAACAACCCGTAACGACTGCCATTAGATGGTAGTATGACAACCGGGACCAACAAAATACGTTTTCCGAGACACGACTAGACCAGTGCAAATATTTATATTCATACATACAAATATTTGCA
Organism: Sesamia inferens; assembly: GCA_037179545.1. Lineage (NCBI taxonomy): Eukaryota > Metazoa > Arthropoda > Insecta > Lepidoptera > Noctuidae > Sesamia > Sesamia inferens. The sequence continues at coordinate 9,772,676 of CM073949.1, forward strand.
CTACGCGGGGATCGAACCCGCGCCTCCTTGCGCAGGCGCTGAATTCGCTACCGTTACGCCACGGAGGCTGTCTCAAATCAACTTAATAAGAAATATAATTAACAAAACGCAAATTACAAGTAAATAATGATAAAAAACCAGTCGTGGAGGCCTAGTGGTTAAAACACCAGCCTCTCAAGTATCAGTGCACGGGTTCGATTCCAGGTCAGGCCAATGTAACTTTTCTAAAGTTATATGTACTTTCTAAGTATATCTTGGACACCAATGACTGAAGGTAAAGTAAAACATCTTGAGGAAACCTGGGCTTGATAAGTCTGAAATCGCCAACCCGCGTTAAACAAGCGTGGTGATTACGCTCAATCGTTCTCTGTATGAGACAAAAAGACTCAAAATTTTACAAATATTTGTATGGCTTACAATTAGTTGTTCTGGGTCTGTCTGTTTGTGTCTGTGACTTTATACAATATTTAAAGATAACCCCGTCCGACTCATTAGGATAATAAAGGTTAGGTACACATGACCAAATAAAATATGAAATTTTACGTAATCATCATAGTAACAATACTAATGATTTTTGAAATAATTTTTCTTTTTCGCGAATTAAATCCAACTTCACACTCAACACCATTTTTGACTGTGACTTATGAGAGATGCGACCGCGTTCCGCGTGCCCTGCCCCCCTTCGCCTGCGCATGTATTGCCTACCGCATATGTATTAAGTTACCTCATTTTGCGATATAATATTTACTTTTTTAGGACGCCTATTTTATAGTGTATATATAGAGGGAATATAAAAATACAGGAGCTTTACACCTCCAGCTTCCGTACTCCAAGCTGTTACTGAGACATTCTTAATCGAAAAACTCAATATCCAACACAACCTTTTTTTTAATGGGACAAAACCCGCCACATTTTTCCCAACCCCTGTAACTCCTGAAAGCCAGAATCAACAGTGGAGACCGCCAGAAAAACGCCGAGCAATGAAGCTCGACGAGTCCCGGAGAAACGATTCAACTGTCTTGGGTCCCGCAACGAAAATAATCAGAAAAGAATAGCGGAGGAGTAAGGAAAAAGATATTTTTCCATTTCCCTCCATAACAAGCAGGAGACAGAACAGAACTAGGCCAATCGGCACAAAGGGACATTATTGCAACTGGGAGAAGCCCAGATTGCCAAGCACCACGGAATAAAATTTGATTAAGTTAATGGGTCCTAAGTAGGTATGTGCTGTTACAATTGATTCCAATAATAGGTATGGCAAAAGCGCCTGAACGCACGGAAATTGGTTCTAGTTTCTACAAGGTCCGTATAATAAACGACTCCGGATGTAACTTGTACACTATCCAACATAATATTGCGTTCATTCTGCCAAAGAATACACTCCCACAAGATGTGATGTGCGGACTGTTCAAATTCACAGTTCGATGTAGAATATTGACACAAAGGCGAAGGAACAAGTTTAAAAGAATACATTATCCAACACAACCTGTGAAATTCAGGATCTCCGTTTGCAGCAGTCGAACGATGCAACAGGATCATCACCGGCACCAGATTTAAACCCCATTTTTAATCTTAGACCCTTGAAATCTCTCCATGACGTGCAATAAAAGCAACTATGAGTTCAGAGCAGATATTGACCCACTAATCTGTTTACCATTTGGTGTGATGTAAAAATAATAAAGATTACTCTCACGAAGTATGCTCGAGTGTTTGTTATTCATGCCTTCAAGATGTGGTAGTTTTGTTACTTTTCATGTACATTCAACTGGATTGTGGAGGTCAGATCGGTGGCCACTCTATATAAAGTAGTGGTATTCAGTTGAATCCGGTGACATTGGAAGCGGAGTCATCTTCTAGTGTCACCAGATTGGAAAACTGTCCCATGATTGGGAAAAAGGCGGATGATGATGATTTTTATTCCGTGTAAGCAAAGGGAGAACTTCAAAAGCATTTACAGCTGCAGACAACTCCTAATAATGATGGGTTAGCTAACAGTCTAGCCAGGTACAACTGAACACCACTATTTTATCTAGAGCGAGTATCTTTAAGCCCTCCACAACCCAGTGACTGAGTCTTACACCTCGATCAGACCGATTGTCAGACTATCAAACTTCTGGCCTAACGATCCATGAATGACCGATCCCCGGACCAAGGAGCAACTGTAACTTGAACTACAGTTTTTTTTTTTAGTAAATATAAACTAGTGTTTGACCGCAATCCCGCCTCATGGTAAGCAGTGGTGCAATCATTGATGGTAAAGCGCGCTAGTTCATTAAGAGCCTATTCACTCTAGCCTTAAAGGTACTCAAATTGTAGTCCGACGGAAACACCGATGCTAGCAAACTTGGAATTGGAAAAAAAATGACGAGAGGAAATTTTTGAGTACAAAGTCGATGGATAAGGGAGCTAAAGAAACTATAGATTCGTAGTTAGACAGGTGGTGACTACCACGATAACAACTAATGAAAATGTATGGAAGAAAAAGACTGAATGAATAAAGACAAGAATACTGGGATAAGGAATGTGAAAGCCTTCGTGGCGTAACGGTCCCGGTTGCCATACGAACATCGTGGCAGTCGTTACGGGTTGTTGGAGCCCTCAAAAGTCGACAGTCGCTTCACGGAAAATATCGAAGCTTAGCCAAAATCAGTCGGACCCCAGACTCCAAATCTGAAAAGCTACGGATGTGACTGGGATTAACGCTGAGATGATGATGATGATTAAAAGCGACAGCGAGGTGATGCAATTTTAAACCCAACAACACGACCAACGATGCTTCGTCAAAGGGAGGTTGATCTGGACACCCTCCACGTTCAAATTCCTGACACAACAAGATTTGTTGCATCGTACCCGGCACACATCGCAATATAACTGCTAAGACCCGTCCTCTGTACGGCTTCACAGACATCATGAATCGCCGGAACACGACGAATCGCTTGGCGGCAAGACTTTGTCTGGTGAGCGGTAACTTCTGCCGGCAGCCGATGTTATGGCCTACCACCGAGAATAAGTTGTAATATACCCATACGAGCTGAAGTTGCTTCCAGTTGATCTAATTCAATAACCCTACATAACCGGGACAATATATGTAGAGACATATTGTTGTGAATTGTGCGAGGGCATGATACATCACTGATTGGGTTAGAACTGAATATTATTGTTATACAGATAGTGTTGTGATGTATAGTGACGTTTAGTTTACTATCATGTGTAGCGACATTGTATTTAGGAACGGGTGTGTGCTAAATCTACATGGTAATTGGGCAGTCTTGAATCTGTTAATGCTCTTTTGTTTGGAGGTGATGCCAAGTGACGGGATCTATAACCGTCAATGTATAGAATAATTATCTTAACTTTAATATTTATCGTTTGCCTAGCCGATTCTTGGGATCCACCAGCATTGGTCAATCACACTTTTCCACTGCTCCTGCACGACAACACGCGACCTCATGTTACACAGCAAACGTTCTCCAATTTGAAAGAACTGGGGTCCGAAGCTCTCCGTCATCTGCCCTACTCACCACCGGCAACAGCTTGGCGGGGAAAAAACTCAATACCCGAGGCAGTACGAAATGCCTTTGAAAATTTTTTTGGCTCCCGTCTAGCAGATTTCTTTAAGAAGAGCATCAATAGACAAAATTCGTTTAAATTTTTTTCATACATAACGCCAATTTCATAGGTAAAACCTGATATTAGATGAAAAGGGCTCTCGTTAAAAAAAATGGTTGCCATACGAACATCTAGTCGCAGTCGTTACGGGTTGTTGGAGCCCTCAAAAGTCCAACAATTGGTCTACTGAATTACCTCAGTATCGCCTTCAGGTTGTGGAGGTCAGACAGCAGCCGCTTCACGGAAAATATCAAAGTTTAGCCAAAATCAGCAGTTAGACTGTTAAAGCGGACCCCAGATACCAAAAACTGATGATGATGAGATAAGAGTTTTCGGTAAGTGAAATTAGTTACACATCCACATAACAACCGCGGCAAGCATAGCCTTACCAGCACCCACCCTAATTACGTAACAGACTATTAATTGGAATCAGCATCATTTTGAAGCAAATTTCTAAATCATTGCTTCATAAGTTCGAAAAATTAGTCTACTCAACACTCAAATAACGCAATGAATGTCGTAAACCTGTCAAATTCAAACTGATTCCAATTGGTAATGTGTTACGTAATTGCTCCACTGATCTATTGATCTGTGCAGCTGGTAATATGATTATACTTTTATGGAGGTGTGAAGTACAGGGTGTAGAGGACATTCATCCTCCATAGAAAAGGGAGGATCGTCCGACCAGACGGGTGTTATGTCTGGTGGGCACTTGTTCAACTGTTGATGTGGGGTAGTTGTACACAACGTTATGTTTTAGGGTTCCGTAGCCAAATGGCAAAAAACGGAACCCTTGTAGATTCGTCATGTCTGTCTGTCCGTCTGTCCGTCCGTATGTCACAGCCATTTTTTTCCGAAACTATAAGAGCTATACTGTTGAAACTTGGTAGGTAGATGTATTCTGTGAACCGCAGTAAGGTTTTGATGCAAAAATAATAATAAATATTAGGGGCTCCCCATACTTAGAACTGAAACTCATTTTTTTTTTCATCAAACACATACTTGTGCGGTATCTATGGATAGTTCATCAAAAATGATATCGAGATTTTTAAATTTTTTTTTTTCTAAACCGAATAGTTTGCGTGACAGACGCTTCCAGAGTGGAAAAAAGTTGCCCCCCCCCCCCCCCCTCTAATTTCTACAATAAGAAAATGAAAAATCTAAAAAACACATATGAAGTACATTACTATAAAAACTACTAACGAAAATTGTTTTGAACGAGATCTATTATTTTTTTTTTTATACCTCGCAAATCGTAAACCGCTTATTACCGCGTAATCTTTCATACAAATAACTTTAATCCTATAATTTCATAAATCCATGGTACGGAACCCTTTGTGCGTGAGTCCGACATGCACTTGGCCGGTTTTTTGTATATAAGAAATCCGAAACACGTGTCCAGTATTTTATGTAAATAATTTATGTACAAAGTTTCAAAAAGATATCATGAAAAATCACAAAGTTATGAGCTTATTATGTTATATGGTTGTCCCCACAAAAATATGGTCAACGCGCCCCTCGCTCTCTCGCTCCTGCAGCAGCGCGACGCGGCGAGGGCCCTAGAACACTATGATCTCCTGTGAACTGTAATGTGAGTTCGGTAACCAAACTGCAAGAATTTCTAAATGTATTTGGGAAAAAATATAACATGTTGTAAAAATTATTTATTCAATCAGTTGCTCATTCTGATCAAGCTATATTTAGGTTTCGTAATAAAGAAAAAAAAATACGTCGTATAAGCTAGTCACACTGTAACTCAGCTTGCGAGATAAAGGATTTGTGTGACGTCACTATGACGCTTTGTTCATATATGGCGTTTGTAAATACCGCTACACTTCTGTAACATCAGTTACAAAACACGAAGCTACCACCAACAATCTCAAATCATACAAACTGCACTCTATAGAAAACATACTCGAACGTAATTCACAAGTCCATGCATTCATAAACAGCACTACACTACAAGACTCGGAAACAAACATCAGAATAATCGAGAAGTGGAATCGATTAGAACAATCGTTGTCTCAGCGAATCGGCGCTAACTCGTTATTTACGACTGGCAGTTGCGCGCTCCGCTCTATAATTCAGAGCCGTGAGGATATTCGATTATCCAGAGATATGTTCCGAATAGTTTTGTATCGATTTATTTGCATAGTGGTTTGGAGTTTATTCGTATGCATTGTTCTTGGGTAACGGATGTAATGTTAAAGACTGAGTAGCTTACATTTATATTTGTTTTTGTAGACATATACTATGACTACTTATGCTCATGTGAAAGTCACCAAAAGAGAGTCATCGAAATTAGCTACAGAGTTAACTTCTTCTTTTAGACTTTGTCTTTGTGAGTTTTCTTCTCTAGACCTACAGCTACTATATTTTCGATCTATAGCGAAAATAAAGGTTTAACCGTTTAATTGTCGTCCTCCGTGGCGCAGGGGTCAACACGCCTGCCTGCGACGTGGAGGCCCCGGGTTCGATCCCCGGCCAGGTCATGATGGAAAATGATCTTTTCCTGATTGGCCTGGGTCTTGGATGTTTATCTATTTATGTATCTATTATAAATATAGTATCGTTGAGTTAGTATCCCATAACACAAGTCTCGAGCTTACTTTGGGGCTAGCTCAATCTGTGTGATTTGTCCGTAAAAAAAAATGTAGTTTTTAGCAGCTAAACATCGTGCGCACGGGCTATTGAAAACTATATTTTCTCTTAGCTGCTCTCTCTAACTTTTCTCTTTTTCTCGACCCCGTAAGGTGACACTAAATGGTATAATCATTTCTTATCCTATTTTTGAGCTGTCAAAAGCAGAATTTTTTAACTTTATCGAAAATCTAAGTCACTCAGTCTTTTTACTAAAATACACACAAAACATATCATCTAAGTCGGTCCAGCTGTAAAGAAGGAGTTCAATGACATATACTCGTGTAGTGTGCACAAAAGAATTTTATACATAATGAAATTAAATGAGATGAAATCGTTTATTAAGCAAGTAAGATCACTGATATATCACTTTTACACGTCATGTTTTTTTAAACTAAATGGAGCCGGCATTTCCTAACTGACTACCTCTGAGAAGAAAAAGCCGAAACAAACTCATCCCTGAGTTTGTTTCAGCTTTTTCTTCGTCTTTTTTCAAGTCCAGATATTAAAAATGAAAATGTTTACAATAATTTACGTGATTCAAAAAAAATAGTGTTTAAAATGTCATAATTGTAGCATAATTACGCATATTGCTTAATAACAATGCTTAGCAGAGCGAGCAGCTCATTCCCATTCTTTATTGTCTTTTAAATAATCTGTGATTTTATAATGTAGAAAGACGAAAAAAGACGAAGAAAAAGCCGAAACAATCTCATCCCTGAGTTTGTTTCGGCTTTTTCTTCGTCTTTTTTCAAGTCCAGATATTAAAAATAAGAATGTTTACAATAATTTACGTGATTTAACAGAAAAAAAAACAGTGTTTAAAATGTCATAATTATGCATATTGCTTAATAACAATGCTTAGCAGAGCAAGCAGCTCATTCCCAATCTTTATTGTCTTTTAAATAATCTGTGATTTTATAATGAAGATATGCAATAGAGTTAGGTTGACGTTTTACCCAGTTTTAAACCTGATTGTAAACACATACATTGCATTTACATAATTTTGCACCGTTTTGCATAAAGCTTTTACAATAATACAATACAATGCACGGCAAATCTGATGCAAATTGCATTTGCAAAACGACAAATATTTCACTGTGTGTGAATCGATAGAGGAATAATTCACAAACATGAATACACCTTTATGTACCTGTGTCACTGGTTGAGTGGGATAATACGGTAACTTCAAAAATGGCTAGATGATTATGGTTGGACTGTAGTATTTTGAAGAAAAAAAAATCCAGTCTTGGGACTGACCGACATGAGGGAAAACTGAAATGATTAAAAGACACAAAAAGTAAAAAACAAAAAAAAAACCGGCCAAGCGCGAGTCGGATTCGTCCACGAAGGTTTCCGTACCATTATTTTGAAAAACTACAAAAAAAAACTACAAATGTTTGTTGTATGGGCTTATATGGCTATAACAATAAATATGTACTAAAAATAAAATATTTTTGGTACATATTGAGCCGCAGTATGTAAAGATGTTCACCCATCCTTAGACAAGCCGCGGTATGTAAAGATTAAAACAAAATATACGTATCCAATATTTTTCTATAATCTGAATGACGGACTTATTAGTTTTTTTAGTCAAAACTTTCGTGATCTAATAAACATAAAAAGTTTCTATGCATTATTTTGGTTTGACATGACATAAGGGATATCGTAAATCCGTTGTATCAAGTTCAGCATACCTAATCATCATCAGCCTTTTGTCGTCACAATGCTGGGCGCAGGTCTCCTCTTATACAGATAAGGATCAGGTATCAAGTTATTTTCTTGCAATTACCCTTTTGTACATATTTAGTTCAAGTACCTTAGCTCAAAATCACCAATAACAACACAAATATCAATAAAAATCGTCGCCGTCACCTTAAAACGCGTAGATAAAAGTTCATAGCAAAGTTATTATTTTCAGTCTTATGCAGATATGGAAAGTTTGATTACATTGATTGCGACGTTAAGGCACTCATTTCCGCAGCTTGGGCAAAATGGCGTGAGGTGACCGGTGTCATTCGTGACCCCAAAGTTAAGCTTAAGGGATAGGTCTATAAGACCATTATTAGACCTGTTCTTCTGCATCGCAGTGAGGCGTGGTCTGTGCTTGAGCGACACAAGCAGGAGCTGCGTGTCACGGAAATGAATATGCTGCGGTGGATATGTGGAGTTACGTGGAAAGATCACATCAGGAACCGCCGCATCCGTGGCGGTCTTCGTGTCTGTGACATAGCAGATAAACTGCAAGAGGGTCGCCTACGCTGGTAAGGTCACGTCTTACGAAAACCGGCATTTTACGTGGGTAACAAATGTCTTGCCATGGCGCCTCCGCCGGGCCGGAACAAGTGAGGTAGATCAAAGAAGTTGACGTTGTTGACGTTGAGCTTGACGTTGTAAGAGATGACATGGTGCCAACAATCTCACACCACGGGATGCCAAAGATTGTGCGAAATGGAGGAGTAATTGTAGGAAAGCGGACCCTGGGCTCCAACGCGAAAGCCGCGGATGCAACCGGGATTATGCGTTGAGATTATGATGATGATGATATAGCTAGGAATCAGGTTTATAGACGCGTTTTCATTGCGGGATCTCTTCCATACTTCTGTTAAGCAGTTTTGTCTTTTGTTATATTTTTTGGCAAATATTTCGTAATATTATTGTAATTGTAGTAAACTGCCAATACTGCATTAGGTATAAAGACAGCTTACTCTAAGCCAATTTCATCTAAGTTTTCACTCCGAGATTTGTATAGGAGGGAGGAGGGTCGTAAGATGAAACTTTACCGAGTTTTAACATCAACCCCGTAACTTAAACATGCATATAAATATGTGTATGTGTGTCCATCGTTATTGATTGGCAGTTCACGTGCGTATGTACGTTCGTATTTGTCATCCTAATCCAAATTTGGATAGATTTGTCTGTCACAGGTTTACATATAAAAGCACTATCCGGGGTGATATGAATGAATTCATATTCAATGAATGCCTTTCATGATGTTTCTGTATCAGGCTGTTTTATGTTTGGGTTATTGCAATCCATTCTGGCATGAATAAGACATCCCCAACATGTCAAATTTTTCAATTGAAATGACATTTTCTAAATTTCTTTAGCTGCTATGTGAATGGACGATCTTAAGAAGATGGCTGGAACGGACTGCTTGTGTGTTTTCATATAGCCTGTGACAGACCAATGTGGACTGTTATAGAAATCGACTGGTTTCATTAATATAGAGTTGGGGTTCTACACTTTTTTTGATTTATCTATACTAATAAATAAAGCTGAAGAGTTTGTTTGTCAAACGCGCTAATCTCAGGAAATACTGGTCCTATTTGAAAAATTCTTTTTTGCGTTGGATAGCCTATTAATACAGGAAGGCTATAGGCTATATAACATCACGCTGCGACTAATAGGAGCGGAGCGAATAAAAAAAAAACCTATCAAAACCTACGCGGGTGAAACCGCGGGGCGCAGCTCTTGATAGAGTAAATTCAAGTTAAAGTAAAGTTAATTGTCATTTTTATAAGAAAGAAGTCAATTAAACTTATTTGTAGCAATTTTTTAACTACTATGCTATTTTATTGTGATATACAATGAATGCGTGGCTATGCATGCTAAGCTGTTCATTGTAAGCTATGCGTACTATAAACCATTCTCGTTTGATTAATTTGATTTGCAAATACTGTGAGTTTTCATGCTTTATTTTGTAGTGTATTAGCATGTACCTATTATAGTTCAGTCATGTGACTGATGAACCAATATATAATCATTTAATATATAATCATTTTAATTCATAATAAAAGTTAGTAGCATATCGTACAAGCTTGTATTTCAATCAATTAACTATCCCGACTTTATATGGCAACCCTGTCAGAGCGGTCTGCCACGCGCGTGATCAGTTAGTACCATGACTTTATAAGGCAAGTGAATAATAAATTTTCTTTATGTTACGATCACAACTTTATAGGTTTTTTCAAAGATAAACTTTAACTTTTGAAAGTAGATTAAACTACCGCTCTCCTGCTCTGCTTCTCCTTAGCATAACCTGTAAAGCATAGCTAGCATAAAAAATCATCCGTAGCATAGTAGCATAGCGTGCTTTGCACAACCTGTACAGTATAGCGTGTGTTAGGCTGGGAAAGAATCCCGCCTGATGGTAAGCAGTGATGCGATCGTTGATGGTAAAGCACGCTAGTTTATTAAGAGCCTATTCACTCAGAAAAACTAAGCGAATAAGAAGGAAGACGGCAGTTGAGCGAGGTGATGCAATATTCAACCCAACAACACGACCAACGATGCTGCACCAAAGGGAGATTGATCTGAAGAAACTCCCAACAGAACAACATTTGGCGCATCGTACCCGGCACACATCGCAACACAACTGCTCAGACCCGTCCTCCGTACGGCTTCACCAGACGTTATGAACACGACAAACCGCTTGGCGGCAAGACTTTGTCTGGTAGGTTTTAGAGTCATTATCAATATAAGGTATTTAAGACAAGGCACATAAGACTTATGTATAAGAAATATTAAGCATACTCAGCTGGTAGTGCGATCCGTTCGACGGCTCGATGAAGAACCCCCACCAAGGGTCGGTCTTCCGTTACGTTTAATACCACCCGTTATTACAGTATATACAATTGAATCTACCCTAGGAACTAACTAAACTTAAACAATCCACATTACAACACTTTTCATAGAATTATTACTCATCATAAGATACAACACGTGCATATAATAATAATAATAATAATAAAGCATTTTATTTCAGGCAATGTACAATTATATATAGATATACAATTATATATACATTTAACCCATAGTGACTACATGTAATGCATAATAAATAATAATAAACATTAAGCATTTTTGGCTGCTTTAAATTTACAGTATACTGTAAATTACAATTTTATGGGTAAAGCTAACAAATTTACAAATATTAAAAAATTTAAACTATTACATATTACAATTTATTATAAATTAATTAAATTGAGTTAGATTGAATTGAATTGGATTGAATTGAATTATATTGGATTGAATAGAATTGAATTAAATTGAACTAAATGATGTCTGATTTGTCCCATAGTCAATAGTCAATATTCAGATTGAATAATTCGGTTCTAGTCATGAATATTGCGCGGAACACAGTATTTATAATACTGTTTTTACAACTCAGCAAGCGTGTCCGAAAAGATGCTCTTGTCCTTCTTAAAACGAAAAAGAAGTCTCCCACTCTGTTCTCAAAAAACATACCAGACGTTCATATAAGATATGTAGATGCTTGCTCTCTATAAGTACGTATCGTTCGACTAAAATGGGCAGATAAATACCAGTTCAGCTTAATTACCATTTAAATTAAACCTATTAAATACAAAACCAATTCACCAAGGGCCGAAATAATAAATATTCAGCATGAAACAATTGACTAAAAAATAACTTAAAAAACTTTTATGCTTGGAAACTTATTTCCCAACGGTACGTTGCAGAAGGGATATAAAAATATAAAGTGCAAACCAGACGCAAGTTACCTTCGCATTGCATAGCAGGAAACATAAAAAATGTTTTAAGGCCACTTAGTCAGGATTTTAAAGTTTTAAAAAAAAATTTAGGTTCATTGCGAGGTTTATATAGTACATTATGATATTAGTGCGCAATGATGGTTATAACGTGCGAGGCTGAATTTAAGTCCGAGCCGAAGGCGAGGGCGTAATTGAGCCGAGGATGTTATAACCAATACGCATGTATATCGTACGACGTTTTTTAACGCACAAAAAAATTGTTTATTACAAATAGGACATTTATTTTAAATATACTCAATCTGTGAATGCACACTGTTACCACCATTTCAAATATGTAACAGCGCGCTGCTCACTGGCTGGAGCCGTGCGGCGGCGATCAGTTCCATAATTATTTGAAATGGCAAATAATGCTATTATGGAATTTGTTTGGACTATAACTTAACTATTTGCTTTGATAACACACGCGTTTGTTATGGCCCGTTTTACATATGTAAAACCGGTGGAATTACATCAGCTTTATGAGCAAGGGTGTTAAAAAAATTGTAACATGTCTTGTCAGCAAGATAAACTGAATATTTCGTAAGCGTGTTAATTGTGTAACCAATAAACTGGTAATCAATTTGCAAAACTTTTCGTTGTAACATCCATTGCTTCATAGCAAAAAAAAAAGGTTTGAGAAAATTGTCTGCTCAACAAGTTAATAAACATAGAATATAATAATAAAGCTTTATTGGCCTTTAAAAGAGCATTATATTTTAATTTGAAACCTTGACTCTTGTGTTATAATTGTCAAAATATAATCATCAATTAGGAATTATGATAGCATTATCATGACTCCTAATTGATGATTATATTTATATTTTTAGCGTGCATGCATATGCACGCTATGCTATGCATACTAAGCACGCTATGCTATCCATGTTACGCATGATATGCTATGCATGCTTTGCACGCTATGCTATACATGCTATGTACGCTGTGCTATGCATCTCATGGTACTATTATACGAGACTTAGGAATCTTGTTTTTAAAAAAAACTATTATTTAAGCTAAAATAGGATTTAATTAATAAGTAGGATTTAGAATACAGATATAGTAGAAATAGTAAGAGTTAGGACCTCCGACCCGTACCGAGATTTAGAACCAACTGCCCCGCTGGGCTCATGAATGACGTACTGTAACCCATAATGCTGACGTGGCACATCTGAGCGTTGCTAAGCCATTCCACTAACATTGTAAGGGTATAACAGCCCCCCCCATAAGACTGAAATTCGGGGATAAAAGCCGAAATTCAGGAATTCAAACTATAACACGTAATCTAGGTAAAGGAATTGAAGAGTTTTCGGGTTCAGTACTAATATTATGATTACTGACATCGTCATCGGTATGAGTCATTGGTTTTACACAAGAAATATAGAACTTAGATCTATGTTTACAAATAATTTTGCATAATTTGAATGCTATAAAAGAAATTAGTATAACTAGAATACATATGGTCAGAATAGAATAGTGTGTCCCGTATTTTACTAGGATAGGTTCTTCATCAATAAGTTTATTTAAATCTGAATATAACTTGTTGTTTTGTTTCTTTAAAGTTAAATCATCTAAGTCAATATTTTGTAGTAAAATAGGGGATATGATATTATTTAAACTAGTAGTAGACTTAGTATCTAATTTACAACATGAATCATTTATAATGCTAAAGTCTAATCTAGGAATAGGAATTTCTACATTGATTGAGTCTTTTGACGATATAAGTCTTGCACTTTTTGTGTAGACTGTACACTGATTTGGAATGCGTAGTATACCAGTTCCGGATACTATGATTTCACGTAATTCGGAGTTATTACAGTCCATTGAAACTTTGCTTGAACGAGACTGCACGAAAATCCATTGATTGTTTATAAGCGATTTCCAAATGTCCAATTCGCCAACAATTGTTTTGGTTTCACACTGAGTAGGAATAGCACTAATTGTTTTAGTTAATAGTTCACTTTCACACGTAGGACTGACGTTTGTCAATAATACCGTAGGTATCTCACATAGAAAGAACTCAGAGTACATTGTTTTACATTTATCTAGGGTATCTAGATTACAGAAGTTTAGCTTATCTTTAGAAATAGCAATATACGAACTAGAAGGTAAAATTAAACTAAAAGTATTAGGATTATCTGACCCATGAGGGGTCGGTAATGCTAAATTATGGTACAAAATAAATTCATCATTAGTAACTAAAGGAATTTGTAAAACGAATACAAGTTTATTCTTATAATAATAACAAGCGACTTCAGATATGCTTAATATTATATGGATATTATCTAGACTTAGCGTTACAGGAATTCCAGTGTCTCTAGGTAGGTGCCTGTCGTTATCAACGAGTTCGTAGTATAATTGCGTAGGACTTATTATGTATGGATGCAGGATGTTTTGACTACACAACAGGATAGCGTTTGTTATGTCTTCAAGCTGAAACGACAATGCTAGTAGAGAACTTTCGAGATTAGCAAGTATGGAATGGAATTTAGTTTCGGATATCAGGATTTTAGAAGTTTCTGTGATATTATTTAATTGTAGTATGAGTTGGCTTAGAGTATTTTTAAGAGAAACTTCGTTATATTTTAATTTATTAATCGTTTCTTTGTAAGATTCTAGAGAAGTAGTAGTAATTAAGATATTTTCTTTCATTAGTTCCGCGAGCTTTTTCTCGTGGTTTTGAAATGATTCAATAGCAGAATCGTATTTTGATGCGTCATCTTCATCTAGAGTGCCGAAAACATGTTTGAAAACGGTGCCTATTCCGGCGAACCATGCTGAACGTTTATTACGTTTTGACATTAGATGTGAGATAGAGTCAAACTCGCGTTTAATTTCGTTGTACCGAAATGTGAGTGGAGATAGTATATCATCGCATTGAAGGTTGCTTGATTTTTGACATGTTTTCTTAAGTATGCTCATTATATCATCGAGGTTAGAAAGGTGAGGATTTATAAGAGAAATGTTTACATGACTAATTATATTTAATTTTCCCTTAATCGTTTTAAGTTTTCCTAGGTTATCGAAGTATATACCGGAACTAGAAGGAAGAGGCTTGATAAGGTCTTGATGCGCATTGACCGAGGCGCTGAAATAGAATTAATGAAATCAGTTAGACTACGTTAAGGACCTATTCTAATTAATAGCTAATACTTACATGTAAATAATTAATGATTAATTATATTAATCGATCTCTAACAGTAATACGGAGTCGTTAATTACCGCAGGTTTCATTTGATCGAAATGATGAGTCACATGACGTCTGTTTATAAGAAGCGTAGCTGTGTTGTTATTGTGAACTTTAATGATTTTGTAAGGTCCTTTCCAGATAGGCGAGAGTGCCTTTTTGAGTCTCAGATGGGCCTTAAGGTAGACGTAGTCACCAGCTTTGTAGTGTGGTGGTGATTTAGTATGAGAGTCGTAATAGGATTTAGAAGATTCCTTGGATTTTAATATATTTTCCAAGGCTTTTTCTCTAGTGTGTTTAAATTTATGTTGTAACATTCTAATGTAGTCTGAATAGGTTGTGTTAGGTTCAGTTTCATAGATAGAGTTAGGAATAAAGGGTTTATGACCAAATATTAGCTCGTAAGGAGTAAATTTTGTCGTTGAATGTTCCGTTGTGTTATAAGTCAGCATAGCTGTATAGACATAAGTCGGCCAGTTGTCTTGGTCCGTATTTACGAAGGATTTTAAATATTCTTTGAGAGTCGAATGACTGCGTTCTAAAGCGCCTTGCGTCTGAGGGTGGTAAGGCGATGACCATAATTGTTTAATTTTAAGGAATTTGCAAGTAGTTTTAAAAAGGTCGGACGTAAAGTTAGTACCTTGATCAGTTAAGATAGATTTAGGAATTCCGAATAAGGATATAAAATGAATAAGACAATCGCTAGATTCTTCGGCGGTTGTACTACGTATCGGGTAAGCGATTGAATATTTAGTTAGATCATCTTGTAAGGTGAGTATATACTTAAGTTTAGCAGGACCGGACTCGGGTAAAGGTCCTACTATGTCCAATGCTATTCTCTGAAACGGTGCTGTGGATGTAGTAGTGATTTCCATTGGGGCCTTATTTAATTTTCTCAGTGCTTTATTTTCCTGACATAGTTTACATTTCTTGACATAGTCTTCTATGTCGCTTCGCATGCCTTTCCAATAGAATTGTTCTCGTATTCTGTTGTACATTCGTGTCGAGCCTAAGTGTCCGGCTGTAGGAATATCGTGGTTTTCACGCATGATTTTGGGTCTTTCACTCAGAGTAGGGTATATTGTTTTATTTAGGTAAACGTGGATTTGAATGTTTGTGTTGTGAAAAATATGAGTTAGGATATTGTAGATTTTAACATAGGAGTGATTATCAAATGGATTTTTGAAATCGGAGATAGCAACGTCTGTTATTTGTTCGAATTTCAGGATTTCGCTTCTAATTCGTTTCAGGGTATCATAAATAGCATGATAAGGTAACTCGTCAAAGTGGTGAACTTTTGTAAAGATAAAGTAAACAATTTTGCCGTCGTATTCAGTTTTTAGAAAGTGGTATAATTCTTTTTCTGAATTAAGGATTTCGTCTTCGTTGCCAGAATTTAGGAGAATTTCGGGGATGTAGGGATTTGATTCGTCTAAGTCTATTGATGTAGGAATTAATATTACCTTGCATGTTGTTTTAAGAAGGCTTTCGTTATGTTCTTTTAGAATTGTGTTGCAAGTATTGTTTTTATTTGACTTTAGGAATTGGGAATAATTCTCTTCATTTAGATTAGATTGCTCATTTGGTGAGGGAATTTGTAGCGAGTCGAAGTCAAGGTTAAGATCAGCACTGTTAGGGCTAGTCTCAAGGTAAGGGAGGTTTGGTCCTAGATCTATGAGATCTGGAGATAGTATTGGTTCATTTTGTGGTATAGGATTTTGTAGTATATTAGAGTCGGGATTTATTTCGTGATTTAGTAGGTCGTTATCTTCGAAAGAGAACGGAATGGGAGTTGGGAAAATTATAAAAGGATCCTCTAAAGGATCATCGAATTCAGTGTCAAGGTCTAGTAATTGAGGATCAGAGGTTGTCGAAGGTTTACCTTGGATAGGGTTAACTGGAAATCGAGACAAAGCATCAGCGTTAGTATTCATTTTCCCTTTCTTGTATACAATATCATAGTCAAACTCTTCTAATTTGAGTCGCCAGCGTACTAGCCTAGAGCCGGGATCCTTGCAGTTAAATAACCACTGTAGTGGTTTGTGGTCAGTGACTATGGTAAATCGATTTCCGTACAGATAGGGTCGGAAGGCTTTAGTTCCAAAGATAATAGCTAAGCATTCTTTTTCAGTAACGCTATAATTACACTCAGCCTTATTGAGTGTTCGAGACGCGTAAGCGATTGGACGGTCCTTTCCGATTGGACCTTGGGATAATATAGCTGAGACAGCGAAGTTGGAAGCGTCACAGGTTAGGATAAAGGGTTTGGTAAAATCGGGATATGCTAACACCGGTGACGTAATTAATTTAGTTTTTAAGTTTTCGAAAGCGAGCTGTTGTTCATTGTTCCAATTGAACGGTGTGTCCTTTTTTAGGAGAGATGTTAATGGTTTTGCTAGTTTGGAAAAGTCAGGTATGAAACGTCTATAGTAAGATACGAGTCCAAGAAAAGATTTTATATCTTTTGGGCATTTTGGTTTTGGAAATTCAGTGATACATTTGACTTTTCTAGGATTTGGTTGAACACCGTCTTTGTTGATGAGGTGACCAAGATAAGCCACTTCTTTGCATAGGAACTCGCATTTATCTGGTTGGAGTTTCAGGTTATAGTTCCTGAGCCTATCGAAAACAGCGGACAGATTTTGAATGTGACTTGGTAAGTCAGGTGAGTACACTACAATGTCGTCTAAATAAACAAAGCATCGTGAGCCTTGAAGTCCACACAAGCATGTGTTCATTACTTTTTGAAAAGTAGAAGGGGCATTTTTTAACCCGAATGGCATTCTTGAAAATTGGAAATGACCTTGTGGTATAGAAAAGGCGGTTTTGGGAGCGTCTTGCTCGGACATAGGAATCTGATGGAAGCCTGAGGCTAAATCTAAAGTTGTGAAGTATTGACTTTTCCCCAATTGATCTAAAATTTCAGTTATTTGTGGAATAGGATATGTTTCTCCAATAGTAACGTCGTTGAGTTTTCTATAGTCGATAACGATTCTCCATTTTTGTTGTCCCGAAGCATCCAGCTTTTTGGGCACAACCCAAATGGGTGAGGACCATGGTGAATTAGAAGGTGTTATGATGTTTTCTTCAAGCATTTTGTTAATTTGATTTTCGACTTCCTTTTTATGACATTCAGGAAATCTATAAGATTTAGTTTGAATAGGGATATCTGTATTTGTTCTGATATTGTGTTCGGCGATTGTAGTGTGTGTGAGCTTATCGCCAGGAAGATGGAAGATATCGGAAAAGTCTGTACAGACTTGTAATAGGGCATTATATTCCTCTTCATTGAGGTGAGACATCCTAAGATGCTGGAGAACTTTTTTAGTTCTTGAAGAAACGTGCATAGGAGACAATGATTCTTGAGGTTTCGAACAAGCTTGAGTGCCTAAGGGTTCTAGTGTTAGATTAAGGTTAGATTGGAGTATAACGGACTCTTCGGAGATATTGACAACTGTAATGTTAATACGGTTGTTTTCTTTCACGCTTACTACGCAGTTGGCTACTAATAATGAATCAGAGATGTATTGGTCTATGAGCAGACCTTCCTTTATGTGTGGATTACTTACTGTGCATTCGATCACAGTTTCAGTACGAGGTGGAATGTTATATAATGGTTCAGCGAATTTCAAGTCGATATAATATTCATCTATCTGTAAAGTTCCTTGAAGATAGTCGATTTGGCAACCTAAGTTTTTCAGGAGGTCGTTACCTATGATGCCGTCGAAACTTAGGCTAATATCTTTGACAACGTGAAAATTATGGATATAAGGTTTGCCATCTTTTTTGAATGTTTGCATTTCAAAACTGCCTAGGGTTGAAGTTGTTTCGTCTCCAGGATCAATTCCTTTGAGGATTATTATGTCATCACTTAACTTTGGGACTTTGGACATAGAATCTAATTTCAGCAGACTTATGCAGGAACCTGTGTCAATTAAGAAGGATAAAGGGTTATCGGCAACCGGAGTATCGATTATTACGTGAGGTAAATATCTTTTCTCTGTGTTTTGATGTATTTTATAGATTTTCACGTTTGTTTTCTGTTTCAGATGCGGTGAGTTATCGGAGGATGTGTTACGATTTGGCATGGAAGTAGAGTCAGTCGATTTCATGTTTGGATTTTGCACTTTACAGGATTTGGTAGGAATAGCGGATTCAGTGTGTTCAGTGAGTACTTCAGTAGATTTAGTAGTGGATTTTTTCTTAGATTCAGTGGATTTAGTAAGCGATTCAGAGGATTTAGTAGGAATAGCGGATTCAGTGAGTTCAGTGAGTAATTCAGTAGATTTAGTAGTGGATTTTTTCTTAGATTCAGTGGATTTAGTAAGGGATTCAGAGGATTTGGTAAATGGTTTTTTCATAGATTCAGCGGATTTAGTAAATGGACTTTTCATAGATACAGTGGATTTAGTAAACGGATTTTTCATAGATACAGTGGATTTAGTGTGTGATTCAGCGGATTTAGTAAGCGATTCAGAGGATTTGGTAAATGGTTTTTCCATAGATACAGAGGATTTAGTAAACGGATTTTTCATAGATACAGTGGGTTTAATGTACGATTCAGTGGATTTTGTAATTTGTTTTTTCAAAGATTCAGTGGGTTTAGTAATCGATTTTTTTATAGATTCAGTGGATTTAGTATTTATTTTGTTCATAGATTCAGTGGATTTAGGATTTGTTGTTTTCACAGATACAGTGGATTTAGTACGCGATTCAGTGGATTTAGTAGTTGATTCAGGGGATACAGTGAAGAAAGAGGCATCGGCTTTAGTATGGTAAGACGAATTTCCTGCGCGATACCGTTCAGGAAATTTTACTCGTTTAAATCATTTTGATTGATTTCATCTAGATTATCTTCCTCGTTTCGCTTTAAGACGAAAACTTTACGGGTTGGCCTAGAACTTGAAGTTTGTGTAGAATTAGGTTGACGGCTATCGGAAGTAGAAGCAGTAGATTGATTTCTACTGTTGTTGTATTGTCTTTTGCGACAATTTTCAATAGTATGGCCTATGTTTTTGCAGTAACGACATATCATATCGTTGGTATTTACCTTTGAATGATCAGATTGGTAATTCCGTGGATTTGGAAAACGCGACGATTGGGAATCACGGCGATAATTAATGTTTTTTAATCTGTCATTACTGGAGTGAGTACTGGATGCGGATCTTTTATAGATGCTAGATATAATTTTTTCTTCTTCAACTGCGAAACTTATAGCGGAATTTAGTGAGTCGGGGTTGCGACATCTAACGACTTGTGATATCCGTGGTAAGAGACCTATTATGAAGGTGTGGAGTGCAAGATCTTGCATTGCAGCTACACGACCTGCTAACTCTGTTTTACGTTTCGTTGGAATAGAAATGTTTATTTCCGTAAGTAATTTCGCTAAGCATGTTTCTATTTTTAATGCAAACTGATTAACTGTTTCAGAAGAGTTTTGTTTACAATCCTGAAGTTCAGTGAGTAAATGAGCATAGTGTTTTCTTTCACCAAATTGGTGTTTTAGGAACTCGATGAATTGATCAAAGGACTCGAACTCTTTGACACTACATGTAGTTTCAGCTTTATCCGTTAATTGACTTAGAATATATTTAAATAGGATAGATTTTTGAGTTTTAGAAGCTATATCAAAAGCGCTCTGGCAATTAGTGATAAAGGGATTTAACTTTTCCCTGGAACCATCGAATGGTTTGATGAATTTGAATAGAATACCGAGTTCTATTTTTTCTTCAATTTCGGCCCTTGTATTCCTAGGACCACTGGAATTTTCTTCTTTTGTTTCGTGTTTAGAAGCCATGATTTGATTTTACACAATAAAATACAACTTATCTTAATAACAAGAAATAGCCTTTAGCTTATGCTACTTTGTATAAGTGACTCAGTGTTATAGACGCGTAATCGAAACGCGTAGTCTAAACAAAATAATCAGTAACGGTACAATAAGGTTTTATCGGTTACAATGTATGGGCAGTGTACAATAAAATTATGGTATTAAAATAGTTAGATAAGACTATTTAGACTCTGAGTTAATTCTAGTATTCGTGCTAGGATGTAATAACGGCCAAGGTAGATGTAGTTGACTTTTAGATCACTCACAGGAACGCCATCATTGTGAGGATATTCAGGAACATCGTGACCGCTTCTCCAGCGGTAAACAGCTGAACAGCAGTTGTAGTAGACCTCTGGACCAGCAGAGGGTGAAAGCCGGTCTCGGTTGCGGGATGCAACACTCAAGACAGGGTGTCGGTTGAGCACTTAGATTTCTTGCACTGACACGACACTTATTTTATTATACTGGTTTTGGAACTTGTTTTAACTTTTAGCACTTTCGAAATAGATTTAGAATATTTATGAACACTTGATTTCACTGGCACTTTAGTTTTCTTCGAAGACGTATTCGGGTAGGGGATTTTCGTATCCCACCGCTGCCACCAATTATTATACGAGACTTAGGAATCTTGTTTTTAAAAAAAACTATTATTTAAGCTAAAATAGGATTTAATTAATAAGTAGGATTTAGAATACAGATATAGTAGAAATAGTAAGAGTTAGGACCTCCGACCCGTACCGAGATTTAGAACCAACTGCCCCGCTGGGCTCATGAATGACGTACTGTAACCCATAATGCTGACGTGGCACATCTGAGCGTTGCTAAGCCATTCCACTAACATTGTAAGGGTATAACAGTACGCATGCTATGAATGTATTTATAGTAGGTATTCATACTCTGCACGCTAAACTATGCATGCTATGCACGCTATGCTATACATATTATGCACGCTATGCCATGCACGACATCATATACATACAAGTCTCAGCTAATAATGTCACTTCAAATACAACAACAGGAATATCAAATTCCAGTATCTAATTCTTCTATCTAATTCTAGGCAAGGTCGGTAGGTCGGTCTTTTATGTATTGTGCTAGTGGTCCTATTGGCCTCTTGGAAGAGGGTTATAGGGTCGTTGGGACCTGTGAGGGCATGCCGTGAACGGCGAAGCTTGGAGATGGTGGAGGGAGTATAGTTAGCAGCCGCTGCTATCAGGGGATTGCGGTGCTTGGCAGCAGTGTCAAAGAAGCGTTTGGAAAAACGCTTCATGAACTGCTGGATGCTAGGGACTTTGAGATCAAGTTGCCTCCAACTTGAGAATCCAAAAATGAAAATTTGTCCGAAATGAGATCCTCATCTCATTTCGGACGAAACCACCTATCTAGCCTTTTTCTAACTATGTTGGAATCGGCTTTCAGTTAAAACGAACGTAGCTTAATGATCGTATTTTACAATACATCGAGCGACTATCTTAACAACCACAATCCAGTAACTGGGTAATACCCCTCGGTAAGATTATTTGTCAGACCTTCAGGCTTCTGGCGACCTTTAACGACCGTCGAAGATCTACGAATGAGAGTCAGATGTCAGAGTTGTACTGAATAAAACCCACTCGTGTTCCTTAACTTGCCTATGCGCTAGGGCCACGGTTTCTCTTTTGACCAATCCGCAACCCTGACTCAGGCATCGGTCTTCGTAGACATGATGTACTGAAACACAACGTGCCGTCGACCCTGACCTGGTTCTTACTTGGCGAGCAGTGGGCAGCTCGCCGCCCGCAAACCCGCGCTACGGTAGCCGGGAGTTCGATGTTGTCTCCCGACCAGGGCGTCTCTTGCGGCATGAGGGCTTTGGGGTTTCCCTCCTTTTCCCTCCTTCACGTGCTCCGTCTCCTCCTTTGTAGTCGGGACGGGCTTAACGTGCTTTCTGGGACACGAAGGGCATCTTATTGTGAAGAGATTGATGCACTTAAGTAACTGGTAAAATAAGTCAGCCTGATCATGCCGCCTAGAGCCTAGCACAGGCGTAGAGTAGCCAGCCTTTCGGTGTTCTATAGGATACATTCTGGGGAGTGTGCGAGGGAATTGCACGATTTAATTCCCCCATCTCCGTTCCACCATCGGACGACCCGTCGTACGGCGAGTTTCAACCCTTATTTTGTTAACACCTCTACGATCCGGACGAAGCGTTTCGCCTCCTCCTTTATACCGCGTACATAGAGGGACTGGAACAATCTGCCGGCGACGGTGTTTCCGTCGGACTACAATTTGAGTGTCCTCAAGGCTAGAGTGAATAGGCTCTTAATAAACTAGTGCGCTTTACCATCAACGATTACGTCACTGCTTACCATCAGGCGGGATTGC
Source organism: Sesamia inferens (assembly GCA_037179545.1). Lineage (NCBI taxonomy): Eukaryota > Metazoa > Arthropoda > Insecta > Lepidoptera > Noctuidae > Sesamia > Sesamia inferens. The sequence continues at coordinate 9,795,855 of CM073949.1, forward strand.
GGTCAAGCGTTGGTTTATATTTTAATAAAAAAAAAAAAAATCATTATAATACATTGATCCGCTCGTGGCAGCATTTACCACGAGCGGATCAAAAATAGATGGAAAAATTACACTGTAGGCCCAGAAATTGATGGTGAGATGAGCTGTGTGGCTAACATGACTTTTCATTGCGAGATTCGATCATACGAATCGACCGCGTTTGTGGCTCTCATTGGTTGAGAGTTCTTATAACCTTGACTCAAACGCGATCGATATAGATGAACGACTCTTCGTAATGAAACTCATGGTAGCCACACAAAATTATTGACGCGCAATTGTATCAGACCAAGGAAAGTGTCTCTGCGTGATCGAATCAGAAATGAGGATATCCGCAGAAGAACCAAAGTCACCGACATAGCTCTACGAGTCGCTAAACTGAAGTGGCAGTGGGCAGGGCACATTGCTCGTAGAACCGATGGCCGATGGGGCAGTAAGGTTCTAAAGTGGCGGCCACGCACTGGAAGACGCAGCGTAGGGAGGCCCACAACAAGGTGAACTGAAGACCTGGTGAAGGTCGCGGGAAGCCGATGGATGCGGGCAGCATAAGACCGGTCAGCGTGGAAAGCCTTGGGGAGGCCTTTGTCTAACAGTGGACATCCATAGGCTGATGAATAAAGAAAGTGTAAACAGCAGTGGCGAAGAGTCCATACAAGCCGATTCCCACCGGGTTACCTTTCAAAAATCAGTTCCATATTCATACAAAAGTATTTACATTCTATTTCATTAACAAAGTATTATTAATCAAATGCCGGCGCGATTTACAATAGCAATCGCAATTTTTAGCAATACCCTAAGTATCACATTTCATTTTATAGTCGTAAATTAATCAGCGCTTCAATTTTTCGTAATTCTTTTCGTAGTTCTCTTGAAGGAAGCCGTCGAATTTCAGCTTACCTATGTCAACGGTTTACTATGCCGCGAAAAGAGAGAGACAGACCAGACAGTGTCAGACCATCTCTTTCTAATTCTCGCTAACCGTCGCGGTAAAACTTGATAAATATAAGCCGCCCGCGAGCGGCTTGTATTTCTCTCCTCTCCTCTATTAGAAAGAGACAGAAACCACGCTACTACGAGATAGCGTTCATACCTATGGTGCGTGAGTTTTTCGTTTGTTTTTAATATTTGTGTTATTTAAACTGTGACGGATTCTGTAAGGTAATTTAATCGCAGATTTGGTTAAATACTGTTAATTTTGTTTGTTATTATGGCTTTAATTCATATAGAGTGCTGTTACTGTTAATTCGTCTTTGAAAGACGCATTTTCTCAAGTTTCGACTCTTTGCAGTTTAATTCTGACCCTCCCCATTTCAGTAGCTTCAGCTGAGCGGTCATTTTCTGCTTTAAAACGCATTCACACGTATGTGCGAAACTGCCAAAAAGAGCAGAGATTGTCCGATTTGGCTATCATGTCAATTGAAAAAAATTTGCTTAATAAAATTAAAAGTAATCCGAATTTTTATAACAACATTTTAGCTCATTTTGTTAAAAAAAAACAGACGCATTGCATTAGAATATAAATAACGTTGTGATTGTGTATAATTTGCTTTATTTTTGCTTAATATTTTTGTTGGTTTTGGATCGGTGTCTGTGTGGTTCGGTTTTTAACACTTTATTATTTTTATAATTTTTTATTTTATTTTTTCTTGACTCTTATTCCCTAACAATAGGTACTTAACTTAGTACTTACTAACAAGCATGCATGTGTGGTATAGAGATGCACGTCGAAAAAGGCTTTTCACAAAGCCGCTTTTATCATACTTGAAAGACATTGTTATCAAATCATCAGTCCTTTTTTGTAAGGTGAAGGTGGGGCTTTTCATATTATTCTTATCTGAAGACCTCCTCCAAGATATCCTGCAGTAGGTAAGTGTTTAAGTGTTTATTTTTTTGGACCGGCTTCCCTTTGTCAAAATTTCACCCTTCGCCACTGGTAAACAGAGAAGACAGGCCTGTCATTTTATTTTATTGAGGAAAACAAACAATTGTATGGACGAAAGCAAGTTACCCGAAACTATCAAATTTTCCCAATCAATCTTGAGGTTAAAAATGTAATAAAGAAATTTGACAGATTGTGGCAGCTTGTTGTGCTGTCGTCTGTACATTACATGATAAATTGAGTTATATACAGTGCTTTAAAGAAATGCACAATCCGTTACGTTTCTACAGGTTATTTAAGTTTTAATATACCGAGTTGGAAAGACAATACATGCACACAGTAGTAAAGTTATTCTAAAATATAATCTAGGTATTATTTACCAAATAATTCCATGAGACATATAACTATTTGTTTTTTATCATATTTAAAAATAAGGCAAGGAGGCAAATATATCTAAATCATTGAAATGAGTGTTATAAGTTTCTACTAATCTCCGAAGCGGCGGTTTAGTACGACAAGAAGCTACTGCAAAGAGGACACAATAGCACATTTCTCGTCTCAGAACAGTTCTTTGTACAACATAGCATTACTTTTTAACTTACTCTACCATTGAAGGGCTATTCCTATAAAAAATAACAACTAAAGTTACGCCTAGGTCTCTGATGCCTTCCCAATATTAACCAGAGGACGGATTAATGGATTCCTGCCAAACCCAAAGTCATATCCGTAGAAGTTAAGCAATTAGCCTACTGATTTATTGCCAACGTGTAACAGCCAAGCACTTGAAGGCACCATTATAACTTTTTTTAATATTCACACTGTTGAACATTAATCTATTACACCTACGTGAGTGTTAAATATGATGTGATGCGGTAGGGTGCAGAAGCATTTTTTTTCATGATTTCATTTAATTCGATGTTTTTTTTTTATTAAAAATAATAAACCAGCGCTTGACCGCAATCCCGCCTGATGGTAAGCAGTGACGCAATCGTTGATGGTAAAGCGCACTAGTTTATTAAGAGCCTATTCACTCTAGCCTTGAAGACACTCAAATTGTAGTCCGACGGAAACACCGCCGCCGGCTGATTGTTCCAGTCCCTCGATGTACGCGGTATAAAGGACGAGGCGAAACGCTTCGTCCGGATCATAGAGGTGTTAACAACATAAGGGTGGAAACTCGCCGTACGACGGGTCGTCCGATGGTGGAACGGAGATGGGGGAATTAAATCGTGCAATTCCCTCGCACACTCCCCAGAATGTATCCTGTAGAACACCGAAAGGCTGGCTACTCTACGCCTGTGCTCTAGGCTTTGGAGACCAACTCGAGTTAAATCAGGGAAAATGAATGAATGTTAATGTCATGACAGCTTCAAGAAGCCCGTGGATAGATTTTTTTTTATATAAATTATATACAAGTGCTTGACTGCAACCCCGCCTGATGGTAAGCAGTGATACAATCTTTGATGATAAAGCGCGCTAGTTTATTAAGAGCCTATTCACTCTATTCACTCCGTTTTCCGTACGGAGGACGGGTCTGAGCAGTTGTGTTGCGATGTGTGCCGGGTACGATGCGCCTAATGTTGTTGTGTTGGGAGTTTGGTCGTGGAGGGTCTTCAGATCAATCTCCCTTTGGCGCAGTATCGTTGGTCGTGTTGTTCGGTTTAACATTGCATCACCTCGCTCAACTGCCGTCTTCCTTCCTATTCACTAAGTTTTTTAAGTGAATAGGCTTACTAAATTAACGCGCTTTACCATCAAAGATTGCATTACTGTTTACCATCAGGCGGGATTTCAGTCAAGTACTAGTTTATAATGATAAAAAAGAAGGCTTTTAAGCCCACATAGTTGAAAATTCAAGTTAACCAATATTAAATGCAATTTCGTATATACATTGGTTAGGCCTGAGTGAAACTGCGGGTCGCAGTTAGTTTTCTAGATTTTAACAAGAAGCATTATGCAATACATATCTAGTGATACCTTTATCAGGATTAGTCGATAATGTTTATTCGAGACAAAGAGAGGAGACATGGAATACTTTTAGTTCTTAGACGTTCCGGTTTCGTCATATGTTTTCTTTCATCATAATGTAAGCATACATAAAGGGTGTATCTGACATCGACGCACAAACGTGTACCATGGATCCAGTACGTGATTCTGAACTCCCTAGTGGGGGAATTTTTCGTCAGCTTTTTCATGATTAAAAAAAATGTATGTAGTTTTTTTCACTTTTGACCGTTCATAACTGCTATACTTTTATAACCCAATAAGATTTTAAAGTAAAAATTGATTAATTCGCTAATTACACAAAAAACACAATGAAATCGAAACTCGAAAAACTATCTTATCAGCCGATTTAATAGAGTTCACATCAGGGATCAACGTTATACCTACAAACCCGCACGGTGGCACGCTTGCAACGTTCAAAGGCCGAGCCGACACTTTTTTTAAACCTTGTTATTTTTGTAACCATTCATTAACGACATAAATGACTATCATAATTTTATTAGTGGCATGCAGTCTAGCCTTTTCGCGAAGTTTGCGTTACGATGTCAGATACACCCTGTGTGTACAGTAAGAGTCAAAAGTGCATTATCACTTTAAACTTTATTGCAATAACAATAAGTGTCAACATAACATAATCAGCCTTTAATATTCCCACTCCTGGGACACAGTTCTTCTCTCGGTGAGAAGGAGTGTCCGTAACCCACCACGCGGACCCTGTGCAGGTTGGTAGATGTCACCTGTCTTCGAAGTTTTGCCTCTAGGACGTGCCGTTTTCCTTAAGAAGTTTTCCTTTACCATTTTGAGAGCCGTGGTGAAGGAATAATTACCAAAGTAAAGAGCCTGACGGCGTTCAAACTAATGATCTACAACTTGTAAATCTCAGCTGATACCACTAGGCTACCACTGCTTACTGCCGTACTGTGAGCAGTGTTGGCGAATTAGTTGATAATTTCTAGAAAGTACAGCGCTTGTCTAGGCTCGAACACAAAAATTACAACTCGTAAGCCGGGCTTTTACCACTGAGCCACCACTAAAAAGAAAGAAAGAAAGAAAGAAAGAAAGAAAGAAAGAAAGAAAGGAAGAAAGAAAGAAAGAAAGAAAGAAAGAAAGAAAGAAAGAAAGAAAGAAAGAAAGAAAGAAAGAAAGAAAGAAAGAAAGAAAGAAAGAAAGAAAGAAAGAAAGAAAGAAAGAAAGAAAGAAAGAAAGAAAGAAAGAAAGAAAATAGTTTAAAACACACCCTATACATAAGAGACGAGACGTACATCGGATAAAATCAAATGGTAAGTATGAAGACCGATGCAAGAGAATAGCGGAAACTGTACCTCGCGGCTACATACATACTACATAAAAAAAAATCGAATGCGGAATATACTTTTTAATAAATTTTTAGTTACCTTGATTAAAACTTTATACTATAGCATCGCCTTAAATCGCATTAGATTCTCGGCTAAGACGGTGGATTATCCCTTAAGTTCGAGGTATCATATTTTACCCGGTTTCTCGTACGGGGGCTAATGAAAGCGTTTGCAGTGTGCGGTGATTTTTCATCGTCCACGTCAATAAGATACCTTTTAAGTGCTTATTACACCGTAGCGAGCGAGTTTTTATAGTTACGTACAGTTTTACGTTTTCTTTTTTTGAGTAATTTAACATTAAAGTGATTTCGTCAAGTTTTGATATGAAGAGGATAGGTTAATAAAATATGTAGGAAGTAAGACGAATGTTTTAGTAACTTTTTTCAGACTTCATTTCTCCATTTCCGTTCATCAGACGACCTGTCGTACGATCAATATACGGTATGTTAAGAAAACCCTGTCCGACCCGTGAAGGTGTTGTTAGGTATCGATAACTGATTCTACTAATGTATACAAAATCGGGCTAAACTTAAAAAAATCCCCCTAAAAAATAAATATTATTTCCCAAAAAGAGGTAACTTAATAAATGTGCGTTACCACCCTTCCGCGGACGGCGGGCGGCAGGGCACGCGGCACGTGATCGCATCGCTGTTCGCTCATAATAATAACGGTGTTGTCACTTTTTTAAAAATTACCAAATTTCGGGGAAGTTGGAATTAATTCGCGGGAAAAAAAGATTGTTTCAAAATTCATTTGTATTGGTACTATGATGATTACGTAAAATTTTATATTATATTTGGTCATGTGTTTACCTAACCTTTATTATACTTATGGGTCGGACAGGGTTTTCTTAACATACTGTATATGCTTACATTGTTGACACTACTACGATCTGGACAAAGCATTTCGCATTTTCGCCTCGTCTTTAATACCGTGTAAGTACATTGAAGGACTGGAACAAGTTGAAGCGGCGTTCTTTCTATTTGGCTACAATTGAAGAGTCTTCAAGGCTTCTTTCCTCCCTGTTAGGTAGGCCATAACATCGGCCGCCGGTAGAAGTTACCACCCACCAGATAGTCTTGCCGCCAAGCGATTTGTCGTGTTCCGGCATGATGTCTGGTGAAGCCATACGGAGGACAGGTCTGGGCAGTTGTGATGCGATGTGTACCGGGTACGGTGCGCCAAATGTTATTGTGTTGGGAATTTGGTCGTGGAGGGTCTTCATATCAATCTCCCTTTGGGGCAGCATCGTTGGTCGTGTTGTTGGGTTTATTATTGCATCACCTCGCTCAACCGCCGTCTTCCTTCCTATTCGCTCAGTTTTTCTGAGTGAATAGGCTCTTAATAAACTAGCGCGCTCTACCATCAACGATCGCATCACTGCTTACCATCAGGCGGGATTGCGGTCAAGTGCTAGTTTATATTTATAAAAAAAAAATACAGGCTCTTAATAACCTAGCGCCCTTTACCATTAACGGTTGCATCACTACTTTTCATCAGGTGGGATTGCAGTCAAGCACCAGTTTATAATATTTGAAAAAATAATAATAATAACACAGTGTCAGTAACAATGGGTTACGTTTTGATAGTTCAACAACGTTCACAGCGTTATTTACGTTATCGAGGAGACAAATATTTGGAATGTATGAAGCAATAGATTAGCAATAAGGTTCAAAATGATTCAAATTGATAGTAATAACTTATTACGCAACTAGTTACCTGATTAGGTTGCTGGTAAAATATATATTTCTTATACAAGAAAATAAACCCCTCTTTCAGCTCTACAAGTAATACGCTAAGCTATTGGTTAAAATCAATGTGATGAATAGCGTAAAAATTTCGGCCAGAATAAGCAATAAATAAGCAATAAATATTTGACGTCGATTCGTGCGAATTTATTGGTCCGAACCGAATGAATCATCACCTTTAAATAATATTATTTTTTCTATAGGTGACTCAAACTAAGTTAATTTATTTGAAAGCGAGTCAATTAATGCTCAATATCATGGCTTGGCTAAATTCATGCTCATCCATTTCAAGAAAACGTGAGTGAAGAAGTAAGCACTTAATAAAAAAAAGCTTACATGGCTTGTAAAAAATACGACTAAATTAGCATTCGCTTTCCACGGCCACTCTGCTACTACAATAGCATCAGAATAATCGATCTGTGATCTTATAATGACCGACTTTGCCATGTTTCAAAATGGCGTCATTATAAATTTCCAGTGGCCAATCACTCAAACTCCACTCACATCAATAAATGTTCAAATTAAGTAGTAGTTTTTTACAAAATCATTTCTGCTAATATGTTTTATAATAACGGCAATACGGCAATGTCAATCTATCACCATTTCATTACGAAATGACTGCCCAATAATTGATCGACCATTTTAAATTTAGCAGAATACAAATTTTTAGCCTCCTTAACGTAGCGGTAGCGAACGCGGCTGTTGCGCAAGGAGGCGCGTGTTCGATCCCCGCGCAGTGAAAATATTTGTATGCATGAATATGAATATTTGCACTGGTCTGGTCGTGCTTCGGAAAGCACGTTAAGCCGTTGGTCCCGGTTGCCATACGAACGTCTAGTGGCAGTGGTTGTTGGAACCCTCAAAAGTCCAACAATTAGTTTAACTGCAATGCTTCGATATCGCATTCGGGCTGTGGAGGTCATACGGCAGTTGCTTCACGGAAAATGTCGAAGTTTCGCCAAAATCACCAATTAGACTGGTAAAGTGGACCCCAGACTCCAAAGCTTCGGATGCGACTGGGATTAACGCTGAGATGATGAAGATGATGATGATGACAAATTTTTAGCATAATGGCAATGAAAAAAAAATGGAATCGTGTTGGAATAACAAATTTATAAAATTAGCATGCAGATGGCCTGTCCAAAGCTACCTTTATACATTTGTGTGTGTTGGGAAAAAGTAGTATATAAGCTGTAATATTGTGTAAATAAATCAGATTAGAATTTATTCTTGTCTCATTACCCCTCACTCTGGCCAAGACACCTTTAGCCATCTCTGATCAGTCCTGTGAGTCTGCTGGTCTGGCAGTGAGTTTACCCTTTACCCTTACCTGGAAATCCTACCCACTATCCGTCTGTTACCTTAGTTTCTTGGTGCATACATCCCGCACTTTTGTATATATTTATTTATTTCAAACTATATGGTAGGTTAGGGCTGTAGGGCTTATAGGCCTTAGGGTCGTAGGGTCTGTAAGGTTTATAGGTCTTAGTTTAGGTTCTGGTAATTTGCCATATAGGCACATGTACTACCGCTACCTTTAATAGGGGTGTCGTACACGGCCCATATTGCATCACATCCACCAACAGTTTAAAGATTCGTGAAATTGTTTACAAGTATGAGATTCATGCGCTGAACTGAAGAATGTTGGCTCTTAGCGCAAAAATGCATCGCATATAAGAAATTACATTACTCACAACTTGATACTTTGAAGTCTTGAAGAATTTTTACCACAACCTGTGGTGGGATAACCGAAAACTTTGTTGTTGTTGCAAAAATATTCGTATTATGAATTGGAGCTCATCATAAAGATACATCGTTCTACTTTAAGTAATGTCGTGAAACGGGTGACTCCTTTAATGAGCGTTCATTTTACACAAGGCCGAGGCGCGTCAAAGGTAGAGGCACCGCTGTGCAACCGTTGAGACTCGACGATGACGCGATCGATGTGAACGACCTATGTTTCCCGTATGCACACTTAAAATTCTTGCAATATTTCCTGATTTTGTCTTCGCTGTAGCCAAAGGCAAGATGGATGAATTGTGTAAAGATTGATATGTAAGAGAAAATAGTGATTGATAGCGCGATTGTTGACAGGGGAGAATGGAAGTAACATGGGACGAGGATAGAAAAAATGTAATGATGATTATAGAGATACAAACAACCGTTCGATAACATGAGTTTGGGTTGTAGTCCAGTGGTTTAGATATCTGAATTTTATCATACTTCTAAAACTAGCTGCCATACCATACCTGTGTATCCCAGCATAGCGTAACCATTTCTTTAACGGTGTTCTAATCTAACGGAGGCCGCCATTATAACGGCTGCAATGACGATTGTTATAATTATGATGACAGTGCAGTTTAAGTTTAGTGACAAAAAACGCTCTCTAAGAAAATACAACAACTTAGGTTTGACTCTGTCTGTAATTCAAGATGAGAAGTACCTTGTAACCTCCATCAGGTTATTATTTACCCACATGCCGCATTTGTGAAAGTGGAAGAAAGCGTGGGGCTTAGAATAGTACCTACCCATTTCCTCCCGTGGGTGTCGTAAAAGGCGTCTAAGGGAACTCTCACCAGCGGGTAGCAGCCGCAAAACGTAATGAATGCCTTGGGGGAGGCTTTGACCCAGCAGTAGACCTCTATAGGCTGAAGAAGAAGAAGAAAGCGTAACAAACAACTTATATTGAACATGAAATGAAATGAAAATGAAAATGAAAATGAAAAATGAAAAATGAAAAATATTTTATTTAAAAACTAAGTTGGTACAAACAAAATTGAGGTTGACCTCTCCTTTTAAGTCTGAAAACACTTGTGCCAGGAGAGGCCGCTCTTCCTTAACATATTACATATTTCTTATCAACTTAATTAAATTGAAACCTTTAAATTAAGAAATATAAAACAAACAAACTAAAAGTAAGCATGTGTGTGCGCAAGCGTGAGTAAGTATTTGTGTGTATGGTGTGTCTGTATTTGTGTATTGGACTGTGTGTATGTGTGTGTGTGTGTGTGTGTGTGTAGCAATTTATTTATTTATATATTAATATACACATGGACATACCTATATTTGAATTTACTTTTGCTTTTAATTATTAGTTTTATTATATTTATATAACAAGCGTACACCTGACATATGAAATATTACTACCTATTAATAACAACAAAACTAGCTAATAATATGGACAATCATATTTTCAGTATCTTCATAGTCTAGAGAAGGAGTCATATATATGCTTCATAGTCTTCATTGGCTACGACAAAGACAAAATCAGGTAATATTGCAAGAATTTTAAGTGTGCATACGGGAAACATACGTCGTTCACATCGATTGCGTCATCGTCGAGTCTCAACGGTTGCACAGCGGTGCCTCTACCTTTGACGTGCCTCGGCCTTGTGTAAAATCATATTTTCAGAGGTATGCTGAAAAGTGTTGTATCTGGAGAGCACATTCTCACCAATTGATATCGTGATGTTGTACGGTAAACCGTGCTTACGGGATACAGCATTTCCATGAACTGTACTGTGAACTGAACTGTATTGTGCTGCTATATAACATGTTAGTGTTTGAGAGATATCTATATATATATAAAAGAAAGTCGTGTTAGTTACATCATTTATAACTGAAGAACGGCTATACCAATTTGGCTGAGAATTGGTAAGGAGGTAGCTAAGAACTGGGAGAAGGACATAGGATACATTCTATGCCGCTCCCCGTCGTTCCTGTGGGAATAAATGAGCTTCTTTGTTTCGACTTTTCCCACACTTTTATGCTACCCTGGTACCTTCCACGTCAAAAAAATATGCATAATAAACCTTCTTTCATGTATTATGATTATTTGATAATGATGAATGAATGAGGTTTATTGTTTCGACTTCTCCTACACTTTTGTGCTACCCTGGTACCTTCCACGTCAAAAAAATATGCACAATAAACCTTCTTTCATGTAATTATGATTATTTGATAATGATGAATGAATGACGTTTATTGTTTCGACTTCTCCTACAGTTTTGTGATACCCTGGTACTTTGCACGTCCACAAACTATGCACAATAAAACCTCTTTAATGTATTATGGTGATTTGATAATGATGAATGAGCTTTTTTATTGTTTCGATTTCTCCTACACTTTTATGCTACCCTGGTACCTTGCACGTCAAAAAATATGCACAATAAACCTTCTTTCATGTATTACGATTATTTGATAATGATGAATGAATGAGGTTTATTGTTTCGACTTCTCCTAAACTTTTGTGCTACCCTGGTACCCTGCACCTCCACAAAGTAGGAAACACGTGTCCAGTATTTTTAAGTTAATAATATTATGTACAAAATTTCAAAAAGATATAATGAAAAACCACAAAGTTATAATAAGCTTGCTACGAGTATTCTACTTGGTTGTCCCAACATAAATATGGTCAAAGACCCGCGCGCGAGCGAGCGCGGTGCGTTGACCTCTAGCGTCAGCTGTTGCACGCGCACAATACTATGATGATGTATCGTAAGCTGCGTGACGCACTCGGTAACTACACTGTAACAATTTCTAAATGTATTTGGGACAAAATATAACATGGTGTCAAAATTATTGGAATCGATTCAGTTGCTTATTCACTATCTATATATATAAAAGAAAGTCGTGTTAGTTACTCCACTTATAACTCAAGAACGGCTCCATCGATTTGGCTGAAAATTGGTAGGGGGGTAGCTAAAAACTAGAAAAAGGACATAGGATACCTTTTATCCCGTTCCCGTCGATCCCATGAGAATGAATTAGCTTCATTGTTTCGACTTCTCCTACACTTTTGTGCTACCCTGGTACCTTGCACGTCCACAAACTATGCACAATAAAACTTCTTTCATGATGATTTGTGATAATGATGAATGAATGAGGTTTATTGTATCGACTTCTCCTACAGTTTTGTGCTACCCTGGTACCTTGCACATCCACAAAGTAGGAAACACGTGTTATTTTTAAGTTAATAATATTATGTACAAAATTTCAAAAAGCTATAATGAAAAACCACAAAGTTATAATAAGCTTGCTACGTGTATTCTACTTCGTTGTCCCAACATAAATATGGTCAAAGATCCGCGGGCGAGCAAGCGCGGTGCATTGACCTCTAGCGTCAGCTGTTGCGCGCGCACAATACTATGATGATGTATCGTAAGCTGCGCGACGCACTCGGTAACTACACTGTTACAAAACAAAATATAACATGGTGTCAATATTATTGGAATCGATTCAGTTGCTTATTCACTATTTATATATAAACTCAAGAACGGATGAACCGATTTGGTTGAATATTGGTGGGAGGTAGCTAAGAACCCGTTCCCGTCGTTCCCATTTGACGTGACATAAGACGTGGTATAACAAAACGCAACTGACATGGAATAACAAACCAACTCATTCAAAATGTAAGTCAGCAATTCATATACCAAAAATGGTATAACAAAAAGCAAATGACAGCTGAGCATATTTAAAAAAAAGTCTAACCGGTTGAAGCAATCGTTTAAAGCAAAGAATATAAATACTCTCTGATGGTTTAAAGTTTCTAATAAAAAACCACAAAGCCAACTTCAACTTCAAAATTTCTAATATTGTATTGCTGTGCCATTTATCATCAATAAAAATATCATGCCGTGACCAAGACCATCAAATCTTTCTCGACAAAGCGGTAATGCAAGAGTAAATCGAAACATTCTGAATGAAAGCACTGAAGAAGAGCAAGAAATTGCACGTGCAGAGCGCCGCCTTACTATGACTCGACTTCGTGCTTCTCACTCACAAGAGCAAAGGGAGGCGGCAGTCCGTGAAACTGTTCCGTTGACAATGCGAAATCGGCGAACAAACCTCAGAGATCATCATCATCATCATCAATCTTTTTATCGTCCCACTGCTGGAGACAGGTCTCCTCTCATGCAGAGAAGGATTGAGTGTAATCACCACGCTTGCTCAATGCGGGGTGGCGATTTCAGACTTATAAAGTCCAGGTTTCCTCAAGATTGTTTCCTTCACGTTCAGTCATTGGTGTCCTAGATATTATACTTAGAGAGTACATATCACTTTAGAAAAGTTACATCGATACATGCCTGACCTGGAATCGAACCCGCGCAATCATACAAGAGAGGCTGGTGTTTTAACCACTAGGCCACCACGACATCTCAGAGATCAATAGCTAGATAATTTACGAAGCACAAGTAGAAATTCATTTCTTTCACAAGGTGCTACACTAAATAAATGACAAATAAAAAAATCATGGAATACTTTTTTTTTATTTACAGTGTTCCTAATTTAAAAAGTAAAAAATGTAATCATGTGATATTTATTGCCTTTAAGGCGGAACAAAGTTCGCCGGGTCAGCTAGTCTATATATATAAAAGAAAGTCGTGTTAGTTACATCATTTATAACTCAAGAACGGCTGAACCAATTTGGCTGAAAATTGGTAAGGAGGTAGGTAAGAACTGGGAGTAGGACATAGGATACTTTCTATGCCGCTCCCCGTCGTTCCTGTGGGAATAAATGAGCTTCTTTGTTTCGACTTCTCCCACACTTTTATGGTACCCTGGTACCTTGCACGTCCACAAACTATGCACAATAAAACCTCTTTCGGATGATTTGATAATGATAAATGAGCTTTTTTATTGTTTCGATTTCTCCTACACTTTTGTGCTACCCTGGTACCTTGCACGTCAACAAACTATGCACAATAAACCTTCTTTCATGTATTATGATGATTTGATAATGATGAATGAATGAGGTTTATTGTTTCGACTTCTCCTACACTTTTGTGCTACCCTGGTACCTTGCACCTCCACAAAGTAGGAAACACGTCTCCAGTATTTTAAAGTAAAAAAATTCAAAAAGATATAATGAAAAACCACAAAGCTATAATAAGCTTGCTATTCTACTTGATTGTCAGAACATAAAAATGGTCAAAGATCCGCGGGCGAGCGAGCGCGGTGCGTTGACCTCTTGCGTCAGCTGTTGCACGCGCGCAATGCTATGTATCGTAAGCTGCGTGACGCACTCGGTAACTACACTGTTACAATTTCTAAATGTATTTGGGACAAAATATAACATGGTGTCAATATTATTGGAATCGATTCAGTTGCTTATTCACTATTTATATATAAACTCAAGAACGGATGAACCGATTTGGTTGAATATTGGTGGGAGGTAGCTAAGAACCCGTTCCCGTCGTTCCCATTTGACGTGACATAAGACGTGGTATAACAAAACGCAACTGACATGGAATAACAAACCAACTCATTCAAAATGTAAGTCAGCGATTCATATACCAAAAATGGCATAACGAAAAGCAAATGACAGCTGAGCATATTTAAAAAAAAAGTCTAACCGGTTGAAGCAATTGTTTAAAGCAAATAATATAAATACTCTCTGCTGGTTTAAAGTTTCTAATAAAAAACCACAAAGTCAACTTCAACTTCAAAATTTATAATATTGTATTGCTGTGCCATTTATCATCAATAAAAATATCATGCCGTGACCAAGACCATCAAATCTTTCTCGACAAAGCGGTAATGCAAGAGTAAATCGAAACATTCTGAATGAAAGCACTGAAGAAGAGCAAGAAATTGCACGTGAAGAGCGCCGCCTTACTATGACTCGACTTCGTTCTTCTCACTCACAAGAGCAAAGGGAGGCGGCAGTCCGTGAAACTGCTCCGTTGACAATGCGAAATCGGCGAACAAACCTCAGAGATCATCATCAACATCATCAATCTTTTTATCGTCCCACTGCTGGGCACAGGTCTCCTCTCATGCAGAGAAGGATTAAGCGTAATCACCACGCTTGCTCAATGCGGGGTGGCGATTTCAGACTTATAAAGTCCAGATTTCCTCAAGATGTTTTCCTTCACCTTCAGTCACTTTAGAAAAGTTACATCGATACTTGCCTGACCTGGAATCGAACCCGCGCACTCATACTTGAGAGGCTGGTGTTTCAACCACTAGGTCACCACGATATCTCAGAGATCAACAGCTAGATAATTTACGAAGCACAGGTAGAAATTCATAATTTCTTTCACAAGGTGCTACAATAAATAAATGACAAATAAAAAAATCATGGATTTTTTACTTTTTCAATTAGGAACTGATTGCAATTAGAAATAAGAATACCTATTATTTTTTTTATTTACAATGTTCCTAATTGAAAAAGTAAAAAATGTGATCATGTGATATTTATTGCCTTTAAGGCGGAACAAAGTTCGCCGGGTCAGCTAGTATTATTATATATGCGAAAGTAACTCTGTCTGTTACGCTTTCCCGCTTAAACCTCTCAACCGATTTTGATGAAATTTAGCACAGACAATCGTTAGACACTGAGAAAGGACATAGGCTACCTTTTATTGAAAAAATTGATATTAACGAGGGAAATCTAAAAAGCGCGATACAATCGAATTCCACGCGGGCGAAGCCGCGGACGAAAAGCTAGTTACCAATATATTCCGAACGTGTGACGATCACAGGTCTTCTAAAAAAATCATAGCTTTGAAAAATGTTGCGCTACGGTGTGAGCGTAGGACATCTAGTTACCTTTAATATAAAAAGCATTTTTGCCCAAGTCATCACTTAAAATGATGATGTAAATAGGATAAAATGTTGAACGGTTTGAAAAAAAATGCCTTCCTTTAACAAAATCATTACCAGGGTGACAAGAGTGATTTACCCTGATTATAATTTGTGTATGTCTGAATCTCTTTGTAAAATAAAATGAGGAAAGAAACTGTCGGGATAAGAACCAGAGTTGCAGAGTCGTGGTGGCCTAGTGGTTAAAACACCAGCCTGTCAAGTATGAGTGCGCGGGTTCGATTCCAGGTCAGGCAAGTATCAGTGTAACTTCATGTTATTATGTACTTTATAAGTATATCTTGAACATTAAAGACTGTTTAAAAGGCGAAGGAAAACATTTTGAGGAAACCTGGACTTTAGCTCTGAAATCGCTAATCCGCATTGAGCAAGCGTGGTGATTACGCTCAATCCTTCTCTACATGAGAGGAGACCTGTGCCCAGCAGTAGGACTGTAAAAAGGTTGATGTTGATGATGGTGAGTTGCAGAGTTAGAAGACTAATGTGGCCGACGATGGCTGGTAAAGCGGACGAGTTCTGGAGTAGAGATTGCGTATCGGCCAGAGTAGTGTAGGATACCTCCAGCTAGATAGACGGACGAACTAACAAAGGTGTCTGAGATTTGTCGTGTTCCGGCAAGATGTTTGGTGAAGCCGTACGGAGGACGGGTCTGAGCAGTTGTGTTGCGATGTGTGCCGGGTACGATGCGCCTAATGTTGTTGTGTTGGGGGTTTGGTCGTGGAGGGTCTTCAGATCAATCTCCCTTTGGCGCAGCATCGTTGGTCGTGTTGTTAGGTTTAACATTGCATCACCTCGCTCAACTGCCGTCTTCCTTCCGATTCGCTCAGTTTTTCTGAGTGAATAGGCTCTTAATAAACTAGCGCGCTTTACCATCAACGATCGCATCAGTGCTTACCATCAGGCGGGATTGCGGTCAAGCGCTAGTTTATAATTATTAAAAAAAAAGGATGTTGTGGTGCAGTCTAGGAGAGGCCTATGCCAGCAGTGGATTGCAATAGGCTGACTATTTTTTTTTAAAACATTGCCCCTCATTAGAATTACTCTTGTATCTAGGGTGCGCTTACAAACATTCAAAGTCACAGACATAAAGAGCCAGAACCGGAACAATTATCTGTAAGCCATATAAATATTTATTCCATGCGGGAATTGATCCTGCGGCACGCAGCGCAGAAGTCTACTACTCAGCCACTACGCCAACCATGTCGTCTAAATAGTTCCAAGTATGTAGTTGTTGTTAATTTGTTGTTGTAAAGTTGTTGTTAATTTATGTACCTACTTTAGCTAAGTGGAACATATCACTTATTTATTTATCTGTGTATCTATTTTAGTGTAAGTATTGCTTGTATAATATTTGCACCAACGACATGCCCATTTTATGTTCAGGAAAATCTATGTCCATTCTAGAGATGTCAGCACATCCTGACAACGGGTCCACGAGGATCGATGCCTCCTGGGCCAGGGTTGCGGGTTGGTTAAAAAGAAAACGTGGCCCTGGCGCACAGGCAAGTGAAGAAATATATGTGGGTTTTAGTCAGTAAACGTCTGACACTCCCTACCGCTGCGCACAAAGCGGAAGAGTTTATTTGATGATTTTCCATCCCATCAAAAAAAGGTTGCCTAAAAGAGACCTCAGTGATCGACAGTACGGGTTTCGACGCAATCGATCGACTGAGGACCTACTAGTGTATGCCACTCACTTGTGGGGCGAGGCTTTCGAGAAAAATGGGGAAGCGACTGCCGTCTCCCTTGATGTCTCGAAGGCCTTCGACCGGGTATGGCACGCTGGCCTTTTGAGAAAGCTTCCAGCGTACGGCATTTCCGCTGGCCTGACTGGCTGGGTAAAAGACTTTCTGACTGAACGGTACCTCCGAGTTGTTGTCGTCGGATGCTCATCGGAGTCCATGTCGACCAATGCCGGTGTTCCTCAGGGGTCTGTTCTCTCTGCAACTCTGTTCCTGCTGCATATTACCGATCTCCTGATACCCGGTATCTATGGGTATGCAGATGACAGCACAGTTGTGGAGAGATACCTGTCGGAAGCTCGGGCTAGTAAGGAATCAATCTGGTCTGAAAGAGAGTGCGAGCGTACGAGTGCTGCACTATAGGCAGTCTCCGAATGGGGCGAAGCCAATCTTGTACCATTCAATGCCGCCAAAACACAGGCTTGTCTTTTCACCGCCAAAAGGAGCCCGTTCACCTTGGCTCTTACTTTTCAGAATGTATCCTTGCAGTGCACCAAACCGCCTTCAACTTTTGGGAGTTGAGATTTCCTCGAACCTTAACTTTGGGCGGTTCATTGAGTCCACCAGAAAACTTGGCGTCATCGCAAAGGTCCGGCGGTACTTCACACCAGGGCAGCTTCTAATGTTGCACAGGTCCGCTCGTGTGTGAAGTACTGCAGCCATATTTGGGCTGGTGCTGCGAAAGATCGCTCTTAGCAATAAGACCGCCCATTGTGTCGCCGGTGGCCCCTTTGTAAAATCTTTATATTTATGTTTCTATAATCTATATGGTGTACATAATAAAGAGTATTCTATTCTATTCTATTCTAATGTCACCTGGCTACTTTGGATTCAGTGGAGAGGCGTGCGAAGAGGCTGATTGGCGACCCAGACTTAACTCGAAACGGTATCCAAAGCCTGGAGCACAGGCGTAGAGTAGCCAGCATTTCGGTCTTCTATAGGATGCATTCTGGTGAGTGTGCAAGAGAATTGCATGATATAATTCCCCATCTCCGTTCCACCATTCGACGACCTGTCGTACGGCGAGTTTCCACCCTTACGTTGTTGACACCACTGCAATCCGGACGAAGCCGTTCGCTTCCTCTTTTATACCGCGTACATCGAGGGACTGGAACAATTTGCCAGCGACGGTGTTTCCGTCACACTACAATTTGAGTATCTTCAAGGCTAAAGTGAAGAGGCTCTTAATAAACTAGTGCGCTTTCTAGTTTTCAGGCGGGATTGTGGTCAAACGCTAGTTTATATTTAAAAAATAAATTGCATTATCAATAAGACCGCCAATTATAAACTTTTTAGTGTTAAATGTATTTTTTTGCGTAATGTATGTTTAAATTTACAATAACGTATATATCAATGAATATTAACAATCCATATACTTTGGTTATTACCATAAACCATTCGAATCATCTAGGTCGGTTTCCAATCTAACCATTCAGCTGAATACCTCCGAAACCCGCCTACTAGGTAATACGATAGTGTGGTAGTAGCAGGGTTTCGGAGGTATTCAACTGAATGGTTACCCAACCCAAAAGTCTATTAATCACCAAGGGGTATCCCCCTTTAGACTTTTGGGTTACTGAATATCACTGGCAAAGATCTACCAATGACAATCAAGACCAAAGCTTTAACATGCTTTTTAAAGTGTGGATAGCTTTCGGCATGTAATGTTAGCCACCTACCCACAGATCAAGGCAGGCAAGCTTAACCAATTCGATTGACCTAAGAATTTGTATGGAACTCTCGGTGTGCAAGTACAATTTGAATTTGACCTTTTTTATTCCACTAACAAATTCTTGAAGAAAATAACTACACACAAGTTTCATACTTTTAATCAAATCTTTGTTTAATCCATTGCAAATAAATTACAAAACTAAAACATCATAAAAAATCAATCCCATTTCGACTTCTTTTTCTCAAAGTGTTCTTGACCATTTTGGTCCTGATTCATATAATATCCCAACGACTCGTACTTAGATTTTAAGTAGGTAAAGTAAGTTAGTGCCGAAGTGAAGGCGATGATACCGGCGGCCATGATAAAAAAATTCGGCCTCGTGTACAGTTCAAAATTCGCTAATCGAAAACCTGGAGAAGTTTTTAAAGACCGAATACCGTCTCCTGGAGTCCCTGCCATGTTTCTTTATTTGTTCTTCAAGGAATATTTTAAGCAGCTGGAGACTATTGCTCAGATGTCTTTAAAGCCAAGATTTGATGTCCACTTCGGATGTAGAAGTTTCTAAGCAGAGGCTAGCCTGCCTCTGCTTATTAGTGAATTTCTGGCAGGATGTAACTATCCGGTGGTACTTGAAGCCAAGTCACAGCACGTGGAATTGGATCTCTGACGAGAAAGTGTACACGGGCCAGTGTGAGATTAGAGACACCATTAAAATTTATATTCCTTTTGTTTAAAATTGAATACGGCGTATGAGTTTAGTTTTTTTGTTTGACATAAGTACGTTTGTCAGATTGCTGCTTTTTTATTTTTTTGTCAAAGGGACATATTGTTGTACTCTTTGGTCAAAGATAATTTATGGCAGGTTCAAAGTAAAGTTTTGAAGGTGCAGTCAATTGACAGTTATTTTACTGCTCATCATCATTCCAGCGTTAATCCCAGTCGAATACGTAGCTTTTTACAGCTTTGGAGTCTGGGGTCCGCTTTACCAGTTCAACCGCTGATTTTGGCTAAACTTCAATATTTTCCATGAAGCGACTGCCGTCTGACCTTCACAACCCAAGAGCGATATCGAAGCATTAAGACCAATTGTTGAACTTTTGACGGCTTCAACAACCCGTAACGACTGCCATAATCCTGCCATAATCATGCCGCAATCCTGCTAGGGTCACAAGTTACTTGAAAGTGATACCGTATCCCCTGGCGCACAGGCAACTGAAAGAACATGAGGTAGTTTTAGTCAGTAAAAGTCTTTCACTTCTGCTCCGTTCAAAGCGCAGAGATCATTTGATGATTTCCCACCCAGAAAAAAAACTTATTTGCTAATCCATTACTCAATATGTTCCAAAAATATGTCTGTTCAACAACGGAAATAACGCAATGAGTGTTGTTGAATCGTCATACGGTCCACGCACAATGTTCTACTGGAGGGATTGAGTGCGAAAACCAAACCCGTAACATAGAACATTTTTTTTTTAATAATTATAAAATAGCGCTTGACCGCAATACCGCCTGATGGTAAGCAGTGATGCGATCGTTGATGGTAAAGCGCGCTAGTTTATTAAGAGCCTATTCACTCAGAAAAACTGAGCGAATATGAAGGGAGACGGCAGTTGGGCGAGGTGATGCAATGTAAACCCAACAACACGACCAACGATGCTGCGCCAAAGGGAGATTGATCTGAAGACTACAACATTAAGCGCATCGTACCCGGCACACATCACAACACGACTGCTCAGACCCGTCCTCCGTACGGCCTCACCAGACATCATGCTGGAACACGACAAATCGCTTGGCGGCAAGACTTTGTCTGGTGGGTGGTAACATAGAACATTGTCATAATGAAACCTAGTGCTTTTGAGAGTATGTAACGCAAATACCCTACAGGGCCCAAGCTTCACAGTATTCCTACCTACTAAAATAAATACGACTTATGTACTCCAAAAACAATAGCGATTCGTAGCTCTACAATCTCGACGTTTGACAAATTACCTTTACAAATAGGATAAGGGCAGTATTTGACCTTTGTGCCTCAGGGACTGTGCCTGGTTCTATCCCAATGAAATATTCAGGACAATTGTATCGTTGTTACAACTGGTTTTGACATATAATCTTGCTCATTAGTTTGGGTCTTAGCTATTGATTGTGTGGTGATTAAAACAATTTTGTGATTCAAAAGACTTAATTCCGCCATCTCCGTTCCATCGTCCGTACGTCGAATATCCTACCCTTTCGTTGTTCAAACCACTACGATCCGGATGAAGTTTCGCCTCTTCTTTTATACCGCGTACATCGGGGGACTGGAACAGTTTGTCAACGGCGGTTAGTCCGGCGAGTATCCTACCCTTTCGTTGTTCACACCACTGCGATCCGGATGAAGTTTCGTCTCTTCTTTTATACCGCGTACATCGGGGAATTGGAACAGTTTGTGACTAAATTTAAGTGTCTTCAAGCCTAGAGTGAATAGGCTCTTAATAAACTAGTGCGCTTTATAAACCATCATCGATTGCGTCACTGCTTACCATCAGGCGGGCGGCATCAATCATCGGCATCGTCAAGCGCTAGTTTATCATCATTAATCATTGAATTGGGAGTTTCTCATCATTAATCATTGGATTGAGAGTTTCTCTGCGTGACCGAATCAGAAATGAGGAGATCCGCAGAAAAACCAAAGTCACTGACATAGCTCTGCGAGTCGCTAAACTGAAGTGGCAGTGGGCAGGGCACATTGCTCGTAGAACCGATGGCCGATGGGGCAGTAAGGTTCTGGAGTGGCAGCCACGTACTGGAAGACGCAGCGTAGGGAGGTCCCCAATAAGGTGGACCGATGACCTGGTGAAGGTCGCGGGAAACCGATGTATGCGGGCAGTACAAGACCGGTCAGCGTGGAAAGCCTTAGGGGAGGCCTTTGTCCAGCAGTAGACTGAAGAAGAATCATTGGGACACAGGTCTCCTCTCCTTAAGAGGGAGTGAGCCGTAATCTACCATGATGGCCCAGTGCGAGTTTGTAGATATCACATGTCTTCGAAGTCTTGGCTCTAGGACATGCCTGTTTCCTCACGATGATTTCCTTCACCGTTTTTTGAGAGCAGTGGTGATGAAATAATTTACATACAGTAAAGCGCGTGGTGGCCTAGTGGTTAAAACACCAGCCTCTCAAGTATGAGTGCGCGGGTTCGATTCCAGGTCAGGCAAGTACCAATGTAACTTTTCTAAAGTTATATGTATTTTCTAAGTATATCTTGGACACCATTGACTGAAGGTGAAGGAAAACATCTTGAGGAAACCTGGACTTTATAAGTCTGAAATCGCCAACCCGCATTGAGCAAGCGTGGTGATTACGCTCAATCCTTCTCTGTATGAGAGGAGACCTGTGCCCAGTAGTGGGACGATAAAAAGGTTGATGATGATGAAAGCGCTTGATGGGGTTCGAACTTACGTCCTACAAATTTTGAGTCACGGCCGATAACAGTAGACTACCAATGCTCCCAAGATATGGAGCAATAGAATAGCAATATGCCATTGGCTAATCTATCCATACTAATATTATAAATTCGAAAGTAAAGTTTTCTCGGTGGTAGGCCATAACATCGGCCGCCGGCAGAAGTTACCACCCACCAGACAAAGCCTAGCCGCCAAGCGATTTGTCGTGTTCCGGCATGATGTCTGGTGAAGCCATATGGAGGACGGGTCTGAGCAGTTGTGCTGCGATGTATGCCGGGTACGATGCGCCAAATGTTATTGTGTCAGGAATTTGGTCGTGGAGGGTCTCCAGATCAATCTCCCATTGGCGCAGCATCGTTGGTCGTGTTGTTGGGTTTAGCATTGCATCACCTCGCTCAACGGCCGCCTTCCTTCCTATTCGCTCAGTTTTTCTGAGTGAATAGGCTCATAATAAACTAGCGCGCTTTACCAACAACGATCGCATCACTGTTTACCATCAGGCAGAATTGCGGTCAAGCGCTAGTTTATAATTATTAAAAAAAGTAACTCTGTATGTCTGTCTGCCTGTATGTTACGCTTTCCCGCTTAAACCACTCGACCGATTTTGATGAAATTTGGCACAGACTATCTTTAGACCCTGAGAATGAACATAGGTTACCTTTCCCATCGACTTCCCGCGACCTTTATCAGGTCATCGGTCCACCTTGTTGGGGGCCTCCCTACGCTGCATCTTCCAGTACGTGGCCGCCACTCCAGAACCTTACTGCCCCATCAGCCATCGGTTCTACGAGCAATATGGAACGCCCACTGCCACTTAATTTTAGTGATTCAAAGACCTATGTCAATGACTTTAGTTCTTTTGCAGATCTCATTTCTGATTCAATCGCGCAGAGGAACTCCGAGCATAGCTCTTTCCATCGCCCTTTGAATTGTTCAACTGTCTAAATTTGACCATTTGCTATTGAAAGTGAGAGTGAGAGATGTATTTCGCAATTACATCTCCGATGGAAAAAAATAAAAAAGATATTTTCCAACTCTTTGGATTTTCAACAATACTTATTTTAAAGATGAATTTGAAAATTATAATGACGTTGTAATGGCATACCGGACCTTTTAACCTAAATATTGCCTGATACTCATGTTTCACTTTGTTGCCGGCAAAATGCTGAATGTGAATAATTTTCTGTTACCTTGACGATCAGCGTTATGCTGTGAATCCCAAAAGCACAGCGCTATCGCGTTGGTATTTCTCCTTCGTGCTCATGATGATAATTAATATATTATCTACATTTTTTTTTAATTTTATCTGTTTATTACATTTTCCTGTACGTATTTTTATAACAAATAAACCAATTTTTCTTTCATTTCTTTTATTAAAGCTTGCGCAAGATTGTTTATTACAAAAAGCCTGACGTTTAGACTTGCATAATAATACATAATAAGCCTATAATGTTCTCAGGATGGGAGACAAAATATCTTGTGTTGGAGATGGAATGGGCTGTAATCTACCATACAGGCCTAAGGCGGGTTGGTAGGTGATGCCTTCGGATTTTTGGTTCCGTTACAATTTAGAGAGCTGTGACGTAATAATGTACAAAAAATAAAACACCTTAAGCGGTTCGAATTTAATATCTACAAATTGTAAGTTGCAGTCGTTTGACAGTTACTAACCGCAAATATTTCGTCAAGAAAATACTTTTCGACTTACTAATCAAATATATTCCGCAAAAAAATACCCTTTTGAATTACAAATCGAAAATACTCCGAAAAGAAATTACCGTTTTGCTTACAAATCAGAAATATTCCGACAAGAATACTGATACTGTTCTCTTCATCTCAGCGTTAATCCCAGTCGCATCCGGAGCTTTTCAGCTTTGGAGTCTGGGGTCCACTTTAGCAGTCTGCTGATTTTGGCTAAACTTCGATATTTTCTGTGAAGCGACTGCCGTCTGACCTCCACAACCCAAAGGCGATATCGAAGCATTGCAGTTAGACCAATTGTTGGACTTTTGAGGGCTCTGACAACCCGTAACGACTGCCACTAGATGTTCGTATGGCAACCGGGACCAACGGCTTAACGTGTTTTTCGAGGCACGGCCAGACCAGTGCAAATATTCATATTCATGCATACAAATATTTGCGGCCGGGTTCGCTACCGCACGGAGGCTGTCTTAAATCAACTTAATAAGAAATATACTTAACAAAACGCAAATTACAAGTAAATACTGTTCTGACTTAGTAACCAAAAACACTCCATCAAGAAAATAACCCTTACAATTCTTAGTCCCAATTAGTACAATTTCTCCAATTTGTAGCTTCATTCCACCACTATTTTATAACCATCCACTTGGAAATTGTTTAAGTTCAAGTTCTAATTTAATATTTCAAAACGTAACAGGTGCAATCTCCACCAAGTGGTGCATTGCAAATAATACAGACTTAATTATCGCTTTCCTCGCCCATTGGGAAGTCAATTTACTAAGTATTGAGAATGCATAAGTTGCACTTCAGAAGTTAGGGTAGAAATGCTAGATGATGTTGATTGCTGGATAGTAAGACCGATATTGAATCAGTTTTTAACATTTTAACGTTTATTTGCTGCATGTTTATTAACGGTAGATAGGAAAGAAAGAAAGGATTAATACGAAAAGGACATGTTTGAATCCCCACAAAGAACGGCCATCGGTCATCAAAACCTTAACGCAAGTTTCCGCATTGATATAAACCTTGGGCGGTTCATTAAGTCCAAGGCCAAGGTGGCTGCCAGGAAACTTGGTGTTATCGCAAAGGTGCGGCGGTACTTTACACCAAGGTAGCTTCTATTGTTGTATAAAGCACAGGTCCACTCGTGTGTGGAGTTCTGCAGCCACATTTAGGCTGGTGCTACAAAATGCCACCTAGCTACTTTAGATTCAATAGAGAGGCTTACGAAGAGGCTGATTGGCGACCCAGTTTTAGCTCAAAATTGTCTCCAAAGCCTGGAGCACTGGCGTAGAGTAGTCAGCCTTTCGGTGTTCTATAGGATACATTTTTGTGCCAGGAAATTGCATGATCGATCCGTCGTATGGCGAGTTTCCACCCTTACGTTGTTAACACCACTACGATTGGGACGAAGCGTTTCGCATCCTATTTTATACCACGTTTCCGTCGGACTACAATTTGAGTGTCTTCAAGGCTAGAGTGAATAGACTCTTAATAAACTAGCACGCTTTACCATCAACGATTGCATCACTGCTTACCATCAGGCGGGATTGCGGTCAAGCACTAGTTTATAATTAATAAAAAAAAGTCAACCGGTACAATATAAAATAACAATATCATTTATAATAACACTAGCTTTCCGCCCGCGGCTTCGCTCGCGTGGAGATCGGTTATATCGCGCTTTTAGATTTCACTCGTGAATATATTTTTTTTCCGGGATAAAAAAGGACCCTATTATTTAATCCGGACTTCTAACTTTATGTTTGCAAAATTTCAAAATAATCGGCTTAGTAGTTACGGCGTGAAAAAGGAACAAACAAACAAACTCACTTTCCGATTTATAATATTAGGATATTTGGTGTACACATACAAATATTCCAGTAATCTCCCTTGGGAACTTGATATTTTTTAGGACCAAAAGTAGCCTATGTTACTCTCCATCTTTTCAACTAACTGTATGCCAAAAATCAAGTCGATTGATTGCTTAGCTACGGCGTGAAGGAAGGACAAACAAACAAACAAACACACTTTCACATTTATAATATTAGTATTTGTTAAAACTCTGTAGTAAAGATTAATACTAGCCACTAAGAACACCATGTACAAATTTTATATTTTGGATTTTGTTTTGGACACTTCCTTACTTGTCAATAAAAACCTTTCAGTAGACTGCGCAATTTTCTGTTATATTTATTATATAAATTAGTGGTTATGGGCCATTAAGAATAACGAATACAGTTAAAACAGTAAGAAATACGTATTCTGCAAGTATTTTATGAGCAAGTGCTATGGAAAATATACCATCGGGTGATCGGTCGAAGACCACGTCAACGGCAGAACTACCGGCACAATCGCAGCTCATAAACAAGCTGAGAGGTAGCAGTAACTTTTCTAATTGGATGTTTTCTATACAATGCTATTTAGTCGACCTTGACCTCTGGGAGATTACTACAAGTCAGCCCAACCTCAGTGATGCAGTACAAAAAAGGCGAGATGAGAAGGCACGAGCGAAAATATGCCTACTTTGCGACGAGTCTGTATATCCAGTTATACGACCGGCCACATCAGCTTTTGACGTACTAAACAGGCTGAGAAAAGCATATGCGGATAGCGGCTTAACCAGAAGATTATCACTTATGCAAAGGTTGCTAAGCAATAAGTACACTGGTAGCATCCAGAGCTACACAAACGCGGCAACAAGCATTCAACAAGAGCTACAGGCAATTGGCAAGGCAGTCGAAGACGAGTTTCTCGCTATTATCATACTAGCAGGCCTACCTGAAGAATTTCGACCGCTAGTAATGGCATTAGAACACACGAACACCAAACTAACGTCAGAAAATGTTATAGCAGCCCTATTGAAGGAAGACTCCAGGAAATCTTTACCTACCAGAGTTAAAGAACCTAGCACGACGGCATTGCAAACTAACGAGCAGCAGAAGAAGAAACTCTTTTGTACATTTTGTAAAAAAACCGGGCATGTCGTATCACAGTGTAGGAAGTTAAAGAAAAATAAGATTTCAGTTTCGGCAAAGTGTAATTCAAATTATACATCCCACTCTACACTTTCATCTTGTTTTTCTAACATCCCTTTTTCAGGTTCAGAGGATTGGATCCTAGACTCTGGTGCAACCACACATATGAGTAATAACAAAGAGTGGTTTGAGACTTTGTCCACCCATATTACTCCAATCACTGTTGCTAATAAAGAGCAACTCCTGAGTCAAGGCAGAGGTACTGTAAATATTAATATATCTGACAATGTAAATAGAGTTTCTGATGTTTTATACGTTCCCAACCTTGCAACTAATTTACTATCAGTCAGTAAATTAGTAAATAAGGGGTATGA
Source organism: Sesamia inferens (assembly GCA_037179545.1). Lineage (NCBI taxonomy): Eukaryota > Metazoa > Arthropoda > Insecta > Lepidoptera > Noctuidae > Sesamia > Sesamia inferens. Next base: position 9,823,389 of record CM073949.1, read on the forward strand.
TGTTTTATTTACATCACAAGGGGCTACCATATCTTTGAGTGGCAGTTGTCAAGTGACAGGTAATGTCATTGCTTCAGGTTCACACTACAGAGGCATGTTTAAACTTGATGTAAAGAGTTCTCAAGCTCTTTGCTCTACCACCAAAGAGACTGCTATGTTGTGGCATAGACGCCTTGGTCACCTCAATGCAAGGAGTATGAATATTTTAAAAAATAAACGAGTTGGCGTTAATTTTAGCGGGAACTGTAATGAAACTTGTGTTCCATGTTTACAGGGCAAACTGTCAAAGAAAAAGTTTTCAAAATCTCAAAGTAAATCAAGTAAAGTCCTAGAATTAGTCCATTCGGACTTATGCGGACCCATGAGTACGCATTCTTGGGGCGGAGCATTATATCTTCTCACATTTACCGACGACTACAGTCGAAAAACTTACGGGTATCTTTTGAAATCAAAAGCCGAAGTTTTTAGTAAGTTTGTGGAGTTTAAATATTTAGTTGAAAACCAAACTGGCGAAAAAATTAAGGTTTTACGTTCAGATAATGGTCGCGAGTATGTAAATACGGATTTGTCTAATTTTTTAAAGGAGAATGGAATCATCCATCAGACCACCGTACCATACACACCGCAGCAAAATGGAGTTAGTGAACGTGCTAATCGGACTATAATTGAAAAAGCCAGATGCATGCTCAAAGACTCGAATTTACCTTTAGCATATTGGGGAGAAGCGGTAAATACGGCAATTTACCTTAAAAACCGTATGCCCACCCAAGCCCTAAATAACAGAATTCCAGAAGAATTATGGACCAGGAAGAAAGTTAACCTCTCTAACCTGCGAGTCTTCGGATGTGAAGCTCATGTCCTTATCCCGAAAGAAAAACTGAAGAAACTGGATTCCAAAACAGAAAGTTGTATCTTTGTTGGCTATACAACTGAAAGCAAAGGTTACCGCCTTATAAATCCTGAAAATCCTCGAACGATTATAATTGCAAGAGATGTTGTCTTCATAGAGGATAAAATATATGCCAACACTAAATCTGGAAAACCAGATTTAGAATCAACAGATCCTCCAAAGTCAGTAGAAGTTCTTGTACCCCTTGATCCTGAACCAATTGAAGACGGACCTGTTCCACAATCTGTATCTCAGCAACAGCGAGACATTCAGTCTGTGACGATACCACCATCAGAGGAAGTATCTTTGGATGAACCCTCAACTTCTTCCAGTCCTCCTCCAAATGAAGCTATAGCTAGAGAATCACCATCGCCAGAGCGCAGATATCCTCAGCGAGACAGACGTCAACCTGATAGATTTGAAGCTGGTTGTAATATCTACCTTACTTCAGATATGGAGCCTGAGACTTACAAAGAAGTTGCACAACATCCACAAAAGGATAAATGGTTAGAAGCAATGAATGCTGAATACAATTCTTTAATGAATCACGGAACATGGGTTCTAGTCGACCGACCGTCAGATCGGAAAACAACTAAATGCAAATGGGTTTATAAAATTAAAAAAGATACAAGTGGACAAATAACAAAGTACAAAGCGAGACTAGTAGCAAAAGGTTTCACTCAAGTGGCTGGAGTAGACTTCGGAGAAACTTTTTCACCAGTTGCTAGACTCTCTTCTGTAAGACTTCTTTTGGCATATGCAGTTCATCACAATCTACAAGTACATCATCTAGATGTAGAAACTGCTTTTCTAAATGGAGATCTCGATGAGGAAATATATATGGAACAACCGGAAGGTTTTTCTGAAGATCCAAGGAAAGTGTGTTTACTGAAAAAAGCACTATATGGCTTGAAGCAAGCTCCACGACAATGGAATAAAAAAGTGTGCGAAGCACTTGCCACTTTGTCGCTTACTCAAGTTCCATCCGAGCACTGTCTCTACATTAAAAGAGATGGTAATGACATACTAGTCGTTGCCGTGTTTGTCGACGATTTCCTTGTTTTGAGCAGCAATGATCTCATGAGAGAGACATTTAAAAAAGAACTTAAAAAAATGTTCAAAATTAAAGATTTTGGTCCTCTTAGAGACTGTCTCGGTATGCGTGTCATACAGAGCAAAGGCTGCACTACTCTCGATCAGACCAAGTACATAGAGAAACTTATTACAAAGTTTGGGATGAATGATGCAATAACTATATCAACTCCTTTAGAACCTGGTCTGAAACTAACTCTTCCCTCGAAGGAAGAAGAAACTGAAGCTCCTTATCAGGAACTTATCGGCTCGCTAATGTACATTGCTATATGTACAAGACCTGACATCTCACACTCAGTGTCGTATCTTTCCCAATTCAATGCACATTACGGGGGGGTACACTGGAGGGCCGCTAAGAGGGTTCTACGGTACCTGAAGGCTACCAAAGATCTAAAGCTTCAGTACACTTCAAAAGGTCAGTCATACCCAGTCGGATATGTTGATGCCGATTACGGGAACAACATTATTGATCGAAGTTCATTTACTGGATTTACCTTTTTCATGTGTGGTGCACCAATCTCATGGGAAGCACGCAAGCAGCGCACAGTCGCGCTTTCAACCACAGAGGCCGAGTACATGGCTCTAGCTGAAGCTTGCAAAGAGGCGATTTACCTGAAAACTCTCATACACGAAGTCTTTGCCGTCTCTCATCCCATCACCATACATACAGACAACCAAAGTTCTTTAAAACTGGCACACAACAATACATATCACTCACGCACAAAACACATAGACATTAAACACCATTTCATACGAGACTCGCTTTCACAACACTGCATACGTCTTCAATACAAACCCACGACAGAAATGATTGCAGACATTTTGACCAAACCTTTGCCGAGACTGAAGCACTGTAAATGTGTACAGTTGTTAGGCTTAGTTTAGGTTTAGGTGTATGTTGTTATTATTCTGCAGGTGTATAGTAGTTGTCTAAAGATAGTGATAGGTCGGTGTATATCAATGTGTCTATTTTTTGTAAGTATGTATTAGTGTTAAGTGTACAGTTAACTTTGATATGTCTATATACCTTATCCATAATATTGTATATAGGGTGTTCTTATTGCGGGGGGGTGTTAAAACTCTGTAGTAAAGATTAATACTAGCCACTAAGAACACCATGTACAAATTTTATATTTTGGATTTTGTTTTGGACACTTCCTTACTTGTCAATAAAAACCTTTCAGTAGACTGCGCAATTTTCTGTTATATTTATTATATAAATTAGTGTATTGATGCTTCCACTACTGGAACATAGGTCACCTCCCAATCATAAAGTTTAACGTGCAACTAATGCTAGTTGAGTTACGATGTCAGATACACCCTATATATGCATATAGGGTGTATCTGACATCGTAACGCAAACTTCGCGAAAAGGCTAGACCGCATGCCACTAATATAATTATGATAGTCATTTATGTCCTTAATGAACGGTTACAGAATTGACAGTGTTTAAAAAAAGTGTCGGCTGGGCCTTTGAACGTTGCAAGCGTGTGGCCGTGCGGGTTTGTAGGTATGACATTGATCCCGAATGTGAACTCTATTAAATCAGTTGATAAGATAGTTTTTCGAGTTTTGTTTTCATTGCGCTTTTTTGTGTAATTAGCGAAATAATTAATTTTTACTTTAAAATCTTATTGGGTTATAAAAGTATAGCAATTATGAACGGCCTAAAGTGAAAAAAACACTACATATATTTTTTTTTTAAATCATGAAAAAGCCGACGAAAAATTCCACCACTGGGGGGTTCAGTATCATGTACTAGATCCATGGTACTCGTTTATGCGTCGATGTCAGATACACCCTTTATAGAACTTCCCAACATTAACTGTTGGGCATGTGCCCGCCAGACGCGACACCCGTCTCGTCGGAGGATCCTGTTCTTCATTCATGTAAAGACTCAACTTTGTGTAAACTATTTCATCACCACGGCTTTCAAAACGGTGAAGGAAAAGATCGCGAGGAAACCGGCACGTCCTAGGGGCAAAACTTCGAAGACATGTGACATCTAACAATCCTCACTAGACCCACGTCACCGAGAGAAGACCTGATTCCCAGTGTAGGATCCTCTACACAAATACTTTACAACATACACATACATACAATACCGGTTTTTTTTTTTTTTGTTTTGGGACAAACCCGCCACACTTTTCCCAACCACTGCAACTCCTGAAAGCCAGAATCAACAGTGGCGACCGCCAGAAAAACGCCGAGCAATGAAGCTCGACGAGTCCCGGAGAAACGATTCAACTGTCTTGGGTCCCGCAACGAAATTAATCAGAAAAGAATAGCGGAGGAGTAAGAAAAAAGATATTTTTTCCACTTCCCTCCATAACAAGCAGGAGACAGAACAGAACTAGGCCAAACGGCACAAAGGGACATTATTGCAACTGGGAGAAGCCCAGATTGCCAAACACCACGGAATAAAATTTGATTAAGTTAATGGGTCCTAAGTAGGTATTAGCTGTTACAATTGATTCCAATAATAGGTATGGCAAAAGCGCCTGAACGCACGGAAATTGGTTCTAGTTTCTACAGGGTCCGTATAATAAACGACTCCGGATGTAACTTGTACACTATCCAACATAATATTGCGTTCATTCTGCCAAAGAACACACTCCCACAAGATGTGATGTGCGGACTGTTCAAATTCACAGTTCGATGTAGAACACTGACACAAAGGGGAAGGAACAAGTTTAAAAGAATACAGTTTACTTTTAAAGTTGCCATGACCTGTGAGAAATTGGGCAACGCAGTGGTCAACCACCAGCCATGTCTTAGCCAGCCGATCGCCAACGGATGGAAAGAACAGATGGAGGTGCCGGCCCTTGATGGAATTATCCCACCTACTTTGCCATTCGGATAAGAGGTCCTCCCAGACTTCAGTCTGAGGTTTAAATAATCTAGAGATTTTATTAAAGTCGCGTTGTGTAACAAAATTAGTGTCCATGGCCTCCCCCCTCGCGGAATAGTACATTGAAGCACGTCGTTGTACCTCAAGATCGACTGGAAGTACACCTGCCAGTACCGGTAAGGCTTCAGTACTGACCGTTCTATACGCCTTGCATAAAAATATCAATGCCAAACGTTGGCTTTGAAGCAGTTTACGTCGTGCCGCTCCTATGCTGGCCCTATCGGCCCAAACAGGTGCACCGTAGCACATACATCCTAAGTAGGTAGCTCCATATATAGTTTTTAAAGTTAGGAATGATAGACCCCAAGTTGCTTTGGATATTCTAGTTAGGGCATAAAAGTTCTTTTTAGCTTTTTCACCAACTATTTTTATATCTATATATATAAAAGAAAGTCGTGTTAGTTACATCATTTATAACTGAAGAACGGCTATACCAATTTGGCTGAAAATTGGTGAGGAGGTAGCTAAGAACTGGGAGAAGGACATAGGATACTTTCTATGCCGTTCCCCGTCGTTCCTGTGGGAATAAATGAGCTTCTTTGTTTCGACTTTTCCCACACTTTTATGCTACCCTGGTACCTTCCACGTCAAAAAAATATGCACAATAAACCTTCTTTCATGTATTATGATTATTTGATAATGATGAATGAATGAGGTTTATTGTTTCGACTTCTCCTACACTTTTGTGCTACCCTGGTACCTTCCACGTCAAAAAAATATGCACAATAAACCTTCTTTCATGTAATTATGATTATTTGATAATGATGAATGAATGACGTTTATTGTTTCGATTTCTCCTACAGTTTTGTGATACCCTGGTACTTTGCACGTCCACAAACTATGCACAATAAAACCTCTTTCGTGATTTGATAATGATGAATGAGCTTTTTATTGTTTCGATTTCTCCTACACTTTTATGCTACCCTGGTACCTTCCACGTCAAAAAAATATACACAATAAAACCTTCTTTCATGTAATTATGATTATTTGATAATGATGAATGAATGACGTTTATTGTTTCGACTTCTCCTACAGTTTTGTGATACCCTGGTACTTTGCACGTCCAAAAACTATGCACAATAAAACCTCTTTCGTGATTTGATAATGATGAATGAGCTTTTTTATTGTTTCGATTTCTCCTACACTTTTATGCTACCCTGGTACCTTGCACGTCAAAAAATATGCACAATAAACCTTCTTTCATGTATTACGATTATTTGATAATGATGAATGAATGAGGTTTATTGTTTCGACTTCTCCTAAATTTTGTGCTACCCTGGTACCCTGCACCTCCACAAAGTAGGAAACACGTGTCCAGTATTTTTAAGTTAATAATATTATGTACAAAATTTCAAAAAGATATAATGAAAAACCGCAAAGTTATAATAAGCTTGCTACGAGTATTCTACTTGGTTGTCCCAACATAAATATGGTCAAAGATCCGCGCGCGAGCGAGCGCGGTGCGTTGACCTCTAGCGTCAGCTGTTGCGCGCGCACAATACTATGATGATGTATCGTAAGCTGCGTGACGCACTCGGTAACTACACTGTAACAATTTCTAAATGTATTTGGGACAAAATATAACATGGTGTAAAAATTATTGGAATCGATTCAGTTGCTTATTCACTATTTATATATAACTCAAGAACGGCTGAACCGATTTAGCTGAATATTGGTGGGAGGTAGTTAAGAACCCGTCCCCGTCGTTACCGTGTGACGTGACATAAGACATGGTCCAACTCATTCAAAATGTAAGTCAGCAATTCATATACCAAAAATGGTATAACAAAAAGCAAATGACAGCTGAGCATATTCAAAAAAAAGTCTAACCGGTTGAAGCAATCGTTTAAAGCAAAGAATATAAATACTCTCTGCTGGTTTAAAGTTTCTAATAAAAAACCACAAAGCCAACTTCAACTTCAAAATTTCTAATATTGTATTGCTGTGCCATTTATCATCAATAAAAATATCATGCCGTGACCAAGACCATCAAATCTTTCTCGACAAAGCGGTAATGCAAGAGTAAATCGAAACATTCTGAATGAAAGCACTGAAGAAGAGCAAGAAATTGCACGTGCAGAGCGCCGCCTTACTATGACTCGACTTCGTGCTTCTCACTCACAAGAGCAAAGGGAGGCGGCAGTCCGTGAAACTGTTCCGTTGACAATGCCAAATCGGCGAACAAACCTCAGAGATCATCATCATCATCATCAATCTTTTTATCGTCCCACTGCTGGAGACAGGTCTCCTCTCATGCAGAGAAGGATTGAGTGTAATCACCACGCTTGCTCAATGCGGGGTGGCGATTTCAGACTTATAAAGTCCAGGTTTCCTCAAGATTTTTTCCTTCACTTTCAGTCATTGGTGTCCTAGATATTATACTTAGAGAGTACATATCACTTTAGAAAAGTTACATCGATACTTGCCTGACCTGGAATCGAACCCGCGCAATCATACAAGAGAGGCTGGTGTTTTAACCACTAGGCCACCACGACATCTCATAGATCAATAGCTAGATAATTTACGAAGCACAAGTAGAAATTCATTTCTTTCACAAGGTGCTACACTAAATAAATGACAAATAAAAAAATCATGGAATACTTTTTTTTTTTTTTATTTACAGTGTTCCTAATTTAAAAAGTAAAAAATGTGATCATGTGATATTTATTGCCTTTAAGGCGGAACAAAGTTCGCCGGGTCAGCTAGTGTTCGATAAATGAAAAATTCCTTTCTAAGATCATACCAAGGTAGCATACGGATTGCTGTTTTTTAATGGGAACGTTGTTAAATTTAATAGTAGGCAATGATTTAAGATTACCTTTTAGTAGAAGTTGATAGGTTTTATGTGGCGCAAATGCTAGGCGGTTACGATCACCCCACTGAGATATTAAATTTAGGCAAGTATTGGCCAAGTTCTCAAGTCCAGCTCGGGTACTTGACTGAATGAGCAGTAGGCCATCGTCCGCGTAACCAGTAAGTGAACAGCCGCAAGGAAGCGGGATCGCGAGGAAGTCATCAAAACCCAAATTCCATAAATAAGGACCGACAACTGAACCCTGAGGACATCCCATGGTTAGTGTTTTAGTACTAGAAAAATGACCGAGCTTAAGTACCGCGGAACCGTTTATAAAGTAAGAGTAAACGAGATTATATATGTTTCTATAGCAACCGCGGGTTTTTAATTTTAACAACAGCATAGGCCACCAGGCGTTATCAAAAGCCCCAGAAATATCCAGGAAGATCCCAATTACGTACTTGTTTTCAGATTGGTTAACGGTTCTTCTGACAGAAAGCGCCGCGTCGACTGTAGATTTACCTATGGTGAAGCCATATTGATTATTATGGAATTTTGGACCGTTTGGTAGTAAACGTGGAACGATGAGGCGCTCAAGAAGTTTACCCAAAGATGGTAGAAGTGTGATAGGACGATATGACTTCGGATCATCCGGTGGTTTGTCACCACACTTTGGTATTATTCGTATGAAACCGCGTCGCCATTTACGAGGAAAAACGCCTTCAGCAATTCATCGGTTATATACAGTTAAGATGGCATCACCCGCTGTTTTACACGCTTCTTTAATCATCCTATTAGATATTTTATCTTCACCTGATGATTTGTTGACCGGTAGTTTTCTAACAATATTTATAAATTCGTCATTAGATGGTACGTCTGACATTGGTGATTCAGGTGGCACAGGAGCCCACGCTCTAATCTGTTGGTGGTAGTCGCTATCGTTAGCCGGTGAATCATCAGGGATAAGTGTATTAATTAGCACTTCTGTTGTTTCCTCTATGCCTGTGGTATGCTTATCATTGACTTTAATGTTTTGAACGTATGCAAGGTCGACCGATCTGTTAGCTTTAAATTCGTGATATAAGGGAGACCACGGACCCTCCCTGTCAAGTTTATCAACAATTTTTCGCAACAAATTACCCTTAGATTTTTCCACCGATGCTTTGTAGCGTGACTTGGCAACTCTAAAAGCATTTAAAGCGAACGTAAGAAGATCTCCAGTAATCTTTCGGCTCTTGAGTTTATTTAACTGTCTACGCGCTCTGCGATATCTTTTACGCTGTTCAACTAAGTAATCACTCCACCAGTCACATCTACGAATATTGGTCATAGATCCGCGACCAATGGCAATGTCAGCACAGTAGGTAAAGGTTTCTGACATAATGTCAGCACTTTTTTCGGCTGACAGCCCGTCCCGAGTGAATTCTTTGGCGTGACACGCAAAAAGCGAGCCGAAAAATTCCCAGTTCGCGCCTTTACATCTATATCTGAAATTACCGGGAATATGAGACGGATCCTGAACATAACCAGGAACAAATTCGTACACGATCAGGCGATGATCACTACAAGACGCGTCCGGTAGGACACGCCACCTATCCAAACGTACGTCCGCACTTGAAAGTGTGACGTCAATACAAGATTCGCCCATTTGGCTGCAGAAAGTAGGTGGTGCATCAGGGGTATTATGAATCGATAGGTTCATCTCAGCAATGAAATCCTCAACAGCGCAGCGTCGTTCGGTATCGGTGGCCCGAACCTTGCCATACCACAGAGACGATGACGCGTTGACATCCGCGCCAACGATAACTTTGCAGCCCGCGAGTGACCGCAAGACATGACGGAGATTATGTATATGAGGAGTAACAGGATCTGAATATTGAAAGTAACAGCTTACAACGAATACTTTAAAAGAAGCTGATGATACTTCGGCAACCGCACAGTGTGGCGTCATGAGGTCACGTAAAGACGTTACCGTAAAGTTAGAAGACCGCGCAACATAAATTCCGGCTCGTGCCCTGCAATCCAGTTGCACAACACTGTGACGTAAACGTGAGTTTTGATATTGTTCTTGAATGAGTACAAGGTCTAAGTTGTAGTCAATAATTAATTTATCTAACTCTGATGTCGCCACCTTATCGTTGTGAAGGTTTAATTGCCCTATGTTTAACCTATCCATCTTAATTAGTAACTAGTATGCAGGATAAGTTGTTCGAGTTTTAATTTATAGGTACCGCACTGTTCAGATCCACAACGATGCTCAAAGGGCTTTTTATAACGTTTACACGCCGCGCAAACCGGGGTAAAATTTGAATCGCCCATATGCGGGCAAACATTGGTTTCGTGAGCCTCGGAACAGACAGCGCAGGTTGGTGATTTATTAGCGCAATGCTTTTTAACATGACCGAATTGTTGACAATACGCGCAACGAACTACCTCGATATCATCAACAAAACGGCAAGTGGCCCAGTCAATAAATAATTTATCCTTGGTAGTCACAAGATGTTTACGTACCGCAGGTTCAATTTCTATGCCTATCCATTTCCGACCGGTATCGGTAGAACGCCTACGGACTATTTTTGTGGATTTAATGAAATCGTCTTCTTTTATTGGCAACTCATTTTTAATGTTTTGGCGGTATATAGCTTGCAAAAAATTTTTGTCTTCCATTGAGGCGGGAATGTCCTTAACTAATAGACGGGGGCGGCGACCCTTTGGTTTTTCTAAGCGGAGACCGGCAGACTTTATAGCATCTACCGATTCTAATCTTTTTAATTGGTTTTGATTAGCCACACGTAGTACAACTCCCGATTTGGCGGTTTTTTTAATACCGACTATTTGAAACCCATCGTCACTCGGTCTAATCGCTTTCATAAGAGCTTGTTTAGTGGCGGACGATGACGCATAGTCAGCTGATCGCTCTTGGGTCGGATAGGCGACGACACAAGGCAGAGGCACTCTAGATTCAATAGCCGGGGCCACTTTAGACAACCGCAGTTTCAAAGAATCTGCGTACGACATTTTATTGTCCTCATTAACGGTTTTAACGCCGGATTTTAATTTGATTATTTCTAATTCGCGCTCGGTATTAGCAAGCTTTGTTTCGTTACACGAAGATTTTAAAGCTAACAAAGACACGATACTTGTAACTCGTTGAGTCATATCCATAATAGATGATTTATTCGCGACATTTATACGAGAACCGTTATCGTTAACCAGTTCGTTTATTTTGGACAGGTACACAGACGCCTCCGAAACCAAATCGTAATAACTATCACTGTTACTATTGGACATATTTAATGTAGGCGAGGACTGTTCTGGAGAATTAGGTGCTATTTGTAGGCGTTTCGACCTATCATCTACTAATTTGTCGGTCGGAGACATTTCACAAAATAGACGCTTAGCCGTCTGGGTTGGCGGCGACCTAAGTGTTTTATTATTTCTACGAAAAATATCTCCACCACGATCAGGCGGGTCATCATTGTAAGTTGACATAAGTAATTAATAAACAAGAAAACAAATTTAACTTAACGAAAAGAAAATAAAACTAGTGAGAAGAGAAAAAAAAAAAAAAAAAATTACGTTACCCTCACAAAAAAGAAAATAAATGTACTCACCGAGATTGATTGATTTACAGTAATTACAAAAACAAACACTAAAAATAAACTTACGATACCAAAACTAGACACAAATTGAACAACCTAGAAAGAAAAACACCAGCCGGAACTGATAATCGGACACGATATTCGTAAATATAACCGGAGCGTATTAACTTCACACCACACGGCGCGGGGGCGCGAAGGGAAGTGGACAATACCGGTTTGTCGACATCATTATATCGACATGGCAATATCGACATGGCCCCGTCCCTATTACCACTTAGTATATATCTACATATACTCCGGCCGCCTGCGTACGCGCAGGGGTCTAAACAGTCGTTTACTTGGTACGGCGCGGAACGCATGTCGCTTGCTAAGCTACTTTACTTTAAGCTTATGTATTTTTTTTTATTTTTTTTTTTTCTGAGTGAATAGGCTCTTAATAAACTAGCGCGCTTTACCTTCAACGATCGCATCACTGCTTACCATCAGACGGGATTGCGGTCAAGCGCTAGTTTATAATAATTAAAAAAAAAAAAAAAAAAAAAAATACCAGTATTTAAAATCTTAGTGCATTTCGCCGTGACTTTCCCTTTCTACTTCTTTAAATAACTTCCGTGCTAAAAACTATACTGTGCTATTTGTGTACGTGCTATTCTACCTATTGAATATCTTGTGCTTGCTTCCGCTTTTTCTACTCTAGTGCCTTCTAAACATTTGGTGTTAATGTGTGTATGGACGGACTTGAACAATACAACATTTGAAACAGTGAGTCGAACTTTTATTTCCATCCACCGACACCTACACCAGGAATGGGAACATTTCAGGCTGATTATATTAACCTGCGTGATCGAATCAGGAATGAGGAGGTCCGTAGAAGAACGAGAGTAACCGACATAGCCCGAAGAATTGAAACACTAAAGTGGCAGTGGGCTGGACACATTGCCCGTAGGACCGATGCCGCAGCAAAGAGCGCAGTGAAGACGCAGCGTGAGTAGGCCCCCGACAAGGTGGACCGACGACCTAGTGGAGATTCTTGGCAGCGTGTTTCGGCCGAAATGATGATATTAACCTAATCTAACGTCCAAAACTGAAAAAGCTTAGCATTTCTACAACAACGTCAGGTTTGTCAAAGAGTAAACTTTCATCCGATTAAAGTTAAGAGGGACCCTCACGTCGCTGTTTTAATCTACATAATTGCATCACGTACACATATAAATTTTATCTACGTGCAATGTTTACATAAATAAATAATAATAAATATGTTGATAATAAACTTTCGGGCGGACTCTCGATGTTCTGTATTCAAATTAATGGTATTTGAAATAGTTTCTGTGTATCGTACAAAGAAAATTATAGAATACTAGCTGACCCGGCGAACTTTGTTCCGCCTTAAAGGCAATAAATATCACATGATCACATTTTTTACTTTTTAAATTAGGAACACCGTAAATAAAAATAAAAAAGTATTCCATGATTTTTTTATTTGTCATTTATTTAGTGTAGCACCTTGTGAAAGAAATGAATTTCTACTTGTGCTTCGTAAATTATCTAGCTATTGATCTCTGAGATGTCGTGGTGGCCTAGTGGTTAAAACACCAGCCTCTCTTGTATGATTGCGCGGGTTCGATTCCAGGTCAGGCAAGTATCGATGTAACTTTTCTAAAGTGATATGTACTCTCTAAGTATAATATCTAGGACACCAATGACTGAACGTGAAGGAAAAAATCTTGAGGAAACCTGGACTTTATAAGTCTGAAATCGCCACCCCGCATTGAGCAAGCGCGGTGATTACACTCAATCCTTCTCTGCATGAGAGGAGATCTGTCTCCAGCAGTGGGACGATAAAAAGATTGATGATGATGATGATGATCTCTGAGGTTTGTTCGCCGATTTCGCATTGTCAACGGAACAGTTTTACGGACTGCCGCCTCCCTTTGCTCTTGTGAGTGAGAAGCACGAAGTCGAGTCATAGTAAGGTGGTGCTCTGCACGTGCAATTTCTTGCTCTTCTTCAGTGCTTTCATTCAGAATGTTTCGATTTACTCTTGCATTACCGCTTTGTCGAGAAAGATTTGATGGTCTTGGTCACGGCATGATATTTTTATTGATGATAAATGGCACAGCAATACAATATTAGAAATTTTGAAGTTGAAGTTGGCTTTGTGGTTTTTTATTAGAAACTTTAAGCCAGCAGAGAGTATTTATATTCTTTGCTTTAAACGATTGCTTCAACCGGTTAGACTTTTTTTTAAATATGCTCAGCTGTCATTTGCTTTTTGTTATACCATTTTTGGTATATGAATTGCTGACTTACATTTTGAATGAGTTGGACCATGTCTTATGTCACGTCACACGGGAACGACGGGGACGGGTTCTTAACTACCTCCCACCAATATTCAGCTAAATCGGTTCAGCCGTTCTTGAGTTATATATAAATAGTGAATAAGCAACTGAATCGATTCCAATAATTTTTACACCATGTTATATTTTGTCCCAAATACATTTAGAAATTGTTACAGTGTAGTTACCGAGTGCGTCACGCAGCTTACGATACATCATCATAGTATTGTGCGCGCGCAACAGCTGACGCTAGAGGTCAACGCACCGCGCTCGCTTGCGCGCGGATCTTTGACCATATTTATGTTGGGACAACCAAGTAGAATACTCGTAGCAAGCTTATTATAACTTTGTGGTTTTTCATTATATCTTTTTGAAATTTTGTACATAATTATTAACTTAAAAATACTGGACACGTGTTTCCTACTTTGTGGAGGTGCAGGATACCAGCGTAGCACAAAAGTTTAGGAGAAGTCGAAACAATAAACCTCATTCATCAAATAATCGTAATACATGAAAGAAGGTTTATTGTGCATATTTTTTGACGTGCAAGGTACCAGGGTAGCATAAAAGTGTAGGAGAAATCGAAACAATAAAAAAGCTCATTCATCATTATCAAATCACGAAAGAGGTTTTATTGTGCATAGTTTTTGGACGTGCAAAGTACCAGGGTATCACAAAACTGTAGGAGAAGTCGAAACAATAAACGTCATTCATTCATCATTATCAAATAATCATAATTACATGAAAGAAGGTTTTATTGTGTATATTTTTTTGACGTGGAAGGTACCAGGGTAGCATAAAAGTGTAGGAGAAATCGAAACAATAAAAAGCTCATTCATCATTATCAAATCACGAAAGAGGTTTTATTGTGCATAGTTTGTGGACGTGCAAAGTACCAGGGTATCACAAAACTGTAGGAGAAATCGAAACAATAAACGTCATTCATTCATCATTATCAAATAATCATAATTACATGAAAGAAGGTTTATTGTGCATATTTTTTTGACGTGGAAGGTACCAGGGTAGCACAAAAGTGTAGGAGAAGTCGAAACAATAAACCTCATTCATTCATCATTATCAAATAATCATAATACATGAAAGAAGGTTTATTGTGCATATTTTTTTGACGTGGAAGGTACCAGGGTAGCATAAAAGTGTGGGAAAAGTCGAAACAAAGAAGCTCATTTATTCCCACAGGAACGACGGGGAGCGGCATAGAAAGTATCCTATGTCCTTCTCCCAGTTCTTAGCTACCTCCTCACCAATTTTCAGCCAAATTGGTATAGCCGTTCTTCAGTTATAAATGATGTAACTAACACGACTTTCTTTTATATATATAGACTAGCTGACCCGTCGAACTTTGTTCCGCCTTAAAGGCAATAAATATCACATGATCACATTTTTTACTTTTTAAATTAGGCACACTGTAAATAAAAAAAAAAAGTATTCCATGATTTTTTTATTTGTCATTTATTTAGTGTATCACCTTGTGAAAGAAATGAATTTCTACTTCTGCTTCGTAAATTATCTAGCTATTGATCTCTGAGATGTCGTGGTGGCCTAGTGGTTAAAACACCAGCCTCTCTTGTATGATTGCGCGGGTTCGATTCCAGGTCAGGCAAGTATCGATGTAACTTTTCTAAAGTGATATGTACTCTCTAAGTATAATCTAGGACACCAATGACTGAACGTGAAGGAAAAAATCTTGAGGAAACCTGGACTTTATAAGTCTGAAATCGCCACCCCGCATTGAGCAAGCGTGGTGATTACACTCAATCCTTCTCTGCATGAGAGGAGACCTGTCTCCAGCAGTGGGACGATAAAAAGATTGATGATGATGATGATGATCTCTGAGGTTTGTTCGCCGATTTCGCATTGTCAACGGAACAGTTTCACGGACTGCCGCCTCCCTTTGCCCTTGTGAGTGAGAAGCACGAAGTCGAGTCATAGTAAGGCGGCGCTCTGCACGTGCAATTTCTTGCTCTTCTTCAGTGCTTTCATTCAGAATGTTTCGATTTACTCTTGCATTACCGCTTTGTCGAGAAAGATTTGATGGTCTTGGTCACGGCATGATATTTTTATTGATGATAAATGGCACAGCAATACAATATTAGAAATTTTGAAGTTGAAGTTGGCTTTGTGGTTTTTTATTAGAAACTTTAAGCCAGCAGAGAGTATTTATATTCTTTGCTTTAAACGATTGCTTCAACCGGTTAGACTTTTTTTTAAATATGCTCAGCTGTCATTTGCTTTTTGTTATACCATTTTTGGTATATGAATTGCTGACTTACATTTTGAATGAGTTGGACCATGTCTTATGTCACGTCACACGGGAACGACGGGGACGGGTTCTTAACTACCTCCCACCAATATTCAGCTAAATCGGTTCAGCCGTTCTTGAGTTATATATAAATAGTGAATAAGCAACTGAATCGATTCCAATAATTTTTACACCATGTTATATTTTGTCCCAAATACATTTAGAAATTGTTACAGTGTAGTTACCGAGTGCGTCACGCAGCTTACGATACATCATCATAGTATTGTGCGCGCGCAACAGCTGACGCTAGAGGTCAACGCACCGCGCTCGCTTGCGCGCGGATCTTTGACCATATTTATGTTGGGACAACCAAGTAGAATACTCGTAGCAAGCTTATTATAACTTTGTGGTTTTTCATTATATCTTTTTGAAATTTTGTACATAATTATTAACTTAAAAATACTGGACACGTGTTTCCTACTTTGTGGAGGTGCAGGATACCAGCGTAGCACAAAAGTTTAGGAGAAGTCGAAACAATAAACCTCATTCATCAAATAATCGTAATACATGAAAGAAGGTTTATTGTGCATATTTTTTGACGTGCAAGGTACCAGGGTAGCATAAAAGTGTAGGAGAAATCGAAACAATAAAAAAGCTCATTCATCATTATCAAATCACGAAAGAGGTTTTATTGTGCATAGTTTTTGGACGTGCAAAGTACCAGGGTATCACAAAACTGTAGGAGAAGTCGAAACAATAAACGTCATTCATTCATCATTATCAAATAATCATAATTACATGAAAGAAGGTTTTATTGTGTATATTTTTTTGACGTGGAAGGTACCAGGGTAGCATAAAAGTGTAGGAGAAATCGAAACAATAAAAAGCTCATTCATCATTATCAAATCACGAAAGAGGTTTTATTGTGCATAGTTTGTGGACGTGCAAAGTACCAGGGTATCACAAAACTGTAGGAGAAATCGAAACAATAAACGTCATTCATTCATCATTATCAAATAATCATAATTACATGAAAGAAGGTTTATTGTGCATATTTTTTTGACGTGGAAGGTACCAGGGTAGCACAAAAGTGTAGGAGAAGTCGAAACAATAAACCTCATTCATTCATCATTATCAAATAATCATAATACATGAAAGAAGGTTTATTGTGCATATTTTTTTGACGTGGAAGGTACCAGGGTAGCATAAAAGTGTGGGAAAAGTCGAAACAAAGAAGCTCATTTATTCCCACAGGAACGACGGGGAACGGCATAGAAAGTATCCTATGTCCTTCTCCCAGTTCTTAGCTACCTCCTCACCAATTTTCAGCCAAATTGGTATAGCCGTTCTTCAGTTATAAATGATGTAACTAACACGACTTTCTTTTATATATATAGACTAGCTGACCCGTCGAACTTTGTTCCGCCTTAAAGGCAATAAATATCACATGATCACATTTTTTACTTTTTAAATTAGGCACACTGTAAATAAAAAAAAAAAGTATTCCATGATTTTTTTATTTGTCATTTATTTAGTGTATCACCTTGTGAAAGAAATGAATTTCTACTTCTGCTTCGTAAATTATCTAGCTATTGATCTCTGAGATGTCGTGGTGGCCTAGTGGTTAAAACACCAGCCTCTCTTGTATGATTGCGCGGGTTCGATTCCAGGTCAGGCAAGTATCGATGTAACTTTTCTAAAGTGATATGTACTCTCTAAGTATAATCTAGGACACCAATGACTGAACGTGAAGGAAAAAATCTTGAGGAAACCTGGACTTTATAAGTCTGAAATCGCCACCCCGCATTGAGCAAGCGTGGTGATTACACTCAATCCTTCTCTGCATGAGAGGAGACCTGTCTCCAGCAGTGGGACGATAAAAAGATTGATGATGATGATGATGATCTCTGAGGTTTGTTCGCCGATTTCGCATTGTCAACGGAACAGTTTCACGGACTGCCGCCTCCCTTTGCCCTTGTGAGTGAGAAGCACGAAGTCGAGTCATAGTAAGGCGGCGCTCTGCACGTGCAATTTCTTGCTCTTCTTCAGTGCTTTCATTCAGAATGTTTCGATTTACTCTTGCATTACCGCTTTGTCGAGAAAGATTTGATGGTCTTGGTCACGGCATGATATTTTTATTGATGATAAATGGCACAGCAATACAATATTAGAAATTTTGAAGTTGAAGTTGGCTTTGTGGTTTTTTATTAGAAACTTTAAGCCAGCAGAGAGTATTTATATTCTTTGCTTTAAACGATTGCTTCAACCGGTTAGACTTTTTTTTAAATATGCTCAGCTGTCATTTGCTTTTTGTTATACCATTTTTGGTATATGAATTGCTGACTTACATTTTGAATGAGTTGGACCATGTCTTATGTCACGTCACACGGGAACGACGGGGACGGGTTCTTAACTACCTCCCACCAATATTCAGCTAAATCGGTTCAGCCGTTCTTGAGTTATATATAAATAGTGAATAAGCAACTGAATCGTTCCAATAATTTTTACACCATGTTATATTTTGTCCCAAATACATTTAGAAATTGTTACAGTGTAGTTACCGAGTGCGTCACGCAGCTTACGATACATCATCATAGTACTGTGCGCGCGCAACAGCTGACGCTAGAGGTCAATGCACCGCGCTTGCTCGCCCGCGGATCTTTGACCATATTTATGTTGGGACAACGAAGTAGAATACACGTAGCAAGCTTATTATAACTTTGTGGTTTTTCATTATATCTTTTTGAAATTTTGTACATAATATTTATTAACTTAAAAATACTGGACACGTGTTTCCTACTTTGTGGAGGTGCAAGGTACCAGGGTAGCACAAAACTGTAGGAGAAGTCGAAACAATAAACCTCATTCATTCATCATTATCACAAATCATCATAATACATGAAAGAAGTTTTATTGTGCATAGTTTGTGGACGTGCAAGGTACCAGGGTAGCACAAAAGTGTAGGAGAAGTCGAAACAATGAAGCTATTCATTCTCATGGGATCGACGGGAACGGAATAAAAGGTATCCTATGTCCTTTTCCTAGTTTTTAGCTACCCCCCTACCAATTTTCAGCCAAATCGATGGAGCCGTTCTTGAGTTATAAGTGGAGTAACTAACACGACTTTCTTTTATATATATAGATAGTGAATAAGCAACTGAATCGATTCCAATAATTTTGACACCATGTTATATTTTGTCCCAAATACATTTAGAAATTGTTACAGTGTAGTTACCGAGTGCGTCACGCAGCTTACGATACATCATCATAGTATTGTGCGCGTGCAACAGCTGACGCTAGAGGTCAACGCACCGCGCTCGCTCGCGCGCGGGTCTTTGACCATATTTATGTTGGGACAACCAAGTAGAATACTCGTAGCAAGCTTATTATAACTTTTTGGTTTTTCATTATATCTTTTTGAAATGTTGTACATAATATTATTAACTTAAAAATACTGGACACGTGTTTCCTACTTTGTGGAGGTGCAGGGTACCAGGGTAGCACAAAAGTTTAGGAGGAGAAGTCGAAACAATAAACCTCATTCATTCATCATTAATAATCGTAATACATGAAAGAAGGTTTATTGTGCATAGTTTTTGACGTGCAAGGTACCAGGATAGCATAAAAGTGTAGGAGAAATCGAAACAATAAAAAAGCTCATTCATCATTATCAAATCACCGCAATACATGAAAGAGGTTTTTATTGTGCAATAGTTTGTAGACGTGCAAAGTACCAGGGTATCACAAAACTGTAGGAGAAGTCGAAACAATAAACCTCTTTCGTTCATCATTATCAAATAATCATAATACGTGAAAGAAGGTTTATTGTGCATATTTTTTTGACGTGGAAGGTACCAGGGTATCACAAAACTGTAGGAGAAGTCGAAACAACCTCATTCATTCATCATTATCAAATAATCATAATACATGAAAGAAGGTTTATTGTGCATATTTTTTGACGTTCAAGGTACCAGGGTAGCATAAAAGTGTGGGAGAAGTCGAAACAAAGAAGCTCATTTATTCCCACAGGAACGACGGGGAGCGGCATAGAAAGTATCCTATGTCCTTCTCCCAGTTCTTAGCTACCTCCTTACCAATTTTCAACCAAATTGGTATAGCCGTTCTTCAGTTATAAATGATGTAACTAACACGACTTTCTTTTATATATATAAGAAGATATACAACGCCAAATAATAGTTATATTATTACGATATAATTATAAGGCTAGAGTGAATAGGCTCTTAACAGACTAGTGCACAGGTCTCCTCTCATACAGAGAAGAATTGAGCGTAATCACCACGCTTTATTCAATGCGGGTTGGCGATTTCAGACTTACATATGTAAAGACCAGGTTTCCTCAAGACCCTTTTCTTCTCTGTATGAGACCTGTGCCCAGCAGTGGGACAATAAAAAGGTTGATAATGATGATTATGAAACTAGGGCGGTTTACCATCAACGATTGCATCACTGCTTACCATCAGGCGGGATCGCGGCCAAGTAACAGTTTATAACATTGAAAAAAAAAATACGTACACTGACTTGTCTGATGGATTTGTGTAATTGTTAAATAGAAATAATGATGTTGAATAAAGTTTATTTTAGATTAGACATTGGAAATTAGCCGAAGTAAATTTATCACCAGTGTCAGTAAAAAGTATGGTAAAAACTATAATAACCTAATATATATAATATGATTTACATAATATGTGCCTCAACGAAATATTTTTAGTTATCCAACTAGGTAGGTCCCACTTCAAGAAAGAGTTATCTCTTCGAATCCAGCTTGGCTGGGCAGCGTTCGGGAAGCTACGCTACATTTTCTCATCGTCCAAGATACCACAGTGTCTCAAGACTAATGCCTTTGACCAGTGTGTGTTGCCAGTCATGACATACAGAACTGAAACGTGGTCGTTCATAATGGACCTCATACAATGACTCAAAGTCACATAAAGGGTCATGGAAAGAGCTATGTTCAGAGTATCTTCTACGTGTATTGGGATATTGTACGAGTACGTGGAAGCGATGGCCGATGGGGCTATAAGGTTCTGGAGTGGCTGACGTACCTTTTTTTTTGGGATGGGAAATTATCAAATGACTTCTCCCGCGGAGCGGGAGGGCGTGTCAGACTTTTACTGACTAACACCCACCCATGTTTCTCCACATGCCTGTGTGACGGCCAGGGCCACGTACCTTAAGACGCAACGTAAGGAGAGTGATGTGGAGACCCTCTACGACCAAACACCCGACATAACAAACATTTGGCGCATCGTACCCGGCACACATCGCAACACAACTGCTCAAACCCGTCCTCCGTACGGCTTCACCAGACATCATGCCGGAACACGAACGTAACACACAAAGGTTAAGTGAGCTATCATGCAATGTTAGGGATTCACGCTATTGGCAATTCTAGATTCTAAGGCAATAAGGTTCTGGAGTGGTGGCTATGTACCGGAAAGCGCAGCGTAGGGAGGCCCCCAACGAGGTGGATCCATGACCTAGTAAAGGTCGCGGGAATCCAATGGATGCGGGCAACACAAGACCGGTCATTGTAGAAAGCCTTGGTGAAGGCCTTTTACAGCAGTAGACCTCTGTAGGCTGAACAAAAAGAAAATGATTAGTCGTTTAGCCGTGAGAAGGTGATTGATACATACAAACAACGTTTACTTTCATATTTCAAATCATCATCATCTTCCTTTTCATCCCACTGCTGGGCACAGGTCTCCTCTCATACAGAGAAGGCTTGAGCGTAATTACCACGCTTGCTCAATCCGGGTTGGCGATGTCAGACTGAAAGCCCAGGTTTCCTCAAGATGTTTTTCTTCACCTTGTAATCAGTCATTGGTATTCAAGATATACTTAGAAAGTACATATTACGTAGTACATTATCAAGTTTTTCTCGGTGGTAAGCCATAACATCGGCCGCCGGCAGAAGTAACCACCCACCCGACAAAGCCTTGCCGCCAAGCGATTTGTCGTGTTCCGGCATGATGTTGGGTGAAGCCTTACGGAGGACGGGTCTGAGTAGTTGTGCTGCGATGTGTGCCGGGTACGATGCGCCAAATGTTGTTGTGTCGGGAGTTTGGTCGTGCAGGGTCTACAGATCAATCTCCCTTTGGCGCAGCATCGTTGGTCGTGTGGTCGGGTTTAACATTGTATCACCTCGCTTAACTGCCGTCTTCCTTCCTATTCGCTCAGTTTTTCTGAGTGAATAGGCTCTTAATAAACTAGCGCGCTTTACCAGAAACGATCGCATCACTGATTACCATCAGGCGGAACTGCGGGAGTTTAATATTATTTAAAAAAAAAACATATTAGTTAGAAAAGTTACATTGGTACTTGCCAGACCTAGAATCAAACCCGTACACTCATACTTGAGAAGCTGGTGTTTTAACCGCTAGGTCACCACGACTAATTATTTATTTCAAATATTACATCATTTCCATTTTTATACAAAGTTGACTTCTCAACAAAACCCAAAAAAAAAACTTAAGCTAAACAGAAAACATTTCCATAATGTAATCAAAGCTAATACAAAAATCTTCTTAAAACGAACATGAATAAAAGTGTATTCAAAAACAAAAGTACCCGGATAAAAGCAGCAGAGTACAATCGATAAAGCCCCTGTCCATTGAAGGGGGGGCTGAAATCCTATGTAAAAAATAAGCTAGTCAAACGACAGTATCTGTATATTATCGCGAAATCCTAAATCCAGCCAATAAAATTAGTCCGTTCTTCTGTTCAGCGCAGTGTTGTAGAGATGTCGATGAATCTTTTGATTTATTTAAACGCCCTTGACATAACGGAATGTTCGAAGCGTACTTAGTTTGTATAATTAAAGTTACGAAGTAGCTATCAGCTCAAGATTCTGCATGGACTGAATCTCTCCTTACTCTTATACATTAAGTTTCTTCTAAATGGTCAAACAGGCACTACAGTTTCACCACACATCTCTTTAACACAAATATAATGATGTACATACAAACTACAGTAAATTACACTCCACACAAACCTTACAAGTAATTTGGCATGTTTTCGTTAGTTTAAATATTGTTTAGACTAAGCTGACTCGAAAACTGATTTAACAGCTAGTGCACAGTATCTTTAACACCGAAATAACTAGATCCCACGACACAGGATATCCTTGTGTGGGTTCTAACGCTACTTCATTGCACGGCATTTATTCGCCTGTTCATATTTGCCTGGTATGCTTATCTTGTCAGCAAAATGTGTCTATATAAATTTTGTTATTATTTTCTTGTTTAAAAGATATTTACGCATATATAACATTTTTAATATAAGTATTAAAATATATACATATGAAAACATTAAAAAAAAAACGTAACCCACCAGTATCGGAAACAAGGTCCAAGCTACCAGGTCAGGGCTCCAGAGCGAGGAACCTCCTGTCAATGCAAGCTATGTCCAGAAGTACCGCTTTCTGAATCAAGCCCTTGATTCAGCTGCATAACGAGAGCCTTCTGATGTGTTGGTCGAGGCTTTTGGGTATTAAGCCAGTGGCTGTCATGACAATGGTTGTTGAATCCATAACCCAGATGTCGACAATCTCGCGAGCCAAGTCAAGATACTTGGTTTGTTTATCTTTTTCTGGGTTTTCACGAGGGTTTCATCATGTGGGATGGTTATGTCAATAATCCTTGTACGCTGCTCTGATCAATCCACCATCAATACTATGCTTATTGGCAATAATAGTCCTTTCTGTATTAATGAATCGATCACACTACAATGTAAATTGTGATATTGCACTTATAGTACGACACCTCTGATTCCACAAGGTTGTATTTAAGAGCAAGTTGCAGATGAATTTATCGACAATCGCTGTCCGTCGACATTTCCTTTAACACTACCACGTCCCCTCTCTATTCCTTTATCGGAGTATAGCCAATTGGCGCAACGCCCCCGTGACGTATTACACTACATTCTTCTAGCTCAAGTTCCTGATACCTATTTATTTTGGACGCCCAAATCCAAGTGGATTTTCGGCCCCATACGGTTATTGTAATTTCAGCTCGTACTGCATATTTTGGGGGAGAAAAACGGGGGTGGTTAGAGGCAATTTTCTTCAAATTTATCTTTTTTTTGTAATGGGATAGAATTTAGGGACGATAACCTAATTGGTGCAGTTAATTAAGGTAATTAATTGTCGTTTAATATGTGGTTTATTGCTTGTTCAAGTACTTTGTTTAACAATAGGAAATTAGATAAAGCTCAATGTTGTTAAGGCAGAAATAATAGTTTTACAAAGACATTTCGGAAAGGTTCATGGTTAGGTCATAACAGACATACAGAGTCGTCCGATAAGATTAAGCAGCGCGTGCCGCGGCTAGCCTGTGGATGAGTGACCATCTTTATGCAATGTAATTTTTTCTTTGATGAGGCTGATGCTCTGATAGCCTCGATCTGATCAACTGCATCGTATTCCGTTGTTGGATGTCGAACACTGCACCAGTGAGATTCAGATCCCACTTCCGACGTCAGCGACGGCGGCGGAGCGATAGCGTCGTCACCACCTTTGTGTGATGGTAAGGGCTTGATTGCGTAGATAGCGTTTTGAATATAAGCAGGAAGTGTAAATATACATATCTTCCAATCGTGACAATAACAATTTAAATAGGCAAACCGGCAATTCGGTCCGGAGAAGTGCCCTGGTCTTAAAGCGAAATGACCGTTTGATAATCCCCATTTTCCAAAATGACTCTGGACACGTGCCGCCATTACAAAATAACGTCACAGCGTTTGCTCCACTACTATATAAGTCAAATGAGCAACTATTATTAAAATGATACCGTTATCCACGACATATGTAAGAAAAGAAAACGAGTCATAGTGCGGACTCATGTCATTTAATCATCAACATTTCAACCAAAAGTCGTTCACTGCTAGACATAGGCAATCAATTCGACTGGTTTCGTGCTTCTCGCATCCAACACGTTCCTACGGCCTTCATAAGGTCCATCGGTCAATCTTGTGGAAGGCCTTTAAAAGCTACGCTTTCCAGTACGCCATTGCCACTTCAAAACCTTTCGGCCCCAACGGCAATTTGTTCTGAGAACAATATTGTGATTTCATTTAGTTTATAAAATGTTACCAAGAACAGTGAACACTAAAAGAGAACTTTTTGACTGTAGTGCCATTTTTTGTACAAAATTCCGCGAACAGCTAAATACAATTTTATAACAATCTCCAATTTTCGGTACCTACCTTTTAACCTTTTATAAAACCTCTGTAAGGACATTTTAGTACAGTTACAAGAAAACCTCTCGAGCACACTGTGACCTATTAATTTAAGCTAGAAATTAAATTTTACTACGTACAGATGGGCGGACAAAGGATTAATAAGGTTTTTGGATGCGAAACTTGGGTTCCGCCTGAGGGACTGTAAAAAAACCCCAAATACTAACCAAAGGGGACCAGGGGAGAAGAACGGCCAAGGGGAGGAGTTAATATTTTATATTCATCTTAAGGTGAGTGCAAATTGGAGCATTTCTATGAAACAAATTCGAGTAAATTGAATAAGCCACAAGATCTAAAATACAGTATCGACTATGATGTTTCAAATCGTTAACAACTCTCAAGGACTCTACGAGACAGTCTCCTCCTAGTGTGCAGTCCACGAGTTAAAATACAGAATTATGTCTCCCTTGTAACATTATTTTTTCAAGTAGCTTATTTGTACTTAGTTATAAGGAAATGTAAAACCAATATTTGGTTAATACACGATTTACTACAAATACACAATTAAAGAATTCTGTTTTTGGTTGATAATTTTCAATGACATGTTCAATAAAATATTTCTATGAGTGAGGTTACAAGGTACCAGAAACGGCACTATCTTAGCAGTGTTCTTAATCTCTGATAATTTCTATTCCATCGTCATTTCATCCATTATTTACGTTTGTGAAATATATTCTAAGTTAATTTTTGAATGACCATTTATATCAAAAAGGCTTAGTACATTTTAGTTGCAATGGAATTAGAAGTTTGTTAAATAATCTCTAAATTTGATACTAAATATTATATAGTGTCTGATTTTTCGACGTGTTCTTTTAATTTAACTGAATATCTATGGTCAAAATATTCTACACTTTCGAAATGCATTCGTGAAAACGATCATGCGATTAAAGTTCACTAAATAGCCATTGTTCAATTCGACAAACTGTACCTAAGAATATTTCGATGTTAAATATTACAAATGAATTAATTCTTCAGTTTGTCCTCGCCCTAACACCAGGAAAATTAATTGTACAAAATATATTACATTTAATATGTTATGAAAGAGATCAAAAAAACCTGAGGGTAGACAGCCCTTACAATTTTTGAAAGCAAGTGGATAAACTGAAATTTGATAAAGAAAAATATGGACTATGATGAAAACTGGAAAGAGATTAAACTTAACAAATGAAAACAGGCCTTGAATAAAATAAGTACCTAAGTAAATTGGACTAATTGAGAATAATGGAAGGGTTCAATAATAAATTATGTTTTTATTTTTTATTTTGCCCTCTTCGACCCTTATTGCTCTTGAATAAACAGACTATTTCTTTATGATTAACCCATTTCTCGCGGATCCTCTACAAAATAATGACCTATGAAAATTAAGATATCAGAATATCAAATTACAAGTAGCTCGAAGCTTTGGTGAACTGGTTACGGCGGACCGCTAGATGTAACTTTGAAAGGCCTGGGAACCAAGGGACTTGTCACTTGGTTCTCACTTTTGTCACTTCACTTTACTTTTGTCGGTCTCCGTGGCGCAGCGGTCAACATGCCTGCCTGCGACGTGGAGGCCCCGGGTTCGATCCCCGGCCAGGTCGTGATGGAAAACGATCTTTTCCTGATTGGCCTGGGTCTTGGATGTTATATAGTATCGTTGAGTTAGTATCCCATAACACAAGTCTCGAACTTACTTTGGGGCTAGCTCAATCTGTGTGATTTGTCAAAAAAAAAAAAAAATCTTAAAGGTCTCAAGAATCCGCTGAATGCGAGAAGCCCAGAACCGGGCGCAGTGGCGTTGCTTGGGAAAGCCCAATCAACATGTCAAGCAGTGAGTGGATTTTTCAATTGTTGGAGTGACTTTTTATCTGACCGGTTATTTGGTTAAAACGAATCCCGTTGATAAAACTGGTTTTCCGACATTCGCGTTCCTTTCTACAACGGGACCAAAAGAGATTTTATATGTACAGAGAATAGAGCTTAACTCCCACATTCGTGGCGGTCTTCGTGTCCGTGACATAGCTGACAAACTGTAGCAGTGTTGCCTACGCTGGTACCGCCACGTCTTATGCAAACATGCGTAACACGTGCGTACGTGGGTAACAAATATCTTGCCATGACGCCTCTGCCGGGCCAGAACAAGCGATCAAAGAAATGCTGGCTTGACATTGTAAGAGATAATATGCGTGCCAAGAATTTCTTGTCACAGGATGCTAAAGATCGCGTGAAATGAAGGAGAATGTGCAGGATGAGGCATGATGCAACCGGGATAAATGCTAAGATGATTATGTTTTTACAGTAATACTTACATTTTGAATACTGTTGTTACGGGCTAGGAGTATTAAAATGCTGGTTAAGGGTTGCGAAGTTTATAAGCAACGAAGGTACAGTTGATAGTCGGCAATGACAAGTAGAACGTAGCTGATGTCGCAATGAAGTCTTCCTGGTGTCCACAAATTCCTTGTCGTACACACACAACAACACCACAGAAGCTACTTCACGTATTCTTTAAAGTTCTCGTAGCAGTTGTCGCTGTAGATGTTCCCAACACGGATGTCTCCTGGGTAAAAAAAATTATTCTATTTAGTCCGTCATTCTGATTATAGAAAAATATTGGATACGTATATTTTGCTTTATCAAATCAATAAAAATTGATAAATATAAAAGGCATCAAAGATCAGAAGTGGTGGCTGGTGACGTCACTCCTCGCTGCTGCTGTTTATATGAAAAAAGAAAAAAATACGTGTCTAGTATTTTTGGAAATCTGACTGACGGACCAATTAGTTTTGTTTAGTCAACTACACTGTTACTGCTTCTTTCTTATGACTGGTTTCGCTTCGATACACAAATGCAGACTGACTCATCCGCTGAGTCACGCCGCTTTATATGTGCAAGCATATCGAACGTTCGAGAACTATCTGGAAGTAATAATAATAACGTTCGATTCTCCAGTACTTTCTTGTTTACAATAAGTAAGTAGTTACAGGTGCCTCAAAGGAGACAAAGTTCCAGTAATTTAGATGTCGACCTTTCGTTGTCAACGTTTGATGAAACCTATGTCGTTAAATAGATCAGCTTAGGCCTAGCAATGGATTTTTGATTGTACCTCTACAATGTCTAGGTCTCAAGATATATAGCTTAAAAGTTACGTAAGACATGTCACGCAATATTAAACCATTGACATTGATATAAGGTGCATTCGTAACAATATTTATGTAACTGGAAGAAACTTCAGCAATTTTTCAAACACCTCAAAAACTCCAGTACTACAGGTATTAATGACCTCTCATTGAGTTTAATACCCCAGTTCCGATCATTAGAGCTTTCCAAATCTTCTCGAAGTGAGGTTATATCCAGTGTTCGCTGGTCACCGATTGATGGCACTCAGCAGTCGCCAAACATTCTCCGTAGAAATATTGAGGCTATTTATAAAGGAGACGGTTTAAGTTAAGAGCGGTTAGATAAGAGAAAGTGTGGCAGTTCAAGATTAACGGCTTGTTCAACCTGGATTACGATTTTGTAACCATATCGCTGCGAAGACTTAGGTGAAGTGAGAGTCGAGTGAGATGTCATTCCAAATAATGCTTAGTTATTAATACTATTTACGACTCACTCTATACTCATTCGACCCAATTTTTCACGGTGAGATTTAGGCAAGCGATAAAGCGGATATCGTAGCGGTGCTCCGCGCGCTAAGGCGGTTTACGCGCCTGTCCGCACGGATGGTTTTAATACGGTTTTGACCACTTTGTTCACAGACACTGGCAAGAATGTTCTGATCTTCGTCCTGCACGAACGTTGATCCAGGCGGCTATGCGGTGCTCCGTTTGTGAGGAGCCGCTCCACCGCGTGAACGGTAGCGCGGAGGGGCGGTGGCGGTGAGAGTACCGCTCGACCGCTAGGTCGGTCGGTGTATGCGTCAAGGATCTACGGATTTATTAGAGGTCAATGCGACATGAGATCCACTTCACCGCCTACCGCGGCGGTGCGCGATGCCGTGTGTTAATCGCCTTATACAGAGTGGTGCTGACAATACGACAATAAGTTAAACATCGTGTACTTCAACCAAGGTGGGGGAACCCCACCGATCCCCATCACACATGGTTGTGTACACGATGTTGAGGTACACATGGTTATCTTTGCTTCCGCCACCGCTCCTCCCTTGAAACCTTATAAAAAAGTCTCCGCAAAAGGGTTCTGTAATCTTGAGCGTGTGTGTTTTATTTGATCGCGTGTCGCACAGCTTATGGCTTATGTTTTACAAATATCGGCGTCAGACTGAAGGTTACTGAGACTTTCTAGTTTCGGATGTGGGTTTTGAAAAATTGGGGGTTCACAGTTATTTTTATTCTTCCTTTTAACGCAACTTTATCGTTATTTGGTTTGATTTTCGGTATTGTTAACTTAGTAGGGCCTACGTAAGGTATTGATTTGGCAATTTTATTACTTAAACCGTGTTTTAAAAACAATAATTTAATATAAAATATCTCATCTAATCTCACTAATCTGTAAATATAGCTCAGATTTATTTTCTAAATATTTTCTATGATCTTTAGTCTAGACATTTAAAAAGCTTAAAATTTAGCTTTTATGGGCATTAACTCAGAATAACAATATATTTCTTTCATAATACAAATGGGATCATCTTTGGAAAATATACATATATGGACTTGATTAAAAATTTCAGGTTTGCTTACAGGTAGAATACCACTGTATTCTACCTGTAAGCAAACCTGAAATTTTCAGTGACTTATAGCCTAAGTCACTACTTAGGTTATAATTCATTGTATTCTTTTTATTATTGTTAAGTTATCTTAACTTTATTTTTTTCATGACATAATTAATTGCTTGGCCACGATCCCGCCTGATGGAAGCAGTAATATAATTGTAAATGGTAAAACGCTCTAGTTAATTCAAATCTATTCACTCTAGCACACACTTAAATTGTAACCAGACGGGAACACCTCCGCTGGCAAATTGTTCCAGTACGTGATATAAAAGATGAAGCGAAACGCTTCGTCCAGATCGTAATGGTGTCAGCAACGTAAGAGTGGAGACTTGTAGTAAGACGGTAGGTACATCCTACGATGGAATGGTGATGGCGGTATGAAATCATATAATATCCATGTACATTGTACATCCTATAGAATACCGAAACCTATTATGTTGCCACTGTTGGGACATAGTAACACTTTCTTTTGGTGAGAAGGAGTGGGCTGTAATCTACCAAGCTGGCCCATTGCGGGTTGATACATGTCACATGTCTTAGATATTTTTTTGGCTCTAGGTGATGACGATTTCCTCACGACGTTTGCCTTCACCGTTTCGAGAGCAGTTGTGATGAACAGCTCCTAATGGGATCCCGCCGACGCCACAAGGCCATCGCTGCTCTAAAAAATGCCTTTAAAAATAATGTATTTTTAGAAAATTAACGCAATTTTGAAGGACTTATTAACTGTCACAAAATTTTGCTTTTTGATCTTTCCAGTAATACAAATAGGTAACAAATATGGTACTTAATAGATACACAGATAAGTACAAGATCATTAGAGCCAAGAAAAACAAAGTAGCTTTTATCAAAACAAACATTGTTCAACACTAGATTTTAATATACCCTCCATTACACAAAATCACCGAGTGATAGTGTAAAACGATCAACAATATTTCACCTCTGCTATACCCAAACTACAAATCCACTTAATATTAATCTCTGCCACAAATTACGTGTTAGATCCTAAGTCTTTCATGTCTACGTAATATTGGCCAAAATTGCTGAGGTTCAAACGGTTTTCGCAAAGATTTATGACCAATAAGATGGGCTGAACTATAAGCCTAGTTTGTATAGTAAAGGAAATCAATTGTTTACCAAATTGGCTACTATCTTACAATGTCCGTATATTCAAATCATAACTATGACAGTTTTTTTTCAGTCACTATTTTTTTTTATCTTTTAAGAAGAATATAGGAAAATTACGTATAATGAAAGTGGATAGTACATATTCACACCTTTTCAAGGTAAATGAATATCAACTTTATTTCAATGTCAATTAAGTTTATTTTAGAGTGACTAGCAGTATTGAAAAGTTATAAAGAAGTTATTCTTTATTATGTAGAAGTTTAAGTTGTTTTTTCAAAAACTTAAATTTGTTTACATTTATGGCACAATCAAGTGTTAATTTGATTCGCGGGTTAGTTACTTGTATGTTCATAACCATAAATGTAATTAAAAATTTAAGTAAAACAAAGGGAGAATAAAGCAGTGATGTCTCAGCCATAACTCCCCAACTTAAGAGTAGTAGGTAAGTTGATCGTGGTACGAAACTACCAGGCATTATTTCATCACCATTGGAGGGTAAATACCATACTCGCCGCTCTTGAAAGGTGGGTGGGCGAGCGTAGTTTAATTTGGCTTACTAATAAGCTTCCAACGTTGCTGCCCGTTGAAAGTACTATCAAATATCTCCCACTGGGGCAGCATCGTTGTCCGTGTTGTTGGGTTTAACATTGCGTCACCTCGTTCCACCGCCGTCTTCCTTCCTATTCAGTCAGTTTTTTTTTTTGTTTCACGCGTTGCCGTCAACAATTGCATCACTGCTTACTATCTGGCAAAATTGCAGTCGAGTACTAGTGTATAATAATTATAAAAAAGCTTTAAGCTGGGGGCCATTTACATATGTATACGTTATTTTATATTTCACCCCAGCCCTTAACCGACTTTTACAGTCTGTCTGGGAAGAGAAGCAGCACATTCTTTGATTTTCCATTTCTCTCAGACCAGCATGAAAGTTGAAGAAAGAATCATAAGAAAGCTCAAGGTCGCATAGAGAGCTATGGAGAGGGCTATGCTAGGTGATCGAATCAGGAATGAGGTGATTCGTAGAACAATGAAAGTCGCCGACATAGCCCAGCGGATTAGCTCTCTGAAGTGGCAGTGGGCGGAGCACATAGTATGTGGAGCTGATGGCCGATGGGGCAGAAAAACTCCTGAGGGGCGACCACGTACCGGCAAGCGCAGTGTCGTAGATCACCTGGTCAAAATCGCACGGAAGCGCTGGATGCAGGACGCATCCAACCGTTATTTTTGGAAGTCCTTGAGGGAGGCCTATGTCCAGCAGTGGACATCATGTGGCAGATATTATGATTTCATCATCATTTATTTCAATACGTTGAAGGAAATCATCGTGAGGAAATTGACACGTTCTAAAACCAGAAATTCGGAGACACGAGTGTGATGTTTACCAACTCGTATTAGGCCCGCGTGGTGAATTACAGCCCATTTTCTGTCAAAAAGAGTATTCCTGTATTCTAGCTGTGGCAAAACGAAAGGCTGATTATGTTAAAGGGAATATTATCAAAACCAATGAGCTGTTTTAATAATTTCTAACTAGAAATTATTATTGTGGATATCCAAATCTATATGTTATTCACGTCAACATAGTCTTCATAATATTTTGATCACCAGTAGCCTATAGCAGTCCACTACTATCATATCATAAGATAATAAGCATCTGTTGCATGCCATTTAACTCGATTTTTTATATAATTCCAGATACACTCTCCCACACACACCCCCCCCCCCCCCCACACACACACACAAAATCGCACACTCACGCGTCATCAAATATCTTACTTTCGTAATTTATCGACGTCAACGATGAGATCGCCCAATTAGAAACTATAAAAGTGTAGATGATATGTTGTGGTACCTAAATGAAAATCTATGAAAAATATCAGTCATAAAAGGGAAAGAAGATGGGAGAAAAATAAAGCGTTTCATACAACAAGGCAAAAAAAAAAATGCGGAACAATACTTACACAGTTCTTGTAAAAACATAAAATAAGATAATCACTAATACAAATAAAAACGTTTGTTTCGGGTTACATTGGCCCATAGATATATGTTTTACATTTATATAAAATGCCTCATAATAGGGGTTGATCGTGCTTATCAGCAATCACCCTCAAGGGGCGGTTGCTACTGCCCCGCAATCTGAAGAGAAAAGACGCATTCTTCAAACAAGAATTCCATTTATTTTTATAAAACTAATTATATTTTTATTACTAATCTAAAGGCAATAGAAATTCACATTCTGTGAAACTTTTAATATCTGCTAGGTATACATACACCCATCATTATCATCATCATCATTATCAACCTTTTTTTTTATCGTCCCACTTCTGGGCACAGGTCTCCTCTCATACAGAGAAGGATTGAGCATAATCACCACGCTTGCTCAATACGGATTGGCGATTTCAGACTTAAAGTCCAGGATTCCTCAATATGTTTTCCTTCGCCTTCAGTCATTGGTATCCAAGATATACTTAGAAAGTACATATAACTTTAGAAAAGTTACATTGGTACTTGCCTGACCTGGAATCGAACCCGCACACTCATACTTGAGAGGCTGGTGTTTTAACCACTAGGCCACCACGACTTTTTTTTTTTAAATAATTATAAACTAGCGCTTGACCGCAATCGCGCCTGATGGTAAGCAGTGATGCGATCGTTGATGGTAAAGTGC
Organism: Sesamia inferens; assembly: GCA_037179545.1. NCBI lineage: Eukaryota > Metazoa > Arthropoda > Insecta > Lepidoptera > Noctuidae > Sesamia > Sesamia inferens. The sequence continues at coordinate 9,857,029 of CM073949.1, forward strand.
GCTAGTTTATTAAGAGCCTATTCACTCAGAAAAACTGAGCGAATAGGACGGAAGACGGCAGTTGAGCGAGGTGATGCAATGTTAAACCCAACAACACGACCAACGATGCCAAAGGGAGATTGATCTAAAGACCCTCCACGACCAAACTCCCGACACAACAACATTTGGCGTATCGTATCCGGCACACATCGCAGCACAACTGCTCAGACCCGTACTCCGTACGGCTTCACCCGACATCATGCCGGAACACGACAAATCGCTTGGCGGCTAGGCTTTGTCTGGTGGGTGGTAACTTCTGCCGGCGGCCGATGTTATGGCCTACCACCGAGAAAACACAAACCGACTTACACCCATCACGGATCCTTATTGAGTTAATCTTGAAAATATCCAGTTGTATCTATTCAAGAGGCTTTATGAGGTTATAGGGGGTAATCTCTGAATCTACTATACCCATTTTGAACATTCTTTTATAAAAAGCCACCTAGTTTGTGGGTTTAATTAACCTGAAACACGAAAAGACTTTTGGCGATTGGCAGTCGAATTTTGTCACAAGTAAAACTGTTTACAGGCTAAGGAAAGGGGTGGGATAGTACACATTTCATCATCATCATGTCAGCCATAGGAAGTCCATTGCTGGACATAGGCTTCCTGGCGCCTGCATCCAGCGCTTCCCTTCGATTTTGGTCAGGTCATCCGACCTGCGCTTGCCGGTACGTGATCGCCATTCAAGAGCCTTCCTGCCCCATCGGCCATCGGCTCTACGTGCTATGTGCCCCGCCCACTGCGACTTCAAAGAACTAATACGCTGGGCTATATCGGCGACTTTTAGTATTCTACGACTATCCTCATTCTGCATTCGATCACGTGGAGAAACATCTAGCATAGCCCTCTCCATAGCTCTCTGTGTAACCTTTGGCTTTCTTATGGCACACACATTAAATACTATTTTGTTTTATTTATTTGGGATAAAAAACAGTTATTTTTGTTACAAAATTAATAATCGACTAAGTTATAATACATAGGTAGTAATCAAACATAACCCACGCCAATATCCACGGAATCATATTGATTTTACAAGAAATAAGGAAATTTTAATCTACGATTAAACTCCGCTGACATACTGACGCATGGATAAACAACAGAGGCTAGTAATAAAGTTTCCTTTGGAATCCTCTCAATCGTACGAAACTCCAAAATCGAGTCCTAAGCTTGCTAACGAGTACCAGGCAGTCATAAATTAAAAGAGGCTTTAACACTACACGCATTCAAATCAATGAAACATCAAAAAAATTCACCACTCAATTTCTCGGAGGCAAAAAGTAAAGTAAGCTTTCCATAGCTCGCATCGTATGGTAACGAAGGCAGAACAAAAGCCCCCATCCCCAATCACGGCTGTAAGGGAAGTATCGTCTAATTGGTCACGCGTACCCTCTCAATACAAGAGTTGGGGAATGTAGGATTTCATATTATACCAACCCTATTAGTGTCACTATGTTTACGATATTTGTTTTTGGTTTTCCTTGTTGGATATATACGAGTATCTAGATAATGGCATAAATTCTCTTATTCACAAACTAAACAAATTTTAAGTTAAATCCATATTTTTTTTTTCTATTTCATTAAGAAAAGGATAGGATTTTATTTAATCCTGTCAAATTAAAATACTCCATCGACAATTTAGACGCAATTATAAACATGGCGACCAAAAATACGTCAAGTTACGTTAGGAGCGAATTAGTTTGACAGGTCTAAACAAACATTTTATTTTCTGTCCTTTTCTTAATTTTTTTAAAACTAAGTTCCTTTTCTTAAAACTGTACTTTATTGTTCAGAGATTGCGGTTATTATTCCATGAACTTAAAGAGATGTCTAAACGTCTGCCCCAGCTCGGTTAAAGTAATAGGAATTTCACATTTACACGTAATCTATACTAATATATAAAGCTGAAGAGTTTATTTGTTTGAACGCGCTAATCTCAGAAAGTACTGGTACGATTTGAAAAATTCTTTTTGCGTTGGATAGTTCATAGATATTATAGGCGAAATTATGCTTACACTTAGCCAGGATATAAGCGGGTTTTTTGCGTGTGGCACACACAATAGCAGTCGACCGTAAAACTCTTAATATTCACATCCATTACTTCATAAGTTAGGAAAATTTGTTTGTTCAACAAAATAAATACAGCAATAAACGTGGCTGAACTGTCAAAATGAAAGGCCAAGGTACGGTTGCCATTTTTTTTTTTTTTTGTTGCGCAACTATCTCGCAGGAATACATATATTCTATGTAATATTGTATCTAAGTAGGTACGTATCCACAGAATACCCCTTTTATTCCATCCAAAGGCTGTCAAAGTCACACAAGAGGCGACCGAAAGAGCTACATACCTTTGGAGTTTCTCTGCGCGATTGAATCTAAAATAAGGAGATCCGCAGAAGAACCAAAGCCACCGACATAGCTCTTCGAGTCGCTAAAATTAAGTGGCAGTGGGCGGGGAACATTACTCGTACAACCGATGGCCGATGGGGCAGTAAGGTTCTGGAGTGACGGCCACGTACCGGAAGACGCAGCGTAGAGAGACCCCTAACAAGGTAGACCAATGACGTGGTGGAGGTTGCAGGAAACCGATGGATGAGGGCAACACAACACTGTTCATCATGGAAAGCCTTGGGCCAAAGGTTGTCATTAAAAGTTCGCTTTTAGGAATACCACCGTCCATTGTGTCACCAAAAGTTTGTAAAATCCATACTAGTATAATTATAAATGCCAAAGTAACTCTGTCTGTCTGTCTGTCCGGCATTCACGCCAAAACTACTGACCCGATTGTAATGAAATTTGGTACATAGATAGTCTAAATCCTGCGAAAGCACATATGCTATTGTAGGCGCCCCAGTAAAGCACGTACATCTACCGCGCATTTGTCACGGCTTATCCAACAAACAAGGTCGGCTTATACCACAAGCAAATCAATCTCCGACCACACTCTGGTAAATCTACGGGACTTACCTTGGGACTCAGTGTGTTCCGTCCGCAGGTCTCGGAGAAGTCGACGCGCGCGCCGACTTTGCAATGACGTCCGATGTCTTCAAATACGTCGACCGTCCCATACCAGTCGACACATTAAGTTCCCTTAATAGGGCACCAAAGCTCACCAACGTAAGAAGTTATTTAGCAGTGTCAATCACGCCCGACAAAGAAATGAAATGAAATGAAATGAAATGAAATGAAATGAAATGAAATTTATTAAAAACATAGAACAACAACAATAATTAATGTACAAAAAATCTGTTTGTATAGTAATAAAAATCTTAATAATAAGAATCGTAAAAGCTAACTTACTGTAGTCTAATACATAATATAAGTCTTTAAAGTTACGATCTAAAACTAATGTTGGGACCACCCGAACTAGGTTTATTTAAACCTGTGTTTCAGGCTATCATCAGCAAGGATATTTGATGGCTATAGTATAATAATAATAAACATATGACAAAAGTAGGTATTTAAGACTAAGCAATGAAAAATTGTCCTAAAAACTTAAATAATACATTAACTCTACTTATTTATTAGTATATAACTTAACTTACTAAACTACTCATTTTATTTTAACACCTCCAGCATTTTTTCCGTATCTGTGTAACTGAGGGTTTGTAGATATTCAGTTAGCATTACACAACATTTATTTGAGCTTTCACTGTATATCTGTAGTAGTTTGTTACATTTGTTATATAAATATGGTCCGAGAAATAAATAAAATCTGTTAGTAAAAGCATGTTTCGTCCGTGTGTTAGTGCAAACTAAATCCTTTCTTCTCTTGCCAAAAGGTACAGGGCTAAAACCAATATCAGCGTGCTGGAGTAGTACTATATTCAAAATAAATAACTGTAAAAAGATCGCCAATGAAACCACGTTTCCGATTCAAATTCAACTCAATTTACAGACGTCACTGTTACGTTTTATAGTTCAAGTAAATACTTCAAAATACGGGCAACAATCGCGACAAACTATACCAAACGCGGCCGGTGGTATTTTCCCGAAAATCACTCGTCCGAAACACGCCACGCATGCGAGGATTTCGTCAAGAAGTTCAAGCAACGGACCATTCGCGGCGAGGTCACAAGACGTTGTGTTCAAGAATGGCGGCCGCGCGTCGCCATAGACAATACTAATTGCGCCAGCCCGTTCCGATCGGGCATCTATCACTCGACTAACTAACAATCGGACCCGATCGATAAAACTAGCGCGAACATCCCTCCGCCCCGGACAGTAACAAACGGTACGACAATTCAATCTAAGGGCAGGCGAGAGAGGGTGGCGATCGCGCGCTTCAAGACAGAGTCCCCCACCAGGACCTCGGCAAACCTGGGAACACCATCCGACCCCGGATACAATTTAACAATGCGTCCACGACACCATCGGAGGGGTGGCAGGTTTGGGTCCTTCAACAAAACGAGGTCTCCGACTCTTGGTGGGTTCGTCTTGTCTGACTACTTAACGCGCTGTTGTAAAATGTGCAAATACTCCAGATGCCAACGGCGCCAAAAACTCTGCGTAAGCTGATGAAGCAATTCAAATCGCGAGAGCCGTCCGGAGTTAATGTCCAAATAAGGATATTCAGGCAGGGCGTTAAGTGGTCTACCTATCAAGAAATGGCCCGGCGTGAGGGCCTCCACATCTTTCGCGTCGGATGACAAAGGGCATAACGGACGCGAGTTGAGGACCGCCTCAACCTTACAAAATACGGTCGCGAGCTCCTCAAAAGTTAGGATACTATCTCCAATAACGCGACGAAGGTGAGTTTTCGCGGCCTTTACAATTGTTTCAAATATACCTCCCCAGTGGGGGCAGGACGGCGGTGAGTACTGCCATCGTACCCCTCTGGGAGAGTGTGGATCCGATCACAACATTATGTTTATCTAAAAATTCACAAACATCTTTCAAATAACGATCGGTACCCTTAAAGTTGGTCCCACAGTCGGATCGAATTAAGGACGGCAGTCCGCGACGCGAAACAAATCTGCCAAGAGCAGCGACGAACGCCTCTGTCGTGAGAGCACTAACCACCTCGAGGTGGACCGCTTTAGTAGCTAAACACACAAAAACGCACAAGTAAGCCTTCTCGGTCTTAGCGTTACGGAGACGCGAAGCTTTTACAATAAATGGTCCCGCAAAATACGTACCAACTCCGGCAAAGGGCATCGATTCGGTGACTCGATCGGCAGGCAAATCCCCCATTTGGGGCTGCACGATGTCCGCTTTCAAGCGGTAGCACGGGAGACAACGGAAGATAATATATCGGATCACTCTCCGCGCAGACAAAATCCAAAATTCACGTTGGAGGATCGCAGAAAGAGCGTTGCATCCGGCATGTGCATTTTTCACATGGCAGTCTGCGATCAACAACTTCACCTAGGGGCCGTTCTTGGGGAGCAACAATGGATGACGAGCCCCATAGGGGAGCTTAGCATTTCTAAGCCGACCTCCGACACGCATCAAACCCTGATCATCCAAGAAGGGATTCAGGCGCCCCAAGGGTCCCTTCAGATTGGATGTGCGTTGACGGAGGGTTTTCAACTCCGATGCAAATTCACTCTCTTGAACTATCCGCACCCAATACAACAGAGCGTCATTGCGCTCTTGCGGTGAGAGGACCGGAGACTCAAATTTGCCACGAGGGCTACGACAGTTGTGGATGAAACGCCGTATCCAGGCGGTGACGCCGAGCAATTTATCCAAAGAGCTGTAGCGCTCAAGCAAAAACTCCGGATCTGGAGCCGCTACAGTCTCGGTGGCGTGAACATGCACCCCTGGCGTAGATGCCCTAACCACTGCGGGGGTATGGGGCCAAGAACCCTCCAGCTGTAACAACCATGGTGGACCCCACCACAGCTGGTGATTCACAAGTTCGGGCGCCTCGCAGCCGCGGGAAGCGCAGTCTGCGGGGTTCAATTCGCCAGGCACGTGGCGCCAAATCATCGGGGCTTTCGAGGTCTGAATTTGAGACACCCGGTTGGCCACGAATACCTCGAGGGTATGGACTGAACTTTTCAGCCAACAAAGGACGACTTGGCTGTCAGACCATGCAAAGATTGACCTAAAGTCGACACTAGCTCCCAAGGTGTCGACGACGTGGTTAAGCAATCGGGCTAATAGAGTGGCGCCAGACAACTCCAACTTCGGTATGGTCCATCGGGTCCGAAGTGGGGCAACCTTACTCTTAGCCGTAACCAGATGAACAGCGACAACACCTCGTGCGTCCACCGTTCGAATGTACACGGCTGCCGCGTATCCGCTTTCGGACGCGTCACAAAAGCCGTGTAGGCTAGCGGAAAACCGTCCCTCAGGCAATATGTGCCTAGGGATACAAACACGGTTGACTTCCGGGAGGGATGAGACAAACCGCACCCAGTCTCGGAGCAAGCCGCCGGAGAGGGGCTCATCCCAGGTCACTTCCGCTGCACATAGTTCCTGTAGGAAACACTTCATCGCGAACACTACAGGACTAAGCCAACCATTCGGATCAAAGGTGCGAGCTACAGTGGACAGCACTGTGCGTTTAGTCCAGACCTTTGGGCTCGGAAGCTCCAATCTGTAGGTAAACAAATCTTGGACTGGTCTGTACTGTACTCCCAAAACAGACAGCATGTCTGGAGTATCAGGGTTTTCAAAGAGATGAGGTTCCTGCTGGTGGTCCTTGGGTACATTTGCCAAGAGTTCGGGCGAGTTGGACACCCATTTCCTCAACTCGTAGCCACCAGCTCCTAGGAGAGCGATCAACTCATCTCGCAAGACCAGGGCCTCTCGTACACTCGAGGCGCCTGTACAAACGTCATCGACGTACAGATCCTCCTTTATGAGGACAGACGCGCGGGGGTAGCGCAGCCGTTCGCGCTCTGCGAGCTCCCACAACGAACGGATTGCCACAAAAGGACTCGATCGTAGTCCATAGGTGTTGGTGTTCAGCTCGTAGACCAGCATTGGATCCCCGGGATCCTCTCGCCAAAGCACAAGCTGGTATCTCCTGTCTTCCGGGTGAATCATAGTCTGCCGGAACATCATGCGAATGTCGGTCACAAAAACGACAGCATGTCGACGGAAGTTGGTCAAAACATCACTCACATCGTGATGCAACTTCGGTCCGGCGTGCAAACACTGGTTCAACGACACTCCGGTTGACGTGGGTGCTGAGCCATCAAAGACCACACGTATCTTCCCGTTGGAAGTCTTCAAAACCGCGTGGTGGGGAAGAAAATAATGTTCTTCATTTCGCCAATCCAGCTGCGAAAGCGACATGTGCCCCAGTTCCTCATACTCCCGCATGAAGTCCATGTACTTCTGCTTTAATGCGGGGTCCCTCGCCATTCGGCGCTCCATAGACAACAACCTTTTTTCGGCCAATGGCCGGGAGCTGCCTAAGAGGGGGCGAACTGACAAAAAGGGCAAGCGAGTGATCAAGCGACCCGAGCGGAGGCGACCAGTATTGTTCTGATAGAACAATTCGCACTCCTCGTCCAACGGGTTCACTCGTTTTGCGGTCGGAGGCTCCTCCACCTCCCAAAAGCGTTGGAGGATGTCTGACAAGGCAGAACCAACAGCGAGGTCGCTGTCTGCCGAAGGGGGGTCTGGGCCGTCCCTAAATGATCCCATTACTACATGACCCAAAGAGGTGGATATGGCTATAAAACCGGCTGCCTGCAAAACTCGTTTACTTCCACGCAGCAAACGACCTAAAACATTCACACCGATCAATAAATGGATCGGGCCAGGTCGGTGGAAGTGAGGATCAGCCAGAGCCAATCCAGCCGACAATTTAACGGCGGCGTGTGGGGCTCGCACTTGCGGAAGCAGCCCGACCACCGTTTCAAAAACAATCGCCGAAGTACCGTTTTCGGCGTTGAGGAGGAGTGGGGGGAGAAGGGGAACGAAACCCGACCGATCGGATCCGAAATCCGCAGGTCTCCAACGCCCCGTACCGATTCCCTATGCGGTACAATATTTAAGCCCAACTGTCGGACGAGCCAAGTAGAAATTATGCAACCCTGGGCCCCTGAATCCAAGAGGGCATGCACTGTGACAAAATCACCTTTGGGGCCCCAAACACGCACGGAGGCTGTTGGCAACAGCACAAACTCCGGTGGGGGGGTTGCGCCCGACAGTGGCATTAATGAAAATCCGAGGGGGGTGATTGCCCCCCTGGACCCCGGGTGAACTGAGTCGACAAGATCGGAGGGGATCGCCGACAGTAGGCGAGAGGGTCCCACTCCGCAACGTAGGGACTCCTTCCAACTCCACTCCGAGGCGTGGGGCAATAACCGTGGGCCGCATACGGGGGAACATAACGCCCCAATCGAGGGTATTCCATCAAGGGGGGGAGTAGGGTACCGCCCGCCTCCCCGAGCCCCCGACGGCCACCGCTACATCCTGCGGGGGGCCCCCACCCGTGGGGCCCCCGCCCTTGGGGCCCCCGCCCGTGCACGGGGAATCTGGGCCCCTTTCGGACCCGCCACCATTGCGGTTCAAACACAGGAGAGCGTGATGTCTCCCGCCGCAATGTGGACAAACCTTAGCCTGGAGGCACGCTGACTGGCGGTGGTCCCCCAGACACATGTAACACCAGGCGCGTTGCTTGGCGAGGGCTCTTCGACCTGCAGTCCGGAGGCCCCCGAACTTCTCGCAAGCACGCACGTCATGTCCGTCCCCCCGACAATACCGGCACCGTTTGCCTGGTGCGGGGGGGGAGTCACTTCGGACAGCCGAGCATTGTTTGGTCGGACGGCGGGGTTGTCCCCTCGCCGCCACCGGACGACCCGTGCTCGTCCCCGGCGTGGGGTCGGTCAGCTGGTCCAGTACTCTGCACTCGTCCTCCAAAAAACGAAGCAAATCCGAGAAGGGGGGAGGTACGAGGCGCTATTGCCCCCGTACCTTTGCTGAAATCGCCCCTTTACGTCTGCGGGCAATTTCGCTAGGACGATGTGCAGAAGCAAAAAAGACCACTGGTCGACCGGCAAATCCAGCCGGTGCAACGAGTGGACGGCGGTCAAGAGCGGGTTGACCAAATCCTTCCTTAGTGAGGAAAGCCGCGTTGCCTTCGGTAAGGCCAAAATGGCGGCCACATGGGTGTCCGCTAGCAAGCGGACGTTTTGGTAGCGGTCCAGCAACAACTGCCGCGCAACCTGGTAGTTAGCATCGCTGACTATCAGGTGCTGGACCACTGCACTGGCTTCTCCGCGGAGGGCGGAGCGCAAATAAGCCAGTTTCTGGCTGGGGGACAAATCTTCCCTGGAGTCCACCAAGCTGTCAAACAAGTTGATGAAGCCCATCCAAGCCGTGAGGTCCCCGTCAAAGTGGGGAATCTCCAATGTGGGCAGTCTCCCTAATAAAGCCGGCGGGGTCGGTTTAACCTCCCCGCTCCAAGTCGGCTTTCCCATACGGGCAGCCAGGAGCCCTTCTGCTGACTCCGTAATTTGGTCAGCCAATTCGTACGCCTGGTCGACATCCCTTTTAAAGGTCTCCACTATGGCTTCATCCGCTGGAGGGTGTTCCAAAACGTACGCATGGAAGTCGACAACGTGTCGCTCCAAGTCTTCCATGCGCGCAGGCAACCCTTCATAACGGGTCAACAAAGCCTGCACCCGATCCGGCCGAACAATCAGGGCGGCCGCACCCGCGAGCCAACGCAATGCGGCCTGGACCTCGGCCTTCGCCGTAGCATGCGGACTGGGAGCCATTTCAAATAAAAGCCTTTAATTCAAATTAACAATTAAATTCAATTAAAGAACGCGCGGAAAGCAACAAAAACAAGAGTAAATAAGTCAATAAATTCCGCGAGACCGAGTGCGGACCAAAGCTAAGGGCAACCGTTACAGACAAAACACTAACATGTACAAATAAAAAATATTACGAAGTATACATACAAAATATCAGTGTGCAAACGGCCTAACTTAAGTGCGACACAGATCAAAACTTATTAGCAAAACAAAATTATTACTACCAATTACACAATAAATCAACAAACAAACCGAATAAAATTATTACTGTGAATTATGTAATAATTCAACAAAATTACGACTATGAATTACGAGCTAAATCAACAAAATTACGACTGTGAATTACGAGCTAAATCAAAACACTCAAACACGAACTATCTGGTTCGTACAATACACGAGTTGACTAAAACAATAACAAAACATCTATATATATAAAAGAAAGTCGTGTTAGTTACATCATTTATAACTGAAGAACGGCTATACCAATTTGGCTGAAAATTGGTGAGGAGGTAGCTAAGAACTGGGAGAAGGACATAGGATACTTTCTATGCCGCTCCCCGTCGTTCCTGTGGGAATAAATGAGCTTCTTTGTTTCGACTTTTCCCACACTTTTATGCTACCCTGGTACCTTCCACGTCAAAAAAATATGCACAATAAACCTTCTTTCATGTATTATGATTATTTGATAATGATGAATGAATGAGGTTTATTGTTTCGACTTCTCCTACACTTTTGTGCTACCCTGGTACCTTCCACGTCAAAAAAATATGCACAATAAACCTTCTTTCATGTAATTATGATTATTTGATAATGATGAATGAATGACGTTTATTGTTTCGATTTCTCCTACAGTTTTGTGATACCCTGGTACTTTGCACGTCCACAAACTATGCACAATAAAACCTCTTTCGTGATTTGATAATGATGAATGAGCTTTTTATTGTTTCGATTTCTCCTACACTTTTATGCTACCCTGGTACCTTCCACGTCAAAAAAATATACACAATAAAACCTTCTTTCATGTAATTATGATTATTTGATAATGATGAATGAATGACGTTTATTGTTTCGACTTCTCCTACAGTTTTGTGATACCCTGGTACTTTGCACGTCCAAAAACTATGCACAATAAAACCTCTTTCGTGATTTGATAATGATGAATGAGCTTTTTTATTGTTTCGATTTCTCCTACACTTTTATGCTACCCTGGTACCTTGCACGTCAAAAAATATGCACAATAGACCTTCTTTCATGTATTACGATTATTTGATAATGATGAATGAATGAGGTTTATTGTTTCGACTTCTCCTAAACTGTTGTGCTACCCTGGTACCCTGCACCTCCACAAAGTAGGAAACACGTGTCCAGTATTTTTAAGTTAATAATATTATGTACAAAATTTCAAAAGGATATAATGAAAAACCACAAAGTTATAATAAATAAGCTTGCTACGAGTATTCTACTTGGTTGTCCCAACATAAATATGGTCAAAGATCCGCGCGCGAGCGAGCGCGGTGCGTTGACCTCTAGCGTCAGCTGTTGCGCGCGCACAATACTATGATGATGTATCGTAAGCTGCGTGACGCACTCGGTAACTACACTGTAACAATTTCTAAATGTATTTGGGACAAAATATAACATGGTGTCAAAATTATTAGAATCGATTCAGTTGCTTATTCACTATCTATATATATAAAAGAAAGTCGTGTTAGTTACATCATTTATAACTGAAGAACGGCTATACCAATTTGGCTGAAAATTGGTGAGGAGGTAGCTAAGAACTGGGAGAAGGACATAGGATACTTTCTATGCCGCTCCCCGTCGTTCCTGTGGGAATAAATGAGCTTCTTTGTTTCGACTTTTCCCACACTTTTATGCTACCCTGGTACCTTCCACGTCAAAAAAATATGCACAATAAACCTTCTTTCATGTATTATGATTATTTGATAATGATGAATGAATGAGGTTTATTGTTTCGACTTCTCCTACACTTTTGTGCTACCCTGGTACCTTCCACGTCAAAAAAATATGCACAATAAACCTTCTTTCATGTAATTATGATTATTTGATAATGATGAATGAATGACGTTTATTGTTTCGATTTCTCCTACAGTTTTGTGATACCCTGGTACTTTGCACGTCCACAAACTATGCACAATAAAACCTCTTTCGTGATTTGATAATGATGAATGAGCTTTTTATTGTTTCGATTTCTCCTACACTTTTATGCTACCCTGGTACCTTCCACGTCAAAAAAATATACACAATAAAATCTATATATATAAAAGAAAGTCGTGTTAGTTACATCATTTATAACTGAAGAACGGCTATACCAATTTGGCTGAAAATTGGTGAGGAGGTAGCTAAGAACTGGGAGAAGGACATAGGATACTTTCTATGCCGCTCCCCGTCGTTCCTGTGGGAATAAATGAGCTTCTTTGTTTCGACTTTTCCCACACTTTTATGCTACCCTGGTACCTTCCACGTCAAAAAAATATGCACAATAAACCTTCTTTCATGTATTATGATTATTTGATAATGATGAATGAATGAGGTTTATTGTTTCGACTTCTCCTACACTTTTGTGCTACCCTGGTACCTTCCACGTCAAAAAAATATGCACAATAAACCTTCTTTCATGTAATTATGATTATTTGATAATGATGAATGAATGACGTTTATTGTTTCGATTTCTCCTACAGTTTTGTGATACCCTGGTACTTTGCACGTCCACAAACTATGCACAATAAAACCTCTTTCGTGATTTGATAATGATGAATGAGCTTTTTATTGTTTCGATTTCTCCTACACTTTTATGCTACCCTGGTACCTTCCACGTCAAAAAAATATACACAATAAAACCTTCTTTCATGTAATTATGATTATTTGATAATGATGAATGAATGACGTTTATTGTTTCGACTTCTCCTACAGTTTTGTGATACCCTGGTACTTTGCACGTCCAAAAACTATGCACAATAAAACCTCTTTCGTGATTTGATAATGATGAATGAGCTTTTTTATTGTTTCGATTTCTCCTACACTTTTATGCTACCCTGGTACCTTGCACGTCAAAAAATATGCACAATAGACCTTCTTTCATGTATTACGATTATTTGATAATGATGAATGAATGAGGTTTATTGTTTCGACTTCTCCTAAACTGTTGTGCTACCCTGGTACCCTGCACCTCCACAAAGTAGGAAACACGTGTCCAGTATTTTTAAGTTAATAATATTATGTACAAAATTTCAAAAGGATATAATGAAAAACCACAAAGTTATAATAAATAAGCTTGCTACGAGTATTCTACTTGGTTGTCCCAACATAAATATGGTCAAAGATCCGCGCGCGAGCGAGCGCGGTGCGTTGACCTCTAGCGTCAGCTGTTGCGCGCGCACAATACTATGATGATGTATCGTAAGCTGCGTGACGCACTCGGTAACTACACTGTAACAATTTCTAAATGTATTTGGGACAAAATATAACATGGTGTCAAAATTATTAGAATCGATTCAGTTGCTTATTCACTATCTATATATATATAAAAAAGTCGTATTAGTTATTCCACTTATAACTCAAGAACGGCTCCATCGATTTGGCTGAAAATTGGTAGGGGGGTAGCTAAAAACTAGGAAAAGGACATAGGATACCTTTTATCCCGTTCCCGTCGATCCCATGAGAATGAATTAGCTTCATTGTTTCGACTTCTCCTACACTTTTGTGCTACCCTGGTACCTTGCACGTCCACAAACTATGCACAATAAAACTTCTTTCATGTATTATGATGATTTGTGATAATGATGAATGAATGAGGTTTATTGTTTCGACTTCTCCTACAGTTTTGTGTTACCCTGGTACCTTGCACCTCCACAAAGTAGGAAACACGTGTCCAGTATTTTAAGGTTAATAATATTATGTACAAAATTTCAAAAAGATATAATGAAAAACCACAACGTTATAATAAGCTTGCTACGTGTATTCGTACTTCGTTGTCCCAATATAAATATGGTCAAAGATCCGCGGACGAGCAAGCGCGGTGCATTGACCTCTAGCGTCAGCTGTTGCGCGCGCACAATACTATGATGATGTATCGTAAGCTGCGTGACGCACTCGGTAAAATTATTGGAATCGATTCAGTTGCTTATTCACTATTTATATATAACTCAAGAACGGCTGAACCGATTTAGCTGAATATTGGTGGGAGGTAGTTAAGAACCCGTCCCCGTCGTTCTCGTGTGACGTGACATAAAACATGGTCCAACTCATTCAAAATGTAAGTCATCAATTCATATACCAAAAATGGTATAACAAAAAGCAAATGACAGCTGAGCATATTTAAAAAAAAGTCTAACCGGTTGAAGCAATCGTTTAAAGCAAAGAATATAAATACTCTCTGCTGGTTTAAAGTTTCTAATAAAAAACCACAAAGCCAACTTCAACTTCAAAATTTCTAATATTGTATTGCTGTGCCATTTATCATCAATAAAAATATCATGCCGTGACCAAGACCATCAAATCTTTCTCGACAAAGCGGTAATGCAAGAGTAAATCGAAACATTCTGAATGAAAGCACTGAAGAAGAGCAAGAAATTTCACGTGCAGAGCGCCGCCTTACTATGACTCGACATCGTGCTTCTCACTCACAAGAACAAAGGGAGGCGGCAGTCCGTGAAACTGTTCCGTTGACAATGCGAAATCGGCGAACAAACCTCAGAGATCATCATCATCATCATCAATCTTTTTATCGTCCTACTGCTGGAGACAGGTCTCCTCTCATGCAGAGAAGGATTGAGTGTAATCACCATGCTTGCTCAATGCGGGGTGGCGATTTCAGACTTATAAAGTCCAGGATTCCTCAAGATTTTTTTCTTCACGTTCAGTCATTGGTGTCCTAGATATTATACTTAGAGAGTACATATCACTTTAGAAAAGTTACATCGATACTTGCCTGACCTGGAATCGAACCCGCGCAATCATATAAGAGAGGCTGGTGTTTTAACCACTAGGCCACCACGACATCTCAGAGATCAATAGCTAGATAATTTACGAAGCACAAGTAGAAATTCATTTCTTTCACAAGGTGCTACACTAAATAAATGACAAATAAAAAAATCATGGAATACTTTTTTTTTTATTTACAGTGTTCCTAATTTAAAAAGTAAAAAATGTGATTATGTGATATTTATTGCCTTTAAGGCGGAACAAAGTTCGCCGGGTCAGCTAGTTTTTTATAAAGTTATCTGACGGACATTGAATTATTTTTGGGATACAAGCCAATTGTGGATGGTTCTTTACATACCGGGATGTCTCAGTGCCTCGTAAAGCACGTTAAGCCTTTGGTCCTGGCTGTCATTTGTAGATCCTTGACAGTCATTACGGGTCGTCAGTAGTCCGAAAGTCATCATCATCATTATCTCAGCGTCAATTCCAGTCGCATCCGAAGCTTTTACAGCTTTGGAGTCTGGGGTAAACTTTACCAGCCCAACTGCTGATTTTGGCTAAACTTCGATATTTTCCGTGAAGCGACTGCCGTCTGACCTTCACAACCCAAAGGCGATACCGAAGCATTGCAGTTAGACCAATTGTAGGACTTTTGAGGGCTCCAACAACCCGTAACGACTGCCATTAGATGTTTGTATAGCAATCGGGACCAACGGCTTAACGTGCTTTCCGAGGCACAACCAGAATAGTGCAAATATTCATGCGTACAAATATTTGCCCTCGCCCCTTTGCGCAACGACTGCGTTCGCTACCGCTACGCTACGGAGGCTGTCAGAAGTCCGAAAGTATGACAACGTAAATTATGCAATAAATGCTATTAAACTGTCAAAATGAAACCCATTGCTTGTAATAGTCATCATCATCATCATCAAGCGTTAATCACAGGCGCATCCAAAGCTTTTCAGCTTTAGAGTCTGGGTTCCGCTTTACCAGTCTAACTGCTGATTTGGCTAAACTTCGATATGTCCCATTGCTTCTGATAGTGATTTACGCAATTACCATGCCGGAATACTGAATTTGATGGGTTTTTTTTTCAATAATAAATTAGCGCTTGAACGCAATCCCGCCTGATGGTAATGCAAACGTTGATCGTGAAATGCGCTAGTTTATTAAGAGCCGATTCACTTTAGCCTGGTGCTGTACTTTATTTATCTATGTCTGTAATTTATATCATCAGACTCTACTCATCCACTGCTGGACATAGGCCTCTTAAATGGCACGCCAACAAGCTTGATCCTGAGCAGTTCTCCGCCAGCCACTAACAGCCACCTTTTTCATGTCGTCGCTCTATCTCGCCAAAGGGCGTCCTACGCTACGTTTGCCGAGACGCGGTCTCCACTAGAAGACTCGTTTACCCCAACGTGCTCTTATTAAGACCACACGTCAATATCAATAAAGTTCTTCAAATAAATAAAACTGAAATGATAGACGCGCGTTTAGTTTCGAAGAAATCGAAAGTAAATAAAAACTTTCTTACACAATAAACCTTGGATGGAAGCCAATCAAAATTTTCCTATAGAAATCACATAAAAAAGGAGATTGTAGGGAATCAGTGGCAACCTACTAATCAATGGTAAAGCCATCGTGGCTTTCGCAAACAGAATCCCCCACAAAACAACGATCTTTGACTTGTGTGGTGCAAAATAGGAACTTACAGCTTTTTGCCGTTCTTTTTTTGTTTTTTTTTTTTTTGCCTAATTCACCATAAGGTCGCCATTTGCATCCATATATTATATACTTTCTTATGACAAGTAAACTGAAAGAGATTTTGGTAGAAATATACTCATATCCAAAAATAATATAAACTACACAGTAAAAAGGTACACACATGGTTAAATAAATACGAAATACATTTACAATATGTAAAGAAAACCCTGTCCGATCCGTGAAGGTATTGTTAGGCATAAATAACTGATTCTATTAATGGATACAAAGCCGGGGAAAACTTAAAAAACATCCCCTAAAAAAATAAATATTATTTCGCAAAAAGAGGTAACTTAATACATGTGCGGTAGGCAACCCTTCCGCGGGCGACGGTGGGCAAGGCACGCGGCACGTGGTCGCATCGCTTTATAAATTTACTAGCTGACCCGGCGAACTTTGTTCCGCCTTAAAGGCAATAAATATCACATAATCACATTTTTTACTTTTTAAATTAGGAACACTGTAAATAAAAAAAAAAGTATTCCATGATTTTTTTATTTGTCATTTATTTAGTGTAGCACCTTGTGAAAGAAATGAATTTCTACTTGTGCTTCGTAAATTATCTAGCTATTGATCTCTGAGATGTCGTGGTGGCCTAGTGGTTAAAACACCAGCCTCTCTTATATGATTGCGCGGGTTCGATTCCAGGTCAGGCAAGTATCGATGTAACTTTTCTAAAGTGATATGTACTCTCTAAGTATAATATCTAGGACACCAATGACTGAACGTGAAGAAAAAAATCTTGAGGAAACCTGGACTTTATAAGTCTGAAATCGCCACCCCGCATTGAGCAAGCATGGTGATTACACTCAATCCTTCTCTGCATGAGAGGAGACCTGTCTCCAGCAGTAGGACGATAAAAAGATTGATGATGATGATGATGATCTCTGAGGTTTGTTCGCCGATTTCGCATTGTCAACGGAACAGTTTCACGGACTGCCGCCTCCCTTTGTTCTTGTGAGTGAGAAGCACGATGTCGAGTCATAGTAAGGCGGCGCTCTGCACGTGAAATTTCTTGCTCTTCTTCAGTGCTTTCATTCAGAATGTTTCGATTTACTCTTGCATTACCGCTTTGTCGAGAAAGATTTGATGGTCTTGGTCACGGCATGATATTTTTATTGATGATAAATGGCACAGCAATACAATATTAGAAATTTTGAAGTTGAAGTTGGCTTTGTGGTTTTTTATTAGAAACTTTAAACCAGCAGAGAGTATTTATATTCTTTGCTTTAAACGATTGCTTCAACCGGTTAGACTTTTTTTTAAATATGCTCAGCTGTCATTTGCTTTTTGTTATACCATTTTTGGTATATGAATTGATGACTTACATTTTGAATGAGTTGGACCATGTTTTATGTCACGTCACACGAGAACGACGGGGACGGGTTCTTAACTACCTCCCACCAATATTCAGCTAAATCGGTTCAGCCGTTCTTGAGTTATATATAAATAGTGAATAAGCAACTGAATCGATTCCAATAATTTTACCGAGTGCGTCACGCAGCTTACGATACATCATCATAGTATTGTGCGCGCGCAACAGCTGACGCTAGAGGTCAATGCACCGCGCTTGCTCGTCCGCGGATCTTTGACCATATTTATATTGGGACAACGAAGTACGAATACACGTAGCAAGCTTATTATAACGTTGTGGTTTTTCATTATATCTTTTTGAAATTTTGTACATAATATTATTAACCTTAAAATACTGGACACGTGTTTCCTACTTTGTGGAGGTGCAAGGTACCAGGGTAACACAAAACTGTAGGAGAAGTCGAAACAATAAACCTCATTCATTCATCATTATCACAAATCATCATAATACATGAAAGAAGTTTTATTGTGCATAGTTTGTGGACGTGCAAGGTACCAGGGTAGCACAAAAGTGTAGGAGAAGTCGAAACAATGAAGCTAATTCATTCTCATGGGATCGACGGGAACGGGATAAAAGGTATCCTATGTCCTTTTCCTAGTTTTTAGCTACCCCCCTACCAATTTTCAGCCAAATCGATGGAGCCGTTCTTGAGTTATAAGTGGAATAACTAATACGACTTTTTTATATATATATAGATAGTGAATAAGCAACTGAATCGATTCTAATAATTTTGACACCATGTTATATTTTGTCCCAAATACATTTAGAAATTGTTACAGTGTAGTTACCGAGTGCGTCACGCAGCTTACGATACATCATCATAGTATTGTGCGCGCGCAACAGCTGACGCTAGAGGTCAACGCACCGCGCTCGCTCGCGCGCGGATCTTTGACCATATTTATGTTGGGACAACCAAGTAGAATACTCGTAGCAAGCTTATTTATTATAACTTTGTGGTTTTTCATTATATCCTTTTGAAATTTTGTACATAATATTATTAACTTAAAAATACTGGACACGTGTTTCCTAGTTTGTGGAGGTGCAGGGTACCAGGGTAGCACAACAGTTTAGGAGAAGTCGAAACAATAAACCTCATTCATTCATCATTATCAAATAATCGTAATACATGAAAGAAGGTCTATTGTGCATATTTTTTGACGTGCAAGGTACCAGGGTAGCATAAAAGTGTAGGAGAAATCGAAACAATAAAAAAGCTCATTCATCATTATCAAATCACGAAAGAGGTTTTATTGTGCATAGTTTTTGGACGTGCAAAGTACCAGGGTATCACAAAACTGTAGGAGAAGTCGAAACAATAAACGTCATTCATTCATCATTATCAAATAATCATAATTACATGAAAGAAGGTTTTATTGTGTATATTTTTTTGACGTGGAAGGTACCAGGGTAGCATAAAAGTGTAGGAGAAATCGAAACAATAAAAAGCTCATTCATCATTATCAAATCACGAAAGAGGTTTTATTGTGCATAGTTTGTGGACGTGCAAAGTACCAGGGTATCACAAAACTGTAGGAGAAATCGAAACAATAAACGTCATTCATTCATCATTATCAAATAATCATAATTACATGAAAGAAGGTTTATTGTGCATATTTTTTTGACGTGGAAGGTACCAGGGTAGCACAAAAGTGTAGGAGAAGTCGAAACAATAAACCTCATTCATTCATCATTATCAAATAATCATAATACATGAAAGAAGGTTTATTGTGCATATTTTTTTGACGTGGAAGGTACCAGGGTAGCATAAAAGTGTGGGAAAAGTCGAAACAAAGAAGCTCATTTATTCCCACAGGAACGACGGGGAGCGGCATAGAAAGTATCCTATGTCCTTCTCCCAGTTCTTAGCTACCTCCTCACCAATTTTCAGCCAAATTGGTATAGCCGTTCTTCAGTTATAAATGATGTAACTAACACGACTTTCTTTTATATATATAAGATTTTATTGTGTATATTTTTTTGACGTGGAAGGTACCAGGGTAGCATAAAAGTGTAGGAGAAATCGAAACAATAAAAAGCTCATTCATCATTATCAAATCACGAAAGAGGTTTTATTGTGCATAGTTTGTGGACGTGCAAAGTACCAGGGTATCACAAAACTGTAGGAGAAATCGAAACAATAAACGTCATTCATTCATCATTATCAAATAATCATAATTACATGAAAGAAGGTTTATTGTGCATATTTTTTTGACGTGGAAGGTACCAGGGTAGCACAAAAGTGTAGGAGAAGTCGAAACAATAAACCTCATTCATTCATCATTATCAAATAATCATAATACATGAAAGAAGGTTTATTGTGCATATTTTTTTGACGTGGAAGGTACCAGGGTAGCATAAAAGTGTGGGAAAAGTCGAAACAAAGAAGCTCATTTATTCCCACAGGAACGACGGGGAGCGGCATAGAAAGTATCCTATGTCCTTCTCCCAGTTCTTAGCTACCTCCTCACCAATTTTCAGCCAAATTGGTATAGCCGTTCTTCAGTTATAAATGATGTAACTAACACGACTTTCTTTTATATATATAGATAATAATACCGTCAAAATGGTGTTGTCACTTTTTCAAATTTACCAAATTTCGGGTAACTTGGAATTAATTCGCGGAAAAAAAAGATTATTTCAAAATTCGTTACTATTGTTACTATGATGATTACGTAAAATTTTATATTATATTTGGTCATGTGTTTACCTAACCTTTATTATCCTTATGGGTCGGATAGGGTTTTCTTTACATATTGTATATATTTACCCACAATAGGGTTTATAAATGTATGAATCTGGTGAATAAACAAATCATCTGCAAAGGACAATGTTCATGAATGTACATGTTATATATCATCATCATCATCTCAGCGTTAATCCCAGTCGCATCCAAAGCTTTTTGAGCTTTGGAGTCTGGGGTCCGCTTTACCAGCCTAACTACTGATTTTGGCTAAACTTGGATATTTTCCATGAAGCGACTGCCGTCTGACCTCCACAACCCGTAGGCGATATCGAAACATTGCAGTTAAACCAATTGTTGGACTTTTAGGGCTCCAACAACCCGTACCGACTGCCATTAGATGTTCGTATGACAACCGGGACCAACGGCTTAACGTGCTTTCCGAGGCACGACCAGACCAGTGCAAATATTCATATTCATGCATACAAATATTTGCGGCCGGGTTCGCTACCGCTACGCCACGGAGGCTGTCACTTAAATGTTATACAAGTATATATGTATAGTGTATTCTGATAGTTATTGTTTTTGAGAATTCTTTTGATTTTACGCATGTATTATTTGTTTGTCCTGCTTTGTAAACCTACACATATTTCGCTTGTGTCATGAGTTTGTGCCAGCACCAAAATCCTTCAAATTATTAGGGCCATAAGTAGCTGTGAAGGACTCTTCCTACCCCATGACAAATCAAAACGTGACTTTCGGTGATTTTCTATTGACTCACCCACTTCAGACGAACAGGACAATATTGGAGACAAATGATATGGTACCCGTAATGAATACTTGTATGGTACATTCGTAAAGGGAAGAGGGGGCAGTAAATATTTTTTCTGAAATAGTCTACTATGTTTAGTTCGATCAAATTGTATTGTCATTGGTGAATTCTAAATATGGCACTGAGATATTGCTCCTTTGATGACAGTAGAGAAACGAAATAAATAAAAGTCCAGATCGATTGGGATCGATTTCTAGGATTTTTTACCAATATATGTCGAGCAACAAAGACTCATAGTGTTAATAACAATGTTCCTAAAAATTGTGTTAGTTATAGATTATGACATCATTGCACAGGCCTAGTCAAAACCTTGATTGGTGGCGATTTCTCGCGTCCGGCCCTGGTCCAGGCCATGGTCCGGAGCGAGAGTGCATGGCAGGCCGATACTCCCTTCTGCGAAGCAGTGATGCTGGCAAAGGAGGAGGCGGAGTGCGTAAAGGAGCGAGAATCCCAGCGCCTTCATGCCCCTAGCCACCGCAGGAGGCACCATGGTCACCAACTTCCAGCCACAGTAGGCGCGGGCTTGCGGTAAGGATCAGACCCGGGTCGACGGCACGTTGTTTCTTGCGCTCCTCAAAGAGATGTCAGCATATCGTGACGGGATCCACGAATACCGATGCCTCCTGAGTCAGGGTTGCGGGTTGGTTAAAAACTAAACCGTAGGCCGGGCGCAAAAGCAATTGAAGAAACACGGGTGGGTTTTAGTTACTAAAAGTCTGACATGTTCTACCGTTCCGCCTGATTTGTAGATCATTTGATGAAATCCCATATACACCAAAAAAAGACATTTCATCCTGTCAGCTATCATAGTTAGGATTCTGTTGGCGCTGCCCCGTAGCCTATGGACCAAGGAAGCGTACCATTTCCACATCACCGTGTAGGAACAATTCACACGAGCTTCAACAAATACTCCATATTAATAATGCCACTATTTTAAATAAGGCGATTACCTACCTGACCTCTACAACTCAGTTATCGGCTACACCGTGATAAAAAAAATAATTAACCATCTTATAGCTAACAATGATTTGACTTGTTGTAAGATAAAAATCAAAAAAGAAAAGTGTATTAATTTTATTCAATAAAAAATCTTTATTATAATCACTTAAGAATACAAACTTACATAAGTATAATGAACAAAAGACTTAAGAAATAAAAATATTACAAAATAAAAAACACTGCTATTTAATTTTGTATTTTCAGTTTTTGCCTCCGACTTTCGAAATTAAGTATTTTATTTACTTTGTTGTTGTTTTTTACACATACACTTTCCGTCACTATGGGTTGGATTTACTATAGCCAGAGGCTAAGCATTGCCATAATGTGGCAATGCCAGTCTCTTTGGTATTTTTGACGCTATAATTTTGTTTGTACTATTATATTATATATAATTTTGTTTGTACTATTGTATTTTGTGTATGTGTTTTTATGAAAACTATGGATAATTGTCTGATGTAAATAATAATTATTATTATTATTATATCAATTAGCTATCATGGCCTAATACCCAGCAAATATTTTTTTTTTTACAACAAGCCTATTTCTTACTTTAATTTTCAGAAATAAATAATCTGTGATATCATCTAGAATCTTTTCTATTATTTGAAAATCTGTTAAATCAGAGTCTGCAACCCTAAATCTCTACCCTTGCATTTTGGTGACGGATTAGAGAGCCCTCAGTGCCATAATAGTAAGTATGCAGACCGTCTTACCCCAAACCACACAGCAAATCTTACCCTTTCAGAACAGGGAGACGCATAATCCGCCATCAATCAGCATGAAAAATGTTCCCATGTCTGCATATTTTGGACGTAGTTCATGTTGTTTATCATAGAGGGCGCCACGTACTTTACGTGAAGGAAAAAATATTTTAATGTTAAGGGTTTCTGTCTCTAAATATAAATAAAACCAGTTTGACACTGAAACTGTCTTTTACTTTCACATTACGTTAATACAATATTATCAGTAGGTTTACAAATGTGCGACTAAATCGAGTCCTCGGAAACGACTGGCGTGGCTTGCCGCAGTTCGGTTATATCAACTGCTGTCCAAACGATCCCAACTAGTCGCAAGCATTTGACAAAAATGTGTTCGCTGATGGGGCTGCAGATCAGATGTTAATAGACTAACCTCTAACAAACAATAAACACTAAACTAAATATATCCTGTTCCCTATTATTATTATTATTATACTATTATTATTATCAAGGAATCTCTATTTCCGGAACGGAATTGAACGGATGACACGATATTTATTTCTTTTTTTTTCCCATACACACCCAAAAAAAAGGATAGTCCATCCTGTCAGCTATCATACTTAGGATGCTGTTGGCGCTGCCCCATAGCCTACGGACCAAGGAAGCGCACCATTTCCGCATCACCATATAGAAACAATTCACACGAGCTTCGACAAATCCTCCATATTTATAATTCCACTATTTTAAATAAAGCGATTACCTACCTGACCTCTACAGCTCAGTTATGGGCTACACCGTGTGAAAAAAAAAAAAAATTTAAGCGTCCCAAAATTAACGCAAGATTTGAATTAAATAGAAAACATAGTTTTTAGTCTTTTGATTGTAATTTTTTTATTGATTCATAAAGTACATAGGATAGGGTTATTTATGGAATAACACATCGGACAAATGGCCTCCGCGGCTTTGCATACACATACGCACTCGTTTGTCGAAATTTTCCATGACCGTTCTGCATAAATGTGGCTGAATTTCGTTGATGCAACGTTGAATCTCCTCCTTTAATGCACGCGTAGTTGTGGGCTTGTTGACGTAGACCTGTGATTTTAGATATCTCCATAAAACGAAAAAAAATGGTGTTAAATCACACGATCTAGGGGGCCAATTCTGATCACCGAAACGAGAGAGTACACGACCTGGAAATGTCTCATACAATAATTGAAGTGTTTTTCTCGGGCTGTATGGCATGTGGCACCGTCTTGTTGAAACCACATATTGGCCATATCAATATCATCCAATTTCGGCAAAAAGAACCGTGTTATCATGTCTCGATATCGAGCAGAAGTAACAGTCACTGCCTGACCAGCCTCATTTTCAAAAAAGTATAGTCCAATTATGCCTCCAGCCCAAAATGCACACCAAACTGTGACACGTTGTAGAGGCATTTGTTTTTCGACAATCACATGTGGGTTTTCAGAACCCCAAAAGCGGCAATTTTGGCGATTAACAAAGCCATCAAGGTGAAAATGTGCTTCGTCGCTTAGGATGAGTTTGCTCGAAAAATCAGCTTTCATTTGTTGTTGCTCAATAATCCATTCAACAAACTCTCTTCGCTGTGCATGGTCATTGGACTTCAAAAGTTGTGTTAATTGAATTTTGTAAGCATGGAGACACAGATCTTTAGTGAATATACGCTGTAGAGAGCTTCTTGAAATTTGCAATTCTTGTCCACGACGCCGAATTGAGGTTCCTGGATTGTCACCGACACTCGCACGCACTGCCTCTATATTGACATTTGAATGGCTTGTTTTTGGACGACCAGTGTATTTGGCGTCTCCCACGGATCCTGTCTCTCGGAATTTTTCAATTAATCGCTTCACAGTTAACGAAGTTAAAACACTATTCCGACCATATTTTGTATGAAATTTTCGAACTACGGCCGCCAAGCATTCATTATTTTTGAAATATTGCTCAACAATGAAGACACGTTGTTCTATTGCGTAACGCTCCATTTTTACTAACCCTAAACTGTCAACTGTCGATTTATTTTGTTTTTAGGGTTGGCAACACTGTACTGCATAAATGGCGGCAAATTCAAATCTTGCGTTAATTTTGGGACACCCTTGATAAAAATCAAAAAAGAAAAGTGTACTAATTTTATTCACTAAAAAATATTTATTATAATCACTTAAGAATACAAACTTACATAAGTATAATGAACAAAAGGCTTAAGAAATAAAAATATTACAAAGTGAAAATACAAAAGAAAAATGGCACGATATCTATTATTATTTTTTTGTTTTATTGTCAAGAGAAAGTTTTAGTGAAAAAAAAAGGAAATTGGACAGATACTTAGAAAAGTCGAAGGAATTTGGATGGCAAATGGATAAACCATGATTTGGATAAAGATATAGGCTACCTTTCATCCTGGATCGCAGATGTCACGGGATACAGCTAGGTCTATCCTATACAACTAATAACTAAAATACTCAAGTTTTTGAGGATGTGCATATGTTACTCTTTTACGGAAAAACTCCTTAATGGATTTGGATGGAATTTGGCTCCCAGAAAGCATATAACCAGAAATAACATATAAGACTTTTGTTACGATACATCCAAGGGATTACGGGAAACTAATGTGGGTGAAACAGCGAGGCGCTGTTAGTATACTAAAGGTTGTATCTGACATCGACGCACAAAGGAGTACCATGGATCCAGTACATGATTCTGAACCCCACAGTGGTGGAATTTTTCGTCGGCTTTTTCATGATTTAAAAAAAAAATGTTTTTTTCTCTTAAGACCCTTCATAATTGCTACACTTTTATAACCCAATAAGATTTTAAAGTAAAAAATAATTGATTCGCTAATTACAAAAAAAAGCGCAATGAAAACAAAACTCGAAAAACTATCTCATCAGCTGATTTAATAGAGTTCAGATCAGGGATCAACGTCATACCTACAAACTCGCACAGCGCCACGCTTGCAACGTTCAAAGGCCGAGCCGACACTTTTTTTAAACATTGTTATTTCTATAACCGTTCATTAACGACATAAATGACTATCATAATTTTATTAGTGGCATGTGGTCTAGCTTTTTCGCGAAGTTTGCATTACGATGTCAGAAAATCTGTCTGTAAAATGTGTCTACTCAACAATGCAATTAATGTTGTTAACTGCCAAAATGAAATCCATTGCTAACGGTGGTATGCGACCTGTAGTTTAATAATACTGGCGAATCATACGCTGTAGACTACTCGGCGACACAGACAGCTCATATTATTAAGTGTACGATGTCCAAAGATCAAGAAAGAAAGACAGAAAATACACGCGGCTGAACCAAAAAGGCCAAGTTCATCAAAAATTACAGACAACTAGAGGTTGATGCTAGTTTTCAACTGAACCTGATGTGAGGAGATAGGTGTAAATCAGTTTTACACTGTAATGTAACGTGTGTAAGAGAAAGAGACCTCGCTGCTCTTGTAGCTGTCTCTCTCCTTCACTCACATCGACTCGGGTTCGATTTTCGGTTCATTTTGTAGTAAGTTTTCTAACATTACGTACATACGTCTTCTGGCACGAAAACGTATAATTTTGGCGGTCATTCCGTCACATTATAATGTTAGCTCGTAATGTTATAGGGTCATTCTAATGAATAACCGTCTCGGATTAATAGGTTTTTTTTTAATAATTATAAACTAGAGCTTGACAGTGATGCGATCGTTGATGTAAAAGCGCGCTAGATTATTAAGAGCGTATTTACTCAGAAAAACTGAGCGAATAGGAAAGAAGACGGCAGTTGAGCGAGGTGGTGCAATGTTTCCACCACGGAAAAAAGAAAGAGAAAGGTGATGCAATGTTAAACCCAACAATACGACCAACGATGCTGCGCCAAAGGAAGATTGATTTGAAGACCCTCCATGACCAAACTTCCAACATAACAACATTAGGCGCATCGTACCCGGCACACATTGCAACACAACTGCACAGACCCGTCCTCCGTACGGCTTCACCAGACATCATGATTAATTGAGGTGATTCTAATTCTCTAGTATAATAAGAAATACTCGTAGAATCGATGGATGGTATATGTGGATATTGATGTCAAGAAGAAGGTACAATGAAAGCCTTTGGGGAGGCCTTTGTCCATAAGTGGACCTCTATGCTCTAGGCTGGAGAAAAAGAAGGAGAATCAGCCTCAAATGTTCCCACAACTGGAACACTGGCCTCCTCTCGGTGAGAGAGGCCGGCCGTAATCCACCACGCTGGCCCAGTGCGGTTTGGTAGATGTCACATGTCTTTGAAGTTTTTTGGCTCAAGGACATCCCTATTTTTTTTTTTTTTAGTAATTATAAACTAGCGCTTGACCCGATTGTAAACAGTAATGCGATTGTTGATGGTAAAGCGCGCTAGTTTATTAAAAGCCTATTCACTCAGAAAAACTCAGCAAATAGGAAGGAAGACGGCAGTTGAGCGAGGTGATGCAATGTTAAACCCAACAACACGACCAACGATGTTGCGCCAAAGGGAGATTGATCTGAAGACCCTCCACGACCAAACTTCCAACACAACAACATTTGGCGCATCGTACAAGGCACACATCGCAACACAACCAAAATTCCTCAAAATGTTTTCTTTCACCGTTTTGAGAGCATAGGCAATGAAATGATTAAAAAAGTAAAGCGCCTGTTGAAGTTTGAACCTACGAACTACCTCCTCCTTTTTCGGCAATCGGGTAATAAAATAAAAGTTACCCACATCATTACATTAGTTCTATTAGCAGACAAGTCAGTTCCATTCCATACTATGCCCACTATAACATGTCCTCAACTAACTTGACACTTTTGAACGGTACTCTAAAACTAATATCGAAGTTTATTACCTATTCTAGCGTACAGAACCGAATATAAAGCTACCTATTCATCGTACGACAGTAAATCTTGCATTACGACCTATCCGTAGAACAGAGTCCGATGTGATCATAGATCAAAAACGAGTTAAATAGCTAGACGAGATAAGGAATACGAACTCCACAGACCTACGTTTTTAGAATTTTCGAATCTTGTTTAATTTAGGAAATATAGAATCGAATAACGATCAATCTGACTTTACCTCCGCATAAAAACGCACGGAGTGATCAACCGACGCCGCGCGGTGAGCGAGGGCTGCGCGGGCGTCCCGTCCGTTCTTCAGACCGCCCACTGTTTGTTGGAGAGAGGACGTTTTTATGTCATGCGCTTAGCTTCTTTGCGGTTTCATGAAAAAATATATATACTTTTAAGTTTTTTTGCATGAATAATCATATTTTTAGCGATGTTGCTTTCACGGGAAATGTTGGTTATGCTTAAAGAAGAGGTAGAAATGCCTGAGCTTATTTTAACATATTCAAATATTCCTGCTGATATTGTTTATAATATGAAGGAAATTGTAAATACTGGTAATTTAACGATTTTAGTTGTATTACTTCATGATATACACTAATAAGTTCTTAAATTAATAAATAATAGGTCTAAATTGCTTTTTTGCCTCAGTAAACAATTTTGGGCGATCTATTTTAATGTAGGACGTTTTTTGACGGAGAGGTATAAAAATGAAATTTTAACGCGAAAATACTATTTGCCTCGTGTTTAGTCATAAGGTAATCATATATCCTGAAATAATAAACAGCAAAAACAAGATGTCTTATGAAATATTAGAACGATATTATACGAACATTATTGAACTTCTAAGCGTTTCATGTGAATATAGGACGTTATTCTCAGATGACTTGTTTGTTGGATATTGAGATCAGACGTTTTTGCGGGGATAATGAAATCAGTTAGGACATTGTTCATTTAAAAATACCGGGAAATACATTGTTTTTTACATAATATTGTTATGAATACCTATAATAATGTACAGTTTTTTATTATATGAAACAACAAACGTCACCTTTGCCTCCTGATACAGCAGAAATCAGTCAGCAGCTAGCTGATATATGGGGAGATTGTAGGAAGATGGTGGGACCAAAGAAATTTCCTGTAACAGCTAAATACCAAATGTCATGTCTGATCCGTCTGCCGAGGACATTTACAGCGAACAAACTAGTACACTGTCTTTGGAAGTGCCATCTAGTTTTGAAAATTAACTGAATTTAATTTTAAAAAATCAATTCAGTTTAATAAAGCTTGAAGAGCTGTTGGCAGTTTCTAACCATAGATTTTCCCCGGTTAATAAGAAACTGTCTGTGCCAACTTAAATGTCAACTCCTACTAACAAACATTTAATCCGCGACAGCACATTCTGCCCTAATCATATTGCACACAAATGCTCTGATAAAATATCTCACCAACATCGTTGTATTGCTTCGCAAAATTGTGGCAACTGGGAGATCGAGCTATGCAGTGGATTTTCATCATCAAATATTACGATAAAATTAATGTCACGTTTTCCGATTGAAACTAAAACCCAACAGACCAAGAGAAATAAACTTTTCAACAAAACCAGATTAACAATAAGGATGCAAGGGATTTAAAAAGCCAAGATAAAAAATACGCAAAGGAATCAAGTGATAGTTACTGATTTTGAAAAAGTATTACAGTGTCCTCATGTCAATATAAATATGTATATGTTATTATAAGGGAAAGCTATGTTCTTTTAACTTCACTCTTTTTGACTTGGAAAATAGAAAGGCTTTTTGCTTATATGTGGGATGTATTAGTGGCAAAACGTGGCGCATATGCGGTAAGCAGTTGCCTCTTAGATTTTATCCAGGCTAATATTGACCAAGGGGTCAAAGAGTTTTACTTTTCGTCAGACAATTGTGCCAAAATCGTAACCACTTTGTGTTATCATAGTACAGACAACAGCACATCAAGCTACTACAATCTATAGTCAGTCAAAAAAAGTTCAACATATGCATAACACACCGGTTTTTACAGAAGGCGCACACACAAAATGAGGGGACAGTATCTACTCGGTTATCGAGAGAGCTTCTCAAACCAAAACTAACTATACCCCTCATGAGTGACGTTTATTAGTAAGATGGGCCAAGAATGAAGGAAAACCCTATATTGTCCGTAACATAAAAATGACGTGTTTTACTTTAAATGCCTGGTTAATAATATGATTTGGATGAAAGATATCAAAGGCAAGAAGATTTACTTGAGTATTATAGTATAGTATTCGCGAAGTTCATGGAGACAGTAGAGATCCCAAAAAATCGTGTTTTAAATATGACCTGGCTCCACGTGTTTATAATATTTTAGTGAATCGTGGTAACACGAGTAACTCAGTACCCTACAAATTGAACTGAAACCTGTATATTCTGAGCCTATTTTAGTCCCTGCTGCTAAACATAAAGCCTTAGTGGACATGTGCCGCTCAGATGTAATTCCCTTAGAGTATCACCCATACCACACCCATACTTAAACTCTTTGCTACATCACACCGCTGTTGCTGCTTCTGATGAATTGGATGATGACCTATTGGAATAAGAAATATTTTAAACGTTACAACTAAGTAATTTAATGTTATACTATGTACAATTTCGTTACTATTATGTATTTACCACGTCTAGGTCACTATGTAAGACTGATTTATAATATTAATGCAGGCAGTTTGATATAAGATAGAGTTCCGATTGTCTGCTGATAAGATAGATATTAACGTACTTACGTTTAAAAGTTAAGACTGCTAGTTTAGTTCATCCGGTAGTAGTGGTCATTTAGTTACAATAGTGTGATATGATGTGCCATTTCATTATTATTTTAAATTTCAACTACAACCAACAAAGGAGTTTTTGGTATACTTTCCGCCCGCGTTGCTTTTAACTAATAAAATTATAAAGACTGACCGAATGTAAATTTGCAAAAAAAATATTGTTATTTTATAACTATTGCGATGCTTATTAATTCATACATCGTTTCGTTCTAAAACGAAAAGAAATATTTAAGTTTTAGATTGTACTAATTTAAGTCCGTACCTAATTGACATGTGATGGCTGTCCAATATGAAGGCACAAATTGCCTTTTTTTGACTATTTTGGGATTTTATAAATCAATAAACGATTTAAAAAGTAATATCCTCTTTTATTTATTTATATGGGATGGTAGTCATAATATGGCTAACATAATGTTTGCATGTTTTAATGTGGTTATTCACAAAGGACTCTTAATGGATAGGTTGTAATTGACAACAAAAAATGACCTATGGCAATATAGAACGTCACTAAATTCAAAAGTCTCCGTAAAACAACGTATAATGTTCACTACCGACCCCCGCTCTTTCGCAATAAAATGTTCTATGTTGATATGGGACTCACTATCTCGTGAAATAAAAGGATAACAAATATACACTACATAGCATTTAACTAGGCAGGGGCGTTACTGTAACATACCAAAAAATCTAAATGTCAAGTCTCACCGTTTAAAAGTTACACTAGTCAACAACTTCTCTGGCCTCTACTGAAAACTATCAATCCTGCAGATCGGACTTTGTTCTACGGATGAGTCGATTAGTATCTTTTTTGTGGACGATTTAATAAAAAAAATCTCGTTGTTATATTCTGCTAAACTAGAGAATTGTTTTGAGGTCATTAAGTTATAAGGTAAGAAGGAAAAGAAGAAATATGGAAACAAGTGTGCATTCATCATCAACCTTTTTTTTATCATCCCAGTGCTGGGCACAGGTCTTCTCTCATACAGAGAAGGATTGAGCGTAATGACCACGCTTGCTCAATGTGGGTTGGCGATTTCAGACTTGAAAGTCCAGGTTTCCTCAAGATATTTTCCTTCGCCTTATAATCAGTCATTGGTGTCCATGATATACTTAGAAAGTACATACAACTTTAGAAAAGTTGCATTGGTACTTGCCTGACCTGGAATCGAACCCACGCAGTCATACACATTGTGCATTGAGAACTCATAATTGTTTTTAATTGTTTGTAATTATTAGCCTAGGTTTTTTTTTCCAATCAAATTGGTGTCGGTTTTTAGTCTAACCGTAGCACCTCAATGTTAGAATTTTGGAAAACAATAGAAAACTTTCTTGTCAAAGTTCATATTAATGGCATAATACTGATTATGGTCATTTTAGATGGAGCCACTGCCTATATGATGATTACAACCAAGCAGTGCAGAAGCAAAATAAAAAATCATGCTACAGAGATTTCTTAATATGTAAGTTTGTAAAAAAAATATGTACCCTTATTACTAAAAACAGCCTACAAATATTTTATAATAACAAAAACTGTCTTTTGATCTTTGATCGACCCGGGTATTGCTCGCAAATCAATTTGGATTTGCAAATTGGAGTCATCAGAAAAGCGAAGTTACGGACAGCCAGACTAGCATTTATTTGATAACCGTTAAAAAAAAAGTCATTAAACAATAAATAATTTTAAGTCTTTATGATAATAGTGTACATATGTCTAAAGAAAGGAAGAAAAAGTATTTAATGCGATTCATCAGGTAAATAATAAAATATATTTAAAAAAGTAACAAAAAAATCAAAACGATATGAGGCTAATAGGCTCCTGACAAATGCCATTAGAGGTTTTCATTAATCAGGTCCCCATAAACAATTTCCTCCACACCCATCTTCTGAATATAATTCAACAAATCACAGCGACTAATCGCACATTCGTAACTAGCTTTAAGGATAAAGTCGGTATCCGGAACTAGGTCGCCATATTGTGTTGTGATTGAAATTTAATGCCTCTGTTTGCAGTTTGTTTAAAAACAACTTTCTTTGCACAAGCGTAGGTACATATATCGTTTTTCAAAGTTAATATTTAGAACCTGCATTATACAAGAAATCTACCCTTTAAGTATGTTAACCGAATATTTATTGTGAATAGTACAGAAAGATTATAAAAACTTTACAAAAAAGAAATACTATAAATTTTTGGCCAATAGTAACAAAAATTTGTAATTTTTTGTTACTTTTGACCTCGGCCAAAAGACTCCTATCTCAGCACTAGGCTTCGAAATTTATTTAAAAATTAAATATCGCAGCGCTGGAATTCTGACAGAGACCGCTGTGATGTCAGGGAACATGCAAATGAACAGTTAAATGTATATATTTTTATGTCCGATGTATTTTCTAAGGTTTGGGCACGCCACAATAGTGGCGGTAAGTCCCCTCTTTGAAAAGTGGCTAGAGAGGCTCGGCTGTTTCGAGAGGTTCCTGTTCCGGATAAGGCGTGAGTCAACGCCAGGGTGTCAATACTGTAGGGATCGCCTTGAGGATACGGTGGAGATCTACCTACCCAGCTTGGGTAGAACACCACCGTATCGTTGTGGCGGCATTCGGCGGCGATCTCTCGCGTCCGGCCCTGGTCCAGGCCATGGTTCGTAGCGAGAGTGTATGGTAGGCCATCACCTTCTTCTATAAAACGCATGAGGGAGCAGGAATTCCAGCGCCCCCATACCTCCAGCCGCCGCAGGAGACGCCCTGGTCGGGAGACAACAATGAACTCCCGGCCACCGTAGGCGAGCAGTTTGCAGCTCGCCGCGCGGCAACGATCAGGCTCAGGTCGACGGTGCGTTGTTTTTCACGCGCGCCTCAAAGAGATGTCACCACATCGTGACGGGGTCCACGATGACCGATGCCTCCTGGGTCAGGGTTGAGGGTTGGTTAAAAAATAAACCGTAGCCCTGGTGCACAGGCAAATAGTTTTAGTCAGTAAAAGTTTGACACACCCTTCCGTTTCGCCCAGAATGGTAGAGGACATTGAATGGTTTCCCATCAGGAACAAAAAAAAGGTTAGGTAAGGTTGAATTTCATTTGCCTAGCCTTAGAAGGGGTCGGCTTCCAGTCTGACTAGATGCAGCTGATAACCTTTATTTTACACGGAGTGACTTCCTATCAGACCTCCACATCAAATTGACTGGATAATATGAAATACCTTGAAAAGGCTAGTTGTCAGATTTTCGGGCCTGTGACAATCCGTAACGACTGTCAAAAATCCATGAATAACAGCTGCCACCTACTGAAAAACGTGTTTTTCGTCACACGTAGGGTCTTGACTTGTAAAGACGGTCACTGGTCCTGGTTGGACTGGTCCATGGACCGACCGCGGCAAGCGTCGCCTAACCTGATCAGTTAAAATGTGCGGCTGTTATTTTTTTGCAGAAAAACAACGTCGTAATTTTCATTTTAAAATGTTTGTAACAAAACCATTGATTTTGCTTTTCAATTACTTTAATGGGCGCTCACCCCAATTATGTATTTCTAAACTGTGAAATAGATTTTATGTGAGCGAACAGAATACCCAATATACATTATTGGTTACTTAGACCTTTATGTTACATAGTTGACCTTTTGATACTTGTTAATGGGGGTTATATTAGTTTGAAACACATAATAGGTTCTCATTGAAACATCTGAAATAAGTGTGCAAGTGAAAAATTTAAACTTTAACAAATTCGTTCACTTCACCTCATTCCATCTTATGCTATTGCTGTCGTCCTCCGTGGCGCAGCGATCAACACGCCTGCCTGCGACGTGGAGGCCCCGGGTGCGATCCCCGGCCAGGTCTTGATGGAAATCGATCGTTTCCTGATTGGCCTGGGTCTTGGATATTTATCTATATATGTTCCCCAAGCAATGGTTTAAAATTATATAAAAACAACTCCCATCTATATTCAAACCTGCCAATTCCAGCTGAAAGTTACCTATAGATCGAGTCTCACGCTTCTTAAGCCATAGATCCTCAAATTGTGCAGTTCAGTAAGCTTGTATGTTTCAGCCTAAGTACTCGTAACTTTGAACGATATGCCCGACATTGGGTCTGGCTCCGCTGTACGGTATATTTGGCTTCAAAGTTTAGTATATGAAGGTAAGTAGAGGTTTGCTTGAGCCACGTGTTATTCCTAAGGGATACCGTGGCCCCTGGTGCATAAGTAAGTGAAGAAACACAAGTAGGTTTTTGTCTATAAAAATTTGACACGTCCTTCCACTTTACCTAGAGCGGGAGAGATTATTAATTTGATGATATTCCACTTTTCTAAATAATTAAAGGTATACCTACCTGTTATCTATATACATGTCTTCATAATGACCAGTGTACACTTCGTTTGCCGTTAAACATTTTTAATTTTGACGAAATCCGACTACCACGAGAAAATCTTATAATGTTTGGGGCATTATGCCTATGGCACTCCCAAATAACGTGACTTTCAATTATAGGCAGATGTTTTACTTTGTATAAAAAATTTTTTAGTTATGACCTACGGAGCAGAAACGTAGATTCTCAAGGTACGTGTGGTCCACAAATTTAAGGTCCCTCAGCGAGCTATGGACCGGGCTATGCTTGGAGTGTCTCTGTGGGATCGAATCTGTAACGAGGTGATCCGGCAGAGAACCAAAGTTGTCAACAGCGGCAATGGGCTAGCTATATTAGCAGTAGAACGCACCGGATGCAACTGAGAATAACCCTGAGATGATGATGATATTAGCCGTAGAACCGATGACCGTTGGAGTAGACGTGTTGTAGAGTGGAGACCGCGAATGGTAAACGTAAGATGGGGAGCCCTCAAGCTAGATGGAGCGACGTTCTTCGCAGGATGCCTGGTAGTTACTGGATGAAAGTTGCCGAGAATCTAGTTGAATGGCGTAAAATTGGAGAGGCCTATGTCTAGAAGTAGACTGCTGAAGAAAAAAAAACGATGGAAGAAATCTTCGTGAGTCAACCGGAATTTCAAGGAAAAACTTGGAGACAAGACGTCTACCTAACTGCACTAGGCCCGTGTGGTGGATTACTGCCCATATACTCTCACAGAGGGAAAGCCTGTGTACAGGGCGACATTGTAGGCGGATTCTGCTAGTTAAGGAGACAATTTTATTTGAATTTTGGGTAATTCTACAATATGGCGACGTTAGCGACGGCGGAGCGATATGGTCGTCCGCATCTTGGTGTTGTGGTAAACAGCTCCATTTCGTTGGTGTGTTTTGAATTAAAGTTCGTGCTTTAATTTTGAATTAAGAGTTTTGAATTAAAGCACGAATTTTAAATATACCCTCCAATCTTGATAATAATAATAGTTTCGCCTCGCAGATGTGCCCTGGTCTGCGCCACAAAGCGAAGTGACCGTTTGTCGATTCCCATTTTCCAAAACGACTCTGTCCACGTGCCGCTATTACAAAATAACGTCACAGCGTTTGGCCCACTACTACGTTAATCAAGCTAACTTTCATCCAATGACATCGCTATCCACGACAAACATTTATGTTCATACTTTAAGTACAGACGCCAGTATATCAAGCTAAACAAAACTGTTAAATATTCCTAATCAACCTTGAATCTTAAGGATTTAGTGGTAAGGTAGAAAATCTAATGAAGAAATTTGACAGATTATTGTAAGACAATATGCTGGCGTCTCTTCAGTCACCTAAAGTAACTACCATCTAATTCAACGCAATTTCTTGCCCGTCACGTTTTTATGGCCGTTTTATGATAAAAAATATATCTTATTTGTATGGAAATAAATTATAATCTTTTTTACAGCCTATCTCCGACAATATTTTAACGAAATTAATTTTTTCAGACATACCTATTATTACTTGGATGAAAGATGTGATGATATAGGTTTTTTATGCTGTCGTTACAGACATGAAAGGCGAAAAACTGTTTGTGTATTAGATTAGATTTCTAAAACGAGTTTTTTGAAAGCTTATTTGCTATCTGTCGTTAATTTTGTTGTCAAGTGGTTTACTTGGCTTATAATATGTAGACTAGCGGCAAAATTTCGCTCATGTGTCTGTTTTTTTTTTTGTTGGCTTTAGAAGTGTCTTTTGATCGCTTGTTCGCTTAGTTACTATGCTTACACAAACAAAACAAACTAAAACATAAAGCGCCGGCCGTATAAGTATTCCCGCCATTATAAACCGAGCAATTTTAGTTGTTTGACATCCCAATTCATCTAAGTACCCTCACTCAGGAGGCATCGGTCTTCGTGGACCCCGTCACGAGGTGTTGACATCTCTTTGAGGCGCGCGTGAAACACGACGCGCCCTCAACTTGGGCCTGGTCCTTACCGGGCCTGCGGCAGAATCAGGGACTCCCGCGGCTCCGTGCGCACGTGACCGGAGAGACACCGGGGTGGTTTTTAGTGGCTGACAGACCCCGTCACCCACCCCAGGGCGGCGGACATTCATTGAGGATTTTCCACCCCGGAACAAAAAAAAAACAAAAAAAAAAAGACGTGTGGCACTCAGGGACTGCCGCGGTAAAGCTATTGCATAGCATTTTGTATCAATTTATGCAATTATAATTATTTATTTATATTATTTATGCAGTATTTCTTTTTCTTTGATATTAATTCAAGTTACATTTTTGAGCGTGGTAACCGATAAGAAAACAATTTTTTGTTTTATTAAATAAATAAAAAGTTAATATTATTTAAAATATTTTTATTATTTTACAATACATGTGGGTTTTATTACCTTAAAGTAGCTGTTGGTTATTCAGGAATATTTATCATTGAAACTATAGGTTTATGATAACTGAAAAAACTCGGAAACGGCGCACAGGGAGCACCACGAAATATACTCAAATACTCCGAGGTTCTTTTTCAATATACCCCACTGTTTTGTCGTGGTGGCCTAGTGGTTAAAACACCAGCCTCTCAAGTATGAGTGCGCGGGTTCGATTCCAGGTCAGGCAAGTACCAATGTAACTTTTCTAAAGTTATATGTACTTTCTAAGTATATCTTGGACATCAATGACTGAAGGCGAAGGAAAACATCTTGAGGAAACCTGGGCTTTATAAGTCTGAAATCGCCAACCCGCATTGAGCAAGCGTGGTGATTACGCTCAATCCTTCTCTGTATGAGAGGAGATCTGTGCCCAGCAGTGGGACGATAAAAAGGTTGTTGATGATGAACGGCGTCGGTGTCGAAATATTTGTTATCAATTTAATATTTTCGAGCTGATCTTTAGTAACATAATCACTTCTGATTGCGTTAACATCTGACCGTAGAATTAATAAATCCTTCATCAACTTCTTTACGTACGTTCTACGTAGTCAAAGCAAACTGGTGGCAATTTGTGAAGGTCATATGCCACAAAAACTGGGATTGTTCGGGATCCGTGATTTTAAACACCGTAATCGTATATTTTAGGTATTTCTGCTTTTTGTTCTTACGCCTCGATACATGTTTTTGTCTTGTCTTCGTAGAAACAAACAATAACTTTTTTGCTTCATCAATGTCTTCCTTAGAAAAAGCCGACGAGCATATTTTTATTAAACTTTCGTTGTTTCGTTTCAGAGATAACAATATTACAACTCGTACACTTAAATGTACTCGTATTAACATTGTTCACCGACATCTTTCTGTAATATATTATTTAATAAAAACTTCAACTTCAACTCTTGATCTGGTCCCTGTGGATAGATACCACAATTTTGCCAATAACACGTGTAACAAATTATAGAAATTCTTTAAAAAAATATTTCACAATAATGGCGGATATCGCCAATCACAGTTGAAAAAACGGCCGCGTGAGCACTTTTTACTCTATAAAATCACGCGCTTTTATTTAGTAAACAACACTATAAATAATTTAAAAGTCCAATGAAAAATTAGCGTGACATTCATCTTAGCTTTTCCGTTTAAAAAAAAGGTATTTTATAAAAACACTACTAAATTAATTTGAATAAAAGTACTTAATAATTAATTATATGAAAAGTTTTTAAGGTAGCCATGACAACGTCGATGACGTCTATGACATATCTCTATAGAAGACCTATTTCAGAGAGAAAATTAATCGCAAGTTTAGCACATCGCGACTATCAGTAACATGGCAAGTGTGTAGAACTGAGTTCGCGCCCTGCAATATTCATGCTCTTTTTGAAAATCTATAAATTGTTTTCAAAAGATGTAGTCGCACGCACACAAACACACCGTGCCGAAGACTGCCGAACTGAAACGACGTTAGACGATGTACGGCCTTCAAGCCACACCTCCGTGCCCGTCGGAGTGGGGAGCGTGAGGTTTTTTCGTTACGGAATTTCTGGATTCGGTCCCCGCGCTCAAGGCCCGCGATAGAAGCTATGCAATAGCTTAAAAAAGTTCGTCTCCTGCGGCGGCTGGTGGCGTGAGGGCGCTGGGATTACCGCTGCCTCACGCGCTCCGCCGCCTCCTTTGCCAGCATCACTGCTTCGCAGAAGGAGGTGACGGCCTGCCATGCAGTCTCGCTCCGGACCAAGGCCTGGACCAGGGTCTGACGCGAGAGATCGCCACCAATCGCCACTACGAGAACACGGCGGTGCTCTACCCAAGCCGGGCAGACCTCCACCGTATGCTCCACTGTGTCCTCAAAGCGATCCCCACTATGGTGACACCTTGGCGTTTCTTTTTTTTTTTTTTAATAATTATAAACTAGCACTTGACCGCATTCCCGCCTGATGGTAAGCAGTGATGCGATCGTTGATGGTAAAGCGCGCTAGTTTATTAAGAGCCTATTCACTCAGAAAAACTGAGCGAATAGGAAGGAAGACGGCAGTTGAGCGAGGTGATGCAATGTTAAACCCAACAACATGACCAACGATGCTGCGCCAAAGGGAGATTGATCTGAAGACCCTCCACGACCAAACTCCCAACACAACAACATTAGGCGCATCGTACCCGGCACACATCGCAACACAACTGCTCAGACCCGTCCTCCGAACGGCTTCACCAGACATCATGCCGTAACACGACAAATCGCTTGGCGGCAAGGCTTTGTCTGGTGAGTGGTAACTTCTGCCGGCGGCCGGTGTGTGTGGCCTCCCGCCTTATACGGAACAAGAACCTCCCGAAACAACCGTGTCAGGTGAGGACCTGCGTCAGGCGGAAGCTGAGGGCGCCGTGGCGCCACTCTAGCCACTCCTCAAAGAGGGGACTTACCGCCGCTATTATGGCGTGCCCAATGTTACCACTCCTGGGACACACGACTTCTCTCGATGAGAGGGAGTGGGCCGTAATCCACCACGCGAGCCCAGTGCGTGTTGGTAGACATCACGTGTCTATCTAAGTTTTGTCTCTAAGACAAGCCTGTTTCCTCACGATAGTTTTCCTTCATCATTTTGAGAGCAGTGGTAATAAAATAATTTACACAAAATAAAGCGCCTGACGGCGTTCGAACCCATGACCTACAACTTGTAAGTTGCAGTCAATACCACTAGGCCACCTCTGCTCTCAAAACCCAAATAGACGTTTATCATGATCTCCTCTTTCTTCCTTTGTTAGAATCAGTTTCCAGTCTTACCGAGTCATCATCATCTCAGCGTTAATCCCAGTCTCATCCGTAGCTTTTCAGCTTTGGAGTCTGGGGTCCACTTTACCAGTCTAACTGCTGATCTTGGCTAAACTTCGATATTTTCCGTGAACTGACTGCCTTTTGACCTCCACAACCCGAAGACGATATCTAAGCATTGCAGTTAGACCAATTGCTAGATTTTTGAGGGCTCCAACAACCCGTAACGACTGCCACTAGATGTTCCTATGGCAACCGGGACCAACGGCTTAACGTGCTTTCCGAGGCACGACCAGACCAGTACAAATATTCATATTCATGTATACAAATATTTGCACTGTGCGGGGATCGAACCCGCGCCTGCTTGCGCAACGGCCGCGTTCGCTACCGCTACGCCACGAAGGCTGTCAGTTTCCAGTCTTACCGAGTGGAGCTGAATAATTGTATTGTTACGGGCTCGGGGTATTAAAATGCCGGTTAAGGCCGCTGTGGAAAGTAATCAATGACAAGTAGAACGTAGCTAATGTCGTACCGAAGTCTTTCCTTATGTTCACGAAGTCCGTGTCGAATACAAAGAACAGAAGTTACGTCACGTAATCCTTAAGTGCTCGTTGCAGTTTTCGCTGTAGATGTTCTCAAAGATCAATTGTTCCTTGTCGCTTGTTTCGCTTCGATAGTCAACTGTAGACTGACTCATCCGCTGCATCACGCTGTTCTTTATATGCCAGGACATTGAACATTCCAGATCCGTCTTGATGTAACAATAATAGCAATTAATTTCGAGTACGTTTAGCAGGCATTTCACAAGAGACGAGTTTCTAGTAATTTTGATGTCGACACTTCGTTGTCAATATTGATAAAACCTGTACCATTAGGCCATCCCAAGTCTATAATGTGTTTTAATTTCGTACCTCTACAATGCCTAGGTCTCAAGATATAGGGCTTAAAAGTTACGTAGTTTATGGCACGCAATATTGAACCTTAAGCCATTGACATAAGGTGCATTCGTAACAGTATTGTACATGGAGCGACCTCCATAATTTAGTGACTGGGTAACCCAGCAAATTAACGATTCGATACAGTTCTTTTTGGTTGCCTCAAGATCTTATTTGTAAAATCATAAATCTTATTATAACTATGATTAACATCATAGACGTGACGTGTATCACCATACAAACTTTCTTCTTCTTTCTTTCTTTCTCGAATGTTTGTAACACTTTCATGCCAAAATTACCGAACGGAGTTGGATAAAATTAAGAAAACAGACAGCTTATAATTAGGATACATACCCAGAATACTCTTTATCCTGATATTTCTACGGGATCAAAACTAATGTGGGCAAAACTGCAGCTTGAAAATTATTAAGTTTGGCGAAATTAAATATGTTTGCAAAACGAAAATGCCAAGCCTTATAGACGTGTGTTAAATTAATTAACCAACTTCAAAAACAGGAGAGGATAGGACTAGCGATCACGTATCGGAAGACGCAGCGTAGGGAGGCCCCCAGCAAGGTAGACCGATGACCTGGTGAAGGTCGCGGGAAGCCGATGGATATGGGCAGCACAAGACCGGTCATCGTGGAAAGCCTTGGGGGAGCTCTTTGTCCAGCAGTGGACATCTATAGGTTGAAGAAGAAGAAGAAGAACAAAAAAGAGGAGGTTCTCCATTCGTCATAATATTTTCTTATGCATGTTCACCGATAACTCTAAGACGCTTAGACCGATTTACAGTATTCCTTTTTTGTTTGAAAGGGTATAACTTTCAAATCAAGTTAAACTTTCAAAAATCGTAGGGACGGCTAATGTATTTCTAAGTATTTTCAATAAGTATTTTAAAACACTACAATTGATTAAAGGTCTGGAGTAGATCCGATGATGGATCCGGAAGACAAGAATAAGAATAAGAAATTTTATTTGCCCAAACATGTGTATACATACAGAATACAAAACTCATGCATGTAGGATCTTGAGAAAAAGTGGCTCACGACATGTCTGCCACTTCTCATGGCGTGCAAATATTTTAGGTACATACATAATTATTACAATAGAATGGATGACTTATATTAAATTTTATATTTATATAATAGATGTCGATCGCAACTCAAACAAATTAATAAAATGAAATTCAAATATTTATATTAATCACACAATTACTAGAATATTTAAGTCGACAGTCGAAAGAACTCTTCAACGATTTGCCACCGACTTCCGAAATTAGTTATTTTTCACTTTGTAGTGTTTTTTTTTGAAGTCGGTTGTTTTTTTTTGTAAAAAAGTTTTTTTCATCGTTCTTCTCTTATTGACCAAATTTATTTTCTTCCATTAATCATTTTCTCGAAAATAACGAATTGCGGTAGTCATTATTCACAGATCCATCGTTGCTTTTGTCTTCCCCTATTGTTATAGGTACCAAGAACCTTTACTTTCATACCAAAAAATTATTCTTAATAGATTTACGAGTTTAACTAAAATAACATGCTAAGAAAGAAAAAAGAAAGAATATTTATTTACGGTAAGCATTATAAAAAAATAAAAAACAAGAAATTGCTGACGGAACATGCGTCACATCCACGGATAACGGCTGTGTGGCAGCATTTTGCTGCGACCCTATGCACAAGAGAGCCCAGCGTTGGTATTTAGCGACAAC
Organism: Sesamia inferens; assembly: GCA_037179545.1. Taxonomy (NCBI): domain Eukaryota; kingdom Metazoa; phylum Arthropoda; class Insecta; order Lepidoptera; family Noctuidae; genus Sesamia; species Sesamia inferens. The sequence continues at coordinate 9,899,947 of CM073949.1, forward strand.
CAGGGCTGATAACATGAAGTCACCTGATGTAGCAAATAATTATCAAGTCACACCGAACCGATATCATAAAATAATAATAATAATACAAAGTAAAATATTATGAAGGACGGGAATACACATTTGTCGGGCATATTACCATCCGGGTGAGTCCATCAGACATATTATCTCTGGTTGCTCTCGATTAGCTAACGGCGAGTATTTGCACAGGCATAACCAAGTAGCTAGGATCATCTACCAGCAACTTGCTTTGAAATATAAACTTGTATGTGCCCGACCCAGTTCTTGAAAATGACCATGTCACGTTATACTGGGATCGCTCCATCATTACTGACAGGACTATTGTTGCCAATAAGCCTGATATTGTGGTGATAGATCGATTAGCGCGCCTCGCAATGATTGTCGATGTTACCATTCCACATGACGGGAATCTCGTGAATGCTGAGAAAGAGAAACAAATTAAATATCTCGACTTGACGCACGGGATTGTTGACATGTGGAATGTGAACTCGGCAGTGATTGTACCGATTATCGTATCGGGCAATGGTTTGATAGCCAAGAGCCTCGACCAACACCCCTTGTCAACTATTGAGGCTCTCGTTAGGCAGTTGGATCAAGGGCCAGATTCAAAAGGCTATACTCCTCGATACGGCCCGCATCGTGAGGTGAGGTTCCTGTTTCTGGAGCTCCCGCTATGGGTGGAACACTATTTTATATTTTTCAATGTTTTTATGTTTTTTTTTCAAATATTTATAATATTTGAAAATGTAAATGAATATGTAATGTAGAAAAATAAACGGAATAATAATATTAAAAAAAAATACATGGTGAGAGCATATTTTAAACTAACCCAAACCATTACCAATAGCGACAGGGGATCCTTCCCCGCGCAGTGCAAATATTTGTATTGTGATTTGTCCGTATATATTTGTTTATTATTATTAATATTCCGTTACTCTCACAAACTAATGTAAAATATACAAATAATTACACGTCCATTATCAAATTCGTCTACAGAATGCAAATCACGTAGTGAACCCGAATAATAATCGAGTAACCGATTGATTATATCGATAAATTTGGGAAGTGTAATCGTTTTGTGTTAGCTCCATGGTATTATCTAAAACTATGACGTGCCCTGCAGGGTAATTGCGTAACAAAATATCAGTAACGATGGGTTTTATTTTGACAGTACAACAACATTCATTGCGTTATTTACGTTATTGAGAGATACATTTTTCGAACGTATGGAGCCATGGATGAGCTATTTTTTTTTTATAATTATAAACTAGCGCTTGACCGCAATCTCGGCTGATGGTAAGCAGTGATGCGATCGTTGATGGTAAAGCGCGCTAGTTTATTAAGAGCCTATTCACTCAGAAAAAACTGAGCGAATAGGAAGGAAGACGGCAGTTGAGCGAGGTGATACAATGTTAAACCCAACAACAAGACTAACGATGCTGAGCCAAAGGGAGATTGATCTGAAGACCCTCCACGACCAAACTTCCAACACAACAACATTTGGCGCATCGTACCCGGCACACATCACAACACAACTGCTCAGACCCGTCCTCCGTACGCCTTCACCAGACATTATGCCGGAACACGACAAATCGCTTGGCGGCAAGGCTTTGTCTGGTGGGTGATAACTTCTGCCGGCAGCCGCAGAGAGCAGTGTGGTGAGCAGTTGTGTTGCGACGTGTGCCGGGTACGATGCGCCAAATGTTGTTGTGTCGGGAGTTTGGTCGTGGAGAGTCTCCAGATCAATCTCCCTCTAACGCAGCATCGTTGGTCGTGTTGGTCTTGGGTTTAACATAGTATTCCCTTGCTCAAATGCCGTCGTCCTTCCTACTTCTAAGTTTTTTTAAGTGGATGGGCTTAATAAACTAGTGCACTTTACTATCAACGATTGCATCACTGCTTACCATTTGGCAGGATTGCAGTCAAGCACTAGTTTATAATTATTAAAAAAAAAACAGTTTCACGGATTAATATTGTGTATTTAAGAAACTATCACACTTTTTATAATCTAATCGTCTTTCCTTAGAAGGAGATTTCTATACTTATTTTATTTACTATATGACACTCATTATATAGGTCTGCTGTAAATAACCAATTGATTTTTATAATTTATTGCTAGTGTATGACTATTTGATGCCAATATAATAAATAAAAGCTCTCTGATACAACATTCTACGCAAAAAAAATACACTACACATGCTAACACACCGAATAAAATAAGAAAACACTACAAAATAGAACAACAGAAAACATAAATATATTTTTCTAATGCAAATGATTTCTACCAAGGAAAAGGGGGGAATAAGGAGGAATTCCTCTAGGAGTCACAAGTGGGGGAGCTGTAGGAAGTTGTCGCTTCCACCCTTTCCTGTTGCTGGCTTTGCGTCGTGTGGAAATGAGCTTCCCCTTTAGTTTTTCTAGGATGCTGTGATTTACACAAGTATGGCGGATGTGTTCGGACTATATTATATATTTAATGTTATTGTACGGAACTGTTAGTCTTACTTATGTTATATAAGGCAACGAGTTGTTTACGCCTAAAAGACAGATGTAAACATACTTTTCTAGATAGATGATTTTCACAAAAGTAATAATCCTACTTCCTACTAATGTAAACGGTTTATTTATGTTTAGATATTTTGATTTGCACAGAACGCTTAACCGATTTGAATGAAATATGACACACATGTATGCTAATTTATACATATATATTATACTTAGTCCATACTTGAAAGTATTACAATGCACGTGTTATGCACGTTACGTTACGCGTTACGTTCCATGTTACGCGTTTTCACAAGCACGTGTCCGAGTCAATCCGTAATTGTTTTTATAGACTTAAGATATTATACAAGGCCCGTCCCTATCTTAATAAAGAATTGCGAGTATTGCTTGTGGAGTGTTTGGTTTTATCTAAATTGAATTATGCGGACACGGTCTATGGTCAACGTTTACTATCTAAAACTGAAAGAATGGTCCAAAGACTTCAAAATGCTTGTGCGCGCTTCTGTTTTAAAGTTCCCTTAAGGGGATATGTTACGCCTTTCCTCAATGACCACAACATTTTGAAAATGAAAGCTAGACGGAAATTTCACTTGGCGACCTTACTATTTGGTGTTATTAAGTCTCACTCCCCTTCTTACCTGTACGATAAGCTATCGTGGACAAGTAGGCACAGAATTGGTGAGGGGAGAAAATGTTCTCAACAACTTTCCATCCCACAGCACAAGTCAGCGGCTTTTAGAGGCAGTTTTCGTTATGCAGCTTCTAAATGCTGGAACAATATCCCTCCTCCCATAAAGTATTGTAAATGTTCCTCTACTTTTAAATTGAAATTAAAAGAATATCTTTTATGTCACCAAAAAGAGTACGAAAATGTCCAAGCAGAGGTATCTGCCATATAAGCCATCTTATTTTTTAATTCTTGTGATTGGTGGGGAGGGGGGTATTTTCTATTTTCTATTTTCTGTTTTATTTTCTGTTTTTTGTATGTTATTATTTAATTAATTAATTAATTTATTTTTTGGTATTTATTTAGGTATTCATATTTCCTAACTTACTTGTTTATAAAATGAAAGTAAATTGAATACTTATTTTATTTTGTGAACAATTTACAACGTATTTAACATATATACACACACATTTATGCATGTCACAACATTTTGGGTTTTTCTATCATTTGGATTACTTATATTATCTAAATATATCATTTATATTATTGCGGACTGTGTTTTTGAAATTCTAGCGTATGGCACTCGTGGGTTGCAGCTGAAAATCAGCGTCAGATGGCACATCTTGTGTTGTCATCTGACATTATGCTGAGCTGAGGCCCTTTTGGCATTATAAGCTGGGTTTTATTGTTTTATAGTTTAAATGTATGTATTTTGCTGTAATGTCAATAAACGCATTTTTCTTTCTTTCTTTCTTTCAATTGATTTGAAAGTAATTAAAATACGCAAAATTGTATCAAATAAAAAATAATAATAAAATAATTTTTATTTCGGACCAGAGAATCCATACTGTTAGTAACATCGAAAAGAAAAATTGCTTATTACCTAGTGTTAGTACCTACTAACCTCTGTATAAATTGTTTTATAATTGAAGAGCCGAAACTCTCCAATACAGTTCTTAGGATGCTGTTGGGAGTCCCTCACTCTCCGCCGAAGTGACGCTGTTGTTTTGCGCATAAGCGCATAAAACCCGTCGGTACGAGCAAACGCAAACATTCCCGATGCGCTGCTACAGTAGCGAGGAAGTCCCAACAACATCCTGAAGCCATTGTTGTTATATTGGACGTGAAGGACATCCAGCGATTTTTTAGTGTAATTGACCCATAGACTACCCGTGTACAGACTCTAAAAGTACGCCCTAAAAAGAGTTATTTTAAGTATTTAAAAAGTTTTTATTAACCTTTTAATTACCGACCCGTTTAGAAGTAGTTCGGGTCCCACTTCACACACCGACCACCTCTGGAAGTCTATTATAAAAATGTATACATTGGCATCTAAAAGAGCCATCTATTTTCTTGAGCCTTGTTGTAGGTACAATAAATTTTTGCCTGATCCTAGTATTTATATTATGGACATCACTGTATTTTTTAAACAATTTTATATTTTTTAAAGATTTTCATAAATATATTGAGACGGCACGGTCAGTAAATTAATCTCTTTAAATTTTTCTCATAGAGAGTGTCTCTCTGTTTATAAATTGTAAGAACAGCTCGTTTCTGCAAAACAAATATTGTTTGAATATCAGTGGCATTTCCCCACAACAGAATGCCGTACGACATTACGCTTTGGAAATAGCCAAAGTACACTAAACGGGCCGTCTCAATATCAGTCAAATTACGAATTGTTCTAACTGCGTATGCAGCAGAACTTAGTTTTTAAGTACATAAAAAGAGAGGTAAATAATCAAAGGGGATCAAAAAATTCATCTGCATGCTTTGTGCCAATTGAATGGACCAAATTCAACAGAAAGCTTTATTTCATTCACATTCATTTTATTCATTAACACACACATGAATTCAGATTCTAAATAAATTTCCCACATCATTAGGAACACGAGTATATTCCCAAAATAATAGGATACAGGAATGAAATCATTTGTAAGCCAAACTAAATATCTACTGAACAATTTTAGTCCACAAATTAGTGACAGAGTACAGCAAAGGCTTAAATGGGTTTACAGTTGAAATTTATTGATAAAAGGCTTTGCCCGCTTGAAATGTGGGAATCTATACTGATAAAACATTTGTCTGTTTGTTGTCGGATTTAAAATTGCGTGAATTGGTTATTTTTTTGGTTGGGTTCCTTTTTTATGGTACTTAATCCTGTTGATGTAAGGCTAAATGTTCACGTAGACGAGAGAAACGCAACGTCAGAGACAACTTCTGCAGCCATTTTGAAGTACCGTTGAAGGTATAGCACACACTGCTCACAGTATCACTGATAAACAAGTATGCTGTACTATAATTATGTAGTATAAGAAATAACAAGTGTTTTCTGCAGTATCAAAACGATCAATTCGAGCATTTCGTGCCAAATTCGAGCATTTCAAGGACAAAAATTTGGATCAGGAACTAAAATTGGATCAGGAGCTTAAATTGGATTAAGAACTAAAATCAGGATAGAAAAATGAAAACCTTGTTGCAACTTCTCGGTGGTAGGCCATAACATGGGCCGCCGGCAGAAGTTACCACCCACCAGACAAAGTCTTGCCGCCAAGCGATTTGTCGTGTTCCGGCATGATGTCTGGTGAAGCCGTACGGAGGACGGGTCTGAGCAGTTGTGTTGCGATGTGTGCTGGGTACGGTGCGCCTAATGTTGTTGTGTTGGGAGTTTGGTCGTGGAGGGTCTTCAGATCAATCTCCCTTCGGCGCAGCATCGTTGGTTGTGTTGTTGGGTTTAACATTGCATCACCTCGCTCAACTGCCGTCTTCCTTCCTATTCGCTCAGTTTTTCTGAGTGAATAGGCTCTTAATAAACTAGCGCGCTTTACCATCAACGATCACATCACTGCAAAATGTTGTAAAATGTAACATAAACACCAGTATCTTTTCATTGCGTTGACTATTCACGCTTGAAGAGATTGTAGTCAGTATTTATATAAAAGTATTTGTTCATTAATTTCAACTTGATAATTGTATTGGATGTAATAAGGGTTCCATGTTTTTCCTTGAAGTACTAAAGTTTAAAAAAACATCACGTAGGCCAGTTTTCCCAGAAAGATTTTGGAGAGTTATACGTGTAATAGTACAGTCAGATTTCACCATTAATGTTTAAGTTTCATTATTTATTTCAGAAATTTTAGGGTCCATTGATTGTTAGTAATGATTTAGAAACAAATTTCTGCTGTGTTACGTGTGAATGTTAATGGTACTCCATACTAATATTATAAATGTGAAAGTGTGTTTGTTTGTTTGTTTGTCCTTCCTTCACGCCGTAGCTAAGCAATCAATCGACCTGATTTTTGGCATACAGTTAGTTGAAAAGATGGAGAGTAACATAGGCTACTTTTGGTCCTAAAAAAACATCAAGTTCCCAAGGGAGATTACTGGAATATTTGTATGTGTACCACCAATTATCCTATTATCCTAATCGGAAAGTGAGTTTGTTTGTTCCGCTTTCACGCCGTAACTACTAAGTCGATTGTTTTGAAATTTTGCATACGTTAAGTTAGAAGTCCGGATTAAATAATAGGGTACTTTTTTTATCCTGGAAAAAATTATATTCACGAGGGAAATCTAAAAGCGCGATATAACCAATCTCCAAGCGAGCGAAGCCGCGGGCGGAAAGCTAGTATAATTATAAACTAGCGCTTGACCGCAATCCCGCCTGATGGTAAGCAGTGACTCAGTCGTTGATGGTAAAGCGCACTAGTTTATTAAGAGCCTATTCACTCTAGCCTTGAAGACACTCAAATTGTAGTCCGACGGAAACACCGCCGCTGGCAGACTGTTCCAGTCCCTCGATGTACGCGGTATAAAGGAGGAGGCGAAACGCTTCGTCCGGATCGTAATGGTGTTAACAACGTAATGGTGGAAAGTCGCCGTACGACGGGTCGTCCGATGGTGGAACGGAGATGGGGGAATTAAATCATGCAATTCCCTTGCACACTCACCAGAATGCATCCTATAGAAGACCGAAAGGCTGGCTACTCTACGCCTGTGCATACATAAACAAACGTTGAAATACACTCACCTAAACATTATTACCATGATTAACATTATAATATCAATTTTATCTATAAAACATTTTGGTATTTTGTGATTCCGTAATATGAATGTTATCCTATTAGAATCAGACATATACAAGTATTAAAGGAACAGGAAATTAGGGGATGAATGAAGAACGAAAGCCAACGAAGTGTTCATACAATAGGCAACGATGAAGCTGTGTTTTAATTTGCCTTAAGCAAAATTATTCATAACTCTTAATTATTCAAAGCTCTCAGAATTTCTTAGGTTCCTCTCACGTGTTGGTGTCGACAACTAGTGAGTTGGCATAAATGCTGATGTGCTTTAAACCCGAGGTGATGTGACGCAAATTCCATCCCAGGAAGGCATTTCATTTTGTGTATTTACTTTCTTTACCATTTCTCTTAAAACAGCAAAGGAATACATCGTGAGGAAACAGGAAAGTCCTAGAAAAAAAAATAGAAGACGACGAATTTGTAAATAAAAACTTCCATCCCAGACTATTGTCGTAAAAACTGGCCACGGATTTTGAAATATTTACTAAACATAATCATAAAATGCCAAGTAGAGGCAGGTTCAAAACCTAGTCTGTTCCGTGAATGTTAGGCTAATAGCAATATTAATGGTTCATAGTTTACTCAAGAATAAATCCATAATGATTTATACACCAATATGAACATGATTGTACATCTACTAAGTAATTATCAGATTGAAGTGTAAGTTGGCCGGACACATTTCATGAATGCACTCTGAGTGAATGGGTCACATGGTTACTCAATGGACGCCAGAAGGACACCGTCTTCGAGGTAGATTACGGCGAATGTGGTGAAGAAAAAGTGGTAATATTTTGGTGGAAGTGATATTGCAAATTGTATTGTACCTACCAATCCATATCCTCCCGTGAGTGTCGTAAGAGGCGACTAAGGGAACTCTCACCAGGGAAGCGGGCAGCAGGGCTTCTCCTGTGGAATTAAGAATTACTGCGATACTCAATCTGCCTGCCAAGCATGGGGATTATGGCAATGTTCCCCAATGGAATGAAAGCCTTGGTGGAGGCCTTTGTCCAGCTGAGAAAAAGAAGAAGATTTTGCCAAAGATAAGGAGAAGGAGGAAAAAAGAGGACGCCATTGCCCAGAGGATAGACACAATGGAGGCTATCAAAAAATAAAAGAATTAAGAACTACTTAGTGTCAATTCACACGTACCACAACCACACCACATCGCAGCGACAAAATGTGGTCAAGCTGTGGTTACGTGGGAACAGCGGCTCTTTGTAGTTGCATTGTGGAAGCGACAAAATGTCGTTGTGGTTGCGTTGTCGCTGTGGTCATATGCAGGGCGCCCGGTGTTGATGATGTCATGTCGTAGCGATGTGGCCGCGGTGCCGCCGCCGGTGGTGGTGTTGCCGTCACGATGTGGTTGCGATGTAGTCGTATTATACAGGTGGTCTATAACAACGGCAAAATGTGGTACGTGTGAATTGTGTCGTCATTGTGGTCTGGTTGTGGCTGTGGTGTGGTTGTGGTACATGTGAATTGAACCTTAGGGTCGCTTTTCAGTATAACTGTATGCAGCCAAATACCAGTATCTACTTTACATGGAGCGACTACTTGTATGACCTGCACAATCAAGATAACACGATACCGCTCGGTAAGTCTTGTTGTCAGACTTTTGGGCTTTTGACTATCCTTAACATAACAACTTTAACCCGTCTCGCGTCTTCGGGCCGACAAGCGCTGGTCCATACGAGTACTTTTTTTTGTAATGGGAAGTCATCAAATCTCCTCTCCCGCTCTGGCCGGAGCGGATGGGCAAGGGTGGCCTCCTTGGGGGAGCCTATGATCGGCAGTGGACGTCTTTCGGCTGAAATGTTAATGATAATGAAAACCTACTTACTGATAATAAATCTTTTATGATTGGGTAGTAAGTTTGGCCCATTAATAGAAGAAACAGTTAATAACAAAAAGAAATACAAATTTAAATGTGGTAAGTGGTTATATGTAATTTCATATTTAATTTTCTCATGTAATAATTAGGAGTTAGCAGCAAATTATAGGAAATATTCAGTTGCAATTTTTGTAACCAGTACCCGAAGCGAAACAATAAATTTAATTGGTGAAAATAAATGTTTGCTTAGTTCCAATGTTGTTGTGGCAGCGTGCATGCCAAAAATATATTCGATTGAAACTTTGGCTTGCCAAATGATTCAAGTTAGTAATGCACATACAATTTGGACTTTATTTCACTGTAGTATAGTTCAATATTATAGTCTGTAATAATTTGCTGGAATCTGCGAACTATATTCTTTTTTTCTTTGTTATAGGCGTTATTTTATTTTAAACAAATATTAGCTTTATTTTACTTGTAATAAAGTTTTATTTAAGTGAGAAGCGTTTATATAATATAAAATGTTTTCAAAGCTAGGAGTAAATGTTTTACTGTAAGGATTTTTAGGATTCTGTAGCCAAATGGAAAAAAACGGAATCCTTATAGATTCGTAATGTCTGTCTGTCCGTCTGTCCGTCCGTATGTCACAGCCATTTTATTTTTCCGAAACTATAAGAACTATACTGTTGAAACTTGGTAGGTAGATGTATTGTGTGAACCGCATTAAGATGTTGATGCAAAAATGACAAATAATAACAAATATTGGGGGCTCCCCATACTTAGAACAAAAACAGAAACAACAGAAACTCAAGTATTTTTTTTTCATCAAACATACGTGTGGAATATTTTTTCTAAACCGAATAGTTTGGGTGACAGATACTTCCAAAGTAGAAAAAAGTTGGTCCCCCCCCCTCCCCCTCTAACTTCTAAAATAAGAAAATGAAAAATCTAAAAAAAAAAACATGTGATGTACATTACTATAAAAACTACCAACGAAAATTGTTTTTGACGTGATCTAGTAAGTAGTTTTTTTTTAATACCTCGTAAATCGTAAACCGCTTATTACCGCGTAATCTTTCATACAAATAACTTAAATCCTTTAATTTCAGAAGTAAATGGTACGGAACCCTTTGTGCGTGAGTCCGAAATGCACTTGGCTGTTTTATTTTCTTTTTAGACCATTTAAATAAAAGCTTGAAAAGGTAGTTTACTTTTAATTTATTTCCATTTTAGTAGAACCCTTAAAACACAGCAGAATAGAATAAATACACTTTATTATATACACCATTTAATTACAGAACATAAGTATGAAATGGTAGGAGCTGCAGTTCGATTCTTTAACCACCTTACCGTGAAGTATTGGGTAAAGTGAGCATGTATACTTTAGCCAATTAATTAATTAATTATTCATAAATTAAAACAATAATAACAATACAATAATTGATTAATAATTAATTATTATTATATTGTAATTAATTAAACAATAAACTAGCGCTTTGCCATCAACGATCGCATCACTGCTTACCATCAGGCGGGATTGCGATCAAGCGCTAGTTTATAATATATATAAAAAGAAAATAGTTTATTTATTTTTACTTTATACTAAACCTGAATATAGTTTGTTCAGAATAAGCAACTGAATCGATTCCTATCATTTTCATACCATGTTATATTTTTTCCTAAATACCTTTAGAATTGTTGCAGTGTGGTTACTGAGCGCATAACACTGCTAACGGTAGACTATAATACTAAGAGCCTACCCGCGCTGCGCTGCTTCAGGCGCGGGCGGGTGAGCGTCGTGTTGACCATATTTTTGTTGGGACTACCAAATAAGATAACAACCTCATAAGTTTGTGGTATTTCAAGATATCTTTTTTAAAATTTTGTAAATAGATTCTTTTCTTACAAATACTGGACACGTGTTTCGTGTTTTGCATAAACAAAAAAGTAACGTTCTAGTGATACTATTGACAGCTCATTCCAAGTTCACTTCACGCAACTTATCACCTTATCACTTCAAACTGCTCACTATTTTTTACAAAATCCATCGGCGGTAGTCAAAAACCATGAATTTAAAACCTCCAATATTCCACCAAGTTTTCTTCAGCCCATATTCATCGCCACATTTAAATACTTATTAAAAATACACACGCCGTACTCATCCCCGTTACAGGTGACTGTGTCGAAAGAGTTGTTGGCACAGCGTGGAGCTGACAACACGTTGATAAGGGTCTACCACCCTCAATAAAGTTAATTTATATGTTTACTGGGTTCATGATTTGTATGAATTTATTTTGGACTATGGTATTATTGTTGCGCCTTGTAAATGCGTGTCGGAGAGAGTATTTTTGATATTTTATCTGAGCGGCAAACGAATTGTGTTTTCTTTGTGCTTGCCGGAAAACGAAGTGGAAGATCATGTCGGAATTTCCAAGAACATTCTGTTATGTGTAAACAAGAACGTGTCAAGTGGAAATAGCTAGTTGTAGGCCGTAGGTTCAAACTCAGATAGGCAATTTAATAGAATAGAATAGAAAACATTTATTTCAAACCGGAGTCCATAACGTTAGTAATAATTTTACTTAACTTCTAGTGTTAGTAGGTTACAGACACAGATATACATACATAAAATTAAAACTTACCGTGGAACTGCATCCACCTCTGCAACATGGGAGAATCCCACTAATCCGCGAACACACACGAACGCGAACAGATTCTCTTAGAGAAAAATTCAGAGAGGTGAACATTCTGATATATTTGAAAATCTTATGGATAATGTACATAAAAATATATCGAATTTTAAGAAAATAAGCGATATTCATAATATAAATACCAGGAACAAACACAATCTTGCTGTACATCACACTCGTCTCCACAGAGTAGGCAACTCGTTCTAGGGTCAATGTATACACTTTTACAACAAGCTTCCCATGGACATTCGAAACTTACCCATTAAACGATATAAAAACTATATAAAGATCAAACTTTTTGCAAAAAGGGGTTTTATAAAATCTCAGATTATTTAGAAGACAAAAAAGCTTGGGACTGAGCTGCTGGCTCTGTTAAGCATCGTTATTGAGCAATATGCGTAATTATAACGTAAATTATTGTAAACATTTTCATTTTTAACGTCTGGACTTGAAAAAAGACGATGATCCCTGAGTTTGTTTCGGCTATTTCTTCTCAGAGGTAGTCAGTTAGGAAAAGTCGGCCTCATCTAATTAAAAAAAAAACACATATGACGTGTAAAAGTGATCAGTGATCCTACTTGCTTTAACAAACGATTTCATTTCATTTCATATCACATTGAGAATACCGTTGTTGCTGCGGCGAACACGCGTCATCAGGGAAGCGCATCTATTCTTAACTAGCTGACCCGGCGAACTATGTTCCCCCTTAAAGCAATATGACATGATCTTATTTACTACTTTTTAAATTAGGATAATCTATATTCGAGACCAGCTGAACCGATTTGGCTAAAAAATGGGAGGGAGTAGCTAAGAATTGGGAGAAGGACATAGGATATCCTTTTTATCCCGTTCCCGTCGTTCCTGTGTGAATGAATGAACTTCATTGTTTAGACTTCTCCTACACTTTATGCGAACCTGGTACCTTGCTCCTCCTCAAAGTAGGCAAAATAAAACTGCTCCTGTGTAATATGCAAAGTGTAGAGCAGAAGTCGAATGAATGAAGCTCATTCATCATCATTATTAAATCATTTTTCCTTATTTACTCACCGTTTAGACCTCCTACCCTGGACTACGACAAACATTTTAAAACCTAAATTAGCTCAATCGGCCCAGCCGTTCTCGAGTTTTAGCCAGACTAACGAACAATAATTCATTTTTATTTAATTAATAATTAAATATTAGAAATTATAGAGAATTTAATAATAGATGATTAAAATATTATTATCTGCAAACATCCCTGACGTACTACAATGCCACGTCAGCCCCAACAGCATCCTCAGTGTGTCTGTGTTATTATATTAAACATCATCTCTGTAACATAAGCCTCCTCTTATAGAGAGGTAGTGGCCTTTAAGCTACCTCGTGGGTAAGTAAAGTATAGATAAGTATACGGTAAGTTTGCTTTTATACACGCCTGCCTGCGACGTGGAAGCCCCGGGTACGATCCCCGGCCAGGTCATGATGCAAAACGATCTTTTCCTGATTGGCCTGGGTCTTGGATGTTTATCTATATATGTATGTTTATCTATGTACCTATGTATGTCTATGTATTATAAATATAGTATCGTTGAGTTAGTATCCCATAACACATCATCATCATCATCATCATCAACCTTTTTATCGTCTTACTGCTGGACACAGTCTCACTCTTATCTAAAGGAGCCCTGTGTCCCAATAGTGGATGTACTTATGTATGTATGTGGTCTACAGGTATTTTAAAGCGTTTAAAAACCAAGGTTCGTTTCTCATTCGTTCGTAGGCCATAACATCGGCCGCCGGCAGAAGTTACCACCCGCCTTGCCGCCAAGCGATTTGTCGTGTTTGCGGCATGTTGTCTGGTGAAGCCGTACGGAGAACGAGTCTGAGCAGTTGTGTTGCGATATGTATCGGGTACGATGTGCCTAATGTTGTTGTCTTGGGAGTTTGGTCGTGGAGGGTCTTCAGATCAATCTCCCTTTGGCGCAGCATCGTTGGTCGTGTTGTTGGGTTTAAATCATCACCTCGCTCAACTACCGTCTTCCTTCCTATTCGCTCAGTTTTTCTAAGTGAATAGGCTCCTAATAAACTAGCGCGCTTTACCATCAACGATCGCATCACTGCTTATCATCAGGCGGGATTGCGGTCAAGAGTATTGTTATTTTTGATTTTCACTATAATTAAATTCGTACACTCCTACTTTATATTTTCTGTAAGTTACCATAAGTTTATACGAGCAAAAATTCTGAAATTCAAACATCCAAGTGCCAAAAATATACTAAAAAAACGCACTTAAAAAAGAAAAAAGCAAATGAACTTTCTTACAGCTTACCCCTTTAAAAAGGATTAATCTCAGGTCGGTTACGCACCCAATTTCCTTTCTGTCATTGCCGCTTCATTAAGTGAATAATTTATTATTCTTTCAGGTAATATAGGGTTGCACTGTTTACGGGTTAAGTATTTCGGCCATGATTTGCTTTTTAAAAAGGTTGTATTTTAAATGGGACACGTACCTTTCTCATTTCTTGTATATCTTAATAAAAGCCCTGAAGTCAAACTTAACAATAGATTCTTATTATGAACACACCCATCATCTGTCTATTTTGAATGTAAATACTTCTATAAAAAATAACATATTTGACAGCCTCCGTGGCGTAATGGTAAAGAACGCGGCCGCTGCGCAAGAAGGCGCGAGTTCCATTCCCGCGCAGTGCAAATATTTATATTCATTAATATGAATATTTGCACTGGTCTGGTCGTGCATCGGAAAGCACGTTAAGCCGTTGGTCCCGGTTGTCATACGAACATCTAATGGCAGTCGTTACGGGTTGTTGGAGCCCTCAAAAGTCCAACAATTAGTCTAACTGCAATGCTTCGATATCGCCTTCGGGTTGTGGAGGTCAGACGGCAGTCGCTTCATGGAAAATATCTAAGTTTAGCCAAAATCGGTAGTTAGACTGGTAAAAGCGGACCCCAGACTCCAAAGCTGAAAAAGCTTCGGATGCGACTGGTATTAACGCTGAGATGATGATGATGACTTCTATAAAAAATAAATACAATAAAATTATAAAATACTGTTCGTTAATGAAACGACTTTAATTATTACTTTAAGTTTTCCTCAAGAAGAGCGCCTTCATCCTCTCTCCTATAACAAAAATTAAACAAAACACTTTACTGTACTCGACAGGATCCATAATAGGGTACCCATCAGACAAAGCCTTACCGCCAAGCGATTTCTCGTGTTCCGGCATGATGTCTGGTGAAGCCGTACGGAGGACGGGTCTGAGCAGTTGTGTTGCGATGTTTGCCGGGTACGATGCGCCGAATGTTGTTGTGTTGGGAGTTTCTTCGTGTAGGGTCTTCAGATCAATCATCTCCCTTTGGCGCAGCATCGTTGGTCGTGTTGTTGGGTTTAACATTGCATCACCTCGCTCAACTGCCATCTTCCTTTCTATTCGCTCAGTTTTTCTGTGTGAATAGGCCCTCAATAAACTAGCGCGCTTTACCATCAACGATCGCATTACTGCTTACCGTCAGGCGGGATTGCGGTCAAGCGCTTGTTTATTATTATTAAAAAAAAAGTCTGTCAGTCAGATTTCCAAAAAATACTAGACACGTATTTTTCCTTTTTTCACATAAACAATAAATGAAGACGACACAGTGCGTTGAAAACTCGCGTGACGTTACTGCACGCTACACTTTTTAGCGTGCGGTGACGTCCACGAGCCACCACTCCTGATCTTTGATGCCTTTTATATTTGTAAATTTTTATTGATTTGATAAAACAAAATTTACGTGCCTATCCAATATTTTTCTATAATCTGAATGACAGACTAAATAGAATAAAATTTTTTTACCCAGGAAACATCCCTTTTGATTCTATACTTAATATACGAAATGTTATGTAACACTAGCGGCCGCCAGCGACTTCGCTCCTATTATGTTATGCTCCACTCCTATTGGTCGCAGCGTGATGTTATATAGCCTAAAGCCTTCCTGGATTAAGGGGCTATCTAACGCAAAAAGAATTTTTCAAATCGAACCAGTAGTTCCTGAGATTAGCGCGTTCAGACAAACAAACTCTTTAGCTTTATATATTAGTATATGTAGATTATGGAATGCAATAAAGTATTGAGTATTTATGGGATTGGCTTCCACTCTAACCAGCCGTTTTTTTTTAATAATTATAAACTAGTGCTTGGCCGCAATCCCGTCTAATGCAATGCCTAAGCAGTGATGTAATCTTTCATGGTAAAGCGCGCTAGTTTATCAAGAGCCCATTCACTCTAAAATACACTGAGTGAATGGGAAGGAAGACTGTTGAGCGAGGTGATGCAATCTTTACTAATATTATAAATCGGAAAGTGAGATTGTTTGTTTGTTTGTTCCACTTTCACGCCGTAACTACTGAACCGATTGCTTTGAAATTTTGCCATCGTAAAGCAATTAGAAGTCCGGATTAAATAATAGGATACTTTTTATTAAACCCAACAACACGACCAACGATGCTGCGCCAGAGGGAGATTGATCTTGAGAGCCTCCATGACCTAACTCCCGACACAATAACATTTGGCGCATCATAACCGGCACACATCGCAATGCAACTGCTCAGACCTGTCCTCCGTACGGCTTCGCCAGGCATCATGCCGGAACACGGTATCGCTTGGCGACAAGACTTTGTCTGGTTTTTTTTTTTATTTTTTAAACTAGTGCTTGACTGCAATCCCGCCTGATGGTAAGCAGCGATGCAATCACTGATGGTAAGGCGCGCTAGTTTATTGATCCTGTTCACTTAAAAAACATAGTGAATAGGAAGGAAGACGGCAGTAGAGCGAGGTGATACAACAACACGACCAACGATGCTGCGCCAGAGGCAGATTGATCTGGAGACCCTCCACGACCGAACTCCCGCCATAACAACATTTGGCGCATCGTAGCATTCACAGCTGCTCAGACCCGTCCTTCGTATGGCTTTAGCAGACATCATGCCGGAAGACGTCGAATCGCTTGGCGGCAAGACTTTGACTGGTGGGTGGTAACTTCTGCCGGCAGCCAATGTTATGGCCCACCACCGAGTAAAACCGAGTAGTATTTTTTTTTATTAATTATAAACTTGTGCTTGACTGCAATCCCACCTGATGGTAAGCAGTGATGCAATCGTTGATGGTAAAACGCACTAGTTTATTAAGCCGATTCACTTAAAAAACTTAGGAATAGGAAGGATGACGGCAGTTGAGCGAGGTGATGCAATGTTAAACCCAAAACCAACACGACCAACGATTCTGCGCCAGAGGGAGATTCATCTGGAGACTCTCCACGACCAAACTCCCGACACAACAACATTTGGCGCATCGTACCCGGCACACATCGCAACACAACTGCTCAGACCCGTCCTCCGTACGGCTACACAAGACATCATGCCGTAACACGACGAATCGCTTGGCGGCAAGGCCTTGTCTGGCGGGTGGTAACTTCTGCCAGCAGCCGATGCCTGATCTCCACAACCCAATTACTGGGTGACATGATACCCCTTGTTAAGTTAGGTTGTCAGATTTCTGACCATCAACACGTTCTTCTTTTCTACCTTTACAAATAACGATTACAATCGTGTGTTACATTATATTTACTTCGCCCAGTTTAGTTTAGTCTTTCATTAACAGTAAACCACAATTTATTTCAAAACGAACGATTAAAAATTCCCGAACTTGTTAACGATCTCATTTAATGGTTCTTCTGGTAATCTTGTTCGATCTGAAAACTCGGTCGTGTAAAACGGGTAGCACTCAACTTAATGACCTAAGTAATAACAAGTAAAAAACTAACGTATTCCGAACTCAAGTGAACCAAGTGGAATCAGAACCAAGGAGAATCAGTTGAGATATCCCGACGACTAGCATACTCTAATTTGCCAATCGTGGGAAAAATTCACGAGGTTTTTTCATGTTAGGGTGAGCCAAGAACGAAATATTTATTTCGTTTTGCAGTTTTCAATATTATGATTAAGTTACATGTACTTTCTAAGTATATCTTGGACACCAATTATTGATAATTGATAACCAAGATATACTTGTGTACAAAAATAATTACAAGGTGAAGGAAAACATCTTGAGGAAACCTGGACTTTAAGTCTGAAATCGCCAACCCGCATTGAGCAAGCGTGGTAATTATGCTTTATATTTTTCTTTTAGGGAGGAGACTTTTGCCCAGAAGTGGAACGATAATAAGGATTATGATTATGGTGGCACCTGTAGCTGAAAAATTGTGTGGGTTTGTGTGTATGGGCATTTGTTATATATAGAAATGAGGAACGTGTAGTGATGATAGTTTTGAGTATAAATGTCAATGGTTATGAGAGTAGGGAAAGTTCAAAGAAACGATGGATGAAATATTTGAATGAATCATTATCATCTGCCCTTTCCTAACTATATGGGGGTCAGCTTCCAGTCTAACCATATTCAGCTGAATACCAGTATTTAACATGAAGCGACTTCCTATCTGGTTTTCACTCAGTTACTGAACAATACAATATCCCTCGGTAAGATTGACTAGATAGAATAGGGATGACTACCAAAGTGACGTTTATAGAGAAGTATTGAATAAAAAGACATATTTTGCTGACCCCAAAAAGCATTGGTCGTCATTGATCGTCGAATCCAACTCGGCTGGGCTGCTTTCGGGAAGCTACGAAGAATCTGCTTGTCCGAAATACCGCAGTGTCTCAAGACAAAAGTCTTCGACCAGTGTGTGTTGCCAGTGATGACCTATGGAATTGAGACGTGGTCGTTAACAATGGGCTTTATGAGAAGGCTGAAAGTCACTCAAAGGGCAATGGAGAGGGCTATGCTTGGGATTTCACTGCGCGATCGAATCAGGAATGAGGAGATCCGCAGAAGAACGGGAGTAACCGACATAGCCCGAAGAATTGCAATACTAAAGTGGCAGTGGGCTGGACACATTGCCCGTAGGACCGATGCCCGATGGGGCCGACGGGTTCTCGAGTGGCGACCACGCACCGGAAGACGTAGCGTGGGTAGGCCCACGACAAGGTGGACCGACGACCTGGTGAAGGTCGCGGGAAACCGCTGGATGCGGGAGGCGCAGAACCGGTCGTCGTGGAGAACCTTGGGGGAGGCCTATGCCCAGCAGTGGACGTCTTTCGGCTGAAATGATGATGATGAAATGCATTGGTATGAGGGCAGGAAAATGATGATGGCGTTTTGTTTTAATTGGCCCCAAAAAATGAAGTATTTATTGAGGTATGAGGCGTAAGGTCAAAGGATTCTCCCTTTTCTATGAAATATGGGTGAGCTACTCCATAGAAAAGGGAGAATCCTTTGATCAGACGGGTGTTGTATCTAGTGGCCTATCACCGGATCATTGATGTTCGGATGTTGTATACATGCTAGTCGCGAAGTAAATGTTGCTTACGCGATGGAAGAATTTGCGTCACTAGGCCACCACGACCTTAAGACCATAATGTATGATATTTAAAAAAATAAATGAGTACTTACTAAGATAAATGTACTTCTGATTTAGAACGAAATAGTCCATTTACCATAACACGAAAATACGTCATCACACGCACATCCACCCGAAAATTGACGGCCCCTCGGAAATGAATCTCATCAGAAGCAGAACATTTATTCGCCCCTACATTTGGCATTAGACCATCCTATACGTGCCTGAAATACTTATGGCGTCAGTAGAGCGATTCCGCTTTAACTTTTGACTGTACCTGTCGAATCGTAATGAAGCCTAATATCTACTTTCCAGTTGGATCAGTCGTGGAGTTTCAAATATGTTAGGGAACATGGTAAGTTTTTCATAGGGATCGATCTGTGGAGTTAGCGAGCCACTTTTAATGTTTTAGATCAAAGAGTGTCTATGTTCTATATTACGGGTTTGATTTTCGCGCTTAGTACTTCCATTAGACTCTTGTGCGTGTGCCGTGGTGGCCGTTGCCAACAACCATCATCCGACCAGACGGGTGTTATGTCTGGTGGGCACTTTCCCTACGATTGAAGTTGGGAAGTTGTATTTATGCTATTTGCATTTAACTCTGCTTGTGGGATGTAGAATTCGTGTGTCGTCAGTATGACGCATTGTTTTATACTTAGCGTTTGTAGATACCTCTACATCTTTGTAAGATTTTGGTGTTACGAAAAGAAAAGGAAGAAAGAAAAAACTCTATAACCCAACTCAATTATTGGATACCTACTTGTTAAGACTAGTTGCTATTTATTTATTTATTTCAGACTTGAAATCCCCATTAAACATATACAGTATTATTAACATTACCGACGACCTGGTGAAGGTTGCAGGAAACCGCTGGATGCAGGAGGCGAAGGACCGGTCGTTGTGCAGAACCTTGGGGGAGCCCTATGTCCAGCAGTGGACGTCATTTGGCTGAAATGATGATGTCGATGATAAATACACATAACATCTACAGCTACTGAACACGAAGTGTCGGCGTGGTATTTCGCTGACTGGTGTCACGTAACTGGCCACAAGATAGGCGGTACACAACACCTTTCAGCCAGAACTCTTCTTTGAAGAGTTTCTCAAGATGATGTGTCGAAACGGCCACCACGAACGACTTGAAGTTCGTGTTGTGATGCGGCTCCATTCTCTCGACCCTCAAAGTCTAGTTGGTCTTGACGCGCAGATACTCCACGACCTTCTTAACCTTTGTGGAGTAGGTGCAGTCTGGACACATACAGCAGCGCCGTCTTTACAGCTGGACCTGAGAAGCATGTTGGGTCCTGCCAGAACAGTGCCGCACTGATTCCGACAAAGTGGCTTCTTCTTACTACTTACTTCTATACTTTCGATATCCTGATTACTATTAACAACTGCCAAAGATTCACGAATGTTAACCGTTCATTCCGATGCACGGAGATATGAGACATTACAAGTTCAACGAATATTAACGTTATTTCAATGACTATTGAGATGTATTCAGAGTGATAAGCACTAGCCAAAAACTTTGCGTAACTGAACTGAGCGTCAATTATTGTAGCGTAAAATAAACTTTATAGCGTTGGAATTCAATTTATTTTTCCAGTAATTCATATTCGTTTACTTTTGGTCGAAAACATCGCAAACATAGGTGAGATACTTGGTATCTCGTTCGTCTGGTGTATTTGTCCAACCTGGTTTGAACGGTTCTGAAATACCACTATTTTTACTAGCTCAACTAACAGCTACAGTTACGTGTTTACAGACTAGCAGTTATACACTGATAAAATACACAAGTAATTGAGTTACCGTTTCAGTATTTTCAAACTAACGGTTCCAGTTACAATAAGGTTTGAATATACAGCGTTTCATAGCAGAATTAATGGAAATTCATTGTCCGGATAAGACACGACTTGGAATATAAGTTTTGTTTCTGATAATTAATTAATTCGCTAGAATATAGCAGTGGTTGCGTTAAAGTTCACACATCCTCCATGGAAAAGGAAGAATCCTCCGATCATAGTGGTGTTGTGTAAGGCGGGCACTTGCCCAACGGTTTTTTTTTTTAATGATTATAAACTAGCGCTTGACCGCAATCCTGCCTGATGGTAAGCAGTGATGCGATCGTTGATGGTAAAGCGCGCTAGTTTATTAAGAGCCTATTCACAACATGACTAACGATGCTGCGCCAAAGGGAGATTGATCTGAAGACCCTCCACGACCAAACCCCCAACACTACAACATTAGGCGCTCCGCACCCGGCACACATCGCAACACAACTGCTCAGACCCGTCCTCCGTACGGCTTCACCAGACATCATGCCGGAACACGACAAATCGCTTGGCGGCAAGGCTTTGTCTGTGGGTGGTAACTTCTGCCGACGGCCGATGTTATGGCCTACCACCGAGAAAATTTTGATTTTGATTTTGGGAAGTTCCAGATATGCTAGTTGCACAGTAAACTCTGCTTGCAAGATGCATCTCGCCATCCTGTAGGATCTATGTGACGTCAGTATAATGCGCATGTGACAATATTGTAGATATTGCCACCAATTAATCACAGGAGGAAAGATCATTTTGAGGATATAAAGAAAGTAAGTGATCGTAGTCTTATGACTTATGGGATTCTTCTCTGGGGAACTTGTGCGGACATCAATACCATCTTTGTTTTACAGAAAAGGGCTGTTCGAGCCATTTACAGCCTTGGTCCTAGAGATTCTCTTAGAGAAAAATTCAGAGAGGTGAACATTCTGACTGTAGCTTCGCAATATATATCTACGTGAAAATCTTATGTATGTACATAAAAATATATCCAATTTTAAGAAAATAAGCGATATTCATAATATAAATACCAGGAACAAACACAATCTTGCTATACATCACACTCGTCTCCATAGAGTAGGCAACTCGTTCATGGGTCAATGTATGCACTTACAACAAGCTTCCCATGGACATTCGAAACTTACCCATTAAACGATATAAAAACGATATAAAGGCCAAAATTTGCAAAAAGGAGTATTATAAAATCTCAAATTATTTAGAAGACAAAAAAGCTTGGGACTGAGCTGCTCGCTCTGTTAAGCATTGTTATTAAGCAATATGCGTAATTATAAGGTAAATTATTGCAAACATTTTCATTTTTAATGTCTAGACTTGAAAAAAGACGATGATCCCTGAGTTTGTTTCGGCTATTTCTTCTCAGAGGTAGTCAATTAGGAAATACCGGCTTCATCTAGTTTAAAAAAAAAACCTATGACGTGTAAAAGTGGTCAGTGATCCTACTTGATTAATAAACGATTTCATTTTATTTCATTTCATTCTGAGCATTTGAAGTTTTGGACCGTTGGCCATCTGATTCCCGAATCAGGCAAAGTATTTTTGGGTTTTTGCTCTGGCATTACTTCGAACTGGAACCTAACATGTCATTTAGGCAAAATTTCGAAGACACGTGGCATCTACCAACCCACGTTGGGCCCGCGTGTTAATTAAGGCCCACCCCCTCTTACTTGCAGGTGACCTGTGTGCCAGGAGTGGCTATAATGTACTAAATGAAATGGGTCATTAAAATTTGTTTTCATTAATTTACATGATGTCTGGTGAAGCCGTACGGAGGACGGCTCTAACCAGTTGTGTTGCGATGTGTGCCGGATGCGATGCGCCTAATGTTGTTGTGTTGGGGGTTTGGTCGTGGAGGGTCTTCAGATCAATCTCCCTTTGGCGCAGCATCGTTGGTCGTGTTGTTGGGTATAACATTGCATCACCTCGCTCAACTGCCGTCTTCCTTCCTATTCGCTCAGTTTTTCAGAGTGAATAGGCTCTTAATAAACTAGCGCGCTTTACCATCAACGATCGCATCACTGCTTACCATCAGGCGGGATTGCGGTCAAGCGCTAGTTTATAATCATTAAAATATATATATATATATAATATTCTTAAAATTCCAATTACATACGATTGAATAATTGCAACTGCTGATTCTAAAACTAATAATAAAATTTGAATAATAATTAAAAATAAAATAAAGTATGAGTTTATTCTGGGACCAGTTCCTCTTAAGGGTTAGAAGTAAATGTCACATTAAAGGCTGACATTAAAAGCTCATTATGTTATGTTTCATGGAACTCTGGAGTCTATAAATGTGTCGGATTGATAGCAATAGGCTCACTCCTTAAAATCAAAAATCAAAGCATTTATTTCAAATAAACCAGTTACAGGCACTTTTGAATTGTCAGAAGGTCGGTCAGTCAGTAAGGTGAAGCTAGTCACCCAATCCAAAGAGTAGGTACCTATGGAGAAGAACGGGCAAGAAACTCCATGGACACTCTTTTAAATTATCAAGCTATTGATACAAATATTTGATTACATCATTCATTTTGAAATCAATCGTGTGAGAACGATGCAGAAATATATTGTACGCTGAGAGCGTCCATTATGAAAAAAAAAAACAATATGGGTATGGGTATATAAACAATAAAAAAACAATACAATAATATACTTATAATGGGACATGTATACTGCTATTATTTAACTTTGTCTTCAAGGTTTTTAACGGAATAACAGTGTTTTATCTCACCCCTTCTTGAGTAATTTCAAAAATACTTTCAATTTGACACAGTTCTCATTTAAAATAGGAACATTTAAAAATATGTACAATAATAATACTGTGTCAAATTCAAAATATTTTGTTTCATTAATATACTTAAAAAGGGGTGAAATCAAGGTTGGGTTTTTAATCAATTACTTAAAACAACTGTACCTTATATTCAGTTTTGTTATTTAAGTTTTCAAAATCACAATCAAAAGTTAGTTATTCAAACTAGGCTTAGAATTATGTAGGTATACGTAGTAATTTATTACATAAAATTAAACTAATGAAGGCGACGCTTTTCAAGGTCTACTGCCAGGCGTTCTACACCAATCCATTATGGCACCAGTATACGAAGAGAGATTACAACTAACTCATTTCGTGTACAATACAATAATGCATTTCAAGTCATGTTTAATTAAACCTGCATTGGCTGTGTTTTTTTTACCTTAATCCTGCCTGATGTTAAGCAGTGTAGCGATCGTTAATGGTAAAGCGCGCTAGTCTATTAAGAGCCATTCATCACTCTTGCCTCGAAGACACTTAAATTGTAGTCAGACGGAATAACTGCCGCTGGCAAATTGTTCCAGTCCCTCGATGTACCTAGGCGGTATAAAAGATGAGGCGAAGCGCTTCCTCTGGATTGTAGTGGTGTCAACAGCGTAAGGATGGAGACTCACTTTACGATGAGTCGTCCGATGAAGGAACAGAGATGGCGGAATTAAGTCATGCAATTCCCTCGCACACTGTACAAAATGCATCCTATAGAACACTGACAGGCTGGCTACTCTTCACATGTGCTCCAGGCTTTCGAGATTGTTTTGAACCAAATGGTATCGCCAATTAACCTCTTCGCCCACCTCTCCACCGAATCCAAATCTGCCAGGTGGCATATTTTGCAGTACCAGCCCAAATATGGCTGCAGTACTCCACACACGAACGGACCTGTGTCAGCACGTCTGGTCTGCATGTGTGTTGCACGTCTGGCATGTTCTTTGAAAACCGAGTGGGTGACTTCTTTTTCATTCTGAGAGGAATGAGAGCTTCTTTTCTAAAACACTAACTATAAAAACAATAATAAGAAAGGAGAGCGATGGCGGTCCGCTGTAACATGTTGGCACGCAGATTTGCAAGGTGTAGTCTTGAGGCAAAAATTACTTTATTTAAAGTATTCTGCCAATCTCTCTACACCTGCAATCGACTACACGCAGCGGGCCATCAACGCTCTCCGAGTACAGTATAATAATGCGTTCAGGATGCTGGTGGGGCTCTCACGTTACTGTAGTGCGTCTGCGATGTTTGCGCATGCGCACACAGATGGCTTTCACACTGTGCTGCGGCGCCGCATCGCATCGCTGATGTTTCGCACGCGTGGGAGCGCCAACACCATTCTGAACGTGCTCAGCCACAAGCTGGAGAGCCCCCTTCTGCGGCACTGGGTTCAAGCACAAGTGCGTGTGCCTGGTGCCCCAAAGGGAGGCAAATACTTTAATTAACTCTTTTTATTTTATTTATTATTTAATACTAACATAGTTTTTAAGTTGTACACTAACAACATATGGGCATGTTGCCTGAAATAAATAGATTTTATTTTATTTTTTGTTTTTTTTTTTTAATAATATAAATTGATCTCGTATTCCGTACAATTTTGCTAGAACCGAATTATTTAATCCGAACATTGAGTACAATGTGACGAAGTAGTAAAAAAGATAAAATGAGAAATTAATGTAATTTATAGAAAGAAAAAAGTAAGGCTTACATAAAAATAAAAATAGCATGCTATTATACAGCAGACGAACTTTTAATTTTGATTGAATCAACAGCGGGTCGAAAACTATCTAGGTGACCCCAAACCCCTAAATATGTAATTGGCAACATTATTTGTAAGTATGCCCAATTATTCTTTAATTTATGGGAACATGTCTATTCTCATACAGAGAAGGATTGAGCGTAATCACCACGCTTGCTCAATGCGGGTTGGCGATTTCAGACTTAAAGTCCAGGTTTCCTCAAGATGTTTTCCTTCACCTTCAGTCATTGGTGCCAAGATATACTTAGAAAGTACATATAACTTTAGAGAAGCGGAAGATAGTCCATGAGGACTTTTCCACCTTCGGGAAAAAAAGGATATGTAATATAACGATAGGAAGACGCAGCGTAGGGAGGCCTCCAAGAAGGTGGAGCAATGACCTGGTGATGGGCGCAGCACAAGACTGCTCATTGTGGAAAGCCTTGGGGAGGCTTTTGTCCAGCAATGGACTTCTATAGGCTGAAGAAGAAGAAAAATGGCACCTCGTATCATCAGCATCATTTCAGCCGAAAGACGTCCACTGCTAGAAATAAGCCTCCCCCAAGAATCTCCACGACGACCGGTCCAGCGCCTCCCTGACCTCAGTATATTAGATCCAAACTAATGCCGTCTTCAAACCACCACACAACATTGCAATCTTGCTTTAATACTCTCCCCACAAACCAGTGTTGACGCAAGCTCAGCAAATATAATTAAATCTTAGTCTTTTAAAACAGCTTTTAAGTAAAAATGAGGGTATTAAGTTAAAGGATTACTGATGTGGGTTTGTGGATTAGTTCCACGTCTGTTGCCGACGCTGTAGTAATTATTTTCACTTAATCCAATACTGGTTGCCGCGCGAGCAAGCAGGATTTAATATATATTTTCTTTAATAACTAAGAGGGGTCCGGGGGGGGGGGGGGGGTAGTCTGCTAATTCGTGATATTTTTACATAATCATAGCTGTACTTAAATCGTGTTAAGTACCAATATTCTGTCGGTTATTTTGAAGGCACGTGTAGTAGATGGGGGTGTGGATGGATATAGAAGTTGGTCTCATGATAACTTTTTATTAAATTTCGTACATAGATTCTTTACTTAAAATTACTGGACAGGTGTTTCGAGTTTTTTTTAGGCACCCGTCATCACAGGGCGTTGTCGTCCCTACTTCTTGCATGGCAAGAATCTTTGTTAGGCTTTCGTCAGTAAAAGTCTGACACACCCTTTAACTCCTCACAGAGCGGGAAGAGCTCATTTGATGATATGCTATCCGAAAAAAAGTCACCCATCCACGAAACGCCGTAAGCGTAACTTAGACTCCGCTTGACTTTTGAGACTGTTATCATTTAGCTATGAATCCTGACCCTTAGAAAATTTTTACTTTTTTTTTAACCGTGTGGTGACGGCTGGTCAAAATATACTTGATACCACCCACTCTCATCCCGCGGGTGTCGTACAACTTGAATAAGGGAAAAATCGGATGGCGAGCAGCAGCGTCATCCGAATACTATGAACATCTAACTGCGATCGCCAACTCGCCTGTGTGTTATGCGAAATGTTTAACACAACATTAAACCGGCCCCAGCTCCCCGGCGGCCCCAATCTTCCTAGTCATTGTGGTAGCGGCCAAGGTAACGGCTTTGGGGGAGGCCAATGCCACATCAGTGGATATCGTCGTACCTAACTGACAGACAACAGAGTGTCGCAGTTACTAGACTGGACGAAAATAGAGACATGATAATGGATATGTGTATAAAACGCGGTGTGTCCCAAGGTAGCACATTGGGTCCCATCTTATTTCTTCTCTATATAAATGATATAGTTGACATAACTAAACACAAATGTTTTCTTTTCGCCTATGACATTTCTATAATTGTAACTGCTGACAAAAAATATAATTCAATTACTGACTATGAAACTGACAGAAATAATACTATTGACATTGTAATTAATTGGCTGAATAATAATAGTTTATCTATAAATCTTAACAAATCCGTATACATACAATTTAACAAACATTATAATAATAAATTTAATTTTAAAATGGATATACGTAAAATAACACATGTAGAACAAACCAAATTTTTAGGTATAGTATTAGATGAATATTTAGACTGGAAAGCGCAGGTTCAATACGTGTGCAATAAAATAAATAAATTTGTATATGCCCTTAGAAAAATTAAACATGTTACTCATATAAAAATGGCTGTAATGTCTTATCGAGCTTACGTTGAGTCCTCCTTGAGGAATGGACTTATAACATGGGGAAAAGGAACACAACAAGGCATTTATCGCACAAAAAAAGTGTATACGCGCCTTATACGAGTTCCCATCCGATGAATCATGCAAACCAATATTTAAACAGCTTGGTCTGCTACTGTTGCCGTTATTATGTATTTATGAAATGTGTATGTTTGTAAAGAAATACAAAGAATTATTTAAAACAGCAGAAAAGGTATGTTCACAATGTCGGCGTGACCAATATACACTTGTACTTGACGAACTGCCTAGGTGTACTAAATATAATTAAAACTGTGTAGCTATGTGTGTACGTGTATATAATAATTTACCAAAGACACTGAAAGAATTAAATTTTAGAGTATTTAAATTGCATAAGTGGTTGAATGAATATAATTTCTTTGGTATTAAGGACTATTTAGATCACTAACGTTGACAACATGCGCACGCAACGCTTGCACTTGCTTGTGCTAAACAATTTTGCATGCTTTTGTTTTAGCCAAACATGTGTGATCAGATTTTTGTATGTAAGACCTTTTATACCGTGTTTTAAGCAAAATAAATTAATTATTATTATTTTTAGCAGTGGACGTCTTTCTGCTGAAATGATGTTGTTGATGAGAAACTTTTTTATGTCACAAGACTCAACCTAAATACTGCCCCTACATTATTTTATTCTATAATTTACAAAGGATTAACGTAAAACTCAAAAGCATTTTAAACACACGACACATATATTACCTAAAACCAACCACACCGACGGCCCTTTGAAAAAAATGCTGCAGAAAATTTCCCTTCTCCCGATTACATGAGGGGTCTCTTTCACTAGCCGACAATGTGATGAAAAGTGACTCACAATGAGAGCTCTCGACCACCACTCCAAGGTCTTTGTCTCACCGTGCATTGTTCAAACGCCAAAGTCGGGTTTTTTTAACACAATAGAAATTTTCTAACACAAATTTTTGTGTGACGATCATGGTGTTGAGAAAATGCATTAAATATATTGTTTGAAGTTCGTAATACATTTTTGATAGCTTTATTGTTAATATTTTTCAGTATATTTAGAGCGGAATGCTTGGAACCATAGTTGTTTTTAGAATTTGTGGAACATATCAAATTGAATAATGCATATTTTTTCAGGAATCGCTCATCGCTCAAAAAATATTTCTATACAGGAATATTTACCTAGACCGAATAGAAATGTTTTTTTTTTTAATTCCATTCACAGTAGCATTTTTAAATGAAAATAATATCGAAACTGTCCAGATTCTTTCACCAAAAACTATAAAATATACTAAACTTTTTATCTACTTATATCAAAACGCTAGAAAGAGCCGAAAGATTATTTTCTCCCTTTGCATTAACAAATGTGGTTGTTATGACGTTTATTTATTTTATTTTATTAAGATATCCAACAGCGATTTACATAGAAGCTTACACTAAAACAAATATAATTCATAAAAGCCAGTAACAGGATATCATAGCTAAATATAACATAAAAATGAATATGTAAGCATAGCAGGCGTAGAACTAGCTCCATGCAATAACAATCCATGCAATGCGTTTTCAATACAAAAACATTGTATTGAAAACGCACGCACTCAGACACACAGTGAGTGCAGGAGCACACACAACGGACATTAAATTGTTTGAGACAATTTAAAACCACACAAAAGACATCGCTTTACCGACAAGCTTTTTCTTTTAGTTTCTGCTAAATATGAGTAAGTTATTTCATGACCATTACTCTCAAAATGGTGGTCACAAAAAAATAAAATATCTAAGACATGTGACATCTACCCTCCTGCCCTGAGCCATACTACTGCCCACTTCCTCTCACCAAGAGGAGGTCTGCATCCCAACAGTGAGAAAGAAAAATTATAGGCTGATTTTGATGATGAAATATAAGTAACTGCATTTTATTTTATTTTATTAATTATGGGACAATAAACAGCTACAATATAAAATATTTACAAACAGTAATATAACATTATTATAACAATATTGCAGCCCACTGCATTATCCGCATCTTAACAATATAGGAATATGTTATAAAGAGTGCCACTAGATGGCTTAATTAACTAATTAATAACATTTTAACACAATAACAACAATATTAAATTTTAAACAATAATGAATAAGTAACTGGGATATATTCCTTATTATCACAAACAAAAATAGTACCAAAATAATAAAATAATAATAATTACATAAATTAAATAATTGACTTACTACAATTCATAATAAGAAATTAATGAAAAAGGTTGAAATTAACTAAATTTTGATAAAACACACTATTTCTCACCATCATTAGACAAAATTTTCAAAACATCAGATTTAAATTTGGATTTGGAACATATAAAAATATCAATGTCAATGAAGTTGCGGTTATATGATTCTACCATACGACGAATAGGGCATCGCAATCCTGAATTAGTCCGACAGGTATTTACAGCAAACAATGTACCTGCACGGACAGTACGCTTATGTACAGTACGAGGGACCGCATAACACAATTTACTTGTTTACTTTCTCTTCTTTCTGTCAATATGTGAATACCTCTATTTATTCCTGTAACTTTCCAGATGGTCCCATAGTCAGAATCTAATAAGGAAAGACCAGAAAAATCAGAATCCTGCACATAAATGGATTGTGACTGTCATTAGGGCTCTGATGATGAAGACAAAGGCCAGTTCAGGGAACTCCTCAATGGTATAAAGTAGTTATCTTGTGTTTGGACTTCATTCATTTATATTGATGAAACCTTGGCAGTAGATTTGATGATAGATTTGAAAACAGTCGAGAGAAATCCTCAACGATTCACAGCAGCTACCTTGTGTTGGTGCTCGATTAATTTGTAAAGCGGACCCCAGACTCCAAAGCTGAAAAAACTTCGGATGCGACTGGGATTAGCACTGAGATGATGATGATAATGATGACTTTGTGTTTGGAGTTAATTCATTTTTATTGATGAGAACTTTGCTACCCATATGGGTTAAAATGAAGGTCTGCAGTAGATCTGATGATGGAGAGACAGTCGAGGGAATTTCTCAAAATTTACAGCATTGAAATTTAATGTAGCGGTACCTACAAACGCCACAAAAATAAACGACGCGTCATACTGACGTCACACGAATTCTACATCTCGCAATCAGAGTTTACCGTGCAATTAGCATACATACAACTTGCCAATTTCAACCATGGGGCAAGGGCCCGCCCGTCATAACACCCGTCTGGTTGGAGGATCCTCCCCTTTTCTATGGAGGATGAGTGAGCTTTACTCCCTGTTCCTCATGCCTCCACATTATTATAGGATACCTACCTAGTACCTACATCTGCCTATCTACCTACTATCTACCTAAATACTGCTCACGCTTGTCTTCTCATGCTTATCTTCTCATCTATCTACCTACCTACTTCTCATGCTTATGCAACAATCAACAATCTATTATAAATATATTATCGTTGAGTTAGTATCCTATAACACAAGTCTCGCTCTCAATCTGTGTGATATGTCTGAAACAAAAAAAAAGAAAAAAATGAAAAGACTGAATGTTAGTTAACCTTCTTCGGTCATGTTTCTCGTCGCGGTAGTGACTCGATTAAACGTCTGCATTATCTGCACCACGAGACGTTCAATCGGTTGAGGGCACCAGGCCACGTAGCACATCACCAATGAGATGAATGGACTAGATGAAGGATGCTATCATCACTCATCGTGATGTATAATGATGACCAAGACTACTCTGGCAAAAGTATATCCACTAAAAAGAAGAAGAATCGCGTCATCTAGCAATGCTCATACTCATTTTGGTCTTGTAGCGGTACCTACAAACGCCACAAAATGAACGACGCGTCATACTGACGTCACACGAATTCTACATCTCGCAATCAGCGTTTACCGTGCAATTAGCATACATACAACTTGCCAATTTCAACCATTGGGCAAGTGCCCGCCAGACATAACACCCGTCTGGTCGGAGGATCCTCCCTTTTCTATGGAGGATGAGTGAGCTTTACTCCCTGTTCCTTCGTGCCTCCACAGTGGTGACCCCGAGCATGAACGTCAGCGCAGCCTTCGTGCAACAACTTGAGCGTGACGTCATCATCATCACTCCCGCAAGCTTCATCGGCAAATCACCCACCCAGCCAGCACCCACTTCTTCAACCGGTATCCTGACCACAAGCATGCAGCGACCGCGCATACCTGGTCATCACCCTCAACCTCATCAGCACACTCGACGCAGCCTCAACCCGGCGCTGTACGACATCCGACGCACTGGAGTACAACGCAGCGCCACCACCCCGACTCACTGGGGAATCTTCAAAGACAGTTCCGACTCACCGTGAACTACGCGGCAACCGGTTCCGACTCACTGGAACCTCAGCTGGCCTAGCAAGAATCACAAGATACAAGACTCAGCCCACTATCGACCTCCGGTCTCCGGAGGGGAGTGATGTAGCGGTACCTACAAACGCCACAAAATGAACGACGCGTCATACTGACGTCACACGAATTCTACATCTCGCAATCAGCGTTTACCGTGCAATTAGCATACATACAACTTGCCAATTTCAAGGATCCTCCCTTTTCTATGGAAGATGAGTGAGCTTTACTCCCTGTTCCTCATGCCTCCACAGTCTCATGGGAATTTTATAGAAATCGGTTAGTTTGGTTTCAAACCAAAATTATGGATAATAATTAATATAAACAAATTTAAGTCGTTGGCTTGCAGGCCTTTTTTCAACTATATTGGCGAAAGCATCCAGTCTGACCGAATGCAGCTGGAGTACTTTTCACAACTAAAAATATTTTTTTTTTTACAAAATAAAAAATAAAGTAACCGATTTCCAAAAAAAACACTATAAAGTGAACAATAACCAATTTCGGAGGTCTATGTCAAAAACGAATAGGCAATAACCAAAGACACCGACTTCCGAAATTGGTAATTATTTCAACCAATATTAATTATTTGGTCGTGAAGGGTCTTCAGATAATTCTCCCTTTGGCGCAGCATCGTTGATCGTGTTGTTGGGTTTAACATTGCATCACCTCGCTCAACTGCCGTCATCCTTCCTAATCCCAAGTTTTTTTTAAGTGAATTGGCTTCATAAACTAGTGTGATTTACCATCAATGATTGCATCACTGCTTACCATCAGGCGGGATTGCAGTCAAGCACTAGTTTATAATTATTAAAAAAAAAAATTAACCTCATGCACAACATACCCAAGTCTCATAAAGAGGCTCCGATAAGCCAAGCCGGTGGTAAGTGACCCTATGGTTGTTACAAGATTATATACCGGGTCATTTGGCTGAGAAAAATAATAAAAGCTATATAAATTAGGCAGAAAGAAATCTTATCACCTACTTCACATCAATATCCAATTTTTGTTAAAACATATTTTTGCTGTAACAGGCAGCTTATTATCCAAGATTGGTATATTACTAGAAATCTCCCTGTGTCCTCCACAAAGCTTTTGAAAGACATGCAACGTCTACGGTAGCTTAGACAGGATAATTAACTTTCTTAAGGTCAAAACACAAAAGAAACATTTTCTTTAGTTCATTTTCATTATGCAGGCAAAGATGGTTTTAATGGCGTCGTCGCCTTTATAAAAATTATGTTTCTTTTTCTGTTTTAAGCCAAGTCTTTTGTTAGTCTTTGATCTGAGCAAAAAATGTGACCCCTGTTTGCTGGGAATTACTTTATCTGAAAGCCTGGTAGGATAAGTTGCTTTTACTGATAGACAGGCCTCAACAAAGTTGAGAAAATGCTCTAAAAATTAGTAGGTATTTGAGTGTCTTCAAGGCTAAATAAAGTAAATAGGCTCTTAATCACCAACCACAGTGGTGATCATTCAATCCTTCTCTGCTGTATGAGAGGAGACCTGTGCCCAGCAGTGGGACGATAAAAAGGTTGATAATGATGAATGATGATTTAACGTTTTATTTATGATATGATTCTGTTTTTGCATGCTTTGTTAGCATTATATTGGGCACTATGTTTGTATTAATTAAGAAGTTACAATTGTAAATAGACCATTTAAATAATAAAGATGGCGGAATCAATAAAAAAATTGAAATATTAGTGCCACTGAGACTGAACTTGTCCCAAAAAATTCGTCCCCATCGCTATCAGCAGTAATAGTACCAAAAAGAAAAGCTAATTATTTGGAAAAAAAAACAGGCCAGCTTTTTGATCACTTGTAGAGTCGACTA
Source organism: Sesamia inferens (assembly GCA_037179545.1). Lineage (NCBI taxonomy): Eukaryota > Metazoa > Arthropoda > Insecta > Lepidoptera > Noctuidae > Sesamia > Sesamia inferens. The sequence goes on from CM073949.1 coordinate 9,934,005, forward strand.
ACCGCTTGATGACATCTCAAAACCTGGGCACTCCTTTGGCCCTTGGATGTCAACTAAAAATATTCACACATTTAAGACACTTTGCACTCAAACATTTAACTCCTAATCAGATTCGAATATTTTCGCCGTTTGAGGTTTCCGTACCAGCCCGGCCCGCCGTGTTAGGAAGATGGGGGCGTAAGGGTGTCGACACATGTTGCATCCCACACCAAAGATCGAAATAAAAATGTACGTAATTCTAATTTATCTAAATAACATAATCAGCTTATAATGTTCCCACTGCTGGGACACAGGCCTCCTCTCGGCGAGAGTGAGTGGGCTGTAATCTGCCACGCGGTCCGGGCAGTGCGGGTCAATATTTTTATTAAAAAAAAAAAAAACGAGTGTGCTTATGACAATACGACTGAAGTGAAACTTCTTTCGCTCCATCTGTATGTATATATATTTATATATATATGTGTGTACATTATATACATGTATAAACATATATATATATATATTAATTTTCTATAAATATTTAAATTTATTTCATGGTTTCATTGGTAAATTAATATTTTTGCATAGATCTTCTATTTTTATTGAAAAAAAAAAATTAACTCGTTGTAGACCTTGTAGTACCAAGCTCGCGCCACGGGCGCCTCTGTGCTTATATCCCCCACTTAACTTCCGTTCGCCTTGCCCGATCACTTTTCGTAACGCTTACGTCACGCGGTCGCCAGCTCCCCAAGTCAAGCGTGCGTAAAGAAGTTTCACTTCAAAAATAAAACGTTTTCCCCACCCTAGGAATTTCTCCTGTATCGTGGATGCGTTTACAAACATACAGTATGTTAAGAAAACCCTGTCCGACCCGTGAAGGTGTTGTTAGGTATCGATAACTGATTCTACTAATGGATACAAAACCGGGCTAAACTTAAAAAAAAATCCCCCTAAAAAAAATAAATATTATTTCGCAAAAAATGGTAACTTAATAAATCTGCGTTGATCCTTCCGCGGGCGGCGGGCGGCAGGGCACGCGGCACGTGGTCGCATTGCTATTCGCTCATAAAAATACCGGTGTTGTCACTTTTTAAAAATTACCAAATTTCGGGGAAGTTGTAATTGATTCGCGGGAAAAAAGATTATTTCAAAATTCATTTGTATTGGTACTATGATGATTACGTAAAATTTTATATTATATTTGGTCATGTGTTTACCTAACCTTTATTATCCTTACGGGTCGGACAGGGTTTTTTTAACATACTGTAGAAACTCACATACATAAACATCCAGACCCTGAATAACTAGTTGTACACTAACCGCAGCGCAGCAGTCAATAGCTTGGCTACTGCCAAATGACACATTTGTTCGAATTTATAACACTATGAAATGCTGGTTTAAACCTACAACTTGTAAGTTAATACCACTGTGGTATCGACTTAAAAGTTGTAACTCGTAGGCCTAGTGAGGCCACTAAAACTAGCTAACTAATAACTAGCATTGAATAAAAAAATGTATAAAAGTCATTATCATCTTAGCTTTAATCCCAGACATATCCGAAGCTTTGGAGTCTGGTGTCTACTTTACCAGTCTTAAGTAACTACATAAAACTAACTAATTTTGGCTAAACTTCGAAATTTTCCGCAAAGCGACTGCTGTCTGAGCTCCACAACCCGAAGGCGATATCGATATACCTTGCAGGGACAACGTTCTTTACCAAAAATAAAATAAAAATAAGATTTCAATAACCAAAGAACAAGAAGCAATTCCGGAATGTCTCTATTAAGAAAGTTACACATAATCATCATCATCTCAGCGTTAACCCCAGTCGCATCCGACCATTTTCCGCTTTCGAGTCTGCGGTCCGCTTTATCAATCTAATTGCTGATTTTGGCTAAACTTCGATATTTTCCATGAAGCGACTGCTTCTGACCTCCACAACCCGAAGGCGTTATCGAAGCATTGCATCTAGACCAATTGATTGTTGGACTTTTGAGGGCTCCAACAAACCGTAACAACTGTTATTAGATGTTCGTATGGCAACCGGGACCAACGGATTAATAAACTTTCCGAGGCACGACCAGACCAGTGCAAATATTAATATTCATGCACACCAATATTTGCACGGCACGGGGTTCGAACCCGTGCCTACTTTCACAGCGGCCGCATTCTCTTTTTTTTTAAGACATATACCTGCAAACTTTATCTATGTATATTTTTGGTCAATAAAGTAATTATTATTATTATTCGCTACCGCTACGCCACGAAGGCTGTCACAATAAAATGTATAAAATTAACTGACGATATTGATTTATAAGTAAATACTAGAGAGTACCCAGAATCGCAAACTTAATTAGAAATAATCTAGAAGCGCTTCGTCTTAGCTTGGCCTTCATTTTTCTCGGAAAATTATAATAAGAAATAAACTAATGAAACGGTGTAAGAGGAAAACGGAAAACTGGCTTCGTAGTTTCCGTGATAAAAAATTGTACTTAATGTTTATATTTCAAAGGATGTTAAATTATCCCAAAAATTTGTACTTTATATACACCTATTCAACAAGAAATTTGATCAACGACTAGTGACCCGTCATACGGCGAATATCCACCCTTAGGCCGCGTATTCACTGACGCAGAGAGGGACGGACTGGAGCTTAGCGGTGCACGAATTGACCGATCACTAAGCTTGAATTCTCAGCTCTGCTTTTTTTTAATAATTATAAACTAGCGCTTGACCGCAATCCCGCCTGACGGTAAGCAGTGATGCGATCGTTGATGGTAAAGCGCGCTAGTTTATTAAGAGCCTATTCACTCAGAAAAACTGAGCGAATAGGAAGGAAGACGGCAGTTGAGCTAGGTGATGCAATGTTAAACCCAACAACACGACCAACGATGCTGCGCTAAAGGGAGATTGATCTGTAGACCCTCCACGACCAAACTCCCAACACAACAACATTAGGCGCGTCGTACCCGGCACACATCGCAACATAACTTCACAGATCCGTCCTCCGTACGGCTTCACCAGACATCATACCGGAACACAACAAATCGCTTGGCGGCAAGGCTTTGTCTGGTGGGTGGTAACTTCTGCCGGCGGCCGATGTTATGGCCTACCACAGAAAACAATGGAAACAGCACGAGCACAGCACAGCAGAGCAGATATTCATAATAAAAAATTCAGCGAGGCGATGCAGTACGGAGGACAACGAGCATTGGGATTCAGAGCGCGTCAGTGCGGTCACGCGCAATGCCTCAGTTATCATTGTTATGTCATTAAGTGAATAGAAATAAAAGTAAAAGAAAGAAAGAAAAATTTTATTCTGCCCAAACAAAACGCACCTTACAACTAAATACAATAAAATATCAAACAAAATACAGGAAAAGGAAAAAAAAAAAAAAAATAATAATAATAAATATCATCAAAAGTCTCGTATCCTAACATGCAAAACAGAGTTAAAATGATGTCAACGCCAGAGTCATAGACCATATAGACGATGGAAGTAATAAGCACTACGTACAACGCAGTACTTACCACCTCCATGCCATAGGCATACAGTACGCATTATTTGACAATTCGAATTCGATCCGTCTGTCATCCGCAATGCGCTCGCGACACTGGCTCATGTCAACAAACCAAACAACAACTTTAAAAATACAAAAATATAATTGAAGAAAGGAGTAAATAATTAACTGTGTTACAAAACAAATAACAGTTTAACTGTGCGTCGCATCTGTGCAAGAAAAGGTTGTCGCTCAGCAAAATGCTGTGACTTCAGACGAACCTATTGTCAACAGCGCTGATTTTCAGCAACCACCTCTCGGTTGACGTAATGACGTCCCAGCGAGTGAGACACTTTATCGGATAAGTGTAATTTTTTTTACATGATCTAAATAGCAAGGAATACGTATATAAACAGATGAGAAGTTCAGAAGTATGGTCTTCCAAGAGGCCAATAGGGCCACCAGCACAACACATAAAAGACCGACCTACCGACCTCGCCGCCGAGGTCCATCACGACGCGTTCAACGTAGTAGTCCCCTCTCCCGTCCCTTGTCCGATGAAGGCCAGCCCGCGCCGTAGCTGAGCCAGTAATTATAAATTCCCAACTATCACCTCTAAGTTTGTTTCGGACGTTTCTTCTCAGAGCTAGTACTAGGAAACGCCGCAGTCATCAAACCGAATTAAAATAAAACTTCGATCCAGTCGTCCCTTGCTGTTCTCTCCAGCGACGCCCTAAGCCGAGGTTCGTACCCCACGGTGGTGCCCTTAACGTGTAGTCGCTTAATTTTTTGTTGCCCTCGTTGGAGGCTTTAAATTCATTTAAGGCAGCCACAGGATAGTCACGACCTCTCAAGGTCAACTACGAGCTGCCATTAAAAAAAAACAGAAGTATGGTCCACTTCCCTCCACTCCACTCCGCTCCGCTCGGCTTCAGTGAAAACACTGACCACTTTTCACCGCTCTTCACCGCTCTCTACTCTAGCTCCGCGTCTGTGGAAATGCGGCCTCACTTTTTTGACACCGCTATAATCCGGATGAAGCATTTTGCCCCGTCTTTTAACCCGCAATCATCGAAAAACTGTAACTCGACCTGTTAGTAAACTATAATAATGCATCGCAGTATTCGAGATTGGCAGTATTGCCACTTTGAAAGACAAAGCTTACTCTCTGGCCAAGGTAATATCAGGCTTTGAATCATGGCTAGAGTCAACAAGCCGTTTAGAAAGTGCATTAAACAAGCAAGTAGCACTCGGACCCTACGGTCGAATTATATTAATTTTACACATGTAATGGCGTGTAGAAGTCGTGGTGGCCTAGTGGTTAAAACACCAACCTCTCAAGTATGAGTGCGCGGGTTCGATTCCAGGTCAGGCAAGTACCAATGTAACTTTTCTAAAGTTATATGTACTTTCTAAGTATATCTTGGACACCAATGACTGAAGGTAAAGGAAAACATCTTGAGGAAACCTGGACTTTAAATCTGAAATCGCCAGCCCGCATTGAGCAAGCGTGGTGATTACGCTCAATCCTTCTCTGTATGAGAGGAGACCTGTGCCCAGCAGTGAAACGATAAAAGGTTGATAATGATGATGATGAATGGCGTGAAAGTTTGACGCCAGTAAATGTCGATGATAACTATGGAAAACAGTTTAATTTCAGCACACAATTGACACTTAGTAACGATAAGGTCTATGAAAAATTTTTGGCGGGAGCCTATAAACAATAGTTTACTACGGAACCCTGAAAAAGTTACATAAAATGACATTCAGATTTAAATATCTTTGATGAAAATACTAGTATGATTAAATATTTGTGTTTAACAAGAAATTGAGACCACTTTTCAAACTCAAACTAGCCTATGTACGTTCTTTTGTAAATTTAATATTTTCATAACCTAATCTATTTTGCATGCCCTCTGGCGGGACTGTAGATCAACACTTCATTATAAAACATTAGCAGCCGCGCGCGACTTCGTTCGCGTGTAATTAGTTATTATGCTCCGCTCCTATTGGGCGCAACGTGATGTTATATAGCTTAAAGCCTTCCTGGGTTAATGAGCTATCAAACGCAAAAAGAATTTTTCAAATCGGACCAGTGGTTCCTGAGATTAGCGCGTTCAAACAAACAAACTCTTCAGTTTTACATATTAGTATAGATTAAACGTCTAATAGCAGTCTTTGTTCTCAAAATGAATATTATAGTACTTACTAATCCCATGCAAAACATAGCCAAAATTACATCAGCAGCTTTGACAGCTGTCAAAAACTGGAACTACAAAAGGAAACCAGAGAATACAGAGGTGTTAATACGAGTACATTATAAGATTAAGAGAACTGGGATGAAGCATCCTGCGGTGTATGAACAAAGTTGATGTGTAATTACAAAGCCACAGACAAAGCCGGGGTGAAGTACTGTGAACGTACACGGACTCATCTCGTTGACATACGGGTCGGATTAGGAAAAGCATAGAGTTGAATTATTCTAAAGATATTTTTGTTTGTTTATTTTGATTTCATGGGATGTTTAGTGACGTTTATAATTATCAATTCATATGTTAAAATCTAGGTATTATTAATTTTTAGATATTCACTAGCTTTCCAACCGCGGCTTCGCCCGCGTTAACTTCGGTTATATCGCGCTTTTTAGATTACTCTCGGGAATATCAAATTTTTTCGGCATAAAAAGCCCTATTATTTAATCCGGACTTCTAACTTTACGTCTGCAAAATTTCAAAGCAATCGGTTCAAGAGTTACGGCGTGAAAGTGGTACAAACAAACTCACTTTCCGATATAATAGTAAGGATATATTTGGTGTACACATACAAATATTCCAGTAATCTCCCTTGGGAACTTGATGTTTTTTTTAGGACCAAAAGTAGCCTATGTTACTCTCCATCTTTTCAACTAACTATACAGTATGTTAAGAAAACCCTGTCCGACCCGTGAAGGTGTTGTTAAGTATCGATAACTGATTCTACTAATGCATACAAAACCGGGCTAAACTTAAAAAAAAATCCACCTAAAAAAGTAAATATTCTTTCGCAAAAAGAGGTAACTTAATCAATGTGCGATATGCACCCTTCCGCCGGGAGCGGGCGGCAGGGCACGCGGCACGTGGTCGCATCGCTATTCGCTCATAATAATACCGGTGTTGTCACTTTTTTAAAAATTACCAAATTTCGAGGAACACATGTCTTGGTCTAAATTGTATTTTTACCATCTCTGTATACCGTGTTTTTATGCAAATAAATATATTATTATTATTATTATTATTTGAATTAATTCGCGGGAAAAAAAGATTATTTCGAAATTCATTTGTATTGGTACTATGATGATTACGTAAAATTTTATATTATATTTGGTCATGTGTATACCTAGCCTTTATTATCCTTATGGGTCGGACAGGGTTTTCTTAACATACTGTATGCTAAAAATCAGGTCGATTGATTGCTTAGCTACGGCGTGAAGGAAGGACAAACAAACAAACAAACACACTTTCACATTTATAATATTAGTATGGATAGCTCGTTAGGAGCACAATACATAACATAAATATACATACAGCCTATAATGTTCCCATTGGGCCTCCACTTGGTAAGAGGAAGTGTGCCATAATCTAATCAGTGCAGGTTGGTAGATGTTACTTGTTTTCGAAGTTTTCTCGGTGGTAGGCCATAACATCGGCCGCCGGCAGAAGTTACCACCCACCAGACAAATTCTTGCCGCCAAGCGATTCGTCGTGTCCCGGCATGATGTCTGGTGAAGCCGTACGGAGGACGAGTCTGAGCAGTTGTGTTGCGATGTGTGCCGGGTACGATTCGCCAAATATTTTTGTGTTGGGAGTTTGGTCGTGGAGGGTCTTCAGATCAATCTCCCTCTGGCGCGGCATCGTTGGGTCGTGTTGTTAGGTTTAACATTGCATTACCCCGCTCAACTGCCGTCTTCCTTCCTATTCGCTCAGTTTTTCCGAGTGAATAGGCTTTTAGTAAACTAGCGCGCTTTACCATCAACGATTGCATCACTGCTTACCATCAGGCGGGATTGCGGTCAAGCACTAGTTTATAATAATAATAAAAAAAAAGTTTTGCTTCTAGAACATGGCGAGAGTAATTTACATAAAGTTAAACGCCAGGCGGGATGTGAACCTACGATCTACAATCTGTAAGTCGTAGCCGATACCGTGAGAGCAGTGGTGGCCTAACAGCACAATAAACTTGTCAAATAAAGATTCATGTGATTCTGTCATTGTCTCTATGTGAAGTGAACGTGGTTTTAATTAAACCGTTATTTCAACTTTCATTGTGGATTTTACCACGACTCTCACTAAAGAAAAAGTCATCAGTGGAGTTAAAAATTTCAATAAATTAAATGCTAAGGAGGCGAAACTTAATACTTCTCACTTTAAAATAAATGGCCCTCTGATGCCGGTTTACGTTGCGGAATGCCTCACATATAAAGCACAAAAGCTTTTTTATCTGGCCAGAGGTTTCCAACGGAGCCATGGTTACCAATTTTGCTGGACTGCAAATGGTATAGTGTACCTTCGAAAAAAGGTCAATGATCCGCAAATCAGAATAACTTCAGAATCTGATGTGGAAAAATTGATTTCTAACGAGTGACTAGTCTTGGAAACTATCTTGTCATATTGTATTTCTGATATATTGTTTATGCATGCTTCAATTTTATTAATAACTTTCTTTAATTATTGCCAATTTACACTAAACACGAACACACACTTAAACATTTTTTATGAGCTGAAGAGTATCACTTTACTAACTTACTATTTGTATTTAATCTTTACTTCTGGTTGCCATTTTTTACTTTGTCCCATTTCCTATAGAGAATCATTTTTGGTGATTTAAATAGCTTAACAAATGACATAGATAATTGCTCTGTCTCAAAAGTATCAGTTTGTGATCTTGAAAACTGTCATGAGGTGATATCTTTTTCGCCTGACAAACGTCTGACCATACTTACGCAAAATATCCGTAGCGTTAACTGTAACCTCACTGGACTTGTACTGTTACTGGATAGGTTAAAAATGAATTGTGACATAATAGTCCTCACGGAATGTTGGTTATTAAAAACTAATTTTATTCCTACTCTATCAGGATTCCAATCGTTCTCTACTTTAAAAAATTTAAAGCAAAATGACGGAGTAATTGTTTATTACAAAGAACATATTGATTTAGTGTTTGAAGAACCATTTTTTAAAGAAGGAAACTGCCTTATTACCCGATTTGGCAAGCAGTTGACGATAGTTTCTATATACCGCTCTCCCTCATACAAAAACGTTGATCCCTTTCTTGACTCATTACATGAGACTCTTTTAAAAGTAGAAGGGTCCAAAAACTTGATGTTACTAGGTGACATTAATATTCCCATCAACAATTCTAAAATTGATTTAACTGGAGAGAAGTATTTGACTCTTACTGCATCTCACGGATTACTACCTGCCCATACAGAAATTACTCGCAGTGCGAGTGGAACATGTCTTGACCATATATTACTAAGAAGTACCTACTGCACACATACTTTGATTCCTACCACTACTTTAACGGATCATTACCCTGTGATAGTATGTTTAGATCTTAATTTATCTCCAACCCTTATAAACAGTACATATACAGTAACCAATGAGGAAGCCTTAACTCAGGACATCCTAAAAATCGATCTAACTCCGATATTCCAGTCTAATGATCCTGAATTCTCTATCAACTACCTAACCAGCTCAATACAGGCCGCAACAAATAATAATACTGTTGTTGTCAAAATATCAAGACGTAAAAGGATCATCAAACCATGGGTAACTCCTGGGTTATTGAGGTGTATGAAGAATAGAGATAGACTACACTATGAATTGAAGTCCTCACCAGATAATGAAACTCTAAAGGTTACCTATACGCGATATCGGAATTTTTGCACTAAAATTTTAAAGAAAGTCAAACTTGAGTATAAGAAATCGGAGGTTGAAAAAACAAAAAACGATCCAAAAAAGCTCTGGAAAGTTCTTAAAGAGATCTCTAGCTTGAATAAAGTTTCTAGTCACCCGAACCATCTTCTCAAGGTTGGCTCCTCACCTGAAAAGTCCCTGGACTCTATAAATAAGTTTTTTGTAAATATAGGACGGACCTTAGCTGAAGAATGCTTGAACCTTCACAATACAGTTGATGCTGCATCCCCGTTATTGACGGATTCCCTCTATACTAGTACTCAACTAAACTCGTTTGTGTTAGAGGAAGCGGATGAAAATGAGGTCTTTCGTCTGGTGATGAGTCTAAAGACAGAATGTACGGTGGGCCGCGATAATGTGTCAAATAAATTTTTGAAGAAACACGTTCATTTCTTTGTCCCGGCGCTTACTTACATTTTTAATCAATGCCTTCAGATGGGTCAGTTCCCTTCCCAATTGAAAAGTTCTGAAGTCCGCCCGATTTTTAAAGGCGGTGATAAAAAAGACATCTCTAATTATCGCCCAATCTCTATTCTACCCGCTATCTCAAAACTCCTCGAAAAGATAATTAACAATAGACTCACAAAATACTTGGAAAAAAATAAATTGCTTGCAAACAATCAGTTTGGCTTTAGAACAAATAGATCAACCGATGATGCTGTTTATTATTTAACTGAATATGTTGGTACTAACTTAGACAGGGGGCGGAAATGCTTAGCTATCTTCCTGGACCTAAAAAAAGCATTCGATACTATTTCTATTCCCATATTAATTACCAAGCTGGAAAAGCTTGGAGTGAGAGGAATTCAACTCCGGCTTTTCGAAAGCTATCTAACCGGGCGGACGCAGTGTGTTCGAATAGGGCGTCATGTTAGCGCTGATCTTCCAGTGTCTTTTGGCATTCCCCAGGGCAGTATTTTGGGGCCTACTCTCTTTCTTATTTACATAAACGGTCTTACTAGCATCATCGTGCCCAATGGCGACATCATATCTTACGCTGATGACACAGCTCTTCTTTTCTCTGCCGATACCTGGGATGAGGCCTTTAATGCTGCGCAGAATGGGTTTAATGTAGTAAACCAATGGCTTAGGCTTCATCTTTTGACCTTGAATACTGTTAAAACGAAATACCTAACTTTCAGTATACGGCAATCAACACAAGCAGGGAGCAACTATAACATAGTACCTCACCAATGTTCCCTAGACACACACTGTACCTGTAATCCAATCGAACGCGTTGTTACAATAAAATATTTAGGGATCCTCTTCGACAGCCATCTCAGTTTCAAAGATCACATAAAATTACTTAGCGCTCGAGTCAGAAAACTTATTTATGTATTTAAGAGGCTGCGTCATGTGGTTGATCCTATGTTATTGAAACAAATCTACTTTGCCTTATGCCAGTCAGTTTTAACGTATTGCATTTCATCATGGGGAGGAGCTCCCAAAACTATAATTAAACCTACTGAGATTGCTCAACGCACAATACTAAAGATTTCCGCTTACAAGCCTCGACTATTTTCCACGACGTTGCTTTATAAATACTGTGAAGTACTTACTGTTAGACAGCTCTATATACTGACAGTAGTTCTAAAGCAACACCGAACCATGGCATATGACCCCAACTACAAACATAGGCGTAGGAAACAAATAGTTTGCACTCGTGAACATAAACCTGAAACTTCCTTTATCAGAAGATTCTTTGTATTTTTGGGTCCCTATGTCTATAATAAAATCAACTACATTCTAGACGTTTACCCTCTCACTGGGGATCGTTGTAAAGACAGAGTGAAGAAGTACTTGCTGACCTTAACATATGAGGACACTGAAAAATTGTTAATCGTACCAGAGTAAATAGGCTCATTTGGGCAACTTTTCAGATATTTTATTTATTTATTTTTTCTTTTTTACTCTTCATCTTCATATTACTTAAACACACATACCCGAGTACACTCAAAATTCCACACCAAACACACACACTCTAACACTCACCACCGTTTACACATTCATGCACTCTTCTCCATACATAAACACCAACTCACTTAGCTTTCCTAGTATTTAACTCACTAAGTTTGAGCTTAATTTATTGTATTTTGTTTTATGTAAAATTGTTGTAACAAACTTACTTTTTAGCTTAGTTTATTTTATTTTGTATTATTTTGCTTTTCCTTTTATCGATATAAAGCTGTTCGCGTTAGATTAATTTTTTAAGATATTAGTTTACTGAGAGGTTTGGCGCTGCACACCGAGATACAGGTTTTACCTAGTTCGGTTGCAGATGCTCCTATTATGTAGCGTATGTATTACCTATATAGTTACTATGTTTTATGTTGTTTTGTAGTTCGTATATTTATTGGTGAATAAATTGGTGAATAAATTTATTATTATTATTATTATTAACTAACGCTAGGGATTGATAGCTCCCTTGGAAGAATTTAGACTCCCGTGGCCCCACGCGCGCTCGTGATAGAAGAGACAGCGGGGTAGTTTGAGTCAGTAAAAGTCTGACAGACCCCGTCGCCCACCCCAGGGTAGCGGACATCCATTGAGGATTTCCAGGAAAGTTTAGACACAATTTTGGTTAGATCACGTGGGCAATATTTATATTGGTGATTGAAACATTCTTTGAGCGAAAGAATCGCACAGATATAGTAGTAGATCTATCCTGTCAGCGGAAACAAATAGAATATGACGCAAACATTAAAAAAAAAAATGGTTGAGAAAACTTGCGTCACAAATAACCAAAATGGCTGTCGCTCAGCAATATGTATCCTTATGCAATACAAAGCCAGCGCTAGTTTTCAGTGGTAGCCGGCGTCGACGTAATTACGTAGCTCTGTGCACCAAACAAAAGGGTAGTTGAGTAAAAAAAACTAATTAGTCTGCCAGTGAGATTTCCAAAAAATAATAGACACTTATGTTTTTCTTTTTTCATATAAACAAAAAATGAAGACTAAACAGTGCGTTGAAAACTCGTGTGACGTCACTGCACGCTACACTTTTTAGCGAGCAGTGATCCTGATCTTTGATGCCTTTTATATTTGTCAATTTTTATTGATTTGATAAAACAAAATATACGTATCCAATATTTTTCTATAATCTGAATGATGGACTAAATAGAATCTATTTTTTTTTTACCCAGGAAACATTCCTATTTCTGATTGATACCCAACCGATACGGGTCTGAGCAGTTGTATTGCGATGTGTGCCGGGTACGATGCGCCTAATGTTGTTGTGTTGGGAGTTTGGTCGTGGAGGGTTTTCAGATCAATCTCCCTTTGGCGCAGCATCGTTGGTCGTGTTGTTGGGTTTAACATTGCATCACCTCGTTCAACTGCCGTCTTCCTTCCTATTCGCTCAGTTTTTCGGAATGAATAGGCTCATAATAAACTAGCGCGCTTTACAATCAACGATCGCATCACTGCTTACCATCAGGCGGGATTGCGGTCAAGTGCTAGTTTATAATTATTAAAAAAAAAGTTTTGCTTCTAGGACATGCCGAGAATAATTTACATAAAGTTAAACGCCAGGCGGGGTGTGAACCTATGATCTACAACCTGTAACTCGTGGCCGTCCGTCTGAGCAAGAATGATTTTTTTTTTTAATTATTAAAAAAAATATTCTTGCTCAGAGAATATTTATCACATGTGGTACAGGGTTCAAAATAGTACCAACCCATATCCCCCATGGGTGTCGTAGGAGGCGACTAAGGGAACTCTCAGAAGGGAGCGGGCAGCAGCGCTTCTCCTGTGAAATACCAAATATCTGCGATCCCTAACCTGCCAAGCGTACGAATTATGGCACCCCCCCCCCCCCCCCCCCGTAAAGCGAAGAAACCTTGAAGCCTTGAAGACACTCAAATTGTAGTCCGACGGAAACACCGCCGCCGGCAGATTGTTCCAGTCCCTCGATGTACGCGGTATAAAGGAGGAGGCGAAACGCTTCGTCCGGATCGTAGAGGTGTTAACAACATAAGAGTGAAGCATATTCTTTTGAAATAACTATTTTTCTTAGGGTCAACCGGCAAAAACAAGAACTGTGAACATAGCCTATCGATTTTTTTTTTTTAAGTATAAACCAGCGCTTGACCGCAATCCCGCCTGATGGTAAGCAGTGACGCAATCGTTGATGGTAAAGCGCACTAGTTTATTAAGAGCCTATTCACTCTAGCCTTGAAGACACTCAAATTGTAGTCCGACGGAAACACCGCCGCCGGCAGATTGTTCCAGTCCCTCGATGTACGCGGTATAAAGGAGGAGGCGAAACGCTTCGTCCGGATCGTAGAGGTGTTAACAACATAAGGGTGAAGCATATTCTTTTGAAATAACTATTTTTCTTAGCGTCAACCGGCAAAAACAAGAACTGTGAACATAGCCTATCATTTATGTATATCAATCAATATTACCTTGGTTTCAACGTAAGCATGAAAAAAATACAGTGCTGACCACTCCACACATTCCCCAAGCCTAGAAAACATTAACATTCACCAAATCCTAGTTGACTTCGCCTATTGCAATCGTTTGCATATGTTTAGCTAAATTGTTACTCTGTGCCACACAACCTCAGGTTGACTTCATAAGTGAGGTAAGTAGGTTTTCCAATTACGCATCCTCGCTTCAATTTGTGTTTGAATCGTGGTAGTTTGTTTCGTTTTTCGAATCCTTGGAATAAACAATGGCGTTTCTATGACGTCATTGCACCTAAGCTTGGCAGCCGACCGATTTTGTGAAAGGAGTTTTGACGGGAAAGCTAAGATGAGTGTTCCGCACATTTGTCTTTTTTTTTAATTAAAATTATAAACTAGCACTTGACCGCAATCACTCTAGCCTTGAAGACACTCAAATTGTAGTCCGACGGAAACATCGTCGCTGGCAAACTGTTCCAGTCCCTCGATGTACGCGGTATAAAGGAGGAGGCGAAACGCTTCGTCCGGATCGTAATGGTGTTAATAACGTAAGGGTGGAAACTTGCCGTACGACGGGTCGTCCGATGGTGGAACGGAGATGGGGGAATCAAATCATGCAATTCCTTCGCACACTCCCCAAAATGCATCCTATAGAAGACCGAAAGGCTGGCTACTCTACGCCTGTACTCTAGGCTTTGGACTATTTAACATTGGACTTTTCAAATCATTTACAGTGTCGTTTACTACATAAAAGCGCGCGATTTATGTAGTAAAAAGTGCATTCAGTAAATAATTCATAAAGAACATTGAAATATCGCAGCATAGTGGCCACATCATGTTTTTGCCTAAAACCTCCCTCATAGACGGTTCACGCGGCCCTCTTTTTCAACTGTCATTGGCGATATCCGCCGTTATTGTGAAATAAATAATATTTTATATACAATATGTAAAGAAAACCCTGTCCGATCCGTGAAGGTATGGTTAGGTATCGATAACTGATTCTACTAATGGATACAAAGCCGGGCTAGATTTAAAAAAATAAATGTTATTTCTCAAAAAGAAGTAACTTAATACATGTGCGGTAGACAATCTTTCCGCGGGCAACGGGGGGCAGGGCACGCGGCACGTAGTCGCATCGTTCATAATAATACTGTCAAAATAGTGTTGTCACTTTTTAAAAATTACCAAATTCCGAGGAAGTCGGAATTATTTCGCGGGAAAAAAAATATTTGTAAATTCATTAGTAGATATTGTTACTATGGCGATTACGTAAAATTTTATATTTTATTTGATCATGTGTTTACCTAACCTTTATTACCCTTATGGGTCGGACAGGGTTTTCTTTACATATTGTATAATCGACACCGACATGAATGATAACTTCTGGAGCCGGGTGTACCAGCCTATAATGCTGCCACTCCTGGGACATAAGGCCCTCTTGGTAAGAAGGAGTGGACCGTAATCTGCCACGCAGCCCAGTGAGGGTTGATAGATGTCACATGTTTTCAAAGTTTTGCCTTCAGGACATGTCGGTTTCCTCATAATGTTTTCCCTCACCGTTTTTGAAAGCAAATGTCTAACAGTCACCTCTTATCCTTTACCCTTATTCCTTTTTGAAGTGAAACTTCTTTACGCACGCTTGACTTGGGGAGTAAGCTGGCGAACGCGTAACGTAAGCGTTATGAAAAGTGATCGGGCAAGGCGAACGGAAGTTAAGTGGGAGATATAAGCACAGAGGCGCCCGTGGCGCGAGCTTGGTACTACAAGGTCTACAACGAGTTTTTTTTTTTTCAATAAAAATAGAAGATCTATGCAAAAATATTAATTTACCAATGAAACCATGAAATAAATTTAAATATTTACAGAAAATTAATATATGTATATGTGTATACATGTATATATTGTACACATATATATATATATATATATATATATATATATATATATATATATATATATATATATACATATATATATACATACAGATGGAGCGAAAGAAGTTTCACTTCAGTCGTGTGGTCATAAGCACACTCGTATTTTTTTGGTGCGGGATAGGAAATTATCAAACATGACCTCTCCCCACTCCATGCTCACTGTACTTAAGTTTATACGGTGATATTTTTACACAAGCGCACTGCAGGTGATAATTTTGAACGGTAATATTATTAATTCACATGTAGTTAAAATATGCTGTTGAACTGATGTATAGTTCAAAAATAACACCAGAAAATACACGCTAATTTTATTGTATTTAATGAAATTCAATTGCCATAATAGTTTAATTCAAAGTTTAATACTGTTTTCATTCTCGTGCTGTATTATCGAGCGAAATGAGCGTGACATTCTTCTTAGCTTTCCCGTCAAATATCCCAGTACAGATGTCATTAAACAAACAACAAAAGGGGGCGGCTAAATACGTCAATTTACGTCCGGCAATTTGAAATTTCTTCTTCTTCGTTTTTGAGCCTATAGAGGTCCACTGCAAGACAAAGGCCTCCCTGGGGGTTCAGTGGCGCCAACACTCCCTCAAGGAGTTCCTTGCTTTGGGGGAGTTTTCCATAATCCCGATGCTTTGCAGGCGAGTTGGGGATCGCAGTAATTTTATATTCCACAGAAGAAGCGCTGCTGCCTCTGACTTTTATCATCATTTTTCAAAGGAAACGATGCAATGAACTTAAATTTAAGTAATGTCCATCTTTTTCTTTCCATTTCGTTTAGAAAAGGACAGAAGATAACATTTCAGTTTAATCCTGTCAAATTAAGATATTCCATAGACAGTTTAGACGCGATTATAAACATGGCGACTAAAAATACGCCAGTTTACGTCAGGAGCACACTAATTTGACAGGTCGAAACTGACATTTTATCATCTGTCCTTTTCTTAACGAAATAGAAATAAAAGGATAGAAATAAATTTAAGTACAATACTTAAATTTAATTTAGTTTGTCAATAAGTGAATCGCGGCCAATATCTCTCATAATGTATAATTATTTTCTGGCTTCAATACCATAATGTGCGTCAAATTAATTAGTTTGTAGCTGACTAACAGAGTCCACAAACAAAAGCTACTTGAATTTAATATTTGTATTGTGCCATGCGTAGCACATACCTACATATATCTATACATGCCGTCGTTCGATCATAGGCGTAGCGTTATTGTGATTTGCCTGGACTTTTAACGATAGGCCGTTATTTTATGTTTTGGCTTATAGGTTACTAGCTTTCCGTAAGCGGCTTCGCCCGCGTGGATTTCGATTATATCGCGTTTTTAGATTTCCCTCGTTAATATCAAATTTTTCAATAAAAGGTAGCCTATGTCCTTTCTCAGTGTCTAAAGATTGTCTGTGCTAAATTTCATCAAAATCGGTTGAGAGGTTTAAGCGGGAAAGCGTAACAGACAGATAGACAGACAGAGTTACTTTCGCATTTATAATATTAGTATGGATAATAATCAAAACTCGGGCGGAACACTTCAAGCAAAACATTTATTAGTATTTCCAACTGACTTCATCGTAATAATATTAATAATCTACGAATATCTATCTCTCTAACCGCATACCTACCAAATGGTTTAGGATAGATCAGAACTGAAAATAAGCGTGTGAGTAGAGCGAACGGAACGAGCACTTCGGCGGAAACGGTTGGTGAGTCCTATATCAAAGTTGCTTTCTTATATTTGGTTGGTGGTACCGTGCTCCCGTGTGGTACCGGACTTAGAATACCTACATAGTACCAACGTGGGTGTCGTAAGAGGCCACTGAGGTAACTCTTACCAGGGAAGCGGGCTGCAGGGCTACTCTTATGGAATATCAAACTACTGCGATCGCCAACTCGTCTGCCAACTTTGGGGATTATGGCAACCCATATACGCGATTATAAGCATGGAACAACCAAAGGCATGACAAATGTCATTATCATCATCATCGTCATAGCGGAAAGACGACCACTGCTGGACTTGTCCCAAGGATCTCCACGACGACATGTTCTGCGCCTTCCGCAACCAGCAGTTTCGGCTATCTTCGCCAGGTCGTAGATCTATCTTGTTGGGGCCCTATCCACGCTGCGTCTTCCGGTGCATGGTCGACACTCGAGAACCCGTCAACTCCATCGTGCATCGGTCCTACGGGCAATGTGTCCGGTCCACTGCCACTGAAGTGTTGCATTTCAAAACAATTTTTTTTTTTTAATAATTATAAACTAGCGCTTGACCGCAATCCCGCCTGATGGTAAGCAGTGATGCGATCGTTGATGGTAAAGCGCGCTAGTTTATTAAGAGCCTATTCACTCAGAAGAACTTAGCAAATAGGAAGGAATACGGCAGTTGAGCGAGGTGATGCAATGTTAAACCCAACAACAAGACCAACGATTGATCTGAAGACCCTCCACGATCAAACTCTCAACACAACAACATTTGGCGCATCGTACCCGGCACACATCGCAACACAACTGTTCAGACCCGTCCTCCGTACGGCTTCATCAGACATCATGCCGGAACACGACAAATCGCTTGGCGGCAAGACTTTGTCTGGTGGGTGGTAACTTCTGCCGGCGGCCGATGTTATGGTCTACCGTAATATACATAATACCTATATTATATTCACATTTATTATTTGTGCTCGCACTTATTTGCATTCATTCCTGCAGATCAGTAAGCTTTCCATTACAGGAAGGAATACTGAAAGAGTACCTATTCATTACAAAGATGTTTCATTTCATTCTATGAAACATATTTGAGCTATGCTGTGTAAGAAAGGGTCTGAATTTGTCTTTTGTTGCTGTTAATTGCAATTAAAATGATACATTTTTAATAATACTTCTGATATAGAGATAGAAGCATGCATATCGGGTGATGCCTCTCAAGGTTTCTATGAAAATTACGAAGAAATTTGAATCACATACCGAGATTCCTCGGCGCCTCGAAAAGCAGGTTACGTTGTTTATTTTGGCTTTCATTGGTAGATATTTGACTGTCAAAGATTCTATTCTATTCTATTTTTATTTATAGCAAGAGAAGCCGATGTCGACTATTCTGCAAATGTCTAAAGTGGTTTGGAGTAGAAAGATTGTATATTAAAAAAAACAATAAAAACTCTCGTCATCTTCTCAACATCTTCTCGTCGTCCAAGATACCACAGTGTCTCAAGCCTAAATTCTTTAACGTCAGTGTGTGTTGCCAGTGATGACTTATGGAACTGAAACGTGGTCGCTCACAATGGGCCTCATACGAAGGCTCAGAGTCACACAAAGGGCAACGGAAAGAGCTATGTTCGGAGTTTCTGCGTGATCGAATTAGAAATGAAGAGATCCGCAGAAGAACGAAAGTCACCGACATAGCTCTTTGAGTCGCTAAAATTAAGTGGCACTGGGTAGGGCATATTGCTCGTAGAACCGATGGCCGATGGGGTAGTAAGATTCTGGAGTGGCAGCCATGTACCGGAAGACGCAGCGTAGGGAGGCCCCCAACAAGATGGACCGATGACCTGGTGAAGGTCGCGGGAAGCCGATGGATGCGGACAGCACAAGACCGGTTATCGTGGAAAGCCTTGGGCGAGGCTTTTGTCCAACAGGGGACATCTATAGGCTCAAGAAGAATAAAAACTAAATATAAAAAAATACGATGTTACATTGGACCTTTTTATATCTTGTGAGGTTTATAGGGGAATTGAATAAATAAAAAGATATACATATCATATTACAATAATTCTTAAAACATCAAATACATATACGTAAAATATTTTAGGAAGCAAATTATAATGTTGTATTTGTGACGGATAAAATATATAAAGGGTATATCTGACATCGACGCACAAACGAGTACCATGGATCCAGTAAATGATTCTGAACCCCTCAGTGGTGGAATTTTTCATCGGTTTTTCCATGATTTAAAAAAATATACGTAGATTTTTTCACTTTAGACCATTCATAATTGCTATACTTTTATAACCAAATAAGATGTTAAAGTAAAAATTAATTATTTCGATAATTACACAAAAAAGCGCAATGAAAACAAAACTCGAAAAACTATCTTATCAGCTGATTCAATAGAGTTCACATCAGGGATCAACGTCATACCTACAAACCCGCACGGCGGCACGCTTGAAATGTTCAAAGGCCGAGCCGACACTTTTTTAAACATTGTTATTTCTGTAACCGTTCATTAACGACGTAAATGACTATCATAATTTTATTAGTGGCATGCGGTGTAGCCTTTTCGTGAAGTTTGCGTTACGATGTCAGATACATCCTGTATATAACGGAGTACCATGGTCATTGAAATTCGTAGAAACTGTGGCGTGAACAGGGTTGACATTATTGTCTCCAACACTGGGCTCAGATGTAGCAAAAAAGAATACAACTTTAGTGTTTTTACGTACATTTAAAACACAATCAAATAAACCCGTACATCTCAATTAATTACAGAAATCGTACTTACAAGATATTCAGTGAAAAACAACATATTCATCAAAATTCTCGTTGACAACCTGTCTTCACAGCCGCTAGGCAATTCTTTTATGAAAAACGTCATGGCGTCGTTGTTATTTTTTTTTTTAATAATTATAAACTAGCGCTTGACCGCAATTCCGCCTGATGGTAAGCAGTGATGCGATCGTTGGTGGTAAAGCGCGCTAGTTTATTAAGAACCTATTCACTCAGATTGAGCGAATAGGAAGGAAGACGGCAGTTGAGCGAGGTGATGCAATGTTAAACCCAACAACACGACCAACGATGCTGCGCCAAAGGGAGATTGATCTGAAGACCCTGTACGACCAGATTCCCAACAAAACAACATTTGGCGCATCGTACCCGACACACATCGCAACACAACTGCTCAGACCCGTCCTCTGTACGGCTTCACCAGCCATCATGCCGGATCACGACAAATCGCTTGGCGGCAAGGCTTTATCTGGCGTAACACTCCTTTTATGACAATTTGCAGGTAACAGTAATTGGAGTTAGAAACTGTAATTTGCTAATTCGTTTTACTATTTATAACACTTGATTAATTAATTAATTTAATTAATTATTAATTGCTTAACATGTTTAAACATTTATTTAAAACATGCGCCATGCTTTTTCGTTTTATCAAGAGTCTATCTCTATTAAACAAATATTAATCAAAATTTATTATAATAATAATAATAATAATAATAATCTTTATTCAAAAACTTACACAACATTGTAAAATAAAAACGACAAAAATATTCTTATAAAAGTATGTAAAAATAAATATGCCTAAATAAAAGCTAGGTATTATGTGTGACTCAAAATATATATAAGGTCATACAGAACGTATTATTATACACATAATCATGTAAAATTAGCGACATACCCGAGCTAGGTTTATTAAACCTGTGTTTCAGGCGATCACTCTACATCAGAATATATTAATAAGTCCGTAAGATTTATTCATGCAATGTTATGGACTAGGAATTCAATAACAAAGAACTTTAGTTATTTTTAATGCTATCTTATGTTATACTATTTCACAATACATCACAATAACATAATTTAATAATATAGATGAAAGTATTTTGTTCGATAGTAATAATAACTTTATAATAATAATTAAAAAATAATAATAATTTATTAGTACACTTTAAAAACATATGTGAGTACACAGGATCAAAAACGATTTTTTTTTTTTTTTTAAAAACGAAATTAATATTATATCTAATCTGACCTTTATCTGCGAACTATTCACTTACTATCACACTATAATTTCCAGTAGCTTTTCTGTGTCTGAGTAATTGAGATTCAATAGGTACTCCGATATTACTTGACTACATTTTTTATAATTTATACTGTATATATCTAATAGTTTGTTGAGCTTGTTATATAAGAAAGGGCCTAAAAACACATAAAATCTGCAGGCATAAGCATGTCTCGTCTGTGGTTTTGTGCACACCATGTCTTTTCTCCTCCTGGTTAAAGGTACTGGGTCAAAAGGAAGCTCAGAATGCAGATGAAGTACGGTATGCAAAATAAATAGTTGACGTACGGTTAGAACCTTGCATTCCACATAAAGCTGTAGGGTGGGAAATCTGAACGGACGGAAGGTTGCAACCTTTAGAATAGCTCTTTGAGCACGTTCTAGAGGAAGCAGTATGGTCTTTGCCGCACCACCCCATGAAGTAATACAGTAGGTGATAACAGATTGGCACAAAGCTAAATAAACTTGTTTTGTTAACTGATAGTCAGCTATGTGGCGTAGGTTTTTGAAAATGTATATTAATTTACGCACTCTCGTACACAGTAACTCGATATGTTTACGGAAATTTAGATTTGTGTCAATCGTAACACCCAGATATTTTATGTGGTCAGCTTTAATTAAAGTAGGACAAGTGCAAGCAGTGTCAGCATGAATACAGTTGTGTGCATATATGTTTATGTTATTAAGCGGAATGTTAATGTTTCTCATTGAGAATAAAATGTATTTGGTTTTTTCTACATTTAAACTTAGAAGATTTTGATGAAGCCAATCAGACACAATATTAAAGCCGTTCTGGGCATGTTTGTATGCCTCATCTTTGGATTTAGCGGAAAACACTAGTGCAGTGTCATCGGCATAAGATAGTATTATCCCGTTATGCAGATCTAGTCTGCAAAGGTTGTTTATATAAATTAAAAATAATGTCGGGGACAAAATACTACCTTGGGGTATTCCAAAAGTACTACTTTTTATCTCAGAACTAGTGTACTGACCTATTTTAACACATTGATAGCGGTCGCTAAGATAATCAGTGAATAAAGAAAGTTGCCCTCCTCTTATACCAAGTGTTTCAAGCTTGTGTAATAATATAGAACAAGAAATAGTGTCGAAGGCCTTGGCGAGGTCCAGAAAGATCCCTATAGTGTGCAAGCCATTATCTAAATTAGTACTTATATACTCTGTCAGCCTGTGAACTGCTTGGTTAGTTGATCTGTTGGTTCTAAATCCATATTGGTTATTGGAAAGCAATTTGTTAGTTTCAAGATATTTAATTAATCGACTGTTTATAATTTTTTCTAATATTTTGGATAGTCCTGTTAGTACAGAAATGGGTCTATAGTTAATAACACATTTTTTATCTCCCGCTTTGTACACTGGTGTAACTACAGCTTTTTTAAGCAATTTGGGGAATATTCCGTTTGACAAACATGACTGGAAAATATGGGTTAATGGAGGAGCAAGAAAGTGTTTAAATCTTTTTAGTATGTTATTATTAATTCCATCCCACCCAACAGCACAGTTGTCTTTTAAACCGGTAATAATTCCTAAAATTTCATTGACATCAGTGTCTAATAAAACAAAAGAATTTAAAGTATTCGAAGTATTGAACACTGTTGATGGCTGTGAAAAATGATTACTCTGGTTTAAGGCTTTTTCGGCCAGGGTTTTGCTAACGTTTGCAAAAAAACTGTTGACTTTATTTGCAGCTTCGATGGGGTTTGTTGTAATTGACAGTAATTCAAGAGGCGTTTCAGGATTTTTTGATCGAAATGTATTTGTTTTAATAAATTTCCAAACAAGCTTACTATTTTTCCCAGCCTTCTGTAATTCATTCTTCTCAAATTGATTTTTAGTATTATATAAAAGTTTGTTACAAAAATTTCTGTACCTTTTATATGTAACAGAAAGTATTTCATTATCAGGTGCAAGTTTCGACTTTTGATGCAGTTTGTCTCTATGCCTAATACAACGGACGAGACCAGGAGTGATCCATGGTTTAATGTTATTATATCTTCTAGGGATTATTTTGCTAAAAGTATTTTTATTTATTGCAGCTTGAAGCATATTTATGAAGTACTGCAAGGAAATATTTGCATCATTTGTTTCGTAAACAGGGTCAAAATTAATACCTCGGACATCACTTTCTAGATTAGTCATATTAATTTTTGTGAATCTACGCATGCATTTTATTCTAGGTGGCGATATTTGTAACGTTAGCAGAATTGCTTGATGGTCGGTAAGTGATGAGTAGGTCACTAATGTTTTTGAAGGATTTTTTGTTTTTATGATGAAATGGTCTAAACATGAACCGCTCTGGTGCGTGGGATAATAATGAGTGGGTAAAAGCCCATGGAATGAACAAATATTTAAGTATTTATGAACATGTGTATTGTATCTTTCGGAAGCAATATTAATATTTATGTCGCCCGTTAGAATGATGTTTTTAACAACTGATAAATGTTTTAAGTTGTCATCAAGGGAGTCCAAAAACCTGTCGATGTTCTGAGAAGGAGGCCTATAAATAGCCATAATTACAGTATCTGGAATAATTTTAATTATTAGACAGTTACTATCTAGAACTATAGGTTCTTCCACAACTATATTTAAGTCTTTTTTGATGAAGACTACTATACCATCGTTTTGATTGATGCTTGAGTTTGTTTTGTGAGATTGGTATCCGTCAAGGGAAGGTAGATCGGCTGTCTGAGCCGACAACCAACATTCTGTAAGGACGATAATGTTGTATCATACATCACTACTCTGTAGTCGAGTAACTAATACCATCTCTATGTATTAGTGTCTATGAATATAGTCTATAGTCTTGTCATTGTAACTTAGGATCTGACCTGGAAGATGTCGATTATTATGTAATAATTATACAAGTGAAATAAACCAGTCTAATTATCTAAAGTCTTTAATATCTACCAACGCAAGAATCATACATGGTGTCAGAAGTGGAAAAACACATACATGGTGTCAGAAGTGGAAAAACACATACATGGTGTCAGAAGTGGAAAAACACATACATGGTGTCAGAAGAGTGAAAAAACCCAATACGAAGAAAGAAAATTCAAAAAATGCAAAAGTCGGATGGCGTCGGTGGCAGCCATGACACCGGTACTACAATGAACAGTGGCTTGAAGGCGCTTAAAATATCGTCAGATGCAACAAACAACAATTACGAAACCTGGAAGCGCTGGTGGCAACAGTTCGAATTATACTTGTTGGCAACAGGTTTGGACAAGTCCGGTGAGAAACGCAAGATCGCCATTTTATTACATCACATTGGTGAAAAATGCTTAAATATTTTCAACACATTCAACATAAATATTGGAGAAAGCACATTACATGACGTCAAAGCCAAATTCGACGAATTTTTTCAACCCAGAAAAAATATTACCATGTGTCGTTACATGTTTTTTACCACACGTCAACAGAAATCGGAAAGCATCGAGGATTTCTTAACCGATCTCGAAAATAAAAGCCAAGATTGCGAATTTGGAACGCTCAGAGAATCTCTTATCAGAGATATTTTTATCGCCAACTTGAGTTTGGACTTAGCACATGTACGTCAGAGACTGCTGCAGGAACCTGATCTGACATATCAGAGGATGCGAGAGCTAGCTAGGACACTCATCGTCGCACAGCAGGATGCAGACCAAATTGTCAAGAGGTCCACTAGTGAAGAGTCTGAAAAAGTCATGCATCTGCGTCGGAGGAGCCGTGGTCGAGTGGAGCGTCAGCGACGGCGAGCTTCACCAGTCAGTCAGCAGGGATCCAGCGCAGGGAGGTCAAAGTCAAGTCCCAGTCCTGAGAAGCGCTCGAAGACGTGTAGCCGCTGTGGACAACACCACCGCTACAAATGTCCAGCGCAGGGAGCTAAATGCAGGTCATGTAACTCTTATGGTCATTTTGCAAAATTTTGTTACTCAAATAATAAAAAAGTCAGTCATTTAGAGTCATTTAGTTCAACTGGTAGTCAAGATAATTTTGTTGGAATTTTAAATTGTCATAACTTCAGTCATAGTTATAAGTCTAGTCAATATAATTGTCATTTAGAGTCACAAAGTCATCACAATCAAAATCATTACAGACATAGCAGGTTGTCATACACACAGTCACAGTCACATCCCAAGTTACAATCAACGGTCAGGTCGCACATAGGCCAGTCGCAGTCAAAGTCTAAGAGATCTCATGAAGACTCATCTTGTCATATGTCATATCTCAATGATGAAAACACTAAACAGTCTGAGAGATTCACAGTCAAGTCAAAAAAGTCAAAAAGTCTTAGCCGAGATTCATATCTTAATGATGAGTACAGACACAAGTCTGAGGAATCTCACACAACAAACACTTGTAGAATTATTACAGCAAAGTCAACACATAGTAAACAGGTCAATACAGTCGAGTCAAAAGAAAACAAATACTATTCTAAACAGTCATGGAACATAAACATTTTAGTTGGTCATACACAAATTAATTGCATTATTGACTCGGGAGCTGATATCAATATTATGTCAAAGAGAACTTTTCAATTTTTGAAATGTCAAAGTCAAATGTCACTTGAGAAATGTCAAATAAACGTTAGTGGGTTTGGTGGTATATCAATACCCATTATGGGCAAAGTCAATATAAAATGTAGTTTATCTTTAAATAATAGCACTATTAGTGTAAATATAGTGTTTATAGTCGCAGATTTAGTTTGTCCGAATGTTTTAGGTCTACCAACTTGTGAAAAATTAGGTATAATTCAAAGAGTTTTCTATGTGTCTCAACAAAATTTTAGTGAACAAATTCTTACACAATACAATGATGTATTTCAGGGTCTTGGATGTCTACCTCAAGTCTGTCGCCTGAAACTCAAACCTGAAGCAGTGCCATGCGTGGATGCTCCGAGAAGAGTACCCTTCGCTTTACTGAACAAACTGCGCGATGAATTGGATCGCATGGAGAAAATGCAGGTCATTGAAAAGGTTATTAAACCTACAGAATGGGTGAACAGTATAGTCATAACAGTCAAAAGCACGGGTCAGTTACGAATTTGTTTAGATCCTAGAAATTTGAATAAGAATATTATAAGGGAAATTTATCCACTTAAGTCAATAGATGAGATCAGATCTCAACTAGCAGGAGCTGTTTGTTTTTCTCATTTAGATGCATTTTCAGGATTTTGGATGCTAAAACTAGATGAATATAGTTCTGATTTATGTACATTTCAAACACCTTTCGGTAGATATAAATATTTAAGGTTACCTTTTGGTATTAATGCATCGTCTGAAATTTTTCAAAGAGTCATGATGAATTTGTTCGGTGATTTAGAAGGAGTTCTAATATTCATCGATGATATTTTGGTATATGGACCAAACGAGTCAGTACATAATGAGAGAGTACATAAAGTCATGCAACGAGCACGTGAAGTCAATTTAAAGTTCAATAAGTCTAAATGTAAATTTTTAGTTTCAGAAGTCTGTTTTTTAGGGTATGTTTTTAGTAAAGATGGTGCCAGGGTTGATGAAGAGAAAGTAAAAGCAATTGTCAATATGCCCACACCAAAAAATGTCAAAGAATTGCAAAGAATATTAGGTATGATCAATTATTTAGGTCCCTTTATTAGCAATTTGTCTCAAAAAACTCAAATTTTAAGAAATCTTTTGAAGAAAGATTCAGTCTGGACATGGGATGAAAATCATAGTCAATGTCTTAAGAGTTTAATCGATGAAATTACAAATTCACCAGTTTTAGCTCATTATAATCCCAATGTACCATTAGTCTTGTCAGTCGATTCGTCAAAGTCAGCATTAGGAGCAGTCATTATGCAGAATAATAAACCTATTGCTTATAGTTCAAAAACATTAACTCAAACTCAGTCAAGGTATGCTCAAATTGAGAAAGAATTGTTAGCCATTCAGTTTGGTTGTGAAAAATTTCACCAGTATGTGTACGGTCATAAAGTAACTGTTCATACTGATCATAAACCTTTAGTCTATCTTTTTAAAAAGCCATTACATGATGTACCAGCAAGATTGCAACGTATGATGTTAACTTTACAAAAATATGATTTGGAAGTTATACATGTTCCAGGTAAAGAAATGTTTATATCTGACACTCTGTCTAGAGCAGCATTGAAAGAACATTATATACCTGAGAATGAGTCAGAAATATCTTGTCATGTCAATTTAATGCATTCAAGTCTAGCAGTCACAAAGGAGTACTGTACAAAATTGTTACAGAACACTAAGAAAGATGATACTTTGCAATTGTTAAAAAAGTATTATTATGAAGGTTGGCCAAAAAATAAAAATAATGTCAGTCTGTCAATAAAACCATTGTTCAAAGGGTCAAAATTAATAGTACCACAGTCAATGTATAAGGAGATGTTAGGTAAAATTCATGAAGGTCACCAAGGTATAAATAAATGCTTAAAACTGGCTAGAGAGTCTTTGTACTGGCCAAGCATGTCGGCTGATATTAAAAACTTGGTAGAACAATGTTATGTATGTGCACAATTTAAACCTAATAATCCAAAGGAACCACTAAAAAATTTTGAAATAAATAAATATCCATGGCAACAAGTAGGTGTTGATTTAATGTATTTTGATAACCTTACTTATTTAATTGTCACAGATTATTATTCTAAATTTATAGAAATAGCTTTGTTAAATAAAAACAGTACAGCAAAGAATGTAATAACACATTTAAAGTCCATTTTTGCTCGTCATGGAATACCTTTATCTTTAGTGTCTGATGGTGGTCCTCCTTTTCAGTCATTAGAATTTAAGAATTTTATGCATGAATGGGACATAGAACACATTGTAACTAGCCCATATCATCCACAGTCAAATGGTCAAGCAGAGAGTTCAGTCAAAATTATCAAAAATATGTTAAAAAAATGTAAAAGAAACTCATCTGATCCATACATAGCTTTATTACAGTATAGAAACACACCTAAGAATAATTTACCATCTCCAGCTCAATTGTTAATGTCCAGGAATTTAAGAAATAACATTCCTATGTCTTATAAGAAATTAAAACCTAAAGTGGTTACATTCAAAAATTATGAAGAATGTGTCAAGCAAAATAATAAAAATAAGTCTAAATATTATAATAGAAATACAAAGTCATTGTCATTACTGTATCCCAATGATCATGTATACTTTAAAAGAAAGCCTGATAGCAATTGGGAACAAGCCGTTGTCAAGCTAAGGTTGGCTAATAATAGGTCATATGTCGTTGAGGATGTCAATGGAGTTAGGTATAGGAGGAATAGGGTTCATTTAAGACACAAATATTCTCCTATGCTATCCAATTCATCGCAGGGGAGAGAGGAAGGTAACAGGCAGGAGTCTAGACCTCAAGAGCTCTCATCTCAATCCTCAGTCAGTCAACATGTAACTCGTTCTGGAAGAGTTGTAAAGCCAACCAGAAGGCTAATTGATGAAATAGATTAAGTAGAACATTGTATCCTAGATTAAGACCTAACCATAGGCTTAAGTCATTGTCTAAATTGTAACTGGGTCAGGTCTCTATAATATTGTTTGTCAAGGGTTAATTTAAACTTAAACAGGGGGGATGTTGTATCATACATCACTACTCTGTAGTCGAGTAACTAATACCATCTCTATGTATTAGTGTCTATGAATATAGTCTATAGTCTTGTCATTGTAACTTAGGATCTGACCTGGAAGATGTCGATTATTATGTAATAATTATACAAGTGAAATAAACCAGTCTAATTATCTAAAGTCTTTAATATCTACCAACGCAAGAATCATACAGATAACATCACAGCTAATATCAAGAGTTTGTAGTAGAACTTCAAACCCATGCATGTTTCGATTTATACTCCGTATATTTTGTGTAAGCAGGGCAGTGGCGAAGGGTGAAATTTTGACAAAGGGAAGCCGGTCCAAAAAAATAAACACTTAAACACTTACCTACTGCAGGATATCTTGGAGGAGGTCTTCAGATAAGAATAATATGAAAAGCCCCACCTTCACCTTACAAAAAAGGACTGATGATTTGATAACAATGTCTTTCAAGTATGATAAAAGCGGCTTTGTGAAAAGCCTTTTTCGACGTGCATCTCTATACCACACATGCATGCTTGTTAGTAAGTACTAAGTTAAGTACCTATTGTTAGGGAATAAGAGTCAAGAAAAAATAAAATAAAAAATTATAAAAATAATAAAGTGTTAAAAACCGAACCACACAGACACCGATCCAAAACCAACAAAAATATTAAGCAAAAATAAAGCAAATTATACACAATCACAACGTTATTTATATTCTAATGCAATGCGTCTGTTTTTTTTTAACAAAATGAGCT
Source organism: Sesamia inferens (assembly GCA_037179545.1). NCBI lineage: Eukaryota > Metazoa > Arthropoda > Insecta > Lepidoptera > Noctuidae > Sesamia > Sesamia inferens. Next base: position 9,963,878 of record CM073949.1, read on the forward strand.
AAAATGTTGTTATAAAAATTCGGATTACTTTTAATTTTATTAAGCAAATTTTTTTCAATTGACATGATAGCCAAATCGGACAATCTCTGCTCTTTTTGGCAGTTTCGCACATACGTGTGAATGCGTTTTAAAGCAGAAAATGACCGCTCAGCTGAAGCTACTGAAATGGGGAGGGTCAGAATTAAACTGCAAAGAGTCGAAACTTGAGAAAATGCGTCTTTCAAAGACGAATTAACAGTAACAGCACTCTATATGAATTAAAGCCATAATAACAAACAAAATTAACAGTATTTAACCAAATCTGCGATTAAATTACCTTACAGAATCCGTCACAGTTTAAATAACACAAATATTAAAAACAAACGAAAAACTCACGCACCATAGGTATAGAACGCTATCTCGTAGTAGCGTGGTTTCTGTCTCTTTCTAATAGAGGAGAGGAGAGAAATACAAGCCGCTCGCGGGCGGCTTATATTTATCAAGTTTTACCGCGACGGTTAGCGAGAATTAGAAAGAGATGGTCTGACACGCTCTCTCTTTTCGCGGCATAGTAAACCGTTGACATAGGTAAGCTGAAATTCGACGGCTTCCTTCAAGAGAACTACGAAAAGAATTACGAAAAATTGAAGCGCTGATTAATTTACGACTATAAAATGAAATGTGATACTTAGGGTATTGCTAAAAATTGCGATTGCTATTGTAAATCGCGCCGGCATTTGATTAATAATACTTTGTTAATGAAATAGAATGTAAATACTTTTGTATGAATATGGAACTGATTTTTGAAAGGTAACCCGGTGGGAATCGGCTTGTATGGACTCTTCGCCACTGAAGCAGGGTAAGTGTTTTCCCCCCAGCAGGGACAAGAAGCTTACAGTCCTCTACATTACATGTATCGGCTTCAGACACAGAAAAGCTATCCAAGTCAGTGTTAAGCTGACTGGCCATAACAACTATTAATTAAAATATATAAACTAACTCTAAGTAACGTATAGATAAACGGAAACTATAAGAAATTATTTATGCGGCGCTCTTAGGCGCCATCATAGTCTATGGAATTAATATAATTTGCCTCTGCATATTTACGTGCCGGACAGTCTACATCACCCGTCTGATGGTCACATTTCCTCTTGAAACGCTTGCACGTCGCACATCGAGGTGGAGAAGATTTGCTGCTACACTCCTTGTGAGCGTGCCCAGGTTCTCCACAGTGGTTGCACGTAGGACTGGTTTCTCGGCAAAACTTGGCCGCGTGTCCAAATTGCTGGCAATTATAGCATCTCGTGACGATCGTAAAATCTCTCACGGTTCAGGATGTCCAATTGATGAAAATTCGACCTTGGTTTATTAAGATTTTCCTGACGGCGGCTGGAAGCTCCAAAATGTAGTTGCAGGTAGGTAGACCTTTTTTACCCGATTTATGGCTCAATTTGACAGTTGCAAAAAAGGTGTCACGGGTAGTATTGACCAATTTACCTGCAAGATTTTGCTCGTAAATACAGTCAATCACTTCCTTTTCAGTAAGTGTGACTGGAACTCCGATTACAGCTATTCTGGGTCGTCGTTTTGGAGCTTCTTCCACTGTAAGGCCTGATGAAACCAGTTTCGTCGAATTTCTTAGCTTCTCAATGTCACCTTTACTCTCAGTGCTAATTAGGACGCCACCATTTTTTACTTTCTTCAGGCCACGGACGTGAAGCTTGAGCTCTTCAGGGGATATAATTTTTTGCACAAGTGACTTGGTGTCTTCGCTTGTTTTGGTCTTATCACAAGGGTAAATGGTCACAGAACTCAGATTTGCGGGACGGATGAAGTTATCGGATCCTTTTTTCACCATGTTTGCGTAAGAGGTAGAAGTGCAAACAGATGGTGCTAATTTATTAGTTACAACCTCTTTCATTTGAGTAATGGTGTCCGCGAGGTCATTTTGATCCATTAGGTGCTGTATTGTACTATGCGCTTGTATGGTTTTTTGCTTTAACGCTTGGTATACGACGGCCATTTGAGATGCCCCACTGGAAACTTTCCGGCAGAGGGTGGAGACACGGAGTTTATGATCGGAGTTCATTTTCCCCTCCGTAACAATGGTGCAGACTTCATTTAGGATAGAATCAATAGACTCCATCCATTTTTGGATCTCAGGCGTAGAAATGACTTCCTCCGGTAACTCACTGGATGCCCGGGGAGAGGCTCGAGGTGGTGTCGGGACACTAGGTCGGATTGGTTCTGGGACAACGGGAGACGGCGGTGGACTTCGACGTACTAGTTGGCTACGACCGAAAGGGCTAGCTCCTTGATTAGCCATATCTTACACAGAAATTAATTTGACTATTGTAATATTTAGATCATCTTGTGCTTCATAATTGTAAAAACAAAAGTATTACTAGAACTGTTACTCACACGCGACACACTTTTTAGAGCTAACACTGCATATAATTTTATTATAAATATTTATTTTTAAATTTACATAATTAAATCAATACAAAGTGCACGTCTACTAGGTCTCGCGTTTGATGCAGAGAACCCGATCAAATCAGAGAGATTATAAAACTAATGCATGTGAATTAACTATAGATAACTATTTTGTTAAACCTCAGTTTGGATAAACCCTCAATTATGGGTTGCTATCAAAGTAAAAACAAATATCATTGAAAAAGAGCAAACTGACAACAACAAATAAATCTAAAACAATTTACAGCTATCCAGTACTGTTAAGTCTGAACTTAAGGTTAATATTTTAAAGGTTTAAGTTAATCTTGCGCCGATACGGCCATTCTGCAAGACGGTGTGCGTGCTCTGTACAAGTAGTGGTTCTACCCAGTCATATTAATTGTAAAGTGTGAACTTAAGGTTAAAAGTTTAAGTTTGCCTTGCGCCAACATATACATATAGATTTCATATCATACAAAATGTGTCAAATATGTCAAAAGTGAAATGACATTGTAGGTTAAAGTAGTTTCAGCCCATTTTCAATTAATAGCTTGTTTTTAACAAGGCCTTTTTCTTTTTTTTTGTGTTCTGCCTATCGTTGTAAACGTGGCCACAATTAAAACATCTTTTAACAAAATTTGGTACCAGGCGAGCAGAAAGTAGGCAGAGAACTTAATGCTACTCCATTCATCGCTAACCTCTATCTGGATAACTGGCAATTTGAAATTTAAATCGGTCGTTCAGTTAAGCTGCTGCAAGACATACTCAGAAGTCAAAGTGATTAATATTTTGATTCATGAACGATATTTGTATTGTCGTCACAACCATGTTTTCTTGAAAGATGCTCATTTTCCCCTATACTACGTTATTTCAGATTTCTTGTCAATATATCATCCAAGCTAAGGCAGGAGCAAGAGCTGATTTTAGCAAATGGTAAGTAGTGATGCAATCTGATGGTAAGCAGTGTTGCAATGCAAACGCCTGATGGTAAGCAGCGATGCAATCGAAAACACCTCTGCTGGCAAATCGTTCCAATCCCGCTATGTACGCGGAATAAAAGACGAGGCGAAAGGCTTCGCAAAATGCATCCTATAGAATGTTCTTCTATTAGTTAACTTAATTTTTGACAGTTTTTCTGTATTTGAAATCTATTTCTACTTAGGGAAAACTGTCATAAATACAAAATCTTAATTCAGGAAAAGTCTTATTCTAGGTATAAAAAGTTTGGCGGAATCAGGCCGGCCCACACACGTGTTAATCTATGGAATTAAAAATAATGTTTTGCCATTTAAATACAGTGCTATTTCTAGAGTCCTTATTAGGTAGGCTATCGGAGACAATAGTCTATTTAGGTCAATAGTCGTTCGTTAGTCAATAGAAGTTACCACTCACCAGACAAAGTCTTGCCGCCAAGCGATTTGTCGTGTTCCGGCATGATGTCTGGTAAAGTCGTACGGAGGACGAGTCTAAGCAGTTGTGTTACGACGTGTGCCGGGTACGATGCGCCAAATGTTATTGCATTGTGAGTTTGGTCGTGGAGGGTCTTCAGATCAATCTCCCTTTGACGCAGCATCGTTGGTCGTGTTGTTGGGTTTAACATTGCATCACCTCGCTCAACTGCAGTCTTCCTTCCTATTCGCTAAATCTGAGTGAATAGGTTCTTAATAAACTAGCGCGCTTTACCATCAACGATTGCATCACTGCTTACCATCAGGCGGGATTGCAGTATTGCAGTCAAGGGCTAGTTTATAATTATTAAAAATAAAATAAAATAATAGTCTATTTGGGTCAATAGTTTATTTGAGTCAATATTTTTTCTTGGGTCAAAAAGGGTAATGTATTACAAGCATTAAAAAGGCGTTAAATTACAGTCAACAAAACATATTTCCCCATACTATTGTCCACGAAGTGATGATGAAAAAAGGACATTTCTCAGTAATAACACAACTATACTGACAAATTGAAGGATATTGTTTAACTTGCAAGATATTCTAAAACCATTTTTTTTGAATGTAGACTGCGACGGCATGAATTCTAAGTTATTTTCTTGTTAGCTTCCCTCTGAAATATTAAATTTTCCGAGATAAAAAGTACCCTATTATTTAATCCAGTCTTTTAACTTTGCGTCTGCAAAATTTCAAAGCAATCGGTTCAGTAGTTACGGCGTGAAAGCGGAACAAACAAACAAACAAAATCACTTTCCGATTTATAATATTTGTAAGGATTTTCCATTCTATCCCTCACTAAGTTCTCCACTTTTCACAGACAGCCTTTCCAAGTCATCTTTTAAAGGTCTCCATCTGGGAGGTTTTGCCAATGTTCTACATCAAAATTAACCTTTTGAACTATCTGCCAGTTGCGGTTAAATCGTCGACCGAAATCGTTTGCAATGATTTCCAGGGAAAAACCTCCAGACGCTGCGATTTCAACTTTAATCCTTGAACAATACGGTGTAATTTAGTATGAATGAGGGTGCCATTGTAGAGTGTATGACAGATGATTCTACACGGGTAGGCCGTTTGGTATCAATGTAGATTTCTGTCATTGTTTTATTATCGTTGAGCCTTTTCAGGCGTTATGGTCATTTGCAGGCTGAATAATTTGAGCAGCTTTACTTCAATGTGGGGATGAAGTATTCTGTTTTGGGCACGCCACAATAGCGGCGGTAAGTCCCCTATTTGAGGAGTGGCTAGAGAGGCACCACGGCGCCTCACCTTCCGCCTGACGCAGGTCCTCACCGAACACGGTTGTTTCGGGAGGTTCCTGTTCCGTATAGGGCGGGAGGAAATAAATGCCCGGGTGTGACCATTGTGTGGATCGCCCTGAGGACACGGTGGAGTATACGGTGGAGGTCTTCCCGGCTTGGGTAGAGCACCGCTGTGTCCTCGTAGCGGCGATCTCTCGCGACCTACCCTGGTCCAGGCAATGGTCCGGACTTCCGGAGCGAGGCCGGCATGGCAGTCCGTCACCTCCTTCTGCGAAGCAGTGATGCTGGCAAAGGAGCAGTGGGCAGCTCGCCGCTCGGTAAGGACCAGGCCCGAGTCGACGGCGCGTCGACTTTCACGCGCGCCTCAAAGAGATGTCAGCACATCGTGACGAGGTCCACAAAGACCGATGCCTCCTGTCGTTCTAAGATGATACCTTTTTTTTTTTTTTTACGCTGTGGGAATGCATTTACGCACCATACCCCGAAGGGCGTGTGTGGGACTCGCCCAGCCGAAGCCGGGAATACCCACTAAACCCAACAGCGTCACACCGACATCGCCTTAGTGGCGGGGTCATGGGAAATAGCAGAGCCTTTCTACCAATCCCCCGCCGGCGATTCCCGCCAGAAGGCGGGCCCACAGTGGGCCCTCCATAGGGGCCCACAGTGGGCCCGGCTGGGTACGTTTTCTTGTGCGAGAAGACGCAGCAGCCAAGGGTTTTTTAGCGAGGTGTCCTTCCTCTTAGCCCCACTCGTTTGCCCGGAAGCAAACGGGGGCCCCAGCTCCTCTCAGTGAGGAGACCGGGTTGCCCGACGGTGACCCGGAGTTCGGGTCACGTCAGCCACCTGGAGTGGTGGCCGACCCGCCGCGCGTGTGACCGCCGAAGCGGTCCCCACTTCTGGTTTTGGTCCGAGCCGGTAAACCGGTAACCCCCATATCTGGGGGCCGTTCCCCTATCCGCCACCTGGGGACGCGTCCGATGGCAGGCCAGAAACTGCACACGGACTAAGATGATACCCTAGCTTAACATATTTTTCGTTCCTATAAGTAAGAGAAAATGAAATATCCGCACTATTAAACTCATCCGTAATACTTATTGTTTGTTCCTTTACCAAAAATAAATAGTGAAAAGTTTTTCGGGGCATAACTTTTAAGTATACATAGATTATTTGTAAACGTGTTTATTAAAAACAAATCATCCAAAATTAAGGTGAGATATTACAAGCTTAAGGTTCCCTCAGGCAGTCGCGACGCGATATTATTAAAGCAATTATTCTACCAGAATTGCGCCATACAGACTTGTTTCTTCTTATATATTAATAATTTTTGAAAATCTGACTGACGGACTAATTAGTTTTTTTTTAGTCAAATACTCTATTCATGAACATATAAATACTAGCTGCTCCCAGCGGTTTCACCCGTGTTGGTTTCGATATGATTTTTTTTTTTATATGCTCCGCTCCTATTAGTTCCAGCGTGATGTTATATAGCCTTAAGCCTTCCTAGATCAATGGACTATCAAACTTTATAATTATTAACAAAAAAAAAAACTATCCAAATGAAACCCATTGCTACTGATAATGTGACGAAATTACATTTCTGTTTTAGGATTAAGTCACAGGTGGGCGACTATGAAAGCAGTGGTGATGAAATATCTATATATATAAAAATCAATGCCACTTTCTTTGTAATTTTATAACTCAAGAACGGTGAGTCCGTTCTTATAAAATTGGAAACCAAATATTTTGGAATTGGTAGATGGTTCATGTGAAATTTGAATAAAATCGGTCGTGCGGTTCTTCATTTATCACATTTTTTGTAACAAATGAATTCAATGAATGGCGGATCATCAATGAATCAATGCCACTTTCTTTGTAATTTTATAATCCACCAAAACTGTTTAATGTCATCAAATTGACAGTGAAAAACTCATTGCCAAATTTAATTGAAGCTACGATCTTAACTGAAATCAAAAGGAGAAGTTTGTTTGATACCGCGTATCCCTATGAGCCCAACTCATATGCCATTTGAGTTCAAACGATTGCAATATCATGTGCGTTTATCATTTGCTATGTCCATCAACAAAACCCAAGGGCAAACATTTCACGTTTGTGTTGTGAATTTGGAGGAATCATGTTTTTCACATGACCAACTTTATGTTGACTGTTCGAGAGTCGGTACCCCCAGTTGTTTGTTTATACATGCTAGAAAAGGAAAAACAAAGAATATTTTTTATCTAAATGTTTTGGATTAAGTTTTAAAATTGATGAAAAAATATTTTCATCATCATCATCATCAGAGCCTCTACTCGTCCACTGCTAGATATAGGCCTCCCCCATGGCACGTCAACAAGCTCGATCATGAGCAGTTCTCCGCCAGCCACTACCAGCCACCTTTTTGATGTCGTCGCTCCATCTCGCCCACGGGCGTCCTACACTACGTTTGCCGAGACGCGGTCTCCACTCGAGGACTCCTTTACCCCAACGGTTGTCGGCCCTGCGGCATATGTGACCAGCCCATTGAATAATTTTGATGATCCAATAAATTTGTATATTATTTCAGTTTGTACTGTTACGAATGCACCTTATGTCGAAGGCATAAGGTTCAATATCGCGTGAAATGCATTGCGTAACTTTTAAGCCCTATTACTCGAGACCAAAACATTGTATAGATGCAATATAGAAACGCATTACTAGACCTAGGGTGGCCTATCGAAAGGTACAGGTTTCATCAATTTTGTCAACGAAGTGACGACATCGAAATTTCTAGAAACCCTTTTCCGGGAATTACCGTAGGTACCTACTGAATGTAATCGAAGTTATGCGCTATTATTATTACGTCTAGACGAATCTGGAATGTTCGATCAGCTGAACTATATATAGCGCCGTGACGCCAGTAGGCAGTCAGTCTGCATTTGACTACCGAGAAGAAAGCAAGCGATCTTTGAGAATACCTACTGCGACAACTGTAACGAGAACTTTGAGTACTACGTGAAGTAACATCTGTAGTGTTATTGTGTTATTTACGACACGGACTTCGTGTAAGTAAGGGAAGACTTTGGTGCGACATCAGCTACGTTCTACTTGTCATTGCCTACGATCGACTGTACCTTCGTTGCCAATAAACTTCGCAACCCTTAACCGGCGTTTTAGTACCCCTAGCCCGTAACAATAAGTAGCGAAGCACGTTTCGGGAAGAGCTAGTTTTATATAAGTTAAAGCGTCAGAAGTAGCTGAAGAAACGATAATCGTTCTGGCAGTGGTATACATGAGTGGAGACTGCGAATCAGTAAATGTAAGGTGAGACTCCCTCAGGTTAACCTTCCTATACTCGCGCGTTGGTCTGTGAGACCGACGAAACACATTTTCGTAATTATTTTTATGCAGGTAAATCCTAAGAAGTTGAGTTCCTTGCTAGCTGCCGGATTTGTGGCTAACTTCGTTTTAGTGCACGCCGCGCGTTCGGGCGAAACACACGTGTTGTAGCACTCGTCACCAATCGGTCCACGAGACCGACGCGAGTATAGGTGTAACTTTTTGTGTAAGTATTAATATAATTTATTTCGTGCATTTGTATATTTTTTACGGACTTTGATTACTTTATAAAGTATATATAGTAAAATATATGTATGTATGTTGCTCTATATTATATTTTGACCAATTTTATCATTATTTTTTAGGTTTTAATTCATATCAAAATGGACGATGATCACATCAGATTGTTGCTGGAAGAATTAAGTTCTAGCTCAAGCTATGAAGACGAAAATGACAGTGAGGTGGAAGATAACGTGGAGGTACAAGAAGAGACATACGATACCGAGCAAGACGATGACAATGACGAGATATCTGAGGAAGAACATAATGAACGATCCCATGATTTTTACTTAGGAAAAGATGGACAGACAAGGTGGAATAAATCTCCTGCCTCAAACCCAACTAGGCGACGTGCTAGAAATATAGTTACTCAACTTCCAGGCGCTAGAGGAGAAGCTAGAAATTTGAAGGAACCAGGTGAGCTGTGGCGGCTTTTTTTTCGGAGGGCACTATCAGCCTGATAGTAAAGTACACTAATGAACAAATTAATCGCATGAAGCATAATTTCACAAGAGAGAAAGACTGCGCCGATACAGACAATATTGAAATTGAAGCTTTATTAGGCCTTTTACTATTTGCTGGAGTCAGAAGGAACGCTCGTCTAAATGCCAAAGATTTTTTCAGAACTGACGGGTCATCCCCGGAGATATTTCGTTTGACTATGGGATTATCCAGGTTCTTTCTATTGATGCGTTGTCTCAGATTTGACAGTAAAGATACACGAGAAGAGAGAATACAACTGGATAAACTAATAGGGCACCTATTAGAGAGTTGTTTGATATAGTTGTGGGAACGTTCAAAAAATATTACAGCGTGTCTCAGTATGTTACAATTGACGAGAAGTTAGAGGCTTTTAGAGGACGTTGTAACTTTCGCCAGTACATTCCATCAAAACCCAACAAATATGGAATCAAAATTTATGCGTTGACAGATGCCAAAATGTTTTATACCCATACCATGGAAGTTTATGTTGGGAAGCAACCAGACGGTCCAAACCAAGTTGATAACTCCGCTTTGGCTTTGGTTTTGCGATTGAGTGAAAATATTCACAATACTGGGCGTAATATCACATGTGATAACTTCTTCACTAGTATTCCATTGATAGATAAGCTTGAGTCTCAACACAAATTGACAGTTATTAGGACAATTCGTAAAAACGTCCTTCTCGTATCCAGCATGCACGATGATGCCCAAATCAATGAAGATACAGGTAAACCGGAAATTATAATGGACTACAATAGAACCAAAGGTGGAGTAGATAGGGTAGACAAAATGTGTGAGACTTACAACGTCGCACGTGGGACAAATAGATGGCCAATGGTGATATTTTACAGCCTAATGAATGTAGCGGGTATAAATACGTTTATAATATACCTGCAGAATAACCCTAACAAGAAAATTAGCCGTCGAGTCTTCCTTGAAGCCTTAGCATACGATTTGATCAATCCGCAACTTAGACGACGGGTTCTCATTTCATCCTTGCCGAGAAGCATAAGACTCAGGCTCACCGAAATATGCAAATTAGATGGACCCGAGTCTGCAGCAACATCTAACAATAATAAAGTAGGTCGTTGTGGATACTGCTCTTCAAAAAAAAACCGCAAGACACGTTACAACTGTGCCACCTGCAAAAAATACTTTTGTTTGGAGCATGCTGTAACCGTATGCCCTGATTGCTATGGCGAGGCTCAAAATTAAGTCAAACAGAGATAAATATGTTTATTGATATGTTTGTTGTTATTAATAAGAAGTTTAATTTGTTTTTAAAAAGAAGTTCAGATTTTATTTTAATTTTTTAGTACTTAAGAAAATAATCTCAAATTTTAAGACTGATTTGTGATAAAACTATAAGTCGGTAAAATAATTAATAAAATAACTTTTAGTTATACTGTTTTGTTTCATTACATCCTAAACTCTAAAATAATAGTAATAGTTTATGTGTTTCTTGTTAAAAAAAATATGTTGTAGGGGTACAAACTATCGGTCTGTGACACCGTGCGCGAGTATAGGTGTTACAAAAATTGGCGCGAGTATAGGAAGGTTAAGTAGACCGATGATATTTGCAGTATGACTGGTAGCGGCTGGATAAGAGTTGCCGAAAATGACTTCAATGGCGTGCAATAAGAGAGGCGTATATCTAGCAGTGGACTTCTATACTCTGGTTATTTTATATTACCGAACTTTAAACCTACAACCTTAAAGTCGCAGTCGTTACCACTGGCACCATGTCTTCTTCAGCCTATGGATGTCCACTGCTGGATAAAGGCCTCCCCCAAGGCTTTCCAAGCTGACCGGTCTTGTGCTGCCCGCATCCATCGGCTTCCCGCGACCTTCACCAGGTCATCGGTCCACCTTGTTGGGGGCCTCCCTACGCTGCGTCTTCCAGTACGTGGCCGCCACTCCAGAACCTTACTCTCATACAGTTCTGTCGATGATTGCCGAAAGGATTGACTGTCCGTATATTCGACAGTGCTGTAGCAGGCACGTAAAATAAATTAGTAGGTAAATTATTTATGACTTGTGATTATTTATTTTTTATAATTTTATTAAGCTATTGCATAGCTTCTATCGCGGGCCTTGAGCGCGGGGACCGAATCCAGAAATTCCGTAACGAAAAAACCTCACGCTCCCCACTCCAACGGGCACGGAGGTGTGGCTTGAAGGCCGTGCATCGTCTAACGTCGTTTCAGTTCGGCAGTCTTCGGCACGGTATGTTTGTGTGCGTGCGACTACATCTTTTGAAAACAATTTATAGATTTTCAAAAAGAGCATGCATATTGCAGGGCGCGAACTCAGTTCTACACACTTGCCATGTTACTGATAGTCGCGATGTGCTAAACTTGCGATTAATTTTCTTTCTGAAATAGGTCTTCTATAGAGATATGTCATAGACGTCATCGACGTTGTCATGGCTATCTTAAAAACTTTTCATATAATTAATTATTAAGTACTTTTATTCAAATTAATTTAGTAGTGTTTTTATAAAATAGCTTTTTTTTAACGGAAAAGCTAAGATGAATGTCACGCTAATTTTTCATTGGACTTTTAAATTATTTATAGTGTTGTTTACTAAATAAAAGCGCGTGATTTTATAGAGTAAAAAGTGCTCACGCGGCCGTTTTTTCAACTGTGATTGGCGATATCCGCCATTATTGTGAAATATTTTTTTAAAGAATTTCTATAATTTGTTACACGTGTTATTGGCAAAATTGTGGTATCTATCCACAGGGACCAGATCAAGAGTTGAAGTTGAAGTTTTTATTAAATAAAATATTACAGAAAGATGTCGGTGAACAATGTTAATACGAGTACATTTAAGTGTACGAGTTCTAATATTTTTATCTCCGAAACGAAACAACGAAAGTTTAATAAAAATATGCTCGTCGGCTTTTTCTGAGGAAGACATTGATGAGGCAAAAAAGTTATTGTTTGTTTCTACGAAGACAAGACAAAAACATGTATCGAGGCGTAAGAACAAAAAGCAGAAAGACCTAAAATATACGATTACGGTGTTTAAAATCACCTTCACAAATTGCCACCAGTTTGCTTTGACTACGTAGAACGTACGTAAAGAAGTTGATGAAGGGTTTATTAATTCTACGGTCAGATGTTAACGCAATCAGAAGTGATTATGTTACTAAAGATCAGCTCGAAAATATTAAATTGATAAAAAATAATTCGACACCGACGCCGTTCATCATCAACAACCTTTTTATCGTCCCACTGCTGGGCACAGATCTCCTCTCATACAGAGAAGGATTGAGCGTAATCACCACGCTTGCTCAATGCGGGTTGGCGATTTCAGACTTATAAAGCCCAGGTTTCCTCAAGATGTTTTCCTTCGCCTTCAGTCATTGGTGTAAAAATATTTTAAATAATATTAACTTTTTATTTATTTAATAAAAGAAAAAATTGTTTTCTTATCGGTCACCACGCTTAAAAAGTGTAACTTGAATTAATATCAAAGAAAAAGAAATACTGCATAAATAAAATAAATAAATAATTATAATTGCATAAATTGATACAAAATGCTATGCAATACCTTTAGCGCGGCAGTCCCCGAGTGCCACAGGTCTTTTTTTATATTATTTTATTTATTTGTATTTGATTGTTAATTTTTATTTTTATTTTTTTTATTTTATTCAAATTTCTCTCTTTGTTAAAATGTATGGATCCAAGATATCTGAAATAAATGAATTTTAATTTTAATTTAATTTAATTTTACTGCCCCATCGGCCATCGGTTCTTCGAGCAATGTGCCCTGCCCATTGCCACTTCAGTATAGCGACTCGCAGAGCTATGTCGGTGACTTTGGTTCTTCTGCGGATCTCCTCATTTCTGATTTGATCACGCAGAGAAACTCCGAGCATAGCTCTTTCCATTGCCCTTTATGTGACTCTGAGCCTTCGTATGAGGCACCATGTACCTAAACGTAATTCTCGTTTTACAAATATAAGGTATTTTCTAAATTATTCGGCGCGTGGTGTCACTCGTGCCTCAAAGAGATGTCAGCACATCGTGACGGGGTCCACGAAGACCGATGCCTCCTAAGAAAGAAACCGTGGCTCTGACGCACAGGCAAGTGAAGAAACACAGCTGGGTTTTTTAGTCAGTGAAAGACTGACACGCCCTACCACTCCGTCCAGAGCGGGAGGGGTCATTTTATGATTTCCCATACAGAACAAAAAAAAAAAACATGGTAAGCAGCGATGCAAACATTTATGGTAAAGCACGCTACTTTACTAAGAGCCTATTCACTCTAGCATTGAAGACAAGTGCCTTCAAGGCTAGAGAGAATAGGCTCTAATTTAAGTAAATAGTAATCCGACGGAAACACCGCCGCTGGCATATTGTTTCAGTCCCTCGATGTACGCGGTATAAAGTGAGAGGTGAAACCTTCGTTCGGATTATTGTGGCGTCAACAACGTAAGGCTGGAAACTCGCCGTTCAAAGGATCTTCCGATGATGGAACGGAAATGGGGACATTAAATTAATCTGGTTATTCTATGTTACCAAACTTTAGACCTACAACTTTTAATTTGCAGTCATTACCACTGAGCACCATTGTCCCTAAATTACAAATATAAGGTATTTCCCAAATTTCATCCTAAGTACCAATTATTCGGATTCTTATGTTCGTAGGGGATGTTAAAGCACTAAACTGCTAATGTAACACAATGCTAAGTATTTTTTGTTTCATAATAAAAATAAACGATTTTTATTTCTCTCTAACTAATGGATTTCAGTGCAAATACCCAATAATATCCATTACAAGAGAGGACTGCTATGGATTTCTGCGAAACAGGACTGAAAAAAATATGTGCCTCATTCGGGGATAGATACAATTCAGTCGTCAGCGTAACATGTTTTGTAGGAACCGATTGTAATGAAATTTGGTACACAGATAGTCTAGAGCCTGAGAAAGGACATAGGCTGTATAACATCCCGCTAATACGAATAAGAGCGAAGCAGTAACAAAAAATGTTGCGAAAACGGGGGCAAATGCGAACGTACATATTGCTGCTATTATTTTAACAGGCGCTTATTTTATATCAAGAGGCAGACGGAGTCGCGGGCAACAGCTAGTATGAAATATGTAACCGTGATCTTGATACGCTACAATAGAATAAACAATCCACATCACCACAAATCTTGGACACTTCCAAAGCTACGTACTTATCATTAGAAGCTGCCGATAAGATCGTCTTAAGATCCATACAAACCACCATTTCCCTGAAATTACCAAAACCCGCTACAATTTACAACACTATAAGTCTCTCTAGTTTACCATTTTCGAATCAGAAGGATACTGTTTCCTCTAACTGATCCTTTATACAATTAAATTTAACGGGTATAACAATAACTGTTGCTATAATTTTAGGGCAAAACGGGTGGGGAGTGAGGGTCACATATTTTGGCATCCGTGACCCCACTGTCTTAATAACGTTATTAAGCATATTATAAGGGTGTTGGTTTTGATCGGGGCCGTTGGATATTCTATCGAGAAACGTTACATTAATGCAGATTATGCGATTTCATCTGCAAGTAGAGCATACGAACTGTTTCTTTTTTTTTCAAAATGGCCACTCAGTATGTCAAAGACCTTTCTTGTTTAACATTAAAAAAAATATCTTGTAACCAGATACTTAGTTTTCTCCTTTGAGTGGTTAGCGTGATGTTCATTGCGTTATCAAACTCAAAAGGATCTTGCGTTTGATAACGCAATGAGGGTCTCTGGCATACTGAGTAGCCATTTTGAAATCTTACTGGAAACTCCAGAGATGAACGTGTTTCCTCTTCACAACTAGGTATGTTACGTTAGCATATAGTTATATTTTTTTTATTTTTAATAATTATAAACCAGCACTTGACCGCAATCCCGCCTGATGGCAAGCAGTGATGCGATCGTTGATGGTAAAGCGCGCTAGTTTATTAAGAGCCTATTCACTCAGAAAAACTGAGCGAATAGGAAGGAAGACGGCAGTTGAGCGAGGTGATGCAATGTTAAACCCAACAACACTACCAACGATGCTGTGCCAAAGGGAGATTGATCTGAAGAGCCACCATGACCAAACTCCCAACACAACAACATTTGGCGCATCACACCCGGCACACATCGCAACACAACTGCTCGGACCCGTCCTCCGCACGGCTTCACCAGACGTCATGCCGAAACACGACAGATCGCTTGGCGGCAAGACTTTGTCTGGTGGGTGGTAACTTCTGCCGGCGGCCGATGTTATGGCCTACCACGATATTTTTGGTTCCGTACCAAAGGGGATAAAATGGAGTCCTTCTGTGAAGCAGTGATACTGACAAAGGATAAGGCTGAGCGCGTGAGGAAGCGGGAATCTCAGCGCCCTCACGCCTCTAGCCGCCGGAGGAGACGCCGTGATCGGGAAACAACGTCGAAATCCCAGCCACCGAAGGAGCGGGTTTATGCTCGGTCCGGCACCGGCCCCGGATCGAGAGCACTTAAAGCGGACTCATAGCATATGTCAGCGAGGGGATGTGAAGCGATAGGTCTGGGCCCGAAATTACATTTAAAAACAGAATAGAATACTCTTTAATATGTACATCATATAGTTTACAGAACAAAAATCGAAGTTATCGAATATCGAAGTTTAGCCAAAATCAGCAGTTAGACTGGTAAAGCGGACCCCAGACTCCAAAGCTGAAAGCTACGGATGCGACTGGGATTAACGCTGAGATGATGATGATGATATAGATTACAGAACATAAATATAAAGATTTTACAAAGGGTGACACAATGGGAGGTCTTATCGCTAAGAGCGATCTTTTACAGATAACCTTTGGATGGGTTACAAAAGCTTGGGAAAGAAAACTAAACTATTGGCCACAATTCCCTTGTTGTGAACAAGATACAACAAAAATTCGGTGCATATTTTTCTTTCTATTATATTAAGAAAAGGACAGAAGAGAAATATTAGTTTAGTCCTGACAAATTAGTCCGCGCCTGACATAAATTGACATATGCTTAGTCCGCATATTTTTAATAGCGCCTAATTTGTCTATGGTGTATCTTAATTTAACAAAACTAAAATTTATTTTTAATAATATTGTTTTTATGACTATGGATACGTGAGTCGACTAGGAGGGGTTTTTTCTTAATAGTTATTAACTAGCGCTTGACTGCAATCCCGCCTGATGGTATGCAGTGATGCAATCATTGATGATAAAGCGCGCTAGTTTATTAAACCCATTCACTTAAAAAACTTAGTTAATTGGAAGAAAGACGGCAGTTGAGCGAAGTGATGCTCATTTATAAATCCAACAACACGGCCAATGATGATACGCCAGAGGGAAATTGATCTGGATGGACCATGATCAAACTCCCGACATAATATCATTTGGCGCATCGTACCCGGCAAGCTTCACAACACAACTGCTCAGACCCGTCCTCCGTACGGCTTCACCAGACATCACGCCGGAACACGACACGAATCGCTTGGCGGCAAGACTTTGTCTGGTGGGTGCTAACTTCTGCCGGCAGCCGATCTTATGGCCTACCACCGAGTTGGGGGTGAAGTCATGATGTGGCCACTATGCTACAATATTTCAATGTCCTTTATAAATTATACACTTATAAATTATATTTAGTAAACAACACTATAAATAATTTGAAAGTCCAATGAAAAATGAGCGTGACACTCAGTTTGATTTTCCCGCTAAAACTCCCTAGAGCTAAAGTAATATGTCATCTCATATCGTTTTCATAATGAAATAGAGAGAAAAAAATCTACTGAACTTAAGATTACTATAGTTTGTTAATAAGAGATTGGCCCAATTATTTATTTATAGAAAAACGGTTTCGTCAAAAATATCTCGTCGTAAGTTTCCAACTTGACAATGATAAAATACCTCCCCAATAGACTATAGGTTACTTCACATACAATCAGCGGCAGTCTTCTATCTAGATAGATATCTGTCCACATAATTAACTATAAAAGCCAATAAACGAATAATCCTAAAACATTGTAATAAATGCTAAGATTTGGAGTACGGAGGACGGGTCTTCTTCTTCGGCCGTCTTTCTTCCTATTCACTAAGTTTTTAAGTGAATGGGTTTAATAAAATAGTGTGCTTTACCATCAACGATTGCATCACTGCTTAACGTCAGGCGGGATTGCAGTCAAGCGCTAGTTTATAATAATTAAAAAAAATATAATCCACAAAAAAAGTCTGAATAATTACTTAAATATACCATAAGAGTGCTGACAGCTTGTAAGAAAACTTATAAAAAAGCAAATGAGGTTAGTTTTGTGCAATCTAATAATACCCTATTTATTTTTTCTCCGATACTGCCATTCTAAATAAAGTTTTATTTTTTAAATAGTAATATTGAAATAATTTAATGCAATAATCGTTGCTGTACAGTCAGGTCCAAATTTGTATGAACTTTCGTCCGTCTCCTATATTTTGATGGAAAATAGCATTATTTTTAGGTTAACTTGATTTTAATGTGTAAGAATTAGTTTGTTTTTTTTTTCTTATTTATATTATGTTTTTGGCATAAACATCGGAAATGCAGAGTACCTAGTTGTATGTCATGGAATCTCAAACTTTTAGCCAAGGATAGCCAAGACTCGCAACTTTATAGGTTATTGACATATCCATTATTCTCTGTTCCTAAAGATTTCTTGGAATTATTTATAACTTCATCAATATTATCTTCGTTGGATAAAATCTATTCTATTTTCTTATTTGGTCCTCATTACCGTTGTTTTGAATTGTCCATTTCTGTCTCTTTCTTTTCTTTGACAAGACTTTGCTTTTAATTGAGAAATATATATTATAATGTAATGTAATAAGTAATTGTTTATTTTCCAGAAAAATTCTTTAATGTTTCCTGGACGAGATTGTATTAGCGATAACGCTGTTGGTTATATATTTTGTAGTCCTTAATGTTTTTTTTTCTGTTTTTGGGATACAATAAAATATATGTCGTGGATAACGATATAATTTTAATAAAAGTTGCGCATTTGATTTATGTAGTAGTGGGGCAAACGCTGTGACGTTATTTTGTAATGGCGGTTCGTAGACGGAGTAGTTTTGGAAAGTGGGGATTGTCGAACGATCACTTCGCATTGAGACACGGACTAGTGCACTTCTACGGGGCGAAACTGTCGGTTTGCCTATTTAAATTGTTATTGTCAAGATTGGAGGGTAAATCATTAATGGTAATGGTTTAATTTTAAATTTCGCCTACGAAATGGAGCCTTTACCACCCAGATGGTGGAGAACATGGTGATAACCCTACCGCTCCACTGTCGCTGACGTCGTCATATACAGTATGTTAAGAAAACCCTGTCCGACCCGTGAAGGTGTTGTTAGGTATCGATACCTGATTCTACTAATGCATACAAAACCGGGCAAAACTTAATCCCCCTAAAAAAATAAATATTATTTCGCAAAAATTAATAATTTTTTTTTTTCTTGTAATCATATCTGACATTAGTTTGTATATTTATTGACATACTTATGTATAATTGATTAACTTGTTATATTTGTCTGTGATTATGTTTTATTTATATTCCAATTCGACATTTTTCATTTTATAGCCGCATGTGGTATTTCTATTTTAATTTTTATGCAATGTTCAACACAATGTAAATTGTTATGAATAAATAAATGATGATGATGATGAATGTGCGTGCACCCTTCCGCGGGGGGCGGGCGGCAGGGCACGCGGCACGTGGTCGCATCGCTATTCGCTCATAATAATACCAGTGTTGTCACTTTATTAAAAATTACCAAATTTCTGGGAAGTTGGAATTAATTCGCGGGAAAAAAAGATTATTTCAAAATTCATTTGTATTGGTACTATGATGATTACGTAAAATTTTATATTATACTAGCTGACCCGGCGAACTTTGTTCCGCCTTAAAGGCAATAAATATCACATGGTCACATTTTTTACTTTTTAAATTAGGAACACTGTAAATAAAAAAAAAAAGTAGGTATTCCATGATTTTTTTATTTGTCATTTATTTATTGTAGCACCTTGTGAAAGAAATTATGAATTTCTACCTTTGCTTCGTAAATTATCTAGCTGTTGATCTCTGAGATGTCGTGGTGGCCTAGTGGTTAAAACACCAGCCTCTCTTGTATGAGTGCGCGGGTCCGATTCCAGGTCAGGCAAGTATCGATGTAACTTTTTTAAAGTGATATGTACTCTCTAGGTATATCTAGGACACCAATGACTGAAAGTGAAGGCAAACATCTTGAGGAAACCTGGACTTCTGAAAGGAAGTCTGAAATCGCCACCCCGCATTGGTGATTACGCTTAATCCTTCTCTGCATGAGAGGAGACCTGTCTCCAGCAGTGGGACGATAAAAAGATTGATGATGATGATGATGATCTCTGAGGTTTGTTCGCCGATTTCGCATTGTCAACGGAACAGTTTCACGGACTGCCGCCTCCCTTTGCTCTTGTGAGTGAGAAGCACGAAGTCGAGTCATACTAAAGCGGCGCTCTGCACGTGCAATTTCTTGCTCTTCTTCAGTGCTTTCATTCAGAATGTTGCATTACCGCTTTGTCGAAAAAGATTTGATGGTCTTGGTCACGGCATGATATTTTTATTGATGATAAATGGCACAGCAATACAATATTAGAAATTTTGAAGTTGAAGTTGGCTTTGTGGTTTTTTATTAGAAACTTTAAACCAGCAGAGAGTATTTATATTCTTTGCTTTAAACGATTGCTTCAACCGGTTAGAATTTTTTTTAAATATGCTCAGCTGTCATTTGCTTTTTGTTATACCATTTTTGATATATGAATTTCTGACTTACATTTTGAATGAGTTGGATTGTTATTCCATGTCAGTTGCGTTTTGTTACACCATGTCTTATGTCACGTCACACTGGAACGACGGGGACGGGTTCTTAGCTACCTCCCACCAATATTCAGCTAAATCGGTTCAGCCGTTCTTGAGTTATATATAAATAGTGAATAAGCAACTGAATCGATTCCAATAATTTTGACACCATGTTATATTTTGTCCCAAATACATTTAGGAATTGTTACAGTGTAGTTACCGAGTGCGTCACGCAGCTTACGATACATCATCATAGTATTGTGCGCGCGCAACAGCTGACGCTAGAGGTCAACGCACCGCGCTCGCTCGCGCGCGGTTCTTTGACCATATTTATGTTGGGACAACCAAGTACAATACTCGTAGCAAGCTTATTATAACTTTGTGGTTTTTCATTATATCTTTTTGAACTTTTGTACATAATATATTATTAACTTAAAAATACTGGACACGTGTTTCCTACTTTGTGGAGGTGCAGGGTACCAGGGTAGCACAAAAGTTTAGGAGAAGTCGAAACAATAAACCTCATTCATTCATTATCAAATAATCGTAATACATGAAAGAAGGTTTATTGTGCATATTTTTTGACGTGCAAGGTACCAGGGTAGCATATAAGTGTAGGAGAAATCGAAACAATAAAAAAGCTCATTCATCATTATCAAATCACCATAATACATGAAAGAGGTTTTATTGTGCATAGCTTGTGGACGTGCAAAGTACCAGTGTATCACAAAACTGTAGAAGTCGAAACAATAAACCTCATTCATTCATCATTATCAAATAATCATAATACATGAAAGAAGGTTTATTGTGCACATTTTTTGACGTTCAAGGTACCAGGGTAGCATAAAAGTGTGGGAGAAGTCGAAACAAAGAAGCTCATTTATTCCCACAGGAACGACGGGGTGCGGCATAGAAAGTATCCTATGTCCTTCTCCTAGTTCTTAGCTACCTCCTTACCAATTTTCAACCAAATTGGTATTGCCGTTCTTCAGTTATAAATGATGTAACTAACACGACTTTCTTTTATATATATAGATTTGGTCATGTCTTTACATAACCTTTATTATCCTTATGGGTCGGACAGGGTTTTCTTAACATACTGTATGTATATCTATATATATAAAAGAAAGTCGTGTTAGTTACATCATTTATAACTGAAGAACGGCTATAAGGAGGCGGTAAGGAGGTAGCTAAGAACAGGGAGAAGGACATAGGATACTTTCTATGCCGCTCCCCGTCGTTCCTGTGGGAATAAATGAGCTTCTTTGTTTCGACTTTTCCCACACTTTTATGCTACCCTGGTACCTTCCACGTCAAAAAAATATGCACAATAAACCTTCTTTCATGTATTATGATTATTTAATAATGATGAATGAATGAGGTTTATTGTTTCGACTTCTCCTACAGTTTTGTGATACACTGGTACTTTGCACGTCCACAAGCTATGCACAATAAAACCTCTTTCATGTATTATGGTGATTTGATAATGATGAATGAGCTTTTTTATTGTTTCGATTTCTCCTACACTTATATGCTACCCTGGTACCTTGCACGTCAAAAAATATGCACAATAAACCTTCTTTCATGTATTACGATTATTTGATAATGAATGAATGAGGTTTATTGTTTCGACTTCTCCTAAACTTTTGTGCTACCCTGGTACCCTGCACCTCCACAAAGTAGGAAACACGTGTCCAGTATTTTTAAGTTAATAATATATTATGTACAAAAGTTCAAAAAGATATAATGAAAAACCACAAAGTTATAATAAGCTTGCTACGAGTATTCTACTTGGTTGTCCCAACATAAATATGGTCAAAGAACCGCGCGCGAGCGAGCGCGGTGCGTTGACCTCTAGCGTCAGCTGTTGCGCGCGCACAATACTATGATGATGTATCGTAAGCTGCGTGACGCACTCGGTAACTACACTGTAACAATTCCTAAATGTATTTGGGACAAAATATAACATGGTGTCAAAATTATTGGAATCGATTCAGTTGCTTATTCACTATTTATATATAACTCAAGAACGGCTGAACCGATTTAGCTGAATATTGGTGGGAGGTAGCTAAGAACCCGTCCCCGTCGTTCCAGTGTGACGTGACATAAGACATGGTGTAACAAAACGCAACTGACATGGAATAACAATCCAACTCATTCAAAATGTAAGTCAGAAATTCATATATCAAAAATGGTATAACAAAAAGCTAATGACAGCTGAGCATATTTAAAAAAAATTCTAACCGGTTGAAGCAATCGTTTAAAGCAAAGAATATAAATACTCTCTGCTGGTTTAAAGTTTCTAATAAAAAACCACAAAGCCAACTTCAACTTCAAAATTTCTAATATTGTATTGCTGTGCCATTTATCATCAATAAAAATATCATGCCGTGACCAAGACCATCAAATCTTTTTCGACAAAGCGGTAATGCAACATTCTGAATGAAAGCACTGAAGAAGAGCAAGAAATTGCACGTGCAGAGCGCCGCTTTAGTATGACTCGACTTCGTGCTTCTCACTCACAAGAGCAAAGGGAGGCGGCAGTCCGTGAAACTGTTCCGTTGACAATGCGAAATCGGCGAACAAACCTCAGAGATCATCATCATCATCATCAATCTTTTTATCGTCCCACTGCTGGAGACAGGTCTCCTCTCATGCAGAGAAGGATTAAGCGTAATCACCACGCTTGCTCAATGCGGGGTGGCGATTTCAGAAATCCTTTCAGAAGTCCAGGTTTCCTCAAGATGTTTGCCTTCACCTTCAGTCATTGGTGTCCTAGATATACCTAGAGAGTACATATCACTTTAGAAAAGTTACATCGATACTTGCCTGACCTGGAATCGGACCCGCGCACTCATACAAGAGAGGCTGGTGTTTTAACCACTAGGCCACCACGACATCTCAGAGATCAACAGCTAGATA
Organism: Sesamia inferens; assembly: GCA_037179545.1. Classification (NCBI taxonomy): domain Eukaryota; kingdom Metazoa; phylum Arthropoda; class Insecta; order Lepidoptera; family Noctuidae; genus Sesamia; species Sesamia inferens. Next base: position 9,986,867 of record CM073949.1, read on the forward strand.
ATTTACGAAGCAAAGGTAGAAATTCATAATTTCTTTCACAAGGTGCTACAATAAATAAATGACAAATAAAAAAATCATGGAATACTTTTTTTTTTATTTACAGTGTTCCTAATTTAAAAAGTAAAAAATGTGATCATGTGATATTTATTGCCTTTAAGGCGGAACAAAGTTCGCCGGGTCAGCTAGTAAATAAATAAATTCTTGGAATACAGAACAGTTGAGAGGTAATTTCCATAACTTTTAAGAACGTGACAGTCAGGACACTTATTGCGTAACAAACTATTGCTATCAATTGGAATCACTTTGAAGCATATTTACTAATCCATTGCTCCCTATGTTCGAATAATATGTCTGCTCAACAAGGCAAATTACGCAATGAATGTTATTAAACTGTCAAAATGAAACTCATTGCTCTTGAAGTGTGTTACGCATTTGCCCTGCTGATGTCAATCTCAATTTGTCAAAACCAACTCTAATTTCTATACGTTTACGATAAGTTGTTGATGTTCATTATTGCTGAGATTAGATTGTGGCTTGCTTTTGAACGTTTTTACAGGAAATTACTTACAGATCTATTTTCATCTGCAATGTTCTAATTATTAATCATCATCATCATCTCAGCGTTAATTTCAGTCACATCCGAAGGTTTTTCATCTTTGAAGTCTGGGGTCCGCTTTACCAGTTTAATTGCTGATTTTTGCTAAACTTCGATATTTTCCGTGAAGTGACGGACGTCTGACCTCTACAACCAGAAGGCGATACAGAAGGCGTTGGACTTTTGAGGGCTCCAAGAACCCGTCGCGACTGCCATTAGATGTTCGTAAGACAACCAGGACCAACGGCTTAACGTGCTTTTCGAGGCACGATCAGACCAGTGCAAATATTAGCTATATTCATGCATACAAATGTGCAAATGAGCAATGGATTGCAACATGCTTCAAAATCAATCCAACTGTTAGTAATAGTGTATAATACAATTAGGGTCCTATCTGTTTACAAAATATAGCAAGACAGATATCGTTACACTATCGCATTTGTAACGTTTTAGCATAACACTAATAAAATAAAACCGGCCAAGTGCGTGTCGGACTCACGCACAATGGGTTTCGTACCATTGATTTATGAAATTAAAGGATTTAAGTTATTTGTATGAAAGATTACGCGGTAGTAAGCGGTTTACGATTTACGAGGTATTAAAAAAAACTACGTACTAGATCTCGTTTAAAACAATTTTCGTTGGTACTTTTTATAGTATTATTTTAGAAGTTAGAGGGGGGGGGGAGCAACTTTATTCCACTTTGGAAGCGTCATGTTGTCGTCAGTTGTCATGCAAACTATTCGGTTTAGAAAAAAAAATATATTTTAGAAACCTCTATATCATTTTTGAAGACCTATCCATAGATACCCAACACGTAGGTGTTTGATGAAAAAACATTTTTTGAGTTTCAGTTCTAAGTATGGGGAGCCCCCAATATTTATTATTATTTTTGCATCAAACTTTTAATGCGGAATAATTCACAAAATACATCTACCTACCAAGTTTCAACAGTATAGCTCTTATAGTTGCAGAAAAAAATGGCTGTGACATACAGACGGACAGACAGACATGACGAATCTATAAGGGTTCCGTTTTTTGCCATTTGGCTACGGAACCCTAAAAAAAACAAAAGCTATAACAATACCCTCGACATTCGCTACGAGGTCTACCCACCCTTAACCTAATAAATAACTGCTTGAAATAAAAGTTACACTCTTAACAATTAGCAAGAAAACAGTACAAGTAAATTAATCCACTTTAGTTGGCTATAATTTACTTCGAATGATGTATAGACGCCCTGCGCACACCACTTGAACGAATGCTAGCATTAATACTGAAGCAAAAACGTGTTGAGCCCGAGAAATGTGTCGCTACGCTGGATATAATTTAGTAAGAAATGAGGGGTTCTTTTGGACTAATGAACTGTGGTTAATGCTTTTATTTCTTCTCGGTAGCAGGCCATAACATTGGTCGCCGGCAGAAGTTACCACCCACCAGACAAAGTCTTGCCGCCAAGCGATTTGTCGTGTTCCGGTATGATGTCTGGTGAAGCCGTACGGAGGACGGGTCTGAGCAGTTGTGTTGCGATGTGTGCCGGGTACGATGCGCCAAATGTTGTTGTGTTGGGAGTTTGGTCGTTGAGGGTCTTCAGATCAATCTCCCTTTGGCGCAGCATCGTTGGTCGTGTTGTTGGGTTTAACATTGCATCACCTCGCTCAACTGCCGTCTTCCTTCCTATTCGCTCAGTTTTTCTGAGTGAATAGGCTCTTATTAAACTAGCGTGCTTTACCATCAACGATCGCATCACTACTTACCATCAGGCGGGATGGCTTACAAGTGCTAGTTTATAATTATATAAAAAACATAGCAAATGTCCTATTGAGATGAGCTTCTCAAGTTCTAAGTCAAGGTACACGATTGAGAAATGCTTGCACTAACTGGACTGGTCCATTCAAATATGTGTGTATATGGTCTGACCACAATTATGGAAAAGATACTTTACTGACCTATGAGTTTGTTTCACCCTGGAGTAGTAAGATTTTTTTTTTAATTATTAAAAACTAGTGCTTGACTGCAATCGCGCCTGATGGTAAGCAGTGATGCAATCGTTGATGGTAAAGCGCGCTAGTTTATTAAACCCATTCACTTAAAAACCTTAGTGATTAGGCAGGAAGACGGCAGTTGAGCGAGGTGGTGCAGTGTTCCGTGTGCAGTTTCTGGCCTGCCATCGGACGCGTCCCCAGGTGGCGGATAGGGGAACGGCCCCCAGATATGGGGGTTACCGGTTTACCGGCGCGGACCAAAACCAGAAGTGGGGACCGCTTCGGCGGTCACGCGCGGCGGGTCGGCCACCACTTCAGGTGGCTGACGTGACCCGGACTCCGGGTCACCGTCGGGCAACCCGGTCTCCTCATTGAGAGAAGCTGGGGGCCCCGTTTGCCTTCGGGCAAACGAGTGGGGCTAAGAGGAAGGACACTTCGCTAAAAAACCCTTGGCTGCTGCGTCTTCTCGCACACGAAGACTTACCCAGCCGAGCCCTTCCCTATGGAGGGCCCACTGTGGACCTGCCTTCGGGCGGGAATCGCCGGCGGGGGATTGGTCGGCAGGCATGCTATAAAAAAAAAAAAAAAAAAGGTGGTGCAATGTTAAACCCAACAACACGACCAACGATGCTGCGCCAAAGGGAGATTGATCCGAAGACCTTCCACGACCAAACTCCCGACACAACAACACTTGGCGCATCGTACCCGGCACACATCGCAACACAACTGCTCAGACCCGTCCTCCGTACGGCTTCACCAGACATCATGCCGGAACACGATCAATCGCTTGGCGGCAAGACTTTGTCTGGTGGGTGGTAACTTTTGCCGGCAGCCGATGTGGTCTACAACCGAGAAGATCTTTTTCCCTATATTTCTCCACCAAATATCTCTTAAGGACATTCGGTATTAATTCGCAGGATGTGAGAAGACTCCTAAGACTCCTTGATCAGCTCACTGTTGCTAGTAAGACATTATGGTTATGTACAGACTGCCCAAACTTCTATGGTCTTGTCTGGCGACTGTAGTGCCTGACAAATAAATAGGATACCGTCAGAGTCAGCATAATCTGTTTGCGCAACTTCCAGCGAAAACTGTAACTAGAGCTGAATCCCCGGTCTCTCGTACTCTAAAGGTGATGAAAGCCCTTCTCTCAGCCCAGCCTGAATCTGATGGGCTGCGGAATGGAATGAGTTTAAGAGAAAGAGTTGTAAGAGAAAGTAAGGAAATAGAGTCACTGTTCAAGATAGTGTTTAATTTATACTATATTATTGTCTCCATGTTTATTGATGTAATTACTATTGTACTATTTTAATTAACTATAAATTAATAAACATAATCTATACATGCCTTTCCCACTCCAAATAGACTCTCCAAACCAATAACACCCATCTGGTGTCCGGAAAATATACCAATTAAATCAACCAAGTATAATTACACAAGGAATCAATGTTATTGTCCAACCCGACCTAAGTAGCTTTTAATAAAAAGAAGCGAATAACTGTTACATTACAGATTTGAATAGAAACCTCGAGACCATTTTGTGCGAGATCGATTAATTTTTATGCTTTTGTTCCCGAGATCCATAACAGGGCATTTGCGTCGGATTTTTGAGTACGAAAGCCTTCGTTTTGAAAGAAACTGCGCTGTTGAATTTTATTCGTTGGAACGGAAGAGAATTTTGGCCTATTTGGGTAATCAGCTGACGGAATTTGGCGTCGGTGAGAGGTTGTTTTTTGCGGTTGAGTATTCTTTGAGGTTTAAAGTGAGATGGTGTGGAAAAGTGTCTTACAAAGTCTTTTCGTGATTATTTCTTTTAGCAACTAATTTTCGCTTTTGAATAATACTTCAGCTTAGACACGGAGACTCAAATTAATACTTCCTTATTTTTTCTAAAGACAGATTACGTGCTTAGAGAATGTGAATTTTATATGTATCTATGACACATACCTATTTAACTACATTATAGTATACAGTAAGTTAGGGCGGGGAGCATTAAAATAAATAAATAGATAAATATATACGGACAAATCACACAGATCGAGCTAGCCCCAAAGTAAGTTCAAGACTTGTGTTATGGGATACTAACTCAACGATACTATATTTATAATAGGTACATATATAGATAAACATCCACGACTTAGGCCAATCAGGAAAAGATCGTTTTCCATCATGACCTGGCCGGGGATCGAACCCGGGGCGGGTGAAGTGTATGGTTATAGGCAATGGTTTAATCTCCCAGTGTGATCCACAAATATATACAGGGTGTATCTAACATCGTAACGCAAACTTCGCGAAAAGGTTACCCCGCATGCCACTAATAAAATTATTGAGTATTATTAAGTCATTTATGTCGTTAATGAACGGTTACAGAAATAACAATGTTGAAAAAAAGAGTTGGCTCGGCTTTTGAACGTTGCAAGCGTGCCGCCGTGCGGTTTTGTAGGTATGACGTTAATCTCTGATGTGAACTCTATTAAATCAGCTGATAAGATAGTTTTTCGAGATTTGTTTTCATTGCGCTTTTTTGTGTAATTAGCGAATTAATCAATTTTTATTTTAAATCTTAATGGGTTATAAAAGTATAGCAATCATGAACGGTCTAAAGTGAAAAAAACTACATATCTTTTTTTTTTAATCATGAAAAAGCCGAGAAAAATTCCACATCTGGGGGGTTCAGACACATGTACTGGATCCATGGTACACGTTTGTGCGTCGATGTCAGATACACCGTTTACATGCAAATTCTGCATCTCGCTAGCTTAGAGATCTAAGCTAACGCATAGATATTAGATACCCGGCAGTCTCCTCTACGCAATCGCCTTCTTCTTCCTCGTTCTACTCTCATTAAAGCAGTCATGGTCCTCATGAAGTTTCTGATATTGGGCTGATAGTATTCGCCTTCATAGTTCTCGTCTCTACCCAAATCAACATCGCCATCATTCAACAATAACTTTTTTTTTTTTAATATTTATAAACTAGCGCTTGACCGCAATCCTGCCTGATGGTAAGCAGTGATATGATTGTTGATGGTAAAGCGCGCTAGTTTATTCAGAGCCTATTCACTCAAAAAGCTGAGCGAATAGGGAGGAAGACGGCAGTTGAGTGAGGTGATGCAATGTTAAACCCAACAACACGACCAACGATGCTGCGCCAGAGAGAGATTGATCTGAAGACCCTCCACGACCAAACTCCCAACACAACAACATTAGGCGCATCGTACCCGGCACACACCGCAACACAACTGCTCAGACCCGTCCTCCATACGGCTTCACCAGACATCATGCCGGAACACGACAAATCGCTTGGCGGCAAGGCTTTGTCTGGTGGGTGGTAACTTCTGCCGGCGGCGGCGGTATATGCTATGGCCTACCACCGAGAGAAACTTGCTTCTAAAGTAGCGAAAAAGACTATCCTGGATTGTATTTTCTAATGATGCTATTCCTAATTTTGTTCTATGTTAACCCAAAGTTATTTTTGAGTGGACGCCATTACGTTTCCATTTAATACATCAAGGATTTGAACCAAATTGGATTACAACACCTAACCTTTCTAAATTAGGCACCGACCTTTAATGCCTGATCTCATTATACGTACAGTATATGTAAGTTCGTAATTATATAATACTGCTTTCTACAAAATAGCAATTATATCATCCTGTATAATATGGGGTACTATGAAAGTCTGAAGATTTATTGAGTGTTGGTCTAATTCAGAGCGATTAGCGTTAAGTCAGATTGTGACAGCGTTTTTGTTGCATATTATTTAAGAATTTCCATGAATTTCTGTGATAGAAAACATTGTGAGAAAACTGGCTTGTCCTTTTTTTGTTTTGGCTGGAAAATCATCATATGATCTCTCCCGTTCTGGGCCGAGCGGAAGGGCGTGTCAGACTTTTAGTGACTAAAACACACCTGTGTTATTTTACTTGCCTGTGCGCCAGGGCCACAGTTTATTTTTTAATCAACCCGCACCCCACGCCCAGACGGCACGGTCCTCGTGGACCCTGTAACGGTGTGCTGACATCTCTTTGAGGCGCGCGTGAAACAAAACGCGCCGTCGACCCGGGCTTGGTCCTTACCGGGCGGCGAGCTGCTCACTGACTTATCCTAGAATGAAGAATTCAACGATAGCCATACTGTACGAGGCTCATGAGGTGCTTTATGCACCCTTAGCGCATAGGCAAGTGAAGTAACACGGGTGGGTTTTAGGCAGTAAAAGACTGACACGCTCCACCCAAAGCAGGAGAAGTCATTTATTGATTTCTCATCCAAAAAATAAAGGTAGATTACGCTTCAGTGTCTTTAACCGAGAGAAGGTCTATGTCCCACCAGTGAGAGCACTAGAAGCTGCTTATGCCTACCACGTTAACCAAGAAACGATTTCCAGTTTATTTTCCATTCACACGGATCCAGTACTATGTACTAAAAACTGATGAATTTAAGATATTCAACACCACTCTATTTCCTCTAGTCACCGACTAAGTCCTCAAGGAGGATGCTTTCATGCTCTAAATACAGTATGTTAAGAAAACCCTGTCCGACCCATAAGGATAATAAAGGTTAGGTAAACACATGACCAAATATAATATAAAATTTTACGTAATCATCATAGTACCAATACAAATGAATTTTGAAATAATCTTTTTTTCCCGCGAATTAATTCCAACTTCCCCGAAATTTGGTAATTTAAAAAAAAGTGACAATACCGATATTATTATGAGCGAATAGCGATGCGACCACGTGCCGCGTGCCCTGCCGCCCGCCGCCCGCGAAAGTGTGCTTAACGAACATTTATTAAGTTTCCTGTTTTTGCGAAATAATATTTATTTTTTTAGTGGGATTTTTTTTAAGTTTAGCGCGGTTTTGTATCCATTAGTAGATACAAAACCGGGTCCAGTTATCGATACCTAACAACACCTTCGCGGGTCGGACAGGGTTTTCTTAACATACTGTATATCCAAAGCGGAATAAGTTTGTATAGTTCGTCGGTAGTCCCAAAACGCTTTTTTTTTGGTTCGGCATTGACTCTGGCAACAAGCTACTTTTGTTGAAGTTGCCAATTTATTTAATACTACTTGATTAACAATGATATGAAGTAAATAGTTTAATATGATTACGGAGAAAATTGCTAGTTCTAGTTCTTCACGGGTGTGGTTTGGAAAACTTTTGTACCTTTTCTACTTATTACAGAAGAGTATTGTTGGTAGAGTTGTAGTGTTCGAACTGTTTGTTGGACCGTTGTTTTTTTAATCTATTACAATTATTTGGAACGTTTATGACTAAGTGATGAATAGAGAGAGTCGATGGTCTAAGAAAAGATAGATTTATTGTGTCTAAAATGATGTGTAATAGAGATGGGAGTGACTGTTGACGGGAGACTGGAAGAAGAACGGAGATTAGAATGAAGAGGCGTACGAAGAGGCTGATTGGCGACCCAGATTTAACTACAAACTGTTTCCAAAGCCAGAAGCACAGGCATAGAGTAGCCTCCCTTTCGGTATTCTATAGGATGCATTTTGGTGAGTGTGCGAGGGAATTGCATGATTTAATTCCCCCATCTCCGTTCCACCATCAAACGACCCGTCGTCATACGGCGAGTTTCCACCTTTGCATTGTTAACACCACTACGGTCCGGACGAAGCGTTTCGCCTTCTCTTTTATACCGCGTAAATCGAGGGATTGGAACAATTTGTCAGCGGTGGTGTTTCCGTCTGACTACAATTTGAGTGTCTTCAAGGCTAGAGTAAATAGGCTCTTGATAAACTAGCGCGCTTTACCATCAACGATAGCATCACTGCTGTCGGGATTGCGGCAAGCACTAATTTATAACTTTTATAAAAAAGACTATAAAGTGTTTTTTTTTTATTATCATTGTCTCTATTGTGAATTGTATTTCTGTATTTTGGGATACAGGGGATTTTTTTTGTACTTTTATGTACAATTTCATTCAATTGGGTCAATGACTGAAATCTGGCAGTAAGTGGGCAAATGAGTTAGTTTGTCATAACAGCTCAAATGTTAGTTACTTGAAAAAAAGGTGTCTCTGCAGTAAAACTACATAGTAATCCATATAAAACCACTATTCGCTTATCGCTCAATAAGAAACAAACGCCCGAAGAGTCCCGAAATCATCTAGAACCACATTGCTATTTGTCATGCGACATCTGGCAAAAACCAGTTCACACCGGTCTCGGGCGGTTTCGGGAGGTGTTATTCGGCAAAATGGCAGATATTTCTCCAGTTCAAACTAGCAAAAGCCAGTTTCGGAGGCACGGCCGTTTGTTTTTATTGGTCTGTAAGCACTTGTAAGTGATTTTTGATGGGTGTGAGCTAATACGTGAGAATTTTCATAATGATCGGTCAGATTTTTGTGATTAGGGTGCTATTGATTTTTGGGGCAAATGTAACGAGTTTCGGTTGTTTTTGTTAGGGTTGGTGATAATGATATCAGGGAAAAGATATAAAATTACTTACTTAGTTTTTTTGTTATTTCAAGACTGCAAAATTGTAAGAAACTTTCGTAACATTGAAATATTCCCAGCCCCAATCTTACATGTTTATTTTGAACTTGACGAGTCAGTTACTGGGTAAGACTGTTTGTCGGATTTCCACGTAACTTTACCTAGTCCAATAAATTTTATCTTCGTAAATGCAAACTAGAATTGTTTTGTAATTCCGATCAGATTGAGCAGATCTCGTCTGTCAACCGGACTGTGTGTACGGATGCGTTCCAAATATTTATGCATAGATTAACTAAATAAATATGGCGGCCGGGTTTGTGGTGACGGATCTGGAACACGATTGAATAATTCACTATTTTGTGAAATAAAAAACTTTGTGTAGTATATTTTTGTTTTATGACCTACATATACCCCCTTATTCATAAACGCTGCCTAAAGTTAACTATTGGTTAGCGTTTTTTTAAACATACATTTTAGCCGTTGCACGTTACTTTACTTTAATCATCGTTTATGAATAAACCCCTTAAACACTATGGTGTTTATTCAAAAAGGATGATTAAAGTTAAGTGATGTTAAAAGGTCAAAAATGTATGGTTAAAGAATCGCTAATCACTAGTTAACTTTAAGCAGCGTTTATGATTAAGGGGGTTTATGTTATATGGAAAAGTAGAATTGAACTTATAGGTACTTTTGATGACTGATATTTTTTTTTATAAATTTTTATTATTCAGACATAGATTGTTGAAATTTTATTTCTAAAATATTAATACCTCGTTATACCTCACATTCAATCTATTTGCTAATAATTATGCATTATTTTGAAATAAAGATATTTTTATGAATTCAAATTTGTTATTTTCAGATAGATTCGGTTTCAGTCCGACGCTAAAATGTTTGGCATAAAAATCTCATATATTTTTGATATTCAATAATCAATGACTGCAGGTGAATTTATGACAGCTATAGAATTAAGTAGAAATCATCACCTACCTAACCTTCGCAAAAAGTTGGCTTTTGTTTTATATAATCTCACATATACAAACAATCACACCCAGAACAACAACTTGTAGGTCATTTGACGGTTCGGCACTGGTGCAGCTACACAGGAGCTAAACTTAGTATTCGGGAACACTGTTGGAGCTACTGAACTTTGGACAAAACTATCTTTGCATTGTGTAGATTCAATTTCTTAGTATTGTATAATTGCATGACACTCGTGTGAGCACAATGTACTTGCTGTAAAGCATCTATTTATTGGGTTGGTCTTTTTTTGTTGTTGTTGTTTTCTTTTTGTGTGTTTTCCATAATGGATGCTCTTAGCGTACAATATATTTCTGCATCGTTCTCACACGAGTGTCCATGTAGTTTTTTGCCCGTTCTTCTCTATAGATACCTCTTTGGAATGGGCGACTAGCTTCACCTTACTGACTGACCGACCTTCTGACAATTCAAAAGTGCCTGTAACTGGTTTATTTGAAATAAATGCTTTAATTTAGATTTAGATTTTGATATACAATACATGCGCGGGTGAAGGGGCGCAGGGCACGCGGCATGCGGTCGCAACGCTCGTAATAATACCGTCGAAAATGGTGCTGTTTTTAAAAAATACCATATTTTGGGGAAGTTGGAATTAATTCGCGGAAAAAAAGATTATCTCAAAATTCGTTAGTCTTGTTCATATTTTATATGGAATTATTGTGTTTACCTAACCTTTATTATCCTTATGAGTCGGACGGGGTTGTCTTTACATATTGTATATATCTAAAATTCCAAAATTGACAACTGTCGTTGTCACTAACTATAGACGAACCGTTTAAATGAGTCTTCGCCCACGGGGTACAGGGACGCGGGGGTATGACGAAAACGGGGGCCGAGGGAGGTGCGGGCGGTAGGCCCACTTAGTATGATACACAAGAGATGAAATTCATATTGGTTAGGTCTTATGATATGTGACGTCATGTTAGTTAACGATGAAAGTGTGTTTTTTATTATGTAGTTAATTGACGACTACAGATTTATGTTTATTATTTACTAGCTAGTTTCCCGCGGCTTTTTCCAGGCAAAAATTTGCCTATGTCCTTTTTCATTTTAATCGATACAGCAGTTTTAGGGTTAAAGTGCGACAGACTGATAGATAGACAAACAGAGTTATTCCCGAATTTAAAATAATAATTATTGTTTTATATTACCTCAGTGCGAATCTAAAAGCTTTCTCAGGAATTCCGCGTCCCTGTACCCCGTGGGCGAAGACTCATTTAAACGGGCCGTCTATAAAAGAAATAACAGTTGTTATCTGTGCCTTTTCAAAGCACCTCGCAAATGGCTGTTTTGTTTATGCAAGTTTGTGATGACTTAGATTTAACTTCTAAACTATGAATTTTTGGGTAGATATATTGTATTTACTACGAGATCAAATTATAGCATTTTTATCGTTTGAGTATGTGTAATTTGCTATCAAAACTACTAGTTCCACATGTACATACGTGACACGTTGCTTTTAGCACCAAAATGGCGGAAATCAAATGTCATCATTTTGTCATCGATATTATAAAGTAAACGTTACTTTTTTCTTTTATGTCTTATGTCTTGGTGGCAGGGCATAACATCTGCTGCCAGCATTAGTTACTACCCACCAGATAAAGTCTTGCCGCCAAGCGATTCGTCGTGTTCCGGCATGATGTCTGGTGAAGCCGTACCGAAGGCGGGTCTGAGCAGTTGTGTTGCGATGTGTACCGGGTACGATGCGCCAAATGTTGTTGCTTCCGGAGTTAGGTCGTGGAGGGTCTCAAGATCAATCTCCCTCTGGGGAAGCATCGTTGGTCTTGTTGTTGAGTTGAAAATTGCATCACTTCACTCAACTGCCATCTTCCATCCTATTCACTCGGTTTCTTTTTTAAGTTAATAAGCTCTTAATAAACTAGCGCACTTTACCATCAACGACTTCCTCACTGCTCACCATCAGGCGGGATTGCAGTCAATCACTAGTTTATAATAAGTAAAAAACAATGTTTATTTGAAAGCTGGTACTTCCCGTGTGGTTCCATTAACAAAGAAAGAAATACTAAAAATGCATTGAACTCAAAGGAGAATGCCAACTTTCGGCCTACACAACTTTTATTATTAAACTCACGTTTTCACTAAGTTCTTACTCCCAACAATTTAAATATAACCTACAAACTTAAAAAAACATATTTAGTACTTTACGGAATCGTGTCCAATAAAAAATCATTATAATAAGTAATTAATTTAAGTTCTTGAATTCAAGATTTGAATACCAAAAATGTTGCCAATCTTGTTACTGTAATCGATAACTCTAAATAAATAAAATCCTGCTACTGTAATCGATAATTGTATTGTGAAAAAATTTTTTTATTGTTTAGATAGTTTTAAATAAAAAATATACTCTTTACTTATATTTACCGCCTCAATATTCTTTTTTCTTATTTATATTTTCTTAATTAATACGTTCGTCCTATTTTACAGTTAATAGTTTCATAGATTATTATAAAAAAACGAAATTAAAAAAATCGATTTTCCATCTGTGATCGATAACATAATCGTCTTGTAATGGCAACCCTGTTAATTGCATATCTGTCAAAATCTCTTATTGTTTTCTGAGAACTCAGAACGGTTCGGTTTTCTTTCGCTGTTTTCTTTTCGTATTCCTCTGCGTTTGCGTAAGTAACAGACTTATTTGTTGAATCTGATGATGTACGAGCATTATTACGGCAATGGACTTCACTTTTTGAGGTAAAGTACGATTAATATTAATAGAATGTCAACTATTTTAGCCGATCTAAATGTTGAATTGTAACATAACTGTATTTTTTTTTTTGTTTTAGATTCCAAATAACAGTGTAATCCAACAAGCAGCAATGCCCCAAATGAATATATTGTGCATTGAAATCTTTATATTGGTTGCGGTCATTCATTGTGTGGTCTCGTTCAGAAAGAGAATACGCTATCAAATGCGTGATATAGCAACAGATCGAATCACTACAGGTAAGCAATATCCTTCAATGATTTTATGTATTGCTGCTGGTTGATGTTTTATTCAGATTGCAATAAGATATTTTTGTTTTTGTTACAGCTTAGATCAACAAATAAGATCTGTCACCCATGTTGGCAAAGAAGTTACCGTTCTGTTCAACGGAACTTAAACACCCCATATCATCAAGTATTTATCAATTTTCTACAGCCTCTGTTGTATCAATGCCAGCAAACTACATTAGGGCTGTTAATATCTGCAGATGGGTGATTGAAGTTGTGAATGGGATTTTTAAGCAACAGTTTAAAATATTCCGACACGAGTTCAACAACAGAGCTTCATCACATGTCATGATTGACTTTTATGTAGCTGCTGCCCTAATTAATAGATTTCGACCACCGCTCACAGACAGGTTTGATGCTGCCCAGGTATTAGAAATCATCCAACAAAAAATGTTCGAAACAAATACTTTAAGTGAGTTTATTATACAAAATAATTATAATAGAAGAAGGGCACAATTCTCAAATATAAATGTTGATAACAGCAATGTCGCTGAGTTTCCCCAGCTAGATTTTCATGATTTGATTTTAAGAGCTTGTGGTACCTACCAACTCTGTCAAGCTCGATCTTACTATGGTGAGCACATCCGTTTTAGTGGCCAATATAAGATAGAAGTGTGTAGGGAGGCATCAATCGGTAATCTAAGAGAGCAATTGTCTCTCTCTCAAAGAAGAGCAAAAATTCAAAGTCGCCATATAAGAAGAAAAGAATGTTTTGTGTAAGTTTTTATTGATAATAATTTAAATAAGAGAGAGGCAACAAGTCAATATTATTGCAATTGTAAGGTAGGCAAACGAACTGTGGGATGCTGTTCCCACATTATGACCATTTTATGGTATTTAGGGTGGGCTCGACACCAAAACAATATTGAACCCCTGCACAGTTTCTTGATGAATTGTTAATCGAATTTGATAATGAAATTGATGATGATGATAATGAATGATTATGGTAAAAAAAAATAAAACTATTCATCAGTTTATTTGTTCTTTAATTTTCTCTGCGTAGAACTGCATAACCTCCAATTTAAAATGTCTGAATAACTTCTTTCTTACAAGTTCAATTTAAAAATGGAAATCACAAACATACTTTTGACATTAAACCACACAAAAAAACGTAAGAATATTCACTGCACACAACAAATTCATATTGAGCCAAAGTTACTATGGAGACTTGGCATTGTCCTTTAGTTTAGTTTTTGAAGAAAAGAATCAGTACCTCTGTCAAAGAGGAGAAAGCATTAACGTTAAGTCGTCTAAGCCATGACAATTACTGATATAGTTCTATGATGAAGCAACAAAATTCCTTTCCACAAATTAGTGAATAATAGAACAATCATACTTACCATTCATCACTAAGAAACAGAAACAAAGGGGTATCCTTTGTTGTGTAAGATTTCCTGTATTATAATAATTGTGTATTATTCAATAAATCCCTTTGAGACTGTATTGTATATTTCGAATAATTAGTTATTCATATATTCGCCTCAACATTGGATCAAAAGACGATCCTTGATAAGCCTGGTAACTTACTTTGGAGAAAACATCGATAAGCTGTTCTAAAAGTATTTTGAAGCTAAGTGACAATGTCATTATTTACGTATTGTAACGTAATTCAGAATTTAAATAATACCGGGATCGTCTGGTAAAGTTGAAGTAAAGAACTTGACTTCTACCAAAACGGCACTGGGTCCTGTGGTAGATTACAAAAAAAAACTGAGGGAATAGGAAGGAAGACAATGCAATGATAATCCCAATAACACTACCAATGATCTTGCGCCAGAGCGAGATTGATTTGGAGACCCTCCACGACCAAACTACCGGCACAACAACTTTTGGCGCATCGTACCCGGCACACATCGCAACACAGCTGCTGAGACGGAGAGGAGGCCTGTGTTCCAGGAGTGGAAAAAGTATAGGCTCATTTTATTTTATGTGTTATGTAAGAAATTGCCAGAAAGGATGGAGATAACCTCGATCATCTAATGGTTACTGGGAAGGTGGATGGACGACGTTCCAGAGGTCGCAGTCCAATAAGGTGGACAGACCAAATTCGTTCATCTCTGGACACCGACCTGCATGATGCTATACTCGCGGCCAGGGACCGTAACAAATGGCGAACTATTGTGCGGAAGAGAATAATTCCACAGGGACATCACGACCCTCAGTAATAAGGAGAACGACTTGAGGAGGAGGAGGTAAGAAACTTCCGATGGATACGGGCAGTACAAGGCCATGGAAAGCCTTGGGGGAAGCCTTTGTCCAGTAGTGGAGCTATATAGGATGAAGAAGAAGAACAAGGAGTAAGAATCTGATTGATTTTTTTTGAAAAAAATAATTTAGAAATTAACTGTTTGTTTTCTTTAAATTAAATTAAATATTTATTCAATAATAGGGATGTTTCCTGGGTAAAAAAAATATTCTATTTAGTCTGTCATTCAGATTATAGAAAAATATTGGATACGTATATTTTGTTTTATCAAATCAATAAAAAATTACAAATATAAAAGCCATTACAGATCAGGAGTGGTGGCCGGTGACGTTACTGCTAGCTAAAAAGTGTAGCGTGCAGTGACGTCACACGAGTTTTCAACGCACTGTGTCGTCTTCATTTTTTGTTTATATGAAAAAAGAAAAAATACGTGTCAAGTATTTTTTGGATTGACGGACTCTTCTTTTTAGTCAACTACCCTATTAATATTCATTGGCTTCTTAAAAAGCGTCAACTATGTCTGACTACTCTTGGCTTATTGAGGTATGAGGAACAGGGTATGAACTTCTGTCATTCTCCATAAAAAGAGAGGATCTTCCGACCAGATGGGTGTTGTGTCTGGCAGGCACTTGCCCTTGTTGATTTCGTGAAGTTATATGCGTGCTAGTTGCACAGTAAACTCTGTTTGCGAGTTGCAGGATTTGCATGACGTCAGTATGACGCGTTGTTCGCATGTTGTGTTGTAGGTACCGGTACAGGTTATATAATATAAAAGCTTATTTTAATAATATATCATCAAATAAATCATGTTGACCCCAGCATATAAAATTGAGTCTTATGGGGTTAAATTAAACTTTAATTTTCTTTGGCTCTATTGATGGTAAGTATGTCGAAACATAGCTTTTCAAAAAATAACTACACATTTTATTAAAAATTCCTGAAATCGATTAAGTATAGACAGTTATGAATAAACTATTTGCATGATTGTATACCTATATTTATTTAAATATTCCAGTACCAAGAACTTTTAAAATAATATCAGATGGGTTGGAAACAGAAGCCTCTTATCTCTATAGTTATTATATCTATATTTTCCCATTCCCGTAAATCTGAGAGTATCTTCACTGAAAATACATTATTTCTATTACGTAAAAACACATTCTATGTACTAGTACTTTAGTTTCTTCTATAAAACATGATGTACCCTTTCATTTGTATAGTCTACACCCACGAGTTAAAAAGGAAAATATGATTCTTCAATTCAAACTTAAAAAAAACATCTTTAAAGGACAACCTTAGAATTATCAAAGTGTACAATAGTAAACCTAATAGTAAAAGGCAATATTTTGAATATACATATTTTTTATAAAGGTCTAGAATTTATGAACTGCCTGGCATTTTTTTGTACTAGGTTTTTTGCCTGCCTGGCCTGGGTCTTGGATGTTTATTTATATATGTATCTATTATAAAATATAGTATCGTTGAGTTAGTATCCCATAACACAAGTCTCGAACTTACTTTGGGGCTAGCTCAATCTGTGTGATTTGTCCGTATATATATATTTTTTTTTTATTATCAAAGTGTACAATAGCAAACCTAAGCATACTCGTTAGCACAAAAATAGAAAGGCAATATTTTGAATATTCAATATATTTTTTATAAAGGTCTAGAATTTATGAACTGCCTGGCAGTTTTTTGTACTAGGATTTTTTATATTTTTTTTTCTCGGTGTTAGGCCATAACATCGGCTGCCGGCAGAAGTTACCACCCACCAGACAAAGTCTTGCCGCCAAGCGATCCGTCGTGTTCCGGCATGATGTCTGGTGAAGCCGTACGGAGGACGGGTCTGAGCAGTTGTGTTGCGATGTGTGCCGGGTACGATGCGCCAAATGTTGTCGTGTTGGGAGTTTGGTCGTGGAGGGTCTTCAAATCAATCTCCCTCTGGCGCAGCATCGTTGGTCGTGTTGTTGGGTTTAACATTGCATCACCTCGCTCAACTGCCGTCTTCCTCCCTATTCGCTCAGTTTTTCTGAGTGAATAGGAGCTTAATAAACTAGCGCGCTTTACCATCAACGATCGCATCACTGCTTACCATCAGGCGGGATTACGCTCAAGCGCTAGTTTATAATTATTAAAAACAAAAACATTTTTTATAATTAATAACTAGTGCTTGACTGCAATCCCGCCTCATGGTAAGCAGTGATGCAATCATTGATAGTAAAACGCGCTTGTTTATTAAGAACTTATTGACTCTAGCCTTGAAGACACTTAAATTGTGTTATGAAAGAAAAATACCGCCGATGGCAAATTATTGTTCCAATCCCTCGGTGTACATGGAATAAAAGACGAGGCGAAATGCTTTCGTCCCAATCGTAATGATGTTAACAACGTAAGGGTGGATACTCGCCGTATGACGGCAACAAAATACGCCTCATTTTTGAAGTAAATTTTTTTTACGCACGCTTGACTTGTGGTGTAAGCTGGCGAACGCGTGACGTAAGCATTATGAAAAGTGTGATCGGGCGAGACGAACGCGAGTTGATGTAAAACATAATTTTCTTTTTTAAAACCCCTCATATAAAAAAACACAAGTGTGCTTATGACCACACGACTGAAGTGAAACTTCTTTCGCACCATCTGTATATATATATATATATATATATATATACGCGTGTATATATATATATATATGTATATATATACATGTGAGTGTACAATATATACATGTATACACATATACATATATTAATGTGGATTCCCTCAGGGCCAAAAGGTCGGGCTCCTCCTCCTGATTCAGGGGACCCCAAACTCGGGTAGTCCACGACCTCTAGTTCCCGAGATAATCCACGGGGAGGTGAGGTAACTAAAGGGCCCCGTACGCGGCGGGGTCCCAACACGACGCACGATAGATCACAACGTGTTTAGACCCCGCCGCGGGCGGCGGCCGTTGCTTGAACCTCTTGACGAATAATCATCGCGTGCGTCGCATGTTCGGTCGAATGATTTTCGGGAAATTATATATACCACTGGCCGCGCTTTGTATAGTTTGTCGCGATTGTTACCCGTGTTTTGAAGTATTTACTTGAACTATAAAACGTAACAGTGTGTCTGTAACGTCTTGAGACCCCGTCGCGTACGGGTCCGTTGCTTGAAATCTTGATGAATAATCTCTCGCACACGTGGCGTGTTTCGGACGAGTGAATTTCGGGAAAATACCACAGGCGCGTTTTGTATAGTTTGTCGCGATTGTTGCCCGTGTTTTGAAGTATTTACTTGAACTATAAAACGTAACAGTGCGCCTGCAAATTGAGTTGAATTTGAATCGGAAACGTGGTTTCATTGGCGATCTTTGTCGGGCGTGATTGACACTGCTAAATAACTTCTTACGTTGGTGAGCTTTGGTGCCCTAATAAGGGAACTTTGGAGTGTCGACTGGTATGGGACAATCAACGAACTTGAAGACTTCGGACGTCATTGTAAAGTCGGCGCGCGCGTCGACTTCCCCGGACTTCGCTTCGCGACGGAGCACACTGAGTCCCAGGTAAGTCCCGTAGATTTACTAGAGTGTGCTCGGAGATTGATTTTACTTGTGGTGTAAGCCGACCTTGTTTGTTGAATAAGCCGTGACGGATGCGCGGTAGATGTATGCGCTGTACTGGGGCGCGTATACATCGTAACGATGTAGGCTCTAGGTGCTCGATCACCAAGCGAAGTCCGGAGAATCAACGCGCGCGCGTTGATTACGATCACGTCCGATGTCTTCAAATTCGCTGACTGTCCCATACCAGTCGACACACCAAGTTTCCCTTAATAGGGCACCAAAGCTCAGCAACGTAAGAAGTTATTTAGCAGTGTCAATCACGCCCGACAAAGATCGCCAATGAAACCACGTTTCCGATTCAAATTCAACTCAATTTACAGGCGCACTGTTACGTTTTATAGTTCAAGTAGATACTTCAAAACACGGACAACAATCGCGACAAACTATACAAAACGCGCCGGTGGTATCTATAATTTCCCGAAAATCATTCGACCGAACATGCGACGCACGCGATGATTATTCGTCAAGAGTTCAAGCAACGGCCGCCGCCCGCGGCGGGGTCTAAACACGTTGTGATTTTCAAGCAACGACCGCTGCCGGCGCGGTTCCTAAAACGTTGTATTTATATTTAAAGTATCCCCGGTGTAGGCGCCCCAGTAAAGCACGTACATCTACCGCGCATTTGTCACGGCTTATTCAACAAACAAGGTCGGCATACACCACAAGTAAATTAATCTCCGAGCACACTCTAGTAAATCTACGGGACTTACCTGGGACTCAGGGTGCTCCGTCGCGAAGCGAAGTCCGGAGAAGTCGACGCGCGCGCCGACTTTACAATGACGTCCGAAGTCTTCAAGTTCGTTGACTGTCCCATACCAGTCGACACTCCAAAGTTCCCTTATTAGGGCACCAAAGCTCACCAACGTAAGAAGTTATTTAGCCGTGTCAATCACGCCCGACAAAGATCGCCAATGAAACCACGTTTCCGATTCAAATTCAACTCAATTTACAGACGGCACTGTTACGTTTTATAGTTCAAGTAAATACTTCAAAACACGGGCAACAATCGCGACAAACTATACAAAACGCGCCGGTGGTATTTTTCCGAAATTCCCTCGTCCGAAACACGCCACGCGTGCGAGAGATTATTCGTCAAGATTTCAAGCAACGGCCCCGTACGCGACGGGGTCTCAAGACGTTGTTATTTTCAAGCAACGTCCGCTGCCGGTGCGGTCCCAAAACGTTGATATATTAAACGCCCCCGCCGGGGAGGGGGGGGGGGGGGGGTAGTGAATTCCCTCGGGGCCAAAAGGTCAGGCTCTTCCTCCTGAATCAGGGGACCCCAAACTCGGGTAGTCCACGACCTCTGGTTCCCGAGATAATCCACTGGGGGGCGAGGTAATCAATGAGGGGGTCGGGGGGGGGGGGGGGTGTAGTTTCGTGGGAATATTAAAGGGTGAGGGGGGGGGGGGGAGCAAGGGAGGGGGGGGATACAGGAGGGACTAAATAAATAAATAAGTGTATCCGTGTCTCAAAATTTAAAAAAAAATAATAAAATATTTTTGCATAGATCTTCTATTTATATTGAAAAAAAAAAAACTCGTTGTAGACCTTGTAGTACCAAGCTCGCGCCACGGGCGCCTCTATGCTTATATCCCCCACTTAACTTCCGTTCGCCTTACCCGATCATTTTTCGTAACGCTTTCGCCAGCTTACTCCCCAAGTCAAGCGTGCCTAAAGAAGTTTCACTTCAGTTGTGGGGTCAAAAGCACACTCGCTTTTGTTTAACTTGTTTTCGTAATTCGAAATCCAAGTAGACATTACAACATAAGTATACAGTATGTTAAGAAAACCCTGTCCAATCCATAGGGATAATAAAGGTTAGGTAAACACATGACCAAATCTAATATATAAAATTCTCGTGTCACGGTGTTCGAACTTAAACTCCTCCGAAACGGCTCGACCGATTTTGATGAAATTTTTTGTGCTTATCCGGTATCTATGAGAATCGACCAACATTTTTTTTTTTTCTAGGAAATTATTTATATGGCAAAACAACGTTTGCCGGTCAGCTAGTATAATATAAAATTTTACGTAATGATCATAGTACGAATTCAAATGAATTTTGAAATAATCTTATTTTCCCGCGAATTAATTCCAACTTCCCCGAAATTTAATAATTTTTAAAAAAGTGACAACACCGGTATTATTATGAGCGAATAGCCATGCGATCACGTTCCGCGTACCCTGCCGCCCGCTGCCCGCGGAAGGGTGCTTAACGCACATTTATTAAGTTACCTCTTTTTGCGTAATAATATTTATTTTTTTAGGGGTTTAGCCCGGCTGTGTATGCATTAGTAGAATCAGTTATCGATACCTAACAACACCTTCACAGGTCGGCAGGGTTTTCTTAATATACTATATAGTTTCTTATATATTCGTTCAGTTCTCCTTTCCACTCAGATACTTATGCAAATCATTCGTTCATAACAAGGGACCTTCAATTCGTTCTGTACGACACACAAATATGCCGCTTTTATTGCATTAGCACAGATTTGCGTCTGTGTGTGTCTCTGAAATTAGCGATTTTGGGAAGACGAACCATACCGTATGATACTTCATCTACTGAATTTGAAAGAGCTGTCAGTGTAAATATTTTATTTTGACGGCGTGGGTTTGATTACCGCACGGAACAGATATTTGTATGACCTACAGTGTTTAGGGTCTGGCTGTGTGTGTTTGTGAGTTTATATCTTTGAAAAAACACCCACGATACAAGAGAAATTCCGTTTTTATATTAAAAAAAAATATCCACAACGATTTTGGCATTGTCAGTTCTAGTAGTGGTTAAAAATTGGTCGCATCGCAAACGAAGCACGTGCCTATACAAAATTATTTTTTGTTTACACGTGTCCAGTGTTATTAAGTAAAGAATTTAAGTTAAAACTTTCAAAAAGATATAATGTTAAACCACAAAGTTATGAGCTTGCTATTCTACTTGGTTGTACTAACAAAAATAGCGAGCGCGGGGCGTTGATCTCTGGCGTCAGTTGTGGCGCGCCCGCAAGGACTATAATCTATCGTAACCGCTCGGTTACCACTCTGCAACAATTTCTAAATGTATTTGGGAATATAACATGATGTATAAATGATTGGAATCGATTCAGTTGCTTATTCTGAATAAACTATATTCAGGTTTCGCATAAAAAAAAAGTTGTATATGTATGTATGTATATCATTATCAATTGTCTCATAGAGTCCATAGATCATCCCACTTGTCTCATTATAGGACTGAGTCGATAGCACTAGTGGGACGACCGAAATTCGCCCCAAAGTAGTTAACGACATTATTACGTACAACGGGCCTTTAGCTGGGCCAACTTTCTATATTATTTTGTCTTCTAAAACTTTCAGATTAGTCTTTGAGAAAACCTGTTCTTTACAATATTATTATTTAGTAATATCAAATAATATTACTTTATACGTATGTACATTAGTAACTAGTATAGTGAAAACTTCAAAAGCAACGTTGAGGACTTTTATTGGATGGAGGCCGACCCGACCGACGACACCGTGATCGTTTTTTTTTTTGGAGTTTTTAATTTTTGTGTATTCCGTTTTTTTTTCTTTTTAGGAGTTTTGGCAAGAAAGCCAGAAATGAACTTTTGAATTATTTATAGTGTCGTTTACTAAATAACAACGCGTGATTTATGTTGTAAACAGTGCATTCAGTGAATAATTCTTAAAGAACATTGAAATATTGCAGCATTGTGGAAACATCATGACTTTGCCTCAAGCCTTCCTCCTAGTCGGTTCACGCGGGAAACAAAAGGAGATAGGTTTAGGTTAGGTTAAGTTATATTAGATAGGATAGCCAGGAAAACCAGACGTGGGGACCGCTTCGGCGGTCACACGTGCGGCGGATCGGCCACCACTCCAAGTGGCCGAACTCCGGATCACCGTCGGACAACCCGGGCTCCTCACTGAGAGGAGCTGGGGGTCCCACTTGCCTGCGTGCAACCGAGTGGGGCCAAGAGGAAGGGCACCTCGCTAAAAAAAACCCTTGGCTGCTTCGTCTTCTCGCACAAGAAGACGTACCCAGCCCGGCCCCTCCGTATGGGGGGACCACTGTGGGCCCGCCTTTTAGGCGGGAATCGCCGGCGGGGGATTGGCAGCGCAGGCTCTGCCATTTCCCTTGACCCCACCACTAAGGCGATGTCGTTGTGCCGCTGTGGTTTTAGTGAGTATTCCCGGCTTCGGCTGGGCGAGTCCCACACACGCCCGTCGCCGGTCGTCGGTATGGTGCGTAAAGGCATTTTCAAAGCGTCCAAAAAAATAAGGTTACAAAAGAAAACAAGATTACAGCGAAAAACTGGCCCAAAGGTCTTAGCAACCAAGCCAGAAATAAAAAAAGGGTTTTTTTTCAGGTTTCAGTTTTCACTTCTGTCGCTCGGTCTGCTACTTTTAACTGCTATTTTTTATTATTATATAGCTGGCGATGTACGTCAATGCCAGCTGTCCCTGAAAACTATCATTGTGCCGCTGTCGCACATATAGCCAATAATACTGAACAAAGGCTGTTCTGCATGCATGTGAGAGCTATATTATCTCATGAAAAGTGTTAACTCGCTACCGCTTCCTCTCCATCTCCCACAGTTTTCATCGCCCACGTTTTAGACATAATAAAACAAATAGTCACGTTCTCAGGAAGGGATCAGATCTGCGACAGGCGGTAATGACGCTCAGTTCCAAATTATATTACGTGCGTTACCATGATTTATTTATGCGGAACGAGTTATGCTAACTGGGTTCGACAGTTATATAGAAATATAGTAGGGTCGTCAACGGAAATTGTGTGTATAGTTTCTTTGAGGGGCTCCTGGTTAAATCATACTAGCCACATGAGTGATTGGGAGCATTGGTGACCTATTGGTATTGGCCACGATTTACAATTTGTAGGTGGTGGGTTGGAACCCCATCAGGGCAACATAGGCAGGTGAAAATATAGTGACGAAACAGTCATGTCTTAGAGTCAAAGCTTCGAAGACATTTGACGTCTACCAACGTGCACTAGTCCAGCGTGGTAGATTACCGCCCAGTCTCTCGCACTGAGAGGACGCCTGTGACAACAGTGGGGACATTGATAGTTAAGCTATGTTTACTGTCATCGGTTGGTAGATGGGTGACCGGTCCGTGTCGTTGAAAGCACGTTAAGCCGTTGTTCCGGCTGTTTGGCGTAGATCTTTGACATTCATCACGGGTAGTGAGAAGCCTTAAAGTCTGAGAACAGGTCTTAACCAAGAGGAGAACTGGATTGTGGAGGTCAGATAGCACTCCCTCCTTGTAGATGACTAGTGTTCAGCTACACCTGGTTAGACAGGAAGCCTAAATTAACTCATCATCATCATTATCTCACCGTTAATCCCAGTCGCATCCGAAGCTTTTTTCTTCAGCTTTGGAGTCTGGGGTCCGCTTTACCAGTCTAACTACTGATTTTGGCGAAACTTCGACGTTTTCAGTGAAGCGACTGCCGCCTGACCTCCACAACCCGAAGGCGATATCGAAGCATTGCAGTTAGACGTTGGACTTTTGAGGGCTCCAACAACGCGTAACGACAGCCACTAGATGTATCGTATGGCAACCGGGACCAACGGCTTAACGTGCTTTCAGAGGCACGACCAGACCACTGCAAATGTTTATATTCATGCATACAAATATTTGCTGCAGCGGCCGCGTTCGCTACCGCTACGCCACGGAGGCTGTCAAAATTAACGTTGTATGGAAAGGGGGTGGCATTTTGACCATTACATTTAATTTATTTTTAATATAAACTGTAACGACACCATATATTTGAGACTTCAGCACATATAGTGTTACCAAGTATCTTCTTCTTCTTCAGTCTATAGAGGCCCACTGCTGGACAAAAGCCTCCCCAAGGCTTTCCATGATAACCAGTCTTATGCTGCCAGTATCTACCGACTTCCCGTGACCTGCACCAGGACATCAGTCCACCTCGTTGGGGGCCACCCTACACTGCGACTTTCGGTACGTGTCCGCGTGTCCGCCACTCCAGAACCTTACTGCCCCATCGGCCATCGGTTCTAGAATCACACACTTAATTTTAACAACTATGTGCTATGAAATTAGATAAAATGATTTGTCAAAGTATCATTTTGCAAGATTTGAAGACGATATTCTGCGGATCCTATAAACTAGTCTTAAATCAATGCATCTTGCCAGTAATGAATTACAGAGTCGAAACGTGGACACTTAACGATACGGGTGGTCCATAAATTCTAGGTCACCCAGCGATCTATGGAACGGGCTTGGAATCTCTCTAAGGGATTGAATCGGCAAAGAAGTGATCTGGCAATGAATCAAAGCTTTTTTTTTAATAGTTATAAACTGGCGCTTGACCGCAATCCCGCCTGATGGTAAGCAGTGATGTGATCGTTGATGGTAAAGCGCGCCAGTTTATTAAGAGCCTATTCACTTAGAAAAACTGAGCGAATAGGAAGGAAGACGGCAGTTGAGCGAGGTGATGCAATGTTAAACCCAACAACACGACCAACGATGCTGCGCCAAAGGGAGATTGATCTGAAGACCCTTCACGACCAAACTCCCAACACAATAACATTTATCGCATCGTACCCGGGACACATTTCAACACAACTGCTCAGACCCGTCCTCCCTACGGCTTCACCAGACATCATGCCGGAACACGACAAATCGCTTGGCGGCAAAACTTTGTCTGGTGGGTGATAACTTCTGCCGGCGGCCGATGTTATGGCCTACCACGGAGGAAAAGAGAGAGCTGGGACATATTTGTAGATCACAGAATAAGTAAGCTAAAGTGGCAACCATATTAGCCATTAAACTGATGACCGTTGGAGTTTACGTATTCTAGGTAAACGCTAGGTAGGACGCCCTAACAATCTCCCCATGGTTGTGCCTTACAGGCGTTGCGCAGGGGGGTCACGGAATTGGTCATTTAAGAGGAACCGGGACCACCCCTATGCGCAGATGGTGATCACGGGGGTGGTATTAGTGAGGTAAAAAATCCACAGTACCCGACCTCATTCCATGGAGGTCGGGTTCCTTTTGAAGGTTTCCCCCCGAAACCAAAAAAAAAAATAAGGCAGGACGCCTTTAGGCTAAGTGGGATGACCACCTTTGCAGGGTGGCAGGTAACATCGAGATGGTAAGAATTGAGCTAAACGAAATGCCATTGAAGACGCTTTATATATCTAGCAGTGTACTGCTGCAGGAAGCTGATGATGATGATGAAACCGAAAAATTTCTATATTCATCGCACACTGGGCATTCGTGCGATAAAATACATGTTTCAATGTAATTTCATTGCTATACAGTATGTTAAGAAAACCCTGTCCGACCCATAAGGATAGTAAAGGCTAGGCAAATAAATGACCAAATATAATATAAAATTTTACATAATCATCATAGTACCAAAACAAATGAATTTTGAAATAATCTTTTTTTCCCGCGAATTAGTTCCTACTTCCCCGAAATTTGGTAATTTTTAGAAAAGTGACAACACCGGTATTATTATGAGCGAATAGCGATGCGAGCACGTGCCGCGTGCCCTGCCACCCGCCGCCCGCTGAAGGGTGGTTAACGCACATTTATTAAGTTACCTCTTTTTGCGAAATTATATTTATTTTTTTAGGGGGATTTTTTTTTAAAGTTTAGCCCGGTTTTGTATCCATTAGTAGAATCAGTTATCGATACTTAACAACACCTTCACGGGTCGGACAGGGTTTTCTTAACATACTGTATACAAGTTGCAGAGAAAAAAAAATCGTCTTAAAACAAAGTTTAAATTCCATTGCAATCTAAAACTTAATATTACAAAATCTCACTCAAAAATTAATCAAGAACACATATCATTTATTTAGATAGCCGATAGAGTATCGAAGTTATGTAAGTAATACTGCCTCAATCATGATAAATTCAAATTCAAGGAAAACATGAAGTTGAAATCTTAGTTTTACCAATCCATTTGACGTAATCCCTTATTCACTTTTAACGACTCTCAGGGCGCAAATTCTCTCAAACCACACGCACAAGAAAATTTTCATTTTGATTGTTACTCATTAACAGAGTTATCAGACCATATCTTAGAGAAATGGGAATTTACATTAGGTCGATTTTCGTCTTGTGCCGCAATGTTTCAAGCTCTTCAATTGAGAGTGAGTGTGCCTACCATATAACATATAACCCATATCCTCCCGTCGTAAGAAGCGACTATGAGAACTCGCATCAGGGAAGCGGGCAGCAGGGCTTCTTCTGTGGAATAACAAATCACTGCGATCCCCAAGCCGCCTTTCGAGCGTAAGGATTATTGCAATGCCCCCAATGGAATGAAAACCTTGGGGGATACCTACGTCCAGCATTGGATATCTATTGGCTGAAAAGAAGAAGACTCGAGAGTGGATGCGAGCATTGTGGAAATGGCTGCACAGGGAGATGGGACGATCCATAAAAATGGACCCACCGAGGAACAGCTTAAAGTCCGATTTGATAAATTCTTTTTGCGTTGGATAGGCCATTAATCCAGGAAGGCTATGGGCTATATAACATCACGCTGGGACTAATAGGAGCGGGGCATATAAAAAAACGCAGGTGATACCGCGTGGCGCAGCGAGTATTAAATACATATGTGACTGGGTTTCATCATGACGTCGGTGACCATCAGGACAATTTCTAAGAGATTAAAGTACGCATCTACCTCCCGGCTATTCATCGCATTTGAGCGTGATAAAGAAGGTCTTCTGATTTTTTTATTATGATGTCTCCCTAAAAATAATTTAACAAAGTCGTAGCCTGCTTTTTCAGATTCCTTGAAGAACCTGTGTTTTAAATGTAACTGTTGAGCAGAGCAGTAACAAAAAATGTTGCGAAAACGCGGCCGTCCAAATAGCTCCCATTATTTTAACAGGCGCTTATTTTCTATCAACTGAGCTCTTTTAATTTACGGAAACCACCGTGCGCTGTAAACTGAAGTCCACGCAGACGGATTCGCGGGCAAAATAAACGAAAAGTCTGATAAAATATTGAAATGTAAAATCCAACAGTCATCTTCATCATTATCAACCTTTTATCGTCCCACTGCTGGGCATAGGTCTCCTCTCATACAGAGAAGGATTGAGCGTAATCACCACGCTTGTTCAATGCGGGTTGGCGATTTCAGACTTAAAGTCCAGGTTTCCTCAATATGTTTTCCTTCACCTTCAGTCATTGGTGTCCAAGATATACTTAGAAAGTACATATAACTTTAGAAAATCCAATAGTATTTATTTAAAAATAAAAGAAAATGGAATGCACGCTTGACGTACGAAAGGACACATAGTGATAAAAAATCTCTTCCTAGGATTTTCTATCAACTGAGCTCTTTTAATTTACGGGAACCACCGCGCGCTGTAAACTGAAGTCCACGCGGACGGATTCGCGGGCAACAGGACTTTGGTGCTTCAGTGGCGAAAATCCCGATTGATGTTCATCTCATTTTTATTGAGCTGGATTGTAAAGATTGTCGATCATCTAGGCAAAATGTTACATGTACGCATACACAGGTCCGTTCATGTGTGGAGTATGCAGCCACATTAGGTCTGGTGCTGCAAAATGTCACCTGGCAACGTTGAATTCGGTGAAGAGGTGTGTGCGAAGAAGTTAATTAGCGACGCAATTTGGTTCAAAACGATCTTCAAAGCCAAAAACATAGGCGAAGAGTAGCCAGTCTGTCGGTGTACATAGGATGCGTTTTGGGGAGTGTGCGCGGGAGTGACATGACTTAATACCCCCATCTACGTTTCATCATCGAATGACTCGTCTTACGTCTTTTATACATTGTACATCGAGGGACTGAAACTATTTGCCTGCGCTGGATTTTCCGTCTGACTACAGTTTAAGTGTCTACAAGGCTAGAGTGAATAGGGTCTTAATAAACAAGCGCGCTTTACCATCAATGATTGCATCACTACTTACCACCGGGCGGGATTGCGCTAGTTAAGCATTAGTCTTTAAATAAAAAATAAAAAACATTAGTTTATATATTTTTATTTTAATAATTATAAACTAGCGCTTGACTGCAATCCCGCCTGATGGTAAGCAGTGATGCAATCGTTGATGGTAAAGCGCGCTAGTTTATTAAACCCATTCACTTAAAAAACTTAGTGAATAGGAAGAAAGACGGCAGTTGAGCGAGGTGATGCAAATTTATAAACCCAACAACACGGCCAATGATGCTACGCCAGTGGGAAATTGATCTGGATGGACCATGATCAAACTCCCGACACAACATCATTTGGCGCATCGTACCCGGCAAGCTTTACAACACCCGTTTTCCGTACGGTTTCACCAGACATCACGCCGGAACACGACGAATCGCTTGGCGGCAAGACTTTGTCTGGTGGATGGTAACTTCTGTGGCAGCCGATCTTATGGCCTACCACCGAGAAATTATAAATAAATCCGCCTACTATGGCGATAAATTTAACCGTAATCGTATTGCTAACACACTTCGAGTAGGCGTCAGAGTAATAATAAATTGTTTTTGAAATAAACTTGCATCCTAAACAGAAACCAATACCACTGCGTAAACAATTTTGTCTGCATAA
The DNA here is from genome assembly GCA_037179545.1 of Sesamia inferens. Taxonomy (NCBI): domain Eukaryota; kingdom Metazoa; phylum Arthropoda; class Insecta; order Lepidoptera; family Noctuidae; genus Sesamia; species Sesamia inferens. The sequence continues at coordinate 10,016,341 of CM073949.1, forward strand.
TCTATGTGTGCACTACAAAACGTGCTGTTTTATAATACCTTCTACAAAGAGAGATGGGTTTGTTATCTTTAAACAAAAATAAATAGCCCAACAAAACAAGGCTGCCTTGTCGGTGTAGGTAATGATAGCAAAAACGACTGCTGTGCGTAAGATAATTGATTTCAATACTTCACCATTTTCGAGAGCTTTTGATTGGAGAATAGGTCTGTGAAATACGCCTATATTTACTGTGTCTTCTAAGTAAGTTTTAAACTTTTTATCAGAGTAGTCAAATAGGGAACGAAAATCCATACTAATATTATAAATGCGAAAGTATCTCTGTCTGTCTGTCTGGCCGGCTTTCACTCCAAAACTACTGAACCGATTGTAATGAAATTTGGTACACAAATAGTCTAGAGCCTGAGAAAGGAAGTAGGCTATATAACATCCCGCTATGACCAATAGGAGCAGAGCAGTAATAAAAAATGTTGTGAAAACGGGGGCAAACGCGGACGGACATATTGCTGCCATTATTTTAACAGGCGCTTATTTTGTATCAACACGCCGACGGAGTCGCTGGCAACAGCTATTTACAAATAAAATTAAAAAAAAATTGATATGTGGTTTCTTAGAAGCGGTAGTGGTACCTACAACGCTATATGCGAACAACGCGTCATACTGACATCACACAAATTCTGCATCTCGCAAGCGGAATTTACTGTGCAACTAGCACGCATATATGTAAGTTCACAACATCAACCGCTGGGCAAGTGCCCGCCTGATAATAACAGTCTGGTCGGAAGATTATCCTTTTTCTATAGAGGACGAGTGAACTTTGCGCCCAGTTCCTCATGCCTTTAAAAAAGTAACATACATTTTACTAGTTTTCGAATTCAAACTTTTTATTTCCGACCATTATTATTTAGGTATATATTGATGAAAAGAACTTGGCCTACTTTAGTAGATAACGTCATAAACTCGATATCAACTGGTGGGCAATTGCCTAGACATTACCAGTCTTGTCGAAAGATCCTCCCTTTTCTAAGTGGGATGAGTGAACTTTACAGACAGCCTCCCTGGCGTAGTGGTAGCGAACGCGGCCGCTATGGAAGGAGGCGACTTGCAAGTTAGTCAAATATTTGTATGCATGAATATGAATATTTGCACTGGTCTGGTCGTGCCTCGGAAAGCACGTTAAGCCATTAGTCCTGGTTGCCATAAAAATATCTAATGGCAGTCGTTACGGGTTGGTGGAGCCCTCAAAAGTCCAACAATTAGTTTAATAGGGATGTATCCAAGGTATGGAAATCAAAAAAATAATGAGTTGGTCTTATAGATAAGAAAAAAAATTAAGACCCGTATTTTTTATTTTGTCGTAATTACCAAAAACTACTGAGATATAGCGTATTAAAGTTACGGAGTGGGGGCTAATTACGTTACGCCGTGCTATATTTTGTACCACGGCGTGACGTCATGCGATATTTCAAATCAATATATCTTCAGAAGTATTTGAATGAAAAAGAAAATAAAAAATACGTGTTCAATATTTTTTATAAATCTATCTGATAGACATTAAATTATTTTTTAGGATACAAGCCAATTAGTTTAACTGCAATGCTTCGGGTTGTGGAGGTCAGACATCAGTCGCTTCACGGAAAATATCGAAGTTTAGCCAAAATCAGCAGTTAGACTGGTAAAGCGGACCCCAGACACCAGAGCTGAAAAAGCTTCGGATGCGACTGGGATTATCGCTGAGATGATGATGAATGAACTTTACACGCTGGTCCTCATGCCTCCACAAAGGTTTTGTACAAACTTAAGATACATTCATTAATTCAGATACATTTTTGTTAATGTTTAAATGACTAGGACTATTTTTTTTTTTTTTTATTAATTATAAACTGGCGCTTGACCGCAATCCCGCCTGATGGTAAGCAGTGATGCGATCGTTGATGGTAAAGCGCGTTAGTTTATTAAGATCCTATTCACTCTAGCCTCGAAGGCACTCAAATTGTATTGTGACGGAAACACCGACGCTGACAAATTGTTCCAGTCCCTCGATGTACGCGGTATAGGAGGTAGCAAAACGCTTCGTCCGGATCGCAGTGGTGTCAACAACGTAAGGGTGGAAACTCGCCGTACGACGGGTCGTCCGATGATGGAACGGAGATGGGGGAATTAAATCATGCAATTCCCTTGCACACTCACCAGAATGCATCCTATAGAAGATCGAAAGGCTGGCTACTCTACACCTATGCTCCAGGCTTTGGAGACCGTTTCGAGTTAAGTCTGGGTCGCCAATCAGCCTCTTCGCACGCCTCTCCACCGAATCCAAAGTGGCAAGGTGACATTTCGTAGCATCAGCCCAAATGTGGCTGCAGTACTCCACACACGAGCGGACCTGTGCTTCATATAAAATTAGAAGGTGCCTTGGTGTGAAGTACCGCCGGACCTTCGCGATGACGCCTAGTTTTCTGGCAGCCACCCTGGCCTTGGACTCAATGAACCGCCCAAAGTTAAGGCTCGAGGAAATCTCAACTCCCAAAAGCTTAAGGCGGTCGGTACACTCCAAGGATACATTCTGAAAAGTAGGAACCAAGGTGAACGGGCTCTTTTTGGCGGTGAAAAGACACGCCTGTGTTTTGGCGGCATTGAATGCTACAAGATTGGCATTGCCCCATTCGGAGACTGCTTGCAGTGCAGCACTCACACGCTCAACACAAATAACATGTCATTTTGAAAAAAACTTTTTGAAATAGAGGCATAATACTATGTTATTTTTGGCGCATCTCATCCGTATTCACAAATACTTAATTGCCTCATCATAAAATGACAGACTCAACTAAATGCAACTATGTTCACAGCCATGCAAATTCCCGGGATTTTAATTTGAATACCGGCTAGCTACAGCACTACATACACGATTCGAGTCTGTCGCAAAGCAGTGACCGTTAAATTAACCCTTTAGCACTCGCATCAGAATGACCCCGGGAACAGGGCTGGCGATATCCGGAATGACATTTAGTAATGACTTTAAGGGTTTAATGTAATTAGTGAAGTTGGTGATCATTACTTTTTCTGTGGTTGAAGTTTTGAGTACATTTTATAAAAGTTTTATAAATATAATTTTTAGGATTTAATGCCTTCGTTAATTTAAATGAAATTTATGGTTATGGTAACTTTTCTAAGTTATAAAGGGTGTATCTGACAACGACGCATAAACGAGTACCATGGATCCAGTACATGATTCTGAACCCCCGAGTGGTGGAATTTTGCGTCGGGTATTTCCCGATAAAAAAAATGGATTTTTTCTTACTTTAGACCGTTCATAATTGCTATACTTTTAACCCAATAAGATTTTAAAATAAAAATTAATTATTTAGTTAATTACACAAAAAAAACGCAATGTGAGCAATACTAGAAAAACTATCCTGATGGGATAGTTTTTCTAGTATTGCTGATGATCTAGTATTGCTGATTTAATAGAGTTCACATCAGGGGACAATGCCATATCTACAAACACGCACGGCGGCAAGCTTGCAACGTTCAAAAACCGAGCCGACTTTTTTTTTAACACTGTTATTTATATATTCGCTCATTAACGACATAAACGACTATCATAATTTTGTTAGTGGCATGTGGTCTAGCCTATTCGCGAAGTTTGCGTTACGATGTCAGATACACCCTGTATGTATTTTCTAAGTATATCTTGGACACCAATGACTGATTACAAGGGGAAGGAAAACATCTTGAGGAAACCTGGACTTTAAGTCTGAAATCGCCAACCCGCAATGAGCAAGTGTGGTGATTACGCTCAATCCTTCTCGGTATGAAAGGAGACCAGTGCCCAGCAGTGGGACGATAAAAAATTGATGGTGAATAATGAAAGCTGATGCACCTTACGTAGTGGCACTTGTAATCGCAACAGGTGCAACATGAGGTCCTGGATTCTAGGTCGATTCCTGCTCCATTGATTTATTCACTATTGAAAGAGATTTAACATATATATTTTTTGAATTATATACTAGTGCTTGACAGCATTCCCGCCTGATGATGAGCAGTGACGCAATCGTTGATGGTCAAGCGCACTAGTTTATTAAGAGCCTATTCAATAAAAAAAACTGAGTAAATAGGAAGGAAGACGGCATTTGAGCGAGGTGATGCAATATTAAATCTAACAACACGACCAACGATGCTGCGCCAGAGAAAAATTGATCAGGAGACCCTCAACGACCAAACTACTGACACAACAACATTTAGCGCATCGTACCCGGCACACAACTGCTCGACGACGACGAATCGCTTGGTGGTAAGACTTTGTCTGGTGGATGATAACTTCTACCGGCAGTGGATGTTATGGCCTACCACGACGATATATGGGTGTATTATATGCACGTAGGTGCAATTGTAGAATTGTATATATCTATCTAATCCTTTGGTAAATACAGCAGTCGATTCCGTGACCATCTTAATGTGAAAACATAGGTAAAGTTAGCGTATTAAAATTAAAGATGGAAATAACACTATTGAGATCTCAATCCAAGCCTACTTTACTATAGTTTGTACTGTTAGAATTTTACAGAGTAATTCAGTAGGAGTGGCGCATGATGCATATTCAGTCAAAGATTTTAACTGTGGAGGCAGGACCCATTTGTCTGAAAGGAAAAAAGCTGTAATCGATTACGCTGGCCCAGTGAGGATTTGAATTTCAGTGCTAATTGGTGGATCTCGGGATGGTTGGTACATCACGGGCGGGTTAGTGGACCCAGTGTGAGTTGGTTTTTATACGTTATTCTCAATGTATGGGTGAATAGCTTTATAATACTTTTTCATTTTCATTTTTATAGCTAAAATCGAGCTCAATATGTCTATCTAAATATTAATTATATTATTTATATGCTAATTTAAAACCAAAAATAAACTAAAATATATTTTTTTGTCTCTTGAAAGCTACTTAAGTTACATTTGTATTTTAGTAAATATTTTACATATTCAAATATTCCAAATCATTTATTTTCAGGTATATAACACCCATTAGTACACGTACAAAATTAAATGAAACAAAAAATATAACATATAAAATTGAAATTATATAAAATCGATACAAATAAATAATAATATAATAATTGAATAATAATCTATTTGCATCAAATTTTACAGTACATTGATAAATGTAGTGCATACAGTTAAAAGAATTTAAACAATAGTGTGGCGCCACTAAAATCACTAAATGAATAAATAAAACATTAGAACAATGAAATTATTATATAGAAATCACTACAGATTATAAAACAAAGTCAATTTACTTTCCCTATGTCGCTTTGTATCTTTAAAACTACGCAATAGATTTTGATAGAGTTTTTTTCAATAGATAGAGTGATTCAACAGGAAGGTTTTTACGTATATAACATGCATAATATATAAGAGAAACACTTATGATTTTTGAGGTTTCTAACATGCCGCAAAGTAAACCCATTTTTTGAACTAACATTACAAACGCTGAACCCTATGAGATAGATCAAATTAATGTGCTACAGTATTGTAGACGTTAGAAACGCCTACAAAAAAGTCTGCGACATCATATGTCTACCTACTATAGTTTCTTCATTATGACTACTTTTTTATGTTTGAAAAGTTAATTAAAATGCCAGTCGAAATCAGAGCCCACTATTTCTTCCTTATTATTACTCCTTATCCAAATAAATTACGTCATATCAAAGGTAATTTTAGAAGCAGTAGACCTCTTTTTGAATTATTAGAATTGGTTGTTTCATTCATGAGATATCACGATTTATTCAAAACTAAACACCAGAAAAATCCGCGTGCCGCACGCGCCCGTGCCGACCGCCTGCTACTTGAGTGTTTCTCTGCCTAAATCGCAGAGGGAGAGGGCTGGCGCGGGGTACCATTATTTCGAACAAACTTGCAACCCCGGTAGGCTTTCATTCTGTTTGAAGGTGGTGGAACTGGCTATCCATGGACAATAAGGTCAATGTAACTTGCAGAGTTAGATATTGGCTGATAGGCGGCACAGTAGACATTATTTTTATTGACGGACCACTAACGGTTTCTTAAGGATGGATTAGGTACCTATATCATTTGTCCACGTGCGAAGCCGGGGCGGGTGGCTAGTGCCTAATAATTCGTAAATAAACAATCCCTATAATTAAGTAGTTACAACATTAAATAAAATCAATAAATACCCTCTCTCAGACCCTTCTACAGCAACATATCCGCTGGAATAATGCCGGATAAAGGGACAACTCAGTTTTCTGCAACCATCATACAAACTGACAACATGGTTTGCGCAGTGGCTAATCGATCCAATGAGTCCCACAGTGATGAGCCGGCACCAATCGGGGGTTGCGGCAGCAGTGTTCGTTTTCGCAACTCCCAGTGTAGGTGTGAGATGGAACATGGAGGTTTTTAGTCAGTATGAGTCTGACAGACCCCGTCGCCCGCCCCAGAGCGGCGGACATCCATGAGAATTTTCCACCACGGAAAAAAATGGAGCTAATCGGTCGATAGCTACGCTGGTATCTAGAGTTCCTTTCCCGCATGGAACAAACATTTTTATGGCCTACAGACTGTTGATCCTGGTCTGACTGTTTTTGTATGTGAGTTTAAATGTTTTTTAATACTCCTACGATACAGGAGTAGTAAGTACCTAGTGTGGGGTAACACGAAAAAAAAAAAAAAACAAAAAATGGATGATTTATTACATAGCATAAGTAGTATATAACAGCCTCCGATATTATAGACTACCTCCGTGGCGTAGCGGTAGCGAACGCGACCGCTGCGCAAGGAGGCGCGGGTTCAATCTCCGCGCAGTGCAAATATTTGTATGCATGAATATGAATATTTGCACTGGTCTGGTCGTACCTCGGAAAGCACGTTAAGCCGTTGGTCCCGGTTGCCATACGAACATCTAGTAGCAGTCGGGTTGTTGGAGCCTTCAAAAGTCCAACAATTGGTCTAGCTGCAATGCTTCGATATCGCCTTCGGGTTGTGGAGGTCAGACGGCAGTCGCTTCACGGAAAATGTCGTAGTTTCGCCAAAATCAGCAGTTAGACTGGTAAAGCGGACCCCAGACTCCCAAGCTGAAAAGCTACGGATGCAATTGGGATTAACGCTATACGTAAACGTCGACGATATAATACATACGTAAATTTATATTACTTTGGCTGTATATTAACATAGATATTTTTTATTTATACAATATATAAAGAAAGTAGTTAGTAGAAGTTGATAGGTTTTATGCGGCGCAAACGCTAGGCGTATGGCTCCTAAGCTGAAAAAGCTTTGGATGCGACTGGGATTAAAGCTGAGATGATGATGATGATGATGGTGGAACTCCATCAGGTGCTATACTCTGTGTTAATAATTTTATCACTATTGCTCTCAGAATGGTGAAGGAAAATGCCGTGAGAAAACCGGCATGTCCTAGAGCCAAAACTTCCAAGACATGTGATATCTAAACTCAGCAGTTAGACTGGCAAAGCGGACCCCAAACTCCAGAGCTGGAAAAAGGCTTCGGATGCGACTGGAATTAACGCTGAGATGATGATGATGTTGATAAGTAGTACATAATAATATTCAGCCTATATTATCCCACTCCTGGAACTCAGACCTCCTCTTGGTTAAAGGAGTGGGCCGCTATCTACCACGCGGGCCCAGTGAGGGTTGGTAGATGTCACATGTCTTTGAAGTGGTGGTAGGCCACATCGGCTGCCGGTAGAAGTTACCACCCACCAGACAAAGTCTTGCCGCCAAGCGATTCGTCGTGTTCCGGCATGATGTCTGGTGAAGCCGTACGGAAGACGGCTCTGAGCAGTTGTGTTGCGATGTGTGCCAGATACGCAAAGTGTTGTTGTGTTGGGAGTTTGGTCGTGGAGGGTCTCCAGATCAATCTCCCTCTGGCGCAGCATCGTTGGTCGTGTTGTTGGGTTTAATATTGCATCACCTCGCTCAATTGCCGTCTTCCTTCCTATTCGCTCAGTTTTTCTGAGTGAATAGGCTCTTAATAAACTAGCGCGCTTTACCATCAACGATCGCATCACTGCTTACCATCAGGCGGGATTGCGGTCAAGCGCTAGTTTATAATTATTTATTTAAAATATAAGTTTGCCTCTAGGACATGCAGCCGTCTCCTCACTTTTCATTCTCCGTTTTGAGAGCAGTGGTGAAGAAATATTTACACAAAGTAAAGCGCCTGATGGGGTTCGAACCTACGACCTATAAACTTGTAAGTCGCAGCCAGTACCACTGAGTAACCACTGCTCTATTAGGGATATCTTAAAATTTCGCAGAATTAATTAGTTATGATGAACATTTAATACTTTACACGTGTAACGTCTCAATTCATCTTCCGACGAAGCTTGTTATATAAAATATATTCATAGGCTCGGCGCAAATGGGCCACCGACTACAGCCACCAGTGGCCAGCGACGGCGACTTAACACACTTTTTAACTTATTTTATATATGTAGACTTGCCGCACACGTGTATCCGGTGGCGGCCACTCGCTACATTCGTGTCCGCGACTTGCCACTAGTGGTCACTACGGGCCACATAAACAGCCGACACCCAAAACAGTCGCATTGCTCCACGCCCCGCGCGCTTACCATCATGGAACATGACGTCTCAATGGATGCTGATACATTCATATCAGAAATCCATTCACGCGCAGCAACGAGCGGGTTATAAAATGTGGCGGCTTCCAAACACTGCTGTCTGTCGCTCGCTTCCGACAATTTTAGAAATGTGGAGGTAGCGCGCGACAGTCACCGCTGGCTGTGGTCGGTGGCCCATTTGCGCCAAGCCCTACCGAATTTTTCAAGAACGTTTATCAGGTAGTTTTTTTAATTATTATTAATTATAAACTAGCGCTAGACCGCAATCCCGCCTGATGGTAAGCAGTGACGAAATCGTTGATGGTAAAGCGCACTAGTTTATTAACAGCCTATTCACTCTAAGCCTTTAAGACACTGAAATTGTAGTCAAAATGTAAAATGTGAAAATTGAAAAATAATTTTTTTGTGACTAAACGAATGGACATAATTATATGATTTTTTTTATGGGTAGACTGAGAATGTGTTGAGGTACACGATGTTTAATTTATTGTCGTATTGTCAGCACCACTCTGTATAAAAAATAAAGTTGTATATTGTTTAAGCTAATTAACTCAAATCAAATCAAATCAAATCAAAGCATTTATTTCAAATAAACCAGTTACAGGCACTTTTGAATTGTCAGAAGTTCGGTCAGTCAGTAAGGTGAAGCTAGTCGCCCATTCCAAAAAGTAGGTACCTATGGAGAAGAACGGGCAAGAAACTCCATGGACACTCTTTTAAAATATCAAGCTATTGATACAAATATTTGATTACATCATTCATTTTGAAATAAATCGTGTGAGAACGATGCAGAAATATATTGTACGCTGAGAGCGTCCATTATGAAAAAAAAAAAACAACAATTCAGAAATTAAAATACGCCGTAGCAGCTAAGAGATGACCAGTCCCCTCTGACGGCGTCCGTTCACGAACATGACGTATGGATCAGCATCATTCAGCTCAACCATATTGAAGGGAACCTAATGACCCAACACACACGCCACCACCAGCGAGACATTTGAGTGAGCATGACATACTCTCAACAGCCATAGCACTATCAAGTCAATAAACGACTAACCCAACAAATAGATGCTTTACAGCAAATAGATCGTGCTCACACGTGTTCCATGCAATTATACAATACTAAGAAATTGAATCTACACAATGCAAAGACAGTTTTGTCCAAGGTTCAGCAGCTCCAACGGTGTTCCCGAATGCTAAGTTTAGCTCCTGTGCAGCTGCACCAGTGCCGAATACCCCTGTCAGCGATGCAATTCCGTAACGTACAATATGCCTGGCTACATAGTGTGTACTGGCTTTGAGTTAAGAAAAAACAAACAATTGCAAATTTAAACTACGAGAGGAAAAATCAAAGAACAATCAGTGTAAGCATAGAAATCGGACGCAGCTCAAGCCCAAGCCTTTTTGTCGTCAATATAATCTTTAACACTATAAAATGCTTTCTGACACAACTTACGTTTAATGAAGCATTTGAATTTATTCAGGCTCAGATCTTGAACCACCTCTGGAAGTCTATTGTAAAAATGTATACATTGGCATCTAAAAGAGCCACCTATTTTCTTGAGCCTTGTTGTAGGTACAATAAATTTGTGCTTGTTTCTAGTATTTATACTATGGACATCACTGTATTTTTTATACAATTTTATATTTTTATGAGCATACAAAAGATTTTCATAAATATATTGAGACGGCACGGTCAGTACATTAATTTCTTTAAATTTTTCTCTGAGAGAGTGTCTTGGACTTAATTTATAAATTGCACGAACAGCTCGTTTCTGCAAAACAAATATTGTCTGAATATCAGTGGCATTTCCCCACAACAGAATGCCGTACGACATTACGCTATGGAAATAGCCAAAGTACACTAAACGGGCCGTCTCAATATCAGTCAAATTACGAATTGTTCTAACTGCGTATGCAGCAGAACTTAGTTTTTTTGACAATTTTTCTATATGGGGACCCCATTGAAGCTTAGCATCCAGAGTTATACCCAAGAACACTGTGCTGTCTTCAGATTCCAATTCTTCGCCCTTTATCAACACTTTAGTTTTCACCTGCCTAACGTGAGGTAGAGTAAACTTAATGCATTTGGTTTTTTTCTCGTTTAAAAGTAAGTTATTAACATTAAACCAGTGGACTACTTTGGAGATCGCGCTATTTACATCATCAGTGACCTGCTGCTGACGTTTAAGTTTAAATAAAAGTGAAGTGTCATCTGCAAACAACACTATATCGTGATTATCCTTTATGAGGTACGGCAGGTCATTAATGTAAACAAGAAACAAAAAGGGACCAAGAATTGACCCCTGTGGGACTCCCATTGTTACTAAAGATCCGGATGATCTTTTTCCATTAACGTCAACGCTTTGAATTCTACCACTCAAGTAGGATGTAATAAGATCCAATGCAGAGTTCCTGATCCCGTAGTGGCGGAGTTTCCTGATTAACGTCTCGTGAAGAACGCAATCGAATGCCTTGGACAAATCACAAAAAATGCCCAAGGCATCGCATTTATCCTCCCATGCATTGTAGATATGACATAGAAGTTCAACACCGGCATCAGTAGTTGAACGACCCCTTGTAAAACCGAACTGTTTGCTATGTAATAATTTATGTTTATTAAAAAAACTTAGCATTTGGTTTAAAATTAATTTCTCAAAAATTTTACTAAAGGTAGGTAGTACAGAAATAGGTCTATAATTTGTGGGGTCTGATGTACTGCCTGATTTAAACAAAGGTATTATCTTACTATTTTTCATGAGATCAGGAAACTCTCCACAGTCAATACAAGTATTAAAGATAACCGCTAGAGTGGGTGCCACAATATCAATAATAGACTTCGCAACTTCCACCGAATGACCCCATAGGTCAGCAGTCTTTTTTATATTGAGAGTGTGAAAGATTTTAATTATATCTTTACTGGTAACATACTCAAAGTGAAATTCCGAATTACAAACATTAACATTTTCTTTAAGCAAAGACTCAGCAACAGAAGGTGATGAGTTTAGGGATTTAGTAGTTAAAACAGGAATATCCGAAAAGAAATTTTCAAACACCTCAGCGACTTGCGAGTCTGATTTTATTATGTTGCCATTAACAGTCAGGCTATAGTCAGTATTTCTATCACTGGACCTTCCCGTTTCACTATTAATAATTTTCCAAGTCGTTTTAATTACATTACTACTGTTTTTTATCTTTGAACTCAGGTAACGTGACTTGGCCATATAGCAAACTTGTTTAAATAATTTTGAGTATTTTCTAACATACAAATTAAATTCAACAGTGTTAATATAAGTAACTATTCGATAACTGTAATACCAACTAACGACACGTGTTAACGTGAAAATTACGATACATGTTAACATAATGTGGGATCCAGCGCTACTTTACTGCACTACATCTGTATTTTTTAATATATGTTGTATAATTTTTGTTTGTGGTGCTTGAGCTGTTATGAAAATGGGTCTAAATAAATTTCTCTATTTATTTAAAAATTGCGGATTTTTCGTTCCACTTTTTTATAGTTGTTTATGTACTTACGTTGAGTGTATTATAATTTGTGGTTCCAGTGATATTTATTTTAGAAAGAAGTATGTATATTGTATGTGTTTCAATAAAGGAACTTACATCTAAACTGGAATGTGAAATATCGATCAAAACGCGGTCCGACGGAGACAGTTTCACAGTAACCCTCTGTCCTTGTTGTGTAGGGTGACTATTATAATGGATTTATAAGGACTGTACGTAAAATATTTTTTTTCACTTATTATTGAAATAAAATATTATTTTTCATATATTACCCGAGTTTTAATAAGAGACTTATGCAAGTTCACATTCCAGTTTAGATATAATTTCCTTGGTTTCAATATATTCTTATACCTAATTATTGTTTGAGAATTGTTATGATTTCATGTATTTAATATTTGTATGACCTACAAGCAGTTGTTCCGGGTCTGGATGTTTGTGTATGTGAGTTTATATGTTTGTAATCGCACTCACGATACAGGAGAAATATCTATTGTGACACAACGGTTAAAAAAATAGAAGTATTAATTTTTGTGTCCTTTACTTTTTACACGCTGTCTACATTTCAGTATCCATTGTTCCATCGCTAAGGAAGAGATTTCTTATGTAATAAGCATCAACTGTGTATTGTTTTTCTGTCCCGTTTTTTCTTGTACTGTTATCTCTGTGTATATAAAATAAATGTGTGTGTGAGTGCAAGAGCACGAGTAGTAGCGTCCGAGTCAAAGAATTTGTTGGATGACTGTGTGTACTTTACAGAGTGGTGCTGATAATACGACAATAATTAAAAACACTAACAATGCTGATTCATAGGAATAATCCTAAACCATAGAAAAATACTTAGCATCAAAAATAAAAACTAAAAAAAAGAAAATTTCAAACAAACTAAATCGCATCAAATTTGAAACGAAATAGAACATCCTTTAAAATATCGGTTCACTGAACCCCGATCGGCGGCAGCGCGGTCCTGTATCGACTTGCTTCTTTTAGCGCCATTATTATTAATGTTTAGTACCGCTTGATGCGGCGGTCATCAACCTGTAAGCGCTTCCTTATCAACTTGTACATCATGTAGAAAATATGAAAAATGAAAAATAATTTCGTGTGACTAAACTAATGGATATATTTATGTGATTTTTCATGGGTGGACTGAGAATGTGTTGAGGTACACGATGTTTAATTTATTGTCGTATTGTCATCACCAGCTTGTATAATGATGCTAGCAGTCTTACATACATAATCAACCTATAATCTTTTCTCTCCTGTGATACAGGTGACACAAGAGAGAGTGGGCCATAATCTACCACATGAGCTCAATGAGGGTTGGCAGATGTCACATGTCCTCAAACAGTTTCTTTTATAACTTGCCGGTTTCCTCCGCTTTTTTGAGAGCAGTGGTACACAATGAAATGAAATAAAATGAAATGAAATCGTTTATTAAGCAAGTAGGATCACCGATCACTTTTACACGTCAAGTTTTTTTTTTTTTTTTTAACTAGATGAAGCCGGCATTTCCTAACTGACTACCTCTGAGAAGAAATAGCCGAAACAAACTCAGGGATCATCGTCTTTTTTCAAGTCCAGACATTAAAAATGAGAATGTTTACAATAATTTACCTTATAATTACGCATATTGCTTAATAACAATGCTTAACAGAGCGAGCAGCTCAGTCCCAAGCTTTTTTGTCTTCTAAATAATCTGTGATTTTATAATACCCCTATTGGCAAAGTTTATGCAATAAAGCATCTGACGGGGTTTGAACCTAGGATCTTCAAATTGTAAGTGGCGGCGAGTAGCACTAGGACACTGCTTCTCTCACATCATTGGTCTGGTTAGCAAATTAAAGCTCACGTCGCTACGAGAAGTGGAAATACTATACAATAAATAGTATTGCAACTTTTTATGACATTTACCTTTCTGTAACCATTCAAATAGCAATTATACGGGAAACGGCCAGCCCTACACGGCAATTACAGTATAGCCATGATGCTCGCTCTAATAAATACGCGAATTCAACGCACAAAACGTCCCGGTTGTCTAAAATTAATTTTATGTTTTTTTATTTTTCTCTTTTGCGAAATGGCACCCGGACCGACATACTGATGTTTACGTAATGTTGACGCGTGGCGGTTTAGGGTTAAGCTTTTATGACTGTTTGGGGGTCAGTTTTTGAGGGTTGGTTAAGCGGTTGGGACTGTATGCGAGCCGTTAAAAGTACATAAGGCAAATGTTGATACGATCATACAAATGTAGATAGATAAAATATTAGTCAATTAGGTAAGAGTAGTTTTTTTTTTTGTTAGAAAATCATTTAATGACTCGCTCTCGGCAGTACGAGTGGGCGTGTCAGAATTTTACTGACTAAAACCTCCTTCACTTGCCTGTGTGCTAGGGCCACTGTATCTCCTTCAAATAACCCACAACAGCTGTTAGTCTTACTAGACTTACCCATGTTCTGAATATTACGTGTGTGTGTATGTGTGTTCGGCTACATTCATGAGATATATATAAATATATATATATGTCGGAGACAGCGACGGCAGAGCGGTAGGGTCGATAGCATCTTGGTGTGGTGGTACAGGTTTCATTTCGTAGGTCAGGTTTGAATTGAAGCACGACGTGTAGATATACCCTCCAATCTTCATAATAACTATTTGAATAGGCAAACCGACAGTTTCGGTTCGGAGATGTGCCTTGGTCCGCGTCTCGATGCAAAGTAACCGTTCGACGAACCTCACTTTCCAAAGCGACTCTGTCCATGTGCCGCCATCACAAAATAACGTCACAAGCGTTTGCCCCTCTACTACGTAAATCAAATCAGCAACTTCTATTAAAATTATATCGACGATCTCCGACACGGCCAGCCTGACGATTTGCACGTCCTCGTGCATCATCATCATAATCATCATCATCCCAGCGCCAATCCAAGTCGCATCCGAAGCTCCCTCAGCCCCGGATTCCGGGATCCGCTTCACCAGGCCAACCGCCGATTCCGGCCAAACTTCGACATTTCCCGTTGCACGTCCTCGTGCTTGTCTGTAACAAATTAAAAAAAACACAGAAAACCGACTTAGAAGCATTTTTGAGAGCTCGGCCAACCTGACCGTCACACGTCACGTTTAGTTAGAATGACTATTAGAAAACCAAACAAGCTTAATCATTTTAACAACTTAAACGCAAGAGCTTCCTTCAAGCCTCATAATTATCAAAATTCAAAAAGAAAACAAAAGGTTCCTCCAAGCCTCATAATTATCACATCAAAATCATAATCATAATTGTCAAAAAGAAAACACATCATCGCCCAGCTACCACAGTAGCTAGTGACAACTCGTTATTGACCTGACCATATCGTTATCACCTCATGTGATACGACCAACTTAAGAGTCCGCAACTCCCAGGTCAATACACGACTGTACAACTAATAGTCTCCTTTGAGATCCTGGTCCCCACCACACCACCATCTGCCCATCGTGCCCTGAACAACTCCTCACTGAGTTTCAGTCACGACTACAGACTAGTGCATGCAGTGCGACCATATCTACCTAGGTCCCCGCCACACCACTAGCTGCCCATCGCCCCCTGAACAACCCCTCACTGGGTTTCAGTTACGACTACAGACTAGTGCGTGCAGTGCGACCACATAGCCATGATACGTGTTCCATTTGCTGGCGGAGGCACCCTCCTCACCATCTTCTACATTATGAAATCTAACTCAGCAGACATTGGAAAAATCTTTCGTACCTATGCGATCGTGGGGTACTTATAAGTTCTGTTTCCAATCAACAATTTCAATAGGTAACGATCGCCATTATCGCCATCAAACAACTCACCAATATTAAATTTCATTACTTTAGCTCACTTCTATCAAATTTGTATTTTTCGTAAATAGCACTCATTTCTATGTTCGTTACCGCTTGTTCTCTTGAGAAGATTTAATAGTCTAGCCACACATACTATCAGAAACTCAAGTGAGCTTGTAACTATAGGCCACAGTGAACTTTAGTTTTGAATTAAAGACAAACCAGACATCATAATTTTAAAACTTTGATTTAAAATTTCTCAGCCCATTATAACAAAGAATACGGGTAGGACAAGAAATAAAATTTGCAAATAACTCTTATTATCATGTGTCAAAGAAATTGTTCAGTACACAAAACACTGGCAGATTTTTTTTTTTTTTTTGATATGGCATCTCGTAGTTGACCTTGAGAGGCCGTGACTACTTAACCGGTCTTTCCTGTGGATGCCTTAAATGAATTTAAAGCCTCCAGCCAGGGCTACTAAAAACTAAGCGACTACGCACTAAGGGCACCCCCTATGGGGTACGAACCTCGGCTTAGGGCGTCGCTGGAGAGAACAGCAAGGGATGGCTGGATCGAATTTTTATTTTTATTTTGGTTTGATGACCGCGGCGTTTCCTAGTACTAGCTCTGAGAAGAAACGTCCGAAACAAACTCAAAGGTCATGGTTGGGAAGTTATGGTTACTGGCTCAGCTACGGCGCGGGCTGGCCTTCATCGGACGAGCCACTGGCACTGGCAGAACCTTGTACACTGAATATATACTGACGCGTGTGTACCAATGAAATTACAGATTGCTTAACAAGAGAACATTCGGCCACGGAATCAAAACAAAAATAGTACGACTCACCGGATTATGGCAATTTCCCACAAACACCCGCCACCCGGCAGCTGTTAACCGTTACACACCAGACATCTCTGAGCTCTCATAAAACCCCATTACGTTACCTCAAACGTTTTGGGTACTTTGAAACCTTCTCATCGCCTGCAGAGTAGAGGCTCAAGTCTTGAAACCTTGGGCGTTCCGCAAAGCGCACGCAGCTCCGGCTGCGCCGCACGCAGCTCCAGCAGCGCCGCACGCAGCTTCAGCAGCGCCGCACGCAGCCTACAGCAGTGCCACATGCCATTGATGTGATTCACCACGCAGCTAATAGCGCACTCCGCAAGCGCACCTTGCATGCTCCGCAAGCGCACCTCGCGCGCCAAGCAACAGCCAGCACTGTCGCTCGCCAAGCAATAGCCAGCACTATCGCTCGCCAAGCATCAGCCAGCACTGTCGCGCGCCAAGCAACAGCCAGCACTGTCGCGCGCCAAGCAACAGCCAGCACTGTCGCGCGCCAAGCAACAGCCAGCACTGTCGCGCGCCAAGCAACAGCCAGCACTGTCGCGCGCCAAACAACAGCCAGCACTGTTGCGCGCCAAGCATCAGCCAGCATTTCACGCCTGCAGCGCACTCTTGCAGCGGACCATCACGCGGAGCGATCTCTGCGCCAGCAATTGAGCGCACCTCATAACTTGACGTTCACTTCCAGCCTCACTGCCAGTACATCCAGCATTTACAGAAGGTCATACAAAGGCAATGAACAATTACCACACAAGTACTATAAAAATATTGGCAGAAAGTGACTGTTATTCTGTTCCTTGATTTATAACGAGATTGTGAGCAGTGTAGTTCTTTATCCAACTTCTGATGTCGGAGACAGCGACGGCAGAGCGGTAGGGTCGATAGCATCTTGGTGTGGTGGTACAGGTTTCATTTCGTAGGTCAGGTTTGAATTGAAGCACGACGTGTAGATATACCCTCCAATCTTCATAATAACTATTTGAATAGGCAAACCGACAGTTTCGGTTCGGAGATGTGCCTTGGTCCGCGTCTCGATGCAAAGTAACCGTTCGACGAACCTCACTTTCCAAAGCGACTCTGTCCATGTGCCGCCATCACAAAATAACGTCACAAGCGTTTGCCCCTCTACTACGTAAATCAAATCAGCAACTTCTATTAAAATTATATCGACGATCTCCGACATATATATATTCATTTCAATATATCTCGATGTACACGATGGGGGTAGGTCAAAGAAGGGAATTGAAAAGTACTTGATTTTCATTTTCAAGCAATTTGTATATTTTTCCCCTGTCCAGAAAAGCTTCAAAAAGATGTCTTATTTGTGTAAGGGTCCAACAGGGGAGTACCACTTTTGACACTTATCATTAATGCAATAAAGTTCAAAACTGGTAATACACTTTTGACCCTTACTGTATATTCATAAAGTGGGAAGGAAGTTATGATATACCGACAAAAAAAGCCTTTGTGAAATAAAATATAATTATGATGGTCCTCTAAAATGCCTGCCTTTGTCTACTTACTACAAGTTTCCTCATGAATTCAGCGTTTTGAAAGGAGTGCAAAACGCCTGTATTGATTCGAACCATCGATTCGCAATTCGCAGCTGCAACCACTGGACCACTGCTACTCCAATTAATAACGAACTGGCTATTATTACCTACACATCCGAGAGGAATAAAAAAGTTCACACAAAAAATAAGGAAACCATACGCAAATTATAACGGAAAAAATTCCGCAATTGTTGTTAATAATTGTGAGAGTCGTTTGATTCTCACAAGTTGACATCTGCCATCTTCCTGGTACAAAACGCTTCCTTAATGTTGAATTGGCGACGGTTGTCTTGTTAGAGAAATCGAGACTAAATGAACTATCTAACTCGTGGGCAAATAGATAATAACGGTCACATAGGTCGATGGCAGTTTTAGTGCTAAGCATCCCGCATTTGGTCTGTGGATGATTGACTGCTCACTGCATATCAAGATCCCTTCTTACCTCGAAAAGCATGCTAAGCCCAGGCTAAGTCCAGACTAAAGAAAACATAAATAAAATAGAATATAGGTGGTAGGCCATAACATCGGCCGCCGGCAGAAGTTACCACCCACCAGACAAAGTCTTGCCGCCAAGCGATTCGTCGTGTTCCGGTATGATGTCTGGTGAAGCCGTACGGAGGACGGGTCTGAGCAGTTGTGTTACGATGTGTGCCGGGTACGATGCGCCTAATGTTGTTGTGTTGGGAGTTTGGTCGTGGAGGGTCTTCAGATCAATCTCCCTTTGGCGCAGCATCGTTGTTCGTGTTGTTGGGTTTAACATTGCATCACCTCGCTCAACTGCCGTCTTCCTTCCTATTCTTATTATTCATAAACTAGCGCGCTTTACCATCAACGATCGCATCGCTGCTTACCATCAGGCGGGATTGCGGTCAAGCGATAGTTTATAATTATTAAAAAAAAAAGTATTACTTAAAAATTTTAATAAAATTATATTTAAAGAAAACTGGCCAAGATCGTGTCGGCCATCTCTTTTGTTTTTTTTTTTTTTTGTTTTGGATGAGAAATTATCAAATTACCTCTTCATAAGTCTAACACGGAAGGGCGTGTCAGACTCTTATTGACCAAAACCCACCCGTGTTTCTTCACTTGCCTATGCGCCAGGGCCGGTTTCTTTTTTAACCATCCCGCAACTCTGATCCAGGAAGCATCGGTCTTTGTGGACCTTGTCACGATAAACTGACATCTCTTTGAAGCCCGCGCCTACTGTGGCCGGGGGTTCGATGTTGTCTCTCGACCATGAAGTCTCCTGCGGCGGCTAGAGGCATGAGGACGCTGGGATTCCCGCTCCCTCACGCGCTCCTCCTCCTCGTTTACCAGTACTACTGCTTCGCAGAAGGAGGTGTCGGCCTGCCATGCACTCTCGCTCTGGACCATGGCCTGGACCAGGGCCGGACGCGAGCGAGATATCGCCGCCGATCGCCGCCACGAGAACACGGTAGTACTTTACCCAAGCCAGGCAGACCTCCACCGTATGGTCCACCGTGTCCTCAGCTCTGTCCACCGTGCCGTGATTTCTCTTGGCAGCGGAGTTGTGCCCCAGCGTTTTGCCTCCTCTCGATTCTCCCACATGTGGACGAGGCCAGCAAGGAGGCTCGCCGCCTCAGCGGAGACCAGACGAACGGCCATGAACCGCTGGTACGCAGTCAGGTATCGGGCTGGTCGCTTCCTTAGCGACCGCGCCCACACCGGTGCTTTGTAAAGGGCCATGGACCGCACGGCCCCCTCGTAGAGCCTTCGGCAGGAGGCGTTTGGTCCTACCACCTATTAAATAGAACAAACGCGAGGGAAATTTTTACGGAAAAAACGGCGTGCGTCCGACCTCGATGACGTCTCAGCGGACACCGACCATAGTGAGCTCTTGAACCCTAAATTTTGCATATGATTGTTCCTAAAAAAATATGGAAAGGAAATTATAAAATATGTTTTCAGCAAGCTCTAATGCTCAAGCTCTAGTCGTGGTGGCCTAGTGGTTAAAACACCAGCCTCTCAAGTATGAGTGCGCGGGTTCGATTCCAGGTCAGGCAACTAAGGTAGGTCAGGGTCAGGGTAGGCAGGTCAGGTAACTTTTCTAAAGTTATATGTACTTTCTAAGTATATTTTGGACATCAATGGCTGAAGGCGAAGGAAAACATATTGAGGAATCCTGGACTTTAAGTCTGAAATCGCCAATCGGTATTGAGCAAGCGTGGTGATTACGCTCAATCCTTTTCTGTATGAGAGGAGACCTGTGCCCAGCAGTGGGACGATAAAAAATTTGTTGATGATGATGATGAAGCTCTAAACAATAATATTGCTTATCTTTTGGTATAATTTTTACATGGCATAACTATGTAATTTCTTCAGGGTACACTTTCTAAACAGCGATTTAATGTTAATTTTATGATTATTTTTTTAACAAACCAATTATAAAAATTCACATTTATATCTTCACACAGCGCTAAACAACATGCTCAACTTTCGTAAAATATTTCCTTTTTAAGCAAAATTTCAATTTTCCTAGATTTACAGAGGTTTTAAAAAGTGCAAAAGTAGTACAACCTCGCCTAATAACCTACGCAATTAACCTTAACTTTTCATCAATGGTCTATGTGGAATAGATACCACAATTTTGCCAATAACACCTGTAACAAATTATAGAAATTCTTTGAAAATTTTATTTTGGAATAATTGCGGATATCACCGAATATCACAGTCACACACACCGGATATCACAGTTGAAAAAGGCGGCTGCGTGAACCGTCTATAAGGGAGGTTTGAAGCAAAGTCATGATGTGGCCACTATACTGCGATATATCAATGTTCTTTACGAATTATTTACTGAATGCACTTTTTACTACATAAATCACACGCTTTTATTTAGTATACGACGCTATAAATAATTTTAAAGACCAATCAAAAATGCACGTAACACTCATCATAGCTTCCCCGTCAAAACTCTACGGAATACCTAATTACATAGATATATTCACTTTAGAATTGTTGACAGACGCTTTGGTGACAGAAGCTTTCTTAAAAAGATGCCATGATTAATTTGGTGACATCACGATCTTTAACCTTTATGAGGAAAACATGCTAGGTTATGAAGTTCTCGCTTCATACCCATCACCGTAGTGATTTGTGATAAGAAGTGAGCTAATAGTCCTATCCATAGCATCAGACAGAATCGTGGCTCAGAACAAGCTTACTTCCTCAACGTTTTCACGGTCATATTTGTACGGAATCGAAGAGCTGGTTATTCTAGGAACACGAATTGTCTTAAGTATGAGCATTGGACCGTTTTTCTCTTTGGTCATACTAAGTATGGTGCTTTGACATTACATTATCAATATTACATATTACTATTGTTAACTTTGTTTTATTACTTTAAATATAATTTAATAGTCGTTTAATTTTTAGGAATCTTCAATTATAATTTGCAGTCATATTATGCAGTCGTGGTAGCCTAGTGGTTAAAACAACAGCCTCTAAAGTATGAGTGTGTGGGTCCTATTCCAGGTCAGGCACGTACCAATGAAACTTTCTAAGTTATATGTACTTTCGAAGTGTATCTTGGACACCCATGACATGATGACAAGGTCAAGGAAAACTTCTTGAGGACATCTAAACTTGTATGTCTGAAATCGCTAACCCGCATTGAGAAAGCGTGGTAATTACGTTCAATCCTTCTCTGGATTATATTATATATACTATTACTAGCTGACCCGGCAAACTTTGTTTTGCCATATAAATAATAAAAAAAATTTAGGGGTGGACTACCCCTAACATTTAGGGGGATGAAAAATAGATGTTGGCCGATTCTCATAGATCGGTAATATTTTGTGCTTATCCGGTGATAAGCACAAAAAATTTCATCAAAATCGGTCGAGCCGTTTCGGAGGAGTTTAAGTTCGAACACCGTGACACGAGAATTTTATATATTAGATTATATACACCTGTACCCACAGTGGGACCATAAAAAGGTCGATGATGAATTCTAATTTCCTATGCCTATTTCTACTGATATTTGTATGACGCTAACAGCGCTGAATTAGAGAATGAGCTTTTATGAACTTTTTTTTAAGTACGATAATTGGCCTTCTAATGACATTCATTTACATTCTAAATAAACCAAAACATCACTATCTAAACAAAGGAAGACAGTCCCAACAGAAATCCGCCTAATCCGTCTTACTTTAGAAAAATACCGCGATATTCAATATCAATTAGTTAGACAGATAACAGTGTTAGCAGACCCATAAAAATCATGCCATGACGCGTCACCAAGTCAACGTTGTCGCATTTTTCAACTGTACTAATTATTTCACTATCCACTGAAAAGTTGAAACGCCTGTTAAAAAAGTCTGAGCAAAGAAACGCAGCGGTGTAAAAAGTGACTCCGGAAAAAACTAAGATATTTCAAAAGGAATGTCAACACAATAGGCAGTTGAAAACGCGATTTGGTCACGCGAGGATTGACATGCAAAAGATTCTCACCTTTCTGTATCATAGAATAAGCTAGAGTTTCCTTTGTATTTTCTCTTGAACAAAGCTCCTTTTAAATTCAAATCTGAACAATGACATCCAACTGTTATAATGACAAATTACGATGAATATAGTGCACGAACTGAAATCCTCAAAATAATTAACATTGATTTTTTCGGCTGATTGTGTTTGAGCAGGCGCTTGTGTACAGGTTGACAAAACTTCCGTAGAAAATAAAAAGGTAGGTAGATACAAAACGTCGTATTAATGAAATGTTAGACATACTTACTCGCACGTCTATAACTCACTTTAGAAAATATAGTTAATTGTATAAAACACTAAAGTAATTAACATAACCTACAAGATAAAGAACTTTAACTTAAATTATTTATCATAATTAGGTCAGCCAGTTTTTTTCTTTTAAATTTAAACTAGGGCTAGACCGCAATCCTGCCTGATGGTAAGCAGTGATGTAATGGTTGATGATAAAGCGCGCTAGTTTATTAAGAGCCTATTCAATCAGAAAAACTGAGTGAATGGGAAGGAAGAGGGCAGTTGAGCGAGGTGATGCAATGTTGAGCAACACGACCAACGATGCTGCGCCAGAGAAAGGTTAATCTGGAGACCCTCCACGACCAAACTCCCGACACAACAACATTTGGCGCATCGTACCTCGCACATCATACTTCGCAACACAACTGCTCAAACCCGTCCTCCGTACGGCCTAATCAGACAACACGACGAATCACAAGTCGCGAAAGTCATGCCTATTATCAATACAGCAAAAAAAAAAATGTAGGTAAGTACCTAAACAAAAAATTACTACCTAAAAACCCCAAGCATAAAGGGCTTGACAGCTTACACATTTATGCATTGCTGGGTTCTATTCATAAACAAAAAATAAAAAATCTTTTTTTTACAAAAAAAAAAAAAACAACCGACTTCCAAAAACACTATAAGGTGAAAAAGAAATAATTTCAGAACTCTGTGTCTTTAGTTATTGTATATTAGTTTTTGACTTATTTTACACTTTTTAGTTGTGAAAAGTACTGTTCAGCTGCATCCGGTTAGACTGGATGCTGACGCTAAAATACTTAATGAAAAAACTTACAAATGCACTGGTTGCCCCTATGATTTTTGAAAGTTCCCCTTGATTTCTCTGGTCTTCCACCTTCAAACCCTGATGTCCTTATCATGGGACCACCTTGGGAATGTCTTCTTTCCAACAGAAAAAGAATTATCAAAATCGGTTCATAAACGACGAAGTTATCCGCGAACAAACATAAAAAAGCATATATACGGTCGAATTGAGTAACAGCCTCCTTTTTGAAGTCGGTTAATAATCATAATCCAAAATTATTTATTCAAATTAGGCTGAGAATTAGTACTTTTTGAACGTCAATATTACCTAATGACATTACCTTAAAACGCCCGCCCTTCGTCACTTCCCAGTGCTTTCGCTGGGAAGAAGAAGTGGCGGTACAAACTCTCCAGCAACACAGTATGTTAATTTAAAAAAAAAACACATGTTGTACGCGCCCCAGTACAGCACGTACATTTACCGCGATCAGTCACGGCTTACACAAATCTCCGACCACACTCCACAACAAAACTAAGGAACTTACCTCGGACACCGTGTGTTCCGTCGTGGGATGAAATACCGGAGAGCCGGCGCGCGCGCCGACTTACAACGCTGTCCGATGACTTCCAACACACCAATTGTCCAATACCAGTAGACATAAAAGTTCCTCCATGAGGACAACCAAAGCTCACCGACATTTAACAGCGTCAACTCACGCCCGACCAACAATCAGCAATGAAACCACGTTTCAGATTCAATTTAAATGGCGGCACTGTTACGGTTTATAATCCAAGTAAATACTTCAAACACACGGGCAACAAAACGCGAGAACTGTCCAAAACCGCGGCCCGGGACTATATTTCCCGAAAATCAATCGTCAAAACGCACCCCGCGTGCGCGATGATTTTCTCAAGACTTCTCGAAACGTTCTGCTCCCCGCGCGCCACCGACCACACCCCAGATTATAATACATTACGCTCGCCCGTACCGGTCGCGCCATCTATCAAACAATCTTCGAACTAACAATCGGACCGACCGCTAAACGAGCGTGAACACATGTCTTTTTACAACACTATTCCTACATATAAACAAAATATTAAATTAAATTATTTACCACGTGACAGTTAGACACACCAAAATACCAGCACAACCAAATCTCATCATCAACATGATCATTTCAGCCGAAAGACATCCACTGTTGGACATAGGCCTTCACCAAGGTTCTCCACGATGACCGGTCCTGCGCCTCCCGCATCCAGCGTTTTCCCGCGACCTTCACCAGGTCGTCGATCCACCTTGTCGGGGGCCTACTCACGCTACATCTTCCGATGCGTGGTCGCCACTCGAGAACCCGTCGGCCCCATCGGGCATCGATCCTACGGGCAATGTGTCCAGCCCACTGCCACTTTAGTGTTGCAATTCTTCGGGCTATGTCGGTTACTCTCGTTCTTCTGCAGATCTCCTCATTCCTGATTCGATCGTGCAGTGAAACCCCAAGCATAGCCCTCTCCATTGCCCTTTGAGTGACTTTGAGCCTTCTTATAAGGCCCATTCCAAATCTATAAAAATGGAAATGTAATAAGGGCTTGACAGCTTACATATTTTATTGTAAAAGATAGACTATAAAATTCAACTGATGTGAACTATACTTGTGGCAAATACAAACTAACAACAAAACTACTAATTCTCCAATTCCAAACACATAGCACATAGTATTGAACCAATAAATGAAACTCAGCCTTTTGCAGCAAGAAAATTGGAATTCAACGCAAAGAGTGTAGGTACATTGAAACACTGCTGTTTCTAAGCTAACAAGAAACTCCAGTCTCGAATTATAAACTTGTCTTGCTTGAAAAGCATGTAATTCTCTTGCGCAGAATTGCTTGTGGATTGTGTTCCTGAATATATTTTTAAAGCAACATGTGTAGAACAAACAGTTTTAAAGGCAGTTTGAACCACAGAGTTTACTTTATTTAAAGTATTTCTTTTACAGTACGACCGATGAGTGAATGTGTATCTGACACATGTCATTTAAAAGGCGCGTGACTGTCGCCAATCCGCACTAGGCAGGCATGGTCAATTATGGCCTCCTTCTTCACACAACGACTCTGTATTGTAACTGTGGGAACATTATATGCTGGTTATCCACAAGCTGGTTAAAACACCAGCCTCTGTAGCATACATACTCGTATGTGCGGGTTCGATTCCAGGTCAGACAAGTACCATTGTAACTTTTTCAAAGTTATATGTACTTTGTAAGTATATCTTGGACACCAATGACTAATTATAAGGTGACGGAAAACATCTTGAGGAAATCTGGACTTTATAAGTCTGAAATCGCAAACCCGCATTGAGCAAGCGTGGTGATTACGCTCAATCCTTCTCTGTATGAGAGGAGACCTGTGCCCAGCAGTGGGACGATAAAAAGGTTGATGATGATGATCCATAAGCTAGCCCCGAAAACCTTTCAAATTTATTTTTTTATGTATTGACTAAATATTAACATTTTGTCACCTTTTCCAAATCCTGTCTTTTTGATATTTTTGTGACGCCATTAACGTTTTAACTACGCGACACTCGTCGTATACGCTACCTAGAACAGTCAAATATTCCCAATCAACCTTGAACCTTAGTCCTTTAGAGATAAAGTTGAAAATCTATAGTAACAAAAAAAAATGACGTGTAAAAGTGATCAGTGATCCTACTTGCTTAATAAACGATTTTATTTCATTTCAAAGAAATCTGGTAGATGGTAGTAGGTTGATGTGCTGTCGTGTCTACATTACCGTGTCACATTTTAAGAATCAGGTCCTTTTATCTCTTTAGTCCTACAAAAGCGTCCATGCAACGAAGCCGACAGACGTGTCTTACCATTTTAATATGCTAATGTGTTTCTTTGAAGTCCTACGGTACCTCTGTTCGTGCATTCAAACCCTTGTTAACTCTCTGATTAATAAAGGTGTCTTTTATAACAACATGAAAAGAAGTTTCCTTTAAAAAGTACTTCGTTGTGGCGTGGTACGAAAAAAGTTTTTGTGTTTTGTTCAGGTAAATACTTTTTGCTGCATGGGTCATCATCATCATCTCAACGTTAATCCCAGTCGCATCCGTAGCTTTTCAGCTTTGGAGCCTAGGGTCCGCTTTACCAGTCTAACTGCTGAGTTTGGCTAAACTTCAATATTTTTCGTGAAGCGACTGCCGTCTGACCTCCACAACCCGAAGGCGATATCTAAGCATTGCAGTTAGACCAATTGTTAGATTTTTGAGGGTTCCAGCAACCCGTAACGACTGCCAATAGATGTTTGTATAGCAATTGGGACCAACGGCTTAACGTACTCTCCGAGGCTTTGCTCATGGGTACCTATAACCAAATGCCTCCCTGTATTTCATGATATAGCAATCAATAGGGTTATATGGGCTTTGAGAACTATATAATAGTTTGAATGCGGATAATTCTATAAATACATGCTTGTTAAAATCAAAATCAAAAGTCATTTTTTCAAATTAGAATGAGAATCAGCACTTTTTGAACGTTAATATTAGATAAGGCAGTCCCCCAAAACGCCCTTACAGCCTTACAGCCTTGCCCAGGACAGCTGTCTGTTCATTTAAAAAAAAAATACATGACTATATACAATACTAACACAGAAGATTGAATGACACTATCCAGCATAAGTCAGCTAGCCATTTCAATATTCTAGGAAAGCAAAAAAAAAACATACATGAAGAAGTGGTGAAGCCGTACGGAGGACGGGTCTTTAGCAGTTGTGTTGCGATGTGTGCCGGGTACGATGGGCCAAGTGTTGTTGTGTCGGGAGTTTGGTCGTGGAAGGTCTCCACATCAATCTCCCTCTGGCGCAGCATCGTTGGTCGTGTTGTTGGGTTTAACATTGCACCACCTCGCTCAACTGCCGCCTTCCTTCCTATTCACTAAGTTGTTTAAGTGAATGGGTTTAATAAACTAGCTTTACCATCACTGCTTTCCATCAGGCGGGATTGCAGTAAAGCGCTAGTATATAATTATTAAAAAAAAAAACAGCGCAGCAGTCGATTGCTCAACCAATGCACCAACCATCTCAACCCACTCTTTCCATTGCCCTTTGTGTGACTTTGAACCTTCGTATGAGGCCCATTGTGAGCGACCACGTTTCAATTCCGTATGTCATCACTAGCAACACCTAATTAGCACATTACATACTAATGTTCCCGACCAGTTGTTTGCGACACTCCCATACAATGTCGTTCGTTCTGTCCCCACACTACAATGTTATGGACGAATGAATATTTTAATTGAATTAACAACTTTGTTAAAATACCACATCGTTAAAAATGTGAAGTTGAATATTTACTGAATGGGTGCGTGTGACAAAATTATTGCGACAACGATTGTATTTATGCAGATGTCATCTTGAAGATAATTCTTTTCTTTTTTAATAAACATTGCCCCTGACTAGGAATTCCTCGTGTATCCTTGGTCGTGCGTTTACAAATATATAAAACTCATATACACAAACATTTAGAAACAGAACAACAAGTTTAAGGTCATTCAAATATTTGAATCGAACCCACGACACGCAGCACATCAGTCAATAGCTTGAGAACTGCCCTAATCGTGCTGTCATTGACTACAATAAACAGCACCCCAATGGCATAACATACTCCGCCCTATTCATACAGGCTGCTTAAAGTTAACTATTGATTAGCGATTCTTTCACCATACATTTTTGACCTTTTAACGTCACTTAACTTAAATCATCCTTTATGAATAAACACCACAGTGTTTAAGGGGTTTATCCATAAGCGATGACTAAAGTTAAATAATGTTAAAAGGTCAAAAATGTATGTTTAAAGAATCGCTAATCACTCGTTAACTTTAAGCAGCTTTTATGAATAAGGGGGACTATTATTATCAATTAGGGTAATTTTATTATTTTTTTTATTTTTATTTTATCATCGTCCTCCGTGGCGCAGCGGTCAACACCTGCCTGCGACGTGGAGGCCCCGGGTTCGATCCCCTGTCAGGTCATTGTGGAAAACGATCTTTTTCTGATTGGCCTGGGACTTGGATGTTTATCTATTATAAATATAGTATCGTTGAGTTAGTATCCCATAACAAAAGTTTCGAACTTGCTTTGGAGTTAGCTCAATCTGTGTGATTTGTCAGTATATATTTATTGTTAAACCCATTGCTAATCCATTGTTTCATATATATGAAAAATATGTCTGCTGAACATCGTAATTAACGCAATGAATGTCGTTCAACTGTCAGAATGACACCTATTGCTACTTACTCATAGTGTGTTAGGCAATTACCCTGCACGGCTAGGTACCTAATAGAATCTATGTTGCTATTTTAAAAGAACTTGATACAACTGAGTAGGTATCTTCATAAAGCTACCTAAGTGTGCTCTCTAACTCTTTAAGGAGTGGCTAGAGAGGCGCTACGACGCCCTCACCTTCCGCCTTTTTTTTTTCCTGGGTGGAAATCCTCATAGGATGCCCGCCGCCCTGGGGTGGGCGACGGAGTATGTCAGACTTTTACTGACTAAAACCACCCCGGTGTGTCTTCTATCACGAGCGCGCGTGGGGCCGCGGGAGTCTAAATTCTTCCACGGCCCCACACCCTCGTGCTGTCCCGGTTTGTCCGGGCCTCGTCTCCTGCACGAGGTAGTGGGGTTTTAAACTACCCCGTGCATCGCCTCGAAAGGCGCGCGCCGACACTCGCGTGCGCCTCCGCCTCGGGGTCCATCAATGGGGGCGGGGACTTCCCCATGTCCCTTGCCCCTGGACCCATTCATGGGGGGCGGAAGAGGGTGTTATCCGCCCTTCCTCGGCGCCCGGTGCGTCTTCTGCGGCCCGGGAAGGGAGTTGATATCTCCCTCTCCCGTTCCGCAGCTTCCTTCTGCGACATCACGTCCTCGCAGAAGGACACCACCGCGTCCCACGACTCTGAGCTGCCGACCATCCTCCGCACTACTGCCGGCAGCGTCAGGTCGCGTCCTACTTCATTTGTGAGGACACGGCGCTGCTCCTCCCAAGCTACACACTCGGAGAGCGTGTGCTGCTGTCTGCTGTCCTGTGCCTCACCTTCCGCCTGGTGCAGGTTCTCACCAAACATGGCTGTTTCGGGAGGTTACTGTTCCGTATAAGGCGATAGGAAACGCCAGGGTATCACCACTGTGGGGATCGCCCTGAGGACACAGTGGAGGTCTGCCCGGCTCGGGTAAAGCATCGCCGTTTGCTTGTGGCGGCGATCGGCGGCGATCTCTCGCGTCCGGTCGTGGTCCAGGCCATGGTCCTGAGGGAGAGTGCATGGCAGGCCATCACCTCCTTCTGCGAAGCAGTGATCAGTGAAGGGAACGGGAATCTCAGCGCCCTCACTGTCACTGCACCGACCATGTCGTTAAACTTAAGTCTATTGTTAGTTCATTAGGTCTTGGCTTTCAGCTATACCAACGCCAAGCTCGATAAAGAATAGAGGTAAACAAACCAATTTAGGGTTTTCACAACTCACTTTATATAAATCTCCTAATATTTACATGATTATTGCCTTTTATATGCTAACTATTTATTAACAACTGGTTTTCCGTCCCCGTGCTGTTCGGTGACATCGCGTTTTTTAAATTTTCCTCGGGAATATCATATTTTCTGGGATAAAAAGTTCCCTTTATTTAATGCGGACTTCTAACTTTACGTCTGCAAAATTTCAAAGCAATCGGTTCAGTAGTTACGGCGTGAAAGCGGAACAAACTAACAAACTCACTTTCCGATTTATAATAATTATTAAGTAAAGATTCCTATTGCAGCATATTTCAAAAGAATCACTAAAATAACATGCATATTAACTTGGTATTCCGAAAAACCATTAAAAAGTCGACATTAATTTTACGTGATAGCTCTACAGAAAAAGAAACATGGATTAGTACCAGGTACTTATCAAAGACATTTTGTGGAATTCAACCAATAATTTGAGACATTTGTCAATACGATTTTGCGTATTTTAATAACTTTCAAATCAACTGCATAACACATGCATTGTAATACTTTCAAGTATAAACTAAGTATAATATATAAGTAACAAAAATTTACCCTATTAGGAAATTAGCTTACATGTGTGTCATATTTCATTCAAATCGGTTAAGCGTTCTATGCAAATCATAAATATCTAAACATAAATAAACTGTTTACATTAGTAGGAATTAGGATTATTAATTTTATGAAAATCATCTATCTAGAAAAGGGTGGTATCTTTAAGGCGTTGTGGAGGCATGAAAAACAGAGAGTAAAGTTCACTCATCCTCCATAGAAAAGGAAGGATCCTCCGACCAAACGGGTGTTATGTCTGGCGGGCACTTGCCTAACGGTTGAAATTGGGAAGTTGTATATATGCTAGTTGCACGATAAACTCTGATTGCGAGAGGTAGAATTCGTGTGACGTCAGTATGACGCGTTGTTCCATGTGGTGTATGTAGGTACTGCTACATCATTCCCCCCGGAGACCGGAGGTCGATAGTAGGCTGAGTCTTGTATCTTGCGATTCTTGCCAGGCCAGCTGAGGTTCCAGTGAGTCGGAACCGGTTGCCGCGTAGTTCACGGTGAGTCGGAAATGTCTTCGGAGATTCCCCAGTGAGTCGAGGTGATGGCGCTGCGTTATACTCCAGTGCGTCCGTCGTCGTGTCGGTTGAGGCTGGCTGCTGCGTCGACCAGGAGAGAAGGCTCTGCTTGTTGATCATCCGAAAGTGCAGTGTGCTGTGCCGAGGTTGCTGATGAGGCTGAGGGTGATGACCAGGTATGCGCGGTCGCTTGCTGCTTGTGGTCAGGATACTCGTTGAAGCTGTGGGTGCTGGCTTGCTAAGTGATTCGCCGATGAAGCTTGCGGAAGTGATGATGATCACGTCAGGATCAACCGTGTGGAGGCATGAGGAACAGCGAGTAAAGTTCACTCATCCTCCATAGAAAAGGGAGGATCCTCCGACCAGTCGGGAGTTATGTCTGGCGGGCACTTGCCCAACGGTTGATATTGGCAAGTTGCTAATTGCACTGTAAACTCTGATTACGAGATGTAGAATTCTTGTGACGTCAGTATGACGCGTTGTTCCATGTGGCGTTTGTAGGTACCGCTAGAGCGTAAACAACTCGTTGCCTAGCAACGGCTTATTTACTTCTATTCTTTATCCAATTTGGCTTTTATATAGTATGCAATCTTTTTTATATTTGTTTTGGTTCAATAAACGTATTAATTTAAAACTTGCGGAAAAATATTCAAATTTTAACTTTTACATAATATTTTATAGGCTAATTTTTAAATAACTTAACAGGCAACACGATCTGGACGTCTAAGATGAACCCACTAACGAATAACATTTAATTGTGTTTTTACAAATAAACGCAACTTTGCTTTTTGGTATTACGGCTTAAATTAAGCTGATATTTGAATACCCTTCAAGTTTACACATTAAAATTACCGTTTTGACACAGTGTTGCCGTTACTGAAGACGTAAACAATTTTACATGCCAAATTTACACAAACAAAACAAAGTAGGTACATATAGGCTTGGAAGAATAAATTACAAAACTTCAGGAGACAGGTAAACATGAAAGAGTTGAAAAGTTAAATGAATGACTTGAGGGCTTATACTGATGTTGGTTACTTGATTCTGGTATTTGAAATGCTTTATATGGCTGGCGTGACCCACTGTGTTTATAGTTTCTAGAAAGACAGTATCGCAATAACGCAGGTATGCGAGCGCCCTTGCGGCGACTTACTAATAGACTACAGGCCCATGTCCAAAAATGGATGGGTCATATGAACCACCAGGTGACGTATATAGGACGATGTAAGAGCATAAAGTAATAAGATTCAGCTCTATGCCGTCACTTTTAAGCTGTCCAACTGAGTGCTGGTGAGAATTCAAAAGCGCAGGTAGAGTGAGTACCTCTTGGGTCATATATTTTTGTACGATCGAGTTCGATTTCGGGTCAGGAAAATACAAATGCAACTTTTCTAAAGTTATATGTACTTTCTAAGTATATCTTGGACACCAATGACTGAAGGTGAAGGAAAACATCTTAAGGAAATCTGGAATTTAAGTCTGAAATCGCCAACCCGCATTGAGCAAGCGTGGTGATTACGCTCAATCCTTCTCTGTATGAGAGGAGACCTGTGCCCAGCAGTGGGACGATAAAAAGGTTGATGGTTGATTGTGAACTCTCACTCATATTACAATAGCTACCAATGCTTGACAGTGGCAATAATAACTATTTGAAAACTACTTCTCAATTTGAACATTTGTTAATCTGGGATGGAATATCAGCTAGTGACCACTGGAAGTTATAATGACGCCATTTTGTTAGTAGATTACGAAACTTGCCAAAATCGATCATTATGAGATCACTGATCGCCCATTCCGACACCATTGTAATAGCAGACTAATATGACCGGCATGTTTATTTCCGAAATCCAAATCTAAAAAGTTAGCAGAAGTAATTTTTAGGGTTCCGTGGCCAAATGGCAAAAACCGGAACCCTTATAGATTCGTCATGTCATGAAAAAAGTTGGTCCCCCTCCCTCTAACGTCTACAATAAGAAACTGAAAAATCTAAAAAAAATATATGATATACATTACTATAAAAACTACTAACAAAAATTGTTTTGGACGAGATAGATCTAGTAAGTAGTTTATTTTTTAATACCGCGTAAATCGTAAACCGGTTAATATTTCCGCGTAATATTTCATAAAAATAACTTTATTTTCATAAATCAATGGTAAAGAAACCTTTGTGAGTCAGTCCTACACGCACTTGACCGGTTTTTAAAACTTGAAAACTACGAAATATGACACTAAAATGCGACGTCGCCAGATATGCTTAGTAAACGCTCTTAGGGTCGAATAGAATATTTTTGAGGGGTCATTTAGGAGTAACGGTATCTGTAAACGCCACAAACGTCTCATATTATATAACAAAGTATATATATTATGTACGTATATAATATAAATACTTATAACCCCTGTCCTGCCCTCGGCTATTTCACCCCAGAATCGAAACAAAGAAAACTTCAAACAGGGGTGAACAACTGTAATAATTTATCATCACAAGTAAGTAATTACATACTTTTTCAAGTACTGTAAAAAGACACTTTAATGTGTATTGCCTGGTGGGATTTCTCATTGATAAAGATGTGGGATTCCTAAGTAAGATAAGATATTGAGATTATTTTAACCAGTGTTATGGTTTAACAAGTGCACCCAAACGCATATGGTTCGATTCTGTAAGATTTTCGTGATAAAAAATATCCTATGTGTTTATGCCCGCTAAAATCCACATGAGTGCCAAATGTAATACTAATCTGTTCAGTAGTTTTTATGCGAAAGAGTAAACATTCAGACAAATGTACATCTTCACAACCTTTCTCATTCATAATATTAGGTATAGTAGGATAAGATGTAGTTTTTTTTTTTAACAATTTATAATATCCCGCCTGATGGTAAGCAGTGACGCAATCGTTGATGGTAAAGCTCATTAGTTTATTAAGAGCCTATTCACTATAGCCTTGAAGACACTTAAAGTGTAGTCTCGAGTTAAATCAGGGTCACCAATCAGCCTCTTCGCCCGCCTCTCCACTGAATCCAAAGTGGCCAGGTGACACTTAGCAGCACCAGCCCAAACGGACATGTCGTTTGTAAATCATTATAAGCTGCCCTGGTCAGAAGTACCGCCGATCCTTTGCGATAACGCCAAGTTTCCTGGCCACCTTGGCCTTGGACTCAATGACCCAAAGTTTAGGTAGAATAGGATATACCAGGCTTTTTTTCTGTGATAATAATCTAGTACTTGACCGCAATTAAACTCGCGGGCTAGTTTATTAAGAGCCCGTTCACTCAAAAAAATTGAGTAAATAGGAAGGAACACGGCAGTTGAGCGAGGTGCTGCAATGATAAACCCAACAACACCACCAACTGCTCAGACCCACCCACCAGACAAAGTCTTATCGCCAAGCGATTCGTCGTGTTCCGGCATGATATCTGGTGAAGCCGTAAGGAGGACGGATCTGTGCAGTTGGGTTGCAATGTGTGTCGAGTACATTGCGCCAATTATTGTTGTGTCGGGATATTGGTCGTGGAGGACCCAGACCAGACTCCAGATCCTCTGGCGCAGCATCGTTGATTATATGTATAAAAAAATATATACCTTTTCAATATGTACAATATTTAGTACATTATTTTGATACATCTCGTAGGGTTCAGCCTGCGTTTCACTGCAAACGCGGAAAAAAAATAATTATTTACGACATCACATTAGAAACCTCAAAAGTAACAGTATTTCTCCACTATTTAATGGGTGTTATTATACATATAAACCATCCTTTTTAATCACTCTTCCGGAGTTTTAAAGATTTAATCATAGGTACATAGGGATAAAAAAATCGACTTTATTTTATAATATGTAGTGATTCTCCTTATGTATCTCATTTTGAACTATTGCGAAACCTTAAACCATCCTAAAATCAATTTATCATGACCATCTTGGCCTTGCCTTAAATAGACGAACTACAATCACTTTTTGTTTTGATTCCACTCCTAAACAACAATAGATTTATATTGTTTTACAGTTTTAGGGTTCCGTACTAAATATGGAATGCCATGTGGGTGGGTGTCGTGGTGGCCTAGTAGTTAAAACACCAGCCTCTCAAGTATGAGTGTGCCGGTTTGATTTCAGGTCAGGCAAATACCAATGTAACTTTTCTAAGTTATATGTACATTCTTAGTATATCTTGGACACCAATGACTGATTAAAAGGTGAAGGAAAACATCTTGAAGAAACCTGGACTTTAAGTCTGAAATCGCCAACTCGCATTGAGCAAGCGTGATGATTACGCTCAATCCTTCTTTGTATGAGAGGAGACCTGTGCCCAGCAGTGGGACGATGAAAGTTTGATGATGATGATGATGTGAGTAGACGCATTTTTTTCTTTATTTTATGACTTCGCACGGTTTGTGCATTTAGCCAATGTCACTTAATGAATTGTTCATGTCGAAATAGACGGCCGCTTGATCCATCTTACGATGGAGGTTTGAGACAAAGTCATGATGTGGCCACTATGCTGTGATATTTCACTGTTCTTTATGAATTATTTACTGAATGCACTTTTTACTACATAAATCACGCACTTTTATTTAGTAAACAACACTATAAATAATTTTAAAAGTCCAATGAAAAATGAGCGTGACAGCTCAGCTTGACTTTCCCGCCAAAACTCTCGTAGTTTGCGTTTACCAACAGCGTTTGAAAAGAAATTGTATTAGTCACACTTTCGGATTTTAATTTAGTGTAACATAATAATGTGAGCTAAAAGGTTCCGTAGGGCGTTGATTAATGTTGGTTATTTGTTTTAAGTGTATGTGGGAATACTGTAACATTTAAGTGCAAAGTTCAAAATATTTTAAGTGAATTCGCACAGTTGGCACTCAGTAAAACTCTACCAGTGTGGGCAGTAATCCACCACGCAATCCCAGTGCCAGTTGGATGTTACATAATTATATTCGAGTTTTTAATAATGAGAAGCTAGTTTTCTCAAGATAGGCTTCTTCACTGGTTATGGATGATGTTTATTGATTAGATGTATACAGTATGTTAAGAAAACCCTGTTCGACCCATAAGGATAATAAAGGTTAGGTAAAGAAATGACCAAATATAATATAAAATTTTACGTAATCATCATAGTACCAATACAAATGAATTTTGAAATAATCTTTTTTTCCCGCGAATTAATTCCAACTTCCCCGAAATTTGGTAATTTTTAAAAAATGACAACACCGGTATTATTATGAGCGAATAGCGATGCGATCACGTGCCGCGTGCCCTGCCGCCCGCCGCCCGCGGAAGGGTGAGCGCACATTTATTAAGTTACCACTTTTTGCGAAATAATATTTATTTTTTTAGGGGGATTTTTATTTTTTAGTTTTAGCTCGGTTTTGTATCCATTAGTAGAATCAGTTATTGATACCTAACAACACCTTCACGGGTCGGACAGGGTTTTCTTAACATACTGTATATTTATTAGACAAGCATGATACATTTAATGTACATATTTATTATATAATCAATCTAAATAGTACACTGTAGGTTACCTACATTATTTCTCTCTCCTTCCTCTTAGTCATCATCTCAGCGTTAATCCCAGTCGCATCCGAAGCTTCTACAGCTTTGGAGTCTAGGGTCCGCTTTACCAGTCCAACTGCTGATTTTGGCTAAACTTCGATATTGTCGACTGCCGTCTGACCTTCACAACCCAAAGGCGATATCGAAGTATTGCAGTTAGACCAATTATTGAACTTTTAAGGGCTCCAACAACCCGTAACGACTGCCACTAGATGTTCATATGGCAACCGGGACCAACGGCTTAACGTGCTTTCCGAGACTGTCACTACTACCTTTTTTTTTCTTTTTTTTTTTCTTGACGCTGTGGAAATGCTTTTACGCACCATACCCTGAAGGGCGCGTGTGGGACTCGCCCAGGCAAAGGAGGGAATACCCACTAAAACGGCTTAACGTGCTTTCCGAGGCACGACCAGACCACTGCAAATGTTTATATATAAATATTTGCACTGCGCGGGGATCGAACCCGCGCCTCTTTGCGCAGCGGCTGAAGTTCGCTACCGCTACTCCACGGAGGCTGCCATTGCTACTGATAGTGTCTTAAGTAATTACGCTGTTGGACCAGATGATTGATTTCGGGAAATATATATTGCGTATTAGAAAATTGGCCCTATCCTTCTGATTTTATAAATGCGAAGGTTTGTTTGGATGTATGAATGGGTGGAAGTTTGTTACTCTCTCACTCAAAAAGTACTGAATAGATATAGATGAAATTTGGCACACACATGGTTTGTCACCAGGCCTAACATATAAGAAACTTTTTATTCTGATATTCTCATGGGAGCGAATACTAGGCAGGTGAAACCGCGAGAGACGACTAGTAAAACATAAGAGGAAATTGCGTTCATCCTACATTCTGTCCATAATGAAAGCTACATTATATGCAAATAAATATATTCTGGACTAATATATTGCATTCTGCCTTAAACATTGTCATAAATGAATAACACCTAACCATTTTCCTATTCCAAATAACGAGATCACAATAAAGAATAAAACTAATTCCATGTAACATTCACTTTATTTACGAAATCCTAGATGAAACAATAGGTCTTTAAACTCCATATAAGGGTTTATATTGCTGTTAAACGCATTCAATATTTCAAATTTGGAAACCAAGTCTGTTGCGCAAGCGACGAATGTGGCGCCGCCGTCGGCAATGTCATATTCTATAAGATTTCGCGATGAATTAGTATGGATACGATGACTATACATAATCGTATGTCAAGTAAAAGGTTGCAAAAAAAAAATACACAAAAATCAAAGCATTTATTTAAACTAACCAATTACAGACCTTTGAATTGTCAATGTAATACAGTCTAGGGTATAATTGTTTTATGAACTGATTAGGTTCTGATTGTTATTTATACAATATGTAAAGAAAACCCTGTCCGATCCGTA
Source organism: Sesamia inferens (assembly GCA_037179545.1). NCBI lineage: Eukaryota > Metazoa > Arthropoda > Insecta > Lepidoptera > Noctuidae > Sesamia > Sesamia inferens. Next base: position 10,054,776 of record CM073949.1, read on the forward strand.
AAGGTATTGTTAGGTATCAATAACTGATTCTACTAATAAATTCTACATTTTCCGACCTACTGCAACTCCTGAAAGCCAGAATCAACAGTGGAGACCGCCAGAAAAACGCCGAGCAATGAAGCTCGACGAGTCCCGGAGAAATGATTCAACTGTCTTGGTTCCCGCAACGAAATTAATCAGAAAAGAATAGCGGAGGAGTAAGAAAAAATATATTTTTTCCACTTCCCTCCATAACAAGCAGGAGATAGAATAGAACTTGGCCAATTGGCACAAAAGGACATTACAGCCACTGGGAGAAACCTAGATTGCCAAGCACCACGCAATTAAATTTGATTAAGTTAATGGGTCCTAAGTAGTTATGTGCTGTTACAATTGATTCCAATAATAGGTATGGCAAAAGCGCCTGAACGCACGGAAATTGGTTCTAGTTTCTACATGGTCCATATAATAAACGATTCCGGACGTAACTTGTACACTATCCAACATAATATTGCGTTCATTCTGCCAAAGAATACACTCCCACAAGATGTGATATGCGGACTGTTCAAATTCACAGTTCGATGTAGGACATTATAGCCACTGGGAGAAACCTAGATTGCCAAGCACCACGCAATTAAATTTGATTAAGTTAATGGGTCCTAAGTAGTTATGTGCTGTTACAATTGATTCCAATAATAGGTATGGCAAAAGCGCCTGAACGCACGGAAATTGGTTCTAGTTTCTACATGGTCCATATAATAAACGTTTCCGGACGTAACTTGTACACTATCCAACATAATATTGCGTTCATTCTGCCAAAGAATACACTCCCACAAAATGTGATGTGCGGACTGTTCAAATTCACAGTTCGGTGTAGAACATTGAAACAAAGGCTAAGGAACAAGTTTAAAAGAATACAGATTACTCTTAAAGTTGTCATGACCTTATTTGTTACATGTGCTATATACCTATGCTGTGATAATACATTATCCCAATATCATTATTACCTGAATTTACCGCGCACACTCTTCAAAAAGCACCCTATAGAATACCGATAGGCTGGCTAGCGCTGATTTTCAGCAACAAATATCTAAAGCCAAGACTTTAGAGATTAAATGCTGAAAATCAGCGCTGTTTTCGGTTTTCGTCCAAATTACAGCATTTTACTGAACAAAAACCTATTATTGTACAGATGTTATGCACAGCTTAAAACTGGCCTCATCTTCGTGACAGTGAATATCTTAATATCGAGCTGTAAGTGGTATGTATCTCATGAACCGTTATAGCTATTGTGTGCTGCGCTGCATTTCGCGGGTTCGATTCACGCACGGAATAAATATTTATGACATACAAGTTTTCCGGGTCGGGATGTTTGTGTATGTGAGTCTATATGTTTGTAAAACACAGGAGAAATTCCTAATGTGGAGCAAAGTATATTATATGAAAATATATATATGTTTATAATTTTTTATAGATAATGTAGTTGTGTTGCCGCTATATATGTAAACAATTACTGCACTAATTCTTTAATTTAATAATAATATCTAATTTAATAATAATGGTAATACGGCTATTTAGAATAAACGTCCTCTCCAAAAAAAGGTCATTAATCAAGAATATGTGGAAGGATAAACATTACCTAAATGTAGTTTCTTTACAGGTTAGTTCCGTGTATTATAATTGCATTGTGAAACTTAGATATACAAATAAATGTTAAAAATAAAAATTTTCTTCACAGAGCAACAACAAGTTTATTCATTCACCAAGTTATTGAAGATAATAGGTCTTATATATGTATATAGTAACAAAATACTAAATACAGAATATTTGTTTTTCATTAATTCAACATAAAATAATAACAACAAAGCAGAAGTCATATCCACACTAAGCACACTATAACAAACAAACAGTAATCTGACAGAGCCTTGTTAAATTTGCGTAGGAGTGAATATTTGGGTCGGCGCGTAGATCTCACTACCAAAACTTACGTAACTGACACACTAAAACTTATAAACATTCGTTTAAGCTGTAATTTGTAATCGAGAAATAATGGCTATTTAAAAGCTTTTAAAATCATTTGACTGCTGTGGTTATTAGAAAGCATCAATCAACTCAGGTTTTGGTAATCCACTGATAGCTATAGACTTCTCTCGATGTATGTTACAACACCCTGTATTCCTCCTTTCACATCCAGTTCACCCCAGTCACTTTCTTTAGGTCATCGGTCAACCTAGCAGGAGGCGTCCCACCCTATGCTTGTCGGTACGCGGTCTCCACTTCAGAACCTTTTTTTTAAATAATTATAAACTAAGCAGAGGTGCAATCGTTGAGCTCGCTAGTTTGATAAGATTACCTATTCAGTCAAAAAAACTGAGTGAATAGTAAGGAAGGCGCCAGTTGAGCGAGTTGATGCAATTTTAATCCCAACAACACTACCAACGATGCTGCGCCAGAGGGAGATTGATGTGGAGGTGCCATGACCAAACTCCCGACACAACAACATTTGGCGCATCCTACCCGATACACATCGCAACACAACTGCTCAGACCCGTCGTCCGAACGGATTCACCAGATATCACGACGAATCGCTTGGCGGCAAGACTTTGTCTGGTGGGTGGTAACTTCTGCCGGCAGACGATGTTATGGCCTACCACCAAAAGAGACCAACTTGTAACAGGTTCCAGCCCTCTTTCACTGATTTTAGGGCAGTGATGGTAAAATAAATTACAAACAGTAAAGCGTCTATTCTGGTGTGGCGACCGCGTTCCAGAAGACGTTGGAAGGCTTCAAAGTGGATCGACAACCTTCTAAAGGCATCAGGAACCCATTGGATGCGAGAAAAACGGAATAGAGTTGCTTGGGGTAAGCCTATGTCCAATAGAAGACATCTTTCGGCTAAAATGATGATGATGATGGCGAAAGCGCCTGTTTGGGATCAAACCTACGACCTTCACCTGGTAAGTCACTAGGTTACTACTGCACTTAACGCAATGTTAACACAAATAATGTAAATCACAACTTTATCTACAGCGTTATAACAATTTATCTTACCTCCAATAATCACAGAGGAACATTAATTACAACAAAATTTTCTTACTTCAGAAGTATTTTATCATTTAACCTTTCTCGAATTGGACAAAAACTTCCCGCCAGAGTTCCCTTATCGATTCCAGTCACAGACTTAATACAGCTACGTACGGAGAGGTTGGGACACTGGATGTGTTAAACTGTTTTAAATGGAATAAAAGTAATTTAGATACTGAAATTTCTTTTATTTCGCTTTGCCTTATTGATTTATGGAACGAGAAATTCATTGGGTAATCAGCAGCCCAATCGAAAAAATTATTAGTTAATCAACCCATTATCAGTAGCATAGCTTTCACTTTTCACAGTTCAACAACATAGCTTTATTTACATACTTGAGCAGACGATTTATTCAAAATATATAAAGAAAATGATAAGCAATAACCATCAAAATTATTCACTTCGAGATTGTCAGTTTCGCAGTGGTATGAATAACGCTTAATGCGCACTATGAATCATATTGAAGTCACTCAAATCCTGCATCGCGTAAGCAGGATTTACGGCAATTATCATAGTTGTCCCGCCAGACACAACACCAGTCTGGTCGAAGGATCCTCCCTTTTCTAGGATGGATGAGTAAAATTTTCACTTCCAAATTTGCAATCCTACAGTTTGTTACGTAATTATGGTGCTGGACCATTCTGAAAAACTTCAATAACTTCAAGTTCCGATTTAAAAATAAAAATTAAATCGGCCACAACATCGGCTGCTGGCAGAAGTTACCACCTACCAGACAAAGTCTTGTCGCCAAGCAATTCACCTTGTTCCGGCATGATGTCTGGTAAAGCCGTACGAAAGACGAGTCGGAGCAGTTGTGTTGCGATGTGTGTCGGGTATGATGCGCCAAGTGTTGTTGTGTCGGGAGCTTGGTCGTCGAGGATCTCCAGATCATTCTCCCTCTGGCACAGCATCGTCGATGTCGTGTCATTTGGCTTAACATTGCATCATCTCACTCTTGTGCCGTCTTCCTTGCTATTCACTCAGTTTTTTTGAGTGAATAGGCTCTTAATAAACTAGCGCGCTTTACCACCAACGATTGCATCACTGCTTGCCATCAGGTGGGATTGCAGTCAAGCACTAGTTTATAATTCAATATCATTCAATTCGAATAAAAACAAAAAAGAAAGATATTTTAAGCTACATAAGATATCAATCGTATAAGTATCATTTTCGTTTTTAAAGGACTATCAAATTTACCACTTCATTTCTATTTACATCCTCGTCCCAGAATTTCCCAAACCTACTCCGAACTGGGAACTTTTTACTAAACTCCAATTAATTATATCGCGTAATGAGCGGGGCCCCACCAACTTGGTACGTGACTCTGGTCAATGCGTCTCTTTTCAGCCGTGTTCGTTCTTGCAGCAATGTTTCTTCCATTGAAAGTACTTGGAGAGTTACTGAGTTATGTTCAAAGGGGGCTGGTGGAAGTTGGTTGGTAGGAAAAATGTTGATGACAATTGTGTTAGTGACGCTTTATTAACATCAGAGTCGATGATTCCTGTAATTTGAAGAAGGGCCACATTAAGAAGGCCATTTCTCGTTATATACCTTCAATGTCTAGTTGCGATTTCATTTCGGCTACATACAATCAAAAATGTAGGATAGTAAGTACGGAGAACTGTAGTTGGGATCTCTTGGAACGCCCATTGGTCCGTTCGGTCCAAACAACCCAACTAGTCGCAATCATTTCATCCGAGTATGATGCGCCACATGTTTTTGTGTTGGGAATTTAGTCGTGGAGGGTCTCCCGATCAATCTCTCTCTGGCGCAGCATCTTTGGTCGTGTTTTTGGGTTTAACGTTGCATCACCTCGCTCAACTGATGTCTTCCTTCCTAGTCACTCAGTTTTTTGAGTGAATGGGCTTAATAAGCTAGCGCGCTTAACCTTCTACGATTGCATCTCTGCGTACAATCAGGCAGAATTGCGGTCAGGCAGTAATTTATAATGAGTAAAAAAAAGTTAGAGGTAATTTTGACAGATTGAGACGAGAGTGATTACAGGCTGTGACTGTTCGACAAAACGACGAACATTACGATAATTGTCCCTCAGATCTGAGCTTCTGTTTATCAAAAAATGCTTACAATTCCATACATTATTGTCATTTTAAGTCGCCAAGAAGAGATTGTGACTTGAATTTGGAAGTTTTCAAGGCCTTCTGATCAAAATGAAGACAATATCAAATAAAAGTTCAATAAGTGCCATAACGCTTGTTTATCCACTAACATTGTAATAAGTTTAATGCTATTAAAAAGTTGTTTACAATCTTTTACATCCACAATTACGTAATTTTCAATACATTAAAATGTCATTTTAATTTCATCTTTATATCAGAGTATTTAGAATACATATTACAATTCTCCAGTACTCCACTTATAAGACTCTTCTTTCTGCGCCTTGCATTTACAATTATAATTTACAATATGTAAAAAAAATCCTGTCCGATCAATAAGGATAACAAAGGTTAGGTAAACATATGACCAAATAAAATATAAAATTTTACGTAATCATCATAGTAACATAACATTACTAATGAATTTTAAAATAATCTTTTTTCCTGCGAATTAATTCCAACTTCCCCGAAATTTGGTAATATTTAAAAATTGACAACACCATTTTGATGGAATTATTTTTAGACTATGGTATTATTATAAGCGATGCGACCACGTGCCGCGTGCCCTGCCCCCCGTCGCCTGCGGAATGACTGCCTACCGCACATGTATTAAATTGCCTCTTTTTGCGAAAGAGTATTAATTATTTTAGGGGATTTTTTTTTAAGTTTAGCCCGGCTTTGAATCCATTAGTAGAATCAGTTATCGATACCTTACTATACCTTCACGGATCGGATTGGGTTTTCTTTACGTGTTGTATATAACAGTAGGTATATCCAGCGATTGAAAAAAAGATATCAGTACATTGTGACGGGGTCCATGAAGACCGATGACTCCTAGGTCAACGGTGCTGGTTGGCTAAAAGAGAAACCGTGGCCCTAGCACAAAGGCAAGTGAAGGAGCTCTGAAATTCCGATCCAGAACAAAAAAAATGGCAATCTGGCTACCTCATGATATTTTCCGTCACAGTTTAAAAGAGAATAGTTATTATATTTCCATCATTGATTTCCTGAAAGCTGATTATAAAAGTACTTTAAAAAACATGTTTGAAATATGATATCATGAGTGAATAGCGATGTTTCCTCGGTAAAAAAGACGTCGCTCGTCACAAGAGTTTTCAACGCACTGTGTCGTCTTTTTTTTTTTTTTTTGTTTATATGAAAGAAGAAAAAATACGCGTCTAGTATTTTTTGGAAATCTGACTGACGGACTAATTAGTTTTTTTTAGTCAACTACCCTATTATTAGTGTTATTAACTCTGCTTGGTTATTTCGTCCATAAATATCTGTGACACTTGCATAACTATTAACTGCTGCTTGATACGTTTCTGTGCCAAAATGAATACCAATCAATCTGATCTAAAGGCTGCTCACAAATCTACAACCCAAAATTTTTGACACAATGACCGCCCCATTCTTATGTTAGTGAATGAAGCAAATTAGTCGTTAAAATGTCCATTCGAGAACTTATGAATAGTCATTCTGCATAGATATTTATGTATTCACATTACGCGTACGCGCACGGTACGTACGGAGGACGGGTCTGAGCAGTTGTGCTGCGATGTGTGCCGGGTACGATGCGTCAAATGTTGTTGTGCTGGGAGTTTGGTCGTGGAGGGTCTTCAGATCAATCTCCCTTTGGCGCAGCATCGTTGGTCGTGTTGTTGGGTTTAACATTGCATCACCTCGCTCAACTGCCGTCTTCCTTCCTATTCGCTCAGTTTTTCCGAGTGAATAGCTCTTAATAAACTAGCGCGCTTTACCATCAACGATCGCATCACTGCTTACCATCAGGCGGGATTGCGGTCAAGCTCTAGTTTATAATAATTAAAAAAAGAACTTTCGCTGAAAATAGGTACACCAAAAGGTTACACAAACAACAACCAGAAGAAAAACACAATATTTTAAAAATACTGATAAGCCTCTTACAAAACCCCTCCAACCCTACCAGGAAAATAAAAAACGTCGAAGAGAAAGCAAGCCATCCTATATACAGGTTGGCATCGATATTTTTTAATTTAACTTTGCGCGCACCAGCAGGCTGAATTGCAACACATAAAGAATTGGAGCCAACAAGGAATTGGATTCTTGGTATCTTCGTGGAGAATTTTTCATATTGGATAGTATAGGATTTTAAAATACTACAGTTTTGTATAGCAGCGGCTCATGGGTAGAATAATAATCAGGCACAGTAGAGTAATTGCGTAACAAAGTATCAGTAGCAATGGCTTTCATTTTTAATTATGCTCCAAATCAAAAAAGTCCCTTTTAAAGGGGGGGGGGGGCAAGAACCTTAAAACAGTCCACTTGGTTTGGATTTCAAGCCACTGTGGCAAAAGAGGGAACGAGTGTGTCGATGCTCTTGCTAAGGACGCTGTCACGTCCCAAGACGCTGACCTCAGGTATTTTAAATGCCAGGGTTATGATTTACTGAGCCTTCCAAAAAAGAACTTGCTATTCACATGCCAGGTGCAGTGACAAAATACAAGTAAGCGGAAAGGTGCTTTTTAGCACGCAATACAGCCTAATGTTACACTCAAACCTTGGTTTTACTCGTTTAAAAAACCTCAAAGAGGGTAATATCTTCTATTTCTCGCCTCCGTATAGGCCATTGTTGTTCCCCGGTATTCCTCCACAAAATCCGGGTCAGAGACACATCGCTCTGTGAATGTGGACTGGATGAAGGTATATTAGAGCATATATTTTTCCAGTGCTCCAATAATAACCCAGCCCATGATCTGTATAGTCGACTTCCGAAGTTACATATCTTTTTTTTTTTTGTGGTTCCGCTGTGTAAAATCCTCAATGGATGTCCGCCGCCCTGGGGTGGGCGACGGGGTCTGTCAGACTCCTCCTGACTAAAAACCACCACGGTGTCTCTTCGGTCACGTGCGCACGGAGCCGCGGGAATCCCTGATTCTGCCCTTGCCCCTGGACCCATTCATGGGGGCCAGAAGAGGGCGTTATCCGCCCTTCCTCGGCGCCCGGGGCTTATTCTGCGGCCCGGGAAGGGAGTTGAGATCCTGTCCCTGACTCTGTCCCGTTACGCAGCTTCCTTCTGCGACAACACGTCCTCGCAGAAGGATACCACCGCGTCCCACGACTCTGCGCTACGCCACCTGCGAAGCGCCGGAGCGATGGGATCCTTTCATTCTGCGACATCACGACCTTGCAGAAGGAGGCCATCGCCGCCCAGGCCTCTTCGCTCCCCACCATCGATCTGACGACGGCGTCAGTGAGAGGTCCCCTCCTACCGTCGCGACAAGATCGCGACGCGGCATGACCCACGACGGGCACACCGCTAGAGTGTGTTCCGCCGAGTCCTCCGCCGCGCCGCAATCGTGACACGACGGCGACTCCTCTCGTCCTACCCGGTGCAGGTACCTGACGAAGCAGCCGTGACCGGAGAGTACCTGCACCAGACGGAAGGAGAGGAACCCATGACACCTGTCGAGCCAATCCTTCAGGACCGGCCCGAAGGCGTCGAGCCGGTCGGAGGAACACCGCGGAGGCGAGGGCCCGCGTCCAGTGCTGGACAAAAAATTTTTCCTCGGTGGTAGGCCATAACATCGGCCGCCGGCAGAAGTTACCATCCACCAGACAAAGCCTTGCCGCCAAGCGATTTGTCGTGTTCCGGCATGATGTCTGGTGAAGCCGTACGGAGGCCGGGTACGATGCACTCTTAATAAATTAGCGCGCTTTACCATCAACGATCGCATCACCGCTTACCATCAGGCGGGATTGTGGTCAAAGGCCTTTCCTATGTCCTTCGCTTTTAACACCTTTCGCGGCGTAACATTTAGGCTGCCAGAAAACTAGGCGTCATCGCGAACGCCCGGCGGTACTTCACACCAAGGCAGCTCCTAATTTTGTACAAAGCACAGGTCCGCTCGTGTGTAGAGTACTGCAGCCACATTTAGGCTGGTGCTGCGAAATGTCACCTTGCCACTTTGGATTCGGTGGAGAGGCGTGCGAAGAGGCTGGTTGGCGACCCAGACTTAACTCGAAACGGACTCCAAAGCCTGGATGGAGCACAGGCGTAGAGTAGCCAGCCTTTCGGTCTTCTATAGGATGGATTCTGGTGAGTGTGCAAGGGAATTGCATGATTTAATTCCCCCATCTCCGTTCCATCATTGGATGACCCGTCGTACGGCGAGTTTCCACCCTTACGTTGTTGACACCACTGCGATCCGGACGAAGAGTTTTGCTTCCTCCTTTATACCGCGTACATCGAGGGACTGGAACAATTTGCTAGCGTCGGTTTTTACAATATACAATTTGAGTGTCTTCAAGGCTAGAGTGAATAGGCTCTTAATAAACTAGCGCGCTTTACCATCAACGATCGCATTACTGCTTACCATCAGGCGGGATTGCGGTCAAGCGCTGGTTTTAAATTTAGAAAAAAAATAGGGTGGTATAAAAACCCTAAAGTGACGACAACACTTTTGACAGTTGCATGTAGCCTATAACTTTTAAACTAACCAAGCTACAAAACACTAAGCATTCCTTTTCTCTTCTCCAACAATAATAAAACTCACACTTAGAACTTTAACAATGAAACGGAAAGATTTATACGTATTTCCGAAAGACGAAATTATCCATTCTTCATTCTTTCATTCATTCTTTAGTGGGTTATTCATTCTTGTACATCAAACATCGCCCATTTCTTTGCGGGCAATAACATAAGAAGAGTTTTTACAATGCTCAATTAACTTTTACTACTAACAATAAGCATTCGCAGTAGGTTATTTGAACATTCATGGGTTCAAATAAAATTGATTAGCGGGACTTCGCAGAGCTGATGAGTAAACATGATTTTTTTTTTAATAATTATAAACTAGCGCTTGACCGCAATCCCGCCTGATAGTAAGTAGTGATGCGATCGTTGATGGTAAAGCGCACTAGTTTATTAAGAGCCTATTCACTGAGAAAAACTGAGCGAATAGGAAGGAAGACGGCAGTTGAGCGAGGTGATGCAATGTTAAACCCAACAACACGACCAACGATGCTCCGCCAAAGGGAGATTGATCTGAAGACCTTTCACGACTAAACTCCCAACACAACAATATTTGGCGCATCGTACCCAGCACCCAACGCAACACAACTGCTCAGACCCGTCCTCCGTACGGCTTCACCAGACCTCATGCCGGAACACAACAAATCGCTAAAATCATTTACTTTAAAAAAAAACATGTGCTTAAAATTTGATGTTTTTCTGTTTCTGTAAGGTCATCGACTGTAGATAGCGTAGTCACTTAAAATATCAGTTAAAAAACCGGCCAAGTGCGTGTGGGACTCACGCTCAAAGGGTTCCGTACCGTTGATTTATGAAATTAAAGGATTTAAGTTATTTGTATGAAAGATTACGCGGTAATAAGCGGTTTACGATTTACAAGGTATTAAAAAAAACTACTTACTAGATCTCGTTCAAAACAATTTGCTTTGGTAGTTTTTATAGTACCTAACATTATATGGTTTTTTTAGATATTTCATTTTTTTTTAATTTATAAGTTAGAGGGGAGGGGAACAGCTTTTTTCAACTTGGGAAGCGTCTGTCACGCAAACTATTCGGTTTAGAAAAAAAGAATATTTTGGAAACCTTGATATTATTTTTGAAGACCTATCCATAGACACCCCAACCGTATGTGTTTGATGAAAAAAGAAATTTGAGTTTCAGTTCTAAGTATAGGGAGCCCCCAATATTTATAATTGTTTTTTATTTTTGCATCACAATCTTAATGCAGTTCACAGAATACATCTACCAACCAAGTTTCAACCGTATAGCTTTTATAGTTTCGGAAAAAAATAGCTGTGACATACGGACGGACAGACGGACAGACATGACGAATCTATAAGGGTTCCGTTTTTTGCCATTTGGCTACGGAACCCTAAAAACAGGTTTTTTTACTTTCACTTTTATATAATGGAATAGAATTTTCTTCGTTATATACGGAGGAAAGCACATCCGAGTGGTGCCAGGCTTAGAATACCGTGTGGTACTGGACTTAGAATAGTACCGTCCCATATCGTCCCGTGGGTGTCGTAAGACTATGGGAACTCATCATCATCATCATCATCATCTCAGCGTTAATTCCAGTCGCATCCGTAGCTTTTCAGCTTTGGAGTCTGGGGTCCGCTTTACTAGTCTTACTGCTGATTTTGGCTAAAGGCTTTGATATTTTCCGTGAAGCGACTGCCGTCTGACCTCCACAACCCGAAGGCGATATCTAAGCATTGCAGTTAAACCAATTGTTAGACTTTTGAAGGCTCTAACAACCCGTAACCACTGACACTAGATGTTCGTATGGCAACCGGGACCAACGGCTTAACGTGCTTTCCGAGGCACGACCAGACCAGTGCAAATATTCATATTCATGCATACAAATATTTGCACTGTGCTGGGATCGAACCCGCGCCTCCTTGCGCATCGGCCGCGTTCGCTACCTCTACGCCACGGATGGTGTAAGACTATGGGAACTCTCACCAGGGAAGCAGGCAGCAGCAATTCTTTTGTGGAATATCAAATTACTGCAATCCCCAACCCGCCTGCCAAGCATGGGGATTATCGCAAAGATCCAACTTAGGGGAGGCCTTTGTCTTGCAGTGGACCTTTATAGGCTCAAGAAGAAGAAGAAGATAAACTCTTGCTTGACCGCAATCCCGTCTAGCAGTCATACAATCGTTGATGGTAATGCACGCCAATTTATTAACAGCTTATTCACTCTAGCCTTACTACTATAATCTGTCAGATATCTTTATTAGATTTTCAACTTTATCTCTAAATCATTAAGGCTCAAAGTTAATCGAGAATATTTGACAGTTTCCGGTAGCCTGACTTGCTGTCGTCCGTACTCTATACAGTGTGTTAAGAAAACCCTGTCCGACCCGTGAAGGTGTTGTTAGGTATCGATAACTGATTCTACTAATGGATACAAAACCGGGCTAAACTTAAAAAAATATCCCCCTAAAAAATAAATATTATTTCGCAAAAACAGGTAACTTAATACATGTGCGTTAACACCCTTTCGTGGGCGGCGGGCGGCTGGGCACGCGGCACGTGGTCGCATCGCTATTCGCTCATAATAAAACCGGTGTTGTCACTTTTTTAAAAATTACCAAATTTCGGGGAAGTTTGAATTAATTCGCGGGAAAAAAAGATTATTTCGAAATTCATTTGTATTGGTACTATGATGATTACGTAAAATTTTATATTATATTTGGTCATGTGTTTACCTAACCTTTATTATCCTTATGGGTCGGACAGGGTTTTCTTAACATACTGTATAAATTACAGAACATAAATATGAAAATTTTAAAAAGGATGTTACAATATCTAAGAGCCATCTTTTACAAACAATCTTCGGATGGAATACCAAGGGGAAGAAGACACAAATAGTGTATGTGTGGTAGTCTATGGTGTATTGTTAAGATTAAGCTTAATAATTAATTTTAATTATTGTTAAAACAATTAATTAATTATTAATTAATTAATTATTTTCTCGGTGGTAGGCCATAACATCGGCCGCCGGCAGAAGTTACCACCCACCAGACAAAGCCTTGCCGCCAAACGATTTGTCGTGTTCCGGCATGATGACTGGTGAAGCCGTACGGAGGACGGGTCTGAGCAGTTGTGTTGAGATGTGTGCCGGGTACGATGCGCCTAATGTTGTTGTGTTGGGAGTTTGGTCGTGGAGGGTCTTCAGATCAATCTCCCTTTGGCGCAGCATCGATGGTCGTATTGTTGGGTTTAACATTGCATCACCTCGCTCAACTGCCGTCTTCCTTCCTATTCACTCAGTTTTTCTGAGTGAATAGGCTCTTAATAAACTAGCGCGCTTTACCATCAACGATCGCATCACTGCTTACTATCAGGCGGAATTGCGGTCAAGCGTTAGTTTATAATTATTAAAAAAAAATAAGCATTTTTTCAATAATTATAAATTAGTAACTACTATGTTAATCCCCTCAACTTTAAACACGAGTCAATTTATCAAACTACTGATTAACGATTGGTAAGCCATATTACTGAGAACAATGCAAGGTCAAAGGTAAGTAGATCATGTTGTGTCTTTGGCTCAAGCTCGGCATTGTTTCTTGTGACAACACCGAGGAGTTACGATGAAGTTTTGTAAAACGGAGGCGGCAATCATACATTTATCAATTTTCTTCTATTGTGGCGGAAACGTACCTACCTTTCACGAAACATTTTAATCAAGATTCAAGTGGACTGTATTTAGGATAGCAATTATACTCGAAGCGCGCGATTGGTGCGTCAGTCGATCTTTGCCTCCCGCACCACGTCTACCGATTCACTCCTGATTACACTTGCGTTCATTCGGTCTCAAGTGCACCATGCGCGAATTTACCACTTCTACGTCAAAATCTTGCCATCATACGTGCCGGGTATTTTATCTGCGAGGCTGCCGTCTGACCTCGAAAACCCGAAGGCGATATCGAGACATTGCAGTTAGATCAATTGTTGGACTTTTGAGAGCTCCAACAACCCGTAACGGCTGCTATTAGATGTTCGTATGGCAACCAAGACCAATAGCTTAACGTGTTTTTTTCATATTCATGCATACAAATATTTGCGGAGGCTGTGTTTCGATTCAATGAAAATATCTGGATATAAATTCTTATTTGTTAATTCTGATCTGCTTGGAGGACTTTATATATTTGTCGGAGATCGTCGATTAATTTTAATAGAAGTTGCTGATTTGATTTACGTAGTAGAGGGGCGAACGCTTGTGACGTTATTTTGTGATGACGTCACATGGACAGAGTCGCTTTGGAAAGTGGGGTTCGTCGAACGGGCACTTTGCATCGAGACGCGGACCAAGGCACATCTCCGAACCGAAACTGTCGGTTTGCCTATTCAAATTGTTATTATGAAGATTGGAGGGTATATCTACCCGTCGTGCTTCAATTCAAAACTCACCTACGAAATGGAACCTGTACCACCACACCAAGATGCTGTCGACCCTACCGCTCTGCCGTCGCTGTCTCCGACATCAGAAGTGGGATAAAGAACTACACTGCTCACAAGCTCGTTATAAATCAAGGAACAGAATAACAGTTTGGCGTGCTGGCTGATCCTTCGTGCGCGACAGTGCTGGCTGTTGCTTGGCGCGCGACAGTGCTGGCTGTTGCTTGGCGCGCGACAGTGCTGGCTGTTGCTTGGCGCGCGACAGTGCTGGCTGTTGCTTGGCGCGCGACAGTGCTGGCTGTTGCTTGGCGCGCGACAGGTGCTGATGCAAGTGCGCTTGCGGAGCGTGCAAGGTGCGCTTGCGGAGCGCGCAGGGTGCCCTTGCGGAGCGTGCAAAGTGCGCTTGAGGAGCGCGCTTCTAGCTGCTTGGTGAAGCTCATCAATGGCGTGTGGTGCAGAGTCAGAGCTGCGTGCGCTTTGTGGAACGCCCAAGGTTTCAAGACTTGCGCCTCTACTCTGCAGGCGACGAGAAGATGTCAAAATACCCAAAACGTTTGTGGTAACGTAATGGAGTTTTATGAGAGCTCCGAGATGTCTGGTGTGCAACGGTTGATAACTGCCAAGTGGCAGGTGTTTATGGGAAATTGCCATAATTCGGTGAGTCGTACTATTTTTATTTTGATTCCGTGGCCGAATGTTCTCTTGTTTGGTGTATGTACACACGCGCCAGTATATATACAGTGTACAAGGTTGTGCCAGTGTATGGTATACTAACAATTTCTTTGTGACATGATAATAAGAGTTATTTGCAAATTTTATTTCTTGTACTACCCGTATTCTTTGTTATAATGGACTGAGAAATTTTAAATCAGGGTTTTAAAATTATGATGTCTGGTTTGTCTTTATTTCGAAACTAAAGTTCACTGTGACCTATAGTTACGAGCTCACTTGAGCTTCTGATAGTATGTGTGGCTAGACTATTAAATCTTCTCAAGAGAACAAGCGGTAACGAACATAGAAATGAGTGCTATTTACGAAAAATCTTAATTTGATCGAAGTGAGCTAAAGTAATGAAATTTAATATTGGTGAGTTGTTTGATGGCGATAATAGCAATTGTTACCTATTGAAATCGTTGATTGGAAACAGAACTTTAAGTACCCCCACGATCGTATACGAAAGACTTCTCCAAGTATTGAGTCTGCTGAGTTAGATTTCATAAAGTAGAAGATGGCGAGGAGGGTGCCTCCGCCAGCAAATAGAACACGTATCATGGCTATGTGGTCGCGCTGCTCGCACTAGTCTGTAGTCGTAACTGCAACCCAGTGAGGGGTTGTTCAGGGCGCGATGGGCAGCTAGTGGTGTGGCGGGGACACTAGTAGGTATGGTCGCACTGCATGCACTAGTCTGTAGTCGTAACTGCAACTCAGTGAGGAGTTGTTCAGAGCGCGATGGGCAGCTAGTGGTGTGGCGGGGACACTAGTAGGTATGGTCGCACTGCACGCACTAGTCTGTAGTCGTAACTGCAACCCAGTGAGGGGTTGTTCAGGGGGCGATGGGCAGCTAGTGGTGTGGCGGGGACCTAGGTAGATATGGTCGCACTGCATGCACTAGTCTGCTGTCGTGACTGAAACTCAGTGAGGAGTTGGTCAGGGCACGATGGGCAGATGGTGGTGTGGTGGGGACCAGGGTCTCGGAGGAGACTATAAGATGTACGGTCATGTGTTGACCTGGGAGTCGTGGACTCTAAGAGTTGGTCGTATCACAAGAGGTGATGACGATATGGATGTCAACTAGGAGTTGTCACTAGCTACTGTGGTAGCGAACCATGGTGTGTTTTCTTATTGAAGATTATGATTTTGATTTGATAATTATGAGGCTTGGAGGAACCTTTTGTGTTTTCTTTTTGAAATTTGATAATTATGAGGCTTGAAGGAAGCTTTTGTGTTTAAGTTGTTAAAATAATTAAGTTTGGTTTTCTAATAGTCATTGTAATTAAACGTGACGTGTGACGGTCAGGTTGGCCGAGTTCTCAAAAATGCTTCAAAGTATGTGTTCTGTGTGTTTTTTTTTAATTTGTTACAGACGTGCACTAAGACGTGCAACCGGAAGTGTCGAGGTTTGGCTGGAATCGGCGGTTGGCCTGGTGGACTGGATCCCGGACTCCGAGGCTGAGGGAGCTTCGGATGCGACTGGGATTGGCGCTGGGATGATGATGATGAAGATGCACGAGGACGTGCAACTCGTCAGGCTGGCCGTGTCGGAGATCGTCGATTAATTTTAATAGAAGTTGCTGATTTGATTTACGTAGTAGAGGGGCGAACGCTTGTGACGTTATTTTGTGATGACGTCACATGGACAGAGTCGCTTTGGAAAGTGGGGTTCGTCGAACGGGCACTTTGCATCGAGACGCGGACCAAGGCACATCTCCGAACCGAAACTGTCGGTTTGCCTATTCAAATTGTTATTATGAAGATTGGAGGGTATATCTACCCGTCGTGCTTCAATTCAAAACTCACCTACGAAATGGAACCTGTACCACCACACCAAGATGCTGTCGACCCTACCGCTCTGCCGTCGCTGTCTCCGACATATTAATTATTATGAATAATATCGTTTCGGCTTTGCACTCGGTTTCAATAAATTTAGCTGAAGTACCACATCCAAGCTATTGAATTCAGAGTACAAGCCGCTTAAAAAACCTAGTTGAAGCTTCCATGCTCTGCTTGTTTTCGTGGGAGAGACCAAAATTGTATGAGTAAATGCCATTATGTACTACATGCGAATAGGGATGTCAGGAGAGCTTAATTTTAACAATGATTGTTTAAGTGAAGATATTTTGGTCTATGTTGTATGTTTTTTAGTAAGTTAAGTATTTGTTCTAGTTGGAGTAGAAATAAATATCAATAAAATAAAAAAACGGCCTTCCACAATAACATTCAGAAATGTTTAAGTCACTTTCAACTGTGTTGGGATATGATGTGTAGTGTGTACTGTGTTGTGTGTTGTTTTATTGTGATCTAACGTTATATTTCAGAAGACGGTTGATTTTTGTTTAAAAACATTTTTTTATTTTTTGTAGGAACCATCGTATTATTTGAGCTAATTCAAAAGCTACGTTTTTTATCCGGGGTGGAAATCCTCATAGGATGTTCGCCGCCTTGGGATGGGTGACGGAGTCTGTCAGACTTTTACTGACTAAAACCACCCCGGTGTTTCTTCTATCACGAGCGCGCGTGGGGCCGCGGGAGTCTAAATTCTTCCACGGCCCCACACTCTCGTGCTGGCCCGGTCTGTCCGGGCCTCGTCTCCTGCATGGAGCGCGCTGGCACTCGCGCGCGCCTCCGCCTCGGGGTCCATCGAATAGGGGGACTTCCCCATGTCCCTCGCCCCTGGACCCATTCATGGGGGTCGGAAGAGGGCGTTATCCGCCCTTCCTCGGCGCCCGGTGCGTCTTCTGAGGCCCGGGAAGGGAGTTGAGATTTCCCTCTCCCGTTCCGCAGCTTCCTTCTGGGAATTCAAAATCTACCTAAACTAAGTTAATCAACCTTATATGGCATTGATAAAATGTCTATTGAAAATAATTATGCACTGTCTAATATAACATGACTGAGTTATGCTAGAACAAAAAAAATGTACATTTATTATACAACATAATTTTTTTGTTTATGCGAAAACTGAAACAGGTGTCAAGTATTTTTAAGTAAAGAATATATTTACGAAATTTGGAAAAGAATGACATTTGCAACGTCATGAAATACCACAAAGTTATGAGCTTGTTATCTTACCTACACCCCCCCCCCCGCATCGGCACCGGCGCCGTTTGTGCGCCTAGTACTATGATCTACCGCCAGCTGTTTTGTGCTGTTGGTAACCACACTGCAACAATTTCTAAATGTATTTGGGAAAAAATATAACATGTTATAAAAATTATTGAAATCAATTCAGTTGCTTTTTCTGAACAAACTTATATTCAGGTTTCGTATAAAGGAAAAATGATATTGTATAAACATTTAGACTGTGCCACCCCTAAACGCACTACAGTTAGCGACACGGAATGCATCGCGTGCGCAGATCACGTTAGTAGCTTCGGTGTAATTGAGGACGCGCTGTTATCATTTAGGACTTAACTCTAAAACTAGCTGATAGTTAATTAGTTATAACATTAATGAACCGTTTTTATTAGTCTTTAATCAGTCTTATTAGCTGCAGGATGGAATTGAATTAATTCATAGACCAGCCTTTCAAGTACCAATGTTACTTTTCTAAGCTATATGTACTTTCTAAGTATATCTTGGACACCAATGACTGATTATAAGGAGAAGGAAAACCTATTGAGGAAACCTGGACTTTAAGTCTGAAATCGCCAACCCGCATTGAGCAAGCGTGGTGATTACGCTGAATCCTTCTCTGTTTGAGACTCCTGTGCCCAGCAGTGGGACGATAAAAAAAGGTTTATGATGATGATGGTCATAATCCTACTTCATACTTAATATTATAAATGGGAAAGTGAGTTTGTTTGTTTTGTTCCGCTTTCACGCCGTAACTACTGAACCAATTGCTTTGAAATTTTGTAGACGTAAAGTTAGAAGTCCGGATTAAATGATAGGGTACTTTTCATTCCGGAAAAAAATGATATTCCCTAAGGAAATCTAAAAAGCACGATATAACCAATCTCCACGCGGGCAAAGCCGCGAGATAGAAATGGTGAACGTATATGTGATAAGTAGACGTAGTCATGGCTGAGACCGCGGAGGACCTGAGTACAATGCTCGAAGACCTCAGCAGAGCCTCCGAGCGAGTCGGTCTTAAAATGAACATGGGCAAGACGAAAGTCATGTCTAATGCCCATGTTGTACCGACTCCTATAAAGATTGGAGACTCTGTTCTCGAAGTTGTTGACAGTTACGTGTACCTGGGACAAACTATCCAGTTAGGAAGGTCCAACTTCGAGAAAGAGGTCAATCGTCGAATCCAACTCGGCTGGGCTGCTTTCGGGAAGCTACGAAAAATCTTCTCGTCCGAAATACCGCAGTGTCTCAAGACAAAAGTCTTCGACCAGTGTGTGTTGCCAGTGATGACATATGGAATTGAGACGTGGTCGCTAACAATGGGCCTTATAAGAAGGCTCAAAGTCACTCAAAGGGCAATGGAGAGGGCTATGCTTGGGGTTTCACTGCGCGATCGAATCAGGAATGAGGAGATCCGCAGAAGAACGAGAGTAACCGACATAGCCCGAAGAATTGCAACACTAAAGTGGCAGTGGGCTGGACACATTGCCCGTAGGACCGATGCCCGATGGGGCCGACGGGTTCTCGAGTGGCGACCACGCACCGGAAGACGTAGCGTGGGTAGGCCCCCGACAAGGTGGACCGACGACCTGGTGAAGGTCGCGGGAAACCGCTGGATGCGGGAGGCGCAGGACCGGTCGTCGTGGAGAACCTTGGGGGAGGCCTATGTCCAGCAGTGGACGTCTTTCGGCTGAAATGATGATGATGATGATGATGATATGTGATAAGATCCAGTATCCTAGTTATATAATACACTGCGAATGACAGTATAAATAATTATAACTTTGAAGGATATTACAAAATTATTGCTTCATGTGTTTTCTCGGTGGTAGGCCATAACATCGGCTGCCGGCAGAAGTTACCACCCACCAGACAAAGTCTTGCCGCTAAACGATTCGTCGTGTTCCGACATGATGTCTGGTGAAGATATACGGAGGACGGGCCTGAGCCGTTGTGTTGCGATGTGTGCCGGGTACGATGCGCCTAATGTTGTTGTGTTGGGAGTTTGGTCGAGGAGGGTCTCCAGATTAATCTCCCTCTGGCGCAACATCGTTGGTCGTGGTGTTGGATGGGTTTAACATTAAATCACCTCGCTTAACTAATATCTTCCTTCCTATTTATAATGTTTTTTTAAGTGGAAACTAGCGCGCTTTATGTTCTTAAAGCGATTGATGATGATCGATTGCATCACTGCTTACCATCAGGCATTGTTGCAGTCAAGCACTAGTTTATAAATCTAATATATAAAATTCTCGTGATCGACCGATTTTGATGAAATTTTTTGTGCTTATCCGGTATCTATGAGAATCGGCCAACATCTATTTTTCATCCCCCTAAATGTTAGGGGTAGCCCATCCCTAATTTTTTTTAAATATTTATATGGCTAAACAACGTTTGCCGGGTCAGCTAGTGCAATATATATAACTCTCTTTTCTACAACGTAAACAACGCAATGAACATTGTGGTCAAAAAGAACGATATTATAATTATATTTAAATCTATAAAATATTAAATGCGGATGTTAACACAAAAGATGAAAGTATTATTAATACAACAGTAATTACTAGAGACGGTGAAAGCCTTCAGACTACGTCTGTTATTATTTTGACTACACATTTTTTATTAAATTGTTTGACTTAAAGTTTGTTGTGTAATGGGAGCGAGGCGATAAAAGTACGATCTTTTATACATTTCGAGAACGTTCAATTTGTATATCTTTCACCAAATCTTTGCCTTTGCTTTTTTTTTCTTGATTTTTTTACGGAGTTTACCCCGATGATTCTATACATTATCATCATCAACCTGTTATCGTCCCACTGCTGGGCACAGGTCTCCTCTCATACAGAGAATGATTGAGCGCAATCACCACGCCTGCTCAATGTGGGTTGGCTATCGGTATTTCAAACTTAAAGTTCAGGTTTCTTCAAGATGTTTTCCTTCAACTTTTAATCCATCATTGGTGTCCAAGATATGCATAGAAAGAATTAGATCCTTACATATGAAATTGGCGTTTTGTATGGGAGGAATAATAGTCGTTTTTTTTTTTTATATAATAAAGAGCAAGGTCCGGCAAGTACAGTAGATGTCTTAAACATTCCAATTGAAGATTATATAGAATATAGAATTTGCTAGCAGTCTGTTGTGCAATGTGTGGTCTCGCGTTGTCCTGAAGCAGCAGAGGCTTTGTGCGATTGACCAGTCTCGGTTGTTTAGCGACTAGTTTATTGAAAGAATAGAAAGAAATATTTGTCGGCTTGCTTCACTCCATTAGGTACCCACCTTTCGAGCTTTCTTATCTTCCCAATTTGTTTCAAGTGGATTACAACAGTTTTATGACTAACACCGCAGCCTGTAGCTAACTCGGACGTAGTTTGCGATGGATCCGCTTCCACAATAGCGATCAATTCTACATTGTCGACATTGGTCTCCGGCCGTCCACGGGGAAAATAAAAAATTTCCAGAACGAAAACGTTAGTACCAAAAACGCAGTATGCTTTCTCTAGCGACACCACTGCCATACACATCATTAATTCTTCGAGCCGTTTCTGCAGCACTGGTGCCACGGCGGAACTCATATTCGTAAATAACGCGAAATTTTCCATTTTGTAAACTCAATGACGCAGAGAAAAAACCAAAAGAAAAAAAAACAAAAGAAATACAGTTTTCGAGACACAAATTGATCAGTAAATAGCTCAATATATTCGAATTTGGAATTCTAAACCAAAGAGGAGATATTTGAGATCAAAGTGGCCAGTACGATAAAACGCCAATTTCATATGAAAGAAGCAATAAACAAATGTTGAATAACCCAATACTGTCCACCGAATCAAATCGATCTAAAAGGAAATACAGAAACAGACAATAAGAAAATAATAGTTAACCTGAAAAGTCACATAAATCAACTCAAGACAGCGCTTCCTGTACAGAAACCTAATTGCGTATTACTCAATTAGAATCATTTCGAACATAGAAGTAACTTAAATAACGGAATGAATGTGATTGAACTATCATAATGAAACCTGTGGCTACTGGTAAGTATCATCATCATCTCAGCGTTAACCCCAGTCGCATCCAAAGCTTTTTCGCCTTTGCAGTGTGGGGTCCGATTTACCAGTCTAACTGCTGACTTTGGCTAAATTTGGATATTATCCGTGAATCGACTGCCGCCTGACCTTTAAATAATGAAGGCGATATCGAAGCATTGCAGTAAGACCAATTGTGAGACTTTTGAGGCCTCCAACAACCCATAACGACTGCTATTCGAGGTTCGCTTGGCAACCGGGACCAACGGCTTAACGTGCTTTCCGAGGCACGATCAGACCAGTGCAAATATTCATATTCATGCATACGGAGGCTGTCATTGCTACTGGTAGTATGTTAAGCTACCCTACTGATTTAGTTTCTTATAGCTTTTATTGTATACTTGCCTTACGCATAGCCTCAAGCTGGACACGTGTTGGTTTAATAGATGTATAACTCAATCCACATGTGTCATGTCGCAAGTCGTTATACAATATATTATTATAATATCAAATAAAGTGGCGAACGTATTTGATTACATGGAGTAACAAATATTTTATCTACAATCATACAATCCGCAAAATTTAACGAGAATTCTGTCGGGTGACCGCCCATTATGTCACCCTTTGTAAAAATCTTTATATTTATGTTTCTGTAATCTATATGGTGTACATAATAAAGAGTATTCTATTCTATTCTATTCTATTCTTTGTGGAATTCGCTGACGAGGACAATAATAGAGCGTGAGTCAAGAAGAGCCTCTCGAGCGAAAAAGTTCAAAAATGACGTCTGTACAACACTTAAGAGTTAATTAAGTGTTGTATAGACGTAATTTTTGTTTTAATAGATTTTGAACTTTATCACCAAAGGTTCGCCCTGCAATGATCTTTACACACACGCCCTTCTTTTTATCCTTCTTAATTTTTTTCCGAAACTATAAGAGCCATATATATACTGTTCAAACTTGCTATGTAGTTGTATTCTATAAAACGCTTTAAGATTTTGATGCAAAATTAAAATAATAATTATAATAATAAATATTGGGGGATACTTGGAACTGAAACTCAATTTTTTTTTCACCAAATACATACGTGTGGGGTATCTATGGATAGGTCTTCAAAAATGATATCGAGATTACTAAAATATTTTTTTTCTAAACCGAATAGTTTGCGTGACAGACGCTTCCAAAGTGGAAAAAAGTTGGTGCTATCAAGCTATTGATACAAATATTTGATTACATCATTCATGTTGAAATCAACCGTGTGAGAACGATGGAGAAATATAGGTATTGTACGCTAAGAGCGTCCATTATGGAAAACATAAAAAAACAACAATTTAGAAATCAATAAAAAAGACTAACCCAATAAATAGATGCTTTACAGCAAGTACATTGTGCTCATACGTTTGCCATGCAATTTTGCAATATTAAGAAATTGAATCTACACAATGCAAAACTAAAAAATAATAAAAATAAAAAGGTTTATTTTTGGAACATAAACGTATGAATAGATGAAGGAAGAAACGATGATATATGATGATAATCGACCATGGCTATAAAGTTATTTCACTAAGAACACGTTACCTTGACATTGCCCCCGGCTCAGCACGTGTCGTCACCAAACCTACATACAAAATGACATGTACCGTGTTTTGACGCGTTATTTTATAATTATACCTACTATAATGGGCTTTTCGTGACTGTGACACTAAAAGGGTTAGAAGTTGAAGAAATATTACGAAACTAGTTCAGAAATAGATATTTCAATTATAAAAAGTGTTGAGTTTTGTTAAGGGCTAAGTTTCGTTAACAAAAGCGCTCTATAAGAGCGGTTTACTAGCAATTCAAAGCTACATATTAACGATATAGAATGCAATATAACCATCTCAATTGTAGCAGTTCACTTTTACTTAGACTTTGTATATAAAAGGACAAACAAAGAAACAATTCTTTGGTTTTCGTCGTATACAAATCTAGACTCAACTCAAATCTAGGCTAATTTGATTTGTGATTAACCTGATTTTGCTTTTTTATTTTTATTGACCTCAATTTTAACAACAAAAACATTGTTAGTTGTTCGAATGCATGCCAACCTAAAAAACTTACAACTAGCATTTAATACCGTTTTACTTTGTATTAACACATCAAACATAATTGTTTCATAGAATAAAATAAATTGCACCGACACGAAATATCTGTAGCATTCAGATCGTGAGTAAAACCAATAAACTCGTACCAGTCTAAAACTAGAAAGTTGAAGTTAACACTCGGACTCGTCGGTTTGCTAACAAAAGTAGCTTATTGTCACACTGTAGTGTAACACACTTTCTCTCTCTCTCTGAATAATGAGTGAAACAGTCAGACTGTAACTGTGGCGGCATAGTGCCTGCCACGAAAAATTTTAAACAAGAATCAAGTGGACAGTGTTTAGGATATTGATATATTATAAATTATAAGCAAATATATGATGATGCCTTTGGAGTATATCTCTCTGATTAAGGTACTAAAGGCGATAACCACTTACCTCCAACCTTCAGAAGCGGAATTCGTAGACCACCAGACCAGATCACGAGAAGACGCACGTCGTCACAATTCACTAGCAGACTCACTGACTTTATTTATTTTGTGCTTGAGGCCTAAATCTAATACATTACCCCTGAACGCTAGATGATCGCGGCCATGACTTGCTAGCTTGACAGTTTGACTGGGAGTATCCTTCGCTGAGCCGCTCGGTAACACGCGGAAGCATGGTGCTATGGTTGAGATTTGTTTTACCTTATGTTTTAACCATCAGGCGGGATTGCGGTCAAGCTCTAGTTTACAATTATTAAAAAAAAAATAAACCATCCTAAACCCTTCTGTTACAGGACTGTCTAACAAACTGAACCCAAACAGCTAAACTGACGAAACTTTAAACGCCAGTGGAACGACTATATTTACTTCGCTCAGTAGTATCCAGGGCGGGAGCAGCAACAAATTATGCCGTAAACTACATAGTATTTAATTTGCTTACCTGGTTTACTGTCTGGAATAAAATTTAGATTTATAATAATGGAGATTCAGTTTCCATTTCCTGCAAAGGCCTTAGAATGTTGTTTATAAGTTTCCGTTTCCCTTGATAGATGCTATAAGGGTTACTTTATTTTTTTTTAATAATTATAAACTAGCGTTTGACCGCAATCCCGCCTGATGGTAAGCAGTGATGCGATCGTTGATGGTAAAGCGCGCTAGTTATTAAGAGCGTCTTCACTCAGAAAAACTGAGCGAATAGGAAGGAAGACGGCAGTTGAGCGAGGTGATGCAATGTTAAACCCAGCAACACGACCAACGATGTTGATTGATCTGAAGATCCTCCACGACCAAACTCCCAACACAACAACATTAGGCGCATCGTACCCGGCACACATCGCAACAGAACTGCTCAGATCCGTCCTCCGTACGGCTTCACCAGACATATCATGCCGGAACATGACAAATCGCTTGGCGGCAAGGCTTTGTCTGTTAGGTGGTAACCCTCCCTCCCTCTTTTCTACCCTGAATTTTTTAAGTTTTGTCTGCAACTAGATTTTCTGTTTCTATTTACGGGAATTGGCCATCCCAACATCAACGTTCTTGAAATTACGGTCTAATTTGCCCGTCAAATGAACTAAGTAGTACTACAACTAGTAAGTATCAGAACTTCTTATGAAAACCTTAATTGTTCGGAAGATCACAATAAAGACCGCGGTGTTTTTCAAAAAATTGCTTGTCAACAACACGAGTAAGTAGGTAACTCGTAATTATCTATTCAAAATCCCGCACAATAGGGATGTATCTAAGGTATGAAAATCAAAAAAATAATTAGTCCGTCTTATAGATAATAAAAAAAATTAAGACCCGTATTTTTTATTTTGTCGTAATTACCAAAAATTACTGAGATATAGCGTATTAAAGTTACAGAGTGGGGGCTAATTACGTCACGCCGTTCTATATTTTGCACCATGGCGTGACGTCATGCGACATTTCAAATCAATATATCTTCCTAAGTATTTGAATAAAAGAAAAAATAAAAAATACGTGTTCAATATTTTTTATAAAGCTATCTTACGGACATTAAATTATTTTTTAGGATACAAGCCAATTTAACTATACCGCTATAATTATCTTATAGTTCGCTAAATACATTTTGATGCCACTCCAAGCTGTTTCTAAGTATAACATTTTCTTCTTCTTATTCAGCCTATAGATGTCCACTGCTGGACAAAGGTTTCCCCCAAGGCTTTCCACGATGACCAGTCTTATGCTGCCCATATCCATCGGTTTCCCGCGACCATCACCAGGTCATCGGTCCACCTTGTTGGGACGCAGCGTAGGGACGTCCCCCACGCTGTGTCTTCCAGTACGTTGCCGCCACTCCAGCACATTACTGCCCCATCGGCCATCGATTCTAAAACAATGTCCCCGCCCACTGCCCCTTAATTTTTGCAACCCGAAGAGCTAAGTATAACAATGAAATAGTATAATAATTTG
This sequence comes from Sesamia inferens, assembly GCA_037179545.1. Lineage (NCBI taxonomy): Eukaryota > Metazoa > Arthropoda > Insecta > Lepidoptera > Noctuidae > Sesamia > Sesamia inferens. The sequence continues at coordinate 10,081,192 of CM073949.1, forward strand.
TTTAAAAAAAACAAACAAATCATAATATTTTTTCTTGTACATCCAACAGACGAAACTAATTTTTCTAAATCCTTTCGTCTGCAGGTGAATTATAGTCGTTAGCTTTATCACTATACGGTTGAATGTCCTGTGCAGGTAAGAATTATATAAGGCCTATAGTGACAAGACTGTGATGAACTCCATATAGCGTTCGCAATTTACCGCCGAATGACGTCTCTGGAAAGACATTTGGTGTTCCTTTAGAGAGCATTATTTTAACATTGCAGTCACCCTAGTAATATTTTATGATACATTTTATTGATAACAGACGCTGTTCCGGGATTGGTCTTTTAAGAGGAAGCGGGATCACCGATGTGTACGGTGGTTTTCATCATCATCATCAACTTTTTACCGTCCCACTGCTGGGCACAGGTCTCCTTCCCAACAGAGAAGGATTGAGCGTAATTTAGTGAGGTAAAAATCCCACACTTCCTGACCTCGCTCTCCAGAAGTTGGGGTTTTGAAGGGTTGCCCTAGAAAAAAAAGAAGATAACTGTTTTAAGTATTTAGCAATTATGAGTTCGACTTTGCGTATTGTACATTCCCGTCCTGTCTTCTTTCTTTTCTTTCTTTCTTTTATGGCTTCGCACGCATTTGTGCATTTAGCCAATGTCACGTAATGAATTGTTCATGTCGAAAAAGACGGCTGCGTGATCCGTCTTACGATGGATGTTTGAGACAAAGTCATGATGTGGCCACTATGCTGCGATATTTCACTGTTCTTTATGAATTATTTACTGAATGCACTTTTTACTACATAAATCACGCACTTTTATTTAGTTAACAACACTATAAATAATTTTAAAAGTCCAATGAAAAATGAGCGTGACACTCAGTTTGACTTTCCCGCCAAAACTCCTCCCGTCCTGTCTACCTGTTATGATGACGTCCCACACGTGTGTTATTCTGTTATACCCACGCTGACATTTTATGTCACATTGAGACAGAAATGAATTGGTGTGTATACGAAAGAATGTTGATTGCAAGCTAATAACTTACTGTACATAGGTTAAAATTATAGTACACATTCCGAAATAATATGTATTTATATAATATATCTATAATGCTCCCACTACTGAGACACAGTTCCTCTAGGTTAGAAAATGGGCGTGGTCGCTAACAATGGGCCTTATAAGAAGGCTCAAAGTCACTCAAAGGGCAATGGAGAGGGCTATGCTTGGGATTTCACTGCGCGATCGAATCAGGAATGAGGAGATCCGCAGAAGAACGAGAGTAACCGACATAGCCCGAAGAATTGCAACACTAAAGTGGCAGTGGGCTGGACACATTGCCCGTAGGACCGATGCCCGATGGGGCCGACGGGTTCTCGAGTGGCGACCACGCACCGGAAGACGTAGCGTGGGTAGGCCCCCGACAAGGTGGACCGACGACCTGGTGAAGGTCGCGGGAAACCGCTGGATACGGGAGGCGCAGAACCGGTCGTCGTGGAGAACCTTGGGGGAGGCCTATGTCCAGCAGTGGACGTCTTTCGGCTGAAATGATGATGATGATGACAGGATAACATGAGTAAATATGGTTGTGGTGGCCTAGTGGTTAAAACGCCAATCTCTCAAGTATGAGTGTTCGGGTTCGATTCCAGATCAGACAAGTTATATGTACTTTCTAAGTATATCTTGAACACCAATGACTAAATACAAGGTGAAGGAAAACATCTTGAGGAAACCTGGACTTTAAGTCTGAAATCGCCAACCCGCATTGATCAAGCGTGGTGATTACGCTCAATCCATCTCTGTAGGAGAGGAGACCTGTGCCCAGCAGTTGGACGATAAAAAGGTAGATGATGATGAGCAAATAAATTCTGGAAATAACATAAGCACGTCTATGACTCAGCCATGACTACAGTTGATTACTGTATCGGTGCTACCAGAGGAGTATTATTGAGAGGAGTATATGGCAGCAATAATACCCCCATCGAGTGAGACTTACAAAAACATTTTTTTTTTAATAATTATGAACTAGTGCTTGACTGCAATCCCGCCTGTTGGTAAGCAGTGATGCAATCGTTGATGGTAAAGCGCGCCAGTTAATTAAGCCTATTCAGTTAAAAAGCTAATGAATAGGAAGGAAGATGGCAGTTGAGCGAGATAACACAATGTTAAAACCAACAACACGACCAACGATGCTGCGTCAGAGATTTATCTGGAAACCCTCCACGACTAAACTCCCGACACAACAACATTTGGGGCATCGTACTCGGCACACATCGCAACACAACTTCTCAGACCCGTCCTCTGTACGGCTTCATCAGACATCATGCCGGAACATGACGAATCGCTTGGCAGCAAGGCTTTGTCTGGTCGGTGGTAACTTCTAACGGCAGTCAATTTTATAGCTTACCACCTTTATCTATCAAGCAACGATTCTTTTACACTTTTTATCAAAAGCGGCGAGACTTCTTAATCTCTGTATGCTCCCGTTTTATCGCCTACTCGGCGAGGTACTTATTATACAGTATGTTAAGAAAACCCTGTCCGACCCGTGAAGGTGTTGTTAGGTATCGATAACTGATTCTACTAATGGATACAAAACCGGGCTAAACTTAAAAAAAATCCACCTAAAAAAAATAAATATTATTTCGCAAAAAGAGGTAACTTAATAAATGTGCGTAAGCACCCTTCCGCGGGCGGCGGGCGGCAGGGCACGCGGCACGTGGTTGCATCGCTATTCGCTCATAATAATACCGGTGTTCTCACTTTTTTAAAAATTACCAAATTTCGGGGAAGTTGGAATTAATTTCGAAATACTATGATTATTACGCAAAATTTTATATAATATTTGGTCATGTGTTTACCTAACCTTTATTATTCTTATGGGTCGGACAGGGTTTTCTTATCATACTGTATATTGCTCACTATCAAGTGCATCGCCAGTTATATTACCCATAAAACTACTCCTGCTATGGTAAATTTTCTCACGGGTGCACTGTTGTTTGGTTTTGATTAGAAATCGGTAGTCTGTATAGTCGGTTCACTGACGATAGTTAAAATTGACAACGTCATAAGAAAATACTGATGGAACGGTTGCATTTTTCAAAAGAATGCCTTTCTCGGTGGTAGGCCATAACATCGGCCGCCGGCAGAAGTTACCACCCACCAGACAAAGTCTTGCCGCCAAGCGTTTTGTCGTGTTCCGGCATGATGTCTGGTGAAACCGTACATAAGACGGGTCTGAGCCAATGCGCCAAATGTTGTTGTATTAAGAGTTTGGTCGTGGAGGGTTTTCAGATCAATCTCCCTTTAACGCAGCATAGTTGGTCGTGTTGTTGGGTTTAACATTGCATCACCTCGCTCAACTGCCGTCTTCCTTCCTATTCGCTCAGTTTTTCTGAGTGAATATGCTCTTAATAAACTAGCGCGCTTTACCATCAACGATCGCATCACTGCTTACCATCAGGCGGGATTGCGGTCAAGCGCTAGTTTATAATTATTAAAAAAAAAAATTACTTGTTTGATAGTTATTTTGTAAGGACAAAGAGAAGGAAGTAAATGTAAATCACAATTTTATTGATCAAGTTACATGTATCGACAGGACGTGTCAGACTTTTGCTGACTACAATCCACCCGTGTTTCTTCACTTGCCTGTGCTATGGCCAGGTCTACGCTTTCTTTTCTAAACAATCCGCAACTCTAATCCAGGAGGCATCGCTCTTTGTGGACCTTGTCACGAGGTGCTGACATATCTTTGAGGCGCGCGTGAAACACAACGCGCCGTCGACTCGGGCCTGACCCTTACCAGGCGGCGAGCTGCCCGCTGCTCGCCGCTACGGCTACGGTGGCTGGGAATTCGATGTCGTCTCCTATCCGGGGAGTCTCCTGCGGCGGCTAGTGCTAAAAGGGCGCTGGGATTCCCGCTGCCTGACACACTCCGCCTTCTCCTTATTTTTTATTTTTAATAATTTTAAACTAGCGCTTGACCGCAATCCCGCCTGATAGTAAGCAGTTATGCGATCGTTGATGATACAGCGCACTAGTTTATTAAGAACCTATTCACTCAGATTGAGCGAATAGGAAGGAAGACGGCAGTTGAGCGAGGTGATGCAATGTTAAACCCAACAACACGACCAACAATGCTGCGCCTAAGGGAGATTGACCTGAAGACCCTCCACCACTAAACTCCCAACACAACAACATTTGGTGCATCGTACCCAGCACACATCGCAACACAACTGCTCAGTACGGCTTCACCAGACATCCTTTGCCAGTATCGCTGCTTTCCAGAAGGAAGTTACGGCTTTCCATGCACTCTCGCTCGAGACCATGACCTGGGCCAGGGTCGGACGCGATAAGTCGCCGCCGATCGCCGCTATAGGACACGTCGGTATTCTACACTCCAATGGCATCCTGAATGTATTTTCAGACATAATAATCAATTTTCAAATTGATTAGCTTTTTGAAAATAATTTCTACTAACAGGTTTTATATATGGCAATACGACAATGTCATTCTATCACCATTCCATTACGAGACGATTTACCGATAACTGATCGTCCATTATGAATTAAGCAGATTACGACCTTATTGCATAATGATAATGGAATCGTGTTGGAATGACATATTTATAAAAACAGCAGACTACCTGGAAAGTCAGTCGTTACTGTAGCCGATCTCAAAACGATCGAAAACTAAAAAGGCACAAGTCTTTTTCGAATTAATAGCGCCCAATATTTTGATTTAAAAATGGCTACCTACATGTTGATTAATCGTCTTCAAGATAAGAAGAAAAGGAAGCTGTTTTAATAAATATCTTTCACTACCGGTGGGCGTGAATTGATACAAATGTTAGCTACCGACAGTGGAATATAAATGATACAGTGCAATACAAAGAGATCGTATGTTGTGTGAGACAGTTGCAAATCATGATTTGATTTAAATATAAAACGTAGAATGAAATAATTTACACTTAACCAGTTTTGTTTTATGCATGCCTAAATAATATTCTAGACTTTGCCTCACGGTTTCACACGTGTAAGTTCCGATCCCGCGGGAATATAGCGATTAATTTTATCCTATGCGTTAATGCTGGTCATACATTATCTGTATGCCAAATTGTAATGTTATGTACATATTCACATATACTGAGACTTATTATGTATACTCATACTTATATGCATTCCATTACTATGAGGCGCTGTTCTGATTATATTCCACAACACCAGGACTCAATATTCATTTCATAGACACAGTCCTCAACTTTAAGCCTAAGTTTCGGCGACTTAGCGAGATCTTAGCGTAGGAAGCTGTATCTATGCTGGACTGTTTTACTTTTTCCCAATAAACACAATACCTTTAAATTTAATATCACTTATATTTATATTGTTACAAAATGTCATCTAAATTTGCGGCATATTTTGTGCGTAATAGAGTAACAAAGATCCATCTGACAATCTATAACATTAGTAAAATTTAGTTTTCGCCACTACTATTTACAATTAGTAGTAAATTAAAAAACTGACTAGATCAGTAAATACAAAAATAAAAGTATACATGAGATTATTCAGGGCAAAATACAAAGTCACTCACTGGTGTCCGAAGGGAGGATGTTGCCGTTGAGATAAACTACGACGACGGTCGTGCGACGATGACTAATATACTAATAATACGAGAAAAACATGAGAAAAGGTCACAAAACACAAGAAGAATTGGAAAAAAAAGGAAGTCTTTGTTCAAAAGTGGGACACAATGTTTTTTTATATAATCATAAACTAGCGCTTGATCGCAGTCCCACCTGATGGTAACCAGTGAAGTAATCGTTGATGGTAAAGCGAGCTAGTTTACTAAGATCCTATACACTCAAAAAAACTGAATGAATAGGAAGGAAGACGGCAGTTGATGCAATGTTAAACCCAACAACATGACCAACGATGCTGCGCCAGATTGATCTGGAGACACAACAATATATATTTGGCCCATCGTGCCCGACAGACATCATAACACAACTGCTCAGACCCGTCCTCCGTACAGCTTCACCAGACATCATGCCCGAACATGATGAATCGCTTGGCGGCAAAACTTTGTCTGCTGGGTGGTAACTTCTGCCAGCAGCCGTTGTTATGGCCTACCACAGAGAAATTTATGGCTAACATAAACGAAACACGCTAAATTAACTTTGGTCAACTCTGGTATCGGACCTAGAACCACAGTCATCAGACGCGTTTCCTAAAGACTAGACTAACGATGTCCATAGTTTAAAAATCACATATCTTTCGCAAATCCGTTCCATCTTTCTCATCATCATTATCAACCTTTAGCAGTCCACTTCTGAACACAGGCGTCTGCTATTGTGCGCCATTCATTCTTAATTTTGAGCTACTCTCATTAGCTACTACCAGCCATATCATTCATTAAAATATGTATAAATATCGTCAACTTTAACTTACAGTCCGTCCATCACTCGGGTACACAGTAGTGACTAATGGCCCCTCGATCGATAGCATCGCTGTTTGTACAGCATTTATCGATAGTTTGTATCTTTAGAACTGTATGTTGTTAAGAATTCGATCGCTTTTTTTTGTCTCGTTTTGTTGTTTTAGTTGGAGTGTATGTCTTATTAATATAGTTTGGTACTTAGATCGCTTATTCGGTTTGTGACTAAGAGCCTGTTCACTCAAAAAACTGAGTGAAATAAGGAGGCAGGTGGCAGTTGAGCGAGGTGATGCAATGCATCACACTCGTCTCCACAGAGTAGGCAACTCGTTCATGGGTCAATGTATACACTTTTACAACAAGCTTCCCATGGACATTCGAAACTTACCCATTAAACGATTTAAAAACTATATAAAGGCCAAACTTTGCAAAAAAGGGTATTATAAAATCACAGATTATTTAGAAGACAAAAAAGCTTGGGACTGAGCTGCTCGCTCTGTTAAGCATTGTTATTAAGCAATATGCGTAATTATAAGGTAAATTATTGTAAACATTCTCATTTTTAATGTCTGGACTTGAAAAAAGACGATGATCCCTGAGTTTGTTTCGGCTATTTCTTCTCAGAGGTAGTCAGTTAGGAAATGGCGGCTTCATCTAGTTAAAAAAAAAATACATGACGTGTAAAAGTGATCGGTGATCCCACTTGCTTAATAAACGATTTCATTTCATTTCATTTCAATGTTAAATACAAAAACATGACCAACGATGCTGCGCCAGAGGAAAATTTCCGACACAACAATATTTAGCCCAGCGTACCCAGCACACATCGGCCCCACGGTTCAAGTCTATTAGCATAGGCCACCACTGCTTCAATGATGACCAACTAAAAGTGGTGAAACACCAGATTTACTACTATAAAAACCAAGAACCCAAATCGATGTCGAAACTGACATCAAAACCTATAGAGATTTATGGAAGCAGAAGATCTTTAAGGGAAAAAGGCAAGCAAATACCGACGATGTTGATGTGAAAGTGTTTAAATGACAGTTAACTTATCAAAATACAAAAACAAACTAAAAATACAAAAGCAAGATCGATGTCAAAATGTTCAAAGTTACTAAGTAAAGTGTCGTATGACTCGTAGTGACCGCAAATGAGGGGCACACAGAAAATAAAAATAATTTGTCAAACTAGTCTGGCGAGTTGGCGGCTACCCGACCGCGGTTTAGACGGAGTAGCGACGGATGGATGCGGTGAGCACAGTAAAATACATTTAGAATAATTAAGAGGACCTGCTTTTTAATTACATTCTATTACAACTTACACTCTTCCAGTTTCCAATAGAAATATGCTTCAATAGAAAGCGAAAAAGAAAAATAAAGTATTTATTTTGGCTCGTATAGGAAGATTTTTATTTCATTCAAATTTCTTGCCTTGAAGGATGTCCTAAGGATAAAAACACACAGCGGAGGGAATATTTGAAAAATAACTAGTAGACAGTGATGAATAGCAGAAACTACTATATTCGGCGTATTTTGGGCTCACCTGAATTGAAAGAAACGAAGAATAAAGTTCGGATACAGATTGTGAAATACAAAATTACTAGAAACAATTCACTATTGTTACTAGAAACAATAGTGAATGACTCACGGCTGCAACAAAAAGTTTCATTTTATTATTAATGCCAGAAAAATGCTGTCTGACCCTAGATTTTCTAATCAATCATCATTATCATCTCAACGTTAATCCCAGTTGCATCCGAAGCTTGTTCAGCTTTGAATTTCGGGGGTCCGCTTTACCAGTCTAACGGGTAATTTGGCTAAACTACGATATTATCCGTGAAGCGACTGCCGTCTGACCTCCACAACTCGAAGGCGATATCGAAGTATTGCAGTTAGACCAATTATTGAACTTTTGAGGGCTCCAACAACCCGTAACGACTGCCATTAGATGTTTGTATGGCAACCGGGGGCTTTTGGGTATTGAGATTTCCTCGAACCTAAACTTTGGACGGTTCATTGAGTCCAAGGCCAAGGTGGCTGCCAGAAAACTTGGTGTAATCGCAAAGGTCAGGCAGTACTTCACACCAGGGCAGCTTCTAATGTTGTACAAAGCACAGGTCCGTTCGTGTGTGGAGAACTGCAGCCACATTTGGGCTGGTGCTGCTAAGTGTCACCTGGCCACTTTGGATTCAGTGGAGAGGCGTGCGAAGAGGCTGATTGGGGACCCTGATTTAACTCGAGTTGGTCTCCAAAGCCTAGAGCACAGGCGTAGAGTAGCCAGCCTTTCGGTGTTCTATAGGATACATTCTGGGGAGTGTGCGAGGGAATTGCACGATTTAATTCCCCCATCACCGTTCCACCATCGGACGACCCGTCGTACGGCGAGTTTCCACCCTTATGTTGTTAACACCTCTACGATCCGGACGAAGCGTTTCGCCTCCTCCTTTATACCGCGTACATCGAGGGACTGGAACAATCTGCCGGCGGCGGTGTTTCCGTCGGACTACAATTTGAGTGTCTTCAAGGCTAGAGTGAATAGGCTCTTAATAAACTAGTGCGCTTTACCATCAACGATTGCGTCACTGCTTACCATCGGGCAGGATTGCGGTCAAGCGCTGGTTTATACTTTAATAAAAAAAAAATTAATAAAAACACATAAAGCAGCAGTGGACGTGATGACGTCTGTCAGTTGAATATCGATTACCAGGAGAAAGAAAAGAACGGTGATGTATTATCTGGGATGCGTGACAAAGAACCTGGTGAAAGTCGATCATTCGCTCCAGTTAGAACTCCAAAACTAATCACAATCCTCAGACACGAAGTAGTGACTACAAACAGAGGTTATTTATGATGAATTTGAACAAGTCGATGCACCCGACGATGACAATAAAACATTCTTTCTATTATAGTTTTAGCATTTAGAATTAACACAGCCTTTTGATTATCATCACCACCATCATTAACCTTTTTATCATCCCACTGTTGGGCACAGGCCTTCTCTCACACAGAGAAGGATTGGGCGTAATCACCATGCTTGCTCAATGCGGGTTGGCGATTTCAGAATTAAAGTCCACGTTTCCTCAAAATGTTTTGCTTCACCTTGTAATCAGTCATTGGTGTCCAATATATACTTAGAAAGTACATTTATAACTTCTAAAAGTTACTTGCCTGACCTGGAATCGGACCCGCACACTCATACTTTACAGGCTGCTGTCCTAACTGCTAGGCCACCACGACTGTCTTTTGATTATTTTGCCGAAATAACAAGAATACAGTGATGTTTCTTTTTACACAAAATATTAGTTCGTTTTACAAAACATTAATGATTCAGTACTTAGAGAAAACTGCTTTCGACAAAATCAATTCACCGCCATATCCACCACACATTAATAAATCAGTGTGAATAGATGGTATCTTAGCACACAGTCCGTTAACGCGTATTAGACACTTGATCGATCTGGTGTGGCGCCCGAAACAGCTTGTATTTCGATCACTACATACTTAAGGGGAATTCTAATATCTTAGGAACATAGGAAACTTACTAAAACTAATATAGATGGATATTTGGACGTTGGTAAAATTGCTATCCTATCATATTTAACCGACTTCAAAAAGGAGGAGGGTTTTTTATGTTGTTCGCGAATAACTTCGTCGTTTATGAACCGATTTTGATAATTCTTTTTTTGTTGCAAAGAAGATATTTCCAAGGTAGTCAAGGTAGGTAGAAATATCATAATAAGGACATCAGGATCTGATGATGGAAGACCGGAGAAATCAAGGGAAATTTCAAAAATCGTAGGGGCGACTAGTGCGTTTCTTAGTATTTTAATTAAGTATTTTAAAGTACTACAATTTAATAAAGGTCTGGAGTAGATCTGATGATGCAGACGAGAGACATTCGAAGGAACTCTTCAACAATTCATAGCAGCTTCCTTGTGTTTGGGCTTGATTAATTTGTATTGATGAGAACCTTACACCTAGATGGGTTGTGACTGTACTCAACGGTTTACGGCTACTTTGTGTTTGAACTTAATTCATTTATATTGATGAGAACTTTGCACTCATTGGGTTAAAAGGTCTGCAGTAAATCTGATGATGAAGACTATGGTCTTCATCATCAGATTTACTGCAGACCATTATTTAGGAATTATATTATTATTATTATTATATTATTTATTCGGAATTCTTCAAAATGGCGGGTAAAAATTAAAGTAAACAAAATTACATCGATTCCCAACTATATTTGCGTCAGCTTCCAGTCTGAGCGGATGCACCTGAATACATAGTACTTTTCACAACTAAAAAGTGTAAAATAAAAACTTTTTTACAAAAAAAAAAAACAACCGTCTCATTTTCTAGTGTTTTTGAATTTAATCAATCAAACACCATTTTCACTGTCTTTCAATATTGGAAGAAAATAAAATTCCGATTTGATGGAAAAATGCAGCTTCATTGAATCCATATAGAATTTAAGACTTTTCTTTGATTTTTAGAAATATTAAACTCATATCTGAAACCCAATGCAGTAGGTTCAACCAGTTTGTGTGTGATAGCAATGAGTGACACGATAAGTCAATAGTTAAAAGAAATTTTAACTTAATCTGTAAGATTAACAATGCATGAGATGACCAAATCTCGTAATTTTAAAAAAAGTTTCCAGTACCGTTCTGTACAAAAAAAGTCTTATTTATTTATTATCTATTTATTTAATCTTTCGCACATGAAATGTACACAGGCGGACTTAATGCCTTAGGCATTCTCTACCAGTCAACCACAGGTGGTGAAGAGATAAGATGGTACCAATTTTTGACAATGATTGTCGCTGAGGCCAGAAAGTCCAATTCTCACAACATAAATAACCTCTCCAGTTTTATTATAATCTCAACATGTCAAAAAGTCCTATTATTTTACATTTTTGTGAATGAAAGCCAATTATACTGTTGTTAAAAACGTTCAAAATCTGGAATAGTACATCATCTCATCTCAACGTCATTCAATAAACTATCCAGACCTGAGTATTTCGGCCATGACGGCCAGTGTCAACGAAAACTAGCGTTTATGCAAAACCCCAGGTATCTTTCGCCCCACTCTTATAGTCTGGTGGGACAGCAATCCGACACAGTGTATTTAAAATCATTAGGACATTTCAAAGGACATCCCAAGATTATAAGACACTTACTTATAAGCTCCCATAAGGAAACTATATCCTGGAACCGGATATATCACAAGAATAAGCTGGCTCATGACACCTCAATCGCCAAGGGACACTCTACCATTATACCGCCTTCACTTTAGACGTTTCTTGATAGGTAGGAAACAACTGTCGTATAATTATAAGTCTTCATTCAAGGGGAACACAGAACGGATCATATTTTTCTATTAGCGATATTAAAAATAGAACATCAATTACCGTAATTAAAACCAATAAAAATCTAAAGGTAAGGTGAAATGGCCTCTTAAGCCTGGAGCACAGGCCAAGATTAGCCAGATAGTCTCTGTTCTATAGGTTGCATTTTGGAGAGTGTGCGAGGGAATTGCATGATTTAATTCCACCTTATATAAAAATAGTCACCCACCCGCACAGTAACCGCGGCAAGCGCAGCTTAACCTAATCGATCGACCTGTGTGGCTGTTATTATTTAACCACGAGCCCCTTATTTTTTTGGTCTTTACCGCCCGTAAGGCCGCGCCTACGGTGGCCGGGAGTTCGATGTTGTCTCCCGACCAGGAGCAACAAGCCCCTCAAGTCAAAATGACAGTGTATTATTACATTTCTTTCATTATTTACTTGTGAAGTCTCGATAGTTAAGACAGTATGACAGTGTTTTGTCAGTCAGTCACAGATATACATAATCATAAAAGATTGATGAATAGTAATTACGCTACTTTTATTCCGGACGCCTTATACCCTCTAGGCAAACTGCTTCTGAATGTAGAACCTACCTGCCTATTACGGCTGATGTACTAAGATATCTTCTAGTTATATAATATGTGTGTTTATGATAATGACTGATGGTACATGACTAGCGGCTATACAGCTACCGCCTAGATCAACCTGGCTGGAATATTAAGCAGTTGTTATATTTTCTTGTTAACCCGTTCAATTCCCTGCATCCTAATAGCGTAACACATTATTCTTACCAATTTGAATGATTTTGAAACATATTGGTAATCCATTACTTCATATGTCTGAACTAGGGATGTAACGGAGATAGTTATATCGGAACCGGAACCGGAGTCGGAGTTTTTAAATTTGATTTATCGGAGTTGGAACCGGAGACGGAGGCAGAGTCAGAAGTGGTGGTAGTAGAGAGATTTTTTATTTAATCACGAAAAACATTTTTCAGACAGTTTTTCATGTAAATTTTTTATTGTAAATTAAACACAAAAACCCAAAGTAGCATATTATATGAAATTAAATGAACAAAATCTTTGAAACAAATTAAATCAAACGTGTCGACTCCAAAACTAGCGAAAAATCAAAACAAATAACAAGTGAAAAAATAATTGACGATAGAGTGCACGTAGCAGGAGTCAGGGAATTCCCCGCGTGATATGTATGTACCAGTAGGGTAATATACTATCTGTAGCAATGAATTTCATTTTGACAGTTGAAAGTTGATTGCGTTATATACGTTATTGAGCACACACATTTATCGAACATATGAAGCAATGGACTAGCAATATGCTTCAAAATTGTGCAAACGCAATTACCCTGCTGATCATAACAGTCGGCAGGCCGCCGCCACTATGTTATGCTTTAATAACCTCCGATTTAAAAGTATCGCAACCGAGGTCGGAACCGAAGGTATGATAGTAATCGGAAGTTCCAATTTAACGGAGTCGGAGTCGAAGCTGCGTAACATCCCTGGTTTGAACAACTTGCCTGCTCATCAACGTAAATATCGCAATGAATTTTGTTTAACTGTCAAAATGTATGATATCGAGGTTTCTAAAATATTTTTTTTCTAAACCGAATAGTTTGCGTGACACCCGCTTCCAAAGTGGAATTGCCCCCCCCCCCACCCCTCTAACTTCTAAAATTAACTTCTAAAATAAGAAAATGAAAAATCTAAAAAAACATGATGTACATTACTATAAAAACTACCAACGAAAAATTTTTTGAACGAGATCTAGTAAGTAGTTTTTTTTTTAATACCTCTTAAATCATAAACCGCTTATTACCGCGTAATCTTTTATACAAATAACTTAAATCCTTTAATTTCACAAATCAATGGTAAGGAACCCTTTGTACGTGAGTCCGTAATGCACTTGGCCGTTTTTTATAATTATAAACTGTGCTTGACCGCTATACTGCCTGATGGTAAGCAGTGATACAATCGTTGATGGTAAAGCGCGCTAGTTTATTAAGAGCCTATTCACTCAAAAACACAGAGTGAATAGGTAGGAAGACAGCACTTGAGCGAGGTGATGCAGTGTTAAACCGAAACTTCCGACACAACAACATTTCATCATCGTACTCGGCACACAACTGGTCAGACCCGTCCTCCGTACGGCTAGACTGTGTTCTACGAACATTTTATTCAGAAAAAAACACATGTTACACTTCTCCTTAATGAACGACTTCAGAAAATGGTCATTTAATCCGCTTAAAAAAGCATAAAGGAGAAACAATCTAACTGTAGATTGAAATCATTGATAAAGTTCTTGGTTCCGACATAATTCTTGAGAAATGACCCGTTTAGTCACAGTACAATGAGTTTACGTGTGACTACGATTAGTATGACGTAGAAACAACTTTATGATGAGTTTGAAGGCTTGCTTACAAGTATCTAGTGACACCAGTCTCAGTCCTAGCATGAAACATTGGTGTTTCGTTCTTAAAAACTCTACTAATTCTACTCAAAGTTATTTGTCTTTATACGAAACCTGAATACAGTTTGTTCAGAATAAGCAACTGAATCGATTCCAATCATTTTTACACCATGTTATTTTTTCCCAAAAACATTTAGAAATTGTTGCAATGTGGTTACCGAGCGCACAATTCCGCTGACGTAAGATCATAGTACTAGGTGCAGAGCGAGGCAAGACTGGGCCGCGCCGTTGCAAGCGTGTCGCGGCTTATTTATGTTGGGACAACCAGATAAGATAACAAGCTCATGACTTTGGACATGGTTCATTAAATCTTTTTGAAATATGTAGATTCATTATGAAAAATACTAGACACATGTCTCTGGTTTCGCATAATACAAAGAATAAAGTTGTATATTCTAAAATCGTGACTAATTAGCCTAAAAATGTATACAAATATAAGTTTTTGACAAAATAACTTTCAGTCGTACATAATTAAGTTCAGTTTAGGCTACAAATGTAAAAAAATAATTAAAACTTTTTCAAAAGTGCTATGCAACTTATTTTTAGTTAGTTTTAGACAAAACAGGTCCATAGAAGCGGAGATGCACAACAATTAATTTTGCATAATATACAGTCATGTATATTGTAGTTTTATTACAAAATGTACCCTATTAACAAACTATTTTTAATTTTGTCTAATGGACTATAATAGTTAAGAACTTTATTATTTCTCATTAAGAATTAACACCAATTCAAAAACTGAGAAACTGAATTTACATAAAATGTTTGCGAGCGTACATAGAAAATCGTCGTTAAAAGTAATAAATTAATACTGAATTAAGTAGCTTAAAAATAAAGAATAAATATCAACTAAACACCAACTGAGCAAACACGCATCTAAAGTGAACATAGTCCCCTTATTCATAAACGCTGCTTAAAGTTAACTAGTGATTAGCGATTTTTTAAACATACATTTTAAACGTTTGCACGTCACTTAACTTTAATAATCGATTATGAATAAACCCCTTAAACACTGTGGTGTTTATTTATAAAGAATGATTTAAGCTAAGTGACGTTAAATGGTTAAAAATGTATGGTTAAAGAATCGCTAATCACTAGTTAACTTTAAGCAGTTTTTATGAATAAGGGGGTATATGTTTTACTAGATATGGCATTCATGGCAGTATACTGACAAATAATTGAATCAAGAATCAAAATCAAAAGTCATTTATTCAAATTAGGCTGAGATCAGCACTTTTTAAACGTCAATATTACATAAGACAATTCGCGATTGTATCCCTGCTTACCATCAGACAGGATTTCGATCAAGCACTAGTTTATAATTATAAATAAAAAAATCATGTCCAGGTCCCATGTCGCACCCTACTTTCCTGATTAGAATTAAAATTTCCTTTCGATTCATCATTCCTCGAGAGTCGTTACTTCAGAATAATAATATCTAATACCTACCACTGTTGAATCAAATTCTTGGCGTTAAAATTCTTTCAACTTTTGTAAATAGTCGTGTTCGTAAACTATTCATAAAATGTCATCAAGTTTAAAAGACAAATTGTCCAAATTCCTACCAAAAGATTAATTTCATTGGCTTTATAATTTTATTCAACCTTTGACATAAGTTATTTTTGGTAACATATCTAACCACATTCAAGATTAATTCATACATAAAAAAACTCATCAACACAAATAATAGGCTTGCCTACAATTTTATGTAAAATAATTCTTTAATTAGACGCATATATGAAACTTTAGAATTCTGTCAAATTATTATAGAACCTGCCTCTTCTTTGCTACATTTAGACATCACAAAACTCGTTTGTTTTATTATATTATTTTCATCATCATCATCATCATCATTAAACTTTTATCATCCCACTGCTGGACACAGGTCTCCTCTCATACAGAGAAGGTTTGAGCGTAATGACCACGCTTGCTCAATGCGGGCTGGCGATTACAGACTAACCGCCTTATTCATAAACGCTGCTTAAAGTTAACTAGTGATTAGCGATTTTTTCACCATACATTTTTGACATTTTAACGTCACTTAACTTAAATCATCCTTTATGAATAAACACCATAGTATTTAAGGGGTTTATCCATAAGCCTTATAAGAAGGCTCAAAGTCGCTCAAAGGGCAATGGAGAGGGCTATGCTTGGGGTTTCACTGCGCGATCGAATCAGGAATGAGGAGATCCGCAGAAGAACGAGAGTAACCGACATAGCCCTAAGAATTGCAACACTGAAGTGGCAATGGGCTGGACACATTGCCCGTAGGACCGATGCCCGATGGGGCCGACGGGTTCTCGAGTGGCGACCACGCACCGGAAGACGTAGCGTGGGTAGGCCCCCGACAAGGTGGACCGACGACCTGGTGAAGGTCGCGGGAAACCGCTGGATGCGGGAGGCGCAGGACCGGTCGTCGTGGAGAACCTTGGGGGAGGCCTATGTCCAGCAGTGGACGTCTTTCGGCTGAAATGATGATGATGATGATGATGATCCATAAGCGATAATTAAAGTTAAATAACGTTAAAAGGTCAAAAATGTATGTTTAAAGAATCGCTAATCACTAGTTAACTTTAAGCAGCTTTTATGAATATGGGGGTTAAAGTCCAGGTTTCCTTAAGATGTTTTCCTTCACCTTGTACTCAGTCATTGGTTTCCAATATATACTTAGGACTTCCTAAGTATATCTTGGACGCCAAATATGCACTTGCATATAACTTCGAATGGTTACATTTGTACTTGGCTGACCTGGAAACGAACCCGCACTCAAGTCATAAATAAATAAATATATACGGACAAATCACATAGATTGAGCTAGCCCCAAAGTAAGTTCGAGACTTGTGTTGTGGGATACTATCTAAACGATACTATATTTATAATAGATACATACTCGTATATAGATAAACATCCAAGACCCAGGCTAATCAGGAAAAGATCGTTTTCGATCATGACCTGGCCGAGGATCGAACCCGGGGCCTCCATGTCACAGGCAGGCGTGTTGACCGCAGTGCCACGGAGGACGAGTCATACTTTAGAGGCTGGTGTTTTAACCACGAGGCCTAATTTAATTTCAGGTTCAACTCCAGATTAGTTAAAAAAAAGTTAAAAAGTTAAAACTCGTGGAAGTTTTATATTATTTTAGTTTTTAATAAAAACTAATCTAGAGTTGAACCTGAAATTTCGTTGAACAAACACGAGTAATCTGCCACAAGCACACTTCAAATTACTTCTGCCTTTAGGCAGAAACTACTATATTACAGCAGTAAACACATTTTCATTAAAAGTCGGTTTAAAACAGCAACAAACAAATTTTCATCAGTTCTTTGAAACTTTATATTCAAAGTAAGTCAAACACAAGAACTCCAAAAAACTTGGTTTACATTCACGTATTAAATATGCCCGAAGTTCCAAAGAACAATAATTAAAATAGCGTTTTGGATGGCTCGGGGCCATATAATTAATTACAGGCTAACATACAAATCGTTAAGATTCGTGTCGGGTTCCCAAAATGGATGAGAGTTAAATACTGGTCTAAGTTAACATTGTAATAATTGATGTAGATATATTTCTTTTTTTTTCATAGTTTAAACTTTGCTTTTGCAGTGTTCACGATTGAGATTCACATCGATAATAATCTAGTTTTTGATTATATTTTTATTCCATTCTGTGCAGGGTGGCATGCATATCGTCGTAAAATCAAAGTTAAAATAAAAAAGTCATTTATGCAAAATAATAAGGCTGAGCATCAGCAGTTTTCGAAAGTCAAAATTAAGAAAGACGATTCTTTTTTTATATACACACATCAAAAGTGTCTAGGGATCAACATATATTTTTGCAATAACTTTTCTCCTGATTGATATTAATTAAAATTTTCTTTAAGGATTCATCAAATAAAGTGTTTTCGTTTGTCACAGTAACGATAAACCAAGTCACCTTTGCATTAATAAAGAAATTTGCCATTTTCCTAATAAAGGGATATTTGACATTTGAACCACTAACACAAAAGTTCGAAAAAAAGACTGAAATAACAGTTTTCTTTAAAATTTTATTGGGTAACTTAAACAATTAATAATCCGTGTTTCTACCGCGAACACTAACAACACAAGAACATCGGTTTGGCATACTCAAAATGAGTTCATCCAAATCACGCTGTGGAATGGCTCAATCGGGTTCAAGTCTGGCGACTGAGCAGGCCAGGGCAGGACATTGATGTTAGCTGCGGCGAGAGTCTGTCTTACAACTCTTGCGGTGTGCGGTCGTGCATTATCATGCATTAACTGAAATAAGGGACCGATTTGCACTTGTAGAGGAACGATGACGTCTGATACAATCGTCTCAGCATAAATTTGAGCGTTGAGGTTGCCTCTGATCCAAATCAACTCAGTTCTTCCGCCGATCCAAATACCCGCCCATACCATGATGATTCCACCACTATAAGGATGGACTTCCTGGCAGGATTTTAATCGCTGTTGGCGTCCAGGGGTTCTCCAGTGTCGTATACGTCTTGTATCCGGTCTCATACCAAAACGAGACTCATCAGAAAAGCACACGAAACGCCATTGTTCTTCTGCCCAATTTCTGTGTTCAAGAGCCCATTGATATCGAATCCTACGATTGTGCATTGCTATAGGTGGTACCCGTAGCGGTCTTCGGGAATGAAGGTTCACTTCATGCAAGCGGTTTCTGACTGTTTGGTCGCTAATTAAGTTCCCTAAAGAGTGATGAAGCCTCACGGCTAACATCATGGCGGTTATTGTTGGAGCTCTTCGAGTTAAGATTTGAATGTATCGGTCTTGTCTCCGTGTGGTGCAGCGATACCGTCCTCCATGGCGCTCAGCCACGGTACCAGTGCTTCGGTAACGTGTCCGAAGTCGACTGATAACACTCTGACTTGTATTCAGAGCTAAAGCCACAGTACGTTGCCGGGAACCAGCTCTATCATTCCCACGGCTCTGAGCATTTCTTCCCTGCTTAAATGACGCCGCTCCATAATAACGTTGGTTTTAATCAGTAGTAGGGAAACAGTAGCACTAATAATGTCTTCAATGCGTTGTATGCTTTTATAGGGAAAATATTGACAGCTGATTTTCATCTTTTACTCGAATTTGATTTACAGTTCCTGATTCAAATTATGAAATGCACCAAAAAGGATCCATATAAATTTATAAAATCATAAATTTATTACAAAGCCACATCTCAATCTCAAGAAATCCGCATAAAAATGCTTGATCCCTAGACACTTTTGATGTGTGTATATACATAAACTAGTGCTTGACCGCAATCCCGCCTGATGGTAAGCAATCATTGATGGTGAAACGCGCTAGTTTATTAAGAGTAATCAGTATTTTTGAGTGAATAGGTCACTCAAAAAAAACTGAGTGAATAGGAAGGAAGACGGCAGCTGAGCGAGGTGATGCAATGTTAAACCCAACAACACGACCAACTATGGTGTGCCAGAGGGGGATTGATCTGGAGACCCTCCGCGACCAAACTCTCGACGCAAAAACATTTGGCGCATCGGTACCCAGCACATATCGCAGCACAACTGCTTAGACCCGTCCTCCGAACGGCGTCACCAAAAATTATGCCACAACACGACGGATCGCATGGTGGCAAGACTTTTTCTAGGTATTGGGTGGTAATTTCAATCAATCATTGGTTTACGGCTTGCTTCTTCTGTGAGCTATGTATGTCGACAACTTTTACTCTCTACCTGATCAGCTCGTTGCGGATCCCTCTAAAAGACTCCTTGCGGAATCCATTCCTTAGCTTGCTGAGTGACCTTCAATTTGTGTATTAACAATGGTGTTAAAAAAGACGGTCCTCTAAATCGCCCGTCCTTCTGCAAATTGCAGTGCAATTCTGTAACTAACTACAGTAAAAAGATACATAGTTGTGTAACAGATGATTGTGGCTAAGGAGGGCATGAACCCTGGTAAGATGGCTAATTGAGACGGATGGTAGAAAAAGGGCCATCGTGTTGATTTCAAATAATCTGGGATAGAGGAAGAAGGAGGCTGATTTACCCTACTTGAATGTAAATAAAATGGATGCATGCGATATACAGCAGTGGTAGTAAGCATCGGCTGTGAGGTTCGAATTCTATCAGGCGCTTTATTTAGTGTAAATTATTTCATCACCACTGCTTTCCAAACGGTGAAGGAAAACTTCGTGCGGAAACCGGTCACGTGTCCTAAAGCCAAAACTTCAAAGACATGTGACATCAACCAACCTGCATTGGACCCCGCGTGGTTGATTACGGCGTATTCCGCATCTAGAGTACTAGTACCTGACATTCTTTCGCAATTACACTTATGAGGGAGCATCTCCCCATAAGTACGATTGCAAAAGAATGTCGGGACAAAAGGTTTCCTATATTCCAATCTACATGATACAATATGCGAAACTTCCAAAACCGTTCAGTCGTTTTATATTAAATGCGTAACAATCAAATATAAAATATTTTCTGTATCGAATCGCTAAAATGAAGTGGCAGTGGGCGGGGCACACTGCTCGTAGAAACGATGGCCGATGGGGCAGTAAGGTTCTGGAGAGGCGGCCACGTACCGGAAGACGCAGGGTAGGGAGGCTCCCAACAAGGTGGACCGATGACCTGGTGAAGGTCGCGGGAAGCCGATGGATGCCCGCAGCACACAAGACCGGTCATCGTTGGAAGCCGTGGGGGAGGCCTTTGTCCAGTAGTGAACTCTATGGGCTGAAGAAAAAGAAAAATTAAGTTTAGATTCGCCTGCGTGAACGCCGGGAACTATCCCAAATAAAAATAAAAAGAAAACAATAATTTAAGGAAAACTACACAATGGCAACTAAGGAATCTTTACTTTTTCCTCAACCATTACCTCAATTTTGTCACAAGCTCCCTAGAGACGATCTAACATTACTACTATCAAATTCCACGTGTATTCTCCAGAGGTTCACTAGTACACAAAGCGCTTCTGAATTGTTTTCAATTGTTTATATAGGAGTTCAATCAAGCAGGGTGCGCGGTTTTCTCCTATATTATTTCTTGACACTGTAATTATTTTTATGTATTGGCTGGGAAAGTATATGATGATAATTATGCTTTATCATAATTATCATCATAATTATTTATATATTAACCACACAGGTTTAGCTAGCCCCAAAGTAAGTTCGAGACTTGTGTTATGGGATACTAACTCAACGATACTATATTTATAATAGATAAACATCCAAGACCCAGATCATTCAGGAAAAGATCGTTTTATATTTTGACCTGGCCGGGATCGAACCCGGGGCCTCCACGTCACAGGCAAGCGTGTTGACCGCTGCGCCACGGAGGACGTCGTTATTATAGGCATAATGTTCCCACTACTGGAACGCAGGCCTTTTTTTTCTTTGTTTTCGAATGTGGAAAAATGCTCATAGACTGTCCTCCGCTCGGGGATGCGGAAGGGTGTGCCAGTCCCTTACCGGCTAAAAACCACCTAAGCGTTCGCTACCTGCCTTTCCGGGGTACCGGGTTCTCCTAATTCTACGGTACCCCCCGGCAGGCCTTGACCGGTCCTCGCGAGTTCGACAAATCTCTCCAGGCGCGAGCTGCCCTCAGCGGCTGCTCTACTCATTGGAGTGGTGAAGTTGGACTCCCCGGGCCCGTCGCCCGTCGGCCATTATCATGAAGGCAGTAGGTCGGCCTCGGTCCTGCGACGGCGACCCTTCGCCATCGTCGGGAAGGGAGAAAACTCTGTGCCGCTCTCTCCCTCTCGGCCGTCTCCTTTGCTTGCATTACTGCTTGGCAGAAGGAGACGAAAGCCTCCCCTCAGTGAGAAGGAGTGGACCGTAATCTAACACGCAGTCGGTGTATTATTTCATTACCACTGCTCTCAAAACATTTTCTCGGTGGTAGGCATCGGCCGCCGGTAGAAGTTACCACCCACCAGACAAAGCTTTGCCGCCAAGCGATTTGTCGTGTTCCGGCATGATGTCTAGTGATGCCGTACAGAGGACGGGTCTGAGAAGTTGTGTTGCGACGTGTGCCGGGTACGATGCGCCTAATGTTGTTGTATTGTGAGTTTGGTCGTGGAGGGTCTTCAGCTCAATCTCCCTTTGGCGCAGCATCGTTGGTCGTGTTGTTGGGTTTAACATTGCATCACCTCGCTCAACTGCCGTCTTCCTTCCTATTTGCTCAGTTTTTCTGAGTGACCTATTCACTCTTAATAAATTAGCGCGCTTTACCATCAACGATCGCATCACTGCTTACCATCAGGCGGGATTGCGGTCAAGCGCTAGTTTATAACTATATAAAAAAAATTCGCTTCACGTTATTATTTTTTTTAAACGTGTCTGTCCAAAACGTAAAAACTGCAATAAATGTTGTTAAACTATCAAAATGAAACCTTTCGCTACTGATAGCGCGTCACGCAATTTAATACACAAGACCCTACTAGTCATCATTTGCACTGGATTTTGTTTTCAAAATGGTCAGATGCATTATATCTGACTATTATGAAATGGTTTATAACAGACGTATACAGTATGTTAAGAAAACCCTGTCCGACCCATAAGGATAATAAAGGTTAGGTAAACACATGACCAAATATAATATAAAATTTTACGTAATCATCATAGTACCAACACAAATGAATTTTGAAATAATCTTTTTTTCCCGCGAATGAATTGCAACTTCCCCGAAATTTGGTAATTTTTAAAAAAGTTACAACACCGGTATTATTATGAGCGATTAGCGATGCGACCACATGCCGCGTGCCCTGCCGCCCGCCGCTCGCGGAAGGGTGGTTAACGCACATTTATTAAGTTACCTCTTTTAGCGAAATAATATTTATTTTTTTAGGGGGATTTTTTTTTAAGTTTAGCCCGGTTTTGTATCCATTAGTAGAATCAGTTATCGCTACCTAACAACACCTTCACGGGTCGGACAGGGTTTTCTTAACATACTGTATAGTATAAGTTTTGACGAAAGTCTACTACTAACCATTACCTTCCTTTTTGTAGGCTGATCTAATCTTTGCAGCCGAGAAAAAATAGATTTTCAATTACAACAAAAATTAAAATGACACTAGCAAAACTTCCCTTTATATCCTACTTAGCCAGTTCGAAAAAGAACCGGACGATAAGCAGCGAACTTATTCTTAAAGCGAAAAAAAGTGCCAAGCGCTCAACTGGCACTGGCTGTGTTCCAATTTTAGGCAATATTGCCAGCTAGAAGGCGGGCTTATCCTCTGTTTAAGGTAAATGCCAGCCTCTTGTCACGTCTAAACGTGGCTTTTATGCTGAAATGGCAGACTTTAGTGGGATTTAACTTCGTGGTACTCAGGTTGTTGGATGAGTTGATGTGAAAATAATCTGTGGTATGAAGTGTATTAAAATTTACTTTGCCAAATGACCAAAACTTGGGCTCTCACGGTACAGCTGGTTCTTAAATTCAACGTCACTTAGCGAACTTTGAAACGAGCAAGGTTTGGATATATCATCATCAACAACCTTTTATCGTCCCACTGCTGGGCACAGGTCTCCTCTCATATAGAGAAGGATTGAGCGTAATCGCTACGCTTGCTCAATGCGGGTTGGCGATTTCAAACTTATAAAGTCCAGGTTTCCTCAAGATGTTTTCCTTCACCTACAGTCATTGGTGTCCAAGATATACTTAGAAAGTACATATAACTTTAGAAAAGTTACTTTGGTACTTACCTGACCTGGAATCAAACCCGCGCACTCATACTTGAGACGCTGGTCTTTTAACCACTAAGCCACCACGACTTCACTAGGCCACCACGAGTTCAACGAAAGTTCTTCACGAAAGGGAGGTAATCGCCACGCTTGCTCAATGCTGGTTGGCGATTTCAAACTTATAAAGTCCAGGTTTCCTCAAGATGTTTTCCTTCACCTTTTAATCAGTCATTTGTGTCCAAGATATACTTAGAAAGTACATATAAATTAGAAAAGTTACATTGGTACTTGCCTGGCCTAAATCGAACCCGCACACTCATACTTGAGAGGCTCGAGTTTTAACCATTAGGCCACCACGACTTAACTGAGGTATATAACCCAGAAAAAATGTGATCCGACAAAGAAGCAAAAGTTAGCATCGACCGGCCATAATATTAGGCATAGAATAGATGAATGTTGGGGTAGATGTGATATTAAATAGAGATATCAAAACGGCAACCGTAAGAGAAGGACGCGAGGGACAATCTTCGCAAGTAGTAGATGGATAAGAGGTGATAAGAATCAAACTGAATGCCGTGTATGGGAAAACATATGTATGTCCAGCGGTGGACTGCTGCAAACTGATAATGAATGGCGATACTCAAAAAAAACTAGCTCACAAACTTTTTCCACTACGATTTTTAATAATCCATGAAAAAAATTATAGTAAACTAGTTGCTGTCATTGCCAAGTTTAATATCACAATGATTTGAATGAATTTTCATTGCAACAGCAGTATCTAAAACACCACATGGGAACGCATACACCATAATGACGTTATGCAAAATCTTACATCTCGCAAGCAGAGATTACGACGCAATTAGCATATTACAACGACCGGGTATGAATCATTGGACAGTTGCCCGCCACACGCAACAGGCCGTTCCTCATACCTCTAAACTGTTATCAGAGGTAAAAAATACGCCAAGGCTTTGCCCATCCACTTGGATCTTTAACCGACGATAATCAAAGTTCCCTCTTACATCGCTTTATTACTTCAAATCATTCATTCTGTTTTGAGGCATCAAAATGATCACATACACCAACATTATCGGGTATTACGGTGAGGTTAAGTTTAAGCTCATGATAAATTCTGTTCACACACGACCGTACTGAATTAAGAGCTCGGTCTTAGTGGTTGATAATTATTTTATTATTCAATATGAAAGCGGAATTTAAGTATGTCTCCGGCGGTCGTTAATGTAAAGGGGTTTTTAGTGAGAGGAGTTGTATTGTTTGTTTATGGGTACGTACTGAAGTACGTACCGTACGTAAAAAACGTACGTACCTATGTACATTCGTTCCTTCAACCCCGCCCTAGGTGTGAGATGGTACACTGGGGTGTTTTTTAATCAGTAAAAACCTTACAACAGACGCTACAGCTACGCAGTTGCTGGACAACAGACGAGGCAATGGCGACCGAGCTGTGGCGGTATAACTACTACCTGCCTGGGCAACCAGGTGAAAGAGGCGTCAGCGGCCTTGAAGACTAAATAACTTCAAAAAGAACTGATGCAGAAGGCAAGGGGAAACCACTGCATTAAATCTCCTAAGACAGTCACCATGAAAGATTGCACAAGGAGAAAACGATCGCCATATGAACCACTTAGCAACCGGCGCCGTGTTACGTCCGGGGCACACGGTGAGAAATTGGCTACCGGCCGTGGAGTAGTGGGAGACCAGGCCCTCCATGAAAACTCTGCTACTGGAAATACTATCAAACTGCGGCAAATCCAGAGGATTGGAACATGGAACGTGCGCGACTTGCTCAGTCCCGGAAAATGAACAATACTGGCGGTAGTGTGGATGAGATCAAGCGGCGCATGGCCATGACAAGAGGGGCAATGGACAAGCTCAAGAAAATATGGAGGAATCACGACATAACTAAAGCCACTAAGATCAGGCTCGTCCGAGCACTAATATTCCCCATTTTTCTCTACGCAGCTGAAACATGGACGTTGCGGGAATTGGAAAAGAAAAAGATAGACGCTCTAGAAATGTGGTGTTGGAGAAGAATGCTTGGGGTATCATGGACCGAGTTTAGAACAAACGTTTCTAGACTCCAAGAACTCGGCATCAAACAGCGTCTTTCAGAAATATTATAGTCCCGTATATTCGGATGTTTTGGTCACGTATCAAGGCGCAATAGTGACTCCAGAACGTTTGGCCGTCTAGGGCAGAGTGGAAGGGAACAGACCTCGTGGAAGGTCACCGATGAGGTGGACCGACCAAATCAAGTCGGCAGTGGGGGGATAGATGGAGAGAGATCGTGCAGCGTGTAACATTAGCGTCTCGGATTCAGTTATAGTGACCACGACCGTTCTGTCAAGAGCGAGCAAAACGAAGAAGAAAAGTGTTACAGACCTTGCTGTACATTACAGGGTGGCGGACATCTGTCAGGATTTGTGGAAAATGGTATTAATCACCTACATATTTGGTCCTTTGCCATGTATAGTCCGAGAGTCTGATTGTATGGCAGATTGACAAACTACACCAATTGATATTTCTATTGTCATTTCAAATATCTGATATAAGAACACAATTGTTTTTTTAATTATTTTGAAAGTGAAACTTTTATTTCATTGTTTCAAACTTTTTCGCCTGTGTGTTGCATGTCGCGTGACGATCGCCCGCGGAGTAGGGATAAAGTGATAGGCGCTCGTCAGAGCAGCCAAGGCCAATATGGCGGCGCCTATAGTTCTTTTCATCATCATCATCATCAACCTTTTTATCGTCCCACTGCTGGGCACAGGTCTCTTTTCATACAGAGAAGGATTGAGCGTAATCGCCACGCTTGCACAATGCGGGTTGGCTATTTCAGACTTAAAGTATAGGTTTCCTCAAGATGTTTTCCTTCACCTTTTAATCAGTCATTTGTGTCCAAGATATACTTAGAAAGAACATATAACTTAGAAAAGATACATTGGTACTTGCCTGTTATTTTAGAAAAATCAATAAAAAATTTCACTTTTA
Organism: Sesamia inferens; assembly: GCA_037179545.1. Lineage (NCBI taxonomy): Eukaryota > Metazoa > Arthropoda > Insecta > Lepidoptera > Noctuidae > Sesamia > Sesamia inferens. The sequence continues at coordinate 10,108,127 of CM073949.1, forward strand.
CCGTCATTTCATAAAACCAAACCACACAATCCTTTTTTTATGCGTACAATCAACGTTCAGTATCTAAAGATTCTAAAAACTTACTTAGCGTAGTTGAGCACTTTTCTTGGGTGGAGAAAAGCATTGAAATCGCGTGAGAGTGACCGACCCAACACCGTGATCGCTACACCGAGATATACTGTGTTTACAATGGTAGGTATATATTGCATTACAGCTATATTATTTTTGCTCTTTTTGAAATGAAATTTAGATTTCAGTTTTCATTTCTACCGATCAGTCAGCGAGATATACATATGTATACTAAGTATCTATAATAAATCTATACTAATATATACTATGTAAAGAAAACCCTGTCCGACCCAAAAGGATAATAAATGTTAGGTATACACATGACCAAATAAAATATGAAATTTTACATAATCATCATAGTGACAATACTAATGAATTTTGAAATAATCTTTTTTTCCGCGAATTAATTTCAACTTCCCCAAAATTTGGTCATTTTAAAAAATATTACAACACCATTTGTGATGGAGCAAATAGCGATGCGACCACGTGCCGCGTGCCCTACCCCCTTCACCCGCATATCTATGCCTAACGTGTTGCACATGCATTAAGTTACCTCGCTTTTTCGAAATAATATTTATTTCTTTAGGGGGATTTTTTTTAAGTTTAGCCCAGCTTTGTAGGCATTATTAGAATCAGTTAACGATACCTTCACGGATCGAACAGGATTTTCTTTACATATTGTGTAAAGATGAAGAGTTTGTTTGTTTCTTTGATCGCTTTAATCTCAGAAACTACTGGTCCGATGTCAAAAATTATTTTTGCGTTGGGTAACCCATTTATCCAGGAAGGCTTTAGGCTATATAACATCACGCTGCAACCAATAGTAGCGGAGCTTATAAAGAAAACCAAACCAAAAACTACGCGGGTGAAACCGCATGACTGAGCTAGTGCATAATATTGATTACAGGTTTCACGTTTTTTTTAAGTAATTAACGCAGTTCTCAAATACTCATAAAGATTAGCTCAAAATAGGTATTTTATTCATTTGGTTGAAATTAATCTCTCTCGTGGGAGTAAAAGCAATTATTAAGGGACTAAAGTCCTTATGATACTGGTCAAATTTACGTGTCCTCTCTCATAAAAGTAAGGTAAACGATTATGAAGCAACGCTTTCACCACCCAATCTTTCGTGATAAAAATTTAATTATTTCTCCCTTACGCATTTCGAGTGCCTTTTGTTATACGCTAAATATATTTTCTATCTTACTTTCCTATACTGACATGTTACCCGCTCTCGCTACCGCCTATCACTAAACTCTCATCCAAAAGCGATCACTTAGGGAACGCTTAAAATATATTAGCGTTAATGCACAGTTTAAATGGAGCAACCTTAATTATGTACGGTCAGTCTTATATCTTCCAGGTGCACTGCGGAAATCGCCTTTATTGCTGAGACACAAAGGTGCTGTCAATGTTGAATCGTTACAATATATTGGAGTTACCTCTACCAGTATGCTCCATGTGCATTTAACAGCTGTTCTCACGAGCTATCCAACAATGTTAAATAAAGATTAATTACCGAATAATTATTATTGGAATATTTATTTTGTAATTTAAAACATGCTTATGCATGAGAGTTGCCGAGAAATCGGTTCTCGGTCCATGAAGACCTGGGGGTACTCGCGCTAAATATAACAATAGAAGTTCAAATGTTGTTCGTATCTAATTCAGTTAAAGTTATGGTTTAGCTTCGATCACATTTCGTGTCGCGCTAAATTTTTAAGTAAATCTAATCGTTTAGACGTAAGTTTGACATGGCATAGAAAAAGGTAGCTTTGTTTCAACTTTTTCATTTGACAACGGTTCTCTACGTTCTAATTGCGATCCAGTTATGGTTAAACAGTTAGCGCGATACGAAACATAACAAAAGTTATGGTTTGGTTGCGATCCAATTCTGTTTTGGTTGAATAATTTTAGCGCGATTGCCCCCCTGAGAAAATTGTTCTTCATCTAGCCTGAGCAGGAGCTTCTACTTTTTTTTAAACGTTTCCCCACACTAGGAATTACTCATGTATTGTGTGTGCGTTTACAAACATCTAAACTCACGTATAGAAACAAACAAACCAGGAACAAGTAAATACCTGTAGGCCATACAAATATTTGTTCCGTGCGGGAATCCAATCCGCAAAACGCAGCGCTGCAGTCAATCGCTCAGCCACTGCCCCATCCATGTCGTTAACAACGCCTGTAAAGATCATCAGTTCTATGGCTCAAGTGGTCGGCTATTTCAGCTTACTTTTTTGTGTGTTTTTGCAAACTATATTATTGTAATAAAGAGTTTGTCCAAAAAGAATTATATTTATTTGAATTGAATTTTCTTTTTCTAGATTCACAATCAACATAAAAAGAAGTTTGAACTGAACAAGCACCCAACACACCTTAAGGGTTCCGTAGCCAAATGGTAAAAAACGGAACCTTTATAGATTCGTCATGTCTGTCTGTCCATCTGTCCTACGGATGTATGTCACAGCCATTTTTTGCTGTAACTGTAAGAGCTATACTGTTGAAACTTGGTAGGTAGATGTATTCTTTTTTCTATAAAAACTATCAATGAAAATTGTTTTGAACGAGATCAAGTATGTAGTTTTTTTTTAATACCTCGTAAATCGTAAACCGCGGAAATGCCGGCTTCATCTAGATTAAAAAAAAAAAGAAAAACATGTGACGTGTAAAAGTGATCGGTGATCATACTTGCTTAATTAAACGATTTCATATCATCATTTCATTTCGTCTCGTCTTTGGACGGTTTATAATAATTGTTTTATTTTTTAATATGGTTGTTTAATAATTGTTTAAAGCAATATCATTTTTCGAGTGAAATAACTTGGCTGTATTAGTTTCATTACCTAATGAATAAATGTGATGCCCTATCAACATATTTACTTCCAGTTAAATTATACATAGAACTTTTTATACACTAACTAGATCATCATTTTTAAATTTTGTTGCGATTATCATTTTGAAACAAAATTTAAAAAAAATATGACTATTTATAATTACGATACTCACAAAAAGAGTATTGAACAGTTTAACTCCATTTATTCCTTGTTCTATTGACGAGGCCCGGTCGTAAAAATTTATTTCTTTTTATAAATTTGACTTTAAGGCTGCTATCGTTTTAGATTTTATTGTGTACATTGTTATTCTATGCCAATCTTAATTAATAAGTTCTGGTTGTAATTGTAATTCAAATGGATAATATACGAACATTGGAGCGTCCTGATACGTTTTTTTTAATAACACCACTTTTTTCTTTCTTTTTTTATACAATATGTAAAGAAACCCTGTCCGATCCGTAAAGGTATTGTTAGGTATCAATAACTGATTCTACTAATGGATACAAAATCGGGCTAAACTTTAAAAAAAATCCCCCTAAAAAAATAAATATTATTTCACAAAAAGTACTTTAATACATATGCGTTAAGCACCCCTCCGCAGGCGGCGGGCGACAGGGCACGCGACACGTGGTCGCATCGCTATTCGCTTATAATAATACCAGTGTTGTCACTTTTTTAAAAATTACCAACTTTCGGGGAAGTTGGAATTAAATCGCGGGAAAAAAAGATTATTTCAAAATTCATTTGTATTGGTACTAAGATGATTACGTAAAATTTTATATTATATTTGGTCATATGTTTACCTAACCTTTATTATCCTTATGGGTCGGACAGGGTTTTCTTAACATATTGTATAAAATGTTGCCCCACGCTAGGAATTTCTCCTGTCGTGGGTCCGTTTACAAACATATAAATTCACATACACAAACATCCTGACCCGGAACACTGCGCTAACCATGCAGTCGACTTCTGATCGCTAAAAATATATTCATAAAATTTTAAGAAAAAGGTATACGTGAAAGCTTTGAAACATTGTTGCTCTTCGAAGAACCTTTATATTTCCGTTCAACTGTCTTTACAACTGAAACAAAAGAAGTTTACTGCTTCAATATAAACATATGATAACATGAAAATGAGGTATTCCACTTGGAGCAACAATTTGAATAGCACTTCCGCGAACGGCACTTATGCACTTCCCCTAACCACACTGAAAAAAACGTAACGTGATGCAAACATCCAAATTCAGTATTTCAAACATACCTACATATATAACGTTATTTTTTTTTTAATGAAACCTGAATGTAGTTTGTTCAGAATGGAATTGATTCCAATATTTTTACACCATGTTTTATTTTTTCCTAAATATATTTGAAAAATGATGCAGTGTGGTTACCGAGCGTGTCACACAGTTCAGCGCTCCCACGCTGCGCCGCGCCGCTGTAGGCGGAAACGGGCGACTGGCGCGTAGACCATATTTTCGTAGGGACAATCACGTAACATAACAAAGTCAGAACTTTATGATTTGTCATGATAGCTTTTTTAAATTTTGTACATTACATAAAAATACTGGACACGTGTTTCGGGATTTGCATATACAAAAAATAACAAGTGAGTTAAAACTGAGAAATACATATACAAATGTATTTCTTAGTTTGACCTCACTCAATGATAGGCCACTGACTAATGAGGTAGCAACTGTCAACCATTATGTCGCTCATAAACGTAAAAAATATTGAAGGCCCCGTGTAAGTAAAAGAGACAAATATACGAGTACAACCGATCGGTTCTGAGAAAGTTTTACCGTAGAGAGTTTGGTGAAGTGACTTAAGCGTATTTCGTCTACTCATCCGGCCTGCAGCAGGCGCACCGGGCGTCGGCGGAGGGGAACAAACTCTGACACCTCAGACGTTTGTCGCCACCCTAACATCCGGACCCGAGGTGGCGACACGAAGTGTTCCACGCGCGCCACTCTTAGGCGTCACGGGGAGAGTCAAATACCTCACTGCCCCCCTGACCCAAGGAGGACTTTAGTGGCGGGCTGGCACCAATCGGAGGTTCCGAAAGCAGTGTTCGTTCTCAAAACCCCCAGTGTAGGTGTGAGATAGAACACAGGGGTGGTAAGTCAGTAACAGTCGATAGACCTAGATTTTTCTCCCCGGGAAAAAAATAAGCTTAAAGTGAGCTGTCAATATTTTTTTTTTTTTTTATTCTTGACCGCAATTCCACCTGATGTTAAGCAGTAATGCAATCGTTGATGGTAAAGCGTGTTAGTTTGCCCTTTCACTCTAGCCTTGAAGACACTTAAATTATAGCCAGAGGGAAACACCGCCGCTGGCAAATTATTCCAGTCCCTTGATATACGCGGTATAAAAAAGGAGGCAAACGCTTCATCCGGATCGTAGCGGTGTCAACAATATAAAGGTGGATACTCGCCATACGACGGGTCGTTCGATGATGGAACGGAGATGGGGGAACTAAGTCATGCAATTCCCGCGAACAGTCTCCGAAATGCATCCTACAGAAGACCGACAGGTAATCCCTAGCATTAGTTGCAATACTATGCTCACTTCAAGTTAATTTTCAGGATGTTACAGAATGAAATCTGAATGATGGTCACCGATGAGGTGGACCGACTAAATCAAGTTGGCAGTGGAGGCAGGGCCCGATCTAGCTATTTAGCCGCTCCGGGCAAAGATAATTTTTGCCGCCCTTTACATACACAAAGCCATATAAGTCATGAGCTAGTGTTGTTGGGGGATGTTAAGTATACAGAAGGCCCATCCCAATAGACTGACGTGAATATTATTATTCACGTGTTCACATCAGTCTATTGGGCCTTTGAAGAAGTACCTGTACGAAAGTTGATGAGTGTTTCTATGTTAGTAACTATACAATGTATATCTTTAAACGAATTTCACAGTAACTACTGAATGGATTGATATGTTTTACCGACATAGTTATGTACCTTTCCACTTTATCATCATTATACACCTATTGCGACTCATTACTTCATATGGGCCTCTTTTTTCTTGTGCTATTTCTTACTGTTTCGGTATAATCTTGCTTATGTACCTATCATCATCATCATCATTTCAGCCGAAAGACGTCCACTGCTGGACATAGGCCTCCCCCAAGGTTCTCCACGAGGACCGGTCCTGCGCCTCCCGCATCCAGCGGTTTCCCGCGACCTTCACCAGGTCGTCGGTCCACCTTGTCGGGGGCCTACCCACGCTACGTCTTCCGGTGCGTGGTCGCCACTCGAGAACCCGTCGGCCCCATCGGGCATCGGTCCTACGGGCAATGTGTCCAGCCCATTGCCACTTCAGTGTTGCAATTCTTCGGGCTATGTCGGTTACTCTCGTTCTTCTGCGGATCTCCTCATTCCTGATTCGATCGCGCAGTGAAACCCCAAGCATAGCCCTCTCCATTGCCCTTTGAGCGACTTTGAGCCTTCTTATAAGGCCCATTGTTAGCGACCACGTCTCAATACCATAAGTCATCACTGGCAACACACACTGGTCGAAGACTTTTGTCTTGAGACACTGCGGTATTTCGGACGAGAAGATTCTACGTAGCTTCCCGAAAGCAGCCCAGCCGAGTTGGATTCGACGATTGACCTCTTTCTCGAAGTTGGACCTTCCTAACTGGATAGTTTGTCCCAGGTACACGTAGCTGTCAACAACTTCGAGAACAGAGTCTCCAATCTTTATAGGAGTCGGTACAGCATGGGCATTAGACATGACTTTCGTCTTGCCCATGTTCATTTTAAGACCGACTCGCTTGGAGGCCCTACTGAGGTCTTCGAGCATTGTACTCAGGTCCTCCGCGGTCTCAGCCATGACTACGATATCATCAGCAAACCGAAGGTGTGTCATGTATTCGCCATTGATGTTGATGCCCAGTCCTTTCCAGTCCAGAACCTTGAAGACATCCTCCAATGCAGCGGTGAACAGTTTCGGAGAGATAACATCTCCCTGTCTGACACCACGCTGCAGAGGTATTGGTTTCGAGGTCTGGTCCTGTATTCGGACTGACATGGTGGCGTTTTCGTACAAACCCTTCAGCGCTTCAATATATCGATAGTCTACTTGGCACCGCTGGAGAGACTGCAGTACAGCCCAGGTCTCGATCGAATCAAAGGCTTTGTCGTAGTCCACAAACGCCAAGCAAAGGGGTAGGTTATACTCCTCGGCCTTCTGTATAACCTGCCGTAGCGTATGTATGTGGTCTACTGTGCTGTAGCCTTTTCGGAAACCGGCTTGTTCGGGCGGCTGGAAGTCGTCACACCTGCAGGCGAGACGATTTGTGAGGACTCTTGAAAACAACTTATAGACATGACTCAGAAGTGAGATGGGTTTGTAGTTTTTCAAAAGGGTGTTGTCACCCTTTTTGAAAAAGAGTACCACCACACTTCTGTGCCATGCCTGTGGCGTTTTTCCCTTATCTATGACGGAATTAAATAACTTCTGAAGGGCGCTAAGGATCGGTTCACCACCCGCCTTCAGTAACTCTGCCGTTATTCCGTCATCGCCTGGCGCCTTGTTGTTTTTAAGCTGTTTCAGAGCCAATCGAATCTCCTGCAGGCTGACGTCCGGGATATCTTCACTGTAGTGTCGGGTTAATCTTGCTCTAGGGTCTTCAGCAAGATTTAATGCGGGTCTTGTCGTTGAAGTGTAGAGCTGTCCATAGAAATTCTCGACTTCCCTCAAAAGCTCGGGCCCGGACGTTAAGATCTTGCCGTCGTCAGTCTTCAGCTTGCTTAGCCGGCTATGCCCAATAGTCAGATCTCTAGCGAAAACTTTAGAGCCTCTGTTTCGCTCTATAGCCTCCGTTATACGCTCGGTATTATACCGACGTAGGTCGCGCTTCAGAGACTTTGAGATCTGCTTATTGAGCTGCCGGTATCTGCAAGCATCACTTGACGAACGCAAAATCATCTCACGTCTGTCCTCCATGAGCTCGAGAGTGTAGTCCGAGAGCTTTTTAGTTCTATTTGTACGGCGTACCTATAATGGTCCTTTAACTAAGGGAACAATAAACATTGTTTATTAAAATCGTTTCAGAAGTTAAAAAGCTTAGGTCCAAGCATTTAGTTTGTCGAGTTAATCGGTTCATAATGTATTTAAGTTGAGGTTCATATGGTAGGTACCTACATTTATAAAAGACACAACAAAAGATTTGTTTTAAAATTTAATGGGTAATAAAAAAATAATTATGTTACAACATAACAAAACAGTTATTTTTTTAAATAATGAAATTGTGTAAATTAAACAGTTTTTCGGAGAATAAGTATTAAATCCTATCTTAATTAGAATAATTTTCTTCGCACTTTTTGTTCTGCAAAATCTTTAACAATATTTGATAAATTTATACTGTCGCAAACCTTATGTTCTATTGAAATCATAGCCAATCCAGACAATCTATTTTGTGTCATGGTGGATCGCAAATAATTTTTTATTATTTTTAATTTAGAAAAGCTTCTTTCACCACTTGCAACTGTTACCGGTAAAGTTAAAAGAATCCTGAGCGCAATACTGATATTTGGACCAAATCTTAAATCTGTTACAACTTTCAAAACATCTTGAGGAGATAAATTACTATTTAAAAACATACTAAGGACTGACAATTCCTCATAAAGTTCTAATGCATTTATATCGCTCGAGTTCTCATGAGTTAATATAGCCTCGAGGTTCTTACAATGTTCTAACAATTTATCTTTTGGGAGTTCTCTTAAAGCATATATGTTATACAAAAAAGCAAAATGCTTACTATGCTCAGAAATCTGAGAAAATCTTAATTCTAAGGAGTTTATAGCTGTGTCCATAATGTGAAAAAATACTTCAATTTTATATTTTTGACGAGGCTCAATGATTGGTTCGTCAATACACTCATAAGTAAATTGATTTTTCTTGGATCGTGCACGAGGTCTAGCTAAATTTTCAAAGTCTAACACCTCGCAATCAATTTCAGAAGCTAAGGCTTTGGAATCTTCAAGAACTTGAGTAAAATACTCATCTGAACGCGAGTTTTCAAAGAAATCTTTTGTATTTTTAAGTAATTTAATGACGGAAACTAAGTCAAAATCTTTACTTTGCATTAATTTACTAACAGGGTTTATGCGATTCAAAGTTTCGTACCAAATTATAATGGAACATAAGAATTTAAACTGTTTAATTTGGTTCAACAAACTCGAAGCTTCATCTCGTGTAGAGGACTCCATATCTGTGTCTTGGTAAACACTAAACAATGCATCATAAACTTGTTCTACTTGATGTCTTAGTGGTTTTATTGCTTCGATTCGACTTTCCCATCTCGTGGCACTAAGTGGTTTTAGAGTAAGACCTTTTACATTATTCAAAAGAATCGACCACCTTAATGTTGAAGAGGAAAAAAAAAACATATATTTTTTGCACAGTATTAAAAAAATTGTAGCTTCCAGTGAGGACTTTGCCATGTCGTTTACCACTAAGTTTAAAGAATGACTACTGCAAGGAACGTAAAATGCCCGTGGATTAATGTTTCTAATCCTGGCTTGAACACCACTTTGAATACCTTTCATATTAGATCCATTATCGTACCCTTGCCCTCTTATGTTTTCTAAAGACAACCCAAGTGCTGATAATTGTTCCAGGATAATTTCTGTTAGTGCCAGACCTGTAGATTTCTCTATTGGTATAAATCCTAAAAAGCTTTCATTTATCACAATCTCTGACGTTCTTGAATGGTTTTGGGATCGAATAATAGAAATATACCTAATTATCATGGTCATTTGCTCTGTTTTGCTTGCATCTGGAGTACAATCTAAAATAATAGAATAATATTTCGATGTATTGATAGCTTCCACAATATGTTTTTTTATGCCGTCTGAAATTGTTTTAATGAACTCGTTTTGAATTGTTTTACTTAAGTAGGTTGCTTGTTTCTCGTCTTTTTTCAAAACTCTACGTACATGTTCCTGCATAACGGGATCAAATTCGGCTAACAACTCTATTAGTTTTAAAAAATTACCATTGTTATGTTGATACAGATTATCAGAAGTACCTTGAAAAGCCAAGCCATTTTTAGCCAACATTTTGATGATTGAGACAATTCGTAGCAATACTCCATTCCAGTGTTCTATTTCTGATTTAATTATTCTCTGTGAATCGGCATCTATCGTACGACACGATTTGAGCCTAAGTAAAAGTTCTACCCAAGATTTTACAGCTTCCACATGGTTTCGTGATGTTTCATGAGATTTAAGCATATCACCTACATGCTTCCAATTTTTGTAGCCATCTTCAGATAGACCGGAAGTTGTAGTTGTATTGAAGATTTTACAGCAAAAGCAATACAATGAATTTTTTGCCACAGAATATACAAGCCAATCTCTCAAAATTTCTTCACCGTTATTAAGCTTTCTCTTGTAGTATCTCGAAGTAAACCTCCGCCCATTGATATCTTGCGGAAATTCAAATTCATGCAGTGGGTCTGGAGGACCTCTATTTACCAAATATATTCTTTCTGCATCTGTTAATCTATTGGGCCACGTAGCTGGGTCGAAATCTAAAATAGATTTTAATTGTGTAATAACACTTGGAGTTGCAATAGCACCTTCACCAACAATAACAGCTTCACCTGCCATAGCGCTTGACCCAGAAGTAGAAGCGCCAGGTTCACAAATTGTATTGGAATCGGATGTATGTTCTTCTCGAGGTTTAAACGGAATCTCAGCTATAGCATTGGTTTCTGGTATGGGTGTCGATGGTTTGTTAAGCTCACCTTTCTTCAAAAAGGACTCTAATGCCCCCGCTTGCTTTTGTCGTTCTGCATCTTTTTCCAGCCTTCGTTTTTTATATTGGTGTCCCGACAAACGTGATCTACCGTCAGCCATTCTGTATGGTAAATAAAATAAAAATATGTAATAAATTTAAATAGACGTACCTAATAATATTGCTAATGTTTAAAAGTCGAGAGTTATTCTGTTTGTCTGACTCTGACTGCTACGTTTTTTTGATTAAACCAATGAATCAATTTGGATGAATTTTGGTATCTAGATATAAAGGACACTGACATAGGCTACTTTAATTACGCATTCTCACAAAAATAATAATTATGGTGGGCGAGTGGAATTTAACAAGCCGGAAGAGGAGCAATATTAATTTTCATATTATTTACATACCATTTAGAACATTTTTAACATATCTTGCAGTCAATGTTAAATTAAGAGCTCTTATTAAAGACCCGAATAGCCTATAAGAACTGTCAAACTCATACAAGAACTGTAAAAAAACTGAAAATTTAATTGACGAATAGGCTAACCGGAGATGGTGAAATCGGCACTAAAACTAATAGTTATCTATTTACCAAGGAACAAAAAGTAAGTAAGTAGACTTTTTAGCAAGGTGTGTTCAATATTACGTATTTTTTCCTACAATTTACTTAATATAATAGATAAGTACTTACGTAGTAAATTCTTCTTCACTTCAATATTTATATGATTAATCTGTACCACAAAAATCACGTCACTTTTAAGAATAGAACCGACTTGTAGACTCAGCATATATTTCACATAAATGGATAAAACATTTTAATTCTGTATCACTTATTAACCACTACATTACTCATGAATATGACGAAAATTTGCCTCTTTGGCAGAACGTTTTTACTAGGTGGCTTCAAAATCAGTAATGGACAAATAGTTAAATCTTTTACTTATAGTTAATATATAGGGATTCCCCTAAAATGTCACGTTGTACGAATGTAGATAAAGGGTATTCCCCCGAAAATCTGAGGGAAATTCCCATCAAACGTAAGCAGACTGTGTTGACTCTACGATTGTTTTATCGTAGAGTAGAGGAGCTGATTATGTGGAAAGGTCGGTGAACGAACGGTATAAAGAGACTAAATAATTTGAGATACGTTTATTGCAAGAGAACAATTCTGTTTACTTTGATAGAAGGGTAATTGTCTAGATAAGAATAAGTCAATTTTGCCGCCCTACAATTTTGCCGCTCTGGGCAAATGCCCGCCTGCCCCCCCTCTAGATCGGGCCCTGAGTGGAGGCAACCTGTAAATGAATATTCCAGATTGTCGTCCAACAGAGATAATGGAGAGAGATCGTGCGGAGAGCTACAACAACGTCTTGAAATCAATAATAGTGATCAGTACAGTTCTGTCAAGAACTAAGCGAAGAAGAAGTATAGAATGGCTCGCCTGATCGCTGACTACTTACATCACCACTGTGTTCACACAAGTGTTCTCTGCTTTTTCAAAATACTGAACACTTATGTTTTCGCAAACTCGGCTAGCACGTTACGTACACGTGGCGTGATCGCTACGTGCACGCAGCAGGTGCTTTAAATAATCGCCTTGGTAATAACGCGTTCGCAAATGGCCGTTGTGATAAGGCGCTCAGAGAAGCTAGCTTGGCAAGCGGAACATCACCGTTACCATCGTGTTTTAACTTCTCATTAATCGCTATTCAGCGCGAAGTAAGTGGATGTGTTTTCTTTGGCACCGTCAAGTCACAGCCGTTACGTGACGGTCGCTGCTACTCTAGAATTCGAAACTTATTTAGTACATTCGATAAACAAAAACTTTATTCCCTTCATTACATTATTAAAACTTCTCTATAACATTTTCTTTTAATAGAAAGTCAGGTCAGTCCTCCCTGAACGAAGCTGGAATATAATTTCAGGATTAATTTGCTAATGAACTTGCTAGTGAGAGGGACACTTTCAGCTGAAAATAGATAGAAATTACATAGTTGAAATATGACGGAGAAAGAACTGCATTCAACAGGTATGAAGGATTGTTACGGATGAGGTTTGTATTACGTGTTGAGGATTGAATGGAGACTGTTGATTGATGGAAATTGGGAGTTGTCTGGATATCATTGTGAGAGTTTTGCAATTATTATACCTAGGTCATACTGAAAAGTTAAAAAAAAACCGGCTAAGTACATGTCGGACTCATGCACAAAGGGTTCCGTACCATTGATTTATGAAATTAAAGGATTTTAAGTTATTTGTATGAAAGATTACGCGGTAATAAGCAGTTTACGATTTACGAGGTATTAAAAAAAAAACTACTTACTAGATCTCGTTCAAAACAATTTTCGTTGGTAGTTTTTATAGTAATGTACGTCATATGTTTTTTTTTTTAATATTTACCATTTTCTTATTTTAGAAGTTAGTAGTAGGTTACTAACTTTTTTGCTTAGAAAAAAAATATTCTAGAAACATCGATATCATTTTTAAAGGCCTATCCATAGAGACCCCACACGTATGTGTTTAATGAAAAAAAAAATTGAGTTTCAGTTTTAAGTATGGGGAAGCCCCCAATATTTATTATTATTTTTTAATTATACATTAAAATCTGAATGCCGTTCACAGAATACATCTACCTACCTAGTTTCAATAGTATAGCTCTTACAGTTTCGGAAAAAAATGGCTGTGACATACGGACGGACAAACGGACAGACGGACAGACAGACATGACGAATCTATACGGGTTCCGTTTTTGCCATTTACGGCACCCAAAAACGCCGCCCCACTCTAGGAATTACTCCTGTACCTAGGGTGCGTTTTATTAAACTGGTGGTGTAAACCTATTCTCTGGCTTCTCTATAGCCAGAATCATAGCGAGGATTAGGATATGAAAACTATTAATGAGTAGGAATCATCAAACGTGCGTTTATAAACATATAAATCCACATACACAAACAACCAGACCTAGAACAACTACTAAACTGTAGGTCATACAAATATTTGTTCCTTGCGGGAATCGAACCGGCGACACGCAGCGCAACAGTCAGTTCTTCGCAGCCCATACCTTGCTGTCGTAGAGGAGAGCCGGTCTAACACCAGCTTTATAGACCTTGCCTTTTGTTCGAATTGGCATTTACTCCACCCACAGGTTGTCCGATGAGCTATATCCGCTTCAATGGATCCATCCGCCGAGATAACGGAACCCAAGTACGTAAAGGTGTTTACTATAGGCAGAGCTGTGCCATCCAACCCTGGCCTGGCTGGCTGGGCAAAAGACTTCCTGACTGAACGGTCCCTCCGATTTGTTGTCGACGGATGCTCATCTGAGCCCATGTCGACCAATGCCGGTGTTCCTCAGGGGTCTGTTCTCTCTGCAACTCTGTTCCTGCTGCATGTTAATGATCTGCTGATGCCCGGTATCTATGGGTATGCAGATGACAGCACAGTTGTGGAGAGATACCTGCCGGAAGCTCGGGCTAGTAAGAAAACAATCCGGTCCGAAAGAGAGGCCGTGGTAGAGCGTACGAGTGCTGGACTACAGGCAGTCTCCGAATGGGGCAATGCCAATCCTGTAGCATTCAATGCCGCCAAAACACAGGCGTGTCTTTTCACCACCAAAAGGAGCCCGTTCACCTTGGCTCCTACTTTTCAGAATGTATCCTTGGGCACTCCAAGGACTGACCGCCTTCAGCTTTTGGGAGTTGAGATTTCCTCGAAACTTAACTTTGGGTGGTTCAATGAGTCCAACGTCAGGGTGGCTGCCAGAAAACTAGGCGTCATCGCGAAGGTCCGGCGGTACTTCACACCAAGGCAGCTTCTAATGTTGTACAAAGCACAGGCCCGCTCATGTGTGGAGTACTGCAGCCACATTTGGGCTGATGCTGTGAAATGTCACCTTGCCACTTTGGATTCAGTAGAGAGGCGTGCGAAGAGGCTGATTGGCGACCCAGACTGAACTCGAAATGGCCTCCTAAGCCTGGAGCACAGGCGTAGAGTAGCCATCAGCCTTTCAGTCTTGTATAGGATGCATTCTGGTGAGTGTGCAAAGGATTTAATTCCCCCATCTCCGTTCCATTATCGGACGACCCGTCGTACGGCGATTTTTCACCCTTACGTTGTTGACACCACTGCGATCCGGACGAAGCTTTTTGCTTCCTCTTTTATACCGCGTAAATCGAGGGACTGGAAGCGACGGTGTTTCCGTCGGACTACAATTTGAGTGTCTTCAAGGCTAGAGTGAATAGGCTCTTAATAAACTAGCGCGCTTTACCATCAACGATCGCATCACTGCTTACCATCAGGCGGAATTGCGGTCAAGCGCTTATAATTTTATAATTTATTTTAATTTATAAAAAAAAAACTGACTTTTGATTTTCATTTTATAAAAATATATTTTCACTGCAAACTCTGTACTTTTGCATGACTTGTAATGATGAAAACATTATATGTATATTGGCAAAATAAAATAGCTTTATCAAGTTTCTGAGATTTTTACGTTCATTTTAATTTCGTCGCTGCCTTATTTTGCCAGAGATGAAAAAGAAAAACAACTTTGTTAATAAAAAGGCTCAATTTTATTAAAGGATTGGATAAGAAAATGTTCTCTTTTATTTCGTGATAGACGTATTAAAATAAGATACTAACACAAAATAGGACTTAAATAAAAATATTATATTACCGAAGATATTATACGGCCGACGGATTTTGTAAAAATCTTAATCTCAGCGTTTAAAGATATCTGCTTCAAAATTGATTTTTAAGCTTTATGCGTCCTCCATATTAAGAGTGACATCTTATCTATATTGTAGAAGTCCATTAAAATAATTAATTGATCCACCATCTTGGGTATGCCGCCATATTGGATTTAGAATGACGTCACACAATCAATCATGCGTTGTCATCCAAACTGAACGTATGTCCAAAAATTGAGCTCAATCGGTTAGTGACATCTGCTTCAAAATTAAGTTGCAAGAATTTACTAGAATGTACATACTTACATTGCAAGAATAAAAACTTTGTAATAAAAAGAAGGTATGAATCATATACTGAATTCAAGATAACATGGTTTGCGACCATGTCCTGCCTCGATGGACGATCAATATTCACGAATAAAGGAACCAGAGAATAATATAGTTTTGACAACATGTTTTATTAAACTTGTGGTGAAAACATATTCTCTGCCTTCTCTACAGATACCTCGCCATCGCGAGGATCAGGCCATGAAAGCTTTTATTGAGTAGGAACCGTCAAAGGACGTGAATAGGGACGCGGCCGCTCGGGAGTAAATCGGGTCCAAACTAAGGCATTTTACAATAGCATTTAAATAATAAAAACTATATAATTGGTTGCGAAAAAGGGCTTTGTTGACAAATAAGGCCCTTCATTAGTAACAAACTATACAACTTCAACGAAAAATCCTACGAAATGCGAAATTAAGTGAAAATTAAGTTACCACCCACCAGACAAAGTCTTGCTGCCAAGCGATTTGTCGTGTTCCGGCATGATGTCTGATGAAGCCGTACGGAGGGCGTGTCTGAGCAGTTGTGTTGCGATGTGTGCCGGGTACGATGCGCCTAGTATTGTTGTGTTGGGAGTTTGGTCGTGGATGATCTTCAGATCAATCTCCCTTTGGTGTAGCATCGTTGGTCGTGTTGTTGGGTTTAACATTGCATCACCTCGATCAACTGTCGTCTTCCTTCCTATTCGCTCAGTTTTTCTGAGTGAATAGGAAGTATATAATTTATACTTATACTTATAACCACGAACATTTTATATATATTCCCCCGGTATTCCGCTCACAATGGGCCTCATATGAAGGCTCAGAGTAGGCATGTAACGGAGGTAGTTATATCGGAACCAGAATCGGAGTCGGAGTTTTTAAATTTGATTTATCGGAGTTGGAACCGGAGGCGGAGGCAGGGTCAGAAGTGGTGGTAGGAGAGAGATTTTTTATTTAAACACAACAAAACATTATTCAGTCAATTTTTTCATTTAATTTTTTTATTGTATAGTTAAATACAAACAGTGAAAAGAAAATTGGCATATTTCTAAATAAACAAGAAATTAAATGAAGTTAATTGAAACCCAAAGTAACATATTATATGAAATTAAATGAACAAAAGCTTTGAAACAAATTAAATCAAATGTGTTGATTGCAAAACTAGCGAATAGTTCACGATAGAAAACACGTAGGAGGAGTCAGGGAATTCCGTTGCTACCGATAGTGCGTTATGCAATTACCCTGCTTTTTATAACAGTCGGCAGGCCGCCGCCGCTATGGTATGCTTTATTATCCTCCGATTTAAAAGTATCGGAACCGAAGGTACGATAATAATCGGAAGTTCCGACTTAGCGGAGGCGGAGTCGAAGCTCCGTAACATCCCTGGCTCAGAGTCACACAAAGGGCAATGGCAAGAGCTATTCTCGGAGTTTCTCTGCGTAATCGAATCAGAAATGAGGAGATCCGCAGAAGAACCAAAGTCACCGACATAGCTTTGCGAGTCGCTAAACTTAAGTGGGAGTGGGCAGGGCACATTTCTCGTAGAACCGATGGCTGATGGGGCAGTAAAGTTCTGGAGTGGCGGCCACGTACTGGAAGATGCAGCGTAGGGAGGCCCCCAACAAGGTGGACCGATAACCTGATGAAGGTCGCGGGGAGCTGATGGATGCGGCAGCACAAGACTGGTCAGCGTGAAAAGCCTTGGGGGTGGCCTTTGTCCAGCAGTGGACATCTATAGGCCGAAGACGAAGAAGAAGATGCCCCCGGGATCAAATCTTACGCTGGTGAAAACGCGGGACACAGCGAGTTAATTCTAAAGTTCAGCTGTCCCCATTCGCCTCTCCATCCTATGCTTCAGAACAGACTTTTGAAATGAAACCTGAGCACACCATAATTCTTAATTTAAATTCAACCTCTGACTCTGCATTCAAACAAACTTCCTCGCTACACCGTCTAGAAAAATATTCAAAATGTCTCAATCGAAAGTGATATACAAAATATCACCCTTCTATACAATGAAAAGCAAAATACATGAATAACCCTCCCCTCCAAGTGCCAATACCGTACAAACCCGAAAAACTTCGAAAAAAAAAAAAGCTGTGAAATAAGAAAATATCATTGTTATTCAACTTCACACGAGTCTCTCTGACTCCCCTAAAGCCGCGGCGACGTGGTGCGAATACTAAATAATAATTATTTACTTGCTTCTGAGGTAACCCTGGTGTCGGATCGCCATATTGGATTTTGAGTATTGCGATATGAGCAGAAATAATACGTCGGCGCCATTTTTATATTCTTTAAATAAACTTAAATATTGGCAGGATCAGGGTTTTCCTAAATAAGTAACTTTAATTTTATTTTATTATTTTGACATGGCAAATAATTAAATTCAAAAAGAAAACTTAAGCATTACAAAATTAATGATTAGTTAAGGTATAATAGTAAACATACGCATAGACCACTCTGAATCATAAAAAAAATAAAAAAAATATATCTCCCCGATATAACCCTGTCTGACTATGGCCTAAATTGAAGATGAATGCAAAAACGAAAGCTATCAAATACAAAAACACGATTGTGTATAAGATTGTCTAAGTACTAAAACAGTTTTAACATAGACAGGAAGTGTATTTACATTCGAACCAGTCTTGTAAACATACCTCATAAAATCCTCAAATCACGGTCACTCTACCTAAGATGGCGGTTGAATGTGGTCATATGTTTTCAGAATGTTGTAAGTTCTTTTTTTTCTGAAAAGAATTCAGGAGGGGTTATTGACCTCCTGTGAGGTTGCGAGAGACTCCATTATAAGTATAATTTGATGAAGTACTTCTAATATCATGTGTAGCTTTTAAGGAAAGTATTTTACGTAATAAAGTTGGAGAAAATATTCGGAGAGGTAAATGTCATCTTTGATAACAGCCCTGTCTTTTTTACTTTAAAGATCTCTGTGGCTTAGCAATCACATGGCGGAAAACCCAAGATTCCTTCTCAATCCGATCACCCATATCATTAACTATTCTCTCGATTCCAGACAATTTCCATCCCTGTGGCCCATGGCTTATACCCGCCCACTCCCTAAAATTTAAATTCCAACCCAGTCACTTTCGTCCCATTTCTATTCTCCCATTCCTGTCTAAAGTGCTTGAGGCCTGCGTACATAAGCAGTTTTCTGGTTTTATTTATCTGAATAGCCTCATCATTCCCTTACAGTCTGATTTCAGACCTGGGCACAGTACAGCCGCTCCGCTCTCCTTAAAGTGACTGGTGACATTAGAGAGGCTATGTAGGCTACCAAAGTTACCGTTTTGGTATTAATTGATTTCTCCAATGCCTTTAACGCCATCAGCCACGATATTCTCCTTGCTATTCTCTCTCACCTTATGGTTTCGTCCGAGGCACTGTAATGGTTCTCTTCTTATCTTCGGAGACGTCGGCAGTCGGTTCACGTCGATGAGAGCTCATCGAGTTGGCGTGATCTGGATGCTGGTGTTTCACAGGGCGGTATTCTTTCTCCATTATTATTCCCCATTTCCATTAATTTCATAACTCACTGTCTTCGGTGTTCGTATCACCTATACGCTGATGATCTTCAACTATATGCAGCTGACCGAATGAAAGGTGTGTCAAACGCTAAGGCGGAGGTAAACCTAGACTTGAAGTCTATTAAAGACTGGTCTGATAGGTTTGGGGTATCAGTAAACCCCTTAAAGTGTCAGGCCATTATTATTGGAAGCTCACGCGTGATCAGTAGGTTAACTCTTAGCTCTCTCCCTCCTCTTATCTTCAATGGTACCGTCATACCCATTACCCCTAATGTCAAAGATCTTGGTTTGCATATTGACTCGACGCTTAGCTGGCAACGTCAGGTTTCCTACGTTAGTCAAAGGGTTCACGGTAGCCTGCATTCTCTGTATCATCTGAGGAACTTATTACCTGTAAAAACGAAAACCATGCTTGTGCAGACTTTGATTTTCGCTATAATCGACTATGGTGATGTGTGCTACTTTGACCTGCATGCGGCTTTGCTGGATTAGCTTGATAGATTGCTCAACAATGGGATCCGGTTCATATCATATTCAATCTAAAGAAGTATGACCATGTGTCGAGCTACAGGTTTGAACTGAAATGGATGCCCATTCATCAGAAAAGAAATTTGCGCGCCTTGACCAAGCTTTTCTCCCTTTTTAAATAGCCCACTCTTCCTTTTTATCTTGTGACTCACTTTTAATATATTTACTCGGTGGTAGGCTATAACATCGGCTGCCGACCAGTTCACCAGTGACCAGAAGTTACCACCCACCAGACAAAGTCTTGCCGCCAAGCGATTCGTCGTGTTCCGGCATGATGTCTGGTGAAGCCGTACGGAGAACGGGGCTGAGCAGTTGTGTTGCGATGTGTACCGAGTATGATGCGCCAAATGTTGTTGTGTCGGGAGTTTGGTCGTGGAAGTTATCCCGATCAATCTCCCTGTGGCGCAGCATCGTTGGTCGTGTTGTTGAGCTTAACATTGCTCAATTGCCGTCTTCCTTCCTATTGACTAAGTTTTTTTAGCTAAATAAACTAGCGCGCTTTACCATCAACGATTGCACCACTGCTTACCATCAAGCGGGATTGCGGTTGAGCAATCTATCGGGTGAGGCTCTACACGGCCCCCACGTAGAGCCTCCGGCAGGAGGCGTTTGGTCCCCCTAGATTGAGGAGATCTCTTCACCACCTGTGGTTAACTGGTAGAGAATGCCTAAGACATTATAATAATCCGCCTCTGTACATTTCATGTGCGAAAGATTAAATAAATAAATATAAAAATGTACTGTACGTGTAAAACTGAGCTATTACAAAAGTCAAAATCATCATCATGTTGATGATGATTTCATGATCAAAATCATCATCAACATCGCAGCGTTAATCCCAGTCGCATCCGAAGCTTTTTTCAGCTTTGAAGTCTGGGGTTCTCATTACCAATCTAACTGCTGACTTTTGGCTAAATTTCGATATTTTCTGTGAAGCGACTGTCGTCTGACCTCCACAAGCCGAATGCGATAATGAAGCATTGCAGTTAGACCAACTGTTTGGCTGCCATTAGATGTTCGTATTGCAACCGGGACCAAAAGCTTAGACGTGCTTTCCGAGGTACGACCGATGGCTAAATTTCGATATTACAAAAAAAGAAATACTACGCCAAAACATTACTAGAAGTATTACTTCTTTTTTCTACAGCGGTATCTACAGTGCCATATGTGAACAAAACATCAAACTGATGTTAGAATAGAATAGAATACTCTTTATTATGTACACCATATAGATTACAGAACATAAAAAAAAATTGGTTGCCTGTAAAGTCGGTATACGGGCGAAAGTTTTACGTGACAACGACTTTGAGTGGTAAAATAATTTTAATTTTATATTTAATATTATATTAATTATATTATTAATTATTATTAATTATATTATTAATTAATAATTAGCTAACTGTGCTCGAGTGGAACGGACGCGTGCCTTTCACTTTTTATGTCTGTCTCTCTCGCTCTTAGGCGGGCTAACCATGCCCCAGTGGAAGGGACGCGTGCCTCTCACTCGCTCTCATTGTGAGCGCATAACGTGATCGGAGCGTAACGCAGTTTCTTGAAGTGTCACCCGGCAAACCAATTTATAAGACGTTGTCACGTCAATATAAAGATTTTACAAAGGGTGACAGAATGGGCGGTCTTATCGCTAAGAGCGATCTTTTACAGACAACCTATGGATGGGATACTAAGGGGAAGGAGAGAGAAATAGTGTAGGTAGTCTACAGTGTACTATTTACTCATAAAATATATCATACTAGTTTAACTAAATATATATATCTAATCAATACACATCATACAAGAGCAAATTTAATAAAAAATAATGACGTGTTTAAAGAGAGACGAAGTGGACAGTGTTTGAGCACGCCTTATGGACACAGGCAAGTCATAGGCAAGCCGAACTGCTGGTACATCTCTAACATCAGGTTTTCCGATGACCTCATCTCGCAAGCAGAGATTACCGCGCAATTAGCAAATACAACTTCCCATCATCAACCATCGAGCTATTACCGCCAGGCGCAACAACCTTCTATTCAAAGGATCCTCCCTTTTCTATGGAAGAAGAGTGAACTTTACACCCTATTTCTCACACCTTTATACTAGATGCTCCGACCAAAGAAGTCCGAAGTCCCTCAATTATAAACAACTAGCTTTCCGCTCGCGGCGTCGCCCGCGTGCATTTCGGTTTTATCTTTTAGATTTCCCTCGAGAATATCAAAATTTTCCGGGATAAAAAGTACCCAATTATTTAATCCGGACTTCTAACTTTACGTTTGCAAAATTTCAAAGCAATCGATTCAGTAGTTACGGCGTGAAAGCGGAACAAACAAACAAACTCACTTTCGGATGTATAATATTATAGTAAGGATTAGTAAAAATTTAACTATAATACATTTAATAAAGTACCGCTCTCACATTTTCACCCTCTGCTTTTCTGCTCATTCACACTTCAACCCCAAAAACACAAGCCTGCTTAGTTTGGCTGTTAAAGATAAATAAATATATAAATATATATGGACAAATCACACAGATTGAGCTAGCCCCAAAGTAAGTTCGAGACTTGTGTTATGGGATGCTAACTCAACGATACTATATTTTATAATAGATACATATATACATAAACATCCAAGACCCAGACCAATCAGGAAAGATCATTTTCCATCACGACCTGGCCGGGGATCGAACCCGGGGCCTCCACGTCGCAGGCAGGCGTGTTGACCGCTGCGCCACGGAGACCACCACCAGCCACCAGCCACTTGAAATTTACAGATGATGTATGTCCGTTACCGCTATAATACCAAATCCTAAAAACAGAACTTTATTGTATAATTCTAAACTAGTACTTGACTGCAATCCCGCCGGATGGTATGCAGTGATGGAATCTGTGATGGCAAAACGCGCTAGTTTGTTAAGAGGCTTTACACTAAACAAAACAGAGTGGATAGGAAGGAAAACGACATTTGAACTAGGTGATGCAATGTTGAACCGAACAACACAACGAACGATGCTGCGCCAGAGGAAGATTGATCTGGAGAACCTCAACGACCAAACTCACTTCCCTTGCGCCTTTTGGTGCATCGTACCCGGCACACGTCGCAACACCACTGCTGAGACCCGTCCTCCGTACGACTTCACCAGACTTCATGCCGGAACACAACGAATCGCTTGGCGGCAAGACTTTGTCTGGTGAGTGGTAACTTCTGCCGGCACCCGATGTTATGGCCTAGCACCGAGAAATTTTTTTAGTTACAGATAATAGATCCGTAATAGAGTCTTCGTGTGTGAGAAACATTGGCAGTTTAATTTCTGTTCGGCTTCTAAGAAGTCTAGCGTGATCATAAAAAGCCTTCTTCAAGGACTGGGATAACAAATACAAGACGTAGTTTTTAAAAGCTTTTAAGTAAAATTACTATCTGTCATCGTTTTTTTCTTTTTAGTAATAAAATTTTGTTTATTTATTTGTCCTTTGTTTTCACTTGTTTTTTCTTTCAGAGACTGCCACATAATCTGGGCTATTTATAGAATAAAATACACTTATTACGTACATGAATCTTAAGTTTATACAGTATGTTAAGAAAACCCTGTCCGACCCATAAGGATAATAAAGGTTAGGTAAACACAAGACCAAATATCATATAAAATTTTACGTAATCGTCATAGTACCAATACAAATGAATTTTGAAATAACCTTTTTTTTCCCGCGAATTAATTCCAACTTCCCCGAAATTTGATAATTTTTAAAAAACTGACAACACCGTTATTTTTATGAGCGAATAGCGATGCGACCACGTGCCGCGTGCCCTGCCGCCCGCTACCCGCGGAAGGGTGCTTAACGCACATTTATTAAGTTACCTCTTTTTTGCGAAATAATATTTATTTTTTAGGGGTTTTTTTATGTTTAGCCCGGTTTTGTATCCATTAGTAGAATCAGCTACCTACCGATACCTAACAACACCTTCACGGGTCGGACAGGGTTTTCTTAACATACTGTACACTTCGCATAAAAACCTCTTACTGTGCTCGCCTACCAAGTACACATCACATCCCTTACAAGTCACATTAGCTTGAGATTATTCAAAACACGCCTCTCAGTATCCACGCGTTCATTTATTATTTTACACCTTTCCAGGGACACCATACTCCCAAATGAACAAGGACATTATGTTAATAATCATAGCACACGTTTCTCTCCACCTCCAAACGTCATAATTTTCAATATGCTCTCGAAAATACAGAAATAAAACATGTTCTGTTAAAATTATCTGCGCTTCAACATTAGGGCGTGTCATTTGTATCTGACAAGCTAAGGTTACCTGCGAAGTACGTTCCATGTGCCCTGCCTCTGTTCTAAGTAATATTAGATTATATTCGTTCGTTTTAGTGTTGGTTACTGAGCAGTGAGTTTGCGTTATGATTTTAGATGAAATGTGCGTAGAAAGACGCAGCGTGCTTAGACTCCTGACAAAGTGGACCGATGATTTGGTGAAGGTCGCGGGAAACCGCTGGATGCGGGGGGCGCAGGACCGGTCGTCGTGAAGATCCTTGGGGGAGGCCTATGTCCAGCAGTGGACGTCGTTAGCTGAAATGATGATGATGATGGGCGTATTGGTCTGTTTGTGATCATGAGGGGTTGCCCTTTTTTGTATGGGAAAGGGATTTTAGTCAGTAAAAGTCTGACATGCCCTTGAAATGAGCTTAAAGTATCATCTTAAGCTGTCGTCAAAACGTAGATATGATTATGATTTTACAAAGTGTAACACAATGGGAGGTCTTATCGCTAGGAGCGATCTTTTGCAGACAACCTTTGGATGGAATACCAAGAGGAAGTGTAGGTAGATAGTCTACGATGTACTAATTAGATTATTATAATATATACATTAAACTTATCTTACTAATTATAATTAATATACAATATGTAACAAAAACCCTGTTGTTCCTTCAACCTACGTTTTAAGAATCGGCAGACGGACGTAATAAAGCAAGTAATTTATAAAAATTGTTCAACAAACATAATTAAAATAAATGTTTAATTAATAATATTTATAATCTGTAACTGATTTCTTAGCTCTGCAATTCTGCATGAAGAAACTAGACATAAGTAGAACGTTCCCGCCAATTTATTTAAAAAATCAGATATTCTAAAAAAAAAATCGACTTTGTCGGTTTTAATAGGTATTTGATTGTGACCCCTCGACTAGACAATGATTGCTGTTTTCTAATTATGACTTCAGTAATGATGTGCTTGTAGGTAAAATTATATGTCCCTGAAAGGAATAACAGAGTTTTTGTTACATAGTGTATGCATCTATTAATAAACATTTACCTCCTGGTTTATGTTGCAAATAAAATATACTGATAACATTTAAAGAGAGAGGAAGAAAATTTTTAGCCTGGTTTTAAAAGCGTTAAAAGACTGAGCATGCCTTACCGACGCGGGCAAGTCATTCCACAGACTTTCTGCTTGAACAGTTCAGGGCGATTTATTTGAATTTATTAAAATTGGATTAAATACCATCGCACAACTAATATGATATCTTCTGTCATTTTCTTTACGAAATATGTAGAAAACAAAAGATACACTTTACTTAAATTTAGTTATGAGAAAGCGATCACCATCAACCTTTTTATCATCCCACTGCTGGGCACAGGTCTCATCTCATACAGAGAAGGATTGAGCGTAATCGCCACGCTTGCTCAATGCGGGTTGGTGTTTTCAGACTTAAAGTCCAGGTTTCCTCAAAATATTTTCCTTCACCTTGTAATCAGTCAATCGGGCTATTGTCAACTACTATTATCACACGTTTGTTGTATTCCCTTTAAATGTTATGCAATAAATACAACTTTATCTATCTACCCACACCCTGCATAATACCATCACTGCGTATTAACCTTTTCTTAAACAAGGCGTGGCGGTCGCAAGACCTTATAATATCTACAACTTAGGTTCTACGCAGATAGTTAGCATAAATTAAGTAAACGGACCATTTAACCCTAGAATACTAGTCTAATGTTGAACAGCTAGGTGACCCGACAAATGTGGTTTGACCAGTAAATGTTAACCACATAATATACACAAAAAATTTCTTAGATATCGGTCCAGCTGTTTCAGATTAGTTCGATATAAAAGCACTGCAATACTATAATTTTTATGTTAAACAAGCTGCACCCCGCGATTTCACTCGTGTAAGTAGTAGTAATGTAAAAAATAGATTAAAACCTATTTTCATGCTAATGAATGTATATACGAAATTTCATCAAAATTGGTTTAGCCGTTTTGGAGGAGTTCGTGGACAAACACTGTGAAAGGAGAATTTTATATAAAAGAGATAGATTTATCACCGCATCGAATAAATCATTTTTTTTTGTTTTCATATTAATTACTTTTTTAGCTATGGGGCAGGTGGGAGCAGCTGTCATCCCCTGAAAATCTCACAAAACATATATGAACTCCCCTAAGTATTAATTAAAGTATAAACGGAGTCCCCGTTTATACAGGATCTTTTGCGTCCATACAAATACTCGTACCTACCTAATGTTTCATGTTCAGGGTTTTTCATTAAGAGCGCTCGAACATTGAAATGAAATAAAACAATCTGTGTGATATTACCACAATTTTTATTACATTTTAAACAATATTCAATGACATTATGTGTGGAAAATAATATCAGCCAAATAGCCACCATGACTCCGCTGTAGATGGTGTATTCTGGTGGACCAATTTTGAAGGACGTTTTTGCAAAAATGGGGCTCAATTTCACGAAGAACGCGAGTTATGTTGGCCTTTAGGGCAGCAATTTACTGTGGTTTATCTGCATACACTAGAGATTTCACGTAGCCCCACAGAAAAGAATCGAGCGGTGTTAAGTCACACGATTTCGGGGGCCAGTTGATGTCGCCACCAGGCGAGATGACGAAGCCCTCGAACTTCTCTTTCAATAAATTTAATGTTTCCCGTGCTGTATGGCAAGTGGCGCCGTAATGTTGGAACCACATGTTTGTAAGATCCATACCACCTATCGTAGGCCACAAAAAATTTCATATCAAATTGTTATCATCGTCCGATATCGGTCGCCATCGCAACACACGGAACGTTAGGCGAATAGAGCACTGATTTTGATAATAAATTTTAATAATTTATAGGCGTTGTTGAAGCGTTTAGCGTTTCATGGTGAAATGTCACGACTAAATATGTATTCATGCCAAATTTGACAGCTATCGCATTACCAAGATGGCCGCTATGCGCTGTCAAATTTCGAGCGTCCCTATTGAAAAACCCTTTAGTTTTACTTGTATAGTTTGTAATACAAAATAGTCGGAGATGATTCGACCCTAAAATATGACTTGTCCCCCCTAGCACTGACTTGTCCCTCTAGGCCAGAATCTGGATACGCCCATGAATGAAGGTTATCGTAAATTGATTTTTTTAAATTATAAACTAGCGCTTAACCGCAATCCCGCCTGATGGTAAGCAGTGATGCGATCGTTGATGGTAAAGCGCGTTAGTTTATTAAGAGCCTATTCACTCAGAAAAACTGAGCGAATAGGAAGGAAGACAGCAGTTGAGCGAGGTGATGCAATGTTAAACCCAACAACACGACCAACGATGCTGCGCCAAAGGGAGATTGATCTGAAGACCCTCTACGACCAAACTTCGTCCTCCGTCCGTCCTCCATACGGCTTCACCAGACATCATGCCGGAACACGACAAATCGCTTAGCGGAAAGGCTTTGAGTATCCTTGAAGTTCCTTGTCCTTTCTACTTTGCACGCCGCTTCAGCTTTCCCTCTTACTCACCGATTCTTTGAAATTCAAAAGGCTTGTTATTGCAATCGTTGATTTTGAGATTGCCACGAACATACAACTCATTGAGTTCCCCATTTCCGATTAAAACAAAAGAAAAGTCAGTATACGGCCTCTCAGGTCGGATTAGTCATCATCATCATCTCAGCGTTAATTCCAGTTGCATCCGAAGCTTTCTCAGCTTTGGAGTCTGGGGTTCGCTTTACCAGTCTAACTGCTGATTTTGGCTTCTTCTTAAATATTTTCCGTGAAGCGACTGTCGTCTGACCTCCAGAACCCGACGGCGATATCGAAGCATTGCAGTTAAACCAATTGTTGGACTTTTGGGGGCTCCAACAACCCGTAACGACTACCATTACATGTTCGTATGGTAAGCGGAATCAACGGCTTAACGTGTTTTCCGAGGCACGACCGACGGGAAAATATTCATTGCAAGCATAAAAATATTTGCACTGCGCGGGGATCGAACCCGCGCCTCCTTGCGCAATGGCCAAGTTCGCTACCTATACGCCAGGGAGGTTGTCCTCTATCTGCCATTATGTCCCCCATTTTCGCTTAAAACAAAATAAAACAGCTTGCGGCCTCTCTAGCACCGATTAGTACTCTAGTGTTAAAGGTGCTCGCAGGTGATTGGCTGGCCACCTTTCACTGAATGCAGTAGTGCGAACTTTGGACGAGACAGACCTTTATTGTACTTTATATTAGAAGGATCTCCAGGGTGTGGTTTGTACGTGGTCTTCATTTATTCACAAGCACTAAACTAACCTTTCAAATGAGTCGATTGGTATTGCAAAACACAGTTTTGTCTAGCGTACTGAATCGAATTTAGGCCGTAGTACTTACTCCGCATCTCGCCTAATAATAAACTAAGTTAGTTACTGATTTTTATTTTATTTTTTTTTACATAAAAACGTTGCCCCACACTAGGAATTTCTTAAAATATGTATAAACTATATTAAATCGTAAAACCGTTTGATTTGGCAATACCCTTCATTAGAGGCCAAAAATAAAATATTAAAATGTATTAATGCTTCGATCGGAATGTGATTGTTTTTATTTTTCAACAAGTAAATAATAAATTAGTTTAGTTTTGCTACCTTCCTTTAAATGATTGAGTAGTAATGATTTGGAATTACGATAGCCTCCGTGGCGTAGCGGTAGCGAACGCGGCCGCTGCGCAAGGAGGCGCCGGTTCGACCCCCGCGCAGTGCAAATATTTGTATGCATGAATATAAATATATAATATTTGCACTGGTCTGGTCGTGCATCGGAAAGCACGTTAAGCCGTTGGTCCCGGTTGCCATACGAACATCTAATGGTAGTCGATACGGGTTGTTGGAGCCCTCAAAAGTCAAAGTTGGTCTAACTGCAATGCTTCGATATCGCCTTCGGTTTGTGGAGGTCAGACGGCAGTCACTTCATGGAAAATATCGAAGTTCAGCCAAAATGAGCAGTTAGACTAAAGCGGACTAAAGCGGACTGGGATTAACGCTGAGATGAAGAAGACTTGGATCTGGAATTAAATTCCGGGAAAAATTAATCCACGTTATTCTTTCTGTGAATATTTCTGTTACAAATAATACCAAAAATCACGCAATGTTTAATTCTTTCGTACAGCTATTATCATTATATCTCCCCCCCCCTCCTTTTCTTTTATAGTATCCACTCATCGATTTTGGTCTTTTTACCAAAAAATTAAACTAAAACCTTATTAGCAGTCTCTCCACAGGAATACCAAAAGTTTTTCTTCAACAAATCAAACAAACTTCTTACACGAATGCTGTTTGACCAAGAAGTGAATATGAAATGCTACATATTCAGTACATAAATCATGTAGTGTCTGTGTTTGGGCGGCGTTCGCTGATTGCTAGCTTACTACTAGCCTGAGTTTGGACGGCCTTCCGTTTTCAATTCTGCTGGAGAAGTGTGGAAGACGTGCGTTAAAATAAAATGAAGTACGATTCGGAAGGTTACCCAATAGGATAGGTACTTTTTACATTGATTTTTTTTTCGATTATACGCCTATGCTTGGTTACATAATATGGTTGAATTATTAGTTATTTATGATATAAAATAATAAAAAAAGGTTATTTTGTTAACAAGCTGCGGTTTAGAATTGAATGATTATATATTATAAATTTCAAATTTTATAAATTGTAAATTATTCTATACTAGGCCAAATAGACAAAATTGTAATAAGGTCATAATGACCCACCTCATCATTAATGTTACCTTTTTCCGCCATAGTGACGTCAGGTTAATTTTCCATTTTATTGACAACAATTGTTATTGTTTTATAATGAAACTTAACTTTTATTATGAAATGTGACATTCATCAATTTTTATTTAAACACTAAAATTTTAAAAAAACTTCTTAAAAATTATTTTTTACTATCCGACTATATTTTATTTCATATTTGAAACTTGACTGACTTAATTAGTTAATCAAAAATCACCTTCTGATTCAAAATACAAAATAAAGACCATACACAAACATAAACATACAATACTATTTGAGCATACTTTTTTAAACAGATGTGTAATTGTAAAAATATTATAATATAAAAATAATATATAATAATTATAATTTAATAATAATATAAAGGGTATATCTGACATCGACGCACAGACGAGTACCTACCATGGATCCAGTACATGTTTCTGAACCCCACAGTGGTGGAATATTTCGTCGGCTTTTTCATGATTAAAAAAAAAATACATGTAGTTTTTTCACTTTAGACCGTTATAATTGCTATACTTTTATAAACCAATAAGATTTTAAAGTAAAAACTAATTAATTCGCTAATTACACAAAAAAGCGCAATGAAAACAAAACTCGAAAAACTATCTTATCAGCTAATTTAATAGAGTTCACATCAGGGATCAACGTCATACCTACAAACCCGCACGGCGGCACGCTTGCAACTTTCAAAGGCCAAGCCGACACTTTTTTTTAAACATTGTTATTTCTGCAACCGTTCATTATCGACATTAATGACTATCATAATTTTATTAGTGGCATGCGGTCTAGCCTTTTCGCGAAGTCGATGTTACGATGTCAGATACACCCTGTATATTATAAACATTCTTAGTTTTAGACTTCTTCTTGTAACATACTGTGTATTGTATACATTTATGTTTTACTTCTACTGTTGCAAGTCTGCTGTAAGAGATTTCTTAAGAAATAACCAGCAATACATATTTTACTGTGTATACGACGCACCTACAGACGCCAGTACATCAAGCTACTACAATCTGTCATATTTCCTTATTAGATTTTCCACTTTATCTCCAAAGCATTAAGGCTCAAGGTTGATTGAGAATATCTGACAGTTTGGGGTAGCTTGACCTGCTGCCTAATCGGTGAACACATTTTTGTCAAATGATTGCGACTAGTGTGTCGCCGATTAGACTGCTTCCGTCGTACGTTCGTAAAAAAAAAAAACAACAGCAAAAACAGGCCCGTTTGTGTGTGGAGTACTCCAAAGCCTGGAGCACAGGCGTAGAGTAGCCAGCCTTTCAGTGTCCTATAGGATGCTTTTTGGGGAGTGTGCGAAGGAATTGCATGATTTAATTCCCCCATCTCCGTTTCACCATTGGACAACCCGTCGTACGGCGAGTTTCCACCCTTACGTTGTTAACACCTCTACGATCCGGACGAAGCGTTTCGCCTCCTCCTTTATACTGCGTACGTCGAGGGACTGGAATTTTGCCAGCGGCGGTGTTTCCGTCGGACTACAATTTGAGTGTCTTCAAGGCTAGAGTGAATAGGCTCTTAATAAACTAGTGCGCTTTACCATCAACGATTGCGTCACTGCTTACCATCAGGCGGGATTGCGGTCAAGCGCTAGTTTATAATTTATAAAAAAAAATATTAGGTTCATCAAAAATTGATTACACAAAAACAACTATATAATACCTTCCCAAAGGTTAAATAATAGTACACAACAGACGATGATGTAATTTGACGTAATTCATTTTAAAAATATACTAGGCAATCACATTCACTCTTTCGCCTTAATCAACTACAATTTTTCTATAAATTTTCGAATACAATGTTTTCATTAAACAAAAAATCTGAAGCCTTCTCCACACTTCTCGAGCGCTAACCGCAGGTTACTTGTGTCAGGTAGAAATAAAAAAAAAAAGGAGGCGGTACAAATGAAAGGCCCGGGATTGAGTTTGCGTCGTATTATGTTCATTACAATTTATATAACCTTGACTTTTACCGTATTAATTTCAACTAGCTAAAGGTTACGAGACGGTCAATTGTACTTTTATTTTGTTTCAGAGTTTTCATATTTCTTAATCATAACAGCTGATTAAGGATCTAGTAAGTTTCTATGCCGTCAATGCTCATGTAAGATCGTTGTCTGCCCCGCGGTTTAACCTGCATCGTTCAATCGATCCTATCGGCACGGTTGGCATTTTTTTTTATCAGGACAGGACCAGTGTCGGACGCGAGAGATCGCCGCCGATCGCCGCTACGAGGACACGGCGGTGCTCTACCCAAGCCGGGCAGACCTCCACCGTATGTTCCATCGTTTCCTCAGGGCGATCCACACAATGGTGACACCCTGGCGTTTCCTACCGCCTAATACGGAACAGGAACCTCCCGAAACAACCGTGTCCGGTGAGGACCTGTGTCAGGCGGAAGGTGAGGACGCCGTGGCGTTTCTCTAGCCGCTCCTCAAAGAGGGGACTTACCGCCGCTATTGTGGCGTGCCCAATTCACTCTAGCCTTGAAGACACTCAAATTGTAGTCCGACTTGAACACCACTGCTGACAATGCCATTGGCAGGTGGTGTTAACAATGAAAGGGTGGGTTCGATGGTGGAACGGAGATTGGGAATTAAATCATGCAATTCCCTTGCACAATCACCAAAAGGCATACTATAGAACGCCGAAAGGCTGGCTACTTTACGCCTATGCTCCAGGCTTCGGAGACCGTTTTGAGTTAAAACTGGGACGCCAATCAGCCTCTTCGCAAGCCTCTCCACTGAATCCAAAGCAGCCAGGTGACATTTCGCAGCACTAGCCTTTATGTGGCTGCAGTACTCCACACTCGAACGGACCTGTGCTTTGTACAACATTAGAAGCTGCCTTGGTGTAAAGTACCAAATCAAATCAAAGCATTTATTTCAAATAAACCAGTTACAGCCACTTTTGAATTGTCAGAAGGTCGGTCAGTCACTAAGGTGAAGCTAGTTGCCCATTCCAAAGAGTAGGTACCTATGGAGAAGAACGGGCAAGAAACACTATGGACACTCTTTTAAATTATCAAGCTATTGATACAAATATTTGATTAAATCTTGCATTTTGAAATCAACCGTGTGAGAACGATGCAGAAATATATTGTACGCTAAGAGCGTCCATTATGGAAAACACACAAAAAAAAACAACAACAAAAAAAACGAGTGTGCTTATGACCACACGACTGAAGTGAAACTTCTTTTGCACCATCTGTATGTATATGTATATATATATATATATGTGTGTACAATATATACATGTATACACATATACATATATTAATTTTCTATAAATATTTAAATTTATTTCATGCTTTCATTTATAAATTAATATTTTTGCATAGACCTCCAATTTAAAAAAAAAAAAAAAAAGTGGATTCCCTCGGGGCCAAAAGGTCGGGCTCTTCCTCCTGAATCAGGGGACCCCAAACTTGGGTAGTCCACGACCTCTGGTTCCCGAGATAATCCACGGGGGGGTGAGGTAACTAAAGGGGGTCGGGGAGGGGGATAGGTTTCGTGGGGTTGCGGGGGGGAGGGGGAGGGGGAGAGGAGGGGAATGGATTCCCTCAGGGCCAAAAGGTCGGGCTCCTCCTCCTGATTCAGGGGACCCCAAACTCGGGTAGTCCACGACCTCTGGTTCCCGAGATAATCCACGGGGGGGTGAGGTAACTAAAGGGGGGGGTAGATTTCGTGGGGTTGCGGGGGGTAGGGGGGAGGGGGAGAGGGGGAGTGGATTCCCTCGGGGCCAAAAGGTCGGGCTCCTCCTCCTGATTCAGGGGACCCCAAACTCGGGTAGTCCACGACCTCTGGTTCCCGAGATAATCCACGGGGGGGTGAGGTAATCAATGAGGGGGGTCGGGGGGTGTTCGCAGCGTCATGTTCTCGAAGAAATTCATAGTTCTTAATCAATCAAGGTACTTAGCTTAATAATTGAGCTTATGAGGCTCAAAAGCAATTTGTACTTTGTGTCCAATTATCGTATTGTGACGATATCTTAAAGCTTCTATACTTTCAATTATATCAGAAATGTTCAGCAAAAATATATAAAACAATATAAAGGCCAGAACAGAACGAAATTTATAAATTTATTTGTGCTCTTAGGTAATCAATTGTTAAGAAATCTTAAAAAGATCCAAAAAATATATATTGCCTTCGGCGAGATGCGAACTCACAACTTCATACTCGACTCAATTGTTAACAAATATTAAAAAGATCCAAAAAATATATATTGCCTTCGGCGAGATGCGAACTCACAACTTCATACTCGACAGGTCATGCAATATTTACATGAGCCAACTCCTTGTTTGTATTACAGACGAAATAGGACTATACTCTGCTTCCGTTCGCCTTCATAATTTTTTTTCCTATCATTTTTCGTAACGCTTTCGCTAGTTTACTCCCCAAGTCAAACGTGCCTAAAGAAGTTTCACTTCAAAAAGATTCACCTAGATAACTAGATAACCTAAATAGATGCTTTACAGCAAGTACATTGTGATCACACGAGTGCCTTGCAATTATTCAATACTAAGAAATTGAATCTACACAATGCAAAGAAAGTTTTGTCCAAGGTTCAGCAACTCCAACAGTGTTCCCGAATACTAAGTTAAGCTCCTGTGTAGCTGCACCAGTGCCGAACCGCCAAATGACCTACAAGTAGTTGTTCTGGGTGTGATTGTTTGTATATGTGAGATTATATAAAACAGAAGCCAACATTTTGAGAAAGTTAGGTAGGTGATGATTTCTACTTAATTCTATAGCTGTCATAAATTCTTCTGCAGTCATTGATTATTGAATATCAAACATATATGAGATGTTTATGCCAAATATTTTAGCGCCGGACTAAAACCGAATCTCGATAGCTAACATTACGTCAACACATAATTAAAGAACAGGTATTATAGATAAATGAAAAGTAACCGTAAAAAACGAATTCATTAATAAGATTATCGTCACACTTATTTACCGTTACGCAACCGGTTTCGGTATATTTTTTATAGATAAGTCCAGGTAATTTATCGCATGGCAACGCGATGCAGATGAAACAGAAGGTTGACTTTATTTTGAAAGAACACTGGTTTTAGTCAGTAAAAGTCTGACACGCTCTTCCGCTCCACCCAATGCGGGACAAATCATTTGACGATTTCCCATCCTTTTCATGTTACATATTAAAACCCGTGTTAATTAACTTGCCTGTGCACCAGGGCCACAGGGTCTCTCTTTCAACAAACCCGCAACCCTGACCCCAAGCATCGGTCTTCGTGGACCTACGATGTACTAACATCTCTTTGAGGTGCGCGTGAAACACAACGCGTCTTCAACCTGGGCCTGGTCATTATCGAGCGGCGAGTTGCGCCTACGGTGGCCGGAAATTTGGCCACAGCCTTTTGGCCTCGTATATAACTTCCCATACTTAAAAATAAGGGTTCAGTTTATTTAACGAACTCGCCTCATGGGCCTTATTAGACTTGGACTAGTATTATTTCATTAAATAGCGGCTTATGAGGTCATAGAATCGAATCAAGTCAGACGCTTATGATGAGTAAAAGTAATCACCGCGAGAACCAGAATTCCAGAACTACATAAAATTCGAAAACACGTGACATCTACCAATCCTCTTTGTGTAAATTACAGCACAATCCCTCTCGAAAAGGGAAGACGTGTCCCCCAATAGTGGGAATAATTAATAATTATAAGGAAAAAAAATTATGGGCTGATAATCGTGCCTATTCTCTGAAAGTAAAGTTAATTTATTCAACACCTGAATTAAAATATTCAAGTCAATTTACAACCCATGCGTATTAACATGGCAACTGACGCAAAAATCTATCGCTTCCCCGCGCAGGATACAAGTCGTTGTGCGTTCAATGTGACCGTCCACCCGCTTCTCCATGTAGCAGGGTAATTGTAAAACATGCTGTCATTAGCAATGGGTTTTATTTTGACAGTTCAACAACATTCATTGCGTAATGCACCTTGTTGAGCAGACACGTTTTTCCAACATATGGAGCAATGGGTTAGCAATATCTTACAAAATTATTCCAATTGATGGTAATATTGTGTTACGCAATTGTAACCAGGTGCCATATTAATTTGTATGGGTTGTAAATTGACGTAGGTAATTTAATTTGTCATTGGTTTAATAACGGCTATATTGTTTTTTTTTTAATAATTATAAACTAGTGCTTGATCGCAATCCCGCCTGATGGTAAGCAGTGATGCAATCGTTGATGGTAAAGCGCGCTAGTTTAATAAGCCCATTTATTAAAAAAACTGAGTGAATATGAAGGAAGACGGCAGTTGAGCGAGGTGATGCAATGTTTAACCCAGAAGGAGATTGATCTGAAGACCCTCCACCACCAAACTCCCGAAACAACAATATTTGGCGCATCGTACCCGGCACACATCGCAACACAACTGCTCAGACCCGACCTCCGTACGGCTTCATCAGACATCTTTGATACCGATTATATTTGTCAATTTTTATCGATTTGACAAAACAAAATATACGTGTCCAGTATTTTTATATAATTTGAATGACGGACTATTTTTTTTTCTTTTTTTTTAATAATTATAAACTAGCGCTTGACCGCAATCCCGCCTGATGGTAAGCAGTGATGCAATCGTTGATGGTAAAGCGCGCTAGTTTATTAAACCCATTCACTTAAACTTTAACTGAGTGAATAGGAAGGAAGATGGCAGTTGAGCGAGGTGGTGTAATGTTAAACCCAACAACACGACCAACAATGCTGCGCCAGAGGGAGATTGATGTGGAGACCCTCCACGACCAAACTCCCGACACAACAACACTTGGCGCATCGTACCCGGCAAACATCGCAACACAACTGCTCAGATCCGTCCTCCGTACGGATTCACCAGACATCATGCCGGAACACGACGAATCGCTTACCGGCAAGACTAAATAAAATCTTTTTTTTTTTACCCAGGAAACATCACTATTAGTATAGAGTAAAATGAACCTTCTGCAATGTATTTTTATGGAACAAAAGCCGACAATTGGAGCGTAATAAGAAGCAGTACGTAGATATATAATGATGACAAAAATATTCTCTATTTGGGAACCAATCTTCGCGATTAATACAGACATTAGCCGACCTTAATCCATCTGGGACTGAAGCCAAATTACACACTAACTTGGTAATTTTTGGCGATAATAATTATCTTGTATCGCTTCAGGATATTCATATTTTTATTACTCGTTGACTGCGGCTTTTCCTTATGCTTTAAGAATATTTTTTGTGACTCGTACGGAAGATCATTAAAACCGAATTAAATTAAAAACAATTAAAAATAAAAATAAGTTAAATACAACGTTAATTTTTCTTTATACAAAATTTTAATATATTTTGTTCAGAATAAGCAACTGAATCGATTCCAATCATTTTTACACCATGTTATATTTTTCCCAAATACATTTAGTAATTGTTGCCGTGTGGTTACCGAGCGCGTAATTCAGCTGACGTTAGATCATAGTACTAATCTCGTGAGACCTGTGGTCCCCCAACGCCGCGACGCCTCAGGCGCGGGTGGGACAGAGGTGTGTTGACCATATTTTTGTTGGGACAACCAGGTGAGATCGGGTAATTTATCGCATGGCAACGCGATGCAGATGAAACAGAAGGTTGACTTTATTTTGAACGAACACGGGTTTTAGTCAGTAAAAGTCTGACACGATCTTCCGCTCCACCCAATGCGGGACAAATCATTTGACGATTTCCCATCCTTTTCATGTTACATATTAAAACCCGTGTTAATTAACTTGCCTGTGCACCAGGGCCACAGGGTCTCTCTTTCAACAAACCCGCAACCCTGACCCCAAGCATCGGTCTTCGTGGACCTACGATGTACTGACATCTCTTTGAGGTGCGCGTGAAACACAACGCGTCTTCAACCTGGGCCTGGTCATTATCGAGCGGCGAGTTGCGTCTACGGTGGCCGGAAATTTGGCCACAGCCTTTTGGCCTCGTATATAACTTTCCCATACTTAAAAATAAGGGTTCAGTTTATTTAACGAATTCGCCTCATGAGCCTTATTAGACTTAAACTAGTATTATTGCATGAAATAGCGGCTTATGAGGTCATAGAATCGAATCAAGTCAGACGCTTATGACATAACTTTGTAGGTTTTCATGATATCTTTTTGAAATTTTATACATAGATTTTTTTCTTAAAAATACTGGACACTTGTTTCGGGTTTCGCATATACATAAAATAACGTTGTATAAAAAAAAGCAACAAGAAATCAGAAAGTCCCTTAGATATTCAAAAAGTAAATATCGAAGTCCTGCTATTCTGATGACATTAGGATTAAACGTAACTGGCCAAATAGTAAAAATAAAAGATATATTTAATATTTTTTTAATCTGCTCTAAATAAAAGCATATTAAAGTTAGAAATGACACAAACTTATACGTACATCGTACCAAAAGCCCCGTACTCAGGCATATAAATTTTTGACAATTTTGCCCACTGCTTGATATCAGAGCCAAAACCAAAGACAAAACACATCAATTGAAATTAGACCAAGGAAATTATACCTAATAGACAAATTATATTATTATAATATTTTTGTTGTATAGACGACAGCACGTCAAGCTGTTCTTCACTCTGTCAAATTTCTTCAATAGATTTTTAAATTTATGGTGCAAGCATTAAGGCTCAAGATTGATTGGAAATATTTGACAGTTTCGGGTAGCTGAACTTGTTGTCGTTCGTACTATCGTACACCTTCGCATCCTTCGGGAATTGAAGGATAGATGAGATGGTTTGTTAGTTTACCTGCCAGATGCCAATTTCTCATACCCATAATACAGCTGATAGTGGGGTCAACGCCCGCAGGTGTTGTGGTAAGGTAAATAATGTGTTAGAGAAATCTTGTTGTGACGTTTTTTTTAATAATTATAAACTAAGCAGTCGAGCAATCGTTGATGGTAAAGCGCGCTGGTTTATTAAGAGACTCTTCACTCAATCAAACTCAGTGAATAGGAAGGAAGACGGCAGTTGAGCGAGGTGATGCTATGGTAAACACAACAACACGACCAACGATGCTGCACCTGAGGGAGATTGATCTTGAGAACCTCCACGACCAAACTCCCAACACAACAACCTTTGGCGCATCGTAACACAACTGCTCAGACCCGCCCTCGATTACTCATTCGCCTTCGACAGCTAATTTAATTTGAACATTGTAGAGACAAATCATGCCATTATTAATATTACATCATGGTCCTTATTACCAAATTACCCCAATTTTATCCTCATATAATTTAGGCACTAAAGACATACTGGCAATTTTGAACACAAAATGAATATTTGCATCGGACGAACCTACAAAAACTTAACAAAATGAAAGTTTATTTCTTTACTCCATAAAAGTAAACTGCGTGAAAAACTCAGATAGAGATCTTTAAGAAAAATAAATAAGCCAGCCAGTGTTGTCCGGCGAAGTCTAAAATATTTATTACTTGCAACGCCTTTTGTTCATTTACATCTTTTCCAACGCGACGAAGAACTTCGTCTTTTTTTTTTTAAACAACCGTCACGGCCCTTTAACTTAGAGGTGGAACGTTTAAAAAACACAAATTCCTTTTTTGAAAACTTTTCAAATAACCGCGCTGTGTAAATGCCATTAGTATATTCCGGTGATGTTGGAGATCAACGTCTTTTTAGAACAGGGGCGTATTTAGGACAAAACTCCATATAAGACAAAAACTATCTTTGCATTGTGTAGATTCAATTTCTTAGTATTGTATAATTGCATAGCACTCGTGTGAGCACAATGTACTTGCTGTCAAGCATCTATTTGTTGGGTTAGTCTTTTTTGTTGTTGTTTTTTTTTGTGTGTTTTCCATAATGGACGCTCTTAGCGTACAATATATTTCTGCGTCGTTCTCACACGATTGATTTCAAAATGAATGATGTAATCAAATATTTGTATCAATAGCTTGATAATTTAAAAGAGTGTCCATAGTGTTTCTTGCCTTACTCTTTGGAATGGGCGACTAGCTTCACCTTACTGACTGACCGACCTTCTGGCAATTCAAAAGTGCTTGTAACTGGTTTATTTCAAATAAATGTTTTGATTTGA
Source organism: Sesamia inferens (assembly GCA_037179545.1). Taxonomy (NCBI): domain Eukaryota; kingdom Metazoa; phylum Arthropoda; class Insecta; order Lepidoptera; family Noctuidae; genus Sesamia; species Sesamia inferens. The sequence continues at coordinate 10,148,007 of CM073949.1, forward strand.
TTTGATTTGAAGATTGCCCGCACAGGTAGCTTTTGCCCGGACTTCATCCGGCTCCCCCGACTATGGAGTAAGAAATTTTACCTAAGCGAAATATCCCGCCTGGCTGCGATGTTACTTTATTTTCGCTTGGCGATCGTTCCAACTTTTTTTTTGTACTGAGCATACTTACTTATCGCCATTGGGTAATATTACTTTGCCCTCAAAATTTAGGTTATGCAATGCAAATGCAAAAACAATCAAATTCAACTGGTAGTTTTAGAGGAGTTTATGTTAGTATACAAACAAATTACTCTTTAGCTTTATTACCACTATACACCAGTGTGTGTTGCCAGTGTTGACTTATGGAATTGAGACGTGGTCGCTAACAATGGGCCTTATAAGAAGGCTCAAAGTCACTCAAAGGGCAATGGAGAGGGCTATGCTTGGGGTTTCACTGCGCGATAGAATCAGGAAAGAGGAGATCTGCAGAAAAACGAGAGTAACCGACATAGCTCGATGAATTGCAACACATTGCCCGTAGGACCGATGCCCGATGGGGCCGATGGGTTTTCGAGTGGCGACCACGCACCGGAAGACTTAGCGTGGGTAGGCCCCCGACAAGGTGGACCGACGACCTAGTGAAGGTCGCGGGAAACCGCTGGATGCGGGAGGCGCAGGATCGGACATCGGTCACCTTGGGGGAGGCCTATGTCCAGCAGTGGACGACTTTCGGCTGAAATGATGATGATGATCACTATACAACTTCATTTTTTCTTCATTCGAAACCTGAATATAGTTTGTTCAGAATAAGCAACTGAATCGATTCTAATAACTTTTACACCATGTTATATTTTTTTCCAAAAACACAGTTTACAGCCTATCATAGCGTACTAGGGCCCACGCTGCGCCGCGAGGCGCGAGCTGGTGATAGCTTATTGGATTTTTTTATAAAAATTGTTTACATATAAATGCTGGACACGTGTTTCGGGTTTCGTATAGGTATACAAAAAATAACGTTACAGAGTCTACGTGACATCACCAACCAACACTGCAATTTATATTATTACATATTAATATGAAATGACTCAGGACAGCCCTTACCAGAAGTAATCATCATATTAATAATTCAACAGATTCAATCTCATTAACAACTAGCAGTTCGTTCTGGACGTGGTGTTAGAGCATCTCCCCTAATATCATGTATTATATTATTATCCTAGTATACTAGATATGTTTATATCATATCTGATATAATATATACGGTGGAAATTCGGACGTCGTACAAATACAGGCCATTTCATTTCTCCAATAACTACTAAGCACTAGGGGAAAACAGGCAGCCGTGGGACAGACCGACGTGAAGTGAAAACTGAAATCTGAATTATCACGTTAACAAAAAAAAAAAAGAACAAAAACGTTATAGCTGTGACGCAATCCATACAATTGCATACACTATAGAGATGGTCACGCTCACGCGATTTCAATGCTTTTTCTCCATCTAACAAAAGTGCTTAACGTCGCTGAAAGACTTTTCACTTCAACCTCAAGTCTTGATCAATTGCTTCTGTGGAATAGGTATCACATTTTTGCCAAAAACACGTGTAACAAATTATAGAAATTCTTTGAAAATTTTATTTCACAATAATTGCGGATATCCCTAATGACAGTTGAAAAAGACGGCCGCGTGAACCGTCTATGAGGAAGGTTTGAGGCAAAGTCATGATGTGGTCACTATGCTGCGATATTTCAATGTTCTTTATGAATTATTTATTGAATGCACTTTTTACTACATAAATCACGGTCATTTAGTAAACGACACTATAAATAATTTTAAAAGTCCAATGAAAAATACGCGTGACACTCGTCTTAGCTTTCCCATCAAACCGTAAAATAATATTATTTTTCGAGTTTTCACTTAAAAAACGATTTAAATGTTTTGACATCATATCTATTATCTATCATTAAAAGTCTTTCATTTCGCAACCATAGATGGGAAGCTTTGCTGGAGTGACTGCCACAAGCAAGCGCTTTTAATCGACCTTTTTCTGTAAATTTAGTATTACAAAACCAGGTTTCGACACTTTCTGCGCCGTATTATGTTATAGCAAGATTCCCGTGGCTTTTCTTATAATTATAAACTAGTGCTGGACCGCAATCCCGCCTGATGGTAAGCATTGATGCAATCGTTGATGGTAACGCACGCTGGTTTATTAGGAGCCTATTCATTCAAAAAACTGAGTGAATAGGAAGGAAGACGGCAGTTGAGCGAGGTGATGCAATGTTGAACCCAGCAACACGACCAACGATGCTGCACCAGAGGGAGATTGATCTGGAGACCCTCCACGACCAAACTCCCGACACAACAACACTTGACGCATCATACCCGGCAGACATCGCAACACAACTGCTCAGATCCGTCCTCTAACCGTCAAAACTTTGTCTGGTGGGTGGTAACTTTCGCCGGCAGACGATGTTATGACCTACCACAGAGTATCCGGCTCAACAAAAACAGCTACATTTGCCGCGGTTGGTCAGTAAGATGAGTGATCACCTTTAAGTACTATGATCCTGAGACCTCTGTGCTCAGGAAATACATTAAACCAATGGTTTGGACTGGCTTTCATGGTTTTTTACAATCTAGTAGTAAGATGGTAAATAGGGTATTTGACTAAAAAAACTAATTAGTACGTCATTCAGATTATAGAAAAATATTGGATACGTATATTTTGTTTTATCAAATCAATAAACATTGACAAATATAAAAGGCATCAAAGATCAGGAAAGGTGGTTGATGGTATACTGCTCGCTAAAAAGTGTAGCGTCCAGTGACGTCACACGAGTTTTCAACGCACTGGGTCGTCTTCATTTTTTGTTTATATGAAAAATGAAAAAATACGTGTATAGTATTTTTTGGAAATCTGACTGACGGACTAATTAGTTTTTTTTTAGTCATCTACCCTATTGAGTGACAACTAATCTTATCAAGGGTTGTAGTCACTTCAAATAAAATATTGCATTCGGTTAGACTAGAAGCTGAACCCAACAGCCAATACTCTATTCGGAAAAGGCTAGCCAGTTAAGCAAGATGCTAGGCTCATCATGAACAAATTAAGGCACAATAAAAATTATAGCTACGTCCGGAATGGCCTTAATGGCAAAGACTTCAGCATGCAATTTGGAAAATACTGCAGTTTTTTTCTTTGTAATTTGAAATTGCTTACTCGTTGAAGTTGTTCCTGTTTCAGTATTTTCTACAAGGTTGAACATAGCCTCGTAAAGTTATTTTTTTCATTGTCTTTCTATAACCGTGCCACTACACCAGAACCTTTAGACTACTGGCAGCAATGTGACATTTATATTTTTAAATGTAGCAGCATTAGTGAGCTCGGAGCCTTTTGGTCTCGTCTAGATCATTCTTTTTTTTATTTTTTTCTTTTAATATAATTTAGTTTATTATTATGTTCGTTCTCTTTACCTTTCTGCACGAGTTGCCAATATTGCCTAAATTGTTTATACGTTTTCTTGTTTAAGTACTAGGCTTTTCACTATATTGTAATATATATTTTTATTATTTATTTCTAATGTGCATTTTGTTTGTACTGAATAAAAAAATGTTCTTTCTTTTCTTTTCTAGTTGCAACAAATCCTATTACTTTCTTTTTTTAAGCAGCAAGCGTACGAAATGGTGCATCATCATTTCAGCCAAAAGAAGTGGTGGAAATGGTGAATGAAATGAAAGAAATTGTGCATCACATCGTTAAAATCTAGTCAGTCACTTAATTTCAATCAGTTTATTTTACCTGAACTCTTTTTTTGTCTATTCATTTGTTTTAATTATAATTTTTTAGTTGGCTTTTCAGTATTATACAAAAAGTAAGTAAGCCGAAGAAATACAACCTGCAAATTCAAGCGTCCAAAAGCAAAACCAATTTACAAACGCCTCGGCACTCTTAAAGTTTTTCCACCTCTCGAGCCAAAATGAATACCTCTCTGGAAAAACGACCCGAAATTTGAAGGTCTAAAAGAAAACTTAAATTGGACTTTTGTGAGGTTTGCCTGGTGCTTTGAGTTTCTTAGGTAACTTCTACTGGAATTAGATTTTCGTCAATGCTGACCCTGATAGTTTAAATGGAAATAATTGTATGTTTTTGTTTTGTTTCTAATTAAACTGATAAACATAACTAACTTAAACATAAATAACTTGTGTCGAAACCTAAACAATTTATTTTTTTTTGCATTAATTCATCTTCGCAAGACGGCACACGGAAGACAGCGAAAATATTCTAACATTCTTGAGAATTCCATTATGTACGAGCCTTTCAGGGTGGACACACTAAAGCAATGGGGTCCCAGTGTCTACTTGGTATTTCTAAATATTATCAGGCAGTTCATCGACTCTTGACATGACCATAAGGCTGGCCTATTTTTTAGCAAAGAATTTTTAGCACATATAAAACACACTCTTCAACAAGCTATTTAGTTCATGCATAGCAATAAAGGACAAAAATCCAATTTATATTAATGACTATTCGCTATAAAACATAATAGTCCACGGCCATCTTTTAAATAATAAATTCATTTGAATCATAATAATCGAGTTTCATTGCAGTACCATAATAGTGCTTATTAAAGGCCCGTTTACATGTACCATGACCACACCACTATAATCGTAGTTACCTTGTATTTGACTATAGTAAAAGTCTGCAGTAGACCTGATAATGGAGTCGAGAGACAGTCCAGGGAACTCCTCAACGATTCACAGCAGCTACCTTGTGTTTGTGCTTGATTAATTTGTATTGATAAGAAAGATACCTAGATAAATGGTTTTTACAAACGGACGTCATTGTCCATAAAAATCAACCTTTTGGACGATGCCAACCACATCAGAACCATATCGTAGTCACAAGGGCACAGATGGCACAGTTGTTAGGTTATTGACTACTGCGCTGGGTGTTGCGGTTACGATTCCCATATTGAACAAATAATTGCATTACGTACAAGCAGTTGTTCCAGGTTTGGATTTTGGGGAAGTGAGTTTATATATTTGTAAACGTATCCACGATACAGGAGAAATTCCTAGGGTGGGGCAACGTTTTCTGTATAAAAAGAAAAAAGACCATGCACTAGTAACGGGCCGTTTTGCAAGTCAACTCCTTGTTTAGTACTCTCTGTGTTCTTTGAGTACACAGGTGACATCCAGATTAAGACAGAAGCCTTCTGGATAACCACATCTTACAAAGTTCTGGAGGGAGATTAGAAAATAAATGCGGAAACCAAACCCTCTAACATTTGTTGCAACTAGAAAAAAGAAAAGAAAGAAAAATTGTTTATTCGGTACATGCAAAATGCACATTACAAATAAATAATAACATTAATAAAATAAATTACAATATAGTCAAAAGCCTCGTACTCAAACAAGGAAACTGATACAAAAATGTTGGCATAATATAGAACATAGAGTTATCTACCTGAAAATACTAGCCACAATGTATCCACATCTCGAATACTACCGACAACAATGCAAAAATGTTCTTGAAGTACTTATGTAGTCGTATAGAGAGAACTGTCCGGTGGTTGCGGACGCACCTAATGAATATTGTACTTCATCATAGTGTTACGAATGCACCTTATGTCGAGGGCATAAGGTTCAATATCGCGTGACATGCAGTGCGTAACTTTTAAGCCCTATAACTCTAGACCTAGACATTGTATAGGTGTAATATAAAAACGCATTCCTAGACTTAGGGTGGCCTATCGAATGGTACAGGTTTCATCAATTTTGTCAACTAAGTGACGACATCGAAATTTCTAGAAACCCGTTTCCGGGAATTACCGTAGGTACCTACTGAATGTACTCGAAGTTATGCGCTATTATTATTACGTCTAGACGATTCTGGAATGTTCGATCAGCTGACCTATATATAGCGCCGTGACGCCAGCGAAGAGTCAGTCTGCATTAGACTAGCGATACGTAAACAGCGACAGTTAAGAAGCGATCTTTGAGAATACTACTGTGACAATTGTAACGAGAACTTTCAGTACTACGTGTAGTGACATCTGTAGTGTTATTGTGTGTTTACAATACGGACTTCGTGGACGTAAGTGAAGACTTCGGTGCAACGTCAGCAACATTCTACTTGTCATTGCCTACAATCGACTGTACCTTCGTTGCCAATAAACTTCGTAATCCTTAACCGGTATTTTAGTACCCCTAGCCCGTAACAATAGTATGTCATAGGCTTGACCACAATTGGGTGCATAACTTTAGTTAAATTATTTCGTCATGACTGCTCAACAAACAGTGAAGGAAAACATCATCAACGTCAATAAGAGGCACAATATCTTAGAACTAAAAAATCATGACATCTCTTTTTTATAATTATAGACTAGTGCTTGACCGCTATCTCGCCTGGTGGTAAGCAGTGATGCCATCGTTGATGGTAAAGCGCGCTAGTTTATTAAGAGACTATTCACTGAAAAAAAATTACGGAACAGGAAAGCGCTGCGCCAGAGGGAGATTCGGGACCTCCCGAAACAACAACATTTGGCGCATCGTTCCCGGCACACATCGCAACACAACTGCTCAGACCCGTCCTCCGTACGGCATCACCAGACATCATGCCGGAACACGACGAATCGATTGGCGGCAAGACTTTGTCTGGTGGGTGGTAACTTCTGCCTGCAGCCGATGTTATATTTTCGAACGCGTATCGGCCCGCGTGGTGGAATACAGCCCACTTGCTTTTACAGATAGAAGACCTGTGTCCCAGTATATATTGTAGGACATTATAGGTCAGCGTATAATGTCATGATGTGGTGTGGTAGTGGTACATGTGAACGCATCCTAACCGTTAAGTTCATTAATTGTTCTAGTATTACACGTGAGTAAATTAATAAGTGTTCATTAATTAATAATTAAAATGCTTGTTGTGAAAGTCGACGTGCGCCAATACAATAATCCGACTGTGGAGGATTTTTGAACTAGGTACGTAGTAGGTAATTGAAGGGTTAAGTGGGCAAAGGTGTTATCCGAAAAAAAAATAAAAACTTTTTTGAATGAATCGATTCATCATGGGTTAAAACATATGTTCATTCAGAAAGACTTTTTTTTAAATTTTGTCGGATAACACCTAAGTGAGGTAGTAGTGTCCATTTAACCCTTTAATTGTGATCAGGGATTTTATTTAATGCCATTTATTTTTAAGGGATTATTCGGGTATGTATGTAAACGTTTGAAATAAGTGTACAGTGTCTTTGTTTTACTTCAAAAGATTACTTGAACAACTAACACCATCATCATCATCTTCTTAGCGTTAATCCCAGTCCATCCGAAGCTTTTCAGCTTTGGAGTCTGGGGTCCGCTTTTACCAGTCTTACTGCTGATTTTGGCTAAACTTCGATATTTTCCATGAAGCAACTGCCGTCTGACCTCCATAATCCGAAAGTGATATCGAAGCATTTCAGTTAGACCCATTGTTGGACTTTTGAGGGCTCCAACAACTCTTAACGACTGCCATTAGATGTTCGTATGGCAACCGGGACCAACGGCTTAACGCTTTTCCAGGCACGACCAGACCAGTGCAAATATTCATATTCATGCAAACAAATATCTGCACTGCGCGGGGACGAACCCACGCCTCCTTGCACAGCGGCCGCGTTCGCTACCGCTGCGCCACGGAGGCTCTCAACTTAAACAACTAAGATGTACATGGTCAATTAAAATTAGCTTGCAAAACTTCGTGGTCATTGAACCTCAGAATTAATAATCGTTACGTTTGCAGTCTCCTTAACTAATTTAATTTGACCATGTACTCGTATGGTCCATTTTCCCCAAGATACAGGTCCCAGTGTCACGTTGTGTTGGCAGGTACAGTGCTTTTAATCTCTCATGAGACAACTCTCATAACTAATTTAAAGTGTTCAAAATCTAATCAGAAGAAAAAATGTCTAAACACTTTTAATTTTTTTGTATAATTATAAAATAGTACTTGACCGCAATCCCATCTGAGCACCTATCAGCAGTAAGCAGTAATGCAATCATTGATGGTAAAGCGTGCTAGTTTATTAAGAGCCTACTCACTCTAGCCTTGAAGACACTCAAATTGTAGTCCGAGGAAACACCTCCGCTGGCAAATTGTTCCAGTCTCTCGATACCAAAAAAAAAAAAAAAATTCGCTACATTCTAAATATATAAAGCTGAAGACGCTGTTTGTTTGTTTGAACGCGCTAATCTCAGGAACTACTGTTCCGTTGAAAAATTCTTTTTGCGTTGGATAGCCCATTAATCCAGGAAGGCTTTAGGCTATATAACATTACGCTGCGCACGAACGAAGTCGCTGACGGCCGCTAGTAATTTATAAAAAAAAAGTCAAATATTTGTTCCGTACCGGAATCGAACCCGCGACACATAACGCAGTCAGTCAAACATTTAACTACTATGCCAACCGTACTGTATTTTTTTTTTTGAGGTTGAGTTTTTGATAAATTGAAACAAAGATCAGACTGTACCCCTCAGCACCCTAATTACGTAACACTATCAATTAGAATCATTTTGAATCATAATTGCTATCCATTGCTGTACATATTCGAAAAAATTGTCTTCTCAACCATGTAAATAATGCAATGAATGTTGTTTACCTACCAAATTTTTTCGTTGATAGTCATCATCATCAACCTTCTTAACATCCCACTGCTGGGCACAGGTCTCCTCCCATACAGAGAAGGATTGAGCGTAATCACCACGCTTGCTCAATGAGGGTTGGCGATTTCAGACTAGTCATTGGTTTCCAATATATACTTGGAATGTACGTATAACTTAGGGCCGGTTTTTCAATCATGAGATAAACAAGTAGGTAAGGTTTATTCGACAGATAGCAAGATGTTAAGTTTTTCAATACTCGGTTAAGACTTTTTTGAAGAATAACTCGTCTACCTGAGGAATTAATCTATCTGCCTCTTCATTCGCCAGTGACAGCACTATTCGATTGATTTATAATGGATATTTTCGATAGTATTGATGAACTGGCTATCAAAGAAGAGATCATAATAAATGAATATTTAAATGCATCTGGAAGAAAAGTAAGAATCGTCGGACCTTGGTCTGATGATTCTTTCTTTTCAAACAACTTCATCAAAGATTCAGAATTTTAAAAGGGTCTGTGCAATTTTTTTAGATTCCATCATAGACTACTTAAATTTACCTAAATTAAATGAACCAAACAACATAATCTAAAATTAATAGACGCGTGTAACGGTGACGCTATTGACAGAAATTGTAGAAAAACATCTGTCTTGCTCTAATGCTTGTCTAAGCAATATTGTAGTGTTATGTATTTACCTAGAGATACTTACACTTATTTATTTATATTCATACATTTATATCATTCATTTCTGCAGGTCATAATACGCATTACAGTATTATGAGGCGCTGTTCTGATAACATTTTACTACACCAAGACTCGTTATCCAGCTTACAGACACGGTGCTCAACTTCATGCCTAAGTTTCAGCGACTTGGTGATATCTTAGCGTAAGAAGCTGTACCTATGCTGTGCTGTATTAATTTTCCTACTCAACACAACACTATAATTTAATATTTACTTACATTTATATTCTACAATAATATTTTCATTGTTATGACAGTCTTTGACAACGCTGTTGATTATGTCTCTATGACAACCTTTTCTTCTAAATTCTTGACTGCCTGCTATTTTTCTACCGGATTTGTTATCCGAGCTCCTTTAAGTTATTTCATATTGCTTATAATTATTCAAATATTTAAATTTCGCGAAAAAGCTGTTCTCCGAGGTTTCTTCGGAAGCCCTCGCTGAGCAGTGTCAGTTTAGCTTTCGGTCTGACTTCAACAATTCAGTAATTTAATTGTGTAATTTTTCCTCGCAGAGCCCTCCCAGGGGTACCCTCTCCTTAACGGAGAGGGGAACCTCCTCTGAACCTCCTCTGAACCTCCTCCTGCCTGTGCTGACCTGTGCTGTGCTACTTCTGTGATTCTGTGATTTAGTGCTGATTCTGCCGCTGTTCTGCTGCCTGGTGCCGCCTTTGATGGTGGCGCAGTGCTGATTCTGCCGCTGTTCTGCTGCCTGGTGCCGCCTTTGATGGTGGCGCAGGTACTGTTGCCGGGCGCTGTCTCGGCTTCCGGCGCCGCTCCTACCACCAGCGCCGCTCTTACTGCCGGTGCCGCCCCTTCACTGCGGCTGCCGACCCTCTACCGCCAGCGCCGCTCTTACTGCCGTTCCTGCTGCGGAACTCGTCCGCCCTTGCCTTCGAGGGGTTGCTGACTTCAAGAGGCTCTACCACTGCGTATAGCACTCGTCTGCAGCTTCCGAGGGAGGCTCTCTACTGCTGTCTACCACTGCTCTGCTGTGACCCAACCTACCTGTGCTGCTTCAACTGCTGCTCTGCATCTGTGTTCACCGTGACCGCTGCTGATGATTTTCTACATTATTGACCGCTGCTGATGATTTTCTACTATTTATTTTATCTTTTCTCACCTCACCCACCTCACTATTCATTATCATTTTTTTTTTATATTTTTAACTTTATTTTTATATAATTTTATTAAATTCTTTGTTCCCCCTCTCCTTTTCCTTTTTCTTTACTGTCTAACACGACAATATATTCGGCTCACTTCTTTAAAGTTGCAGTGTCAGATAGTTATCAATGGAAAAAATAACAGTTGAAAAACCGGTGAGCATTTATTCATCTGATAAACAGCCATATAACTTTATTCTTTAGATAGCTATTGAACCTTTTATCTGAGGATTGAAAAATCAGCCCTTAGAAAAGTTACATTGGTACCGGCCTGATCTTGAGAGGCTGGTGTTTTAACCACTGGGCCACCACAACTTATTCTTTGACAAAAAGTCTGTTTTATTTAACTTCATTTTTCACACAATTGCACAACCATTTTAGTCACAGTTTACACCTAATTGCTAGAAGTCAACAATTACATGGCTGAAGCGATGTCCATAACAATTAGTTTTAACTTCGCTTTTCCCCATTACGCGGTCCGGTAAGCCAACATTGCTTCATTAAACACGTTGTCTATTTAAAAATGTTAACAGTTTTGTTGATAACAACCTATTTCAACTGATGAGAGCACAAAAAGCTACTTCAAACTGTCAAATTTCTTTGTTAGATTTTCTACTTTATCACTAAAGTTTTAAGGCTCAAGGTTGATTGGGATTTTTTGACAGTTTCAGGCAGCTGGACCTGCTGTAGCCCTTACATGATACGCACCCTAATTACATAATAATCTATTACTGTCTATTGGAATCAGGCACCGGAAGACTTGGCTTGGGTAGGCTGCTGGTGAAGGTCGCAGAAAGCGCTGGATACTGCTGATGAAGATCATGAAATAACATTCTTAGGACTATGCAGATTAAAATATAAATATGCTCAATACTATTATTGCTTTCTACGTGTATTCTTAGATGGTAATGTTCGAGCAACACAGGGCCCTGTGTTGCTCGAAGATGGTAATACATGTGGATGGTACATGTGGATCCAGTCGGGCACAACAAAATAAGTGAAGTTAAGAGAGAAGAAGCACTTTTTTTACACTCTTTTTTTTATAATTATAAACTAGCGCTTAACCGCAATCCCGCCTGATGGTAAGCAGTGATGCGATCGTTGATGGTAAAGCGCGCTAGTTTATTATGAGCCTATTCACTCAGAAAAATGAGCGAATAGGAAGAAAGACGGCAGTTGAGCGAGGTGATGCAATGTTAAACCCAACAACACGACCAACGATGCTGCGCCAAAGAGAGATTGATCTGAAGACACTCCAAAGACCAAACTCCCAACACAACAACATTTGGTGCATCGTACCCGGCACACATAGCAACACAACTGCTCAGTTCCGTCCTCCGTACGGCTTCACCAGACATCATGCCGGAACACGACAAATCGCTTGGCGGCAAGGCTTTGTCTGGTGGGTGGTAACATCTGCCGGCGGCCGATGTTATGGCCTACCACCGAGAAAACGTTTAGAACGAAAACTCTACTATGTTGAAGAAGAAGAAGAAAGAAGAAAAACATTTCTTTGCAATAAACATCACGCGAGAGTTTACAAAAACATAAAAATAAGAAATAGTTGAGAGAAACATGCGTCACATCTACGCGAAACGGCTGTCGCTCAGCATTATGCTGCGACTCTATGCAAAAGCAGAGCCCAGCGCTGGTTTTCAGCGATAGCCGGCGTCGACGTAAAGACGTCACCCGATGCAACAAACAATTAAAAGTAGCACCGAACCGGTAATACAGTAAAAATAAAAACTTAAAAATAAAAAGATATTGCTTGCTAACATTACGTTACATTTATTTTCGAGAGAGTTCTTAGGTGTGTAAGTTACAGTTTTAGTACAATAATTAAAGATAGTTGATAAATATGTATAAAGTTTACATCTACATAATGTGTGTGTTCGCGGGTGTGTGTGTGTGTGTGGGGCGGTGTGAGTGTGTGTGAGGGTGTGTGTGTGCTAGTGTGTGTATGTCTATTTAAGTTTATGTCTTTATATTTCTATCATTGAAGTATTCTTTGACAGAGTTGTAGCATTTATTTATAAGAAATTGTCTAAGTTTTTTTTATAAATATTTTTATTTTATAATATTTTTTACTTGTGCGGGTAGTTTATTATATAGTTTAATAGACATCACATAGGGACTTTAGTTTGGAACGGTGTCTGAGTTGATATCGTGACTGGTGATATAATAATTGTAATATACACTAAAAGTTGTGGGGTAACATGTGGTGGCCTAGTGGTTAAAACACCAGCCTCTCAAGTTTGAGGGTGCGGGTTCGATTCCAGGCCAGGCACTTGCCTGTAACTTTTCTAAGTTATATGTACTTTCTAAGTATATCTTGGACACCAATGACTGATTACAAAGTGAAGGAAAACATCTTGAGGAAACCTGGACTTTATAAGTCTGTAATCGCCAACCCGCATTGAGTAAGCGTGGTGATTCCCCCATCTCCGTTCCATCATCGGACTACCCGTCGTACGGCGAGTTTCCACCCTTACGTTGTTGACACCACTGCGATCCGGACGAAGCGTTTTGCTTCCTCCTTTATACCGCGTACATCGAGGGACTGGAACAATTTGCCGGCGTCGGTGTTTCCGTCAAATTACAATTTGAGTGTCTTCAAGGCTACAGTGAATAGGCTCTTAATAAACTAGCGCGCTTTACCATCAACGATCGCATCACTGCTTACCATCAGGCGGGATTGCGGTCAAGCGCTGGTTTATAATTTATAAAAAAAAAAAAAATCCTTCTCTGTATGGAGACCTGTGCCCAGCGGTGGGACGATAAAAAAAAAGGTTGATGACACGAAAAACTTCTTGTGGCTGCGTTCAGGCCTGGTAGAGATTACTCAGACGTGCTGTGACGTTTGTGTGTGTGTGTGTGTGTGCATATGTGTATATACACCGAAGCTGCAGTTTCAAATAATTATCAATTCAAAAACAGGATTTGACCTAATTCCAATCATCCTCAAATGCTCAGCCACTTTCTGTCCAACAAAACTTCATACATCCCATTACCAGCCATTTTGAAGCAACCCAGCAACTCTCTTCTATCGTTCAATTAAATTGTAACTTTGCGACCACACGTTGGTCTAATGCCTTCGAATTCTGTCTATTGCTCGGCGATTAATTACTTCGATGGATCCTTGGATACCGATGCGGTAATGGATGTAATTATTTAGATTTTGGACCGTGTGTGGTCTTAATTACGTTATTGCATCTGACCAAGAATAGAATATAATAGAATACTCTTTATTATGCACCCCATATAGATTACAGGACATACATACAGTATGTTGAGAAAACCCTGTCCGACCCATAAGGATAATAAAGGTTAGGTAAACACATGAAAAATTTTACGTAATCATCATAGTACCAATACAAATGAATTTTGAAATAATCTTTTTTTTCCGCGAATTAATTCCAATTTCCCCGAAATTTGGTAAATTTTAAAAAGTGACAACACCGGTAATATTATGAGCGAAAAGCGATGCGACCACGTGCCGCATGCCCTGCCGCTCGCCCCCCGCGGGCGGCAGGCGGAGGGTGGTTATCGCGCATTTATTAAGTTACCTCTTTTTGTGAAATAATATTTATTTTTTTAGGGGGATTTTTTTTTTAAGTTTAGCCCGGTTTTGTATGCATTAGTAGAATCAGTTATCGATACCTAACAACACCTTCACGGGTCGGACAGGGTTTTCTTAACATACTGTATAAAGATTTTACAAAGGGTTACATAAACATGATTTTACAAAGATTTTGTCTAGATTTTAAAAGGCCATTTTTTATAAATTATATACGAGTGCTTGACAGTAATCCCGCCTGATGGTAAGTAGTGATGGTAAAGCGCGCTAGTTTATTAAGAGACTATTCACTCTAGCCTTGAAGACACTTATATAGGGATGTTTCCTGTGTAAAAAAAAATAGATTCTATTTAGCCCGTCATTCAGATTATAGAAAAATATTGGATACGTATATTTTGTTTTATCAAATCAATAAAAAATGACAAATATAAAAGGCATCAAAGATCAGGAGAGGTGGCTGGTGACGTCACTCCTCGCTAAAAAGTGTAGCGTGCAGTGACGTCATATGAGTTTTCAACGCAATGTGTCGTCTTCATTTTTTGTTTATATAAAAAAACATAAAATACTGTGTGACAACACCGGTATTATTATGAGCGAATAGCGATGCGACCACGTGCCGCGTGCCCTGCCGCCCGCCGCCCGCGGAAGGGTGCTTACGCATATTTATTAAGTTACCTCTTTTTGCGAAATAATATTTATTTTTTTAGGGTATTTTTTAAGTTTAGCCCGGTTTTGTATCCATTAATAGAATCAGTTATCGATACCTAACAACACCTTCACGGGTGGGACAGGGTTTTCTTAACATACTGTATACCTAGGCTGATTATTTTACTTCAACAAGCAAAAAAAAAAACAATACAATTATCACATAAAATAAATGAAGAATATTCACTTAAGTATTATGTTAAAACCGCACGAAAAAAGAAATCGTTCGAACATCTGAGCGCCACCGCCCGCCTCTCCTCACCTCGAATCAAATCCGGCTGACGTCACAGTCATCTCAACAATGTTCAGGATTGTATTGCAACGACACAACCTTCGTTCATACCCTACTATTCATTCACTAGCTGCGCCACACGGTTTCACCCGCGTTTGTTTTTTTATATGCCCCGCTCTTTTTTGGTCGCAGCGTGATGTTATATAAGCGAAGCGTTTATGACATGGCTCCAAGAATATATAACAAAATACCTCATGACTTAAAAATACTAAATATAAATGCCTTTAAGAAAAAGCTGAAGGAACTCTTAATAAAGAAATGCTGCTATTCTATTAATGAATTTTTATTATGATTATAATTCATATAATTAATTTAGATTTAAAAAACAAAATTGTGTAATATAATTAATAAAGTTTTCGAAACAGACTGTATAAATATGTATGCATAATAGAAAAAAATAATTATAATTACAATAGAGATTAACATTACTATATATGTATAAATATAATAGAGTAATAAAGCCCAATAATTAATATAAATTTAAAAAATAAAAACTATATTATATGTTAAGCAATGATTAGATATAAGTGACGGAATTAGTATTATATAAATGTGATAGTATTATATACATAAAGATAAGTTAATAGAATATAAGTAATTCTCGTTTAAAATAATTTTCATATGCCCACAGGCACAATGTAGCGAACTTCCTGCAACCCTAGCACCTTTTGTATTATACGCCTGCATTGATGAATAAAAAGATTTGATTTGATTTGATTTGATATAGCCTAAAACTTTCCTCGATGAATGGGCTATCAAACGCAAAATGAATTTTTCAAATCGGACCAGTAGTTCCTAAGATTAGCGCGTTCAAACAAACAAACTCTTCAGCTTTATAATATATATTAGTATAGATTTTTTTTTGGGTCCAGCAAAAAGCAGCGGATACCTACCATTGACAGATCTACAATAAAAAGAAAACTTTTAATAAGTTTCCAATAAAAAATCCTTCGAGAGCCCCAATTATTTTGCGCTTATAAAAAAATAATAACACCCAATTGTCAGCCCTGGACAGCTGGAGGGAATGAATTTTAAAACAATATATATACAGCCATCTTGGGTAGGACTTGTGAACTGAATAAAATTAATATTGCAATGTACGAACGACAGCAGGTCAATCAACCTTGAGCCTTAATGCTTTAGCCATAAAGATAAAAATCTAATAACGAAATCAGACAGATTGTAGTAATTTGATGTACTGTCGTCTTTACAGTCCACCTTATGAAAAGAGAATGTGATACACTTCTATACACCGAAAAAAATTAAGAAAGAAGAAAAGAAAGAAATATTGATAATTCCGCACTAATAAAACGCTTATTACAAGTAATATTTAAAAAAAAAGACAACACACATAATATGATGAAAAGCCTCATACTTAAACACAAAAACTTATAAACAATATTGGCCTGATGTCAGAGCCAGGGTCAAAGACAAACACATCGTGACGGGGTCCACGAAGACCGATGCCTCCTGGGTCAGGGTTGCGGGTTGATTAAAAAAGAAACCGTGACCCTAGCCGTCGCACAGGCAAGTGAACAAACATGTGTGGTTTTAGTCAGTAAAAGTCTGACACGCCCTTTCACTCCGCCCAGAGCGGGAGATGTCATTTGATGATTCCCATCTTAACAAAAAAAAAAAGGGTAAATTCACAATACAACTGTCTGTCATCCGTGAAGCGCCCGCGACACTGGCAGATGACAAAAATCCAAACAAATTCAATTAAAACAAATAGTTAATGCCAATTCATTTAACTGTCGCAAGCAATTTTTAGCATTTTCTAAACTGTTATAGTATTGCTATAAATAGCTCGGTGTTATCGAAATGTCTTCAATCGGAGTTTCTGTGCGCGATCGAGTCAGAAATGAAGAGATCCGCTAAAGAACCAAAGTCACCGACATAGCTCTTCGAGTTGCTGAAATTAAGTGTCAGTAAGCGGGGCACATTGCTCGTAAAACCGATGGCCGATGGAGAAGTGAGGATCTGGAGTGGCGGCCACGTACTGGAAGCTGCGTATGGAGGCCCCTAACAAGGTGGACCGTTGACCTAGTGAAGGTCGCGGGAAGCCGATGGATACGGGCAGCACAAGACCGGTTATTGTAAAAAGCCTTGGGGAAGGCCTTCTTTCAGCAGTAGATCTCTATGAGCTGAAGAAGAAATACAAGTGGGGTTCAAGTGTACCAAAACACACAATGGTGTGTTGATTGTATGAAGAAAAGGCGGTCCTCTGGAGGCGAACAGTATAATTACTATCGTTAGTACACATGGACACTTTCTTTTGGATGGAAAATCACCAAATGACCTCTCCCGCTCAAATCATTTGATGATTTTGACTGACCATAGTAATTATAGTGTTCACCATCAGAAGACCACCTTTTCTCCATCCATTTCTTGAAAGCCACTTGGTTTACGGGTACACTTTGCCAGGTGTCCTGTCCATCTCCCATTGAGTTCCATAACTCATTTTCCGGCAGCTAAAGTCTTCCTATGACCCCTAATCGGCGAAAACATTTTTGTCAAATGATTGCGACTAGTTGGGATCGTTTGGACCGAACGGACCAATGGGCGGTCCGAACGAACCCAACTGATGCCAACTAGTCGCAATCATTTGACAAAAATATGTTCGCCGATTAGGGGGCTGGACATTTAAGAATAGATTTATAAGCTTTATGCCAAGAAAGGAGTCAAAAAAGGAAAGGAAGGCTTTAGCCCTGTATTGGAACATCACAGGCTAAATATAATACAATAAATCAAAGAGTCTCGTGCAAATCTAATAATTTCTTGCTCGCAAACTGATTTCTTTTGTCGACTGTACTTTGGTTGGAAGAATTCAATTATTAACTTGTCACACTGTATGAAAGAGGTGACGATTTATTATAGGATTTAGAAAGAGGACGTTTATTGTTACCTGGAATGATGTGAAGATATTTTCATTTGTTAGTATTCCTGGGTTCATGGAAAAATGGAATGTGAAGCAAACACATTGTATTGTAATGTATTTCATTTTTTAAACTGCCTGCAGGATAATTGCATAAGACACTATCAGCAGCAATTTCATGGTCCGCTTTACCAGTCTAACTGCTGATTTTGGCTAAACTTCGATGAAGCGCAATGAAAACCCTGTATACAGGGTGTAACTGACATCGTAACGCAAACTTCGCGAAAAGGCTAGACTACATGCCACTAACAAAATTATGATAGTCATTTATGTCGTTAATAAACGGTTACAGAATTCACAGTGTTTAAAAAAAGTGTCGGCTCGCCCTTTGAACATTGCAAGCGTGCCGCCGTGCGGGTTTGTAGGTATGGTGTTAATCCCTGATGTCTTCTTCATCTTCATCTCAGCGTTAATTCCAGTCATATCCGAAGCTTTTCAGTTTTGGAGTCTAGGGTCCGCTTAACCAGTCTAACTGCTCATATTGGCTGAACTTCGATATTTTCCATGAAGCGACTGCCGTCTGACCTCCACAACCCGAAAGCGACATCGAAGCATTGCAGTTAGACCAATTGTTGGACTTTTGAGGGCTCTAAGAACCCGTAACGACTGCCACTACATATTCGTATGGCAACCGGGACCAACGGTTTAACGTGTTTTCCGAGGCCCGACCAGACCAGTGCAAATATTCACATTCATGCATACAAATATTTGCACTGTGCTGGGATCGAACCCGCGCCTCCTTACGCAGCGGCAGCGTTCACTACCGCTACGCCACCGAGGCTGTCAGTAGAATACTCTTTATTATATACACCATATATATTACAGAATATAAATAAAGGGTGTATCTGACATCGACGCACAAACGAGTGCCATGGATCCAGTAGATGATTCTGAACACCCCAGTGGTGGATTTTTTCGTCGGCTTTTTCATGATTTAAAAAAATATATATGTAGTTTTTTCACTTTAGACCGTTCATAATTGCTATACTTTTGTAACCCAATAAGATTTGAAAGTAAAAATTAATGAATTCGCTAATTACATAAAAAAGCGCAATGAAAACAAAACTCGAAAAACTATCTTATCAGCTAATTTAATAGAGTTCACATCAGGGATCAACGTCATACCTACAAACCCGCTCGACGGCACGCTTACAACGTTCAAAGGCTGAGCCAACACTTTTTTTACACACTGTGATTTCTGTAACCGTTCATTAACGACATAAATAACTATCATAATTTTAATAGTGGCATGCGGTCTAGCCTTTTCGCGAAGTTTGCGTTACGATGTCAGATACACCCTGTATATTTAGTTATGCAGATTTTAGTATGGGCGGTCTTATTGCTAAGAGCGATCTTTTACAAACAATATTTGGATGGAATACCAAGGGGAAGGACAGACATATAGTGTAGGTAATCTGCGGTCTACTATTTAGATTATACAATAGATATACCCATTAAGTTTATCATACTAATTCTAATAAACATATACACCTATTAAAACATAAATGAAGAGAGGGAGTCTAATATGGCCGGCCCGTTGCCACTTCAATTAATTAATTGCCCATCATCAGTATTTTGAATTCCGTTAGACTGGAAGTTGACCCCGATATATGTACCTAGTTAAGAAAAGGCTTTTCAGATAATGAGCAAAGTATTTTTTGTCTCGATTTTCTTTAGTTTTGGGTACAAAATAATAATACCCTTTCTTCTCTAGTAGAACAAAAAGCAAGTTAAAATCTTAAACTCATTATTAAATAACGGAGATTTTTGATGCCCAATTAGGTTTTATCGAAGCATATAAGCATAACCGAATAAAACGAGTTGAAATACATTTAAAAGGTGCAAAAACCTTTAAAACTAATTAGACATTGATAATCGCTTGATAGGCCACTCAGATTTTATGATCCCTGCCGAGAGGACCGTTTCGCAAAAAAAAAAATGGAATTAGAATTAAAATTAGAACAGTAACGCTACTGTATTTTTTTTACGCCAATCGCGGCACCGTACACCGAGACGATAGATAAATCATGTTAATAATTAAAACATCTTTTGTTTAAAAAAAGAACATAGATCTATCTCTTAACTACGCAAGCAACCAATTATACACCTTACTTTAAAGGAATAACGTTGATATCAACAAATTGTTTGATCGAAACCATATAGTTTTTTTTTTTCCTGTTGCAATATAATAACAAACCGTTCCGTAAAGATATAAGGTTGCTTTTCGGATAACAAAATCTGGATCGAAAACTATTTAGCTTTTTTATGTCGTTTTTTTAATCGGCCTCATTTTAAGTGATTGCCAGTTGAGGTATCATTTATGATCAGATTAATGATATAAAATATCTATTGTTACAAGTCTTTCTATAAGCATTGCTCCTGATGCCGATCGTGTTAAATCCTCTTTTGTGGTTTATAGATTGTATTTTTTTTTTATTAATTGTATTTATTGTTATTGAGTAGTTCTAAAGAGTTTTGATTGATAATAGACAATTTTGTACGGTCTACAATACTACTACAGCTACCCGAAACTACAATAACGTTTTCATTCAATCTTGAACCTCAATGCTTTAGTGATAAAGTTGAAAATTAATTGAAGTAATTTGACAGACTGTAGTAGCCACATAAGATGGTCGACAGTAGTAATTAAATTTATCATAAATTACTTTTTACAGTCTCGTGCAATACATATAATATGATGTACCTAAACTGTTCGAGTTAACTAATTAAGAATCGTGAAACTATAAAGTAACATAAATATACATATGTATATAAACATCATCATCATCATTTCAGCCTCCATTGGCCTCCCCCAAGGTTCTCCACGACGACCGGTCCTGCGCCTCCCGCATCCAGCGGTTTCCCGAGACCTTCACCAGGTCGTCGGTCCACCTTGTCGGGGGCCTACCCACGCTACGTCTTCCGGTGCGTAGTCGCCACTCGAGAACCCGTCGGCCCCATCGGACATCGGTCCTACGGACAATGTGTCCAGCCCACTGCCACTTTAGTGTTGTAATTCTTCGGGCTATGTCGGCTACTCTAGTTCTTCTGCGGATCTACTCATTCTTGATTCGAACGCGCAGTGAAACCCCAAGCATAGCCCTCTCCATTGCCCTTTGAGTGACTTTGAGCCTTCTTATAAGGCCCATTGTTAGCTACCACGTCTCAATTCCATAAGTCATCACTGGCAACACACACTGGTCGATGACTTTTGTCTTGAGATACTGCGGTATTTCGGACGAGAAGATTCTACGTAGCTTCCCGAAAGCAGCCCAGCCGAGTTGGATTCGACGATTGACCTCTTTCTCGAAGTTGGACCTCATAATCATCATCATTTCAGCGTTAATACCAGTCGCATTCGAAGCTTTATCAGCTTTGGAATCTGGGGTCCGCTTTACCAGTCTTAACTGCTCATTTGGTTAAACTTAGATATTTTCCGTGAAGCGACTGCCGTCTGACCTACACAACCCAAAGGCGATATCGAAGCATTGCAGTTAGACCAATTGTTGGACTTTTGAGGGCTCCAACAATCTACAACGACTGCCACTAGATGTTCGTATGGCAACCGGGAGCAACGGCTTAACGTACTTTCCGAGGCACGACCAGACCAGTGCAAATATTCATTTTCATGCATACAAATCGACGGGTCAAGTCCAAGAACAAAGTCCTATCTTCAATATTGTCTAGTTGCAGTGCCAAGCAATAAAGTTACGCGAATTTATTAAGTTGCAAAAAATAAATAAAATTAATACAAAATGATGGTGAAAGAAAATACCTTTTGTCATAATTTTCTATGAATTTCCTTTTTTTTGCATTTTAATAGATTCGCGTTACTTTATTGCTTCGCACTGCAACAAGACAATATTGAAGACAGGACTTTGTTCTTGGGGCCCGTCGAAATATTTGCACTGTGCGGGGATCCTTGCGCCTCCTTGCGCAGCGGCCGCGTTCGCTACCGCTACGCGACGGAGCATGCCATAATCAACTAACGACCTGGCTTCGCACTGGTGCAATGCTGATATTGAATACACTACAGAAAAACTGTGAACTGAAAGACCGTTAGGTTTTTAAAACATATTCACAGTTTTTCTGCAGTGTAGATATTAGTATCAGTATAGCAGCCATGCGAAGCCAGGTAGTACACAATAAAGTTAGTAGTCGCTAGTACATAATATAAACCTTCCTTCTTAATCACTTTATCTTTACCTCGGTGGTAGGCCATAATATCGGCTGCCGGCAGAAGTTACCACCCACCAGACAAAGTCTTGCCGCCAAGCGATTCGTCGTGTTACGGCATGATGTCTGGTGAAGCCGTACGGAAGACGGATCTGAGCAGTATTGTTGCGATGTGTGACGAGTACGATGCGCCAAATGTTATTGTGTCGGGAGTTTGATCGTGGAGGGTCTCCCGATTAATCTCCCGCTGGCGCAGCATCGTTGGTCGTGTTGTTGGGTTTAACATTGCATCATCTCGCTCAACTGCCGTCTTCCTTCCTTCCTACGATTTTTAAGTGAATAGGCTTAATAAACTTGCGTGCTTGTTGCATCACTGCTTACCATCAGGCGGGATTGCAGTCAAGCACTAGTTGATAATTATTAAATAAAATCTATAAAAAAAACCGCAACAAAATTCGTTGCGTAGTTTTAAGGATTTAATCATACATAGGGAAAGAGAAAGCGACTTTGTTTTATCCTATAGTGAAGACACGGTTGGCGTAGTGGCTGATCGACTGCAGTGCGCTGCGTATCGGGGATTCTATTCCCGCACGGAACACATATTTTTATGACCTACAAGTAACTGGGTCTAGCAGTTTGTATGTGTGACGTGATATGAACACGCAACTTCTGATCCATAAATATGATTCCCTAAATACAAAGTACAGTATGTTAAGAAAACCCTGTCCGACCCATAAGGATAATAAAGGTTAGGTAAACACATGACCAAATATAATATAAAATTTTACGTAATCATCATAGTACCAATACAAATGAATTTTGAAATAATCTTTTTTTCCCGCGAATTAATTCCAACTTCCCCGAAATTTGGTAATTTTAAAAAAAGTGATAACACCGGTATTATTATGAGCGAATAGCGATGCGACCACGTGCCACGTGCCTGCCGCCCGCCGCCCGCGGAAGGGTGCTTAACGCGTATAATAAATACGCGTATTATTACGAATAGCTGCTTAACGCACATTTATTAAGTTACCTCTTTTTGCGAAATAATATTTATTTTTTTAGGGGGATTTTTTTTAAGTTTAGCCCGGTTTTGTATCCATTAGTAGAATCAGTTATCGATACCTAACAACACCTTCACGGGTCGGACAGGGTTTTGTTAACATACTGTATAACAAAAACGCTGTTGTTCCTTCAACATACGTTTTAAGAATCGGCATACGGACGTAATAAAGCAAGTAATTTACAAAAATTGTTCAACAAAAATAATTAAAATAAATGTTTAATTATGAATATTTATAATCTGTAACTGATTTCTTAGCTCTGCAATTCTGCATGAAGAAACTAGACATAAGTAGAACGTTACCGCCAATTTATTTAACTTATAAAATCAGATATTGTAAAAAAAAATCGAATTTGTCGGTTTTAATAGGTATTTGATTGTGACCCCTCGACTAGACAAAAAGATACCACTGTGTCTCAAGATTAAAATCTTTGACCAGTGTGTGTTGCCAGTGATGACTTACGGAACTGAAACGTGGTAGCTCAAAATGGGCCCCATACGAAGGCTCAGAGTCACACAAAGGGCAATGGAAAGAGCTATGCTCGGAGTTTCTCTGCGTGATCGAATCAGAAATGAGGAGATCCTCAGAAGAACCAAAGTCACCGACATGGCTCTGCGAGTCGCTAAACTTAAGTGGCTGTGGCCAGGGCACATTGCTCGTAGAACCGATGGCTGATGTAGCAGTAAGGTTCTGACGTACTGGAAGACGCAGCGTAGGGAGGCCCCCAACAAGGTGGACCGATGACCTGGTGAAGGTCGCGAGAAGCCGATGGATGCGGGCAGCACAAGACCGGTCAGCGTGGAAAGCCTTGGGGTAGGCCTTTGTCCAACAGTGGACATCCATAGGCTGAAGAAGAAGAACAAGACTAGACAATGATTACTGTTTTCTAATTATGACTTCATTAATGATGTGCTTGTAGGTAAAATTATATGTCCCTGAAAGGAACAACAGGGTTCTTGTTACATAGTGTATACAGTATGTTACGAAAACCCTGTCCGACCCGTGAAGGTGTTGTTAGGTATCGATAACTGATTCTACTAATGCATACAAAACCGGGCTTTACTTAAAAAAAAAATCCCCCTAAAAAAAATAAATATTATTTCGCAAAAGGAGGTAACTTATTAAATGTGCGTTGACCACCCTTCGCCTGCCGACCGCGGGGGGCGGGCGGCAGGACACGCGGCACGTGGCCGCATCGCTATTCGCTCATAATAATACCGGTGTTGTCACTTTTTAAAAATTACCAAATTTCGGGGAAATTGGAATTAATTCGTTGGAAAAAAAGATTATTTCAAAATTCATTTGTATTGGTACTATGATGAATACGTAAAATTTTATATTATATTTGGTCATGTGTTTACCTAACCTCTATTATCCTTATGGGTCGGACAGGGTTTTCGTAACATACTGTATACCCAATTGTAGCGGTATCTATAACCGCCACATGCAAACAACGCGTCATACATCCCGCAAGCTAAGTTTACCGTGCAGCTAGCATACATACAACTTCCCAAAATCAACCGTTGGACAAGACTAAACACCTTTCAGGGCGGAGGATCATCCCTTTTCTATGGAGGGTGAGTGAACTTTATTCCCCATTCGTCTTACCTCCACACCAATGATTAGTCATTTCGATAACCATAGCAACACTACGTCTTTACTAAAGTGTCCAATGTTCGTAATCTTATACAGAGCGGTGCTGACAATACGACAATAAATTAAACATCGTGTTCTTCAACACATTCTCAGTCTACCCATAAAAAATCATATAAATATGTCCATTAGTTTAGTCACAGGAAATTATTTTTATTTTTCACATTTTCTACATGATGTACTTGTTGATAAGGAAGCGCTTACAGGTTAATGCCCATCGCATCCTGCGGTACCAAACTTTAATAATAATGGCACATTGATACAGGATCGCGCTGTAGCCGATCGGAGGTCAGTAAACCAATATTTATAAAGGATGTTTCAATTCCGATTGTAATTTTATGCGATTTAGTTTGTTTGAAATTTTGATTTTTTTTTATCTTTGATGCTAGGTTTTTTTCTATGGTTTAGGATTTATTCCTATGAACCAGCATTGTTCGTGTTTTCATTTTTTGTCGTATTGTCAGCACCACTCTTTATTATCTTGAAGGCATGTCAGTTGTCAAAAGAAATATGTAAATGTACCTTGGATGACTTAATGAATTCCACATTTAACATGGCCACCTACTGAGCTCAAACAATAAAAATATTGACGAAGTACCATCCGATAAGAAATAAAGAAAAATTGTTTAACCGCACAAATTATAAACTAGTGCTTAACTGCAGTCCCGCCTGATGGTAAGAATGATGCAATGATGCAATCGTTGCGTAAAGCGCGCTAGTTTATTAAGAGCCTATTCACTCTAAACTTGAAGACACAAATTGTAGTCAGACAGAAATACCGCCGCTGGAAAATTGTTCCAGTCCCTCTAACTACGCGGTTCAAAAGACGAGGCGAAACGCTTCGTCTGGATCGTAATGGTGTCAACAATGTAAGGATAGATAGCAGACTTGATGACTATTTTTTTGTGTTCCTAGGCATGAACATCCTCATGGATGTCCGTCGCCCTGGCGCTGGCGGCGGAGTCTGTCGAACTTTTACTAACTAAAACCCACCCCGGTGCATGAAACACCGGGGTGGGTTTTAGGACTGCAATCCCGCCTGATGGTAAGCAGTGATACAAGTGTTGATGGTAAAGCGCGCTAGATTATTAAGCCTCTTAGATCGCTTGGCGGCAAGGCTTTATCTTTTTGCACTAACTCACGGACGAAACATGCTTTTACTAACAGATTTTATTTATTTCTCGGACCATATTTATATAACAAATGTAACAAACTACTACAGATATACAGTGAAAGCTCAAATAAATGTTGTGTGATGCTAACTGAATATCTACAAACCCTCAGTTATACAGATACGGAAAAAATGCTGGAGGTATTAAAATAAAATGAGTAGTTTAGTAAGTTATGTTATATATGTACTAATAAATAAGTAGAGTTAATGTATTATTTAAGTTTTTAGGAAAATTTTTCATTGCTTAGTCTTAAATACTTTTGTAATATGTTTATTATTATTATATTATAGCCATCAAATATCCTTGCTGTTGATAGCCTGAAACACAGGTTTAAATAAACCTAGTTCGGGTGGTCCCAACATTAGTTTTAGATCCTAACTTAAATGATTTATATTATGTATTAGACTACAGTAAGTTAGCTTTTACGATTGTTATTATTAAAATTTTTATTACTACACAAACAGACTTTTTGTACATTCATTGTTGTTCTATGATTTTTATTTTTTTAATAAATTTCAAATTTCATTTCATTTCATCTGGTGGGTGGTAACTTCTGCCGGCAGCCGATATAATGGTTTACCACCAAGAAGTAATCAAACAAGATTTTAATCTGTAAATCAAGAAAGAGTTTTGAAAAAAATCCCCAATCTACGGCTTCATAAGATCAAAAATATTATATAATCTACAACTTATAGAGTAATGAATATTATTTATTATCATCATCATTAACCTTTTTATCGTCCCACTGCTGGGCACAAGTCTCCTCTCATACAGAGAAGGATTGAGCGTAATCACCACGCTTGCTCAATTCGGGTTGGCGATTTCAGACTTCTGAAGTCCAGGTTTCCTGAAGATGTTTTCCTTCACCTTCAGTCAACGGTGTCCAAGATATACTTAGAAAATACATATAACTTTAGAAAAGTTACATTGGTACTTGCCTGACCTGGAATCGAACCCGCGCACTCATACTTGAGAGGCTGTCAAAATTCAAAGACATTGCGATCCGATAGTATTTAATGTATGTTACATGAATACTCCGCTGGTTACAAGTAAATGGACAGACAGATAATCTTAACAGATTAATGATATTCTTTTTAGGGTTCCGTGCCTAAAAGGTAAAACGAAACCCTATTCATGAGACGTCGCTGTCACCAGGTTGTATCTCATGAACCGTAATAGCTAGACAGTTGAAATTTTCATAGATTTTGTATTTTTGTGCCTCTATAACAATAAATACTAAAAAAAAATATTTAATAGGGGCTCCCATAAAACAAGCGTGATTTTTTGCCGTTTTTTACTCCATATTAATAACGGAAATAGACGGTACGGTACGAAACCCTTCGTGCGAGAGTCCGACTCGCACTTGGTCGATTTTTTTTATATATCGACTTAAATCGTATTCTAATATATCACTTATATTTAAATCAATGTCTGTCTATTTGTGTGTTTGTGTGTACGCAAAATTGAAAATATAAAATAATTGTATGACAATTCAATTTGCATACTAGTTCTGTCCTATGGTGTATTATAAACAAGTGCTTGCCCGCGATCCCGATGTACCGCCCATTGTGATGCAATCGTTGATGGTAAAGCGCACTAGTTTATTAAGAGCCTATCCATTCTAGCCTTGGAGACACTTAAATTGTAATCAGACGAGAAGACTGTCGCTGGCAAATTGTTCCAGTCCCTCGATGTACACGATATAAAAGACGAGTAAAGATGGTCACCCATCCACAAACCGACCGCGGCAAGTGTATCTTAACCTGATCAATCTACATGTGTGTCTGTAATTTTAGGCACGAGCTTATAGAGATTCCCTGCTGGACAAAGGCCTCATTACATTGTCATAATCCCCACGCTTAGCTGACGAGTCGGGGATCGCAGTAGTTTGATATTCCACAGGAGAAGCGCTGCTGCCCGATTCCCTGGTGAAAGTTCCCCCCTGAAGAGTCGCCTCTTACGACACCCACGGGAGGATATGAGTTTGTACTATTCTAAGCCAGGTACTACACGGAGCCTCTCAAAGCTGTTTAAAATACAATAAAACTAATTTCGGCCCTCAGACATCATAGAACCATGCCTAAATCAAACCCTAAAAAGCGCACTAATATCCCATCTGGCGTTAAGCATAAAACTTCTTTTGCCCAACAACAATTTTACGTTTTAAGTAAACTTTTATATAAAAAGCTACATAAACAGTTAAATATACTGGACTTAAATAGATTTAATTTAAAGAAAGAAATAAGTCATTGGCTATTGCATCAGGACTATGTAGCGACGGAGAATCTGTTAACTTACATCTCTTAATATAAGATCATAAACATACTCTAAGATCACGTCTCACATTTATATCCAAATATTATAGACTTACTATATTCACAGAATCACTACATACACACGTACAAACATACACACACGAATACATACACACACCCACACACATACTTACATACACACACTCACACACACACTTCCACACACCGCAACACGCACATACACATATAAAATCCATGTCTGCTGTCTCTCACTTTTGCATTACTTAGGATAATTTTAATTTCAATTTCATTTCTGTTGTTATTGCTTTTTTTTTTCGCCCTTCTTTTGTACATATGTATGTTAGTTCAATTCACTGACACTGTTTTTCTCATGTCCTTATAGAAATTGTTTACAGAATCCATTTGGCTGAACCCTATCTTTTAAGATACAGGCAAGCCCTAGTTTAAAGGATAGAGGCGACTATTGCATAGTAATTATAAGCTTTCCTTTTATGTAACAGTGTGAAGTGCTATGTTATTTTTTGTGAAATAAATACTTTATTATTATTATTAATTATAAGAACAAAGCAATGTAGACTTGCGTTATACAGTATGTTAAGAAAACCCTGTCCGACCCATAAGGATAATAAAGGTTAGGTAAACACATGACCAAATATAATATAAAATTTTACGTAATCATCATAGTGCCCATACAAATGAATTTTGAAATAATGTTTTTTTCCCGCGAATTAATTCCAACTTCCCCGAAATTTGGTAATTTTGAAAAAAGTGACAACACCGGTATTATTACGAATAGCTGCTTAACGCACATTTATTAAGTTACCTCTTTTTACGAAATAACATTTATTTTTTTAGGGGGTTTTTGTTTAAGTTTAGCCCGGTTTTGTATCCATTAGTAGAATCAGTTATTGATACCTCTATATATTGTATATGCTAAAGCGTAACTTTGGCATTTGATACTGGGTGATATTAGTAAAATTATCACATTATGCGGCGCAGTGACAGGTTGAAAACCTTGTCCTAATTGATCCCAGATACCTAGACAAAGTATTAATTATCTTATTAACTTGAGCCAAGCTTAAAACCTGTTCCTCATCTCGGCAACACAAGGTACACGCCGTATGGAGGACGGGT
This sequence comes from Sesamia inferens, assembly GCA_037179545.1. Classification (NCBI taxonomy): domain Eukaryota; kingdom Metazoa; phylum Arthropoda; class Insecta; order Lepidoptera; family Noctuidae; genus Sesamia; species Sesamia inferens. The sequence continues at coordinate 10,177,517 of CM073949.1, forward strand.
CTGAGCAGTTGTGTTGCGATGTGTGCCGGGTACGACGCGCCGAATGTTGTTGTGTTGGGAATTTGGTCGTGGAGGGTCTTCAGATCAATCTCCCTTTGGCGCAGCATCGTTGGACGTGTTGTTGGTTTGGCGGAGCGGGTGTGTCAGACTTTAACTGACTAAAACCCACCCGTGTTTCTTCACTTGCCTGTGAGACGGCCAGGGCCACGGTTTCTTGTTTAACCAACCCGCAACCCTGATCCAGGAGGCATCGGTTTTCGTGGACCCCGTCACGATGTGCTGACATCTCTTTGAGGCGCGCGTGAAACACGACGCGCCGTCGACTCGGGTCTGGTCAGTGCTCAGCGCCTGCAGGCCCGCGCCTACGGTGGTTGGGAGTTAGGTTTCGTCTCCCGACCAGGGCGTCTCCTGCGCCGGCTAGTGACTTGAGGGCGCTGGGATTCCCGTAGCTTCACGCGCTCCGCCTCCTCCTTTGCCAGCACCACTGCTTCGCAGAAGGAGGTGACGGCCTGCCATGCACTCTCGCTCCGGACCATGCCTTGGACCAGGGTCGGCCGCGAGAAATCGCCGCCAATCGCCACTACGAGGACACGGCGGTGCTCTGTAGTAGCTTGATGTGCTGTTCGATGTGCTATCGATCAGGTTAAGCTGCCCTTTCAGCTGTCGGTTTGAGGATAGTTCTTTACATACCAAGATCCTCAGTCGCCTCCATGCTTCGGAAAGCACTTTAAGCCGTTGGTCCCGGCTAACCTTAGGATATCTTTGACAATAGTTCTGTGTTCTATGTTACGGGTCTGGTTTCCGCACTCAATCCCTCCAACGGACCATTGTGCGTGAGCCATGGCGACTTTTGGCGGTTATTCCAGCCAGCCCACCTCCTTCCAGAATCCCATTAGGCCTGGCCTGTTGAGAACATCTGTGTAAGACCTTGGTGCCCCTATGGTTTTCAATCAATAAAACAATCATTATGGAAAGTCGCAAGTCTAACCAGTTTTATCAAAGGGTGTCTTACCCAGTAACTAAATTGGAGGTCAGTTAAGCTGTCGCACTTTATATAACACTGGTATTCAGCTGTCATTCGGTTCGACTGGGAACCGACCCATAGTTGTAAAAAGACAGGGCAGATTTGATTGACATTGTGTATAGGACGGAGAACACCGGACAAAGTCTTGCCTCCAAGCGATTCGTTGTGTTCCGGCATGGTGTTTGGTGAAGTCGAACGGAAGATGAGCCTGTGCAGTTGTGTTGTGATGTGTGCTGGATATGATGCGATAAATGTTATTGTGTCAGGAGATTAGTCCTGAAGGGTCTCCAGATCAATCTCCCTCTGGCGCAGCATCTTTGGTCGTGTTGTTGGATTTTTTAACATTGCATCACCTCGCTCAACTACCATTTTCCTTCCTATTCACTAAATTTTTTGTTTTTTGTGAATGGGCTTTAATAAACTAGCGCGCTTTACCATCAATGATTGCATCTCTGCTTACCATCAGGCTGGATTGCGGTCAAGCCCTAGCTTGTAATTATTAGAAAAAAAAAAAACTATTTATAACTATCTAAAAGTATTTTAAAAACGAGCCATACCATGCGGTTAATCCATAGCTATTACATAAATCACTTGATTGATATTTTAATGATGTTCCATTGTTTCTATCAATCTTATAAAATCAAGCTATTATGATTTATATTTCAGAACATCGTTACATTCATGTCATTGTTACATTTCTCATGTGATTGAGAAGTCTTTGTTCCGATTTTAATAATCTATCAAAATGTAATTGAATTCCTTTTTGCTGTTGGAATTTTTAGAACACTTTAACAGCCACATAGACCGTTAAATTAACAAGGCTTTTAATTTTAGAATAGATATCTAGTGGTGGGGAAAATTAGAAAACAGTTATTGTTTAATTTACAATGAATTCGGGTACAAAAATCATCATTAGTCTCTAGCAGTCTAGTGCTAGACATAACCCTCTCCATCTCTCTCTCTCCAATTTTATTCCGTGGTGCTTGGCAATCTGGGCTTCTCCCAGTTGCAATAATGTCCCTTTGTGCCGATTGGCTTAGTTCTGTTCTGTCTCCTGCTTGTTATGGAGGGAAGTGGAGAAAATAACTTTTTTCTTACTCCTCCGCTATTCTTTTCTGATTAATTTCGTTGCGGGACCCAAGACAGTTGAATCGTTTCTCCGGAACTCGTCGAGCTTCATTGCTTGGCGTTTTTCTGGCGGTCTGTTGATTCTGGCTTTCAAGAGTTGCAGTGGGTGGGAAAAAGTGAGGCGGGTTTTGTCCCATAAAAAAAAAGTAGCCGTCTCCAATTTTACGCCCTTCAACTCGACTCTCGACAACTCTCATCCAGTTACTACCAGCCATCCTGTGAAAATCGTCGCTCCATCTAGCCTGAGGGCGTTCCACTTTACGTCTAAAGATTTGGGGTCTCCACTCTAGAACACGTCTACTCTAACGATCATCGGTTCTACGGTTAATATGACCGGCCCTCTGTCACCTCAGTTTGCTTATTCTGTGAACTAGTGGTATGCGGGGTACGATGCGCCAAATGTTGTTGTGTTGGGAGGTTGGTCGTGAAGGGTCTTCAGATCAATCTCCCTTTGGTGCTGCATCGTGCTTTGGTGCTGATCGTGTTGTTGGGTTTAACATTGCATCACCTCGCTCAACTGCCGTCTTCCTTCCTATTCGCTCAGTTTTCCTGACTGAATAGGTTCTTAATAAACTAGCGCGCTTTACCATCAACGATCGCATCACTGCTTACCATCAGGCGGGATTGCGGTCAAGCGCTAGTTTATAATTATTTAAAAAAAAAAAGAACTATATGGACAACTTTGGTTTTCGACCGGATCACCTCGTCGCGGACTCAATCCCTAGAAAGATTCCAAGCATAGCCCGTTTCGTAGCTCGCCGAGCGACCTTGAATTTGTGGACCAGCCGAATCGTTACTGTCTACGTTTCTGCTCCGTAGGTCATAACAGGCACGATGCACTGATTGAACAATTTAGTCTATAGGCACAAAAACATCTTACCTTATGTATAAACAAACATTGAAAACCAAAAACATACACCATAGAGATGTTTAATATGTTTGTTTCAATGTAATTGGGGCAATGATATTAAACAGTTAATGTGTTAATATAGTCATGATTGTTGAGCCCATAGGATTTTTGAGCAAACATATGCAGGACAAAAAGATTTGGCTGTTTGCCTATGTGAGTATATACATATTTTTGTAAACGCAATCACGATACAGGAGAAATTCTTAGTGTGTGGCAAGGACTTTAAAAAAAAAATAAGATCTATAGGCGACAGCTCAAACCGCCCTAAGTTTGGACTGTCATCTGTTTTAATGTACGTCCTGAGGCATGTAGGGGGAGAAATATGTAAAGAAAATGTTCAGTAGGATACGAACCGACATTAGCATACGTAGTTTAACTTTCGATTGACCTGTGTGTGCAAATATAAACTACCAGTCTTCAATGACAAAAGTCGAGGGAAAAACACATAATGAAATTAATAAAATGAAATACTCGTAGGTGGAAGGCTCGGTGGTAGGCTATAATATCGGCTGCCGGCAGAAGTTATCACCCATCAGACAAATTCTTGCCGCCAAGCGATTCGTCGTGTTCCAGCATGGTGTCTGGTGGATATATACCGGGTGCGATGCACCAAATGTTATTTTGTTGGGAGTTTGGTCGTGGAGGGTCTCCAGATCAATCTCCCTCTAGCGCGACATCGTTGGTCGTGTTGTTGAGTTTAACATTGCATCACCTCCTCAACTGCCGTGTTCCTTCCTACTCACAAGTTTTTTAAGTTAATAGGCTTAATAAACTAGCGTGCTTTACCATCAACGATTGCATCACAGCTTAACATCAGGCGGGATTTCGATAAAGCACTAGTTTATAATTATTAAAACAAGAGCTACAAATACGTAGGTGGACGGTAAGAAGATGACGTAACTAGGACCGACCTCAAGAAAGCGGCCGGAGTTGGCTTTGTTATTACTTTTATAATCTTTTAAAATATTTGAATCGCTTCCTTTACTGTATCTATATTGGATATCGGACCACGCTTCACGCCATCTTACAAGCGGTTGAATGCTGTCCCGATTTTCATATTTCCTTTATTGGCCATACCTTATGTAGGAAATTGCATCAGCTTAGGTATCCGCGGACAGGAATCTAAGGCGGATATTACATTACTGGTTCCTTGAAATTTTGGGATATTGGTCGGACGTATTAATGGTATTTTAAAGGTGTTCGTTGGAAATTTTAAGCAATATCAAATAGCGCGGCAGAGCGGAATATCAATGTTATATTACAAGAGTTGCACTGTATCTAGTCATCAGTTGAGTAATTGCGTTAGTGCACCAGCAGTCTCGTGATTACAAAATTAGTGCTGAGTATGCGATCCTGGGGTCGATTCTCGAGTAATTAATAAATACTTAACACAAAAATAGATAAGATAAAAAAATACATTAAACACTACAAAATATTACCCAGATCCAGACTTAACTCGAAATGGTCTCCAAAGCCTAGAGCACAGAAGTAGAGTAGCCAGCCTCTCGGTCTTCTATGGGATGCATTCTGGTGAGTGTGCAAGGGAATTGCATGATTTAATTCCCCCATCTCGGCGAGTTTCCACCCTTACGTTGTTGGACACCACTGCGATCCGGACGAAGCGTTTTGCTTCCTCTTTTATACCGCATACATCGAGGGACTGGAACAATTTGCCAGAGTCGGTATTTCCGTCACACTACCATTTGAGTGTCTTCAAGGCTAGAGTGAATAGGCTCTTAATAAACTAGCGCGCTTTACCATCAACGATCGCATCACTGCTTACATCTCTGCAATCTCCGAAGACAGTTCCGACTCACCGTGAACTACGCGGCAACCGCTGTTCCGACTCACTGGAACATGAGTTGGCCTGGCAAGCATCGCGAGATATAAGACTCAGCCTACTATCGACCTCCGGTCTCCGGAGGGGAGTGATGTAGCAGTACCTACAAATGAACATTGCGTCATACTGACGTCACACCAATTCTACATCTCGCAATCAGAGTTTGCACGGTAAACTCTGATTGCATATATACAACTTGCCAATATCAACCGTTGGGCAAGTGCCCGCCAGAAACAACACCCGTCTGGTCGGCGGATCCTCCCTTTTCTATCGAGGATGAGTGAACTTTACTCCCTGTTCCTCATGCCTTCACATGTAGTATAATTTCCTTAAAACATGTTAATTTTATGTAGAACGTATAGCACCTCTGCACAGAGAGGCGGGAGCCCTATTCCGTTCTGCGCATGCGCCTATTACCACTATGAGCTGAACTGTGTTGTGCGCTCTATAACCATACTGCATCAATATGTAAATGTATTTGAGAAAAAATATAACAGGATGTAAAAATTGTTGGAATCGATTCCGCTGCTTATTCTAAACAAAGCCTATTCAGGTTTCGCATTAAGAAAAAATAACGTTGAAAAGGATTTTCTAATTAACATTTTGCTCAAAACGATTACTCGGAAAAACTATTAAAATCTCCCAAATAAAATAAATCAGTCTATTGAAACATCAGCTGTAAGTAAAACAACCGTTTTAACAAATAGCAATTATTACTTCTCAAAGACAAATCAACCACTTACTCAAATAGGTATCCCTTCTTGCCAGGTCAACGCTCTCAAGGTTAAAAGTTCGACAACAAAGGTCAAACAAAATGAAGGCAAATCTAACATATTGCTAACAGTTGGTGTCACATGTTCAACATACAAATGAGGCATCTCTAACTTTGCCAAAATATCTGAGAAACTCGCACATAAATTTTTAAGAGTTGTTGGGTAGTCAAAGCGAGTTTGGAGAAATAAAAGCATAAGAAATAAAAAAAAAAGAATTGCTGGAACATATCTTTTTTTAATAAATTATAAACTGGTGCTTGACCGTAATCCCACCTGATGGTAAGCGGTCATGCAATCGTTGATGGTAAAGCGTGCTAGCTTGTTAAGAGCCTATTCACTCAAAAAACTCAGCGAATAGGAAGGAAGACTGCACTTGAGCGAGGTGATGCAATGTTAAACCCAATAACACGACCAACGATGCTGCGCCAGAGGGAGATTCTCTGGCGCAGCAGTCTGGTGGGTGGTAACTTCTGCGGGCAGCCGATGTTATGGCTCCCACACGGTCTGCCAGGGCCGTGGATTATTTGCAAGAGACACCGTGATCCCTGGCGTACATGCTAGTGAAAGAATACGGGTGGATTTTTGTCAGAAAAAGTCTGTTACGCCTTTCCGTTCTGCTTAGAGCGGGAGAAGTCATTTGATGAATTCCCACTACATTAAATAATAATAATAATAAAGCCTTGTTTATTCCTTAGAATCAACATTTTTACATATGATTAAACTTACACTTAAGGTACACATTTGGTTAGTTTGATTACAATTTCGAATAATATATTATACATTTTTCTAATACTTAAAAACCTTTTAAAATACTATTTTGCATGCACTTAACACTTATGTTACTAAGGACCTCTCTACTGAGTGAAGGCCTCCTCCATTTTTCTCCACTTTACTCTATCTTTTGCCTTTTCCATCCAGTTTCTCCCCGCTGTTTTCAGAATTTCATCGATCCATCTCTCCATTGGTCTGCCTCTACTTCTCTTACCTGATGGTCCTTTCCATATTGTTATCTTTTTTGTCCATTTTTCACCATCCATGCGAGCAACATGGCCGGCCCACTGCCATTTTAGCTTCATGCAGTGTTGTAAGGCATCAATAACTTTTGTAGTATTTCTGATATCAGTATTTGTTCTTTTATGTTTAAGTTTTATTTTCAGAGTGCTCCGTTCCATGGCTCTTTGAGTTGTTAAAATTTTGTTACAAGTAAATTTGTTGAATATCCATGTTGGTGATGCGTAAGAGAGAGTAGGTAGAATACAAGAATCTAGGACTTTTTTCTTTAGTCTAATTGGTATACTTGACTTGAGAACCTCTTTAAGACTCCAGAATTTGTTCCATGCCATGTTTACTCGCCTGCTTAGTTCATTTCTGTGCCTAGTCTTTTTGAATGATATTTGTTTGCCCAGATATATATATTCTTGAACATATTCTATTGGGGAATTGTCCACAATAATAGGGATATTTCTACTATTTGTCATTACTTTAGTTTTAGTAGTATTTAGTTGTAAACCAATTTCAAGGCTGACATTTTTTATATCTTCTATCATAGATTCTAGTTGTGATGCACTTTCCGCAAACAGAACTATATCATCTGCGAACCTGAGGTTGCTCAGGTATTTACCCTTTATGTGTATACCTTTATTTTTCCAATTCAAATTCTTCATAATATTTTGGAGCACGGTTATAAATATTCTGGGTGATAGAGGGTCACCTTGCCGGACGCCTCTACAAATGTCTATTTCAGATCCTGACTTATCTAGTATAACTCTACTTTTACTCTTTTTATATATATCCTGAATAAGTTCAATGGTTTCTGAGGGTACATCACATTCTGTCAAGGCTCTCCATATACTATTGTGTGAAATAGAGTCGAATGCTTTTGCGTAGTCTATAAACGCTAGGTAGAGCGGGCGGTTCATTTCTTCGTACTTCTCTATAACAAGATCTAGAGAGTGAATGTGATCTATTGTGGAGTAATTTCTTCTGAAACCCGCCTGCTCTACCGGTTGCTTCTTTTCAGTATAGTTCGCGAGACGTTCTTCCACACAAGAAGCAAATAACTTATAGATGTTAGGTTGTAAGCTAATCGGTCTGTAGTTACCTATATCAGCAGGGTTTCCTTTTTTATACAAAAGTACTATGTTTGACTTTGCCCATTCGGCAGGAATCTTTTTTTCATCTAATATCTTGTTGAATAATATGGTTAAAGGTTGTACTAAAACATTGTTTCCAGTTTTTATTGCCTCATTGGATATGCCATCTGGTCCGCTGCTCTTGCCATTTTTCAAAGATTTTATTTTTATAAAGATTTCTTGACATGTGAACCTTTGTAGTGTGGTGGTGTTTACCTTTTGCGGTAGAGGCTCGCTATGTGCCGAGTCCTTGACTGAGTAAAGATCCTTATAAAAATCGGTTGCTATTTTTATTATTTCTGACCTGGAGTATGTTTTTGTATTTTTTGTAGAGTTCTTCTGTAAGCAAGGGATCCATTGTTTAGACATTCTCAATTCTTTTTTACCTTTCTTCATACTTCCTGCCTCGTTTAGATATCTTTCAATAGTTGTTAGTCTAAAATCTTGATATTCTTTCTTGATAATTTTATGAACGTTTTTGTATAAATAACTTTTCTCTTTCTTTTCTTCAAATGTTAGTTGTTTTTTACTTGTTAATTCGTTTCTTCTATTTATGAGCATTTTTGTGTTTTCTGAAATAATGGGTTGTCTTTTTTGTTTTTTATGATTCTTCATAGTCGATTTACAACTTTCCTCGATAGCTCTTTTAATTTTCCCATAATATGACTCTACATCGTCGTTGTCTTCGAGTTTGAAGTTTGAACAGTATAATTCTAAGGCTTCTCTTAAGTGTCGCTGTTCGTCTATGGTGGTCAGGTTACACTTTTTGGCTTTGTATTTGGCTCTAGATTTTTTTATATTTGTTAATGTAATAGTGCCTCTTACAAGTCTATGGTCACTTGGGAAGGAAAACTTATGTAATACTTCAATGTTCATGAATTTCTGCTTTATATTCGATAAGATGTAGTCTATCTGGCTTTTTTTGTTCTTAGGTGATAGCCATGTCCATAAATTCTCTGCCTTTTTGTGGAATAAACTATTGATTACAAACAAATTATTTTCCCAGCAGAACTCTAGTAAAGTTTCGCCTCTTTTATCTCTATTTCCGAAGCATGAATCGCCAAGTATTCTGTCTTCGCCTTTTAACTTGTATCCAACTCTGGCATTAAAATCGCCTGTAATAATAACATTTTTACTACACCTTAAAAGGCATTCTTGCAGTTGGTTATAGAAAACCTTTATTTCCGGTTCTTTTGCATCCGACGTAGGGGCGTAAACTTGAATAATAGATAAGCTTGTTTTTTCGAAATTCAGGTGTAAAATACAGATCCTTTCAGAGACTGCAATGAAGCTTTCTATATTTTCTTTGAGGCGTTTTTTTATAAAAAAAAAAAAAACGCCACTACATTAAATAGGGCAGTTAAATATCAATTTAGAGCTATCAAATACATTTTGGTTATAAAAAAAATTGAAATCGTAGATATAGAAATTTTCTCCGAAAGTGCTGCTTTTTTTTCTAGATCTCATCATCAAAATTCCAGCCGAAAGGCGTCCATTGCTGGACATAGGACTCCTAAGTCTAGGGATCTCCATGACAACCAGTCCTGCGCCTCCCGCATCCAGCAATTTCCCGCGACATTCACCAGGTCGCCGGTTCACCTAGTCGGAGGCCTACCCACGTTGGTCTTCTGGGCCGTGGTCGCCACTCGAGATCCCGTCAGCCCCATCGGGCATCGGTGCTAAGGGCAATGTGCCCGACCCATCTTACTAAAGTGCATCTTTTCTTTCTGCTTTATTACAAAACAGACGGAAGAAAAATATAAATTTAGTGCTGTCAAATACGTTCATTGGTAAAAAAAAATGATTGCAAGTTTCTGTTAAAAACCTGATTATTTTTTTCTAGATCATCTATCTTGAGCTAACTTTATGACCATTTACGTGTCGAAGTAGATCCGATTATAGACCTATAGACTCCTGATATTGTCCTGATGTTGATAATGAGAGGAAACTGTTTCGTAATAGCGTATAGACAAATTATCCTCAAATTTAACCTTCACACCAAAAAGGACCCAAAATTCATAGCAATGAGGTCTAAAGTGATTGCTAATGTAATGCTAAAATCTAACTAGATTGCTAATAGTTCGCTCGGTTCGAGCTACAGCTTTGTGCTTGGATATTAGACGGATTTGTAGATGATATTAACAGCTTGCGGTATTTTGGTTAGTACGTGCTAATGTCGGTTTTGATGCTAAAGGATTGGTAGTGCTTTTGACGCGAGAATGATGAGCAGAATAACATAATATCATGCCTTGTTTCCTTGAAGAGCATGGACAGAGGCGTTTTTATACAACACCCATATTTCGTCAATCATGTTTATGTTCGTAGATTAGATAAATTTACGCTTGCCGCAGTTGCTCTGTGGATAGGTAGATACTGATATTCTATCGTAGCTCGAAAAGCACGTTATGCTGTTGGCCCCGCCTGTAATTTCTGACAGTTACGGGTATCGTATTACCCAGTTACTGGATTGTAGAAGTCAAATAGGCAGTCGCCGCTAGTGGTGTGTCAATGTTCTACATCGAACTGTGAATTTGAACAGTCCGCACATCACATCTTGTGGGAGTGTATTCTTTAGCAGAATGAGCGCAATATTATGTTATATAGTGTACAAGTTACATCCGGAGTCGTTTATTATACGGACCTTGTAGAAACTAGAACCAATTTCCGTGCGTTCAGGCCTTTTTGCCATACTTATTATTGGAATCAATTGTAACAGCACATACCTACTTAGGACCCATTAACTTAATCAAATTTTATTCCGTGGTGCTTGGCAATCTGGGCTTCTCCCAGTTGCAATAATGTCCTTTTGTGCCGATTGGCCTAGTTCTGTTCTGTCTCCTGCTTGTTATGGAGGGAAGTGGAAAAAAAAATATTTTTTCTTACTCCTCTGCTTCCTCTGCCTCTATTCTTTTATTCTATTATTGATTAATTTCGTTGCGGGACCCAAGACAGTTGAACCGCTTCTTCGGGACTCATCGAGCTTCATTGCTCGGCGTTTTTCTGGTGGTCTCCACTGTTGATTCTGGCTTTCAGGAGTTGCAGTGGGTGGGAAAATGTGTGGCGGGTTTTGTCCCATAAATAGTCACCGCTGGTAAACCTAATGCCACCAACTGGGCTCAAATTCGTTTATAGAAGTACCTACATTACTTTATTGTCCAAGGCTTAAGAGCCAAGATGGCTGCCAGGAAACTAGACGTTATAGCAAAGGTCCGTCGGTAAGTACTTCACACCGGGACAGCTTCTTCTGTTTCTTTTGTTTGCATATTTGTAAATATTATAAACTTTTGAGACTCTTTTCATATTTTTTTAACTTCTGGGTCAAAAGTCAAAAAGGGGGAGGGCATTTATTTTTACTTTAGGAAAGATTAATTGGTTGATGGTGGGGTTTGTTTACAAAATAATGATTTTAGTAAACCTGTATTTCATTTTTAATATCTATCCAACAACATATTACATGTTAGGGTAGAAAGAAAAAACATCTCTCATCACTTTATGTGTATTGAGATCCCATACACTACTAATGAAATATTTTATTACACTTTTTACCTTTGTCAGCGTGATTGATTTACATATTGGTGCCGAATTTCAGTCTTTTAGTGCTAAAGGTGACTGAAATTATCCGCGGATAGACAGCCTTGGTTTTACTCATCCCTAGAATTAACAGTGAACGATGATAATAATTGCCAAATCACCACATTTGGCCACTAAGTATACTCAACAAACTCACAAACAAAGAACCATAAAAAAACAAAGTAAAACAATAGGGATGTATCCAAGGTATGAAAATCAAAAAAATAATTAGTCCGTCTTACAGATAATAAAAAAAATTAAGACCCGTATTTTTTATTTTGTCCTAATTACCAAAAATTACTGAGATATAGCGTATTAAAGTTACAGAGTGGGGGCTAATTACGTCACGCCGTTCTATATTTTGCACCATGGCGTGACGTCATGCGACATTTCAAATCAATATATCTTCCTAAGTATTTGAATAAAAGAAAAAATAAAAAATACGTGTTCAATATTTTTTATAAAGCTATCTGACGGACATTAAATTATTTTTTAGGATACAAGCCAATTCCTTTGTAATTGGGTGACAATGAAGAAACAATCACGCGACAATAAGGGAATAATTTAGTAAATTACTATTTAAACCGAGACCAGATCAATGAATACTTAATGGATTTACGGGAACCCTGATATTGTGGGAACTGAACATATTCTACAGTTTCATTAAAGAAGGATATTACACTTTTTCCAAAGCCGGGTACTTAATTAACACAGGCTGGTTTCAATCACGAATGAGGAGTCCGCAGAAGAACGAGAGTAACCGACATAGCCCGAAGAATTGCAATACTAAAGTGGCAGTGGGCCGAACACATTGCCTTTAGGATCGATGCCCGATGGGGCCGACTGGTTCTCGAGTGGCGACCACGCACCGGAAGACGCAGCGTGGGTAGGCCCCCGACATGGTGGACCGACAACCTGGTGAAGGTCGTGGGAAACCGCGCAGGATCAGTCGTCGTGCAGATTCATAGGGGAGGAATATGGACGTCTTTCGCCTGAAATGATGATAATTATGGGTACTTAATTCGACTGTTACTTGTTTCTAATTTAAGATACTTTTTTCCAGATTGCCTAGCCTTTTCCCACTATGTTGGGGTCAGCTTTAAGCCTTCTCTCTCCTGACTTCTACAACCCAGTTCCTGGGTAATACATACAATACCTCTTTGTAAGACTGGTGGTCAGACTTTCGGACTTCTGAAGACGTGTAACGACTGTCAAAGATCTACAAATGACAGCCGGCTGCCGAAAGAAGTTACCACCCACCAGACAAAGTCTTGCCGCCAAGCGATTCGTCGTGTACCGCCGTGATGACTGATGAAGCAGTACGGAGGACGGTTCTGAGCAGTTGTGTTGCGATGTGTGCCGGGTACGATGCGAAAACGTTGTTGTGTCGGGAATTTGGTCGCGGATGGTATTCAGATCAATCTCCCTCAGACGCAGCATCGTTGGCCGTGTAGTTGGGTTGAACGTTACATCAACTAGCTCAACTGTCGTCTTCCTTGCTATTCATTCGGTTTTTTTTGAGTGAATAGGTTCTTAATAAACTGGCGCGCTTAACCATCAACGATTGCATCACTGCTTACCATCAAGGGGGATTGCGGTCAAGTACTAGTTTATTACATATAAATATATAAAAAAAATAAGTGTTTTACTTAATTGCTAGGTGCAGCCAATTAATTGTCCGTCGAATATGATATTTAATAACCGAATAATGCTGTTATTGCGCAATTCAACTGAGCTCTATTTGAACGATTAGAACTCAATTATCTGTTTATACAGATTCCAGTGTCCTTATATCTGATAATCAGCTTATAATGGGAACATTATCGGGTGGAAGTGAGCCATAATCCACTAGGCGGGCTCAACGAGGGCTGGTAAATACGACATGTTTTCGAAGTTTTGGTTCTAGGACACACCGGTTTCTCACGATGTTGTCCTTCACCGTTTTGGGAGCAGTGGTGAATGATTTAATGTACTACTCTGAGTCTTGTAATGTTAATTACTAGACATACTCGTAGCCTTACCGGTACTGGCAGGTGTACTTCCAGTCGACCTTGAGGTACAGCGACGTGCTTCAATGTACTACTCCGCGAGGGGGGAGGCCATGGACACTAATTTTGTTACACAACGCGACTTTAATAAAATCTCTAGATTATTTAAACCTCAGACTGATGTCTGGGAGGACCTCTTATCCGAATGGCAAAGTAGGTGGGATAATTCCATCAAGGGCCGGCACCTCCATCTATTCTTTCCATCCGTTGGCGATCGGCTGGCTAACTTGTTCCTTCCCCTTTGTGTCAGTGTTCTACATCGAACTGTGAATTTGAACAGTCCGCACATCACATCTTGTGGGAGTGTGTTCTTTGGCAGAATGAACGCAATATTATGTTGGATAGTGTACAAGTTACATCCGGAGTCGTTTATTATACGGACCTTGTAGAAACTAGAACCAATTTCCGTGCGTTCAGGCGCTTTTGCCATACCTATTATTGGAATCAATTGTAACAGCTAATACCTACTTAGGACCCATTAACTTAATCAAATTTTATTCCGTGGTGTTTGGCAATCTGGGCTTCTCCCAGTTGCAATAATGTCCCTTTGTGCCGTTTGGCCTAGTTCTGTTCTGTCTCCTGCTTGTTATGGAGGGAAGTGGAAAAAATATCTTTTTTCTTACTCCTCCGCTATTCTTTTCTGATTAATTTCGTTGCGGGACCCAAGACAGTTGAATCGTTTCTCCGGGACTCGTCGAGCTTCATTGCTCGGCGTTTTTCTGGCGGTCGCCACTGTTGATTCTGGCTTTCAGGAGTTGCAGTGGTTGGGAAAAGTGTGGCGGGTTTTGTCCCAATAAAAAAAAAAAAAAAGACATACTCGTACATAGTATTGTATACCGTAGAGATATCTACAATGTCACATGCGAACAACGGGTCATACTGACGTCATATAGATTCTGCATCTCGCAAAAAGAGTTTACCGAGCAACTAGCATATACTACACAACTTCCCAACAACAACAAAACTCAATACCCATCTGGTCAGAAGATCCTCCCTTTTCTATAAGGGATGAGTAAACTTTACAACCTATTTCTCATACCTCAAAACTCGTATAAATTTAAATGTTTGAAAACTAACCCCTTTATACATAAACGTTGTTTAAAATTAACTAGTGATTAGCGACTGTTTAACCATACATTTCTGACGTTTGCACGTCACTTAACTTTAATTATCGTTTAGGAATAAACCCCTTAAGCATGATTAAAATTAAGCGACGTTAAAACGTCGAAAACGTATGATTAAACAGTGAACATTATGAGTTATGAATAGAGGGGTAAATTGCTAACGCCGTTTAGGTGTGTTTGGAGAACGTGTATCTAAAATAAATATACGAGACAAAAGTCAAAACGTAGCAATACCTCGCGGCACACAGATCAAAAGGGCATACAATTTGGTACAATATACAATGGGTTTCAGCCATCACAAGTTGGTACAATAGCATAAGATACGACCGACTAAATGACGTCAAGTGCTGCATACTCCCATCCTAACTCAAGTTACTCAAACATCAACTTTATTTTCTCGGTGGTAGGCCACAACACCGGCCGCCGGCAGAAATTACCACCCACCCGAAAAAGCCTTGCCGCCAAGCGATTTGTCGTGTTCCGGTTGATGTCTGGTGAAGCCGTACGGAGGACGGGTCTGAGCAGTTGTGTTGCGATGTGTGCCGGGTACGATGCGCCAAATGTTGTTGTGTTGGGAGTTTGGTTGTGAAGGGTCTTCAGATCAATCTCCCTTTGGCGCAGCATCGTTGGTCGTGTTGTTGGGTTTAACATTGCATCACCTCGCTCAACTGCCGTCTTCCTTTCTATTCGCTCAATCTGAGTGAATAGGTTTTTAATAAACTAGCGCGCTTTACCATCAACGATCGCATCACTGCTTATCATCAGGGATTGCGGTCAAGCGCTAGTTTAAAGTTATTAAAAAAAAAACAAAAGTTAGGTTGATTTCTCTGTGATTAGTAAATTTTTTTACATAGTTATTAACTAGAGCTTGACCGCAATCCCGCCTGATGGAAAGCAGTGATGCGATCGTTGATGGTAAAGCGCGTTAGTTTATTAAGAGTATATACTACCTTCCTTACACATACCTTCCTTTTTTTTGTTTTTGGATGGGAAATCATCAAATCACCTCTCCCGCTATCCGCTCCCGCGGATGGGCGTGTCAGACTTTTACTGACTAATACCCACCCGTGTATCTTCACTTGCCTATGCATCAGGGCCACGGTTTCTACACATACCTTACCTTAAAAACTGAGTGAATAGGAAGGAAGACGGCAGTTGAGCAAGGTGATACAATGGTAAACACAACAACACGACCAACGATGCTGCACCAGAGGAAGATTGATCTGGAGACCCTCCGCAACCAAACTCCCGACACAACAACATTTAGCGCATCGTGCCCGGCACACATCGCAACACAACTGCTCAGCCCCTTCCACCGTACGGCTTCACCAGACATCATGCCGGAACACCACAAGTCGCTTGGCGGTAAGACTGGCTGGTGGGTGGAAACTTCTACTGGCAGCCAATGTTATTGCCTACCACCGGGAAATATCAAAATGATTGGGGCTGTAGCGTAAATCGAACTTTATTCTGTAAGAGTTCAAGCTATTTTTCCATTAATTTATATTTGCTTATGTCGCAAAATTCTTAACTTGGAATTACGTGAATGGGTAACTAGATACTAAGAACTTTATATTACGGCTTATAAGGTGGTATTATTTTATGATCACTACTATTTTGTTAAAATTCAATGCGTTCTTGCGACTTGATTTGGCGGACCTGCATCGCATGACACATTGTTTAAGGAATTTTACTATAGACTAGCGACCAGCCCCGGTTTCGTACGTAGACAAATCATATAGGTACCTAAGCCTTCCTCAAGAAACGGTGGCCCTTCAATAAAAATAATGTCTACTGTGCCGCCCATTAGCCAATATCTGACTCTGCAAGACACATCGACCTTATTGTCCATGGATAGCCAGTTCCACCACCTTCAAACAGAATGAAAGCCCGGTAGGCTTTCATTCTGTTTGCAAATTTGTTCGAAATAATGGTCCCCCGCTTCGGCCCCTTCACTCCGCGGTTCAGGCAGGGAAACACTCAAGTGGCAGGCGGCCGGCAGGGCCGCGAGCGGCACGCGGATTTTTTCTGGTGTTTAGTTTTGAATAAATCGTGGTATCCCCTGAATAAAACAACCAATTCCAATAATTCAAAAAGAGATCTGCTGCTACTAAAATTACCTTTGATATGACGTAATTTATTTGGATAAGGATTAATAATAAGGACCAAGTGGGCTCTGATTGCGACTGGCATTTTAATTAACTTTTCAAACATAAAACGTAGTCATAATGAAGTAACTGTAGTAGGTAGACATATGGTGGCGCAAACTTTTTTGTAGGCATTTTTAAGGTCTATAATAATAAAATAGTACATTATTTTGATCTATCTTATAGGGTTCAGCCAGCGTTTACAATATAAGCTCAAAAAATGGGTTTATTTAGCGACATGTGTTAGAAACCTCAAAAATTATCAGCGTTCTTCTTATATATTTGCATGTTATATACATAAAAACCTTCCTCTTGAATCACTCTATCTATTAAAAGAAACCCTATCAAGATCCGTGGCGTAGTTTTAAAGATTGAATCATACAGAGCGACATAGGGAAATTAAAAGTGACTATGTTTTATAATATTATGTAGCTGATGATAGCGATCGCCCGCCGCCGCCGCACCGCCCGCGTGGATGTCGGTTACCGCTGCAAAACGCTTACCCGGGAATGACACGGTCAGCAAAATGATTCCCAAATCAATTCACAGACACCAACACTAACATCGGCGACGCAGTCAATATTATGAGGATGTTAAAGTTGTTAATGATGAAAATATTTAAATGTAATTAATACTAAGTTACTATACTTTCTAAGTATATCTTGGATACCAATGACTGAAGGTGAAGGAAAACATCTTGAGGAAACCTGGACTTTATATGTCTGTAATCGCCAAACCGCATTGAGCAAGCGTGGTGATTGCGCTCAATCCTTCTCTGTATGAGAGGAGACCTGTGCCCAGCAGTGGGACGATAAAAAGGTTAATGATGATGATGAATACTAAGTTTTCACTTCTGAAAGTCCCAGAGTGCAACTCGTTGTTTTAGGATAGATAACTAAAGCGATTATTGTAGAGCTTCTCTATAAACAACATTTGACGTAAAATTATTTTCAGGTAACAAAATATACTGATGATCGGGAGCCCCGACCAATGATAGGGCAACGTAAAGTTGCCCATGCGTAAAACATTCTTTTCGCAAATCAATTCCTACTAATTTGAATGTTTGGCCCTGGGATATGTGTACCTATCGTTAGTGCAAAAAAAATACTTTAAATTTTAGCCTTTTGAAGGGTACAGGCAAATCAGTAGGAATCATGGATATTCATGGTATATGAGCTAATTCACCAGCTGCAGGGCCGGTGATAATCTTCGCTACTATTAAATTATCTTTTAGCTCCTTTATAAGAAGTCTCGTGCCATTGCACATGTTGGGAGGGCTTAAATTTCTGAAAAACATTCAGCGTGCCAACTTTTAACGACAGTTCATGAGGCGGTAGCCCAGCGCGGTTCAGAGAATCTAAAAATTCCTGGGGCTAGTGCACTGCGTTCCTTGGTCACGCTCAATTCGCAATGGGCCGTACAGCAGAAATCGTAATATTTTAATTTCGCCATAACTTCAAAACCAAACGTCCAACTTTAATCATTAAAATACTAAATATTATCTACATAAACTGTACTTAGTGATGAAATTTATTTTGATAATGATTAATAGCATGAGTAAAATAAATGTGTTTAAATGTACTCCAAAAAAATTCATGATTTTTAAATAAAAACATGGTGATTGTGCCTTTCTCGATATAAATAGGTATAGTGTATCGGGAACTTTTTTGTAGATATTTATAAGATCTATATTTAATTAGAATATTTTGTGGTTCTACCTTTAATAGTTTAGGCAGCGTACGCAAAATAAGTAACTTTTCTGGTTGATTTTTTACACCTTGTGTTCAAAAAACCCAAATATCTTGCGGAATCCTATTTTTTTCCAAAATAAAATTTAGCCTATGATACTCGCGGATAATGTAGCTTTTGAATGGTGAAAAAATTTTTGTAAATGGTCCAGTAATTTTTGAGCCTATTTATTACAACCAAACAAACATACAAACAAAGTTTTCCTCTTTATAATATTAGTGTAGATGACATCATAATTGCATGACTATGTCATCTCGGTAAGAGTATCATCATCATCATCATCCTTTTTTATCGTCCCACTGCTGGGCACAGATCTCCTCTCATACAGAGAAGCATTGAGCGTAATCACCACGCTTGCTCATTGCGGGTTGGCGATTTCAGACTTATATAAGACCAGGTTTCCTCGAGATGTGTTCCTTTACCTTCAGTTATTGGTCTCCAAGATTTACTTAGAAAGTACATACTTTCTAAGTAAATCTTGAAAACCTTCTTTTCTAAAGTTATACTCGTATGTATAACTTTAGAAAATTTGCATTGGTACTTGCCTGACCTGGAATAGAACCCGCACATTCATAGTTGAGAGGCTGGTGTATAAACCACTAGGCCACCATGACTACATGCCAGACGTGACGGCAAAAGTGTAACTTTATTTATTTATTTACTTTATTTTATTTTAAAGAAGGCTTACATACTAACAATCCAATGTTATGAATAATATAAAAAATAGTTAATTACCACCAAGCCTCCACGTAAGTACATGTAAAGAAAACCCCGTCCGTCCCATAAGGATAATAAAGGTTAGGTAAACACATGAACAAATAAAATATAAAATTTCACATAATCGTCATAATAGCCATACTAATGAATTTTGAAATAATCTTTTTTTTTCTTCCTTTTCTTTCCAACTTCCCCAAAATTTGGTATTTTTTTTAAAGTGACAACACCATATTCGGCGATATTATTATGAGCGAATAGCGATGCGACCGCCTGTAGCGTGCCCTGCCCCCTTTCGCCCCGCGCATGTATTGCCTACCGCACATGTACAGACGACAGCACATCAAGCTACTACAATCTGTCAGATTCCCTTGTTAGATTTATAACTTTATCTCTTAAGCATTAAGGCTCAAGGTTGATTGTGAATATCTGACAGTTCGGGGTAGCTTGCTGTCTTCTGTACTAATTTACCTCCTTTTACGAAATAATATTTATTTTTAGGGATTTTTTTTTTAAGTTTAGCCCGTCTTTGTAGGCATTAGTCGAATCAGTTATCGATACCTAACAATACCTTCACGGATCGGACAGGGTTCTCTTTACATATTGTATCAGTAGGAAGCAAAAGTCGATAAAACAAAAGGTAAAAATAATAAATTACTAAAGTTACAAAGAAAAAGACTGCGTGCTGACCAAAAGCCGAAAGCAAAGTCTAATGGGCGATCCAGATTTAGTTCCAAACTGCTTTTAAAGCCCGCAGCACAGGCGAAGAGTAGTTAGCCTGACGGTGTTCTATAGAATTCATTTTGGAGTGTGTGCGCGGGAATTCTATGACTTAATTCCCACATCTCCGTACACATCGTACATCGTACGTTCGTACATCTCCGTACGGAGGACGGGTCTGAGCAGTTGTGTTGCGATGTGTGCCGGGTACGATGCGCCTAATGTTGTTGTGTTGGGAGTTTGGTCGTGGAGGATCTTCAGATTAATTCCCCTTTGGCACAGCATCGTTGGTCGTGTTGTTGGGTTTAACATTGCATCACCTCGCTCAACTGCCGTCTTCCTATTCGCTTAGTTTTTCTGAGTGAATAGGCTCTTAATAAACTAGCGCGCTTTACCATCAACGATCGCATCACTGCTTACCATCAGGCGGGATTGCAATCAAGCGGTAGTTTAAATTATTAAAAAAAAAATCATCGAATGAATCAATCTTACATTAATAATTCAAAGTAAAATCCACACATATGCTAAGTAATCTAGGTAAAGTAATAGCTAAACTTGAAATGTAGATATTTCATAGATAAATCAATAATATTGCTATACAAGCAAGTTTCCGCCGTTTAACAAAAGGTGGATGATTACAGAGGTTTCATTGAAATGTAATAATAACAGTAATATGTGTCGTCAGATGTAAAATGTGATATCGTAAGTTTGGCGCCGCAACCCACCCTTCCCCGACCAATCATCATGTCTGACAAGCCGACCCTTGCTGTTTTCTCTTGCGACACCCTAAGCCGAGGTTCGTACCCCACAGGGGGTGCACTTAGGGTGTAGACGCTTAGATTTTAGTAGACCTGGCTGGAGGCTTTAAAAGTTTAAATTCACTTAAGGCAGCCACAGGATAGTCCGGTTAAGTAGTCACGACCTCTTAAGGTCAACTACGAGATTTAAAAAAAAATATTTAAAAAAAAGGCGCAGAGTCAGTCTGCATTCGACTACCAAGGCGAAAACAAGCGACAGTTAAGAAGCTATCTTTGGGAATACTGCGCGCGCTACTGCGACAACTGTAACGAAAACTTAGAGGACTGCGTGAAGTAACATAATTATATAGCGTTGTTGTGTGTGTACGATATGGACTTTGTGGACGTAAGGGAAGACTTCGGTTCGACATCAGCTACGCTCTACTTGTCATTGCTTACGATCGACTGTACCTTCGTTGCCAATAAACTTCGTAACCCTTAACCGGCTTTAATGCCCCCTAGCCCGTCACAATATTTATTTTTTTGCAAAAATGTCAAGTTTTGTGCCCAATAAGCATCATTTGCGGGAACTGATGTTACTTCTTTAATTTGAAGAAATCTGCAGCTGAGGCCCATACATTACTTGTAGAAGCTTATGGTGAAGCTGCTTTAAGAGAGAGAAGTTGTTGTGAGTGGTTTCAGAAGCTTAGAAACTGAAGACAAAGAACGTAGTGCAAGACCAAAATCGTACGAAGACACGGAATTGGAAGCATTATTGGAGGAAGATAGAAGGAAGAGGAAAAACGCGCCCATTACTACTCCAGATATGACAAAATTATTCTCCTACATGATAATGTTTATTCGCGTGTTCAAAAAACGGCGGAAACTTGTACACCTATTAATATTATCATATTCAAGTTTGCAGACGCCATAAAGCTACTACTCTATCAAATTTCTTTTTTACATTTTCAACGTTATCGCTAAGGTATTAAGGTTCAAGATTGATTGGGAAAGTTTGTCAGGTTCGGGTAGTTTGACCTACTGGCGTTTGTACTAAGGACGAACATCCAACGCACATTTGCGATTAGCCGCTTCTACTGTAATTGAGTGTAGTGTTGCGACTAATCTATCGACATTATCGATAATACGATGTGCGATTGACATAGCGTGTGTGCAAATTAGTTTAGATTATAGCGTAGTTAATCCAACTATTTACTATAATTAAGCGACCAAATATTGAGGGATATTGATATTTAGGTGGGCAATGATGTGTATGCGTTGTCTGTAATCTAATATAAAACAGAATTGATAGAATGTTGAAATGTAAAACAATTAGCTTATCGTGTTCTTTTTAATGACGAGATTTATAGGGTAACCAAGTGTTTTACTTGTAATTTAGTTTTAGATATATAAGTAACGTCGACTTTTATGTCCATTAAAAAATAAACACTCTGAAATGCAGGGCACAATTTCCTACATAAACATTACAAAATAACTGAAATGAACACGTTTTGTATTAAAAGAATTTCATATCCAACTATTATATCGTTAACACCTTTCCACCTCTAGCCTAACCGCAGGTGTGGCGCTTACATAACATTGCTCTCATACGAAATAGGAATGTCGATATTTTTTCCGTCTCGATACACAACGACCGGTTGCAGCACTATCGGATCATTGTATCGGACAAATGTGGATTGCATAAATTTTTGTGGTCATCCCTAATCTTGTATTAATATTTTGATACAGAAATAATTTCGCGGTTAAATGTTAGACAAATTTTAGTGCTGATAATATTGAATTAAAACAGTGTTTTGATTACGGAATTGAACCATAGATTAGCATTATTTGTTGCTCATTTTGCTCGATTTGTATGCATGTTGATTGTTTACGTAGTGTGTTTGTATATATTATTTACCGTTTTATCAGTTCATTGGTATGCCATTTTGATTTCGCTTTCCGTTTGATTGTTTCAAGGATTTCTGTTTGGCGCTTTGGTATCGAAGGGCGTGTCAGACTTTTACTGACTAAAACCCGCCCGTGTTTTTTCACTTGCCTGTCCGCCAGGGCCACGGTTTCTTTTTTAACCAACCCGCAACCCTGACCCAGGAGGCATCGATCTTCGTGATCCCCGTCACGATATGCTGACATCTCTTTGAGGCGCGCGTGAAACACAACGCGCTATCGACCCGGCCTGGTCCTTACCGGACGGGATATGGACATCGGAACACAACTGCTCAGATCCGCCCTCTGTACGGCTTCACCGTAAGACGAATCGCTCGGCAGTAAGGCTTTGTCTAGTGGGTGGTAACTTCTGCTGGTAGCCGATGTTATGGGCTATCAGCGAGAAAACTGCTGGTTGAAAGACCACCGCGCTACCCTACCTCTGCTCTGTGGAATCTGCTCAGTTAAGTGAAGTGTTCATTTTAAAGTAATTTTCCTTACTTTTAATGATGAGAATTTTACAGCTCTCTGCTGACCATAGCACTCCTCCTCCCCCTGTTTTCATTACATTGACTTATAAGTTACAAGCCTGTCAAACAAAATTATTTAAAAAAGAAAATTACTCGTACGCCACGAGTACAATACGTAGACAAGCGGTAAAGGTCGAGCAGCTTGCTACCAATTACGGCGATTACGTCGCTGGTAACCCAAGACCGATTGTCTTAAATTCCTCCTAATGAAGCCCATTTATTGGGTAAACGGTGCGTGTGTTGGAGACACACAGGTTTGGAGGATTGGCAAATAAATGTGAGTTTAATGAGAGTTGGCGTTATCGCAAAGGACCGGCAGTACTTCACACCAGGGCAGCTTCTAATGTTGTACAAAACACAGGTCCGTTCGTGTGTGGAGTACTGCAGCCACATTTGGGCTGGTGCTGCTAAGTGTCACCTGGCCACTTTAGATTCAGTGGAGAGGCGTGCGAAGAGGCTGATTGGTGACCCTGATTTAACTCGAGTTGGTCTCCAAAGCCTAGAGCACAGGCGTAGAGTAGCCAGTCTTTCGGTGTTCTATAGGATACATTTTGGGGAGTGTGCGAGGGAATTTGCACGATTTAATTCCCCCATCTCCGTTCCACTATCGGACGACCCGTCGTACGGCGAGTTTCCACACTTATGTTGTTAACACCTCTACGATCCGGACGTAGCGTTTCGCCTCCTCCTTTATACCGCGTACATCGAGGGACTGGAACAATCTGCCGGCGGCGGTGTTTCCGTCGGACTACAATTTGAGTGTCTTCAAGGCTAGAGTGAATAGGCTCTTAATAAACTAGTGCGCTTTACCATCAACGATTGCGTCACTGCTTACCATCAGGCGGGATTGCGGTCAAGCGCTGGTTTATAAATTAATAAAAAAAAGATAGATTTTTAGTTTTGAGATCTACTTTTTCTTCTTCAACCTATAGAGGACAAAGGCCTCCCCAAAGGCTTTCCACGATGACCGGTCTTGTGCTGCCAGCATTCATCGACTTCCCGCGACCTTCACCAGGTCATCCGTCCACCTTTTTAGGGGCCCTCCCTACGCTGCGTCTTCTGAGATCTACTGCTAGAACAGAATAGACTACATCGCGGGACTGGAACAATTTGACAGCTTTTGCAATTTGACTGGAACAATGTTTATTTCCACGGGATCATAGTTATGGAGTGAAATGTGGGGGATCATTTTCTAGTGTTGTAATACAGTAAATCTAGTACAAAAGAAAAGAAAGAAAGAAGAAAGAAAAACATTTATTTGCAGTAAACATGACGCAAGAGTTTACAAAAACATAAAAAATAAGAAATAGTTGAGGGAAACATGCGTCACATCCACGCAAAACGGCTGTCGTTCTATGCAAAAACAAAGCCCAGCGCTGGTTTTCAGCGATAGCCGACTGAAAAGAGTAATGCTCGGCGCTATGGTGACCTAGCACTTTCTTCTACTAGTATTAGGATATGGTAAGAGTTAAAGTCTTGGATTGTAAACGAAATAGCTATATTAAATCACTATATCACTTAGCAACAAGAAATGGTAATAAATGTATAAACTTAGACACAATTATTGGTAAAATATGGTAAAATGGTAATGGTGATGAGTACGTGGTGTCTCTGGCGAGATCTTAACGCGCACTGGTCACATTTTGGTGAAACGAGCGAAAGTGCATATTTGCCCTCTATGCAATTATGCATTTTCGCTGAGTGTTCGATTAAAACTCGAACACCGACGTCGACGTAAAGACGTCACCCGATGCAACAAACAATTAAAAGTAACACCGAACCGGCAATAAAGTAAGCTACCCCTTCTTTATCCCAGTGAGTCTCCTAATTGAGAGTCACCGACGAAAATCCCAGTTACAATTGACGTGAAGCTTTATTTTCATTTTGGCACTCTTTCTTCAGGTACCGCTCTGTCCTTCAGTTTTACGGAGCAAAAATGTTCTTTCGGAAAAATAACTGAGGGGTGATTGGTTGCCGGAAACCGGGTGAGTTTGATCGCTTTTTCCAAGTGTTTGGGACTGTGTTAAATGATTTTTGTGGAACTTGTTAGGACTTTTTGGAACATATTAGGTAGTAACAGTTTTGCTGAAAGTTTGTAATCTTTTGAAGAAAAATGCCTTGGTGCTAAAGGTTTGACAAATTTGATTTATTTCCCTTCATATGATTTAGTAATTTATTTAATCCAGTATACTGTCTATAAAATGCAGTTCCTTTTTTTTTAATATATATAAACTAGCTCTTGACCGCAATCCCGCCTGATGATAAGCAGTGATGCGATCGTTGATGATAAAGCGCGCTAGTTTATTAAGAGCCTATTCACTCAAAACTGAGCGAATAGGAAGGAAGACGGTAGTTGAGCAAGGTGATGCAATGTTAAACTAAACAACACGACCAACGATGCTGCGCCAAAGGGAGATTGATCTGAAGACCCTCCACGACCAAACTCCCAACACAACAACATTAGGCGCATCGTTGCCGGCACACATCGCAACACAACTGCTCAGACCCGTCCTCCGTACGGCTTCACCAGACATCATGCCGGAACACGACAAATTGCTTAGCGGCAAGGCTTTGTCTGGTGGGTGGTAACTTCTGCCGGCGGCCGATGTTATGGCCTACCACCGAGAAAAGTTCTACGCATTCTATTCAATAAAATTGCAGGTAAAGTACCTATGTATGTTTGTTTTAAATTGTATTTTTTTATTTATCATATATAAATAAAACAATACAGGGAATACCTAATGTTACGTTGTAGTTGGTTTACTTTTATAAGCGAAGCAATATCTTTTTTGTACTTAAAAAAAGACGTTGCCCCACACTAGGCATTTCTCCTGTTTCGTGGGTACGATTCATTTAAGTACACATACGCATACATTCAGACCTGGAACAACCACTTGTAGGTCATACAAATATTTGGTCCGTTGCAGGAATAATACACACGCATACACCCAAACTCGGTACAACTTCTCGTAGGTCGGCTATCGACGCACAAACGAGTACCATGGATCCAGTACATGATTCTGAACCCCCCAGTGGTGGATCTTTTTGTCGGTTTTTACCTGATTTAAAAAAATATATACGCTTTTTTTCAATTTAAACCGTTCATAATTGTTATTCTTTTATAACCCAATAAGATTAAAAAGAAAAAAATAATTAATTCGCCAATCACACAATAAAGCGCAATGGGAACAAAACTCGAAAAACTATCCTATCAGCTGATTTAATAGAGTTCACATCAGGGGTCAATGTCTTACCCACAAACGCGCACGGCGGCACGCTTGCAACGTTCAAAGGCCGAGCCGACAATTTTTTTAAACACTGTGATTTTTGTAACCGCTCATTAACGATATAAATGACTATCATAATTTTATTAGTGGCATGCTGTGTAGCCTTTTAGCGAAGTTTGCGTTACGATGTCAGATTCACCCTGTATATTTTTTTTGAATAATAATAAACTAGCGCGTTGTTCCATCGCAGGACTCAGCAGTCAACCTCTTAACCCATCGTGCCGGCAATAGCGCGGTTGATACTGTGGTTAGTTTCAGTTCCTGTACTGGAGGGTACTGGAATTGAAGGGTCCGATTTAAATGCCGAATTCTTACACAGTGTTTTTTTTGCTACATAGGTACCTATTTTTTTAATTTTTTTTTATTGTTTATGTACACACTATAAAATACATAAAGATACGACAAAATTAAGATCTGAGTACAAAGGTGCCGCTTATTTTTTAAGAAATTTCTTCCAGCAGACCTGCGAAAGGAGAAGTAAAACAGAAATGTAGACAATAGTGTGCAAGAACAAGGAGGAAATAAAATATGAATATGATAACTATTAAAGTAATGATATTAAATATACCTAAACAAATAAACCAAAAATAAGTATACTACTTAAATAAATATATAATACTACAACATATAAATATGTTCTTTTAATCGACGTTTAAATTTAGAAATAGTGTTTAAATCACGAATGTTAGGCGGGAGTGAGTTCTACAATCTAACAGCATGTACAGAAAAGGAATAGGAATAGTAAATCTTTATTGTACATACACAAGAAAATGCATAGCAAAACAGAATAGAATACTCTTTATTATGTACTATAAATTACAGAACATAAATATGGAGATTTTACAAAGGGTGACGCAATTACAAATTTGGATGAAATAGCAAAGGACAAAGGGCTATATACATAGATTAAACATTAAATTTGTAGATAAAGTGTAACATACTAATTCAAATAAATATACAACATTATTTTTTGTTTATGGGACCCCCAAAACACGGGTCCAGTATTTTTAAGTCAAAAATCTATGCACAAAGTTGTGAGCTTGTGAGCTACTTGATTGTCCCAACAAAAATATGGTCAAAGCTCCGCTCGTGCCGGCAAGCGCAGTTCGTTGACCTCTGGTGTCAGCTGTGGCGCGCGCACAAGTACCTGTGATATCATAACCGCTCGGTAACCACTGTGCAACAATTTCTGAATGTATTTGGGAAAAATATAACATGGTGTAAAAATTAATGGAATCAAATTAGTTGTTTTTTCTGACCAAACTATATTCAGGTTTCGCATAAACAAAAATAAGTAAAGTAAGAAATTAAGTCATAATAATTGTATAATAATGTTAAGAATTAATTAATTAATTTACTTGCTTTAATTAATATAATCCTGATTTTACTATTTTGTTAATTCATACTTCTTATTGTACTGTTTAATTTAAAGTAGTTTAATATTGAATGTTAACCGTTTTTTGTGCATGTTGTGTTAGCCAGTAAGTAGTTATTACACTTACAAATGTATTTTTTCGTAAAATTTTATTTCTTAAATGTATTAGTGTACATAACTGTTGGCTAACCTAATAAATAAATAAATAAATAAATAAGTATACGTGCACATTTAATTAATAAACACAAAAGTAAATAAAATGTACTTAATGATAATGTTTAATTTGAGAGGAAGTGCTTTTTTATGATAGTTACAAAAAAACCAATACAATTTTCGTTGATAGTTTTTATATTAATGTACATCATATGCTTTTTTTTTAGATTTTTCATTTTCTTATTTTAGAAATTAGGGGGGGGGGGGGGGAACTCTTACCACTTTGGAAGCGTGTGTCACGCAAACTATTCGGTTTAGAAAAAAAATATTTTAGAAACCTCCATATCATTTTTGAAGACCTATCCATAGATACACCACACGTATGTGTTTGATGAAAAAAAAAAAATTGAGGTTCAGTTGTAAGTATGGGGAGCCCCCAATATTTATTATTATTTTTTTATTTTTGCATCAAAATCTTAATGCGGTTCACAGAAGACATCTACCTACCAAGTTTTAACAGTATAGCTCTTATAGTTTCGGAAAAAAATGGTTGTGACATACGGACGGACAGACGGACATCACGAATCTCGGAATACGGAACCCTAAAAATACTTATAACATAACCAGCCTATATTGTTCCCACTCCTGGGAAATCATCATTTCATCCACCACGCCGGCCCAGTGCAACCCAACTAGGTTGGGTTGTGCAAAAAATACATAATATCAGCACAAAACATTCAATGAGAACTACCAGTCAATAATATCAGAATAGCAAGATTTAGGTAAACATAAAAATCATATCCGAGTATGATTTTCAGTAGATCGTGTACTATGTTTTAGAAAAGCTTTTCACTAATAGAAATGGCCCTTTTTAGTCTAGTTTTAAATACAGAAATCTCTATAGAAAGGTCAACAGTATTTCTAACGTCTATTCCAACGTTCCTATTTGTAAAATTATTCATAGATCGCTACCAGGCTGTAGGCACGGAAATAAACTTCAAAGTATGCCACCAATCTTATTCCAGATCTGAAACAATGTTATATATAATCCAACCATCCCAAACCTAGCCTGGAAAAAAGCTACAGAAATATTAATTAAAACTACAGAAATATTAATTAAGTTTTAATGCCACAACAATGAATGTATAAAAAGTTTCAGTTTGTATTGTAATAAAAAAAAATGTCATAATAACAATCGGTACGTTTACACGCTTGCCAAGCCTTGGCAAACTGCAAACAGTCCCAAGCCTCCACAAATCTCGTTTGGCGTTTGAAAGGCGTTTATACGCTTGTGAATGCATCAGTCTGCAATATACATCCAAGCATGGCGGACGCCGAACTTGTGACGGCTATTGCATTTGGTTTAACGTACTTTTATTTGAAATGTAAGCAAAGTGAAATAAAAAAAAGGAGAGCTCGACGACAGCGAAGATGGTGGATGAAAAAGATTCATCATAATCGTACCAGGTAACTACTATTTTGATTTAACCATTATCTGTTGCAGTTCAGTAATGCCACAATACATACGATATATTTTATTTGTTACAGACAATTTATAGAAGAGAAATTTAATGAACTTTTATATGAACCATCTGGAGAGTTTGATAACTTCTGCCGAATGAGCTATTCTGATTTTGAGTTTTTACTGCAAAAAATTTCACCAATGATATCCAAGCATGATACAGACTTCAGAGAAGCTATACCAGCCAAATTTCGTCTTGCCATTACGCTACGATTTTTGGCATCTGGTGATTCTTACAAAAGCCTTCACTTCTTGTTTAAAGTATCTGTCCCTATGATATCAATAATCATTCGTGAAGTTTGCCGAGCTCTTAATGAAATTCTAAAGGATCTAGTTAAGGTAGGAATAAAACAAAACATTATGTTATACATTTATTTAGATTTTAATAGAATCATAGGAAATCTATGAATGATTGTTTAATTATTTATTAGAATTATGTAGACGAATCAAAATCTTCGAAAGCATTCAACATAGCCATGTTTATAATGTTGGTTTCACGTGGGGCTGGGTTGATGATTTGGTCCGATATGATACGAATAGATGACGAGGGTGCTGTTGATGTAGACGGAGCTGGAGCTATTGGAGTTGGTATATGTTTTGCCATGTCTGGCGCTGAATGAGAAGTTTGTGTGTTTGGAGAGGGAAAAAAACTTTGGTTGTTATGATTAGGTTCAGAATAAACACTACTAACCGATGTTGGCCGACTCGGAATGACTTGAGGAGATGGTGTTGAATATGCACCAGCCATTGACGACGGTTGAGAATAATATTGAGGGTATGGTGTATGACGCTCATTTGATTTTTGACTGATTCTGTTTATAAACAACCCATCTATTTGGTACATCATAATTTTTCGTTCATCAGTTGATAGTTCAAGTAGCTTTATAGCCAATAATTTTGCGTATAGATCGCAATCATCGTCTTTATGAGCAGGTATATTTTCCTTCTGCCTTTGACCCAAAACATTTGTTAATTGTCCAAAAGCCACGGCCATTTGCTTTTCAGCCGTTTCAGAAGCAAGTCGACGACGTTTATTAGTAACAGCTTGTATGGATGGTGGTCTAGATGGTGATCTAGATGGTGGTCTGGATGGTGTGGTAACCGTACTTGTACTGTCTCTTATCAGAGGGTCATCCTCTGTCTGATCTGTATCTTCTTCTATTTGTTGTGATTGCTGCAAAAAAATAATATACTTAAACTTACACTTCATTTTCTTTCTTTTTACAGATGCCCACCACAGCAGAAGGATGGCTTAATATAGAAGAAGGATTCAGGACTAAATTTCCACACTGCATAGGTGCATTGGATGGCAAGCATGTAGTCATTGAAAGCCCAACGCATAGTGGAACAGAGTATTTCAATTATAAGAAAACTTTTAGTATTGTCCTTTTGGCTTTAGTGGATAGCAAATACAAATTTGTATTCGCAGACATCGGGAGTCAAGGAAGAATAAGTGACGGCGGCGTCTTTAATAATTGTTTACTATGGAAAAGAATAATTAGAAACGAGATAGATTTTCCACCACCATGTCCACTTCCAGGATCGAATATTAATATTCCATACGTGTTTTTAGCTGACGGTGCTTTTGCATTGAGTCAACACGTAATGAAACCCTACCCTGGAAACCATGAAGAAGGCTCACCAAAAAGGTTATTTAACCAAAATTTATCTAGATCCCGAGTTGTAGTTGAAAATACGTTTGGAATTTTAACCTCAGTTTTCAGAATATTCAGACGCCCTATCAATTTAGAACCACAAACTGTAACGGAATTTACGATGACTTGTGTATTACTACATAACTTTTTGAGAACAAGTAAAAGTTCTTCAAATCGATATACTCCTCCGAGTTCGTTTGACGTATATGACAGTAGTGGAAATCTGGTTACCCCTGGTTCATGGCGTAAAGATAACGACGAATATAATGCATTGCAAAATTTACCACAAATACCACGAAGGTCTCCGGTGAACGTCAGAGAAGTCAGGGAAGAATTTACTTCATATTTTAATAGGATTGGATAAGTTGGTAAAAATGTATAAATAAATATAGGTATAATAACCAACGGTGTTTTTTTTATTTAGAACTAGCCATCCCCCGCGGCTTCGCCCGCGTTAATTTCGATCCCTTGGGAACAAATTCGGATGTTTTCGAATACTGATTATATCTCGATCTCACGGATTTGCCTCAGTACCAAATAGCGAAATAGTATAATTACTCCGCGGACGAAGTCGCGGGCAACAGCTAGTTTCTGCTCATTATATTTAATAGGTTTTGGTAATCATAACAACATTGAAAACAATATGCTGATATTTTATAGAAACATAAGTTTGCTTTATTTCATTTGTAAAGCGTGTGGTAAAAAATTAAAATGATGATAACTTTTTTTCCTGTGGACCGATTTACATGAAACAAACTGCAGATCCTGCTCAGATATTAGCTTAATCGATTACTGAAAACTGCATGAAAATCCGTTCAGTGGTTTTGAAGATAAGTCGTAACATACAGACAGCGGACAGACAGACAGACAGACAGACAGACAAGAATGTCCTAAATTGTTTATTTGTTTTCTATCACACTATTTAGAATGCCCTAACTTCATTTCTGATCAAAGTATTTAATGTACAGACACGAAAATTCTACTGTTTTATTATATGTATAGATAAAGAAATTTATTTACTTACTGTTTCGGTGTTTATCCCTTCATTGCAAGTATATACTGGTAGTAAAAATGACTCCATGGTATCGTAAGCATACCAAGTTGGATTATACATTTCTTCGGCACCTAAAATAAAATAAAAACATCGAAAATTAGAGCGAGATAGTTGCGGAATAATCGAGAAACTAACCAACGCTTTTAAACATAAGTTAGACCTTGCTAAGCAGACTATCAAAATAATTATAAATGTATCGTAGGAACATACCTGCGCCAGAACGCATAGATTCACGTTTTTTTTTTCAAGTGCTTGCGAAAAGTAGTCATCAATATCTCTTTTTTATTTTTTATTTCCTTTACTGGCCTTCCAGTAAGTTCAGCAAGACGAATCCATGCATCTGCTTGTTTCTTCTTATCTTTGTGATTTGCATCTTTCGGATTCCAGATGCATGGTTCCATTTGGTAAAGTTCTAGAAACGAAAGACTCTCCTCATTCGACCAGCAACTCATTTTTTATTTATCAAGCAAGCGTGTACTCGCCGCGAGATCACAATGGCTACTAAACGCGGACCAACATGTAAATGCATCGCAAGCGCTTGCCGCAAACGCCCTTTGATCTGCGTAAAAAAACCGACACTCGAGTGGATCGGAAGCAAGCAGGCACAAGCCCACGCAAGCCAAGCCAAACGCCCTTTTTACATGCTTGCGATTGTCGATCCTTGCCAAGGCTTGGCAAGCGTGTAAACGTACCAAAGCTAACTTAATGTAGACTATTAGATAATATAAATCTATAAAGTTGACCACGCGAACTTGGTTCATTTAAACCTGTGTTTCAGGCTGTCATCGACAACGAAATTTGATGATATAACTAGATTCTTATCTATCTAGCTCGAAAAACTGCCTACCTTCACTCGGTGGTCGGTCATAACATCGACCGCCGGCAGAAGTTACCACCCACCAGACAAAGCCTTGCCGCCAAGCGATTTGTCGTATTCCGGCATGATGTCTGGTGAAGCCGTACGGAGGACGGGTCTTAGCAGTTGTATTGCGATGTGTGCCGGGTACGATGCGCCTAATGTTGTTGTGTTGGGAGTTTGGTCGTGGAGGGTCTTCAGATCAATCTCCCTTTGGCGCAGCATCGTTGGTCGTGTTGTTGGGTTTAACATTGCATCACCTCGCTCAACTGCCGTCTTCCTTCCTATTCGCTCAGTTTTTCTGAGTGAATAGGTTCTTAATAAACTAGTGCGTTTTATCATCAACGATCGCATCACTGCTTACCATCAGGCGGGATTGCGGTTAAGCGCTAGTTTATAATTATTAAAAAAAAAAACCTCTCAAAGGCATACGAAGTATATAGATAATGTATTTATTTCCATCAACACACATAGATATATTATTAATATTAAAATATGAAAACATTTAAAAATATATATAACAAACTTGTAGGCTGCTGGAACAGATTCCGTTACGATGGTTAGGGCGCCAGAGAGAAAAATCTATTAACAACGCGAACCGTGTCCAGACGTAACGCTTTCTGAAACAAGCTTAGCTGCATCTGCAATCCAGCTCTCTAAGCTACCTGGAGGTGTTGGCCAAGGCTATTAATCCATTGGCTGTCACGTCTATCGCTACAGTGATCGCCGAATCCACGTCCCACATGTCGACAACATCGTGAACCAAGCCGAGAAAGATAAACAAACATGTATTTGTTTATCTTTGTTGACTTTTACGAGATTTTCGTCATGCGGGACGATTATCTCAGTAAATTATTATTATATGTATAATTAACTATGTACATTTTTTTTATTAAATATAAATTAGTACTTGACCGCATTCCCGCCTGATGGTAAGTAGGGATGCAATCATTGATGGTAAAGCGCGTTAGTTTATTGAGCCTATTCACTCAAAAAACACTGATTGAATAGGAAGGGAGACAGTTAAGCGAGGTGATGTAGTTAAACACCCCACTGCCCCGTGCAGGAGACGAGGCCCGGACAGACAGGGCCAGCACGAGGGTGTGGGGCCGTGGAAGAATTTAGACTCCCGCGGCCCCACGCGCGCTCGTGATAGAAGAGACACCGGGGTGGTTTTAGTCAGTAAAAGTCTGACAGACCCCGTTGCCCACCCCAGGGCGGCGGACATCCATTGAGGATTTCCACTCGGGGAAAAATAAGGTGTAGCATTGGTAAACCCAATAATTGGTTTTAGTCAGTAAAAGTCTGACAGACCCCGTCACCCACCCCAGGGCGGCGGACATCCATTGAAGATTTCCACCCCGGAAAAAAAAGGTGTACCATTGGTAAACCTAATAATTGGTTTTAGTCAGTAAAAGTCTGACAGACCCCGTCGCCCGCCCCAGGACGGCGGACATCAATTAAGGATTTCCACCCCGAAAAAAAAAGGTGTAGCATTAGGAAACCCAATAATACGACCAACGATGTTGCGCTAGAGGGATATTAATATGGAGACCCTCCACGACCAAACTCCCAACACAACAGTTAGGTATCGATAACTGATTCTACTAATGGATACAAAACCAGGCTAAACTTAACAAAAAATATCCCCCTAAAAAAATAAATATTATTTCGCAAAAAGAGGTAACTTAATAAATGTGCGATAAGCACCATTCCGCGGGCGGCGGGCGGCAGGGCACGCGGCACGTGGTCGCATCGCTATTCGCTCATAATAATACCGGTGTTGTCACTTTTTTAAAAATTACCAAATTTCGGGGAAGTTGGAATTAATTCGCGGGAAAAAAAGATTATTTCAAAATTCATTTGTATTGGTACTATGATCATTACGTAAAATTTTATATTATATTTGGTCATGTGTTTACCTAACCTTTATTATCCTTATGGGTCGGACAGAGTTTTCTTAACATACTCTATGTAGTGAGTCATGCTCTGCAACTACTCTAAACCGAAGCAATCTTCCCAAACCCGACGTATTATTAATTTTGAAACACCAAACGTTGGAATCAAAGCAATTATATATTAATAAGTGTAGGCTAGTGTCGGTATGTAGAGTGCTTGCTTTATTATTTCCGCTCGCTCTACACCGGATGGGCTAGCGTTATAATATTTAGGGTTCTTTGAGCTATTGATTCGATTTGATTCTATTTTTGAACCACCTGTGTATCGACTCATGCATATTATTATTATTTTATATTTCTGTAGATAGTTTCTGTTTGTTTTTCTATACTAGGAATGGAGTTAATTAGAGAGCATCAAAAAAATCATCCGCATCGCTGTCAATAGGAAACGTGCCCTAAAGGCTAACAGCATTGCCATGTTGTACGGCGATGGTGATTTTTTGGCCAAAACATAGCCCAGCCCTCTTGCTGATGTTTCGAAATAATTTTTGTAGTATAATTTCACAGCGAGCCAAATATTATAAACTATTACTTAGCACCAGAAAGCTGTGGTAGATTTGACTGTTTAGTTCAGTTACTGTTGTATGTAATTCGACAGCCTCCGTGGCGTAGCGGTAGCGAACGCGGCCGCTGTGCAAGGAGGCGCGGGTTCGATCCCCGCGCAGTGCAAATATTTGTATGCATGAGTATGAATATTTGCACTGGTCTGGTCGTGCCTCGGAAAGCACGTTAAGCCGTTGGTCCCGGTTGCCATACGTACATCTAATGGCAGTCGTTACTGATTGTTGGAGCCCTCAAAAGTCCTACAATTGGTCTAACTGCAATGCTTCGATATCGCTTTCGGGTTGTGGAGGTCAGGCGGCAGTCGCTTCATGGAAAATATCGAAGTTTAGCCGAAATGAGCAGTTAGACTGGTAAAGCGGACCCTAGACTCAAAGCTGAAAAGCTTCTGATACGACTGGTATTAACGCTGAGATGAAGAAGGCGGTTGTACGTAATTATATTATGTACATATGTTAAATTAACGTTTACCATTGTAAGTGCTGCTGCAAGTGTGTGGTGCTGCTAAGTGTCACCTGGCCACGTTTTTCTGATTGGTGACCCTGACTTAACTCGAGACGGTCTCCAAAGCCTAGAGCACAGACGTAGAGTAGCCAGCCTTTCGGTCTTCTATAGGATGCATTTTGGGGAGTTTGCGAGGGAATTGCATGATTTAATTCTCCCATCTCCGTTCCACCATCGGACGACCAGTCGTACGGCAAGTTTCCGCCTTTATGTTGTTAAGACCACGACGATCCGGACGAAGCGTTTCCCCTCCTTCTTTATACCGCGTACATCGAGGGACTGGAACAGTTTGCCAGCGGCGGTGTTTCCATCAACGACTGCGTCACTGCTTACCATCAGGCGCGATAGCGGTCAAGTGCTAGTTTATAATTTAATGATAAAAAAAAAATAAGTACTTGACTGAGTTCCACCTGATGATGAGCATAAATACGATACGTAAAAAACTACAACAATACAAAAAAAAAGTAATATTTGAGGGAAAATGCGTCACATCCACTCAAAACGGCTGTCGCTCAGCATATTGCTGCGACCTTATGCAAAACATTTATAAGCAAATGTGTGGATATTTTGGATTGATATTAATTCATCTTGCGCTAAAAGTTGACTGGTAGAAATCGCCGTAAGGCAAAAGTCAATATGTCTATTTTAAATGTAGGTTTTTAATGCAGTCATGGTCCTAACTCTAGATCATCAAATAACAAAAGATCGACTGACACAAACAAGCTTACAGTCCAAATGCGTTCTTAAAGATGTTGTATATTTTTCCACTATGCGAATTTCAATGTTTATCTGTCTCTTTCATACATACGAGAGTGTGCGGGTGGCCGGATTACTGTATCTACTGAACCCACTAGAAAACTCCCGATTCTTGGTTGCCACATTTTTGATACTATTTTAATATCGATTTATACCATCGTGTTTAATATTATTCTCCATTTATGAATTAACTAGCTACGGTTTCAAGCACATAATTTTCGGTGCCGAAGTAATATTCGGATAAAGATATTTATTAATCGTGTTAAACCATGTGTGCCAAATTTCAGTAGTTATTGTGTTTATAAAAGAATAACAATCATCCTTACATCCTCACAGGCTTTTGCATTTTAATATGAATAGGATTAAACTACAGACGATAGAACAATCTGTCAGATTTTATTACTCGATTTTTAACTTTATGTCTAAAGAATTAAGGCTCAAGATTGAATGGTAGTATTAGACAGTATCGCGTAGCTTGACCTGCTGTCGTCTGTATATCGTGCACAGTTAAACTAAACATATATATGTGTGTGTTAGTTTAAATAAAAAAAAAAACATAAAAAATTAAGGCAGGTTATTTCAATTATAACTGAACTGTATGAGCAACATAATAAGGCGCCTTTTCCTCATCATTTTTAAAGGTTACGAGGGCCGGTATTTATAAGGTCTCGTGCGTGCCAAAACTTTTGTATTACAACCAATGTCTCTTGTAGTAAATTATGAACATAGTTTTATGCTCATTAGTTTTCTATTGGAGATGGCGTATTGATTTATTGAATGCTTATAGAATAAATGGAGAATCTACCCAATTTAATGTCTATTTTGGATCGTATTGCGCAAAAAGTACTAGGCATGCTTTTTAAATTCTGTCGTTTCCTTATTTCCCGGCAATTTTGAATTCGGAACTGTTCTACATTCGAATGCGTTTAAATGTTGAATCTCAAAATAGTTGAAGGTATTAGGAATTGTTGCTATTGTTTAGTTAAGTATTTATTGGAATCTGTCAGGTGATGTATGAAAATGAATCTTTCTAAGGAAAAGGTTCGTGCAGTAATATTCTATAACTTATGAGATGCCTACCACGGATTCAGTGTTTTAAAGAGCTAACATCTGTGATCATTGATGAAGTCTCATGTTTACGGACTGTCGAACGCTAGTATTTAGAATTCCATCATGGACATACTAGTATTAGTAACAAATCTCGCGATGGATGCCCAAAATTCGCCTTCACTGAATATAATATCATTGCAGTAAGACAACTATTTCTCGAAGATCGTCATGTCATTGTGACATATCGAAAGATAGAGTCTCTATTAGACATCTCAGGAAGGAATTTCAGAAGATCTTACTTGAAGCGCTTGGTGTGAAAAAGCTAGTTTGCCGTTGGATACAGCATTTGCTTTCCGACGGCGGCGTCAGATGTTCTGAGGATTTCAAGGCGGCCCGCGTCAGATGGTGTAAGAAAACTTTGCAAAAGGTCAACTGAAGAGAGTCAAATCACGTTTAAGACATCATCAGCGGTGGCGAATTTTGGATCTGTACCTATGGCCCTGATTCCAAAAAAGAATATACAATCTGGGTCTTTCAAAACGAGGCAAAGCCGACTAAAGTTGTGCGTTCTCGAAGTCAACCGTCTTCAACCGTCGTACTTAAATCTCGCGACATACAAACTTTGTCAGATGTAAAATGACGTCATAAGTTGACAGTAAAAAATAAAGCAAACTCTTTTACAGTAAGTATTCATTTTCTTTTTTAAATAAAAGCTTTTTTTTTTAAAATGAGTTTTAAAGTTAAAGTTAAAGAAGGCATTAAGTCCGCCTCTGTACAAATTATGTGCGAAAGATTAAATAAATAAATAAAATATTATTAGCCCAGTTAATACTTATGATATATAGTCATAACAAATAGACACACATAAGTAACAAGTATGACTGATAGCAGATGCATGAAAGTTGTCTAGGACAGATCCAGGAGTGGACTGCTATCAGGCGCGTGCGCTCCATAGAGGCATATAAGCACTGCATACCCTAATAATTTTCTAATTCGGAACACCCGAATCGTATTATAATATAATTTTTGTACAATACATTCAGTTAAAACACTGGTAATAACGCTCAATCCTTCTCTGTATGTGAGGAGACCTGTGCCCAGCAGTGGGACGATAAAAAGGTTGATAATGAGGATGATGATGATCTATGCATACCCTCAACAAAATCACTGTGCACGCCCCTGACTGCTATGGGCCGATGATGATGTCAAAGACAAGATCCCCCTTTATGTATTTTTTTTTTGTTTGGGATGGGAAATCATCAAATGATCTCCCCCGCTCTGGGTGGAGCGGAAGGGCGTGTCAGACATTTACTGACTAAAACCAACCCGTGTTTCTTCACTTTCCTATGCGCCAGGGCCATGGTTTCTTTTTTAACCAACCCGCAACCCTTACTCAGGAGGCATCGGTTTTCGTGGAACCTCCTCCACGATCGTGTCCACACGTTAACATAGGCAATAGATAATACGGACAAGATTCTAATTCACTGTGACCATTTAACGATTCCTTACTGCAAAACTACGTCAATTGCGTAGCTGATTTCCCCAATCTCGTATTTATTTCGAGCAATTACGGTTCTCCTCATAGACAATTACTGCTCTGGTGTTCGCAAATCCACGTCCAAACAAGTATTTTCCGTTATCATCATTTCAGCCCAAAACCACCCATTGCTGGTTATTAACCTCCCATTTTGTCTCCAAAATTCCCGGTTCTGTGCCTCCCTCATCCAGGTATTCCCCGCGGTTTGAACAATATTGTCAACCTAACCCACTTTTGAATGGTCCTGGTTTCTTTGGCTTTTCTGGTCACAGAATTACTAACTCAGTCATCTCTCGTCTAACTAGATATCCTAACCAACCCCACATTACTCGGACCTCGACGTCGTAAACTTTCGACTGATTACAGATTTAGGTCTTTCGTATTCGGTCTCGTAGAAGCGAAATATGGATAAGTATCATAAAAGTCTGCAAGCTCTCCAAAATGAACAAAAACATACTTTGTTAATGAACCACAATTAATTATATAGAGAAGCGAATCTGGCGACCATTGCTTGATTAAGTTATGAAAGAAGCTTATATTCATATACATATATCCAATTATTCAGAACCCGCATTCTGCATTATTTAAACAAAAAGGCGAAACGCTGAAATTTTTACACAGAATTTCAACGACATTAAGACCACTATTTCTGTATAAGTAATTACATTGCACAGAAAAACAGAAAAAATATTATAGTAGCCGAAAACCTCTAATTACTGGGCCAAACACGTAGGAGGATGAATGTACACCATAATTTTTAGAAGTAACGATTGCAATTTGACATTTATTGTGGACATTAAGGCGAACGATACTGGCCACAAATACGACCGGCCATTTTGCACACGAGGTGAATTCACAAAATGGCGGATCGTTGGTGCGTTGACGAAATGCTGCGCTATCAATTTTTTTAGAAATGGTGTTGATGTAATAATATAAGAATTCGGTATATTGTATCAGAAAAAATGTGGTTTTATTTTATAGACAAAAGAAAAGCGTTATTCATATCACAGCAATATTGCAAGACCAATTAAAAATAATTTGTGTTACCAGCTTAACAGAAAATTAAATGAGGTGGAATAACATTGTCATATTTTAACAGTTGTGTGTTGTTATTTCAGAGTAATATTGTTGTCTTCCCTTTCTGTATTTTTTTTTTTTTTTTAATGGAGACCTTACTTACAAATATGTCGAAGACATATTATCAAGATAGGTGAGGAATTAGTATACAAACGAACGCCGAACGAAGGCGCTTGCTCTCAATACGGTGAAGGAATACATTATCCTAGAGGTAAAATTCGAAGAAATGAGACATCTACCACCCTGAATTAGGTCCGCGTAGACTACGGCCCAGTTCCTCTCAATAAGAGACGGCCTGTGTCCAAGTAGGGTGAATATTATAAGCTGGTTATGTTACAGTCGTGGTGGCCTAGTATAGTCGTGGTGGCCTAGTATAGTCGTGGTGGCCTAGTATAGTCGTGGTGGCCTATAGTCGTAGTGGCCTAGTATAGTCGTGGTGGCCTAGTACAGTGGTGGAAGCCTAGTATAGTCGTGGAAGCCTAGTATAGTCGTGGTGGCCTAGTATAGTCGTGGTGGCCTAGTGGTTAAAACACCAGACCCTCAAGTATGAGTGTGCGGGTTCGATTCCAGGTCAGACAAGTACCAATCTAACTTTTCTAAGTTACATGCTTTCTAAGTATATCTTGGACACCAATGCCTGATTAAAAAGGTGAAGGAAAACATCTTGAGGAACCCTCGACTTTAAGTCTGAAATCGCAAGCGTGGTGACTATACTCAATCCTTCTCTTTATGAGAAGAGACCTGCGCTCAGCAGTGGAAGGATAAAAAGGTTAATGATGAGAATGACGATTATGTTATGTTAGTTTACATATAGTGCTATTGACAGGTTGAATGAAATAGTAGCAAGTAAACAAAGTCGTGGTGGCCTAGTGGTTATAACACCAGCCTCTCAAGTATGAGTGCACGGGTTCGATTTCAGGTAAGTTAATGTTACTTTTCTAAAGTTATATGTTCTTTCTAAGCATATCTTGGACACCATTGACTGAAGGTGAAGGAAAACATCTTGAGGAAACCTGGACTGTATAAGTCTGAAATCGCCAACACGCATTGAGCAAGCGTGGTGATTACGCTCAATCCTTCTCTGTATGAGAGGAGACCTGTGCCCAGCAGTGGGACGATAAAAAAGGTTGATGGTGATGAAACAAAATTAGCAGCTTTACAGGAAACCCACAGTTAACTCACAAGGACTAAACACGATATACAAAATCGTTTTGCAACAGATACTCGTATATTAAAGTCCTTTCTAAGTGAAGGGATAAATTCTTAAAGGCCTCGCCTTTGGTCGGATTACACAGCACGTCTGCTTTGACATTGCAATAGTGTTGCCAAACCTAACCTGTTTACTGTCGGGCAGAATTATTAGGTCATTATTTTTGTAGGTATTTTGGTATGGAATCTGAAAGCAAATGTCAGTCGTCATCATTTTCTTGTTTAAATTGTATTTTGGCTTTTTTGGTTTTTATTATTGATGATTTTGAATGTTTTTATTGTATTTTGAAACTACAGTTTTTGTTATATTCTGATATTATGAT
Organism: Sesamia inferens; assembly: GCA_037179545.1. Classification (NCBI taxonomy): domain Eukaryota; kingdom Metazoa; phylum Arthropoda; class Insecta; order Lepidoptera; family Noctuidae; genus Sesamia; species Sesamia inferens. The sequence goes on from CM073949.1 coordinate 10,219,484, forward strand.
TTGTATTTTTTATATAATGTAGCGTTAAAATTATTATTTATAAAAAAAATATAATTTTATTTTTTGTTTAATTATCTACCGCTTGGTGTTTAAAAGGGTATAAAATGAACAGGATTATTGGTATAAATATAGTTGTTGTTGCTTTTTTGAATTGATGGGGATGCGTGAAATGCACTTAGAAATATGTCCTACTAGTTTCGTCCCACGGTTTCACCCGCGTAATCTTCGATCTAGCGGGAAATTCGAAGTAAAAAGTATCCTATATGTCATTCCTGATTATAAACTTTGTGTGTGCCAAATTTAATCTAATTGGCTTGTATCCTAAAAAATAATTTAATGTCCGTCAGATAGCTTTATAAAAAATATTGAACACGTACTTTTTATTTTTTCTTTTATTCAAATACTTAGGAAGATATATTGATTTGAAATGTCGCATGACGTCACGCCATGGTGCAAAATATAGAACGGCGTGACGTAATTAGCCCCCACTCTGTAACTTTAATACGCTATATCTCAGTAATTTTTGGTAATTACGACAAAATAAAAAATACGGGTATTCATTTTTTTTATTATCTGTAAGACGGACTAATTATTTTTTTGATTTTCATACCTTGGATACATCCCTATTCTACAGTAGTATTTTGCGACAAAGACTAACAAGCATCCATCCATACTCACAAACTTTCTGATTTATAATCCTGGCGGGATAAATATTTCTTCATCATCATCATTATTTCAGACGAAAGACATCTAGTTCTGGACTTTAAGCCTCTCCCACGGATCTCTACGACGACCAGCCCTGCCCGTCCCGCATCTAGCAGTTTCCCGCGACCTTTAGCAGTTCAACGGTTCACTTTCTCATGGGCCTAATACGATTAACATCAATGAGCGGCCTTACCAGGCAACTAGGTATTTCTTTACGGCCACAATCATATTTTACATATACTGCTAACAAATATTCTTCGAGACAAAATGTGCACAAACCTTCCCTCTGATGAAGGGAGTGAGCATTAATCCACCACGTGGGTTGGTTACTAGAATTCACTTGTATTCAAAATTTTCGTTCTAGGACATCTGTTTCGGAATTATTTGTCCCTTTACCGTTTTGAAAGTAGTGGTAATGAAATGATTACACAATGTAATGCTTTGTTAGAGTGCAAAACTATGACGTACAACTCGTGAGTAGCGACCGTTTCAGCTTGGTTACCACTGATCTAATAACGACATTATTTGCTTCGAAAATCATGACATGCCGGGAACAAACAAATTTTTTAAAGTGGTTCTAAAGCAGTCTAGACGGCGAAAAACCCTTGCACTGATAGACGACAATAACTTGTTGAGTTTATGTTGCGATAGTCAGCTTACGTGGTTAATGCTTCGATCAAATGAAAAGAGTTTGTTGTGTGTTTTAGAAATGTATGGAGCCTGGGCCAGCCATTGTATAGTTAATGCTAGGTATAGTTACGCTATAGTTAACTATTTTTAATGATAATTTCCTATATTTTGACTTAGTTTTTATACAGATTCAATTTAACTCGGCCAAGGAGTGCAACACAACTACTAATAAATATGGTGGTCAGCAATAAGCGAAATAAGATTTTGACAGTGACATTTGAGTCAATCAAATGAACATGAATTCCGAACATACGGCCCATTAAATACCTAAACACAATCAACTCAAATCAACACGCGATACGAACACAACGGGAAAATAGAACTGTCAAAGTCGCCAATCAAACGTCATAACCAGTGTCATGGCTACCTTAATAAAGGGTTATCTCACTAAAAAACCATTTCAAATAATCAATTATATATAGGTACTTGTATTGTTATTCAAATTAATTTAGTAGTATTTTTGTGAAAATCTTTTATTTTTTTCCTTTTTATCTATATAGCGTACATAGTGGTGGCCCAAAATGAAACGTCTCCTTTATCCGTAGAAAAGGTAAACCTTTTTTATACCTTACCACACAGACGACAGCACATGAAGTTACTACAATCTTTCAGATTTCTTTATTAGAGTTTCGGGTAGCTTGACCTGCTCTCGGCCGTAAACAATATATTGATGTTAATATTAAAACTCGTTAAATTTATTAATGGTTCCTTAGTGTGCACTTTAGTTTTAACCAAAAGAGATATAATATGATGAAAAAAAAAACAGAATTAGCCCTCAATGTTCCTACTACTCGAATATATGCCTCCTATATGAGAGTAAATGGTGTTTAATCGACCACGGGGGTCTAGTGTGGGTTGGCAGATGCTTTCTAATGTTTGTTTCTAAGATATGCTTCCTTAAGATATTTTCCTTCACCGCTTTAAGAGCTGCAGCGGTCACGATATATACAACTCGTTGGTCAGAGCCGATAATTTCAGTTTATTTATGTAGGAATAGAAAAATACTGATTCTGCTCTCTATGCAAATGGTAATACAATAATTTATCATCATCATCAACCTTTTTTCGGTCCCACTGCTGGGCACAGGTCTCCTCTCATAGAGAGAAGGATTGAGCGTAATCACCACGCTTGCTCAATGCGGTTTGGCAATTTCAGACTTAAAAGTCCAGGTTTCCTCAAGATGTTTTCCGTAACCTTATAATCAGTCGTCCTCCGTGGCGCAGCGGTCAACACGCCTGCCTGCGACATGGAGGCCCCGGGTTCGATCCCCGGCCAGGTCATGATGGAAAACGATCTTTTCCTGATTGGCCTGGGTCTTGGATGTTTATCTATATATGTATCTATTATAAATATAGTATCGTTAAGTTAGTATCCCATAACACAAGTTTCGAACTTACTTTGGGGCTAGCTCAATCTGTGTGATTTGTCCGTATATATACATATATTTATTTATTTGTGTCCAAGATATATTTAGAGAGTACATAAAGGGTGCATCTGACATTAACGCACAAACGAGTACCATGGATCCAGTACATGATTCTGAACCATCCCATGGTGGAATTTTTCGTCGGCTTTTTCTTGATTAAAAAAATATATATATCCAGTTTTTTTTACTTTAGACCATTCATAATTGCTATACTATTATAACCCAATAAGATTTTGCAGAAAAAAAAAATATTCGTTAGTTACATAAAAAACCGCACTGTGAACAAAACTCGAAAAACGATCCCATCAGCTGATTTAATAGAGTTTACATAAGGGGTCAACGTCATACCTACAAACACGCGCGGCGGCACGCTTGCAACGTTCAAAGACCGAACCGACACTTTTTTTAAACACTGTAATTTCTGTAACCGCTCGTTAACGACAAAAATGACTATCATAATTTTATTAGTGGCATACGGTGTTGCCTTTTCGCGAAGTTTGCGTTACGATGTCAGATACATCCTGTATAACTTAGAAGAGTTACATTTGTACTTGCCTGACTAGGAATCGAAGCCGCACACGTCGCACACTCATACTTGAGAAGCTGGTGTTTTAACCACTAGGCCACTACAACTTACAATAATTAATACACATTTAATAAACAAGTTAGTTATAACTGTCAGCATACCTGTGTAAGTCAATGGGTTGGTATCTGGAGTACGCATAATCGTGGGATTTTGTACTGCCACAATAGCAATAGTAATGAGGGCACTATTTATCTTCATGCCCTCGTTTGGTTACGATGTGAGCAGAATTCCTAGCGGTTCATCATCACAGTTAGATGGAAGCACTGTTCTGATGAGATTCAAATGTGTGTAGTGTTGATTGCTAACCTTCTTCTATATATATATTTAATAATTATGAACCATTGTTCGATCGCAATCTCGCCTGATGGTAAGCAATGATGCAATTGTTGATGGTAAAGCGCGCTAGCCAGAGGGAGACCCTCCACGACCAAACTCCCGACACAACAACTTTTGGCGCATCGTACCCGGGACACATCGCAACACAACTGCCCAAACGTCTGACAACCAATCCCAAAGGCTAACGTTTTACCCAAAACCTGGATTGTAAAGGTCAGATGGACAATCGCTTCACGCAAAGTTCTAGCATATTACCTATGACCAAATTCAGTTAGTGTTGCGAAAACGATTGAATTAGTTCAACATTAAAAATTCAGAATGAATATATCGTGTTGATTAAATTAAGCTTAACAATGAACCTTATGTTATCATACTTCGAATCTTAGTAGCATTTATTTAGAACACAATACAAACATGACATATTTTTCGAGTACTTCTTATATTAATATAAAATCGTGATAGTGTCATTATAACAAAGTATGATAGAGCTGTTCCCCTTACTTTGTCCTACAGTTTGCAATTGTACAGAAGTAGATATAATCGGTGAGTACTGAGTACTGAGATATTGCACTGTGCTACACAGATTCTCTTTTGAGATATCGTAATGCACCTTGCATAGATGTACACATTTATTGAACCAATTGCACTGAGTACCTACTGCGAGTATTAAGGCCTGATTGCACCACAGTCCACAAACCCTTGATTACAATTTGTTATTGATCTATTATATGAGACTTAGGAATCTTGTATTTTTTTTTTTTAATAATTATAAAATAGCGCTTGACCGCAATCCCGCCTGATGGTAAGCAGTGATGCGATCGTTGATGGTAAAGCGCGCTAATTTATTAAAAGCCTATTCACTCAGTAAAACTGAGCTAAACTGAGTTAAACCCAACAACACGACCAACGATGCTGCGCCAAAGGGAGATTGATCTGAAGACCCTCCAGGACCAAACTCCCAATACAACAGCATTAGGCGCATCGTACCCGGCACACATCTCAACACAACTGCTCAGACCCGTCCTCCGCACGGCTTCACCAGACATCATGCCGGAACACGACAAATCGCTTAGCAGCAAGGCTTTGTCTGGTGGGTGGTAACTTCTGCCGGCGGCCGGTGTTATGGCCTACCACCGAGTAAATACAATTGCAATTAGTCTTGATTATGTATGATCACTTAATGATTCTTTACTTTGAAGCTGCGTCAATTTCTTAGGTTAATACCAGTTCCGCTTTCATTTTGCGCGTTTTCTTTCACTGTGTCGTATAAAATAAGGCTCTAGGTTTGAAAAGAACAAACGGATTCCCTCTTTTGAACTTTCCGGTAAATGATGAATAAATTATGATGGGGCGCCTTTTTCTTACACGAGGGGGAGCCTTTTAAAGCGACTAAAGGATCCTTCGAGCGGATTTTGTAAAATTCGCCTTAGTAAACTTTCTATTACGGCAGCATTTCCCCGTGTATATGGGTGCTTAGTATTCTTGTAAATAATCAATAATTCTTGTTATTAGCGTGCCGTTAGCAATCTAAATGGCTCGGCCTATAACTCCACACCAGATTCACCAAAGTCCATACATTCCAATAATTCCTACAAAAATTCAAAAAGAAATGTTTTTTTTTAATAACCTGATTCTAACTTTTTTTTTAATAATTATGAACAAGTGCTTGACCTCAATCCCGCCTGATGGTAAGCTGTGATGCGATCGTTGATGGTAAAGCGCGCTAGTTTATTAAGGGTCTATTTACTCAGAAAAACTGAGCGAATAGAAAGGAAGACGGCAGTTGAGCGAGGTGATGCAATGTTAAACCCAACAACACGACCAACGATGCTGCGCCAAAGGGAGATTGATCTGAAGACCCTCCACGACCAAACTCCCAACACAACAACATTAGGCGCATCGTACCCGGGACACATTGCAACACAACTGCTCAGACCCGTCCTTCGTACGGCTTCACCAGACATCATGCCGGAACACGACAAATTGCTTGGCGGCAAGGCTTTGTCTGGTGGGTGGTAACTTCTGCCGACGGCCGATGTTATGGCCTACCACCGAGAAATTTTAAAACATGCAAAAGTGGTCCAGCCGTTCTCAAGACACGTAGATAATTCTTAACAAAAAAAAATTACATCAGAAATTTCTTCACTCATTTCACACATTCCCATTCGTTTAAAGAAATATACGTCATCATCATCACCCTGCCATTTCCCCACCAGAAAGCAGCTTAGCACCAGTATTTTACAAGGAGCAACTGCCTTTCTGATCTCTACAACTCAGTTAACAACCAGCATGTATGACAGCCGCATGAGGAAATACGAAACTCCTTTGGTAAGTCTCAAAGAAATACATGCATATTTAACAGTACAGTAGTGAGTAGTTACATAGGTACATATTATTAATACTGTCGCTGTGTGTAATCAGATACCTGAAAATCTAACCAAGGGGGAACCAAGCCATCTCTCGCGACCGGCTCTGGTCCAGGCCATGGACCGGAGTGACAGTGCATGGCAGGCCGTCACCTCCTTCTGAGACGCAATGTAGCTGGCAATGGAGGTAAGAGGTCCAGGTAAGGACCACGCTCGGGTTGTGATTCACACGCGCCTCAAAGAGATGTCAGCACATCGTGACGGGGTACCCGAAGACCGATAACAAGTAAAAAGAAACCGCGGCCCTAGCGCACAGGCAACTCAAGGATCACGGGTGGGTTTTAGTCTTGTATCGTCGGTGCATTTACAAACATTTAAGAACATACATAAACAGTCACGGTTTACGGTGGTAGGCCATAACATCGGCTGCCGGCAGAAATTACCACCCACCAGACAAAGTCTTGCCGCCAAGCGATCCGTCGTGTTCCGGCATGATGTCTGGTGAAACCGTACGGAGGACGGGTCTGAGCAGTTGTGTTGCGATGTGTGCCGGGTATGATGCGCCAAATGTTGTTGTATCGGGAGTTTGGTCGGGCAGGATCTCCAGGTCAGTCTCCCTGTGACGCAGCATCGTTAGTCGTGTTGTTAAGTTGCATTGCATCACCTCGCTCAACTGCTGTCTTCCTTCTTATTCACTAAGTATTTTTTTAGAGAATAGACTAACTAAACTAGCGCGCTTTACCATCAACGATTGCATCACTGCTTACCATCAGGCGGGATTGCGGTCAAGCACTAGTTTATAATTATTATACAAATAAACAAGCCAGACCCGAAACTCCTACCTGTAGTCCATACAAATATTTGTTTCGAGCGGGAATCGAACTCGTGACGCAGCAGTCGATCACTCAGCCACTGCACCAAACATATTGTTAAAAACTTTTGATGTTGGTGTTCACGTTCTAATTATTCCTGGTTCCCGTCCCGTGTGCTTAACGTTCAAGATCCAAGTCTTTTCATTATGGGCACGCTAGTCCCCTTTTTGAGGAGTGGCTAGAGAGCCCCTGCGGCGACTTTACCTTCCGTCTGACGCAGGCCCTTACCGGACACGGCTGTTTCACAAGGTTCCTATTTCGGATGAGGCAGGAGAAAAACGTTAGTGTGTCACCACTGTGTTGATCGCCTTGAGACCATGGTGGGAGTCTGCCCGGCTTGAGTAGAGCACCGCTGTGTGCGCATGGCAGCCATTGGCGGCGACCCCTCGCGTCCGGCTCTGGTCCCGGCCCATGGTCTGGAGCGAGAGTGCATGGCGCGCTGTCACTTCCTTCTTCGAAGCAGTGATGCTGGCAAAGGAGGAAGCGGAGCGCATGAGGGAGCGGGAATTCCAGCGCCCTCACGCCTTTAGCCGCCGCAGGAGACAACGAACTCCCGGCCACCGTAGGCGCGGGCTTGCGGTAAGTACGCGGCCCATGAAGACCATTGCCTCCTGGTTCATGGATGCGAATTCTATAAAAAAGAAACCCTGGCGCACAGTCAAGTGAAGGATCACGGGTGGCGTTTTTAGTCAGTAAAAGTCTGACACGCTCTTCCGGTCCGTCCTTAAAATATTGGTTCACTGACCTCCGATCGACGACGGCGTGGTCTTGTCGCGATTTGCTTTTTTTTGTTCACACAAACTCTGGTGTCCATAAAGTCAAAGCGGCATTACATTGACACTCGCTATAAATTAAAATCATGCCCGTGTACTCAGAGGCTGTGTAATTATTACGCGCATTATTATTTATATAAAAGAAAACACTATGAATAAAACTATTAAATTAAGCGTCCCATTTCGCACTAAGTGTTCATTTAACTAGATACTTATTAAGACAACATTTTAAGTGTCTTCACACTGAAATAAAGCGTCCAATATCGCACTATTCACTTAACTATTAAATAAGATAAAACGTTGTTACTAAAATAAAGCGTCCAATATCGCAATATACCGTCAATACCTCATGTAAACAAACAAACGCCAGTCCAGGAAATGTCATTTGATAATTTCCCATACCAACAAAAAAAACAGTATTTTCATTAAATAAATTGTTCATAGAACAAATATAATTAATATTCTTGTTAGTGAGCAGGAAGATTATATTTATACCACGCCACATAATTACATTTTCACTACTTATAACAATAAAATGAGTAGTTAGTTTCCATTTTAAAGAATATACAATAAAATGAATGAGTATTTTGTTTTTCATTTCGCAGTAAGAAATGCCGTTATGACTTTTATAGTTATTAAAGAAGACTCATTTCATAGAAATATAACATTATATGTACTCTGCTTGTATGTAGATATGTATACATATTTAGTCTATAATGTTAACACCACTACGATCCGGAAGAAGCGTTTCGCCTTCTACTTTATACCGCGTACATCGAGGGACTGGAACAATTTGCCAGCAGCGGTGTTTCCGTCGGACTACAATTTGAGTATCTTCAAGGCTAGAGTGAATAGGCTCTTAATAAACTAGCGCGCTTTACCATCAACGATTGCATCACTGCTTACCATCAGGCAGGATTACGATCAAGCGTTAGTTTATAATAATTAAAAAAAGGCTCTTAATAATAAAATAGGGCGCTTTACCATCAACGATTGCATCACTGCTTAATATCAGGTGGGATTGCGTTCAAGTACTACTTTATAATAAGTAAAAATATATATATAAGTATGTTAATATATAATATGACATGTTTTTTTATAATATATAAAAAAACATGTCTAAAATTTTGGTGCAAAATTAAAAAATCTGTGTAGACATTCGTCTTTATAAAATGTAGATATAGTAACAAAAAATTGAAAAACTATGGCATGCGAGTTATGTGAGCACTGTCAAAGTCCTATCTACAAAGATGATAAGATCACAATACGAGCGGGCTTCAGTTACCACAAGAAATGCCACAAGTGCTATGTCTGCAGCGAAACCAACCTCCTGAACGCAGAAGTTTTCAAAGGGGTGATATTTTGCTGTAGCTGCGCTCAGAGGATATTTCAAGGATGCTCCACAGCTCGCAGGACCAAAACTATGACCAACGGCAGGGGACGGAGGATCAGGTCCAAGTCGCGCAGGCGCGACAGAGAAAGAACAAAAGGCCATCACGAGATGATTGAAAATAGCAGAGACGGAGTCATAGAACTGGCAAGGCTAGTGGGATCCAACACAGACTCTGATGAGCTACTGGAGAAGAAGCAGAAGAAATCCAGTTACAGCACTACCATACTGCGTAAGCGTCATCCATCGTAAATCCTTCGATGTCCACTGTACGCATGATGGATGGAAAGAAGCACATGAATTGTCTTTGCCCCATTGGTGTAATTGCTGCATGGCGTTCCAGTGTGAGGAAAAATAAATAAATAAATAAATGTTAAGAAAACCCAGTCCGACCCATAAGGATAGTAAAGGTTAGGTAAATACATGACCAAATATAATATTTTACGTAATCATCATAGTACCAATACAAATGAATTTTGAAATCATCTTTTTTTCCCGCGAATTAATTCCAACTTCCCCGAAATTTTGTAATTTTTAAAAAAGTGACAACACCGGTATTATTATGAGCGAATAGCGATGCGACCACGTGCCGCGTGCCCTGCCGCCCGCTGCCCGCGGAAGGGTGGTTAACGCACAATTATTAAGTTACCTCTTTTTGAGAAATAATATTTATTTTTTTAGGGGAATTTGTTTTTTTAAGTTTAGCCCGGTTTTGTATGCATTAGTAGAATCAGTTATCGATACCTAACAACACCTTCACGGGTCGGACAGGGTTTTCTTAACATGCTGTATATAAAACGTACCAACAATGTAATCATTCCAACATTTATGAGAAAGACAGCCCCGATTTTCTTGTTCAGAAACTAAACTTAATTTAATTTCAGTGCATCTCTTTTGTTCTATGTCATTAAGACAAGGGCAGAAGATAAACAAATTAGTCCATGCCTGACGTAAATCGACGTACCTAGTTATTTTTATTCGCCATGTTTTTAATCGCGTCTATAATAATGTGTCAGCATTAAACTAATATGTTATAGTTTATCCTTTTATTAATGAAACAGAAAGAAGAAAAATACTTGTGGAGGCATGAGGAACAGGGAGTAAAGCTCACTCATCCTCCATAGAAAAGGGAGGATCCTCCGACCAGACGGGTGTTATGTCTGGCGGGCACTTGCCCAATTGTTGAAATTTGGAAGTTGTATGTATGCTAATTGCACGGTAAACTCTGATTGCGAGATGTAGAATTCGTGTGACGTCAGTATGACGCGTTGTTCATTTTGTGGCGTTTGTAAGTACCGCTACATACTGAACTTTTTAAACTAGTATAGTTTGTGAATAAGATCGCCTTTTTCAACTCCTATCCTCATCGGATTCAACTGAATCGCATTTTTTTTGCATCAATCATCAACCTATTTATCGTCCCACTGCTGGGCACAGGCCTCCTCTCATACAGAGAAGGATTGAGCGTAATCAGCACACTTACCCAATGCGGGTTGGCGATTTCAGACTTAAAGCCCAGATTTCCTCAAGATGTTTTCCTTCACCTTCAGTTATTGTTACATTGGTACTTGCCTGAAATCAAACCCGCGCACTCATACTTGAGAGGCTGGTATTTTAACCACCAGGCCACCACGCCTTCCAGTAAGCCACCACGACTAGAAAGAAAAAAATACACTGTAATTAAAATTAGTTTGGTCAGTGAATAAGAGAATCTAATGTTAAGTATAATAATGTCTTTTCAACTCCCATCCTGATCGGATTCGACTGAATCGCATTATTTTGCACCAATAATACGTGCAAAACAAAATGCCGATACAATCACGAAATTATCGAAAAAAGACAAACAATGCATTCCTTAACAACTACAATTAATCAATCAATTGATTCGCAAAAACCAACGTGACATGGCGTGACCGAAAGATAAACTACGGTACATTTATATCTTCGACAAAAACTAGAATTCCATCATGTACCCATACAAGTAATACCACATACGCGCAATGTTTGAAAGAGATAATTATATAGATGAATACATGCAGGAGCGAGAGAGATGAAAGAAGTCGCGTGGCTCAAACAGGATAACTCTATACCAACGCCAAGCTTGATAAAGAATGGAGGTAAACAAATCAATTTAAGGTTATCACAACTCACGTTTTACAAATCTCCTATTATTTACATGATTATTGCCTTTTACAGGCTAACTATTTATAACAATTGATATTGCAGCCTATTTCAATAGAATCACTAAAATAATATGCATACTAACTTGGTATTTCGATAAAGCATTAAAAAGTCGACATTAATTTTACGCTATAACCCTACAAGAAAAAAAAAACTTGGATAAAATCCAAGTATTTAAACACATTTTGTGCAATTCAGCCAATGAATAAAGTTGAGGCATTTGTCAATACCATTTTGTGTGTTTTAATTACTTTCAAATCAACTGCATAATACATGAATTGTAATACTTTCAAGTATGAACTAAGTATAGGCAATACATAAAATGTATGAAAAAATTAACCTATTAGGAAATTAGCTTACATGTGTGTCATATTTTTTTCAAATCGGTTAAGCGTTCTACGCAAATCATAAATATCATAAACATAAATAAACTGTCTGTGTTATTAGTTTTATGAAAATCATCTATCTAGAAAAGGGTTAACATCTGTCATTTAGGCGTAAACAACTCGTTGCGTAGCAACGGTTTGTTTACCTCTATTCTATATCCAATTTGGCTTTTATATAGCTTTATCAGTTTTTATAACTGGACTTGTTCTGCACACCTGATGAATAGCAGAGATATGCCAGGAAAGCTTCCTTCACGGTTGTTTTCGATTATGGGGTAGGTTGTAATCTTCTCGATGCAACAGGTGCGCCCCGCTATTGTGATTTTGACAGGCAAATATTGTGTTTCCCTAATGAGATATTTGGTGTAATCAGACTGGATCAGTCTGTCGAAATGATGTCTTATATAGAAGTGTGGAGGAAGAATAGAAGTTCTGGCCACCTTAAATGAATTACGCACAGGGTCGTCTTAATTTATTGGTTATATGAAAAAAGCAAAAATACGTGTCTAGTATTTTTTAGAAATCTGACTCACGGACTAATTAGTTTTTTTTTTATTCAAATACCCTATTATAACTAAAAAGAAATAAAATACAAACTAACCACAAACTAAACCTCAAGGTATAGAAAAATTTGCGAGCCTCTGCACCCCAGGGTCTCCACGGACAGAGGTACAAATATGTAGGGCTCAAATGACGCTGCATATTTGCGTCTACTTAGTACTTGACAGCGATCCCGCCTCACGGTAAGCAGTGATTCAATCATTGGTGGTAAAGCGTTTACGTGCGTGTAAATAGTTTATTATGAGCTTATTCGCTCTAGCCTTGAAGACACTTAAATGAAATGAAATCGTTTATTAAGCAAGCAGGATCACCGATCGCTTTAACACGTCATATGTTTTTTTTCTTTAAACTAGATGAAGCCGGCATTTCCTAACTGACTACCTCTGAGAAGAAATAGCCGAAAAAACTCAGGGATCCTCTTTTTCAGTTAGGAAAGGCCGGCTTCATCTAGTTTAAGAAATAAAAACATAACGTGTAAATGTGATCAGTCATCCTACTTGCTTAATAAACGATTTCATTTCATTTCATTAATGTTCGCATAGCTGGGCCTCCTCTATCTGCGCTCTAATCCACCACACGGATCCAGTACGCCTTGATAGATGTAACAAGTCATGATCCTCTCAGCGTTAATCACAGTCGCATCCAAAGCTTTTTTAGCTTTGGAATCTGGGGCCCGCTTTATCAGTCTAACTGCTGCTATTGGCTAAACTTCGATATTTTCGAGCATTGCAGTTAGACCAATTGTTGGACTTTTGAGGGATCCAACAACCTATAACGACTGCCATTAGATGTTCATATGGCAACCGGGACCAACGGCTTAACGTGCTTTCCGAGACACGACCAGACCAGTGCAAATATTCATATTCATGCATACAAATATTTGCACTGCGCGGGGAACGGACCAGCGCCTACTTGCGCAGCGGCCGCGTTCGCCACCACTACGCCACGGAGGCTGTCAATAAATGTAACAAGTCTACAGATTTTTAAAATATTAATTATCAATTAATATTTTAATGACGATTTTCTTTACTCAAAAGAAAAGAACCTGACCAAAACTCCTGAAGCGAGATTAATTCAAATTAAAAAGAAAACAACTGCGCAAAATGAAAATACGGTCTAGCAAAATTACTTTCCTCAAGGAAGGAGGAAATAACCAATATGCAAGAAGACGAATGAACTCGAAAAAAATTAAACATTTTCTCGAAATGTGGGGTGTAAAAGGAAAACGAACACCAAATCCGGTTTCCGTATTTGTCAACCCTAGTATGGAGGCTTAATCGTAAATATACATATACAGTATGTTAAGAAAACCCTGTCCGACCCATAAGGATAATAAAGGTTAGGTAAACACATGACCAAATACAGGGTGTCAGGGAAACGCTTCCGAAAACGAAGACAGGTGATAAGGCTAGTGATTCTCGATACGATACCATCAAAAAATGAGGATTTTTTTTAACAATTTTACTTAAGCATTTTTCGTACACTATGCTGTGGCAACAGTTAAATGAGTTAAATGAAACCATTATTTGCGATTAAACATTTTTTTTTTCTTTACAACTCTAACAAGCTATGTATTCGTAAATAATTTTCAGCTGACCCGCGCGGGTTCAAAGACCGCGTGCGGTCACCGACATCGCGACAGTTGGACGATCGCTACGGTTTACCTTGACCTTGACGCGCTTAACCTTGAGGTCCATATCGAAGGTACTTAGTTTTTAAATTGATGCACTGTCGTGAATTTAATAACAGTTTTGTGTTATGTCGATAATCGATAGTAAATGAAATAAAGTAAAAGATCGCTGACATCAGCTGTAATTAACTAAAAAATTTTCATCGCATGTACAGGTGCGCCCGTGAATCAATTGAATTTGAACTTTATAACAATGTAATTAAAGTCACACGATGCGTGCTCGTTTATTGCAAGAACTGGATCCTTCATTTAGTAAGTAAACCTAATCAATTTAAAGTGAATAATTAAATTAATTGAATCTAAGAAACCAGTTAAATCTTATTTAAAAGTTAGAAAATGAAAACAGTTTGTAATAAAGCATAAGTACAATTTCCTAACAATTAAAATGAATTGATTTCTGATCTCGTAATTATTCTTTTAGCATTTTCGCCTCTGTAAACACACCGCTTTAACCTACGCGACCGCCGGGAACCCCCCAAAGCGTTTGACCTTCATAGTACATCTTTAGTTAATAATAGTGTTCCTTGCGACTCGGTTCGTGAGCTTGTGCGTTACGTTTGTAACCGATTATTTAATTATTGTTTTGTTAGTTTTAAATTTGTGTTTAGTTATTAGGTATTTTTACGTTTTTAGTGCTGTTTTATTCTTTTTAGTTATAACTTTTTGTTGTTTTAAACAATGCCTGAGGCATACGTGTACAGTGCTCGTGAATACGGCAACATGTTGATGTGTTTAGGAGAAGAATTCTAGGACCAGTGTTTCTACCGCAGCGCCTCAATGGATCAGCATATCTTAATTTTATAAATGGACATTTAAGTGATATGCTAGACAATGTGTCTGTGGCTGAATTTCGTTGAGCATGGTTCCAGCACGATGGAACCATGCTCGTTACGCGTCCCGTCCGCGAGCGTCTCACTGAGCTTTTTAATGACTGCTGGATCGGAAGGCTGATGAAATGCGGGGCAGAATAGTGAGTGTTTTTAATAAACTACGTGAAGAATGTGTTGAGGAATACTGATGCCTCGTGTTCACGGATCGACACAGCGACGGGCCCGGCTTTGTATTGAAATGAATGAAACTCAGTTCGAGCCAAACCTCATAAGGTCGCAAAAGATTTAGACAGGTACGTAAAATGCCTCTGTCAGCTTTTTACAATGGACTACAATTGCGATTTTAAAAGTGATGTTTGTAAATTGCGTATAAGTCGGCACTTTTCGGCGGCTGATAAGGGCGGGCGCGGTCGTGCGACGTCGCCTTGCGTGTCAGTGACCTCACGTTTCGTACGCTATCCAATGCTTGTTTACGAAATATGAAGTCTTGAAAATAATCAATTTAAAGCGAAAGGTTATTGGTATCCGTTTGCATTTAGGTTGTATATAATCTACGTTCTGGCTTCGGAAGCGTTCTCCTTACACCCTGTATAATATAAAATTTTACGTAATCATCATAGTACCAATACAAATGAATTTTGAAATAATCTTTTTTGCCCGCGAATTAATTGCAATTTCCCGGAAATTTGGTAATTTTTAAAAAAGTGACAACACCGGTATTATTATGAGCGAATAGCGATGCCACCACGTGCCGCGTGCCCTGCCGCTCGCCGCCCGCGGAAGGGTGCATAACGCACATTTATTAAGTCCTCTTTTGCGAAATAATATTTTTTTAGGGTTTCTTTTTTAAGTTTAGAACGGTTTTGTATCCATTAGTAGAATCAGTTATTGATACCTAACAACACCTTCACGGGTCGGACAGGATTTTCTTAACATACTGTATACAAGTTACCTTCGCTAAATAATATTGGCCGCACAGGTCAATCCGGTTAAGAATATTCCATTAAGCCATTATTCTCGATGGCAGGCCATAACATCGGCTGCCGGCAGATGTTACTAACCACCAGACAAAGTCTTGCCCCAAAGTAATTCGTCGTGTTCTGATGATTTCTGGTGAAGCCGTACGGAGGACAGGTTTTTTTTTTTAATTTTTTACATGCATGTAAGTTTCCTTTAATCACAAATTTATAAAGATTTCTATGTAAATGTGAAATAGTGTGGTTTTTTTGTGAGAGTTTAATTTGTTTTAAGTACCTACTTTTTTTTTTAGTACGCCTTCACGGCAAAACATAGCGCTCATTTAACTAATTGTAAGACCTTCATGTATACACCTATGTTCGACAAATAAAATTCTTTTTTTCTTTCTTTCTTTTATGGCTTCGCACGGTTTGTGCATTTAGCCAATGTCACGTAATGAATTGTTCATGTCGAAAAAGACGGCGTGATCCGTCTTACTATGGAGGTTTGCGACAAAGTCATGATGTGGCCACTATGCTGCGATATTTCACTGTTATTTATGAATTATTTACTGAATGCACTTTTTACTACATAAATCACGCACTTTTATTTAGTAAACAACACTATAAATAAATTTAAAAGTCCAATGAAAAATGAGCGTGACACTCAGCTTGATTTTCCCGCCAAAACCTCAAAATAAAATTCTGATTCTGAAAATGCAAAGAACAAATGTGTCATTCAAATATCAAAGTTTATATAAGATTTATTTTATATCAGTTCCAATTTCTGTTAAAAAAAAGTACTACTACTACTGTTTGGCTGCCTGGTTGAGATCGCGTTGGCGATAAAGCCGCCCATTGTATTCTAGCGGTACCTACAAACGCTACATGGAACAACGCGTCATACTGACGTCACACGAATTTTACATCTCGCAATCAGAGTTTACCGTGCAACTAGCATACATACAACTTGCCAATTTCAAGCATCGGACAAATGCCCGCTAGACATAACACCCGTCTGGTCAGAGGATCCTCCCTTTTCTATGGAGGATGAGTGGACTTTACTCCCCACTCCTCGTGCCTCCACAGTATGTTTTGTGTTGAATGTATTTCGTTCGATGTTTGATTGGTGAACAATAAAGAATAAATATTAAATAAAGTAAATAAATAAAGAGTAAAATAAATCCCCTTATTCATTAACGTTTTTAAAGTTAACTAGTGATTAGAGATTCTTTAACCATACATTTTTGACATTTTAATGTAACTTAACTTTATTCATCGTTTATGAATAAACACCACAGTATTTGAGGGGTTTATTCATAAACAATGATTAAAATTAAGTGAAGTGCAAACGTCTAAAATGAATGGTTAAATAACCGCTAATCACTAGTTAACTTTAAGCAACGTTTATGAATAAGGGGAAAACTTTTGTGTGCTTACAAGAAAGTGAGCTGGGGTTTTGGCGGGAAAGTCAAGCTGAGTGTCACGCTCATTTTTCATTGGACTTTTAAAATTATTTATAGTGTTGTTTACTAAATAAAAGTGCGTGATTTATGTAGTAAAAAGTGCATTCAGTAAATAATTCATAAAGAACAGTGAAATATCGCAGCATAGTGCATAGCATCATGACTTTGTCTGAAACCTCCATCGCAAGACGCGTCACGCGGCCGTCTTTTTCGACATTGAACAATTCATTACGTGACATTGGCTAAATGCACAAACCATGCGAAGCCATAAAAGAAAGAAAGTGCTGAGTTCTAATTTTAAAATATCAATTTCCATTGCCATCTGTCTATTTGAACGCTTTCAGTAAGCAACAGACTAAAAAAACTCTTGATCTATGCACACTACATTCATTGCATTCCAACTAAAAATGGCAAAAATACGACAAACATTTTCCGTACCTCTCCCCTCGCAAACTAGTCCGCGAAACGTATCGTTACAATAATGGTTCCAGTCCACAAACCAATTCAATTGAAAATATTGTGTCTACCCAATTGTTTCTGTATTTTATTCAGCGCTTGAATCCGACCCCCACTAGAATATCGAACCATCTACTGCCAAAAAATTTAAAAAAAGAACACTTTCTATAGATATCTGCATTCTTTTTTTTTTGTATCAGAAATATATAAGTCTTAGTCATCCAGTAGTCTATCTTCTCGTAACTTCTCATTTACTACAAGAAATGGCATAGACAAAAAAAGTACATAGAGTCTTCAAGAAAAATTGCCAGTAAGATCAGATGAACGAACCGAACCGGTCTACACTGTGGTCAGCGTAAAGGAAAAATTTCTTATTCGGAACGCGCACGTTGATAGTACGGTGGTTCTACCTCGTTTTTGAGGCTCTGCAGTGATGCGGAACAGAGACGGATATATACGACTACGCTTTGACTGAGCGAGACAGGGGTATTATTGCACCGGTAGTGAGGAGTGAAAGAGATCAATAATGAGACGCACGAGGAGTTGAAAAGGGATTTCAGATTAAGGTCGTTGTCGAGTCAAAGAACATGTTGGCGAGAAAATTTGTAGATATGTGGGAGGGTAGAATAATTGGAGGCTTTTTGGGATTACTCAGTGAGGATACAAACAGACAGTTCTAATGTGTTGCACTTTTATAGAGCTACCGGCCTTGTACTTGTTATAAATTTCATTTAGCATTTGTGTATTTTATCCGATTAGCCTGTTATTCCTACATGCTATACTTAGTTATAATAATAAGTTGGTGATGAAAAGGAAAGTAGCCTATCAAACGGAATAAACAATTGTATTTATTCCATTTGATAGGCTACTTTATTTTTGTTGCCAATAATATTATGTTCGGTTTGTTTTCGTAAACTGTTGTCATAACACAATTCACTAAGCTATTCGTGCAAATTACTTTATCAATGCACTATTTTTTAACACATATATAGGTACATGATATTTGCATACATCTATTAGTTTCATTATAATCTTTGAAAAATGTATATTTATACACAACACTTAAAATACTAGTTCGTTCCGATTACCGCGTATTTTAATAATTGAATTGCCACACCCGTACCTCATTTCTAACCTCAAACAAAATTATTGTAGTTAAAGACAAATAACCTTACATAAACGTAACCTCAGATAATTCGAAAACTCGCTCAACAAGGAAATATTCAAGCTATTTTATCTTGCGATAGGCAGAAAACTGTCGCCATTTCTCCCTAAAGCCTACTCTTTGGTGCCTAGCCTGGCCGGGCGAGCGCAGCTTTACATACACCCTCAGTCACCAGCTGAACGTCGCGGGTGTCACTGTGTCCCGTCGCTTTAGCACGCGTCATTACGCGGCATTTTGAAAAACGAACATTAAAAAAAATATTCCATAAAATAAAAACAATCGAGTGTTTATTTTTTCTGTGTGTGCCAGTGCGAAAAACAACTGAATTTTTTAGCCTGTGGTGGATAATTATTTTCGTGGATTTGTTTAGTGTTGTGCCGTTTTCAGGTGTTGGATTTTTAATGTGAAAGATTACAGGATTACCTAAGTTAAGTAATGACCGTTTTCTTTCGTGATTACGAAACTGAAGGTTAGTGGCATATTATTAGTTAAGTTTTATAAAATAGTAGTTTTCCCCGCGCGATTCCTGCGTGTTTTTGCTGTGAGTGGTTGGTTTATTTTTGTTATGAATAAAACGTGTTGATGATGCAGTATTTTTCGACGATATGTCAAATAAGGCGCGTTTCACGGAAAATGCCGGGCCCATTTTCGGGTAGTAAATTTCCCGCTTCGGGAGTTTCATATCTGTTTTATTTCTGTACTAAAGTATAAAATGTTGCCTGTAGCTGCGACGGTATCGCGGAAAAAGCCACTTATATGTTCTAGGTATTTCAAAATGTATGAGAAATATTTGCTAAGCTTTTCCCCCACATGTTTTCCGAGCGAAAATTCCCAAAGGTTATACGTCGTTTCTGTTTTTGTGTCTATTATGAAAAGACACAGTGAACTGATGTTGTATCATACCGTGAACTCGAACAGAAATTAACGAATTTCGTTTATATTGATTTTGATTTAGATCTAGAGGAAGGTGAAACGGTTAATTCGTGTTTTTTTCATTTGAATTAGTTCTATTTTTGAAAAAAGAAACTCTCAACAAAATTCAAGATCAATCACTAAAGATGGTTCAACACACAAGACTAAGCTAACGCACATTAATGTTGAACATTATCAACATATTTCTCAGCGTTCAACATAAAATTATTGCGTACAGAACTCATTAACATAATCACGACACTGGATTTATTGTATCAAAACATTGTCTTGGCGTCAGGAAATTATCTCATGTACACATGCGTCGTTAATTTTAGGTGTACAAGCAGAATTTTTAGTGTAATTTGAGAGTGCTTCGAACATTTGAGGTATTTTATTAGAAAAGTAATCGATAACAACTTTGGTCCTTAGGTTATTATTATGACTTCCGATTTATTTGATACTTTTTTTAATTATTACACTTCTTATTTGATTATTTCTGTGGTTCTATTTAGAATTATTTAAAAAAAGTACTGTTTTTTAGTATTATTAGAAGCCTAGATGATTTTTTTTTTCGGTTCTTAATGCTGGATCGGCTAAATATCTCCAATGTATTTGGTCATTTACTTATTTCTTAAGTAGTTGCTAGTATGTGGGCGGGCCATATTAGCCGTAGATGCGGTGTTCTGAATGGATACCGCGAATCGGTAAACGCAAGGTGGGACCCCGTCAGACTAGGTGAAGTGACGATCTTCGCAGGATGGCTGGCATCAGCTGGATGGGAGTTGATAGCAATAGGAGAGATCTGTCCAGCAGAAGATTACTAGGCTAATGATTCTGTTATCTACAAGGGATTGACTCAAAATGGTTAGGTATTAAACACCCTTAATGTATTTAGTGATTCATACTGTAAGCTAATTTTTCAATCATTATATGCCTAGCCGTTTCCCGATTGTGCTGGGGTTGGCTTCCAGTCTAACCGGCTGCAGCTACTTAAAAAAAAAGAAAAATTGTTTATTCGGCACAGTCAAAACGCATTAAATGTAAATAAGAAAATATAATGATATAAAATAGCCAAAAGCCTCGTACTCAAACAAGAAATGTTGGCCTAATATCAGGTTCAGGACGTGGACGACTGGGATCTGACTTCCACATCCCAGTGACTGGGTAATACCCCTTGGCAAGATCAGTGGTCAGAATTTCGGGCTACTGGGGACCCGTAGAGGGCCTGTACCGTGATCAGCAATAAAATGGCCAAGCATGATGATTAGGTACGTAGGTATGATTAGGTACCTATAACTATAGTAAGTAGAAGGTCGCGGGAAACCACTGGATGCGGGAGCTGCAGAACTTGTCGTCATGGAGATCCTTAGGAGAGGCCTATGTTCAGCAGTGACGGTCTTTTGGCTAAAATGACGATAATGGTGAACTATAGTCAGTACTGTTGTAGTGGTTAGTACCTGGTAGTTTTAACAGTCTCTGACAGCGAGTAGTCTGTGCAAGGAGGCGCGGTTATGTTCCCCGCGCAGTGCAAATATTTGTATCCATGAATATGAATATTTGCACTGGTCTGGTCGTGCCTCGGAAAGCACGTTAATCCGTTGGTCCCGGTTGTCATACGAACATCTAATGGCAGTCGTTACGGGTTGTTGGAGCCCTCAAAAGTCCAACAATTGGTCTAACTGCAATGCTTCGATATCGCCTTCGGGTTGTGGAGGTCAGACGGCAGTCGCTTCACGGAAAATATCGAAGTGTAGCTAAAATCAGCAGTTAGACTGGTAAAGCGGACCCCAGACTCCAACGCTGACAAAACTTTGGATGCGTTTGGGATTACCGTTGAGATGATGATGATGATGAATTTTTAATAGTCTGAACGTTCCTTGTTCGGTACCTATTTATTTATTAACGCGGTAAGAATCTGTAATGCGTGTTATTGTATCCGCTTGTAATCCATGGGACTTGCCATTATAAATATTTAATTAGCCAACTGTCAATTCATTAGTGGTTCCGTTGGCAGTATATTATACCCGTATCTTAGATATGAAATAAATAATAAACGATAATGATAATCTCGGTGGTAGGCCATAACATCGGCCGCTGGCAGAAGTTACCACCCACCAGACAAAGTCTTGCCGCCAAGCGATTTGTCGTGTTCCGCAGTGATGTCTGGTGAAGCCGTACAGAGAACGGGTCTGAGCAGTTATGTTGTGATGTGTGCCGAGTACGAAACGCCAAATGTTGTTGGGACGGGAGTTTGGTTGCGGAAGGTCTCCAGATGAATCTTCCTCTGGCGCAGCATCGTTGGTCGTGTTGTTGGGTTTATTTAACACCTGGCGCAACTGCCGTCTTCCTTCCTATTCACTCAGTTTTTTTGAGTGAATAGACTCTTAATAAACTAGTGCGCTTTACTATCAAGGATTGCATCACTCACTGCTTATCATCAGGCAGGATTTCAATCAAGCACTAGGTTACAATATTATAAAAAAGACCTGTACTCAAAACTACCAGTAATCATGCAGCTTGCATCAAAACTCCGCGCCTTCATTGCATAAGCAATTTTAGTGAATCTACTCTCCGAGGGCTATCCTAATTAATACCAACCTCTTTTTAAATGGTGAAATGATCATCTATTCACTATTTCAAATAATTTCCCTTTAAACCACTTCCAGCTATTGAACTAAACAAGTTAAAACGCCCTTATTATTTTAAAAACAAAAATATCAAACTAAAAATCTTAATTAAACCCTGAATGATATGAAATGGGAGTTCCCTTTTCTAAAATACTGTGTTTATAGTTACCTTAGGGGGTGAATTATCCACCCACCCCCCTTTCTGCCCCCATAGCGCCTAATTCAGAGAAGTGTCACGAATAGTGAGTTTGTGTAAAAAATGTTTTTTTTTATGAATTGTAATCTAGTACTTGACTGCAATCCCGCCTGATGGTAAGCAGTAATGCAATAATTGATGGTAAAGCGCGCTCAGTCCTTCTCTGTATGAGAGGAGACCTATGCCCAGCAGTGGGACGATAAAAGGTTGATTATCATGATGATGATGATGATTAAAGCGCGCTAGTTTATTAAGAGCCTATTCACTCTAGCCTTAAATTGTAGTCCGACGGAAACACCGCCGCTGGCAAATTGTTCTTGTCCCATTTTTCGTTCTGGCCGTAGGTTGAAACTCGGACCGGCACTTTAATTTATGTCAATTATGTCATCACCAGTTCAATCCTTCTCTGTATGAGAGGAGACCTGTGCCCAGCAGTGGGACGATAAAAAGGTGATAACGTAAGCAGGCCTTCTAAACAACGTTCTAAATTTTGCAAAATTTACCGCATTACTTTTTTTATAAATTATATACTAGCGCTTGACCGCAATCCCGCCTGGTGGTAAGCAGTAATGCAATAAAATTTGATACTAAAGCGCACTAGTCTTTTAAGAGCCTATTCACTCTAGCCTTGAAGACACTCAAATTGTAGTCAAATTGTTCCAGTCCCTCTAACATATATACTACTAAGTATCAATCTTGGGGCAATAGCCCATTAGACAGGATACCAGTCTGGTCTGAGGAGTTTCCCTTTCCTATAGAAGATAAGTGAACTTTACGCCCTTTCCCTACCTCTCTAGAGGCATAACAAAAGAGCTTCGATGACTGGCAATATCTAACCATCGAGCTTTTTACTACCCTTGTTAATTGGGTAATCATGTCTCTATGGAGGCCATTATTTTGAATTAAAAAGTAGCTTCCGAACACAGGCAAATGAACGAAAATGTTTAGTATGATTTTTCTATTTTTTTTATTTCTCTCTTCACAACATTGATTGCGGAATGTAGAATTGTTTAGGACCTACAACATTTATTGATGAAATGTGTCCAGTAGGAATAATTTAGTCTGATCATTGAATTAGAACAAAACTGATGTAAGCAGGTGTGTTCCATATAATTGGGATGTATCCAAGGTATGAAAATCAAAAAAATAAATAGTCCGTCTTATAGATAATAAAACAAATTAAGACCCGTATTTTATATTTTGTCGAAATTACCAAAAACTACTGAGATATAGCGTATTAAAGTTACGGAGTGGGGGCTAATAACGTCACGGAGTGATATATTTTGTACCAAGGCGTGACGTCATGCGACATTTCAAATCAGTATATCTTCCTAAGTAATTGAATGAAAGAAAAAATAAAAAATACGTGTTCAATATTTTTTATAAATCTATCTGATGGCCATTAAATTATTTTTTAGGATACAACTCAATTCTAAACCAAACAAAAGGTGACGATGTGAAAGGTTTGTTCAAATTTATGGTCCACGTGTTGTAAAAGTGCATTTGTTTAGGTTACGATGGTACTAAGCTAAGCGTAAAAGTCCCTAAAAACAAATAAAAAAAACATTGGTTTCCTTAATAATTAACAATATTTCTGCCTTTATATACCATTGGAAGAGACTGGTACCTGAAGTAGGTTTGTGAAGAAGCCTGTGTTAATAGTCACCAGTGCCTTTAAAGCAAAACAATACAGTAAAACGTCTATGAAAGAAGTATCTAATAAATACGGAGTTTTGATAGAATAGGTTTGGTTTCTATCACGATAATGTGATTGTCAACGTTATTGAAATATGGCCTTTTTGTGTGTATAAAGATTTTCTGAAAAACACTAGAATATCATCTTAAAGGCCTTTTGTATTAAACCACAGGTAAAAAGAGATTTAAGATTTGAGATTTGAGATTTTTTTTGAGAAGCTGCCTAGAAGAAAAAAAAATGGTTTATTTTTTACACGTATATATGTACAGGAGTATATTCTACAAGAAAATATAATAAAATAATATCTTAGACTCATCATTATCATTATCAACCTTTTTATCGTCCCACTGCTGGGCACAAGTCTCCTCTCATTCAGAGAAGGTTTTAGCGTAATCACCACGCTTGCTCAATGCGGGTTGGCAATTTCAGACTTAAAGTCCAGGTCTCCTCAAGATGTTTTCCTTCACCTTCAATCATTGGTGTCCAAGATATACTTAGAAAGTACATATAACTTTAGAAAAGTTACATTGGCTGGTTTTTTAACCACTAGCCCACCACGACTTACATCTTAGACTATGTTGTCCAAAAACGCATGATTTCGAAAATATAAGATACTAGCGGCCGCCAGTGACGTCGTTCGCGGAGTTAGTTATGCTCCGCTATTATATAGCTTAAAGCCTTCCTGGATTAATGGGCTATCCAACGCAAAAGGAATTTTTCAAATCTGAGCAGTAGTTCCTGAGATTATCGCGTTCAAACAAACAAAGAAACTCTTCAGCTATATATATTAGTATAGATGCATGTAGGGATCTATGTGTGTATCTTTAAAAAATACCTACTAATACATAATTCATTTTCATGCAAACCAATCATCAAACCAAATATATATAAGCTAAAAAACTGCGACGTTGTTGCTACAATTACAAGCGTTTTCAAAAATTTTCAATAGTACTAATTGTTCTGAAATGAACTTATATATGAATTAAGTAAAGTAGATATTTGTTTAAAGCGAAAGAACGTCAACTTGTAACACAAAACTTGAATATACACGGTGGCAAGCATCGTCGCGCATCTTGTAAGGTTAGTTTAGTTTTAAGCATTGTAATTATATAGACAAGTTGCTATTGAAGGCTAAACATACACATATATACATATTTTTCTTATTTTTATATTTATTATACCATTTGTAGGATAACAAATAAATCCACTTAATGAAAAATTGTTGGCGAAGATACTTTAGAACATGTCTTTTTAGGGTTCCGTCAAATGGCAAAAAACGGAACTCTTATAGATTCGTCATGTCTGTCTGTCCGTCTGTCCGTCCGTATGCCTTTGCCATTTTTTTCGAAACTATACGAACTATACTGTTGAAACTTGGTAGGTAGATGTATTCTATGAACCGCATTAAGATTTTGATGCACAAAATAAAAAAATAATACCTAATAAATATTGGGGGCTCGCCTACTTAGAACTGAAACTCTATTTTTTTTTCATCAAACACATACGTGTGGAGTATCTATGGATAGGTCTTCATAAATGATATTGAGGTTTCCAAAATATTTTTTTTCTAAACCGAATAGTTTACGCTTCCAAAGTGAAAAAAAGTTGCCCCCTCTCAGTTCTAAAATAAGAAAATGAAAAATCTAAAAAAACTATATGATGCACATTACTATTAAAATTAGCAACGAAAATTATTTTGAACGAGATCTAGTACGTAGTATTTTTTAATACCTCGTAAATCGTAAACCGCTTATTACCGCGTAATCATTCATACAACTAACTTAAATCCTTTAATTGCATAAATCAATGATACGGAACCCTTTGTGCGTGAGTCCGACACGCACTTGGTCGGTTTTTTTTTGTTTTCATGTGAAAATAACATAGTGTAATTAAAAAATAAAACCTTTCACATCACTCCACTACACTACAAATGTTCCACGCCAACTTTTTCCTAGCATCTGGTTTACATAACAAGCTTTTCAGCCTTAAAAATTATAGCCTTTTAGCCTGTTAATTTATGGGGGCTTTGAAGGCGAGAGTAGGTAACAATCAAAAGGGCTATATTGTTCAGAATTCAATAGATTTTGGAAGTTCGTCATCAATTATTTCAGAGGTCAATGTCGTGATTAACAATCATTAATAGAATGGAGTAATTTTATTGTTAATGAGGAAGGAAAACTTTGGTCTTCGCTAATGGTACTTACATTCGACTAACATCAGAAACGCGGAAGTTTGTGTGGATGAATAGACGAATATTCCTTACTCTTTCGCGTTAAAACGAATGTAGATGAAATTTGGTATATGAAATGAAATCGTTTATTAAGCAAGTAGGATCACCGATCACTTTTCCACGTCATGTTTTTTTTTTTTTTAACTAGATGAAGCCGGCATTTCCTATCTGACTACCTCTGAGAAGAAATAGCCGAAACAAACTCAGGGATCAGCGTCTTTTTTCAAGTCCAGACATTAAAAATGAGAATGTTTACAATAATTTACGTTATAATTACGCATTTTGCTTAATAACAATGCTTAACAGAGCGAGCAGCTCAGTCCCAAGCCTCTCTATCCTCTAAATAATCTGAGATTTTATAATACCCCTTTTTGCAAAGTTTGGCCTTTATATAGGTTTTATATCGTTTAATGGGTAAGTTTCTAATGTCCATGGGAAGCTTGTTGTAAAAGTGTATACACTGACCCATGAACGAGTTGCCTACTCTGTGGAGACGAGTGTGATGATAATTTATAACCTAGGATACAACAAAGGATGCTTTTGATAAAATTTTCTGTTCGGTAAGTATCTCTTTCTTGATGTGCTATACAAAATTTCCAACGGGGACATTTTTACGAATTTTGACGCTGGTTTTATGAAAATAATCATTAATAAATATTAACGAAGCCCTAGGGCAAGTGATGCCACCAAACGGCACTTGAAACCCTCAAACGCTGTTACATCTGATCGAGTCTGTGCTCGAAACCAGTCGACTTAGAATAAAAATAAACAAAGTTCGGATACACCTGTTGGTCAATTATCCCAGGGCACAAAAACTCGCTCCCTGTTTAATATAAGGACGGTTACTACGGTTTCGAGCTCGATTACTGGGTGACGGTCGATTGGTTATCACTCGACGATAAAACTATTGTTAAATAATTATATATTTGTAGTTTTCTTTGATTAATTATTTATTTTTGGAAATGGGCGAAACTTTTAATGCATAAGGAACTATTTATATCAATTGTATTAAGTCATATATAATTACAAAATAAGGTTAGTAAGTGAAAAGATATGTATATTGTCATTTCAGTATAACAATAAACAATTTTATTGTATTTTTTGGCGGGACATTTTGATGAGTTATTGTGCCTACTTATTTGGACTTGATTCCGTCTCAGTTGATAATTAATATAGTATACATAGCGAAAGAGTGAGAGTATAAGTAAGACTCACACTCTCACTTTCTCCCCATGTTGCACTTACTAATAAATACTTTTTGATTATGTAAGGAATGAAACGTGATTTGTTTTGCGTATGTTTTTGTATTTTATCACTTTTATTCTTAAAACTTAACTCAATATTTATATTTTGACTACCTGATACTGTTATCACTTTATTTTATAATAAAATATGCTTAATGATCTTTGACTTATGACATAGATGTCAACCATTTTACATATAAAGATCAGACCATAAATTAATTGTTTTAGTTGTGTCTGATTTGATATTGTACGCATAGCCAGTGTAGATTGACTTCTGATCATACAATGCGAGATCAGCTGGAAATGTATAAAATAATGTATTACTGCGTGTAAACAGATCTTAATAATGAAAAAATGCGTAGGCAGAAGGAGTCTGTATTAAGACATTAATCTTTCTTCAACCGATAATCAAGTGATAAGAGCTGAACTAAAGTGATAACCAAATGAGTTTTCAATGGTATCATACCGAGTATTGTCAGGTCCTTTCACAGGTTGCTTTTCGACGATGAAGATCAGTGACTGGCACCAGATTTTTTTGTTAAAACTTTGTTTTTAATGGTTCATCCTTTTGTGTGGGTGTTAAGTTCGAAGTTTTTTGCGCAAGTTTAGTTAAAAGGAAAGTTTTTGAAGCGTAGTATAGCGAATTGATTTTTATCTGTATTTTGGCGTTTTAGGGGGTTTGAGACGAGGACATCAGTAGCCCGAAAGCCTGTAAACCAGTCTTGCTAACTGGTATTGTACTACTCAGTAACTACGTTCAGAAGGTCAGATAGGTAGGCATTCTATGTAAAATACTGGTATTCAACTGCATATTATGGTCAGACCAGAAGCCGGCTTCAACATATTTGGGAAATGATGTGTGTATCGGTCGTGGATTTTTGGATCAAAGCAAGGATTAATATAATTAGTAATTTCTGCGATCCCCAACCCGCCTTCCGAGCATGGGGATTCTGACAACCCCCCAAACCCAACCTGGGGGAGGCCTATCTCCAGCAGAGGTCCAATGCTGGACAAAAGCATTGGACAAGTCAAAGGCTGAAGAAGAACAACACATGTTTGAGCAAATAAATTTATCTCTATCTTTACTGGTCTCTATAACTATGAACAGACCGTCTCCCAGAACCAATAATTCAAAGACAGTGTAATTTTTAACCATTTTTGTTTTTTTTTTTAAATAGCACCACGCTATGAATTGCGATAAGCAGCGTAGCAGACGATCGCTCCATCACAGCGCCCACCCTATCGTAAAAATAACACAAACAATATCATCATCATCATCATCATTTCCGCTCCCGCATTCAGCGGTTTTCCGCGACCTTCACCAGGTTCTCCCACGCTGCGTCTTTCGGAACGTGATCGCCACTCGAGAACCCGTCGGCCTCATTGGGCATCGGTCCTACGGGCAATGTGCCCGGCCCATTGCCACTTAAGTGTTGCATTTCTTCGGGCTACGTCGGTTACTCTCGTTCTTCTGCGGTTCTCCTCATTTCTGACTAACCACGCAATGAAACTCCAAGCATAGCTGTCTCCATGGCCCTCTGAGTGACCGTGAGCTTTCTTATAAGGACCATTGACATACAAACAGTATGACATCTAACAAAACGCACTGATCCTGCGTGGTAGGTTACGACCCTCTCTGTCCCTGACAGAGGCGATAATTAGCAAATGACATCTCCCGCTCTGGGCGAACCCGAAGGGCGTATCAGACTTTTACTGACTAAAACCCACCCGTGTTTCTTCACTTGCCTGTGCAACGGCCAGGGCCACGGTTTCATATTTAACCAACCCGCAACCCTGACCCAGGAGGCATCGGTCTTCGTGGACCCCGTCTGTGCTGACATCTCTTTGAGGCGCGCGGCAACCGGGCGGCAAACTGCCTACTGCTCACCGCCCGCAGGCCCGCGCCTATGGTGGCTGGGCGTTCGGTGTCGACTCCCGGCCAGGCCGTCTCCTGCGATGGCTAGTGGCGTAAGAGCGCTGGGATTTCCGCTGCCTCACGCACTCCGCCTCCCCCTTTGCCAGTATCACTGCTTTACAGCATGACTACTTCCAATGAATTGACCTCAGAACGATTTCCATAATCAATACAAAACGTTTATTTCATAATTCATTTCAACACATAATCAAAGTAATCCATTATTAAAGTCTTTTAGCATCTATTGTGTTATGAACATAGACCAGAACAATTTAGCGCCCATATAACCTTATCAGAAACAACGTTTTATTATCGTATTTGGAACCCGATATAAGGCTTATCAGTCACGGAATAACCACTTTGCAAGAGCTTAAACGAATTAAGCATTTATTTACAAGAGGTTAAAGTTTCAAATCATTATGCAGAGATTTGAAATTTAATAAGCGAGCGATTTCCAACTTTCTTGTGGCGAGTTTAAAGTTGTAAATCAAATTGTGAGAGTTGAGTCGTTCCTTTGTTTCGAATTCTCACGGAAGATTGAGATTTTTTGTTTGATAGGGAAACCTAAAGCTTTTACAGAGAAATACTTAGGTATGGAAGTACTTCTGATATGTTTCCGTTTATTTTATCGGAATTAGACCGACATTTATAATGTGGAGACATCAATACAACAATAAATGAAAAAAAAAAAAACATTTATTGTACTCTTATGAATATATTATAATATAGCCGACCACTTAGGATTCGGTGGAGGCACGCGAAAAGGCTAATTGGCGACCCAGATTTGGTAAAAACAAAGGTCTTCAAAGCCTTGAGCATAGGCGTAGAGTAGTCAGCTTAATTTAGGTATTCTATAGGATGTATTTTGGAGAGTGTGCGGGGGAATTGCATGACTTAGGTAATTCCTCCATCTCCGTTCCATTATCAGTGACGACCCGTCGTATGGCGAGTATCCACCCTTACGTTGTGGACACCACTACGATCCGGATGAAGCATTTCACGCCTTTTATACCGAATACATCGAAGAACTGGAGCACTGTACTGCTTAGATATCGCCTTCGGGTTGTGGAGGTCAGACGGCAGTTAACGGAAAATATCGAAGTTTACCCAAAATCAGCAGTTAGACTGGTAAAGCGGACCCTAGACTCCAAAGCTGAAAGCTACGTATGCGACTGGGATTAACGTTGGGATGATGATGATGACATCGAAGGACTGGAGCAATTTGCCAGCGGTGATCATTCCGTTTGACTACAATTAAGTGCCTTCAAGGCTAGAGTCAAAAACTTCTTAATAAACTAGTGAGCTTTACCATCAACGGTTGCATCACTGCTTACCATCATGCGGGATTGCGGTCAAGCACAAGTTTATAATACAGTATGTTAAGAAAACCCTGTCCGACCCATAAGGATAATAAAGGTTAGGTAAACACATGACCAAATCTAATATAAAAATTTTAAATTATTTTTAATTTTACCTCTTTTTGCGAAATAGTATTTATTTTTTTAGGGGGATTTTTTTTTTAAGTTTAGCCCGGTTTTGTATCCATTAGTAGAATCAGTTATCGATACCCAACAACACCTTCACGGGTCGGACAGGGTTTTCTTAACATACTGTATATAATTTTGGCGTCCTCCGTGGCGCAGCGGTTAACACGCCTGCATGCGACGTGGAGGCCCCGATCCCCGACCAGGTCAATATGGAAAAACGATCTATTCCTGATTGGCTTGAGTCTTGGATGTTTTTTTTTTTATATCCCGCCTGATGTTAAGCAGTGATGCAATCGTTGATGGTAAAGCGTGCTAGTTTAATAAGCCCATTCACTCAAATAATTGAGTGAATAGGAAGGAAGACGGCAGTTAAGCGAGGTGATGCAATGTTTATCCCAGAGGGAGATTGATCTGGAGGCCCTCTACGACCAAACTCCTGACACAATAACATTTGGCGCATCGTACCCGGTACACATCGCAATACAACTGCTCAGACCCGTCCTCCGTACGACTTCACCAGAGATCGTGCCGGAACACGACGAACCGCTTGGCGGCAAGATTTTGTCTGGTGGGTGATAACTTCTGCCGGCAGCTATGGCCTACCACTGACAAAAAGTATATAAGTTAATCTATGTATATATGTATCTATTATAAATATAGTATAGTTAGTTAGTATCCCATAACACAAATCTCGAACTTACTTTGGGGCTAGCTCAGTCTGTGTGATTTGTCCGTATATTTATTTATTTATAATATTTAAGGGTGTGAAACTTTCAAATGGGTAAATCTAAAGCAGTGATGGTCCATTAGGAACAAACAATTGCAGCGTACGAGTTGTAGATCGTCGATACAAGCATACAGAATATATAACAATAAATTCTAAAAGATTTTACATTTAAAAGTGGGTGTAGATATTATTGAACTTTGTTTAATACTTGCCGTAATACAAGTTTGGAGATAATATATTAATGTGCTATCCAACAAGTTTGGAGTTTGATCGGTTATGAGAAGCGTAAAACGGATACGAGTATTGTAGACACATTTAAGGAAACTTACAGCTAGCATATATATAGGTAAAAGGCAGATACTCAAAGAAGGCCAATTAAATGTTTCCACAGACAATATTAGGTTAACACAAGGAATAGTAGCAGGTACACCACAGGACAGGAATCGACAGCCTCCGTGGCATAGCGGTGGCGAACGCGGCCGTAGCGCAAGGAGGCGCGGGTTCGATCCCCGTGCAGTGCAAATATTTGTATGCATGAATATGAATATTTGCACTGGTCTGGTCGTGCCTCGGAAAGAACGCATACGGACACCTAATGGCAGTCGTTACGGATTGTTGGAGCCCTCAGAAGTCCTACAATTGGTCTGACTGCAATGCTTGGCTATCGCCTTCGGATTGTGAAGGTCAGACGGCAGTCGCTTCACGGAAAATATCGATGTTTAGCTAAAAATTAGCAGTTAGACTGGTAAAGCGGACCCTAGACTCCAAAGCTGAAAAGCTTCGGATACGACTGGGATTAACGCTGAGATGAAGACACCACAGGACAGGAAAGTGAAATAAAATAAGTAAGCACTCGGAGAAAATTTAGTAAAGGCTGAATAGGTTTTAGTGATTTTCAAAGAAAATATCAAAGAGATTTTTTTTAGTTTGGTGGAGAATAATTCCAGACCATCAACCGTCTACCATAACAAGTTTTATGCTCTTCTAGATCTTATCATATTTTTGAGTTCTTCGTCACCGTCATTACAGTAGTCTACACTTAAATCTCACTAGCATACTCCGTTTATTTCCTTTACTTTCAGCCATCATTACCCTAATTGCATATTACACTATTAATCAAAACCTGACACATTTTGAAAGACATTGCTAATTCATTGCTTTAAATGTTAAGAAAAAATACTGCTAAACTTCATAAATAACGCAATAATAATAATAATAATTTATTTCGGACAGTAGGTATCCATATTCGGTTAGTACTACAAAGATCTTAAGCCTATGTTAGTAGTAATAAAAACTAAGACAATGAGCAATGAATGTTGTTTAACTGTCAAAATGAAAGCTATTTTTACTGTAAGGGTTTTTTTTTTTTGAAAAATCTGTGTTCACCTTAAGCTTGGGACTGAGCTGCACGCTCTGCTAAGCATTGTTATTAAGTAATATGCATAATTATGCTACAATTATGACATTTTAAACACTGTTTTTTTTTTTAAATCATGTAATTTATTATAAACATTTTCATTTTAATGTCTGGACTTGAAAAAAGACGATGATCCCTGAGTTTGTTTTGGTTTTTTCTTCTCAGTTAGGAAATGCCGGCTCCATCCAGTTTAAAAAAAAATGACGTGTAAAAGTTATCAGTGATCCTACTTGCTTAACAAACGATTTCATTTCATTTCAACGACTTTAATCCTCTAATTACTAATATTATAAATCGGAAAGTGAATTTGTGTGTTTGTACCTCTTTCACGCCGTAACTACCGAACCGATATCTTTGAAATTTTGCAGACGTAAAGTAAGAAGTCCGTATTAAATAATAGTATACTTTTTATCGCGGAAAAATTTGATATTCCCGAGGGAAAACAAAAATATTTTTTGCTTCATACCAGTTCGGTTATAGATGGCGCTGTGTGTCGTTTAAAACAAGGTTATATATTGCAAACGCATATACGCATATGCACATGTCAACTAAGTAGTAAGTCGTGGTGGCCTAGTGGTTAAAACGCCAGCCTCTCAAGTATGAGTGCGCGGGTTCGATTCCAGGTCAGGCAAGTACACCAATGTAACTTTTCTAAAGTTATATGTACTTACTTTCTAAGTATATCTTGGAAACCAACGGCTGAAGGTGAAGGAAAACATCTTGAGGAAACCTGGACTTTATAAGTCTGAAATCGCCAACCCGCATTGAGCAAGCGTGGTGATTACGCTCAATCCTTCTCTGTATGAGAGGAGACCTGTGCCCAGCAGTGGGACGATAAAAAGGTTGTCGATGATGATGATGATGACATATCAGCTTAGAAGCGATACGATAATTATTAATCCCCGAAAATGAGGAATCTAAAATAAACAAAATAAATGTATACGGACAAATCACACAGATTGAGCTAGCCCCAAAGTAAGTTCGAGATTTGTGTTATGGGATACTAACTCAACGATACTATATTTATAATAGATACATATATAGATAAACATCAAAGACCCAGGCCAATCAGGAAAAGATCGTTTTCCATCATGACTTGGCCAGAAATCGAACCCGGGGCCTCCACGTCGCAGGCAGGCGTGTTGACCGCTGCGCCACGGAGGTCGAAGCGCGATATAACTGAATACCACGCGGACTAAGCCGCGGATGGAAAGCTAGTCTCAAATAAAGTCATAAAATACCACATATTTTGTAAAGAAATTGAAGGTGTGTGGTGTTTACATAGGAAATTGCTCGTGCATTCTACTGCTCAGGCCAAGCGCGGCCCACGCGAATTCTTCGAATCACTAGTGGGCGATAGGCTTCTTAACTGCATATTTTAACGGTGTTTCTTGGTATTACTACTTTCTTTATATTAGAACCCTCCGTGGGATTTGCAGAAATATTTGCGATAATTTAAGACCGACTTTGTTGGATTTTCATTAGCTTCTAGCTAGGCATGTTCATAAAGAAAAATATATCTATATTATTGTCGAACAATTTATCTATGCTAATATATAAAGCTGAAGAGTTTGTTTGTTTGAACGCGATAATCTCTGGAACAACTGGTCCGATTTGAAAAATTCTTTTTGCGTTGAATAGCCCATTAATCCAGGAAGGCTTTAGGCTATAACTTTACGCTGGGACCAATAGGAGCGGAGCATATAAAAAAATGCAAACGAAGTGGTTGGCCATAACATCGGCCGCCGGCAGAAGTTACCACCCACCAGACAAAGCCTTGCCGCCAAGCGATTTGTCGTGTTCCGGCATGATGTCTGAGCAGTTGTGTTGCGATGTGTGCCGGGTACGATGCGCCTAATGTTGTTGTGTTGGGAGTTTGGTCGTGGAGGGTCTTCAGATCAATCTCCCTTTGGCGCAGCATCGTTGGTCGTGTTGTTGGGTTGATCAACTGCCGTCATCCTTCCTATTCGCTCAGTTTTTCTGAGTGAATAGGCTCTTAATAAACTAGCGCGCTTTACCATCAACGATCGTATCACTGCTTATCATCAGGTGGGATTGCGGTCAAGCGCTAGTTTATAATTAATAAAAAAAAAACTTACATAATATCTGTTGTTTGACAGCCTCCGTGGCGTAACGGCAACGAACGCGGCTACTGTGCAAAGAAGAGTGGAGTCGTTCGCCGCGCAGCAGTGCAAATATTTGTATGCATATGAATATTTGCACTGATCTGATCGTACCTTAGAAAGCACGTTAAGCCGTTGGTCCCCGTTGCCATACGAACATCTAGTGGCAGTCGTTACGGGTTGTTGGAGCGCTCAAAAGTCCAACAATCGGTCTAACTGTAATGCTTCGATATCGCCTTCAGGTTGTGGAGGCCAGACGGCAGTCGCTTCATAGAAAATATCGTAGTTTAGCCAAAATGAGCAGTTAGACTGGTGAAGCGGACCTCAGACTACAAAGCTGAAAAAGGATTAACTCTGAGATGATGATAATGACTACTATACTGTTAAATCCTGGTAATCGTACACAATATTATAAATGCGAAAGTCTGTGTGCACGGATGGACGTTTATTACTCTCCCATGTATAAACTACTGCATGGATTTGGCTGAAATTTAACACACCGGTACCTACTCGTAGTTTATTAGCAGAATTAGCACATCGGATACTTTTTAGGGTTCCGTAGCCAAATGGAAAAAAAGGGTACCCTTATAGATTTGTCATCTCTGTCTGTCCGTCCGTATGTCACAGCCATTTTTTTCCGAAACTATAAGAGCTATACTATTGAAACTTGGTAGGTAGATGTATTTTGTGAACCGCATTGAGATTTTGATGCAAAAATAAAACAATATTAATAAATATTGGGGGAAAAAACTGAGTTTCAGTTCTAAGTATTTCATACGTGTGGGATAGCTATCGATAGGTCTTTAAACATGATATCGAGGTTTCTAAAATATTTTTTTTCTAAACCGAATAGTTTGCGTGACAAACGCTTCCAAAGTGGAAAAAAGTTGGTCCCCCCTCTAACTTCTAAAATAAGAAAATAAAAAAAAAAAAACATATGATGTACCTTACTATAAAAACTACCAACGAAAATTGTTTTGAACCAGATCGTAAACCGCTTATTACCGCGTAATCTTTCATACAAATAACTTAAAACCTTTAATTTCATAAATCAATGGTACGGAACCCTTTTGCGTGAGTCCGACACGCACTTGGCCGATTTTTTTATTCCAATATTCCCCGAGAATTGAAACTTATGTGGGTGTTATCGTGGAACGCTGCTGGTATAACCATAAAGCTTTGTAAGTCCCGCAGCTAGCGCACGTGCGTTCCCTCTGTGAGTGAAAGTGGGCCGTAATCCCACACACGTGCACAGTTCGAGTTGATACATGTCACATCTCATCATTTTTATTTTGTACCTTGAATATCGGCGTATCCTCAAGGTATTATCCATCAATGGAAAGCGCCAACCTTTTTTCCCGGATGGTAAATCATCAAATGACCTCTCCCGCTCTGAAGAGAGGAAAGGCGCGTCAGACTTTTACTGACTAAAATCCACGCGTGTTCCTTCACTTTCCTGTGTGCCAGGGCCACGGTATCGTAACGATGTGCTGATATTTCTTGCGGAGCGCGTGAAACTGCTCACTGCTCACAAGCCCATGCCTACTGTGGCCGGGAGTTCGATGTTGTCTCCTGACCAGGGCTTTTCCTGCAGTGGCTAGTGGCGTGAGGGCGTTGAGATTCTTGCTCAGTCATATCCCCCGACCCCTTCTTTGAAGTACCTCCACCTCTACCTGACTTCTAACTAAGCTACAACTCAGTTTCCTCACATTGTACTACTTATTATGTACGAGTACTGGTGATCCAATAGAAACAGCCCAGACTGATATTGTGTATTATATAATTGGGCACTTTTCATTCTGTAAATTATCTCATCACTGCTATTCCCAAAATAATGACGGAAGACATCGTTTGGAAACTAGCATATCCAAGACCAAAAAAAATTGATGCCATATGATATGTGTATCTACTATTCCTGAAGACTCCTGTCTTTCTTCTGTGGATATAGTATAGGCTCGTTATTATATTAAGATATTCCTATCTATTTGAATCGAAGCAGAAGTAATACTTTATTAGCCAAGAATACCTTGCGGATGTTATACATATCTTCGGACTAATAATATGGAGCGTATCATTTTCCACTCATCCGTAAATATATCACTATCTGAATTGGCTTTTACGAACGTAAACACTTCTGGCTTAGCACTTAGCTGGAGCTGAGTTATTAGTAGGATGATCGATGTATGTACTACTAAAGTAGACTCTTACATCTAACAGGCAATTGAGATGTTCTATTGCAAATTCCAGAAATTAATCATAAGAGGTTGTTGGGCGTAGGAAAATGTAGAATCTATTAAGATTCTTGAGCAGATTTTAGGTTCCAAATCATATAGGCTCTTGAACCATTCAAAAAACTTTGAAGGAAAATATCGTAAAGAAACCGTAAATACGAAGACATCTTCCAATCCCAAATCGATAGTGGAAACATTATAGGTTTATTAAGTGCTTCAAAATCTACAAGTGATGCATAAGTAGGTTCACTCTTTTTAAGAAATATGAGAAATATAAAGATTATACACGGGTTCCAATGAATAGATTAGTTAAAATGTGAACTTTGCCATTAGAATAAATAAATCTGGGTATAAGAAGATTGCTGATTCTGCTACAAGTAACTATGTAGATAATCCTTGTTTTGATAAAGCTAAACTAAAAGTGAAATTTAATTAGATTGATTTTTAATTGATATACTATGCACGGGAGGTCGTGTAACTATACATTTGATTAAAGCTCTTGTAGTTTTTGAAACAGCTTCAAATAATATGTATATCTATGTGTTTTTTTTTTTCATTTATTTTATTTCCTCAGGGGTTTAAATTTGATTACCTTGGCTTGGGTAGTTTTTAAGTTCGTTTAATACTTTCGCTTTTTGCCACTTACTTAAGCTTTAATTTGATTTCACTGATATTGACATGGCAAAGTATTGTACTATATGAATTCGTGAAGGATACGTAAAAAAAGTGAAAAAATAATAATTTTATTTACAGAAAAAAAAAAAACACACACACAACTGACTTCCAAAACACACTACAAAGTGAAAAAGTTGGAAGTCGGTTCGGTCTTTTTTAATCCCTAAATTTGATATTCCCGAGGGAAAACAAAAATATTTTTGCTTCATACCAGTTCGGTTATAGATGGCGCTGTGTGTCGTTTAAAACAAGGTTATATATTGCAAACGCATATACGCATATGCACATGTCAACTAAGTAGTAAGTCGTGGTGGCCTAGTGGTTAAAACGCCAGCCTCTCAAGTATGAGTGCGCGGGTTCGATTACAGGTCAGGCAAGTACACCAATGTAACTTTTCTAAAGTTATATGAACTTTCTAAGTATATCTTGGACACCAACGACTGAAGGTGAAGGAAAACATCTTGAGGAAACCTGGACTTTATAAGTCTGAAATCGCCAACCCGCATTGAGCAAGCGTGGTGATTACGCTCAATCCTTCTCTGTATGAGAGGAGACCTGTGTCCAGCAGTGGGACGATACAAAGGTTGTCGATGATGATGATGATGACATATCAGCTTAGAAGCGATACGATAATTATTAATCCCCGAAAATGAGGAATCTAAAATAAACAAAATAAATGTATACGGACAAATCACACAGATTGAGCTAGCCCCAAAGTAAGTTCGAGATTTGTGTTATGGGATACTAACTCAACGATACTATATTTATAATAGATACATATACAGATAAACATCCAAGACCCAGGCCAATTAGGAAAAGATCGTTTTCCATCATGACCTGGCCAGGAATCGAACCCGGGGCCTCCACGTCGCAGGCAGGCGTGTTGACCGCTGCGCCACGGAGGTCGAAGCGCGATATAACTGAATACCACGCGGACTAAGCCGCGGATGGAAAGCTAGTCTCAAATAAAGTCATAAAATACCACATATTTTCTAAAGAAATTGAAGGTGTGTGGTGTTTACATAGGAAATTGCTCGTGCATTCTACTGCTCAGGCCAAGCGCGGCCCACGCGAATTCTTCGAATCACTAGTGGGCGATAGGCTTCTTAACTGCATATTTTAACGGTGTTTCTTGGTATTACTACTTTCTTTATATTAGAACCCTCCGTGGGATTTGCAGAAATATTTGCGATAATTTAAGACCGACTTTGTTGGATTTTCATTAGCTTCTAGCTAGGCAATGCCTAGCTAGAAGGTAGGAAGGTATCGTGTTGTTGGGTTGATCAACTGCCGTCATCCTTCCTATTCGCTCAGTTTTTCTGAGTGAATAGGCTCTTAATAAACTAGCGCGCTTTACCATCAACGATCGTATCACTGCTTATCATCAGGTGGGATTGCGGTCAAGCGCTAGTTTATAATTAATAAAAAAAAACTTACATAATATCTGTTGTTTGACAGCCTCCGTGGCGTAACGGCAACGAACGCGGCTACTGTGCAAAGAAGAGTGGATTCGTTCGCCGCGCAGCAGTGCAAATATTTGTATGCATATGAATATTTGCACTGATCTGATCGTACCTTAGAAAGCACGTTAAGCCGTTGGTCCCCGTTGCCATACGAACATCTAGTGGCAGTCGTTACGGGTTGTTGGAGCGCTCAAAAGTCCAACAATCGGTCTAACTGTAATGCTTCGATATCGCCTTCAGGTTGTGGAGGCTAGACGGCAGTCGCTTCATAGAAAATATCGTAGTTTAGCCAAAATGAGCAGTTAGACTGGTGAAGCGGACCCCAGACTACAAAGCTGAAAAAGGATTAACTCTGAGATGATGATAATGACTACTATACTGTTAAATCCTGGTAATCGTACACAATATTATAAATGCGAAAGTCTGTGTGCACGGATGGACGTTTATTACTCTCCCATGTATAAACTACTGCATGGATTTGGCTGAAATTTAACACACCGGTACCTACTCGTAGTTTATTAGCAGAATTAGCACATCGGATACTTTTTAGGGTTCCGTAGCCAAATGGAAAAAAAGGGTACCCTTATAGATTTGTCATCTCTGTCTGTCCGTCCGTATGTCACAGCCATTTTTTTCCGAAACTATAAGAGCTATACTATTGAAACTTGGTAGGTAGATGTATTTTGTGAACCGCATTGAGATTTTGATGCAAAAATAAAACAATATTAATAAATATTGGGGGAAAAAACTGAGTTTCAGTTCTAAGTATTTCATACGTGTGGGATATCTATCGATAGGTCTTTAAACATGATATCGAGGTTTCTAAAATATTTTTTTTCTAAACCGAATAGTTTGCGTGACAAACGCTTCCAAAGTGGAAAAAAGTTGGTCCCCCCTCTAACTTCTAAAATAAGAAAATAAAAAAAAAAAACATATGATGTACCTTACTATAAAAACTACCAACGAAAATTGTTTTGAACCAGATCGTAAACCGCTTATTACCGCGTAATCTTTCATACAAATAACTTAAAACCTTTAATTTCATAAATTAATGGTACGGAACCCTTTTGCGTGAGTCCGACACGCACTTGGCCGATTTTTTTATTCCAATATTCCCCGAGAATTGAAACTTATGTGGGTGTTATCGTGGAACGCTGCTGGTATAACCATAAAGCTTTGTAAGTCCCGCAGCTAGCGCACGTGCGTTCCCTCTGTGAGTGAAAGTGGGCCGTAATCCCACACACGTGCACAGTTCGAGTTGATACATGTCACATCTCATCATTTTTATTTTGTACCTTGAATATCGGCGTATCCTCAAGGTATTATCCATCAATGGAAAGCGCCAACCTTTTTTCCCGGATGGTAAATCATCAAATGACCTCTCCCGCTCTGAAGAGAGGAAAGGCGCGTCAGACTTTTACTGACTAAAATCCACGCGTGTTCCTTCACTTTCCTGTGTGCCAGGGCCACGGTATCGTAACGATGTGCTGACATTTCTTGCGGAGCGCGTGAAACTGCTCACTGCTCACAAGCCCATCCCTACTGTGGCCGGGAGTTCGATGTTGTCTCCTGACCAGGGCTTTTCCTGCAGTGGCTAGTGGCGTGAGGGCGTTGAGATTCTTGCTCAGTCATATCCCCCGACCCCTTCTTTGAAGTACCTCCACCTCTACCTGACTTCTAACTAAGCTACAACTCAGTTTCCTCACAATGTACTACTTATTATGTACGAGTACTGGTGATCCAATAGAAACAGCCCAGACTGATATTGTGTATTATATAATTGGGCACTTTTCATTCTGTAAATTATCTCATCACTGCTATTCCCAAAATAATGACGGAAGACATCGTTTGGAAACTAGCATATCCAAGACCAAAAAAAATTGATGCCATATGATATGTGTATCTACTATTCCTGAAGACTCCTGTCTTTCTTCTGTGGATATAGTATAGGCTCGTTATTATATTAAGATATTCCTATCTATTTGAATCGAAGCAGAAGTAATACTTTATTAGCCAAGAATACCTTGCGGATGTTATACATATCTTCGGACTAATAATATGGAGCGTATCATTTTCCACTCATCCGTAAATATATCACTATCTGAATTGGCTTTTACGAACGTAAACACTTCTGGCTTAGCACTTAGCTGGAGCTGAGTTATTAGTAGGATGATCGATGTATGTACTACTAAAGTAGACTCTTACATCTAACAGGCAATTGAGATGTTCTATTGCAAATTCCAGAAATTAATCATAAGAGGTTGTTGGGCGTAGGAAAATGTAGAATCTATTAAGATTCTTGAGCAGATTTTAGGTTCCAAATCATATAGGCTCTTGAACCATT
Source organism: Sesamia inferens (assembly GCA_037179545.1). NCBI lineage: Eukaryota > Metazoa > Arthropoda > Insecta > Lepidoptera > Noctuidae > Sesamia > Sesamia inferens. The sequence goes on from CM073949.1 coordinate 10,261,606, forward strand.
CAAAAAACTTTGAAGGAAAATATCGTAAAGAAACCGTAAATACGAAGACATCTTCCAATCCCAAATCGATAGTGGAAACATTATAGGTTTATTAAGTGCTTCAAAATCTACAGGTGATGCATAAGTAGGTTCACTCTTTTTAAGAAATATGAGAAATATAAAGATTATACACGGGTTCCAATGAATAGATTAGTTAAAATGTGAACTTTGCCATTAGAATAAATAAATCTGGGTATAAGAAGATTGCTGATTCTGCTACAAGTAACTATGTAGATAATCCTTGTTTTGATAAAGCTAAACTAAAAGTGAAATTTAATTAGATTGATTTTTAATTGATACACTATGCACGGGAGGTCGTGTAACTATACATTTGATTAAAGCTCTTGTAGTTTTTGAAACAGCTTCAAATAATATGTATATCTATGTGTTTTTTTTTTTTCATTTATTTTATTTCCTCAGGGGTTTAAATTTGATTACCTTGGCTTGGGTAGTTTTTAAGTTCGTTTAATACTTTCGCTTTTTGCCACTTACTTAAGCTTTAATTTGATTTCACTGATATTGACATGGCAAAGTATTGTACAATATGAATTCGTGAAGAATAGGTAAAAAAAGAGAAAAAATAATAATTTTATTAACAGAAAAAAAAACACACACACAACTGACTTCCAAAACACACTACAAAGTGAAAAAGTTGGAAGTCAGTTCGGTCTTTTTTAATCCCTAAAGAAAATAAATATTCTAGCTCAAGTTAACCCAGTCCAAACCATGTACATGTTAAAACACAACCTATTAAATACAATACCATCATTCGGTATTCGTATGTCGTTTGCTTACGGATTTCGGAGACCGTTAGAGATCGCGCGTCGGTCTGGTCCGCCCACGACATCCCATTGCCTCGTCCAGAGTGAATGTGCGATGATTAGGGCGACAGCGGGCGCGATAGCGGGCAAATGTCAAACATCTGTAGCCAATTACATTTATTTAATAATATTACATTTAATAAATATATGTATACAAAATATGTTGTGTTGCTCTGATTGCTCGTGATATCACTTCTTCATTTTTTTTTTCAAGGCGAGATTAAACCTCGACTCTTGATCAAGGCCTCTGTGGAATAAATACCATAAGTTTACCAATGACTCGTGTAACAAAGAAAAAAGAAATTCTTTGATAATTTTATTTCACAACAATGGCGGATATCGCCAATGACAGTTGAAAAAGACGGCCGCGTGAACCGTCTATGTGGGAGGTTTGGGACAAAGTCATGATGTGGCCACTATGCTGCGATATTTCAATGTTCTTTATGAATTATTTACTGAATGCACTTTTTACTACACAAATCATACGCTTTTATTCAGCAAACGACACTATAAATAATTTTAAAATTCCAATGAAAAATGCGCGTGACCCTCATCTTAGCTTTCCCGTCAAAACTCCCCCGTGACATCACACCAGGCTGTATCTGAATACTGGCGGTGCAAAATTTACTTTTAAATGTCAAAGTATTTTTTTACTGAGACAGCAGCCTTTTGGCCTCGATAGATACTTTCTGATTTTTGTTACTTTTTTATATATAACTTGTTTTTATTTTCAATTGTTTAACTTAGTTTACGTGCGAGTCACAATAAATATTTCTTCCTTTTCTTTCAATTCACAGCGACAATATATGTTAAAAAATTGCCAAAATCTTTCGAAATTACAGATAAATTAAGTAGGTAAGTAAGAAGAAGAAGTAAGTAATTAAGATAAGTTAAGTGATCAGATTGTTGAATTACAAGTTTTACGTAACAAATTTTGGTACATTTAAAACGGTACCGAACTTTATTATTCCTCATACAAAATAACCAATCATTCCTTTTTGCCTCACTACGAGTACAATTCATTCACAGGTATTTTCTCTCTGATTTTGCGTCACTGTCCAAGTCACAGTGACCTGTATTCTCATTCCAATTAGGTTGCTATTAGATTACTGGCATTGACAATAAAGTCTAAGTTATTGTAGTCGTTATTCTTGTTGCAATAACATTGCTTTTTGGCTGCCGCTAGAAGAGGTAAATAACTGAGAACGGACTGTGTGTTTACCGGGTTTGACAGTTTTGTCAGGATTCCTTCACTCAGCTGTATCTGCAGCGATAAATTGATATACCTAAATGCTTCTTTTGGTGGCTGAACTACTTTTGGAGAAGCCAGTGGTGAGTGGTCTTAGAGAGTATTAGGGTTAATTTACGTTGCTGATGAATGATAACTAGATATAAGCTTATTACTGTAGGAATTACTAATATGACTAAATACGAGATAATTCTCCAGAAGATGCGCTACCTGTGCGTATGTATGTGTTTCTAGTTTGAGCGTTGAAGTCTTGACATAAAGTCATTAAAAATTGTATAAAAATCGCTTCTGTTCCATTCTACAGAAATAAAAAATGGAGTCTTAGTGTGTTACTTCGCCTTTCCGCCCGCTTATGGTTCTCACTTTAAACGCCGCCTCATAGCTTTCGGGTCAGGCAGTGAAAAAGACGGCTCTTGCAAAACGTTGATCGTTTCTTTTTTATTACTTCGTTATGTAATTTTGGTCCGTAGAGGTGAGATTTGAATCTTTAGTTTTTTGGTTAAAATAATGCAGATAGGCCACCTACCTACTACAGTACAAAGGTTAACTGCTTACTGTATTGTCGGATTATAAATAAATTTTATTCACAAAAAAAAAAATATTACATAATATTTACTGTAAATATTTCTTCAACTCTCAATCAGTAGGTAACCATAAAAAACAATAGCCAGAATTTAAAAAAACGAAGTTTTCGCTTGGATTTATTACCATGGGTAAGAATTTGTTTTACAAAATGACGGTAATAACCCAAAATTTTATGTAGCCGCACCCGCCACATTCCACGCGCTTCTGGCGGAAACGCCTTTCGTTCCCGCCCGGTCAATAAGGAAGCTTCGACAACATTCTAAAAGCTTCCTTTAAAAATATATGACGTGTGCCCCTACTTTTGATTTGAGTCATCTGATATGTTGCCCTGGGTACTTACCTACCGAAAATGTATTAAATTTAACTTGGGTTTATCTTCGCTAAAAATTCTAATTATATAACGTGCATTATCTGGATGTTAAACAGTTGAATAGATATCAATTACCAATAAGTACACTTATATTATCATCAAAAGTTTTTGCGTGAGTGGTCTGGTGGTGCGAAATGCCACCAGACCATTGAATTCGGTGGAGAGGCGTGCGAAGAGGCTAACTATCGACACAGATTTGATTCATGACGGTCTCCAAAGCCTGGAAGCATAGGCGATATATAACAGTAGCCAGTATATCGGTATTGTATAGGATGCAATTTGGAGAGGGTGCGCGGGAATTGCAAGACTTAATTCCACTATCTCCGTTTCATCATCGTATAGTGAGTATCCACCCTTACGTTGTTGACACCATCGTCCGAACGAAGCGTTTTGCCTCATCCTTTATACCGCGTAAGAAACTGGAACAATTTACCAGCGGCGGTGTTTCCACCTGACTGCTATTTAACTGTCTTCAAGGGCTAGAGTGAACGTTACCATCACTGCGTACCATCAATTATATAAAACAATTAAAATCAAAGCAAAGTCATTTATAAGCATAGACAAGGTAGGTAATTTCATACATGTTATAAATTTCATATAAAAAAGAGGAGACAGTATTGCAGATGCAGACCATCAAACAATTCGTCCGCATCGCTTTTAACAAGAAAAGTGCTCAATAGGGTGGCAGCATTGACGCGTTGTAAAGCGATGCTAATTCTTTGGCAATATGCCAGCTCTCAAGAAAAAGAATTGATTCAAAAATGCCTGCCTCTTCTTAGCTACTCTTTTAAAACATTTATTAAAGAGACAATTTTATTAAAAATAAGGAGCTCTGGTTATTTTCAATATGTTTTAATCAAGCGATCTCTTCGTCCAAGAGATGAGAATATTTTCGACGAGCCTTTAGGGAAATCAGCCATCAGATTTTGCAAAAATCTCACCATGATCGGGGTGTAGTGTAGTCTTGAAGTGAATTGTCTTTCAACCTGATGCACAATTAATCTGATTTCACCAAGTGTTCACATGGAGATTTTTTTCGAAATAGTATCTTAGGTTGTGTCCAGAAGCGCTCTTTAATTAGCATGATCAACCTGAAATTTTACCGCTGCTAAATACATTTCTCTGACTTCTCTTCCTTCATTTCTCTTCATTTCTCTTCCTTCACAACTGATACATGTCTCCTCTCCGTGAGTTCGACCTCGCGAGCCCAGCTCTGTTTCGTATATGTGACATATATTTATTATTTATTTAATTACATATTCTTTATTGTACACCAATCAAAAATCGAGCAAAAACATTCCACACAAAAGACATATAATGGGCGGCCTTATCGCTAATGCGATCTCTTCCAGGCAAGCAAACAATGGACAGATTCTCCTGAACCATAAATGGGACTGTCGTTGGTGCAAATATTATTAATACGATATACTAAGGTAGATACACAAATATATACATATACATAAATAAATACATTGATACTGAACATAACAAATAAACAGATAAATTAGCAAAAAGTGATTGTTGAACATGATTATAATGACAAGTAGTGTTCCCTCTCAAGTCTCTTGAATTCCTGTAACGACTGCGCACGTTTTATTTCAATTGGCAATGCATTCCACAAACGAGGGGCCTGAACAGTGAAAGATTTATCAAGGAACGCCCTCAAACACCCCAATTAGAATATTATGTTGTAATCATAATACAGACACAAAATTTTTAATTTAACATCTATATACATTATTATTTATTAAACTAGTTATACCATTTCTAGGAGAACGACGACCTTAACGTTCTTGGAATAAGGTTTTTTTTTTCTTTATTCTGTAATAAATGATTAAATTTGTATTGAATGCAAGTAAAACTCCTCCTCCTCGCTCCTCAAATGATGAAATGAAATGAAATCTTCCACCAAATGATCTGATAATAAATGTAGAAATGTATACGCAATATGTTCTTTTTGAGAATAGTGGTCATAATATAACATACATAAAATCTGCCTGGATTAGAACTCGAACTGCCCTGTCCCTGTTTTCTATTTTCTTGTCAATTAACAGCTTTGCAGATCAGATATCAATCTAATAAGCTATTAAATTGGTTTCCTATAGAACCTGCAATATGTAGGCTAATTTGAATACACTTACAATAACCACATAGATGTTCCAGAAAACGAAGCTATTACACTTTCTAGCACCTACTTTTTCACTTTACATATTATAAGGTATTTAGATGCAACTCCTTATAAGTTAGAAATAATTAGGCTGGTCACCACAAATGTTAGTCATAAATTGGTTTGGTCCAATAGTTGGAGAATGCTGTTTGTTGGGAAATAAGTAAGGATTGGTCGTTTATTTTTATTGTGCATTTTTTCGTGTGATTGCATTGTGGGTAAGAAATCAAAAGAAATTGGTTGAATAATAAATGAATCATTTGTAGGAATATAGCATGTTTTCTGGAGAACAGTCATTAGCATGACTAAAATCCTACCAGTCACAGGTTCCGTGATTTTCTATGCCTCTGAAAGACGGGACTACGCATTGAAGCTTAATGATATCAAAAATAAATTTCAGAAGCATTTTTAACCAATGACTAAGCCAATAATGATGCAGATGTTAAACCTTTAAAACATATTGTATTCAATAAAACTTTTAGCATAATTTTATAATTTTAGAACATTAATTCTATGATATATTGTTTTTAAAAGTTAAAGTGATTATCAAATTGACAGAAAGTTATAATTTATTGCTAATAAATCAATTTCGCCCACGATTTAGTTTTATGGGGTCACATAATATTGTAAAATGCAGATTATGGGTGTTGTTACAGACGTTCTTGGTTTAATGGCATAAATAACAAATATTTGGAAGATGTTTTTTATGGCGTCGTCGTAATATTATAACAAGAGGGCCACGAGTCGATTAAAGGTGAAGCTACCCCTGACGTGGTCTGTTAAAGGATTGGAGACCAACTTCATCATCATCAGCATATAGCAGTCCATTGCTGGACATAGGGTGTTGTGATGTGTGCGTGTCGGGAGTTTGATTATGGAGGGTCTCCAGACCAATCTTCCTCTGGCGCAGCATCGTTGGTCGTGTTGTTGTGTTTAACATTGCATCACCTCGCTCAACTGCCATCTTCCTTCCTATACACTAAGATTTTTTTTTTTTTAGTGAACAGACTCTTAAAAAACCAGCGTATTTTACCATCAACGATTGCTTCACCGTTTACCTTCAGGCGGGATTGTGGTCAAGCACTAATTTAAAATTATATTACAAAAATCATTAGAATGATTTTTGTACGTCTAGGCTTTTAATGCACTTTTCTTATAACGCAAAACTCTGCAACCGTTCCCACCAGGGCAAAGAGAAGAGTCGAAGCTTCTTCTTCTTTGTGTTCTTTCTCCGGAATTAGCTTACTGATACGTTATATGAATTCATATAATTTACTTTTTAACATTACATAAATATGTAAGCTGTCACCCCCTTAATGCCTGGGTCTTTTATTTAAGTAAAAAGTTTTTAGTTAATTACATTTTCATTTAAATATATCTATATTAGGGTGGAGCACGAATGTATGGCGAAATTTTTTTTTATTATTTTGATTTCTAAGTGGAGGGGTTTTATGCCTTATGTAAAAACATAAACATATGCCAATTTTAGTGATTATTGAAAATAGCATTTTACCTCCGAATCGCCTCTAAAATTTCGAAATTCTTGAAAAACTGACTTCTTCGTTCAAATCTATATTTAGTGGAAATTAAGGAAAAATGAATGTGAAATAATACACAAAGCAATAATCAGACAAGTAAGTATGTAATAAATGCAAAAAAAGTAAATGTAACATATAAAAGAAATGCTAGGAACACCTTTTAATTTGGTTTAAAATGACATTTTGTATCAAATTTTGGCATTTGGGCTCTTGACTGTAATTTTGCCTTTATGGCACCTAGTCGCGATTTTTTCGTACACTGAGACATAGCAGCTTCTGTTGTGATCTTCACGGCTCGCTCTACAGCCTGGGTATGGCACGGAAGACGCAAAAATGATAGCTGACCTTCGCCACTAGATTGAACAATACAGGTAATTTCTTCTGTCGACAAGTTTTTAAAAATTGGAGGTTCAGTTATCTCGTTTTGCCAATTTATCATATCGATATAATTCGATGTATCAAAATTAATTTTTGGTACAGCAAAAAGCCTTGGAGCTTGTACCGCACTACTACGAGCCTTCAAAATACGCCGGGCAGCCAATTCACGTATATGTTTCCTTTCGTCGGTTATCATAGCCAATAATACATTCTCAGCATGCGCGAAATATGCGTTCCTTTGAATTACAGTGTCAACGATACCTTTCAAATCATCTGGTAAGTATCTTGAAGAATATATTATATTGAATAAATGGCGGGAACCATCTTTACAAGAAGGTTTACTCTTAATTGCGAACCAGGAAGGCGCATATACTTTAACAATAAATGTAGTTAAAGTAACCAAGGCAGATGTTGGGTTTTCGGTAGCGACGTAAAGGCGCAAAAGTCTATTTGCACGCGTAAGCCAGCGCGCATGAGACAATTTTCCTGGAGACTTGTGTCCCAAATCGTCAGGAAAAGTGCCTGTAATAATTGCTGAAACAATTCTATGCAAGTACTTCTGGTCTGTACTTAGATCGTTGGGCATTTCAGGTAGCATATCTCCTTCAATTATTTTATATTTTATTACCGGGAGTTCTTCACAATTTTCTAATGCTTTGCCTAACGGACCATTGTAAGACTTGGGTCCTGAAGTTGAACCATCAAGATGAAAAAATAAATGACGTAAAGGTAACTCATTCATGTGCAGTAAACAAATTATCCACTGAAGTGGTTTATTAAGCTGTTTTTCGAGCAGCCGTATAATGCCCCCATACTTTCCAGTGTTTACATTAGTACCGTCACAACCAATTGCCATAAGACCGTCATGAGAAATATTTAGCTGTTTTAAAAAATTTGTGATTGAAAATGCTATTCCTTTTGCTGAACCAATGTGAGGTACTACGTAACCTAAGTAGGTAGATCCTGGCTCCTGAACAAGCGCAATATGTTCCTCAATCATTACTTTTCTGTAATTTCGATTCCCTTTCTTAATGATTTTTAAAGTTTTATCTTTTCTGCCATCAAAATATAACGCGGAAATATCTTTGAGGTTTACTTGTTTCTGTAACTCCTGTCTAGTCTTGTTTCTTTCTCTTCGTAGCTTACTTCTATCTATAACTTCAACTTCAGAACCAATGTCATGTAATACTGATGACACAATCGCAGCAGCAGCCCTGTCAGACACTCCGTATCTATCACACGTTTTCGATACCGTAGGCAAGTCAATGGACGACACTTTTTTCTTTTTCTTTAGAGGAGAAACGGATTCAATTTTCTCAGCGCAGGCATCGTTTTTTAGTGGCTCATCCGTTTCGGAAGAAAGAGAAGAGGTGCTGATATCTAAATTAACAGAGGATGTACTTGCAATCGCCGGGCTAACAGAGCGATATTGTTGTTTTAACTTCCTTTCCTGATTTATTAGATTTTTTTTACTTACAGTAACATCAACTCTGCCAATTATCATTTTACGAGCCGTTCTTTGGTCAATTAAAAAAGCTTGTTCACATTTAGGGACCTTCTTTTCTCTTGGACACGTGCAATATTTAAAATCTTTGCATTTACAAGCTGATATATCAAAAAGTAACGTTTTATTTTTCATAAAATTTTCTAAAGTTTGCTGGGAATTCTTTTTCATCGACTTCAGAAGATTTTTCCGCTTCTCGTGGTAAGTTTTTAACATTTGTATAATTCTGGTACTAGTCACTGTTGGTAAAGATGCCGCTTGCCATATGCTCTCGATTTCAGGCACAATTTTATCGGCAATTTCTGAAAATTTGGGCTCCTGTTTGCTAGTTTTCATGCTTTGCCTCGTCCATTCGTAATGTTTCACAACATCTTCGTAAGTAGCTAGAACATTTCTCTTTAACTCACAACATTCACCAAATAGTGGGCATTTAGAAGCACTACGAGTTTTTTCCATATTTAACAAAAACAATGTTTTAGGTTATGTTTTAATTGCGCGCGAGCGACAGTTCACCTCGAAAGACAATAGTGCACTGCCCCGCACGGTCCACGCGCAAATAGTCCGGTTTGCACTCCTTGTTCGTACTTACAGTACTTACAATAGTAGGTTTTTATTTTTTATTGTTTAAATACCGTATATTTCCAATTAATTAATATAGTAATATAGAAAGAAAGATTAAAATGCTATAGAAAAAATAAATCACAAACTCCTGCATAAATTCTGAATTTAGTAAAAGTTCAATAACCTTTCGGAGGTAGTTATATTTATTTTTATCAAATAATATTTTACAGGTGTATGTTTGAGCTTAAAAGGCATAAACTTTTTACTCTTAGAAGTTGCAAATGCGAAAAAAAAATTTTCGCTCCACCCTAATCTATATATTGTTTTGCTTTGCTGGTATTTTGGCGTGGAAGCTGGCATATGGTAAATAATTTCATTGTTGTATAAAGTCATGTGTTTTTTTTTTTAAATGAACAGACAGCTGTGCTGCTGGGGACTTTCTTCCGCCACTTCTTCTTCCCAGCGAAAGCACTAGGAAATGTCGGAGGGTGGGCGTTTTGGGGGACTGTCTTATGTTATATTGACGTTCAAAAAGTACTGATTCTCAGCCTAATTTGAATAAATGACTTTTGATTTTTTTTTATATATACACGGACAAATCACACAGATTGAGCTAGCCCCAAAGTAAGTTCGAGACTTGTGTTATGGGATACTAACTCAATGATACTATATTTATAATTGATACATATATATAGATAAACATCCAAGACCCAGGCCAATCAGGAAAAGATCATTTTCCATCATGACCTGGCCGGGGATCGAACCCGGGGCCTCCACGTCGCAGGCAGGCGTGTTGACCGCTGCGCCATGGACGCCGATAAAGACCATTATATGACGCCGATATATGACGCGCGCTGTTTATTTTTGACAAGAGGAGTACTCTAAAGTCCGTCAACGAGGCTGTGCACTAAAAACGTGCTAAGTTTTATTAACCATTGTCACGTTAGGTAGGGTATACAATTTGAGTATTGGTTTTCACGCCAAACCCGAATAGTATACCTAACGTGCATGTGCCAATGTTAAATTCTTTTTAAATATCTAAGACAGTGGTAATGGACCGGGCACATTGCCCGTAAGACTGATGCTCGATGGGGCTAACGGGTTCTCGAGTGGTGACAATGCACTGGAAGACGCAGCGTGGATAGGCCTACGACAAGTTGGACCGATGACTTGGTGAAGGCACGGGACAAGTCATCGAGAAAATTCTTGGAGGAGCCTATGTCCAGCAGTGGACGTCTTTCGGATGAAATGATGATGATGATGTATATCTAAGACCAATAGCAGTGAGCAAACAGTACATAACACACATAATCAGCCTATGATGTTCCTTCTTCTGGAACACATTCCTCCTCTAGGTGAGAAGGAGTAGGGGGGCAGTTGAGGGTTGATAAATGTCACATGCCTTCGCCGTGTTGCCTCTAGTACATGATGCTGGTTCTTCATTGTCTCAGATTACAATACTTATTTTTGTCTTTTCAGTTTTATCAGATACGTAGTTAGGTCCAGTTTTACGCAGACGAGTTTTTTAATTTTTTAAATTATTTCTAGCTTCTTCTTAATGACATCTTGTACATAATTGACAAAGACCGTCCGTCTATCAAAGTTTTTATCGACGAACATTTAAAAAGTAACTGTTCAACTAAAAAATTAGAAACTCACGTAACGAGGTTGGAATTATAATAATAGTACCTACATAATTACTTTTTGCTAATAAATACGGCTTGGTAGGTATACAATAGGCTTCACACTTTCCGCAAATGAATGTCGAAGTAGACAAGCGGCTAAATGAGTTTTTTACTGATGCTCAAGCAAAACGAGAGACGTGCAATCTGGTAGTTTTTCTCTGGGCTGTGTAGTTTTTCCGACTTGTAGAGGCCTTTATCCATTATGCTGTAGACATGATCGTGTTCTTATTAAAATAGTAGGCAGTAAACATTAAAAAGACAAACAGAAAAATTGATTAAATACAGCTCTTTGTTAAAGACCAGGTATACACAAAGAAAAACTGTCACAAAAATCCAAACTAATTCCAACTTTTTATCTAAAATCAAACGTGAGTTATTTAAACTGACGCTGGGAATTGGCGTCAAAATTACATGAGACAATCACTCAATACGCTTGTAATTTACCATCTTCTAGTACTTTAGCGGGACAACAGAAAAAACTTTTTTTTCTAACTTGACTGCAATCCCGCCTGATGGTAAGCAGTGACGCAATCGTTGATGGTAAAGCACACTAGTTTATTAAGAGTCTATTCATTGTAGCCGTAAAGACACTTAAATTGTAGTCGGACGGAAACACCGCCACTGGCAAATTGTTCCAGTCCCTCGATGTACGCGGTATAAAAGTCTGTTAACAGCACAGCTGTAAGCAGTGTAGATAGAAGAACTGGATTATGTTCTAGCCGTCCATTACTCCTCATACTCGTAACTAATTTGTTTAAAGTCAACTAACGTAGGTAGCAGAACTTACCGTCCTATCCTATTAATCCTTCTTACAAATGTTATAAGTGCGAAAGTTTGTGAGGATGTATCTATCTCATCATCAATTTAATCCCAGTCGTATCCGTAGCTTTGGAGTCTAGGGTCTGCTTTACCAGTCTTATTGCTGATTTTGGCTAAACTTCGATATTTTCCGTGAAGCGACTGCCGTCTGACCTCCACAACAAGGCGACATCGAAGCATTGCAGTTAGACCAATTGTTCGACTTTTGAGGGCTCCAACAACCCATAATGACTGCCACTAGATGTTTGTATGGTAACCGGGACCAACCACGGCTTAACGTGCTTTCCGAGGTACGACCAGACCAGTGCCTATATTCATATTCATGCATACAAATATTTGCACTGCGCGGGGATCGAACCCGCTCCTCCTTGCGCAACGGCCGCGTTCGCTACCGCTTTGCCACGGCGGCTGTCATTTTTAAGTAAACTATGTACAAAATTTCAAAAGATATCATGAAAAATAACTAAGTTATGAGCTTGTTGCACTACTTGGTTGTTCTAGCAAAAATATGGCCAACGCTCCACTCGGGCGGTGCGTTGACCTGTGTCGTCAGCGGTAACACATAAAGGAAAACTTATGCGTTCAGTAGTTTTTGTGTAAAGGAGTAACATCCATTCATACATCAACACAAACTTTTGCATTTATGATATTAGTAGGTTAATCTCAGTATTTACTCTTGATTTATTTACTTTCATCAATTCCTTTGTAGTCTTCTTTCATCTAATACCAAAACCTCCTCTTCAACGGAAAATATTCTTTAAAGTGTTGTTTTTTTTTAAATGCCATCTTCAGTTTCTTTACCTACAACAAACTGATTTATGATATTAAATTTGATTGACCCATCCTCTTTATAATATATTCAATTTTGTTTCTTTATATTATCCAACTCATCCAAAACTTTTATTTCTACAACATTTTGCGTAAAATATTTATGAATCCACAAACCACAAATCTTGAGATTTGTGGTTTGTGGATTAAAAACCAGTACAGTACTAAAAAATCAGAAAGTCCCTTACGAAGCCAAAAGGCTCCTATCTAAGCACAATGCTTCGACATTTAAAAAGTAAATATCGCAGCCCTGGTATTCTGATAGGGCCTGGTATGATGTCACGGTCGATCAGAGCAATACAACATACATATGCGTGCAGATAAAAGATCCTTCTTTTATCTGCACGCATATGTATGTTGTATCACTCTTATAGAGACAATAAGGAAATGTATTTCATTAAAGCATGCCATTTTAGCAAATAAAATGACTCGGACCCTCTTGTTCACTAACTAAACTTAATTTAAGATAAGTGCACCCTATTATGTCAATTTCATTATGAAAAGACAGAAGATAAATATAAGTTTAGTCCTACGAAATTAGTCCGCGCCTGACGTAAATCTTTTTTGTATAATTATAAACAAGTTCTTGACCGCAAACCCGCCTGATAGTAAGCAGTGGTGCAATCGTTGATGGTAAAGCGCGCTAGTTTATTAAGCCTATTCACTCAAAAATACTTAGTTAATAGGATGGGAAACGGCAGTTGAGCGAGGTGATGCAATGTTAAAACTACATAACAACACGACCAACGATGCTGCGCTAGAGGGAGATTGATTTGGAGACCTTCCACGACCAATCTCCCGACACAACAACATTTGGCGCATCGTACCCGGCACACATCACAACACAACTGCTCAGACCCGTTCTCAATACGGCTTCACCATCATGGCGGAACACGACGAATCGCTTGGCGGCAAGACTGTATCTGTTGAGAAGATTGCTTTACTTACCTTTTTTGCATTATTTCCATATCCTACATTTATAATTTTATCAATTTTGCAATATTCGCAGAAATTGATAGCTCGTCTATATCTCAAACCCATCGCCTTACAACCCTTAAGATAAAACTTAATTTCCACTTTAAAAAGGGTACCCAAAACCTCATATTTTTTATGATACCGGTACAGATAGTTTAAAGAAAACCTGAGACTTTTACTGACCATATACATGATTTACTGTGAACCGTTTCGGGAAATATACAACCCATATAAAGTATGTACTAACATACAAAGTATTAAACATTATTTACGAGATCTTTTTTCGGTTGAAATACGGAGGGTATCCACGTATTGTTTGTAGTTAGGTGAACAATAAAGCCAAATACTGTGTAAAATTATTTTTTATTTGTTTTAAATTTTTGAAAGTTATTTTTACGATTCAATAAGCCGAAAACGTTTCGGGAAATAATCGGTAGTTGTTTTATTTATTTATTTATATTACTATTACAGAAAGCTTACAGACTAATATTACCATAAACTTCATTATTTAGTACACAAATTGCTAATTACAAGCTTCCACATATATATATCTAGATACAAGAACATAATTTCGTTATGTACACGGTTAACAGCGATTTGCAAAGCAAGAAAAAAAAAACAAAAATAATAAAACAAAACAAAAAAAACTGATTAAAGAGCATTATAAAAGATCGTGCAATATCAAATCAGTTAAACCATTTAGTAGTTCAATTAGTATACTGAACCACTAAACAGCTCAACCTATCCGATATTTTAATCAATATTTTATGAGGAGTAATTGAGAAGTATGAAAGAAAGAAAAAGGCTTTTATTTAGGATAATCATAGCGCAAAAAATTAGAAACACACAAAAAATAAGATTTTTTGTAAAGGTTGAGGGAACGTGCATCACATCCACGCAAAACAGCTGTCGCTCAGCATTATGCTGCGACCCTATGCAAAACACAACTCAGCGCTGGTTTTCAGCGACAGCCTACGCGGACGTAATGACGTCACCCGGTGCAGCAAATAATTATGTAAAATAAAAAACAAAAGAAATCAACATGGTGAGAGAATATTTTATCCAAACACAAACATGAATTTAAAAAAGAAAAAAACATGTTATATGTACATATGTATGAACGACAGCAGGTCAAGCTACCCTAAACTGTCAAATATTCCCAATCAATTTTGAGCCTTAATGCCTTAGGGATAAAGTTGGAAAACTAATGAAATCTGACAGATTGTAAAAGCTTGATGTGTTGTTCTCTGTACGTGCAGTATGATGGTTAAAGATGAATATGGCGTTAATCCGAAAATAATGATGAATGATGATTTTATTTACATTTTTTGTCGTGTTCCGGCATGATGTCTGGTGAAACCGTACGGAGGACGGGTCTGAGCAGTTGTGTTGCGATGTGTGCCGGGTACGATGCGCCTAATGTTGTTGTGTTGGGAGTTTGGTCGTGGAGGGTCTTCAGATCAATCTCCCTTTGGCGCAGCATCGTTGGTCGTGTTGTTGGGTTTAACATTGCATCACCTCGCTCAACTGCCGTCTTCCTTCACATTCGCTCAGTTTTTCTGAGTGAATAGGCTCTTAATAAACTAGCGCGCTTTACCATCAACAATCGCATCACTGCTTACCATCAGGCGGGATTGCGGTCAAGCGCTAGTTTATAATTAATAAAAAAAAAATTGAATGTTCCGTAAAGACCAGCGGTGTCCAGGTGTACTACAGGGCTATAATAAGCAGAAATGATTACCTGGCTGACTGGAAATCACAGGCTTATAAAATAACAGGAATAATAAAAATGTTTTTATAACACGCAATTATTTATGTTAAACTGCAAATAATTCATGTTATATTGACATTCGTTGAATTATTTATGGAGATAAACGAAATATTGCTTTAAAAGTTAATTCATCACTCTGAGAAGATAATTACTATGATTATGTTCTCAATCCGTTTGCTTTGTCCAACACTAACGTTTCCGTATTATCTATACTAATATATAAAGCTGAAGAGTGTGTTTGTTTGTTTGAACGCGCTAATTTCAGGAACTACTGGCCCGATTTGAAAAATTATTTTTGCGTTGGATAGCCCATTAATCCAGCAAGGCTTTAGGCTATATAATACACGCTGCGGTCAATAGGAGCGAAACTTAAAGGGTGTATCTGACATCGACGCACAAACGAGTACCATGGATCCAGTACATGATTCTGAACCCCCCACAGGTGGAATTTTGCGTCGGCTTTTTCATGATTTGAAAAAACATATATGTAGTATTTTTCACTTTAGACTGTTCATAATTGCTATACTTTTATAACCCAATAAGATTTTAAAATAAAAATTAATTAATTCGCTAATTACACAAAAAAGCGCAATGAAAACAAAACTAGAAAAACTATCTTATCAGCTGAATTAATAGAGTTCACATCAGGGATCAACGTCATACCTACAAACCTGCACGGCGGCATGCTTGCAACGTTCAAAGGCCGAGCCGACACTTTTTTTTAAACACTGTGAATTCTCTAACCGTTCATTAATGACATAAATGACTATCATAATTTTATTAGTGGCATGCGAGCCTTTTCGCGAAGTTAGCGTTACTATGTCAGATACACCCTGTATAAAAAAACGCGGACGAAGTCGCGTGCGGCCCCTAGTAACTTATAATGGTCGATTCTTATTATTTATAGACTTTTATTAGTCAAAATTAAGACATCTATCTTTACTTATAATGATACAAATACCTTATAGGTTTGCATAGAAGACCTTCCCATATGAAAGTAGCTCCCATAGGTAAAATTAGTTTAAATCCGGTTTACTTAACGAGTGGCGTGTGTTGGCTCATTAAGTTCCCTTCAAAATTGTTGAGATAGATGTTTTTTTAACATATGTACCTACTATAAACTAGTGCTTGACTACATTCCCTGATGGTAAGCAGTGATGCAATCGTTGATGGTAAAATGCGCTAGTATCATCATCATCATCATCATTTCAGCCGAAAGACGTCCACTGCTGGACATAGGCCTCCCCCAAGGTTCTCCACGACGACCGGTTCTGCGCCTCCCGCATCCAGCGGTTTCCCGCGACCTTCACCAGGTCGTCGGTCCACCTTGTTGGGGGCCTACCCACGCTACGTCTTCCGGTGCGTGGTCGCCACTCGAGAACCCGTCGGCCCCATCGGGCATCGGTCCTACGGGCAATGTGTCCAGCCCACTGCCACTTTAGTGTTGCAATTCTTCGGGCTATGTCGGTTACTCTCGTTCTTCTGCGGATCTCCTCATTCCTGATTCGATCGCGCAGTGAAACCCCAAGCATAGCCCTCTCCATTGCCCTTTGAGTGACTTTGAGCCTTCTCATAAGGCCCATTGTTAGCGACCACGTCTCAATTCCATAAGTCATCACTGGCAACACACACTGGTCGAAGACTTTTGTCTTGAGACACTGCGGTATTTCGGACGAGAAGATTCTTCGTAGCTTCCCGAAAGCAGCCCAGCCGAGTTGGATTCGACGATTGACCTAGTATTGCGCTAGTATATTAAGAACCTATTCACCATGACCCTGACCTTGTTTGAAGTAGATGCTTTGATTTTGATTATTCGGTTTTGTATAGGAACCGAGCATATTTTGACGAATTTCGTATCTTTTCCACGACCTAAAATACAATAGGTTAAACGTCAAGAATTTTTTTGGAAAAATATATTTGAGTGAATTTTGATATTTTATTTGTTTTTATCGGTTTCATTAGCATTAAAAAATTAAAATATGAAAAGGGTAAATACCTGCTAAGAACCAAAAACGAAAACAATTTATAATCAAATTAGAAAACCGATTCGTGGGCTCTGAGATACTGGCAGAGTGAGATAGCGACTAGGCGACTTCAAACTGGCTCCTGCGAGGCTGCGACCGGTCACACATCCGCTCCATACACCTGTCGCGGACGGCGCCTGTACATTATACACGGTTAGAACAGAAGGTTTAGTTCAAATGGGTTTTATTAGTACACTAGCATTTCGCCCGCGGCTTCGCCCGAGTGGAATTCTATGTGTGGTTATATCGCGCTTTTTAGATTCCTCATTTTCGGGGATTAATTATCGTATCATTTAGCTTCTAAGTTTACATGTTTATGTTTGCATGACAGACGCTTCCAAAGTGGAAAAACGTTGCCCCCCCCCCTCCACCCTCTAACTTTTAAAATAAGAAAATGAAAAATCTAAAAAAAAACATAGGATTTATTTATTTATTCTTTATTGTACACCAAATCAAACATCGAACAAAATACATTGAACACAAAACATACAATGGGCGGCCTTATCGCTAATGCGATTTCTTCCAGGCAACCAAAGAATGGACAGATTCTCCTGAACCATAAATGGGACTGTCGTTGGTGCAAATATCATTATTACAATATACTAAAGTAGATACACAAATACATAGATATTTTAATAAAAACAACTATAAAAACTACCAACGAAAATTGTATTAAACAAGATCTAGTAAGTAGTTTGGGCATCAAAAAATTCATCCGCATCGCTGTCAACAGGAAACGTGCCCAAAAGGCTGGCAGCATTGCCACGTTGTATGGCGATGCTGATTCTTTGGCCAAAAAATAGCCCAGCCCTCTGGTCACGTGAATAGTCGATTAGACAAATTCGACATGTTTATTGTATATTCTATGTAAATAGTACACTGTAGACTACCTCCACTATTTCTCTCTCCTTAGTATTCCATCCAAAGGTTGTCTGTAAAAGATCGCTCTTAGCGATAAGACCGCCCATTGTGTCACCCTTTGTAAAATGTTTATATTTATGTTCTGTAATCTATATGGTGTGCATAATAAAGAGATTCTATTCTATTCTATATTGTTTTAAACAATTCACAGCGCCATCTACCGCCGAACCGGTATGAAGCTAACAATATTATTGTTTTCCCTCGGGAATATCAAATTTTTCGGGTTAAAAAGTACTTTATTATTTAATAAAAGCAATCGGTTCAGTAGTTACGGCGTGAAAGTGGAACAAACAAACTCGCTTTCCGATTTATAATATTAGCAAGGATTCTTCGTACGACCAAGGGCCTATATGATTACATTTTTATTTTTTCTTGATCTTAAATGGTCTGTAATGTTTGGCGTGTACCCTTTGTTTGAAGTGGGATAAAAAAAGTGATTTTTGGTTTGAAAAGACAAATAATAAAGTCACCACACATAAGTCCGCATAAATCCTTTTCCTGAAATCAAGTCAACATGGTGTATTTAAGTAAGTACAAGATATTAAAAACAGAATAAAATGCTGTTCCAAAGTAAATTTTTATATTTTATGCATTCAATGGTATTCTCCTAATAAACGATTTTTTAAAATAGTTTTGTTACCATAAACCACATTATTTGTACTAAACAAATTCACGTCTGGCTCGGAAAGCACGTTAGGCCGTTGGTCCCGGTTGCCATACGAACATCTAATGGCAGTCGTTACGGATTGTTGGAGCCCTCAAAAGTTCAACAATTGGTCTAACTGCAATGCTTCGATATCACCTTCGGGTCGTGGAGGTCAGGCGGCAGTCGCTTTACTGAAAATATTGCAGTTTAGTCAAAATCAGCAGTTAGACTGGTTAAGCGGACCCCAGACTCCAAACCTGAAAAAGCTTCGATTGCGACTGGAATTAACGCTGAGGTGATGATGATGATTTGTACTAAATAAATTAAAATATATAGTTGCAATAAGGATCAAAAGTGCATTACCGGTTTTGAACTTTATTGCATTAACAAAAGTGTCAAAAGTGGTACTCCACTTTTGACCCCTTACTGTATATATATCGATTTGAACAGACCTCACATCATCCTTCCGATAGAATTATCGGTGATTCACAATGAAATTTCTCCAGAATTGACATCAACATCAATCAGAAACAATATTCCATAACCTTATTTGCATACGTTGTGGCTTTTTTATCGAATTTCATGGCTTACTAACATCGAGGAGTATTATCAAATAATCGAATCTGGCGACAAACGCCGCACTTATTTTTTCGCACGTGATCCTAAGTAATTTAATATTTTTCGTACACATGCATAATCGTTGATTTTTATTTAAAGACCGGAAAAAGAGGATATCGTATGATACTGCTCTTTAAAAGATAAGGATCTTTCGCCGTTGTGATGGCACAATCTGTTTCGTTTTGTTATTAAAATGAGACCCATATGAGGAACTATTTCTTATTCATTAAGTGTCAAAAAATCTAAGTCTAAATAATTAAAATAATCAGTATATAATCCTACACTGTTAATGAGTTGCTGGCACTGACCTTCAATAAAAACGACCAATTAATGTGTACTAGGTATTAATTTATCAAAATTCCCAAATGCTAACGCGTATACTCTAGTCGGCCAGTGCGCAGCGACTCCGTTCATTCGTCACACATGCTTTCCAAAATCGCTGACATGCAACATTCAGTCTACATGGTCCCTACACGCTCTTTTAACTACAATACTTATGCACTCCACCGCTTTGTTTTGTTCACGCCAGTGGCGAGTTCTGCATCTAACCTAACTTTGCTGCATCACTATTATTTTGTAAAGGTACGCAATCGTTTACCATTTCATGCAACAGCCAAACCAATCTGTGCACGACAGACATGCAGGACCATTTAGTGGACGTATGCGGTTGCACTCTGCACGTTCTGATGCACACTCTGTTGCTGGGTTGGTGGAAATAAGTGAGACTTCGGTGTGTAGACTTACTTGGTTTATATTCTTCAAATTATTAGCGGAGTCACTATTTAACTTATACTACTATTGATTTTAACTATTACTTCTTGACTGTTGATTCTGTAGAGATCTTGTAGGGATCTTGCTGTTGATCTGTGCTGTAGCTATTGACTTCTCGAAGATGAAGATGAATGTGTCTTGATGCTCAAACGTGGGGCCTATTTATACTGTGACAAGGGCGCAAACCGTGGGAAGGGACGAGATCGTCGGGTTTCACCAGCCATTGTCTTACGCACGTTTCTGGGCTGCATCATAAACCTGAGGGTCTGCACTTTATAACGTCCATTACAAGGGGTCATTTTATTGCGCCTATCCCAAGGAACCAAGGACAAGGGATTTTATGGCGCCCACCTTTTTGGTGTTGTTATGTTCAGCCAAATGTGGGACAACGATTTCTAATTTTATAATTTTATGTCTGCTGCATTTTATGACAAGGGAACACTTTATGACGGTTAACTTTTGTCACTGATATTTTACCGAATGTTCCCAGTCATTCCTATCATAATTGCCGCCTTGCCAGATGTGTACAACCATTCCTATCACAATGAATGATCGTCCATCTTACGCTTTCTAAATTCTTATGCACAAATGTTCTATTCTAAGTAATTACAATAACATCTACTATACTGTATACACTGTTCGTAAGACTATTCCTAATTAGTTCCTATGTACTATTAAAAACTATTCGTCCCGCACATCACTCCCGCCGTGCGACCGCGTCGCAGCTATCTCCGGTGCGGGTTTGTCTTCCGTTTGGAGAGGCAGGACTACTAGCTTCCTCACCGGTCGTCGCAGCACACCTCCCTTAGTTCGGACGTCCACTGTTCGCACGATGTCGTCGGGGCCCGGATACGTCGCTATGACTCTGCCACGCGGCCATATATTGCGCGGCAGGTTGGTGTCGACGACTTGTACAAGGTCGTCGACTTGTATTTTCGGACCTCTTCCATGCGGCTCCCGCCGGTGTTGCAACTCCGGGAGGTACTCCTGGATCCAACGCTTCCAGAAAAGGTCGGCAAGCCTCTGTGCTGCTCGCCAACTGGATCTCGATGCGGCGTCTTTTTCGTCGAATGTGCCCGGTTGAGGCACTCGTCCCGAGCTTCCCAATAAGAAGTGGTTCGGAGTCAGGGCTTCTGGGTCCTCTGCACTGACTGACACATGCGTCAGAGGGCGGCTGTTGATGGTATATTGCACCTCTGCGAGTAAGGTGGTGAGTACTTCCTCTGTGGGGTGACGCTCGTGTGGCATCGCGGCTAGTGCTGTCTTCACTGAGCAGATTATACGTTCCCAGGCTCCTCCCATGATCGGGGCGCCCGGAGGAATGTAGCGAATTGGAGAATCTTATAGGATCATCTGCTAAACTTAGTCCCTTCTTGTTCGACACGTGGCATATCTTATCTTTCCCGGGCGATTCTGTTACCCGTGTAGAGGTGGCGGTTAGTCTCTTGGGGTTGATGCCGAGGGCGTTCATCTCAACGTATTGCTTCGCTAGGACTTCCTGACTGTCTTCTATTTTCTCAGTGACATGAGACACAAAGTCTATATTGTGCCTGGAGGTCCGGATCTGTCTGCCGTGTAGTACCCAACCCAGTGGTGTGAGAGATGCCACTGGTTGGTACTTGTTGCCTCTTCTGACCTCCGATGTCATCAGGAGATGCCAGTTGTCTTGCCCAATCAACACTTTAGGCTTGGCATTGGCGTACGTGAGGTAGTCGCGGATGTCTGCCAGGTGCTTGCATCCCGTTACTGTTTCTGACTGTACTCGCTGAGACGAAACATGTAAGTTCTTCACCGTGCGTGCTTGTACTTGTTCTTCGTACCCGTTGAGCCCTTTCAACTTGATACTAACTCGACGCGAATTTGATTCAGACGCCTTCAGATCGTTGATGGTTTCTATTTTCAGTGGGTCGACGGGGCCTGTTGCTCCGATGCTGTTTGCCACGCTATCGTCAACTAGCGTGACTGTTGACCCGTCGTCCATCAAAGCGAAGGTGTCGACTATACCCTTTGGACCCTTTATTTGGATCGGTATTACTTTCAAGAACGACTGTTTCTTACTCTCGGCCCAGGCTGAGTTGATGACTTCTGTAGCTTCCTTCGATGCCTCTTTTTTAGCCTCCTGCTTCTTAGTGTGATGTAACAGCTTGTGATGTGAAAATCTGCAGCTGTTGACACCACACTCACGAGGACGGCAACTGTGAGTCTTGTTTCTGTATCGAAGAAGCATAGGCGTTTGGACTTAGCTGCGTCCCATCTGCCGTTTTCATCTAACTTCCTGAATTGATTGCAGTCAACCGCTGTGTGACCGGTTTGTTCACAGACCGGACAGTTCGACGTATTCGTCCTTTCTGTTACGTTGTGGACCTTCTGTATTCTCTTCTGTTGAGTGGCTGCTGTTCCTGTATTTAGTTGTTTGGGTACAGCGTACGGTGCGCACAAGTCCGCTTCTCTTTTGAGGAACTTGTCTAGCTTCACTAAGTCTGGATCTTCCCTCGGTTGGACGTACGAGAAATCGTAGTATCTGTAGCGAAGCGTAGGCGTCAGCTTGTCTACGACGGTCTTTGACACTTCTGGGTTGTACAGATAGTGTACACAGCCGAGAGTTTTCAATGTTGCTACAATGTTGGACACTTTTGTTGCAAAGATGCAGATGTCCCGCGGTGATTCGGTGAGGCGTGGCAGGGCACGGAGCGCGTCCATTTCCATCATGGCGATGGATTCCGGTCTTCCGAATCTTGACTCTAAAGCCTTCATTATGTCTGCTGGATCCGTGTTGGTAATCAGCAAAGAGTCCACTGCTTCTTTCGCTTTGCCTTTCAGTGTTCTTCGTAGCCTGTTTGTATTTTCAATCGGCGTGTATATATTTTCTGTTTCGTAGTAAGCGGCGCGGAACGGTAACCACTCTTGATGTGATCCACTAAACAACGGTAGCTCTACGGATCTCGGTCGTTGAGCTGCGTTGACGGCACTTGTGATTGCGTCGGCGAGCGCGGCGAGGTCGGATTGACCTCCCGCCGGTAACTGTAGTACGTTATGTACTTGACGCTTCTGTTCTGTACTGGCTGGGACGCTATTCTCTATGCGCGTGATCACCGGCTCTGCTGTAGGTTGATTCTGTTGTACGGCAACCACGGGCGTTCTGTTCTGTTGGTCCTCTAGCCAGTTGTCTACTCTTCGATCTGTTTCTTCCTTAGAGTAGATGGAGACATCATCTTCTTCATTGTCGGAGTCTTCATGTTCCAAAGTAGCTAAGCGTGCGGCGGCTAGCTCCACTTGCAGTCGCAGTAAGTCTTCCTTTGCCTTCGCCAACTTGTATGCCTTTGATTTACTGTAGGTCGATCCCCCCGCGTCCTTCCTAGCGGGGGTGCGGGGGTCTTGTAGTCCGCTCGGCAGTGGCAAACCATCTGTATTCTTGACCCGCTTTACTGTTGATTTTTCTGTTGCGGGTCGTGTTCCTTTGTTGCTGTGGCACACAGTTGTAGGCGGGTTCATCGTTGTAGCTGTTGACTGTGTCACGGAGAGAGTAGTAGCAGCGGCGGCGACAACAGCGGGGGGCGACACAGCGGGCGGGGCGGCGGCGGCGGCGGGCATTGATACGGCGGAGATCCCTGTGGCTGTCGAGGTACCAGTATATTCCGTGGTACCCGTTTCTGTTGTCTCCCTCGTGGTCGCTGTCCCTGTGGTAGCCGTCCCGGTAGTAACTGTTCCGGTTTCTGTGTACGTTCCCGTTGTTGATTTGCTAGCAGCTTTTCCCTCTGATCGTGTGACCGGCATATTGTTTATCGATAGCCGTCAGTCTACGACGCGAACTTATCTTGTGGCGAGGACTTGAGAGTCTTCACGTTTCTTCTAGCTGGATGCGTTCTTCACTTATTTTCCACTTATCCGGACATCGAAGCACCATTAAATATGTGCGTGTATCCGGATACGTTCTTCACTTAATTTCCACTAATTCGGCTATCGAAGGACCAAATTCTGCGTGTATCCGGATGCGTTCTTCACTTATTTTCCACTTATCCGGCTATCGAAGGACCAAATTGTGCGTGTATCCGGATGCGTTCTTCACTTATTTTCCACTAATCCGGCTCGAAGGACCAAATTGTGCGTGTATCCGGATGCGTTCTTCACTTATTTTCCACTAATCCGGCTCGAAGGACCAAATTGTGCACGACAGACATGCAGGACCATTTAGTGGACGTATGCGGTTGCACTCTGCACGTTCTGATGCACACTCTGTTGCTGGGTTGGTGGAAATAAGTGAGACTTCGGTGTGTAGACTTACTTGGTTTATATTCTTCAAATTATTAGCGGAGTCACTATTTAACTTATACTACTATTGATTTTAACTATTACTTCTTGACTGTTGATTCTGTAGAGATCTTGTAGGGATCTTGCTGTTGATCTGTGCTGTAGCTATTGACTTCTCGAAGATGAAGATGAATGTGTCTTGATGCTCAAACGTGGGGCCTATTTATACTGTGACAAGGGCGCAAACCGTGGGAAGGGACGAGATCGTCGGGTTTCACCAGCCATTGTCTTACGCACGTTTCTGGGCTGCATCATAAACCTGAGGGTCTGCACTTTATAACGTCCATTACAAGGGGTCATTTTATTGCGCCTATCCCAAGGAACCAAGGACAAGGGATTTTATGGCGCCCACCTTTTTGGTGTTGTTATGTTCAGCCAAATGTGGGACAACGATTTCTAATTTTATAATTTTATGT
The DNA here is from genome assembly GCA_037179545.1 of Sesamia inferens. Taxonomy (NCBI): domain Eukaryota; kingdom Metazoa; phylum Arthropoda; class Insecta; order Lepidoptera; family Noctuidae; genus Sesamia; species Sesamia inferens. The sequence goes on from CM073949.1 coordinate 10,286,600, forward strand.
CTGCTGCATTTTATGACAAGGGAACACTTTATGACGGTTAACTTTTGTCACTGATATTTTACCGAATGTTCCCAGTCATTCCTATCATAATTGCCGCCTTGCCAGATGTGTACAACCATTCCTATCACAATGAATGATCGTCCATCTTACGCTTTCTAAATTCTTATGCACAAATGTTCTATTCTAAGTAATTACAATAACATCTACTATACTGTATACACTGTTCGTAAGACTATTCCTAATTAGTTCCTATGTACTATTAAAAACTATTCGTCCCGCACACAATCTTTTCAAAATCATTACGATAACCATAAAGCTGAAACTTCTTGTTATTTACCTGTGAAGTGTCTGAATACTGTTTCCTCTATTTTGTGTAGTTGCATACTTGTGACGCCTTGTTGCTTCGCTACTACTGACTCCAGATAGACTTGCATTAACTTCAACTGAGGTTAATAAGATCGCCGTATAGCTGTTTTATGGAGGTAGTAGAATTAGAGGGAATATAAGTATTGGTCATTTATAGCCCATTTATTGCGCTGGGGTTAAATGAGATGTTAGGTCATGGTCGTCGATAGAGCTATTTAGTTAATTTTATACTTGTTGAAGTAAATTAACTGTATTATTTGCATGCTGTGATGTAGAAAGTTTTAATAAATATTTAATATTGTTTACGCGTAGTGGTTAAAGTTATTTAAATATTTGTTTGGATTTTAATATCTAAATTAAAAAATGCAAATGTCTGTTGCCTTATTTCTTGTTTTCTTTTTTATTCCATCAACTAAGTATGTAATATAATATATTTACATACTTTAGGCTTAACTTTCAAAATTTGTCACATTAAGTTGTTAGTTTTATTTACTTGTATAGATTAAAGTATAAATTACAGAATTTAAATAAGTACTTATTTAAAAACCTTTTAAAATTCAATCTTACAACTTGATAAAAACCATAAGTTATTCATTTTTATCAAGCCCTTCACCAGAATGTTTCAAAGGATTACAAAATGAAGATGTGTAAATGTCATGACTCTTTGTATATTTTGACACAAAGTAAAAAAATACTACCAAAGACTATGAAAACGTCATATTTTAAATTCAAAACACAAATATAAAATATGTATTCACATTTTTGAACAATAGCATAAAAATAAATATTCCCAGCGTTTGAGGCGACGCGCAACGCATCGAAAAAATGCGAAAAAAAAGCAAAATACATAAAAAGAAAAAACCAGTTGAGTCCCCGCAAGTACTTTACGCGTGGCGACATTATCCTGACATAGAACATCGTATACACAGTTTTCCTTTCACCCCAAATTGGCACTTACTTCCAAGGAATAAAATCCAAAACGGCTTTTAGGATACCGTAGCGTTCGCGTGGCTGTCGACCGTGCATAAAATTTCTGAAACGGCACAAGCGTCACAATGGCTGTGATCAAAATGGCACTTTAGCGCATGAGGATATGGTTCAATGTTTATTGAAATGTTCTCTGGTAGTTTATAAGCTGCAATGTTTTGCTATGTCTCAACCCGTCATTTAGCTACCAGTTGGTAGTGCGTTAAAACTTACGACCAGGCGGAAGACAGAAGTACCATAAAGCGAGCTTGGAGTTTATGCGCACTGCCAGCTCATTTAATGCCAACATCGCGTTGTGAAGTAAGAGAATTTGAACAAAAAACATTATCATGATTAGTAGTAGGTATAATCAATTGTTAGGAGCAGAAGATTAATTATAGTTGTTAATGTTTAACGAAGCTATCTGCTTTAGTTTGTAAATAAGAAAAAATGTGTCTTTTTCTGTAGTGTGGTCTGAATTAGATGTTGCATACTATAAGTTAATTCTCCCCACTAACACTTCTTCTTCAGCCAATATTTTTTTTTTTTTTTTGTAAATTATAAACTAGCGCTAGACCGCAATCCTACCTGATGGTAAGCAGTGATGCGATCGTAGATGGTAAAGCGCGCTAGTTTATTAAGAGTCTATTCACTCTAGCCTTGAAGACACTCAAATTGTAGTGTGACGGAAACACCGCCGCCGGCAAATTGTTTCAGTCCCTCGGTGTACGCGGTATAAAAGAAGAAGCGAAACGCTTCGTCCGAATCGTAGTAATGTTGACAACGTAAGGGTGGAAAGTAGCCGTACGGCGAGTCGTCCGATGATGGAACGGAGATGGGGGAATTAAATCATGCGGGCTATAAAGGTCCACCGCTGGACATAGGCCTCCCCCAAGACTTTCAAGACATTGGGAGAGTTTGCCATAATCCCCACGCTTGGCAGACGGGTTGGGGATCGCAATAGTATGATATTCCACAGGAGAAGCGCTGCTGCCGGCTTCCCTGATGAGAGTTCCCTTAGTCGCCTCTTACGACACCCACGGGAGGATATGGGATGGTACCTATTATTCTAAGCCCGGTACCACAAGGGGCAACTACATTATCATCAACCTTTTTATCGTCCCACTGCTGGACGCATGTCTCCTCTCATACAGAGAAGTATTGAGCGTAATAATCACGCTTGCTCAATGCGGGTTGGCGTTTTCAGACTAAGTCCAGGATTCCTCAAGATGTTTTCCTTCACCTTTTAATCAGTCATTGGTGTCCAAGATACATACATCAAAATAAAAAATGTTAAAATGTCTTGATTTCTCTGGTCTTCCATCATCAAACCCTGATGTCCTTATAATGGGACCACCTTGGGAATGTCTTCTTTCCAACAGAAAAATAATTATCAAAATCGATTCATAAATGACGAAGTTATCCGCGAACAAACATAAAAAAGCATAGATATGGTCGAATTGAGTAACCTCCTCCTTTTTGAAGTCGGTTAAAAAGATATTAAGGATTTACAAAGGGTGACTCAATAGACTTTCTTATCGCACAGCATAGCCCCTTAGCGCGCTGAGAGACCTTGATATTATGGATCAATCCAAATTTGCCATGATATCGGCTTCGGTCAGAAGTTACCCTCCCAGACAATGTCTTGCTGTCAAGCGATTCGTCGTGTTCCGGCATGATATCTGGTGAAACCGTACGGAGGACGGGTCTCAGCAGTATTATTGCGATGTGTGCCGGGTACGATGCACCAAATGTTGTTGTGTTGAAAGTTTGGTCGTGAAGGGTCTCCAGATGAATCTCCCTCTGGCGCGGCATCGTTGGGCGTGTTGTTAGGTTTAACATTGCATCACCTCGCTCAACTGCCGTCTTCCTTCCAATTCACTAAGTTTTTTTAGTGAATAGGCTAAATAAACTAGCGCGCTTTACCATCAACGAATGCATCACTGCTTACAATCAGGCGGGATTGCGGTCAAGCGCTAATTTATAATTATTAAAAAAAACAGAAAACTTAACTTTTTGAATGTCAAAATGACATAAGACAGTACCCCAAATCGCCCGCCTATACTTTTTAACCGACTTTAAAAAGGAGGAGGTGACTCAATTCGACCGTAGATATGCTTTTTTATGTTGGTTCGCGGATAACTTCGTCGTTTATGAACCGATTTTGATAATTCTTTTTCTGTTGGAAGGAAGATATTTCCAAGGTGGTCCCATGATAAGGACATCTGGGTTTCATGGTGGAAGACCAGAGAAATCAAGGGGAGCTTTCAAAGATCCTAGGGGCAGCCAGTGCGTTTGTAAGTTTTTTCATTATGTATTTTTGCGTCAGCATCCGGTCTAACCGGATGCAGCTGAACAGTACTTTTCACAACTAAAAAGTGTAAAATAAAAACTTTTTTTACAAAAAAAACAACCGACTTCTAGAAAACACTACAAAGTGAAAAATACTAATTTCGGAAGTCGGTATCAAAAACTAATATACAAAAACCAAAGACACCGACTTCCGAAATTAGTTATTTTTCACTTAGTAGTGTTTTTTGGAAGTCGGTTGTTTTTTTTTTGCAAAAAAAGTTATTTGTAGTATAATAAGAAAGTTAAACTGAACAAATATTTTTCTATTGCTGAGCCCAAGAGGGTTAATGAGGGGATTAGCCCATATGTAACAAAATAGTCTAATGCAATAAAGATTAGGGGGAAATGATCTAAATATCTCTATTTATCTTTTAGATGATCGCGTTTTTATGTAAGACCTCCGTAAGTTTCGATCCCCAAATATCGCGATAAAAAATACCTAACCTATATATTATTCCACCTATACATTATTTAAAGTAGTGGTGGCCTAGTGGTTAAAACACCAGCCTCTCAAGTATGAGTGCACGGGTTCGATTCCAGGTCAGGCAAGTACCTATGTAACTTTTCTAATGTTATATGTACTTTCTAGGTATATCTTGGACACCAATGACTGAAGGTGAAGGAAAAACATCTTGAGGAAACCTGGACTTTAAGTCTGAAATCGCCAACCTGTATTGAGCAAGCGTGGTGATTACGCTCAATCCTTCTCTGTGTGAGAGGAGACCTGTGCCTAGCAGTGGGACGATAAAAAAGAAGGTTGTTGATGATATTATTCTTGGTTCTAAGTGTTCTGTTTGCCAAATTTCTTCTAAATTCGTGAAGTAGTTTTTGTGTGAAACAGTAACAAACATCCATCCTTACTCAAAAATTTTCTTATTTACATTAGTGGGAACATTAGTGGGATTAAGAGTAATTTCCAAAATGGCTGACATTCTATTTAAGATACTTTGTTTTGAAATCCAATCTTTTATAAAGTTATTTCAGTTACTAATGTCTTTATCTCAAGAATCGCTTTCAATTTCTTTGCAACTCACATACTAAATCTTTAAGGTCATTAGATAACTTAAAGCTCAAAATGCCTATGCATTCCACAACGTTCCTTGTTAAATCTTTTACTGTTTAGACGCCTTGTTTGTGGTATGCATTGCTAATTGAAATAAAACGCGCGCAGTTGTTGCAGGAATTCAAGAGACTTGTGAAGGAATTATAATCGTATTCAACAAATAATTTTTGCCTAATTACTTCGCTTACATATTTAGTATCTATGTATTTATTTATGTATGTGTAATTTTGGATAGATATGTATGTATCTGTTTCTATTTTAGTGTATTGTTTTTATAATATTTGCACCAACGACAGTCCCATTTATGGTTCAGGAGAATCTCTGTCCATTCAAAGGTTGCCTAGAAGAGATTGCATTAGCGATACGGCCGCCTATTTTTATTTGGTTGCGTTAAATTTTAATTAAAAAAAAAATCAATGTATGTTTTTGGTGAACAATAAAGTAATATATATATATATAAATAAATAATGCCCTAAATGCATGTATAACGCTGATCAAAGGAATGCCAAATTGCATTACAAAAAGCTCAAGTTTATTTTCGAAGCATTTATCTCATTAACATCTGGGTACGTTGAGTTGTTGAATGAATACGAAATATACAGTATGAGTGTCTGAATGAGTCAGGATTATGAGTTAAATAAACAGTTACATACATTGGTTTTCGCGTACTGAATCCTCCAGTATACGCTGCCTTCTCACTGTAGGAAAAGCTTATACAAAGCGAGGTCAGAGAAACTGGAAATGTGTAACTTGATATATCAATGTGTATCGAAGGACCGATACTTGTAACCGCTAAAAGGCATCCAGTGTGCTACTATGAGTTTTCATTACGAAGATCGATCGATCATATATGTCGACCGCGCTTGACTCAACGATTATCTCACTTCAAGTTAATAAGAACTCTCAACCAATGAGAGCGCCAAACTCGCTCTATGCGTATGATCGAGTTTCGTAATGAAAACTCATGGTAACCACACAGTTGTTGGACCTTTGTCTTGGGGTTTTTCCAGTGGATGTTTATAAATAAAATGATATAATATCCACGCCTTGTTTGTTTCCCTTAAGCGTTTGGCGGAGGTTTACCTTTAGGACGCCCACATTATTCCAAAAGAAGCATTTCTTGTAATTTTGATAAGATTTACTGCCTGATCTGATCACAGTCTCAATTTGAAATAAGTGCATATTATTTCCCTCCTTTTTGACCTTATTTTGGATGAACTCGGTGAGTGAAGATTTCCATCTTCAAATGACGTCACCCAGTCTCACTCATTTTGAGTAAATTATTTCAGCACCACTGCTCCCAAAACTTAAAAGACGTGTTACATCTAGCAACCCGCACTGACCAGCGTGGTAGAATACGGCCCACTCTCTTTTAACGAGAGGAGGCATGTGTCCCAACAGTGGGAACATAGGCTGATAATGTACTTATCAGTCGTAGCACTAATATAAGGGTGAATTTCGTAGTTAATGGAACTTCCGACAAGCGGTCAATGACAGAACTTTCGATATTTCTCCGTGTGTGGTCTGTTCATGATTCAGATAAACTTTAAATTACGAGACTTTTTTATGGCACTGTAGTTTATATAATTAAAGTCGCTTGTTAACGATGCACTTTGTAGTAACTTGAGAGTGTTACAAATCTTTCCTTTGTTTTTCATTTCGACTCGATAGGATGTGAAAAACGTCGACAGAGTACAAAGTTTTAATCACTTACTCAAGCTTCACTGGGCGTTGTTTTATTAAAAAGAAAAGACTGTGCTCTTGGAAAAACAGAATCGAACTAAGGAGTATCTAATGAAGATATTGTTTTGCTTGTTTATCGTGTAATTTTATAACTTACTGGTACAAAATCTTGCCAATTCTAAAGTAAGCGGTAGTTCAAAGGTCACATTTATTGCATGTTTTGATAAACGGTGGGCAAGAGGTGACATGCAGTATGCGCGGCTTAGAGGATGGACATGCGGTCGTCAGATCGGCCGCACTTGGTGATGGCACGGGCTGATTAGTTTGTGACCTAGCTTTCAGCCGCTGCATTTATGTATGAATATGGATATTTTCTCGGTGGTAGGCCATAACATCGGCCGCCGGCAGAAGATACCACCCACCAGACAAAGTCTTGCCGCCAATCGATTTGTCTTGTTCCGGCATGATGTCTGGTGAAGCCGTACGGAGGACGGGTCTGAGCAGTGGCGTTGCGATGTGTGCCGGGTACGATGCGCCAAATGTTGTTGTGTTGGGAGTTTGGTCGTGGAGGGTCTTTAAATCAATCTCCTTATGGCGCAGCATCGTCGGTCGTATTGTTGGGTTTAACATTGCATCACCTCGCTCAACTGCCGTCTTCCTTCCTATTCGCTCAGTTTTTCTGAGTGAATAGGCTCTTAATAAACTAGCGCGCTTTACCATCAACGATCGCATCACTGCTTACCAAAATCTGGCCGTATCTCGGAAAGCAAGTTAAGCCGTTGGTCCCGGTTGCCATACCAACATTTAATGGCAGTCGTTGCGGGTTGTTGGAGCCCTCAAAAGTCCAACAATAGGTCTAACTGCAATGCTTAGATATCGCCTTCTGGTCAGGCGGCAGTCGCTTCACGGAAAATATCTAAGTTTAGCCAAAATCAGCAGGTAGACTGGTAAAGTGGACCCCAGCCTCCAAAGCTGAAAAAACTTTGGATGAGATTGGGATTAACGCTGAGATGATGAGGTCCCTGAAATATCTCTGGACTCAAATGGAAAGATATTGAAACTGATTCTCCCTTTCACAAATTAAACTAATTTTAAGTGTGGATTGCATTAAGAAAAGGGTAGAAGGTAACATTTTAGTTTCATCCTGCCAATTAAGATACTCCATAGATAGTTTAGACGTGATTATAATCATGACGACCAAAAATACGCCAATTTCCGTCAGGAGCGGACTAATTTGACAGATCTAAACTAACAATTTATCTCTTTTCCTTATCTTAATGAAAAATATAGAAACAGATGCCCTGATCTTAAATTTAATATAGTTTGTGGATAAGGAAATCAGGGGGCATAATTTTACTTTAAAAAGAATTTAAGTTTCTACACAATAAAGGTCAATTTACGCTACAACTTTAAACATTTTTATAACTTTTTCAATATCACTTCGAAATCAACTTATTTATAATTTGCACAAAGTCTCCTTTACTCAGCTGTGCCAGTATAAATTTTGTGCCCAAATAAAGTCAAATCCATAAAAAAAAAAACCTCCAAAAAACCAAAATTGTATTTTGATGAAACGATTCGCGCATAAGTCATCTCGACTCACATCCGGTCCTTTTATCTGAAGTTTAAAAATAAAGCTTACCACAAAATTCACCGGCAATCGATCTCAAATGTTTTCGTACTTTTTTTTAAATCCTTTGCAAAGTTGAAAGTACAAAAATCGTAAATTAAACACACGCGATACAATTGTTTATTTCTTAAACAGGTTTCTGATTCGTCACTTTATTGAAAAAGGATGCTAAGATTAATTTGAGATTAGAAATAGGGTTCCGGAGAATTTATATGTTGCTGTGTGTGTCAACACTTAGTAGTCTTAAAAATTTTGGTTTCTAGGATATCCCGGATTTGGTAGATTGGGGTATACAGAGTGTATCTGACATCGTAACGCAAACTTCGCGAAAAGGTTAGACCGCATGCCACTAATAAAGTTATGATAGTCATTTATGTCGTTAATGAACGGTTACAGAATTCACAGTGTTTAAAAAAAAGTGTCGGCTCGGCCCTTGAACGTTGCAAGCGTACCGCCGTAAGGTTTTGTAGGTATGACGTTGATCCCTGATGTGAACTCTATTAAATCAGCTGATAACATAGTTTCATTTTTATTGCGTTTTTTTGTGTAATTAGCGAATTAAATAATTTTTACTTTAAAATCTTATTGGGTTATAAAATTATAGCAATTATGAACGACCTAAAGTGAAAAAAACTACATTTTTTTTAAATCATGAAATAGCTTACGTAAAGTTCCACCACTGAGAGGTTCAGAATCATGTACTGGATCCATTGTATCCGTTTGTGCGTCAATGTCAGATACAGAGTTTGTGTCCTAATAGTATAAATAATGAGCTGATTATGAGCGTCAACACCTTTAATTTTTCGAAACGTCGCGTCGAGTGGAAAGGTGGTGTGACGTTTTTTGGAGTGAAATTTTCGTAACATCATTGTGATTTGAAAGTCGACAAAACGAGAAAACTACAGTAAAATTTTATATTCTTCTCGTTATGTTGAAACTTAAATTTTTAAGGTTTCACTTCACGTCCACTGCTGGACAAAGGATGTCCTCATTTCTGATTCGATCGCGCAGAGAAACTCTGAGCATAGTTCTTTCCATAGCCCTTGAATTGTACACATAAGAATAAAATAATTTGTTTTTTCCGCCACTTTCAATACATAACAGAGTACACAAAAACACATTTATATTGTGGAAACTGGAGCATATACTAGGAATACGTGTGTAAAAGGTCTCCGACCCTCTGAAATCATCTATCGTGAGGTCGATATGCGTGTCGGGGTGGCAATACTGGGCTGACTTGTTACTTCATATATTTTTGGCGCTACGACGTACCAACCATCTCCGTTCCACCATCGGACGACCCGTCGTACGGCGACTTTCCACCCTTACGTTGTTGACACCGCTGCGATCCGGGAGCGTTTCGCTTTCCTTTTATACCGCGTACATCGAGGGACTGCAACAGTTTGCCGGTTTCCGTTACACTACTCTTTCTTGAGTGTCTTCAAGACTGGAGTGAATAGGCTCTTAATAAACTAGCGCGCTTTACCATCAGCGATCGCATCACTGCTTACCATCAGGCGGGATTGTGGTCAAGCGCTAGTTTATAATATATATAAAAAAAAAACGCTCACCGTTTTCATTGTTGTATGAAGACGCAGACATTGCGGAAAGCTGTACTACCATTCTTTATCAAATTCACCGCGTTTCCATATTGTAATCTGAATATATTTACCTAATCAAGTGAAATAAACCATCCAGCTAACTCTCGTTCTGAGATGGAGGTCTTTAGGCCTCGTGCCTCAGCATTTATTTGAACTTTGTTTCATTTTTTGTTTTGTTATTTTTTCTCTTTACAGATTTATAATTTTGTTTTTTTTTTTCGATTTTTCTGAACGAGTAGCAATGAAAACTTTTTTTTTTAATATTTTCGTATTGAGTGAAGACCTCTGTACTTATATGATCAGCCCATAATGTTCTAATGTTCCCACTCCTGGGCCACAGGCGTCTTCTCAGTGAGGAGTGAGTCGTAATCTACCACGCGGGTCCAGTTCGAGTTAGTAGATGCCACATGTCTTCGGAATTTAAGGAGCAGTGGTGATGAAAATATTTACACAAAGTAAATTAATTTCTCTGTGGTAGGCCATAACATCGGCTGCCGGCAGAAGTTACCACCCACCAGACAAAGTCTTGCCGCCAAGCGATTTGTCGTGTTCCGGCATGATGTGTGGTCTGGTGAAGCCGTAAGGAGGACAGGTCTGAGCAGTTGTGTTGCGATGTGTGCCAGGTACGATGCGCCAAATGTTGTTGTGTTGGGAGTTTGGTCGTGGAGGGTCTTCAGATCAATCTCCCTTTGGCGCAGCATCGTTGGTCGTGTTGTTGGGTTTAACATTGCATCATCTCGCTCAACTACCGTCTTCTTTCCTATTCGCTCAGTTTTTCTGAGTGAATAGGCTCTTAATAAACTAGCGCGCTTTACCATCAACGATCGCATCACTACTTACCATCAGGCGGGATTGCGGTCAAGCGCTAGTTTATAATTATTAAAAAAAATAAAAAATTTAGGCGCTTTACAACTTTTAAGTTGCGACCGATACCATTAGGCTACCACTGATGTATTTAGTGTTTAAACTATTATTCTGTGTAATCTATACTAATCCATACCAATATATAAAGCTGAAGAGTTTGTTTGAACGCGTTAATCTCAGGAACTACTGGTCCGATTTGAAAAATTATTTTTGCGTTGGATAGCCCATTAATTCAGGAAGGCTTTAGGCTATATAATATTTTTACATTATGCTGCGACCAATAGGAGCGGAGCATATAAAAAACATATCCAAACCTACGTGGGTGAAACCGAGTGGAGCAGCTAGTAAATCATATGCGACCATTCTAATAATTATGAGGAAGTTCCAATGCCTTCGTTACATTTCTGAACCTTAGAGACATTATCTTGTATGTATGGATCCAACGAACTATATACAATATGTAAAGAAAACTCCGTCCGACCCAAAAGGACAATAAATATTAGGTATACACATGACCAAATAAAATATGAAATTTCACGTAATCACCATAGTGATAATAGTAATGAATTTTGAAATATTTTTTTTTTCCGCAAATTAATTCAAGATTCCCAAAATTTGGTATTTTTTTAAAAAGTGACTGCCGCCTGCCTCGCCCCCTTTACCCGCGCATGTATGCCTAACGTGTTGCCTACCTTACATGCATTAAGTTACCTCGCTTTTTCGAAATAATATTTATTTTTTTAGGGGGGTTTTTTTTTTAAGTTTAGTCCGGCTTTATATGCATTTTTAGCATCAATTAACGATACCTAACAATACCTTTACGGATCGGACAGGGTTTTCTTTACATATTGTATACGACCTAATGCTTCTAAGGTCGAGCTATACATATGACCTAATACTTCCAAGTACATGGCGAAATGCAAAGGTGACAATGGAATTTGGGCTATTGTTTAAATGAAGGTTTTGATCCAAATCTACCCTTTTGAAAGCTTAAAGCGACACCGATTGAACCCGTACGCACTGCTATACATCAAGATATATATATATATATATATATCCAGTATTAGCTGACTTCTCATTATACGTAAAATCTATACAATTGGAGGCCAGCTTAAACTGGCAATGTGAAGCTTAAAATATAGCCATGTGTATATTTGCTATTGCTTAAATTCTTGGTGACTTATGTAAGTCTGTATTAATATGTATTTTTTTTTAATTTTATATGTAAATGATACAGGACGAGGATTGTGAATATTAACAGCCGCATGATTCAGTTAGGTTAAGTTTGCCACGGCTATTCTTTGGATGGGTCCAGGGTCCATCTTCTGCTCCGTCTCTCATCGTCTCTCTCGTCTCTCATCTTCTGGTCCGTTGCTGCAGCATGCAGCTGAATAACAGTATTTGACATTGAGTAACTCCCAATATGACCACCACAACCAGTAACTGAGAAACATGGTACCGTTTGTTAAGGGCCTTACTCTCATTTAGTAGCGTAAAATGGTCACTTTAGGAAGCTAATTTCTAATTAACGGCTTGGTTATAAGATTTGAAAAAAATATATCTTGTCTATTGATTCATGTACAACATTTACTAAAGATGATTTTTTCATAGGACTAATACTTTTGCCTTAAAAAAATATTTACCAAAACGGCTAATATTCGTTATTACTTCTAAACGGCATTGATGTTTGGAAATATTTTTACATTGAAAAATTCGTGGTTAGAGGTACTATAGACATGCCACAGCTTATTTAAATCCATCAACATTTGCCAAGAAAATATCCTTATTTTGAAACAGAGGTTTAGTTATCAAACTATCGGGACCTTCGACTTAACGTGCTTTCTCGGCCATGCGCCTTCACTTTGACTTGCCCTTTTTATACCTACAAAACATTTTCATATAATAGTAGATTAGTAGCCAAGGGCTGTAAGGCATCAATTGCAGCCCGAGATATTTAGGCACGCGAGCGCAGCGAGGGCGCCTATAGTTCGAGGGTGCAATTGATTCTTACACCCGAGCTAACTGCTTTACATCGCGATTGTGATGTAACTAGAAAAAACCGGCATTACAAGAATAAAAAATATTTATAGTAAAAGATTTCTATGCCCGCCTTTTATCATCTTTTTTTTTTTAATTATTTGTTCAAGAACGAAATTGAGCTTCGGCGTTCGATATTCAAAGTTGATGACTATTATACTCATACGAAGATAAGGCTGAATAGCGAAGCGACCTCTTTAGTCATTGGGCTGAAGGCATGATGTCTATTGTCAGAAAGATAGAGGTAAGTACGCGAACTTTTTGAAAGAGTGAAGAGTTTTTTTTTTAATTACTTACCGCCCTAGGGCTTTTCTAGTTACATTATTATCCTAGAGCGGTAATTGGTCACCTACAAGTCCCATTTGGATTTTGGGGGTAATAAGGACCTACTTACCAAATATGAGACATGTAAATACATTTACACAACATAATCAGCATATTATGTTCCCTCTCCCGGGTCACAGGCGTCCTTTCGATGAGAGGTAGTGGGCCGTCACGCGGGCCCAGTGCGAGTTTAGAAGCAAGGAAGTCTAAGACTTCGAAGACATGTGATATCTATCAACTCAATACCTTTAATATCTTGTATTTTGTGTTTTAGTTGCACTTACTTTATATTATCATACTAGCGGCCACCAGCGACTTCATTCGCGTGGAGTTAGTTATGCTCCGCTCCTATTGGTTGCAGCGTGATGTTATATAGCCTAAGCCTTTCTGGATTAATGGGCTATCCAACGCAAAAAGAATTTTTCAAATCGGACCTGTAGTTCCTGAGATTAGCGCGTTCAAAGAAATAAACAAACAAACACTTCAGCTTTATAATATATTAGTACCTATAGATGAGAAGAAAAAAAATCGTTGAGCTATGCCACACGGCGTTTCACACGTCGAACTACGGAACCCTAAAATGAGAACAACAGCCAGTCAGACAGGTGTCAAGTGTGAAAAGAAATAAAAAAGTTCTTCATACATACCTCGGCGATAACAACGATTTACGGTTTCTTTGAATTTGCAGTTTTTTTTTTCGTTGCTATAAAATAAACGATTGATCACTCGTGTCAAGGAAGCTAAACTTTATAGTTATATGTGAATAGAGTTGATAATTGGGTACATATTAAGTCTTTATTAAGCGATGTATGTAAATGGATGTCAACGTACTGTTACAATAGTGAGATTTTTGATAAAGGACGTGTATATTGAGGTACGTTCTTAGAGTGGCGTAATTTTCCTTACTAAGCTGGTAACTGTTAAAACTTATATGAACACGAATTAACACTTTTTGTTTGTCGACAGCCTCCTTGGGGTAGCGGTAGCGAACGCGGCCGTTGCACAAGGAGGCGCGGGTCCGTTCCCCGCGCAGTACAAATATTTGTATGCATGAATATGAATATTTGCACTGGTCTAGTCGTGCCTCGGAAAGCACGTTAAGCCGTTGGTCCCGGTTGCCATGCGAACATCTAGTGGCAGTCATTATGGGATGTTGAAGGCCTCAAAAGTCCAACAATTGGTCTAACTGCAATGCTTCGATATCACCTTCGGGTTGTGGAGGTCAGACGGCAGTCGCTTCACTGAAAATATCGTAGTTTAGCCAAAATCAGCAGTTAGACTGGTAAAGCGGACCCCAGACTCAAAGGCTGAAAAAGCTTCGATTGCGTCTGGGGTTAACACTGAGATGATGATGACTTCTGTCCTTTTTGTCTGTTGTGCCTTGTCCATTTTCATACAAATATTTCAACAAAACTGTGAGGACTCACGAAACCATAGCGAGATCTAATTCGACGCCACCGCCATCTATCGATTTTGATAGTTAACTTTTAAAATTGTACAATAATCATTATATTCGTGAACGAGCGAGTCATTCATTATTTGTAAGTTAAACAGATTTTATCAGAATTTTGGCCGCCCGTTAAAAATTTTGTGCGCCCTTGGTAAATTTTCCGGACTTTCGGCGTTTGGTAAATTAAAAAAGTTTAAATAAGTACTGATGAAGAAATATTTAAATTCTTCGGACTTTTTTGTAAATATTCGATTTTTGAAATTTTGTAATTATGAGCAAAAATGCAGGGCAGCGGTGCCCGAATGCTAAGGCCGCGATTTACCAATTGTAGAGAGATTCGAATACACTTAGGCGCTTTATTTGTGTAGTTAATTTCATTTTTTGTTTTTTTTTTATATACGGACAAATCACATAGATTGAGCTAGCCCCAAAGTAAGCTCAATACTTGCGTTATGGGATACTAACTCAATCAGAACTAATATTTATAATAGATACATATACACATAAACATCCAAGACCCAGGCCAATCAGGAAAAGATCGTGTTCCATCATGACCTGGCCGGGCATCGAACCCGGGAACTCCACGTCGCAGGCAGGCGTGTTGACCGCTGCGCCACGGAGGACGACCACCACCACCACCACCATTACCACTGCTCTCAAAACGGCGAAGTAAAACATTGTGAGGAATCCACTAAGTCTTATAACAAAACTTTGTCCACATTCCATATTTACTAACTATATCCCACTCCTTCTCAAAGAGAGGAGTCTGTCAGAGTCTAGGGTCCAAATAGTGGTAACAGTATAAGCTGCTTATTATCATCATCATCAACCTTTTTATCGTCCCACTGCTGGGCACAGGTCTCCTCTCCTACAGAGAAGGATTGAGCGTAATCATCACACTTACTCAATACGGGATGGTAATTTCAGACTTAAAGTCCAGGTTTTCCTTCATCTTGTAATCAGTCACTGGTGTCCAAGATATACTTAGAAAGTACATATAACTCGGAAAAGATACATTGGTACTTGCCTGATCTCGAATTTGAATAATAAAATCGAACCCGCACTCTCATATTTGGAGGCTGGTGTTTTACCCATCCCATCAACTTCAACCTACCTAATCATCAACTTCATCTGCCTGCATCTTTCCAGTTATGTTGGGGTCAGTTTCCAATCTAACCGGATACAGTTGAATACCAGCAATTTACATGAAGCAATGTCTGTCTGACCATCACAAGCCAATTGATGATTAATACTGATCCCTATGGTAACACCCATTGGTTGTCATTTTGGCGTTGTTGTTGGTATTTTGGCGTGGCTAGCGGCTAGCTGGCATATGGTAAATAATTTCATTGTTGATGTATTTTCTTGTGTTCATAACTATACATAGTATTGTATAAAGTCATGTGTTTTTTAAATGAACAGACAGCTGTGCTGCTGGGGAGTTTGTTTCGCCACTTCTTCTTCCCAGCGAAAGCACTAGGAAATGTCGATGGGTGGGCGTTTTGGGGGACTGTCTTATGTAATATTGACGTTCAAAAAGTGCTGATTCTGAGCCTAATTTGAATAAATAACTTTTGATTTTGTCACGGCTTCTGACGACCCCTAACGAATATGGAAGGTAAAAGAAACAAAGATTGACTTTAATAAAGCTATGCCTTTAGACTCATCGCGTATCCAACGACCAAAATGTAAAGTACACAATTTTTTGCTTGTGTCACCATATCTACCCAACGACGAAAGTTAATTAACTTAAGCAAACATCAACTTGGAACGCCAGAACGTTTCAAACGAACACTGTTTTCAACACAAAATAAATTCTAATTAATGACATAGGGGAATATTCGTAACACGACTAAAACAAATACGCGTGTATGTAAATTTTATTCATTAACATAATAATTAGTAATTTGTTGGAAAGTTAATTTAATAGCGATTAGGGAGCGGGAATTCTGGACTTTGAATTTGTTTGTCTATCAAAATAGGTTTGTTCCTCTGGGTCTTGTAATAGGTAAATAACTGATTATGTCTTGTCAGGCTACAAAATTTTGTCGCCTCAGTTTATCTATTCGGCTGGAAGGACCGACGACCTTGTGAAGGCCGCAGGAAGCCGTTGGATGCAAGAAGCACAAAACCCGTCAATGTAGAGGCGTTTGAGGGCCTATCTTCAGCAGTGGATCTTTCTTGAAGATGTAAAATACATAAGGTAACACTTGCAATATTGTTGGGTGGCCTAAAATCATAATATATTTTTATTGCTGTAGAGGTAAAAGGAACAGCATGTTCGGTTCCATATCATATATGTCACCGGGTTTATCTTCCATAGAAAAGGAAAGACAGACCGACCAGACAGGAGACAACAGCCTGTCTTCTGTAAGGCAGGAAGGCATAAATAGGTTACTACCTATATAGCCTGATTTAATAGTTACCAATCCACAAAAAAATATTAAAGCGAAATCCAGTCAAAACATCAGTAAGTTTAAAACTGCCACAATAAAGACAGTGCAACTGATAAGGTTTCGCCAGGGCAGAAATATAATTTTAATTTAAAAACACCCTCGTTTAGATGACTTTTATATTAAGATGGCGAATGATAAAAAATAGGTACATTAGATGCGGTATTTTTCCATCAAGTCTATTCACTGGGGTCCATAGGCTATTAAGAGCGAACGAGAGGCTTAATAATATATTAGCCTCTAAAACTGTGGGTGTTTTATCGTGATTTCTGTTTTATTTGTGTTTAATTGCATCCGTTGTAGAGCTCCATAATTTTAGGTATATTTTGGAAATGTCAAAGTTTACACTGGACGCCGTTGCCCATAAAATACGATCTGCCAGAATTCTTATAGTATCTACCTAATTGATTTGTAGATAAACCTACATTTAAATAAATAATTTTTTTTTTAAAGTTTTGTTTTGTTTATGAACTCGTAAATTCACACGAGCCGCTTTTTCCTGAATTAAGCTTAGTTCTTATTATTTATAAGTTATTAATGATTAAATAGTTATTTTAATAGTTTATTAGGTAACTCTGTGTTTATAGTTGTCTCTACGTGTCTGTTTCACATTTATTTTAATCTATTTTGATTCAATCATAGGCATAATTATTAGAATTAAGCCTATACTTGAAACAAAAATGGTTACTTCTCGTAAAAAAATACTCAAAAATTTTCATACATTTTGACAAGTTTTTGGCCAAGATGAAACTTGTTTTTTAATAATAGGTCTTCAGATAATTATGCTAATTGATTTACTATTTTACATCAAAATACCATCAAAACTTTATTTGAATAGGACACATTTTGTTGGTGTTAATACATTAATAATGGTAATAATGGTATTGTTAATAATGGTACACGGGTACCATCACCACATTACTTCATGAACAGGCTATAATGTATCTTAGGTGAGAAAGAGTGAGCCAAAATCCACCATTTGGTGGATTGAATCCGAAAGCGGGTTGGTTATGTGACAAGTCTTAGAAATGTTGGTTCTAAGATACACTCGGACCCTTTTTAGAGCAGTGATGATGAATAATTTACAAACAGCAAAGCCTTCTCTTGCTTCGAAGTTATGACAAACGCCTCGTAAAATACGATTGTAGTGCCACAACATCGGCTGCCAGCACAAAGTACCACCCACCAGACAAAGTCTTGCGGCCAAGCGATTCGTCGTGTTCCAGCATGATGTCTGATGAAGTCGTACGGAGGACAAGTCTGAGCAGTTGTGTTGCAATATGTGCCGGGTACAATGCACCATATGTTGTTGTATTGGGAGATTGGGCATGGAGAGTCTTCAGATCAATCTGAGATCACCTCACTCAACTGCCGTCTTCCTTTCCATATACTCAGTTTTTTTTTTTTTTTGAGTGTATAGGCTCTTAATAAACTAGCGCGCTTTACTATCAACGATTGCATTACTGCTTACCATCAGATAGGATTGCGGCAAAATAATAATAATAAAATTGTTTATTACTTTGTGATTGTTGCCACCACTGCTTCAAAGTGTCACACAGCTGACACAGCAGTTGCGATGTGGTTACAACCGCTGGTAGATGTGATGTGGTGACGTTGTGGCTAGTGCATTCAAACTGGCAGATATGTAGTTATGTATTTTCTGTGGCTGGTCACTAGTGCACTCTCACTAGTGGTTGAGTTGCGTCTGTGACGTTGCTTTCGTGGTCGGTACAGCCTTATCAGCCACATGACGTGATCCGTTATTCGTTTAAGCAAGTAGGTAAGTACCAATGTAACTTTTCTAAGTTATATGTACTTTTTGAGTATATCCTGGTCACCAACGACTAATCACAAGTTGAAAGAAAACATCTTGAGGAAACCTTGACTTCAAGTCTGAAATCGGCAACCCGCATTGAGCAAGCGTGGTGATTACGCGCAATCCTTCTCTGTATGAGAGGAGACCCCCAGCAGTGGGGCGATAAAAAGGTTGATATTGATGATTATTATTTGTTTAAGTAAAATTAAATAAAACTGTTAATTTCTATACAAGTTACTGCCCGTTTTGTGTTACTGTGATACGTGTTTTCGGGCCCTGATCATGATAGGATGTTTATTTGATGTCAAAGGTTACGTCACATTAAAAAAAATCGCTACTTTTCCTGTATCGTGGATGCGTTTACAAACATTTAAACTCACATACACAAATACTAGTGTGCTTTACCATCAATGATTGCATAACTGCTTATCATCAAGAGTAGTTTATAGCGTTTGGTAATAAAAAAAAATAGCCAGACTCATATATTGACTATAATGAAGGTAGTTTTGTTTCGCGTGTTGTCAAGGATATAGCGTTTATAGAACTGAATACGTTTTTACTGTTTCGATAAGGATCGGTCCAATGGCTAGAAAAGAGCGATCGTAATACAATAACAGTACAAATGACTAATTTTGGCAGATCAAACAACGTCTTTAGCGTTATCTATGTTGTTGAGCAGACAACTTACTTGAATACATTATATGCAGCAATACATAGATACAAATTTCGGTACCATATTCACAATGATTTATGAATGAATGAATGGCATCTATCCGGGAGTGGTTTGACCATACTGTATTAATCAAGTGATCCCAAGATTCGCACTCACTTCTGCAGCTTCATGTTCCCATTGCTATAGTGATCCTTACATATCATGGAGTAGACTGGGTGGCGCAGTTTTTGTAGGGAAGAGGTGCCCTTGAAATTGGAAAGGATTTTAGATCCATACAACAAACAAAAAAAGTACCACCACCCACCAGACAAAGCCTTGCCGCCAAGCGATTTGTCGTGTTCCGGCATGATGTCTGGTGAAGCCGTACGGAGGACGGGTCTGAGCAGTTGTGTTGCGATGTGTGCCGGGTACGATGCGCCAAATGTTGTTGTGTTGGGAGTTTGGTCGTGGAGGGTCTTCCGATCAATCTCCCTTTGGCGCAGCATCGTTGGTCGTTTTGTTGGGTTTAACACTGCATCACCTCGCTCAACTGCCGTCTTCCTTCCTATTCGCTCAATCTGAGTGAATAGGTTTTTAATAAACTAGTGCGCTTTACCATCAACGATCGCATCACTGCTTACCATCAGGCGGGATTGCGGTCAAGTGCTAGTTTATAATTATTAAAAAAAAAAAAAACATATAATCTATAATCCTTAGAACCATCTCTCCTCTAACCCAATATAAGCATTGTGTTTAGGGAGATGGGTAATTATTATCTATGGATTGACATATTTTAACGATGATTTAGGCAGGTTGGTACAGATCGGCTTCACGGGTAATTCTTTCGGCGAGGTTCTACTGGTCTCTCGTTTTTTAATATGTCATTATCCTGCTGTGTTATGTTCTTATTATGAATATCGTCGTCGGAATTCTCACTGCTGTCCGTTTCCGTTCCGTTCCATTTTTGTTTTTTTTTTATTGTAAAGTCAGTTGTCAGTTGTCGGAGGCTCAGTTCTGTATTCTATATTTAAGCATTGTTCATGTTTTGTGATGGCTTCCTGATATTTGTACTTGAACCTAGAGCTAGTAAGTCGTGGCCGTTACTACTAAATCATCACTGCTCATTAAATTAATAATAAACTTATATTATCTAATTATTATGTTATAGAGGGATTTTCTCGTTTTGTCAAGTTGTACTTTAATCTCTTGTTATTGTTTAAATCTTGACTTCTTTCCTCAAATTCATTCAATACTTTTTTTCCATTTTTACGCTGATTATATTATTTGTTACTTGAATGCTTAATGTTGTTTATGTAAATTATATTTTAACTTTCCAATTTTATAATTTGTTATTTGATTGATTTACATATTTATATGCGCATGCTGTGATATTTCCAGATATTTGCTCTATTAATGTAACTTTGTATTGTATATGTGTATCCTTTGTTGGAGATACCAATAAATAAATAAACCACAGGTCGTTACTATTACTATTTCTATAAAAACATCGTTCTAACATAAATTTTACCCCAAAATAGAAAAGGTTCTACCTACAGAATTCATAATTTTGTTCTACCTCCCAACCTTTCAGTACTTAGTGTCTATGTCAATTTATCTACCGCACTTTGCCCTAGAATCTAAATGTCAAGTCTATTAGACTGTAAATGTCAAATTATTCTTGCATTATTAAAGACTACGTTCTGGTGATAGTGGGCTGGCTATGTTTGTCCGAGGTTCGATGGCGGGTGGAGTAAACGAATCCTAGGAACCAAGAAACATAATCCAAACGTTTTTGTGCACACATTTTCCATCCTCACTAGGGACATGATGTTAGCAGCGCACGCGTATTATAGTCTGAGATGCCTCGAGCTGGACGGTTTACTGACCGACGATGGTGGCTAAAATGAACTGGATTTGGATGGGCTGAGTGTTGTGACACTGCCTAGGAGAGGCAAATATGCAGCGGTTATAATAGGCTGACTTGAAATACAGCGTTTTGTAAATTCATGAGCTTCAGAATGTTGCAGTTTTTTGTCGAGTACTACATGTAATAATTTATATATGGAAAGTAGTTGGGCTGCATGTAGGACTAATGAGCAGTTTTCAGATAGGTTAGTTTCAAATTGATTTGTTTAAACGATTTCATTTCAAGAAAGAAGTGACGGAATGTCATAAGTCATATTTTGATTGATTTAAAGAAATAAAAAATGTGTAAAAACATTTTTCTGTTACCAAAAGTACCGGCTGCGTCATCTAGCAAGTCATAGAAAAGCTTCTGGAAAACTGCACATTGAATGAAAGTGGTCGAAGCAAAAATAGTACCTATACTTACATTGTGTATTACCACAGACTCGGCTTCTTTGGATGGCATCAAACGATATTAAAAATACAGTTTTAATCCCATTTCTTTTACATGTTCGGAAGTTGTATTATCGTTGCGGTAGGTTGCAACGATACTAGGCGCGCAGAATTCGGCAAGAGATTTATCGTGATACTAGAAAATAACGTAAGTTTTGGCCAAACCCTACCAACCTAACCCGTACAAAAGCTCATCAACTCCCCGCTAACAAACTGAACAGAACTTTACATCAATACGACTATTTAATTCGGTAGCTAACGCGATTTTAATGTCAAAACTTTTGTGGCGCTCGCGTATAAATTATACAAAAACATATTAGAGTCTGTACCTATATGTATTTATATAGAATGTATTTTTAAACTGGGTTAGGAAAATATCGATCTATTTCGTTTAATTTTGAAGATTTATTAAAAAGAACGATCTCGTGGAACCATCGGCTGCTGGCAGAAGCTACCAAACCACCAGACAAACAAAGTCTTGCCGCCAAGCGATTCGTCGTGTTCCGGCATGATGTCTGGTGAAGCCTTACGGAGGTGGGGCTTAGCAGTTGTGTTGCTATGTGTAACGAGTAAGATGCACCAAATGTTGTTGTATCGGGAGTTTGGCCGTGGACGGTCTCTAGATCAATCTCTCTCTGGAGCACCATCGTTGATTGTGTTGTTGGGTTTAACATTGCATCACTTCGCTCTACTGTCGTCTTCCTTCCTATTCACACAGTTTTATTTTTTGAGTGAATGGCTCTTATTAAACGAGCGCGCTTTATCATCAACGACTGCATCACAGGCAAGACTGCGGCCAAGCACTGGTTTATAATTTAAAAAAAAACATGATATCGTCTGTCGGTCCCGGCCGCCATTCGTAGATCTGTTCTGGCAGTTGTTCTGGGTAGCCTAATAGAAGCCTAAACATCAACCAACCTTGTTGCGTGAGCAACAGCCGTTTTGCGTAAATCTGACGCTTGTTCCCTCAACGATTTCTTATTTTTTGTGTTATTGTAATTGTTTGCGCCATGTTTACTGCAAATAAAGGCTTTACTATATTGTTTTCGTTACCAAGGCAAGTCGGGTTATATGGAAACTAGGACAGAAGATGGGCAGTGATTTCACCTAAAAAACTCGTGTTTAGCTGTATTCCATATTATTTCCTCTTTTTTTTTACAACTTTCCTCCAACATAATGGGAGTTATTTTTGTGCTATTATACACTTATTACACACTTATTTTACACTTATTCATTTCAGTTCTCACTCGTATTTTTATTCCTCATACCATCTTGGCTTCTAGTCAATTCTGTTGTTTATATTATTTATTTTGGGAAATATTTTTTCAACACACGAAGATACTTCATATTTAATAACACTACACAACAAATAGAATACAATGAAGGTAGTTTTGACGTAGTATCAGCGCCATTTTGTTTTGTTTCGCGTGTTGTCAAGGATGTAGCGTTTATAGAACTGAATACCTTTTTACTGTTTCGATAAGGATTTGTCCAAAAGAGCGATAATTGTTTGTAAATCATGTTGATTATGTAGATTATATTTCAAGAATACGGTCAACATACATATATACAATAAGCAGCCCTCACTGGACGTGTACCCATGACTCAAGAGTTACTCTTTATACACATAGTTTTCTTGACTACTTATCTGTCAATGCACTTTTTTACCATTGCTTTACAGTATCTTCGATTAGGTTAGAAGCCAAACCCAATGACGTAACATCGTTCGTCAGTCAAGAGACGTCCACTGCTGGACATAGGCCTCCTCCAAGGATCCCCACGACGACCAGTATTGCGCCTTCCGCATTCAGCGGTTACCCGCGACTTTCATCAGGTCGTCGGTCCATCTTGTCGGGGCCCACCCACGCTTCCGGTGCATAGTCGCCACTCGAGAACTTGTCGGCCTCATCGGGCATAGATCTGACATAGTTAAGGAAAAGGCTAGGCAGATTAAAGGGGCAGCACTCGGTTACTCGAACGAGGGTTTTATGATCGAAACAGACTATTTATTTCATTGTCTTCTCTTTGTGAAGGATGAGTGTTATGGGCGACTATTTTAGTAATTTTAGCGTTCAAAAAGTGCTGTTCCTCAACCTAATATTTTATATGTCGGAGACAGCGACGGCAGAGCGGTAGGGTCGACAGCATCTTGGTATCGTGGTACAGGTTCCATTTCGTAGGTGAGTTTTTGAATTAAAGCATGACGTGTAGATATATCCTCCAATCTTCATAATAACAATTTGAATAGGCAAACCGACAGTTTCGGTTCGGAGATGTGCCTTGGTCCGCGCCTCGATGCAAAGTGACCGTTCGACGAACCCCACTTTCCAAAGCGACTCTGTCCATGTGCCGCCATCACAAAATAACGTCACAAGCGTTTGCCCCTCTACTACGTAAATCAAATCAGCAACTTCTATTAAAATTATATCGACGATCTCCGACACGGCCAGCCTGACGATTTGCACGTCCTCGTGCATCATCATCATCATCATCCCAGCGCCAATCCCAGTCGAATCCGAAGCTCCCTCAGCCCTGAAGTCCGGGATCCGCTTCAACAGGCCAACCGCCGATTCCGGCCAAACTTCGATATTTCCCTTTGCACGTCCTCGTGCATGTCTGTAACAAATATAAAAAAAAAAAACACAGAAAACCGACTTTGAAGCATTTTTGAGAACTCGGCCAACCTGACCGTAACACGTCACGTTTAGTTACAATGACTATTATAAAACCAAACAAGTTTAATCATTTTAACAACTTAAACTGAAGAGCTTCCTTCAAGCCTCATAATTATCAAAATTCAAATAGAAAATAAAAGGTTCCTCCAAGCCTCATAATTATCAAATTTCAAAAAGAAAACACAAAAGGTTCTTCCAAGCCTCATAATTATCAAATCAAAATCATAATCATCAAAAAGAAAACACATCATCGCCCGCTACCACAGTAGCTAGTGACAACTCATAGTTGACACCCATATCGTCATCACCTCTTGTGATACGACCAACTCTAGAGTCCACGACTCCCAGGTCAACACATGACCGTACAACTAATAGTCTCCTCCGAGACCCTGGTCCCCGCCACATCACTAGCTGCCCATCGCCCCCTGAACAACTCCTCACTGAGTTGCAGTTACGACTACAGACTAGTGCATGCAGTGCGACCATACCTACTAGTGTCCCCGCCACACCACTAGCTGCCCATCGCGCCCTGAACAACCACTCACTGGGTTGCAGTTACGACTACAGACTAGTGCGAGCAGCGCGACCACATAGCCATGATACGTGTTCTATTTGCTGGCGGAGGCACCCTCCTCGCCATCTTCTACATTATGAAAATCTAACTCAGCAGACATTACTTGGAAAAATCTTTCGTACCTATGCGATCGTGGGGTACTTATAAGTTCTGTTTCCAATCAACGATTTCAATAGGTAACGATCGCCATTATCGCCATCAAACAACTCACCAATATTACATTTCATTACTTTAGCTCATTTCTATCAAATTTAGATTTTTCGTAAATAGCACTCATTTCTATGTTCGTTACCGCTTGTTCTCTTGAGAAGATTTAATAGTCTAGCCACACATACTATCATAAGCTCAAGTGAGCTCGTAACTATAGGCCACAGTGAACTTTAGTTTCGAAATAAAGACAAACCAAACATAATTTTAAAATTCTGATTTAAAATTTCTCAGCCCATTATAACAAAGAATACGGGTAGTACAAAAAATAAAATTTGCAAATAACTCTTATGATCATGTCGCAAAGAAATGGTGCAGTACACAACACACTGGCACAACCTTGTACACTGTATATATACTGGCACGTGTGTACATACACCAATGAAATTACAGATTCCTTGACAAGAGAACATTCGGCCACGGAATAAAAATAAAAATAGTACGACTCACCGGATTATGGCAATTTCCCACAAACACCTACCACTTGGCAGTTGTCAACCGTTGCACACCAGACATCTCTGAGCCCTCATAAAACCCCATTACGTTACTACAAACGTTTTGGGTATTTTGAAACCTTCTCATCGCCTGCAGAGTAGATGCTGTCCTGAAATCTTCTCATCGCCTGCAGAGTAGAGGCTCAAGTCTTGAAACCTTGGGCGTCCCGCAAAACGCACGCAGCACCAGCAGCGCCACACGCCATTGATGAGATTCACCAAGCAGCTAGAAGCGCGCTCCGCAAGCGCACCTCGCTCGCCAAGCAACAGCCAGCACTGTCGCGACAGCGCCGGGTCCAGCCGCACGTGCACGCCTGCAGCGGACTCCTGCAGCGCACTATCACGCGGAGCGATCACTTCTGCGTGAGCGCACCTCGTAACGTGACGTTCACTTCCAGCCTCACGTTATTCTGT
The DNA here is from genome assembly GCA_037179545.1 of Sesamia inferens. Classification (NCBI taxonomy): domain Eukaryota; kingdom Metazoa; phylum Arthropoda; class Insecta; order Lepidoptera; family Noctuidae; genus Sesamia; species Sesamia inferens. The sequence continues at coordinate 10,312,579 of CM073949.1, forward strand.
TCCTTGATTTATAACGAGATTGTGAGCAGTGTAGTTCTTTATCCCACTTCTGATGTCGGAGACAGCGACGGCAGAGCGGTAGGGTCGACAGCATCTTGGTATCGTGGTACAGGTTCCATTTCGTAGGTGAGTTTTTGAATTAAAGCATGACGTGTAGATATATCCTCCAATCTTCATAATAACAATTTGAATAGGCAAACCGACAGTTTCGGTTCGGAGATGTGCCTTGGTCCGCGCCTCGATGCAAAGTGACCGTTCGACGAACCCCACTTTCCAAAGCGACTCTGTCCATGTGCCGCCATCACAAAATAACGTCACAAGCGTTTGCCCCTCTACTACGTAAATCAAATCAGCAACTTCTATTAAAATTATATCGACGATCTCCGACATATATTATTTTCCGAATACTATTACAGATCGTCTTAGCACTGCCAGGGACGCGGGTGGTTTGAAAACCCGTGGTACCTGGCGCACAGGCAAGTAAAAGAACACAGGTGTTAGTTAGTAAAAATGTCACACAGGGTAAGTCATTTGGTGATTTCCCATCTAAAAAAGGTCATTTTGCAATTCATAATTTTTATTTTAGTTTGGTACCTCTAGAAAAAGGATGCCTGGATTGATTTAAGGCAGTGGGGCAGGATAACTAAAAAATAAAGAGATAAATAAAACTGTCCTGTCATTAATTTTCTATATTTTGATGGTCGTTGCTGGCTTATTGCACGGAGAAGGCATGAACAAATTAAAGTGCAAAAAAAAAAAAAAAAAAAAGAAACCTTTTCCCAGCAGTGAGAAAATACAGATTGAAGAAAAATAATAGTTTTATCTCGCCATGACACCTTTAGTTTATTTTAATATTTACGGCTTTACAATGACGATGAATATATTAAAAAAAACATTCTTTGAAATGTTAACAACATTATTGTTGAATATTTTTGCTAATTCTCTCTTGATCTCGGAGTCAGAGGTCAACCAACTTTTGTTGTATCTATTTTTATAGTTTTGTTTGTAATATATTAAAATTATTATTCGTTCGTTAATAAAATGCCTATCTGTTGATCGGCGCTGTTAATTCAAGTAATTTATTGCCTAGTCCCGTTGCTAACCGCCATTGGGTATTTATGGAAAAAGTATAACATGGTGTAAAAGTTATTGGAATCGGGTCAATTACTTATTCTGAACGAGCTATATTCAGGCTTCGTATAAAGTAAAATAATGTTGTGTACGTACATTGGAAGGATGTAGATTAGGAACAGAGGAAGTTAAGAAACAAAAACATGATAGATGTACTGTCATTTCCAGGTTGCTTCAAAAGTAATTCAAATTGAGGTCTTAAAAACTGTATTGCTAGGCTGCAAAATAACTGGTTCGTATCTAGAATGGTCTGTTAGTCACTATCCTGGTTCTTTGAACTGCTTATGATAATAAGTGGCGACATCTATCCGGTCTGGAATTAATTAGACTGGTTGGATATAAATTGTTGTCTAGCGTTTCTGCAGCGAATGAAATTCCAGCGAATAAAGTAGCGCATCAAGACTTATAAACCGTTTTGTACAATAAAAAAAAAATATCGCTGGAGTTTTCTTCGCCTCGTATACTTCGACCATTTTAAAGGCAATGGAGATCCAGTGGTAACCCTTTTCTTGGTGTGAATGGAAAATCACCAACTGACATCTCCCGCTCTGGGCGCAGCGGAAGGGCGTGTCAAACTTTTACTGACTAAAACCCACCGGTGCTCCTTCACTTCCCTGTGCGCCAGAGCTATGGTTTCTCTTTTGAAGAACCCGTGATCCTGACCCATGCATCGGTCTTCGTGGGCCCCGTCATGATGTGCTGACATCTTTTTGAGGCGCGCGTGAAACACGACGCGCCGTCGCCCGGGTCCTTACCAGTAGGCCTAGTATGAGTTTTCAATACGAAACTCGATCGTTGATATCGAGCGCGTTTGGTGCTCTCATTGGTTGAGAGTTCTTACGACCTTGAAGCGGGCCAATCGCTGAGTCAAACGCGCTCGATATCGACGATCGAGTTTCGTAATGAAAACTCATACTAGGCCTACAGGTGGCGAGTTGGCCACTGTTCGCCAACGAATCGCGATATTTTTATTGCCTACAAGTTGGAGTTTCAGATCTGGCTGTTTTTGTATGTGAGTTTTAATGTTTGTAAATGTACCCAAGATACAGAATTTATTCGTAGTGTGAACCTTTGTCGATACTGCGAATAAATCCTGTATCGCGTATTAAAAAAAAAAAAACACTTTTTTCAAAACATAAAATATTAACTAAGCAGTCTTATTCCCAATAAACTATAGAAAAACTTCTAAAAAATAAAACAAGTAGTAAAATACCAAAATTACTAGTTAATTTGATCCAATTATCTACTAATTGTAATTAGCATAGGCGCTACAGATATAATTAGTTAGTGCTTATAAAGCAAATTATTATTTATATCTAAAACCTTTAATGAGGCGTTATAATCTATTTCTAGGATGCCCTGACGAAATAATTAATAATTTACACCAGAGGAAGTCAATGCTAAAACAGCTCATTAAAATAGCTCGTAAAAATTTTGGTATTTCCTGTAAATAGATATTAAATCCCGTGAAGTACCAATCGGTCTTCCCACGAGATATGGTTCCGCAGAGTTATAAAATTTTAAAAAAAAAATGGTTGCCTGTAAAGTCGGTTTTACGGGCGAAGATTTTACGTGACAACGTCTTTTTCTCGGTAGAATATTTATTGATATGAATATAATTAAATTGCACAATAGGAACAAGGAATTGAATGAAAATAAGAATTGCACAAATTTTAACTATAGAAATATATTTTGTTTACTAAAACATGGGTGACTCATCGTAACGTTACCGAGCGTTACACTTTTTCATAAGTGACTCCCAGCCGCAACCTAATTTAAGACGTTGTCACGTCAAAAAATTATTAAAGTTTTGGCCATTACATAACACGTTAAGCCTAGAATGATCCCACTCCTGGGACCTGCCTGCTCTCGGTGTTACGTGCATGTCTCGACACTACTGTCGATGCGCAACACTAACCCTAACCTATCAATTGTCACTTCCACTTCCGCTCTCGTCCTTGAATACACACGTCGTAACACAGAGCTCCTGGTTTTATTACAAGACTATCCTGATGCCACCTGTCCTGCAGTACCTAGCAACAACAACCTTTACATGGTGTCAGAAGCTACAACCTTTACACTCGGTAACAGGGAATGGGCCATTATCTACTGCAGCTTGATAGATGTCACACGTCTTCGAAGTTGTGCCCCTAAGAGATTCCAGTTTCCACACGATTTTATCCTTCACCCTTTTAAGAGCAGTGGTAGTTGACTATTAAATGCTTATAAATTGGTTTTTAATTTAATGTGGCTAATAGTAAAAAAAGGGTTGATGAATTTATTGTAAGGCTACATCGGTAGGACCTGCCGAGACCTGCTGCGCGCAGATTGGTTACACTTCCTAAGTTCTTTTAAGTGAGGGGTATAATTATAGCACACAGTTATTGCGTAACACACTAATATTATCAACTAGCTGCTGCCCGCGACTCTGTCTGCGTGTTGATATAAAATAAGCGCCTGTTAAAATAGTGGGAGCAATATGTACGTCCGCGTTTGCCCCCGTTTTCGCAACATTTTTTGTTACTGCTCTGCTCCTATTGGTCTTAGCGGGATATTATATAGCCTATGTCCTTTTTTAGGCTCTAGATTATCTGTGTACCAAATTTCATTATAATCGGTGCAGTACTTTTGGCGTGAAAGCCGGACAGACAGACAGAGATACGTTTGCATTTATAATATTAGTATGGATTGTAATCATTTTGAAGCATATTGCTAATCCATTTCTCCATATGTTCGAAAAAAATGTCTGCTCAACAAGGTAAATTACGCAATGAATGTTGTTGAGCTGTCATAATGAAACTCATTGCCACTTATAGTATATTAGGCAATTGCCCTGCAGTTTTCTGGAAGTCTTCCTTTTTCGAGTCGATGGCTAAAGTGTGTTTTACTTTAGATTAATGGGTTGAAGGAAGGAAATAGAAGTTGTGTTTTTGTTTATTTATTTACTTGCTGCAGCCAGCGGTTTTACTCGCATGGCTTTTGATCTCGTAGGAATCGATAACAGGTCCTAGAAACTAATAAATGAAAGAAAGAAAACACAAAAATAAGAACTCGTCGAGGAAAACATGCATTACATCCATACAAAATGGCTATCGCTCAGTATTATGCTGCGACTCTACGCAAGACGCAGCCCCAGCGCTGATTTTCAGCTAAAGCCAAATAAGATTACTAATTAAAATATTAAAAAAGTTTAGATTAGGTTGATATTACTTTATTAGATTATTATTACGGTTATTGATGTCCAGTGTCTGGCAATGCTTTTTTAATATTTGCTTGACTGCAATCCCGCCTGATCGTAAGCAGTAATGCAATCGTTGATGGTAAAGCGCGCTAGTTTATTAAGAGCCTATTCACTCAAAGAACCGAGTGAATAGGAAGGAAGACGGCAGTTGAGCGAGGTGATACAATGTTGAATCAAACATCACTACCAACGATGCTGCGCCAGAGAGAGAATAAATCGAATAATACGTTCCTACTGCCATAATATAATCGTGGCAATTACCAAGGGCTTTAAATATGTGACCACGGGACCCTAAAATTAGAAACAAAAAACCCGTTTATTTAGGTTCACAGAAGCTCTTTATCAACATCGCATGAATGTGTAAAACAATTTATTTCTCCAGTTCAAAACAGGTTCACGATTTTAGGTAACTAATTGAGTAATGTTAATGGGAACTATTTTAATTATATGAGAATGTAAAACGGAGTATTTCAGATGCTCATCCTGTAGATTTCACTACACAATGAATCAGGAAAATTTGACTTCCGTCGAAGATAAACAAGCTATCTGTTATTTCTTTAAAAATAATCTATACAGAAAGACGGATCGAAAGGCAGCGAGATTGACTTCCCATTAAATATTAAACGCAAATTACTTTCGTGAAACGCAAAAAGAAATTTAGATTTGAGTGCTTTATATTTTTCCTTAATCATTTACAATGAAAACTAGGGACCTGCTGAAGGTATCAACTATTATCATAAATATCATTGCGACTGTATGTTATGAAGCGTTAGGCTGAAACATTCTATACGTTATATACTCGTAGCACATTTAGGTATTTGCTGCATGGACCGACATTAGTACGTCGACGTTGTCTATCGCTGCAAAATAGCGATGGGGCTTGACTTTCTCATAGGGCCTCAACTAGGGTTCCTAGATCGGAAAATCGAAATTCTTTTAACGTGTGGCATATGACGCGGTAGTCGTGCCATTGTTAAATAGATTGCATACGCCAAGGCGTTCTGCCTCCTCTCGCCACTCCCACGTGTGGGCGAGGTCTTTGGCCTCCAGATCCCATGGCGGCAATCCGGCAAGGAAAGTCGCTGCCTCAGCGGAGACGGTGCGGTATCCCGGACCAGCCGAACGGCAACGGACCCTCTGGGATGCGGTCAGGCCTCGGGCTGGACATTTCCTTAGGGACCGCACCCACATCGGTGCCCCGTAAAGGGCCATGGACCGCACGACCCCCGCGTAGAGCTTCCGGAAGGAGCCGCCTCAGGGCAGCCTCAGCCCATTCCAGCCTGGGAGCCAAACGTCGGGGAAGTGTACCTTGAAGTTCCACCGGCATGTTCCGTGAAACTTGAAACGAGTGAAACATAAAAACAGCTGTAGCGTTATCTACAAACGTCACATGCAAACAACAAGTCGAACAGACATCACAAGAATTCTACATCTCGCAAGCAGAATTTACCGTGCAACTAGCATACATATATTAGGAAGTAATATGTAATAAGCTAGTTCATCAACCGTTGGTCAAGTGCCCGCCAGACGTAGTACCCCTCTGTCTGGTTGGAGCATCCTTCCTTTGTTATGGAGGATGAACTTTACACTCTATTCATATTACCTCCACACAGCGTTTATATCTGCTTACCCCTCATCAGAAAACTCATAACATACCTTAATAGGCAATTTACAAAAGAAATTATATCGTGCAAAGGTTTTTAATTCATTGGTATCTTTTTTTACGTCCAAAAAACACGAGAACTTCTACCTGTCAATTGATACGCCTGACATTTCCTGACACCAGTATTACCAAGCTTATTTACCATCCTATTAACAGATCAACACCCTTAATAAAACGGTATAAAGCGCACAATCCAGGAGCAACAAAGTTTTGAACTGTAGAAAAACTTTGGTAATAAATCGAAATTGAATATTTCGCTGTCAAAAAGTTTCGGTGTTATTTTTTTTATAATGAGTCGAGGGATAGCTGGAGGCATGCGAATCGGAGACGAATTTCATTAAACCTTCTTTGTGTACTTTTGTAGTACGTGACTCATTGGACTTATCGGAAAATAAAAGGTGTTAAGGAAAATACTGTCAATCCGCGATAAGACAGCAGAACATTCTGGAGTTTTGCATCCGACATTTTGATTTTTTTGTGAAGTCATATTCGAATGTGATAACTGGTAGAGGAATCCGTCAATTCTTTTTTTTAAATAAATCCTAACTTATTTAAAAAAACAAAACAAACGTAAATTTCGACGGCTCCATAATATGTTCTTTTGTTTTTGTATTTATTTATTATTTTAATACTGTAATATTTTTAATAGAAATAAAAGATCGAAAATGGTTAAGACATGAATTTGCTAGATAATAATTATAAACAAAAAATCATTGAGGTGAGGTGTTAATAACAAGAATTTTGTTTATAACTAATGTTAGTAATTAAAAGTAAATAAATAGATGAAAATTCAACATAACTCCTTTTTTGCTAATAATGAATCTTCGTAATTATTCATTTTCTACTTAAGCCCGTGTGAAAGGGGATACCAGAATACACATATCAGATTGTATGCCCAGTGGTTACGGAATGATAATATTATTGCAAATAAAATAATGGCTTGCGTCAGGCTATTAAATTACATACTTTCTTTTTTTTTACTTACTTTGTTATATTCTTAACACTGTTTCATTTAACAAGTTTGTGCAAACTTGGGCAAGTCGACTTGCTTTGTTTACGACATGCAAGAAGCTTGTGGCACTACCTCGCGTATGTACGAGGTGCAAGAACTTTACTCCCAACCGACGGGATATTTCTACACCGGAGAACACATAGTCTTTCGCTAAGTACACATACTTCGATAAGGACTTCGTGTTTTCCGTTTTTGAAAATAGTAACTGTTATACATCACACTCGTCTCCACAGAGTAGGCAACTCGTTCATGGGTCAATGTATACACATTTACAACAAGCTTCCCATGGACATTCGAAACTTACCCATTAAATTATTTAGAAAATATATAAAAGCCAAACTTTGCAAAAAAGGGTATTATAAAATCACAGATTATTTAGAAGACATAAAAACTTGGGATTGAGCTGCTCGCTCTGTTAACCATTGTTTTTTTTAGCAATATGCGTAATTATAACGTAAATTATTGTAAACATTTTCATTTTTAAAGTCTGGGCTTGAAAAAAGACGATGATCCCTGAGTTTTTTTCGGCTATTTCTTCTCAAAGGTAGTCAGTCAGGAAAAGCCGGCTTCATCTAGTTTAAAAAAAAAACATATGACGTGTAAAAGTGATCAGTGGGATCACTGATCACTTTTACACGTCATATGTTTTGCTTAATAAACGATTTCATTTCATTTCATTTTACATTGAGAATACTGTTGTTACTGCGGCGAACTATGTTCCCCCTTAAAGGCAATATGACATGATCTTATTACTACTTTTTATATTAGGATAATCTATACATTTTCATTTTTAATATCTGCATGCACTTGAAAAAAGACGATGATCCCTGAGTTTGTTTCGGCTATTTCTTGAGTTAGGAAATGCCGGCTTCATCTAGTAAAAAAAAAAAAAAAAAACATATGACGTGTAAAAGTGATCGGTGATCCTACTTGCTTAATAAACGATTTCGTTTCATTTCATTTCATATATTTTAGATGCGAAAAGTTTGTGAATTTTATATTTTCTCACGAAAAAAAATCCTGGACTTTAAGAGTTTACCCAATGTTGTCAGAATCGGCTTCCAATATAACCAGAAGCAGGTAAATACATAATCAACCCTTAATGTTCCCACTCCTGGAATGTAGGCCTCCTCTCGGTCTCGGGTAGAGGGAGTGGACCGTAATCACATGCCACCAGTAGGCCTAGTATGAGTTTTCAATACGAAACTAGATCGTCGATATCGAGCGCGTTTGACGCTCTCATTGGTTGAGAGTTCTTACGGCCTTGAAGCGGGCCAATCACTGAGTCAAACGCGCTCGATATCGACTAGCGAGTTTCGTAATGAAAACTCATACTAGGCCTTCTGAGCCCAGTGCGAGTTGGTTGGCCTTAGAAGTTTTGGCTCTTGGACATGCCAGTTTCCTTAGTTGTTTTCCTCGCCGTTTTGAGAGCAGCGGGGATGATATATTTAACAAATTAAGAGGGGACTTTAGTGCCGAGGAATTTGGAAAATAAGTATTTGAAGAAGGTGTTGCCAATCTCTAAAAATCCGAAAAGGATAGTTGCAGCTCAGGCTGAATTTACCTACAAAAACGTTGACCAAAAGAAGTTTCATATTCCGCTGTTTTCTTTTTCAAAACACGACAGATCTCAATTATTTTTACATCAAAATTTAGAGGAAAAGTATACCTATGCTTCTATTGTTTTCTTTTTTGACACGTTTGTCTAATAGTCATCTGATCATCACGGTAAAATTTCTCGGTGGTAGGCCATAACATCGGCCGCCGGCAGAAGTTACCACCCACCAGACAAAGTCTTGCCGCCAAACGATTTGTCGTGTTCCGGCATGATGTCTGGTGAAGCCGTACGGAGGAAGGGTCTGAGCAGTTGTGTTGCGATGTGTGCCGGGTACGATTCACGTCTTCCTTCCTATTCGCTCAGTTTTTCTGAGTGAATAGGCTCTTAATAAACTAGCGCGCTTTACCATCAACTATCGCATCACTGCTTACCATCAGGCGGGATTGCGGTCAAGCGCTAGTTTATAATTATAAAAAAAACGTATTTCTTTTATTAAGTTTCCAAAAAAATCAAAAGATAGGGGTGCGTACAATCACGGTGTAAAATTGTAGAAAAAATAAATTGCTCTAAAAGCATTATGTACGAAGTTAACAGCGGAATACGTTTGTTTAGAGAAAGCACCACTAAAGTTCCCTCAATAAGCGCCGGTTTCAAACCGGCCAGCAGCACCAGGCCACCGCTGCTCTCCTGTCTCCGTAGTTGAATACCAGTGCTATATAAAGCCACTACCCATCTGAGCACAAAAACCCAGTTACTGTATGAAACTTTGCAAGCAATCACAATGAACACATTGCTTAGTTACCAGCCAATGTGTAAAGATATTAATATCCAAGTCCAAAGTTCTCATCAATTTTCGATTGATGTGTTCAATATTATGACGGTCCCTCGCCACTGTGGATGTTCCAATCAATATGCTAATGAAATGGACGACTTTAGTGATAGATGTAAGTACCTACAAATGTTTTTTAAATGGATTCTTTAGGTGTAATTGAAAATATGTGGTAGGTAGTTTTTATGGTGATAGCTTTGTTTATATGGAAATGTTTAAGTTGAACTTCTAGCTGACGTTTATCCTTCTCGGATAAGTCTATTAAAAAGACTTCATCTATTTTTTTAAATACATTGACATGTTAAAGTATTTGTTCAAATCTACTTATAAATTAAAAGTATTTATCATTTTATCTTCGCAGTAATATATAATCTGCCACAATTAGAAATATATATTTCCAACTGTGCCAGATTATTTTTCTGAATAGCGGGCACAATATTGTAGGTAATTTTATTCGCATTATTTAGATTACAACGATAAAAGGTTAGATTATCCAAAAAAATGTTTCATCACCAGTCGACAGCGATGTCGAGGAATTTTTCGACGCTGTATTTTAGTTATAGTTAGGGTACGTTATTAAGCTATTGCATAGCTTCTATCGCGGGCCTTGAGCGCGGGGACCGAATCCAGAAATTCCGTAACGAAAAAACCTCACGCTCCCCATCGTCTAACGTCGTTTCAGTTCGGCAGTCTTCGGCACGGTATGTTTGTGTGCGTGCGACTACATCTTTTGAAAACAATTTATAGATTTTCAAAAAGAGCATGCATATTGCAGGGCGCGAACTCAGTTCTACACACTTGCCATGTTACTGATAGTCGCGATGTGCTAAACTTGCGATTAATTTTCTCTCTGAAATAGGTCTTCTATAGAGATATGTCATAGACGTCATCGACGTTGTCATGGCTACCTTAAAAACTTTTCATATAATTAAGTACTTTTATTCAAATTAATTTAGTAGTGTTTTTATAAAATAGCTTTTTTTTTTTAACGGAAAAGCTAAGATGAATGTCACGCTAATTTTTCATTGGACTTTTAAATTATTTATAGTGTTGTTTACTAAATAAAAGCGCGTGATTTTATAGAGTAAAAAGTGCTCACGCGGCCGTTTTTTCAATTGTTGCAAGAATTCAAAAGACTGTCTTTAAATAGTGTTCAGACGATTGCTCAAAGTGTATTAGATTTCATTAGTAATAGAAATGGCATTTCAATAATGACTTTCAACTGCCAAAGTCTAAATAGTCATAAATACGATTTACAAGATTCATTTACGAGACAAACAAATGTGTTACTTCTTACCGAAACTTGCATGACGCATGATAATCCAATTGAAATACCTAATTTTAATTGTATTGTTCAGTTCAAGCGAGATACTGTTTCAAAAGGTGGGGTAGCTATTTACCAAAATAAAAATGATATTACTAATATTATGACTCCGAATATTGAAATAAATATTGCACACGTTAGCGATGTTAATGTTAGGCGCTCAGTTGTTGGAGATATTTGTGCGTGCTTATGCAAACTTAGAAATGGCCTACAAATAGTTATGGTAGCAATTTACATTTCTCCGAATCCAAAATTGGACGAGGTAGAGCATTTTATTCATCGCACTTTACTGGAGTACACTGAAGAAGGCTCGAAAATACTTGGTACAAATGGTAATAAATTTCCACTTATCTTGGCTGGCGATTTCAACATTAACTTCGCTGATAAAAAATCAGAGCGGTTGACAACTTTTCTATCAAAAACATTGAATTTGAAAATGAACAATGATCCACAAGAGTCCACAACAAAATATGGGACCACCATTGACGCGGTATTTTCTAGGTATTTAGAGGATATTAAGTCGCAAACTTATGTTTCTTATTTCAGTTATCATAAACCTATAGTTTCAATGATAAATATTCCTGAATAACCAACAGCTACTGTAAGGTAATAAAACCCACATGTATTGTAAAATAATAAAAATATTTTAAATAATATTAACATTTTATTTATTTAATAAAAGAAAAATTTGTTTTCTTATCGGTCACCACGCTCAAAAAGTGTAACTTGAATTAATATCAAAGAAAAAGAAATACTGCATAAATAAAATAAATAAATAATTATAATTGCATAAATTAATACAAAATGCTATGCAATAGCTTTACCACGGCAGTCCCCGAGTGCCACACGTCTTTTTTTATTATTATTATTATTATAATTCTAGTTTATTTTTAGGTGTTTGAAAATAATATAGTTAATGTTAATAAAAAAAAGGCAGGTAGTTTTTTTAAAGACGGGTTTGTTTAAATTATAATGTTTCAGAAAAACCTAAGCTGTAACCGACGTGGTCCCTCATGACTATGAAGGACCACGTCGGTTACAGTACGGTTACGGTAGCGAACGCGGTCGCTGCGCAAGGAGGCACGGGTTCGATCCCCGCGCAGTGCAAATATTTATATGCATAAATATGAATATTTGTACTGTTCTGGTCGTGCCTCGGAAAGCACGTTAAGCCGTTCGTCCCGGTTGCCATACGAACATTTAATGGCAGTCGTTACGGGTTGTTGGAGCCCTCAAAAGTCCTACAATTGATCTAACTGCAATGCTTCGATATCGTCTTCAGGTTATGGAGGTCAGATGGCAGTCGCTTCATGGAAAATATTGAAGTTTGGCCAAAATGAGCAGTTAGACTGGTAAAGCGGACCCTAGACTCCAAAGCTGAAAAGCTTCGGATACGACTGGGATTAACGCTGAGATAAAGAAGAATATATAATATTATGCCTGTATTTTCAGCAGGATTACATTTCAACAGCTATAGTAAACACATCTTTAATCAGCTAGGTTTACATCTCTTGTAATACGTGGGGAGTTTACTGCTATCAACCAAATGATATCACAGATCTGGGGTACAGACACTACAGTCCTATGTATTATTCTTTCTTCTTTCTTTATTTTATGGGTTCGCACGGTTTGTGCATTTAGCCATTGTCACGTAATGAATTGTTCAATGTCGAAAAAGACGGCCGCGTGACCCGACTTACGATGGAGGTTTGAGACAAAGTCATGATGTGGCCACTATGCTGCGATATTTCACTGTTCTTTATGAATTATTTACTGAATGCACTTTTTACTACATAAATCACGCACTTTTATTTATTAAACAACACTATAAATAATTTTAAAAGTCCAATGAAAAACGAGCGTGACACTCAGATTGACGTTCCCGCCAAAAACTCGACACTACAGTCCTATTTATTATTACTAAAGACTGTTTCTGAAATAACCGGCTAGGTGCGAGTCGGACTCGCGCACGAAGGGTTCCGTACCATTATCTTTAAAAACATGAATGAACCCTAAAAATCGCCAACAAAATCACGTTTGTTGCATGGGAAACCCCTTAAATATTTTTATTTATAGTATTTGTTGATACAGCGGCAACAGAAATACATAATCTCTGAAAATTTCAACTGTCTAGCTATTACAGTTCATGAGATACAGCCTGGTGACCGGCGGGCGGACAGAAGGTCAGCGAAGTCTCATGAATAGGGTTCCGTTTTATCTTTTGGGTATGGAACCCTAAAAATCCTGATGAAAAAGCAGACAATTGCAGCATCTATAGCGTTTCCTTTGTAATTTATGGAGACGTTTTGAGTCTGCCAGACAATACTCTTTCACATCTCATTCAGCTCTAAGCCAGAAGACCAGGGGCTCTAGTCTGCTATTACAATAGTGTCAGAATGGTCGATCAGTGATTTCATAATGATCGATCTTGACAAGTTTCGTAATCCACTAACAAAATGGTGCCATTATGTCTTTCCAGTGGCCAATCACTGACACTCCACTCCACATTAATAAATATTCAAATTAAGTAGTAGTTTTTAGAAAATATTTCTACCAACGTGTTTTATAGTAATGGCAATACGGCAATGTCTTTCTATTACCAATCCATTACGAGGTGACTGCCCGAATGTAGGGATTATTATGAATTTAGAAGATTAGGAACTTTTTAGCACAATGACAATGGAATCGTGTTGGAATGACAAATTTATAAAAATATAGCAGATTAAGGCCCTCGAAGACACAACTTTTTTTTTTTTTTTTAATAATCATAAACTAGCGCTTGACCGCAATCCCGCCTGATGGTAAGCAGTGATGCGATCGTTGATGGTAAAGCGCGCTAGTTTATTAAGAACCTATTCACTCAGATTGAGCGAATAGGAAGGAAGACGGCAGTTGAGCGAGGTGATGCAAATGTTAAACCCAACAACACGACCAACTATGCTTCGCCAAAGGGAGATTGATCTGAAGACCCTCCGCGACCAAATTTCCAACACAACAAAATTTGGCGCATCGTACCCGGCACACATCGCAACACAACTGCTTAGACCCGTCCTCCGTACGGCTTCACCAGACATCATGCCGGAACACGACAAATCGCTTGGCGGCAAGGCTTTGTCTGGTGGGTGGTAACTTCTGCATGCGGGCGGTGTTATGGCCTACCGAGTTTTCTATGTATTTTCTTGTTTCACAACTGATGTGAAACAAGAAAATACATAGAAAACTCTCTCAATATCCCGTTATTTGCTTCAAGTAAAAGTAGCTTTCCAGTGAATTGACTAATACGGGCAACATCGTTACTTTAAACATCACGATTTTTCTTCGAAAAAACTTTGTTAAAAACAAACTGTGTTTGTTAGGCACTAAATTTCCCCTCCATCGCCTGACTTCAACTAACCCATTTAGACTTCACGAGTGGCTTTACTTATATACAAGTCTAGCATAAAATTAGAAGTTATTTATTTAAATTAGGCCCATAAACAGCACTTTTCGAACGTCAATATTACATACGACAGTCTCCCAAAAGGCTCGCCCTTCGCCTACTGCATCTGCTAGGAAGAAGAAGTTACGAAACAAACTCAATAATAACATAAAAAATATTCAGTTAAAAATATTTTACTTTATACAATATAAGGCATGTAAATTTTACAACATTAGGTTATACGATAACCACGAAGACAAGATTTTTTTCAATGAAATAAGGTACCGAAAAGCTTATACCAATCCTGTTGAAAGGCGACCTTCTAACATAAACCTTATATGAAAGAGAATAAAGGTCACTGTGATGCAAAACCAGAGGCAAAATAACTGTGAACGTGCTGTAGAAGCATAAACAAGAATCTTTTGGCACGAAAGACGTTGATAGGGGGTGCTATTGGTAAGTATTTTGTTTAATGATTACAAAAGTTGCCTTCCCCATGGCTACTGTCAAAGTGACGCTGTCCATTTGGTTCTCCGTTTTTGACAGCTGTCTTAGAATGAACAATATTATTCCAGATTTGAACTTTAAAATAAGCAATAAACTAAATACATAAACTACTTCATGCTTATGGAATTATCTTGTTAAACTATTGCATAGCTTCTATCGCGGGCCTTGTTTGCTAGCTTCTATCGAGCGTGGAGACCGAGTCCAGAAATTCCGTAACGAAAAATAACATAACATCCCCCACTCCTTAAAAACAAAGGAAACATACTGCATACATAAAATAAATAAATAATTATAATTGCATAAGTTGATAAAAATTACTATGCAATAGCTTTATCGTGGCAGTCCCCGAGTGCCATACGTCTTTTTTTATGAATTCTTACATACATTGTAATACTTTACTTGTATCAATTGATATATAGAGAGTTGTTGCAATCACTAGCTTCATCTGTTAAAAAAGGTTGTTAAAACGAGCTTATATAGGTACATTCTTTTGACGGCCAGACTAAAGTCCATTTCAGTATGAAGGAAAAATTGACCTACTTCTATCAAATGCTATAGCTTTCAGTATGGAATGATTAACAACTACTTATGTTAATTAACATTGTATATTGATTTCTAGCAGTCAACAGTCTACTACGTATATACTTGATGTATTATTTACGTTTAAATCGTTCTGTCAAACCTGTTCCTTCATGGTTTTTATGATTTATTCAAATGGGCTTTGCGATAATGTAATTATCATTGGGATTTATGCCTACTGTTTAATGTATAGTATAGTTATTATATCTTCTCTGTGAAGAATGATTAGATGATCAGGAAAGTTAGTAGCGGGGCTGCCTATCCACGATATATACAAAGATAAGGAAAGTCAAACGTTGGGGTAATTGCGTGTGTAACATTCATTTTATTATGCATAGACGACAGTACATCCAGCTACATTACGTTTACAATATTATCTATAAAGCTAAGAAGGGTAAAGGAAAAGAAGAAGCTTTTAAGGCTCAAGATTGATTGGGAATTTTTAACAGCTTAGGGTAGGGTGATCTGCTGTCGTCCGTACATTGTTGAGCAAACGAATTTTTCAATCATAAATAATGAAATAGGACATCGAAATAACTATTTAACTGCTCTGTAAAAGATCGCTTCTAGTGATAAGACCGCTCGTTGTGTCATCATTTGTAAAATTTTTATATTTATTTTCTGTAATTTAAAATTACATGGTGTGCATAAGAAGAGTATTCTGTTCTATTCTGTTCTGTTTTGTTCTATTCTCTTCTGATCATATGTTGACCATAGCATGGCGGCCATGTCAATAGAGACCCGATTTTTCAAAACGAAATTACATTACCACATAACCATGTTACTTAAAAAAAATCTCGGTTGGTGCCTAAAACTGTTATGCCTCTAAATAGAAGAGTTTTCCAGTCATATTTAAATGAATCTCACGCAGGAGATTCCTGCCATGCAATATCTCTTTTAGATACAGTAAAGACTGTACGTCGTCCGTAGAAACACTGACTCTGATCCTAAACTTGAACTAACGGCATCATCCATCAACATCATCCACAGCACCACTGCTCAGCATAGGCCTCCCTTTTAAAGAACTATTCATCACTCCCTTGTGCCAGTTTCTTATGGGTTCTTAGAGTCGTCTGCCCATTTTGCCGCAGACATGACATTTCGTCTTCCAGTCCTTTAACGCCACTCAGTGAGTCTTACCCCACCTGTCATCACTACGCCTTGCCAGGCATTCTGACCTTTTGACCCATACTTATACGACATGGTGCAGGGAACATCCTGGTTCAGAGTTAATGCATATATCTGGTCAAGTTACCGCTGACGTTGGTCTACTGTATATTAATTTTACGTTCCAAAAAACTTTGCAATGAACAAGAAAAACCAACTCCATCTTTTTCCCTTCCGTAAAGTTTCAACAGTTTTTAAAGCATCATTCTTATTCAAGTAAAAGTTAACAAACTTAAATTTTAAAGTTAAGTAAAGTCAAAATATTCAGCACAAGATAGCTATGAATAAAACACAACAGGTGAAACAACCCTTGAAGAAAGTTTAAGAGAACCCCTAATATTTGACCAAAGGCTTATTTGAAAGTGTATGCACTTACTACAAAACAAAAACAAAATCGTTTAATCGGCGTGTCTGCCTGTTAGTTCAGGTAATCTTCGAAATGGCTGAACCGACTTTGACCAGATTTGAACTGGCAGATAACTCACGTTATAAGGATTAAAATAAGTTCTTTCTTTTTTCTAAATTTCTTTCATACAAAGAAAATTGGTTAAGGCTGGATATTTTTGGTTTGAAAATCCAAAAATATCCAGCCTTAACCAATTTTTCACGTCAACCCGTACTCAAAACTGGATTGAACAACAAAATTGACCCTACCTAATGAGATTTTCCCTTGCGTCCTCTTAACACATTCGATGCTCAGGACTAGAGTAAACATTGCATAGTTGAATCGAGTGGAAGTAATCGATTAAATCGATTGTACACTCGATTAGAAAAGGGCCCGTGGAGAGAAGGGTTATTTTTTGGAGTTTTCTGTTAATTGATTTCGCTTCGTGTTGGTCGCTTTTGTATCGTATTTTATTGTCTGGGTTAGGTTTGAAGGAGTTAACGTTTTAATTAGTCTGGAAATTGGATGAGTCAGCATTGGCTGGGCTTTGATTTTCTAAGCCTGCCTATTGTCAAACATTCCATTGTCTATGAATGACAACGATTTTTCGTGGGCACGTCTAATGGTAAGATTTTCAAACGAAAATTATCGCTAAATTAATATGACAAAATGTCAAGCGTGCGTTGATTAATTTAACCTATCACGACAATTAACTTGTTTGGCAATTTGTCACATTGTCATGTCAATTTGTCAAAAAAACTAATGGAGATGAGAATTGTGGCACTCCGAAAGAAAGAGAGGAAACGAAGTTTCGTCTATATTTATCTCTCTCAAAATAATCAATTATCTATAAGGAAAGGGGTAGTGCTAGACCGAAAGCATAGGCCATCTCTCTCACTCTTTTCACACCAAAAAAATTCTGTAGATTATACGCGTACGGCATGTGCATTAGTATAATATGTCTATGAGTGGCCCTAAGGCTGGCCTCAATTCTCTATGATCCTCTCGTTATGTATGGTTCTGTCTGGTCTCTGATTCCTCACTAAATCACACGCCGTACCAACCTTCCTAATGTCATGTCTTGCAGAAATCCCTGTAACGATAGAGAATCGAAATACCAAACGTACTGACATTATGCACTTTATTATAGCGAAATACGTTATTAGATGGAATAATTTCGAAGTAAGGAATTAAAGTAAGGAAAATAAAACACAATAAAATCATTTTTATTGAAATGAAAAATGTCTGTATAATTATATCGGAACTAATTACATAATCATCCAAATGTTCCTACTCCCGGTACAGAGGTTTTCAGTAATTTTTCATAATCTAGAATCTTAAGTCATTATTTGATACTGTTTGACATTATATTGAAAAATGTTCTGACTAAAAACTGTTTGATATCATTATAATGTTGACAACTTTTCATATTAAATTTGTAACAGTTTTAATTTTGTGTTTGAAATTGTTTGATATTATGAGTTAAAACTGTTTGGCGAAATTTCGCTTAGAATTTAAACGAATAATTCTTGGTAATTTGTGCGTAGGTAACTAGCGTGGGTTCAATTCAAAACAATGTAAATTGTTTTACGAATAAATAAATGAATTCATCATTCCTCCCTATTCAATAGAAGCTTACTTTGCACCATCTATTTACAAAGCTAGACTTACTAAAATTGAAGCTCCATTAACATAAACAAAACTACCAACACTTATAAAATTCACATTCGCATTTATCTCAAAGCTTCAGTTAATCGCCTTTTCACTAACACTTATTTAGTTGGTAGCGCCATCACAGAGACAAACGCAGAATCAGAAGGTGTATCCCTTACAATCAGCGAAATTGCGAGCATGCATTAGATACGCTTTACGTACAGCGAGCGAAAACGGAAAAACATTATTTAACACAGACTAAAAGGGACAACATATTCTGTAACTAAAAAGGCACAATGCATTAGAAGAAATTAGCAGGATTGTGTGCAAGACGGTTGAGCCAAATGAGGCCTATAATATAATTGAATAAAATCTCCAGAGAATCAGTGCCTGATGTTGGTTTTCAACTAGATCAGTAGCCGATAGGTTTTTTTATTATGACGTCTCGCAAGCCACCTGGGACGTTGTCGGCTTAATCGGGCTATCCCATGGCTCTCTCATTAAATTAAGGACTTAAACAAGGACAAAAACCTTATACTCTAATCGACTACATGTTAATTGCCCACTGTGGGGACCTTGGCTAACGGTGTCATTGGAGGGTAGCAAGGGACAGGCTATAAAGGAACGTGATTATTTAGAGACAAGTTTAAAGATACAGGCGGTGTGATGCGGGTTGGATAGAGCAAGGGTTTTAACGAAAATTGTGTCCTGTCGGATGTGAAGGTTTATGACTAGAAGCTGCGCTTTCACGACTGGTATTTGTTTGAGATCGCCGTGTGTATGTGTTTATGTATATGTGAACCTGTTATGGAGTCAATCTGCTCATCATTATCTGTTTAACTTTTCCCAAACTATATAAGTGTCGGCCTTCACTTCAACCCAGCGACTATCTGACCTCAACAATCTGCTAACTAGGTAACAAACCCTTTAGAAAGACTGTTTTGTTAGATTTTCAGGCTCCTGGCAGCCAGTAACGATTGCTAAAATTCAAGATCGACAGCCAATTTACTTTCTGAGACAATGGTTTTTAATTTCTCGGTGGTAGGCCATAACATGGGCTGCCTGAAGAAGTTACCACCCACCAGACAAAGTCTTGCCGCGAAGCGATTCGTCGTGTTCCGGCATGATGTCTGGTAAAGCCATCCAAAAAGATCGTAGAGGGTCTCCAGATCAAAGCACAGCATTGTTGGTCGTGTTGTTGGGTTCAACATTGCATCACCTCGCTCAACAGCAGCCATCCTTCCTATTCACTCAGTTTTTTTAAGTGAATAGACTCTTAATAAATCATTGCGCTTTACCATCGACGATTGAGTCACTGCTTACCATCAGACTCAGATCAGCACTAGTTAACAATAAAAATAAAACGTAGTGAGTCAAGATGGGTACCCATCTGAGGACTTAACGTGGCATGCATATATATAATCTGATCGAAAGACCCGTGCAGGTGTTTTTACTTCTCAACTAGTTCCCCATGAAGTCGACCTTCTCTGCATTTCTATTTAGTTAGGAAGCGACAATTTATGACAATGGCAGCAACAGGTGCCACCTCGTTAGCGATGCGCTGCTAATTACACGTGAGGGATGAGTCAGACCTATTTTTCTTTAGTCACAAAACGTTTTTGTAGTCTCGGAGAGAGTTTACATCTACCTTCATAAAGGTAGTGTGTGTACAAGTAGCGTTTTGCTTCTTAGAATACAGTTTTTGTTATAGAAACTTAGATACAGGAAGATAGTGGCTGTACCGTGATCGGTGTGCGTAGTGTTTGGCACAGGCAAATGTGGGTTGATGGTTTCACCCTCAGTCACAGACTCTCCAGAAGAAGAGGGCACCGATGTCCCCGTGGTGACGCAAGCAGAGACGGGAGCAGCCGTGTCGCGGCTCCGGGCCAAGAATAAAGCGCCCGGACCCGACGGAGTTCCTGGCCGAGCTCTCGTCCTTGCTCTGAAGGAGCTAGAGCCCCAGCTGAGGGGGCTCTTCACGGCATGCTTCGAGCAGGGTCAGTTTCCCAATGTGTGGAAGGAGGGGAAGCTGGTCCTGCTCAGGAAGGAGGGGCGCCCCGCGGACTCGCCGTCCGCGTATCGGCCCATAGTGCTGCTCGACGAGGCGGGCAAACTTTTTGAGCGCATAATCGCAGATCGCCTCGTCGGCCACTTGTGCGGAGAGGGGCCGAACCTGGACGAGAAACAGTTCGGTTTTCGTCGGGGGCGCTCCACCATAGACGCCATCATGCGCGTGAGAGCCCTGACGGAGGATACGGTGTCCCGGGGTGGGGTGGTGTTGGCGGTGTCTTTAGACATTTCCAACGCCTTCAACACCCTACCCTGGAGCTGTATTAGGGAGGCCCTGAAATACCATCGGGTGCCTCCCTACCTCCGCCGCATAGTAGGGGCTTATCTAGAGGACAGATGCGTCATCTATCGGGGACGTGACGGTGCCGGTCGGCACCAAATGTCGTGCGGTGTTCCACAGGGATCGGTCTTGGGACCGCTCCTGTGGAACATCGGCTACGACTGGGTGCTGAGAGGCGAGCTCCCGTCGGGCGCAGACTTGACGTGTTATGCGGACGACACGCTTGTCACTGCCCGGGGGAGCTCGTACAGGGAAGCGACGTTGATAGCCACGGCTGCGGTGTCACAGGTGGTGAACCGCATCCGGCGCCTGGGCCTAGAGGTGGCCCTTGACAAGTCGGAGGCCATGGTCTTCCATGGCCCCCGGCGTGCGCCGGCGCCGGGATCACATATCGTGGTCAGTGGGGCCCGGATAGCTGTCGAGTTCACCATGAAGTACCTGGGATTGGTGCTCGACAGCCGGTGGGAATTCGGGCCCCACTTCCGGCGGCTGGCGCCCAAGCTGATGGGTGCAGCAGGCGCGCTATCAACGCTGCTTCCCAACATGGGGGGCCCGAGCGCCGCCTGTAGGCGGTTATACGTAGGAATCGTGCGGTCCATGGCCCTATATGGGGCCCCTGTGTGGGCGATGGACCTGACGGCCGGAACACTCGCCATTCTGCGCAAGCCGCAGAGGGCGATGGCCGTCAGGGTCGTCCGCGGGTATCGCACGATATCCTACGAGGCGGCTTGCGTCCTGGCCGGATCCCCGCCCTGGGACCTAGAGGCGAAAGTACTCACGTCATTGTACCGATGGCGCGAGGAAGAGCGGACACGGGGCTCCAGTCCGGTGCAGCGGCAGATAGAGCTGCGCCGAGAGGAGCTCCGCCAGGTCCTGGTGGCGGACTGGCGGCAAAGGCTTATGCGCCCTACCGCCGGCCTTGCTACCGTCGAGGCGATCCGGCCAGTACTCGACGACTGGCTCGGGAGGAGGCACGGCTCCCTGTCGTTCAGGGTGACGCAGGTACTGTCGGGGCACGGTTGCTTCGGCAAGTACCTGCGTCGCTTAGGCAGGGAGCCGGACGTTCGGTGCCACCACTGCGTCCAATGCGGGGAGGACACGGCGCAGCACACGCTCTCCGAGTGTATAGCTTGGGAGGAGCAGCGCCGTGTCCTCACAAATGAAGTAGGAGGCGACCTGACGCTGCCGGCAGTAGTGCGGAGGATGGTCGGCAGCTCAGAGTCGTGGGACGCGGTGGTGTCCTTCTGCGAGGACGTGATGTCGCAGAAGGAAGCTGCGGAACGGGAGAGGGAGATATCAACTCCCTTCCCGGGCCGCAGAAGACGCACCGGGCGCCGAAGAAGGGCGGATAACGCCCTCTTCCGCCCCCCATGAATGGGTCCAGGGGCGAGGGACATGGGGAAGTCCCCGCCCCCCTATTAATGGACCCCGAGGAGGAGGCGCGCGCGAGTGTCGGCGCGCGCCTTTGAGGTGATGCACGGGGTAGTTTAACACCCCACTACCCCGTGCAGGAGAGGAGGCCCGGACAGACCGGGCCAGCACGAGGGTGGGGCCGTGGAAGAATTTAGACTCCCGCGGCCCCACGCGCGCTCGTGATAGAAGACACACCGGGGTGGTTTTAGTCAGTAAAAGTCTGACATACCCCGTCGCCCACCCCAGGGCGGCGGGCATCCTATGAGGATTTCCACCCCGGCAAAAAAAAAAAAAAAAAAGGCAAATGTGGGTTAGTTGGTTTCTGATTGTTGGATGATTGATTGATCACACGGTTGGATGTTAGTCGGTAATCATTACATCATAATTCATCATCACATTATAATTTTTTTATCGTCTCACTGCTGGTCACAGGTCTTCTCTCACACAGAGAAGGATTGAGCGTAATCACCACGCTTGCTCAATGCGAGTTGGCGATTTCAGACTTGAAGTCTAGGGTTCCTCAAGAGGTTTTCCTTCAGCTTATCATCAGTCATTGGTGTCCAAGATATACTTAGAAAGTACAAATAACAAAGTTACAGAGCGGGAATAGTCATTTGATGATTTCCCATCCAAAATGTGACAAACAGGATATCATTCAGGGATATTTACTGTAATGAATCAGAATAGACAATGTGGGTCTAAAGATGAACATGGATAAGACGAAGATCATGTCGAACTCTCATGTCGCACCCACTCCAATTCTAGTTGGTTGCTCTGCACTCGAAGTTGTTGACGAGTATATATACCTGGGACAAACAGTCCAACTAGGTAGGTCCAACTTCGAGAAAGAGGTGTCTTGTCGAATCCAGCTCGGCTGGGCAGCGTTCGGGAAGCTACGATACATCTTCTCGTCGTCCAAGATACCACAGTGTCTCAAGACTAAAGTCTTTGACCAGTGTGTGTTGCCAGTGATGATTTACGGTACTGAAACGTGGTCGCTCACAATGGGCCGCATACGAAGGCTCAGAGTCACACAAAGGGCAATGGAAAGAGCTATGCTCGGAGTTTCTCTGCGTGATCGAATCAGAAATGAGGAGATCCGCAGAAGAACCAAAGTCACCAACATAGCTCTGCGAGTCGCTAGACTTAAGTGGCAGTGGGCAGGGCACATTGCTCGTAGAACCGATGGCCGATGGGGCAGTAAGGTTCTGGAGTGGCGGCCACGTATTGGAAGACGCAGCGTAGTGAGGCCCCCAACAAGGTGGACCGATGACCTGGTGAAGGTCGCGGGAAGCCGATGGATGCGGGCAGCACAAGACCGGTCAGCGTGAAAAGCCTTGGGGGAGGCCAGCTGTGGACATCCATAGGCTGAAGAAGAAGAAGAAGAAGACAATCTGAAACCATTAGAGTTGAAGTTTGTTCTAAGGAATTCCGATGTCAATTGGACATTAACTACGTTCTATCAGAGAGGATCTGTGGCCCAGTGGTATCAGCCGCGACATACGAGTATAAATTGCAAGGTACGTTAGTAGGTTCGAACCCCATCAGGCGCTTTACTTTGTGAAAATTATTTCAGCACCAAAGCTTTCAAAACTGTGAAATAAAACATCGTGAGGAAACCAGCAAGTCCTAGAACCAAGATCATCGAAAATATGTGACATCTACCAAACCCGCACTGCGAAAGCGTGGTGGATTATGGCCCATCCCCTCTCACTGGGCCTGTATTTCAGTAGTGAGAAGATAATTATCGATTGAGCCTAGGAAAGCTTTTCGATTAAGTCATGGCATGTCATCGATTTCTTTGGCTTCAGTATATGACGATAGCATCACAGTGTTTTCCTACACCATTTTGAAAGCTGTGGTGATGCAATTATTTTCAAAAAGCATTACGCCTGTCTGGCTTCAAATTCATGGCCTTACAACTCGTAAATCGGAGCTGTTGCCACTGAGTTAGCACTACCTTAACCCATTCCTCCCCACTGTCCTATTTTTAGGACACTATATTCAACATTTTTTTTTTCTATGTTAGGGTTATTATTTTTATTGGTTTTGATGAAATTCGTATTTTCACACTATTTTCCCAATAAAATATATTTTTTTCGCTCTTAAAAAAGTTATCGTATTTATAATATACATATTTTTAAATTGAGGAAATTCGTCAGCTTAAAAAGAGTATTATGATTTGATTATAAAAAACCGAAAATAAAAAGTTATCAGCTTCAAAGTCCATCAAATAGATTTTTAGATCTCTACTGAATCTATTATAATTAAAAACTAAAACAAAATATTATTTGGAAGCTTGTGATACTAATTCAAAAAAAGGCGTACTATAAATATGACACTGGGAACATGTCTTTACAAGTAGCCGTGAAAGCGTGTTCGATCCTGTTACGCTCGCTATAAGTTCAAACGTGTCTATTGTTTTGTTTCTTGCAAGTGTTTCGTAAACTTTACTTTAGTCGATAAGTCTTCGTCAAGCACAACACATCTCGTAATATAAAAAATTGTGATTTTTTTATAAGATTGAGGAAAGCAAAGGAGGTAAGCAAAAATATTAGATTTTGTTTCTTATCAAGTGGTTAACGATATATTTGTTTAGTTTGGGATGGTATATGTATATATATATTTATATATATATAATATAATTTTTATACTTACTATATATGTATAATTATTGTTTATAGATCATGGATGCAGTGAGAAGAAAATATAAAAAAGCATTGATGGTGTCTGAAATCACCGAGTATCTTCAAGATATTGAAGATTGTAGTGACGAGGAGTTCAATGACTTGGAAGTTGCGATATTGCCCCCGGATGAAGTGGATGAAATGACTGATATAGAAGAAGGTAATGACGACGATATGGGAGTTCTGCCAGTGTCAGATGTGGCTGGTCAAGTGGAATTTTCATGTACAATTGATAACGTCGAGGAAGATCTTCCTACTCAAACCACATCTCGGACCAACAAGACAGTCATTTGGCGTAAGTGTGAACCTGTATATTCTGAAATTCAGCCGGAATCTAATACTGCTAAACAATGTTTAGAAAATATGATTACGGAATTGGAAGGAAAATCTGCGGTAGAAATATTCGAACACTTGTTATGTGACCAGATTCTAGAATATATAGTGCATGAAACAGTAACCTATGCCAAAAATTATAAAAATGATTTGAATTTCAATCTTACCGTGAATGAGCTAAAAGTATTCATAGGAATTTTGTTTTTCTCTTCGTATCTCCACTTGCCTCAAAGCAAACTATATTGGTGCAGAGATGATGATGTACACATTCCATTTGTTGAACGAGCGATGTCTCGGAATCGTTTTGATAAAATTAAATCATATTTACATTTCAATGACAATTCAAGAATTGATAATAGTGACAAAGCTTTCAAAATTCGCCCATTTATCGATAAAGCTAATAAATCATTCCAAAAGTTTGGTGTTTTTGAATCCAACTTAGCTGTTGATGAAATGATCGTCAAATACTTTGGTCACCATGGTATCAAACAGTTTATAAAAGGTAAACCAGTAAGATTTGGATACAAGCTTTGGGCACTGTGTGGAGTAAGCGGATATTGTTATAACTTTTCGCTTTATACAGGAAAGGATCCTCAAATATCTTGTAATACTGGTGATGGCTTGGGTTCAAGAGTGGTAAAAAAGTTGCTTACAGTATGTACTGATCCTAGTGCACATGTAGTCTACTTCGATAACTTCTTCAGCAGTATGCAATTGTTGATTGACTTGAAATCTGAAGGGTTCAGAGCTACAGGGACAGTCAGAGACAATAGGACTAAGAAATGTCCAATCATGACCAAACAAGAAATGAAGAAGCAAGAACGTGGTTATTCCGATCATCGTTTCGATAAAAATAATGAAATATTATGCGTGAAATGGCATGATAACAATGTAGTATGTCTCTTAACTAATTTTGATACTGTTGAACCTTTTGTAAAAACTAATGGGTACTCAAAGGTAGAAAAGGCCAAAGTTGCTGTGAATCAGCCAAAGCTTATTCATAATTATAATAAAAACATGGGAGGAGTGGATAAACATGATTGGCTTATTTCTAAGTATCCAATCCGCTTTAGAGGTAAAAAATGGTATTGGCCTCTAGTAATCCGTGTTTTGGACATGACTCTAGTCAATGCATGGATTATTTATAACCAGGTAAATAAAGATGAGACCATACCTCTGCTTGATTTCAGAAGAAGGGTATGTTTTTCTTGGATGAAAAAATCGGAAGGCAAAGTAAATAAGCTTACATCAGGTACTTCAGAAGTTCTTTTACAACCTATAAGATTTGACAACTATGGTCACTATATGACCAAGAGGGACAAACAAAGACGTTGCCAAGGACAAGGCTGTAAAAAAAAGCCTTTAACATTTTGTTCTAAATGTGAAAAAACACTCTGCAGTGATTGTTTCATACCTTATCATACAAAATAAGCTTTTATTACATTATTTCTGATACTGTTACTGGTCCTATTTTTAAATAAAGCTGATTTCCATATAATTCTTATCTTTACTTTTTCCTGACCATATGTTCCCACTGTCCTATTTATAGGACATGCTGAGTCAGCGAAACCGTTTTTTTTTTAATTTATTTTTTTGCCATATTATTTTTTCTTAACATATTAAGAGCCCTAATACAAGATTTCATCAAAAAAATCCAATATTTTCAATGCTTGGGAAGTAATGGGTTAAATTGTCACAGATAGTGATTAAGGCAAAAAAGATCTACTTCTTGATCGAAATCATACATAGCACTGAGGAGAAAAT
This sequence comes from Sesamia inferens, assembly GCA_037179545.1. NCBI lineage: Eukaryota > Metazoa > Arthropoda > Insecta > Lepidoptera > Noctuidae > Sesamia > Sesamia inferens. Next base: position 10,339,593 of record CM073949.1, read on the forward strand.
ATATGAAAAAATCATTGTCATCATTATCATCAACCTTTTTATCGTCCTACTGCTGGGCACAGGTCATACAGAGAAGGATTGGGCGTAATCACCACGCTTGTTCAATGCGGCTTAGCGATTTCAGACTTAAAGTCCAGGTTTCCTCAAGATGTTTTCCTTCACCTTTTAATCAAGATATATTTATCTACGTACTCCGTTAATACAAGTTTTTAGTAGAAGACTTTTACTAGAAGAATTTAACAAGGGCAACAAAATTATTGCAAATCTCAGAGCTATATCGTCAGACTGTACCTTTAAACCGATTATAATATTCTCACCTAATAAGTAGGTACCCACTGGATGAGCAAAAAAGAAAAAACAATATAACACACGCACACAGAATCGGCACCCTTCTTGTTAATAAAAAAAAGAAAGAGTAAGCAATAAAATCGGATACATATCAGCCGTTTTTTTTATTTCTCTGCAGCCAGCCACATCATTAAATTGCCCACTTCATGCACAGTTCACCTCTCAGGTACTGATATCATCACGGAAATTGTACACTCGATTCTCATCTTTATTCCTTTTACACATACAATCTATATTGGTTAGAGGTTTATGTCCAATGGTAGTCTCTTGTTTTGGGATTGTACGATTAAACGGATGCTCTGGACATCCGTTCTCAGAAGGATTGAAACGGTAAAAAAATCGAGACACACGGCAACTAGTTTGCAAAGCTTGTTCAAGAAATCATATTAAACTTTTTTTTAAAATCCAATTAATCGTTATTCGCTACTTTATTATTTCCGTTAATTGATTATTTTTAAATCACTTTCTGTCTTTTTTTTTTGTTGGGGATCAGACTTCTCCCGCTCAGAGCGCAAGGGCGTGTCAGACTTTTACTGACTAAAACCCTAGTTCGTTCCTTAATTTGCCTGTGCCGAGGCCACGACATGTCTTTCAAACAATCTTCTGCCATTAATCTAGTAGCCTCCATCACAATAATAGGGTATTTGACTAAAAAAAAACTAATTAGTCCGTCCGTCAGTCAGATTTCCAAAAAATACTAGACACGTATTTTTTCTTTTTTCATATAAACAAAAAATAAAGACGACACGGTGCGTTGAAAACTCGTGTGACGTCACTGCACGCTACACTTTTTAGCGAGCAGTGACGCACCAGCCACCACTCCTGATCTTTGATGCCTTTTATATTGGTAATTTTTTATTGATTTGATAAAACAAAATATACGTATCCAATATTTTTCTATGATCTGAATGACGGACTAAATAGAATCATTTTTTTTAATTCAGGAAACATCCCTATCATACTGACATCCTTTTGATGCGAAGGTAGAACACAAAATAATAATTTTTTTATGCTTAGCACCTTGGTATAAAAATAGATAAGTCTTTGGCCTCGATGCACTTGTTCAAAAAACTAAATAAAATTTAAGTTCACGCATCTTTGTTTTTATATTTCATTAAGAAAAAAAAAAAAAAACAGAAGATAACATGCTAGTTTAGACCTGTCAAATTAGTCCGCGCCTGACGTAAGTTGATGTGTTTTTGGTCGCCATGTTTATAATCGCATCTAAACTGTCTAAGAAATATCTTAATTTGACAGGAATTTACTAAAATCTTAACTTCTATCCTTTCCTTAACGAAATGGAAAGAAAAAGATGCAGTTAACTTAAAATTAGTTTAGTTTGTAAAGAAGAGAAACGGCGTCGTTTAGTCCTTATTACATCAGCTAATGGATGTCCCAGTCAAAATCTATCTAGCGGTGGCAAACAGTAACACTTTTTTTTTATAAATTACTAGCTTTCCGCCCGCGGCTTCGCCCGCGTTAACTTCGGTTATATCGCGCTTTTTAGATTTCTCTCGGGAATATCTAATTTTTTCGGGATAAAAAGTACCCTATTATTTAATCCGGACTTCTAACTTTACGTTTGCAAAATTTCAAAGCAATCGGTTCAGGAGTTACGGCGTGAAAGTGGTACAAACAAATTCACTTTCCGATGTATAGTATTAGTAAGGATATATTTGGTGTACACTTACAAATATTCCAGTAATCTCCCTTGGGAACTTGATGTTTTTTTAGGACCAAAAGTAGCCTATGTTACTCTCCATCTTTTCAACTAACTGTATGCCAAAAATCAGGTCGATTGATTGCTTAGCTACGGCGTGAAGGAAGGACAAACAAACAAACAAACACACTTTCACATTTATAATATTAGTATGGATAAACCAGCGCTTGACCGCAATCCTGCCTGATGGTAAGCAGTGATGCGATCGTTGATGGTAAAGCGCGCTAGTTTATTAAGAGCCTATTCACTCTAGCCTTGAAGACACTCAAATTGTAGTGTGATGGAAACACCGTCGCTGGCAAATTGTTCCAGTCCCTCGATGTACGCGGTATTAAAGAGGAAGCAAAACGCTTCGTCCGGATCGCGGTGGTGTCAACAACGTAAGGGTGAAAACTCGCCGTAGGACGTGTCGTCCGATGATGGAACCGAGATGGGGGAATTAAATCATGCAATTCCCTTGCACACTCACCAGAATGCGTCATATAGAAGACCGAAAGGCTGGCTACTCTACGCCTGTGCTAATATGCTTCAAAATAAATCCAATTGATAGTATTAGTGTGTCACGCAACTAGGGGTGCTGATTTTATTAGCTAACGATATTAATTTTAAATATTATGACGAGTTAACATGCTACGCTCTCAGAATAATCAATGGGTCACAAACATAATAAAGTCCATATGATTATGAGAAGATATATTTAGCAAATAGTTTTTACTTTTCAGTGTAATACTTATGTATAACGTATATACTTTCATATGCGTTTTAGTAAATAGCTTTATTTATATATTATGATATACATAAGGGGTGTATCTGACATCGACGCACAAACGAGTACCATGTATCCAGTACATGGCTCTGAACCCCCAGTGGTGGAATTTTTCGTCGGTTTTTTCCTGATTAAAAAAAAAATAATATGCAGTTTTTTTTCAATTTAAACCGTTCATAATTGCTGGACTTTTATAACCCAATAAGATTTTAAAGTAAAAAATAATTAAGTACTTCGCTAATTACACAAAAAAGCGCAATGTGAACATAACTCACATCACTGCTTACCATCAGGCGGGATTGCGGTCAAGAGCTAGTTTATAATTATTAAAAAAAAAAAAACTCGAAAAACTATCCTATCAGCTGATTTAATATAGATCATATCAGCGGTCAACGTCAAACCTACAAACCCGCACGGCGGCACGCTTGCAACGTTCAAAGGCCGAGCCGACACATATTTTTAAACACTGTTATTTCTGTAACCGCTCATTAACGATATAAATGACTATCATAATTTTATTAGTGGCATACGGTGTAGCCTTCTCGCGAAGTTTGCGTTGCGATGTCAGATACAGCCTGTATGTATATTATATCTGTATTTATAATATACATCTATATATAATCTACATCGTCATTATAATATCTAAATAATAATAGAAGTATCTACATCAATACTCACTTTTGGTCAGGTGTAGAAAGATTCTACGCTTCAGTACAGGTTAGTTGAGTTTAAAAAAAATAAACGAGTTTGTCCGTTACTCACCATTCTTTCTAACAGTATGTCGAGCAGCATCAACCCTTCAAAAACATAGTTACAGTAATAAGATGGTTGTTTTAACAACAGTTTTTAGCTTCAATAGCCCAAGCCCGCTTCCATATGGCTCAGAAAACAAATAATTGAAGGCAAATCGTCGAAAATAATTGATATAATAAGCCATACTTATTTAAAAGAAAACAAAAAATTCTTCGGATTGTTCGTTCCAGTGAATGAATCATCTGAACGTGTTTTAGAAAATGAATAAATAAGGACAAACAATTTTTTTACGAAATCTGCGTCTTCCGGCACAAGTTACCACTCACCAGACAAAGTCTTGCCGCAAAGCGATTCGTCGTGTTCCGGCATGATGTCTGGTGATGCCGTATGGACGACGGGCCTGAGCGGTTGTGATGCGATGTGTACCGGGTACGAAGTGCCAAATGATGTTGTGTCGGGAGTTTGGTCGTGGAGGGTCTCTAGATCAATCTCCCTTTGACGCAGTATCGTTGGTCGTGTTGTTGGGTTTAACATTGCATCACCTCGCTCTTCAACTGCCGTTTTCCTTCCTAAACACTCAGTTTTTTTGAGTGAATAACCTCTTAATAAACTAGCGCGCTTTACCATCATACGAAATTCATTGCGTTATTTACGTTGTTGAGAAGAAACATTTTTCGAACATATGGGGCAATGGATTCGCAATATGCTTCAACATAAACCCAATTGATAGTATAGTTGTTACGTAATAGGGTAGTTGACTAAAAAAAAAAAAACTAATTAGTCCGTCAGTCAGATTTTCAAAAAATACTAGACACGTATTTTTTCATTTTTCATATAAACAAAAAATGAAGACGACACAGTGTGTTAAAAACTCGTGTGACGTCACTGTACGCTACACTTTTTAGCGAGGAGTGACGTCACCAGCCACCACTCCTGATCTTTGATGCCTTTTATATTTGTCAATTTTTATTGATTTCATAAAACAAAATATACTTATCCAATATTTTTCTATAATCTGAATGACGGGCTAAATAGAATATTTTTTTTTTAGCCAGGAAATATCCCTATTAGAGTGCTGATTTTATTAGCTAACAATATTAATTTTAAATATTATGACGAGCTAACACGCTACGCTTTCAGAATGACCAATGAGTCACAAACATATGAAGTCCATATGTTTATGAGAAGATATAATTAGCAAATTATTTTTACTGTTTATTGTAATGTGAAGCACATATCTTGGACCTTTAAAAACAAGTGACGATGTATGTTTTAATTAAACTGTTTGTTCTATGTAAGTTTAAGCTAAGCTTGCCGCTCTTGGTTCGGAAAAGGGTAGTCTGTAATCATCTTGTGACATCAAAACAACTGCACGTCTCGGAAAGCAGATTCAGCCGCTGGTCTCGGCTGCTGTTCGTAAATCTTTTGCAGTGATTTAGTCATAATAATAGTTTATTATTCGGTCATATACAGCGAAGGCCGGGTGACCATGTCGTGAAGAAGTGGGTTTCCATGGCTACAAAGACGAGAGGGAGGGGAAGGCCCCCAACTACGTGGATGAAGAAAGTCCGCAAGGATATGAAGTAGTTGGGGTTTTCAGATGACGACGAATACCAGCAGAATAAGTGGCGCCTCAGCACCAGGAAAGCCGACCCCGCGTAACGTGAAAAGACGAGGCGAAAGAAGAAGAAAAATAATAGTTTATTATTTAAACATTTAGTGGAAGTGCGATTCGGGCTAGTGCTTGCACTTGAGTCGTCAAGAGCCCAGTAATCTGAGAATCAGACGTACTAAGGGGTACCACGGTCTACATGTAATCTAACCTCGGGGTAGTCACTTAAGAAGAGCCGTACCAAAAATTAAAAAAAATGCTAGACCTTAACCAAGTCGTGGCGTGAAACCATAGCAGGATCTATCTCGACGCCAACGCCATCTATCGTGCTTAAACTCAAACTTCCGATCTTTTACAATATTACTGTAGTTTATTCTTTACCACACATTCTCACAGTACTTATCAATAATTGTTTTTAAAAAAGAGTTAATTTTCTTGCTCCATTCTCCGGCTGCCCACTTACACCACACCAAAACATATAATTTCCAATTCATTCATTCGGAACCGTGCTTATGTAACAAATAGTAAATATATGATAATCATAACGAAAACCTCAAAGGTCATACTAACAGTATTCTATATAGATCGGGAATAACGATAGTATTCACCTCAACAACCCATAATTAGCGTTTTAGTTTTGTTTTTTTTTTTCTAATGATACAGCTTAATGGCTTTTAATAATGCCGTATGGAAAAAGTGTGTTGAGCGTATGTGCATGTGTGTATGTGAACGGGGAATATTAAAAACATACCAAGTGCAGAACCAGCCCGCGATCAACCACCCCATAGATCAGCCAGGTTGTCTGATCTATGGGGTTGTTGATCGCGGGCGCAAGTACTAAACTTAAGAGGGAACTCTAGTTGGCTTTCTTTATACAAACGTATTTCGCTGTTTTCTTCGTGGATAACGCTTTTAGAGCAATTATTTTTTTCTACAATTTTACACCTTCATTATACGTGTTCCTATCATTGGATTTTTATAAAACTTAATTAATAAAAGAAATATGATATTTCTAAATCCCGAAAAATAACCCATTTTTTCCTCGACGTTCAGACAACTATTAGAAAAATGTGGTGAGTTTTGACAAAAAGAAAATAATAGAAGCATTGATATATTTTTAGTCTACATTTTAATATAAAAAATATTGAGATCTGTCTTGTTTAGAAAAAGAAAACAGCGGAATACGAAACGTCTTTTGGTTAACGTTTCTGTAGTTAAAATCAGCCTGAGCTGCAACTGTCCCTTTCACACTTTACGGGGAGAGGTTGGTAGCGACGCGACGGCAATAGTTTCTACAAATACTTATTTTTCAAATTCTTCGGCACAAGAGTCCCCTCTTAAGGTCATATCATCGGTCCAGAGTCTAGGCTCTAGAAGTTAGCCAACTGTGTTGAGGTCCGCTTAACATTTAACAGCTGATTATCAGTTTTTTTATATGGAGTGACTGCCAGTCTGACCTCCACAACCTACTTAGGGTAATACGAGAGATGCTCCTTAGTAAAATTCTTGTCAGACTTTCGGTGGTAAGCTATAACATTGGCTGCAAACGATTCATCGTGCTCCGGCATGATGTCTGGTGAAATCGTACGAAGGACGGGTCTGAGCAACTGCTCAGACCCGTCCTTCGTACGACTGTGTTACGACGTGTGCCGAGTGCGATGCTGATAAACTCCACGCCGTCAACATTCATTGCCTTTTTTACTCTAACGGGCAGTCACATTTTTGAACATAGGGACCAATGAATTAGTATTGTAATATGCTTCAAAATCTTGCTTCAATTTATTTTTAAAAATGTCATTCAGCAAAAATCGTAAAAACCAATTGTATGCTTTTCGGATTCGAGTATATTCTTCATTATTGATATAAAATGGCGTTTATTCACTTTAAAAGCTTCTCTTTGTGTTAGTAAAAGGAATTAGATACACGTGATGAGATTTTTCCTTTATTCTTCATTGTTTACACTTGGAACGTTTTTTTGCTTCATTGAAGCGTAACACACGTACCAAATAAATCTCGAAAAGTAACAAACAAATAAAAGATATAAAGGTATCCAATTTTTTCTCTCAAGTACTTCTTAAAAACTTATCATGTCGAAACTTTTATCTATCAGTACCCAGAATGCAGTCCATTTCCGGAGAGCCAATAGCGACTCGGAGTTTAAATTTAGAATCAATTCTAAATTCAAACCTGGAATGGCGTCTTCCCCAGTGTTGTCTGTTTAGCCGCTGAGGTTCTATTTTGAAATACGTTTTTGTTCTCAATGTTCAGATTTAGGCATTCATGAATTAAGTCAATGCAGCCATTGAATTGTTTGAATTTAAATTAACTGAAGCTTTCAGTTCACTCGCACCAGTTGTTGTTAATGTCATCATATATTTTAATTCTTACTTTACTAAACATGCGTTTTACAGTCGATAAGACCGATTTAAATGTTGAAAATGCGTTTAATGGTTTGTCGAAAGTTCAATTTCAGTGAAACAATTTTAATTAAAATTGATTTTAAGTCGTTTGAAGTGTTTCTGAAACATGAACCATTGTGAGTTTTATTTGTGTTTTAATTTTATTCAGATTTAGATGAAAATAAAAATAAAAGTTCGAAAGAGATACCATACCCCTGGCGTACAGGGAAATGAAAGAACACGGGTGGGTTTGGTCAGTAAAAGTCTGACACGCCCCGCCCAGAGCCGTAGAGGTTATTTTATGATATCCCATTAAAAAAAAAAACAAGTAGACCATGATTTGTAAAATAGCTGCATTATCACACTGTTCCTTTAAATACCACTTTACAATTTTGGACTTATATTTAACTAAAAGAGAGAATCCTCGTATAGTACCGTGCTTAGAATAGTTCCAACCCATATCCTCCCTTGGGTGTCGTAAGAGGCGACTAAAGGAACTCTCATCAGGGAAGCGGGCAGCAGTGCTTCTCCTGTGGAATATCAAATTACTGCGATCCCTAACCCGCTTGCTATGGGTGGGGATTATGGCAAACCCCCTTAATGTGGGAAGCCTTGGGGGAGGTGGTTGTCTAGCAGAAGACCTCTATAGGCAGAAGAAGAAGGAGAAAAGAGAGAAACCAACTTTATTGGCGTTGTTAGAGATAACATCGACCGCCGGCAGAAGTTACCACCCACCAGACAAAGCCTTGCCGCCAAGCGATTTGTCGTGTTCCGGCATGATGTCTGGTGAAGCCGAACGGAGGACGAGTCTGAGCAGTTGTGTTGCGATGTGTGCCGGGTACGATGCGCCTAATGTTTGTTGTGTTGGGAGTTTGGTCGTGGAGGGTCTTCAGATCAATCTCCCTTTGGCGCAGCATCGTTGGTCGTGTTGTTGGGTTTAACATTGCATCACCTCGCTCAACTGCCGTCTTAGTTCCTATTCGGTCAGTTTTTCTGAGTGAATAGGCTCTTAATAAACTAGCCCGCTTTACCATCAACAATCGCATCACTGCTCACCATCAGGCGGGATTGCGGTCAAGCGCTAGTTTATAATTAATCAAAAAAAAAAAAAAAAAATCTTATATTCCTTAAAAAAAATATCCTTTCATTGAGAATTTTTAAAATAAGTACTGTATCTTAGTTTATTATTTTGTTTTTATGAATTATCATGTGCGTGATCAGATCAGAAATGAGGAGTTCCGCAGAACAATGGGAGTAACCGACATAGCACCGAAGAATTGCAACACTCAGTGGCAATGGGCCGGGTACAATGCCCGTAGGACCAATGCCATATGCAGCCGACGAGTTCTCGAGTCCAGACCACGCATCGGAAGATGCAACGGGATGGCCCCCGACAAGGAGAACCGACGATCTGGTGATGATCGCGGGAAACCGGTGGATGCGGGAGGTGCAGAACCGGTCATCGCGGAGATCCTTGGGGAAGGTGTATGTCCAGCAGTGAACGTCTTTCGGCCGAAATGATAATGAAACAGACGACCCGTCGTACGGCGAGTTTCCACCCTTACGTTGTTGACACCACTGCTATCCGGACGAAGCGTTTTGCTTCCTCTTTTATACCGCGTACATCGTGGTGGCCTAGTGGTTAAAAGACCAGCCTCTCAAGTATGAGTGCGCGGGTTCGATTCCAGGTCAGGCAAGTACCAATGTAACTTTTCTGAAGTTATATGTACTTTCTAAGTATATCTTGGACACCAATGACTGAAGGTGAAGGAAAACATCTTGAGGAAACCTGGACTTTAAGTCTGAAATCGCCAACCCGTTGAGCAAGCGTGGTGATTACGCTCAATCCTTCTCTGTATGAGAGGAGACCTGTGCCCAGCAGTGGGACGATAAAAAGGTCGATGATGATGATGATGATGATGACATCGAGGGACTGGAACAATTTTCCAGCGACGGTGTTTCCGTCACGCTACAATTTGAGTGTTTTCAAGGCTAGAGTGAATAGGCTCTTAAGGGCCTTACTCTTATTTAGTAGCGTAAAATGGTCACTTTAGGAAGCTAATTTCTAATTAACGGCTTAGTTTTGAGATTTGAAAAAAATATATCTTGTCTATTGATTCATGTACAACATTTACTAAAGATAATTTTTTCGTAGGATTTTGCCTTTTGCCTTAAAAAAATATTTACCAAAACGCTATTTTTGGCTAATATTCGTTATTACTTCTAAACGGCATTGATGTGTGGAAATATTTTTACACTGAAAAATTCGTGGTTAGAAGTACTACACATATGTCAGAGCGTATTTAAATCCATCAACATTTGCCAAGAAAATATCCTTATTTTGAAACATAGGTTTAGAGGTGCTCTGCGCGGGCGCGGGCGGCAGTCGTGCGTTAGCATTCAGACGGGAGGGTTGTGTCGCTTGCTGCTCTGCTCCGGCTATCGCCGACTACGCGTGGTTGTCTGTGTGAGTGCAAATATTTACGAGCGAATCGTGTCAGTGTACGTTCATAGATTAGCTCGCAAATGAGAATTGAAGATGCGTCTGGTGGCGTAAGTATCTATCTACCTATACTCTTGTATTTATACCTACATATTACTGTATTTTTCTTTATAATTACTATTAGCTTTTGAACCATTTTTCTTTTACAATTGAAGTTAAACAATTACGAATTGTTCCAGGAAATCTAGAAAGAAATCTTTAGACTTGAAAGGCAATAATCCGACTAACTATATCCGCTGATAATATAGAAGACTCTATTCAGGTAAGTAAACACTCGCACTTAGATTATAATTTATAGGTTTGTAAGGAGATTTAAAAATAAAAATCTTATTAGAAATTTACGTAACTTGAAAATGTGATTTTTTGTTTATGGTGATATAAACCAAAAATTAGGACTCAATTAAAGGTTTTGGTGTAAAAACAGTTTTACAAAAAGTTTTGAGTTGATAGGACTTTTAGTTTTTGCGATATTAGCAAAAATGTGTAATAAAAACTCTTACTTGGATTATTTTAAATGATTCTTCCTGTAAATATTTTATTTCTATATGTAATTGTTTAAAGTAGCCGAAGCCGATGGACGCGGGCTGGCGGGCTTGGAATGTCACAGTTATCAGTAAATTTTTTTGACGTCCTCCGTGGCGCAGCGGTCAACACGCCTGCCTGCGACGTGGAGGCCGTGGGTTCGATTCCCGGCCAGGTCATGATGGAAAACGATCTTTTCCTGATTGGCCTGGGTCTTGGATGTTTATCTATATATGTATCTATTATAAATATAGTATCGTTGAGTTAGTATCCCATAACACAAGTCTCGAACTTACTTTGGGGCTAGCTCAATCTGTGTGATTTGTCCGTATATATACAGTATGTTAAGAAAACCCTGTCCGACCCGTAAGGATAATAAAGGTTAAGTAAACACATGACCAAATATGATATAAAATTTTACGTAATCATCATAGTACCAATACAAATGAATTTTGAAATAACTTCCCCGAAATTTGGTAATTTTAAAAAAAGTGACAACACCGGTATTATTATGAGCGAATAGCGACAGCGATGCGACCACGTGCCGCGTGCCCTGCCGCCCGCCGCCCGCGGAAGGGTGCTTAACGCATATTTATTAAGTTACCTCTTTTTGCGAAATAATATTTATTTTTTTAGGGGGATCTTTTTTTAAGTTAGCCTGGTTTTGTATGCATTAGTAGAATCAGTTATCGATACCTAACAACACCTTCACGGGTCGGACAGGGTTTTCTTAACATACTGTAGGATATATATATATATATATATTCTGTTTTTCACAAATAATATTGTAATAACATTTTTCGACTTACAGAAAAGAAGAAACCAATCGACAGAACTTAAAAGTTTAATTTGCTTTTTAGGTCGAACACTAACGCAGTTGATTCTAGGTCAGACATCCATACAGAATGTCGTCAAGAAAATGATAATATTATATATCTCTATGTGCACAAAAAAAATGACGCAAGTTCCATCATCATCATTCAGGTAAAATTATGCCTGCATGTCCTACAACCTATATTTTTAGTTTACAAATATATATATACCTGTAAAATTAATTTTTTGTTAATTCTTAATTAATTTTTCTTGATAAATTCTTCATTCCTTGACAAAAATGTCTAACAGTGTTGCCAGGGTTAATTAAAATGTATGTTATATCTTTTTTTAGCTCAAAATATCACCAAAACCTCAACAAATCTCAAGCTTGTTTCATCGAAGGGCGACGCATAATTAATATTGCTTACTTTTATTCAGAACTAAAGAAAATTGCCAAGCACGGAGAATTATAGACTGTGGTTTAGGATCTGTGGATATTGTTGGAGAACGTTCCCTATTTATTTTTAAATGCCGTATGTGTATGGAAACATTTTGCACATCCTACAGAAACAGCTGTGCAGTTGTAGGAACAATAGAAATAGACTGTGGCCATTCTCAACTGCAAGAAATTTCTGCAGCTTTAGATATGCCTATAATCTCGCATGTTATTTATTGGATCGAAGAATTAAAATTTACAGATTTTAAAATAACTCGTGTTTTATTTGAAATCTCATTACGACGAAGTACATTCAATCCGACGTCACTGACACAGTATAAATAGGGTACTATCTCTTTATGGAAAACGGCCGAAACTACGCGCTTTGTAATCTCAAGACATCTATATAAAGCACGGTTAGCGCAGCGGTTAAGCTATTGACTGCTGCGCTGCGTGTCGCGGGTTCGATTCCCGCGCGGAACAAATATTCAGAACATGTCCTACAAGTAGTTGTTCCGAGTCTGGCTGTTTGTGGCTGTGAATTTATATGTTTAAAAATGCACCCACGATAAAAGTAATTTCTAGTGTGGTTCAACGTTTTTTTTTGACGTGACAACGTCTTAAATTAGGTTGCGGCTGGGAGTCACTTATGAAAAAGTGTAACGCTCGGTAACGTTACGATGAGTCACCGAAAATTTGTGCAATTCTTATTTTCATTCAATTCCTTGTTCCTATTGTGCAATTTAATTATATTCATATCAATAAATATTCTACCGAGAAAAAGACGTTTTTTTAATAAAAATATCACAAAGTGCCTAGTGCGCGTTTGTTTTACGTTAACGCGATGAACTCGTTTATGTTATTCGCATTAGTAATTAATTCAAGGACACTGCAAAGACATGATACTCATATACTGAAAAGTAGTGAAAAAAAAAGTTCAAATATGTTGAATCGATAGATATTACCATCTACCATTAATTTTTATGTTAATGTTATGATATATTATAATGTGTGGGTACTTGTTTTACAAATGTCTGTCAGTCTGCGATCGGCCATTAAACTGTGTAACGAGCACTCCTTGATTTTATTTAAACATTGATCAAGAATACTAAAAATATATTATAGTACGATATTACCATTTATCAATGCAAAATATACATTTATCGTCTTGCATCCATAACCCCGTCTGAAATCGTAGGCACAAATCGCGACCTACACGCGGCTTGTCTGCATCTCTGGATATTCTTTGATTGTCGTTTTAGTTTAGCGCGCCACCGCGCGCATTTTACGAATTCGGGAGTACGGCGTTTAGCTCCGCCCACATGCACAAGGTCATTGAGGCTACTATAACCGTTAATAAACTAGCGCTCTTTACCATCAACGATCGCATCATTGCTTACCATCAGGCGGGATTGCGGTCAAGCGCTGGTTTATAATTTAAAAAATAAATAATAATAATAAATATTTTTTATGAGCTTGTTAGCAATTACATAAGGTAATTTTAATTTTTTATTCCAAGAATAACTTATTAAAACTACGGTAAACTACGGTTTGTACTGGCGTTTAAAATCGCACTTTTACTTGTATTCATACAAATTTACTCTTTTAATACAAAATAAAGAAAACTAAACCTTATTCCAAGAACGTTAAGCTCCTCGTTCTTCAAGAATGGGTATAACTAATTTAATAAATAATAATACTTAAACATGTTAAATTAACAATTCAATGTATGTATTATGATTATATCATAATATTCTAATTGGGGTGTTTGAGGGTGTGCGTTGATTACGTTACATGGAGTACATAATAAACAGTATTCTATTCCTTATTATTTCTAAGCCCATTACACAATGAAACATTACCCATGCATTAAAATCTGTAATCACAACCAACCGCCGACCACGTACCCAAAGTTTGTTTATTTATTCTCCGTCTGCATTTAGTCCTATTTTTAACACAAGAATAACAGTAACAATTAATTAATTACTCAACCGGAGATCATTGGATTGTGGCACCCTCTATGACTCAGTTCCGAACGAGACTGAGCATCCGAGGGGGTAGGTTAAAAATACCAGTCGCCGTCGTGTCGGTAATGTTCGGACTTCGGATGTGGAGACAGTCGCGTCGTACGGGTTGGCTGATCACATCGCAGCTTGACGTCTGCAGTGCCGGAGTTAGGTTTTGTGTTTTAGTTTAATGTAAATTGTTTTAGGCTGTGATATTTTTATACCGGTAAGTTCTGCGTGTTGGACTTTTAGCTACACTAGCTTTAATCTGAAGTATATGATTCGTTGTGATACTTCTCTAATAGCGGTCTACAGTTTTTTTTTTATTAATTTTAAACTAGTGCTTGAAAGTAATCCCGCCTGATGGTAAGCAGTGATGCAATCGTTGATGGTAAAGCGCGCTAGTTTATTAAGCCTATTCACTTAAAAAACTTAGTGAATAGGAAGGAAGACGGCAGTTGAGCGAGGTGATGCAATGGTGGGTGTTACTCGCCTAAGTTTTTTCCCTATAAGAATATGGAGATAAAAGTATCATGTGTATTACTCCTGGTTATAACTATGTCTGCACCAAATTTCATCTAAATCTGTTCAGTAGTTAATGAGTAATGAACAATCATCCATGTTTACAAACTTTCGTATTCAAAAATTAGGAGAACAGTAAGATTAAATATCAAATGTCCATTCAGTAATTAAAAAATCAAAATCGGAGATAATAGCTCCGAAAACGGTGTTCAATTTCAAGCTAGTAAAATATTTAATACTAAAACTTAATACCGAATGAAAAATTAACAAAATATACCAAAATTTCATTATCTACGTACTTAAAACTCACTAAAAACTTAATACAGTACACGTGGAACCGTGAGACTCAAAGCCAACGAAGTTTATGATAGAAATTAGTTTGACTCCTTATCTCTGACATCCACTTGATATTGCTTATCAGCAATAAATTTAAATGGTCATGATAATGATTAGAATAATCTTCTTTAGTTAAAGATATTAATGATTCGTCTTCTAATTAGGAAGTGTTATCTAAAACATTCGGTTTTATTGAAGCGATTGATATTTCGTTCTGCCACAAACCAGATTTTTATAGAAGGCCAACTCTTTACAACGGACGAAAACGCACGCACACATAGCTACGCTTTACTTACAGCGAGTGAACGTGCACTCGCGATTGGCATTCGCTTACACTTTAATACTTAGCAAATCAAGTTATGTGTCCAAAAATTTACAATTAAATACATTTAGGATGTTTCAAACCTGCATTGATTGGTAACCATTTTTTATCACGTTTTTGTCAATTTTCTACAAGATTTGTACACAATTCCATAGTGTTTTTAAGACGGTAAACTCTGTTGTGTTTAGTATAGAATACAAGTTTCGTATGTATCTTGCTGTCATCGCGGTATTTGAGATTAAGTTCATGTACGAGTTTGTGTATGTGCCCCAGTTGCGTCAAGTTGGCCTTCTGAACAAATCTACATATTTCGTGACATCACATCTAATAAGATTATAGTTTAATGATAGGAAATTATATGCAAATATAAAGAGTTATTCCGAGTTAAGTTATCAGTGTTAAATCGAATCAAATCGGATGTGAAGTTGATTTTGAATATGGTAAAAGCCGGTTATGTGGGACACCTTAAACTGCAAATATTATAAAAAATAAAACAGTATTGTCATTGATAGAACAGTTTTGTCTTGTCTTGTGAAATACTGCAGTGGTGACCCATGTTATTGGGTCGGCCTTTCAAGATGTAGGTCGGGAGTTTCAACCCAGACAGGCATTTTACTCCATGTTTTTCTTCTTTACTAGAAGAATCTCTATCGAATTAATTGAAACGATATATAAAATTACTCCAGTTTTACCAGAAACCTTGATAAATTTATCGAATGCTCTCAGTTTTCCCACAGAAAACACTTTTCGAAAGCATGATTAAAAGAGGAGTCATTAACTCCCCAAAAACTCATGAGCGAACATCATAAAACATAAATAAAACTAACTTCTACAATAACAACTAATTCTAATTGATAAATATATCAATTTTAATTTAACTCAATAATGTTTTCAATTTCAATTGACATAAAAACGCAGCAAGTAATTAATTGAACTGTGTTAACAAAACAAAAATTATTAATTTTGAATTTATGGTCATTGGAAGCACATATTTTGAGTTATAACTAATTCAATCCCACTTATAAGATGAGTTTATTATTCCTGTATCTATGGGAAAAGGAAAAGAATCATATACCTACTTTTGTTTTGAGTTGAGCTGCACTATTTCTGGCAAATGCGTCTACTGACTGGACAGATCAGACGAAATCAGTCGTGGTGGCCCAGGATCAGTCGTGGTGGCCTACTGGCTAAAACACCAGCCTCTCATGTATGAGTGTGCGAGTTTTTATAAGTTATATGTACTTTCTGAGTATATTTTGGACACCAATGACTGATTACAAGGTGAAGGAAAACTGCTTGAGGAAACCTCGACTTTGAGTCTGAAATCGCCAACCCGCATAGAGCAAGCGTGGTGATTACGCTCAATCCTTCTCTTTATGAGAGGAGGCGTGATAAAAAGATGAATGATAATGATGACGGACAGGCCCTCACAATCTGTGTGGTACTATCCTCAAAAGACCCGCTCAGGCATATCGCTTCGTGATGTTTATAACAATATGATTTAACCAAGATTATGCATCATCATCATCTCAGCGTTAATCCCAGTCGCATCCGTAGCTTTTCAGCTTTGGAGTCTGGGGTCCGCTTTACCAGTCTAACTGCTGATTTTGGCTAAACTTCGATATTTTCCGTAAAGGGACTGCCGTCTGACCTCCACAATCTGAAGGCGATATCTAAGCATTGCAGTTAAACCAATTGTTAGACTTTTGAGGGCTCCAACAACCCGTAACGACTGCCACTAGATGTTCGTATGACAACTGGGACCAACGGCTTAACATGCTTTCCGAGGCACGACCAAACCAGTGCAAATATTGATACCCAAGCATAAAAATCTTTGCACTGTGTGGGGATCGAAGCCGCGCCTCCTTGCGCAGCGGCCGCGTTCGCTACCGCTACGCCACGGAGGCTGTCACATTTGACCATCATTATGTATGGACTTTAAATATACCTTTGAGTTTATTTCAATCAATGAATTTAGCCTTAAAATACTTTACATTAACCTATGGGTAATAACATATTTCATTATAAAATTAAGGAGTATGCGTATCAAATAAAGCGGTGTGTATAGAAGTAGTGTCACTAGTATGGGGCAACGATTTAAAATGTATATTACAAACTATATTCAGATTTCGCATAAACAAAAAATTACGTTGTATAATAATATAATCAAATGACTACATTTTCCCATTTGTCTCCACAAGCAAATAACACTAAAATATCTATAATAACTCCATCCTATACTAAGGCCCATGGGAATCAGAGCAAAATGACGTAATTATGCATAAATCTATTCATTATTCTAGTCCAGTCTAGTTATTATGTCTAATACTGATTAGCTTTGAACCAGAAAGTAATAACTTTGGACCGGTTTTAACTTAAACTGTTGTAATGACAATCTGCTTGTACTACTTTTTTTGTAGCCTCATTCTGGTGAGAATTAGTTTTAACGCTAGCTAGAGTTTGCACGCAAAGTCGTAAATTACTGTAAACATGTACTTTTTTCTGAGAAATTATTTTTAAAGGGTGCAATGAAAGCTTTTCGTTATGAGTGTATGAAGAAACATGTTCATACATCAGTTCTTTCACTGGTTATAATATGGTTTTTTTTTTTAATAATTATAAACTAGCGCTTGACCGCAATCGCGCCTGATGGTAAGCAGTGATGCGATCGATGATGGTAAAGCGCGCTAGTTAATTAAGAGCCTATTCACTCAGAAAAACTGAGCGAACAGGAAGGAAGGTGGCAGTTGAGCGAGGTGATGCAATGTTAAGCCCAATAACACGACCAACGATGCTGTGCCAAAGGGAGACTGATCTGAAGACCCTCCACGACCAAACTTCCAACACAACAACATTAGGCGCATCGTACCCGGCACACATCGCAACACAACTGCTCAGACCCGTCCTCCGTACGGCTTCACCAAACATCATGCCGGAACACGACAAATTGCTTGGCGGCAAGGCTTTGTCTGGTGGGTGGTAACTTCTGCCGGCAGCCGATGTTATGGCCCATATAAGTCTACTTTGTGCTCACGCATATGAGGGAAACGCGTCAACAATACGGGCTGATATATCTACTACAATTAACTCTGACGTTGATATGCCCATTTACCAAAAATTTTATTCATGATTTTTTGCTAAAGCGCCTAATAAATACCTTTTCAATGCGTAGAAAAACAACTAAGTATCCTATTATTTCAACATCTAAGCAATTAATTCATCCAAAACATCGTATATTAGCCATCAACGATCTTACAAAATCCCTCTCACAAACATATCTCATATTTCACGTCATCAACTCTTTTTATCTCTGAATAACCTTTGAAATAGCCATCCAGAGAAGTGATTTTATTAGTGTCTCTGACCACTGAATGCCTGAATTCAGCTATTTGATCCAGAATGAACGCGGAAAGGTTATTTTTAAGCTGCAACAGATTTCATGCTGTAAAAGTGAATGCATTTTTCATTTCGTCACTTACCTTATATTTTCCAGAAATATCATCAGCTTTTAGAGTAAGGGGGCTATGCCCAGCCATATGGCATTTATGTCTAGCCATAATAATAATCATCAGTTTTTATGTTACGGGAAAAAACTGACCACGCCACCCTATGTTTGGACGGCAGAAACCGCTGTTAGATTCTATCCGCTATTAGAATCAATGGACCAACACTAAGAAGTGTTTGTCCGTTCATTTTAACACACGCCTTTTTCTTTAAATATGGACACTTTTCTTTTGAAGATAAAGTCCATTTTTCTCTCTCTCTCTTTTAGAAATCCGAAAGTCTGATCACTCTGGAGTATCGTAATACCCAGTATCTGAGTTGTGGAGGCCAAATAGTCAGTCCCTCTATGTAAAATCATAGTATTCGGGTGAATCCGGTTAGATTGAAAGCTGTTATGTTTAAAGGCTATGCAGATAAAATTAGTACTTCGGATATCCATAAACGGTATTTTTGCTGTATTATTCTTCTATGCAACCGTACTTTTTTCTATGCTTTCTATTAGCTTCACTTGTACGTTTGCTTATCCGTATCCAAGTCAAAATTTTCTTTCAATCTTACCATACATTAATTTGTGCAGGCAAAGTATTTTTTAGTTTAGAGTTATTTTTAGATTTAGTTACTTGGGTAACACATCATTACACTTGCTATTCTGTCTGTTGGAGATCAAGAGTTTGGTAAAAACAAATGAGCACCACTTAAGCGTTCGTGTTATCCATATATTATTTAAAAAAACAATATATAAATAAAAAGTTGAAACTCTATATAGTTTAAAAAACTAAAAAAAACATGCTATTTAACTTAAAAATTATTTTTAACTTTTTAGTTTGATATTCTATATAAGCATGTTTTTTTAGTTTTTTAAACTATATTTTTTCCTAGATAGTTTTCTGCTTTATCGTAATCATCATCTGAGCCGAAAGGAGTTCATTGCTGGACATAGGCCTCCCCAAGGATCTCCAAGACGACCGGTCCTCCGCCTCCCGCATGCAGCGGTTTCCCGCGATCTTCACCAGGTCCACCTTGATGGGGCCTACGCACGCTATGCCTCCCGGTGCGCGCTCGGTCGCCATTCGAGAACCCGTCGGCCCCGACGGACATCGGTTCTACGGGCAATGTCCAGTCCTACTGCCACTTAAGTGTTGTAATTCTTCGGGCTATGTCGGTTACGTTATTGTTGCTATGCTTCCGCGGATCACTGCATTTCTGATTTGATAACGCAGTGAAACTCTAAGCATAGTCCTCTCCATTGCCCTTTGAGTGACCTTAAGCTTTCTTAGAAGACCCATTATTACCGACCACTCTCAGTGCTATAAGTCATCACTGGCAACACACACTGGTCGAAGACTTTTGTCTTGAGAGACTACGGTATTTCGGACGACTTAAATTATTATGATATTTCCAGAACATTTAGCTGTGGCTGGCGGAAAATAATTAAGCGATTTATCGACTGAGCGAAATCAAAACTGACTAGCGTATATTCAAAGTTCTTTTCACTTTGCAAGTAAATCTCTGTGTATTTCATAAGTTATCGTTCATAATAAGTAAATTAAAAATAAATCAAACAACGTACAAATTGAAAAAAAAATTACAATGTAGTGATTTGAGTTAACAGAGAAATTACTAAGGAAACTTTTTCTTTGTTTTGTTTTCTTTCAATCATCTTTCCTTCGACAGTTGGCAAACTTAAGAGAAATTAGCTTTTATCACAAGATTTTTCTTGAAAAAAATAAATATAATTTTCAAAGCGCGACGGTAGCTAGTTTCAGAAGCTAGTCAGAACTTTGTACTTTTCTTATTAATTCTTTTTTTCTTTTTTATGAATATAAATGTTATTAATAAACTAGTGCTTGACCCGATCCCATCTGATGGTAAGCAGTGATGTAATATATGATGGTAAAGCGCCCTATTTTATTAAGTGCCTATTTACTTTAGCCTTGAAGACACTTACATATATTGTAATCAAACGGGAAGACCGCCTCAGGCAAATTGTTCCTGTCCCTCGATGTATGCGGCATAAAAGATGAGATGAAATGTTTCATTCGGATCGTTACGGATTTTTAGATTTAGTGTAAATGAAGGCTATGGATGTACATGGTAGGCGCGCATTTTATAAAAGTTTTGGCATGTCAAGATTTCTATTGTTTTGTGGACTGGTCTTAATATTAGCAAGTTAAAAGAGCCAAATTGTGATATATTATAAAAAAAATCAGAAAAAAACGCTGTGTTATATTGACTCCATCTTAAATAGTAGTTTATCAGGCTCATATTAATTAATTATAACAAGCTGAAATCCTTGCTCCATTGCTTGTAAATCTACTATTATTTTCAAAGAAATTCAGCGTTATCGAAACCTTAAATGTTACTGTAATAACTTAAAGCAAAACAATACATTCCAAAGAAAATACACGGCATGTATCGGTTACTCTACAAAAGTAGGTCAGACATATAACGGTGCAAAAATTTAAACGGCGAACAATAATTTGTGGATCAAATATGGCGCATTTTGTATTTTTACTTTTCCAATGTATTTAAAAAAACATTGCCGTTGTTGTTGTCTATAAAAGATCGCTCTTAGCGATAAGACCGCCCATTGTGTCACCCTTTGTAAAATATTTTTATTTATGTTCTGTAATCTATATGGTGTACATAATAAAGAGTATTCTATTCTATTCTTAATTGATTTATTTTGTAATTGTTTTTGTAAATGTTTAGTTGACTTAAAAAAAGAGGCTCTAATTTGGATGTAGGTACATATATATATTTTTAATGTATGTACTTACGGGCAAATTTTTATCTCATTATTCGGTATTTCCAAAATATTTACCTAATATTTCTTTATATTGAAAGTTTGTCTGAGCAGTTGTGTTGCGACGTGAGTCGGGTACGATGCGCCAAGTGTTGTTGTGTCGGGAGTTTGGTCGTGGCACCTCGCTCAACTGCCGTCTTCTTTCCTATTCACTTAGTCTTTTAAGCGAATGGGTTTAATAAACTAGCGCGCTTTACCATCAACGATTGCATCACTGCTTAACATCAGGCGGGATTGCAGTCAAGTGCTAGTTTATAAATATAAAAAAAAAAAATAACTTTTAAGTTCCTTTTAGTCCTTCATTTACTTATGCGGTTCACCTGCGTCAGTTTCGATTCCGTGGTATTATTGAAATGTCAAGAATCCTATGAGTTATTCCTGTTGGTCTGTGTTCAAAATTTCATGCAAATTCATTCAGTAGTTTTTGCATGAGAGAGAAACAAACATCCATACATGCATCTTCACAAACTTTTGCATTTATAATATATACGTAGGATTAGTAGGATAGTATTAGAATAGTAGAAAGTAGGATGGATAATTAAAATCCTTTATAGGTTTTACATGTATTCCTTTTACTAACAGTTATCTTCTTCCCTTCCTCGGTGGTAGGCCAGACAATCTTGCAGCCAAGCGATTCGTCGTATTCCGACATGATGTCTGGTGAAACCGTATAGAGGACGGATCTGAGCAGTTGTGTTACGATGTGTGCCGTGTACGATGCTCCTAATGTTGTTGTGTCGGGAGTTTGGTCGTGGAGGGTCTCCAGATCAATCTCCCTCTGGTGCAGCATCGTTGGTCGTGTTGTTAGGTTTAATATTGCATCACCACAGTCAATTACCACCTTCCTTCTTAGTCACCCAGTTTTTCTAAGTGAATAGGCTCTTAATAAACTAGCGCGCTTTACCATCAACGATTGCATCCCTGCTTACTATCAGGCAGGATTGCGGTTGAGCGCTAGTTTTTAATTATAAAAAAAGACACCCAGGAGTGATTGTTTTTGTAGAAAACGCTATAAAAGTTTTTTATAGCGTTATTATTACGTTAAATGCCAACTTTTATAATTTTAAAACCTGTCATAAAATTTAAAATTCCATCCGTAAAAACATTTTAAAGCATAAATTAAATGCACTGTCAAAAGTTAAGTGACACACTATACAGCTCTCATTTTACCAAAAACTTTTGCCTTCACAAAAATACTTTCATCAATTAAAATTAATATAATTAACTCCGTCATTTCTATTTGTTTCAGATACACATCAGTGGCCGCTTTTAAAACCCGAAAAACAATAAATCATAGGACTAAAAAGCATCCAAAAATAAAGCATGGCATTCACACCAAAACTGTGTGTTTTTAAAATAGAACGTTCGCATAGGGGAAACTGAAGCTTCCGTTAAAATGTGAATGTCTTAAAATAAAGCCCGGATATCCTTGTTATGGTGGTAGATGGTTAAGAGTACCGTGTGTAGTTTGGTTAAAATAATGTTGAAACTTAGTTTTAGAGTAAGGCTTACAAGTAGGGGTGTATCACCATTATTTCTGTTGCTACGGACTCAAAATGTGAAAGTGATTGGGCTTTGTACAGTGCTATTTGGTGTTTTTGGTGTGTGCGGTGGATTTCAGGAGCAGAAGTTTGCTATGGAGCCTCAGGATCAGGTAATGATTTTGTTTTATTTAGTTTTACTCATTATGGCTTAAGTTCATAATACAAAATAAATTGTATAAAATTATAAAATCATATAATATAGTATACAGCTGATGCAATCTGTTAAAGGAACTATTTTTAATTGTTATTTATATACAAAATGTAAAAAAAAACTCTGTCCGATCCGTGAAGGTATTGTTAGGTATCGATAACTGATTCTACTAATGCCTACAAAGTCGGGCTGAACTTAAAAAAAAATCCCTCTTAAAAAAATAAATGTTATTTCGCAAAAAGAGGTAACTTAATACATGTGCGGTGGCAAATCATGAGCGAGAGAAAGGGGGCAGGACACGCGACACGCAATCGCATCGCTATTCGGTCATAAAATACCGCCAAAAATGGTGTTGACACTTTATAAAAAAATACTAAATTTTAAGAAAAAAAGTTGAAATTAATTCGCGGAAAACAGATTATTTCAAAATTCATTGGTGATTGTGTCAAATTTCATATTTTATTTGGTCATATATTTACGTAACCTTTATTATTCTTATGGGTCGGACGGGGTTTTCTTTACATTGTATATATAAAAAAAATATTAACTACCTTTTCAAAGATTTCATTTAACTCCTTTCACAAAGTATGATTATGCCTGTTGTATAATACCTATTTCTGAGAAATGATAACCATTATACTAACATATAGGTATCCATAATATAATGATTACTAAATATTATATATTATAAATATTATATAGTACACTATTTATAATGATAACAAAATTTCCAATAAGTACAAATCTCCGAAAGAAAGTTACTTTAAAAGCTACATAAAAATCCTTGGCCTTAAGCCCACGACAAAAGCCAAGATTAAGACCACACCATGCAGTGGAAACAGGAAATGGGACGAAAATTACCGTCGCCTCTCTGAAATGGACACATGTCATTAGCTGCTTACCAAACGTAGGAAGAAAGAGGGAAAAGGAGAATTTCAAACGAATGTAAATGTTCTGTTTTGTTAAATTTTTCAAAGATTAAGAATGATTTCTTTTTTTGGCTTCACACGGTTTGTGCATTTAACCAATGATACGTAATAAATTTTCATTCATGTCGAAAAAGATGGCCGCGTGAACCGTTTACGAGGGAGGTTTGAGGCAAAGTCATGACGAAGCCACTATGCTGCGATATCTCAGTGTTCCTTATGAATTATTTTCTGAATGCACTTATTAATACATAAATCACGCACTTTTATTTAGTAAACAATACTATGACTAATTTAAAAGTTCAATGAAAAATGAGCGTGCCACTCAGCTTAATTTTCCCGTCAAAACTCTAAAACATGTTTTGTATAACAAACACTCTTCCAGCTAGTTTTTGATGAATGTGAAAAATGAAAATTCAAAATTCTACATTTTTTGGCAGAGTGACGTTAGGAGATACTTAATCGGGAATCTTTATTTAAAAAAAGCCTCTTTATGAATTTGAGTAGGTACTTCGAAAGTTATGTGTTCTGACTTTTTGTAACTTCATTGTACTGAATTCATAAATTGTCATCTAAACAAAAATCCAATCATCTACGTAATTTACAATCAAATACAGGGTGTATCTGACATCGTAACGCAAACTTCGCGAAAAGGCTACACCGCATGCCACTAACAAAATTATGATAGTCATTTGAGTCGTTAATGAGCGGTTACAGAAATAACAGTGTTTTAAATCAGGCCGACATTTTTTTAAATCGGAAAAAAGCCGACGCAAAATTCCACCATTGGGGGGTTCAGAATCATGTACTAGATCCAGGGTGCGTCGATGTCAGATACACCCTTTATGTAACTTTAATTTGATATTATAACAACATACAACGCTATCAAAAGAAACAATTAGATTGCTAAAAAATAAGATAAGAATCGAGGGAGTTCCAAAGTTTAATTTGGACGAAAAATCCCTTAAGACTAATCGTAGACTACGAATTCCAAGAGCTCATCTATCTAAGCCAATATAACTTAGACTAGCAATCTATTTAATTGTTGCACCAAATAAAAGAATTATTACTTTCGTGTCAAAGTTAAGGGGGGACTCTGGTGGCGCTTTCTCTCTCTCTAACGCTTTTAGAGCTATTTTTTTTTCTACAATTTTACAACTTAGTTATACCTACGTGTCCCTATCCCTATCATTTGATTTTTTCCGAATAGTCTATTAATAAAATAAATATGATATTTCAAATTCCCGAAAAATAACCCATTTTTACCGCGGTGTTCAGACGGCTATTAGACAAATTTGATAAGTTTTTGACGAAAAATAATAGAAGCATAGGTTTACTTTTCCACTACATTTTAATATAAAATTATTCAGATCTGTCGTGTTTTGAAAATGAAAATAGCGGAATACGAAACGTCTTTTGCTTATCGTTTTTGTAGGTAAAATCAGCCTGAGCTGCAACTGTCCCTTTTGCACTTTACGGGGAGAATTTGCAAGAGGCGCGACGGCAATAGTTTCTTCTAATACCGATTTTTCAAATTGCTCGGAAATAGAGTCCCCTCTTAAGACCAAAGGGCGAGCCTTTTACTAGCTCAAATTAATTTGACTCAAAATAAAATATCACTTTATTTGCCTTAGATTTAACGTTCTTAATCATGTTTAGTGTGTCAGGTCACACCTTTGCTTAATTATTCAGTATCAAGTTTGTTTGCTTTTACAGCGTAGTACGTAAAAATATACTACGCTGTTTAAGCAAACAAACTGAATAAAATAAAGGTATCCTTATTGTTTACCTTAAAAGGTAGATTTTTAATTAAAATACCTTCGTCACTACTATTTAGGACTTATAATAATATAATAATAATAAAGCCTTGGTAATAATAAAATTATTTATGTGTTAGTTTATTAGAGGTTGATATAATTTTTTGCTTAGTATATAGTGTTCATGCTTAATATTGTTTGTATCCTATGTAATAAGTAATATTTACTCTATTTTATTCTATTTTTGTTTATGGCAATGGTGCCGATGTCGACAATTCTGCCAATGTCTGTAATATTTATTGTTCTGCCATTTTTAATTACTCTGCCGGAACCCCAGAATGGGTGAAGCCCTCCTCCAGTAATGCCCATTTGTCTATGTCTTCAGCTGTTTTTCTCAGTTTTGTCCAGCTATTGCTTTAATGTCGTCTTCCCATCTTGTAGTTGGTTTAGACCTCTTGGTCTTTTGCCTAGTGGGCCGTTCCAGAAAGTTAATTTGATTACTTTTATTTAGGACTTATAAATGATATTTAAATTAACTTGTTATTCATAATAATCTTATTTGCAGCTTTAAAAAGAAAAACAAGGTTTTACAGTCAATAAAAGTATTATATGGGTAATTCAATAGTGTGGCCAAATTGTAGATCGTACGTTCGATCCCTATGGGGGGGGCAATCGCGCTAAAATTATTCAACCAAAACAGAATTGGATCGCAACCAAACCATAACTTTTGTTATGTTTCGTATCGCGCTAACAGTTTAACCAGAACTGGATCGCAATTGGAACGTAACCATTGTTAAATGAAAAAGTTGAAACAAAGCTAACTTTTTCTATGTCATATCAAACTTACGTCTAAACGATTAGATTTACTTGTAATTGGTTTAGTTTTAATTATTATATATCTGATGAAATGTATCACTCATACCTACATTGATTTTGCTTCAACCGAAGTTAAAACTTTAGCGCGATACGAAATGTGATCGAAACTAAAACATAACTTAGCTGGATTAGATACAAACAAGAGTTGAACTTCTACTGTTCTATTTAGCGCTATTACCCCCTGGCGTTTAACTCTGTCTAAATTATTTCATCACCACTGCTCTCAAGATGGTGAAGGAAAAAATCGTGAGGAAACCGGAATCTGACATCTACCAACTCGGACTGTACGAGTGGTAGATAACGGCCCACTCTCTCTCTCTCTCTCTAGGAATGGGAAAATTATGGGCTGATTATGTACTATACAATATGTTAAGAAAACCCTGTCCGACCCATAAGGATAATAAAGGTTAGGTAAACACATGACCAAATATAATATAAAATTTTACGTAATCATCATAGTACCAATACAAATGAATTTTGAAATAATCTTTTTTTCCCGCGAATTAATTCCAACTTCCCCGAAATTTGGTAATTTTTAAAAAAGTGACAACACCGGTATTATTATGAGCGAATAGCGATGCGACCACGTGCCGCGTGCCCTGCCGCCCGCCGCCCGCGGAAGGGTGCTTAACGTACATTTATTAAGTTACCTGTTTTTGCGAAATCATATTTATTTTTTTAGGGGTATTTTTTTAAGTTTAGCTCGGTTTTGTATCCATTAGTAGAATCAGTTATTGATACCTAACAATACCTTTACGGATCGGACAGGGTTTTGTTTACATATTGTATAAATACCCAATGCATTAAAATAATATGCGATACGTGTGACCTAATTATCCCATTATTTCACGACATTAGTTACCACCATACTATTTAAGGCAAACGTTTACAATTTTAAAGGTCATGTGACCTAAATCTGCACTTATATTACTTACGTCATACATGTCGTGACATGTCACCGATCTGTATAAAAATGGACTAATTAAGTTTTCAGTTCTGGCAGATGGTGGGGCAATAGCCACACTTGATAGTTTTTTTTAAATAATAATTAAAGACCCCATAATGAGGCATCTTATAAAAACCACCATGTGTTTAGAAGAATATACATAAGTACTTACATAATACATACATGAATTTATATTACTTTGGTTGTATATTAACATAGATATTTTTTATTTATACAATATGTAAAGAAAACCCCGTCCGACTTATAAGGATAATAAAGGTTAGTTAAACACATGACACATGATCATCATGGTAACATTACAAATGAATTTCGAAATTTTTTTTTTTTTTCCGCGAATTAATTTCAACTTCCCAAATTTAGTATTTTAAAAAAAAGTGACAACACCACTATAATACCACTAAAAGTGACAACTGAGTTATTATGAGCGATGTGACCACGTGCCGCGTGCCCCGCCCCCCCCCCCTTCCTCGCCCGCGCATGTATTGCCTACCACACATGCATTAAGTTACCGCCTTCTGCGAAATAATATTTATTTTTTTAGGAGTTTTGTTTTTAGTTTAGCCTAGCTTTAGGCATCAGTTAACCTAACAATACCTTCATGGATCGGACAGGGTTTTCTTCACATATTACATTTTCTTTAAACTTTACTTTATATCACCTTATAAGGTAAGGGGCCACTGTAGGTCGAAATACACGTTTCTTTTTTTTTAATATTTAGTTTTTATTTTAATAATTGTGTCATCAATATAAGTACAAATTTTATGTATAATTTTAGTCATACGTATAAACACGTTGAACTATTTCTTAACCCACAGACAGCGGTAGTCGGATCTCGAGTAACGTTACCATGCCGGGTGGAAAACAAAGCGGGCCAGCTGCAATGGACGAAAGACGACTTCGGCCTTGGCCTTCATAGAGAACTAAGCGGCTACGATCGATACAAGATGATTGGGAGCGATGAAGAAGGTAATTTCTTTTTTGTGTATTTTTTTATTTATTTTTTTACTTATTATAAACTAGCGCTTGACCGCAATCCCGCCTGATGGTAAGCAGTGATGCGATCGTTTATGGTAAAGCGCGCTAGTTTATTAAGAGCCTATTCACTTAGAAAAACTGAGCGAACAGGAAGGAAGGAGCCGGTTGAGCGAGGTGATGCAATGTTAAACCCAACAACACGACCAACGATGCTGCGCCAAAGGAAGATTGATCTGAAGACCCTCCACGACCAAACTCCCAACACAACAACATTTTAAACATTTTACCACACTAGGAATTTGTAATTCTTTGTTTTGTTGCAGTCCATTGGGATTTTGCTAGAAATGGGTCGAAATAACTTGAAAGGGCAATGTTTTGTTGAGAATGACTGACCTTCTAACATCCCAGGCTTTTTAAAAACTACAGTACTTCTAACAATAAAAACACACTTAGCCATTAGTAGAAGTTAAAAATATGTAATCAATCCTAATCTAGGTTATTTAAATTTCTTATTGAATGTATTTATTTATATTACTATTGTGTGGTGGCCTAGTGGTTAAAACACCAGCCTCTCAAGTATGAGTGCGCGGGTTCGATTCCAGGTCAGGCAAGTAGCAATGTAACTTTTCTAAAGTTATATGTACTTTCTAAGTATATCTTGGACAGCAATGACTGAAGGTGAAGGAAAACATCTTGAGGAAACCTGGACTTGATAAGTCTGAAATCGCCAACCTGCATTGAGCAAGCGTGGTATTACGCTCAATCCTTCTCTGTATGAGAGGAGACCTGTGCCCAGCAGTGGGACGATAGATAGGTTGATGATGATTAACATAACTATTTATGCAATCACGAGCACCAACATATTACCACTTGGCAACTTTTAATTGTTATTTTTATTAAAATAACTATAGCAACGTTGAAAATGACAAATTTTTAATATTACCCCTCATCATCATCAGTCATCATTTCATCCGAAAGACGTCTACTGCTGGACATAGGCCTCTCCCAAGGTTCTCCACGACGACCGGTCCTGCGCCTCCCGCTTCCAGCGGTTTCCCGCGACCTTCACCAGGTCGTCGGTCCACCTTGTCCACCTGGTCGCCCCTCGAGAACCCGTCGACCCCATCGGGCATCGGTCCTACGGGCAAAGTGCCCAGTCCACTGCCACTTTAGTGTTGCAATTCTTCGGGCTATGTCGGTTACTGTCGTTCTTCTGCGGATCTCTTCATTCCTGATTCGATCGCGCAGTGAAACCCTAAGCATAGCCCCCTACATTGCCCTTTGAGTGTCTTTGAGCCTTCTTATAAGGCCCATTGTTAGCGACCACGTCTCGGTATTACAATATGAATATTACCCCTATGACTTGAGTACTAAAATACTAAGGTTACTTTTTAATCCTGTATAATAAGAGTAACATATTTTTGCTCGCAATCATGAATACTGTAAGTATGTTCTAAGTATTAAACAAAAGATTGTACTAAAGAGAAACCCTTTAATGCTTAAAGTGTCATCAAGAAAGGTTTGTTCTGAACAAAAGCCATTAACGCCACCACAAACGGCTAGTGGCCGCAACTATTTGTGGCTTTTTGCAATTGCAACTCGTTACGCCAGAACTGATATTTCACTGCAAAACATTTTGTGTACAAAGTTGAAAGATAAATCTTGTGGGCGCATAAAACTGACTGAGTGACAGACAACGCTCAGCCTGAACCAATAAAACTAGGACACGAAGCGATGCGTTCAGGATCAATTGTTTCAAATTTTGATAGGAGAAGTCAAGGCAATAGGGTAGTTGACTAAAAAAAAAAAACTAATTAGTCCGTCAGTCAGATTTCCAAAAAATACTAGACACGTATTTTTTCTTTTTTCATATAAACAAAAATGAAGCCGACACAGTGTGTTGAAAACTCGTGTGACGTCACTGCACGCCACACTTTTTAGCGAGCAGTGACGTCACCAGCCACCGCTCCTGAACTCTGATGCCTTTTATATTTGTCAATTATAATTGATTTGATCTGAATGACGGACTAAATTGAATCATTTTTTTTAACTCAGGAAACATTCCTATCTGCCTAGCCTTTTTCCAATTATGTTGTGGTCAGCTTCCAATCTAACCGGAGTCACCTGAATACCAGTATTTTACATGAAGCTACTGCTTATCTGACCGCCACAACCCAGTTGTTGGGAAACAGACTTTTTCCCACGGCTTAACGTGCTTTCCAAGGCATGGACTGCTTAACCCGATCCACCGACCTTTGCGGCTGTCATCAAACAGAGCATAATCTTCCTACAATATGTCTACTTCTGAGACCTTGTGTCCCAGAAGTGGTCTTCTGGGACGGTCTTCCTTTCAGTGGAAGTGAGTTAACCCTAATCCACCTCGCCGGCCCGTACAGTTTGATAGATATCATGACAGCTTCCAATGTTATACAAAGTACAGGTCCGTTCACGTGTGGAGCACTGCAGTCATATTTGGGCTGGTGCTTCAAAATGCCACCTGGCTACTTGGAATTCAGTGAAAAGGCGTGCGAAGAGGCTAATTGGTGACCCAAATTTAGCTCAAAACGGTCTCCAAAGCCTGGAGTAGAGTGGCCAGTCTATCGGTGTTCTATAGGATGCATTTTAGAGAGTATGCGAGGGAATTGCATGATTTGATTCCCCCATCTCTGATCCATCATTGGACGACCCGTCGTACGGCGAGTTTCCACCCTTACTTTGTTGACACCACAACGATACGAACGAAGCATTTCCCCTCGTCTTTTATACAGCGTACATCGAGGGACTAGAACAATTTTCCAGCGGCGGTGTTTCAGTCGGACTACAATTTAAGTGTTTGTTATCAGCACGAGCGGTGGTCTGATGGTATCTGCCGCAACTTAATAAATTGTAGGTCGGTTATAACTCCACTTGACAGCTTCCGTGGCGTAGCGCGAGGCGCGGTTTCGATCCCCGAGCAGTGCAAATATTTGTATGCATGAATATGAATATTTGCATTGGTCTAGTCGTGCCTCGGAAAGCACGTTAAGCCGTTGGTCCCGGTTGCCATACGAACATCTAATGGCAGTTGTTACGGGTTGTTGGAGCCCTCAAAAGTCTAGTAATTGGTCTAACTGCAATGCTTCGATATCGCCTTCGGGTTGTGGAGGTCAGACGGCAGTCGCTTCACGGAAAATGTCGAAGTTTAGCCAAAATCAGCACTTAGACAGGTAAAGCGGACCCCATACTCCTAAGTTGAAAAAGCTCCGGATGCGAAGCTGGGATTAACGCTGAGATGATAATGATGATGGTGGAACTCCATCAGGTGCTTTATTTCCTTTGTGTTAATAATTTTATCACCATTGCTCTCAAAACGGTGAAGGAAAATGCCGTGAGAAAACCGGCATATCCTAGAACTAAAACTTCGAAGACATGTAATATCTACCAATCCTCACTGTGCCCACGGGGTAAATTACTCCAACTCCCCCAAGAGTAGGAACATTATGGACTGATTATCTCCTAAAGCGCATTTGTTAGAACCTACGAACTATGATTAATAAATCGCGGCCGCTATCTGCGAATTGGCT
This sequence comes from Sesamia inferens, assembly GCA_037179545.1. Classification (NCBI taxonomy): domain Eukaryota; kingdom Metazoa; phylum Arthropoda; class Insecta; order Lepidoptera; family Noctuidae; genus Sesamia; species Sesamia inferens. The sequence continues at coordinate 10,371,720 of CM073949.1, forward strand.
ACTGAAGCTCTCACAAAGATATAGACAGAGTGACGGTAAAAACATAAAAAAACATCACATCGCGACGCAACATATCCATCACACAAATCTATAAACTAAAAATTTTGTACATGTCATATTGTGGACTAGTACATACTATGTTTGTATATATATATCACTTTACAATACGGCGTACTGAATTTCGTATGCGGACAAACTCTTGGTCATCAGCTAGTTCAAAATAGACTTTAGATAATTCCAAATATTCAGCTGACTGAAATAGTTCTGCATCGAATCTCAATTCTAAAGCAGAACCGATCTCGCTTATTATAGCAAAAGCTAAATATTTCGCCAGGTTGAATACCAAGTGAATTATCTTCAGCTTTCAAGCCAATCGATGAGCGATTTAAATTCAGCCATTTTGCTGGCTCAGATTCTGAAGCAGCTGGCAGAACTTAGATATTATTCGCTGATCCTGCATTCAGATGGAATTAGCTATCAATTGATCTCTTCAATTAGATTGTTGAGTAAAAATGCAGTATGCCATAATTTTCCATTGCTGTTTGCTTCTGAATGGTTGATCTTTTCACTTAAAAGATCAACCATTCAGAAGCAAACAGCAATGGAAAATTTATTGATGGATTACTTTTCCTCATTTTATGAGAGGAAATTTGCAATAAATATCTTTATTATTTATATTATTATTATTTTCTTAATAAAAACTGTCATTTAAAATAATATTAATATGCAAATCCGTTTATGTTAAAACAAATTGGAAAATAGGAAATAGTGCCTCAAAAATTCGTCCTAATAACTGTCAAAAGGACCAACACCCCAAAGCTGGCTTATTATGAGATTGAATATAATAACTTTGATGTTCAATTTGGTTTATAATATTAACCAAACTGTATACAAAAGCCTAGCAGAGCTGTAAGCTATAAAATTTACCCGCCCTAAAGATTTTATTACACTTTTACCGTATTAGATTTGGCTCACAATATTTTTAGGGACAAATTCCGAGCAATCATCTAGTAAAAGAAAAACAAGTAAAATATCTGTTCTATATATATTATATATATATATTTTTTTTTGACGCTCTGGAAATGCCTTTACGCACCATACCCCGAAGGGCGTGTGTGGGACTCGCCCAGCCGAAGCCGGGAATACCCACTAAAACCACAGCGGCACAACGACATCGCCTGAGTAGCGGGGTCTTGGGAAATAGCAGAGCCTGCGCTACCAATCCCCCGCCAGCGATTCCCGCCTAAAAGGCGGGCCCACAATGGTCCCCCCATACGGAGGGGCCGGGCTGGGTACGTCTTCTTATGCGAAGAGAAGACGCAGCAGCCAAGGGTTTTTTAGCGAGGTGTCCTTCCTCTTAGCCCCACTCGTTTGCACGGATGCAAACGGGGCCCCCAGCTCCTCTCAATGAGGAGACCGGGTTGGCCGACGGTGACCCGGAGTTCGGGTCACGTCAGCCACCTGGAGTGGTGGCCGACCCGCCGCACGTGTGACTGCCGAAGCGGTCCCCACTTCTGGTTTTGGTCCGCGCCGGTAAACCGGTAACCCCCATATCTGGGGGCCGTTCCCCTATCCGCCACCTGGGGACGCGTCCGATGGCAGGCCAGAAACTGCACACGGAATATCTAACCTTACCTAACCTAACCCTAATTTTAATTTAAGCTTTTAATAATTACTGACTTAACATTATTTAATGAAGGTATCTCTTTCATAAACTATATACTTTATAAACACAATCTTCTTTATTCACGCTCTTAAAGTAATGAATGTGAATATTATCTTCAAGGGAACCTTTTTTGTGTTCGCAAACATGTCTTCTAAGAAGCGGCAATATCTCATACTTATTAGGGTACCTTAGATTAACATAAAACTTGTTTTTTACACGATTATGTACTGTCTCGTTATTTAACGCGTTATTACGTGTCTGGGTAATTTCGGCTGTAGGAGAATTTTAGAATTTCGATTGTCTTTTAGATTTTAGACATGATAAGTTTTAAATTAATTTTTTTTTAGGCTAGACAAATTTAGGTCTGTTTTTGTATTATATTATACAAAAAAGGACCTAAATTTTTAAACCTAAACTTTAGAGAATGTTAGAAATTATCTACCCAACTATCTTGGAGATGACTTCCAGTATAACCAGATTCAGCAGTATTATACTTGGAGTTACTGCCCATCTGACCTCCACAACCCATTTACTGGGTAAGGCGATACCTCTTGTTAAGCCTGGTGGTCACACTATCGAGCTTCTGTTTATCCGTATTGACAGTGAAAATCAAAAATACATTTTCTCAAACTAGGCTGAGAATCAGCACTTTTTGTACGCCAAAACGCCCACCCATCGACATCCTAGTGCTTTCGCTGGGAAGAAGTAGTGGCGGAAAAAACTCCCTAGCAATACAGCTGCCTGTTCATTAAAAAAAAAAAAACACACACACACACTCAGAATAAAATTTTTAGTCTACTAGCTGACACAGTCACGTGTTGCTGTGGCTAACGTTTTTGCCAAATTATCAACCTCCAGCCTCCAGCAATATCTTAGCCCTTGGCCCTTTCAGTATGACGTCGTTCAAGCTGTATTTGGTGGATGTTTTGGCGGATGCGTTGAATACCACACGAAGTTTTGTTGTTGAGGATTCTTTTCTCTGCACGCCGTGGTGAGGCAAAAAACATTCGAGTGTTATGTTATCGTATTTCTGTTCTGGTTTCATGTGGTTCAATGCAGCATATTCCTTCATGAAGGCCTGGTATTTTTCGGCTAACGTTGGATGTTTTGTCAAGCGACGTTTTAAGTTTCTTAGTTGGGCAATAGCTATGTGTTTAGACGACCCTAATTGCTGTTTAATTTCCTAAATATGTATAAAATAATGTACAATGTTGTAAACTTTTTAAGGGGAATGGTAGAATAATCACCAGACATGGGCACCACCGTTTTTTTTTACATAGATGCCATTTGTAAAAGAAAACATGGTGACCTTCATGACTGAACAGACAAATAATAGGGTGGCTATTATTTGTCTGTTCAGTCATGAAGGTCACCTCACTCCTGACTAAAAAATACTAATTAGTCCGTCAGTCAGATTTCAAAAAAAATACTAGACACGTATTATTTCTTTTTTCATATAAACAAAAAATGAAGACGATACAGTGCGTTGAAAACTCGTGTGACGTCACTGCACGCTATACTTTTTTTTTTTAAATTGCAGTGACGTCACTAGCCACCACTGCTGATCTTTGATGCCTTTTATATTTGTCAATATTTATTGATTCGATAATACAAAATATACGTATCCAATATTTTTCTATAATCTGAATGACGGATTAAATAGACTCATTTTTTTTACCCAGGAAATATCCCTATTTGCTATAGAACAATATTGCGATCATAAATTGAGATGTAAGCTATCCTATCTTTCAAGTTGGATCAAACTGCATGCGGTGTACAAATTTGATTAAAATCGGTTAAGTAGTTAAGGAGTTCATCGCAAACAAACAATGTGACACGTAATTTATATATTCATCATCAAGCTTTTTATCGTCCCATTTCTGGGCACTCCTCTCATACACAAAAGGATTGAGCGTAATCACCACGCTTGCTCAATGCGGGCTGGCGATTTCAGACTTAAAGTCCAGGTTTCCTCAAGATGTTTTCCTTCACCTTTTAATAATTCATTGGTGTCCAAGATATACTTAGAAAGTACAGGCTGGTGTTTTAACCACTAGGCCACCACGACTACACATACACCAGACTAAGTTACAGACATACGTTTTTGTTTTTTCTGTGTTGTATCTTTAAAAAAAATATTATATCCATATGATTAACACCAAGTAAAGAATTACGTACCGATGTGAGAAAACCAACCAGTCAATTTTATCATACCTACGTACTTGGTCACTTATAAGTAAAGAAGTTCACCTATCCAAAATAAGTCGTATCATATTCATTTCGTATTCCCACTGTTGAGACATAGCCTGTACTAGGAAGTGGGCTATAATCCGGCAGAAGTTACCACCCACCAGACAAAGCCTTGCCGCCAAGCGATTTGTCGTGTTCCGGCATGATGTCTGGTGAAGCCGTACGGAGGACGGGTCTGAGCAGCTGTGTTGCGATGTGTGCCGGGTACGATGCGCAAAATGTTGCTGTGTTGGTAGTTTGGTCGTGGAGGGTCTTCAGATAAATCTCCCTTTGGCGCAGCATCGTTGGTTGTGTTGTTGGGTTTAACATTGCATCACCTCGCTCAACTGCCGTCTTCCTTCCTATTCGCTCAGTTTTTCTGAGTGAATAGGCTCTTAATAAACTAGCGCGCTTTACCATCAACGATCGCATCACTGCTTACCATCAGGCGGGATTGCGGTCAAGCGCTAGTTTATAATTATTAAAAAAATATAATCTATTCACGCGGTTCTACACTTGATATCAATTCACATGTCTTGGAATTTTTGTCTAGGATATGTTGGTTTCCACACGAAGTTTTCTTTCACTGTTTTCAGAGCAGTGATGAAAAAGTATTTGACACAAAAGCCTTTACCGCTGAACCACTGCTCTCAAATAAATAAATCTTCAATATCATGAATAATGAATTATTTGTGAAAAGATTATTAATTTCAAGCTCACTGAACAAGGTCTCAATATAGTCTGACCTTTATTTGTCTGTCCTGAAATGTCTAAATCAATTATTATAAACATCTCGATTATCATTTAAAGTCATCCTGTCATAACCACACGCTCTTGTACATAATTGCTTAAAGTTAACTAGTGATAAGTGATTATTTAACCATTCAATTTTGACCTTTTAACGTCACTTAACTTAAATCATCCTTTATGAATATACATCACAGTGTTTAAGGGGCTTATTCATAAACGAAGATTAAAGTTAAGTGACGTGCAAACGTCTAAAATGTATGGTTAAAGAATCGCTAATCACTAGTTAACTTTAAACATCTTTTATAAATAAGGGGGTCTATTACCAATACTTGTAAACGGCGTCACATTCACCTTTTCATGAGATTTTATGTCTGAAAGAATAAGTGATTCGAACGTTTTGTCGTGATTTGATTTTAATATGTGATATCACGTAATGTTTTTCGTATTAGTTATTTGAATTACAGCTTTTGAAAGATATTATTTTATAAAATATATTTATTATTTATGAATAGGGTAAAAAAAAAAACTAATTAGTCTGTCAGTCAGATTTCCAAAATATACTAGACACGTATTTTTTTCTTTTTTCATATAAACAAAAAATTAAGACGACACAGTGCGTTGAAAACTCGTGTGACGTCACTGCACTTTTTAGCGAGGAGTGATGTCACCAGCCACCACTTTTGATCTTTGATGCCTTTTATATTTGTCAATTTTTATTGATTTGATAAAACAAAATATACGTATCCAGTATTTTTCTATAATCTGAATGACGGACTAAATAGAATCATTTTTAACCCAGGATACATCCCTATTATTTGTATGAAACCCAGACAGGCTGTCTACTTTAAGTTAATTATTTCATCATTACTGCTTCCCAAACCAGCTTGTTCTAGAACCAAACATTTGAAGACATATTGTGACTTTCTTCTCTGTATGAGAAGAGACCTATGGCCCAGCAGTGGAATCATAAAACGGTTGTTGTTGTTGTTGATAATGATAATGATGATTGTGACTTCTACCAGCCCGCACTAGACTCGCGTAGTGTTCTAGAGAAAAGCGGAAATCTAGTCTCTAGCGCTGATTATGTTTTGCACAAAAATTTAATAAATTTATGTTCAGTGAATCTTTTTCTTTAGCTTGCTAGCCAATTCCAATACATGTCATGCTCAACGCCTGTGGGACATATTACTGGGAAGACTGCGAAAGGGTTTCTGTAAGCCTCGCTATGGACGGTAGCCCGTGACCACTGCGCCACCTTCTTCCTGGAGGTCTTATGGTGGGCGAACTTCGGCTTTCTAGGTACCAAGGCAGTTGCTTTCCTAACGCCTCCTTCTCAGAGTAGGATCAGCCCTCTCTCGATCCCGCTCAGCCGCACTAGGGTCGACTCTAGAATGAGCTTACTTTAACCCTCACTTCACCAAACTTTTCATGTTCACATTCTTACAAAATAGATCGCCTGAAGTTCCGGCTTGATTTAATCAGTTGAAGTTCATCATACACGACTATTTTCTCCAGAAGGTTATCCTTAATTGGACGAGTAAAATGACGGTCACGATATTCAAGAACCTCCCCAAAATGCTTGCCATGTCGAGGAAAATCCTTATTCGCCAATTTCTTGATCCATTAATATTATTATTACTCTACTGATTGGTCCTTCTTTCCACAGGAGACTATTCTTTGGACATCAGGGACGTAACGTTGGATGATGACGCTAAATACCAGTGCCAAGTCAGCTCAGGAATTAAAGGTATGTATTACGTGTTACTTTTTTTTTTTATTTCCGGGTCATTAGTAATCCAACTAGTTATTAAAAACAGCTTTGTCATTCGAACGTAAACATTTATTGAAGAAATTACAATCCGTTCTTAATTATACTAACACTCTGACTTGATTTGTTAAAATTCTAGAAAAATATCGAAAAATATCTTTGTGTATCGTTTTTACATATCATAAACATGTTTATTAAGTAACAATCTTATTAATTAGAAAGTAACTATCGATTATGCGATTAGGTTATCCCCTTAAATAGTATAGCGTTTATTACAAGTCTGTTATAATAGGTAACAGTGGCGAAGGGTGAAATTTTGACAAAGGGAAGCCGGTCAAAAAAAAAAAAAACAAAAAAAAAAAAACACTTACCTACTGCAGGATATCTTGTTAGGGAATAAGAGTCAAGAAAAAATAAAATAAAAATTTACAAAAATAATAAAGTGTTAAAAACCGAACCACACAAACACCGATCCAAAACCAACAAAAATATTAAGCAAAAGTAGTGGCGTGGTTTCTTTGTCTCTTTCTAATAGAGGAGAGGAGAGAACTGCAAGCCGTTTGACATTAGCCTATATTTATCAAATTTTACCGACGGTTAGCGAGCATTAGAAAGAGATGGTCTGACACGCTCTGTCTCTTTTCGCCTCATAGTAAAACGTTGACCGAGGTAAGCCGACATTCATCGAGTTGCCTTCATGTACGAAAAATTGAAGCGCTGATTAATTTACGACTATAAAATGAAATGTGATACTTAGGGTATTGCTAAGAATTACTATTGCTATTGTAAATCGCGCAGGCATTTGATTAATAATGCTTTGTTAATGAAATAGAATGTAAATACTTTTGTATGAATATGGAACTGATTTTTGAAAGGTAACCCGGTGGGAATCGGCTTGTATGGACTCTTCGCCACTGATAGGTAATAAAATAGCGAATTTCAATGAAAATTGAATTTTTAAACAGTATAATAAGCGTAAAAGTTAGCACGAAATAAACAAACCACGCTAATATAGCTCTAGGCACGCTAATATAGCTTTAGACACGCGCGGGGCTTTGCTATCAACAATTCAACGCAAACTTTATGATATAGTTAGGAAATAATGAGAAATAACATTGTTACCTGGAATATTGTTAGATTCTACAATTAGCATGATAACCTTATCGCCACACAATACGAAACTGTATTGTTTTATAACTCTAATCTTTTATTACAACTAAAACTAAACTAACTTTTTCTCGGTGGTAGGCCATAACATCGGCTGCCGGCAGAAGTTACCACCCACCAGACAAAGTCTTGCCGCCAAGCGATTCGTCGTGTTCCGGCATGATGTCTGGTGAAGCCGTTGGGATAACGGGTCTGTGCAGTTGCGTTGCGATGTGTGCCGGTTATGATGCGCCAAATGTTGTTTTGTCGGGAGTTTGGTCGTGGAGGATCTCCAGATCAATCTCCCTGTGGCGTAGCATCGTTGGTAGTGTTGTTGAGTTTAACATTGCATCAACTCGCTCAACTGCCGTCTCCTTTCCTATTCACTAAGTTTTTTTTAGTGAATAGGCTAAATAAACTAGCGCGTTTTACCATCAACGATTGCATCACTGGGTACCATCAGGCGCGATTGCGGTCAAGCACTAGTTTATAATTATTAAAAAAAAAACAAGTACGTTGCATAGAAACAACAAAATATCTTTAATACAACACTGCTTTTGCCTAAATGAGATGTTTAAATAAATTTCAATTTCGGACAAAAAAACACCCTCATTTTCATCAATTTAAACGGTCCTCGATTATCTCCGTGATTAACTTATCAATATTAAATGGAAATACACACAAAGTACACGACCGAAACTATAATTATTAAAACAAGCACTCCTTAAATCGACACTACCTCACTTAACAAGAAAAGCCAACGCACTTTATATCAATAATTGCGTCCAAAATAAACTGAACTTTCGAATAATACCCCCAATTTTGAATAATGTAGTCTTCCACGAATCTTCTTGTAATTGGGAATAATAAATCAATGCTTAACACACAAAATTACAATACGGTAGCGTTTAAACAGATACCTGTTAGTAAGAACATACAAGGAAAACATGATTTGTGGGTCCTGAGTTCTGAGAAGTAGCGAGGAAAGAAAATGTGAATCAAATCGGTAAAAAATGTGAAATCAAACGACACCAAAATATTTAACCAAGATTGTCTTTTGTTTTCGCTCATACATTAATACCCAGACCAGGAACAATTATCCGTAGGCCATACGTATATTTGTTTAATGCGCATGCGGGAATCGAACCCGCCCTGTGCGACACGAAGCGCTGCAGTCCATCGCTCATCCATCAACCATGTCGATTGAATTGTAATCGTTCTACTTTTTAGTTTTGTTGCAATTTTCTAGTTGAAGCCTTTCACATGTTTATACTACTAGGATAATGCTAATCCATTGCTGTATATGTTCGAAAAATGTATCTGTTCAGCAATGTAAACAACGCAATGAATGTTGTTGAACTGTCATAGCTATTGTCATAGCTAGCTGTCATAGGTTCGATCCCCGGCCAGGTCATGATGGAAAACGATCTTTTCCTGATTGGCCTGCGTCTTGGATGTTCATCTATACAGTATGTTAAGAAAACCCTCTCCGACCCATAAGGATAATAAAGGTTAGGTAAACACATGATCAAATATAATATAAAATTTTACGTAATTATGACAGTACCAATAGAAATGAATTTTGAAATAATCTTTTTTTCCCGCGAATTAATTCTAACTTCCCCGAAATTTGGTAATTTTTAAAAAAGTGTCAACACCGGTATTATTATGAGCGAAAAGCGATTGCCGTGTGCCCTGCCGCCTGCCGCCCGCGGAAGGGTGGTTAACGCACATTTATTAAGTTACCTCTTTTTACGAAATAATATTTATTTTTTTGGGGGGATTTTTTTTTTAGTTTAGCCTGGTTTTGTATCCATTAGTAGAATCAGTTATCGATACCTAACAACACTTTCACGGGTCGGCCAGGGTTTTCTTAACATACTGTATATGTATCTATTATAAATATAGTATCGTTGAATTTGTATCCCATAACACAAGTCTGGAACTTATTTTGGGGCTAGCTCAATCTGTGTGATTTGTCCGTATATATTATATATGTATATTATTGCTACTATGTTTGTAGTAGGTATGTTACATAACTTCCCCGCTAAGTCGCAAACATTTTAAGTTATGAATAAATTATTTAACGCCATCCCAATCTGCTATGCCAACTTAATAGAGAAGTTGGGACAACGACTTAGAAGTCCGATTCATTACGAAGTCAATTGCCCGTTAACGTAAAATTACGACGCCTTTCGGAAGCAGCAAGTTAACAACGATTTGTTAACTTAATTTGGTGGGTTACTTAATCCAGGTAAATTATAGCGGGAGCAAAAAATTGATACAGCTACCGAAAAAAACAAACTGTTTTATTATTTTACCAGAATATAAGAAAGTAGAACGAACTTGTGTTTTTTTTTTTTTTTTAATAATCATAAACTAGTGCTTGATAGCAATCCCGCCTGATGGTAAGCAGTGATGCCATCGTTGATGGTAAAGCGCGCTAGTTTATTAAGAGCCTATTCACTCAGAAAAACTGAGCGAATAGGAAGGAAGACGGCAGTTGAGCGAGGTGATGCAATGTTAAACCCAACAACACGACCAACGATGCTGCGCCAAAGGGAGATTGATCTGAAGACCCTCCACGACCAAACTCCTAACACAACAACTTTAGGCGCAACGTACCCGGCACACATCGCAACACAACTGCTCAGACCCGTCCTCCATACGGCTTCACCAGACATGAACTCGTGTTTACTTTGCTGGGAAAAAAGTCTCCTCTTTGTGATGAGTGGGTTCTAACTGCTGAGACTTCCTGTGAGTGGACCATAATGTACCAGTGCGGGTTATTGTTTATTTATTTTACACTATTCTACATCTACCAACCTAGGTTATGGGTAGATTACGGCCCGCGCCGCTCTCATAGGCAAAGTGTGTCACGACAGTAAGAACGACATTGGCACATTATGATTTATTATTGTATCCAACGTTTTAGAATATTTATCACGTAATAAAATAACTTACATTCAAATTGTTTATTTGAATTTCGAATTTAAAAAAAATTGATTGTAATTTCGCTTATTTTTCTATATACATATTCAATTACACTATTAAATATTTCGATAGAAAAAAACATTCAAAACAAACATTTCGATAAAAACATTTAAAAATAGAACAAATAGTGATCCATCGATGTCGGGAGTATGGACCAAGCTACCGATGGTTAGGGCTCCAGAGACACGAAACTTCTTATGCCCGTATCGAGAAGTACTGCCTTTTGAAGCAAGCCCTTGACCCAACCACCTAACGAGAGCCTCGATTAATTGCAATTATTGTTAAGACACAAGTCGTGGTGGCCTAGTGGTTAAAACACCAGCCTCTTAAGTATGAGTGTGCGGGTTCTATTCCAGGTCAGGTAAGTATCGTACGTACGTACTTTCTAAGTATATCTTGGACACCAATGACAGATTACAAGGTGAAGGAAAATATCTCGAGGAAACTGGACTTTAAGTCTAAAATCGAGTCGGCATTGAGCAAGCGTGGTGATTACGCTCAATCCTTCTCCATATGAGAGTATGCCCAGCAGTGGGGCGATAAAAAGGTTGATGATTATTATTAATATCTTGCTCATATTAATTCAAGAATAAAAAAGAAAAACCGGCCAAGTGCGTGTCGGACTTACGCACAAAGGGTTCCGTACCATTAATTTGTGAAATTAAAGGATTTAAGTTATTTGAATGATAGATTACGTGGTAATAAGCGGTTTACTCATTCAAAACAATTTTCGTTGGTAATTTTTATAGTAATGTACATCATGTTTTTTTAGAAGTTAGAGGGGGGGGGGGGGAGGGGACCAATTTTTTTCCACTTTGGAAGCGTCTGTCACGCAAACTATTCGGTTTAGAAAAAAATATTTTAGAAACCTCGATATCATTTTTGAAGACCTATCCATAGATACCCCACACGTATGTGTTTGATGAAAAAAAAAAAAAATGAGTTTCAGTTCTAGGTATAGGGGGCCCCCAATATTTATTATTGTTTTTTTTTTATTTTTGCATCAAACTCTTAATCCGGTTCACAGAATACATCTACCTACCAAGTTTTAACAGTATACCTCTTATAGTATCGGAAAAAATGGCTGTGACACACGGACGGACAGACGGACAGACGGACAGACAGACACGACGAATCTATAAGGGTTCCGTTTTTTGCCATTTGGCTAAGGAACCCTAAAAAGCCCACCGTATTGAGTTTACGAATTGTATTTTTGTAACAAAAAGAAATTATAAAAAACAATACCAATTGCAGAAGTAGCTAAGCTAAGATATCTACTCCATGGAATTGTACTAGTACTTTCCAGTTGGAAGACTGCCAACACTGTAATTGAAAAAGAGCGCGAAGATAAGTGAGTACACTACTTGACATAAAGTAACAGATAAATACGACAATTTGGCATCGTAAGAGGCTCCAGATAATTTGGTTTTGTAATCAAAATTGTTGGAATAGTGGAAAGGCAAAGTGGTTCAGTGACCTACGTTTGTACTGTTATTCCTTTACAATGTTAGTGGAATCCCTTAGCCACGCTCAGATGTGCCACGTCAACATTATAGTTTACAGTACGTCAGTCATGAGCCTGGCGAGGCAGTTGGTTCTAAATCTCGGTATGGGTCGGAGGTCCTGACTTTTACTATTTTACTACTTCTGTATTCTTAATCCTGCTAATTAATTAAATTCTATTCTAGTTTTTTTTTTCTAACAATTATAAACTAGCGCTTGACCGCAACCCCCATGATGGTAAGCAGTGATGCGATCGTTGATGGTAAAGCGCACTAGTTTATTAAGAGCTTATTCACTCAGAAAAACTGAGCGAATAGGAAGGAAGACGGCAGTTGAGCGAGGTGATGCAATGTTAAACCCAACAACACGACCAACGATGCTGCGCCAAAGGGGGATTGATCTGAAGACCCTCCACGACCAAATTCCCAACACAACAACATTTGGCGCATCGTACCCGGCACACATCGCACCACAACTGCTTAGATCCGTTCTCCGTACGGCTTCACCAGACATCATGCCGGAACACGACAAATCTAAAAAAAAATAGATATTAAAAATTGCAGGGTGTCGCGTTTGCGGCGGTATACGGTGTGACGTTCGCGGCGGTTTTTTATACAACGTTCACAGTGTTTCTGAGGAGTATTAAGTGTCAGAATTGCACCCGTGAGAAGCCGGGGCGGGTCGCTAGCATAATATAGACTCTCGCTACATCAGCTTTTTCAACAACTAGGGTTGGCTCCCTTTCAAACTGGATAAATATACCAGTATCCTTCCGTGGGTGTCGTAAGAGAGGACTAAGGGAATTCTCACCAGGGAAACGGGGAGTAGCACTTTTTCTTGATCATCAACCCGCCTGCCAGGCGTGGGGATTATAGCAAACCAACCCAATGCTTTGGGAGAGGCCTTTGTCCAGCAGTGGACCGCTATAGCCTGAAGAAGATAAAAAAGAAGAAGCTGATCCATTGCTCCTTTATATTCGAAAAGTGTTTCTGATGAGCATAAATAAAGTAATGAATGTTGGCGCAGCATCGTTGGTCGTGTTGTTGGGTTTAACATTGCATCACCTCGCTCAATTGCCGTCTTCCTTCCTATTCGCTCAATCTAAGTGAATAGGTTCTTACTAAACTAGCCCGCTTTACCATCAACGATCGCATCACTGTTTACCATCAGGCGGGATTGCGCTCAAGCGCTAGTTTATAATTATTAAAAATAAAATGTCAAAATGAAACTCATTGGTACTGATAGAGCGTTACGCAATTATTCCCTGGCTGATCGATTGGCTTGTGTCGGTGTTATAACTTATCCAACAAGGTCATCCTACAATTTAACTCTTTTATAATATAGTACTATTAAAATACAATTGTTCAGACAGATTGTCCGTTCATGCCCCCTCCATTTTCCAGTATAAGTAATTAACAATGTATTATTTACGTTGCTATGTCAACTCGACTATATTCCTAAAACTTCCAACGCTTAGGCAAACAAAGTTGTGAACAATTCTGTATAATATATTTGTTCTTATATTGATCTTCGAGTGTACTTCGAGCTAAGGGGCTCGAGGCTAAATATTAACAGCAACATAGGTCAATCGAATAGGTTAAGCTATGCTTGTCGCGTTTAGTCTTTGACTGGGTGATCATCTTTACATCCATCCCTTCGTGCCTCGGAAAGCACGTTAAGCCGTTGATCGCGGCTGTCATTTCTAGATCTTTGATGGGCGTTATGGTTCGTCATAAGTACAATACAACAATGCCTTTAGGGTGATGCTGGGGCTCCCACGGTACTGCAGCGCATCGGCCAAGTTTGCACACAGCCATACGGAAGGGTTCGGGGCGACACCGAGGCGCCGCGTGGCCTCGCTCAGGGTGAGGAGGAGCACCAACACCATCCTATCGGTCATTGCTGACAAGCAAAGCTGCCCCATTCAGCGGCATTGGGTACGATCGCATGTGCTTGTTCCAGGTGCCCCAGAAGGTGGCAGGTTCATAAATTAGGTTTATTTTGTATTACTTGTTTTATTATTAAGAAAATATGGGGAAACCGTCCCCATATTTTCTTAGTAACATTATGGCTTAAACAGCTATGTTAGTATCTAATAATAATAAAACACGTAATACAAAATAATAAACAAGAAATAAATAAATTTTATTTTATTTATAAGTTCGAAAGTGTGACCGCCAGTTTTGGCAAGAGGTATCGTATTACCTTCTTTTTTTTTTGTTGGAATGGGAAATCATCAAATGACTTCTCCCGCTCTGGGCGGAGCGGAAGGGTGTGTCAGACTTTTACTGACTAAAAACCACCCGTGTTTCTTCACTGGCCTGTGCGACGGCCAGGGCCGCGGTTTCTTGTTAAACCAACCCGGATAACTGAATTGTGAAGGTCAGATACGCAGTCGCTCCATATAAATATACTGGTATTCAGCTGTTTTGGGAAGAAGCAGGTGAGGTTGGAACTTCCCAAATTTAGCAATATTGAACTCAAATAAGCTTCTGTAACTTTGCAGATGTCACGATTAAAAATATGTCTGTGAGCTTTAATTAACTTGAAGTTTGAGTTGATAAAATCCAAATACTTGTGAAGCTTATACAAACATATAGATATACTAACTGCGTCTCGCGGTTTTACCCGCATAAGTAGTGATATAAAAAAAATATGAAAACGTTCTCCAGTGGTGGCCTAGCGGCATCAGCCACAACTTACTAGTTTTAGGTTCGAACACCGTCAAGCGCTTTATTTTGTACAAATATTTACATCACTAATGTTATCAAAACGGTGAAGGAAAACATCTGGAGGAAACCGGCATGTTCTAGAGGCAAAACTTTTCTCGGTGGTAGGCCATAACACCGGCCGCCGGCAGAAGTTACCACCCACCAGACAAAGCCTTGCCGCAAAGCGATTTGTCGTGTTCCGGCATGATGTCTAGTGAAGCCATACGGAGGACGGGTCTGAGCAGTTGTGTTGCGATGTGTGCCGGGTACGATGCGCCTAATGTTGTTGTGTTGGGAGTTTGGTCGTGGAGCGTCTTCAGATCAATCTCCTTTTGGCGCAGCATCGTTGGTCGTGTTGTTGGGTTTAACATTGCATCACCTCGCTCAACTGCCGTCTTCCTTCCTATTCGCTCAGTTTTTCTGACTGAATAGGCTCTTAATAAACTAGCGCGCTTTACCATCAACGATCGCATCACTGCTTACTTAAATTTTATTATTAAAAAAAAGCCCCTCGATTGCTTGTAGAAGCTTATGGTGAAGCTGCTTAAAGCGAAAGAAGTTTCAAAAGCTTAGAAACTGTGACTTTGATGTGGAAGACAAAGAACGTATTGGAAGACCTAAATCGTACGAAGACACGGAATTGGAACCATTATTGAAGGAAAATAGAAGTAAGAGAAAAAAATGCGCTCATTACTCCTCCAGCAAACATGAGAAAATTTTTCTCCTACATAATATTGCTCGACCGTGTTCAAAAAACGGCGGAAACTGATTTGTACACTTATTATTTTATTGTTTATTTAATCATGTTCATAAATATTGATACTCATCTTGGCTGCAATTTTACTGGATAATTTATTTTACTTTATACTCACTAGTAAAAATTTATTACCACTAAATGAGTTGGTACACGTCTTATTTTTAAAAAAGATTGGAGTTATCAATTTCGATTTCGAACGCGGCTTTGCTATCATAGGATAGCTTGATAATGCTTGTACCCAGACAAGGCGATATGTAAGATTGAAGACCCATAATTGATAATCCGTCCCGAAAGACGGAAATCGTCTGATTATCTGATATGAATTAAATTATTGTACATTTTGATTCCCACAGTTTGTTAAGGTATAAATAGATGTTTCGTTCTAAGTATTAGTAAGCCTATTGACTCAATGATAGAAATGGTTTTTTTTTGTAAAATTTTTATTAGTCATTTTAAACTTGTTTCAGGGAAGAATAGAATATTCTATATTATTTACATCATATAGATTACAGAACAAAAATATAAAGATTTCACAAAGGGTGACACAATGGTCTTATTGCTAAGAGCGATCTTTGATAGACAACCTTTGGATAGAATACTATACGCGAAGGTGAGAGAAATAATGTAGATATGTTCTCGGTGGTAGGCCATAACATCGGCCACCGGCAGAAGTTACCACCCACCAGACAAAGCCTTGCCACCAAGCGATTTGTCGTGTTCCGGCATGATGTCTGGTGAAGCCGTACGGAGGTCAGGTCTGAGCAGTTGTGTTGCGATGTGTGCCGGGTACGATGCGCCTAATGTTGTTGTGTTGGGAGTTTGGTCGTGAAGGGTCTTCAGATCAATGTCCCTTTGGCGCAGCATCGTTGGTCGTGTTGTTGGGTTTAACATTGCATCACCTCGCTCAACTACTGTCTTCCTTCCTATTCACTCAGTTTTTCTGAGTGAATAGGCTCTTAATAAACTAGCGCGAAAAAAGATAGTCTACAGTGTACCATGTACAAAACTATATGACTTAACACTTAAGTCACACACGTCCAACATGGGCGTACCCGGCTTCTGGCATAGGGAGGGGGCAAGTCAGGCGTCAGTGTCTACAGAGTGCTTTATTTAAAAGTTCGAAGTTCGAGATAAATCTTCGCTTATATTTTGTTTAGTAATTAGTGGAGTTCATTCATGTTCTGTGAGATTTATAGACCCTCCCCCCCCTGGCTATGCTATCCTTTTTTTTTTTTTTTTTTTTTTTTCCCGGGTGGAAATCCTCATAGGATGCCCGCCGCCCTGGGGTGGGCGACGGGGTATGTCAGACTTTTACTGACTAAAAACACCCCGGTGTGTCTTCTATCACGAGCGCGCGTGGGGCCGCGGGAGTCTAAATTCTTCCACGGCCCCACCCTCGTGCTGGCCCGGTCTGTCCGGGCCTCCTCTCCTGCACGGGGTAGTGGGGTGTTAAACTACTCCGTGCATCACCTCAAAGGTGGCTATGCTGGCCTGGCCTATGACGTCCAAGCAGATTCAATATTGAAGTTTGTCAGACGTCATTAGTATGACTATTTCGAATCTAATCTATTTAAAATTGAAGTAGGTATATTGTGTCTTCATTAAATTACGAAGAGTAATGCTAAGAGCATGTGGTGTTTGCCTGTAGGTAATTGGTTGTGCTTGTAATTTGTCTTGCTTGTCTTTAAAATATCTGTAACAACTGTCTGTGAACCTTAATTAATTGAATAAATAAATCAATCGCTGTATTAAGAATGGAAATTAATTTCTATAATATTAAGGATTTTCGGGAAGTATAAAAGAAAAAGACATATGCGCCGACCCCAAATAAATTGGGATAAGCAGCAGGAGAATGATAATTAAGGTTTTCTTTTTTTAAATTTGGAACATAAATTATATTTTTTTTAATTCAAAATTTATTGGTTGAAATTTGTATTATTAAGGATGTTTGTATACATATACATATATTTTTTAAATTTGGAACTTAAATTAGATTTTTTTGGAAATTCAAAATTTATTATATAACTCTTTAGCAAACTATGTGTGATCTCATTTATGCTTTAAAACACATATGAATACCATTTTTACACAAGTAAATTATACTATAATGACAAAAGTAGTAGGTAGATAGTCATCATCATCATCATTATCAACCTTTTTATCATCCCACTGCTGGGCACAGGTCTCCTCTCATACAGAGAAGGAATGAGCGTAATCACCACGCTTGCTCAATGCGGGTTGGCGATTTCAGACTTAAAGCCCAGGTTTCCTCAAGATGTTTTCCTTCACCTTCAGTCATTGGTGTCCAAGATATATTTAGAGAGTACATATAACTTTAGAAAAGTTACATTGGTACTTGCCTGACCTGGAATGGGACCCGCGCACTCATACTTGAGAGGCTGGTGTTTTAACCACTAGGATACCACACGAGGTAGGTAGTAGTAACTTTTAACATTTTAAGTAGTACATACTTACATAATGAGCCTATAGAGTTCCCCCTCCTGGGACCCAGGCTTCTTCTCGGTGAAAGGGGGTGGACTGGAATACCACACGGGTCCAATGTGGGTTTTGTTTCTCATGAAATTTTTTACACTTTCATTTTCTCGGTGGTAGGCCATAACAACGGCCGCCGGCAGAAGTTACCACCCACCAGACAAAGCCTTGCCGCCAAGCGATTTGTCGTGTTCCGGCATGATGTCTGGTGAAGCCGTACGGAGGACGGGTCTGAGCAGTTGTGTTGCGATGTGTGCCGGGTACGATACGCCTAATGTTGTTGTGTTGCAAGTTTGGTCGTGGAGGGTCTTCAGATCAATCTCCCTTTGGCGCAGCATCGTTGGTCGTGTTGTTGGGTTTAACATTGCATCACCTCGCTGAACTGTCGTCTTCCTTCCTATTCGCTCAGTTTTCTGAGTGAATAGGCTCTTAATAAACTAGCACGCTTTACCATCAACGGTCGCATCACTGCTTACTATCAGGCGGGATTGCGGGTAAGCGCTAGTTTATAATTATTTAAAAAAAAAAAAAACACAAAGTAAAGTGCCTGACGCGGTTCGAACCTATTACCTACAACTTGTAAGCCGCAGCCAATACCACTAGGCTACCACTGTCCTCGCTGCTGCCAAACACAAACGCTTGAAATGGGTAACAATTTCTTCGCCTTTAAAGACGAAAAAACCTTTAAAATCGCTATCACCTTCTATGTTGATCCAGATCTAACGAGAGATATGTCGCGCAACTGTTACATAAGAAATCGCTTAACACCTATTTTTTGTACCAAAGATAATTCTTTCGAGCCAAATAACTATTGTTTTCGTTCTAGAGCCGGAGCCGGCGAAATTGTGTTTGCTTTTAATAAATTGAAAATCTTGACTCGCATTTTATTCTTGGCTTGTTTTCAGGCCTTCGTCTCACGATTTTTCTCCCCATTTTATATAATACCTATATTTTTAGGAGCTTGTAATCCGCTCTGATGGATTTTGAAAGTTTGCTTCGTGAGGGAAAACTCTGATTGTTTCGTTCGCAGCTGGGTAACATCAATTTGGGATAGGAATTTATGTTGTTGGATAAATCATTTAGCACCAATCCGATTGTGTTAATACATCTTTTTTCGTTATATGTACAATCATTATTATCCCTTATATATTTCTTATACTAAGTATGTTTTAATATCAACTTGGGCTGATTTCTGAATCGATTATTCGTGAAATCAATTTGATTTCTGTCAGTTTTTGTATTATAATTCAAAATTATTCCTCCGTAAAAGTTAATGTGTCTTTGGAAAGATCAAATCTTACATAATCTTATCTTAGCTTTTGATCGCGACAGAAATTGTTCCTCCAACTTACGTCGTCAATAATTGTACTGCCATATTTGTTTTTGTTTGACTCCTTTGGATCATACCGTGATGTTAAGTAGCCTAGAGTGTGTTTGTACAAACTTAACTTATCAGTTTTATTACGACTACGACAATTGGCCTCACTGGTGGGATACTGAGATTTAACAACAACTACACCGATCTCACTGGTGAGACTTAACAACAATAATAATCTGGGTATCTTCCCAAAAACCAAAACTATGTATTTATGCATTTTCACCCACGAATATAAATAAATGTACGTAGATACTTATTATGTAACTACTGCATTAACTGCAGATAAAATAAGTAGTACAAAATGCAAGCAGTAAATTTTTAATCATATTTCAGTTCTAATTTATCAAAATATCCTAACTCATTATTTGCAATGAATCCATCAAAAATATCACTCGTAACCTTGCATAAGTTTTTATTAATGTTATAAACTAGTACTTGACCGCAATCCTGCCCGATGGTAAGCAGCGATGCAATCGTTCATGGTAAAGCGAGCTTGTTTAGTATGAGCTTATTCAGTCTATTCTAGCAGACTACTACTTTTGAAGTACGCGGAGGAATGCTTCGTCCGGGTAGTTCAGTATTTCAGTCTAAATGCTTGTCATTGTATCCATCACTTCAGCAAGAATTTGCTCAATTGTATTTTTGAATAGGCCACTGGTAGTATATGTTCGTTGTGACGTATTAGTCCTGTACCCGCTTACCGGTGTCTTAGCGAATTTGGCTGCGTTCAATATTGATGTTTATGGTTGGTTGCCTATGAATGGTATACTGCCGAAAGATTGTTGTTTGAGAGCATTGTTTTTGTTTCACTAGTTTTTTTAGTGTATTGTTCTTAACCGTCTTTGTCTACAATTTTTGGTACATTTGGAATCAAACTGATGTCTTTCTATTCTCTTTTTTTCCTAATTTATTGTGTTTGTTTAAAGGGAACTGAAGACTTTTATGTGGAGCCTGTCCAGTGTCCGCCATTATATTTTGTTAAATTAAGGTTTTTTATGTTTTCTGTTTGCTATGATATCAGGTATCAGTTTATATGTACAAAAAAAAAAATGACGCAGAGTTTTGTATGCCACAAAACTTCAAAGCAATTCATATTATTTTAGCACGAGGAAATTATAGTATAACTATTTTATCAAATGTGATTTCTGCAAACTAATTTAGTTTATTTTATGCGTTTAGCAACAATCATTTATAATGTTTAATGCAAATTCCGTTTTTGTGGTAGACTTTAATTAGTAATTATTTCACCCACAACCCCTTCATTTCGCTTCCATTTTTGTTTTGTAATTTTTTATAACAACTGATTTGCATTTTTCGTCGCAACGGTATTTTATTCTGTAGAATGATTATAAAATTTACTTTCTATTTTTTTTTTTATTTATTGTAACATCTCAAGTTTTCCTTTGAAGTTAATCTGAGAATGGAGAAAGATTTGTTTTATTTAAACAAATTTCTTGGACAATCTTACATTGTGGACATGACTACAATTTTGGAAACTAAACCTCATAAAATCCATACAAACAAAACACTGGCATAAAAATATAATACTTGTCTTCGTAAGAAAAACCTAACTTTAGCACCTGACTCTAACAAGAACTTTAATTAATTGAAAAACTAATATTGTTACCAATGAGACATCAACACAAATCCTGATTCGTTTAATAATGAATATATTGGCAATAATTACTTACTTCATTTTATTCTCCGTCTTATTCTCTCCCGACAAGAATAACTTACTAATTATCCACTTCTACTCAACGAGATGCTCAACTTCATACTGCTTATTTCCTCAACGTTAACATCTCAATGGTCATTATCGTCAATACGCTCAACCCTGCCGTTTAGTTCATCCAAATTAATTTCTCTAGCATCATCTTGAGATATAAATACGAATTTATAATGTGCTATCTTAGTAATTTCAAGTGCTTCGATCCTTTTAGCCTCGAGTGGCGGGACTCTTTTGAAACGAAAAGGTCTATAATATTAATTTACATTACCCTTTGTAAAGTACGTAACCTTTGATAAATTTCGCTTTTCCTTTGAAACGTCTCTATTCGAAGCCTTATCTTGTCTAAAGCGGGCTCTTATGGGCTATTCAGCTTTTGTTTTAAGATTTAGATTCTGTATTTCTTTAGTAATCTTATACATTTATTATCCATGATCCTTTTCGTGTGGATTAAATTACTTTTAAGGTTTGTTTGTGTGGTGCTATTTAATTGAGACCAGGAGTGGCCGTTTAGTGACGATAAAGTTATAGGCTCTCAAAACGGCAAAAGAAAATTTCGTAAGTCAAAACTCGAAGACATATTATGATTACTACCTACCCGTCCTGGGCCTCTTTGTTACCGATTATAGCCCATTTTCTCTTTAAGGCTGCAGGCTATCCCTGTGCGAAACTTCGCAGAATCCATTTAATGGAAATGAATAGAAGCAAGTATGTTATTTTGATAAAATGTGACGAAGGACAATGAAAGAAATAAATTAGAACATACTGAAACAGAGAAAATTTCTATTCTATTCGATTACAAACATAATGAGATGACATTGCTATTTATCTTTCATTTTATTCCGCGAAGAAACTAGAACTTGACGCTATAATAAAGCATAATTAAATCGTGTTTAGCAGAAATGTTCTCATCGAGAACAAATTCTAAATCTCAATAATAAGCTCCACGTTTAGAGAAGTTGGATTCAGGATGATTCAGATTAAAATAAATTAAACTGAGAACAATTCTTGGTACATTTTGTCCTGTTTCTGTGTTTTAAGCCTCAAGGCGTTTGTCGCTGTTTGTGCTTATGTTAATTACATTTTCATGTGTGGTGTGCGTGATCATGTCATTTTTGGTTTGTGTTTAATTTTGTGTGGTTTAATAATCGGCCGTATTCAACAAAATGCGTTGTCTAGATTTGTAAGCAAAATATTTAAAGTAATAATTTCTTTAATTTTTTGAAATTCCTTACAAAATACATCTCAATTTCTTGTGAGTTCGTAAACAGACTTCTTATTTTGTTGGTTATTGGCCCATTTTGGTCATCTCCTATGTGTTCCAATTGTTTATGTCATATATATAATCAGCCCAAATTTTTTGGCTTGCTTACTCTTCCTTTTCTAGTCGCATTTTACTCTTTTCCGTCGCGTAGGTTTAAATCTAGACTAAGTCAGAATGTCATCAATTATTACTAAGCTATGACTAAGTTAATTAGCCACTTTAATATTCAGCCGGGCCCTAATATTTTAGACTAAGAAAGTCTTTTAAGTAGAAATAAATTATAAAATCGTTATTTCAAGCTAAGACTTACATTATAAGAATATATTTTTTCGGTGGTGGGCCATAAAATCGGCTGCCGGCAGAAGTTATCACCCACCAGACAAAGTCTAGCTACCAAGCGATTCGTCGTGTTCCGGCATGATGTCTGGTGAAGTCGTACGGAGGACGGGTCTGACCAGTTGTGTTGAGATGGTTGCCGGGTACGATGCGCCAAATGTTGTTGTGTCGGGAGTTTGGTCGTAGAGAGTCTCCAGATAAATTTCCCTCTGGCGCAGCATCGTTGGTCATGTTGTTGGGTTTAACATTACATCACCTCGCTAACACCCGTCTTTCTTCCTATTCACTGAGGTTTTTGAGTAAATAGGCTCTTAATAAACTAGCGCGCTTTACCATCAATGATTGCATCACTGCTTGCTATCAAGCGGGATTGTAGGTAAGCACTAGTTTTTGATTATAAAAAAAAAATAAGTCTCATTATATATAAAAATGAAGTATTATTAAACAACATGATACCGTGACAAAATGTAACTGAAAACAGTGAACCACTTAAGGACGACCGACAAAATAAAACAAGCCATAATAACGCCATGACGTTAGCAAAAGTTCAGTTGAGTAACAAAGAAAACATTAGCAAGAAATAACATACTCACGCTGCTTCGTACGCATGTCTAACTCGCAAAACGCAATCTACTCGTATAACACCAGGAACAATATAATAATTCTACTCAACAAACAAGGACAAGGCAAACACAAAGCAAATACACAATAAAGAAACGATACGCCATATTTTTCCGCAAGGACCAACAACAGTCCCCATAGAGCCTCAAATTAATTCCATCACCAGAAAACTTCGGAAAAAAGGACCAAGATTTACATGGAACTAACTACAGTAACTTTGTTTTTATCATCGCAAGTACAATGGACACAGTCTTGCGGCTAAATTGTACAACTTTGCACTATTTAACTTTATAAAGTTTGGTCCGACTTGTGAAGAAACTATCTCGAGGCGGAAACCGGCATTGTCTCTGTGCCCTCCTGTTGTATTAAATTGTGATCCGTAGTTCCGAGGATTTCCGACCATGAATTCATAAAGTTTATCCTTTCTTTTATTGCTGGATTTATTTCGTTTCTTCTAGAGTTATGAGCAATTGATCATTATTTTTTCCTGCAGTTTTTATCATAGACTATAACAGACTACACAGTATGTTAAGAAAACCCTGTCCGACCCATAAGGATAATAAACGTTAGGTAAACACATGACAAAATATAATACAAAATTTTACGTAATCATCATAGTACCAATACAAATGAATTTTGAAATAATCTTTTTTCCCGCGAATTAATTCCAACTTCCCCGAAATTTGGTAATTTTAAAAAAAGTGACAACACCGGTATTATTATGAGCGAATAACGATGCGACCTCGTGCCGCGTGTCCTGCCGCCCGCCGCTCGCGGAAGGGTGCTAAACGCACATTTATTAAGTTACCTCTTTTTGCGAAATAATATTTCTTTTGTTAGGGGATTTTTTTTGAAGTTTAGCCCGGTTTTGTATCCATTAGTAGAATCAGTTATCGATACAAAACAACACCTTCACGGGTCGGACAGAGTTTTCTTAACATACTGTAGTATATACAATATGTAAAGAAAACCCTGTCCGGTCCGTGAAAGTATTATTAAGTATCGATAACTGATTCTACTAATGCCTACAAAGCTGGGCAAAACTTAAAAAAAAACCGTCTTTAAAATAAATATTAGATCGCAAAAGGATGTAAATTAATACATGTGCGGTAGGCAATAAATGCGCGGGCGAAGGGGGGCAGGGTATAATACCGTGAAAAATAGTGTTGCCACTTTTTGAAAAAAATACCAAATTTTGAAGATATTGGAATTAAACTCCGGAAAGAAAAGATTATTTCAAAATTCATTAGTATTGTTATTATGATGATTATGAAAAGTTTCATATTTATTTGGTCACGTGTTTACGTTACATGTAACGTAAGATAAAATTTTAGTTTAATCCTGTCAAATTAAGATATTCCATAGACAGTTTAGACGCGATTAAAAACATGACGACTAAAAATACGCCAGTTTACGTCAGGAGCGCACTAATTTGACAGGTCTAAACTGACATTTTATCTTCTGTCCTTTTCCTAATGAAATAGTTGACAGGAGAGCTAAGATGAATGTCACGCTCAGTTTTCATTGGACTTTTAAATTATTTATTGTATCGTTTAGGTACTAAATAAAAACGCGTGATTTATGTAGTAAAAAGTGCATTCTGTGAATAATTCATAAAGAACATTGAAATATCGCAGCATAGTGGCCACATCATGGCTTTGCATCAAATCTCCTCGTAGTCGACTCACGCGGCCGTTTTTTCAACTGTCATTAGCGATATCTGCCATTATTGCGAAATAAAATTTATATAGAATTTCTATAATTTGTTACACGTGTTATTGGCAAAATTGTGGTATTTAACCACAGGAGCCATTGAAGAGTTGAAGTAGTATTCACTTGAAAGAAAAAAAGAAAGATGCACATAATTTGGTTTGTAAACAACAGAACCGATGCCATTGTATACAGTTTATTTTTTTTTAGAGTTTGGACTGATACATCCATATATTTTATTATATAGCTTTTGTGAAAAATTGAGGCGTGTTTTTGGCATACAGGGTGTGAAGTTCCTTATCAAAGGGACGCTCCTTCGATCAGATGTGTTAGTGTTGGGTTGATGAGTAACTGAACTTATACCTGCCAATTGATATAAGGATGTTATTTATGCTAGTAGTATTATGAGTAATTTTGATTTGGCGTTAAAGATGCCGCTACAGTGACCATGGTTTCTAAATAAGACTTGATTTAGTTGAAGGACGGGTCTGAGCAGTTGTATTGCGGTGTGTGCCGGGTACGATGCGCCTAATGTTGTTGTGTTGGGAGTTTGGTCGTAGAGGATCTTCAGATCAACTTACCTTTGGCGGTTTGAGATGTGTTGTCTTCGATTAAAGAGATGACCTTTTATATGAATAAAATCTCCATAAATTCTTTAAACATGCTACAAGTAGGTTTAGGGGGATGTAAACTTCTTTTTTTTTTCTTTAATTACAAACTAGTGCTAAAAAAGTACGCTAGTTTATTTTAAAATTATTTTGAAATTAATACCAATCATTGAAAGGAGACACGGTAGTTTTTTAGACTACTCTCAAGTTGGTAGAGAAAAGGGAGTTCTTTGACCTCCAGGGGCATAACAAAGGTTTTTAATAAATAAGATGATCAGGTTTTGATGTTCAGAATAACTTGAATAAGTTGTTAAAAAAAGAGTTGTTACTAACTCTAAAATTAAGAATGCTACTTAAAAAAGAAAATGTATTTTCAAAGTTTTTACTGTCTACTTTATGAACAATATTTCAACTAGTTGACATTTATTATTATAGTTTACGATTTTTTGTTAAAGCTGAAGAGTAATGAGTAAAACTTTCATGATTAATGACCGGCTGAAGCCTTCTACAAATTTACAAATTTTAATAATGTTCATTTGTGAACTATGTTTTGCATAAATTTGACGTTTTCATTCACTATATTATATTATAGGTGCAATAAAGTTCTCAACTTATAATTAGGGTGCGTTATTAATGATAATTCTACATAAGACAATCAAGTACCTTGACTTGGCTCAGCGATCGTTGTGCTCAGAGTTGAGACTGTCTTTATTTTTTTATAATAGGGTATTTGACTAAAAAAACTAATTAGTCCGTCAGTCAGATTTCCAAAAAATACTAGACACGTATTTTTTGTTTTATCAAAACAACAAAAATTGACAAATATAAAAGGCATCAAAGATCAGGAGTGGTGGCTGGTGACGTCACTGGTCGCTAAAAAGTGTAGCGTCTAGTGACGTCACACGAGTTTGCAACACACTGTGTCGTCTTAATGTTTTGTTAATATTTGTTTATATGAAAAAAGAAAAAATACGTGTCTAGTATTTTTTGGAAACCTGACTGACGGACTAATTAGTTTTTTTTTTAGTCAAATACCCTATTGCAAACCAGTGCGTGACTACAATCGCACCTGATCCAAAACAGTGATGCAATCATTGATGGTGAAGCGCGCTAGTTTATTAAGAGCCTATTCACTCAAGCCTTGAAGACAATTAAATTGTAGGCAGAAGGAAACACCGTCGCTGGCAAATTGTTACAGCCTGTTGATGTACGTGGTATAAAAGACGAGGCGAAACGCTTCGTCCGGATCGTAGTGGTGTTAACAACATAAGGGTGGATAGTCGCAGTACGACGGGTCGTCCGATGATGGAACGGAGATGGGGGAATTATGTCATGCAATTCCATTGCTCATTCTCCAGTCAATGGGTTAATAACCAAGAAACTGGACCAACACCTTTTTAGGGTTCCGTAGCCAAATATCAAAAAACGGAACCCTTATAGATTCGTCATGTCTGTCTGTCTGTCCGTCCGTATGTCACAGCCATTTTTTTCCGAAACTATAAGAGCTATACTGATGAAACTTGGTGGGTATTCTATGAACCGCATTAAGATTTTGATGCAAAAATAATAATAATAAATATTTGGGGTTCCCCGTACCTAAAACTGAAACTCATAAATGTATTTTTCATCCGACACATACGTTTGGTGTATCTATGGATAGATCTTCAAAAATGATATCGAGGTTTCTAAAATATTTTTTTCTAAACCGAATGGTTTGCGTGACAGGCGCTTCCAAAGTGTAAAAAAGTTGCCCCCCCCCTAACTTCTAAAATAAGAAAAAGAAAAATCTAAAAAAAGAAACGTATGATGTAGGTACATTACTATAAAAACTACCAACGAAAATTGTTTTGAACGAGATCTAGTACGTAGTTTTTTTTTAATACCTCGTAAATCGTAAACCGGTACTATCGCGTAATCTTTCATACAAATAACTTAAATCCTTTAATTTCATCAATCAATGGTACGGAACCCTTTGTGCGTGAGTCCGACACGCACTTGGCCGGTTTTATTTTTGTTTGGGATGGGAAATCATCAAGCGGGAGAGGTCATTTGATGCTCATTTGAAAGAGGTCAACATCTGAAGAGGCTGTTATTGGGAATCTAAATCAGAGTGATACTTTTGAGCTCTGCTCATATTGTTAGGAGCTTCTTTTCCGATACCGGCGGACTAATATTTTTGAACGTTTTATAAATTTATTTTATTTTTTAAGGAATATTAAAAATAAATAAATATAAATAAGGAAAACAATAAATAAATAGATAATGAAACGAAATTATAATACCTACTAGTAAAAACATTTTTCAATTAGAGATCTATAATTAGTGGATTCTAACAATATTTAGAAATTAATCCTATATTCTCACTTAACTATGTAATTACTTAACTATTTCGTGATCAAAATGAGATAGAAAATAACAACACCAAAGATTTTTATTTATATTACTTATATGGTTATATTAACATAACCCCTTATTAAAACATAAAATTCAGTTATAAAAAGCTACGTATACATATTTTATACTATACAAAACATGAACAGTTTAATCAAATACAATTTTATAACATCTATAACATTGTCCAGTCCAAGCATCAATTAATCAAATTGTGTCCACCCCAATCTAAAATGCTATTCGATAACCTATAACCCCTCAGAACTTTACAACACTCATGAAACAAAATTGTCTGCCATTTTAATCCGTTCTCTTTTATAATTCCCAACATTTTCCCGATACCAATTTTCGATACAGTGTAATATATTAAAACTATTTGACAGGAGAACCGGCGATTCGATCCCGGTACGCACGACTTACTGTGTTGGTGCCGCCCGAGCCACCGCGCATCATCGAAGGCAATTTCTTTTCGACGATAGAGGACAGAAATATCAAATTGGAGTGCGTGTCTGTTGGTGGAAAACCGCCGGCTGAGGTAAGAATTAATTTCTGTGTTTTTGTTTGTGTCTCTGTCTGGGGGTATTGTTTTGTGGTGAGTTTGAAAGTAATGATGAATGGTCGCTTTATACAGCATGATAATTACAGAATACATAAACGCAGAAGTTGAGATTGTAATTGTTTGAGATGAGATAGATATTTTTATTGCTAACATTATAAATGAAAGTAATTATGACAAATTATTGTACTTTTTTATATGTTTCCATTTTATATCTCCTGCCATTTTCTGCCTCTGCATTCCCGTAACGTAGATTAATAAAAAAATATCTAGGCAAATAAAATATTGTAATTACAAATGAAGGCTTACTTTCACTGGTTAAAAATAAATAATTTAACCCGTTTGAAACTAAACTAGAAAGAAACGTTGTTTTATGTACAATCGACAGTACATCAAGCTACTTTGTTTTTATAAGTTATAAACTGCAGTGATACAATCATTGATGGTAAAGCGCGCTAGTTTATTAAGAGCCTATTGACTCTAGCCTTGAAGACACTTAAATAATTGTAATCTGACAGAAACACCGCCGCTAGCAAGTTGTTCTAGTCTGTCGAAAGTCGCGGTATAAAAGACAAGGCGAAACGCTACATTACAATCTTTTAAATTTCTTTATTAGAAATAATGTTTGGTTTAAATATTAATTTATTACGAAAATCTTTAAAACATAGCAATGGGCTGGTCATATTATCCGTAGAACAGACGAATACAGGGTTAGACGTGTGAGGTCTTGAGTGGAGGTAAACGTAAGGTGGGATGGCCTCAGGCTAAGTTGGACAGGATAAGAGTTATTGGAAATCGAATTGAACTGAGTGCAATAGGAGAAATCTATGTCTAACTGAGGAGTGACATAGGCTGATGGTGATGATAAAAAAAAACATGGAAGTAAAAAACTCTTCCGGTGCACATTTTCAACAATTATTTTAGTACATTTTTACATCAAAAACTTCGTAACCAAAGAAACTAATGAATGTCATTATAATTGTTTTCACAGCAATATTTTCTCTGTTGTCACCCAAGTTGTGAGCCCCTGATAATATTAATTAATCAATGTCGCTACTTAAATGGCATTTTACAGGCTTGCCACTACCTCGACCTTTTCATATTTTTTTCTCATTTTTCTTAATATTTCACGTACTTTTGAAAGATCTATTTCTTTCTATTAAAAAGCCTTCAAAATATATTGTAATGGAATCTTTTGGGGTCTTTAATGAACCTAATTTATGGTTTCACCTTTCATTCAGGCTTCTAAAGTCATTAGTCTACTTAATGTTATTTTTTGGCTATTGAAGAAGCTTAATTTAGTTTAGTTCTTTTTCTTGAGTGCCTATCTGACCTCCACAACCCAATTATTGGATAATACTCGGTTGTAGGACATAAAATCGGCTGCCGGCAGAAGTTACCACCCACCAGACTAAATCTTGCCGCCTAGCGATTGGTTGTGTTCCGGCATGATGTCTGGTGAAGCCGTACGGAGGACGAGTCTGAGCAGTTGTGTTGCAATTTGTGCCGGGTACAATGCGCTAAATGTTGTTATGTCGGGGGTTTGGTTATCTCCCAATCTCCCTCTGGGTTAAACATTGCATCACCTCGCTCAACTGCCGTCTTCCTTCCTATTCCCTCAATTTTTTCAGTGAATGGACTTATTAAACTAGCACGCTTTACAATCAACGATTGCATCACTGTTTACTATCAGGCGGGATTGCGATCAAGCACTAGTTTAAAATTATATAAAAAAAATAATATTAGTAGTATATAGTATTGATCTTTTTTTCGCACAAAAGACTCGTTTCAGAACACTTAGCAGTACGTTACTTACATTTTGCCCTGTTCTGATCTCCTATTGGTTGTTATTACGTTTTAATTTCAGTGTCATCCACCATAGTTTGTATTCTTATCTTTAAATCAAATTTTTTGGTTTGATTGTGAAAGTTATCTAGACACTTTGTTACATTTATGCATTCTTTTATATTCTTTTACTTCTCTCAAAAGACTCTCTATTTTGGCGTGATACACAATTATATTAGTCAGTCTCCTAAAACGTCTGACCTTCATACTTCCTATTTTTTTAGTTGTAGAAGTGACACAACCATTATTTGCTATTATATCAGTTATATTGTTCTCATGACCTTTAAAAGCGGCAGAATCTGATTTCAAACTCTAACTTAATTATGTTGAGCACTTCACTAAAATGTTATCATCAACATCTTCTTGACTTTCATCATCTTTAGCAAAATCAGCCGCTACTGAGCATAGGCTCCTTCTTGTTCTTAATGCGTTTATTTAACTCTGTGCATTACCAACGTAATACGTGTTGTAGTCCATCTCTATAAACTATTCACTTCTTTCAAATAATTCATCACTTGGAAGAGTCATACGAAAAATAAACTGACATCAAGCTACCTACTTCACATTCGCAATACCAAGCCGTAACAAGAACTACTGACCTATTTCCCGACAAGAGAGAAATACGAGAGGAACGTGTATCGGGAGTTGTGCCGAAGTATGAAGCATGATCTTGAACAGTGTATGAGGAATTTAACACAATTTATGAACGAATGGGAACTGTTTGTAGTAAAATACTTGTCATACTGGCTCGTGTGGGTTATAAAGATATATCGTGACGCATTTAAACTTGCAGAAGAAACCTAAAACATAACTTTACATCTGTATTTCATAAGCCGGTTGAGAGAGGTATAAAAATAATCTTCACTTCAGCGTCCTTTTGCAATTATCGCCACATAAAAAAGAGATTCGGGTTTACTGACAATTTCTTAGTTGAAATGTAATAACACGGCGGACTCTGGGGGTAGGTAGATGCAGGAACTCCATCACAAACAACTAGAACTCCATTGAATTCATCATCGACATCAATTTCGGTTCTAGATTATAGCATTAACAGCCTATAGATGTTTTCACTACTGAGACAGGCCTTATTTCTATCAGAGTAGGCCATAATCAATTACGTGATCAATTATGCAGGTAGGTAGTAAATAATACATGTCTTCGAATTTTTTGGCTCCAGGATACGCCAGTTTCTCCAAGATTCCAAGTTTTCCTTCACTGATTTAAAAGCAGTGGTGATGAAATAATTTACACAATATATAATTTACAATTTTCAGGTGCGTTAAATAATTTAAAACACCTGATGTGGAGGTACATACAAATTACACGATACAGTCAGCCGATACCACTAGGCCACGGCTGCTTACAATGATCACTTCAAAATTTAATATACAAAGTGCCTGAGTTTAAACCCACAATCTTACAAATCAGATTCATAAGTTGGGGCCATTCATAACGGAGTCATCACTACTCTTGAAATCAGTTATTATGTATGTGTCAAAAATTGCTCGTGTATCTTTTAAAGACCCAATGAATCCAGTTCTAATAATGCGTATACCACCCACAATATAATGTAAGTTCTTGAAGCTAATGTAGGTAAGCCTTTGTATCAATTAAGTTAATTTTAATACAAATGCGTAGCTGCATACGATTATATAATTTACGAACATTGAGATACAATTTGAAGCTGGTTTTACACAAGTTGTATTAGTTTCGATAAAAATTAATAGGGAACTCGGTTTCATTATTAAATGGAACTTTTTTTTTTTTTTTTTTTATAAATTATAAACCAGCGCTTGACCGCAATTCCGCCTGATGGTAAGCAGTGACGCGATCGTTGATGGTAAAGCGCGCTAGTTTATTAAGAGCCTATTCACTCTAGCCTTGAAGACACTCAAATCGTAATGTGACGGAAACACCGACGCCGGCAAATTGTTCCAATCCCTCGACGTACGCGGTATAAAGGAGGAAGCAAAACGCTTCGTCCGGATCGCAGTGGTGTCAACAACGTAAGGGTGGAAACTCGCCGTACGACGGGTCGTCCGATGATGGAACGGAGATGGGGGAATTAAATCATGCAATTCCGTTGCACACTCACCAGAATGCATCCTATAGAAGATGATGAGAAATGAGAACTGAGCTTTGCATGCAATTGTTGATAAATTAAACTTCTGTTTTCATGATTAGTGTATTAATTTGGAAATATTGGTCCTTAGGAATTAGTGCTTAAGATGTAATTGACTTAATGAACGATTGTATCACTGCTTACCATCTGGCGGGATTGCCGTCAAGGACTAGTTTATAATTATTATTTTAAAAAAAGTCATGACTACAAGCCCAAAGGGCCAGTCAAGTCGATAGTGAACGTAACCGAGTTATGAATAGAAATGAGTCCTTCTATTCATAACAAAAATGTACAATATGGTTTTTGGTCCTTTATTCCATAACCTTTAAAACAACTGTCGAACGTAAAAAAGTAAAAGCTTTAATAAACCCCGAAATAATCCTCAAAACTAATTTCACCCTCATTCCAAACATAACCAAGAAATTAAGCCATGCGAAACAAAAAATTCAAAATTATTACATTCTAATATAAACAAATCCTCTGAGACCCAGTCTGTCCAATTTATTTAGCTCTATGTCAATTTGTTTGTCCCGGTATTAACCAAGAGAATATTCCATTTAAGCTTTTCAAGTAGAGTGAATAGGTATACCGCCTTGGGGACGCTCGCACAATTAGGAGTTAAATTGAAAATGATGTTGCGTCTGTATTGTGGGTCCTTCGAGGCTGCAGCATTTTGATTGCACAAATATTTCATAATGAAAGATTAGGATTGGCTCAAGTAATATCTGTGATGAGACTGGGATTTGAGGAAATGCGGAAATTATTTGCTGAGGGTTTTAATCATCTTGAATAATGAATGTGTGTTCGCGAATTTTCGGTGGAGAGGTTTCTGCGGCCGCATTTATTCTTGATTAAAATTAGGTTGAGAGTAGAAATTATAACGGTAATAATACAAAAGTAACAAGTATGAATGTGGGCGGCAATAATAAAATAGACAAATATGTGGAAGATAATAATGAATAGGAAGTAGGTAACAGTATAAGTTATTGGGTAATGGAAGAAAAAAATGGGAGGATAAAGACAGAAGAATAGAATGAAATGA
Source organism: Sesamia inferens (assembly GCA_037179545.1). Classification (NCBI taxonomy): domain Eukaryota; kingdom Metazoa; phylum Arthropoda; class Insecta; order Lepidoptera; family Noctuidae; genus Sesamia; species Sesamia inferens. The sequence goes on from CM073949.1 coordinate 10,405,336, forward strand.
GCATTGTATTATCCAGGAGCTAGTCAGATTACTCTTCGTATTTTGCTGGATCCGATTAGACTGGAAGCTGATCTCAACGTGGGTGCTAGAAAGCTAGGCAGATAATAAAGGACAGAGGAATGATGAAATGCCACCTGGCTACTTCGGATTCAGTGGAGAGGTGTGCGAAGAGGTTAATTGGCGATCCAGATTTAACTCAAAATGGTCTCCAAAGCACAGGCGTAGAGTAGCCAGCCTTTCGGTCTTCTATGGGATGCATTTTTCCATCGTCGGTTGTGTTGTCGTCTTGTCGAACGGCGAGTTTGTGGAAACTCGCCGTAAAATGAAATTATTTGCTACTACTTTAATAACAAAAGACCCGCAAAAGATGCACCACCTCTAACAAAATGGTTCCTAGTTCTCGTTATAAAGTAAGACACGCTTCCATAAACCCATATTTTTCTTTTGTAATAGCAATATGCAAGACATTTTCAAAGAACTATTTTGCATTTATATAGTTTTCATCCTCACACGGCCGGCGTCCTGAATACTTAGTAACTATGTGTTTCCTTTGTTTTAGATTACTTGGGTAGACAGTAATGCTGGCGTATTGACACAAGGAGTTACGTATAGCGTTGAACCGTTGCCCGATGGTCAAAGGTTTACAGCTAGGTAAGTTTTGAACAACATCTATGATATAGACTTAGCCTACATATTAAACTTAAGTAACCTTTCCATCTAGGGGTGCCCCAACAAGGTGGACTGATGACCTAGTGAAGGTCGCGGGAAGCCGATGGATGCGGGCAGCACAGGACCGGTCAGCGTGGAAAGTCTTGGGGGAGGCCTTTGTCCAGCAGTGGGCATCCATAGGCTGAGGAAGAACCTTTCCATCTTAAGAGTTATATTATATTAAAATGTGATGATAATAATCATGAAAAACACTCACCATATTAGTGTATAATTAAAGGCTATCGAAATTTAATAATTGTTTTTAACAATCTAAATAGTGCCAAAATAGCTATAGAGATTATTTGTTGTTACATGTTTTGCATTCGATACAATTTTGTTTGTACACCATGACGTTCATTGGTGGGATTTACATATAAATTTACGTAGTTACAATTTTTTCAACAGGCGCGGGTTCAATCCCCGCGCAGAGCAAATATTTGTATGCATGAATATCAATATTTGCACTAGTCTAGTCGTGCCTCGGAAAGCACGTTAAGCTGTTGGTCCCGGTTGCCATAAGAATATCTAATGGCAGTTGTTACGGGTTGTTGGAGCCCTCAAAAGTCCAAAATTGGTCTAACTGCAATGCTTCGAAGCTTAGTTAAAATCAGCATTTAGACTAGTAAAGCAGACCCCAGACTTCTAAAGCTAAAAAAGAAAGAAAAAAAAAACGATAATCTTGAATAAAAAGGCTACGGATGCGACTGGGATTAACGTTGAGATAATGATATGTAGTTACAATTTTTTGTCGTGACATAACGTAGCGACCGGTTTTCAAGTTTGATATGACATGAACTCTACTCCTAATCTCAATTTTTCTACCATCAGGTCAATTATAAAGATGACTCCGAAGCAAGAACACCACAACCAGACCTTCACGTGTCAAGCACAAAACACTGCTGACAGAGCATACAGAGCTGCAAGCATACAAATAGAGGTACAATATCTATCTATATACCTATATAAAAACCAATGCCACTTTCTTTGTAATTTTATAACTCAAGAACGGACTCACCTATCCAAACCAAATGCTTAGGCTTTATTGTGACTAATTAGTAGATGATTTATGTGAAGTTTGAACAAAATCGGTCGAGCGGTTCGTCATTTATCACCTTTTTTTTATAATTGTAAACTAGCGCTTGACCGCAATCCCGCCTGATGGCAAGCAGTGATGCGATCGTTGATGGTAAAGCGCGCTAGTTTATTAAGAACCTATTCAGTCAGATTGAGCGAATAGAAAGGAAGACGGCAGTTGAGCGAGGTGATGCAAAGTTAAACCCAACAGCACGACCAACGATGCTGCGCCAGAGGGAGATTGATCTGGAGACCCTCCACGACCAATCACCCGACACAAGAACATTTGGTGTTTCGTACCCGGCACACATCGCAACACAACTGCTCAGAACCGTCCTCCGTACGGCTTCACCAGACATCATGCCGGAACACGACAAATCGCTTGGACATTGACATTGCATCACCTCGCTTAACTGCCGTCTTCCTTCCTATTCACTCAGTTTTTTTGAGTGAATAAGCTCTTAATAAACTAGCGCGCTTTACCGTCAATGATTGCATCACTGCTTATCATCAGGCGGGATTGCGGTCAAGCGCTAGTTTACAGTTACTAAAAAAAAGATTCTAAAAATATATATATAAAACATTTGCGTTGACTCTTTCAAAATTAACAGTTAAAAGTTTTATAAAGCTTTTATGGTACACAACAGCCTAATAGATGAACTACACGAAAGACAATAACAAAACAAAAGCAACAGAAACCAGAACCGACCCGAAAAATATTGACAAAAGTGACTGGACACCGAGTTGGATGGGCGATACGTGTCGCCATTTGCAATACGAAAGAGATTTAGCACTGACAGAGGAAAGCGCAGTAAATATGGGTACACTCCCAGAATACAGAATGAAGTTAGAAATATGAAAATTGTTTCTGAAACGTTGTCGTATTTTTACGGCTTATATATTTATGACACTGGAATTAGGGAAGGATGTTCGTTGAATATCATTTGCATTGTAAATTTTGTGACCTGTGAATGAAATTGATGTACTCGTAGCTAATTAATTAAAGGGAGTGCTCCAAGAATTTCGTAAAGAGGTCCTTGGATCCGCGGGTGATGTCTAACAAGCGGACTTCATTAATCTAATATACCTTTTTGTAGCTTCCAAGACTTTCTTGTTCTTTTAACGTTAAAAGATTTCATCAAAATGTTTTCTGGATACAGTGTTTTAAAGAAATCTTAGTTTCGTCGTTCGATTCTGACAAAAGCATGGTTCTGCAAAAGAAAATACTCTTTCAATATCTTGGTTATTTAGTTCTTACGCAGATGCAATTGAAGGAATTAATATGCAAATCAGAATTCTTGGAATCAAACTTGAGGATATATTTCCGAATTTTAAAGAACGTTTCGACCATCATCGACATTATCATACTTATGGACATGCCTTAGAGATGAGAATTGTGGCACTCCGAAAGAAAGATCTTTATCTGTCTTTATCTCTCTGAAAATCATCAACTAGGACAGAGATAGTGCTAGACCGAAAGTATAGGCCATCTCTCTCACTCTTTTCAAACCAAAAAATACTGCAAATTATACGCATATGGCATGTTCATTACTTTTCGACTCTCAGTTATATTAATCTGTCACAAATACCTTCCATTTCCATACATTTTAACTTTTTAACATTGATTGTCACTGAGTTAAATTGCGAACACATATTGAACTTTCTCATATGCAACGATTCGCTTTATGATACTATAATCCTAAGCGTCAATGCCATAATCCTTTTAGCAAATAGAGTACCAACACGTTTTTTTATAAAATCCTCTTTCTCATAATTAAGAAAATACGTAGGTAGTGAACCTACATCTGATCCTTGCTTAGTATTGTACCGTGATCTCTTTATTTATTCTAGTCGTGTTCGACATTCCCTGAAATACCCGCGTTTTTATACCAAAGAGCTAAGAACTGTTTCGAGAAAAAAATGGGCTTCTTCTGATAAATATTTGGTCTGTGGTGTGGGTTTTTGGAAAGTTTTGGACGAGATCAGACGTTTGATTTGAACTTGTAGTCACTGTTATATTTCAGGTCTTTTGTTGGAAACTATAAATCATTAATAACGTTTCTAGTTGCGACTTTGCATATATTGCATATATAGTTCATGTTCTGGTAATTTTGAAAATTTCACGTGCTGTTATTTTTAAAAAGAATTCTCATCGTCAAGTTCGTGACTTATGATATTATACAGCGATCCATTTTAATGGCTACATTAATCTAACACACCTAAATGATTTTGCGTTTTAGTTTTATGAACATATTTTAATTTCATTAAACGTTATTAGTGGATAATTAATTGCTTATCAATTTTCTAAAATAGCATTCTGGAGCAACCTGTACTAAAATACTGTAGCAATGTTTATAACATTGCATCAATAAAAATAAAACCAATAACGAAAGAGGAGTCAGCGTGTGATCCCTGAGTTAGTTCAAACTGCGAACTATTTTATGTTGCTATTAATTTTATGATAACTGGCAACTATCTCATACTCGCACGTGTGTTTATATATATTGCCACTATAATAGCATGTTATATACATAAAATTTTGGAACTATCTCCGACGATCCGTGCATCTTAGCCAACCTACGTACACCTCAAGCTACACGAATGATCTAAAATATAAATACTTAAACATTTCCCTCCCTTCTATAAATATCTCCCTCTAAACTTACCCTAGCTGTGCAAAGCAATCGGTAGGGCATCCCTCAGCATGGGATCTCATAAAATATTGAGATAAAATTCCAGTCGTAGCCATTTGCTATCTTCAACCCCTAGTAAACTTTCAGGCTCGTGTTTTTGTTTTCCCTTACAAAAATATTGCTATCTGCAAAGAAATTGTTTGTGTATATCGTTGATCGATTTTTGAGAAGTAATCGTAAGGATGATTGTGATGCGATGTTGTTTTGTGTTTTGGTATTCTAATATCAGTAAGTGTATCTCCTTCAGCATTTATTTGAGTATTACAATCATTTATATGCGAGTCTGCTTCCTTCCATATCCGTTGTTTAATTTATTTGTTTGGTACACCAACTGTAGTACATTGTTCATTTAGGTTTGGTGTAAATTTATAATGACAGACTTTTTTCATTTATACATTAATTAATGATATGTATCTGTTTTTTTATACGTCAATGGATATTTATTTACGTTTCTAGTTCTAAGGTTGCAAATTTGAGTGTTAACTTTATTAGTTTTCGCTCATTTCATGACGCAATATCTCTTTCCATTTCTTTTTATTTTCTACCCTTGTCCCGTGGTGCTTTCAGTTTTGTGCAAAATTTTTAACATTACAAATATTCGTATTATAATACTAATAAAGCATTCTACAGAAGACCTTAGTAAAAGAAGTTATATTATTCGTGTTCCTACATTTTTGATCTACATTAAAAACATTACCTTCGCAACAGATTCACTATCCATGCGTGCTACGTTTGAAACATTATTTTCTACAGTATTTTTCTTTTTCTCATTCCTTCTATATTACACAATCTCTATACGCACTCACTCCACTATATCTGTTACCAACATCTATTCTATCGAAAGAACTACTACACAATATTTTTATGTCCCAGAAACATCGACTCATAATAAGGAAGCATTATAATATATCATCACAACTTACCGCAGAGTGGTCTATAAAAATACTTACATTGATGGCACTAAAGAAACACATAAGTATATTGATGAAATGAAACGTTAGTATGTTCCGATGTAAAAATTATTGTCGTCCACAAAGTCAGTAGGAAATTACTATTCCGGTTGCGTTTACAGAGAAACTGGATGTGGCATTAATATTAATATTTCTCCCTTTAATATTAAGGTCATGTTTATTGTTTTAGTTGGATATTGAAGTCTGGGTATGGCTCGTTTGTTTTAGCTTAATGGATGGATAGAATTGACTTATATATTTTTTTTATTTATTACCATATTATTTTTACAATTTAAAGTAACTTAGGTACAGCTAGCATATATGTAACTGGCGAGAGTTGACTGTGCAACTCGCTCTGTGGCATCATTCGGACGGTTCCGTTTGTAAAAAATGAGATTCATGTTAAAAAATATATATGTTTTTTTTTAAGTTAATGATAGGTTGTTTTGATGATAAAGCGTCATAATACTGGAACATTTTACTCATGTCATTATGCAATTAAATTGATAAGTATAGACTAAAATATAATTTTGATGCAATCAACTTCAGTAACGCGTCGAAAATGTAAAAAACAAAAACAAAATTAATAAAAAATATATGTATAAAAAATACGTAACAAAAACTCCACAAAAACAGTAACAACAATACAAGGGATTTAAACAGTATTTAGACAATTGTTACAAAGATGCTATCGCTACTCAGCGGTTACGGCGAAAGCGGGGCGCCGCGCGGGGAAGCGGGAGAGGGGTCGCATTCCAGCGACGTGCACTATTAACTCGCGCGAGTAGTACAGGTAGACGATAATTAGTGAAAGAAGGAGAATTCAAAGATTCCACGGACAATATTAAGTTAGCACAAGAGACAGATATGTTGAGACTACAGCACGGCAGTAAATTAAACTGCGTGTATTTTAAAACGTTTCCAGTCCGCATACAAAAATCTTATCTAAAGATTTAGTAACTCTAGCTTAGCCAAGATTCGTTGTTCTGATGTTCATATCGTCAAAATATTCCATTTGCTTCAGCCTATAGAGGTCCACTGGTCCACAAAAGCCTTCCCCATCGTTGGGGGGGTTTGCAAAATATTCCTATGTATTAATATTGCCAGTCGTCATTCACGTAGAGGTTTGTTAACAATTTTGGTGTAGGTTTCCAGTCTACCGTCTACCATAGACAATTAGTGTGGCGCATCAAACTAATTATTGTCTATGGTTTCTACTGTTACATGTAAAATACAAAACATATAAAGCTGAAGAGTTTGTTTATTTGTTTGAACTTCCGAAATTAGTTATTTTACACTTTGTAGTGTTTTTTGGAAGTCGGTTGTTTTTTTTTTTTTTTTGTGAAATAAGTTTCTGCAGCTTATTGCTTAGTCCATTAGCCCATATGTTCGAAAAATGTCTACTTACTATCTAGTCGGCTATGTACCTACATAACGCTATAAATGTTGTTCATCTGTCAAAATGAAATCCATTGCTACTGAATAGTGTCTTACGGCCTGTTGTGTATTATTTATTGTGTGTGCTGTGTGTGTATTAACAAGTTGGTCGGAATTTTAATCTAAATGTAAAACTTTATATTACTCTACTCAATATAATATACATAATGATAGGTTAATAGAATATAAGTAATTCTCGTTTCAAATAATTTTCGTATGTCCAAGGGCACAGTGTAGCGAACTTCCTGCAACCCTAACACCTTTTGTATTATACACCTGCATTGACGAATAAAAAGATTTGATTTGATTTGATTCAATGTAAATCAGTCACTGATTTAATTGCTAAGTTGTCTTCGAATAAACGTCTATTCCTCTGCTATGGCTTGTATACTGTGTTAGGATACAAATACAGATATGTTATAACTGGATCTAGTTTCGTCAAAGTCAGCAAGGGCTCATAACACGCTGAAACCTGTATTTTAGATTCCTTTTCTTTTTTAATAATTATAAATTAGTGCTTGACCGCAATTCCGCCTGATGGTAAGCAGTAGTGCAATCGTTGATGGTAAAGCGCGCTAGTTTATTAAGAGCCTTTTCAAAAAAAAAAAACCTGAGTGAGTATGAAAGAAGACGCCAGTTGAGTGAGGTGATGCAATGTTATACCTAACAACACGACCAACGATGCTGCGCCTGAGGGAGATTGATCTGGAGACCCTTTAAAATTACTATTGACACTGTTTTCATTTACTGTCAGATTTGCTTCTCCACATTGTATATAAATCAACCAAAAACGAAGTATTTTCTGTGGAAATAATCGAACAATTATTGGCCTGGTATTCGAAAATTTTGTCGTATACACTACTATACGCTACTAATAAAATTATGATAGTCATTTATGTCGTCAATGAACGGTTACAGAATTCTAGGTGTTTAAAAAAAGTGTCGGCTCGGCCTTTGAACGTTGCAAGCGTGCCGCCGTGCGATTTTGTAGGTCTGACGTTGATCCCTGATGTGAACTCTATTAATTAAGCTGATAAGATAGTTTTTCTAGTTTTGTTTTCATTGCACTTTTTTGTGTAATTAGCGAATTAATTAATTTTTACTTTAAAATCTTATTGGGTTATAAAAGTATAGCAATTATGAACGGTCTAAAGTGAAAAATACTACATATATTATATGTTTTTTCAAATCATGAAAAAGCCGACGCAAAATTCCACCACTGGGGGGTTCAGAATCATGTACTGGATCCATGGCACTCGTTTGTGCGTCGATGTCAGATACACCCTTTATTTTTTATTTTTTTCATTTACCATCATAAATATTGCATATTCAAATCATAAACAGTAGCAGAATACTTCGTCATTAAATTGATTATCGTAATAAACTGAAACGTAATAAACGCAAAGCCGTGAATCATGAAGGCATACCGTCTGTTATGACCGAAAGAATAAAATTAATAATTTCAAAAATACAAAGTACCTATATTTTATTTTGGATGGGAAATTTTTCGCGGTGGTAGGCCATAATATCGGCTGCCGGCAGAAGTTACCATCCACCAGACAAAAGTCTTGCCGCCAAGCGATTCGTCGTGTTCCAGCATAATGTTTGGTGAAGCCTTACGGAGGACGGGTTTAAGCAGTTGTGTTGCGATGTGTGCCGGGTACGATGCGCCAAATGTTGTTGTGTCCGGAGTTTGGTCGTGGAGGGTCTCCAGATCAATCTCCCTCTGGGTTAAACATTTCATCACCTCGCTCAACTGCCGTTATCCTTTCTATTCACTGAGTTTTTTGAGTAAATGGGCTTAATAAACTAGCGCGCTTTACCATCAACGCATCTCAAGTATGAGTGTGCGAAATCGATTCCAGGTCCGACAAGTACCAATGTAACTTTTCTAAATTATAAGTACTTTCTAAGTATATCTTGGACACCAAAGACTGATTAAGAGGTGAAGGAAAACATCTTGAGGAAACCTGGACTTTAAGTCTGAAATCGCCAACCCGCATTGAACAAGCGTGGTGAGTACGCTCAATTCTTCTCGATATGAGAGGAAACCTGTACCCAGCAGTGGGACGATAAAAAGGTTGATGATGATACTGCGCTCTCAAACTTCCAATTTCTACATCCTAAACCCTATCTATCTCTTTAAGCTCACGTCGCTGTTATGAGGAGAAGGCTCGATATGTTTGTCATATATTTCTCTTTGGAGATAAAATAAAATCCCTTTTTACGGGCAACCCAATTACTTTTTACGATTTGATGTGCTATGATATTGCTATAATACCGAGATACTTGCCATTTGTACTTGTAATACCGTTGTGACCATTTTTCTATATTAATGGTAGCAAGTATAAATTTTCATGTCGTCTCCGATTTTTTGGGATTGAAACTTGTGGGTAGAGTTTATGGGATCTTTATGGTTTAGGAGGATATTGTGGTTCAATAATTTAGGAAGTGGGTTATGTTCTTTTATTATAACTGGGATTTAAATGTCTAAGGAAGACAGCGGACGGCGTGGCAGAACGGGACAAAGACGCGACGCTGACTACTAATTGGAATGTACTAGATTACTGTATAAAAGCCAAATTCAATAAAAAATAGGTAAACAAACTGTTGCTAGGCAACGAGTAGTTTACACCTAAAATACAGATGTTAACAACTTTTTCTAGATAGATGATTTTCATAAAAATAATAATCATACTTCCTACTAATGTAAATTTATGTTTAGATATTTATGATTTGCATAGAACGCTTAACCGATTTAAATGAAATATGACACACATGTAAGCTAATTTCCTAATAGGTACATTTTTTGACACATATATAATTATTATACTTAGTCCATACTTGAAAGTATTAAAATGCATGTGTTATGCAGTTGATTTGAAAGTAATTAAAATGCGCAAAATTGTATTGACTTAAATGCCTCAACTTTATTCATTGGTTGAAATCCATAAAATGTGTTTAATACCTGGATTTCATCTATCTTTCTTTTTTTGAATGTCAATTTTTTTATGCTTTTTCGAAATACCAAGTTATTATGTTGTAAGTTATTATGCGTGTTATTTTAGTGATTCTATTGAAATATGCTGCAATAAGAATTGTTAATAAATATTTAGATTGTTAGTTTGTTTACCTCTATTCTTTACGGACGATGCCCGTAGGGTAATTACGTGACACACGATCAGTAGCAATGAGTTTCATTTTGACAGTTGTATTACATACATTGCGTTATTAAGATTTCCGACTGGACAGTGAGCAGAGACATTTTTCGAACATATGGACCAATGGACTAGAAATAAGCTTCAGAATGATTCCAACTGATAGTGTTAGTGTGTTTATTTTTTTATTTATTTAGGACAACCAACAAATCTTACACTAGTTACATTTATATATTACAATCATATAAAATCCTATGTTGAGCAATTAGCGTGCTGGTTTTGTGCACACACCTTAAAGGTTATAAAGGTCTCTACACATAGTTGGCGTGGCGAAGCGACGACGCTGCGCTGTTGAGGCGTCTGCGATCACACTGCGTGCGTGATTACTTCCCGTTCCGCCACGCCCTTTCACATTTTTTATTAATGCCCCGCCTCTGTCCTTCCGACTTGTATTCCCGCTCGGCGCGGCGGCGGCGTAGTACTACGGATATGTGTAGCATCGTCCGTAACTGTAGTAACATTACAACTGCTCAGTGTCACGTCGCTGCCCCGTGACAGCCTCCGTGGCGTAGCGGTAGCGAACGCGGCCGCTGCGCAAGGAGGCGCGGGTTCGAATATTTGCACTGGTCTGGTCGTGCCTTGGAAAGCACGTTAAGCCGTTGGTTCCGGTTGCCATACGAACATCTAATGGCAGTCGTTACGGGTTATTAGAGCCCTCAAAAGTCCTACAATTCGTCTAACTGCAATGCGTTGATATCGCCTTTGGGTTGTGGAGGTCAGACGGCAGTCGCTTCATGGAAAATATCGAAGCTTAGCCAAAATTAATAGTTAGACTGATAAAGCGGACCCTAGATTCTAAAGCTGAAAAGCTTCGAATACGACTGGGATTCACGCTGAGATGAAGAAGAAGTGTCATGTCGCCGTTCCGTCCCGCCGCGCTGGACTGCGCCCTCTTTGTGCAGTTACCTTAAAGAGGTATGGTGTTGGAGACGGTTTTGTTTATTTGATAGATGAAATAATATTGAAAAAACCCAAGAGCGAACCATCTGAAAATAGAAAACGATTCTACGTGAATGATTTGTTTTCACTAATAAGTATGTACCTATCTATATATCATAAACATATATTCCTATGTACATCTGAAGACATTTTAATTACGTGTACATGTACAGCTTATAACGATGAATCGTTAAGGTAAAGAGCATTAAAATCCATTAGAAAATTGTAACGTTTTTCATTCTGAATGACGATCAATAATGTACATGACCTGTTTGAGAGTTCCAGTAGATAGTCTTTTCCATATAAAGTAAGGCTTCAGTGTTTACCATTCCAACTTTTTTTGGGGTTTTACTCCGCTTTCATCATCATAATCTATATTTTTAATTAATTCACGGTGGTAGGCCACATCGGCTGCCGGCAGAAGTTACCACCCACCAGACAACATTTAGCCGCCAAGCGATTCGACGTGTTCCGGCATGATGTCTGGTGAAGCCGTACGGAGAACGGGTCTGAGCAGTTGTGTTGCGATGTGTGCTGGGTATGATGCGCCAAGTGTTGTTGTGTAGGGATTTTGGTCGTGGAGGGTCTCCACATCAATCTCCCTTTGGCGCAGCATCGTTGGTCGTGTTATTGGGTTTAACATTGCACCACCTCGCTCAACTGCCCTCTTCCTTCCTATTCACTAAGTTTTTTAAGTGAATGGGTTTAATAAACTAGCGCGCTTTACCATCAACGATTGCATCACTGCTTACCATCAGGCGGGATTGCAGTCAAGCGCTAGTTTATAATCATTAAAAAAAATATTTAAAGCTGAAGAGTTTGTTTGTTTGTTTCAACGCACTAATCTCACGAAATACTGGTCCGATTTGAAAATTTATTTTTGCGTTGAATGGCCCATTAAGCCAAGAAATTTTCAATGCCCTCAGAAAACTATTAAAACTGATTATTCTTTACGTTCACGAAAATCTAGGCTAAAGACTAATTTACACAGTGCAATTTAATTGCCTTATTGATTTAATTAAGTTGAAGCAACAATAAAAGTTACATTGTCTAACATAATTTAGACGATGCAAGTCATTTGTTGAATCAATTTTATTGTATGCCACAGGCAATTAAATTGCACCGTGTAAAACAGTCTTAACAGTCATGATCTCTAAGACAAAAAAGAGCCAACACATTATTTTACAATCCCAGGATAAAACACTTGAAGATCGATTCGCTCAGTCTTTTAGTTTCCTCCAACCAACGCACTCGAATCTTTATTAAAAAGATATTAACGACACTTTCACCATACCTACCTCCTTTTCATGATAAAGATTGAAAGCCTCTTCATACAGTTTAAAGATGAGGAAGTAATAAAATCCTACCACAATATAGTCAAGAACAAAAGGTCAAGCTGTTTATAATGAATGAAAACTCACTCACACATAGACACTCGTCATGTATAGCGAATGCAAGAGCACTTACGACTGACTCTGATTTGTTTGAGATCCCACTGAAAGAAGCCCATCCGAATGTAGTTCAGTTCCTTCATCGTTCAAAAGTCAAAACATTTGTCAAATGCAATTTTTCGGAGGGAGCAAATACATATCAGCAGGGTAATTGCATAACAGACTATCAGTAGCAAACAGTTTCATTTTGACAGTTCAACAACTTTCATTGCGCTATTTACGTTGTTGAGCAGGCACATTTTACTAACAGACGGAACAATGGATTAGCAATTCAAAATTATTCAAATTGATAATATTAGTGTGTTACACGATTAGGGTGGAGGAGCAGGTAGGTACAATTATCGAACTGTATTTTCAATAATTCGGCCCTCAGGGCAGAGCGTTTCTTACTTCAGACAATCCATAAGTGATATAGAGTCTGCTTCTTTGTCTTAGCCACTTCCCATTATTTGGGGTCGGCTCTCCTCGTTCTTTTGCGCCAAGATAATCTGTCCTGGGTTGTCGAGATTTTTATTTGGGCACGCTCTAAGCCCTTGGCCACTGTGGACTACCAGGTGGTTAGTGGGCGTCCTCTACTTTTTACCTACCATAAGTGATATAGAGTATCAAATCAAAATTCATTTATTCAAATTATGTTGAGAATCAGCACCTTTTTAAAGTCAAAATTACAACATAAGACAGTCCCCCTAAAAGCCTGCTCTACGCCACTACCTAGTGCTTCCGCTAGGAAGAAGAGACGGTGGAACAACTTCCGAGCAGCACAGCTTGTAAACACCTAACTTTGTACAATACTACACACGTGAAGTAACTAACATTACAAAACACAGAACATTAAATGAACAATTTGATTTGTCGGTAACTTCGGCCGAATCTACGGAATTCAAGCTTATTAAGTAGATTACGCGTGTGTGTCTATTCTCGGACATTGTTAGAAGCAAACCTTCTATATTTGGCTTTGAGGAATCTACGCAGATAATTAATTTGATATTAATACAGGTGTTTGTCAACAGGTAAAATATGCCCCAAAAGTGAAAATGATCATCAAATCCGGTGCCAACGGGAAGATTCCAGAAGGAGATGACGTCGTTATAGGTAAGTTTATGTAGGATTTTTTTTTAATATATTATAAACTAGCGGTTGACCGCAATCCCACCAGATGGTAAGCAGTGATGCGATCGTTGATGGCAAAGCGCGCTAGTTTATTAAGAGCCTATTCACACTAACCTTGAAGACACTCAAATTGTAGTGTGACGGAAATACCGTCACCGGCAAATTGTTCCAGTCCCTTCGATGTACGCGGTATAAAAGAAGAAGCGAAACGCTTCGTTCGGACCGTAGTGGTATCAACAACGTAAGGGTGGAAAGTCGCCGTACGACGGGTCGTCCGATGGTGGAACGGAGATGGGGGAATTAAATTATGCAATTCCCTTGCACACCCGCCAGAATATATCCTATAGAAGACCGAAAGGCTGGCTACTCTACGCCTGTGCTCCAGGCTTTGGAGACGGCACGCCTCTCCACGGAATCCAAAGTAGCCAGGTGACATTTCGCAGCACCAGCCCAAATGTGGCACTTGAGAATTATCTCAAATATAGTTGACACGTGGCAGGACATCAGTGGTGCTCTAATGGTAAGGGCCTCGACTTAGGAGTTGAGGGTCGCAGTTACGAACCCAGAAAGGCGAATTACTCTGAGTACATTTTTTAATCACCACTGCTCTCATAACGGTGAAGGAAAACATCGAACCAAAAACTGGAAGACATGTGAAATCAACAACTCCTTGTGCCTCCACATAAACATACAAATTTCTAGTATATAAAAAGATGGTAATGGTAACAAATAATTTTTTTTTAAATATCGGCCTACAAGATTCGTCGGGTTGAAGCCCATATATTGCTGTAATACATTTTTTTGCGCGACAAATGCTCAATTTTGATCGGTGCTATTACCCCGATTGACATGATTAAGCCATAACGTAACACAGATTTTACATACGCATGGTATGTGTTCCAACCAGTGAGAACGTTATAGGTTGATTCATATTTGCTCACCTAAAAATTAGTATATTGGCAGATTTGCTATAAGTTGAAGTTTATTACATATCTATACTTACTAATACATAAAGCTGAAGAGTTTGTTTGTTTGTTTGAACGCGCTAATCTCAGGAACTACTGGTCCGATTTGAAAACTTCTTTTTGTGTTGGATAGCTCATTAATTCTGGAAGGCTATATACCATCACGCTGCGACCAATAGGATCGGAGCATAAATAAACCACGCGAACGAAGTCGCTGGCGGCCGCTAGTCGTTAATATTTATAAACGCGTTTCTGATACCTCGAACCATTTGAACACTGCGTTTGGTTACTAGTATAGACATGAATCTGTAAAAAAACATAAAATTAACTCATATTATATGCGGGCAAGCAGTGACGCAATAGTTGATGGTAAAGCGCGCTAGTTTATTAAGAGCTTATTCACTCTAGCCTTGAAGACACTCAAATTGTAGTCCGACGGAAAAATCGCTGGTGGAAAATTGTTCCAGTCCCTCGATGTACTCTGTATAAAAGAGGAGGCGAGACGCTTTGTCCCGATCGTAGTGATGTTAACAACGTAAGGGTGGAAACTCGCCGTACGACGGGTCAACCGAGGGTGGAAAGGAGATGGGGGAATTAAATCATGCAATAAAGGCTGGTTACTCTATGCCTGTGCTCCAATCAAAATCAAAATTAAAGCCATTAATTCAAATTAGGCTGAGAATCAGCATTTTTTGATCGTCAATATTACATAAGACAGTCACCCAAATCGTCCTCCTATCGACAGTTCCTAGTGCTTTCGCTGGGAAGAAGAAGTGGCGGAACAAACTCCCCAGCAGCACAACTGCCTGTTCATTTAAAAAAAAACACACGACTTTACACAATACTATGTATAGTGATAAACACAAGAAAATACAACAACAATTAAATTATTTACCATATGCCAGCTACCACGGCAAAATACCAGAAAAGCAAAACAAAAAAAAAATCACTGAAATGGAAATGCAAATAAGTAAAAACTTATTACCTAAATAAAAGCCAAAGGTATGAAGGGCGTGACAGCTCACATATTTATGCGTTGCAAAAAAGTAAATTATATGAACTCCTATAACGTGTCTGTAAGCTAATTCCGGAGAAAGAATACAAAACTTTCAAATTTATAAGAACTTTATTCCTTGTTTCTGGCTAATATGAAAAACCTAGATGTGCCAATATATTATTAGGTAAGTTATATAGTTAACAAGATATGTATGTTTATACAGAACCCTCTCCTATTTGAATTTTCGTCACTTGTTTGTCATATTAGAAAGCCATTAAAAGTACCTCATCAATTAATGTCAAAGAATACATTGTCCTCATTCTGTATATATACATATTTATAATTATACCTACGGACATATAAAATTATTCAAATGGGTACCTTATTACATAAATATTATAGATGAGAATTAAATACTATAGGCCATAACATCGGCTGCCGGTAGAAGTTACCACTCACCAGACAAAGTCTTGCCGCCAAGCGAATCATCGAGTTCCGCCATGATGTCTGGTGAAGCCATACGGAGGACGGATATGAGCAGTTGTGTTGTGTTGCGAAGTGTGCAGGGTACGATGCGCCAAATGTTGTTGTGCCGGGAGTGTGGTTGTGGAGGGTCTCCCAATCAATCTTCCTCTGGCACAGCATCGTTGTTCGTGTTGTGAGGTTTAACATTGCATCACCTCGCTCAACTGCTACCTTCCTTCCTAATCAGTCTTTTTTTTTTTAATAATTATAAAGTAGCACTTGACCGCAATCCCGCCTGATGGTAAGCATTGATGCGATCGTTGATGGTAAAGCGCGCTAGTTTATTAAGAGCCTATTCACTCAGAAAAACTGAGCGAATAGGAAGGAAGACGGTAGTTGAGCGAGGTGATGCAATGTTAAACCCAACAACACGACCAACGATGCTGCGCCAAAGGAAGATTGATCTGAAGACCCTCCACGACCAAATTCTCAACACAACAACATTAGGCGCATCGTACCCGGCACACATCGTAACACAACTGCTCAGACCCGTCCTCCGTACGGCTTCACCAGACATCATGCCGGAACACGACAAATCTATTGGCGGCAAGACTTTGTCTGGTGGGTGGTAACTTCTGCCGGCGGCCGATGTTATGGCCTACCACCGAGAAACTACTACTATCACTCAGTTTTTTGGAGTGAATAGGCTCGTAGTAAAGTAGCGCGCTTTACCATCAACGATTGCATTACTGCTTACGGCAGGCGGGATTGCGGTCAAGCACTGGTTTGTGAAAAAAAAAGTTCATAATTTTAATTAAAATTAGATCATATACATTGCAACCTTTTCCCATATTTCACTCGCCAATTAACGCATATTTTATTTTATTTCAACAGCCTGCAGAGCAGACGCAAACCCATCCAACCTCACGTACAAGTGGTTCTTGAACGAAAAACTTATTGAGGGGAATGCTACTGAATTGGTAAGTAACCTAATAAATTATATGAATACGAAAATATGAAGTCGAGCCTAGGGGAGCTTGTTAAGCTGTTGGACCTGGCTGTTATTTGTAGATATTTGACAGCGGTCAGCGTTAAAGATTATTTGATGACTGCCGCCCAGTCAAAAACGTGGCCTTTTAAGACTGATGCGTAAATATACTAGGCGATAATAAAGAAATGGATAAGTATCTAAATTACATAACTTATAATAAAATATAAATACTTCCGTTTGGTACCAGGCATAGAATATTACCAACCCGTAACCTGTCTAAATATTCCGTGTTTGAAGTAAATTGATGTATATTTGGTCACCATGCTTATAATCGTATCTAAACTGTCTATGGAGTATCTTAATTTGACAGGATTAAACTAAAATGTTATCTTCTATCCTTTTCTTAATGAAATAGAAAGAAAAAGATGCACATAACTTAAAATTTGTTTAATTTGTGAACAAGAGATTCGGCGCTAATAATGCATAGGTTTATTAATCACTAGCTGAGGCCCGCGGATTCACCCGTATAGGTTCCGATCCTTTGGGAATATTGGGATAAAATGTATCCTAAGTATTATTCCTGCTTATAAGCCATGTGTATGCCAAATTTCATCTAAATCCATACAGTCGTTTTTACATGAAAGAGTGACAAACTTCCATCCATACTCACAAACTTTCGCAATTATAAAATTGGCAACACTAAGAATGGTCATGGTACTAATTCAAGTTTAATTATAATGTTAGCAGGACTAAGCAATGGCCATGGTACTAATTCAAGAATGTATCTTATTTTAACAGAAAATATACAATATTACGAGGAAATACCACGATGCTATAATAAAATGCATTGTCTTCAATGATGTTGGAAACAGCGAAGAAATAGAAACTCTTGAAATTACATGTAAGTATAAATACATATATACAACAATCACACACTTACAATACATAAAAAGGAAACTATTACATAGGCTTTGTGATTTTGTTATTCTAGAATTTTACTTCCACAATTGTCAAGTTTAAATAATCTGTATTTCTCAAAAAAAGAACATAATACAGTTCACATACATGAGATTTAACTTCTAATGTAAAAATTATCGTCGTATATCGAAAGTACAACAATAACACATAATGTAAGAAATCAGTAACAAATAAAGCAAAAACAAAAGTGTAGGTAGTTACTTGATGCATTTGAAAACAAATAAATTAAGAAGTGTCTGGAAAATAACGATAAATTATATAAATAAGTTTTTGATTTTAAAGGAGACTTGATTCAATTACTGCTTTCCATCAAGCAGGATCTGGATCAAGCACTATTTCAAAAAATCAAAAACCAATTCTAAATCAAGTTCATACTTTTTAGATGCACCAACATTCAGAAACCTACCAAAAGATGTGGAAGCAGAAATAGGTACCTCTGTCACCCTCAGTTGTGACGTCGATGGTTACCCTCCACCTGAAATCAGATGGCTGCATCATGAAGAAGACCAAATGATTGTAAGTAGACATTTTCGTTTCATAAATTTCCATTACTATTAAAGCTTTTATTTTTAGGGTTTTAATATTAGAAATTATAACAAACACGTCACTTGCATTTACCCACCGTGTGGGTCCGAAAATTATGTAAAATGTCTCTTTGGCTATTATTATTATTATTATTCATATAATCTATTAAACTATAAAAATTAGGTATAGAAAACTTATTAAAGCTTATGCATATTTTAACAGAATAATTTTATTTCTTCAGCACAATAAATATTAAAAGCTACCCGTGGGCGAGCATAATTTAATTTTCCTGAAAGATATATTTATAGGTACTAATCTCCTACGAACCGATCTCCTTGATTCGACATTTCTTAGGATTTATTAATTGGATGCCTTGCGTCAGAACTTTCGAAATAACTGATAGCGTGGGCTTGTCTAGGTCTTTTAATATTCTCAGAATCATAAGTATTGTTTTGAAAAAAAAAAATATTGCCACGTTTATGAAATAGTTACAAGAGTACGGTTCCCGGGTGAGATAGGGAGTGTCTTTCTCATGGCACACAATTATTTATGCCATAGCTTTGCATCTTAATTTGTATCAAAATGGCAGAAGAAGGCAATAGAAATGGTCAATTTTTGTAAACCTTTGAAAGCGGACAGCATTGCAATATTTCCAAAAATACTTTTCTTTCTTTTAAAAATAAAGAAATGTCTTCAATAGGTATAATGACCCACCTTAAGGATTTAAGGTAGTTTTCCTCCTGCCAGGGTCATGGGTTGTCTGAAAGAGATACCTCTGGACCCTGGCGCACAGGCAAGTGAAGAAATACTGGTGGGTTATAGTCTGGCATGCCCTTCCGTTCTGCCTTTAGATCATTAGATGATTTCACATCCAGGAAAAAAAAAGGTAGATCCCTAAAGGACACGAATAATTTTATCTTGCTGTGTGAAAATGTGGGCGTAATATAACAAATAAAATCTAGCGTAATGTTAGGTTAATGATGACAAAAGATATAAAACTAAAAAAATAACACGAACCAACAAAATAATTCTCAATTAGAAGCGAATCGAATGGCCGAAATACCCCAATGAACACCGTGTAAAGTCTTTTGGTCATGAGTAATTATGTATCATTTATATACAAAAGTTTTGTGTGAAATCGATGACCAAGCGGTGTTGTGGACAATTTTGTACCAAAAACTACACCGTTAGCTCGTAGATTTTCGGTTATGCGGTATTTATGTTTCGACAGTTGTTAAAAACTGTCTAAAGCCATTGTCATGTCTTGCATATATTGTTTTCCATTTACTTTGTCTTGGTCTGTATCTGCTTCTTTACTATCGTTGTCATCCGGCAATGTATTAGGATGACATACAGGTGTCACGGCACTATTGGCATCTTGAATAGCTCTCTTAAGAATGTTCATCATCATCAACCTTTTATCGTCCCACGGCTGGGGCACAGGTCTCCTCTCATACAGAGAAGGATTGAGCGTAATCACCACGCTTGCTCAATGCGGGTTGGCGATTTCAGACTTATAAAGTCCAGGTTTCCTCAAGATGTTTTTCCTTCACCTTCAGTCATTGGTGTCCAAGATATACTTAGAAAGTACATATAACTTTAGAAAAGTAACATTGATACTTGCCTGTCCTGGAATCTTTTTAACCACTAGGCCACCACGACTTAAGAATGTTATAGCAAAGTAATTAGTGAAAACTGAACAAAATGCTTATTTCCTTTTAAAATGTTCACTTTGTTCACGTTTGAGAAAGTTTCAATGTTAATTTTTTTAGTCTCTCATAATTTTCACTTCACTAGTTATTTTAATATCAGGATTTTGCTAAAAACTAGTTAGCCACGCTCAAAGGCAAGGAAAAAGAATTACGTTACTAATTAAATATTTTTAACAGCCCAAGTATAACAGGTTTAGCCAGAACAATAAGCATACAATAAGTATTACTAATTCTTAGCATTCTGTCGATGTCAATAAATACATATAAATACAATATTATATTGATTCCGTCAAGCCATATTTGACCTAGCACTTGACCGCAACCCCGCCTGATGGTAAGCAGTGATGCGATCTTTGATGGTAAAGCGCGCTAGTGTATTAAGAGCCTATTCACTCTAGCCTTGAAGACACTAAAATTGTAGTGTGACGGAAACACCGCCGCCGGCAAATTGTTCCAGTCCCTCGATGTACGCGCTATAAAAGAAGAAGCGAAACGGTTCATCCGGATCGCAGTGGTGTCAACAATGTAAGGGTAGAAAGTCGCCGTACGACGGGTCGTCCGATGGTGGAACGAAGATGGGGGAATTAAACATGCAATTCCCTTGCACACTCGCCAGAATGCATCCTATAGAAGAACGAAAGGCTACTCTACGCCTGTGTTCCAGGCTTTGGAGATCGTTTCGAGTTAAATCTGGGTCGCCAATCAGCCTCTTCGTACGCCTCTCCACTGAATCCAAAGTAGCCAGGTGACATTTCGCAGTACTAGCGCACATGTGACTGTAGAAATCCACACACGAGTGGACCTGTGCTTTGTACAACATTAAAGGCTGCCCTGGTGTGAAGTCGCCCTTTGCGATGACGCCAAGTTTTCTGGCCTTGGACTCAATGAATTGTTCAAAGTTTAAGTTTGAGGAAATCTCAACTCCAAAAAGCTGAATGCGGTCGGTGCACTCCAAGGATACATTTACCCATTTTGTAGTGCTAGTTTCTTTATTGAATACAGTCAGGTGTTTTTTCAACTGAACATACATCTGTATTGGTGGTCACTTTGTTGACTCACTTCTTCTTCCCAGCAAAAGGGCAAAGGGCGCGTATTTTGGGGTCTGTCTTATGTATTCTTGAAGTACAAAAAGTACTCATATTCAGGCTGAATATGAGTACTTTTTGTTTGCGGCGCTAGAGTGCGCGTAAAAAAAACGCTCACGCAGGTAGGAAGAATAAGACGGATTGTGTAAGATGTCGAAAAGGGGATATAAAATCCTAGTGTTCCTGCGAAGGCGTATTGGGAGCCACTTGAGTTCCTTGTGAAGGTGAAGAACATGGTCATACTTACGACGACAGAAAACAAAGCGAATGCACAGGTTTTGCAAGCGCACAATAATTGTCTGAGTCAAAGAAACTTAATCTTCAAGGGCAGAAGACCATGAAGGCATTTCAGCGAATGAAAGGAGAAATATACCTTTCAACTGACCTCACTGACCTGAGCACGCCACGAAAGATTGGAGTCCATAACTACACCCAGATCTTTAGCAGTTTTAGTAAAGTCAAAGCGTACACCATCGAGATATAAAGGCAGGAGAGATGTAATATCGGCCATTGCGAACAAATCTGCTGCCTATGATCATAGCCTGGGATTTAGTTGCCCGCGTTGTCTGCAGTAGAATGTCGATACAGCTGCAAGTCATCTGCGTAGAGATGGAAACTGGAGGAGATTACTCTAGTAACAGAGTTTATGAAAATTGAAAAAAGAAGAGGAGAGAGAACACTACCCTGAGGAACACCCTCAGTGAGGTATCTTCTATGTGTTCGCGAATATCAGAATTAAATTGTTCTCGTTGAATTTCGGTCATAGAAATGTACTCATTTTTCTGTTCTGAAAATTCTGCCCACACTATAGCAAACTTATCTAAACTAAGTTCAAAAGTCAAACATTCTTAATGAAATTCACAGAGTTACCAATTTCATTACATTGTGTATTCTCCAAAAATATAAATATATTTTGTGTACAAAATCCGAAACTATGCCCCTACAATCTCATTACTTAGTTACATGCTAGTAAACAAAACATTGCCTTCGGTGTCATGGCCGCAGCTTTATTACGAACTTGTCATATCTCTCTGAGAATTTTGCTAACAAGGCATGAGATAGCCCTGTTCGTCTCAATTTAGGTCTTGTTGTCTCGTCTTGAATTTTAATATTCTTTTGTTTTAAGCAGTAAAGTGCTCCAACAACATAATATATTATGTATTAATGTTGACCTGCCGATCTATTAGGCCGCGTTTCCACTGACTCGGAGCAGAGTGGAGGGGAGCTTAACAATGCACGAATTGATTAATCACTATGGTCGAAATCTCCGCCCCGCTTCAGTGGAAAGAGCACGAGTGGAGTGGAGCAAAGCTGAGCAGATATTCATAATAAAAACACACCGAGGCGATGCGGTGCGGAGTACAACTAGCATTGGGGTACAGAGCGGAGGAAAGCGGGGCGGTGCGGAGCGGGGCGGTGCATTAGACGTGGTCGTTATTTCACGTAACTGGTTACAATAACCAGCGACGCGATGTATAATTGAATCCTTAGTTACGAGTTAAATTAAAAAGTAGTTATTTTTGCAAATGCGTTTTTTCATACACACGTTATGCCGTAGCGGGTAGCCGTATCGTGCATCACACCGGCACTGCGGCGGCGCGCGTCGCTGGATACTGTAACTAGTTACGTGAAATAAGGACCACGCCTAGTTTCGTTTCGTGTGTAACTGTATAGTTGGTGGTTATATTTATGTAAACAATCACAGTAGTTGAATCAAAATAACTAGCTACAAAAATAACTTGTTTTATAACAGGTTACGCCGATCAAGTAACTGGTTAAATTATGTTTCTTGAAAAAGGCGTTACGACCCACACCTACGGTGCATGGCTCGTACGCAGTGCCTCAGTTATCATCGTTGCGTCTTTAGGTGCATACGTGTCAAAACGGATGAGAAGTTCAAAAGTATGCTCCGTTCCGCTCCGCTCCATTCCACTCCACTCTGCTCTGCTTCAGTGGAAACACTGAATACTTTTCAACGCTCTTCATCGCTCCTCTCCGCCCAGCTCCACGTCAGTAGAAACATGGGTTATTCTGTTAAAGTCTCACGATGATAATCTTATCATCGTGAAATCGTCTATCTATTAGTTGGATAGCTCAATCCACACTCACTTCACCTAAGTTCTCATTGCGAGATGGTAACAGACTACGCACTGCACCAATGTCTTCAGAACTCCTATTGTAAAATGCCTTAACATTTGTAGTATACAGTATGTTAAGAAAACCTTGTCCGACCCATAAGGATAATAAAGGTTAGGTAAACACATGACCAAATATAATATAAAATTTTACGTAATCATCATAGTACCAATACAAATGAATTTTGAAATAATCTTTTTTCCCGCGAATTAATTCCAACATCCCCGAAATTTGGTAATTTTAAAAAAGTGACAACACCGGTATTATTATGAGCAAATAGCGATGCGACCACGTGCCGCGTGCCCTGCCGCCCGCCGCCCGCGGAAGGGTGCTTAACGCACATTTATTAAGTTACCTCTTTTTGCGAAATAATATTTATTTTTTTAGAGGGACTTTTTTTATGTTTAGCCCGGTTTTGTATCCATTAGTAGAATCAGTTATCGATACCTAACAACACCTTCACGGATCGGACAGGGTTTTCTTAACATACTGTATATAGATATATACTACAAATGTTATGGCATTTTAAAAAAGGAACTACGATACAGTAACCAACATATTTTTTTCTGTCTGCTTTTAGACAGCCTCAGAGCAAGTTAATCTTGTATTAATAACATAAATATTTTGTCCACAGAGAGTTGGAAGAACACCAAACTTGACACTAACATTGGACACTCACACTTCTGGCCGGTACCTTTGTAAAGCTAGCGTCGATGGATATCCTGAAATAGAGGCTGAAGCCTCAGTTTTTATTAAAGGTAAGTCAACTCTTAAACTAAGCAGCTTCGCCCTACTTTTCACTCCAAGATTCATAGAGAATGGATTGGCTGCTGTATCATCATAATCTTCATCATACTCTACTCGTCCACTGCTGGATATATGCCTCCTCCAAGGCACGCCAACAAGCTCGATCTTGAGCAGTTTCCCAAAGCAATATTTGTTTTTGGACATATTTGTTTTTTAACATTGGACACTCACACTTCTGGCCGGTACCTTTGTAAAGCTAGCGTCGATGGATATCCTGAAATAGAGGCTGAAGCCTCAGTTTTTATTAAAGGTAAGTCAACTCTTAAACTAAGCAGCTTCGGCCTACTTTTCACTCCAAGATTCATAGAGAATGTATTGGCTGCTGTACCATCATAAACATCATCAGCCTTTACTCGTCCACTGCTGGACATAGGCCTCCTCCATGACACGCCAACAAGCTCGATCCTGAGCAGTTTCACAAAGCAATATTTCAAATTAAGTATTTTTATTTCCAGCCCATTTTATTTCCCACTTGACAGTAATGATACTTTCCAAGACCCACGACTTTCTCGAAACCTAAAGAAAAAGCTTCTTTAAATGTATAGTTGTTTCACAAAGCAATATTTCAAATTAAGTATTTTTATTTCCAGCCCATTTTATTTCCCACTTGACAGTAATGATACTTTCCAAGACCCACGACTTTCTCGAAACCTAAAGAAGCTTTGCCTTCACAAATTGCAAACTTACCGAGAAAAAATATTTCATAATAGCTAATAATGAAACTAGAAGAATTGGATTCAAATTATAGATATACTATACATTCTACGTATAAACTTGACGTCATTATTTTTCCAATAACAGTACAGGATTCCTGATGAGGCCATTTGATTTTCCCACAAATGTATACCTAATTGTATGTTTCTATAGAAGCCTCATTTCTTGGTAGGCGCGAGTTGTAGGAAACGCTTTCTTTCATAAAAAATAAATGAATTCCACCCTTGGGTTCTTACTCTGAATAGCTCACACATTTCTAATGAAACACCCTACTATTTTCCTCTGTTGTAATTAATTATTTTTTTAAGCAATCATATATTATGTTAAGATCAAAGCCGGTTAGTGTAATTAGCTTTTGTGATTTCATTTGTAAGGTGCGTCTAAATATGGCTGGGTATTTATTTTATGGAAAAGGTGACGAAGAATATTCGTAAGTTTGTACTGAGTACATACAACCTACTCGCTTTTACCGAGAAGAGGCTTGTGCCCTAGGAGAAGGTAGATTATACGCTGATTATGATCGTAAACATACGATTAAATACAATAGTTGCGATTAAATACAATAGTTGCGATTAAATACAATAATTGCAATTAAATACAATAGTTGCGATTACCTACAATAGTTGCGATTAAATACAATAGTTGCGATTAAAATAATTAATATGATAAAAAGAAAATTTTGATCTGCTGTGAACAGTGTTCTGCGCACAGTAAACTACACTGCAACACTTTATTTTAAATATATTTGGTAAAAAATACAACATAGTGTAAAAAATATTCTAATCGATTCTGTTGCATTGCAGTTGCAGCGTGTTCTGAGTTGTGCTAATGAGTAAGTGACAAATGCTTTCACTGACTAGAGTTATTTTTTTTTTTTTTTTTTACAAAACGTTGGGAATAAGCCACACACTAGGAATTTCTCCTGTACCATGGATTCATTTAACAACATATAAAATCACATAGACAAACAACCAGACTCGGAACAACTAATTGTAGGCCATAAAAAGTTGAACCTTAATGTCTGTATTAAAATATTTATACACTATGAAACAAAAACCCTGTTCTTCCTTTCAAGGACAATTTTACCTACAAGCACATCATTAATGAAGTCATAATTAGAAAACAGTAATCATTGTCTAGTCGAGGGGTCACAATCAAATACCTTTTAAAACCGACAAATTCGATTTTTTTTTTAGAATTTCTGATTTTATAAGTTAAATAAATTAGCGGGAACGTTCTACTTATGTCTAGTTTCTTCGTGCAGAATCGCAGAGCTAAGAAATCAGTTACAGATGATAAATATTAATAATTAAACATTTATTTTAATTATTTTTGTTGAACAATTTTTATAAATTGCTTGCTTTATTACGTCCGTATGCCGATTTTTAAAACGTAGGTTGAAGTAACAACAGGGTTTTTGTTACATATTGTATATATTTATCGTTTTTTCTCCAGCGTAGTCAGATAGGAAATGTCAAATGGCAATATTGGGATATCTTATTTATAGATTAAACTCTAGAGTATTATTAAGCCCACATCTTTCTGTGACATGCTTGCCCTGAGGGTCAATTTCAGTAATTGTAAGAACTGTCTGAACCTTTTAACCTCGAAAGCACTAGTAGGTGGTGAAGGGTGGGCTTTTTGGAGTACTGTCTCATGTAATATAGACTTTTAAAAGCACATATTCTTAGTTCAATTTGAATCAATGACTTTTGATTTCGATTTTGTTACTTTCAAGGTTTTAAAATACCTTCTTCTTTTTTTGGATTACTCTACATTTTTATTATGAATATATTTAGAAGGTATTTAATTACAGAAATAAGCCTTTTACTTACATTATGATAATGTTAGGGAATTTAATTACCAAGAGTAAATAACTCTAAGGTACTATAATTATCTAATTAGTTAATAAGCACAGTAATTACGATTTTAGATAATAATTTACCATTCTCATATTCTAGCGTAATTTCAGTGTCTGAACGCCATATATTAATTCTTCTTTAGCATTAAATTCATTAAGTTTAAATAAAGGTAGGTATCAACTTCTATCTAATAGGATCCAATTATCTTCTAACAAAAACTGTTTATCACCAAACCCTATCTAATTAGAGTGAAATTCTAAAGAGAATATTAAATGATTCACGAGCCTAATTTTTCACTAAAACTGGTCGATTCTATCTCCGAATCTAATGAATAATTGAAATATAAAACGTTAATTAATCATTCTGCACTTATAGTTCATAAGTCATTATTAATTTTCTATATTTATTTCTTGTATTTAAAAAGGTACTGGTTTTAATAGGCTCGAAGTGAAAGAAAAAATGTCGGATTTGACGAAAATTGATAAATAAACTTTAATAAAAGAATAAAACCGTCGGTGTTTCCGTCACAATACAATTTGAGTGTCTTCAAGGCTAGAGTGAATAGGCTCTTAATAAACTAGCGCGCTTTACCATCAACGATCGCATCACTGCTTACCATCGGGCGGGATTGCGGTCAAGCGCTGGTTTATAATTAAAATATATATATATATATATATATATATATAAATAAAGGTGAACATCAATTAGATGGCTAAAGAAAAGTATTGAATTTGACGTAGGTATTATAAAAAAGTCTTTAGCAAAAGCTTTAGTTTCTGGTCTATAATTTATATAGTCTATGGCGCCGATTCTGCGTCTTTTTCTTTCTATTTCATTAAGAAAAGGACGGAAGATAAAATGTAAGTTTAGACCTGTCAAATTAGAGCACTCCTGACGTAAACTGAAGTATTTTTAGTCGCCATGTTTATAATCGCATCTAACCTGTCTATGGAATATCTTAATTTGACAGGATAAAACTAAAATTTTATCTTCTATCCTTTTCTTATCGAAATGGAAAGAAAAAGATGCACTTAATTTAAAATTAGTTTAATTTGTGAACAACAGAATCGGCGTTGCGGCGCTGTAACTTTTGGTACTGGAATGTTATTTATTGATTTATTTGTGTAATTGAAATTAAATGGAGATAACCGAAACATTGTTAGCATGCACGTTTACCATGTTATACTAATTATAAGGTTGAAAATTCGTTCATAGGAACGTCCTTATTTCTAGAATTAACAGCTAAAGGAGATGTTTCAGAAATGTATGGAGCCTGGGCCAGCACATTGTACACTTAATGCTAGGTCATCATCATCATCATCATCATTTCAGCCGAAAGACGTCCACTGCTGGACATAGGCCTCCCCCAAGGTTCTCCACGACGACCGGTCCTGCGCCTCCCGCATCCAGCGGTTTCCCGCGACCTTCACCAGGTCGTCGGTCCACCTTGTCGGGGGCCTACCCACGCTACGTCTTCCGGTGCGTGGTCGCCACTCGAGAACCCGTCGGCCCCATCGGGCATCGGTCCTACGGGCAATGTGTCCAGCCCACTGCCACTTTAGTGTTGCAATTCTTCGGGCTATGTCGGTTACTCTCGTTCTTCTGCGGATCTCCTCATTCCTGATTCGATCGCGCAGTGAAACCCCAAGCATAGCCCTCTCCATTGCCCTTTGAGTGACTTTGAGCCTTCTTATAAGGCCCATTGTTAGCGACCACGTCTCAATTCCATATGTCATCACTGGCAACACACACTGGTCGAAGACTTTTGTCTTGAGACACTGCGGTATTTCGGACGAGAAGATTTTTCGTAGCTTCCCGAAAGCAGCCCAGCCGAGTTGGATTCGACGATTGACCTCTTTCTCGAAGTTGGACCTCGAAGTTGGTTCTCGAAGTTGAATGCTAGGTATAGTTACGCTATAGTTGACTGTTTTTAATGTTAATTTCCTATATTTTGGCTTAGTTTTTATATAGATTCAATTTAATTCGGCCAAGGAGTGCAACACTACTACTAATAAATATGATGGTCAGCAATAAGCGAAATAAGATTTTGACAGTGACATTTGATTTACGTGTCATGTATCTAATCTAATATGTATATTATCTACCAAATGACTGCGAAAAAAAAACAAAACATGAATTCCGAACATTAAATAAACACAATCAACTCAAATCAGCACTCAACACGAACACAACGGGAAAATAGAACTGTCAGAGTCGCCAATCAAACGTCATAACCAGTGTCATGGTTACCTTAATAAAGGGTTATCTCACTAAAAAACGTTTCAAATAATTAATTATATGTACTTGTATTTTCATTCAAATTCATGATGTCTGGTGAAGCCGTACGGAGAACGGGTCTGAGCATTTGTGTTGCGATGTGTGCCGGGTACGATGCGCCTAATCTTGTTGTGTTGGGAGTTTGGTCGTGGAGAGTCTTCAGATCAATCTCCCTCTGGCGCAGCATCGTTGGTCGTGTTGTTGGGTTTAACATTGCATCACCTCGCTCAACTGCCGTCTTCCTTTCTATTCGCTCAGTTTTTCTGAGTGAATAGGCTCTTAATAAACTAGCGCGCTTTACCATCAACGATCGCATCACTTCTTACCATCAAGCGGGATTGCGGTCAAGTGCTAGTTTATAATTATAAAAAAAGTAATATTTTTATGAAAATGTTCATTTTTTTCCTTTTATCTATATAGCGTACATAGTGGTGGCCCAAAATGAAACATATCCTTTGTGAAGATAATTTTGCATTTGATAGTCAAAGTCTTGAAGAAGGCTGTTTAACATATGCTAGGACACTTAAAAGCCGTACTTAATGGTGGACGATGCGATACGATGAACTGGAATGAAGATACCAAAAATTTCACGAAGCCGTGGGCAAACGTAGTAACTTAGAATAGAAGGAATGCCGTTTTCATAAATGATTTTAAAACATTGCAAAAAGCCAATAAGTTTGAAAAGAGGAATTTCTTGTCGTCTCTTCTCGATAGAAAACGACCTTTTGGCACGGTGCCTAGATTCTGACCTTTCATAAGTGAGGTAGACAAAGTTAGCGATTCGTCGAATTTCGGCATGATGTCTGGTGAAGCCGTACAGAGGACGGGTCTGAGTAGTTGTGTTGCGATGTGTGCCGAGTATGAAGCGCCAAATGTTGTTGTGTCGGGAGTTTGGTCATGAAGGGTCTTCAGATCAACCTCCCTCTGGTGCAGCATCGTTGGTCGTATTTTTGGGCTTAATTAACATTGCATCACCTCGCTCAACTGCCGTCTTTCTTCCTATTCACTCAGTTTTTTTTTTTAGTGAATAGGTTCTTAATAAACTAGCTCGCTTTACCATCAACGCGAATTGCGATCAAGCACTAGTTGTTTGATGAGAAATAATTTTGATTTTCAGAATCCAATATTTTACGACCTTTATGACCT
The DNA here is from genome assembly GCA_037179545.1 of Sesamia inferens. Classification (NCBI taxonomy): domain Eukaryota; kingdom Metazoa; phylum Arthropoda; class Insecta; order Lepidoptera; family Noctuidae; genus Sesamia; species Sesamia inferens. Next base: position 10,435,576 of record CM073949.1, read on the forward strand.
CAAACTGTTAAAGGCGTATGCATAATGTTATCGTAGGTACGATAGAAAAGATAAAATACCATAATATATGTATTTTTTTTAAATGTGTTTCTTATTACGACATAACTATTTAAACAAATAATTATATTCTAAGTGTACCGCATACACAATGTTTTTTCAAATACAACCTTCTCTTGAAACCGAGTACCTTTAGTAAGGGCTTCACGATGTAACTGGGGTAGTCTACGAATATAGCTGCCTCAGAAAAGATGAATAAGTAGTTTCATACACCTCGCTCATCGTTTCCACAACGTCAGTCTCACTCTTTGTGTGTCGTTGCTGTCATGCAGATGAATATATGGTCTAACAAAAGGTCAGAGAATAGCTGGATTTGAAGTAATTTCAATTGTATTTAGGAAAATAGTAACATGTATTAATGCCTTCATCATCTATCTGCTTTGCTTTTTCCTACTACTTTTATTGTTAATTTATTGCAAAATAATTTTTATCTACTCTCATATCAAAAAATTAAAAATATAAAACTATAAAGGAGTTTATATTGACGTACTTTACCCATAGTATATCGAAAGAAAATTAAAAAATTAAATTATAACATTATTTCTCTAACTAAATAATGTTATAATATTTTTTTTTCATTATCGTACAGATTACAAACCATACACAGCAATATTTAATTTTTTATATGTGGCTGCGCGCGCTTTGGCGCGTGCGCGGTGATGCAGGGTGCAGAATTTTAGCGCCAAATACGTTTCTTTGCATTGCAAGTCGTTGTTGTGTTTCGCTGGACACATAATTGATTATTATTATTTCTTAAAATGTTAAGTGACAATGAAGAAAATTTGACGCCGCCCGATATTTTAGAGGCTGCGACAGCAGTCTGTCTTAATTTACTACCAATCAAGTCAAGAAAATTATACGATAAATGTTATCGAGATTTTTTAACATAGAAAAAATTAATAAAAGTGCTACTTCATATATTCAATACGGTGTATGAAACTGTACATAATTAGGTAGTACACACTCGTGCATAATATCCCTCATTATGTAACAGTTTCATAAACTACTATTTTATACTTTAGGGGCGTGTATACCAACACAATAAAAAAAAATATTGACAATCGGACTCTCCAGACCCGCGAAATTTACAAATTCCGAGTAGTTTTTGAACAGGCCTCGTATATGCCATATTATGCCTGAAACACAGGTTTAATAAACCTAGCTCGGGTATGTCGCTAATTTTACATGATTATCTGTATAATAATACGTTCTGTATGACCTTATATATATTTTTAGTCACACATAATACCTAGCTTTTATTTAGGCAATAAGATATGTATGTATTTCTATAAGAATATTTTTGTCGTTTTTATTTTACAATGTTGTGTAAGTTTTTGAATAAAGATTATTATTATTATTATTATTATTTCCTTTATTTATTTTACATACATATAGTTTACATTTTTAAATATTTATATAAATAAATAAAAAACATTTAAAAATATAAAAAATAGTAGCCCACCGGTATCGGGAACAGGGTCCAAGCTACCGGCGGTCAGGGCTCCAAAGAGAGGAACTTCCTAACGATGCGAGCCGTGTCCAGCAGTACCGCTTTCTGAATCAAGCCCTTGATCCAGCCGCCTAACGAGAGCCTCCTGAGGTGTTGGTTGAGGCTCTTGGCTATTAAGCCATTGGCTGTCACGACTATCGGTACAATGATTGCTGAATCCACCTCCCACATGTCGACAACCTCGTGAGCCAAGTCAAGATACTTGATCTGTTTATCTTTCTCAGCTTTCACAAGGTTCTCATCATGTGGGATGGTTATGTCAACAATCATTGCACGCCGCTCTGATCGATCCACCAGCACTATATCAGGCTTATTGGCAACAATAGTCCTGTCAGTGATGATGGATCGATCCCAGTACAATGTGATATGGCCATTTTCGAGAACTGGGTCGGGCATATACCTGTAGTACGGCACCTCCGATTCCACAAGGTTGTATTTGAGAGCAAGTTGCTGATGAATTATCCTGGCTACAAGGTTGTGTCTATGCAAGTACTCTCCGTTAGCTAGACGAGAACACCCGGAGATAATATGCCTTATTGATTCCCCCGGCCGGTGACATGCCCGACAGATGTCAACTGTGCCGTCTTTCACAATAAATCTCCGGTAATTGTTCGTCATCATAACTTCGTCCATAATTGCACATACAAAACCTTCGGTTTCCCCAAAGAGGTCACCGAATCGTAGCCAAGCCACGGACGCTTGGAAATCTACATCAGGCCCGTGTAGGGCTCTGAAAAAGCGTCCGTGAAGCTCCTTGTTCTTCCATACCTCCATGCGATCATTGGTGTCAAGCACTGCTGGTTTACGCCAGTTCTCTTTGGCCAAGGAGAGCGGAGTGAGGCCCTTGTCAACCGCGACCACATCTCGATGCATCCCCACGTCGGTTTCTAGAAAATATTCCCTGAGACTGCATACCTCGCGATTGTGGAGGGTCTTAGCGTTTAAAAAGCCACGACCTCCACATTTTCGCGGGATATACAGCCTCATAACCGATGATCGTGGGTGATGCAATCGATTTGCAGTCAGCAGCGTACGGACCCTCTGATCCAGGGCGTCAAGTTCGGTTTGAGTCCATTTGAGTATGCCGAAAGAGTACATCAATACCGGCATGACCCAACCGTTGAAAGCGCGCACCTTGTTTCCGCCTGATAGAAGACTATTAAGTACTTTTTTCAGGCGGCCAAAGAAGCGCTCCTTCAACGATTGCTTCATGTCAGTAACATTGATACCCAACGCTTCCGACATACCCAAATACTTATAGGTTTCGGATGCGGAGAGGGCTCTAAGGTTTATGGAACCAGTGAGTTGGGTTCCCATGGATTCCATAATCTCTCCTCGCTGTACATGCATGACCGCACATTTGTCCACACCGAATTCCATCCTGACGGCGCTACTGAAAGTTTCAGTAATTTTCAGTAGCTCCCTCAGTTGCAAATCGTTGGGGGCAAATAGTTTTAGGTCATCCATGTAGAGGAGGTGCGATATAACCTGACCACCTCTCCTCAGCCTATAGCCGAGACCTGAATCCTCCAGCAATGTGCTTAGAGGATTCAAGGCTAAGCAAAACCAAAGTGGACTCAAACTATCGCCCTGAAATATACCTCGCTCGATCCTTATCGGTTCGCTATTCCTCTGAATATTTCGACATCCTGGATAGTGAAGGACAGTTCTCCATTGCGCCATACATGTCATCAGGAAGGTGCGCAGAGTTGCATCTACTTTATACAACTCTAGCACCCGCATGAGCCATGTATGTGGCACCGAGTCAAAGGCCTTCTTATAATCTATCCAACATGTCGACAGATCCTTTCGGGAACGACGAACCTGTTGGCTAATGGCCACATCAATGAGGAGTAGCTCCTTAGTACCGCGGGACCCGCTCTTACATCCATTTTGAGAGGCAGACATGATGGAGTTGCTGTCAATATGCGTGTTAATTTTAGATTTCAAAATAGATGTAAGAACTTTATAGACCGTCGGTAAACACGTGATCGGCCTATAATTTTTCGGTTCCGCGGTGCTACCTGATTTATGGAGCAGGTGGGTTATTCCAGTTGTTAGAAACTGGGGTAGCGTACCAGACTCTAAGGCGGTCTGGAATTGAGATGCCAAGCGAGCGTGCGACCCGGAGAACCATTTAATCCAAAAGCTGTGCAGCCCATCCGGCCCTGGAGACTTCCAATTAGGCAACGGACGGACTGCACGAGCTACATCTTGGGGGCAGATGGTAATGGCCCCCATTTCTGGTACTGGATCGCAGGCTCGCTCAACAACCCGAGTCCAATTACCTTCGGTGTGACTGACAGGCACCGACCAGATATTGCGCCAGAATGAATACGTGGCATTATCATCTGGTAGGCACGTGTCAGCAACACCTTGGTCTGATCGCTCCCAAGCTCTATAGACCCGCCTTTCATCGCTTTGGAAATTGCGATTCTGAGAATACCGCTCCACTCTTCGCTTGTACCGACGAATACGGTTTGCCCATGCATATAATTTCTGCTTAAAAAAGTCGATGCGCTCTGTGACGCGGAACAAATAGTCTCGGGTACTAATATCAGTCCCCGAGAACGCCCGCCTCACAAAGCGCATCACTCTAGGGCGTGTATTGCCTTCCCTGAAACTAGTTAGCTTGCCAATGAGTGCTCTAGTCTCTCCGATACGACGCTCAATCCTGCACTGCCAAGCTGGTACAGCTGATTTTGGTCGTGTGGCTCTGTCATTGTCTGGGAATTTGACTTGAGCCACACGACATATCGCAACAGCTCCGCAGTACAAGATTGAATGTGTATCAGTCAGATCTTTGCTGTCCTTTAAATAATAGGACAGCTGAGAGTCTAGAGCACACACCAGCGCCTTGTTTTTTTTATGCATGGGCAATCGAGGTAAACGTGGTCTAAGTTCAGGCGGAGTAGAGCGGTACTCACAGAAAGCATCCTCCAAAGCGCTCCTCAATTTTTCATTGCACTGGGGACTCACGGAATTAGCCCTATCATCATCCTCTTCATCAACGTGGTTGGGTCGCGGTGAAACACTGTTAAGTTGTACCGCGACCAATGACGAAGCAGGCGTAACATGACTATTCCGTGACTCGAGGCGTAGGCGATCAAGCACTACATCATCCAGCATATGGTTACGCTGGATGACCCGCACCTGATCCGACAGTCGTTGCGCCGACACGTTGACAGCTGGCTCAAGCACCTGAAACAGAGAGAGCATTCGAACACGGTACGCGGTCAGGTTGTTTCCTCCCTCTGTAGCCCCATAGTATGAGCGCATGACGTTTTCGTTGATGGCTTGTGTCCATCTCATGCGCTGCACACTTCCGCCGGGAGCTGGGACCCTGTCAGAAGCCGATGGGCCTCGAGGTCCTAAGCGGTCCGGCGGCCGGCGTCCTCCCCGTCGGCGAGCAGGTGGTGGCGTCGTCGGCGGAGAGAAGTACTCGTCGCTCGAGCTCGACGCAACTGCCGCGGCCGGGGTCGTCACAGCGCTTACATTGGCGCTGGGGACCGGCGGCGGCGAGGCGGAGCTGAGCAACGAGTCCGGAGATGGTGGGCGTGCAAGTTGTCTCGCGGCAGATCTTGTCAACATTATTTCGAATATATCATTATTTTATTTTCATTCCTGTAGTTTTATTTACGGTGACACCTGTCATGTCAGTTGCGGTTGAATTTCTTCATTTAATTATTTATTGTTTAATCCGTTAGTTGAAAAAGTATGAATATTCTATTGATTCCTTTGATTTTTCTTTCCTTTGAATATCTTGTGTATAATAATTATTGTAAAATATAATGAAATCCAAAAAATACTAGTTGAATTAGTTGACGTACGTGTTGCCGTTTTTATTATTATTATTATATTATTATTTCTCTGATATAGTCCAACAGAAGAACACTCTCGTTTTATGCGATTGTTTATGCATACATCAATTATTCTTTTGAATGAATAAACACCACGGTATCAAATAACCTGCTTCTTGTACTTAATTAGTAAACACGGCTAAAGAAAAACGGAATGACTAATCTCACTAAAACGTGAACATTAATTAAGTTCATGTTATAAATACTTAATGAGCGACCTCCATTAAAGTAATGCCACATTACAAGTAAATAAAGCGATTCATAATAACAAGTTTTGGGCCAAATAACTGACGATTCAAAGATTAACAATGCTAGGTAAACAAAAGCGAACATTGTGAAGTATACAGCTCGATCCTTCGGGTGTTTTTTTTTTTTTTTTGGGATGCGAAATCATCAAATGAACTCTTCCGCTGAGCGGAGCGGAAGGGCGTGTCAGAATTTTACTGACTAAAACCCACCCGTGTTTCTTCACTTGCCTGTGCGTTTAAACTCACTCGCACAAAGGTATACAGGCGGACTTAATCTCTTAGGTTTTCTCTACCAGTCAACCCAAGGTAGTGAAGGGATTAAATAGTAGATGCTTTGGTTGAAATGAACAATGATATACAGAAAAAGGTTAAAGTTTAAATCTACGAGGTTGTCGTCTTGCCATTGGATGCCTCAATAAATTAAGGCCTCCAGCCAGGGCTTATAAAACTTATAAAATTAACTGACTACACCCTAAGGCCGCGTAACCACTGACGCTGGGCGGAGAGGAGCGGTGAAGAGCGGTGATGAGTGGTCAGTGTTAGCGAAGCCGAGTGGAGTGGAATGGAGCGGAGCGGAGCGCAGCATACTTTTGAGATTCTCATCGCTTTTGATACGTATGCACCTAATGACGTCACTGCGCGCGCGTCACGCCTCGCTTCGCTCCGCACCGGCCCGCGGTCCTCCGCACAGCACCGCCTCGCTGTCCTCTGCTCTGCACACCAATGCTCGTTGTCCTCAGCATCGAAACGCCTCGCTGTATTTTTATTATGAATATCTGCTCAGCTCTGCTCCATCCCGCTCGTGCTGTTTTCATTGAAGCGAAGCGGAGATTTCGAGCAAAGTCATTAGTTAATTCGTGCACCGCTAAGCTCCTCTCCGTCCCGCTCCGCCTCAGTGGAAACACGGCGTAAAAGCACCCTATCAGGGATGGACCTCAGCTTAGGGCGTTGCTGGGAGAGTGATCGAAGTCGCAGTAATACATAGTTTATGTTTTATTTTTAAACTGTGGTACGAGTGAAAGTTGAAAGACATGACAAATTATTTACTCATGTACAGTGTCGACCAAAAGTCCATAGGCAATCTCACAAAGCCAAAGCTGAGCGTTTAATTTGACTTACGTCCTTCTAGTTTAAAGGTCAGAGATTATACGAACAAGGGTGTAAGTAACTGGGTTGTGAAAGTCAGATAGAGAGTGCATCTCTGGAAAATAAGGTTTTATACGAATATTTTTTTTTTTAATAATTATAAACTAGCGTTTGATCGCAATCCGGCCTGATGGTAAGTAAGGCCCATGCCGCAAAAAAAAAATATACGCGGAAAAAACTGAATTGGCAGTAAAAAAAGGAAAGCTAAAAAAGAATTCTTGCCAAGCAAGAAGCGTTAGACGGCAATATATATAAAAAAAAGTAGTGATGCGATCGTTGATGGTAAAGCGCGCTAGTTTATTAAGACCCTATTCACTCAGAAAAACTGAGCGAATAGGAAGGAAGACGGCAGTTGAGCGAGGTGATGCAATGTTAAACCCAATAACACGATCAACGATGCTGTGCCAAAGGGAGATTGATCTGAAGACCCCCTACGACTAAACTCCCAACACCATAACATTTGGCGCATCGTACCAGGCGCACATCGCAACACAACTGGTCAGATCCGTCCTCTGTACGGCTTCACCAAACATCATGCCGGAACACGACAAATCGCTTGGCGACAAGGCTTTGTGTCTAGTGGGTGGTAACTTCTGCCGGCGGCCGATGTTTAACTGCATACAGTCGAGCTGGGACCCTAGTTTGCTATTCTTATAAATTTATCATTCCAACACGATTCCATTTTCTCTTCATTATCATTGTGCTTTAAAGTTTGTAATTTGCTAAATTCTTAATGATCGATCAATTATGTCGTTCGTCTGGTGATAGAATGATATTGCCATTATTATAAAACCCGAAATTAATAGAAACGATTTTCTAAAAACTAATACTCAATTTGAACATTTCATGGAGATGACACATAAGATCGAGGGGAGTGTCGGTGATTGACCACTGGAAAGTCATAATGACGGCATTTTGTTAATAGAATACGAAATTTTTCAAAATCGATCATTATGCGATCACTGATCGAAGTTTCTGACACTATTGCAATAACAGGGGCCCTGGATGTCGACTTTGACATATTTGAGAAAATGCTAGGATGATGCCAAACTTTTGTTACCCAAAATTCGCTGTCACGATCCCCCAATGCGAAAGGCCCTTAAACTAAAACAGTTTGTAATATTAATCACAGGTGAAATTAGAGACAGTCTAACTGGGTTATTAACAAAGAGGTTGATTCCTAATCCTGAAACAGTTGCTAAGTACTTCTATTCAAACTAAACTTGCTATGAATAATGATGCTTGGTAGTTACATTGCGTATGTAAATACCCGAACCTAGAATAAATAACACAGGTGATATATATTCAGTGTATGTATGTATTAATAATACTACACGACTACTTGGATGACCTTATTTGATTAAATGTTTTGACATTTGATAATGTAATCAAGATAATATTGTAATGTGGAAATAATTTCAATAACGGTTACTTTTCAAGGCCTGATGGCATATCATTTCAATTTTTCGATTACTTCTTTTTATAGTTCTAAACTAGTGCCTGACCGCAATCAGCCTGATGGTCATCAGTGATGCAATCGTTGATGGTAAAGCGCGTTAGTTTATTAAGAGCCTATTTACTAAAAAAAAAAACTAAGTAAATAGGGAGGAAGATGGCAGTTGAGAGAGGTGATGTAATGTTAAACCCAACAGCACGACCAACGATGCTGCGCCAAAGGGAGATTGATCTGAAGACCCTCCACGACCAAACTCCCAACACAACAACATTAGGCGCATCGTACCCGGCACACATCGCAACACAACTGCTCAGACCCGTCATATAAAGAGTATACAGGACTTTCCGTCCGATTACAATTGAAGTGTCTTCTGGCTAGAGTGAATAGGCTCTTAATAAATGAAATGAAATGAAATGAAATCGTTTATAAAGCAAGTAGGATCACTGGTCACTTTTACACCTCATTTTTTTTTAAACTAGTTGAAGCCGGCATTTCCTAACTGACTACCTCTGAGAAGAAATAGCTGAAACAAACTCAGGGATCATCATCTTTTTTCAAGTCCAGACATTAAAAATGAAAATGTTTACAATAATTTATGTTATAATTACGCATATTGCTTAATAACAATGCTTAACAGAGTGAGCAGCTCAGTCCCAAGTTTTTTTGTCTTCTAAATAATCTGAGATTTTATAATACCCCTTATTGCAAAGTTTGGCTTTTATATAGTCTTGATATCGTTTAATGTGTAAGTTTCGAATGTCCATGGGAAGCTTGTTGTAATAGTGTATACATTGACCCATGAACGAGTTGCCTACTCTGTGGAGACGAGTGTGATGTACAGCAAGCGATACTACCTAATAAACTAAACTAATGCGCTTTACGATCAATAATTGCCATCACTTCTCACCATCAGGCGGGAATAATCGTTATTAAAAAAAATATTATTCCAGTAAGACAGAAAGTGATGCTTAAGAAAATGTCTTTTAACAGCGCCTTCCTTCCTTCCTTCCTTCTTTCAACACTCACCTCTGGTAATGATAAGCGTAAAGATCTCAACACAGACCGTATTTAGAAACTATAGTCATCACAAATGGAATAGCAAGAACTTACGGTCATTAAACTGATCATTACGCCCACACGCGTCGTTTATGACATGTATATGACCGCATATGTTATGGGCACAATTTGTAATTAATGTCTTTGCTTCTAAATAATGTTGCTCTAGAAATCTTGATTAAGTTGTCAAGAAATATAGAATTAGTATTTTGAATAAATTATAAAATAAATAACTTTCAATTTAAATCACTCGCTTTGTTTGATTTTAATGTTAGCATTTATTTACGTTCTACTTCCCATGATATTATGAACATGACAGTTTGAAACTATTGAAAGGTTACCACTCACTAGAAAAAGTCTTGCCGCTTAGCGATACGTCGTGTTCCGGCATGATGTCTGGTGAAGCCGTACGGAAGGGTCTAAGCAGTTGTGTTGCAATGTGTACCTGGTACGATGCGCCATATGTTGTTGTGTCGGAAGTTTGGTTCAGGAGGGTCTCCAGATCATTTTCCGTTTGGCGCAGCAATGTTGGTCGTGTTGTTGGGTTTTACATTGCATCACCTCGCTCAACTGCCGTCTTCTTTCTTATGATAGCAGTTTAGTTATGGAGTACAGTTGGCAGTCTTCGTATACGGTTCCCATAAAATATCGAAACCCATTTCTCAAATATGATTTGATACATAAAGAAAACCCTGTCCGACCCATAAGGATAATAAAGGTTAGGTAAACACTTGACCAAATATAATGTAAAATTTTACGTAATCATCATAGAAACAATACTAATAAATTTTGAAATAATCTTTTTTCCCGCGAATTAATTCCAATTTCCGCGAAATTTGGTAATTTTAAAAAAAGGGACAACACCGGTATTATTATGAGCGAATAGCGATGCGACCACGTGCCGCGTGCCCTGCCTCGCGCCGCCCCTGGAAGGGTTGCTTACCGCACACGTATTAAGTTACCTCTTTTTGCTAAATAATATTTATTTTTTTAGGGGGATTTTTTTTAGTTTAGTCCTGCTTTATATCCATTAGTATATTGTATAATATAATATGGTGATCATGTCCAGTAGCCATGGCTTTTATACTAACTTAATCTTTCTTTTCAGGACCTCCAAAGATAATATCAAATCAGACACAGTTTGGAAATCAAGGAGACACAGTGAACATAGAATGTGCAGCATTTGCAGTACCCAGGATAGACAATATCATATGGACGTTTGATGGAGTAGAAATCGATGCAATACATGACCAGGTATCAAATTTAATCCTGCTTTATATGTGTGTCATTATATCCTGCTGCCCTACTTAATATTATAAAAGGGAATATTGATATCTTGTCAAAAAAAACGTAACGCACGTGGCGCGTAAAATAACATTAATAAAGATTAAAACTTAGCGTCCCCAATAGGGGGACAGTCCACGACTAAATACATCACCAAATTTAAAACTAAACTAACCTAAAGATACAGCCTGTATGTCCCAACAATTGAGGGGTGGGGAGGCTAGGTTGAGTCTAGGGGGAGGGGGGAGGGGCAGGTGAGGGGTTTTGTCTAAGTGTTGGGAGGATCCTGTCCACCTGGGGTCACAACATGAGGGGAGAGTGGGAGGGGACAAGACACTGGAATCTCGGAATGTATGTGCTATATGGGTATTGGGGGTCAGGTACTATGGGGTCAAAATGGGGGTCTAGGGTTCCTATCTGAATATAGGTTCCGGCTGGGTAGGGGGTTAGTGAGGGGAGGGGGGGGGGGGGGGGGGGAATTTTGTCAGAATTTTGAAATTCACAGCCGTTTCCGAGATATCCGGGATTTTAGGTAGGGATAAGGGGAAGGACTTCGAGGTGGGTAAATATAGTAAAAAATTTAATAAAAAGATGGCGCGTAACCGAAAAATGTGACGGTAAATTTTTTTCCAACGCCGATAAAGAAGTTTCACTTCAAAAACAAAAAAAAAACTAGTAATAGTCAATAATAGCGTTAAACACACACACACACGGCGTCTCACATACCCTACTTCTTTTTTTTCGGGATGGGCTATCATCAAATGACCTCTCCCGGTCTGGGCGAAGCGGAAGTACGTGTCAGACTTTTACTGACTATAACCCACCCGTGTTTCTTTACTTGCCCGTGCGCCAAGCCCACGGTTTCTTTTTTTACCAACCCGCAACCCTGACCCAGCATATATTACTTCTGGGGACTTAATAAAGCTACTTTTTTCAACAATTTTCGATTTTGACAAACTGATTGAATTAAGAAAATTATATCTTATTATATTCAAAATAACTGGCGATATTATAAATTATATTATTTATAAAATTGCTCGTTGCTGTAATGACAAAAATTGTCGCTCATTATTAAAGATCTCTCTCGACTCGTTATAAAATATAAGTACGTCAATTTCAATTTGCAACAGGAAAATATCATTTTACCGTCATGATTTTGATTTTGAATAAAAAAATATTTTTAATAAATAATTTTAAAAAAATGTGTATTCTGTCTTTCACACAGGTAAGTCTTTCACACACGGATGGGTTTTAAATAGTAAAGTCTGATACGCCCTTCCGCTCCGCCAAGAGCTGGACAGGTCATCTGATGAAATCCGCCCGCACACCTTTTGTTTTTTAAATGTCACACCATCATGGAGTAGCTGCCGTTTGGCCTTTTCTGTTTCAATTTGTTATATGAATTTTATAATGAAAAATTACATTCAAAGCACAGTGAATACTTTATTCTTCACACATTTTCCTAATTTCAATTTGGAATTATGTTCTTTAAAATTTAAACTTTCAATGATACCAAAACCAGCCAGATACTAATAGCATAGGTAGCCAAAGAGGTTTTATTACAAGTTCACACATAATACGAAAAGATTTTTTCTTCAACCTAATATATTCATAATCGTATTTATAATGTGTACTGCCATCGAGATAAGTACCCTCATTGTGTAATATACTAGACATCATAATCTAAATTATTTTGAAAGACGTTGCTAGATCATTGAATTATAAATAATTATATTTAAAAAAAATAGTTTGTCCAACAAAGTGAATCTGTCTCCTAAAATACAGAAATACCTAGTTTAGGAGACAAGGTGACGTGATGTTTATGGATTCGTGTAGATATTTCTTCATATTTTATTGTACATCTGCTCTTATGTATGAATCATGTGTATTGCCATAATAAAGACTATTATTATTATTAATAACGCAATGAATGTTACAGCACTCTCAAAATGTAAGCCGTTGTAGATTGATAGTGACCCAAATAAAATAAATATTATGAATTTTAGAAAAAAAATATAAGCAATAAACTTTTCCCAATGTCCTTTATTTGCTGTGCAAATTTGGTCAACTTATTTGTTTTACCTGGTTTTGTCCACCACGGTAGGGCAAACACCTCGCCCTTTCTTAACCACACACATTTAGCCTCGGCAATTGTGCTCCAGTCTTATCGATAAGAGTCAATCACCATCAATTACTAATAAACCTTTTCTATTCAGGACTATGCGTTCCTTGAGGAACTCCAATCGGGTGGTGTCGTGAACTCTACACTCATCATTCGAGAGAGCCAGTCCAAACACTTCGGGGTCTACAAATGCAACGTCTCGAATGACTATGGAAGCGATACCATGGAAATTATATTACGGCCTAACAGTAAGTGTATCATTTTTAAAATATGTTATAGAATATAGCTTAACTTAGATGTCTCAGACATGTAAGTTGTGTCTTAGACATATATTTCTGCATCGTTCTCACACGGTTGATTTCAACATGAATGATGTAATCAAATATTTGTATCAATAGCTTGATAATTTATAAGAGTGTCCATGGAGTGTCTTGCCCGTTCTTCTTCATAGGTATCTACCCTTTGGAATGGGCGACTAGCTTCACCTTACTGACTGACCGACCTTCTGACAATTCAAAAGTGCCTGTAACTGGTTTATTTGACATAAATGCTTTGATTTTTTTTTTGGCTTTATTGATTTTTGATTGTTTATGTCGTGCTGACGTCACGCAAACTCCTGCATCCTGCAAGCAGGGTTTACTGTGCAATTAGCATATAAACAAATTTCCAATGTCAATCGTTGGGCTATTGCCAGCGAGACACAACAATCGCTTGGTTGAAGAATTCTCCTTTTTCCATTGAAGATGAGCGAAGTTTGCACACTGTCCCTCATACCTCTACAAGCCATTTAATATAGGGGTTAATTTTTATTATATGATACTTTGAAGTTATCTATTTGTTGTATAAAAAGCCCTTGACATGCTGTGCTGTCAGTAGGCTCTGGGTTTTATGGGCTAATTATGAAAGTATTTTCAAATCTGTTAAAATTCCATAATTTTCTATCATTCTGTAAAAAATTCTATTTTTTGTGGTTCCAGGTTTAGACTAATATTAACATCTAATGTTACCACGTTTCCAATTTCAGTCTTCTTTTTCTTAATAATATCATTTTTTATTACATACTTACCTTATACTAAAAAGAAAGTAATATTAGGAAGTGAAGAAAAAATCTTGTTTCTATTTTGGTCTTAAAAGATGATGAGGGTCGTCATTACTACCATTGTTTTTTATTAAGTATTTTATGTTAGCTACTTTACGAGTTTCGGGTTTACGACTGTACGTCAAGGAAATTGAAAGAAAAGGATCATCTACAGTTTGATGGGCTTTAAATACATGTAATTTGCTTAAAAAATTAACTTTATTTTCTTTATAAAGAAGTATTTCTGATAGGACTTGATAAAAGTTGGAAAGTATCTTTATATGTCTTGTTTTCTCTTTATTTTATCCGTATCAGCTATCTTAACGGTCGATTTAAGAGAATAGACAACAAAACGATTTTAACTTGATTAATCTACCGTGTTGTGTTAAGATTGAAAAAAAAGATAAGTTTAATGCTATCTTTAGAAACGATGATGAAATATTTTCATGTCTAAATCTATCTTTATTAAGGGCCGTGCCTAATAGCAACTTTTGTTTTAGCAACTTTCACATAAAATGTATGGAAGTTCTATCTTTGTTGTGTCTTGCGTCACATGCAAATCCGTAGACCTGATGTTGGAGACAAGATAATTAGTTGCTGAGATAAAACTTACTCCTGAACACCCGGTTTTAACTGTCTAATAAGTCTTTTGTCTTTAAAGTGTCTACTTTAGTTGATGTCGGGTATATAAGATGACAGAGATATCAACGCATAATAGGCATATCTGTTTCCACAGAGTTCTATACATTTTGCACTTTTTTTTATAACTAACGTAAAACTTCTACTCCAGAGAGTCTAGAAGATCATTTGCTCAATTCATATTTCGATAGCGCCGATTTGCAAATCCGCTAACTCCACATTTAGCCAAAGAATATTTTTTTATGTTTAACTCCTAAAAAAACGATAGAATTTTAAGTATAAAGGAGTAAATATTATCAAAAATACTAGCTTGCGATATTATTGAACTACGGTATTTTAGACTTTTCCTTAAGTGATGTATAAAAATATACAGTTTTATGAATCTCCTGAAAAAATGCTTATATGGAGTTAGCGGGTCTGCCAATTAAGGCAACGATTTAGTCTGTTATCGTTATCCCTGCCCCACCATGTAAAGAAGTGATTATTCAGATGATTGAACTAAATCAAAATAGTAAATAACTCTCAATCTTCCATACGAAATTTCGTTAAAAGCTCTCGTCCCATCGGTCGCAAGGACATCACTATTATTCTCTTGGCTGACAGAACCGCTATTACAGTTTCAATGGCCGTGCATTATCGTAAATGTATCGCCATTTTGACTTTATAACCCTCTATAACTATAGCTCATCCGTCTTCGATCTCTACGAAATTCTTTTATATTTTTCTGAAAATGTTCACAGTAGATTGGTTCCAGCCTTTTTTACTTGGTCAGTTTCGATCGAGAGTCTTAGAAATAAATTTTGTTTAAAACTGAAAAGAATATATTGTACCTAAATAGATGCTGGATTTTTAGAGTTTATTTGTATAAATTTAGGTGATCCAATCTTTATAAAATTTGGAGATATATTTCACATTCAAAATTAATGACTAGAATAACTTATTTGTCTCATTTCGTAGAAATATAAGTTTAAAGTGCTGTGTGACTTTTAGCTCTTGAATGCAGGCGTTAGAAAATCATTGTATTTACAACATGCCAAATAATTCGCATACTGTCCAATGTGCTTAGAACTTTAAACATAAACCAGTTTTTCCAAAACAGAATCTGACTTTTTTCCAGTACTAACCTTTGAGTCAATATTTGTATTTCGAACTTTATTCAGATTTATGCAAAGTTCTTAATACGAATACGACAAGTTAGTATTGAACTAATCTATCATTTTTAAAAAGCACTGAATTTCATAATTCAGTAACTATTTAGATGCTTTGAACGTGATCTAAACAATTTTGTAACGAGGGAGAAAGTCTGTGCTGTCTCACTGCAAGAAGAATAAGTCACTATTATCTTAAACCACTGACTCAACACACTGTTTAAAGCTGGCAAAGACCAGTCCTTGATGAAGGGGTCCAGCACGCCATCTCAATCTAAGTTTGCCATGATGTCGTTTAGCTTTAAGAGGGACCCCTACTCCCATGTTAGTGAAGTAGCTTTCCAAGTTACATTCGTTATCGTTTAAAAGGCATAAATTATTGTATTCTACATGCAGTCTGTTATAATCTGTTCCATTGTACGTACAGGCCAATTTGATTTTTTTTTACTGGTCATTGAAGTCTCATTGAAGTCTTTACTATAGTCTGCCCTACTCACCTCATTCGGCTCCAAAATGTCAAAGACAAATCTTTATTGCTGAATCTTGTTCGTCCTGCCATCTCCATTTGGGCCTGCTGCGATATAATTTGCTTTTAATTTCGTTAGATATAACAAACTTTTTTGTTCCAGAAACATTCCCACTACTCTTAATCCTGTTCGGAGTCACATCAGGTACAATAATGGTAGGAGCTGTAATAATGCTTGTAATAGTGTGTCAAAGAAAGCAAAGGAAGAGCAAACAGACACAAGTGGCTGAGAAACCAGATGTGACTGTTACAGCAGAAGAATTGTATAAAGAGAATGATAGGAATTCAAATATAAGTGATCTAAAACTTGAATTGAGGCAGGCGAATGGTAGCTGTGAAATTGTAAGTATACATTTTGCTGTATATAAACGTGTAAATGTTGATTAAGTTGTATCTTAAACCTAGATAGCGATTACTATAATTTTGATACAGAATATCGAGTTAATTAATGCGGTTACATTCAAAATCAGTCTAATGGAATCCTCATTTAAGAAGTGTTAGCACATAAACGCGATATGTAATTTTGTACTTTCAAATGATAGCTTTTCGGCTTATATGCAAAGAAAACACATTGTTGAATTCCAAACCTAGTAGTTTTTGCTTACCCTACATTAGGAATACATACATACGTGTACATGTCTTCCTAAAATTGTCCGTTGTGTGTTTTGATAGTATTGTATCTTATTTAATTAAATCTAACGTATTCCATTGAAGCATATACAATTTAAAATGTTTCAACTTTCAATGGATAAATCTATAAATGACACAGTTACAGCTATGATGATGACGACATAGTTAATAACATTTGCTCGTACCATAAAAGCAGGAAGCGATTAAGTCCATAATCAATATAAATGCATTTTTTTCTAGGATTACTCAAATACAGGATCAGACAGCACACTGTGTTCGAACGCTAAACTTGGTAGCGGTATACCGCTAGCGGGTACAGTGCCTCTATCATCTATAAACCAGGCGAATACATATCAGCCATATAGATATAGCAATGACTACACGGATCCCGCGTACGCTGATTGTTATAAGGTAATGGAATTTGTAATGTATCTATCAATATTCTATTCTATATCGTGTATGATCTTGGGAGAATGTAATTTTATATAGCTATTTGTTTATGTATCTTGAGGGATTTTATTTCATTTCTATTTGAAAGGTTTTGCTAACTTCTGGACTTGGTTATTTTTATTCTAAATCGATCAATTATATAAGACAGTTGTGCTAATTTCCTTGTTCACAAAGTATTCTAAACTTAAGTTCAGTGGTGTTTCTTCATTATTCCCTAATCCTGCCAAATCAGCCAGTATCTGACGTAAAGGAGATGTTTCCAAAATGTTTGGAGCCTTTGCCAGCACATTGTACACTTAATCCTAGGTATAGTTACGCCTATATTTTGGCTTAGTTTTTATACAGATTCAATTTAACTCGGCCAAGGAGAACAACACAACTACTAATAAATATGGTTATCAGCAATAAGCGAAATAAGATTTTGACAGTGACATTTGATTTACGTGTCATGTATCTAGGGCTATCGTACCTTTATTATCTACCATATGACTGCGAAAAAAACAAAACATGAATTCCGAACATACGGCCCATTAAATAAAAACAATCAACTCAAATCAGCACTCGACACGAACACAACGGGAAAACAGAACTGTCAAAGTCGCCAATCAAACGACCTAACCAGTGTCATGGCTACCTTAATAAAGGGTTATCTCACTAAAAAAGTTTCAAATAATTAATTATATATACTTTTTTTCCTTTTTATCTATATGGCGTACATAGTGGTGGCTCAAAATGAAACATGTCCTTTAAGTATTTTTAGACGCCATGTTTTTCACGTCTAAACTGTCTATTGAATATCTTAATTGGACAGGACTTAAACTATTATTTATCTTCTGTCTTTTTCTTAATGAAATAGAAGGAAATAAATGCTGTAAACTTAGAATTTGATTATTTCGTCAACAAACGAATCGGGACCATTATTAAAGGTCTATCTAAATCCGTGTCGCCTGCGCGTGTTATTTTAACATTAGATAATAGTTAGATTAAAAGAAATTAGAAATCCTTTACTGTACAAGCAGTTCGGCTATGGAATTACTTGTCCATGTCCGTAAGACGTGCTCAAACTCTGTCCACTTTTAAAACTATGATAAAAAAGCACTTCCTCTTTCTTTAAACACATCATTATTTTTTAATTGCTTTTGTATCATATTTATTAATTAGATATATATATTTATTGAAACTAGTATGATACACTTAACGTACATATTTATTGTATAATCTATGTAAATAGTACACCGTAGACTACCTACATTACTGCTCTCTCCTTCCCCTTAGTATTCCATCCAAAGGTTGTCTGAGGCCGCCCTTTGTGTCACTCTTTGTAAAATCATTATATTCATGTTGTGTAATCTATATGTTGTACATAAAAAAGAGTGTTCTATTCTATCCTATGCTATTATAGCGTGGCTAGACACAGTACCTATATACATTTGCGTATAAAAACAGAAGTTCTTTGTTTTACGAGTTATTGGAAGACATTCCCGTGGGTGCGCGGGTGAAGAGGGGATCGATTTCTTTTATTTCCAACCGTCACGCGCGTTTATCTCTAGTGTTTAACATTTGAAAGCTTTATATTCCAACCACAGAATACTTTTTATATGATTGTTCACATCACAGATTTTGATGTTATAAGTACCTAGTGTCTTGTGAATAGTTAGGTTAGGTTAGGTAGTAGTGACAGCCTCGGAAAGCACGTTAAGCCGTTGGTCCCGGTTGCCATACGAACATCTAGTGGCAGTCGTTACGGGTTGTTGGAGCCCTCAAAAGTCCAACAATTGGTCTAACTGCAATGCTTCGATGTCGCCTTCGGGTTGTGGAGGTCAGACGGCAGTCGCTTTACGGAAAAAAATCGAAGTTTAGCCAAAATGAGCAGTTAGACTGGTAAAGCGGACCCCAGACTCCAAAACTGAAAAGCTACGAATGCGACTGGGATTAACGCTGAGATGATGATGATGGTGATGCGTGTCTTGTAAATAGTTGACATTTATTTAAAACAACTAAATACGCAAGAGTCAGTTTGTGTGTGACAATAAACAGTTGGATTTTGGTGTAAGGCTTCGAAACACCACGCACGGGAGTAAATCTGAATATTTTAAAGGTTTCTTTCATAAACTTTCTGTTTTATAAAATAGAGCCTGTCGTAAAAGTACTATAATTGAGTAATTTTTAACAAAAATATATTATATTGTGACCTGGCTATTTTTAGGCCGAAGAATCAGCATCGCCATACAACGTGGCAAGGCTACCTGCCTTTTGGGCACATTTCCTGTTGACCTTTAATTATTTCCAATAGTCCATAACATTATTTTTATGTAAATATTATTATTAAACAGAAAATAAAGGATGAAAAAATATGTTTATCCATCATTATTTCTCTAATGATATTCAAGGTAAGGTAGGTGATATTAAAGGTTGTCTCTAAAAGATCTCGCTTTGCCGAAGACCGCCCATTTTGTCACTTCTAATTTTGAAAAACTTTATACTTAAGTTCTATAATTTATAATAATATGGCGTAAAAAAAATGGTTGAACTGAACAAGCGCACAACGCAGCACTGGGTGCTTCTTTCATTTAGTTCTTACTTTATAATTCTAACTTCAATGCATGCGTGTAACGTTGAATTTGTTTTGATGTCAGACTCGGTCGTAAAAATTAATGACTTTTTATACTGCTTTGTGATAAGAGCTTTATATACTGCACATAAGGCTGATTTTAAATTAATGTATATTTATTTTGACTACTTTAGACTGCTTAATACTTGTCGCCATTTTTGATGACAGTTTTGTTCGAGACTGTGTATCTATGTACTATATAAATGATCGATGGGTATACATAATGAAGAGTACTCTATCTGCTTATATATCTACATATGTCGTATACCGTTATTATTCACAATATAATTGAGACCCAAAATATCAATTATCTCTCTCACTGTGATGAACGCACGGCTACTAAATATTCAACACAACAATACTTTCTTCATACCTAGAAATTCACGAAGCTGTCAAACTTGAAGAATACAAATGTAAATTCTATTTGGAATTATAGCGACATACTATTTGCTAGGATTATTTCATTACAAATTATATTTTAGTTTTAGTAAGCCTTGCCGCCAAGCGATTTGTCGTGTTCCGGCATGATGTCTGGTAAAGCCGTACGGAGGACGGGTCTGAGCAGTTGTGTTGCGATGTGTGCCGGGTACGATGCGCCTAATGTTGTTGTGTTGAGAGTTTAGTCGTGGAGGGTCTTCAGATCAATCTCCCTTTGGCGCAACATCGTTGGTCGTGTTGTTGGGTTTAACATTGCATCACCTCGTTCAACTGCCGTCTTACTTCCTATTCGCAAAGTTTTTCTGAGTGACCTATTCACTCTTAATAAACTAGCGCGCTTTACCATCAACGATCGCATCACTGCTTACCATCAGGCGGGATTGCGGTCAAGCTCTTATTTATAATAATTTAAAAAAAAAGATTCTTCTTCATTATCCTTCTTTGGTTTTAGGTTAACGGCTTTAGCAACGGGTATCAAACGTACGTACACTATGGTCATGACTACACCCCTGGATCTTTGAGGGTGCAATCTCCTACCATGAGCAGTGATAAACTCACACCTAACAGGTGAGGTTTTATTCTATTTTCTTCTATGTTTTTTTAAAAACGTACCTACAAGCTATTTAATTGCACTTTTGATCCATATTTTTGTCTTGTTTTTACTATTTTATTTTTGTTCGATTTTATTTCCGACAAAGCCCTATAACTAAAATTTATATGATAGTAAAATCACACTGTACTCATGAAACAAGTTTGACTCAAAATAAGTTTCTTTTTTTTGTAAAAGATTTCGATCCTGAAGGGTATTCGCGTAACAACACATGGAGTAATGGATTAGCAAGTGGTTTCAAAATTATTCCAATTGATAATACCTAATAGTGGGGAGTGTGCGAGGGAATTGCACGATTTAATTCCCCCATTTCCGTTCCACCATCGGACGACCCGTCGTACGGCAAGTTTCCATCCTTATGTTGTTAACACCTCTACGATCCGGACGAAGCGTTTCGCCTCCTCCTTTATACCGCGTACATCGAGGGACTAGAACAATCTGCCGGCGGCGGTGTTTCCGTCGGACTACAATTTGAGTGTCTTCAAGGCTAGAGTGAATAGGCTCTTAATAAACTAGTGCGCTTTACCATCAACGATTGCGTCACTGCTTACCATCAGGCGGGATTGCGGTCAAGCGCTGGTTTATAAATTAAGAAAAAAAAAAGTGCTAATCCATTGCTCCATATGTTCGAAAATGTGTCTGGTCAACAACATAAATAACGCAATGAATATTGTTCAACTGTCAAAATGAAACCTATTGTTACTGATAGTGCGTTACGCGATTACATTGCTGGTCTTTAATACACTATGAACACTCAATGATTTCTTACTTCGAAATCACGCTGATCCCTTAACTTTTTAAGCAAACCTCGCGAGATTTTCGCACGAATTTGTTTGTTATGTTATAAAGAATGCCCCCCCTTTTTTTGTTGTCGCTGGGGAAAATGTCGATTACGCATCCCCGCCCATCGGGGGACGGGAGGGGTAAATGGGACAACCCGGGAGAGAGCCTCCCGGTATACCCACTAAAAACCCCAGCGACACTCCGGCGTCGCATTGGTGGTGGGGGACTGGGAAAAAGCGGAGCCTTGGCTACCAGCCCCCCACCGGCGTTATGCCCGCCAAAGAATGCCCCCCTGGTTCAAGTCTTCAATAATTAAGCTTACATTATTTCTAACACCAGGTCTGTTAACGGAAGTCTACCACGAAGCGTGGACACGCCTTCAACAGTCCAGTTCAATACTGGTAACGGGTCACAGAACAACTCCTTGCAGCGTAAACAGAAGAGGAATGATAGCAGTAACGCACTTAATAACCTTGGACTTCCTACCACTGAAGGTGAGCTCAAATACCAATATATTTAAGTCAATTAATATTTTAGTCAGATCATCCGACCACCTAGTCGTTGGGCGTCGCCGTTCAAGAGCCTCTCTGCCTCATAAACCATCAGCGCTACGAGCTATGTGCCCCGCCCACTGCCACTTCAGAGATCTAATGCGCTGGGCTATGTCAGCGACTTTAGTTCTTCAACAGATCTCCTCATTCCGCGATGGATGCAGACCGCGTCCATCCGTTCTTTTTGGAAATCCTTGGGGGAGGCCTATGTTCAGCAGTAGACTTCGTGTGGCTGAGAGGGCTTCATCATCAGATGATGATGATATAAAGCTGAAGTGTTAGTTTGGTTGTTTGAACACGCTAATCTCAGGAACTACTGGTCCGATTTAAAAAAATCTTTTTTCATTGGATAGCTCATTAATTCAGGAAAGCTTTAGGCTATATAACGTCACGCTGCGAACAATAGGAGCGGAGTATAAAGGGTGTATCTGCTATCGACGCACAAACTAGTACCATGGATCCAATACATGATTCTGAACCCCCCAGTGGTAGAATTTTTCGTCGACTATTTCTTGATTTAAGAAAAAAAATGTAGTTATTTTCACTTTAGACCGTTCATAATTGCTATATTTTAACAACCCAATAAGATTTTAAAATAAAAATTATTTAATTCGCTAATTACACTAAAAAGCGCAAAAAAACAAAACTCGAAAAACTGTCGTATCAGCTTATTTAATAGAATTCACAACAGGGATCAACGTCATACCTACAAACCTGCACGGCGGCACGCTTGCAACGTTCAAAGGTCGAGCTGACACATTTTCTTAAACACTGTGAATTCTGTAACCGTTCATTAACGACATAAATGACTATTATAATTTTATTAGTGGCATGCGGTCTAGCCTTTTCGCGAAGTTTGCGTTACGCTGTCAGAGATACCCTGTATAAAAATAAAAAAAAGACATTACGTAACCTACGCAGGTGAAACCGCGGGATGCAGCTAGTAATGTATAAAGGTGCTTTGAAGTGTGCAGTTAAGGGATTACCTAGCAGCATGGGTATGTTTCAAAGAGATACCGTGGCTCCTGACGCACAGGCAAGTGAAGGAACACGGGAGGGTTTTTGTCAGCAAAAGTCTGACGTGCTCTTCCGCTCCGCCCAGAGCGGAAGAGGTTATTTGATGATTTCCTATCCGAAAAAAAAAAGATTTATTTATGACTATTATCATACTCAAAATCAATTTAAATAGTACCAAAAATAATACAAAATATTCAAAATCATCATCAACCTTTTTATCGTTCCACGGCTGAGCATAGGTCTCCTCTCATACAGAATACGATTGAGCGTAAACACCACGCTTGCTCAATGCGGGTTGACGATTTTAGACTTAAAGTCCAGGTTTCCTTAAGATGTTTTCCTTCACCTTGTAATCAGTCATTGATGTCCAAGATATACTTAGAAAGTATATATAACTTTGAAAAGTTACATTGATACTTGCCTGACCTGGAATATAACCTGCACTCATACTTAAGAGGCTGGTGTTTTAACTACTAGGCCACCACGACTTACTATTCATCAACATCATAGATATTCAACAACAGTATTATAATTGTTTTACCGGGCGGCGAGCTGAAGTTGAAGAAAAGATTCTCTTTTAGAAACGAATCCATAAACTGAAGCCCTGTGACGTCAAACCACACAATTCTTTGATATAGGTACTCTTTGTATCGTATGTTCTAACGCAATACTTTACAGGCTTTAAAAAGGGGACATATCGTTCAGGAAATATTTCCTTCATACCGTATTCGATAATACTTCGCTTCAATAATTTCCCAGAATGAAATTTCTTTACATCAAAATACAGAAATTTTATTCAGGGAAAAATGAATCTACATTTAAAACTTTATTTTTATATATAGTTGTAAAAAGATGGGAAATAGTTGTGTTGGTAAGTTCTTTTAATGAATCAAACAGGGTGTTGAGTTACAATGAATATAGTCAAAAATTCTCCCCATGGGTTCATATGTTTCTTCGATTAGTTAGGAAGGTCCAACTTTGAGAAAGAGGTCAATCGTCGAATCCAACTCGGATGGGCTGCTTTCGGGAAGCTACGTAGAATCTTCTCGTCCGAAATACCGCAGTGTCTCAAGACAAAAGTCTTCGACCAGTGTGTGACATGAAATGAAATGAAATCGTTTATTAAGCAAATAGGATCACTGATCACTTTTACACGTCATATGTTTTTTAACAAGATGAAGCCGGCATTTCCTAACTGACTACCTCTGAGAAGAAATAGCTGATACAAACCCAGGGATCATCGTCTTTTTTCAAGTCCAGACATTAAAAATGAAAATGTTTACAATAATTTACGTTATAATTACGCATATTGCTTAATAACAATGCTTAACAGAGCGAGCAGCTCGGTCCCAAGCTTTTTTGTCTTCTAAATAATCTGAGATTTTATAATACCCCTTTTTGCAAAGTTAGGCCTTTATATAGTTTTTATATCGTTTAATGGGTAAGTTTCGAATGTCCATGGGAAGCTTGTGTTGCCAGTGATGACTTATGGAATTGAGACGTCTTCGCTAACAATGGGCCTTATAAGAAGGCTCAAAGTCACTTAAAGGGCAATGGAGAGGGCTATGCTTTGGGTTTCACTGCGCGATCGAATCAGGAATTAGGAGATCCGCAGAAGAACGAGAGTAAACGACATAGCCCGAAGAATCGCAACACTAAAGTGGCAGTGGGCTGGACACATTGCCCGTAAGACCGATGCCCGATGGGGCCGACGGGTTCTCGAGTGGCGACCACGCACCGGAAGACGTAGTGTGGGTAGGCCCCCGACAAGGTGGAACGACGACCTGGTGAAGGTCGCGGGAAACCGCCTGGATGCGGGAGGCGCAAGATCGGTCGTCGTGGAGAACCTTGGGGCAGGCCTATGTCCAACAATGGACGTCTTTCGCCTGAAATGATGATGATGATGATGATAAGCCAGCCAGCCAGCTAGAAGAGCAGTGCTCGACCATACTTTTTTTTATAATTATGAAATAGAGCTTGATGGTAAAGCGCGCTAGTTTATTAAGAGCCTATTCACTGTATCCTTGAAGACACTTAGTTGTAGTCAGACGTAAACACCGCCGCTGGTAAATTCTTCCAGTACTCTTCGATGTCCGCGGTATAAAAGACGAGGCAAAACGTCTCGATCGTTGACTGAATAGGAATGAAGAAGGTAGTTGAGTGAGGTGATGTAATGTTCAAATGAAGTAGGAGGCGACCTGACGCTGCCGGCAATAGTGCGGAGGATGGTCGGTAGCGCAGAGTTGTGGGACGCAGTGGTGTCCTTCTGCGAGGATGTGATGTCGCAGAAGGAAGCTGCGGAACGGGAGAGGGAGACCTCAACTCCCTTCCCGGGCCGCAGAAGACGCACCGGGTGCCGAGGAAGTGCGGATAACGGCCTCTGCCGCCCCCCATGAAAGGGTACAGGGGCGAGGAACATGGGGAAGTCCCCCCGCCCTCTATCGATGGACCCCGAGGCGGAGGCACGCGCGAGTGTCGGTGCGCGCCTCTGAGGCGATGCACGGGGTAGTTTAAAACCCCACTACCCCGTGCAGGAGACGAGGCCCGGACAGACAGGGCCAGCACGAGGGTGTGGGGCCGTCGAAGAATTCAGACTCCCGCGGCCCCACGCGCGCTCGTGATAGAAGAGACACCGGGGTGGTTTTAGTCAGTAAAAGTGTGACAGACCCCGTCGCCCACCCCAGGGCGGCGGACATCCTATGAGGATTTCCACCCCGTAAAAAAAAAAACACGTGATGTAATGTTAAATGCGATGCTACACCCGACACCCGAACCCAGGAATTGTCGTCGGGTCCCCTCGTACGGTCGCCAACCGACACGGGGTGCCACCCTGGAATTTTTTTATACGTTTGCTTAAATAGCACTTATTTCGCAAAACTGTGTTTTAAATGTGTCTTACAATCCTTTGTTTTGAGTAATCATATTATAAGTACAATATACATGTCTATGCGGTCAAAGAATATGCAACCACAAATTTCTTTTAAAAGATTTTTATTGCAATAAAATCTCAAATCGAGTAAAAATATAGTCAATAGTAATCTTTCTTTAGCATGTGACTGTTTCTTAAAACTGCTTTATTCGTTAGTAAAACCTGTTAAAGTTGCGCTTTTCAAAGCTTACTGTCAATCATTTTACACGTGCAACCTGTGGGTTAACTTCAGTCAGCGGGCATACAGCGACCTACGCGTCCAATATAATTATGCACTGAGAGTGCTCTTGGGGCTAACATGGCATTGTAGTGCGTCAAGGATGTTTGCGGATAATATATTAATGATTTTACTGCCTTACGTGGTGGCCTAGTGGTTAAAATGCCAGCATCTCAAGTATGAGTGTGCGGATTCGATTCTAGGTCAGGCAATTACCAATGTAACTTTTCTAAGCTAGGTATATGTACTTTCTAATTATATCTTGGAAACCAATGACTGAATGCAAGGTGAAGGGAAACATCTTGAAGAAACCTAGACTTTAAATCTAAAATCGCCAACCCACATTAAGCAAGCGTGGTGATTACGCTCAGTCTTTCCCTGTATGAGAAGAGGCCTGTTCCCAGTAGTGGGACGATAAAAAAAAAGGTTGATGATAATGATGACTGCCATTATTAGGAATAGATGCGCATCAACAGTATTCTCAGTGTATTCGCGGATCGATGGGATCCCCTGATGTTGCGGAGATGGATGCAGCTCCACGCTAATGAATAATTTTATGTATCAGTGTCTTATATTTGTATCTGTAACCTACTAACACTACTTAAAATTTAAATAAACTTGTTACAACCTTACGTACTCCTGTCTAAATTAAAAGTTTCCTATTCTATTCTTTTCTTGATGCTTTCAAGCGCAATTCGTGAGATAAAATAAATAAATATATATATATATATATATATATATACGGACAAATCACACAGATTCAGCTAGCCCCAAAGTAAGTTCAAGACTTGTGTTATGGGACACTAACTCAACGATACTATATTTTACAATAGATACATAAATATAGATAAACATCCAAGACCCAGGTCAATCAGGAAAAGACCGTTGTTTATCATAACCTGGCCGGGGATCGAACCCGGGGCCTCCACGTTGCAGGCAGGCGTGTGCTGCGCCACGGAGACCGATGAGGTCTTGACTTTGATCTCCAGGCCTGGCAAGGTGTTATTGGATTTTCATTCAAGAATTTCCCAGTTCGTTATAGCAATATGCTGGCCCTTTATCACATGGGAACTGCCTAACTCTTCAAGGATTACAGACATGAAGTCAATTTATACATTCGTTAAACCCCAAAAACTTACCCTCGTTTTGGAACCAGCAGAAATCTAACTCTTGTTTTCTTTTCAGTGAACCGTGTACCAAACGGTGGTATCATTCACGGGGTAGACGTCAGGTATGCTGCCACTTACGGCAACCCCCATCTTCGTACGGGTGTTGGGTTTGCTAACACTGTCAATACGGCGAAACCGGCGTCTACTCCGGCACCGCCACCGTATTCTTCTGTTAGAAGTTCTGTTATTTTACCTTCAGGTGAGTGAAAATTAATCTAATTATAAATAAGAATTTTGGTAAAGTGTTACTTAGCGATTGAATACAGTTTAAAAGATGCCAATAAATAAAAGCGTTTATGTTTAAAATCTGACCATTTTTTCTACCACGTAAAGGATCTATAAACATACAAATTTCTAAATCTAAATACACAACTGATTTATTTCTTATACCTAGTCTGCCAATTCCCTTTCACTTTCTTAAACTCTAAATAACAGTCGGGAACCGATGTATTCGAAAGGCGCTGGTAAAACTTCAGTTAATTAATCAACTGAATGAACAACACGAGGTCTTGCTTATCACTTTAATTGTCCCTTAATAACTAACGACGACTTTGGTCATTTCATGAAAAAAGTCACCTAAACTGTCTCATTAAGATCGATTAATGGATAGTGTTACTAATTAAGCTGACCCAAATTGCGCGTAAAAATATAGTCGATGTTCAGAGTCTTTGTTACCATAATATTATTCCTGAGACGCAAGAACAAACGCCTTATGAGCTATGCTGACCTGATGGTAAAAACCCAACTTACGAGTTGTAGGTCATGAGTTCGACGTCAAAGCACGTGCTTTACTTTAAGTTAATAGATTGATCACCACTGCTCCGAAATTGGCGAAGGAAAACATTGTGACGGAACTGACATCTCCTTTTTTTGTTTTCGGGGGGAAACCTTCCAAAGGCCCCTGGGCCTTGGGGATCAGATCAGGGAGTATGGGATTCTTACCTCGCTAAAACCACACCGGTGGTTATCATCTGAACGCAGAAGGGCCACCGTTACCTCTCAAAAGACCAATCCGGAGCCCTAAAAGGACTAACAGAGGGGCGTTAGTCCTTTTAGGGCACATCTCTGGGGAAGCTGTAAAGGGGTCTCTCCGAACCTAACTATGCAACAATCATAAATTTGAAGACGTGACATCTACTATTCCGCGCGGGGCTCGTGTGATACATGTCAGTCCATCCTCAAAAAGAGGATGTGTTTGATCCATCAGCAGGAACATATTAGGCTGATCAATATGTAAAGAAAACCCATTCCGACGCATAAGGATAATAAAGGTTAGGTAAACACACGACCAAATAAAATATGAAATTTTACATAATCATCATAGTATCAATACTTATGAGTTGTGAAATAATGTTTTTTTTTTCCGGAATTAATTCCAACTTTCCCAAAATTTTGGTAATTTTAAAAAAAGTGATAACACCGGTATTATTATGAACGAATAGCGATGCGACCGCATGCCGCGTGCCCGGCCCCCTTTCGCCCGCGCATGTATTGCCTACCGCACATGTATTAATTTACCTCTTTTTGCGAAATATTTTTTTTTTCTATTTTGGGGATTTTTTTTTTAAGTTTAGCCCATCTTTGTAGGCATTAGTAGAATCAGTTATCCATACCTAACAATACCTTCACGGATCGGACAGGGTTTTCTTTACATATTTTATATACATTAGTCATAACCGCTATTCTTGAACGAGAGATCAGTCATTATGTCAGTCAAAGTATGTATTATTTGGTTATCCAGAAGAAATTTCTCGATTTACTCCTGGATCAGTGGTCGTTAGATTTCAATAAGCGAAAAATCACTTCACACCTAAAAGCAAACAAAAACGTTATACCTATGCAGCAGTACCTACAAACGCCACAAATAAACAACGCGTCATACTGACGTCATACGAATTCTAGATCTCGCAAGCAGAATTTACCGAACAATTAGCATACATACAACTTCAACCGTGGGGCAAGTGCCCGCCAAACTTAACACCCGTCTAGTCGGAGGATCCCTCCCTATTCTATGGAGGATGAATGAAACTTACTCCCTGCTCCTCATACCTGTTTTATCCACAACTCCAAAATAATATTATTATTTGTTTCTTAGGTAACTCTTCCCACTCAATAACGTCGCCTACAAGTCTGGCGTCACCACAGTGTGCCACCAGCCCCATCACCACTTCAACCATGTCCACTGATAGTACGCAACCACCGGTAAGTTAAATTAATTATTCTCTAGTAAATTTTCTCGGTGGTAGGCCATAACATCGGCCGCCGGCAGAAGTTACCACCCACCAGACAATGCCTTGCCGCCAAGCGATTTGTCGTGTTCCGGCATGATGTCTGGTGAAGCCGTACGGAGGACGGGTCTGAGCAGTTGTGTTGCGATGTGTGCCGGGTACGATGCGCCTAATGTTGTGTTGGGTTATGTTGTTAGTTTGGTCGTGGAGGGTCTTCAGATCAATCTCCCTTTGGCGCAGCATCGTTGGTCATGTTGTTGGGTTTAACATTGCATCACCTCGCTGAACTGCCGTCTTCCTTCCTATTCGCTTAGTTTTTCTGAGTGAATAGGCTCTTAACAAACTAGCATGCATCACTGCTTACCATCAGGCAGGATTGCGGTCAAGCGCTAGTTTATAATTATTAAAAAAAAAAACTGACGACAAGATTGATGCAGTGACTGAGCGAAAGTGCTGCATGACGCGGGTTCGACTCTCGCTCGGAACAAATATTTGTATGGCCTACAGCTACTTGTACCGGGCCTCGCTGTTTGTGTATGTGAGTTTATATGTTTGTAAACGCACCCAGGATATAGGAGAAATTCCTGGTATGGAAAAAAGTGATATAAACACAAAAAAAACAAAGATTTGGATCGATCCCCATCAGGCAATAATTTACTATGTATCAATTATTTCATCAACACTAATCTCAAAACGATCAAGAAAACCATGTTGGGGAAATCGGCACGTACTAGAGGCAACACTTGCACATCAAGCAATGACATTGCAATGACATGTGACATCTGCCGTAAATGTGATGTCGATCGGCGCTGGGCACGCGTGGTAGATTACGGCCCACTGCATTTCACCAAGCGGAGGCCTATGTCCCATAAGTAGGAATATTTAGGCCTATCATGTATACTATAACAATACTATATGGTAGGCCATAACATCGGCCGCCGGCAAAAGTTACCACCCACCAGATAAAGCCTTGCCGCCAAGCGATTTGTCGTGTTCCGGCATGATGTCTGGTGAAGCCGTATGGAGGACGGGTCTGAGCAGTTGTGTTGCGATGTGTGCCGGGTATGATGCGCCAAATGTTGTTGTGTCGGGAATTTGGTCGTGGAGGATCTTCAGATCAATCTCCCTCTGGCGCAGCATCGTTGGTCGTGTTGTTAAGTTTAACATTGCACCTCGCTCAACTGCCGTCTTCCTTCCCATTCGCTCAGTTTTTCTGAGTGAATAGGCTCTTAATAAACTAGCGCGCTTTACCATCAATGATCGCATCAATGCTTACCATCAGGCGGGATTGCGGTCAAGCGCTAGTTTATAATTATAACAAAAAAAAAAAAAAAACCATTCTGAGAAAAAAATTCTGTGGAATCTAAAGTGGGCTGAGAAAAGGTCTTTGTTGACTAAACAAACTATTATAAACTAAACATAATCATAGAAACGCTCGCTCACCTACATTTATATATGGGTATGTAGCGGTACCTACAAACGCCACAAATAAAATGACGCGTCATACTGACGTCATACGAATTCTACATCTCGCAAGCAAAGTTTACCGTGCAATTAGCATACATATAACTTCACAACTTCAACCGTTGGGCAAGTGCCCGCCAGACTTAACACCTGTCTGGTCGGAGGATCCTTTCCCTTTTCTATGGAGTATGGGTGAACTTTACTCCTGTCACGCCTCCACAGGCAGGGCATGCCTTTCCTTAATAACATGCTCTAAATTTTACTTTTTTGGAAATTTGGTGGACATGTTCAAACCGTCTTCACAAGGTGTTTTTTATATCTCATAATTCTAGGCTGTTAATGAGACCATATGAAAGAATTACATAACTGGTATATAAATAAGTTTTCAATCAACATTTTACTGTTTTCATTTTTCGAACAAAACCATTTGACGACATCACGATTGTTAATGTAAAATTTTACAATGTCGTCTTTTATTAGCTTTTAAATATGAAATTGGTTCGATGATTGGTTTGGTCTGACCTTTAGTTTGACTATTGGTTTGGCCTTTTGAATCAGGCCCTTGATCTGAGATGCTAGTTCACGCGCGCCTCAAAAAGATGTCAGCACATCGTCCACGAAGACCGATGCCTGGGTCATGGTTGCGGGTTGGACCAAAGAGAAACGGTGGCCCTAACGCACAGGCAAGTGAAGGAACACGGATGGGTTTTTTCAGTCTGACACGCTCTTGCGCTCCGCTCAAAGCGGGATAAGTCATTTGGTGATTTCCCATCCCAACAAAAAAGGCTCTCGGTTATTATTAATTTTACAATAACATCTTTGTCTTAGGTTGGTGTAGCAACCTCGTCGGCAACACCACAGTCGCCGAGTGCTCACTACATCCTGGCGCCATCGAATCGGACTATTGGTAATGCAACCGTTACTAAGAAAGGTGAGAATATGATCTAAGTTTCACCTGCATAAGTTACAATTCCGTACGAAATCGGTATAAAGTATTCTAGGCGTTCATCCTGGTTGTAAACAATCCTTGTTCCAAAATTCATCAAAATTGGTCCAGTTGTTTTTGGACGAAGTACTATAAGACACAAACAAGCCTTTATATTATCAGTAGGATTCTAAAATATATAAAAATACAGGGTCTGGGGTCATATTAATTCATTCCACGCGTCATAGGTACTTTAAACTTGATGAAACATAAAATAAATTTATAAACCGTGGAATTTAATTGTCTTATAAAATCAGCTCCCTTTACATATTCAATGACTACATAAAAATTAGTAGTCATGAAATAAAAGAAAATATTAAAAATATTAAACATTTAAAAAAAATCTTCAACCTGGTGTAATATTTTTTGATTTTGTGTAAAGTACACAGATGTGATGGATTTTATTATTTGAACACAATAAAACAAAAAAAGAACAGGTTTCCTCAACTAGATAAATAATAAGGTAGGTAGATAATTATAAGTAGATAATAATAGTAAATTAGATAAATATTGTATTAAGGTAGTCATCTATAATTTTCATTGACGTAATGTCGAAGAAAATTTTAGTTGTCAAATAATTATTATGTTCTTCATAATATAACAGACTACTTAATCAATAAAATTGTATGTTATAAAAAACATATCAGTAAAAATAATTTTTGTTAATTTGTAGATATCTAAAAATAATTTCTATTTTAATAATTATTTTTATACCAACTTTTTGCTGGGCCCTACAGAGTCAATAATTTGACTTTAGCTTTATAATACTATGGAATATAAATAATTTCAAGGACTATTATAAAAATATATTTCATTTTATATGTGTATCGATTCCAACGACTGAAAGCACTTTGCTATTACGAGTCCAGTGTCCGGAAATCGAATACGAGAATATATCATACGACGTCATAGGAGTAAATAATTCACACTGCGTTGAAAATGTGGTGCTAAATCACGGATAGTAGGTACTTTGAAAGCCTCAATACAGATTGTGTTTTCGTTCAAGTATTTGTTGATAAGTATTCACATACGAGTATTGAGTCGAAATCCTGTAAGAAATGAAGGAGAAATAATTGATTACATAAGACGATAGATGTCTAATAGGATTTTTTTTCTAAAACATAAATAAAATAAAAACTTGAATAACATGAGTAAATTATATATATATATTACTGCTCTGCTCCTATTGGTCATAGCGGGATGTTATATAGCCTATGTCCTTTCTCAGGCTTTAGACTATCTGTGTACCAAATTTTATTACAATCGGTTCAGTAGTTTCGGAGTGAAAGCCGGACAGACAGACAGAAATACTTTCACATCTATAATATTAGTATGGATAATGTATATATTTTGATCTTTAAGGATCCAGAAATTTGTAGAAAAAATTAAGAGGAAAACGAGATGAAAGCAAAAACCTTTTTAAATGATTCGTTTACGAAATTATATTTTCAACAGTTTCAGAGCAGAATATAGGTCGAATAAGGAACATTCATACAATGTATTAGTAGAAGTACACACTCTGTGAAAATTTCAAGTATCTACCTATTACCTACGTCCTAAAAGATACAGCTCTGTGATAAATATACGTAGATAGCCCTCCATAAAAACAGCCCTTCTTACCGTGTCTATGATATAAGTAACTCATAACACATATTTATTTTTCATTTGTTTAGCCCTAAGTTTAGTAACGAGCATTTTGGCCCGTAAACCCCTGAAAATAAGTTTCAAAATTATTGAAATGAAATCGTTTATTTTACAAGCAGGTTCACTGGTCACTTTTACACGTCATATACCTAACCTAATTGATTGCCTCTTAGAAGAAAAACCGAAACAAACTCAGGGATCATCGTCTTTTTTTCAAGTCCAGAGATTAAAAATGAAAATTTGTACAATAACTTACGTGATTTAACAAACACAGTGATTGAAATGTCATAATTGTAGCATAATTACGCATTTTCTTTAATGGCATTGCTTAGCAGAGCGAGCAGCTCAATCCCAAGCTATCATCATCAACCTTTCTATCGTCCCACTGCTGGGCACAGGTCTCCTCTCATACAGAGAAGGATTGAGCGAATCCCAAGCTTTATTGTCTTCTAAATAATCTGTGATTTTATATACCCCTTCTTGCAAAGTTTAGTCTTAATATAGCTTTTAAATTATTTAATGGGTTAGTTTCGAATGTCGAAATTGAATATTGACAGTGTATTTTGTTCTTTTCAGGTAATGGTCACCAAACCCCATTAGCGACTCACGTATAAGTTAAGTTTAAACATTTTTCTATGACAGACTTTGGATGAATTTACTACGCAAACATTTTGCGTATCTGTGTACTATAATTAATTTTTATTTAATTTTAATTTAGAAATATTTTCCTTAAGCCACTTCTACGGTCAAATTAAAAGAATGTATTCAATTGAACTTTTGTAAATCTGTACAGTTTTTGTTCAAGCATTTTCTGTAACTTTTATAATGTATACTAAAAAACTGATTGGACAGCAAAATGTTTGAATGAGAACTACGAGCCTCTATTGTCCTTGAAGTTAGCTAGAATATTAATAGTGTTCAAAAATCTAGGTTATAGATCGTAAAAAATAGATTACCACGAAAAAAGTTCTTGTCAAAACCGAATTAGGCAAAGATTGATCGGATTATACCTTTCATGATGTTAAATAAGCCTATTGCGTGTATATTTACGTAATAGGTGTTTTGTTCACATGGGAATATGGAAATACTGAGTCGCACCATTTTGCTTTTTTGGCTTAAAAAAGAAATACCTATCCAATATTGTATTAACTTCAGCATCCTAAATGCGCAGCACAATCGAGAGTTTTGGAGGAAACTCGTAACATGCTTCTTTAAAAAACTCGTAAATAATGCGTTGAACATGGCGGAACTGTCAAAATGATAGGCATTGCGATAGATTGCTATTATATTGTGGAGATATGAGGAGCGTGTAAGGCTCACTAACCCTCCATAGAAAAGGGAAGATCCTCCAGCCAGACTGTTTGTCTGGCGGGCCACTTGTCCGCCGGTTAATGTCGTAAACATGCTTGCTAGTTGCACAGTTAACTCTGCTTGCAAGATGCAGAATTTGTGTGACGTCAGTATGACGCGTTGTTCGTATGTAGCATTGTAGGTATCGCTACAAGCGTATAAATTTTTGGAACATCTGCATTAATACATTGGCAATATGCTTCAAAACGATTGCAATTAATAGTGTGTTACTCAATTAAAGTGCAGCTCTTAACAAAATTATTGTTTTGTAATAAGAATAATGTTAGTGAGCAAAGCAAGGATAAGGAATCATCATCAACCTTTTTATCGTCCCATTGCTGGGCACAGATCTCCTCTCATACAGAGAAGGAGTGAGAAATACAGAAAACTCTGATTGCGAGATGCAGGATTCGCGTGACGTCAGTATAACGCTTTGTTTGCATGTTGCGTTGTAGGCACCGCTACAATGTGTGTGTTATGTAATTACCCATTTAATTAATTTTATTTTCCATTTTATTGGTAATAATATGTTATTTTTATTAAGTCTGCAGGTCTACGTGATAAGAGTATGAATTTAATTAAAAGTTTAGTAGACAGTTTTACGTATATGACAGTGAAAATTAAAAAAAGATCATATTTTTCGCCTATACATTCCTTCTATTACGATTATATATGGTTTAAAAAAACAAAATGGTGCAGTAATAAAATTTTAGTCAATTCATTGAAAGTTGTTGAAAAAGAATATGTAATTTTTTGTCAATTTCGTATAACCCGACTGAGACTGGTCTTGTTACTATTGTATTAAAGTGTGTATATTAAACTAAATATATTTGAATGTAATGGCGGTAATTTCTTGAAAGAGCTGTAATTTCTCAGAAATAGGTTGTCCTTTGATGAGCTGATTATCTTAATAAATATACTTGATCGCACAGAAAAAAAAACATCACTTTAAAATACACAATATGTTTATTTATTTTACATTTAATAAAAACAAAAAGCTTAAAGTCCATTTCTATTCATTTTTTCATTTATTTTTTTTTCATTTAAGCACATTAAAATAATCTTTGATTAACTTCGTATTTCATAAAGCCAGGTGAGGTACTTTTGAAGATATTGAAGATTTTATAACCGACATTTTTCCTTTGCGGTCTTGTGCTTTGACTTGTTTTTGAATTTTGATATATTTTCCAAACACATGTTATTCCTAACCTTTTGTTATATTCGTATAAGCTTACATGACACTCTTGATAAGACTGGTTGTCAGATTTTTGGATTTCTGAGTACCCGTAACGACTGTTAAAGAACGATAGATCTAAGGATACTTATTAAGTATGTAATTACTGGTCACCCATTATTCAGCTCATGAAAGGACATTAAACAAAGCTTAAAAAGAAAATAAAGGACTGCCCCACTTTCTTCAAAAGCATGTTCCATTTCCCATTAAATCGTCGCCTTTTAGATTAAATAACAATATTACTATTGTTTTCCTGTAGACAAAATTAAAGTCAATTTTATAAAAATAAAAACTGTTCGTAATAAATCTACGTAGTTTAATGATATTTTATGAATCGTTTTTTATGTTTTCTCTACATATTTTTAATAAATAAAAATTTTATTATGTATGTGCAAATTAATAGAAGTTAAAATTCTGTAGTCTTCAGTTACACAGTTTATTTTCTAGAAGATTACATATCAAGTTAAGTCAATGTTTCTATCTTTTTTGTGTCATCGATCCTGTCAATAAGACATATCTTATAGTTATGAAATAAGCTTTAATTTCTCTAAAATGTGCCATTTTCATGATATCTCAAACATATCTTACATACATTTTAAATTTTGCGTAAAATGCACAGTTCTTCCATTCAATTCTATAGTGCAATGTCAATTTTAATTTTATTAAAAAAACACTAGGCATATTTTAAAATATTTACAAATTTTATTTTTGCAATATTATGTTCTGGACAAAAATCCAGTAGAGATTTTAATAGTATAAATACTTAAATCAATTACGAAATTATAAATAGTTATTTAATAATTACGGCTTATCACAATATGCTCAATAATCTACATAATATAGGAGAAGTATTCATTTTCATTTCTTTTCAAATTTTCAATTCAAGACTGATTAGACTAACCTACACCACACGCCTAATTTTTCCTATTTTTTCATTTTTAATTCAAATTGTTATATTTATATTATCACTTTGATTTTTAATTCAAATTGTTATATTTATATTATCACTCTAATTTTTCGTAAATGTCATTAACTTCAATCGCAGTTTAAACAAATGCGTTATTTAAAATATTAAATGAACAGAACAATCTGTTTTGTAAAATAGATACAATATGTAACAAAAACCCTGTTGTTCCTTCAATTTATAAAAATTGTTCAACAAAAATAATTAAAATAAATGTTTAATTATTAATATTTATAATCTGTAACTGATTTCTTAGCTCTGCAATTCTGCATGAAGAAACTAGACATAAGTAGAACGTTCCCGCCAATTTATTTAACTTATAAAATCAGGTATTCTAAAAAAAAATCGAATTTGTCGGTTTTAATAGGTATTTGATTGTAATCCCTCGACTAGACAATGATTACTTGACATTTGTCGGCCTCCGTGGCGCAGCGGTCAACACGCTTACCTGCGACGTGGAGGCCCCGGGTTCGATCCCCGGCCAGGTCATGATGGAAAACGATCTTTTCCTGATTGGCCTGGGTCTTGGATGTTTATCTATATATGTATCTATTATAAAATATAGTATCGTTGAGTTAGTATCCCATAACACAAGTCTTGAACTTACTTTGGGGCTAGCTCAATCTGTGTGATTTGTCCGTATATAATTATTATTTATTTATTTACTGTTTTCTAATTATGACTTCATTAATAATGTGCTTGCAGGTAAAATTATATGACCCTGAAAGGAACAACAGGGTTTTTGTTACATAGTCTGTATAGATATATA
Source organism: Sesamia inferens (assembly GCA_037179545.1). Lineage (NCBI taxonomy): Eukaryota > Metazoa > Arthropoda > Insecta > Lepidoptera > Noctuidae > Sesamia > Sesamia inferens. The sequence continues at coordinate 10,473,749 of CM073949.1, forward strand.
TGTACTTTTATTTTTTCAATGTTATTTTCATAATTTCGAATTACGATAAAAAAAAACTGGAAAATCCCTAATAAACAACTAAAATTGAAATAAGTATAACAATTTGAAACAATCTATTTCACTATTTTAATAAAAACTATTTTTTTTATGATTGAGTCAATATAATTGCTTCAAGAACAAAATGGCCTAGAAATTACAATTTCAAAATATTTATCGGAATATGATAATCGCCTTGGAATCATCTCATCCGTCTTGTAATGTTAAATTTTATCTCGATATTTTATGTGTTTTTTATTTTATTAGGAATAATAGAAAAATAATATTTTAGTTTACTGTATTTTCGAATACCAGTGATATTATTGCTATTGTTTTCAGTTAAAATTAAAAATAAAATTGTTTTTAAATATTGTTTTGTTAAAAAACACAAAAAATATCGAGCCTTTCACTAGCTAAATATAAAACTGCTTACACACTCGCGAGTTTATCTTTCGGAACACGCAAAAACGTCTGTGTGTAGGGTAGTATATGTCGATTTATTCCTCTTGTAATAAAAACTATAATTATGCTAGATAAATAATTATTTTTTCTGTGATACATAGATTAAAGTGTTTTTTGTACATATTAATCGCTATATAACTATGTGAGTGAAATTGTTAAGAAAAATGTACTACTTAATAATAAAAAATGTAAGGCTTTTGACTTTGTGAAACTAATTTAGCCGATAGGGGAGAGGTGAGTTATGGTTTTATGGAGTGAGGAATAAAAAGTAGATAGAAAAGCGTAACAATCGAGTTATAAAAAGTTGCAACTTGTAAATTAGTAAAATTGTACAAACTACTTTTCTAAATAAAATGAAACTTTGGCCTATGTAACATGCGTTTTCTTTTAACCCAAGGGAATCTAATTTTATTTACCGATGTCAAAGTGGAAAACTCTGAGAATAACGAGGAAACGTGACGTATTGAGTGATCTCTTTTGGCATTTCCAATGACAGCTCATTTTATTTTCCTATTGGTTGTAGGAGCCAAAAGTTTTGAGCGAATGGCATTCACTTTCCCGTTCCAATTTGACGTCTATTTTTGTTTCAATGAAATCTTTGGTGATGTTTGTAGAATAATATAATCTTACCTTAGAAATTTTAGCAGAGTTTTCGAAACAAACTTTATTGGAATTTATTTTAGATATCACCTAACTGCTGCTGATTCACGTGACCTTTCCTATATTTTAGAATAGATTTTGGGAGAGATTTTTCTAACCGGTAATTAGGTATCTAACCGGAAGCAGCTAAAAACCTTTATTTTACTTAAGGCGAATGCCTATCGAGTTTCGGGTGACGACCGGAAGACGCAGCGTGGGTAGGCCTTCGACAAGTGGACCGACGACCTGGTGAAGGTCGCGGGAAACCGCTGGATACGGGAGGTGCCGGAACGGTCGTTGTGGAGATCCTTGGGGGGGGGGGGGGCTATGTCCAGCATCGCAGATATTTCGGCCGATAGGATGAATGATGACTGCCTATCCGACCCCCCACAACCCAGTTACTGGGTAATACTGGTAAGACCTCTTGGTAAGACTGGTAGCCAAACTTTCGGAGTTCTGACGATCCGTAATAATTGTTAAAAATCTATAAATAACAGCCGCGACACATCTGCGGAACATACGGCGCCGAAAGTTTGGCTAAATACGCTCGCAGTGTATTTCAAGTACACTATGACACATTAGCCGAAATTACGCTGCGTTCGGCGTAGGGCCTAACCTTCCTTCGGCCGGTTTTTTCAGCTAAAACTCATTTAATGTATTTTGCATAGCAAGAGACATATTACGCGATGCGTTGCGCTACCGAAAGTTCGGCGGGAGTAGCTGAACGTTCGGCGTGTGTTGTGCATCGCGCGCGTGGCGGTAGCGAAGAGCGACAACGTCTTCTAAGCCCACTATAATAGCTAATATTCTAATTAAATCCATTCTTATGGGCAATTCAGGTACGTCACAAAAACTCCACACCATAAAGTGTCGACACAGACAGACTGACGATGACGCCACGTAACTTTCCGTCGCGTAGAGCGCTACGCGACGGAAAGTTACGTGGCGTCATCGAAACAAGACGCTGCGTTTTGACCGTTTGGTTGGTCATAAAAACTGAATATTGCGACTGACACTTCAGCCGCTGAACTTCGACTGCTTATTTGACCTTCACAACTCCGTTACTGAATGTGAAACTCCTGGGTATGACTTGTTGTCAAACTTATGAACTTCTGACTATACAATATGTAAAGAAAACCTCGTCCGACCCATAAGGATAATAAAGGTTAGGTAAACACATGACCAAATGAAATATGAAATTTTACATAATCATCATAGTAACAATGCTAATGAATTTTGAAATAATCTTAATCTCTTTTTTCCGTGAATTAATTCCAACTCCGACAAATTTTGGTATTTTTTTTAAAAGTGACAACACCATATTCGATCTTATTAATATGAGCGATCCAGCAGCCTAGTCGGCGAACACATTTTTGTCAAATGATGGCCACTACTGCGGTCCAAAAGATCCGGCAGGCCCAGGTCGACGCCGCGTTGGGTCTCACGAGCGCCTCAAAGAGATGTCAGCACCTCGTGACGGGGACCACGAAGACCGATGCCTGGGTCAAGGTCAGAGTTGGTCTAAAGAGAAACCTGTGACCCTGGCGTTCGGGCAAGTTAAGGAACACAGGTCGGGTTTAGTCAGTAAAAAGTAGAGGTCATTTGATGATTTTCTGTAAATACAAAAAAAAAAATTCGACAAGTAGGAACATTTTAGACTAAATAATATGTTCAAAGCTTTTCTTTAAAAAAATTTATCAGCCCATCGTCATGGAAGAAAACTCCACAGGATGTGGTGTTCCGTGGCTTCCACGGATAAGTACCTTATAATAAAAATATTTATGTGAAGATTTAGGTATGATGCTCCGTCGCCTGATATAAATAAAGATAAATTTAAAAGTTTTGATGAATATGCTTTAACTAAATAAATTTACCCCTTAATAACACAGATCACGCGATCCATTTAGTCAATCTTACCGGCCTTTTCCAACCATATTGGGGTCAGATTTCAGTTACACCGGATGTATCCAGTATTATATAATAGAATAATTGTATATCTGACCTCCAGTTAGTCCTGGGTGTACCTACCACATAGTAAGGCTGGTTCTCAGACTAGAGTACTACCTGAGTAAGGGCTGTGTGTTTTCATATAATTATAAACTCGTACTTAACCGCAATCCAGTCTGATGGTAAGCAGTAATGCAATCGTTGATGGGAAAGTGCGCCAGTTTATTAAGAGCCTATTCATTCAAAAAAACTGAGTAAATAGGAAGGAAGACGGCAGTTGAGCGATATTCTGCAATGTTAAACCCAACAACACGACCAACGATGCTGCGCCAGAGGGAGATTGATCTGGAGGTCCTCCACGACCAAACTCCCGACACATTTGACGGATCGTATCCGGCACATATTGCAACACAAATGCTCAGATCCGTCCTCCGTACGGCTTCACCAGACATCATGCCGGAACACGACGAACCGTTTGGCGGCAAGACTTTGTCTAGTGGGTAGTAACTTCTGCCGGCAGCCGATGTTATGGCCAACCATCGAGAAATATCTACGAAAGCTAGTGAGTGGATTTAGTTAATGATAGCACCACAATTAAAGTTCATTCTCCATATTGATTTCTGATCGTAGCGTGACTTGTAAGTATGTTGAGCAATAAAAGCGATAATGTAATTATTGTCATTTAATAATTGTTCATAATAATGGAGTGAGAGTACTGTTGGGGCTGACGTGGCGTTGTGGTGGGTCGGGGATGTTTGAGGATAATAATATTAATGTTTTTACTGTCTTTATTAGGAACACCCAGAGTATTCTCAGTGTGTTCGTGGATCAGTGGGATTCCCTGATATTGCGGAGGTGGATGCAGCTCCACATCATCATCATCATCATTTCAGCTGAAAGACGTCCATTGCTGGCTATAGGCCTCCCCCAAGGCTCTCCACGACGACCGGTCCTGCGCCTTCAGCGGTTTCCCGCGTACTTGACCAGGTCGTCGGGCCACCTTGTCGGAGCCTACCCACGCTACGTCTTCCGGTGCGTGGTCGCCACTCGAGAACCCGCTGGCCCCATCGGGCATCGGTCCTACGGGTAATGTGTCCAGCTCACTGCCACTATAGTGTTGCAATTCTTCGGGCTATGTCGGTTACTCTCGTTCTTCTGCGGATCTCCTCATTCCTAATTCTATCGCGCATTGAAACCCCAAGCATAGCCCTCTCCATTGCCCTTTGAGTGACTTTGAGGTTTCGTATAAGGCTCATTGTTAGCGACCACGTCTCAATTACATAAGTCATCACTGGCAACACACACTGGTCGAAGACTTTTGTCTTGAGACACTGCGGTATTTCGGACGAGAAGATTCTACGTAGCTTCCCCCTACGAGTTGAGTTCGACGATTGACCTCTTTCTCGAAGTTGGACCTTCCTTAGCTCCACGCTAATTATTAATTTTATGTATCTTGTCTTATATTTGTGTCTGTAACCTACTGTGGAGGCATGAGGAACAGGGAGTAAAGCTCACTCATCCTCCATAGAAAAGAGTAGGATCCTCCAACCAGACGGGTGTTATGTCTGGCGGGCACTTGCCCAATGGTTGAAATTGTCAAGTTGTATGTATGCTAATTGCACGGTAAACTCTGATTGCGAGATGTAGAATTCGTGTGACGTCAGTATGACGCGTCGTTCATTTTGTGGCGTTTGCAGGTACTGCTACACTACTAACACTAGGAGTTAAGTAAAATTATTACTAACGTTATGGACTTCTGTCATTTTTCTTAAATTATTGTTAACTAGTGCTTACTTGTCAAAGGGCAGTGGAGAGGGCTATGGTTGGGGTTTCACTGCGTGATTAAATCAGAAATGAGCACATCCTCAGAAGAACGAGTGTAACCAACATAGCCCAAAGAATTGCAACACTTCAGTGGCAGTGGGCCGGGCATATTGCCCGTAGGACCTATGTCATATGGGGCCGAAAGGTTCTCGAGCGGCGACCGCGTACCGTAAGACGGAGATCGTGGTTAGGCCGCGGGAAACCGCTGGTTTCCAACTCTTGAACTCGGATTCTTGGGGAAGGCCTATGTCCAGCAGTGGATGTCTTTCGGCTGAAATGAAGATGACTGCAATCCCATCTGATGGTTTTCAGTGATGCGATCGTTGATGGTAAAAAGTGTTAGTTTATCAGGAGCCTATCCACTCTAGTCTTGAAGACACTTAAAATGTAGCCATACGAAAATACCGCCGAATATAAAAGATGAGGCGAAACGCTTCGTACATATTGTAGAACGATGCCTGAAATAAAACTTTTTCTAAATGTTTTTGTTTTTTTCTACGTTCGTTGTGCCAGACTTTGTCAAACGCTTTCGCTATGTCGAAGTAGACTACGCCTGTATACATACCACGGAACCCTGCGTGTATATGTTCAGTGATGCGTAGGATTTGTTGCGGACAGGAGTGTTGGGTACGCAACCCAAAATGCTCGTTTGGAATGAGGCCCTTGTTCTCGGCGTAGGCTCTGAGACGCTTAAATATAAGCCTCTCATACTGCACGGTTAGTGCAGTGGTTAAGCTATTGACTGCTGCGCTGCGGGTCGCTGGTTCGATTCCCGCACCGAACAAATATTTGTATGACCTACATTAAGTTCTTCCGTGTCTGGCTGTGTGTGTATGTTAGTTTGAATGTTTTATAGGCACCCACGATACAGGAGTAATTTCTAGTTAGGGACAACGTGTCTTAAAAAGAAAAAAAAAAGTATTCGAAAACAAAAATCTCAATCTATATTTTTTGCTGACTGTAGCTACCCACAAAAATTATCTACATAGAATATATTCTCTGAAAGTTATCTCCAATTTTAAGTGGACAAATAAAACTATGGCAGACGTGGAACTAAGTGGGATCCTACACTTTGTAAGTATGAAACAAACAGAAACTACTTTGTAAATGTTATGAGGAAATTCATATTGTAGATGGACGTGGACGTAAAAATGTTTATCACCCCTGTAAGTTGCTGTGGGGCCACAAAAATGGCGATTGACTATAGGCGATATGGATGTCATGGAGCTGTTTCGGTAATTTCGTGAAATAAATATACCAGATATTGGCGCCGATTTCTTGAAACTTAGTTAATTCCCTTTTTCTATTTCTTTAAGAGAATGATAAAAGATAATATATTATTTTAGTTGGTAGTGAATTGACGTATGTGTAGTCGCTAATGTTTTTAAACGTGTAATAACTTTCAGTTTATTGAAAAATAACTTTGATTCCTTCACAATAAAGTAAAGTATACGCTACGACTTAAAACTTAACCAAACATAACTTCGCTCGCTTTTTCTTCTTCTCTCTTCTCCTTATTTTCTTTTTATATATTTTTTAAAACTTTATCAATAGTGTTTGTCACTCTGAAATCAACATAATAACCGTTGAACGTCAATTTCTACACCAGTGTAGAAATTGAATTTAATTAAAGTTAAACAGTTCTCGGTGGTAGGACACATCGGCTGCTGGCAGAAGTTACCACCAACCAGACAAGGTCTTGCCGCCAAGCGATTCGTCGTGTTCCGGCATGATGTCTGGTGAAGCCGTACGGAGGACGGGTCTGAGCTGTTGTGTTGCGATATGTGCCGGGTACGATGCGCCAAGTGTTGTTGTGTCGGGAGTTTGGTCATGGAGGGTCTCCACATCAATCTCCCTTTGGCGCAGCATCGTTGGTCGTGTTGTTGGGTTTAACAATGCACCACCTCGCTCAACTGCCGTCTTCCTTCCTATTCACTAAGTTTTTTAAGTGAATGGGTTTAATAAACTAGTGCGCTTTAGCATCAACGATTGCATTACTGCTTAACATCAGGCGGGATTGCAGGCAAGCGCTAGTTTATAATTATTAAAAAAAAACAATTATCTTGACAAAAAATTGTCTAGAAAAATTATCAAGACATACTTAGAAAGTACATATAACTTAGAAAAGGTACATTGGTATTGGCCTGACCTGGAATCGAACCCGCACCCTCATACTTGAGAGGCTGGTGTTTTAACAACTAGGCCACCACGATTTTACGTTACGTTGGTATATTGAAGTTGAAATACGGAGAAAAACCACAAGCAACCACTTCCAAACGATGAAGGACTTATAGGGGCTTCAGGTGACGTACTCCTGGTATACTGGAGTGAATGTAGGCCTCCCCCAAAAGTGCTCTTAGCGCTACAGACTTGCTGATAAGCTCATCGGGCGGTGGCGATTTTGGACTTCGATGCTTGATGATCTACCAACCAGGGTTACGGAGAGTGAGCAAAAAATATACTGACTGGTGAATGGTAAAAACTACTTGCGATTTTGTTCGTGCTCCATTCCTCAATGCTGATTGGACGCTCCGCCAGGCAATGAGGCTTAATGGTTTATTTATATAATTGTTATCTACGTTAACGATTTCATTTTTATTCATATTGGGTGATCTCCCTAAGCTTTCAGTTCCGGTGACCAGTAAAAATGCTAGAAAATCAACTTTTTTCTTTTAAAACGCTTACTTTAAGGCCTCAATGTAAGGGGATTAAGTGAGACATAAGGTATTAAGGTTATAGTGCACACACACAATACTTTTATAGGTGTGTGTACTTGTATAGCAGTGTATACGTAGTTATTACGATATTGAAACCTGTAAGTTCTCAATCTGTAAAAGATTAATAATTAGCAGTTTTGGCGGGAAAGTCAACTTGAGTGGCACGCTCATTTTTCATTGGACTTTTAAAATTATTTATAGTGTTGTTTACTAAATAAAAGTGCGAGATTTATGTAGTAAAAAATGCATTCAGTAAATATTTCATAAAGAACAGTGAAATATCGCAGCATAGTGGCCACATCATGACTTTGTCTCAAACCTCCATCGTAAGACGGGTCACGCGGCCGTCTTTTTCAACATGTCAATTCATTATGTGACATTGGCTAAAAGCATAAATCAAACAAAAAAAATTGTGTGTTTGTAACGAACAGAAATTATAATCAACAAACGCAAAACGACGCCACGCCGCTGCAAGCGCGGGCGGGTGAGCGGTGCGGTGACCATATTCTTGTTGGGACAACCAGATTTCAGATTTCATAACTTTGTGATTTTTTATTATATATCTTTATGAAATTTTGTACATAGATTCTTTACTTAAAAATAATTGACACTTGTTTCGGGTTTCGCGTATACGAAGAATAACTTTGTAAACTGATGCAATCGATTTTAAAATTCGTTCAAGGACTTAACGTGCTTTCCATGGCATGGGGGGTCTCGGTATGTATGGCTATGTATAGCATATCACCCATCTATAGACTAACCGCGATTAGCGTAGTTTAACCTGATCGATCAACTGGCAGTTATTATTTAACCCTCCATTACATCAACAACATGAACAACGTAATAAACGTTGTTAAACTGTTTTTTTTATGCCTGCTGTCTGCCTGATGGTAAGCAGTGATTCAATCGTTGATGGTGAAGCGCGCTAGTTTATTAAGCCTATTCACTCAAAAAAAAAACTGAGTGAATAGGAAGGAAGACGGCAGTTGAGCGAGGTGATGCAATGTTAAACCCAACAACACGTTCATGCTGTGCCAGGAGGAGATCGATCTGGAGACCCACCACGACCAAAGTTTTAAACAACAACATTTGGCGCATCGTACTCGGCACACATCGCAACACAACTACTCAGACTCGTCCTCTGTACGGATTCGATCATTATCATCATCAGACATCATGCCGGAACACGTCGAATCGCTTGGCGACAAGGCTTTGTCTGGTAGGTGATAATACTTCTGCCGGCAGTCGATGTTTTGGCCTACTACCGAGAAAAAAAAATGTTTTATCGATGACGGGAGCAGGGTCCACGCCACCGCGTCGGTAGTTAGGGCTTCAGAGACAGGAATTTCTTTACAATGCGGGCCGTATAATAATACTAGCACACACACTGAAAAAATTGCATAATACACAGATTTATCCATAGAGCTTAAAACGCAGTGGAACATCACCCACACCAAAACTATCCCCATCGTAATATCCAGCACGGGTGTCATCCCAAAAACCCTACACAATAGCCTTAACACATTAAACGTTAGCCCGTCTACTTATCTTCTACTACAAAAAGCATTTATTCTTAACACATGCAGGTTAACCCGAAAATTTTTAAATACTTAATTTAATTCAATCTTCTTTTTTTTTACTTAAAAAAAGAAGACTTTTGGCACTTGGCTTCGGCCCGTGCCAAATTCGACCCACACACAGGTGTGAGATATTTTTTAAAAAATAACAAGGAATAATAATAATAAAAAAAACAATCTCGTGCATCAAGTCGATATTTAATTTGTTTCTCTTTTTATCGCTCTTGAAATGAAACCCAATGCTACTGATAATGTGTTAGGCAATCACCCTGCAGGGAGCCGTGTCGAAAATAACACGTTTTTAGGAACCTGATTTAGGTTGCGGTCGACAGCTGATAGCTATCAAAGAATAGAGGTCGTCTATTTGATTTAAATGGTCAATTTGATTGTGAACAACGTTTAGAGAAGTCGTTCGATAACGTTGATTGCTACCCATTCCCAACTATATTGGGGTTGATCCGATCTGACCGAATGCGCTGAATGCCGGCAAATTAAATGGAGGGACTTCCTGTGCGAGCTACACAACTGAGTTACTGGTATTACCCAGTAACTGAGTTGTGTAGAGAGATATTTCTTGATAAGACTGTCATACTTTTTACTTCCGACTTTCCGAATAATTGCGTAGGTAACACGCTATCAAATGAAATCTTTATTAGAGAGCCAAATTATTTTACATTAGTTGCTGATTGGAAGGCTCCAATCAACAACATTTTCATCAGCCTATTTACGACCGCACTGCAAGGGCACTGGCCTCCATCAATAAAATCAGAGGTTAATACAATACTCAGTACGCTTGACAGATGTGTTGGCGAGGGTTTTGGTATAAATTGCTGAGTTTTCCTTCTCTGTGTGCTGGTGGCGTCTTCTACGACATCTCGGTAAGAGCAGGTACCACACGGTTAATATGACCAACTACTATAAAATAATTGGAATAAATTGTATACGGCTGTTGAAGAGCGGAGTATAGCAGTATAGAGTAGTATAGCAGTATATATTTTTTTCAAAATTCTTGTACATTATAATCAGCATGCGACAGTGTCTGTGCCTGTGTGCGTATGAGTGTGTATGTTGTGCGATTTCCATACAATTTTTACTAAAACACATATACTTACATAGTTCTCGAGTTTCAAAGTAATAGTTAAAATGCTTTAAAGCGAAAAAGCCGGTTGAAAGTAAAAAGTATATTCACCGAGCGGTCAAACGATATTTTTAAGCTAGTTTCGTTAATGTTAAATGCATTTCCTGAAAGTGGATACTGGAGTTGTATGTATTTAAAATGGTATGCGGTGAGAGTTACCGTTTGTATAAAATTTTGGGCAATACCTAACCCCCATTTTGTATTTCTTATCAACATTATCACCTCAGCGATCAGTCCCGGTTGCATCCGCGGCCTTCGCGATGGAGTCCGGGGTCCGCTTTTCTACAAATTCTCCTCAACTTTGCGCGATCTTTAGCATTCTATGACTTAAATAATACAGAATTTAAGAAATTCGTATTTCTTAAATTCCGTATTATTTTAAACTAGCAACCCGCCCCGGCTTCGCACGGGTGCATGTATTATACATATAAACCTTACTCTTGAATCACTCTACCTATTTAAAAAAATCGCATCAGAATCCGTTGGGTAGTTTTAAAGACTAGCACACATAGGGATATACGGACTGAGAAAGCGACTTTGTTTCATACTACATAGCGGTTGCCCGCAGCTCCGCCCGCCTGGATATACCTAGCCTACCTAGGGAAGACACGGTCTAAAAAATAATTCCCAAGTCAATTCACAGACACCGACACTAACATCGACGACGCAGTCATTATCCGCAGGCTGCATAGGTTGTCTTTATGACGATGTTAAAGTTGTTAATGATGAAAATATTTAAATGTAATTAATACTAAGTTGTCACTTCTGCCAGTCCCGCTTTAGTTATCTAACTAAAGCGATTATTGTAGAGCTTCTCTATAAACAACATTTGACGAAAATTATATGTTTTATGTTCCATGTATTTTGTTCGATGTTTGATTGGTGTACAATAAAGAATAAATAAATAAATAAAATATAGTGATGATCAGGAGCCCCGTAGTGATAAGGCAACGTAAGTGATAGGGCAACGTAAAGTTGCCCATGCGTAAAACATTCTTTTTGTAAATCATTTCCTACTCATTTTAATGTTAGGCCCTGGGATTTGGTTTATCGTTAGTGCGAAAGAAATGTTTACTGCAAATTTTAGCCTTTTGAAGGGTATAGGCAAATCAGTAGGAATCATGGGTATTCATGGTATCCAGAGTCCATGGAGATGAACGAGAACTACTGCTACAAGAGCGATGTGATCATGAAAGAGCATAATATGTATGCTGTGACATGCCACGAAATCCCACACAATGCCACGGGCTACCTCAATACAACCAGCCTTGCCAAGCTAAGTCATGCCGGCAGTAGGCACCGACCCCAATATCTTACAGTTCAATCGGTGGTAGGCCATAACATCGGCCGCCGGCAGAAGTTACCACCCACCAGACAAAGCCTAGCCGCCAAGCGATTCGTCGTGTTCCGGCATGATGTCTGGTGAAGCCGTGCGGAGGACAGGTCTGAGCAGTTGTATTGCGATGTGTGCCAAGTACGATGCGTCAAATGTTGTTGTGTCGGGAGTTTGGTCTTGAAGGGTCTCCAGATCAATCTCCCTCTGGCGTAGAATTGTTGGTCGTGTTGTTGAGTTTAACATTGCACCACCTCACTTAACTGAGAGAAATTTAGAATTCATTTTACTGTATTTCCCCGCATGACTCCGCAACGTCTCGCGTGATGCTGTGGCATGATGTGGCGCGCTTAACCATAAACGATCGCATCACTGCTTACCATCAGGCGGGATTGCGGTCAAGCGCTAGTTAATAATTTTATTAAAAAAAAAAAAAGATACATCTGAGTCATGTCTATAAGTTGTTTTCAAGAGTCCTCACAAATTGTCTCGCCTGCAGGTTTGACGACTTCCAGCCGCCCGAACAAGCCGGTTTCCGAATAGGCTACAGCACAGTAGACCACATACATACGCTGCGGCAGGTTATACAGAAGGCCGAGGAGTATAACCTACCCCTTTGCTTGGCGTTTGTGGACTACGAAAAAGCCTTTAATTCGATCGAGACCTGGGCTGTACTGCAGTCTCTCCAGCGGTGCCAAGTAGACTATCGATATATTGAAGCGCTGAAGGGTTTGTACGAAAACGCCACCATGTCAGTCCGAATACAGGACCAGACCTCGAAACCAATACCTCTGCAGCGTGGTGTCAGACAGGGAGATGTTATCTCTCCGAAACTGTTCACCGCTGCATTGGAGGATGTCTTCAAGGTTCTGGACTGGAAAGGACTGGGCATCAACATCAATGGCGAGTACATGACACACCTTCGGTTTGCTGATGATATCGTAGTCATGGCTGAGACCGCGGAGGACCTGAGTACAATGCTCGAAGACCTCAGTAGGGCCTCCAAGCGAGTCGGTCTTAAAATGAACATGGGCAAGACGAAAGTCATGTCTAATGCCCATGTTGTACCGACTCCTATAAAGATTGGAGACTCTGTTCTCGAAGTTGTTGACAGCTACGTGTACCTGGGACAAACTATCCAGTTAGGAAGGTCCAACTTCGAGAAAGAGGTCAATCGTCGAATCCAACTCGGCTGGGCTGCTTTCGGGAAGCTACGTAGAATCTTCTCGTCCGAAATACCGCAGTGTCTCAAGACAAAAGTCTTCGACCAGTGTGTGTTGCCAGTGATGACTTATGGAATTGAGACGTGGTCGCTAACAATGGGCCTTATAAGAAGGCTCAAAGTCGCTCAAAGGGCAATGGAGAGGGCTATGCTTGGTGTTTCACTGCGCGATCGAATCAGGAATGAGGAGATCCGCAGAAGAACGAGAGTAACCGACATAGCCCGAAGAATTGCAACACTGAAGTGGCAATGGGCTGGACACATTGCCCGTAGGACCGATGCCCGATGGGGCCGACGGGTTCTCGAGTGGCGACCACGCACCGGAAGACGTAGCGTGGGTAGGCCCCCGACAAGGTGGACCGACGACCTGGTGAAGGTCGCGGGAAACCGCTGGATGCGGGAGGCGCAGGACCGGTCGTCGTGGAGAACCTTGGGGGAGGCCTATGTCCAGCAGTGGACGTCTTTCGGCTGAAATGATGATGGAATGATGAGTCCGATATACTTAATAAGGGCCAGCGCCCACTACCAGCATGGCAGGATATGGCACGGCATATTGTGTTGCGCGTCACATCATGCCACAGCATCACGCGAGACGTTGCGGAGTCATGCGGGGAAATACAGTAAAATGAATTCTAAATTTCTCTTTTCATTCATAATAATATGGTTAGTAATAACAACCTTTTCCCTGCCATGCTGTGCCAGGGCGGCAGTGGGCGCCGGCTATAATTCTCCACTTAAACCCAGTGAGAAGCAAACAACACGTTAGATAAAAAATCCATTAAAACACGAATAAGTATGGGGAAAATATTCTTACTACCTTGATATACTAAAGGTAACCAAGTTATAAAAATATATTATATTCCGCCCATATCTGATATAAACTCGCTATTTCCGAAAAACTCCCTTTTCCAATTTCCACGGTTTGGTACGTGTATTTTTAATATCATCAGTTTGAGTAACTGAAATAAATATTAGATATTAAAATATGGAGGACACAAGTTTCAAATATTTACATTAAAGAGCAGTAAAATGTATACCTACCATAGATATATTACAATTTTTCTTTTTTCATATTTTCAGTTCCAGAGCCTTTTATTTGCGAATTGGAAATCATCAAATGACTTCTCCCGATCTGGGTGGAGCGGAAGGGTGTGTCAGACTTTTACTAAAACCCACCCCTGCGCCTTCACTTGCCTGTGAGCCAGGAGACACGGTATCAATTTCGAACAACCCGCGGCCTTGACAGGCCGCGACATCTCTATGACATCTCTATGAGGCACGTGGAACGCAACACACAGGCCATTCGGGCCTGGTCCTTATCAGGCGGCGAGCTGTCCACTGCTCGCCGCTCGCAAGCCTGCGCCTACGCTAGCCGGACGTTCGAAGTTGTCTCTCAATCAGGGCGTCTTCTGCGGTAGCCAAATGCGTCCCGACTACTCCTTTGTCAGCATCACTGCTTCGCAGAAGGAAGTGGCGGCCAGCCATGTACGTGGCATGCCATGCCATGAGATTTGGACTAGGGCCGGACGCGAGAGATCGCCGTATTTCCATAGCCTCAGGGTCCTACATTTATCGACGCGGAATCAGCTAACACGGTCAAAAAAGCCTTTATGTTTACGTAGTAAATGTGTTACTAATAGCATTGGCATCGGCTCAGATGACGCATCGCGACGCCCGGCCAATGGCGCAATAAACTGTTTGTCTATTAGCTGCATCCGTGCGGCGCTGAATCTAGCGGAACGTTTCTGACTGCTGCCGAATAGCACCTGAAACGGTCGAATGGCATTGGATAGCAGTTTAATAATCCGTTCGCATGCCTTCACCTCCGATAGTAGCCGAACGGCGCCGGAGACGGCCGATCGGCAGTGGGTAGCAGTCGAATGATACACTCGCATCTGCGACGATACCTGAACGGCGCCAAAGACAGCCTAGTGGTGCTGGTAGAGGCCTTGTGGCCTGTCCAACTAGATTGTGTATCCATATCAAAACAGTTATTTCTTAAACTACCATAGTTCACAAGCCCACATAGCCCCCTTTCTTGATTTCTTTGGCATTATTTTTAACCGACTTCAGGAGGAGGTCACTCAATTCGACCATATATATGCTTTTTTATATTGTTTGCGGGTAACTTCATCGTTTATGAACCGATTTTGATCATTCTTTTTTGTTGGATATAGGAGATCCGAGTTTGATCGTGGAAGACCAGAAAAATCAAGGGGAACTTTCAAAAATTGTAGAGACGGCTAGTGCATTTGTAAATTTTTTCACTAGGTATTTTAAAACACTACAATTTAATAAGGGTATGGAGTAGATCTGATGATGGAGCCGGGAGACAGGCGAAGGAACTCCTCAACAATTCACAGCAGATACCTTGTGTTTGTGCTTGAATAATTTGTATTGATAAGAACTTTACACCTAGATGGGTTGTGGCTGTCATTAAAGGGCTGATGTTGAAGACAAAGGTCAGTTATGGGAGCTCCTCAACGAGTTACAGTAGCACATTGTGTTTGGACTCAGTTCATTTATATTAATGAGAACTTTGTATCCATATAGGTTGTAGAGAAGGTAGTAGATCTGACGATGGAGCCGAGGGACAGTCGAGGGAACTCCTCAACGATTCACGGCAGCTGTTATGTTCGTGCGTTATTTTTTTTTTTATAATTATAAAACTAGTGCTTGATCGCAATCCCGCCTGATGGTAAGCAGTGATGCAATCGTTAACACTTTACCAAGTGCGCTAGTTTAATAAGCCCATTCACTCAAAAAACTGAGTGAATAGGAAGGAAGACGGCCGTTGTGCGAGGTGATGCAATGTTTAACCCAGAGGGAGATTGATCTGGAGATCCTCCACGACCAAACTCCCGACACAACAACATTTGACGCATCGTACCCGGCACACATCGCAACACAACTGCTCAGAACCGTCCTTCGTACGGTTTCACCAGACATCATGCCGGAACACGACGAATCACTTGGCGGCAAGACTTTGTCTGGTGGGTGGTAACTTCTGCCGGCAGCCGATGTTATGGCCTACCACCGAGGAAATTAATTTGTATTCATAGCAACCTTACGTCTAGATGGGTTGTGTCTACCATTAGGGAGCTATTTCCAATTATGTTGGCAGCAGCGTTCAGTTTGACCGGATGCAGCTGAAAAGTACTTACTTTTTGTAACTGAAAATTGTGAAATAAAAACAAGATTTGTGAAGCAAAAACAAATATACAAAGACCAAAGACAGTATGACCTTCATGGTCATATATTCGTTTGTGCCACCGAGTTCCGGCATTAGTTATTTTTCACTTTGTAGTGGTTTTTTTTTTTTGTGAAGTCGGTTGTTTTTTTTTTTTTGTAAAAAAATGTTTTTTATGCTGCCAATTCTTCATTTCAGTATAATAATGCCTATTGTAAATAGTTTTAAAACGTGTAATCATTTAAAACCAGTTAACCTTGTCATGTTATCTTTTGATACAAAAAGTCTATTGAAAATTGGGTTGTAATGGCCAACCGCCCTTGATATTAAAGACCTCACTTGAAAACTTTTCAAAACTCATTGAAAAATATAGACAATTAACGGGGAAATTCCAATAGCTACGTAGCAACCAACCATCGTTCAATACTCTCACCTATTCCCAATGCCTAAGATCGATAATCCCTTGTCCCCCAAGTAATGTCATCGATTATTTTTCCAATAAAACTAATTGCTTCCTTATCTTAATCGACTTAGTCAGTTTGTTTTAGTAACTCGATAGCTATCGATTATTCGATTGTTACAATGTTTACGTGGTTTAATGAAGTGTTTTTCATTGATATAAAAATTTCATTTGGAAAGTAAGTTGTCTTTTTCATTTTTTGGTGTACTAAGACATAAATTTCTGTTATAACTTTAGTTCTACCTACATACATTTAAATACAATATTTCTTCATAACAACGAGAAATTTTCCTGTGACATACAGTATGTTAAGAAAACCCTGTCCGATCCGTGAAGGTGTTGTTAGGTATCGATAACTGATTCTACTAATGCATACAAAACCGGGCTAAACTTAAAAAAAAATCCCCCTATAAAAATAAATATTATTTCGCAAAAAGAGGTAACTTAATAAATGCGCGATACCTAACCACCCTTCGCCTGCCGCCCGCGGGGGGCGGGCGGCAGGGCATACGGCACGTGCTCGCATCGCTATTCGCTCATAATAATACTGGTGTTGTCACTTTTTAAAAATTACCAAATTTCGGGGAAATTGGAATTAATTCACGGGAAAAAAAGATTATTTCAAAATTCATTTGTATTGGTACCATGATGAATACGTAAAATTTTATATTATATTTGGTCATGTGTTTACCTAACCTTTATTATCCTTATGGGTCGGACAGGGTTTTCTTAACATACTGTATAATTGACGACACATGTACATGTACTATAGATCGCTACAGTTACATATTTAGACTAACTGTGTCGTCAATAATCCGCCTTATTCATAAGCGCTGCTTAAATTTAACTAGTGATTAGCGATTCTTTCACCATACATTTTTTACCTTTTAACGTCACTTAACTTAAATCATCCTTTATAAATAAACACCATAGTGTTTAAGGGGTTTATCCATAAGCGGTGATTAAAGTTAAATAATGTTAAAAGGTCAAAAATGCATGTTTAATGAATCGCTAATCACTAGTTAACTTTAAGCAGTTTTTATGAATAAGGAGGTATATGTCACAAGAAAAGCGTAGTGGCTGAGCGATCGACTACTGCTTTCTCGCTGTATTGACCCCGCACGGAACAAATATTTGTATGACTTACAAATAGTTGTTGCGGGTCTAGCTGCTTGTGTATGTTAGTTTATATGTCTGTAAAGGCAACCACGATACAGGAGAAAGTCCTAAACGTGGGGCTTAGTTTAAAAAAAATGGTACTAACTTACTATTAGAAATTAACGAATCCAGCATTAAGCGCATTTCCCGAGTAGATACATTATTTACTAAATTATAGACCGTATCAGCTTCACACCATTTATATTTTATAGTTATGTCATGACGACAGACAACTGCATCATGTATTAGTTGCCAAGGTAGGTATACAACCTCCAACACGCCTCCTCAATCTACTACATGATGAGCTATACAAATTAGAACCAAAAACGCTAACTTAATTACATATAGAAGTAATAAATCCAACGCGTCTCATTAACAAAACAAAACAATATCAAAATTAAAATTAGCCATTATAACAGATAGGTATAAAACTCAAATTACAAATCCTAAACCTAACTGTACTTGCCCGCCCTCTTAATGGGTAATTTTTGTACAATCTGTTTAAGTTTTGGGCCTGGCAGAGACTTCGTTAACATATCTGCTAACATCTCTTGAGTACACAAGTATTGTACATCAATCGCCTCCTTAATCAAGGCTTCGCGGACAAAATGATACCTAATGTCTATATGTTTTGTTCTATTATGGTTCATTTTATTTTGCGAAATTTTATGTGCTGACTGATTATCGTTAAAAATAATCGTTGGTTTGTCGCAAGTATTTTTAGTCAAACTAGACAACAAACCTCGCAAGTAAATTGCTTCTTTAGCAGCCTGACTGAGTCCTATGTATTCTGCCTCAGTAGACGACAATGCTACACATCGCTGCTTGCGACTCTCCCATACTATTAAATTATCGCCTAATGTAAAAAGCATTCCTGTGAAAGACTTTCGATCGAATGATCCCCCCCAATCAGCGTCAACGTACCCGCGCATCTCTAAGTTACCGGATTTTCGGAAAACAAGCGCAAAATCAGATGTCCCCTTTATGTATCGCAACACCCGTTTAGCACAATTGAAGTGCCATCATAGCATGAATTGAATTGAGACAGTAAACTTACAGCATGTGCTATATCCGGCCTAGTAGTTTGAGCCAGATAATTCAGACATCCTATCAAACTTTGGTACGGCAACCTACAACCAGGCTCAGCTTTTTCTAGCTTGAGGCCTACCTCCATTGGAGTATTGACTGGTTTGCAGTCAGACATTTTAAATTCCTTCAGTACATTCAGGACATACTGTTCTTGATCGAGATAAATAGTTCTCTTATCTCGTCGTAACCTCATACCTAGTACATGCCTAGCTTCGCCTAAGTCTTTGACTTTAAACTTTTTGAGCAGCCCGTTTTTCAAAGCTTGCTTCTCTTTATCCTGCTTTGGAGGATATAACACAAATATATCATCAACATAGATAACTACGACTATCCTATCTTGACCTATTATCTTTTGATATAAACAGGGCTCTATCTTTGATTGTATAAAACCTAAATTAAGCATCTCCTTATCTAATTCGTTAAACCAAGCATTTGAGGCTTGCTTCAATCCGTATAATGACCGTTGTAGTTTACAAACTTTGTTTTCCTGACCTTCGGCTATAGCGCCCTCTGGCTGAAGCATGTAAATGTCTTCCTTTAATTTTCCGTACAGGAAAGCAGTGGTAACAGCCCACTGGTCAATGGTCCACTCGTATTCTGCAGCTAGTGAGAATAACAAGCGAAGCGTAGAGTGCCTCACGACAGGAGAATAGGTTTCATTATAATCAATTCCACGTACCTGTGTAAATCCTTTAGCTACCAACCTCGCCTTGTATTTCAATATGTTACCATCACTATCTCGCTTGATCTTGAATACCCATTTGTTCTGTATAGGCTTCTTATCGCGCGGTAGATTAACTAACGTCCACGTTTGGTTCTCCTTCAACGAGTTGAGCTCATCGTTCATGGCCTTCTGCCACAGCTCACGATCAGGCCTTGACATTGCCTCATCCATTGTCGTTGGATCGCCATCAATATCTGCGATAGCTTTTATTTCAGCTTCGGCTATCGCACATGTGCATCTGTAGTCTACATTATTCCTTGGGCGTAAGTTATATCTCGGCGGGTTCTCACAATCGTTGTTTTCAGATTGTAATGTAGGATTGGTACTTGCTTCTTGAGTTTCCTGTCTTATTTCATCAATAGTTTCTTCAAAAACGTCTTCATTGCTTCCTTCACTAACGCTGTGAATTTCAATCTCAGGTTCAACACGTTCCTCCTCTGTTGAAATAGGAACGACTGAGTTCTTCGTCACTTTTATTCCGTCTCCAGGAAAAATATTTTCTAAAAATTGGACGTCTCTCACAATTGAAAATTTTCCAGTCTTTGGTTCAACCAATTTGTAACCTTTCGTAGTCTCACAGTAGCCAACAAATATCAGAGCTTCAGTTTTTATGTCCAGCTTCTTTCTCTTTTGTTTTGGTTTCAGAGCGTAAGCCAAACATCCGAATACTCTCAGATGACTCAGATCTACCTTCTTACCAGACCAGAGTTCCTGTGGTACTTTTCCAGTGACAGCCTTCGTAGGGCTTAAGTTTTTTAAATATACAACTGTTCCGACTGCTTCTGCCCAAAATCTTTTGCCTAAATTGGCTTCAAAAAGTAATGTTCGTGCTTTTTCAACGATTGTTCTATTCGCTCTCTCAGCCACGCCATTCTGCTCCGGTGTGTATGGAACTGTCTTTTGATGTTTTATACCAGCTAACTTCAAATGCTTGTCGAAGGCATCATTGCAAAATTCTTTGCCATTGTCCGATCTCAAGCACTTGATCATCTTCCCAGTCTCATTTTCTACTTCCGCCTTATACTCACGAAACTTGTTGAGACATTGACTTTTGTTTTTCAAAAAATAGACGTGCGTCTTTCGCGAAAAATCATCAATAAATAAAAGCATATACAGCGAACCAGCAAAAGATGGCTCTTCCATTGGGCCGCACAAATCTGTGTGCACAATCTCCAATAAATCATTTGCTCGAGTGCCTTGTTTTTTGAATGGACTCTTGCAGCTCTTTCCATTTATACATGGAACACACGGCTCTATTTTGTCCGTAGTTTTGAATTCTATTCCAGATACCATGTTTTTCAGGGTGATCATGTACTTTTGTCCTAGATGAGCTAGTCTCCTGTGCCATAGATTCGACAAAACTTCATTCGATGTTGTTAAATTAACCATAATATTGCTGTTTTCAATCAGCTTGAAAATTCCACCAACTTCTTTGCAAGTGGCAACTTTGCGGTCATTTTTATCTTTAATGAAACATCCATGCTTGTCAAACTCAACTTTGTACTCGTCTCTTACGAGATCACTCACTGAGATTAGGTTCATCGACAATTCGGGAACATGCAGGACATTATTTAATTTGAGTTTCTCAGTTTTACTCACTATCGGTGCTGCATTGCCCTTCCCAACTACTATATCTCTTCACCGCTGGCAACTTTTATCTTACAGTCGCCTATCTGTGCCTTATATTGCACTAGTTTGTTCGCATCATTCGTCATATGGGTAGAACAGCCACTATCAACATACCAGGCGTTTTTACTTATATTATCGGTAGTACCCATGCAAATATTTGCAGTTTTCTTTATGCTTTTGCATTCTGATGCTTTGTGTCCAAATTTGTGACACTTAAAACATTTGTATGTCGCTGGTTTCCGAGCAGTGTTATTGATGCTTTTCCTGTTTTGAGTGGTAAAAGCTTGCTCACCAGCCCCATTACTCACTTCGGCTTGTCTGTTGCCTTCTTGTAGTAATTTGGTCTTTACTTGTTCTAGTGTTACCTCTTTTCCACTATTATCGATGGCCATCACGAACGGGTTATACTCGCTCGTTAGGCCAGCCAATAGTATCGAAATGAGCCAATCGTCTGATACTTTTGCGTCTATATCATTAAGCTGCTGTGCCAGGTCTACTATATCGCAGATGTATTTTTCCATATTTGAATAATTTTCCAAACGACACTGCCATAGTTTGCGTTGCAGCAAAATTCGCCTGCCCCAGCTTTGATCCTCGTAGGCTCTGCACAAGTTTTGCCATACCTCGCGTGCGGTTTTTGCTTGGTACACGTGCGCAAAACATGTAGGCTCAATAAGCAGACATAGAGTTGATCGTGCCTTCCTATCACTGTCTCTTTGTAAATCACTGATGTTTTCTGTTTCCACAACATCCCACAAGTTTTTGGATTCGAGGAGGTTTTTCACAATGAATTTCCACGATGTAAAATCATTCGCTCCTTGCAGTTTTTTAATTCCGCAAAAGGAACCAGAAACAGAATTTTCATCACACATTTTTTCACTCTTCTTTTTATTTTTGACAGTATTGTTTTTTGACTGTCAACTATGTGACAATCAGTATTTTTTAGGAAATATTTTTACGATCACTTTTTAATAATATTTACTCAGGTACAGACCGGGCCCATAACCTATTAGAAATTAACGAATCCAGCATTAAGCGCATTTCCCGAGTAGATACATTATTTACTAAATTATAGACCGTATCAGCTTCACACCATTTATATTTTATAGTTATGTCATGACGACAGACAACTGCATCATGTATTAGTTGCCAAGGTAGGTATACAACCTCCAACACTTACTGCTACGTCATTATTATCTGCCTTTTTCAACTATTTTAGGGTTGGCTTTTATTCCAGACGAATATGTCTAAATATTTTATATGGAGTGACTGCCTATTTGACTTCCACAACCCAGATACTGTGATATGCGAAACTCCTTAAAAAGAATAGATGTTATGTTTACAAATGTCTGCCAAACTTTAACGACTGTCAAAAGGAAATGGCAGTCGATATGAATGGTTAACGTAGGTACTTTTTTAGGTACCGGGGAAGTCTCAATATGTTATGGACAGGTAGGTACAAGTGATGCTACGGATGTGTCTTAACGGAACCAGAAATAAATATATTAGAAATTTATTATAGAAAGCAATATTGCAACTTCGCAACTGAACATTTTATTAATATTCAAAATTTAGTATGCGCGCCGCGCATGCGTAACTCTCAACCGTCGATTTTAAACTTCTGTTTAAATCTCCGTTATAAAAGTTGCGGAAACAGAAGCAGAAATGGATGTTGAAAATCGAGCTGCCCCCTAATCGGCGAACACATATTTGTCAAATGATAGCGACTAGTTGGCATCAGTTGGTATCGTTCGGACCGCCCATTGGTCCGTTCGGTCCAAACGATCCCAACTAGTTGCAATCATCTGACAAAAATGTGTTCGCCGATTAGAGGGCAGAACTTCCACACTTGCGGAAACAGAAACAATAGGCCTAGTATGAGTTTTCATTACGTAACTCGATCGTCGATATCGAGTGCGTTTGACTCACGGATTGGCCCGCTTCAAGGTTGTAAGAACTCTCAACCAATGAGAGCACCAAACGCGCTCGATATTGACGATCGAATCTCGTAATAAAAACTCATACTAGGCATACAGAGATCTGTTGCATCACTATTAGGTACCCATCCACGAACAGACAACGGCAAGAGTAGATTTGCGTTCGATCCTCTTTCAGTAAAATATTTAGCTAAATCTTAAATCCTAAGATAGAAATTGAGTTTAATTGTGCTTAGAAAACGAAACGATACTCACTTAGTTTGGTCACCACAAACGTGAAACTATAGATCGCTACAGTTACATATTTACACCGTTTTGACCGATACAATTGTTCGACATGATCCCCGCGCAGTGCAAATATTTGTATGCATAAATATGAATTTTTATACTGGTCTGGTCGTTCCTCGGAAAGCACGTTAAGCCGTTATTCCCGGTTGCCACACGAACATCTAATGGCAGTCGTTACGGGTTGTTGGAGCCTTCAAAAGTCCAACAATTGGTTTAACTGCAATGCTTCGATATGGCCTTCAGGTTGTGCAGTTTATACGGCAGTCGCTTCTTCACAATATCGAAGTGTAGCTAAAATCAGCAGTTAGACTGGTAAAGCGTATTTCAGACTCCAAAGCTGAAAAAGCTTCGGATGCGACTGGAATTAACTCTGAGATGATGATCATGACAGTTGTTCGACATGATAACGATTGCAAAATCCTGCATCTTGCAAGCAATATTGTGTAACTAGCAAGCATACAACTCAGACAACTGATTTCAAACTTTACTACGTCAACCGGTGGGCAAGTGCCAGACAATACCCATTTGGTCGAAGGATCCCCCCTTTTCTATGGAGGATGAGGGAACTTTAGGCCCTGTTCAAAAGGAACAGGGTGTAAATAACTAATGAAATCATAACATTTTTATGTGAGATTTTCCTCTTTGATAAAATGAAATTACGTTTTTTTGAACCACGATCTCTCTTAGCAACTACATTTATTATTCGTTTTATTACTTTCTCGTATTTGATAAAGAATTATATCTATTTTTAAACATCCTGGATTCATAATGAAGTTAACGCAAGCATTCAACTTGGAACTTGGGCTCCCAATCGTGTGGGATTGCCATCTCATCAGCCTGTGAGAGTGTGAGAAAGAGGAGTGCATCTGTATCTGGATTTTTCCTCGGGAGATTTACTGCTATGGCTGAAGTGCGGCCTGGACCACTTTAGTTTGCTGACCACTGCTCACGAAACCTTCTTAATTCATCTAGTCACAGTAAGGCTCCTAACACTAAACTAAAGCTGTGCTGTTATTGCTACCTCGGCTAGCGCCTTTACAGAAATTATATTTTCAAACATTTTGGGCTTGAATCCGTGGGCCATGAATTCTGCTCGTGGCTTGTTTAACGAAACCTCCGAATCGTCCCATTACATTTTACTAGCGGCCGTCCACGATTTCGTTCGCGTGTAATTATCTATTATGCTACGCTGCTATTGGTTGCAGCGTGATGTTATATACTCTAAAGCCTTCCTCGGTTAATGCGCTATCAAACGCAAAAAGAATTTATCAAATAGGACCAGTGATTCCTGAGATTAGCGCGTTCAAACAAACAATCAAACGGACAAATTCTTCAGCTTTATAATATTTGGATACCATCTCATCTGAGGAGTTACTTCACCTAAATCAATACAAAATCGTCCTGTATAAAACGCTCTTTTGTTCTTTTAAGACACTCTTTTGTATACCTATTTACATCTAATTCATTTACTAGAAATTTAGTAGAAAATCGAATAAAATATTTTCTTGAAATTCCTCGAAGTTCGATACTAGGAACCTAATTGGTAATTAGGTATTTTATAAATCTATTGTTGAAAAGTTACTTATATAATACTCAATAATAAGAATTCATAAAAGTTCAAAAAGCGAGATGACGATGCTAAGATGGGCAGCAGGCGTAACTCGACTCGATAAAGTGCGAAACGAGTACATCAGAAGAAGTTACAAGTTTGCGCCCATAGCAGAAAATCTCGCCGAAAGCCGCCTACGATGGTTCGGTCATATCATGAGACGCCCCGAAGATCATGTCGTGAAACGGGCCCTAGCACTGCCAGATAACAAAAACGGTAGAGGACGCCCACTAACCACCTGGTGGTCCACAGTGGCCAAGAACTTAGAGCGTACCCAACCAAACATCTCGACAACCCAGGACAGATCATCCTGGCGCAAAAGAACGAGGAGACCCGACCCCAAATAATGGGAAGTGGCTAGGACAAAGAAAAGCGGCCGCCGGCGACTTTGGTCGTGTGAAGTTACTTATGCTCCGCTCCTATTGGTGGCAGCGTGATGTTAAATAGCCCAAAGTCTTCCTGGATTATTGGCCTATCCAACGCAAATATAACGGACCAGTAGTTCCTGAGATTAGCGCGTTGAAACTAACAAACTCTTCAGCTTTATACATTATAGTATTATATATTAGTATAGATAGATTAAGGGTTGATTTTTACTAGATAACTTAATTTTTTTAACCAACCTTACTAGTATTATAAATTAAAACGTGAGAAAAAAAATTAAGCCGTGAAAACGTTTGTTTGTTACGTTTTCACGACTTATTTTTTTTATAAGTTATAAACCAGCGCTTGACCGCAATCCCGCTTGATGATAAGAAGTGATGCGATCGTTGATGGTAAAGCGCGCCAGTTTATTAAGAGCCTATTCATTCTAGCCTTGAAGACACTTAAATTGTGGTGTGACGGAAACACCGACGCTGGCAGATTGTTCCAGTCCCTCGATGTACGCGGTATAAAGGAGGAAGCAAAAGCTTCGTCCGGATCGCAGTGGTGTCATCAACGTAAGGGTGGAAACTCGCCGTACGACGGGTCGTCCGCTGATGGAACGGAAATGGGGGAATTAAATCATGCAATTCCCTTGCACACTTACCAGAATGCATCCTATAGGAGACCGAAAGGCTGGCTACTCTACGCCTGTGCTCCAGGCTTTGGAGACCGTTTGGAGTTAAGTCTGGGTCGCCAATCGGCCTCTTCGCACGCCTCTCCACTGAATCCAAACTGACAAGGTGACATTTCGCAGCACCAGCCCAAATGTGGCTGCAGTATTCCACACACGAGCGGGCCTGTGCTTTCTACTCAACCGATGGCTTTGAAATTTTGCAGACGTAAAGTTAGAAGTCCGGATTAAGTAATAGGGTAGTTTTTACCCCGGAAAGAATTGATATTCCCGAGGGAAATCTAAAAAGTGCGATATAACCGAACTCCACGCGGTCGAAAGCCGCGGGCGAAAAACTAGTATAAACTAATTTGACCGCGATCCCGCCTGATGGTAAGCAGCGATGCAATCGTTGATGGCAAAGCGCGTTAGTTTATTACGAGCCTATTTACTCTAGTCTTGAAGACACCAAAATTGTAGTCAGACGGAAAGACCGCCGCTGGCAAATTGTTCCAGTAAAAAAACACTACAAAGTGAAAATTAACTAATTTCGGAAGTCGGTGTCTTTGGTTTTTGTATATTCGTTTTTGACACCGACTTCCGAAATTAGTTATTTTTCACTTTGTAGTGTTTTTTGCAAGTCGGTTATGTTTTTTGTAAAAAAAGTTTTTATTTTACACTTTTTAGTTGTGAAAAGTAGTGTTCAGCTACATCCGGTTAGACTGGTTGCTGACGCTAAAATACTTAATGAAAAAACTTACAAACGCACTGGTTGCCCCTACGATTTATGAAAGTTCCCCTTGATTTCTCTGGTCTCCCACAATCAAACCCTGATGACATCATGGGTTAGTTGGTTATCATGGGACCACCTTGGGAATGTCTTCTTTCCAACAGAAAAAGAATTATCAAAATCGGTTTATAAACGACGAAGTTATCGGTGAACATACGAGTAAATAAAAAAAAACATTATACATACAGACGAATTGAGAACCTCCTCCTTTTTTGAAGTCGGTTAAAAAGACGTGTCCGGATTGTAGTGGTGTCAACAAAGTAAGGGTACTCGCTGTCCGATGGAACGGTGATGGTGGAATCCAAAATTGATCCTATAAGAACACATTTTATTTGTTCTATGCGACAGTACTGTGGAAAAAAATTGTCATAATTCAAAAAGATTTTCTTTGGTCATATGCTAGATACGTTTATGATGAAAATCCCTAGTCATTTTATAACCTAACCTGTTAAGAAACTGAACACAAGTAGGTCAAATTCAGCTATTATCACGAACACAACGCTCCTACCAATCTCCTTTTCTTGTAACATTAGGGAAGTCAAAAGGAGCCTACATACGACCTCCTTAAGGTACCTATCAGGCCATTTGAAAGGCGCCACTCTCATCCATTGTTTCCCAAACTGCCTTAGACAGTTCCCTCAATATCCTCATGGCGACATTTTGCATAATATTAGGGTCGCCAGATTGTTTCGCCTTCCCCGTTTTCGTTTTCCTAAAATAGGTACCTTTTTGGACATGAATTTATATGGCTTGTGGCTAGACCTTTTTTCCTGGATTTCGGCGATTCAAGTTTAGTGTTTTCTTTGAGGGTATTGTTGTTTTTGCTTCGAAGGGTTCTAGAAATTATGCAGCGTGCCATTTTTACTTAGAAGTTGGAGCACAGATTGACTTTTGAGCCTTTGGGTAACTTGAGGTTTTGCATCTTTCAATTCGGAATGGTCTTTGGAGCTTAGCACAAAGTCCCAGTGAAAATATTCGGGAACCTTTAAGATTAAAATGTTTAACATAAATTGATTTATTTTACAAAAAATCTGAAGTAGTATTTGACAAATGATTATTAACTCTTCAATATGAACAGATTTCTCGAACAAAGGTCTATGACCGACTTTTTCCGGCTTCGAAAATAAGGAGTCATTCAATTCGACCGTATATTTTCTCGTATTTATTTTACTAAATGCCTCCGGCAATTGTAGATAGGTTTCGAATATTCTTTTTTGATGGATTGGGTATACCTTAGAAGTGGCCCAATAAATGTATGTTTATATTTTTTTTAAATTTTCCTTGGTATTTTTTTCAGTTAGCTTCAATTAAATTTTTCTCTCTCGATTTATATTTCATTAGGACGGTATAATAATTTCCTATCACTAATATAACAGTCATGTTTCGGGGTGTAAAAAAAAAGTGAAAAACAAATAAGCTGTAACAAAAAAAAAACATAACCACTTAAAAAACAACTAGATTATTTTCTTTTGTAATTTCTCTCAGAAATGTACCTTTAAGAAACCACACATGAATAAAAAAGTGATTCTTTATTATTATGTTTTCTTTTCCTTTTCTTTGTGTGACGTCACGAACAGTCAGAACAATACCATACAAGGCAGCATCCAGAACTCCATAGGGAAAAGCAACCCTCGTTCGTAATAACCCAAGGGTAAGTTACTAAGGGAATACCCCCCACGAAATTTGCGGCAAACCAGTAAAGATTACTGCCAGTGCGTCCGCTAAAATATTAGATAACAAAAGAAGGCATCAGGACATCAGGCATACAATATTGTGGTTTGTTTCGAGTTTTATCGCCTGATGTACAGGCGAGATCGTAAAGTTCTTTTATGCGCAAATGTGTCTGCCAATAAAGATTCTACGTGATATTTTTGACAACAGGTCCCTGTAGGTGTTTTCGTTAGAATTAAACATGTACTTCTATACAAATAATACATAATAATATGCACATATATGTATTATATAAATATATAAAAAACATCCAAGTCGTGGTGGCCTAGTGGTTAAAACACCAGCCTCTCAAGTATGAGTGCGTGGGTTCGATTCCAGGTCAGGCAAGTACCAATGCAACTTTTCTAAAGTTATATGTACTTTCCAAGTATATCTTGGACACCAATGACTGAAGGTGAAGGAAAACATCTTGAGGAAACCTGGACTTTAAGTCTGAAATCGCCAACCCGCATTAAGCAAGCGTGGTGATTACGCTCAATCCTTCTCTGTATGAGAGGAGAACTGTGCCCAACAGTGGGACGATAAAAAGGTTGATGATGATGATAAAATTTAAATTTCGATTTGTAATGTATAAGTAACAGCTTTTTACTAAATGCGTTTGGAAGGCAGTATGTCTGTAAGTACTTATAAAAAACAAAAATATAGTATTTTGAACAAATAAATAAAATTTGAAATTTGGTATGTAACAGTTGATTTTGGCGTCAATTTCCATAGATATTCACAAACTAGACTAATTTTTATTATTTATTTATTTAGTGCTTCTTTAGCACTAAAATCAAATTTAGTCTAGTCCTTTCCATTCTGTTAAGAAACGGACAAATGATAAATGTTCATTTAGACATGGCAAATTAGTCAGTATTTGACTTAAATTGACATATTTTTAGTGGACATGTTTGTCACCACTTCTTTAATGTCTGGCAAGTGATAGTTTAGTTCTATCAAAATAAACTAATCTATACTAATATAGTTATAAAGCTGAAGAGTTTGTTTGTATGTTTGTTTGAACGCCCTAATCTCAGAAACTACTGATCCGATTTGAAAAATTATTTTTGCGTTGGATAGTCCACAGTGGCGAAGGGTGAAATTTTGACAAAGGGAAGCCGGTCCAAAAAAATAAACACTTATACACTTACCTACTGCAGGATATCTTGGAGGAGGTCTTCAGATAAGAATAATATCAAAAGCCCCACCTTCACCATACAAAAAAGGACTGATGATTTGATAACAGTGTCTTTCAAGTATGAGTACCGGGCGACCGAGCTTTGCTCGGCATCTTTTTTTTTTTGTTAGGTACATCGCGTGTCTCTATATTTTCAAAACAAGAAATACATAACGAGCGAATTTTTTAAATAACATTTTTTGACTAATGTTTTTCGATCATACCGACATTATAATAAAAAATATTATTAACTGTTATTTAAATATAAAATTACGAGTGCAATTTAGTTTAACATTTCATTAGAAATAAGTACTTATAGTTTAACAATCAGTTACATCAGTTATATATTTATCATCAATGCATAGTTCCTTCCATACTATATTGCGGGTATGTCGAGGGTTTTCATTAATAATAATCATTTCACGTTCTGATGCACGCTGCCACATATCTTGCAGACGTCGCTCCCGTGAAACATCTAAATCATAAGACCTTTCTGTTCTTAAAATGTTAGTCAAGTTTTGCAAGCATCTTACTTTAGCAGCACGTGTAGGATGATTGGAAACCTGATCATTTTCATCAAGTTCTTCAAATGGGTTCTCACTGTGCGAAGTCTGACAAACACGTGTGGGACGAGCGAAAATCAGATTGTTTTCATGGAGGTTTTCTTCTGCTTCTTGAGATGAGTCACGGCTTCATGGAGTTAAATTGTTCGTAAGCGTTTTTTTTTAATGTTCTTTTTGGCATTTTCGTGTAAAAAAGACAAGATATTTTAAGAGCAATTTTCTGGGTCTAACCTGAAACCAAACATTGGCTTCGTGTACCATGAATGTAAATGTCATCTATATCAAATCAAAGTACTATATTAATTATCAGTTTAATTTAATTTTATTTTGGAATGTTATATGTATAGGACTATGGGTATTGTTAAACTCTCGGGCTTCGTGAGGGTTTGAGGGTGATGGTGCTCGCTCACGTTGCGAGCTGGTAGAAAGAACTGCTGCTGATGATGTATGTCATGCGAATCCTCGGGCTTAGTGAGGGTCACATGACACTACGGGTCCCTACGTCTCAAGTGCCGATATCAAAAATGAAACATAGGTTTACTAAATCCAATGTATTAAATTGAACCTTATTTCCTTAAACTATATATTATTGTTAGAGAATCTTGACACCGACTTCTAATTTTACTACTCAAATAAAAAGTGCCATCTATCTGTCCCTAATATAACTAAAATTAGATTCATATTCAAAATAACATTGACTTGACTGATAGATGGCTGAACAGGTATTTATAATAGTTCATAAATAATTTAAATCTATTTTGTGTATGTGTTTTTATGAAAACTATGGACAATTGTCTGATGTAAATAAATTAATAATAATAATTATAACAAAAAAAAAGATGCCGAGCAAAGCTCGGTCGCCCAGGTACTTCATCATTATTAAATCCTATTATATGGATGAATTTTATTTTGCCTACTTTGAGGAGGTGCAAGGTATCATAAGGTTAGCAATAATAATAATATTTCAGTTCGTGTTGTGGAAAGTCTGAAATGTTGAAACTGTTGAGAAATTCTGTTGTAAATTCGACTGCTCCTTCAGGCTGATCTTTAAAATGAATGAGCTTCATTGTTTCGACTTCTCCTACACTTTTGTGCTACCCTGGTACTTTGCACCTCCATAAAGTAGGCAAAATAAAAGTTCTTCCATGTATTATATTTACAACAAAAAATATTGTTGTTTATATACAATATCATTTCTTTCACAATTGTTTCGACTTCTACACTTTTGTGCGACCCAGGTACCTTGCATCTCCACAAATTAGGCAAAACAAAATTTCTTCCATTGATTTAATAAACGAAAAAAAAATTCGTTGACGCCGTTTCCAATTATATAAAATGTAATAAATAAAAAAAAAGCATTAGACAACGTCATCATTCTCTTTTTAAAACTCAAAAAAAAGGAAAAAACACTATTAAATAAAAAAAAGCATTAGACAACGCCATCATTCTTTTTTTAAAACTCAAAAAGGAAAAACACTATATCGTCAGGGATTTGAACCCGAAGTCTACGAACTCCGATTCGGAGGCCGAAGCCCCTCAGCTATTCGTATCATTAAGGACAGCGGCGAAATTTAGCTTCTTATGAGAAGTTTAGCAATTGTTCAGTACCTCAAAACATGGAAAAAAACATTTTTTGAAAATGAAACCTAGCTAGATCGACTTATCGTCCCCGAAGCCCCCTGCACACAAAATTTCATGAAAATCGTAGGAGCCGTTTCCGAGATTCCAATTATATATAAATATATATACAAGAATTGCTCGTTTAAAGGTATAAGATAACAGCGGCTTTGAAAAAAGCCTTTTTCGACGTGCATCTCCATACCACACATGCATGCTTGTTAGTAAGTACTAAGTTAAGTACCTATTGTTAGGGAATAAGAGTCAAGAAAAAATAAAATAAAAAATTACAAAAATAATAAACTGTTAAAAACCGAACCACACAAACACCGATCCAAAACCAACAAAAATATTAAGCAAAAATAAAGCAAATTATACACAATCACAACGTTATTTATATTCTAATGCAATGCGTCTTGTTTTGAAATTTTGTCGTGTTTCCTTTCTTGTAGTGGCGTGGTTTCTTTGTCTCTTTCTAATAGAGGAGAGGAGAGAACTACAAGCCGCTTGGCATTAGCCTATATTTATCAAGTTTTACCGACGGTTAGCGAGCATTAGAAAGAGATGGTCTGACACGCTCTGTCTCTTTTCGCCTCATAGTAAAACGTTGACCGAGGTAAGCTGAAATTCATCGGGTTCCTTCAATGTAATGTACGAAAAATTGAAGCGCTGATTAATTTACGACTATAAAATGAAATGTGATACTTAGGGTATTGCTAAAAATTACGATTGCTATTGGAAATCGCGCCGGCATTTGATTAATAATACTTTGTTAATGAAATAGAATGTAAATAGTTTTGTATGAATATGGAACTGATTTTTGAAAGGTAACCCGGTGGGAATCGGCTTGTATGGACCTTTCGCCACTTATAGTCCATTATGCCAGGAAGGCTTTAGGCTATTGAACATCACGCTGCAACTAATAGGAGCGGGGCATAACTAACTCCACGCGAGCGAAGTCGCTGGCGGCCGCTAGTATTTTATATTCTATGTTTTTCTTAAAAAAGTAGTGAGAAAGAGATGCACTAAACTGAAATTTAGTTGAGTTTGTGAGCTCAAGAATCAGCACCACTTTGTTATTGTAAGATAGTCAAAAAAAGTAAGCATTTCTCTTTTTTCTCATCCACGGACTGACCTTGGCAACCGAAGCTTAACCTTCGATCGACCCGTACGGCTGTTATTATTTAGCCACAAGCCTTGCTATATGCAAAAACTATAGCACAAAACAAACCAGATATAGGTATGTAACACGGGATTCAATTCAATTTATCGATATACCCTCACATAATGCCCCATTGAAAGTATTTCTATGTACTTGAGGGACCTAACAGTTCGACATACTGAGGTGTTAATACCCGATTTAACAATACTGCTGATATTGCTCTTACTCTGTGTATTGTTACAGAAAAAAAAAGATACGTACTTCAGACGTTATAATAAAGTCGATTTTTTGAAGTGAAACTTCTTTACGCACGCTTGACTTGGGGAGTAAGCTGGCGAAAGCGTTACGAAAATTGATCGGGGAAGGCGAACGGAAGTTAAGTGGGGGATATAAGCACAGAGGCGCCCGTGGCGCGAGCTTGGTACTACAAGGTCTACGAGTTTTTTATTTCAATAAAAATAGATGATCTATGCAAAAATATTTTTTTTTTTTCAATAAAAATAGAAGATCTATGCAAAAATATTAATTTACCAATGAAACCATGAAATAAATTTAAATATTTATAGAAAATTAATATATGTATATGTGTATACATGTATATATTGTACACACATATATATATACATACAGATAGAGGGAAAGAAGTTTCACTTCAGTCGTGTGGTCATAAGCACACTCGTTTTTTTTTTATTCATCATGTGTAAACAGTAATAAGGCAGTAAGGTTCTGGAGTTGCGGCCACGTACTGGAAGACACAGCATAGGGAGGCCCCAACAAGGATTACCTGGTTAAGGTCGTGGGAAGCCGATGAATACGGGCAGCACAAGACCGGTCATCGTGGAAAGCCTTGGGAGAGGCCTTTTTCCAGCAGTGGACATCTATAGACTGAAGAAAAAGAAGAAAGAGTAACGACTTACAAGCTAAAGGTTATAGGTTGGAATACTTCATCAAGCTCTTTACTTTGTGTAAGTTATTTCACATATTCCCCGTGAGGAAACCGGCTTGTTCTGGAGCCAAAACCTTCGCAGACATGTCACATCTACCATCCTGCACTGGTCCAGCATGGTAAATTTCGACCCACTCCCTGTCACTGAGAGGAGTCCTATGTCCTAACTGTGAGAACATTTCAGGCTGATTATGGGCCGATGGTGATGGCCGTGCCTTACGAATTGTAGACCCTGAGTCCGAATCCTTAACAGGTATATTTTCATCGGCCGCCGGCAGAAGTTACCACGATGTCTGGTGAAGCCGTACGGAGGACGGGTTTGAGCAGTTGTGTTGCGATGTGTGCCGGGTATGATGCGCCTAGTGTTGTTGTGTTGGGAGTTTGGTCGTGGAGGGTCTTCAGATCAATCTCCCTTTGGCGCAGCATCGTTGGTCGTGTTGTTGTGTTTAACATTGCATCACCTCGCTCAACTGCCGTCTTCCTTCCTATTCGCTCAATTTTTCTGATTGAATTGGCTCTTAATAAACTAGCGCGCTTTACCATCAACGTTCGCATCACTGCTTACCATCAGGCGGAATTGCGATTAAGCGCTAGTTTATAATTATTAAAAAAAAAAAACACTCCAGCTTTCCAAACGGTGATACAAAATGGTCATCAACAATCCGGCATGTCCTATAACATACAAACCATTCAAAGACATATAACATGTAGCAAGAAAAGGACAGAACATAAAATATTAGTTACTGTCAAATTAAGTTATTCCATAGGCAGTTTCAACATGATTTTAAACATGGCGTCTAAAAATAGGTCAATTTACGTCAGGTGCTGTTTAATTTGACAGAACTTCTTCATCTTCTTCTTCAGCCCATAGATGTCCGCTGCTGGTCAAAGGACTCTCCCAAGGCTCTCCACAATGACTGGTCTTGTGGTGCCCGCATTCATCGGCTTCCCGCGATCTTTACCAAGACATCGCTTCACCTTTCTTTCTTTCTTTTATGGCTTCGCACGGTTTGTGCATTTAGCCAATGTCACGTAATGAATTGTTCATGTCGAAAAAGACGGCGTGATCCGTCTTACGATGGAGGTTTGAGACAAGTCCTGATGTAGCCACTATGCTGTGATATTTCACTGTTCTTTATGAATTATTTACTGAATGCACTTTTTACTACATAAATCACGCACTTTTTATTTAGTAAACAACACTATAAATAATTTTAAAAGTCCGATGAAAAATGAGCGTGACACTCAGCTTGACTTTCCCGCTTAAACTCATCGGTTCACCTTGTTTAGGGACTCCAAAATGTACCAAAAGTACAATGGATCCAATACATGATTCTGAACCCCCAGTGCTGGAATTTTTCGTCGGCTTTTTCATGATTTAAAAAAAATATATGTAGTTTTTTTCACTATAGACTGTTCATAATTGCTATACATACTTTTATAACCCAATAAGATTTTTAAGTAAAAATTAATTAATTCGCTAACTATACAAAAAACCGCAATGAAAACAAAAACATCTTATCAGCTGATTTAATAGAGTTCACATCAGGGATCAACGTCATACCTACAAACCCGCACGGCGGCACGCTTGCAAAATTCAAAGACCGAGCCGATGCTTTTTTTTAAACATTGTTATTTCTGTAACCGTTCATTAACGACATAAATGACTATCATAATTTTTATTAGAGGCGTGCGGTCTAGCGCTAGGTCTAGGTCTAGCGGTATTTACCTTTGAACCTATTATTCCAATGAAAGCTGTTACTGCAGTTCAGGAATTCTATTTAAATTTTACGATTTCCCTCGGGTTTTTATTGATATTATCTGGCCCTGAATATAGAAAATCGTTCCTAAAAATACTTTTGTTTGAAATGTGTATAAAGTTTGCCTTGTGCACTGCGGAATTTTAAGTGGTGTTGACTCATCGCTGTAGTTTCCAAGTTTGGGAAAGGGGTCGTTGGGGTATTTCACGCGTTTTAACGTTTTGGGTGGGACAGAGATGGAGATTTGCTAGGAAGTGTTTGAGCAAATAATTTTTTTTACCAGCATTTATTTAGTGTCACAGTCTGACTGTCGGTTCCGTTTCTTTTTTAATTTTAAATTACCTTTTATGTGGTTCCATGTAAATAACTTGAAGCCTCCACAGCCATGTAAACGGTGTATGGTCATAACCCTTGAATCTTAGATAATATTTATCATGTGTATATTCTGACAAGAAATATTTTAAGACATATGTGGATAAAGAAGCCATAAAAAGGATTGTTTTGAAATAAAAAAATAATTTACAAGCTAGGTTTGCTTCATACAAATTTACTGTCATCGAAGCAGCCTCCGTAGTAAATATTTGTTTGCACGAAGATGAATATTTGCACTGGTCTGGTTATGCCTCGGAAAGCACGTTAAGCAACGGCTTACACGAACAACGGACCAACGGGTCCCGGTTGCCATACGAACATCTAATGGCAGTCGTTACGGGTTGTTGGGCCCTCAAAAGTCCAACAGTTCGTCTAACTGCAATGCTTCGATATCGCCTTCGGGTTGTGGAGGTCAGACGGCAGTCGCTTCACGGAAAATATCGATGTTAAGCGAAATGAGCAGTTAGACTCTCGGTGGTAGGCCATAACATCGGTCGCCGGCAGAAGTTACCACCCACCAGACAAAGTCTTGCCGCCAAGCGATTTGTCGTGTTCCGGCATGATGTCTGGTAAAGCCGTACGGAGGACGGGTTTGAGCAGTTGTGTTGCGATGTGTGCCGGCGAAGATGAATGTTGTTGTGGCGGGAGTTTGGTCGCAGAGAGTCTCCAGATCAATCTTCCTCTGAGTTTATCATTGAGTCACCTCGCTCAACTGCCGTTTTCCTCCGATCAACGATCGCATCACTGCTTACCATCAGGCGGGATTGCGGTCAAGCGCTAGTTTATAATTTTAAAAAAATAAATAAAAAGACTCGTAAATCGGACTTCATAGTCCAAAGCTGAAAAAGCTTCGGATACGACTGGGATTAAAGCTGAGATGATGATGGCTGTCATCGAAGTGAATTTTAAAATTTATGTTAATTTTTAATAATTAGATAAAAAAAAACTGCAAAAAAATACATACAAAGTGGTGATGACAATACGACAATAAATTAAACACTGTGTACCTCAACATATTCTCAGTCTACCCATAAAAAATCATATAAATATATCCATTACTTTAGTCACAGGAAATTATTTTTTATTTTTCACATTTTCTACATGATGTACATGTTCATAAGGAAGCGCTTACAGGTTGATGACCGCCACATCCAGCGGTACTAAACTTTATTAATAATGGCGCGAAACAAGCAAGTCGATACAAGATCGTGAAGACGCCGATCGGAGGTCAGTGAACCAATATTTATAAAGCGTGTTCTATTCCTTTTCCAATTATGTACGATTAAGTTTGTTTGAATTTTTCTTTTTTTATTTTTATTCTAGGTTTCTTTTATATAGTTTAAAGATTATTCCTATAAATCAGCATTGTCCTTGCTTTCAATTATTGTCGTATTATCAGCACCACTGTTTATAATAAGGTTTTTGCTAGTGAACCTCAAATTAGAAAGTTAGTGTGTATCCTGAGGCTCGGAGTATGAATTTCAAATTGGAGACCACAGAGGTAATTACTGGTATGCAAGAAAAATATGCTTGTTCCGTACTGCTTCTGGGATTCAGTAATGCTCATTAAGGAGGAGGCGGAGCACGTGAGGGCTCTAGTCGCCGCAGGAGATACTCTGGTTCTCGGGAGACGGCATCCAACTCCCGGCCTTCGTAGGCGAGGGCTTGCGCCGCTCGGGACGACGACGCAGTGTATTCCACGCTCGCCTCAAAGAGATGAACACAAAGACAGTATCGTGACGGGGTCCAGAAAGACCGATGCATGTCAGGGCCGCGAGTTTTTCGGGCACAGGTAAGTGAAGGAACACTGGTGGGTTTCAGTCAGTAAAAATCTCACACGCCCTTTCGCTTCGTTCAAAGCGGGAGAAGTCATTTGATGAATTTCAACCAAAAAAAGTACGCAATATTAAGTCAGAGTAACAGTATTCGTGCACTTAGTAGATTTAAAAAAATCGTTTTATTTTACTAAAATGTTTGATAAGATAACAGCAATTATTTATTACCAGTAACTCTAGTATACACAAATCCATTAAACAACCTGTCGTTTAGATTTTATCTAGTCTCATTATCATCTGCTTTTTTCCAACTAGTTTGGGTTCGGCTTCCAGTCTGACCGGATTCAGCTGAATTTCAGTACCTATTTTACAAGAAGCGACGGCTTATCTGACCTGTGCAACTTAGTACCTACCTGGAAATATTATACTTCTTAGTATGAAGCCAAGTGTCTATTTTCGACTTTCGGGCTTTTAACGAACCCGTAATGACGTGGTGAGGCCGGGACCGATCGGCTTAACATTCTTTCCAAAGCAAGAAGGAAGTGATGAACACAAGAAAATACAACAACAATGAAATTATTGAAAACTGCTGGTATTTTGGCAATGAATGAATTAGATGTAAGTAATTATACAAAAGAGTGTGATAAAGGAATGAAAGAGCGTTTTATACAGGACGATTTTGTATTAAATCAGGTGAAGTAACTCCGTAAATGAGATTGTATCCAAATATTATTAAAAAAAAAATAGTTTTCCGTAGTCATTTAACGTAGTTAGTGTCATAACTTAAAATATCAGCTTAATAACTAGTGATTTTGACGTGACAACGTCTATTAAATTGGTACGGCGTGGAGTCATTCTAGAAAACACCGTAACGGCCGAATCTGACGCCACACGGAGTCCACGCCTACTTTACCCCCACCCCTAGAGCGTGTGTCACACTCGTGCGCGAGGTCTATTACCATGTAATAGACGTTGTCACGTTCAAATATCGGCAGTAGACGGAGTTCTACAGACAACCAATTTTTTGTATAAAGAATACTCTTTATTATGTACACCATATAGATTACAGAACATAAATAAAAAGATTTTACAAAGGTTGACACAATGGGCGGTCTTATCGCTAAGAGCGATCTTTTACAGACAACCTTTGGAAGGAATACTAAGGGGAGGAGAGAGAAATAATGTAGGTAATCTACAGTGTACTATTTACACCAGATTTGCTTAAAACTGGCCTCCAAAGACTGGAGCAAAACTATAAGCATAGAGAAGCCAGAAGGTGGTGTTGTGTAGGATACATTTTCGATAGTTCGCGGGATTTGCATGACTTGGGGAACCAAGTCATTCCATCATGATACGATTCGTCGTACGTGTAGTATAAACCCTTATGTTGTTAACACTACTACGATCCGGACGATGCGTTTCACCTCGTCTGTTATTTGGCATCGAGGGATTGGAACAGTTTGCCAGCGGCGGTCTTTCCACAATTTAAGTGTCTTCAGGGCTAGAATGAAAAGACTCTTAATATACTAGTGCGCTTTACCATCAACGAATGCATCACTGCTTACCATTAAGCAGGATCGCGGTCAAACACTAGTTCGTATTGTTAAAAAAACACAAACTGTTTACTAAGCCAACATTTACCTACGTATGTGTAGGTTAAACAAAAGCAATCAGTTTTTACTTAACTCAATTTATACTTGAAGGAACCTCCCAGCGGTCTTGGCCTCGGAAACAGAAAAATATTTTTTTAATATCTTTATTTTATCGATACTTATCACGTCTGCAAAGTTTCGCGAGTGACCTTGAATATCTAGAAAATATTTCTAAAAGAAAAGTTCTATCCAATCCTAAGGTAGTCATCGATCAGAACCATTGTCAGTCAATTTCATACAATAATTCAGGTAGCGTCACTCATTCGGAAAAATATTGTAGCGGTACCTAAAAACGCCACAAATAAAACAACGCGTCATACTGACGTCATACGAATTCTACATCTCGCAAGCAGAATTTACCGTGCACTTAGCATACATACAACTTCCCAACTTCAACCGTTGGGCAAGTGCCCGCTGGACATAAAGTCTGGTCGGAGGATTCTCCCCTTTCTATGGAGGATGACTAAACTTTGCTCATACTTCCGCGCAATGTGTTCATCATCATCTGGCTGGCCCTGCTAGGTCAGCTTCCAGTTTAACCGGATTCAGCTGAATACCTTTATTTTACATAGAGCGACTGCGTATCTGACCTCCACAACCCAGTTACTGGGTAATACGATATCCTATGGTAAGACTGATTGATAAGCCATGGTTAGACTTTCGGGCTTCTGGCGACCTTTAACAACTGTCAAAAATCTACAAATAGCGTAATAACAAAAGATGGACGTAGTTATGCAAAATGGATCCAACCCACAAAAGCCGTTTTTTGAGTTACTGTCATAAATGTCTAAAATCTACACATCAACTTTAGTATATGCAAAAAATATCAAAGCCTCGAAAAAGGAAATTTAAATCTACTGTCATGTTATTTTATTATATAAATTTTACTTCATACTCTATTTTCTCAAAAGCAAGACACATAACTTAACTTGCATAACTACGTCCAGATGAGACCAACGTGCTTTCCGAGGCAGGGGTCTCGGTAAGTAAAGATTACGCATCCACAGACCAACAGCACTGCCGGTTTCGTGACCGGCTGCGTGACACCAGTCCGCGAAACTGTATAGTATTATCATATTTTATTGTGGGCCTTTGTTGCCTGAGCCAAATAAATAAATAAATAGCTTAACCTGATGAATCGACCTGTACGGATGTTATTATTTTAGCGACGAGCCCCTCTAATGAATGAACTTTGAACTAAGTAATTTGACAAAGTATTTAAAGACATTGTAGTTTCTTCTTCCGCCTTCTTATACTATTTCCAGAAGAATTTCCTGGACCACAAAACGTCAAAATATATCCAAAAAGGGTGACAAGGAGAACGTAAATCGTGCCGGATAAACTTTAAGTCCAAGTAGCTACAAAATATCTGTTCTTTAATTACCACTATGAAAGGCGGTGCAATAAAAATAAAAAAGGTCGAAGGATAATGAAACGTCTTTATCTCAAAGATAAGAGGAAAGGAAACAGTTGAAATAGAAGCTCAAGTGACAAAAACTCTTAATGAAGAAGACAAAGTAATTTAAATTCGTTACTTCTACGCCATCTGCTAAATGCACTTCATTAAAACGTGCAAACTGTAGCACAGCCAAACGTCAACTGACACAGAACGAATTCGAATTTCAAATTACCGCCGCTCTTTTACAAATTTCGAATGCAATTCCTGAGTGACAAAAAATTAAAGTTCTTTAAAATGAAAACGGTTATTATGAAAAGTTTCGTATTTACATTTTAGTCTTTGTTTTAAGAGTTAGTAGAGGAGAAAATTTATGTTTTTGACCAAACTATAAACAAATATGAGTTTATCGAAAAATAAGTTTAAGCAATACATAATAAAGTTCAGTTCACACTGCAACTTTAAACATTTTTATAACTTTAACAATAGTTCTGTAGCGGTACCCACACTGCTATATGCGAACAATGCGTCATACTGACATTAAACAAATTTTTTCATCTCGCAAGCAGAGTTTACTTTGCAACTGGTACGCATAAAAGTTCACGACATCAACCGGTGGGCAAGTGCCCGCCAGACAATACCAATCAGGTCGGAGAATCCTCTCTTTTCTATGGAGGATGAGTGAAATTTACACCGTTCCTCATACCTTCACAGTACTAATCACTCTGAGATCAACTTAGTTTAGTTTGTGAAGAAGAGAGTCTACGCCTTTGTTTAACTTGAAATATGATGGGAGTATGCTACAGTATTGCGAAATTTACTATAAGTATATTGCGTTAATGATTATTTCTACCACAATGTTTTTCTTTTATATAGCAACAAAAGTCAACATGACGGCTGCCAAAATAGAATTACGTCAAAATGTTGCCAGTACAAAAATGCCGCTGCGTTTGGTAGATATTTATTATCCAACAAATATAACGCCCCTCCTAATCACCTCAGTAAATTATTTGTTTTTATCGGGTAATTTGATAGTTTTTTGTAAATAAATTGAAATATTTTAATTGTCGTTTGATGATAGAAGAATTCCTCAATATGAACTTTTTGCTCTCCGAAAGAAATTCATTTTCATTCTTGCCTCAAGAATCACACAGTAAATATGCTGTAGCTACCAAGAATTCCTGCAGATAGCATGGTTCCGAAAACGTGCCAAGTCTGGCGACATTGCTGCATTGAATGGCAATGTTATTCGATCAAAATATTTACTTTGAAAGTTTCTATCTTGCTCTTTTGTTTGTCTATGACATTAAGAGTTTGAATTGAAAATGTGAAATATATTTGTTGACAGTTGTCTATTTTACCTTTCGTCAAAATAACAGTGGTCTTTATCATCGTGACATACGAATGCATTTAGTTTGTTGTCATTGCTAACTGTATCAAAATCATAATGACCTTTATTTCAAAGTAGCAACAGGCAATAGCAATTCTAATAAACAAAATATGATATCTGTAATCTTCAAAGGGTTCGGTCAATCTGTGTACCTTGATTGGTTCGGTTAAGATTGACAGTCTGACCATGAATTAGTTTCGATTTTTTTTTTCGTATGATACCAACACAATTTACATTTATACATTTGTAGCTTTGTATTGTTAAATTAGCTC
Organism: Sesamia inferens; assembly: GCA_037179545.1. Classification (NCBI taxonomy): domain Eukaryota; kingdom Metazoa; phylum Arthropoda; class Insecta; order Lepidoptera; family Noctuidae; genus Sesamia; species Sesamia inferens. The sequence goes on from CM073949.1 coordinate 10,516,349, forward strand.
CGCAAATGGTAAACATTTTTTTCCTGTTCTATTATTTTAGCCTTTTTTTCTATTTAGTTATGCAAAAAATTTAGTCTCAAATGTGTTTTTAAATGATCATTTAAAATATGTACAACAATTCCAAACGTCTTAGACTGATTTGATTGACTATTTTATAAAATATATAAAACAAAACTGGAAATTAATGGTTTTATTTCGTTAGTTACTAAAAACGTTACTTAAAACATACACTAATTTATTCAAAATATTAAGTATACTTTGAATAACTTTGACAAACGACGAGAAATTTAGGTTTTTTTTTTGGACAGATGAGTTATTAGATAATTTCATTAACTTTACAGATCAAAAGTGTTATGACAGCACTAATAAAATAAAATAAATTCGTGTGATAGGGTTAAAATTTTAAAATATTGTTTAAAATACCGCATTTATCTGTCAAAGTTACCCAGATTGACTGTTAGACACACGTTTATTTACTACGTACTCAGTGTAGAAGCGTGCTTTACTTGTGATTACCAAGTGATCAAACAATGTGAATGTTTGTGTAAGCCAATCCGAGACAGTGGTGAAGTCGGAAATGTGTGTGGGTGTGTGTGTTATATGCTTTAGTTACTTGAATCACGCACATACTTACGTCGTGTTAGGCACTTAGTCAATATAAGTAAAACGCACGTCGTATTGTGAGATAAAAGTACTATGGCATATTCATACTTTGACCTTGACGTCACAAATTTAAATCACAAGATCCTTTTAAGCAACTTTAGTATCTACCATGTACCAAGCCTCCCTATCCTTTGAAAATTCACTTCATAAAATTATTTTTGTGGAAGCTCATTTTACTAATTTAACTCGCTAACTAAAGGAGACTTAAATCATCATCATCATCATCTCAGCGTTTATCCCGGTTGCATCCGTGGCTTTCGCGTTGGAGCCCGGGGTCCGCTTTCCTGCTTAGTTTCCTCCATTTCGCGCGATCTTTAGCATCCTGTGGTGTGAGATTGTTGGCACGCATGTCATCTCTTACAACGTCAAGCCAGCACCTCTTTGGTCTACCCCGCTTGTTCCGGCCCGGCGGAGGCGCCATGGCAAGACATTTGTGACCCACGTAACATACCGGTTTTCATAAGACGTGACCATACCAACGTAGGCGACCCTCCTGCAGTTTTTCCGCTATGTCACGGGCATGAAGACTGCCACGGATGCGGGAGTTCCTGATGCGGTCCTTCCGCATAACTCCACACATCCACCGCAGCATATTCATCTCCGTGACACGCAGCTCCTGCTTGTGTCGCTCAAGCACAGGCCACGCCTCACTGCCATACAGGAGAACAGGTCTAACGATGGTCTTATAGACCTGCCCCTTAAGCTTAACCGGCATTTTGGTGTCACAAATGACAACTGACACCTCACGCCATTTTGCCCAAGCTGCGGAAATACGTGCCCTGACGTCGCAATCAATGTCTTAAGGAGACTTAAATATTTGATATTTTTATCACATCCCGTCATAAATAACGAGGCTGTTATAATGATTGAAGATTTCTCATTATTATTATTGTAACTCTTAATTGTTACGGGAACAGTCTTCAAATTAAGAAAACAATAAATAATTGGTAATGTAATCCTTTCATTGACCAAGATATTACGTTTTGATGACGATATTTATGTAATGAAATTTATTATACATTTTCTCTTACCAGCATCAACATCATTGTTTCAGCGTTTAGTCACGGTTGCATCCGTGGCTTTCGCGTTCCTACTCATTCTTCCTCACACTTTCCCTATATCTAAAATTTATTATAGCTTTCTCACCAGTCCCCGTTCCTGAAGAGTCCTACTCATAACTTAATTCATTACTTTGTGCATGTTCATCACCACTGCTCAATTCCCAATCCTTTATTGCCTTTATCTTTATTTTATGTGTATAGAAGGTAGGTAACATAAACTACATGTCGCAGAAATGAGAATGCTTAGATGGGCTGGTGGGGTAACAATGCTGGACCACATCCAAAATATCTACATTCGCGGCAGTTTTAAGGCAACACCTATACAGGAGAAGGTTTTGGAGAGCCGCCTAAGGTGGTACGGTCATGTCATGCGGCGACCATCGGACCACATGACAAGAAAAGTATTTGATATTGGTACCCAGCTCAGAAGACGCGGAAGACTCCGCCTTACATGGAAGTTCGTTCTAGACAGAGTCCTAAAAAGGACGCAATCAACATCTCAGACGACCCAGGATAGAACGTCTTGGCGAAGATTGACCAGAAGAAGAAGATACTGTAATAATTTTGTTACCATCATGGACCCTGTCGGGCACGACATAGATCAAGTAGGAGAGAAGACGAAGAACGCTGGCTGTTTAATGTGGTAAATTAATTTTAATATTTAGTTAGTTTGTCGGTCTCCGTGGCGCAGCGGTCACCACGCCTGACTGCGACGTGGAGGCCCCGGGTTCGATCCCCGGCCAGGTCATGATGGGAAACGATCTTTTCCTGATTGGCCTGGGTCTTGGATGTTTATCTATATATGTATCTATTATAAAATATAGTATCGTTGAGTTAGTATCCCATAACACAAGTCTCGAACTTACTTTGGGGCTAGCTCAATCTGTGTGATTTGTCCGTATATATTTATTTATTTATTTATTTATTTATTAGTTAAGTTATTCAATACAAAACTGAATTCCCCTGAAACTAAATCTACCTGAGACGCAGGCCTCCTCTCCGTGGAAGGGAGTGGACCGTCTACCACGCGGGCCCAGTGCGGGGTGGTAGATGTAAGGTATTGCGAAGTTTTTGCCTCTAGGAGATGCCGGTTTCCTCACGATGTTTCTTTCACCGCTTTGAGAGGTCGGGGTTCGAACGTACGACCTGAAACTTGTAAGTCGTGATCGATACAATAAGGCCACTACTTCTCCCTGTCGTTGTTAGCTTTAGCTGCCTGCTATTTTGCCTGTTAACTTCATTGACCATCATTATACTCAACACGTTTACCGTTCACTTCACTTCACTTCGATTTTTTCTTTTTTTTAAATAATAATAATATAGTGCTTGACCGCAATCCCGTCCAAGGAAAAGCAGAGACGCAATCGTTGATAGCAAAGCGCACTAGTTTATTAAGCCTAGTCACTCAAAAAAAGAACTGAGTGAATAGGAAGGAAGACGGAAGTTGAGCGAGGTGATGCAATGTTGAGGACACGGCGCAGCACACGCTCTCTGAGTGTGGGTTTGGGAGGAGCAGCGCCGTGTCCTCACAAACGAAGTAGGAGGCGACCTGACGCTGCCGGCAGTAGTGCGGAGGATGGTCGGCAGCGCAGAGTCGTGGGACGCGGTGGTGTCCTTCTGCGAGGACGTGATGTCGCAAAAGGAAGCTGCGGAATGGGAGAGAGAGATCTCAACTCCCTTCCCGGGTGCCGAGGAAGGGCAGATAACGCCCTCTTCCGGCCCCCATGAATGGGTCCAGGGGTGAGGGACATGGGGAAGTCCCCGCCCCCCGTGCCCTAGAGGCGATGCACGGGGTAGTTTAACTCACTACCCCGCGCAGGAGGCGAGGCCCGGACAGACCGGGCCGGCACGAGAGTGTGGGGTCGCGGCAGAATCAAGGACTCCCGCGGCTCCGTGCGCACGTGACCGGAGAGACACCGGGGTGGTTTTAGTCAGTAGGAGTCTGACAGAGCCCGTCGTCCACCACAGGGCGGCGGACATCCGTTGAGGATTTTCCACCACAGAACAGAAAAAAAAGGTGATGCAATGTTAAACCTAATAACACGACTAACGGTGTTGCGCCAGAGGGAGATTGATCTCGAGACCCTCGGCACATCGTACCTGGCACACATCGCAACACAACTGCTCAGACCCCTCCTCCGTATGACTTCTACTGCACTAAACACTGACAAACATCACAAGTGAATCTAATTGACTTTTAGATTAAAATTCTCATACAAAGTTTAACTTCCCTCGATTCTATATTTGTCTTCCTTAAGACAATATTTGATTTCTTCCTACACTTTATGTTAAATGCTGAATTTGGTTTGAGTTTCCCGTTCGAGATCTTTTTCTCTACGTTATTGTTTTAGCGTATTTAACTTTTAATGCCTTCATCTTGGCGAGAAGATGAAACGGAATTGTATTGTGTAATTTTGATGTTCGAAAAATGGTGATTGTAAGGCGAATTTGAATAAATTCCTTTTGATTTTAACATACTTGTTATAAGTAACCCAAATCTTGTAACTTTAATCTTTTGTAATCTGGTAAAATGTAACCTTTGTATGCACAATGAACCCTTGATTATTGTTACTATCGTTTTTTGAACGATGATAATTGAAAATGACTATTTTCTAAGAGAGAATGCTAACAATAAAAATAAATGTGATCAGAACATTATAACCAAATTATGTTTGATTTTAGTGCTTCCCTTTAACATCGCAATTTAATGATGCTGAGTGAATGATTTGTTCCTGCCCTACTAATTACCCGTGAGTACTTTGTTTTTTAATTTCATCAGCACGGCTTTCAAAACTTACTGTGGATGGAAACAAACACCGTGATGAAAGCGCCAGGTCCTAAAGGCAACAATTCGAAGACATATAAAATAATTTAAAAGAGCCAACAGTAGCAAAAACACTTAAAACAATTTAGAATGAATGAAGTTTCTTGCGTGTTGTTCTCAATACTAAATGTAAATTTTAGGAAGGACGGCTAGAATCAATTCTATTTAATTGTAATTTTTGACTTTCAAAAGGGCCACGGAAAAAATCCTTAGACGTGATATCCGCCATAATCCACGTGGTAGGCCATGTTCTATTCTTTCTTACAGATAAGGGGTCTACGGCGCTGAAGAGTAGGATCGTTCTAGGCTGAGGATATATCGTAACAAATGGCTTGCTTAAACTAAAGTTTACATTTACTTTTTAAGCTCAAAAATCGAATACTCAAACTTTTCACAGAAAATATTTCACTCTACCACAAGCTCAAAAAACTCGTGTTTAAATAAACACCATATGTTACCGGTCGGACCGGAAGGGACAGCGATGACGTCATAAAAATGGTAGGGAATACTATCACACGGTTTTATGGATACGAGACGTAAAACGAGCCGGATAAATCATGTACTTGTGTTAAATTCTGGTTATCGCCCGCTTTAGGTGCCTCGTTAGTTAGGGAACGATAGGTTTTGTCGGCGTCTGGAGTCGCAAGATATATTGTAGTACCAATACTGTGTTTTGCAAGCCTTCTTGCCTTGATAGAAAAGTTTGTTTCTCGAGTTTCTATTACTAGGATACAGGCTTCCTCTTTATCAGAGAGAAGGAAGTCGATATCTACTACCCGGGCTCAACTTAGTTAGGTACCCCAAAAAATGCACAACACCACTAAAGAAGTTTTCATTTCAAAATTACATAACACAATCAATCAAAATCAAAAGTCATTTATCCAAATTAGGCTGAGAATCAGCACTTTTTGAACGCCAATATTCATAAGACAGTCCCCCCAAAACGTCCACCCATCGACACTTGACTTTATGGGCATTACGTCTCATGCTGCAGTATATATTCTTCTTCAAGGCTGATGAAGAGCTTCTTTAGTGGTTCTTTATAGGCATAGAGGTCCACTGCTGGGCAAAGGCCTGCCCCCAAGGCTTTTCACAATGACCGGTCTTGTGCTGCCCGCATCCATCGGCTTCCTGCGATCTTTACCAGATCATTAGTCAACCATGTTAGAGGCCTCCCTACGCTGAGGCTTCCGATACGTGGCTACTACTCCAGAACCTTACTGCCCTATCAGCCATTGGATATTTTTGCTCTTCAAGTCGCCAAATTTAAGTGACAATGGGCGGGGCACATTACTTATAGAACTGCAGTAGAATATTTTTGTATGACCCTATAACAATAAGTTACCTTAAGACATTAAGAACCTACATTCAACTGGTATAAATATAAGGATTTTAAATCATTTCTTGATTAAAAGCATATTATTCAGTTAAAGAATTCCTTTCTTATCGAAGCATTTTGCTGAGAATGAAATCTTTGGGCCTCTAATAGGACTTTCGTAGTTTTCGTAGTCGTTCCTATACGTTTAACTAAATATAAATCTAAAGTCTTTATTAAACATCAGAGATGACAGCTAATAAGATCGTCGAAAACCAAGAAATACAAACCGGATTAAATAAACAAACATTTTAGTCCTTTACATTATGCCAAAACAATTCTTATTTTAATATGCAAATTCGCTGAAAGCATCGCGGCTTCGTATAAATTGAATTTTCATGCTTTCAATTCAATGACCTTTAAGATGGTTCCAAATCTTAGTTCGCTAAATCGAAAGGAAAAATCCGAGTCGGATAAGAAAGGGTCTCGGATAAGGGCAGTTTTACAGCGGTCAGTCCGCTAAAGGTCACTTTTAACAGGTTTTTAAAAAAGGTTACGTATTTCCTTTGTGTGGGGGAATGTCGGTTTTGACGCACGGTATCTGTCCGCTCATTAAAGGGACCCGGGTTGGAACTGGCTTGGGATTGCGTGAATTTGAAGCAGGTATAACAAGCAAATGAGTGGGCACTTCTATCTAATGATGTGTCGGAGCTTAGGATTGCTTATGAGATATTAGTGATAAAAAGTTGTTTAGCAGTTTTAGTTCCGTATCATTGCAAATGTTATGATATATACTGAATTAAGGCACCGGTTATGTTATTCACAAACGGAACTATATAGAATAGTTAGTGCATCTTTTTCTTTCCATTTCATTAAGATAAATATTGGTTAAGTCCTGTGCCGTGACCACGTCAAATAACATCTGCGCTACAGTTATTGAAGTAAAGATTCCTTCAAGATATTATTTATACAATATGTTAAGAAAACCCTGTCCGACCCATAAGGATAATAAAGGTTAGGTAAACACATGACCAAATATAATATAAAATTTTACGTAATCATCATAGTACCAATAAAAATGAATTTTGAAATAATCTTTTTTTCCCGCGAATTAATTCCAACTTCCCCGAAATATGGTAATTTTTAAAAAAGTGACAACACCGGTATTATTATGAGCGAATAGCGATGCGACCACGTGCCGCGTGCCCTGTCGCCCGCCGCCCGCGGAAGGGTGCTTAACGCACATTTATTAAGTTACCTCTTTTTGCGAAATAATATTTATTTTTTTAGGGGGCTTTTTTAAGTTTAGCCCGGTTTTGTATCCATTAGTAAAATCAGTTATCGATACCTAACAACATCTTCACGGGTCGGACTGGGTTTTCTTAACATACTGTATAAATTAAAATGTAAAACCTTACAGCATAATCAGCCTATAATGTTCCCACTCCTGGGCCACAGGTCTCCTCTCAGTGAGGGGAAGTGGGCTGTAATCTATCAAGAAGGCCCATTGCTGGTCTCCACGCGGGGGCTGTGCGGTCCATGGCCCTTCATGGGGCACCGGTGTGGGCGCGGTCGCTAAGGAAGCGACCGGTCCGATGCCTGACCACGTCCCAGAGGGCCATGGCCGTTCAGCTGGACCGGAGATACCGCACGGTCTCCGCTGACTCGGCGAGCCTCCTTGCCAGATTGCCGCCATGGGATCTGGAGGCCAAAGCCCTCGCCCACATGTGTTAGAGGCAACACAGCGAGCATAACTCCGCTGCCATGAGAAATCGCGGTACGGCGGACAGAGCTTCGGCGAGATCTCATGGCGATTTGGAGAGTACGATTGTCGCAACCCAGTGCTAGACACGCCACAATAGCGTCAGTATGTCCCCTCTTTGAGGAGTGGCTCGAGGGACGCGTGGCGGCGCCCTCACCTTCCGCCTGACGCAGGTCTTCACCGGACACGGTTGTTTTGGAAGGTTCCTGTTCCATATAAGGTGGGAGGAACAAACGTCAGGGTGTCACCATTGTGTGGATCGCCCTGAGGACATGGTGGAGCATATGATGGAGGTCTGCCTGGCTTGGGTAGAGCACCAGCGTGTCCTTGTGGGCCATCGGCGGCATCCCGTCACCTCCTTCTGCGAAGCAGTGATACTGGCAAAGGAGGAGGCGAATCGCGTGAGGCAGCGGGAATCCCAGCGCCCTCACGTCACTACCCGTCACAAGAGACGCCCTAGAACTGAACTCCCAGCCACCGTAGGCGCGGGCATGCGGGCGGTGACCAGTGGGCAGCTCGCCGCCCGGTAAGGACCAGGCCCAAGTCAACGGCGCGTCGTGATTCGCCTCAAAGAAATATCAGCACATAGTGACGGGATCCATGAAGACCGATGCCTCCTAGATCAGGGTTGCGGGTTGGTTAAACAAGAAACCGTGTCCTTGGCCGTCGCACAGGCAAGTGAAGAAACACGGGTGGGTTTTAGTCAGTAAAAGTCTGACACGCCCTTCCACTCCGCCCAGAGTGGGAGAAGTCATTTGGTGATTTCCCATCCCACCAAAAAAAAATGTCTTCGAATTTTAGCCTCTAGGACATGCCTGTTTCCTTTTGAGGTTTTCCTTCAGCATTTTGAGAGCAGAGGTGATGTTATAATAATCACAAAGTAAAGCGCCTGACCGATTACAAGGTGAAGGAAGACCTCTTGAGGAAACCTGGACTTTAAGTCTGAAATCGCCACGCTTGCTCAATGCGGGTGATTACGCTCAATCCTTCTCTGTAACTCAGGAGATCTGTGCCTAGCAGTGGGACGGGTTGGTGAAAAAGGTTGGTGATGATGATGATGATGATGATGAAAGCGCCTGATGGCCTACATGATCTTGATACACATGTGACTTTTAAGTCGCGGCTGGTACCACTAGGCCACTGAACCTTAAACCACTTTGTACGTGCGTACACTGCGCTGTATGCGTTTTCCTTTTATATAAATCAGTAGATTTTTTTTTATTATTGATGATACATAAATATTTATTGGTATGAGGAACAGGGAGTAAAGTTCAATCATTTTCCATAGAAAACAAAGGATCCTCCGACCAGGCGGGTGTTGTATCTGGACCCACCAGATACAACACCCGTCTCGTCGAAAGATATGCTAGATGCACAGTAAACTCTATTAAAACTCCAAGTCTCTTCTTCTTCTTCAGCCTACGGATGTCCACTGCTGGACAAAGGCTTCCCCCAAGGCTTTCCACGCTGATAGGTCTTGTGTTGCCCACATCCATCGGCTTCCGCGACCTTCACCAGGTCATCGGTCCACCTTGTTGGGGGCCGTTGGGGGCCTCCCTACGCTGCGTCTTCCAGTACGTGGCTGTCACTCCAGAACCTTACTGCCCCATCGGCCATCGGTTCTACGAGCAATGTGCCCTGCCCACTGCCACTTAAGGTTAGCGACTCAAAGAGCTATGTCGGTGACTTTGGTTCTTCTGCGGATCTCCTCATTTCTGATTCGATCACGCAGAGAAACTCCGAACATAGCTCTTCCCATTGCCCTTTGTGTGACTCTGAGCCTTCGTACGATGCCCATTGTGAGCGACCACGTCTCAGTTTCGTAAGTCATCACTGGCAACACACACTGGTCAAAGACTTTAGTCTTGAGAGACTGTGGTATCTTGGACAACGAGAAGATGTATCATAGCTTCCCGAATGCTGCCCAGCCGAGCTGGAGTAATCAGACCATAAATTCTAATTCAAGTTACATTTTACGTAGTCTTTATTCATATCGATGATGCGTACTTCTAGTCCAAAAGTTGTATTTCCAATCCTTATACCGTTCAAATTAACGTACCATTCGCTTTAACAAACAAATGGGAGACTCCACCAACTCATCAACTTCTCAACAAGATAATTTCACCCCACATTATGTTATACCAGTTACATAAGTCAACACCCGCGCACTTCCATAACTTCAGAAATCAAGTAACATTAAATCAAACTCCGTATAATATACACAAAATCTTGTGAACTCATAACAAGCAGAACTTGGATCAATCATATCGAATTGAAATCCGAATTGTAGGGATCGAACATTTCCTATTATACAACTATGTACCTACTACGCAACTCTTAAGTGGCTCTAAGTTAACCTATTCGAGTTAGCTCGTTACCGATGCCCAAGACTTGCTCCGTGAATGTCGAGAGACGATTTTGATTGTTAATTGGAGTGTTAGGTTCGGTCTTAACATTTGGATTGATCTTAACATTCTATATTGACCGTTTACGTTATCTGTAGTCCTTTTTTTTGTCTTTTATGGCTTATCACTGTAACAGGACTAGTTTTGAGGGAATTCGTTCGCTGGCAAATACATTATATTATAAGAAGTAACTTAGGACCTGGTCGTGCCTCGGAAAGCACGTTAAGCCGTTGGTCCCGGTTGCCATACGAATATCTAGTGGCAGTCGTTACGGGTTGTTGGAGCCCTCAAAAATCTAACAATTGGTCTAACTGCAATGCTAATGTCGCCTTCGGGTTGTGGAGGTCAGACGGCAGTTGCTTCACGGAAAATATCGCAGTTTAGCCAAAATCAGCAGTTAGATTGGTAAAGCGGACCCTAGACTCTAAAGCTGAAAAGCTTCGGATACGACTGGATTAACGCTGAGATGAAGAGAGAGAAAGTAAATTTAGATGATTCCACCGATCACTTATACATACACTAGATATACAGTCTCGAACAAAACTCTTATAAAAAATGGCGACATTAAGTATTAAGCAGCCTAGGGTGGGTAGTAGTCTGGGGTTCGCTTTACCAAAGCGAACCCCAGACTCCAAAGCTGAAAAGCTACGGATGCGACTGGGATTAATGCTGAGATTATGACGATAAGAAGTAACTTAGGAAATTGTTAATTAATTTATTTATTTTTTTCAAAAATATTTAAGTACAAATGACATCAGCCCCCTAATCGGTGAACACATTTTTGTCAAATGATTGCAACTAGTTGGGATCGTTTGGACCGAACAGACCAATGGGTGGTCAGAACGATCCCAACTGATGCCAACTATTCGCAATTATTTGACAAAAATGTGTTCGCCGATTAGGGGGCAGATTAAGCTACATATAGAATTTGTTGTAATTCTTTATTAAATTTTCAACTTTATCGCAAAAGAATTAAGACTCAAGTTTGATTAGAAATATTTGACAGATTCGGGTAGCTGGACCTGATGTCGCACCACACCACTGCGTAAAAAAATTAAAAGCGATGAAGTTGAAAATCCAATAAAGAAATATGACAGATTGTAATATCTTTTTCTTCTCACCCTATAGAAGTCCACTGCTGGACAAAGGCCTCCCGCAAGGCTTTCATTCCATTGTGGGGCATTGCCACGCTTGGCAGGCGGGTTGGGGATCGCAATAATTTGATTCCACGGGAGAAGCGCTGCTGCCCGCTTCTCTGGTGAGAGTTCCCTTAGTCGCCTCTTACGACACCCACGGGAGGATATGGGTTACTATTCTATACCCGATACCACTTGGGACAGAGGATTGTAATATTCTTTGTTCAAATCCGTATATTCCGAAATTCAAATAAATATAGTTTAAAAAAAAAATACGAGTGTACTTATGACCACACGACTGAAGTGAAACTTCTTTCGCTCCATCTGTATGTATAAATATATATATATATATATATATGTGTGTACAATATATACATGTATACACATATACATATATTAATTTTCTATAAATATTTAATTTTATTTCATGGTTTCGTTGGTAAATTAACATTTTTGCATAGATCTACTAATTTATTGAAAAAAAAAAAACAAAAAAGCTCGTTGTAGACCTTGTAGTACCAAGCTCGCGCCACGGGCGCCTCTGTGCTTATATCCCCCACTTAACTTCAGTTCGCCTTGCCCGATCACTTTTCGTAACGCTTACGTCACGCGTTCGCCAGCTTACTCCCCAAGTCAAGCGTGCGTAAAGAAGTTTCACTTCAAAAAACTCTCTCATTTTAAATTAACATTCCTACTTATCACAGGGAAACGAGTTACCGACGCTATCTGTTACCATCTGTGACAACTATTTGGAGTTGCAGCGTCACAAAGAAATGGTAAAGTTTTTCAGAATCACTTACAGTTAGATTTACGAATAAAATCCTAGCATTTGCCGGAGTAAAATATTTTTTTTTTCGGCGTGGCCGGGAGTAGAACCCACGATCGCTGAATCCGAACGCTGACGTCACTGAAGACGCGCGCCTTAGATCGCTCGGCCAACAAACGTATTGAAAATGGTGGACCGCTCACTCGTAGTCCAAAAAGTTAGAGATGAACAAACAAACAAGCAAGCAAGCAAACATACAAGTGAAGCTAATAATAAATATAGTTTAAATGAGAAAAAAGCGTGGGGCGCTTTGTGCCATAATTTTTGTATATTAAGCGCCTCACACTTTTTTCTTATTTATACTAGTATTGTTTATATACTGATGTCATAAATTAAATTTTAAAATTATTTTTAACTTTTTAGTTTGATATTCTTTAAAAGCGTGTTTTTTTTTAGTTTTTTAAACTATATTTATTTTCAACTTTTTAGTTCGATATTCTTTTTTTAAATAATGTACGGGTAACAGGAACGCTTAAGTGGTGCTCATTTGTTTTTACCAAACATTTCTTGATCTCCAACAGACAGAATAGCAAGTGATATAATTCGTAATGATGCGTTACCCAAGTAACTTTTTTTTTTTCGATCCGACCGATCGTTGATGGTAAAGCGCGCTAGTTTATTAAGAGCCTATCCACTCAGAAAAACTGAGCGAATTGGAAGGAAGACGGCAGTTGAGCGAGGTGATGCAATGTTAAACCCAACAACACGACCAACGATGCTGCGCCAAAGGGAGATTGATCTGAAGACCCTCCACGACCAAACTCCCAACACAACAACATTAGGCGCATCGTACCCGGCACACATCACAACACAACTGCTCAGACCCGTCCTCCGTACGCCTTCACCAGACATCATGCCGGACCACGACAAATCGCTTGGCGGCAAGGCTTTGTCTGGTGAGCGGTAACTTCTGCCGGCGGCCGATGTTATGGCCTACCACCAACTAAATCTAAACTAAAAATACTTTGCCTGCACAAATTAAAGTAAGGTAAGGTTGAAAAAAAACTGAGTTAGAGACGAACAAGCAAACATACAAGTGAAGCTAATAAAAAGCATGTCAAAAAGTAAGCCACAGGTACGGTGAGCGTCATTATAAAATACAAAAACATTACCCTGTTTACATTTTCGCTGTTAAATGAGATCAAATATGTACTTGTCAAAACAAGCTAAATCTTAGCAATTCTCATTAAATCTACATTCCCATGTCTCTATCCCTTCCGAGGATCCCATGTAAACGGAACTGTTACCGGCTATGAACATGGGGTCAGTGGGTCCCACTTAGGTACACGTCCAACTACTTCATCATTCAAATTGGTCTGTCAGATACAAGTACCCTAGTAAGTACCAAGTTCGGTAGTCTAGGGTAATCTCCTCTCGATCGTTGTTTTGAGATTGTGATGATTGTAAATTGTCGATTTGAATGCAAATAAAATATGGTAATTATTGTTGAGTGTGTCGCCATTTTGATTTGGCAGTAATATAATATAAAAAATAAGTTTATTTCTTATCATTTTGGCGGAGAAAAATAAAAGAAAAGAATACAAATATGTATGTAATGAGTGGCATGTGTGTGTGTGTGTGTGTGTGCGCTGTGTGTTTCTGAAAGAGAAAGAGAGAGAGGGAGAAAGAGAGAGGCGGACAGTTATGATTGTGACTAGATAATCGAATAGCTTTACTCTATTAGGTCACTCGTTTCAAAATCATCTTTGTATCATCCTAATTTATGTTGTGTAGCCATATTATTATTTTTTGCAAACATATTTTTATGCTCAACTAAGATTGGCAACATTTATATAATGAAAGCGACTCCTCTTTTTTGCAAGCCTCAAATAATTTCTATTTTGGGGTCCAAAAATGACTAAATACCCAAGACTCTGTGACCAACTTTATTGCAGTGCTTTCTAGGCGCTGCTGTGACACCGCTCAGATACAGACACACACACACACACAGACACAGACACACACACCCAGACACAGACACACACACACAGACACAGTTCTCACGCGTTTGGTTGGTAGATTAGTCACTGCGAATTAGAGAAATGGCCAAAACATAAGAACAGGTCATTTATAAAAAAAAAGATGTATCATTAGAAGCTTTAAAAAAGTTTAGGAATTCATTTCAGATATTGTAAAAAACATGTTTCTTAAGGTTTTCATTCTTTAAAAAAATCTGATAATTGTTTGTGTCCTAATTGGACGATTCTCGTTCTTGGAGCGGCTCAGTCAGAGCGCCGATCGTCATAAACGCGTCTGTCCCGTTAACTCACACTAGGCACTCAGTAGGCCTTGTATGAGTTTTCAATACGAAACTCGACGTTGATAACGAGCGCGTTTGGCGCTCTCATTGGTTGAGAGTTCTTATGACCTTGAAACGGTCCAATCGCTGAGGCAAACGCGCTCGATATCGACGAAAGAGTTTCGTAATGAAAACTTATACTAGGCCTACTGGTCCATTTATCGTTTATCCACGATATTCAAATTAAAACATCCACAATTCTACAAGTATGTTATTACTTGCCAAAGTATATATATATATATACATTTTGATTCTCAATCTTGTCACATGTTCTGACATCAGGAAAAGAGCTTACTTGGCAACTAAAACTAATCAGGAAATTCGTAAACATTTCTAATATTGGAAAGGGCAAAATATTAGGAGGACACATGAATTTGGGATTTCTCGTTCATGTTTTTCCTCATTTATTCGAGAAGTGAAAACAACCATTAAAATTCCACGCTGTATAACGCATAATCAACCTACAATATCCCAATATTGGGAAACAGTCCTCGTCTCTGTGAGTCGAGCGGGCCACACTGGTTCGGTGCTCGGGCAGGCTTTAAACTGTTGTAAAGGTCCCGTAGACTCGTTTACCCCAACAGTTGTCGGTCCTGCGGCATATGCGACCAGCCCATTGTCACTTTAGCTTGCTAATCCTCTAGATCGAGTCCTCGAGTAAACCGCGTCTCGGCAAACGTAGCGTAGGACACCCTTGAGCGAGATGGAGCGACGACATCAAAAAGATGGCTGGTAGTGGCTGGCGGAGAACTGCTCAGGATCGAGCTTGTTGGCGTGCCATGAAGGAGGCCTATGTCCAGCAGTGGACGAGGAAAGGCTGATGATGATGATAAAAAGTCCCGTGTTACCTACACGGTATTATTATGTGTATCACTGTGTTGTGCGCTCGGTAACGACACTGCAACAATTTTTAAATATAGGTAAGTATTTGGAAAAAAAATATCACATGGTGTAAAAATGATTGGAATCGATTCAGTTGCTTATTCAAGTTTCGTATAAAGAAAAATAACGTTTTACAGTAAGGGTCAAAAGTGCATTACCTTTTTTGAACTTTATTGCACCAACAATAAGTGTCAAAAGTGGTACTCCACTTTTGACATACTGTTACATAAATGATAAAATAAAATAAATAAATAAAGGTTTTTTTGAAAACAATTTTGGTGACTTTCTTCAAACTGCGTACTTACTTAATAGTTACTTACAACTTTATCTGTACTTTGTAAGAACTATTAGTACTGAAACATGTTAGTGGTGAAAAACATACTCAAAAGATATAAAAACTTCTTAATTGAGCTCTATGTTACAGGTTTGGTATCCAAGCTTAGTCCTTCAAGTAGACCATTTAGTTTGAGATATACCTTATAATTTTGCAATATCTCTAAATAAGTATAAAATGAAGACATATGCGTGTTCCGTTTATGTAAGTATCTGTGTATGTATGTTTTCCAAACTACATAATAAATTTTGTTGCGAATCTTACTGTTATTTATGTGGCGAGAAATTTCCAGACTCGCCGGGAACTTTCCGGAACATTCTAGAATCCGTTGGAACTTTCTGGAACATTCTTAACTCCGATGGAACCTTGTGGAATATTATAGACTCGGTTGGAAATTTCTGGAACATTTTGGACTTGGCCGACACCTTACAGACTTGGTTGGAATTCTCTAGAACATTCTTGGATGGAACCTTCTGGAATCGCATGGAATATTCTGAACCTAAGCTGTTTTACAGAAAAACGATAGTTTTATATAAAGAGAGATATTTATTTGCGCAGACAAAACCCGCCACACTTTTCCCAACCACTGCAACTCCTGAAAGCCAGAATCAACAGTGGCGACCGCCAGAAAAACGCCGAGCAATGAAGCTCGACGAGTCCCGGAGAAACGATTCAACTGTCTTGGGTCCCGCAATGAAATTAATCAGAAAAGAATAGCGGAGGAGTAAGAAAAAAGATATTTTTTCCACTTCCCTCCATAACAAGCAGGAGACAGAACAGAACTAGGCCAAACGGCACAAAGGGATATTATTGCAACTGGGAGAAGCCCAGATTGCCAAACACCACGGAATAAAATTTGATTAAGTTAATGGGTCCTAAGTAGGTATTAGCTGTTACAATTGATTCCAATAATAGGTATGGCAAAAGCGCCTGAACGCACGGAAATTGGTTTTAGTTTCTACAAGGTCCGTATAATAAACGACTCCGGATGTAACTTGTACACTATTCAACATAATATTGCGTTCATTCTGCCAAAGAACACACTCCCACAAGATGTGATGCAGACAGTCAGCCAGTTCTAATAAATCGGCTGAAAAGAAGGAAACTGTAAACCAAAAGCAGCAAATCATCATCTTCATCTCAGCGTTTATCCCAGTCGCATCCGAAGCTGCTCAATTGGCTAAACTTCGATATTTTCCATGAAGCAACTGCCGTCTGACCTTCACAATCCGAAGGCGATATCGAAGCATTGCAGTTAGACCAATTGTTGAACTTTTGAGGGCTCCAACAACCCGTGAAGACTGCCATTAGATGTTTGTATGGCAACCGGGATCAACGGCTTAACTTGCTTTCCGAGGCACGACCAGACAAGTGCAAATATTCATATTGATGCTTACAAATATATTCACTGCGCGGGAATGGAAACCGCGCCTCCTTGTTCAGCGGCCGCGTTAGCTACCGCTACGCCACGGAGGCTGTCGGCCACGGAGGCTGGAGAAAACCAAAAGCAGCAAATAAACCTCGCTAGTCATTATTGTGGTGGTACTGTTTTTCCATAAACCACACATATTTTAATAATTAATGTAATTTATCATAACGAAATCTCGATATTAATTTTTCAGTGGCAAAACCGTCGCCATTTCTGTAAATTTTCTAGCACAAAATTAGCTCATAGCGTGGTGAAAATATTTGCCAGTCACCAAGGTTCATGGTGATATGCGTGACGCATATCCAGCTATACATTTCCAGTTGACTTAACAATAAATCTTCACAATGTGAGGTCAATTAAAACTGGAAAAAAGATCGCTCTTTGTGATAAGACCGTCCATTGTGTCACCCTTTGTAAAATCTTCAAATTTATGTTCTGTCATTTTATATGATATACATAATAAAGAGTCATTCTAAACTAATGCTGATGGATTGATAGTATTATCATCTCACCCTCATGATGATGAGAGTCAGATGTTATGTAATACTATCTTCATCATTTCAGCCGAAAGACGTCCACTGCTGGACAAACTCCTACCAAGTGCAGTAAACTGTGAATGAATAATTGCAATGAGGGAGTCGCCTATGTCTGTAACATAGTTTAGACTAACACGAACACAGACAGTCACTCTGTCTTAAAATGCATAGCGTTGTACTTAATTGTTTTATTTCTTTTTTTATGTCTGATTGAGATGGTAAAAATTGTATTTGGTTTTTGAAATAAAGATTATTATTATTATTATAGGCCTGCTCCAAGGATTTCCATGACGACTGGTCCTCCGCCTCCCACATCCAGCAGTTTCTCGCGACCTTCACCATTTCATCGGTCCATCTTGTCGGGGGCCTACCCACGCTGTGTCTTCCGGTGAGTGGTCATCACTCGGTCCTACGGGCAATGTGCCCGGCCCACTACCACTTAAGTGAGTATCACTCTATGCTCACTTTAATCAAATTTTAACATCTACACAACAGAATTTATGAAGGGAAATGAAAAACGAATCAATATCACTGAGTTTTGGATAGTGGTGCCAAATCAGAAATAAAATTAATAATAATAATAATAATTTTTTATTTAGCTAGAATACGAGTATAAATACATTAGCTGGTAGTTACAAATATTGTCCGTCATATTCAACCATTATCAGGTATGCAAAAAATGTCACATTCTTAAGCTGCAAACTCAATAAATTATATTATAACAATTTTCTATTCAATAAGGTAAATTAAATTTCAATAATAAAACAATGATATCGACACAGAAGCTATAGAAATAGTAGTATCAAGATAATGTCAAGGTAGTCAATATACAATTAAATATGTCATCTAGTAAACAAATGTGCTGATTGGAATCAAGATAGAAATGGATGAAGATAGAAATTATACAATCAAAATGTCAAACTAGCCACAATACAATTAAAAATGTCACTTGGTAAAAATAATTAATGTTTAAAATGTCATACTTATATAAAATGTCAGTGAAATTAGAATAAATCAAAAATATTAAAATGTCAAACTTATATAAAATGTCAGTGAAATTAGAATAAATCAAAAATATTAAAATCAAGTACATTAATTCATGTTATCTTCTCTGTCAAATATTCAGAAATACTGTAATATGCTCTTTCTACCAAAAAACTTTTCAGCTAATAACTGTTACTATGATTTAGCATCACTACACGTAATCACTCATGTAAGTTCTTTTATTAAGTACAACCATTTCATTCATTGATTTTGACTAAAGTTAATTGAACAATGATTGCGCTGTTTAATAAAAAAGAGAGATGTAGGTTGAATAATTCGCACTACATTTAAATGCATGTATGTGAAAATAATGAATTTATCACGAATTGTGTACAGCGGAAAACTCAACAAAACCCGCACTTTATTTTGAATTCGTTAAAAAGTCTATCAATTTACTGATATATTTCCATAAAACGATAGTAATGATTATCATGATGAATTTGAAGCAGACCGGAAATCATTGTAAGAAAACCGGCAAAACCAAAATTAAAGCAGCACAGCAGCAGCCCTAGTCGTGAATTATAAACAACACCGGCCGCCGGCAGAAGTTACCACCCACCAAACAAAGCCTTGCCGCCAAGCGATTTGTCGTGTTCCAGCATGATGTCTGGTGAAGCCGTACGGAGGACGGGTCTGAGCAGTTGTGTTGCGATATGTGCCGGGTACGATGCGCCAAATGTTGTTGTATTGGGAGTTTGGTCGTGGAGGGTCTTCAGATCCCTTTGGCGCAGCATCGTTGGTCGTGTTGTTGGGTTTAACATTGCATCATCTTGCTCAACTGCCGTCTTCCTTCCTATTCGCTCAATCTGAATGAATAGGTTCTTAATAAACTAGCGCGCTTTACCATCAACGATCGCATCACTGCTTACCATCAGGCGGGATTGCGATCAAGTGTTAGTTTATAATTATTAAAAAAAAAAAACGGCACATTCCCTCTCAATGAGAGTCTCTGTCCCTTTGTGGTTGGGAAAACATCTAAGATCTCTCTCTCTCGCTCTTAGTGGAGAGGAAGGGCGTGTCAGACTTCTATTAACTAAAACCCACCCGTGTTTCTTCATTTCCCTGTGCACCAGGGACAACGGTATCACTTCCAAACAACCTGGGTTCCTGGCAGAGTTTAATCAACACTTTCCTTATGTTACCCCGGGAGATTACCTTTTATTTATACATCGAATCGCTTTGATTTAATTTTTGTACTGAAACTAGCCGCCGCCCATCACGTCTACGTCTATCGTCCCACTGCTGGGCACAGGTCTCCTCTCATACAGAGAAGGATTGAGCGTAATCACCACGTTTGCTCAATGCGGGTTGGCGATTTCAGACTTAAATTCCAGGTTTCCTCAAGATCTTTTCCTTCACCTTCAGTGATTGGTATCCAAGATATACTTAGAAAGTACATATAACTTTAGAAAAGTTACATTGGTACTTGCCTCACCTAGAATTTAACCCGCGCACTCATACTTGAGAGGCTGGTGTTTTAACCACTAGGCCACCACGACTATTATAGCGGCCGCCCGAGACTTAGTTATTTGAACATTTTATTTTAACCCCAAAATATACAGCATACATTTTAAATTTTCGTAATGCTTCGCTCGTATTGGTCGCAGCGTGATGTTATATAGCCTAAAGCCTTCCTAGATTAATGGGCTATCCAACGCAAAAAGAATTTTTAAAATCGCGCGTTAAAAAACAACACACTCTTCAGCTTTATAAATTACTAGCTTTCCGCCTGTGGCTTTGCCCGCGTTGAGTTCGGTTCTATAGCGCTTTTTAAATTTCCCTCGGGAATATCAATTTTTCCGGGATAAAAAGTACCCTATTATTTAATCCAGCCTTCTAACTTTACGTTTGCAAAATTTCAAAGCAATCGGTTCAGCAGTTATGGCGTGAAAGCGGAACAAACAAACTCACTTTCCCATTTATAATATTAGTAAAGATTAGTATAGATTAATTAACAGAGATGAAAGTCATGGAACTAATAGTGGGCCGATTTAGTAACAGTAACTGAAATTAAGAGATCTTAGAAACAAAATAACAGGCAAAGCTTTCTACCTCGACTGGAAAGAGATAAAATATAATAACAATTACAGAATCCGAAACACGAAAATATGTGAAGATTGGAAGGGCCCTGAAGAGTTCAGATGGTATTATAGGAATCAATAGACAAACGAAAACCCTCATACAGCTCTTGACGTCATTATACCTTACAACAAATGTTAGGGTTGGTAAGGGCTGGCACCTCAGCAAGTATCCGCAATAAAGTGTTAGGATCTGTTGTTATATAAAGTCTCTCTTAAAAAAAAGTCTCTTAAAGTATTATTTATTTCGACTCCAACGTTAATGAAGAAGTAAAGAAATACACACGGAAAATGGAGGTGAAATCACTGAAATGAGAGATGACACAATATTTATTTTTTAATAATTATAACAAACTAGCGCTTGACCGCAATCCCGCTTGATGATAAGCAGTGATGCGATCGTGGATGGTAAAGCGCACTAGTTTATTAAGAGCCTATTCACTCAGAAAAACTGAGCGAATAGGAAGGAAATGTTAAACCCAACAATACGACCAACGATGCTGCACCAAAGGGAGATTGATCTGAAGAACCTCCATGACCAAACTCCCAACACAACAACATTAGGCGCATCGTACCCGGCACACATCGCAACATAACTGCTCAGACCCGTCCTCCGTACACTTCACCAGACATCATGCCGGAACACGACAAATCGCTTGGCGGCAAGGCTTTGTCTGGTGGGTGGTAACTTCTGCCGGCGGCCGATGTTATTGCCTACCACTTATTTAAGATTTTTCATTAGAAAATTGTTGTACCTAAACAGGATTGCAATAAATAATACAATAAGTTATTAACCATTAGGTACATTAATTCAAAATACAATATGAAAAATAGTCCATGCAGAAAGTTGCCCCCCCAATGGAATGAAAGATTTGAGGGAGGCCTCTGTCCAGCAGTGAACCTCTGTAGACTGAGAAGAAAAAGACGAAGAAACTTTTTTTTTTTTTTTTTTTTATAAATTATAAACTAGCGCTTGACCGCAATCCCGCCTGATGGTAAGCAGTGACGCGATCGTTGATGGTAAAGCGCGCTAGTTTATTAAGAGCCTATTCACTCTAGCCTTGAAGACACTCAAATTGTAATGTGACGGAAACACCGACGCCGGCTTCTATTTGAAGGAATAACTGCAGAAACCAAACCCTTAGCATAGCAATAAACCTCACTAAAAAAACGTATTATAAGATTTTTGTCTTCTTACTATTATTTTCTACTCCTACATTCTGCCAAATAAAGTATTATTTTATTATTTCTATATTCACTTTAACCCAGCATCATTGAGGTGGAAAAAGTAACACTAACGTTGAGGTGGGTCATTATGACCCTGTTACAATTGTTACTATCTTCCCCAACATATTTTTTTTTTTTAACTTTTAAAATTTGATATTTGTAATATATACAGTTTAAACCATCAGTAGCGACAATAAAATACATTGGTAAGAAATGAAATAATTTTTATTTTCAACTATCTGTATTGACTGATTGAATATGAAACAAAATGTAACTATGTATTCTACTATTTTTCTTTATCAAACAAACAAATATCTTTTCTTGAAAAAATATGCTTAAATCAAATCTATACTACCTACCCTTTATATCTTTGGAATTTTAATTGCATAATCATCAGAAACATTCATATACTTAATCAGTATTTTTGAATTAGACTTTCAGTGCAGTTTTTACAATAAGAGTTTACATTTACAGTGCATATAAACTTATGGCAAGTATTAAATAGGTGGCTTGTCTTTCTATCTTTTTTGTAGAGAAAATCTTGATACCTTTGAACACCAGTAAGCTTTGCAGGAGTTCTTTTATGTTTCTCAAGTAAATTCTTTCACAAGTTCCATTTTCATCAGTATTTGAGCATTCTTCGAATAACGCTATGATTAGACGACGCTAACGTTCCTCCGGGTCTACATTAGATAGATATCTAAAAATAAAATAGCGAAAATAAATAGAACTAAATAAAACATGAAAAAAATATATTGCACAAAACAGCAACATCTCCGTTGATCTGGGTCATAATGACCCGGTCGCAGGTTTACACACGTGTTACTCCATGCATAGGCGATGTATGACTAAAGTGAGGTACTCGAAGAGGAGGGCTGATACTTACCTGCAGCTACTGAGACAGACGATTGTGTGCGACAATTGTTTCTAAGAAATTTTCCGTAAACAAAAAGTGCAGGGTCATAATGACCCTGCCTCAATAACCGCCGGGTTAATTCTCAACTTGTCGCAAAGAGGTAAAAATCTTATTCCTAGAAAACTAGAATCCATGAACAAATAAGAATTGAAAAAGAATTCCTAGACTTAAGCTTATCAACACACAATTATCCCTCAAGATTTTTTTACAATTTTGTTAGAAATAAGTTAGCAACCCTGACCAATCCGAAAAATCCCCGGATTGTTTCTAAAAGGATATACGTACGATATTAACACATCAAAGGGCTATCATGCGATCTGTCATGGCGAATCGCAACATATGGTAGAAATACACTTGTGTGCGTATATTTGTTTATATGTATGATTTACGTAATGGAGTGGAGTCTGGTGGATTCACTATGGATTGTCTCTGAAATAGTTTTGGAGGGATTGAATGAAGTTTGTGGAGACAATTACTATAGAGGTAAATTTTCGTTGGGTTATTATTTCTACCAAATGCAGAGGTATTTTTATTATGGCAACATATTTATAAGACGCCATTTGAATATCTGGCGCCTTGTTGGCACTAGCTATAGGTATACAATATGTAAAGAAAACCCTGTCCGACCTAAAAGGATAATAAATGTTAGGTAAACACATGACCAAATAAAATATGAAATTTTACATAATCATCATAGTGACAATACTAATGAATTTTTAAATAATCTTTTTTTCCGCGAATTAATTTCAACTTCCCCAAAATTTGGTCATTTTGTAAAAAGTGACAACACCATTTGTGATGGAGCGAACAGCGATGCGACCCCGTGCCGCGTGCCCTGCCCCCCTTCACCCGCGCATCTATACCTAACGTGTTACCTACCGCACATGCATTAAGTTACCTCGCTTTTTCGAAATAATATTTATTTCTTTAGGGGGATTTTTTTTAAGTTTAGCCCAGCTTTAGAGGCATTATTAGAATCAGTTAACGATACCTAACAATACCTTCACGGATTGGACAGGGTTTTCTTTACATATTGTATAAGTTCCAGTGGATTTTGTAGAAATATTCATTCAGCGTAAGTAATATTCCTACGCAATAAAGATATTGCGTAAAAATCATATAAAATTTACTGGAGCAATTACGAAATTGCTCCAGTAAATTTTATATGATTTTTGTTACTTTCATAAGGATAACAAAACATGACACCTATATTCCACGACAGAATCGGCAGAGGTGGAAAAGTACAGCATCAATTTACCAAACAAAGGTTCCCCAGGGTAAAACTATTACAATCCGGACCCAGGTTGCAATAATGAAAATTTCCAAATGGTTAAACTTCTAACACTTTGCCTGACTCGGGAATTAGACCCAGAATAATTTGCTTTGCATTCGCGTTTGCGATTATTATACAAACAAGACATTCAGTCATTAGCATAAACAGCTTCATAATGTTTCCCTTACTGCGACACAGGTCTAGCTGCCTATCGTTAAGAAGGAGCGAGCTTTGATCTACAACGCGACTCAATGCATGTTGAAACTTGTAGTCTTACTAATATTTTTTCGCATTATTGATTATAGGACAAGGCAGTTTCTTCAGGATATATTATGCACCTTTCTGCATCTTTTTTTTTAAGGGTGGGAAATGATCAAATGATCTCTCCCACTCTGGGCGGAATGGAAGGGTGTGTCAGACTTTTACTGACTAACCCACCCGTGTACATTCACTTGCCTGTGCACCAGGTCTACGGTTTCTACCATTCTGCATCTAAGGATTCAATTAACAATGGTTATATTTTTGAACGTATCTGTATTTTTGTGATTCATGTTTAGCAATCCTTATGATCCTTATTATTGGCAATTAAGAATGGGCGGGTTCAATTCCACGTCAGGCAAGCATCAATTTAACATTTCTAAGTTATATGTACTTTCTAAGTATATCTTGGACACCAATGACTGATTACTAGGTGAAGGAAAACATCTTGAGGAAACCTGGGCTTTAAATCTGAAGTCTCCTACCCGCATTGAGCAAGCGTGGTGATAACGTTTAATCCTTTTCCGTATGAGAGACGGACTGCGCCCACCAGTGGGACGATAAAAAAGGTTGATACTGAAGAAGGGGCGAGGTGCCCATGCTTAATAATCATACTACGAAATTTCAATATGGAAAACTATGAAGTGCTTTAAGACCTTTATACAATGAATCCGAATAAAATTTTTACGTAGGCGTTTCAAAAGCTATGAGAAAATTCATCAAAGAATACGCCTTTAAGGCAATTCTTGTTTAACCGACTTGTACCAGCCTGGCTTCCTGAAAATGTGAGACTGAACCGCTTCAAGGCTTCAATGAAGTGATAAATTTTCATGGCTTTTATTATTTCCACTCCTTTTTACAATAATAATACATATTATTGCTATGCCAAGTCATTTAAACCCACTAACCTTGCTGCTCCAAGTGTTAACCAGGTGTGTAAGCTAAAGACATTTTAAATACTACATAATTGTATGTATTTTTACGTAACCCTGATATTAGATACAATGATCAACAAGTATAATTTTAAGTTTTTATTGTGTCTAACACATAATAAAGCGCTCTACACATCAAAGCCCGGCGGCATACGTCGGTAACATTTTGCCTGCGGCAAGCAAGTAGTAAAACTTTGCCAGCGGCATTTAGGCGGCTCGACATCAGAAACTTATTTGGCAGTTAAATAACTAGCACGTCGCTACAGCTGAGATGTCGCCGGGCAACTGAGCGCTTACGTACGCTAGCTGGCAAGCCGCCGACAAGCCGCCCACGTGTCGGGCTGTGCCGGCGGGTTTGTGTAGTGCGTTTTAATAATACACATTTGACTTCTACTTCAACGTGATAGGTGATAATGCCACTCTGTTTGTGTCTTCTGTTTCTATTTCCAAGAATTCATGTAAACCTTCTATTGTTTATTTTCACAATGTAACATATTGTCGCCTTTGTGCATCAGAATAAATATATTTTGTTTGTCGCCCAGCCTTATTGATAAGGAAAGTCTCCATCCCAAGTTTTGTATTATGCTTTGTTAATATTTTCTTTGTTATTATAACTCTTTTGTTATATGCACTCCAATAAGGATTCCTGTTTTCGTAACAATTTGCTTGGGTTTAGGAAATTGGTGATGAAAATGTTTGATGGAGTAAACGGTCGGTATGAATGTGAATCAGTATAAAGTTTAATATAGGGAAAAGGAGTTTGTATACAACAAACAAGTTTGTTGCGCAAGAAAACGTGAACTGGTAACTTTTTCTGAGCAATTATAAAGTAGCTTGTGAGAGAAATTTACGCAAAGGGTATTTTGTGGCTTTCGCATGCAATATGAAAAATGAAAATGAAAAAAAAATGAAAAATGAAAAATATTTTATTCAAAAACTAAGTTGGTAAAAACAAAATTGAGGTTGACCTCTCCTTTTAAGTTTGAAAACACTTGTGCCAGGAGAGGCCGCTCTCCCTTAACTTGATTACGTATTTCTTAGCAACTTAATTAAATTGAAACCAATAATTTAGAAAAACAGATGTGAACTAAATCTATGTGAGCGCAAACTAAAGGTAAGCATGTGTGTGTGCAAGCGTGAGTAAGTGTTTGTGTGTATGGTGTGTATGGTGTGTCTGTATTTGTGTATTGGACTGTGTGTGTATGTGTGTGTGTGTGTAACAATTTATTTATTTATGTTTTAATATACACATCGACACACCTATATTTGAATAAACTTTTGCTTTTATTTGTTTACTTTTTAATTATTATTTTTCTTATATTTTTATAACAAGCGTACACCTGATCCTATTATTAACAACAAAACTAGCTAATAATATGGACAATCATATTTTCAGTATCTTTATAATCTAGAGTGAAATTATTATTTATTTTATTATTTTATTAATCTCTCTTCCTTATATTATCTTCATAATACAACAATACGGTTCGTATATTGATGGAAATGCCGCGTTTCTGTAGCGTGTCCAGCATATTTTGCTGAAGTGAACATTGATAGGTTTTCGACAATCATCCGCCAGAGCTATTGCTCATCCCAGCTACACCAGCTGTACTTTGCACCAGCCCTAACACCGTTTTTGGAACATTGGCTGATAAGTGGGACTGTTTTTTGTTTTCACGGGAAACCTCAAAAGGCACCCGACCTCTGAGGACCGAGGTCGGGGAGTGGAAGATTTTAACCTTCGCTACCTCACTAAAACCCCGGTGATCATCATCATCACATACAGATGGTCCGGGTTCCTCTTAAAATACCAATTCTGGATGTTTAGGATAAAAAGACAGGGGTCTAAACGAAACGAATGACAACACGTTACTAATAAAAAAAACTAAACGTCAATTGTCTAAATGAGAGATGACTTGAGAGAAGAGTTTCTCATTAGTTTTTGACAG
This sequence comes from Sesamia inferens, assembly GCA_037179545.1. NCBI lineage: Eukaryota > Metazoa > Arthropoda > Insecta > Lepidoptera > Noctuidae > Sesamia > Sesamia inferens. The sequence continues at coordinate 10,543,498 of CM073949.1, forward strand.
GAGAGCTAACATGAATGTCACGCTCTTTTTTCATAAGACTTGAGAGAAAATTTTTTGGTTGGTCAGTCACGTTTAATTACTTTCGGAATATTTAAGTTATTAAAATCCATCGCACAGGGCGTGTGGCAAATATTCGCATAATATCATAGTGTTTGCTTAGTGGAATCTGGAACCTAAATTGGGAAGTTGTTTTACAAGGCAGTTTGAAGCGGCAACTGCGAGTGTAAGGAATCCAAGGAAGTTACACATATCCAAGTATTTAATTGTATTTATTAGTATTATCATAACATAAGAGTCGTGGTGGCCTAGTAAAGTCGTGGTGGCCTAGTGGTTAAAACACCAGCCTCTCAACTATGAGTGCGTGGGTTCGATTCCAGGTCAGGCGAGTACTATTGTAACTTTTCTAAAGTTATATGTGTTTTCTAAGTATATCTTGGACACCAATGACTGAAGGTGAAGGAAAACATCTTGAGGAAACCTGGACTTTATAAGTCTGAAATCGCCAACCCGCATTGAGCAAGCGTGATGATTGCGCTCAATTCGTCTCTGTATGAGAGGAGCCCTGTGCCCAGCAGTGGGACGATGAAAAGGCTGTTGTTGATCATAACATACGGCAATACAAAGTTATACACCATATAACACAAACAAAAGACGATGCAACGACGCTCAGAGACTGGTAAGTCATAATCTAGAACACTTAATTTTCTAGGTTAGGTACCCACTTGAAGGATTCTCGTGGGTGGGTAAAGTTTCGGTTTTTCGGTGAAGCATAAGCATAAGCATCGGGGCTTCGCAAGCATGGTATGGTAGCATAGAGCACATAATTCTTATAAGTACTGAACTGATAAGATGAGGTGATGAGGGACTGATAAGTGACAGATAAGGGAACTGATAAGTGGGACTGCGATCCTCGGCCGGTGGGCCTGGAATTGCCAAATGGTAAGGCTCAAATTGAAATTGTTATTATGGGCGAGCCTTTTACTATTAATCAGCCCCCTAATCGGCGAACACATTTTTGTCAAATGATTGCGACTAGTTGGGATCGTTTGGACCGAACGGACCAATGGGCGGCCTGAATGATACCAACTAATCCCAACTAGACGCAATCATTTGACAAAAATGTGTTCGCCGATTAGGGGGCAGGTACATAAGGACATATCTAGAATAACTTCGAAATTTTTCGATCGATCGTATTTCCCAATACATAATCTTCATCACCGTTTCCCAAATACGTAAAGATTGGCTTCCAATCTAAACGGATTCAGCCGAATATTTCACATGGAGTGACTACCTATCTGACCTCCACAAGCCAGGTTTTGGTTAGTAATACAATAATAATTTTTGGAAACTATGACCTAGAACAAAGCCACTCGATCCATCCAGACTCCGGGCTGATTTTGAGAAATGGAAACGCAAAAAATCACGCTGTCCGACTCGGATATCTTACCCGAAACATCATCATCAGCAGTAACACTTGCCACAGCGCTTGAAGCAGTCATTTATTTTGTGTTGTAAACCTTTTTATCGTCCCACTGCTGGGCACAGGTTTCCTATCATACAGTTCTCTGTGATCACGATCGGTGATTACGCTCAATCTTTCTAGATTGAGCGTAATCACCACGCTTGCTCGATGCGGGTTGGCGATTTCTGACTTGAAAGTCTAGGTTTCTTCAAGATGCTCTTCCTTCACCTTGTAATCAGTCATTGGTGTCCAAGATATATTTAGAGAACTTAAAAGTTACATTGGTACTTGTCTGACCTGGTGTTTTAACCACTAGACCACCACAACTAATTTGATTATATGTTGTTTAAGAAAGCAATAATCGATACGACCACGATAATGCCTTCCGTAATTTTCCTTTTAAAAACAAGGATAATTATCAACTTTCAATAACAGAATTATGAGGCACGGAAACCACTTGGCTCCCATGAATTACAGGCGATGATTAATGAATGAAAACAACGAATGGAGGCTATACGGTACACGCGGCTCTGCCCGCCGCTGCCTCAAACGTTTTTCATACAAGCCCGACGTTAATATTTTAGATAGAAAAGGTCATGAACGAGGATCTGGGAATAAATATGGAGAGGGTAATTTTTATAGAAATTTTAGTATGTGATTATAAAAAATTATTTTTTGTTTATGCGAAGCGTCTATATACAAAATTTCAAAAAGATATTGTATCGTAATTCACAAATGCTCAAATAGCTATAAAAGGGTATTTGAGTAAAAAAAACTAATTAGTCCGTCAGTCAGATTTCCAAAAAATACTAGACGCGTATTTTTTGTTTTATCAAATCAATAAAAATTGACAAATATAAAAGGCATGAAAGATCAGGAGTGGTGGCTGGTGACGTCACTGGTCGCTAAAAAGTGTAGCGTGCAGTGACGTCACACGAGTTTTCAACGCACTGTGTCGTCTTCATTTTTTGTTTATATGAAAAAAGAAAAAATACGTGTCTAGTATTTTTACAAAATCTGAATGACGGACTAATTAGTTTTTTTTAGTCAAATACCCTATTAATTTCATGAATCTTGTTTACATGTAGTACTTGTTTCATTCGAATAATCCATTGATCACTTATACACTAGATTCACAATTAGCGTAAAGAAATGATTGAACTGAACAAGCACACAACGCAAGATTTGGGTGCTTCTTTCATTTAGTACTTACTTTATAATCTGACTTGAATGCATGCGTGTAAGGTTGAATTTAGTTTGATGTCAGACTCGGTCGTAAAAAATAATGGCTTTTTGTACTGTTTTGTGATAAGAACTTTATACACTGCACTTAAGGCTGATTTTAAATTAATGTATATTTATTTTGACTACTTTAGACTACTTAATACTTAATGTCGCCATTTTTTATAAGAGTTTTTTGCGAGACTGTATATCTAGTGTATGTATAAGTGATCGGTGGAATCATCTAAAATTACTTTCTCTCTATTCATCTCAGCGTTAATCCCAGTCGTATCCGAAGCTTTTCAGCTTTGGAGTCTAGTGTCCGCTTTACCAGTCTAACTGCTCAGTTTGGCTAAACTTCGATATTTTCCATGAAGCGACTGCCGTCTGACCTCCACAACTCGTAGGCGATATTGAAGCATTGCAGTTAGACCAATTGTAGGATTTTGAGGGCTCCAACAACCCGTAACGACTGCCATTAGATGTTCGTATGGCAACCGGGAACAATAGCTTAACGTGCTTTCCGAGGCACGACCAGACCAGTGTAAATATTCATATTCATGCATACAAATATTTGCACTGCGCGGGGATTGAACCCGCGCCCCCTTCTGCAGCGGCCGCGTTCGCTACCGCCACGCCACGGGGGCTGTCGTCTTAATTTACTTTCTAGGTGTGCAATATGCATTTGATCACACAATATTAATAATATACTATATAATAGCCTTAAGTTTATACAGTAAAAGAGCATTACTGAACACGCAATCGTAGTCTTCACTATAATATAATGAAATACCACAAAGTTATGAGCATGTTATCTTACTTGGTTGTCCCAACAAAAAAATGGTTATCGCTACGCTCGCCCGCCTGCACCTGTAGCGGCGCGGCACGGGGAGGGGGCTGTCTCACCGTATTATTACTATGTTCTACCGCCAGCTATGTCGCGCGCACGGTAACCACACTGCAACAATTTCTAAACGTGGGAAAAATATAACATGGTATAAAAATGATTAATATTGATTCAGGTGCTTATTCTGAACAAACTATATTCAGGTTTCGTATAATTTAAAAATAATGCTGTAATAAGTTAATCTGTAAACTTGGTAACTGAACAGAATATTGCCATACCGTCTCTTTCACCTCCCACCTTCATCATCATTAGTGCCTAGCCTTTTCCCAATTACTTTGGGGTCAGCTTCCAATCTAACCAGATGTAGCTGAATACCTGTGTTTTCCATAGAGCGACGGCTAATCTGACCTCCATAATGCAGTTACTCGGTAAAAATGGGTGATCTCCATTACACACGAGACCCACGGTCGCTCCCTCGCGGCCCTCGTGAATCACATTAAGCCTTTGATCCAGGCATTAGCAGATCTATGATTAGTTGTTTCAGATTGAAAGCCTAAAAGTCTGACAACCACTCTTACTGGGTTCAGTACCTGGGTTATGAAGGTCAGATAAATAGTCATTCCATGGAAAAGACTGGTATTCCACCGTAGTCAATGAAAGCACACGAATAATTGAGAAAAGACTTAATATAGGTTTACTTATGCTATTCAAACATTTGAACAAGTAGCCTTTTGTTATGGCTTAATCAGCATTTGATGGCGTTAAACAGAATACCCTCTGGAAATGACTAAATCAGCAAACCCTCTGGTCTTCTGTTTGCACAACATTTACACAAATAGTGTTGTATGAAGTGTAACCAGCCTGTCGTTGTTCTATAGCAAGCATTTTGGAGAGTGTGCGAGGGAATTGCATGATTTAATTCCCCCATCTCCGTTCCATCTTCGCACGATGCGTCGTACGGCGAGTTTCCACCCTTACATTGTTGACACCACATCCGAACAAAGCGTTTCGCCTCGTCTTTTATACGGCGTACATCGAGGGAATGGAACAATTTGCCTGCAGCGGTCATTCCGTCTGACTACAATTTAAGTGTCTTCCAGGCTAGAGTGAATAGGCTCTTAATAAACTAACGCGCTTTACCATCAACGATTGCATCACTGCTTACCAGTAAAATGTATGTATGGTGATTGCGGTCAGGCACTAGTTTAAAATTTATAAAAAAAAAATGTATAAGCCACAGTTACAATCCAGTGGGTCCCGCTTAATGGCAAACGACTTTGAGGCAGGCCCAGATGGAGAAGGTGGTATGAGCTGGACTCCTTCCACAAAATTAATCATTAGCAGATCTGAACAGAAGGAAGTGTGTTGGTAGGCATTTACTCAGCAATGAGACTCAAACATACTTAGCATGTAATGAAATGTAAATACTCACACTCATTTGCATTTATTCCTGCTAAATCAGGACCGAACCGAGTCAAAATAAGCATTCCATTACTGATAGACGCTATTCTGATAATTTTCCACGACACCAGGATTTATTACTCAGAATCAGCTCACAGACAAGACCTACTTTAACGCTAACTAAACCTACAGCGACCTCATTGATATCAAACGAACAGAGGCCCTAGTCTGCTATAACAATGGTGTCAGAATGGTCGATCAGTGATCTCAGAATGATCGATTGTGACAAGTTTCGTAATCTATGTACTAAAAAAATGGTCAGTATAACTCCCAGTGGTAAATCACTGACACTTAATCCATACTAATATTATAAATGTGAAAGTGTGTTTGTTTGTCCTTCCTTCACGCCGTAGCTAAGCAACCAATCGACCTGATTTTTGGCATACAGTTAGTTGAAAAGATGGAGAGTAACATAGGCTACTTTTCTCTTCTTCTTCTTCACCCTATGGATGTCCACTGCTGGACAAAGGCCTCCTCCAAGGCTTTCCACGCTGACCGGTCTTGTGCTGCCCGCATCCATCGACTTCCCGCGACCTTCACCAGGTCATCGGTCCACCTTGTTGGGGGCCTCCCTACGCTGCGTCTTCCAGTACGTGGTCGCCACTCCAGAACCTTACTGCCCCATCGGCCATCGGTTCTACGAGCAATTTGCCCTGCCCACTGCCACTTCAGTTTAGCGACTTGCAGAGCTATGTCGGTGACTTTGCTTCTTCTGCGGATCTCCTCATTTCTGATTCGATCACGCAGAGAAACTCTGAGCATAGCTCTTTCCATTGCCCTTTGCTCTTGCTTTGCTTTTTTTTAGGCTACTTTTGGTTCTAAAAAAACATCAAGTTCCCAAGGGAGATTATTGGAATATTTGTATGTGTATACCAAATATCCTAATATTATAAATCGGAAAGTGAGTTTGTTTGTTCCGCTTTCACGCCGTAACTACTAAGCCGAGTTAGAAGTCCGGATTAAATAATAGGGTACTTTTTTATCCCGGAAAAAATTATATTCACGAGGGAAATTTAAAAGCGCGATATAACCGATCTCCACGCGAGCGAAGCCGCGGGCGGAAAGCTAGTAATATATAAATGGGGTTCATATTAATAAATGTTGTTAATTGAAAATCAACATGTTTCATTATCTGTATTTTGCCGCCATTTATAAACATTCAGACGACCAGGATCAAAGGGCTACGCATCAATGTTAAAAACGTCACCTGTCAAGCGTGAAATCTGTGTAAAAAAATATTGTCGCTACTGTTCGGGGTTCGCTCCATAGCCGCTCGGGGAGAGCACTGTTTCATAATTATATTTATCATTAAACCACTAGGAAATAAGTGAAATCATGAAGTAATGTAAAAATACTCAGTCAAAATAAACTACACGTCAAGTTATCAAGAAGTTTCATTAAATCAACCGTTTAGAACATACCACGCCACCTTTCACACAATAAATGGTGTTATTTAGTTTTTAAAAATTCATTTCTACTAACAGGTTTTATAATAATGGCAATACGGCAATGTCATTCTACCACTATTCCATTACGAGACGACTGACCGATAATTGATCGATCATTATGAATTAAGCAGATTACAAACTTTTAGCACAATGAAAATGGACACCGTGTTCGAATGACAAATTCATAAAAATATAGTTTAAAAAATTTAAAAGATCATGCTTTTAAAGAATATCAAACTAAATAATTAAAAATAATTTTAAAAAACTAAAAAGAAATCACGAGGCGCTTTGTGCCATAATTTTTGTATATTGCTTAGCTAAATACTTTTTAAAAAAATATTTTTAACTTTTTAGTTTGATATTCTTTAAACGCATGTTTTTTTAGTTTTTTAAACTATCTTTATTTTCAACTTTTTAGTTCGATATTCTTTTTTTAAATAATATACAGATAACACGAACGCTTAAGTGGTGCTCATTTGTTTTTACCAAACTTTTCTTGATCTCCAACAGACAGAATAGCAAGTGCTAAAATTCGTAATGAAGCATTACCCTAGTAACTAAAACTAAATCTAAACTAAAAAATACTTTGCCTTCACAAATTAATGTAAGCTAAGGTTGAAAAATTTTTTGAGTTAGAGACGGACAAACAAACAAGCAAGCAAACATACAAGTGAAGCTAAAAAAAGCATGTAAAAATAGCAGACCAGGGCCCCAGTACCAAATAAGATGTGAAAATCACTATCTTTGTTCAAATATGTACCAAGTAGTTCCATTTTACTTCCAACATCATAGTAAAGGAAGGGTTGAATAAACATAAAGTTTGTAGTGAGCGTACAAATATGAAATGTAACCCTTTCACCGCCTCACGTTGAAATAGTGGGATTAGTTATTATATTACTGACGGGTTAGGGGTAATTTAATTTAGAGGGTGGAGCATTTATTTTTTATTTAGTCTTGCCTAGTTCTGTGGGATTCTCTTAATTATGTAATTGTACTATTTTCATTAGATACTGAACTAAGTGCGGAACTCAAACCCGTAACAAAGAACATACTGAATGAAATAACTAACTTATTTACTCTACAAATACATATAAAAACAATGTACTTGTACAGTGTAGCGATTAGGTTATCACATTAGTTGAAACCATATGTTCTACATTATTTAGGTATACTTTATTTAATTCTTTTAACTTTTGCACATGAACTGTACAGCGGGGGACTTAATGCTCAAGGCATTCTCAATACTCAATATCTTTTTACCATAAGTTCATATAAGGGTGGTAACAATTTATGTGAGATCAATTATGGACCCTGTAGGGCACAGCAAAATAGGGTAACAGGAGAGAGGAAGCTCTGTTTGAATATCTTAAAATATTATAATTATATTGCAATTTAATTTAATAATAAATAAAATATATACGGAGATTATTAGCATCATTTTACTTAATCTACAATTTATATATTATTTTATCTTTGGTATCTGACTAATTTTACTTAATTTATTTATTTCCTTATTTGTGTTTAAATTATGAATAATATAACGTTCTCTACCAAGAAACCGTAGCCCTGGCGCATAGACAAGTGAAGAAACACGAGTGGGTTTTAGTCAGTAAAAGTCTGACACGCCCTACCGCTCCGCCCAGTACGGGACAGGTCATATGATGATTTCACATCCCAAACAAAAAAAAACGGTTTCTCTACCAGTCAACTACGGATGGTGAAGAGATTAGATGGCAGGTGTTTTAATAGAAATAAATATAAAAGGAAAGAAAAGCTCTTAATATTTAAACACAAACTATAAAACGGCGTAACGGTAGCGAACGCGGCTGTTGCGCAAGGAGTGGCCGCGCAGTGTAAATATTTGTATGCATGAATATGGATATTTGCACTGGTCTGGTCATACCTCGGAAAGCAAGTTAAGCTGTTGGTCCCAGTTGCCATACGAACATCTAATGGCAGTCGTTACGGATTGTAGAAGCCCTCAAAAGTCCAACAGTCAGACGGCAGTCACTTCACGGAAAATATCGAAGTTTAGCCAAAATCAGCAGTTAGACTGATAGAGCGGACCCCAGGCTCCAAAGCTGTTAAAAGCTTCGGATGCGACTTGGATTAACGCTGAGACGATGATGATGACTAATGTTTTGTATTAAGAATATATACAAAACTAAAACTTGAGAGAGAGGTGAGATGACTCTGCCCTAATTGTTAAGTAAATAAAGTCTGCAATTTCCGTTAAAATGCAAACCGACTGGCGGCAATACTGATATCAAGAAGAAGCGTATTCCACAGAGGAATGGATTGAATATGAAATGACGAATGAACAAAGTCAGACTTATGTGACGTACCGAGTAACCGTAAGAGAAGATTGTCAGAAGAACGCAGATGCTTAGTGTGTGAAGAACACAAATATTGGAAGTGAGTTACAGGATAAGAAAGAGGACATTTTCTCGGTGGTAGGCCATAACATCGGCTGCCGGCAGAGGTTACCACCCACCAGACTAAGTCTTGCCGCCAAGCGATTCGTCGTGTCCGGCATGGTGTCTGGTGAAACAGTACGGAGGACGGGTCTGAGCAGTTGTATTGCGATGTGGGCCGGGTGCGACGCGCCAAAAGTTATTATGTCGGGAGTTTGATCGTGGAGGGTCTCCAGATTAATCTCCTTCGCAGCATCGTTAGGCGTGTTGTGTTGGGTTTAACATTGCATCACTTTGCTCTACTGCCGCCTTCCTTCCGACTCACTAAGATTTTTAAGTGTAAAGGCTTAATAAATTTAAATAAAAATTTTATTACTGTTATTATTTTATTAAATATTATAATTTGGGCTATTGGAGGATTAAATCAAACCTCTTTACGAAAATTAATAGCTTTTTCATCAATTAATAATTTAGGTTGAATACTTTGATAGTAAAGCGCACTAGTTTATTAAGAGCCTGTTCACTCTAGCTATGAAGACACTTAAATTGTACACCTTAGGCAAATTGTTCCAGCCCTTCATTGTACGCGGTACAAGACATGAGGCGAAACGTTGCGTCCAGGTCGTAATGGTGTCATATATGTGAGGGTGGATACTTGCCGTACGACGGATCATCCGATGGCGACAGATAGCTTAGTTAAAGCAACCTGTTTTTATACAATAATAAGTAATTAATATAATCACATGAAAAATATTAAAATATATGTCTTATGTTAGCTAGCACATCGCCACGTGTCATAAAGCCGGCGCCAGACATAGTTCAAATATTTGATCACTTATTTGAACTTGTTTGGACACATGTATAGCACGGGTGTTTGAGTATTTGTTCAAAGCTTTGTTAAAACATTTGTACTTTGTCATTCGTTATCGGTTTCGAGCGCACATTAAAGCGTTCAAAGTTGTCTGTGTTCAAATGTTTGCGTAGCGTGCTACACACGCGCAAATATTTGTCTGTGTCTGACGCCGGCTTAACACTAACGTCACGCAAAAATCTACATCGCGCAAGCATAGTTTATGACACAACAAGATTATAAGATCCAACCCAACTCGATCTACTTTTGTTCACGTACTTACGTTCACTCCAAAAGGAATTTCTAGCTTTAACTACCGTTAAAAAGAACTTATGATCTTCGTCAAAGTCCCGATACCAATCTTTAGGTAGTTGTTCACTGGATACAGCCCCATTCTGGTCTAAGGATCCTCTCTTTTATATAGAGAATTATTGAATTTTACACCCTATTTTTCATACTATAAAACTATTATTTATATTATGATTTTAGAATAAGACAAAATAGACTTTTCTATTATTTTATAACTGTCCTTAATTTTATAACTCCCAGATTAGCTTACTTGCGTTGTAAGTCTCAAAAGCATTATCAAAAATCATAATGCCACCATCAGTCTGCGAATATAATGATTAAAAGAATAAATCAAATTGCTAACAAAACCACCGTAACGAATCTTCACTTCCAAAAAAAAAAAAGACGTGTGGCACTCGGGGACTGCCGCGGTAAAGCTATTGCATAGCATTTTGTATCAATTTATGCAATTATAATTATTTATTTATTTTATTTATGCAGTATTTCTTTTTCTTTGATATTAATTCAAGTTACACTTTTTGAGCGTGGTGACCGATAAGAAAACAAATTTTTCTTTTATTAAATAAATAAAAGTTAATATTATTTAAAATATTTTTATTATTTTACAATACATGTGGGTTTTATTACCTTACAGTAGCTGTTGGTTATTCAGGAATATTTATCATTGAAACTATAGGTTTATGATAACTGAAATAAGAAACATAAGTTTGCGACTTAATATCCTCTAAATACCTAGAAAATACCGCGTCAATGGTGGTCCCATATTTTGTTGTGGACTCTTGTGGATCATTATTCATTTTCAAATTCAATGTTTTTGATAGAAAAGTTGTCAACCGCTCTGATTTTTTATCAGCGAAGTTAATGTTGAAATCGCCAGCCAAGATAAGTGGAAATTTATTACCATTTGTACCAAGTATTTTCGAGCCTTCTTCAGTGTACTCCAGTAAAGTGCGATGAATAAAATGCTCTAACTCGTCCAATTTTGGATTCGGAGAAATGTAAATTGCTACCATCACTATTTGTAGGCCATTTCTAAGTTTGCATAAGCACGCACAAATATCTCCAACAACTGAGCGCCTAACATTAACATCGCTAACGTGTACAATATTTATTTCAATATTCGGAGTCATAATATTAGTAATATCATTTTTATTTTGGTAAATAGCTACCCCACCTTTTGAAACAGTATCTCGTTTGAACTGAACAATACAATTAAAATTAGGTATTTCAATTGGATTATCATGCGTCATGCAAGTTTCGGTAAGAAGTAACACATTTGTTTGTCTCGTAACTGAATCTTGTAAATCGTATTTATGACTATTTAGACTTTGGCAGTTGAAAGTCATTATTGAAATGCCATTTCTGTTACTAATGAAATCTAATACACTTTGAGCAATCGTCTGAACACTATTTAAAGACAGTCTTTTGAATTCTTGCAACAATTGAAAAAATGGCCGCGTGAGCACTTTTTACTCTATAAAATCACGCGCTTTTATTTAGTAAACAACACTATAAATAATTTAAAAGTCCAATGAAAAATTAGCGTGACATTCATCTTAGCTTTCCCGTTAAAAAAAAAAGCTATTTTATAAAAACACTACTAAATTAATTTGAATAAAAGTACTTAATAAATAATTAATTATATGAAAAGTTTTTAAGGTAGCCATGACAACGTCGGTGACGTCTATGACATATCTCTATAGAAGACCTATTTCAGATAGAAAATTAATCGCAAGTTTAGCACATCGCGACTATCAGTAACATGGCAAGTGTGTAGAACTGAGTTCGCGCCCTGCAATATGCATGCTCTTTTTGAAAATCTATAAATTGTTATCAAAAGATGTAGTCGCACGCACACAAACATACCGTGCCGAAGACTGCCGAACTGAAACGACGTTAGACGATGGGGAGCGTGAGGTTTTTTCGTTACGGAATTTCTGGATTCGGTCCCCGCGCTCAAGGCCCGCGATAGAAGCTATGCAATAGCTTAAAAAGTAAATGCTTGAACATTACTTATCAAATACCTATCGACTAAAAACTCGAGCAATCTGATATTCAATTCAGTATTCGAGTTTAAAAAAAATCTATTACACTTACTGCCCGAAAAACTGAGCACAATATAGAAATAGCTGGCTGAAATTCAGGCGCAAAATGAACTGTTTTTGCTCTATCAGGCCACCAATGTAAATTAAACTTCCACGGTTCGCAATAGTTTTCTTAAACGGAGCACTGAAAAGAATTTTGATTAGATTAGGAGGTCAAGTTATTTTGGCCGATAGTGTCTTGCATCGTTTCAAGGGTTATCGAGTATCGTAGGCATTCGATTTTCGAATGAAACTCGGTAGTGCTGGGTTTAAACTACATAGTTGCTAGTTTGTGCTTCGTTTTACTGCATTTATTTATACTGGCATCTAAGAAGTATTTAAGTGAAAAGAAAAGATTTTTCTCTTTTTTTTTTAAATTCACATTCCGTGTTCCTTGAAAATGTATTTACACTGTTTCATAGTTGTTTATTTTCTAAAATTTCAATATTATATGTATGGTGTTTTTCGATTTGACCTTGAATTGGACATCCAGTCCAACTACAGAGGGTGGTGTTCCAGTTTAGCGTTTCATGTCAAGGTCGAGTAACATTTTTCGTTTCTTTTTGTTTGACAAACCAGTGGCCACATTACTTTTTTAACGTTGGCCCATATTAGAAATTTATTCCGTCCCGTAGGTGCATTTACGAACATTTACATATAAATTTACCGTACCACTGGTGAACGGTTCCCAGCAGTGGGACATTACATTATAAGAAGTATAAGTAGTACAATGCAATTATGTGGCGTATACATATCAGAAGGAATTGTGTTATTTAAAGTCAAATCAGATCATCAATGTTAACAATTTTCTCCATGAAATTAGGAACTCTCCCATACGAAACGTCAACTCAAGGAGCAAAACGGATCGCGAGAAATCGCGGTACGGCGGACAGAGCTCCGGCGGGATCTCATGGGGACATGGAGACTGCGTCTATTTTCTCTTGTCTGTTTATATATGGTTGAAAAAAAATTATAAACCTTCGATCATTAGAATTCAACTACATTACGAACGCATTAATTTACGAGAATTGACCATATTGGTTGCAGACTCATTTCGGCGACAATCAAGTGTTAGAAACTTGTCAAAAATGCAAGAAACGAGGCATTCTTAATTTAATTATCTTCTGCTTTATGACAGTTTACCTTCTGTTACGATCCCTGGCCGCGAGTCTAGCATCATGCAGGCCGGTGTAAAGAGATGAACAGATCTGATTTGTTCTGTCCACCTTACTGCAACCTCCAGAACGTCGTCCATCCACCTTCCCAGGATCCATTAGATGTTCGAGGTTGTTTCCATCTTTTCTGGAAATATGGCCAAAATATTCCAAAATTCTTCGAAGGCAGGCAGAGGATAGGCTTATTGTGACACCCAGCTCTCAAAGGACTGACTGATTTGTGCTGAATGCTGTCCAAGGCATTTGAAGCATTTTTCTTCAGCACCACATCTCGAAAGCGTCAATGCGGTCTCGATCGCCTTTTTTGATTGTTCACGTCTCCGAACCATACCTGAATATTGAGCAGATGAGGGACCTGGTAAGCTTCATCATAGTCTTACATACTAACCTCACAGGATATAAAAAGGTCCAATGTAGCTTCGTATTTTTTTTAATGTACACTCTTGCTTCTCCAATCCCCTTTTGACATTGGCAGAATAGTCGACATTGGCTTCATTTCACATAAATAAAAATATAATAAAATAGAATAGAGGCTAGAGTTTTGACGGGAAAGCTAAGATGAGTGTCACATTTTTCATTGGACATTTCAAATTATTTTTAGTGTTGTTTACTAAATAAAAGCGCGTGATTTATGTAGTAAAAAGTGCACTCAGTAAATAATTCATAAAGAATATTCAAATATCACAGCATAGTGGCCACATCATGACTTTGCTTCAAACCATCCTCATAGTCGGTTCACGCGGCCGTCTTTTTCAACTGTCATTGGCGGTATCCGCTATTATTATGAAATAAAATGTTCAAAGAATTTCCTTAATTAATTTTTTACACGTGTTATTGGCAAAATTGTGGTATTTATTCCACAGAGGCCGTTGTTCAAGAGTTGAGGCTGAATCTCCCCTTGAAAAAAGAAGAAGAATAATAGAGGCATTCTTAAAATAAGGAAAATAGCCTCTCGGGCATAATAACGCCTTGGTATTAATAGTCGTAAAATTATGTTATTATTACGATATCTCTACAAACCTCAAGTTCGTCGATGTAATATTTAATTGGCCCATCCTCGGGAAGTATGCGGGTTGTAGTATTTGTGCCGGAAACCGCACAGTAAGCTTTAGCTTCGATGGCAATAGAAGTGATGGAAGCACAGTGTAATGTGTGGAGTACAATGTGAGATTAATGTTTCAGTATTATGAATGGATAACGTAAATGATAATCACGTAAATTGATTTGTACAAAGCAAACACATATTGCCCCGGTTTCGATCCCCGGCCACGGCCAGGTCATGATGGAAAACGATCTTTTCCTGATTGGCCTGGGTCTTGGATGTTTATCTATACAGTATGTTAAGAAAACCCTGTCCGACCCGTGAAGGTGTTGTTAGGTATCGATAACTGATTCTACTAATGCATACAAAACCGGCCTAAACTTAAAAAAAAAATCCTTCTAAAAAAATAAATATTATTTGGCAAAAAGAGGTAACTTAATAAATGTGCGTGAAGCACCCTTCCGCGGGCGGCGGGCGGCAGGGCACGCGGCACGTGGTCGCATCGCTATTCGCTCGTAATAATAACGGCGTTGTCACTTTTTTTAAAAATTATCAAATTTCGGGGAAGTTGGAATTAATTCGCGGGAAAAAAAGATTATTTCAAAATTCATTTGTATTGGTACTATGATGATTACGTAAAATTTTATATTATATTTGGTCATGTGTTTACCTAACCTTTATTATCGTTAACGGTCGGACAGGGTTTTCTTAACATACTGTATATGTATCTATTATACATATATATAGTATCGTTGAGTTAGTATCCCATAACACAAGTCTCGAACTTACTTTGGGGCTAGCTCAATCTGTGTGATTTGTCCGTATACATTTATTATTATTTATTTATTTATTGTTATTGTAAACATTCTCATTTTTAATGTTTGGACTTGAAAAAAGACGATGATCCCTGAGTTTGTTTCGGCTTTTCTTCTCAGAGGTAGTCAGTTAGGAAATTCTCCAGCTACTTTAAAAAAAATATGACGTGTAAAAGTGATCAGTGATCCTACTTGCATAATAATTTCATTTCATTTCATAATTTGTTTATTTTCTATAGGTAGGTTTGTATTATACTGCAATCCCGCCTGATGGTAAGCAGTGATGCAATCGTTGATACTAAAGCGCGCTAGTTTATTAAGAGCCTATCCACTCAGAAAAACTGAGTGAATAGTAAGAAAGACGGCAGTTGAGCGAGGTGATGCAATTTTAAACTCAACAACACAACCAACGATGCTGCTCCAGAGGGAGCATACTCCTGACGCAACAACATTTGGTGCATTGTAGCCGACACAAGTCGCAACACAACTGCTCAGAACCTTCCTCCGTACGGCTTCACCAGATCACGACGAATTGCTTGGCAGCAAGATTTCGTCTAGTGGGTGTTAACTTCTGCCGGCAGTCGATGTTATGGCCAACCACCAAGAAAAACACTTTTATAAGTATTTTTTTTTTTCCTTTTTTAACTGTATAATTTCAGGGTTTCCTAATTGACTATTCTGAGAAAAAAGGACGAAACAAACTTGGAGGTCGAGATCTTTTTTAAAGATGCGATCGACTGCAGCGCCGCGTGTCGCGCACGGAACACAACACGGAACAAATATTTGTATGGACTACGATTGTTGTTCCGGGTCTGGCTCTTTGTGTGTGTGAGTTTTTATGTTTGCAAACGTTACAAGAGAAATTCCTAGTGTGGGGTAAGGTCTTTTAAAAAAAAAAAATTAAAACAATCTTTAGAGATTCTATTTTATTCAAATTATAAACTAGTGCCTAACAGTAATCCCGCCTGATGATAAGCAGTGATGCAATCGTTGATAGCAAAGCGAGCTAGTGAAATAAAAGCCTACAATTCACTCTAGCCATGAAAACACTCAAATTGTTAAAAAATCTTTATTAACAAAAAAAAAGTCGTAATTATTGTACATTTAGCATCTAATGAAGTTTCTTTGTATTAATCAAAGGTTGACTGTTAGAAAATATTAACGGCATTAAGTTTGCTTCTGTACATGTGTGTGTACTTGAATTATTAAATAAATAACTTTCAATAACATCCATTACTGAACTGAACACGCAAGCACAACTATTTAGTTAATCGGCACAATTGAATATCTACTAAGCACTTTATATTATTAATTTCCAAACAATTTGTAAATTGGCTTGTATCCTAAAAAAATAATTTAATGTCCATCATTTATAGATTTATAAAAAATATTTAACACGTATTTTTTATTTTTTCTATCATTCAAATACTCACGAAGATATATTGATTTTAAATGTCGCATGACGTCACGCCGTTGTACAAAATATAGCACGGCGTGACGTAATTAGCCCCCACTCTGTAACTTTAATACGCTATATCTCAGTAGTTTTTGGTAATTACCTACGACAAAATAAAAAATACGGGTCTTAATTTTTTTTTATTATCTTCAAGACGAATTAATTATTTTTTTGATTTTCATACCTTGGACAATAATGGTATTGATGCCTGTAACATAAATGTATGAGAACTTTTTTTTATATAAATTATAAACTAGGGCTTGACTGCAACCCAGGCGGGGTTAAATAAATAATGAAAAGTAAACAGTGATGCAATCGTTGATGGTAAAGCGAGCTTGTTTATTAAGAGCCTATTCACTCTAGCCTTAGACACACTTAATTTATTTATTTTTTTTATGATTATAAACTAGCGCTTGACCGCAATCCCGCCTGATGGTAAGCAGTGATGCGATCGTTGATGGTAAAGCGCGCTAGTTTATTAAGAGCCTATTCACTCTGAAAAACTGAGCGAATAGGAAGGAAGACGGCAGTTGAGCGAGGTGATGCTATGTTAAACCCAAGAACACGACCAACGATGCTGCGCCAAAGGGAGATTGATCTGAAGACCCTCCACGACCAAACCCCCAACACAACAACATTAGGCGCATCGCACCCGGCACACATCGCAACACAACTACTCAGACCCGTCCTCCGTACGGCTTCACCAGACATCATGCCTGAACACGACAAATCGCTTGGCGGCAAGGCTTTGTCTGTGGGTGGTAACTTCTGCCGACGGCCGATGTTATGGCCTACCACCGAGACAAGAGACTTAAATTGTGTGTTTAATTGTAGAATTTGTAGTGCTAGTAATTTTTATTTTATTTAAAATCCTTATTTAGGAGTTAGTTGTAGAGCATAGTGCATAGTGTAGTAGTGGTAGCATAGTGGTATCAGTTGCGTCTTACAAGTTGTAAGTTTGAGCCCCATGAGGCGCTTTGCTTTGCATAAATTCTATCAACACTGGCATATGCTAGAGCCAAAAACTTTGAAGACATGTTACATCTACCAAATCTCACTAGGCCAGCCTGGTGGATTACGGCCTACTCCTGAATCCCAACCGTGGGAGCAGTATAGGCTGATTAAGTATGTATGTATGTAGTTTGTTCTACGAGAATTTTATAAAAAAAAAAAAACAACGAAAAATTTTAATCATGATCCTATCCATTTCTAGTTTGGCATGATGCTGAAATAATGAATGCAAAAACAGCATTCGAAGTCTTTCCGAAATCAAAGCTCAACCCAACATTTTTATTTCATGATTTGACACTGGATTCAGCTTTAAACATATCCCTTTAAGTACCTAAGTAGTAAGTCCCTTTTAGTACTCTAACGTCATTTTATAATCTAGTAGGTATTAAAGACGGACCAGTATTATTTATAACTATGCCTATTGAGACTTAATTGGTAAGTCGAGAATCTGGAGGTATGAGGAGCAGCGTGTACAGCTCACTCATCCTCCATAGAAAAGGGAGGATCCTTCGACCAGACTGCTTGCCTGGCAGGCCAATTGCCCGCCGGTTGATTTCGCGAACTTATATGCGTGCTAGGTGTTTTTTTTTTATATATATAAACTAGCGCTTGACCGCAATCCCACCCGATAGTAAGCAGTGATGCGATCGTTGATGGTAAAGCACGCTAGTTTATTAAGAGCCTATTCACTCAGAAAAACTGAGCGAATAGGAAGGAAGACGGCAGTTGAGCGAGGTGATGCAATGTTAAACCCAACAACACGACCCACGATGCTGCGCCAAAGGGAGGTTGATCTGAAGACCCTCCACGATCAAACTCCCAACACAACAACATTAGGCGCATCGTACCCGGCACACATCGCAACACAACTGCTCAGACCCGTCCTCCGTACGGCTTCACCAGACATCATGCCGGAACACGACAAATCGCTGTACACAGTTGCACAGAAAACTCGAGATTGCGAGATCTAGGATTCGCGTGACGTCATTATGAGGCGATGTTTGCATGTGGCGTTGTAGACACCGCTACAATACCATTAATAGTAGTTTTTGAAAGTAACAACAATGACACACAAAATCAGACTATTTAGGACATGTTTTTTTACCCTTTTACGGTACGAAACCCTGAAAAACGCAGTCAAAAAATCTTTAAAGCCACAGGGCCGAACGATAATAAAACAGAACGTTCCGAATTCTCTCAAAATCAATGCTTCGATTCCAACTCTTTAAAATTCACTCGATTCGACATTCGATACGGATTCGATACCATATCCCTTTAGCCCCCTAACGTCAGTGTATAATTGATTTTGTTCAAAGTCCCGAACTCGAAAGGATAATCGACTATTTTCCGCTTACTAACTCGATTTCGGATAGTTTGTTTGCTCTTATCGAAATTGTTTTTAGAAATCTGAATATTTTAGCTGTTTTTGATCCTGGTAAGGGATAATTGGGTAATGGAGAGAAGGGATTAAAGTTTTATAACCGATAATGTTTGTTTCAACTGACCGCCAAAACCTCCGATTGTCTACTAAAAGGACAGAGTACGGAAAAAGAACCCTTATCATAGTAAATACAACATGGTTCTTCCAATATTATTGTGTGAGGGTATCAAAGTGTTATTATATACAATTTAATCATGAATGGTTTCATCTAGTCAAAAAATCTCAAAAGGAAAAAGGTAAAGGTAAAAAAAAGGACTAAAAAGTCCTAAAAATAAATCTAGACCAAACATTTTGCAGTGGTTGTCCAGTGGTATCGGCCGGGACTTACCAGTTACAAGTCATAAGTTCGAACCCCATCAGGCACTTTCATCATCATCATCATTTCAGCCGAAAGACGTCCACTGTTGGACATAGGCCTCCTCTAGGGATCTCTATGACGACCGATCCTGCGCCTTCCGCATTCAGCGGTTACCCGTAATATTCACCAGATCGTTGGTCCACCTTGTCGTAGGCCTACCCACTCTGCGTCTTCCAGTGCGTCTTTCAAAACGTATAGGAATCTGACTGCATGTTCTAGAGCCAAAACTTGGAAGAAATGTGACATCTCCAACCCGTACTGGGCCCGCGTGGTAGATTTAGGTCCACTTCCTCATACTGAGAGGAGGCCTGTGACCCAGGAGTGGGAACATTATAGGCTGGTTGTGTATGTTACGTCATCATCATCACCATCAGCCTCTACTCGTCCACTGCTGGACATATGCCTCTTTCATGGAACGCCAACAAGCTCGATCCTGAGCAGTTCTCCGCCAGCCACTAACAGCCACCTTTTTGATGTCGTCGCTCCATCTCGCCCAAGGGCGTCCTACGCTACGTTTGCCGAGACGCGGTCTCCACTCGAGGATTCGTTTATCCCAATGATTGTCGGCCCGGTGGCATATGTGACCAGCCCATTGCTTAATCGTCTCAGCTATGTCGGTGACTTTGGTCCTCTGTCGGATCACCTCATTTCTGATGCGATCCTTCAGAGAGACGCCCAAGATAGCCCGCTCCATAGCTCGCTGAGCTACTTTAAACTTATGGACTAGTCTGACCGTTAGTGTCCACGTCTCGGCTCCGTAAGTCATGACGGGTAGGACGCACTGGTTGAAGATTTTAGTCTTCAAACATTGGGGTATGGGTGACGAAAATACCCGACGAAGTTTACAACGAAGTGTATGTTATATATAAGAGCATGACAGGCTGATTATGTTATGTTAGGTATAAGGTCCAGTGGTGCCGATCGTGACTTAAAAGATACAGGTGTTAGTTTCAAACCCTGACGTTCGGATAACGGCATATCCTAAATCTAAAAAATCGAAGACCCTACTTGCTTTGGACCCCCGTGGCAGATTTATAGCCCACTCCCTATCAAAGAATGAGTCCGTATCCACTGAACTGATTATGCTTCCACGCTTATACCACCGGATAGCCCGGTAAAGTAGCTCATAGCCTCCAAGATCGACCTATGAGCACATAATGTAGTTATACTTTTAAAAAATGGACAAGGACTAATTGTCTTACAAATAATCACATATTGTAAAATTTTTAGGTTTCCCAATGAAAAGAAAAGGATCTCAATCGATGACAAGAATGTACAATTTCAAATTCAAACTTTGTTCATTGTTGATGATACAGTCTGATAATTTAAGAAGTAATAAAATAATAATAATTAGAATTGTATAAAAAAAAGGAAAGGAAATAACCAAAGGACATCAAAAAATTCATCGGCATCGCTGTCAACAGAAACGTGCCCAAAAGGCTGGCAGCATTGCCACATTGTATGGCAATGTGATCTTTGGCCAAATGAGATCTTTGGCCAAAAACTACGCCAAAAACACTTACAACTTCGAGATATCGCCACAGCATCTTTGTGCTCAGAGCCGTAATCAGGAAGCATCGAAGCGTGCCTTTGGCCAATCCCAACAGACGCAGCAAAATGCCCGTATGCCCTCAACAACCATGCAAGACCGCCTTTGCAAGGAGACAGTACAAGGCTTTAAGTTGCAAGCTATACAACACAATTCACAAGCAATTCAACATTACTTCTCTTAGCAGACATGAACTCAAAAGTAAAGTTTCCAAATGGCTTCAATTGCTCGACTATCAGAAGACGGAACATTTACTGGCATAATAAAAAACACTTACACTTATATTGTAACCCCCACACTCACCGATACTATACAAAAACACACCCTCACACCACACACACAACAACAAACACACACACACACACACATATGCTAAATTGTTTTAAGTAAGAAATAGACTTAGACTAAGAAAAATTCTTAAGAACATGATGCGCTACTTCCTGCGGCTGACCGCTGTTACCCAAAACACAAGCCTTGGCTTAGTTTGGGTGACAGTTAGCCCATAAAAGATTGTAAAAATTTGTGACAATAAAGAATTTTTTTTTTTACCCTACCTATACTAAAACCCACAACTATCAATCTTCTTCTTCCTTCTTCCAAGGCTTTCCACGCTGACCAGTCCCGTTCCGCCCGCATCCATCGGCTTCCTGCAACCTTCACTAGGTCATTGGTCCACCTTGTTGGGGGCCTCCCTACGCTGCGTCTTCCGGTACGTGGTGGCCACTCCAGAACATTACTGCCCCATCGGCTATCGGTTCTACGAGCAACTATCAATAAAATGAATAAAATCCAAAGGTCCCTTATTGAAGACAAAAAAAAATCTGTATACCTCTCTGATTGTTCCGCCTAATGTACGAAATTTCTGAACCGAATTTGACTGGACAATCACAGGCATTCAGCTAATTTTATGACCACAATTTTAGTAAAGCAGATGAGATTTTTGGCAAACGTGAAATCTAATTTATTTTCCAATCCAAACTCAAAAGATACGGGCACAGCTAAGTTCAATATAAAATTCTAAGAATTCGTTTAAACACAAACTTCTCACCAGTTTTTGTGGTGGTGATATTTCTTTTGGCTGTTCAGAGTTAATGACACTATCTTAATTCAATTGTGGGTATCTTCGAGGTAATAACTCTGTTGCGGCGGCCGATGTATGGACAGACGAAAGTCCGCTTGCTGTTTTTGTTGTAAAGAAAGAAATACTTAGAAATCGTTGGTAGTTATTTGGACCAGGTTTCTGAGAAAAAACTCTGTGTACCTAAAGTCCAGTATGTAATGTCATGATACATAATGAGCCTAGGTGAGAGGGAGTGGGCCGTAATCTACTTCACTGTTTTGAGTGCAGTGGCGATGAAATAAAATACACAAAGTAAAGCGTGACTGGGTTCGAACCTACGACCTACAGCTAGGAAGTCGCAACCGATATACTACTATTGGACCACTGCTCTCAATTTCATGATTTGGTATTTGGCAGGTGTCGTTTACTACGCTGACCCAGTGCGAGTGGTAGCTTAAGCTCTCATATGTCTTCGAATTCTGGATTCCAGGACATGTCAAAATGGTTAAGTTCATAGCCAGGAGAACAGGTTTTTTTTTTTTTTTATTATAAATCAGTGCTTGACCGCAATCGCACCTGATGGTAAGCAGTGATGCGATCGTTGATGGTAAAACGCGCTAGTTTATTAAGAGCCTATTCACTCTAGCCTTGAAGATACTTAAATAGTAGTGTGACGGAAACACCGACGCTGGCAAATTGTTCCAGTCCCTCAATGTACGCGGTATAAAGGAAAAGCAATACGCTTCGTCCGGACCGCAGTGGTGTCAACAACGTAAGGGTGATGGAACGGGGATGGGGGAATTAAATCATGCAATTCCCTTGCACACTCACCAGAATGCATCCTATAGAAGACCGAAAGGCTGGCTACTCTACGCTTGTGCTCCAGGCTTTGAAGACCGTAAACAGCCTTGTAGTGTTATGTTATTTACCTACATATATTTATACTTATGTATTTATATTCATATTTATATATCATTCATTTCTGCAGTGATAATACGCATTACAGTATTATGAGGCGTTGTTCTGATAACATTTTACTACACCAAAACTCATTAATTCCCCCATCTCCGTTCCATCATCGGACGACCCGTCGTACGACGAGTATCCGTCCTTACGTTGTTGACACCACTGCGATTCGGACGAAGCGTTTCGCTTAGTCTTTTATACCGCGTATATCGAGGGACAAATTGCCAGCGGCGGTCTTTTCGTCTGACTACAATTTAAGTGTTTTCAAGGCTGGAGCGATAGTTCTTTATAAACTAGCGCGCTTTACCATAAACCTTTCCATCACTGCTTAACATCAGGCGGGATTGAGGTCTCGTACTTCTACTTCAACCTATAGAGGTCCATTGCTGGATAAAGACCTCCTCCAAGGCTTTTCACAATGACCGGTCTTGTGCTGCCCGCATCCATCCGCTTCCCGCGACTTTCACCGGGTCATCGGTCTACATTAACTAGTTTTGGGTATAATATTTTAAAAAAAATCGGTTTCGTCCGACGTTTCGTTTCATCATATTGAGAGCATAGACTGAATACTGAATATAGACTCCGTACTTTCTTGCACCCATACATTGAACTAAAAAAACCTTACCGTGACCGCATCAAATACGTAATGACTTAACGTAATTACGATCAGTAGCGGTACGCACCGCATACGCGGTTTTTATCTACAAATACGTATTAGTTGGTACTGTCAAAGAATAACAAAATATAAAAGTGAAAGACGTAGAGAATGAATAGGGTAGTTGATTAAAAGAAACTAATTAGTCAGTTAAAAGGTTAGACCGCATGCCACTAATAAAATTATAATAGTCATTTATGTCGTTAATGAACGGTTACAGAATTCACAGTGTTTAAAAAAAAGTGTCGGCTCGGCCTTTGAACGTTGCAAGCGTACCGCTGTGTGGCTTTGTAGGTATGACGTTGATCCCTGATGTGAACTCTATTAAATCAGCTGATAAGATAGTTTTAACAGTTTTGTTTTCATTGCGTTTTTTTGTGTAATTAGTGAGTTAATCAATTTTTATTTTAAAATCTTATTGGATTATGAAAGTATAGCAATTGTGAACGGTCTAAAGTGAAAAAAAACTACATATATAAATTTTTTTAAATCATGAAAAAACTGACGAAAAATTTCCCCACTGGGGGTTCAGAATCATGTACTGGATCCATGGTACTCGTTTGTGCGTCGATGTCAGATACACCCTTTATAAATTATGGACCATTATTGGTTAAAACTAAGAATCATGCATATTAATAAGAAGAAGAAAAGGAGAAGGAGAAGCACAAAGTCATATCCCGTTATTTATATTTTCTAGCATTTAAGGTGTTTTCTGTGTTACAAGTCCAAATAAATAAATTTATTTAATTAAGGAAAACGTCACAGGCCTGTATATTAGACCCTCTCATATGGAAGCAGCTATCACAAGTACTATTAGCTTACGAATCTGTTTATATGATAGTTTAGCAAAAAAAATGATGATATTCGTAAGAAAAAATCATTCCTTTTTGTTTATAGAAGCCGAGCATTTCACAAAAGATTAGATGTTTTTGCGATAAAAAAAATTTTACTTAAGCTTTCATGCTGAAGAGATTTGGTAAAAGAATAATTGACTATGACCTAAATTAAAATAACAGATATTATATTGGGATATTTCCACGATATCGAGACATATAAGTGTAAAACCGCGAGGCATAGTCAGTGCATTAACAAAATGAAACTTACTTAGTGACTTTACTTACTTCGTTTACTTTACGTTACGACTGTTCAAGCAAAAAGCTATGGTTATTTAATTTATTATTAATAAAACATTGCCCTACACTAGGAATTTCTCCTGTATCGTGGGTGCGTTTAATTCACACGAGTTTCGCTTCTATACAGTTTTCTTGTTCTATGACACCACACTTCCGCGGCAGGCCTTTATTCTTGACGATAATATTGATGATTGTACAATTGGTTTGTATTTTTCCTGTGCAATATGGTACAGGAAATAGGGTTCCATGGTATGAGTAATAAAGAAACTAGTATCTAGTGGCTTATTGTAAAAGACTTATCCGTCTTAGGAAGACTCTGTCTGCAGCTGAATATCAGTGTTTATTCATTGACAGCATTTCGAAACTGACTCGAAATTTAAATAACCAACATACTATTTCTTTATTTCCATATTCTAAGTTCAAATGTTTCATTCTATTTCATGTTCCTTCATTTCATAGAAAAAAAAATCACAAAACGTTTCATGGTAGAATGAAGTAGTTGCCTTCGCCTAAGTACTTTAGTGTTTTAGATGAAAAGATCAAGTGTAAAATGTCATTTATGTCAAAGTCAGTGTCTTCTTTCGGCTACTAGAAATCCTCTTGATATTTAATAATAACAGAATGTGGATAAAAACATTTGTAAATATGTTTTTCTTATCTTATTTGTAAATATCTTATCTTATTTTTTTTTTTAATAATTATAAACTAGCGCTTGACCGCAATCCCGCCTGATGGTAAGCAGTGATGCAATCCTTGATGGTAAAGCGCGCTAGTTTATTAAGAGCTTATTCACTCAGAAAAACTGAGCGAATAGGAAGGAAGACGGCAGTTGAGCGAGGTGATGCAATGTTAAACCCAACAACACGACCAACGATGCTGCGCCAAAGGGAGATTGATCTGAAGACCTTCTACGACCAAACTCCCAACGCAACAACATTTGGCGCATCGTACCCCGCACACATCGCAACACAACTGCTCAGACCTGTCCTCCGTACGGCTTCAATTGATAATAATAACAAGTTTATGTCCTAATGAGTTTACCAAGCTGACGACAGTACCTACAATTGACAGCTAAATACCAAAGTTTCTTTTACGAGACAAAGGTTTTCTCAGCAGTCAACCATATGCATGTTTGACGCTTACGTATTTTTAGAATTCACCGAACTTCAATGAAATGAAAGAAATGTCCACATAATAACAAAAAAATAAAAAAAATATGGGTGGCCCAGTTTTTGATACATTCGGTTCAAAAAAATTAAATTTTGTCAGTTGGGTTGTAGGGGTCCGATATTAAGTCACTATAAATAGTAACTTCTAAGTAAATTTTGGACACCAATCACTGATTACGAGGTGAAGGAAAACATCTTGAGGAAACCTGGACTTTAAGTCTGAAACCGCCATCCCGCATTGAGCAAGCGTGGTGATTACGCTCAATACTTCTCTGTACGAGAGGAGACCTGTGCCCAGTAGTAGAACCATAGAAAAGTTGATGATGACTGTCTATCTGACCATCACAAATCAATTTATGGCCCTTTGGTAAGACCCGTTAGTTGTCCATGATGAATGATTGATTTATTGATTGAAGTAGTGACTGAATACTGAATAATGATATCCGGATAACTAGTAAATAGTGCTTGTCAGATTTTCAGACTACTGAGGACCTATAGCGTCTATCAAAAATCCAAAATGGCAACAGGAACCAACGGCTTAAGGTATCTTCTTATGCACGGCGGATGAGAATAACTGTTCAAAAAATAAATTTTGTAAAGATTTTGACCAATAATAACTACACCTCAAAAAACCCCTGAGAAGACTTCCATAAATCAAATATTCAGGATCTTATCTTATATTGGCTAAATAATACGAGTAATGGACAACTTCGATGTTAATTACTTAATCTTGATTAAAGTATTTCAACAGATTACAATTCGACAAAGCATTTTCCATTGTCTGGAACAATATGCCTGCGGCGGTCTTCTCATTAGATTACAACTTAAGTGTCTTCGAGGATATAGTTAATAGGCTCATAATAAACTAGTGCGCTTTACCATCAACGATTGCACCACTTACTCGTCATTACCTATTAATCGCAGTCAAGCACTACTTCATAATTAACATTAAAAAAATGTTATGTACATATATACCTACACACATATACTCACGAGTATTATTTATATTCGTCCTTACATCTTTCATCTGTCATGGTACGTATTCTGGTACTATGAGACGCTGTTCTGACCATATTCCACTACACCTGTGGGGCAGTCGCGGTAAAATAATTCAACCAAAACAGAATTGGATCGCAACCAAATCAAATTTTTTGTTATGTTTCGTATCGCGCTATCGGTTTAACCATAAATGGATCGCAATTGGACCGTAACCGCTGTCAAATGAAAAAGTTGAAACAAAGCTAACTTCTTCTTCTTCTATGCCATGTCAAATTTACGTCTAAACGATTACATTTACTTATAATTGTTTTAGTTTTAATTATTATATCTGATGAAATGTATCACTCATACCTGATTGATTTTACTTCAACTGAAGTAAAACTTTAGCGCGATACGAAATGTGATCGAAACTAAACCATAACTTTAACTGGATTAGATTCGAACCAGAGTTGAATTTCTACTGTTTTATTTAGCGCGATTACCTCCCAGGATCCATTATTCAGCTCACAGACACAGCCCTCAGCTTTAACCTCAGGTTCGACTTAGTGATAGCGTACTTACGCTGGATTGTATTACTTTATGCTACTAAACAAACACTTTTTAATTTAATATCACTAACAATTACACTGTTACAAAACATTTTCATTCTGTTCTATTCTATTTTTACTTCTTATTTTATCAAGATGAGATTCAATCTCAACTTTTGATCAATGGCCCCTGTGGTTAATAACCACAATTTTGCCAATAACACGTGTAACAAATTATAGAAATTCTTTAAAAAAAATATTTCACAATAATGGCGGATATTGCCAATGACAGTTGAAAAAGACGGCCGTGTGAACCGTCTATGAGGAAGATTTGAGGCAAAGTCATGATGTGGTCAATGTTCTTTGTGAATTATTCACTGAATGCACTTTTTACTACATAAATCACGCGCTTTTATTTAGTAAACGACACTATAAATAATTTTAAAAGTCTAATGAAAAATGCGCGTGACACTCATCTTAGCTTTCCCGTCAAAAACACAAAAAAAAAACTTTTTCATTATTATGACAGTTTTTGACAACGCTGTTAATTATGTCACTATGAAAACTTTTTCTTCAAAATTATTCATTGCTTACAAATTTTAACGGATTTGTCATCCGATCTCCTTCAAGTTCAAACTATTTAACTTTCCATTGGCAATGATTTTTCGAATTTCGCCCTAAAGACATTTTCATAGGTTTCTTAATAAATCCTCGCAGAGCAGTGGGCACACAGAGTACATTATATACTATAGTGGGCAGTTGAGGTCTGGCTTTCAAATAAGCAACTTGAAATAATTAAGTTTACGTACAATACTGCCTCCAGGGCCCACCAACTGACCGCTGGCGCTGACGTTTCATCACCTCTCCCACATTTCAATTTCAAATTTCTACAACTATACTTTTTTTGCTTGTTTTTTTTTTATTAGAACTAATGAAATGTTTATTGTATTTTTAGGTGAACTCTAAAGATATACGACAGAATAACATTCACAAACAAATAACTGGAAGATGGTGGAAATACAAAATCTATATTTTATGCTCTGAAAGCGACGAAGTAAGACCGTGAGGAAACCAACCAGGGTTAATAATTAATCTTTACTTGAAGCCCCAGTAGGTACCTTGTGAACTACCGTAGTTATAACACCTGTGATGTTCTGGATAACTAGTTATTTATAGCATCCCTTTCTTGTAAAAATAGACCTCTCCCTTATATCTCAGAAGCTACAGCGGTATAGTTTTGAGTAAGGTGGAAAAAGTCTTCGGCTGAAAAGATGGCATAGACAAAATATCGCTACAGATATAGATTATTGGAACGTTAAAACCAGAGATAAGATAGATAGGTTTTGCTGCCTAAGGCTAAACGCAAGTTATGCCAAAGCTGGTTATAGATAGGTAATTGGATGCGGCCGTCAGCAAAACAAATATTGTATTAAGATTAACAGAGATTGTTGTGCTTTCGAAACCTTAATATCAATCCTGTTTAGAGGAAGCTGTTGTAGAAAAAAAAACTTTTTACAAAAAAAATAAGGCGTGTAGTAGCCTTAGAGTGAGTTTTGTCGATTAGTTATTATAAAAACAACAATGTAACAGTAAATATATCACCTTAAAAAATAAGGCGTAAAGTGAGTGTAGAGTGAGTATTCATTCAAACGAATGCAAGCAGACAAAGTCTTGCCGCCAAGAGATACGTCGTGTTCCGGCATGATGTCTAGTGAAGCCGTACGAACGACGGGTCTGAGCAGTTCTGTTGCGATTTATACCGAGTACGATGCACCAAATGTCTCCAGATCAATCTCCCTTTGGCGCAGCATCGTTGGTCGTGTTGTTGGGTTTGAAATTGCATCACCTCGCTCAACTGCCGTCTTCCTTCCTACTCACTAAGTTTTTTTAAGTAAATAGATAGGCTTAATAAACTACGCGCTTTACCATCAACGATTGCATCACGACTTACCTTCAGGCGGGATTTCGGTCAAGCACTAGTTTATAATTATTTAAAAAAAACCGGCCAAGTGCGTGTCAGAATCACGCACAAAGGGTTCCGTACCATTGATTTATGAAATTAAATGATTTAAGTTATTTGTATGAAAGATTACGCGATAATAAGCGGTATTAAAAAAAAAACTACCAACTAGATCTCGTTCAAAACAATTTTCGTTGGTAGTTTTTTATGTTTTTTTAGATTTTTCATTTTCTTATTTTAGAAGTTAGAGGGGGAGAGGGGTGGACCAATTTTTTTACCACGCAAACTATTCGGTTTAGAAAAAAATATTTTAGAAACCTCGCTATCATTTTTGAAGACCTATCCATAGATACCACACACGTATGTGTTTGATAAAATAAAATTTTTGAGCTTCAGTTCTAAGTATGGGGAGCCCCCAATAATTATTATTATTTTTTA
This sequence comes from Sesamia inferens, assembly GCA_037179545.1. Taxonomy (NCBI): domain Eukaryota; kingdom Metazoa; phylum Arthropoda; class Insecta; order Lepidoptera; family Noctuidae; genus Sesamia; species Sesamia inferens. The sequence goes on from CM073949.1 coordinate 10,573,348, forward strand.
TTTTTGCATCAAAATCTTAATGCGGTTCACAGAATACATCTACCAACCAAGTTTTAACAGTATAGCTCTTATAGTTTCGTAAAAAAATGGCTGTGACATACGGACGGACAGACGGACAGACAGACATGACGAATCTACAAGGGTTCCGTTTTTTACCATTTGGCTACGGAACCCTAAAAGAGGCATTGATACAATTGACAACTCACTCTAAAGTCACTTCACCCAACTATTAACGTTTCAATTTTTGGTCGATAAAATGGTTTGGCCGCGGGCAAGGTTAGAAACTTGAAAAAAAAAACACAATATATAGGTATTCTGAACGTAAACCTTTTCCTAACTTGATCCGACGCATACGTATCTTTTCTAACCCTAACCGGATTGCTATATAGATAGGTATTTTTCTCCCCTCTTTGACTTACAGTGTGATCTGAATAATATATTATCACATAGCTTCTCGTCTGGAAAGCCTTATTACAATTTGTTACAATAGAAAAAAGTAAATGTGTCTCATTATAAACAGTTGAGCTCTTCAGTTCATAACTGAAGTGGCAGTGGGCTGGCCTGTTTATAAAAGGAAATATGACCATTCAATTATAGGAGGCATTATTTTTCGGGTGGAAAATCATCAAATGACCTCTCACGCACGCTGGGAGGAGTAAAAGAGCACGTCAGAATTTTACTGACTAAAACCCACTCATTTTGTTTCACTTGCCTGTGTGCCCGGTTCCACGATATCTTGGTGGGAACAACCCACAGCCCTAGCAGGATCAAAGGACGAGTCGTCCCAGCTTAATGAACCTAAAGAAGATTGGATGCGGACCTTTAAGGATGGTTTCTAGCGCAGCCTCGAGTCTATCTCCAGCAGTAGAGTGCGATTGGATGAGTTGATTGATTGATATAGGTTACAGCAAGGCACTGTGACGTTAGGCTGTCACTTCATGAAAAGAAGTCTTTCAAAAGGATTGCGTGTTATTGAAATAAACAATGATAAATGTGGCATGCGGAACAGGGAGTAAAGTTATCTCCATCCATAGAAATTTGAGTTTCCTCCAGCCAGACAGGTGTTGAGTCTGGCGGGTCCTTGCCCAACGGTTGATATTGGGAAGTTGTATGTATGCTAGTTGTACGGTAAACTCTGTTTGCGAGATGTAGAATTCGTATGACGTCAGTATGACGCGTTGATTGCATGTGGCGGTTGTAGATAATGTTACAATAAATGGATTCAGTTGTAGTAGTTACCCAATTAGTTTTTCATTTTTTTCTTAACATACAGGGTGTATCTGACATCGTAACGCAAACTTCACGAAAAGGCTAGTCCTCATGCCAATAATAAAATTATGATAGTCAGTTATGTCGTCAATGAATAAGTTTAAAAAAAAGTGTCGGCTCGGCCTTTGAACGTTGCAAGCGTGCCGCCGTGCGGGTTTGTAGGTATGACGTTGATCCCTGATGTGAAAACTATTAGATGAGCTTGATAAAATAGTTTTTCGAGTTTTGTTTTCATTGTGATTTTTTGTGTAAATGTTTTACTTTAAAATCTTATTGGATTATAAAAGTATATCATTTATGAACGGTCTAAAGTGAAAAAAACTACATATATTTTTTTAATCATGAAAAGCCGACGAAAAATTCCACCACTGGTGGGTTCAGAATCATGTACTGGATCCATGGTACTAGTTTGTCCGTCGATGTCGGAGACATTTATGTATACGTAATCAGCCCACTCCTGAGACACAGGCCTCCTTTCAGTGATAAGCAGTGGGCCGTGATCTACCCCATGGGCCCAGTACGGACTGAGAGATGCCACATGACTTCGAAGTGTTCCCTCTAGAACATGCTGATTTTCCCACAATGTTTTCCTTCGCCATTTTGAGAGCATTGGATATGAAAAAAATTACATAAAGTGAAGCACCTGTTGGCGTTCGTACTTAAGATTTACAAAAAAAAAGGCTTGTAGTAACCTTAAACTGAGTTTTGTCCATTAGTTTTTATAAAATCAACAATGTGACAGTAAACATCTCACCTTAAAAACTAAGGCGTGAAGTGAGCGTAGAGTGAGTATTCATTCAAACGAATGCAAGCAGACAAAACCTTGCCGCCAAGAGATTCATCGTGTTCCGGCATGATGTCTAGTGAAGCCGTATGGACGACGGGTCTGAGCATTTGTGTTGCAATTTGTACCGAGTACGATGCACCAAATGTCTCCAGATCAATCTCCCTTTGGCGCAGCATTATTGGTCGTGTTGTTGGGTTTGAAATTGCATCACCTCGCTCAACTGCCGTCTTCCTTCCTACTCACTAGGTTTTTTTAAGTAAATAGATAGGCTTAATAAACTAGCGCGCTTTACCATCAATGATTGCATCACTACATACCTTGTTGTAATATTTTTCTTCGCTATTTTGAGAGCAGTGGATATGAAATAATTTACATAAGTTAAAGCGCCTGTTGGGGTTCGTACGTATGATTTACTACTTATAATTCGCGGTTTTAGTAGGACAGCACCACACTCTTTATTTATTTATTTTTTTGCAAAAATAGACCATCATTATCTCAGCGTATAATCCCGGTTGCATCCGCGGCTTTCGCGTTGGAGCCCGGGGTCCGCTTTTGCGTCAATAGATATATTATAAAAACACTATTCTACTAATGCCAGATTTCTTATTCGCATCTACAATAACAGAATGATAAAATACTGCTACGTATTCCGTTTACTTTTATATTCCCTGTCTTAAGAAATAAGCAAGGCAAAGAGCACGAACACAATAGATTCAAGAGTTTGCTTCAACTCATGTCAAGATAAACGTATCTTGCTCATTTTGTATTTCTTTTTTCATTTGTAAACTAGATTTTCCGATGTTTGTTTTGTGATATTCATGTTGTGCACGTCTTTTTGTAGGTTTAGGAATAAATGTTACGTGTATAAGTTATATGAACCTTTTTTGGGGAAAAAAAGGGACGCGTGTGCGAGATTCAAACACAGCACAGAACTTTGCTTAGTACTCTTCTGAATATTAGCAATAGTTTTATATATATGTATATATATATATATATATATAAACTAGTGCTTGACCGCAATCCCGCCTGATGGTAAACAGTGATGCAATCGTTGGTTACCACCCACCAGACAAAGCCTTGCCGCCAAGTGATATGTCGTGTTCCGGCATGATGTCTTGTGAAGCTGTACGGAGGACGGGTCAGAGCAGTTGTGTTGCGATGTGTGCCGGGTACGATCCGCCTAATGTTGTGGTGTTGGGAGTTTGGTCGTGGAGGGTCTCCAGATCATTCTCCCTTTGGCGCAGCATCGTTGGTCGTGTTGTTGGGTTTAACATTGCATCACCTCGCTCAACTGCGGTCTTCCTTCCTATTCGCTCAGTTTTTCTTAGTGAATAGGCTCTTAATAAACTAGCGCGCTTTACTATCAACGATCGCATCACTGCTTACCATCAGGCGGGATTGCGGTCAAGCGCTAGTTAATATCTAGTAATTAAAATGAAAAAAAAGAAACTATTCACTCAAAAACTGAGTGGATACGAAGGAAGACGGCAGTTGAGTGAGGTGATGCAATGTTAAATTCAACAGCAAGAACAACGATGGTGTGCTAGAGAGATATTAATATGGAGACCCTCCGCGACCAAACTCCCGACACAACAACATTTGGCGTATCGTACCCGACGCAAATCGCAACACAACTGCTTAAACTCGTTTTCCGTTCGGCTTCACCAGACATCATGCCGGAACACGACGAATTGCTTGGCGGCAACTTTGTCTGGTGGGTGGTAACTTCTGCCAGCAGCCAATATTATGGCCTACCACTGAGATAAGAATAGTACCTCAGTAATAACGAGCACGACTTACAAGTAGATTCGGTTAATCCATTCGAGTGTGTTTCTTTGTGTATTTTTTTTTTTATAATTATAAACTAGCACTTGACCGCAATCCCGCCTGATGGTAAGCAGTGATGCGATCGTTGATGGTAAAGCGCGCTAGTTTGTTAAGAACCTATTCACTCAGAAAAACTGAGCGAATATGAAGGAAAATGGCAGTTGAGCGAGGTGATGCAAAGTTAAACCCAACAACACGACCAACGATGCTGCGCCAAAGGGAGATTGATCTGAAGACCCTCCATGACCAAACTCCCAACACAACAACATTAGGCGCATCGTACCCGGCACACATCGCAACACAACTGCTCAGACCCGTCCTCCAAACGGCTTCACCAGACATCATGCCGGAACACGACAAATCGCTTGGCGGCAAGGCTTTGCCTGGTGGGTGGTAACTTCTGCCGGCGGCCATTTTCATCGACATTGCGGGTTTATACCAAAATTTAAAGACATGTATCATCTACCAACCACCGTTAGATCCGAATGGTGGATAATGTTCCATTTCCTTTCCAAAGAGAAGTCTTTACCCTAATAGTTTTCTAATCTACGCAATTTTACACTGGGAAACCATGGTGGCTACCATAGTTGTGCCTGATAGGGGGTCGGGTGATACTAACCGCTAAGTTGGTTGTTTTGCTCACAGTACAGTCATGGTCGCGCCACTTAGATGTCTCAGTATAAGACTTAACTATGTATAATCATCATTGTGCAGCAGTGGCCCAGTGTAATCGGCTGCGACTTGAAAGTTGTAGGTCGTAGGTTGTTGTTTGATATTTTTTTTTTTAATAATTATAAACTAGCGCTTGACCGCATTCCCGCCTGGTGGTAAGCAGTGTAGCGATCGTTGATGGTAAAGCGCACTAGTTTATTAAGAACCTATTCACTCAGATTGAGTGAATAGGTTGGAAGACGGCAGTTGAGCGAGGTGATGCAATGTTAAACCCAACAACACGACCAACGATGCTGCGCCAAAGGGAGATTAATCTGAAGACCCTCCACGACCAAACTCCCAACACAACAACATTTGGCGCATCTTACCCGGCACACATCGCAACACAACTGCTCAGACCCGTCCTCCGTCCGGCTTCACCAGACATCATGCCGGAACACGACAAATCGCTTGGCGGCAAGGCTTTGTCTGGTGGGTGGTAACTTCTGCCGGCGCGGCGGCCGCATGTTGTCATCTGACGGTGTCGCGGGCGCATCATGGGTGACACATCATTGACGTCAATGTGACAGGCGGATGTTTTAATTTTATAAACTGTCAATGTCAAATACATGTTTTTCTTTGATCTGGGTCATGACACCAGGAAAACATGGTTTTATTTTGAGTAAGAGGCTTTTTAGTAAGTTATATTTCTTTGTTCCATTTTTTTTTTTCTTTATTATGTGTTTATTATTATTTAAGTGTATTATTAAACCGGCATGTCCTAGAGGCAAAAACTTTGAAGACATGTGACATCTACCAACCCGCACTGGGTCGGCCGTAATCTATCACGCGAACATAGGCCTTCTCTCGGTGAGAGGGAGTGCCCACCCACGGAGGCCTGTGTCCCGTAATGGGAACAATATAAACTGATTATGTATGTATGTAATCATCATTTCCTTAGCCTTTATCCAAATCTGTTGGGTTCGATCCAGTCGAACCAGATTTAGCTGGATACCAGTATTTTAAAGAGTAGTGCTGACATTACGACAATAAATTAAACATCGTGTACCTCAACACATTCTCAGTCTACTCATAAAAAACCATATAAATCTGTCCATTAATTTAGTCACAACAAATTATTTTTCATTTTTCACATTTTCTACATGATGTACATGTTGATTAGGAAGCGCTTACAGGTTAATGACCGCCGCATCCTGCGGTACCAAACTTAAAAAATAATGGCTAGAAAAAGCAAGTCGATACAGGATCGCGCTGTGGCCGATCGGAGGTCAGTGAACCAATCTTTTTAAAGGATGTTCCATTCCGTTTACAATTTAATGCTATTTAGTTTGTTTGAAATTTTATTTTTTTTATTTTTGATGCTAGGAGGATTTTTTTTTCTATGGTTTAAGATTATTCATATGAACCAGCATTGTTCGTGTTTTCATTTATTGTCGTATTGTCAGCACCACTCTGTATATAGAACGAGTGCCTATCTGACCTCCACAACCCAGTTATTGGGCAATACAATAGCCCTTGGTAATATTGGTGGTTAGATTTTCGGACTTCTGACGGCACGGCTTAATGGGCCCCCAAAGCATGGAGGGGTCTCGGTATGTAAAGAGAGCCATGCATCCATAGACCAACAGCGGCAAATGTAGCTTAACCTGGTGGACCAATCTGTGCGGCTGATATTATTGGGTCACAAGTTCCTCATTCTTCTCCTTCTTCTTCAGCCTATAGAGGGCCACTGCTGGACATAGGCCTCCCCCAAGACTTTCCACGACACCGACACCGGTCTTATGCTGCCCGCAGCCATCGGCTTCTCGCAATCTTAAATAAATAAAATAAATATATACGGACAAATCATACAGATTGAGCTAGCCCTAAAGTAAGTTCGAGACTTGTGTTATGAGATACTAACTTAACGATACTACATTTATAATAGATACATATATAGATAAACACCCAAGACCCAGGCTAATCAGGAAAAGATCGTTTTTCCATCATGACCTAGCCGGGGATCTAACCCACGCCGCACGCCGCAGGCAGGCATGTTGACCGCTGCGCCACGGAGGTTATCGGAACATCATAAACTATGTATAATTATTATCATCATCAACTATGTATAATATTATCATTACATATAATGATTTTAGAACTTATCAAAATAATTCAACGCGTTGGAAAAAAAATACTTACAAATCAACGCGTAGAAGTATAAATTTATTACACTACAACACATTGAATTGTTAGTTAAATTTTATCTTGTGTTCCCACACCTGTTAACAATGAACTATGAAAACAATGTTAAGCCCACACTAACCACTAAAATCCACGAGGATGACGCCGCTTGCTAAATATCGATATAATAAAATAATTTTAATTGTTTTGATGAATTAGAAGTGTGAATAAACTAACTAATTACAACTCCGCATTCTGTAAAATAATTTCAATATGGAAAATTATATGGTACACAAATGTTTAATATTATTAAAATTTATTTACAAAAGCGACAGATAGAATGTTTCCAACTGTAGCTTTTAGATATTGCATAAATGCCGGTATGAAATAGAACCCGTTGATATTTATTCAAAGAGCCGTTTTGAGTTCCTTTAAAGACCAAAATGAATAGTCATTCACTTCGTCTAGGGTAGCACCGTCATTATTTCAACATCCATTTCTGTGTTCCAATTTAAAGTGTATCTATACACTTTATGTTGAATTAATCAGGATTTTAGTAAAAGAAAGACGAAGGTTACGTCCCGGTTACGATTACGTCACTGTTACGGTTACGGTCTTGTTTTTAAGTTTGGAATAGAATAGAATACTCTTTATTATGTACACCATATAAATTACAGAACATAAATATAATGATTTTACAAAGTGGCACAATGGGCGGCCTTATCGCTAAGAGCGATCTTTGACAGACAACCTTTGGATGGGATACTAAGAGGAAGGAGAGAGAAATAGTGTAGGTAGTCTACAGTGTACTATTTACATAGAGTATACAGTAAATATGTGCGTTAAGTGTATAAAAAAAAGATATTTATTACCACTGGTTTGAACATAACAACATAAAATATCAATCACTAAACCGCCAAGCGATTTGTCGTGTTCCGGCATGATGTCTGGTGAAGCCGTACAGAGGGACGGGTCTGAGCAGTTGTGTTGCGATGTGTGCCGGGTACGATGCGCCTAATGTTGTTGTGTTGAGAGTTTGGTCATGGAGGGTCTTCAGATCAATCTCCCTTTGGCGCAGCATCGTTGGGTCGTATTGTTGGGTTTAACATTGCTTCACCTCGCTCAACTGCCATCTCCCTTCCTATTCGCTCAGTTTTTCTGAGTGAATAGGCTCTTCATAAACTAGCGCGCTTTACCATCGACGATGGCATTACTGCTAACCATCAGGCGGGATTACGATCAAAGCGCTAGTTTATAATTATTAAAAAAAAAAAAGAAAGAAAGAAATACATTTATTTCATCATCGTCTCAGCGTTTATCGCGGTTGCATCCGCGGCTTTCGCGTTGGAGCCCGGGGTCTGCTTTCCTGAACATTCTCCTCCATTTCGCGCGATCTTTACCATCCTGTGGTAAGAGCTTGATGGCACGCATGCCATCTCTTACAACGTCAAGTAAGCACTTCTTTGGTCTACCCCGCTTGTTCCGGCCCGGCGGAGGCACCATGGCAAGAGATTTGTTACCCACGTAACATGCCGGTTTGCGTAAGACGTGGCCGTACCAGCGCAGCCGGCCCTCCTGCAGTTTGTTTGCTGCCTGCACTGACTGCCCTGGATGCGTAAGTTCCTGATGCGGTCTTTCCGCGTAACTCCACACATCCAGCATAGCATATTCATCTCCGTGACACGCAGCTTCTGCTTGTGTCGCTCAAGCACAGGCCACGCCTCACTACCATAGAGGAGAACAGGTCTAATGATACTTTTATAGACCTACCCCTTAAGCTTAACCGGCATTTTGGGATCACAATTGACACCTTTCACCTCACGCCATTTTACCCAAGCAGCTGAAATACGTGCCTTTACGTCGCAATCAATGTCGCCGGACGCGTAGAGCACAGACCCCAAGCATTTAAACTGGTCCGTGCACTCGACCATGTATCCGGCACTTGGATACATATATCCTGTGCCGCTTTGACCCTAGAACGTGCCAACTTGTAAGTGAGCTTTTGCCCCTCAGATGATTCCAACTTCTCGTAGAGAGGTTGCAAGTGGTTTCGTCAGGCTCTGGCTACAGCTTCCGTGCGCAGTTTCTGGACCTGCCATCGGACGCGTCCCCAGGTGGCGGATAGGGGAACGGCCCCCAGATATGGGGGTTACCGGTTTACCGGCGCGGACCAAAACCAGAAGTGGGGACCGCTTCGGCGGTCACGCGCGGCGGGTCGGCCACCACTCCAGGTGGCTGACGTGACCCGAAGTCCGGGTCACCGTCGGGCAACCCGGTCTCCTCATTGAGAGGAGCTGGGGGCCCCGTTTGCCTTCGGGCAAACGAGTGGGGCTAAGAGGAAGGACACCTCGCTAAAAAACCCGTGGCTGCTGCGTCTTCTCGCACACGGAGACGTGACCAGCCGGGCCCCTCCCTATGGAGGGCCCACTGTGGGCCTGCCTTCGGGCAGGAATCGCCGGCGGGGTTGTGGACGGCAGGCTTGCTACATCCCATGACCCCGCCACTAAGGCGATGTCGGTGTGCCGCTGTTGGGTTTAGTGGGTATTCCTGGCTACAGAGCTGGGCGAGTCCCACACACGCCCTTCGGGGTATGGTGCGTAAATGCATTCCCACAGCGTCAAAAAAAAAAAAAAAAAAAAAAAAAAAAAAAAAAAAAAAAAAAAAAAAAAAAAAAAAAGGCTCTGGCTACAGCTCTTTTAGTAGCACGTTTGGCAACCTTATATGCGTCGCGATCTTCAAGAGATACGGTCGCTTGCCACATTTTGAAGAGGGCTTTCTTCACCCTAGTCTTCCTTTGGATTGTGTCGTCCCACCACCAGGTTTCCTTGTCACTTTTGCGACCGCCGTTAGAGACGCCGAGAACCATCCGCGTCGCCCCAGCAATAGCTGCCTGGATCCTGTCCATGTGGACTTGGACAGTTTCGCCAACGGTGCCAGAGCACTTGTCGCCGATAGCCGACGTGAAGTCCTAGGACTTATTTTCATCAAGCAGCCACCACTGGATCTGGTGCCGGCATTTCTCTGCGTCACGTCTGTGTTGGGCCTTTACGCAGAGATCCATGACAAGGAGACGGTGTTGTGCAGTGAGGCTCTCACCGGGTATGACTTTGCAGATGGCTACCTTGCCAATGTGATACCACATTGGCAAGGTAGCGACTCCTAGTTAGTAGGAAGTCGATCTGGGTAGCGCTTCGCCCGCCCCGGTAGGTAACAAGGTGCTCCGGTATCTTTTTGAAATAGGTGTTATCAATTGCCAGAGCAGCGGCCACACACGTTCCGAGAATGTTGTCCCCTTTCGCGTTACGGCTACCGCATCCAAAGCCACCGTGAACACGCTCAAACCCATTACACTTCTCACCCACATGACCGTTCAAATCACCACCCAGAACGATTCCCTGGGATAACGATAAAGTTATAATAAAATGAAAAAATAAATGTAGAAAACTAGCAGGAATGTGTGCTTCCCGGCTATGCCAAAAAGGCTCAGTTCAGCAAAAATGCCAGACAACTAGTGCCTAGCGCTGTTTTTCAACTGAACCTGATCGGTGAGGTGACAGAAAATGTACAGAAAAAGAGAAACTTAACAAAATAGCCTAATTAATAAATAAAGTTTATCGATCTATCAAAGCACAGAGTTAATTACTCCTATTTCTAAAAAGTTACCTGATGAAGAAACACTTATGTCTTTCGGTAACTTAAACTGCATTCCCTCAAATGCAACATTTCTTCTTACGTGTAGAATTCTAACTGCAAGCTAAAGCTATAACAACTCTATTCCTAGTGTAGCAGTGGAGTTATATTTGCTTACTTTTGCAGGGTCTACATAAACCGAAAGAGATACAATGGCCAAGAAAGTGGCAGTAAAACTCTGACAAGCCCGTCAGCTCCTCCCAGAGAGCGAGATTTCCCATCCAAAAAAGGGTCAATATGTATAAAGAACATAAAAAACAGGCGGGCTCGAAGGTATAAAGTGGCCACTTTTGCCAAAGCAGCTGTTAAAATGTTTCCTAGATTATCTTTAGAATAGACCTGACAATGAAGCCAACTGTGGACTTGCTTAAAAAGATTGTTCAGCTCTGAAGAACGTACCAAATGTTGTCAATTATTTCACGAAAAAAAATTCTTTAATTGAATTCAAAGCCAAAAAGAAAACTAACAAAAAAGGAAAAAAAAATACAATCAGTTTAAAAGGAAACTTGAAATACATTTTCTGTAAGAAAATCCTTCCTTCAGCATCGCCTCCCTTATAAACAACATCACTTCGACATCTATATAAATCAGTCAGGTTACACAAACTGGCAGACAGCCAGGGGTTGCAAACTTTTAACATCAGTTAATCTAACACTGGAGAATGTTGGCGGGAATTCAAGATACGTTCTTTTTTATTTTTTCAAAATTTGGCACAGGCACAAAATAAAACCAAATACGTTAATTGCTATGACCTGAATTGGGGCCTCTTTGCATTGTGGCACTAATTAAAAAAGTAAAAGGAATGAAGGATTAATCGGGTGCTATTTTAAATTGCACTGTCATTACACTTAATTGGACCACCTGATTTTTGTGCAAGGATTTGAAGAAAGTTTAAATGGGTTTTTGAACGTTTCGGGTTAGGTGGCATGTTAGTTTCTTTGTTGGCGTTGATTAGCAACCCGTCCCTATTTCGCAGGCTTTTTGTGATTAAACAAAGCATTCAGATTTTATTTACAATATACAGTATGTTAAGAAAACCCCGTCCGACCCATAAGGATAATAAAGGTTAGGTAAACACATGACCAAATATAATATAAAATTTTACGTATTCATCATAGTACCAATACAAATGAATTTTGAAATAATCTTTTTTTCCCGCAAATTAATTCCAATTTCGCCGAAATTTGGTAATTTTTAAAAAGTGACAACACCGGTATTATTATGAGCGAATAGCGATGCGACCACGTGCCGCGTGTCCTGCCGCCCGCCCCCCGCGGGCGGCAGGCGAAGGGTGGTCAACGCACATTTATTAAGTTACCTCCTTTTGCGAAATAATATTTATTTTTTTAGGGGGATTTTTTTTTAAGTTTAGCCCGGTTTTGTATGCATTAGTAGAATCAGTTATCCATACCTAACAACACCTTCACGGGTCGGACAGGGTTTTCTTAACTTACTGTATAAGTTTAATTACAATTCTAAAAAACAGTTTTACCAAGGGGTACCTATCGTGTTACCCAGAAAATGTGTTGTGGAGGTCACTAGAGAGTCGTTTCATATATTTTTTTCGTTTTCTCAGCCTATAGAAGTCCATTGTTGGACAAAAGCCTCCCCAAGGCTTTCCACAATGACCGGTCTTGTGCTGCCCGCATTCATCGGCATTCCGCGACCATCACCAGGTCATCGGTCCACCTTGTTGGGGGCCTCCCTACGCTGCGTCTTGCGGTATGTGGCCACCACTCCAGAACCTTACTGGCCCATCGGCCATCGATTCTGAGAGCATTGTGCCCCGCTAAATGCCTCTTAATTTTAGCGACACGAAAAGTTTAGTTTTAGTTACGAACATAGCTCTTCAGCTATGTTCGTAACTTTGGTTCTTCTGCGGGTCTCCTCATTTTTGATTCGATCGCGCAGAGAAACTCAGAGCATAGTTATTTCCATCACCCTTTGTGTGACTTTGAGGCTTCGTGTGAGGCCTATTGTGAGCGACCACGTTTCAGTTCCGTATGTCATCACTGGCAACACACACTGGTCAAAGACTTTTGTCTTGAGACACTGTGGTCGATCTTAGACAACGAGAAGATATAGCGTAGCTTCCTTTTGCTTCATGCAAAATACTGATATTCAACTGAATTCGGTTAGACTAGAAGCCGATTGCAACATTGTTTTGAAAAGGCTAGGCAGCCTAGGGTATTGTGGTCGTAGGTTCGAACCCCATCAGGCGCTTTTATCATCAACCTTTTATCGCCCCACTGCTGGGCACAGGTCTCCTCTCATACAGAGAAGGATTGAGCGTAATCACCACGCTTGCTCAATGCGGGTTGGCGATTTCAGACCTAAAGTCCAGGTTTCCTCAAGATGTTTTCCTTCACCTTGTAATTTTGTAATGGGTAAGGAAAACCTTATTAAATTCATCACCTAGTTTAAAATATCAAAGTGGCCCCACACATGCAGACTAAAAAATCGCATTTATTTGATAAGTAACTGATCTGGCAAGTTTGTACCGCCTCCGAAAACCATCGCATTGTATGAGAAAATGAATTATTATTTTAATTATATAAATTATTCTACGGGAACACGCTCCCGCTATATAAGGTAGGTGTATCCAAGTGCCGTGTTTTTGTTACAAAATTTTGTCAAAAACAGTTTGTCAAAAAGCCTTGCCGCCAAGCGATTTGTCGTGTTCCAGCATGATGTCTGGTGAAGCCGTACGGAGGACGGGTCTGAGCAGTTGTGTTGCGATGTATGCCAAGTACGATGCACCTAATGTTGTTGTGTTGGGAGTTTGGTCGTGGAGGGTCTTCAGATCAATCTCCCTTTGGCGCAGCATCGTTGGTCGTGTTGTTGGATTTAACATTGCATCACCTCGCTCAACTGCCGTCTTCCTTCATATTCGCTCAATTTTTTTGAGTGCATAGGCTCTTAATAAACTAGCGCGCTTCACCATCAACGATCGCAACACTGCTTACCATCAGGCGGGATTGCGGTCAAGCGCTAGTTTATAAACATAAAAAAAAAAATTGATTTAGGTGTATAAAAGTAACACACTGAAAGAATGGCATTCTAATTTATAATACTTTAGTATGTATACCATCAAAAACGTAAGATCAGCGGTTACTTAGTGGTATTGGCAACGATTTATAAGTTCTAGGTCGTACGTTCGAACCTCGTTTTGGTTCGTGTAAAATATTTCATCACCACTGCTCAAAATGGTGACGGAAGACATCGTGAGATTTCCTCATGTCCTAGAACCAAAACTCCTAAGATATATGGCATCTATTAATACAAACTGGGCTCGTGTGGTAGACCACGGCCCACTCCCTTACACCCAGAGGAGGCCAGGAGTGCGAACATTATATGCTGATTATTAATCAAAAACATAGAAAAAAAAATGCTCGTTAAGAATTATCTAATTTTATGAATTATATTTGTTTTAGTGTAAGCATCTATGTAAATCGCTGTTGGATATCTTAATAAAATAAAAATAAAGTAACCATTCTTAACAAGCATTTTTTCTTCTCAACGATAAACAAGTGATAAATCTATGTTTTCCACCCTCAACAACTTCAGCAGTATCCCTTACTGATTATACAAAACCCAGCCTTCTACACCCTATAGCAACGGCAGTAAAAAGTACACACAACTTAATTATTGAATAAATCAAATAATTTACCTTGAGGTGAGAGAAGCTAGTAAAAAATAGAAAAAAAAGGAAAAGGTGGAGGGAACTTTATTACTGTTTATAAAGAATTTAACACCAATTGCCGTCAGATAGCCAACATCTTGGGTCCCCTGAGAAATCATTGGACACCGCAGTTGGATAAAAGATGTACAGATTGTGAATCTCTCCCACCTAGTTATTCGTTTGTATTTTAATAATTGATAACGCATTGGCGACAATTTGAATGAAGTTTAGGATTTAAGCCTTATAGTTGGTGTGTTTGGGTATCACGGCTGTGAAAATTCAAGGCGGTTTTATTTCAAACCGTCTTGTTCAACCGAACGTTTTCGCCAGTTTCGGCCATAAAAATATGGTTTCGGCCGCAGTTTTTGTTTCAGCCAGAAGTGAGAATAGAAGAATACTCTTTATTATGTGGGCCATATACAACGTGTAACAAAAAGGGTATATACATACCAAGGGCATGGCATCGTTACATGACATCAATCGATATTGGAAGGATTTTTTAATCCTATCTCTTTATGTTAGTAAGTTACGAGAAAAAGCACCGCCTGTGATAGGCTACTACCATACTAGGCGCACACAATTTTTGGAGACATTTATCGTGATTTTGCCAAGTAATGTGACGTGTAACGAGTAGTTATTAACGTATGTAGTGTGGTGCACGTTTGTTATGATTTAAATTTAAGAAACACACGGAACCGAAAATTTAGTATAATTTTTTTGAGTATTTTATTTTGAGTTGAAAACCTTCCAATATCATTTGATATCATGTAAAGACGCCATGCCCTTGGTATGTATATACCCTTTATGTTACACGTTGTAAATTCATCATCATCATTTCAACCAAAAGACGTCAACTGCTGGACATAGGCCTCCCTCAAGGATTTCCACGAAGACCGGTCCTGCGTTTCCCGCGGGATATTAGTTACAGAACATAAATATAAATATTTTAATAAGAGTAATACAAAAGCGGGCGGTTTTTATCACTAAGAGTGTTTTTTTAGAGACATATCTTGGACCAAGGGGAAGGAGGCAGAAATAATAATTAATATTTCTTACGATTTCTCTTGGGTAAGTCCGGAAGTCTGATTTTCAGGAAACTGACAAACCATAACGACTGCTGTAGATCTACGTTTTACAGCCCATACCAATGGTTTAACGTGCTTTCTGAGACACGTAGCCCAGGGTCTTGTAAAGATCCATCCACGAATCAGCCTCAGTAAGCGTAGTAGCTTAACTTGTTCCATCAATCAATCCATCAACCAAAAGTTATTTATTCAAATTAAGCTGACAATCAACACCTTTTGAACGTCAATATTACATAAGAAAGTCCCCCTAAAACGCCCGCCCTTCGCCACTTCCTAGTCGTTTAGCTGGGAAGAAGAAGTGGCCGAACAAACTCCCCAGCAGCACATCTGTCTGTTTGTTTAAAAAAAAATATATGACTTTTGACGTGATAACGTCTATTAAATCGGTATGCTGGGAGTCATTCGCGAAAACTGCGTAACGGCCGAATCTGACGCTACACGGAGTCCACGCCTACTAAAACTAACCTTAGCCTTGTAGCTTTAGAGTGCAATATTATTTACCTAAAAGCACGGTTGTAAACAATTAGTAGCAGTTTTTCGCATACATGACTAAAGCATTGATAGCCGAGTGGTGAAACGCTCGGATTAATATCGACTCACTCAAGAGGTGCCGCGGATCGATTCCTGACGGCAACGGACGTTTTTATCCTTTTTAATTTTTAAATTTTTCCTTTTTAATTTTTCTTTTTCTTTTTTCTTTTTCTTTTTGCTTTTTTTTTTATTTTTTAGAAAATTTAAACAAACTATTAAATAAAAATATAAATGTTATACATTACTTTATTTTAAATAATTTCATTGCACCCAGAAAAAATTACCATGTAATAGACGTTATCACGTTCAAATATCGGCAGTAGACGGAGTTCTACAGACAGCCAATTTTTTTTTCTATAATGCATATGCGTAGTAATGAACAAAAGTAAGCTAGCTAGCCACGCCAAAATACAAGCAATGCAAAATAAATTTTAAATGTCATTAAAATGGAAATGTAAATGAGTAAAAATGTTTGCGCTAGTTTATCGATCGGGTCCGATTGTTAGTTAGTCGAGTTGTTAGATCCCCGACCGATACGGGCTAGCGTAAGTTAGTATTGTCTATGGCGACGCGCGGCCGCCATTGTTGAACTCTTGGCACAACGTCTTGAGACCCCGTCGCGTACGGGGTCCGTTGCTTGAACTTTAAATTAACACAACGTCTTGTGACCTCGCCGCGAAAGGGTCCGTTGCTTGATATCTTGACGAAATGCTCGCACGCGGGGTGTGTTTCGGACGAGTGAATTTCGGGAGTAAATCCACCGGCCGCGTTTTGTATAGTTTGTCGCGATTGTTGCCCGTGTTTTGAAGTATTTACTTGAACTATAAAACGTAACAGTGCGTCTGTAAATTGAGTTGAATTTGAATCGGAAACGTGGTTTCATTGGCGATCTTTGTCGGGTGTGATTGACACTGCTAAATAACTTCTTACGTTGGTGAGCTTTGGTGCCCTAATAAGGGAACTTTGGTGTGTCGACTGGTATGGGACAGTCGACGTATTTGAAGACATCGGACGTCATAGTAAAGTCGGCGCGCGCGTCGACTTCTCCGAGACCTGCGGACGGAACACACTGAGTCCCAAGGTAAGTCCCGTAGATTTATCAGAGTGTGGTCGGAGATTAATTTACTTGTGGTATAAGCCGACCTTGTTTGTTGGATAAGCCGTGACAAATGCGCGGTAGATGTACGTGCTTTACTGGGGCGCCTACAAAAAACTTATTATCTAAATAAAAGCCACAGCCCCACTATCGACCCGTGTAGCGGTTTCCACTTTATATTATACCTGTATATATGTATACCTACATTATCTAAACACTATTACAAGATTCAAATCTCGCGGTTTTACATATTACATTTTAACGCTCGTCACAAAAATTGCTTCTTCAAATATTGTAGTTCAAAGTAAAAAATAAGCTAAGATCAAGAGAGTCTGTGACATTTTGCATTACATTTTCTTTTAATTCAAAAATTATAAGACGCAGACTGTAGCAAATCCCACGAGATGAAGATGCAAATACCGTGTGAACACAGAAGATGAAATGAATGGAGTATTGACGATGATAGGGAAACACGTTGCGAAACCTTCCGTAGACAGTTCCGCAACGTGACAGAGCAACGCGTCTATAGTAGAACTATTTCTATGAAAACTACATGTCTGCTGGAGCCTAGTTTTTTTTTAAAGTTTTAAACTAATGCTTAACCGGAATCCCGCCTAATGGTAAGCAGTGATGCAATCGTTGCTATTAAAGCGCGCTAGTTATAAAGAGCCTATTCACCCAAAAAAACTGAGTGAATATGAAGGAAGACGGCAGTTGAGTGAGGTGATGCAATGTTAAACTCAACAACACGACTAACGATGTTGCGCCAGAGGGAGCTTGGTCGGGAAACCCTCCACGACCAAACTCCCGACACATCAACGTTTGGCTCATCGTACTCACCACACATCGCAACAAAACTGCTCACCTAGGTGCTGATTATTGTAGTAGGTGTCTTCAAGATGGTTGTGCAAATAGATAGTTCATATCTTTCTTATAACATAATTATGATTCGTACAGCCTATGTTCTTTATTTCGGGATTTATGTACGGACACAAATATCATGATTGTTTTAAATTTAATCTGTGATGACAATCAAACCTCTGTAGTTTATTTTTATGGTTAGTTTGATCATTGTATAAAACATGAATGTCACAGTCATTATTTATTAGTACATACTAATCTTCGAAATTACTGATACGATTCTGAAAGTTATTTATGTCGCTAATGTAAAGCTACCTTATTGCATCGTAGAATATGTCACTCAATTTATGACAAAACGACAAATTTCCATATGTGCCGCAATTTAAGACAAAATAATAAATTTGTCGCGAACTAAATCACAGATTATAATTAGTAAGAAATTAACATAATATAAAGTGGTAGTTTACATTGGCTGATAGGAGATTACTTCTGAACATGTCCAGATAAGTACTTAACTACATTTTGAGTACTCCAAGTATTAGTTATTCAATGTCCTAGAGAAATGGTAGAAAATCTGTATTGTAAATCCTATGGCTTAAAATTTTTAGTACTAGTTAAAAATGT
This sequence comes from Sesamia inferens, assembly GCA_037179545.1. Lineage (NCBI taxonomy): Eukaryota > Metazoa > Arthropoda > Insecta > Lepidoptera > Noctuidae > Sesamia > Sesamia inferens. The sequence goes on from CM073949.1 coordinate 10,591,635, forward strand.
ATATGTACTTTTCAAGTTAAAAGGTAAAAGAAAAAGCAGTTAGCTTAAATTTCTTGTGAAGTTATTAAGTTATTCATAAGCTTATGTAGTCAGAGGGTGGTTGGTCTTATACGGGGTGTTTCTTGTATAGCGTCAAGCCAATGCCAGGTGATAAGGCAATACCATACCTATTTGATAATTTCGTGGTGGCCTAGTGGTTTAAACACCAGCCTCTCAAGTATGAGTTTGCGCGTTCTATGTACTTTCTAAGTATATCTTGGACACCAATTACTGATCAGAAGGTGAAGGATAACATCTTGAGGAAACCTGCACTTTAAGTCTGAAATCGCCAACCCGCATTGAGCAAGCATGGTGATTATGCTCAAGCCTTCTCTGTATGAGAGAAGACCTGTGCTCAGCAGTGGGACGATAAAAAGGCTGATGATGATGATGATACATAAATATTTTGAACCGCGTCTGTTCGGCGATTTTGGTAGTTTTCGAAATATTAATACTTATTATACCGTAATATTTTGTGTACACTCACATGCGGATTTTCTTTTCAAATTCAAATTCATTTATTAATCTTGTGAACACAGGTTACAACTATACAGAGTTTTTTTTTTTTATTAAAATATAAACCAGCGCTTGACCGCAATCCCGCCTGATGGTAAGCAGTGACGCAATCGTTGATGGTAAAGCGCACTAATTTATTAAGAGCCTATTCACTCTAGCCTTGAAGACACTCAAATTGTAGTCCGACGGAAACACCGCCGCCGGCAGATTATTCCAGTCCCTCGATGTACGCGGTATAAAGGAGGAGACGAAACGCTTCGTCCGGATCGTAGAGGTGTTAACAACATAAGGGTGGAAACTCGCCGTACGACGGGTCGTCCGATGGTGGAACGGAGATGGGGGAATTAAATCGTGCAATTCCCTCGCACACTCCCCAAAATGTATCCTATAGAACACCGAAAGGCTGGCTACTGATGTTATGTACAAAGAATTTTTGTCCATGCTATGTCCCGCCAAAAGGCATACAAAATATCATAGGAAACGAATGTAGATGTCACAGTTTCATGCAAAATAATATGTCAATAAATTAAGCCGGCACATTAACTCAATAGGCAGCAACACACAATACAGTCTCAGAAACAATAAAATAAAATGTCAACAAATTACAATTTTTAAATATTAAACAAAAAATAAAATATAGTCAACAGAGTCAAGAGTCGTCAAATTTAGATAATATCATACAAATTTATCTTAATTAATAAAGTTTGTCATTAAGATATTCATTGACAGAGTAATATGTCTTTTCAATAAGTAATTTAAAAAGCTGACGCTTAAAAATATTCACGTTTTTAGCTGATACAATTTGATTTGGTAATTTATTGTATATCTTGGGAGCCATTGCATATATGCTTTTATGTAGAAATTTAGTTTTTGTGAAAAGCAAGTGTAACTTATTCGAGCGACGTTGGCTTTCGACAGAACTATAGAGATCCTTATTATTTTTAATAAAAATACAGGCCTCATAGATGTAGAGGGAAGGTACAGTCAATATTTTTGAAGTTTTTAAAATGTGGCTTGCATGAATCGGTCCGTTTTATTTTGCATATAGCTTGAATGCATTTACCATGGCCATTTTCACCGAGCAATCGCCCTAGTACTGGTTGAAGGATCAGTTGTTACTTCTTCTAGAACAACATCAACTCGATCGGGATCAGCTGTAAGCGGTATCTCGCTCGTTCTGTGTACCTAATGCGAGTTTTTACGCTAACGCGGTCAACTCATTAATTTCCCAGGCCGTGTATGATCCGTGCGCAGTTTCTGGACCTGCCATCGGACGCGTCCCCAGGTGGCGGATAGGGGAACGGCCCCCAGATATGGGGGTTACCGGTTTACCGGCGCGGACCAAAACCAGAAGTGGGGACCGCTTCGGCGGTCACGCGCGGCGGGTCGGCCACCACTCCAGGTGGCTGACGTGACCTGGACTCCGGGTCACCGTCGGGCAACCCGGTCTCCTCACTGAGAGGAGCTGGGGGCCCCGTTTGTCTTCGGGCAAACGAGTGGGGCTAAGAGGAAGGACACCTCGCTAAAAAACCCGTGGCTGCTGCGTCTTCTCGCACACGGAGACGTGACCAGCCGGGCCCCTCCCTATGGAGGGCCCACCGTGGGCCTGCCTTCGGGCAGGAATCGCCGGCGGGGTTGTGGACGGCAGGCTTGCTACATCCCATGACCCCGCCACTAAGGCGATGTCGGTGTGCCGCTGTTGGGTTTAGTGGGTATTCCTGGCTACAGAGCTGGGCGAGTCCCACACACGCCCTTCGGGGTATGGTGCGTAAATGCATTCCCACAGCGTCAAAAAAAAAAAAAAAAAAAAAAAAAAAGGCCGTGTATGATGCATGTAGATTAAGTGTAGCTGACATATAATTAACTTATTGTAATCATAAAATTAGCACTAATTTTAAAATTTATTCTACTTCATCTCAGCGTTAATCTCAATCATATCTGAAGCTTTTCGGCTTTGGAGTCTAGGGTCCGTTTTATCAGTCTAATTGCTCAATTTGGCTAAACTTCGATATTTTCCATGAAGCGACTACCGCCTGACCTCCACAACCCGAAGGCGATATCGAAGCATTGCAGTTAGACCAATTGTAAGACTTTTGAGGGCTCCAACAACCCGTAACGACGGCCATTAGATGTTCATATGGCAACCGGGACCAACGGCTTAACGTGCTTTCTGAGGCAAGACCAGACCAGTGCAAATATTCATATTCATGCATACAAATATTTGCACTGCGCGGGGATCAAACACGCGCCTCTTTGCGCAGCGGCCGCGTTCGCTACCGATACGCCACGGAGGCAGTCAATTTTAAAATTTATTCTGATTAATAATAATATAGTACCTAGTACATTAGTTAATTGTTTATTGCATTATTAACTTATTTGACATTTAATTTTATTTTATTTCACATTTTCTACCATAGATTTATTTTCATGATGTATGTATTTAATGCTTTTTCAACTATAATTTATTGTGTAATTAGAATTATTCAATTAAAGTTTTTAGTATGTTTTTGTTTTTTTTTTCTTTTGTTTGTGTTTCATGTCTGCTGTGTATTTGTATTTACATATGTGAAATTATAGGTACCTTACCTGAAATAAATTATTATTATTCCTTTATTTCATTGTATATGTAGATAGGTCTATAAAAAATAAAAATAAAATAAAACGGACCAAACAGACTAGCTCAAAAATAATAAGCTCAACAACGAACTATAACCCTGCTTGATACACTTTGCACAAGTCTGTTTGATGTGTCTATCGCATCATATTGTGCATTATGCTTGTATTGTTGTGAAGTTGTAGTATAACAATTGTAGATAGACCTATAAAAATAAAAATAAACTGAACTGAACAGACTAGCTCAAACATAATAAGCTCAATAACGAACTATAACCCTGCCTCATGCATTTTACACATACATGTGTGATGTGTCATAAATCGCATCATATTGTGCACAATGTTTGTAATGTTGTTAAATTTTAGTATAAAAAATTTAGATAGGCCTTTAAAAAATAAAATAAAATAAAACGGACTAGCTCAAAAATAATAAGCTCAACAGCGCACTATAACCCTGCCTGATACACTTTGCACATGTCTCTGTGATAAAATTCAAATTCCTAGCGCTGAGACACCCATGTGGGCAGTTAACGGACTTGACTTGCAATAGTTCTATTACTATATTTGTGATGGAACAAGTTAGAAAACGAGGCGAGTTTAGTTTCAAAGTTTGGATTCCTGTCGCCTTCTGTCAAAATTTTCAGAGTTGGTTGGCCACGGTTTTTAAAGTACCCAAGCTGACGGCCATCAGAGCAGAGAGAAGCTCGGTAATCGATAAACTTACCGAGGAATACTAGAGGGACTTACAAAAGGGTTGGTGGCTTAAATAATAACAGCTAAACAGGTCGATTGATCAGGTTAAGCTACGCTTGTCGCGGTTGGTCTTTGGATGGGTGACCAATGATCATATTTACACACCGAGACCATCCCAATTTTTTAAAAATTTATTTATAAACTTGTGCTTGACCGCAATGACCGCAATCCCGCCTTATGGTAAGCCGTGATGCAATAATTGATAGTAAACCGCAATAGTTAATTAGGAGCTTATTCACTCTGGCCTTGAAGACCATTAAATTGTAGTCAGATGGAAACACGTAAGCAGTATAAAAGACGAGGCGAAACATTTCGTCCGGATCGGAGTGGTGTCAACAACGTAAAGGATATTCGCAGTACGACGGGTCGTTCGATGATGGAACGGAGATGGGGAAATTAAGTCATGTAATTCCCGTGCACCCTCTCCAAAACGATTACAGACAGACTGGCTACTCTTCGCCTGTGCTTGCGAGCTTCGTGTGTGGAGGCTTCGGATACCGTTTTGACCCAAATCACCAACCTCACCAACTAGCCTCTTTAATCTTCATTACATTCAAATTTGCCACTAATCTAACCGGATGCAGCTGAATTCCAAGATAATAGAATATACCTAATTGCTCACCATACCAAATAAGAACTTGTTTTGAAGTCCAATATTGTTTTGAGGTCCATTTCCCTCATTGAGTAATACCCTATTACTATTAATTAGGATCATTTGGAAGCATATAATCCATCGCTTCATGTGTTCGAAAAATGTATATATACTCAATAACGTAAATAACGCAATGAATCTTGATGAGCTGTCAAAATGAAAATACAGAAGTATTGAGTTACACTACTACTAAGTAGGGTACTGGTAGTTATGCAATTACCCTTCAGGCTTACAATGGGTACGAATAAAATCGCTACCCACCGAAAATTGAACCACACATCTACCGAAGACCTTGCTGTAACTACATGCATGGAGAAATGTTAACATGTATTATAAAGGCTACGAGTTAATAACGTTCTCGAAGATTCTCCTGTTCCATATATTATTACACCTTAGGTTAAGCGGAGGTGTTTAATATAAGCATACTGTATAGAATTAATAATAACTTCACGTTCTTGTCTTCTTAAAACGGGAAAGGAAAACATTACGAAGTGCTAAACCCAAAAAACTTCGACGGTAAGTGACATGTATCAACCCGTGCTGGGCTCGTGTGCTAGAATACGCCCATTCTCTTTCAGCGAGAGGAGGCTTGTGTTTCAGGAGTGGAAACATTTTAAGCCAATTATGTTATGTTACGTTCTGGAGTCAGGTGTCCTAATAAAACAAGAGAAGTAACATCTAATGAACTTAACAGGCTTGGAGAAAATTAAAAATAGAACCCTAAAAGAAAATTACGAAAAAAACAACCGACTTCCAAAAAACACTACAAAGTGAAAAATAACTCATTTCGGAAGTCGGTGTCTTTGATTTTTGTATATTAGTTTTTGACACCGACACCAATTTTTTTTATATTAAGCTTTTTAGTTGTGAAAAGTACTGTTCAGCTGCATCCGGTTAGACTAGATGCTGACGCTAAAATACTTAATGCAAAAACGTACAAACGCACTGGTTGCCCTTACGATTTTGAAAGTTCTCATTGATTTCTCTGGTCTTCCACCGTCAAACCCTGATGTCCTTATCATGGGACCACTTAGAGAATATCTTCTTTCGAACAGAAAAAGAATTATCAAAATCGGTTCATAAACGACGAAGTTATCCGCGAACAAACATAAAAAAGAAGCATATGTACGGTCGAATTGAGTAACCTCCTCCTTTTTTCAGCCTTAGGCCTCCTCTACCAGATGGGCCTCAATCAATATGGAAGGAATTGCAAAGGGATGTAATTTTGAAATGGCTATATAAATTATCCAGTCTATAACTTTCCAGGTAGCCTCCTCAGTGAGAACGAATGGCCCAATGTGGGTTGGTAGATATAGCATATCTTCAATGTTTTTTGGGTCTAGGCCATCTCGTTTTCTGAAGATATTTTACGTCACCGTTTTGAGAGGTGTGGTAGTGGTACTTTTTTTTTTTTTATTTATTGGAACAAAAATAGTTAGATGTTACAATATTAACAATCTAGGTAAGGTATAACACAGTAAACAAACATATAACCCACACCAATGTCCACGGAATCATATTGATTGTACAAGACATAAGGAAACGGACGTATACAGAAGGAGACAGTGAGAAAGTAACGAATGATAAAACTAAAACTAAACCCTAAAAATCACACGAACCAATTCAAGACAGCGTGCCCCGTCCAGATATGGTCCATGGGCACAATCACGTCACACCAAACATCAGCAAGAAACAGTAAGAGTTAAGGATTACCAGAAAGTAAATCAATAGCCATTTTTCTGAACTCGCTCTGGTTAAGAGCGAAAATATCCAGATTTGCAAAATAGGAATTGTAAAATTCCAATAATCGGCGAAGAGGAGCCCTCTCCCCAGCATTTGTTGCTCGTACTTCACGCCTACTTGTAATTCTACTTGCATATTTCATTTGCAAGCTCCAAACTATAATAGGTATAATATACAAAAGTGAAGCATCTGTTTCGAACCTACGCTGCGACGTAAAACTTGTAAGTTCCTTTTCTTCAGCCTAAAGAGATCCACTAGACTCTCTCTCCGCAATGACCGGTCTTGTGCTGCCCGCATCCATCGGCTTCCCGCGAGCTCCACCAGGTATCAGTTCACCTTGTTGGGGGCCTCCCTACGCTGCATCTTCTGGTACATACTCTGGTAAGTTTCCATTGGGATACTCCTGATCTTTATTGTAATATTATAGGTCTGCGTTGATGTTTAAACAATGTTGTTGTAAACGATTGTAACGGTACGGCTTGGAGACATCTGAGGGGCAGTTGTTGTGATCGTAAGGGGTCTACGAAGACCGTTGCCTCAGTCAGGGATGCAAAGAGAAACCGTGGCCCTGGAGCACAGGCAAGTGAAGGAACACGGGTGGGTTTATTCAGCTAAAGTCTAACACGCCCTTCGCTTCCACCCAGAGCAGGAGAGGTCATTTGATGATATTTCAATCTGTAAAAGCAACATACATTTTCTTTTGATATTTGCTAGTCGTTGAGATGACGATGGCCTTCAGTTCATTCGTGATTTGAAAAGCCAAATTATTTCAAGCCTGTAGACTTTATGCATTTAGCGCTGCCTACTGGTACCATTTTGGCTTAATTAGCAGGCGAGGACCCTGGCACCCTAAACACAAGTTAAATCTTAAATTGGGTGCCAGAGTTTATCTAAAACACTTGCGTTGTTATAAATTTAGTGATTGATATTGATATGTTATGTTCAAACCAGTGATAATAAATATCTTTTTTTTTACTGATAGATATTCCCATCAACCAAGCAATCAACTCCAGTTATATCATTCATTGGGGTGCAGATATTGCAATAGCGTGGGAAATAAAAAAATATGGCATTATGTAAAAGGCCACTTCTTTTTTGTTTTATTTTATACCTTTTTAACTAGAGCTTAACAACAATCCCGTCCGATGGTAAGCAGTGAAGCAATCGTTGATGGCAAAGCGCGCTAGTTTATAAAGAGCTTATTCACTAAAAAAAACTGAGTGAATTTTCTATTCGAAGAGGGCAGTTGAGCGAGGTAATGCAATATTTAACCCAACAACGCGACCAATGATACTGCGCTGATAAGGTGTTACTTAAGTTAAATTTTGAATAAATAAATCATATTGTAACAATTTTTATACAAATTGCTGCTTTTTGATAAATGATATTTTTATACTCATGTTCAAAAGGTCAATCACGTACCTTTCCAAATTAAGGAAAGGTCAATAGATACGTTTGTCTCTTTAATTGGTTTCATTCTCTGAGATATTTGTATGTGTAAGAAGACTTCTTACACATACAAATATCTATTTCAAGAAAAATCTAGAAACATTCGGATAATAGAACAAACACCACGCCTGTTATTTAGTCCCTGAAGGATTGTCAGAAGTGTATCTACACTTCGTCAATCATGTTTACACGCAAACAAAAACTCACTCACTCAGACACACACACACACAAATACACATAACCATAAAAGCTCACACACGCACAAACACACTCTCTCTCTCTCACACACACTCACACAGATATATGTGTGAGTGTGTGTGTGAGAGAGAGAGTGTAATCGTAGGACTAATTTTGTTGTCTTGTTTCATTTCTCTCTTTTTGTTGCTTACATATTTATATGTAAGGGAAGGGCGGAGCCTTCACCTGCAGGCATTTCTATGCCTAAATGGAGACTCCTTGAATTGCATTGTAAGCCAAAATTATATGAAATAAATTTATTTTTATTTTTTTATCGACTGGGCTCAAATGTAGAACCCGAGTTGCAATTGAAAAAGCAAGCTTCATAACACATAACCTAAGAACCAAACGCAGGACCTTATATTTAGTAGTGGCCGTATACTTAGCTTACCAAATATCTAGGTACTAGATTATTCTGCTTATTCTTATAGTACTCATATTCTAAGTTGAATCCCAGTTCGTTTAACACAGGACGCCTAGGTGATCTTGACTCAAAGGAATTGTTCACTTTACAAGGACTATCTCGTTTTGTAAATGTCTTTGACAATCTGGGAGTATACAGTTTAAATGGACATGCTAGATGCGAGAAACGCAAAATGATTGCTGAGGCAATTGTTTTGGGTGGCTAATGTACAAGCGGGCGTTTATATATGAGCCACTTGCTACCAGGTTTGACGAGATATTGTGTTCCACGCGCACCTCAAAGCGATGTCAGCAGAAATTGTTGGGATCCTCTAAGGCCGATGCCTGGCTGTGGCCAGGGCTATGGGTTAATCGAAAGAGATACCGTTGCTCCTGGTACAAATAACTATAGCAACAAGGTTGGGTTTTAGTCGGTAAAAGTCTCACATAGTCCTCCCTCTCCGCTCAAAGTATGCGAAGTAATTTTATAGTTTCCCATTCTAGAAAAAAAGTCTAGTACATCACAAAAATGATGCCATAGAGCGAAAAATCATAGTCCTGAAACATCTGAGTTTCATTGAGGACCTCTATATTAGCTGAAGGTGTTAGTGCATGTAGTTGTGACACAGTGGCAACAGCTACGGCTTGGAACTCCAACGGAAGAGTTATAAGGTCATAGATTCGAACCTAAAGCCAGCAGCTTTGAACGCTAAAGCTTAACAATGAAGGAAAAGATCGTAAGATGATAGAAATGTTCTAGAATCGAAAATTCGGGGACATAACTGGCATTTACCAACCCGCACCCGGGTAAGCATGCTCTATTTCCTGTGACAGAGAGGAGACATGACACCACAGAAGAAACATGAGGACCTGATTACATTTATGACGAAAATAAACTAGGCATGTGTTAAACAACGCTTTATAATCCTACTTCTTACTACAACCTCGTCTTTGATATCGCGTATATCGAAGAGTTGGAACAATGTGCTTGCGGCGGTCTTGCCGTCTGATTACATCTAAAATGTCTTCAAGGCTAAAGCGAATGGGCTCTTAATAAACTAATGCGCTTTACGGATCACGATCAAGGACTAGTAAAAATGTTAAAAAAAAACATTGTAAATGCCTTAGTTTGTGAAGGTGGGTGGATCTTTATAACTCATTCACGCAAAAACTACTAAAACAGATTTTCATTGCAGTAATAGTATTTAGAATACTTTTGTTCCAATATTCCCACGGGATTGACACTTAGCTGCAAATCAGCGTCAAATGTTGCAGCACCTTGTGTTGTCATCTGACATTATACTGAGCTGAGGCCCTTTTGGCAATAAAATATTTGTAATCTCTCGGAGGTAGCCCATAACATCGACTGCTGGCAGAAGTTACCACCCACCAGACAAAGTCTTGCCGCCAAGCCATTCGTCGTGTTCCGGCATGATGTTTGGTGAGGCCGTACGGAGGACGGTCTGAGCAGTTGTATTGCGATGTGTGCCGGGTACGATACGACAAATGTTGTTGTGTCTAGAGTTTGGTCGTGGAGGGTCTCCAGATCAATCTCCCTTTGGCGCAGTATCGTTGGTCGTGTTGTTGGGTTTAACATTGCATCACCTCGCTCAACTGCCGTCTTCCTTCCTATACTCAATTTTTTTAGTGAATAGGTTCTTAATAAGCTAGTGCGCTTTACTATTAACAATTGCATCACTGCTTACCATCAGGCGAGATTGCAGCCATGCAGTAGTTTATAATTATATATAAAAAAAAAATGTTTTATATTTTCATGGTGTGCTTCTTTTGCTGTAATGTCAATAAACGCATTTTTATATCTTTATTATGGGAGTGAAACAGATTGGCGCTGCTAATGAAAAAAAAAATATGCCACATCCAAAACTCTTGACGCTTTCCCTCACTCGTGCTCCCATTAGCTCTGTGTATTATTGTTTCAGCAGAAAATCTTCCTTTTTCTTTAAAAACCGCCTTAAGCTTACCATGCTTCGGAGCAGCTTTTATTCTCAAATGAATTTCTGATGAGTTTGAACATGTAAGATGATTTAAGTCAATGTTGCTGTTTCTTTGTATGTTACATCAAAAAGCTGTTTTAGGAATGGTCTTGGCTCTTCTCTTTTAATCAATACTAATGGTAAATGGAGTTTAAACATATGTATATGTAAGTTGATTTACGGTAAATTGTATTGTAATATTCTACGGTTTCTTTGAATGGTATAATTATAAGAAAAGCTGTTTTAGGAATGGTCTTGGCTCTTCTCTTTTAATCAATACTAATGGTAAATGGAGTTTAAACATGTATGTAAGTTGATTTACGGTAAATTGCAGGTAAGGTGCAGGCGTTTGTCAAAACTCAAAACTTACTCCCCCTTATTACAAAACAAAGTTTTAAACCACCCAAATAGTTTTGAATTATGAACCTAAGAATTCTTGAAAAATAATAATTAAAAAAATGTTTTATTTCATAAATCCTCATCGGGGCAGTTCTCAAGTGCCGTACAAACGGTGTAGCGGTACCTACAACGCTACATGCGAACAACGCATCATACTGACGTCACGCAAATGGTCGTCGTAGAGTAGCCAGCCTTTCGGTGTTCTATAGGATACATTTTGGGGAGTGTGCGAGGGAATTGCACGATTTAATTCCCCCATCTCCGTTCCACCATCGGACGACCCGTCGTACGGCGAGTTTCCACCCTTATGTTGTTAACACCTCTACGATCCGGACGAAGCGTTTCGCCTCCTCCTTTATACCGCGTACATCGAGGGACTGGAACAATGTGCCGGCGGTGGTGTTTCCGTCGGACTACAATTTGAGTGTCTTCAAAGCTAGAGTGAATAGGCTCTTAATAAACTAGTGCGCTTTACCATCAACGATTGCGTCACTGCTACCATCAGGCGGAATTGCGGTCAAGCGCTGGTTTATAAATTAATAAAAAAAAAAAATATCTCGTAAGTAGAGTTATCTGTGCAACTAGCACGCATACAAGTTCATGACATCAACCGGTGGGCACGTGCCCGCCAGACAATACCAGCCTGATCTGAGGATCTTCCCTTTTCTATGGAGCATGAGTGAACAGTACTCCCTGTTCCTCATGCCACCAAAAAGGCATTCATACCACAGATTTTTAAATAGAGATTTATTCTAAGTCATCATTAAATATACTGCGATGTCATTAAAACCACATTCGGATAGAATACCATAATTTTAATAATCATGTAAACATTAAATTTAATGACAAACAAAACTACTTCTATTAATATTAATTACTTAAACTAACAAACAATTTATTTCGAACTCCGTAACGACCAAACAAAACGGAACACCTTTTTTTTTTTTAAATAAAACCCGGCTTCTAACGGAAAATAATTTGACAAAGTCTCTTACGGTGTCATTGGATGTAAGAGATAAGGTTGGACCAATATTTATGTGGTGTCTATAGGGTGGTGGCCCAATGGTCAGGACCGACACTTAATGAATCGGTTTTAGTAATATACAGGTTGTTCCGACAATTCACAAGCTTTTTATTAGCTTACAATGATTGGGTGAATTCTTGAAACTCAATTTTATCTTCTGTCAATATATGGATGAAGGAGAGGCTTAGTGGTGACCCTGATTTAATTCGAGACGGCCTCCAAAGCCTAGATCACATGCGTAGAGTAGCCAGCCTTTCGGTGTTCTATAGGATGCATTTTGGGGACTGTGCGAGGGAATTGCATGATTTAATTCCCCCATCTCCGTTCCAACATCGGACAACCCGTCGTATGGCGAGTTTCCATCCTTACGTCGTTAACACCTCTACGATCCGGACGAAGCGTTTCGCCTCCTCCTTTATACCGCGTACATCGAGGGACTGGAACAATTTGCCAGCGGCAGTGTTTCCGTCGGCCTACAATTTGAGTGTCTTCAAGGCTAGAGTGAATAGGCTCTTAATAAACTAGTGCGCTTTACCATCAACGATTGCGTCACTACTTACCATCAGGCGGGATTGCGCTCAAGCCCTAGTTTAAAATTTATAAAAAAAAACTTTAGAATGTGAACAACGGAATCGTCATTAATGAGTGGTTATTTTTTTTGTATTTTTAATGTTTTCTTTTTTTTTTGAATACAAAATACGACAATGGAATAACTATCTGTAAAAAATTATTTTATATTTTTTCAAACACCATGTATAACATGATACTTACAGTAGTGCCTAATCAAGTTTTATTATAATACCGGAATACTGGTTGCCATGGGAACTGTCATTATTGATCCGTTTCTATTTTAAATGTACTAGTAATATCCATGTTTAAAATTTATTTATTTTATTTTAAAAAATACTTACACATTAACAATCCAAACGACGGCACGTTTGGTGCAGTGGCTGAGCGATTGACTGCTGAGCTGCGTCGAGGTTTTGATTCGCAAGGAACAAATATTTGGATGGCCTACAGGTAGTTATTCTGGCTATTATTGTATGCGAGTTTATGTTTGTAAACGAACACATAATTACTAGTGTGGGACAAAGTGTTTAAAAAATGACATGGAGAATATAATATAGGTAAATAAAAATATCTAATGACATCCTTCACATATAGGTAAGAAAAAAAAAGTCTATAAATAAAAACTTTTTTTTACAAAAAAAAAACAACCGGACAACAAAGTCGGTGTCTTTGGTTTTTGTGTATTAGTTTTTGACACCGACTTCCGAAATTAGTTATTTTACACTTTGTAGTGTTTTTTGGAAGTCGGTTGTTTTTTTTTGTACAAAAAAGTTTTATATTTTACACTTTTTAGTTGTGAAAAGTACAGTTCAGTTGCATCCGGTTAAACTGGATGATGACGCTAAAATACGAAGTTATCCGGGAACAAACATAAAAAAAGAATATATACGGGTCGAATTGAGTAACCTCCTCCATTTTGAAGTCGATTAAAATGTACAAACAACTAATAAATTTGTTAAGATCTATTCATACAATTATACAAAAATAATTTAAATGCCCAAGAAAAAAGACTGCATCAAAAGCCGCCTTAGCCGCCTTCAAGTATCGACTTATTTTGCACCAGTACTGCAGTGTATCAAAAAACTTGAGCAAAATAACTCGATATTAGGGTCCCTAGAAAGCCTATAGAAACTAAGTGCACTTTTTATTAAGAATAAAAACAGTTCTTGTCCCATAATATTTAATTCTGGGTCATTAAATACTCTTTATTATGTAAACTGTGGAGGCATGAGGAACCGGGAGTAAAGTTCAGTCATCCTCCTTTGAAAAGGGAAGATCCTCCGACCAGCCGGGTGTTATGTCTGGCGGGCACTTGCCCAACGGTTGAAATTGGGAAGTTGTATATATGCTAGTTGCACGGTAAACTCTGATTGCGAGATGTAGAATTCTGGTATTTGTAGGTACCGCTACAAAGCCATTTAAATTACAAAATATAGATATGACCAAGGTGACACAAAGGGCGGTTTTATCGCTAACGGCGATCTTTTACAGACAACCTTTAGATGGAATATCAAGGGGAAGGAGAAAGAAATAGTGTAGGCAGTTTACTATAAACATAGCAAAATAAGAATATAATGTTCCCATTGTTTGGATCCAGGCCTTGCACCGATGAGAGAGAGAGAGATTGGGTTGTAATCCATCACACGTGTTGTGAAAAATAATCTTGAAAAGATAATACATGGTTAACATTACCATCTGTGCCCTTTCCCAACTACAACTAAGAGTGCACTGTCTGTCTATCACCAGGGGTCCTAGTGAACTATTTTTATAAATTTGTCATTCCAACACGACTGCATTGTCATTCAATTGTCATTGTGTTAAAAGTTCGTAGTCTGCTAAATTTTTATTGCTATTAATACAGTGTGTATCTGACATCGTAAAGCAAACTTCGCGAAAAGGCTGGACCGCATGCCATTTATAATATTATGATAGTTATTTATGTCCTTAATCAGCGTTTACAGAAATCACTGATGTGAACTCTATTAAATCAGCTGATAGGATAGTTTTTCCAGTTTTGTTGACAACGCGTTTTTTTGTGTAATTAACGATTTAATTAATTTTTGCTTTAAAATCTTATTGGGTTATAAAAGTATAGCACTTATGAACGGTATCAAGTGAAAAAACAGCATGTTTTTTTAACAGGAAAAAGCCGATGAAATGTTCCACCATTGGGGGTTCAGAACCCTTATAAAACCCGTAAGTAAAAACGATTTTCTAAAATCTACTACTCAATTTGACCATTTATTAATATGGAGTGTCAGTGATTAGCCACTGGAAAGTCATAATGACGCCATTTTGTTAGTAGATTACGAAACTTATCAATATCGATTACTATAAAATCACTAATCTACCAATCTGATACTATTGTAATGGCAGACTAGGGCTGTCATCAGGCTGTGTGTGTGTTTATCTCATGTACTTTGATAGGTAGAAAGTTAAAATCTTCAGAGATGTATTCTATTGCCGTTATTGCAATAAATACAATATTGTGTTCTTTCTCCAGAATTTGGGTTTATTTTGCGACATGTGTTAGAAACATCAAAAATTATCAGTGCTTCTCTTATACAGGGTGTATCTGACAGCGTAACGCAAACTTCACGAAAAGGTTACACCGCATGCCACTAATACAATTATGATAGTCATTTATATCGTTAATGAGCGGTTACAGAAATCATAGTGTTTAAAAAAATGTGTTGGCTTAGCCTTTGAACGTTGCAAACGTGCCGCCGCGCGTGTTGGTGAATATGACGTTGACCCCTGATGTGTATTTTATTAAATCAGTTGATAGGATCGTTTTTCGAGTTTTGTTCACATTGCGTTTTTTTGTGTAATTAGCGAATTAATTAATTTTTCCTTTAAAATCTTATTGCGATATAAAAGTATAGCAATTATGAACAGTCAAAAGTGAAAAAAACTGCATACGATTTTTAATCAGGAAAAAACCGACGAAAAATTCCACCTGTGGGGGGTTCAGAATCATGTACTGGATCCATAGTACTCGTTTGTGCGTCGATGTCAGATACACCCTTTATATTATGCATGTTATATGCACAAAAGCCTTCCACTTGAATCACTCTATCTATTAAAAGAAACCCTATCAAAATCCGTTGCATAGTTTAACAAATTGAATCATACAAAGCGACATAGGGAAAGTAAAAGTGACTTTGTTTTACAATATGCAGTGATAATATACATTCATTTATTATGGTTTCCGCCTATAAATGTGCCATCATTACTGAGGAGGAAAAATGTCAACTAACTTCTACTTTAACGTGCGTGAAGGAATCAATAAATACGATATTTTTATAATTCATTTCTGAACAAGTATTATTTCATTAGGGACATAAAAGTCGGATTACAACCGGCCTAACAATGGAGATATAATAAAAATATTATCGTAATAAATTGGTAACACCGCAATAAAAACATTTCACTCGTAAACTTTGGTTCCGTATGTGACTTAAACGCGTGCTTAAACTTTGTATGGTCTATTAGATGTTTCATAGGAAAGAAAATATAGTTATTTGACCCAAACCTTTTAGAAGTCACACAATATATCACACACATTTATGTGTTTAATTCCTGTTATTGGGTATTTACATCCGGAGTTGCTAAGTAAGAGCCCGGATTCTAGATTTATGCTTGGTTGGAGGCAGCAGTTACAATAATATTGCTCTCATAAACGATGAAAGAAAACATCGTGAAGAAACGATGTCCTACAACCAAACTTCAAAAACGTGTTGTCATACGTTTTTGAAGTTTGGTCGGAATCAATACACAGGCCCAGCACGGGTTCGTAGATGTCTCTACGAACACCTACTGGGCCTGCGATTGGTTTCCGACCCATTCTTTCACACTTTCACAGAGAGAGGGCCTACCCAGCACTGAAATTTCATTTCATCTCATTTTTTATTTTATTGGGAAAAAAACGATTATACTTATGAGAGCAATAGGGTTTTCCCATTATCATCATCATCATTTCAGCAGAAAGACGTCCACTGCTGGACATAGTCCTCCCCCAAGGATCTTCACGACGACCGGTCCTGCGCATCGCGCATGCAGCGGTTTCCCGCGTCCTTCACCAGGTCGACGGTCTACCTTGTCGGAGGCCTGTCCAGTATTAGTATAAATATGGGGCCTAAATATCTGACAGCCTCCGTGGCGTAGCGACAGCGTAGCGGCCGCTGCGCAAGGAGGCGCGGGTTCGATCCCCGCGCAGTGCAAATATTTGTATGCATGAATATATAAAATAAATATTTGCGTTGATCTGGTCGTGCCTCGGAAAACACGTTAAGCCGTTGGTCTCGGTTGCCATAAGAACATCTAATGGCAGTCGTTACGGGTTGTTGGAGCCCTCAAAAGTCCTACAATTGGTCTAACTGCAATGCTTCGATATCGCCTTCGGGTTGTGGAGGTTAGACGGCAGTCGCTTCATGGAAAATATCGAAGTTTAAGTTTTAAGTCAAAATGAGCAGTTAGACTGGTAAAGCGAATCCTAGACTCCAAAACTGAAAAGCTTCGGATACGACTGGGATTAACGCTGAGATGAAAATGGTGCCTAAATATATCGAAGTGTAGGCACACCACTACTCAAACCTTTGCGGACTAAAGCGTGCTGTTTATGATATTCTCCTACTATGTGTGACATTCTCACCGAATGAAACTAATTATTGGAAGTTATTCAGAAGCCACAGTGTCTTAAGACAAAAGTCTTCGACCAGTCTGTGTTGCCAGTGAGACGTGGTTGCTAACAATGGGCCTTATAAGAAGGCTCAAAGTCGCTCAAAGGGCAATGGAGAGGTCTATGCTTGGGGTTTCACTGCGCGATCGAATCAGGAATGAGGAGATCCGCAGAAGAACGAGAGTAACCGACATAGCCCGAAGAATTGCAACACTAAAGTGGCAATGGGCTGGACACATTGCCCGTAGGACCGATGCCCGATGGGGCAGACGGGTTCTCGAGTGCCGACCACGCACCGGAAGACGTAGCGTGGGTAGGCCCCCGACAAGGTGGACCGACGACCTGGTGAAGGTCGCGGGAAACCGCTGGATGCGGGAGGCGCAGGACCAGTCGTCGTGGAGAACCTTGGGGGAGGCCTATGTCCAGCAGTGGACGTCTTTCGGTTGAAATGATGAAATGATGATGATGATGATTCAGAAGCCTGAAAGTCGGTCTAAGGGGTGTTATTTACGAGAATTATCTCTTATTCTGGTGTGGTTGGAAAATCATGAAATCACCTCTCCAGCTCTGGGCGGAGCGGAAAGGCGTGTCAGACTTTTATTACTTATTTTTTTTTTTAATAATTATAAACTAACGCTTGACCGCAATCCCGCCTGATGGTAAGCAGTGATGCGATCGTTGATGGTAAACCGCGCTAGTTTATTAAGAGCCTATTCACTTAGAAAAACTGAGCGAATAGGAAGGAAGACGGCAGTTGAGCGAGGTGATGCAATGTTAAACCCAACACCACGACCAACGATACTGCGCCAAAGGGAGGTTGATCTGAAGACCCTCCATGACCAAACTCCTAACACAACAACATTAGGCGCATCGTACCCGGCACACATCGCAACACAACTGCTCAGAACCGTCCTCCGTACGGCTTCACCAGACATCATGCCGGAACACGACAAATCGCTTGGCGGCAAGGCTTTGCCTGGTGGGTGGTAACTTCTGCCCCCCGGCCGAATTTTTTATGTTTAATTTCAATACGGAGGTATTAGGAACAGGGTGTTCAGTTCAGTCATCCTCAAAAGAAAAGGGAGGATTCTTCGACTAGACGGGTGTTGTGTCTGGCGGAAAACCCACCCGCGTTCCTACACTTACCTGTGCGCCAGAGCCACGGTTTCTCTTTGACTAACCCGCAACCCTGACCCAGCCATCGGTCTTCGTAGACCCCGTCACGATGTGCTTACATCTCTTTGAGGCGCTACTGAAACATTATTGATTGCGACGTTAAGGCACGCATTTCCGCAGCTTGGGCAAAATGACGTGAGGTGACGGGTGTCATTTGTGAAACAAAAATGCCGGTTAAGCTTAAAGGATAGGTGTATAAGATCATCATTAGACCTGTTCTTCTGTATGGCAGTGAAGCTTGGCCTGTGCTTGAGCGACACAAACAGGAGCTGCGTGTCACGGAGATGAATATGCTGCGGTGGATGTGTGGAGTTACGCGGGAAGACCGCATCAGGAACTCCCGCATCCGTGGCGGTCTTCGTATCCGTGACATAGCAGACAAACTGCAAGAGGGTCGCCTACGCTGGTACGGTCACGTCTTACCAAAACCGGCATGCTACGTGGGTAACAAATGTTTTGCCATGGCGCCTCCGCCGGGTCGGAACAAGCGAGGTAGACCAAAGAAGTGCTGGCTTGACGTCGTAAGAGATGACATGCGTGTCAACAATCTCACGCCACGGGATGCCAGAGATCGTGCGAAATGGAGGAGTAAGTGTAGGAAAGCGGACCATGGGCTCCAACGCGGAAGCCGCGGATGGAACCGGGGTTATACTACGCTGAGATGATGATGATGAGTGAAACATTATACGCCGTCGTCCCGAGCCTGGTCCTTACCGGGCGGCGAGCTACCCATTGCTCGCCAGCCGCAAGCCTTCGCCTACGTTGGCCGGGAGTTCAAAGTTGTCTCCCGACCAGGGCATCTCCTGCGACGGTTAGAGGCGTGAGGACGTTGAGATTCCCGCTCCCTCATGCACTCCACCTTCTCCTTTGCCAGCAGAAGGAGGTGACGGCCTACCATGTATTCTCACGTCAAAAATACAAATACTGACTCAAAGTTTAATTCTGGAACTAAAGTTAGATTTCATTTTGTAATAAAGGGGAATGTGCTAGGGTGTATGGCGCGGTTGCCTAGTGGTTAAAACACCAGCCTCTCAAGTATGAGAATGGAGTTTCGATTCCAGGTCAGGTTAGTACCAATGAAACTTTTCTTAAGTTATTTGTACTTTCTAAGTATATCTTAGACACCAATGACTGAAGGTGAAGGAAAACATCTTGAGGAAACCTGGACTTTAAGTCTGAAATCACCAACCCGCATTGCTATGTTTCTTTTTAATGCCACTTTACTGGTTAGTAAATGCTTCCCACAAAATAAACAAGACATAAAATATTTGTTCCATTAATTAAATTACCCAATGATTTCGAAGCACCGATTTCAATTCCAATCCAAAAACCCGAATTATTCCAATTATTCGATTGCTCGTATAAACATTCGAATAATCGTTTTATAATCGATAAGTACGACCCTAATTAAATTACGGCGTTTTCAAAAGATTAATTTAATTAAACATTATCAGATGCACTTTAGTACAGAACATTAAGAAGTGGTTGTAGTTTTGGAAACAACTCATCGGATTTTTTGTCACGCCATTGTTAAGAACCATTTACACTTACTTGTATTCTTTTCGGCTTTAGAATCAGGCCACAGGCCAGTGTGTACATTTAAAATGTCTCTTTTTAAAGTTTTATTTAACTAAAATTAAATAAAACCAACATTATTTTTAATGGATCTGGAAATTGAACAATACATTTAAAATTTCGCATTAAGAAAGTCACGATCAATCTAAAAATGTCCTTTATGAATGAAATGAAGCGAAAATCGTCTTAAAACTTAAAGTACAAAGTAACTTTTGAAAACTTTTTTTCTAAAGTCTAAATTATCTGTGACAATACACTTGAATAAGCGAACGTTATCTGATTTAAAAAGTCATAAAACTTTCAACTATCTCTAAAGAAGAGATAATAAAAACTTTTTGGACACTTTTCCGTCTGGAACAAGCTTAAAATGTTGGTGACTATCTTAATTTACTTTTTTGTTGAGATAATTGGAATTGAAGGACAACTTTTAACCTTAATATGCGTTTGATTTTCCATATTTTATGTGGCGTCCCGCGTTAATTGTTTGCGTAGGAGTATTCGGGGGAGGCCATATTATCGGCTGCCGGCGGAAGTTACCACCCAACAGACAAAGTCTTGCCGTCAAGCGGTTCGTCGTGTTCCGGCATGATGTTTGGTGAAGCCGTTCAGAGAACGGGTCTGAGCAGTTGTGTTGCGATGTATCCCGGGTACGATGCACCAAATGTTATTGAGTCGGGAGTTTGGTCTCCAGATCAATCTCCCTCTGGCACAGCATCGTTGGTCGTGTTGTTGGGTTTAACAGTGCATCCCCTAGCTCAACTGCCGTCTTCGTTCCTATTTACTAAGTTTTTTTAAGTGAATAGGCCTTTAATAAACTAGCGCGCTTTATCATCAACGATTGCATCACAGCAGGCGGGTTGCAGTCAAGTATTAGGTTATAATTATAAAAAAAAAACTACGTTTAATTATCCTGTAATTGCGTAACACACTAAGAATTGCCCAACGGTTGATGAGGAGAAGTTATACAGTATGTTAAGAAAACCCTGTCCGACCCGTGAAGTTGTTGTTAGGTGCCGATAACTGATTCTACTAATGGATACAAAACCGGGCTAAACTTAAAAAAAAATCCCCCTAAAAATTAATATTATTTTAGGGGATATAAATATGATATTATTTGATATTATTTCACAAAAAGAGATACCTTAATAAATGTGCGATAAGCACCCTTCCGCGGTCGGCGGGCGGCAGGGCACGCGCCACGTGGTCGCATCGCTATTCGCTCATAATAATACCGGTGTTGTCACTTTTTTTAAAAATTACCAAATTTCGGGGAAGTTGGAATTAATTCGCGGGAAAAAAAGATTATTTCAAAATTCATTTGTATTGGTACTATGATGATTTAGTAAAATTTTATATTATATTTGGTCATGTGTTTACCTAACCTTTATTATCCTTATGGGTCGGACAGGGTTTTCTTAACATACTGTATATATCGCTTACCTTGTAAAGTACTGGCACATCTGCAAAAATGTGTACATTAGTACCTTACCTCGAACACGTTGATTACTGTGTATGGTTACTAGTATAGACATGAATCTGTAAAAAACGTAAATTTATCTGATGAATTAATTTTAAACATATATAAGATCTTTGATCTTTGTGTCTGTAATAGGTGAAAAACGTAGATGTGCCGATATAATACTAAGTAAGCGATATGCCAGTTATACGGTAAACTATGCTTGCGTTAGCCAGGGCCTGTGGGACGTCAGTAGGACACGGTGTTCACATGTCGCTTTTGTATACAGGTATTCTAAATACTATTAACTGTTCAAATAAGTTTCCGCCGTTTAACAAAAGATGTCCTCACTATGAGGTTTCGTAGAAATTGTGAGATGTAAAATATGACATCGTAAGTTTGGACATCTGGTAATAACCACTTGAACGTCCCGATGTGACAGCTGAGAATGCGTTGTACGTCCGAGCGGGCGATCGGTATCAAGCCGCGCCGAGCGCTCGTAAAATGCTCCTTATTTTGTTCTTATTTTTTGGCAGAAGTCGATTTAATGACTAAATATGAACTATTTATCTTGCAGGGAATATGTTGTCATATTTTAATATGTTATATCAAACAAAAACTTGACGAAAATCCGGCACACAATGATCAATGAGTATTCATTTCATCGTCCACTTTAACACTCGTAAAGATAACTTATCAGACATTAGATACAAAGTATTTATACATGATCAGGAAGAATAAATCTCGATAATTATTTTAATATGTAACACTAATAATAAAAATTATTTATTACTCTTATTTTAATCGTAAGCAGTGACGCAGTCGTTGATGGTAAAGCGCACTAGTTTATTAAGAGCCTATTGCCCCAAAGTGAGGATGCATTTTTTTTAGAATACCGAAAGGCTGGATACTCTACGCCTGCGCTCTAGGAGACCGTCTCGAGTTAAGTCAGGGTCACCAATGAGCCTTTTCTCTCTTCTGTTTCATTGTTGGATGCCGTACCATTGATTTATGAAATTAAAGGATTTAAGTTATTTGTACGCGGTAATAAGTGGTTTACGATTTCCGAGGTATTAAAAAAAACTACTTACTAGATCTCGTTCAAAACAATTTTCATTGGTAGTTTTTATAGTAATGTACATCATATGCTTTTTTTAGATTTTTAAATTTCTTATTTTAGAAGTTAGAGGGGGGACCAACTTTTTTCCATATTTTAGAAACCTCGATACCATTTTTGAAGACCTATCCATAGATACCCAACACGTATATATTTGATGAAAAAAAAAATTGAGTTTCAGTTCTAAGTATGGGGAGTCCCCAATATTTATTATTATTTTTTTTTTGGATCAATATCTTAATGCGGTTTACGGAATACATCTACCTACCAAGTTTCAACAGTATAGCTCTTATAGTTTCGGAAAAAAATGGCTGTGACATACAGACGGACAGACAGACATGACGAATCTATAAGGGTTCCGTTTTTTGGCATTTTGCTACGGAACCCTAAAAACGCGCCCATTACTGCTCCAGATATGATAAAATTATTCTCCTACGTGATATAGCTCGTCCGTATGCTCAAAAGACGGCAGAAACTTATTATTATTTTTTTTTTATATATTTCCAGGTCAAATTTTAAATAAAGAATAAATGTTAATTCTAGTATACACACTCTTTAATATGATCACAGCATAGTGGCGCCTTAATTGAATGCGTATAAATCCGATAGTAAAATCGAATCAATGGTGATGAATTAACATTCAATACACGTCGTAAACATTCAGCGGTGAAACAAAGACATTACGGTGATACCACGGTGATAATACGCTGATAACGTGGTGATTAATGGTGATTAAGGAGGTCTCTGTTTACCTTGTTACAAGTTGTTTTAAACCGGTAGGTGAGTGCTTGAGTTTGGTAGAGATTAGGGAGTGAGGGTTTGACAGAAATGAAATGGATCTGTCGCCTTGGTTTATAGTATTAAGTTTTACCACAGCTTCAAATTCAAATTTATTTATTTGTACACTTGGGTGTTATAAGATGGTATTTAAAAAATAAAATAAGTTGCACTATTTGTTGCCTTGAAAGGCGTACAAATATTTATATTTACCCATTTGGCAGTGGGTGTACACTGCACATTAATGGCTATACAGTATGTTAAGAAAACCCTGTCCGACCCGTGAAGGTGTTGTTAGGTATCTATAACTGATTCTACTAATGCACACAAAACCGGGCTAAGCTTAAAAAAAATCCCCCTAAAAAAATAAATATTATTTCGCAAAAAGAGGTAACTTAATAAATCTGCGCTATGCACCCTTCCGCAGGCGGCGGGCGGCAGTGCACTCGGCACGTGGTCGCATCGCTATTTGCTTATAATAATACCGGTGTTGTCACTTTTTAAAAATTACCAAATTTCGGGGAAGTTTGAATTAATTCGCGGGAAAAAAAGATTATTTCAAAATTCATTTGTATTGGTACTATGATGATTACGCAAAATTTTATATTATATTTGGTCATGTGTTTACCTAACCTTTATTATCCTTATGGGTCGGACAGGGTTTTCTTAACATACTGTATATTTATGTAATAAAGAAAATGTTAAACAAGTATTACAAAACAATCTTATGAACTAAAGTAAAAAATAATGTAATAAACAGATCTGAGAAAGATGGTGTAGATTCTATATTTCACTAAGGAATTCGTTTATCGTATAATAAGCATTCTGTATTAAAAACCTACGGAGTGTTTTTTTGAAGGTATTTAAGTCTTTTGAAGCTTTTATGGATTTGGATAATTTATTATATATTTTTAGAGCCATACCTAGGAAACTTTTTGAGAATAGGGCGGTTTGATGGGTTTTAGATTTAAGAGCACCTGGGTGGCGTTGCTTAAATGCTTCTAATGAAGCATGTTTTTGGCAGACTTTTCAAATGTATGTGTAGAGTTATTTTGTAGAATTCATGTCCGAAAAATAAAAATTCAGTACACAAGTAATGCAAGGGCTGCAGATGATGCAGTAAAATTTTAATTGTAAAAATTTTAATCTTTGTTTCGATTCGTCACAAGCAACCCAATTAAAAATACATTTTCAGTAACCAATTTACTCTCATTTTTTGTATTTGTTGTCGCCAAAATGAGATTGTAACTCAATAGGGTATTTGACTAAAAAAACTAATTAGTCCGACAGTCAGATTTCCAAAAAATACTAGACACGAAACACGGTGGCATGATGGTTTGATTCATTTTTTTCATTCATTCATTCATTCACTCGTGGTTTGATCAACAAAATTTCAGGTTCAACTCTAGATTAGTTTTTATTAAAAACTAAAATAATATAAATCTCGTGGTGGCTTAGTGGTTAAAACACCAGCCTCTCAAGTATGACTCGTCCTCCGTGGCGCAGCACACGCCTGCCTGCGTTGTGGAGGCCCCGGGTTCGATCCCCGGCCAGGTCATGATGGAAAACGATCTTTTACTAATAGGCCTGGGTCTTTGATGTTTACCTATACATGTATCTATTGTATAATTTAGTATCGTTGAGTTAGTATTCCATAACACAAGTCTCGAGCTTACTTTGGGGCTAGTTCAATCTGTGTGATTAATCCGTATATATTTATTTATTTCCATCAGTAAAAGTCTGACATTCATCATGTAATGATTTCCCATCTGAAAAATGGTTCTCAATCATCATCATCATCTCAGCGTTAATCCCAGTCGCATCCGTAGCTTTCAGCTTTGGAGTCTAGGGTCCGCTTTATCAGTCTAACTGCTGATTTTGGCTAAATTTCGATAATTTCCGTGAAGCAACTGCCGTCTGACCTCCACAACCCGAAGGCGATATCTAAACATTGCAGTTAAGCCAATTGTTAGACTTTTGAGGGCTCCAACAACCCGTAACGACTGCCACTAGGTGTTCGTATGGCAACCGGGACCAACGGCTTAACGTGCTTTCCGAGGCATGACTGCACATATCTGCACTGTGCGGGACTCGAACCCAAGCCTCCTTGCGCCACGGCCGCGTTCGCTACCGCTACACTACGGAGGCTGTCAAAACAAAGGGGTCTCATTATGTAATGTTGAACATTCATCCAAAGTCCAAAAACAGCAAGCGCAACTTAAGCTTATCATTCGACCTGCACGGCTAGTATTATAAGTAATACCAGCCGTGCAGGTCGAATAATAAGCTTTCCCGGTAAAGAAAGGTAAAGGAAAGGTTCCCGGTAAAGGAAATAAGACCTCAGGATAAAATTTTCTCGGTGCTAGGCCATAAACACGGGCTGTCGGTAGAAGTTACCACCCACCAGACAAGGTCTTGCCGCCAAGCGATTCGTTGTGTTCCGGCATGATGTCTAGTGAAGCCGTACGGAGGACGGGTCTGAGCAGTTGTGTTGCGACGTGTGCCGGGTACGGTGCGCTAAATGTTGTTGTGTCGGGAGTTTGGTCGTGAAGAGTCTCCAGATCAATCTCCCTTTGACGCTGCATCTTTGGTCGTGTTGGTCTTGGGTATAACATTGCATCATCTCGCTCAACTGCCGTCATCTTTTCTATTCCTAAGTTTATTTAAGTGAATAGGCTTAATAAACTACTGCGCTTTACCATCAACGATTGCATCACTGCTTACCATCAGGCGGGATTGCAGTCAAGTACTAGTTAATAATTATTAAGAAAAAAATCATAAAAGTCACACGTCCACTCAAGACCCTAATAAACATTCCATTTCCATACAAACCCTGTTGTCACAACACTCAAAACAGAACACTAACGTGAGAATAGCAGTTATACAAGAAAACTTCGTAATATTATTTACTGGCGTAAATTTGTGTGAAAACTTTGCACCTACCCGGAATTTGGGGACACATATGCCTTGTACACACTAGGACACGATTTTGTGGTACTATTTTATTCAGGGAATGTAGATTATTTGGCAAATAACACATCGATACTTGCGTGTCCCATTTCTAACCGTTCGATCTCCATCGCACACAGAATCTATGAAAAGCTGCACTCTAACTCTCCGCTATGTCGGTGATTCTGGTCCTCTGTCAGATCACGTCATTTCTGATGTGGTCCTTCAGAGAACAACCGCCCAACATAGCTCGCTACATAGCTCGCTGAGCGGCTTTAAACTTGTGGACTAGGCTGACCGTTAGTGTCCACGTGTCGGCTCCGTAAGTCATGACGGGTAGGACGCACTGGTTGAAGATTTTAGTCTTCAAACATTGGGGTATTGGCGACGAAAACACCCGACGAAGTTTACCAAATGCTGTCCATCACAGCTGGATCCTTCTATTTGTCTCCTTCTCGAAGTTCTTACAATATAATACCACCTGAAAAACTACAGACCCATATCCCTCCTGAGCCATGTATATAAGCCGTTTTCTAGGGTCATCATGACTCATCTCGCTTGCAGGTTCGACGACTTCCAGCCTCCCGTACAAGCAGGCTTCCGAAAAGGCTTTAGCATCATAGATCACATACATACGCTGCGGCTATTTATACAGAATTCCGAGGAGTATAACAAACCACTATGCTTGGCAATTGTGGACTATGAGAAGGCCTTCGATTCAATCGAGACTTGGGCGGTGCCAAATTGACCATCGATACATTGAGGTGATAAAGTGGTTGTACGAAAACGGCACCATGTCAGTCCGTCTCCAGGATCAGGACTTGAAACCGATCCAACTGCAGCGTGGAGTGAGACAAGATGTCATATCTCCTAAATTGTTCACTTCTGCGTTGGAAGATGTCTTCAAACTCCTGAGCTGGAAAGGACTTGGCATTAATAGCAACGGCAAGTACCTATAATCTCCGTCTTTCTGATGATATTGTGGTAACGGCGGAGACTCTGGAAGACTTGAGCAAAATGCTCAATGACCTCAGCAGAGCTTCCCAACAAGTGGGTCTAAGAATGAACATGGATAAGACGAAGATCATGTCGAACTCTCATGTTGCATCCACTCCAATTCTAGTTGGTTGCTCTGCACTCAAAGTTGTTGATATATACCTGGGACAAACAGTCCAACTAGGTAGGTCCAACTTCGAGAAAGAGGTGTCTCGTCGAATCACACAAACAGAGTCACACAAAGAGCAATGGAAAGAGCTATGCTTTGAGTTTCTCTGCGTGATCGAATCAGAAATAAGGAGATCCACAGAAAAACCAAAGTCACCGACATAGCTCTTCGAGTCGCTAAAATGAAGTGGCAGTGGGCAGGGCACATTGCTCGTAGAAGAGAGTAAGGTTCTGGAGTGGCGGCCACGTACCGGAAGACGCAGCGTAGGGAGGCCCCCAACAAGGTGGACCGATGACCTGGTGAAGGTCGCGGGAAGCCGATGGATACGGGCAGCACAAGACCGGTCATCGTGGAAAGCCTTGGACATCTATAGGCTGAAGAAGGAGAAGAAGAAGAAAGTGCTGTGTGGTCAAATCTGTGAACACGGACTTGCGAGTCACGCCCGTTATCAATGGACGAGCCCTCTATCTACTTCAGACCGACAAGCAGAACTTGACTATGCTCTTTCTTCTTCTTCCAGTGCCTCTTCAATCCTAAAAGTTGGCGGTCAGCTTCTTGTATTCGGTCTTGTCAACTGCGGGTCGGAACAGTTTTTCGATGGAAGTAATCCCGATCCACTCCCTCATGTTTCACAGCCACGATTTTCTCTTTCGTGCAGCGCGCCTCTTTCCTTTTACCTTACCTATTATAATCAGTTGGAGTAACGTATATCTATTGTGTCGGAGCACGTGGCCGAGATAATCTATTTTGCGTTTGTTTATGGAGGCCAACTTTCGAGGCATTTAAACGCCTCAGCGCGTTTAAATGCCTCATTTCTGACCTTAACAGTCCAGCATACGCCGGCCATTTTAAAAGCCTGTAAGCGTCGTGTAGTGTTCTCTTTCTGAGTCGAACGGATACGTCAAAATTTCGCCTTTCTTTCAAGAAAAGCCTATAACTTTTGTTTTATTGTATGAACTACCCTTTACGGCAAGTGTTTTCGTAAAGTTGTGTGTAGTTGTCAATTTGTTATGGGTTATAGTGTTTTCAATAGAGAGAGCGTTTCTATTGCACGCATTCTGTTTTTGTTCACAAGTCCCACAAACTTTTCGATAGTTGAGGAGGAGTTTTGAAAGGAGGCTGGCGCTTTATTCTGAAGACGTAATCATTATCTTTCACTTAGAAGTAGAAGTGTAAGTGAAAGATAATGATGCTTCTCAAATGTGAGTCTACGGGTTCGATTCCAGCTCAGGCAAGTACCAATGTAACAGCAGTGGACTTTTCTAAGTTATATGTACTTTTTAATAATATCTTGGACACTATTGACTGAATACAAGGTGAAGGAAAACATCTTGAGGAAACCTGGACTTTAAGTTAGAAATCGCCAACCCGCACTGAACAAGCGTGGTGATTACGGTCAATCCTTCTCTGTATTAGAGGAGATCTGCGTCGAGCAGTGGCAAAAAGGTTCTTCTTTTTTCTTTATTTTATTGCTTCGCACGATTTGTGCATTTAGCCAATGTCACGTTATGAATTGTACAAATCGAAAAAGACGGCCGCGTGACCCGTCTTACGATGGAGGTTTGAGATAAAGTCATGATGTGGCCACTTTGCTGCGATATTTCACTGTTCTTTATGAATTATTTACTGAATGCACTTTTTACTGCATAAATCACGTACTTTTATTTATTAAACAACATTATAAATAATTTTAAAAGTCCAATGAAAAATGAGCGTGACACTCAGCTTGGCTTTCCCGCCAAAACTCCAAATAACCTTTAACATCACTTCTAAATTCAAACAAAATTCGTATGTTGTTTTATTTTTAAAACAAATGAATTCGAATTTCAATTTGTTAGCGATACCTTGACATCACACTTATTTCTTACATAGGTATTTAGATAAAACGTGACGTCATCGAAAATTTTATACTAAGTAACATGAGTAAGTAAGAAAAGAATGCGTCCAATCTTAAAACTTAATCTACTTTTAGCATTATTTTAAGTCACTATATTTAGAACTGTTTGTACAATAGCTTCGAACTTAAAATACGTTTTTAAAACTTAATATCAACATACTTTTAGATGACTAATTGTTGATGGAAAGTGGTGTGCTACAATGGTGATCCCACACTTGGAGCGAAGCGAAAGATTTAAACCGAAACGACAGAACAAGATGACAACTTCATTTTTACTTTTACATAGACATAAACTTTAGCTAATAATATACAACATAATTTATTGTTTATGCGTAACCTGAAACACATGTCCAGTATTTTTAAGTAAATAATCTATGTACATAATTTCAAAAAGACATCATGAAAAACCGCTGAGTTATGAGCTTGTTATCCTACTTGGAAGTCCCAGCAAAAATATGGCCCACGCTCTGCTCAGGCGGACGACCGGTGCGTTGATCTCAGGCGTTAGCTGTTGCGCGGGCGTGCTTAGTACTATAATGATCTAATGTTAGGTGCGTGCGCGCGCTTGATATCCACACTGCGACGATTTCTAAATGTATTTGATTTGAATGAATCGATTTAGTTCCTTATTCTAAACTAGATTCAGGTTTCGTATAAACAAAAAATAACATTATATTTATGTATATCATATCATGATAAAATCAAAAATAAGATTTTTTTATTGTTACAATTCTATGAAAGTTTTCGATGTCGGAAAACGAGTTATGAAACTTGCTAACTAGATGGAGTAAAGCAATAACCGAGTATGGCTACCAAATAATGAGAGACAAGGCCAAACCCTCTCATCGAGAGACTGTCTGAGTCCCAACAGTGGGAGAATATATATAAGCTGATTATCTATGTAGGTAAGTACTTTTAGAATTCAGATATATTTCTGGCCCCTATTCAGGAAACGGTTTAAAAATATACATATTTCTAGCTCATATCTACCAGATTAAGCAGTAATTAATTGAGTGCTAGACACAGCGGATGAGGCTTGGCACTGGAACGATGTTGGCACCCCTACCACGAGGAGAGGATAGCGTTAGTTTTAATTAACTTTAACGGTTTTTTATTGCCAGGATTGTGGAGTAAATTACGTAACTTTGAGTTGTAATTTTATCTCGGTGACGGTATAAAAATCGCTTATTTTAAACAATGTTTATTAAAATAATATTCAAATTTGATTTATGTATCAAGCTGACGTTATTTTATTAAAAATAGTAGCTTTCTGCACGCGGCTTCGCCCGCGTGGATTTGGTGATATCGCGCTTTTTAGATTCCTCATTTTCGGGGATTAATTAGACCGCTTATGCAAAAAATATCTAACCCATAAACTCGGCATTTTTTATATTTTGTGACTTATGGACTCCAAGGACTCCAAATAAGGTATATTTTGACATATCAAAGACTCAGAACCCTGTGTTAAATATTTTAAAAAATCTTTATGATCCAACTCACAGCTGTTACGGGAAACATCATTCTTTATAATGCACTAGCTGCGCTGCGCGGTTTCACTCGCGTAGGTATCGTCTTTTTATATGCTCCTCTTCTATTGGTCACAGCGTGATGTTATATAGCCTAAATAAATTTAATAAAAAGTTTGATGATTTAAGAATCTGCCTAATCATCTCAACGGTCTATTGATGCTAGCACAATTGCTCACTATAAGATCTGTGTGATAATAAGGACGTATTCAAGGTATGAAAATAAATAAAATAATTAGTCCGTATTATAGGTAATAAAAAAAAATAAGACTCCTATTTTTTATTTTCGTATGTTGCCTACCCAGGAAAGACACGGTCAGCAAAATGATTCCCAAATCAATTTACAGACATCGACGACGCAGTCATTATCCGCAGGCTGCACAGATTGTCTTTATGAGAATGTTAATGATGAAAATAATTATATACCATGTAATTAATACTAAGTTTTCACTTCTGCCAGCCCGGGAGTGCAACCCGTTGTTTTTTTTTTTTTTATTAATAATTATAAACTAGCGCTTGACCGCAATCCTGCCTGATGGTAAGCAGTGATGAGATCGTTGATAGTAAAGCGCGCTCGCTAGTTTATTAAGAGCCTATTCAGTCAGAAAAACTGAGCAAATAGGAAGGAAGACGGCAGTTGAGCGAGACGATGCAATGTTAAACCCAACAACAGGACCAACGATGTTGCGCCAGAGGGAGATTGATCTGGAGACCCTCCACGACCAAACTCCCGACACAACAACATTTGACCCACCGTACCTGGCGCACATCGCAACACAACTGCTCAGACCCGTCCTCCGTACGGCTTCGCCAGACATCATGCCGGAACACGACGAATTGCTTGGCGCCAAGACTTTATCTGGTCTGTGGTAACTTCTGCCGGCAGCCGATGTTATAGCCTATCACATTTTTTTTTAAATATGAAAGCACACACAAATCAAACACCATCCTCCTTATTATAAAATAAAATGTAACTTAAGTTCCAGGCTTAAACTTTGATTCAATATTTGTATTTCGAACTTTATTGAGGTTAAGTGAAAGTTCTTAATACAAAAGTGACAAGTTAGTACCTAACGATGATGTCATTTTTAAATAAAGAACTGCATTTCTAGAATAGTCATTTGCATAATTTAGTAGCCGTTTAAGTGGTTTAAACTTGATCTATATAAAATCCGTATCTTATGATAAGGGGGTTCGATATCATAAAATCTAAATAGGTATATTTAGATTTTCGTACCTCAAAAGAAATATACGGAATCCTTAGTCGCATCGCTCGCGAAACAGACGGCCGATTGCGCCAAAAGGTTTGTGAAGGCAGCAGGAATCCGTTGGATACGAGAAGCACAGAACCGATCGAAGTGACTTGGCTTAAAAGAGGCCTACGTTTAGCAGTGGAAGTTTTTTGGCTGAAATAATGATGATGTTATTTAGTCCATCTGGACTAAATTATCAACTTAAATTATGTAGCGATGCTAGCTAGTTACATAATATGTAGATTGATTTATGATGAATATTCTATCTTAAGTTGAGCACTTTTTTTAGATAGGGAAAAGCATTAAACTCGCGTGAGCGTGACCTATCCGACACCGTGATCGTTTTTTGTATTTTTTGTGTATTCTGTGTCTTCTTTAATTTCTTTTTTCTCTTCATAGTGCGCGGTCCGATACGTTTTTGACATCGCATCGCTCCATCACTGGACAGTCCCCCTATAAAATGAGTCATATAAAAGCTTCTACGTTTCCCAAAATACGTGTAAGTAACTGATAAGTCTTAATGTAGTAAAATGTACAGACGCCTGCACATCAAGCCACCAAAACCTGACTTTCTATCAATATCGTTACATTGGGCATTGTAATAAAATAACACACAGATTTACCATATATGCCTGAACTAACTAATAAAAGACAAAAAAATCTAGTCTGTTTTTTTTTAAATAATTATAAACTAGCGCTTGACCGCAATCCCGCCTGATGGTAAGCAGCGATGCGATCGTTGATGGTTAAGCGCGCTAGTTTATTAAGAACCTATTCACTCAGATAGAGCGAATAGGAAGGAAGACGGCAGTTGAGCGAGGTGATGCAATGTTAAACCCAACAACACGACCAACGATGCTGCGCCAAAGGGAGATTGATCTGAAGACCCTCCACGACCAAACTCCCAACACAACAACATTTGGCCCATCGTACCTGGCGCACATCGCAACACAACTGCTCAGACCCGTCCTCCGTACGGCTTCACCAGACATCATGCCAGAATACGACAAATCGCTTGGCGGCAAGGCTTTGTCTGGTGGGTGGTAACTTCTGCCGGTGTTATGTCTGTCCTTAAAAGCAAACAAATCATGCTTTTGTATCAAATTTTTACTTGTTCATCGGTCCTTTCCACTCATCATCATCTCAGAGTTAATCCCAGTCGCATCCGAACCTTTTTCAACTTTGGAGTCTGGGATCCGCTTTATCAGTCCTCTCCTCTATAATAGAATAAATGTGAAAGCAAACTTCTATTCCTTAAATTACACATACTGTGAAAAAATTCTGAGGGATACTCTAGTGGAGGCATGAGGAACAGGGAGTAAAGCTCACTCATCCTCCATAGAAAAGGGAGGATCCTCCAACCAGACGGGTGTTATGTCTGGCGGGCACTTGCCCGATGGTTGAAATTGGCAAGTTGTATGTATGCTAATTGCACGGTAAACTCTGATTGCGAGATGTAGAATTCGTGTGACGTCAGTATGACGCGTCGTTCATTTTGTGGCGTTTGTAGGTACCGCTACACTCTTGAGAAAATGTCCTACAAAGATACAGAGAATTTACTAATTGTGCTGAAGTGACCGTATTTAATACCTGATAATTATAATTTGTTTGTTAATATTGTTTATTTATTAATTTACTTTAGATTGTTATTAAAGCTCCTGTCGCTTGAAACAAAGGATTTCCTAGTTCAGGCACGTAAGACTTAAGTTTATGAATTACATTTAAAGCTAACTGTATTAATTTGTTATTTGAGGAATTTGCAATAAATATTACTATTTCATCAACAACCTTTTTATCGTCCCACTGCTGTGCACAGGTCTCCTCTCATACAGAGAAGGATTGAGCGTAATCACCACGCTTGCTCAAAGCGGGTTGGCGATTTCAGACTTATAAAGTCCAGGTTTCCTCAAGATGTTTTTCTTCACCTTCAATCATTGGTGTCCAAGATATACTTAGAAAGTACATAAATAACTTTAGAAAAGTTACATTGATACTTGCCTGACCTGGAATCGATCCCGCGCACTCATACTTGAGAGGCTTGTGTTTTAACCACTAGGCCACCACGATTTAAAAAAAAAAAACATACAAAACATTTAAAAATATATATATTTTTTTTTTTAATATTTAAGATATTTACTATTATATTATTATTATTATTGCTATTGATTCGTTTTCTACTTTATTGCTAAGGGATTACCGTTCAAGGTTGATCTGCTGGCGTCTGTAAACATTAAACCTATAAACTTTTTAAAATTATAAATTACAACGTGGAATTGGTTTTGGGAAAAAGTATTGTCTGTTCATCGTAAAGTGTTGTACTACCAAGTGAATGTAAAATTTTATCGGAATTTATTGAAACGTGGTCATATTCATTTCGTTCATTAAGTATTGATTCATTTTTATTATAAATTAATGATTGAGTATGGTACTGCAATCGAATTTCGAATGAATGACTTATTAAAGATATTTTTGTGTGTAACGGTTCATTATTTTTGTGTGTAATGTTCATGATTATAAATTTATTGCTTTATTATTATCTGGACGTCAGCAAGTGAATTGAAATCAAATATTATATTGAATATAAGCATACCATTACAATGAATTTATCAGGTTTTGTTGATCGTAGGATCGAACTTGCACCCTAATTGCTTAAGACGAGTACACTATTACTTTACATTGGAATTATTCTGAAGCACATTTTGAAGCATATTTTGTCGTCCTCCGTGGCGCAGCGGTCAACACGCCTGCCTGCGACGTGGAGGCCCCGGGTTCGATCCCCGGCCAGGTCATGATGGAAAACGATCTTTTCCTGATCGGCCTGGGTTTTGGATGTTTATCTATATATTTATCTATTATAAATATAGTATCGTTGAGTTAGTATCCCATAACACTTGTTTCGATCTTACTTTGGGGCTAGCTCAATCTGTGTAAAAAAAAAAAAAAGAAAAGAAAAGAAAATATTGCTAATCCATTGCTCCATATGTTTGAAAAACGTATTTAGTTAACAACGTAAATAACGCAATGGATGTCGTTGAACTGTCAAAATTTAACTGATTACTACTGAAAGTGTGTTACTGAATTACCCTACCGGTGAGACGGTAGTACTTCAGTCCTCCTCCTCAAGTCGTTCTTCTTATTACGTCGTGATGTTCCTGTGGAATTATTTTCTGCTTTATAGTAGCTAACCATCTGCTACGATCCCTGGCCGCGAGTATAGCATGCAGGCTGGTGTCCAGAGATGAACGGATTACAGTCCACCTTATTGGATTACTTTTTAAAAAAAAATAATTATAAACTAGCGCTTGACCGCAATCCCGCCTGATGGTAAGCAGTGATGCGATCGTTGATGGTAAAGCGCCCTAGTTTATTAACAGCCTATTCACTCAGAAAAACTGAGCGAATAGGAAGGAAGACGGCAGTTGAGCGAGGTGATGCAATGTTAAACCCAACAACTCGACCAACGATGCTGCGCCAAAGGGAGATTGATCTGAAGACCCTCCACGGCCAAATTCCCAACACAACAACAATTAGGGCCATCGTACCCGGCACTCATCTCAACACAACTGCTCAGACCCGTCCTCCGTACGGCTTCACCAGACATCATGCCGGAACACGACAAATCGCTTGGCGGCAAGGCTTTGTCTGGTGGGTGGTAACTTCTGCCGGCGGCCGACACTCGCGCGCGCCTCCACCTTGAGGTCTATCGATTAGCGGGCGGGAACTTCCCCATGTCCCTCGCCCCTGGACCCATAGATTATCCTGCCTGCTCCAACTCATAAAGAGGAGGCTAGAAGTTTTCTTTGTTGTTTTTGTGAACACAAAAGCGATTTCTAAGCGGACAGATCCTCCTGGTTTCACTGCTGGGCACAGGTCTCCTCTCATACAGGGAAGGATTGAGCGTAATCACGACGTTTGCTCACTGCGGGTTGGCGACTTAAAGTCCAGGTTTCCTCAAGATGTTTTCCTTGACCTTCAGTTATTGGTGTCCAAGATATACTTAGAAAGTACATATAACTTTAGAAAAGTTGCATTAGTACTTGCCTGACCTGGAATACCTAGTGCTACCCACCTAGTGCTGCCTACCTAGTGCTTGACCGTAATCCCTCCTGATGGTAAGCAATGATGCAATCATTGATGGTAACGCGCGTTAGTTTTTTAAAAGCCTATTCACTCAAGAAAACTGAGTGAATAGGAAAGAAGACGTGATGCAATGTTAAGCCCAAAAACACGACCAATAGATCTGAAAATCCTCCACGACCAAACACCCAACACAACAACATTTGGCGCATCGTACCCGGTGCACATTCCAACACAACTGCTTAGACCCGTCCTCCGTACGGCTTCATCAGACATCATGCCGGAACACGAGGAATCGCTTGGCGGTAAGATTTTGTTTGTTTGTTTGACAGGTTAAACAATATGTTATTCTATGTATAGCGGTCTCCATAAACGTCAAATGCGAACAACTCGTCATACTGACGTCACACAGATTCTGCATCTTTTTTTTTTGTTGGTATGGGAAATCATCAAATGACTTTTCCCGCTCTGGGCGGAGCGGAAGGGTCTGTCAGACTTTTACTGACTAAAACCCACCCGTGTTTCTTCACTTGCCTGTGCGACGGCCAGGGCCGCGGTTTCTTGTTTAACCAACCCGCAACCCTGACGCAGAAGGCATCGGTCTTCGTGGACCCCGTCACGATGTGCTGACATCTCTTTGAGGCGCGCGTGAAACACGACGCGCCATCGACTCGGGCCTGGTCCTTACCGGGCGGCGAGCCGCCCACTGCTCACCGCCCGCAGGCCCGCGCCTACGGTGGCTGGGAGTTAGGTGTCGTCTCCCGACCAGGGCGTCTACTACGGCGGCTAGTGATGTGAGGGCGCTGGAATTCCCGTTGCCTCACGCCATCCGCCTCCTCCTTTGCCAGCATCACTGCTTCGCAGAAGGAGGTGACGGCCTGTCATGCACTCTCGCTCCGGACCATGGCCTGGACCAGGGTCGGACGCGAGAGATCGCCGCCGTTCGCCGCTACGAGGACACGGCGGTGCTCTACCCAAGCCGGGCAGACCTCCACCGTATGCTCCACCGTGTCCTCAGGGCGATCCACACAATGGTGACACCCTGGCGTTTCCTCCCGCCTAATACGGAACAGGAACCTCCCGAAACAATCGTGTCCGGTGAGGACCTGCGTCAGGCAGAAGGTGAGAGCGCCATGGCGCCTCTCTAGCCACTCCTCAAAGAGGGGACTTAGCGCCGCTATTGTGGCGTGCCCATGATTATAAGCAGAGTTTATCGCGGCAGCATAGATACAATTTTCCAACATCAACCGTGGGGCAAGTGCCCGCCAGACTCAACACCCGTCTGGTCGGAGAATCCTTCCTTTTACTATGAAGAATAAGTTAACTTTACATCCTGTTCTTGGTACCTCTCTTGGTAAATGTGTTTTCTATTGACCGAATCAAGAAATTCCGTAACGAAAATAAAACCTAACACACACTGTGCCAAAGCCGTGCATCGTCGTTCGTCATCGTCGTCGCCGTCGTTCGTGTTTGTGTGCGTGCGACTAGATGTATGCGTGTAGACTAGCTGCTAATTGCTCATAACTGAATCTATCTCTTTTAGACATGATGCTAGATGAGACAGCGTGCTTTTTGGCCACGTCCATGAGTGAGATCGAGCCCATGTAAATAATTATAATTGCTATGATAGTTGATAAAAAAATGCTATGCAATAGCTTTACTGCGGCAGTCCCCAAGTGCCACACGTATTTTTTACATCAGGAATTTCTTAACAGCTCGCAGTTTGAGTATTTTTAGTGTGTGCTTCGGAAAGTACTTTAAGACCGTAATCTCTGCTGAAACTACGGTATTCGTGCATTGCGTTCATTATTTTCCATGAACAGTAACATATTGACATTACGCATGATCAATGAAATGACGATGACAGCGTTTTATTATTAACACGTCATAATAATACGAAGTCGTTTTTGCTTTCAAATGATTAATGAACGTAATTAGTGAGTCAGTAATGATGGCTATAATGTCACAAATAACTGACAAAATGTTTTGTTTAAAAAAAATAATAAAGGTCAACGCACACTTAATCGCCGTCAAAAATAAACAGCCACGAATTAGTTACACTTTACGCTTATGCGCTGAGATCGTGAACTTCTAATAAAGTGTTGCCGTCTCTTTCTAATATTTAGAAGCGTATAAGGTTATCTCTTTCGCCCGGCACGCTTAGTCATGTAGTATACGGAATACGTTCGGTTAAAAATATTCCTAATTGCTTTTGTTTTGAGACATTCTGATCATATCAATTTTAGACTCGATTGAACATGGCTACTAAAAATATCTTCATTTACGTCAGGTGCTGACCAGTTTAACAGGTTTAAAGTAATATTTATCATTTGTATTTTTAATGAAATAGAAAGAAAAATACGCATGAAAATTAACTTTAGTTTAATATATGAGCAAGGAAGAAGAATCTCCAGCAGTGTACAGGTGAGAAGTGACCTCATCAGCGCGCAATGGGCTGTCATGTCCCTCGACTTTAACACGTAGAATGCTGTGGGGGCTACTACGCAGTCTGAGAAGTATAGCAACGAGACAGTTTTCTTACTTCATACAGCATTGAAGCAGTCAAAAAAGAAATTATTGTATATCTGTAAATTGGTCTGTACAAACACATTTAGACGTCAATTATATTCACAAGCTGCATTATTAACAATATTTTTTTATTATTTTACACAGTATTATGTGACAGGGCGCTGAGATTGCCGCTCACTCACACGCTCTGCCTCCTCCTTTGTCAGCATCACTACTTCGCAGAAGGAGGTGATGGTCTACCATGCATTCGCGCTCCAGACTATGGCTTCTGACCAGGAACGGACGCGAGAGATCGCCACCGATTGCCACCACGAGGACACGGCGGTGTTGCCGGCAGACCTCCACCATGTCCTCAGGGCAATCCCCACAGTGATCTCACCCGTTCCTCCTGCCTTATCTAGAACAGGAACCTCCAGAAACAATACGTTCCAGCTTTGAAAACTCTATAATCAGACGGAACTATCTGAAATTCTGGCTTATACTGTACACTCTAATTACCAACATGCGAACTGAGTAATCTAAACCATACTATAAGCTGGGAATTATAATTCCGTCTACCAAACTTTACTTTTTGCTTTTTCTTTTATCTACATTTTTGTATACAACACGCTCCGCTTAGCACGCGGTTGACAATAGTCTATTGTAAGTTTTGATCAGTCAAAGGACGACACCAAAGTCTTTACTCTAGGGTTCTGTAGAAAACTGTTTTATTTGACATAATAGGCGCATTAACGGTTTTTGGTACCGATTAGTACCTAATTTCAGTTTGGTTTTATTTCTTTTCAAATAATAATGTTCATTTCTTCTCTTTCTTCATCTTCCGCATATAGAGGTCTACTATTGGGCAAAGGCCTCCCCCAAGGCTTTCATTGCATTAGGGGGGTTTGCCATAATCCCCCACGCTCGGCAGGCGGGTTGGCGAACGCAGTAATTTGGTATTCCACATAAAAAAAGCGCTGTTACCCGCTTCCCTGGTGAGACTTTCCTGAGTCGCCTGTTACGACACCCACGGGAGGATATGATAAAATCAAATCAAATCAAATCGTTTATTGCAATCCATAATGTACAGTTACAGGTGGTAAATATTTTATTATAATATTAGAAACAATTATGGACCCTGTTGGGCACAGCAAGTTTTAAATAAGTAGAGAGAGGAAGAACGCTTCATGTTTCCATTTATTTATTTATTTAGTTTTATGTAATTCCTATTCATTTATTTTTATTATTTGTATTGTTATTGAGTATTTATTCTCTTGCTATCTCTTTATATTATACATATTATATTAATTATAAAATATTCGTTTATTAACAATTTCTTTAATTATATTGAAATTATTTTTATTTGGTACTCGATTAAAATTTGTTCACTATTATAAATGTATTATATATAATTAAGTTTATTATTGTATTAATTTTTTTTTCCTTTAACATATGGTATGATATGGGATGGGTACCCTCGGTACCACACGGGAGTAATATTTCCTTAATAGAAATCATCATTGTCAAAACTTATACGAAGTGATGCAATGTCTTTTTCTTTTTCTTACACACTTCTCAATTAATCATCATACTTTATTTTAAAATTTTATATGGCAATTTAATTTTGATTGTCAAAATGTCCCACTATCATGGCGGCTCAAGTATCAAACATTTTTTTTTCGCAAATCCAACTTTTGTCCGAAGAGATAGGTGGTAGGCCACAACACCGGCCGCCGGCAGAAGTTACCACCCACCAGACAAAGCCTTGCCGCCAAGCGATTTGTCGTGTTCCGGCATGATGTCTGATGAAGCCGTACGGAGGACGGGTCTGAGCAGTTGTGTTGCGATGTGTGCCGGGTACGATGCGCCAAATGTTGTTGTGTTGGGAGTTTGGTTGTGAAGGGTCTTCAGATCAATCTCCCTTTGGCGCAGCATCGTTGGTCGTGTTGTTGGGTTTAACATTGCATCACCTCGCTCAACTGCCGTCTTCCTTCCTATTCGCTCAATCTGAATGAATAGGTTCTTAATAAACTAGCGCGCTTTACGATCAACGATCGCATCACTGCTTACCATCAGGCGGGGTTGTGGTCAAGCGCTAGTTTATAGTTATTAAAAAAAAAAAGATATTAGTAACATTCAAAGAAGAATATTCATTTAGCCTTAAGGGACGCCTTTTTCCAGCAGTGGGTCTCTATAAGCTGAATAGAAGAAGGGGAAGATTCATTTAAAATTCTTTTTACTGTCGACTAGCCTATTATTGTCTGGTCCAACACACGTTACATCTCCTTGATAATATTTGCAGATTATGCTTGATTGATGCGAAGAAAAACTTTCAAACAACAAATAGCACAAAAATTTAATATAGTAGAGCATTGCTGGAAGTATCAGGCTGTGGAAATATTTAATGCGTTGCCTTCTGAGCTAAAGATCTTGATTTATAACACTCACTTGTTTAAAATAAATTTAAAAGCCTTTTTAATAGAAAAATGTTTGTACAATGTATCGGAACTATTGTCACAAAATAATAAATAATATAATTTTAATTCTTGATTAATGGCCTTTGTGAGAGAGACGCCACAATTTTGCCAAATAAATAATATATATATTTTTTTTTTTTTGTATTTTTGACATAAAATTGTTTGACATTATATTGTAAATTGTTTTGACATTCATTTGAAAACTATTTGACATTATATTTTAGACATTATTACATAGGATATTTATAACTTTTGACATTCAATTAGTAACTGTTTTTGAATTGTATAATTGTGTTTGATTTTGGTTTGCACGTGGACATTATACTTGAAACTGTTTGGCACTATATATAAATTTCGCTTATAATGTATGTAAATGAATAATTCTTAGTTCTTTATATTGTGTGTAGTCGTGTGTAGGTCGCATATGTAGATATTCAATACAATGTAAATTGTTTTATGAATGAAAATAAATGAAATGAAAAAATTCACTATGTGCAGTCATTAGTAGATTAATAAAAATAATATCTGAGTTTTTCTGTTAATAGAAACCATAGTGTCATTAAAATCAGACAAAGGCAATTCCATGATTTTTTTAAATGTGAAAAACCAGTGCTTGACTGCGATCCCGCCTGATGGTAAGCAGTGATGCATCTGTGATTAACGATTGCATCACTACCTCGAGGATAGAGTGAATAGGGTCATAATAAACTTTATTTTTGAAAACACAGTAAATTGTAATCAGACGGGTAGATTTTGGATGTTTTCAGTATTGCTAATATAAAAATTCAAAAAAGCTTCAGTTAAAATAGGCAGTCTCCCCTACCACCCACAATATTGTGTGATCACTAAACAGTGATGGTTTTCAGGTGATAACTAACTAATTAAAAGTCCTTAATTGGTTTACTAATTAAGTCGCAATTAATAAAGACCAATTTTATGAGGTTAAAATGAACGAAAATCAATTTTACTTTTAGTACTATTAATTATTATGAAGTTTGATATTGTCTCTATAGTACCACGATCACTACTTTGACAATATATATTTTTGCCAGAAAAAATGACGCGCAACCTAATCAGAACATGATTCTGATACTCCTGGCTTTAAAAATATGATGTTCTAACTAAAAAAATGGCAATTTCATTCTGACCATGTAGGTATTTGTACTTGTGTATCATCATCAACCCTTTTACCGTCCCATTGTTGGGCACAGGTCTCCTCTCATACAGAAAAGGATTGAGTGTAATCACCACGCTTGCTCAATGCAGGTTGGCGATTTTAGACCTAAAGTCCAGGTTTCCTGAAGATATTTTCCTTCACCTTTTAATCAGTCATTGGTGTTCAAGATATACTTAGAAAGTATATATAACTTGAAAAGTTGCATTGGTCTGCCTACCTGACATAGCCTGACCTGACATCGAATCCGCACACTCATACTTAAGAAGCTGGTGTTTTAACCACTAGGCCACCACGACTGTACTGTGTGTACTTGTCTCTGTAACTATGTAACAGTAGATGGTTTATGTTAAAACAGAAGAGGAACAGGGAGTAAAGTTCACTCATCCTCTTTAGAAAAGGGAGGTTCCTCCGACCAGACGGGTGCTATGTCTGGCAAGCACTTGCAGAACGGTTGATGTTGGGAAATAGTATGTATGCTAGTTGAACGGTAAACTCTGATTGCGAGATGTAGAATTCGTGTGACGTCAGTATAACGCGTTGTTTTTTAGTGGAGTTTGTAGGTATCGCTAAAATGTTTAAAGAAAAGAAATTTCTTAACTTGGGACTTTTCATTTACTGGATTGTATCCCGTTGTTCTGTCCACCCTGAATTTAATTAACAAATAACTTAGATTCCAATGTTAGTAACTTTTTTTTAAACGTGTGTGTTTACAAACATTTAAACTCACTTACACATGCAAACAGACTCGGGACTTATAGGCCACACAAATACTCGTATTTGTTCTGTGCGGGATTCTAACCTATGACACGCAGTGAAGCAGTCGATCGCTTAACCACTGCGCCAAACGTGCCATCCATACAAAATTCTTAACAAGTATGATAGTAAATTTTATTATTCCCAATTATTTTTAACAAACTACCCGACGTAATAAAAAACGTGGCATTTTCATTATTCAAAAAGAAATTGTCAATTTTACTAATAGACAAATGTTATTAATCAATTAGCGAGTTTCTGTCAGATGAGAATTTAGTTTGATAATGTGAGATCTCTGTATTACTGACTTGTAGATCTGAACTGTACCTATTGACCATAAACCGGACATATTTTTTGACTCGATGTAATGAATTGTGTTGTTTAATTTCATTTGACATGTAATTTATATTTATTTGATTTGACAGTGTGAATGACATGGTCTATTGTTATTGTAACACAGTTTATACTAGCACGGACGGAGACGGTCACTCTGTTTCAAAATGCATAAGCATTGGACTGAATTGTTTTCTTTCTTTTTTTATGTCAGATTGAGATGGAAAAACTGTATTTGGTTTTTGAAATAAAGATTATTATTATTATTATTGGATATTCATTAATTTTTGCTTTTGTTTGCATGCCTTAGTTAAGGTAGTCAGTATAAGGATCTTCTAAAAACTTAATATCTGTATTTTGTATCTACTTTCTACGCAAATAAAGAACTATTCTATTGTATTCTATTCTAAACTTAATCTACATATACGCAGTTAACATTATTTGTCTAGCCTTTTTTCAAAAAGTTTCGGTCAGCTCCCAATCTAACCGGGTTCAGCTGAATACCAGTATTTTCATGGCGCGACTGCCTATCTGACCTCCACAACCCAGTTACTGGGTAACACGATACCCCTTTTATTGTTCTGGATGGGAAACCATCGAATGACCTCTCCCACTCTGGGCAAAGCGGAAGGGGGTGTCAGACTTTTACTGACTATAACCCACCCGCGTTTCTTCACTTGCCTGTGCGCCAGGGCCACGGTTTCTTGTTTAATCAACCTGCAACCCAGGAAGCATCGGTCTTCGTGGACCACGTCACGATGTGCTGACATATCTTTGAGGCGCGCGTGAAATACAACGCGTCATCGACTCGGGCCTGGTCCTTACCGAATTGCGAGCTGCCCACTGCTCACCGCAATATGATACCCCATAGTGAGACAGCCTCCGTGGCGTAACGGTAGCGAAC
Organism: Sesamia inferens; assembly: GCA_037179545.1. Classification (NCBI taxonomy): domain Eukaryota; kingdom Metazoa; phylum Arthropoda; class Insecta; order Lepidoptera; family Noctuidae; genus Sesamia; species Sesamia inferens. The sequence continues at coordinate 10,635,827 of CM073949.1, forward strand.
GCGGCCGCTGCGCAAGGTGGCGCGTGTTCAATTCCCGCGCAGTGCAAATATTTGTATGCATGAATATGAATATTTGGGCACTGGTCTGGTCGTACCTCAGAAAGCACGTTAAGCCGTTGGTCCCGGTTGCCATACGAACATATAGTGCCAGTCATTACGGGCTGTTGGAGCCCTCAAAAGTCCAACAATTGGTCTAGCTGCAATGCTTCGATATCACCTTCTGGTTGTGGAGGTCAGATAGCAGTCGCTTCACGGAAAATATCGAAGCTTAGCCAAAATCAGCAGTTAGACTGATAGAGCGCACCATAGACTCCAAAGCTGAAAAAAGTTTAGGATGCGACTGGGATTAACGCTGAGAGGAAGAAGAAGCGCTGCTGGTCGCTTCCCTGGTGAGAGTTCCCTTAGTCGGCTCTTACGACATCCACGGGAGGATATGGGTTGGTACTATTCTAAGCCCGGTACCACGCCATCTAGATCACCACATGCAAACTACGCTTAACACTGACGTCATACAAAATCTTGCTTCACGCAGCACAGCTTTCCGCGCCATTAGCTTTATACTTGCAACGACATGGTTGATGGAGATTGTATATTACATATTCTCGTCAGGACGTACCGAGTGTACCGACCGCCTTCAGCTTTTGGGAGTTGAGATTTCCTCGAACCTAAACTTTGGGCGGTTCATTGAGTCCAAGGCCAAAGTGGCTGCCAAGAAACTTGGCGTTATCGCAAAGGTCCGGCGGTACTTCATACCAGGGCAGCTTCTAATGCTGTACAAAGCACAGGTCCGTTCGTGTGATTCGTCTGATTGGTGACCCTGACTTAACTCGAGACGGTCTCCAAAGCTTAGAGCACAGGCGTAGAGTAGCCAGCCTTTCGGTCTTCTATAGGATGTATTTTGGGGAGTGTGCGAAGGAATTGCATGATTTAATTCCCCCATCTCCGTTCCACCATCGGACAATCCGTCGTACGGCGAGTTTCCACCCTTACGTTGTTAACACCATTGCGATCCGGATGAAGCGTTTCGCCTCCTCCTTTATACCGCGTACTGCGAGGGACTGGAACAGTTTGCCTGCGGCGGTGTTTCCGTCGGACTACAATTTGAGTGTCTTCAAGGCTAGAGTGAATAGGCTCTTAATAAACTAGTGCGCTTTACCATCAACGACTGCGTCACTGCTTACCACCATACGGGATTGTGGTCAAGTGCTAGTTTATAATTTTATAAAAAAAAAAAAACGTAGTACCTATAGGTATTTAAATCGTCGGGTCACCAGAGACAGCACGGAGGAGCCCCTTTTATAAAGAGGTTGAGTGAACTCAACAAACAATTCCTAATACCCTCCTAAGTATGAGAATCCCTACAAAAAGTTCAGCACTGATGTGGAGTACGTGCAGCAGAGATTCACACACAAGCAGTCTAACAAGAATTTTTGAGATTTCTTTAAATATTGCAGTTATTTTGATTTTGATTTATACTGAAGGTATAAATAACATAATCAGCCTATATTATACCCACTGTTGGGATACAGGGCACTTCTCGATAAGAGGGAGTGGGCCGTAATCCACAACGCGGGCCCAGTACGAGTTGCTAGATGTCACATGTCTTCGAAGTTTCCTTCAACATTGTTAGAAACTTCTTTACGCACGCTTGACTTGGGGAGTAAGCTGGCGAACGCGTGACGTAAGCGTTACGAAAAGTGATCGGGCAAGGCGAACGGAAGTTAAGTGGGGGATATAAGCATAGAGGCGCCCGTGGCGCGAGCTTGGTACTGCAAGGTCTACAACGAGTTTTTTTTTTTTTTTTTCAATAAAAATAGAAGATCTATGCAAAAATATTATTTTAACAATGAAACCATGAAATAAATTTAAATATGTATAGAAAATTAATATATGTATATGTGTATACATGTATATATTGTACACACATATATATATAATATATATACATACAGATGGAGCGAAAAAAGTTTCACTTCAGTCGTGTGGTCATAAGCACACTCGTATTTTTTTCCCGCAGTTTCACCCGCGTAAGAAGCAGTAATATAAATAAAAAATGCCTAAAAAAAAAAAAAAATAAATCCAATTGGTTCAGCCGTTTTAAAGAAGTTTGAGGACATATACGATGTGATAAGAAAATTTTCTATAATAGAAAATTTTAATCTGACAAGGTTACCACAACCCAAAAGGAACCCTATTTTCACCTAAAATAAAACAAAACAGTGGCCGGATGCAACGGTTCTTGAACATGAACCGAACTTAATCAGAAATGTCAATGTCAAGTCGTAACTATCACCAATGCTTTATAAACAGTGAACGAAAATATCTTGAAGAAACCGAGCGGTATCTACAACCACCACATGCAAAACAACGCGTCGCGTCATACTGCCGTCACCCGAATTTTACATCTTGCAATCAGAGTTTACCATGCAATTAGCATACACACAGCTTCTTAACATCAACCGTTGGGTAAGTGCCCGCCAGACATAACACCCGCCTGGTTGGAGGATCCCCCCTTTTTAATGGAGAGTGAGTGAATTTAACTCTCTGTTCCTCATGCCACCACACATGTCCTGGAACTAAAAATTCTAATACATGTGACATAGCCCCGCACTGGGCCCGAATAATGTGTTATGGTTTGTTTCCTCTCGTGAGAGGAGACCGGTGTTCTCAGGAGTAAGAAGGCATATAGAAATAAGCTGATTATAATAACTTACTCGGTGGTAGGCCATAACATCGGCCGCCGGCAGAAGTTACCACCCAGCAGACAAAGCCTTGCCGCCAAGAGATTTATCATGTTCTGGCATGATGTCTGGTGAAGCCGTACAGAGGACGGGTCTGAGCAGTTGTGTTGCGATGTGTGCCGGGAACGATGCGCCTAATGTTGTTGTGTTGGGAGTTTGGTCGTGGAGGGTCTTCAGATTTCAGATCAATCTCCCTTTGGCGCAGCATCGTTGGTCGTGTTGTTGGGTTTAACATTGCATCACCTCGCTCAACTGCCGTCTTCCTTCCTATTCCCTCAGTTTTTCTGAGTGAATAGGCTCTTAATAAACTAGCGCGCTTTACCATAAACGATCGCATCACTGCGTACCATCAGGCGGGATTATGGTCAAGCGCTAGTTTATAATTATTAATAATAAAAAACTTATAGTTCCTTTTTAAGTAGTAAGGACAAAAAACCCTGGAGGAGGCGGAGCGCGTGAGGGAGCGGGAATCCCAGCCCTATCGCCTTAAGCCGACCCAGGAGACGCCCTGGTTGGGAGACAACCTCTAACTCCAGGCCACCGTAGATCCGGGCCTACAGGCGGCGAGCAGTGGGCAACTCGCCGCCGGAGTCGACGGCGCACTGCGTTTCACGCGCCACTCAACTCTTTGAGCACATCATGACGAGTTCCACGAATACCGATGCCTCTTGGGCCAGAGTTGAGGGTTGGTTAAAAAAGAAACCGTGGCCCTGGCGCACAGGCAAGAACAGATGGGTTATAGTAAGTAAAAGTCTGACACGCCCGTCCGCTCCGCCCAGAGCGAGAGGGTTATTTGATGGTTTCCCATTGAGAACAAAAAAAAAAAGGACAAAAAACCGTCACTCCACCGTTAAATAAGTTGGTCTCATGTCATAATCGCGCCTACATCAGCTGAAAATTCGCCTCAATTATTTTTTGACTCACTCTTATCAAGGGTATAATTGTCTCTTTGTCTTAAATATTTCTTGAGGAAGGGCTGCGTTGAGCAATAAACAGATTTAGGAAAGGATTTTGGGTAAAGGAGATTTTTAATGCTCCTTAAGCTTCTGGAGTGTCCAAAGTTGGTATTGTTGAGTGAATTTCTAGGTTCATACTGTCTGTAAAAAGAAATAAAATGTAGAGTCAACTTTTTGAGCGATTCAGGAAAAATCTCTGTAGCAGTACCTGCAAACGCCACAAAATGAACGACGCGTCAACTGATGTTGATGATTCAACTAGCATACATACAAATTGCCACTTTCAACCATTGGGCAAGTGCCCGCCAGACATAACCCTCCCTTTTCTATGGAGGATGAGTGAACTTTACTCCCTGTTCCTCATGTCTCCACATCTCAATACTAATTGGTCCTTAGACCTTTATTTCTGTGCTTCTAATTTAGTCAAGGTCATTCTCAATCTGACATGTATTAAAGACGGGCCGGCGAGGGAATTCTTGACACTCAGTGCGACAGTTCTAAACTCCACTCGGGATATATTAAACAGAAGTCAAAAAAAGGTTGTATTAAGGGTACACTTTTTAATAAAAGTACAATTTCTGAATTTTTTTTCTTTGTTGCGTTTAAAATTGATGATTTGTTGAAATGCGTTAAGGAGTACGTATTCAAGAGAACAAGAGTAACCGACCAAGCCCGAAGAATTGCAACACTTAAGTGATAGTGGGCCGGGCACATTGTCCGTAGAACCGCTGCCCAATCAGGCCAACGGGTTCTCGAGTGGCGACCGCGCACCGGAAGACGCGTGAGTAGGCTCCCGACAAAGTGTATCGACGACCTGGTGAAGGTCGTGGGAAACCGCTGAATGCGGGAGGCACAGGAACAGTTATCGGGGAGATCCTTCGGGGAGACCTATGTCTAGCAGTGGACGTCTTTCAGCTGAAATGATGATGTTGTATGTATTCAAAATTCACGATAACGTCTAATCGACTAAAAATAAAGTGAATATTGTTGAAGCGACATCTGACACTGCATCTGTTGAGGATATCTGACATCCACAACTCAGTTACTGCCGATACCCTATGTTTTCTTTTTTTATTAAAATTATAAACTAGTGCTTGACCGCAATCCCACCTGATAGTAAGCAGTGATGCAATCGTTGATGGTAAGGCACACAAATTATGAGCTCATCCACTCAAAAAAAAATACTGAATAGAAAGGAAGACGGTAGTTGAGCAAGGTGTTGCCATGTTAAACCTAACAACACGACTAATGATGCCGCGCCAGAGGGAGATTGATCTAGAGACCCTCCACGGTCAAATTCCTGATGCAAAAACATTATTTTGTCGCATCGTACCCGGCACACATCGCAACACAACTGATCAAACCCGTCCTCCGTACGGCTTCACCAGAACACGTCGAATCGCTTGGCGGCAAGACTTTATCTGGTGGGTGGTGTCTTCTGCCGGCAGCCGATGTTATGGCCTACCAACGAATAAATAATATATGTATTTATGATTGTATGTTAAATTGTTGTATGTTACTGGTTTGGTTTCCGCACTTAGCCCTTCAATTGCACCATTGTGCGTTAAACATGGCGATACCCTTTGATAAGAATGGTTGGCAGACTTTTGGATTAATGATTGTCAATTGTCATAGATGTACAAATAACAGCCTGTACCAACAGCTTAAAGTGCCGAAGCAAAAATTTAAACCTCTCCTCGATGTATATGGCATGATCACCCATTCACGGACCTCAGCAACCGTATCATGACCTTCCATTGATCCATGCGGCAGATTTTTAACCAGTAGCATTCATCATCATCATCGTCAACCTTTTTATCGTCCCACTGCTGGGCATAAGTCTCCTCTCATACAGAGAAGGATTGAGCGTAATCACCAAGCTTGCTCAATGCGGTTTGGCGATTTCAGACTTAAAGTCCAGGTTTCATTCACGATGTTTTCCTTCACCTTGCAATCAGCCATTGGTATCCAAGATATACTTAGAAAGTACATAAAGGGTGTATCTGACATCGACGCACAAACCAGTACCATGGATCCAGTACATGATTCTGAATCCCCCAGTGGTGGAATTTTTCGTCGGGTTTTTCATGACTTAAAAAATTTATATGTAGTCTTTTTCACTTTAGAGTTTAGACCGTCCATAATTGTTATACTTTGAAAACCCTATGATATCTTAAAGTAAAAATTAATTAATTCGCTAATTACACAAAAAAGCTCAATAAAAACAAAACTCGAAAAACTATCTGATCAGCTGATTAAATAGAGTTCACATCTTGGATCAACGTCATACCTACAAACTCGCACGGCAGCACGCTTGCAACGTTCAAAGGCCGAGCCGACACTTTTTTTTAAACACTGTGAATTCTGTAACCGTTCATTAACGACATAAATGACTATCATAACTTTATTAGTGGCATGCGGCATAGCTTTTTCGCGAAGTTTGCGTTACGATGTCAGATACACTCTGTATGTATCATGCACATTTTTTTTTTTAATAAAAAAATTATACCTAAGCCCAAAATCCCACACATAGTTCAGCACAGCCATTCAACTCTTTGAAACACATTCATAAGTTAATCTCCTCCCATAGGATTTAATATTCTATTCAATTTGTTCCCAAAGTCCAGTTCAGACTAACAGTCCCTGGGGACCGAAAAAGCCTTCCTGAAATGAAGAGTGAATGAATCATTGTAATTTGAGTTTATGTACAATGGCTCTGTTGGTTCAATATTAGGGTGTCCTGTTTGGTAATCATTCTGTTCTGACAATGTTGTATTTACGCCTATTGTATGTAAATAGAACTTGGGCAGTGTTATTGGACTTGTGCCAAGTTGCCTGGCGAATGCACCCAGGATAACGAAGTAAGTAAGGGTAAAAAATGAGACGCCTTTAAAGCGATTCCCACATCTCTAAAGATGTGGGAATCGCTTTAAAGGCGTCTCATTTTTTTTTAATACTTACAAACTAGCGCTTGACCGCAATCCCGCCTGATGGTAAGCAGTGATGCGATCGTTGATGGTAAAGCTAGTTTATTAAGAGCCTATTCACTCAGACAAACTGAGCGAATAGGAAGGAAGATGGCAGTTGAGCGAGGTGATGCAATATTAAACCCAACAACACGACCAACGATGCTGCGCCAAAGGGAGATTAATCTGGAGACCCTCCACGACCAAACTCCCATCACAACAACATTAGGCGCATCGTACCCGGCACACATCGCAACACAACTGCTCAGACCCGTCCTCCGTATGGCTTCACCAGACATCATGCCGGAACACGATAAATCGCTTGGCGTAAAGGCTTTGTCTGGTGGATGGTAACTTCTGCCGGCCGATGTAATGGCCTACCACTTCATTTTCCTACAACGACTTTCAAAAGGACCTCATTTTCGGAAACAGCTGTCAAAAGCTTTTTTTTTTTTTCTTTTGTATAGTCTCTGATGGAATGTCACTTTGCCCTTGGTTCATGCATAATCAGAATGACTATTATTTTGAAACCGCTTGTGTTTCAAAATAATTGTTATCCTCTCTTCGAGAATAAGTGGGTTGTAATCTTGTGGATTCAGTGTGGATCTAATGTAAGTAGAACTAACCAATTTTCTCACGACGTTCCTTTAACGTTTTGAGAGGAGTAGTCATGAAATATTTTTACTCAAAGTGCCATTCTAGATTTGAATCAGGGATGTTGCGATTATTGATGTTCGCGATGGTAGGCCATAACATACATACATAGCTGCCGGCAGAAGTTACCACTCACCAGACAAAGTCTTGCCGCCAAGCGAATCGTCGAGTTCCGCCATGATGTCTGGAGCAGCCGTACGGAGGACGGATCTGAGCAGTTGTATTGTGTTGCAAAGTGTGCCGGATACGATGCGTCAAATGTTGTTGTGTCGGGAGTTTGATCGTGGAGGCTCTCCAGATCATTCTCCCTCTGGCGCAGCATCATTGGGTTTATTGTTGGGTTAAACATTGCATCACCTCGCTTAAATGCCGCCTTCTGTCCTATTCACTCAGTTGTTTTTGAATGAATAGGCTCTTAATAAACTAGCGTGCATTGCCATCAAAGATTGCATCACTGCTTACCATAAGGCGGTGTTGTGGTCAAGCACCAATTTATAATTATAATTAAAAAAAAATCGCGTTAGCATTCGCATATGCGAATGATTCGCACCGTTTCAAACACTTGCAATCTCATCAAAGAATGCAATGTTCAGTTAATGCGAATGTATCCAGGTTGAAATAAGTAGGAGTAAGCGAGTCATTATCACGTGTTTGCTACTTTGTTTCTAGTTATCAATTGTCAATCAATCAATAAGCAAGTAATATGATTAAGTGGATTTCAGTTTAGAGTTTGGTGTTAATTTGGTTGTGTATAGTAACATTTTACACTGTACATATACCTTATATCGATGTCGGGACTGTTGTTACAGGGTTTTTTACTGAAGCGGTTGCTAATAGTTCCTTGTACGGTAAACTAGGCAAACGTGCCCCATTCGAAGAACACAAATAAAAATTATTTTTTGTTCAGGACATGTTTATTGAAATAATCAATCTTAACCTCTGGCTCAATTGCCATAACAAAAACTAAAAAATCTTCTAAAATATAATTAAAAATAACTGATATCAACAATTTTGTAAAACTAAGGGTGGGGCACATTACGCGGATATATCCGTCTTATGTGTCCCAGCAAGTGCTCGTAGCTAGTTCGTTCTCATATCCTGTATCGTGTCTTCCAATTCTCTACTTCGACCTCCAACACCTGAGGATGTGTCTTCGCAATGTGTGTGAAGGTATTTCATATCAAGGACTCGCTTCATTTACCCTTGTCTTCTTATTTATTACATCCTCCGCCGCCTTCTGCAATTTTTTTTCCGTCCATTTTCTTGGATCACCAGCTTCAAGCCATTTCCGCAAAAAATCATAATTTTATTAGAAACAAATCAAAATAAGAACTCAGGAATAATCTTCGTAAGGGGCACATAGCCGAAAAAAATCGGGGCACATTAGTCGATGTACGGTGTAATGTGCCCCATTTAAAAATTTCTGATTTTCATAACGAAAAGCGGAACGTAATTATAAGCAAATAAAAGTTAAATGATGTTAGTTTTCAATAAAAAAAAATTAAAACACGAAATAATATCGAGCAAATACTTTTAATCAACGTGAAAATAGATTTAAAACAAATTCACGAAGTCATAAAACCTTTTAATTAGTTTTTCTCACTAAAACTATATAAAAATCAGCAGTGTTGTTTACATTGCGGCCACACTTGGGTTACTGACCAGCTAGGATAGAATAAGTGCCAAATTTAAAATGTGTCACTGAGTTTTGCGAGTGGGGCACGTATCCGATTGGGGCATGTTTGTCTACCACATTTAACCGTTCTACCAATTGTTTTTGAGTTTGGGTTAGGTCTTCGTCCAATAACTCCTGCAAGTCCGTGTCCAGAAACACTTAGAGCATGTTCTCCGTAAGTTTCTACCAGCAAAAGATGACTTTCAATAGCCTTTTCCTTTGATGAAATAAGAATAGCAATGCATGTCGCAGCTGCTCTCAATGCTGCCATAACACTATTATTTAGTCAATGTAAATAAATAGTTTTGAAGGTTAATGACAGTAGAAGAAAATGATATTAAAATATATATTTTTATTCCATACTGACAGCTAGCGGCATTTGTCAGAAAAACCGTTATAAACTTTCCGGTACACCGGTAAAAATCTATGATTAAAATCATACTTTGATATTTATTTTTGTCTCTTCTCTACATTCGCATTATTCAGTTTGCGAATGTTTAAAATATGACATTCGTAAAAACTCTGGCCACAACTATCAAAGAACCATTACAAATATTATAACTATGTCGAAAATAAAACTAAACACATCCGAGGTATTCTTTAACAAAATGTATGTAAACAAAATGTAACGCGAACTGTTTCAAAAGAATCAGGGAACCATTTCGAGCCACTGAAAGAACTCTGTAAAAGCCGGAAAAAGTTCGTCTGTCCGGTCAAACTAATTACATCCGTGCGACGCGACGGCTAAAACTCATTCTGAATAATTAATTTAAAGAGAGTAAATTTTTACGGACATGTTGCGAAACTCGGCTTTTGGTGTTGCAAATGTACAAACTTTCATATTTATAATATTTTTAGGATTAAACAGTTATTTTTTTAAATTAATATCTTTACCTCATACCATGAATTATTCCAGTTCCATGGATGCCTTTAAAAACATTTAAACAAACAACCAGAATGAATTTCAGCCATAATAAAACTAAATATGTGTTTTGGTAGTTTTGAGAGTGAATCTAGAGAATAACTAGGTATCACTACATAGTATAAAACGAAGTCGCTTTCTCTGTCCCTATGTGTGCACAAATCTTTAAAATTGCGTAACGGATTTTGATGCGGTTTTTCAACCGACTTCAAAAAAGGAGGTTATCAATTCGACCCGTATGTATGTAAGCCAAATTTCAAGTGTATGTATCCATTTCCAACTTTATCGCTAAAGTATTAAGCTTTTTTTTTGTGTCACTGACCAAAACCCACCTATATTTCTTAACCACGAGCGCCAGGGCCACGGTTTCTCCCTCAACAAACCCAAGGTAGTATAATACTCCCTCGGGTTTGTTTCAAGGTTGGTTGGGAAAATTTAACCGTTTCAGCAGCTTAGTTTAGCTAGCTAGCTTGACCTGCTGGGTTACTATGACATGATGAATCCATCATTATTCTAGTGTCAGACAAAGATGGAGCTATTCAGATATTAATGTCATGTTATCGCTATCCCTTGTTCACAACGACATAATTATGGCTTTAACACGCCATAGTGGCGTCTGTACTTTGAGTTAAATTTTATTATAGTATTTTCAAAATTCGAATAATGCTGTTGTCTGAAATTGCGATAATATGCTTAAAAACAAGCCATTTTCCTTTTCCTTTCATTATATCAGGAAAAGGGATTTCAAGAGAACTGAACCATTTTAGTAGGTACCAAAACATTTTAAAAATCTATTACCGAGGAAAAAATCAGGCCACTCTATTAGAATATTTACAGCAGCCAGTACGGAGAAGAGGCCATTAGTTCGAAATTCAAACTTCAATCTTTGCAAGTACTTCTGAAGCACATAATACACAAAAGGTCGAGTCCAACGAACAAAAACGCACGCACACATCGACACGCTTCGCATACAGCAAGCGGAAACTGACCACTCTGGCTATTATTTGAGGGGGTAACTTTCTAAGCTTTTTTTCTTTCCCAAAATATTTGATATGTCAAAACAAGTGTTAAATTAGAGATATCGAACGGGCAATAACACATTGACACATTTGGAGTATGGGCAGCTGTTATATCTTGTTGTCATTCATTGTAAGTTCGGAACTCGAACTAATCTTATGTACAGTCATCAAAAGATATTAAAAAGCAGATTGCAGTGTTTAAATAACATAACATGAAAAGCCGATAATGTTCCCACTACTGGGACGCAGATCTCCTTTCGGTGAGAGGGAGTGGGGCTGTTATTTCCCACGTAGGCCCAATGCGGGCTGGTAGAAGTCGCATGTCTGTGTATGTTTCGGTTGGAAATATCTCCCTGCATGTGTATTTATCGTTCTCGGTGGTAGGCCAAAACATCGGCCGCCGGCAGAAGTTACCACCCACCAGACAAAGCCTTGCCGCCAAGCGATTTGTCGTGTTCCGGCATGATGTCTGGTGAAGCCGTGCGGAGGACGGGTCTGAGCAGTTGTGTTGCGATGTGTGCCGGGCACGATGCGCTAAATGTTGTTGTGCTGGGAGTTTGGTCGTGGAGGGTCTTCAGAACAATCTCCCTTTGGCGCAGCATCGTTGGTCGTATTGTTGGGTTTAACATTGCATCAAAAAAAATATTTTTTTGGTTTTCTAACAGAGAAAACACGTTAAATGCTAGAAAATATAAATAACAGGATATGACCCTGTGCTTCTCCAGTTATAAGAAGTCACAGCATGCAAATAATAATATAATAGCATGAATAGAAATTGTTAACGTTGTATCAAATTAAATTTTAAAACAATTTTATATGAAATTAGATTTTAAAGCAATGTCATATTAATGAAATTTTAAAACAATGTTATATTAAATAAAATTTTAAGACAATGACAACAAAATGATATTAAACAAAAAAAATCCATCACGACACAATTATGAGACACATTTCAACCAAGAAAAGTCGCGTTTGCATCTAGTATAAAAAATTCTCGTGCTGTCGCTACAAAGCGGCTTGACCGATTTTTACACTGTTTTTTCGTTACGTCTGAGAACAGGTCGTAAATAAAATGTGCATACCGTGATGTTGTTTTAAGAAATCAGAAATCAGATTCTTTATTTGTAAAGTGGGTGATAGACGTACGAACTTAAAGTACGCCGTTTTTAAGATCGTGAACTTACTCGGCTCGACGTCGGCGACACACGTGAAGCTTGCTCATACAACATTGTGATGTCGTCGAGAGAAGAAGCTTTGTATTATTTAGGAATTATATCATACTACATTTTAAAAACTACTAAAAGACGAAATCGACAAGTGTGATTAAAGCACTGCATTACATAAAGAGAGCGTTTATCGCATGTGAATTTAGTAAGAGCACGGGCGTACCGAGGCGAAGGCGTCCCCCCCCCCCCTGAAAATCTCACATAACATGTATGAACTCCCCTGATTATTAAATAAAGTGTAAATGAGGACTTATCTCTAACTTTTAAATAAACCACACGGTAGACACTGACAAAATGTGCGGCGTAATTGCCAAAAAAACCGCGGCCGGCTTGCCCGAGGCTTAACTTGCCCACCCCTAGGCCTGACTTGCCCCAGAAGCCAAAAACTGGGTACGCCCATGAGCAAGAGAGTTACGTGAAGAGAAGGAAGATTTCCATAATTATTTCATCATGTCTGAACCGCTGTATGAAGAACTTTTGCGGCTCCCGGCTCGCAGCGCTGCCACACGTACGAGCCGCGGCGAACTTGCGCGCCAATTTTAAAGTACGCGTTTTTAAGGTGACACACAGGCGAAAAAGGTCATCGAGCCACAAGTCCGCGTACTTACTCGCATGTCTATCACCCACTTAAGCATAAGTTAAAGTCTGACGTGTTACAGATACATGTTATACTTTATACATCTGCTATGTTTTGCCCAGAGGCGTACAAATATACATACTAATTGACATTTTAAACTTATCATAAATAAATAACAATAATATCAGGCACATGCATAAATATAAGCCAATTGCAATAAAATGTCCAATGGATGCCTTAAATTTTATCTGTAGTTTTAAATTATTATTCAAAGACTAATCTGCCAGACAGAAATTCATGCACTAGGTAATATGGCCTGTCAACTAAATAGTCTTTTAGCTTTTTCTTAAAAGAAAAATCTCTTTCTATTTATTAATTTAATGTTTCCCGGTTAGCTTGTAGTTCTATAAAAAATGTTACCGATTCTAGTTACAATTTTTTCCTGAAACAAAATCCCTTTCGGCCATCCTTTCAAGCTCAACCGCTGTCAAAGGGCGTGGACCCGACCCTTTGTATGCCATATAAAGTTACCAATTTATTAATTGTACGCTAATAGGATAGCTACCACTTATAATTTGGCGTTAATCTGCCGGTGTTTATTTTAATTATTTTTGGGTTCATTTTGAGTAAGTTATTGTTTTTAATTGTAATATTTCGTTACCCATGTATGTACTAGATCACAAAGTATTTTGTTATTTACATAATTTCATTTGACATGATTAATTTACATTGATTTGATGTGACAATGTGTTATTATAATAAGTATCGAATTAGATAATCTATTATAATCAAATATTTATTAATTTTAGCTTTTGTTTACATGGCATAGTTTAGGTAATTAATATGAGGAACTTCTAAAACTTAATATCTGTATTTTGTACACACAAACACAATAGTTCTTTATTTTCATACATAGAACGTAGGTAGTTCTATGTATGAAAATAAAGAACTATTGTGTTTTTTCTGTTATCAAATCGACGATGGTTTGAGCAATTTGTCACCACTTTCACCTAATCTTTTCTTACTATGTTGGCGTCAGCTTTTGGTCTAACTGGATGCAGTTCAATACTTTAAATGAAGGGACTGCCAATCTGACCGTTACTATTACAGTTATTATTTGTTTTTATTGTATAGTATTATCATATTTTACTATGGGCCTTTGTTGCCTGATTATTTGCCAAGCTTTTGGACTTATTGAGCGACGATGAAAAAAATAAATAAACCCAGAGCTAAGAGAGTTTTGGACCTAAAAAGAGAGCCGGAGAAATGGTGGTAATCGGAGACATGGGAAAAGTTGTTGGCCGGGACGGTTGCCTGAGTAATTCCTGTGTAATTTGTTTTTTTTTTTTTATTTTGAACATATTGTAGTATCTAGACAGTTTGTGTATATGAGTTTAAATGTTTGTAAACGCACCCACGGTATAGGAGTAATTCCTAGTATGGGGACAACGTTTTTCTTTTTTTTTTAAGTTAATAGTCTCCAGACGGTGAGTGCCTGAGCAAGGAAAGGTGGGGATGTGACGACATTGAGGTGTACAGCAAGGATTGGACCTGGTTGGCTCTAGACAGGATGCTTGGAACAACTTGACAGAAGCATTTTAACGGCAGTGGAATGGTGAAGGATAACTTAAACTTAAAGTTTATGGATATTTTTTTATGAAAGTTGTATTTTTTCGTGGATTAAGCTCACCAAATCAGTTTCCATTTTTTCTTATATATTATTTTCGTACAATTTCACACGTCCAATTTATACGAAAATTACTCTGCGCATGTGGTATCCCTTATAATAATTTTCCCTTTTCCTCTTTTTATCAGCAGAGGATCGCCCTTTATTTGATCATACGACCTTGCAATGCTTCTGAAATGAATAGGCCTATTTTATTATTCTAACCAAGTTTGTGACTTTTTAAATCCACGTTACTACGAATGATAAAAGCTAGGCACACTGCGTCAAAATACAGCAGTGCGGTATTTAAACAGCAGCTCAATCCAATAGGTACCAACAAAAGGTCGTAAAAAGAAAGATAGGGAAATTTACACGGAGAACTTAAAAACATGCATAGGTACATAAAATAAAGGACTTCACGGCAACCGCAGTGGTTAAGCTATTGACTACTGCGCTGTGTGTCGCGGGTTCGGTTCCCGCACGGAACAAATATTTGTATGAACTACAAATAGTTGATCCGGGTCTGGCTGTTTGTGCATGTGAATTTATAGGTATGTTTTAAACGCACCCACGATACAGGAGAAATTCCCAGTGACAGTAACAAGAGGGATAGAAACCGCAGCGTTAGAGAGCCTCCCAAAATCAACACAAAGTTTCCAAAACAACTCACTAGAATCCATGTCCTGGTGAAAGCAGGAAGAATCCGCTGGATTTAGCACAGAATCTGTCGATGTAGCTTTTCTTAGAGGCGTTTAGACTCGAACATCGAAGAACTGGAATACTATACATGCGGCGGTCTTCACGTCCGATTACAATTTAAGTGTCTTCAAGGCTATAGTACATAGGCTCTTAATAAACTAATGCATTTGACCATCACCGCTTGCATCACTGCTTACGAGAAGGAGAAGGTTCTGAATTTGTCGGAAACCTTTTTTTTTTACAAAGGAAAACACCTGATGGGGTTCGAAGCTACGATCCACAAATTGTAAGTCGCGCCCGACACCACTACGCCACTAATACTCCTACGCTTATTTTTACTTCTAAGTAATAATATTCGTCCAGGCTATATTTCTAACAACAAGGTCCAAATAACTTGGCACATAACGTCGAAAACTTATGTCGCATATTATAACTGTCTTACGGGACCACTGAAGTCTACAACTACACTTAGTTGTAGACTTTACTCCCTATATTATATCCTAAAGGACGTGATCTTGAGTCGGCCGCCTTATTGGGACAATTTCTTGGCTCGTTCTAAATATTCTTTATTATACACGAGCTTCTACCCTCTTTGTTTGGGTGAATCTGCATCTCCCCCCCCCTTGTCATTACTTCGTTTTTATTTGTCTTTCATCATCATCAACCTTTTATCGTCCCACTGCTGGGCACAAGTCTGCTCTCATACAGAGAAGGATTGAGCGTAATCACCACGCTTGTTTGATGCGGGTTGGCGGTTCCAGGCTCAAAGTTCAGGTTTCCCCAAATTATTTTTTTTTACCTTCACCTTGTAATCAGTCATTGGTGTCCAAAGTATACTTAAAAAGTACATATAACTTAGAAAAGTTACCTTGGTACTTTCCTGACGTGGAATAGAACCCGCACACTCATATTTAGGAGAGGCTGGTGTTTTAATCACTATGCCACACCAACTTTTTCTTAAGAATAAAGTTGTATTCAAGTAGCAAGACTAACAAAATCAATCACCCACATGGTAGCAATATGTCTGATGTAGCATTGCTGGATATAAGGGCAATGCAGTCTGTTGACGATTATCGGTCGGTACGGTGTTATTTTTTTTTCTTTAATAATTATAAACTAGTGCTTAACTGCAATCCCGCCTGATGTTAAAAAGTGATGCAAACGTTAATGGTAAAGCGCACTAGTTTATTAAGCCTATTCATCACTTGGATATATCGCCATTTGAATTTTCATCGCTGCAAATATTCCAGAACACACTAGGTCTCGATGGAGTCAAAGGCCTTCTCATAGTCCACCAAATGCTAGACACAGGGGCTGATTATACTCTTCGTTCTTCTGTATAATCTGCCTCACTTTTTGTATGTGGTCTATGGTACTAAGTCCTCCTCGAAACCTGACCTGGTCAGACGGCTGGAATTCGTCGAGTCTGTGCGCTATTTGGTTCGTGATCACTCTCGAAAAAAGCTTGTAGCATGGCTCAAAAGCGAAGTGGGTCTATAGTTCTTCAGTATGGTTTTTTTTTACCATTCTTGTAAAACAGAACCACCACGCTTTTGTGGAAATCCCGTCTTCTCCCGCGGCCTTCCCATTTTTAAGCTGTCTAAGAGCCACCACGGTCTCGGCTAGGCTGATCTCAGGGAGGTCTTCGGTGTAGTGCCGTTTGAGACTGGCTCTGGAATCTTCGGTGCGAGGAACTGGTTTAGGCGCTTACGAGGTATACGGCTGACCATAGAAGGTTTCAACTTCTGCAAGTAACGACGCTTCAAAGTAACGACTCTCTCATCCAATGTCGTCAGCTTGGTCAGATGGCTCCTCCCAAGCTTTTGTACGCCTTACCGCTTTGGAGATGTTCTCATATTTAGCCTATAGCCTTCCTTAATAATTGGGCTGTCAAATACAAATGGAACTTTTAAATGTGGCTGGTGGTTTCTAGAACAACCTAAGAATCACGAGAATTGTCCTCTATACTTTTGTAAAATAAGCCATTATATTGCTTAGTCAATTCTGTCCTTCAAAAGTCAGTGTAATGCCTAATGACTTAGTTTGCTATCTTGAAATTTGTAGAATTGAATATTTTTTATTATGTACACCATATAGATTACAGAATACAAATATAAATTTTGGATGGAATACTAAGGGGAAGGAGAGAGAAATAATGTAGATAGTCTACAGTGTACTATTTACAAAGATTATACAATTAATATGTACGTTAAGTTTATCATACTAGTTTAAATAAATATATAAACGTCATACAAGAGAAAATTATGTTAAAAGAGAGAGGAAGTGTTTTTATACCAAAGTTTTGAAAGTGGACAGATTGAGCACGCATTATAGACACGGGCAAGTCATTCCATAGCCGAACTGCTTGTGCAGCAAAGGATTTATCATAGAAACTAGTGGATATGCTTTAACTTTAACTTTTTCTTGGTGGTAGGCCATAACATCGGCCGCCGGCAGAAGTTACCACCCACCAGACAAAGCCTTGCCGCCAAGCGATTTGTCGTGTTCCGGTATGATGTCTGGTGAAGCCGTACGGAGGACGGGTCTGAGCAGTTGCGCCTAATGTTGTTGTGTTGGGAGTTTGGTCGTAGAGGGTCTTCAGATCAATCTCCCTTTGGCGCAGCATCGTTGGTCGTGTTGTTGGGTTTAATATTGCATCACCTCGCTCAACTGCCGTCTTCCTTCCTATTCGCTCAGTTTTTCTGAGTGAATATGCTCTTAATAAACTAGCGCGCTTTACCATCAACGATCGCATCACTGCTTACCATCAGGCGTGATTGCGGTTAAGCGTTAGTTTATAATTATTAAAAAAAAAAAGAATGCATCGGCTTCTCTAATATCAGGGCACTTCTACTACAGCAGGCAGCAGGCTTCAAGGTCAGCTACTGAAGAACACCCAAAACTAAATAATATAGAAAAATAAGGACATGTGCTTAATCCGGCCCCCACACTGTCTATTTCTTCATAGAACGTCGATCCTTAAATAATTGGCGTTCACATAAAAACCTCTTAGACAATATGTTTTAAACGTACTGGGGGAAAAGATTTGCACAAATATTATAAGGAAAATTTTTTTTTCCATAGAGTGAGTAGAATGTCAACGAATGATTTTGAACCAATATCAGGCACTAGTTGTCTGGCATTTTTCCGAAAATTGGGCCCTACTATGACGGGTTAAAACCATCTCGGTTCGCTTGTAAAAATAGATAGCGGAATATATCCATCCTGTATTGATACACTGAATTTATTTTAGTTTAGTTTGTAGATCGATGCCAAAATTTGAAACATCAAAATAAAGAAATAAAAGAGAAAATATTTAGTAATACGCCTGCCTTTGAGTCATTTGTTTATTTGTCAGTACATTAATCATTCAAACCTATTCGCAAATACGCAATTAAAAAAAAAAACAATTCAAAAAATCCGACTGGTAGTTTAATTTATTTATTATTATTTATCCATCCCTTTCAGGCAATAAAGTCCATATAAACAATACAATATTAAAATAAAATCCAGAAATACAAATATATAAAACATAATCAACTACAATGTACAAATATATAATGCAGACTCGCCGCATACAGGGACGCACAAAACGCTCTAAAATGAGTTATTTTGACTGGAAAAAATCTGCGGGCGATCATATTGGCCCTCACAGACAACGCCCTCCGCTCTCTATCGATGTCCGCATCATCCCTCAGGTCAGAGGTCGAGATACACGATATGCCCGAGATATTTAAACCGTTGAACTCTATTTAATCCAACACCGTTCAACGTAATAGGCGGAACAGAATCCAAGCAGCTCCGACCCCTGGCCTGAAAGACTATGCATTCGCTCTTCTTTGCGTTGTATACCATGCCATGATCCTGCGCGTAACGCTCGCAGACACCCAGCAACCTAAACAGACCACACACGGAAGCGTTCAGCAGCACCATGTCTTCCACATAACTAATATTGTTGACACAAACACCGTCAATATGGCAGCCGACACGGGTGCTACTGAGCTCCTCTATCAGTGCGTTCACGTACAGGTTAAAGAGCTTCGACAATGTCAGCCCTTCCTGCCTCACCCCGCTCTCCAACCCGTACGGCTCCGACAGAGCACCCGACAATCGAACGACGTTGAACAGTTTAAAATACCAGTACCTGAAGATGTTTATTATTCCAAGGGGCATTGAGATGTTATTAAATTTTTGCCATAAGATGTCATAGTTAACCAGGTCGATCGCCCTCGACAGATCGAGAAAACAGGCATAAATAGGTGTGCTTCTATCAGAGCAGTACTTGACCGCTTGCTTCAAACACAGTATAGCCGACTCGGTAGACAGTCCGGTCTAAACCCAAATTGATTATCATGAGCGACCAAATACCGATCAAGCTGTGTATTAATCAAACCGTCAAGAACCTCAGCAAGCACTGTTGCTAATGAGATTGGCCTGTAGTTGCTGGTGTCGCTTAAGTCCCTGGTCTTACTCTTCACAATTGGTACCACCGCGGTCCTCATCATTTCTACTGGTATGCATATCTTATACAGAATGTATATGGCATGGCAAGAACTCTACGCAGGTGGACGCCAGCATTCCTTAATTGCTCAATGCTCAGATCATCATGGCCAGGAGACTTACCACATAACATTGTCTTTATTACTTCCCGAACGCTCTTAACTGTGAATGTGTTTAGTCGTATTAAAAAAAAAATATTTTATATGTAAAACCTAAATTTTTAGGCGATTTATCAACACCCCACCAATAGGAGCTGAGCAAGAAGAGAAAGAGTCAAAAAGAACGCTATTTAAAATGTGTTGAAAATAGAACCAAACCAAACACCACCTGGATATTCTAACATCGCGAATATAGCCTCCATAAATAATACATATATGGACACAATTACAAAAATCATACAGAACATTTGCAATATATGTGCATACATATGTACGAAAAAGGTCTGGAAAAAAAAATAGTAATAAATCGCTGCTTCAATTCAAAACTACCACATTTCCAAATAACACATTTTTACAAAACGTCTAATCAAAACAATAAAACTATTTTTTGCCTAATTCTTTCTTATTTTATAGCAAGTATGTACATAATATACTTCGTTAGAAGCGTATTTTTAAGACGCATCAATTGTTTTAATTATGTTTATAATAAACTAAATACTAGAGGAATTATAAGCAGATAAGTTACTTTAGAATATAAAAATATGTTAATGATATGCAAAAATATGAAGTAAAACAACCATAAATCAAAAAAAATATTGTATTAATCACGTTTTACTATAAAACGTTTAGGAAAACATTAAAAATCGCCTTTCAGTTCTAAAAATTAAAATAAATCAAAGTTGTCCTCAAAATAACAAATAAAAATATCTAAATTGTTATTTAAATAATCAGTAATTATTATTAAATATTTTTTTCGAACAATAGCAACAAAAGAAAAATAATAAAACTGAAAAAGTTAATGTGCAAAACTACCCCAACCTTGTCAAAACTAAAAATAAAACAGAGACTTTATAAACCTTCAAAAAAAAAAAACATTCGAAACTTTTGAAATAAAAATCTATGACTATCTATGTTAAGTTAGAATCAAACATAACTATTAAAATCTTAGAAATATAATAGTATTTTAAAAACAAATTGAAAAACTTATGAGATCATAAAATCACAATCATATTTTGTGAATACAAACTTAGTTAAAATTTATCATTAAGTAATATAAGTTACTTGACCAAAATAAGTACTCAACGGTCACTGTGTTACTGTTAATCTAAATTACCAGTCTTACAGATTTGCAAAGACCGACTCATAATATTTAGAAATAATATTTTTATTAATACCTAAGGTTACATTTAATTTTTCATTATAAAGTTTCTTTGGTGAATTAATATTCTGAGATTGATTCATTTTCATCTGCCTGCCCTTATTAAGCGTGGACACTGATTAAGATTCATTATATTTATAAATATGAAGTCTTATGCAGGAACTTTTTCTGCACGTGTTTATTTAATATTAGTATTTTTTATATCAGACTATTAAAATTTAACTTTCTCTCTGTCTTCATTAGTAGTATAGTTACCGCAAGCAAATGGTTTAAAATCAACAAAACTATCATGAGCAAGTTCTTTTGACTGTGTAAGGAGAACCTTATATTTTTGGAGCTTTAATTAGGGTGATATACTAAACAGCACTCTAATAGGGATGTCTCCTGGGTTAAAAAAAATGATTCTATTTAGTCCGTTATTCAGATTATAGAAAAATATTGGATACGTATATTTGGTGTTATCAAATCAATAAAAATTGATAAATATAAAAGGCATCAAGGATCAGGAGTGGTGGCTGAAGACAGTGACGTCTTCAGCCACCACTCCTGATCCTTAGCGCGCTAAAAAGTGTAGCGTGCAGTGACGTCACAGGATTTTCAAACGCACTGTGTCGTCTTCAATTTTGTTTATATAAAAAAGAAAAAAATACGTGTCTAGTATTTGTTGGAAATCTGACTGACGGACTAATTAGTTTTTTTTTAGTCAAATACCCTATTGTGTAATCCATCACTATCAGTTGAAATCATTTCAAAGCATATTTTGTCGCAGCGGTCAACACGCCTGCCTGCGACGTTGATGTATGTATCTATTATAAATATAGTATCGTTGAGTTAGTATCCCATAACACAAGTCTCGAACTTACTTTGGGGCTAGCTCAATCTGTGTGATTTATCCGTATATATTTATTTATTTATATTGCTAATCCATTGCTCCATATATTTGAAAACGTAACGTAAACACCGCAATGTATATTGTTGAACTGTCAAAATGAAACCCAATGCTACTGGTACTGGGTTCCCAATTACCCTGCAGGTACATAAATGGGCAATAGTAGTCACTTGTTTGAGCATCAATAAGAAGTTTCAGATTCTAGTTTTATCAGCACATTGTTGAAATGTCTGTTAACAGATTACTACATTCAGATTCTTCAATCTCTTTATACAGTATGTTAAGAAAACCCTGTCCGACCCGTGAAGGTGTTGTTAGGTATCGATAATTGATTCTACTAAAAAACCGGGCTAAACTTAAAAAAAAATCCCCCTAAAAAATAAATATTATTTCGCAAAAAAGAGGTTACTTAATAAATGTGCGTTAAGCACCCTTCCGCGGGCAGCTGGTGGCAGGGCACGCGGCACGTGGTCGCATAGCTATTCGCTCATAATAATACCGGTGTTGTCACTTTTTTTAAAATTACCAAATTTCGGGGTAGTTGGAATTCATTCGCGGAAAAAAATATTATTTCAAAATTCATTTGTACTATGATGATTACGTAAAATTTTATATTATATTTGGTCATGTGTTTACCTAACCTTTATTATCCTTATGGGTCGGACAGGGTTTTCTTAACATACTGTATAAACCTGAGGGTCCAGGGTCCAGGTTGAGGAGATAGTTGTTTTAATCTGCTTTTAGTTAAGATATTTTCATTTTGAATACAATTATATGACACGTTATATGAGTTCATATAATTCACTTTTTTTTTTTCAATACATAAACATGTAAGCTGTCGCGCCCTTTATGCCTGGGGCTTTTATTGAAGTAATAAGTTTTTAGTTATTTACATTTCCATTTAAATATATACTTATATATTGTTTTGCTTTGCTGGTATTCTGGCGTGGTAGCTGGCATATTTTCAATAATTTCATTGTTATTATATTTTCTTGTGTTCATCACTATACATAGTATTGTATAAAGTCATGTGTTTTTTTAATGAACAGACAGCTGTGCTGCTGGGGAGTTTCTTCCGCCACTTCTTTTTCCCAGCGCTAGGAAGTGTCGATGGGTGGGCGTTTTGGGGGACTGTCTTGTGTAATATTGACGTTCAAAAAGTGCTGATTCTCAGCCTAATTTGAATAAATGACTTTTTGATAGCTGACTATCAGTTAACAAAACAAGTTTATTTAGCTTTGTGCCAATCTGTTATCACCTACTGTATTACTTCATGGGGTGGTGCGGCAAAGACCATACTGCTTCCTTTACAACGTGCTCAAAGAGCTATTCTAAAGGTTGCAACCTTCCGTCCGTTCAGATTTCCCACCCTTCAGCTTTATTTGGAATGCAAGGTTCTAACCGTACGTCAACTATTTATTTTGCATACCGTACTTCATCTGCACTCGGAGCTTCCTTTTGACCCAGTACCTTTAACCAGGAGGAGAAAAGACATGGTTTGCACAAAACCACAGACGAGACATGCTTATGCCTGCAGATTTTATGTATTTTTAGGCCCTTTCTTATATAACAAGCTCAACAAACTATTAGATATATACAGTATAAATTATAAAAAATGTAGTCAAGTAATATCGGAGTACCTATTGAATCTCAATTACTCAGACACAGAAAAGCTACTGGAAATTATAGTGTGATAGTAGGTAGATAGTTCGCAGATAAAGGTCAGATTAGATATAATATTAATTTCGTTTTTAAAAAAATTCGATTTTGATCCTGTGTACTCACATATGTTTTTAAAGTGTACTAATAATTTTTTTTTTTTTTTTAATTATTATTATAAAGTTATTATTACTATCAAACAAAATACTTTCATCTATATTATTAAATTATGTTATTGTGATGTATTGTGAAATAGTATAACATAAGATAGCATGAAAAATAACTAATGTTCTTTGTTTATTGATTTCCTAGTCCATAACATTGCATGAGTAAATCTTACGGACTTATTAATATATTCTGATGTAGAGTGATCGCCTGTAACACAGGTTTAATAAACCTAGCTCGGGTATGTCGCTAATTTTACATGATTCTCTGTATAATAATACGTTCTGTATGACCTTATGTATATTTTTAGTCACACATAATACCTAGCTTTTATTTAGGCAATAAGATATGTATGTATTTCGATAAGAATTTTTGTCGTTTTTATTTTAAAATGTTGTGTAAGTTTTTGAATAAAGATTATTATTATTATTATTTTGATTTTGATTAAAGCCTTGCCTCATAAGAAAATCTGGGTCTTTAACAGTATCGTCCGAAGAGAAATTTGAACTAGAGCTGATCGAAATCATAGAATCTGAAGTAAACGTATTAACGTTTGGTGTCTTTTCTATACATTCATCGTCAAGTTTAGACATACTGATACTGTACTGACTGTCACGTATAGTATTACTATCCATAGACTCATTCAGAGAAAAATCCGGTTCTTCCAACATTGGATTGTCAGTTGGCCGATGTTTTTCCTTGCCTTGAACATTTTCTATAATACTTCTACTGTTACCTCTCACCATGTTGAGTATTTTATGGACTCTTTTACTAATTCTGTAATAAATAATAAATTCAAAATACAATTTACGTAAACCGGCCCCATCCATGTACATAAGCCGCCGCCGGGCTCCTTTTAAACATGTCATGACAACATGATGGTTATAAAGGAACCTGGCGTTTTTAAAATGATTAAACTTCATAAAATACCATCAAAACAATAACTCGTATACAACAAAATAAAACACGCAAAAATAAAATGATATTTAACATAAAATACCTACAACCGACCAACGCCGGCCGACGTAAAAACTATATTTGCTTTGAGATAAGGTCAGGTTTAATATATCAAACAACCCTGTAAAAATAAAAAAAATGTCGTCTTAATTTAGAATTATAATAGAAAAATGCAGTGTTTTTTATATTCAAAAGAAATCATTTTGAAATACTGTACTTCATATTAAATAAATTAAATGCAAAACGAACACACTGTTAGATAAATTCATTTTGATTTGAAAAAGATATACTTAAACGAACACTATAATGTTCGTTTAGGTATATCTTTTAAATGCAAAACAAACAGTTTTGAAATATGGTTCTTTTGATTAAAAAATAATGTCATACTTAAGTGATTCCTTTATTCAAAACTGCAGTATTTCTAAATAGGTTAGGTGTTGTTTTCTTTTTAAAAATAATTATTAACTCCCATTAATTTTGAAGATGTGGCACGTTTGCACAAAAAAAAAAAAAACATGCAGTTCGTTTGTCGAAGCGCAACTAAAAATATGGCGGTTTAGATTATATTTTTCGCGTTCAAAACGAAATTTCAAAACAAACAGTTGCGGGTTTTGCATCTTAGAAAGCAAAAACAATGGGTGTCTTTTACAAATATGAAAATACTAGCGGCCCGATACGTGCTTCGCTACGTATTAAAGAAATAATAAAAACAAATTTATTGGATCATCAAAATTATTTATTCAAACATAAAATATTTTTTTTATATTGCTAGCAATTTCAAAACTTAATCCAAAACATTTAGAGATTAACAATATTCTTTGTTTTTATATTTCTAGTATGTATAAACAAACGACAGGGGGTACCGACTCTCGAACAGGCAACATAAAGTTGGCCATGTGAATAACATGATTCCTCCAAATTCAGACTAGAAACGTGAAATGTTTGCCCTTGGGCTTTATTGATGGGCATAGCAAATGATAAACGCACAGTATACTGTAATTGTTTGAACTCAAACGGCATATCAGTTGGGATCATAGGGATACGCGGTATCAAACAAACTTCTTTTGATTTACCAGTTAAAATCATAGCTTCAATTAGATTTGGCAATAAGTTTCTCACTGCCAATCTGATGCCATTACACAGTTTTGATGGATTATAAAATTACAAAGAAAGTGGCATTGATTTTTATATCACCGTTCATTAAATTCATTTGTTACAAAAAATGTGATAAATGAAGAACCGCTCTACCGAATTTGTTTAAACTTCACATACCATCTACTAATTAGTCACAACAAAGCCTAAACATTTGGTTTTGATAGGTGAGTCCGTTCTTGGGTTATAAAATTACAGAGAAAGTGTCATGGATTTTTATATATATACATATATAGATGAGATGATGATCCACCGTTAATTGAATTCACTTGTTACAAAAAATGTTATAAATGAAAAACCGCTTCACCGATTTTGTTCAAACTTCACATAAATTATCTACTAATTAGTCGCAACAAAGCCTAAACATTTGGTTTGGAGAGGCGAGTCCCTTCCGGAGTTATAAAATTACAAAGAAACTGGCATTGATTTTTATATCACCGTTCATTGAATTCATTTGTTACAAAAAAATGTGATAAATGAAGAACCGCTCTATCGATTCTGTTCAAACTTCACATAAACCATCTACTCTTTTTTTCTTTTTTTTTTTTTAATTAGTCATAACAAATCCTAAATATTTAATTTGGATAAGTGAGTCCATTCTTGAGTTATAAAATTACAATGAAAATGACATTGATTTTTATACAAAGGTTTAGGATTGCATTTTTGCAATAAAAACATTTTCGTATATTTTTTATTTATGGTACTTTTGAATTGAAGCAACGTAATGGAAAAATAACTTATTTTCCACACAGTAAAGTTTATATGCGTTACAGTTTCTAAAAATTTTATACATTTTTGATTAGTGCTTGTCATTTTGAAATCAACATATTTATCATTAAAAATAAAGTTGATTTTTGTTTAACTTGTAATGGCTTAGGAGTGTGCAGCACTAGGCCTCGTTCACTAGTAGACCTTATTCAGAATTATACTGGTTTCTACATTCTATTCAGCTTTGAGCAACAACTTTGAAATTGAAACAGAAGAGAATCGAAACTAAACATAGATACTCTCTGTGAGTGTCCATGTCGCGTTTTAGTCCGTTTCAGTTTAATATTTTAGCCTGTTTCAGCTATACAAGGCATACATGACCTGAAACCTGAAAATGGGTCATTGCACGTATCCTCGTGTCTTTGATGTTAGACAAACCCGAGTAATGCGTAGTAAAAATAACTGCGTAGTAAAAAATAACTGATCGGGTGCCGACAAAAGTTACCACCCACCAGACAAAGTCTTACCGCCAAGCGATTCGTCGTGTTCCGGAATGATGTCTGGTGAAGCCTTACGGAGGATGTGTCTGAGCAGTTCTGTTGAGATGGGGACGATACGACAAATGTTGTTGTGTCGGAAGTTTAGTTGTGGAGGGTTTCCAGATCAATCTCCCTCTGGCGCAACATCGTTGTTATAACATTGCATCACCTCGCTCAACTGCCGTCTTCCTTCCTATTTAATCAGTTTTTTTTTTAGTGAATAGGCTTAATAATCTAGTGCGCTTTACCACCAACGATTGAATTTCTGCTTACCATCAGGCGGGATTGCGATCAAGCATTTGTTTATAATTATTTTAAAAAACTAACTTTTTCGCCTAGAGTTGGTCGTAATTCACAACACAGCTCACCAGTGAAGGTTTGTAGTGTTTAATAGGAAGTTGAAAATACCATAATCTCAAAAATACCTAATCTCGGTGAAAGTTAAAATTATATTATATCAAAATATATTAAATAGTTTATCATATATAGGTATATATCATGGGTCTCATAATATAAAGTGACTTTTTGCTGTGCTTCATTAAATATTAACAACTATTGTTTGGGAATTGAGGTTATTTTGTTGTGTTTTTTTAGAAGTCGGTTGTTTTTTTTTTATTTCAAAGACGCTTGTAAGCGTCTTTATACGAGCGCCATAATTCAAAGTACTCCGTTTAATATACAAAATAAGTTCCCCCATGATATCTCCAATATTTTATGGCGAACAACGTCCCCACCACTTAGCCACTAATTGCAACCACCAATAGATCATGACCA
Organism: Sesamia inferens; assembly: GCA_037179545.1. Lineage (NCBI taxonomy): Eukaryota > Metazoa > Arthropoda > Insecta > Lepidoptera > Noctuidae > Sesamia > Sesamia inferens. The sequence goes on from CM073949.1 coordinate 10,663,588, forward strand.
TGGTTTTATGAACGCATAAATGAATCAGTATTCATTGTCATACAAAATGAATGGCCGGTCCATTCACTAAGAAATACTATTCAGAGGTCGAATGGGGAGAAATGATATTGAAAAGGTGCTGAAATTATTATTATTCTCGTGGCCCTCTGTTATTAGGGGTTAAGATGGTTTGCATACGAAAAACTTTGTTCTGTGAGAGATTTACGGGCTTTAACTATGTATGTACCATTATGAGTAATAAATATAGTTTAAAAAAACTAAAAAAAACATGCTTTTAAAGAATATCAGACTAAAAAGTTAAAAATAATTTTAAAATGAGAAAAAAGCGTGAGGTGCTTTGTGCTATAATTTTTGTGTACTCGTATTAAGCGCCTCACGCTTTTTTCTCATTTTAAAATTATTTTTAACTTTTTAATCTGATATTGTTTAAAAGCATGTTTTTTTTTAGCTTTTTAAACTATATTTATTTTGAACTTTTGTGATGTCTTGAATATTACTATTTTTTCTAGAGTGAGCAAAGAAGATTCTAAAATGGCTATTGCTCACCATTGCTTTTTTCTCTATGCCTATGTGTACCTATGTAATACAGGGAGTAAACACAGAGAGGATAATACGATTCAGGAATCGCTTAATGTAATATGTACATATAAGATATACTGTTTTGAAGCGTGGGGTCGTCCTTTGCTTTTGAAGTATCGATATCGTGCGAGTTAATAATTCTAGTTGTAACATCCACACAATGATGGACGTTAACCAATTAGGGTTTTAGGCTAAGACAAAGGAGAGTGACATTTAAAAAGGTATTTGGTGCGCATCTCGGTTGACGGACGTTAGAAGACTCTGATCAAAAAGAGGGGCGCGCGTCATATAATTCTTAAAAGGAAGCTTCTAGAACATTATAATGGGAACATTTCAGTCGGGAACGAGGCCATTCTACCAAAAGCGCGTGAATTTTCGCAGGATCGGTTGCACAAAAGGTACGCGTTATATATTGTTACGGGCTAGGGGTATTAAACTTCGAGAAAGAGGTGTCTCGTCGAATCCAGCTCGGCTGGCAGCGTTCGGGAAGCTACGATACATCTTCTCATCGTCCAAGATACTATAGCGTCTCAAGACTAAAGTCTTTGACCATTGTGTGTTGCAAGTGATGACTTACGGAATTGAAACGTGGTCGCTCACAATGGGCCTCATACGAAGGCTCAGAGTTACACAAAGGGCAATGGAAAGAGCTATGCTCGGAGTTTCTCTGCGTGATCGAATCAGAAATGAGGAGATCCGCAGAAGAACCAAAGTCACCGACATAGCTCTGCTTGTCGCTAAACTTAAGTGGCAGTGGGCAGGGCACATTGCTCGTAGAACCGATGGCCGATGGGGCAGTAAGGTTCTGGAGTGGCGGCCACGTACTGGAAGACGCAGCGTAGGGAGGCCCCCAACAAGGTGGACCGATGACCCGGTGAAGGTCGCTGGAAGCCGATGGATGCGGGCAGCACAAGACCGGTCAGCGTAGAAAGCCTTGGGGGAAGCCTTTGTCCAGCAGTGGACATCCATAGGCTGAAAAAAAAGAAGGTGTATTAAAATGCCGGGTGAGAGTTACAAAGTCTACTGACAACGTTGGTATAATCGATAGTAGGCAATGATAACTAGGACGTAGCTGATGTCGCGCTGAAGTCTTCCCTTATGTCCACGAAGTCCATGCCTTACACATACAACCACACAACAGAAGTTACTTCACGTAGTCCTTGGACTGCTTGGTACAGTTGTTGCTGTAGATGTTCTCGATTCATCATCATCATCATCAACCTTTTTATCGTCCCACTGCTGGGCACAGGTCTCCTCTCATACAGAGAAGGATTGAGTGTAATCACCACTCTTGCTCAAGACGGGTTGGCGATTTCAGACTTAAAGTCCAGGTTTCCTCAAGACGTTTTCCTTCACCTTCAGTCATTGGTGTTCAAGATACACTTAGAAAGTACATATAACTTTAGAAAAGTTACATTGGTACTTGCCTGACCTGGAATCGAACCCGCGCACTCATACTTGAGAGGCTGGTGTTTTAACCACTAGGCCACCACGTTCTCGATTATTGCTTCGTATTTATCGCCTGTTTCGCTTCAATAGTCAAATACAGACTGACTCACGCGCTGAGTCATGCCGGTTTATATATGCAAACAATCGAACATTCCAGATCTGTAAAGTAGTAATAATAATAGCGCTTAGTTTTCATCACAGTACATTCTTGTTTACAATACAGCAGATTGTCACAGGTACTTCACAGGAAATGAAATGAAATCGTTTATTAAGCAAGTAGGATCACCGATCACTTTTACACGTCAATTGGTTTTTTTTTTTTTTAACTGACTACCCCTGAGAAGAAATAGCCGAAACAAACTCAGGGATCATCGTCTTTTTTAAAGTCCAGACAGAAAATGTTTACAATAATTTACGTTATAATTACGCATATTGCTTAATAACAATGCTTAACAGAGCGAGCAGCTCAGTCCCAAGCCTCTCTATCCTCTAAATAATCTGAGATTTTATAATACCCGTTTTTGCAAAGTTTGGCCTTTATATAGGTTTATATCGTTTAATGGGTAAGTTTCGAATGTCCATGGGAAGCTTGTTGTAAAAGTGTATACATTGACCCATGAACGAGTTGCCTACTCTGTGGAGACGAGTGTGATGTACAGCAAGATTGTGTTTGTTCCTGGTATTTATATTATGAATATCGCTTATTTTCTTAAAATTAGATATATTTTTATGTACATACATAAGATTTTCAAATATATATTGCGAAGCTACAGTCAGAGATCAATTTCTAGTAATTTCTACTTGCTATTGTTACTATTTAAGTCGTCTGCTGCCGGCAGAAGTTACTACCCGCCAGACAAAATCTTGACGCCAAGCGATTCGTCGTGTTTTGGCATGATGTCTGGTGAAGCCGTACCTACGGGGTACGGGTCTGTGCAGTTGTGCTGCGATGTGAGCCGGGTACGATGCACCTAATGTTGTTGTGTCGATAGTTTGGTTGTGAAGGCTCTCCAAACTCCTTCTGACGTAGAATCGTTGGTCGTGTCTTTCTATTCACTCAGTTTTTTTCAGTGAATAGGCTCTTAATAAACTAGCGCTCCATCAACGATTGCAGGATTCTTTTTTATGATTATAAAAATAATATTATCTAATAATTAGTTTACGTCGATTCTGCTAAAACGGAGGTCGATAGCAAATTCATCTTTGCTTTTATGATTCCAGATACAAAATATACACAGCCAAATATAACAAAGATAGCGAATTTTAAAAGGTTTCGTATCGACAAACAAAATAATGAGGCCCAATTTCGTAGCAAAATTCAGAGTATCATATTTAATCGGCACTTACTTTGAAAATTTCACAAATTGAGTTGTTGATATTTATTTCGTTAACTTTATGCCTTCCCGTCCCAGAGTAAAAATAAATGCCATCAAGATAAAAAAGTACCTATTTATAATGTAACTGAAGTACCGACCTAGTTACAATTGTATTAGAGACGATTTTTTAATAAATATGCAATACACAACCGCAATACCGACAGTGCAAAATAAACGTTTTACTTCAAAATAATCTTTAGTTGTATAAGTAATCAGATTTTATAAAGTTTAATATGAGAGTTTGTTGCCGGAACCAAACAAATAAATAACAAAAAACTGAGAAAAGTTCGGGTAAGACTCGCGCAGGAAGGGTTCCAGCTTACTTAATCTTTAAAAACGGCAAAAAAATTACGTCTATAGTATGGGAGCCCCCGTAAATTTATTTTATGAAGTGTATTTTATTTTTGTTTTTATTTTCTATATCCTTTTTTCTTTTATTGCATACACAAGTCACGTTGCTGTGTACAGCTATTTTACATCCGTCACTTCACACATCAGGTTCAGTAGAAAACCAGCGTCAGGCACTAGTTGTCTGACATTTTTGCTGAACTGGGCCTTTTTGGCGCAGCCGGGAGGCACACATTCCTGCTAGTTTTCTACATTAATTTGTTTTATCACAATTTACTTTATTTTATTATTACTATTTTTTTTTACTTTTTAATGTTTGTCTTTATCTGATGTATTGTGTGTCTTTTAATCTGTGCTAAATAAATGTATTTTCTTTCTTTCTTTCTAAATATTTTTTTTTATTTTTAGTATTTGTTGTTATAGCGGCAATAGAAATACATAATCTCTGAAAATTTCAACTACCATTACGTTTCATGAGATACAGCTTGGTGGCAGATGGACAGACAGACAGCAAAGTTTCATTCTCACTCTCATTTTAGGTACGGAACCATAAATAAGTATGTAAGGTATAACATTATTTTAATTATTAGTTTTTACCATAGTCTGTCTGGTTAAGTAGGTAATTCATCCGTTCTAGCCGAATGTCCTTTAATTCCCATTGTCCGTTGAATCGTTGAGCTCCTTAAGATCAACCCAAAGGTTTAGCAGCATTATTGACAAATGACAATTCGATAGGTCCACTCAAGCTGTCTGGCTATTGACAACTGAAAACTCGATAGGTCCATTAAATCTGTTGAAAATTTTCTACAGTAAAGGTTTATTATGTTCTGTCTGCTGTCACTCTGTATAAAAGTATACAACGATATTTTTTCTTCATACGAAACAAAGACAAAGCCTTGCCGCCAAGCGATTTGTCATGTTCCGGCATGATGTCTGGTGAAGCCGTACGATGTGCCTAATGTAGTTGTGTTGGGAGTTTGGTCGTGGAGGGTCTTCAGATCAATCTCCCTTTGGCGCAGCATCGTTGGTCGTGTTGTTGGGTTTAACATTGCATCACCTCGCTCAACTGCCGTCTTCTTTCCTATTCGCTCAGTTTTTCAGAGTGAATAGGCTCTTAATAAACTACCGCGCCTTACCATCAACGATCGCAAAAAAACTATTCTAAAGACTGTTCATCATCTAGTTATAGATACCAAAATAAATATACTTTGTATAAACAAAATTGCCTCCTATATCCGCATGCTTCACAAAATTATACTCAGCATTATCCAAAATTTGGGGGAAACGAAACGACCCCTCCGAGAGAGTTTATCAAAATGGACGCCGGTTTAACGGTGGACAATCAACAAGATTGCACTGCACCCCTCTATGGAACAGAGGTGTGCGTTGTGACCACGCATACTTATGGCCAAAATGGATAGCTATGAACATTTAGTTAAAAGGCACGCACACATAAACACGCTTCACGTACCTACAGAAAGGCAGAAAAAATAATAGTTCTTATTTATGACTACTCGGAACAGAGGGCGATACTATACTAAATACAATAAAAAAGTAAAAAAAAATCTAAAAATAAGAAAAATTAACCAGAACGTCCTAAACTAGGTCAATGGGCTCCAGGAGCTCTAGCTAATGTAACACCACTTCATAACGAAACGAAATCGAAATTCATCATCGTTTATTTTATTGTGTGCTTTAGCATGCTTTACCATCAGCGATTGCATCACTGCTTACCATCAGGCAGTATTGCGGTCAAGCACTAGCTTAAGATTATAGATAAAAATTTAATAAACACTTGAACTATCAAAACCACCCTTACTGTAACAAAATAAAGGTCAGAGTCAAAAACAAACAAGGCCGCGTGGATTCCTATACTGGGGTGTTAGTGGTTCTCGCATACCTATGGTAATACTTGGGTGTTAATGTGTCCCCACCAAACTCTATGGTAGTTAATAGCTATAGATCTTTATAGGACGGCTATTGAATTTAAATGGTGGCATTAAAATAGTTGCAAGGGGACTTGTAAGCAACAGTGGTTTTAACTCGACGAGAGGTACTTTTCCAAAGAATTCTTATTGAGTAGGTATATACCAAAGTTATTTTTACTTTATTCGAAACCTGAATAAAGTTTGTTCAGAATAAGCAACTGAATCGATTGCACTATTTTAACACCATGTTATATTTTTTTCCACATACATTTAGATATAGTTGCAGTGTGTTTACCAAGCGCGTGAGACAGCCCCCCCTCCGCGCCGCGGTGCGAGCGAACGAGCGGTGCTTTGACCATATTTTTGTTGGGACAACCAAGTAAGATAACAAGCTCATAACTTTGTGATTTTTCAGGATATCTTTTTGAAATTTTGTTCATAGATTCTTTAGTTAAAAATACTGGACACTTGTTTCGGGTTTCGCATAAACAGAAAATAACGTTGTGAACTTATTTTTTTTTACATTATAAACTAGTGCTCAACCGCGATCCCCCCTGATGGTAAGCAGTGTTGCAATCGTCGATGTTAAAGCTCGCTAGTTTATTAAGAGAGTATTCACTCACGCCTTGAAGACACTTAAATTGTAGGCAGACGGAAATACCGGTGCAAGCAAATTGGTCCAGTCCTTCGATGAACGCGGTGTAAAACGCTTCCTCTGTATATTACAGCAGTAAAACACTGTTACTGCAAAAATAAAAGTGTTGATGAACTGTCACAATGAAGCCGTTTATTAGTTATGGTGTGACAGAGTAACAGACATATTTATGTACATACAAACATTCACGTTCATAATCACTACATACTATAAAAACAAAGTCACTTTCTCTTTCCCTGTTTCCCTTTGTATGATTAAATCTTTAAAACTACGCAACGGATTTTGATGCGGTTTTTTTAATAGATAGAGTGATTTAAGTGGAAGGTTTTTATGTATGATAAGATCCTTTAAATTTTGGACAAATACTAATATTTTTGAGGTTTCTAATGTGATGTCGTAAATAATTACATTTTTTTCCGCGTTTGCAGTGAAACGCAAGCTAAACCCTATGAGATATATCAAAATAATCTACTAAATATTGTACACAATGAAAACAACTATAAAAAAGTCAACACAATATTTTTTTTTGTGATTTACTTTTTACGACAAATACTGACTAATTTTTGAAGCGATTTTAACCAATACAGCATTAATCTTTATCCAATTTAATACCTTAAATACATTTTCGTTTCAATATAGATCTATATCGCCCATTACAGTATATAATTTAAATGAAGATATTACAGAATTAAAAATTGCGGGTGTCGCGTTTGGGGCGGTACACGGCGTGGCGTTCGCGGCAATTTTTTATACAACATTCACAGTTTTTCTATAGTGTATTTAGTTTCAGCATTGCACCCATGCGAAGCCTGGGCTGGTCGCTAGTGTGAGTGATATAAAATGCGCTATAATATACACACTCGCACATGTCTGTCCACCATTTCCATCATGTGGTTTAGCCATAAATATCATCTTCCACCTACATGTAACTACTATGAATTGACGCTGCACCCTCCAACCATTGTTCAATAAATAATAATTTCATATTCGTGGGGAGGGTTTGTTAAGGGAGGCCGTGTTAAATAATTAATTTCAGTCTGTTATAATGTTGGTAAACAAATATTCGTCTGTGTTTCTATGAGAGGTTTTAGGTCTGTTTTGTGGATGAATAATCAGCCAATTGTTGTTCCCAATGCGGAGAAATAGACCTCCTCTCTATTTTTTTTTTTTTTTTAATTATAAACCAGCGCTTGACCGCAATCCCGCCTGATGGTAAGCAGTGATGCGATCATTGATGGTGAAGTTTATTAAGAGCCTATTCACTCTAGCCTTGAAGACACTCAAATTGTAGTGTGACGGAAACACCGTCGCTGGCAAACTGTTCCAGTCCCTCGATATACGCGGTATAAAAGAGGAAGCAAAACGCATCGTCCGGATCGCAGTGGTGTCAACAACGTAAGGGTGGAAACTCACCGTACGACGGGTCGTCCGATGATGGAACGGAGATGAGGGAATTAAATCATGCAATTCCCTTGCACACTCACCAGAATGCATCCTATGGAAGACCGAAAGGCTGGTTACTCTACGCCTGTGTTCCAGGCTTTGGAGACCGTTTCGAGTTAAGTCTGGGTCGCCAATCAGCCTCTTTGCTGAATCTCTCACCTCTCCACTGAATCCAAAGTGGCAAGGTGACATTTGGCAGCACCAGCCCAAATGTGGCTGCAGTGCTCCACACACGAGCGGACCTGTGCTTTGTACAATATTAGAAGCTGCCTTGGTGTGAAGTACCACCGGACCTTTATTCAAATTAGGCTGAGAATCAGCAATTTATGAACGTCAATATTAGATAAGATGGTCTACCCAAAACGCCCGCCCTTCATCAATTCCTAGTGCTTTCGCTGGGAAGAAGAAGTAGCGGAACAAACTCCCCAGCAGCACAGCTGTCTGTTCATTAAAAAAAAACACGTAACTTTATACAATAGGTACAGTAATGAATAGAAAAAAAAACACAACAACGATGAAATTATTTATCATATGCCAGCTAGCCACGCCAAAATACCAGCAAAGCAAACACAAAAAAAAAATATCATTAAAATGGAAATGTAAATAAGTTAGAACTTATTACCTAAATAAAAATCTCAGGTATAAAGGGCGGGACAGCTCACATATTTATGCATTGTGAAAAAGCAAATTATGTATATGAACGCATATAACGTGTCAGTAAGCTACTTCTGGAGAAAGAACACAAACATTATCTTGAGTTAATCAAAGCGACTAGCTATTATCTATCTCTCTGAGATAGGGTGTGGGCCTGAATACACCACACGGGTCCAGCACGGGCTGGTAGATCTGACATGGCTTTGAATTTTTAGTTCTTTTTTTATATAAATTATAAACTAGTGCTTGACCAGTGGCACTCCCACAATTTAGCAATCCCACCTGATGGTAAGCAGTAATGCAATCATCGCTTACCATCAGGTGCCCGCTGCCAAATGTTCCGGTCCCTCAATGAACGTGGTATAAAAATCTAGGCGAAACGCTTCGTCCGGATTGTAGTAGTGAACAACTTAAGAACTCGCCGTACGACGGGTCGTCCGGTAATTAACCCGGCGTGGTTGTGGCGTCAAAACTAAACACGGCCGTTGTGGCCGGGTAAATCATACCCATATAGATTATCGCACCCTGATCCAATTCTATGCCTAAATTAGTATTTTACATTCATGGAATAGGTAATAAAAACAATAATTCTGAATATGAAATATTATTTATTACAAAACTAACGGAAAATCTCAAATTTTCTTTGATTAAAACATTTTACAGCTAAAGACAACTTTTTAAAACATAACTTTGGATTATTCCTAAAAAAATAATAACAATTTAAGTACGAAAAATCAACGTATATGTTACTAATGAACATAGAAACAATAATTAAATAAAAATAAAGCTTATTGTTGTTTTAATACTAGATTATTCACTATCGAGATCAAGGCAACTTTGGCATACCGGTATAATATGTTCCATACAAATAGGCTTGTTGCACTTTTTACAATTATACCTGGTTTTCCTATCTTTGGCAGACGGACAGTCTCTACATCTCGTATATGCTCTGGAACTCTTACTGGGAGGATAGCTCATTGTTTCTCCTATCTGTTCGTGAATACGTTTGCGTAAGCCTATCGGTAAGTTCTCCATCTTCTTCCTCGTACCAAGATAGCTTGCAAGCATGGATAGACCGAGATTTCTAAGGAAATCACGTTGGTTTGTTTTTGACTTGTTATTTTCACGATATATTATAATACTGTTTATTGCCGCTACATTCATGATCGTATTATGTTTTCTGACCTTGTACGAACGTTGGTGCGAGGTGGTTGTGAAGACCACTTGGTTGTGTTGTCTTTTCCGGTATATACGAGCAAGTTCTGGTTACTAGTTGAAGGTAATGGATGTTGTTCCTCAATATCACTGCATTCTTGTTCTGTATCACTGTCTCGACTCCGCTGTGAAATATGGTCGTATTGGTCCTCTTCATCTGAAGTGAATTGTTCTTCATTTTCAATGTTAGCTTGTTCAAATAAAGCTAGAAGTCTTGATTGATCGTCTTCGTACGACATGTTGTTAATACTGAAAAATAATATGTAATACACTCATAAATAAAAGAAAAAACAAGAATTAAAATAATAACAATAATGTAACGCCGCCATTGTGGCCGGGTGTGACTTACCCGCTCGCTCTTCACAGGTGTGTATACTCCGTCGCAGTCGCAACAGCACTAAATAAAACAGCTAATACGCTCGGTGAGATCAACAACTCCAGCTACTGTGAGTCACGGCAATCGCCGATCATTTGTTTTAGAGTTATGCTGATTTTAAAAATTGTCGGGTTTGAGATACCCAGCCACAACCACGTCGGGTTAAATCATGCCACTCACCTAAATGCGTCCCATAGAACACCGAAAGGATGAATACTCTACGCCTGTGCTCCAGGATTTGGATACCATTTTGAGTTAAGACTGGGTCTCCAATCAGCTTGGACGTGTCAGTTTCGTCACAGTGTTTTTTTTTTATTATTATAAACTAGCGCTTGACTGCAATCCCGCCTGATGGTAAGCAGTGACGCAATCGTTGATGGTAAAGCGCATTAGTTTACTAAGAGCCTATTCACTCTAGCCTTGAAGACACTCAAATTGTATTCCGTCGGAAACACCGCCGCCGGCAGATTGTTCCAGTCCCTCGATGTACGCGGTATAAAAGAGGAGGCGAAACGCTTCGTCCGGATCCAAGAGGTGTTAACAACATAAGGATGGAAACTCAACGTACGACGGGTCGTCCGATGGTGGAACGGAGATGGGGGAATTAAATCGTGCATTTCCCTCGCACACTCCCCAAAATGTATCCCATAGAACACCGAAAGGCTGGCTACTCTACGCCTGTGCTCTAAGCTTTGGAGACCAACTCGAGTTAAATCAGGGTCATCAATCAGCCTCTTCGCACGCCTTTCCACTGAATCCAAAGTAGCCAAGTGACACTTAGCAGCACCAGCCCAAATATAGCTACAGTACGCCACACACTAACGGACCTATACTTTGTACAACATTAGAAGTCACAATTGGTCTGAAGTACTGCCGATAACGCCAAGTTTTCTGGCAGCCACTTTGGCCTTGGACTTAATGAACCGCCCAAAGTTTAGGTTCGAGGAAATCTCAACACCCAAAAGCTGAAGGCGGTCGGTATACTCCAAGGATACATTCCGAAAAGTAGGAGCCAAGGTGAACGGGCTCCTTTTGGCGGTGAAAAGACACGCCTACGTTTTGGCGGCATTGAATGCTATTAGATTGGCATTGCCCCATTCGGAGACTGCCTGAAGTGCAACACTCGTTCGCTCTACCATGGCCTCTCTTTTGGACCGGATTGATTCCCTACTAGCCCGAGCATCCGCCAGGCATCTCTCCACAACTGTGCTATCATCTGCATACCCATAGATACCGGGCATCAGCAGATCGTTAATGTGCAGCAGAAACAGAGTTGCGGAGAGAACAGACCCCTGAAGAACACCGGCATTAGTCGACATGGGCTCAGATGAGCATCCGTCGACAACAACGACAACAACATAAAAAACTACAGAAGGAACTAGACATAATGGACTTTAATAAATATAAGGTTAAATTCAAGATTACAGATTGACTCATGCAGCAGGTCCCTAACATACATTCAGGCACGTTTTTATTTATAATCACACAATCATTTCACCCTATGTATTACACACTCCTTACCACACACACATACACAGACACACATACACAACACACACACCTATCCATGGTGGATATACTACTCAGTCAGAACCCATTAAAATGCAATCACTCCTTCTCATTAATACATAATGCACATGTTAAATTACATTTCTTTTGGTAGAACAATGCGCGTTCCTTCTCTTGAAAGCAACTAAACGAACGGTTTGGCCAAACACTGTCTCTTAAGACACATTTCCCCTAGTTTAAGAGGCAGGGTTTATAATTGTCGGTTACATAGATTATGTTTAATCTGTATAATTACTTTTTGGTAAATAAATATTATTATTATTATTTATTATTATTCATAGGCGTAAGCGGAACAGGGTGTAAAATTCACTAATCTGCCATAGAAACAGGACGTTTTGTAATTTTTTGCGTCATTCACATCAAAAAACGATTTTTCTTTTTCAGACGGATGTGTTTCTGATGGGAAACTTCCCAACGACAGTTTTTTTTTTGTAAGAAACAAACTCACCTCACTCTTCTCTCACAAACAACTTCACCAGGACAACAACATGGGAGGTTATCGTCTGCTTAACCGGACTTGCTCAACTATAAATGTCGTATATTGTAGGTATATGTATATATATAGTAACCAGGCAGAAAACTCTGCTTGCGTGATGCAGGATCTTGTGTTACCTTAGTTCTCCTGCGAATCTCTTCATTTGTGATACGATTTCTACTGCCCTTTGGGTGGCCTTAAGCCTTCTAATAAGGCCCATTGTGAGCAACCACGTTTCAGTGTTATTACTTGGTGGTAGGCCATAACATTGGCTGCCGGCAGAAGTTACCACCCACGAGACAAAGTCTTGCCGCCAAGCGATTCGTCGTGTTCCGGCATGATGTCTGGTGAAGCCGTACGGAGGACGGGTCTGAGCAGTTGTGTTGCGATGTGTGCCGGGTACGATGCGCCAAATGATGTTGTGTCGGGAATTTAGTCGTGGAGGGTCTCCAGATTAATCTCCCTCTGGGTTAAATATTGCATCAAATCGCTCAACTGCCGTCTTCCTTCCTGTTCACTCATTTTTTTTACTTAGTGAATAGGCTCTTAATAAACTAGCGCGATTAACCTTCAAAGATTGCATCACTGCTTACCATCAGGTGGGATTACGGTACGGTAAAAAAAAACTTTCACCTTCAGTCCACCTTGTTGGGGAACACCTCACGCTGCGTTTTTCGGTACGTGGCCGCCACTCCAGAACCCCTAGTTTTTACGTAATTTCATTATAACTTGAGTTTTATCCTTATCCATAGAAACGTATGAAACGAAATGTTCAACGATACCACACCATAGGGAAAATAAGACGATTATGAACCTTATTCGTAATAATGATCAGATTTTCCTCAAAGAAAATGTGTAGCGTAATAGAAGATGGGGTGCGTGTGATATTGAGTTGCTTAACAGTAGTTTAGGGTCCTTCATCTGCTCTCATTATGGTAAGCATGATATGGTCAAAAGATTTATCTATTCATATGAAAATAGTGGGGCAGCCTATACGAATTTCAAATGACTTGGAGAATATTAAATTGAATTCCTAAAAACTTTATAAACTTCTAATGATGGATATTAATGAGTCTTTAATTATTTTTTGCGTTTCTAATGATGCAAACTTTTTTAATCCTTGAGCCTCTTCTTAAATAATTCGCCTTTGGATTATTTTCAGTTGTTGTAAACGAGGTTATTTGTAAAATATTAAGAACTTCTCATAAATACATTAAATATAAATATTACTAACATTTTTTTTTTTAATAATTATTAACTAGCGCTTGACCGCAATCCCGCCTGATGGTAAGCAGTGATGCGATCGTTGATGGTAAAGCGCACTAGTTTATTAAGAGTGAATAGGTCACTCAGAAAAACTGAGCGAATAGGAAGGAAGACGGCAGTTGAGCGAGGTGATGCAATGTTAAACCCAACAACACGACCAACGATGCTGCGCCAAAGGGAGATTGATCTGAAGACCCTCCACGACCAAACTCTCAACACAACAACATTAGGCGCATCGTACCCGGCACACATCGCAACACAACTGCTCAGACCCGTCCTCCGTACGGCTTCACCAGACATCATGCCGGAACACGACAAATCGCTGGGCAGCAAGGCTTTATCTGGTGGGTGGTAACTTCTGCCGGCGGCCGATGTTATGGCCTACCACCGAGAAAAAAAAATATTAACATCATAAAACACAACTTTTGTTCTATGACTTTTATTAATTGTATAGACTTTTATACAAAATGAATTATTAGTTTTTCTGTTACAAACACTATGCGAAGAAAAATAAATCGCTAGTTACAAAGTTTTGTAAAAACTCATGGTGCAAAAATTGTTATTAATGATATAAGTAATACAGTCCTGCAAGTTTGTTACTGTAATTTGTAATTAACTTCGGAGATCGGACGAGAACCGATATATTCAACATGGTATGGACATTGGCATGTTCTTAACACAGTTCTGCAAGTTTGTTACTGTAATTCACGTAGTGCTTTTGTTACATTTCAGATGGCATTGAATTTAATATTTGATGAACTCATTCGGGTTTCATTATTATGTTATACATAATTGTACATAAGCAAGATTTCTTATGAACAATTACTCCAAGTTTGCACCGTCGTCAAGTGAAGAATATAAACGCAAAATTTGAAAGGAAAAGATTACAATGATCTTAACAAACACCTTTTAGTTTTTAGACAACAGATAAAGACTAAGAAAATGAAAAAATAATCGAATCAAACGTCTACAATTCAAAACTGTTATTGTTAGTTGAAGGTGGCTTATCAACTCTTCGCTGCTCTAAAAACGGCAAAGGAAAACATTGAGAGGAAACTGACATGTCCTAAAACCAAAAAAGTTATCAATTAAGTTATTAATTCTCGGTGGTAGTCCATAACACCGGCCGCCAGCAGAAGTTACCACCCACCAGACAAAGCCTTACCGCCAAGCGATTTGTCGTGTTCCGGCATGACGTCTGGTGAAGCCGTACGGAGGACGAGTCTGAGCAGTTGTGTTGCGAAGTGTGCCGGGTACGATGCGCCAAATGTTGTTGTGTTGGGAGTTTGGTCGTGGAGGGTCTTCAGGTCAATCTCCCTTTGGCGCAGCATCGTTGGTCGTGTTGTTGGGTTTAACATTGCATCACCTCGCTCAACTGCAGTCTTCCTTACTATTCGCTCAATCTGAGTGAATAGGTTCTTAATAAACTAGCGCGCTTTACCATCAACGTTCGCATCACTGCTTATCATCAGGCGGGATTGCGGTCAAGCGCTAGTTTATAATTATTAAAAAATAAAATAAAATTATGGATATGTGACATCTACCAGACAATCCACGATAGGCCCAGTGAAGACTGGGCCTATCGTGGATTATTGTGTATTTTCTCTCTCACAAAGGAGACCTGTGCCCCAAACGATGGAACATTAGTCGTATCATACTTGCCTGCCTAGCCTTTTGCCAACTACATACTACAACATTTTGCAGTACCAGCCAACATGTTGTGATTCGGTGGGAAAAGCGTGCGAAGAGGCTAATTAGCGACCCAGATTCGGTTTAAAACGGTCTCCGAAGCCTGGGGCACAGGCGAAGAGTAGGCTATCGTTGTTCTATAGGATACATTTTGGAGAAGGTGCGCGGAAATTACATGACTTATTCTGCCATCTCAGTTCCATCATCGGACGTCCCGTCTTACGGCAAGTATCCTTCCTTACATTGTTGACACCACTACGATTCGGCTCCTACTAAACTAGCGTGCTGTGCCATCAACGATTGCATCACTGCTTACCATCATGCGGGATTGCGGTTAAGCACTAGTTTAAAATATGTAAAAAAAACTGTTAGTATTTCAATTGTTCATTTTAAGCCATGCTACCGCTGTCAAATTGTGGCTTTGCATTGCCATTAATGGTAATTTGGTTATTAATTTATTTGTTCCACGGTGACGTTGAAATTGGATTATCTTTGGCGTGTTTTATCATTAAGGCTGGCTTTTAATGATTGTTGGTTTATTATAAGTTAATGCTTTAGTTGTGTGAGTTCTGATAGCCTAGTAGCACACAACCCCGTGTATGAAAGGCGCGATCTCGTGCGCGAGGTTCATCAAGCACCTTTTCTCAACTATCTTAGGCTTGACTTCCATTCTCACCGGCCGTAGTTGATTAGCAGTATTTACATGGAAAGACTGCGTATCTTTATTGTGTTACCTATCATCATCATCATTATCATCATCAGCCTCTACTCGTCGACTGCTGGACATAGGCCTCTTCCATGGCACTCCAACAAGCTCAATCCTGAGCAGTTCTCCGCCAGCCACTACCAGCCACCTTTTTGATGTCGTCGCTCCATCTCGCCCAAGGGCGTCCTACGCTACGTTTTACATATTACACAACGTTATTTTTTGTATATGCAAAACCTGAAATACGTGTTCAATATTTTTAAGTAAAGAATCTATGTACAAAATTTCAAAAAGTTGTCATGAAAAACCACAAAGATATGAGCTTGTTATCTTACCTGGTTGTCCCAAGAAAAATATGGTCAACGCAAAGCTCGCCAACACGCACCTACACCGGCGCGGCGTGGGGGCACATATTATCTAGTACTATGATCTACCACGAACTGGTATTATGCGTTCGGTAACCACACTGTAATAATTTCTAAATGTATTTGGGAAAAAATATAACATGGTCTAAAAATGATTGGAATCGATTCAGTTGCTTATTTTGGACAAACTGTTCAACAAGTTGTATACAATATGTAAAGAAAACCCTGTCCAACCCAAAAGGATAATAAATGTTAGATATACACATGACCAAATAAAATACAAAATTTTACATAGCCATCATAGTGACAATAGTAATGAATTTTGAAATAATCTTTTTTTCCGCGAATTTATTTTAACTTCCCCAAAATTTGGTCATTTTTAAAAAAGTGACAACACCATTTGTGATGGAGCGAATAGCGATGCGACCACGTGCCGCGTGCCCTACCCTCATTCACCCGCGCATCTATGCCTAACGTGTTACCTAACGCACATGCATTAAGTTACCTCGCTTTTTCGAAATAATATTTATTTCTTTAGAGGTGTTTTTTTTGTTTAGCACAGCTTTGTAGGCATTATTAGAATCAGTTATCGATACCTAGCACAATACCTTCACGGATCGGATAGGGTTTTTTTTACATATTGTATATTTACTATTTATGTACTTCTCGCCAGCACATCAAGCTTATGCAATTAGCACCCTAATTGCACTGCACACTATTACTATTAACTGGAATGTTTTTGAAGTAAATTGCTAATCCATTGCTCCATATATTCCAAAAATGTGTTTGCTTAACAAAGTAAACAACGCAACGAAAGTTGTTGAACTGTCAAAATGAAACCCATTGCTGCTGGTAGTATTTTACGCAATTACGCTGCTATTATTAGCCAATACAATACGGCACTGAGATTCTAGGTTATTAGGAGAAAATTGACAGTCGGGTAGGTTGATCTGTGGACGTCCGTTCTTGTCTGTAGTCAAACAAGACGAAGGGAACAGAAAAGTATGTACAAAGGTGATGCTTACTTCTAAAGAAATCAGTTTCGATACACGTGGCTCATTTCCGATAGTTTTTAGTTCTGTTCCGATAGTTTACCTCAGCCATTATTTTTCTTTCGTGTTTTTTGTTCTTTTTTGCGTCATGTTTACTATTTTTTCTTTGCTCTCAAAAACTGTCTCAATACCGTACAATAATCTCTAAAGTTCGGTTTCAGCATAACGATTAAAACAAAATAAAACCTGAACAGAAAGAAACCTTTTAAAAGTCTTTTCCTTAACAAATGTTCGTATAGCTCGATTTCGCGTTTCAGATTTCTCGAACAGAGGTTAACGTTATCTGATTAACTTTGTAGCATCGATCAAAAGAAATTCATACTCTATAGAGTTTTTGTAGGATTTCTTAGCTGGAATAGGGATATTTCCTGGGAAAAAAAAAATGATTGTATTTAGTCCGTCATTCAGATTATAGAAAAATATTGGATACGTATATTTTGTTTTATCAAATCAATAAAAATTGACAAATATAAAAGGCATCAAAAATCAAGGTAGCGTGCAGTGTCGTCACATAAGTTTTCAACGCACTGTGTCGTCTTCATTTTTTGTTTGTATGAAAAAAAGAAAAAATACGTGTCTAGAATTTTTAGGAAATCTGACTGACGGACTAATTAGTTTTTTTAGTCTTTCTTTCTTTTATGGCTTCGCACTGTTTGTGCATTTAGCCAATGTTACGTAATGAATGGTTAATGTCGAAAAAGACGGCCGCGTGACCCATCTTACGATGGAGGTTTGAGACAAAGTCATGATGTGGCCACTATGCAGTGATATTTCACTGTTCTTTATGAATTATTTACTGAATGCACTTATTACTATATAAATCACGCACTTTTATTCAGTAAACAACAATATAAGTAATTTTAAAAATCCAATGAAAAATAAGCGTGACACTCAGCTTGAAAAACAAAGCACAGGTCCGTTCGTGTGTGTAGTACTGCAGCCACATTTGGCCTGGTGCTGCTAAGTGTCACCTGGCCACTTTGGATTCAGTGGAGAGGCGTGCGAAGAGGCTGATTGGTGACCCTGATTTAACTCGAGTTGGTCTCCAAAGCCTAGAGCACAGGCGTAGAGTAGCCAGCCTTTCGGTGTTCTATAGGATACATTTTGGGGAGTGTGAAAGGGAATTGCGCGATTTAATTCCCCCATCTCCGTTCCACCATCGGACGACCCGTCGTACGGCGAGTCTCCACCCTTATGTTGTTAAAACCTCTACGATCCGGACGAAGCGTTTCGCCTCCTCCTTTATACCGCGTACATCGAGTTTCCGTCGGACTACAATTTGAGTGTCTTCAAGGCTAGAGTGAATAGGCTCTTAATAAACTAATACGCTTTACCATCAACGATTGCGTCACTGCTTACCATCAGGCGGGATTGCGGTCAAGCGCTGGTTTATAAATTAATAAAGAAAAAAAAAAAGTTTTTTTAGTCAACTACCCTATTCTGCGAGTTATCCAGTGTTTAACATGAACATAATCAGCCTATAATGTTCACACTCGTGGAAGATAGGCCTCCTCTCGGGGTGAGACGAAGTGGGCCGTATTCTACATACCACGTGGGCCCAGTGCGGGTTGTTAGATGTCTTTTTTTTTTTTAAATACACCCGTCATCACAGGGCGTTGTCGTCCCTTTTTTTTTTTTTTTTAACGAGTGGAAATGCATTTAGGCACCATACCCGCCGCTAGCTAGGCGACGGACGTGTGTGGGACTCGCCCGGCCGGAGCCGGGAATACCCACTTAAACCACTCGGGTACCTTCGGGCCCTGTGTTGAGAGTGTCACGGGGCCGACCCAGAGGCCAAGACTCCGTGCCACTCTCAGGGCTTACCGGCCTTATCAAGGCCGGTTTCCGCGCCAATGGGGGATTACCCGGTAACGGAGTAATCCCCAGACGTGGTGACCGCTGTGCAATGCGCGTGCGGGAGCTACCCGCACGCGCTGGTCACACCCTGGGGCTAAAGGAGACGGGGGTTCGTCCCCCGCCTTCTTCGCCCCACTCGTCTACGCTGGAGGGGAGCGGCAAGTACGTCCTCTTCCCGCTCCCTCTCCGCAGCCTCCTTCTGCAAGAGGACGGTCTCGCAGAAGGAGGCGGCAGCCTCCCATGCACACTCGCTTTCAACCATGGCGTTGTCGTCCCTACTTCTTGCGTGGCAAGAAATCTTGTTTACTTATTATTTTAGGTTGCTTTTTTCCTATAATAATATTTATGTCACATCTTTATTATTACACTATTTATGTACTTATAATCTATTAATTATTACTTCTGTCATTTTTATATATCTAATTATACATTACAAATTCGTTCCACTTATGTTACAACCTACCGATTGGCAGTTCTTGCCGACGACAATTGCTGGATTGCACCGCCCCTCGTTTTGTTCCTGTCAATGCACATTTTTGCAACTTTGAGGCAAAACCGCTCCAGATACGGCCTGGAGTGTTTGTCTGTCATTAGGTCGGCAATTGTCGTTTCTGATAAAGCTCTTCCAGTACTTACTTCCAGGTCGGGTTGTTAAATGTCACATGTCTACGAAGTTTTGCCTC
Organism: Sesamia inferens; assembly: GCA_037179545.1. Classification (NCBI taxonomy): domain Eukaryota; kingdom Metazoa; phylum Arthropoda; class Insecta; order Lepidoptera; family Noctuidae; genus Sesamia; species Sesamia inferens. The sequence continues at coordinate 10,683,273 of CM073949.1, forward strand.
TAGGACGTGCCGGTTTCCTTTGATTTCCTTCACTGTTTTGAAAGCAGTAGTGAAGAAATATTTACATAAAGAAAAGCGCCTGACAGGGTTCGAACCTACAACTTGTAAGTCGTGCCCGATACCACCGGCCTCGTTGTGTAAAATAACTTGTAATTCATAAAATACAAGTGTTTATGCTGACACTAACCAGCACCTTATTACAATATACACTTTCATTTACAATCCAAATCATTTTGAAGAATATCTATAATTAATTGCTTATTTCTATTGCTTTTTTATAATTAATTGCTTATTTCCATTGCTTTTTTATAATTAATTGCTTATTTCCATTGCTTTTTTATAATTAATTGCTTATTTCCATTGCTTTTTTAAAGCAGACTTAAAAGTTATAGGTTATGGTCACCCATCAGGTGCTTTACTTTGTGTAAATTATCTCCACTGCTGTGAAAACGGTGAAGGAAAATATTATGAGCTGTGTGGGCTGATTTTGTATTTCTTATTTCTATTAACTAATAAACCAGAAATATCCTTCCAAATCCGTCAGGCAGTGCTTTAAAGTATTGTATGGGATTTTGTCGCCGGATTCAGAATAGGATATTTGACTAAAAAAAAACTATTTAGTCCGTCATTCAGATTGTAGAAAAATATTGGATACGTATATTTTGTTTTATCAAATCAATAAAGATTGACAAATATAAAAGGCATCAAAGATCAGGAGTGGTGGCTGGTGACGTCACTGCTCGCTAAAAAGTGTAGTGTCCAGTGACGTCACACAAGTTTTCAACGCACTGTGTCGTCTTCAGTTTTTGTTTATATGAAAAAAAATACGTGTCTAGTCTTTTTTGGAAATCTGACTGACGGACTAATTAGTTTTTTTTTAGTCAAATACCCTATTCAAAGAAATACATAACACAAAACCCATTCCCACAGACGACAGCATAACAACGTTCATTGCATTATCTACAAAACGATACACTTTGCTTGCCAAGGGGTATCTTTTCACCACTTTTTGCACTGCAACTGGGTGGTGACACGAGTTTCAACTGGTGGTCAGATTTTTAGACTTCTAAGCACCCGTAACGACTGTCAAAGATCTATAAATGAAGGCTGGGGCGTGATTGGACATGCTTTCCAAGGTACGAAGGAGTCTCGGTATGTTCCCTTATTCACAGACCAATCACGGCAAATGCAGTTTAACCGGATCGAGCCCCTTTTATAGTGAAATATGGAGAAAATTATTGGCCTTAACATCGGCTGCCGACAGAAGTTACCATCCACCAGACAAAGTCTTGCTTCCAAGCGATCCGTCGTATTCCGGCATAATGTCTTGTGATGTCGTACGAAGGTCGGGTCTGAGCAATTGTGTTGCGATGTGCGCCGGGTATGATGCGCCAAATGTTGTTGTGTCGGGAGCGTGGTCGTGGAGAGTCTCCAGATCAATCTCCCTCTGGCGCAGCATCGTTGGTCGTGTTGTTGGGTTTAACGCTCAACAGCCGTCTTCCTTCCTATTCACTCAGTTTTTTGAGTGAATAGGGTCATAGTAAACTAGCGCGCTTTACCATCAACGATTGCATTACTGCTGACCATCAGGCAGGATTGCAGTCAAGCACTAGTTTTTTTTTTATAATTATAAAAATAACCCAAATTAATTAGGATAAGGGCTGCAGAATGATGAATATTAAGTAAAAATACACCTATTACATCAAAAAAAAAATCTATCGATCAAAAACTTACGCAATTGAGGACACAAAAAACGATAAAGTATCAACTCTTCATGGTCTCCGTTAAAAAATATCCCAAGACGAACTTGTTGACAGGCCGCCAACCTTCGGCATGTCATTTATCAATGTCTGGCAGAAGAGCGAGGTATTATTAGCAACGACAAATGGTTGGCGATCGCTTATCTATTGATTTGAACATCCATTCTGTTGATACGTCTATGTGTTAATATTGTGTTGGCTTTTTAGGGTTCTGTGGTGTTTTGTGATTGTTGCTAGGTACGATATTATAGGTACAGTTGCTTTCAAAGATAATTATTTTTTTTTGAGAAGAGGAAGAGAATATTTGTCGCTTTTAATTATAATCATAGTGATACAAAGTTAGATTATTATTTTATTCGTTTACACCGTTATTTTTTGTATGCGAAACTTGAATCAAGTGTTCAATATATTTATGTAAAGAATTTATATACAAAATTTCAAAAAACTTATCATGAAAAATCACAAAGTTATGTAACCTGGTTGTCCCTATAAAAATATGGTCATAAGCGGCGTGACGTCGTCTTGCGTTTATTGGTAATAATGTCTGTTTGTATTGTAATTAACTAGTGATAACATTTACTATCACATTATGTACTCTACCCTTATAAATGCAGTAAAATTTACATAAAAAAAAATAATTTTACTTAGAACGTATAGTACCCGTGCCCAATGAGACGGAGACCCGTCCCGCTGTGCGCAGGTGCTTAGGACCACTATGAACTACGGTGAACTGTGCCGTGCGCCCAGTAACCACACTGCAACAATTTTTAAATATATTTGAGAAAAAATATAATGTGGTGTAAAAATTATTGAAATCGATTTAGTTGCTTATTATGAACAAACTGTATTCAGGTTTTGTATACAGTATGTTAAGAAAACCCTGTCCGACCCATAAGGACAATAAAGGTTAGGTAAACACATGACCAAATATAATATAAAATTTTACGTATTCATCATAGTACCAGTACAAATGAATTTTGAAATAATCTTTTTTTCCCGCGAATTAATTCCAGTTTCCCCGAATTTTGGTAATTTTTAAAAAGTGACAACACCGGTATTATTATGAGCGAATAGCGATGCGACCACGTGCCGCGTGTCCTGCCGCCCGCCCCCCGCGGGCGGCAGGCGAAAGATGGTCAACGCACATTTATTAAGTTACCTCCTATTTTGCGAAATAATATTTTTTTTGGGGGATTTTTTTTTAAGTTTAGCCCGGTTTTGTATGCATTAGTAAAATCAGTTATCGATACCTAACAACACCTTCATGGGTCGGACAGGGTTTTCTTAACATACTGTATAAAGGAAAAATAAAGTTGTATAATATTCATCATCATCATCATCATTATCAACGTTTTTATCGTCCCACTGCTGGGCACAGGTCTCCTCTCATACAGAGAAGGATTGAGCGTAATCACCACGCTTGCTCAATGCGGGTTGGCGATTTCAGACTTAAAGTCCAGGTTTTCTCAAGATGTTATTCCTTCACCTTCAGTCATTGGTGTCCAAGATATACTTAGAAAGGACATATAATTTCAGAAAAGTTACATTGGTACTTGCCTGACCTAGAATCGAGCCTGCGCACTCATACTTGAGATGCTGGTGTTTTAACCTCTAGACCACCACGACTTAATATACAGTATGTTAAGAAAACCCTGTCCGACCCGTGAAGTTGTTGTTAGGTATCGATAATTGATTCTACTAATGGATACAAAACCGGGCTAAATTAAAAAGAAAATCCCCAAAAAAAATTAATATTATTTCGTTAAGCACCCTTCCGCGGGCGGCGGGCGGCAGGGCACGCGGCACGTGGTCGCATCGCTATTCGCTCATAATAATATCGGTGTTGTCACTTTTTTAAAAATTACCAAATTTCGGGGAAGTTGGAATTAATTCGCGGGAGAAAAAGATTATTTCAAAATTCATTTGTATTGGTACTATGATGATAACGTAAAATTTTATATTATATTTGGTCATGTATTTACCTTACCTTTATTATCCTTATGGGTCGGACAGGGTTTTCTTAACATATTGTATATCTCTTAATATATAATTATGTATAATATTACACAGATAATTATATTCAGACTCAGATATTAAATTTTCAATAAATGATACAAGAGGCGGTTATGGTAACTAAAGGATAAAACAAAATAATAATAATGATAATGAGCGAGTGGAAAAGAAATACTGTATTATGTTTGCTATCTCATTTTCGCCCCTGTTAAATCATAATAACGTATGTTTCCGTCTTTTTTGACAACTTATTCACACATGGGAGCCCATTTTACCGCTACGTTTTTAACGGATACGCTATACATATAGAAAAAAAGGATAAAAATATAATATTTTCATAAAAATACTACGAAATTAATTTGAATAAAAATACAAGTATATATAATTAATTATTAGAAACGTTTTTTAGTGACATAACCTTTTATTAAGGTAGCCATGACACTGGTTATGACGTTTGATTGGCGACTTTGTCAGTTCTATTTTGCCGTTGTGTTCGTGTCGAGTGCTGATTTGAGTTAATTATGTTTATTTAATTGACCGTATGTTCGGAATCCATGTTTTGATTTTTTCGCAGTCATATGGTAGATAATATAATACGATAGCCCTAGATACATGACACGCCAATCAAATGTCACTGTCAAAATGTTATTTCGCTTATTGCTGACCACCATATTTATTAGTAGTTGTATTGCACTCCTTGGCCGAGTTAAATTGAATCTGTATAAGCCAAAATATAGGAAATAAACTTTAAAAATAGTTAACTATAGCGTAACTATACCTAGCATTAAGTGTACAATGTGCTGGCCCAGGCTCCATACATTTCTGAAACATCTCCTTTGTGCTCTGTTCACACATAGGCACCGTATAACGTTCTATGGATCCGTCATTACTGGATGCAATGTGTGAACAGAAAACTCGCAGTATACCGCCGTTATTCTACAAAACTGTCGCATCACTCCCCTTCCTACTTCCTACACCACGCACACACCGCCCGCCACGCACACAGTATCTACCCGTTAAAATTCTACGTATCCGTATATTTTTACTGTTCCGTCGTCCAGTATTCGATGACAAAATATGATGACAATTCAAATATTTCTCTCGGTGGTAGTCCATAACATCGGCCGCCGGCAGAAATTACCACCCAGCAGACAAAGCCTTGCCGCCAAGCGATTTGTCGTGTTCCGGCATGATGTCTGGTGAAGCCGTAGGGAGGACGGGTCTGAGCAGTTGTGTTGCGATGTGTGCCGGGTACGATGCGCCTAATGTTGTTGTGTTGGGAGTTTTATCGTGGAGGGTCTTCAAATCAATCTCCTTTTGGCGCAGCATCGTTGGTCGTGTTGTTGGGTTTAACAGTGCATCGCTCAACTGCCGTATTCCTTCCTATTCGCTCAGTTTTTCTGAGTGACCTATTCACTCTTAATAAATTAGCGCGCTTTACCATCAACGATCGCATCACTGCTTACCATCAGGCGGGATTGCGGGCAAGCGCTAGTTTATAATTATTAAAAAAAAAAAAAACGGTATGTAATTTTTATACAGAACGACATTTTTTTTACTGTATACAGCATATTGTGCCATGTGTGAAGTCGCTCATACAACTACATACGCCATCGACGAAAAAAATCGTACATGATAAAACGGAACAGTAAAACGGAGACAAGAGTGAACTGGCCATTACTGTCACCTTGTCGTTTCATCTATTTTAAAATCACACGGTGCTAAAGAAGTTTTCTGTTCAATAAACCGGTCAAATGCGTTATTAATATCAAATTGACAACTCCACGCGTTCCTAAGAAAAACGATCTTGACAGACGTAATATTATATGTAGGTAAGAATCCTGTTTATTCTTTTGAGATACGAAACTAAAAAAAGGAATTAATTACTTAATTATTTTTACAAGTCAAATGTGAATTATGCATTAAAACACGTTATACCAGTTCAAAGCTTTGGATCAATAGAATTTAAAACCGTACGTTGATGTGTGAAGTAGAAAAATAAGAACAAAATTTTGAAAGCCACTATATCTATCGAAATCACTTGCTTGCTGTTTGCTTTTCGCTTTAAGACCGCCCATTGTGTAAACCTACATACGTATACTCTATTCGTGTTAGCTTGACCCAATAGAGGTTCAAAAAGCAGACATGTAGGTACAACATCTAATTTTCGTGCTGAATTCAAACAATTGTAACAAATATCAAAATAAAAACAAACAATAACAAGTAACATCTGAATAACGAAAACTGATAAAAACTAAGTAAGATAGCAGATAATGTAAGATAGCATTCACAAGAATCGAAAAGCGAGTGACAATCAAAAACAGCTACGTATTTTGCCGGAGGCTATTAAATAGCTTCCGTGTTTGAACACCCAGTAAACTTAAAAAGTACTCTGCCACCACAACGTATGAAGTTATTGCGAAACGCCGGCCATAACACCGGCCGCCGGCAGAAGTTACCACCCACCAGAAAAAGTCTTGCCGCCAAGCGATTCATCGTTTTCCGCCATGATATCTGGTGAAGCCGTACGGAGGACGGGTCTGAGCAGTTGTGTTGCGATGTGTGCCGGGTACGATGCGCCAAATGTTGTTGTGTTGGGAGTTTGGTCATGGAGGGTCTTCAGATCAATCTCCCCTTGGCGCAGCATCGTTGGTCGTGTTGTTGGGTTTAACATTGCATCACCTCGCTCTTCTCTGTAGCATATCCCATGCATGCTCAATCGGGTTCAAGTCTGGCGACTGAGCAGGCCAGGGCAGGACATTGATGTTAGCTGCGGCGAGAGTCTGTCTTACAACTCTTGCGGTGTGCGGTCGTGCATTATCATGCATTAACTGAAATAAGGGACCGATTTGCACTTGTGGAGGAACGATGACGTCTGATACAATCGTCTCAGCATAAATTTGAGCGTTGAGGTTGCCTCTGATCCAAATCAACTCAGTTCTTCCGCCGATCCAAATACCCGCCCATACCATGATGGTTCCACCACTATAAGGATGGACTTCCTGGCAGGATTTTAATCGCTGTTGGCGTCCAGGGGTTCTCCAGTGTCGTATACGTCTTGTATCCGGTCTCATACCAAAACGAGACTCATCAGAAAAGCACACGAAACGCCATTGTTCTTCTGCCCAATTTCTGTGTTCAAGAGCCCATTGATATCGAATCCTACGATTGTGCATTGCTATAGGTGGTACCCGTAGCGGTCTTCGGGAATGAAGGTTCACTTCATGCAAGCGGTTTCTGACTGTTTGGTCGCTAATTAAGTTCCCTGAAGAGTGATGAAGCCTCACGGCTAACATCATGGCGGTTATTGTTGGAGCTCTTCGAGTTAAGATTTGAATGTATCGGTCTTGTCTCCGTGTGGTGCAGCGATACCGTCCTCCATGGCGCTTAGCCACGGTACCAGTGCTTCGGTAACGTGTCCAAAGTCGACTGATAACACTCTGACTTGTATTCAGAGCTAAAGCCACAGTACGTTGCCGGGAACCAGCTTCTATCATTCCCACGGCTCTGAGCATTTCTTCCCTGCTTAAATGACGTCGCCGCTCCATAATGACGTTGGTTTTAATCAGTAGTAGGGAAACAGTAGCAATAATAATGTCTTCAATGCGTTGTATGTTTTTATGGGGAAAATATTGACAGCTGATTTTCATCTTTTACTCGAATTTGATTCACAGTTCCTGATTCAAATTATGAAATGCACCAAAAAGGATCCATATAAATTTATAAAATCATAAATTTATTACAAAGCCACATCTCAATCTCAAGAAAACCGCATAAAAATGCTTGATCCCTAGACACTTTTGATGTGTGTATTTGATTTGATTTGATATAGTAGTTTATTTTGTGTAAATTATCTTACCATCACTGCTCTCAATACAGTGAAGGAAAAATATGTTGTTTGGAAAACTTCATGACCCAGATTGAAAACAGCCACACACATAAATATATACACCCTACCACCACCACCACTTTACGATAAATACAATATGTTAAGAAAACCCTGTCCGACCGATAAGGATAATAAAGGTTAGGAAAACACATGACCAAATATAATATAAAATTTTACGTAATCATCATAGTAACAATACTAATGAATTTTGAAATAATCTTTTATTTCCCGCGATTAATTCCAATTTCCCCGAAATTGGGTAATTTTTAAAAAAGTGACAACACCGTTTTGACGGTGTTATTATAAGCGACCACGTGCCGCGTGCCCTGCCCCTCGTCGCCCGCGAATGGATTACCTACCGCACATGTATTAAGTTACCTCTTTTTGCGAAATAATATTATTTTTTTTAGGGGGAGTTTTTTTTTAAGTTACGCCCGGCTTTGTAGGGATTAGTAGAATCAGTTATCGATACCTAACGATACCTTCACGGATCGGACAGGGTTTTCTTTAGATATTGTATATGTCCAAAAACTCGCACTGAGACATGGTGGATTACGGACAAATCTATCTCATCACGAGAAGGTCTCTGCCCCAGCATTAGAGATTTTATAAACCTTGTGACTGTGTCTTTAAATGACTTAGTCCTTTCATGGACTAAGTCAGTCTACCTATTTTTTTGTGAATGGAAAATCATCAAATGACCTCTCCTGCCCTGGGCAGAGCCGAAGGGCGTGTCAGACTTTTACCCACGCGTGTTTCTTCACTCTGCACTCGCGTGTTTCTCTGCGTGATCGTATCAGAAATAAGGAGATCCGCAGAAGAAGTCGAGTCGCTAAACTTAAGTGGCAGTGGGCAGGGCACATTGCTCGTAGAACCGATGACCGATGAGGCAGTAAGGTTCTGGAGTGGCGGCCACGTACTGGAAGACGCAGCGTAGGGAGGTCCCCAACAAGGTGGACCGATGACCTGGTAAAGGTCGCGGAAAGTCGATGAAAGCCTTGGGGGAGGCCTTTGTCCAGCAGTGGACATCCATAGGCTGAAGAAGAAGAAAATTCTTCACTAGCCTGTGCGTCAGAGACACGGTTTCTTTTTTAACGAACTCGCAACCCTGACCCAGGAGGCATCAGTCTTCTTGGACCCTGTCAAGATATGCTAACATCTCTTTGAGGCGCGTGTGAAATAAAACGCGCCGTCGACCCGGGCCTGATCCTTACCGGGCGGCCAGCTACCCACTGCTAACTGCTCAAGCAGCAAGCTCGCACCTACAGTGGCCGGGAGTTCGATCTTTTCTTCCGATCAGAGGACTAACAGTGTACCTAAGTTAATATTTCTTCTGGTATGTTTTGTATATATAAGAAAGTTTCTACGTTAAAATAAATCAACACTAATCTTAACGAAAAGCAAATGGAGAAATATTTTATACTGAATCACAGCACGGAGCAACCAATGTACATAATTACGTGACCATTTTTTAGGATTTCGTAGCCAAATGGCAAAAAATCGGAACCCTTATAGATTCGTCATGTTTGTCTGTCCGCCTGTCCGTCTGTCCGTCCGTATGTCACAGCCATTTTTTTCCGAAACTATAAGAGCTATACTGTTGAAACTTGGTAGGTAAATGTATTCTGTGAACCGCATTAAGATTTTGATGCAAAAATAAAGAAATAATAATAAATATTGGGGGCTTCCTATACTTAGAACTAAAACTATTTTTTTTTCATCAACCACATACGTGTGGGGAATCTATGGATAAGTCTTCAAAAATGATATCGAGGTTTCGAAAATATTTTTTTCTAAATCGAATAGTTTGCAAAAAAAAAATATATGATATACATTACTATAAAAACTACCAACTAAAATTGTTTAGAATGAGATCTAGTAAGTAGTTTTTTTTTTAATACCTCGTAAACCGTAAACCGCTTATTACCGCGTAATCCTTCATACAAATAACCTAAATCCTTTAATTTTATAAATCAATGGTATGGAACCCTCTGTGCGTGAGTCCAACACGCACTTGGCCGGTTTTTTATTATCCCCACGAACGAACAGAATATTACGTTAACATATTGTGGCCTAAAGATATCATTTTTATGGAAATTCTTTGTGTTAATATAATATTTCACGTAATTCAGAAAATATTGCGTGAATATTAGACACAGTGAAAACTTATAAACTTTTTCTCGGGTTTCGTGGACACAGGAAAATTTTTGCTTTATGATTTGGTACATGAAATAAAATGTATATTATTCTTTTAAGTAAGTTGCTTACGAGATTTTTGTCGAAATCTTTTGTTTTTTTATTGATAACTATCTTGGTTCAAAGGAAAATTAATATAATTAGGAGAGATGATGGAAGCGGATCCTCATTTCTCGGTGATAGGCCATAACATCGGCCGCCGGCAGAAGTTACCACCCACCAGACAAAATCTTGCCGCCAAGCGATTTGTCGTGTTCCGGCATGATGTCTGGTGAAGCCGTAAGGCGGACGGGTCTGAGCAGTTGTGTTGCGATGTATGCCGGGTACAATGCGCCAAATGTTGTTGTGTTGGGAGTTTGGTCGTGGAGGATCTTCAGATCAATATCCCTTTGGCGCAGCATCGTTGGTCGTGTTGTTGGGTTTAACATTGCATCACCTCGCTCAACTGCCGTCTTCCTTCCTATTTGCTCAGTTTTTCTGACTGAATAGGCTCTTAATAAACTAGCGAGCGCGCTTTACTATCAACGATCTCATCACTGCTTACCATCAGGCAGGATTGCGGTCAAGCGCTAGTTTATAATTATTAAAAAAAAAACCTAGTCAAACTATCCAGGAATTACAAATCGACAATATCTTACCCCTATTATTATAGTAAGTTTTGTCAAATAAGCATAACTTTATTCGACATTTCCAATGTACATATACATATTTAAGCTCCTCCAACTTTTACTTAACTTAATATAAATAATTTATCCTCTTACGATTGCTTTATTTATTCACTAACTATACAAAGTTTTATCATAAACCACTATTATCTCTTTTCATATTGAAAAGAGATAATAGTGGTTTATGATAAAAGGGGGGTTCTTTAAGCTGCGAACATTATCAAACATTATCGAACGTCGCTTTAAGCGCTTTATTGTACCTTCACACTGCACTGTTGAACGCGCTGAACGTATTGCGGTTTTGGATATCAGACTGAAATGTTGCAATGAGATAGATGGTTAAATTTAATCAATAAAAGACAACAGTTTTTACGCCGAAATGTTTTAAATATGAGCTAGTGCTTGGCCTCAATCCCATCTGATGGTAAGCAGTGATGCAATCGCGCTCAGACCCGTCCTCCGTACGGCTTCACCAGTCATCATGCCGGAACACGACGAATCGCTTGGCGGCAAGATTTTACCTGATGGCTGGTAACTTCCGCCGGCAGCGGATATTATGGTCTACCACCGAGTCAATTAATATTATATTATTTTACTATTATAGAATAGAAAACTGTTATTTCAGAGTACATAAGGTTAGAAACAATTTTATTTAATTTCTAGTATTACTAGTTCCAGTCACAGATTTAAGAGAATTTATAACTAGCGACCCGACCCGGCTTCGCACGTGGACAAAATATAGGTACCTAAGCCTTCCTTAAGAAACGGTGGCCCTTCAATAAAAATAATGTCTACTGTGCCGCCAAATAGCCAATACCTGACTCTGCAAGATACATTGACCTTATTGTCCATAGATAGCCAGTTCCACCACATTCAAACAGAATGAAAGCCTATCGGGGTAGCAAGTTTGTTAGAAGTAATAATCCCTCGCTTTGGCTCACTCCCTCCGTGGTTTAGGCAGAGAAACAATCAAATAGCAGGCGGTCGGCAGGGGCGCGAGTGGCACGCGGAATTTTTCTGGTGTTGAGTTTTGAATAAAACGTGATAACTCCTGTATGAAACAATCAATTCCAATAATTCAAATAAATCTGCTGCTACTAAAATTACTTTTGCACACAAAGAATATTGATAATTAGTGTAATTATACAATACGAAGACAGCTATTACTGGAAATGGCTAAGTATATCGCCGTGTACTTTTATTCTTATGATTGAGACTACTTTGCCTAATAATACTTAGCCTAAGGTTTCGTTAAACACATTGCTCGAAGTACTTCAAAGATTAACAAGCATCAGCAAGTGTGCACCATCGCTACTTATATATTTAGCTATTGCTTGCTGCTCTTACAGAAGACACCGAGGAGCTCAACAACAATACAAAACGATATTTAATTCAAAACCTCCATACAAATATTGAACAGATTTACTGCTCTACATAAAATTTATGGCTATGTTAAGTGCTTTGCTCGGAGTTTCTCTGCGCGATCGAATCAGGAATGAGGAGATCCGCGGAAGAACCAAAGTCAACGACATAGCTCTTCGAGTCGTTTAAGTTTGGTAGTGGGCAGCACACTACTCGTAGAACTGATGGCCGATGGGGCAACGGTTCTGGAGTGGCGGCCACGTACCGGGAGACACAGCGTAGGGAAGCCCCCCAACAAGGTCGACCGATGACCTGGTGAAGGGGCGGGAAGCCGATGTATACGGGCAAAACAAGACCGGTCATAGTGTAAAGTCTCGTGGGAGGCCTTTGTACAGCAGTGAACCTCTAAAGGCTGAGATAAATATGGCAACTAAAAGATTCTGAATCCAAATCAGCGTGGTAATAGATTGATCGCCTGGGTTGTGGTAGCTTAATGAGCAGTATAAGTACACACTGACGGCGCTGAGAACAGGTCATCGTTGACATAATTCTATTAGGAGAGAGAATACCCAGGGATGTATGTACCTATCTAGAAAAGATTTGTATTTTGTGTTATTTCTACAGGTCACTTTCTGCCCAACAATAGCAAAGCGCAACAACCCCTTATATTTTATAATATAAACCCATCCCTTTTCTATGCACTTGCCTAACAAGACTAGACTAGTGTCGGGCCCAATATCATAATTGAGACCTATGCCACCCACATAAGGAGGCTTTTAAGGTTCTGTTTCACCAAACACGGTGCGATTGTTGATCGTGTGGTGGTAACACACTGTAATGCGTCTCCCCCTCCCGCCCCCTCATTTGCATGGCCTGAGCGGGCGATCTCAGCGCTCCTGCGGTTTGTTAATCTTTTAATGGAATTAACCCACGCCCGCCGATGTCACTAGCAAAATAGCGATGGAGAGAATTAAAGTGCTAGATGTGATAGGTCATTATCTTGGTTTTTAGGGATTTTGAGTACCTGTGACACGATAATAACTGATAAACCTAGTTTAAATCTGTACAGATAAGCATTGTATTTGAGTTTTTTAAGCCCTAGGTACTAAATGTCAAGACCCTTGCTAGGGGCAAGGGTTGACGCTGGAATTATTAACTTTGCCAAAGCATAAGTTTGTGTACAGAGTCTCCCATGAGTTAGTTTTATCTCTCAGGAGACTGTAAATTTGTATGGGCACAGTTCAGCCATTCTTCATAGAAAAGCGCAGATCCTTCGACCTACGGCTGTTATATCCAGCGGGCAATTGCCTGTCGTTTGATGTCGGTTAAACTTTGCTTGCGATGCGATGATTTTGGGTGACTTCATTTCGACACGTGTTCATAATTATGTGACGTTGGAGATACCGCCATAAATGTTTCTTAATCATCTTAAATATGCCAACAAACGAAATAGTATTTTAACCCACCAGACAAAGTCTTGCCGAAAAGCCCATTCATCGTGTTCCGGCATGATGTCTGGTGAAGCCGTAAGGAGGACGGGTGTAAGCAGTTGTGTTGCGATGTGTGCCTGGTACGATGCGCCAAATGTTGTGTCGGGAGTTTAGTTGTGGAGAATAGTTAGTCGTGTTGCTGGGTTTAAAATTGCATCACCTCGCTCAACTGCCGTCTTCCTTCCTATTCACTCAGTTTTTTTTTTTTGTGAATAGGCTCTTAATATACAAGCGCGCTTATTATCAGGCGGCATTGCAGTCAAGCACTAGTTAATAACTATAAAGAGAAGCCGCAACGCCTTAGTGAATTGTGCTTCTACGCCCGTCTTTTAAGCACTATCCTAGCCACTTCCATGAGCTTTAACTTCACACATTTGCCTAGCAGATTGTTTCGTTCCTTGCATAATTACTTAGCTTTTGTTACTTAATTACAAAGAGAGGAGTGGGGTTTTTAGTAAAATGAGATGAACGGTTAGAAGGCTGATTTATATTATTTGCAACAACTTTAATATTGTTGGTGGAACTAACTAAAATGCCTTAACAAAGTAGAAAAACTTTTGTCAAAAGTTCATTGTTAAATCTTAATATTCGTCCATTTTGAAGGAAAGCTATTATCTAACACACATGCCACCATCATTGAAAGGCTCTGTGACGTAACTGTAGCGAGCGTGGCGCTGCGCAAGGAGGCGTGGGTTCGATCCTAGCGCAGTACAAATATTTGTTGGTCCCGTTTGCCATACGAACGTCTAGTGCTAGTCGTTACGGGGTGTTGGAGCCCTCAAAAGTCTAACCATTGGTCTAACTGCAACGCTTCGATATCGCCTTCGGGTTGTGGAGGTCAGACGGCAGTCGCTTCAGGGAAAATATCAAAGTTTAGGCAAAATCAGCAGTTAGACAGGTAAAGCGAACCCCAGACTTAAGATTAACGCTGGGATGATGATGATGACACATGTCACCATCAGCAAGACATTCGAGTAAACATGACATACTCTCAACCGCCAGAGCACAATCAAGTGACTGCAAGACGTGCCCGGAAAATAATAGCTTAATAGCAAGTACTTAGTGCTTATATTTGTACTATGCAATTATACAATACCCACTAAAAAGTTGCGCCCAGTGTCACAGACTGTAGCACCAACAATGTTTCCAAAATGCTAATTAGTTTATGATTCCCTGTAGAGCAGGACCATCGTTGAGTCTAGCATTTCGGTCAGCGATGTAATTCCCTAACTTGTAATATGCTTGGCTAATGGCTACATAGTGTGTGTTAAGTTTTTATTTACTCGGAGTATGTGGACAGGAATGTAATTTAACATTTTAATCAATAGCCCATGCAGGATAGACTTTTGCAAGTTTGAAACCAGGCTGAACTTATTGATCCTTATTTCTAATACTATAATGGTGTTTTGCACCCCCTTTATTGTTTTTTTTTTAATAATTATAAACTAGCGCTTGACTGAAATCGCGCCTGATGTTAAGCAGTGATGCAATCGTTGATGGTAAAGCGCACTAGTTTTTTAAACCCATTCACTTAAAAAACTTAGTGAATAGGAAGGAAGACGGCAGTTGAGCGAGGTGGTACAATGTTAAACCCAACAACACGATCAACAATGCTGCGCCAGAGGGAGATTGTTCTGGAGACCCTACACGACCAAACTCCCGACACAACAACACTTGGCTCATCGTACCAGGCACACATCGCAACACAACTGCTCAGACCCGCCCTCCGTATGGCTTTACCAGACATCATGCCGGAATACGACGAATCGCTTGGCGACAAGACTTTGTCTGGGGGTATCTATTATAAAATATAGTATCGTTGAGTTAGTACCTATTCCATAACACAAGTCTCGAACTTACTTTGGGGCTAGCTCAATCTGTGTGATTTGTCCGTATATATTTATTATTATTAGTTCGGGTAGCTAGACCTGCAGTCATCCGTACCTTCGGACCGTCATTTTTCAGATTCGAATCGGATGCAGTCTGAACTCGAGTCCATTTTTATTCTGCAAAAAAGAGTCATCAGAGCGATATATGGCCTCCGCAGGCGAGACTCTCTAAGGAAATAGTTTAAAAAAATATTGACGGTACTTTTTTAATACATCTATGAAAACAGCGTGTAAGTAAGAAAACTTACCCCTTCTCGGTGGTAGGCCATAACATCGGCCGTCGGCAGAAGTTACCACCCACCAGACAAAGCCTTGCCGCCAAGCGATTTGTCGTGTTCCGGCATGATGTCTGGTGAAGCCGTACGGAGGACGGGTCTGAGCAGTTGTGTTGCGATGTGTGCCGGGTGCGATGCGCTTAATGTTGTTGTGATGGGGGTTTGGTCGTGGAGGATCTTCAGATCAATCTCCCTTTGGCGCAGCATCGTTGGTCGTGTTGTTGGGTTTAACATTGCATCACCTCGCTCAACTGCCGTCTTCCTTCCTATTCGCTCAGTTTTTCAAAGTGAATAGGCTCTTAATAAACTAGCGCGCTTTACTATCAACGATCGCATCACTGCTTACCATCAGGCGGATTGCGGTCAAGCACTAGTTTATAATCATTAAAAAAAAAAAATTAAATAAATAAAACAATCACCAAACTCCGCTGCCAGAATATCTAGCAAAAGGTCCCAGTGAAAGCTGCAAATTACAAGCAAATTACAAATTACGACAGCTAACTTGTTGTGAGGCAGATAAACTTCAAGTTAACGTGTGCAGGTGAGTTAACAACACGTCACAGTCGCTTAGTAAGCTAATCTTTAACTTACAGCTCCAGCAGTTCAAGAAGTTTGCGTTTTCAGTTTTGATTTTGTGGTGTGGTTTCTCGGTGGTAGGCCACATCGGCTGCCGGCAGAAGTTACCACCCACCAGACAGTCTTGCCGCCAAGCGATTCGTCGTGTTCCGGCATGATGTCTGGTGAAGCCGTACGGAGGACGGGTATGAGCAGTTGTGTTGCGATGTGTGCCGGGTACGATGCGCCAAGTGTTGTTGTGTCGGAAATTTGGTCGTGGAGGGTCTTCACATCAATCTCCCTCTGGCGCAGCATCGTTGGTCGTGTTGTTGGGTTTTACATTGTACCACCTCGCTCAACTGCCGTCTTCCTTCCTATTCACCAAGTTTTTTAAGTGAATGGGTTTAATAAACTAGCGCGCTTTACCATCAACGATTGCATTACTGCTTACCATCAGGCGGGATTGCAGTCAAGCGCTAGTTTATAATTATTACAAAAAAAAAAGTATCACACTTCACATAAAAGCAGGTGTTGAATATCTCCTCTGATTTTGGTGTTTAACGGTGGTGTAAACTGCCGAAAACTTAAAGTAAACGAAACGCAACCATAATAATGTGCGTGCTTCCGCTGACCGCCGTACGGCGTGGCGAACGCACTTCCCTTCAAACTGGCAAGCTAGCGAGTCATGGCCACCATCTTTTAATGATCACAAAAATGTAATTAGTTTTAAGTATTTAAAGTAACCCCGGGGGGGGGGATTTATGCATCAAAATTTTAAATCAATAAAGTTTTGAAGTCTGTCCGTGAATTGTGTTGACGTGCACCATCTCATGATCTGGTCTGGTGATCTGAAGGTTGGAGGTAAGTGGTTGCCGTTTTTACCATCTTAATCAGAAAGATATATTCCTAAGGCACCATTCTAACACACATTTACTTATAATTTCTAATATATCTATATCCTAAATACAGTCCACTTGTATCTTGTTTAAAATCATTCGTAGTAGGCATTTTGCCGCTACACCAGGAGTCAGTGGTTAATGACAGCTGAATAAGATGAACAGTCAGTTAGAGCTAGGCTTGCCGCCGTTGGTACGTGAATAGGAGGCCATCCTTGAATACCAAGCTCCTCTGGGCCTCGATAAGTACTTTAAGCCGTTGGCATTGACAGCTGTTGGTGAAGGAGTAGACTGTATCGGAAATGTGAGAATGTTCACGCAGCATGTAGATCGTAATTTAATTACTAAATTTAAGTTATTATATCAATACAATGAACACATCTAAATTATAGGGAATGGAATTAAAGGTTAGGAACTTTAGGCTTACTTGTGGTTTTTGGTTTCACCCGTAACTTGGTTGACGATCGGCAAACATTTCACTGTAGAACGTTCACATCACCTTCACAACGCAACATAACGTATAATTTGTTGTTAATTTCGAGTATTTGGTTAGCATATCACTTTTAATTGTAAATTTTTAGCGGTGGTATGCACGCGTGCGCGTTAAGCATTTTGCGTAAGTTGAATAAGGCTAACGACGCAATTACCCGTCTAAACAACATTTGGAGGAGGAGAGGAATTGGCATTAAAACTAAGATCAGATTGGTTCGTGCCCTGGTATTCCCTATCTTCCTCTATGGTGTGGAAACGTGGACGATCTTAGCCCGAGAACGCCAGAGAATCGATGCATTCCAGATGTGGTGCTGGAGGCGATTACTCCGAATACCTTGAACTGCAAAACGCACCAATGTGTCGATTTTGAACCAACTTAAAATAAAAACCCGTTTGTCGACCATATGCCACCAATGTATTTTATCCTATTCCGGTCACACAATGCGCAGAGGCGATGAATATTAAGAAAAATTGATTGTCGTTGGGAACACCGAAGGCAAACGATCGCGCGGTCGTTCACCAACCAGATGGACCGATCAAGTCAAAAACACATCGTCTTCTAAATTCTACGCAGTGGTGAGAGACGCGCTGGATCGAAACCGATGGAGCCAGATCATCCATTCGAAATGTTGCCCCAATGCTGATCACGATCCTCAGATATGAGGGACCGACTGCAGAGAGTAAGTTGAATGTCCATAGATAATCACTCGACACTTAACAGTTGATATTTTGATTGTCAAATTCACAGCATAACACTCACGTAACTTGTTGCCGTCTCTTTTCTTACGGTATAGGAACTGAGTAGGATAGATAAGGAGGGATGTACAGGATACAATGCTATTCATCATAAATATTACCGCGTAAAAAATATAATGGAATAAAATGCACTGCAATCGTTTAGCGGCGATTGTCTATTATAATACTGTGTGTTCTTCCTTGTATGGTATAGCATGTTGGGTCATCCTCCGGTTTCCAGTTCCAGCAGTGTTGCCATTGCTACGGCAATTACCGTGTACTACGGCTTTTAGGTCTGAAAATCGTTAAATCTACGGGCTACGGCCTTCACCCTAAGGCCGTAGCAGAATTTACGGCTTTTCGCAAGTTATACAGTAATTCATTAATTTATCGTAACTTTTAGAGTAGACAACGATTTTACAAATATTTAATATTCCGAATGCCAAGATTGTAAAGTCTGTGGACGGGGATTTCCCCTCATGGAACGCTTCTTTAATACAATAATAATTCGAACACTAACTAAAATGTATAAAAAAACCCAAAACACTGTTTTTGGGTAATAATTTCTTCGACTTACTATTTTATTTATCACGTCAATCTTATAAGAAAATACATATCTTCTAGTTTACAAATACATTTAAAAATTGCCGTAGTCTGAAACTTTTTTTCCGAGTGTATGTTGGCCGAAAAATAGCTCTTATCAGCCCACCTCCTTCAATATAAAGGTCATTTTATTTTTTCCACAAAAATTTGGCAAAGACACGGCCGACAGTCGATGTTTTTCCTTATGAACACGGCTTTTTTACCATAGATACACGGCCGCCTCAAAATTTGCGTTGGCAACACTGAGTTCCAGGGACTCGTCTCTCACAAACTACTCACTGATGCTAAGATAAAACACCGACACGTAACTGTTCGTAACATTATACGTATGGAGCATTTTGTAACTCAATTGTGTGGTAATAATTAATTCTAATACAAATTATTTATAAATGGTAATAGTAATCAAACAATGTAAAAATTTATGCGTGTTGGCTTGGATGCGCGTGCGACAAACCACAGACTATGTTAGGAAATGCTGAATTTCAAATCGGAACCAGATGTATGTCATTTTTGAGGATGATATTCTCGTAGTTTTTATATATCCCGTATTTTATTTTTTATATTTTTGTTTGTGTTTGTTTAAACTGTACTCTCACCATTTACAATTGGATTTACTTTTTATATCTTTTTATTATTATGTTTTTTATTTTCACTGTATTACCGGTTTGGTGCTGCTTTTAATTGTTTGTTGCATCGGGTGACGTCTGTACGTCGACACCGGCTGTCGCTGAAAACCAGCGCTGGGCTCTGTTTTTACATAGAGTCGCAGCATAATGCTGAGCGACAGCCGTTTTGCGTGGATGTGACGCATGTTTCCCTCAACTATTTCTTATTTTTTAGGTTTTTGTAAACTCTTGCGTCATGTTTATTGCAAATAAACGTTTTTCTCTCTTCTTTCTTTCACTGAACAAATAATAAAACATTGCGTGAGGAACAGTTGTTATGGGACTAACAACCAGTCTCAAAAAAAGCATCTTATTATCCAGCAAATGGGTTGTGGAAGTATGATAAGCAATCCCTTCATGTAAAATATTGGGAATTTAGCTGTATCTGGTTAGACTAAAAGCTGACCCCAATGATTCTTGGCAAAAGGCTAGGTAGCTGATGGTGTGGCAGTCTCCACTAATAGAAAACTTGAATAAAATAATCTTAGTTCAGCTCAGTAAACGCTTTTTAGTCCCACAACTCTTTCTTAGATGTCTTATAATAACAATTACATTCACTTTTCATTATCCCAAAAATGTAGGGCGATCTTTAAAAATTTTATTATCTTTCTTTCTTTAAATAAAAGCCTTCTTTTCAAGCCAAAAACCTTTTGACACAATATCAAGACTTTATACTCGGACAATAAATGAACATTTCTTTTGAACACAAACATCAACGCCAAATGAAAATAAATGTATCTTTTATCAAAAGCAAAAATAAGGCTAATGTTATCCCTTTTCCCGTATCGTAAAGTGGTACGGTTCAATCAATTCACATAATTTTATTTCGCCTTCATTCCAACCACATTCAATGGCTACGTCTAGATTGGTAGGTATAGACGACGAATTGAGTAAATGTAGTAGATTGAAGTATTGTAGAAGTTATATTACGATGCTTTTTTTATATAATTACAAGACGTGCAAAAGTAAACTTGGCTACTTTTAGTCTATTTCAATTTTATTAAAAAAAAAAAATGGTTGCCTGTAAAGTCGGTATACGGGCGAAAGTTTTACGTGACAACGACTTTGAGTGGTAAAATAATTTTAATGTGAATATTCATTCGTATAGTAGGAAGAAAGATGAAATAATAGTAACAATTTAAAACATTTATTTATACAAAGAATTATATTTAAAACATTAATTTATACAAAGAATCTCGCACTGAATTTCATATTAACAAAATTTTATTTTTACCTTTATACATACATACGTATTTATATACAAATATACATACAATAACTTGCAATACATTTGCGTGCAATGACGCGTGCCTTTCACTTTTTATGTCTGTCTCTCTCGCTCTTAGGCGGGCTAACCATGCCCGAGTGGAAGGGACGCGTGCCTCTCACTCGCTCTCATTGTGATCGCATAACGTGAGCGGAGCGTAACGCAGTTTCTTGAAGTGTCACCCGGCAAACCAATTTATAAGACGTTGTCACGTCAAAATTACAAGCATTTTTAATCAAACAAGTCGTCGTAATTATCTATAGTCCTTTGCCAATAATTGGGTAGTAGATAAATGTCTTCACGATAGAAACTTGGCGGTTTTGAAACCAAAAAGTTACCCATTCATGTTCGAACATCTTTGACATTGATGAAATATGACGACATTGATCTAAGTGAGTGATTAATCAAAAGGAGCTAAGTCTGCTGAATATGCCGCATGCCAAACGATATCTCAGCCCAAACAGAAGACTAGTTTCTGGATTGATTTTGCTGTATGTGGACCTGCATTTTCATGTAGCAACATATTTTTTTGCCTTCCTTGTTCAGTAAATAGTTTTTTTCCTCCAGAGCATCACTTGACTCGATGAGATGGTACAAAATCCATTTATCATCAGTCGTAACGATTTCTGTGCAAAAAAAAAAAAAAATTTTTGATGAGTGTCTGGGTTGCTTTTGCTATATGTGGACCTTCCTTGTTCCGTAAATGGACTGTAACAGTCTGGTCAGGTTCAAGAAGCTCATAGTAAGTGATTCCCTTCCAATCACTGAAGACAAAGAGTAAAACTTTTTTTACACGAATTTCGTTTTCCAACTGATGTGGAAGGCTGGCGTGGATCGTCCCATGCTTTTCTACGTATAAGATTTTCGTACAAAATCCATGTTTCATAACCAAATTAATGGTATAATAATTAATTAATAAATTAAAACAAAAATTGTTTTTGTGTTTTCTTCTGTCAGGTTATGAGGAACCTATTTTACTTCCTACTGTATTCTTTCTGATGCATGAAATCGAAGTGAAATTGCTTGGCAAGTAATTCCTGTTCTGCAAGTTCATTTTGAGTTTAACATGGATTTTCATTTAGTAGATCTTGAAGTTCTTTGTCCTCAATTTTTTTCAACAGAAACAAAACACACATTAAAAACAAAAAAAGCAAATATTAACAAAAAAGTAGACGAATTCCATCTATCAGGATGACACCGGTATAGGCACGGTACTATTTATAAAAAGCTGTCAATTTTGTCCATTGCTTTATAGATATTTTTAAAAGCTCAAGGGGTCAGAAAGATGAAACCTGTCATTGCCCATTCCAAATCGTTGTAAGAAGGTACCTATGAAGTAGAGAGGAAAAAAATGAACACAGAATATAGAAAATCAATACAATATGGTTTCGATATGTTTTTTTATATGCTCTGCTCCTATTAGTCACAGCGTTATATAATTGCCTAAAGCCTTCCTGAATTAATGGGCTATCCAACGCAGAAAGATTTTTTCAAATTGGAACAGTAGTTCCTGAGATTAGGGCGTTCAAACAAACAAACTATTCAGCTTTATATATTAGTATAGATATACAGAGTGGTGCTGACAATACGCCAATAAATGAAAACACGAACAATGCTGGTTCATAGGAATAATCCTAAACAAACCTAAATAATCCTATGAAAATTTCAAACAAACTAAATCACATAAAATTGCAAACGGATTAAAACATCCTTTAAAAATATTGGTTCACTGACCTCCACTCGGCGACAGCGCGATCCTGTATCGACTTGGTTTTTTCGCACCATTATTATTAAAGTTTGCTACCTCAGGATGCGGCGGTCATTAATCTGTAAGCGTTTCCTTATCAACATGTACATCATGTAGAAAATGAGAAAAATGAAAAATAATTTCCTGTGACTAAACTAATGGACATATTTTTATGACTTTTTATGGGTAGACTGAAAATGTGTTGAGGTACATGATGTTTAATTTATTGTCGTATTGTCAGCACCACTCTGTATAATCGAACGAATGAAATAAAGGATACTTTTAATCCCGATATTCCGAGGGGGTCGAAATTTATACGGGTGAAACCTAGAACCTAGAAGCAAAGCTAGTAGTTGTATAATATTACACAAAAACTGGGATGCAGCGGTCAGACGGGCAGAGCTCCATCTAAAGTTGAAGCCTATACTAGAAGCCAATCAACATAATAAAAAACTGAAATGTTGCCCCACACTAGTAATTTCACTAGTAAAGTCACTCAAAGGGCAATGGAGAGGGCTATGCTTGGGGTTTCACTGCGCGATCGAATCAGGAATGAGGAGATCCGCAGAAGAACGAGAGTAACCGACATAGCCCGAAGAATTGCACACTAAAGTGGCAGTGGGCTGGACACATTGGCCGTAGGACCGATGCCCGATGGGGCCGACGGGTTCTCGAGTGGCGCACCGAAAGACGTAGCGTGGGTAGGCCCCCGACAAGGTGGCCCGACGACCTGGTAAAGGTCGCAGAAAACCGCTAGATGCGGGAGGCGCAGGACCGGTCGTCGTGGAGAACCTTGGGGGAGGCCTTGTCCAGCAGTGGACGTCTTTCGACTGAAATTTTGATGATGATGAAATTTTATATGGCACTTTTCGCAATTTTCAAGATAGGAAGCTAAAAATGACAGATCCTGTGTTACTAGGGAAAAATACCTATCAATTTTTTAAAATCTTTCTCTAGCTCCTAAAAAAGGGGATAGAAATTTGGGAAAGGGTAGGTGTGTTATCCCGAATTTAACCAAGCGAGCGATGTTGCGGGCAAAAACTAATACTAATATTAAAGCTAAAGGATTTGTTTATTTAACTGCATTAATCTCTGAAAATTCATGTGCTCTGAAACTCGTATTCTTATAATTAAGGAGCTCTGTCTCATCTGTCGCGGTCATGCCTCGGGCATTCCAGCAAGAGAGTTTACAAACATTTAAACTTGTGCCGATTGGCCTAGTTCTGTGCTGTCTCCTGCTTGTTATGGAGGGAAGTGGAAAAAATATTTTTGTCTTACTCCTCCGCTATTCTTTTCTGATTAATTTCGTTGCGGGACCCAAGACTGTTGAATCGTTTCTCCGGGACTCGTCGAGCTTCATTGCTCGGCGTTTTTCTGGCGGTCTCCATTGTTGATTCTGGCTTTCAGGAGTTGCAGTGGGTGGGATAAAGTGTGGCGGCTTTTGTCCTAAAAAAAACATTTAAACTCACATACGCAAACAGCCAGACCCAGAACAAACTACCATACAAATATTTGTTACGTGCGGGAACCGAACTCGCGACGCGTAACGCAGCAGTCGATCGTTCAGCCACTACGCTAACCGTGTCGTCTATAAATTGGAAAAGGCTTTACAGATTACGAAAAATTAACACCAAAATATCACAATGATCCCTAATATACATTTTTATGATACACACAAAGTATCGTCCGTCCCAAAGGGTAACTAATGAGAAAATTGCATTAAAACAAAATTTAAAAGCTTCCAACACTGTTGAACATTAAAAATACTCGTAATTTGTAGCCTACTCTGACATTGCACAGGTCCGACACAAAAAAGTAGACATACAGAAGTTCCTTTACACAAGGTTTATTATTTTTTATGCGAACCCTGAATACAGTTTGTTCAGAATAAGCAACTGAATCAATTCCAATCATATTTACACCACGTTGTATCTTTTCCCAAATTTATTTAGAAATTCTTGCAGTGGGGTTACCGAGCGCTCTATGCGGCTTACGATAGATTATATAGTATTAGCGCGCGCGCAACAGCTGACGCCAGAGGTCAACGCACCGCGCTCGTCCACCCTAGCGAGGCTTTGACGATATTTTTGTTGGGGCAACCAAGTAGCAAACTCGATAACTATGTTGTTTTTCATTCCATCTTTTTGCATTTTTTTGCATAAGTATTCTTTTTTTTTGAAGATCGACTCCAAAAAGTCCTCGCTGGATGTTGTAGACTAACGCCTTCCTTAATAATAAGACTACGAGTTTCAGAGATTAGTGCAGTTAAATAAACAAATCCTTTAGCTTTAATATTAGTATTAGTTTTTGCCCGCGACTTTGCTCGCTTGGTTAAATTCGGGATAACACGGAGTTAGAGAAAGATTAAATTAATTTTTTTTTTCGCTAGTAAAAAGGGTCTGTGATTTTTAGCTTCCTGTCTTGAAAATTGCGTAAAGTGCCATATAAAATTTCATCATCATCATTTCAGCCGAAAGACGTCCACTGCTGGACATAGGCCTCCCCCAAGGTTCTCCACGACGACCGGACCTGCGCCTCCCGCCTCCAGCGGTTTCCCGCGACCTTCACCAGGTCGTCGGTCCACCTTGCGGGGGCCTACCCACGCTACGTCTTCCGGTGCGTGGTCGCCACTCGAGAACCCGTCGGCTGCATCGGGCATCGGTCCTACGGGCAATGTATCCAGCCCACTGCCACTTTAGTGTTGCAATTCTTCGGGCTATGTCGGTTACTCTCGTTCTTCTGCGGATCTCCTCATTCCATATAAAATGTCACCCCTTCTTTATTTGAGTTGGGGGCGGATTAAAAAAAAAGATGCACAATTATTTGTTACTCATTTGGAGTAATTATTAAAAATTTAATAAATAATCAATAATTGTTGGTCTGCATACGAATTTTTAGCTTTATGTCTTGAAAATTGCGAAAAGTCTCAAGAGAGAAAAAGTAGCCAATGGCGCCGAATCTCTACGAACTAAACTAATTTTAAATTTGTTGCAACTTCTTCTTTCTATTTCATTAACAAAAGGATAGAAGATAACATTTTAGTTTAAGCGTGTCAAATTAAGATATTCCATAGACGGTTTAGACGCGATTATAAACATGTCGACGAAATATACAATATGTAAAGAAAACCCTGTCCGATCCGTGAAGGTATTGTTAGGTATCGATAACTGATTCTAATAATGTCAACAAAGGTGGGCTAAACTTAAAAAAAAATGTCCCTAAAAAAATTAATATTATTTCGAAAAATCGAGGTAACTTAATGCATGTTAGGTAGGCAACGCGTTAGACGTATATGCGCGGGTGTAGGGGGACACGCCGCACGCGGTCGCATCGCTATTCGCTCCGTCACAAATGTTGTTGTCACTTTTTAAAAAAATACCAAATTTTGGGGAAGTTGGAATTAATTCGCGGAAAAAAAGATTATTTCAAAATTCATTACTATTGTCACTATGATAATTTAGTAAAATTTAATATTTTATTTGGTCATGTGTATACATAACATTAATTATCCTTTTTTGGGTCGGACGGGGTTTTCTTTACATATTGTATACCAATTTACGTCAAGTGCAGACTAATTTGACAGGTCTAAAAAGGCATATTTTGTTCTGTCCCTTTCTAATTGAAATGTGAAGAAAAAGATGGATTGAACTTAAATTAAGTTTAGTTTGTTAACCAAAGTATCGGCGCCAATATCACTTCTCCATCTTTTCAAGTCATCATCATCATCATCTCAGCGTATAATGACGGTTGCACCCGCGGCTTCCGCGTTGGAGCCCAGGGTCCGCTTTCCTACACTTACTCCTCCATTTCGCACGATCTCTGGCATCCCGTGGCATGAGATTGTTGACACGCATGTCATCTTAAAAAATCACGACAATTCGTCGCTCCGTTTTTTTTTTATAATTTATTATTAACTAGTACTTGACCGAAATCCCGCCTGATGCACTTCATCGAATAATGTTGCTAATGCTTAATGTAAGCAGCAATGCACTTAATCGGTTTGCTGTGAAAGACAGCTAAACAAACACACTTTCCCATTTATAATATTAGTATGAATAGATAAACTTGTAAGTGATTCTAAAATCATATTAAACTTTTTCAATGTGTTTTTTTTTTTGCTTTGGATAGCCCCTTAATACAGGAAGGCTTTAGGCTATATAACATCACACTGCGGTTAATAGGAGCGGAGCATATCGAAACCTACGCGGGTGGAACCGCGGGCTAGTTAATAATAATAATAATGTAAACTTTACTATCAATTAATTACTATAATAATCCACAGAACTACACGAGAATTACCTGTGTCAAAAGCCAGCACTTTCCACATAACACAACAGTACAACGCCAAACGTAATAACATTCCAAGATAACTCCCAAAACTTTACATAGGGATGTAATCCTTATCACACGTCAAGTGCGCCTTTTGTACCTTTCATGGGCTTGTCAACCCTCACTGGTCATACAGACCGAATGAATTAATTCTCCTCGCCGGACCACTGAATGGTTAAAAGTCTGTCAGCATGGCAAATTTCTCATAATTAGGTGGTTTCCTCATATACCTTTTTGCTTTTTTGGTCGTTTTCAGAGACCCTTGGCCTCAGGCGCCGACGAGCGGTATATTTACAGCGTTATTTTATCATTATAGGTAAGAAACTTTATTATAAATTGTTCAGAATAAGCAACTGAATCGATTCCAATAATTTTCCACCATGTTATAATGGCTGTCTCTGACATCGACGCACAAACGAATACCATGGATCCAGTACATGATTCTGAACCCCGCAGTTGTGGAATTTTTCGTCGGTTTTTTCCTGATTAAAAAAAATATATGTAGTTTTTTTTTCACTTTAAATCGTTCATAATTGCTATACTTTTATAACGTAATAAGATTTTAAAGGAAAAATTAATTAATTCGCTAATTACACAAAAAAGCGTAATGAAAACAAAACTCGAAAAACTATCTTATCAGCTGATTTAATAGAGTTTACATCAGGGATCATCATCATACCTACAAACCAAATATTCATATTCACGCACACAAATATTTGCACTGCGCGGGGATCGAACCCGCCAACAGCGGCCGCGTTCGCTGCCACTACACCACGGAGGCTGTCTAGTTATAAATAGTATATAGGAACTAATTCCGAATAATATATATAGTTTAGATGTTATATACAGGGTGTATCTGACATCATAACGCAAACTTCGCGAAAAGGCTAGACCGCATGTCACTAATAAAATTATGATAGTCATTTATGCCGTTATTGAACGGTTACAGAAATAACAGTGTTAATGTTAACGTTGCAAGTGTGCCGCCGTGCGGGTTTGTAGGTATGATGATGATCCCTGATGTAAACTCTATTAAATCAGCTGATAAGATAGTTTTTCGAGTTTTGTTTTCATTACGCTTTTTTGTGTAATTAGCGAATTAATTAATTTTTACTTTAAAATTTTATTGGGTTGTAAAAGTATAGCAATTATGAACGCTCTAAAGTGGAAAAAAACTACAAATATACTTTTTTTTATCATGAAAAATCCGACGAAAAATTCCACCACTGGGGGGTTCAGTACTGGATCGATGTCAGATACATCCTTTATATGACTCAGAATAGAAAGTATACTACAGTTAGTATAATAAATAAATTGTAGCGGTGTCAGCCCATAGGTAACTGAATTTACCTAAGTCTAAAAAAAGTTCGAAATACAAAGAAAATAAGACGAAAGACTCAAAGGTTTAGGCTACAGGAAAGTTAGATTTCGTTTTGTAATAATAAGGTAAAAGTCTATAAATAGTATTAATTTCCTGGACATAAATCTTTCAGTACGAAATAAATGTTTTTTTTTTTTTTTGATACAGAAAACCATAACATTACCTCTTAAATGGACCAAACCATTTTCTAAGAGTTTTTCCTCTAATATCAAAAAAGATGACACTGTTTTAATTAAGTCCACCCCGTGATTGACGTTTAATTTTTTATCCGGGTTTTATTTTGACAATTAAGAATAATGACGTTAGTTACCTACCCATTATATAAAACGTTTTTTGATGATCGCGGATGGCATCTGATTGATAGAGTGATTTTCTTATGTTTTTCAAATATTATAAAGTACTTATTAAGAGCCTAATTTAAGTGTCATCAAAGCTAGAGTTACACTCTCGCTTTGATGACACTTAATTGTATACAATCAGACAAATTCACAGGCAAATACATCCAGTTCTTCAATGTATGAGGTATAAAAGTCGAGGTCAAATGCTTTGTCCGGATGGCAGCGGCGTCAACAATTCTTATATAAATTAGTCAATGCATATATTGATTCTCCAGATCTTTAGCAGAAAGTGAAAATTAATGCTCCAAATAGACTGCCCAGATCTCACACCTATGTATCCTTCTATCAAACTCCGTCAAAAAGTAACCTAGGACATTTCTCTACCATCAACCGACTAGGTAAACAATACAATGCCTTAGTCAAGAAAAACACAAGCATTGATATTTTCTCAAATAAATACTCCGTCTTCCGTCGTAACATTTTATCATCGTTCACCATCTAACAATGATAGCTTTGTCCTTTAATTCTATGTTCTGTTAATAAATTGCATTTTTGTTGTTTTTTCTTTTAATATTATATAAATAAATAAAAATCCGACCACAAAATGATACGTGGTGTGGCAACCTATAATTGACTCTGCACTCGACATAGGATTTTATATCATTGTAATATACAATATGTACAGAAAACCCTGTCCGATCCGTGAAGGTATTGTTAGGTATCGATAACTGATTCTAGTAATGCATACAAAGCCGGGCTACACTTAAAAAAAAGATGCCCGTATAAAAAAACATTATTTCGCAAAAAGAGGTAACTTAATACATTTGCGGTAAACAACCCTTCCCCGGGCGGCGGGGGACAGTAATAATACCGGAGTTGTCACTTTTTTTAAAAATTACCAAATTTCGGGGAAGTTGGAATTAATTCGCGGGAAAAAAAAATATTATTTCAAAATTCATTAGTATTGTTTCTATGATGATTACGTAAAATGTTATATTATATTTGGTCAAGTGTTTACCTAACCTTTATTATCCTTACGGGTCGGACAGGGTTTTCTTTACATATTGCATAAATGCAACTAGTGAAAGATTTGCTGGTTGTCCTAAATAAATAAACAACGTACGGGATCCACCCTTACTTAGTGACACTGCTACAATGAGTCTGATGATGGAACAGTGATAACGGAATTAAGTCATGTGATTCCTACGCACACTCTCTTAAATGTTTCCTATAAAATTATTATGGTAAAGCACACTAGTTTATTAAGAGCCATAAAGAGAAGAAGAGAGAGAAAATTGTTCCAGTCCCTCGATGTACGCTGTATGAAAGAGGGGGCGAAACGCTTCGTCCGAATTGCAATGGTGTTAACGACGTAAGGGTGGAAACTCGCTGTGCGACGGGTCGTCCGATGGTGGAACGGAGATGGGGGAACTAAATCATGCAATTCCCTTGCACACCCACCAAAATGAATCTTATAGAATACCGAAAGGGTGGCTACTTTACGTCTGTTCTTTAGGTTTTGGAGACAGTTTTAAATTAAATCTGGGTCTCCAACCAGCCTCATCGCACGCCTCTCCACCGAATCCAAAGTGGCCAGGGGACATTTTGCAGCACCAGCCCAAATATGGCTGCAGTACTCCACGGATCGGACAGGGTTTTCTTTACATATTTTTTTAAATAATTATAAGCTAGCGCTTGACCGCAATCCTGCCTGATGGTAAGCAGTGATGCAATCGTTGATGAAAAAGCGCGCTAGTTTATTAAGGGCCTATTCACTCAAAAAAAAAAAAAACTGAGTGAATAGGAAGGAAGACGGCCTTTGGTCGTGGTGATGTAATGGTAACCCAACAACATGATCAAAGGTACTTCACCAGAGGGAAATTGATCTGGAGGCCTTCCACGACCAAACTCCCGGCTCAACAACATTTAGCACGTCATACCCGGCACACATCGCAACACAACTGCTCAGACCCGTCCTCCATATGGCTTTACTAGACATCATGCCGGAACACGACGAGTCGCTTGGCGGCAAGACTTTGTCTGGTGGGTGGTAACTCCTAAAGGCAGCCAATCTTATTATTAGCGTCCAGGTCATTCAGGTAGCAAGTTCACAATTTAGTTGCAAAACAACGATAAGTAGCTTAAAATATTATTCCCTCTACTTTCACAATAATTGGAGGCCTGACTCCAACAGTGTTATGATCTAGGATATGCAATCGTTTTCTTACGACATTTTCCGCCGGCAAAAGTTACCACCCACCAGACAAAGTCTTGCCGCCAAGCGATTCGTAGTGTTCCGATGTGTACGATGCGCCTAATGTTGTTGTGTTGGGAGTTTGGTCGTGGAGGGTCTTCAGATCAATCTTCCTTTGGCGCAGCATCGCTGGTCGGGTTGTTGGGTTTAACATTGCATCACCTCGCTCAACTGCCGTCTTCCTTCCTATTCGCTGAGTTTTTCTGAGTGAATAGGCTCTTAATAAACTAGCGCGCTTTACCATCAACGATCGTATCACTGCTTACCATCAGGCGGGATTGCGGTCAAGCGCCAGTTTATAATTATTAAAAAAAAATCATTCACCACTTTTAGAGCAGCGGTGATGGAATAAGTAAAATAAAGCCTGAGTACTAATCAACGACTTTCAGCTGGTAAAACAGGGACACGAGAATGGAACCACCGCTGGTCTTAGGAACTCAAGGGCTTCAAAAAAGTGTCATTAGAATTAATGTTACTTTATTGAAGCCGAAGTGTAGTAATAAGTTCAACAGATTATAGATTCTAGGCTTCTTACTTAACTTCTTAGAAATACAACTGGAAAAATAATACCGACATTAATCCAACTTTAATCGAACGAAAGTTTGAAGGATTGTGGAAATTCAGTATTGTGAGAAACCAGCAAAAGTATCTTCTGTGTTATGTTAACAAGAATTGTTTGTTCTGTCGGTTTTGAAGTTTTGGATCGAATTTCCAAGGAACCTCCGGTTTTGAATAGGACTGACGATTTCAATAGGTACGCTTATATGGAATCTTTTGATTTAGTTAAAGCGGCCAAGCTCTTATTCGATTCAACATATACGATATACAGTATGCTAAGAAAACCCTGTCCGACCCGTGAAGGTGTTGTTAGGTATCGATAACTGATTCTACTAATGGATACAAAACCGAGCCAAACTTAAAAAAAATCCCCCTAAAAAAATTAATATTATTTCGTAAAAAAGAGGTAACTTAATAAATGTGCGTTAAGCACCCTTCCGTGGGCGGCGGGCGGTAGGGCACGCGACACGTGGTCGCATCGCTATTCGCTCATAATAATACCGGTGTTGTCACTTTTTTAAAAATTACCAAATTTCGGGGAAGTTAAAATTAATTAGCGGAAAAAAGATTATTTCAAAATTCATTACTATTGTCACTATGATGGTTATGTAAAATTTTATATTATATTTGGTCATGTGTTTACCTAACCTTTATTATCCTTATGGGTCGGACAGGGTTTTCTTAACATATTTTATAATTTGTTGAATAATAAAGCTGACCACCCGAGCCCCGTGTGGTACCGAGCTTATAATAGTACCAACCCATATCCTCCCGTGGGTGTAGTAAGAGGCGACTAAGGGAACTCTGACCAGAGAAGCGGGCACCAGCGCTTCTCCTGTGAAACATCAAACTACTGCGATCCCCAACCCACCTGCTAAACGTGGCGATTATGGCAAACCCCCCAATGTAATGAAAGCCTGGGGGGGGGGGGGGGGTTGTCCAGCGTGGACCTCTATAGGCTGAATAAGAAGAAGAACAAAACCAACCCGAACCAATGACTACACATAAGTATTCGTTTAAAAGTCATGTCTCTCAAGTATGAGTGCGCGGGTAGGATGCCTGGTCAGGCAAGTACCAATGTAACTTTTCTTTTTTAAAGTTATATGTACTTTCTAAGTATATCTTGGACACCAATGACTGAAGGTGAAGGAAAACATCTTGAGGAAACCTGGACTTTATAAGTCCGAAATCGCCAACCCGCATTGAGCAAGCGTGGTGATTACGCTCAATCCTTCTCTGTATGAGAGGAGACCTGCGTCTAGCAGTGGGACGATAAAAAGGTTGTTGATGAAGTATTCGTGGTAACGTCGTTATCTCGAAAAGATAATATAATAATTCGCATAAAAAAGCATCAATGCCCGCTTAGCCCAAATCAACTGATAATTATTTCGCAATTATAGATTTGGCCCCATGGAGAAAGTGGTCTGTCCTTAAATATGACCACATTTTTCTGATACTTATACGATGCTTATTAAACATGATGCTTTCAACCTAAATGTATGCGAAAACTGAAAATATTTTCGCAATTACAGAGTTGGTCTCATGGAAAAGTTGCTTCTGTTTGATGGTCTTAAATATGGCCACATTTTTCTGATACTCACAGGTTGCTTATTAACCATTGATGTCTAACCATTGATACATATTGCTGATTCCTTTTTGTTGCTGTACGTTATTCTATAATATGCTTATGGCAACCTTCAGGATTACCATACATTCTCGTTACTGCGGAGTAGATTTAAAAAAATGTCTAATGATTGCTATCGTAATTTTATTAAGTATTCTGAAGACAACATAAAGAGAGACCCTAATTGCTTTTGGTCATTTGTCAAATCAAAAAATGCATCTAATACCATACCTGAAAGGATGATGTACAAAGGACAGATTCTCTCTACTGGCGAGGAGATTTGTGATGCCTTTAATCATTATTTTAATTCAGTTTTTGTTTCAACCACTTCTCAATCCTACCCTCACAGCTGTAACTCATCTTCAACTGTAGATATATGCACAATCAACCTTACTTTTAAACAAGTATTAAAGGAATTAAAAAACGTCAATATCAAAAAAGGTGCGGGATCCGATGACCTTCACCCAATTTTCATATCTAGGTGCGCTGAGGTTCTTGCAAGACCAATAACCATTATATTTCGTACATCTATTGAAACTGGAGTATTTCCTAGAAAATGGAAACAATCCATTATAACCCCCATACCCAAAAACAATAAAAAAGGTATTGTAACAGAATACAGACCGATTTCAAAACTATGTGTTCTTGGAAAAATATTAGAAAAAATAGTAACATCTCAAGTTTCACTCGCCCTTCGTAATCATATTTCTCAGCACCAGCACGGTTTCTTCAAGCATCGTAGCGTGGATAGTAATATGTTGAATTTTTCGGAATTTCTTGTGCAAGCCATGGATAAAAATCAGCAAGTGGATGTCGTGTACACTGACTTTTCGAAGGCGTTCGATAAAATTAATCATGATATGCTTATTGAAAAATTAGCGATCGCCGGAATACACGGAAACTTACTGCGGTGGATCCAATCTTATATAAAAAATCGAAGTCAGGCGGTCTGCGTTAAAGGTTACTTATCTCAATTCCTCCCTGTTCCCTCAGGAGTTCCCCAAGGTTCCCATATTGGACCCTTGCTCTTTAACCTTTACATTAATGACATAGAATCTATATTTGACCATAGTAACCATTTACTTTACGCTGATGACACAAAAATATTCAGAGTAGTTGAATGTATCGCAGATTGCGCTAAGTTACAAAGTGATTTATTAAACTTGCATAACTACTGTACAACAAACCAACTTTATCTCAACATAGATAAATGTTTCATAATGTCATATACGCGGAAAACTCACCCTCTCAATTTCGATTATACCATAAATGCCTCAATTCTTAAAAGAGTTTTCACCATTCGGGACCTAGGTATCGTTATGAACTCCAAATTAACATTTACCAATCACATCGATCACATCGTCGGCTCCGCTTTTCGCAGCCTAGGCTTTATTTTGAGAATCAGTAAACCTTTCAAAGATATTACGACTTTAAAAATTCTTTATTTTTCTTTTGTCCGCTCTATTTTAGACTTTTGTAGCACTGTGTGGAGTCCATGTTTTAAAGTTCATATCGATAGAATAGAAAAGATACAAAAGAAGTTTTTAAAATCACTAAATTATCGGGTTAATATTTATGAGACTGCATACGAAGATGCATTGCGTAGGCATAAACTGATAAGCCTTCGCAACAGACGTGATACATTCGACATTATTCAGTTGTTCAAAATTTTGACTTCGTTAACGGATTCACCATCATTACTTGCTAAAATATCGCTAAAAGCACATGCTCGTCTACCCGTACGCCCCTCACGTACAAAACCACTTTTCGTTCCTCCTCGACTAATTAAAACATACACTCGTAACTCATTCTTATACCGTTCCACTAACAACTATAATAGAGAATTTACAGATTTGGACCTCTATAACATTTCCCTTAATAACCTAAAATTAAAGCTAAAAAGTAAATATATCACCTAATCAAAACTTAATTTTTTTTTGCCAGTTTACGTTCTTTCAAACTAATAATGGCATATGTTTCATTGAGGTCATGTTTTGATGCAAAAATATTATGTACCTAAACATATTTACGTCCAACCGTCGTCTTTCCTTATAAGAAGTTTTGCATTATTTTAACAATTACTTATGTAACATTGTCGGCACTATAGGTCTATTATAAGAAACCAACTGTAATTATAACATATTGTTTGTATATGACTGTTTGATGCCAAAATAAAGTAAAATAAAAAAATAAATAAAATAATATATAACTCAAATTGAATCATTTTCAAACAACTTTTTTTTATTTTTATACGACTAGAATCAATACAAATTAACGTAGTCCACCGGTATCGGGAACAGGGTCTAAGCTACTGGCGGTCAGAACTCTAGAAAGAGGAATCTTCGGACAATACGAGCCGTGTCCGGAAGTACCGCTTTTTGTATCAAGCCCTTTATCCAGCTGCCTAACAAAAGCCTCCTGAGGTCTGGTCGGGGCTCTTGGCTATCAAGCCATTGGCTGTCACGACTATCGGTACAATGGTTGCTGGATCCACTTTCCACATGTCTAGAATCTTGCGAGCCAAGTCAAGATACTTGATTTGTTTATCTTTCTCGGCTTTCACGAGGTTCTCATCATGCGGGATGGTTATGTTAACAATCATTGCACGCCGCTCTGATCGATCCACCATCACTATATCAGGCTTATTGGCAACAATAGTCCTGTCTGTAATAATAGATCGATCCCAGTACAATGTGATATTGTTATTTTCAAGAACGGGGCCACAACAATTTAATTAAGTTTGCTTAGGTAGTTTTTAAGTGTGTTTAAATATACACTATGTAACAAAAACCCTGTTGTTCCTTTCAGGGACATATAATTTTACCTACAAGCACATCATTAATGAAGTCATAATTAGAAAACAGTAATCATTGTCTAGTCGAAGGGTCACAACCAAATACCTATTAAAACCGACAAATTCGATTTTTATTTTTTAAAACATCTGATTTTATAAGTTAAATAAATTGGCGGGAATGTTCTACTTATCTCTAGTTTCTTCATGCAGAATTGCAGAGCTAAGAAATCAGTTACATATTATAAATATTAATAATTAAACATTTATTTAAATTATTTTTGTTGAACAATTTTTATAAATTACTTTCTTTATTACGTTCGTATGCCGATTCCTAAAACGTAGGTTGAAGGAACAACAGGGTTTTTGTTACATATTGTATAACCCTACATATATTTATATTAATAATGTTGAATTCGTGTGGAACCAAAAGGTAAAAAAAAAAAAAACACAATTGGATGCAAAAAAAAAAACACTACAAAGTGTATAAATTGTAATTCGGAAACCGATGGCAAAGACGAAAAATGTGGAACCACGCTGAATATGTAAAATATTTCGAAGTTTACTGTTAAAATACTTTCCAAAATGATGATATAAAGTGAATGTTTTTCTTTTATTTCAATGGATTACAGAACAAATCTTATTGCTTATTTGTGAACACCATAAATTACTCCACCATTTAAAACTACAGTTATTTTTTCTTTTATTTCTACGAGCAAAACCAGACCATAAAGTATTCCTCAATATTTTCACAGGTGATAATCAAGCAATCGTATTATAATTCATGCGAAAGTAACCTTTAAATCGAAATATATAAGAACCATTTTCACTTAAACAAATAAAGGGAGCGCAATTCTACGCTTCCATACCGCGTATAGCGGATAAAGTTTACTTGTCGGATAAAATGAAACTCTAGAGTTTGGAAGGTAAGGTTGATTTTTTCGTGTATGAGGTTGAAGCATTGTTGGAACCAGATAACAAAGGATGAATTTGCATATAAATAAACAAGGGTTGATTTCTAACGATTTATGGGAACAGCAGCCTAAAATAGGCTTTGTTTTGATCTAACTAATGTCTGTCTTGCCTCAAGCTTGTATCAATGCTAACCTGGTTTAATGGTGGTTGAAATTACGCAGGAAAAAGCCCGAAACGTCTTATTTTTAAATTGAAGATGAAGTGATAGTAGATTTTTATGTTGCGTTTTGAAATTGTTTTTACTTTTTCTGTATTTGTTGTGTTAAGGGACTTGTGGTCAATCAATAAGGGGTACGGGTCGAATGAAAAGGTAAGCTACAGTTGCTGTTGGTCCATATTATGCGTGATCAGTTATTGCTCAACATTTTTGTCATCCCACTGCTGCGCACCGGTCTCCTCTCGTACAGAAAAGGATTGAGCGTAATCACCACGCTTGTTCAATGCGAGTTGGCGATTTCAGACTTTTTTTTTTAAATAATTATAACCTAGCGCTTGACCGCAATCCCGCCTGATGGTAAGCAGTGATGTGATCGTTAATGGTAAAACGCGCTAGTTGATTAAGAGCCCATTCACTCAGAAAAACTGAGCGAATAGGAAAGAAGACGGCAGTTGAGCGAGGTGATGCAATGTTAAATCCAACAACACGACCAACGATGCTGCGCCAAAGGGAGATTGATCTGAAGACCCTCCACGACCAAACTCCCAACACAACAACATTAGGCGCATCGTACCCGGCACACATCGTAACACAACTGGTCAGACCCGTCTTCCGTACGGCTTCACCAGACATCATGCCGGAACACGACAAATCGCTTGGCGGCAAGGCTTTGTCTGGTGGGTGGTAACTTCTGCCAGCGGCGGATGAAACTTAAAATCCAGGTTTCCTCAAGATGTTTTCCTTCACCTTGTAATCAGTCATTGATGTCCAAAATATACTTAGAAAGTACATATAACTTAGAATAGTTACATTGGTACTTTTCTGACCTGGAATCCGAGATACTTGAGAGGCTGGTATTTTAACCACTAGGCCACCACGACTTCAATCAAATTAACCATTTATTTCGTAAAAATATCCATAGATAGAATCTGTCAGATATCTTAATTAGATTTTCAACTTTATCCCTAAATCATTAAGGCTCAATGTTGAATGGGAATATTTGTAATTTTGTAATAATACATGATAAAATAAAAACAAAACACAAACAATAACTTTATATGGCAGCAATATTTCTGCCGCAGCATTGCTGGACATAAATGCAATCCAGTGTGTTGGCGATCGTCCCGAGGATGGCCATGGCACTGCCCCGCACTCTGTGCATCAGAGACACGCATCGCTGACCCATTGTCGCGTGAAAGCAGACGGTACGAGCTTCCGCGAACATTCCCGAGGCGCTCTGCAGTGCCGGGGCAGTATCAGCACCGCCCTAAACATGCTATCGATCCTCAACCACTCTCATGCTACAAAGATCGTCTCTCTTCCAAGTTTCATCTTACGTTTGTTGATATATCTTACGTATGTCGCGACGTGTTCAACGTAGTAGCCCCCTCCCCCGTTCCTTGTCCAATGAAGGCCAGCCCGCGCCGCAGCTGAGCCAGTAAATATAATTTCCCAACTATGACCTCTGAGTTTGTTTCGGACGTTTCTTCTCAGAGCTAGTACTAAGAAACGCCGCGGTCATCAAACCAATTTTAAAAAAAATGCGATCCAGCCGTCCCTTGCTGTTCTCTCCAGCGACGCCCTAAGCCGAGGTTCGTACCCCACAGGGGGTGCCCTTAGCGTGTAGTCGCTTAGTTTTAGTCGCCCTGGCTGGAGGCTTTAAATTCATTTAAGGCATCCACAGGAAAGTCCGGTTAAGTAGTCACGACCTCTCAAGGTCAACTACGAGACGCGATAGTAAAAAAAAATCGTCTCTCTTCCAAGTTTCATCTTACGTTTGTCAATTTGCGGTCTTATGCAGGTGAATAACAGCATTTTACATGTGACGTCTATCTGACCTTCAAAATACAGTTACTGGATAACACGAAACATTTTGGTTAGACTGCTATACCTTGGTTTAGTTATGTACATCACGTATACTTTCAAATAGTATCGCCTACAATATTTGTATATAAACTTATACGTAATATGCATGAAATGATCAAAGGTCCGGCGGTACTTCACACCAAGACAGCTTCTAATCGCTCTGATTAACTCAGGACAATGTTTGTGTTCTTTCTCCGGAATTAGCTTACTGACACGTTATATGAGTTCATATAATTCACTTTTTTTTTTCAATACATAAATATGTAAGCTGTCGCGCCCTTTATGCCTGGGGCTTTTATTGAAGTAATAAGTTTTTTAGTTATTTACATTTTCATTTAAATATATATATATTGTTTTGCTTTGCTGGTATTCTGGCGTGGTAGCTGGCATATTTTCAATAATTTCATTGTTGTTATATTTTCTAGTGTTCATCACTATACATAGTATTGTATAAAGTCATGTGTTTTTTAAATGAACAGACAGCTGTGCTGCTGGGGAGTTTCTTCCGCCACTTCTTTTTCCCAGCGAAAGCACTAGGAAGTGTCGATGGGTGGGCGTTTTGGGGGACTGTTTTATGTAATATTGACGTTCAAAAAGTGCTGATTCTCAGCCTAATTTGAATAAATGACTTTTGATTTTGATTTTTTTTTTTTTGATAATGTTATACAAAGCACAGATCCGCTTGTTAATGGAGTACTGCAGCCACATTTGGGCTGGTGCTGCAAATTGCCACCTGGCTTCTTTGAATTCAGTGGAAAAGCATGCGAAGAGGCTAATTGGCGACCCAGAGTTAGTTCAAAACGGTCTCCAAAGCCTGGAGCATAGGTGAAGAGAAGCCAGGCTGTTGGTGTTCTATAGGATGCGTTTTAAAGTGGGTGCTCCGTTCCACCATCGGACGTCCCGTCGTGTGGCGAGTATCCACCCTTACGATGTTTATATCACTACGATTCGGATAAAGCGTTTCGCCTCGTCTTTACCAGGCGGGTATTATGTCTGGCGGGTACTTGCACAATACTTGAAATTGGGAAGTCGTATGTATGCTAACTGCACGCAAAACTCTGATTGCGAGATGTAGAATTCGTGTGACGTCAGTATGACGCGTTGTTCCATGTGGCGTTTGTAGGTACCGCTACATCACTCCCCTCCGGAGACCGGAGGTCGATAGTAGGCAGAGTCTTGTATCTTGCGATGCTTGCCAGGCCAGCTGAGGTTCCAGTGAGTCGGAACCGGTTGCCGCGTAGTTCACGGTGAGTCGGAACTGTTTTCGGAGATTCCTCAGTGAGTCGGGGTGGTGGCGCTGCGTTATATTCCAGTGCATCGGATGTCGTACAGCGCCGGGTTGAGGCTGGCTGCTGCGTCGACCAGGAAAGAGGGCTCTGCTTATTGGCCGGCCGAAAGTGCAGTGCGCTGTGCCGAGGTTGCTGATGAGGCTGAGGGTGATGACCAGGTATGCGCGGTCGCTGCAGTTGTGGTCAGGATAACCGTTGTAGCCGTGGGTGCTGACTCGCGGGGTGACTCGTCGCTAAAGCTTTGCGAGAGTGCTGATGATGACGTCAGGCTGAAGTTGCTGCACGAAGGCTGCGCTGATATTCATGCTCGGGGTCACCAGTGTAGAGGCATGAGGAACAGGGAATAAAGTTCACTCATCCTCCATAGAAAAGGGAGGATCCTCCGACCAGACGGGTATTATGTCTAGCGGACACTTGGCCAATACTTGAAATTAGGAAGTTGCATGTATGCTAACTGCACGGTAAACTCTGATTGCGAGATGTAGAATTCGTGTGACGTCACTATGACGCGTTGTTTCATATGGCGTTTGTAGCTACCACGTACATCGAAGCAATGGAACAATTTGCCACCGGCGGTGTGCCTGTCGTCTTCAAGGCTAGAGTGAATAGGCTCTTAATAAACTAGCGAATCATCAACGATTGCATTACTCCTAACCATCAGGCGGTTCCGGTCAAGCACTAATTTATAATTATAAAAAAAGCTATTACTACATACTTTTGAATTCCGTGGGAATATAAATTTGTCCAAATCTAGTGGCCGATGTATTTTCTACCAGTCAACTTAGGATGACGCATAGACAAAACATGATGCAGCATTTAAGATAGACGACTCTGCAAAACCAAATAATATAATGTTATGAAAAGAAAAAGAAAACTCCTTGATACTTCTAACGAGCAGTATGTAACTCTGGGTTTGATTGCACCCTTATGCTTTCCACACCAGCTGGTGCCATGCCGGCAACCAACGTGACAGTACAATATGTTAAGAAAACCCTGTCCGACCCATAAGGATAATAAAGGTTAGGTACACATGACCAAATATAATATAACATTTTACGTAATCGTCATATTACCAATACAAATGAATTTTGAAATAATCTTTTTTTCCCACGAATTAATTCCAACTTCCCCGAAATTTGGTAATTTTTAAAAAAGTGACAACACCGGTATTATTATGAGCGAATAGAGATGCGACCACGTGCCGCGTACCCTGCCTCCCGCCGCCCGCGGAAGGCTGCTTAACGCACATTTATTAAGTTACCTCTTTTAGCGAAATAATATTTATTTTCTTAGGGGGATTTTTTTTAAGTTTAGCCCTGTTTTGTATCCATTAGTAGAATCAGTTATCGGTACCTAACAACACCTTCACGGGTGGGACAGGGTTTTCTTTAAATACTGTATTCATTTATTACTCTTTTCTATCATTACAGCTTAACCTAATGCGGCAGATAGGACACAGTATAAATAAATGTGTCCTACATTATTAGCCTCTAACGTTGCCAGTCCTGGGACACAGGCATTCTTTCGGTGAGAAGTGGACCGTAAGTAATGTACCACGCGGGCATAATGCAGGTTAGTAGATTCACATGACTTCGAAGTTTGCCGGTTTCCTCAGGAAGTTCTCCTTCACCGTTTTGAGAGCCGTGGTGATGAAAATAATTTACACAAAATTAAGCACCTGACGGGGTTCGAACTTACGACCATAACTTACACTAGGCCAGCGCTACACTCGTTTCCTATTCATTCATTAAAGAAATGAAATGAAATGAAATCGTTTATTAAGCAAGTAGGATCACTGATCACTTTTACTTGTAATTTTTTTTTCTTTTAACTTAATGGTGCTGGCATTTCCTAACTGACTACCTCTGAGAATAAATAGCCGAAATAAACTCAGGAATCATCGTCTTTTTTCAAGTCCAGACATTAGAAATGAAAACGTTTACAATCATTTACGTGACTAAAAAAGAAACAGTGTTTAAAATGTCATAATTACGCATATTGCT
Organism: Sesamia inferens; assembly: GCA_037179545.1. Taxonomy (NCBI): domain Eukaryota; kingdom Metazoa; phylum Arthropoda; class Insecta; order Lepidoptera; family Noctuidae; genus Sesamia; species Sesamia inferens. The sequence continues at coordinate 10,725,337 of CM073949.1, forward strand.
TGTTAACAATGCTTAGCAGAGCGAGCAGCTCAGTCCCAAGCTTTATTGTCTTCTAAATAATCAGTGATTTTATAATACCCCTTTTTGCAAAGTTTGGCCTTTATATAGCTTTTAAATCGTTTAATGGGTAAGTTTCGAATGTCTATGAACGAGTTGCCTACTCTGTGGAGACGAGTGTGATGTACAGCAACATTGTGTTTGTTCCTGGTACTTATATTATGAACATCGCGTACTTTCCTAAAATTCGATATATTTTTATGTACATACATAAGATTTTCAAATATATATTGTGAAGCTACAGTCAGAATGTTCACCTCTTTGAATTTTTCTCTAAGAGAATCTCTAGAACCAAGGTTGTAATGCAAACACGCCAAGTATCAAAGTAATTACAGAGCAATGTTTTTTATTCCCTTAGTTAATGTTAAGAAACGAATTAACTAACATTATCTTGAAACTCATCTTAACCACAGTCATGTTATGTAACTAGTCATCCGTGATTATAACGATGATTTTATCTCATTGTCCTGCTTACGAAGCAGACAGTTGTCATTGTAGATGTGTACCATGGGGCGTGTGGTCACAAGAATGGAAAAAAATGTGAAGGTACTTTACATTACTTTGTCACAGAATTGTATCAAAAACACTGTGATAAAGCCGGCGCCAGACACGGACAAATATTTGTACAAATCTTTGTTGAAATGTTGTGTAGCAGGCTACGCAAACATTTGAACACAGACACCTTTGAACGCTTTGATGTGCGCTCGAAACCGACAACGAATGGCAAAGTACAAATGTTTCAACAAAGCTTTGAACAAATACTCAAATACCCGTGCTATACATGTGTACAAATAAGTGATCAAATATTTGCACTATGTCTGGCGCCAGCTTAAGACACAGGGGAAGAAATAGGAAAATGGAAAGAGATGAAATTACAAATTGAGTGTCGGGCGTCTGTCGACGTCAAAGATGGATAACAGCCATTCTTAAAGTGGTCACTGAGGTACGACAAGGTCTTGGTAAGGATGATTAAGGATGTGATGTAAGAATGGTCAATCATGGGCGGTTGCATGGGCATTTTGTGTGGTTCAATAATTCCTGTATCTGCGTAACTTAGTGTCTTTATCCAATTTGTCGACTTTTTTTTCAATAATCATAAACAAGTGCTTGATTGCAATCTTACCTGATGGTAAGCAGTGATGCATTCATTGATGATAAAGTGTGCTAGTTTATTAAGAAACTATTGCCATTATAAGCGAGGTGATGCAATGTTAAACCCAACAATACGATTAACGATGCTGCGCCAGAGGGAGATTGATCTGGAGACTCTCCACGACCAAACTCCCGATACAACAACATTTGGCGCATGGTACTTTGGCACTCATTGCAACACAACTGCTCAGACCAGTCCTCCGTACGGCTTCACGAGACATCATGCCGGAACACGAGGAATCGCTTGGCTGCAAGACTTTGTCTGGTGGATGCTAAGTTCTGCCGGCAGCCAATGTTATGGCTTACCACTTTTTTGTATAAATAAATAAATAAGCCATTTATTTCTTGCTTTTTACACGTTGAAAATTACAAGTTTAAATGCAATATTAAAGTATCTATACTACATAAGAAAAGAAAAATATATGTAATTTGTTAGTAACTGTAATTGTAGCAAATACTTAAAAGTTAGGTTTGTTAGTTTTAAATTTAAATTTTTACAAAAAGAAAACATGTTATTATTATAGCAATAAAGTTAGTCAGCAAGAACCCCGTTTTGGGTAAAGGCCTCCTCTAAAGATGCCCATACGTCTCTAACTTGTTGTTTGTTGAATTTGTGATTTTCTTTGGAGGGTTATGGTCATGATCCCCCACGGTGACCAACCGGGTTGGAGGATTTGGTGTGTTTGTTTATTTAAATGTTTCATTGTTGAATCTGTATGGAGGAGAGAGGGTGGTTGCTATGCGCTGTTTTTGGAGGTGTCGAGATTATTTTCAAGGTTTTTATTTTTTAAGAAATTGAGCATGCTCGGTTTAGTTGTTCCATCTGAGGTGCTATTTGATTTTCTCCCCGAGAGATCATGCTGTTGTGATTTCTTCTTTTTGCTTGACTGTGTGTTTCCTCCCTTTGACATGTCCACAGTGGGTTTTTTGGGTGAAGGAGACAGCTTTGTTTTGGCTGTTTGTTTTAATATGACCAGTTTGTCATATTTTAAGAAAGCCGTATTTCCTTCTTCTCTCTCTGATTTTAACTGGTCTTGTAATTGTTTTCTTTTTTCTAGAACGTGTTTAGGGTAGTCTTCTGTCATATAAGTAACTTGTGTTTTCTAATGCTGTTTTTTGCTTTAGTATTTTGATCTTTGTGCCCAGGTTCAAAAAGGATACCACTACTGGGCGTGGTTTATCGCCTTTCTTTCCTAGTCTTTTTATTTCTTGTAAGTCACTAAAGGAGAGTTTGAGCGACAAATGCTGTTCTATCCATTTGAGCACATGTTTTTCTAGTGTATCGTATGAAGATTCCAATTCCTCGATGCCGAAGAACACTATATTTCTTTGTCTCGACTGCTTTTCGAGAAAATAGATCCTTTTCTCCTGCTTGTCCACTATTTCCTTTAATTGTTCATGTTTCTCTTCCAATGCAAAATATTTATTCATCCTGTTAGGTCCTATTAGGTAATTTAGTTTTTGTTTGTGGAAGTGAGGGAATACGGGTGGGTTTTAGTCAGTAAAAGTCTGACACTCCTTTTCCGGAGTGGGAAAGGTCATTTGATGATTTCTATCTTCAATGAAAAAATTCTTGACGAGTTGTTGGTATGAAAAGATGTCCAACCACAGATCAGCCTCGGCGAATAGTGTAGCTCTAATTATTTAGCTAAAAGTCCTGTCAATCAATAAACATAACTTCTTTCATACTGATAATTGTCAAATTTGTTCACACGCATCGTTTCCTCATTCTGACGGTTATCAACTGATGATTCTGATAAGTGGTTATAAGTTGTGTGTCTCATATTAATTGACGCTTAACTAAGAGGATGCGCTACTGGTTTTTACGGTATATAATTTTTATTTGATCTGTTGATAATATCTTTGTGGTTGTAGAAAGTTGGAAGTTATACATTCCATACAAAAACTATCAGTAGTTAATTTTATTTAACGTTAATTATGGTTAGTAAGATTCTGGAGGGACGGCCGCGTAATGGAAGGCGCAGCGTAGGGAGGCCCCCAACAAGGTAGACTGATGATCTGGTGAAAGTCGCGGGAAGCCGATGGATGCGGGCACCATAAAATCGGTCATCGTGGAAAGCCTTGGGGAGGCCTTTGACCAGCAGTGGATCTAGAGGCTAAAGATGAAAAAGAAGATATAGTTAGTTGTAACCGTGTGATACAACTAACCATAAAATTATTATTTTCGTAAAATAAAATAACCGCGTGGCCCCGTTCTTAGAATAGCACCATCCCATATCCTCCCGTGTGTGTCATAAGAGGCGACTAAGTGTGTCCGCCAGACTCAACACCTATCTGATCGGAGAATCACCGACTTCAAAAAGTTCATCACTCTTTTGTTGGGCTTGGTATAACTTTTTATAACAAGATAACATCTGCAAATACTAGACTTGGATTACAATGCATTTAAAGCACAAATCTAGTCCAAGCTTTGTTCAAAGGCATATTATTCTGTAAATGACTATTTAATAGATAAGAATGGCTTATCGCTCTGATTAACTCAAGACAATGTTTGTGTTCCTTCTCCAGAATTAGCTTACTGACACATTATATGAGTTCATTTAATTTGCTTTTTACAATGCATAAATATGTGAGTTGTCACGCCCTTTATACCTGGGGCTATTAATTAGGTATGTAATAAGTTTTTTCTTATTTACATTTCCATTTTAATGATATTTTATTTTTTTGTTTTTGCTTTTCTGGTATTTTAGCGTGGCTAGCTGGCATATGATAATAAAAAAATCATTGTTGATGTCTTTTTCTTATAGTAATGTACTTACGTAGTATTAATAATAATAATAAGTCATTTATTTCAAACCACAAAGTCCATAGTTTTGTTAGTAACAATTTATTACTTATAGCTAATGTTAGTAACCAATAGTAATAATCAAAACAATAATAAATTATGTCAAATAGAATTAAAATAATACATCATGTCAAAAACCAAATTCTAATATAAAAATAAAAACTTATCATCTTTCTGCACGTGAATCATGCGACAGTGGTTGAGGTACTGGCAATCGAGACGTTCAGCAAAAGCGCTCAGGATACTGTTGCGGCTGCCCCGCACCCTATGCTCCAGGGATGTGCACCGCTTGCGCATGATTGTGTGGAAATAATCCACACGCGCCTCCGCAAACATCCCCGAGGCGCTACAGAAGCGAGGCAGCCCCAAGAGCACTCTGAACGCGTTTTTGTACTGGACACGTAGAGCACTGTACTGTTTCTGCGTATAACCTACTCACAGACTGCCAGTGTAGAAGGACGTACAGAATGCCCCGAATAGGGCTATTTTGACGCCACTTGAACACCGAGCAAATCTGCGTGCTATCATATTCGCACGAACAGACAGCGCCCTACGTTCCCTTTCAATGTCGGCATCGTCTTTCAAGTCAGAGGTTAATAAATGTCCAAGATATTTAAATGTATCAACATTCTTAAGTGGGCATCCGTTTAGCTTATTTGTGGGCAAGTAGTCTGGACACCTCCTTGCCTGAAAGACCATGCATTCGCTCCTCTTCGTGTTATACAACAAACAATTAATTTCGACACCCCACAGACGGAGGCGCTCAGCAGCACCATGTCATCAGCATAACTGATATTGTTAAGGCACACACCCCCAATATGGCAACCAACATGCGTGCTGCTGAGCCCGTCTATTAGCGCATTAATATACAGGTTGAAGAGCTTGGGAGAAGTTAGCCCTCCCTGTCTCACGCCACACTGTAACCTGTTCGGGTTTGAGTAAGCCCCCGCCCAACGAACAACGTTGACCTGATTGTTGTACCAGTATTTAGAGATACGGGTCAGTTCATCTGGCACTGATGCTTGCTTCAGTTTTTGCCATAGCAAGTCATAGCAAACGAGATCAAACGCCTTCGATAGGTCGAGGAAACAAGCAAAAACAGGTGTATTTCTATCTGTGTAGTACTTGACAGTTTGCTTTAAAGTCAATATAGCTCTTTCTGTAGAGAGACCAGCCTTAAAACCAAACAGATAGCTGTGCTGCTGGGAAGTTTGTTCCGCCACTTTGTATTGCCAGTGAGAGCACTAGGAAGCGTCTATGCGTGGGCCTTTTGGGGGACTATCTTTTGTAATATTGACATTCAAGAAGTGCTGATTCTCAGCCAAATTTGAATAAATGACTTTTGATTTTGATTTGATTTGATTTGATCCTTCCTTTTCTATGGATAATGAGTGAACTTTGCTCCCTGTTCCTCATATCTTCACACTTAGTAAAACCGGGTGTCAGACTGACCGACTTCTAACTACACATAACTGTTGCTTCCATAACCAAGGTCTCCGAGGTATTAAGATGTAAAGATGTTCACCCACCCATAGATCAACCACGTTCAGCGTAGATTAACCTGATTGATCTACTTCAGTGGCTGTTATTATGTATTTGGCGATTAGCCCCTCCATAAAAGTTGAAACTTGGGAGCTATAAATTAAAACCAATGAACTCACTATAAAGAAAACTACTAAGGCTAACCAAAAAGTCGTCCTGAATTAGGTGAATTCAACAAAGTAAAACGCCTAAATAGGCTTGACGTAGGCATTTTTTAATAATGTAACAAAAAAAACACACTGAAAGGTTCCCATGAAAGACAAATTTTTCACGGCTGCTTTCAATAGATAAATGGCTCGTGTTGTAAAAGCATTTCCAAAAAAATAAAAGCTTTACTATGCAAAAATAATGCAGAAGGACCACTCAGTTACAATGTTTGAGAATACGCCGTGGTAACGCGCTGTGACTTATCTACTAAGTCTCATTTCCAAAACAATTACTGGAATTATCAACGATTACAGCGAAAGTCTAGAATTAAACCCTACGGCAGTTATTTGAAATTAAAAATTTCATAAATTGTATTTTTATAACAAATATTTTAAGCATAATATTTAGAAAAATTCCAAATTTAAATTAAATTTAATGTACTAACTAAATAAAAATTTTATTTATGTTTCAGTTTGACGTTATTTTACTTAAATGAAACAAATAGCAACTTCATTTTAATGATAATATGTTGATTTCGATTGCTTGAAAAATACTTTCGTTGTAATAGTAAAAAATGCTCAAATAGTAATTTTACACAAGAAAGTAAATTATTTTGTTTTCTGGATTATTTTAATTTTCGTGTACATATTTTGGACGAAATGTATGATGTCCTTTACTTAAGTATTGCCGATTTGCAGATCAGTGCCAGGTTTATAATAATATGTTGATTACTTAACTGTGTATGTGTAATGTATATGTTGTTGATTAGTGATATAGGTATCATATTTATTAACGTGGTATTCCTATGGCCAATGCTAAGAAACTACTTTTTACTGTCACGATGTTTCCAAAGAATTAGTTCTACGACGCTGTCTTATCGCAAGACGCCCACGGAAGTCTTAAAGTCAGCCATATACGCTAGGTCATGCATATACGCTTATGACTGCGCAAAATAGCAAGTAACTTCAATAGCTCCTTAATTCATACAGAGTACTGTGGAAGAACGAGAGAAACCGACATAGCCCGAACAATTGCAACACTTAAGTGGCAGTGGGCCGGGCACATTGCCCGTAGGACTGATGCCCGATGGGGCCGACGGGTTCTCGAGTGGCGACCATGCACCGGAAGACGCAGCGTGGGTCCCTGACAAGGTGGACCTGGTGAAGGTCGCGGGAAACCACTGCGGGAGGCGCAGATCCGATCATCGTGGAGATCCTTGGAGGAGGCCTATGCCAATGGAAGTCTTTCGGCTGAAATGATGATGATGATGACTGGGGCCCTAGTATGCTATTACAATGGTGTCAGAATGATCGATCAGATCAGATCGATCTTATAATGATCAATTTTGACAAGTTTTGCAAACTACTAACAAAATTGCGTTATTATGACTTTCTAGTGGTCAATCACTGAAACCTAATAAATCCATATTAATAAATTTTATGTTGAAAGTGAGTATCTAGTATTTTATAGAAAATCATTTCTACTGACGGATTTTATAATAATGGCAATAGGAGATGACTGAGATAAATTATCGTTCATTATGATTTTAGCAGATTACTAAACAATGACAATTGAATCGGGTTAGAATGACAAATTTATAAAAATTGGAAACTATGGCCCCTAGTTTGATTGCACATTTACAATCATCATGGTTATCCTGGAAGGCTTTATGTGGGAAATAAATAGGGACGCATGATGACGTCATTACTCGCCGCGTCACCGCCATTGATCTGTCTGACACCACACTCATTTGTTTTAGCCGCTCTGCCCTTTGAGTTGCGTTGTCGTCACTTCGCTCAGCTACATGATTTATTTATTTATTTTATTTTAAAGAATGCCTACAGACTATCAATCGAATGACATACTTAAAGAATATGTTATAAAAAAATGCCAATTTTCCTATCTACACGCTCTTCCTGCTGGATAGCTTTTAACGGTAGGGTTGGCGCTGTTATGTTGATTTCTCGACCTTCGAAGCATTAGGTCTTATGTATTGATTTATACATACCTATACATACGACCTACTTAACTGCGTCTTATGTCGACCTATACAATATACGACCTAATGCTTCTAAGGTCGCGATTTATCTCCACAAATTACATTCTTACACATACGAGTACATAGGTTGACAGGTATTTCAACAAAATTTTGTAATTTGTGGGAGATAATGAATCTAAACTAAGCCTAGCTCTGTATTTTAGATCTCAAGTTTAGAACTCCTATTTGATAATTTCCCATCCCAAACAAAAAAAAAAAAAGACATGGTTTGTGCAATGGCTGAGTGATCGAGTGTAGCGCTGCGTGGTTTTGCATGTCAGGTGGAGCGATGTTTTCTAAAAAGATGCTAATGTTAGTATACAATATAACTTACCTATTACCATGTCTAAATTAAATCATTACTACTGCTCGCAAAACGGTGAAGAAATACATCGTTCGGAATTCGGCATGCCTGAGTGTTGAACATATCCTCTGATTTTTGTGTTTATCGCCGGAGAACGCTGCCGAAAACTAAGAGTAAACGAAAAGCGACCATAGTAGTATGCGTGCTTCCGCTGCCCGCCACACGGCGTGGCGAATGCACTTCCTTACGAACTGGCAAGCTAGCGAGTCATGGCCACGATCTTTTAATGGTGACAAAAATGTAATTACTTTTAATTATTTAAAGTAACCCCCGGGGGGGGGGGGATTCAAAATTAATAAAGTTAGGGAGCCTGCCAGTGAATTGTGTCGAGTGCGCCACCTCGTGATCTGGTCTGGTGGTCTACGAACTCAGCGTCTGAAGGTTGGAACAAAAGATCTTTCTACCACATATTTACTTATAATTTCTAATATACCGATATCCTAAATACAGTCCACTTGAATCTTGTTTAGAATCTTTCGAGGTAGGCACGTTGCCTCTACACTGAGAAACAAAAATTTTCATACTTGTACCAAGCCGCATTGGCACCTCGAGATGGATTACAGCTTACGGAGAGAGAAGCCCTATGTTCTAAAATATTAAAAGTTAATATGAACATACAATATAACATGCCAGAATATGAAGCGCGTTACATGCGAATTTCTTCTGTTTTTTCTTATATAGTGGTCCATCTATTGTCGTTTTCTAGTCAGTTTCTCCAAAGTAACAGTTTTTTGTCCGAAATCATCCTCTCTTGTGCTTTTTAATGTATTTTATAATGGAACTTTTATTTACGTTTAAATTAGCGCGTTCGAGATAAATGAAATCTTTGTTTGGCGATTACAAGTTAATTATTTAACAGAGCAATCTGCTAAGTGCTAATTATTAAATTACAACAATTAACGTGTTTTAATAAAAGGGCTGTTAGCCGTTACTTTTTGAGTAAATGTCTAATACATATTATATAAACTTTGCTACTAAAATCAGCAAAAGATTCTAGAATACTAACGTAAATACTTTTAGTAGATTATATATATAAAAAAAATAGCAGTCGTGGACTAACGGACAGAAAACTGAAATCATTAAAAAACAGGTCAAGTGCGAGTCGAATTCGCGCACGAGGGGTTATACAGTATGTTAAGAAAACCCTGTCCGACCCATAAGGATAATAAAGGTTAGGTAAACACATGACCAAATATAATATAAAATTTTACGTAATCATCATAGTACCAATACAAATGAATTTTGAAATAACCTTTTTTTCCCGCGAATTAATTCCAACTTCCCCGAAATTTGGTAATAAAAAGTGACAACACCGTTATTATTATGAGCGAATAGCGATGCGACCATGTGCCGCGTGCCCTGCCGCCCGCCGCCTCCGCCGCCTCCGCCGCCGCGCGCGTTAGGGTGGATAACGCAGATTTATTAAGTTACCTCTTTTTGCGAAATAATATTTATTTTTTTTGGTGGGTTTTTTTTTCTTTATTTAGCCCGGTTTTGTATGCATTAGTAGAATCAGTTATCGATACCTAACAACACCTTCACGGGTCGGACAGGGTTTTCTTAACATACTGTATACAATTATCTTTAAAAAATATTAATATTTTTTAAATGAATATATTTTAATACGGAGCAAAAAATCACGCTTCTTGTACGGCAGCCCCCCTTAAATATATTTTTTAATTTTTAGTATTTGGTATTATAGCGGCAATAGAAATACCTACATAATCTCTGAAAATTTCAACTGTCTAGATATTACAGTTCATGAGATACAGACTGGTGACAGACGGACGGACGGACAGCGAAATCTCGTGAATAGGGTTCCGTTTTACCTTTTAGGTACGGAACCCTAAAAAACGTTCACGGTATCGGGTCGGTCACGCTCACACGAATTCAATGTTTTCTACCCATCCAACAGAAGTGCTCAACGTCGCTAAAGAAGTATTCACTTCATAAAAACTTTTACAGAAAAAAATTCAGCCGAAAGACGTCCACTGCTGGACATAGGCCTCCCCTTAGGATCTTCACAACGACCGGTATTGCGCCTCCCGCATCCAGCGGTTTCCCGCGACCTTCACTAGGTAGTCGGTCCACTTTGTCGAGGGCCTACCCTCGCTGCATCTTCCGGTGCGCGGTCGCCATTCGAGAACCCGTCGGCCCCATCGGGCATCGGTCTTGCGGGCAAATTGCCCGGCCCACTGCCACTTTAGTGTTGCAATTCTTCAGGCTATGTCGGTTACTCTCGTTCTTCTGGGGATTTTATCCTGCTCTTGCTAACAACGGGCCTTATAAGAAGGTTCAAGGTCACTCAAAGGGCAATTGAGAAAGCTATGCTTAGGATTTCACTGCGATAAACTAAGTAAAAAACAACTAATTTTGGAAGTCGTTTTCAAAAAAGAATATACATGTCATCGTCATTGGAAGCTCTGGTTCTCAAAGGACAAGAATACGAGGCTTAGAGTTTCTAGGGAAGAACAAATAGATAGCTTACCTCCTTTATTAGTGATGAAATCCGACTACAACGAAAATGGCTTTACCTTTTCTGGGTTCCGTAGCCAATCAGCAAAAACGGAACCCTTATAGATTCGTCATGTCTGTCTGTCCGTCCGTTTGTCACAGCTATTTTTTTTCCGAAACTATAAGAGCTATAATGTTGAAACTTGGTGAGTGGATGTATTCTGTGAATCGTATTAAGACTTTGATGCAAAAATAAAAAAAATAATAATAAATATTGGGGGCTATACCATACTTAAAACTGAAACTCAAAAGGTTTTTGAAGTGAAACTTCTTTACGCACGCTTGACTTGGGGAGTAAGCTGGCGAAAGCGTTACGGAAATTGATCGGGCAAGGCGAACGGAAGTTACGTGGGAGATATAAGCACAGAGGCGCCCGTGGCGCGAGCTTGGTACTTACTACAAGGTCTACAACGAGTTTTTTTTTTTCAATAAAAATAGAAGATCTATGCAAAAATACATATATATATTTTTAATTTTGAGACACGGATACACTTATTTATTTATTTATTTATTTACACTTAACACTATACATTAAATTTTATGTTGACTGACAACCATTAAAGGGGTCAGTTAACATAAAATTTGGTACCGCCTACTTCACAGTCCCTCCTGTATCCCCCCTCCCTTACTCCTCCCCTGACCCCTTAATATCCCCACGAAACCTCCCCCCCCCCCCGACCCCCTTTAGTTACCTCACCCCCCGTGGATTATCTCGGGAACCAGAGGTCGTGGACTACCCGAGTTTGGGGTCCCATGATACAGGAGGAAGAGCCCGACCTTTTGGCCCCCAGGGGATCCACTCATATTGTACACACATATATATATATATACATACAGATGGAGCGAAAGAAGTTTCACTTTAGTCGTGTGGTCATAAGCACACTCGTTTTTTTTTATCAAGCACATACGTGTGGGGTATCTTTTTTAAATTATTTTTTTCCTAAACCGAATAGTTTTCGTGACAGACGCTTCCAAAGTGGAAAAAATTGTTCCCCCCCCCCACCTCTGACTTCTAAACTAAGAAAATGAAAAATCCAAAAAAAAAAAACATATGATGTACATTACCATAAAAACTACCAACGAAAATTATTTTGAACGAGATCTAGTAAGTAGTTTTTTTTTAATACGTAGTAAATCGTAAACCGCTTATTACCGCGTATTCTTTCATACAAATAACTTAAATTCTTTATCTAAATCCCACGCGACTAGTATTATGATCTCAGCCGTGTTGCACGCTCGCTAGCCACACTGCTATAATTTCTAAATGTATTTGGGAAAAAATATAACATGGTGTAAAAATGACTGCAATCGATTCAGTTGCTTATTCTTAACAAACTGTATTCAGATTTCAGATAAAGAAGAATAACGTTATATATTATGACATAGACTAAATACTTGGCTGAGCACAAATAATGTGGCTTCCTAAAGGAAAATAATGTTTAAAATCGGTTCAATACATCCAAAGAATAGGTCCCTACCACCTCAAAAACTCACCTCTTCACAAAATTAAGTATAGATCAGAACAAGTCTCAACTTTGTAACATCTGTTCTTTTTTCCTTGAAGGCTTTTATCGTATTTGTACACAAGACTACACCCACACAATTCCCCACACAATTCTAGTACTAGCCGATCTCACATTGTACAGACTTTTCTTACAATGAAAAGTCAGCATAAATGTTTTATTATACAATACCTTTTCATATGCTGTCGTGCGTACCATTCCCCTCTATCCCGACCCGTATGAACACATTGCCACATCTGTTTTCTCCATCAAATTCATATTTACCTATTGTTGACGTAACGTTAGTTCTCAGTCCTGCCACCAGAGGGCGCCAGGAGTTCAACTGTCATTCAGTCCACGTTACCTGTTATTTGGTGAAGGGAAATGTTATCAAACTACGTTTCCGCTTCCGGTTGTTCATAATAGAGCGCCCTGTGTTGTATGGTTAACTTATATGTGAGATTAATTTGGTTGTTGTTGGTATGATATGGGCGTGACATGGTTTCAATTACGTGGTAATTAATACAGGTACATAGCCTCACGCATTCTTCCCATTGTGGTAGACAGAAATTACAAAATATCACTTGGTACAATCGTGCTATAATTATTTTGCTTTATTTAATTAAATTATTAGTAAAACTTCTATGACAGCGTTGTGCACTTTTTCGGAATGAAAAACAAATGTCGAATTCGTATCAGGACACGTGAGCTGACCGAAATTTCGTAAGACGGAGTGAGAGTTGACCGCTGGCGTGGCGTAGAAGAGTAAGGAATATCCCCTCTTTTTCTAGCGTGCGGCAAAATTGCATGCCTGCTCCTGCTTTTTATGTAATATAAGTTGTCATGTTTGTGTAGAATAGCGGAATAGGTAATTTCATATTGTGTTTTACCACATAAATGATGAACACATTGCCACATCTGTGCAATGGTGAGCAGCGGTGGGCAAGTGGTATAAACTGCGACTTGAAAGTTGTAGGTCGAAGGTTCTAATCCCATCAGGCGCTTTTCTTTGTATAAATTACTAGCGGCCCGATACGTGCTTCGCTATGTATAAAGTGAAATAATAAAAACAAATTTATTGCATAATCAAAATTATTTATTCAAATATAAAATATTTTTTTTTATTGCTAGCAATTTTCAAAAATTATCCTAAACATTTAGGTTCTTAAACAAACGACTGGGGGTACGGACTCTCGAACAGGCAACATAAAGTTGGCCATTGGAAAAACATGTTTCCTTCTAATTCAGTCGGCTTTGTTGATGAACATAGCAAATGATAAATAAACACAGGATATTGTAATCGTTTGAACTCAAATGAAGAACTCAGTTGGGATCATAGGGATACGCGGTATTAAACAAACTTCTCCTTTTGATTTACCAGTTAAGATTGTAGCTTCAATTAAATTTAGCATTAAGTTTTTCACTGCCAATCTGGTGCCGTTACACAGTTTTGGTAGATTAGAAAATTATAAAGAAAGTAGCATTGATTTTTAGATATATAGATGAGATAATGATCCATCGTTCATTGAATTCATTTGTTGCAAAAAACGTGATAAACTAAGAACCGCTGGACCGATTTTGTTCAAACTTCACATAAATCATCTACTAATTAGTCTAAACAAAGCCTAAATATTTGGTTTCGATAGGTGAGTCCGTTCTTGAGTTATAAAATTACAAACAAAGAGGCATTGATTTTTATATAATATATAGATTTCATCACCATTGCTCTTAAAACGCAGAAGGATAAAATCGTGTGGAAACCTGCATGTCTTAGATAATTTAATTAAAAACCTAAGACCTGTGATATCTATTAACCCGCACTGGGCCAGCGTGGCAGATTACAGCCCACTTCATCGCATCCATCGAAAGGAGGCCTGTATCCCAATAGTGGGAAAATTATAAGCTTATTTTGATTATGATGATTATCACATAAATTGTAGTACCAATAAAGTAATTCGTGTGAAATTATTCCTTAACCATTCCAAAATATTAAAAAATGTGTGAGGTTAATGTTGACGTATTTCCTTCTGGCGGCACCCCAGGATGCAGTTTGTTTGTTTGTTTGAATGCGCTAATCTCAGGAAGTACGGGTCCGATTTGAAAAATTCTTTTTGCGTTGGATAGTCCATTATTTCCGGATGGCTTTGGGCTATATAACATCACGCTGTAACCAATAGGAGCGCAGCATAACTAACACCACGCGAACGAAGTCGCTGGCGGCCGCTAGTTTAATAATAACTTTATTAATCGAGATCGTTATAATTTTAATTTCCATTACATGACTAGAAGTTAAGAAAAATTGTTACTAACGTTATGAACTCTTGTTTAAAATAAATAGCTGTCTATTCTATTTTCTAGACCACCTACGGTCGTCGCCACATCATCGCCTATATTGTGTACCACTGCTAACGGGGGCCCAATGCATTCATTGTTACTTCCGAACCACCCTGTCTTGAGCGATTCCTGGTCACGTTGGTTCTACATACTTCGTCAGTTAATTTTGCTTTTTATCAGGTTTGAATGCCACATTATTATTTTGAACAATCCCAGAGGACTTGCTTTAATTTGCATCTACACCTTATAAATAAAATAAATTTACTCAGAGGTTTCTTATTAGAAACTACGCTTTTTATAGAAACATTTAATAAATTAAAAAAATAAAAAGATATTTACACCGTACATACGCACAAGTCTTCCAATCCGAACATGAACATCGATCAGCATTCATTTCACGTGGGTAGGCACCAAAAATTTTGAACCTGCTGTGTTCCGCTGAAAATAATGTATGTATGAATTTCATGAATAAACCTAGAGAATAGCCACAAAGAAATTCTGGTTTATTTATTTATTTATTTAGGATCTCCAACAAAGAATATGAAAAAAGTAAAAATGGACGACAATACTATCCTTCTTTTTTTATATGTAACTTGTCTTTATTTTTGTTTGTGTTCAGCATAGTTTAGTTTTATGACCTTATTACACGAGTTACAATAAAAACCTTTCCTTTTTTATACAATTGGCTTGCATCCTAAAAAATAATTTAATGTCCATCAGATAGATTTATAAAAAATATTGAACAAGTATTTTTTATTTTTTCTTTCATTCAAATACTTAGGAAGATATATTGATTTGAAATGTCGGACGACGTCACGACGTCACGCCGTGGTACAAAGTATAGCACGGCGTGACGTAATTAGCCCCCACTCAGTAACTTTAATACGCTATATCTCAGTCATTATTAACCTTTCCATCGCCCCACTGCTGGGCACAGGTCTCCTATCATACAGAGAAGGATCTATCTCAGTAGATATATCTCAGTAGTTTTTGGTAATTACGACAAAATAAAAAATACGGGTCTTAATTTTTTTATTATCTATAAGACGGACTAATTATTTTTTTGATTTTCATATCTTGGATACATCCCTATTCTATACAATACTACATATACAAAACACAGAACATCAAATAAAATTATTTATCATAAGTACTAGAGATAGACACGCTACATACTTATTATATCTTTTAACAGCGGCTACCAGCTCTCAATTATAAAATAAACCTACTCCAGATTCCCTTGTCTAGTTTGACACGGTACCAAACAATCGAAGGCGTCCTAATCTGGCCAATAAATTACTTGCTATCTCCAAGATTTTCCAAGTAGCCCCCGATCTGGCTGAACTAAGGTCTTTTATAAATAAAGTGACAATCGGTTCCGAAAATAATGTTGTTTCTAAAGGGTCTGAGAATTTAGATAGTAAAAAGGTATTGTTTATTAGGTCCGAAACTCTGGTATCTATATCAATAATTTTTTTGGTGATAGCTTTTTTTGAAGCATGTGAAGGATAGAGGCCGAGGAGAGAGAGAGGTAGGTTGTGTTAATAATATTATCACCATTGCACTCAAAGCGATATGAAGCCAAAATATCCTAGTAGTTATAAGGTATATCTTAGTACCAAAAATTTTAAATCATTTGTCAACCTTTATTTTCGTGAAATACAGAAACACAATCAACATCAAATCAAAAATGAAAATGAAAAGTCATTTATTCAAATTAGGCTGAAAATCTGCATTCCTTGAAACGCAATATTACATAAGACAGTCCGCCAAAATGCCGGCCCTTATATTATAATGTACAATTATAATGTGTATTACAATTATGTTTCTGTATTTTTGGGAATAAACGATATTATTATTATTATCTCATTAATCGCCCTGATGATACGGTGGAGCATACGGTAGAGGTCTGTCCAGCTTGAGCGGAGCACCACTGCATTTGTGGCGGCGATCGGCGACTATCTCTCGCGTCCGGCCCTGGTACAAGCCATGGTCCTGAGCGAGATTGCATGACAAGCCGTCATATGCTTCTGTGACGCCGTGATGCTGGCAAAGGAGGAGGCGGAGCGCGTGAAGGAGTGGGAATCTCGGTTCCTTCATGCCTTTATCCACCACAGGAGAAGCCCAGACACAGGCTTGCGAGCGACGAGCACTGGGCAGCTAGCCGCCTGGTAAGCACCAAGTCAGAGTCGATACATCGATGAGATGAGATATCAGTCCATCGTGACGGAATCCACGAAGACCGTTGCCTGTCAGGGTTGCGGGTTGGTTGAAAAATGAAGCGTGGCCCTGGTGAACAGGTAGGTGAAGGAACACGGATGGGTTAGTCAGTAAAAATCTGACACGCTCATCCGCTCCGTCCAGAGCGGGAGAGGTCATTTGATGATTTCCCATTTCAGAAAAAGGTATACAGAGAGTATTCTAGCACATCTACATTTTCCTTCTGTTTCATCTACCTGTGTTTAGAATTGTAGTATAACCCGGGACTATGTTCTCTTATTCTTCAGTCTATCCACTGCTGGACAAAGGCCTTCCCCAAGGTTTTCGTTGCATCAAGGGGGATGTGTCATAATCCCCACGCTTGGCAGGCGGATTGGAGATCGCAGTAATTTGATATTTCACAGGAAAAGCGCCGCAGCCCGCTTTCCTGGTGAGAGTTCCTTAGTCCCGCTCCGCCCAGAGACGGAGAGCTCATATTCTGATGATTTCCCATCGACACCAATAAAAAAAGACCTATTAACAACGACGAATAAAAGGACAAAACAGTTTTGTCTTCAAATTACATCGTTTCAATTCTAAATTTTAAAAACATAATAAAAAACATGAGAAAAGACAATGAATTATGATCATTATTCCTAAGAGGAACAAACAGACTAGCTATTAACAATATGTACCCAATTAATCCTTAAACCACGCTTAAGTGCTTTGACATAACTTTCAAACAAAAAACTCTTCCTCAATATCACAATGAAAACATAAATGATCCTCTATGATCAATTATCGACGATTTATATCCATAAAAATAAATTTGCTTTGCGAATGTTTGAAAACAAACTGCCGGCATTATTGCGTTCAAATATTTGATTCTGATATTAAAATCAGTTTTTGAAAAATAAGACTAGAGTGTATTATTGAGTTAAAAATGAAATTATCTACCAAAAAGAAAGTAATGACGTGATTTTTTTAAACTATTACAATCAAAATGAAAAGTCGTTTATTCAAAATTAGTTAAGACATACCCCAAAACGCCGGATTTTCGTCACTTACATACTTAGTCCTTTCGCTGGAAGGAAGAAAAGGCGCAACGAACTTCCCAGCTCATGGAACTACGTAAACGGCAGATTATACGTAATTATGGTACAATTCGTGTGACCTAATGTCGTGGTGGCCTAGTGGTTGAAACACCAGCCTCTATGTACTTTCTAAGTATATCTTGGACACCAATGACTGAAGGTGAAGGTAAACATCTTGAGGAAATCTGGACTTTAAGTCTGAAATCGCCAACCCGCATTGAGCAAGCGTGGTGATTACGCTCAATCCTTCTCTGTATGAGAGGAGACATTTCCCCATCAGTGGGACGATAAAAAAAGGTTAATGATAATGTGATAATGCTACAATCATGACATTTTGATCACTGTTTTTTTTTTTTAAATCACGTAAATTGTAACAATCAATTTCTATAAAGCAAACACATTATTAGTGTAAACATTTTCATTTTTAATGTCTGGAATTGAAAAAAAGACAATTCGTGTGTTTGTTTCGGCTTTTCTTCTCAGAGGTAGTCAGTTGGGAAATGCCAGCTCTAGTTAGTTTAGAAAAAAAATAACGTGTAAATGTGATCTTACTTGCTTAATAAACGATTTCATTTTATTTCACTAATAGAGTACTTGCAACTATAAGTACTCTTTATATGTCCACACTCAAATTTAGCGTTTGGACGTGTAGTTGCGGACTCTAACCCTCTTATTAACACTGCTGTTGTAAAATGACTCAGACATTAAATATACCAATGTAACAATGTAACTTATTCGGTTTCACCCGCATTTTTTTATATGCCCCGCTGCTATTGGTCTCAGCGTGATGTTATATAGCCTAAAGCCTTCCTGGATTAATGGGCTATCCAACACAAAAATAATTTTTAGGTCCAGCTTTGAACAATATTCCTTTATTTGTGCACTAGCATAAGGTGCAGGTCAAAGTGTCCTTATAATTTACTAGCTGCGGACACGGTTTCACCTGCATTTTTTTATATTCCCCGCTCCTGTTAGTGTCAGCGTGATGTTATATAGCCTAAAGCCTTCCTGGATTAATGAGCTATCCAACACAAAAATAATTTTTCAAATCGGACTAGTAGTTCCTGAGATTACCTCGTTCAAACAAACAAACTCTTCAGCTTTATATATTAGTATAGAATTATAGATTATGTAATCTCAATAATCATTATCTGCCTAGCCTTTTCGCAACTATGTTGGGGTTGGCTTCCAGTCTGACCGGATTCTGCTAAATACCAGTATTTTATATTCACTCATTCCAGCCAAATGAAGTCCACTGCCGGACATAGGCTACCTCCAAGGATCTCCACGACGACCGGTTCAGCGCCTCCCGCACCCACCGGTTTCCCGCGACCTTCACCAGGCCTACACACGCTGCGTCTTCAGGTGCGTGGTCACTACTCGAGAACCTTCTTCGTTCTCCCCCATTTCTGATTTGATCACAGATTGAAACCCCAAGCATAGTCCTCTCAATTGCCCTTTGAGTCACCTTGAGCTTTCTTATAAAGCCCATTGTTAGCGACCACGTCTCAGATCCAAGACATTTTTTTTTTAAATATATACGGACAAGTCGCACCGATTGAGCTAGCCCCAAGGTAAGTTCGAGACTTGTGTTATGGGATACTAACTCAATAATACTATATTTATAATAGATACATATATACACACATCAAAAGCGTCTAGGGATCAAGCATTTTTATGCGGATTTCTTGAGATTGAGATGTGGCTTTGTAATAAATTTATGATTTTATAAATTTATATGGATCCTTTTTGGTGCATTTCATAATTTGAATCAGGAACTGTGAATCAAATTCGAGTAAAAGATGAAAATCAGCTGTCAATATTTTCCCTATAAAAACATACAACGCATTGAAGACATTATTAGTGCTACTGTTTCCCTACTACTGATTAAAACCAACGTTATTATAGAGCGGCGACGTCATTTAAGCAGGGAAGAAATGCTCAGAGCCGTGGGAATGATAGAAGCTGGTTCCCGGCAACGTACTGTGGCTTTAGCTCTGAATACAAGTCAGAGTGTTATCAGTCGACTTTGGACACGTTACCGAAGCACTGGTACCGTGGCTGAGCGCCATGGAGGACGGTATCGCTGCACCACACGGAGACAAGACCGATACATTCAAATCTTAACTCGAAGAGCTCCAACAATAACCGCCATGATGTCAGCCGTGAGGCTTCATCACTCTTCAGGGAACTTAATTAGCGACCAAACAGTCAGAAACCGCTTGCATGAAGTGAACCTTCATTCCCGAAGACCGCTACGGGTACCACCTATAGCAATGCACAATCGTAGGATTCGATATCAATGGGCTCTTGAACACAGAAATGCGGCAGAAGAACAATGGCGTTTCGTGTGCTTTTCTGATGAGTCTCGTTTTGGTATGAGACCGGATACAAGACGTATACGACACTGGAGAACCCCTGGACGCCATCATTAAAATCCTGCCAGGAAGTCCATCCCTATAGTGGTGGAACCAACATGGTATGGGCGGGTATTTGGATCGGCGGAAGAACTGAGTTGATTTGGATCAGAGGCAACCTCAACGCTCAAATTTATGCTGAGACGATTGTATCAGACGTCATCGTTCCTCTACAAGTGCAAATCGGTCCCTTATTTCAGTTAATGCATGATAATGCACGACCGCACACCGCAAGAGTTGTAAGACAGACTCTCGCCGCAGCTAACATCAATGTCCTGCCATGGCCTGCTCAGTCGCCAGACTTGAACCCGATTGAGCATGCATGGGATATGCTACAGAGAAGAGCTCTGCCGAATATGGAGGGTATCCAGTCGCAAGAAGACCTTTTTTTGTTGTTGCAACGAACATGGGCGGCCATTCCACAGCGTGATTTGGATGAACTCATTTTGAGTATGCCAAACCGATGTTCTTGTGTTGTTAATGTTCGCGGTAGAAACACGGATTATTAATTGTTTAAGTTACCCAATAAAATTTTAGAGAAAACTGTTATTTCAGTCTTTTTTTCGAACTTTTGTGTTAGTGGTTCAAATGTCAAATATCCCTTTATTAGGAAAATGGCAAATTTCTTTATTAATGCAAAGGTGACTTGGTTTATCGTTACTGTGACAAACGAAAACACTTAATTTGATGAATCCTTAAAGAAAATTTTAATTAATATCAGTCAGGAGAAAAGTTATTGCAAAAATATATGTTGATCCCTAGACACTTTTGATGTGTGTAGATAAACATCCATGACCCAGGCCAATCCGGAAAAGATCGTTTTCCATCATGACCTGGCCGAGGATCGAACCCGGGGCCTCCACATACTACTAGGTAATACGATACCAAGTAAAACCAATGAGAAATAATTTAGAATATGCAAACTTTTTCACAATAAATCAAAATTCGTTATAGATACAACCCAAACATGAACCCCAGAAGGGATTTTTGAAAGAGAAAAAAAGTAGAAATTTTAACTTATTTTTCTTTATCACCAAAAAGTTTAGGGTGACGTATCACTCCCAAATGTATAATTGATCTCGGGGAGAATTCTTTTATCACTTTCGGGGGAGAGGACGGGGAGACTTCTCGATAAGGCTGCCGCGAGTTTGAAAAAGGACGGCGTTTACTTGTTATGAAAAGGATCAAAATTTTACGTGAATTTATATACTGCATCATAACTGTTAAGAATTTATTTTGGATAAGGAATCATCATTATTATAGAAGAGAAGGCATCTGACGTCTCTTCTATAAGATTAATAGTTTAGCAGCCGTCATTAAATTTTGATTTTGACCTTATCCACCACCTTTAAAACTCTTGTAATCTATGGAAATATCTCAGAGGGAAAATCGCATAATGCTTTTTGTTCCGTTGAAATTCCCCCAAGTTTACTCCTGAACCTGCATTAAACAAATTCGTTCCAAAATAGCCACAAGTCTAATAGATTAATTAATTGTTACTGCATTTTCAAATTTCAATAACACTCAATCTAGATTCCAGTTAAAACTCCAAATGCATAATCAAATCCGTATCCACGATTTCCTTCGGGATCGCTTAATCACGGCGTTTGTTGGTTTAATTTCAGGTGTTTAAAATTCTCTCTTTTTCTTCCTTTTTAATCCTTATTCCATTTCATTTGGGGGTGTCCTTTCTTGTGAGTCTTCAAGTCAATCTGTCCTGGGTTATTGACGACTTAATTGCAAACAACCGTCTCTTCCTAAGATGAGTTCCTTTGACCCAGTAACACCCTTTGTAAAAATACGTTTCTTAAGGAATGTAATTTATTCTCATTCTTGGCCATACTATGTAGGTGGCCAGTCGTCTAGTTGGTAACAATTTCACATTGACAACACTGGCAGATTTCCAAAATGCAGTCGGCATTACGATCTAATCATATTTAATAGCATATCAGCTTATAATTTACTCACCGCCGGAATGTAAGTGTCCACTCTTTGAAAGGGAGTGGACTGTAATCCTGTTATCTTCCAGTGCGGGTTGATGGATACAACTTCTGGGAATTTTTTGTACTAAGCCATGTGATAGCTCACGAAGTTTTCCTTCGCCGTTTTGAGAGTAATGGTCATGAAAGTATAAGAAGTAAAGCGTTCGTTTGTGCTCGGAACTTAAAAATCATGGCTGTTGCTACGATGTCACCACATACGAGTATGAACTATGTGAAATGAATATTAACCTTCCTATACTCGCGCCAATTTTTGTAACACCTATACTCGCGCACGGTGTCACAGACCGATAGTTTGTACCCCTACAACATATTTTTTTTAACAAGAAACACATAAACTATTACTATTATTTTAGAGTTTAGGATGTAATGAAACAAAACAGTATAACTAAAAGTTATTTTATTAATTATTTTACCGACTTATAGTTTTATCACAAATCAGTCTTAAAATTTGAGATTATTTTTTTAAGTACTAAAAAATTAAAATAACATCTGAACTTCTTTTTAAAAACAAATTAAACTTCTTATTAATAACAACAAACATATCAATAAACATATTTATCTCTGTTTGACTTAATTTTGAGCCTCGCCATAGCAATCAGAGCATACGGTAACAGCATGCTCCAAACAAAAGTATTTTTTGCAGATGGCACAGTTGTAACGTGTCTTGCGGTTTTTTTTTGAAGAGCAGTATCCACAACGACCTACTTTATTATTGTTAGATGTTGCTGCAGACTCGGGTCCATTTAATTTGCATATTTCGGTGAGCCTGAGTCTTATGCTTCTCGGCAAGGATGAAATGAGAGCCCATCGTCTAAGTTGCGGATTGATCAAATCGTATGCTAAGGCTTCAAGGAAGACTCGACGGCTAATTTTCTTGTTAGGGTTAATCTGCAGGTATATTATAAACGTATTTATACCCGCTACATTCATTAGGCTGTAAAATATCACCATTGGCCATCTATTTGTCCCACGTGCGACGTTGTAAGTCTCACACATTTTGTCTACGCTATCTACTCCACCTTTGGTTCTATTGTAGTCCATTATAATTTCCGGTTTACCTGTATCTTCATTGATCTGGGCATCATCGTGCATGCTGGATACGAGAAGGACATTTTTGCCTTTTTTTGGTACATAGGATGTAAGACTGCAATTGCCTCGGTGCCCGAATAAACTAGATTTTTCGGCTCTTCCTCGTATTTCCGTGAAATTTTAAGGCAATTCTCGTTTGTTTTTACGAATTGTCCCAATAACTGTCAATTTGTGTTGAGACTCAAGCTTATCTATCAATGGAATACTAGTGAAGAAGTTATCACATGTGATATTACGCCCAGTATTGTGAATATTTTCACTCAATAGCAAAACCAAAGCCAAAGCGGAGTTATCAACTTGGTTTGGACCATCTGGTTGCTTCCCAACATAAACTTCCATGGTATGGGTATAAAACATTTTGGCATCTATCAACGCATAAATTTTGATTCCATATTTGTTGAGTTTTGATGGAATGTACTGGCGAAAGTTACAACGTCCTCTAAAAGCCTCTAACTTCTCGTCAATTGTAACATACTGAGACACGCTGTAATATTTTTTGAACGTTCCCACAACTATATCAAACAACTCTCTAATAGGTGCCAGTTTATCCAGTTGTATTCTCTCTTCTCGTGTATCTTTACTGTCAAATCTGAGACAACGCATCAATAGAAAGAACCTGGATAATCCCATAGTCAAACGAAATATCTCCGGGGATGACCCGTCAGTTCTGAAAAAATCTTTGGCATTTAGACGAGCGTTCCTTCTGACTCCAGCAAATAGAAAAAGGCCTAAAAAAGCTTCAATTTCAATATTGTCTGTATCGGCGCAGTCTCTCTCTCTTGTGAAATTATGCTTCATGCGATTAATTTGTTCATTAGTGTACTTTACTATCAGGCTGATAGTGCCCTCCGAAAAAAAAAGCCGCCACAGCTCACCTGGTTCCTTCAAATTTCTAGCTTCTCCTCTAGCGCCTGGAAGTTGAGTAACTATATTTCTAGCACGTCGCCTAGTTGGGTTTGAGGCAGGAGATTTATTCCACCTTGTCTGTCCATCTTTTCCTAAGTAAAAATCATGGGATCGTTCATTATGTTCTTCCTCAGATATCTCGTCATTGTCATCGTCTTGCTCGGTATCGTATGTCTCTTCTTGTACCTCCACGTTATCTTCCACCTCACTGTCATTTTCGTCTTCATAGCTTGAGCTAGAACTTAATTCTTCCAGCATCAATCTGATGTGATCATCGTCCATTTTGATATGAATTAAAACCTAAAAAAGAATGATAAAATTGGTCAAAATATAATGTAGAGCAACATACATACATATATTTTACTATATATACTTTATAAAGTAATCAAAGTCCGTAAAAAATATACAAATGCACGAAATAAATTATATTAATACTTACACAAAAAGTTACACCTATACTCGCGTCGGTCTCGTGGACCGATTGGTGACGAGTGCTACAACACGTGTGTTTCGCCCGAACGCGCGGCGTGCACTAAAACGAAGTTAGCCACAAATCCGGCAGCTAGCAAGGAACTCAACTTCTTAGGATTTACCTACATAAAACTAATTACGAAAATGTGTTTCGTCGGTCTCACAGACCAACGCGCGAGTATAGGAAGGTTAACTATTACAAACAATAGATATCATGTGATTTTTTTTGCAACCGCACTTGAGGAGAAAACACGTCTTGTTGCCCGGCCAATAAGGGTGAATAAAAGCATCTAGAAGAAACCTTTAAAATATATGACTTCCTTTTGTCAAGAATCTTCAGATGTCCGTCATCGGGGTTCGCACCGAAAATGCGCGATTGAATTTACAAAACCTCTAACTTATCCCCAAAACCGCAATTGTGTACTTAACCTGTTTATCTTAAAAAGGTAAAATTTTAGCAACACGTTTAGAAAAACTCATAAGTAACTATATAACCTAAAATACCTTTACTTGCAGATTACTTACGAGTATCAATGTAACGTAATTGTGCGCAGAAACTATGAAATATAACGATACCTATAAATCAATTTCGCCGGCTTACCCTAGAAAAGATGGCCAAGACACTTCTATGACATATGCTAGAAAACCTACAAAGAAAAGCCCGCCTTAGCCTGTGAAGAATAGAGTGGAAAATACATTTACAATATATACTGACTTTTTTTTTTAAAAAAAAAAAGGTTCTAGTAATGGCCACAGCTCTTCTGATAAGGCGTAAAATAGTGCCTGAGGTTGTAATTTAAGTGAATTTGACAGAATATATTGCCCCTAGGGACGATTCGCTAATACTGTTTTATCTGAAATGCTTTATGTGTTAGTGTGACGCTCCTTTTTATGTCTCTCGGCTGAGATACTGACGCAACTGCCGATAAATGTAAGCCGGATGGAGAAATACGAGCCACCACAAGAATGTATATGCTTCATTCCAAGCATAAAATGTATTAGTACGAAGAAAATGTTATATTATTGCTGTTGAATGTTATGATCTGTATATACAATATGTAAAGAAGTCCCCGTCCGACCAATAAGGATAATAAAGGTTAGGTAAACACATGACCAAATAACCGGGTTCGCTCGTGTGTGGAGTGCTGCAGCCACATTTGGGCTGGTGGTGCGAAATGTCACCTTGCCACTTTGGATTCAGTAGAGAGGCGTGCGAAGAGGCTGATTGGCGACCCAGACTTAACTCGAAACGGTGTCCAAAGCCTGGAGCACAGGCGTAGAGTAGCCAGCCTTTCGGTCTTCTATAGCATGCATTCTGGTGAGTGTGCAAGGGAATTGCATGATTTCATTCCCCCATCTCCGTTCCATCATCGGACGACCCGTTGTACGGCGAGTTTCCACCCTTACGTTGTTGACACCACTGCGATCCGGACGAAGCGTTTTGCTTCCTCCTTTATACCGCGTACATCGAGGGACTGGAACAATTTGCCAGCGTCGGTGTTTCCGTCACACTACAATTTGAGTGTCTTCAAGGCTAGAGTGAATAGGCTATCTTAATAAACTAGCGCGCTTTACCATCAACGATCGCATCACTGCTTACCATCAGGCGGGATTGCGGTCAAGCGCTGGTTTATAATTTATATAAAAAAAAAATGAAACTTTACATAATCATCATATTCCTCCGTGGCGCAGCGGTCAACACGCCTGCCTGCGACATGGAGGCCCCGGGTTCGATCCCCGGCCAGGTCATGATGGAAAACGATCTTTTCCTGATTGTCTTGGGTCTTGGATGTTTATCTATATATGTATCTATTATAAATATAGTATCGTTGAGTTAGTATTCCATAACACAAGTCTCGAACTTACTTTGGGGCTAGCTCAATCTGTGTGATTTGTCCGTATATATTTATTTATTTATTTTATCATAATAGCGATACTAATGAATTTTGAAATAATCTTTTTTTCCACGAATTAACTCTAACTTCCCTCGTATTTAGTATTTTTTTTAAATGACAACACCATTTTCGACGGTATTATTAGTAGGTACCTTGTATGAATGAATGTACAATACTGGCAGCATTTTATTTGACCGCATGCCCTGCCTCCCGTCGCTCGCGCATGTATTGCCATTTAAGTAAACTACTAACAGATCTTCCGTTTGCGAAGTAATATTTAATTTCGAGGGAGTATTTTTTTAAGTTTAGGTTTTGTAGGCATTAGTAGAATCAGTTATGGATACCTAACAATACCTTCATGGATCGGACAGGGTATTTCTTACATATCTATACTAATATATAAAGCTGAAGAGTTTGTTTGTATGTTTGTTTGAAGGGGTCTCAGGAACTACAGGTCCGTTTTGAAAAATTCTTTTTGCGTTGGATAGCCCATTAATCCAAGAAGGCTTTAGGCTATATAGCATCACGCTGCGACCAATTGAAGCGGAGCATAACCAGTAGTTCATGAGATTAGCGTGTTCAAACAAACAAACAAACTCTTCAGCTTTATATATTAGCTTTATATATAATAAAATGTTATAATATTGTTGAAGGTTATAATTTGTATATGAAAGAACTACCAATTAATTACTACACTTACGGCTTATTTTCGCAAAGCCAGATAATTATTAGGTGTACAAATAGAAGGTCGGTATTCTTTTTAGCAAATTCACCTTTATTAAAAAATATTATTAATCAAAAGAGGCTTTACAATCTATAGTCCTTTGCCATTGTTTGGGTAGTAGATTGATGATTTGCTGCTATGATAAATATGACGACATTGATCTAAATATGTGAGTATCGAAGGAGCTAAGCCTGGTGAATATGGCTCATGACACCACTTCCCAACTACTAAAGATGAGCTCCTGTTTTGATTTTGCTGTATGTGGACCTTTTTTTTATGTGGGACTCCCCGGGAGATAGCCTCCCGGTATACCCACTAAAAACCACACCGGCACAACGACGTCACCCTAGTGACGGGGTTATGAGAAACCAGCAGAGCCTGCGCTACCAGTCCCCCGCCGGCGATTCCCGCCTAAAAGGCGGGCCCACAGTGGTCCCTCCATAGGGAGGGGCTGGCCTGGGTACGTCTTCTTGTGCGAAAAGACGCAGCAGCTAAGGGTTTTTAGCGAGCTGTCCTTCTTCTTAGCCCCACTCGTTTGCACGAATGCAAACGGGGCCCCCAACTCCTCTCAGTGAGGAGACCGGGTTGTCCAACGGTGACCCGGGGCTCGGGTCACGTCCGCCGCCTGGAGTGGTGGCTAACCCGTCGCACGTGTGACCGCAGAAGCGGTCCCCGCGTCTGACTTTGGTCCGCGCCGGTAAACCGGTAACCCCCATATCTGGCCGCGTCCGATGGCAGACCAAAAACTGCACACGGAGCTGTATGTGGATCTGTACTATCATACAACAACATGATTTTTTGCTTCCCTTGTTCTGTAAATGGTCTTTTTCCTCTAGAGTAGGCTTCTAACGGTATCTATGACTCCACATGCGAACAACGCAACATACTGACATCACACAAATTCTGTATCTCGCTAACAGAATACACCACGCAATTGGCATACGTGCAACTTTTCGACATCAACTGTTAGGTAATTGTCCGTCAGACACAAAACGCATCTGGTTGGAGGAGTTACCCTTTTTAACGATGGATGAGTGAACTTTACAGCCCATTGCTTATACTTCTATACCAACACGTCGGTGTGAATAGTACAGGGGCATGGTTGATTACATAATGCCTATAAAGTTCCCACTATTGGGACACGGTAAGAGACAGTGGGCCGTAATGTACAACTCGGGCCCAGTACTGATAAATATAGCAGATTATAAATATAGCAGTGATGCGATCGTTGATGGTAAAGCGCGCTAGTTTATTAAGAGCCTATTCACTCAGAAAAACCGAGCGAATAGGAAGGTAGACGGCAGTTGAGCGAGGTGATGCAATGTTGAACCCAACAACACGACCAACGATGCTGCGCCAAAGGGAGATTGATCTGAAGACGCTCCACGACCAAACCCCCAACACAACAACATTAGGCGCATCGTAGCCGGCACACATCGCAACACAACTGCTCAGACCCGTCCTCCGTACGGCTTCACCAGACATCATGCCGGAACACGACAAATCGCTTGGTGGCAAGACTTTGTCTGGTGGGTGGTAACTTCTGCCGGCGGCCGATGTTATGGCCTACCACCGAGATATATATAGATACATGCACGCACTTTACACGCGACTCCTACCGTATTATAATTAACAATATAATAATTAGGAAGAATTATTTTGTAACCAGTTGTGGTGGCCTAGTGGTTAAAACACCAGCCTCTCAAGTATGAGTGCGCGGGTTCGATTCCAAGTCAGGCAAGTACCAATGTACGTTTTCTAAAGTTATATGTAGTTTCTAAGAATATCTTGGACACCAATGACTTAAGGTGAAGGAAATCATCTTGAGGAAACCTGGACTTTATGTAAGTCTGAAATCGCCAACCCGCATTGAGCAAGCGTGGTGATTACGCTCAATCCTTCTCTGGTTGAGAGGAGACCTGTGCCCAGCAGTGGGACGATAAAAAAAAGGTTGATAATGATGATGATGATTTTGTAACCCTATGCACCGTGCAGCGAAAAATTTATCACAATATTTCACCTTTGCCCTCAAACATCAATTAATGTTTGTATATTGTATGTCATCACTATGACTTACCATTGTTTTCCCAAAATACAAGCTCTAGCTTAGTTTGGGATCGACATGCATTGTATTATACTTATGTACATTTCTGTTGTTGCCCGCTTTAGCTTGTAAACTTATGAATGTATCTGGTACCAATAAACAATTTTTAGTTTTATTAAGTTATTATTTATAGTGCGGGTCGGCATAAATTTACCGTCAAGAAATAATTTCATTTTCATCTTTTATACCTGTCAGGTTCACGATGTTGACAGAAAGTCAACAGCTCAAGGTTACATTTCCCCAATTTAACTTATCGTCACGTCACCAAAGTCAATTAAATCAGTCTTCCCCACTTAAGCTTTAGTCAATCCTCGTCGTAATTACCATTAAGAC
This sequence comes from Sesamia inferens, assembly GCA_037179545.1. Classification (NCBI taxonomy): domain Eukaryota; kingdom Metazoa; phylum Arthropoda; class Insecta; order Lepidoptera; family Noctuidae; genus Sesamia; species Sesamia inferens. Next base: position 10,755,028 of record CM073949.1, read on the forward strand.
AAAGAGTTGACATCTTAATCCGAACAAATCTAACAGAACAAGTTCTTAACTAAAAGATTAAATCAATCAGAACTCTTCAAAAATTAAACAAAGTTTCTTTACAATGTAAATCTGACCGAGAGTCGGCCTTATACGGATGAACGGCTCGAAGTCCCGTAACCGGGCGTTGTCCGGCGTAATCCGGGTAAATCGTGGTCGTATTTGGGTGTTGGCCGGCTAAGCACGTGCTACAGGTGGTCAGGTACCTACCTTACCTTTTGGATTTTGTGATTTCTGGTGAATGATTCCTTGGATTTTTGGGTGATTGCGTAACATAAAGTCACACTTTTAATCCCTGATGGGTTGGGCAGAGTTTACGTTTCGCTAATTCTGTTTGTTTTGTACTTGTTTGTCCGTTTTGTGTTCAGACAATTTTGTTCCTTTTAATGGAATTTCATGAGTAACAGGTATACATATAAAAGGAAAGTTTCATTTAGTCCAAAAAAAGTTTATTAAGTACAAAAAATATACAGTAATAATTAGTCTTTCACACAGAAACTTCTGAACAGATTCAGATACTATTTGGCACGAAGATCGTCACTTCGATGTTGAAATTTCCAAGGGATCAAACATACTGAGAGCGAAACTGCGGAGCCCTGCTAATAATAATCATAAAAGACAAAATCTTCGACATCCCTGACCCATATATGTAATACAACACCGACAATAACCTACACTCTATAAATATAACCTACAAATAAGTATTTTTCTTCGGTAAATCAGAAAATAATCTCTCATTTTCTATCGTAAACACAATCGGAGAAATTAATAGGAACGGTCTAATAAAGTACGTTTCTACAAAAAAACAATTCGATCTAAAATGAACAGGAAAGCTTTGTACAACGTGGAGAAAAAAAAAACAATCGACTGCTATAATCTATTAGAGATCCTTTTGTAATCGTATCGATAACATTCACTGAAAAGGTTCCAAGCACTTAATCTAGTAAATTAAAAATCCTCCGTGTGGTTTCGATAAATTGGAGTTGGGAGAAATTAATGTGTTCAAGATTCATTAAAGCTAATGAACAGAAGAACCAAACTCACCGACATAGCTCTGCGAGTCTCTAAACTTAAGTGGCAGTGGGCAGGGCACATTGCTCGTAGAACCGATGGCCGATGGGGCAGTAAGGTTTTGGAGTGGCGGCCTCGTACTGGAAGATGCAGCGTAGGGAGGCCCCCAATTGACAGATGACCTAGTGAAGGTCGCGGGAAGCCAATGGATGCGGGCAGCACAAGACCGGTCAGTGTGGAAAGCCTTGGGGGAGGCCTTTGTCTAGCAGTGGAAGAATCGTTTCGTCAAAATTTCTTCATCTACAAAAGCGATTATGCAGAAACAATCTTTCTCTTTTGTCAGTCTCTATCATACGCCGCACAACACAGATGTTATCTTCAGTCGTCGCCGTAGAAGGCCGTCCCTCACGTAAATCATCAGTGAGATTAGTGCGACCACGTTTAAACTCATTAAACCAGTTGTAAACAGTCGCACGAGATGGGGCTTCATCGTAAAAGGCCAATCGTAGTCTATCATAACTTTCTTGTTGACCTAAATGACATCGAAAGTCATAAAAAATCATTGCATGAAAATTTTCTCGTGTTAAATTCATGTTGACGTGACACAGACAATTTTCAATTTGCCGCCAAATCGTATAACTAATGACAAATGAATGAAATATATACTCAGTAATATTGCCAAAGAGTTCTATTTTCAAATTTTAGAATTATTTTTTATTATATTGTTTATAAGTGGCCAGTTCTAAGAACTTTCAGTTTGACCCTCGGAGTATAGGGAATCATGAAATGACCTATCCCGTTCTGGGGAAAGGCGTGTTAGACTTCTTACTGACTAAAACCTACCCGTGTTCCTTCACTTGCCTGTGTGCCAGCATCACGGTTTCTCTTTCAACCAACCCGCAGTCCTGGCCTAAGCATCGGTCTTCGTTGACCCCGCCACGATGTGCTGACATCGCTTTGAGGCGCGCGTGAAACACAACGCGCCTTCGACCCGGGCCTGGTCTGTACCGTCCACTGCTCCCGCGTCTACGGTGGCCAGGAGTACGATGTTGTCTCCTGGGTCGGCTAGAGGCGTGAGGGCGCTGAGATGCCGCAGAAGGTGGTGACGGCCTGCCACACACTCTAGCTCCAAACCATGACCTGGATCAGGACCTGACCTCCGATTGCCGCTAAGAGATCACGATGGTACCGCCTCGATACTCAGGGCGATTCCCACAGTGGTGACAGTCTGGCGTTTCCTCCCGCCTTATCCGGAACAGGAACCTCTCGAAACAGCCGTGTTTGGTAAGCACCTATGTGCTAAGCGCCTCTCTAATGCAGAGTCAACAATGATTCACATTTCTGAGACATAGGCTTGGTCCTTGTAAGTGGGTCATAATCTACCACACTAATCCAGTGCTGGGTGTTACATAACATCGGATTATAGATTCCAGGGCATACTTACCATTTCTCTCACGATGTTATTTTCCCTATTTTAGGAACAATGGTGACGAAATAATTTATACAAAAGAAAAAACAACCGACTTCCAAAAAACACTACAAAGTGAAAAATAAATAATTTTGAAACCGGTGTCTTTGGTTTTTGTTTATTAGTTTTTGACACCGACTTCCGAAATTAGTTATTTTTCACTTTGTAGTATTTTTTGGAAGTCGGTTTGTTTTTTTTTGTAAAAAACAGTTTTTTATTAGACTTTTTAGTTGTTAAAAGTACTATTCAGCTTCATTGGGTTAGACTGGATGCTGACGCTAAAATAGTTGGGAAAAGGCATGTGAAGAAACGACGTAATTTTGTTTACTTTAATTTTTACCCGTAATTTTGGTTTAAAAATGGAGCCACTAAACCGATTTCTATAAAATTCCTATGAAACCAAAATGAAAGTATGAACAATGCTAGACATAACGCGATTACGGAACTTGAATAAAGCGGAACCTAAATAAAGCGTGACGAGTAAGTAGTGGTTGTCCTATGTTAAACTTCAATGCTGTACATTTTTGAGGAATTCCCTCAACTGCCTATGGTCGTCATCATCAGATTTATTGCAAACCATCATTTAAACCCATATACGTCTAAATTCTCATCAATATAAATGAATTAATTCCAAGCACATTGTTGCTACTGTACTACTTTTGAACAACAATATTACATAAGACAGTCCCCCAAAATGCCCACCCATCGACACTTCATAGTGCTTTCGCTGGGAAGAAGAAGTTGCGGAACAAACTCCCCAGCAGCACAGCTGTCTGTTCATTTAGAAAAAACACTTTACTTTATACAATACTATGTAGGTACAGTAATACAAGAAAAAAAAAACAACAATAATGAATTTATTTATCATATGCCAGCTAGCCACGCCAAAATAGCAGAAAAGCAAATACCAAAAAATTGGCTGTCTGTAGAACTCCGTCTACTGCCGATATTTGAACGTGATAACGTCTATTACATGGTAATTTTTTCTGGGTGCAATGAAATTATTTAAAATAAGAGAAAAAACATAAAAAATACATAAAAAACAAAAGAATAAATAAATAAAAAAAAGACAAAAAACAATAAAAACAAAAAAAATTAAAAAGGATAAAAAACGTCCGTTGCCGTCAGGAATCGATCCGCGGCACCTCTTGAGTGAGTCGATATTAGTCCGAGCGTTTCACCACTCGGCTATCAATGCTTTAATCATGTATGCGAAAAACTGCTACTAATTGTTTACAACCGTGCTTTTAGGTAAATAATATTGCACTCTAAAGCTACAAGGCTAAGGTTAGTTTTAGTAGGCGTGGACTCCGTGTAGCGTCAGATTCGGCCGTTACGCAGTTTTCGCGAATGGCTCCCAGCATACCGATTTAATAGACGTTATCACGTCAAAATAAAATATTATTAAAATGTCCCAGGTATCCACAACTGCAAGTACAGAGCAACCAACTAGAAATGGAGTGGGTACAACATGAGATTTCGACATGATCTTCGTCTTATCCATGATCATCCTTAGACCCACTTGATGGGAAGCCCTGCTGAGGTCATTGAGCATATTGCTCAAGACTTCCAGGGTCTCCGCCATGACTACGATATCATCTGCAAAACGGAGATTAGTGGTGTACTCGCCGTTGATGTTAATGCTAAGTCCTTTCCAGTCCAGGAACTTAAAGACATCTTTCAACGCAACAGTGAACAATTTGGGTTATATGACATCTCCTTGTCTCGCTCCACGCTGCAATTGGATCGGGTTCGATTCCTGATCCTGGAGACGGACTGACGTGGTGGCGTTTTTGTATAAACACTTTATCACCTCAATGTATCGATGGTCAATTTAGCACCGCTGGAGAGACTGCATGCAAGCACCCGATGTCATAGTATTAATTTATGTTTTTAAATCGAGTTGAAAATAATGAGAGTTCTCTATGGATTTAAAATAATCAAATTTATTATATATTCTGGTTAAAAAGGCCACAAAAATTTTCTATAACACATTCAGAACAAATGCCGAGATATTATTACAACGGTTTTTTCAGCCCATAGTTACCCAACTCAGCAATATTAACATCCCGCAAAGCAAATGTAATTCATCCCTTATTTACAAATTACAAACGTAAATTTGTTCTTAGTCAACAAATCGTAAATCCATCTTCTAACGGACTGTGATAGTGAAGCGATAATGAGCCCTATTGGTGCAAAATCACGGGCGAACAGCGCTCGTGACAAATTTACTGCGAGAGGCCATACCGAGTCGACTGATTCAGGTTGGTGACAGATTTAGCTTATGCTTCGAGAGAATTAAGGTGTATAATACCTATTACCGGGCTCGTGGTTAAGTTTTAATAGTAGGTTCTGTTGACCAGGTTAGGCTGCGCTTGTCGCGGTTTATCCATGATCCTGCTAGGGCTGCGGTTTGTCCGAAAGAGATACCGTGGCTCTTGTGCACAGGTAATTGAAGAAACACGTGTGGGTTTTCTTCTGTAAAAATGCACAAGAAGACGTATCCAGCCCGGCCCTTGCGTACCTGGGAACCACTGTGGGCTCACCTTTCAGGCGGGAATAACCGGCGGGGGATTGGAAGCGCAGGCTCTGTTATTTCCTTTCCCAAGGCTCCGCCACTCAGACGATGTCGTTGTGCCGCTGTGGTTTTAGTGAGTATTCCCGGCTACGGCTGGGCGAGTCCCACACACGCCCTTCGGGGTAAGGTGCGTAAAGGCATTTACACCCACCACCAGGCCACAGAGTCAAAAAAAAAAAAAGTTAGGTCCCGCTGAACGACAACTGCGAGCTATCAATCATGAAATTTTGACATTCGTTGTGCGTCGCCAGAAACCCAAAACATCATAGATTTCTATTGTTAGTTTATTAAGTTACGTGGAAAATTCTCACACTTTCCACAAGAAAACATAGATACGATTTTCAGTATGAGTGAGCAAGACAATATTATTTAAATGCCAACGGAAAAAAATCCATGTAAGTGTAACTTCCCTACTATCGGCACAAAGAATTTTATAGAATCCTTATAAACAAAAATTAAACGGATGATGAAAAACTCGAAAACGGCTCTATCAATTCAAGTAATTTTTGTTTTCATATTTTCGTTATGGCATAAAAAAGGCTCTTCTGGACAGAAAAAATGCAGAAATTGCGAGACAACAGTATCTAAAAACACCATCCAACAACTTTTGATAGAATGAAGTCTTACAGGGCATCTAGTTTAGAACATTTCTTCTGAATAAAAGTGGTTTTGTAATGGCACATGTTCTGAAATATGATCCTTCTAAGGATTCTACTTCAGAACAAAAACGATTGGAACCTACATTGTAGGTTATTTGGATTCGCTAGCGTTGAATCTCTTGCTCTGTCCTCCGTTTCCAAAATTCTGTCTGCTTCTGTGGTATTTATTACGCCATATGCGTAATAAATACCACAGAAGCAGACAGAACCATACCATTTATAATTTTGAAAAGCATGATTAGGTCCGTCAGTTTTCTGCGGTTTTCAAGAGATATCATGTTGAAGTGACTCAGTCTTTCAGGGTAACGGGATGTGTTTGGGCAGGTGATAGATTTATAACGCAGGTACCTAGTGAAACCTTTTTGGATGCGTTCGACTCGATTGATATTAACCCGGTAGATAGGATTCCACACCTGTGATGTATAATCGAGAACAATTTATGATAAAAAGAAAACCTTAACTAAAAGAATAATTAACGAAGAGTTTTAATAACCATTCATTATGACCTGCACTTAATGTCACAAATATAAAATTTAGTGACAATATTTATCCGAAAAATATGCAACGTAACATTTTAACTTCGCTGTTCAGATTCAATCTCGGATATTTATTATGAAAAGTACGATCATATTTTTCGGAACAGTTTTTTATGGTACAATCCATCTTGAAACCAATCAGTACAACGTGTGTTACAAATATTATAATATTATGGTATAATACTATTGTATAATTTGACATTAATGTAGGAAAAGTGATAACTGGTTAGGAGAACGAGCAATACCTTGTGGGGTGTTCATAGAGTTCAAGATATAGTTACCTTATAACTTACGCCGTGGTGGCCTAGTGGTTAAAACACCAGTCTCTCAAGTATGAGTGTGCGGATTCGATTCCAGGTCAGGCAAGTACCAATGTAACTTTTCTAAGTTATATGTACTTTCTAAGTATATCTTGGGCACCAATGACTGATTACAAGGTAAAGGAAAACATCTTGAGAAAATCTGGACTTTAAGTCTGAAGTCGCCAATCCGCTTTGAACAAGCGTGGTGATTACGCTCAGGCCTTCTCTGTATGAGAGGAGACCTGGTCCCAGCAGTGGGACGATAAAAAGGTTGATGATGATGATTGCCACTTCAGCTTGTTTATACTGTGAGCTGCTAATTATGATGATTCATGACTATAAGGAGATTAAGCCTCGAAAAGATAATACAGCATCCGCTAATATGGATGATGAAGTAAAGCTGTGACTATGTGGTGGCAAAGATACGGCCAAAGAGACTAGGGCCTTCCAAAAGTGTATTCAGTTGATGATATTGTCAAAGCCGCGGGAAACATCTGGGTGAGAGAGGCACAGAATTAATAAGTATGGCCGAATAAGGGCTTTCTGCTATAAACCAGCCACAAACCACATTACTAAGACTGACTGACTATGAATTAAACTTTTCCTTTATCTAATTACATATCTCATAAAGCAAATTTCAGCAATAAACTGCTCACGAAAACTAACGTTGATGGCGTGGCGTGTACTGAGTCCGTCTTGCCATTCATAGTTTTGCGTAGCATTCGGCAATACGTTAAGAAAGATAGAGCCCCAATAATACAGTGATTATTCGCTTCGGAAAACGGAAAAATTGAAATATTTTTTCCATCAGTTATCGGTTTTTTCGATAAATTCCAATGACGTATGTCGTTAGATTTGTTGAGAATTTCCTTTATTCTTTCTGTTTCTATATTTGGACGTTATACTTGATTTTTTTTACTTTTGTAGTTCATCCTGTCTTTTGTCTTAGCTTTTTGTTCAAAAAATAGTTTTTTTTTGGACCTCTTTGTTAAGTTTTCTTTGTAATAAACTATTACTTACATTGGCTTCATGAGAACAATGTAAAGTTGTATGAGCTATTTTAGGAAAAAATAGTTATGTTTACACTACTGTGCCGATACTCGTTTGTGTGGAGACAATTAAGACATTACACTTGACAAAGAAGAAAGGAAAACAAAGAAAACGAAATAAAAGAACGAGGGTAGTTTTTTTTGAAAAGCCAATTAAAGAAGAGATAAATGGAATGCTTAAAGAAGTAAACATAAATATGGGTTTAGGTGAAGAAATTAAAATGGATAAAGTAAGCAAAGCAATCCAAGGTACGAAGAACAGAAAGATGGGCCCAGATGATATATCAGTAGAAGTATTGAAATGCTTAAAAGGAAGTTGGAATTTATTCTTCAATAAGTTGTTAGGTGAAGGAGGAAACCCACAAGAATGGTGCATAGGTTCGCTATTGGACATCTTCAAGAATATTATGTCTGACCTTTATTCATAAAATAGCTTGGTCTTGGACCGCAATAAATAATGAAGGCTAAAACTCATGTCACATGGTATGGAAGGAAGTAATAGCCACCACCATCGGACGATCCGTCGTACGGCGAGTTTCCACCCTTACGTTGTTAACACCACTACGATCCGGACGAAGCGTTTCGCCTCTTCTTTTACACCGCGTATATCGAGGTACTGGAACAATTTGCCAGCGGCAGTGTTTCCGTTGGACTACAATTTGAGTGTCTTCAAGGCTAGAGTGAATAGGCTCTCAATAGACTAGTGCGCTTTACCATCATCGAATACATCACTACTTACCGTCAGGCGGGATTGCGGTCAAGCGCTAGTTTATAATTTACTAGCTTTCCGCCCGCGGCTTCGCCCGCGTGGAGTTCGGATTTATCGCGTTTCCAATGGAACTCTTCAAAACCTATGTTATTTCTCAAGGTTAACTCTATCTTTGTACCAAATCTCAATAAAATCAGTTCAGTGGTTTAGACGTGAAAGCGTAACAGACAGACAGACAGAGTTACTTTCGCATTTATAGTATTAATATGGATAGCGGCCCGTCCCGGCTTCGCACGGGCATTAAACATTACATTTAGATTTGTTAATTTTAACACATTCATAATAATAATAATAATATGACACATATTCATCCCTTTTTGCGTCGAGCTCCTAAAAAAGAGTAAATAAAAAAAAATAAGAATAATTAAATTCAGATTTTATTTAATAATATGACACATATTCATCCCTTTTTGCGTCGAGCTCCTAAAAAAGAGTAAATAAAAAAAAATAAGAATAATTAAATTCAGATATTATTTAATGATTTTTTTGTATTTATGTGTTTTTTTTTTGTATATTTTTGGTTTTTTTTCTTTTTTTTTTTAATTTTTTGTTTTTTTTTTCAATTATTGAGGTCATAACCCTAAAAGAAAATACATTTATTTTGTTAGAGCTTCTCTGTAAACAATATTTGATGTTGTTTTATTTTGTGGCAGCAAAATAAATTGATTTTCAGGGGCTCCGACTCGCGATAGACCAACATACAGTTGACCATGAGTAAAACATTTCTTTCGCAGATCGATCCCTACTAATTCGAAGGTTTGGCCTTGGGACTTGTTAATTGTTAATGCGAAAGATGTTTTTACCGGAAATTGAAGCCGTTTAAATAGGATTGGCAGATCAATTGGGATCATCGGTATCCTCGGTATATGAGCTAGTTGACCACCTGCTGGGCCAGTGATAATAGTTGCTACTATTAAATTGTCCTTTAACTCCTTAATAAGCAGCCTCGTCCCATTACACATGCTCGGAGGGTTTAAATTTCTTAAAAGCATGATTGGGATTCCGATTTTTAACGTCAATTCATGGGGTGGCAGTCCAGAAGGGTTCAACGAATTTAAAAATTCCTGTGGATAATGGACTGCACCTTCAATATTCGTTACAGTGTCGATCGATTTGTATGTTTTTGTTTGGCCGGGGACTTTTTGAACAATCAGATTGTTTATTTCATTGACAGTATCATTCTTAGGTGATACTATAGCCCGAGAACACAGCCAATGGAAGTCTCTTTCGTGCAAATTCTCGATATCAGGGTATACAGAATCTATTAAATTTTCCAAATTATGGAGTATTTGGCCTAGAGACTCATCCAGAAGAATTAATTATTTTTTAATTTTTTTTTTTAACTCGTGATATCTTTTGAATGGATTGTCAGAATCGAATAATTCAAAAAGTAATATAAAGATATTGAAGCAGTCTTAAATAATACATCATTAATTTTGATAACGGTTAATACCAAGGTACAAATAAAGAGCTTTTTGTAGCGGTGGTATTTTAATTTCTTTTTTTCAATAAAAAAACGCTTATTGTGACATGACTGTAATAGTTAGAGATATGCTGCCACTGATTTTTTGTAGATAATGGTGTGTTCTAAAAAAATGTAGTATATCATTTTGTTCTATCATCAATAGTTTTCGCAGCGCACGCGATGTAAGGTAGTTTTTTGATATTTTTTTCACACCTTGGATTACGTTATCGTAATTTTAGTAAGGATGCCTATTTTTTTTGAAAATGAAATATAGCCTATGTCACTCAGGAATGATGTAGCTTTCCAACAGTGAAAGAATTTTTCAAATCTGCCATGTAGTTTCGGAGCCTATTCAATTCATACAAACAAACAAACAAACAAAAAATCAAACCTTTCCTCTTTATAATATTTGTATAGATGATAAAAAGAAAACCTTAACTAAAAGAATAATTAACGAAGAGTTTTAATAACCATTCATTATGACCTGCACTAAATGTCACAAATATAAAATTTAGTGACAACATTTATCCGAAAAATATGCAACGTAACATTTTAACTCCGCTGTTCAGGTTCAATCTCGGATATTTATTATGAAAAGTACGATCATATTTTTCGGAACAGTTTTTTATGGTACAATCCATCTTGAAACCAATCAGTACAACGTGTGTTACAAATAGGTATAATACTATTGTATAATTTGACATTAATGTAGGAAAAATGATTTAGTATTGGTTAGGAGAACGAGCAATACCTTGTGGGGTGCTCATAGAGTTCAAGATATAGTTATCTAATAATTTATGCCGTGGTAGCCTAGTGGTTCAAACACCAGTCTCTCAAGTATGAGTGTGCGGATTCGATTCCAGGTCAGGCAAGTAGCAATGTAACTTTTCTCTTTTCTTTGTTATATGTACTTTCTAAGTATATCTTGGACACCAATGACTGATTACAAGGTAAAGGAAAATATCTTGAGAAAATCTGGACTTTAAGTCTGAAATCGCCAATCCTCTTTGAACAAGCGTGGTGATTACGCTCAACCCTTCTCTGTATGAGAGGAGCCTGTGCCCAGCAGTGGGATGATAAAAGGTTGATGATGGTGATGGTAGAACCGATGGCCGATGGGGCAGTAAGGTTCTGGAGTGGCGGCCACGTACTGGAAGACGCAGCGTAGGGAGGCCCCCAACAAGGTGGACCGATGACCTGGTGAAGGTCGCGGGAAGCCGATGGATGCGGGCAGCATAAGACCGGTCAGCGTGGGAAGCCTTGGGGAGGCCTTTGTCCAGCAGTGGACATCCATAGGCTGAAGAAGAAGAAGATGATGATGATTGCCACTTCAGCTTGTTTATACTGTCAGTTGCTAATTATGATGATTCATGACTATTTAAGATAGATTAAGCCTCGAAAAGATAATACAGCATCCCCTAATATGGATGATGAAGTAAAGCTGAGACTATGTGGTGGCAAAGATACGGCCAAAGAGACTAGAGCCTTCCAAAAGTATATTCGGTTGATGATATTGTCAAAGCCGCGGGAAACATCTGGGTGAAAGAGGCACAGAATTGATAAGTATGGCAGAAAATGGGCTTTCTGCTATAACCCAGGCACAAACCACAGTAGTAAATCTGACTGACTACGAATTAAACTTTTCCTTTATCTAATTACATATCTCATAAAGCAAATTTCAGCAATAAACTGCTCACGAAAACTAACGTTGATGGCGTGGCGTGTACTGAGTCCGTTTTGCCCTTCATCGTTTTGCGTAGCATTCGGAAATACGCTAAGAAAGATAGAGCCCCAATAATACAGTGATTATTCGCTTCGGAAAACGGAAAAATTGAAATATTTTTTCCATCAGTTATCGGTTTTTTCGATAAATTCCAATGATGTATGTCGTTAGATTTATTGAGAACTTCCTTTATTCTTTGTGTTTCTATATTTGGACGTTATACTTGATTTTTTTACTTTTGTAGTTCATCCTGTCTTTTGTCTTAGCTTTTTGTTCAAAAAATAGTTTTTTTTGGACCTCTTTGTTAAGTTTTCTTTGTAATAAACTATTACTTACATTAAGTTAGTGGCTTCATGAGAACAATGTAAAGTTGTACGAGCTATTTTAGGGAAAAATAGTTATGTTTACACTACTGTGCCGATACTCGTTTGTGTGGAGACAATTAAGACATTATACTTGACAAAGAAGAAAGGAAAACAAAGAAAACGAAATAAAAGAACGAGGGTAGTTTATTTTGAAAAGCCAAATAAAGAAGAGATAAATGAAATGCTTAAAGAAGTAGACATAAATATGGGTTTAGGTGAAGAAATTAAAATGGATGAAGTTAGCAAAGCAATCCAAGATACGAAGAACAGAAAGATGGGCCCAGATGATATATCAGTAGAAGTATGGAAAAGGTTAAAAGGAAGTTGGAATTTATTTTTCAATAAGTTGTTAGGTGAAGGAGGAAACCCTCAAGAATGGTGCATAGGTTCGCTATTGGACATCTTCAAGAATATTATGTCTGACCTTTATTCATAAAATAGCTTGGACTTGGACCGCAATAAATAATGAGGGCTAAAACTCATGTCACATGGTATGGAAGGAAGTAATAGAGAAAAGACTGCTAGAGGAGAATGAGATTACCCCAAACCAGTTTGGATGTATGCCAGGTCGAAAAACAGTGAATGTCAACATAAAATAATATGTTTTATCCACTTGAACGTCCCGATGTGACAGCTGAGAATGCGTTGTACGCCCGAGCGCGCGATCAGTATCAAGCCGCGCCGAGCGCTCGTAAAATCCTCCTTATTTTGTTCTTATGTTTAGCAGAAGTCTACTTAATGACTAAATATGAACTATTTATCTTGCAGGGATTATGTTGTCATATTTTAATATGTTATATCAAACAAAAACTTGACGAAGATCCGGCACACAATGAGCAATGAGTAATCATTTCGTCGTCCACTTTAACACTCGTAAAGACAACTTATCAGATATTGGATACAAAGTATTTATACATGATCAGAAAGAATAAATCTCGATAATTATTTTAATATGTAACACTAATAATAAAAAATAATTTATTACTCTTATTTTAATCGCAGAACTCACTTCCACTGTACAAAACTGCACTCACCGTTCATAAACAAACTTTTTTTCCGATGTTATGTGTCAAGTGGGGCACTGTTTTATACATCAGAGAATCGTTGTTTAATACAGAACCATCTAGTGAAAAGTTCATGAAACTCTTTGATACATATCTTATGTAAAAACTCGTTTAAAGTGTACATGTCGGCGAGGCCACCAGAGTTGCCTGAACGCTTAAAGCCAAAAAATTTTAGGCAACTTTGTTGGCCCGGACGCTTGAGTGGTGTTACAAAACATAAAATAATTTGCGCATGGTTTTTATAAATCAGGGAAAGAATATAATAGTGTACCTTGGGATTTGTGGGATTTTAAGAGAAAGTATTCCCGGGAAGTCTGTTGAGTTAATTCGTGATGTGGACAGTCAACGTGCGGGGACGTAAGTACGAGAACCGCGTCACATGACTTCGAAGCTGCTCGCAATACGGTCAAGTTCAGTGTGGCTATACCATTGCCAAAAAATCTCGTTTTTACTGTCCCAGATTGTGCACATACAAGAGAAGAATATTTTTTTTAGAAATTTACCCTTTTTATAGACGTATTGCCGTATAAAATTCTAGGATATCAAAATATGCACTTTTTTTTATTTGCACCAACCCTGGTACTCGACCGACTGAACTCCACCGTTCCGTATAGTTTGCTTCACAAACTAAAACTAATTGAATGATAACATTTTGAATATCGACTGTGTCGTTAAAAAATTCTCTGTGTTCATAGAGGAACAATAAATATTATCACCGGAAAAGGCTTATGGCAAAATTGTCTGGATAGTCTAAGAAATTTAAGCTAAATATGATTCTCAATTGCAATTTTTTACCTTCTAGCTGTTGACCGCGACTCCGTCCGCGTGGACTTCAGTTTACAGTGCGCGGTGGTTCCCCTTTCCGCGGGAATGCCAAGATGAATGCCTACATTACTGCAAGGTTACCTCAAAATGCATTCAGTAGTTTATGCGTGAGCAACAAACATTCAAACATCCTCACAAATTTTCGCGTTTATAATATTAGTAAGATTATAAAGATACATAAAGTCTACAGCAACGTTAATTTTACCGGGTTTAAAGATTTAGCAAATTAAAGAAACATCAAATATCATACTTTTAATTATTTTGCGTTGATTGGTGCTTTGGATATGCTTAAGATGTTATAAAGAGTATTACGCTTGATAAAATATGAGCACACTTAAGTAAATACGATTTTATAAACAACGTTTTTTGTTTTTCTGTCTTTTGCCCAATCATAAAGATTTTCTGGATTTGATACACGTGAGCATGCCACATAGAGTTGCCCATGAGAAAAACATGTTGTTTCTAAATGAACTCCTGCAACTTTAAGCGTTTCACCTTGGGCTTTGTTAATTGTTATAGCTGTTATAGCAAATGCTGCTTTCAGAGGGAACTGTACTCTTTTAAATTGAAATGGCACATCAGTGGGGATGATGGGAATACGGGGAATCAAGATATTTTGTCCATTTGCCATTTCAGTCATCATTGTGCCAAATGTGTTATTTGTAGCCGAGTACCATTGCAGAGCTTTGGAGCGTCAAGATTCCTCTTTTATAGTACTGGAACACCAACTTTTGATATCAACTTATGGGATGGCACTCCAGTTATTCTAAAGAGTTGAGAAATTTTATAGGGTATGACGTAATTTGTTCAGTGTCCATAATATTGTCCATTGAGATGTTTAGACAACATTTCCCTGAACTTTTAACGATTCGTTCATTTATTTTATTAACTATTTCATTAGTCGGCGCCAAAATTGACCTTTCGCATAGCCATGCTCGGTTGGCCATATTTGTTTGATGATCCGGGTAGACATTATTTATTAGGTCATCTGAGCTATCCATAATTTGACAGAACTCACGACTCAGTGTAATCATGTCGTTACTGTCAGTTGGCATACGATCTTCTCCGATTTTTAGAAGAGTAGCTACATATTGCCCGGCTTGAGAATCATGGTGAAGTTGTACTCGAATATTCGTGATGAGACAATACTTTTTCACGTGAACCCATAATGCATATAATTTCAAACAGGCATTTATTTCATCTGCCGGCGTCCCGGAAGGGTCTGTCTAAAGTCATCATCATTATCTCAGCGTTAATCCCAGTCGCATCCGTAGCTTTTTAGCTTTGGACTCTGGGGTCCGCTTAACCAATCTAAGTGCTGATTTTGGCTAAACTTCCATATTTTCCGTAAAGCGACTGCCGTCTGACCTCCATAACCCTAAGGCGACATCGAAGTATTGCAGTTAGACCAATTGTTAGACTTTTGAGGGCTCCAACAACTCGTAACGGCTGCCAGTTCGTATGGCAACCGGGACCAACGGCTTAACGTGCTTTCCGAGGCACGACCAGACCAGTGCAAATATTCATATTCATGGATACAAATATTTGCACTGTGCGGGGATCGAACCCGCGCCTCCTTGCGCAACGGCCGCGTTCACTACCGCTACGCCACAGAGGCAGTCAAAGGGTCTGTCTAAAGTCACCAGCTAAAATTACCACCGCATATCAAAGGCAAACAAGATATCATTGGAGGGACCCATAATATCTTGTTTGCCTTTGATACCCACATTGTGCGATCTAGTGCTGCATTGCCCTTTTGTGGGTCATCGTACATTCATCGCAATCTAACGACTTACACTGCTGTAAGATTCTTCCGCGCTCACTGCTTTTACTAATGTTGCATACCGGCATTTGCTCATAAGCTAAGTTCAATGGTAACTTTAGAACTGAGTGCGCTGTTCGTCCCCCGCTAAATAGTGTAAGCAGCTATTCCCGAAGAAGCAACTGCAACAGCAACTTCTTTATCTTTCCAGAAAATATAGGTTTTGCCTGTACCTCCTGGAGCATCCAAAAAGAACAAACTACCACGGCCACTGGCAACATTTTGAATTATTGTGTCAAAAATTAGTTTTTTGTTCAGAATTTAAAAGTGGAAGGGCTTCTGCTATTTGTTGCATTAATAAATCGGTATCGTAATCTAGTTCTCGCATTAAATCACTACTAAATTCCCCGATTCTGTGTGATCCGCTCAGTCCAAAATCAGATACTTAAATCTTTTCCAGTAATTGTCATCACTCGATCTTGAACTTTTGTTAAGGCGTCATTGTAAATTAAATCATTGTATGAAGCATTTGGATCATATTCTTGCAGTCTGTGTAAAATATCATCTGTAATATCATTTTTATATTTTTTCCACAAATCTTGAAGATTTGAAAGCCCACATGTCGCCATTAGGCGCAGATTTGCATTGCACAGCCTCTTCTAGAGTTATATCGCAATGATTGTCATTCCCCAATAGTCCTCTTTCTTCACATGCCTCTCGAAAACTCGACAGTTCTCGATTATTGAGCATTTTAAGATCTTTGAAAGAAATTGGTCCACGCACATGGTGTAAAAGCAATCTAAAACAAAAGCATTCCATGTTACTAACATGGACTGTACGTGCTCGACCTGAAGCATTTCCAGACTTGATACTAGGCCAACTTGGAACGGGTACCCCCTGAATTGGGCGTTTCCATTTACGCCTTGTAATGTTCCAAGTGTAATATCTCGGTAGCTTAACGTAGAGGAGAGTTCGTGACATGTTTTTTACTTATTTAAAATGTTTTAGTCAGTGCACGCCGATAGCAAACATACGACAACAATAAACAATATTTATGCCAAATGTATACTAATATATAAAGCTGAAGAGTTTGTTTGAACTCACTAATCGCACGAACTATTGATCCGATTTCAAAAAATATTTATTCATAATAAAAATATTTATAAATATTATTATTTCAGTTTAGGTATATAAAATAAGCGCCTGTTAAAACAATGGGAGCAATATGTACGTCTGCGTTTTCTCTGCACTGTCATAAGAGAAAACACACTTATATAACTCAATTCGGCCCAAAAGCATCCAAACTAAAATAATATATAGCTTCTACGAAAGTCCATTTTGTACCCCGGGGACGAATATCTCTAAAAACATAAAGGGTTGGAGCCTTCACTGGTGCCGTTTGGGACAACCCTAACATGTCAAACAAGTCGTATTTTCAGTGGGAATTTGTGGGATTATGTATTACTTTTTGAGTTTTGACGTTTCGGGTTAAATATTATTAAGGTTTCCTGTCAAACTTTAATGTTGAGGGAGCGATAACGTAATGAGCGAAAAAGGAAGCCTTTTTTTTTCAGAGAAAAAATTAAAACCGGCCAAGTGCGAGTCGGACTCACGCACGAAGGGTTCCGTACAATTATCTTTAAAACGGCAAAAAAATCACGGTTGTTGTTTGAAAGCGCCTTTTCAAAGTTTATTTTATTTTAATTTAATTATGTATTTTTAATTTTATTATATAACTAAATATTCTGTGAACATTTCAAGCGTCTAAATATTTCCGTTATTAATATGGAGCAAAAAACGGCAAAAATTACGTTTGTTGTATGGGAGCCCCCCTTAAATATATTTCTTTTTATTTCTAATATTTGTTGTTATAGCGGCAACCAAAATACATAATCTCTGAAAATTTCAACTGTCTAGCTATTAAGATTCATGAGATACAGCCTGGTGACAGACAGACGGACGGACAAACGAACAGCCAAGTCTCACAAATAGGGTTCCGTTTTACCTTTTAACCCTAAAAAAAGAACGGATTTTTATTTAGGTAAAAACTTCTTTAGTTATATGGGTGAAAAGTGTTAAAATTGCGTCAGGCCAAGTGACCTGATTGAAAATTCGTGAGATGAAAGAAAGACATTATTTATTACACAGGCGAACTTTTCAAGTATACATTTGCTATCTTACTATATCAAGTCATAACCACTCCAAGTTTACCCAAAACAGGTCCTAATCCACAACGGATCAATATCTGTACTATATTGTGTATCTAAGACCATAAGTCAATTAGGGAAAACAGTTTAGTAGTTCGGAAACAGATTAGTTGGCCGATGATTATGGGATGTGCAATCTGTCACTAATTATGCAATTAGAACATTAACTCGTATCAAGATTAGTTCGTTATAAGGATTATAACAGTACGAGTAGAAGGGACCCGTAACTAAATAACTAAAGTAAATGAATCGTCTGCCGGCAGAAGTTACCACCCACCAAACAAAGTCTTGCCGCCAAGCAACTCGTCGTGTTCCGGCATGATATCTGGTGAATGATCTAAGCAGTGTGTTGTGATGTGTGCCGGGTACGATGCGCCAAATGTTGTTGTGGCGGGAGTTTGGTCGTGGAGGGTCTCCAGATCAATCTCCCTCTGGGTTAAACATTGCATCACCTCGCTCAACTGCCGTCTTCCTTCCTATTCACTTAGTTTTTTAAGTGAATGGGCTTATTAAACTAGCGCGCTTTACCATCAACGATTGCATCTCTGCTTGCCATCAGGCGGGATCGCGATCAAGCACTAGTTTATAATTATTATTAAAAAAAAACATGTTAAACTACGTTTGCCGCAGCTGGTCCGTGGATAGGTGAGCTTCCTGCGGCCTCTGAGAGGGGCGATAGCTGCTGTCGTATCCATTCCTTCCTGCGGTCTCTGAGTTGGGCGATAGCTGCTGTCGTATCCATTCCTTCCTGCGGCCTCTGAGACGGGCGATAGCTGCTGCCGTATCCATTCCTTCCTGCGGCCTCTGAGTTGGGCGATAGCTGCTGCCGTATCCATTCCTTTCTGCGGCCTCTGAGTTGGGCGACAGCTGCTGTCGTATCCATTCCTTCCTGCGGTCTCTGAGTTGGGCGATAACTGCTGTCGTATCCATTCCTTCCTGCGGCCTCTGAGACGGGCGATAGCTGCTGCCGTATCCATTCCTTCCTGCGGCCTCTGAGTTGGGCGATAGCTGCTGTCGTATCCATTCCTTCCTGCGGCCTCTGAGACGGGCGATAGCTGCTGCCGTATCCATTCCTTCCTGCGGCCTCTGAGTTGGGCGATAGCTGCTGTCGTATCCATTCCTTTCTGCGGTCTCTGAGATGGGCGATAGCTGCTGCCGTATCATGGCGAATCTATAAGGGTTCCGTTTTTTGCCATTTGGCTACGGAACCCTAAAAAGGGGTAACTATCGATAAAAATAGAGAAGTATGGAAGAAGCCCAAGGCCAAGGTGGCTGCCAGGAACCTTGGAGTTATCGCAAAGGTCCGGCGGTACTTCAAGGCAGCTTCTAATGTTGTATAAAGCACAGGTCCGCTCGTGTGTAGAATATTGCAGCCACATTTGGACTGATGCTGCGAAATGTCACCTGGTTACTTTGGATTCAGTGGAGAGGCGTACGAAGAGGCTGATTGGCGACCCAGTTTTAACTCAAAACTGTCTCCAAAGCCTGGAGCACAGGCGTAGAGTAGCCAGCCTCTCGGTGTTCTATAGGGTGCATTTTGGTGAGTGTGCAAGGAAATTGCCTGATTTAATTCCCCTATCTCCGTTTCACCAACGGACGACCCGTCGTATGGCGAGTTTCCACCCTTACGTTATTAACACCACTATGATCCAGACGAAGCGTTTCGCTTCCTCTTTTATACCGCGTACATTGAAGGACAGGAAGTTTGCGTTGGACTACAATTTGAGTGTCTTCAAGGCTAGAGTGAATAGGCTCTTAATAAACTAGCGCGCTTTAGCATCAATGATTGCATCGCTGCTTACCATTAGGCAGGATTGCGGTTCAGCACTAGTTTATAATTTATCAAAAAAACGTATTACGCCAACCCCAAACAAATTGAGATAACGGTGACAGAATAATAATAACGATAAGTAACCAGTTAAAAAGCTACATCTTACTTTAAAACCCTCGCTTCCTTCCCTGCCTTGTGTCACAAATCTCCAGGGAGGCGCCACGTTTGTCAACGTCTGTATATCTCTCCGTTGTGATTTGAACCATCCTCAAATGGTGACTTATCTCACATTTCGTGTTTTGTACGTAATGCGCTTTTATTTATGTACTGAATATCAAGTAAGGCGAACGTTGGTAGAATTTGAACAGGAATAAATAATCACTGGGTGTCCAGAAATATACAATTTTGGCGATATTTGAGTATAATTGGCATCATGTATCGAGTTGTAACAGCACATACCTACTTAGGACCCATTAACTTAATCAAATTGTATTCCGTGGTGCTTGGCAATCTGGGCTTCTTCCAGTTGCAATAATGTCCCTTTGTGCCGATTGGCCTAGTTCTGTTCTGTCTCCTGCTTGTTATGGAGGGTAAAATATTTTTTCTCCCCTGCTATTCTTTTCTGATTAATTTCGTTGCGGGACCCAAGACAATTGAATCGTTTCTGCCGGACTCGTCGAGCTTCATTGCTCGGCGTTTTTCTGGCGGTCTCCACTGTTAATTCTGGCTTTCAGGAGTTGCAGTGGGTGGGAAAAAATGTGGAGGGTTTTGTCCCAATTAAAAAAATAATAATAATTAAAATCATGTATCGAGGAACAGCGATTTAAATTTTACTAGTAATTATTATAAAAACGATTTTAGTGGTTATCTCTCCTTCCCCTTAGTATTTTTCTTCATCTCAGCTTTGACCCCAGTCGCATCCGAAGCTTTTTTCAGCTTTGGAGTCTGGGGTCCGCTTTACCAGTCTAAATGCTGATTTTGGATAAACTTCGAAGCATTGCTGTTAGACCAATTGTTAGACTTTTGAGGGTACCAACACCCCGTAACGACTGCCATTAGATGTTTGTATGGCAACCGGGACTAACGGCTTAACGTGCTTTCCGAGGCACGACCAGAACCCGTGCCTCCATGCGCAGCGGCCGCGTTCGCTATCGCTACGCCACGGAGGCTTATAAAAATAATTTTACTGGTTCTCTCCTTTCCCTTAGTATTTCATCCAAAGGTTGTCTAAAACGATCGCGCTTTAGCGATAAGACCGCCCATTGTGTCACCCTTTAGAAAATCTTTATATTTTTGTTCTCTAATTTATATGGTGGGCATAACAAAAAGTATTATTTTCTTTTACACTCTAAGTATTGAACTATTATTCTAATTTGAACTACTATTTGAAAAATAGATTTAACACTATAAGATAGGGATGTTATGGATATGAAATTTCGGATACGGATTGGATACGGATTTAGGAATGATTATTACACCGGATACGGTTACGGATACGGATAATAAATTATTTCGGATTATCCGTTAGTTTCGGTTACGGATATTAATTTTTTAAGGAATTTCAAAAGTAAAATACAAATAGGTAATAAAGTAGTTTTACTTAGTTTTTGGCAGGAATTTCAATCAGTCTGTGAGGTCGTCGTCAATCGGTAATTTCATCAAAAAATAACCAAACTGCACTCGACTTAGGACGCATTTTGTACAAGTTCAATCGATATCGTAACACAACACACTTGTCGAACTATTTGCTATTATAGAATTGGTCACAAGTCAGTTATATACGAGAATGTTATGACGACGAAAGAAGAAAAAAAACAAACAATGCGCGTAGCTTGTGTGTGAAAACAACTTGTCATAACGTGTCTCAATTAGGCTCCGCCCCTATCCGATACTATGCGAAACTTTTATTTCGGATTCGGTTACGGTTACGGATGATTTTTTATATCGGATATCCGATAGTTTCGGTTACGGTTACGGAGCTCCCTAACATCCCTACTATAAGATATACAATGCGTGGTGTTATCGCTATTACAATCTCTTCTAGGCAAGGCAAGAATGGACAGAGATTTTCCCAAATATTAGACATACAATACACTGAAATAGACACACAGATATATAAAGGGTGTATCTAACATCGACGCACAAACGAGTACCATGGATCCAGTACATGATTCTGAACCCCCCAGTGGTGGAATTTTTCGTCGGCTTTTTCATGATTAAAAAAAAATATATGTAGTTATTTTCACTTTAGACCGTTCATAATTCCTATACTTTTCCCAATAAGATTTTAAAGTAAAAATTAATTAATTCGCTAATTACACAAAAAAGCGCAATGAAAACAAAATCGAAAAATTATCCTATCAGCTGATTTAATAGAGTTCACATCAGGGATCAACGTCATACCTACAAACCCCCACGGCGGCACGCTTGCAACGTTCAAAGGCCGAGCCGACACTTTTTTTTAAACTTTGTTATTTCTGTTACCGTTCATTAACGACATAAATGACTATCATAATTTTATTAGTGGCATGCGGTGTAGCCTTTTCGCGAAGTTTGCGTTACGATGTCAAATACACCCTGTATGTATGTACATAATTATCCAAAATCACAAAAAATATTCTTAAATAAATACATATACATACAGTATGTTAAGAAAACCCTGTCCGACGCGTGAAGGTGTTGTTAGGTATCGATAACTGATTCTACTAACGGATACAAAACCGGGCTAAAGTAGAAAAAAAATCCCACTAAAAAAATAAATATTATATAGCAAAAAGAGGTAATTTAATAAATGTGCATTAAGCACCCTTCCGCTGGCGGCGGGCGGCAGGGCACGCGGTACGTGATCGTATCGCTATTCGCTCATAATAACACCGGTGTTGTCACTTTTTTAAAAATTAACAAATTTCGGGGAAGTTGGAATTAATTCGCGGAAAAAAAAGATTATTTCAAAATTCATTTGTATTGTACTATGATGATTGCGTAAAATTTTATATTATATTTGGTCATGTGTTTACCTTTATTATCCTTATGGGTCGGACAGGGTTTTCTTAACATACTGTATACTGATATAATGTAATCTATTTGTTTACTAACGAATATTTACCCAGTTAGTTTTATAATAACCAGCACAGTATTTATATTTATAGAATATTTTAAAGTAGAGAACATTACAAATATTACGGTATATAAATGTGAAAATTCTACAATTCGTGACACAATGGGCAGTCTTATCGCTAGAAGTAAGCTTCTTAAAGAAACCTTTGGATGGATTTAGTGAGTAGGTACGGAGAGAAAATACTGTAGCCTGTGCGCCAGGTGGTTTCACCCGCATAGTATTCGATATGCTCCGCTCCTATTGGTCGCAGCGTAGCCTTCCTGGATTAAGGGCTATCCAACGCAAAAATAATTTTTCAAATCGGACCAGTAGTTCCCGAGATTAGCGCGTTCAAACAAACTACAGCTAAACTAAACAAAAAACAGCTTTAATATCAGTATAGATAAATATAGAAATCATACACTTATTTATAATCATAAGAATGGAAATAAAATAATACTTAAATTACCTTTAAGAAGAGAAGCCGAATAGCCTATAGTCATAGCCCGAAGAATTGCAAACTTAAGTGGCAGTGGGCTGAACACATTGCCCGATGCCCGATTAGGCCGACGGGTTCTTGAGTGGCGACCACGCACCGGAAGGCGCAGCTTGGGTAGGCCCCCAACAAGGGGAACCGACGACCGGGTGAAGGTTGTGGGAAACTGCTGGATGCGGGATATATGCGCTGCTAAATGGTTCGCAAACACCTTGGTTATTAACTTGAATAATAGTCACGGATGTCTATAAAAATAAAATATTTAATAAATCATTATATTTGCCTAAATATAATGATTTATTGAATATTTAACTAACACGTAACTAATAATATATAAATGTGTAAATGAGTAGATATATTCTTTGAGCGCTAATCGTGTACACAATAATTGTCTGCCTTACACTTGTGCAAGGCGACGGAATAGTGTTGATCTATGTAGGTAATGTGCGCGTGTCATGTACGATGGCTGACTCGTATATGGGAGGCGCAGAACCGGTCGTCGTGACGATCCTTGGGGGAGGCCTATGTCCAGCTATGGACGTCTTTCGGCTGAAATGACGATAATGAAGCATTCACTCAGCAGTGAAACGCTATGAGCTAGATTAAATTAGAAGATGCGTCCCACTACGCTGGACTTTTGCAATGACAGTAATTTTTTTATGTAGCAATAGTAGAAAGGGCATTAAGTACCATATCTCTAATACAGCTGAGACCAGCGGAGGGTTCTTCATCAGATACTTCAGACCTTTAATTTTTGACATTAAATGAAGCGGCACACCAAGTTGAAATTTTTTTGTAAAGGCGGCATGTCGATCTCTATTAGTTTGGTTGGGCTCTTGTGATTTCTTATCAGGGTAACCAGGTACTCCAGATCTTCGATTATCCAAGTTTTTATAGTTTTCCCTTTATCTGGCCATTAAACTCTACCTCTGTACCAAATCTCAGTTCTCTGAGTATATAGGAAGTACTAGTTCTATTTTGATGATCATGACGTGTGAGTGAGTGTCATATGTAAATGCGAAACTTTGCTTTCGCCTAACTTCTGAACTAAATGACCTACGCACTTGAAATTTTGGATTGAAAGTATGTGGTTATAGCTTACTGGATGACGAAAATTTATGGGTTCTCATATCATCCAGAGCTTCTCAAATAAAGGCCTGAAAATGCAGCGAAACTGTTCGGGTAAAGAATGGTATGCCACTGCTTGCTTTGCGCTGGACTTGGCGGGGGCACTGCGCACGGCAGTGATCGCCGATTGTATTTTCTTTATTATACCATATACATACATATGTATGTCTAGTGTATTGTATCTTAATAAATTATATATGTATTATTATAATATATGTATTTTCTTTCTTTCTTCCATAACCGTACAACAATAGACTTTAAAATCTCGGTCACAAAAGAATTATGAATACATTTTTGCGTTCATAATCCGTAATCGAGCTTGCACCCCATATCGTTCCGATACGAGTAAATGAACGATAAGTCTTACGCTCTGCCCCACATTATTCGATAAATCGTCGAACGTTTGTTTGCAGAAATCGTTTGGAAAATCTATCGAACGATAAAATCGAGTGCGGTCGAATACCCTAGTATTGTATGAAGAGGTGAGTTGACGTGATTTATGTAGAACTTGTGCGAGTTTTTTTAGTTAGACGGAGAGGTAATACACAGTCAGGGGTTGTGGGTATTAGTATACATTTTTGGAGACTGTCGTTAGTTGAAGATCGACTTCATTGCTTTTATAATGGTTAGTTCATCATCATAATCAACAACAACCTTTTTTATCGTCCCACTGCTGGGCACAGGTCTCTCCTTTTGTGAAGGCATGAGGAACAGGGAGTAAAGTTCACTCATCCTGCATAGAAAAGGGAGGATCCTCCAACCAGACGGGTGTTATGTCTGGCGGGCACTTACCCAACGGTTGAAATTGGGAAGTTGTATATATACTAGTTGCACGGTAAACTCTGATTGCGAGATGTAGAATTCGTGTGACGTCAGTATGACGCATTGATAATTATTGGCGTTTTGTAGGTACCGCTACACTTTCATACAGAGAAGGATTGAGCATAATCACTACGCTTGCTCAATGCGGTTTAGCGATTTCACACTTAAAGTCCAGGGTTCCTCAAGATTATTTCCTTCACCTTTTTTATTAGTTATTGGTGTCCAAGGTATACTTAGAAAGTACCTACATATAACATAAAAAAGTTACATCGGTACTTGCCTGAACTGGAATCAAACCCGTGTTTGATTGGTGTTTTAACCATTAGTTACAACAACTTAATTTATATGACTTACTACTTAACACTGTGGAGACATGAAGAGCAGCGAGTAAACCTCACTCATCCTCCATAGGAAAGGAGGTTCCTCCGACCAGACTGGTATTGTCTGGCCGGCACTTGCCCACCGGTTGATGTCGTGAGGAAACTCCAGGGTATCACCACTGTGTGGATCGTCCTGAGGACACGGTGCAGCAGACGGTCGGAGGCTGCCCGGCTTGGGTAGAGCACCGCCGTGTGCTCGTGGCGGCGATTGGTGGCGATCGGCGGCGATCTCTTACGTCCGGCCCTGATCCAAGCCATGCTCCGGAGCGAGAGTGCATGGTTTCGTCACGTACTTCTGCGAAGGAGTAATGCTGGCAAAGGAAAAGGAGGAGCGCGTGGGGCAGCGGGAATCCCATCGCTATGTAATCCCATCGTCATGCCACTCGCTGATTTAATTGGTTGTCAGATATTTTAATGCAGCGACTTGTTTATTTAGATCAGATTGGTAATCACTTCATATAAAACTGATGTTCGGCTGCTTCAGATTTGATTGAAATCCAAAATCAAAAGAGTGGAGAAAAAGCTGGGCAGAGGATAAAGTGACAGCGCCTGAACTCAAATCTCGAGCAAAACTATAAGCGAAGACCAATAGAATTTCTAATAGTATAACTCTAAAGACTATATTTTTTTATATAATTATAAACTAGCGCTTGGCTGCAATCCCGCCTGATGGTCAGCAGTAATGCAATCGTTGATGGTAAAGCGCGCTAGTTTATTAGGAGCCTATTCACTCAAAAAAACTGAGTGAATAGGAAGGAAGGCGGCAGTTGAACGAGGTGATGCACTGTTAAACCCAAACGACCAACTATGCTGTGCCAGAGGGAAATGGATCCGGAGACCGTCCACGACCAAAATCCCGACACAACAACAGTTGGCGCATCGTAGCCGGCACACATCGCAACACAATTGCTCAAACAGGTTCTCCGTACGGCCTCATGGCAGGGATCATGCCGGAGCACGACAAATCGCTTGGCGGCAAGATGGGTGGTAACTTCTGCCGGCAGCCGATGTTATGGCCTACCACCGAGAAATGTGTAGTGATTACTACAATATCATATGCGAACAGGGCGTCATACTGACGTCACGAAATCTTGCATCTCGGAAACAAAGTTTAACATACAACTTCAAGACATCAACCGATGGGTAGCCCGCCAGACAATACCCACCTGGTCGGAGGATCCTTCCTTTTCTATGTAGGATAAGTGAATTTTTCTTTATATCTGTAAATTTGATATCTGTTAAACGAATCCACAATATGAATAACATTATACATTATACAATATTATTTTTTGTTTATACGAAACTCGAAACACAGAATAAGAATAAGAAATTTTATTTGCCCAAACATGTGTATACATACAGAATAAAAAACTCATGCATGTAGGATCTTGAGAAAGAGTGGCTCACGACATGTCTGCCATTTCTCATGGCGCGCAAATATTTTAGGTACATACCTAATTATTACAATAGAATGGATGAATTATATTAAATTTTATATTTATATATTAGATATCGATCGCAACTCAAACAATTTAATAAAATGAAATTCAAATATTTACATTAATCACACAATTACTAGAATATTTAACAAAAAATATTATTTATTTAGCACAGCTAAATATATACAATACCATGTCAATATTTCATATTATATTACACATATCCAGTATTTTTAAGTAAAGAGTCTATGTCCCAATAAAAATACGATCAAGGCTTCGCACAGGCGGGCTATGCACAAGTGCTATGATCTATCGGTACAGTTCCACCACTCTGCAACAATTTCTAAATGTATTTGTAATAAATATAACATGGTGTAAAAATGATTGGAATCGATTCAGTTGCTTGTTCTGAGCAAACTATATTCCAGTTTCGCAAAAACAAAAAATAACGTTATACAGTATGTTAAGAAAACTCTGTCCGACCCATAAGGATAATAAAGGTAAGGTAAACACATGACCAAATATAATATAAAATTTTACGTAATCATCATAGTACCAATACAAATGAATTTTGAAATAATCTTTTTTTCCCGCGAATTAATTCCAACTTCCCCGAAATTTGGTAATTTTTAAAAAAGTGACAACACCGGTATTATTATGAGCGAATAGCGATGCGACCTGCCGCCCGCCGCCCGCGGAAGGGTGCTTATCGCACATTTATTAAGTAAACCTCTTTTTGCGTGAAAATATGTATTTTTTTTGGGGGATTTTTTTTTTAAGTTTAGCTCGGTTTTGTATCCATTAGTAGAATCAGTTATCGATACCTAACAACACCTTCACGGGTCGGACAGGGTTTTCTTAACATACTGTATAACAGTACAGTACAATTACATTTACTAAGCTCATTGTCCCATTACCAATTTTGTATTATACAACTGTAACTAAATTTAAATACTCAATTATATTTGCTATTCACTAAATTAATTAAAACAGGCCTAAAGTAGTCCGCTTTATACAATCCAACGATAACATTTAAATAATTATGTAATCTACAAACTGGGGCAATACAGACAATACACATTTAAGACCCAGGTGAACTTAAATACAATTCAAGATAATAAACAAATAAATTGACCATTTCGAACAAACCGTTCATAATGTTCCTATTTTTAACTTTAAAGGTAACTTTAAATTATCTTATAAGATAACATGGGATTAATGCAATGCTTTTGGTTTGTCTGCTATGAACCTGAACGTTGTTTTTTTTTTTTGTTTCAGGAATTGATTACGGTGAGCTGTGTGCATAGATACCGTTCGTACTTACGTCAGCGAATTTAAAAATGTAGACAAAGAATGGTGCTGATTTTGGTTCAATAATATATGTGGCGGTATCTACAAAACGCCACAAAGAAAAAAATGTTTTATACTGACGTCACATCGGTTCTAGATCTCGCAAGCAAAGTTTAAATTTTTTGTCGGCTTTTTAATTATATTTTTAAGAAAATCTGCATTTTTTTTTTTCACTTTAGACCGCTTTAAAGTATTGTGCAATAAACGAATGCAAGTGTAAAATGCTGTTCGGTTCAATTTGATTAAAATTGGTATTTTTTTCGACAAGATAATGATCAAAATTTATTTATTGATAATTTATGTCTAATAATTAGTAAGTATTTTAATAAAATACCTTGCTTAGTATTATGAAATTTATTTCATTTTCCCACATTGATGTGGTCTTAATTTTGGCTTATAGTGTAGCCAGTTTAGGTACATTTCTTTTTCATTCCGCCGATTTTAACGGATTTTTGTCAGTGCTTTGTTGTCAACAAGCGAATGCGTTTTTTTTTTTTGGATGTCGGAAGTATGTAACTTTGTGTGTTCTACTCCTGTATGTTCTTTTTGGAAATCCTTGAGGGAGGCTTCGTCTGGTTGTGATGTATGCCGGATACGATGCACCAAATGTTGTTGTGTTGGGAGTTTGGTTGTGGAGGGTCAAAAAACAGGGCCAGATCAATCTCTCTTTGGCGCAGCATCGTTGGTCGTGATGTTGGGTTTAACATTGCATCACCTCGCTCAACTGCCGTCTTCCTTCTTATTCACTAAGTTTCTTAAGTGAATAGGCTCAATAAACTAGTGCGCTAAACCATGAACGATTGCATCACTGCTTACCATCAGCCGGGATTGCAGTCACGCCCTAGTTTATAATTATAAAAAAAAAAATATTCTGCAGTAGACTTCATGTCACCGAGATGATGATGATGACATTTTTTTAATTACAAAAAAAAAATAGCAAACATGTTAACACTCTATAATAACATCGATGGTCGCACAGAATAAACGTATAAGTCAAAAACGACTACTTTTCAGGACACTACTACTTGTCAGGACTGACAACTTTTCAGGAAAAAATAAATACGATAAAACTTGAATAACTGTTGTTTGTTATTATACTTAGCGGCTTCGCCCGCTTGGTATTCGGTTATATCGCGCCTTTTTAGATTTCCCTCGGGAATATAATTATTTTTTTCAATAAAAGGTAGCCTATGTTTTTTCTCAGGGTCTAAAGATTGTCTGTGCCAAATTTCACCAAAATCGGTCTAGAGGTTTAAGCGGGAAAGCGTAACAGACAGACAGACAGACAGAGTTACTTTCGCATTTATAATATTAGTATGGATTAAAGACAAAAAATATACTATTACATTAGATATATAGATATATTTTAGTTTAAACCGTTTACCGACAATATAAGAAAACCATTTTATTAATTATACTGTTATTCGTGTACAATAAACAATCCGATTAAATACCATAGGAGGCAATACAATACTTTAATTATAAATAAAAAATATATTGAAAATTTCATTGACACGTCAAGAGTAAACATTGTATGCTTTATTAACATTAATAAACGTATAAGCTGCTATTATACAAACTCATATAAGTGCACAAATCTCCAAGCTTTTAACACGTTTATTCGTATGGACTCGGGGACCCAAAAAGCGTATACGCTATTGTTAATAGCGTATACTTTTATACTTGTGATATAATTGGCTTGAATCCTAAAAAATAATTTGATGTCCGTCAGATAGATTTATAAAAAATATTGAACACGTATTTTTTATTTTTTCTTTCATTGAAATACTTAGGAAGATAAATTGATCTGAAATGTCGCATGACGTCACGCCGTGGTACAAAATATAGCACGGCGTGACGTAATTAGCCCCTACTCCGTAATACGCTATATCTCAGTAGCTTTTGGTAATTACGACAAAATAAAAAATACGGGTCTTAATTTTTTTTTATTATCTATAAGACGGACTAATAATTTTTTTGATTTTTATACCTTGGATATGTATCCAAGGTATGAAAATCAAAAAAATAATTAGTTAATCATGGAATAGGGATGTCCCTATTTCATGATTTTTTCCTGGAATAAAGAAATCAAATGATGTAATAGGCGTATTTTGAATTAAAAATACGCCTATTACATAAATAGAAGGTGCTGCTGCATAGGTCATTGAAACGAAAAATGTAATAAAAAAAAATGTGTAAGAGCTCTTGCACGTTTATTCTGTGAGGCCATCGACATGGAAGTGTCAACAGGGCCCAGAAAGCGTTTTGTAGTGAATGCCCAGAACATCTCTACTTTTAGGGTATGGAGATCGCAAAGGCTGCTAGTATAAAAGTTTTAGCTTGATAGGCCTTAAAAAAACCTCTGAGTTTGTTCCGGACGTTTCTTCTCGGAGCTAGTACTAGGAAACGCCGCGGTCATCAAACCGAATTAAAACAAAAATTCGATCCAGCCGTCCCTTGCTGTTCTCTCCAGCGACGCCCTAAGCCGAGGTTCGTACCCCACAGGGGATGCCCTTAGTGTGTAGTCGCTTAGTTTTTAGTCGCCCTGGCTGGAGGCTTTAAATTCATTTAAGGCAGCCACAGGCCAGTCCGGTTAAGTAGTCGCGACCTCTCAAGGTCAACTACGAGATGCCATATCAAAAAAAAGACCTTAAAAAAAGTTAATGTCATTGGAACCAAATAATCATGAAGACTTCTGCATGTTATATTTCTCCTCACAATCATTGCCCTGCGCTTTTTAGATACCTAAGTCACAGACTAGTAAACGATTCAGGATTACCTAGTTTAGGAGATAAGGCGACATGATGTTTATAGATAAATATAGTTAGGTTTGGTTGATATCAGTTAGTTTTCATTAACTGCAGCTTATATAGCTTACAACAAAAATCCATTCAACTATAGTATCAATTCACAATCTTCTAACAATATTGTTCATAGCAATAATTACCATAAAATTGACCCAACCCTATCTAAATACCAATTATTTAACAAAGGAAATGTAAACGTATAATAAAATATCAATTTAATTGATCTCATTCGAGATATTTTGTGCTAAAGGTCGTGAATATTTAATTCCCTTATTGTGTACGAATTCAACATTAAACAGCGGCTATTCGGGGCATTTTATGTGGGCGTTCATTTACTGGATCTAAGCATAATACGTATTGACCAGAGGACTGGAAACTTTTCGCGGTTGGTAGTATAACAAGACCCTTCCCTGCCTTGGAAATAAAGAAAATACGATTCTTTTTGAAAGAAAGAAAAGAAAGAAAAACGTTTATTTGCAATAAACATGACGCAAGAGTTTACAAAAACACAAAAAATAAGAAATAGTTGAGGGAAACATGCGTCACATCCACGCAAAACGGCTGTCGCTCAGCATTATGCTGCGACTCTATGTACATATATTTATCGTAATAAAGAAAATACGATTCTTTTTGAAAGAAAGAAAAGAAAGAAAAACGTTTATTTGCAATAAACATGACGCAAGAGTTTACAAAAACACAAAAAATAAGAAATAGTTGAGGGAAACATGCGTCACATCCACGCAAAACGGCTGTCGCTCAGAATTATGCTGCGACTCTATGTACATATATTTATCGTAATAAAGAAAATACGATTCTTTTTGAAAGAAAGAAAAGAAAGAAAAACGTTTATTTGCAATAAACATGACGCAAGAGTTTACAAAAACACAAAAAATAAGAAATAGTTGAGGGAAACATGCGTCACATCCACGCAAAACGGCTGTCGCTCAGAATTATGCTGCGACTCTATGTACATATATTTATCGTAATAAAGAAAATACGATTCTTTTTGAAAGAAAGAAAAGAAAGAAAAACGTTTATTTGCAATAAACATGACGCAAGAGTTTACAAAAACACAAAAAATAAGAAATAGTTGAGGGAAACATGCGTCACATCCACGCAAAACGGCTGTCGCTCAGCATTATGCTGCGACTCTATGTATATATATTTATCTTCTTCAGCCTATGGTTGTCAAGTGGACCTCTGTCCACTGCTGGTTAAAGGCATTTTCCCAAGGTTTTCAACGATGACTGGCCTTGTGTTGCCATCAAGATCGTGACTTTTACCAGGTCATCGATTCACCTTGTTGGGGCCTCCCTACGCTGCGTCTTCCGGTCTGCTACTCCAGAACCTTACTGCCCCATCGGCCATTGGTTCTACGAGCATTGTCCCTACAATGTGAGCCATGTGCCTATTGCTACTTAATTTTAGCGACTGAAGAGCTATGTCCGTAGGTACCTAATGGAGCAAAAATTAACATAATATCCATAAAAAAACAAAAAATAAGAAAGGGTGAAGGAAATCATATCGAGCCGTTGATTCTGGCTATCTTTCGTGAATCTGTTATAGACGTTTCGGGTTATCAGAAGCCCAAATATTTGACAACCATTCCTACCAAGGAGTTTCGTATTACCGATTAACTGGGTTTTGTGGATGTCAGATGGGCAGTTACTTCATATAAAAATACTCAGCGACATCCAGGTAGTCTGAAGCCAAAGTCAACACTTTTTTTTAATATTAATTATAAACTAGGGCTTGACTGCAATCCCGCCTGATGGTAAGCACTGCTGCAATCTTTAATGGTACAGCGCGCTAGTTTATTAAAAGCCTATTCACTTCAGCCTTGAAGACACTTAAATTGTAGTTCTGGCAAATAGTTCCAGTGCCTCGATGTACGTGGTATAAAAAAGAGGCGAAGCGCTTCGTTCGGGTCGACGGGTCGTCTGATGATTGAATGGAAAAGGGGGAATCAAATCATGCAAATCCCTCACAAACTCTCCAAAATGCTTCCTATAGAACACCGACAGGCTAGCTACTCTTCGCCTGTACTCCAAGCTTTGGGACCATTTTAAGCTATATCTGGGTCGCCAATTAACGCCTTGCACGCCTCACCACTGAATCCAAAGTAGCCAGGTGGCATTTGGCAGCACCAGCACAAAATCTGGCTGCAGTACTCCACACACGAACGGACCTGTGCTTTGTATAACATAAGAAGCTGTCCTGGTGTGCTGCTCTCTCATAGTTTTCTATTTTTTTATCTAATACTTTCTTAACTACCCACAAAATGTGATATTTTTATTAATCTCAGAACTAATAAAGCCGAAATCAATATTGATAGAACCTCAACCGCTAAAGGCCTGTTAGCATAAAAGTTTCTTGTATAATAATAAATAATATTAATAATAATTTATTTATTCATAGTAACAATGACACATGGTTATTTGCAGTACATGAAGGGCTAATACATTCTAGAAACAGAAAGAAAAAACAAAGAACATGTAGTACATACAAATACTTGGGCGAGGCACTGATCTCCTAGCTAGATTACCAAGTGATCTGTGTTAAGAAGAAACAGATTCCACTCCCTAGTAGAGTAACAGTAACATTGCATGTTTTTGAGCTTATAATATGGACCCATTGGGACTATCAATTAGCCACGTGGTACGGTTACACAAAAATAAGTGAAAGACAAACAACATGAAGTGAAAAAACAAGGCATTAATATTCTAAAATGTGTAGTTTATAAAATGTGTTGGAGTGTGTTGTATTGTTATGTGATGTGGTGTGCTGTGCTGTAGTGTAGTGTCTTGTATTGCGTAGTGCTGTGCTGAGGTATAATGTGGTGTATTGTATTGTGGTGTGGTGTGGTGTCGTGTATTGTATTGTAATGGGATGTGATGTAATGTGGTGTATTGCGATGAGGTGAGTAAAGATGGTGTGCATGCCAATAAGTATGAGTAAGTACATTAATTAAAAAGTCGAAAGATATGTTTCAGTCTCGTCGTAGGTTTTACCGAGGAGGAATGAACGAAGCACAGTTTTGCTTTTGGTGTAAGGTAATTCATAAATAGGTAAACTTAAACTAATTTTGTTGTATAAATGTGGACCGAGATAGTAAAAAAATCTTTTAGTAAATGTGAACTTAGGAGGTGGAACACAGCAAATGATATCTTTGCGACGCTTGGTGATTTTAGTAAAAGGCGTTTGTGAGTGTTGGCGTAGAATGGTTTGCAGAATGAAATGTTGTCTTACATTGAGGACGTTACAGTTTTGGTATAGTTCTCTGGTTGGATACAGAAAGCGCCTAAATGTTGCGATTTTTAGTATAGCTCTGTGGGCCACTTCCAAAGGTTTGAGAGCAGTTTTGGGTGCGCCACCCCAGCATAACGAAAGGTTTCTTGTATAAGTGCTGGGCACAGGTCTCCTCTCATACATAGAAGGATTAAGCGTAATCACCACGCTTGCTCAATGCGGATTGGCGATTTCAGACTTATAAAACTCATATCGCCAACCGCTTCCTCAAGATGTTTTCCTTCACCTTCAGTCATTGGAGTCCAAGATATACTTAGGAAGGAAGGAAATGAGCAGTAAATAAGGGTTTTTGAAAATTCATCCCTTAGTGGAGTTGAGAAGGGAAAAACTTGTATGAGAGTAACTAACTCTCATACGCAAAATTTTATTTTTTCTTGTCGATAGTTAAGTAAAATTCTTAATTCTCAAAATAAGGGATGTATCCAAGGTATGAAAATAAAAAAAAATAGTACATCTTATAGATAACTAGCTTTCCGCCCGCGGCTTCGCCCGCGTGGAGTTCGGATTTATCGCGTTTCCAATGGAACTCTTCAAAACCTATGTTATTTCTCAAGGTTAACTCTATCTTTGTACCAAATCTCAATAAAATCAGTTCAGTGGTTTAGACGTGAAAGCGTAACAGACAGACAGACAGAGTTACTTTCGCATTTATAGTATTAATATGGATAGCGGCCCGTCCCGGCTTCGCACGGGCATTAAACATTACATTTAGATTTGTTAATTTTAACACATTCATAATAATAATAATAATATGACACATATTCATCCCTTTTTGCGTCGAGCTCCTAAAAAAGAGTAAATAAAAAAAAATAAGAATAATTAAATTCAGATTTTATTTAATAATATGACACATATTCATCCCTTTTTGCGTCGAGCTCCTAAAAAAGAGTAAATAAAAAAAAATAAGAATAATTAAATTCAGATATTATTTAATGATTTTTTTGTATTTATGTGTTTTTTTTTTGTATATTTTTGGTTTTTTTTCTTTTTTTTTTTAATTTTTTGTTTTTTTTTTCAATTATTGAGGTCATAACCCTAAAAGAAAATACATTTATTTTGTTAGAGCTTCTCTGTAAACAATATTTGATGTTGTTTTATTTTGTGGCAGCAAAATAAATTGATTTTCAGGGGCTCCGACTCGCGATAGACCAACATACAGTTGACCATGAGTAAAACATTTCTTTCGCAGATCGATCCCTACTAATTCGAAGGTTTGGCCTTGGGACTTGTTAATTGTTAATGCGAAAGATGTTTTTACCGGAAATTGAAGCCGTTTAAATAGGATTGGCAGATCAATTGGGATCATCGGTATCCTCGGTATATGAGCTAGTTGACCACCTGCTGGGCCAGTGATAATAGTTGCTACTATTAAATTGTCCTTTAACTCCTTAATAAGCAGCCTCGTCCCATTACACATGCTCGGAGGGTTTAAATTTCTTAAAAGCATGATTGGGATTCCGATTTTTAACGTCAATTCATGGGGTGGCAGTCCAGAAGGGTTCAACGAATTTAAAAATTCCTGTGGATAATGGACTGCACCTTCAATATTCGTTACAGTGTCGATCGATTTGTATGTTTTTGTTTGGCCGGGGACTTTTTGAACAATCAGATTGTTTATTTCATTGACAGTATCATTCTTAGGTGATACTATAGCCCGAGAACACAGCCAATGGAAGTCTCTTTCGTGCAAATTCTCGATATCAGGGTATACAGAATCTATTAAATTTTCCAAATTATGGAGTATTTGGCCTAGAGACTCATCCAGAAGAATTAATTATTTTTTAATTTTTTTTTTTAACTCGTGATATCTTTTGAATGGATTGTCAGAATCGAATAATTCAAAAAGTAATATAAAGATATTGAAGCAGTCTTAAATAATACATCATTAATTTTGATAACGGTTAATACCAAGGTACAAATAAAGAGCTTTTTGTAGCGGTGGTATTTTAATTTCTTTTTTTCAATAAAAAAACGCTTATTGTGACATGACTGTAATAGTTAGAGATATGCTGCCACTGATTTTTTGTAGATAATGGTGTGTTCTAAAAAAATGTAGTATATCATTTTGTTCTATCATCAATAGTTTTCGCAGCGCACGCGATGTAAGGTAGTTTTTTGATATTTTTTTCACACCTTGGATTACGTTATCGTAATTTTAGTAAGGATGCCTATTTTTTTTGAAAATGAAATATAGCCTATGTCACTCAGGAATGATGTAGCTTTCCAACAGTGAAAGAATTTTTCAAATCTGCCATGTAGTTTCGGAGCCTATTCAATTCATACAAACAAACAAACAAACAAAAAATCAAACCTTTCCTCTTTATAATATTTGTATAGATAATAAAAAGACACGTATTTTTTATTTTGTCTAAATTACCAAAAACTACTGAGATATAGCGTATTAAAGTTACGGAGTGGGGGCTAATTACGTCACGCCGTGCTATATTTTGTACCACGGCGTGACGTCATGCGACATTTCAAATCAATACCTATATCTTCCTAAGTATTTGTATGAAATAAATAATAAAAAAATACGTGTTCAATATTTTTTATAAATCTATCTGATGGACATTAAATTATTTTTTACGATACAACCCAATTGTTCCCCGTCATATATCAAAAAAATCGGCCAAGGGTAAGTAAAAAATATATGTTAAAACTAACAATGTTAGAATGATGCGAAGAGATTTGTACGTTTTTACCTTCTGTTATAATAAAACATTAGCGGCTGCCTGCGCATTTGTTCGCGTTTTTTTTATATGCTCCGCTCCTATTGGTCGCAGAGGGATATTATATAATACACACATCAAAAGTGTCTAGGGATCAAGCATTTTTATGCGGATTTCTTGAGATTGAGATGTGGCTTTGTAATAAATTTATGATTTTATAAATTTATATGGATCCTTTTTGGTGCATTTCATAATTTGAATCAGGAACTGTGAATTAAATTCGAGTAAAAGATGAAAATCAGCTGTCAATATTTTCCCTATAAAAACATACAACGCATTGAAGACATTATTAGTGCTACTGTTTCCCTAGTACTGATTAAAACCAACGTTATTATGGAGCGGCGACGTCATTTAAGCAGGGAAGAAATGCTCAGAGCCGTGGGAATGATAGAAGCTGGTTCCCGGCAACGTACTGTGGCTTTAGCTCTGAATACAAGTCAGAGTGTTATCAGTCGACTTTGGACACGTTACCGAAGCACTGGTACCGTGGCTGAGCACCATGGAGGACGGTATCGCTGCACCACACGGAGACAAGACCGATACATTCAAATCTTAACTCGAAGAGCTCCAACAATAACCCCCATGATGTTAGCCGTGAGGCTTCATCACTCTTCAGGGAACTTAATTAGCGACCAAACAGTCAGAAACCGCTTGCATGAAGTGAACCTTCATTCCCGAAGACCGCTACGGGTACCACCTATAGCAATGCACAATCGTAGGATTCGATATCAATGGGCTCTTGAACACAGAAATTGGGCAGAAGAACAATGGCGTTTCGTGTGCTTTTCTGATTAGTCTCGTTTTGGTATGAGACCGGATACAAGACGTATACGACACTGGAGAACCCCTGGACGCCAACAGCGATTAAAATCCTGCCAGGAAGTCCATCCTTATAGTGGTGGAACCATCATGGTGTGGGCGGGTATTTGGATCGGCGGAAGAACTGAGTTGATTTGGATCAGAGGCAACCTCAACGCTCAAATTTATGCTGAGACGATTGTATCAGACGTCATCGTTCCTCTACAAGTGCAAATCGGTCCCTTATTTCAGTTAATGCATGATAATGCACGACCGCACACCGCAAGAGTTGTAAGACAGACTCTCGCCGCAGCTAACATCAATGTCCTGCCCTGGCCTGCTCAGTCGCCACACTTGAACCCGATTGAGCATGCATGGGATATACTACAGAGAAGAGCTCTGCCAAATATGGAGGGTATCCAGTCGCAAGAAGACCTTTTTTTGTTGTTGCAACGAACATGGGCGGCCATTCCACAGCGTGATTTGGATGAACTCATTTTGAGTATGCCAAACCGATGTTCTTGTGTTGTTAGTGTTCGCGGTAGAAACACGGATTATTAATTGTTTAAGTTACCCAATAAAATTTTAGAGAAAACTGTTATTTCAGTCTTTTTTTCGAACTTTTGTGTTAGTGGTTCAAATGTCAAATATCCCTTTATTAGGAAAATGGCAAATTTCTTTATTAATGCAAAGGTGACTTGGTTTATCGTTACTGTGACAAACGAAAACACTCTATTTGATGAATCCTTAAAGAAAATTTTAATTAATATCAATCAGGAGAAAAGTTATTGCAAAAATATATGTTGATCCCTAGACACTTTTGATGTGTGTATATAGCCTAAGGACTACCTGAATGAATGGGCTATCCAACGCAAAAAAATATTTTTTCATATCGGTCCAGCAACTCCTGATTTTGCGCGTTCAAACAAACAAACAAACCCTTCGGCTTTATATATTAGTATAGATAAAAACAATTCAGAAGTTAAAATAAGCCGTGGCAGCTAAACGATAAACAGAATTGGCCAGATCAGCCTTAAACTTATTATATTGCATATCTGCTTAGCACCCGACGTTTCCTTCAATAGTTTTATTTTTATTTTTTGTGCCTATATAGTTTTTTTATTTGGTGGTAGGCCATAACATCGGCTGCCGGCAGAAGTTACCACCCACCAGACAAAGTCTTGCCGTCAAGCGGTTTGTCGTGTTCCGGCATGATGTCTGGTGAAGTCGTACGGAGGACGGGTCTGAGCGGTTGTGTTGCGATATGTGCCGGATACGATGCGCCAAATGCTGTTGTGTTGGGAGTTTGGTCGTGGAGGGTCTTCAGATCAATCTCCCTTTGGCGCAGCATCGTTGGTCGTGTTGTTGGGTTTAACATTGCATCACCTCGCTCAACTGCCGTCTTCCTTCCTATTCGCTCAGTTTTTCTGAGTGAATAGACTCTTAATAAACTAGCGCGCTTTACCTTCAACGATCGCATCACTACTTACCATCAGGCGGGATTGCGGTCAAGCGCTAGTTTATAATTATTAAAAAAAAAATGTTCTCATATAGCCACAAAAAATGAACAAGGGGTTGATGGTCTCCCATCAGCCCCTTGTTTATTTAGTTGTTTGCCCTACTCCTGTAAATTTAAATGAGGCAGTAAAAGTTTCAAGTTACAATTTAGTGCAGTGACCACTTTTTAACCGCAGAAGTGTAAATTGGTTTTTTTTTCAGGGTACCGAGTTCAAAAGGTAGCATTAAGATTTTAATTGGTTCCCATAAGGTAAGGTCCACTAAAGTGTAGATTTATAAGCATTACACCATAGAATGGATATAAAATAATCAATGAATAAAAAAAAAAAAACTTGTTATGACTAAGTTTAATTTTATCAATTGTCATTATTTTTAGTTGTTAGTTACTCCAACGACACACCTATTCGTGTGGGAGTTTTTCGACTAAAAGACTTGTATCCATGGTCATAAAATCAATAATTTAAAAAAACAACCTATTCATATTTGTTCGATTTTCAAACACTTTCTTTCACCGCAGAACCAAGAGCTCTGCCGCCAGAGGACGTGGCTGTAACTTTTTTTTAATTTAATTCGGGGCATTTTGTTATTTCTATTTTATTAAGAAAACAATAGAAAATAAATATTAGTTAAGTTCTGTCAAATTAGTCAGCGCCTGACGTAAATCGACATATATTTTTAGTCGCCATGTTTTTAATCAGGTCTAGTTTGTCCATGGAGCATCTTAATTCGACAAAACTAAAAGAAAACTAAGAGAATAAAAATATAAATATATACGAAGAAATCACACAGATTAAGATAGCCCTAAAGTAAGTTCGAGACTTGTGTTAAGGGGTATGAACTCAACGATACTATATTTATAATAAATACATACATATACAATATGTAAAAAAAACCCTGTCCGATCCGTGAAGGTATTGTTAGGTATCAATAACTGATTCTACTAATGGATACAAAACCGGGCCAAACTAAAAAAAAGATCCCCCTAAAAAATTAATATAATTTCGAAAAAAGAGGTAATTATTAAATGTGCGGTAAACAACCATTCCGCGGGCGGCGGGCGGCAGGGCACGCGACACGTGGTCGCATCGCTATTCGCTCATAATAATACCGGTGTTGTCCTTCTTTAAAAAATACCAAATTTCGGGGAAGTTGGAATTAATTCATGGGAAAAAAAGATTATTTCAAAATTCATTAGTATTGTCTCTATGATGATTACGTAAAATTTTATATTATATTTGGTCATGTATTTACCTAACCTTTCTTATATTTTTGGTTCGGACATGGTTTTCTTTACATATTGTATAGATAAACATCCAAGAACCAGGCCAATCAGGAAAAGATCGTTTCCCATCATGACTTGGCCGGGGATCAAACCCGGGGCCTCCACGTCAGGCCACACATCTTCTGTCTTTTTCTTATTAAAATAAAAAAAACTTGGTTTAGTTTGTGAACGAAAGAAATATGTCAAACCAATATGAATCAGTCCATAATATTCCCCCATTTTTTTTGCTTGTTATTTGCTGTTTTATTGGTGTCGTGATTGCCAGCGTAACTGCTGAGCAAAAATACCTTGTGTTCGATCCTTAAGTCCAGTAACTAAAGAAACGTTTTGTTTTCGAGATTTTTTTTTGTCTTGTGGTACGGAACCATATCGCATCGACTCGCTTTTGTCCGTTTTTTTGTTACAAAACATGGCTGCCACACACGATCCTATATTGTAATTTACACTTCTTTTTTTTAGATACATATATTTAATCGGTTAAAGGTGTAAAGTTATTAAGGAAAACACAATATCCTTTGTTATCATCCAATCTTTAAGGTGCAAACTGTTTATAAGGTGTCAATATCGGAACCGTTTAATCGATTTAAATCGATACAATTTATCATCGATTAATCTGATTGATATCACGTTTCGTTAGTATCGAATAACGAATATCGATTAAAAATAATAGACTTTGGGATTGTTTTGATATTTATCAATAGAAAATTAAACAGTGAGAATATTTTATTAAGTGTTTAGATTAAATGTCTTTGTTTTGATTTAGTCATTCGAAGATAAGATATTATATTAAATATAATAATTAATTACATTTCAACACGGATGTTATAAGCACGTGTTTCATTTCGCAGTAAGTAACAGTCTGGACTTTGGAAGTTCACGGTTTTTTTTTTGTTGCGGATGAGAAATCATCAAATAGAGGCCAGCTCTGGGCGGAACGGAAGGGCGAATCAGACTTTTGCTGACTAAATCTCACTCGTGTTAGTCGTGATTCTTCCCTTGACTGTACGTCAGGGCCTCAGTATCTCTTTAGAATAACACCCTTGCCTCAGAAAGCACGTTATGCCGTTGGAACTGAGCCTGAGTGCCTGTTGTGAGTTTTTTTTTACTTTAACGCGATCGACTCAGAAATGAGGAGATTCGCAGAAGAACCAAAGTCACCGACTTAGCTTTCAAAGTCGCTAAAATAAAGCAGTAGGCCTAGTATGAGTTTTCATTACGAAACTCGATCGTCGATATCGAGCGCGTTTGACTCAGCGATTGGCCCGCGCTCGATATGGACGATCGTGTTTCGTATTGAAAACTCATACTAGGCCTACAGCAGTGGGCGGGGCACATTGCTCGTAGAACCGATGGCCGATGGTGCAGTAAGGTACTGGAGTGGCGGCCATGTACCTGAAAACGCAGCGTAGGGAGGCCCCCAACAAGGTGGACCAATACCTTGTGAAGAACGCGGAAAGTCGATGAATGCGAGCAGCACAAGAGCGTGTGGCGATCTCTCGCGTCCGCCCCTGGTCCAGGCCATTGTCCGAAGCGAAAATGCATGGCAGGCCGTTATCGCTTTCTGCGTAGCAGTGATGCTGGCAAAGGAAGAGTCAGCGCGGGTGAAAGAGTATAGTAAAGGAACACGGGTGATTTCCTATGAAAAATTAAAAAAAGTATTAAGCAGTGATGCAATCGTTGATGGTAAAGCGCGCTAGTTTATTTAGAACCTATTCACTCTAACCTTGAAGACACTTTACTTAACTTTATCAACACGTATCTACAACACCAATTAGAATTAGCTGAACGGAACCAACTAAAACTTTTCTAACTAAGACTTGACCACTCGTTACCTACCCTCGAGGATAAGAAGAACTAAACACTTGGACCCAATATATAGACCG
Source organism: Sesamia inferens (assembly GCA_037179545.1). Lineage (NCBI taxonomy): Eukaryota > Metazoa > Arthropoda > Insecta > Lepidoptera > Noctuidae > Sesamia > Sesamia inferens. The sequence goes on from CM073949.1 coordinate 10,797,659, forward strand.
TGTATGTGTACTTTCGTACACCATAATTAGCCGTCTCTGTCTTCATCCTCTTTGTCCTTGTTAGCAAGAAAGAAATGTTTATTTGCGGAAAACATAACGCAAAAAAAAAGTACAAAAATGGTTAAAGGAACATGCGTCACATCCACGCAAAGCGGCTGTCGCTCAGCATTATGCTGCGACCCTATGCAAAACAGAACCCAGTGCTGGTTTTCAGTAACAGCCCGCGCCGATGTAATGACGTCACCCAGTGCAGCAAACAATTATACAGTATGTTAAGAAAACCCTGTCCGACCCGTGAAGGTGTTGTTAGGTATCGATAACTGATTCAACTAATGGATACAAAACCGGGCTAAATTAAAAAAAAAAACCCTAAAAAAATAAATATTATTTCGCAAAAAGTGGTAACTTAATAAATGTGCGTTCACCCTTCTGCGGGCGAGGGGCGGCAGGGCACGCGGCACGCGGTCGCATCGCTATTCGCTCATAATAATACCGGTGTTGTCACTTTTTTAAAAATTACCAAATTTCGGGGAAGTTGGAATTAATTCGCGGGAAAAAGAGATTATTTCAAAATTCGTTTGTACTATGATGATTACGTAAAATTTTATATTATATTTGGTCATGTGTTTACCTAACCTTTATTATCCTTATGGGTCGGACAGGGTTATCTTAACATACTGTATAAGTGACATCGAACCGGTACAATTAAAAAAAAACTGGTTCACTTTTTGTTACTTGAATAAAGAACATTTTATCCATTTCTGTTTTAAATTATCATAGGTAGATAGATGTATTTCTCTGCATCCTGGTGAGGTTCACAGGAGGAGAATTGTAGTGCACTGAAAATTTTGATAAGTGATGTACTATAAAACCACGTGTGAGTATTTTTCATAGTATTGTAATTGGCTTGTATCCTAAAAAATAATTTAATGTCCGTCAGATAGCTTTATAAAAAACTAGCTTTCCGCCCGCGGCTTCACTCGCGTGGAGATCGGTTATATCGCGCTTTTAGATTTCCCTCGTGAATATAATTTTTTTCCGGGATAAAAAAGTACCCTATTATTTAATCCGGACTTCTAACTTTACGTCTGCAAAATTTCAAAACAATCGGCTTAGTAGTTACGACGTGAAAGCGGAACAAACAAACAAACAAACTCACTTTCCGATTTATAATATTAGGATATTTGGTGTACATACAGTATGTTACGAAAACCCTGTCCGACCCATAAGGATAATAGAGGTTAGGTTAACACATGACCAAATATAATATAAAATTTTACGTATTCATCATAGTACCAATACAAATGAATTTTGAAATAATCTTTTTTTCCAACGAATTAATTCCAATTTCCCCGAAATTTGGTAATTTTTAAAAAGTGACAACACCGGTATTATTATGAGCGAATAGCGATGCGACCACGTGTCGCGTGTCCTGCCGCCCGCCCCCCGCGGTCGGCAGGCGAAGGGTGGTCAACGCACATTTAATAAGTTACCTCCTTTTGCGAAATAATATTTATTTTTTTTAGGGGGATTTTTTTTTTAAGTAAAGCCCGGTTTTGTATGCATTAGTAGAATCAGTTATCGATACCTAACAACACCTTCACGGGTCGGACAGGGTTTTCGTAACATACTGTATACAAATATTCCAGTATACTCCCTTGGGAACTTGATGTTTTTTTAGGACCAAAAGTAGCCTATGTTACTCTCCTTCTTTTCAACTAACTGTATGCCAAAAATCAGGTCGATTGATTGCTTAGCTACGGCGTGAAGGAAGGACAAACAAACAAACAAACACACTTTCACATTTATAATATTAGTATGGATATTGAACACGTATTTTTTATTTTTTCTTTTATTCAAATACTTAGGAAGATATATTGATTTGAAATGTCGCATGACGTCACGCCATGGTGCAAAATATAGAACGGCGTGACGTAATTAGCCCCCACTCTGTAACTTTAATACGCTATATCTCAGTAATTTTTGGTAATTACGATAAAATAAAAAATACGTGTCTGATTTTTTTTTATTATCTATAAGACGGACTAATTATTTTTTTGATTTTCATACCTTGGATACATCCCTAATTTCGTAGGTATTTTAATTTTAATGGTTTGGGTCAGGGCTGCGGTTTGGTTAAAAAGAAACCGTGGCCCTGGCTACAGGCAAGTGAAGGAACACAGATGGATTTTAGTCAGTAAAAGTCTAACACTGCCTTCCACTCCATTCAGAGCGGGAGAGGTCATTTGATGATTTCCCAACCAAAACAAAAAAAAAAAAGCCGGCCAAGTGCGTGTCGGACTCACGCACAGAGGGTTCTGTACCATTGATTTATGAAATTAAAGGATTTAAGTTATTTGTATGAAATATTACGCGGTAATAAGCGGTTTACGGTTTACGTGGTATTAAAAAAAACTACTTACTAGATCTCGTTCAAAACAATTTTCGTTGGTAGATTTTATAGTAATGTACATCATATGGTTTTTTTTTTTTAGATTTTTCATTTTCTTATTTTAGAAGTTAGAGGCGGGGGACCAACTTTTTTCCACTTTGGAAGCGTCTGTCACGCAAACTATTCGGTTTAGAGAAAAATATTTTAGAAACCTCAATATCATTTTTGAGGACCTATCTATAGATATTCCACACGTATGTGTTTGACGAAAAATTTTTTTTTGAGTTTCAGGTCTAAGTATGGGGAGCCCCCAATATTTATTATACTTTTTTTTATTTTTGCATCAAAATCTTAATGCGGTTCATAGAATACATTTACCTACCAAGTTTCAACAGTATAGCTCTTATAGTTTCAGAAAAAAATGGCTGTGATATGTGGCGCTAGTTTATATTTAAAAAAAAAATGTGTCGCACAATTAGAGTGCTGCTGTATCAGGAAAACGGTGTGAAAGAATTGTTTAATGCCAATGCCTAGTACCTACTCAATCTTATAAAAAAAAAAAAATAACCAAGCTTGCCTACCCACTTAAAATAATTGAAACATTGTAGACGAAAGCCCGGTAGTTACAAACTCCAAAACTGCTTCCATAACAGTCACAATCAATCAGGACAAGTCCATTCAAAATCAGCTTTTATATTAAACAATAAAGGTTCCCTAATAAACAGGCTCGTTATTACCTAACAGAATATTTGTTTTCGTTAAGATTAGCCAGTTAACGAACTTTTTAGTCGAACTTGGCTCGTTTTAGCCTTTCAAATGAAAATATATCTATTCGTTTAAGAGTTGCGCTCGATTTAAAGTGATTACACTGTTTATAGGTTATTTAAAAGTTTGTTATTGCTATGGGTGCTTTGTTTCCCGTTTAGTTTCAGCTAAAAGAAATGATAAGTACCCATGTTTTTTAACATTATAAACTAGTGCTTGACCGCGATCCCGTCAAATGGTAAGCGCGCTAGTTTATTAAGAGCTTATGCACTCTAGCCTTGAAGACAATTAAATTGTAGTCAGCCGGGTAGACCGCCGCAGATAAATTAATCCAGCTCTTCGATGTACGCTGTATAAAAGATGAGGTGAAATGATTCTTCCGGATTGTCTTCTTCATCATCTCAGCGTTAATCCTAGTCGTATCCGAAGCTTTTCAGCTTTGGAGTCAAGGATTCGTTTTACCTGTCTATCTGCTGATTTTGGCTAAACTTCAATATTTTCCGTGAAGCGACTGCCGTCTGAGTTCCACAACCCGAAGGCGATATCGAAGCATTGCAGTTAGACCAATTGTAGGACTTTTGAGGGCTCCAACAACCCGAAACGACTGCCATTAGATGTTCGTATGGCAACCGGGACCAACGGCTTAACGTGCTTTCCGTGGCACGACCAGACCAGTGCAAATATTTATATTCATGCATACAAATATTTGCGCCGCGCGGGGATCGAACCCGCGCCTCCTTGCGCAGCGGCCGCGTTCGCTACCGCAACGCCAAGAAGGTTGTCATGTTGAGTTTGTTTCAGATTGTATATAATATATATTGTCTACCATGAGTTGTTATCGAGAACTTACTCGCTAGCGCTAAACTCGATCATATTAAGGTGGAATGAATAGATTTCGAAATTGCTGCCACTATTGGTTTTATGGAGTCAAACTGAGACGATAAGGTAATCTCGATTGATAGTGTCGTTTTCAAAAAGGCTGGGGCTTGAGCTGCGTCCGTTTTCTATACACTGATTGTTCTTTGATTTTTCCTTTTGTAGTTTTAATTTGTAATTGTTTATATTTTTTACTCAAAGCCAGTATTACACACTATGTAGTCAAGCATATTGTACGTTACGGAATTGCATCGCTGACAGGGGTGTTCGGTACTGGTACAGCTACACAGGAGCTAAACTTAATATTCGGGAACACTGTTGGAGCTGCTGAACCTTGGACAAAACTATCTTTGCATTGTGTAGATTCAATTTCTTAGTATTGTATGTATAATTGCATGGCACACGTGTGAGCACAATGTACTTGCTGTAATGCATCTATTTGTTGGGTTAGTCTTTCTTATTTACTTCATTATGCTTTGGCTGTTGAGAGTATGTCATGCTCACTCAAATGTCTCGCTGGTGATGGCGTGTGTGTTGGGTCATTAGGTTCCCTTCAATATGGTTGGTTGAGCTGACTGATGCTGATCCATACGTCATGTTCGTGAACCGACGCCGTCAGAGGGGACTGGTCATCTGTTAGCCGCCACGGCGTATTTTAATTTCTGAATTGTTGTTTTCTTTTGTGTTTTCCATAATGGACGCTCTCAGCGTACAATATATTTCTGCATCGTTCTCCCACGGTTGATTTCAACATGAATGATGTAATCAAATATTTGTATGAATAGCTTGATAATTTAAAAGTGTCCATGGAGTTTCTTGCCCGTTCTTCTCCATAGGTACCTACTCTTTGAAATGGGCGACTAGCTTCACCTTACTGACTGACCGACCTTCTGACAATTCAAAAGTGCCTGTAACTGATTTATTTGAAATAAATGCTTAGATTTTTTATTTTTTGATTAAGGTCTGGTCAATTTCGTTTTGGCAATAAATAAATGTCAAAATTATATCAATATGTAGGGAAATCACGCGAAATATTGACAGATTGAACCTGAAATAAGATTGTGACCGTGTACTCTATGAACCCCAGATATACAGACACTTCATGTAAAATACTGGAGTCAGCTGAATACAGTTAGACTGGAAGCTGACCCCATCATAGTTAGAAAAGGCAGATGATGAACCGACTATAAATTTCTACGCTAGGGGTTCTACCATACGCCGTGTCCTCGTGGCGGCGATCGGCGGCGATCTCTCGCATGGTCTGGAGCACAGAGTGCATGGCACGCCGTCACTTCCTTCTGCGAAGCAGTGATGCAGGCAAAGGAGGAGGCGGAACGTGTGAGGGAGCAGATATCCCAGCGCCCTCACGCCACTAGCCACCGGAGGAGACGCCCTGGTCGGGAGACAACATCGAACTCCCGGCCACCGTAAATAATTAAAAATGTATACGGACAAGTCACACAGATTGAGCTAGCACCAAAGTAAGTTCGAGGCTTGTGTTATGGGATACTAACTCAACGATACTATATTTTATAATAGATACATATATAGATAAACATCCAAGACCCAGGCGAATCAGGTAAAGATCGTTTTCCATCATGACCTGGCTGGGGATCGAACCCGGGGCTTCCATGTGGCAGGCAGGCGTGTTGACCGCTGCGCCACGGAGGACGACCGTAGGTGCGGGTCTGCGGGCGTTAAGCAGTGGACAGTTCGCCGCCCGATAAGGACCAGACTCGAGTAGACGGCGCGTTGTGTTTCACGAGCGCCTCAAAAAGATGCCAGCACATCGTGACGGGGTCCACGAAGACCGATGCCTGGTGGTCAGGGTTGCAGATTGGTAAAAAAAGAAACCGTGGCCCTGGCGCAAAGGCAAGTGAAGAAACGCTGGGTTTTGGTCAGTAAAAGTCTGACACCTTTCGCTCCGCCCAGAACGGGGGAGGTCATTTGATGATTTCCCATCACAAACAGAAAAAAGAGGCATCATGCACTGATTGAGTGATTTATGTTTGTGCGTTGATGCTTCTACACCTTGCCCCTACACCATACACCTTCCTATTCGCTCAGTTTTTCTGAGTGAATAGGCTCTTAATTAACTAGCGCGCTTTACCATCAACGATCGCATCACTGCTTACCATCAGGCGAGATTGCGGTCAAGCGCTAGTTTATAACTATTAAAAAAAAAAAAAAAAGGGAGGAGGCGGAGCGTATGCGGGAGCGGCTCTCAATCTCTGTGCTCCCAAGCACGTAGTTGCCGCAGGAGAAGCTCTTGATTTCGGGAGGTAGTCGATTCCGTACCATCGTAGGCACGGGCTTGCGGGTGGTGAGTAATGGGTAGCTCGCCGCCCGGTCTTTACCAGGCTGCCTGCGAGCCTGGTAAAGATCGGGGATCATTACCAGGCCCGGTTCGATAGCGCGTTGTGTACTACACACGCCTCATACAGATTCCAGTACGTGACAGGGTCTGCTAAGTCAGAAGTAGAAGCCTACCATAAGTGCGAGTTGTTCGAAAGCCACTGGCACAAGTTACTGAACAAACACAGGTGGTATTTAGTCATTAAAAGTGTCTTACGCCCTTTAGCTTCGCCTAAAGAGGGAGAAGTCTTTTAATGATTTCCCAAACAAAAAATAAGGCTATTTTAAAAATCAGCTATATTGGCGTTTTGCTGAAATTTCTCACCTGAATACCCGTCAAACACTCATATATCACAGCTGTTCCGAAAAGAGAAACTGCAAGCTACAGACCTACTTAAAATTTTCGTTTCAAGAAATAACTCCAAGTCGCCATGACACTTCAAAACCAAAGCTGAAACCCCGCACTGAAAGCTGAAATATTCTTTTACTGAACACTCTAGTTCCATTTCCTAGACTTGACGATGGCTAAATCTACGTTTAAACCTTTTCAGCCAACTTGACCTACTTGGTGGGGATTGGCTTAAGTTAGAAGAAAGAGATGATAGTTAATTTTTTTCCAGGTTTGTATTTTTTTATTAATGTATAAACCAGCGCTTGACCGCAATCCTGCCTGATGGTAAGCAGTGACGCAATCGTTGATGGTAAAGCGCACTAGTTTATTAAGAGCCTATTCACTCTAGCCTTGAAGACACTCAAATTGTAGTCCGACGGAAACACCGCCGCCGGCAGATTGTTCCAGTCCCTCGATGTACGCGGTATAAAGGAGGAGGCGAAACGCTTCGTCCGGATCGTAGAGGTGTTAACAACATAAGGGTGGAAACTCGCCGTACGACGGGTCGTCCGATGGTGGAACGGGGATGGGGGAATTAAATCGTGCAATTCCCTCGCACACTCCCCAGAATGTATCCTATAGAACACCGAAAGGCTGGCTACTCTACGCCTGTGCTCTAGGCTTTGGAGACCAACTCGAGTTAAATCAGGGTCACCAATCAGCCTCTTCGCGCGCCTCTCCACTGAATCCAAAGTGGCCAGGTGACACTTAGCAGCACCAGCCCAAATGTGGCTGCAGTACTCAACACACGAACGGACCTGTGCTTTGTACAACATTAGAAGCTGCCCTGGTGTGAAGTACCGCCGGACCTTTGCGATTACACCAAGTTTTCTGGCAGCCACCTTGGCCTTGGACTCAATGAACCGCCCAAAGTTTAGGTTCGAGGAAATCTCAATACCCAAAAGCTGAAGGCGGTCGGTACACTCCAAGGATACATTCCGAAAAGTAGGAGCCAAGGTGAACGGGCTCCTTTTGGCGGTGAAAAGACACGCCTGCGTTTTGGCGGCATTGAATGCTACAAGATTGGCATTGCCCCATTCGGAGACTGCCTGAAGTGCAACACTCGTTCGCTCTACCATGGCCTCTCTTTCGGACCGGATTGATTCCCTACTAGCCCGAGCATCCGGCAGGTATCTCTCCACAACTGTGCTGTCATCTGCATACCCATAGATACCGGGCATCAGCAGATCGTTAATATGTAGCAGAAACAGAGTTGCAGAGAGAACAGACCCCTGAGGAACACCGGCATTAGTCGACATGGGCTCAGATGAGCAACCGTCGACAACAACTCGGAGGGACCGTTCAGTCAGGAAGTCTTTTACCCAGCCAGTCAGGCTAGGGGAAATGCCGTACGCTGGAAGCTTACTCAAAAGGCCAGCGTGCCATACCCGGTCGAAGGCCTTCGAGACATCAAGGGAGACAGCAATTGCTTCCCCATTCCTCTCGAGTGCCTCGCCCCACAAGTGAGTGGCATACACTAGTAGGTCCCCAGTTGACCGATTGCGGCGAAACCCGTACTGTCGGTCACTGAGGAGATCGTTACCTTCCAGGTATGCCAAGAGGCGCGAGTTCAATACACGCTCCATAATTTTGCAAAGTATGGAGGTGATCGAAATCGGCCGATAGTTGTTAGGATCGGCACGACTACCCTTTTTGGGCACGGGCTGCACGTTGGCAAGCTTCCAGGACTTGGGCACTATACCAGTCCCAAATGAGAGGCGATACAAGCGTGTCAATACAGGAGACAACTCGGGCGCACATGCTTTTAGAACAATCGCTGGTATACCACTAGCCTTATTCACGTCCAGACGACACAGTGCTCTCAGAACCTCCTTGTTCCGAATGCGAACCTCAGGCATTGAAGTACCGCAGTGGGGTAAAATAGGTGGAGTAGCACTGCCAGTATCAAGACGCGAATTATGGGCAAAGAGAGATGCAAAGAGACCTGCTTTCTCTCTCGCCGTATGAGCCAGTGTTCCATCAGGCCTAACCAGCGGAGGCAGTGAGGGCCGACAGAAGTTCGCCTCGACCGATTTGGCAAGGGACCAAAAAGATCTGCTACCGGAAGGCTGCGCAGATAACTTGTTGCCAATATGAGTAATACGGTCAAAGCGAGCCTTCTTTAGCGCCTTTTTGTAGGACTTGGCAGCACGGTTAAAGGCTCTCTTCTTTGAGCTTAGATCCGGAGCTCCGCGGTCACGAGCGTCAACCCAGGTGAGAAATGCTGTGTGCTTACGCTGTTCAGCTTGGGCACAATCGGCATTGAACCATGGGCGAGCCGAGCCACCGACGGGCACGTCATTATAGGGAATAAAATATTCCATAGCTTGACGCACCACATCGGTTATAGCATCCGCACAGCTCGACGGATTGCTAGAAGAGAAGCAGACCTGCTGCCAAGGATAAGACGCAAAGAAATGGCGCATCTCATCCCAGTCTGCTGACCTGTATCGCCACATTCGCCGTTCACCACGAGAGTCGTGATCTGGTGGGGAGAAGGTCGACACAGACTTCACCAGACAGTGGTCTGAAGTTCCCAACGGTGAGGAAACTGTTACAACACACCTGTCCGGATCAGTGGTCAGCAGAAGGTCCAGACAATTGGCAGTATGTCCGACTACATCAGGCACCCTAGTCGCTTGCTTTACCAGCTGGGAAAGGCCCATTGAAAGCGCGAAGTGTCGCGCTTCTCTCCCAGCGTGGTCGGTCTTCTGGTACGGGAAAAGCCAGTCCTGATGGCAGGCATTGAAATCCCCCAGAGCGACGAAGTGTGCGTCAGGGTGCCGCTGCAGTGCATTGTCAGCAGCCTCACTGAGGTGGTCAAATAAACGAGTTGTCTCCTGATCACCGCTGTGCGATCGGTAGACACAAGTGTAAACAATTTTGTCCACACCAGTGTCAACCAACAGCCATAGGGAAGAGAAATGAGGGTCTTCGAGGTGACGGAGGCGCCGGCAACAAATGTCATTGCGGACATACACACAGACCCCAGCACGCTGCAGGAAATGGTGTTCCAATGCGTATCCCGGGTAGCTGAGGTATGCCGCATCAGACGGATATCTGATCTGGGTCTCCGTCAAGAAAAGTAGATGGGGCTTCTCAGTCTCAAGGTGGTGATGTACTGCAATGAGATTGGAGTGCAGACCTCGAATATTAGAGAGGTGCACTTTGAAAGAGAGGACGTGCGCCCGCTGTACACACCTACTTTTCTTTTTGGACCTTTTCATTTAAAAAAAAAATTGAGTGAATAGGAAGGAAGACGGCAGTTGAGTGAGGTGATGCAATGTTAATCCCAACAATGCGACCAACGATGCCGGGCCAGAGGGAGATTGATCTGGAGACTGCGGGGACGCCCGAACCCCCCCAGGGATCGCCATCGGGTCCTCTCGTCCGGTCGCCAACCGGCACGATGGGGCCACCCTGGGATTTTTCGCAGTTGGCGGGGCAGCCTTTCGTATGTGGCTGGCACACTACTTGGGCCCCCAACTACCTGCGGTCGGCCAGCGGAGCACCGTGCTTCGGATCCCGCTACCCTCCACGACCAAACTCCCGACACGACAACACTCGGCGCATCGTACCCGGCATACATCGCAACACAACTGCTCAGACCCGCCCTCCAAACGGCTTCACCAGACATCATGCCGGAACACGACGAATCGCTTGGCGGCATGACTTTGTCTGGTGGGTGGTAACTACGCCGGCGGCCGATGGTGAGGCCTAATGAATTTTTATGAATTGCCCGCCCGAGTTGTCTCCTGTTTTGACACGCTTGTATCACCTCTCATTTAAGACTGGTGTAGTGCGCAATTCCTGGAAGCTTACTATCGTGCAGCCCGTGCCCGAAAAGGGTAGTCATAACGATCCTACCAACTATCGGCAAATTTCAATAACCTGCAGACTTCCTGACTAAACGGTCCCCGCTTGACTGGGCGGCGTGGTCTGTCAGATTCTTACTGACAAAAAAGCCACCGCAGAATTGTATTTCACATCTAAATCGGGGGTCGCAGGAAAGTATGGATCCTTCCACAACACGGTCTGACTGACTGGTCCACTACTGCAGGCCTCTGGTCAGGTGACTCCCCCTGCGACGTCTAAGAGGGGTACATGTGGAGCACCATGCAATAAAACTCTCGGTGTTGAGCCTACTATTGCCAATACAATAGAAGGCATCCGAAAATATATATATAAAAAAAATACTCTAATGTCCCCACTTCTGGGTCTCTCTTGTTAGAGGGCATACTTTACTAAGCTGTCGTGGTGTGTCTGTGTGTGTGACCTGGTGGTGTTCTTCACTACATCCATATCCATACTAATATTATAAATGCGAAAGTATCTCTGTCTGTCTGTCTGTCTGTCCGGCTTTTACGCCAATACTACTGAACCGATTGTAATGAAATTTGGTACACAGATAGTCTAGAGCCTGATAAAGGACATAGGCTATATAACATCCCGCTATTACTAATAGGAGCAGAGCAGTAACCAAAAATATTGCGAAAACGGGGACAAACGCGGACGTACATATTGCTCCCATTATTTTAACAGGCGCTTATTTTATATAAACACGCGGACGGAGTCGCGGGCAACAGCTAGTTCGAAATAAGATAAGGCATTTAAATAAAACTTTCTTGTAGTCCATTCTATCAATTCCATTGCTTTGATGGCATAACTTAGAGTAGCTTCAGTAAACAGATGACATTGTACCACTTTTGCTTTTACTACTGTTCTTATATCTACGGAATAGAAGTCAAAGTCGGTTGAACGAACTGTGAAAACAGTTTGTTTAAATTTCTCAGGCTTTTTTGTTATAATTAGCAGTGTTGCTGGAATGAATTACATAGGTACATACAGGATGTATCTGACATCGTAACCCAAACTTCGCGAAAAGGCTAGACCGCATGCCACTAATAAAACTATGATAGTCATTTATGTTGTTAATGAACGGTTACAGAATTCAGTGCTTAAAAAAATGTGTCGGCTCGACCTTTGAACGTTGCAAGCGCACCGCCATGCGTGTTTGTAGGTATGACGTTGATCCCTGATGTGAACTCTATTAAATCAGCTGATAATATAGTTTTTCGAGTTTTGTTTTCTTTGCGCTTTTTAGTGTAATTAGCGAATTACTTAATTTTTACTTTAAAATCTTATTGGGTTATAAAAGTATAGCAATTCTGAACAGTCTGAAGTGAAAAAACTACATATATATTTTTTTTTGAAATCATGAAAAAGTCGACGAAAAATTCTACCACTGGGGGGTTCAGAATCATGTACTGGATCCATGGTACTCGTTTGTGCGTCGATGTCAGATACAGCCTTTATAGTCAAAATAATGTTTGACCAATCGTTTTATTTGTCCATCACTGTGAATAACCTCTAAGAGATTAAAAATATCATTTCAGTTGAGAACCGTCTACTCTTGGATATAATCCTCTCTCATAGGTCATCTCAAAGGCATATTATTCCGTAAATGACCATTTAAATGATAAGAATAGCTGGTCGCTCTGATTAACTCAAGACACGTTATATGAGTTCATATAATTTACTTTTTTACAATGCATAAATATGTGAGCAGTCACGCCCTTTATACTTGAGGCTTTTATTTAGGTAATAAATTTTTACTTGTTTACATTTCCATTTTAATGATATTTTATTGAATCGATGTGAATTACCGATTTGTGACTTTTAACTACGTGCTTTTATTATAGAAATGAAAGAGTTATAAATAGTTAAGAAACACTACACTCGGATCATCAATATCTGTCTAGCCTTTTTCAACAATATTGGAGTCAGCTTCTAGTCTAACCGCATGCAGCTAAGTACCAGTATTTTACATGAAGCGGCTGCCTATAGGACCTCCAAAACCCGGTTACTGGGTAAGACTAAACACCTTGTTAAATGTGGTTGTCAGACCTTTGACTCCTGAAGACCTGTCTTCTTCTTCTTCAGGCTTTCCACGATGACCGATCTTGTGCTGCTCGCATACGTCGGCTTCCCGCGACCTTCACCAGGTCATCGGTCCACCTTGTTGGGGGCCATCCTACGCTGTGTGATCCGGTACGTGGCCGCCACTCCAGAACCTTACTGCCCCATCGGCCATCGGTTCTACGAGCAATGTGCCCCGCCTACTGCCACTTTATTTTAGCGACTCGAAGAGCTATGTCGTAAGACCTCTAATGAGTGACAAATATTCAAGAAAGACAGCCGAAATCAACGGCTTAACGCGCCTTCCAAGGCACGAAGAGGTATATAAATATGGTGACCCATCCATGAACTAGTCTAGCTAAACCTAATCGATTTATCCTCTAAGAAACTCTCAGATATTCTTTTCCAGTAAGATTTTATCTATTATTTCTAAATAAAGATAAAGTCTATTATTTCTACAGATTTCTCATAACTTAACCCACAAGACGACCACTTCCAAAGTTTTCAATGTTGACTGTAACTTTCCTTTTAGTATCGATTTATTGTTTATTTTATTTTATTTTTCCCTTAAATCCATTAATTAGATTTCGAACTTTGAGTAGCGCGAAGTAGAATTTGAGTGCTAAAATCGAAGTTTTGAAAAATACTTAGGATTTAGACTCGTCCCGTTAAAGTTAGCTATGATATATCAGGGTTGTAGGAAAATGGAACTGGAATACTATTTTTATACGACTAATAGAAAGCTGTGTGGTAATCATTTTGGTACAAATGGATTGGATCAGGATTCTGGTTTAAAATTATGTTGTTATTAATTACCCAAAGCCTGGAAAACAGGCGTAGGCTAGCCTGCGTTTCGGTATTCTATATAATGCATTTCGGAGAGATGCGCTTGATTTCGTAAATCATTTTATCACTACTACTCTTCAAGAAAAACATCGTGAGAAATCTCTCATGTCCTGGTACCGACATCAACAATTCAAAGATATGTAACATCTACAAGCCCTCGCTGGCCTTTGTGATAGATTACGGCTTTCGACCTCTCACACAGAGGAGGCCCTTTTCCTAACAGTGTGCACAGCAATGGACTTAAATCGTTATGATTATGTTGTAATAAGCAAACAAATGCGGCAACAGCTAAACTACAATCGATATAAGGGTAGACAATCCTTACTATTATAAATGGGAAAGTGAGCTTGTTTGTTTCTTTGTTCCGCTTGCACGCTGTAACTACTGAACCGATTGCTTTGAAATTTTGCAGTCGTAAAGTTAGAAGTCCGGGTTAAATAGGGTAGGGTATTTTTTATCCCGGAAAAATTTGATGTTCCTGAGGGAAATCTAAAAAGGGGCGAGGGCGAAACCGCGGGCTGAAAGCTAGTTATAAATAAACCTTTTTTGCATTTCGTGTTGGTGATATGGCAAATGGTAGCCGTAGTAAACAGTTGGTATTATTTTCACTTTTCTTTAATGCCATACTTATGCCATCGGTTCTGCCATGTTTGCATGAATATGAATATTTGCACTGGTCTGGTCGTGCCTCGTTAAGTAGTTGGTCCCGGTTGCCATACGAACATCTAATGTCAGTCGTTACGGGTTGTTGGAGCTCTCAAAAGTCCAAAAATTTATCTAACTGTAATACTTCGATATCGCCTTCGGGTTGTGGAGGTCAGACAGCAGTCGCTTCATGGAAAATATCGAAATTTAGCCAAAATCAGTAGTTGGAGTAGTAAAGCGGACCCCAGGCTCCAAAGCTGAAAAAGCTTCGGATGCGACTGGGGTTAACGCTGGGATGATGATGATGATTAGCGGCTCAGGGGGAGGCCCTGAGTCGGTGGAGGGAGGCACTCCGCTCCCCAGCTGCCGGCCACCGGACGATTGGAGCGATTCGTCCGGTGTTGGAGGGATGGGTTGGGCGCCGGCATGGTAGCCTCATCTACCGCTTGGTGCAGGTCTCGACGATACGGCCGAGCATACCCTGGTGGAGTTGCCGGCCTGGCGAAACGAGCGCCGCGACCTCGTTGCGGCGCTCGGAGGCGGACGCCTCTCCCTGGCAACTATGGTGCGAGCCATGGTTGAAAGCGAGAGTGCATGGGAGGCTGCCGCCTCCTTCTGCGAGACCATCCTCTTGCAGAAAGAGGCAGCAGAGAGGGAGCGGGAAGAGGATGCTCTTGCCGCTCCCCTCCGGCGCAGACGGGCGGGGCGAAAAAGGCGGGGGACGAACCCCCGTCTCCTTTAGGCCCCGAGTGTGACCAGGGTGTGTGGGTAGCTCCCGCATGCGAATTGCACTGGTCAACACGTCTGAGGATTACTCCGGTAGCCGGGTAATCCTCCCTTGGCGCGAAAACCGGCCTAAATAAGGCCGGTAAGCCCTGAGGGTGGCACGGAGTTGGGCCTCCGGGCCGATCCCGTGTCACTCTCAATGCAGGGTTCGAGGGGAACGGAGTGGTTTTGGGATGATGATGATGATGGCTTATGCCAACTGTAAAACGGGTTCTTTTAAGTGTCTAATCTTATTTGAAATGAAGTGTAGGTGTATAAAAACTTACTTTAACGTCGTAAACACGCAGTTATTTCATCTTGATTTCATATAAGAAAAATATTAAAGTAAGCCTCAATTACTTCAAATAGACAGCTATAGATAAAAACTTAGGATTCTGCCGACCCCTTCCCGGTCTTAAATCAAGGTGCAGCTAATGACTGGCGCACGGAAGGATAAATGGCTTCAAATTGCAGACGAAACGAGATCGACTTCGATTAATTGAGGGAAAGTTCCATTTTGTTGAGGCATTTTTGATGAACACCCATCAGCGGTGTGAGGATTTATTTCAGAAGGAAATTGTTAAGTAGCGAAGTCTTCCTTAGGAAGTGGTGGGCGTGTTAGCACTGTCTTGAATAGCTAATTATGACGTCTGAGAACTGCTGATTCTCAAACTCATTTGAATAAATGATTTAAAAAACCGACAAGTATTGCCGGCGGCGAATCGGGCTACGCTCAGTGTAGGGATCCGTAGTTTCCCGTCCGTCGCAATAAGTGACCCCACCCCACCTAAGTGTTAAATAAGAGTTAAAATAGGCTATTTGTTACATTAAGTTATTTGTATGAGAGGACACCTGTGCCCAGCAGTGGGATATTAAAAAGATTGATAATGAAGTTGACATACTAAGTACACAATTACATCTTAAAAACGGGCCAACAAAGAACGGTGATAACTAAAGAAAGAGTTATTGTTACTTCTTACTATTCTATGAATCCCTATTAATTTTAAAAATTACTGTATTTATTTCGTCATATTTATGTTCTGTTATTTATACAGTATGTAAAGAAAACCCTGTCCGACCCGTGAAGGTATTGTTAGGTATCGTTAGCTGATTCTACTAATGCGTATATAACCTGGCTAAACTAAAAAAAATACCCCCTTAAAAATAAATAACTTAAATAAAGTAAATAGGTAATTTCATGGCAACACAGGCACAGGACATGATCTCAGTTGACCTCATGCATGTAGGTATAGGTAGTCGAACCACGTTTATCGAAAGAAACAATGATACCTACTTAGGCAGCTCGTGAAAAGAACTTTTTTAAGTAGGAAGGTCATCTGACTCTCCGAATGTATCATTTCATTCGATGAGCACAATGGCTATGGCGGAGATATTGTTCCATATTTCGTTCACTAAGAACGATACAGGCCTGGCACCGTCGCACGAGATTAGCACGGAGTTTCACAAAGTTAGTCCACCCCTACCAATCCACTGATCGCTGAACTGATAGTGGAGGTACTCACGTACAGGTCGGCAAAAATATAGTGGTGCACCATCATGCTGAAACCACACCACCACCACCACATCCGAATCGTCCATCACCTGATCACAACACAACACAGCTAATTGCAGTTACTACCTTCCATCAGCATGTTACATTACGTTAAAAAAAAATGATTTTTATTTCATAAAAATAGGTACTCTAGCTGCACGGCGGTACCCTTTGACTAGAGGTGTGAAAGTATTCAAAATATGACTCGTAACGATTTTTGGTAACGATTTAGTATTGCAGAATCTCACGCATCGATTCAGCATCGCATGGCATTCTTTAAATTTTAGAACTTTCACATAACTTAAATCAGGTGAACTTAAATGCTTTACATTGATTATAATATTTTCCTAAAATCGTATTTCATAAGACCTTTCTAGTTTCTGTTTACTAATACCTGTGATGTAACAATGTTATTAGTAATTAATCGATAATCAAAAGCACTTTTACCATTAGGTAATCTGTGTTTTTACAACAAATCATTGAACCAGGTACAAGTTTCGATTAATAGCGATAAAAAAATGTTATTACGCAAAAAATTGTGCATCTCTAGTCATTCTTTTGACGTCGCCGAAAATGCTCACTGCCCACTTCTGGTTGGTCATTGGCTAGACAGACGGACGCCGCCAAAGAATGAAATCAAATCCGACAATTATACCTTTTAAAACGGTGTTGTCACTTTTTAGAAATTTACCAGATTTTGTAGAAATTAGAGTAAATACGCGGAGAAAAAAGATTGTTTCAAAATTGATTAGTATTTTTATTATGATGATTATGCAAAATTTCAAATTTTATTTGGTCATGTGATTATCTTACCTTTATTATCCTTATGTATGGGTTTTCTTTACATATTGTATAGAACATAATAAAGAGCATTCTATTCTACTCTGTGCTCAATAAATGTATTTCTTAACATCTTTCTACAGATCCTACAAGGTAAGTTGAAAGTATAATTACACCTTTTTCAATACCCTTTTGGAAAAAGGTAAGACGCTGAGTGTAAAATATTGTATCAACCTAATTTTTTCCGTCCGATCCATCAAACGAAATGTGTCAGAACCTTTATCAAGGTTTCTGTCGTTTGACTGCCTGAGGGTCAAGTATTTTTGAGTGTAGAAATTTCCCAATAAATACTGTCCATTCTTTATTCTGTCGTAGTGGCCTAGTGGTTAAAACACCAGCCCCTAAAGTATGAGTGTGCGTGTTCGATTTCAGATCAGGCAAGTTCCAATGTAACTTTTATAAGTTATATGTACTTTCTAAGTATATCTTAGATATTAATAACTGATTAAAAAGGTAAAGGAAAACATCTTGAGGAAACCTGGACCTTAAGTCTCAAATCGCCAACCCGCATTGAGCAAGCGTGATGATTACGTTCAATCCTTCTCTGTATGAGAGGAGACCTGTGCCCAGCAGTGGAACGATAAAAACGTTGATGATGATTCTTTATTCTTGCTTTGCTCACCAACATTATTCTTATTACAAAACAAGAATTTTGTTAAGAGCTACACCTTAATTGTATAACAAAGTTTTGTTATCAATTGCAATCGTTATTGCCTATGGTATATTGCCAATCCATTGATGCAGATGTTCCAAAAATTTATACGCTTGTAATGATACCTACAGCGCTACATACGAACAACGCGTCATACTGACGTCACGCAAATCCTGCATCCCGCAAGCAGAGTTTACTTTGCAACTAGCACGCATACATGTTCACGACATCAACCGGTGGGCAATTGGCCTGTCAGACGTTTGTCTGGCAGACCAATTGCCCACCGGTTGATGTTGTTGTAGACTGTTTGTCTGGTCAGAGGATCCTCCCCTTTCTACGTAGGATGAGTGATGTTAACAGGCTGCTCCTCATGCCTCCACACGCTCGACAATGGAAATACCGCAATGAACGTTGTTGAATTGTCAAAATGAAACTCATTAGTTAAACTCATAGTGTGTTACGAAATAACCCGCAAGCTTAACCCACCTAAATCGCTTATGAATTATGAACCTAACCATTATAGAAATGCAGTTCTTTATACAGAGTGTTGCTGACAATACGACAATAAATTAAACATCGTGTACTTCAACACATTCTCAGTCTACCCATAAAAAATCATATAAACATGTCCATTAGTTTAGTCACACGACATTATTTTTCATTTTTCACATTTTCTACATGATGTACATGTAGATAAGGAAGCACTTACAGGTTAATGACCACCGCATCCTGCGGTACCAAACTTTAATAATGATGGCGTGAAAAATGCAAGTCGATACAGGATCGAGGTGTCGCCGATCGGAGGTCAGTGAACCAATATTTTTAAAGGATATTCTATTCCGTTTGCAATTTTATGCGATTTAGTATGTTTGAAATTTTATTTTTTTTATTTTTCATGCTAGGTTTTTTTCTATGGTTTAGGATTATTCCTATGAACGAGTATTGTTCGTGTTTTCATTTATTGTCGTATTGTCAGCACCATTCTGTATAAAAATGACAGCTTAGTGCAGTACTAAATTGTCACTTTCGTATTAAGAACTTTGCACGAATCTAAATAAAGTTCGAAATACAAATACTCACTCAAAGATTAAAGCTAAAGTTACATGTCTTTAGATAATGAGACATAAAAAAAATATTTCTAAATAAATTAAAGTCACTTTTAAAATTATGTTAGCAGTTAGTTTGAAAGTTGAACCGAGATTCTCGTTCCAGAATGTAAATCTCCATTCTTCTCCAACCAGGCCTACCTAAACGTAACGTATAGCCCATTTACAGTTGTGGATGTCAGAAAGCAATCGCTCAATGTAAAATTCTGATACTTATTCCTCTACATTTGGTCAGACTAGAAGTCAACCCAAAAAGTTTATTTAAACGTCCACTTGAAATAACTTGTCACGAAAAAGGCTATGGAGATAATGAATAGAGATTAAAAAAAATGTTTTATAATTACAAAGTAGTGCTTCACCGCAATCCCGCCTGATGGTGCAGATAAAACAGTGATGCAATCATTGATGGTAAAGCGTGCTATTTTTTTTTTTGGGACAAAATCCGCTACCTATTTTCCCACCCACTGCAACTCCTGAAAGCCAGAATCAACAGTGGAGACCGCCAGAAAAACGCCGAGCAGTGAAGCTCGACGAGTCCCGGAGATACGATTCAACTGTCTTGGGTCAACGAAATTAATCAGAAAAGAATAGCGGAGGGGTAACAAAAAATATATATTTTCTACTTTCCTCCATAACAAGTAGGAGACAGAACAGAACTAGGCCAAACGGCACAAAGGGAAATTATTGCAACTGAGAGAAGCCCAGATTGCCAAACACCACGGAATAAAATTTGATTAAGTTAATGGGTCCTAAGTAGGTATGTGCTGTTACAATTGATTCCAATAATAGGTATGGCAAAAGCGCCTGAACGCACGGAAATTGGTTCTAGTTTCTACAAGGTCCGTATTATAAACGATTCCGGATGTAGCTTGTACACTATCCAACATAATATTGCGTTGATTTTGCCAAAGAATACAATCCCACAAGAGTGCTAGTTTATAAAAAGCCTCTAGCCTTAAAGACACTTAAATTGTAATCGGACACCGACAAAGTTTGTTCACCCTTCCTACTAATGTATCGCAATATTCCCACACGATACAAAAACAATATAACAATATCGTATCGTTGTGGTATCGTGATAAGCACAACGATAGACTTGTTTTGATGGTGTTACCGACACTTCCCTGTACATTGTTTTGTGTCGTGTGGAAATATTGGAATACATTAGCAGGAGGGGTTAACAAAATTTATCGCATTATCTGAAATGAACTTTACAACAAATAATGCTACTTTTAACATTAAAATAAAAGATTCCCCCTCGTGTACCCCGGTCCTAAACCTCGTGAAAATTAAACTAAGAGTTCGGACACGCTGTCACTAGTTATCTTTTTCTCTCAAAGTCCAAGAGAGCAGGAAAGTATCTGTTCTTTCTATGACAGCCTTTGTGGCAAGTTCCCAGATAAATGGACGTTGCCATTTTATTATCGTTGGTAAATCATTTGGCACTTATTCTGTAAGTATTTAGGTATCTCTTAGGGCCATTTTTATGCAATAGATTAAATAGAGTATTAAATTCTTATAATTTGAATTATTTTAGCTGTAAGAATGTTGTTTCTAATTATCTACAAGGTTTGTCATATGAGCAGACTGAAGACCTACTTAAAGTATGTAAATAAATTTAGCAATAACCATTACTTTACCAGACTAATAATACTATGTAAGCAATAGGATACTAATAATAACACTGTATACTTCCGTTGTGTCCTAGATTTTTACGTCCTACTTTTATTGTTTTATTGTTAATTTATTGCAAAATAAAACATTATAATAAGCACTTTTACGCCTGAAGCACAGGTTCTACCTAGTTCAGGCAAATTATACATCAGTACTATTTAGAATTAAGAAAATCATTATACATATTATGTAAAAAGTTGAGAAATAAACAATTTATTTATTTATTTTTGAAGTAATGCATTTGTTAATGAAACGTATAGCACAAACCTGTAGGGTAATTATGTAATAAACTATCAGTAACAATGTGGTTCATTTTGACAGTTCAATCAAATTTATTGCCTTATTTACGTTGTCGAGTAGACACATTTTCGAACATAGGCAACAATGGAATAGCAATAAGCTTCAAAATGATAGTTCGAAATTAGAATGCTGGTTGAAACCGTTCACTCTCGGCCAAAGAGCCCGTGTCGTAACTTTTAGATTCTATAAGTTTCCTTTTAAAATATTTGACGCATACGAAACGGTCTCCAAAGCCTGGAACACAGGCGTAGAGTATTCAGCCTTTCGGACTTCTATAGGATTCATTCTGATGAATCATCATCATCATCATTTCAGCCATAAGACGTCCACTGCTGGACATTGGCCTCCCCCAAGGTTCTCCACGACGACCGGTCCTGCGCCTCCCGCATCCAGCGGTTTCCCGCGACCTTCACCAGGTCGTCGGTCCACCTTGTCGGGGGCCTACCCACGCTACGTCTTCCGGTGCGTGGTCGCCACTCGAGAACCCGTCGGCCCCATCGGGCATCGGTCCTACGGGCAATGTGTCCAGCCCATTGCCACTTCAGTGTTGCAATTCTTCGGGCTATGTCGGTAACTCTCGTTCTTCTGCGGATCTCCTCATTCCTGATTCGATCGCGCAGTGAAACCCCAAGCATAGCCCTCTCCATTGC
Source organism: Sesamia inferens (assembly GCA_037179545.1). NCBI lineage: Eukaryota > Metazoa > Arthropoda > Insecta > Lepidoptera > Noctuidae > Sesamia > Sesamia inferens. Next base: position 10,819,387 of record CM073949.1, read on the forward strand.
CCTTTGAGCGACTTTGAGCCTTCTTATAAGGCCCATTGTTAGCGACCACGTCTCAACTCCATTCATCTCCATTCATTCTCATTCTGGTGAATACATGATTTGATTCCCCCATCTCCGTTCCATCATCGGACGACCGACGGCGACTTTCCACCCTTACATTGTTAACATCACGACGATCCGGACGAAGCGTTTCGCTTCTTCTTTTATACTGCGTACATCGAGGGACTGGAACAATTCCCTGATGGTAAGCAGTGACGCAGTCGTTGATGGTAAAGCGCGCTAGTTTATTAAACGCCTATTCACTCTAGCCTTGAAGACACTCAAATTGTAGTGTGACGGAAACACCGACGCTGGCAAATTGTTCCAGTCCCTCGATGTACGGGGTATAAAGGAGGAAGCAAAACGCTTCGCCCGGATCGCAGTGGTCTCAACAACGTAAGGGTGGAAACTCGCCGTACGACGGGTCGTCCGATGATGGAACGGAGATGGGGGAATTAAGTCAGGCAATTCCCTTGCACACTCACCAAAATGCACCCTATAGAACACCGAGATGCTGGCTACTCTACGCCTGTGCTCCAGGCTTTGGAGACAGTTTTGAGGTAAAACTGGGTCACCAAACAGCCTCTTCGTACGCCTCTCCACTGAATCCATAGTAACCAGGTGAAATTTCGCAGCACCAGCCCAATTGTGGCTGCAGTACTCCACACACGAACGGACCTGTGCTTTGTACAACATTAGAAGCTGCCCTGATGTGAAGTACCGCCGGACCTTTGCGATATTTGGGCAACAAATGTTTTATGTTAGTCGGTAATGTTGCCCCACATTAAAAGTCCATACCGCAGTATTGATTCTACATATGCAATATAAACTAATAAATAAAGTATAAAATAATAATGGTAATGGTTATTTAATATAATAAACCCAAATGTAAAAAAAATAATGTAATTAAACTAAGGACTTTGTTTACGCTAGTTCGTCGGCCGAGTCCGATTTTTAGTTAGTCGAGTTGATAGATGCCCGATCGGTACGGGCTAGCGCATTTAGTATTGTCTATGGCGACGCGCGGCCGCCATTATTAACACACAACGTTTTGGGACCCCGCCGGCGGCGGTCGTTGCTTGAACTTCTTGACGAAATCCTCGCATGCGTGGCGTGTTTCGGACGAGTGATTTTCGGGAAAATACCACCGGCCGCGTTTGGTATAGTTTGTCGCGATTGTTGCCCGTGTTTTGAAGTATTTACTTGAACTATAAAACGTAACAGTGACGTCTGTAAATTGAGTTGAATTTGAATCGGAAACGTGGTTTCATTGAACGATCTTTGTCGGGCGTGATTGACACTGCTAAATAACTTCTTACGTTGGTGAGCTTTGGTGCCCTATTAAGGGAACTTAATGTGTCGACTGGTATGGGACGGTCGACGTATTTGAAGACATCGGACGTCATTGTAAAGTCGGCGCGCGCGTCGACTTCTCCGAGACCTGCGGGCGGAACACACTGAGTCCCAAGGTAAGTCCCGTAGATTTACCAGAGTGTGGTCGGAGATTAATTTACTTGTGGTATAAGCCGACCTTGTTTGTTGGATAAGCCGTGACAAATGCGCGGTAGATGTACGTGCTTTACTGGGGCGCCTACAGACTTGTTCTGGTGTTTATAGAATTTTGAATGGCTCTAAAGTTCGAATATAGGACTTGCGACTGGTAGGTCGTGGCCGTAAGTTATCAATATACCACTACTGATAAAAAGAGACACCTAAACTAGTATTAAGTCTTATAATTAAACTCATCATCACCATCGTCTCAGCGTTAATCCCAGTCGCATCCGAAGCTTTTTGCAGCTTTGGAGTTCGGTTTACCAGTCTAACTGCTGATTTTGGCTAAACTTCGATATTTTCTTTGAAACGATTGCCGTCTGACCTCTACAACCCGAAGGCGATATCCAAGCATTGCAGTTAGATCAATTGTTGAACTTTTGAGGGCTCCAACAACCCGTAGGTAACGACTGCTGTTAGATGTTCGTATGACAACCGGGACCAACGGCTTAACGTGCTTTCCGAGGCACGACCAGATCAGTGCAAATATTCATACAAATATTTGTACTGCGCGGGGATCGAACCCGCGCGTCCTTGAGCAGCGACTGCGTTCGCTACCGCTACGCCACAGAGGCTGTCCTCTGAGTATAATAATTGAACTTTCAATCAAAATTGTTTATTTGTTTCTATTAAGTAACATAAATATTTTAATATTGGTCCTATTAAATCTTGCACTGATATAAAGTTACATTTTTGTCTAATACTTTTATGGTGCAGTTGACGGTTGACAAAGCCGCGGGCAGAAGGTAGTATTTCATAAAAAAAATCACACATATTTCTAGATAACCAAATGGACTTAACATGAAGAATACATGAACGACATAAATCTCTATGAAAATGTCGTGACGACGAGAAGGTATAGTCAATACTTTCTCTGTCACTCGCGAAAATGGCATCGAAGTCGCCTCGGAGGGAACAATGATAATACTGAGTGGGCTCTGGGGAGTTCAGCCTACGCGGTCAGTAGCACTCTCGTCAATGTAGATGGTTTAGATTCCAACCACTTATTACAAAACGAAAGATGACTTTAGTTCCAGACTTAACATTTTTTTTGTTCTGGATGGAAAATCATAAAATGACCTTTCTCTCTGAGCGGAGCGGAAGAGCGTGTCAGACTTTTATTGACTTAAACTCAACAGTGTTTCTCACCCACCATGAAAGCACATGACCTCGGATTTGTGCGGGTCACCTCGAGTCCCCATTGCCGGATCATCTCGACTCCAGATTTAACCTTTCGAGTCAGTATTTGTATTTCGAACTTTACTGGGGTTATGTCAAAGTTCTTAGCTGTTATTTTTATATAATGAACTACATTTCTATAATGTTTAGGTGCATAATTCAATAACCATTTAGTTGAGTAATAAGGGAGCAAGAGTGTAACCTTAAACACTTGTTTAACGCAAGTCAGTGTACATCTTTAAAGGGTGCTTAACCTAAATAACTGATAAATACGGCAGTATGACAAGAGGTTAATTTTGAAAAATAGTTTTTGAAAGTACTTATATTAGTGTAATTGTTTTGGAATGTTAGGCAATATCTGTATTCATCTAAAAAAATGATTTATACTGTATTTAGTAAGTAAGATCAGTGTAAAGGGGACGATGGGGCTGACATATCCCCATAAAAGCCCCAAAATAAAAGCAGATTAAAAAAAAAAAAAAAAAAAAATCTAAAAAAATAATTAGTTAACTTTTCTCTCAAGTGAAAACTGGCATTTTATAGCCGAGACTGATTATTTAATATGAGAGATTTGGGCGAGGTTTTACCATCTTGTAGATTGGTATAGGTACTTACGAGCGAGAAGTTAATAAAGAATATATCATCAATTTATATATACCAGCAATAAGGCTGAAAACTTCGTTTGCTTGAGCGCAGAAATCTCTCGGTTTCGACAGTAAAAGTCGGATTTGTAAAATTCATTGTCTTAAATGCATTGATAGCCAATTCTCGGAGTGCTACATGGTTTTTTGCAAAAAAAAAAAGCAACAACACTAGCGTTACGATGTGTCAGGGGCTGAAGCTTCACACGGATGAAATTGCGGGCAGAAGGCAATATTTTTAATAATTGTGTTCACGATTAAATTGGCTCATACATTTACAAGCTCTGCTAGTTCAAACACTGCCACCTAACCCCGAGTGTACCTATAAAGGGTCTACTTATTGACGTGTGACGACAAACGTATCGACGTTTGTCAACGTCGCCGCTCTATCTGCGAATGTGGCTATTCATATTGTCTTCAAAGAATACGGCGTGATGTGACTTTTTGTCGACTGGTTTAGTGAATTAATCTTTTTTGGTGGGTAAGCAGAAGAGCTTGTGTTAAATAGCTTGAATCCCGGGAACTGGTTTTTTGAGATAAGTAAACAAAGAATTGGATGAGATAATAGAGAAGAATTCTTGTACTAAAACCGTAGATCGTAGGCCCGAATCCTCACTGGTAGAACTGCTACTGAAAATATCTTGAGGGAACTGGCACGTCCTCGAACCGAATATTTGACCCGCACTGGTCCGTATGGTGTATTGCAGTCCACTCACACTCTCACAGAAGTAGGTATGTATTCCAGTCTTGGATACATAGTAACTCTTTTAAAAAATTATAAATAAACTAATGCTTGATCGCAATTCCGCCTGATGGTAAGCAGTGATGCAATCGTTGATAGAGCGCTAGTTTATTAAGCTATCACAGTTTATCACTCAAAAAAAACTGAGTAAATAGGAAGGAAGACGACGATTGAGCGAGGTGATGCAATGTTAAACCAAACAGCACGCCCAACGACATTGTGACAGAGGGAGATTGATCTGGAGATGCTTTACTTTAGAGCCTTCCTCAAAAATTGGATTGTCAAACCCAAAATGAACTTTCAAATTCAAGAGGTAGTTGCAAAGATTAATGCATTCAAATAAATTCTTAAATTTTATTATTAGTGTGATAAAATAGATTTATGTAGAAAAAGATTAAAGCCAAAAGATAACGAATAGCACCTTTTTTCTTCTACTCCTCCAACACTAACAACACTATGGTTTACTAACAAGAAAGAACCAATTTTTTCCACAAATCTAACACGTTCCCGGACAGTTTGCGATGGTCTTGAAGATTCTGTCCATTTGTCAAAACCGACAGCTTGCTACGTTCCGTCTTGGAACATTTTGTGGACATTTTTGCTATTTTCCCAAGTTTTTTAGATTGCCGCCATATTGTTGGAGTTTAGTTGGAGTGGGCTAGCGGTTATTAGAGTGGTAAGTAGATGTTCAGGATCAGTTTTTGAAACTGAACGAAGGGATTTATTTATCGCTATAAGTAGGCTAGATTTGATTTTATCATCATTCTTCGATTTTCTCACAAGAATGAACTGTTTTACTTACATAATAAGTTCATTTTCATGTGATTTTATTTAAACAAAATGTTTATGGAAAAAGCAAACTTGGAAAAATTATCTCGTAGCGAAAAAGCGTTATAATGCCTTCTATATATTTGCACTCTATTATTTGTCAATGAAAACCCAGTGTTTTTTAATTTTCTGTTATAAATGTTTAATTAATTAGTATTCGCTATAAATACAGGACTTTCTTTCAGGAGTGTAAGTCAATTACACTGATTTAAAAAAAAAATATTATATACTACTGCTTGATCGCAATCCTGCCTGATGGTAAGCAGTAATGGAATCGTTGAAAGTAAAGCGCGCTAGTTTATTAGGAGGCCATTCACTCAAAAACCAACTGAATAGGAAGGAAGATGGCAGTTGATCGCGACTATGCAAAGCTAAACCCAACAACACGACCAACGATGCTGCGCCAGAAGGAGATTTATCTGGAGACCGTCCATGACCAAACTCCCAACACAACAAGATTTAGCGCATCCTACCCGGCACACATCACAACATAACTGCTCAGATCCGTGCTCTGACCGGCTTCACAAGACATCATGCCGGAACAGGTGTAATTATGTAATACAATCAGTGTGATTGCCGTATAAGGCTCGAAGTTTATCTATCTAGGCTTTGCCAGTTATCTTCTTCAGTCTATAGATGTCCACTGCTGGGCAAAGGCCTCCCCCAAGACTTTCCACGATGACCGGTCTTGTGCTGCCCGCATCATCGGCTTCCCGCGACCTTCACCAGGTCATCGCTCTACCTTGTTCGGGGCCTCCCTACGCTACATCTTATGGTACGTGGCCGCCACTTCAGAACCTTACTGCCCCATCGGCCATCGGTTCTATGAGCAATGTGCCCTGCCCACTGAAACTTAATTTTAGCGACTCGAAGAGCTAGATGTCGGTGACTTTGGTTCTTCTGCGGATCTCCATTATTTTTTTGTTTTGTTGGGATGGGAATTCATCAAATGACTCGGAAGGGTGTGTCAGACTTTTACTGACTAAAACCCACCCGTATTTCTTCACTTGCCTGTGCGATGGCCAGGGCCACGGTTTCTTGTTTAACCAACCCGCAACCCTGACCCAGGAGGCATCGGTCTTCGTGGACCCCGTCACGATGTGCTGACATATCGACCTGATGACCTGATGACCTGACCATGATGTGGTCGTCGGTCGCATATCTTTTTGAGGCGCGCGTGAAACACGACGCGCCGTCGACTTAGGCCTAGTCCTTACCGGGCGGCGAGCTGCCCACTGCTCACCGCCCGCAGGTCCGCGCCTACGGTGGCTGGAAGTTAGGTGTCGTCTCCCGACCAGGGCGTCTACTGCGGAGGCTAGTGGCGTGAGGGCGCTGGGATTCCCGTTGCCTCACGCGGCCCGCCTCCTCCTTTGCCAGCATCACTGCTTCGCAGAAGGAGGTGACGGCCTGCCATGCACTCTCGCTCCGGACCATGGCCTGGACCAGGGTCGGACGCGAGAGGTTGCCGCCGATCGCCGCTACGAGGACACGGCGGTGCTCTACACAAGCCAGGCAGACCTCCACCGTATGCTCCACCGTGTCCTCAGGGCGATCCACACAAAGGTGACACCCTGGCGTTTCCTCCCGCCTAATACAGAACAGGAACCTCCCGAAACAACCGTGTCCGGTGAGGACCTGCGTCAGGCGGAAGGTGAGGGCGCCGTGGCGCCTCTCTAGCCACTCCTCAAAGAGGGGACTTACCGCCGCTATTATGGCGTGCCCAGCACTGGGTTGCGACAATCGCACTCTCCATGTCGCCATGAGATCCCGCCGGAGCTCTGTCCGCCGTACCGCGATTTCTCGCGGCAGCGGAGTTATGCCCCGGCGTTTCTCCACTCCACCCCTCCACTCCACTCCACCACTGCCACTCCAGAATCTTACTCTCTTCTACGAACAATGTGCCCTGCCCACTTCCACATCATTTTAGCGACTCGAAGAACTATGTCTGTGACTTTGGTTCTTCTGCGGATCTCCTCATTTCTGATTCGATCAAGCAGAGAAACTCCGAGCATAGCCGTGTTGCGTGTTGCGTGTTGTTATCCCTACAAATCTGTGACCAAAGAGAATAAAAATAAACGTAATCGAATGTATTTGACTGTGATGAAAATAAAAAAACAGTAACCTTGTTTATCACCCACAAAAACAATTGAATCAAGTCTCCGTCGATCAAAAAAATTCTATTTACTTAGTAGAAAAAAGGGTAAAATATGCGTGTTAATAAACAATGACTTATTAAGTCACTTTTACCTGATAAAATAATTAAGTGGACGTCAGGCGTGACGGATCGATGCTTAACGTGATGGACTTAAAAGGGTTGGGTAGGGTTAGGGAGGGGATATACGGGTTAATTTTTTTGAGCGTAACCGTTTCAATTGAATGAATGATGAATGAAATTGACCGATAACAGTATGGTTAAACCAGACTCAGTTTTTTTAAACGTTATAAACTAGTGACTGTGTTCCCGCTTGATCTTAAACTGTGATGCAATCGGTGGTGGTAAAGCTCACTAGTTTATTAAGGCCTATTTTCTCTAGCCTGGACAGTCTCCGTGGCGTAGCGGTAGTGAACGTAGCCGCTGCGCCAGGCGGCGCGGGTTCGATCCCCGCGCAGTGCATATATTTGTATGCATAAATATTAATATTTGCACTGGTCGTGCGTCGGAAAGCAAGTTGAGCCGTTGGTCCCGATTGCCATACGGACATCTAATGGCAGTCGTTACTGGATGCTGGAGCCCTTTAAAAGTCCAACAGTTGGTCTAACTGCATTGCTTCGATATCGCTTTCGGATTGTGAAGGTCAGCCGGCAGTCGACTATTATAGACTAGTAAAGCGGACCCCAGACTCCAAAGCCAAAACTGCTTCGGATGCAACTGGGGTTAAAGCTGAGATGATGATGACTCTAGCCTGGAAGAAGACACTTGAATTTTAATTAGATAGGAAGACCGCCGCAGGAAAATCGAATGAACCCCAAGATTCGTTCAAGGTCCTGTAACCTCAACTTTCATGGTGCTAGAGAGACTATAGCATATGAAGAAATAGACCGGGAGGCGCGGTAATTTGTAGGGAAGACGTGCCCTTGAGATAGGAAAGGTTTAAGCGTCTTAGGACTCTTAAATCCGAATGCACAGCCAACGCTAAGCATTAGACTAGTGAAGAGATGGGCAGTGGTTGGAATTCCGTAGGTAGAATAGAATAGAATAGAATACTCTTTATTATGTACACCATATAGATTACAGAACATAAATAAAAACCACTAGTTTTAGGTGTTAAAAACGGACGGAAGAACCTTCATCCATGAATGCCATTTAAAGTCTATCGTACAATTCGTCTGGTTTCAGGCGACATTTGAAATTGTAAATAATTCGATTTTTGACGAAAAACCATTTTGCAAAGAGACACGATCATTTTAATTGGCTCGCAAAAAATGTGGACGGAAGTTTTGAATTTGGAACGTACCTGTTAATAGTTATAAAAATACATATTTTTTAAATAAATTATAACTGGCCAGTTTCTCGTACATTAAAACTTTTTGTCCCAATACTTTCTGAGTGACCTGGTATTTTACGTATCTGACCTCCACAACCCTTGTATTGGCTCTTCATCATCATCCCAGCGTTCAATCCCATTTGCATCTGCAGCCTTCGCGTTGGAGCCCAGCGTTGGCTTTCCTACTCATTCTCCTCGATTTCACGGGATCTTTAGCATCCTTTGGCAAGAGATTGTTGGCACGCATCTCATCTCTTATAACGTCAAGCTAGCATTTCTTTGGTCTCCATCGCTTGTTCGGGCCTGGCGGAGGCGCCATGGCAAGACTTTTGTTTTCGTAAGACGTGACTATACCAGCGTAAGCAACCCTCCTGCAATTTGTCTGCTATGTCATGGGCACGAATACTGCCAAGGATGCGGGAGTTCCTAATGCACAACCCTTTTATTGAATAAATAATCAGAACACTGAAAGTCTAACAATGATACACATGAATCCAAGTGCGTCAATTAGAAGTGAAATAATCCACTCTAAGAAACTCAAACCACTTACGGATAAAGTTTGGTAAAGGGTTAACTTGTAATTACATAAATACTTTTGGCAGATAGTGATACGATATTTATTGTTTAGTTAGTAAGCCATTTGTAAGATCTGCACCAGACTTTTCCCCTAATCTACTAAGGGTCAATCTCTTAGCAATTTAGAAAAAATAAGAATGTAATTAAGTAGATTGGTTAATGTAAAACTGTAATGGTAAGGGTTTAAAAGCCTTATACCCCGTTCGTGTCAGCTTTCGACAAAATAGGTTCGGTGGTAGGCCATAACATTGGCTGCCGGCAGAAGTTACCACCCACCAAACAAAGCCTTGCCGCCAAGCGATTAGTCGTGTTCCGGCATGATGTCTGGTGAAGCCGTACGGAGGACGGATCTGAGCAGTTGTGTTACGATGTGTGCCGGGTACGATGCGCCTAATATTGTTGTTGTTGGGAGCTTGGTCGTGGAAGGTCTTCAGATCAATCTCCCTTTGGCGCAGCATCGTTGGTCGTGTGTTGCTGCCGTCTTCCTTCCTATTCGCTCAGTTTTTCTGAGTGGATAGGCTCTTAATAAACTACCGCGCTTTAACATCAACGATCGCATCACTGCTTACCATCAGGCGGGATTGCGGTCAAGCGCTAGTTTATAATTATTAAAAAAAAAAAAAAAAATAAGCAAAGATGAGAGGTGATAATAGGGATGTATCCAAGGTATGAAAATCAAAAAAATAAATAGTCCATCTAATAGATAATAAAAAAAAAAATAAGACTCGTATTTTTAATACTGTCGAAATTACCAAAAACTACTGAGATATAGCGTATTGAAGTTACGGAGTGGGAAATATACCACGGCGACATTTCAAATCAATATGTCTTCCTAAGTGTGCCAATGGATGCGGGCAGCACAAGACCGGTCAGCGTGGAAAGCCTTGGGGGAGGCCTTTGTCCAGCAGTGGACATCCATAGGCTTAAGAAGAAGTGTTTGAATGAAAGAAAAAATAAAAAATACGTGTTCTATATTTCTTATAAATCTATCTGATGGACATTAAATTACTTTCTTGGATACAACCCAATGATTTCGTGGTGGCCTAGTGGTTAAAAGACCAGCCTCTCAAGTATGAGTGCGCGGGTTCGATTCCAGGTCAGGCAAGTACCAATGTAACTTTTCTGAACTTCCTAAGTATATCTTGGACACCAATGACTGAAGGTGAAGGAAAACATCTTGTGGAAACCTGGACTTTAAGTCTGAAACCACCAACCCGCATTGAGCAAGCGTGGTGATTACGCTCAATCATTCTCAGTATGAGAGGAGACCTGTGCCCAGCAGTGGGACGATTAAAAGGTCGATGATGATGATGATGAACCCAATGATATGAGATATACATACAGCGTGTACATACATCTCTGCTCGAAAATTGTCTGAATTCATCTCGGAAATTGTCTGTATTCATATCGGAAATTAGATGTTGTACCTATGTACAACACGAGATGAATTCAGACAATTTCCGAGATGAATTCAGACAATTTCAATAAATGAAAACGAGCAATAATAAATAATAACTGAATAACGAAAATCGACAAAAAATAAGTAACTCGTGCGAAATATTCGCACATATTTAAAAAAAAAACATTCATCCACAGTAGGAGTTTATCCTGTATTGTAGGTGCGTTTACAGACATATAAATTCAGACTCGGAACAACTATTTGTAGGTCATACAATTATTTATTCCGTGAGGGAATCGAACCCACGACACGCAACGCAGCAGTCAATAGAATAGCCACTGCGCCGTGCAGTCAAGATATTGACATTGATTTTCATTCATAAATTTTCGAAAAACACTGAAATGTGAGTAATTTGTGAAATATTCTAGTTTAGCCGTCCAGAAAAGCCTGCCTCAACTGCGTATATTGATAAAGTATGTAGGAAGTTGTAACGTACCGGCCATAACATCGGCCGCCCGCAGAAGTTACCACCCACCAGACAAAGATGTCTGGTGAAGCCGTGCGGAGGACGGGTCTGAGCAGTTGTGTTGCGATGTGTGCCGGGTACGATGCGCCTAATGTTGTTGTGTTGGGAGTTTGGTCGTGGAGGGTCTTCAGATCAATCTCCCTTTGGCGCAGCAGCACGTTGGTCGTGTTGTTGGGTTTAACATTGCATCACCTCGCTCAACTACCGTCTTCCTTCCTTTTCGCTCAGTTTTTTTGAGTGAATAGGCTCTTAATAAACTAGCGCGCTTTACCATCAACGATCGCATCACTGCTCACCATCAGGCGGGATTGCGGTCAAGCGCTAGTTTATATAGATTAAAAAAAGAAGCCCATGAGAAATAATATACAACGTATTTTTTTTTATGCGAAACCCGAAACACGTGTCCAGTATTATTAAGTAAATAATCTATCTACAAAATTTCGAAAAGATATCATGAGTAACCATAAAGTTTTAAGCTTGTTATCTTACTTGGTTGTCCCAACAAAAATATGGTCAACGCACACCTCGCCAGCCCGCGCCTTCAGCGGCGCTGCATGTGGGGGGGTTGTCCCGCTATGCGTATGCGCCTAGTAGCAACCACACTGCAACAATCTTTAAATGTATCTGGGAAAAAATATAACATGGTGTAAAAATGATTGGAATCGATTCAGTTGCTTAACATAAAGCCTATAATGTTCCCACTCTTGGAACACAGCCCTCCTCCTCCGCGTGCCTAGCAGGTGCTATGTTCTACCGTCAACTCGGTAACCACACTGCAACAATTTCTAAATATATTTGGGAAAAATATAACGTAGTATTCATAGACATCGACAAGTGAATGTCAATCAAACACTATTTTAGCGAAAACCATTATAATCCAACAAAATTTGAAAATACTGTAGTCCCACAACGTAGTCCCTTATTAGGTAATATTTCGAATTCGTTAGATTTGTAGTATAACGTATTCTTGTAGTATAAGATTCTTTTAGGTTTTTAACATTGACACTAGTGGTTTACGTAAAAACTAAATAATTTCCTTAATTAAAAGCCTCATAAATTTAGAAGATTGGTCGTTAAAATGAGTTGATTCAAGTACAACATTTAGTAGTTGTCAGCCTTGACTGTACTGAAACACAATATACATATTTTAATATTATAGATACTTTTATCACAAACTGTACCCTAATAAGAACCTTATTCAACTTCTGTTTAAAGCTATCGCAAATGGAATATAAGTTAATTTAAAAACCCGTCTAGACTTTTCACTCATTTATGACATTATAACGCGGATCTATTAAGAAAAGCTCTCTTCACAATTCACTTGTTCAATAAGGGCGTAGCTTTCAGAAAATTCTAGAAAACTCTCGACGCCTGTCAACTGCGCTGCGCATTGAAAAGTGGTTTTCTTTTAAAGAATTTTATGAATATGATAAATATTCATTCACCCGGAGCTTTAATATTTTTGTATTAATGTTCATCATCATCATCATCATCACTTCAGCCGAAACGTGTCCACTGCTGGACATAGGCCTCGGATCATCATGACGACCGGTCCTGCCCGATAAGGCTGACGAGTTCTTGAGTGGGGACCACGCACCGGTAGATGCAGCGTGGGTAAGCCCCCGACAAGGTGAACCGACGATCTCGATCGATCTCAGATCGTCGGTTCGGACCGGTCCTACGGGCAATGTGCCGTATGTTACTGGGAATAAATGTTTACAGTACTTCAGTGTGTACAGCCCTTAAAATAGCGTCAGAAAAATGAAGTACCCTCTCCACTGAGTTCAAAATGCCGTCTGTGAGTTTTGGACTCAGGGGAGATGCGTGCGAGGAGGCTAATTGGCGATCCAGTTTTATTAAGAACAATCTCCAAAGCCTGGTGTAAAGGCAGCAGCCTTTTGGTATTCTATTGGATGTATTTTGGAGAGTGTGTGTGCACGGGAATCACATTACACAATTCCACCATCACCACATCCACAACACACTTACGTTGTTGATCACACTACGAATCGGACGAAGCGTTTGGTCTCGTCTTTTATACCGGGTACATCGAAGGACTAGAACTTGACAGCCTCCATTGTGTAGCGGTAGCGAACGCGGCCGCTGCGCAAGGAGACGCAGATTCGATCCCTGCGCAGTGCAAATATTTGTATGCATGAATATGAATATTTGCACTGGTCTGGTCGTGCCTCGGAAAGCACGTTAAACCGTTGATCCCGGTTGCCATACGAACATCTAGTGGCAGTCGTTACGGGTTGTTGGAGCCCTCAAAAGCCCAACAATTGGTCTAACGGTCTAACTGCAATGCTTCGATATCGCCTTCGGGTTGTAGAGGTCAGACGGCAGTCGCTTCACGGAAAATGTCGAAGTTTCGCCAAAGTCCGTAGTTAGACTGGTAAAGCGAACCCCAGACTCCAAAGCTGAAAAAAAAAGCTTCGGATGCGACTGGTATTAACCCTGAGATGATGATGATGACATCGAAGGACAAGAACAATTTTCCTGTGACGGTCTTCCGGTCTGATAACAATTTAAGTGTCTTCAAGGCTTGAGTGAATAGGCTCTTAATAAACCAGTGCGTATTAGCATCAAAGATGCATCATTGCTTACCAACAGGCGGTATTGCAATCAAGCACGTTATAGAAAATAGGCTAAACGTAATTATTTCCAAAATCAAGATGAAAAATCCAGAAATTCGATTAATTTTCCACCTTTTAAGATGTAATTTATATTCTAACCGCGGCGTCTACTAGCAAAATCCTACCTCCCTATCTAATCACCCCATGTAAATGAGGGGTCAACCGTAAACTTGTAATATTGACTAATTGTTTCTCAAAGACGTGTAACTGTCTCCGGCTTTGCAAACTTACCCTACCGTGGGTAATTTATTAAATAGTTGTGCAAACTTGAGCTAGTAATGATTAACAGTGTCATTTTCTGAATCGTTGCGTGAAGTTAGCGCGTTTTGTGTTGGTATTTACTTAGAAGGTAAGAACGGAAAGCGTATCATCATCATCAACAACCTTATTATCGTCCCACTGCTGGGCACAGGTCTCCTCTCATACATAGAAGGATTGAGCGTAATCACCACGCTTGCTCAATGCGAGTTGGTGATTTCAGACTTAAAGTCCAGGTTTCCTCAAGAAGTTTTCCTTCGCTTTTTAATCAGTCATTGGTGCCCAAGATATACTTGGAAAGTACATATAACTTAGAAAAGTTACATTGGTACTTGCCTGATCAAGAATGGAACCCGCACACTTATACTTGAGAGGCTGGTGTTATAACCACTAGGCCACCACGCCTTAGAAAGTGTATAATTAATTTCATTTGAAGCATGTTGTCTAAGGTTTCAAGTATAAGAATTGCCGTGAGTTGTTTGAAAAAGATTGGGACTCTGGCGCACAAACAAGTAAAGGAACCCGGATTGGTTTTAGTCAGTAAAAGCCTGACACACCCTTCCGCTCCGCCCAGATCGGAAGTGTTCATGTGATGATTTCCCTTCCACGCTAAAAAAAAAAAAAAACGCCACGTGCGCGTCGAACTCACGCACAAAGGGCTCCGAACCATTGATTTATGAAATTAAAGGATTTAAGTTATTTGTATGAAAGATTACGCGGTAATAAGCGGTTTACGATTTACGAGATATAAAAAAAACTACTTACTAGATCTCGTTCAAAACAATTTTCGTTGGTAGTTTTTACAGTAATGTACATCATATGTTTCTTTTTTTAGATTTTTCATTTTCTTATTATAGAAGTTGGGTAGCCCTCAATATTATTATTATTTTTTTATTTTTGCATCAAACTCTTAATGCGGTTCATAGAATACATCTTCCTACCAAGTTTTAACAGTACAGCTCTTTTAGTTTCGGAAAAAAAAATAGCTGTGACATACGGACGGACAGACGGACAGACAGACATGTGGAATGTATAAGGGTTCCGTTTATGGCCATTTGACTACGGAACCCTAAAAACAAGGCTTACTATGACGTGTTAAAACCACCATGGTTCCAGTGTCAGACGAATTGGAGCAATACAGGATGTATAGCGGTATCTCTTTTTCACAAAGGTTTAATGATGGTTTAACAACGTTACAGTAAAGTATAAGATAAGCTCAGGGCCCATAGAGTGAATGAATAGCAACTCATTTTGACAGGCAGAAAAGAAGATGGTGGTAAAAACTTTAGTCAAAAAAAACCGACTCCCAAAAACCACTACAAAGTGAAAAATAACTAATTTCGGAAGTCGGTGTCTTTGGTTTTTGTATATTCGCTTTTGACACCGACTTCCGAAATTAGTTATTTACACTTTGTAGTGGGTTTTAGAAGTCAAAGTTTTATTTTACACTTTTTAGTCTCGAAAAGTACTATGTATTCTGTTGCAACCAGTCAGGCTAGAAGCTGACGCAAATATAGTTGGGAAACGACGTAATTTTTGTTTACTTTAATTTTTACCCGTAATTTTGAAGAATTAAACTTAAAAAAAACATTAGTTTAACCCAATGGGTGCAAAGTTCCCATCAATATAAATGAATTAAGTCCAAACACAAAGTAGCTACTGTAAACCGTTGAGGAGTTCTTGGAACTGGCCTTTGTCTTCATCATCAGAGCTCTTATGATAGTCACAACCCATCTAGGTGTAAAGGTCTTATCAAAACAAATTAATCAAGCCCAAACACAAGGTAGCTGCTGTGAATTGTTGAGGAGTTCCTTCGGCTATCTCCCCGCTCCATCATCAGATCTACTCCAGACCTTTATTAAATTGTAGTGCTTTAAAATACTCAATGAAAATATTAAGAAATGCACTAGGCACCCCTACGATTTTTGAAAGTTCCCTTTGATTTCTCTGGTCGTCCATCATCAGATCCTGATGTCCTTATCTTCCAAAAAAAAAAAGAATGATCAAAATCGGTGCATAAACGACGAAGTTATCCGCGAACAAACATAAAAAAGCATATATACGGTCGAATTGAGTAACCTCCTCCTTTTTGAAGTCGGTTAAAAAGACTTCTGCTAAAAATAAGAACAGCTCAGTTTTGAAATGCACATTGATGCAATTGTTAAGAAGGCATCCAGATCACTGGGTTTTATAATGAGGTTATCCAAGTGCTCCTCTCAAGCCAAAACTTTAAAAATTCTATACTGTACTTTTGTAAGAAGCCACTTGGAGTACGCATCTGAAATATGGAACCCATGTTATCACAAATATATTAACCGCATAGAAAACATTCAAAAAATATTTATAAAATACTTGTGTTATCATCAAAAAATACCATATCAGTCTGAAAATTACCTTAACCTTTGCAAAAAATTTCATATATTACCCCCAGTTAGTCATCGCGAGATCTCTGACTGCGTTTGCTTGTTAAAAAATTTTAATAGTAGTATAAACTGTCCCGAAATCTTGTCCAAATTTTATTTTAATACCCCTATGAAGTCAAAAAGATTTAATCCGCCTTTGCGTGTGCCATTATCCTCAACAAATTATCGTCAGAATTCATATATAGTGCGTGCAAGCAGAAATTTAAACAAGTTGTGTAAGCAGCATGATATAGATCCATTTTTGAGTAGTGTGTCCTTGGTTAGGAGGTGCTTATGTCGTAACTTTTTCATTTAATCAATTAAAAATTTGTTTTTGTTATTCGCGTACTCACTTACCTAGTGTCCATAGGACGCTTTTAATAATCTGTAATTTATAAGTGAGGACTTGTTATTGGCTGTCAGTCCATCTTACTGTTTCTTAACTGATTTGTTTAGCTGTAAGTCCTCCATGCTTAATGAATAAATAAATAAATAAAAATAACTAGGATTTTACGAGCGCTCGGCGCGGCTTGATACCGATCGCCCGCTCGGACGTACAACGCATTGCCAGCTCTCACATCGGGACGTTCAAGTGGGTAACCACAGTGCAAAATTTCTAAATGTATTTGGGAAAAAATAAAACATGGTGTAAAAATTATTAGAGTGAATGAAAAATTATTATTAGCCTATTTCTCAAGCTTATATATATAGGGCCAAAGACTTAGCAGTATAAGAACAAGAAAAAAATAGCAGTAGAAGTTTTAATAAGGTATGTATACAAGAAGCTAAAATGCAGAAAAACATAAGTTTTAGACCGAAAGCCATTAGTAATGCAAGGTAATGTCAAAGGAAAACTTCCTGAGTGACGTTTGTAAAGGTTTTTATATACTTCTAACAACTTTCCCTTGGGCGTCATTTTCTCTAATTACTATTGCTTTTTGTTATTAATGATGTGTAGGTATTGGAAAAAAAACAGTAGCTTTGACTGTAATTATAAAAATATTAGAAAGATTTCACCATTAATAACCTTTTAGTAGAACACAGAAATATCCATTAGCGTAAAGTTGAAGGCAATACACTTATCCTTCTATGAAACGTATCGTGATTGGTTTTTAGTCCGTAGTCAAACCTGTTAAAACTATGCAATGAAATCGTTTATTAAGCAAGTAGGATCACTGATCACTTTTACACGTCATGTTTTTTTTTTTTTTTTTTAACTAGATGAAGCCGGCATTTCCTAACTGACTACCTCTGAGAAGAAATAGCCGAAACAAACTCAGGGATGATCGTCTTTTTACAAGTCCAGACATTAAAAATTAAAATGTTTACAATACTTTACGTTATTATTACGCATATTGCTTAATAACAATGCTTCACAGAGCGAGTAGCTCAGTCCCAAGCTTTTTTGTCTTCTAAATATTCTGAGATTTTATAATACCCCTTTTTGTAAAGTTTGGCCTTTATATAGTATTTATATCGTTTAATGGGTAAGTTTCGAATGTCCATGGGAAGCTTGTTGTAAAAGTGTATACATTGACCAACGAACGAGTTGCCTACTCTGTGGAGACGAGTGTGATGTAAAGCAAGATTGTGTTTGTTCCTGGTATTTATACACACATCAAAAGTGTCTAGGGATCAACATATATTTTTGCAATAACTTTTCTCCTGATTGATATTAATTAAAATTTTCTTTAAGGATTCATCAAATAAAGTGTTTTCGTTTGTCACAGTAACGATAAACCAAGTCACCTTTGCATTAATAAAGAAATTTGCCATTTTCCTAATAAAGGGATATTTGACATTTGAACCACTAACACAAAAGTTCGAAAAAAAGACTGAAATAACAGTTTTCTCTAAAATTTTATTGGGTAACTTAAACAATTAATAATCCGTGTTTCTACCGCGAACACTAACAACACAAGAACATCGGTTTGGCATACTCAAAATGAGTTCATCCAAATCACGCTGTGGAATGGCCGCCCATGTTCGTTGCAACAACAAAAAAAGGTCTTCTTGCGACTGGATACCCTCCATATTCGGCAGAGCTCTTCTCTGTAGCATATCCCATGCATGCTCAATCGGGTTCAAGTCTGGCGACTGAGCAGGCCAGGGCAGGACATTGATGTTAGCTGCGGCGAGAGTCTGTCTTACAACTCTTGCGGTGTGCGGTCGTGCATTATCATGCATTAACTAAAATAAGGGACCGATTTGCACTTGTAGAGGAACGATGACGTCTGATACAATCGTCTCAGTATAAATTTGAGCGTTGAGGTTGCCTCTGATCCAAATCAACTCAGTTCTTCCGCCGATCCAAATACCCGCCCATACCATGATGGTTCCACCACTATAAGGATGGACTTCCTGGCAGGATTTTAATCGTTGTTGGCGTCCAGGGGTTCTCCAGTGTCGTATACGTCTTGTATAGGGTCTCATACCAAAACGAGACTCATCAGAAAAGCACACGAAACGCCATTGTTCTTCTGCCCAATTTCTGTGTTCAAGAGCCCATTGATATCGAATCCTACGATTGTGCATTGCTATAGGTGGTACCCGTAGCGGTCTTCGGGAATGAAGGTTCACTTCATGCAAGCGGTTTCTGACTGTTTGGTCGCTAATTAAGTTCCCTGAAGAGTGATGAAGCCTCACGGCTAACATCATGGCGGTTATTGTTGGAACTCTTCGAGTTAAGATTTGAATGTATCGGTCTTGTCTCCGTGTGGTGCAGCGATACCGTCCTCCATGGTGCTCAGCCACGGTACCAGTGCTTCGGTAACGTGTCCAAAGTCGACTGATAACACTCTGACTTGTATTCAGAGCTAAAGCCACAGTACGTTGCCGGGAACCAGCTTCTATCATTCCCACGGCTCTGAGCATTTCTACCCTGCTTAAATGACGTCGCCGCTCCATAATAACGTTGGTTTTAATCAGTAGTAGGGAAACAGTAGCACTAATAATGTCTTCAATGCGTTGTATGTTTTTATAGGGAAAATATTGACAGCTGATTTTCATCTTTTACTCGAATTTGATTCACAGTTCCTGATTCAAATTATGAAATGCACCAAAAAGGATCCATATAAATTTATAAAATCATAAATTTATTACAAAGCCACATCTCAATCTCAAGAAATCCGCATAAAAATGCTTGATCCCTAGACACTTTTGATGTGTGTATTATGAATATCGCTTATTTTCTTAAAACATTGGCAAAATGTATTATATAGCACAATGTTTTAATCTTATGGTTATTTTCTAACTAGTTAATAGATATTTATCTGACCATGAGGAATGATATTATATCATTTGATAAACTAAAAAGGATTCGGGTTCGATTCCCGCACGAAACAAATATTTGTATGGCCTACAGGTAGCTGTTCTGGCTGTTTATGTATGTGACTTTTAATGTTTGTAAACGCACCCACGATACCCTATTCTAGTGTGGGGCAAAGTTTTTCGAAAAACATAAATATTGATCCAAAATGTCATTTGAAAAAATTTAACCATCATTGCTTGAAAGAATTAGGTTGTTAAATAAAAAAAAAACAAAATCAAAGAATTTATTTCAATTAAACCAGTTACCGTTTTACTCGGAGGTAGGCCACATCGGCCGCCAGTGTGTTGCGATGTGTGCCGGGTTCGATGCGCCTAATGTTGTTGTGTTAGGAGTTTGGTCGTGGAGGGTCTTCAGATCAATCTCCCTTTGGCGCAGCATCCTTGGTCGTGTTGTTGGGTTTAACATTGCATCACCTCGCTCAACTGCCGTCTTCCTTCCTATTCGCTCAGTTTTTCTGAGTGAATAGGCTCTTAATAAACTAGCGCGCTTTACCATCAACGATCGCATCACTGCTTACTATGAGGCGGAACTGCGCTCAAGCGCTAGTTTATAATTATTTAAAAAAAAAAAACCTAAACAACCCGAATGCGATATCGAAGCATTACAGATAGACCAATTTTTTTAAATTTTTTTTTATTAATTTATAAACCAGCGCTTGACCGCAATCCCTCCTGATGGTAAGCAGTGAGCGTTGGGCCTTTTGAGGGCTCCAACAACCCACAACGACTGTCATTAGATGCTATGTACAGTTGTTAGGGTACAGCTGTTTTATGTATTTGAGTTTAAATGTTTATAAACTTACCCACCATACAGGAGTAATTTCTAATTTGGGGCAACGTTTTTATAGAAAAAAAAGGCGTGTGGCACTCGGAGACTGCCGCGGTAAAGCTATTGCATAGCCTTTTTTATCAACTATAACTTGCAATTATAATTATTTATTTATTTTATTTATACAGTAATTTTTCCTTTGTTTTTTTTTTCTTTGATATCAATTCAAGTTTTCTTTCTTTTTTGTAATTTATTTATTTTTTACCAGCAACGTCATCAAAAGAGTGCGAAAAATGGTGACGATTAAGCGACTAAACTATATTCAATGTTTTCTGTTCGACTTTGATAAAGAGATAGAAAGAAGCTAAGCAATAGCTTAAAAATGACGTCATGTTCGTTATCACACCCATGTCAGAATGTCATGAAATATGATGTCGGCCATCTTGGATTTCAAAAATGAAATCATTTTCGTGATCAGTACCCTGAGTTTTGGCGGGAAAATCAAGCTGAGTGTCACGCTCGTTTTTCATTGGACTTTTAAAATTATTTATAGTGTTGTTTACTAAATAAAAGTGCGTGATTTATGTAGTAAAAAGTGCATTTAGTAAATAGTTCATAAAGAACAGTGAAATATCGCTGCATAGTGGCCACATCATGACTTTGTCCCAAACCTCACTCGTAAGACGGGTCACGCGGCCGTCTTTTTCGACATGAATAATTCATAATTACGTGACATTGGCTAAATGCACAAACCGTGCGAAGCCAAAAAATAAAGAAATAAAGAAAAAACCCATGAAGTCTATTATATTATCACTCGAGTCAGTAAGCATGTAAAATGAGAAAACTAACATAGAACGATCCGTGTGAGAACTAAACGATCACTATTACACAACAACACTGATACCTTTGAGAAAGCGGACTTCCTCTACAATAGGGCAATTCCTCCGTAAGGTCTGCCTATGCTATTGCTTATAATCTCTGTCATTGTGTGCTGTTTCGGTGCAATCGCAAGACCGGCCGGGCACTGAGGGGCAGGCAAGACAGCTATAGTATCCTTATAACTCCACCAACTGGTATTTCGTTGACTCGGAAACGGCGCACAGGGAGCACCACGAAATATACTCAAAGACTCCGAGGTTCTTTTTCAATATACCCCACTGTTTTGTCGTGGTGGCCTAGTGGTTAAAACACCAGCCTCTCAAGTATGAGTGCGCGGGTTCGATTCCAGGTCAGGCAAGTACCAATGTAACTTTTCTAAAGTTATATGTACTTTCTAAGTATATCTTGGACACCAATGATTGAAGGCGAAGGAAAACATCTTGAGGAAACCTGGGCTTTATAAGTCTGAAATCGCCAACCCGCATTGAGCAAGCGTGGTGATTACGCTCAATCCTTCTCTGTTGTAGCTTATTAATATCAGACTAACCAGCTACACTGATAAATATAACATTATTTCACAAGCTCAATATGGTTTTAGGCAAAAAATATCTACGGAAGATGCAGTGACGGCTTTAACCACTCATATTGTTAAACTAGTAGATACTGGAAAAAAATGTCTTACTGTTTTCCTTGATTTAAAAAAGGCCTTTGATACCGTTTCCGTCCCCATTCTTGTGCGCAGCATAGAAGGTATAGGCATAAGGGGAAACCCGCTAGAATTACTAACAGATTACCTGCGGGATCGTAGGCAAAAGGTAAAAGTAGGAGATTACCTAAGTAAGGAGGCTTACGTGACCTACGGCGTCCCGCAGGGCAGCGTATTGGGTCCGACACTATTTCTGATATACATCAACCATCTCTGCCAAATGATACCAGAAAATGGCCGCGTCTTCTCATATGCAGATGACACAGCTATTGCATTTTCTGGTGATACGTGGGAATCCGTATATCAGTCTGCTGAGAACGGCCTGTTCGAAATTGCTAAATGGTTAAACTCACATCTTCTAACGCTGAATATTTCTAAAACTAAATATATTGCTTTTACAAACTACAACAACACTCAGCCCGGACCTAACTTAACTCTCAAAATCCACGGATGTCTTGACATATCTAGCACCAACTGTAGCTGTAAAGATATTGAAAAAGTAAAACATATTAAATATCTAGGTATAATTGTGGATCAGCGATTATCTTGGCATACTCATGTAGATATGGTCATGACTCGCACGAGAAAACTTATATGGATTTTTAAAAACCTTAGACATGTAACAACTAAAAAAATGTTAACTGAAATCTATGTCTCTCTGGCTCAATCAATACTTACCTACTGCATATCTGTGTGGGGAGGTGCGACAAAAACGAAGTTCCTTGAGCTTGAGCGAGTACAGAGATCTCTTATCAAGGTCATGCATACCAAACCGTATAGATACCCAACAAATGAGTTATACCACCTAAGCGGTATTCTCACAGTCAGAAAATTATACATAATAAATATTGTCTTAAAATTACACAAAGTACTACCCTATAATCCTGACTTTCAGAAAAAAAGGCGAAAATATACTGCTGCACGAATGGATTTTGTTAAGACTGCATATGCCAGAAGACAATTACATTCCAGATCCGTTGCCATATATAATAAAATTAATGATTCAATCAACATATATCCTATGTCTACTAAAGACTGCAAAAAGGCAATTATTGAATGGCTAAAACCAACGACCTATGATGACATTGAATTACTGAAATGAAATGAAATGAAATGAAATGAAATTTATTAAAAAACATAGATCAACAACAACAATTAATGTACAAAAAATCTGTTTGTATAGTAATAAAAATCTTAATAATAACAATCGTAAAAGCTAACTTACTGTAGTCTAGTACATAATACAAATCTTTAAAATTACGATCTAAAACTAATGTTGGGACCACCCGAACTAGGTTTATTTAAACCTGTGTTTCAGGCTATCATCAGCAAGGATATTTGATGGCTATAGTATAATAATAATAAACATATGACAAAAGTAGGTATTTAAGACTAAGCAATGAAAAATTGTCTTAAAAACTTAAATAATACATTAACTCTACTTATTTATTAGTATATAACTTAACTTACTAAACTACTCATTTTATTTTAACACCTCCAGAATTTTTTCCGTATCTGTGTAACTGAGGGTTTGTAGATATTCAGTTAGCATTACACAACATTTATTTGAGCTTTCACTGTATATCTGTAGTAGTTTGTTACATTTGTTATATAAATATGGTCCGAGAAATAAATAAAATCTGTTAGTAAAAGCATGTTTCGTCCGTGTGTTAGTGCAAACTAAATCCTTTCTTCTCTTGCCAAAAGGTACAGGGCTAAAACCAATATCAGCGTGCTGGAGTAGTACTATATTCAAAATAAATAACTGGCGTACTGTTAGCACTTTACATTCACTGTAAAGCTGGTGGGTGGGGAATCTGAAAGGACGAAAGCTGGCGACCTTTAGGATTGCTCTTTGGGCTCGTTCCAAGGGCAGAAGTATAGTTTTTGGGGCACCACCCCAGGAGCTTATACAATAGGTAAGAATGGACTGACACAAAGCCATGTATACCTGCCGAATTAAAGTAAAGTTTGCTATGTTGCGCAAGTTTTTAAAAACGTATATTAATTTACGGACTCTAGTACATAATAAGTCAACATGTTTACGGAAGTTAAGATTATCATCAATTGTGACACCTAGATATTTTATATGGTCAGTTTTTTGCAATGTAGGGCAAGTGCATGCTGTGTCAGCGGACATACTCATATAACAATTGTGAGCATAAATGTTAAGGTTAGTAGTACATATGTTAGTATTTTTCATAGTAAATAACATGTAATTGGTTTTATCTGAATTTAGTGTCAGCTGATTATTTTGAAGCCAATTAGACACTATATTGAAACCATTTTGTGCTAGTGCATAGACCTCCTCTTTAGATTTACCTGAAAACACGAGAGCTGTGTCATCAGCATAAGACATAATGACACCGTTTTGAAGTGACAGGCTGCTTAACTCATTTATATAGATTAAGAAAAGGGTAGGGCCCAAAATACTGCCCTGGGGTATTCCGAAATCCCTATTTTTTAGGTCAGAACTTTTGTGCTGACCAATTTTCACACACTGGTGACGATCACTAAGATAGTCAGAAAGTAATTTTAATTGTGTTCCTCTTATTCCAATTTTTTCTAGTTTTTGCAATAATATGGAACAAGAAATGGTGTCAAATGCTTTGGCAAGGTCTAAGAAGATCCCAATTGTGAACATGCCGTTATCCAGATTAGAACAAATGAGATTTGTCAATTTATGAACTGCTTGATTTGTTGACCTTTTTGGCCTAAACCCAAATTGTTGATCAGAGAGTAAATTGTTCTTTTCAAGATAATTAATCAATCTAGTGTTTATGATTTTTTCCAAAATCTTTGAAAGGCCTGTTAATACTGCAATGGGTCTATAATTAGTGACATTGTTTTTGTCCCCAGCTTTAAAAACTGGGCTTACGACAGCTTTTTTAAGCAGTTTCGGAAATAATCCTTTACTTAGGCATAAGTTGAAGATGTGTGTTAGTGGCGGTGCAATAAGGTGTTTGAATCGTTTTAGTATGATATTGGGGATGTTATCCCACCCAACAGCACAAACGTCTTTAAGCCCATCTATTAGACATAATACTTCCCGGGTGTCTGTCTCTAATAGTACAAAAGAGCCCAGAGAGTTATATGTCACCGGCGTATATTGAGTAATTGAATTTCTAGAAAAGGTCTTCTCAGCTAAGTTTTTGCCAACGTTAACAAAGTAGTTGTTTACATTATTCGTTGCTTCTGATGGGTGCAAGTAGGGTGATAAAAGATCAAGCGGAGCGACTAGCTTTTTCTGTCTGAAAATATTGCTTTTGATAAATTTCCATATAAGCTTATTATTCTTACCCGCTTTCTGGAGTTGTACTCGGTCGTATCTTATTTTTAGTTTTTTCAATAGATTATTGCAGAAGTTTCTGTAGCGTTTGTAAGTAACTGAAAGTATCTCATTATCGGGTGTTAGTTTCAGTTTCTGATGAAGTTTGTCTCGATGACGTATACAGCGGACAAGACCCGGCGTTATCCATGGTTTGATATTACTGTACTTTCTAGGTATTAATGTGCTTGATGTGTTATTGCTGATGAGTGTTTGCAGCGTATCAATAAAATACTTTATCGAGACATTCGGATCACCGGAAAGGAAAACGGGGTCAAAATTGATGTCACGCATGTCGTTTTCAAGACTCGTCATATTCAATTTTTCAAGGTAACGCATGCAGTTTTTTCTAGGTGAAGATATTTCTAGGGTTAATAATATAGCCTGATGATCCGTAAGCGATGAATTAGTAATAAATGTTTTAGAAGGTGATTTTGTCTTAATAATGATATGATCTAAGCAGGATCCACTCTGGTGAGTCGGTTGGTTATGAGTCGGTAAAAGTCCATAAAATGTGCAAACATTCAGGTAGTTATGTGCATGGGTTTCCGTTTTTCCGGAAGCTATATTAATATTAATGTCGCCTAAGAGTATGATATTTTTGTGATAGGATATTTTACTTAATGTAGCACTCAGCGAGTCTAAAAATATATCCATGTTTTGAGATGGTGGCCTGTAAATAGCCATAACTACTATATCGGATTTAATTTTAATTAATAAGCAATTACACCCTGGAAACAAAGGTTCCTCTACTATTACGTCTAAGGTATTTTTAATGTAAACAACTATGCCATCGTTTTGATTAGTATTTAAGATTGTTTTATATAACGTATAACCGTCTAGTGTTGGCAAATTGTCTGCTTGTTTTGATAACCAACACTCTGTTAGTACAATAATATCGCAGCATAAATCGAGGTTCTGTAGGAGCAATTGAAAACCGGTAAAATTACGGTTTATACTGCGAATATTTTGGGTTAGGAAGGTTATCATTTTTCCTTCGGGTAGAAAAAATTTCTTGCATTCATCAACATTACAAACTATGACTTCAGATACGGAAAAATTATCAATGTCGCTGATCAATTCAGCCGTCATAATATTAGAGGCTATTAAATATAAAAAATAAAATAAAATAAAAAACTAAAACCTACTGTGTATGGGCTACTTAATTACTATTGTAGATGGCGCTCTTAGGCGCCTTCATAATCTATTGAATTAATGTAATTGTCTTCAGCGTACTTGCGTGCCGGGCAGTTCACGTCACCAGTTGGATGATCACATTTGCGCTTGAAGCGCTTGCACGTAGCACAATTTGGAGGAGACGTTTTTTTGGTACATTCTTTAAAGGCGTGACCCATCTCCCCGCAGTGGTTGCATGTTGGGCTGGTTTCACGGCAAAACTTGGCTGCATGTCCAAACTGCTGGCAGTTGAAACATCTAGTAACAATGGTGAAATCTCTAACTGGACATGACGTCCAATTTATAAAAATTCGGCCTTGATTTATCAGCATTTTCCTAATACTAGCAGGTACCTCCAGGATATAATTACAGGTAGAACGATCTTTCTTCCCTGATTTGTGGCTGAGTTTTATCTGTTCCAAAAAGGATACACGAGAGGTATTGGCCAGCTTTTCTGAAAGATTTTGTTCGTATATACAGTCCAATACTTCTTTTTCCGTAAGAGCAACAGGGACACCAATGACTGCTATTCTAGGACGACGTTTGGAAGGCTCTTCGACCTTAAGACCTGAAGAAACAAGTTTTTCGGAAGCTTTTAGTTTCTCAATATCGCCTTGGCCATCCGCACTGATGATTACGCCTCCATTCCTAATTTTTTTCACACCACGGACTCGCAGTTTTAATTCTTCCGGCGAGATTATTTTTTGTACTAGGGTCTTTGTGTCGTCACTGGACTTTGTCTTGTCTGTAGGGTATATCGCTATAGATCTTAAATTGGCTGGGCGTATAAGGTCTTCTCCTTTTTTCACCACATTGGCATAGGAAATATTACCCGTATTTCGATTCGTTTCAACTGCCTTTTTCATTTCTTTTATCGATTCTGCAATGTCCTGCTGTTCTTCAAGATGCTGAACGGTTATATGTGCTTGGAGGGTTTTTGCCTTTAGGGACTGGTACAGTACGGCCATTTGGGATGTCCCATGCAAGACCTTACGGCAGAGGTTTGCAACTCGTAACTTATGGTCATTTATCATTTTTCCCTCGGCCACAATAGAGCAAACTTCCGTTAGGATTGTATCTATGGTACTCATCCATTGCTGAATATCCGGCGTTGAAACGATTTCTACTTCTGCCCCCGAGGGCGCAGGTTCAGGGTCCCTTTGCTGATGTTGTTCTGGAGGTAAGGGCGTTGGGGGTGGACTACGTCTTATCAATTGGCTGCGCCCGAAAGGGCTTGATCCCGGGTTAGACATACTAATACAGAAACAGTAAAATGTTATAATAGTTTTTAGAGCATCACTGTAATCGGGTATAACGATGAATCACTGATCACACACGCGACACACTTTACTCAATATTACAATTCCGCTGAATTGTAGTTAGGCACAATGTTTTAATTCGCAATCATTTGAAATATTTCATTATATTCCGCACATAAGACACGTCTGCTTAGCTTAAAGACCAAATTATCCTATCAAAATTAATTACTGTTACATACATAGTTTATTTGAGCGAATTCATACGCACACAAACCCACACAACAGACACACGCCTCGTTACACTTCACAGACACACACGGACACTCAGCCCCACTCAACACACTGATCTATACACTTACTCATCACTCCTTACCTTTCCACACCCACACAAACTCACACTATTACAGCATTACATACTAAGCATTTCTAATTATTATTATTCTCTGTTTTCTTTTAATTAGGAGTTGTTATCCAGACCCAATTTACTTTCCTTTCTTTTTTATTTTTTTTTATTTTAAGTTTTGTTTTATGTTATTTTATGCACAACTTTTATTATTTTAAAGTAAATATTGAGGAGCGGGGCCTCCTAGCACAGGTATAGTTTTTACTTAAAAGGAGGTCCCTACGTGAGTTACTATAAAAGTTTGTACATGTTTTCGAAATAAAAATTATTTTATTTTATTTTTATGAGAGGAGATCTGTGCCCAGCAGTGCGACGATAAAAAGGTTGTTGATGATGAACGGCGTCGGTGTCGAATTATTTGTTATCAATTTAATATTTTCGAGCTGATCTTTAGTAACATAATCACTTCTGATTGCGTTAACATCTGACCGTATAATTAATAAATCCTTCATCAACTTCTTTACGTACGTTCTACGTAGTCAAAGCAAACTGGTGGCAATTTGTGAAGGTCATATGCCACAAAAACTGGGATTGTTCAGGATCCGTGATTTTAAACACCGTAATCGTATATTTTAGGTCTTTCTGCTTTTTGTTCTTACGCCTCGATACATGTTTTTGTCTTGTCTTCGTAGAAACAAACAATAACTTTTTTGCCTCATCAATGTCTTCCTCAGAAAAAGCCGACGAGCATATTTTTATTAATCTTTCGTTGTTTCGTTTCGGAGATAACAATATTACAACTCGTACACTTAAATGTACTCGTATTAACATTGTTCACCGACATCTTTCTGTAATATTTTATTTAATAAAAACTTCAACTTCAACTCTTGATCTGGTCCCTGTGGATAGATACCACAATTTTGCCAATAACACGTGTAACAAATTATAGAAATTCTTTAAAAAAATATTTCACAATAATGGCGGATATCGCCAATAACAGTTGAAAAAACGGCCGCGTGAGCACTTTTTACTCTATAAAATCACGCGCTTTTATTTAGTAAACAACACTATAAATAATTTAAAAGTCCAATGAAAAATTAGCGTGACATTCATCTTAGCTTTTCCGTTAAAAAAAAAGCTATTTTATAAAAACACTACTAAATTAATTTGAATAAAAGTACTTAATAATTAATTATATGAAAAGTTTTTAAGGTAGCCATGACAACGTCGATGACGTCTATGACATATCTCTATAGAAGACCTATTTCAGAGAGAAAATTAATCGCAAGTTTAGCACATCGCGATTATCAGTAACATGGCAAGTGTGTAAAACTGAGTTCGCGCCCTGCAATATGCATGCTCTTTTTGAAAATCTATAAATTGTTTTCAAAAGATGTAGTCGCACGCACACAAACATACCGTGCCGAAGACTGCCGAACTGAAACGACGTTAGACGATGTACGGCCTTCAAGCCACACCTCCGTGCCCGTCGGAGTGGGGAGCGTGAGGTTTTTTCGTTACGTAATTTCTGGATTCGGTCCCCGCGCTCAAGGCCCGCGATAGAAGCTATGCAATAGCTTAAAAATGTTCTGCGAGAGGAAGTGCCCGCAAAACACAACACCGATCTAGACGAAGGATCCTCCCATTTCTATGGAGGAAGAGTGGAAGATAGAATTTCATACCCTGTACCTCATACATATGAAGAAAAAATATAACGATAATAAACGTCATAAAAATTTAACGTCTGAAGTCACAGCATTTTGCTGAGCAACGACCTTTTCTTGCACAGATGCGACGCACAGTTAAACTATTATTTGTTTTGTAACACACTTATTTATTTACTCCTCTCTGCAATTATCTTTTTATATTTTTATGTTGTTGTTTGTTTGACATCAAATCAACTTTGTTTGTCGTCCTCCGTGGCGCAGCGGTCAACACGCCTGCCTGCGAGGTGGAGGCCCTGGGTTCGATCCCAGGCCAGGTCATGATGGAAAAATGATCTTTTCCTGATTGGCTTGGGTCTTGTATGTTTATCTATATATTTATAGTATCGTTGAGTTAGTATCCCATAACACAAGTTTCGAACTTACTTTGGGGCTAGCTCAATCTGTGTGATTTGTCCGTATATATTTATTTATTTATTTGTATATAGTTTGGCAATTTTGCATGTTAGAGTACGAGACTATTGGTGATATTATTATTATTTTTTTCCTGTATTTTGTTTGTTATTATAATTTTATGGTATTTAGTTGTAAAGTGCGTTTTGTTTGTGCGGAATAAAAAAAAAAACTTTCTTTCTTTCTATAACCAGCTTAAGACTTCCGAGAAACTTTTCATAGCAAAATGGGAACGCCTTTTGACTTCTGTATTTAATACAAAAAAAGAAAAATAAACGATACGATATTTTATGTACGCTAATGAGCTCTTCTAACTTTCTGATCCGGTTTATTCATGTTGTTAAACAAACAATCAAAAACTTTGAAATACAAATTCTTTGAACAAAAGTAAGTATTTTTGAATTAACCACTTTGCCTTTCAGTGGTCTCGGTTAGATTTCAAATTTCGAATACCATTTTAGACTCTTGAGATAAGGTAGTCGTTGATTTATTGTTGTACGTAGTTTGCGACCGTTATTTTATAATTGAGACCACTATAAAACGGTGGCAGGAACATTGCCGGTAAGGACTAAGCCCGGGTCGACGTCGCTTTCTATTCCAGGCGCGTCTCAAAGAGATATCAGAGAGAGATACCATGGCCCCTGAAACAGGCAATCGAAGGAACACGGGTGGATGTAGTCAGTAAAAGCAACACGACTTACCGCTCCGCCCGAAGCGGGAGAAGTCATTAATGATCTCCCATCCAAAAAAGCGTTGTAACATCTTCGCATAAACAGCTGTAACCAACTAATCAAACAATTATTTTTATGTGTTTATATATATTTATACAAAGTGGTGCTGACAGTATGACAATAAATGCAAACACGAACAATTCTGGTTCATAGGCATAATCCTAAACGATAGAAAAAAAACCCAGCATAAAAATAAAAAAATGAACATTTCAAACAAACTAAATAGCATAAATTTGCAAACGGAATAGAACATCCTTTAAAAAAATTGCTCACTGACCTCCGATCGGCGACAGCGCAATCCTGTAACGATTTGCTTTTTTCGCGCCATTATTATTAAAGTTTGATACCGCGGGATGCGGCGGTCATTAATCTGTAAGCGCTTCCTTATCAACATGTAAATCATGTAGAAAATGTGTTTGCGCTAGTTTATCGATCGGGTCCGATTGTTAGTTAGTAGAGTTGTTAGATCCCCGACCGATACGGGCTAGCGTAAGTTAGTATTGTCTATGGCGACGCGCGGCCGCCATTGTTGAACTCTTGGCACAACGTCTTGAGACCCCGTCGCGTACGGGTCCGTTGCTTGAATCTTGACGAAATGCTCGCGCGCGTGGCGTGTTTCGGACGAGTAATTTCGGGAAAATCCACCGGCCGCGTTTTGTATAGTTTGTCGCGATTGTTGCCCGTGTTTTGAAGTATTTACTTGAACTATAAAACGTAACAGTGCGCCTGTAAATTGAGTTGAATTTGAATCGGAAACGTGGTTTCATTGGCGATCTTTGTCGGGCGTGATTGACACTGCTAAATAACTTCTTACGTTGGTGAGCTTTGGTGCCCTATTAAGGGAACTTGGTGTGTGTCGACTGGTATGGGACAGTCAGTGAATTGAAGACTTCGGACGTCATTGTAAAGTCGGCGCGCGCGTCGACTTCTCCGGACTTCACGTCGCGACGGAGCACACTGAGTCCCAGGTAAGTCCCTTAGATTTGTTGTGGAGTGGTAAGAGATTGATTTACTTGTAGTATAAGCCGACCTTGTTTGTTGGATAAGCCGTGACAAATGCGCGGTAGATGTACGTGCTGTACTCCCCAGTACAGCATACAAAATGTGAAAAATGAAAAATAAGTTCCTGTGTCTAAACTAATGGACATATTTATATGATTTTTTATGGGTAGACTGAGAATGTGTTGAGGTACACGATGTTTAATTTACTGTCGTATTGTCAGCACCTTCTATTCCGTTTGCAATTTTATGTGTTTTACTTTGTTTGAAATATTATTTTTTTTATTTTTGATGCTAAGTTTTTTTCTATCATCATTACAACCTTTTTATCGTCCCACTGCTGGGCACAAGTCTCCTCTCATTCGTAGAAGGATTGAGCGTAATCACCACGCTTGCTCAATGCGGGTTGCCGATTTCAGACTTCAAGTCCAGGTTTCCTCAAGATGTTTTTCTTCACCTTCAGTCATTGGTGTCCAATATATACTTAGAAAGTACGTATAACTTTAGAAAAGTTACAATGGTACTTGCCTGATCTGGAATCGAACCCGCGCACTCCTACTTGAGAGGCTGGTGTTTTAACCACGACTTTTTTTCTATGGTTTAGGATTATTCCTATGAACCAGCATTGTTCGTGTATTCTTTTATTGTCGTATTGTCAGCACCATTCTGTATATGTAGGTATATATAAGGTCTAAGGAAGCAGTTATAGTAGAGCATCCTGATACAACGTCGAAATTCAGCATATCAACGGTGGTGGTATCAAGTCGTGGTCCAAAATTAATTGCAACTTCCCCAAAATTTGGTATTTTTTTAAATAACAACACCAGTTTTGACGGTGCTGCGTGCCCTGCCCCCTTTCGCCCGCGCATGTTTTGTCTAACGCACATGCATTAATTTACCTCCTTTTGCGAATTAATATTATTTTTAGAGGATTTTTTTTTATCTTAAGCCCTGCTTTGTAGGCATTAGAAGAATCAGTTATCGATACCTAACACTACCTTCACGGATCGGACAGGGTTTACTTTACATTATTGTGTATACTGTCGGTCTCCGTGGCGCAGCGGTGAACACGCCTGCCTGCTACGTGGAGGCCCCGGGTTCGATCCCCGGCCAGGTCATGATGGAAAACGGTCTTTTCCTGATTGGCCTGGGTCTTGGATGTTTATCTATATATGTATCTATTATAAAATATAGTATCGTTGAGTTAGTATCCCATAACACAAGTCTCGAACTTACTTTGGGGCTAGCTCAATCTGTGTGATTTGTCCATATATATTTATTTATTTATATTATAGATGAGGAGAAACTACTCCAGGAAGTTGAGAAACATGTTCCTGCTATTCAGTTTTATTATTGATCTCAACTATAAAATGCTGTGGATTTCGATAATAAAAATAAATAACGTCGTTGTTTCACACCCTCTTTTTTCCAAACTCCCCCTTTTTCCTCAGGAGGAAAGTGCATTGCGCCCTTGGGAAATAAAGGTGTGAACTTTTGATAAGTTTATGTAACCGTGCTTGGCGAATACAATAATAATATTATTATTATCTTTATTTTATGTTATACAGGTTGTATCTGACATCGTAACGCAAACTTCGCGAAAATGCTAGACTGCATGCCACTAATAAAATTATGATAGTCATTTATGTCGCTAATGACAGGTTACAGAATTCACAGTGTTTAAAAAAAATGTCGGCTCGGCCTTTGAGCGTTGCAAGCGTGCCGCCGTGCGGGTTTATAGGTATGACGTTGATCCCTGATGTGAACTCTATTAAATCAGCTGATAAGATAGTTTTCGAATTTTGTTCACATTGCGCTTTTTTCTGTAATTAGCGAGTTAATTCATTTTTACTTTAAAATCTTATTGGGTTATAAAAGTATAGCAATTATGAACGGTTTAAAGTGAAAAAAATACGTAGTTTTTTTTTAATCATGAAAAAGCCGTCGAAAAATTCCACCACTGGGGGGTCCAGAATCATGTACTGGATCCATGGTACTCGTTTGTGCGTCGATGTCAGATACACCCTTTATACAAATGTTACACTTTTTAATATAAACATATAGAAATATAAAATTACTTAAAAACAAATAAAATAGTAAACCACCGGTATCGGGAACACGGTCCAAGCTCGGCGGTCAGAGAGAGAAAGAGAGGAACCTTCTGACTTTACGAGCCGTGTCCAGAAGTATCGCTTTCTGAAGCTCATGATCCAGCTGCCTAACGAGAGCCTCCTGAGGTATTGGTCGCGGCTCTGGGCTATGAACCCATTGGCTGTCATGACTATCGATACAATGATTGCTGAATCCACATCCCATATCTAGCAGAATCTAGTGTTATTATTATTATTAATAATAATATTAGACTCTGCCCATAACTTACATAGTTCGCGTGAAAGTTCCTGTTCGCCGTCTCAAATTGTCGCATGTCGCAGCCGTCTCCAACCTCCTGTAACCTCTGAGGGAGGTTGTTGCTGCTCTGCTGCCGTCTTCAACCTGCTGCAACCTCCGCGTGAGGCCGTTGCTGCTACTCTTGCCTTGAAGACACTTAAATTGTAAAATAAAAGATGAGGTTAGATAGACGTGTGCTGTGTTTTATCTAATTGAATTGCTGAATACGAAATATAAAACTTTTAAATAAAATTATCAGCCTCTGGGCAAAGTTTGCCAGACTATAATATGCCCAGAGATTATTAATTAAACAATTGTGCCCAGTAAAAATCCTCGTGATTGCAATTGAAATATAATAATATTAGTCTTAACACTTTGAACCTCGAAAAATATAAATTAAATTAAATTTGTTAATTCGCAGATATTCAGCAGTGCGGATATCGGTACTGGGAAATCAAAGGAATAAGTTAAGGGTACCGTAATAATCTTATTATGAGGATTCCGGCGAGATTATCACGTTGAATTCTGGTTGCTAGAAGGCATATTATGATTTCAAAATCTTGTTTTAATATAGATTTTAAAACTTATATCTCGTGATTCGGTTGAAGATTCAAAGAAACATCGCTTTTGATAAACTGTTCTGTCAAACTTACTTAGCTTATCAGCTTCTATTATAGCTAATCAAGCAGAATTCTGTCTATATGGAATATTTTGTATCAAATACTGTGTTTTAGAGATTTAGATTAAATTATTCGTTTGAAGATTAATACAAACGAGTATATCTTAGATCCATACAGAAGGTTTTAAACTTAAATATCTAACAATACAGTTTGTTTTAATAACACTAGCTACACTCCATGGTTACACCCGCATGGGTTCCGATCCCGAGGGAATCATCATCATCAACCTTTTATCGTCCCACTGCTGGGCACAGGTCCCCTCTCACATAGAGAAGGATTGAGCGTAATCACCACGCTTGCTCAATGCGGGTTGGCGATTTCAGACTTAAGGTCCAGGTTTCCTCAAGATGTTTTCTTTCACCTTCAGTCATTGGTGTCCAAGATATACTTAGAAACTTTAAATATCGGGACTAAAGTATCTTATATGTAGTCTCTTTAAATAAATACATACAAAGTTATTTTTTGTTTAAGCGAAATCTGAATACAGTTTGTTCAGAATAAGCAACTGAATCGATTCCAATCATTTTCACACCATGTTATATTTTTTTACCAAATACATTTAGAAATTGTTGCAGTATGGTTACTGAGCGGTTACGATAGATCATGGTACTTGCGCGCGCGCCACAGCTGATGCCACAGGTCAGCGCCCCGCGCTCGCCCGCCGAGCGTTGCTGTGACCATATTTTGGTTGGTACAACCAATTAGAATAGCTTTTCATTAAATATTTTGAAATTTTGTACATAGATTCTTTACTTTAAAATACCGGACACGTAGGTATTTCGGGTTTGGCATAAACAAAAAATAATGTTTTATATACATCCGCATGTAATGCGGGTAGATTACGGCCTCCTCCCTCTCACCAAAAGGAGGCCTGAGTTTGGGCCTGAATGGCCAGTAATATAATATTTGTGTCCCAAAAGCGGGGACATTACAGGCTGATTATGATGATATACAGGGTGTATCTGACATAGTAACGCAAACTTCGCAAAAAGGCTAGACCGCATGCCACTAATAAAATTATGATACTCATTTATGTCGTTAATGAACGGTTACAGAATGCAGTGTTTAAAAATAAGTGTCGGCTCGGTCTTTGAACGTTGCAAGCGTGCCGCCGTGCGAGTTTGTAGGTATGACGTCGATCTCTGATGTGAATTCTATTTATTTATTTATTCAGACTACATGTAGTGTAGTAGGCTTATAAAAGTTTGTCAATTATGAACGGTCTAAAAGTGAAAAAAACTACATGTATGTTTTTTTTAATCTTGAAAAGCCGACAAAAATTCTACCACTGGGGCGTTCAGAATCATGTACTGGATACATGGTACTCGTCAGTGCGTCTATGTCAGATACACCCTTTATATACCTACATACATACAATATGTAAAGAAAACCCTGTCCGATCCGTGAAGGTATTGTTAGGTATCGCTAACTGATTCTACTAATGCCTACAAAGCTGCACTAAACTTAAAAAAACAAATCCCCCAAAAAAAGAATATTATTTCGCAAAAGGAGTAACTTAATAGTCGTACGGTAGGTAATACATGCGCGGGCGAAGAGGGGTAGGGCACGCGGCACGTGGTCTCATAGCTCATAATAATATCGACGAAAATAGTGTTGACACTTTTTTAAAAAATTACCAAATTTTGAGTAAGTTAGAATTAATTCGAGGAAAAAAAAAGATAATTTCAAAATTCATTACTATTGTTACTATGATGATTATGTAAGATTTCATATTTTATTTGGTCATGCGTATACCTAACCTTTATTATCATTTTGGGTTGGACGAGGTTTTTTATATATTGTATAAATGTATATACATAATTATAAATATATATGTATATACATTTATAGTGATATAGGTGACGTTTTGACGTTTGTGCTGGTGGGATCGTGTAGTTTATTTACGCAAATAAAATTAAAAAACAGCTATTCAGTGCCCAACAAGTTTTAATTAGTTGTAAAAGTGTAGAATATAAAACATACAGTGTAGTGAGGCTCCGTCATTGGCCCTAAATTGCGCAATTTTAAAATTTTGAAATATCCCTATCAACCAACAATTAAAACTATCAGAATTAAAACCTATATACAAGAATTACATATTCATAAATCATGAAAAGAATTATATTACCACATATATTATATTGCACATACAAACTATTACTATATCACTATTAAGTTATAAAATACTATTGTTACTTTATATACACATTTATACAATCATTACTCCTACCGTATCATGACTAAGTCAAAATTATTAAGGTTTGGTTTGTTCAATGCCGGCTCTCTAGCTACTAACCAGGACGAGTTTCTGATTGCTATGGCGCAACACTCGGTGGATATAATGGCAATTAACGAAACGTGGCTGAGATTTGGGGAGGAGGGGCGCGCACCTAAAGTTCCGGGATATAGGCTAAAGCATGTCCCGCGCCCTACCACTATACGTGGAGGTCGTGGCGGAGGAGTGGCGTTTTACATCAAGTCAGGCCTAAGGATACGTGTACGGCCGCACTCAGAGCATTCTGATGTAGAACAGATGTGGTTAAACTTAACTATCAATGGAAGAAAGTTGTTGATTGGCACGGCATACAGGCCACCCTGGTTTGAATTATCATCGTTTCTGGGTGGTATGACTGACAGCATAAGCGAGTTGGCACCTTATGATCATTTAGTATTGCTGGGAGATTTCAATGTTAATTTACTGGATGTGGGTAGCGCAAAAACTAAATGTATGTTGGAATTTTTTAATTATACTAACCTAAATCAAGTGGTGCAATCACCCACTCATTTTGTGGGGGACAGTAGCACTCTTATAGACGTTATATGTACCGATGTGGGGGTTCGTAATGTCCTGGTGAGTCATACCAGTGAGTTGGGTCACCATTCATTTATTGTGTGCGATACAGTCATCAAGAAGGTAAACAGTAAGCCTCGGTTACTTGTGTATCGGCCTTTAAGAGACATATTAAATGATTACTTCATAGTGGATTTAAAATTAATGCCATGGTGTGATATAAGCTCATTGTCGGATGTTAACAGCATGACTCAACATTTTAATGTCTGTATGACTCAGCTGTTTGACTTACATGCCCCAATAAAAAGTAAGATTTTTAGAGACCGACCCACACCATGGATTACAGAAAATATAAAATTAATGATTAGGTTGAGAGATGAGGCAAAACGAAACTATCAAAAGAACAAGCTAGATACAGCAAAGAGATACTACTTGGATTTAAAAAAACAAGCTAGTGCAGCATTGACTCAGGAAAAGAAGGCATACTTTGACGGGCACATTAATAGCCAGCTGAAAAACCCCAAAATGCTTTGGAACAGTCTTAAGAAGGATGTTTTTGCTGAACATGGTGAAACTATGCTTCCCTTACAGTTTAATGATCTAGATGAGATCAACAAGGCATTTTTGAAAGTACCGGGACAGTGTGCAGCACCCACATCGCAGCTTGCATATTTTAGTAGCAACAGGTTTGGTGAAACACAATTTGAGTTGCGAAGCGTCAGTGAGGAAGAAATTCTAAGGGTTATAAACACCTTAGGGTCGAATGCGAAGGGGATTGATGGAATCAGCCTGGATATGATAATGCTGACTCTACCAACCACCCTTCAGGCTATCACCAAATTGGTAAATAAGTCTATAGAGACACACACCTACCCTGACTTATGGAAGTGTGCTATTGTGCGTCCTCTGCCTAAAGTAAGCAACCCGAGTACCTTCAAAGATCTCCGTCCGGTTAGCATTTTGCCATGTTTATCAAAGATATTAGAGAGGGTGGTCAATAATCAAATGCTACAATATTTGGAAGGGAACAATATGCTACCGGACCTTCAGTCTGGCTTTAGGAAGGGACGTGGGACTGCCACAGCTCTCTCTGATGTGGTGGGGAATATCCTAGAGGCACGGGACAGGGGGGAGGGAACGATCCTTGTACTTCTTGATTTCTCACGGGCTTTCGATTCAATAAACGCTTCTCTATTGCTTTCAAAGCTAGCATATTATGGGTTTACAACGAAAACAATAGAGTGGTTCGCTAGCTACTTGCAAAATAGATCACAGCTTGTTGAAATCCAGAAGGAGGATGGATCAAGGCTTTCATCCCCCCTTCGCCAGGTGCCACGTGGTGTGCCTCAGGGATCTATTTTGGGGCCCCTTTTATATATTCTATACAGCGCAGACATTGTTGGGTCATTCCAGCATTGCATGTATCACATGTACGCAGATGATATCCAATTGTACAAATCTTTTAAGCCAGCTGATACACTGGAAGCTATAAGAAAGGTTAATGACGATCTTGAGAGAGTAGTGCTATGGTCTGATGATAACTCACTAGTGTTAAACCCAGTAAAATCTAATTTTATGGTTTTGGGCAGTAGGAAAATGATAGGCACTATACTGTCAGCCAAGCCAGAGGTATTTATCAAGGGAGAAAGTATAGATAGGGTAGAGGTGGCATGCAACCTTGGGTTAACCATGGATCCGGAACTGCGCTTTGAAAAGCACATCAGTAATTGCATGAGGAGTTGTTTTTATAGACTAAAACTCCTTTACTCAATTGGAGACTACCTGACTGTTGATTTGCGCAAACAGTTAGTGGATAGCCTAATTTTATCTAGCCTGAGAATCTGATTCAACGGATACAGAATGCTTGTACACGGTTCTGTGTAAAGATACCTCGTAGAAGTCATGTAACACCATTTATAAACGAAAATAATATATTGAAAATGGCTGCTAGGAGAAGGTTACATATGGCTGGTCTACTTTTTGGAATAGTCACTACACAAAAACCTCACTATCTGTTTGAGAAGTTAAGTTGGAGACAGAGCAAATATTTACCACGTTTGTCTACCAAACCCCTTTGTACAGTGGCACATAGGACCGCGGCTTTCAGGGGGAGTTTCCGGTATGCTGCCACCCACTGTTGGAATAACCTTCCTCCACCAGTAAGAGACCTTAGAACAAAGAAACACTTTTTAAATATATTAAAGAAATACTTCTTGCAGATACAGCAGACAACTTAGCTTAAAATATTATTATTTTTATTTTATTGATTTTTTTTGTTTTTTATTTTTGTTGCTCCTTCTATGCTCACCTCAAAGGTAATGGCCTCTGGGCAATGGATATGGCTTTCCGTCAGTGCGAGTGGCATTGGATCCTCCCTGCTTAAGCCCAATTTGTCATGTGTTTCAGTTCCTTGGGTGGGTGTCTTCAAGAAGAATGGTTATAGTCTGCCAGCGCCAAGCTGTTGTGCAAATGGCCGCCATCGCCGCCCATGGGGAAGGCTAAAAATGCAATAGAACTAATTAATCAAAGATATTTGTACCTAATAGAAAATCACACTACACTATACACAATATTTATACATATTTTTCAATATAATATTCACATACTATCCTCACCTAGTCTATCACTTATTAATCCTGTGAAAAAATTGCACTTACCCGCTAAATTGTCTCACAAGCTGGGACGTCATTACGTCATCCGAGAGGTTGATGCTGAAAATCAGCGCTGTTGACAATAGGTTCGTCTGAAGTCACAGCATTTTGCTGAGCAACGACCTTTTCTTGCACAGATGCGACGCACAGTTAAACTGTTATTTGTTTTGTAATACACTTAATTATTTAGTCCTTTCTGCAATTATCTTTTTGTATTTTTAAGTTGTTGTTTGGTTTGTTGACATGAGCCGGTGCCGCGCGGGCGCATTACGGATGACAATTGACAGGCAGATGTCAGAATTGTCAAATAATGTGTGATGTCTAATGCCTATGGCATGGAGGTGGTAAGTACTATGTTGTACGTAGTGCTTATTACTTCCATCGTCTATGGTCTATGACTCCGGCTTAGACAACAAATCAACTTTGTACTGTATATAGTTTGGCAGTTTTGCATGTTTAGAGTGATATTCCTTTATTTCACTGTATATACATATAAATTACATTTTTAAATATTTCTATATAAACAACACATAAAAAACATTTAAAAATATAAAAAATAGTAGCCCACCGGCATCGGGAACAGGGTCCAAGCTACCGGCGGTCAGGGCTCCAGAGAGAGGAACTTCCTGACAATGCGAGCCGTGTCTAGAAGTACAGCTTTCTGAATCAAGCCTTTGATCCAGCTGCCTAACGAGAGCCTCTTGAGGTGTTGGTCGAGGCTCTTGGCTATTAAGCCATTGGCTGTCACGACTATCGGTACAATGATTGCTGAATCCACCTCCCACATGTCGACAACCTCGTGAGCCAAGTCAAGATACTTGATTTGTTTATCTTTCTCGGCTTTCACGAGGTTCTCATCATGCGGGATGGTTATGTCAACAATCATTGCACGCCGCTCTGATCGATCCACCATCACTATATCAGGCTTATTGGCAACAATAGTCCTGTCAGTGATGATGGATCGATCCCAGTACAATGTGATATGGCCATTTTCGAAAACTGGGTCGGGCATATACCTGTAGTACGGCACCTCCGATTCCACAAGGTTGTGTTTGAGAGCAAGTTGCTGATGAATTATCCTGGCTACAAGGTTATGTCTATGCAAGTACTCTCCGTTAGCTAGACGAGAACACCCAGAGATTATATGCCTTATTGATTCCCCCGGCCGGTGACATGCCCGACAGATGTCAAGTGTGCCGTCTTTCACAATAAATCTCCGGTAATTGTTCGTCATAGAGTGATATTATTATTATTATATTTTTTTTTTCCTGTATTATCATTGTAATATTTAATTTTTATGGTATTTAGTTGTCAAGTGCGTTTTGTTTGTGCGGAATAAAAACGATTTCTTTCTTTCTTTCTTTCTTTCTTTCTATATATATATGTCGGAGATCGTCGATATAATTTTAATAGAAGTTGCTAATTTGATTTACATAGTAGAGGGGCGAACGCTTGTGACGTCATTTTGTGATGGCGTCACATGGACAGAGTCGCTTTGGAAAGTGGGGTTCGTCGAACGGTGACTTTGCATCGAGACGCGCACCAAGGCACTTCTCCGAACCGAAACTGTCGGTTTGCCTATTCAAATTGTTATTATGAAGATTGGAGGGTATATCTACACGTCGTGCTTCAATTCAAAACTCACCTACGAAATGGAACCTGTACCACCATACCAAGATGCTGTCGACCCTACCGCTCTGCCGTCGCTGTCTCCGACATCAGAAGTGGGATAAAGAACTACACTGCTCACAATCTCGTTATAAATCAAGGAACAGAATAACAGTCACTTCCTGCTGCTGGATGCTGGATGTCCTGGCAGTGAGGCTGGAAGTGAACGTCAAGTTACGAGGTACGCTCAATTGCTGGCGCAGAGATTGCTCCGCGAGATGGTCCGCTGTAGGAGTGCGCTGCATGTGTGCGCTGCAGGTGTGCAAGTGCGGCTGGTCCTCGGCGCGCGACAGTGCTGGCTGATGCTTGGCGCGCGACAGTGCTGGCTGATGCTTGGCGCGCGACAGTGCTGGCTGATGCTTGGCGCGCGACAGTGCTGGCTGATGCTTGGCGCGCGACAGTGCTGGCTGATGCTTGGCGCGCGGCATTGCTGGCTGATGCTTGGCGTGCGACAGTGCTGGCTGATGCTTGGCGTGCGACAATGCTGGCTGAATCCTTGGCGTGCGACAGTGCTGGCTGATCCTTGGCGCGCGACAGTGCTGGCTGTTACTTGGCGCGCAAGGTGAGCTTGCGAAGCGCGCAGGGTGGGCTTGCGGAGCACGCAAGGTGAGCTTGCGGAGTGTGCAAAGTGCGCTTGAGGAGTGCGCTTTTAGCTGCTTGGTGAATCGCATCAATGGCGTGTGGCGCTGCTGGAGCTACTTGCGGCGCAGCCAGAGCCGCGTGCGTTTTGCGGAACGCCCAAGGTTTCAAGACTTGAGCCTCTACTCTGCAGGCGATGACAAGATGTCAAAATATCCAAAACGTTTGTGGTAACGTAATAGGATTTTATGAGAGCTCAGAGATGTCTGGTGTGCAACGGTTGACAACTGCCAAGTGGCAGGTGTTTGTGGGGAAATTGCCATAATCCGGTGAGTCGTACTATTTTTATTCTGATTTCGGTGCTGAATGTTCTCTTGTCAAGCTATCTGTAATCTCATTGGTATACGTACACACACGATAGTACGTATACAGGGTATGGGTAGTACCGGCGTTGTATACTGAACCATTTCTATGCGACATGATAATAAGAGTTATTTTTGCAAATTTCATTTCTTGTACTAC
Organism: Sesamia inferens; assembly: GCA_037179545.1. Taxonomy (NCBI): domain Eukaryota; kingdom Metazoa; phylum Arthropoda; class Insecta; order Lepidoptera; family Noctuidae; genus Sesamia; species Sesamia inferens. The sequence continues at coordinate 10,862,565 of CM073949.1, forward strand.
CCGATTATTGTTTATAATAACGAGCTGAGAAATTTTAAAAAGTCTGGTTTGTCTTTATTTCAAAACTAAAGTTCACTGTGGCCTATAGTTATGAGCTCACATGAGCTTCTGATAGTATGTGTGGGTCGACTATTAAATCTTCTCAAGAGAACAAGCGGTAACGAACATAGAAATTAGTGATATTTACGAAAAATCTAAATTTGATAGAAGTGAGCTAAAGTAATGAAATTTAATATTGGTGAGTTGTTTGATGGCGATAATGGCGATCGTTACCTATTGAAATCGTTGATTGGAAACAGAACTTATAAGTACCCCAAAGATTTTTCCAAGTAATGTCTGCTGAGTTAGATTTTCAAAATGTAGAAGATGGTGAGGAGGGTGCCTCCGCCAGCAAATAGAACACGTATCATGGCTATGTGGTCGCGCTGCACGCACTAGTCTGTAGTCGTAACTGCAACCCAGTGAGGGGTTGTTCAGAGCGCGATGGGCAGCTAGTGGTGTGGCTGGGACACTAGTAGGTATGGTCGCACTGCATGCACTAGTCTGTAGTCGTAACTGCAACCCAGTGAGGGGTTGTTCAGGGGGCGATGGACAGCTAGTGGTGTGGCGGGGACCTAGGTAGATATGGTCGCACTGCATGCACTAGTCTGTTGTCGTGAGGAGTTGTTCAGGGCACGATGGGCAGATGGTGGTGTGGTGGGGACCAGGATCTCAAAGGAGACTATTAGTTGTACAGTCATGTATTGACCTGGCAGTTGCGGACTCTTGAGTTGGTCGTATCACACGAGGTGATGACGATATGGTCAGGTCAATAATGAGTTTTCACTAGCTACTGTGGTAGCTGGGCGATGATGTGTTTTCTTTTTGAAAATTATGATTATGATTTTGATTTGATAATTATGAGGCTTGGAGGAACCTTTTGATTTCTTTTTGAATTTTGATTATTATGAGGCTTGAAGGAAGCTCTTGCGTTTAAGTTGTTAAAATGATTAAGCTTGTTTGGTTTTCTAATAGTCATTGTAACTAAACGTGACGTGTGACGGTCAGGTTGGCCGAGCTCTCAAAAATGCTTCAAAGTCGGTTTTCTGTGTTTTTTTTTTAAATTTGTTACAGACATGCACGAGGACATGCAACGGGAAATATCGAGGTTTGGCCGGAATCGGCGGTTGGCCTCGTGAAGCGGATCCCGGACTCCGGGGCTGAGGGAGCTTCGGATGCGACTGGGATTGGCGCTGGGGTGATGATGATGATGATGCACGAGGACGTGCAAATCGTCAGGCTGGCCGTGTCGGAGATCGTCGATATAATTTTAATAGAAGTTGCTAATTTGATTTACATAGTAGAGGGGCGAACGCTTGTGACGTCATTTTGTGATGGCGTCACATGGACAGAGTCGCTTTGGAAAGTGGGGTTCGTCGAACGGTGACTTTGCATCGAGACGCGCACCAAGGCACTTCTCCGAACCGAAACTGTCGGTTTGCCTATTCAAATTGTTATTATGAAGATTGGAGGGTATATCTACACGTCGTGCTTCAATTCAAAACTCACCTACGAAATGGAACCTGTACCACCATACCAAGATGCTGTCGACCCTACCGCTCTGCCGTCGCTGTCTCCGACATATATATATATTGAGAAAACGATAAAAGATAAGTTTTTTTGATATATACAAACTTATAAAACTAAATAAATACAAATTACTAAATAAAGCTATTACCCTAATTAAAACTACTAATAAATTACAATACAGCATCAAAAAATTCTTCGTCATCGCTGTCGACTGGTAATGTACCCAAGAGACTGGCAGCATTGCCGCGTTGAATGGCAGTACTTAGTCTCTGGCCAAGGTAAAAGCCAGCCCTTGGGTCACGGGAAGTGTCAACAAGCCGTTTGGACAGTTCATTAAAAAGGCAAAGAGCACTCGGACCCCACGGCCCAAGAGTTTCAACCCCAAATGGCTCGAAAATATAATTACCACCACTACCATTGACCCACCAGGCCTACTTTGAGAGTAGAGGAGCTATTATGATCAGTGAGTGAAATCTACTCCTTTCCTTTATTTTTTCAAATATTCTTTATGCCAGTGAAAGAACCAGATTGCAAATGTAAGCGTTGGATAAGTTCACTAATGAATTCATTCTCATTTTTATTTCATCTTTTGTTCAAACATTTCACTTCGACTGAAATATGCTGAATAAAAGTTATAAATGAACGTCGAGACTTTTCTTATCGGCTTTATCAAATCTTTCCACCAAGACACGAAAAGAGTCTGTAGCGGTTTCTACTACGCCACATGCGAACAATGCGTCATACTGACGTCACACAAATTCTACATCTCGCAAGCGGAGTTTAGCGCAACTAGCATACATACAACTTCCTAACATAAATTATCAGGCAATTGTCCGCCAGACAATACACGCAACTGGTTGGATGACCCTCCCTTTTCCGCGGAGGACGTGAGAACTGTATACCCTATTCCGTAGTCACAACTTTATTTTTTTAAACCATAAACAAATTCTACATTCAAACGTTCCACTAAAACCCAGTAAACATACATAAAATAAACGAAACCACTATACAATTACCCAAACTAAGTTCATAAACACATGCGCGAGGCACCCGAAAATTAAGCCACGCCTGATTCCAGCAAGGAATTTAATCAGAAGATGAATGGTACCAACGGAATTGTTTCCAGCAGACATTAACTTTGTATATTGTGAGAATTTAGTTTACAGCTTAGATTTAGAAGTGTTATAGTCTTAATAGTAATTGATATAGCTCGGTTTTGGAGTCTATCAGGCGTAGTTGAGTATTATTCGCACAAATCACTTCGGGGCTCAGCTTGCAGAGTAAGTTAAGTGAAATGGCATTGAGCTGGCCATAATTGTCAAAAGGTCAATAGCCAGTGGAACAACAAATCGTTTTGTTAAATTATAAACTAGTGCTTGACCGCAATCCCGCTTGATGGTAAACACTCATGCAATCGTTGATGGTAAAGCGCGCTAATTTATTAAGAGCATTTTTTTTTGATAATTATAAACTAGCATTTGACCGCATTCCCGCCTGATGGTAAGCAGTGATGTGATCGTTGATGGTAAAGCGCGCTAGTTTATTAAGAGCCTATTCACTCAGAAAAACTGAGCGAATAGGAAGGAAGACGGCAGTTTAGCGAGGTGATGCAATATTAAACCCAACAGTACGACCAACGATGCTGCGCCAAAGGGAGATTGATCTGAAGACCCTCCACGACCAAACTCCCAACACAACAACATTAGACGCATCGTACCCGGCACACATCGCAACACAACTGCTCAGACCCGTCCTCCGAACGGCTTCACCAGACATCATGCCGGAACACGATAAATTGCTTGGCGACAAGGCTTTGTCTGGTGGGTGGTAACTACTGCCGGCGGCCGATGTTATGGCCTACCACCGAGCCTATTCACTCTAGCCTTGAAAACACTTAAATTGTAGTCCGATGGTGGAACAGATACGGGGGAATACACTCACCAAAATGCATCCTATAGAACACCGTCAACTAGCGTACTGGATTTTAGCATAGCATTGTCCTATAGAACGAGTCTTGGGGTGGAGTCCGCTTCTCGGCTAACGTGGTGTGGTTTGCTAAATGGACGGACTAAAGAAAGTGTCTGGGACGGACTGGATACCGAAGGCGAAGAGTGTCGTGGCGTAGCTTGGGAGTTGCCTGTATTGTTTAGAGGAGTTTTCCGCCAATGGCTGAGCTGATTGATGGATTTTTCCGTTAATCTCGGCTATTATTTGTAGATTTTTGTCAGTGTGGAGAGAGAAATAGTTAGATAGCCAACAGTTTGATCACCAGTATATTTTTTTTTTATTTATAATTTATAAATTACTGCTTGACAGCAATCCCGCCTGATGGTAAGCAATGATGCAGTCGTTGATGGTAAAACGTTAGTGGTGGATGGATGGTAGATGGTAAAGTTTATTAAGATCCTATTCACTCTAGCCTTTTTTTTTGTGCGTTGGGAAATCATCAAATGACTTCTCCCGCTCTGGGCGGAGCGAAGGGTGTGTCAGACTTTAACTGACTAAAACCCACCCTTGTTTCTTCACTGGCCTGTGCGACGGCCAGGGCCGCGGTTTCTTGTTTAACCAACCCGCAACCCTGACCCAGGAGGCATCGGTCTTCGTGGAGCCCGTCACGATGTGCTGACATCTCTTTGAGGCGCGCGTGAAACACGACGCGCCGTCGACTTGGACCTGGTCCTTACCAGGCGGCGAGCTGCCCACTGCTCACCGCCCGTGACGTCTCCCGACCGGGGCGTCTACTGCGGCGGCTAGTGGTGTGAGGGCGCTGGGATTCCCGTTGCCTCACGCGCTCCGCCTCCTCCTTTGCCAGCATCACTGCTTATTCACTCTAGCCTTGAAGACACTTAAATTGTAGTCCGACGGAAAGACCGCCGCTGGGAAAATGTTCCAGTCACTCGATAGACGAGTCAACAACGTAAGTGTGGAAGCTCGCCGGACGGGTCGTCTGGTGATGGAACGGAGATGGGTAATTAAATCATGTAATTCCCTCGCATACTCTCCAAAATGCATCCTATAGAACACCGATAGGCTGGCTACTCTTCGCCTGTACTCTAAGCTTTGGAGAACGTTTTGAGCTAAATCTGTCTTCAACTAAGAGCTAGGTTTTAGAGGTCATGAGTCTGATAATTTTTCTGTGGATTGTCCATATAATTTAAGTATTCATTCTCTCAAAAACTCATTCTAAATTCAAACAAATGGTAGTTGCCAAAATCGAAATCGAAATTTAAAAGAATACCTCAATAAATGAGGTATAAACACCAATTCTTATCACATTCGGAAAACAGAAACGTTTTTCCAGAAAACGAATTTTCTTGAATCCAAATTACTGGCAGTCACCCTCGTCTGTTTATTTACATTTCATCTGAGCGTGGAGTTAAACATATATTGCTAAGCATAATATTATTTACTTTAGCTGATTTATTTGCCCATCACCCGTATGTATTATGAGCGATTGCTTTCGTAATATTTGTTGAGAAAAATTGATTTTGTTTTACGATTTTTAGTGTCGAGTACCGTCTGCTCATCCGTCTGATAGTGGGCTTCATCTTTTAAGCCGTAATAGATAGACACTTAAAATAATCATAATAATGTGGACGATAACAAAAAAAAAAAATGTTGTCCCACAAAAAGAACTTTAAAAGAATATAGAGGTAAATATTGTACAGGCGACAGCAGGTCAAGCTATCCGAAACTGTCAAATATTCCAAATGAACTGTGAGCCTTGATGGTTTAGACATACCTAAAACTGTAAATCTAATTAAAAAAAAATTACTTATGATTGCAGCAGCTTGATGTGCTGTCGTCAGTACATTGAAAAGAAATCCTTAGGTTGCAAATACAACTCACGCATGGTTGTTTTTTATGTATTACAAAAACAGCCATGCGTTGCATTTATTCATTTATTTGTTATCTATTTATTTTTCAAAAATCTGGATTTAAAATCTAAAGTAATTTATTACTGTGTACATTGTAATCTTAAATCTAAACGCCTTATTAATGGTAGGTACTTATTTAAAATACCGCGTGCAGATAATGAGATAAATAATTATTAAAAAGAAGTAATGCAAGGAAGGAAAACCAACAATATGGATACATGTCATATCTAGAAACCGGATCTACGTGCCGCGTGGTGGATTATGACCCACAACCTCTCACAGTTTGGTTTGTATCTGTGGCTGTTTCATGCACACATCTTCTTCTTCTTCTTCAGTGTATAGAGGTCCATTGTTGGAAAAAGGCCTTCCCCGAGGCTTTCATTACATGAGGGTGGGGGCATGCATGCATGCAATAATATAGTTTGAAAAAAAATTGCTGTTTTACTATGTAAATCTAAGTTTGCATTTTTAATAAAAAGAGATTTTAAAAAACATTTAAATTTGAAGCGTTGTTATCAACATTTGATCACAATAATCCATCATGAAATTTATTTTGGTTGAGTATTTATGGGTCCACCATACTTATCTTTTTGAAACTCATTACTTATTAAAAAAAATAGTAACTAAAATGTCAAAAACTGCATCAAAGCAACGTCTAGTTAAAATCCAAGTTTTTCAAGCAAAATAAACTCGCACGAAATAATATTTTCATTTTAAAACGTCGGGTACAACATTTCAAAGCAGCATCACACACAAATTGACGTTGAATTTCAAGCGTGTTCAAAAACTTACGTCAACCTGGCCTGACGGTGAAATGAAAAAGTTACAAAAGGTGTAGTGCAACGAGTTGCCGCCGCGTCAGTCAAACCTGACGAACGATTGTTGGAGTTCTCACCCCACGAATATAGAAATTAAGCGACACGTTTTAATTTGACAATATATTTTTAGTGAAAACTCCTTTAGCTGAACTTTAAGCACGTTTTTAACGGTGATTTTTTTCTCAATTTGTTTCTCCTTAATTTTCATTACTAGAAGGTAATATTTCTTTTACTAAGTGTACTACTATTAATGTACGTATTTAAAAAAAAAGGTTTTAATTAATCATCAATTTAAATTTTTTCTATATCTACTTTCACCTCCGCCTCAGCCTCCGCATCCGTCTCCGCATCCGTTAACAAGGCCTCCGTTACAAACCTAGATTGAACTTATACTGCCATTTTTAGTTAATAATAGCCTCCGTTAGGGGCACTCGTCTGAAATGTTTGAAAAAAAAACGAGACACTCACACCATAGAACCAAACCATAAAATACTCATGATGCCTGGAGGCTTTTATTTAGGTAATAAGTTTGACTTAGGTACATAAATTTCTTAATGTTTTTTTTTTGGCTTTCTACCAGGAAATTGGCGTGACTAGCTAGCATAAATAATTGAATTTAAAGTTCTGCATTTTGTTATGTTAGATTTGTTTACATGAATTATACTGTATAAAGTCGTGTGTTCTTTCAACTGAACAGACAGGGGTGCTGCTGGGGAGTTTGTTCCATCAATTCTTCTTCCCAACGAAACCGGTGAAGGACGTGGGTTTTGGGGACTGTCTTGTGTAAACTAATAGGAGAAACTAATGTTACACGCCACACGATCTCTCTCTATCTACCCCTGTTGGACGATAGTCTGGAGCATTCATTAACAGGTCCCCCCACTGCCGACTTGATTTAGTCGGTCCACCTCATCGGTGACCTTCCACGAGGTCTGTTTCCTTCCACTCTACCCTGGACGACCAAACGTTCTATGGAGTCACTATTGCGCCTTTATATGTGACCGAAAAATCAGAGTATACGGGACTGAACTATTTCTGAAAGCCGCTGTTTGATGCCGAGTTCTTGGAGTACAGGAACGTTTGTTCTAAACTCGGTCCATGATACCGATGATGAAAAATCACAAAGTTATGAGCTTGTTATGTTACTTGTCCCTACAAAAATATGGTCAATGAATCACTCGCGCGCTCGCGCATACAACAGCGCGGCGCAGGCGGTGGCCCTAGTACACTATGATCCGCTGTGAACTGTGTTGTTGCGCTCAGTAACTCTGCCACATTTTTTAAAGGGGAATTATAAAACGAGCGATTAAAAAAAAGCTTTGCGACTGATGATGACACACTGTATTAATAACTTGAGCGGTATGAATTTGAGTAAGCGAAAAATTAACTAAACTAACGATGAATATTGATTAATAATAAATTCCAGAACGAGCTTACAAAAAGTGGATTATGATAAATCCATTTCATATATTAAAATTTTATCCGAGCGACTACATTACTAAGTGAGCGACTGGAAATACAGAGAGGGCAACCGATTTTTCTAAGTGAGGTTATACCGGCTCAGCCTTCACACTAAGGAGGCTCGGGAGGCCAAGCGACAGAAAAACAATATACATATATTATATTTTGAGAAACTATTTTTAATTATTTTTTTTTAAGCTATTGCATAGCTTCTATCGCGGGCCTTGAGCGCGGGGACCGAATCCAGAAATTCCGTAACGAAAAAACCTCACGCTCCCCACTCCGACGGGCACGGAGGTGTGGCTTGAAGGCCGTACATCGTCTAACGTCGTTTCAGTTCGGCAGTCTTCGGCACGGTATGTTTGTTGTTTTTGAAAACAATTTATAGATTTTCAAAAAGAGCATGCATATTGCAAGGCGCGAACTCAGTTCTACACACTTGCCATGTTACTGACAGTCGCGATGTGCTAAACTTGCGATTAATTTTCTCTCTGAAATAGGTCTTCTATAGAGATATGTCATAGACGTCATCGACGTTGTCATGGTTACCTTAAAAACTTTTCATATAATTAATTATTAAGTACTTTTATTCAAATTAATTTAGTAGTGTTTTTATAAAATAGCTTTTTTTTTAACGGAAAAGCTAAGATGAATGTCACGCTAATTTTTCATTGGACGTTTAAATTATTTATAGTGTTGTTTACTAAATAAAAGCGCGTGATTTTATAGAGTAAAAAGTGCTCACGCGGCCGTTTTTCAACTGTTATTGGCGATATCCGCCATTATTGTGAAATATTTTTTTAAAGAATTTCTATAATTTGTTACACGTGTTATTGGCAAAATTGTGGTATCTATCCACAGGAACCAGATCAAGAGTTGAAGTTGAAGTTTTTATTAAATAAAATATTACAGAAAGATGTCGGTGAACAATGTTAATACGAGTACATTTAAATGTACGAGTTGTAATATTGTTATCTCCGAAACGAAACAACGAAAGTTTAATAAAAATATGCTCGTCGGCTTTTTCTGAGGAAGACATTGATGAGGCAAAAAAGTTATTGTTTGTTTCAACGAAGACAAGACAAAAACATGTATCGAGGCGTAAGAACAAAAGCAGAAAGACCTAAAATATACGATTACGGTGTTTAAAATCACGGATCCCGAACAATCCCAGTTTTTGTGGCATATGACCTTCACAAATTGCCACCAGTTTGCTTTGACTACGTAGAACGTACGTAAAGAAGTTGATGAAGGATTTATTAATTCTACGGTCAGATGTTAACGCAATCCGAAGTGATTATGTTACTAAAGATCAGCTCGAAAATATTAAATTGATAACAAATAATTCGGCACCGACGCCGTTCATCATCAACAACCTTTTTATCGTCCCACTGCTGGGCACAGATCTCCTCTCATACAGAGAAGGATTGAGCGTAATCACCACGCTTGCTCAATGCGGGTTGGCGATTTCAGACTTATAAAGCTCAGGTTTCCTCAAGATGTTTTCCTTCGCCTTCAGTCATTGGTGTCCAAGATATACTTAGAAAGTACATATAACTTTAGAAAAGTTACATTGGTACTTGCCTGACCTGGAATCGAACCCGCGCACTCATACTTGAGAGGCTGGTGTTTTAACCACTAGGCCACCACGACAAAACAGTGGGGTATATTGAAAAAGAACCTCGGAGTCTTTGAGTATATTTCGTGTGCGCCGTTTCCGAGTCAACGAAATACCAGTTGGTGGAGTCATAAGGATACTATAGCTGTCTTGCCTGCCCCTCAGTGCCCGGCCGGTCTTGCGATTGCACCGAAACAGCACACAATGACAGAGATTATAAGTAATAGCATAGACAGACCTTACGGAGGAATTGCCCTATTGTAGAGGAAGTCCGCTTTCTCAAAGGTATCAGTGTTGTTGTGTAATAGTGATCGTTTAGTTCGCACACGGATCGTTCTATATAATTTAAATTTTTTCTATATCTACTTTCACCTTCGCCTCAGCCTCCGCATCCGTCTCCGCCTCCGTTAACAAGGCCTCCGTTACAAACCTAGATTGAACTTATACTGCCATTTTTAGTTAATAATAGCCTCCGTTAGGGGCACTCGTCTGAAATGTTTGAAAAAAAAACGAGACACTCAGACAGCTGTAAAAACTCATATTAGGCCCACAGAACCAAACCATAAAATACTCATGATGCCTGGAGGCTTTTATTTAGGTAATAAGTTTGACTTAGGTACATAAATTTCTTAATGTTTTTTTTTGGCTTTCTACCAGGAAATTGGCGTGACTAGCTAGCATAAATAATTGAATTTAAAGTTCTGCATTTTGTTATGTTAGATTTGTTTACATGAATTATACTGTATAAAGTCGTGTGTTCTTTCAACTGAACAGACAGGGGTGCTGCTGGGGAGTTTGTTCCATCAATTCTTCTTCCCAACGAAACCAGTGAAGGACGTGGGTTTTGGGGACTGTCTTGTGTAAACTAATAGGAGAAACTAATGTTACACGCCACACGATCTCTCTCTATCTACCCCTGTTGGACGATAGTCTGGAGCATTCATTAACAGGTCCCCCCACTGCCGACTTGATTTAGTCGGTCCACCTCATCGGTGACCTTCCACGAGGTCTGTTTCCTTCCACTCTACCCTGAACGACCAAACGTTCTATGGAGTCACTATTGCGCCTTTATATGTGACCGAAAAATCAGAGTATACGGGACTGAACTATTTCTGAAAGCCGCTGTTTGATGCCGAGTTCTTGGAGTACAGGAACGTTTGTTCTAAACTCGGTCCATGATACACCAAGCATTCTTCTCCAACACCACATTTCTAGAACGTCTATCTTTTTCTTTTCCAATTCCCGTAACGTCCACGTTTCAGCTGCGTAGAGAAATATGGGGAATATTAGTGCTCGGACGAGCCTGATCTTAATGGTTTTAGTTATGTCGCCATTCCTCCATATTTTCTTGAGCTTATCCATTGCCCTTCCAGTCATGGCAATGCGCTGCTTGATCTCATCCACACTACCGGCATTGTTGTTGTAATATTGATGTTTAAAAAGTGCTGATTCTCAGCCTAATTTGAATAAATTATTTTTAATTGTGAATTGATTAGGATTTCCTACTTCTATCGGTCGTATGGAAATAAAACAATATGCATTTGTTTATATAATAAGGATGACACTACTAAATTACATTTGGACTCAAGCATAACATACCAATTTTTAGTATTATGATCGATCATCATCAAACCAGTCTGATGATGGGGCGCTACAGATTTTCTAGCAGCACAACTGTGAGTTGTATGTAGGTACATTTGGAAAATACCATATTGTATAAAGATTTCTTTTAAATTAAATTTTAAACTATCTGAAAGAAAGGAGTCTTTCAGACAGTTTTTTTTAGACAGTTTTTACATGCTTTTTATTAGCTTCACTTATATGTTTGCTTGCTTGCTTGTTTGTTTTTTTTTTCCGTCTCTAACTCTTTGGTCTACTAGTGAGCAGCTCATTACTGTAAAATGTCCCACCGTTGTCAACATGTTCGTTCGTTCGTTTCATTTTTTAAAAAAAGAATATCAAACTAAAAAATTGAAAATAAATATAGTTTAAAAGACTAAAAAAACATGCTTTTAAAGAATATCAAACTAAAAAGTTAAAAATAATTTAAAGAAAAGTGTGATGATGCCCTTTGTGCCATAACTTTTGTATATGAAGCGCCTCACGCTATTTTATTAAAATTATTTTTAACTTTTAGTTTGATATTCTTTAATAGCATGTTTTTTTAGTCTTTTAAACTATATTTATTGATCACAAATAATTTCACTTCTACATAGGTTTGCACAAACACATTAATAAAAAAAACAACTAGATGATAACCGCGTTTCCAATCTGGCTATTCTCATTAAAAAAAAACTCACAGTTCAGCCTTAAAGTTCAGAGAAGTAACCAGCTTAAAAACCAGACATAATACTCAAGCTTGACGTCTGAAATTATCTTTTGAAGAAAGAACTATACAAATTGAGTAGACCTTTCCAGTCAGTGCATGCATTTGTAAGTAAAGTGAACTAAACTATTCTATGTAATTATATTCCTTAAAATCAAATCCTTTGAAAGCGATTTACTTTAGGCCCTATTTAAACGCCACATCCACGAAAATTTTACATGAATGAGACGAACTCTTTAGTAGACGCGTCACGGATTCGAATTGGAGTTGCCAACATAAAAAAAGAGTGAAACGATGCGTTAGCGAAGGATGAATGAATTCACTGTCATCACAGCTCTCAGAACAGGGTAGTGTTATATTTTTAAAGGTGTTTTAATAGCAAGCTTAAGAGTTTAAGAGAAAGTCAACGGCCAGTCTTTTATTTAAAAAAAAAGTACATTACGATTCATTGACAGATTGATAAATATTAAAAGAAAATGATCTCAAAACGTTGAAGGAAAACATCGTAAGGAAACTAATATCTCCGATAGCCATAATTCGAAGACATGTGACATGAGAGGGGGCCTGTGACATTATATGCTTATTATTATGATGAGAAAACTAAACGAAAAGCCCACTTCGCTCGAGTGAAATGTGACTTATATTTTTTTTTTTTTTAAGCACCAGTTGTAGTATGAAATGGAACGTTTATTAACTACTCAGAATGTCATTTGGTGTCGGTGACGTTCCGCTAGAGTGGCCAATATGGCGACTGTGATTTGCTTTATTTATGAGAACCGGTAGAATTTCACAAAATACCCACCAATCTAAACTTTGCGGATATGTGTTGTCGACTTGATCGATCTTTATTTTTTTTAGGTTTTATTGTTCAAGTTATGTTTCGATCGAGTCTACCGCACCCCTTAACGACATTATAAATATGGAAATGTAAAATAAAATTAAATACAGTCTTTGTGAACACGTACAGATGTACAAAACATCATCATCATCATCATCATCAACCTTTTTATCGTCCCACTGCTGGGCACGGGTCTCCTCTCATACAGAGAAGGATTGAGCGTAATAACCACGCTTGCTCAATGCGGGTTGGGAATTTCAGACTTAAAGTCCAGACAAAACTTAAAATAAAAAAAATATCTAGTGTCATCGGTGTTAATAACGTTCGTAATATATTTTTATTTAATATATTCTTTTAGGGATTTTAAACATATCTACAGTCTGTTAAAATACTTTTGAATCTTTCGAGCCTTTTCTCAACTATTTTGGAGTCAGTTTTCAGTCTAACCGGGTTTAGATGTATATAGATAGATAAGTCGTTCCATGTGTACACTGGAACGACTGATCTATCTATAAAACGTTATTTTTTGTTTATGCGAAATCCAAAACAAGTGCCCAGTATTTTTATGTAAATAATTTATATACAAAATTTCAAGAACCTATCATAAAAAATTACAAAGTGACAGTGGCGAAGGGTAATATTTTGACAAAGGGAAGCCGGTCCAAAAAAATAAACACTTATACACTTACCTACTGCAGGATATCTTGGAGGAGGTCTTCAGATAAGAATAATATCAAAAGCCCCACCTACACCATACAAAAAAGGACTGATGATTTGATAACAGTGTCTTTCAAGTATGATAAAAGCGGCTTTGAGAAAAGCCTTTTTCGACGTGCATCTCCATACCACACATGCATGCTGCATGCTTGTTAGTAAGTACTAAGTTAAGTACCTATTGTTAGGGAATAAGAGTCAAGAAAAAATAAAATAAAAAATTACAAAAATAATAAAGTGTTAAAAACCGAACCACACAAACACCGATCCAAAACCAACAAAAATATTAAGCAAAAGTGTCTAGGGATCAACATATATTTTTGCAATAACTTTTCTCCTGATTGATATTAATTAAAATTTTCTTTAAGGATTCATCAAATAAAGTGTTTTCGTTTGTCACAGTAACGATAAACCAAGTCACCTTTGCATTAATAAAGAAATTTGCCATTTTCCTAATAAAGGGATATTTGACATTTGAACCACTAACACAAAAGTTCGAAAAAAAGACTGAAATAACAGTTTTCTCTAAAATTTTATTGGGTAACTTAAACAATTAATAATCCGTGTTTCTACCGCGAACACTAACAACACAAGAACATCGGTTTGGCATACTCAAAATGAGTTCATCCAAATCACGCTGTGGAATGGCCGCCCATGTTCGTTGCAACAACAAAAAAAGGTCTTCTTGCGACTGGATACCCTCCATATTCGGCAGAGCTCTTCTCTGTAGTATATCCCATGCATGCTCAATCGGGTTCAAGTCTGGCGACTGAGCAGGCCAGGGCAGGACATTGATGTTAGCTGCGGCGAGAGTCTGTCTTACAACTCTTGCGGTGTGCGGTCGTGCATTATCATGCATTAACTGAAATAAGGGACCGATTTGCACTTGTAGAGGAACGATGACGTCTGATACAATCGTCTCAGCATAAATTTGAGCGTTGAGGTTGCCTCTGATCCAAATCAACTCAGTTCTTCCGCCGATCCAAATACCCGCCCATACCATGATGGTTCCACCACTATAAGGATGGACTTCCTGGCAGGATTTTAATCGCTGTTGGCGTCCAGGGGTTCTCCAGTGTCGTATACGTCTTGTATCCGGTCTCATACCAAAACGAGACTCATCAGAAAAGCACACGAAACGCCATTGTTCTTCTGCCCAATTTCTGTGTTCAAGAGCCCATTGATATCGAATCCTACGATTGTGCATTGCTATAGGTGGTACCCGCAGCGGTCTTCGGGAATGAAGGTTCACTTCATGCAAGAGGTTTCTGACTGTTTGGTCGCTAATTAAGTTCCCTGAAGAGTGATGAAGCCTCACGGCTAACATCATGGCGGTTATTGTTGGAGCTCTTCGAGTTAAGATTTGAATGTATCGGTCTTGTCTCCGTGTGGTGCAGCGATACCGTCCTCCATGGCGCTCAGCCACGGTACCAGTGCTTCGGTAACGTGTCCAAAGTCGACTGATAACACTCTGACTTGTATTCAGAGCTAAAGCCACAGTACGTTGCCGGGAACCAGCTTCTATCATTCCCACGGCTCTGAGCATTTCTTCCCTGCTTAAATGACGTCGCCGCTCCATAATAACGTTGGTTTTAATCAGTAGTAGGGAAACAGTAGCACTAATAATGTCTTCAATGCGTTGTATGTTTTTATAGGGAAAATATTGACAGCTGATTTTCATCTTTTACTCGAATTTGATTCACAGTTCCTGATTCAAATTATGAAATGCATCAAAAAGGATCCATATAAATTTATAAAATCATAAATTTATTACAAAGCCACATCTCAATCTCAAGAAATCCGCATA
Organism: Sesamia inferens; assembly: GCA_037179545.1. Lineage (NCBI taxonomy): Eukaryota > Metazoa > Arthropoda > Insecta > Lepidoptera > Noctuidae > Sesamia > Sesamia inferens. The sequence continues at coordinate 10,877,594 of CM073949.1, forward strand.
AAAATGCTTGATCCCTAGACACTTTTGATGTGTGTATTAAGCAAAAATAAAGCAAATTATACACAATCACAACGTTATTTATATTCTAATGCAATGGCGTCTTGTTTTGAAATTTTGTCGTGTTTCCTTTCTTGTAGTGGCGTGGTTTCTTTGTCTCTTTCTAATAGAGGAGAGGAGAGAACTACAAGCCGCTTGGCATTAGCCTATATTTATCAAGTTTTACCGACGGTTAGCGAGCATTAGAAAGAGATGGTCTGACACGCTCTGTCTCTTTTCGCCTCATAGTAAAACGTTGACCGAGGTAAGCTGAAATTCATCGGGTTCCTTCAATGTAATGTACGAAAAATTGAAGCGCTGATTAATTTACGACTATAAAATGAAATGTGATACTTAGGGTATTGCTAAAAATTACGATTGCTATTGTAAATCGCTCCGGCATTTGATTAATAATACTTTGTTAATGAAATAGAATGTAAATAGTTTTTTATGAATATGGAACTGATTTTTGAAAGGTAACCCGGTGGGAATCGGCTTGTATGGACCCTTCGCCACTGCAAAGTTATGAGCTTGTTATGTTACTTGTCCCTACAAAAATATGGTCAATGAATCACTCGCGCGCTCGCGCATACAGCAGCGCGGCGCAGGCGGTGGCCCTAGTACACTATGATCCGCTGTGAACTGTGTTGTTGCGCTCAGTAACTCTGCCACATTTTTTAAAGGGGAATTATAAAACGAGCGATTAAAAAAAAGCTTTGCGACTGATGATGACACACTGTATTAATAACTTGAGTGGTATGAATTTGAGTAAGCGAAAAATTAACTAAACTAACGATGAATATTGATTAATAATAAATTCCAGAACGAGCTTACAAAAAGTGGATTATGATAAATCCATTTCATATATTAAAATTTTATCCGAGCGACTACATTACTAAGTGAGCGACTGGAAATACAGAGAGGGCAACCGATTTTTCTAAGTGAGGTTATACCGGCTCAGCCTTAACACTAAGGAGGCTCGGGAGGCCAAGCGCCAGAAAAACAATATACATATATTATATTTTGAGAAACTATTTTTAATTATTTTTTTTTATAAGATTTCATCATCCCCCTTCTGGGGGAGGGTTCCTTTTAAGTTTTTTTTTTAAATGTGAGCTCCTTATACTCTGCTCATTTGTGTATTTATTTGTTGACACTCAAACAAATATTAAGTCGCTCAAATATTGTGAAGCTGCTCATTTTGTATTTTAAGTAACTCAAATAAATGCTTGTAAGATACTATACTGTTGATTTTTCATCACTTACAGTCAGTCGCTCACTTAGTAATTATATAACCCAAATTAATTAATTTTGACACTTAAAATTGTAATTTACAGTCACTCGTTTTATTGCTACCCTTTTTTAAAAGCATTTGGGAAAAATATAATATAATTATAAAATTATTCGAATCCATTCAGTTGCTTTTTCTGAACAAACTATATTCGGGTTTCGTATTAAGTAAAACTAACGTTGAATATTAATATATCAAAATGCTTCTCGGAGTTATATTATTATATTATTCATTTTGACAGTTCAACATCATTCATTGCGCTATTTACGTTGTTCTGCAGACACATTTTTCCAAAATATGGAGCAATGGATTAGTAATATAAAGGGTTTTTCAATAGGGGCGCTCGAACTTTGACAGCGCATAATGGCCATCTTGGTTATGCGATAGCTGTCAAATTTGGCATGAAAACATATTTAGTCGTGACATTTCACCATGGAACGCTACACGCTTCAACAACGGGTAGAAATTATTAAAATTTATTATCAAAAACAGTGCTCTATTCGCCTAACGCTCCGTTTGTTGTGTCCAATTTATGGCATTCATGGCCGTCCTGCAGAGTCCACAATCAGCCGTTTAATAAAAAAAAATGAGACAACCGGGTCGGTGATCGATGAAGCAGTTCCAAAGTAACGCAAGATCGTAAGGGGAATATCGTTGCCGTTCGAGTCAGTGTGCGAGAAAAACCCAGACAATCCATTCCGCGTCGTGCGCAAGAACTTGGTCTTTCTGCGACATCAACATGGCGAATTTTGCGCGGAGATTTGGGTTTTCATCCATATAAAGTTCAATTAACTCAAGAGCTAAAACCCAATAACCACAGGCAGCGCCGTGTATTCGCTGATTGGGCGTTAGAGCATCTGGCAGCTGATCCTGCTTTTGCGAAAAAATTTCATCTTCACTGATGAGGCTGATTTCTGGTTAAGCGGCTTTGTTAATAAACAAAATTGCCGGATTTGATGCGATGAAAATCCGCGGGAAATTCATCAGGTGCCTTTACACTCCGAAAAAGTAACTGTTTGGTGTGGATTTTGGTCCGGCGGTATTATCGGTCCTTATTTCTTCGAAGATGCGCAAGGAGCCGCGCTCACTGTCAATGGCGACCGATATCGGACAATGATAACAATTTTTTTGTAGCCTAGGGTAGATGGTATGGATTTTACAAACATGTGGTTCCAATAGGACGGCTCCACTTGCCATACAGCACGGGAAATATTACATTTATTGAAAGAGAAGTTCGAGGGCTTCGTCATCTCTCATGGTGGGGACATCAACTGGCCCCCGAGATCGTGTGACTTAACACCGCTCGATTATTTTCTGTGGGGCTACGTGAAATCTCTAGTGTATGCAGATAAACCACAGTCTATTGCTGCCCTACAGGCCAACATAACTAGCGTTCTTCGTGAAATTGAGCCCCATTTATGCAAAGACGTCCTTCAAAATTGGTCCACCAGAATACACCATCTACAGCGGAGTCTCGGTGTCCATTTGGCTAATATTATTTTCCACATATAATGTCATTGAATATTCTTTAAAATGTAATCAAAATTGTGGTAATATCACTTAAACAGATTGTATTATTTCATTTCAATGTTCGAGCGCTCATAATGAAAAACCCTTTATTTCAAAATGATTCCAATTGATAGTAATAGTGTCTTACGCTTTTAGGGTGCTGACTAAAGATCTCTTAGTGAACACTGCATAACATCACACCTGTATTCTGTAATATCCGAAGGTATATAGAGAGACCACCGTGTCCTCGTAGTGACGATCGGCGGCGATCTCTCGCGTCCGACCCTGGTCCAGGCCATGGTCCGGAGCGAGATTGCATGGCAGGCCGTCACCTCCTTGGTCGGCCGAGAAGGAGGAGCGCGTGAGGTAGCGCCGTCACTTCACTAGCCGCCGCAGGTGACGCCTTAATTAGGAGACAACATGAAAATCCCGGCCACCGTAGGCATGGGCCTGCGGGCGGTGAACAGTGGGTAGCTCGCCATCCGGTAAAGACATCGTGACGGGGTCCACGAAGACCGATGCCTCCTGGGTCAGGGTTGCGGATTGTTTAAAAAAGAAACCGTGGCCCAGGCGCACAGACAAGTGAAGAGACACGGATAAGTTTTAGTCAGTAAACGTTTGACACGCTCATCCGCTCCGTCCAGAGCGGAGAGGTCATTTGTGATTTCCCATTTCAGAAAAAGGTGTAGACTAGAGTCTACATTTTCCTTCTTTTTCATCTAATTGTGATTAGAATATTGTAGTATAACCTGGGACTAAGTTCTTTTCTTCTTCAGCCGATAGAAGTCCACTGCTAGATAAATGCCTTCCCCAAGGCTTTCGTTGCATCAAGGGGGGTTTCCCCACGCTTGGCAGGCGGGTTGCAGATCGCAGTAATTTGATATTCCACAGGAAAAGCGCCGCAGCCCGCTTCCCTGGTGAGAGTTCCCTAAGTCGCCTCTTACGACACCCACGCGAGGATTATGGTTGGTACTATTCTAAGCCCGGTACCACACGGGTCACTCACTAGTCGACTCCAATAGGCCGAGTTGATTCAGTGCTTTTAGCTTAAAGACGCTATTTGTACCCAATTAAACAAAGAAGCATATTTATTTAGTCATCATAATAAATAAATTAAAGAAGATTCATTAAACATTAATCATTTCCATTTTTCATTTCAATTGAAGTTCCAGCTTTATATCTGTGTGTAATATTAATTGTAAGTACAAAGGCGGCCGCCATATTGCTTTGTGACGTAATCAATGAACGAATGTTTAATGATATTTGTAATGCATTTAAATAAATTTATAGAGTTCATTCAATTTATAATTTTAACCTTCCGTATACGAGGTGACTAATCTCATCATGCTATACTAGGTGGGGTTTGATATACCACCAAACATGAAAGGTAGTAAAATTAGCACAATTGATATTTAAGATTGTTAAATAATAATTAATATGTTTTTATATCTAATAATGAATTGAATTAAGTAAAACAAATGTTATTTTTACATCATAATAGACTTTTATTAATAAAAGTACAAAAACTTAACTTTTTCTTCTAACTATAATCTATTAAACCTTTTCTTGAGAACTAAAATCAAATGGCACATAATATTAGAATCAGTCTTCTTAATTTATAAGACTACAATATAACTAGTTTTAGACATTAACAATTTAGTAAAAACATACAATAATTAATCAAATCTTAATCACTTAAGTTTCCGCAGTCTTGACGATAAAAATCTGCATGTTCCATACATATAGGCTTATTACATTTTTTACAAATGTACCATTTTTTTAATTATTTTTTATAAATGTAGCACTGATATGATCTGCATCACCATCCGATTCTTGTTCTGACTCAATGTCATCATCGTCTTCTCCTATTAGTGCTCGTAATATATCTTCTTCTGATAACCCAGACATGTTTTAGTTAAACTATTACCTGAAAACAATATTTCATCACGTTAAACACCGAAATAAACATATGAATGATTCAAAAACAAAAGTAGTTTCGCTTACCTTTTGGGTGACGCGCCATACAAGGTGGGGTGTGTGATACCCAAGCGCACTTTACGTACGTGTCACACGATCTGTGGCAGACGCCGGACTAAATGCTTTGCACGGATCGGAGCGGCAACGTCGCATTTACAGCTACTGAGAAAACCAACTTACGCGTCTTTTTCGTTTAAAAATTGCAACGATTTTTTTAACGCTGGGGTATGTCATACCCCACCTCGTATACGGAAGGTTAAACTGGCAGCCTCCGTGGCGTAGCGGTAGTGAACGCGCTGCGCAATGAGGCGCGGGTTCAATCCCCGCGCAGTGCAAATATTTGAATGCATGAATATGAATATTTGCACTGGTCTGGTCGTGCCTCGGTAAGCACGTTAAGCCGTTGGTCCCGGTTGCCATACGTACATCTAATGGCAGTCGTTACGCGTTGTTGAAGCCCTACAATTGGTCTAACTGCAATGCTTCGGTATCGCCTTCGGGTTGTTTAGGTCAGACGGCAATCGCTTCTTGGAAAATGTCGAAGTTTAGCCAAAATGAGCAGTTAGACTGATAAAGCGGACCCTAGACTCCAAGGCTGAAAAGCTTCGGATACGACTGGGATTAACGCTGAGATGAAGATTCAATTTATAATTTTATATGTATTTGTGAAATTTTGTATCATTAGTATTTACTTCAAGATACAATAAGGAAAATGGAGTAGAGGCTGATCATTTCTTAACTGCCATAGCCGATCCTCCTCGTTCCCAAACTAAACTAAATATAATTTCATTGAATTTTTTTCTTCATATTTCATTAAGAAAAGGACAGAAGATAAATATTAGTATAGTCCTGTCAAATTAGTCCGTGCCTGACGTAAATCGACGTATTTTTAGTCGCCAGTTCAATAAGCCTAGTATGAGTTTTCATTACGAGACTCGATCGTCGATATCGACCGCGTTTGGCGCTCTCATTGGTTGAGAGTTCTTATAACATTGAAGCGGGCCAATCGATGAGTCAAACACGCTCGATATCGACGATCGATTGTCGTAATAAAAACTCATTGAATTTTTTTAAATTTTTTTTTTTTATTAAAATATAAACCAGCGCTTGACCGCAATCCCGCCTGATGGTAAGCAGTGACGCAATCGTTGATGGTAAAGCGCACTATTTTATTGAGAGCCTATTCACTCTAGCCTTGAAGACACTCAAATTGTAGTCCGACGGAAACACCGCCGCCGGCAGATTGTTCCAGTCCCTCGATGTACGCGGTATAAAGGAGGAGGCGAAACGCTTCGTCCGGATCGTAGAGGTGTTAACAACATAAGGGTGGAAACTCGCCGTACGACGGGTCGTCCGATGGTGGAACAGAGATGGGGGAATTAAATCGTGCAATTCCCCCATTCAATTAATTACTGAATTTTATCTCCCATTACAGCAGCGTTATAAAAAAAGGGAGCAAAAATGATGGGTTTTATCAAACGCACTACCAAAGACTTCAGGCATACTACCTCGCGCATAACGTTATTCAATACTTTGGTGTCGTCTGGAGTCCACATTATGCAGTTCACTCCGATCGTATCGAGGCTCTTCAACGGTCGTTCACTAGGCATCTGGTTTTTGTCACTCCTGGTGTCAGCATGAGGTGTTCATACGATGAGAGGCTGTCTCGTTTCGGACTTCATACCCTGCTGCATCGCAGACGTATGCTGGACTTGCTCTTTTTCCAAAAAGTTATACGATACCATGCTTTATGCGAAAACCTATTAGAACGCGTCGCAATATGCCTCCCTAAAATAAACTCGCGAAGAAAATGTAGCGAAATATTGGGGGCTCCCCATACTTAGAACCGAAACTCAAAAATATTTTTTTCATCAAACATACGTGTGGGGTATACATTTTTGAGTAAACCTCGATATCATTTTTGAAGACCTATCCCTACGGATAGGTCTTTAAACATGATATCGAAGTTTTTAAAATATTTTTTTGCATGACAGACGCTTCCAAAGTGGAAAAAAGTTGGTCCTCCCCTCTAACTTCTTAAATAAGAAACTGAAAAATCTAAAAAAAACATATGATGTACATTACTATAGAAAAACAAACAATTCAAAACAATTTTCTTTGGTATCGAAAATTGTTTTGAACGAGATCTAGTAAGTAGTTTTTTTTTAATACCTCGTAAATCGTAAACCGCTTATTACCGCGTAATGTTTCATACAAATAACTTAAATCCTTTAATTTCATAAATCATTGGTTCGGAACCCTTTGTGCGTGAGTCCGACACGCACTTGGCTGGTTTCTTTTTATAAATCACGCGCTTTTATTTACTAAAGGACACTATAAATAATTTTAAAAGTCCAATGAAAAATGCGCATTACACTCATCTTAGCTTTCCCGTCAAAACTCTTCTGACTACCCATAACGACTGTCAAAGATCTACAATTGACAGCTGGCACCAACAGCTTAACGTGCTCTCCGAGGCACGGAGCGGTACATTTTGTTATTTATTGGCCTGTCTACTACAATTACACAATAACTTAAAAACAATACAAGCCAGATACAAACATAGTACACAATATGATGCGATAGATTCAGCATGCATGGTTAGGCTATGTAATTTTGGTCACCCATCCACGGAATGACCGCGGCAAGCGTTGCTTAACCTGGTCTAACGACCTGTGTGGCTGATATTCTTTAGCCAAGGGCACCATCGTGAAAAATATGACCATTCAATATCCAGTGTGTTCAATGCTGCCTTTGAACATTTATTTATATATACTTACGCACAAAGAAAATGTACAGAGGCGGACTTAATGCCTTAGACATTCTCTACCAGTCAACCACGGGTGGTGAAGAGACTAGATGGAAGGTGCTTTAGTTACAGAAACAATGAAAAAAAAAAAGAAAAAACTCATAACACTATATAAACAAATACTTAAATAAGCTATATACATATACATACTATTACTATAATATATACTTATAATATATACTTAAAAAAATTAAACTTGTAAGAAAGAGATGACCCTACCCTAACTATTTGTAAAATAACTCTGCAATTTCCGCTTAAATGCAAACCGAGTAGTCGCCATTCTGATATCAAGAGGAAGCGTATTCCACAGGAGAATTGACTGAATATGAAATGAAGAGTGAACAAAGTCAGAGTTATAAGAAGGACAGAGTAAGAGAAGATTATGAGAAGAACGCAGATTCTTGCTGTGTGAAGAACACAAATATTGGAAGTGATTCGCAAGATAAGAAGGACGAGTGGGCGAATTAAGATGGGAGAAAAACGTGTATTCTTTTAAACTTGTTCCTTCGCCTTTGTGTCAATGTTCTACAACGAACTGTGAACGCAATATTATGTTGGATAGTGTACAAGTTATATCCGGAGTCGTTTATTATACGGACCTTGTAGAAACTAGAACCAATTTCCGTGCGTTCAGGCGCTTTTGCCATACCTATTATTGGAATCAATTGTAACAGCACATACCTACTTAGGACCCATTAACTTAATCAAATTTTATTCCGTGGTGCTTGGCAATCTGGGCTTCTCCCAGTTGCAATAATGTCCCTTTGTGCCGATGGGCCTAGTTCTGTTCTGTCTCCTGCTTGTTATTAAGGGAAGTGGAAAAAATATCTTTTTTCTTGCTCCTCCGCTATTCTATTCTGATTAATTTCATTGTGGGACCCATGCCAGTTGGATCGTTTCTCCGGGACTCGTCGAGCTTCATTGCTCGGCGTTTTTCTGGCGGTCTCCACTGTTGATTCTGGCTTTCAGGAGCTGCAGTGAGCGGGAAAATGTGTGGCGGGTTTTATACCAAAAAAATTAAAAATACCAAGACATTTGTACATTTGTGTGTGTTGGGAAAAGTAGTATATATGCTGTAATATTGTGTAAATAAATCAGATTAGAATTTATTCTTGTCTCATTACCCCTCACTGTGGCCAAGACACCTTTAGCCATCTCTGATCAGTCCTGTGAGTCTGCTGGACTGGCAGTGAGTTTACCCTTCACCCTTACCTGGAATTCCTACGCACTATCCGTCTGTTACGTTAGGTCTCTTGGTGCAGACATCCCGCACGTATTTATATATTTATTTATTACAAACTTAGGGTCATAGGGACTGTAGTGCTTATAGAACTTAGGGTCGTAGGGACTGTAGGGCTTATAGGTCTTAGTTTAGGATCTGTTAATTTGCCATATAGGCGCATGTACTACCGCTACCTTTATTAAGGGTGGTCGTACACAGTGTGTCTGTATTCTAGAGCGGACACTGTCGACATTCCTACTAACATCTACTTTCCAAATACCTTCGTCGAATATATTAAATGCCTGTTCATGTTTGGTAGTATTTTTACACAAGATTCTCAAGGAATGTATCCCAAAAATATCTTTATAATTTTATATTACTGAGAACACACGCTCTGGATTCCCCAAGGCAGTAAAATGTATACAAAATATATAATACCTACTCCTTTCCTCCACATTTTATTTAGTCCGCATTTCAAAACACAATTTCTAAACTTCTAACTCCATTTGACTAACTGAGAATTGCTCCGAGCACTTGTTTTTGGCCATCGAAAATGCGGGATTCCTTTCAAACATTTGAAGTTCTTGATGTAGTTAATTCAAAGTTTTTTCTGAAATAAAGTTAAGTTTGGAATTAAATTGAAACTTACTAAAATTTCTCCATCGGAGGGATAAATACATTTTATTTAAAGTAATTTTAGATTAAAATACAATCAATTTAGTGACAAAATTTTAAGTTACATTTGTGGCAAAATAATTTAATAAAATGAGTGGAATATTTTAAAAGACTACATATATTATCCAATTTTCATTTCAATGATTGTGATGTAAATACATTTCTTCGTCTTGGGTTTAAAAGCAGCACAGCAGCATTTTCTACTGGACATCAACATTTCAGCAGAAAGACGTAAAATATACGGACAGAACAAAATAACTGGCACAAATTTATAATCCAGAAGAGATAAAGCTTTGGATTGGCGACTGCCCACCGGAAGACTCGGTAGGTCAAACCACCCGAAACTGTCAGATATTCCCTATTAACTACGAGACTTGCTTTAGACATAAAGTTGAAAATCTAATAAAGAAATTTGATAAATTCTAGTAGCTTGATGTGCTGTCGTCTGTACATACATGACTGGTTCTGGTTACCGCATCCAGCGCATTCCTGAGGCCTTCAAAATTTCCATCTTTTGGGTGCTTTTCCATTGCTGTATCTTCCGGTAGGCAGTCATCAATTCAGAGCTTTCTTTGTTCTGGTGTCTAGATGTGTGCACGCTATTACGCTTAAACGATTTAAAATCTTTATTAAGACTAAACTTTGTAAAAAGGGGTATTATAAAGTCACAGATTATTTAGAAGACAATAAAGCTTGGAATTGAGTTGCTCGCTCTGCTAAGCAATTTCATTACGCAATATGCATAATTATGCTACAATTATGACATTTTAATCACTGTTTTTGTTAAATCACATACATAATTGTAAATATTTTCATTTTAAAGTCTGGAATTGAAAAAAGACGATGATCCCTGAGTTTGTTGCGGCTGTTCTTCCCAGAGGTAGACAGTTAGGAAATGTCGGCACCAGCTAGTTTAAAAAAATATTACGTGTAAAAGTGATCAGTGATTCTCCTTGCAGAATAAACGATTTCATTTAATTTAATTTCATATTTTTTAATTGTTTCCCCACATCAGGAATTGATCCTCTATCATGGGTGCGTTTACAAACAAACAGTATGTTAAGAAAACCCTGTCCGACTCGTGAAGGTGTTGTTAGGTATCGATAACTGATTCTACTAATGGATACAAAACCGGGCTAAACTTAAAAAAAAGATCCCCCTAAAAAAATAAATACTATTTCGCAAAAAGAGGTAACTTAATAAATGTGCGTTAAGCACCCTTCCGCGGGCGGCGGGCGGCAGGGCACGCGGCACGTGGTCGCATCGCTATTCTCTCATAATAATACCGGTGTTGTCACTTTTTTAAAATTACCAAATTTCGGGGAAGTTGGAATTAATTCGCGGGAAAAAAAGATTATTTCAAAATTCATTTGTATTGGTACTAAGATGATTACGTAAAATTTTATATTATATTTTGTCATGTGTTTACCTAATCTTTATTATCCTTATGGGTCGGACAGGGTTTTCTTAATATCTAATATATAAAATTCTCGTGTCACGGTGTTCGGATTTAAACTCCTCCGAAACGGCTCGACCGATTTTGATGAAATTTTTTGTGCTTATCCGGTATCTATGAGAATCGGCCAACATCTATTTTTCATCCCCCTAAATATTAGGGGTAGTCCACCCCTAAATTTAATTTTTTATTTTTTAGACAAAATTTTTAATTTCTATTTTTTTATGATACAACATACAAAAATACATACAATCCCCAATTTTCACCCTTCTACGATCAACCCTTATTTTTTAATAGCCATTTTAGTAATTTAATCTATTATTTATATGGCAAAACAACGTTTGCCGGTCAGCTAGTATTATATATATTCACATACACGAACAACTAGACCCGGTGTAATTACTTGTAAGTATCTATTAAGACATCGACTCCAATGTACTTTTCCAAAACTAAACGAAAATTAATTTTAGTGTATGTTTTTCCTTCTATTTCATCAAGAAAGGTCATTTCTCGGTGGTAGGCCATAACATCGGCCGCCGGCAGAAGTTACCACCCACCAGACAAAGCCTTGCCACCAAGCAATTTGTCGTGTTCCGGCATGGTGTCTGGTGAAGCCGTACGGAGAACGGGTCTGAGCAGTTGTGTTGCGATGTGTGCCGGGTACGATGCGCCTAATGTTGTTGTGAGTTTGGTCGTGGAGGGTCTTCAGATCAATCTCCCTTTGGCGCAGCATCGTTGGTCATGTTGTTGGGTTTAACATTGCATCACCTCGCTCAACTACCGTTTTACTTCCTATCCGCTCAGTTTTTCTGAGTGAATAGGCTCTTAATAAACTAGCGAGCTTTACCATCAACGATCGCATTACTGCTTACCATCAGGCGGGATTGCGGTCAAGCACTAGTTTATAATTATTAAAAAAAAAAGAAGATAAAACGTTAGTTTAATCCTGCCAAATTAAGGTACTCCATAGAAAGTTTACACGTGATTAAAAAGATTGCGACTAAAAGTACGTCTATTTATTTCAGGTGCTAACTAATTTGACAGGATTAAACAAAATATATCTTTTGATACTTTCTTAATGAAACAGAAAGAGGTGCACTAAAGTCCTCCTCTGTGTGGTACCGGGCTTAGAGTAGTACCATCCCATATCTTACCGTGGCTGTCATAAGAGGAGACTAAGGGAACTTTCAGAAGGGAAGCGGGCAGCAGCGGTTCTTCTGTGGAATATCCGTTTGCAAAGCATGGGGATTATGGCAAACCCCCATCAAGGTAATGGAAAACCTTGGGGGAGGCCTTTGTCCAGCACTTGGCCTCTGTAAGCTGATTGTACTGAACTTAAGTTTAGTGTATGAACAAAATAATTGGCGTCCATGTCTTAATATGAATAGTAGATTACATAAGCACAATTAGCTTAAAATGTTATCACTGCTGAGACATTAGTATCGTCTCTCTGAGAAAAAGTGGGCCGTAATCGACTACACGGATTCAGTACGTGTTGAAAGATATCACAATATATCTTCGAAATTTTAGTTCTAGGACATGCCTCCTCGATGTTAGTCGTTTCCTCAGGATCTTGTCCTTCACCGTTTCGAAAACATTGGTGATGAAATAATTTACGCAAACTATGGTAACTATCGAAGATAGAACCTAAAGTTGTTAAATTGAAACAAATCAACCAAATATCAAACAAATCAAGCTGTTATAATTAGCTTTTGCTTGTGAAAATAAACTTAATAATATATCTGTGAGCTGTTTATTAATATATCATTCTAGAAAAAATCATAAACACTGATGTGTGATGTATTGTTATAGAAAATGATGCTACTACTACTACGCCGTAGCATGCCTTTGCTACGCTTTTGTAGCACTCACTCAAGCTACGTGCTAAATAGTTTTCATGGAATTGATTGTTTATTCAATTACAATTATGTCGTGACAACGTGGCGCCACAATGGCGACATTAACTTAACATACGGGTAGGGCTAGTGCCCACTAATCATATTAATTATGATATTTTAGTATTACCCGAAAACTGAAAAAAAAAAATTAAACATAATAATTAACAAAAAAGTAACCAAAATCGGGATCACCCTTGCAAAAATTCATTCACGCAATTACTTACCTCGGAGCCGGAACGCGTCGCTTCGCGCGCACCGGACTTGCTTAGCGCTTGCTTAGCTGGCAACTACAAACGTAAATCGTACCTATTCGTAATTGGTTTAATCTGAATCATTGGCGGCTTTTATCAATGAATCTGGCGGCGCAGGCGCGTATTGTTTGCACCAATTTTACTTTCAGACGAAGTGCGGTGCGGAGTTATAACTATCACTACTAGTCACTGTTCATCATCATCATCATCATCATCATCTCAGCGTTTATCCCGGTTGCATCCGCGGCTTTCGCGTTGGAGCCCGGGGTCCGCTTCCCTGCTTAATTTCCTCCATTTCGCGCGACCTTTAGCATCCTGTGGTGTGAGATTGTTGGCACGCATGTCATCTCTTACAACGTCAAGCCAGCACCTCTTTGGTCTACCCCGCTTGTTCCGGCCCGGCGGAGGCGCCATTGCAAGACATTTGTGACCCACGTAACATATAACCGGTTTTCGGTTTTCGTAAGACGTGACCGTACCAACGAAGGCGACCCTCCTGCAGTTTTTCCGCTATGTCACGGACATGAAGGCTGCCACGGATGCGGGAGTTCCTGATGCGGTCCTTCCGCGAAACTCCACACATCCACCGCAGCATGTTCATCTCCGTGACACGCAGCTCCTGCTTGTGTCGCTCAAGCACAGGCCACGCCTCGCTGCCATACAGGAAAACAGGTCTAATGATGGTCTTATAGACCTGCCCCTTAAGCTTAACTGGCATTTTGGTGTCACAAATCACACCTGACACCTCACGCCATTTTGCCCAAGCTGCGGAAATGCATGCCCTGACGTCGCAATCAATGTCGCCGGACTACTACTACTACTACTAGTACTACTACTCACTACTACTCACTACTACTCACTACTACTACACTACTACTACTATTCTTTTTGCGAAAAGTATGGCATTTTCGATGACTGCCAAAATGGGTTTCGCAAAAACAAATCTACAACACTAACTGTATATAAATACATCCAAGAGGCAATAAATATTATAAACAATAAGCAATATGCAATAGGGATATTACTTGATATGACTAAGGCATACGACAAAGTGCAATTTAAAATATTATTAAATAAACTGTACGGAATAGGAATACGTGGGAAAGCCCATGACTGGTTCATATCATATTTAAAAGGTAGGGAGCAAATAGTTGAGATCGAATATTTTAATAAAAAAACAAAAGAAGCACAACTCATAAGATCCGATGTTAAACCAGTACATGCTTCAATTCCTCAGGGAAGTGTCATAGGTTGCCTGCTTTTCCTCATATATATAAACGACCTCCCTAAAACCATTTACGGTCCATGTGTACTTTTCGCAGACGATATCTCTATTCTGACCCCATGCCAAACAAATGCCAATTTAAACGACAGACTTTCATCAATTCTTGAAAAGACTACAAACTGGATGACAGACCGTAATCTCGAAATAAATTTCACCAAAACCAAATTAATAGCTTTTCACCCCTGGCAGAAAAAACAAATAGATATAGACTTTATTTTTAAACAACATAAATTAGAAACAGTAAATAATTTCACTCTCCTAGGCTTAACAATAGACACACACATAAACTGGAAAACGCATGCACAGACAATAAAATCAAAAATTTCAAAGTTCTCATATATGCTCTCCGTGAAATAAAAAAGACCACAAACCTACAAACCGCACTAAGTACATACTATGCCTACGCCCATGCTTGGTTTAACTATGGCATCATCTTATGGGGAAATAGCACAGACGCTCCTTCCCAATTCACCCTGCAAAAAAAGCTAGTAAGAATAATTACAAATATAGAATCAACAGACAGTTGCAAGCCTTACTTCCAAAAACACAAGATTCTTACCTTAGTTAGCATTTACATTTTAGAATTAAGCAAACTAGTCCGCAAATATCCAGATTCCTATAAGACATGGGGAGATAAACAAACACATTATACGTTGCCTCATAAAAACAAATTAAATTTGCCCCCATCCAACCTAAAATTGCACTCATCTAGTCCATATTCTATGTCAATAAAAATATACAATAAATTACCAGGAGACATTAAAGAACAGAATAAAACCAGTATATTTGTAACTAAATTAAAACAATACTTACAATTTTACAAAGGGTCGTTCAACTACCGATGCGGGCGTGGCGTTGCTAAAGAACATATTTGGGGCCTGGGAGGAATCGCAGGATGCTCTTGGTATTTTTTGTGATTTGTCCAAGGCCTTTGATTGCGTACATCATGATACTCTTATTAGGAAACTGTACCATTATGGTTTAAGGGACAGAGCTCTCGACCTTCTGACTTCTTATCTGAATAATCGAATTCAGAGGGTTGATGTTAATGGCAACAAATCTGCAGGATCTGAGGTCACCATGGGCGTTCCGCAGGGCTCAATTCTAGGTCCTTTCTTGTTTTTAATTTATATTAATGACTTACCTCATCACGTGAGGGATAATCACAACATAGTATTGTTCGCGGATGACACTTCTCTTATTTTTAAAGTCAAGCGTCAGCTAGCAAATTTTGACGAAGTTAACAATGCACTTTCGAAAGTTGTCCATTGGTTTAATGTAAATAACCTTCTTTTGAATGAAAAAAAAACTAAATTCATTAAATTTTCTACGCCAAATGTCAGGCAGTTAAGTACCAATGTTCAACTGAATGGAGTAGAGTTGATCCCTGTCGAGTCGACAGTTTTTCTTGGATTGACTATTGACTCCAAGTTACAATGGGGTCCTCACATTGAGAAGCTGTCGGGTAGACTCAGTTCTGCCGCTTATGCTGTTAAGAAAATTAGACAGATAACTGATGTGAATACAGCCAGAATTGTTTATTTTAGTTATTTTCATAGTCTTATGACTTATGGGATTCTTCTCTGGGGAACTTGTGCGGACATCAATACCATCTTTGTTTTACAGAAAAGGGCTGTTCGAGCCATCTACAACCTTGGTCCTAGAGATTCTCTTAGAGAAAAATTCAGAGAGGTGAACATTCTGACTGTAGCTTCGCAATATATATTTGAAAATCTTATGTATGTACATAAAAATATATCTAATTTTAAGAAAATAAGCGATGTTCATAATATAAATACCAGGAACAAACACAATCTTGCTGTACATCACACTCGTCTCCACAGAGTAGGTAACTCGTTCATGGGTCAATGTATACACTTTTACAACAAGCTTCCCATGGACATTCGAAACTTACCCATTAAACGATATAAAACCTATATAAAGGCCAAACTTTGCAAAAAGGGGTATTATAAAATCTCAGATTATTTAGAGGATAGAGAGGCTTGGGACTGAGCTGCTCGCTCTGTTAAGCATTGTTATTAAGCAATATGCGTAATTATAACGTAAATTATTGTAAACATTTTCATTTTTAATGTCTGGACTTTAAAAAAGACGATGATCCCTGAGTTTGTTTCGGCTATTTCTTCTCAGAGGTAGTCAGTTAGGAAATGCCGGCTTCATCTAGTTTAAAAAAAAAGAA
This sequence comes from Sesamia inferens, assembly GCA_037179545.1. NCBI lineage: Eukaryota > Metazoa > Arthropoda > Insecta > Lepidoptera > Noctuidae > Sesamia > Sesamia inferens. Next base: position 10,894,203 of record CM073949.1, read on the forward strand.
GAAAAAAAAAACATATGACGTGTAAAAGTGATCGGTGATCCTACTTGCTTGATAAACGATTTCATTTCATTTCATTTCATTTCACTTAATTAAGAAAAGCTACTATACATTACAAGAATATTTAACAGATAAATTCAATTATTAATAATTATTAATTGTAAAGAAAGGTTAAAGAAAAAAAAATACAATAATAAACTTAATTACATATAATACATTTATAATAATGAACAAATTTTAATTGAGTACCAAATAAATATAATTTCAATATAATTAAAGAAATTGTTAATAAACGAATATTTTATAATTAATATAATATGTATAATATAAAGAGATAGCAAGAGAATAAATACTCAATAACAATACAAATAATAAAAATAAATGAATAGGAATTACATAAAACTAAATAAATAGATAAATGGAAACATGAAGTGCTCTTCCTCTCTCTACTTATTTAAAAATTGCTGTGCCCAACAGGGTCCATAATTGTTTCCAATATTATAATAAAATATTTACCACCTGTAACTGTACATTATGGATTGCAATAAACGATTTGATTTGATTTGATTTACTACTACTACTACTGTACTAGTCACTGTTATTATTTTATATTTTCTTATGTTCCATGAGACTACCTTATTGGTGGATAAAGAGAGCTAAACGGCGTTCCATGTTTTCCAACACATTTAAATTATCACGTAACGCCATTTCCCTCACTTTTTCACGCATGTGTTATTAGATGGTTTATATAAAGGGTGTATCTGACATCGACGCACAAACGAGTATCATGGATCCAGTACATGATTGTGAACCCCCAGTGGTGGAATTTTTCGTCGGCTTTGTCACGATTAAAAAAAAATATATGTTTTTTTCACTTTAGACCGTTCATATTTACTTTTATAGCCCAATAAGATTTTAATGTACAAATTAATTAATTCGTTAATTACACAAAAAAGCGCAATAAAAACAAACTTGAAAAACTATCTTACCAGCTAATTTAATAAAGTTCACATCAGGGAACAACGTCATATCTACAAACCCGCACGGCGGCACGCCTGCAACGTTCAAAGGCAGAGCCGACACTTTTTTTAAACATTGTTATTTCTGTAACCGTTCATTAATGACATAAATGACTATCATAATTTTATTAGTGGCATATGGTCTAGCCTTTTCGCGAAGTTTGCCTTATGATGTCAGATACACCCTGTATTGTTTTTTGCCATTTGGCAACGGAACCCTAAAAACAAAAATAAATCTTTAATAATTCGAAGAGTCGCGCGGGTGACCCCTCCCCACCCGCCTCATCGCGCGCCTTGCGCGTGCTCCCGATCGCCGACAACGTGATCTATCTAACTCTTTTCTTCACCAATATTGCTATCTTTTAATTTCATTGATGAAATTTTATGATCCATGACCCCGGCAAATGACCGCTGCGCGACAGTTCTCTAAATACAGGTTGCTTTAAAATGGTATTTTCTAAAAAATTAAGTAACGTCGCGAATAATAACATTTCATGCAAATAAAATCTGTTCATGAAGCCAAAATTCAACAAAGTATTTGTGTTTTCAGTTAATGTCGCCATTGTAGCGGCACGTTGTAGACTCTGTAAGAGACTGGCGTGATCGTGGCATGAAAATAGCCCAGCAGTGGGTGAAATTGGGCTGAAGATGACGATGATATCGTGTATTTTAATGGTTGATTTTTATGCGCGATTCTTATCGTCAAATGAACAATTTCTCTTATATAATTTCAAATGAAAGATTCCAGTATTAGGTTATTCCCTGAAATTATAAAGCCTAAGTTGTTACTAAAACAAGAATCTACACGTTACCAAAAATGAGGTACCTGTCTTGTTTTTTCTCATAATATAATAAGAAAAATGTGTGATCCCATTCAATCTAACAAATCACAATATATTAAAAAGCATGAAAATGAGAAATTTGCGTCCATCAAAACTTTTTGAGTTGTCAATTGCGTACATTTGTTTCATCCCCCTTTCATCCCTCTTCTTATAACTTTGTTAAAATCTTGGGGTGCAATGTGCGTCGTAAATTACTTGGTATTTGTCATCAGATGGGTTCTTAGATAAATGTTGATGTGATGTTGTATTAGAAATTGGAACAAGGGTTAAAAGAATATACGAAATACATACGTTTATTTGCGGTAAGATGACGTAAAGGAGAATGAAACGGCTATCGCTTAGCATTATGCTGCGACCCTGTGCAAGTTAGAGCCTTGGCGCAAAAGACCCCTAAAGCTATTGATTTGGAACAACTAACCTCATCAGAAAGACTGCGACTATATGGCGGTTCTAGGAGTTATATCGGCGACGCTTATTCATCTTCTTGTTCAGTTGTTCTTCTGCTAGACAAAGGCTTTCATCACATTGGGGGGGTTTGCCATAATCCCCACGCTTGGAGGCAGGGCTAGGGATCGCACTAGTTTGATAGTCTGCAGGAGAAGCACTGCTGACGTTTCCCTGGTGAGAATCCCCTAACAACCCTCTTACAACATCGACACGATATCTGATGGTACTATTCTAAGCCCGCTTATTATTATTTCATACGCTGATATTTATGAAGTGCCAAATTATTTATCAAACTATGCTTTGCATATCATACAAGGCCTTGCCGCCAAGCGATTCGTCGTGTTCCGGCCTGATGTCTGGTGAAGCCATACTGAGGACGGGTCTGAGCAGTTATGTTGCGATGTGTTCCAGGTACGATGCGCCAAATGTTGTTGTGTCGGGAGTTTGGTCATGGAGAGTCTCCAGATCAATCTCCCTCTGGCGCAGCATCGTTCTTCGTGTTGGTCTTGGGTTTAACATTGCATCACCTCGCTCAACTGCCGTCATCCTTCCTATTACTAAATTTTTAAGTGAACGGGCTTAATAAACTAGTGCGCTTTATAATCAACGATTGCATCACTGCTTACCATCAGGCGGGATTGCAGTCAAGCACTAGTTTATATAATTATAAAGTAGTGCTTGACTTTGACTTTTTTATTCAAGTAGTTGATATTTTTTTAGATTTTATAAAAAAAATATATCACCTACTTCAATATAAGGAGTAAAATTATTAAACGGGTGGGCGGTAAGTAGGTAAATTGTAACTGGTTCGTTAAAAATGTAACAATAAAGTAGCGCTCAATTTTTTTTATTTAAACAAATGTATTTACTGTGAATTTTACAGGAACATGATAAAAGAAAAAAAATGCATTTATCGATATTATAGCCAAAGAAACACTCCTTAAAACTATTAAATAGAAAACAAAGATTATAATGCCAAAGGGGACTTTTTTTTGTTTTCGATGGCAAATCATCAAATGACCGTTGTCAGATTTTTACTGACTAAGACCCATATTTCTTAACTTGCCTGTGTGCCAGGACCACAGTTACTTTTTTAACCAACCCGCAACCCTGATCCAGGAGGCACGGTCTTTGTGGACCCTGTCATGATGTGACATCATGACAACAAAAAAAAATTACTAGAAATCTAAATAAATAAAATAAATTAATATATATATTAATTTCTCACAGGTCATGGCAACTTAAAAAGTAAACTGTATTCTTTTAAACTTGTTCCTTCGCCTTTGTGTCAGTGTTCTACATCGAACTGTGAATTTGAACAGTCCGCACATCACATCTTGTGGGAGTGTGTTCTTTGGCAGAATGAACGCAATATTATGTTGGATAGTGTACAAGTTACATCCGGAGTCGTTTATTATTATACAGACCTTGTAGAAACTAGAACCAATTTCCGTGCGTTCAGGCGCTTTTGCCATACCTATTATTGGAATCAATTGTAACAGCTAATGCCTACTTATGACCCATTAACTTAATCAAATTTTATTCCGTGGTGTTTGGCAATCTGGGCTTCTCCCAGTTGCAATAATGTCCCTTTGTGCCGATTGGCCTAGTTCTGTTCTGTCTCCTGCTTGTTATGGAGGGAAGTGGAAAAAATATCTTTTTTCTTACTCCTCCGCTATTCTTTTCTGATTAATTTCGTTGCGGGACCCAAGACAGTTGAATCGTTTCTCCGGGACTCGTCGAGCTTCATTGCTCGGCGTTTTTCTGGCGGTCGCCACTGTTGATTCTGGCTTTCAGGAGTTGCAGTGGTTGGGAAAAGTGTGGCGGGTTTTGTACCAATTAAATATATATATATATATATATTTGCTTTATGTTTGAGGTAATCAAGCGAGTGTTATATCATTACGAAATATTTATGCTAAGCAAACTTCTGAAATGACTTGCCAAAAAAGCTTAGTACATTTTTTTTCAGTACAGTAGGTTAAGGTTGAGCAAAGTATTTATTTTTTATTTTTAGTAGGAAGTAATAACCAATTTTTATCTAAACTAAAATTCAGCAGCATTATTCAGGGCTATGTTCTCAAAATAAAACAGAGCAAAACGTTATATCTTGTAGCAACAAGATTGAAATAATCATCACATTTTTTTTTTAATGTTATAAACTAACGCTTGACCGCAATCCCGCCTGATGGTAAGCAGTGATGCGATCGTTGATGGTAAAGCGCGCTAGTTTATTAAGAGCCTATTCACTCAGAAAAACTGAGCGAATAGGAAGGAAGACGGCAGCTGAGCGAGGTGATGCAATGTTAAACCCAACAACACGACCAACGATGCTGCGCCAAAGGGAGATTGATCTGAAGACCCTCCACGACCAAACTCCCAACACAACAACATTAGGCGCATCGTACCCGGCACACATCGCAACACAACTGCTCATACCCGTCCTCCGTACGGCTTCACCAGACATCATGCCGGAACACGACAAATCGCTTGGCGGCAAGGCTTTGTCTGGTGGGTGGTAACTTCTGCCGGCGGCCGATGTTATGGCCTACCACCGAGAAATGGTGTTGATTTAAGGTTTTTTTTTAAATATCTATATTTTCGTAACCACAGGGTCTAGATTTTTTTTTCTTGTTTCTCATAGTTGGAATGACTTGGTCTATCTCCTGCTTCTGGTTTATCGTCGATTTTTGGGACAGCCTGTATAATATATATAGATTTTTTTTTTCGTGGCTATGGACCCCTTCGGGTAAAGGCCTCCTCCAAATAGAGTGATATAGTTAGATAATAATAGTAATATAAACAGAATCAAATATAATGTTCTGTGTATTATATTGTGATTTAGAAAAATCTAGAAAAAAAATTCAATGTATTTACTTTCTAAAATAATAAGTTAGTTAAATATTAATCCGTATGAAACAGAAAACAGAAAAAATCATCGCACCCATAAAATATAATCGTGTAACTACAATTTTCTCCAGGACCTGATTTTCATGGGATTTTATTCAAAATGTTCGTATTTCGGTGAATAAAAAACACATTTAATAAATAAAAAAGTATAAATAAATCTTGAACTCCTTTATGAGGCCAAACGGCTCCTATCTCAGCATAATGCTAACATGTTTCCCGAGGCACTGAGGGATTACACAGCTAACTTCAAACTCCGTGTTGTTCTTCATAATTGTAATAATTAATATAGGCACTACGCTCAACACACAGTTCTTGTAATCATGAGACCAACGGAGCAATCAACTTCATCTATAACAGGCATCATGAATATGATAGAAGGCATTTTTTTTTACGAAACTACTAGAAAAAGCGCAATAGGAAAACGAGTCACAAACGTCAATGTCACTGTGACAGCTGTCAGTATTGCGGGCGCATCACGGATGACAGACTGTATTGTGAATTGTCAATATCAAGTGTCAAAATCAAATGTCAAATAACGTATGTTTATTGTATTACCAAATCTTTGAAAGAGGAGAGCAGGGTAAGCGTTTTTAACAAGCTTGCGTTATGTGAAAATTAGAAAGAACGTTAAGTAAACACGAATCCAGCGATGCGATGCGACCGGGCCAGGGGAATGAGAAGTTTTACACAGACAAAGTCGAGGGCAGAAGTTAGATAGAATAATAAAATAGAAAACCATCCATCATAAGTAATGAAAATAACGTAAACATGCCAATAAAACACTATAAATGTTCTAAAAGGCAAAGCCGATTACGCCAAAAGTCACACAAAAGTGTACATAAGTGACAGTTTTCCAAAAAACAAAATCTCTAGCTTTTGCCTTATGTCGAGTCTTAGACATATTTCCAATAATTTTCTAAGACAAATTTCAACTAAGAATTTTATTTATTGGCTACAGTTTTTTCCTGTTTCTTGGTCCTGAATTGCTCTTACTCTAACAACTAATGTTTGATGCCGATGCAAATGATTGATGTAATTGCAATAAAAAGACTTGAATAAGTGTATTTACTTGATTAAATCTTTGACTTTGATTTTTAAGTTGTTTGGACAACCGACAACCATTGGGGTAAACGAGTCCTCGAGTGGAGACCGCGTCTCGGCTAATGTAGCGTGGGACGCCCTTGGGTGAGATGGAGCGACGACATCAAAAATGTGGCTGGTAGTGGCTGGCGGAGAACTGCTCAGGATCGAGCTTGTTGGCATAAAAATATATATTTTACAAAATACTCGTATGTATATATGTTTTCATTCTGATAGTAAAATCGTTCTTATCCACCTAGCCCGTTACCTTCATATCTTGAGGTCAACTACATAAGTGCATCTGTAGGATATGCTATTAATTGCGTAATCCACTATTTTAGTGTGCTCAGTTTTTCTGAGTGAATAGGCTCTTAATAAACTAGCGCGCTTTGCCATCAACGATTGCATCACTGTTTATCATCAGGCGGGATTGCGGTCAAGCACTTCGCTGGCCCCTACGCTGCGTCTTCCGGTACGTGGCCGCCACTCCAAAACCTTACTGCTCCAACGGCCATCGGTTCTACGAGCAATGTGCCCTTGTACGTCTATACGTACTTTGCACGGAACGAATATATATATATGTATGACCTATGTCATACATATACAGGATGTATCTGACATCGTAACGCAAACTTCGCGAAAAGGCTAGACCGCATGCCACTAATAAAATTATGATAGTCATTTATGTCGTTAATGATCGGTTACAGAATTGACAGTGTTTAAAAAAAAGTGTCGGCTCGGCCTTTGAATGTTGCAAGCGTGCCGCCGTGCGGTTTTGTAGGTACGACGTTGATCCCTGATGTAAAATCTATTAATTTAGCTGATAAGATAGTTTTTCGAGTTTTGTTTTCATTGCGCTTTTTTGGGTAATTAGTGATTTAATTAGTTTTTACTTTAAAATCTTATTGGGTTATAAAAGTACAGCAATTATGAATGCTCTAAAGTGAAAAAAATCACATACATATTTTTTTAAATCATGAAAAAGCCGACGAAAAATTCCATCACTGGGGGGTTCAGAATCATGTACTGGATCCATGGTACTCATTTGTGCGTCGATGTCAGATACACCCTTTATATATATTCGTTCCGTGCAAAGTAAAGCTCATGTTTGGGTGTTTCAAATCTTCCCTCTCAACATAATAAATAACCAAAATTATAGGTTGAGGCAATCGATCTGTATCCAACAATAAATGATCGATGGTTCCCTCGGTAACAGTAGATAGTTCCACAAGACGCGGCAGTCAGACACTCAACCCATACTGAGTGACATGATTTTAGGATGATAAATATATTCCCAAAGTGGCCATAAATTGATATTGCTATTTATTTGGGGGATATTTCGGCTCGTAGCTTTGGGCTTAGGGATTTTGCAAGAACCGATAGATCATTGTAATTTATATTATCATAAAATATTATTATTTACCTATTTCCGAGCAACACAATCAGTCTAGATTCTAGGAGTGTGCATTTCTGAAACGAACTGGTACGCATAGGACTCTTTTCGGGGAGTGGACCGTAGTCAGGTAGGCAAATGTCACATTTTTTTTAATTATATAAACCAGTGCTTGACCGCAGTCCCGCCCGATGGCAAGCAGTGATGCATGACCAAACTCCCGACGCAACAACATTTGGCCAACATTTTCGCAACACAACTTCTCAGACCCGTTCTGGCCAGGCGGAATGGTAAAAAGTATTCATGAAGAACATACCAAAGTATTTGTACTATTCCGGTTTAACCAATTTGCACAAAAAACGGCGATCAAACCTGTGAAGCAAAGCGAGTATTCCACTAGAACTCTTGGGCTCTGATGCACTGTATTATGCCCCACTGAGTAGTACAGAAGGTCGGCTCCAAACAAGGAACGAAACGCGGGCGCACACATATAGACTCTTTCGTGAAACGAACTTAATCTAACTCATTTGAAAGTTCCCAAAAAAGTGCACGTGAAAGCTGATTTACAGTGATCAATCTGTAATGTTCCCACTTCTGGAACGCAGGCTCACCGAGACACCGGCTCTTGTTCACATCATCATCATTTCAGCCGAAAGACGTCCACTGCTGGACTTAGGCCTCCCCCAAGGTTCTCCACGACGACCGGTCCTGCGCCTCCCGCATCCAGCGGTTTCCCGCGACATTCACCAGGTCGTCGGTCCACCTTGTCGGGGGCCTACCCACGCTACGTCTTCCGGTGCGTGGTCGACACTCGAGAACCCGTCGGCCCCATTGGGCATCGGTCCTACGGGCAATGTGTCCAGGCCACTGCCACTTTAGTGTTGCAATTCTTGTTCACAAACTAAGTCAAATTTGAAACTTGTGCATCTTGTTCTTACATTTTCACTAAGAAGATATATGCTTATCAGTTTAGTCCAGTCAAATTAAACAAGTCCATAGACAATTTAGACATGATTGACGTTGACTTGTTTAACAGGAATGAAGTAATATCTAGACATGCGGTAGCGTATCAGTTTCTTAGTGGTAGGCCATAATATCGGCTGCCGGCCGAAGTTATCACCTACCAGACAAAGTCTTGCCGTCATGCGATTAGTCTTGTTCCGGCATGATGTCTGGTGAAGCCGTACAGGGGACAGGTTTGAGCAGTCGCGTCGCAATGTGTGCCGAGTGCGATGTGCCAAATGTTATTGTGTCAGATCAATCTTCCTCTGGCGCAGCATCGTTGGTTGTGTTACTGCGCTTAACATTGCATCACTTCATTCAACTGCCGTCTTCCTTTCTGTTCAGTCAGTTTTTTTGTTGAGTGAATATAAACTAGCTCGCTTTGCTATCAACGATTGCATCACTGCTTACCATCAGGTGGAATTGCGGTCAAACGCTAGCTTATAATTAGAAAAAAAAGTTCAAGTTGGCGAAGCAGCACCGTCTGTGAGTTTAAACAAACCATTTGAAGCCACCTTTGGTTTTATTTTCTCTTTGTGAGAGCAAAAGCACGTACACATCCGCAGGCTATTTGTTAATGTGTTAATGGAGCCGATTTCCTTCCTCACAAACTGACGACGACCTTCTGTATTTATCTTTTTTGCGATATTACAAAATGACAAGACCATTGCAAAATGCCAACGTCGTCGCTGAAGTAACAAGTGCTTAGTTTACTCTCTAAACGGAACCGACAAGTAGCTGGAGATACAATTGACTGGACGTGGCCGTGAAAGCAACAAATTTTCTTTGCTGAATAATTCTAATGTATTTTGTATCTAGTCAAAGAATTTTTCCAAGTAAACAAATTACAAGGCCTTTCAATTGTAAAGGATCAGTCACAAATATTACACTGCTTGTCCTTTCTAAAGCCTATTAGTTACATACATATGGAGAAAAACGGGCTAGAAACTCCTTGGACACTCCTTTACATCATCATCATCTCAGCGTTAATCCAGGTCGCATCCAAACCTTTTTCAGCATTGGAGTCTGGGGTCCGCTTTACCAGTCCAACTGCTAATTTTGGCTAAACTTCGATATTTTCCATGAAGCGATTACCGTCTGACTTCCACAACCCGAAGGCGACCAATTATGGGACTTTTGCGAGCTCCAACAACCCGTAACGACTGCCACTAGATGTTCATAGGGCAACCGGGACCAACGGTTTAACGAGCTTTCCGAAGCACGACAAGACTATTGCATATTTCCATATTCACATGGATAAATATTTGCACTGCGCGGCGACACTCCTTTACATTTGTACATAAACAGCTCATAATGTTCCCACTTCTGGAATACAGGCCGGCTACCAGTGAAATGGAGTGGGCCGTAACCCAATACGCGAGCAAAATACGGGTTGGAAATCCACTCCACACTCTCACACTCCTTCAAAATAATATACATAGTTGCAAAGTATTGAGTACATCATTTATGTTCACAATAATGCTCATGGAAACGATGCAGAGAGTTAAAAGCGTCCATAAAGTTTTTTTTTTTATTACTATAATTTATAAACTAGTGCTTGACCGCAATCCCGTCTGATGGTAAGCAGTGATGCAATCGTTGATGGTAAAGCGCGCTAGTTTATTAACAGCCTATTCACTCTAGCCTTGAAGACACTCAAATTGTAGTCCGACAGAAACACCGCCGCTGGCTAATCGTTCCAGTCTTTCGATGTACGCAGTATAAAAGACGAGTTGAAACGCTTCGTTCGGATCGTAGTGGTGTCAACAACGTGAGCATGGAAACTTGCCGTACGACGGGTCGTCCGATGATGGAACGGAGAAGGGGGAATTAAATGCAATTCCCTGGCACACTCTTCAAAATCCATCTGTGCTCCAGGCTTTGGAGACCGATATAAAAAATAATAATTCAAACATTAAAATAAGTCATGGTAGCAAAAAGATGACCAATCCCTACCGACAGCGCGGCGCCAGTTCACGAACATGACGCATGGATTAAAACCACTTAGCTCAACCATTTTGAAGGGAGCTTAATGAAATTTAAAATAGAAGATATGGCTTAGACAGAAAAACATTCTATTTACGCTATAACAATGATGGTGGAGTGAAAAATGTATGGAACTGACATAGGAAACAAGTACAAAGTTCATAGAACCCCAGAGCTGATTCGCTGGAATCGTATTCTTCTGTGTTTATCATTGTTTCTACTGAAAATGTATATTTTATTGTTTGTTTGTACATACTCGTATTAAGCATACCCACATAGCAGTAGGGCGAAAGATAAGAGAGAACTTGAGTTATCCCAAGGTACCCGACACAGATAAATTACCAATCCTAAGAAACAGTAGGCGGGGCAAATTCCTCGCGGAACAAATGGCCGATGGTGCTGAAGTGGATTGGAGACGGCATACCGGAATATGAAGAATTGGAAAGCATCCCACAAGCTAGGCGGACGAAGGCTGCTGGAACTCGTTGAGCTGAGTAGCACAGACGGTTCTGTACTTTGTCCTGCGCCTATTTCTGGACATGGGCGTCTTTCGGCTGATAAATAATGTATTTATTAGTTTTTAATATTTTTTGATAAATTCAAGTAATCTTTCCCTTATGTCGCATTTAATATGTTTTGTCTCTCTATGAGCCATTTCTTAAAAAAATCACCAAAGTAGAACTTTTTTAAACTTGATAGGTTGAAAATTTTTTTTTTAAATATTACAAAATATTTTCTAAGTTTGTAGACAATGGAAAGCACAAAGCAATGTCAGTGGGGCACTTTGTGTAAAAGGGCTTTATTTGCTATTATTTCGCTGTATTTTGCAGTTATGTGGAAATATTGTACTTATACTCTGTCCACTACATTAAGCGTTTTGTGACAGCCGGCTAAGAACGTTAAATTAAACTTAACGTCGCTAAACATCAAGTAAAATGGTGGTTATATAATAAGCCTAAGTACCTATAATGTTTTAAAATATGTAAACAACCATGCTTGTGTATACGACTAAATCGTATACACAAGCATGGTTGTTTACATATTTTATTATTCTGATCGTATATTCTTTCAAACAAAAAAAAAAAACAAATATTAACATCGGGTCATGCAATCTAAAATTACTACCGAAAATTAAACATTACAGACAAAATTAGTAATGCAAACTCACGAGAGACAGCGCTGTACTTTCGGCTATTTCGATGTGTTAAGATTTTTCTTGAATTGATGGGGTCAAAACGGATATGAGCTATAGAAAAGTTAGAATCCATAACTCTTTCTTTAGCTATCACCGTCCTTTGTGGGCCCGTTTTTAAACTTCCGTACTTGCTAAGCCAACTCAACGTAACAAATAGACCATTTTTTTTAACTGTTAAGTGGGGACACTTATTGCGACTACAGAAACTACAGAACTCTACACTGAGCGTGTCCCGACAGGTTCTTCCCCGTTTTTGATGTTTTCGTGGGGTAACCTTCAAAAGGCTCTCCTCTGGGGACAAAGGTCGGGGAGGGTGCGATTTTTACCGCACTAAACCACACCAGTGATCACCGGATGGTACACAAGGGTGACCCCGGTTTTTCTTAAAATACCATTTCTGAACCGCCTCTGCGCAACGCCTGTAAGGTACATCCCTGGGGAGACTGTAAAGGGGCCTCCCCCAGGCCTCGCTGTGTACAGCAGCACATGATCACTGCTCCATTATCCTGACAATTTTTCGGATTTTTTTTTTTTCTTTTATTGGGATTGAGCTTTTATATGAATGCCTATTGCAACCATGGCAACCGATTGAAAGTTATTTCTTACAAAATTAATTTGGAGCGGTCTAACAACGCGACGTGATTGATATACGACACATACCCCTTCGTATATGGTTTTTTTTTTATAAATTATAAACTAGCGCATGACCGCAATTTCGCCTGATGGTAAGCAGTGATACGATCGTTGATGGTAAAGCGCACTAGTTTATTAAGAGCCTATTCACTCTAGCCTTGAAGACACTCAAATTGAAAATTTGAAAATTAATAACACCCCTCTTTTTGCGTCGGGGGTTAACAAGAAAAGAGAAGGGAAAGAGTCATAATCGGCCAACATTGATCCCAATACTAGAACACAGGCCCCCACTTTTCAAGATGGAGTGGGCTATAATCCACCATCGAGCGGTGGTGATACAATAATGTAGACGAACTATCTAGCGGTTCCAGCAGTTTTATAAATTCTAGAATAGAAGCGTTTTAAAAATAAAATTTTCTTTGTAGTCTCCGAGAGGCTTTAGACAATGGAAAGCACAAAGCAATGTCAGTGGGGCACTTTGTGTAAAAGGGCTTTATTTGCTATTATTTCGCTGTATTTTGCAGTTATGTGGAAATATTGTACTTATACTCTGTCCACTACATTAAGCGTTTTGTGACAGCCGGCTAAGAACGTTAAATTAAACTTAACGTCGCTAAACATCAAGTAAAATGGTGGTTATATAATAAGCCTAAGTACCTATAATGTTTTCATTGCTGGGATGCAGGCCTATTATCTTTGAGAGGAAGTGAACCATACTACCACGTTTGATGACTGCCAAAATATGTATTAGAGTTTTAGGTGAAAAAATCTAGGAAAGAACTCCGCTGACCCGGCAGGAATAAAGGGCAAAATAAAAATTCAAGCCGACTTTGTAAAGTTTTTGCAGGCAACATTTTAGATTTTTATTTTGACCTATCAGGTTCAGCACCTTCAAAAACCAATAAAGAAAAGATTCAGATTAACTGAAATTAAATAGTTTATTAAGCAAGTAGGTTCACTGATCACTTTCACACGTCATATGTTTATTTTTTTTTTTTTTAACTAGATGAATCCGGCATTTCCTTACTGACTACCTCTGAGAAGAAATAGCCGAAACAAACTCAGGGATCATCGTCTTTTTTCAAGTCCAGACATTAAAAATGAAAATGTTTACAATAATTTACGTTATAATTACGCATATTGCTTAATAACAATGCTTAACAAAACGAGCAGCTAAGCCCCAAGATTTTTTGTCTTCTAAATAATCTGAGATTTTATAATACCCCTTTTTGCAAAGTTTGGCCTTTATATAGTTTACTTCGTATTATTTTGGCTTACATTGCATTTCAAGGAGTCTCCACTCTTCCTGTACATTAGAAATACGTAAGCAACTAATGAAAGAAAACAAGACTTAATGCGATCAATAGTATGAGTGCTTGAGTGTGTGTGTGTGTGTTTGTATACCATTGAAACTTGTAATATCTCACTTTCTCTGTAACTCTGTATTTTATGGTGGGAGGGAATATCGATTTTATGTTACTTGACGATTTCTCCAAGTTCAATATCAATATAGCAATTTGAACATTGAAGTCCAGGGATTCTTCAACAAAGTATGTTCCGAGTTTTCCATTGGGAAATTTTGAGTATCGACACGGAGTTTGCGTTTGTAGTTGGCTATTAGTATTAAGACCACTCTTGATCAAATTCGTACCCACGTAAGAAATAATAACACGTGGATCAAGTCCCTAAACATTGGTTTTATATTTTGGCTAATACATACTTGAATGCAATAGAGAACTCTTCTTCAAGCCAAAATACAATTTTGACCGAAGCAAATGATACATTTCTAGGAACATCTAATCTTCCACCAACAACACGTTTGCAGATAGTTTCAGATAATATCGTTTGGTTTTTCTGAATAGTTTGATAATTCTGATTTGATTCTATGTCTTTACATCATACAACTAGGTACTTAATTAGAAAATAAATCATATTACATGTTTGGGCCCATTGAATTGCTTTCTCACTAATGATAATGCTAGTTGCACTCGCTTGCGTTTCTGTTTCGTTGGTGTATCCGAACGCACATGGAACGCAGGCACCGTACACAAAGCTGTCAAGAATGACAGTTGACACCTATCATAGCATCGTACCCGATCCGGAAACGCAATCCCACGCTCGCGAACTTTCACCTCAAGATATTCAGGAGATACTCCAGAACCTGATTATTGGGACTGCCGACACGACGGAACGCAGGTGAGTAGCACTGAGATTTGTGGTGGTGGGAGATAATTTTGTGGGTAATCTGCTGTCAGCCTAACATCCTTCGAAATATAAATTGAACCGAAAACCTAATACAATCCACACTTTACGATCAAGGGTCATTCAGAACCTTCTGGCGCCTTCAGTAACTGTAGTCTGTAAACAATATTTCCTTGTAACCACAAAACTATTATTAAAAAAAATAAATCGTATATACAATATGTAAAGAAAACCCTGTCCGACGCGTAAGGATAATAAAGCTTAGGTAAACACTTGACCAAATATAATATAAAATTTTACGTAATCATCATAGAAACAATACGAATGAATTTTGAAATACCTAATCTTTTTTTCCCGCGAATTAATTACAACTTCCCCGAAATTTGGTATTTTTTTAAAAAGTGACAACACTGGTATTAATATGAGCGAATAGCGGTGCGACCACGTGCCGCGTGTCCTGTCCCCCGCCGCCCGCGGAAGGGTGCTTAACGTACATGTATTAAGTTACCTCTTTTTGCGAAATAATATTTATTTTTTTAGGGGGATCTTTTTTTAAGTTTAGCCCGGCTTTGTATCCATTAGTAGAATCAGTTATCGATATCTAACAATACCTTCACTGATCGGACAGGGTTTTCTTTACATATTGTATATGTACAACAAAGTTATAAAGTTTGGCTCCTTTCAATCTAACGTAAGATCAGTATCAAACAAAATTGCAAAGACTCTGTGGAAAAAAAAACGAAATATAAATGTTATTGCTTAGTTTTGTGCAATCAATCAAGAACAATCTAGACTCCTCCCATTCTACGACAGCCTGGAAAAAATTTTTTTAGACCCGTTCCCTGTTTTTTTTGGTGTGGATGGGAAATCATTAAATGACTTCTCCTGCTCTAGGTGGTGCGGAATTTCGCGCGAAGACTTTTACTAACTGAAACCCACGCGACTCCTTCATTTGCCTGGGCGCCAGTGGCACGGTTTCTCTTTTAACAACCCGCAACTGTGGCTTACTATGACTTGAGGGGGAGACCCCCTCCCCCTAAGTCATCTTACATACGTAAGAAATGAACAGAAAACACGCAAGAAGTGATATTCTACATCATAATTTCTTGGTGGTAGGCCATAACATCGGCCGACAGCAGAAGTACCACCCACCAGACAAAGTCTTGCCTCCAAGCGATTTGTCGTGTTCCGGCATGATGTCTGGGGAAGCCGTACGGAGGACGGGTCTGAGCAGTTGTGTTGCGATGTGTGCCGGGTACGATGCACCAAATGTTTTTGTGTTGGGAGTTTGTTCTTGGAGGGTCTTCAGATCAATCTCCCTCTGGCGCAGCATCGTTGGTCGTGTTTTTGGGTTTAACATTGCATCACCTCGCTCAACTGCCGTCTTCCTTCCTATTCGCTCAGTTTTTCTGAGTGAATAGGCTCTTAATAAACTAGCGCGCTTTACCATCAACGATTTCATCACTGCTTACCATCAGGTGGGATTGCAGTCAAGCACTAGTTTATAAAAATAAAAAAAAAAAAACATAACACTACTGAATATTGTATGACACTAAAACATAACATCGACTGCTCCTTATATCAATTTCCTAATTATTCTCCACCAAATATTTGTAATATCCTAAAATACAATTCATTATCTATCAAGTCAAAACTGTACAACTTTTCATCGGTTATGTGATGGATCGATCGCTGATGTTATCGCTTCATGTGGAAAATATAATTGGTATAGAGCACATAAATTTGGCAGATGAGGAATTATTTTTCGACGGTTTGTCAATTAAATTATTCAACCAATTTATAGGCTATATAATTTTCCCCGTCAAGCGCTCTACTTTGTTTAACCCTTAACTAGGCGCATTAAAAAAATCACGCAATTAGGCGCGTGGGGTCTTGAGTGACCCCAAAAAAAAACATTGGGAAAGGAGTGTCAAAAACAAATAATACTTAATGTATTTTATAGCAATTAATAAAGTTTTTTAATATAATTAACTTTAAGAAACGAAAACATAAGTGGAACATTATATATAATAAAAAAAAAAGGAACGTCTCTTTAAACTAATTTTTTTGGCATAGCCGAGATCAACTTAAAGAAAAATTATTAATCAGTCTCATCAGCGGATTCTTCTGTTCTGCATCCGACGCAGTAAATCCTCGAGTGTTGCTGAGAAATAAATTTATGACACTTGAAGCATTTTGTTGGCACTTTTTTGTCATCCTTTCTAGGACATGATGAACAGCGCCCGCGCTTCGATTGTTGGACCGTTTCGTCCACATCATGAACTTCACGGAGCCGTTTCTTTGTGGTCGTTGGTACAGCACGTAATTGTATGCGACGTTTTTGGTGATCTTCCACAAGTGCTGCTGCTATTTTTTTCAAAAAAACCCGTCTTGTATGTGTGATACTCTTACTAGTATTCGCTTTGTGTATGACTAATGCGTTGATTCTAGATACATTTATAAGATGAAAAAATACAACCAGTGGCCATCTTTTTGTTCTTTTTCCAACATTATAATTGCTGCAAAGTTGGTCATTACAATCCACACCGCCTTTGGTACTATTGTAATAAGTAATTCTTTCTGGTTTCTGAGCTCTACCTGTTGTTTCGTCAATGGCGTAATCATTGTGCATGGTGGAAAGTAAAACGACAGCTTTCTTTGGCTTAGGAACATATGAGACTATAGTCATTTGATTATGAAATCCGAAAACTGAACTATATGTTGGTCTATTTTTGTTTGCATCAGCAAAAAACTGAAAAAATGGGGAAAAGATCAAAATAAACTCGAAAAATACATACAGCAATTACGCAGTATAGAAATACATACATACAGAGAAAAATAATAAACAATATACTAATATAAACTAAAAGAAAACACAAAAGTGAAAACTTACCTTCGCCAAAAAATGTAACGTAACTGGTCGCATGGGATCAGTGATCTAGAGAGCAGCGATACGTGCGCACGCGTTGATGTTCTGGACGCGACTAATTTGCATGCGCCGCGGGGAGTGAGGAAGCTAGGAAGAGCGTGAGCGCTCTCTAAGCACTGTAACACATTATTTTTTAACTCTAAAGTGGCCCTGACCCCATGCGCCTAATTAAGGGTTAAATCGTTTGTGTAGTTGGTTTATTTGAAAGAAATGCTTTCTGTTTCAGTCTATATTCAGAAGGTCTTCTTCTTCTTCAGCCTATAGATGTCCACAGCTAGACAAAGGCCTTCCCCAAGGCTTTCCACGATGACAGGTCTTGTTTTACCTGCATCCATCGGCTTCCCGCGACCTTTACAAGGTCATCTGTCCCCCTTGTTGGTGGCCTCCTTACGCTGCGTCATCCGGTACGTGACCGCCTCTCTAGAACCATACTGCCCCATGGGCCATCGGTTTTACGAGCTATGCGCCCTGCCCACTGCTACTTAATTTTAGCGACTCGAAGAGCTATGTCGGTAACTTTGGTTCTTCTGCGAATCTTCTCATTTCTGATTCGATCACGCAGAGAAACACCGAGCATAACTCTTTCCATCACTCTTTGTGTGACTCTAAGCCTACGTGTGAGGCTCATTGTGAGCGACCACGTTTCAGTTCCGTAAGTCATCACTGGCAACATTCACTGGTGAAAGACTCTGGTCTTGAGACACTGTAGAATCTTGGACGACGAGAAGATGTAGCGTAGCTTCCCGAACGCTGCCCAGCTGAGCTGGATTCGACGAGACACTCTTTCTCGAAGTTGGACCTACCTAGTCGGACTGTTTATCCCCGGTATATATACTCGTAACAACTTCGAGTGCAGAGCAACCAACTAGAATTAGAGTGGGTGCAACATGGGAGTTCGACATGATATAATGTCTTATCTATGTTCATCCTTAGACCCACTTTTTGGGAACCTCTGCTGAGGTCATTGAGCATTTTGCTCAATTGTTCCAGGGTCTCCGCCATGACCACGACATCATCTGCAAAACGGAGATTACTGATATACTCGCAGTCGACGTTGATGCCAAGTCCTTTCCAGTCCAGGAGCTTTAAGACATCTTCCAACACAGCAGTGAACAATTTGGGAGATATAACATCTCCTTGCCTCACTCCACGCTGCAGTTCGATCGGTTTCGAGTCCTGATCCTGGAGACGGACTGATATGGTGGCGTTTTTTGTACAAACACTTTATCACCTCAATGTATCGATAGTCAATTTGGCACCGCTGGAGAGACTGTAGCACAGCCCAAGTCTCGATTGAATCGAAGGTCTTCTCATAGTCCATAAAAGCTAAGCATAGTGGTTTGTTATACTCCTCTGACTACTGTATAGCTTGCCGCAGCGTATGTATGTGGTCTATGGTGCTAAAGCCTTTTCGGAAGCCTGCTTGTTCGGGAGGCTGGAAGTCGTCAAACATGTGAGCGAGACGATTCGTGATGACCCTAGAAAACAGCTTATAGACATGGCTCAGGAGGGATATCGGTCTGTAGTTTTTCAGGAGGGTATTGTCTCCTTTTTTGAAAAACAACACCACCACGCTCCTGCGCCACGCCTTAGGCGTTTCGCCTTTAAGAATGACGGAATTAAATAGCTTCTGAAGCGCTTTAAAAACCGGTTTGCCACCCGCTTTCAGAAGCTCAGCCGTAATTCCATCATCTGCAGCGGAATTGACAAATTGTCAAAAAATACTTCAATTTTCTTTAAATTTTGACAAGTTTCTGATATCTGTTTGTCGTTAAGAAGAGAATTCGATAAGATTTGGAATGTTTTGAATTGTGATAATTGGCTCTAAATAAGTACCTGTTTACTTGACCAAAATGATTATATCATTATCATCATCATATCAGCCATTGGAAGTCTATTACTGGATATAGGCCTTTCTCAAGGATTTCCAAAAAGATCGGTTGGTCGCGGCCTGCATCCAGCGCTTTCCTGTGGCGAATCACCTTTTTTTTGTTTGGGATGGGAAATTATCAAATGATCTGGTCCCCTCTGGGCGGAGCGGAGGCGCGTGGGCATTTCAGACTTTTACTAACTAAAACCCACCCGTGCTTCTTTAACACCACCACAGCCATTCCAAAAAACAACCAAACCACCACAACCGTTTACAAACAAATACAACTTAATAAAAAAAGATTTTTACAAAAAAAAAATTTGGTCCTCTTTTTCTTATAAATTGTGGCATAAGCCCCAGGTGTCTTAAAGGCGGCAATCGATCATCCCCATAAGGTGACAAGTGCCAACATAGACGAACCAATAAGCGCTTGGATCGACACGAAGGTACAATGGATTGTCCTAAGTGTATTGGCGTTTCAGTCATATTAAGTAGAATTATTATCGTTTTTCATCATCTTCATGTCAGACATTGGAAGTCCACTACTGGATATAGGCCTCTCTCAAGGACATAAAATGTCGTGGTGGCCTAGTGGTTAAAACACCAGCATCTCAAATATGAGGGCGCGGGTTCGATTCCAGGTCAGGCCAGTACCAAAATAACTTTTCTAAAGTTATATGTAATTTCAAAGTATATCTTGGACACCAATGTCTGAAGGTGAAGGAAAACATCTTGAGGAAACCTGGACTTTATAAGTCTGAAATCGCCAATCCGCATTGAGCAAGCGTGGTTACGCTCAATCCTTCTCTGTATGAGAGGAGACCTGTGCCCAGCAGTGGGACAATAAAAAGGTTGATGATGATGATGATTATTTTAAGATGTATGATGTATCAGCTGTATTATGGGGAATGGGTTTACCGATATGATGTCAGAGAAATATGAAATACAGGTTGTATCTGATATCGTAATGCAAACTTCGCGAAAAGGCTAGACCGCATGCCTCATGTCATTTAGGTCGTTAATGAATGGTTACAGAATTCACAGTGTTTAAAAAAGTGTCGGCTCGGCCTTTGAACGTTGCAAGCGTGCCGCCGTGCTGGTTTGTAGGTATGACATTGAACCCTGATGTGAACCCTATTAAATCAGCTTATAGGATAGTTTTTCCAGGTTTGTTTTCATTGCGATTTTTTGTGTAATTAGCGAATTAATTAATTTTTATTTTAAAATCTTATTGGCTTTTAAAAGTATAACAATTATGAACGGTCTGAAGTGAAAAAAACTACATATATATTTTTTTAAATCATGAAATATCCGACGAAACATTCCACCACTGGGGGGTTCAGAAACATGTACTGGATCCATGGTACTCGTTTGTGCGTCGATGTCAGATACACCCTTTATTTATGTCGCCAATACCGAAGGAATATTTAGGTAAACGACAATGAGATTCTTGAGAATGAGATTCTTTATTTTGAGAAAACAAAGAATCTCATTATTCTCCAAAATATTTTACAGGGTGGCTTAAACACTAAACGTGTAAACCTTACCATGTATTCAAAAGGTATCTACACACATCAAAAGTGTCTAGGGATCAACATATATTTTTGCAATAACTTTTCTCCTGATTGATATTAATTAAAATTTTCTTTAAGGATTCATCAAATAAAGTGTTTTCGTTTGTCACAGTAACGATAAACCAAGTCACCTTTGCATTAATAAAGAAATTTGCCATTTTCCTAATAAAGGGATATTTGACAGTTGAACCACTAACACAAAAGTTCGAAAAAAAGACTGAAATAACAGTTTTCTCTAAAATTTTATTGGGTAACTTAAACAATTAATAATCCGTGTTTCTACCGCGAACACTAACAACACAAGAACATCGGTTTGGCATACTCAAAATGAGTTCATCCAAATCACGCTGTGGAATGGCCGCCCATGTTCGTTGCAACAACAAAAAAAGGTCTTCTTGCGACTGGATACCCTCCATATTCGGCAGAGATCTTCTCTATAGCATATCCCATGCATGCTCAATCGGGTTCAAGTCTGGCGACTGAGCAGGCCAGGGCAGGACATTGATGTTAGCTGCGGCGAAAGTCTGTCTTACAACTCTTGCGGTGTGCGGTCGTGCATTATCATGCATTAACTGAAATAAGGGACCGATTTGCACTTGTAGAGGAACGATGACGTCTGATACAATCGTCTCAGCATAAATTTGAGCGTTGAGGTTGCCTCTGATCCAAATCAACTCAGTTCTTCCGCCGATCCAAATACCCGCCCATACCATGATGGTTCCACCACTATAAGGATGGACTTCCTGGCAGGATTTTAATCGCTGTTGGCGTCCAGGGGTTCTCCAGTGTCGTATACGTCTTGTATCCGGTCTCATACCAAAACGAGACTCATCAGAAAAGCCACAAAGCCACATCTCAATCTCAAGAAATCCGCATAAAAATGCTTGATCCCTAGACACTTTTGATGTGTGTATATAACTCTGCGTTAACATCATTAGCAAGATAATTACATAATACACTATCAGTAGCAATGGGTTTCATTTTATTTATTTATTTTTAATAATTATAAACTAGCGCTTAACCGCAATCCCGCGCAATAAAGCGCGCTAGTTTATTAAGAACCTATTCACTCTGATTGAGCGAATAGGAAGGAAGATGGCAGTTGAGCGAGGTTATGCAATGTTAAACCCAACAACACGACCAACGATGCTGCGCCAAAGGGAGATTGATCTGAAGACCCTCCACGACCAAACTCTCAACACAACAACATTTGGCGCAACGTACCCGGCACACATCGCAACACAACTGCTCAGACCTGTCCTCCGTACGGCTTCACCAAACATCATGCCGGAACACGACAAATCGCTTGTCGGCTAGGCTTTGTCTGATGGGTGGTAAGTTCTGCCGGCGGCCGGTGTTATGGCCTACCACCGCGAGAATTTGATTTGGTTTTTTATTATTATTTTTGCATCGAATTCTTAATGCTGTTCATAGAATACATCTACCTACCAAGTTTCCACAGTAAAGCTCTTATAGGTTTTTTCATTTTGACAGTTCAACAACACACATTGCATTATTTCCGTTGTTGAGCAGACATATTTTAGAACATATGCAGCAATACATAAGCAATATACTCCAAAATTATTTCAATTGATAGTGTTAAGCAGGGTGCTGATGTTGTTGGTTTTATTATTGCAATTGCAGCTTCTAAACATGCTAACAGGGAACCCCAGACGCACCACCTGCCGACATAATGAATTAAGATGAAAAGGGATGGAGAAGGAAGATTTCGTAAATCAGTAGATTGGTTCACGGTTGGCCCCGTGTCTGAGCTATCGACTGTTGCGCTGCCTGTCTTGGGTTCGATTTCCGCACGAAACAAATATTTGTATGGCCTACAAGTAGCTGTTCCGGATCTGACTGTTTGTGTATGTGACTTTAAATGTTTGTAAACGCACCCACGAGATGATAAAAAAATATCACTACATGTTTTTTAAATTTAAACAATTTGAAAATGATTATTTCATAGACATCTCTGAATATTTGTTCCTCGTTACATAGCCTTTATAAATTTAAAGATGTTTTTCTTGTAATTTGTATGCTTAAAGCTGTAGTAAAATCAAGTCAAAGTTCATGTAGTATTTTGATGTTTTTTCCAAATGGGTATTAAACTTCTTCATTTAATTTTTAACTGTTTGATATTTTAGAAAACTTCATTACATCGAAAGATGTGTCAAAGTATCAGGCATCGAATGGATGCAATAAGCCATTAAACTCGAACTAGCTATTGATCGTAGTGTGATCGTATATAGTCTAAAGCTTTCCTGGGTTATGGGGCTATCCAATGCAAAAATAATTTTCAAATCGGGCCAGTAGTTCCTGAGATTAGCGCGTTCAAACAAACACAAACTATTCAGCTTTATATATTAGTATAGATGGAGCGACTGTGTGTCTGACCTCTACAACCCAGTTACTGGGTAATATGAAACCCCTTGGTAAGACTGGCGGTTGGATTTTTTCACTTCAGACGATTTGTAACGACTGTCCAAGATTTACAAATAACAGCCAGAACTAACGGCTTCACGTACTTTCCGAGGCACGGAGAGGTCTACGGGAACCGTGGCAAACATAGCTTCACCTGATCGATATGTTCGACTGTTATTATTTAGCCACAAACCTCTTTATTGGTAGAAACTACCATTAGAATATAGTAAAATATCTAAACCTAACACCAAACCATCAATACTCCGAAATATCACCCTTTTTTGTGCAAAACACAATAAAATATCAACAAAAGTGTAACACTTCCAGAAACTCCATACAATCTATAAAATTACGAGCCGTCTTGCAAGTTGCAAAGGTTAGGAGCGTTTTGTAGGCATACAAATAAGGATATCCTCTTCAAGGTGGATACTCAACTAATACAAGCTGTATCCGTCTATCGTAACGAGGTCGTAAGAGTATTTGGCAATATTTATATACGGGGCAATATTTATTTTAATGGAAAGTTGCCATATACAATATGTAAAGAAAAACTCTGTCCGACCCATAAGGATAACAAAGGTTAGATAAACACATGAACAAATATAATATAAAATTTTACGTAGTCATTCTAGTAACAATATTAATGAATTTTGAAATTATCTTTCCCACGAATTAATTCCAACTTCCCCAAAATTTGGTAATTTAAAAAAGTGACAACACCATTTTGACGGTATTATTATAAGAGCGATGCGACCACGTGACGCGTGCCCTGCCCCCCGTCACCCGCAGAAGGGTTGCCTACCACACATGTGTTAAGTTACCTCTTTTTGCGAAATAATATTTATTTAGGCTTTGTATCCATTAGTAGAATCAGTTACCGATACCTAACAATACCTTCACGGATCGGACAGGGTTTTCTTTACATATTGTATAACATCCATAATCAGCCTATAATTTTCCCACTCTTGGAAATATTCAAAACACTCTTGGAACACAGGCGCCCACTTGGTGAGAGGGAGTGGGCCGTAATCTACCACGAGGGTGCAGTGCCGATTGTTAGATAAAGTAAAGTAAAGTAAAGTAAAGTATTTATTTCTTTGCATGTCACATGTCTTCGTAGTTCTTTCGTCTGTAAGCGAGAGTGCTTGGCAATGCACTCTCGCTCCGAACCATGGTCTTGACCAGTGTCAAACGCGACGGCTTTCCATATCGCTGTCAAGTACAACTTTATAACATAAAATGCACACAAGGTTCTTTGACCTTTTCATAACAAAAATCTTTTTTTGAAATGGAACTTCTGTACGCACGCTTGACTTGGGGAGTAAGCTGGCGAACGCGTGACGTAAGCGTTACGAAAAGTGATCGGGCAAGGCGAACGGAAGTTAAGTGGGGGATATAAGCACAGAGGCGTCCGTGGCGCGAGCTTGGTACTACAAGGTCTACAACGAGTTTTTTTGTTTTTTTTTTTTCAATAAAAATAGAAGATCTATGCAAAAATATTAATTTACCAATGAAACCATGAAATAAATTTATATATTTTTAGAAAATTAATACACACATCAAAAGTGTCTAGGGATCAAGCATTTTTATGCGGATTTCTTGAGATTGAGATGTGGCTTTGTGGCTTTTCTGATGAGTCTCGTTTTGGTATGAGACCGGATACAAGACGTATACGACACTGGAGAACCCCTGGACGCCAACAGCGATTAAAATCCTGCCAGGAAGTCCATCCTTATAGTGGTGGAACCATCATGGTATGGGCGGGTATTTGGATCGGCGGAAGAACTGAGTTGATTTGGATCAGAGGCAACCTCAACGCTCAAATTTATGCTGAGACGATTGTATCAGACGTCATCGTTCCTCTACAAGTGCAAATCGGTCCCTTATTTCAGTTAATGCATGATAATGCACGACCGCACACCGCAAGAGTTGTAAGACAGACTTTCGCCGCAGCTAACATCAATGTCCTGCCCTGGCCTGCTCAGTCGCCAGACTTGAACCCGATTGAGCATGCATGGGATATGCTATAGAGAAGATCTCTGCCGAATATGGAGGGTATCCAGTCGCAAGAAGACCTTTTTTTGTTGTTGCAACGAACATGGGCGGCCATTCCACAGCGTGATTTGGATGAACTCATTTTGAGTATGCCAAACCGATGTTCTTGTGTTGTTAGTGTTCGCGGTAGAAACACGGATTATTAATTGTTTAAGTTACCCAATAAAATTTTAGAGAAAACTGTTATTTCAGTCTTTTTTTCGAACTTTTGTGTTAGTGGTTCAACTGTCAAATATCCCTTTATTAGGAAAATGGCAAATTTCTTTATTAATGCAAAGGTGACTTGGTTTATCGTTACTGTGACAAACGAAAACACTTTATTTGATGAATCCTTAAAGAAAATTTTAATTAATATCAATCAGGAGAAAAGTTATTGCAAAAATATATGTTGATCCCTAGACACTTTTGATGTGTGTATATGTATATGTGTATATATGCATATATTATACACACATATATATATATATGTCGGAGACAGCGACGGCAGAGCGGTAGGGTCGACATCATCTTGGTGTGGTGGTACAGGTTCCGTAGGTGAGTTTTGAATTAAAGCACGACGTGTAGATATACCCTCCAATCTTCATAATAACAATTTGAATAGGCAAACCGACAGTTTCGGTTCGGAGATGTGCCTTTGTCCGCGTCTCGATGCAAAGTCACCGTTCGACGAACCTCACTTTCCAAAGCGACTCTGTCCATGTGACGCCATCACAAAATAACGTCACAAGCGTTCGCCCCTCTACTACGTAAATCAAATCAGCAACTTCTATTAAAATTATATCGACGATCTCCGACACGGCCAGCCCGACGATTTGCACGTCCTCGTGCATCATCATCATCATCATCCCAGCGCCAATCCAAGTCGCATCCGAAGCTCCCTCAGCCCCGGAGTCCGAGATCCGCTTCACAAGGCCAATCGTCGATTCCGGCCAAACCTAGATATTTCCCGTTGCACGTCCTCGTGCATGTCTGTAACAAATTAAAAACAAAAAACACAGGAAACCGACTTTGAAGCATTTTTGAGAACTCGGCCAACCTGACCGTCACACGTCACGTTTAATTACAATGACTATTAGAAAACCAAACAAACTTAATAATTTTAACAACTTAAACGCAATAGCTTCCTTCAAGCCTCATAATTATCAAAATTCAAATAGAAAACAAAAGGTTCCTCCAAGCCTCATAATTATCAAATCCAAATAATAATCTTCAATAAGAAAACACACCATGGTTCGCTACCACAGTAGCTAGTGACATCTCATAGTTGACACCCATATCGTCATCACCTCTTGTGATACGACCAACTCTAGAGTCCACGACTCCCAGGTCAACACATGACCGTACAACTAATAGTCTTCTCCGAGACCCAGGTCCCCGCTACATCACTAGCTGCCCATCGCGCCCTGAACAACTCCTCACTGGGTTGCAGTTACGACTACAGACTAGTGCATGTAGTGCGACCATATCTACCAGAGTCCTCGCCACATCACTAGCTGCCCATCGCCCCCTGAACAACTCTTCACTGAGTTGCAGTTACGACTACAGACTAGTGCATGCAGTGCGACCACACCTACTAGTGTCCCCGCCACACCACTAGCTGCCCATCGCGCTCTGAACAACCCCTCACTGGGTTGCAGTTACGACTACAGACTAGTGCGTGCAGCGCGACCACATAGCCATGATACGTGTTCCATTTGCTGGCGGAGGCACCCTCCTCACCATCTTCTACATTATGAAAATCTAACTCAGCAGACATTACTTGGAAAAATCTTTCGTACTTATGCGATCGTGGGGTACTTATAAGTTCTGTTGCCAATCAACGATTTCAATAGGTAACGATCGCCATTATCGCCATCAAACAACTCACCATTATTAAATTTCATTACTTTAGCACACTTCTATCAAATTTACATTTTTCGTAAATAGCACTCATTTCTATGTTCGTTACCGCTTGTTCTCTTGAGAAGATTTAATAGTCTAGCCACACATACTATCAGAAACTCAAGTGAGCTTGTAATTATAGGCCACAGTGAATTTATTTTTGAATTAAAGACAAACCAGACATCATAATTTTAAAACCCTGATTTAAAATTTCTCAGCCCATTATAACAAAGAATACGGGTAGGACAAGAAATAAAATTTGCAAATAAATCATAATATCATTTCGCAAAGAAATTGTTCAGAACTCAATACACTGGCACAACCTTGTACACTGTATATATACAGGCGCGTGTGTACATACACCAATGAAATTACAGATTGCTTGACAAGAGAACATTCGGCCACTGAATCAAAATAAAAATAGTACGACTCACCGGATTGTGGCAATTTCTCGCAAACACCTGCCACTTGGTAGTTATCAACCGTTGCACACCAGACATCTCTGAGCTCTCATAAAACCCCATTACGTTACCACCAACGTTTTGGGTATTTTGACATCTTTTCATCGCCTGCAGAGTAGAGGCTCACGTCTTGCAACCTTGGGCGTTCCGCAAAGCGCACGCAGCTCTGGCTGGGCCGCACGCAGCTTCAGCAGCGCCGCACGCCATTGATGCGATTCACCACGCAGCTAGCAGAGCGCTCCGCAAGCGCACCTTGCGCGCTCCGCAAGCGCACCTCGCTCGCCAAGCAACAGCCAGCACTGTCGCGCGCAAAGCATCAGCCAGCACTGTCCCGTGCCAAGGATCAGCCAGCACTGTCCCGTGCCAAGGATCAGCCAGCACTGTCGCGCGCCAAGGATCAATCAGCACTGTCGCGTGCACACGCGGTTATACTTTTTTGCTAATTCTTTAATACTTCTCTGAATTAGTTTTATCTGTGTTGTCACTCACTGCCGTATTGTCGTTTCCATATTCCATATTGTATACTAAAATTTTCCAAGATCGTGATAAAATATAATCCTTAATGTTTAGACCTACAGAAATCCGTTCGGGTTAAAAACTTCGGTGTTTATATACCCCAGTGTCCGCATTGATCTGTAAGGACAGCCGGGTCCCAAGCAAACAGACAAAACTCTGCGGAAACTTTGGGGTAGCAAAGTGTATGAGTTTTATTCTTCTTGCGTAATATGTGTAGCTTAACGACAAGGGTTAAATGGGGTTAGAGGATTAAAAGCTGCCAAGTTCATAGCTGACAATTGTGATAAGCCCGTTAAGCCATTAGCCCGACTGCCATTCGTAGATCTACAACCAGGCTTATCTTATGCGGTATCGTTTTATCCATGTAGAGGTCATGGAATTCAGATAGATGCTCCATGGAAAATAAACTTCTTTTTCTGCCTATAACCTTCAAATTACTGCAATCCCAAACCCGCATGCCAAGCGTGGGGTTATGCTCCCCCCCCCCCCCCCCCCCGCAAAGCAATTTGTCCTGCTGGGGATCTGTATTTTTTTTTTTTTATTAAATATAAACCAGTGCTTGACCGCAATCCCGCCTGATGGTAAGCAGTGACGCAATCGTTGATGGTAAAGCGCACTAGTTTATTAAGAGCCTATTCACTCTAGCCTTGAAGACACTCAAATTGTAGTCCGACGGAAACACCGCCGCCGGCAGATTGTTCCAGTCCCTCGATGTACGCGGTAAAAAGGACGACGCGAAACGCTTCGTCCGGATCGTAGAGGTGTTAACAACATAAGGGTGGAAACTCGCCGTACGACGGGTCGTCCGATGGTGGAACGGAGATGGGGGAATTAAATCGTGCAATTCCCTCGCACACTCCCCGGAATGTATCCTATAGAACACCGAAAGGCTGGCTACTCTACGCCTGTGCTCTAGGCTGAAGAAGAAGAAAATATTGTTATTCTGCTGTAATTGGTGAAATTGGAAGTAGACCATACCGTGAATTCGAAAAGGATAGACAAATTGAATTGAATTGTGTATATGTAAGTCGGGTGTATATGGAGTCATCATCATCATCTCAGCCATATGAAGTCCACTGCTGGACACAGGCCTCCCCCAAGGGTCCCAGGTCGAGTGGGAACATTAAAGGCTGATTTTGGCTTGCCAATCACCTCCTACGAAGCAGTGATGCTGGCAAAGGAAGAGGAGCGGGAATCCTAGCACCCTCACAGTCCGTCACAGTTCCGTAAGTCATCACTGGCAACACACACTGCTCAAACACTTTAGTCTTGAGACACTGTGGTGTCTTGGACGACGAGAAAATGTAGCGTAGCTTCCCGAACGCTGCCCAGCCGAGCTGGATTCAACGAGACACCTCTTTCTCGAAGTGATAGTAAGTATGTGACGTATGTTCTTTTAATGCATCAACTTTACCGTAAATAAGCATATTTCTTTCTATACTATGTTCTACAATTATTATAAAAACCTGATGTAGCGGCATCTACAAACGCCACATCACAAACAATGCGTCATAGTGACATCATACGGATTCTACATCTCGCAGAGTTTACCGCGCAACTAGCAGATTTAGCGGAATCTAGAACCGTTGGCAAGTGCCCGCTCGACATAATACCCGTCTGGTCAGAAGATCCTTTTTTTTTGTTGGGACGAGAAATCATCAAATGACTTCTCCCGCTCTGGGCGGAGCGGAAGGGCGTGTCAGACTTTTACTGACTAAAACCCACCCGTGTTTCTTCACTTGTCTGTGCGACGGCCAGGGACACGGTTTCTTGTTTAACCAAACTGCAACCCTGACCCAAATCTTCCTGGTCGGAAGATCCTCCCTTTTCTATGAAGGATGAGTGAACTTCCTTTACACCTTGTTTCTCATACTTGTAAACTGATGACCCTGAAAATTAATTTCAGTGCAGCAATAGTGGAAAAATTGTTCCTCATACCTTATAGGTGTAGCTGACTTTATTATACCCCGAGAATAATTTTCCGACATCAATTAAAATATTCATCAAATATCCTCCAGTAAAATTGTTTCTTGCTCTGTTCAATGTAGCCTTTTTATGATTCAAAGCTTCATTCATAGAAGATATGATTCTCCTTACAATATCAATGTCAAAACTTTAGAAAAGATAATTCTGTCACAAGCAATATGTCAAATCAAATAAGTAACTTATAAACACAAACTATGAAATAAATTAGAAAAAGAGACCTAAAACCAAAATGAATCTTAGTCAAAGCAATTTAGCTGTTTAGATAATATATATTAAAAAATTCTATGGTATCTGTCATAACACTGAATACCAGGAAAACATAAAAATTTGAAGCGGAAGTAAGAGAATCGAAAAATGGGAATGATAAATACTAAAGACTTTAAAAAGGTTGATGAAGCTACAAGTAACTCCAGGTAAACCATACATGATTGTAACTTTCGTCAATTTTGATACATGACTGCAAAAGTTGCGTGATATTATTTTCATAAACACTTTAACTTCCATGGATATTTACCCCGTAATCGAGGGTGTACCGCCTCAAGCTACCCCAAGACTTGCAGTACTGGACCTCCCAGAAGTTTTGCCCAGAGGTTGTTATTGTCATTGATAAACTTCAATTTTCAATTCTTTAGAAGATGTTTTGTTGTATTTACATTTATTTCTTCTAAGCCCTAAACTGTACAATCTGTGTGGTTCTTTTCTCAAAAAGCTACTGTTGATTATGTGTGGAATTTATAAGAGATTGTTGCCTTTGAGTTTGTTTCTGCCTTTCTTTTAAGAGTAGTCAGATAAAAAACACAAACTTCAGCTAGTTTTCAATACACGATTAACGTGAAATATGTTCGTGATGATATGATACTTCTTGCGCAAGTTTAGACTGGCACAAGTCTGAGGTCGGATACTTGCTAAATATTGTTCCACACACGTTAATGCATTCCTGTGCAAGTCCGATTTCACACAAGTATATCGTTACGTGTATTGCCAGCATTAAAACAGTCAATGTCATTCAACAATAAATTTCTTTATGTCTTTTGTGTTTCAACCATGCTACAAGCGAAATTCCTCTCCTCGATTATAAACAGATTATTTTATTTTCATTTCCAGTTTATCCAACCTACGTTACGTCATTGCTGAGAAACCAAAATGGAAAGTTTTTAAGAAGAAAGAGTAAGTAGTAATGAATATTTAAACTTTGTAAATGTAGTGTAACATCTGAATGAGAGGAAATGTGGCTGTACTATTGATACAGATACATATATATTTCCGTGTAGTATCGGGCTTAGAATAAAACCAACCCACATCCTCTCGTGGATGTCGTAAGAGGAAACGACAAAGGGAACTCGCACCAGGGAAGCGGGCAGCCGCGCTTGTCTTGTGGAATTATAAATTACTGCGATCCCCAACCTGCCTGCCAAGCGTGGGGATTATGGCAATGAAACCCAATGGGAGACCTTTGTCCAGTAGTGGACCTCTTTAGACTGAGTAGAAGAAGATGTTATCGATTGCAAATAAAACATACATGAAAAAATATACATAATACAAGTTGAGAAACTACAAAAAAAAATACACAAAATACCCCCGCAATTTAGAATAATTTTAATAGTATATACTGAATTAGTAAGTAACACGAAATATTTTATACGCTTACTGTCCCTGGTATACTATACAGTATGCTACGAAAACTCTGTCCGACCCGTGAAGGTGTTGTTAGGTATCGATAAATGATTCTACTAATGCATACAAAACCGGGCTAAACTTAAAAAAAAATCCCCATAACAAAATAAATATTATTTCGCAAAAAGTGGTAACTTAATAAATGTGCGTTCACCCTTCCGCGGGCGGCGGGCGGCAGGGCACGCGGCACGTGGTCGCATCGCTATTCGCTCATAATAAAACCGGTGTTGTCACTTTTTTAAAAATTACCAAATTTCGGGGAAGTTGGAATGAATTCGCGGGAAAAAAGATTATTTCAAAATTCATTTGTATTGGTACTATGATGATAAAGTAAAATTTTATATTATATTTGGTCATGTGTTTACCTAACCTTTATTATCCTTATGGGTCGGATAGGGTTTTCTTAACATACTGTATAATATTCTGTTTCGCCTGATATTTGTATAAAGTTTAGTTGGATTCTGGAATGGCGGCAACGTATCGGAAGACGTAGCGTAGTGAAGCTTTCAACAAGGTGGAATGGCAGTACCAGTCATTGTGGAAAGGCTTGGGGAGGCCTTTGTCCAGTACTGGACCTCTCAGATATTTAAGTAGTAGATATTTAGATAGTAAGAAGAAGAAGATATTTCAAAAAGTTTTTTTTTTGTTCAGAGTGGTGCCCATACCGCCATATCGTCCTACAAAGGGATGTCCTTGCGGCAATGATAGCCCCTGTAAGCAAAAGGTGACACCTAAAGGAGTCACCATACATTATCCCCAAAAGTAAGACATGGTTTTATTATTATTATTCTGTTTTATTAGTTTTTAAGCGCTCTACACACAACATTTTGCCGGCGGATTAGGTTGGCGGCTTCAGTAATTGCAAGTCGTAAAACTTTGCCGGCGGCATGTCGGCGGCTAGACATCGGAAACTTATTTGCCAGTTAAAATACTAGCACATCTCTACAGCTGAAATTTCGCCGGGCCACTGAGCGCTTGCGCACGCTAGCCACCGGCAAGCCGCAGAGATGTCGGTGGACAACACGCGCGGGTGGAGGTTGCCGACATGCTTCTTTCAACATATACCGCCGGGTTGTGATGACGGGCTTTGCCGCCGGGCGGCTTTGGTGTGTAGTGCGCTTCATGAATTTATTCGAATCACATATATAGTTATTTAAAGGTATTAGGAACAGGGTATTAAATTCACTTATTCTCCATAAAAAAGGGAGGATCCCCTGATGAACAGATGTTGTGTCTGACGAGCACTTGCCCGATGGTCGATGTGGAGAAGTTAAAGTAAAATTCTGCTTGCGAGATGCAGGTTTTGCGGGACGTCAGTATGACACGTTGATCGCATGGGGCCTTTATAGATACTGCTGCAACTATATACATCTATGGTATACATCATGTTTGATAGATGCGGTCATAACAACGGACAACTAATCAAACATTTAGCTGGAGTTAGTGAGAAAGTTTTGTAAAGAAAGAAAAGAAAGTAAATACACTTATGCAGCACAGACTTAATGGCACATAATACGTCTAAAATAAACATACATCAGGTGGCAACAAATAAAAGTTAAATAAAAAAGTAAAAACCCCGATGTAAAAAATATATGGGATTGTTGATAATTTTTTCGAGATTACAGTGTTGGTCCCGTGGAAAATATTCTTCAGTTTAATGTTTTCTGATGGTCTACACATTCTTGATTATTACCACACCTATTTGACACATCCTTTTTTATGAAGTTAAACAATGAAATTCCTTATAGCCCAGTCATATTAGGGCTTTCACCTCGGAATGAAAGATAATAAGCTGCAAATTGGTATGAACCTTTGTTTTGTCATTCTAAATGTTGTCTCAAAAGTCACAATCGTTATCGTGTCCGCGTGTCAAGATATTCAAGGTCAAAGGTCACAAAAATCGGTTTTTCGCGAATATCTGGCTTCCTATCGGTTAAATGAGATTTGCATTTATTATAAAAGTTGTAGGCTATAAAATTCCCTACAACTTTTGTTTAAACTTTTTTTTCATACGACCAACCGTTTAGAAGGTAGAGCGCCGTCATATACGGCCTAATGCAAGGTCAAGCGTGAGTTATGGTTATCAGTACGTTATAAAGTCAATTATTTACTTGGAAATTATAATTATTAAGCAATGCCCATTATTTATGTACTAACTATTAATTATTTATATTTAATTAAAGTAAGTAACTTGATTATTTATATATAATTATTCATATTTAACTATTTAAGTATAAAATATTATTAATTCTGGATTATATATTTTAGTTTTATTTTAAGTTAAAATGATAGTAAGAGTATATATTTTACACATATTTTTATTTATTATTAAATACGGCATAATATACATTTATCAAAATGTGAGTTCAAATATCAAAAGTATCTTTGTTGATTTTAATTGTAATGAAATTGGAAATGGAAGCTAATTATCTTCTTCTTCTTCGTCGTCTTCTTGTCGCTCAAAAATGTTCGATTCATTGTCATCATCCTCATTATCTGTCATGTTCATCTCCAAACCTTCCAGAATATCGGGATCATATGTATTTTCTTCATCGGGATTACTTGGATACAGTGAAGCGTTGAGGCAAGCTTGTCCGTTGCACTGGCCGCAAGCTAAAGAACATTGTAGCCCTGATTTTCTGCATCCACAGCGGGAAACACAACCATTTTTGCAATTGCAAAATATTACGTTTAGTATTTAAGTGATTAGGTAAAGAATATTTAAGTGATTAGGTAAAGTAGGTAAGTATGTTAGATAGTGTAGGTATAGGGTTTAGGTAGATTTGTTGGATAGTGTGGGTAAAGCTTTAGGTAAGTAGGTAGGTATGTAGGTTAGGTAAGTAGCCTACAAACTAAAATATATAATCCAGAATTAATAATATTTTATACTTAAATATTTAAATATGAATAATTATATATAAATAATCAAGTTACTTACTTTAATTAAATATAAATAATTAATAGTTAGTACATAAATAATGGGCATTGTTTAATAATTATAATTTCCAAGTAAATAATTGACTTTATAACGTACTGATAACCATAACTCACGCTTGACCTTGCATTAGGCCGTATATGACTGTACGATGTGCACTCTTCGCGCTCTAACTTCAAAACGGTTGGTCGTATGAAAAAATAGGCAGCCAGATATTCGCGAAAAACCGATTTTTGTGACCTTTGACCTTGAATATCTTGAGACGCGGACACGATAAGGATTGTGACTTTTGAGACAACATTTAGAATGACAAAACAAAGGTTCATACCAATTTGCAGCTTATTATCTTTCATTCCGAGGTTGACCCCTTTTTTTACCTAATATGACTGGGCTATTAAGAAACTATATTTCCACCCTACTAATCACCAATCTACAAATTAGGTGCGAGAATCACAGAACCGTTCGAAGTGGAAGTGATGAGGGAAGCTTATGTTCAGCTGTGGACGACTTTCTGCTGAAATGATAATGATTATGCAACTACATCCTAGTAACGTAACACACTATTAATATTAATTTAAATAATTTTGAAGCATATTACTAACTAGCGAACCACCCCGGCTTCGCACGTGGACAAATGATATAGGTACCTAAGCCTTCCTCGAGAAACGGTGGCCCCTCAATAAAAATAATGTCTACTGTGTCGCCCATCAGCCAATGGCGCCGATTCTGTTCTTCACAAACTAAAACTAATTTTAATTTAAGTGCCTCTTGTTTATTCCATTTCAGTAAGAAAAGGACAGAAGATAAAATGTCAGTTTAGACCTGTCAAATTAGTGCGCTCCTGACGTAAACTGGCGTAGCGTTAGTCGCCATGTTTATAATCGCGTCTAAACTGTCCATAGGGTATCTTAATTTGACAGGATTAAATCAAAATGTTATCACCTATCCTTTTCTTAACGAAAGGGAAAGAAAAAGATGCACATAACTTAAAATTAGTTTAGTTTGTGTACAACAGAATCGGCGCCAATATCTGACTCTGCAAGATACATTGACCTTATTGTCCTTGGATAGCCAGTTCCATCACCTTTAAATAGAATGAAAGCCTACGAGGGTAGCAAGTGTGTTCGACATAATGGTCCCCCGCTCCGGCCCACTCCCTCCGCGGCTTAGGCAGAGAAACACTCAAGTAGCAGGCGGCCGGCACAGGCGCGAGCGCAACGCGGATTTTTTCTGGTGTTTAGGGTTGAATAAATCGTGATATGTTCTGAATGAAACAATCAATTCCAATAATTGAAAAAGAGATCTGCTGCTACTGAAATTTTACCTTTGATATGAGGTAATTTATTGGGATAATTATCCATAATAAGGAACAAATAGTGGGCTCTGATTTCGACGGGCATTTTAACTAACTTTTCCAACATAAAAAAGTAGTTATAATGAAGAAACTATAGTAGGTAGACACAGAGACACGTCTCGCAGACTTTTTTGTAGCCATTTTTAAGGTCTACAATACTGTATTGACATTGACATTATTTTGATCTATCTCATAGGGTTCAGCCAGGGTTTGCAATGTAAGCTCAAAAAAATGGGTGTAGTTTGCGATATGTGTTAGAAACCTCAAAAATAATAGTATTTCTCCACTATTTAATGAAAGTTATTATACATATAAACCTTCCTCTTGAATCACTCTATCTATTAAAAGACCCTATCAAAATCCGTTGCGTAGTTTTAAAGATTGAATCATACAAAGCGGCATAGGGAAAGTAAAAGTGACTTTGTTTTATAAAATGCAGAGAAGCATTGCTCCATGTGTTCGAAAAAGTGTTCTCTCATTAACGTAAATAACGCAATGATTGCTGTTGAACTATCAAAATTAAATCCATCGCTAATCACTTCTGGTAACGTAATACGCAATTACCCCGCAATTTTTTTCATCGGACTCTTTAATTTTTCAGGAAGAAAAAGTTTGGCACTTTCAGCTCGTACAAACCGCCTAAAATTCAGAAGAGTTATTTCAGCAGGTTTGTGTTACATACTGCGGTTTCACATAACCTTATGGCTTTAAAAAAAAGCTTTATTTAGATTTAATCGTAATTTACGTTCTAGACAACTGTAGTGTGTAAATATTTTATGTATACATACATCGTAGGATCATTCATTGCACTTGATTAGATAACAGACGCAGTGCTGTATAGATGGCACATATGAGGAGTTAGGCGTTAGATCTTTTGGTCATTCCCATTCAAACAAGCTATTTGGTATACTAGAATAACATTCATATTTCTAATTCGTACGTAATAATAATTAATTAAGCTTTTGGCGTACTTAAGACAGTAATGCTAAGGAATTTAACAGCCCGTACCCTCACAAAAAGCTTATAAAAGTATTTGCAGAATACTATACCTATTAGCCCATTTGACTGTGTACTCCAAGCATTTTTTAACTCGATTTAAATTGAGGAAAGCGCCCTCTGTGTGCCTCTTTCGTACTAGAATCTTGATTGGAATGTTAAGCACTAATACGCATATGTTTCTTTTGTACGCAGATTAGCGTGGAAGTATCTTTCCAGTGCTTTACCATTCCAAACAAGAATCCAAACGAATATAAATATAACTTTACCAGTACTACCCATACACAAAGTCATGAATGCCCTCAAAGCTGTAAAGTCGATGAGACCAAATCTAACTTCAATACGTAGCAAATTTAAGAGTTCAAAGTCGCTGAAAGCGAAGAAGAATGTTAGAAGGGTAACCAGTGCAGATTTCATGTTTATGCCTTTCTCGTAATGAGGTAAGTGATACCAAAATTAAGTATTACATCGCCTCCTAAGGAGACCAAAGTGAAAGAGGTTCACTTTGATATACCTACGCACAAGCGGAGATTTGGTGGTCTTCGTCACCGGGCTGCAGACAGTCCAAGGAGGTTATGCTATTCCTGGACGACAGGCTAAACAAAAGACTATTGTACCTGAATAGGGAAGGCCTGCGATTGATAACGGGGATCATCACCGGCCACTGGTCGTTGAATAAGCATCTCCACACAACAGACATAACGGAACAGCCCTCTGTGCAGAGCCTACATAGAGGCTAATGAGACAGTTGCGCATATACTCTTCGAATGTACAAGCGTCACCCAAATTAGAAGCAAAATCATAGGGGCACCAAGATTTTTTTTTATAAAATATGAGCTGACGCTTGACCGTAATCCCGCC
The DNA here is from genome assembly GCA_037179545.1 of Sesamia inferens. NCBI lineage: Eukaryota > Metazoa > Arthropoda > Insecta > Lepidoptera > Noctuidae > Sesamia > Sesamia inferens. The sequence goes on from CM073949.1 coordinate 10,932,425, forward strand.
GTAAGCAGTGTTGCGATCGTTGATGGTAAAGTGCGCTAGTTTATTAAGAGCCTATTCTTTTAATAATTATAAACTAGCGCTGGACCGCAATCCCGCCTGATGGTAAGCAGTGATGCGATCGTTGATGGTAAAGCGCGCTAGTTTATTAAGAGCCTATTCACTCAGAAAAACTGAGCGAATAGGAAGGAAGACGGCAGTTGAGCGAGGTGATGCAATGTTAAACCCAACAACACGACCAACGATGCTGCGCCAGGAGATTGATCTGGAGACGTTCCACGGCCAAACTCCCGACACAACAACACTTAGCGCATCGTACCCGGCACACATCGCATCACAACTGCTCAGACCCGTCCTCCGGACGGCTTCACCAGACATCATGCCGGAACACGAAGAATCGCTTGGCGGCAAGACTTTGTCTGGTGGGTGGTAACTTCTGCCGGCAGCCGATGTTATGGCCTACCACCGAGAAAAATTTCACTCTAGCCTTGAAGACACTCAAATTGTAGTTTGACGGAAACACGGTCGCTGGCAAATTGGTATGGTAGGAAGCGAAACGCTTTGTCCGGATCGCAGTGAACAACGTAAGGGTGGAAACTCGCTGTACGAACCGTGGAACCGAGATGGGGGAATTAAATCATGCAATTCCCTTGCACACTCACCAGAATGCATCCTATAGAAGACCGAAAGGCTGGCTACTAACGCCTGTGCTCCAAGCTTTTGAGACCGTTTCGATAAGTCTGGGTCGCCAATCAGCCTCTTCGCACGCCTTTCCACTGAATCCAAAGTAGCCAGGTGACCAGCCCAAATGTGGCTGCAGTACTCCACACACGAGCGGACCTGTGCTTTGTACAACATGAGAAGTTGCCTTGGTGTGAAGTACCGCCGGACCTTTGCGAAGACGCAAAAGTTTTCTGGTAGCCATCTTGGCCTTGGACTCAATGAACCGCCCAAAGTTAAAGTTAGAGGAAATATCAACTACTGAAAGCTGAAGACGGTCGGCGCACTCCAAGGATACATTCTGAAAAGTAGGAGCCAAGGTGAACGGGCTCCTTTTGGCGGTGAAAATACATGCCTGTGTTTTGGCGGCATTGAATGCTACAAGATTGGCTTCACCCCATTCGGAGACTGCCTATAGTGCAGCACTCGTACAGGCCACGAGATTTAATGGGCTTTTGGAGGAAGGTGGGTTGGTTGGAATAACTACCAAAGACCGCCATGGCCCTCGCACAATGGTCCACTGGCGGGACTGAGTGCGGAAATCAAACCCGTAACGTAGAACATAGAAGGTGTTCACTTTGGTCTCCTAAGGAGATTTTATCACCCGATTTTCAAATCAAATCAAATCAAATCGTTTATTGCAATCCATAATGTACAGTTACAGTGGTAAATATTTTATTATAACATAGGAAACAATTATGGACCCTGTTGGGCACAGCAAGTTTTAAATAAGTAGAGAGAGGAAGAGCGCTTCATGTTTCCATTTATCTATTTATTTAGTTTTATGTAATTCCTATTCATTTATTTTTATTATTTGTATTGTTATTGAGTATTTATTCTCTTGCTATCTCTTTATATTATACATATTATATTAATTATAAAGTATTCGTTTATTAACAATTTCTTTAATTATATTGAAATCATTTTTATTTGTTACTTGATTAAAATTTGTTCATTATTATAAATGTATTATATATAATTAAGTTTATTATTATATGTTTTTTTCCCCTTTAACCTTTCTTTACAATTAATAATTATTAATAATTGAATTTATCTGTTAAATATTCTTGTAATGTATAGTAGCTTTTCTTAATTAAGTATTTCTTTAATTTAGTTACAAATATACTGGTTTTATTCTGTTCTTTAATGTCTTCTGGTAATTTATTGTATATTTTTATTGACATAGAATATGGACTAGATTAGTGCAATTTTAGGTTGGATGGGGGCAAATTTAATTTGTTTTTATGACGCAACGTATAATGTGTTTGTTTATCTCTCCGTGTCTTATAGGAATCTGGATATTTGCGGACTAGTTTTATCACCTTACAGCCAATGAGAACTGGTAGCGGAGTAGTAGTAACTTTCTATCAAGGCAAGCGCTTTGCTTTGTGTAAATAATGTCATTTACCATTGCTCTCAAAACGGTAAAAGATTGAGGAAACCGACATGCCCTAGAACTAAAAGTTTAAAGAGAATACTGGTGGCCTTTTTTTTTTGTTTCGGGGGACAAACCTTCAAAGGCACCCGATCCGCGAGGTATGAGGTCGGGTAGTGTGGGATTTTCACCGCATTAATACCACCCCGGGAATCACCATCTGCGCATAGGGGTAGTCTCGGTTCCTCTTAAAAGACCAATTCCGGAACCCTCCCTACGCAACGCCTGTAAGGCACATCCCAGGGGAGATGTCTCGTAAATGTCCCACCGGTGGTCTAGTGATATCGGCCGCGATTTACAAGTTATAGATCGTAGCTTCGAACCCCATCAGATGCTTTGTTTTGTGTAAATTAGTTCAATACCACTGCTATCAAAATGGTGAAGGGATACATCGTGAGGAAACGAATTCAGAGAATGTTTTCACTCTAGAACAAGCCGGTTTCCTCAAAGACATGTGACATCTACCAACCCGCATTGGGCCCGCGTGGTAGATTACGGCCCACTCCCTCTTATCGAAAGAAGCCCTTTGTCCCAGGAGTGGCAATATTATAGGCTGATTATGTTCTGTTATGTGTACTTATACTAAATAGAGATGGATCCAAGGTATGAAAATCAAAAAAATAATTAGTCCGTCTTATTGGTAATAAAAAAAAATTAAGACTAGTATTTATTATTTTGTTAAAATGACCAAAAACTACTGAGATATAGGGTATTAAAGTCACGGAGTGGGGGCTAATTACGTCACGCCGTGGTATATTTTGTACCATGGCGTGACGTCATGCGACATTTCAAATCAATATATCTTCTTAAGTATTTGAATGACAGAAAAAATAAAAAATACGTGTTCAATATTTTTTATAAATCTTTTTTTTTTTTTAATAATTATAAAGTAGCGCTTGACCGCAATCCCGCCTGATGGTAAGCAGTGATGCGATCGTTGATGGAGCCTATTCACTCAGAAAAACTGAGCGAATAGGAAGGAAGACGGCAGTTGAGCGAGGTGATGCAATGTAAAACCCAACAACACGACCAACGTAGCTGCGCCAAAGGGAGATTGATCTGGAGACCCTCCACGACCAAACTCCCAACACAACAACATTTGGCGCATCGTACCCGGCACACATCGCAACACAATTGCTCAGACCTGACAAATCGCTTGGTGGCAAGGCTTTGTCTGGTGGGTGGTAACTTCTGCCGGCGGCCGATGTTAAATTGGGGGATATTAAATTATTTTTTAGGATACAACCCAATTCAAATACTGTTTCTCTACGCCCGATATAATATGACAGAAAGTAATATGATAGCTTAGCGTGAAGTATATATTTTTGAAACATTCAGCTATTATATCACAGAGGGAGATGTATATAGCATTCTCAGTTACTTTTTTATAATTATAAACTAGTGCTTAACTGCAATCCCGCCTGATGGTACAGTGATGCAATCGTTGATGGTAAAGCGCGCTAGCTTATTAAGAGCCTATTCACTCAAAAACTGAGTGAATAGGAAGGAAGAGGACAGTTGAGTGAGGTGAACTAATAAACCTCACTACCTCCTAGGTAGTGTTGATATTGATCTGGAGACCCTCCACGACCAAACTCCCGACATAACAACATTTAGCGCGTCGTACCCGGCACATATCGGTCCGCCGTACAGCTTCACCAGACATCATGCTGGAACACAACGAATCGCTTGGTGACAAGTCTTTGTCTGGTGGGTGGTAACTTCTGCCAGCAGCCGATGTTATGGCCTACCACCGAGAGAGTTACGAGTTACGTTTAAATGTTTTTTTTTTCGGTTTTGCAGTAGGTCGTGTCAGTTACGTTTGCGACTGGTATGAGCGCCGGTTACCCATCGATTCATTTGCAAAGCGGAGGAACGACGAGCAAAGTGGTGACAGAGGCTGAACTTCCAGAACGGGCGATTTTCCACTGCGATGGTGTCGACACGTTAAAGACGGAAGCAAAGTTGTATGAATTTTAAATATGCGTTTTTCCACTTGCCGGGGACGGTGACGACTCCAATTCATACATTTTGCCTCAATCTTTGTCGGGCCGTTACCGCGTTAGTGGCAGTCGACGCCGTGCCAGGCAATGGAAAAACGCCCAAAAGCCGCTCACCTTTAGAGTTCACCTGTAGTAGCTCGAAATAGGCTCAGGCGAACCATAAATAAGCGCAGGCGAACTCTAAATAATTAATTTAATTATGCAATCGCGCTGATTATCTTATTCACAATCTAAGCTAAATTTAAGTTCAGTTTATTTTTTGCTATTTTTTTGATTAAGAATAGGGCAGAAGTTTCTTATTTAGTCTAATTAGTCCTGTCAAATTAAGATAGATAGTTTGACAGTTTGACGTGATTTAAAACATGGCTACTAAAAATACGCCAATTTGCGCCAGGCGCGGACTAATTTGACTGCTCCAACTTCTGATTAATTTAACTTCTAATTAATTACCCTTTGTTACAGCGTCACCCCGAAAACTGTAAACAAAGTAAAAATTATTCGGCAAAAGAAGTTTTTCCCTACGTGGAGATTGGATCAGATATCGTGTAATTCCCCGTTTTGCAGGTAATCTCTCTTACTTTTTGTGATCATTTTCATCCAAATTCGTTCAATAGTTTTTGCGTAGGAGAGTAGCATACATCCATTCGTATATACATCCTCATAAACTTTGGCATTTATGATATTAGCAGAATAGGATAATTATACTATTCTGCTGATATTATAAGTGCGAAAGTTTCTATCCAAGCTATATATAGCTTGAAACTTTATCAGGCTATAGCCTGGATAGAGTATTCATACCCTGGAGGTGGTGAGTTATATACAGGATGTATCTGACATCGTAACGCAAACTTCACGGTTACAGAACAGTTACAGAATTCACAGTGTTGAAAAAAGGTATCGGCTCGCCCTTTGAACGTTGCAAGCATGCCGCCGTGCGAGTTTGTAGGTATGATGTCGATCCCTGATGTGAACTCTATTCAATCAGGTGATAAGATAGTTTTTCGAGTTTTGTTTTCATTGTGCTTGTTTGTGTAATTAGCGATTTAATTAATTTTTACTTTAAAATCTTATTGGGTTATAAAAATATAGCAATTATGAACGGTCTAAAGTGAAAAAAACTACATATATATATATTTTTAAAATCATAAAAAGCCGACGAGAAATTCCATCACTGGGGGTTCAGAATCATGTACAGGATCCATGGTACTCGTTTGTGGGTCGATGTCAGATACACCCGTTATGTTAGTTTATATGTTTGTAAACGCTCCCACGACACAGGAGAAATTCCTAGTGAGGCAACGCTTAAAAAAAAAACATTTCCTAGAGGTGGTGTTTTTTTTTTTATATTTCACTAACTGCGTCCTGTTGTTTCGCTCGCTTAAACTTCGTTTCCATGGAATTATCGAAACTAAACCTATCGTATATGTTATTCTTGGCTATAAACTATCTGTGTATCAGAATTCATCCAAATCCATTCAATAGTTTTTGCGTGTAAGAGCAACAAACATATACAATATATAAAGAAAACCCTGTCCGATCCGTGAAGGTATTGTTAGGTATCGATAACTGATTCTACTAATGGATACAAAGCCGGGCTAAACTTAAAAAAATCCTCCTAAAAAAATAAATAATATTTCGCAAAAAGAGGTAACTTAATACATTTGCTGTAACCAACCCTTCGTGGTAGCCTAGTCGTGGTGGCCTAATGGTTAAAACACCAGCCTCTCAAGTATGAGTGCGCGGGTTCGATTCCAGATCAGGCAAGTACCAATGTAACTTTTCTAAAGTTATATGTATTTTCTAAGTATATCTTGGACACCATTGACTGAAGGTGAAGGAAAACATCTTGAGGAAACCTGGACTTTTATAAGTCTGAAATCGCCAACCCGCATTGAGCAAGCGTGGTGATTACGCTCAATCCTTCTCTGTATGAGAGGAGACCTGTGCCCAGCAGTGGGACGAAAAAGGTTGATGATGAACCAACCCTTCCGTGGGCGGCTGGGGGTAGGGCACGCGTCACGTGGTCGCATCGCTATTCGCTCATAATAATACCGGTGTTGTCACTTTTTTAAAAATTACCAAATTTCGGGGAAGTTGGAATAAATTCGCGGGAAAAAAAGATTATTTCAAAATTCATTTGTATTGTACTATGATGATTGCGTAAAATTTTATATTATATTTGGTCATGTGTTTACCTAACCTTTGTTAGCCTTATGGGTCGGACAGGGTTTTCTTTACATATTGTATATATATATATATTCTCACAAACTTTCGATTTTATAGTAGAATAAAGTTATTTTATAGTAAAAAATACACCTTGTTTAAGGAACTCTTGTGTGCAACTTTATCATCATATCAGCGTTAATTCCAGGCGCATCCGAAGCCTTTTCCAGCTCTGGAGTCTGGGGTCCGCTTTACCAGTCTAACTGCTGATTTTGGCGAAACTTTGACATTTTCCATGAAGCGACTGCCGTCTGACCTCCACAACCCGAAAGCGATATCAAAGCATTGCATTTAGACAAATTGTAGGACTTTTTTGAGGGCTCCAACAACCCATAACGACTGCCATTAGATGTTCGTATGGCGACCGGGACCAACGGCTTAAAGTGCTTTCCGAGGCACGACCAGACCAGTGCAAATATTCATATTCATGCATACAAATATTTGCACTGTGCGGGGATCGAAACCGCGCCTAATTGCGCAGCGGCCGCTTTCGCTACCGCCACGCCGACGCTACGCTGTCAACTTTATGCTTCGGTTTAAATTTTTCGCTGTCAAATTAAATAAATATGAAGCAGATTTAAACGAAATAAGTGTCGACGACATTGATATTAAGTTGAATTATTTATTGTCTATACAGTTAAAAGCTTCCACAGACAGACGTGACCCGACGGATATTAACGAAATTTTCATAAGAATTGTTTTATTAGACCCCGCATCGTCCTGTCGTGCTATCTGTCTACGGGGAACTTAATAGTATGTTGGCATGAAAAAAATGTGTTTGGCTATTTTCAGGAATTACAGTCGTTGCTCTGTTGCCGAAAAATCTACATGGAAATCCAGAGAGTTATTGTCAAGCACAATTTTACCGCACAGTAGCGTTGCCGAGTCAAGACTTGAAGGGTACCGAGACAAGTCTTAATTTGATAATTACAGGATTATGATACCATTGTGTGATGGAGTATACGACGCCTGGACGGATCGACGGACTGGATGTGGCAGGCGGAAGACGAGAGTGTTGTGGCATCATCATCATCATCATCATCATCAGCATCTAGTCGTCCACTGCTGGACATAGGCCTCTTCCATGGCACGCCAATAAGCTCGATCCTGAGCAGTTCTCCGCCAGCCGCTACCAGCCACATTTTTGATGTCGTCCCTCCATCTCGCCCAAGGGCGTCCTACGCTACGTTTGCCGAGACGCGGCCTCCACTCGAGGACTCGTTTACCCCAACGGTTGTCGGTCCTGCGGCATATGTGACCAGCCCAGTTGTGGCACACTCTGAAAATTCTAGGACTATAATCTGCTAAACTATGATCTGCCATCCGATTGAGTTCATTGAGATCTATAAAACGTGTCTATACATCGTGCAATTTTAATGGTTTTACGACAGATACTAAACAAAAAGGTCATTAGAATAAAAATTTTAATATAATAATGAGGCTTGACGTAGTTTGGAACATCCTATATATAAGCGCAGTTCGTGTCTTGTGTTCCAAGTGCACGCGGAATGGAGCGGCGACATCTTTACCAAACCAATAACTACAAAATATTCGTAAACAAAGAAAATAAAACGTCTGCCACTCGGAGACTGCCGATAAAGCTATTGCATAGCATTTATTATCAACTCATATAATTATAATTAAAACACTTTATACCTACACAAATTTTATGCGTGCAGCTATTTACCAGCAACTGCTACTCACTGTTGAAGCTATACGAGTACATATACAATATGTAAAGAAAACCCTGTCCGATCCTTAAAGGTATTGTTAGGTATCAATAACTGATTCTACTAATGGATACAAAATCGGGCTAAACTTGAAAAAGATATCCCCTAAAAAAATAAATATTATTTCGCAAAAGGGGTAACTTAATACATGTGCGGTAAGCCACCCTTCCACGGGCGGCGGGCGGCAGGGCACGTGGCACATGGTCGCATCGCTATTCGCTCATAATAATACCGGTGTTGTCACTTTTTTAAAAATTAACAAATGTCTGGGAAGTTGGAATTAATTCGTGGGAAAAAAAGATTATTTCAAAATTCATTAGTATTGTTTCTATTATGATTACGTAAAATTTTATATTATATTTGGTCAAGTGTTTACCTAACCTTTATTATCCTTTTGGGTTGGGCAGGGTTTTCTTTACATATTGTATAGGTACACCTGTATGTATACTTACGGGGTGCTTATGATATGATATATATCTATCTATATACGTACACGTACCACGTATAGGGGTATAAGTTACGTATTCAACCGATTTCGGAGAAACTTGTCTCAATCCGTGCGAGCTTCGTACTATCGTGCCTGAAAGAGATAGAATCAGTTATGAGCAGTTAGCAGCTTGTCTGCATGCATACGTCTAGTCGCACGCACACAAACATCGTGCCGAAGTCTGCCGAACTGAAACGACGTTAGATGCTGCACGGCTTTCTTTTTTACGCCGCGTCGCTGCACCGATCCTAGTGGAGGGTGTTAGATTTTATTTTAGTTACGGAATTTCTTTATTCAGTCGCCGCGCTCAAAGACCGCGATAAAAGCTATGCAATAGCTTAAACCATTTTTATTATGACTCATGATGTAGTTTGAAATAGCTTATTTGCAAGCAGAATATGAATCTATGAAGTACCTAAGTTAGACGTATTCACTCTGCTGTAGTAGCGATCGCTAAACATTATAAGGCGAAGGAAAACATCTTGAGGAAACCTGGACATAAGCCACCTTATTCATAAACGCTGCTTAAAGTTAACTAGTGATTAGCGATTCTTTCACCATACATTTTTGACCTTTTAACGTCACATAACTTAAATCATCCTTTATGAATAAACACCATAGTGTTTAAGGGGTTTATCCATAAGCGATGATTAAAGTTAAATAACGTTAAAAGGTCAAAAATGTATGTTTAAAGAATCGCTAATCATTAGTTAACTTTAAGCAGCTTTTATGAATAAGGGGGTTTAAATAGAATGTTTCATAATAGTAGTTGACTAATTAGTCAGTCAGTCAGATTTCCAAAAAAAATAGACACGTATTTTTCTTTTTTCATATAAACAGAAAATGAAGACGATACAGTCACCAGCCACCACTCCTGATCTTTGATGCCTTTTGTATTTGTCAATATTTATTTATTTGATAAACCAAAATATACGTAACTAATATTTTTCTATAATCTGAATGACGGACCCTATTATTTGCATTACATTTTTTCCATGTACTCTTAATCTTAATTGTTTGGAAAGAAATAGAAATCATGCCTAGAAGTATTTTATTTCTAATACAACGAGTGGACTATCTTTGTAATACGACTCAATAAAATTGCACGGTGTATTCTTTTAAAACACTTTTCGGCAGCCATTATAACTTCTGTCGTGTTTCTAGCTATAGTAGTGTTTGATTCCATAGCAATGGTAGCTCGAAGATATCGGTCATCTCCTTTATGCCCTTTATATCTTCTATCTCACCTCTTTGAGGCGCCCGTATAAACACAACGCGCAGTCGACCCGGGCTCGGTTTGTAAAGATGGTATCCACAGTTCAACCGCGGAAAGCGTATTTTGACCAGCCCCCTAATCGGCGAACGCATTTTTGTCAAATGATTGCAACTAGTTGGGATCGTTTGGACCGAACGGACCAATGGGCGGTCCGAACGATCCCAACTGATGCCAACTAGTCGCAATCATTTGACAAATATGTGTTCGCCGATTAAGGGGCTGTTCAATCGACTTGTGCGGCTGTTATTATTTACCCACGACATTTGCCAAAATACCATTTATTATTTACCTACCCCTCGATAAGTCTATTTGCCTAACTACTAACAATATTATGCTACATTTAACGAATCTAAATCAAAAAGATCAAATGTATAAATGTTCTCGTCAAAAATTAACGGACTTATTAAAGTAATGATGTTTCTATACAATATGTACAGGAAACCCCGTTCGACCCATAAGGATAGTAAAGGTTAGGTAAACACATGACCAAATTAACTATGAAATGTTACATAATCATCATAGTAAGAATACTAATGTATTTTGAAATAATCTTTTTTTCCGCTAATTAATTGCAATTTCCCCAAAATTAGGTAATTTTTAAACACCATTTTTGACGGTAATATTATGAGCGAATAGCGATACGACCGCGGGCCGCCTGTCTTGCCCCCCTTTGCTTGCGCTTGTATTGCTTACCGCACATGTTTCAAGTTACCTCTTTTTGAAATAGTCATTAATTCATTAAAAATGTATCTGAAATTATACAATAACAAAAGAGAAAATTAAGAAATCACATTACATTTAAAATGACAAATATTACAATAGGGATTTTTCCTGGGTAAAAAAAAAAATTCTATTTAATCAGTCAATCAGATTATAGAAAAATATTGAATACGTATATTTTGTTTTATCAAATCAATAAAAATTGCCAAATATAAAAGGCGTCAAAGATCAGGAGTGGTGGCTGGTGACGTCACTGCTCGCTAAAAAGTGTAGCGTGCGGTGACATCACACGAGTTTTCAACGCACTGTGTCGTCTTCATTTTTTGTTTATATGAAAAAATAAAAAATACGTGTCTAGTATTTTTTGGAAATCTGACTGACGGACTAATTAGTTTTTTTTACTCAACTAGCCTATTGCATATCTACATAAGAATTCTGTTATAGATCGTCAACAGCATAAAGACACTTATTCAATAAGAAACGTTTGAACTGACTTTTGAATGAACTTGAGTAGATACTGTAGATAGCGCTTTTTAAATTTAGAGGTAACTTATTAAATAATATAACCGATTGATATCTAGGACTGTGCTTTACAATATTCAAAGTGTGCACCTTATAATGCTTAGTGTCTTGTCTACGTGTGCGTTCCCTGCTTTGTCGTTCTTCTGTTTTCTTATATTCATGTATGTATCGCCATGTTACATAGAAGTGCAAATACATAAATGCTTGGCACTGTCAGTACATTTACTCGTATAAAATGTTCACGGCAACTCTCTCTCTTTGTTGGATACGGACTAACGTACGAATGGCACGTTTTTGTAACACATAAGCTCTTTTGAAATTACAGTCATAACTTTTTCCCCAAAACATTATGCTATATCTGATTTTAGATTCAAACAACGCAAAATAGACCATTTTCAATTGCTGAATGTCAATTTCGGTTCTGAGTGCTCTTAACGCATAACATGCGGAACATACCGATGCTGATGACATGCCGATTATGATTAATATTTATTTTTTTAGGGGTTGTTTTTAAGTTTAGCCCGGATTTGTAGCCATTAGAAGAATCAACTATCGATAACTAACAATACCTTCACCGATCGGGCAGCGTTTTCTTTACATATTGTATGTATTTTACTGATATAAGATATCTGGGTATATCAGCCGTAGAAATGATTACCGTTGGAGTAGACGTGTTCTTCGAGTGGAGACCGCGAATTGGCAAGCGTAAGGTGGGTCGCCCTCACCTCCTCAAGCTAGATAGAGCGACGAATGAGAGTTATTATTATTTTATTTCTTTATTTTTTGGCTTCGCACGGTTTGTGCATTTGGCCAATGTCACGTAATTATGGATTATTCATGTTGAAAAAGACGGCCGCGTGACCCGTCTTACGAGTGAGGTTTGGGGCAAAGTCATGATGTGGCCACTATGCTGCGATATTTCACTGTTCTTTATGAACTATTTACTAAATGCACTTTTTACTACATAAATCGCGCACTTTTATTTAGTAAACAACACTATAAATAATTTGAAAAGTCCAATGAAAAACGAGCGTGACACTCAGCTTGACTTTCCTGCCAAAACTCCTGAATAAGAGTTACCGAAAATCTAGTTGAACGGCGTGATGGTATGTACTCTAGTCTTCATAACTTTCAATTACTTTCCAGACCAGTTGTCCCCGCTCCTCAAACCTTGCCGTTGGCTTCGTCGACTGCTGTTGTGAATCAAGAGTCCGTTTCGCCATTGAATATGTAATATTATCATGTATAATAATATTATAAGTTACTTTTATATTTGGTTTTGTTTAATTGCACGGCTAAATCATGTGTTCTAGAGGCGAATACAGCAGACGCCATATACGGATGTGAATCCTTTATGTGATCAACTTCGAGAGTGTTAAAAACCAACAATGAGATCAGCGCGAGCGCCATTATGAGTGTATTTTTTTTAATAATTATAAACTAGTGCATGATCGCAGTCCCATCAGAAGGTAAGCAGTGATGCAGTCGTTGATGGTAAAGCACGCTAGTTTATTAAGAGCCTATTCACTCAAAAAAACTGAGTGTATAGCAAGAAAGTCGGCAGTTAAGCGAGCTATCACCTCGCTTAACGTGGTTTGAAGGGTCCACGAGCGAACTCTTAACAACATTTGGCGCATCGTACCCGGCACACATCGCAACGCAACTGCTCAGACCCGTCTTCTGTACAGCTACACCAGACATCATGCCAGAACACGACTAAGACTTTTAAGACCTACTACCGAGAAATTTAGGCTGAGAATCAGCACTTTCTGAACGTCAATATTACATAAGACAGTCTCCCAAAATGCCCTCCCTTCGCCGTTCAAATCTCCAAACGCAAAATTCGCGTTTCATTACATAAAACCCTACACACATCTGTAGCTGACTTTGAGGGCTGCCAATCAATCGACTCTGGAAAACTTTTATAGTTAAAGTGAGTTTAAAGTGAGGTGTCAATACTGTCAATCCCTTTTTTTTTTTGTTCTGAATGGGAAATCATCAAATGACCTCTCCCACTCTGGTCGGAGCGGAGAGGCATGTCAGACTTTTACTGACTAAAACCCACCCGTGTTTGTTCACATGCCTGTGCGCCAGGGCCATGGTTTTTCTTTCAACCAACCCACAACCCTGGCCCAGGCATCGGTCTTCGTGGACACCGTCACGATGTGCTGATATCTCATTGAGGCGCGTATGAAATACAACACGCCGTCGACCCGGGTCTGGTCTTTACCATACGCCAAGCTGCCCACTGCTCGCCCCCCGCAAGCCCGCGTCTACGGTGATCATAAGTTCGATGTTGTCTCCCGACCAGGGATCAGGTCTCTGCAGCGGTTAGAGGCGCTGAGATTTTCGGTAAAGCTTGCTGATGCATCATTTCTAGATTGATTTTGAGCCGACGACTTATACTAAATTAAGTGCGGCTTGTTTTTTATGGTATGGTATATAAATAATATACAACATTGTTATAATAATACATGATAGCAGGAGCGTAATTCAACAAAATTTTTCTGTGATTGGAATACTCATACGTTTGGGGTCATGTACTGAATTCATGGTTACAGTATGCACATTGACTCCCTTACCAGCGTTAGTTAACCACCTAGCCTTTTATTTAAATGACAGCCGTTCAACTATCCATTTCTATTCCATCCGTTGGCGATCGGCTGGCTAAGACATGGCTGGAGGTTGACCACTGCGTTGCCCAATTTCTCACAGGTCATGGCAACTTTAAAAGTAAACTGTATTCTTTTAAACTTGTTCCTTCCCCTTTGTGTCAGTGTTCTACATCGAACTGTGAATTTGAACAGTTCGCACATCACATCTTGTGGGAGTGTGTTCTTTGGCAGAATGAACGCATTATTATGTTGGATAGTGTACAAGTTACATCCGGAGTCGTTTATTATACGGACCTTGTAGAAACTAGAACCAATTTCCGTGCGTTCAGGCGCTTTTGCCATACCTATTATTGGAATCAATTGTAACAGCTAATACCTACTTAGGACCCATTAACTTAATCAAATTTTATTCCGTGGTGTTTGACAATCTGGGCTTCTCCCAGTTGCAATAATGTCCCTTTGTGCCGATTGGCCTAGTTCTGTTCTGTCTCCTGCTTGTTATGGAGGGAAGTGGAAAAAATATCTTTTTTCTTACTCCTCCTCTATTCTTTTCTGATTAATTTCGTTGCGGGACCCAAGACAGTTGAATCGTTTCTCCGGGACTCGTCGAGCTTCATTGCTCGGCGTTTTTCTGGCGGTCGCCACTGTTGATTCTGGCTTTCAGGAGTTGCAGTGGTTGGGAAAAGTGTGGCGGGTTTTGTCCCAATAAAAAAAAAAAAAAAAAAGCCGTTCAACTAACGGCCCGTAGGGTATTTGCGTAACACACTATCAGTAGAAAAGAAATAAAACCCATTAGGGTTTCATTTTGCAGTTCAACAACATTCATTGCGATATTTGCGTTGTTGAGCAGACACGTTTTGGAATATGAAGCATTGGATTCTCAATTTGCTAATACGTAATTAGTAATATTACTGGTGTCTAGGTTGGAACTGTAACCGATTTATGTGGGAGTCGAATTAGTCGCACCCCGACCAAACGGGTTAGGTTAGAACTATGATCAAACACAACCGATCATTCAATTATCAATCAATCATTTGTCTCTGGATGTTAAACTTGACGATGCTGTGCAGAAGTTTTGGGAGATAGACAACATACCATCACCATAAAAAAAAATAGCATCAAGAACGTAACGAACGTTGAATCCGATAACAAAAATGAAAAGTGGACATCTTGTGGAGGCTTCCATCGTCACGCGGAGAATGCGGCGCTGTATATTTCAGTAAGTTCTTTCCCTTGTCTTTCCTACTCACATGTTTTGTTTGTGCAACGTGTAATTTCCTAGGAAATCGCGCCTCAGAAACGCAGTTCAACTGTCGAAGGAAATACCAATAACAATATCAAACATTTTTTTTTGGTAAAAAAACATAATCCTGCTAGTTTTATAAATGCAAAAGATCTTGAGGACGCCAACGTATGACTGTATATTTTATTTATTTTATTTTATTAGATTCACCAACAATTGATTACACAACAACAATCAAATAGTACATTCCCAAAGGTAAAATAACAGTGCATCAATTACTTATAGGTAAACACAACATGCATAAAAAAAATAATTATGGAGATAAGCTAACTTACTTAACAACAAGCGCTAATATTGATAAATGTATAATATTGGTATAAAATTCCGAATAAACATTAAAAACGCAAAAAATTGTGTTTTTTTATAATTTATAACATTACTAAAATTTAGTGAAATAAAAATATTAATATATGGATGGATGGACGTTTCTTACTCTGTCACGCAAAAATTACTGTACGGATTTGCAAGAAATTTGACACACAGTTATTTCATAGTGGTGGTGATTACGCTCAATCCTTTTCTGTATGAGAGGAGGCTTGTGCCCAACAGTGGGACGATAAAAGATTGGTAATGAGGAAAAGAAAATGATGAAATAGGTAATTTAATTTTGATTTAGATATCACTAAATGATTAGCGTATTCAACTTCAGTAGTTTCTTTTAATCTTAGAATAAGTACAACAACCATAGTTAATAATAAACCCATGTCGAAAAATACACAATACCAAAGCTGCCAAAAAATCCACAAGAGGTTAAGCACTAGTTTAGTAACAGTCTGTTCACTCTAGCCTTGAAGACAATTAAATCGTAATTAGAAAGGAAAGAAGAAGGAGAAAGAAGGAAGGAGTGTCAACAACGTAAGTGTAGATACTCGCCGTTCAACGGGTCGTCCGATGATGGAACGATGATGGCGAAATTATCACATGTTTAACATTTCCCTTAATAACCTAAAATTAAAGCTAAAAAGTAAATATATCACCTAATCAAAACATTTTTTTTGCCAGTTTACGTCCTTTCAAACTAATAATGGCATATGTTTCAGTGAAGTCATGTTTTGATGCAAAAATATTATGTACCTAAACATATTTATGTCCAACCGTCGTCTTTCCTTATAAGAAGTTTTGCATTATTTTAACAATTACTTATGTAACATTGTCGGCACTATAAGTTTATTATAAGAAACCAACTGTATTTATACCATATTGTTTGTATATGACTGTTTGATGCCAAAATAAAGTAAAATAAAGTAAAATAAAAATAAATAAATAAATAAAGTAATTCCCGCGCATACTCTCCAAAATACATACTATAGAATACTGAAAGGGTGGCTAGTCTAGGCCCCTGCTCATATATTCTAATCGTTAATTCTAATAAAATTATTTAAATGGTAGTTAGTTTTTTTTTTAATAATTATAAACTAGCGTTTGACCGCAATCCCGCCTGATGGTAAGCAGTGATGCGATCGTTGATGGTAAAGCGCGCTAGTTTATTAAGAGCCTATTCACTTAGAAAAACTGAGCGAATAGGAAGGAAAACGGCAGTTGAGCAAGGTGATGCAACGTTAAACCCAACAACACGATCAACGATGCTGCTCCAAAGGGAGATTGATCTGAAGACCCTCCACGACCAAACTCCCAACACAACAACATTACGCGCATCGTACCCGGCACACATCGCAACATAACTGTTATGGCCTACCACCGAGAAAAGTTTCTGTATGAAAAAGTCTATCGTTGAGTGGCATATTGCGTCCGATTCGAATCCAAATTTAAAATACGAAAGTTCAATTTAAATGGGGATGTTCTAAATTCCCATTGACCCGACATTGAGTATTCAAAAGCACCAACGGGTGATTAATTTTAAATAAAGAATTTTGATTTCGGTCTCAGAAAGACAGAATGCGGATCTGGTCCGTAACTACTGCCTATACTACTAGGGAAGTAGGGACCATAATTTGTTTAAATTTGAATCAAACATCTTACAAAGCCGCTCTTAATCTTTTAATGCTTTTAGCATAATATTTCGACATTTAAATTTCGCAGCGCTGGTATTCTGATAGGGCCTGGTGTGATGTCACGGGCAATCAAAGTACGTAACATTACATACATATACGTAAAATATTATATAATAAAATAAATAGTTAATATTTACTCCGCGCGAGACGTGCCCTTAATTATCTATGGGTGTTATAAACACTCAGTATATGTTTTCTCTGTGTTGTGTCATTTGGATCAAATATCTTGCAAAGCTGCTCTTAATCTTTTAATTCTATTGCAAAAATGTTTTCGTCGAGCGAAAACCAAGTTTCAGGCCGCGTGTTAGAAGAAAGTGATCGTCAAATTCATATAAAATAAATAAATAAATAAATATATACGGACAAATCACACACAGATTGAGCTAGCCCCAAAGTAAGTTCGAGACTTGTGTTATGGGATACTAACTCAACGATACTATATTTTATAATAGATACATATATAGATAAACATCCAAGACCCAGGCCAATCAGGAAAAGATCGTTTCCCATCATGACCTGGCCGGGGATCGAACCCGGGGCCTCCACGTCGCAGTCAGGCGTGTTGACCGCTGCGCCACGGAGACAGTCAGTCATATGTCAGTTCTAGTTATTAAGACGCTGACAACTGCTATTGAGCACCTATGTTTTTGTACTTATAGCCACGCTCGCTATTTCCCCAATATCCTAGTGCTGTTCTTAAAGAACGGTAATACAGAGAACTACGGAAATCGAAATGAACCCATTCCCACCTATTGGTTCATATTTAATTCTGTTCTATATTTACAATCATTGTACAAAATTTAGGGAAATTTAACATATTTTAGACATATAAAGCCAGCGATCGATCGACCAATAATTTGATTTGATTTGATCAGACTGAACGCTCAAGCTTCAAACACTTCACCTAAGTTATCTCGGTGAGATCTCTATCCAATAGATCGACATTCCACACGTCTCGCGCCAATAGATCGCATCGCAATGACTCATGCCATGCTCTGTAGTTTTTTTTTATGGCATCTCGGAATTTAACCAAGGAGGTTCTGCTTAGCCTGGCTCGCCTGTGAATGCCTCAATAAATTTAGGCCTCAACACGGCCTATGAGAAGAGATATTGTGTTGTATGTGGGGAGACCTGTGCTTCGCAGTGGGACGATAAATTGGTTGATGATGATGATGACACAGAGCCTAAGAAACAAAGACTACGCGCGTTTTACGACTGCACCGAAGACAAATGAACGAAGTGCTCACATATTCAGCCTTTATTGTTCCCTGTATCCCACACCTGGGACACCAGCCTCCTCTCGTTGAGAGGTAGTGGGCCATAATTTATCACGCGGGCCCAGTGTAGATTGGTAGATGTCACATGTCTTTGAAGTCTTGTGCTCTAGAACATGCAAGTATCCTCACGATGTTTTCCTTCACCATTTTGAGAGCTTTCGATGTTCTATAGGATACATTTTGGGGAGTGTGCGAGGGAATTGCACGATTTAATTCCCCCATCTCCGTTCCACCATCGGACGACCCGTCGTACGGCGAGTTTCCACGCTTATGTTGTTAACACCTCTACGATCCGGACGAAGCGTTTCGCCTCCTCCTTTATACCGCGTACATCGAGGGACTGGAATAATCTGCCGGCGGCGGTGTTTCCGTCGGACTACAATTTGAGTGTCTTCAAGGCTAGAGTGAATAGGCTCTTAATAAACTAGTGCGCTTTACCATCAACGATTGTGTCACTGCTTACCATCAGGCGGGATTGCGGTCAAGCGCTGGTTTATATTAAAAAAAAAAAAAAAAAAAAAGTGGTAGGTAATGAAATGATTTACACAAAGTGGAACGCCTGATGGGGGGTTTTTTATTATTATTTTGTACTTCTAAACTTATACTTCTTCTTCTCCGACAATAAACAATATTGGAACCTATTCTCATCAGTTCCCATTCGTTCTAGTTCTCACATTGATTCTTCTCGCACTTTCATCCTTCATACGTGATCTTTCTTTCATTCCATGTCCTCATTCACATCTTTTCTGGGTGGGTTGCCCAGCTAATATTCATATGTAGCTATCTACCTCTTTATCATTTTTATATGTATTTATTTCTTCGGGTGCACTTTTTTTTTACATTTATAGGTACTCAATGTATGCTATTTTACATCACTATTCCTTATACTATTCGACATTTCTTATTTAAAATCTTATTGTTAAAAACTCTTTTATACATTGAATTTATACTTATTCTAGGCTTATTCTATTTTACTTACAATACTAACTTGTAGTTACGGAAGAGCACCTTATTTCATTGCTGTATTTAATCTTGCTTTAACTATATTATTCTTTTAACACATTGCAAATTTTTTTCTTATATATCTTATTCTATTGTACTGCTATTTTATGGTATGCTATTCCTTTATATAATTCAATATATTATGACAGCATATTTTCTTATACGGTTTTGTTGCGATCAATTACCCCTCTTGCAATGTGTTTGCAATATTCTAAGAATTTTTCGGCAACTTTACTTTTCGTTATATGTTTTACATTGTCAGCTATTATTTTCGTGTCCAATGTGTTTTCAGCATTGAAACGGTGCCTTGTAAACTGAGGACAGTGAAATAAACACCTGATGGTGTTCGAACCTACTACCTACAAACTTGTAAGTCTCGGCCGATACCACTAGGCCACCACTGAGAGGGAACAGCGGTGGCCTAGAGAGAGAAATGCTTCATTCATTTGTTCTATGCACAATCGCAAGAGGCGTGTCCCTTGAGCGCATAGCTGGTAGCCACTGGGTAGTGAGAAATGATTTATATCTTACAATGTCCTCGTAGTGTAGTTATTTTTGTTAAAGATTTCGGATTTTCTGAGGATTGAGGTCGAATTTCGTATGGATACAGAATTTTGGTTATGATTAATGGGACCAGCTGTTGATTGAGTTATGGAATCTTACGAGTATTACATGTATGAAGCCGATTTTTATTTCTTGGGTGCAAAGCGGGTTGGATTTTTTTTAAACCAATATTCGCTTTGTGCAGGGTATTAGGTTTTTCGTTTGTAGTATTTAAGAAGGAAAACAAACAAGATAAGATAGGAGTCCATTTCAAGAACCAGCTTCTGGCAGCTACTTCACCCATATTTCTTGTTGAGCAAAATCACCCTGTCTTATCGCATAGTGTCGCCAACCCACACTTTTACTTCGATTTTAACTAATGCGGAATAAATCCAGATGGTAAAATAAATATATACGGACAAATCACACAGATTGAGCTATCCCCAAAGTAAGTTCGAGACTTGTGTTATGGGATACTTTTTTTTTTTTTTTTTTTTTGCCGGGGTGGAAATCCTCATAGGATGCCCGCCGCCCTGGGGTGGGCGACGGGGTATGTCAGACTTTTACTGACTAAAACCACCCCGGTGTGTCTTCTATCACGAGCGCGCGTGGGGCCGCGGGAGTCTAAATTCTTCCACAGCCCCACCCTCGTGCTGGCCCGGTCTGTCCGGGCCTCCTCTCCTGCACGGGGTAGTGGGGTGTTAAACTACCCCATGCATCACCTCAAAGGCGCGCGCCGACACTCGCGCGCGCCTTCGCCTCGGGGTCCATCAATAGGGGGGGCGGGGACTTCCCCATGTCCCTCGCCCCTGGACCCATTCATGGGGGGCGGAAGAGGGCGTTATCCGCCCTTCCTCGGCGCCCGGTGCGTCTTCTGCGGCCCGGGAAGGGAGTTGATATCTCCCTCTCCCGTTCCGCAGCTTCCTTCTGCGACATCACGTCCTCGCAGAAGGACACCACCGCGTCCCACGACTCTGAGCTGCCGACCATCCTCCGCACTACTGCCGGCAGCGTCAGGTCGCCTCCTACTTCATTTGTGAGGACACGGCGCTGCTCCTCCCATGCTACACACTCGGAGAGCGTGTGCTGCGCCGTGTCCTCCCCGCATTGGACGCAGTGGTGGCACCGAGCGTCGGGCTCTCTGCCTAAGCGACGCAGGTACTTGCCGAAGCAGCCGTGCCCCGACAGTACCTGCGTCACCCTGAACGACAGGGAGCCGTGCCTCCTCCCGAGCCAGTCGTCGAGTACTGGCCGGATCGCCTCGACGGTAGCGAGGCCGGCGGTAGGGCGCATAAGCCTCTGCCGCCAGTCCGCCACCAGGACCTGACGGAGCTCCTCTCGGCGCAGCTCGATCTGTCGCTGCACCGGACTGGAGCCCCGTGTCCGCTCTTCCTCGCGCCATTGGTACAATGACGCGAGTACTTTCGCCTCTAGGTCCCAGGGCGGGGATCCGGCCAGGACGCAAGCCGCCTCGTAGGATATCGTGCGATACCCGCGGACGACCCTGACGGCCATCGCCCTCTGCGGCTTGCGCAGAATGGCGAGTGTTCCGGCCGTCAGGTCCATCGCCCACACAGGGGCCCCATACAGGGCCATGGACCGCACGATTCCCACGTACAACCGCCTACAGGCGGCGCTCGGGCCCCCCATGTTGGGAAGCAACGTTGATAGCGCGCCTGCTGCACCCATCAGCTTGGGCGCCAGCCGCCGGAAGTGGGGTCCGAAATCCCACCGGCTGTCGAGCACCAATCCCAGGTACTTCATGGTGAACTCGACAGCTATCCGGGCCCCACTGACCACGATATGTGATCCCGGCGCCGGCGCACGCCGGGGGCCATGGAAAACCATGGCCTCCGACTTGTCAAGGGCCACCTCCAGGCCCAGGCGCCGGATGCGGTTCACCACCTGTGACACCGCAGCCGTGGCTATCAACGTCGCTTCCCTGTACGAGCTCCCCCGGGCAGTGACAAGCGTGTCGTCCGCATAACACGTCAAGTCGGCGCCCGACGGGAGCTCGCCTCTCAGCACCCAGTCGTAGCCGATGTTCCACAGGAGCGGTCCCAAGACCGATCCCTGTGGAACACCGCACGACATTTGGTGCCGACCGGCACCGTCACGTCCCCGATAGATGACGCATCTGTCCTCCAGGTAAGCCCCTACTATGCGGCGGAGGTAGGGAGGCACCCGATGGTATTTCAGGGCCTCCCTAATACAGTTCCAGGGTAGAGTGTTGAAGGCGTTGGAAATGTCTAAAGACACCGCCAACACCACCCCACCCCGGGACACCGTATCCTCCGCCAGGGCTCTCACGCGCATGATGGCGTCTATGGTGGAGCGCCCCCGACGAAAACCGAACTGGCTGTCGTCCAGGTTCGGCCCCTCTCCGCACAAGTGGCCGACGAGGCGATCTGCGATTATACGCTCAAAAAGTTTGCCCGCCTCGTCGAGCAGCACTATGGGCCGATACGCGGACGGCGAGTCCGCGGGGCGCCCCTCCTTCCTGAGCAGGACCAGCTTCCCCTCCTTCCACACACTGGGAAACTGACCCTGCTCGAAGCATGCCGTGAAGAGCCCCCTCAGCTGGGGCTCTAGCTCTTTCAGAGCAAGGACGAGAGCTCGGCCAGGAACTCCGTCGGGTCCGGGCGCTTTATTCTTGGCCCGGAGCCGCGACACGGCCGCTCCCGTCTCTGCTTGCGTCACCACGGGGACATCGGTGCCCTCTTCTTCTGGAGAGTCTGTGACTGAGGGTGAAGCCATCGCCGGGGGAACATGTCCCGCCCGCTCAGGGAAGAGGGTGGAAACCACCGCCTCCAGCAGCTGGGGGTGCATACTTTGCACCAGTGGGGGCGCCCAGGGACGCAACTTGCCCCGTACCCAACGGTAGGGGCGCCCCCACGGGTCCCGATCTAGGGACCCCAGCAGCTCTTCCCTGGCCCGCGACTTGGAGTCGCCGATGGCCAGCCACAGAGTCTCCTGGGCCGCGCGGTACACCCCATACCGCGCGGCCTCCTCGACGGGATCTCGTCGACGTCGCCTTCGATAGCGCGTGTACTGGCGGCGAGCCGCGACGCACTCGACGCGCAACCGCGCAATGTCGTCGTTCCACCAGTACACGTTGCGCCTTGCGGACTGTTGGCGGACGCGGGGCATGGACGCGTCGCAGATCTGCGTCATCGCCCCGCGAAACCGCAGCGCCTCCGCTTCGACGTCGACGGACCCGTCCGTCGCCGACTCCCAAATCCAGGACTGGACTATGGCAGCTTCCTCGAGTAGTTCCCTGTCAAGGCGCTTAAGCGCCCAGCGCGGGCCGTCGTTAATCGGGGCTCTTGGATGGCGGCCGCTCGCGGTCTGGGCGGAGGCGTCGAACCGGATATACCGATGGTCCGACAGCGTCTCCACCTCCACGGCGACACGCCAGTCATGAACACGGCTGGCGACAGAGGGGCTAGCGAAAGTAACGTCTACTATCGACCCGCCCCGCTGCCGCACGCACGTGTATACCGAACCCCGATTTAGGACGACCAAGCCGGTCGTCACCACCCACTCCGCTAGCACCTCGCCCCGAGGGTCAGTGACCGGAGATCCCCACGCCGATGACTTGGCGTTGAGATTCCCAAGCACCAGAACGGGACGAGGGTGATAGCGGCCCACGACGGTGCCCAACTCGACAAGGAACCGCTCGAAGTCAGCGAGACTCTTGTTGGGGGAGAAATACGCCCCCACGATGACGATGCCGCCCGTGACCGCAGCAACCCAGCCGCGGCCCCGAGACGGGTCGATCAGAGTCCCGCCAATAATGGCCACCGAGCCGTCAATGCATCCCAGCCAGTCGTCACGGGCGGGGATGAAATACGGCTCGGCGACCACAGCCACTTGGATCGACCACTGCGCCATGCTCTGGAACAAAAGATCCTGAGCTCTGGCGCAGTGATTGATGTTGCCCTGGAGGAAACGGAGTTGTGCCATTATTGACACTCCATTCCCTCGGCAACAGTCCTGGGCCGGGAGTCGGCCGCGGAGCTGTTAGCCTGCGGGGGAGGCGAGATTTCCCCGGCAGGCTTAGAGCTCCTCTTCTTCTTCGCTCTGGCCTTCTTGCTGGCAGGCGCGCCACAGGCCCCTCCGCCCACTCTGTGTCCCGCTGGCTTCCCTGCAGCCGAACATAGGCTACAGTTGAGCGCCGCGGAACACTGGGCCGCCTTGTGGCCGGGCTGACCGCAGCGATAGCAAAGATCGCTACGGTCGACCTCAGCGGTGCACCTGGCCCGGACGTGCCCCTTCTCCAGGCACCGGAAGCACCGCAAAGCCCGGGGCTGCAGGAGTTTAACTCTCGCTGCAACCCAGCCTACCAGCACTCTGCCACTTGCTGCGATTTTATTCGCCGACGCCACAGGGCACCGAACCCAGACCGCGCCGAGTCCGGTGGCGTCGGTGCGAATATCGCCGGCCCGCACCTTATCCGGCGGACACTCTCCGCTTCGGGCAACGGCCGCCACCACCTCCTCAGAAGTCACGGACTCGTCCAGGCCGGCAATCCGCACCTCTGCGGTTTTAACCGGCCTGGAAATCCGGACATCCTCGGGGTTGAGGACCTCCCTCAACTTGGCGGCCAGAGCGTCCGCCTTCTCGGCATTGCCGCTCGCAGCACCAGCTACCTCAAACAGCTGCGCACCCGTGGCAGCATGTCTAATGGTGACGGACTGGAGGCCAAGATCCGACAACTTGATCTTGGCCTTGGCTTCGGTAAGGACCGAGCCGTACGTTACGCCGCGCTCCGCAGCGCCACGCTGAAGCGTGAGCGTCACGGCCTCGGAACGCGGGGCTCGCACAGCCGGTCCCTTGCGACCGCTTTTGCGACCGCCTTTACCAGTCCGCCGCGCAGCCTCCGGAGCCACCTTTGCGGTTTGACCGGAGGCGCGCGCTGGTGCTGCTGAGGTCGCCTTGGCGGCCTTAGCGGTTTTGCGGGCCTTCTTGCGACCCACAACTGTCGCCCAGGTCTCACCCTTAGACCCGGCAGTCGTGGGCTGCTCGCTCTCAGGAGCTCGCTGAGGCGCAGTTCCCGGCGTCCCCTCAGCCCTACGCCGTTTGTCGGCCGCTAGGGGCGGGCGGAGGTTTTCCTCAGGGAGGCGGCGGGAATGCGCCTCAAGTTGGGCTTTGACCATGCTCCCGCACTGGAGCATGCACATACGGACGATGCGCTCAAGGCACGATGCGCTCAGCTCATCATCCGTACGTGCCGGTCCTGGTGCGGGAGCCGGAGCCACTTCGGAAGCGGCTACGATGGGCGTGTGTCGCTGCTGCTGCTCGCTCAGCGCAGCGACTTGTCGCCGGAGGTCCTCCAGATCATCACGGAGGCGGTTGTTCTCCTCCTGCAACTTTACAACCTCGTCTGAGGTCGTCGTGTTGAGGAGGGTGCCAACCGCCTCCCTGATGTCCGCGGCGGCCTCCTTGAGACCGCGAACGAAGGTGCTCTTTAGGTTGCCAGACTTTGTGGCAACCTTGAGGACCAGGTCCACCCCGTCCAAGGCCAGCCGACTAAGGGCCACCGCCGACGGTTGCCCCCCTTCCGCCGATAGAGCAGCGCGTCGCTCTCGAGCGCGTCGGGCCATTTCCGACACTTCGTCGGCCGCGACGGCTTTGCGCTGCTCCCTCCTGGCGGCGTTGAGCTCCGCCTTCGACCTCCCCAGCGAGGCGCAGCTCTCGCCACCAGGGTCCTCTGAAGTGACCCCCATGTCACTTTCTGCTTCGCTGGCCGCAAGAGTACGCACGAACCTCCCCTTGTCGTCCCTCTGCGGCCGCGAAGCAGTAACTCCTCTGGAGTTTTGCCGACCTCTCCTCGCGGTCAGCACCTTCGGGGCTGGTAGGCCCTCCTCCTCAGAGGTCAGCTCCGCCGACCCACTTCCCCTCTGAGCAGGGCCGCGTGGTCGCTTCCTTACGGAAGCCGGTCCACGCGGCCGTTCGTCCACATCTATTCTACCATCATCGCTGCCAGTAATATTAACGACAGCAGGGGCCTGGTCGCCTACCCCTGCGCGTTCTTCGGAAGCCAATTTTACATTCGCAGGCCCGGACACCTGCGAACGCCGGGCGTCAGCCGGATCGCAAGACAAAACAACATTCATATTAGCCGACATTTCCATTTACGATATTGGGTGATACGCACATCGCTTCCCCAAGGCGATGCGGCCGCTCTTTTTGGGAGGGTATTAATCCTCCCGAGGCCCGCGGATGCCTCCGGTGCAGGATATACCGCCCGCTATTCGGTATCTAAACCTAAGTAACTAAAACTAAATATATTTATTTATTTTTTTAGGTTTTTTTTTTATATTTTTCTCTTTGGTTTTTTAAAATTTTAAGCATTTTGTCTTTGGTTTTTTTTTTTTTTTCCCCTTTAATAAAATAAAAGAAGTAAACCTAAACCTTTTTTTTTTTTTTTTTTTTTTTTTTTTTTTTCTCGAGTGGAAATGACAGTTTACGCACCATACCCGTCGCTAGCTAGGCGACGAGCGTGTGTGGGACTCGCCCGGCCGAAGCCGGGAATACCCACTAAAACCACCCGGTTACCGTCGGGCCCTGTGTTGAGAGTGTCACGGGGCCGACCCGAAGGCCAAGTACTCCGTGACACCCTCAGGGCTTGCCGGCCCTCCCCTGTAGGGCCGGTTTCCGCGCCAAAGGGGGATTACCCGGTAACGGAATAATCCCCAGACGTGGTGACCGTTGTGCAATGCACGTGCGGGAGCTACCCGCACGCGCTGGTCACACCCTGGGGCTAAAGGAGGCGGGGGTTCGTCCCCCGCCTTCTTCGCCCCACCCGTCTACGCCGGAGGGGAGCGGCAAGTACGTCCTCTTCCCGCTCCCTCTCCGCAGCCTCCTTCTGCAAGAGGACGGTCTCGCAGAAGGAGGCGGCAGCCTCCCATGCCGTCTCACTTTCAACCATGGCTCGTACCATGGTTGCCAGTGAGAGGCGTCCGCCTCCGAGCGCCGCAACGAGATCGCGGCGCTCGTTCCGCCAGGCCGGGCACTCCACCAAGGTGTGCTCGGCCGTGTCGTCGGGGGAGTCGCAGTGATGACACCGCGGTGACTCCTCCCGACGGGCGACCCGGTGCAGGTAGTGGCCGAAGCACCCATGTCCGGTCAGTACCTGCACCAAGCGGAAGGTAAGGCTGCCATGCCGGCGCCCAACCCATCCCTCCAACACCGGACGAATCGCTCCAATCGTCCGGTGGCCGGCAGCTGGGGAGCGGAGCGCCTCCCTCCACCGGCTCAGGGCCTCCCCCTGAGCCGCTAATCGGACCCGCCTTACTTCCTCGAAGGCGGGTCGTTCCCCCCGTTCCCGGGCCGCGACACGGTGTCGATGCACCTGGGACAGAACCAGGGCATCGACCTCCCACGGGGGCGTGCCCGCGAGCACGCAGGCCGCCCCATGACTGACCGTGCGGTATGCCCGCACGGTCCGTGTCGCGATGACCCTCTGCGGCCTCCGCAGCAGGGCCACTGTTGCCCGGGAAAGGCGCTCCGCCCACACCGGGGCTCCGTAGAGCGCCATCGACCGTACCACTCCCTGGTACAGCCGACGGCACGCCGAATTCGGCCCCCCCAGATTGGGGAGGAGCCGTCCGAGTGCGGCTGCGAATGAGCACAGCCGCGGAGCGAGGAGCCTAAAATGCTCCTCGAAATTCCAGCGGGGATCCAGGATAAGGCCGAGGTACTTGATGTGCACCTCGACGGGAACCCGGACCCCCTCCACTGGGATACGGAGACCCGGTGGGGTTCTGCGTCGTGGGGCGTGGAAGGTCATGGCCCTCGTCTTCTCGAGAGCCACTTCCAGCCCCAGGAGGCGGATGCGCCGGACGACCAATGAGGTGCCGACCGACGCAAGGTGAACCGCCTCCTCCCAGTCACGCGCCCTGGCCGCGACTAGGGTGTCGTCCGCAAAACAGACGACGTCACACACTCCAGCCCACCACCACCTTGCCCCGTTCCGCCAGCCCCTTCGCGGCCTCTATGGGGCACGAGACCCGGACCGAGCCCGTGCCCCGCGCCCCCAGGGCTATGGTGCCCACCCGGAGTTTGTCGGGCGGGCACTTGACCGCCTCGGCCAGGGCCCCCCTCACCTCCTCCGGGGTGAGGGACTCATCGAGGCCCGCCACGCGGATCTCGGCAATTTTCGTGGGCCGGGTAATGTCGGCCACCTCCCCGACCACCTCAGCCAATTTCCTGGCCAAGGCGTCGGCTTGGGAAGGGGAGGTCTCTTTTGGGAGCTCGATAAGCCAAGCTCCCGTCATGGACCTCCTCGCCTTACCCGGCCCAACCCCAATCTCCGCGAGGCTGATGGCCGCCCGCGCCTTCCGGAGGACGTCCACGTACGTGGTGCCCTCCTTCACGGCCGCGGGCTTGAGGGCCATCAGCACGGCGGGCCTCTTCGGCGCCCTAGGTGCCTTCGTGGCTGCCTTTTTCGGGGCCGCCGATATGGGCCCCTTAGGCTTCTGCGCCGGAGCGGGAGCCGGGGCAGTAGTGGCCTTCTTCTTCTTACGGACCACCGTCGCCCACGTCTCCCGCCCCTCCAGCACCAGAGGCTGCACCTGAGCGGAGCCTCCGGCGATCTGCTCCTGGGCCCGTTTCTGCTCAGGCGCAGGGGCCTCAGCCCCTCCGCGCTCGCTCGGACCCTTCTTGGCCTTCTTGCCCTTGGCCCTGACTGGCCTAGCGGCCTTGGGCATGTTCGCCGGCGGCATGAGTGTCGCCGGCTCCGTCTCCTGCCTCTCCCTCGCCTGGGGCTGGCTCGCTCGCCTGTCGGCCGCCAGCGCGGGGCGATGGGACTTGGCCGGCAGAAGCCGACCATCCTTGTCGAGGCCCTCGAAACGCGCGTTGATGGCACCACTGCAGTGGTTCATCACCTCGCGTTGGAGGGCCTCCATTGCCCGGGCAAAATCGTCCCGCGTAATCATCGCCCCCCCGGTAGGGGGGGGCTGCGGGACCGTCCTCGGGCCCGGCTGTTCGGGCCGTTTCTTTTTGCTGCGCGGGCTTCCCCTTTCGGAGAAAGCCCTGCGCAGCGCCGCCACTTCCTTCTGCAAGGCTGCGAGCTGCCCTTGCAGGCGTTTGTTGTCCGCCCGCAGCCTTGCTACCTCCTCGTCCTCCTGCCGGGAGGCCAGGGATTTGACCGCATCGAGCATTTTGGTCGATGCCTCCCTGATCTCCCGGATACAGGTGCCCTTCAAATTCCGGGACTTCTTCAACACCCCCTCAATGGCCGCTGCCCCCTCCTCAGCCTTCGCCCGAAGGTCTTGAGGTGCAGCCACCGAGGGAGCAGTCCCCTTGCCCCGCCTGGTGTTCTTGGGGGATACCGTCTCGGAGTCAGTTAAAGTGGACTCCGAGTCCGACGGACCATCCCTCAAGAATCTCCTGGCCTGGGAGAGCCCCACCGAATGGTGTAACCCGCCCCTGCCAGCTCCCGTCCTGAGGATCTTGGAGGCCGGTCTCTCCGGTGATCCGGATCCAGCCCCCTCACCTTCAGACACGCTGTCTCCCCAGTGTTCCCGTGAGGCCTTCCGACCTCCCCCCACGGAGCCACTTTGGGCAGACGTCGTGTCTCGTGCCCCCTCGCTTGATTCCACCGTTACCACCGACAATCGTCCGGTGGCACCGGTGGCATCAAGCGCCTCCATTAGCCTAACAGTGTCGTTAGCGCTCGTTAGTCCTTCCGTATTGCTATCCAAGTCCGTCGTAGATCGCCTAAGGTCGTCTTTTTTATTGGTATCTGTCCGTTTTTTTTTGTTGTTGTGTTTTAAAATTCTCCATACAATTCCCACGATGCTTAGCGATTTGAAGTCACCACAAGGGCAGAGCGTCGTACCCCAGGGAAGCCTACATACTGTGGAGGGCGGCAGGTATCCACAGTGGGGAGCTCTAACGACTGGACATCCCCCAGCCATTCATCCTCTCGCCGAGCCCCCAAAACTTAGGATTAGATCGCACTTTCGACGGTTATTAGTCCGTCAGGTTCGCGATAACCTTGAGACGGGATATGCCGCCCGTGGTTCGGCCGTTTTATAGAGGTGTCCCCTCGCGGCCCGGACAAATGCCCCGACAGCCCCCGGTCCCCGAAGGGATTACGGTATGACTCCGGCATGCGACCACTTACCATACTCTGCAAGCAGACTGGGAAGCGGTCGCATGCTGATCCCCTTAGGCCAGGCTCCCATCAACGACCATCAAAGATGATCGGTGATTGAAACCTGACTTAATAGATCACACTTTCGACGGTTATTAGTCCGTCAGGTTCGCGGTAACCTTAAACGGGATATGCCGCCCGTGGTTCGGCCGTTTTATAGAGGTGTCCTCTCGCGGCCCGGGCAAATGCCCCGACAGCCCCCGGTCCCCTAAGGGATTACGGTATGACCCCGGCATGCGACCACCTACCAAATTCTGTAAACAGACTGGGAAGCGGTCGCATGCTGATCCCCATAGGCCAGGCTTCCATCAACGACCATCAAAGATGATCGGTGACTGAAGCCGGACCTAATAGATCACACTTTCGACGGCTATTAGTCCGTCAGGTTCGCGGTAACCTTAAACGGGATATGCCGCCCGTGGTTCGGCCGTTTTATAGAGGTGTCCCCTCGCGGCCCGGACAGATGCCCCGACAGCCCCCGGTCCCCGAAGGGATTACGGTATGCCCCCAGCATGCGACCACTTACCATACTCTGCAAACAGAGTGGGAAGTGGTCGCATGCTGATCCCCATAAGCCAGGTTCCCATCAACGATTTTCTTTTTTTTTCCCCTCTTAATAAAATAAACGGAGTATACCTAAACCTAACACTAAACCTAAAGCTATCCTAAAGCTAACCTAACCTACCCACCACCCGGCACCGTGGCCGTAACCTCCAATGGCCACTGATGCCCGTAGACCGCAGGTTGAGGAGAAACCCACGGTCTTCTCCAACTCGGTCACGCGACGTGACCCCTAGACCGTGGACTGTCAAGACGGCCCGCGGTCCACACCACCTCACTCCCTATTCGTGCGCTCCGCTACAGAGCGCAAATAGGGAGTCCTCGGGAGCGCCTCCTCCGCTCCGGCAGAAATTCGCCATGGACAACAATCTCCTCCTGCACAGTAGTCACGAAGAGATTGCTGCCCACGCCCAGGGTGCACCGGCCCAGCGTCTGCTCGTCCTCGGGTCTAAAAACCAGAGGACCAGCAGGCACTGAGCACTCGGGGAGGTTTTCTGCCACGCACCCCGGGGGGGGGCGTTGAGGACCTCCCTCAACTTGGCGGCCAGAGCGTCCGCCTTCTCGGCATTGCCGCTCGCAGCACCAGCTACCTCAAACAGCTGCGCACCTGTGGCAGCATGTCTTATGGTGACGGACTGGAGGCCAAGATCCGACAACTTGATCTTGGCCTTGGCCTCGGTAAGGACCGAGCCGTACGTCACGCCGCGGTCCGCAGCGCCACGCTGAAGCGTGAGCGTCACAGCCTCGGAACGCGGGGCACGCACAGCCGGTCCTTTGTGACCGCGTTTGCGACCGCCTTTGCCAGTCCGCCGCGCAGCCTCCGGAGCCGCCTTTGCGGTTTTACCGGAGGCGCGCGCTGGTGCTGCTGAGGCCGCCTTGGCGGCCTTAGCGGCTTTGCGGGCCTTCTTGCGACCCACGACTGTCGCCCAGGTTTCACCCTTAGACCCGGCAGTCGTGGGCTCCTCGCCCTCTGGAGCTCGCTGAGGCGCAGTTCTCGGCGTTCCCTCAGCCCTACGCCGTTTGTCGGCCGCTAGGGGCGGGCGGAGGTTTTCCTCAGGGAGGCGCCGGGAATGCGCCTCGAGTTGGGCTTTGACCATGCTCCCGCACTGGAGCATGCACATACGGACGATGCGCTCAAGGCACGATGCGCTCAGCTCATCATCCGTACGTGCCGGTCTTGGTGCGGGAGCTGGAGCCACTTCGGGAGCGGCATCGGTGGGCGTGTGTCGCTGCTGCTGCTCGCTCAGTGCAGCGACTTGTCGCCGGAGGTCCTCCAGATCATCACGGAGGCGGTTGTTCTCCTCCTGCAACTTTACGACCTCGTCTGAGGTCGTCGTGTTGAGGAGGGTGCCAACCGCCTCCCTGATGTCCGCGGCGGCCTCCTTGAGACCGCGAACGAAGGTGCTCTTTAGGTTGCCAGATTTTGTGGCAACCTTGAGGACCAGGTCCACCCCGTCCAAGGCCAGCCGACTAAGGGCCACCGCCGACGGTTGCCCCCCTTCCGCCGATAGAGCAGCGCGTCGCTCTCGAGCGCGTCGGGCCATTTCCGACACTTCGTCGGCCGCGACGGCTTTGCGCTGCTCCCTCCTGGCGGCGTTGAGCTCCGCCTTCGACCTCCCCAGCGAGGCGCAGCTCTCGCCACCAGGGTCCTCTGAAGTGACCCCCATGTCACTTTCTGCTTCGCTGGCCGCCGGGGTACGCACGAACCTACCCTGTCCGTCCGCCGCGAAACAGTCACCCCTCGCGAATTCTGCCGACCTCTCCTCGCGGTCGGCACCTTCGGGGCCGGCAGGCCTTCTTCTTCTGAGGTCAGCTCCGCCGATCCACCTCTCTTCTGAGCAGGGTCGCGTGGACGCTTCCTTACGGAAGACGGTCCACGCGGCCCTTCGTTCACATCTACTCTGCCATCATCGCTGCCAGTAATATTAACGACAGCAGGGGCCAGGTCGCCTACCCCTGCGCGTTCTTCGGAAGCCAATTTTACATTCGCAGGCCCGGACACCTGCGAACGCCGAGCGTCAGCCGGATCGCAAGACAAAACATCAATCACATTATCCGACATTTCCATTTTACGATAATTGGGTGTTACGCGCATCGCTTCCCCAAGGCGATGCGGCCGCTCTTTTTGGGAGGGTATTAATCCTCCCGAGGCCCGCGGATGCCTCCGGTGCAGGATATACCGCCCGCTATTCGGTATCTAAAACTAAGTAACTAAAACTAAATATTTTTTTGGGTTTTTTTTTTATTTTTTTTTTTTATTTATTTATATTTTTTTTTTGTTTTTTTTTTTTTTTTTAATTTTAAGCATTTTGTCTTTGGTTTTTCAATTTTTTTTTTATTTTCTCTTTGATTTTTTATATTTTCTTTTTTTTTCCCCTCTTAATAAAATAAACGGAGTATACCTAAACCTAACACTAAACCTAAAGCTATCCTAAAGCTAACCTAACCTACCCACCACCCGGCACCGTGGCCGTAAACCTCCAATGGCCACTGATGCCCGTAGACCACAGGTTGAGGAGAAACCTACGGTCTTCTCCAGCTCGGTCACGCGACGTGACCCCTAGACCGTGGACTGTCAAGACGGCCCGCGGTCCACACCACCTCACTCCCTATTCATGCGCTCCGCTACAGAGATGCAGAGCGCAGATAGGGAGCCCTCGGGAGCGCCTCCTCCGCTCCGGCAGAAATTCGCCGTGGACAATAATCTCCTCCCGCACAGTAGTCACGAAGAGATTGCTGCCCACGCCCAGGGTGCACCGGCCCAGCGTCTGCTCGTCCTCGGGTCTCAAAACCAGAGGACCAGCAGGCACTGAGCACTCGGGGAGGTTTTCTGCCACGCACCCCGTGTTATGGGATACTAACTCAACGATACTATATTTATAATAGATACGTATGTAGCGGTGCCTACAACGCAACGTGCGAACAACGCGTCATACTGACGTCACGCGAATCCTTTATCTCGAAATCAGACTTTTCTGTGCAACTAGCACGCTTACAAGTTCACCACATAAACCGACGGGCAAAGTGGCCCGCCAGACAACTAGTTTGGTTGGAGGATCCTCCCTTTTCTATGGAGGATGAGTGAACTTTACTCTCTGTTCGTCATTCCTCCACACGTATATAGATAAACATCCAAGACCCAGGCCAATCAGGAAATGATCGTTTTTACATCATGACCTGGCCGGGGATCGAACCCGGGGCCTCCACTTCGCAGGCAGGCACGTGATGACCGTTGCGCCATGGAGGACGTCAACCTCACAAACTTATCGAACTCTTTGCTTTGTATTCAAGATCACAAGGCGGATTTATATCTATCTATACTAATAACAAAACTGAACCGGTCAAGAATCACGAAGACACCGGTATATGCTACTAAAGTCTAATACTGTTTGGTACCGGGCTTAGACTAGTTCCAACCCATATCCTCCCGTGGGTGTCGACTAAGGGAATCTCAACAAAGAAACGGGCAGCAGCTCTTCTTCTGTGGAATATCAAATTACTGCAATCCCTGCCAAGCGTGGGGATTCTGACAAACCCCCTCAATGGACTGAAAGCCTTGGAAAGGCCTTTGTTCAGTAGTAGACCTCCATAGGCTGAGGAGGAAAGTCTAGTATCACGTGTGTCAGTTTGAATCTATTTTTCATTTATTGCGCTGTAGACAATTTAAAGAAATAAACGTTTCCGAACGAATAACAAAAAAATGGTCGTCAACATCGGAACAGAAAGTTGCCCTTTTTCTTTGACAGTCCTTTCAGTACCCCGAAGGTCTGATAATCACTATTATCAAGGGCTATTGTAGTACCTACGACCTGGTGACAGTCGCGTGAAACCGCCGCTGTATGCGGATGGCGCAGGACTGGTCGTTGTGGAGATCCTCGGGGGAGGCCCATGTCCAGCAGGGGACGTCTTTCAGCTGAAATATTGATGACGATGATTATATTACCCAGTAACCGGGTAGTGGAGGTTAGATAGGCATTTGGGCCATGTAAAATACAAATACAAGCTGAATCCGGTTAGACTGGGAGCCTACCCCAACATAGTTGGGGAAAGGATAGGCACATGATAATGATGATGATGATGATGACAGCTAATAACACGCACATTTCACTTAAGTTTTCACCACGAGATGGTTTTTTTTATGAATTGTAAACTAGTGCTTGACCGCAATTCCGCCTGATGGTAAGCAGTGATGCAATCGTTGATGGTAAAGCGCGCTAGTTTATTAAGAGCCTTGAAGATACTTATATTGTAGTCCCATGGAAACACCGCCTCTGGCAAATTGGGTTGTATCATAATAAATAGTTTAATGTCCGTCAGATAGATTTATGAAAAAATATTGAACACGTATTTTTTATTTTTTATTTCATTCAAATACTTAGGAAGATATATTAATTTGAAATGTCGC
This sequence comes from Sesamia inferens, assembly GCA_037179545.1. Lineage (NCBI taxonomy): Eukaryota > Metazoa > Arthropoda > Insecta > Lepidoptera > Noctuidae > Sesamia > Sesamia inferens. Next base: position 10,967,421 of record CM073949.1, read on the forward strand.
ATCACGCCGGGGTACAAAATATACCACGGCGTGACGTAATGAGCCCCCAACTCTGTAACTTTAATACGCTATATCTCAGTAGTTTTTGGTAATTTTGACAAAATAAAAAATACGGGTATTATTTTTTTTTATTATCTTTAAGACGGACTAATTATTTTATTGATTTTCATACCTTGGATACATTCCTATTGTTCTAGAAGCTCGATGTACGCGGTATAAAAGACGAGACGAAACGCTTCGTTGGGATCGTTGTGGTTTCAACAACGTAAGGGTGGAAACTCGACGTAAGACGAGTCTTCCAATGATGGGGGAATTAATTCATGCGATTCCCTCGCACACTCTCCAAAATGCATCCTATAGAACGCCGACAGGTAGGCTACTCTTCGCCTGTGCTCCAGGCTTTGGAGACCGTTCTGAGTTAAATCTCGGTCGCCAATTAGCCTTTTTGCACATGGTAATAGAATCACGCTGCTAAACTAAAACTGATAAGACCCACAGGCCTCATCATGTCTATATATATCTTCTTTTAATATAAAATACACAGAATCGTCTTCCCAGGCCCCTACAAAGTTTAGGAGGGAAATAAAAAACAGTATTTTACTGTTAATTTTTTGTTCGCACTTCATTTGCAAGGATGTTTTAAGGGGAATAAGCGAAGTAGCTTTTAGGTAGCGATAGCAGAAGTCTGCGAAATTCAACTTTTCATAAATGTTTTTTCGAATCTGAAAGTTAACAGCAGGTTTTATGTTTAATAAAAAAACGAGTGTGCTTATGACCACACGACTGAAGTGAAACTTCTTTCGCTCCATCTGTATGTATATATACATATATATGTGTGTACAATATATACATGTATACACATATACATATAATAATTTTCTATAAATATTTAAATTTATTTCATGGTTTCATTGGTAAATTAATATTATTATTAATCTTATTTTTATTGAAAAAAAAAAAACGTAGACCTTGTAGTACCAAGCCCGCACCACGGGCGCCTCTGTGCTTATATCCCTCACTTAACTTCCGTTCGCCTTACCCAATCACTTTTCGTAACGCTTACGTCACGCGTTCGCCAGCTTACTCCCCAAGTCAAGCGTGCGTAAAGAAGTTTCACTTCAAAAATATGGTTCGTGATCGCAACAAATATGACTTTAACAGAATGATTATTTTTATTAGCACATAAATCTGAAGAGTTTGTTTCAATATAGTGATCGATGAAACTACACGTTGTATTTAGAAAATAACTTCGTATTCTACAGCCCAATTTTTGACAAAGGCTATAAATTGCTAGAAAAAGAAATTGTATGCGAAAAACGAATCGATAGCCAGGCAGGTGTGGTGATGGGAAGGGGTGCGTCAAGGGAATCGACTGAATAAGAAATTTCACCAGGACTCGCGGGTACGTCCGGGCAGAGAACTTGTTACACTCACAGATCATATTTCATTCAACTTGTAGTAAGGGCCAAAAGTGGAGTACGACTTTTGACACTTATTGTTTGTGCAATAAAGTTCAAAAGTGGTAATGCACTTTTGACCCCTACTGTACATAAACAGCCTATAATATTCGGGCTCCCGGGTCACAAGCCTCTTGTCTGTGACAGGGACTGGGCCGTTATCCAACAGGCAGGCCTAAAAACCTAAAATATTTGAATTGCAGGAACCATCCGGCCGCTGTCCCCTTAAAGGAATTCTTCGTTGCGCGTACAACCCTTGTCGACTTAATAAGCCAACCTTATTGAGCTTTGGCTAAATGCGTCGTATTTTTATTTAGAACCTAGATTTTTAATATTTATTTTTAAACTAGTGCTTCACCGTAATCTTGCCTGATGATAAACAGTGATGTGATCACCTCGTCACTTGGTGATCGTTCGTGTCACCAAGGTGTCACCACTGTGGAGACCGCCCCAAGGACACGTTGGAGCATACAGTGAAGGTCTGCCTGGCTTGGGTAGAGCACCGCTGTGTCCCCGTGTCGGCGATCGGCGGCGATCTTTCGCGTCCAGCCCTGGTCTAGGCGAGTCTGGAGCGAGAGTGCATGGCAGGCTGTCACGTCCTTCTGCAAAGCAATGATGCTGGTAACGGAGGAGTCGGAGCGCGTGTGGGACCGGAAATCCCAGCGCTATTACGCCTCTAGCCACCGCAAGAGACGCCTTGGTCTGGAGACAACATCGTACTCCCGGTCACTAAAAGCGCGGGCTTGCGAGGGGCGAGCAGTGCACAGCTCACCGCCAGTCAGGACCAGGCCCGGGTCGACGGCGCTTTGGTTTCCATGCGCACCTCAAAGTGTTATCAGCACATCGTGACGGGGTCTACGAAGACCGATGCCTCCTGGGCCAGCGGCTTGGTTAAAAAAGAAACCGGAGCCTTGGCGCACAGGCAAGTGAAGAAGCACGGGTAGGTTTTAGTCAGTAAAAGTCTGACACGCCCTTCCGCTCCGCCCAGAGCGGGAGAAGTCATTTGATGATTTCCTATCCAAACCAAAAAAAAAGGCAAAACATCAACTCATACATATACCACCTTAGTTGAGCTTCCACTTTTGTTGCTTTTTTGTAATTAGTGGACCTAACATTGACTGATAAAATGTCATGTAAGTAAGCTGATATAAAAGGAATTTTTAACACCTTTGCTCGTAAAGCTGATATAATTCCACCGGTTTTAAATATGTAAAGCGGGCCATAACAAACTCGTGGGTTATTAAAGCAAATAGTTAAGTTATAGTCCATACAAATTCCATAACAGCATTATTTGCCATTTCAAATAATTATGGAACTGATCGCCGCCGCACGGCTCCAGCCAGTGAGCAGCGCGCTGTTCCATATTTGAAATGGCAAATAATAATACTAAACTCTCTCACCAGGGAAGCGGGCAGCAGCGCTTCTTCTGTGGAATATCAAATCCTGCGATCCCCAACCCGCTTGCCAAGCGTGGGGATTATGGCAAACCCCCCCCCATAATGATGCACACGACTAAGCCAAGGCCCCTAGTCCCCGGCAGCTCCGCTATTCCTGGTCATTGTGGTAGCGGCCAAGGTAACGGCGGGGCAAGGGGTGCGAAGAATCTCCGGAAGAGATCCGGCTACCACAATCAACGACGGATCGACCTGGCAACACTGAACGTGCGCACACTGCGGACCGACGAGAGGGTTATTGAACTGGAGGAAGAATTGAGCAGGTTACGATGGGGTGTCCTGGGATTATCTGAAGTCCGAAGAGAGGGTGAGGACTCGTTAATCCTTAAATCCGGTAACTTGCTCTATTTCCGGGAGGGCGACCATCAGTCCCAAGGTGGTGTCGGGTTCCTCGTCCACAGGTCCCTTGTGGACAATGTAGTGAAGATCGAGAGTGTGTCGACCAGGGTGGCGTTCCTGGTACTCAGAATAACCAAACGGTATTCGCTGAAGGTCATTCAGGTATACGCCCCGACCTCGACACACTCCGACGATGAAGTAGAGACTATGTATGAGGACATCTCTAAAGCCATACATAGCTCAAAAACTCACTACAGCGTTATCATGGGGGACTTCAACGCTAAACTGGGAAAACGGAGCGGTGAGGAGCTCGGACTGGGAAATTTTGGATTTGGGCGTCGGAACTACCGAGGCCACATGTTGGCTGGCTTCATGGAGAGGGAGGGACTCTTTATGATGAACTCCTTCTTCAGGAAGCGTGAACAGCGGAAGTGGACTTGGATCAGTCCCGACGGGGTCACTAAGAACGAGATAGACTTCATTATGACGACAAAAAGGCACATATTCAATGATGTCTCAGTGATCAACACGCTCAAATGCGGCAGCGATCACCGTATGGTCAGAGGCACATTGAATCTGAACATAGTGTCCGAAAGATCTCGCCTGATGAAGTCTACGCTCCGGCCAGCACCCATCCAGATCCATAACTCCGAAGGTTTCCAGCTCGAGCTCCAAAATCGCTTCGAATGCCTAAGTGGTGACGTGGACGAATACAATGACGGGTTTGTAGAAGCTGTCCGTACGGTCGGGACCAAGTATTTTAAGACCCGCCGTACAAATAGAACTAAAAAGCTCTCGGACTACACTCTCGAGCTCATGGAGGATAGACGTGAGATGGTTTTGCGTTCGTCAAGTGATGCTTGCAGATACCGGCAGCTCAATAAGCAGATCTCAAAGTCTCTGAAGCGCGACCTACGTCGGTATAATACCGAGCGTATAACGGAGGCCATAGAGCGAAACAGAGGCTCTAAAGTTTTCGCTAGGGATCTGACTATTGGGCATAGCCGGCTAAGCAAGCTGAAGACTGACGACGGCAGGATCATAACGTCCGGGCCCGAGCTTTTGAGGGAAGTCGAGAATTTCTATGGACAGCTCTACACTTCGACGACAAAACCCGCATTAAATCTTGCTGAAGACCCTAGAGCAAGATTAACCCGACACTACACCGAAGATATCCCGGACGTCAGCCTGCAGGAGATTCAATTGGCTCTGAAACAACTTAAAAACAACAAGGCGCCGGGCGATGACGGAATAACGGCAGAGCTACTGAAGGCGGGTGGTGAACCGATCCTTAGGGCCCTTCAGAAGTTATTTAATTCCGTCATAGTCAAGGGAAAAACGCCACAGGCATGGCACAGAAGTGTGGTGGTACTCTTTTTCAAAAAGGGTGACAACACCCTTTTGAAAAACTACAGACCCATCTCACTTCTGAGTCATGTCTATAAGTTGTTTTCGAGAGTCCTCACGAATCGTCTCGCCTGCAGGTTTGACGACTTCCAGCCACCCGAACAAGCCGGTTTCCGAAAGGGCTTTAGCACAGTAGACCACATACATACGCTACGGCAGGTTATACAGAAGACCGAGGAGTATAACCTACCCCTTTGCTTGGCGTTTGTGGACTACGAAAAAGCCTTTGATTCGATCGAGACCTGGGCTGTACTGCAGTCTCTCCAGCGGTGCCAAGTAGACTATCGGTATATTGAAGCGCTGAAGGGTTTGTACGAAAACGCCACCATGTCAGTCCGAATACAGGACCAGACCTCGAAACCAATACCTCTCCAGCGTGGTGTCAGACAGGGAGATGTTATCTCCCCGAAATTGTTCACCGCTGCATTGGAGGATGTCTTCAAGGTTCTGGACTGGAAAGGACTGGGCATCAACATCAATGGCGAGTACATGACACACCTTCGGTTTGCTGATGATATCGTAGTCATGGCTGAGACCGCGGAGGACCTGAGTACAATGCTCGAAGACCTCAGCAGAGCCTCCGAGCGAGTCGGTCTTAAAATGAACATGGGCAAGACGAAAGTCATGTCTAATGCCCATGTTGTACCGACTCCTATAAAGATTGGAGACTCTGTTCTCGAAGTTGTTGACAGTTACGTGTACCTGGGACAAACTATCCAGTTAGGAAGGTCCAACTTCGAGAAAGAGGTCAATCGTCGAATCCAACTCGGCTGGGCTGCTTTCGGGAAGCTACGAAAAATCTTCTCGTCCGAAATACCGCAGTGTCTCAAGACAAAAGTCTTCGACCAGTGTGTATTGCCAGTGATGACATATGGAATTGAGACGTGGTCGCTAACAATGGGCCTTATGAGAAGGCTCAAAGTCACTCAAAGGGCAATGGAGAGGGCTATGCTTGGGGTTTCACTGCGCGATCGAATCAGGAATGAGGAGATCCGCAGAAGAACGAGAGTAACCGACATAGCCCGAAGAATTGCAACACTAAAGTGGCAGTGGGCTGGACACATTGCCCGTAGGACCGATGCCCGATGGGGCCGACGGGTTCTCGAGTGGCGACCACGCACCGGAAGACGTAGCGTGGGTAGGCCCCCGACAAGGTGGACCGACGACCTGGTGAAGGTCGCGGGAAACCGCTGGATGCGGGAGGCGCAGGACCGGTCGTCGTGGAGAACCTTGGGGGAGGCCTATGTCCAGCAGTGGACGTCTTTCGGCTGAAATGATGATGATGATGAATACTAATGGCGGGAAAGCAACAGTGTGCATTCACAGAATGAGTTTATTTAAAATAACGGATGTCCTATTTGAAATATACAATTTTTTTTCTGTTTCCTCGCAAGTGTGTTAAAAAAACGTCGTACGATAAACGTGCGTATTGGTTATAACATGCTCGGCTCAATTACGCCCTCGCCTTCAGCTCGGGCTGAAATTCCGCCTCGCATATTATAACCATCATTACGCACTAATATCGTAATGTGTTATGAAGATGTGTAATTTAATGCCTTTGACTGACATGAATTTAGTTTTCTGATGTGCATGTAGTACAAGAGTTTCCAATATTTCCCCTTAATCCAACCTTTCAACTAAACGTTAACCAATTTACAAAGTTCTGACCTACCTATATGTTGGTTCTTAAAGCCTACAACTGAAAGCCAGTAGTAATAATTTTAATCCATAAACACTGAAAAATGTTTAGTACTAAAATGTAAATACGAGGAAATAAACGCCAAAAATACTTAGCAGTAATGTCTTGTTGGAACCATCTTCAATCATTATTTTAAAAGGAGATGTTTCATTTTGGGCCAACACTATGTACGTTATATAGATAAAAAGGTAAAAATAGAAGATTTTCATAAAAAATAGTACTAAATTAATTTGAATAACAATTCAAGTATATATAATTAATTATTTGAAACGTTTTTAGTGAGATAACCCTTTATTTAGGTAGCCTCAAGAATATTAGAACAGTGGATGGTGAACCTAGAAGAAATAACTGAAGCCAAGTTTATTCACCTTTGTTATGTTTTTCATCTCGCTTACACTTAAATTAAAAGTTGCCAAAATGAAGTTTTCCTAGTTACCTGATCATAAATGTACGACAAAAATAGAGAAACTCAATTTTTTAATATATTGTGAAATCCATATACAGGTCTTAAAGGTCCTAATATTTTAATAGTTATTCAAAAATTATACATGATATTGTAAAGAAGTTTTTTATTAAAATTATATTTGAGGTGTCTAAAGTTTACCCACATGTAGCATCAAGTTCAAAGCTTGCAACACTGTTGGAAGGCTATTAACAAAAATGGCTATTCTGTCAATCGCTTTTCTACCACTTGAAATGTTTTACTGAATATATTCAAGGATTTCTGAGTTAATTTAGAGTGCCTTACGTATTGTGTATTAAAGATTGTGGAAGTGTGTGGTACCCAACATCAAATGTTATCTTTTTAAACGTCAAAATTGCATCTTTTTAAAAAAAGAACAAAAGGGTGACCAAATTTTTTCCGTAAGATGGATGTTTTTAAATTTGAGGAAGTGTTTGAATTTCATATAGATCGTAATTTCATTGAATATGTCACGTGTTTCAGGGGACAAATGAAAAATCTTTGGCAATTTACACAAGTAAATAATAAATTTGTAACTAATTTCACCTAGCATAGAAATGAGAGAGTCAAATTACACTGAATGGCCACGCGCGTCACATGGGTCTAATAAAAAAGCTTAAGGGGCGCAGAGAGCTATGGAGAGAGCTATGCTAGGTGTTTCTCTACATATGTGATCGAATCAGGAATGTGAAGATTCGTAGAAGTAAAAAAGTCGCCGACATATCCCAGCGGATTAGCTCTTTGAGTACCTTACCAGAGCCCTCAAAACGGTGAAGCAAACATCCTGAGAAAACATGTCAAAATTCAAAAATTCGAAGGCGTATGACATCTACACACATCAAAAGTGTCTAGGGATCAAGCATTTTTATGCGGATTTCTTGAGATTGAGATGTGGCTTTGTGTGCTTTTCTGATGAGTCTCGTTTTGGTATGAGACCGGATACAAGACGTATACGACACTGGAGAACCCCTGGACGCCAACAGCGATTAAAATCCTGCCAGGAAGTCCATCCTTATAGTGGTGGAACCATCATGGTATGGGCGGGTATTTGGATCGGCGGAAGAACTGAGTTGATTTGGATCAGAGGCAACCTCAACGCTCAAATTTATGCTGAGACGATTGTATCAGACGTCATCGTTCCTCTACAAGTGCAAATCGGTCCCTTATTTCAGTTAATGCATGATAATGCACGACCGCACACCGCAAGAGTTGTAAGACAGACTCTCGCCGCAGCTAACATCAATGTCCTGCCCTGGCCTGCTCAGTCGCCAGACTTGAACCCGATTGAGCATGCATGGGATATGCTACAGAGAAGAGCTCTGCCGAATATGGAGGGTATCCAGTCGCAAGAAGACCTTTTTTTGTTGTTGCAACGAACATGGGCGGCCATTCCACAGCGTGATTTGGATGAACTCATTTTGAGTATGCCAAACCGATGTTCTTGTGTTGTTAGTGTTCGCGATAGAAACACGGATTATTAATTGTTTAAGTTACCCAATAAAATTTTAGAGAAAACTGTTATTTCAGTCTTTTTTTCGAACTTTTGTGTTAGTGGTTCAAATGTCAAATATCCCTTTATTAGGAAAATGGCAAATTTCTTTATTAATGCAAAGGTGACTTGGTTTATCGTTACAGTGACAAACGAAAACACTTTATTTGATGAATCCTTAAAGAAAATTTTAATTAATATCAATCAGGAGAAAAGTTATTGCAAAAATATATGTTGATCCCTAGACACTTTTGATGTGTGTATTAGGACCGCGTGGTGAAGTCTAGCTCACTTCCTCTTACAGAGAAGATTCCTGTGACCCAGTCTTGTAGACGTTATAAGCTATTAGTAATATATATTTATTAATGAAATGTTGCCGAAATTACGTCAAAAGCAGATATAAATTAAGCTTTAAATAATAATTTCAGGGGTCGATCTGCTAATCTATGTTTCAATAAACTAAAGTTAGCCTAAGTATCAAATATGTTAGTTAAGTTTTCATAAGAGGGGCTCATAATTCATGACAAAGGTTGGCTTAGGGATTAATAAGTAAATTATGACTTTATTTTGTGAGGTATACGGGTGTGAGATTAAACCCATTTTAGAATGGATCAATTAGACACTAAACTTAAGTTTGGGATTTGCATAATTAAATAGTTGTGATAGCGTTTATATTTTGTGATGTATAATAAACTTATGTGTTGCAAGTGATGACTTACGGAACTAAAACGTGGTCGCTCACAATGGGCCCCATACGAAGGCTCAGAGTCACACAAAGGGCAATAGAAAGAGCTATGCTCGGAGTTTATCTGCGTGATCGAATCAGAACTGAGGAAATCCGCAGAAGAACACATTGCTCGTACAACCGATGGCCAATGGAGCACTAAGTCTCTGGAGTGGCGGCCACGTACCGGAAGACGCAGCGTAGGGAGGCCCCGAACAAGGTGGACTGATGACCTGGTGAAGGTCGCGGAAAGCCGATGGATGCGGGCAGCTTAAAACTGGTCATCGTGGAAAACACTGGGGGAGGCCTTTATCCAGCAGTGGACATCTATAGACTGAAGAAGAATAAACTTATATTTCTTTCACTGATGGGGTAGCCTAGCCTAGCCTCTGTATGAGGGAATGGGCCATAAGTGACATAGTAGATCTATCACCTATGCATATTTACGGCTATCATCTATGTCTTTGTTTTTTTTTTAATTTGAAATCCGTTTCCCTTCACTATGAATTTCTTCTGTATAGTGAGCCCGTTTACAGACGTATAAACAAAAAATATATATGTTGGAGACAGCGACGGCAGAGCGGTAGGGTTGACAGCATCTTGGTGTGGTGGTACAGGTTCCATTTCGTAGGTGAGTTTTGAATTGAAGCACGACGTGTTCGTGTTAGATATACCCTCCAATCTTCATAATAACAATTTGAATAGGCAAACCGACAGTTTTGGTTCGGAGAAGTGCCTCGGTCCGCGTCTCGATGCAAAGTGACCGTTCGACCCCTTTCCAAAGCGACTCTGTCCATGTGCCGCCATCACAAAATAACGTCACAAGCGTTTGCCCCTCTACTACGTAAATCAAATCAGCAACTTCTATTAAAATTATATCGACGATCTCCGACATATATATGTGAATACACAACTAGCAACCAGAACAACCACTTGTAGGTCTTACAAATATTTATTCTGTGCAATCAATTGCTAAATTGCTGCTGTCAAAAATTTTATTGGCCGTAGATGACCAAGTGGGCACATTGTGAGTTGATGGGTCAAAATCGGAATCAAAATCAAAAGTCAGTTTTCTTCTTCTTCAGCCTATGGATGTCCACTGCTGGACAAAGGCCTCCCCCAAGGCTTTTCACACTGACCGGTCTTGTGCTGCTCGCATCCATCGGCTTCCCGCGACCTTTACTAGGTCATCGGTCCACCTTATTGGGGGCCTCCCTACGCTGCGTCTTCCAGTACGTGGCCGCCACTCCAGAACCTTACTGCCCCATCGGCCATCGATTCTACGAGCAATGTGCCCTACCCACTGCCACTTAAGTTTAGCGACTCGCAGAGCTATGTCGGTGACTTTGGTTCTGTCACACGTCTTTAAATATTTGGTCCTGGGACACGTCGGTTTCCTCTACCGTTTTGAAATTATCTCCAAAAATCAATCATTCTGGACACAACAATACAACAACATACTTCTTGTAGGTCAGAGAAATATACCTCTGTGTTGCCACTGTCCGTGAAAGAGGATGATAAAATTTACATTTAAATGTCATGCAGATTTAGCACAATAATTCCCTGATTACTACCTCTTGCCGATACCAGTGAACATTCATCATTTATAGCAGGAAAATGTACTTAAAAACATAAATTTCGACTAAGCCTCTACTCTTGCGCTGTTCATGTCAAACTTAAGCTATATTTAGGTGGTAAGTTTAAGTTTTATACCGCTACAGACAAGCAGCTTGAGTTACATAGGGAGTGAAACTTTGAAGACATTTACTTCAGATTTCTTGAGCAAAGTTTCGTATGTAAAGTTATGTTAGCTCAATATTTTTATTAATTTTTCATAGAGATTAACGGTATTCATTGTAGAATTTGTTATTTAATATAATTTTATTCAACGTTATTTTTTGTTTATGCCAAACCTGAATGCCCAATTTTTACACCGTGTTATATTTTTTTCCATATACATTTAGAAATTGTTGCAGTGTGGATACCGAGCGCGAAATGTAACTTATGGTAGATCATCGCCTGCGCAACAGCTGACACCAGAGGTCAATGCACCACACGCCCGTACGATTTGAGCGTGGACCGTATATTTTTTGGAACAAGTAGGATAACAAGCTCATAACTATGCGGTTTTTCATTATATATTTTTGAAATTTTGTACATAGACTTTTTACTCAAAAGTACTGGACAAATGTATCGGGTTTAGCATATAAAAAAAAATAGTTATAAGTCTCTCTGCTTCATCCCACTAATAGGCCTCTCCACATCGGTGGAGGTCTCCCATGTTTTTGAAATGATCTCTCTGAGTAGACTTCATACAACATCGATATGTACAACTGATGAGTGATCTTTAACTATTCTATAACATCTTTTTATTCCTTAAAACTATTCCAACATCAGACACTTACCCAGTTCTCAAAAATAAAACCCTAAACACACACAGAATAATTTATTTCGAGCCCAAAAGAGAAACGAAATAAACAATATTGCCAAAAGATTCAACCCGAAGGCTTCCGTAGAGGGGAAACATAAAAAATATGCAAAAAAAATCAAAGGGTGAATTTGTTTTTAAACACCGTCTTTGGGATACAAAAGGCCCCAAGCCCCAAGCGTGTTTAAGTGGCACTGTGGCTTTGTAAAAATATGGATTCTATTATATTTTGTTTGCCCCACATTCGCATTTTCAATTGACATATAAAGAGACGATATAAAAAGGTTGGAACGGACTATTTTTTTGAGAAATAATGGAGGAAGCTTTCGCTATTCGACTTTCTTATAACCCTCGTTACTGTTAGAGAAAGAATTGACCTCACTACTATGGTTACACTTTTTTATGACAATGCCTTAGAAATAAAAGCTGTTTTCATGGTTCAAATATTTATTTATTTAATTAAGGTTCACCAACAGTTGTTACAGATATTTTACACATAAAATTATTGTGTCTTAAATCTATATAACTGCACTACCAATTACAGACAAACACCACATGCTAAGTGCTCTTTGTAATTTTATCAATGTATGTATGCTTATATTCTGACTAGACTGGATTCGAAATAACTAATGCACTAATGACGTCTGACAAATGTTTATATTGAGTCAGTGTGGATGTCAACCAGGTCGCTGCGTTAACCAGTTTGCACATGCGAGGTACAGGTGAATTAGCACCAGACACTGTATGGCGAAGAGGTCGTGTTAATGGTGTTATGGGGTTTACGAGGAGTAATTTGTCAAGGTAGGAGAGATATTTAAATTGCCTTCCTATTGAGTACCCGAGGTCTCATATAAACCTTTTTTGGACTCTTTCCATCCGCAGCGAGTGGGTTCCATAATGAGGCCTCCACATCATTCTTCAATATTCCAGGATGCTTCTTATAAGGCTATGGTAGAGGGCTGATTGGTGACCCTGTTTTAACTCGAGCCTAGAGCACAGACGTAGAGTAGCCAGCCTTTCGGTGTTCTATAGAATTCATTTTGGGGAGTGTGTGAGGGAATTGCATGATTTAATTCCCCTATCTCCGTTCCACCATCGGACAACCCGTCGTACGGCGAGTGTCCACCCTTACGTAGTTAATACTTCTACGATCCGGACGAAGCGTGTCGCCTCCTCCTTTATACCGCGTACATCGGACTGGAACAATTTGCCGGCGGCAGTGTTTCCATCGGACTACAATTTAAGTTTCTTCAAGGCTACAGTGAATAGGCTCTTAATAAACTAGTGCGCTTTACCATCAACGATTGCGTCACTGCTTACCATCAGGCGGGATTGCGTTCAAACGCTAGTTTATAATTTATTAAAAAAAAACTTATTCTACTAAACTTGATAATGGTTTGACACGGTAAATTTTTCAACCAAGATATTACGTAAATACTTAATAACAGCCGCACAGGTTAATCGATCAAGTTAAGTTACTTGCTGCGGTTTGTCTGTGGATGGGTAACAATCCAACGAGACCCTTCCGTTTCCTGGAAAGCATGTTAAGCCGTTGGTCCTAACTTTCATTCTCGGATTGATTCGGTGGTCAGAAGCCCGAAAGTCTGACTAAAATCTTATCAAGGGATGCTGTATTACCTAGTAACTGGGTGGGATTTACGTGGAGGGACTACTAACCTGACCTCTACAGTCAGGTCAGTTATCCTCCACGTAAACCTAAAATGTAAAAGTAGCTAGACTGGTAGTAGACTCTGTGGAGGCATAATGACCCTCCATAGAAAAGGGAGGATCCTCCGACCAGACGGATATTTTGTCTGGTGGGCACTCACCCAACGGTTAACGTTAGGAAGTTGTATATATGTTAATTACACGGTAAACTCCGCTTGCGAGATGTAGAATTCGTGTGACGTCAGTATGAAGCGTAGTTCCATGTGGCGTTTGTAGGTACCGCTACAACCCCAACATAACACGTAGTTTCGAAAAGGCTAGACATATACATTCTGAATGCAGCTGATGAAAATTGCCAAAAATGAAGTTTAATGGAGAGGAATAGGAGAGGCTGATGTTCAGCAGTGGATCGCTGCAGACTGATAATGGTGCACCCAGATACGACCTGGAAGTAAGTACCGGTAAAAACTTGACAGAAACATCCATCGCCGAAATAATGGCAGACAAGCACTCCAGGCCGTATCTGGAGCGGTTTTGCCTCAAGGTGGCTAAAATAAGTATAGAGCGCAACAAGACGAGATAGCAGCACAGGCGGCGAGCTGCTGGCAAGAAATATGATAGTGTAAGAAATAAGTGGTAATAGTAATAAATAGGTATGTACGCAACGGGAAAAGAGCGACCCGTAAAAGATGGACAGCCGCAAAAAAGTACTAGCGAAAACTATACTGCTAAAAAGACTAAAAAGATTAAAAAGATTTCTTGCTATGCAAGAAGGGAAAGAAAGGCATAAATAATAATTTAAAAAAAAGATAATGGTGCACCAAAAACACATTTTTGAAATCTTTTGGGGTCTTTGACAGCTCGGATCACCTCGACTTGCTGTATCTAAAACAGAATAGTCTATCTATGCTCAGGAGAAGACTTTGAACAGTGTCTGTATAAAAATTGCAAGAACCTTTGTTGAAGAGTAGTGACCTTTTTCCATCGTGTAGACAACTCAATTGATGTACATGTATCCTTCGAAACTTAGAAGCGAAACGGTTATGTAGTTAGTAATAATTTAATTCCCACCTAATGGACACACCTGAAATTATGTGTGGATGCGTAATTAGACCGTATATCTACTTAATGAGCAAGAAGCTTGTGTAATATTAAATAAACCATTTGCCATGGGTACATCGCTTTACAGTTCGTTATAGGATATCTCGGGATATTACACCTGGGAGAGGTTTTGTTGCAAATAGGATTCTACACCATAAACCTGGTGTTATGATCCTGTGTGTAACACTACAGGGTAAAAGCCTTTTCCAATAGAAGAAAAAAGAACGAGCATGCTTGCTCAAGACGAGAACATGATGGAGGTGGCAGGGGTGCTTGTGTATGCGTGTGCCAGCTTGAGTTTGTTTTAACTTTTTATTTAAACGTTATAAACTTCTGCTTGACCGCGATCCTGCCTGATGGTAAGCAGTGATAGTGGTAATTCGCACGAGTTTATTAACAGCCCATTTACTCTAGCATTGAAGAGGTACGCGGTTCGATGTACGCGGTATAAAAGACTAAGATAATATTATGATTTGAAAAAGTCACATCGGTTCTTGCCCAGATTTAAACTGACAACCTCGTGCATGTGGGCCACGGAGCCGGCAGGATATTTGAGACAAATCGAATTTTTTATGCATTTAAATAATCATCATCATAATCAGCCAAAGGTAGTCCATCGCTGGACATAAACATCTCCCAAGGACTTCCAAAAAAACCGGTTGGACGCGGTCTGCATTCAGCGCTCCCCGCAATTTTGGTAGGGTCATCCGACCTAGTCGGTGGGTGTCCGACGCTGCGCTAAATTGCATTTTCTCTTTTGAATACTTGTAAGGTATATCGGGGGCCTACCCACGCTACGCCTTCCGGTGCGTGGTCGCCACTCGAGAACCCGTCGGCCCCATCGGGCATCGGTCCTACGGGCAATGTGTCCAGCCCATTGCCACTTTAGTGTTGCAATTCTTCGGGCTATGTTGGTTACTCTCGTTCTTAAGAGAATTCATGTGACGTCAGTATGAAGCGTTGTTCCATGTGGCGTTTGTAGGTACCACTACAAATTCTCGCCCCTGTCAAGGCGGACCGACGACCTGGCGAAGGTCGCGGGAAGCCGCTGGATGGATACTCATTCTATTCAGCCATGACGCAAGATTTACTTCATCAGTCTCATAATCTTACAAGAAACTTAACAAATAATCTTTAACGCTAAACGAAGCGGTAGCACTAAATAAGACAATTTCGTCTTAGACTCTACGAAGATAAAATCCAATTTCGCAGAAATCTTTAAATATATTTTATAAAAGTTGCATCCTTCTAAAACGACGACACACCCAGTGTAGCTAAAAAAATGAATATAATAGAAAACATCCAGTTCTTAATTGAAGATGGAACCACACAACGTCTAAACTAACAGAATAAGGAAGAAATAACCAGGCCACACAATTTCATTTCCACCAGTAACATACAATACTACACTACATTAACTTCATATAAAACTAATTTTCTCTTAAATTCCGACTCAATAAAGATGTACAGAACATTGCCTTAAGGCCATTACGGCGCTTTTTACATTAGGGACTTGGCAGATGTCCAAGGAGCTGGAATTATAACTCTTGGACCAAAAAGTTCGGACCAGTATATCACTGGGAGACTGCAACTGAGTTCTCTCAGACAAGTCTGGAATATCTGGAGAGCTAGTTTAGAGTTTAATTTTCGAATTAGTTTAGCTAATTCATTAAACCTATCGCTTATAGCAACTATAGGCTTAATGGGAAATCTGACTGAAGGCCTAGTTAGTAGTTTAGGGCTCATATACATGAACAAGTATCTCGGTGCTTGAGTAAGTGAAGCATGGGAGTACGACCAAGAAATAAAGATACGGATAGAACTTGCCTGAGCATCGTTTAACAAAATGAAGAAAGTTCTGTGCTGTCGGAATTTAACATAAAGCTCCGAGTCAGGTTACTGGTGAGCTACGTACGGCCTGTCGTAGACTCTGAAAGAGGACACTACACAAGGCTTACAGGCATTTGAAATTTGATGCTACCGTCATATGCTGTGCATAAGCTGGACCCAAAAGGTCACAAATGACACCGTCCTTCAGCGCGTTCAAATGCCTCCAAATTTGTTGTCCACCATAAAAAAACGCAAAATAGAATATCTCGGCCACGTGCACGATAGATATGTATTACTCCAACTAATTATAATGGAAAAGGTAAAAGGGAAGAGGCGCGCTGGATGAAAAAGAAAATTGTGGCTGCGAATCATCAGTTCGGTTGTCGTTTTGTTGGGTTTAACATTGCACTATCTCGCTCAACTGCCGTCTTCCTTTCTATTCCGTCAATTTTTTTTTTTTTTTTTGAGTGAATAGGCTCTTAACCAAACGCATAAATAAATAACCCACGACCACATACTGATGTTTTACGACAGTGAACTAGAACATCCATACAGCAATATATTAATCTATAGACAATGAATAGGGATGTTTCCTGGGTAAAACAAAATTGATTCTATTTAGTCCGTCATTCAGATTATAGAAAAACATTGGATACGTATATTTTATCTTATCAAATCTATAAAAATTGACAGATATAAAAGGCATCAAAGATCAGGAGTGGTGGCTGGTGACGTCACTGCTCGCTAAAAAGTGTAGCGTGCAGTGACGTCATACGAGTTTTCAACGCACTGTGTCGCCTTCATTTTTTGTTTATATGACAAAAGAAAAAATACTTATCTAGTATTATTCGGAAATCTGACCGACAGACTAATTAGTTTTTTTTAGTCAACTACCCAATTGTCCATCGAAGTATTAATTAGTACGTCATTAGGTAGACTGTTAATGTCGAATAATAGGGATGTATCCAAGGTATGAAAATCAAAAAAATACTTAGTCCGTCTTATAGATAATAAAAATAGTACCAAGCTCGCGCCACGGGTGCCTCTGTGCTTATATAAGCACGGAAGTTAAGTGGGGATATCCCCCACTTAACTTCCGTTCGCTTTGCCCGATCACTTTTCGTAACGCTTACGTCACGCGTTCGCCAGCTTACTCCCCAAGTCAAGCGTGCGTAAAGAAGTTTCACTTCAAAAATTAAGACCCGTATTTTTCATTTTGTCGAAATTACCAAAACTTACTGAGATATAGCGTATTAAAGTTACGGAGTGGGGGGTAATTACGGCACGCCGTTGTATATTTTGTAGCACGGCGTGACGTCATGCGACATTTCAAATCAATATATCTTCCTAAGTATTTGAATGAGAGAAAAAATAAAAAATACGTGTTCAATATTTTTTATAAATCTATCTGATGGACATTAAATTATTTTTTGGGATACAACCCAATTGATAAACTCTAAGAAGGAAGAGAGAAGGATACATACAGAGGGACTCGTGGCTAAATAATAACAGCCGCATAGGACGATCAGGTTAAGCTTAATGTATCCTTCCCTAAGAGTAGCTACTCTTGGCTCATTCGAGGTTTTCTCCGGGACTCGGACAACACGTTAAGCCTCTGTGTTAGGTCTCTGTATTCATTCGTAGGGTTTTGATAGTCTTTACAGTTTTTTTTTTAAATTATTTGGTCGTGGGTGCGCTCACAAACATATAAATCCACATACACAAACATCCATCTGTTCCGTGTGGGAATCGAACCCGCTACACGCAGCGCAGCAATCAATAGCTTAACTAATACGCTAACTATTCAGTCTAAGTATTTCCCAGTCACTGTCTCAATAACTAAACTAGAATCTGGAGATAAGATAGGAAGTGGAGCCATGTAAAGTATTGATATATACACTTGATATTTTTTTTTATTGAATCGATAGGTAGTCACTTATTTTAAGGCATAATTATCTGCTTACGTACAAGGTAAATAAAATATAGTAGTAGTGGCCTAGTGGTTAAAACACCAGCCTCCCAAGTATGAGTATGCGGGTTCGATTCTGGGTCAGGCAAGTACCAATGTAACTTTTCTAAGTTATAATTGTAATTTCTAAGTATATCTCCAATGATTGATTAAAAGATGACATCTTGAGGAAACCTGGACCTGGGACCTTTTTATCGTCCCACTGCTGGGCACAGGTCTCCTCTCATACAGAGAAGGATTGAGCGTAATCACCACGCTTGCTCAGTGCGGGTTGGCGGCGATTTCAGACTTAAAGTACAGGTTTCCTCAAGATGTTTTCCTCCACCTTGTAATCAGTCATTGGTATCCAAGATATACTTATAAAGTACATATAAATTAGAAAAGTTACATTGGTACTTGCCCGACCTGGAATCGAACCCGCATACTTGAAAGGCTGGTGTTGTTTCACGGTAAACACGACGCCACGACCGCGACGTCCTATTACTTACCCATAATTATTTATTCAGTATCGTTTACAATCCAAATATTCTGGCTCCCATTATACTATTAGCTAACCTACCCACGTTTCCATGACATCGACAAAGCCTATATAATCCATGGGGTTATTGTGGGATACTCCATAAATTGCGTCGACTGCAGATTCCCCGCATTTATCATTGTTTTATTGTTTTCGAATAAATTCAACTTTGGTTTATTTTTTATCCATTTGCGACGGCCATGCCGCTAGCTACGCTGGGACCCTCTGTTATCTTTCGGCTACCTATCATTATTTATTTTACTTATTTTTTTTTATTTTATATAAAAATTATATTGTATTGTATTTTCCTTCCTTTTCCTTCTCTGCGAGTCGCTAAACTGAAGTGACAGTGGGCAGGGCACATTGCTCGTAGAACCGATGGCCGATGGGGCAGTAAGGTTCTGGAGTGGCAGCCACTTACTCGAAGACGCAGCGTAGGGAGGCCCCCAACAAGGTGGACCGATGACCTGGTGAAGGTCGCGGGAAGCCGATGGATGGGGGCAGCACAAGACCGGTCAGCGTGGAAAGCCTTGGGGGAGGCCTTTGTCCAGCAGTGGACATCCATAGGCTGAAGAAGAAGAAGAAGTATTTTCCTTATTTTCGGTTTTTGTTTTGTCAGAATTAAGTGATATTGATGATAGACTTTTTTTTGAATCTTTACCTAGCTTCTAAGTTAAAGCTTTTAAAATAAAAGGGTGTTCTACATAAAACCTATATTGATATTATATTAAGTACATAAATAAACATTTTTACAGTAATAGTTTCTCGGTGGTAGGCCACAACATCGCCTGCCGGCAGAAGTTACCACCCACCAGACAAGGCCTTGCCGCCAAGCGATTCGTCGTGTTCCGGCGTGATGTCTGGTAAAGCCGTACGGAGGACGGGTCTGAGCAGTTGTGTTGCAATGTGTGCCGTGTGTCCAGATCAATCTCCCTCTGGGTTAAAGATTACATTACCTCGCTCAACTGCCGTCATCCTTCCTATCCCTAAGTTTTTTAAGTAAATGGGCTTATTAAACTAGTGCGCTTTACCATCAACGATTGCATCACTGCTTACCATCAGGCGGGATTGCAGTTAAGCACTAGTTTATAATTATTAAAAAAAAATGTTAAACATCGCTATATATCAAGTTTGTATGTAAGGAAGAATACAGATATATAATGTCTAAACTGGAAATGGTAGGTATATTAATTTCAAATGCAGAATATAAGAGCATTAAGGTTTTTTTATGTTTTGTCCAAAAGCATCTGAAAACGCTTCTTTTTTTTCTTTAATTCGAACTAATTTAACTAACTTAATCATAGCACGTAACATAGGTATCGTTTTGGCAAAGACATAAATATACAATTTTGAAATGTATAATATTTACGGAATCATATTTCGACAACAAACAAATATTCTCGAAATCTGAGCTTTCTATAAACGCACAAAATCTTGTGATTACATCTACTTATTGTTCTAAAAAATCTTTTTATATTATCTCTTGTTTTAATAGTTTCATCTTACGAAAATTCTAAGTACCTAGCTCAATTTCTTTGTTTACACACCTTTGAAAATTAGAACTGTAAGATAATATTAATATCTGTCTGTTATTATTTTGCTGCAGTGACAATGGCTACACAGAGAAATAGTTACAATCTAGACGTGGAGAGAATAGTCGAAGCTTCTAGATTTTAGATTCAAGAAGCCTTGGTTCCGCCTTTCTACTAGATTCTAGAAGCTTCGTTTCAAAATATATGACGCGCGCCTCTTTTGTTTTTTGAGAGTCATCTGACGACCGTCAGCAGGGCTGCCGATCGATGTTAAAGTTTTAATAAAGTATATTAACTGTAAAATGTTATAATATATCCAAATGTTAAACGGAAATCATAAGCCAGTGTCTTGCTAATAAGTTTTTTCATATACACACCAGTGGCGAAGGGTCCATACAAGCCGATTCCCACCGGGTTACCTTTCAAAAATCAGTTCCATATTCATACAAAAGTATTTACATTCTATTTCATTAACAAAGTATTATTAATCAAATGCCGGTGCGATTTACAATAGCAATCGTAATTTTTAGCAATACCCTAAGTATCACATTTCATTTTATAGTCGTAAATTAATCAGCGCTTCAATTTTTCGTACATTACCTACATTGAAGGAACCCGACGAATTTCAGCTTACCTCGGTAAACGTTTTACTATGAGGCGAAAAGAGACAGAGCGTGTCAGACCATCTCTTTCTAATGCTCGCTAACCGTCGGTAAAACTTGATAAATATAGGCTAATGCCAAGCGGCTTGTAGTTCTCTCCTCTCCTCTATTAGAAAGAGACAAAGAAACCACGCCACTACAAGAAAAGAAACACGACAAAATTTCAAAACAAGACGCATTGCATTAGAATATAAATAACGTTGTGATTGTGTATAATTTGCTTTATTTTTGCTTAATATTTTTGTTGGTTTTGGATCGGTGTTTGTGTGGTTCGGTTTTTAACACTTTATTATTTTTATAACTTTTTATTTTATTTTTTCTTGACTCTTATTCCCTAACAATAGGTACTTAACTTAGTACTTACTAACAAGAATGCATGTGTGGTATGGAGATGCACGTCGAAAAAGGCTTTTCTCAAAGCCGCTTTTATCATACTTGAAAGACACTGTTATCAAATCATCAGTCCTTTTTTGTATGGTGAAGGTGGGGCTTTTGATATTATTCTTATCTGAAGACCTCCTCCAAGATATCCTGTAGTAGGTAAGTGCAATTAAACTTAACAATTAAATTTAATACAAGAGTTAAAAAATTGTAATAGAGAATTAGATTTGTGTATTACTATGTATGATACAGACACAGGGCTCCTTCGGGATGAGCTGTTGGTTAGGGAGTATGCGCTAAAGGATATCTTTAGTAAATATGAGGCTACTCAACAAGACCTGAGTAAGCGCATGCAGGAAGCTAATGAGTTGGCAGACCTGGTCAGGTACAATGCGGAGAGGTATGAGTCTCTGACAAATACCCTTTCCTTTAGTTGTGCCTGCTCCCAGCCACCCCATCCTCAACTTACTACACCTACTCCATTTCCAACGGCTCAGCCAGTGTCAGAGGCTTGTATTAGTAATGATAATAATAGTACAAATAAATTAAATAGCACTACTTATGTTTTCTCTGACAAATTTGGTCAGGGTTTTGGTAGTGTATTAAGTCAGTGTTCTCAACTGTGTGTAATTAATAATTGTTTTCCTGGTGCCAGTATGAGCCAATTGATTAGCAATATGAAATCGACAAAAATAAACCCCGGTTCAACTATTATATTATTATATGGGGATAGTTTGAATGTCAGAAAAAGGGAAATTATTAAATGTGTGGATTTCATGTTGCATCTTGGTGAGGCCAATGATTGTAAATTTATTTTTTCTGCCTTGCCTTATTCCCGTTATTTGTCCAGGGAGCAAAACAAGCATATTTATAATTTAAATATGTTAATTTATAATAGGACTTGTCATCACAGTGACACCATTTCATTTTTTGACTGTAATCAATTTATATCTGATTATAAGTTGACTTATTATGGTATGTATTTGTCACCTAGTAGTAGGAGACAGATTGCGGGCCTTTTGGCTTATAGTATGCGGAGTGACACTGGTACTTGTAGTGTACCTTCGATTACTGTTAGTAGTAATACTAATAATTCTTTTGACACACCTTGTAGTTTAAACTATTAGGTGCGACAATGGGTCAGCTGCCTATGTTGAATGTTGTACATCAAAATATGCAGGGTCTGTCCGGCAAAGAGCTAGAGTTAAGTTTATTTTTAGAATATTATGATGTTCAGGTATTATGTTTGACTGAACACTGGTTGAAAGAGCATGAAGTAGTGTTTATCAATAATGATAATTTTACCGTGCAAAGTGCATTTGTGAGGAAAAGTGCTATTCGCGGTGGCTCTTTAATTCTTGTTTCGAACATGTTGAAGTGTAAGCAACGTTTAGATTTAGTTAATCTTTCTATTGAGCGCACTATTGAGTTGTCTTGTGTTGAACTTGAGCGATACATTATAATTTGTGTTTATAGGCCTCCCTCTGGGGATTTTGTTAGTTTTGAACTGGTAATGGAGGATGCACTTAATAGGTTGAAATCAAGTAACAAAAGTATTATTTTATGTGGAGATTTCAACATTGACATTTTAGAGGTTACTCCTTCAAGTATTAGACTTCTCAATCTGTTTAGGTCTTATAATTTAATTAACTTGTTTTTTGAACCTACGCGTATCACGGCATCTTCGTCAACCTGTCTTGATAATATATTTAGTGATTGTAATGCCGATAGTAAATTTGTATTAAATGAGCTAACATCCGACCACTGTGGCTTATTAGCTAACTTTCCCATTCAATTGCATAAAAAGCCGCATATGCTTCAATGCAGGCCTTATACAGCTAGTCGCTGCAAAATGTTTAAAAATAATGTGGCTCATAAAATGACGCCATCCATAGTGGAATACAAGAATGTTAATGAAATGTATAGTTCCCTTTTTAATGTTGTGCAAATGGAGTACCAAATTATTTTCAAGACCAAAACCATTAAGCTTAATGGATCGTCTGTAGGATTTAACCAATGGGCTACTCCGGGTATTTATAAAAGTAGAGCGAGACTATACGAGCTATATGGTATGAAAAAATACAGGTTTGATACTCCCTTTCTAGAGTATATAAAAAAATATTCAAAATTATTCAAAAAAGTTTGTGTTTCTGCTAAATCAAAATTTCTAAGCGATACAATTAAAAATTCAAATAATAAAGTAAAAACCACTTGGAAAATTATTAATAATGAAACTGGCAAATCTGTTAAACAGGATAAGCAACTTGAGATCATGGTCGACAACAAATTAGTTCATAAGGCCGCTGACGTAGCTGAGGCATTTAATGAGTTTTTTGCTAACATACCAATAGCTACAACTCGCTCCTTAAATTCATCCCCATCTATAGCTGAGAATCTTTTGCATAGTAGTGTATCCAAGTGTAACCGTCTGTTTAACTTTGAACACGTATCCCCGCGTGATGTGGTTAATATTTTTAAAACACTTAAGTTGAAAAACACCGGTGATTATTGGGACATTTCCATTAAAGTATTGGGTAATATAATAGACATCGTAGCCCCCTATCTAGCTGTTAATTTTAATAAATGTATTGACCTAGGGACTTTTCCTGATTTAATGAAGAAAAGTAAAGTTATACCATTATTTAAATCCGGTAATAAAACAGATGTTGGTAACTTCAGACCGATTTCTATCTTACCTGCATTCAGCAAAATATTTGAAAAATTAATACTTAAGCAGTTGCTAAAACATTTTAATTCGAATAATCTCCTACATAGTGAACAATATGGTTTCACAAAGGGTCGTTCGACTATGGATGCGGGTGTTGCTCTACTGAAACACATATTTAACGCATGGGAGAGGTCGCAAAATGCTATTGGAATTTTTTGTGATCTCTCCAAATCCTTTGATTGCGTGCACCATGACATACTTTTGCGTAAACTCCGCCATTACGGTGTCGAAAATGAGGCTCTCGATGTGATAGGTTCTTATTTACATAATAGATTACAGTGTGTAGATATTAACGGTGTGAAATCTTCCGGGCTACCAGTTCAGTTAGGTGTACCGCAAGGCTCAATACTGGGTCCATTCTTGTTTTTAGTATACATTAATGATTTACCATTCTATTTAAAGGGCATCTGTGACGTTGTGTTGTTTGCAGATGATACCTCTCTAATTTTTAAAGTAGACAGGAATAGACATAATTTTGACGAAGTAAACAGTGCACTCTCAACAGTTACAGATTGGTTTACGTCAAATAACCTAGCTCTTAACCCCAAGAAAACAAAATGTGTAAAGTTCGCCTTGCCTAACGTTAGAAATTTAGGACCTAACATCGTTTTAGATAAAGAGGTGCTTG
This sequence comes from Sesamia inferens, assembly GCA_037179545.1. NCBI lineage: Eukaryota > Metazoa > Arthropoda > Insecta > Lepidoptera > Noctuidae > Sesamia > Sesamia inferens. The sequence goes on from CM073949.1 coordinate 10,991,897, forward strand.
AAACTGTGGGCTCGGCAGTTTTTCTGGGAATAACAGTAGATGCCAAACTTCAGTGGGGACCACACATATCAACCCTAGCAGGAAGGCTCAGTTCGGCCGCCTACGCCGTCAGGAAAGTAAGACAATATACTGACGTTGATACAGCTCGTTTAGTTTACTTTAGTTATTTCCATAGCGTTATGTCCTACGGTATTCTACTGTGGGGCAAAGCCGCTGACATACAAAATATATTTGTACTTCAAAAACGAGCTGTCCGAGCAATTTACCAGCTCGGTGTCAGATTTTCTCTGAGAAATTTGTTTAAAGACATTGGTATTCTCACGGTTGCTTCACAGTTCATCTTAGCCAACATCTTATATGTTAGGCAAAATATTCACGTGTACACCAGAAACTGTGATATTCATAATATTAACACCAGAAATAAGGACAAACTGCGAGCCCCTTTTCACCGACTTCAAAAGGTCCATAACTCTTTTGTTGGGCTTGGTGTAGCTTTTTATAACAAGATACCCTCTGCTTTGCTAGACTTGCCCTACAATGCATTTAAAGCACAAATTAAGTCCAGGCTTTGTTCAAAGGCATATTATTCCGTGAATGATTATTTAAATGATAAGAATAGCTGGTCGCTCTGATTAACTCAGGACAATGTTCGTGTTCTTTCTCAGTAATTAGCTTATTGATACGTTATATGAGTTCATATAATTTACTTTTTTACATTACATAAATATGTAAGCTGTCACGCCCTTTATGCCTGGGGCTTTTAGTTAAGTAACAAGTTTTAGTTAATTACATTTTCATTTGAATATAAATATATTGTTTTGCTTTGCTGGTATTTTGGCGTGGTAGCTGGCATATGGTAAATAATTTCATTTTTGTATTTTATCGTATCGTTTGTTTACATAGTATTGTATAAAGACATGTTTTTTTTAAAATGAACAGACAGCTGTGCTGCTGGGGAGTTTGTTCCGCCACTTCTTCTTCCCAGCGAAAGCACTAGGAAGTGTCGATGGGTGGGCGCTTTTGGGGGACTGTCTTATGTAATATTGACGTTCAAAAAGTGCTGATTCTCAGCCTAATTTGAATAAATGACTTTTGATTTGATTTGATTTTTGAGTGTATAAGTGTTTATTTTTTTGGACCGGCTTCCCTTTGTCAAAATTTCACCCTTCGCCACTGATACACACATCAAAAGTGTCTAGAGATCAACATATATTTTTGCAATAACTTTTCTCCTGATTGATATTAATTAAAATTTTCTTTAAGGATTCATCAAATAAAGTGTTTTCGTTTGTCACAGTAACGATAAACCAAGTCACCTTTGCATTAATAAAGAAATTTGCCATTTTCCTAATAAAGGGATATTTGACATTTGAACCACTAACACAAAAGTTCGAAAAAAGACTGAAATAACAGTTTTCTCTAAAATTTTATTGGGTAACTTAAACAATTAATAATCCGTGTTTCTACCGCGAACACTAACAACACAAGAACATCGGTTTGGCATACTCAAAATGAGTTCATCCAAATCACGCTGTGGAATGGCCGCCCATGTTCGTTGCAACAACAAAAAAAGGTCTTCTTGCGACTGGATACCCATACCCTCCATATTCGGCAGAGCTCTTCTCTGTAGCATATCCCATGCATGCTCAATCGGGTTCAAGTCTGGCGACTGAGCAGGCCAGGGCAGGACATTGATGTTAGCTGCGGCGAGAGTCTGTCTTACAACTCTTGCGGTGTGCGGTCGTCCATTATCATGCATCAACTGAAATAAGGGACCGATTTGCACTTGTAGAGGAACGATGACGTCTGATACAATCGTCTCAGCATAAATTTGAGCGTTGAGGTTGCCTCTGATCCAAATCAACTCAGTTCTTCCGCCGATCCAAATACCCGCCCATACCATGATGGTTCCACCACTATAAGGATGGACTTCCTGGCAGGATTTTAATCGCTGTTGGCGTCCAGGGGTTCTCCAGTGTCGTATACGTCTTGTATCCGGTCTCTTTGTAGAGATAGAAAGAGATATAGATAGAAATAAATCTAATAGAGATAGATAGAAATCCGCATAAAAATGCTTGATCCCTAGACACTTTTGATGTGTGTATTTTATTTAAACGCAAAAACTACTGACCACATTTTTTTTTAATAATTATAAACTAGCGCTTGACTGCAATCCCGCCTGATGGTAAGCAGTGATGCGATCGTTGATGGTAAAGCGCGTTTGTTTATTAAGAGCCTATTCACTCAGAAAAACTGAGCGAATAGGAAGGAAGACGGCAGTTGAGCGAGGTGATGCCAACAATACGACCAACGATGCTGCGCCAAAGGGAGATTGATCTGAAGACCCTCCACGACCAAACTCCCAACACAACAACATTATGCGCATCGTACCCGGCACACATCGCAACACAACTGCTCAGACCCGTCCTTCTTACGGCTTCACCAGAGATCATGCCGGAACACGACAAATCGCTTGGCGGCAAGGCTTTGTCTTTGTCTAGTGCTTACATTTGTATGAAATTTGTCACACAAGTGACTTATAGGAGGCGGAGCTCGTGAGGAAGCGGGAATCCCAGCGCTCTCACGCCTCTATCCGCCGCAGGGGACGCTCTGGTCGGAAGACAACGCCGAAATCCCGGCCACCGAAGACCGATGCCTCCTAGGTCAGCGTTGCGGGTTGGTTAACAAAGGAAACCGTGGCCCTGGAGTACAGGCAAGTGAAGGAACAGGGGTAGGTTTTAGTCAGTAAAAGTCTGACACGCCCTTCCGCTCCAATCAGAGTGGGAGAGGTCACTTAATGATTTCCCATCTAGAATAAAATCAAAAGAAAAGTTAATTTATAATCAGGATTAAGACAAAACTGTTTCGTTCTTTCAACATCTCAAATCTTTCGTGGCCCTTATATTTTCTAATCAAGCTTATATCTGAACTTTAAAAGTCACTGTGACCCCTGAGTGCTCCGAGTTTGGTTCGACCTTTCTTCTCGGAATAGTCAGAGGGGAAACGCCGATCGAAGTAACTGTATTACAAACCTACTTACAAAATAAAATAATTTATCATTTACTCTTGATGATAAAGCGCGGAGACTATTCACACCAAAAAAAAAATTTAATGAATAGAGTGAATAGGATGGAAGACTGTACTTGAGCGAGGTGATGCAATGTTAAACCCAACAATACAACCAACGATGCTGCGCCAGAGGGAGATTGATCTGGAGACCCTCCATGACCAAACTCCTGACACAACAACATTTGGCGCATCGTACCCGGTACACATCGCAACACATTCATATACAGTATGTTAAGAAACCCTGTCCGACCCGTGAAGGTGTTGTTAGGTATCGATAACTGATTCTACTAATGGATACAAAACCGGGCTAAACTTAAAAAAAAATCCCCCTAAAAAAATTAATATTATTTCGCAAAAACAGGTAACTTAATAAATGTGCGTTACCACCCTTCCGCGGGCGGCGGGCGGCAGAGCACGCGGCACATGATCGCTCATAATAATACCGGTATTGTCACTTTTTTAAAAATTACCAAATTTCGGGGAAGTTGGAATTAATTCGCGGGAAAAAAAGATTATTTCAAAATTCATTTGTATTGGTACTAAGATGATTACGTAAAATTTTATATTATGTTTGGTCATGTGTTTACCTAACCTTTATTATCCTTATGGGTCGGACAGGGTTTTCTTAACATATACTACTACTAAATTGTCTCTCACAACGTCTCATTATATTCACGGTACTACAATATACTAACTTTGGGCTCCCCCTGTCTGGCCCGCTCCAACTCGCCCCCTCAACCCATAACTCTTCATCTACCATTAATCCCCAATTATTTGTCTGCGTGCATATTTTGAGATTAAAAACACAAAAGGCTGGAACACAATGCGGGACGCTCGATTCTTTTTACAGCATGAGAGTCGGGGGTTATTTTGTGGAAGCGCAGTGTGGGTATGGAGGAAATATTAACACCAAAATAAAGATTTGCAAGGTTTATTTACTGCTTTGGTTTACAGTTGTTTTCTTCTCAGTCGCTTATTTAAAATTGAATGACTGTCTCGGCAAACGTCGCTCTTTATTTAAGACGGTGTATGAATTTAGAATTCTAGAACATTCATTGTTTCCGAGAATAATAGTGCCAACAAGTTGCATCCGATGAAGCCACTAAAAATAACTGAAACTTTGAGTAGGACCTTCAGGATGGAATTTGGTGTGGACATTGTGACAGTGGCTTTTATGAATGAGGAGTGGGCTTCACGTTCAATTAAACTATAAATATATAAAACGTTATTTTTTGTTTATGCAAAACCTGAATATAGTTTATACAGATAAGCAACTGAATTGATTCCAGTCAGTTTTACACCATGTTATATTTTTTCCCAAATACATTTAGAAATTGTTGCTGTTTGGATACCGAGCGCGCGCATGCAGCTTTACGATAGATCATAGTACCTATTTGCGCGTGCATCAGTTGATGGCAGAGATCAACGCCCCGCGCTACCTTTAGCGTACCTTTGACCATATTTTTGCTGGGACAACCAAATAGAATAGCAAGCACATAATTTTGTGGTTTTTCATGATATCTTTGTGCAATTATGTACATAGATTCTTTACTTAAGAATACTGGACACGAGTTTCGGGTTTCGCATAAAAAAAATGTTGTACAAATATGTATTTAGGTATATCCAAAGCGTCAGGTTTCAGCGATGCTGACGTGACGCAACCGTTGAAGGAGCGCTTCTTTGGTCGCCTGAAGGAAGTATTAAATATTGTTCTTTCGGGCGAGAATAGGGTTCGTGCCTTCAACTGGTCGGTCATGTCACTTTTAACCCGTTAGGAGGCGCGCTATGAGCATTTTTCTTACACAAAAATGTAATTTATGCTGATAGTGGTTTTTTTTTGGATAGAACAAGATTATTTGACTGTCATTGAATTTCCAATCGCCTGATCACAGATTGGGCTAGCCCCAAAATAAGTTCGAGACTTGTGTTATGGGATACTAACTCAACCATACTATATTTGTAATAGATACACATCCAAGACCCAGGTCAATCAGGAAAAGATCGTTTTCCATCATGACCTGGCTGGGGATCGAACCCGGGGCCTACACGTCGCAGGCAGGCGTATTGACCGCTGCGCCACAGAGGCCGACAAAATAAAAATAGAAAATTTTTTAATGATACCGACGTCATAGCGTCGCAACTCCCGTGTTCGTTAGGTCTGTTGCAATCGCACAGCGAAGCGCTTGTTATAGCCGTGTACCATTCTAATATTTATCCACTCAAATATTATTATTGATGTGAAACATCTATAGGCGCACGTGAGACCGATTTCTGGCGTGGCGACGCGTCGCCACGCGCAATCGACTGTGCGTTTCTCTCTCACTCGATCCGGCGTTAAGCCATCTCTTTCGCTCCACTGAGCTCGGAATCGACTGTGCGTTTCTCTCTCACTCGATCCGGCGTTAAGCCATCTCTTTCGCTCCACTGAGCTCGGATACCTATAGTGTATACTCTGTTTATTACAGTACTCATAACCTGTGTTTTTCTGGTAAATAAATCATTTTTCTGTTCTGATAATAAAATGTCTGACCGTGGTAATTTAGAGAGTGGAAGTGATCAGCCTCCTGCAAAGAAAGCAAAATCACACTATGACACATTATCAAGTCATCAGTAAGTTAATTATATTTTTATAATTAAAGTATGCATTTATCTGTGCATTTAGCACGCGTATATTTGGTGTGTATTGAGCGCCAGTAACTGTAAAATCTACTCTCTAGGTAGATTAAAATTCACATAAATTTCATTGCATATCATGTTTTTAAATTAATTATTAATTTTAATTTCATTCTTATTGAAATTAATGCATTAAAACAATTGCTTAGAGAATAAATTTATTAAGACTGACAGAACTTTATTTTAAAATCAGCTGATGGCGTGCAGCGCACGAATCTTTTTCTTATTTGTTATTAATTTAAACTTTAAAAAATTAATTAATTTTTCTAATCATAATGGAGTTTATAGTGAAACATTCATTATTTATATTTATAATTTACGATCTTTAGTAGTATATTCAAATAACTAGCTAAGATTCTTGACAATAGATGCTGTATTTATTAGATATCTTAATAATGTTATGTTCAATACTTTCGTATCGTACTTCAGTTACCATCGACCAATTGTCACAGTAATACCGTTCTCAGAGGCAACATCGAATGTAACTATTACCGAAGTCACTGATTAAACTAATTGAGTAGTTTCGATTTAAAATAAATATGTAAATTTTTGTATTTAATGAAAATGAATGTTTATTTAATAAAAAAACATCGTTATCTAGAAAAAAAAATCGTTATATTTTTTTATTTTATTTTATTGACATTTTTAGTTCCTACCACAATCTGTTCTTTTCTGCATACTACTTTTACGAAATAACGTCGATGTTTCACATCTACCAGGCGTCCCGTGACGGCTCCATTTTTTTTATTGACATTTTTAGTTCCTACCACAATCTGTTCTTTTCTGCATACTACTTTTACGAAATAACGTCGATGTTTCACATCTACCAGGCGTCCCGTGACGGCTCCATTTTTTTTTTTTTTGAGTGTATAGGCTCTTAATAAGCTAGCGCGATTACCAACCCGCATTGGGCCCCCATGGTACATTACGGACCACTCCCTTTCACCGAGAGCAGCGTTGTGTCCCAAGAGTGGGAATGGACAGATTATGTAAACTAGCGTGCTTTACCATCAACGATTGCATCACTGCTTACCACCAGGCGGGACTGCAGTCAAGCACTAGTTTATTACTACATAGTATAAAACAAAGTCACTTTCTCTTTCCCTATGTCCCCATTAAATTTTGAAAACTACGCAACGGATTTTGATACGGTTTTTTTTAATAGATAGAATTATTAAAGAGGAAGGTTTATATGTGTAATATCATCCATTAAATAGTGGAGAAATACACAAGGTTTCTAATATGATGTCGTAAATATTTACGTTTTTTTCCGTGTTTGCAGTGAAACGCAGGCTGACCCTACGAGATTTGTAAAAATACTATACTAGATATTGTGCATATTAAAATGGTCTACAGAAAAGTCTGCAATGGTATATGTCTATCTCTTATAGATATCCCACAAAAAAAAATTTGCCATAACATCGGCCTCCGGCAGAAGTTACCATTACCACCCACCAGACATAGCCTTGCCGCCAAGCGATTTGTCGTGTTCCGGCATGATGTCTGGTGAAGCTGTACGAAGGACGGGTCTGAGCAGTTGTGTTGCGATGTGTGCCGGGTACGATGCGCCTGATGTTGTTGCGTTGGGAGTTTGATCGTGGAGGTTCTTCAGGTCAATCTCCCTTTGGCGCAGCATCGTTGGTCGTGTTGTTGGGTTTAACATTGCATCACCTCGCTCAACTGCCGTCTTCCATCCTATTTGCTTAGTTTCTCTGAGTGAATAGGCTCTTAATAAACTAGCGCGCTTTACCATCAACGATCGCATCACTGCTTACCATCAGGCGGGATTGCGGTCAAGCGCTAGTTTATAATTATTAAAAAAAAAGTCAAATATTGAATAATTTTCGAAGCAATTTTAACCAATACAGCATTCATCCTTATCCAAAATATATAACAATAATTCCTTTACATTATATGATTAAAATGAATAATTTTGAAGATATTACACATTTAAAAATTGTGGGTCGTCGGGAGCGGCGGTGGGCCGCTATGTTTTTTATACAAGGCGCAACGTTCAAGTTTTTTTCTGTAGTGTATTTAGTGTCAGCATAACTCCAAAAAAAAAAAAAAAATTGTTGTGATTATTTTCTATTTGGTTGCTCCACCTTGCTTTACATCCGTCCACGGTGGTGGAACAGATGCCTAAACCGCCTACATTTAAGCAATAATATTCATATTGTCGCAACGATTGAACGCCCGAAACGTGCTAGGGTTTAGTTCAGATTTTTATACAAAAACTTGGGTTGTTTCAGTAAACAAACTTGTTTGAAAACTGAAATGTATCATTCTTTTGTTGGTAAGGAGAAAAGGTGTTTATTTAGCGATATTTCTATATGTTTACAGGATACAGAGACAAGCAGGTGTGAGCTTCTTAGGATGTACCGAGTATAAATAAAATGATTGGAAGAATTTTTTCTTTAACAGTTTTTAAAATTACTCGCGACTTATTTTAACCCCGAAATATACAGCATAGATTTGAAATGTTTGTTATGCTCCGCTCCTATTGGTCGCAGCGTGATGTTATCTAACATAAAGCCTTCTTGGATCAATGGGTTATCCAACGCAAAAATATTTTTTTAAATCGGACCAGTTCCTGAGATTAGCGCGATCAAACTCTTCAGCTTTATAGCCATACAGGATGTATCTGACATCGTAACGCAAACTTCGCGAAAAGGCTACACCGCATGTCACTAATAAAATTATGATAGTCATTTATATCTTTAATGAACGGTTACAGAATTCAAAGTTTTTTAAAAAATGGTGTCGGCTCGGCCTTTGAACTCCATTAAATCAGCTGATAAGATCGTTTTTCGAGTTTTGGTTTCATTGCGCTTTTTTGTGTAATTAGCGAATTAGTTAATTTTCACTTTAAAATCTTTTTGGGTTATAAAACTATAGCAATTATGAACGGTCTAAAGTGAAATAAACTACATATATTTTTTTTTCAAATCATAAAAAGCCTACGATAAATTTCACCACTGGGGGGTTCAGAATCGTGTACTGGATCCATGGTACTCGTTTGTGCGTCGATATCAGATACACCCTTTATATATTTATATTTGAGTTATGCTGTTTGTTGTTTTCTAAGTTATATGTACTTTCTAAGTATATCTTGGACTCCAATGACTGAAGGTGAAGGAAAACATCTCGAGGAAACCTGGACTTTAAGTCTGAAATCGCCAACCCGCATTGAGCAAGCGCGGTGATTACGCTCAATCCTTCTCTGTATGAGAGGAGACCTGTGCCCAACAGTGGGACGATAAAAAGGTTGATGATGATGTTCAGTATGATGACGAGACAATTCGAATATTATTGAAATATGAGAGCAGCGGTGGCCTGGTCGTATAGGTGAATTACAGGTTGCGGGTTGTAGGTTTGAACCACATCAGGCGCTTTACTTTATGTAAATTATTTCATCACAGCTGCTGTTAAAATGGTGAAGGAAAATTCTTGAAGAAACCGACTTGCCTTAAGAGTCAAAACATCCAAGACCTTTACCATCAACAATTGCATCACTGCTTTCTACCAGGCGGGATCTCAGTCGCGAACTAGTTAATAATGTTAAAAAATAAAATAAAACATATTTGTACTTAAGACTTTGTCTTCCACAGTACAAAACTTAACCAGTAAACCCGAAATTAAACTACAAAGAAACCCAAGTAACATTTAAGTAACAACAGAGCAATTAAGCAATAATAAAGTGAACTATGCCACGACATTGTAACTATCACTGACGTTACAAGTTCATTTAACTGTAACGGTTAAATTTAAAGTTTAAACGTTTAGTTTTGTCACTTTGTGTGCAAATAGAGATATTTCTAGTTTGTGTTTCAAATAACATTATGCATGCATTTGTTAATAGAAAAGAGGTATGCCTATAATGTCAATATGAAATACGATTATTTTAGTGTTTGAATATGCACATGATTCGCGAAGGGTTCCGTACCATTATCTTTAAAAACGGCAAAAAAAAAACGTTTGTTGTATGGGAGCCCCCTATTTTATTTCTTTACTATTTGTTGTTTTAACGGCAACAGAAATACATAATCTCTGAAAATTTCAACTGTCTAGCTATTGCGGTTCATGAGATACAGCCTGGTGACAGACGGACAGCGAAATCTCATGAAGAGGGTTCCGTTTTGCCTGGTAAATATTCGCTCGTTTTAAGGTTTCGTTGTAAACTAGGAACCCTTATAGTTTCGCCAAGTCTTTCTGTCTATCTTTCTGTCCGTTCGCGGATAATCTCAGAGACTGAGTTAGTACTAGAAGGCTAAAATTTGGTACCAATATGTAAATAAATGGGCATTAGACATGACTTTCGTCTTGTCCAAGTTCATTTTAAGACCGACTCGCTCGGAAGCTCTACTGAGGTCTTCGAAGAATCTTCTCGTCCGAAATACCGCAAAGTCTCAAGACAAAAGTCTTAGACCAGTGTGTGTTGCCAGTGAGGACGTATGGAATTGAGACGTGGTCGCTGACAATGGGGCTCATAAGAAGGCTCAAGGTCACTCACTGGGCAATGGAGAGGGCTATGCTTGGGGTTCCACTGCGTGATCGAATCAGGAATGAGGAGATCCGCAGAAGAACGAGAGTAAACGACATAATAATTGCAACACTAAAGTGGCAGTGGGCTGGACACATTGCCCGTAGAACCGATGCCCGATGGGGCCGACAGATTTTCGAGCGAGTAGGCGTGGGTAGGCCCCCGACAAGGTGGACCGACGACCTGGTGAAGATCGCGGGAAACCGCTGGATGCGGGAGGTATAGGACCGGTCGTCGTGGAGAACCTTGGGGGAGGCCTATGTCCAGCAGTTCATCTTTCGGCTGAAATGATGATGATGATGTAAATAAATCACCCGGAAAAAGTGCGAAAAAAAATTAAAAGTGGAAAAATGCTTTATTGGGTTCCAATACATGTAAAGTGGGGAGGCATTTTTTTTTCAACCCTATTGTGTGATATATTGATAGGTATTAAAAATAGGGGTTTACTAAATTTTTCATAATGTTAATATTTTTGGAAATAATCGAATAAGAGTAAAAATAATAGGTAAGATAACTAGAACTTTGTAAAGACTTTCTAGGAAAATGATTTTAAACTTGGTAGATTGAAAGTTTATGAAAAATTTTACAAAATAATTTCTGAATTTTTGAAAATCAAAATAAAAAATATAAAATCAATTTTAATTGCGTTATATAAGTATTGAATACAGTTCTTAAATTCAAGATATAATATGTCTAGATATAATATACAGACTTGCATGCAAAATATATAGAATCTCATTCAATGATGCTAAAGGTAAACACTAATTATTAATTATATCAAAATGAAATGAAATGATGATAAACAAATAAAAACAAAGTTATAAAATGGAGTTATTTCACTAGTCAATGCATACTTTAAAAAAATATAGTCAAATAAATAAATATCTAAGTCATAACACCGGCCGCCGGCAGAAGTTACCACCCACCAGACAAGGCCTTGCCGCCAAGCGATTTGCTGTGTTCCGGCATGATGTCTGGTGAAGCCGTACGGAGGACGGGTCTGAGCAGTTGTGTTGCGATGTGTGCCGGGTACGATGCGCCTAATTTTGTTGTGTTGGGAGTTTGGTCGTGGAGGGTCTTCAGATCAATCTCCCTTTGACGCAGCATTGTTGGATTTAACATTGCATCACCTCGCTCAACTGCCGTCTTCCTCCCTATTCGCTCAGTTTTTCTGAGTGAATAGGCTCTTAATAAACTAGTGCGCTTTACCATCAACGATCGCAACACTGCTTACCATCAGGCGGGAATGCGGTCAAGTGCTAGTTTATAATTATTAAAAAAAAAAATTAGTCAAATAAATAAATATCTAAGTATACATCAAATTGGTTAGCGGACCCCGGGCTCCAACGCAAAAGCCGCAACCGATGCAACCGAGCTAAACGCTACATAAGGTGACTATGATTGTGTGGTATTAATTTTTTTATGCCAACTGGTAATTTATTGTAGATGCACGGTGTCATACCTAAAACACTCTTTTTGACTAAGGCAGCCTTAAAACGCTGACTTTTTAAAGCATTTGCATATTGGCTACGAATCGTAAACATCTCGTATCGCTGACACCGTTTCAACCAACCTTATGTTTGTCTTGACGAAAATATTAATTTCATAAACAGGTTTTGACTCTAGGACATATCGGTTTCCTCAAGACGTTTTCCTTCACCATTTTAAGAGCAGTGTTCGAGCTTATTATAAAGGGTGTATCTGACATCGACCCACAAACGAGTACCATGGATCCAGTACATGATTCTGAACCCCTCAGTGGTGGAATTATGTGTCGGCTTTTTCCGGATTTAAACTAAATAATATACTTACAGTTTTTTTTTTCACTTTAGACCGTTCACCATTTCTATTCTTTTATAACCCAATAAGATTTTAAAGTAAAAACTAATTCATTCGTTAATTACACATAAAAGCGCAATGTGAACAATACTAAAAAAACTATCCTATCGCCATACCTACAAACACGTGGCACGCTTGCAACGTTCAAAGGCCTTGTCGACACTTTTTTTAAACATTGTTATTTCTGTAACCGCTCACTAACGACGTAAATGACTATCATAATTTTGTTAGTGGCATGCGGTGTAGCCTTATCGCGAAGTTTGCGTTACGATGTCAGATACACCCTGTATACATCTTAGTAGTCGTGGTGCCCTAGTTGTTAAAACACCAGCCTCTTAAGTATGAGTGTGCTGGTTCGATTCCAGGTCAGGCAAGTACCAATGTAACATTTCTAAGTTATATGTACTTTCCAAGTATATCTTGGACACCAATGACTGATTAAAAGGTGAAGGAAAACATCTTGAGGAAACCTGGACTTAAAATCTGAAATTGCCAACCCACCTTGAGCAAGCGTGGTAATTACGCTCAATCCTTCTCTGTAGTGCCAGCAGTGGGACGATAAAAATGTTGATGATATACATCTTAGAAGTCGCGGCCAATAGCACTAAGTCAATACAGCTCTTAACCTATGCCCAATACATGTAATAAAACATAAAAAAAACAAACCATTGAGTAAAACGCTCCAAAATCCCGAATATTATCATAGAATGGTTCATAAGAATTCCGAAGGCGTCCGTTCGACATAACGCCCGTGGTTTTGCAATGAAACCAAGGTCTACATTCTGGAAACATCTGGCTGCTAATAAAGCCGTCCTGTGACCACATTCTGGGTAGTCAAGGATCTTTGGAATCTTGGGCCGTGATCCCAATAATATAGAGAATAATAGGCATTGTTCTGTGTAACATGGGAAGTTGATTAATTTAGTGTTAGAGGAAAATAATAGGTATCATCTGATATTAATTTCTTATGAATAAAAGCAGACGTTTTTTTGTCACTTGCATGTTAGATTATTTATTTTCGCTTAGTTTTTTAGTGTGCAATCTATATCTATACTAATATATAAAGCTGAAGAGTTTGTTTGTTTGAACGCACTAATCTCAGGAACTGCTGGTCCGATTTGAAAAATTCTTTTTGCGTTATATAGCCCATTAATCCAGGAAGGCTTTAGGCTATAAAACATGCTGCGACCAATAGGAGCTGAGCATAACTAACTGCACGCGAACGAAGTCGCTGGCGGCCGTTAGTTAAAAATATTTTGAGATTGACTTATTAATGCTCGCTGACTCCTAAGTTACAGGTCTACACCCAGTTAAGGCATCAGATTACCTATACAGTATGTTAAGAAAACCCTGTCCGATCCATAAGGATAATAGAGGTTAGGTAAACACATGACAAAATATAATATAAAATTTTACGTAATCATCATAGTACCAATACAAATGAATTTTGAAATAATCTTTTTTCCCGCAAATTAATTCCAACTTCCCCGAAATTTGGTAATTTTTAAAAAAGTCGACCACGTGCCGCGTGCCCTGCCACCCGCCCCCCGCTGAAGGACGCAACGCACATTTATTTAGTTACCTCTTTTTGCGAAATAATATTTATTTTTGTTAGGAGGATTTTTTTTTTAAGTTTAGTCCGGTTTTGTATGCATTAGTAGAATCAGTTATCGATACCTAACAACACCTTCACGGGTCGGACAGGGTTTTCTTAACATACTGTATATGTATGGTTCACTTATGATAAGCCTTATATTTTCAAATGCTAATATTAATCTACCGCCAAATTAATGTTTGCTTTTTAACCTTTGCCCTGTACGAGGAATTTCTCCTGCGTGCGTTTACAAACATATAAATTCACATACATAAACAGCCAAACCCGGAATAACTGCTTGTAGGTCATACAAATATTTGTTTCGTGGGGGAATTGAACCCGCGACGCGCAGGGCAGCAGTCAATAGCTTATCCGCCGCGCAAACCGTGCAGTCAGTTCATGACAATGCGAGTTTATGTGAGGTAAGAAAATAAATGTTGTTATTATTATTATGATTATGTTGTAATCTAAGGTATTTTCTCTAGGTGGTCGAAAATTTTCCAGGGTCGAGTGAAAATTTTAATGTAATGCTCAATTATTCTGAGCTGCAGGAAATAAATGTGACTATGTACCTATATGATATTTATCAACGGCCTCATACGAAGGCTCAGAGTCACACAAAGGACAATGGAAACAGCTATGCTCGGAGTTTCTCTGCGTGATCGAATCAGAAATGAGGAGATCCGCAGAAGAACCAAAGTCACCGACATAGCTCTTCGAGTCGCTAAAGTTAAGTGGCAGTGGGCGGGGCACATTGCTCGTAGAACCGACGGCCGATGGGACAGTAAGGTTCTGGAGTGGCGGCCACGTACTGGAAGACGTAGCGTAGGGAGGCTCCCAACAAGGTAGACCGATGACCTGGTGAAGGTCGCGAGAAGCCGATAGATGCGGGCAGCACAAGGCCGGTCAGCGTGGAAAGCCTTGGGGGAGGCCTTTGTCCAGCAGATAAGTTATAAAAAAAAACCCACAGATGTAGCTTAACCTGATGGTAAGGCTGTTATTATTTAGCCACTTGCTCCTTTTATAAGGCTTCTAACTGTAATACATAATTACTCTACTCAACAGTCGACTTCTCTGACAAATATCCCCGGGTGCAGGATCAGCCTACGAGCTTAGGCGGAGATGTGAGAAGATTATATAGGATCATTTGTCATATATTTTCGTGATAATCTGGGCTGGCAGAGTTGGGTTCTGTCAAATGATTAAACCGTTACTGTAGGTAAGCTTCAAATTATTCTACAACCACCTGTGACTTTATTTGAAAGAAGATACATACGTTCAGAAGAATAAGATAATTATGTAAACTGAGCCAAAAAAAAAAAAAATTGTACAGCTATCAAGTTAAAAAATTTCTAGAAAGTGTTTTATAAAGTTCTTCTTTTGAATTTTTTTTTCGCATTATTTTACACAAAGTTAGAGCGACTCACATTCTTTTTTTTTTAATTTTTGAGCTATTATTTCCCAAAATATTAACATTATCAAAAAATGATTTTAGGAAACCCACATTCATTTTTAAATGCCTATCCAACTATATGTTATACGATGAGGCTGAAATTAAAAAAAAAAAAAACATTGTACGGGAGGTAGCTTAATAAGACATTTTTTTCTCCTTTTTATTTTACCACATTTTGCGTAATACATCGTCATTATCAACCTTTTTATCTTCCCACTGCTGGGCACAGGTCTCCTCTCATACAGAGAAGGATTGAGCGTAATCACCTCGCTTGCTCAATGCGGGTTGGCGATTTCAGACTTTAAGTCCAGGTTTCTTCAAGATGTTTTCCTTCACCTTTTAATCAGTCTTTGGTGTCCAAGATATACTTAGAAAGTACATATAACATTAGAAAAGTTACATTGGTACTTGCCTAACCTGGAATCGAACCCGCGCACTCTTACTTGAGAGGCTGGTGTTTAAACCACTAGGCCACCACGACTACGACACTAGGCGTAACACATATTGGTACCAAATTTCGGCTTTCTAAAAGTAACGGTCGCTTAGATTTACGGGCTACAGAAAGCCTGGGCGAAAGTATAAAAAAAAAATTAGGAGAGTCACGTATCTTTTTTTTTAATTCGGAAAAACTGATCGTTCTTTTTTGTATGGGGTTTTGTGTAACATTGAATATTATACAATACAACGTCTTTCGAGCCAGTTTATAATAATCACAAGCAAATAATTGGTTCACTGAGCTCGCCCTTTGTAAAGCGTAAGAAAAGGAATGTATTTATATTTAAGCCTCAGTCTTCCCTGGGATTTGAGCATGATTTAAACAAATCTTATCCACACTTCCTCCCTCCCTCCTTTCCTCCTTCAAATTCCTGTAAAGTAATAAAAGTAAACAACGCGACATTGCTTTAATTTCCTCTGTCGTAGTACGCACCGTACGCTTTCTGGGCCTACTGGCATGGCCATGAAAATAGCGATTTTGTTGAAAAACTGTTATGAGAAGACATTCTCTTGGTAATTTCTCTCAACGTCCACTACGGGAAATACGCCTCAAGCACCTATCACAGACAATCTAGCAAACATTCCGTACAAACAGGACAGGTCTGAGCAGTTGTGTTGCGATGTGTGCCGGGTACGATGCGCCAAATGTTGTTGTGTCGGGAGATTGGTCTTGGAGGGTCTTCAGATCAATCTCCCTCTGGGTTAAACATTGCATCACCTCGCTTAACTGCTGTCATCCTTCCTATTGACTCAGTGCCGGTCATGCCGGATTTTCGTCAAGTTTTTGACGAAAATCCGGCACACAATGAGCAATGAGTATTCATTTCATCGTCCACTTTAACACTCGTAAAGACAACTTATCAGACATTGGATACAAAGTATTTATACGTGATCAGAAAGAATAAATCTTGATAATTATTTTAATATATAACACTAATAAAAATAATTAATTTATTACTCTTATTTTAATCGCAGAACTCACTTCCACAATAAACAAACTTTTTTTCCCATGTTATGTGTCAGGTGGGGCACTGTTTTATACATCAGAGAATAGTTGTTTAATACAGAACCATCTAGTGAAAAGTTCATGAAGCTCTTTGATACATATCCTAAGTAAAAACTCGTTTAAAGTGTACATGTCGGCGAGGCCACCATGGTTGCCTGAACGCTTAACGCCAAAAATTTTTAGGCAACTTTGTTCGCCCGGACGCTTGAGTGGATAATATAACAATAGAATAAGTATAAATTCAATGTATAAAAGAGTTTTTATTAATAAGATTTAAAATAAGAAATGTCGAACAGTATAAGGAATAGTGATGTAAAATAGCATACATTAAGTACCTATAAAAGAAAAAAATAAAATAAAATATATGAATAAAGATTTTGGCTCCCCGCTTATTGAGAGCACCTGACGAAATAACAGTAGTTTATGAAACTGAACTAACGAGCGAAGCGAGTTTTTTAATAGTATCACACGAGTGTGTAATACCTAATTATGTACAGTTTTATACACTACTTTATCTAATCATACATTGTATTGAATATATGCAATAAAAGATAGAGATTGATACAGTTTATTAATTGGTTATTGTAATTGTTAACATTTTGTATATTACAATTATGAAACTGAATATGGAATTGTGTTGCGTTGGCGTTGGACGTACTCGCACTTGGTGTATGTACAACTGGTAAATTAAGACTGATTTTATTTCTATTATTTTCTATGGCGTTTAGATTTGAGTTAGACACCAATATTTTGTTTGTCATGGTTTCATCTTTATAGCCTTCTGCCACGGCTGTCGATTTCCATCCGCCGTGGCGCTTTAGCGTAATGATACCCCCACCGGTGTCAATAAGTAGGGTCACAGAAGTGCGTCTTAAGCAAAGTCCAGTATACTGCTCTGAACTTGGAAGTTGTAGATAATCAGCTATAGTTTTACCTAAAGTCTCAAATATGTTGATGCCAACTCTCTGTTGTGTGCATTTTCCACGTTGGTAATTTAAAAAGAAACAGGCATTTTTACAAAAACGGGCCGTCGATCCATGTATTCTTTACATATATCATAGTATTTTCCTGTGTAATACTAAACGAGCGGTCTTGTTCATTTTTTGTATTACGAATTGTTACTAATATGGTATTTTCGTAAACTTCCACAGCCTGAAATTGCAAATTGTAGAGTTCTTGTCTCCGACAGGCACCCATAATACCGAAAATAAGTGCACAAATGATAATAAAATTTTTAAATAAAAGCAAGAACAAGAAACGCGCTAATACAATTTTACTTTAATATAACTAAAATCCAAATATTTATTTATAAATAGGTACCTTCGTTAAAAGATATACGCGTCCAAGAGCTTTATTTAGGAACGTATGTAATTGTTCAGGTGTAAAAGTTTTCGCTTTCTTCCCTTGAAATCCTTGAGATTTTCTTTTCAAAAATGCAATCAATTTTGCAAATTTTGATATATCAACTTGGTTATATATGTTTAAAGTACTCTTTGGCATTGAATACTTAGACCACAGCGACGAACATTTAAAACTTTCAGACAGTTTTTGAAAATATGCCAATAGAACATTTTCTGAGAACAAAGTAGCACTTTTATTCATTTTCCATGTTAAAAAATCTTGATAACATTTATCGTATAATTTTCTTGACTTAATTGGTAGTAAATTAAGATTGACTGCTGCCGCAGCCTCTAAAATATCGGGCGGCGTCAAATTTTCTTCACTGTCACTTGACGTTTTAAGAAACTATAATAATCAATTATGTGTCCAGCGAAACACAACCACGACTTGCAATGCAAAGAAACTTATTTGGCGCCAAAATTCTACACCCTTCATCACCGCGCACGCGCCAAAGCGCGCGCAGCCACAGATATAAAATGAAATAGTGCTGTCTATGAATTGTAATCTGTACGGTAATGAAAAAAAAAAAAAAATATTATAACATTATTTTGTTAGAGAAATAATGTTATAATTTAATATTTTTAATTTCTTTTCGATATACTATTGGTAAAGTACGTCAATATAAACTCCTTTTTAGTTTTATATTTTAAATTTTTTGATAGAGAGGAGATAAATACATATAAAAAAGATACAGAGGTAAAAAGACACGAATGAGGACATGGAATGAAAGAAAGATCACGTATGAAGGATGAAAGTTGATAACGCATAATTTTCGTGTCCTGCCAACCATTTATTTTAATTGGATTCATCATCATCATCATCATCATCATCAGCCTGTAGCAGTCCACTACTGGACATAGGCCTCTCCTATTTCACGCCATTCAACTCGATTCTCGACAACTTTCATCCAGTTACTACCAGCCATCCTACGAAGATCGTCGCTCCACCTATTTTTTTTTTCCGGTGTGGAAATCCTCATAGGATGTTCGCCGCCCTGGGGTGGGCGACGGGGTATGTCAGACTTTTACTGACTAAAACCACCCCGGTTTATCTTCCATCACGAACACGCGTGGGGCCACGGGAGTCTAAATTCTTCCACAACCCCACACCCTCATGCTGGCCCGGTCTGTCCGGGCCTCGTCTCCTACATGGGGTAGTGGGGTGTTAAACTACCCCGTGCATCGCCTCAGAGGCGATGTCCCTCGCCCTTGGACCCATTCATGGGGGCCGGAAGATGGCGTTATCCGCCCTTCCTCGGCGCCCGGTGTGTCTTCTGCGGCCCGGGAAGGGCGTTGAGATCTCCCTCTCCCGTTCCGCAGCTTCCTTCGCGACATCACGTCCTCGTAGAAGGACACCACCGCGTCCCACGACTCTGCGCTACCGACCGTCCTCCGGACTACTGCCGGCAGCGTCAGGTCGCCTCCTACTTCATTTGTGAGGACACGGCGCTGCTCCTCCCAAGCTTCAGACTCGGAGAGCGTGTGCTGCGCCGTTTCCTCCCCGCATTGGACGCAGTGGTGGCACCGAGCGTCCGGCTCCCTGCCTATGCGACGCAGGTACTTGCCGAAGCAGCCGTGCCTCGACAGTATCTGCGTCACCCTGAACGACAGGGAGCCGTGCCTCCTCCCGAGCCATTTTTATGGGACAAAACCCGCCACACTTTTCCCAACCACTGCAACTCCTGAAAGCCAGAATCAACAGTGGCGACCGCCAGAAAAACGCCGAGCAATGAAGCTCGACGAGTCCCGGAGAAACGATTCAACTGTCTTGGGTCCCGCAACGAAATTAATCAGAAAAGAATAGCGGAGGAGTAAGAAAAAAGATATTTTTTCCACTTCCCTCCATAACAAGCAGGAGACAGAACAGAACTAGGCCAATCGGCACAAAGGGACATTATTGCAACTGGGAGAAGCCCAGATTGCCAAACACCACGGAATAAAATTTGATTAAGTTAATGGGTCCTAAGTAGGTATTAGCTGTTACAATTGATTCCAATAATAGGTATGGCAAAAGCGCCTGAACGCACGGAAGTTGGTTCTAGTTTCTACAAGGTCCGTATAATAAACGACTCCGGATGTAACTTGTACACTATCCAACATAATATTGCGTTCATTCTGCCAAAGAACAGTCCTCCCGAGCCAGTCATCGAGTACTGGCCGGATCGCCTCGACGGTAGCGAGGCCGGCGGTAGGGCGCATAAGCCTCTGCCGCCAGTCCTCCACCAGGACCTGACGGAGCTCCTCTCAGCGCAGCTCGATCTGCCGCTGCACCGGACTTGAGCTCCGTGTCCGCTCTTCCTCGCCACGGTTACTTTTACCGATTTGCGATCTCCATTTTAGAACACGTCTACTCCAACGGCTATCGGTTCTACGACTAATATAATTATATGGCTCTGCTCTGCTCTGAGCTATGTTGACAATTTTTGGATTATCTTAAACAACATTATACATAAACAAGCCTAATTACTTCATTCAAATTAATCGCTGCTTATTTTCAACCCCAATTCTGTCCAAATAAATCATAGTTTACAAACTATCACGCTAGCAACCCCAGCTACATATAAAAACATCGCAATAAATATGAGGAACTAGCTAACCCGCCCCGTCATTAACCTTTATACGGTCTTCGGGTCAATTTAGACCCATTTTAGGAAAGAAACTAAGTTTTCTCTTTTAATATATTTATTTGACACTTGATATTTAATGACTTTTTCTGAAGTTTTAAGGTCAATTTAAATATTTGATTGTTTTAAAAAAGTATATTGTAATATTTAATTTACAACTTTTTATACTCTTATGGTCCTCGGGTCAAAATTGACCATACGTATTAAAAGATTGTAGTTCCTCTTTTGTTATTGGATTACCCTCCAGTTTGTAGTTATACTGCTAAAGCAGTATCATAGTTTTGAGTACAACAGAACGTCATAGTGTTTTACGGTCGAGTATTATTTTATATTTGAAAATGAGGGACAGTGAGATTGAGAGCTTTTTGAACGGAGTATCCGATGAAGAAGAACCGTGTTCAGAGTTGGGGCATCATGTGGAGAATGCTGCTTCATCTAGCACTAGTTTTAGTGAGAGTGTAAGTACATTTGATCCTTCTGAAAGAATGACATCAAAGAATGGCCAAATAACTTATTCCAAAAAACCGCTTGGAAGCAGTCAAGGAAGAGCCGCTAGAGAAAATATCGTCAGCATGATGCCAGGATTGACTAGATATTCTTCTTCAAGAATCACAGAAGAAGAAAGATCAAGTTTTGAATTAATTTTTACGCCTCCATTGATACACACTATTTTGTATTACACAAATATTGAGGGAAGACATGTATTTGATAAAGAATGGACTGATATTGATAATACGGATTTATTTGCATTCATAGGTTTACTCCTGTCAGCTGGTGTGTTTTTTGATCAAATAACGAAAGTACTGAAAGTTTATGGGATTCTAAAAACAGTAGACCTATATTCGGAGCAACTATGTCACAAAAATTATTCAAAAAAATATCAAGAGTTATAAGGTTTGATAATAGACTAACTCGAAGTGAACGGCGACTATCGGATAAATTTGCTCCTATTCGTGAGCTGTGGAATCAGTGGATTGAGGTATTACCGAAGATTTATAATCCTTTCGAAAATGTGACAATAGACGAACAATTAGTCGTATTCCGGGGAAAGTGCCCATTCCGACAATATTTGCCATCAAAACCGGCAAAAAATGTCATAACGTTTTGGGTGCTATGTGATTCTGCAACAAGTTATGTTTGGAATATTTAACCCGGAAAACTTTTCCTCAGACACCATTTTCACTGGAAATTGCAAAAAATATACGCGATTCCACGCAACACGATCCACAGCCATCATCTTCAGTCCAGTCTGAAAATAATACAGGGAAAACAACGATCAAGAGAAGTAGATGCCAATTATGTCCAAAAACAGATAATAAAACGGGATTAGTTTGCCTTACATGCAAAAAGTTTATATGTAAAAAGCACTCTAAAACTATTACTCTGTGTAGGTACTACATGTGATAAGTAATAATTACTTTTTGTTTTGGATATAATAATAGGATTTTGTTATTATTTCACAAAATTTGTTCTGTGTTCATTACTTGATATTAATAAAAACTTACTTAAACTAACAGTTTTTTTTTATTAATAAGTTATTTATATTAAATTATAAACATCAATGATATTTACTATGCAATTATTGAGTGTAAATTAAGGCAACATAGCACTGGGTCAAATAAGACCCAAAGCCCGTTTACGTCGGTAACTTTGAGGAACGTATGAAGGTTAACTAAAAAAGGGTTTCGCAGCTAAACTTTGATTTACATTCGGCCCTCCCGTCCATCAGAACTGAGTTAGGAGTTAAACTACAAACAAACAATAGTTTTTTTTTTTAATAATTATAAACTAGCGCTTGACTGCAATGCCGCCTGATGGTAAGCAGGGATGTAATCGTTGATGGTAAAGCGCGCTAGTTTATTAACAGCCTATTCACTAAGAAAAACTGAGCGAATAGGAAGGAAGACGGCAGTTGAGCGAGATGTTGATTGTTGAGATGTTCTTCCTAAGTTGTTACAAGCAGCACAGAACCTAATGGAACAAGGTATAGACTTATAGGAAATTAGTGTATAATGATATTTTTAAAAAAAATTCTGTACTAATTATTCTGACCTTATGTATGTTATGTTTTTTGTTTTACGTTTTTTTTCTCTTTTTGTATAATTTATCTTACTTATAGTACTGAATTGGAATGCTCTGTAATAGTGCTATAATTGTTCGTTTCTAAATAAATAAATAAATAATGTTAACCCCAACAACACGACCAACGATGCTGCGGACACAATAACATTTGGTGCATCGTACCCGGCACACATCACAACACAATTGCTCACACCCGTCCTCCGTACGGCTTCACCAGACATCATGCCGGAACACGACGAATCGCTATAGACCTTAGTTGCAAAAAAAAATGATAACATAACGCGAACCCTTTCGTTACCGTGCTCGCACCAAGTAGGCGCAATCGAAGCTTCAAGATTCTAGAAGCTTCTTTTAAAATTACATAACACGCTTCCCTTTTGTTTTTGACGATGAGTCATCTAGAGTCCTTGACACCAAACCAAAAACCTGCATCATTTTGCGAATGTTCTATTTTAATTAAGTAAAATGTTATAATAAACCCAAATGTTACAATTATTATTATTTAATGGGCTAAAAGACGCGCGTTCCATAGCCCGACTCAACGCGTGTGGAACAATCATTCGCTAAATGAAATTATCGCACCACAAGCTGCGATGTTTCTCTGTCCCTTACGATCTGTGTGTGCGCCATCTTTATTTCAGGATAGAGGGTGACAATCCGCCGTGAAAGAGACGGATTTTCGCAACAGCATGGATTGTATGTTACACAATAGTGGAGGACTATTCTGTAATAGGATACATTGTTGGAATAAAACCCAACGACGCATATACAAGTTTTTATTTTTATTTTTTCACTCACTAGGTACTAACCACACTTCACAAATCACATCACCTGACCTAGGTACTAACTACCTTCTTCTTCTTCGGCCTATAGAGGTCCAATGTTGGACAAAGGCCTCTCTCAAGGCTTTCATTGCTTTGAGGCGGTATTCCATAATCTCCACGCTTGGCAGGCGGATTGGGGATCGCAGTAATTTGATATTCCACAAGAGAATCGCTGCTGCCCGCTTCCCTGGTGAGAGATCCTTTAGTCGCCTCTTACGACACCCACGGGAGTATATGAGATGGTACTATTCTCAAATCAAATCAAAGAATTTATTTCAAATAAACCAGTTACAGGCACTTTTGAATTGTCAGAAGGTCGGTCAGTCAGTAAGATGAAGCTAGTCGCCCATTCCAAAGAGTCCTATGAAACTCTTTTAAATTATCAAGCTATTGATACAAATATTTGATTATATCACTCATGTCGAGATCAACCGTGTGAAAATGATGCAGAAATATATTGTACGCTGAGAGCGTCCATTATGGAAAAAAAAACTAACCCAACAAATAGATGCTTTACAGCAAGTACATTGTGCTCACACGTGTGCCATGCAATTATACAATACTAAGAAAGTCTATCCCGGGATCACAAGGGAAGGGACACGGGAAGGACTAACTACCTCATCATTATCATCATCAGCCTCTACTCGTCTACTGCTGGACATAGGCCTCCTCCATAGCACCAAGCTCGATCCTAAGCAGTTCTCCGCCAGCCACTACCAACCACTTTTTGATGTCGTCTCTCCATCTCGCCCAAGGGCGTCCTACGCTACGTTTGCCGAGACACGGTCTCCACTCGAGGACTCGTTTACCCCAACGGTTGTCGGTCCTGCGGCATATGTGGCTGGTCACATACGCCGCAGGACCGACATTTTTTTTTTTTCTTTTAATAATTATAAACTAACGCTTGACTGCAATACTGCCTGATGGTAAGCAGTGATGCAATCGTTGATGGTAAAGCGCGCTAGTTTATTAATCCCATTCATTTAAAAAACTTAGTGAATAGGAAGAAAGACGGCAGTTGAGCGAGGTGATGCAAAATTAATAAACCCAACAACACGGCCAATGATGCTACGCCAGAGGGAAATTGATCTGGATGGACCATGATCAAACTCCCGACACAACATCATTTAGCGCATCGTAACCGGCAAGCTTCATAACACAATTGCTCAGACCCGTCCACCGTACGGCTTCACCAGACATCATGCTGGAACACGACGAATCGCTTGGCGGCAAGGCTTTGTCTGGTGGGTGGTAACTTCTGCCGGCAGGGGATGTGGCCTACCACCGAGAGACCATTTCCACTTCAGCTTGACGCGGTCCTTCAGAGAGACGCCCAACATAGCCCGCTCCATAGCTTGCTGAGCAGGCTTTAAACTTATGGACTAGTCTGACCCTTAGTGTCCACGTAACTACCTACTGGAACTTTATTTAAGTCACTATCTATTTCTCATTTTCCTACTATGTTAGGGTCCGCTTTCAGTCTAACCGGATTCAGCTGAGTACAATTTACATAGAGAGACTACCTGTCTGACCTCCACAACCCAGTTACTGGGTAAGACGGTACCCCTTGATAAGACTAGTGGTCAGACTTTCGGACTTCTGACGACCCGTATCGATTGTCAAAGATCTACTAATGACACCCGGGACCAACGGCTTAAAGTGCTTTCCGAGGAACGGAGGGGTCTCAATTCGTAAAGATGGTCACCCATCCATGGATCAACCGCACCAAGTGCAGCTTAACCTGATCAATCGACCTGTGCGGCTGTTATTGAAACAATGAAAAAGAAGCTTTGTTTGAGTCATCATCATTCATCGGGCTATGTTGGGCGTCTCTCTGAAGGACCGCATCAAGCTGAAGTGGCAATGGTCTCTCGGTGGTAGGCCACATCGGCTGCCGGCATAAGTTACCACCCACCAGACAAAGTCTTGCCGCCAAGCGATTCGTCGTGTTCCGGTATGATGTCTGGTTTAACATTGCACCATCTCGCTAAACTGCCGTCTTCCTTCCTATTCGCTCAGTTTTTCTGAGTGAATAGGCTCTTAATAAACTAGCGCGCTTTACCATCAACGATCGCATCACTGCTTACCATCAGGCGGGATTGCGGTCAAGCGCTAGTTTATAATTATTAAAAAAAAATAATCCTACACTGAAATCATAATCTTACATCATAACCCGACCTATTTTAAGCCCAAGAAGATCTTAACAACAATTCCACAGTAATCCATCTGCGGTACATTCACGCTCACAAGTGCTTCTACTTGAAAATTCCATTTCGTAGCGTCTTTGTCCGCACCACTCTCGCCGACTGTCCGATTGTACGATACCCTGACGGATTACATGAATAATGCTGTACGCGTATATTCTGTATTCAGAAATATTAAAAGGTAAGGAGGTTAGAAGGAAAATGAGTTACGGTTATTTGAACGTTTAATGTTGGATCTGAAAAAAATGAAGAGCAGTGAAGTTGATTATCATTCAGATGGAAAGGAAGCGGCGGGATCACCGTATCGTTTATGCGAATTGAATACTGAATAAACGGTTTCATCTTTTTCACGTTGGTATCGTAACAGGCGATTAGGAAACATCCGAGAGATAAGTAAAAGGAATCTGAATCTGTGCTGTTTTTCACTGAAAATCGATTTCGTTATGCGCCAATGCTGATGCTGATTTTTCAAATTTAGCTTGTTATTTTCCATTCGGTGCGAAATAATAAATGTGTGTGAGTTTTTTTATGTCATCATGATCAACCTTTTTATCGTCCCACTGCTGGGCACAGGCCTCCTCTCATACAGAGAAGGATTGAGCGTAATCACCACGCTTGCTCAATGCGGGTTGGCATGCGGTTTGTTATGTAATTAAGCGCAAATTGGGAAAATCTAGTAACATAACTAATTAAAAATTTGCCAATAATGTACTGTAAATATTATTTGTAAGTCAGATCAACGGGCTGTGTTAGGAACATGATAGTATGATCCAAAAACCGCAGACATCACCTAAAAACCGGTACAATACAGACTAAAGATAAATAATTTTACTTATTACAAATTTAATATTTGACGACATTGGTTGGCGCAAGGCTGATCAATCGAGTACTACGCTGCGTGTAGCGGGTTCGATTCCCGCACGGAACAAATATTTGTAAGGCCTACACCTCTTCTATGCTTCCACCTCTTTCAGTCATGCTGTCTAAGGAGGAAGCGGAGCGCGTGAGGGAGCAGAATTCTCAGTGCCTTCACGGTTCTAGCTGCCGTAGGAGAAGCCCTGGTCGGCAGACAACATCGAACTCCCGGCCACCGTAGGTGCGGACTTGCGAAGACCCAGGTCTAGGTCGATGGCGATTTTTGTTATACGCGCGCCTCAAAGAGATGTCAACACGTCGCGACAGGGTCCACGAACACCGATACCTCCTGGGTTAAGGTTGCGGGTTGGATTAAAAAAAAAACGTGGCCCTGGCGCACAGGCAAGTGGGTTTTAGTCAGTAAAGGTCTGACAAGCCCTTCCGCTCCGCCCAGTGCAGGAGGGGTCATTTGATGATTTCCGATCCAGAACAAAAAAAGGCCTACGGGTACCTATTTTTGGTTTGGCTGTTTGTGTATGTGAGTTTATATGTTTGGAAGCGTACTCGCCACTAAGAAGTAATTCCTCGTTTAAGGCAACGTATATCTTAAGAAAGAAGAAATTTCAAACTGTATTCTTGATTCTTTGAAAAAGCAAAATTTAACCACCAAATGAACAATAAAAATTCGTACCACGTCTTTTAATTAGATCTCATTCCACCATTTTCTCTCAAAAACCATTTTGTACAATACGATTATTCACTTAAGACCCTACGCAGCATTGTCGTCAGCATAAAGGTGTAGCCATACTAGTCCTAGAAGCTAAGGCCGCATTATACATTTTTGAGTTCATGCACTCTTATGAATGTTGTTTTTCAAAATGGTGTGTAGATATTTTTCTGTGAAAACTCAAATGAAATGAGAATCGAGTGACTTGTGATTTCCATTTAGTGCTAAGAGAAAAGTGGGCTGAGTCTTCCATCTTGTGATGCCACTTGCCAGGTCAGCTGAGTTTCCAGTGAGTCGGAACTGGTTGCCGTTTAGTTCACAGTGAGTAGGAACTGTCTACAGAGATGCCCAGTTGTTCGGGGTGGCGACTCTGGGTTATACTGCAGTGCGTCGGATGCCGTATAGCGCCGAGTTGAGGATGGCTGCTGCATCGACCAGGAGAGAGGGCTTTGTGCAATGTGCTGTGCCGAGGTTACTGATGAGGCTGAGTGTGTGTGCGGTCGCTGCTTGCTTGTGGTGAAGATACCCGTTGAAGCCGTGGGTTCTGACTGGCTGGGTGACTCGCCGCTAAAACTTGCGGGAATGGTTATGATGATGACACGACGCTGAAATTTTTGCATGAAAACGGCGGTTTCGTCCATGTTCAGGATAAGCGGTTTGGAGGCATGAGGAGCAGGGTGTAAATTTCATTCATCCTCCGTAGAAAATTGAGGATTCTCCGAAAGGTAGATGTTGAGAAGTTGTGTGTACGCTATCTTCACGGAAAACTCTGCTTGTAAGATGTAAAATCCGTGTGATGTCGGTATAACGCTTTGTTCACATATGGCGTTTGTAGCTACGCTCGCATTGTATTGGCCTTTCTCACAAAGTTTGGTCCTAGAGATTCTCTTAGAGAAAAATTCAGAGAGGTGAACATTCTGACTGTAGCTTCACAGTATATATTTGAAAATCTTATGTATGTACATAAAAATATATCGCATTTTAAGAAAATAAGCGATATTTATAATATAAATACCAGGAACAAACACAATCTTGCTGTACATCACACTCGTCTCCACAGAGTAGGCAACTCGTTCATGGGTCAATGTATACACTTTTACAACAAGCTTCCCATGGACATCGAAACTTACCCATTAAACGATTTAAAAAGTATATAAAGGCCAAACTTTGCAAAAAGGGGTATTATAAAATCACAGATTATTTAGAAGACAAAAAAGCTTGGGACTGAGCTGTTCGCTCTGTTAAGCATTGTTATTAAGCAATATGCGTTATTTTAAGGTAAATTATTGTAAACATTCTCATTTTTAATGTCTGGACTTGAAAAAAGATGATGATCCCTGAGTTTGTTTCGGCTATTTCTTCTCAGAGGTAGTCAGTTAGGAAATGCCGGCTTCATCTAGTTAAAAAAGAAAAAAAAAAACATGACGTGTAAAAGTGATCGGTGATCCTACTTGCTTAATAAACGATTTCATTTCATTTCATTACAAAGAGTCAGCTTATACTGGAAATATATACTTTGATATTTAATAGTACGTGAGGGGCTCATGTCTACTTAAAAATAGCCGCACAGATCTATCGATCAGGGTAAGCTACACTTTCCGCGGCTAGTTTGTGGATGGGTGACCATCTTTACATACCGACATCCATCGTACCTCAGAAGCACGTTAAGATCCTGG
The DNA here is from genome assembly GCA_037179545.1 of Sesamia inferens. NCBI lineage: Eukaryota > Metazoa > Arthropoda > Insecta > Lepidoptera > Noctuidae > Sesamia > Sesamia inferens. The sequence goes on from CM073949.1 coordinate 11,020,961, forward strand.
CTGTCATTTGTAGATCTTTGACAGTCGATACTGATAGTCAGAAGTCCGAAAGTCTGACTACCAGTCTTACCGAGGGGTATCCAATTACCCAGTAACTGGGTTGTGGAGGTCAGATAGGTACTCACTACATGTAAAAGTACTGGTAGTCAGCTGAATTCGGTTAGACTGGAAGCTGACCCCAGCGTAGTTGGGAAGGCTAAGCGGATGATATCATCGTACGTATCAAAACATTAAAAACGTACCCTCTCCTGTTCAGTAAATGCTCCGCCGTCTCTCTATCAGACCTGACAGTCATTTGTATTCTATGTTCAAAAACCGACATCCCACGGGCGCTAATTTGGGTCGGGCCACTTTTAACCGAAACCGGATTTATTAGCCGAAACCGAAACCAAACCTTCTGTCAGATTATACTGGTGGACTGATACATACATTATGTATTCAATGTCGGGTTGGGGGTACGTGCGGTGTAGTTGCGTGCACTGCCTAGCGAAGCTTGAATAAAAATGTTGTGCATACAATATGTGGGTAGGTACAAAGGGTTAGCTTGTTGCTTTTAGTGAAAAGTACGGTTATAAAAATAAATGTGTTATTTTTGTTCTCAAACAACAATAAAGGTCGAAACATACCATCAAAACCCGACACGATGCCATGCCACCCGACGTATGTCAGTACATATCAATTCCATATATTTAATATGGTCAGAAGCGCATAGGCAACACGCTACGTGATCACACGCCGCAACATCCAACCGATTTGGATCAGCGTGTTGCCGGGAGAGTTTCTAGTTAACACCCGACGTTTTATGGCGGTTTTTTTTTAAATAATTATAAATATATATAATAAAAAATATTGTTTTGTTTAAAAATTGGTTTAAAATGTCGGATGAAGAAAGAATTGGTGAAACGGTACTCAGGTCCTCGCGGTTTCATCCGCGTGGGTTTCGATATGTTTTTTTTTTATATCCTCCGCTCCCATTGGTCGCAGTGTGATGTTATATAGCCTAAAACCTTCCTGGATTAATCAGCTATCCATCGCAAAAATAATTTTTCAAATCGGAACAGTAGTTCCTGAGATTAGCACGTTCAAACAAACTCTTCAGCTTTATATATTAGTATAGATGAGTACGACATATTTTATTTACTGTTTCTATACAAAATATATCCCCAAAATCTGCAATAAATCTTCGTCAAAATCTTCATCTAGCTCGTCTTCAAGCAGAATCGAATACATGGCCACGTGACGCGTCAATACACTTCAGTCTTTCGTAAGAGACTACACTACACGATACGAATTGTAGCATCGCGTGGCGTGTGGCCTATGTGCACGGCGAGCGTCGGGTGTCGGCACATCACATCGCGTTGCGTTTTGATTGTATGTTTCGACCTTAACCCGACGTAAGTCTTCTTCTTTTTCCAAGGTGAGATTCAACCCCAACTCTTGATCAATGGCCCCTGTGGAATAAATATCACAATTATGTCAATAATACGTACAACACATTATAGAAATTCTTTGAAAATTTTATTTCTATCGATCAAACCAATGCCAATGACAGTTGAAAAAACGCCAACTGTCATCACTCACTCACTCACTCAGGAACTGCTGTTCCGATTTGAAAAATTCTTTTTGCGATGGATAGCTGATTAATCCAGCAGCAATGACTGATTAAAAGGTGAAGGAAAACATCTTGAGGAAACCTGGACTTTAAGCCTGAAATCGCCAACCCGCATTAAGCAAGCGTGGTGATTACGCTCAATCCTTCTCTGTATGAGAAGAGACCTTTGCCCAGCAGTGGGACGATAAAAAGGTCTATGATGATGATGGTGATGATGAATAAAGAAAAAAAACAAAAAATATAATTGACTAAAAAACTTGTACTCAAACTTGAAGAAATTAATTCAATTCATCACTGTGTCTGTTTTTCCAATTAAGTATTTATTTCCAGTACGTGACAAGTCAAGTATTGGATATGTAAATGGAAAAAATATTATACTGTGATTAAAATACAAGAATTAACTCACACAAAACTAAATACGTAAGTATAATTTATTCTCTCTACTGTTTATATTTTGTATGTATGTATTTATGTTTTTATTATTATTATTTTTTTGTTTCTCTTTTAACTTTAATATCTTTGCACCTACCATGTTTTGTCTAAGGCAATAAGTCCGCCATTGTGCAATGTTTTTCTTTGTGTATTAATAAATAAATAACTTTACTCAATACTCAATATCTTTATTGCTTTACCATAAGTTCATATAAGGGTGCTAACAATTTATGTGAGATCAATTATGGACCCTGTAGGGCACAACAAAATAGGGTAACAGGAGAGAGGAAGTTCTGTTTAAATATCTCAAAATAATATAATTATATTGCAATTTAATTTAATAATAAATAAAATATATACGGAGATTATTAGCATCATTTTACTTAATCTACAATTTATATATTATTTTATCTTTGGTATCTATCTAATTTTACTTAACATATTTATTTCCTTATTTGTATATTTGTGATTAAATTATGAATAATTATAACGTTTCAGACGGTATTTTTGTAGTATGTTTAAGATAAGTATAATTAATTATATATTTAAATTTAATTTCAATTATTTGTTTTATCGCTTATTATATTCATTTATAGTGTAGTAACATTTGTTTATTAGAATTCTTTTTAATTTATTTACAAATATATTTAACTTATCCTCTTCCTTTATTGTGTTTGGTAGTTTATTATATATTTTAATTGACATTACGTAGGGGCTTGTAGAATGTAGTTTCAGTTTGGATGTTGGTATATTTAATCTAGACGGGTGTCTGAGTGTGTAGTGTATTTGGATGTCTTCGCGCTTTGTGTAGAATTGTGGATGCTTACGGACAAACTTACAAGTTTCTAGAATGTAAATACTTGGGAGGGTTAAAATATTATGTCTTATAAAATACGATTTACAGCTGTCAGTTTGTTCAATATTTGCCAGGATTCTAATTAATTTGTTTTGCAGAGTAAAGAGGGTCGGTGCATCTGTACTATTACCCCAAAGAGTTACACCATAACTAAGCCATGCATTTGCATAAGCGTAATAGGTGGTGAGGGCAGTTTGCAAGTTGGTGAACCTTTTAATTTCTCGGAGAGCATATGAATACTTTGATATTTTCGAACGGCTTTTTGTATTTGGGACGTTCTTCTTTTTTATCGACAATCTGGCCGGCAAATTTTTATATTTGATATAAAAATAAACTTGTGATTTATTTAATGAAATGTGATTTCAATTAATGCTTCATTATTGTAGGTTACAAAAACATTTAATGCAGCGAAGTATTACATGCAATTTTCGTTTTATTTCAAATTTCGTAGGAATGGTATGAAAAAAATAACACCTCAGTCACAAAAGTATTTATTTTTTTTATGTTTCATTTTAAATGAGAACTTCAGTTACTTATTACTTTCTTTTCAAGAATATAAACATTTACTATTATCTAGCTCCATTGGAAGGAATTTTTTAAATAAACATTTTTTTTTAATTATCCAATACCACTCTGTCACATTTTTGCTTCATAAGACATATTTTTTCTTAATATTATGAAAGTCACCCAATAAAGTCGCTTAAAAATCTAGTAAACACCTTTATTATTTAGCATATAATACTAGAAAACGTTATTTTTGTAAATACTAACAATAAAGTGGTTCATAACTTACTTTGAACTAAAATTTTAAGGGGGACAAAATTGTGACAGAGTGGTTAACGAAGTGACAGAGTGGTAATGAATTTATATCGCATACAATTTGTAAGATTATCTGGTTCATGTCATTTGTCTTGATAACTTTATTTTTATACAAAATTACTCTCATGAATGCAATGTTTGCGTGTACCTTGCACATACAGGTTTCACGACTGTCAACTGAAGGTGATACGACATAAAATGGCTTAATTTTTTCAAAATAACTAGTGACATTTAACGTTGGGGTCCTCTTTTAGAAATTATTTATCTTCCTTTTTTTACAGCAGTGGCCCGTGACACATCATTCCTGAGATGAAAATCATGATTTTTTTGTTTTAATATAGTATGTTTTAGCAAGGTGGAACTATACTTCTTCACTCTCCTGATTCTAATGGTTTCTATTGCCAGTTCAAGTTTTTGTCCAGAACGTTGAATTGCTGGGTCTTCAAGTATACTTTTAATATAGCGTTTTATTCGATGGTATGGATATGGTCTTTTGTGTGCTTGTAATGTTTATTTGATAAGATATTATATATTTTCTGTATTCTTCTTTGCCAACCAAGTTCATTTGATTTTTTAATATGAGTTGTTGTTTTAAGCACTTTATTTTGTTTCTTTTTCTGTCGCTGAAGTCTTTTCTTGTATTTCTGTACTAGTAATTCTTGTATTTGGTTTTGAAATTGAATATTTTGTCTTTAAAGGCGTGATCTATCACGACGTACTTGTTTTCTTCCCCTGCTACTAGCAATAGACGAGACGAGTAGTCTGGGACTTGAAAGAGGCGGAGTTTTCTGTCTTTCTCTTCTCTTTTTATTTCTAATCTGCCATTGTCTTTTTATTTTTTATGTTCTTTTGGTGTCATATCCTTAACTAACGTTTTGCGGGTATAATATTTTTATAAATCTTTACGTTTTACTTCTGCTACAAGTTCAGAGTTAAGCTTTCTTTTTTCACGACACTGTCGCTGTCTTTCAGCTGTAGATAATGCCATTTTTTTCATTTACATGATGGTAATACCTTAAATTAACAAAATGGTTGATGATAGAATAACAAACATAAAAAAACTAGCAATCAGCTATTATGAATATTAATTAAGGCTTTAAGTTCCATACAAAAATGACCACTCCGTCACGAGTTATACCACTCCGTCACACATTTTCGTGACAAAGGTGCTGCGTGACAGAGGTGTAAAATAGTAGTGTTCGAGATATTCAGCATTTTCCCAATTATAATTTACGCATAAAACTGGGTGTATATGAAATACTTATCATTAATTAATCAAATAATATTAAAACCCCGAAATTAGAATAACATTTGTTAGTCGTAACTTACGTGACAGAGCGGTCGCTAAATAAACACACGCACCTCCTTTTACTGTTTGCGAGTGACTGACTGATATTACCGGGGCGTGGGAACGTAAAGCGCTAGTGCGGGGTGGAGGGGAACTATTCTCGAACCTAGTGACCAAGGTCAAAGTTTCTAAAGCACACTATTTTGTATCATAAAATGAGTGACAGAAGGTAGCAACTAAAATCATATACATCGGGAGACAGCCAATAAAATATTTTTTTTATTTAATAATATAAACATTAAAAATTATTTCTTCTTATTAATGTAATAAATAAGGTTAAGTAGTTCAGTAAATGTTCTTGGATAGAAAGTTTCAATATGATTTTTTTTTACGAGAGCAGTTTGTTTACATTACTAGTCCCAGAGGGACACACTTTATTTGTATGTATAACACCTCCGTCACGCTTTTTGTATACTATGTCACACTGATTATGTAAAAAATAATTATGAATAAAATCTAGTTTTGAGAATATTAAAATGATTACATTGTCAAGTGTATTTTTATATAAAAAAAATTAAGTAATTTAATATTTATGATCAAAATATATTTTTTTCTGCGGAGAAGACAAGTCATTGTCGATAAAAAAGAAGAACGACCCATTTATGTTTTCCAGTTAATATGTTTGTCTATTGTAAGTCCAAGTAAAGTGAACTCATCAACTGATTCCAGTTTTGAGCCGTTAAATTTTATATTATAAAGGTTATTAATTTAGTTTTAGAGTAGTTAATTTCCAGGTGCGAAGTTAACCAGTTATAAGTTTTAGTGAGTGTGGCAGTTATTTTATCTTCTACATTATTTTTGTTGTTTTGGTATGATATTAATAAGGATATGTCATCTGCAAATAGAACGCAAGGCCCCTCTATGGTTTTTGGTATGTCGTCGAACGAGAAATAATAGGCAGCCTATGACAGTGCCTTGCGGGATGGACGCATTTATTATTTTGGCGTTGGATTGGATTGTTTCCATTTGTCTATTATTATGGTTACTAGGTATTTAATAACTAGGTTTGTTGGTACATGCAAACAACGTGCCATAATGACGTCACAGATCCTTCATCTAGCAAACAGAGTTTACCGTTGCAACTAGCAAATTACAACTTCCCAACATCCTCCGTTAGGCAAGTGCCCGCCAGACACAACACCCGTCTGGTTGGAGGATCCTCCCTTTTCTATGGAGGATGAGTGAACTTTACACCCCATTCCTCATTCCTCGTAATTTAAAGATAGCACTTGGGCGGCAAACAGTGAGCAGCTTGCCGTCCGGTAAGGACCGGATCGATGGGGCGTTGTATTTCACGCGCGCCTCTAAGAGACGTCAAGCACATCGTGACGGGGTCTGCCAGGGCCCGGGTTGTTTGAAAAAGATACCGGGGCTGAAGATATTCGGATGGGTTTTAGTCAGTAAAAGTCTTACACACCCTCCTGCTCCGCCCAGATGGAAAGAGATCACTTGATGATTTCCTATCCTAAATAAAAAAGACAGCACTCTTTATCTTATTCATATATTCAGGGATGTTTACGTTACGATGTCAGATACATCTGGCATCGTAACGCAAACTTCGCGAAAGGTCACTAATAAAATTATGATAGTCATTTATGTCGTTAGTGAGAGGTAACAGAAATCACATTGTCTAATAAAAAGTGTCGGCTCGGCCTTTGAACGTTGCAAGCGTGCCGCCGCGCGTTTTTGTAGGTATGACGTTGACCCCTGATGTGAACTCTATTAAATCAGCTGATTGGATAGTTTTTCTAGTTTTGTTCACATTGCGCTTTTTTATGTACCTAATTAGCGAATTAATTAATTTTTACTTTAAAATCTTATTGAGTTATAAAAGTACAGCAGTTATGAACGATCTAAAGTGAAAAAACATATATTTTTTAATCACGTTAAAGCCGACGAAAAATTCCACCACTGGGGGCTTCAGAATCACGTACTGATGCATGGTACCCGTTTGTGCGTCGATGTCAGATACAGCCTTTATACAGTATGTTACAAAAACCCTGTCCGACCCGTGAAGGTGTTGTTAGGTATCGTTAGCTGATTCTACTAATGCGTACATAACCTGGCTAAACTAAAAAAAAAATACCCCCTTAAAAATAAATAACTTAAATAAAATAAATAAGTAATTTCATGGCAACACAGGCACAGGCCATGACCTCAGTTGACCTCATGCATGTAGGTATTGGTAGTCTAACCACGTTTATCGACTCTAGAAAGAAACAATGATACCTACTTACGCAGCTCGTGAAAAGAACTTTTTTTTAAGTAGGAAGGTCGTCTGACCCTCCGAATGTATCTTCGAATTTCATTCGATGAGCACAATGGCTGTGGCGGAAATGTTGTTCCATATTTCGTTCACTAAGAACGATACCGGCACCGTCCCACGAGATTAGCACGGTGTTTCACAACGTTAGTCCACTCCTACCAATCCACTGCTCGCCGAACTGATAGTGGAGGTACTCACGTACAGGTCGGCAAAAATATGATGGGGCACCGTCATGCTGGAACCACATTGACCAAGAAGTAGTCACATCCGAATCGTTCAACACCTGATCACAACACAACACAATTGCATTTTTACTAGGTACCTTCCATCAGCAGGTTACATTACGTTAGAAAACTATTATGATCACACAATAAACGATACGTCTACACGGACTCAATGTCTACGCGAAACTAATACATAAATTTAAAATAAAAATGATTTTTATTTCATAAAAATAGGTACTCTAACTGCACGGCGGTGCCCTTTGACTAGAGGTGTGAAAGTATTCAAAATATTTCTCGTATCGATTTTTGGTATCAATTTTGTATTTCAGAATTTCACGCATCGATTCAACATCGCATGGCATTCTTTAGATTTTAGAACTTTCACATAACTTAAATCAGGTGAACTTAAATGCTTTAAATTGTTTAAAATATTCTCCTAAAATCGTATTTCATAAGACCTTTCTAGTTCCTATTTACTAATAATAGGTACTTGTGTTACAATATTGTTATGAATAATTAATCGATAATCAAAAAAAGTACTTTTACCATTAGGTAATCTGCGTTTTTACAACAAATCATTCGAGCAGTTAGTATCGACAAAAACAAAACGATATTACGTAAAAACTAGTACAGCTCTAATTATTCCTTTGCGCGTCGGCGGCTAGACACACTGACGCCGCTGACAGTTTCAAGGTCTAAAATGGTGTTTACACTTTTTTAAATTTCCCGAATTTTGGGGAAGTTACAGTAAATTCGCTGGTAAAAAAGATTATTTCAAAATTCATTAGTATTGTTACTATGATGATTATGCAAAATTTTATATTTTATTTGGTCATTTGTTTACCTAACCCTTATTATCCTTGTGGGTCGGACAGGGTTTTCGTAACATACTGTACAGTATGTTAAGAAAACCCTGTCCGACCCATAAGGATAATAAAGGTTAGGTAAACACATGACCAAATATAAAATAAATTTTTACGTAATCATCATAGTACCAATACAAATGAATTTTGAAATATTCTTTTTTTCCCGCGAATTAATTCCAATTTCCCCGAAATTTGGTAAATTTTTAAAAGTGACAACACCGTTATTATTATGAGCGAATAGTGATGCGACCACGTGCCGTGTGCCCTGCCGCCCGCCCCCCGCGGGCGGCAGGCGAAGAGTGGTTAACGCGGATTTATTAAGTTACCTCTTTTTGCGAAATAATATTTATTTTTTAGGGGGATTTTTTTTTAAGTTTAGCCCGGTTTTGTATGCATTAGTAGAATCAGTTATCGATACCTAACAACACCTTCACGGGTCGGACAGGGTTTTCTTAACATACTGTATATCCAAAGCTTGACACAAACTTTTGGTATGTCCCTGTTGCTTGAGGTAGTTGCAAGTTGTTTACAGTCAATACACCCAAGATTTGTAAACATAGGTAGTCGCTCCGTCTACGTTTAGTAGTGCTGCAAACACTGGTACTATCTGCTTATACATCCACATCGTGTTTACTGGGTGAACGTTTGAAGCGTTAGAGACAAAACAGCGCATTGAATAGACTAGGCGATTGTACTGTGAGGTGGAAAAGTGGGATGATTTTGACTATAATTAAAATCCCGCCTGATGGTAACCAGCGATGCAATCGTTGATGGTAAAGCGCGCTAGTTTATTAAGGGCCTATTTACTAAAAAAAAAAAAAACGAGTGTGCTTATGACCACACGACTGAAGTGAAACTTCTTTCGCTCCATCTGTATGTCATGGTTTCATTGGTAAATTAATATTTTTGCATAGATCTTCTATTTTTATTGAGAAAAAAAAAAACTCGTTGTAGACCTTGTAGTACCAAGCTCGCGCCACGGGCGCCTCTGTGCTTATATCCCCCACTTAACTTCCGTTCGCCTTGTCCGATCACTTTTCGTAACGCTTACGTCACGCGTTTGCCAGCTTACTCCCCAAGTCAAGCGTGCGTAAAGAAGTTTCACTTCAAAAAAAATAAACTATTGCTACACGTTGTACGACTTGCTTAAGCATAGCTTATTATATATTATACATATTTCTAAGAGGAAAATAAACTCAATCCGCCGAAAGTACTATTTCCTGGTATCCTATCCAGTTATCAATTCAGATTTCCCAGGGATTACCGCTTGCTTAAACTTATTCTTTTAACCACTCATTTTATGTAGATCCTTATACAACAATTCACAGCCTCCGTGGCATAGCGGTAGCGAACGCGGCCGCTGCGCAAGGAGGCGCGGGTTTGATCCCCGCGCAGTGCAAATATACATGAATACGAATATTTGCACTAGTCTGGTCGTGCCTCGGAAAGCACGTTAAGCCGTTGGTCCCGTTTGCCACACGCACATCTAATGGCAGTCGTTACAGGTTGTTAGAGCCCTCAAAAGGTCAACAATTGTTCTAACTGTCATGCTTCGACATCGCCTTCAGGTTGTGGAGGTCAGACGGCAGTCGCTTCACGGAAAATATCGAAATTTAGCCAAAATCAGCAGTTAGACTCCAAAGCTGAAAAAGCTTCGGATTCGACTGAGATTAACGCTGAGATGATGATGACTGAAAAAAAAAACTGAGTAATTAGGAGGAAAGTTGGAGGGAGAGGGAGCTTGATCTGGAGAAAATACATAACTGATCAAACCCGTCCTCCGTCCGGCTTCACCATGCATCATTCCGGAATACGATGAATCGCTTGGCAGTAAGACTGTCTGATGGGTATCGGAATGATCAAGAAATCAGATAGGTAGTTACTCCATGTAAAATACTGGGGTTCAGCTGATATTGGTACTATGATAATTACGTAAAATTTTATATTTGGTCATGTGTTTACCTAACCTTTATTATCCTTATGGGTCGGACAGGGTTTTCTTAACATACTGTATAGTTGAGAAAAATATGAAACGAAACGGGCAACTACACAAAGATTTTTTTTAAATAATCGTATTTGTATAACAGAACTTACGTACTTGCACTAGAGTAATTGCGTAACATACAATCAGTGGCAATGGGTTTTATTTGACAGTTCAACTACATTCATTACGTTATTTACGTTTTAGAGCAGACACATTTTCGAAGATATGAAGCAATGGATTGGCAATTTGCTTCGAAATGATTCCAACTGATAGGAATAGCGCGTTACGTAATTGGGTTGTATCCTAAAAAATAATTTTATGTCCATCAGATAGATTTGTAAAAAAATTTAACAATGTATTTTTTAATTTTTCTTTCATTCAAATACTTCGGAAGATATATTGGTTTTAAATGTCGCATGACGTCACGCCGTGTACCAAAATATACCACGGTGTGATGTAATTAGCCCCCACTTAATACGCTATATCTCAGTAGTTTTTGGTAATTTCAACAAAATAAAAAATACGGGTCTTAATTTTGACGTGACAACGTCTATTAAATTGGTACGGCGTGGAGTCATTCTCGAAAACACCGTAACGGCCGAATCTGACGCCACACGTAGTCCACGCCTACTTTACCCCCACCCCTAGAGCGTGTGTCACACTCGTGCGCGAGGTCTATTACCATGTAATAGACGTTGTCATGATCAAATATCGGCAGTAGACGGAGTTCTACAGACAACCAATTTTTTTTATTATCTATAAGACGGACTAATTATTTTTTTGATTTTCAAACCTTGGATACATCCCTATTATCATAAAGAATGGTTAAAGTTGTAGCGTAAACTGATCTTTATGTGTTGGTTTTAAAGTTAGTTTTCCAAAAAACATATAAGTATTTGTTATGACTTTTGGAATCTAAACTGCGCCGATTATACCTGACATAATGGAGGTAACAACTATAGGTACAGTTGTTGACAAAAGCTTGCGCTGACTACAGCACAATACCAAGGTACAGTCACATTGAAAAGTGTTTCTTACTTTCACAAGATTCCAACAAAAGTAGCTTTTGTATTTTTAAGGACTCTGTATTTTTAGTGTTGCTTGTTTTAAAAATACGATATTCTTTATTGATTTTTAAGATGACATTGTTGTTTGTTAAATAAAATAAGGGTTATACTGCCAAAATGTACTTTGAATTTTATAAGCATTTTGCAGTACCTATAATTACCATTACATTGTAAAATAAAAATATCCCTCACAAATACAAAAACCATAAAACGCAAAATTCGTATACTACATAAACAGTTTAAGCCTCCAAAAAATCTCCACAAAACCGACGGAGATTGTATTACCTCCGTAGACTCTCCAATTCCACAGAAGCCAGTCAAAATAATATTCGGTTCCAATTGGCCATGCCAGCCAGGATTGACGGAAAACGAATTTCATTGAATTTACATAGCGATGTGATGGATAGGGATTTACGCAAAAGTTTGTTAAAGCTAGGAACTATGCTTTTTTTTCGATCAACTTCACAAAATTTGAGAATGGTTTGATTTTCTCGGTCGTCTCGAAAATACAGGTTTTGTAACTCAGGTTGAGTTACAAAACCTGTATTTTCTTTTTTTATTGAAGAAATGCCTTGTGAAGACAATTATTATTTTATATACTCCGCTCCTATTGGCCGCAGTATGATATGGATTTAAGAGCTATTTAAACATTTTTTTTTTTTTTTTTTAATAATTATAAACTAGTGTTTGACCGCAATCCCGCCTGATGGTAAGCAGTGATGCGATCGTTGATGGTAAAGCGCGCTAGTTTATTAAGAACCTATTCACTCAGATTGAGCGAATAGGATGGAAGACGGCAGTTGAGCGAGGTGATGCAATGTTAAACCCAACAACACGACCAACGATGCTGCGCCAAAGGGAGATTGATCTAAAGACCCTCCACGACCAAACTCCCAACACAAAAACATTTGGCGCATCGTACCCGGCACACATCGCAACACAACTGCTCAGATCCGTCCTCCGTACGGCTTCACCAGACATCATGCCGGAACACGACAAATCGCTTGGCGGCAAGGCTTTGTCTGGTGGGTGGTAAATTCTGCCGGCGGCCGGTGTTATGGCCTACCACCGAGAAAAACTTGCTTTTCAAATAAATACAAAATAGGAAACTTTTTTGGAGGATGGGAAATCATTAAATGGTCTCTCCTGCTCTGACATGTCAAATTTTCACCGAGTAAAACCCACTCGTGTTGCTTCACTTTCCTGTGCATCACGGGCTGCAGTGTTTCATACGAACGACTGGCGGCCCTGGTGGTCTTCGTGGACCCCGTCAGGATGTGCTGAAAAAAAATCATAGAACACTTGGGCGTTGCAGTAGCTTCCATGGTGTAGCGGTAGTGAATGCGGCCGCTGCGTAAGGAGGCGCGTGCTCAAATATTTGTATGCATGAATATGAATATTTGCACTGGTCTGGTCGTGCTTCGGAAAACAAGTTTAGCCGTTGGTCCCGGTTGCCATAGAAACATCTAGTAGTAGTCGTTACGGATTGTTGGAGCCCTCAAAAGTCCAACGCTTGGTCTAGCTGCAATACTTCGAAATCGCCTTCGGGTTGTGGAGGTCAGACGGCAGTCGCTTCACGGAAAATGTCGAAGTTTCGCCAAAATCAGCAGTTAGACTGGTAAAGCGGACCCCAGACTCCAGAGTTGGAAAAGGATGCGACTGGGATTAACGCTGAGATGATGATGACTTGGGCGTTGCAGTATTAGTCCGCATCACTGTCATCTGAAAACCTGCCCATTAAACTGGCAAATACCCTAAAATTCGCTTACTTTCGGCTACGGTTTCGTAGAAATTTTCGTAGTATATTAGTGAACTAACGGCCGCCCGCGACTTTGTTCGCGTGGAGTTAGTTATTTGAACCTTTTATTTAAACCCCAAAAGAATCAATTTCCTTAGATATATTATTACACTTCTAGATAATAATAGAGCATACATTTTTGATATGCTCCGCTCCTATTGGACGCTGCAAGATGTCATATACAATATGTAAAGAAAACCCTGTCCGATCCGTGAAGAAATTGTTAGGTATCGATAACTGATTCTACTAATGCCCACAAAGCCAGACTAAACTAAAAAAAATCCCCTAAAAAAATAAATATTATTTCGCAAAAAGAGGTAACTTATGCATGTGCGGTAGACAATCCATATGCGGGCGACGGGGGGCAGGGCACGCGTCACGTGGTCAAATCGCTTATAATAATACCGTGAGAATAGTGCTGTCACTTTTTTAAAAAATACCAATTTTCGGGGAAGGTGGAATTAGTTCGCGGGAAAAAAAGATTATTTCAAAATTCATTAGTGTTTACCTAACCTTTATTACCCTTATGGGTCGGACAGGGTTTTCTTTACATATTGTATGTTGTTTGATGTTCAAATCGTACCAGGAGTTCCTGAGATTAGCGCGTTCAAACAAAAAAAAAAAACAAACTGTTCAGCGTTGTATATTAAATATATATAAAGAAGTGTAGATGACGTCACTAAAACGTTAAGAACTATATAAAAGAGAGGATCTACTGACAAGACGGGTATTGTCTGGCGGGCACTTGTCCCATAGTAGATGTTGGGAAAGGATATCTATGCTATTTGCACGCTAAACTCTACTTGTATAATAATCTGCTCTAAGCTCTTACCTCTTACCATATGAGCCTTGCAACGCCCCAATGCCTCACAAGTCTGCACTTAATAAAATATCTCAACAGCCGATTACCTACAAGGTTTAATGATAATTAAATTGGACTTAATAGTCGCTACTTACTCCAATTGCTGGCACAGTGTTAAGTTGTGTAGTCAGTTCTATGTTGTATTGTCGTGTGCTATAATAAGGTAATAAATACAATTAAGTACTTGGATCGTGTGTAAATTAACCGAATTACGCTGCATCCCGCTAGCGCGCGTTTGCTGTCTTGGAAACTTCCGATCTGCATGATGTCAATATGATGCGTTGTTTGCATATAACATTTGTAGATACCGCTAGAAATATATTATTCTTCACTAGAGCTACAGAAAACTGCAATACACGCCTTCTTTGGTTACAAAATCAACTATTAAACTTCTTATAAATACACAGTTTAAAATACTCCTCACTGTAATTTCCTCATGGTAGTACCCTGTGATGTTTGATAATCAAACATTGCGAGAATCGAGTCCACAGCACTCCTTCAATATACTATATATAAGATATGTGGTAATAGCTCTTTGCTTCTGTGAGCGCCTGGTACCGCGATTTTCACGCTAGGAGATGTTTGGTTTTGTTCTAGTGTCTAGCTCAATAATACAGTTTGTGTTGTACCTTTGAGATAGTAGGGGCATGTTATACATCGTGTATCTGACATCGTAACGCAAACTTCGCGAGAAGGCTACACCGCATGCCACTAATAAAATTATGATAGTCATTTATATCGTTAATTAGTGGTTACAGAAATAACAGTGTTTAAAAAAATGCGTCGGCTCGGCCTTTGAACGTTGCAAGCGTGCCGCCACGCGTTTTTGTGGGTATGACGTTGACCTCTGATGTGAACTCTATTAAATCAGCTGATAGGATTGTTTTTCGAGTTTTGTTTACATTGTGCTTTTTTGTGTAATTAGCGAATTAATTATTTTTTACCTTAAATTCTTATTGGGTTTTGAAAGTATAGCAATTATGAACGGTTTAAAGTGAACAAACTGCATTTAATTTTTTTTTAATCAGGAAAAACCGACGAAATATTCCACCTGTGGGGGGTTTAGAATCATGTACTGGATCCATGGTACTCGTTTGTGAGTCGATTTCAGAGACACCTTTATATAGCTCTTCGTTTTCTAAGCGCCTGGTACCGTGGTTCGGTAACAAATGTAGTTAAAGTTAAATAAAAAAAATATGGAAAAGAAGTCTTAATGTTTTTTTTTATAGTACGAAATGAAACTGCAAAAAACAACTCTGCCAATGGTAGTCCATTGCTGGGCATATAAAATTACCCTCTATAGATCTTTTCTCCATCTAACTGGACGGCATCCTACACTACGCTTTCAGATAACCGATCTCCACTCTAAGATTCGCCTGCTTCCCCGGCCATCAGACCTTCAAAAAGAAGACCCAGCGTAACCCTCTCCATAGTTAATTCGCTGACCATAATAAACCATTTAGTTCCAAACGGTCTCTACAGCCATCATCATCATCATTTATTTATTCATAACAATTTACATTGTGTTGAACATTGCATAAAAAATTAAAATAGAAATACCACATGCGGCAAAAAAAATGAAAAATGTCGAATTGGAATATAAATAAAACATAATCACAGACAAATATAACAAGTCACTCAATTATACATAAGTATGTCATTAGTCGTGGTGGCCTAGTGGTTAAAACACCAGCCTCTCAAGTATGAGTGCGCGGGCTCGATTCGAGGTCAGGCAAGTACCAATGTAACTTTTCTAAGGTTATATGTACTTTCTAAGTATATCTTGGACACCAATGACTGAAGGTGAAGGAAAACATCTTGAGGAAACCTGGACATTAAGTCTGAAATCGCCAACCCGCATTGAGCAAGCGTGGTGATTACGCTCAATCCTTCTCTATATGAGAGGAGACCTGTGCCCAGCAGTGGGACGATAAAAAGGTTGATAATGATGATGATAATGATGTCAATAGATATACAAACTAATGTCAGATACGATTACAAGAAAATTAAAAAAAAAAAAAGCCTGGAGTACAGGCGAAGAGAAGCCAGCCTGTCTGTGTTATATAGGATGCATTTTGGAGAGTATGGGAGGGAATTGCATGACTTAATTACACCATCTCCGTTCCATCATCGGACGACCCGTTATACGGGGAGTATCCATCCTAACGATTTTGACACTACTATATTCCGGACGAAGCGTTTTGCCTCGACTTTTGTACGGCGCTGCTGGTGCAGTAGATAGTCTCTTAATAAACTAGCGCGCATTACCACCAACGATTCCATCACTGCTTACCATCAGACGGGAATGCGGTCAAGCAATAGTTTATAATTATATATAAAAAAAGAAACGTATATTACATAAAAATACATTCAACACCACAAATAAACAATAAGCGGCATTATCACTAATTTAATCTTTTCCAGGCAACCGAAGACCTATTTATCAGATCTCTACAACCTAGTTACTCGATATATACAATCAGTATTGCCCAGTAACTAGGCTGGGCTAGTCCAGACTTTGGGGCTTCTGATTACTAGAACCTGGAAGGTTCTGCGTAACCAGAAAAAAAGCAACAGTCTTTTTTTATGGGACAAAACCCGCCACACTTTTTCCCACCCACTGCAACTCCTGAAAGCCAGAATCAACAGTGGAGACCGCCAAAAAAACGCCGAGCAATGAAGCTCGACGAGTCTCGGAGAAACGATTCAACTGTCTTGGGTCCCGCAGCGAAATTAATCAGAAAAGAATAGCGGAGGAGTAAGGAAAAAGATATTTTTTCCACTTCCCTCCATACCAAGCAGGAGACAGAACAGAACTAGGCCAATCGGCACAAACGGACATTATTGCAACTGGGAGAAGCCCAGATTGCCAAGCACCACGGAATAAAATTTGATTAAGTTAATGGGTCCTAAGTAGGTATGTGCTGCTACAATTGATTACAATAATAGGTATGGTAAAAGCGCCTGAACGCACGGAAATTGGTTCTAGTTTCTACAAGGTAATAAACGACTCCGGATGTAACTTGTACACTATCCAACATAATATTGCGTTCATTCTGCCTAAGAATACACTCCCACAAGATGTGATGAGCGGACTATTCAAATTCACAGTTCGATGTAGAACATTGACACAAAGACGATGGAACAAGTTTAAAAGAATACAGTTTAAGCAACAGTCTTCTCCATTTTATTTCAGAATTCCGCAACTATTTCCGAAATAAAAGGATGATGGTATTATAACGATATTCAAATCCGGAACCCCATACCTGTTCCGTAGCGTGGATCATCCGTCAAGTGCCTTCATATATTTGATTTATCCCTGTTTGCTCACACCTTCTTCATACATTGAGTATTCTTTAGTAAAAATATAAAGCAATTTTCTTAAGACCGCTCCTTGATTTTGTATGAGACTGTTCGATTTTGGTTGTGAAGATTGGCTTTGTTTGACGCAACAGATGATTATGTGTACCGTACGTATACTGCGCGTAGCATTTTTTGAATTCCGTACCCAAGGATAAAAATCCTATTCATCATCATCAACCTTTTTATCGTCCCACTGCTGGGAAGTTGTTCTCATACAGAGAAGGATTGAGCGTAATCACCACGCTTACTCAATGCGGAAAAATGCAAAAATTGCAATAAAGTTCAGGTTTCCTCAAGATATACTTAAAAGTACATATAACTTTAGAAAAGTTGCATTGGTACTTGCTTGACCTGGAATTGAACCCGCGCACTCATACTTGAGAGGCTGGTGTTTTCACCACTAGGCCACCACGACACACAAACAACAAAACCCTATTACTAGGTTTTTAATACAAATGGCAAGTAGTACACTGGTATACAGCTAGTAATATATTTGCGAAAATTCAAACGAACCCAACTAAATTGTTGTCACACAACGCTTGCGACTTTTAATTCGACATCAACGCCATCTAGTTATACTTTGCGTAAACTTTTGATAAATATACTTGACAACGGCAGCGACGGCGGAGCGTCAACATCTTGGCGTAGTGGCAATGGTCATTGCGTAGGTGAATCCTCCAATCTTGACAATAACAATTGAAATAGGCAACCCGACAATTTCACCCCGGAGAAATGCTATGATCCGCGCCTCAAAGCTAAGTGAGCGTTCGACAATCCCTACTTTTCAAAATGAGACTGTCCTCGTGCCGCCATTACAAAATAACGTGACAGCGTTTGCCCCACTACTATACAGTATGTTAAGAAAACCCTGTCCGACCCATAAGGATAATAAAGGTTAGGTATACACGTGACCAAATATAATATAAAATTTTACGTAATCATCATAGTACCAACACAAATGAATTTTGAAATAATCTTTTTTTCCCGCGAATTAATTCCAACTTGCCCGAAATTTGGTATTTTTTTAAAAAGTGACAACACCGGTATTATTATGAGCGAATAGCGATGCGACCACGTGCTGCGTGCCCTGCCGCCCTCCCCACGCGGCGCGGCGCGCAAGGGTGGTTAACGCACGTTTATTAAGTTACCTCTTTTTGCGAAATAATATTTATTTTTTTAGGGGGATTTTTTTTAAGTTTAGCCCGGTTATGTATGCATTAGTAGAATCAGTTATAGATACCTAACAACACCTTCACGGGTCGGACAGGGTTTTCTTAACATACTGTATAAGTCAAATTAGCTACTTTTGCTAAAATGTTATCGTTATCCCCGACATACTTTATTATGTTAAATTGATGAACGGCTTTTTTTTATATATCTGTGGGACCTGTGTAAACTCGCTTCACCGTCACCCGGCAAGCGTCATACAACCGGGCGCGCCGAGCGCGCGGCCCTCACTGAGCATGGTATAGCGCGGCACCTTAAACTAAAGAATGCGGCGCGCACTACACGACTCACTCGCAGCGAAACTGACCGGAGACTGTTGACCGCACGGGGGCGCCTCACGAATTTATAGTCGGCGCACAGTGAACACCAGGAGACCAAAACCTCACAACCGATTGGCTGATCCATCTTGAGATTGTCTTCAATCGCCACTACGTAGACTATGTATTTTGTAAATAACAATAGCTAAGACTTAGACAATAAACACAGTTCCATTAGAATCTCCATCGTGTGTTTTCATCTTACCTACAAGTTCCGAACAAAACGTGGGAAGTACCCCCACATATCTCACGAACATTGAAGGCTAGGAAAGAAAGATGAAATTTTCACCGATTGGTATTTCAGTTGCCGCTATTAGCGCGCAACGTGCGTGTCGGATTCACGCAAAAATGGCGGAACCCTTTTTGCGTTTCCCCCCGAAAGTAAAAAAGCAGCCAAGTGCATGTCGGACTCACGCACAAAGGGTTCCGTACCAGTAATTTATGAAATAAAAGGATTTAAGTTATTTGTATGAAAGATTACGCGGTAATAAGCGGTTTACGATTTACGAGGTATTAAAAAATATATACTTACTAGATCTCGTTCAAAACAATTTTCGTTGGTAATTTTTATAGTAATGTACATTATATATTTTTTTTAGATTTTCAATTTTTTTATTTTAGAAGTTAGAGGGGGGAGGGGGCAACTTTTTTCCGCTTTGGAAGCGTCTGCCACGCAAACTATTCGGTTTAGAAAAAAAATATTTTATAAACCTCGATATCATTTTTGAAGCCACACTTATGTGTTTGATGAAAAAAAAATGATTTTCAGTTCTAAGTATGGGGAGCCCTCAATATTTATTTATTATATTTTATTTTTGCATCAAAATCTTAATGCGGTTCACAGAATACATCTACCTACCAAGTTTCAACAGTATAGCCCTTATAGTTTCGGAAAAAAAATGGCTGTGACATACGGACGGACAGACAGACACGATGAATCTATAAGGGTGTCGTGTTTTGCTATTTGACTACGGAACCCTAAAAAATGAAAACGTTATGTTTTTGCACAGATTATGGGTACAGAACCGTTAGTTAGACTCGTACTTGGCCAGGTATTATTCCCTTAGGTTTCGTAAGCATTGACAAGTGACTTGCTTCCTGCCTCAAGCCAAGCATTAATGGCTTAAGATCCCCATACATGCAAGACTTTAAGGGTGCAGTCTGGCCGATTGTAAAAATTCTGGAGCATTCGTTCATTTATTTATTTATACTTTCGATGAATTATTATACATTTATTTATTGATACTTTATATTTAAGATGTATAAAGGCGGACTTAATACCTTTTTTTTTCTTGGGATGGGAAATCATCAAATGATTTCTCCCGCTCTGGACGGAGCGGAAGGGTGTGTCAGACTTTTACTGACTAAAACCCACCCGTGTTTCTTCACTTGCCTTTGCGACGGCCAGGACCGCGGTTTCTTGTTTAACCAACCCGCAACCCTGACCCAGGAGGCATCGGTCTTTGTGGACCCCGTCACGATGTGCTGACATCTCTTTGAGGCGCGCGTGAAACAGGACGCGCCATCGACTCGGGCCTGATCCTTACCGGGCGGCAAGCTGCCCACTGCTCACCACCCGCAGGCCCGTGCCTACGGTGGCTGGGAGTTAGGTGTCGTCTCCCGACCAGGTCGTCTACTGCAGCGGCTAGTGGCGTGAGGGCGCTGGGATTCCCGATGCCTCACGCGCTCCGCCTCCTCCTTTGCCAGCATCACTGCTTCACAGAAGGAGGTGATGGCCTGCCGTGCACTCTCGCTCCGGACCATGGCCTGGACCAGGGTCGGACGCGAGAGATCGCCGCCGATCGCCGCTAAGAGGACACGGCGGTGCTCTACCCAAGCCGGGCAGACCTCCACCGTATGCTTAATAATTAATAATAATAATAGACTGAATACCTTAGGCATTCTCTACCAGTCAACCATGGCGGTGAAGAGATATTAGATGGCAGATGCTTTGAATTGAAAAGAAAACAATCATCAAATCGCGTAATCAGAGGAAAAGGAGAGCCCTATGTCTAACTGTGAATTTCTATAGGTTAATGATGATGATGAGGACCACGCCTCCATTACTTCTTCACAGAAGGATGTGACGGCTTCACATGCAATCTCACTTCCTACCATGGTCTGAATCACGGCCGAACGCGAGATATTGCCGCCGCCAATCGCCGTCACGAAGCACCTCAACCATATGCTACAACGTGTTCTCAGGCCGATCTACACAGTGATGATACCCTGGCGTTTCCTCTTCTTTTTCTTGAGCCTATAGATGTTCACTGCTGGACAAAGGCCTCCCCCAAGGCTTTCCAATATGACCGGTCTTACGCTGCCCGCATCCATCGGCTTCCCGCGATCTTCACCAGATCATTAATCCACCTTGTTGGGGGCCTCCCTTCGCTGCGTCTTCCAGTACCTGGCCGCCACTCCAGAACCTTACCGCCCCATCGGCCATCGGTTCTACGAGCAATGTGCCCTGTCCACTGCCACTTAAGTTGTGCATGTGGTCTATGGTGCTAAAGCCTTTTCGTAAGCTGGAAGTCGTCGAACCTGCGAGCAAGACGATTCGTGATGACCCTAGAAAATAGTTTATAGACATGGCTCAGGATGAATATCGGTCTGTAGTTTTTCAGGAGGGTATTGTCAACTTTTTGAAAAACAACACCACCACGCTCCTGTGCCACGCCTTAGACGTTTGGCCTTTAAGAATCACGGAATTAAATAGTTTCTGAAGCGCTCTAAGAACCAGTTTGCCACCCGCTTTCAGAAGCTCAGCCGTAATTCCATCATCTTCAGCCGCCTTATCGTTCTTGAGCTGTTTCAGTGCCATACCAATATCGTACAGGCTGACGTCCGGGATATCGACGGTGTAGTATCGGGTTAGTCTGGCTCTAGGATCATTTTCCACGCTTACAACAGGTGCGTATGTTGATGTGTATAACTCTCCGTAGAATTTCTTAATCTCACCTAAAAGCTCGGCTCTGCCCAACAGACAAACCTCGTGCGATCGATAGCCTCTTTAATAAAATTTGTATTCAATTGGCGTATATCGCGAGTCGGAGACTTTGAGATTTGTCTGTTAAGGCATCTGATGCGTGAAGCGTCATCAGGGGATTTTAAGACCACCTCCCGTCTTTCTTCCATTAGCCGGCCGAAGGGTGGGACCGGAGATCTTCTTTTGGCCTTTTGAATGGAGGGTTTTGTAAAACTTGGACCCTTCCGTTTGGAGAGTTTCCACAAATCTGTTGTTATAGTCGTCCACATCTAAGCATTTACTGAGGCATTCGAAGCGATTTTGCAGATCGATCTGAAAGCATTTCCTCCCGCCTTGTCCTAAATAACCTTTTCCGCTGAGGACCTGCGTTGTGGTATACCTCACCGGAAACCGTGCCGTATTCCCAGACTAGCCAGATGGCCATAAGCCTCTGGGACGATCACACAGCTGGCGAGCTGGTCGCTGTCTCAAGGACTGCGTCCACACCTGTACCCTGGAAAGGGCCTTGAACCGCACGAGTCGGCACGGGTGTGCTGTTGGTCTATAAAAATGCTCTTCAAAAAATACTAAAACGTGACTTGCTTCCTAAAAACATACAGGTTAAAAAAGCATACTTTTGTAAAACAAGCACCTCTATGTAATAAATATACGGGGGAATAATATTCCCCTTATTTGTATGCTAATTCCGTTTTATCGCGTCGCCTCGCAGCGTTTAGTGATAATTTTGTTTAATTTAAAATGTTATTATTGTTGCTGTGAGAGAATCAGGATTATAATTTGGTGTTTGTTATGTGTTATTCTCATTATAATATGTAGAACATATTCTTAGAAGATACTCATATTTTCTTTTAAGATGGAATGTAAGAAATATTTTTACCAGGATTATTTGAAAACGATACCGTGGCCTGACGTAAAGGCAAGTGAAAGAACAAGGTTGGGCTTTAGTCAGTAAAAGTCTGACATTCCTCTCTACCCGGAGTGGGCGAGATCATTTATGATGATTTCATCTCCAGAAAAGAAGAAGTAAGTAAATATCTAGCTCCTTCAAAAATGACAACGTGTCTTATTATAGCATAAGACAAAAACCCAAATTGTCTGCTTCAATATGAAAAGCTCCAATCTTCCCCATTTCACAGTCATTCTTTACAGGCTTCACACTGACAGCCTCCGGGGCGTGGCGGTAGCGAATGTGGCCGCTGAGCAAGGAGACGCGGTTTCCATCCCCGAGTTGTGCAAATATTTGTATGCATGAATATATTATGAATATTTGCACTGGTCTGGTCGTGCCTCGAAAAGCACGCTAAGCCGTTGGTCCCGGTTGCCATACGAACATCTAATGGCAGTCGTTACGGGTTGTTTTAGCCTTCAAAAGTCCAACAATTGGTCTAACTGCAATGCTTTGATATCGCCTTCGGGTTGTGGACGTGAGACGGCAGTGCTTCACGGAAAATATCAAAGTTTAGCCAAAATCAGCAGTTAGATTGGTAAAGCGGACCTCAGACTCCAAATCTGAGAAAAGATTCAGATGCGACTAGGGTTAACGCTGAGATGACATAGATGATGATTCTTTACAGGCTTCACAAGAGCTCTCATAATCAAGCCGAAACCCGGAATATTCAGCAAAGTTTATTCAAAATATGCTCTTCCTTAATCTGAGTAGTAATTAAAACAGTAACCCACAAACTGTATTCCCTTTGTACCGTTTTATTTAGCTATAAACGTGGTTTTTAATCTTTACCCTCTGTTTAATACTAACCCTTTTGTAAGGATTAAGTGGTTAATAACTACGAGTTTTTAGGGTTTTCTTGTAAACGGTTCGGGGTTAATGTTTTGCTTGTAAGGATGAACGGTTATATTACGCGTCTGTTAATTGTTAAGAAATTAATGTTAACCGTAGGGATTTTTGTTTAATTATTCGCAGATTAGTAAACCAGTTGTTTAAAAAAATGCCGATGTTATGGCCTAACATCGGCTGCCGGCAGAAGTTACCACCCACCAGACAAAGTCTTGCCGCCAAGCGATTTGTCGTGTTCCGGCATGATGTCTGGTGAAGCCGTACGGAGAACGGGTTTGAGGATCTCCATCAATCTCCCTGTGGCGCAGCATCGTTGGTCGTGTTGTTGAGTTTAATAATGCATCACGTCGCTCAACTGCCGTCTCCCTTCCTATTCACAAAGTTTTTTTTTTGTGAATAGGCTAAATAAGTAAACTAGCGCGCTTTACCATCAACGATTACATCACTGCTTACCATCAGGCGGGATTGCGGTCAAGCACTAGTTTATAATTATTAAAGTAAAAAAAAATAAAATAAACAATATAGAATACTAGCGGCTGCCAGCGACTTCGTTCGCGTGGAGTTAGTTATGCTCCGCTCCTATTGGTCGCAGCGTAATGTTAGATAGCCTAAAGTCTTCCTAGATTAATGGGCTATCCAACGCAAAACTATTTCAAATCGGACCCTTAGTTTCTGAGATTAGCGCGTTCAAACAAACAAACTCTTCAGCTTTATAATAATAGTATAGATTATTATGACTGTCAGTCTTGGTATGACCTAGTGGTTAAAACGCGAGCCTCTCAAGTTTGAGTGCGCGGTTTCGATTCCAGGTCAGGCAAGTACCAATGTAACTTTTCTAAGTTATATGTACTTTCTAAGTATATCTTGGACACCAAAGACTGATTAAAAGGTGTAGGAAGACATTTGGAGGAAACCTAGAGTTTCAGTCTGAAATGGCCAACCCGCATTGAGCAAGCGTATCAACCTTTTATCGTCCCAGTGCTGGACACAGGTCTTCTCTCATACAGAGAAGGATTGAGCGTAATCACCACGCTTGCTCAATGCGGGTTGGCGATTTCAGACTTAAAGTCCAGGTTTCCTCAAGATGTTTTCCTTCACCTTCAGTCATTGGTGTCCAAGATATACTTAAAAAGTACATATAACTTTAGAAAAGTTACATTGGTACTTGCCTGACCTGGAAACGTACCCGCGCACTCATACCTACTTGAGAGGCTGGTGTTTCAACCACTAGGCCACCACGACTTACCTCTAGGCCACCACGACTTACCACATGATCACATGATGACACGATTACGTAACTTAAATCCAGTCTCTTGATTTTATTTTTTTTTTGATTGTCTCATCAGCATGACGTGTAGGTAGCGGTTGTTCTACGATAAAATTCAATGCTGTAAATTATTGAGGGATTCCCTCGAATGTCTATCGTCTTTCTTTGTAGTCATATAGCCTGTGCGTCTTAAGAAGGGTTGCGTGTCACCTAGGCCGTGTATATGTGGGTCTCTATAGAGTCGTTTCTCATGGGATGTCTCGTGACGATAACCAACAGTTATTTTTTGTATTGTTCTTCTTGTTTTTGTTTAATGTCTGTGCTTACTAATGTTTGTAAGCACGATTCTACTGTTAACGATCTTAACTAACGATATTTGTTACATGATAAAAGGAATTTCTATTCCATCAGTATTCAGATTGATCATCTATCAGTATTGAGTTTCAGAATGTAGATATTCACTATACTGTTTAAGGATTCTTGTACAGTCTATCACTTTAGTATGTAAACATTGATGCAATTTGTTTGCAAACACACAGCCATTGATACAACTAAAATCGAACTGCCTATGGTTATTCTGGCTGTCGTTGCCACCAAACATCTTTTTAAGATAAGTACCATAAATTGGAAATAAAAGACGAGTCCTCTGTCCCTATATCCCCATGTATGCTTAAATCTTTAAAACTACGCAATGGAAAAGAATAAAGTGATTTAATAGGAAGTTTTATAATGTATAATAGCTTCCATTAAATAGTGTAGAAATACTGTTATTTTTGAGGCTACTAATGTGATGTCGTAAATAATATTTTTTTTTCCGCTTACAGTGCAATCAAAATGGTTTACTAAGGATTGCACCCAGTGTTATCAAAATAGTTTCCTAAGGATTGCACTCATTGAAAAAGTCTACAAAAAACTCCACGATGCTCTATCTCTTATGGATATCCCAATAACAGTTTTTGTCATTTACTTTTTACGACAAATAATGTCTAATTTTAGAGATAATTTTAACTAATACAGTAATTATCATTATCCAATTAAATACATTGTTGATTTAATACAAATCTGTAGGGCTCCTTACAGGAGATAATTTAAATGAATATTTTTGAAGATATTACAGTTTTAAAAATTGCGGGGCCTTGCGTCCATAGTTTTTCTGTACTGTAATTAGTATCAGCAGTGGAAAAAATATATTTTTTCTTACTCCTCCGCTATTCTTTTCTGATTAATTTCGTTGCAGGACCCAAGGCAGTTGAATCGTTTCTCCGGGACTTGGCGTTTTTCTGGCGGTCTCCACTGTTGATTCTGGCTTTCAGGAGTTGCAGTGGATGGGAAAAAGTGTGGCGGGTTTTGTCCCAACAAAAAAAAAAAGTATCAGCATTACACCATTAATTAATGGCAGAATAAATTAGATGGCAGCTGCTTAGTTGAAAACAATGATAAGGAAAAGAAAATTAGGTAGAAAATCTGATAAGGAGTATGAACTTTTGATTCATAATTACATAAATACAGAAATAGTTTCTTTTCTGAAAAATTTACAAAGCGCAGCTATACGCTATATGTGGAGTTCTGCAGCCACATATGAGCTGCTGCTGCTAAAGATCTTCTGGCAACTTTGGACTCGATGGAAAGCCGTGCAAAAACGCCAATTGTTCTGGTAAACACCAATTGGTTCCTAATCTTCAAAGCAAACTTTTCAGTTTTCTATAGGATGCATTTTGGAGAATTATGCGCTGGAATTGTGATAATTATAATATGAAGTATTGACATGGTATTGTATATATAAATGCTAAATAAATAATATTTTTTGTTAAACATTCTAGTAGTTGTGTAATTAATGTAAATATTTGAATTTCATTTTATTAAATTGTTTGAGTTGCGATCGATATCTATTATATAAATATAAAATTTGATATAAGTCATCCATTCTATTATAATAATTATGTATGTACTTAAAATATCTGCACGCCATGAGAAATGGCAGACATGTCGTGAGCCACTATTTCTCAAGATCCTACTTGCATGAGTTTTTTATTCTGTATGTATACAAATGTTTGGGCAAATAAAATTTCTTAATATTATTCACCTTTTATACCACGTACATAAAAAAAATTTGCCTGAGACGGTCTTCCCGTCAGATTCTAATTTAGGCGTCTCCAAGGCTAGTCTGAATAGGTTTTTAATAAACTAGTGTAAGATCAACCATTGCATCACTGGTTACTAAGTCAGGATTACGGCAATGTACTAATTTATATTGGAACATAAAAAAAAAACGAGTGTGCTTATGACCACACGACTGAAGTGAAACTTCTTTCGCACCATCTGTATGTATATATAATTATATATATTCGGTGTACAATATATACATGTATACACATATACATATAATAATTTTCTATAAATATTTAAATTTATTTCATGCTTTCATTTATAAATTAATATTTTTGCATAGACCTCCAATTTAAAAAAAAAAAAAAAAAATGTGGATTCCCTCGGGGCCAAAAGGTCGGGCTCTTCCTCCTGAATCAGGGGACCCCAAACTCGGGTAGTCCACGACCTCTGGTTCCCGAGATAATCCACGGGGGGGTGAGGTAACTAAAGGGGGTCGGGGGGGGATAGGTTTCGTGGGTTTGCGGGGGAGGGAGGGGGGGAGGGGGGAGGGGGCAGTGGATTCCCTCAGGGCCAAAAGGTCGGGCTCCTCCTCCTGATTCAGGGGACCCCAAACTCGGGTAGTCCACGACCTCTGGTTTCCGAGATAATCCACGGGGGGTGAGGTAACTTAAAGAGGGGGGGGGTAGATTTCGTGGGATTGCGGGGGCGAGGGGGAGGGGGAGAGGGGGAAGGGGAGAGGGTCGAGTGGATTCCCTCGGGGCCAAAAGGTCGGGCTCCTCCTCCTGATTCAGGGGACCCCAAACTCGGGTAGTCCACGACCTCTGGTTCCCGAGATAATCCTCGGGGGGGTGAGGTAATCAATGAGGGGGTCGGGGGGTGTTCGCAGCGTCATGTTCTCGAAAAAATTCATAGTTCTTAATCAATCAAGGTACTTAGCTTAATAATTGAGCTTATGAGGCTCGAAAGCAATTTGTACTTTGTGTCCAATTATCGTATTGTGACGATATCTTCTTCTATACTTTCAATTATATCAGAAATGTTCAGTAAAAATATATAAAACAATATGAAAGCCAGAACAGAACGAAATTTATAAATTATTTGTGCTCTTAGGTAATCAATTGTTAACAAATCTTAAAAAGATCCAAAAAATATATATTGCCTTCGGCGAGATGCGAACTCACAACTTCATACTCGACTCAATTGTTAACAAATCTTAAAAAGATCCAAAAAATATATATTGCCTTCGGCGAGATGCGAACTCACAACTTCATGCTCGGCATGTCATGCAATATTTACGTGAGCCAACTCCTTGGTTGTAGTGCAGACGAAATAGGACTATACTTTGCAAGCGTGCCTAAAGAAGTTTCACTTCAAAAAAATAACACATAGACTATTCAACCTGACCTGAAAATAAGTTTTTGTTCTACACCTAGTTATTTTTCAGTTCAACGCCTATAAAGGGTTTAACTGGCTATTAAACGTTACTTCCTTTAACATATAATATTTCATAAAGAGAGGTATGAAATACACGCCATAAAATAAATAAATTTACGACTCTCGTAAAATGCTGAATGAATTTCCGACGAACTTTTACTACTGTATAAGTATATGCAGGAATATTTTATCACGTTTAGTGTTAGACTATGGTTAACGGCAGTTTTGGGGGGAACGTATATGTTGATTAAACTATTCGAACGCTAGCGCCATCTTGTGGCGATGGACAGAGTCTAGCCTGAGGTCGAAGTAGTCGAAACAAGCCGCAGCTTTGAGACGGCGTGAGCAGAACGCGCTGGATGCTTGCCCGACGAAAAGGCAGCCCGCCCCGCAACTGAGCCAGTAAAATCGTATCCATCCGGACAGTAACATCTGAGTTTGTTTCAGTGTTTCTTCCCAGAGATAGTACTGCGAAATGTGGTCATCAAACCACTCAAAACTTTTCGAACTCTCCAGCGACGCCCTAAGCCGAGGTTCGTACCCCACAAGGGCTGCCCTTAGTGCGTAGTCGCCCAATAGTTTCCCTAGCTGGAAGCTTTAATTTTATTTAAGGCATCCACAGGATAGTCCGGTTAAGTAGTCACCGCCTCTCAAGGTCAACTACAAGATGCCATAACAAAAAAAAAAAAACGCGCTGGATGATTGAAATATTGGCCTTTAAACGAACAATATTACCATCGCGTGCCGTATCCTTGAGTTCTGTACCTACAGTATATGTGATTCGCAAGTGTGACCGACTTATTCGTAAACTATAATCTTATTTAAACTGCAAACCATAATTCTATTGTGCTATAACCGACACTACCCACAATGCGCTCACAGTAATTGAAATGTGCCTAATGATAATGAGAGATTAACGCGCCATCTCCGACAATATAGGCATGTCTACATAGGACTGCCTCGTTCGTCAACAAACTTACTATGACATCTTAAAACCATTGTGAAAAGGAGATAGCGTTATTCATCCTGCATGGCTCCATCTTCGTCTAACATTGGAATAATGATGGATTTAACACATCATAATAACCCCCCCCCCCCCCCCCTTTTTTGTTTTGGATGAGAAATCATCAGATAACCTCTCCCGCTCTGCGCGGAGTGGAAGGGCGGCGTGTCAGACTTTTACTGACTAAAACCCACCCGTGTTTCTTCACTTGCCTGTGCGCCAGAGTCACTGTTTCTTTTTAACCAACCCACAACACTGACCTCAAATGAAAACAAACTTATAAGTAGCACTGCCTAAGAGAAATTAGGCACTATCAACAACCGTTCTCACATATGACGTGTAAAAGTGATCGGTGATCCTACTTGCTTAATAAACGATTTCATTTCTTTCATTTCACATGCGTAATTTTTAATTTGCATTATGTAACAGTATAATTTGAACTTAAAAGAGTGTCCTACTGCATCTTTCCAAATGACCGACCCCTTGACAATTTAAAGGTGCCAGTAATTAGTTTATTTAAAATTAATGCTGTGAGTTTCAGTAATTATGACCTTACCATTTTAAAACCATAATTCTGACCACTGACCTCACAAAATCATAAACTCCAACGGCTATATAATTAACCTACAATAGTCCTTTAGATCTACAATCTACGTACCCCACAAGGTGCAATTATTAAAAGCAAAGAGCACCACCAACAAACAAGTCGCATTAATTTAAAAGTTTTTATTACCCTTCTTTCACCCCCTGAATTTCCCCCTACACCCCACGAAGTAATAGAGTCAAAAACTTGGTTATTTGTTATACGCGAGGATATAAAAGCCGTGCAGGTGATTTGAAACTGTTACTTGTTTAGAAGCTTTTTGGGTTATGTAATTTCTCAGTGCCAGTCTGGGCTGGGCATATTGCCCGTAGGACCGATGCCTGATGGGGCCTACGGGTTCTCGAGTGGGGACGCACGCACCGGAAGACGCAGCGTGGGTAGGCCCCCGACAAGGTGTACCGATAACCCGGTGAAACCGCTGGTTGCAGCTGGCGGGCGGCTGGGCGCAGGACCGGTCGTCGTGGAGATCCCTAGGGGAGGCCTATATCCGGCAGTGAACATCTTTCGGCTGAAATGATGATGATGGTGAGTCTGGAATAAGGTTTTCTATCTGCCAGGGCAGCGGGTTAACCTCTCTATGTGCAATGGGTAGGTTTAAGTCAGTAAAAAAAAAACTCTCGACTCTAATATTTTCAATCTTAATATGTCAATAACTAACAATACTGTATAATGAACTTGTCTAACTTTAAAAATATGCCGTTCCGATTCTTGTTTCAAAGAACGTTTACTTTTGTAACCAGTGAATATCATTGTAAGTGAATCATTGTATTCTGTTTTTTGAGAAATAAATGTCTTAAACCATAAGTTTGACATGAACTTCGCCTACGCGACAGAGCGGGAGAAGTCATTTGATGATTTCTCGTCCAAAAATAAGTAGTGCCCTCTATTACATGTCATTTCGATTGAGCCCGACTCAGTTTTTAAAAAAAACGAGTGTGCTTATGACCACACGACTGAAGTGAAACTTCTTTCGCACCATCTGTATGTATATATATATATGTGTGTACAATATATACATGTATACACATATACATATATTAATTTTCTATTAATATTTAAATTTATTTCATGCTTTCATTTATAAATTAATATTTTTGCATAGACCTCCAATTTAAAAAAAAAAAAAAGTGGATTCTCTCGGGGCCAAAAGGTCGGGCTCTTCCTCCTGAATCAGGGGACCCCAAACTCGGGTAGTCCACGACCTCTGGTTCCCGAGATAATCCACGGGGGGGTGAGGTAACTAAAGGGGGTCGGGGGGGGATAGGTTTCGTGGGGTTGCGGGGGAGGGAGGGGGGAGGGGGAGAGGGGGCAGTGGATTCCCTCAGGGCCAAAAGGTCGGGCTCCTCCTCCTGATTCAGGGGACCCCAAACTCGGGTAGTCCACGACCTCTGGTTCCCGAGATAATCCACGGGGGGGTGAGGTAACTAAGGGGGGGGGGGGTAGATTTCGTGGGGTTGCGGGGGGTAGGGGGGAGGGGGAGAGGGGGAAGGGGAGAGGGGGAAGGGGAGAGGGGGGAGTGGATTCCTTCGGGGCCAAAAGGTCGGGCTCCTCCTCCTGATTCAGGGGACCCCAAACTCGGGTAGTCCACGACCTCTGGTTCCCGAGATAAACCTCGGGGGGTGAGGTAATCAATGAGGGGGGTCGGGGGGTGTTCGCAGCGTCATGTTCTCGAAGAAATTCATAGTTCTTAATCAATCAAGGTACTTAGCTTAATAATTGAGCTTATGAGGCTCGAAAGCAATTTGTACTTTGTGTCCAATTATCGTATTTTGACGATATCTTCTTCTATACTTTCAATTATATCAGAAATGTTCAGCAAAAATATATAAAACAATATATAAGCCAGAACAGAACGAAATTTATAAATTATTTGTGCTCTTAGGTAATCAATTGTTAACAAATCTTAAAAAGATCCAAAAAATATATATTACCTTCGGCGAGATGCGAACTCACAACTTCATACACGACATGTCATGCAATATTTACATGAGCCAACTCCTTGGTTGTAGTACAGACGAAATAGGACTATACTTTGATTCCGTTCGCCTTGCCCGATCATTTTTCGTAATATTTTTCGTAACGCTTTCGCCAGTTTACTCCCCAAGTCAAGCGTGCCTAAAGAAGTTTCACTTCAAAAATGTTATTCGCGTCGTACAGTCGATACAGTCCATCATCACTAACAGGACTATTACCGCAAATAAGCCTGATATACATAGTGTTGATAAATAGATTAGCGCGCCGCACAATGACCTGAATGACCCGGTTGCCATACAAAACATCTATTGGCAATCGTTACGGGTTGTTGGAGCCCTCAAAAGTCCAACAATTGGTCTAACTGCTGGATATCGCCTTCGGGTTGAGGAGGTCAGACGGTAGTCGCTTCACGGAAAATATTGAAGTTTAGCCAAAATTAGCAATTAGACTGGTAAAGCGGACTCCAGACTCCAAAGCTGAAAAAGAGAGAAAACGCTGAGATGATGATGATGATAAGAATAAAGTGTGAAATTCTTAACACCGAGTAATACAGTGGGATCACCAATTAGCCTCTTCGCACTTTACACCTTTTCATAAAAAGTATTCATAAATTTTTATATCTCTAATTTATTTATCTGGCCCCATGCACCACATTTACTACTCAGTACTATTCTATTTACCCCTAAAAATCTAAAAGGGTGGTAGGCCATAACATCGGCCGCCGGCAGAAGTTACCACCCACCAGGTAAAGCCTTGCCGCCAAGCGATTTATCGTGTTCCGGCATGATGTCTGGTGAAGCCGTTCGGAGGACGGGTCTGAGCAGTGGTGTTGCGATGTGTGCAGGGTACGATACGCCTAATGTTGTTGTGTTGGGAGTTTAGTCGTGGAGGGTTTTCAGATCAATCTCCCTTTGGCGCAGCATCGTTGGTCGTGTTGTTGGGTTTAACATTGCATCACCTCGCTCAACTGCCGTCTTCCTTCCTATTCGCTCAGTTTTTCTGAGTGATTAGGCTCTTAATAAACTAGCGCGCTTTACCATCAACGATCGCATCACTGCTTACCATCAGGCGGGAATGCGGTCAAGTGCTAGTTTATAATTATTAAAAAAAAAGGGGGTAGGATCATTGATAGTCCAATAGCCAAGTGGGTTGGATTACCTACAGAAGATATAGGAGAAAACCAGGATGAGACTCGTACACCAAGGAACATACATCATCAGCCACTGTCATGTTCCCACTACTGAGACACAAGCCTCCTTTCGATGAGAAGGCGTACTCTACCACGCTGGCCCAATGTGGGTTGATAGATGTCACATGTCTTAGACATTTTTTTTTTGAGGACATGCCGGTTTCTCACGATATTTTTCTTCATCGTTTTGAGAGCAGTGGTCGTGAAATAATTTAAACAAAGTAAAGCGATAGGGTTCTAACCTACGACCTAAAATTTGTAAACTTTTGCTTTCTCGGTGGTAGGCCACCGAAAAGACATCGGCCGCCGGCAGAAGTTACCACCCACCAGACAAAGCCTTGCCGCCAAGCGATTTGTCGTGTTTCGGCATGAGATCTGGTGAAGCCGTACGGAGGACTGGTCTGAGCAGTTGTGTTGCGATGTGTGCCGGGTACGATGCGCCTAATGTTGTTGTGTTGGGAGTTTGGTCATGGATTGTCTTCAGATCAATCTCCCTTTGGCGCAGCATCGTTCTTTGTATTGTTGGGTTTAACATTGCATCACCTCGATCAACTGCCGTCTTCCTTCCTATTCGCTCAGTTTGTCTGAGTGAATAGGCTCTTAATAAACTAGCGCACTTTACCATCGATGATCGCATCACTGCTTACCATCAGGCAGGATTGCGGTCAAGCGCTAGTTTAAAAATATATAAAAAAAAAAACTGCTGAGCCACTGCTGCTCTTTCACACAGGGAAGCATGCCACAAAAGTGACGAAATACTCGTATACGTAATTTACCAGAGAGAAGAACAAGCCCGCTAAATGATGATGAACTTATACTTAAAATCCCATTTCAACCCTACATTTATTTCTTCAACGCCATTAAACCAAAAACACCATTAAACTAAAAACTTTTAAAACTAAACCTAAACACAGGTAAGCCTTCCATTACCTCACTATTTAGTCCCGCCTGCGTAGATAAGGCGGAACTAACCGACGTTGGCTTGTAATTAGAAACCGTAAAGTTTCTGAACTAAGATCGAATGATAACTGGACTTTAAATTTATCTTGATTTTAAATTTAATTGCTTCGGGAAGCGTAGGGAAATTGGATTTATTTGTTAGCTTTTATGGAGTAAAACTATGGGCTGTTTTATTGGGTGCCAGTCAAAGGTGTCTCATGCTAAGAATTAAGACTCTGCTCCAACACCTCTCCCACTCAACAGCGCTCTAAAATAAGGCGACTGCTTGCAGTCCACGTGCCGACAGCGATTACTCACCCAGCAGTCCACCCGTCGCCCACTTTAGCTTTTCACGATCAGTTTCTATTGAAGCAACTCGTCTTTTTTACAATGTCCCGATTCACAACCCGCGAAAAATTGAGGGAGCGGATTACTCAGAAGGTACTGATTTACTAAGCCACAGAGTACTAGGACTGAGGGCCGCGGGCCGGTGCGGCGTCTGCTAGCAGTCTGATCGCGGACGCCGCACTGACCGCTCAGCTAAAACGAGCGGCCAGCGAGGCGTCAACTATCGAGCAGTCTGACGGCGGTAAGCTGTCTGCTAATTTATGATTCCAATGTAAAATATATCTAAACTGCAATATTTAAAGCCCATATTTGAATAATATTCCTTTTGCCGGGTGGTTGCAGAGTCGTTTCAAGTGTGCTATGATCTTAACTCATGAATAGTGAGTTCTCAAATATTTAAACTCACATGCAGAAACAGCCAGACTCGGGACAAGGACCTGCTTGGCCATAAAATTATTTATTCCATGCGGGAATCGTCCCATGTGGTACCGGGCTTAGAATAGTACCAACCCACATACTCCCGTGGGTGTCGTAAGGCGACTAAGGGAACTCTCATCAGGGAAGCGGGCAGCAGTGCTTCTCCTGTGGAATATCAAATTACTGCGATCCCCAAAACGCCTGACAAGCATGGGGTTTATAGCAAACCTCCCCAATATAATGGAAGCTTTGGGGGAAGCCTTTCTCTAGCAATAGGCTGAGAATAACTTGCGAGAATCGAGACCACTGCACCAAGCGTGTTGTCATATAATTAAATGCCTCTTTTTAAGGTTATGTAGTCAACTAGAAACCCTTATAGTTTAGCCAAGTCTTAGAATTTTAAGAAAATCCCTCAAATTATTGAGGCGAAATTCAAAGTAAGAGTTTATATGAATTAATAATCAATATAATGTGGATGCGTAGTTCTTCACAAACGGATTTGGGTAAAATTTTCCATATGATATATATATATAATGAAGGCTCAAATTCACACAAAGGGCGATGATTAGAGCTATGCTCGGAGTTTCTCTACCTACGCGATCAAATCAGGATTGAGGAGATCCGCAGAAGAAACAAAGTCCGACATAGCTCTTCGAGTCGCTAAAATTAAGTGGCAGTGGGCGGCGCACATTGCTCATAGAACCGATGGCCGATGGGGCAGTAAGGCTTTGGAGTGGCGGCCATGTACTGGTACCATGTACCCCAACAAGGAGGGTCGATGATCTGGTAAAGGTGCGGATGGATGCGGACAGCACAAGACCGGTAATTGTGAAAAGCCTTGGAGGAGGCCTTTGTCCAACAGTGGACCTCTATAGTCTGAAAAAGAAGAAGAAGATATATCTGCTTTGTCCTAGCCACTTCCCATTATTTGGGGTCGGGTCTCGTCGTTCTTTTGCGCTAGGATGATCTGTCCTGGGCTGTCGAGATGTTTAGTTGGGCACGCTCTAAGTCCTTGGCCACTGTGGACCACCAGGTGGTTAGTGGGCATCCTCTACCTTTTTTGTTATCTGCCAGTTCTAGGGCCCGTTTCACGACATGATCTTCGGGGCGTCTCATGATATGACCGAACCATCGTAGGCGGCTTTCGGCGAGATTTTCTGCTATGGGCGCAACCTTGTAACTTCCTCTGATGTGCTCGTTTCGCACTTTATCGAGTCGAGTTTCGCCCGCTGCCCATCTTAGCATCTTCATCTCGCTTACATAACTAGCAATAATATATAGGACACTTTTTAACACAATATTCTCACATAATTGAAACTTATGCGAAAGAATCTGCGAAGGAGAGCTAGTATATTAAATAATCGCCCAACAAAGGGTTTGTAGGGTTATATGAGGAATATTAACCGCTGCGGATAGATAGATGTCACATGTATTTGAAGTTTTGCCTTTATGATATGCAGATTTTCTCAAGATGTTTTCTTTCACCGTTTGGAGAACAATGGTGATGAAATAATTTACACAAAGTAAAGCGCCTTACGGGCTTCGAACCTATGACCTAACCTTGTATGTAAGTCGCGGCCGATTGCCAGTAGGCCTCCGCTGCTCTGGCTGTTTGTATTCATCATCATCATCATCTCAGCGTTAATCCCAGCCGCATCCGTAGCTTTTCAGCTTTGGAGTCTAGGGTCCCCTTTACCAGTCTAACTGCTGATTTTGGCTAAACTTCGATATTTTCCGTGAAGCAAATGCTTGTCTGACCTCCACAGCCCGAAGGTGATGTCGAAGCATTGTAGTTAAACCAATTGTTAGACTTTTGAGGGCTCCAACAACCCGTAACGACTGCCACTAGATGTTCGTATGGCAACCGGGACCAACGGCTTAACGTGCTTTCCGAGGCACGACCAAACCAATGCAAATATTCATATTCATGCATATAAATATTTGCACTATACGGGGATCGAACCCGCGCCTCCTTGCGCAGCGGCCGCGTTCGCTACCGCTACGCCACGAAGGCTGTCTCTCTGTTTGTATTATATGAGTTTATAACGCACCCACGACACAGGAGAAATTCCTAGTGTGGGCAACGTTTTTTCATCATCATCATCGACCTTTTTACCGTCCCACTGCTGGGCACAGGTCTCCTCTTATACAGAAAAAGATTGAGCTTAATCACCACGCTTGCGATTTCAAACTGTAAATCCAGGTTTCCTCAAACTGTTTTCCTTCACCTATTAATCAGTCATTGGTATCCAATATATACTTAGAAAGTACATATAACTTAGAAAAGTTACAATAGTACTTGCCTGACCTGGAATCGAACCCGCACACTCATACTTGAGAGGCTGGTGTTTCAACCAATAGGCCACCACGACTTTTATTTATATTGCTTACTTACTTACGAAAGTTTGTGTATCCCCTAGATGGGGATATGGTGGATGGTATCCACAGTGTGCTGCCATCCCGTTCGGTCTTGAGCTTCGCGTCTTCCATGTGGTCCTCACTTCTGCGATGGACGTTCGCCACCAGGTCTGCTTAGCGCAGTCGATTACGAATAGGCTTTGCTTGTGGATTCCAGTCTCTATGTATATTGAGCAATATTACAAAAAAAAGTTAACGCGGGCAGAAACCAGTTAACACATAATACACGAGAATCTACAACTATGGCCACAACTCAACTATATCTTCTAATATATAAAATTCTCGTGTCACAGTGTTCGAACTTAAACTCCTCCGAAACGGGTCGACCGATTTTGATGAAATTTTTTGTGCTTATCCGGTATCTATGAGAATCGGCCAACATCTATTTTTCGTCCCCCTTAATGTTAGGGGTAGTCCACCCCTAAACTTTTTTTTTATT
Organism: Sesamia inferens; assembly: GCA_037179545.1. NCBI lineage: Eukaryota > Metazoa > Arthropoda > Insecta > Lepidoptera > Noctuidae > Sesamia > Sesamia inferens. Next base: position 11,058,924 of record CM073949.1, read on the forward strand.
TTTTAGACAAAATTTTTAATTTCTAGTTTTTTATGATACAACATACAAAAATACATACAATCCCCAATTTTCACCCTTCTACGATCAAACCTTATTTTTTAATAGCCATTTTAGTAAGTTAATCTATTATTTATATGGCAAAACAACGTTTGCCGGGTCAGCTAGTATTATATAATACGCTTTTATTTCGCTGCAGATAAAAAACGTACATACATTTAGATAGTCTTGATACTTTAGACACAGTTCACTAAACTAACAACAGGTGGATATAAATTAAACCTGCTTGATACTCGCTTGTTCATGTTCTGGTTTTAATAAACTTTCCTCCACACATTGTGTAAATAAATACTCAATGGTAATTCTTTGATTTATAACCATAGGGCGGAATAGGTGGAGTGATTTTTGCTACTTTTACCATAAATGATCACAGAAGGAATAACGTAGATAAGCCATTTTCCCGGAATGTAATTCCGGATCCAAGTAAATATTGTTAATGTTGGTAGTGAACAAAAACAAAACAAAACTAATTTATTACTTACTTGTTGAAAAATAAAAACAATCAAATTCCGTTGGAAACATTAATAAATTTCATTATTTTATTTTTAGCCTCTAATCAAGGGTATGGCCAAATCAAACGGTTTTACGACTTAATATAATTTATACATATTTTTTTATAATAAATCAACCAATTTCGTAAATCTGGAGGAATTTTCTCGGTGGTAGGCCATAATATCGGCCGCCGGAAGAAGTTACCATCCGTCAGACAAAGTCTTGCCGCCAAGCGATTCGTCGTGTTCCGGCATGATGTCTGGTAAGGCCGTACGGATTTGGGTCTGAGTAATTCTGTTGCGATGTGTACCGGGTACGATGCACCAAATTTAATTATATAGTCTCCCTCTGGCGCAGCATCGTTGGTCGTGCTGTTGGGTTTAACATTGCATCACCTCGCTCAACTACCGTCTTCCTTCCTATTCACTAAGATTTTTAAGTGAATACGCTTAACTAACTAGCGCGCTTTACCATCAACGATTACATTACTGCTTACCATCAGGCGGGATTGCAGTCAAGCACTAGTTTATAATGATTAAAAAAGAAAATGTCCATATTAATATAATTATACGTTTCCGATCAATGAGCCCAATTCACTCTACCTATTCCGACCTATATTTATAACACCTAATTCTGAATATTAAAAATATATCTAATATACAACCTTATTTTTTTGTTTATGCGAAACCCGAAACACGTGTACTATATGTGTATATTTTTAAGTAAAGAATCTATTTACAAAATTTCAAAAAGATATTATAAAAATCGCAAAAGTCTGAGCTTGTTGTCTTACTTGGTTATCCCAACAAAAATATGGTCAACACACCGTTCGCCCGTCCGTGACTATAGCGGCGCGGAATGGGGGACCTGTCACACTGCACGTATCTACCGTCAGTTGGATTGCGCGCTAGGTAACCACACTGCATCAATTTCTGAATGTATTTGGAAAAAAAAATAAATGTTGTAAAAATTATTGGAATCGATTCATTTTTTCATTGCTTATTCTGAACAAACTAATCTCATTTGCAATTAAAAAACAGGCACCTAAGCAAAAATATTGCTTTGTTTGATAATTATAGGTAGTTTTATACACACAATTTGGTTTGGTATTTTCTTCACAATTTGGTAAATTAATAAGAAAATAATAATTTTCATCAGTATTTCGTAAAGTTTTGATACAATTAATGGGAAATAATGCTAAACCTCGCTAGTGTTGTATGTTCGCTAGTAGTGCATATAAATGTGCAGTAAAAGCAGATAAATGTTTAGTATCGAGTGTGACCCCCTCTAGCTAAAATCACAGCTTGAATTCGTCTGAACATCCTAGCGGGTAAATCCCGGATACTTGCTTGCGGAATACTTTCCCACTCCGCAGTAATCACATTCTTCAGCTCTCTGATAGTCTGTGGAGCCGGTTGTACTTATCTCACATGCCGTTTCAGAACGTCCCAGACATGATCAATGGGATTGAGGTCAGGATTTTAAGCTGGCCAATCCAAACGACGAATGCCGACCTCTTGCACATACCTTTCAACATCGAGAGATCGGTGTGCACGAGCATTGTCGTCCATAAAAGTCGAGTCTTCACGTAGAGCGGCCAATGCGGGTTGTGCATGAAGAATTAGAACTTCCGTTATGTATCGATGCCCAGTCAGTGACCCGTTTTCAATGAAGACTAACTCTGTACGATCCATTGAATTTATTCCTGCCCAAAACATAACAGAGCCCCCACCATAAGGTGTGATTTCTTTCAAACATGCCTCAGCAAAGCGTTCTCCTTGTCTTCTTAGCACTCGGCGACATCGATCTTCGCCGAACAAAGATATCCTGGCTTCATCAAAGAACAAAACCTATTTTTAGCGAACCTAATCCTGTGAACTCGGTGCTCACGGAGTAATTTCTATAATATAATTTTTATATTTATAATTCTCGGTGGTAGGCCATAACATCGGCCGCCGGCAGAAGTTACCACCCACCAGACAAAGCTTTGCCGCCAAGCGATTTGTCGTGTTCCGGCATGATGTCTGGTGAAGCCGTACGGAGGACGGGTCTGAGCAGTTGTGTCGCGATGTGTGCCGGGTACGATGTGCCTAATGTAGTTGTGTTGGGAGTTTGGTCGTGTAGGGTCTTCAGATCAATCTCCCTTTAGCGCAGCATCGTTGGTCGTGTTGTTGGGTTTAACATTGCATCACCTCGCTCAACTGCCGTCTGCCGTCTGCCGTCTGCCGTTTTTCTGAGTGAATAGGCTCTCAATAAACTAGCGCGCTTTACCATCAACGATCGCATTACTGCTTACGTCAAGCGCTTGTTTATTATTATTTAAAAAAAAAAAAAAATTGGGTTCGCGTGCCGGGCGGTGACTGCGTATATTGGCAACAAAAAGCCTCCTCCTAACCGTCCATAGACTAATATGCACATTTCTTACTCCTTGGAGATTGTTCTTAAGATCCACATACGAAAATTTGAGATTTTTCAATGCGCGACTTACATGTAAACAATCGTCCCATGGTTGTGGGTACATTGTTTTCTTCGAGAATCAGGCCTTCTCTCGACGAAACCAGTCTCCTGATATCGGTGCCAGGTCCTTTGGGCCGTCGACCGGCTATCATTTAGCCTCCTAGCCACGAAGCATTGGCTGCAACCCTCTTTTAAGCAGCGCGATTATGTTGGTAGCTTTTACCACTTTATCTACCATTTTTGATACAGCCAAATAAATAAATAAAACTTTGACAGTCAAGGATATGAAATTAATCTATAAAAGTTATGAAAGTCGATGTTAAAAAAGAGGGTTTTCTGCAAAAATTACCACATACACATATTACATACTTTTTTAAAACCACGGCATTTTTAAAACCGGCCAGTAACGTGTACAAACGATTGAAACCTTTTTTGTATTAAAGATGAATGAAAATCAAAACTATGTTTTTTTTTTTTGCAAATGAGTGTATATTCAGAATTCGTATAAGGAAAAAATAATGTTGAATAATATTATAACTGAACAAACTATTTTCGCCACTTAGTTACAAACTGCTTCAGAAATTACCTGTTTCAGACATTGCGATATTCATTTCATTACAATGCGGCCGCATGATAATGTTCTTGACACCTGTCAATTTCACCAGCAAATTCGTGCTTTGCGAATTTCAATTTTATGAACTGCTAGACTTATCACTGTCAGGTGTCAAGAACGTTTACTCTTGACGGCCGTACTGTAATTATGAAGAACCGCGCAATGAGCAGGATTTGAGAAGCTTAGAATAGCACTCTAATAGGGGTGTATCCAAGGTATGAAAATAAAAAAAAATTAAAATAGTCCGTCTTACAGATAATAAAAAAAAATTAAGACCCGTATTTTTTATTTTGTCGTAATTACCAAAAACTACTGAGATATAGCGTATTAAAGTTACGGAGTGGGGGCTAATTACGTCACGCCGTGCTATATTTTGTATCACGGCGTGATGTCATGCGACATTTCAAATCAATATATCTCCCTAAGTATTTGAATGAAAGAAAAAATAAAAAATACGTGTTCAATATTTTTTATAAATCTATCTGATGGACATTAAATTATTTTTTAGGATACAACCCTACTACTAGAATTTAAAAAAAAAGACTTGTGTTTATACAAACCTACTTACAGAAAATAAATCATTTTATCTTTAGACACTGTCAATTTGAATCACTTTAAAGCATATTGCTAATTCATTACTCCATATGTTAAAGAATATCTTTGCTCAACAATGTAAATAACGCAATGTAACATACGGGTTGAGCAGTCAAATTGAACAACATTGTAGTAATTACTTTTCGTGTCGAAGTGGCGATCCTTGGATGAAGCCAATGTATGTGATGTGTGTATCATCTCCGCGTTAATACCAGTCGCATCCGAAGCTTTTCAGCTTTGGTGTCCAGAATCCAAAACTGAAAAGTTCCAGTTAGACTGGTAAATCAGGCCCCAGGGTCTGATTTACCAGTCTAACTGTTGATTTTAGCTAATCTTCGATATTTTCACTGTGAATTGACTGCCGTCACACTTCCATAATACGAAGACGATATCGAAGCATTGCAGTTAGATCAATTGTTTGACTTTTTGAGGGCTCCAACAACCCGTAACGACTGCCATTAGATGTTCGTATGGCAACCGGGGCCAACGGCTTAACGTCCAGACCAGTGTAAATATTCATATTCATGCATACAAATATTTACACTGCGCGGGAATCGAATCCACGCCTCCTTGCGCGGTGTTGCTTGTTTTGGGGCTAAAATCATTATTACAATAATTATAGTTACAGACTTAAAATATTAATAAATATTGCATTTCTGTTGCCACTACAGGAACAACTAGGTACTAAAAACATTAATAATATAAAAAATGGAACGGAACCCCTTGTGTGCGAGTCTGACTCGCAAGTGGCTCGATTTTTTTCTTTACACGCCCTATTTGACAGAACTGATCTCCAATTAATCTGCCTCTAGCTTAATCCCAACTAAGTATGATGGAGTTGGACTCCGATCTAACCAGATGCAGCTGAATATGATTATTTTACATAGAGCATGCCTATCTGACCTTCATAAACTAGTTAATAGGTTCACGACACTCCTCGGTAAGACTCGTTATCAGATTTTCGACATTCGATGTCATCATCACCATCATCATTCCAGCCGAAAGACGTCCACTGCTGGACATAGGCCTCCTCCAAAGATCTCCACGACGACCGGTCCTGCGCCTCCCGCATCCAGAAGTTTTCCACGACCTTTACCAGACCGTCGGTCCACCTTGTCGAGGACCTACCCTGCGTCTTCCAGTGTATTAAGCAGCTATTAAAATACAGCTTACAGTTTTTAATATAATCTAAATAAACCCACTTTCTCACCCCACAGTACAATTGCCTATTCTATTCAACGGACACTTATGTCTGTAACACTCCATACATTCATACAGGAAGCACGAAAAAGATGTAGAATTAGAAAATAGTAACAATTTTCAGCTTTGGACTACCCAAAACGACTAAAACTCCAAAGGTCTACACTATTTCATCCTATTCAATCTTGCCTTCAAAACATTCAATGTAAAACAATGTTATGTTAATACAGAGCACAGGTCCGGACTAAATAATTCATGCCGTGTTCAGGGCCGCACTGAGGTGAAGGGTGCAAAAAATATTACATTTCCAGTCGCCTCGCTTCGCGGTAAAATCATGAATGTATTTTCTGGAAAAAAAGGCATTGAAAATGTAACTCGTTCTATTTGGTTTTCATTTGTTATGTCAGAGTGGAACAAAGGTGTCAGGCGTTTTTTTGTGTAGCACTTGGAATGTTTGGTTTTTGAATGTCTGCGTTTTTTTTTGGAATAATTATAAGCTAGTCCTTGACCGCTATCCCGCCTGGTGGTAAGCAGTGATGCAATCATTGATGGTAAAGCGCATTAGTTTATTAAGAGCCTATTCTCTCAAAAAAATTGAGTGACAATGTCATACCCAACAACATGACCAACAATGCAGCGCCAGAGGGAGATTGATCCGGAGACCCTCCACCACCAAACTCTCGACACAACAACATTTGGCGCACCGTACCCGGCACACACATTGCAACACCACCGCTCAGTCCCGTCCTAGGTACGGCTTCACCAGACATCATGCCGGACCAGTAACTTCTACCGGCAGTCGATGTTATAGCCTTCCACCGAGAAAATTAATTAATTACACTTGTTTGGTGCGTATTCATCAATATTTGTGCGGGTTGATTGTTAAGATACTGATTATGCCGCAAGTTTTTCGAAATATGTAACGTGGCCCCTCAGGAACAGGCAAGTGAAGGAACACGGGTGGTTTTAGTCAGTAAAAGTCTGACACGCTCTTCCGCTCCGCCCAGAGCAGGTTTGGTTGGTTGGATCATCGCTTGATGATTTCCCATCCTCAAAAATAATAGGCATGTGTTCGATCCCTGGTTTGTATTTATGAATATGAATATTTCGTACTGATCTGGTAGTGCCTCGGAAAGCACGTTAGGCCGTTTATCCCGGTCGCCTTATAAACATCTAAAGACAGTGATTACGGGTTGTTGGAGCCCTAAAGTCCAACAATTGGTCTAACTGCAACGCTTCGATATCAATAGTATTCATTGTATTCTTTACCTTGTGTAGCAGAAACATTTTTCGGACATATGAAGCAATGGATTGGCAATATGCTTCGAATTGATCCCAACTTATAGTAATAGCATATACTTATATTACGCAAATAGGGTGCTAGTTAGATTCAATTACTCAAGCGAATTTAAAACTACTATCAAAATAATAAAAGCTAATGCTTTTATTTACTCATGTATCATAAAAGTGTAACTGTTAAATTAAAATATACCTTAATGACATACTAACAACGTCCAACGTTAATAAAATTAAACAGTTTTTTATAACACAAGTTCCCAAGATGGACGACGCCACCAAGGTTGGCCTAGAAAGCGGTGACGAGGTGACCTACACGCGTACCGCGGAGGGAAGTTCGGGGTGGTGCGGTAAAGTCTTTTTAACATCGGAAAAAAAGTTTGTTTATAAACGATGAGTGCAGTTTTGTACAGTAGGAGTGAGTTCTGCGGTTAAAATGAGAGTACTAAATTATTTTTTACTATCGGACTCTTATTAGTGTTACATATTAAAAAAATTGTCGAGATCTACTCTTTCTGAATATGTATAAATACTTTGTATCTAATGTCTGATAAGTTGTCTTTACGAGTGTTAAAGTGGACGTTGAAATGATTGCTCATTGCTCATTGTGTGCCGGATTTTCGTCAAGCTTTTGTTTGATATAATATCTTAAAATATGACAAAATGATCCGAAAAATAGTTCATATTTAGTCATTGAATAGACTTCTGCTTAAAAATACGAAGAAAATAATGAGTATTTTAAGAGCGCTCGGCATTCCCAGCTGTCACATCGGGACGTTCAAGTGCTTAAATACAGTTTCTTTTAGTACGATGGGGTATAATGAGCTCAGGGTTCGCCGAGAGTGCAGTCTTGCTGCATATGTAGTTAAGTTATTGCGTGGCGTAGCACATAACCCAGGTGCTAGAGCTTCAAGTGGCGGACCGGTACGTGTGGAGGCGGCGACGCCCGCAACTGCTAAACGTACCTATGGCCAGAACCAACCTACTGGCGAAAGTACCCCTCACCCGTGCAATCCGTGTGGTGAACGAAATCCATGAAAGACTGGATATATTTTCGTGTTCTTTGAGTGATCTTGGAAGAGTTTTATTAAATATTGTTAGTAATATTTAAGAATTAGTGTACATTTAAGTATTAGTGGATATCTGCACTGTCGCATTAGCTTAAGGCCTATTGACAATCAGTTGACAATCAGTCAACCACAGGTGGTTGACTGGTAGAGAATTCCTAAGGCGTTAATTCAGCCTCTGTACATTTCATCTGTACACATCTCTGTAGATTAAATAAATAAATAAATAAAATAAGCTAAAGAAAAAAATCTCCAATTCATGATTTTTTCTTTTAAAATACGCTCAACCATAGACTTCAATTCCTATGTTTTAGTTTTGCCAACAAACAAAAGTTGGTGTTTTATTAATCAAAAAATATACAAGAGTTCCAAATACCTACTATGTATTTAGAAATTATCAAATATTGTGACGTTTTTTTAAAAGAACAAAATCCAATAAACATTTATTTTAAATAGTTTACCTCGAGGGTCATCAAGAAGATTTATATTAAAGAAACATTGATATTCACGATCATTTAACGGTAAAACAGGCCATTAGTTAGTCTAGGAGCTCGACTCTAGAAACGTACAGCATCTGAACATTTCGTTATTCAAATTAATGAAAGTTTGTGTTTCGATTCTTTTTCGTTTTTCTCTCGGTCTGATTTTGTGCAGAGATAAATATTTATTTTATGTTCTATTTCAGATTGGCGACACGAATTCGGTTTGCACGGTTTTCACAAGTGGACAAAACATTTAGATGCGTAGGTATAATAAAATCGGTATGATTTACGTTAAAATGCAAAAATAAATAAATATATACGGACAAATCACACAGATTGAGCTAGCCCCAAAGTAAGTTCGAGACTTGTGTTATGGGATACTAACTCAACGATACTATATTTTATAATAGATACATATATAGATAAACATCCAAGACCCAGGCCAATCAGGAAAAGGTCGTTTTCCATCATGAACTGGCCGGGGATCGAACCCGGGGCCTCCAAGTCACAGGGTGTTGACCGCTGCGCCACGGAGGACGACAAAAATCTTTGAAACAAATTCTCAAAATCAAAATTATGCAGTGATACAATCGTTGGTGGTAAAGTGTGCTAGTTTATTAGGAACCTATTCACTCTAAAACATTAAATGAATAAGAAGGAAGACGGTAGTTGAGCGAGGTGATACAATGTTTAACCCAACAACACGTTTCATTTCATTTAATCAAATTAGGCTGAGAATCAGCATTTTTCGAATTCCAAAATTACATAACACAGTCCCCCAAAAGGCCCGCTCTTCGTCACATCCTAATGATTTCACTGGAGGAGGAGGAAGAAGTGGCGGTACAAACTCACCAACAGCACAGCTGTCTGTTCAGTTAAAATATGTAAAGTAATTACCATTACAAAACACAGAACATTAAATTAAATTATTTACCATGATATTGCAGCTAGTCACGCCAACATACCAGGAAAACCAAATAAAAACAGAAAAATAGCATTAAAATTAGAAATGTAAGTAAAAACTTGTTTCCTTAATAAAAGCCTTCAGACAATAAATGATAGTGAAAGCCGCCACGAGAATCGATTAGGAAATTATAACTGTATCGCAGTCATAATGACAGATATCAAAAAATGACTTTAATTTAAGATAAAACAGCCATGGCGAATGTTTACAGAGACCGACCGCCTTACCAAAAATATTAAGTAGACCCAATTATAGTTTCTTGTATAATATTAAATTACAAAACAACTGCAGAAAATAACAATTATAATAGTAAAAATTTGGATTACTCATCAGGACTATATCATCTATGTACATAAAGTATATTTAGTTCATAAACAGTAGTGAAATTGAACATTAAATTGTATCCACACTATTCATGGCGTAAGTCCTAATGAGATTCTGAATACAACATCGTGTTTGCAATCCGAAATTTGATGTCGTAATAAATTATAAGGCATCATGAGGTATTGAGAGTCCTCAAATGATATTTCGCGAACTAATTTCCAACGCATTTGAGAAGGTCCACTAGCCGATTTAGTTTGACCCTAAATATTGATTCTAAAACATGTAAACATGTGTTAAACAGTGTAACAAAATAATTCATAGTGGTGCCCTCTATAATGTTAGTATAGCATAGACTGTATAGTCTATTGATGTCTGTATCATAAATTGATTGTCTATGGATTGTCTATGTTAACTGTGCTAAATGTGGATAGGCTTTAGATCAACTAAAATACACATAAAGTAACATTACAGACTTATTAAAACTGTCAAATTATATTTAAGTAAATTCCACGGCTCATCCGTTAAGTTAACTTGAAGTTTATGAGCTTCTGAATTATTTTTATTTCAAAAGGTTTTAATTTAAAAAAATCTATAGCTAGTCAGTAAACAGTAATAAATTCAAATAAATGTTCGTGAGTTTTATTTTAGTTTTTGGAGCAAAAGAAGCCTATAATATCCGATTGAATACAAAATTTTTGCAATCATCATCATCATCATTTCAGCCGAAAAACGTCCACTGCTGGACATAAGCCTCCCCAAGGATCTCCATGACGACCAGTCCTGCGCCTCCCACATCCAGCGGTTTCCGGTGGCCTTCACTAGGTCGTCGGTCCACCTTGTCGGGGGCCTACCCACGCTGCAAAATTTTTGCAATATTTAGTACAAATAACTGCCAATTAATACTAGATATTAAATGGAATTTCTAACTGACTCAATCTACCTAGCCTTTCCTCAACTATGTTATGAAAAGTGAAAGTTATGTATGGTAAGTATGGTAACGCAACTTACTTGTCTGATCTGTAATGTGCGTCTTATTTGATCATAATAAACATTTTTTTTTTTCTCTTGAAAAGACTACTAATTTGAAATAATAACACAAAAATCTACTTCCCAGCTCCTAAACTAAGTTGATCGACAAAAAACACGGTGTAATAATTGGTTTAATTTCTCTGAATATAAATCATGATGCAGCGCTCTATAATGAATCATTTGGGCCGAGTGTTGCTACAAAATGAACCAAATTGGTTCAATTTAACACTGCAATTAACAAACTGTTAGACGGAGAGGTGTTCCCGGTACGTCCTTGTTTTTCTTGTTTTTTTTGTTAGGGTTCCGTAGCCAAATGACAAAAAACAAAACGGAACCCTTATAGATTCGTCATGTCTGTCTGTCCGTCTGTCCGTTTGTCCGTCCGTATGTCACAGCCATTTTTTTCCGAAACTATAAGAACTATACTGTTCAAACTTGGTAGGTAGATGTATTCTATGAACCGCATTAAGATTTTGATGCAAAAATAAAAAAAAAAAACAATAAATATTGGGGGCTCCCCATACTTGAACTGAAACTCAAATTTTTTTTTTTTTCATCAAGCACATACTTGTGGGGTATTCAAAAATGATATTGAAGTTTCTAAAATATTTTTTTTATAAACCGAATAGATTGCGTGACAGACGCTTCCAAAGTGAAAAAAGTTGGTCCCCCTCCTCTCTAATTTCTAAAATAAGAAAATGAAAAATCTAAAAAAACCATATGATGTACATTACTATAAAAACTACCAACGAAAATTGTTTTAAACGAGATCTAGTACGCAGTTTTTTTTAATACCTCGTAAATCGTAAACCGCATATTACCGCGTAATCTTTTATACAAATAACTTAAATCCTTTAATTTCATAAATCAATGGTACGGAACACATTGTGCGTGAGTCCGACACGCACTTGTTTTTTTTTTTCAATAAAGGCGTATTGGAACTATTTGGGGCTTAGAGCGTTTGGTACCACTTCCTGTACATACATATCATAGTCTGTGTATATAGTCCTCTGAAACAGGGTGAAACTGACTTTGGTCGTGGAGGGTCTTCAGATCAATCTCCCTTTGGCGCAGCATCGTTGGTCGTGTTGTTGAGTTTAACATTGCATCACCTCGCTCAACTGCCGTCTTCCTTCCTATTGCCAGCCACCTACACCTACCACCACCACACCACCTACAGCCAGAATTGTTTATTTTAGTTATTTTCATAGTCTTATGACTTATGGGATTCTTCTCTGGGGAACTTGTGCGGACATCAATACCATCTCTGTTTTACAGAAAAGGGCTGTTCGAGCCATTTACAACCTTGGTCCTAGAGATTCTCTTAGAGAAAAATTCAGAGAGGTGAACATTCTGACTGTAGCTTCGCAATATATATTTGAAAATCTTATGTATGTACATAAAAATATATCTAATTTTAAGAAAATAAGCGATATTCATAATATAAATACCAGGAACAAACAAAATCTTGCTGTACATCACACTCGTCTCCACAGAGTAGGCAACTCGTTCATGGGTCAATGTATACACTTTTACAACAAGCTTCCCATGAACATTCGAAACTTACCCATTAAACGATATAAAACCTTATATAAAGGCCAAACTTTGCAAAAAGGGGTATTATAAAATCTCAGATTATTTAGAGGATAGAGAGGCTTGGGACTGAGCTGCTCGCTCTGTTAAGCATTGTTATTAAGCAATATCCGTAATTATAACGTAAATTATTGTAAACATTTTCATTTTTAATGTCTGGACTTTAAAAAAGACGATGATCCCTGAGTTTGTTTCGGCTATTTCTTCTCAGAGGTAGTCAGTTAGGAAATGCCGGCTTCATCTAGTTAAAAAAAAAAAAAAAAAACATATGACGTGTAAAAGTGATCGGTGATCCTACTTGCTTAATAAACGATTTCATTTCATTTCATTTCATTCGCTCAGTTTTTCTAAGTGAATAGGCTCTTAATAAACTAGCGCGCTTTACCATCAACGATCGCATCACTGCTTACCATCAGGCGGCATTGCGGTCAAGCGCTAGTTTATGATTATTAAAATATATATATATATATATATATAACCGTAATCTACCACAGGTGGTCCATAGTGTGCGTTGGTATATGTCACATATCTTCGAAGTTCAAATATCACCGACGCTTTACTTTACTATGCTCTATGTTAGTTATAATAAATTGAAAAAAAAAAATTAAAATGTTCTAGTTTCCGGTGTTTGTTTCTATTCTATTACTAGCTTTCCGCCCATGGCTTCGCCCGCGTGTTTTTCGGTTAAGTATATCGCGCTTTTCAGATTTCCCTCGGGAATATCATGTTTTTTTAATAAAAGGTGTGTGTTCTTTCTCAGGGTCTAAAGATTGTCTGTGCCAAATTTCATCAAAATCGGTCGAGAGGTTTAAGCGGGAAAGCGTAACAGACAGACAGACAGAGTTACTTTCGCATTTATAATATTAGTATGGATTAAGAATTTATCTTGACATCCGTTTAATTATTTTAGAATTAGTTTGACATATTATCCGCCTGTTGTATATAAAATCTATTTTGCGGTAGTGGTATACAAAAATTGTTACAATCGAACACGGAGGTTACTCTTGATTCGCTACCCGTGGAATAAACACCCTGAATTGAAGTGAGGAGTTTTTCTTTGTACTCTTTTAAACATTTTCGTTCCATTTCTTATGGTACTGTGTATTTGAGTGATATATTGGTCCAAATCTTTACTAATATTATAAATCGGGAAAGTGAGTTTATTTGTTCCACTTTCACGGTGTAACTACTGAACCAATTGTTTTGAGATTTGATACTTTTAGTCCCGGAAAAAATTTCCCACGGGAAAATGTGAAAAACGCGATATCACCGAATTCTACGCGGGCAAAGCCGCGGGCGGATAACTAGTCTATAATATGTCTAACAATTACGACAATCATGCGCCGACATATTGTGTACGTTATTGATCAAACACATTTTTTGAAAATATTAATTAACGGATTAGCAATATAAAGGGTGTATCTGACATCGACGCACAAACGAGTACCATGGATCCAGTAAATCATTCTGAATCCCCCACAGGTGGAATTTTTCGTCGGTTTTTTCCTGATTTAAAAAGAATAATATGCAGTTTTTTTCACTTTAAACCGTTCATAATTGCTATACTTTTATAACTCAATAAGATTTTAAATAATTAATTCGCTAATTACACAAAAAAACGCAATGTGAACAAAACTCGAAAAACTATCCTATAAGCTGATTTAATACAGTTCACTTGTCAACGTCATACCCACAAAAACGAGCGGCGGCACGCTTGCAACGTTCAAAGGCCGAGCCGACACATTTTTTTAAACACTGTTATTTCTGTAACCGCTCATTAACGATATAAATGACTATCATAATTTTATTAATAGCATACTGTGTAGCCTTCTCGCGAAGTTTGCGTTACGATGTCAGATACAGCCTGTAAATCAATGATTGAATGATTTAGATTTTGATTGTACTACGTTATGCAATTTAAGGTCAAAGAAAACTCTGACGAGAGATCATAAAAAAACGCGGACAAATTTTTAAGATTTTTCTTTATAGAAGACTAGCTGCGTTCCTCATTTCCTCCCGCGCAAGTTTCAATACTATGCGAATCATCATCATCATCATCATCATCATCATCATCATCTTAGCGTTAATCCCAGTCGCATCCGTGGCTTTTCAGCTTTGGAGTCTGAGGTCCGCTTTACCAGTCTAACTGCTGATTTTGGCTAAACTTCGATATTTTCCGTGAAGCGATGCCGTCTGACCTCCACAACCCGAAGGTGATATCTAAGCATTGCAGTTAAACCAATTGTTAGACTTTTGAGGGCTCCAACAACCCGTAACGACTGCCACTAGATGTTCGTATGATAACCGGGACCAACGGCTTAACGTGCTTTCCGAGGCACGATTAGACCAGTGCAAATATTCATATTCATGCATACAAATATTTGCACTGTGCGGGGATCGAACCCGCGCCTCTTTGCGCAGCGGCCGCGTTCGCTACCGCTACGCCACGGAGGCTGTCCAAGCTGGCAAGTTTCAATACTATGCGAATATCGGGATAAAAGGTGATTACAAACTATCTGTGTGACAAATTTCATATTTGGATGCTTATTGTTTTTTTTTGTTCAGTCCTAAAAAGCAATCATACATTTACAGGTATGTGCTGTTACAATTGGAATCAATTGTAACAGCACATACCTGCTTAGGACCCATTAAATTAATCAAATTTTATTCCATGGTGCTAGGCAATCTGGGCTTCTCCCAGGTGCAATAACATCCCTTTGTGCCGATTGGCCTAGTTCTGTTCTGTCTCCTGCTTGTTATGGAGTTAAGTGGAAAAAATATATTTTTTCTTACTCCCCCGCTATTCTTTTCTGATTAATTTCGTTGCGGGACCCAAGACAGTTGAATCGTTTCTCCGGGACTCGTCGAGCTTCATTGTTCGGCGTTTTTGATTCACACTGTTGATTCTGGCTTTCAGGAGTTGCAAATAAAAAAAAAACAGCAATCATACATCATCATCATCATTTCCGCTGTAAGATCACTTGGCCACTACTGGACATAGGCCTTCCAAAAGAATCTCTACGCCTCCCGCATCCAGCGGTTTACCGCGACCTTCACCAGGTCGTCGGTCCACCTTGTCGGGGGGATACGCACGCTACGACGGTCGCCACTCGAGAACCCGTCGGCCCCATCGGGCATCGGTCCTACGGGCAATGTGCCCGGCTCATATATTTATACATACATAAATCCTCACAAACTTTCCCATTTATAATATTAGTAGAATTAAATACGAAGAGTAATCTTTTAACATTACCTATAACTCCGACGAAGATCAGTAAGTGCCACGATTATTACAAGAACATTAATGCCCCGTCTACACGCTCCGACTTACCTGCGAGCATGCCTGTGCAAACCAGTTTGCGAAGGTAAGCGCGTGTGTGTGGACGGCAAGACGTTAGCGCGTGCAGTAGAGGTGAGATGTACTAGGCAAAACGCGTACCGAGTCTTGCAAGTACGAGTACATGTAAAAACCTATTCCAAAAACCTGTTCCTCGAGTATTTTGAAGTACGCGTCCTGTATTGTGTTATGAGTCGGTTGGTGCTTCCGTCAATCCAATCTCTAAAAACGATATAAAAACATAAGTTTTGGTATTGAAAACACCCATGCAACACCAGACCTTCTACCTCTCATCCCAATCCAATTCAGTATATATCGTACCTAGCTAATTATAGTTATTAAAGCAAAAAGTTAATTAAAATAGAAAACTACACACCAAAGTCTGCATTCATTCTCACTATCACAAACTAGGCACAGATATTAATTAATTGTAAGAACTAAGACTCAGTCGTTGCAATATGTAACTAACTGAATAATCTCTTTCTTTTAACCGTGACTTCAAAATTTACATAAGAATTAAAACGAGCGAGATAGGAACACAATGCTTTTGCGTGAAAGTTTGTATCAATGCAATTAAATCGAAACTTTAAAAACTCAGTCATATGATCGACATTAGATCCGCGGTATTCATTTCACTCACACATTGATCGAGCACGGCTCGCGAAGGAAACACGTAAAGCGTCGTGCAGATCCCTGAGTCGTACTAGCCACAAAATAGATACTATTTTGTTTTGTGTACGAACACGTCCTAGCGGATCTGTAAGTTTGCATGTGTATTTGAGTTCGATACTTCAAAATACTCAATACGCGTTTGAACGACGATGCGAAACCTAGTTTTTAAAAGTATGACGTGAAAGCTATTCCATAAACATGTACCAGTATATACGTCTCACCTTGAGCGCGCAGTCCCGAATGTTCCGTCTTTTTGTACAATCATGACTGCACAGGCCTGGAGTGTGCAGGCAAGACGGAGCGTGTAGACGGGACTTTAGTAAAGGTGACCCTTCATACAAAGGTGATATAAGACATTAAACTGTTATTATCTTAGCTTTTATAACCGAGCGCTGTCAAGAATACTTTATTTCATATTATTTTTTATCAGTCGTGAGTAATGGCAAAGTTTTTCTTTGAAACTCATTAGTACGATATATATTTGTAATAGGAGAATTTTTATAGAGCCTGAACTTGCACGCTTGAGATTACTTTAGATATATTATTATTTTATATATTCTGAGTGATTGCTAAAGATATGCAATAAACCAGAGTAAAATTTATCTATGCCCCAAGAATATAAAGAAAGAATAAAGAAATAAATGTTTTTTATTCCGCACAAACAAAACGCACATTACAACTAAATACCATAAAATAATAATAAAAAATACGTGAAAAAAAAATTATATTACCGAAAGTATCTAATCTGCATTTTTTGCATACCTATTAGTAATGAATTAATTAATTATAGTGGTTTTTATTCATTAATTTAATTGTTAGCAATAGCAATGGGTTTTGCTTTGCTGGTAATTTGGCGTGGCTAGCTTGCATGTGATAAATAATTTCATTTTATGTAGTATTTTTTTTTTGTATTAATAACTGTACATAGTATTGTTTAAAGTCAGGCTTTTTTTTTTAATTGAGCAGACAGCTGTGCTGCAGGGGAGTCTGTTCCGCCACTTCTTTTTCCCAGCTTTAGCTTCTTAGCCACTAGAAAGTGGCAAAAGGCGCGAGTGTTGTGGGGTCTGACTGTCTTATGTAATATTGACGTTCAAAAACTGCTGATTCGCAGCCTAATTTGAATAAATGACTTTTGACTTTTGATATTGCTTTTCCCTCAATATAATTTGCTGGTCAGCTAGTATTTATGTATATGTTTCAGGGTTATAGGTACAGTTACTTTGATACATCAAATTTTGCACATCATCATCAACCTATTACCATCCCACTGCTGGGTACAGGTCTCCTCTCATACAAAAAAGGATTGAGCGTAATCACCACGCTTGCTCAATGCGGGTTGGCGATTTCAGACTTATAAAGTCCAGGTTTCCTCAAGATGTTTTGCTTCACCTTTAGTCAATGGTGTCCAAGATATACTTAGAAAATACATATAACATTATAAAAGTTACATTGGTACTTGCCTGACCTAGAATCGAACCCGCGCACTCATACTTGAGAGGCTGGTGTTTTAACCATTAGGCCACCACGACAAAAAATAATAAATAAATGTTATAAACAATACAAATGAATATTTCAACCAAAAACACACCATAGATTCACTATGACAACTTAAAACGTATCTAAACCCTTACTAACCTTGGCTAGAATGCCACCTGATGCCTTATCACTGCGGAACCCTTTTCAAAGTCCACGCTATCACCACAAAACAGATAAATAAGTACGGAAGTTCGACTTCATACAAGGGGCCATAATAGGTGCTTACTTATTTTCGCACAGAGATTATTTATTTATACATTTTGAATATGGCATCTCGTATTTGACTTTGATAGGTCATGACTACTTAACCGAACTATCCTGTGGCTGCGTTAAATGAATTTAAAGCAGGATTTCGTACAGAGATTTCAAACTACATAATTTTAAGGCAAACGCGTCAGAGTAGGCCAAAAATTTCAATTTTATTTCCTTTTTCTTGCAATTTGAAGGTCATATAATTATAATTAAAAATTAAATATGATTCGCAACTGTAACAATTATCATTAATAAAAGACAAAAAGTGAGATTCGATGTAAGAAAACTGCAATTGTGCTGGCACTAGTCTGCTATAACAATAGTGCCAAAATTGTCGTTTAGTGATCTCATAATGATCGATTTTGACAAGTTTCGTAATCTACTAACAAAATGGCATCATTATAACTTTCCAGTGGTCAATCATTGATACTCCACTCCATATTAATAAATGTTCAAATTGAGTAGTAGTTTTTAGACAATCATTTCTACTGGCAGGTTTTATGATAATGGCAATACGGCAATGTCATTCTATCACCATTCCATTACGAGACGACTGACCGATAAATGATTGGTCATTATGAATTTAGAAGATTACGAACTTTTAGCACAATGACATTGGAATGGCAATGGAATCGTGTTCAAATGAAAAATTTATAAAAACCCTGCAACCCTACGTCAAAAAGGTCAAAACGTGCCAGACAACCTGGGCCCCGAGTCTGCTATTGCAATAGTGTCAAAATTGTCGACTTTTAATGTCATAATGACCGATTTTGACAAAATCCGTAATCTACTAACACAATGGCGTGCCAAGTGGTCAATCACTGAACAAAATGGCATAAAACGGTAATCTTGTCCAAAATGACAAATCAATGACTGACATATGCGGTAATCTGCTAAAATTTTGACAGTTCATTTGATCATTGAACTGTTATGATGCCGTCTTTGTACAAACATTGCTTTTCGAAGCAAGGCAGCTCGATGGTGGTGGTGGTTTTGTACAAAAAGTGTGATATCTATTGTGTTTGTGGAATATTTGAGAATGTTTTCATTACTAGCCAACTCAGTGGATGCTAGAGAAGGAAGATAATATGCAGGAGACGTCGAACACATCGCTTGACGAGTTTGAATATAGATCCCTTTATTAATGTTCCCAAAGCGGAATTTCTGAAAACGTTTTGCCTTGAATATGTCTCAGTAAGAGGGTTAATTGAAGAACTCATTCTCCTTATGACCAGACTGCGTCGAATTGATAGCGTATGGGCAGAAATTAAGGTGAGGAAACGTAATTTGACAATTGATGTATTAATCTATTGTAATCTATAGCTACAAACACGAAATAGGTTGATTAATGTTATATTTTTATTGCAGATTCTAATAGCACTTGCATTTTATGCATCAGAGTCCTAAGAGAATTTTATTGGACAAGGACATTGCCCTCCTTAAAGTTTCACAAATTACTGTGTCTAGTGCAATCAATGAAGGAACAAAGACTTTGAAACTAAAAAATAAACCACAAATATTGCAAACATGCCAATAGCATTATTGCCACCTGATGAGGATTATGCAGAAGTACTGCGACAGGTATGAATTTCTTTTAACTATGTTGGTAAAGGTACATAATAGTTGGACTTCTATCAGTTATTTATTTATTGTTAACTAAAACAGTACACTAATTACATTAATTAACTTAAAAACAACTACTAAAACTAACATGGAACAGCGGACTCTCTCGCATACTTTCTTTCACAGAAGACCAAACATACACCCATAAGCTTATTCAGCACCTTTATAGTATGACAGACCGGAGATCTGATTTCTGTTTTTGCTGTTAGCAACATAAATGAAACTACTATACCTATTAAAAATCAACGTTTATTTATAACTTATTCATAGGTTAAAATTTGTAAAATTTTTTTCAATAAAACATTTTTATTATTTTATTATTTATAACTATATATCTATTTTCTCATAAACTAAATATCTACTTTACATTAAGTCAAAAAAAATTATTATACAAAACAAAAAGACATTTTGTCATTTAAATAATAAAACAAATCCTAGGTACAACACCTAATGTAATAATATGTAATAATATTAACACATCAATAATCAGTCTTTTAATTTCCAGTGCAGTATGAACCGGGATCTTCTTGAAGGTTGAGCACTGCACCAGGCTTTTGTTGACTATCTGTGGAAAAATGCATACAATAAATTAGCAGGTATGTAGTGTAAACCCTTCTCAATATTCTAGGAAATTATGAAAACGCTCTAATTTTTATTAAAATGATTTAACTCTTTGTTACAGATCCACCGCAGTCATGCACAAAACAAAGATTTAAAATAAACTATTAATCTTTTTATAAACACTGTTTCATTTACTTATTACATCCATTTGTAACCCATACCGCTAGACATATTCCCCCTTATTCATAAACGCTGCTTAAAGTTAACTAGTGATTAGCGATTTTTTAAATATACATTTTAGAAGCTTGCACGTCACTTAACTTTAATAATCGATTATGAATAAACCCCTTAAACACTGTGGTGTTTATTCATAAAGGACGATTTAAGTTAAGTGACGTTAAAAGGTCAAAAATGTATGGTTAAAGAATCGCTAATCACTAGTTAACTTTAAGCAGTTTTTATGAATAAGGGGGTTTATCTTCTATGGACTATTATTATATGAACAAACTATAACCTACTAAGTATATGGACATACTTAGTAGGTTATAGTTTGTTTAATATTTTAGATCTCTCCTAAAATATATTTCATTAAACTAGCTTTTAATAAATTGTCAAATTTACCTCTTGCATTCTCCAGAAATCTGACTCAGAATCTGATGACATTATAGGTAATTCTGCAGTTCCTGTAAAACAAAATTGACTTTAATAAATAGTTCTTATACCTATCTAATATGGTTTGGTACGCTTAGTATGTAGTTGCAATAAATAATTTAAATTATGGCCAATGTACTACTACTGATGTAAACTTACATCTAACACAAGCTTAGCTGGGGGGTTATATTTAATTTTATGTTATTGTTTTCAAAGCTACTTAATTCTTATTGTGGGTATGTTTGTAGAACACCCAATGAGTGGCAGTTCTGATTTAGGATAATTAGGTTTATTCTACTAAACTTTCATAAAGATGAATTACGTATAATTATGTATATAAACAGTGCGTAATTACCTTTTTTGACACGGATATCTCGATGACCTTGAACCATTTTTGCTGTGATGGAGCTCTGTCGATTAATGACCGCAGTCAAAGAGCATTTGTATTCCTGACTTCAATAACATCCAGCCTTGTTTTTCTTTACGTAGTAATTATAATTTTAATAATATAAACAAAAATAAATACATAACACCAGCTGTTAAAAAAAACATAAACGTCAGTCAGTCTGTATTAATGTCACATTGACATTAACAGATAACAAAATATGTAGTTTTATAGTTTCACAATAATGTTTTTTGCTATTTAAGAACTATTTTCTATTCCAGACTGCTTATAAACATTTAATTAATATATAAAAATATATATTAATAAAATCTTGCATTACGAAATGTTCAAATTGAGTAGTAGTTTTTGGAAACTCATTTCTACTAACGAGTTTTATAATAATGGCAATACAGCAATGATCATTCCGTTACGAGATCAATGACCGATCTTTATGTTCTTAGCAGATTACGGGATAAAAGCAAAGTGACAATGGTAACGTGCTGGAATGACAAAATGATATAAAATAGCAGACTCGGCCCCCTGGAGTCAGCCGGGCGATAGATTTCAACTTTACCTGTTCTCCGACTAAGTAAACATCTCACTATGATAATTTAGGTGAAGTGCACATGGAGTGAACTGTCATTCCGACTAATGCTAGGGCTGTTGACAGCCCACTTGAAACTCATTTCACATTACTTTTCACAGTTAGGTCTGCAAGTAGTGTACACACATGTTGTGCTGAAGCGCCTGTTGGACTTGTTGAAGCAGCGAGCATCGATACGCCCTTTTATAGTTATAATTAGTTACAAGAATAATTGGCCTGTCATATTTTTTCTACACATGTATATTAAACTCGCTAGTGAGTACATCATTTTAAGCAGAATTGATCTGTTTGACAGAATTTACCTAAAAAGCTATGTATGCCCCATAAAAGCCATACGGAGGACGGGTCTGAGCAGTTGTGTTGCGATGTGTGCCGGATACGATGCGCCAAAAGTTGTTGTGTTGGGAGTTTGGTCGTGGACGGTCTTTAAATCAATCTCCCTTTGGCGCAGCATCGTTAGTTGTGTTGTTGGGTTAAACATTGCATCACCTCGCTCAACTGCCGTCTTCCTTCCTATTCGCTCAGTTTTTCTGAGTGAAAAGGTCCTTAATAAACTAGCGCAAGTCGTGGTGGCCTAGTGGTTAAAACACCAGCCTCCCAAGTATGAGTGCGCGGGTTCGATTCCAGGTCAGGCAAGTACCAATGTAACTTTTCTAAAGTGATATGTACTTTCTAAGTATATCTTGGACACCAATGACTGAAGGTGAAGGAAAACATCTTGAGGAAACCTGGACTTTAAGTCTGAAATCGCCAACCCGCATTGAGTAAGCATGGTGATTACGCTCAATCCTCCTCTGTATGAGAGGAGACCTGTGCCCAGCAGTGGGACGATAAAAGGTTGATAATGATGATGATGATGAAACTAGCGCGCTTTACCATCAACGATCGCATCACTGCTTACCATCAGGCGGGATTGCGGTCAAGCGCTAGTTTATAATTATAAAAAAAAAATGACAGAACTTGCCAAAATGTAAGGGTATTAGAGGTATTTTTAACAAATTGAGACTGGAGAGCAGTGTTGGCGTATTATCTGCCGCGACTTACAAGATGTAGGTCGTAGATTTGCATCCCACCAGGCGCTTTACTTTGTGTACTTAAATTGTTTTATCACTACTTACTGCAACCATGGTGAAGGAAAGCGTCTTGAGAAAACCGGCATGTCATAGAGCCAAAACTCTACATGACATATCTACCAACCTCGGTCGTGCCTCAGAAAGCACGTTACGCCGTTGGTCCCGTTTGCCATAAGAACATCTAGTGGTAGTCGTTACGGGTTGTTGGAGCCCACATAAGTCCAACAATTGGTCTAACTGCAATGCTTCGATATCGCCTTCGGGTTGTGGAGGTCAGAGGCAGTCGATTCCCGGAAAATATCGAAGTTTAGCCAAAATCAGCAGTTAGACTGGTAAAGCGGACCCCAGACTCCAAAAGCTGAAAAAGCTTCGGATGCGGCTGGGATTAACGCTGAGATGATGGTGATGATGATGATGACATCTACCAATATACACTGGGCTTACGTGCGTTGAGATTACGGGCAACTCCCTCTCAATGAGCGGAGCCCAGTGTTCGTGTCCTCAACATTTACGAATAAACAAAAAATAACTTTGTATATGATTCTGAGATCAACTTGTGGTCTCCTCTATACTTCTGTTTATTCATCTATGTTGTACTGCTACCAAATTGATATCCCTGTTGATAGGCAGGTTGGCTAAGTTCCCACCTACTGTGATTTGGATGGCGGGCTACTGATTGTAGCAGACGATATAATGTCTTGAGGGAAACATATTTCTGAGTAATGTGTTTTCTTTTTAATGCTGTTGGGACTTTTTGGCATTTAAATTTCTTTCTTTTTTAATTATAAACTAGTGCTTGATCACAGTCCCGCCTAATGGTAAGTAGTTATGCAATCGTTGATGGTGAAACATGCTAATTTATTAAGAGCCTATTCACTCAAAAGGACTGAGTGAATAGGAAGGAAGATGGCAGTTGAGCGATGTGATAAAAATGTTAAATCCAACAACACGTTTCATTTAATCAATTTAGGTTGAGAATCAGCACTTTTCAAATAGCAAAATTACATAACACTGCCCCCCAAAAGGCCCGCTCTTCGTCACATCCGAATTCTGATGATGCAATGTTAAACCCAATAACACGACCGACGTTGGTCGACCAACGTTGGTCAATATCTACATTTCGCAATCAGTTGCGAGATGTAGAATTCGTGTGACGTCAGTATGACGCGTTATTCCATGTAGCGTTTGTAGGTACCGCTACACCTCCTATCCTATCTTTACGAATGTACAGACGACAGAAGGTCCACCTGAAATTGGCAAAAATTTCCAACCAACCTTGAGCCTTAATGCTTTAACGATAAAGTTGAAAATCAGTCTGTACATACATGTTTATTATAATCACATTTTTTTAATTACTTTGAGCATGAGATCTACTGATTGGTGGTGAGGGGTCCCATAGCTAAATAATATAATTACAGCCTCACACGGGCCCTAGTCTGCATTAGAATAGTGTCAGAATGGTCAATCAATGATCTCATAATGATCAATTTTGACGAAAAAAAAATTAAACTGGCGTCATTTGGCGTTTTGTCGTGGTGGCCTAGTGGTTAAAACACCAGCCTCTCAAGTATGAGTGCGCGGGTTCGATTCCAGGTCAGGCAAGTACCAATGTAACTTTTCTAAAGTTATATGTATTTTCTAAGTATATCTTGGACACCAATGACTGAAGGTGAAGGAAAACATCTTGAGGAAACCTGGACTTTAAGTCTGAAATCGCCAACCCACATTGAGCAAGCTTGGTGATTACGCTCAATCCTTCTCTGTATGAGAGGAGACCTGTGCCCAGCAGTGGGACGACAAAAGGGTTGATGATGGTAGTCGTTCCATGTGAAATACTGGTATGCAGCTAAGTCCGGTAAGACTAGAACCCGACCCCATCATAGTTGGGAAGAAACTAGGCGGTTGATTAACTACATTTTTTCGATTGAAATAAAGGTCCAAATAAAGGTTGATATAAACTATCACTGCTTACCATTGACTATTGCATCACTGCTTACCATCAGGCGAGATTGCGGTCAAGCACTAGTTTATATTTTACTAGCGAAACGCCCCGGCTTCGCACGGGTACAATGCTGATACTAAATACACTACAGAAAAACTTTGAATATTGTATAAATAACCCTTCCTGGTAGTCGGGTAAAACCCGCCGAGAACGCTGCGCCGGGTACCGCCGCAAACGCGACACCTCGCAATTTTTAAATCTGTAATGTCTTCGAAAATATTCATTTAAATCATATGCTGTAAAGAGCCATATAGATCTATATTAAATCAACAACGTATTTATGGTATTAAATTAGATCAGGATTAATGCTGTATTGGTTAAAATCGCTTCGAAAATTAACCGGTGTTTGTCGTTATAAGTAAATGACAAAGAAAAAATGGTATTATGGGACATCCATAAGAGATTGGCATATACCAACCTTGCTCAACTGCCGTCTTCCTTCCTATTCGCTCAGTTTTTCTGATTGAATAGGTTCTTAATAAACAAGCGCGTTTTACCATCAACGATCGCTACACTGCTTACCATCAGGCGGGATTGCGGTCAAGCGCTAGTTAATAATTAAAAGAAAAAAAAAAAAACGTCGCGGACTTTTCTGTAGACCTTTTCAATGTGTACAATATTTAGTACATTATAGTAGGGTGCCTGTGTTTTACTGCAAACGCAGAAAAAATGTAATTATTTACGACATTACATTATAAATCGCAAAAACAATGGGATTTCTCCACTATTTAATGGATGTTATTATACACTTTCCTCTTTAATTACTCTGTCCATAAAAGAAAACTGTATCATAATCACACATAGGGGCATAGGGAAAGAGAAAGAGATTTTGTTTCGTACTATGTAATGATAAATAAAAAGGTCCTCTTAATAAATCTTCAGAAAAACATACTTTTTTACATAGTCTATGTGTTTTACAACATGATATTATAATTAGCTTCCCGTTGTCACAACAAATTAGTAATGTGCAGAGAATTTGATACCCAAAACTATAGATTTTGCTCGGGATTCAATCAATATAGGATAAATCGCTCATCACAGGTATCCATTACAGTTCGTGGGTAACGAGGAGCTAAGAATTTGAGCGGAGTGTCTTTTCATATTTTTTTTTTTTTGTTTTAGCGTTGATGTACTGAAGAAAAACAGATCAAAAACCTACAAAGGGTTATGATATATGTATAGGTATGCTGGAATCTTATGTATTTATTGTCTTTTTGCAGGTAGACTAGGAGTAGGGTATGAAGGCAGCAAGTGAAAATGTAAAAGACCCAATAATTATACAAATATAAATATAGTTTAAAAAATTAAAAAAACATGCTTTTAAAGAATATCAAATGAAAAGTTAAAAATAATTTTAAAATTTAATTAATGACCATAGTATATAAACAATACTAGTAAAATGAGAAAAAAGAAAACAGAGTACTGTTTTGCATGTTAGGATACGAGACTTTTGATGATATCATTATTATTATTTTTTGTTTGATATTTTATTGTATTTAGTTGTAAGGTGCGTTTTGTTTGTGCAGAATAAAATTTTTCTTTCTTTCTTTCAAAAAAAGCTTGAGGCGCTTTGTGCCATAATTTTTGTATATTAAGCACCTTGCGCTTTTTTCTCATTTTAATAGCATGTATTAGTAAATAAATATAGTATTTTTTAAATTACATTTATTTTCAACTTTTTATTTAATTTCCATATTCTTTTTAGGGTTTCATAGCCAAATGGCAAAAAACGGAACCCTTATAGATTCGTCATGTCTGTCTATCCGTCTGTCCATCTGTCCGTCCGTATGTCACAGCCATTTTTTTCCGAAACTATAAGAGCTATACTGTTGAAACTTAGTAGGTGGATGTATTCTATGAACCGCATTAAGATTTTGATGCAAAAATAAAAGTAATAATAATAAATATTGGGGGCTCCCCATACTTAGAACTGAAACTACATTTTTTTTTCATCAAACACATGATACAGAAATGATATTGAGGTTTCTAATATATTTCTTTTCTAAACCGAATAGTTTGCGTGACAGACGCAAAGGCAGAGACATTTTTCCAAGGTGGAAAAATGTTGGTCCTCCCCTCTAACTTCTAAAATAAGAAAATGAAAAATCTAAAAAAAACATATGATGTACATTACTATAAAATCTACCAACGACAATTGTTTTGAACGAGATCTAGTACGTAGTTTTTTTTTAATACCTCGTAAATCGTAAACCGCTTATTACCGCGTAATTTTTCAAACAAATAACTTAAATCCTTTAATTTCATAAATCAGTGGTACGGAACCCTTTGTGCGTGAGTCCGTCACGCACTTGGCCGGTTTTTTAAAATAATATACGGATAACACGAACGCTAAGTGGTGCTCATTTGTTTTTACCAAACTTTTCTTGATCTCCAACAGACAGAATAGCAAGTGCTAAAATTCGTAATGATGCATTACCCGAGTAAGTAAATCTAAAACTAAATCTAAATCTAAACTAAAAATACTTCGCTTGCATAAATTAAATGTAAGGTATGGTTGAAAAAAAAATTGAGTTAAAGACGGACAAACAAACATACAAGTGAAGCTAATAAAAAGCATGTAATTATAAGAATACTAGCTTCGCCCCGCAGGCGTAAATTTCGATCTCTCATTGATCTTGAATGTCACATTGCTCGTAGAAACGATGGCCGATGGGACAGTAAGGTTCTGGAGTGGCGGTTACGTACCGAAAGACGCAGCATAAGGAGGCCCCCAACAAGGTGGACCGATGACCTGGTGAAGGTCGGGGGAAGCCGCTGAATGCGGGCAGCACAAGACTGGTCATCATGGAAAACCTTGGGGGAGGCTTTTTGAGTTGTGAACTTCTATAGGCTGAGAAGAAAAAGAAGTCTCAATCTCGTGAAAATATCGGGATTAAGAGTATCCTGGGTATAAGCCATCTGTGTGCCAAATTTCATGCAAATCCGTTTAGCAGTTTTTGCGTGAAAGCGGAACAAACAAACAAACTCACTTACACATTTATAATACTAATAAGAATTGATTTAATAGCCATTGGGTTAATGAAGCGAACTGTCGTTGTAAGGCGATTAAAATTGCATGGTGTATATTTTTATATTCTATGAATGTGAGCACGCCACAATAGTGACGGTAAGTCCCCTCTTTGAGGAGTAGCTAGAGAGGCACCACAGCGTACTCACTTCCCGTCTGACGCAGGTCCACACCGAACACGTCTGTTTTGGAAGGTTCTTATTCCGGATAAGGCGGAAGAAAATGCCGGGATGTCACCACTGCAGGAGTAGCCCCGAGGAGCACGTTGGAGTATGATCTGCTGTGCTTGGGCAGAATATCGCCGTGTTGTTGTGGCGACGATCTCTTGCATCCGGCCCTGGTCTAGGCCATGGCCCAGAGCTATAATGCATGGCAGGCCGTCACCTCCTCCTCCAGAGCGGGAGAGGTCGTTTGAAGATTCCCTATCCACACTAAAAACAAAAATGGTGAATGACTTTTAATCTTACAAGTTAGTTTAAATTATAATCTGGAATTTTGAGTCACTTACGTGGCCTAACCAAATATTCTTACTTTTCGCAAATTCTGTGTTGAGTGGCACTATTTTTAACAAATACTGTACACTGGACATCGGACACTGAAAGTTGACACGTGTACACTAGAGTCAATGTGTGTGGCTTCAAAAGACGATTTCAGACACCAATCTACATAGTCTTCAAATATGAACTGACCAAGATTATATCTGAATGTTTAAAAGAGACTGTGCGATATGAATTGGTTTTCTATGGCCTTTTTTTCTAAATGTAGCAAAATAAGAAAGCCATCATCATCATCATCTTCTATTAAAAAAACATTATTTTTTTAAATAATTATAAACTAGTGCTTGACTGCAATCCCGCCTGATGGAAATCAGTGATGTAGTCGTTGATGGTAAAGTGCACTAGTCTATTAAGCCTATTCACTTAAAAAACTTAGGAATAGGAAGGATGACGGCAGTTGAGCGAGGTGATGCCATGTTAAACCCAAGACCAACACGACCAACGATGCTGTGCCAGAGGGAGATTGATCTGGTGACTCTCCACAACCAAACTCCCGACACAACAACATTTGGCGCATCGTATCCGGCACACATCGCAACAGAACTGCTCAGACCCGTCCTCCGTACAGCTTCACCAGATATAATGCCGGAACACGACCAATCGCTTAGTGGCAAGACCTTGTCTGGTGGGTGATAACTTCTGCCGGCAGCCGATGTTATGGCCTACCATGGAGTAAAAATATGACTGATATGTATGCACAGCTGCGGTAGCCTTCTTAAAAGCATATTTCAATTGTTCCTGAGATTAGCGCGTTCAAACAAACAAACTCTTCAGCTTTATATATTAAATAAGTATTAGTATAGATGAGACTTTACCTTTACAACACCCTGTCGAAAGCCATTCCAAGTCGGGTTGACCTTCGACAGGGCGTCGAAGGTCAAATCTACAAAAGCTTACTCCAAACTGTTTCGCAGCTCCGTACGCTAACCAATATCGACTCATTAATAATTGCTATACCGAGAGTGCTGCCTTTAAAGTAACCCGCTTTAGCCACGCTGTTTAACGTTTCAATTATTAAACAAACATTTACTGAATCAGCAATAACAGCAATAAAACAAAATTGTGTTTTTTGTTTGATGTCAGGTCGGTAATATTTTGTTTTTCCGGGACAGGCAGGATATTGTCCCCCTCTGACACCCCTTCGAAGGAGGGATTCGATAGGGATTTCCTCAGCAAAAAAAAAAAGATTGACAAAGGTTTTAATCAATCAATTCATTTTAATAATGATATCAGATGCAATTTGTTTTGTTTTACACTTTGCTCCACATTAGGATTTATTCCTTTATCGTGGGTGCGCTTACACAAAGAGCCAGACCCGGAACAATTAATTGTAGGCTATACAAATATTTGTTCCGTGGGAATAAGGAATAAGGAATGGAGAACGAACGGAGAGCAGAAGGTTTTTTTTTTTCATTCACCAGTCAGTATAAAGTGGTTCTCTCTCTCCGTAACCTTGGTTTGAACAACATCCTAGTTACCGAATCCAAATCGCCACCGGCCGATGAGCTTATCAGCGAGTTTATAGCGCTAAGTGATCGTTTGGTGGAGACCTTTATCCACTCCAGCACACCAGGGCCTGTAGCCAATGTAACATCGCTTCGTATCGAAGCGAAATCAAATATCAAACCAACCAATGGCGGGAACGATTGACCACGTGATTTACCGCGCGGTCAATCGTTTTCGTTATTTGTTGATTTGGTATTCGGTTTAGTTTCGTTGTGAAGCGATGTTACATTGCCTAGGGCCTCAGGAGTACATCGCCTGAAGCCCCCTGTAAGTCCAACTTCTTCATTATATGGAAGTACTTGCTCGCGGTTTTTCACCGTATTTCAGTTTCAGTATACCTAACGCGCGCCTATTTCGCAGTCTATACAATATGTAAAGAAAACCCTGTCCGACCCATAAGGATAATAAAGGTTAGGTAAACACTTGACTAAATATAATATAAAATTTTACGTAATCATCAAAGAAACAATACTAATTAATTTTGAAATATAATCTTTTTTTTCCACGAATTAATTCCAACTTCCCCGAAATATGGTAACTTTTAAAAAAGTGACAACACCGGTATTATTATGAGCGAATAGCGATGCGACCACGTGCCGCGTGCCCTGCCGCCCGCCGCCCGCGGATGGGTGTTTACCGCATACGTATTAAGTTACCTCTTTTTGCGAAATATTATTTATTTTTTTAGGGGGACTTTTTTAAAGTTTAGCCCGTTTTGTATCCATTAGTACGATCAGTAATTGATACCTAACAATATCTTTACGGATCAATTAGGGTTTTCTTTACATATTGTTACATACAGTATGTTAAGAAAACCCTGTCCGACCCGAAACCGGGCTAAACTTAAAAAAAAAAATCCCCCTAAAAAAATAAATATTATTTCGCAAAAAGAGGTAACTTAATAAATGCGCGTTAACCTCCCTTCGCCTGACGCCCGCGGGGGCCGGGCGGCAGGGCACGCGGCACGTGGTCGCAACGCTATTCGCTCATAATAATACCGGTGTTGTCACTTTTTAAAAATTACCAAATTTCGGGGAAATTGGAATTAATTCGCGGGAAAAAAAGATTATTTCAAAATTCATTTGTATTGGTACTATGATGAATACGTAAAATTTTATATTATATTTGGTCATGTGTTTACCTAACCTTTATTATCCTTATGGGTCGGACAGGGTTTTCTTAACATACTGTATAGAGGGATTATGAAACCAAAACAGTTGTTTACGTTATTTTTTCTTCATATGAAATCTGATTATAGTTTATTCAGAATTAGCAGGTGAATCGATTCCAATAATTTTTACACCATGTTATATTTTTTCCCGAATATATTTAAAAAATGTTGCAGTGTGGTTACGGAGTCCACAACACAGTTCACAGCGGATTATAATGCCCCAGGGCTCCGCCGCGCCACACCGCTGTAGGCACGAGCGGGCGAGCAGCGCGTTGACCATGTATTTGTAGGGACAACCAGGTAACATAAAAAGCTTATAACTTTGTGATTTTTAAAATTTTGTACTTAAATTCTTTACATATTTACTGGACGCAATGAATGTTGTTGAACTGCCAAAACGAAACGTATTACTACAGATTGTGCGCTGCGCTATTACTCCGCTTAAATAAGATAAACTAGAATTCATAAAGTATTCGTCATCGTCATCTCAGCGTTAATCCTAGTCGCATCCGAAGCTTTTTCAGCTCTGGAGTCTGGGGTCCCGCTTTATCAGTCTAACTGCTGATTCTGGCAATATTTTCTGTGAAGCGACTGCCATCTGACCTCCACAACCCGAAGGCGATATCGAAGCAATGCAGTTAGACCAATTGTTGAACTTTTGAGGGCTCCAACAACCCGTAACAACTGCCATTAGAAGTTCGTAAGGTAACCGGGACCAACAGCTTAAAGTGCTTTCCGAGGCACGACCAGACCAGTGCAAATATTCATATTCATCCATACAAATATTTGCACTGCACGGGGATCGAACCCAACGGAGGCTGTAAGAATTTATAAAGTATTCTATTGCACAATTCTCACTTCCTAAACATCAAGGCTCACAATAAACGCACATACATTACGATTAAAGACGGAGGGCCCTAAATAGGTTTCAGATGATACATTAAATATTCAAAACACGAATTTTTAGTCACAAGGCCTTTAGCAAATTAACCCAAAAGCTGTCGGGTTAAGGGGCATTATAAGAATAAATAATGAGTTAAAACTTTTTGTCACAAAGTTTAAAGATACAGAAGGTAGATTTCATACAACAACAATAAAAACAGGTGCACGCGCACTAGAGTCTGTTCCATAACTACCTGATGGAAGTGTGAACACTACTCACTACCATTTACTAATATTATAAATCGGAAAGTGAGTCTGTTCGTTTGTTTGTTTGTTCTGCTTTCACTCCGTTACTGCTAAACCGATTGCTTTGAAATTTTGCAGACGTAAAGTTACAAGTCCGGATTAAATAATAGGGAACTTTTTATCCTGGAAAAAATTATATTCCCGAGGGAAAACAAAAATATTATAGGCTTCATACCAGTTCGGTGATAGATTGCGATGTGTGTTGTTTAACAAAAGGTAATAAATGGCAAACAAATATGCACATGTAAACTTAGAAGCTAAATGATACGATAATTAATCCCCCAAAATGAGGAATCTAAAAAGCGCGATATAACCGAATTCCACGCGGACAAAGCCGCGGGTGGAAAGCTAGTATTTAATAATCCATACTAATACACACTATACATATAATATAATATAATATAATATAATATAATATAATATAATATAATATAATATAATATAATATAATATAATATAATATAATATAATATAATATAATATAATATAATATAATATAATATAATATAATATAATATAATATAATATAATATAATATAATATAATATAATATAATATAATATAATATAATATAATATAAATGTGAAAGTGTGTTTGTTTGTTTGTTTGTCCTTCCTTCACGCCGTAGCTAAGCAATCAATCGACCTAATTTTTGGCATACAGTTAGTTGAAAAGATGGAGAGTAACATAGGCATACTTTTGGTCCTAAAAAAACATCGAGTTCCCAAGGGAGATTACTGGAATATTTGTATGTGTACACCAAATATCCTAATATTATAAATCGGAAAGTGAGTTTGTTTGTTCCGCTTTCACGCTGTAACTACTAAGCCGATTGTTTTGAAATTTTGCAGACGTAAAGTTAGAAGTCCGGATTAAATAATAGGGTACTTTTTATCCTGGAAAAAATTATATTCACGAGGGAAATCTAAAAGCGCGATATAACCGATCTCCACGCGAGCGAAGCCGCGGGCGGAAAGCTAGTTACTCACTAAAGGTGAAAAGTTACATAAGTTACAAAAAATATCAGCTCTATTATTAAAATAATAGACCTGATAATTATGTCGAATAACGCAATTGACGCCATAAAATTTGTTGAACGGTCAAAATGAAACCCATTGCTATAGATAAATAAATAAATATATATATTCGGACAAATCACACAGATTGAGCTAGCCCCAAAGTAAGTTCTAGACTTGTGTTATGGGATACTAACTCAACGATACTATATTTTATAATAGATACATATATAGATAGACATCCAAGACCCAGGCCAATCAGGAAAAGATCGTTTCCCATCATGACCTGGCCGGGGAACGAACTCGGGGCCTCCACGTCGCAGTCAGGCGTGTTGACCGCTATTGACCCGTCATTGCTATAGATGGTGTGTTATGCAATTACCCTATTGGATATTGTTGTTATAAATTTTAAAATTATTTGTTATAGTTTTTATTTTATTGTTTAAATTTTGTTAGAATTATTTTACTTAATTTTATTGTATGTGTAAGTTGCCAAAATGTATCCTTTATGCCGCATTAAGTTAAGCGACCTGTAAAGGTGGTAAGTGTGTGAATAAATAAAAGTTGAAACTTTCTAAATACAGATAATTTCAAAGGTTTCAAATTTACTGAAGAAAACTTTTTCCAACTATTATTACCTATTATTTAATTTCAATTAAATAAAAACAGTCGAGAAGATGATTGTTTAAATTTAGAAACTTGAGTTACACAAAAATCTAATTGAAGTACGGAAATAACTATTTTCTGAAGTATTTCTTTTAATTGTTACTTCCTAAGTCTGTTAACAAAGGTACAGGTTTGTCCGAAGGCCTAAGGATAGCCGACACATTTTGTAGACATTCATAGTTCGGAGACCAAACTAATTTTACGTGGAGTAGTCTGGAGTAGCTTGAATTGTAATTTCGGAAGAAACTGTAAATTTGTGCTTTGTTAGTGGAACCCCAGAGTATTATATAACTACATAAAGTGCATACGCAACATTTCAAATAAAAACATGGCAGTTGCGAGTGCACTTGCATGCGACGTACGTATATGTGAAACATGTGTGGCGAGAACGTTCCAGACTCGCCAGGACCTTTCTGGAACATTCTAGACTCCGATGGATCCTTCTGAAATATTCTAGAAACGGATGGAACTTTTCCGAACATTCGGGACTTTTAGACTCTGCTGGAATTCTCTAGAACAATCTCAGATGCAACCTTCTGAAATCGCATAGAACATTCTAAACCCAGCCTGTTTTCATCCGCCGTCTTATATAAAGAGATACATACTTTTCTAAGTGGTAGGCCGTAATATCGCCTGCCGGCAGAAGTTACCACCCACCAGCCAAAGTCTTGCCGCCAAGCGACTCGCCGTGTTCCGGCATGATGTCTGGTGAAGCCGTGCGGAGGAAGGGTCTGAGCAGTTGTGTTGCGATGTTTGCCGGGTGCGATCCGCCAAGTATTATCGCGTCGGGAGTTATGTAGTGGAGGGTTGCCTTACCATCAACGATTACCATCAGGCGGGATTGCGGTCAAGCATTTGTTTATAATCATACAAAAAAAAATGCCATGATAGTCAGTTCTAATTAATCGACTGAGTAGTAGCTCAAAAGCAAAGCATTTATTTCAAATAAACCAGTTACAGGCACTTTTGAATTGTCAGAAGGTCGGTCAGTCAGTAAGATGAAGCTAGTCGCCCATTCCAAAGAGTAGGTACCTATGGAGAAGAACGGGCAAGAAATTCCATGGACACTCTTTTAAATTATCAAGCTATTGATACAAATATTTGATTACATCATTCATTTTGAAATCAACCGTGTGAGAACGATGCAGAAATATATTGTACGCTAAGAGCGTTCATTATGGAAAACACACAAAAAAAAAACAACAAAAAAGACTAACCCAACAAATAGATGCTTTACAGCAAGTACATTGTGCTCACACGTCTGCCATGCAATTATACAATACTAAGAAATTGAATCTACACAATGCAAAGATAGTTTTGTCAAAGGTTCGGTAGCTCCAACAGTGTTCCCGAATACTAAGTTTAGCTCCTGTGTAGCTGCACCAGTGCCGAACTGATAGCTAATCTTTATTGTGGTGTTATTATCTCTCCATAACCCACACACATCTATGTGTGTGTGTGTGTCTTCTCGCTCATTGTCTAAAACCAACCTTCTGTATCTACATATTCAATGTCTAGGATCACAAGAATTTTGTGGGCCCTCTCAATTAAGGTGAAGTTGAAATTAATTTATTCTAACTAGGGGATTCTGGGCAGGTAACGTGTGTAAGCCGTACTTTTTAAAGAGATTGTTATGATGTTCCAAAGGAAGGTAATTATTATTAATGTGGGGGTGCGTGAGTACTTTATTTGATTAGGTTAGAAGTAGATAGATCTTATTTTGTAGAGAAATAATAAGAGAGATTAAGCTTTATTCGTAAACAACCAAGATTTCATTTATACTTCAACATGACGGTTCAACAACATTAATTGCGTTATTTACGTTATTGAGGTCACACATTTTTCGAAAATATAGATCAATGGATAAGCAATATGCTTCAAAATTATTCATCTTCCATCTGCCATCTTCCTTCCTATTCGCTCAGTTTTTCTGAGTGAATAGGCTCTTAATAAACTAGCGCGCTTTACCATCAACGATCGCATCACTGCTTACCATCAGGCGGGATTGCGGTCAAGCGCTAGTTTATAATTCTTCTCTTCTATTTCTTCAGCCTATGGATGCCCACTGCTGGACAAAGGCCTCCCCCTCCACGCTGACCGGTCTTGTGCTCTCCGCATTCATCGGCTTCCCGCGACCTTCACCAGGTCATCGGTCCACCTTGTTGGGGGCCTCCCTACGCTGCGTCTTCCAGTACGTGGCCGTCAATCCAGAACCTTACTGCCCCATCGGCCATCATCGGTTCTACGAGCAATGTGCCTTGCCCACTGCTACTTCAGTTTAGCCACTCGCAGAGCTATGTCGGTGACTTTGGTTCTTCTGGGGAACTCCTCATTTCTGATTCGATCACGCAGAGAAACTCAAAGCATGGCTCTTTCCATTGCCCTTTGTGTGACTCTGAGCCGTATGAGGCCCATTGTGAGCGACCACGTTTCAGTTCCGCAAGTCATTTTATAATAATTAAAAAAATATAAATATATATTAAAATTCAGAGTAAAAATGTGTTAATTAATTAGTGTACTGACTGTCTCCTTGGTGACTGTAGTTACTGAAGTGAACTGAATTTCATTTCTTATTTCTTCATTCTCTCCAGTTCACTTCTTTGGTCAGAACTACAGTATTATTTTATCTTTTTTTTTTTTAAACGTTGCCCCACATTACGAAGTTCTCCAGTATCGTGGGTGCATTCACAAACAGCCAGACCCGGGCAACTAATTGTAGGCCATAAAAATATTTGTTTCTAACGCTCAGCCACTGCACCAATCGTGGCTTCATCAAAATGTCAGTGTGTCAGAATCCGTGATTAGTATGAGAATAGAAATCAGTTTTAAATTAACCATTTCATCACTAGTTCGTACTGCATAGTAATTTCCAATAACGCTTGACACATCGTTAAATCCACGCAAAAACGATCCTTATGTGTGTGTTAATTAACAGCTATAGTTTGAACACGTTAAATCCTTGCATGAATCCAGTAAATGCATTACTACTAATCTTCGAACTACAGAATATTAGTGAGATCCACGGCTTCATTAAAGATGCATTAATACTGCAACAATACAGGATGTTATGATACATTGCGAATTCTCTCTAATCTAATTTATTTATATTAAAACACAATTAACTATAATCACAGGCTTACTTAATCTTACAATAATTTCTTAGATCTAGATTACTAGAAAGTACAGTGCGTCCTACCCGTCATGACTTACGGAGCCGAGACGTGGACACTAACGGTCAGACTAGTCCACAAGTTTAAAGCCGCTCAGCGATCTATGGAGCGAGCTATATTGGGTGTCTCTCCGAAGGACCGCATCAGGAATGAGGTGATCCGACAGAGGACC
The DNA here is from genome assembly GCA_037179545.1 of Sesamia inferens. NCBI lineage: Eukaryota > Metazoa > Arthropoda > Insecta > Lepidoptera > Noctuidae > Sesamia > Sesamia inferens. The sequence continues at coordinate 11,096,262 of CM073949.1, forward strand.
AGAGTCACCGACATAGCTGAAAGGATTAGCAAGCTGAAGTGGCCAAGGGGTGGTCACATATACCGCAGGACCGACAAGTAAACAAGTCCTCGAGTGGAGACCGCGTCTTGGTAAACGTAGCGTAGGACGCCCTTGGGCGAGATGGAGCGACGACACTAAGAAGGTGACTGGTAGTGGCTGGCGGAGAACTGCTCAGGATCGAGCTTGTTAGCGTGCCAATGGAGGAGGTCTATGTCCAGCAGTGGACGAGTAGAGGCTGATGATGATAGCTGTAGTGGGATAAGTGAATAAGCGAAGAGGCTAATTGGTGACACAATCTTGATTCAAAACGGTCTCCAAAGCCTGAGGCGTAGGCGAAGAGTAGCCGACCTGTCTTTGTTCGGTGGGATGCATTTTGGGGAGTGTGCGAGAGGCTTTTTTTTCGCCTCGTCTTTTATACCGCGCACATCGAGGGACTGAAAAAATTTGTCAACGGTGGTGTTTCCGGCTGACTAGAATTTAAGTGTCTTCGAGGCTAGAGTGAATAGGTTCTTAATAAACTACCGTGCTTGTTTAGAATTATAAAAAACAGTGTCAAAAAGACTGGCACCACGATATCCATCGTGGTAATGCTGCCCGCGTTTTTGACACTTTTGCCTTTTGGCTTTGGCATCTAGCAACGCTATTTTTTGGTGTTGTTCCTGCATTCTCTTACTTATAATGTGTTGTACCTGTTACTGTTTCTTGTGCTGCCCTAATATTGTTTGTGGAAACTTTTAAATGACCTTCTTTCACTAACTGTCACCTGTGTGTTAGCTGTTTCTTAAGAAATTTAATATACATACAATAATAATTTGATACCGACGACCTAGTAAATTCCGCAGAAAACCGCTGGATGCGGGAGTCGCAGGACCGGTCGTCATGGGGATCCTTGGGGGAGACCTATGTCCAACAGTGGGTGTCTTTCGGCTAAAATAAATGAATGAATGAATTAAAGATTAAAAGAAAAGGCAGAACTCAGTGGGCGTTAAAAAATTTATCCGCATCGCTGTAGTAGAATAAGTCTGATCTCTCCAAAAGGCTGGCAGCATTGCCAATACCAAGTTGGAAGGATTTTTTTTATACTAATAAGGGCCCCAGATCTCTGTAAAAGTTAGCTGCCTCTCGCTATCACTCGGTAGCAGTTGCATTTGGTTGACCAGACAATATCCAATTGTGAAAGCTAAAGAAATAATTAAAAAAGTAACTTGGATATTTAAATTAGAATTAGTTATATATTTTCTTTTTGTTTCAGGTGCGCCTTCGTTAAACATGGAAGAAATGAAGGGAAGGTTGCTCGGGAATAGGCCAGAATAGGTTCGAAACTTTGGGCCTTATAAGAAAGCTCAAGGTCGCACAGAGAGCTATGGACAGAGCTATGTTAGGTGTTTGTCTACGTGATGGAATCAGGAATGAGGAGATTCGTAGAAGAACGAAAGTCGGCGACATAGCCCAAAAAGGCACCTACTGGACACACACCGACTAAGTAGTCGGATGACCTGACCAAAATCGCAGGGAAGCGCTGGATGCAGACCGCGTCCAACCGGCCTTTTCGGGGAGATCTCCTTGGCTTTAAGCACGTTTGAACTCACCGCTACCACGACCATCATCGTGATCTCAGCGTTAATCCCAGTCGCATCCAAAGCTTTTCAGCTTTGAAGTCTAATAGTTTGGAGCTAAACTTCGATATTTTCCGCGGAATCGACTGCCGTTTGACCTCCACAACCCGAAGGCGATATGGAAGCATTGCAGTTACACCTATTGTTGGACTTTTGAGGGCTCCAACTACCCGTAGCGACTGCCACTAGATGTTCGTATGGCAACCGAGACCAACGGCTTAACGTGCTTTCCGAGGCATGACTAGACGAGTGCAAATATTCATATTCATGCATATCGCTACCGCTAGCCACAGAGGCTGTGCTACCACAATGATAAGTGGTAAAGTGGTCTACAATGAAGAACGAGCGTCGTAGGTCGTATTATTGGGTTTAACATTGCATCCACTCGCTCAACTGCAGTCTTCCTTCCTATTCATTCGGTTTTTTTGAGTTCATAATAAATTAGAGCGCTTTACCATCAACGATTGCATCACGGCTTACCATCAGGCGGGATTGAGGTCAAGCACTAGTTTATAATTATTATAAAAACGCTTTAGAAGTGACATAAAACAGCGTGAGACCTGATAACTTATTATATTCTGCTTTTTCACTGACTCATGAATAAAGTAACTTCTAAAGTGCGAATTTAAACCTTGTATCTAAGCTAATATTAAAAAGTCTGACACGCCCTTCCACTCTGCTCAGAGCGTGAGAGTTCATTTTATGATTTCCCATCCAGAACAAAAAAAAACTTTTACTGACTAAAACCCAGTCGTGTTCCTAGACTCGATTGAACCAGGGACCACGGCTGTATCATTATGTACTCAGAAATGAAATGAAATGAAATGAAATGAAATGAAATCGTTTATTAAGCAAGTAGGATCACCGATCACTTTTACACGTCATATATTTTTTTTTTTAACTAGATGAAGCCGGCATTTCCTAACTGACTACCTCTGAGAAGAAATAGCCGAAACAAACTCAGGGATCATCGTCTTTTTTCAAGTCCAGACATTAAAAATGAGAATGTTTACAATAATTTACCTTATAATTACGCATATTGCTAATAACAATGCTTATCAGAGCGAACAGCTCAGTCCCAAGCTTTTATGTCTTCTAAATAATCTGTGATTTTATAATACCCTTTTTTGCAAAGTTTGGCCTTTATATACTTTTTAAATCGTTTAATGGGTAAGTTTCGAATATCCATGGGAAGCTTGTTGTAAAAGTGTATACATTGACCCATGAATGAGTTGCCTACTCTGTGGAGACGAGTGTGATGTACAGCTAGAGAGTGTGATGTACAGAGTAACATTTATCCTTATTTTCTTGATGTATTTTTTTTTTATCGGGTCAAAACCCGCCACACTTTTTCCCACCCACTGCAACTCCTGAAAGCCAGAATCAACAGTGGAGACCGCCAGAAAAATGCCGAGCAAACAAGCTCGACGACTCCCGGAGAAACGATTCAACTGTCTTGGGACCCGCAACGAAATTAATCAGAAAAGAATAGCGGAGGAGTAAGAAAAAAGATATTTTTTCCACTTCCCTCCATAACAAGCAGGAGACAAAACAGAACTAGGCCAATCGGCACAAAGGGACATTACTGCAACTGGGAAAAGCCCAGATTGCCAAGCACCACGGAATAAAATTTGATTAAGTTAATGGGTCCTAAGTAGGTATGTGCTGTTACAATTGATTCCAATAATTGGTATAGCAAAAGCGCCTGAACGCACGGAAATTGGTTCTAGTTTCTACAAGGTCCGTATAATAAACGACTCCGGATGTAACTTGTACACTATCCAACATAATATTGCGTTCATTCTGCCAAAGAACACTTCCCACAAGATGTGATGTTCGGACTGTTCAAATTCACAGTTCGATGTAGACATTGACTTGACATTGACACAAAGGCGAAGGAACAAGTTTAAAAGAATACAGTTTTGAATGAACATTTATCCTTATTTTCTTGATGTATATTAAATATTTTTTCTCTCAACTTTATTTCTATATAGACTTCCCTTTTAATTATATGCTCCATACTACCAATAATGTTTGCAAAGCCCCAGTGCTTCACAAGAAAATAAAATTAAATGTGTCAGAACCGACTACCTACAAAAAATAAAAGTTTACTAACTTTTCACTTACCACGTCTGCTCACCCCAATTCCAGGCACGATGCTGAGTGTCATGTCATTAATAGTGTGTTATCTTACCGTGTGTTATGATTATAACAATAAATATGATTAAATACTTGAATATGTGTAATCTCCCTTGAGCCGCAGCGGCCAGTCGCTTGCGGCCTTGCAAATCAACTTCCCGATTTAGCTTTCAGATTACGCTGGGCAAAAACTATGATATTATCCCGAATTTCGTATACCGAACACCCAGTGCGAAGCATTTTAAAAGTTCAATATTTCTGAAAAATAATTATGCGTATCCGACAAAATTTTTCTCTCAAGTCATTGACATAGACAACTGATATGTTTCGTTTTCAGTGACGCGTTCCGACTTACGTTTACTATTTTTTATACCGGTCTTTTATCCTAAACACTTATAAAACAACTACTCACCCTGTATATCAGGTAGATTAGTCTAAAACAGGAGCGGTTCATGTGAATTCGCTATGTTAGTAGTAAAATATTGTGCCCTGTATTGAGCGTAATTCAGTGCATCCCCGCCCAAGTTTCTAATCTACACTGGTAGTTTCATTTGCAAACGCGGATGTATCTTACACCGTCGCGAACTTGGGAGTATGACATTTGTGGTCTGTTTTGGGGTCTCTTAAAGAATTTCTTTCATTATTGTTATATAGATAACGTCAGCCTGGAAGCACAGATAATCCAGCGGTAACAGCTGCGACAAAGACTTCGTATTCAGTCGCGGGCTTTTTAAGAAAGATAACGTAACCTGTGGCGGGAACGATGAAGGATTACGGGTGAGTTTAAGTCAGTATAGTTTAAGTCTGTCAAGAGACAGAGCGGAAGGGCCAGCAAATCACCAATTGGTGATTTTCTAGGAAAAGGCTGGATAGCCACCAAAGTGAAGAAAAGGTGAGGAGATGTGTTTGAATAAACCATTATATTTATTCATTTATTCAAAAACATTTCACACATGCACAGATTTGTAGAGCTAGATAAACTTAGAGTCAAACTCAACGTCTTTAATTTTTTTTTTTTTATGTAACTTTATAAAAATAATTTCATTACCAAATCAAAAACGGTGAATGAAAAAAACATCGTACAAAAATCATGACTTAGGACTAATAAATCGAATCATTATGACATCCACCAGATGACAGTTCGTAGGTGGATTTGTAATTTTACCGTTCAAAAAGGGCTGTGGGTCTCAGCCTAATTTGAATAAATACCTTTTGATGTTTTATTTATTTATTTATTTAACCATTTCTATACCTACACACATATATAAACAGTCAAGAAAAAACAAAACAGAAAAAAGGCAATGAGGTAATGTTTATTTCATACTAAATCTCTTCCAGCATACTTGCAACAGGAGAATAAATACAGAAATATAGACAGCGGGTGAAAAGAAAAACACATATGAACATACATATGTCATCATCATCATTATCTCAGTGTTAATCCCAGTCGCATCCGAAGCTTTTTCAGCTCTGGAGTCTGGGGTCCGCTTTACCAGTCTAACTGCTGATTTGGCTAAACTTCGATATTTTCCGTGAAGCGACTGCCGTCTGACCTCTACGACCCGAAGGCGATATCGATGGATTGCAATCCGTAACGACTGCCACTAGATGTTTGTATGGCAAACGGGATCAACGGCTTAACGTGCTTCCGAGGCACTACCATATGACATACATACGAACACATGTATTTTCTCAGCGGTAGGCCATAACATCGGCCGCCGGCAGAAGTTACCATCCACCAGACAAAGCCTTGCCGCCAAGCGATTTGTCGTGTTCCGGCATGATGTCTGGTGAAGCCGTACGGAGGACGGGTCTGAGCAGTTATGTTGCGATGTGTGCCGGGTACGATGCGCCTAATGTTGTTGTGTTGGGAGTTTGGTAGTGGAGGGTCTTTAGATCAATCTCCCTTTGGCGCAGCATCGTTGGTCGTGTTGTTGGGTTTAAAATTGCATCACCTCGCTCAACTGCCGTCTTCCTTCCTATTCACTCAGTTTTTCTGAGTGAATAGGCTCTTAATAAACTAGCGCGCTTTACCATCAACGGTCGCATCACTGCTTACCATCAGGCGGGATTGCGGTCAAGCGCTAGTTTATAATTATTAAAAAAAAAATACTACTGATGAAGTTTTTTTAGGACCTTTTGTATTTGTTTGTTTTAAAACTGTGTGCGTGTTGGATTACGCATCGGTGTGATAAGCTTCCTCTATAAGGTGCTTATACCGCTTAGTTCGCTACTTGCTCGGGCTATGGGTATTAGATACATAATCAACTGTGAACTCTGCCTGCCCCTTTATATTAAACAGGCTTCACGCTATTATCTATAAGGGGATAAAGAGTTTTAATTGGTTTATCTTTGTTAGTAACTGGATACTTAAGAAAATTATGGTGTTATTGCCTAGTCAACTTATAATAACAATAGTTTTGACTTGGTCATTGAGAGAACTGCTTTTGAAGATGTTTTAGAGGTATACATACATACGTATGTGAGGCACCATGGACTATGGTTTGTTTTTTTTATATATATATCTTGTTTGACATTACGAGCATGGCAGTTGAGAGTTTGTCATGCTTACTCAAATGTCTTGCTGATGGTGGCGCGTGTTGTTGGGTCATTTGGTTCCCTTCAAAATGGTTGAACTAGGTGGAGCTGATGCGCGCGTCATGCTCGTGAACGGGGGCCGTAAGTGGATCCTCCATAGAAAAGGGAGGATCCTCCGACCAGACAGGTGTTGTGTCTGGCGGGCACTTGCCCAACGGTTGATGTTGGGAAGTGTTTATATATGCAAGTTGCGCGGAAATTCTGCTTGTGAGATGTAGAATTCGTTCGTGTAACGTCGCATGTGGCGTTTTTATATACCACTACAATGTCTATCATTTGAATGATGGTCTTCATTTCTCCTGAAAGGTGCCCACCGCTGGACATCGCTCGGTTGCTTAGGGTCTAAATGTGATCTTACATAGGCTAATAGTTGCACCCTATGTTTTCAATCCCTTGAGAATATCAGTATTAAAATCCTGTGTGTTAATCCTAGTTATAATCAATCTGTATGGCAAATTTCATATAAATCTATTTAGTAGTTTTTGCGTTAGTAACAAACATCCACCCATCCATGTATGAGTAAGAATTGGTAAGGACTTAAGATAAAGAATAGACTGCATGGTTAGAGCAGTGATTAAGATATTGACTTCTGCGCTGCGTTTCGCGGGAACAAAAATATTTGTATGATTTCTAACAAGAAGTTCATCCGCGTCTGGCTGTTTGTTGTGTATGCGAGTTTTTATATGTTTGTAAACGCACCCACGATAAACGTGAAATTCCTAGTGTGGACCAAAGTTTTATAAAGAAAAAAAAAAAATAGGACTATCAAACGCAAAAACAATTTTCCAAATTTCCCAAATATGGCTTCTTCGCTTATCATCAAGTAAACATAGCATTAATTTCACTGTCCATTTCACTCAAAAATAGACAACTTCAAAGTTCACGTACACAATAATTCTGTTGCAAAGTTCGCGTGGCTTAGACCAGTTACAACCACCTATTATTTAGTTTAGATAAGATTAGGTTCGCCAAAACATAGATTTAATGTTCAACGAAACGAGTATTTTATGTATGACCTGTGATAGGTCAGGTACTTAATTGAATTTTAATGTAATTTTAGTAGTTTATCTTGGACAATAATGACTGATTAAATGGTAAAAGAAAACATCTTGAGGAAACCTGGACTTTAAGTCTAAAATCGCCAACGCGCATTGAGCAAGCATGATGATTACGTTCAATCCTTCTCTGTATGAGAGGAGACCTGTTCCCAGCAGTGGAACGATAAATAGATTGATGATGATAGCAGGGATAAAGGATAGGTTTTTTTTTCGTAACTGAATCGAGATTAAGCAAAAATGCTCAGACAGGTTAAGTTACCCGAAACTCCGAAATATTTCCTATCGACCTTGAGCTTTAATACTTTAGCGATAAAGTTGAAAATCTATGACTAAAACTTAGCTGATTGTAGGAGGTTGATGTACTTAGCATGTTGGACAGAGTATGTAACAGGTAAGGTGGCAATTAAGTTCTATACGTCCTTAGGTAGACTGATACTCTAACTAATAACATGGACTAATCAAATAAAATCTTTTTATATCAGACATATTAAGTCCATAATGGTTAGTAGAATAATTTAAAATCTTTAAATATTTGTTTAAGTTTTTTAAGTAAGTATTCCTCTGGGGGGTAATAAAGAGTTCTTCGTCCTCAAGTCGTTCTCCTCATTACTGAGGGTCGTGATGTTCCTGTGGAATTATCTTCTCCTTTACAATAGTTCGCCATCTGTTACTTTCCCTGGCCGCGAGTATAGCATGCAGGCCGGTGTCTAGAGATAAACGAATTTGATCAGTCCACCTTATTGGACTGCAATCTCTAGAACGTCTTCCATCCACCTTCCTAGTAAGCATCATATGATCGAAGTTATCTCCATACTTTTTGGCAATATGGCCATAATATTCTACAATTCTTCGAAGGCAGACAGAGGAGAGATATTGGAATAAAGAGATACATAACATAAAATAATCAGTCTATAAAGTTTCCCTCTCGGATAGGCCATAATCTACCAAGATTACGGCCTACTCCCTCCGCCGGCGTGGTTCAGGCACGTTGATAGATGCCACCTATATCAATGAGTCGAAGTTTTGACTCTAGAGGACATGCCGGTTTCCTCACATTGTTTTCCTTCCTTTGAGAGCAGCGGTGATTAAATAATTTACACAAAGTCAAGCCCCTGATGGGGTTGGACCTACGACCTGGCTTGTGCACCACGGACGATACCACTGCTCTCTAAAATAATGAGATAAAAAGCCAAAACTACTTGCGAGAGCACCACACCCAAATGTATGTCATCATCATCATCATCATCTTGGCGTTTATCCCGGTTACATCCGCCGCTTTTGCGTTGGAGCCCGGGGTCCGCTTTCCTGCACATTCTCCTTAATTTCGCGCGATCTTTAGCATACTGTGGTAAAATATTGTTGCCATGCATGTCATCTCTTACAACGTCAAGCCAGCACTTCTTTGGTCTACCCCACTTGTTCCGGTCCTGCGGAGGCGCCATGGCAAACCATTTTTACCCACATAACATGCCGGTTTGTGTAAGACGTAACCGTACCAGCGTAGGCCACTCTCCTGCAGTTTGCCTGCAATGTCAGGGACACGAAGACCGCTACGGATGCAGGAGTTCAAGATGCGATGACACGCAGCTCCCGCTTTTGTCGCTCAAGCACAGGCCACGGCTCACTACCATAAAGAAGAACATGTCTAATGATGGTCTTATAGACCTGACCCTTAAGCTTAACCGGCATTTTGGGGTCACAAATGACCAGGTGTCATTTCAAGCTGCGGAAATACGTGACCTGACGTCGCAATGTCGCCGGACGCGTGAAGCACAGACCCCAGTTATTTAATGCGGTCTGTGCTCTCGGCCATGTCTCCGCCTATGCGCACAAACATGGGATTTGTCGTGTTGCCGGCTATGTACTCGGCCTTCGCCACGCTGAGTTTCAGACCTCCATTCTCGAGCGAGTCCTTCCACGCATTCACACGCCGCAACAACCGTTTCCTGTCCGCGTCCGTCAGCGCGATATCGTCAACATACATGAGTAACCCAGGAGGTTGCTCATTTGAATCCTTGATGCTGTCCGACAAGACGTCTAATATCGCGCTGAATATAAACGGACTAAGGACGGATCTCTGGTGGACTCCTACGGTGATGGGGAAGGGTTTAGTGTCGCCAACAGCGCTCCTAACAACGGAATCGGAATTGAGGTACAGGTCTCGAATTATGTCAACATAGGCTTCTGTTACCCCTTTGGACCTCAGCGCCCACCAGATCACCCTACGAGGGACACAGTGGAAGGCCTTCTGCATATCTAGAAAGAGCATATACAGATGCGTGGTCTTCGTTCTGTATATCTCGAAGATAGGGTCTATGGTTCCCACCTAAATGTATGTAGTTCATAACTTAACTGAAATATAAAGATTTCCGAATTTCGGACAACGATAAATATTTTTTATTTATTATTTATATATCATCATCATCATCAGCCTCTACTCGTCCACTGCTGGACATAGGCCTCCTTCATGGCACGCTAACAAGCTCAATCCTGAGCAGTTCTCCGCCAGCCACTACCAGCCACTTTTTTTGATGTCGTCGCTCCATCTCGCCCAAGGGCGTCCTACGCTACGTTTGCCGAAACGCGGTCTCCACTCGAGGACTCGTTTACCCCAACGGTTGTCGGTCCTGCGGCATATGTGACCAGCCCATTTCCACTTCAGCTTGCTAATCCTCTCAGCTATGTCGGTGACTCTGGTCTTCTATCGGATCACCCCATTTCTGATGCGGTCCTTCAGAGAGACGCCCAACATAGCTCTATAGCTCGCTGAGCGGCCTTGAACTTGTGTACTAGTCTGACCGTTAGTGTCCACGTTTTGGCTCCGTAAGTCAGGACGGGCATAACGCACTGGTTGAAAGTTTTAGTCTTCAAACATTGGGGTATGGGCGACGAAAATACCCAACGAAGTTTACCAAATGCTGCCCGTTCTAGCTGGATCCTTCTATTTGCCTCCTTCCTGAAGTTGTTTTTCCCTAATTGCAACTTTTGCCCAAAGTATACATATTCTTAAACAACTTCGAGCGGCATTCCGTTTACGGCAACCGGTATAATCTGCCTCACTCTGTGTATGTGGTCTATGGTACGAGTACTAAATCCTCTTCGAAACCCGACCTGCACAGGCGGCTGGAATTCGTCGAGTCTGGGCGCTAGTCGGTTCGTGATCACTCTCGAAAACAGCTTGTAGACATGGCTCAAAAGCGAAATGGGTCTTCTCACCTTTCTTTAAGGTTTTATCACCTTTCTTGAAAAACAGAACCACTACGCTTCTGTTCCATGCCTTAGGAGTTCTCCCCGAAAAAGAGCAGAATTAAATATACGCTGAAGCTCTTTTAGCACAGGCGTACCTGCAGCTTTCAAGAGATCCAAGGTAATCCCGTCTTCTCCCAGGGGCCTTCCCATTTTTAAGCTGTCAAAGAACCTGATGATGATGAGGCTGATCTCAGGGAGGTCTTCGGTGTAGTCCTGTGTGAGAGTGGCTCTGGAATTTTCGGTGCGGGGAACTGATTTAGGCGCTTGGGAGGTATACAGCTGACTATAGAAAGTTTCAACTTCCGCAAGTACCTTCGGCTTCAAAATAACGCTCTCACATCCGATGTCGTCAGCTTCGTCAGATGGCTCCTTCCAAGCTTTTGTACGAAGACTTTCGACCCCTGGTTTAGCTCCATCGCTTCCTCTATGGAACGTGTGTTGAAGCTCCAGAGGTCTCGCCTTACCGCTTTCGAGATGTTCTTATTGAGGGCCCTGAGTTCTGACGAGGTTAATGGTTGGGTTTTCTCACCGATCTTTCATACGCCGGAAAGTTTCTTCCGAAAGTTTAAACCCTCTGCTAGTTCGTTTCATCCCGCTGAAATTGGCGCCTTCTTCTCGCAAGATTCCAACTACCCGATCGAGGTCCTGGTCAATGTCAACGTCGACTGTGGTTTCCAAGGCTGCAAATCGGTTCTCCAGCTAAAACTGGAGATCGAGCAATGGTTCGGTTCAGGTCGGGTCGGAATGTGGACCTCATCAGAAGGAGACGTTCAAGCTTGTAGTTGATATTCAGAGTGCTACGAACTAATCGGTGATCACTTCCGATTTTAAACCTGTTGATCACAGAGACATCTCTGAATATCCGCCTTTTGTCCGTCATGATGAAGTCGATCTCATTTTTCGTCATAGCGTCGGGACTGCCACGTCCATTTTCGCTGGGGCCGTTTCTTGAAGAACGAATTCATCAAGAAAAGACCCTCTTTTTCATGAAAGTCGACGAGCATTTGCCCCCTATAATTTCTGATACCGAAAACATGTGATCCTACTACCGATTCGCCGCAAGTCTGTACTGCCACCTTAGCGTTGAAATCTCCCATGACAACGTTAAAGTGGGCCTTTGTGGTGTTGTGCAAGGCCTTGGATATATACTCATACATATCTTCTACTTCCTCATCTCAGTGTGTCGATGTTGGTGCGTACACTTGTATTACCTTCAGGGTATACCTTTTGGTTAACTTCAACACAAGGTACGCTACCCTCGCCGACACACTCGAGATATCGAAAACGTTGTCACAGATAGATTTGTTGACCAGAAATCCTAGACCTCCCTGTGATGGCTGGTCCCTCTCTGAAATACATAAGATGGCCTGAGTCCAATGTGACCGTATCCTCCCCCTCTCTTCGGATTTCGGACAATCCCAGGATATGCTATCTTATGTACTTCAGTTCCTCATCTAACTGCCCGAGGTGGGCATCGAGCCGCAGCGTGTGTCCGTTAAATGTTGCCAGGGTCAGTTGGCCTTGGGTTTGGCGGCCTGCCGTAACCCGGGGATTCCTAGCACCCCTTGCCCTGATGTTACCATGGCCGCCGCCTTGACCAGGGATATCAAGGCCGCCGGGAACTGGGGGCCATCGATTCGTTGTGCCTGTCATGAAATGTAATGGCCTACTACTATTTATACAGTATGTTAAGAAAACCCTGTCCGACCCGTGAAGGTATTGTTAAGTATCGTTAGCTGATTCTACTAATGCGTACATAACCTGGCTAAACTAAAAAAAAAATACCCCCTTAAAAATAAATAACTTAAATAAAATAAATAGGTAATTTCATGGCAACACAGGCACAGGTCGTGACCTCAGTTGACCTCATGCATGTAGGTATAGGTAGTCTAACCACGTTTATCGACTCTCGAAAGAAACAATGATACCTACTTAGGCAGCTCGTGAAAAGAACTTTTTTTTTAAGTAGGAAGGTCGTCTGACCCTCCGAATGTATCTTCGAATTTCATTCGATGAGCACAATGGCTGTGGCGGAGATGTTATTCCATATTTCGTTCACTAAGAACGATACCGGCCTGGCACCGTCGCACGAGATTAGCACGGTATTTCACAAAGTTAGTCCACCCCAACCAATCCACTGCTCGCCGAACTGATAGTGGAGGTACTCACGTACAGGTCGGCAAAAATATGGTGGGGCACCGTCATGCTGGAACCACATTGACCAATAAGTAGTCACATCCGAATCGTTCAACACCTGATCACAAGACAACACAATTGGAGTTACTACCTCCCATCAGCATGTTACATTACGTTAGAAAACGATATGATCACACAATAAACGATACGTCTACACGGACGCAATGTCAACGCGAAACTAATAAATTTAAAATAAAAATGATTTTTATTTCATAAAAATAGGTACTCTAGCTGCACGGCGGTGCCCTTTGACTAGAGGTGTGAAAGTATTCAAAATATTTCTCGTAACGATTTTTGGTATCGATTTAATATTGCAGCATTTCACGCATCGATTCAACATCGCATGGCATTCTTTAGATTTTAGAACTTTCACATAACTTAAATCAGGTAAACTTGAATGTTTTACACTGTTTATAATATTTTCCTAAAATCGTATTTCATAAGACCTTTCTAGTTCCTATTTACTAATAGGTACTTATGTTACAATACTGTTATTAGTAATTAATCGATAATCAAAAAAAGTACTTTTACCATTAGGTAATCTGTGTTTTTACAACAAATCATTCGGCCAGGTACAAGTTTCGAATAATAGCGACAAAAACAAAACGTTATTACGCAAAAACTAGTACAGCTCTAATTATTCCTTTCGCCGTCAGCGGCTAGACACACTGACGCCGCTAAAGAACCTAAAAAAATAATCACAGGAAAGCCGACAATCATAAGGTCTAAAATGGTGTTTACACTTTTTTAAATTTGCCGAATTTTGGGGAAGTTACAGTAAATTCGCGGGCAAAAAAGATTATTTCAAAATTCATTAGTATTGTTACTATGATGATTATGCAAAATTTTATATTTTATTTGGTCGTTAGTTTACCTAACCATTATTATCCTTATGGGTCGGACAGGGTTTTCTTAACATGCTGTATATACAATATGTAAATTTAACTTACTTCCTGGATAGTTTGTTCAGAATCGTTTACTGAATCGGTTTATATATATTTTTATATAGGAAATTTGTTATCCCAAAAATAATTAAAATTACGGAAATTATAGTCATACTAACCCTGTTGCTTGTACAGACTTTTAAAATAAAATTTTTACTTATATTCACACAAATTTAATCATTCAATAAAAAATTAAGAAAAATAAACCTTATTCGAAGAAAATTACGGTCTTCGTTCTCCAACAATTGGTATAACTAATTTAATAAATAACAATGCATATACTTGTTCATTGTCTAGCTCTTGGAACTTGATGCAAGAATCAGCACCCTAGCAACACACTTTGATTATCAAAATTCAATAATATCCATTACGTATTTCCTGAGATGTCTGGAAATGTAATTCGTTACAGACAGTACAATGGATATTCATGTTGAATTGAAAACTATTGCGTTGCAGATTGTGTTACGAAACGAAATTAGGGTGCATGTTGTGGTCTTCAATTCTGCAAACCAAGTCAGTACCTAGAAGATGGATATACAGTTAAACCAGAAAAGCTATGCTCTTCGGTATTATTCTTGTCGAATCAGTATGAATGTCGCTACTCAAAGTAACCCCCTACAGTACCAAACCAAATAAGTTTTGTACAGTCGACACACACAAACAAGCGTGCGCTCGCAAGCACACACACACACAAACAGTTTACAGATAAGAAATGAAAATTTTCAGATTAAATTATATAACCGACATCACCGTTCCATCATCTGACGGCGACCTATCGTACGGCGAGTATCACACCGCTACGATCCGGATGAAGCATTTCACCTCGGTTTTTATACCGAAATTGTTCCAGTCCATTTCATCGATGGACTGGAACAATTTGCCTATGGCGGTCTTCCCGTCTGATTACGATTTAAATGTCTTCAAGGCTAGAGTAAATAGGCTCTTAATAGACTAGTGCGCCTACCATCAATGATTGCATCATGCTTACCATTAGGCCGGATCGCAATCAAACACTAGTACCTATATAAAGATTAAAAAAAAGACTTTTCTTAACGCCTCACATACACACACACACACAACACAGGCATCAATATGCTCAAAAGGATACGCCACAAACTGTATAATGTAATGTTTGCTCCCCTTTCACGCCGTAACTACTGAACCGATTGCTTTAAAATTTTGCTGACGTAAAGTTAGAAGTCCGGATTAAATAATAGGGGACTTTTATCCCGGAAAAAAATGATATTCCCGAGGGATATCTAAATAGCGTGATATAACCGAACTCCACGCGGGCGTAGCCGCGGGCGGAGAGCTAGTAATGCAATAAATCATTTTTGATTTACATTTCTTTGTATAAAGGCAAACACAACATTAATCCGCAAATCTTTATTATAACAAATTAAACATCACTTAATGTTTAAATTATAGAAAAGCACGGAATCATTCTCATCAACATTTTATCATCCCACGGCTGGGCACAGGTCTCCTCTCATACAGAGAAGAAAGTCACAATATGTCTTCAAATGTTTCGTTCTAGAACAAGCTGGTTTGGGAAGCAGTAATGATGAAATAATTAACTTAAAGTAGACAGCTTGTCTGGGTTTCATACAAAGAATAGGGTTGTATCCTGGGTTAAAAAATGATTCTATTTAGTCCGTCATTCAGATTATAGAAAAATACTGGATACGTATATTTTGTTTTATCAAATCAATAAAAATTGACAAATATAAAAGGCATTAAAGAACAGGAGTGGTGGCTGGTGACGTCACTCCTCGCTAAAAATATAGCGTGCAGTGACGTCATACGAGCTTTCAACGCACTGTGTCTTCTTCATTTTTTGTTTATATGAAAAAAGAAAAAATTCGTGTCTAGAATATTTTGGAAAACTGACTGATGGACTAATTAGTTTTTTTTTTTTTAGTCAATACCCTATTCATAAATAATAAATATATTATTATAATATAGAGCATGGAATCAATCAAAATTATTTTGCAATACCTCTACATCAGATCTCAACACTGCATGATCGTAAAAACAGGCGTTGTCGAAGCGCTAACCTTTTGGCCTTTAACTGTATTTTGGTTCTGCAGCATCTTGAAATGGCTCTAAATACTCCCACGTCACGTTGAATATGAAATACAGCTGCAATATCTACATTCAGTTATTAATGGTAAAGGATATTGATGAAGCTTGCTTAGTTTATGAAGATTAATCTTATTTGATATTTAAACCTCTAGTTCCCTCAAGCTCCTCAAGTATGAGTGCCGCGGGCTCGATTCCAGGTCAGGCAAGTACCAATGTAACTTTTCTAAAGTTATATGTACTTTCTAAGTATATCTTGGACACCATTGACTGAAGGTGAAGGAAAACATCTTGAGGAAACCTGCACTTGTAAGTCTGAAATCGCCAACCCGCATTGAGCTAGCGTGGCGATTACGCTCAATCCTTCTCTGTATGAGAGGAGACCTGTGCCCGGCAGTGGGACGTTAAAAAGGTTGATAATAATGATGAATCTTATTTATACTAATATTTTAGCATTTGAAATGTATTTTGTTGATTTATTTAATTTTACTAGAATTATACTATAACCTAGAAAGACTCTACTATACTCTAGAAATATGGTGTTGGAGAAGAATGCTTGGAGCATCATGGACCGAGTTTAGAACAAACGTTTCTATACTCCAAGAACTCGGCATCAAACAGCGTCTTTCAGAAATAGTACAGTCCCGTATACTCGGGTTTTTCGGTAGTCGTGGAAGGGAACAGACCTCGTGGAAGGTCACCGATGAGGTGGACCGACCAAATCAAGTCGGCAGTGGGGGGACCTGTTAATGAATGCTCCAGGCTGTCGTCCAATAGGGATAGATGGACAGAGATCATGCGGCGTGTGACATCAACGTCTTGAATTTAATCATAGTGACGACGATCGTTCTGTCAAGAGCGAAATTAAGAAGGAGACGAAGATAATATAACATTTATTCATAGTTCTTAAATGCCTTATCGTGGTATCTATAAAACGCTACATGTGAACAACGCGTCATACTGAAGTCATACAGGTCCTGCATCTTAGCAGAGTTTACCGTGCAACTAGCATAATATAAAATTGCCTTTTTTTAGTGGAAAATCTTCATGGATATTCGTTGCTCAGTTTGGGCAGATGGGTCGAGTTCTGATGTTTGGGGGGCGACAGATGTCCCCGAGTCTGTCGGCCCTGGGCCGCATACGCGGTGACCTGTCACTGCCAACCTTTGAGATGAGGGCATGGCGCGGCTCCTCCCGTGCGGGAAATTTTGCCAGCGTATGCTGCGCCGCATGCTACCGGCATTCAACACAGTGGTGACGCCGGGCGTCGCACTTTCTGTTTATGTGACACTGGTACTTTCCGAAGTAATCATGCCCCAAGAGCACCAGTGTCACCGGAACGTCAGAACGTACTGGACGGATCGCCTTGATGGTGCTGGTGCCGGCAGTAGGGCGTAAAAGCCTATAGCCAGCCCAACTGGCATCGTATAGCCATTCGCCCCGCGCCAACGCCTCCTAGCATCATCGATACAGTGTCAAGAGGAACTTCGCCTCAAGACTCCCAGGTGGAGGATCCAGCTAGTAGGCAGGCCACCTCATAGAAGAACGTGAACGACTGTGACGGCTATCGCTCTCTACAGTTTTCGCCGTAAGACGATGCTGTCAGCCATCAGGTCAAAGGCGCATACCGATGCCCCATACATGGCCATCGATCGCACGATACCCATATAGTGTCACCCGAAGGCGGTACTCGGCCCCCCACATTGAGAAGCAACGATGAAAGCGCCTCAGCCTCGCCCAACAACCTGGGCGCCAGCCGTCAGAAGTGGGGGCCAAAGTCTCACCGGCTGTCGAGCACCAATCCCAGGTGCTTCACGGTGGACTCGACTGCGATCCTAGCCCCCCCGACCACGATGTGTGAGACGGGCGGGTGCCATAAAAATGAGCTTGCCTTTCAGCATCCAGTGTCGTCCAATTCCGCTTCCTTTCTGCACAAGTAACCGATGCGGCCGGCCCAATGATTCGCTCAAACAGCTTACGTCTAACAGCATAATTAGCCCGTACGTGGACGACGAGAGCGCCCTGCCTTCCTGAGCAGGACCAGACGACCAGATTTTCATAAAGTGGGAAACTGGGCTTGCTCAAGGCTTATAAAACTTCCCAACTGTCTGGTCAGTGGATCCTCCCTTTTCTATTAATTCAATTATGTGTTAATTTGCCGATTCACACTATGAATTAGTTACACCTATATCGTGACTGAGTTTGCAAATATTTAACCTCACATACGCAAACAGCCAAACTCGATAGATTGATTATAATAAGTCGAGTCTTTATTCATGCTTAATCTACTCCTGAATAAAGACGAATAGAGATATCATTAAAAAAAAACTTCTTTCCCTAGAAGATGAAATATTATTTTCCCGCGCTTTGGCACCCTAAAATGAAGACATTTTTGAGCAAGAAGAAGCAAGTGAAGACACTATTTTTACTTCAAACCTTATACTACATTATACAGTACTCTGTATGTTTTCCCTCGAAAATTCACATAATTTCATATTCCACACTTTCATATTCCACGTACAGATTTCGCAGTCATTTTATACAAGAAGACTACGCATTCCCGGTAACACAAACAATGTCCTCCAACGTACGATTCAATGGTTCCCGCACAAAGTTTTTAATTTCCTGTGCCGATTCGTGCTGCTTTTAGTTTGGCTTGTCTTTGGTCCATTTTGAAACGTCCAGAGAGCATAGAGAGTATTGTTTCAGTTTTCTATACGATAGAGTGAGTTGTCTATTGAATTTTGCAGGTGTGGTAGCGGTGTATGGTTTTAAGCGGTCCGACTCTCCGAGTTTGTGTATTGTTTTCGTTTGATTTGTGCGGGTGGCTTATGATGGAGATATGAAATTTTCTGTAGCTTTGTTGGTCTGTTTGTTTTAATGACAAGAATATCTTCATTAAACTTGATGATTATTAGCATAAGCAATTGTTATTATCTTTAGTAGCCTGCTTTTCAAATGCGTGGTTTTGTAACGATGTTGATTAGTTTAGATTTATGATCACTTTTAATTTTTTTCTTTCTTTATTTATATTTTCTTTCTATCTTTAAATTTTTGAGACTGTAGTTGCCTGGTGGTATCTGCCGCGATTTACAAGTTGAAGATTCGAACCCGGTCAGGCGGTCTCCT
Source organism: Sesamia inferens (assembly GCA_037179545.1). Taxonomy (NCBI): domain Eukaryota; kingdom Metazoa; phylum Arthropoda; class Insecta; order Lepidoptera; family Noctuidae; genus Sesamia; species Sesamia inferens. The sequence goes on from CM073949.1 coordinate 11,115,294, forward strand.
TTGTGTAAACATTTAATCACCACTGCTCACAAAACGGTGAAGGAAAACCGGCATGTCCTAGAGGCAAAAACTTCGAAGGCATGTGATATCTAGCAACCCGTACTGGGCCCGCGTGGTAGATTAGGGCCCATTCCATCTCACAGAGAGGAGGCCTGTGTCCGAGGAGTGGGAACAATAAAAACTGATTATGAAGGCATCAATACCACAGTTTTATTTATATGTAGTTAAATGAGAAACTAACTCCACATAGTCTGTCATTGAGAAATGGCGTAAGGTGGCTGAAACTTTATGTATACTAAGTTAAAATAATTTTGTATTTAAGATAGATGGATGGATATCTGTTGCGCTCTCAGGCCAAATCTACTGATCGAATTTGGCACAAAGATATGATAAGATATTTTATTCTGATATTCCTACGGGATCCAAACTTATCGTAGATTTTTTTTATTTTTATTTATTATTATATAAACTAGTGCTGAAGGCAATCCCGCCTGATGGTAAGCATTGATGCAATCGTTAAGGATAAAGCGCGCTAGTTTATTAAGAGCCTTTTCACTCTACCCTTGAAGACTCTTTTTTTTTTAATAATTATAAACTAGCGCTTGGCTGCAATCCCGCTTGATGTTAAGTAGTGATGCAATCGTTGATGGTAAAGCGCACTAGTTTATTAAACCCATTCACTTAAAAAACTTAGTGACTAGGAAAAAAGACGGCAGTTGAGCGAGGTGGTACAAAGTTAAACCCAACAACACGACCAACGATGCTGCGCCAGAGGGAGATTGATGTGGAGACCCTCCACGACCAAACTCCCAACACAACAACACTTGGCGCATCGTACCCGGCACGCATCGCAACACAACTGCTCAGACCCGTCCTCCGTACGGCTTCACCAGACATCATGCCGGAACACGACGAATCCCTTGGTGGCAAGACTTTGTCTGGTGGGTGGTAACTTCTGCCGGCAGCCAATGTGGCCTACCACCGAGAAAATTGACTTGAATTATTAATTACCCGACGAGACGAGGAGACGTAAAAATAATCTCATTTATTTACGTCCAGCATCAGACACATGCTGATATGAATTGTAATTATTCGCCACAAGCACAGACCACTCAAATAAAAACAAAATGTTACCAGCCGCAAAAAAAAATACAACATTATTTTCCTGGCAACAATTCTTTCAATTTATGTCTCGCCTACCCTCGTTTTTTATGTGGCAATGTAAACATGCTTGTCTGAATGTCTGCTTATTCAGTCGTTCAGATGGCCGTATGTCAAAATACTACGTGCTTTGATTTTCGCATTAAAGGTACAGTTCCGAAGGTGACAACAGACCGCAGACTGCTGCAGCAATGTTGGGCTACCGTAACGACAGACCGCCTCATTACTATGGTTTCTATAGATTTCTATGGAAACATTTATGTAGGTGACGACAATGTCGTCCGCTGCTGCGGTCAAATGCTAACTTCACTGTATGCTCTGCCTGTGGCTGTCACACACAAATGAATTTCGGGAAACTGAAGAATAGTGCCGCTGTCGTAGGAGATGTAACGTATAGCGACAACGTTTACACTGTTTATTACCAGCACTGTCGCTACCATATTCAGTCCGTCGCCTTTGGAGTTGTAACTTTAAAGCTCAGTGGCGGCACGACCCTGCAAGGGATTTTTATGTGACGAATAGAAAATATTAATTAAAAATATCATAACACAACGTGCCTCGGCGTCCCTTAGCATCATCATTGAAATTTCAATTTTATTTTCATTATTTTTAAGTTATATTTTTATTTGTCGTAAAAGAAAAACTCCTTTTACGTGCCGTGCCCCTAAAGTACACAGCCTTAAGGCCCTTTTTCAATGACTACAAATCGCTGGGACAACGCCAGTAACTCGCAAGAAAGCCTGCAGCGACACGACAAGTTTCTATACAGAATCTGGGTTTTTCTTTTTCTTCAGCCTTTAGAGTCCACTGCTGGACAAAGTCCTCCTCCAATGCTTTCTTCCCCGAGTAGCTTTCCACGATGACCGGTCTTGTGCTGCTCGCATCCATCGGCTTCCCGTGACCTTCACCGGGTCATCAGTCCACCTTGTTGGGGGCCTCCCTACACTGCGTCTTCCGGTACGTAGCCGCCACTCCAGAACTATACTGTCCCATCGGCCATCGGTTCTACGAGCAATGTGCTCGGCCCGCAGCCACTTAATTTTAGCGACTCGAGGAGCTGTCGGTGACTGGTTCTTCTGCGGATCTCCTCATTTCTGATGAAATGAAATTTCTTTTCAGATCTAGTACCTACTAGGAAACGCCGTGGTCATCAAACCGAATTTCGTCCAAATTTCGATCCAGCCGTCCCTTGCTCTTCTCTCCAGCGACGGCCTCGCGCCTTAGCGCCTTGGCGTGTTGTCGCTTAGTTTATAAATGCCCCTGGCTGGAGGCTGTAAATTCATTTAAGGCAGCCACCAGATAGTCCGGTTAAGTATCCACGGCCTCTCAAGGTCAATTACGAGATACGATTAAAGATTAATACATTTCTGGACACATCTATTGGCCCACCTTAGTTTTTTTTTTTTTATTAAAGTATAAACCAGCGCTTGACCGCAATCCTGCCCGATGGTAAGCAGTGACGCAATCGTTGATGGTAAAGCGCACTAGTTTATTAAGAGCCTATTCACTCTAGCCTTGAAGACACTCAAATTGTAGTCCGACGGAAACACCGCCGCCGGCAGATTGTTCCAGTCCCTCGATGTACGCGGTATAAAGGAGGAGGCGAAACGCTTCGTCCGGATCGTAGAGGTGTTAACAACATAAGGGTGGAAACTCGCCGTACGACGGGTCGTCCGATGGTGGAACGGAGATGAGGGAATTAAATCGTACAATTCCCTCGCACACTCCCCAGAATGTATCCTATAGAACACCGAAAGGCTGGCTACTCTACGCCTGTGCTCTAGGCTTTGGAGACCAACTCGAGTTAAATCAGAGTCACCAATCGGCCTCTTCGCACGCCTCTCCACTGAATCCAAAGTGGCCAGGTGACACTTAGCAGCACCAGCCCAAATGTGGCTGCAGTACTCCACACACGAACGGACCTGTGCTTTGTACAACATTAGAAGCTGCCCTGGTGTGAAGTACTGCCGGACCTTTGCGATTACACCAAGTTTTCTGGCAGCCACCTTGGCCTTGGACTCAATGAACCGCCCAAAGTTTAGGTTCGAGGAAATCTCAATACCCAAAAGCTGAAGGCGGTCGGTACACTCCAAGGATACATTCCGAAAAGTAGGAGCCAAGGTGAACGGGCTCCTTTTGGCGGTGAAAAGACACGCCTGCGTTTTGGCGGCATTGAATGCTACAAGATTGGCATTGCCCCATTCGGAGACTGCCTGAAGTGCAACACTCGTTCGCTCTACCATGGCCTCTCTTTCGGACCGGATTGATTCCCTACTAGCCCGAGCATCCGGCAGGTATCTCTCCACAACTGTGCTGTCATCTGCATACCCATAGATACCGGGCATCAGCAGATCGTTAATATGCAGCAGAAACAGAGTTGCAGAGAGAACAGACCCCTGAGGATCACCGGCATTAGTCGACATGGGCTCAGATGAGCATCCGTCGACAACAACTCGGAGGGACCGTTCAGTCAGGAAGTCTTTTACCCAGCCAGTCACGCTAGGAGAAATGCCGTACGCTGGAAGCTTACTCATAAGGCCAGCGTGCCATACCCGGTCGAAGGCCTTCGAGACATCAAGGGAGACAGCAATTGCTTCCCCATTCCTCTCGAGTGCCTCGCCCCACAAGTGAGTGGTATACACTAGTAGGTCCCCAGTTGACCGATTGCGGCGAAACCCGTACTGTCGGTCACTGAGGAGCCTTAGTTCTATTAAAAATATATATTTATGTAATAGCCTCCTGAGGAACCTTAGTTCTATTAAAAATATATATTTATGTAATTTTCAAAAAAAATATTTCGTTTCATTTATGGGTTTCGACGAAGCTACCGCAGACAGGGACACTATATTCTGTCACTGTTGCATTGCCGCTGCGGTCTGCAGCTGCGGTCTGCGGTAGCGGTCGTCTTCGGAATGATACCTTAACATATTTACTCCATTTGCCATAAAATTGTGAAGTCCCATAGATTTCGCTGAGTTGGTCTGACCCGAATAGATGTCGTTTTATATCTCATGACGGGTTGTGAATTAAGTGCGATTGTTTATGGGTTGGGGTTGTTAAGAGCTGCCGTGACAGCAGCAATAACTATGCTAGCTAATCTGTTTTATCTGAGTTTACACTCATGGTTCTGAATAATTAATTGCATAATGATTTATTAACAGAGTTCAAAAAGGAGCTTTTAATTGTCTTTTTTTTTTACTTCAGAACTCCGTTACAACCGATTTAAAAGTCTTTTGGTGATACCTTCGGTATGTGTGGGACTCTTTAGTTTCAGTTATAAAGTTATTCCAGTTAGTTCATATTACACTTCCTTATTATTTTCCTTGCTGTTTTTATTTTATGGCTACATTTTTTGTAGTGAAAGTCTATTTTTTTTTTCAGTTAAATTACATTTTAACAGAAAGAAAGTAATCTACAATATCTGTATAGAGATTTCTGTACCACTTGTTAGCACTTAGTTAATCTGTGTATACATAAGTATGTGTCATTATGTCAATAAATTATTATTATTATCATTTTCCACGGCTAGACAAAGGTCTCACTCATACTTTATCATATTTCTTTGCGCTGTGTCTTTTTCCGTCCAATCAATTAGGAATGAGTACGAATTAAAAAAAAATCGCTTAAAATTATAAAAAGCAGACAAAGCCTTGCCGCCAAGCGATTTGTCGTGTTCCGGCATGATGTCTGGTGAGGCCGTACGGAGGACGGGTCTGCGCAGTTGTCTTGCGATGTGTGCCGGGTACAATGCGCTTAATGTTGTTGTGTTGGGAGTTTGGTCGTAGAGGGTCTTCAGATCAATCTCTCTTTGGCGCAGCATCGCTGGTCGTATTGTTGGTTTTAACATTGCATCACCTTGCTCAACTGTCTTCTTCCTTCCTATTCGCTCAGTTTTTCTGAGTGAATAGGCTCATAATAAACTAGCGCACTTTACCATCAGCGATCGCATCACTGCTTACCATCAGGCGGGATTGCGGTCAAGCGCTAGTTTATAATTATTACAAATAAAATAAAATGTCGACAGCTAGAACAAAGCTACTGGTGGTTAGGACTTTAAGATCGAAACTTACTCGCAATGCGAACCGAACCGAATGTAACTGCCTTCTGAATCAAATCCTTGATCTAACCACTTAACGAGAGTCTCAAAATCTATTTTCTCTAATTATTTAAATCTCATTTATAAAAGTAAAAAGCAAAAAACATTTAAAAATAAAATTATTATCAATATCCTCTGGAAGAAATGAAGTGGGTTAATTTATGTATCATCAATTGTAATATTTTTCGGCACATAAAAAAGTGTAATGTAATACAACATCGAGATGATTTAATATAATTTTATACTTGAATTCCCATAAGACTAAAAATGTATTTCTTATTAACCAAACCAGGACATAAAATAAAGCCAAAACCGCCACATATGAAAAAAAAGCGAAATACTCAGCTAAAATAATACGTACCTTTGCCACGCAGGTCCCGTAGCACATAAAATATATTTGAGCACAATAAATACGTGGAGCGGTTTTATTGTTATTGGCACAATAACCGTATGTTACCTGCGACACGGTTGAATTAACTGTCTGTCGGTACGGGCTAATTGTGGCTGGTTTTTATTGGCCGGCAGTGTAAATGAGACATTATTAGATTTTGGCGATACACTATTTTGGGTTATGTAGGTTTGAATGGCATCTAAAATTGACAACACAGAAGGCCGATCGATCAACAGGGTAATTGCGTAACAGATTATTATCAGTGACAAAGGGTTTCATATTGACAGTTTACTAATATTTATTGCGTTATTTATATTGTTGAGTAGATGGATTTTTCCAACCTAAGGAGCTATGATATTGGGGGCCGCTCTGAGGACACGGTGGAGCACACTGTGGAGGTTTGCCCGGCTTGGGTAAAGCACTGGCGTGTCCTCGTGGCGGCGATCGGCGGCGATCTCTCGCATTCGGCCCTGGCGAGAGTGCACGGTAGACCGTCACCTCCTTCTGCGAAGCGATGATGCTGGCAAAGGAGGAGGCGAAGCGCGTAAGGGAACTGGAATCCCAGCGCCCTCTTGCCTCTAGCCACCGCAGGAGATGCCCTTAAATCATTAAATGACCTCTCCCGATGGCGCGTGTGTCAGGCCTTTACTGACTAAGACCCACCCATGTTTCTCCACTTGCCTGTGCACCAGGGCCACGGTTACTTTTTTAACCAACCCGCAACCCTGACCCAGGAGGCATCGGCCTTTGTGGATCCCATCACGATGTGCTGACATCTCTTTGAGGCGCGTGTGAAATACAACGCGCCGTTGACGCGGATCTTTTCCTTAGGAACAGTGGGCAGCTCGCCGCCCGCAAGCTCGCACCTATGGCGGTTGGGAGTTCGATGTTGGCTCCCGACCAGGAATTATCAATTCCTTAATATATTCCAGCAGATTTTATAACAGAAAAGATATAGTTATGTACAAATTATACCATAGTCTCTACAGCGAGGCTTTGATAAAACACAATAAAAATATACATAATGTATTTGACTTTTAAAAGGGGTCTGTGTAATACAACTGATACTGATTTAAAAGCTTTATACAAACATTGGTTTCAAGGTAATGAGATGGATGTATAATTTCGGTAAGAGAATGGGATGGATCCATGGGATGGATGGATGGGATGTATCCAAGGTATGAAAACCAAAAAAAAAAAAATTAGTCCGTCTAAAAAAAAAATTAAGACCCGTATTTTTTATTTTCTCGAAATTACCAAAAACTACTGAGATATAACGTATTTAAGTTACGGAGTGGGGGTGAATTACGTCACGCCGTGGTATATTTTGTACCATGACGTGACGTCATGCGACATTTCACACCAATATACCTTCTTAAGTATTTTAATGAAAGAAAAAAATAAAAAATACATGTTCAACATTTTTTTATAAATTTATCTGATGGACATTTAAATATTTTTTAGGATTCAATCCAATTGCAGGTTTTAGTAATAATCATAGTGATACAAAGTTACATTTAATTACATTACATTCATATACAGAGTGGTGCTGACAATACGACAATAAATGAAAACAGGAACAATTCTGGTTCATAGGAATAATCCTAACCCATAGAAAAAACCTAGCATCAAAAATGAAAATTTCAAACAAACTAAATCGCATAAAATTGCAAACGGAATTGAACATCCTTTAAAAATATTGGTTCACTGACCTCCGGTCGGCGACAGCGCGATCCAGTATGGACTTGTTTTTTTCGCGCCATTATTATTAAAGTTTAGTACAGGATGCGGCGGTCATTAATTAACCTTTAAGCGCTTCCTTATCAACATGTACATCATGTAGAAAATGTGAAAAATGAAAAATAATTTCCTGTGACCAAACTAATGGACATATTTATATGATTTTTTCTGAGAATGCGTTGAGGTACAATAGGTTTAATTTATTTAATTTATTGTCGTATTGTCAGCACCGCTCTGTATATTACGTAGATTTATTCCAACTCAGAGCATACGGCGAGCGGTAAAGCACGCTAGTTTATTAAGAGCCTATTCACTCAGAAAAACTGAGCGAATAGGAAGGAAGAAGGCAGTTGAGCGAGGTGATGCAATGTTAAACCCAACAACACGACCAACGATGCTACGCCAAAGGGAGATTGATCTGAAGACCCTCCTTGAGGCTTATATATAGTAACTAAAGTACAAAAAAATTACGAGCGAGTGAATAAAACACACTGTATGTATAATGCTTCCTATCACGTTTTCTCTCACGTTAAATCTTATGAGTATATGTTTCTGTCTCTTTTTTCTGCGACTCTTTAGTTTTATCGACTTTCAAATCAGAAATACGTATGCATTAGAAATTGAAAGTGGCGCATATTCTTTACCACTTGCTTTCAAATCTGCAAAGATATATGAAAATGTAGTTATAGTAATAATTAGCTCGAAACATTTCAAAAACATCCTTACCATGACGTCATAAGTCCAAATAGTTTATATCTACACGCTGCAAGGCACTTCGCTCAAGTTCTTTGCCGAAGAAATTCAATTTCTACTCCATCAGTCTGATGTACCTAGTTTGGTTTCCAGCGCGTATTTGCATGTTAAAATGAGTTCCCTTACTTAGGGGTTCGGATGGAAACAAGATGGCTGCGTGTGTGTGTGTGTTTTATTTGGTTTTTGGAAACGGAAACAAGATGCGTTGCGTGTGTGTGTGTGTGTTTTGTGTTTTTGAATTGAGAAACAAGATAGATGCGTGTGTGTATTTTTTGTTAAATTTCGGTAACGAAAACAGGATGGTTGCGTGTGTGTGTATTTTGTTTGATTTTTATAAACGGAAACAAGATCTCTGCGTGTGTGTGTGTGTGTGTGTTTTGCTTGATTTTTGGATACGGTTTTTGAGGTTTTGGTTTTGTAGGCTTCTGGTGTATATAAATCTCGGTCTACCGAGTGATATATTTTACCATTATACTACTCATCGTCATATCACCATAGGTGGCTTCGTATTAACGGCCACGACTAACGAGCTTGTAGGTTATGTATCCAAAACCAAGTAGGCACTTTCTGTACATTATTTGATCACAATTGCTCTCAAAATGATGAAAGAAAATATTGCAAGGAAACCGATATGACACAAAATCATAAATTCGAATACATGTGACTTATACCAACACTAATACCAGTCAAAGGGCAATGGAGGGGGCTAGGCTTGAGGTTACACTGCGTGATCAAATCAGAAATGAGGAGATCCTCAGAAGAACGAGAGTAACTGACATAGCCCGAAGAATTGCACTCGTCTCCACAGAGTAGGCAACTCGTTCATTGGTCAATGTATACACTTTTATAACAAGCTTCCCATGGACATTCGAAACTTACCCATTAAACGATTTAAAAACTATATAAAGGCCAAACTTTGCAAAAAGGGTATTATAAAATCACAGATTATTTAGAAGACAAAAAAGCTTGGGACTGAGCTGCTCACTCTGTTAAGCATTGTTATTAAGCAATATGCGTAATTATAACGTAAATTATTGTAAACATTTTCATTTTTAATGTCTGGACTTGAAAAAAGACGATGATCCCTAAATGATGATGATGATACCAATACCCTTTGGCTCCGCGTGGTGAATTTCAGTGGAAGTCTGTCTCCCAGCAGTGTGAACATTGTAGACTAAATACATCGTAATAGGTTATTTGACTAAAAAAATAACTAATTAGTCCGTCATTCAGATTACAGAAAAATATTGGATACGTATATTTTGTTTTATCAAATCAATAAGATTGACAAATATAAAAGGCATCAAAGATCAGGACTGGTGGCTGGTGACGTCATTGCTCGCTAAAATGTAGCGTTCAGTGACATAACACGAGTTTTCAACGAACTGTCTAGTTTTATTTTTTTGTTTATATGAAAAAAGAAAAAAATACGTGTCTAGTATTTTTTTGGAAATCTGACTGACGGACTAATTAGTTTTTTTAGTCAAAAGCCCTATTTTAGCTGAACGAGATATCTATTATATATTAATTTGGTTATAACCTTCTCGCAACCAACGAATTCTTGCGGTCCCAAAAGGTCGTCATCAGTCTACCTTGTGGGACGCATTCCGACGCTACCTCTTTCGCTACGCGGTTACCAGTCCCATCGGCTATCTGTTCTCCGAGCAATGTCACAACTTATATAGGATTAACTAAGCTATTTTGCCGTCGACTAAAAGTTATTTTTTAATATTATAAACTCATCATCATCATCTCAGCCACTTGAAGTCCTCTGCTGGACATAGGCCTCCCCAAGGATTTCCAAAAAGAACGGTTGGACGCGGCCTGCATCCAGCGCTTCTCTGCGATTTTGGTTAGATCATCCGACCACCTAGTCGGTGGGCGTCCAACGCTGGCTTGCCGGTACATGATAGCCATTCAGAAGCCTCGCTGCCCTATCGGCCATCGGCTCTACGAGCTATGTGCCCTGCCCACTGCCTTATATTTATAATCATATGCCCTTACTCCATATGATTATACGAGTAAATACTTGAATATGTGTATTCTCCTCAAATTCTTTACACCCACAGTCGCCGCTCCAAACTGCCTTATAAATCAACGTCACAATTCAGCTTACAAACACAGCTGGGTAAAAACGGGATACGGATAACGGGTGGACGACATGAAGATTCTAAGTGAAATCAGGACTCATGAAGGTGCTGAACGCCTCCAACACGATCCGGACAGATTCGTAGGGTACTGCACGGCCAACCGGTTAGATCTAAATGTCTCGAAATGCTGCACGTGTACATTCACTCGTAAACTAAAGCGCATTATTTATGACTACAAATTAGCCAATACTTCAATAGCCAGAGTTAATACGATTACAGACTTGGGAGTCACTTTTGACTCGAAACTTCTCTTTGACACGCACATTGATAAAATGATTAAAAAAGCTTCTAAAGCCCTTGGTTTTATCTTGAAGCTATCAGCGTATTTTAAAATTTTTAAAACAGTCAAAATTCTGTACTGTGCTTTTGATACTGCTCACCATTATGGAATCCTGTCTACGATACTTACGTTAATCGCATCGAAACTATCCAAAGGAAATTTTTGAGGTGCATTCAGTTTAGATCCAGAACTTATTTGCCTGATTACAACAATCGTTGCAGAAAGTTTCACGTTCTTCCACTGATTGAGCGGAGAAAAATTGTCGACATGGTATTTCTGTTCAATATGGCTAATGGTTCAATCGACTGTTCTGAATTGTTGAGCAAAATTGGGCTGCGTGTTCCATCCTTCACTCTAAGGAATCATCAGCCTCTGTATGTTCCGTCTGTGCGATGCGTATACCGACAAAACTCTTATATGAAAAGAGGTAGCAGAGCATATAATTTGTTTTATCGGAGGGTTAATGATCTCGATTTATTCTCCACCAGTGTTCCTAAACTAAAAAAAAATACTTTGTGATAACTTCTTTGTTAATCATTAAAAAAAATCCAGTCTGTACTAAATGCTCTCAGAGTGCTTACTTGTTCTTAATTTCACTTTCCTGTCCTGTGCTGTACCTGTTACTGTCTCTTGTGCTAACATAATGTTATCTGTGGAAACTTTTAATTGGCCTTCTTTCACTAATTATCTTCTATCTGTATATATGCTAGCTGTAAGTTTCCTTAAAACTTAAAAATAAATAAATAAAATAAAACTACAATATTAACCCGAATATCGTATACCAAACGCCCGTTGCGAAACTTATTTTACTCTGAATACATTTCCGAATATACGTCCTCCGTGGCGCAGCGGTCAACACGCCTGCCTGCGACTTGGAGGCCCCGGGTTCGATCCCCGGCCAGGCCATGATGGAAAACGATATTTTCCTGATTAGCCTGTGTCTTGGATGTTTATCTATATATGTATCTATTATAAATATAGTATCGTTGAGTTAATATCCCATAACACAAGTCTCGAACTTACTTTGGGGCTAGCTCAATCTGTGTGATTTGTCCGTATATATTTATTTATTTGCTTAACAGGAGGCTCCAATCACCAACTAATGTAAAATAATTTCGATTTCGAATGAAAAAAAATAGGGGTTTTATTTTGACAGTTTGTCAACATTCATTTAAGTATTTACACTATCGGGTTGACACTGAGCAAAGACATTTATTGAACATATGGAACAATGGACTAGCAATATGCCACAAAATGATTCCAACTGTTTTTTTTTTTTATAATTATAAACTAGCGCTTGATCGCAATCCCGCCCGATGGTAAGCAGTGATGCGATCGTTGATGGTAAAGCACGCTAGTTTATTAAGAGCCTATTCACTCAGAAAAACTGAGCGAATAGGAAGGAAGACGGCAGTTGAGCGAGGTGATGCAATGTTAAACCCAACAACACGACCAACGACGCTGCGCCAAAGAGAGATTAATCTGAAGACCCTCCACGACCAAACTCCCAACACAACAACATTAGGCGCATCGTACCCGGCACACATCGCAACACAACTGCTCAGACCCGTCCTCCGTACGGCTTCACCAGACATAATGATAGTATTAATGTTATTAGGGCGCTTCGATCACGAGTTCCTATTGTTGTATGGAGAACACCAACACCATAAAAACGTCGAAATTAAAATTTAAAATTAAGGAAAAACAATCGTAATTAATGCAAAATGAGTGAAACAAAGGGCTGAACGACAGTCATTACACCACAATTATGATGGATGGCAGACTGGCCCCAATTTTTACAGGGGCGCCTTAAAAACAGGACAAAAGGTATAAAAATCGCTTTCCATTAGTAATCGCTGCGACGTTTGGCGCGATTTTTATATTCTGTTTGAATCGAATGTTTTTATCTTAAGATTTATGCAGCGCACATGTCGATCAGTCTGGTTAACGCTACTTGCTACTACTAACGCACGCTTGGTGTTAATGCACATAACAATTAAATACTTCAATAAGCAAGCGTATTCAAATATACCCGCATTTTTTCCCTCAACAATGAGGTTGAGGGAAAAAACGCGGGAATATTTGAATGAGATGATGAATATTTGAGACTTCGTTCACATGGAGTTAGTTATGCCCTGCTCCTATTGATCTCAGCGTGATGTTATATAGCCTAAAGCCTTCCTGGATTAATGGGCTATCCAACGCAAAAAGATTTTTTCAAATCGGACCAGTAGTTCCTGAGATTAGCACGTTCAAACAAACAAACTCTTCAGCTTTATATATTAGTATAGATGGGGGAATTAAATCATGCAATCCCTTCGCACACTCCACAAAATTCACCTATAGAACATTTGGATTCGGTTCAACTGGAAACTGTCTCAACATCGGAAAGGACTTTACGTGGTTTTGGAAACATTTAGTGCTCTTGATATATGTATGTTATAAATAGCTCAAAAAAAAACCATCCAAGAACCGACCGCAGCAGGCGACTCTCAACCTGCTATAATATTCAACATCGAGGTCCTCTTTAGCCATACATAAAGAGTTTTAATTTATATTATTTTCGAAAAAGAACTCATACATTTTCAACCCAATAAATTGAGGTCAAGGCTCCAAAACATAGAATAAATACAATTCTTCGTTTGAAATTCAAATATCGTCTTTCAATCCCCCACCTTCCCCCTCCCCATTCTCCCACACCCCTCTGCTGCCCCAAGAACGAAACATCTGTACTAACACAATAAACAAAACTTTTCAAAAAAAGAAACGAGGCCTCTAATCAATGGCCAACGAAGAGTCGTATGCGCCGTGGAATTGTCAGTCGAAAATGCGTCTTTAAAGCACCTACTTTTTCAGCATTTTTTTCGGGACGGCGTAAAAAGGTGATGGGAAAAGTTTTTAAGTTTTATAATGTAACAAACTTGCTTGAACTTAAGAAAGTCTTTGTAATGAATTTCCGTTTTTCCTTCCAGATATAAGACGTTTAAATCATCCAGTGTTACAAATGTTTTCTTGCAGGTTCAACATTTAAATAGGAAGTATGTACCATAATCATATGCCTGGAGTTTTTCCCTATCTATTCTGGTCATTTTGCGTATCATGTCATTGGTAGCCTTTTACCACCATCAGGCCAAAATTCACAATTCCTACTACATACCAGCTATCGTTGCGATCAATCATCGTACCACGAATGTGAAAACTTAGTATTAATTACATTTTATTACATTTCTCGGTGGTAGGCCATAACATCTGCTGCCGGCAGAAGTTACCACCCACCAGACAAAGCCTTGCCGCCAAGCTATTTGTCGTGTTCCGGCATGATGTTTGGTGAAGTCGTACGGAGGACGGGTCAGAGCAGTTGTGTTGCGATGTGTGCCGGGTACGATGCGCCTAATGTTGTTGTGTTGGGAGTTTGGTCGTGGAGGGTCTTCAGATCAATCTCCCTTTGGCGCAGCATCGTTGGTCGTGTTGTTGGGTTTAACATTGCATCACCTCGCTCAACTGCCATCTTCCTTCCTATTCGCTCAGTTTTTCTGAGTGAATAGGCTCTTAATAAACTAGCGCGCTTTACCATCAACGATCGCATCACTGCTTACCATCAGGGGTGGTGAAGATCAAGTAGGCAGTCGTTCCATGTAACCACGAGAGTTAGTGGGTCGTTATCTACCTCGCGGGCCCAGTGCGCTTGGCAGTGACATGTCTGAGAAATCTTAATTCAAGGATTTGTCGGTTTCCTCACGATTTTTTACTTTGCCGTTTCCAGAGGAGGTGATGAAACAATTTACACACACAAAGTAAAGACGACAGCAGATCAAGCGATCCGAAACTGTCAAATACTCCCAATTGAGCTTAAGCCTTAATGCTTTAGCGATATAGTAAAAAATCTAATAAAGAAATATGGCAGATACTCGGTGGTAGGCCATAACATCGACTGCCGGCAGAAGTTACCACCGACCAGACAAAGTCTTGCCGCTAAGCAATTTGTCGTGTTCTGGCGTGAAGCCATACAGAGGACGGATCTGAGCAGTTGTGTTGTTGTGTCGGGAGTTTGGTCGTGGAGGATCTCTAGATCAATCTCCCTGTGGCGCAGCATCGTTGGTCGTGTTGTTGAGTTTAACATTGCATCAGCTTGCTCAACTGCCGTCTTCCTTCATATTCACTTAGTTTTTTTAGTGAATGGGTTTAACAAACTAGCGCGCTAAGTAGTAATAAGTAAGTAATAAGTGATAAGTTTTTTTAGTGAAGAGGCTAAATAAACTAGCGCGCTTTACCATCAACGATTGCATCACTGCTTACCATCAGGCGGGATTGTGGTCAAGCACTAGTTTATAATTATTAAACATTATTATTAAACAAGATCGTAGAAGCTTGATATGCTGTTGTCTGTAAACAAATTAAACTAAATTTAAGTTCAATGCAGCCTTTTCTTTCTACTTCATTTTGAAAGTGACAGAAGATAAAATATAAGTGTAGCCCTGTCAAATTAAAATATTCCATAGACAGTTTAGACATGGTTAAAAGATGGCGCCTAAAAATACGTCAATTAACATCAGGCACCGACTAATTTGACAGGATAAGGAAAAGACTTACCCAACTTAGATTTACTTTAGTTTTGTGAACGATTTTATAGACGCCGTTGTGATCTAGGCTTTATAGCATTAAATGACAGTCATTTCGGAACAATTCTTTTCATTCATTTAATAAATGTCAAAGATTTTCAGAAAAAGTTATACGTGAGAAAGGTGGTAAAGTGGACTAACCTTTCATTTTTTAGTATTCATTTTTTTAGGGTTCCGTAGCCAAATGGCAAAAAACGGAACCCTAATAGATTCGTCATGTCTGTCTGTCCGTGTGTCCGTCCGTATGTCACAGCCATTTTTTTCCGAACTATAAGAGCTATACTGTTGAAACTTGGTAGGTAGACGTATCCTGTGAACCGCATTAAGATTTTGATGCAAAAATAAAAAAATAATTTTAAATATTGGGGGCTCCCCATACTTAAAACTCAAACTCAATTTTTTTTTTTCATCAAACACATACGTGTGGGGTATCGATGAATAGGTCTTCAAAAATGATATCGAGGTTTCTAAAATATTTTTTTTCTAAACCGAATAATTTGCGTGACAGACGCTTCCAAAGTGGAAAATGTTGCCCCCCCCCCCCCTATTTTCTAAAATAAGAAAATGAAAAATGTAAAAACCATATGATGTACATTACTATAAAAACTACCAACGAAAATTGTTTTGAACGAGATCTAGTAAGTAGTTTTTTTTTAATACCTCGTAAATCGTAAACCGCTTATTACCGCGTAATTTTTCATACAAATAACTTAAATCCTTTAATTTCATAAATCAATGGTACGGAACCCTTTGTGCGTGAGTCCGACACGCACTTGGCTTTTTTTTTTAGCTTAGCGTAGCGAAGGCTCTAGTAGTACTATACAAAAGTAGTTTAATATATAGCACAGATGGTTAATAACTAGAAATAACACACAGGTTACTTTTTATGTCGATATTCTCACGAGATCGTAACTTACCCAGGTGAAATCACAAGCCGCAGCTAGTCACAAATAATTAGCAATCCTACAAACTAATAATCCATTTAATTTACCTGTCTATCAGCAATCCGTCATTCAACAAATTAATTGAAGCGCTCAACGTTTGCGTCCTCTAAATCTCCTTCTAAAGTCCATTCTTTGAATACGCTTAAATCAGCTGCAAAAGCGGCTTTTCATACCAGAAAGCGGCTGTAACGCCTCAATAATTTGTCTAATTCATTCAATAAATGTCGGTTTTATTGAAAAGGGGTGTGAATAAATCTGGGGGTGTTAAATAATCAGTGAACCGGGATGTCTGTAGCCCCCTGTGTCGAAGGTCGCCCAGTATTAAATTATTCCGACGTCCACCATCTGTGTGTCTAAAATTTGTAATTGAGACACAAATTTTTGACCCCTCTTGGATTTCTATAGAGTGGTGTGCACAATATTGTTGGACTTATTCAAATTTCTACATCAGCGTAACAATTCATTATACAATTTTTTTTTGTTCGAAACCTGAATATAGTTTGTTCAGGATAAGCAACTGAATCGATTTCAATCAGTTTTATGACATGTTATATTTTTCCCAAATACCTACATATAGAAATTGTTGCAGTGTGCTTACCGAGCGCACAACACAGCTGAGGGCGCCGCTTCAGGCGCCGGCGGGCAAGCAGTGCGTTGACTGTATTTTTGTTAAGGAAATTAAATAAGGTAACAAGCTCACAAATTTTTTAATTTTTTTTTTTAATTTTTAATAATTATAAACTAGCACTTGACCGCAATCCCGCCTGATGGTAAGCAGTGATGCGATCGTTGATGATAAAGCGCACTAGTTTATTAAGAACCTATTTACTCAGATTGAGCGAATAGGAAGGAAGACGGCAGTCGAGTGAGGTGATGCAATGTTAAACCCAACAACACGACCAACGATGCTGCGACAAAAGGAGATTGATCTGAAGACCCTCCACGACCAAACTCCCAACACAACAACATTTGGCGCATCGTACCCGGCACACATCGCAACACAACTGCTCAGACCCGTCCTCCGTACGGCTTCACCAGACACCATGCCGGAACACGACAAATCGCTTGGCGGCAAGGCTTTGTCTGGTGGGTGGTAACTTCTGCCGGCGGCCGGTGTTATGGCCTAACACAACCTTTTCACAACCTGCCTGGCACAACTTTTTCATGATACGTTATTGAAATTTTGTACCTAGATTATTTACTTAAAAATACTGGACACGTGTTTCGGGTTTCGCATAAACAAAAATAACGTTGTACATAAAGGGTGTATCTGACATCGACGCACAAACGAGTACCATGGATCCAGTACATGATTCTGAACCAACCCAGTGGTGGAATATTTCGTTGGTTTTTTCTGATTAAAAAAAAAAATATATGCAGTGTTTTTCACTTTAAACCGTTATTAATTGCTATACTTTTATAATCCAATAAGATTTTAAATGAAAAATTAATTAATTCGCTAATTACACAAAAAAGCGCAATGCGAACAAAACTTGAAAAACTGTCCTATCAACGTCAACGTCATACCCACAAACACGCGCGGCGGCACGCTTGCAACGTTCAAAGACCGAGCCGACACATTTTTTTAAATACTGTGATTTCTGTAACCCTTCATTAACGATATAAATGACTATCATAATTTTATTAGTGGCATGCGGCCTAGCCTTTTCGCGAAGTTTGCGTTACGATGTCAGATACACCCTGTATATATTAATTATTCATTTAATTTTACTTAGTCACTAGATTAATTCATTTGTAAGCAATAACCAACTATTAATAAAATAATTCTAAAGACAAAACTACAAATAAGTATAAAAGAACGACCCAATTCACATTATTCTGTCTTATTAGGATGTATTTACTAGAACTAAGTTCATCAGTATGTACTATCATTTGACTTACTTTAGGTACTAGATACAAATGTGAAACCACATTTCTATAGAGCCTAACACAGCTTTGACCCTGAAATCGATACCTATACTTGGGACAAATTCGATAAAGATAAAGCCTTAACAACCTTTTGTACATAGATGATTTTCATAAAAGTAATAATGCTACTTCCTACTAATGTGAAAAGTTTATTTATGTTTAGATATTTAATATTTGCATAGAAAGCTTAACAGATTTGATTGAAATATGACACACATATAAGCTAATTTCCTAATAGGTTAAATTTGTTGATACATGTATATTTTATCATCATCATCATCATTCATCATTTCAGCCGAAAGACGTCCACTGCTGGACATAGGCCTCCCCCAAGGTTCTCCACGACGACTGGTTCTGCGCCTCCCGCATCCAGCGGTTTCCCGCGACCTTCACCAGGTCGTCGGTCCACCTTGTCGGAGGCCTACCCACGCTACGTCTTCCGGTGCGTGGTCGCCACTCGAGAACCCGTCGGCCCCATCGGGCATCGGTCCTACGGGCAATGTGTCCAGCCCACTGCCACTTTAGTGTTGCAATTCTTCGGGCTATATCGGTTACTCTCGTTCTTCTGCGGATCTCCTCATTCCTGATTCGATCGCGCAGTGAAACCCCAAGCATAGCCCTCTCCATTGCCCTTTGAGTGACTTTGAGCCTTCTCATAAGGCCCATTGTTAGCGACCACGTCTCAGTTCCATAAGTCATCACTGGCAACACACACTGGTCGAAGACTTTTGTCTTGAGACACTGCGGTATTTCGGACGAGAAGATTCTTCGTAGCTTCCCGAAAGCAGCCCAGCCGAGTTGGATTCGACGATTGACCTCTTTCTCGAAGTTGGACCTTCCTAACTGGATAGTTTGTCCCAGGTACACGTAACTGTCAACAACTTCGAGAACAGAGTCTCCAATCTTTATAGGAGTCGGTACAACAGGGGCATTAGACATGACTTTCGTCTTGCCCATGTATATTTTATACTTAGTCCATACTTGAAATATATTACAATGCATGTGTTATGCAGTTGTTTTGAAAGTAATTAAAATAAGCAAAATTGTATTGACAAATGTGTCAACTTTATTCATTGGTTGAATTCCACAAAATGTATTTAATACCTGGATTTCATCCATATTTCTTTTTTGTAGGGCTATCACGTAAAGATAATGTTAACCTTTTAATGGTTTTTCGAAATACGCAGTTATTATTCATGTTATTTTAGGGATTCTATTGAAATATGCTGCAATGGGAATTGTTAATAAATAATTAGCACGTAAAAGTCGATAATCAGTAAATAAGAGGAGATTGGCTTGTTTACCTCTATTCTTTATGGAGCTAGGCGTTGGTATAGATGTCGATTGGAGTGGAAGAAAATACATATATTTAGGACATTCTAAAGCCGTGTCGCTTGCGTGTTTTCTTTTTTTGAAACTTACATAGTACTTACCTAATATTTCGAATACCTCCATCTGATAAAAAAACAAATGAGAAGCGAAAAATCTGTATATTTTATGTCACATTCAGTTCACGGACTGATCTGTATCGACGAAGACAGAAGTACCTACTTACTTTCACAATTCTAGCCATCCATTAAGATGACTTTTACTAGTATTTGTAAATGTACATTTATGTGAATAAGACATGGCAAACAATTAAAATTTACATGGTAATCCACTTAGATCACAAGTTACAATGACTTTTGATCGAACCGCACCTGACCACTTCAACTAACCGCACTGAATCAAAATGTTGTAAAGTGCGATTCAGCGAAACAGTTTATCAAGAGTAAACAGTAGTTTTCTCGGTGGTAGGCCATAACATCGGCCGCCGGCAGAAGTTACCACCCACCAGACAAAGCCTTGCCGCCAAGCGATTTGTCGTGTTCCGGCATGATGTCTGGTGAAGCCGTACGGAGGGCGGGTCTGAGCAGTTGTGTTGCGATGTGTGCCGGGTACGATGCGCCTAATATTGTTGTGTTGGGAGTTTGGTCGTGGAGGGTCTTCAGATGAATCTCCCTTTGGCGCAGCATCGTTGATCGTGTTGTTGGGTTTAACATTGCATCACCTCGCTCAAATGCCGTCTTCCTTCCTATTCGCTCAGTTTTTGTGAATGAAAAGGCTCTTAATAAACTACCGCGCTTTACCATCAACGATCGCATCACTGCTTACCATCAGGCGGGATTGCGGTCAAGCGCTGGTTTACAATTATTAAAAAAAAAACAGCTTGGTTCTTCAAATGGTTTCTACCTCTCTAGCCTATAGAGGTCCGCTCTGGACAAAGGCCTCCCCCAAGGCTTCATCTTCATCGGGGCACCTTGTTGAGGGCTTCCCTAGGCGCATTTAATTGCACTATAATATCTCACGCACTGAAAGTCTTCCTTTCATAGGCTTCTGCGGCCAAAATATGGTCTGGAGGACTTTACATACACAAAGGCAGACCCCTATAAACAAGGCCAGAGACCATTACAAGCACATTAAAGTCTAAATGGAAAAGGCCACATATAAAAATGCTTAATAATAATCCTTCCAGTAAAAAACAAAATCCGCGGTATTAACATCTCCATATAAATATGCACTGTTGCGTGTGACCCAATTGTAGGGCCCGACAGACCTTTAATAGGAACGTGTTTTTTTTTTTCTTTTTAATGTACGAACTTTGAAGTCGTTTTTTTATGTGAATTTGTTTATCTGGCTCCGGAGTTTAATGTTTCTCATTTTGAAAAATATGAAATAATTTGTTTGATATTAATCAAAGAGATATGTTTTATGTTACAGTGGGCTAGGCCATTGCGATAAATAAAACGCAATTCCAGTCTCCCGGGTTTTATTAGGGTGTAGTAGTGTTGTGTGTTATTGTAATTGCCAGCCTTTCGGTCTTCTATAGGATGCATTCTGGTGAGTGTGCAAGGGAATTTCATGATTTAATTCCCCCATCTCCGTTCCATCATCGAACGACCCGTCGTATGGCGAGTTTTCACCCTTACGTTGTTGACACCACTGCGATCCGGACGAAGCGTTTTGCTTCCTCTTTTATACCGCGTAAATCGAGGGACTGGAAAATTTGCCAGCGACGGTGTTTCCGTCACACTACAATATGAGTGTATTCAAGGCTAGAGTGAATAGGTTCTTAATAAACTAGCGCGCTTTACCATCAACGATCGCATTACTGCTTACTATCAGGCGGGATTGCGGTCAAGCGCTGGTTTATAATTTATAAAAAAAAGGGCTCTACACACCAAAGCCGCCGCCCCGGCGGCACAAAATTAAAATCAAAAGTCATTTATTCAAATTAGGCTGAGAATCAGCACTTTTTGAACGTCAATATTACATATGTAAGACAGTCCCCCAAAACGCCCACCCATCGACACTTCCTTGTGCTTTCGCTGGGAAGAAGAAGTGGCGGAACAAACTCCCCAGCAGCACAGCTGTCTGTTCATTTAAAAAAAAACACATGTCTTTATACAATACTATGTATAGTGATGAACACGATAAAATACAACAACAATGAAATTAATTACCATATGCTAGCTACCACGCCAAAATACCAGCAAAGCAAAACAATATATTTATATTTAAATGAAAATGTAATTAACTAAAACTTGTTACTTAATTAAGAAGCCCCAGGCATAAAGGGCGTGACAGCTTACATATTTATGTAATGTAAAAAAGTAAATTATATCAATAAGCTAATTCCTGAGAAAGAACACAAACATTGTCCTGAGTTAATCAGAGTGACCAGCTATTCTTATCATTTAAATAATCATTCACGGAATAATATGCCTTTGAACAAAGCTTGGATTTAATTTGTGCTTTAAATGCATTGTAGGGCAAGTCTAGCAAAGCATAGGGTATCTTGTTATAAAAAGCTATACCAAGCCCAACAAAAGAGTTATGAACCTTTTGAAGTCGGTGAAAAGGGGCTCGCAGTTTGTCCTTATTTCTGGTGTTAATATTATGAATATCACAGTTTTTGGTGTACACGTGAATATTTTGCCTAACATATAAGATGTTGGCTAAGATGAACTGTGAAGCAACCGTGAGAATACCAATGTCTTTAAACAAATTTCTCAGAGAAAATCTGACACCGAGCTGGTAAATTGCTCGGACAGCTCGTTTTTGAAGTACAAATATATTTTGTATGTCAGGGGCTTTGCCCCAGCAAAGCCCCTGACATACAAAATATATTTGTTAGTTACTTTAGTTATTTCCACAGCGTTATGTCCTACGGTATTCTACTGTGGGCAGTAGAATACCGTAGGACATAACGCTGTGGAAATAACTAAAGTAAACTAAACGAGCTGTATCAACGCACAGCACGGCGACTCAGCCTGCCGACACAACCCGGCTTATGATGAAAAAGGCATGTCGACAACCTTTGCCCGCCGACACGTCGGCGGCTTGCCGGCGGCTAGCGTACGCAAGCGCTGTTGCTCGACGTCAATTCAGCTGTAGTGACACGCTAGTGTTTTAATTGCCAAATAAAGCCACAGACACACTAGGGGACAAATTTGCCACGATCGGTATCGGCCAGACATGTCGACCGAAGTCCGGCAACGTCGTGCTACTGCATCCAACGCCGCTGGCGACTCGTGTTGCACGACACTTGTCCCCTAATGTGTCTGTGACTGAAGTTTCTGATGTCGAGCCGCCGACATGCCGCCGGCAAAGTTTAACGACTTGCAATTGCAATGACTGAAGCCACCAACCTAGCCCGCCGGCAAAATGTTGCCGACATATGCCGCCGGGCCGGCTTTGGTGTGTAGAGCGCTTAATAGTGTCAGAAAGGTCTATCAATAATGTCATAATAGTATTCTATTCTATTCTTTCACTGACACTCCACGCTATATTAATAAATATTCTAATTGAGTAGTACTTTTTAGAAAATCATTTCTACTAAGGCGTTTTATAATAATGGCAATATGGCAATGTCATTTTATTGCCATTCGATTTCGAGACGACTGACCGATAATTAATCGAATATTACTAATTTCGCTGGTTACGAACTTTTAGCTCGATCACAATGGAATCATCTTGAAACGAGTAATTAACTAAAATAGCAGACTAGGGAATCTGTTTTTTGCTGACGAAAATGTCACTGCCCAACTTTTGGCATACACAAGTCACGTTGCTGTATAAAACTATTTTGCATCCGTCACCTGACATCAGGTTCAGTAGGCCTAGTATGCCTACAGTTAAAAACTAGCGTCAGGCACTAGTTGTCTGACATTTTTGCTGAACTGGGCCTTTTTGGCGCAGCCGGGAGGCACACATTCCTACTAGTTTTCTACATTTGTATTTTCACAGTTTATTTTATGATTACTATTTTTTTCATTTCTAATGATTGTCTTTATCTGACGTATTGTGTGTCTTTTAGTCTGTGCTAAATAAATATATTTTCTTTCTTTCTTTTAATTAAATTTTCTTACTTTTGGCTCTCTCTTTATGATAATCTTATACTACTAATATTACAAATTTGAAAGTTTGGATGTACATACATGTTTTGCGATAGCGCCAAGTTTCCTGGCAATTAACTTAGCCTTGGACCCAATGACCCACCCAAAGTTCAAGGAAATCGCAACCCCCAAAAGT
Organism: Sesamia inferens; assembly: GCA_037179545.1. Taxonomy (NCBI): domain Eukaryota; kingdom Metazoa; phylum Arthropoda; class Insecta; order Lepidoptera; family Noctuidae; genus Sesamia; species Sesamia inferens. Next base: position 11,138,931 of record CM073949.1, read on the forward strand.
TGAAGGCGGTCGATGCAATCCAAGGATAGATTCAAAACAATAGGAGAAAAGTGAACGGGCTTCTTTTGGCGGTGAATAGACACGCATTGAACGCTACAAGATTGGCTTTGCTTCATTCAGAGACAGCCTATAGTGCAACATTCGTACGCTCAACCACATAGTCTCTTTTTCGGCCCGGATTGATTCCTTACTAGCCCGAGCATCCGGCAGGAATCTCTCCACAACTGTGCTGCTTACGAGGAAATTATCGCTGAACTGGAATGTGAACTTGCATAATTCTCTTATTTAAAAGAATACTCTATCGCAAGAGCCATAAGGTAGATCAGAAATAAAACCTTATTTGAAGAGAAAACGGTCGGAGGGAGAAAGCGGGGCGTAATTTTGTTTGAAATCAACAATTTCGATTAGAAAATGATTGTAAAAAAGGGTACCATTATTGGCTGCAATAGTGAGTCATACCCTGGATGCGGAATATCATTATTTAAGTATGTTTTTTACGGTAATCATATACAAGTTATTTTGTTTGTATGTAGGGTGACCATAAATTTTGGATAAATAATAAATGTGCACTCATTTCATTGTGTACAGACGACAACACATCAAGCTACTACAATCGGCCAGATTTCCTTATCACGTTTTCAACTTTATTTCTAAACTATTAAGGCTTAAGGTTGATTGGTAATATCTGACAGTTTGGGGTAGCTTGACCTGCTGTCGTCCGTACATAATAAATAAGTGGTTTTTATTAGGTATTTACAATGACATTAAATTCTGTTTTCTTGAAGATATTTTATTTATTTAAATGTAAAATAGTAAAGAAGTATATCAAGCAACTACAATCTATCAGATTTTCAACTTTATTTCTAAATTGTTAAGGTTCAAGATTGATTAGGAATATTTGACAGTTTCGGGTAGATTGACCTGCTGTCGCCCGTACATCTTCAATTCATTTTACTCAGGTAATATAAGTAAAAAAAAAAATATTTTGCGTATATTCCTTATAAATTCCATTATAATAGTCACCCTACATAACAAGGTCAGAGGGCTACTATGAAGCTATTTCCTTTGGACTGCGTTTTGATCACTAAATTCCAGTTTAGGTATAAGTTCCTTGGCTGCTTACCGTTGGTACTTTCCCTGCACCACGCGCGCCATTTGCATTTTATTTATATTCGAAACTTAAATTTCAAAAAACTTATATGACACCCTCATTTAAAACCATAAAGAATTGTAGCCTACATCATTTTACTATTATAGCGTAATTTTTCCACCACAAAAAACATCGACCAGGTCTTGAAATATTATAATAATTATTACTGGAAATTAAACAGCCTTATGCAATATACACGAAAGTTAATTAAATAAACATAAAAAGTACATAAAATTCTCTCCGTCGCTTGAAACCGAAGCTTTTAGCTAATGAAAAGCATGTGAGTATTAATTTTTCAAAGCCATACCAAGTTATAATATATTTAATTAAAAGTACCTAGAGAGAATGTTATTTTAGTGTTAAAATTGCCCTGAACATACGTGTCTGTTATGTCAGGGCATTTTTTATGCTACCTGCGTATTTATGTATGAAATTTTTTTCTTTTACAAAAAAAACAACCGACTTCCAAAAAACACTACAATGTGAAAAATAACTAATTTCGGAAGTCGGTCTCTTTGTTTTTTGTATATTAGTTTTTGACACCGACTTCTGAAATTAGTTATTAAGTGTTTTTTTGGAAATCGGTTGTCTATTTTGTAAAAAAAGTTTTTATTTTACACTTTTTAGTTGTAAAAAGTACTGTTCAGCTGCATCCGGTTAGACTGGATGCTGACGCTAAAATACTTTATGAAAAAACTTACAAACGCACTGGTTGCCCCTACGATTTTTGAAAGTTCCCCTTGATTTCTCTGATCTTCCAGCATTAAACCCTAATGTCCTTAACATGGGACCACCTTGGGAATGTCTTCTTTCCAACAGAAAAAGAATTATCAAAATCGGTTCATAAACGACGAAGTTATCTGCGAACAAACATAAAAAACATATATACGGTCGAATTGAGTAACCTCCTCCTTTTTGAAGTCGGTTAAAAAATAGATATAAGAGAACGCTAATCGCCAGTTTTTTTTAGACTGTGTTTGTTTGCTGTCGTTTACACTACTGTCATGTTTATAAGTTTCAGCATACCAGTAGCGACGTATTGCCAATGTATGTTTTTTAGCATTTTTCATTAAGAAAAAAAAAAACTTAAATAAAATCCGTGGGTGGTCAAACACAAAGTTATTTTTTGTATATGCAAAACTCGAAACACGTTTCCAATATTTTATGTAAAGAATTTATGTACAAAATTACAAAAAGATATCATGAAAAACCACAAAATTATGGGTTTGTTATATTACCTTGTTGTCCCAGCAAAAATATGGTCATCTCATCGCTCGCCTGCCCGCGCCTGCAGCGGCATTGCCGCGGGGGGGTTGGGTCTGCCTCACTATGATCTACCGCCAGCTGTGCGCTCGGTAACTAAGGGGTTGTTCAATAGGGACGCTCGAACTTTGACAGCGCATAGCGGCCATCTTGGTAATGCGATAGCTGTCAAATTTGGCATGAATACATATTTAGTTGTGACATTTCACCATGGAACGCTACACGCTTCAACAACGTGTAGAAATTATTAAAATGTAATATCAAAATCAGTGCTCTTTTCGCCTAACGTTCCGTGCGTTGCGTCCAATTTATGGCGTTCATGGCCGTTTGATTAAAAAATTTGAGACATCCGGATCCGTGATCGATGAAGCAGTTCTTGTACGTCAAAGAAACGCAAGATCGTTGCAGAATATTGTTGCCGTTCGAGACAGTGTGCGAGAAAACCCCAGACAATCCATTCCGCGTCGTGCGCAAGAACTGGGTCTTTCTGCGACATCAACATGGCGAATTTTGCGCCGAATTTGGGTTTTCATCCACATAAAGTTCAATTAACTCAAGAGCTAATACCCAATGACCCCAGGCAGCGCCGTGTATTCGCTGATTGGGCCTTAGAGCATCTGGCAGCTGATCCTGCTTTTACAAAAAAAATCATCTTCACTGATGAGGCTCATTTCTAGTTAAGCGGCTTTGTTAATAAACAAAATTGCCAGATTTGGTGCGATGAAAACCCGCGGGAGATTCGGGTGATAACTTCTGCCGGCGGCCGGTGTCATAGCCTACCACCGAGAAAAGAACCGTTTAAGTAAGGAAGCTTTTATGTTTTGTACAAACAGAGCACCCTATTCCATTACAAACCATTACTACCAGTTGTAATCATTTTGAAACATATTCTTAGTTCATTGCTCCATATGTTCGAAAAATGGGTTTGCTCAACAACGTTAGAAAACGCAAACGAGAAAGTTGCTGAATCGTCAAAATGAGCGTGTAACTATACACTATGTAACAAAAACCCTGTTGTTCCTTTCAGGGACATATAATTTTACCTACAAGCACATCGTTAATGAAGTCATAATTTATTAGAAAACAGTAATCATTGTCTAGTCGAGGGGTCACAATCAAATACCTATTAAAACCGACGAATTCGATTTTTTTTTTTTACAATATCTGATTTTATAAGCTAAATAAATTGGCGGGAACGTTCTACTTATGTCTAGTTTCTTCATGTAGAATTGCAGAGCTAAGAAATCAGAAACAGATTATAAATATTAATACTTAAACATTTATTTTATTTATTTTTAACCGACTTAAAAAAAAAGAGGTTCTCAATTCGTCTGTATGTATAATATTTTTTTTTATGTATGTTCACCGATATTTTCGTCAATTATAGACGGATTTCAATTTTTTTTTTTTTTGTTGGATAGAGTTCACTTCTGAGGTGGTCCCATTTTCACCAGTCCAGGATCTGATGTTGGAATCCAGGAGAAATCGAGGGCAACCACCGAAAATTGTATGCTCGTATGGGGTTTTTGTTACGTAATCATGTCTTACTCAGGTATATGCTTCAGGGTGTCAACATCTGATGCTGCTGTCCTGATGATGATGCTACAGTACTCCTTAACGGTTAGGAGTTGGAAGGCAGAACTGCAATTGGTCGATGGAAACTATTTAGTAGTATGTAGGGCTAACATGTTGCTTGTGAGGTATGCTTGAATCAGCATCTGATGCTGCTGTGCTGATGATGAAGCTACAGTACTCCTTAACGGTTAGGAGTTGGGAGCAGTACTGCAATTGGTCGATCGAGGCTAACGTCATACTTGTGTATATTACATCCAGACTCACGGCAAGAAATCTCGCCGAGAAGTCTCGCCGGGTTTTCTCGCGAGAACAAGCAATTTATCCACACTCTCATTTTTTCTCATTCGTGATCTGTTTCCTATGCAGTATAGACGACAATTGAAATTGAAACTGCAGCAGGTTTGGCTCTGTGTGACATTGCATATTATAACTTTGTCAATGTCGTAACTAAAAATAAAGTTCAAAAAAATAGAAAAGCCAGACGGGCAACACAAATTCATCGAAATAGAACAGAGTTAGTACTTTTTTTATCTAATTTTCTTTCACTTTTCAGCTGAACAGTACTATTCACAACTAAAAAGTGTAAAATAAAAACTTTTTTACAAAAAAAAAACAACCGACTTCCAAAAAACACTACAAAGTGAAAAATAACTAATTTCGGAAGTCGTCAAAGACACCAACTTCCGAAATTAGTTATTTTTCACTTTGTAGTGTTTTTTGGAAGTCAGTTGTTTTTTTTTGTAAAAAAGTTTTTTTGTTACAAATTGTATATACCCTACAGTTCTATAATCAGAAAATATATCAGTAGATATAAATTATTTGCATTTCTAAATATAATATTGGCACTTCAAATATATAAACGGTCATCCTCGAATCTCACATCATACCAAACGCTGATTGCTGAGTGAAAAATGCTTTCCATTTAAAAATTTTATAACTTCTCGTTTGGATGCTAATTTCCATCAATACTATGGTGGGATATTGGAGTGTCTCTGTGTGTTGTATGGAAATAATGAAATTCGATGTTTTTACTGTTCTGATAAAATGAAAAGTTTGTTGTGAATTTATTTCATTTATTAATTCGGTAGATCTTTTCCTAGTCTATGATTTCAGAGGTTTCGAAAGGACTCTGACGTCATATTAATAGTGTTAAGTCGTTTAACAAAAATGAAGACTTGGAAACAATTGTTTCAACGAGCAAAGTTCGTTATTTTATTTTTTTTGTCTGGAAACGATCGTTTCCAGGAGCAACACAGCGGTTATACGTGAAATTGTAACCAGCACCCTAATTGAAAAACACACTATTAATATCAATTTCCATAATTTTGAAGCATATTGCAAATCCATTGCTCCTAATGTTCTAATAACGTATCTGCTCAACAACGTAAATGACGCAATGAATATTTGTGATCTGTCAAAATCCATTGCTACTGATGGCTGATAGTGTGTGACGCACTTACCGCCCTGATCTCTTTAGAGAGAAAGGCAAAATGTAGATAAAAAAACTGTAATCTAGTACTTAGTTAAAGGTACCTCGAATATTATTCTATAGTAGAAACATTATAAAAAGGTAAATTTGGTGAGTTTGTGAAGTTGTGACGTTGTAAGGGCTAATCTCACGGTGGAACATACGATGGAACTCTGCCCGACAAGGCTGACTGTCACCTCCTTCTGCGGAAAAGTGATGCTGGCAAAGGAGAAGGTGGAGCGCGTGAAGAAGCGGGAATCTCAGCGCCCTCAGGCCTCTAGTCGCCGCAGGAGACCTTCTGGTCGGGAGACAACATCAAACTCCCGGCCACCTTAGGCGCGGGCTTACAGGCGGCAAGCATTGAGCGGCTCGCCGCCCCTACGGACCAGGCCCGAGTTGATGACGCATTTCGGATGGAAAATAATCAAATTACCTCTTATTTCATGATTTCCCATCTAAAATATAATCATCAGGAAGGGCTTAATCTCTGGATGTACTACACCAATTTTGAAAATGGAAAACCATATTATTTTGGACTGTATCCACTTCGCCAAATCAAATTAAATTAGCTAGCAAAACAGTCGTGATGAGTATAAATATCAATTAATAATATTATAATTCTATACCCTTCAAGAAACTAAAAAGTGTTGTTAAAAATATTATTTAATTTATACATATATAGAGAGAGACCATAAAGGTTACGCAACGTTTGCTGAGGTCAATCTGTGGATGGGAGGCCATCCATTACACATCGAAGTGGGGGTATCCCACCCCTGACACGAAAAGGTGGGCCGGTAGTAGTCGGGAGTTGCTGAAGTATCATTTGGTCTCGCGACCTCCAACGTAGGTGTGACATCGGGGTAGTCATTAGTCAGTAAGTCTGACAAATCCCGGCGCCCTACGGCGGCAGACATCCTTGAGAATTTTTCCACCCCGAAGAAAAATACACCCCAATGTACGTGGGAAAAGGCTAAACAGATTGAATAATTGCTATAGCAATATATTATTCATCTAAAACATGACATCATATCTTGCTATCAAATCTCCTCACATATCAGTACCAACTCAAATACATAATACTGTGAAGGTACTCGAAATTATTAAATCCTTTGACAATAATCTTATTTACCTAACCAATAAACATCTGAGATCAAAGCTTGATCTTATTTATCGTGTATACCTAATAGTATATATGTATAAATACCTACTTAGTTATACAGATGTTTGGTAGACTTTCTCAAGCAAAATCAAAGGTCATAGGCTTTTGCTTGGAAATATTTGGTTATGGAAAATCCTGGAGAAACCTAACGATGTAACTAAGTAAAAAGGTGCTTTGGAGGAATAAGCAACAGGTTGTATAGATCACTCTTCTTCTATAGAAAAGGGAGGATTCTCCAATCAGACAGGTATTGTGTCTGGCGGGCACTTACACAACGGTTGATGTCAAGAAGTTGTATGTAAACTCTGCTTGCGAGATGGAAAATTCGTGTGACGTCAGTATAACACATTGTTTGAACATATATGGCGTTTGTAGATACCGCTACATCACTCCCCTCCGGAGACCGGAGGTCGATAGTGGATAGTCTTATATCTTGCGATGCTTGCTAGGCCAGCTGAGGTTCCAGTGATTCGGAGCTGTCTACATAGATTTCCCAGCGAGTTCCGACTCGCTGCGAAATCTATGTAGACAGCTCCGACACACTGGAGTATAATGCAGCGCCAACACTCCGGTGTTGGCGCTGCATTATACTCCAGTGTGTCGGATGTCGAACAGCACCGGGTTGAGGCTGGCTGCTGCGTCGACCAAGAGAAAGTGCTTCTTATTGACCGACCGAAAGTGCAGTGTGCTGTGCCGAGGTTGTTGATAAGGCTGAGAGTAATGACCAAGTCTGCGCGGTCGCTGCATGCTTGTGGTCAAGATACCCGTTGAAACCGTGGGTGCTGGCTAGCTGCGTGACTCGCTGCTAAAGTTTAGGAGAGTGATGATGTGAGAGTGAAATTATAATGATGTCACGCCGAAGTTTTTGCAAGAACGGGGTCGCCAACTTAGAGGCATGAGAACAGGGTATAAATTACACTCATCCTCCATAGAAATGGGAGAAAGCACCGTCCAGACAGGTGTTGAGTCTGGCGGGCACTTGCCCGAAGGTTAATGTTGGGAAGTTGTATGCATGCTAGTTGCACGCTAAGCTCTGCTTGAGAGATGTAAAATCTGTGTGACGTCAGTTTGACGTGTTGTTCGCATGTGGCATGCAGTGCTTAAATTAGGATGAGGACTATTTTTAAATAGTATTTTTCGGCGCTGGATGTTATTACATATTTCATGGTGACCTAACATATTATCGGCCAATATATGTTCCCACTGCTGGGAGACAGACGCTCTGTCTTCATGAGGGAGTGGGCTGTAATCTTTTGGGTTTTTTTTTTTTACTGTGGAAAGTGTCCCTACATCGCGGAGGTGACTGCGAGGTAGACCAGCGCGGTGGAGCCTACCACCGTGGTGTTCAACCTCTACCTATGGTCAAGGGTGCGAAATTCGCATGAGCATTCACTACTCCCCGATATGCCTCGACCCGCTATTCCTCAGAGGATATCACATCCCCGTGGGCCTATTCACAAAATGACGCTAACTGAACGACGAACGCCCCTTTTCAGATACAGGAAACCTCTCACAAAAATCAGCCAATGCGTCTCCCGCAGGAGGGGAGAGAGGATGTGACTTCTTTCCCACTCGGACGCCTCCTTTACAGACATGACAACCTCGCAACAATTCAAACAAAATTCTGTTGTTCACTCTGAGTGGAAAACCACTCTCGACCACTGATTTGACGATGTCCGGGAGCAAGAGATCGCTCCCACCTATTACAACTATGATGTCACGTCACAGCCTGCAACATGGGCACAAAGCCGCACAGTGATGACACACCGGTTTCATCTCCTGACCTATATGACACAGATACTACTCAAGTAGAGTGGGCTGTTATTTACGACGAGGACTCAATTTGAGTTTAAACTAAAATCCAAGACTTGTGATATCCACATATCTTGGATTTTCGGTTCTATGAATTGCTGACTTTATCACGATGTCGTCCTTTACCGATTAATTAAAATAATTATGCTTATTTTAGGTTATAAAAACAAGTCGCTTGTTTTTATCTACTCATCGTATAACATACTGACTGACCACTGTTAATATGAAGCCTAGATAGGTACCCAATTACATTTACATCATCATTATCATCATCATCTTCACCAGCATATACTAGCCCACTGCTGAACATAGGCCTCTATTTTATGCCATACAACTAGATTTTCGGCAACTCTCATGGACTTCCTACCATTCATTCTGCAAAGATCGCCGCCTAGTCTGAGGGTGTCAGTTAACCACGTATCCGGCACAGAACATTACACAAAAAAAGAAATTATATTCTACAATCATTTATAATTCGCCCAAGCAGACCCAAATACAGAACAAGAGCGATCGAAATAAATAACACACAAAAAAATAAATACAAACATACGGGTCGCAAAAAAGGTTAAAAACGGTCGGCTGATAACCTTAATCACCGAACAGTTAACGACGTGTGAGCCGCGTGGAGTTTAATCACCCTCCAACACTTTTAGACACGTTTTTGCGATATGTTTTATGGACTGGAAGTTTTCAGGTAGGAATTGTCATTGTATTTTAGTTTTAATAGGTTGGTATGCCCATTTCGAACTATAAGTCCTGAATCTTCAGAGTTGACATGTAATTTTTTTAGAGAGAAATGAACGTGTTATTCTCAATTAATGCAACTGTTAGAATGCAGAAGCATTAGAAGGCAGAATTATTAGTAATTATTATTATTATCTTCTTCTTTTTCAGCCTATGGATGTCCACTGCTGGACATCCATACTCCCCCAAGGTTTTCCATGATGACCGATCTTGTGCTGCCCGCATCCACCGGCTTCCCGCGACCTTCACCAGGTCATCGGTCCACGTTGTTGGGGGCCTCCCTACGCTGCGTCTTCCAGTACGTGGCCGCCACCCTCATGCCCCATCGGCCATCGGTTCTACGAGCAATGTGCCCTGCCCACTGCCACTTAAGTTTAGCAACTCGCAGAGCTATGTCGGTGCCTTTGGTTCTTCTGCGGATCTCATCATTTCTGATTCGATCACGCAGAGAAACTCTGAGCATAGCTCTTTGCATTGCCCTTTGTGTGACTCTGAGCCTTCGTATGAGGCCCATTGTGAGCGACCACGTTTCAGTTCCGTAAGTCATCACTGGCAACACACACTGGTCAAAGGCTTTAGTCTTGAGACACTGTGGTATCTTGGACGACGAAAAGATGTATCGTAGCTTCCCGAACGCTGCCCAGCCGAGCTGGATTCGACGAAACACCTCTTTTTCGAAGTTGGACTTACCTAGTTGGACTGTGTGGCCAATAATAATAATATATTATATTTCTTATTATATATATTATTATTATTATATGATGTATCAATTAAATCAATAACAGAGGAGCTTACTCCTCTAAAGAACATTGTTGGTATATAGGACTATGGCGACTCCTACATCATTGCATGTGGATTTTTTTTATTATGAAATATAAACTAGCAGTGAGCTGAGCGCCTGATGCTAAGCAGTGACGCAATCGTTGATGGTAAAGCGCGCTAGTTTATTAAGAGCCTATTCACTCTAGCCTTGAAAATACTTAAATTGGAGTCTGGCGGAAACATCGCCGCTGGAAAATTGTTCCAGTCCCTCGTTGCGGTGTCAACAACTCACCGTACGACTGGTCGTCCTATGATGAAACGGAGATGGGGGAATTAAATCAAGCAATTCCCTCGGATATTTGGCAAAAGGTATTGATTGTTGACTGATAACCTTAGACAGCGAACAGTTAACGATGTTAACCAAAGACTTATTCTCACACAACACACCACATTTGCCTAACCTTTTCGCAACTATGTTGGTGTCAGCTTTTAGTCTACCCGGAATCAGCTGAATACCATTATTTTACATGGAGCGACTGTCTCTCTGACCTCTATAACCCAGTTATTGGGCAAAACGATACACTTTGGTAAGACTGATGATCAGACTTTCGGACTTCTCACAACCTGTATCGACTGTCAAAGATCTACTGTTTCCCGAGGTACGGAGAGGTCGCGGTATGTTTAGATGATCAGAAATCCACAGACCAAGGTAGCTTAACCAGTAGCTTATTCCCACCCTAACACTTTCTTACACATGTGGACAGAACTAATCATCTTCCACTGTAGTAGAACCTTTGGATTGTCATGCTAGGAAATCTAGTCGTGACTATTCGTGTGGAATTCTAAATTGTTTGAAACATTATTCTTGACCACTGCCAGTAAAAGTAATTCAACTAAATCAGAGTGGACTGTAGTATCCATAAAAAAGCGCAGATGCAATGATGCTGGACAAATCCCAATCAAAAGATTCCCGTCTTAGAGCTTGTAACGAAATGTATCTGAAAAGAACTTTCAAGGGGTAGGCGCTATTTTCGTAACATTATGCTGAGCGATGACTTTTGTCGAATCAATTCATTTGTTTCTAAATATTTCAAATCAATACAGAAATAAATACTTAATTTATATACTTTTCTTGTCCAGATGTATTGCGAGTGTTAACATTATGAATCTATCAAGGTAGTTGTAAAAACTATTGTTTTATCTACCGCCGTGCGACAAATAATTAATATATTTTTACGAATACACGTAACTTTTAAGCCCTATATTTTGAGATCTAGTCATTGTAGAGGTACGATATAAAACACATTAATAGACCTAAGATGGCCTATTAAATGGTACAGGTCTTTTCTAGGTGGTAGGCCATAAAATCGGCTGCCGGCAGAAGTTACCACCCACCAGACATAGTCTTGCCGCCAAGCGATTCGTGTCGGGTTCCGGCGTGATGTCTGGTGAAGCCGTACGGAGAACGAGCCTGAGCAGTAGTGTTGTGAAGCTTGCCGGGTACGATTTGCCAAATGATGTTGTGTCGGGAGTTTGATCATGGTCCATACAGATCAATTTCCCTCTGGCGTAGCATCATTGGCCGTGTTGTTGGGTTTATAAATTTGCATCACTTCGCTCAACTGCCGTCTTTCTTCCTATTCAATAAGTTTTTTAAGTAAATGGGTTTAATAAACTAGCGCGCTTTACCATCAACGATTGCATCACTGCTTACCATCAGGCGGGATTGCAGTCAAGCGCTAGTTTATAATTATTAAAAAAAATACATATTTCATGCATAAGTTTTATAAGTAACGTGGTCTGAGGTCAACTGCAGGTAGATCCTTTTACCAGACAACTCCCTAGGCAGCATTATGAATGCCTTCTTCTTCAAGATTTACGGCAACGTATACTTCCACAGTCTGCTAAAACTGACCAGGCCGACATGTAAAACATATTAACCATCTGTTAATAGATCTCCGTGCCAATTCAACCAATACACCTGTTCGCACAGAACGTTTCATATTTCAAACAAAGCTTGGAGCACTGAAAGTCCGGGAATATGCCGTTTTGTCATTGTAAATAACTTTATCTAATATGCTCGTTATATGTGAATTTGAATGCATACGTAATTTAGTATTAAGGGTTATTATTGCGTTTGTTCTAATGTTCGCATTTAAACTACCTAATTTCTACGTTTGGCGTGAAATCATAGCCACTAACCTGTCCCACCAATGAAGCAGTAGTGCAGCAAGGGTTATCGTTGTCGTAATGACCGCCTTTTTATAATAATTATAACCTAGCACTTGACCGCAATCCCGCCTGATGGTAAGCAGTGATGCGATCGTTGATGTTAAAGCGCGCTAGTTTATTAAGAGCCTATTCACTCAGATAAACTGAGCGAATAGGAAGGAAGACGGTAGTTGAGCGAGGTGATGCAATGTTAAACCCAACAACACGACCAACGACGCTGCGCCAAAGGAAGATTGATCTGAAGACCCTCTACGACCAAACTCCCAACACAACAACATCAGGCGCATTGTACCCGGCACACATCGCTACACAGCTGCTCAGACCGTACGGCTTCACCATATATCATGCCGGAACACGACAAATCGCTTGGCGGCAAGGCTTTGTCTGGTGGGTGGTAACTTCTGCCGGCAGCCGAAGTTATGGCCTACCACCGAGAAAACCTTTGCTACTATATGAGGTCTTGAGTTCAATTCACGAGTCTTCTACTTCTTCAGACTATAGAGATCCACTACTGCACAAAGGCCTCCTCCAAGGTTTTCATTACATTGGGAAGGTTTGCGATAATCATAATTCCCAAGCGTGGGGATTATGGCTTGGGGATCGTAGTATGTAATTTGATATTCCACAGGAGAAGTACTGCCGCCAGCTTCTTTGGTGAGAGTTCCCTTAGTCGCCTCTTACGACACCCACGGGAGGATAAATGGGATTTACGAGTCCAGGCAAAGGGGTTTTCCATCTGTGGTAGCCCGGTGTAAAGATTTGTGCCGAATTTTAGGAATAAACTCGCACTCCCTTGCATGCTAATTAAATATAACTGGCAAAATGTGGCTTCACCTATACACAAATTTAAACATATTTGCCAGCATTGTAAAAAAATATGGAAAAATAACTTATTTTACATAATTTTAATCTAGTGCAGCATTCCCGCCTGATAGTAAGCAGTGATGCAATCATTGAAGGTAAAGCGCGCTAGTTTATTAAGAGCCTATTCACTCTAGCCTTGAGACACTTAAATTGAAGTCAATCGGAAACAGCGCCGCTGGAAAATTGTTCTAATCCCTCGATGTACGTGGTATAAAAGACGAGGCAAAACGCGCTCCTCCAATTTTCGCATCAAATCCATCTCAGCTACCTTCAAAACTTTGTCTGTTCATCTAGCTGGAAGGCGTCCTATTCTACGTCTACACTATCTCTACTACAGGAATCAGTATTCCTCTGCTCCAATGGCTATCAGCATTCGAGAAATATGGCGAGATCACTGCTAATAGGGAAGTAGCGAGGCCGACGGTAGGGCGCATAAGCCTCTGCCGCCAGTCCGCCACCAGGAGCTACCTGACACCCATCACAACACAACTGCTCAGACCCGTCCTCCTTACGGCTTCACCAGACAGCATGAACACGACGAATCGCTTCTGCGATACATCCAATCACACCACAATAGGGTTAATAGACTAAAAAAACTGATTGGTCCGTCAGTCAGATTTCCAAAAAATACTACGCACGTATTTTTTTATTTTTTTCATATAAACAAAAAATGAAGACGACACAGTGCGTTAAAAACTCGTGTGACGTCACTGCATGCTACACTTTTTAGCGAGCAGTGACGTCACCAGTCATCACTCCTGATCTTTGATGCCTTTTATATTTGTCAATTTTTATTGATTTGATAAAACAAAATATACGTATCCAATATTTTTCTATAATCTGAATGACGGACTAAATAGAATCAATTTTTTTACCCAGAAAACATCCCTATTGCTTGCTTTAACTGCAATCGTGGTAAGACCTATGAATTGAATTCCGTTGGTTAATTCCTCACAGTACAGTAAAACGTCTTGAGAATTATCCTGAAATAGAGGAAAACAACTGTCATCTTATTCAAATAATTTATTTCGGACAGTGACCTTATTTCGTTAGTACAACAAGAACCTTATAGAGTTAGTAGAAATAAATGAAACAATAATATTATTAAAATTAAAATGGTACAGTAGTTGTGGGTTTATCCAGACACTCCATATTGTCTAACTAGAACCCGCAAGAAAAACTGCATCATTTTACAGTCAAACTTTTCAGCGACTACCTTTAAGATGCTGTAAATGCTGCACTCTGCCTAAGAAGGAAGCGGTTCTCTTGCATCATCATCAACCTTTTTATCGTCCCACTGCTGGGCACAGGTCTCCTCTCATACAGAGAAGGATTGAGCGTAATCACCACGCATGCTCAATGCGGGTTGGCGATTTCAGACTTAAATTCCAGGTTTCCTCAAGATGTTTTCCTTCACCTTCAGTCATTGGTGTCCAAGATATACTTAGAAAGTACATATAACTTTAGAAAAGTTACATTGGTACTGGCCTGACCTGAAATCGAACCCGCGCACTCATACTTGAGAGGCTGGTGTTTTGCTACTGTTATGAAAGCCATCAACATGAGCCTCCGCAAATATACTAGATACACTACTTCAACGGGGAATCCCCAGTAACATCCTGAAAATATTGTAAAATTGAACCTTAGCTAACACTATTGCCCAAAGTGTACCCATTATCCTTTACCTACATCATAAGTCATGGTCCCTTTGGATCGCTTATCACCACTGACAAGTTAGTCAATTCATCCCCTCATGAAGCCCCATCAATATCACTAGCCATCTTCACCCAGATCACTCCAGTCATAATTCTAACATATATTTTGTACTACAAAGGTTTTCCTGCCACAAGGAAGCGCCTATATTTCATTGGCAATCGATAGTTGCCCGAATAATAGTCAGGATGTTCTATAAGGCCTTACAATGTGAATTTTCGTCCCTTTTTCCGGTCCAATAGTTTTTTAAGCGGGCACTGGAACGGTACGTTCGGAAGTGGGAGAACAATTGTTAAAACGCTTTCTTTTTTTTTTGTGTGTCACATTTGTGTTATCTTATGGGTTTTTCGGCTTTTATGTTATTGTGCCTACATTTGTGTTAAGGTGGTGTGACAATCTGATAACGTTTACAGGGTCAACTTGGCCAGACATCGCGCAAGACCGGGAGGTTTGGAAGGAAAAAGGGCGGGTAGGCTTAGTCAGCAGTGGGGTCTAGCATCGAGGACTTCATGACAAATGGACGTATAAAGAATTGTTTTATTGAAGGTAGAATATTTTTTTTAATAAAATAAAAAGTAGTTCACATAAATAAAAGTAAAAGTAAAAGTAAAAAAGTAGTTCAAATAAAGAGTCGAGAGGCAATTGGATTTCAAGCCCTTAAAAGAACTGAATTTCGACGAAATCAAAACACTGTTCTTACAGTCATTTAATGATGATAAACCGAATGATACAACCTTGCAGGGCTTACATGTAAGCACTGCGAACTCGTGTATTAACAGTATCCGTTCAAATTCCAAGAAAATCCCAAAATAATTCTCCAAACTATCACACCAATTACCCCAATTCGAACATTTTCCACACAGATATATAACGCCATTCACGGAGCTATAAGCTTGTGTTAAAAAGGCCTACATCTACTACTAATAATAAACCTGAAGAATTTATTTGTAGTTTTTATGGTTTACTAAGATGCAAAAGCTATTAAAGAGGTCAAATGAAAATTCCGAAACGTTGTAAAAGCATTTTGAAGTTTTCGTAGCCGAGCCATCTTGCATTTTTCGGTTTAAATTTCATTTCTGGCGTAATTTTTTGTGTATTCATCATCATCTCAGCGTTAATCCCAGTCTCTCCCGAAGCTTTTCAGCTTTGGTCTGGGGTTCGCTTTACCAGTCAAACTGCTGATTTTTGGCTAAACTTCTATATTTTCCGTGAAGCGACTGCCGTCTGACCTCCACAACCCGAAGGCGATATCGAAGCATTGCAGTTAGACCATTTGTTGGAATTTGAGAGCTCCAACAACCCACAACGACTGCCATTAAATGTTCGTATGGCAACCGAGACCAACGACTTAACGTGCTTTCCGAGGCACGACCAGATCAGGGCAAATATTCATATTTATGCATACAAATATTTGCACTGCGCGAGGATCGAACCCGGGGCTCCTTGCGCAGCGGCCACGTTCGCTATCGCTACGCCACGGAGGCTGGCATCATTTTTGCTTATTTCATTAAAGGCGCTAATCTTTAGAATGTCAAGTCGATTTTTTAATATGTTTGCCTTTAGTACTGTTTGACTATGTGAAAGAAGTTTTCTCTTCAAAATACCCAATATTTATATTCTTATTAAAAAAAAAAAAAAACTTTGCCCCACTCTAGGAATTTCTATTGTACCGGGTGTGTTTACAAACACAGAGTGGTGCTGATAATACGACAATAAATGAAAACACGGACAATGCTGGTTCATAGGAATAATCCTAAATCTTAGAAAAAAACCTAGCTTCATAAATAAAATAAATAAAATTTCTAACAAACTGAATCGAATAAAATTGTGAACGGAATAGAACATCCTTTAAAATAATGTTTCACTGGCCTGCGATCTGCGACAGCGCGGTCCAGTATCGACTAGCTTTTTTTGGCGCCATTATTATTAAAGTTTAGTAAGCTTTAGCTTATCAACATTTACATCATGTAGAAAATGTGAAAAATGAAAAATAATTTCCCGTGATTAAACTAATGGATATATTTTTATGAATTTGTATGGGTAGACTGAGAATGTGTTGAGGTACACGATGTTTCATTTATTGTCGTATTGTCATAATCACTTTGAATAAACTCACATAATTATACAAACATCCAGACCCGGAACCATTAGGGTAATATAAATATTTGTTCCGTACGGGAATCGAACCCGCGACACGCAGCGCAGCAGTCAATGGCTTGACCACTGCGCTAACCGTGCAGTTATTGTTATATCGGTAGGGTTTAAAATTAATCAATATTGAACCTTATGCCATGACATAAGGTGCCTTTGTAACATTATGATGAACACAAAATATAACAATATACAAATCATTTAATGGTCCATGAACTCATCGATATTGTAATCGCCATTCCTCAAGAAATGCCTTCAATTTGTTTGTAAAAAGTTAAGACATTCATATTTATTGAGCAAAAGGCGAATTTTGAAGCGAACGAAACTGCGGGAAAAAGCTTGCTAATATAAAATTCTATAGCAAATAAATGAACACAATATCAGAAACTAATTACGTACTTGAATATGAACGAAGCTGGCACAAGCAGCCAATTTGCCTTTGATCTGTTATCTGATTACATACAATTATATAATTCTATGCTTTGACGTCAGGAATGTTATATTAATAAGCTATAAGCTATTGTATCGTCGAATTTGTGGATGGCAGCAAAAATAGAAAACCACTAGCCGAGCGCCGCGGTCTCACTTTCTACTTTCGAATTTATAAGAATATCGGAATAAAAGTATATTATGTATTTTCCCTGACTATAAACCATCTGTGTGCCAAATTACATCCAAATCAGTTCAGGAGTTTTTGCGTTAAAGATTAAGAAACATTCATCCATACATTCCCAAAAACTTTCACATAAGTAAGATACAGTCACCGTAAGAGATAGTAGTGTTCAAATAAAATTGAAGTTTAAAAAGAAAGCAATTGTTATATTCGAGTATCATCATCAACCTTTTTATCGTCCCACTACTGGGCACAGGTCTCCTCTCATACAGAGAAGGATTGAGCGTAATCACCACGCTTGCTCAATGCGGGTTGGCGATTTCAGACTTAAAGTCCAGGTTTCTATCGGTGGTAGGCCATAACATCGGCCGCCGGCAGAAGTTACCACCCACCAGAGAAAGCCTTGCCGCCAAGCGATTTGTCGTGTTCCGGCATGATGTCTGGTGAAGCCGTACGGAGGACGGGTCTGAGCAGTTGTGTTACGATGTGTGCCGGGTACGATCCGCCTAATGTTGTTGTTTGGTCGTGGAGGGTCTTCAGATCAATCTCCCTTTGGCGCAGCATTGTTGGTCGTGTTGTTGGGTTTAACATTGCATCACCTCGCTCAACTGCCGTCTTCCTTCCTATTCCCTCAGTTTTTCTGAGTGAACAGGCTCTTAATAAACTAGCGCGCTTTACCATCAACGATCGCATCACTGCTTACCATCAGGCGGGATTGCGGTCAAGCGCTAGTTTATAATTATAAAAAAAAAGTTTCCTCAAGATGTTTTCCTTCACCTTCAGTCATTGGTGTCCAAGATATACTTAGACAGTACATATAACTTTAGAAAACTTGCATTGGTACTTGCCTGACCTAGAATCGAACCCACGCACTCATACTTAGGAGGCTGGTGTTTTAACGACTAGGCCACCACGACACACGATATTCGAGTACAATCTAATTAAATTTTATATCATCATCATCATCATTATCAACCTTTTTATCGTCCCACTGCTGGGCACAAGTCTCTTCTCATACAGAGAAGGATTGAGCGTAATCACCACGCTTGCTCAATGCGGGTTGGCGATTTCAGACTTAAAGTCCAGGTTTCCTCAAGATGTTTTCCTTCACCTTCAGTCATTGGTGTCCAAGATATACTTAGAAAGTACATATAACTTTAGAAAACTTGCATTGGTACTTGCCTGACCTGGAATCGAACCCGCGCACTCATACTTAGGAGGCTGGTGTTTTAACTACTAGGCCACCACGACACACGATATTCGAGTATAATCTAATTAAATTTTATATACTAAGCACAGATCCGTTCGTGTGGAGTACTACAAAATGCCACCTGGCAACTTTGTATTAGGCGGATAGGCGTGCAATGAGACTGATTTGGTTCAAAACTATCTTCAAAGTATGGAGTACAAGCGAAGAGTAGCCAGCCTGACGGTGTTCTATAGGAAGCATTTTGGAGAGTGTGAGCGGGAATTGCATGACTTAATTCCCCCATCTCCGTTCCATTATCGAACAACCCGTCGTACGACGAGTATCCACCCTAAAGTTATTGACACCACTACGATCCGAACGAAACGTTTCGCCACGTCTTTTATACCGCGTACATCAAGGGACAGGAACAATTTGCCAGCGGCAGTGCTTCCGTCTGACTATAATTTAAGTGTCATCAAGTCAAGGCTGTGAACAGGCTCTTAATAAACTAGCGCGCTTTACCATCAACGATTGCATCTTGCGATAAGACCGCCCATTGTGTCACTCTTTGTAAAATCTTTATATTTATGTTCTGTAATCTATATAGTGTACAAAATAAAGAGTATTCTATTCTATTCTACCTTTGCCCAAGGTTTCTTGTGACCGATTGCGTTTGGGGCAATTACGCCCACAAACTTGGTTTAATGGTAGCAGGTAAAACGAATGAAAAGAACTAAATTTAGTGACCTTTACCAACACCGAAAATAAGACCAGTTACATTAGGCGCAATTATAGTATTAGAGAGTTAAAAAAAAAAACGATATTTTCACTTTCTACGAAACTTCAATATAGTTTGTTCAAAATAAGCAACTGAATTGATTCCAATCATTTTTACACTGTGTAATATTTTTTCCTAAATACATAAAGGGTGTATCTGACATCGACGCACAAACGAGTACAATGGATCCAGTACATGATTCTGAACCCCCCAGTGGTGGAATTTTTCGTCGGCTTTTTCATGATTTAAAAATAATTAAATGTAATTTTTTTTCACTTTAGACCGTTTATAATTGCTATACTTTTATAACCCAATAAGATTTTAAAGTCAAAGCTAATTAATTCACTAATTACACAAAGAAGTGCAATGAAAACAAAACTCGAAAAACTATCTTATCAGCTGATTTAATAGTGTTCACATCAGGGATCAACGTCATACCTACAAACCTGCACGGCGGCACGCTTGCAACGTTCAAAGACTGAGCCGACACTTTTTTAAGCATTGTTATTTCTGTAACCATTCATTAACAACATAAATGACTATCATAATTTTATTAGTGGCATACGATCTAGCCTTTTCGCGAAGTTTGCGTTACAATGTCAGATACACCCTGTAGAGATCTATGTTGCCCTTTACAGTATATGATTTAAACGAATATTTTCGAAGATATTACAGATTTAAAAATTGCGGGTCTGCCGGGCTTTTTTCTATTTATTCGTTTACAGTGTTTCTGTAGTGTACCCGTTGCACCCGGGCGAAGCCGGGGCGGGTCGCTAGTTATTTATATAATAAACATTCACTTTTCATTTTATAACTTTTACGCAACAAAAGTCATCAACCGTTGAAATCTTGGCTGGCAATAGCAAGTTTTTTTTTTTTGGAGAATCACACAGATTGAGCTAGCCCCAAAGTATGTTCGAAACTTGTGTTATGTGATACTAACTTAACGATACTATATTTATAATAGATAAATATATAGATAAACATCCAAGACCCAGGCCAATCAGGAAAAGATCGTTTTCCATCATGACCTGGCCGGGGGATCGAACTCGGGGCCTCCACGTCGCAGGCAGGCGTGTTGACCGCTGCGCCACGGAGGACGACAAATGATTTGATGAACGCGGAATATAGATTCAAGGTTAGGATTTCTGTAACCGTTCATTAACGACATGAATGACTCACATAATTTTATTAGTGGCATGCGGTCTAGCCTTTTCGCGAAGTTTGCGTTACGATGTCAGATACACCCTGTATATTTAAATATTGTTGCAGTGTGGTTACCAAGCACAGAGCATAGTGGTATAAGGCGCGTGTGCGCAGCGGGACGGGGGCCCCTCTCTTTGCGCCCCGCGTACACCACAATACGTTTTAAGTAAATTTAACATATTTTAAGTAAATTATACCACTTTTTTTGTCACACACGGCTGCGTTTACGAGTAAGGTACATAATAATATCTACCTACACTTGACTGTTAGGACAGTCTAGCCTGCAAGTGTGGTGGAAAATATTATTACTAGTTAATTACAATACAAACAGAATATTATCAATATTAACAGAAACAAATTATTATCAATAAACGCAAGACGAAGCCGCCTCGCTGCAGAAGCGGTGCGTACGACGGACGACCATATTTTTGTGGGGAGAACTAGGCAACATAACAAGCTCCTAACTTTGTTGTTTTTTCATGATAGCTTCTTAAATTTTGTACATAGATTCATTGCGTAAAAATACTAGACACGTGTTTCAGGTTTTGGATATACAAAAATGACGTTGTATTAAGAACCAAAATTATTAATAATTCTCCTAATTTTAAAAACGTTCACAGTCACAATCTCCCAAAAAACAAATCTAATTTCCTCATATTTTGACAAGTTTTTGATATTTGTTTGTCACTGAGACAACGAGAATTGGCGGTGTATGATAAAAAACCTACACACAAAACGGGTTTCCTCTTGTGAACCCCAAATAATAAAAAAAATAATTAAGTGTCCATTATTATATTGGCTTAGAAGCAAAACAGGTTCATTAATTATAAAAAGGTCCGTCCTTAGGACTATAACAGATTTAAAAGATCAGTTGGATATTTCGCCCGATCAACATAGGATGAACCAAAAATTTTGGCTATATCAAGTCACTAAGTTCGACTTGTACGTTCACTTCAGGATGTTATTCTATGATGCCTCTACTTGTCCACTGCTGGACATAGACCTCCTTCATGACACGCCAACAAGCTCGATCCTGAGCAGCTTTCCGCCAGCCACTACAGCCACCTTTTTATGTCATCGCTCCAGCTCACCCAAGGGCGTCCGACGCTACGTTTGTCGAGACGCAGTCTCCATTCGAGGACTCCTTTACCCCAACGGTTGTCGGTCCTGCGGCATATGTGACCAGCCCATTGCCACTTCAGCTTGCAAATCTTCTCAGCTATGTCGGCGTCTCTGGTCCTCTGTCGGATCACCTCATTTCTGATGCGGTCCTTCAGAGAAACGCCCATCATATTATTATTCTAATTGGATCTAACATAAGCGTTTATATACATACGTAATAGTGATCTCATATTACCCAGTTATGTCGAATTTTCACTTTCTTCCTGTTGCTATGACATATGCCAATTATTTGTACCTACGACGGATTGCAATTTTCGCCATATACATAGTTGACTGTTTACCAAATAGCCTCACGAGTCGTATTATTACCATTTTTACAAAGGTCAATAAAAATCGTAGACAAATATTGCGATTTGCATCAAAATATTGACCTTTAGGCGGTGCACGAACGCTTGTAACTACCGAACCTGTCTCCGCATGCCAATAAGTGTGGACAATAGTGTGTAAAAAGTAGAAAAAAATTTGAATGTGATAAGTATAAAAGTAATAATATTAAATATATCTAAACATATAAAAGTCGTGGTGGCCTAGTGGTTAAAACACCAGCCTCTCAAGTATGAGTGCGTGGATTCGATTCCAGGTCAGGCAAGTACCAATGTAACTTTTCTAAAGTTATATGTACTTTCTAAGTATATCTTGGACACCAATGACTGAAGGTGAAGGAAAACATCTTGAGGAAACCTGGACTTTAAGTCTGAAATCGCCAACCCGCATTGAGCAAGCGTGGTGATTACGCTCAATCCTTCTCTGTATGAGAGGAGACCTGTGCCCAGCAGTGGGACTATAAAAAGGTTGATAATGATGATGATGAAACATATAATCCAAACATAAATTACACAGGTATACTTAAAAAAACATAATACTATATATAAGGTGATAAATATAATTATCCTTATATATGGGGAACAGTAAAACTATAACCAGAATTGAGTGGCCCTGAAAAGAGATTAATCTTATTTATTCAGACTAATTTTAACAATTTTACAAATCTCTAACATTAAACTAACACAAATATTACCTGAAAAGAGAAGCAACATTTAAAGCTATTGTTTCACCATTTTTAATTACTTTCTTTCTTTCTTTTCTTTAGAGTGAATAACTACTTCAACTCTTCAATGGCCTCCGGGGTTAGATACCACAATTTTGCCAATAACGCGTGTAACAAATTATAGAAATTCTTTAAAAAAATTATTTCACAATAATGGCGGATATCGCCAATGACAGACTACTAGGAGATTTGATGCAAAGCCATGATGTGACCACTATGCTGCGATATTTCAATGTTCTTTATGAATTATTCACTGAATGCACTTTTTACTACATAAATCAAGCGTTTTTATTTAGTAAACGACACTATAAATAATTTTAAAAGTCCAATGAAAAATGCGCGTGACACTCGTCTTGGCTTTCCTGTCAAAAAACCCATTTTTAATTACATTATAATAATCCTCACGCGTTTTTCTTAACCTCTTTATCATGTGACATCGCTCCACAGATTTAAACAAATTCATAGATACAACCCAATCTTACAGCCTAAACCAAGTGTCACACACTTTGCTTGTTAATTTGTATATAATAAACAAATTCTTACAGTAGAGAAGCAAGCCAATGCTATTTTAATGGAAGTTTAAATATGGTAATATTATTTAAATCACGAATGTTAGACGGGAGTGAGTTCCACAATCTTGCAGCATGGACAGAGAAGGAATAGGAATAGTGACTCGTTTTATGAGGATGAGGTTTAAGGACAGATCTAAGGTTTGAACAACATGGCGTGGCGCGGCACAAATATGTGTACAAAGACTTTGAAACACTTTTTGTTGAAAAGATTATTACTGGTTAGTAAACACAACCTAAACCTTGAAGGAATATGTCACTGTTCAAAATTAGAAACGTCAACGCCTCTTCTCGATTGTTCATGGCTCGTACGCTTCAGTATGTGATCGCCCTTGAACTATAATAAATCTGCTGAAATATCCGTTATATTTTTGATTTACCACGATAATTTCCAACATGGTAGCAGAGCGTGGTTGGTAAAAGTAAAAAAAATACTCATATTTTGGCGAAATTCATCATACTTGGAATAATTACCGGCACGAGGCGGCGTGACCGTGACGGCGTGATTCAAGAAAGATGGCTTCACCGGCGATCGGGCAAATCGGTGTTGAGAAACTGAAAGGTGCAGAGAACTACTCAACGTGGAAATTCACAATGCGCATGTTGCTTATCCACGAGGAATTATGGAATTGCGTGGAAGCAGAACCCAAAAATGATTGTGACAGGAAAAAGGTTGACAAAGCGTTGGCTCGCATTGCGCTTTCCGTGACACCGGCGGTAATCCCGTACATTCGTGCAGCGAAGAGTGCACATGAAGCGTGGAAAACACTGCAAAAAGCCTATGAGGGACGTGGCCTGAGCAGAAGACTAGGTTTGTTGCGTAGTCTCTTCAGTACTAAGCTGTCGGAGAATAGCTCAATGGAAGTCTATTAAAACAAAATAAAAGAGATTTCACATAAACTCAATGAGATTGAATCGCCACTAGACGACGAATTCATTGCAGTTATCATGCTGAGTGGGCTCACAGATGACTACGACCCACTAATCATGGCGATTGAGCATTCAACTACCAAACTGTCTACGGATATCATCTCCGAAAAATTACTACAGGAAACCCAAAGACGGGAAGAAAAAACTGAAGAAACAGCACTCATCGCACAGAAGCAACCTAAGTGTTTTGGTTGTGGTACCAGGGGACATATGATAAGGTACTGTCCGAAGAAAAAAGGAACAGCCAAAGTACAAAACCAAGGGAATGACCCACCGACCCAGAAAAAACCAGCGAAAAAGTCAGCGAGGAACAAGGGCCTTCTGACAGCTCTCTCGGTGAAAATTAATAGTGACGTGTGGTACATAGACTCTGGAGCGACGAATCATATGTGCAATAATGAAAAAGTGATGGTGAAGTGCAACCGTAGTAATCAAATCCGTAGATGTCAGCTTAGCAAACGGTGAAAAGTTATCAACCGCGGGCTTAGGGGAAGTGCAGATTAATTTGAAAGACTGCGTAAGGACAATAAGTGATACTTATTATGTGCCTAATTTAAGTACTGACCTATTGTCTGTTAGTGCTATGACTAAAAAGGGATATGTTGTCACTTTTAATAGTAATTCATGTACTATTTATGACAATGATGAAATTTTAGCTACAGGTACTCAAGTTAATGGTTTCTATCAGCTTGATACTGTGTCAGACAACGGCTGTGCTGTGGAACAGGAGTGTACTATGATGGCATCAGCAGCAGTCGACTCATCATCCCAGGAGTTGTGGCACAGACGTCTAGGCCACCTAAATTCCAGAAGTATGCAACTATTACATAAAGGTATGGCAAATGGCATTTCTTTTAACACTTCTAATTTTCAGCAGTGTGTTTCATGTGTAGAAGGGAAGCAGAGTAGACTTCCTTTTCCCAAAAGGTCGTGTAGTAGAGCTACAGAGGTACTTGGTCTGGTTCATACAGACCTTTGTGGTCCCATACAACAGCCGTCTCTAGGTGGTGCTAAATATTTTCTTAGTTTTATTGACGATTACACAAGGAAGCAGTTTATATATTTTTTGAAATCGAAAGATGAGACTTTTCAATATTTCAAACAATTTAAAGCCCTTGTTGAAAATGAAACAGGAAAGAAATTAAAAGTACTTCGAAGTGATAGAGGCGGAGAATGTATGAGTTCTAAGTTTCAGCAACGTCTCAAGACATGTGGAATCAAGCATCAGAAAACGATACCAGACTGTCCACAACAAAATGGTGTTGCAGAACGCGCCAACAGGACCGTTATGGAGAAGGTCAGATGTCTGCTGCGAGATGCTGGACTTGGAATGAAGTTCTGGGCCGAGGCGGTCAACACAGCAGTTTACCTAAAGAACAGAAGTCCTACGAAAGCTGTTACTGGAGTAACCCCTGAAGAAAAATGGACTAGTAAAAAGGTAAATCTAAACCATTTAAGAATTTTTGGTTGTGTTGCATATTCTATTGTGAAGAATAGAAGAAAACTTGATTCTAAGAGCAAACCATACATATTTGTAGGTTACAATGAAGAGTCCAAGGGATACCGACTAATTGATCCTGATAATCCCACAAAATGTGTCAATTCTCCTAATGTTATATTTTTAGAAAATAAATTCTGTAACAAAAATATGTCACATGATGAAAATGTTGGTCAGGATATTATTGTTGACTTCAACAATCTGAATCCAGATGAAATTCAGCAATCAGAGTTATCCACTGTGAGTTCTGATGTTTCTGATGACATGAAATTATCACAGAACGAGCAAAGAAGCAGTACATACACAATAGATGACTCTGAGAGCGATGACCTAAGTGTTGAAACAGAGAATTGTTCGGATGAAACATATATTCCAGGTGAAGACTCAATAGCTGAGGCAGAGCAGTCTGATACCTCCTATGAAGAAGCTCCTGAGTCTCCCCTGCAGGCCAATTTTGTGGAACCGGTCGACAGTAACCCTGATGATCCTCAGACTGCAACCGAGGCGCTGAATGGACCAGATTCAGACAGCTGGAGAATGGCAATGACTGATGAGTATAATTCATTTATTAAAAATAAATGTTGGACTCTGACACAACGTGACCCAAGCCATAAGCCCGTTCAATGTAAATGGATTTTTAAAAGGAAGTATGGTGCTGATGGTGAGCTATTGAAGTTTAAAGCTCGTTTGGTTGCAAAAGGGTATACACAAAAATATGAAATAGATTATCAAGATACCTTTTCACCGGTAGTGCGGTACTCAACAATCAGGATGCTGCTTGTAATGGCAGCTGAGTATAACTTAGACATTGAACACCTGGATGTGAAAACAGCGTTCCTAAATGGAGACCTGGAAGAAACAGTATACATGGAGCAGCCAGAATGTTTCAAGTTCAAAGGGAGTGAAGAAATGGTATATAAGCTCAATAAGGCTGTTTATGGACTAAAACAGGCATCCAAATCCTGGTATGACAAGATTACCAAAGTTCTATGTAACAAGTTGAAGTTTAACCGCTTGATTTCCGAGCCCTGTGTTTACTTTAAGAATGAAAATGGATTGATGATGATCATAGCATTATATGTAGACGATCTGATTGTATTTTCTTCTCCAAATTTCCCAGGGAAAGATAATATGAAGAAAAAATTACAGGATGAGTTTGACATCACTGATCTTGGGCCAGCTCGACATATAATTGGAATGAAGTTGATGAGAAAAGATGATAAAATTTACCTCAATCAATCGAACTACATACAGAAGATATTGAAGAAGTTTCGAATGGAGGATTGTAATGCCATTGCAACACCCATGGAGACAGGACTGAAACTTGCCAAAGAACCTAAGCAAGAAGGAACATACGACTACAGAGGTTTGATAGGTTCGCTAATGTATGTAGCAGTTTGTACAAGGCCAGATATAAGTCATGCAGTCAGCTATCTCAGTCAATTCAACGATTGCTTTGGCGAAAGCCACTGGAAGGCTGCCAAAAGAGTCCTACGTTATTTGAAAGGTACAATTAACTTAAATCTTGTTTTTTCTAAAACAGGTATGAATATTTCAGCTTATGCCGATGCGGACTGGGCGTCAGACAACATAGACCGTAAGTCATACACAGGTTTTGTTTCTACTGTTGGTGAGTCCGTCGTCGCTTGGGAGAGTCGTAAGCAACGCACTGTTGCTTTGTCCAGTACTGAGGCGGAGTATATGGCGTTGTCTGACACATGTAAGCAGGCTCTTTTCATTAGGCAGTTCATTTTTTAAATATTTGGTACCAAGCCTAAAATCACGATTTATAATGATAATCAGTCGGCTATAAAACTGTGTAAAAACTTTATGTTTCATTCTAGAACAAAGCACATTGACATACGTCATCACTTTATTAAGGAGATTGTAACTAAAGGTATTGTTGAAATTAAATACTTGTCAACTGTAGTTATGTTAGCGGATGTACTAACCAAAGCACTTTGTAAAGAAAAACATAGTCAGTTTGTAAGCCAGATGCTAACTGTGATTTAATTTTTTGTTTTGTTGGTTTTATAACTGAACATATTTTATTGAGTTTGTTTTAGTAAATAAAACTAACATGTGAAAATGTATCTTAGTTCGGGTCTTATGTTTTATGCATGTTTGTTTTGATAGACTTAACTGTGTAACTTATATGTAATACTGATGTAAGTTAATTAGTGAGATATGAGCCATAGGTAGGAAATATACCTTTGTTGTTTTTCTTTTATATTGTGAAATATAGTTCAGCTTGTGTTTAAGGGCTAGTGTTGGAAAGATTATTACTGGTTAGTAAACACAACCTAAACCTTGAAGGAATATGTCACTGTTCAAAATTAGAAACGTCAACGCCTCTTCTCGATTGTTCATGGTTCGTACTGTTATAAGCATACACCGAACCCTAAGATGCTGTTATAAGCATACACTGAACCCTAAGAAGCCATCTCAGCATAATAGCATTAACCAGCACTAACCATTCGATTTACGGTACTGAAGGCAGTCTATTTTAAACCACGAACGTGAACGGTTGCATAAGGGTCCCTTTATAATTAATCATTATAATTGATAAAAGAAATATAAATTATCATTTAATAATTCCTTTCTTTTTTTAAAAAGCCTTTTGGAAGGGACCCTATAACATTTGGTGGCAGCGGTGGGATACGGAAATCCCCAGTGCCGATTCGCGAAAACTATATTTGCGTTAAATCAATAAATAGACTCTCCGTATCCTGCAATCCTATAAAATAAATAAATGGTAATAAAACCAGTGAAGTGTTCATAAGTAGCACGTTACGATTCTGTGAGTAAATCCTGAGCGCATAATAATAAGTGCGGCCTAGTGAGTGTCCAGTGGACATCCTTTAATCGTCCTTTGAGCATCCTTCGAGTCTTCCGAGCATCCTGCGAGTCCTCCGAGCATCCTGCGAGTCCTCCAAGCATTCTGCGAGCCCTCCGAGCTTCCTGCGAGTCCTCCGAACATCCTGCGAGTCCTCCGAGCGTCCTGCGAGTCCTTCAGGGATCCTGCGGATCCTGAAACGTCATAAGTGTCGTCCTATAACCCGCGAGTGTTTTGTGTTTAGTCTAATAAGTGTTCCGTGAATCAAAGAGTATCCGTTGTGTTATCTGTGTGTGAGCGTCGCTATGCAGCCGTTCTCGGCTACAACTCTTATCGCCGCCTACGCATTCCTGTAAGTCAATGAACAATTTTAACTGTAAGCTTATCCCTGCTAGTTTAAAATTAATATTTTGTTACTTGTCGTCTAAAATTACATGTTATGCTTCCTAAAGTGCCAAAAAACGAAGATAGTAAATTAAAAATTGATATTCCATCCAAAGTTTCAGATCTGAAATCTCCAATATTACCACCAAGAATTACTAGGCAAACAGTAGAAATGGAGCTTAATACTTTATTAAAATTCGTAAAACCATATGACGGCAGTCGCGAGAAACTGAATTCGTTTATTAATAACTGCAATAATACTTACGAGCTAGCATCCGAGGCACAAAAGCCAATTATATTTAAATACATATTATGTCAACTTACAGACAAAGCCGAAATTGCTTGTTCAATAAAAGAATTCACATCTTGGGATCAGTTGAAAGAATTCCTTAAAACTCAATTTTCAGAAAGAAAACACTATACACATTTACTTAATGACCTCCAAGAAAGCAAACAAACCTCGTCTGAAAACGTAGGACAATTCGCCCTTCGTATGGAGACTTACCTTTCTCAATTACTAACAGAGATATCACTCTCTAACTATAAGGCCAAAGAAATACCAGGTCGCACAGCGGCCATGGAGGACCTAACACTCCACCACTTTCTCATGGGTTTAAACCCTCGCGTATCAAACATGGTAAGGTGTAGAGCACCTAAAACGTTCAATGAGGCCGTTAACTTAGCCATTTCGGAAGAAAGGATTTTAGAAACTCTTTATAGGCGAAATCATAGCTCACAACATGATAAACAGGCTAGCCAAAATAAGTCTAAACTTAAAACCTTTGCTCAAAATAATAAATACTCACAGAAATCATCTTCGCAACCAAGTACGTCATCGGGTAACAATCCTAAACACGACCCAAACCTTACATGCAAATATTGCAAAGAGATTGGTCATGATATATATAACTGTCAAAAGCGACAGAAACGTTACCCGAGTTCTCAACAGGATCGAAGTAAATCCTCTGGGTCTCACCCCAATTCTAAATCTCCTCAAGTCAATTTCATCGATGATAACGATGACTCTGATGAATCTACCCACGATGACGAAGGTGAAAATGTCGAAGTGGAAGATTTAAACGAATAAACGTCCTGCAACCGTGCCGAACAGGACGACAAGTCAAAGTCGGCACACATTCGAACCGCATGAGTTCAACCCTCCAAAATCCCGAGGTTATACATCAGGGTAACCAGTCCCAAAACGGCAACCTCAACCCTCTCGAGGTTATACATCAGGGTAACCAGCCCCAAAACGGAAACCTCAACCCTCTCGAGGTTATACATCAGGGTAACCAGCCCCAAAACGGAAACCTCAACCCTCTCGAGGTTATACAGCAGGGTAACCAGCCCCAAAACGGCAACCTCAACCCTCTCGAGGTTATACAGCAGGGTAACCAGCCCCAAAACGGAAACCTCAACCCTCTCGAGGTTATACAGCAGGGTAACCAGCCCCAAAACGGCAACCTCAACCCTCTCGAGGTTATACAGCAGGGTAACCAGCCCCAAAAAGGCAACCTCAACCCTCTCGAGGTTATACAGCAGGGTAACCAGCCCCAAAGCGGAAACCTCGATTCTCTTAATAAAATTTATGAGGTTAGTATCGATACCTCTAAAAAGCTACTACCTCATGTGTTGGTGGAATCACAAGTCTCTGATATCCCACTAACACTCCTTGTAGACTCAGGGTCTGCAATCTGCTTGATAAAAGAATCAAGTGTTTTAAACAAGCCAAAAATCATTCATAAGCCTATAAGCATTAAAGGCATCGATCCTGGCGTTGAAACCACTCCAACTGTGGGTTATTTTAATTTACAATTAAAAGTTTCTGATTCTAAGTCAATCAGCCATAAATTTCACATGATCAAGGAAATTAACCTACCTTACGATGGCATTATAGGCAATGATTTTTTGACAGCTAACAGTTGCAACATTGATTACAGTCGTGATATCCTTAAAATAGCTCGCAATGAAATCAAAATTCATTTCTTTGACACTTGCTACATCATACCACCACGCACAGAGACTGTAATAGAATGTACCGTCACAAATCCAGAATTAAAAGAAGGCGTGATTTTAGATCAACATCTTTCTAGTACTCTTCTAGTTGCTAATTGTATAGCAAAAGTTAAAGATAATAATAGAGTCAATATATCCGTTGTTAATACTTCTAATAAACCTGTTAAAATTAAACGTAACCTTAACCTTAAACTAGACCCAATTGTCGCTTACCCTATTCAATCAAAACCCCTTAGTGAAAACGTAATTGAACGTACTAGAAAAGTTCTGAATTGCCCGAGAACCTCCCATCTGAACGACGAAGAAGCTCAAGCACTTTTCAATTTATGTTCAGATTATTCTGACATATTCCACTTACCAGAGGAAGCGCTATCTTTTACGCCCGCTATTCAGCATGAAATCAAAACTACCAGTAACACTCCAATACACACAAAATCCTACCGTTTCCCTGAGTGCCATAAAAAGGAAGTGGACACCCAAATAAATAAAATGTTGGACCAGGATATCATCACACCCTCAAACTCTCCATGGTCTTCTCCTATATGGATTGTTCCTAAAAAAACATACGCTTCTGGCCAAAAGAAATGGCGCATCGTAATTGACTATAGAAAGTTAAACGATGTCACAATAGGTGAAATCTATCCTATCCCTCAAATTACTGAAATTCTTGACCAATTAGGTAAAAGCCAATATTTCAGCACTCTCGACCTTTCATCAGGCTTCCATCAATTATTGATATCACCTGAAGACGCACCTAAAACAGCCTTTTCTGTACCCCAAGGTCACTTTCAATTCAATAGAATGCCGTTTGGCTTAAAAAATGCCCCGAGTACGTTTCAGAGACTTATGAATACTTGCCTTGCTGGGCTACAAGGTTCTCGTTGTTTTGTTTATTTAGATGACATAGTCCAGTATGCATTCGATTTAAAATCAGCAATCCTAAACCTCAAGGCCATTTTCGACAGACTTCGGGAATTTAATTTAAAACTCCAACCAGAGAAATGCGAATTTCTCCGGAAAGAAGTTACTTACCTAGGTCATATTATCACCCAAAACGGTGTAAAACCAAATCCAGATAAAGTGAAAGCTGTAACACAGTACCCCGTTCCAAAATCCGCTAGAGACATTAAATCTTTCTTAGGCCTTGTGTCATACTACAGGCGTTTTATCCCTAATTTTTCGAAACTAGCCAAATCTCTTACCTTGCTCCTGAAAAAGGACGCCCCGTTTGATTGGACGAATGAACAGCAACTTAGCTTTGAAACACTAAAAAATAAATTAGTTGAAGCGCCTATATTAGCTTATCCTGACTTTAATCAAACCTTTTTGTTAACATGCGATGCATCTAACTATGCTATATCAGCTATCCTGTCTCAAGGCCCCATCGGGCGTGATCTCCCAATTGCTTATGCGTCCCGCACCTTAAATAAAGCCGAATGTAATTACAGTGTTACGGAAAAGGAATGTTTGGCGATAGTATTTGGAACTAAAACCTTCCGTCCATATTTATATGGTCGCCGTTTTACCATTGTAACAGACCACAAACCGCTTCAATGGTTATTCAATTGTAAAGATCCCGGATCTAGACTTATTCGATGGAGGTTGAAACTTGAAGAATTCGAATATGATATTCAGTATAAAAAGGGTAAAATAAATGTCAACGCAGACGCTTTGTCTAGATTTCCTGTAAACCCCGTTCAACCCACTGCTAGCGAAATAACTACACCTAACCTTCTAAATTCCGAAGCTGATGTTATACCTGAAAATGTCGATAGTAATTCAGATAGAAATTTGTTCGACTTCATTACATCACCTACTTCCTTCCAGTCGGATGAACTTAATCCCGACCATCTCTTAGAAATTCCTACCCCAGACCTTTTATTTACAGGATCTCCAAGCCCTAGCTCTATAAGAGTGCCATCAGAAGACACTATAATTCAAGACGCGCACCTCAGTTCCGTCCCTGACTTATCCACGGTCGACTATCCCAACTTCCTGAAACAAATAGCAGACAAAAATAAATCATTTAATACACGCATCATCGAACATAATGATAGTTTACTAAAATCAACTTCTACGGTTGTCTTAGTGCCCACATCAATTGATTTGGATGAGTCGAATCCGTATATAGAACACATATTAAGTAATTTAAAAAATAGAGAACAAATCCACAGTCAAGAAAAAGAATTACATAAATTCTATAAGATCCAATCGAGAAATAAAGATTACTACTTCCTGTATGTAAAAGTACATCATTTCGACCAGACGTCATATGACGAAATATTTAAAACCCTCAAAAATATTCGTAATGAACTTGTAAAAACTCATCAAATTAAAGAAATAAGCATATCCGATTTCCGAAACCCTTTCGAGAAACACAATTATATAAAAATTTATAATATTATAAACTACCTATTTCATAATACTGGCATACAAATAGACATCTATCATAATAACGTTACTTACCCATCACCGTCTGAAGTTAAAAGAATTCTGTACGATAACCACGACCTACCCATAGCTGGTCATCTAGGTGTCAGTCGTATGTATGATAGATTGAAACAGTTATATTATTGGAAAGGTATGCGCAATGATATAGAGTCCTATGTTAAAAGCTGTAAATCGTGCCAAGAAAATAAAGCTTTACGCAAAATAAACCGCGCACCTATGCAAATTACAAGCACGTCAACTAAACCGTGTGAGCGCGTATCGCTTGATGTAGTAGGACCCCTTCCGGAATCCGGTCCGGCAAAACTTAAATTTATATTAACTCTACAAGATGATTTCACAAAATTCTCTGCCGCGTACCCCGTGCGCAGCACGACAGCCGAAGAAACATGCGAATGTTTACTACATTTTATATCAATATTTGGCCTTCCAAAAATGATTTTGACCGACCAAGGCACTAACTTTACAGCAGACTTATTTAAGAAAACGTGTGAATTTTTAAAAATTAAACAACTATGGTCAACACCATACCACCCGCAAACACAAGGCGCACTCGAACGGAGCCACTCAACCTTGAAAGAATATCTAAAATCTTTCGTCAACGAAGAACAAACAAATTGGCCCCGTTACGTATATACAGCCATGCTTACTTATAATACTACTGTTCATACCGTAACACATTATACTCCTTATGAATTAATGTTTGGCAATAAACCGTTTATCCCAAACTCTATATGTGACGAAAGCCTTGGCGCCACATATCCTGAGTATATCCGTATGCTACAAAACCGCTTAAAGTATTCTCGCGATAAAGCCCTTGAATATGTCCACAAATCTAAGATAACGTCTAAAACATATTATGACTCCCATAGTCGTTCAGTACAATATAAAACTGGCGATTATGTTTACTTAAAGAACCACCTTAGAATGCGAAAGGCCTGATCACCTATATGGAAAGGTCCGTATAAAGTCGTAAAAGTTCATAGCAATAACACGTTATCACTATTGATAAACAGACGACACGTCCGTCACCATTTTGACCAAGTGAAACTTGCGGAAGTCAGCAACAACCTGTAAAAGAATAATTTAAATTAGATTCATATTTGATTCAATATTAGTATAGTTAGATTATATTATATATTTATGTAATGCTTATGGATTAGTTATGTTAGTAGTAGTTGGTTATTTTAATAAACATTTAGTTAGTATTCATAATACATACATACCTATGTACTTACAGTGCCTCAGCGGAGCTACAACCATCTAACGAGTATGTCCACGCGATAACTGCGAGTCCTGGAATATACTTCGATTATATAGGGAAATTAAAAATTAATAATGGCATCCTAAATGTCATTATGCCGTTAGATATTTCACATATTAAACCGCATATAGAAGAGATAAATTCAGCATTAGAAACAGTAATTTATACATGCAAACAAACCGGTTATATAAAACACTCTGAATGCAATAATACGGTGGAACCATTAGTAGTCCAGCAACAAAATTTAATAAAATTATTTAGTTCCATATCTTACCTTACTGATAATGGTGATCACAGAAACAAACGAGCATGGATTGGAGGAATTGGGATGATTCTAAAACAAGTTTTTGGTACTTTAGACGAAGACGACGCTGTTCAATATGATCAAGCTATTGAATCAATGCAAAATAATCAAGATAAACTTATATCTTTGATTAAAAACAATATTTTAATAACTAAATCTGTCATATCAACATATAATAACACATTTCACAAGATTCAAGAAAACGAAGCAAAGTTAAATGACGCTATCAGCAAACTCTCGAGCAGTATTCAAAATATTTCAAAAACTACGCATATTTTAGAACTAGATTTTGTCCTTAATACCTTAGAAACTTCCATGGTCACCCTAACATTTCAACTTGAAGACATAACAAATGCGATAACGCTCTGTAGTCAAAACATACTGCACCCGTCCGTTATGTCGCCTACCGCTATGTACCGAGAATTAGCTGATAACGTAAGGCATCTGTCCAATAATGTAAACTTACCTGTACAATTAGACATAAGTTCAGTTCACACTATTATAAAAGTGTCTACTTTATTCTGTTATTACTTTAACAATAAACTGATATTTCTTTTGCGTGTTCCTTTGATATCTAATCAAGAGTATTCTTTGTTTAATAATATTGCATTGCCAACACCTCACGACGCCAACCAACCAAACACATTTGGTTTAATTGTACCTAGTGCTAAGTATATAGCTATAACGAAGGATAAGTCAAATTACTGTAAACTAGAATCATTGGAAAATTGTAAACTAATACGTTTGGCAGAATATTTATGTGAAATTCCAATTATCTACAAAACTGATTCAAGACCCAGTTGTGAAAGTGAATTGTTATCTAAAACAATAAAAGAAATTCCCGCTGTATGTAATATCAAAATTATTCATGGTAACCTAGACATCTTTAAATCACTCAATAATAATAAATTTATATACGCTCAATCTGAATTAACGAAACTTTCACTAGATTGTCAAGGTCACAATCAGATAAAGGAAATAAATATACTTGGTAT
The DNA here is from genome assembly GCA_037179545.1 of Sesamia inferens. Taxonomy (NCBI): domain Eukaryota; kingdom Metazoa; phylum Arthropoda; class Insecta; order Lepidoptera; family Noctuidae; genus Sesamia; species Sesamia inferens. Next base: position 11,175,084 of record CM073949.1, read on the forward strand.
CGGCATCTTATCTATACCAACCAATTGTATCGCCTATTGTAGAGGTACCACGCTGTTACCGAGATACAACAATGTTCTAAACCTAACTTCACCTATCAATCTGCCAGATTTCAATTTAATAAATAGCAGTTGTTGTAAAACAAATAGTATAACGAATAATATGTCCCCTGTTCACTTAGAGCAAATTAACTTAGATGATACGAATAATATTGGCAAGGCAATTAACAACCTCTTATCAGACGTCGATAAAATTCAAGAGACACCCCACATAATTAAATATGGGACACATTATTCAATAGTTATAAGCTTAATTGTATGTTTTATTTTGTTTTACATAGTTTATAGAATTGTAGTTTTTTGTAAACCCCATTGCAACCTTCGCAAATATAGTTTCCGCAAATGCGATAAATCTAAATCGGCATCTATAGAACTGGAGCAAACCATTCAAGAAATTCCAGCTCCAACCCTAAGAACCTCTTTCTAGGGTGAACTATGGCAATCATCCCCAAAGTTCACTCTGATGGGGGAGGTGTTATAAGCATACACCGAACCCTAAGATGCTGTTATAAGCATACACTGAACCCTAAGAAGCCATCTCAGCATAATAGCATTAATCAGCACTAACCATTCGATTTACGGTACTGAAGGCAGTCTATTTTAAACCACGAACGTGAACGGTTGCATAAGGGTCCCTTTATAATTAATCATTATAATTGATAAAAGAAATATAAATTATCATTTAATAATTCCTTTCTTTTTTTAAAAAGCCTTTTGGAAGGGACCCTATAACAGTACGCTTCAGTATGTGATCGCCGTTGAACTATAATAAATCTGCTGAAATATCCGTTATATTTTTCATTTACCACGATAATTTCCAACACTTTTTTGCTCACATATTTGAACACTTGTATCTTTCACCTGCCAGACATGTTCACAGATTTTTTTCACTTCACAGTTGTTGCAAAGACAACTAACAGGATGGACGACGGATTTGTGAACGCGATATACCCATAAAATAATAAATAAATTGATATATATTAACTTTGTTGTTATAATATGTAGCCTAACCTTCACCCTTTTGTTGTGATATAACATTAGCCTAATTATCAAAAGTCGTAATCGCTCATTCGCTATCCAAAAGAACGATAGGGCAATTATATTATGATAAATCTCAGCGACTTTAAAATAAAATATCAAATATGACGACAATCTAATTCTATAATTATTATCTAAGTGCATTTAATTATTTGTTGCATAAAATCAAAATCAATTTTTTTATTTCAAATTAACCATCCGTTGCTGCTTTTGAAAAGTCAATGTCGGTCAGTCCAAGAAAAGTGAAGCTAAATTGCACGTTCCAAAGCTTAGAACTCTATGGAGAAGAACGTGCAAGAAACTCCATGGACACTCTTTTAAAATATGATATTCATTATTATTATTCACTTTTAAGAGATCATATGCAAAACAATAAAGTTAGAAGAAGAAGACACGAGTGGATGTGTGAAATGTATTGTAACAGAACATCTATACTTTTAAATAACAACGCGACGATAATTCGGGGCAGCGCTTCGAGCAACTGACTGAACTGAACTTTGCGCGTGTGTAGGAGGCTACGCAAACATTTGAACACAGACAACTTTGAACCCTTTGATGTGTGCGACAGGAGGCAACCGACAACGAATGGCAAAGTATAAATGTTTTAACAAAGCTTTGAACAAATGCTCAAATACCCGTGCTACACATGAGTCCAAACAAGTGATCAAATAAATGATCAAATATTTGAACGATGTCTGGCGCCGGCTTTAGAAAAACCCTCACGCAGGTAGGAAGGATAACGAAGGACGCGGCTTTTAGTTTATGAAGATTATCACCCATCCTTGAACCAACCGCGACAGGCGCATTTATGCGCAATATACAGTATGTTAAGAAAACCCTGTCCGACCCATAAGGATAATAAAGGTTAGGTATACACATGACCAAATATAATATAAAATTTTACATAATCATCATAGTACCAATACAAATGAATTTTGAAATAATCTTTTTTCCCGCGAATTAATTCCAACTTCCCCGAAATTTGGTAATTTTTAAAAAAGTGACAACACCGGTATTATTATGAGCGAATAGCGATGCGACCACGTGCCGCGTGCCCTGCCGCCCGCTCCCCGCGGAAGGGTGCATATCGCACATTGATTAAGTTACATCTTTTTGCGAAAGAATATTTACTTTTTAGGGGGATTTTTTTTTAAGTTTAGCCCGGTTTTGTATGCATTAGTAGAATCAGTTATCGATACCTAACAACACCTTCACGGGTCGGACAGGGTTTTCTTAACATACTGTATATATATATATATTTAAAAATTAAAAAACTGTTTCTTGACTGCAATCCTGCCTAACGTGCTAGTTTATTAAGCATTTCCACTTCTAAAAATCTAGTAAATACGAAGGAAGACTGCAGTTGAGCGAGGTGATGCCATGTTAAACCGAACAACAGGACCAACGATACTGGGCCAGAGAGGGATTGATCTGGAGACCCTCCACGACCAAACTCCCGACTCAACAACATTTGGCGCATTATACCTGACGCACATCATCATTATCAACCTTTTTATCGTCCCAATGCTGGACACTGGTCTCCTCTCATACAGAGAAGGATTGAGCGTAATCACCGCGATTGCTCAATGCGGGTTGGCTACCTGACACCCATCGCAACACAACTGCTCTGACCCGTCCTCCTTACGGCTTCACCAGACAGCATGCCGGAACACGACGAATCGCTTATGCGGTACATCCAATCACACCACAATAGGGTAGTTGACTAAAAACTAATTAGTCCGTCAGTCAGATTTCCAAAAAATAATAGACACGTATTTTTTCTTTTTTCATATAAACAAAAAATTAAGACGACACAGTGCGTTGAAAACTCGTGTGACGTCACTGCACGCTACACTTTTTAGCGAGCAGTGACGTCACCAGCCACCACTCCTGATTTTTGATGTCTTTATATTTGTCAATGTTTATTGATTTGATAAAACAAAATATACACATCCAATATTTTTCTATAATCTGAATGAAGGTCTAAATAGAATCATTTTTTTACCCATGAAACATTCCTATTATGGCTATCGAAACGATGACTTTCTAGTGTTACCACTATTTCAGTAAAACAATCGACCGTACACTATGACGTAGTCGCCCCAACATTAGCACTGTGGGAGGTGAGCTTAGTAAACGAGCGCATTAAAATGGAGTTGTGTTGGGGGAAGCGCAAACTGAGATTGGGGGATTTTATTGCTGAGTAATAAAACTGATGGGGGAATGATTACGAGAATGAGTTTTTAATTGCGTGTGTGATTTTAGATCAATCAAGACTTTCATTCTTGAAAATTATATGTATGGGGAATTTATGGCTTAGTAATAGCAGCAACACGGGTTGACCAAGTTAAGCCACTTTTGCCTGGATGGCAAATCATTTTTATATACCAAGGCTCCAGAAAACAGCCGTAGATCATTCGAAAGTGATACTGTGGCGCACGGGAAGCTGAAGGAATACGGGTGGGTCTTAGTCAGTAAAAGTCTGACACCCCTCCGCTCCACCCAGAGCGGGAGAGATCATTTGATGATTTCTCATCCAGAAAAAAGGCTCCAGAAAGCACGTTTAGCTGTTTGATCTCGGTTGACTTTCGTAGATCAGACAGTCGATACAGGTGTCAAGGAAAATCACAATTCCGAGTCAATGTGTTGTGCAAGTCAAATGTGCCATGTACAGTAAGGGTCAAAAGTGGATTACCACTTTTGAACTTTATTGTGTTTTTTTATTTATTTATTTTTATATATAGTACCGGGCGACCGAGCTTTGCTCGGCATCTTTTTTTTTTTGTTAGGTACATCGCGTGTCTCTATATTTTCAAAACAAAAAATACATAACGAGCGAATTTTTTAAATAATATTTTTTGACTTATGTTTTTCGATCATACCGACATAATAATAAAAAAATATTATTAACTGTTATTTAAATATAAAATTACGAGTGCAATTTAGTTTAACATTTTATTATAAATAAGTACTTATAGTTTAACAATCAGTTACATCAGTTATATATTATCATCAATACATAGTTTTAGGTCTTAACCTAATACTTCCTTCCATACTATATTGCGGGTATGCTGAGGGTTTTCATTAATAATAATCATTTCACGTTCTGACGCACGCTGCCGCATATCTTGCAGACGTCGCTCCCGTTGCTCATCATTTTCGGTGGCCACACGTTGTGCTGCACGCTCTCGTGAAACATCTGAATCATAAGACCTTTCTGTTCTTAAAAGGTTAGTCAAGTTTTGCAAGCATCTTACTTTAGCAGCACGTGTGGGATGAGCGGAAACCTGATGATTTTCATCAAGTTCTTCTTCAAATGGGTCTTCACTGTGTGAAGTCTGACAAACACGTGTGGGACGAGCGAAAATCAGATTGTTTTCATGGAGGTTTTCTTTTGCTTCTTGAGATGAGTCACGGCTTCGTGGAGTTAAATTGTTCGTAAGCGTTTTTTTTAATGTTCTTTTTGGCATTTTCGTGTAAAAAAGACACATGATATTTTAAGAGCAATTTTCTGGGTCTAACCTCAAACCAAACATTGGCTTCGTGTACCATGAATGTAAACGTCATCTATATCAAATCAAAGTACTATATTAATTATCAGTTTAATTTTATTTTATTTTATTTTGGAATGTTATATGTATATTTATAATAGTTCATAAATAATTTAAATGTATTTTGTGTACTTATGTGTTTTTATGAAGACTATGAACAATTGTCTGATGTAAATAAATCAATAATAATAATTATAACAAAAAAAAAAGATGCCGAGCGAAGCTCGGTCGCCCAGGTACTTCATCACTATTAAATCATATTATATGGATGAATTTTATTTTGCCTACTTTGAGGAGGTGCAAGGTATCATATGGTTAGCAATAATAATAATAATAATATTTCAGTTCGTGTTGTGGCAAGTCTGAAATGTTGACACTGTTAAGAAATTCTGTTGTAAATTCGACTGCTCCTTCAGGCTGATCTTTAAAATGAATGAGCTTCATTGTTTCGACTTCTCCTACACTTTTGTGATACCCTAGTACTTTGCACCTCCACAAAGTAGGCAAAATAAAAGTTCTTCCAGGTATTATATATTTACAACAAACAATATTGTTGTTTATATACAACATCATTTCTTTCACAATTGTTTCGACTTCTACACTTTTGTGCGACCCTGGTACCTTGCATCTCCACAAATTAGGCAAAACAAAATTTCTTCCATTGATTTAATAAACGAAAAAGAAAATTCGTTGACGCCGTTTCCAATTATATAAAATGTAATAAAAAGCTTTAGACAACGCCATCATTATTTTTTTTTAAAACTCCAAAAAAAAGTAGGAAGAAACACTATATCGTCAGGGATTTGAACCCGAAGTCTATGAGCTCCGAATCAGAGGCCGAAGCCCCTCAGCTATTCGTATCATTAAGGACAGCGGCGAAATTCAGCTTCTTAGGAGAAGTTTAGCAATTGTTCAGTGCCTCAAAACATGGAAAAAAGACATTTTCTGAAAATTAAACCTAGCTAGATCGACTTATCGTCCTTGAAACCCCCTGCACACAAAATTTCATGAAAATCGTAGGAGCCGTTTCCGAGATTCCAATTATATATATATATACAAGAATTGCTCGTTTAAAGGTATAAGATAAGATATAGGGTGTATATATATAAAACATCTGACATCGTAACGCAAACTTCGCGAAAAGGCTAGACCGCATGCCACTAATAAAATTATGATAATCATTTATGTCGTTAATGAACGGTTACAGAAATAACAATGGTTAAAAAATAGTGTCGGCTCGGCCTTTGAACGTTGCAAGCGTGCCGCCGCGCGGTATTGTAGGTATGACGTTGATCCCTGATGTGAACTCTATTAAATCAGCTGATAAGATAGTTTTTCGAGTTTTGTTTTCATTAGACTTTTTTGTGTAGTTAGCGAATTAATTAATTTATAGCAATTATGAACGGTCTAAAGTGAAAAAAACTACATATATTTTTTTTTAAGTCATGAAAAAGCCGACGAAAAATTCCTCCACCTCCACGTTCAGAATCATTTACTGGATTCATGGTACTCGTTTGTACGTCGATGTCAGATACACCCTTTATATATACGGACAAATCACACAGATTGAGCTAGCCTCAAAGTAAGTTCGAAACTTGTGTTATGGGATACTAAATCAACGATACTATATTTATAATAGATAAATATATAGATAAACATTCAAGGCCCAGGCAAATCAGGAAAAGATCGTTTTCCATCATGACCTGGTCGGGGATCCCGACCCGAACCCGGTGCGAACTCGGTGCCTCCACGTCGCAGGCAGGCGTGTTGACCGCTGCGCCACGAAGGACGACATTGTACTTTACAATAAGTATCAAAAGTGGTACTCCACTTTTGACCTTTTTTTTTTTTAATAATTATAAACTAGCACTTGACCGCAATCCCGCCTGGTGGTAAGCAGTGATACGATCGTTGATGGTAAAGCGCGCTAGTTTATTAAGAGCCTATTCACCCAGAAAAACTGAGCGAATAGGAAGGAAGACGGCAGTTGAGCGAGGTGATGCAATGTTAAACCCAACAACACGACCAACGATGCTGCGCCAAATGGAGATTGATCTGAAGACCCTGCACGACCAAACTCCCAACACAACAACATTAGGCGCATCGTACCCGGCACACATCGCAACACAACTGCTCAGACCCGTCCTCCGAACGGCTTCACCAGACATCATGCCGGAACACGACAAATCGTTTGGCGGCAAGGCTTTGTCTGGTGGGTGGTAACTTCTGCCGGCGGCCGATGTTATGGTCTACCTTCTATAATGTTCCCACATCTGGGACACAAATCTACTGACGGTGAGAGGGAGTGAGCCACAATCTACCACGCGGGCCCAGTGCGGGCTGGTAGATGTCACATGCCTTCGAAATTCTAGAACATAGTTTTCTCATGATGTTTTCCTTTGCCGTTTTGAGAGCAGTGGTGATGAAACAATTTACATACAATAAAGCGCCTGACGGGGCCCGAACCTACGACCTACATCTTGTAAGTTGCGGCCGATACCATTAGGCCACCATTGCCATATAAAAAGCTGGATTTGATTACACTACGATTTTTAATTCCAGTCAGAAAAATGACAAGGGCAACTATCACTGATTCGAAAATATAGTTTAAAAAACTAAAATGTTAAAAATAATTTTTAAAAAGCGTGAATATACAAAAATTATGGCACAAAGCGCCTCACACTTTTTTAAAATTATTTTTCACTTTTTAGTTTGATTTTCTTAAAAAGCATGTTTTTTTAGTTTTTTAAACTATATTTATTTTCAACGTTTTAGTTCGATATTCTTTTTAGGGTTCCGTAGCCAAATGGCAAAAAACGAAACCCTTATAGATCCGTCCGTCTGTCCGTCCGTATGTCACAGACATTTTTTTTCCGAAAATATAAGAGCTACACTGTTGAAACTTGGTAGGTTATCAATATCTTAATGCGGTTCACAGAATACATCTACCTACCAAGTTTCAACAGTATAGCTCCTATAGTTTCGGATAAAAATGGCTGTGACATACGGACGGACAGACGAACAGACAGACATGACGAATCTATACGGGTTCCGTTTTTTGCCATTTGGCTACGGAACCCTAAAAAGCATGTAAAAAGAGTGACCCGCTACAATAGTGATGTTCGGCAATCAATAGACTTAGACATTTAGTCAGGCATTATTTTATTAGGAATCAAAGCTGTTTTTTTGTATTGTAAATATGTAATACATACCGTATTTAACAATATGATTTTAGAAATATGGACCTTACCAGCCTATTAAACTCACTACAACATTATTACAGGAGCTGGGGAAAAAATGTTTAAAGAGATTCAGAGGAATTAAGTAAAACAATACAAATAATTTTTGAATCAACACATTCATCGAAGATGTGGTCTAGTTGATACATTTAGTCTTCAACTTTTATGGCATGACTGATGCACTTTCTCCATTTGTCCGGTGTCACTTCCTTCAGGCCTTCTTCAAATAATTTTTATGTCTTTTATTTTTTTTTAAATATTTATAAACTAGCGCTTGACCACAATCCCGCCTGATGGTAAGCAGTGATGTGACCGTTGATGATAAAGCGCGCTAGTTTATTAAGAACCTATTCACTCAGATTGAGCGAATAGGAAGGAAGACGGCAGTTGAGCAATGCAATGTTAAAGCCAACAACACGACCAACGATGCTGCGCCAAAGGGAGATTGATCTGAAGACCCTCCACGACCAAACTCCCAACACAACAACATTTGGTGCAACGTACCCGGCACCAATCGCAACACAACTGCTCAGACCCGTCCTCCGTACGGCTTCACCAGACATCATGCCGGAACACGACAAATCGCTTGGCGGCAAGGCTTTGTCTGGTGGGTGGTAACTTCTGCCGGCGGCCGGTGTTATGGCCTACCACCGAGAGGTTTTAAAAGTTATGTTGTTTCTAGCGAGGGTTAGTTTGGGTTGAGCTCACAGTGATAGGGGGCAGACACAGGTTTGTGACACTGTATTCAGCGGCCAATTCTTCCACAGCATAGTTCCATTTACTAACCAACTTTACTAGTTCCATTAATTGAGCCTTTGTCATTGCAGTTTGATAATTAGTTTGTTTGTTATCCAACCACTGAATAATATCAGCCTTCCGCCAGTTTGAAGTGGGGATACGCTCGACTTTTCTAGAATGGTACGGTGCGTTATCACCAGCACCGATTTGGCTTTAAATTTGGCAAAATGCTTTTAAGCCATTCTTCAAAATACTCCGAATTGATTTCTTCATGATTGTCCATACTATTTTTATTCGATTCAAAAATAAGTTTAAATTAACAAGAGTTGACTGTATTCTTTATATTATATGAAATTGGCGTTTTGTCGTACTGGCCACTTTGATCTCAAATATCTCCTCTTTGATTTAGAATTCTAAATTCATATTTATACAGCATACACTTATCAATTTGAGTCTGGAAAACCGTATTTCTTTTGTTTATTTTTTCTTTTGGTTTTTCCTTTGCGTCATTGAGTTTACATAATGGAAAATTTAAATTTCTCGTTATTTACGAATATGAGTTCCGCCGTGGCACCAGTGCTGCAGCTACGGCTCGAAGAATTAATGATGTGTATGGCAGTGGTGTCGCTAGAAAAACCACAGTTCGTTTTTGGTTCCAACGTTTTTGTTCTGTAAATTGCAACCTACAGAATAATCCCCGTGGACGGCCGGAGACTAAAGTCGACAATGAATAATTGAAGGCTATTGTGGAAGCGGATCCATCGCAAACTACGTCCGAGTTAGCTACAGGCTGCGGTGTTAGTGATAAAACTGTTTAAATCCACTTGAAACAAATTGGGAAGATAAGAAAGCTCGAAAGGTGGGTACCTCATGAATTGAGTGAAGCAAACCGACAAACGCGTGTCGACTGCTGCGTTACATTACTGAATCGGCATAATAATGAAGAGATTTTAAATCGAATCATTACCTATGATGAAAGGTGGATACCCTACAATAATAGGAAGCGCACATTGGAAGGGCTGAACCCCGGTGAACATCCAAATTGTGCCCTAAGAGAAAATTGACAAGAAAAAAGTTATTGGTCAGCGTTTGGTGGACTAAGTCCGGTGTGGTGCACTACAGCTTCCTTAAATCTGGCCAAACGATTACTGCAGATCTCAACTGTGAGCAGCTTCACATAATGATGGATAAACTAGCCGCTAAACAATCGAGACTGGTCAATTGCACAAGGCCACTGCTGCTTCAGGACAACGCGAGACCACACACTGCACAGCAGATTGCTACCAAATTAGAGGAGCTTCAATTGAAATGTTTAAGACAACCGCCGTACTCCTCGGACCTTGCTCCAACAGACTACCGTTTTATTAGAAATTTGGATAACTTTTTGCAGGTGAAAAATTCAACTCCATTAAGGCAGTCCAAGACGGTTTGGACTGCAAAGATTTTATTGATTCCCGTCCTAATGTTTTCTAAAAAAGGCAAAAACGAACTACGATAACTATGATATGGCAGAAGTGCATAGATAGCAATGGATCATACTTTGATTAAATAAATAAATATTATATTAAAGAAATGAACGACTTTTATTCCTGCTATACAAAACGCAATTTCAATTATTTCAATATACATGTAATGAATCGTCAAAGGTAACTTTCGGGCTAAAGCAAGCCTTAAGGCTTGCTTTAGCCCGAAAGTGATATCGAAAGGAGGGGATATTAACTAGCCGCCACGTAGCTCGGATCTATTCCCAATAGGTTTTTTCTTTGGGGATATCTTAAGGCTAAAGTTTACGACACCAACCCAGTTGACGAATTAAAGGATCGTATTCGCACAGAAATCGCAACGAAAATTTCTGCTCTAGATTGCTGTCATCATCATCATCATCAACCTTTTTATCGTCCCACTGCTGGGCACAGGTCTCCTCTCATACAGAGAAGGATTGAGCGTAATCACCACGCTTGCTCAATGCGGGTTGGCGATTTCAGACTTAAAGTCCAGGTTTCCTCAAGATGTTTTCCATCACCTTCAGAAATTGGTTGCATATGGATAATATGATTTTTAGGAATAAATTCCCCTTTTGTATTCTATCGACAACAATAAACAGTTTTAATCTACTTACTGTAATTATTTTTCTTATCATTATTTCAAATAAAAACGGAATTCTGTTCCAGCCTGTATTTTTATTTATTGAATTTGAATTTGGATAAAAAAAATGCAATCTCGACTAACTTTTAATTGTAAAATCTCGATTTATCGCATCACTATTTATTTGGGACAAAAAACCTGCAACACTGGAATTGTCATTTTTCTGACTCGAATTAAAAATCATAGTATAGACTAGAAGCTGCGCAAGGAGGCGCGGGTTCGATCACCGCTCAGTGCAAAGATTTGTATGCGTGAATATGAATATTTGCACCGGTCTGGTCTTGCCTCGAAAAGCACGCTAAGCCGTTGGTCCCGGTTGCCAAACGAACATCTAATGGCAGTCGTTACGGGTTGTTAGAGCCATTAAAATTCCAACAATTGGTCTAACTGCAATGCTTCGGTATCGCCTTCGGGTTGTGGACATCAGGCGGCAGTCGCTTCACAGAAAATATCGATGTTTAGCCAAAATTAGCAATTAGAATGGTAAAGCGGACCCCAGACTCCAAAGCTGAAAAGCTTCGGATGCGACTGGGTTGAAATGATGATGGGGCTCAACGACGTTGAGATGATGATAATGTTTAGACTGGAAGCCTTTTGTGTGATGAAGTTTTATAAGAGAACATATTCACAATAGCTAAGTAATTTAATACACTACTTCTTCTTCTCAGTCGAAGTACCAGGCAGGAGCGCAAGCAGACGTGTTCGGCATTATTTGAATAACATCAGCCGCCGGCAGAAGTTACCACCCACCAGACAAAGGCTTGCCGCCAAGCGATTTGTCGTGTTCCGGCATGATGTCTGGTGAAGCCGTACGGAGGACGGGTCTGAGCAGTTGTGTTGCGATGTGTGCCGAGTACGATGCGCCTAATGTTGTTGTGTTGGGAGTTTGATCGTGGAGGGTCTTCACATCAATCTCCCTTTGGCGCAGCATCGTTGGTCGTGTTGTTGGGTTTAACATTGCATCACCTCGCTCAACTGCCGTCTTCCTTCGTATTCGCTCGGTTTTTCTGAGTGAATAGGCTCTTAATAAACTAGCACGCTTTACCATCAACGATCGCATCACTGCTTACCATCAGGCGGGATTGCGGTCAAGCGCTAGTTTATAATTATTAAAAAAAAAAAAAATTGTCAAAATATAGTTCATCACATCATCGATGCTGCTTAACCGACCAGGTTTCGCGTTGAAGGTAATGGGTCAACATGGGCATGGCAGTGACAACTCAAGACAGATTCTCAGACCTACGCAAGCCAAAAAAAACGACTTCCAAAAAATCACTACAAAGTGTAAAATAACTAATTTTGGAAGTCGGTGGCAAATCCGAATACACATGACATGGTCATGGTGTCTGTGTTTATGTACATTCGTTTTGCCACCCTTCCGAAATTATTTATTATTTATAGTTATTTTTCACTTTGTAGTGTTTTTTATAAGTCCTTTTTTTTTCTAAAAAGTTTTTATTTTACACTTTTTACTTGTAAAAAGTACTGTTCTGCTGCATCCGGTCAGACTGGATGCTGCCGTCAACATAAATGGGAATACGCTAGCAAGCAAACGAGGCAATTTTGCAGCCTTGAATTTTTACCCGTTAAGTTAAGGTTAGTTAGTAGTGAACCGATGTTTATAAAACTCTTCTGAGATTTGACTGAATGTATTAGCATTGCTAGAGATTAGGTGATTACGCAACTTAAATTCAATCTTTTGATTTTCATTGATTGGCGCATCAGTAGGATATGAAGTTAGTAGTTGTCCTGCGTTAAACTTAAATGCTGTAAATTGTGAGAAATTCTATGGTCTTTATTATCAGATCTAATGCAGACTTTCATTATAACCCATATGAGTTCCAAGTTCTTATCAATATAAAGGAATTTAGTCCAAACACAAGGTAGCTACTGTAAACCGTTGAGGAGTTCCCTGAACTGTCCTTCATCTTAATCATAAGACTTCTAATGACGATCAGAATCCATCTGCGTATAAAGCTTTTATCAATACAAATTAATCAAGCACGAACACAAGGTAACTACTGTGAACCATTGAGAAGTATCCTGAACTGACCTTTGTCTTCATCATTAGTTCCCTAATGATAATCACAACCCATCTAGGTGTAAGGTTCTTAACAATACAAATTAATCAAGCATAAACACATGGTAACTACTGTTAACTGTTGGTGAGTTCCCTCGCCTGTCTCCCGGCTCCAAAATTAAATCTACTTCACACCTTTATTACATTGTAATGAAAAAACTTAATAAAACATTAGTCGCACCCGAGAATTTTGAAAGTTCCCCTTGATTTCTCTGGATTTAGCCCTGGCGTCCTTATCATGGGACCATCTTGGAAATATCTTCATTGCAACAAAAAAATAAATATCAAAATCTGTTCATAAATGACGAATTTATCCTCGAACAAGCATAAAATCGGCCATGTGCGTGTCGGACTCACTCACAAAGGGTTCCGTACCATTGTTTTATGAAATTAAAGGATTTATTTGCATGAAAGATTTACGATATACGAGGTATTCAAAAAAACTACTTACTAGATCTCGTTCAAAACAATTTTCCTTGGTAGTTTTTATGGTAATGTACATCATATGTTTTTTTTAGATTTTTCATTTTCTTATTTTAGAAGTTAGAGGGGACTAACTATTTTCCACTTTGGAAGCGTCTGTCACGCAAACTATTCGGTTTAGAATAAAAAATATTTTAGAAACCTCGATATCATTTTTGAAGACCTATCCATAGATACCCACAAGTATGTGTTTGATGAAAAAAAAATTTTTTGAGTTTCAGTTCTAAGTATGGGGGGCCCCCAATATTTATTATTATTTTTGCGTGAAAATCTTAATGTGGTTTACAGAATACATCTACCTACCAAGTTTCAACAGTATAGCTCTTATAGTTTCGGAAAAAAATTGCTGTGACATACGGACGGAGAGACGGACAGACAGACATGACGAAGCTATAAGGGTTCCGTTTCTTGCCATTTGGCTACGGAACCCTAAAGAGCATGTATACGGTTAAATTGAAATCTTTCTCTGTATAATAGGAAACCTGTGCCCAGCAGTGGGACGATAATAAGGTTCATGATGATGATGATGGTCAAATTGAGTAACCTACTCCATTTTGAAGTCGGTTAAAAAGAGAAGTATAAATAATGGATGAAAGTGAATATAGTAGTGTAAATCCATACTAATATTATAAATTCGAATGTAATTGTGTTTGTCTGTCTGTAACGCATTCAAGACTAAATTACTGAATGGATTTTGACAAAATTTAATATAGAATAAGCTTGAGCTTTATCCCAGGCAAGTACCAATGTAATTTTTCTAAGTTATATGTACTTTCTAATTGTATCTTGGACACCAATTATTGATTACAAGGTGAAGGAAAACATCTTGAAATCGCCAACCCGCATTGAGCAAGCGTGGTGATTACGCTCGTATGAGAGGAGACCTGTGCCCAGCAGTGGGACAGTAAAAAAGTTGATGATGAAGCTTGAGCTTCAAGAAAGGACATAGTAATACTTTTTGTTCAACCTCGAAAGATACAAAAAATTGCTATGTTCTACAGGAAAATAAATTGAGGTTCCTGTGCGTCTAACTTTACGTAACCTCTTGCCACCCCTGAATTCGCAAATTGCAGTGCCAAGCACTTTGCGGCCCTTTCAGAATGCTAAGTAATAATTATTCGCGCCAAACGATCTGATTATTACTTCGAGAAATACCCCGTTAATGTTGTATGAGGACTATAATTATGAAAGCTAAGTATCTCTTTCATGTGCGGCAACATTTTTTGATGGAACCTGTTAATGATTTCTTATGGGTGTTTTTGTGAGCGTGAGGTACCGAGCATAAAATTAAAGTCAAAGTTAAAGATAATTTTAAGGCTTGCCAAAGGATAATGTACTCCAATAATCAGGAAAATAAAACTAAATTCTGTTAGCTTACATATAGACATTTAATGGATAAAGGCCAAGCCAGTACCAGTTTTTTTGGATTTAAGTCTAATTAGACCACTTTCTTTAGCTCATTCTACAATCTTCTACAAAGTCTACTGTGACACCTTCTGACTATGTCAAGGTTTCATCTGGTGGCTATTTCAGCCTTCAAGCTAACAGCAGCCGTAGCCAGTCTAACCCTAGTTCAGCTTGGTATCTATCGGTATGTAGATGACAGAACAGTTGTGGAGAGATACCTATCGGGTGCTCGGGATAGTAAGGAATCAAGTGAAAGAGAGGCGGGCGCAGAGGCGGCCGGTGCGAAAAAGAGGCTACGGTAGGGCGTTCGAATGTTGCTCTGCAGGCATTCTCCGAATAGAGAAAAGCCATTATTGTAGAATTCAACGCGGTCAAAACACAAGCGTATCAATTCACCGCCAAAAGAAGCTCGTTTACCTTGGCTGCTACTTTTCGGAATGTAAGAGTTTCGGAGTTGAGATTTTCTCGAACCTAAACTTAGGGTGGTTCATCGAGTCCAAAGCCAAGATCGCTGTCAGGGAACTTGGCGTTATCGCAAAGGTCCTGCGGTACTTCACACCTGGACAGTTTCTTCTATATTACCCAAAGCACAGGTCCGTTCGTGTGTGGAGTACTGCAGCCGCATTTGGGCTGGAGGTGCAAAACGCCACCTGGAAATTTGGATTCGGTGGAGAGGTGTGCAAAAAGGCTAATTATCGACCCAGATTTAGCTCAAAACGGTCTCCAAAATATGATATCAAGCGGGATTGCGGTTAAGCACTGATTTATCATTTTCGAATAGTGTTTGTCAATTTAATGCCTACAATAATAGACTCTAAAACAAATTGTATTTAGATAAATAGTCATGATTTATGATAAGAAGGCTTCCAGCATGATGCTGGGATGGGTCTCGGTATGTAACGATGGTCACCCATCCACAGAATGACGAAGAAAGAAAGAAGCGTAGATTAACCTGATCAATCGACCTTTGCGAATGTTATTATTTTGGCCATGAGTCAGTCCAATAGATGCTCTTGTAAGTAAATTCAAAAACAAACACCGTCAGTAAAATGTCACATTGAATAAGGCAGGCTTTGAATGGTCTAAGATTCATCATCCACCTAGCAAGTTCTCAATTTTACTTAAAGCGGTTACCTATACATTCCGAGGTACAGCGGTCTCCATATGTAAAGCTGGTAAAAGATTAAACAAGTAATTTTATTTATTTTACATAACACATTAGGGGGGTTAGGGCTACTTTGTGACAACATAAATAACTCCTATAAGTAGTATCCCACTAAAAGCCATTCATGTAGCCTGTATTATAATGTCGGCCCAAAAATAATAATACGCTAGGGAAAAAAACTCCGTCATTAATAATCCCGTAACGCAACAAACGTACATTTGGGACATAAAGCTGATTTATCCGGAAATTACCGGTTTGTGACACCTCCATGTCAGACTAATGACACCCCGGCCGTAACACGTAACCCTGCGGCAGTGTAAGGGTTAAGTAATGATTTTTTGAATAAATATTGTGAAAGTTAGCTACATTTGTGTTAATATAGTTCTTTTATGAGCGTGTGGTGGGAAGGCGTTGTTTACATGTTGTTTTTGTTAAAAAAAAGTAAATAGATGGCAACTGGCAACTTTAAATTCGGTGGAAAGGCGTGTGAAGAAGCTAATTGGCGACCCAGATTTGTGCCTGAATGCATTTTGGAGATTATGCGCGGGAATTCCATGACGTTATTCCCCCATCTCCGTTCCGTCATCGGACGACCCGTCGTACGGCGAGTATCCACTCTTATACTGTCGACAGCACTACGATCCAGACGAAGCGTTTTGCTTCGTCTTTCTCGGTGGTATGCTAAAACATCGGCTACCGGCAGAAGTTACCACCTACCAGACAAAGTCTTGCCACGAAGCGTTTCGTCGTATTCCGGCATGATGTGTGGTGAGGCCGTACGGAGGACAGGTCTGAGCAGTTGTGTTGCAATGTCAGGAGTTTGGTCGTGGAGGCCCTCCAGAACAATCTCCCTCTGGCGCAGCATCGTCGATCGTGTTGATGGGTTTAACATTGCATTACCTCGCTCAACTGCCGTCTTCTTTCCTATTCATTCAGTTTTTTGAGTGAATAGACTCTTAATAAACTAGCGTGCTTTACCATTAATGGGATCGCGGTTAAGCACTAGTTTATAATTATAAAAGAAAAGAGTTTTTGCTAACGAAGAATGAACAACAGCTGGTCGATTCTGTAAAAATCTCACCTAGAACAGTTGCGGAAAGTGAGTTTCGAGTGAGCTGACAATAGTGTCAATCCCTTTGCATTACTTGGAATGACAGGTCACTCCAAGCTCGTGAGATGATTACAGAGCCATATTGCTGTAATTCTAATCTTGTGGATGTATAAGGATCAGGGTGTAAAGTTTACTCATCCTCCATAGAAAAGGGGGGATGATGTCGTGAACATGTATGCGTGCTAGTTGCACAGTAAATTCTGCTTGCGAGATGTAGGATTTGCATGACGTCAGTATGGTAGGATTTGCATGACGTCAGTATGACGCGTTATTCGCATGTAGCGTTGTAGGTGCCGCTACAGTCTTATTGCATGAAATATCAATTTAGGTTGGTTAGATCACTATCATGTCGTCGTAGCGGCAATCGGCGGCGATCTCTCGCGTTTGACCCTGGTCCAGGCCATGGTGTGTGTGTGTGAGTGCATGACAGGCCGTCACCTCCATATGCGAAGCAGTGATGCTGGCTAAGGAGGAGGCAAAGCGCGTGAGGCAGCGGGAGATGCCCTGGTCGGGAGACGACATCGAACTCCCAGCCACCGTAGGCGCGGACCTGCGGGCGGTGAGCAGTGGACAGCTCGCCGCCCGGTAAAGACCAGGCCTGAGTCGACGGCGCGTTGTGTTTCACGCGCACCTCAAGGAGATGTCAGCATATTCGTGGGTCCACGAAGACCGATGCCTCCTAGGTCAGGGTTGCGGCTTAAAAAAGAAACCGTGGCCCTGGCACACAGGCAAGTGAAGAAACACGGGTGGGTTTTAGTTAGTAAAAGTCTGATACGTCCTTCCGCTCTAGGATTATATGGTTCTTTAGGACTCACTAATCGACACAATAGGGATGTATAATGGGTAAAAAAAAAAAGATTTTATTTAGTCCGTCATTCAGATTATAGACAAATATTTAATACGTATATTTTGTTTTATCAAATCAATAAAAATTGACAAATATAAAAGGCATCAAAGATACAGGACAAATATAAAACGAGTGGTGGCTGGTGACGTCACTGTGCGCTAAAGAGTGTGGCGTGCAGTGACGTCACACGAGTTTTCAACGCACTGTGTAGTCTTCATTTTTTGTTTGTATGAAAAAAGAAAAAATACTAGCTAGTATTTTTTGGAAATCTGATTGACGGATAATTAGTCCGTCAGTCATATTGACACAGTGCCTGAGCGATCGACTGCTGCTCTGCTTGTCCAGTGTTCGATCCCCGCATGGAAGAAGTAATTGTGTGGCCTAGAATTAACTGTTCCGGGCCTGGTGATTTGTGTATGTGCCTTTAAATGTTTTTAAACGCACCCATGATACTGAAGAAATTCCTAGTGGATTCCTAGTTGTTCATCTTAAAAAAAACATTGAATACTACTAATATAAATGTGAAAGTTTATAAGAATGTATGTATCGATATTTGTTACTCTTTCACTCAAAAACTACTGAATGGATTTAGATAAAATTTGGCACATAGATAGTTTGTAACAAGGACTAATACATAGAATATACTTTTTATGCTGATATTCTCAGAGGAATGTGACTTTCGCGCGTGCGACCGCGGGCACAGTCAGTCATAATTATTTTGATAAAAGTTCATTCTAATACTAATAAACGGCAAAAATCCTAAAATTTTAATTACACTGGCTACTTTAGCACATGACTTTTAAATATAGAACACACCTCACCTTTATCGATGTTCATTTTATGCCCGAAATTATGGCCACCTTCAGAAATATTAACCCTCCAAAAGCAGCCCTATTTGAAAAAACACACAACACAAAATACGTATAAACTACCCCATATTATGATATTGCAGGGCAAAGCTCTTTGTGACATGAAAAATTATTATCGAATGGAAGCATTTTTCACCTTTCCCAGTAGGAAATTCGCGAGGTAAACATGAGTTAGAGTACTGGATAGGGCCCAAGACTGATGGGGGCCGCGGGTTTTGGAGGCCAGATTTATTGTGGCTCAGAATGGGGTACTCTGATTATGATTGGGTGTGATAAGAGGTAACGCGAAAGGGTTGTAAAGTCACTGAGAGCATTCATTTTGCATATAATATCTCTCAGAATTCAATTAGTTGCAATCCTGTGTCAATTTATGTTGTCTTGCAAAGACAGACCGTTTCATATTTGAAATAAATACTAAACATTAACAATTAATTACTATAACTATTAACTATCCAAATTAATATACAGTATGTTAAGAAAACCCTGTCGGACCGATAAGGATAATGAAGGTTAGGTAAACACATGACCAAATATAATATAAAATTTTACGTAATCATCATAGTACCAATACAAATGAATTTTGAAATAATCTTTTTTTCCCGCGAATTAATTTCAACTTCCCCGAAATTTGGTAATTTTTAAAAAAGGGACAACACCGGTATTATTATGAGCGAATAGCGATGCGACCACGTGCCGCGTGCCCTGCCGTCCGCCGCCCGCGGAAGGGTGAACGCACATTTATTAAGTTACCATTTTTTGCGAAATAATATTTATTTTTTTAGGGGGATTTTTTTTTTAAATTTAGTCTGGTTTTGTATCCATTAGTAGAATCAGTTATCGATACCTAAAAACACCTTCACGGGTCGGACAGGGTTTTCTTAACATACTGTATACAGCCGAAGAGTTTGTTTGTTTATTTGAACGCACTAATCTCAGAAACCATTAATTCAGAAAGGCTTTAGGCTATATAACATCACGCTGCGACCAATAGGAGCGAAGCATATAAAAAAATAAACATATCGAGACCTACGCAGGTGAAAGCGCGGGGCGCAACTAGTATAAACTAAAAAAATCGATATTTGAATAATTAAAAACCGGCCAAGTGCGTGTCGGACTCACGCACAAAGGGTTCCGTACCATTGATTTATGAAATTTAAAAATTTAAGTTATTTGTACGAAAGATTACGCGGTAATAAGCGGTTTATGATTTACGAGGCATTAAAAAAAAACTACGTGCTAGATCTCGTTCAAAACAATTTTTGTTGGTAGTTTTTATAGTAATGTACATCATATGTTTTTTTTAGATTTTCATTTTCTTATTTTAGAAGTTAGAGGGGGGGGACCAACTTTTTTCCACTTTGGAAGCGTCTGTCACGCAAACTATTCGGTTTAAAAAAAAAATTTTATTGGATCCTCAATATCATTTTTGAAGACCTATCCATAGATACCCCACACGGATGTGTTTGATGAAAAAAAATTATGCGTTTCAGTTCTAAGTATGGGGAGCCCCCAATATTTATTATTATTATTTTTATTTTTGCATCAAAAGCTTAATGCGGTTCATAGAATACATCTACTTACGAAGTTTCAACAGTATGGCAGTTTCTGAAAAAAAAGGCTGTGACATACGGACGGACAGACGGACAGACGGACAGACAGACATTACGAATCTATAAGGGTTCCGTTTTTTGCTATTTGGCTACAGAACCCTAAAAATCAAACATTTTTTTTTTAGCTAGGGTGAATGAACTCTGGTAATGATGTCGCCGCTCCATTCCTTTGCAATTGGAACACAAGTCTCGGACTGATCATATACAATATGTGAAGAAAACCCTGTCCGATCCGTGAAGGTATTGTTAGGTATCGGTAACTGATCCTACAAAGCCGGGCTAAACCTAAATTAAAATTCCCCCTAAAAAAATAAATATTATTTCGCAAAAAGAGGTAACTTAATAAATGTGCGGAAGGCAGTACATGCGCGGGCGAAGGGGGGCAGGGCACGCGGCACGCGTTCGCATCGCTCATTCTACGGTCGAAAATGGTGTTGTCACTTTTATAAAAATTACCAAATTTTGGGGAAGTTGTTTGAACAAACAATACTTTACATATTGTATAATGCATAATATTGTAAATATTTTAATTTTTCACAAATGTTTAGTTATCATTAAATACAATAAAAGGGTTGTCTTTTTAATACTACTAAATTTGGATGGTGTAGAATTTAGATTATTGTGGGCATCCAATATTTCTACTGTTATAGAGCTGGATAATTACATAAGACATTATAAGGCTTAGCTTTATTTTGACAGTTCGACAATATTCATTGCATTATTTGCGTGATTGAACAAACAATTTTTTCTAACAAATGAAGCAATGGATTGGCAATATCTTCTCATCATTCCGATTGAGTAATAATGTATAAGGCATAGAATAGTACCAACCCATATCCTCCAGTGGATGTCGTAACCGGCGATTAAGAGAACTGTCACCAGGGAAGCGGGCAGCAGTGCTTGTCCTGTGGAATAACAAGCTACTACGATCCCCAACCCGCTTGCCAAGCATGGAGATTATGGCAATGCCCCCTAATGGAATGAGAGCCTTGCGGGAGGCCTTTGTCCAGCATGAGACATTATAAGGGTTAGCTTTATTTTGAGATTTCAACAACATTCATTTCATTATTTGCGTGAATAAATAAACAATTTGTTCTAGCAAATGAAGCAATGGATTGGCAATATTTTTTTCATAATTCAGATTGAGTAATAATGTATAAGGCATAGAATAGTACAAACCCATATCCTCGCGTGGGTGTCATAAGAGGCGACTAAGGGAACTCTCACCAGGGAAGCGGGCAGCAGCGCTTCTCCTGTGGAATAACAAATTACTGCGATCCCCAACCCGCTTGCCAAGCGTGGGGATTATGGCAATTCCCCCCAATGGAATGAAAGCAATGGATCTCTATAGTCTGAGAAGAAGAAGAAGAGAAGTATAAGACGCTATTAATCTTAATCTAAGGTGTAAGCTTTTTCTGGGTAGAAAAACATCAAATAACTTCTCACGCTCTGGGCGGAGCGGAAGGGCGTATCAGACTATTACTGACTGAAACCCACCCGTGATCCGTCATATTTTGCTTTTGGCAGAAGCCACGGTATCCCTTTCTAATAAGCCACGACCCAGGCAGGAGGTGCTGACTTAATAAATCTTTACAAATAGGTTGAAGAAAAAAGTTTTTTCCAGAAAGAAAGCTTTTTCTGAGAAACGGTTGCTGGTTATCGAAAAGGATGTACCTATAATGTTCTTCATGTTCAGAGACTACCTATCTATATGCCAAACCAAAGTTAGTTCTTTAGCTAATCATATATGTTGTTGTATACAGTTTGTTAAGAAAACCCTGTCCGATCCATAAGGATAATAAAGGTTAGGTAAACACATGACCAAATATAATATAAAATTTTACGTAATCATCATAGTACCAATACAAATGAATTTTGAAATAATCTTTTTTTCCCGCGAATTACTTCCAACTTCTCCGAAATTTGGTAATTTTTAAAAAGTGACAACACTGGTATTATTATGAGCGAATAGCGATGCGACCACGTGCCGCGTGCCCTGCCGCCCGCCGCCTCCGCCGCCTCCGCCGCCGCGCGCGGAAAGGTGGATAGCGCAGATTTATTAAGTTACCTCTTTTTGCGAAATAATATTTATTTTTTTAGGTGGATTTTTTTTTTAAACTTAGCCCGGTCTTGTATGCATTAGTAGAATCAGTTATCGATACCTAACAACACCTTCACGGGTCGGACAGGGTTTTCTTAACATACTGTATAGTCCAATTTTTCCAATGGAACAGATCGCTGAACTATAAAATTAATGCGCCACTTCTTTCGCAGTCAAACTACTTGGTAGTGATGAAGGACTGAAGTTTTCAGGACAGTTTTATGTTGTCGGTCGAAAAGTGCTGATTTTCAGCCTGACTTTAAAATAAATAATTTTGATTTATTTATTTATACTTTATTGTATACCAAAACAGTTCAGCGTTCAGCGTTCAGAATGCTGTTGCGACTGCCGCGCTTCTGTAGTGCGTCGGCGATGTTAGCTGATGCGCGCGTTGTCTGCTTTGACGCAGTATGGCGCAAGAAATCTGCCTCGTTACTTCGCGGGTTGCGTGACAGTCTCAACATAATTCTGCACTCGATAGCGGCCCGGGCAGATAGTCCGAATGTGTGGGCATTAGCGGACCGTGCAAAATCGGTTTAGTTATTAAGTACTAACATAGGTTTTAAGTGAAATTGTTACTAACACAATGGACCACATGTAGTCTGAATAAATAAATAATAAATAAATAAAAACATATACCGATCAAAAAACATTCAGCACAATAAAACATACAATGTGCGGCCTCATGGCTAATACAATCTTATCCAGGCAACCAATGAATGGACAGAGATTCTCCTGAATCATGAATGGAAATGTCATTGGTGCAAATATTATAAATATAATATACTAAAATAGATACACAGATACAGACATATCCAAAATTATATATACATAAATAAATACATAGATACTGAACATAACAGGTAAGTAAATCAATGAGCCAAGAATTGTTTTTTGAACATAATCATAACGACAAGTAGTGTTCCTTCACAAGTCGCTTGAATTCCTGCAACGACTGCACGGGTTTTGATTCATTTTGTTTTTATTTAGTCCACATTGTGTCCCACAGCTGGGCCTCTACATTTTCCTTCCAACCGCTTAGTCTTGCACGATTTCTGACCTATTACCCCTAAAAATGTTATCAGATCGCCACACCAAGTGTCGTTCGACAGTGATGTCTTCCGTCAGCTAACCACTAATAATAATAGTTTCATTACTACCAGTAGGTATGTGCAAACACTTTTAAACTAGATGAGTTCTGTGTTTCCTTTCTAATTACTTTGATAAGAAAGGCTGAAAAAAAACTAAGAGATCGCAGTCTCTTTTAAAGTCCAGAAATCATAATCAAGTCACTTAAAAGAACTTTTTTGGGTTAACTAAAAAGATAGAAAAAACATGTGCAATTATCACGTAGTAGAACTAAAATCTACAGAAATTTTGGATCCAAGATAATGAGACAAATGTAAATAGCACTGTATAATTCATCTTGTCTCATTCTCTCCCAGGTTAAATCTTATGAATTTATATATTGTGTGAAAAGGGTAGTCGTGCCGATCCTACCAACTATCGGCCGATTTCGATTACCTCCATACTCTGCAAGATTATGTATGTTGAACTCGCGCCTCTTGGCTTAACTGGAAGGTAACGATCACCTCAGTGATCGGCATGTGGTTCGATGCAATCGGTCAACTAGGGGCCTACTAGTGTATGCCACTCACTTGTGGGGTGACGCCCTCGAGAAAAATGAGGAAGCGATTGCCATCTCCCTTGATGTCTCGAAGGCCTTCGACCGTGTATGACACGCTGGCCTTTTGAGTATGCCACCAGCGTACAGCATTTCCGCTGGCCTGACTGGCTGGGTAAAAGACTTCCTGCCTGAATGGTCCCTCCGAGTTTTGGTCGACGGATTCTCATCGGAGCCCATGTCGACCAATGCCGGTGTTCCTCAGGGGTCTGTTTTCGCTGCAACTTTGTTCCTGCTGCATATTAACGATCTGCTGATGCCCGGTATCTACGGGTATGCAGATGACTGCACAGCTGTGGAGAGATACCTACCGGAAGCTCGGGCTAGTAAGAAATCAATCCGGTCCGGAGGTTATGGTAGAGCGTACGAGTGCTGCACTCTCCGAATGGGGCAAAGCCAATCTTGTAGAATTGTCTTTTCACCGCCAAAAGGAGCCCATTCACCTTGGCTCCTACTTTTTAGAATGTATCCTTGGAGTACACCGATCGCCGTCAGCTTTTGGGTTTTATATCGCGTACATCGAGGGACTGGAACAATTTGCCAGTGACGGTGTTTCCGTCACACTACAATTTGAGTGTTTTCAAGGCTAGAGTGAATAGGCTATTAATAAACCTAGCGCGCTTTTCCATCAACGATCGCATCACTGCTTACCATCAGGCGGGATTGTGGTCAAGCGCTAGTTTATAATTTATAAAAAAATACTCTTTTCATTGATTTCAGATTTTATCATTATCACCATCTTAGCGTTTATACCGGTTGCATCCGCGGCTTTCGCGTTGGAGCCCGGGGTCCGCTAACCTATTGTTGTCAGATTTAAACGTGGGAGAAAACGGTCTCCAAAGCCTTGAGCAGCCTTAGGTGTAGAGTAGCCAGCCTGTCGATATTCTACAAGATGCATTTTAGTGAATGTGCAACTCCGTTCCAACGTCGGACGACTCGTCGTACAGCGATATTCACCCTTAAGTTGTTGACGCAATTACGATCCGGACGAAGCATGTCGCCTCGTTTTTATAGCATATACATCGAAGGAATAATTTGCCAGCGGAGGTCTGCCCTCTGACTATAATTTAAGTGTCTGCAAGGCTAAAGGAAAAGGCTCTCAATAAACGAGTATGCTTTACAATCAACCATTGCATCAGTGCTGTGTGCTGTGTACTACCAGGCGGGATAACAATCAAGCACTAGTTTATAATTTAAAAAAAAAAAACATCATTTTCTCCCACATTAAATCTTGTACAGTGACCATTATACAATGTTTCTTAAGTACGTGGTTTTCCTTATGCTCTGTATCGTCTACTTTTAATGTCGCTTTTTCATTTCATCGACTGTAAAATAACAATGATTGTACAGAAGATTTCGCTTCAAAAACAAAACAACAACCATTTATTCTTCTTTATATCCACGTACAAACATGATTTATGAATCCCACGCCCCCAACATTTCAATTAGGAGTTTGACGAGTCACTCCAAACTGTTAGTATTGATTTATATCAGCCAATTGCGGACTTATTTACTAGGAAACGGCAGAAAACTTTGTGGCATATGCCATTCACTCATTTTATTACAGGAATGGTTCTCAAACTAGTTGACTTACATTTTGAGATAAATCTTGTCGCAGCGGCGACTGACGGGTTAGGGTGACAAACAATAAATATGTTTTTGTTTTCTTGTTGCTGGGACGATTTTTAGGACCTCTAGGTTTCGATTGGGATTTTCAAATTGATTTTCTAAGTATTAACAATTTTGTTATTATTGATAAATTCGATGAAGTTCATCAAGCCAAAAAGAAAGCGGAAAAAATTACGTTGCTTCTATGACTTCTTCTTCTTCTCAACTTATAGAGGTCTAATGCTGCCCATATCCATCGGTTTCCTACGCTACGTCTTCCGGTACGTGGACACCAATCCAGAAACTTACTGCCCCATCGGTCATCGGTTCTACATGCAACGTGGCCCGCCCACTGCCACCTAAGTTCGGCGACTCGAAGAGTTTTATAGGTGACTTCGGTTCTTCTGCAGATCTCCTGATTTCCGATCCACCACCCTTTGTGTGACCTTGAGCCTTCGTACGGGGCCCATTGGGAACGATCACGTTTCAGTCCCGTATGTCATCACTGGCAACACACACTGGTCAAAGTCTTTAGTCTAAAGACACTGTGATATCTTGGACTATAAGAAGATGTAGCGTAGCTTCCCGAATTCGGCCCAATCGATCTGGATTCGACGAGACACTCTCTTTTTCGAAGTTGGACTGTTTGTCTCAGGTATATTTAGACGCAGCGTGGGTAGGCCGACAAGGAGACAAGAGAGGCGACCTGGTGAAGGTCGCGGGAAACCGCTGGATGCGCAGGAGCAGGACCAGTCGTGGTGGAGATCCTTGGGGGAGGCAGTGTACGTCTTTCGGGGAGTTGTTACAAAGTGTTGGTTGGTGGAAATGATGATGCAACAACTTCGAGTGCAGAGTAACTGGAGTGAGTGCGACATGGGAGTTCTACGTGATCTTCGTCTTATCCATGTTCTTCTTTAGACCCTCTTGTTGGGAAGCTCTGCTGAGGTTATCGAACATTATATCTAAGTCTTCCAAGGTCTCCACCATGACCACGATATCATCTGAAAATTGATGGGATTAGTGATGTATCCGCCGCTGATATTAACGCCAAGTCCTTTTCAGTCCAGGAGCTTGAAGATATGTTCCAACGCAGCAGTGAACAATATGGGAGATATGACATGTCCCTGTAACTCCACGCTGCAGTTTGATCGGATTGGAGTCCTGATCCTGAAGACGGACTGACATGGTGGTATTTTTTTACAAGCACGTTATCACCTCGATGTATCGATAGTGGATTTGGCACCGCTGGAGAGACTGTAGCACCGTCCAAATCTCGATCGAATCGAAGGCCTTCTCATAGTCCACAAACGCTAAGCATAGTGGTTTGTTATACTCCTCGGACTTCTGTATAACTTGCCGCAGCGTGTGTATGTGATCTATGAAGCTGAAGTCTTTTCGGAAGCCTGCTTGTTCGGGAGGCTGGAAGGCGAGGAACCTGCGAGCGAGACGATTCGTGATGACCCTAGAGAAGAGCTAATAGACATGGCTCGAGAGCGATATTAACCTGTAGTTTTTCAGGAGGGTATTATCAACTTTATTTTAATAATAAAAACAACTTTTGATTATAATTATCCACGTATCACATGACGGAAGACATCAACAAAACGTCGGTTATAATGTAACAATATTACTAAAACTAAAAGGTTAGCATGAAGTAATTGTTTACGAATGAACCGTGCTAAAGTTTTAATATCAAAACTGTCTCGAACAGGGTTGTGGTATTTACACGCCGCAGCGCCGCGCCAAAGGGTAGCTAGTGGTTCATAGGGCTGTCGAGAAAGGAAAATTTACTTTGATATTCAAACTAGCTCTTTCTCGAGAATAGGTCCTATGAAATGCAAAAGAAATATTTCGCCCATTTATACAAACAAAATCTACATTATAGACTACAGGCCCATGTCCAAAAATGGATGGGTCATGTGAACCACCAGGTGACGTATATAGGACGACATAAAAGCATAAAATAATAAGATTCAGCTCTATGCCGCCACTTGTAAGCTGTCCAACTGAGTGCTGGTGAGAATTCAAAAGCGCAGGTAGAGTGAGTACCTTTTGGGTCATATATTTTTGTACGGCATTGCGGAATAATGGATTAGAAGCTATATTGAAAGAGAATGAAACTGATGCCGTACAGAATAAAATGATCAAATTTACCCTGGAACTTGTCAGAAAATCAAAAAAAAATACCGACTTTGTGCATCATTTTTTATGGCACTGCGCGCTTTCTTATTATTTTTCCTGGATTTACCGATGGTAAAAATAATGTACATCACATTACTATAAAAACTACCAACAAAAATTGTTTTGAAAGAGATCTAGTAAGTAGTTTTTTTTAATACCTCGTAAATCGTAAACCGCTTATTACCGCGTAATCTTTCATACAAATAACTTAAATCCTTTAATTTCATTAATCAATGATACGGAACCCTTTGTGCGTGAGTCCGACACGCACCTGGCCGGTTTTATTGTAACGGTTCGGTGTCAGTTGTGATTGTTTGCTGCACCAGGTGACGTCTTTACGTCGGCGCCGGCTGTCACTGATAACCAGCTCTGGATTCTGTTTTGCATAGAGTAGCAGCACAATACTGACCGACAGCCGTTTTGCGTAGATGTTCCCTCAACTATTGTTTGTGTTTTTGTATACTTTTGTTGTTTAGCGCAAATAAACGTCTTTTTTAATAATTATAAACTAGCGCTTGACTGCAATCCCGCCTGATGGTAAGCAGTTCATGGTAAAGCGCGTTAGTTTATTAAACCCATTCACTTAAAAAACTTAGTAAATAGGAAGGAAGACGGCAGTTGAGCGAGGTGGTGCAATGTTAAACCCAACAACACGACCAACGATGCTGCGCCAGAGGGAGATTGATGTGGACACCCTCCACGACCAAACTCCCACACTTGGCGCATCGTACCCGGCACATATCGCAACACAACTGCTCAGACCTGTCCTCCGTACGGCTTCACCAGACATCATGCCGGAACACGTCGAAGCGCTTGGCGGCAAGACTTTGTCTGGTGGGTGGTAACTTCTGCCGGCAGCCAATGTGGCCTACCACCATTTTTCTTTCTTTGATTTATACTAACAGATTAACTGCATCAGGTGCTTTACATTATATCGGCTGTTTTGTCACTGGTAAATTTGTGTGTCCCGGATGAATACATAAGGCGACGGAGACGGCCGCCACTCCTGATGGTGCCGCATGCTCGCACAAACTTGTTGCAACTTGCGCCACTGACGCGTACGCTGCGTGTGCTCAACGCGGTGTCCACTCGAGTCGATATATTTTCGTGCTCAGTTAGTGTGTTCACAAAAGCCATGTATTCTGTTGTGTTTGAATTGCATTAAGTGAGTGATCATGTGTTGCATGCACATGATCACTTACTTGATTACTTACTTATTGTATTGTATGTGTATAGTTAGATATAAATATATTTAAATGGTACAACCATTGCATTATGTTATGTTTACCTGTAATGATGGCTGTAGGTATATGTTAATAAATAAATAAATATAAATTATTTCATAACCACTGCTCTCAAACCGGTGAACGAAAACATCGTGTTGAAACCGGGAAGTCCAGGAGCCAAAACTTTGTAAATATGTGACATCTAGCAACACGTACTGGGCCTCTGTGATAGACCACGGCAAACTCCTTCTCACTCAGAGGAGACCTTTTTTTTAATAAAATTACTAACTAGCGCTTGACAGAAATCCCGCCTGATGGTAAGCAGTGACGCAGTCGTTGATGGTAAAGAGCACTAGTTTATTAAGAGCCTCTTCACTCTAGCCTTGAAGACACTCAAATTGTAGTCCGACGGAAACACCGTCGCTGGCAAACTGTTCCAGTCCTTCGATGTAAGCGGTATAAAGGAGGCGAAATGCTTCGTCCGGATCGTAATGGTGTTAACAACGTAAGGGTGGAAACTTGCCGTTCGACGGGTCGTCTGATGGTGGAACGGAGATGGGGAAATTAAATCATGCAATTCCTTCGCACACTCCCCAAAATGCATCCTATAGAAGACCGAAAGGCTGGCTACTCTACGTCTGTGCTCTAGGCTTTGGAGACCGTCTCGACCTGTGTCCCAATTGTGGGAACATTAAAACCTGATTATGTTAAGAAGATGATAACTGACTTATTTCCAGTCCCGTTTATTGACTTCTCGTAGTCCTTTTTTTGTGAATGCCTTCCTTGGATTTATTATCATCATCAACCTTTTTTTATCGTCCCACTGCTGGGCATAAGTCTCCTCTCATACGGAGAAGGATTGAGCCTAATCACCACGCTTGCTCAACGTGGGTCTGAAATCGCGAGATTTCAGACTTGAAGTCCAAGTTTCCTCAAGATGTTTTCCTTCACCTTCAGTCATTGGTGTCCAAGATATACTTAGAAAGTAAATATAACTTTTAGAAAAGTTGAATTGGTACTTGCCTGACCTGGAGTCGAACCCGCGCACTCATACTTGAGAGGCTGGTGTTTTAACCACTAGGCCACCACGACTTGGATTTATTATGATTGTATAATAAATCCTTAAAATGAATTCTATAAATATGAAACAAAATATTTTTTCCTCACAAACTTAGAACCCTTTGTCTCCCCGCCTTAAAAAACAGATTTAACTACCTGATAAGGTAAGTAGCATCCCTATTAATTTAATCGGTTACAGAGGAAATGAGCGAAGAATCTTGTGTAAGGGTTAAAATAAATTATAATGTAAAGCTCTGAAACGAATCGCCGGGTGTGTATTACTGTGGCGTTAAAGGTTTTTTAAAATACATTTTACAGTTTATTTTAGAAGGTGTTAAGGCGTAAATGACAGATGGTTTGCTTTTTTTTATTATGAAAAAGGAGCCAGAGGAATAATTACGATACGGCTCCGATTTCCTAACTTTAAGCTCAGTGCATTTTTTTCTTTATATTGCATTTAGAAAAGGACAGATGATAAAATATTAAGTTAATCGTGTCAAATTAAGATAATATAAACGTGATTAGAAACGTGGCGTCTAAAAATACGTCTATTTACGTCAGGCGCTGACTAATTTGACAGGGCTGAACTAATCTAAAAAAATTTCTTTGTAAACGCACCGATGTCACTGGAGAAATTCTTAGCGTGGAGCAAAGACTTACAAAACAAAAAAAAAAACTTCGTTGAAAAGAATTACATAATGCTTAGTGATATGTATCGAACGTGGCTATATTTTTGACACAATAAATTTAACTTCTCAATTCATTTTCGGCCCACACCGTAAGTGGCTACACACATCATATTGTATAGTTCCCTTTTTCTACACTTATAGGTACGCAACTAAACTTGAAAAACCAGGTATCAAAATGCACAGAATTTATCAAAGATTCTGCTTCTCGTAGTTTAATTTTTTCTAGAAACTTACTTTGTAAAACATCCGCTCTGAGATTGAGCGCAAGGTGCCCTAACCCTAGAGTGGGCGCGTCTTTTTGCAATGCGTTAGTGGGCGCGTGGGGAGCATTTTGCCGCCCGTTTTCTTAGACCATTTTAACTAGTAATACAGCAATTTAAACAATTTTTTCTCTCAGGATTTAAATAACACAGTAATATTACAATTTTTGTCGGCCTCCGTGGCGCAGCGGTCAACACGCCTGCCTGCAACGTGGAGGCCCCGGGTTCTATGATCCTCGGCCAGGTCATGATGGAAAAATGATCTTTTCCTGGTTGGTCTGGGTCTTGGATTTTTATCTATATATGTATCTATTATAAATATAGTATCGTTGAGTTAGTATCCCATAACACAAGTCTCGAACTTACTTTGGGGCTAGCTCAATCTGTGCGATTTGTCCGTATATATTAATTTAATAAGTAATAACAAATCAACATATTTATTTAACTTCATCTTAAAAATTATTCTGTACAAAAGACTAAAGGAAACTTTAAAATTTTAATTGACTTTTTTCCCTTTTCCTACACAATACTCTATAAAACTATCAAAATAGGATTTTTTTTTAATAAAACAGTCTTTACAAAGGCATGTGCAATGTTCATTGCACAGTAACTTT
Organism: Sesamia inferens; assembly: GCA_037179545.1. Classification (NCBI taxonomy): domain Eukaryota; kingdom Metazoa; phylum Arthropoda; class Insecta; order Lepidoptera; family Noctuidae; genus Sesamia; species Sesamia inferens. The sequence goes on from CM073949.1 coordinate 11,206,846, forward strand.
GGGCATCTGGAACACCCTTTTTCGCGCGCCTGTTGTTCTTTGAGGGACATATACTGCAGATCTTGCAGATCAGTTAGCAACTGGTCAGCAAGAGGTATCGAAGTAAAACTGTTATCCATAGTGATATTTTGGGATAATCTTTGTACTAAAGCTTTTGCTGTTGAACTGCCCTTGATCAGATATTTCCTCTAGCCAAGATAAAATTTGAGCTTCTATTTTGTCCATTCTTATTTTTTATTATCAACTAATATTTTAAATGCTAAAACAAACATGTTTTTTTTTAGTTTTAAGCATAAATGCACCATGAAGTATAGTCTACATTTCAAGTTTTGCAAAAAAACATTATATAATTTTACATATGTAGGTTCGTGAGTGAGCGCACGGTGAGCAATTTGCCGCCCGGCAACACCTGGTTGTAACAACCTTCTCCTCAAGCGGTTCCCTGCGCACTGACGGCGTCCAGCTTTTCGGTGCGCGTTGCTAACGAGAATAGGGTCAGCTACTAAAAAGCACAAGCCTATCGGACAGTTGATTTAAAAATTATTAACGTTTTTTCGCGCGAGCGGCAAAATGCTCATAGCGCGCCCACTCTAGGGTTAATAACGGAATGCACGGATAGCGCATCAGTAGGCTATTGACTGCTGCGCTGCGTATAGCGGGTTCGATTCCCGCACAGAATAAATATTTATGTCTGCACATGGCCTACAAGTAGTTGTTTTGGGCCTGGCTGTTTGTATATGTGAGTTTGTATGTTTGTAAACGCGTCTACGATACAGGAGAATTTCCTATCGCCACAATGTTAATAGCATATTACGGTTTGGTCGCGTCGGTTTTGAGATTCGGCATACTATTCTGGGGAAATTGTAGTCTGAAGGAACAGGTGTCCAAAGCTCTAAAACAGTGCATAAGGGCAATGTGCAATGTAATAGTAACAGAATGATAGCTGCGTACCCGTGTTTAGGTCCCTAAAGATTTGCATCACTGTATACTTTCGAACTGGCTGTTTTTGTAAAATGCGTCTTTTTAATAAAGTGTCCGCAAATAGAAACCGGCCAATTAGGAGATAATTGTTGGTAGCTCCGATACCGCCCTATTAAAAAAAAAGTATTATATGTATGGGTCCGATTATTTTAAACAAACTACCCGACGTAATAAAAAACGAGACATTTTCATTATTCAAAAAGAAATTGTCACTTTTACTAATAGACAATTTTTTTAATTTTTAATAATTATAAACTAGCGCTTGAAAAATCGCGCCTGATGGTAAGCAGTGATGCGATCGCTGATGGTACATCGCGCTAGTTTACTAGCGCGCTTTACCATCAACGATTGCGTCACTGCTTACCATCAGGCGGGATTCCGACATTCATACACCAACTACATACAACTACTTACTCCAACCTATTACTCCTACACTCCATACAAGATCACCACACTCAGTCATCGTCTCACAACATAAATCCACAACTATTTTTTCAATATTATTTTGCAGGTATTTCTTATAGTCATTCGATTTTTTTTTATATTATTTAATTTTTTATCTGTTAAGCATATTGTTTGACTCTTACTTTGTTATGCCTAATATTTATAACTTTTAACCTTTATTTTCGTATTTGTCTTCCACTCCACGGTGTATCTGGACCCGGTGACCTGTAACGCAGGTTTTTCCACAAATAACTATATCAGGCACCAGTCTTTCACAAAGGCGGAATTCAGCTGGGACTTTTTTTTGTTCACACTAATTATAAATCAACCTTATGAAGAGAGAATAAAGGATAAATTATTATTTTTATTATTACTTACTAGTAACCTAGTAGTAATAGTTAAGTGGTGGTCGCCTAATGGTTAAAACACCAGCCTCTCAAGTATGAGTGCGCGGTTTCGATTCCAGGTCAGGCAAGTACCAATGTAACTTTTCTAAAGTTATATGTACTTTCTAAGTATATCTTAGACACCAATGACTGAAGGTGAATGAAAACATCTTGAGGAAACCTGGACTTTAATGAAGTCTGAAATCGCCAACCCACTTTGAGTAAGCGTGACGATTACGCTCAATGTGCCCAGCAGTGGGACGTTAAAAAGTTTGATGATGACGATGATGATGATGACTAGTTAAAAAAAAGGTTTGTAACGATGTATGTAAAACGTAGAACCTTTATTTTTATCCTACACTGAAAAGGTAACTCACTGAAATGAAATGAAATCGTTTATTAAGCAAGTAGGATCACCGATCACTTTTACACGTCATGTTTTTTTTTTTTTTTTAACTAGATGAAGCCGGCATTTCCTAACTGACTACCTCTGAGAAGAAATAGCCAGACAGTAGTCCAGACATTAAAAATGAAAATGTTTACAATAATTTACCTTATAATTACGCATATTGCTTAATAACAATGCTTAACAGAGCGAACAGCTCAGTCCCAAGCTTTTTTGTCTTCTAAATAATCTGTGATTTTATAATATCCCTTTTTGCAAAGTTTGGCCTTTATATACTTTTTAAATCGTTTAATGGGTAAGTTTCGAATGTCCATGGGTAGCTTGTTGTAAAAGTGTATACATTGACCCATGAACGAGTTGCCTACTCTGTGGAGACGAGTGTGATGTACAGCAAGTTTGTGTTTGTTCCTGGTATTTATATTATGAATATCGCTTATTTTCTTAAAATCCGACATATTTTTATGTACATACATAAGATTTTCAAATATATACTGTGAAGCTACAGTCAGAATGTCCACCTCTCTGAATTTTTCTCTAAGAGAATCTCTAGGACCAAGGTTGTAAATGACTCGAACAGCCCTTTTCTGTAAAACAAAGATCGTATTGATGTCCGCACAAGTTCCTCAGAGAAGAATCCCATAAGTCATAAGACTATGAAAATAACTAAAATAAACAATTCTGGCTGTATCCACATCAATTATCTGTCTAATTTTTTTAACAGCAATGGCGGCGGAACTGAGTCAACCCGACAGCTTCTCAACGTGAGGACCCCATTGCAACTTGGCGTCAATAGTCAATCCAAGAAAAACTGTCGACTCGACAGGGATCAACTCTGCTCCATTCAGTTGAACATTGGTACTTAGCTGCCTGACGTTTGGCGTTGAAAATTTAATGACTTTAGTTTTTTTTTCATTTAAAAGAAGGTTATTTACATTAAACCAATGGACAACTTTAGAAAGTGCATTGTTAACTTCGTCAAAATTGGCTAGCTGACGCTTGACTTCAAAAATAAGAGAAGTGTCATCCGCGAACAATACAATGTTGTGATTATCTCACTCTTTACAACAAAAAGGTTACCCTAAATCATCCTTCTAAATTTCAATGCAAAGATCAAAATCAAAAGTCATTTATTCAAATCGCACTTAAATCAGCAATTTACGAACGTTAAAATTACATAATAGTCCTCCCCGTCCTTCCCGCATACATTATAACCTTTACCTACCCCAAATGACGCCTAAAGCATAGTAACCACAGCACGTAAGCACGTAGGCAGGTAGATCTAATTGCTTTGATTCCAGTCTGGCTAGATTCCAACTGTCATCAGCTTACTGCACGGTATTGCCATCGGGACAACCTTTTCCTATATAGACTTTTAGGATTATGTAGCTTTCAGTCCAACCTCACGCAGTTCTCTGTAAAAGATCGCTCTTAACCAGTCTTTCCCAAAGTGGGCGATAACGCCCCCTTGTGGGCGCTGCAGGTCTCAAGGGGGACGGTAAGAGACCCAGAAAGAAAATGCTAATATGAATTAAAAGATTGCTCAAACTCGCTTCTATATTTCTCTCCGCGTAGTTCATATATCTGTCCTATTTTATTGAATATACAAAAAATGAAAATCATGTCAATCGGTCGCTCCGTTTCGTAATAAAAGTAGACACAAACAAACAAATAAAAAAGGCAACAGACACACTTTCGCATTTTAATAGTTATTAGTACTCGTAGATATCTATCATGTTTTAACAAGTTTTTTTTAAATAACCCGAATTGTGCATTCCTGTATCAGTCGGCTGGATCATTGAATATTTGTTCGGATTTGTTGAGTACGATTGAGCGTCGAATGAGATAAACGAGTTTATGCATGTTGTCAAGTGCAGCAAAACTATTTTTTGCAGCTGCTTAGCAAGATGACGACGGACTTCCAGCTTCGTACAATATCTCTTTGTTAATAGCTCAAAAAGGCAAACCACATGACATCGGAGAAGAGTTAATATTGCCAGCAATAAATGAAGTAATAACTACTGTGCTTCATAAACCGGCCGCAGATATTATCCGAAAAACTCCTTCGAGTAACAATTCTGTGCAAAGACGAATTAATTAAATGGCTGAAAACATTGAAGAATCATTGTGCGATCACCTGAGGACAAGTTAATTCTCAGTTCAGCTCGATGAGTCACTTTACCAACTAATGAAGCATTGTTGTTGCCTTACGTGAGGTTTATTAAAGATGAGAAAATATGTGAAGAACTATTATTTACTAGAAATTTAGAGACCGATACAAAAGGTGAAACCATATTCAATACACTGGAAGAGTTTTGCGATGAGAAAGAGATTTCTTTGAAAAATATTATTTCAGTTGCTACGAATGGCGCGCCGGCTATGACAGGGTGCCATGAAGGCTTCATAGCGTACTTAAAAATAAAATTCCAGATGTCCTTGCTATACATTGCGTTATTCATAGACAACATTTAGTTGCTATGAACTTAACTGAAAAACTATTTCAATCACTGCAATATGTCATCAAAGCAGTCAATAAAATCCGCAACAGCTCTTTGAATAACAGATTATTTCATCAGCTTTGTGTTACTAATGACGAGGATTTCAACCGTTTGTTGTTTCATATTGAAGTTTGTTGGCTATCAAGAGGCAATTGTCTGACTCGATTTTACAACCTGTTTGACTCTGTTATAGAGTTCTGGGAAACTAAAGATACAGAATTGCACGACAAGCTCATAACCTCAAAGAATGATATAGCTTACATGACAGACCTGTATAAATTGTTCAAGGACATGAATCTCCAACTGCTAGGCGATAAATTAAATTTAATTAAAACAAAAAACGTCGTTGTTGCTTTCGCAGCCAAACTGCTTCTACACAAAAAGAGTCTGGACAGACGTGAGTTTCACAATTTACCAAATTTATCAGTATCATGCAGTAACGATGAATCGTTTGCCTACTGTCACCATTTTGAAAACCTCCTTATTGACTTCACCGAACGATACCAGGACATTTTGAACTTGGAAATACCAGACTGGGTATTGGATCCGTTTTCAAATGTCAACACAGCAATGTCACCTCAACTGGAAAAAGAACTTATAGAATTGACAACAAACGAGGAAATAAAAATCAAGTTCAAAAACGGTTACCAAGAATTTTGGCTACAAAAACCTATCCCGCAATTGTACCCTGGGTTGTGGTCAGTCGTTCAATGATTCTTGATAGCATTCCCATCGTCATATTTGTGCGAACGTGGATTTAGTGCTGTGACAACACTGCTTACTAAAAAGAGAAATCGATTGCTTGTTACCGAACGTGGCGACTTGCGACTGTTCTTGAGTAAATTGGAACCTGATATCAACCAACTTATTAAACAGCATCAGATTCATCCTTCACATTAGTTTTTATATAAGGATTTATTATTTTAGTTATATTTTCAATAAAAGATACTCTGTTTTAATACTATGAAGATGCGTTTCAATAATCATTCTTATTGACAGGTGGAGCCCGTAAGAGTTAACTTGAGACCTAAGCGCCGTTGTATTTTACCTACTGCGCTCAGGTTTCAAGTTGCGGGTTATAGTAAAAGTTTCGTTTAAAATTCTCCGTTAATATACATAATATACATATATAGGTCACAATAATTAATTAATTTAATTTGAAGTTAGACAGAATAAGTTTGGGAACCACTATTTTAGACATATTTTGATGCAGAAATTATATCGTAAAAAGGTATTACGCTGAAAAAGAAATGTTTAAAGTAATGTGACTTTTAAGGTCAAAAATGTACGGTTAAATATTTGCTATAGGTACACTATTCATCGTAAACATTGATCATGCGAAACGTTGATGAATAAAGGAGTTTGAAATTATTCAGTATACCCTGTCGCACTATGCTACTTATGTCTGAAACTTTGAACTATGTGACTCAGTTTTGCCCTCGGATTCGCCTGTATGGAGGTCGGAAATGATACCGCTATGTAATATATCCTATGTCCTGGACCCAGCTCATGTGAGAGTCCTATCCAAATCCGTTCAGCCGTCTACGCGTGAAAAAGTAACACATAGACAGACGTGCTGTGTAGGCCTCCTCCAAGGCTTAGCACAATGACCGGCTTGTGCTGCCCGTATCCATCGGCTTCTCGTGACCTTCCACAGGTTATCCACCAGTGGGGGGCCTCCCTACGCTGCGTCTTCCGGTACGTGGCTGCCACTCCAGAACCTTACTCTTGTTCCATATTACAATATATTTCTAGACATTTTTCAAGTTTGTTGGGATCGGCTCCCAGTCAGTGAATATCAGTATTTACACGGAGCGGACTATCTCAAACCTCCTTTCCTCCACAACCCAATTTCTGGATAATGTTTACCCCTTGATAAGACTGGTTGTCGAATCTTCCTGGTTTGGGCTCGCTTCTTCAGCCGTGTGCGCCCCTGACACTAACTAACTATAACTGTAACTCGTGCCTTTCTTTAGTTCCTCTTTGAAACATTCGGGAATGCCAGTATATACGGGCACCAAGGAATGAAACAGCAGATCTCTTCCACATATATCATCATCATCATCAACCTTTTTATCGTCCCACTGCTGGGCACAGGTCTCCTCTCATACAGAGAAGGATTGAGCGTAATCACCAGGCTTGCTCATTGCGGGTTGGGTTCCACACATATATTGCGACTGATTTGTTCTAGAACAAGCTAGGAACATGTTGTGGGTTTACCCTCATAAACTGATAAACACTTATAAACTAATGTAATGTAGGTACTTTTTTCCTCATACATCACACTTTTCATGCTTGGCGTTTTTTTACGAGTGCGACTGCCATCCGACCACACAACCCCGAAGGGGAAACCGCCATCCGGGCCCCGTCCGTAAGTCAGCAGGTGCACCGTCTGGCATGTGGGGTTGACTCGAGTCCCAAAGATGGTGGTGGGACCCCAATGTACTTAAACAAAACAAAACCGGGATCATGTCCTCTGCCGTCAATTTATATCAATGTTGAGGAAAATACTGCATCCATCAAACTTTCAAATTGTCCTTTTCTAGTTGAAAAACTTCATCAAGCCCCAACACAATAGGAAAATACATTTTGATTGTACTTGTTTGGTACTTCATTCATGAGAAAAATTCGTCTTACCTACATCCTACATTTACTTACCTACATCCTATATCGCTTCGACACTTACTTGAAGATTCAAGAAGAAAATTGATTTTACCCATTGCGTACGCAATTCATCACCAATGTGATGATGAATTTAAACATCACCAATGAGCTGATGAATTTAATCATCACCATATCGGTGATGAATGTAATGATCATCGAATTGGTGATCAATTTAATCATCATCACCACATTGGTGATGAAATCAAATAAACAAAGTAAAGTACCCACCTAAGTGCGAACTTGTGAAGTACACGTAAGTTGTGGCTGACTACACTGGCCACACAGACGACAAAAAAATAAGGTCTAGCTACCCGAATCCTTCAAATATTTCGAACCAACCTTGACCTTTAAAGTTTTAGCGATAAAGCTGAAAATCTAATAAAAAATGTTGACAGATTGTCGTACGTTCATGTGTTGACGACTGTGCATACAATTTTTTTATGTTAAGAATTTCGCGATTTCCAATGATGAGCCGCGCTTCAGAAAAAAATTTTCAATTCGTTTAGGTGACTAGATCCATACAGTGTGAATAAAATAAAATAAATTAGGGAACATATTAAACATTATAGAGAAATACAATAAAATTTTATACAACATCTGAAATTAAATTAAATAAAATTGGCTAAGATAAAAATAACTAACATTCTAATAAAACAAAAATTCCAACACTGTGTTTACCTAAACATAATGATAGGGATTAAGGCCGCCTTTGTACCTTTGTGTTAAAAGTTTAAATAAATAATACTAATATTACAAAACGGGGAGTCTAGGAATTCCAGACCCGTAAAAACAAAATATTAATGTTGTTGTTCTCTTCAGCCTGTTGCTGCAAAGAACAACAACAAAGCTGCTGCTTAACAAAGGCTTCACTCAAGGCTTTCATTTCATTCAGGGGGGTTTTCTTTAATCCCTACGTTTAGCAGACGGGTTGGGGATTGCAGTAATTTGATATTCCACAGGAGAAGCGATGCTGCTCGTTTTCCTGGTGAGAGTTTCCCTAGCCGTCTCTTACGACAACCACAGGAGGATATGGGTTGGTACTATTCTAAGCCCGGTACCACACGAGACAAAATAAAATCTATTCAGAAACAAAACAGAATAATTTACTTGTATAAAAATCCAATACTCAATAAGTATGCCAAAGGGTAACAGCCTGCGGTTTGAAGACCAGCAGTTGGCAACGATCTCAGGTACATAAAATGTGAGCTGAGCTTTATAACCAACTTATTGCTTTATCACTGGCTGATTTAACTGAAGCCCAGATCTTTTCAAATAGTAGGTACCTAGAACATTTGCCGTAACTACCTACGCATTCTAAAAAAAATATCGGAAGAGGAGATTCGTCAAAACCCTTGTTTTCCACTTCATAAGGTTATCAGAAATATCTTTCTACTATGTTGTAGTCTTTCTAGCTTTTTCCCAACGGAGACAGCTTCCAGTTTATACGTATGCAGCAAAATACCAGTATTTGACATGTTGCTACTGTCAAACCAACCTCCATAAGTTTACAACCCAGTTACTGGGTAGTAAAGTTTGTAATGTAAACTTGAAATTTGAACATTTAAGGCGAAATTCAACATTTTTAAAATAATGTCAAGATGGAAATTAATTATTTGAAGGAAATTGGATGACATAATCAGCAGCGTTGTGAACAACTAACATTATATTGTAATTAATGTTGTTGTAACAATGAAATCGTTAATTATATAAGATATTAAAAAGTATTGTGTTTAGTAGGCAAAAGTAATACCATTCAGCGTAGGTACCTACGCTGAGATGCCACTAAGTACTCAAAACATACGGTTAAACTTGAGGACTGTGTCTGTGAGCTAAATGTAGATAAATAATGAATCCTGCCCCCAAATCGGCGAACACATTTCTGTCAAATGATTGCGACTAGTTGGGACCGTTAGGACCGAATGGACCAATGGGCGGTCTAAACGATCCCAACTGATCCCAACTAGTCACAATCATTTGACAAAAATGTGTTGGCCGATTTGGGGGCTGGTGTAGTGGAAAATAATTAATCGAAACCACGCCTAATATGTACTACTGGAATGCGTATTTTGACCTGTAGGGATGAAACGAAATAAGTATGAGTACATTATAAGTTGTTATAGTATGAGTAGTTATAGTCTATATTATAACTAAATTATTACGACGCGTCATAGTGACGTCACACGAATTCTACATCTCGCAAACAGAGTTTACCGTGCAATTAGCATATACAGTATGTTAAGAAAACCCTGTCCGACCCGTGAAGGTGTTGTTAGGTATCGATAACTGATTCTACTAATGCATACAGAACAGGGCTAAACTTAAAAAAAAAATCCCCTAAAAAAAAATATATTATTTCACAAAAGGTGGTAACTTAATAAATGTGCGTTGACCACCCTTCGCCTGCCGCCCGCGGGGGGCGGGCGGCAGGACACGCGGCACGTGGTCGCATCGCTATTCGCTCATAATAATACCAGTGTTGTCACTTTTTAAAAATTACCAAATTTCGGGGAAATTGGAATTAATTCGCGGGAAAAAAAGATTATTTCAAAATTCATTTGTATTGGTACTATGATGAATACGTAAAATTTTATATTATATTTGGTCATGTGTTTACCTAACCTTTATTATCCTTATGGGTCGGACAGGGTTTTCTTAACATACTGTATAAAATTTCCCAACTTTACCCATTGGGCAAGTGTAGTACCCGCCAGACATAACGGCCGTCTGGTCGGACAATCAACCCGTATCTATGGAGGATGAGTAAAGTTTACACCTAGGTGCCTCTAAAAAACTATTAATTAGTGCTGAGTGATGTTATCGTTGATGTTAAAGCGCGCTAGTTTATTAAGGGCCTGTTCACTCTAGATTTGAAGACACTTAAATTGTACTGAGACAGAAATATTGCTGCTGGCAAACTGTTCCAGTCTTTCGATGTAAGCGGTACAAAAAACGAGATAAAATGCTTTTTCCGTGTGGTAGTAGTGTCAACGACGTAAGGGTACAACACCCTTACGTTGTTGACGTCGTCTGATGATGGAACGGAGATGGGGAATTAAGTCATGCAATTCACACGCACGCTCTCCGAAATGCATCCTATAGAACACCGACAGGCTGACTATCTCTTCACCTGTATTCGAAGCATTTAGGACCATATTAAATTATGATTTAACTAGCGGCCGCCCGCGGCTTCGCCCGCGTGGTTTTCGTTTTTTCACAGAAAGTGTTTATCGCGCGTTATCCCTCGGGAACTACTGATTTTTTAAGGCTAGTCGCTGTCGCCATCGCCGTCCCCGTCCCCGTCCCCGTCCCCGTCGCCGGAGCTTGAATGAAGTATGTGAAAAACGATTTCCCCACAAACAGTTGAACAATAGAATAGAATATAATTATCTCTATATTAAAATAAACAAAACTCAATCAGCTTGTCATTTAAAGGTACAAAGATGTTATTGAGCGCAGATACTAAACAAAAACAAGGAAAAAAAATTGGTACAAAAAATAACTATATTGTAAACACAATATCGTAAATACAATCCCTCACAATACAATCTATATCGTAACTATTAGGTCCTTACATATGAAATTGGCGTTTTGTATGGGAGGAATAAAAGTCGTTTATTTTTTTAATAATATATTTATTTAATCAAACTATGATCGTTCGTTTATGCCTTTTCTAAAAAAAAAGATTAGGACGGGAATCAATAAAATCTTTGAAGGCGGTTTGGACTGCTTCATTGGAGTTGAATTTTTCACCTGCAACAGTTGCGAGGGACATGGGGAAGTCCCCGCCCCCTATCCGATGGACCCCGAGGCGGAGGCGCGCGCGAATATCGGCGAGCGCTTCAGAGGCGATGCACGGGTAGTTTAACACCCCACTACCCCGTGCAGGAGACGAGGCCCGGACAGCCCGGACCAGCACGAGGGTGCGGGTCCGTGGAAGAATTTAGACTCCCGTGGCCCCACGCGTGCTCGTGATAAAAGAGACACCGGGGTGGTTTTAGTCAGTAAAAGTCTGACAGACCCCGGTACCCACCCCAGGGCGGCGGGCATCCTTTGAGGATTTCCACCCCGAACAAAAAAGGTCCGGGGAGTACGGTGGATGTCTTCAACATTCCAATTGAAGCTCCTCTAATTTGGTAGCAGTCTGTTGTGCAGTGTGTGGTCTCACGTTGTCCTGAAGCAGCAGTGGCCTTGTGCGATTGACCAGAGTCGGTTCTTTAGCGGTTAGTTTATCCATCATTATGTGGATCTGCTCACAGTAGAGAACTGCAGTAATCATCTGGCCAGATTTAAGGAAGCTGTAGTGCAGCACACCAGCTCTAGTCCATCAAACGCGGAAATAATAACTTTTTTCTAGTCAATTTTCTCATGGGGCAGAATTTGGTTAGTCCACGGGGTTCAGCCATTGCGATGTGCGCTTCCTATTGTGGTAGAGTATCCACTTTTCATCACAGGTTCTATTTAAAATGCCTTCATCATTGTGCCGATTCACTAATGTAACGCAGCAATCAACGCGCGTTTGTCGGTTTGCTTTACTCAATTCATGAGGTACCCACCTTTCGAGCTTTCTTATCTTCCCAATTTTTTCAAGTGGATTAAAACAATTTTATCACTAACGCCGCAGCCTGCAGCTAACTTGGACGTTTTCAATTCTTCATTGTCGATTGTTCTGTAGGTTGAAATTTCCAGAACGGAAACGTTGGAACCAAAAACGCACTGTGTTAGCGACACCACTGCCATAGACGTCATTAATTCTTCGAGCCGTTTCTGCAGCACTGATGCCACGGTGGAACTCATATTCGTAAATAACTCGAAATTTTAAATATTCCATTTTTTTAACTCAATGACGCAGAGAAAAAACCAAAAGAAAAAAAAAACAAAATAAATACAGTTTTCGAGACACAAATTGATGAGTAAATAGCTGTATAAATTTGAATTTGGAATTCTAAACCAAAGAGGAGATATTTGAGATCAAAGTGGCCAGTACGACAAAACGCCAATTTTATATGTAAGGACCTAATATTAACATAAATTCGTATTTAAGATAATATTTTATTGTAAGAGATTGTTCTCACAATGTGAATTTATATAGCAACTAAACTGATAAGTAGGACAAAACCATTGTGAGAGAAAATAAATTTATTATTTATTATTAATCTTTCTATTGGACTGCTAGAAAGCCTAATGTATAATTGCGACTTCAAAATCAAGCTACAGTAACCACCAACGAAACCCCTAACACACTAAAACCTACACAATCAACATATCCAGGTAATTCTAATTGCATAGATTTGGCGCTGGCTAGAGGCCAAATGTCGTCGAGAGGTGCCTACGAGATTAATTACAAGAGATTTACTGTTATAGGCCTCCGTAGTTGGCAAACGTTCGTATTTATAGTAGTAATGATTTGTTATGCCCGTTCAATTGTGCGCCGTGTTGGGCGTTTTCAAATTTGGAACTGTTAGGAAATTGGAACTCTGTTTTGACGACAGCTGAGTACATTCAAAGAACTAAGCAGAATAAATAGTGTTTGATCTATTCGTGGTTTCGATTTTATATTGGATCTGCTTTACCACGTATTCAGTGACGGTAGTAGCTTAATGTGATGGCACAGGTGATGATGGTGAACGCTTGCGATTAACCAGGCTCTTCATCATCTCAGTGTTCGGTCCCGGTTGCACCCGCGGCCATCACGTTGGCGCCCGGAATCCGCTTTCCTACTCATTCTCCTCCATTTCGCGCAATCTTTAGCATCTGTGGTAAGAGATTGTTAGCACGCATGTCAACCTATCTTACAAAGTTAAGCCAGCACTTCTTTGGTCTACCAGGCGCCATGTCAAGACATTTGTTAGCCACGTAACAGGTGGGTTTTCGTAAAACGTGGCCGTAGCAGCATAGGTGAATCTCCTGCAGTTTGTCTGCTATATCACGGACACGAAGGCTGCCACGGATGCGGGAGTTCCTGATGCGGTCTTTCCACGTAACTCCACACATCCACCGCAGCATATTACTCTCCGTGACACGCAGCTCCTGCTTGTGTCGCTCAAGCACAGGCCGCGCCTCACTGCCATACAGAAGAACAGGTCGAATGATAAACCTGTCCCTTAAGCTTAACCGGCATTTTGGGTTCACAGCTGTCACCTCACGTCATTTTGCCCAAGTCGCGGAAATACGTGCCCTGATGTCGCAATCAATATCGCCGCGATCAACCAGACTAACTACTCTTTATCTCTCTATTATTGTATTGGGTATTTTATTACCCAGGTGGTTTGTGGAAATCAGATAGGCAGCCGCTGCATATACAGAGTGGTGCTGACAATACGACAATAAATTAAACACCGGGTACCTCAACACATTCTCAGTCTACCCATAAAAAATCATATAAATATGTCCATTAGTTTAGTCACAGAAAATTATTTTTCATTTTTCACATTTTCTACATGATGTACATGTTGATAAGGACGCGCTTACAGATCAATGACTGCCGCATCCTGCGGTACTAAACTTTAATAATAATGGCGAGAAAAAAGCAAGTCGATACTGGATCGCGCTGTCGCCGATCGGAGATCAGTGAACCAATATTTTTAAAGGATGTTCTATTCCGTTTGAAATTTTATGCGATTTAGTTTGTTTGAAGTTTTCATTTTTTTATTTTTGATGCTAGTTTTTTTTCTATGGTTTAGGATTATTCCTATGAACCAGCATTGTTCGTGTTTTCATTTATTGTCGTATTGTCAGCACCAATCTATATTCAGACGTATTTTTTTTACATTTATAAACTACTTAGTGCTCGACCGTAATCCCGCTGGTAAGTAGTGATGCAATCGTTGATGGACTGATGGTAAAGCGCGCTAGTTTATTAAAAGCCTATTCATTAAAAAAAAAAAACTGAGTGATTAGGAAAGAAGATGGCAGTTGAGAGAGGTGATGCGATGTTAAACCGAACAACACGACCAACGATGCTGCGCCAGAGGAAGATTGATCTGGAGATCCTCTACGACCAGACTCCGGACACAATAATGTTTGGCATATCGTACCCGGTACACATCGCAACACAACTGCTCAGACCCGACCTCCGACGGTCCTCTAGCGACCACTGCATCCTGTTTGATTGGACCGCTTCACGCTGACGTCACGCTAAATCTTGCATAGTGCTATTAGAGTTTACTGCACGACTTGTATGTATACAACGTCCCGGCATCAATCGTGGGCAGTTGCCCAACAGATATCAATACTCAATACTTCATTGCATTCCATATTGTTACATAATAGTTCGTATATTAAAGTATAGAATCAATTATGGACCCTGTCGGGCACAGCAAAGTGTTTTGTTTAATTTTGTTGTAGGAGAGAGGATGAAGGCGCTCTTGTTGAGGAAAAAAAGAAGTAATAATTAAAATGGTATGATTAACGAACAGTACCCCATTATAAGCTTCCCATCGACATTCGAAACTTACCCATTAAACGATTTAAAAACTATATAAAGGCCAGCCTTTGCAAAAAGGGGTATTATAAAATCACAGATTATTTAGAAGACATAAAAGCTTGGGACTGAGCTGCTCGCTCTGTTAAGCATTGTTATTAAGCAATATGCGTAATTATAACGTAAATTATTGTAAACATTTTCATTTTTAATGTCTGGACTTGAAAAAAGACGAAGATCCCTGAGTTTGTTTCGGCTATTTCTTCTCAGAGGTAGTCAGGAAATGCCGGCTTCATCTAGTTAAAAAAAAAAAAACATAGGACGTGTAAAAGTGATCGGTGATCCTACTTGCTTAATAAACGAGTTCGTTTCATTTCAATATTTTATTGTTATAATATTAAAATATAATATAAATGCAATGTAAATACAATACTATGTAAATAGAAGTATTTACATGTGGTTTGGTTAAAATTTATTTTTATATTGCACGATTAACGTTATTACTATTAATTATAATAAATTACTTAAATATTTATAATTTTACTGTGTAGGTATTGTGGAATGTTATGTAGTACACTCATTAGCTCATTTAATTTTAAATTAACAGTATTTTGTTGTTTTTGTCCCATCCATCTAGTCGGAGTAATCTTGAGGATAATCCATCTCTTTCTTCATATACCTGCATAAGTTTATAAACGATGCTTTACATATGAAGATGACATGACTTCTGTCTCCAGCTTTACAGAACTTTCTGCTTTAGTCCTATGTCATTGTGAATAGAATCCGGTCCATTTTAAAACCATGGGAATTTAATAAGCCTTCCTTTTCTTTTTTCCTTTTTTTCGTATTTTTATCATGTATGTATACTTAAATTTTATGTTAGTAACCAAATAATAAACCTCAATACTATTATAATTAAAACTAAAATGAAATAAACGGCATAATACGTGGATGAAGGCGATTTATTAGCAAAATCAAAAATATCTATCCCACTTTTAAAACTATGATGACAAAACACTTCCCTTCACTTTAAATATTTATCATTATATTGTATTTGCTCTTGTTACATGTTTAATAATGTATGACTATGAAGCGGTATCTACAAACACCGCACGGCAAGTGTAATTTAACCTTATTAACCGTCCTGTTTAGCGGGGTTTGTTACTCTTACTGACTAGAAAATCATCCCCGTGGACGGACCATACTTCCATAACATGACACAACATCTAATTCAACCCAAATTGATTTTCAATTTTTAAACATAAGAGCCTAACAATCATCATTTGGCCTGGGTCTTGGATGTTTATCTATATATGTATCTATTATTAAATATAGTATCGTTGAGTTAGTATCCCATAACACAAGTCTCAAACTTACTTTGGGGCTAGCTCAATCTGTGTGATTTGTCCGTATTTATTTATTATTATTTATTATTTACCAGCACCCTAATTGCCTCCAGATTCTCCCCCAATTACCCGCCCCTGGCTCTAAATAATGCAATCAGTCACAATTTGAAAAATTATGAGAGATATTACTAATCCATTGCTACATTATCATCATCATCCTTTTTTTATCGTCCCACTGCTGGGCACTGGTCTCCTCTCATACAGAGAAGTATTGAGCGTAATCACCACGCTTACTCAATGGGGTTGGCGATTTCTGACTGAAAATCCAGGTTTCCTCAAGACGTTTTCCTTCATCTTCTATTCTTCTTCTTCTTCTATTGTCTATTGCAATTTTATTTGATTGTTTTACTTTCTTCTCAATTTATCTAATGTTAACCTTATTCCATTATCATTATTTGACATAATTAAGAAAATGCTTGTTACTGTTTCTTTCTTCTTTAACAAATTTTATTATTGTGTCGGGATGAAATTTTTTGTTTAATATAATTTTGTGGTCATTGTCTTAAACTTTAGTTTAACATAACATTATTTTAAAATTTAATTAATATGACATTGCTTTAATACGCAATTTCATATAACATTGTTTTGTATTCATGCTATTATATTATTATTTGCATGCTGTGACTTCTTATAAGTAAAGCACAAGGTCATATCCTGTTATTTATATTTTCTAGCATTTAAGGTGTTTTTTTCTGTTAGAAGTCCAAATAAATAAATAATCAGTAATTGGTATCCAAGATATACTTAGAAAGTATATATAAGTTAGAAAAGTTACATTGGCACTTGCCTGACCTGGAATCAGAGGATAATGTTTTAACCATAAGGCCATCATGACCACCATTGCTTCATAATATTCGAACAATTTGTCTCCTCAACAACTTAAACAACGCAGAGAATTTTGATTAACTATTAAAAGCATTCACTTTCGTATACCAACTCAATCAATGTATCAAAATTAATAAACAGCAGACTGTCTTAATTCTGCTATAAACTCAAATGTCCATGGATACATTGAATAACGACATTTGAATTATTTACAAGAAAATGGCTGGCCTGTCCGCTCCGACATAACTTCAATTAACACTACACAAAGGACGGCTTTATGCAACATGTCATCGTGATAGCGGACGGAACTACGGCAGGATATTCGGCAAAAGTTATTGGGTGTTAGGATTTTGCGATCGGATTTGGAGTCTAGGTAGTCTAGGCTCTAACATTTTGAACAATTTATGGATAAGCAAGTTTGATAGCATGCTTGATTTTGATCATCATCTTTTTATCGTCCCGCTGCTGGGCACAGTTCTCCTCTCATACAGAGAAAGATTGAGCGTAATTATCACGCTTACTCAAAGCGGGTTGGCAATTTCAGACTTAAAGTTCAGGTTTCCTCAAGATGTTTTCCTTCACCTTCAGTCATTGGTGTCCAAAATATACTTAGAAAGTACATACAACTTTAGAAAAGTTACATTGGTACTTACCTGACCTGGAGTCGAACCCGCGCACTCATACTTAAGAGGCTGGTGTTTTAACCACTAGGCCACCACGACTAGATTTGTAGTATCTAGACGATACTAGATATTTTTTCCTGTATATATAACACAGATCTCCTCTCATACAGAGAAGAATTTAAATTGGAGGAGTTACAACTAAGAGAAGGAATATAAATATAACATAATTTAGTTTTAAATGTACAAACGTGGAAAACTGTCATGGCGACGTAAGTGTGAGCATATTTTTTTCAATGAACTTACTCTATTATCGACGCTAGACAAAAACTTCAAAACATTTGTTTAAAATCCCTAGAATTTCATAATGTTTTAAATAAAAAACTTCTTTACATTTAACCGACTTAAAAATTTAATTTATTCCCCTTTCGTGGGTCAAACTACCCAGTTAGGAAGGCCCAACTTCGAGAGGGAGGATGACTTATGGAATTGAGACATGGTCGCTAACAACGGGCCTTATAAGAAGGTTCAAGGTCGCTCAAAGAGCAATTAAGAGGGCTATGCTTGGGGTTTCACTGCGCGATCGAATCAGGAATGAGGAGTTTTGCAAAAGAACGAGAGTAACCGACACAGCCCGAAGAATTGCAACACTAAAGTGGCAGTGGGCCGGGCACGGGCACAGCACGGGTTCTCGAGTAGTGACCATGCACCGGAAGACGTAGCGTGGGTAGGCCCTCGATAAGGAGGACCGACGACCTGGTGAAGGTCGCGGGAAACTGCTGTATGCGGGAGGCGCAGAACCCGTCGTCGTGGAGATCCTTGGGAGAGGCTTATGTCCAACAGTAGACGTCTTTCGGCTGAAATGATGATGATGACTTAAAAATCAATTCAAAGTCCTTTTAATTCGAGTATCACTAACTCATATAGAATTAAAACACCCAGAGTCACATTACAAATACTACACTCAATTATACATCCATAAAAAACTTTTTATTGTACACTTTTTAGTTGTGAAAAGTACTGTTCAGCTGCACCCGCTTAGACTGGATGCTGACCCTAAAATACTTAATGAAAAAACTTACAAACGCCCTGGTTGCCCCTACGATTTTTGAAAGTTCCCCTTGATTTCTCTGGTCTTCCACCATCAAACCCTTGATGTCCTTATCATGGGTCCATCTTGGGAATGTCATCTTTCCAACAGAAAAAGAATTATCAAAATCAGTTCATAAACGACGAAGTTATCCACGAACAAACATAAAAAAAAACGTATATACCGGTCGAATTGAGTAACCTCCTCCTTTTTGAAGTCGGTTAAAAAATTAATACATTTCTTAGCCACTTAGGCAGTTCTGTACGATCTGATTTTATTTTTTTTACTGCAAATATTTTCCAGCAGCTCAGGATTTCAAAAATATATCCTTGTCCACAATATCATCAATAAATTAATGTATTCCCACCATAGTTCCATCCTACATAACTCACATTCAATTAACGTTCTGGTGACAAATTAATGTGGTCAATATATACCGAGGGAGTGCCGCATTGCCTGTCATATGCTACCTTAGAGCATTGTGTCAAAATGTGGTCGCCTATCAACGTATGTTGGCTATTGATTATAATGCCTAGACGGGGGTTATGGAACTATATCCAATGCGCTATAAGCAACATTCTTGGAGTAGAGGTGGCCCGTTTTAAAGTTGCAGGTTATCAAAATCGAATCAAAAAATCAGAATCAAAATTGTTTATTTCAAATTAACCATCCGTTGGTGCTTTTAAATAAGAAAAGTGAAGTTAAATTCACGTGTTGTGCGTGTTCTTTGTATGTAAGGGATTATCAAATAATATGTGACTTCACTAAACAAATGTCTATAATTTTGGTTCTACAATATTTCACTATAACTAATTATGTACTACGTACGTGTAGAGGCAGGGCGGTGTACTGTAAGCGACTGGCGAGCCGTACACTCGCGTCCCCCTATATCGTCAAAGATGCGACTCAGCACATCGCGGTTACCAAGCCGCTACACACGTTCCAAAGCGTAGATCGTTATGGAGAAGAACGTGCAAGAAACTCCATGGACACTTTTTTAAAATCATAGTATGGGTTACATTTCTTCGTTACATATTTCTGTTGCTTCTATCATGTGAGCACAATGTATAAATATAAAAATTAGATAGAAAATGAATTAAGCCCATTGGCAGCTAATAGATACACGGGCATCAGCCACACCTTTTTTTTTTTGAAGTGAAACTTCTTTACGCACGCTTGACTTGGGGAGTAAGCTGGCGAAAGCGTTACGAAAAGTAGGCGAACGGAAGTTAAGTGGGGGATATAAGCACAGAGGCGCCCGTGGCGCGAGCTTGGTACTACAAGGTCTACGAGTTTTTTTTTTTCAATAAAAATAGAAGATCTATGCAAAAATATTTTTTTTATTTTTTTTTTCAATAAAAATAGAAGATCTATGCAAAAATATTAATTTACCAATGAAACCATGAAATAAATTTAAATATTTATAGAAAATTAATATATGTATATGTGTATACATGTATATATTGTACACATATATATATATATATACAATACAGATGGAGCGAAAGAAGTTTCACTTCAGTCGTGTGGTCATAAGCACACTCGTATTTTTTTTTTTTTGACGCTGTTGAAATGCCTTTACGCACCATTGTGTGGCACCACACACATGTGTGGGACTCGCCCAGCCGAAGCCGGGAATACCCACTAAAACCACAGTGGCACATCGACATCGCCTGAGTGGCGGGGTCATGGGAAATAGCAATGCCTGCACTACGATTCCCCCGCCGGCGATTTCCACCTAAAAGGCGGGCGAACAATGGTCCCCCTACACGGAGGGGCCGGGCTGGGTACGTCTTTTAGTGCGAAAAGACGCAGCAATCAAGGATTTTTTTGCGAGGTGTCCTTCCTCTTAGCCCCACTCGTTTGCCCAAAGGCAAACGGGGCCCCCAGCTCCTCTCAGTGAGGAGATTGGGTTGCCCGACGGTGAACCGGGGTTCGGATCACGTCAGCCACCTGGAGTGGTGGCTGACCCGCCGCACATGTGACCGCCGAAGCGGTCCCCACATCTGGTTTTGGTCCGCGCCGATAAACCGGTAACCCCCATATCTGGGGGCCGTTCCCCTATCCGCCACCTAAGGACGCGTCCGATGGCAAACCAGAAACTGCACGCGGAGCATCAGCCTCACCAAGCTCAGCCATTTTGAAGGGAACCAAATGACCCAACAACACGCGCCACCATCAGGAAGATATTTGAGTGAACATGACAAACTCTCAACTGCTTCAAATCCATATAGGCACTGTACTTTGCGTAAATAATTTCAACACCGTTACCTACAAAACGGAGAAGGAAAACATCGCGAGGAAAGCGACGAAGGATTGTGGAATCCATCAAGCCACACTAAACATCATCATCTCAGCGTGAATCCCAGTCGTATCCAACACTTTTCAACTTTGGAGTCCGGGGTCTGCTTTACCAGTCTAACAGCCGATTTTGGCTAAACTTTGATATTTTTCGTAATGCAACTGCCGTCTGACCTCCACAACCCGAAGGCGATATCGAAGCATTACAGTTAGACCAATTGTTGGACTTTTGAGGGCTCCAACAACCCGTGACAACTGCCACTAGATGTTCATATGGCAACGGCTTAACATGCTTTCCGAGGTGCGACCATACCGGAGCAAATATTCATATTCATGCAGACAAATAGTTGCACTGCGGAGATTGACCCGGCGCCTCCTAGCGCCGCGGCCTCGTTCACTACCGCTACGCCACGGTAGCTGTCATCACCAACCCGCACAGCACCTGCATGGTAAAATGTTACTCATTCCTACAATCTATCACGGGTGCAGTGAGCTATGTGCCCGCAATGGGAACAATTAGCTTGCTTATGCTATGCTTGTAGATATGTATTTCTTGGGGTAGAAAAAAACAAATAATTAGGTAATACTAATAAACTTAAGTCTTCAATTTTCCTCAAAGAAGTAAGATATATATACAGGGTGTATCTGACATCGTAACGCAAACTTCGCGAAAAGGCTAGACCGCATGCCACCAATAAAATTATGTTAGTCATTTATATCGTAAATGAGCGGTTACAGAATACACAGTGTTTAAAAAAATGTGTCGGCTCGGCCTTTGAACGTTGCAAGCATGCCGCCGTGCGGGTTTGTAGGTGTTAACAATGATACCACCGCCGCCAGTGAAAACCAGTAGTACCCCAGCGGGGCAGGGTGCGGAGCGCGCGGGGCGCGCGTTCGTCCACGAAGACAGTTGCTGGATTCGACCTCTAACGAACACTAGCGTCACACAGTTGTTCTATTTATAAAATTATATTGTTTTACCGTTAACTTGTATTTATAAACTATTAAACTACAAAAATCTAAGGAACACGCATTTTATTATTTTGGAGTCAGAACAATATCGCCAACATTTTGGAGACCACGACGTGATACTGTCGGTTGAATCGAATCGACGCGTTCAACAAAGAAGTGCAAGTTAACGACGACAGCCATTTTTGGACAACCTTGATGCGACGGGTGTGGCTACCGGCTACCTGACTATCTGCAAATTACTTGAAGAAATTATTGAACAACCTGTTTACGAGTACGAAAACACTACGAGCGTGGATCATAATTATGGTGATTTGGTAAACCAAAACAGGGAAGTACGACCGATTTTAGTATATTATTACGTAAAAATATAATCGCATTTAAAGTTTTTTTCAAGTTGTCGTTGCTTCGATCTGTGTAAATTGTGTTTAATTTCGCTTGTAACTACGTTACGTACCGTGCATAGGTAAATATCAAACAATTATTGCAATTGCTTTTTCAAGTTAATAATTATGCAACTACCTACTATAAATTAATAAAATAAAGTAGTAGTCGGGCCAAGGTTCGAATCATTTTGTTTACATTGCTGTACTATTTCATATTGTAAATCAAAGAATTGAATTCGATTTCAATTCATTTTTCTTGATCATATTGTAAAGTATAAAACAATAGCCAATATAAGTAAATTGTCTATCGCTACATTTAAGCGAGCAATCTACCTAGGTGAATTAGCCGTAGATTGTCTACTCGCTGCTACGAGCGAACAATTTACAAAAATCTGCTATACTCATACAATATAAATTAAATTGTCTATCGCTAAATTTAGGCGAGCAATCTATCTAGGCGCAAATCAGCCGTAGATTGTCTACTCGCTGCTACGAGCGAACAATTTGCAAATACCTGCTATATTGCTACAATATTGATAAATTGTCTATCGCTACATTTAAGCGAGCAATCTATCTAGGCGAAAATCAGCCGTAGATTGTCTACTCGCTGCCACGAGCGAACAATTTATAAATATCCGCTACAGCACGCAACTTCCGCAATTCATAAATATCCGCTATATTGCTACAATATCCGCCGTCTTTTACAATTACGCTTCACGCACGTTTCATTATTTTATTCGTGCACTAGTATCATTTCTTTCTTACGCTTTGCTTACCTTAGTTAATCGCATTTTCCAGGTTTCGCTTGCCTACCGCATGCTTCCGGAATTTCTTCGAAAATACGGTGCGAGTACAAAGGTCAGCTGCGCAGCGGCAGCGTTAATTACCCGCCTTGCAGTATAAGTGCAAGCGGGCTAACACGGTTTGAAATACATTTTTAATTTTATGTTTGACTCTTTATTCTCTCCAGCTGTTAGTAAATAATATATTTGTTACTGGTTTATTTCTCAGAAAAGTGCATATTCACGCTAGGCAATATGCCGTCTGAATATAAGCAATTAATTGCGCAAAGAGGTTCAATTAAATCGAGAATCACTCTGTTTACAAAGTACCTTAATGTATTAAAAGAAATTAAAATTGAACAAATTGATAACATAACATATAACGAATTGCAGTTGAAGTTGACAAGATTTCAAGAATTATTCACAACATTCGATGAAATTCAAGCACAAATTGAAATATTGTCAGCTGATACTATCGATGCCGAAATCATTCAACGCGATGAAATCGAGTCATCGATGTGTAAGCAAATTTCCATAGCACAGAATATTATAGCGTCGTGTAATAGGCGTCGTAATGAAGATGAATCAAGTGATATTCATAACTCTAATGCAAGCGTAAACATGAGTTTGAGTAATATAAAATTGCCAACGATTAATCTACCTACATTTGACGGTAATCACTTGAAGTGGCTCGAATTCCGAGATACTTACGAATCGCTTATACACAACAACGAATCCATCCCTCTCATCAACAAATTTCATTATCTTCGAAATTCGTTTGATGGTGGTGCAAGAGTGGTCATTAATTCAGTAAACTTTACTTCTGCAAATTACAAAATTGCGTGGGATTTGCTGTGCAATCGTTATAATAATAAAAGAATATTAGTAAATAATCATGTTAAGGCTTTATTTAATTTCGATCAAATCTTGAAGGAATCTCACAAATCATTACGCTACATGATTGATTTTTATACAAAAAATATTCGTTCATTGAAACAATTGGAAGAACCAGTAGACACTTGGAACACTTTACTCATTTATATCATGACTTCAAAACTAGATGGCGCCACATGTCGTAAATGGCAAGAACGTCGAAATACTTTTGATAGCTCCCCGTCTTGTGAAGATTTCTTTGAATTCATACGTAGCCGCGCAGACGTTTTAGAAACCATGCAGTACGGTCGAAGTGACTTCGCAAAGGCTGATAAACATCAATATAAAGATACCCATAAATCCACAAGGTCCTTTTTAGCGTCTTCTCAGAACAATACACATGAAAATAAGTGTGTTGTATGTAAAGAAAGTCATATGTTATACCATTGCGACAAATTTAAACAAATGTCACTTAATTCAAAATACAACGTTGTTAAGAAAAACCATTACTGTTCAAATTGTCTTCGTCAAGGACATCGTGTTTCTTCCTGTCACTTCGGGCCTTGCAGAATGTGTAAAAAGAAACATAACACATTACTGCATAAACAAAGAGATTTAAGCAAAAATAATTCTAAAAACTCTGACACTGATTCGTCACGATCGCTTTCACCTGAACGGACAGCTATACCATCGCAATCGCAACATCAACCGCAGGTCTCGTCCTCTAAAGTTTCTCTTTCTGCAGTAATACCCACTCAAGTACTTCTATGCACGGCAGAAGTATATTTAGTTGACGTCACAACTGATAAAGCTTATCCCGTCAAGGCGCTGCTTGACAGCGGCTCACAATCATCTTTTTTATCTGAAAAAATACGGAAATTAATAAATATTAAAAGTAGTAAAACAAACTCTGTCACAATTTGCGGAATTAATAATTCAGCATCTGACACAACTCAATACTGCGATGTATATATTAAGTCGCGTGTTAATGACTTTCAAATTCCAGTCTCATGTTTAGTTATTCCCAAAATAACAAGTCAACTACCAAGTGTAGCTATTGACGTAACGAAGTTGAACCTACCCTCCAATATCCAGTTAGCGGATAAAAGTTTCTTTCGTCCCTCTGAAATAGATATATTATTAGGAGCGGATGTATTTTGGGATATTGTTAATTCGAATCAAATAAAATTAGGGCGAAACAAACCCACTTTGCAAGATTCTAAATTTGGTTGGCTAGTTGCTGGCCCAACCGGACAAAATACTAAGTCTACTTCCAAGGTTCAATGTAACTTCTCCCAAGAAATACGGGAGGCCCTCACTAAATTCTGGGAGGTTGAAGAACTGTCTTCGTCTGGCAAACTGTTGTCAGACATAGAGGAATATTGTGAACGCCATTTTGTCGAAAACACTAAGCGATTAGAAAATGGTAGATTTTCGGTCAAATTACCTTTGAGTGAGTCACCCAAAGATGTTCTGGGTGAATCACGCAGTATAGCTACAAAGCGTTTTTACTCATTAGAAAAACGACTGTCAAAAAATAATTTAAAAAATGATTATTCTGCATTTATTCGGGAATACGAACTTTTAGGTCATTTGCATGAAGTAATACCACCTAAATTTGGTTACTATATTCCACATCATAGCGTTATTCGCGCAACAAGTGAAACTACTCGTCTGAGAGTAGTCTTTGATGCATCTTTGCAAACTTCTACAGGCAAATCATTAAATAACATTATGCTAGTTGGTCCTGTGGTACAAGATGATTTGCTATCGATTTTACTGCGATTTCGACAAAATACATATGTAGTCACAGCTGATATCGAAAAAATGTACCGACAGATCAGTCTTGATGAATCACAGCGTCACAACAACTAATTTTATGGAGAAATAGCGAAGCCGAGCCTCTTAGGAATTTACAGTTAGACACTGTTACCTACGGGACAGCTTCAGCTCCCTTTTTAAGCACAAGATGCTTAATACAGCTGGCTGATGAGTGTACAGACGAAACGGTAGCCAATGTAATCAGACATGATTTTTATGTAGACGATTTGAATACTGGGTCAGATTGTAAAGGTAAACTAAAACAAGTAGTTAAGGGTGTCATTGAAATGCTCAATAAAGGCTGCTTTCCGTTACGTAAATTCCGTACGAATGCTCCTGACATATTTGATGACTTTCCAGTAGTTGATCAAAGTCAAGACTTTAGTAAAGAATCTACTGTACTTGGTTTAAAATGGATACCAAGCACAGACAAACTGCAATTTTCGACAAAACCCGAGACAATCTCAAAAGTAACAAAAAGAATCATTTTATCTATGTCATGTAAAATTTTTGATCCTCTTGGGCTATTATCTGCTATTACTATAATACCAAAAATAATATTACAAAAATTGTGGATTCGAAAGATGAACTGGGATGATCCCATTCCTAAAGATATTGAAATGTTGTGGGAGGCTTTCATTAAAAATTTGTATCACTTGTCTACGGTAGAAGTGCCACGGCACGCAATGTCACGAAATCCTAGTAATATTGAAATTCATTGTTTCACTGATGCTTCGCAAGTCGCATATGGCGCCTGCATTTATCTAAAATCAACAGACCAAATAAATTCAAAAATTCAAGTCAATCTGTTATGCGCTAAGGCTAGAGTGGCACCCATTAAACCGGAAATGACAATTCCTCGCTTAGAACTATTAGGTGCGTTATTGGGAGCTCGGTTGTACGCAAAGGTGATAAACTCACTAAGAGTTGAAATATCACAATCAATTTTCTGGTCTGATTCAACCATAGTGCTAGGTTGGATAAAAACACAACCTAAAACACTCAAAACATTTGTCTGTAACCGGATTGAGGAGATCAGGGAACTTACCAGGAGGACTGAATGGCGTCATGTACCCACGGAAAGCAACCCAGCTGATTTAGCTTCCCGTGGTATAGCTCCGCAACAGTTAAAAGATAATCACTTGTGGTGGCATGGACCCTCATTTCTGATGATGTCTCCTGATGAATGGCCTGCAGAAACTGTAAGTCATGTTGAGCTACCTGAAACAAAATTAAGTTTTATCATACAATGTCAAGAAAATGTAATACCATTTGAAAGATTTTCAAGTTTATGTAAATTACAAAGAGTAGTTGCGTATCTCATGCGATTTATAAATAATAGCAAAAAATATAATACAAAGTTGCAAGGTAGTCTTACAAGTGATGAATTGAGTAAATCCTTACTTATACTTGCAGAACAATCACAAAAGGATTCCTTTTCTAAGGACATACATTCACTATCTACTTACCAGACATTAAGTAAAAAGTCCAACCTTCTATCATTAAATGCTTTTCTTGATAATCAAGGCATCCTCCGCGTAGGGGGACGCATACAAAACGCATATCATTGCCCTTATGGTAAAAAACATCCGATTTTAATAGATTCTAAGCATCCATTTACTAAATTATTATTTATCAATGAACATTTAAGATTGTTGCACTGTGGTCCTTTGCAATTACTCAGCTCCTTACGAGATCAATTTTGGCCTATTGGTGGTAGGGCCTTAGCAGCTAAAACCGTCAATAGATGTATTAAGTGTACTAGATTTAAAGCCAAATCAATGCAACCAATAATGGGAAACTTACCTTCACCACGTGTGACTCCGGCTCCACCATTTCAAATTTGCGGAATTGACTTCGCTGGTCCATTTCGTATTTCTAATCGCAAGGGTCGTGGTTCTCGTACAACAAAATGCTATTTGTG
This sequence comes from Sesamia inferens, assembly GCA_037179545.1. Classification (NCBI taxonomy): domain Eukaryota; kingdom Metazoa; phylum Arthropoda; class Insecta; order Lepidoptera; family Noctuidae; genus Sesamia; species Sesamia inferens. The sequence continues at coordinate 11,234,639 of CM073949.1, forward strand.
TCTTTTTGTCTGCTTTTGCACCAAGGCATTACACCTTGAGGTAGTAAGCGATCTCACTTCAAATTCATTTATTTTATGTTTGCGACGTTTTATTGCACGACGCGGAAAACCTCAAACGATATTCTGTGACAATGGAAAAAATTTCGTAGGAGCGGACAGAGAGTTAAACAGACTTTTGAAATCGAGTCAACGAGTTATCGATGAGTTCGTTGCTGGTGAAGGCATTTCTTTTAAATTTAATCCTGCGTACTCGCCCAATTTCGGTGGAATTTGGGAAGCAGGTGTAAAATCTGCTAAATTTCATCTCAAAAGAATCGCGGGCAATTCTAGCCTCACATTTGAGGAACTTACAACGCTCTTTGCGCAAATCGAAGCAATATTAAATTCGCGACCACTGACAGCAATGTCAGCAGATCCTTCTGATCTATCTCCACTTACTCCCGGTCACTTCCTGATTGGCAGACCATTAACCTCGCTGCCATCACCACCTGACACAGAAAGAGTCTGCATCAGCCGTTATCAATTATTAGAGCGTCTTCGACAACATTTTTGGAAGCGATGGACACAAGAATATCTGTCAGATCTTCAACAGCGAGTCAAATGGAAAACCACATGCAACGAAATTAAAATAGGAGAATTAGTCATTGTCAAGGATGATCAAACACCGCCAATGAAATGGCTTCTTGGCAGAATCACTGCTTTACATCCAGGAAAGGATGGAGTTACTCGAGTAGTAGATATCACTACAAAAAAGGGAGTCATCAGACGCGCTCTCTCTAGAATTTGCGCCCTTCTGGATCAAGAATCCCATAAACTTCTTGAAAGCTCGGCTTTCAAGGGGGGGGAGGATGTTAACAATGATACCACCGCCGCCAGTGAAAACCAGTAGTACCGCAGCGGGGCAGGGTGCGGAGCGCGCGGGGCGCGCGTTCGTCCACGAAGACAGTTGCTGGATTCGACCTCTAACGAACACTAGCGTCACACAGTTGTTCTATTTATAAAATTATATTGTTTTACCGTTAACTTGTATTTATAAACTATTAAACTACAAAAATCTAAGGAACACGCATTTTATTATTTTGGAGTCAGAACAATATCGCCAACAGTAGGTATGACGTTGATCCCTGATATGAACTCTATTAAATCAGCTGATAGGATAGTTTTTCGAGTTTTGTTCACATTGCGCTTTTTTGTGTAATTAGCGAATTAATTAATTCTTCCTTTAAAATCTTATTGGGTTATAAAAGTATAACAATTATGAACGGTTTAAAGTGAAAAAAACAGCATATTATTTTATTTGAATCACGAAAGAACCGACGAAAAATTCCACCACTGGGTTCAAAATCATGTACTGGATCCATGGTGCGTCGATGTCAGAGACAGCCTTTATAGAATAGATGAAAACCCAACTTCGCTCGGGTGAAATGTGAATAATATTTTTTTAAAGCTTAAGCACCAGTAAAACCGTAGTGAAACGGTATATTTATTAACTACTCAATATGGCGACAGAGATTTGCCTCAATTTGACATTCCGAATTTTGCGGATATGTGTTGTCGACTCGAAATCTTTACTTTTTTGTTATATTATTCAAGTTGGGTTTCGATCGAGTCTACCGTACCCCTTGACGAAATTATTAATATATATTAACAATTTTGGTAAAGACTAGGCTAGCGTGTCTATTCACCGCCAAAAGAAGCCCGTTCACTTTGGCTCCTACTTTCCGGAATGAATCCTTTTTATTTGTATTTTAACAGGTGTGGGAAATCATCATGGACGCCCAAGCTGCCTCACTAGTGAGCCAGTCTGGTTAGTGCCAGACTCTTACTGGCTAAAACCACACTCCTGCCTTACATGTGTCCTCTGACATAATCAGAGCTATTTGCTCTACAAATTCTTTCAATTACAATAGAGTAGTTGAAAATTAGACAAATAAAATGATGTGGATACAGCCAGAATTATTTATTTTAGTTATTTTCATAGTCTCATGACTTATGGGATTCTTCCCTGGGGAACTTGTGCGGACATCAATACCATCTTTGTTTTACAGAAAAGGGCTGTTCGAGCCATTTACAACCCTGGTCCTAGAGATTCTCTTAGAGAAAAATTCAGAGAGGTGAACATTCTGACTGTAGCTTCAAAATATATATATTTGGAAAATCTTATTTATGTACATAAAAAAATATCGAATTTTAAGAAAATAAGCGATATTCATAATATAAATACTAGGAACAAACACAATCTTGCTGTACATCACACTCGTCTCCACAGAGTAGGCAACTCGTTCATGGGTCAATGTATACACTTTTACAACAAGCTTCCCATGGACATTTGAAACTTACCCATTAAACTATATAAAAACTATATAAAGGCCAAACTTTGCAAAAAGGGGTATTATAAAATCACAGGTTATTTAGAATACAAAAAAGCTTGGGACTGAGCTGCTCGCACTGTTAAGCATTGTTATTAAGCAATATACGTAATTATAACGTAAATTATTTTAAACATTTTCATTTTTAATGTCTGGACTTGAAAAAAAGACGATGATCCCTGAGTTTGTTTCAGCTGTTTCTCCTCAGAGGTCAGGAGTCAGTTAGGAAATGCCGGCTTCATCTAGTTTAAAAAAAAACATGACGTGAAAGTAGAAGTGATCGGTGATCCTGCTTGCTTAATAAACGATTTAATTTCATTTCACTAAAAAAATTTAATTAGTCCGTCAGTCAGATGTCCAAAAAATACTAGACGCGTATTTTTTCTTTTTTTCATATAAACGAAAAATTAAGACGACACAGTGCGTTGAAAACTCATGTGACGTCACTGCAGGCTATACTTTTTAGCGAGCAGTGACGTCACCAGCCACCACTCCTGATCTTTGGTGCCTTTTATATTTGTCAATATTTATTGATTTCATATAACAAAATATACGTATCCAATATTTTTCTATAATCTGAATGACGGACTAAATAGACACAATTTTTTTTTTTTTGCCCTGGAAATATCCCTATTACATTTTCTTTCGAACTCTTATTTTAAAATAAATGTATAATCTTAGGTTAGCCTACACTATCCATATCAAACAATATCACAGATTTTAAACTACGTCATGGGGTTTACAAGGGGTGTCAGACATTTTCAACGACCTGTGTACTTATTGGGCTGCTTTCAGGAAGCTACGTAGAATCTTCTCGTCCGAAATACCGCAGTGTCTCAAGACAAAAGTCTTCGACCAGTGTGTGTTGCCAGTGATGACTTATGGAATTGAGACGTGGTCGCTAACAAAGGCTTATAAGAAGGCTCAAAGTCACTCAAAGGGCGATGGAGAGGGCTATGCTTGGGGTTTCACTGCGCGATCGAATCAGGAATGAGGAGATCCGCAGAAGAACGAGAGTAACTGACATAGCCCGAAGAATTGCAACATTAAAGTGGCAGTGGGCAGGACACATTGCCCGTAGGACCGATGCCCGATGGGGCCGACGGGTTCTCGAGTGGCGACCACGCACCGGAAGACTTAGCGTGGGTAGGCCCCCGACAAGGTGGACCGACGACCTGGTGAAGGTCGCGTGAAACCGCTGGTTGCGGGAGGCGCAGGACCGGTCGTCGCGGAGAACCTTTGGGGGAGACCTGTGTCCAGCAGTGGACGTCTTTCTAGGCACTTTTGAATTGTCAGAAGGTTGGTCAGTCACTAAGGTGAAGCTAGTCGCCCATTCCAAAGAGTAGGTACCTATGGAGAAAAACGGGCAAGAAATTCCATGGACACTCTTTTAAATTACATTATCTTTTACATTACATTATTTGATTACATCATTCATTTTGAAATCAACTGTGTGAGAATGATTCAGAAATATATTGTACGCTAAGAGCGTCCATTATGGAAACCACACAAGAAAAACAACAACAAAAAAAAGGCTAACCCAACAAATAGATGCTTTACAGCAAGTACATTGTGCTCACACTTTGAGGCTACTCTTATGCAAAATCCAATAAACTTGTCCCTAGTGTCCTTATTAACACATTTATATTAGCCATCGTTATCTCTATCCCCAATTCTTGCTCAGTATTGTACCTCTCCAGACCGTAAACGGGGCAATCTGCCACAATGTGTACTACCGTTTCTTGTTTGTCAGAGTCACATTTATACACGATGGGCTCTCCTTGCACTTGAACTTGTTTAGGTAATCTGAGGTTGTATCCTTGGAGTGCACCGACCGCCTTCAGCTTTTGGGCGTTGAGATTTCCTCGAACCTAAACTTTGAGCGGTTCATTGGGCCCAAACCAAGGGGGCTGCCAGGTCTTATTTCTGACCTTCCTTAAAAATTTACGTTAGTTAGGTAATTTAGGTTCACCCCGGCAACATAGAGCTGCCAGGAGGGGCTATTCAGCAGCTGTAGATGTTAAGATTACAATTTAAGTGTCATCAAGGCTCTTAATAAACTAGCGTGCTAAAACACACAATAGATGGTAAATCATCAACGTTTGAATCACTGCTTACAATCAGAAGGGTTTGCTGTCAAGCATTAGCTTAAAATATACACACATCAAAAGTGTCTAGGGATCAAGCATTTTTATGCGGATTTCTTGAGATTGAGATGGCGTTTCGTGTGCTTTTCTGATGAGTCTCGTTTTGGTATGAGACCGGATACAAGACGTATACGACACTGGAGAACCCCTGAACGCCAACAGCGATTAAAATCCTGCCAGGAAGTCCATCCTTATAGTGGTGGAACCATCATGGTATGGGCGGGTATTTGGATCGGCGGAAGAACTGAGTTGATTTGGATCAGAGGCAACCTCAATGCTCAAATTTATGCTGAGACGATTGTATCAGACGTCATCGTTCCTCTACAAGTGCAAATCGGTCCCTTATTTCAGTTAATGCATGATAATGCACGACCGCACACCGCAAGAGTTGTAAGACAGACTCTCGCCGCAGCTAACATCAATGTCCTGCCCTGGCCTGCTCAGTCGCCAGACTTGAACCCGATTGAGCATGCATGGGATATGCTACAGAGAAGAGCTCTGCCGAATATGGAGGGTATCCAGTCGCAAGAAGACCTTTTTTTGTTGTTGCAACGAACATGGGCGGCCATTCCATAGCGTGATTTGGATGAACTCATTTTGAGTATGCCAAACCGATGTTCTTGTGTTGTTAGTGTTCGCGGTAGAAACACGGATTATTAATTGTTTAAGTTACCCAATGAAATTTTAGAGAAAACTGTTATTTCAGTCTTTTTTTCGAACTTTTGTGTTAGTGGTTCAAATGTCAAATATCCCTTTATTAGGAAAATGTCAAATTTCTTTATTAATGCAAAGGTGACTTGGTTTATCGTTACTGTGACAAACGAAAACACTTTATTTGATGAATCCTTAAAGAAAATTTTAATTAATATCAATCAGGAGAAAAGTTATTGCAAAAATATATGTTGATCCCTAGACACTTTTGATGTGTGTATATTAAATATATAATCTCAACTCAGCTGCATTGCATTTACCTTTCATTCCTCCCTTTAATGACCCAAAGTTCCAAACTATACATGAGAGTAGTTCTAATCGTATTAAAGGAAATATTCTGCCAATAAACAATGAACTGATACAATGCCCTCTCTGCCGAAACTATGGACGCGTGCTTAGAGTGACGGTATTTAAAAAAAAATATGCTAGATCATCCCCTGTGGCTCACTGTGTAGCTATCCCCGTTCCTAAACCAAACGCGTAGCGAATCGACACTCTGTGACGCTAACAGCGTAACCTAAATCCAAAAGCAATAATCTTGCTAATACACCACCATTATGTGTCACTTTTTCCAGAATACCAAAACGGGTCTATGTCAGCGCGAATTGTGAGAAATGAACGTGACGAACGCGTAATCGCACGACTATTGCTTTTGGATGGGAAGCGGCCAAGGGGCGCCCCTGGCAAACAAAATAAACCACACAGCTTATGTACCAACCTTACCGTGTACATAAGAAAATTGAGTCCTTATATATATTACAATGGGTAGATTTCAATTCAAGACCTCCTTTTTCCAGTACACATATTCTATGACATATTAATGTTCTTAAATTGTCCGATAAGACAAACTAAGAATTAGTTGATCACTATCTGTTATATTTCTTGCAATTTACGAGCGCGCGTGACTCTTGCTTGTGGTATGTTGTGTACATGCACAATGCTAACGCATTGTGCATGTACACAACATACCACAAGCAAGAGTCATGTGTGTGCCTGACGGAGCGTTCAGTAGCGAGCGGTCGCCCGCTCAGGTCACTTGTGCTTATTGTTTTCACGTCGCTACCAGCCACGAAGTACCGTCAGCATGTCAAATACCAATAAAAAGCGAAAAGTTATTCGTAGTGAGGTGAGTTATTTAAATATGTGTTTATAGCGTTAATTTAATATTAAACTTTTTGTATGGATCAACGATCATGACCATTGTATTATCTTTATTATTTGTAGGGTCGTGCAATTATCGCCCAAGTTTTTCATTTTCTTCAAGAAGAATATAATTTCATGAAGGCGAATAATAATGATAATTGTGATTTCAGTCCTTTGGCTAACGTAAGAAAACGAACCGCCGAAGCAACAGGGGTCAGTGAACGGACTGTAACTTCTATTTTGAAAGAAGAAAAAGAGATGCTCTCTACATCTGCCAAGTTTCTATCACCAATGAAAAAACGTCGTAAAAGAAGTAGCAAATTTGATTTTGATAATTTCGACACTAATTTGATTCGAAGTACAATTCAAAATTATCACATCGAACACAAGGAAATTCCAACTTTACACAAAATTCGGTCAGTTCTCAGAGAAAAGATAGACTTTGACGGGTGTCTAAGCACTTTACGTTCATTGCTCATAGAAATTGGTTATAAATGCCGAAAGATTAGCAGTAACCGACGAATATTACAAAAAAGGCATGATTTACAACTATGGCGTTTAAAATATTTGAAAAAGATTTCTCTGTGCCGTGCAGAAGGACGTCCTATTGTTTACACTGACGAATCGTATGTTTTAACGTCACACGTTCGACAAAATACATGGGGCATAAAGGATAAAGATACTCCATTTATGAAGAAATTAGGTACTGGGAGCCGGTTTATTATAGTGCACGCAGGTACTAAAGATGGATTCATTCCAAATGCCTCATTGGTATATAAAGCATCCTCCACAACTGGAGATTATCACTCAAATATGAGTTTTGAAAATTATAAGAAGTCGCTAGAAGAGAAGCTTATGCCAAATGTGATGGATAACGCGTCCTATCATAACGCCCGCAGCAGTAAAATTCCTACGTCCAGTTCAAGGAAGAGCGATATGATAAAATGGCTAACTGATAACGGAATTTTATGTGACGTACGATTAAAAAAAATCGAACTCTATGATTTAATAAAAAATAATAAACATCGTTTCATAACATTCAAAATCGACGAAATAGTTAAAAGCAAGAATTTTGAAATATTACGTTTTCCGCCCTATCACCCTGAGTTGAACTGTATCGAAAATATCTGGGGAATTTTAAAAAATAAAATTGCAACTAAAAATATGGGGCAAAATATGACTATTTTACAAAATTTAATAATTGAGTGTATGAACGATATCGACAATGATACCTGGCGTAAAACTTGCAAGCATGTCGAAAAACTTGAAGAAGAATATAGAAAATATTTCGAATTGGACTTCGAGTTAACGATTAATGTAGAATCAACTGATAGCGACACTGAAGAGTTTGAAGATAGTGACACTTCTGACGATGAATAATAATTAATTTTAATAAAACTTACTATTAAAATATTTGTTTTATTATCATTGTTGGTTTCAAAGAAAAAATAATTTTAACATTGATTATTTGTATGCTAACCGTAGCGCGTCTACGCTCACGCACACATTTACACGTATACAGATACGACTTGAACACAACTAAGAGCCACGCGCGTTCGTGAATTGCAAGAACTATACAAATAACTCTAATTTCCCTAAATTATTGAAACTTTTTTGACGTTAGGTGTTTGACGCCAAATTTAAATTGCGAATATACTTCGAATGTTTTTAATAACGTAAACTGGCTTTCTAATCCATTAAGCGATCTACAAAACGATAACTTAATATTCATCCGCATCAATAAACCCCAAAACAGTCCCAAACATCCATAAACCAACCAGAAACATACATACAACCAATACACGAAAGAAAAAATAATAATTCTCCCCTTTACAACGCCATAATATCCAGGTTATTTGATGCGATACTCTGTTACTTCATGGCTAGTAAAGTAATACCATAACGAGAACCATAAAGCTGAGAGAAGAACAAATATTTGTTGATACGGCGTTTTGCTACAGTCTTTGGGTAATAAAATTGTTGTGGATGTAGCTGACTGGATAGGGTACGGGGAAAAAATGTTTTGTACCGGTTTCGAATCGTAAAGTTAGTTCTTTGTAACAAATCCGGTTCACAAATGCGATTTTGAAGCATAATGTAGTTTTTCTAGTAGGTGACCCTAATTTCAACTAACCTAATAAATAAAAAAATGAGTTTGTCTAAAGCTCTTTAGTACCATGCTTAGACATTACGCTTTCAGGAATATTCTTAAAGGAACTTCTTCTTTTTTCTAACGTTATTAACTTGCTTGGTCTCTATCCCCTTGATGGTAAGCTGTGATGCAATCATTGGTAGTAAATCGCGCTAGTTTATTAAGAGCCTATTCACTCTAGCCTTAAAGACACTTAAATTTTAATCAGACGGGAAGACCGCCGCAGACTATTATTCCAGTCCTTCGATGTACGCTGTATAAAAGACGAGTTGAAAGTTTGAAACGCTTCGTCCGGATCGTAGCAGTATCAACAATGTAAATGGGGTAAATGCTCGCTGTACGACAGATCAACCTGATGATGAAACGGGGATGGTGGAATTATATCAGACTCTATTGATGAGCAACGTGCTTAATATAATTTTAGAAAAGTAATAATTAATATAAATGTACCAAACTCTTAAATTCGCGGTCTCTTCATAAGGTAACTAATTAAACTGTCAATTTAAGCCTATTCCATTTTTCATTATTCGCTTTAGATTGCAGTTTGTATTAAAACACGAGATTTTTTCTAACGTCTTAATACAAACTGCAATCACACAAAAGTCTAAACTGCCCTCAACGCTCAATCACTTCCAGGCAACACGCATTCCAAAAACAAAAGCATACAGTGTCGGCGATACATAGCAATGTAATGCACCAGACACAGGCCACTGGCACTCCCATGAGACGAGTCGCTTAGAAGACTTAAGCTTTATTTATACTGCCAGCCTTCTTCTGATTATCACCAGGCTTAATGGCTGAAATAGTCCTTTGTTTCGCTTATGGCTAGACTCAGTGTTAGTTTGGAATATGAGGCTGTTAGAAGCCATATTTATAAGTCGTAAGAGACCCGTATAAAGTAATTGAAGTTCTGCTTCAACGTTGTCTTGTTAAAGGACGTGCCATATGTAAACAAAGGGAAACAAAATTGAATTGGATCATTACTGTCTTTACTTGACAGCCTCCGTGGCGCAGCGTATCGAACGCGGCCGCTGCGCAAGGAGGCGCGGCTACGATCCCCGCACAGTGGAAATATTTGTATGCATGAATATGAATAGTTGCACTAGTCTGGTCGGGCTTCGGAAAGCACGTTAAGCTGTTGGTCCCGGTTGCCATACGAACATCTAATGGCAGTCGTTACGGGTTGTTGGAGCCCTCAAAAGTCCAATAATTGGTTTAACTGCAATGCTTCGATATCGCCTTCAGGTCGTGGAGGTCAGACGGCAGTCGCTTCATGGAAAATATCGAAAGTTTAGCCAAAATTAGCAGTTAGACTGGTAAAGCGGACCCCAGACTCCAAAGCAAAAGATGATGATGACTTGTATCTTTACTTGGTATGTACAGATGGCCCGTGGATCTTTACATACCAAAACCATTCCATGCCTCGGATAGCACGTTAAGTCGTTGATCGGCTGTTATTCGTAGATCTTTAGCAGGCATTTAGCAGTCATGCCATCAGTCGTACCGGGGAGTATCGTATTACCCCCTGACTGGGAAGTCAGACAGGCAGTCTAGAGACTACGGGCTGCTACTTAGAAAATCCATATAAAATACTGCTCCATCTTATTCTTCTGCAGCCTATAGAGGTCTATAGAGGCCTATAGAGGTATATGATCCTCACGCTCGGCAGGCGGGTAGGGGAAGCGCTGCTGCCTGCTTCCCTGGTGAAAGTTCTCTTAGTTACCTCTTACGACACCCACGGGGGAATATGGGTTGGTACTATTCTAAGCCCGGTACTGCTCCATGCTCCATGTAAAATGCCAGTATTCAGTTGAATCCGGTTAGTCTACAATATAGTTGAAAATAGGCTAGATATATATACAGGTGTATCTGGCATCGTAACGCAAACTTCCCGAAAAGGCTAGACCGCATGCCACTAATAAAATTATGATAGACATTTATGTCGTTAATGAACGGTTACAGAATTCACAGTGTTTAAAAAAAAGTGTCGGCTCGGCCTTTGAACGTTGCAAGCGTGTCGCCGTCCGGTTTTGTAGGTATGACGTTGATCCCTGATGTGAACTCTGTTAAATCAGCTGATAAGATAGTTTTTCGAGTTTTGTTTTTATTTTGTGTAATTAGCGAATGAATTAATATTTACATTAAAATTTTATGGGGTTATAAAAGTATAGCATTTAGGAACGGTGTAAAGTGAAAATAACTTCATATATTTTTTTGTTAATCATTAAAAAGCCGACGAAAAATTCAGGTTTTAGAATCATGTACTGGATCTGGATCCATGGAACTCGTTTGTGCGTCGATGTCAGACATACAGCCTGTATATAGAGAGACAGTCTTGAATAAGAAATCCAGCCGTTACGTGTACGCTTTTCCATCTAACCTTCAATGTTTATATGTTGGCTACAAAAACTTGAATGCCGTGAATAAATCGAACATGTGACTCGTAGCGCATCATGGTCTACCCAGCCTGTTTCTCAGCATTTTTTATTAGACCCTCAGTATTTTTTTTCTTTTATTTGCAAACTAAAACTACTAAAACCGGTCTAAATTCTAAATTGCGGTCAAGCAACAAGATTGCTTGACCGCAATCCCGCCTTATGGTAAGCTGTGATGCAAATGCACTCAAAAAAAAACAGAGTGAATAGGAAGGAATGTCGCATGACGTCAAGTCGTGCTACAAAATATACCACGACGTGACGTAATTAGCCTCCACTTCGTAACTTTAATATGCTATATCTCAGTAGTTTTTGGTAATTTCGACAAAATAAAAAATACGGGTCTTAATTTTTCTTATTATCTATAAGACGGACTATTTTTTTTTTTTAATTTCATACCTTGGATTCATCGCTATTGTATTACCCAGTGACTGGGTTTGGAAGGCGAGATTAGTAGTCGCTTCGTATTCAGGTGCAACTGATGAAAATGATGTCTGGTGAAGCCGTACGGAGGACGGGTCGGAGCAGTTGTATTACGATGTGTGCCGGGTACGATGCGCCTAATGTTGTTATGACGGGAGTTTGTTCGTGGAGGGTCTTCAGATCAATCTCCTCTGCCGCAGCATCGTTGGTCGTGATGTTTGGTTTAACATCGCATCACCTTGCTTAACTACCGTCTTCTTTTCTATTCACTCATATTTTTGAGTTTGAGTGATTGCGGTCAAGCACTAGTTTATAATTTAAAAAAAAAAAACGTTTTTTATTTGCGACGAGCTTGTTGATGCTTAGTATCGATAAAAAAAAATATTTTTTGGCGCTATCAGCAACAAAAGCATTTGTGATAGTTACTAACATTTTTGATGCGAGTTTAAGAATACACGTATACTCTCACGATAAAAATGTTCTAAATATCTCGTAAATAGGTCAAATTAGAAGAAATCTTATCCTATGATTTAGAATTAAATTTCCATAGCCATACCGAAGCGATTGAAGCCATTTGCGACAATGTGTTAATTTTAGTTTCTGTGTCGCTCGAGCGGGGCGCTTTGATCAGCAAAAAAGCTATTGTCATTTCGGGCAGTATGTACGCGCCCCAGTACAGCACGTACATTTACCGCGATCAGTCACGGCTTACACAAATCTCCGACCACACTCCACAGCAAAACTAAGGAACTTACCTCGGACGCCGTGTGTTCCGTCGTGGGATGAAATACCGGAGAGCCGGCGCGCGCGCCGACTTACAACGCTGTCCGGTGGCTTCCAACACACTAATTGTCCAATACCAGTAGACATTAAAGTTCCTCCATGAGGACAACCAAAGCTCACCAGCATAAAACACCGTTATTTAGCAGCGTCAATCCACGCCCGACAAACAATCAGCAATGAAACCACGTTTCAGATTCAAATTTAACTCAATTTAAAGGCGGCACTGTTACGGTTTATAATCCAAGTAAACACTTCAAACACACGGGCAACAAAACGCGAGAACTGTCCAAAACCGCGGCCCGGGACTATATTTCCCGAAAATCAATCGTCAAACCGCACCCCGCGTGCGCAATGATTTTCTCAAGACCTCTCGAAACGTTCTCGAAACGTTCTGCCATGGCGCGTCAGCGACCGTCTTGTGACTCTGTGGTCACAAGATTATAATACATTACGCTCGGTCGCGCCATCTATCAAACAATCTTCGAACTAACAATCAAAGACGCCTGGAGACGATCAAGCGTAAACACAGTAGATATATTATGTCCAGCATATTTGGTTTATTCAAAGCAGCAGTGTCCTAGTGGTATTGACCACAACTTTGTAGGTAACGGTATAAAACGGTGAGAAAACCGACATGTCCCAGAACCAAAATTTCGCAGACAATTGAAATCTACTTCAACTTGCACTGGGCCCGCATGGTAGATGGCGGCCTTTTTTTTACGAGTGGAAATACCTTTACGCACCGTACTCGCCGCTAGCTAGGCGACGAGCGTGTGTAGGACTCGCTCGGCCGGAGCCGGGAATACCCACTAAAACCACCCGGTTACCCTCGAGCCCTGCGTTGAGAGTGTCACGGGATCAGCCCGAAGGCCTAATCACCGTGCCACTCTCAGGGCTTACCGGCCTTGTTAGGGCCGGTTTCCGCGCCAAGGAGGATTATCCGGGTACCGGGGTAATCCTCAGACGTGGTGCCCAGTGCATTGCGCGAGCGGGGGCTACCCACACACGCTGGTCACACTCCGGGGCTAAAGGAGACGGGGTTCGTCCCCTGCCTTCTTCCCCCCGCCCGTCTACGCCGGAGGGGAGCGGCAAGAGCATCCTCTTCCCGCTCCCTCTCCGCAGCCTCCTTCTGCAAGAGGACGGTCTCGCAAAAGGAGGCGACAGCCTCCCATGCACTCTCACTTTCAACCATGGCTCGCACCATGGTTGCCAGGGAGAGGCGTCCGCCTCCGAGCGCCGCAAGTAGGTCGCGGCACTCGTTTCGCCAGGCCGGGCACTCCACCAGGGTGTGCTCGGCCGTGTCGTCGAGAGAGAGATTGCGGCCTACCCCATCTCACCAAAAGGAGGCCTGTGTTCCAGAACATCATGTGCTGATTACGTGTGTGTTCTGTAATTTAATTCAATGCCCACTACCTACTAAAAACTAACCAAATGGTATTCCGGTACAGTCCCGCTTATTCATAAACTCTGCTTAAAGTTAACTAGTGATTAGCGATTCTTTAACCATACATTTTTGACCTTTTAACATCACTTAACTTAAATCATCCTTTATGGATAAACACCACAGTGTTTAAGGGGTTTATTCATAAACGATGATTAAAGTTAAGTGACGTTAAAAGGTCGAAGATGTATGGTTAAAGAATCGCTAATCACTAGTTAACTTTAAGCAGCGTTTATGAATAAGGGGGAGTATCATAAAGTCGTCAATTTGTAAGTATAATTAGTGCCAATCCCATTCATCCATACATTTATATCATCCAGAAACTATACACTCAAACCAATACCTAGTTACTTAGACCACAGATCAAACTAGTCAGTCGGCATTTCTGCACACCGACCACGGCGACATCTTGCGGTGTAGCTCTGAGGTTGAAAGTTAATACTTTTGCACGAGACTTGTTCTATTTTAGGTATTGTCACATTCCTGGGTTTCTTTCCTTGCGGATAGATTTGTGTTACAGGATTTCTGGAATTTCGCGCTTTAGTAAACACAGCTGCATGGTTGTAAAAGGTATTCTAGACAGAATCATCACGACAGTACGACAAACTAGTGAAAGAATTTCTGTGTAATCATTATGGATATTTTTGTACCAAAGTCGCGTCGCGCCTGTTTGAGGCAGCCTTTTTGCAGTATTACAACCAGAAAACATTGCTTATCTTCTTTCTGATAAACATCAAAGTTTTAATTTTTATACAATATCTATTGTTCCGCTGATGAGCAAAGATTTCCTGATAGCTATTCCCTATTTCCAGCATGTTGCTTCCTCCGTTCAATCTCTCAAAAACCCTAAATCAAGTATTTTTGGAATAACTATTAATGGAAATGCCTTAGAGATGAAAATTGTGGCGCTCCAAAAGAAAGAGAGGAAACGAAGTTTCGTCTATCTTTCTCTTTCAAAATCATTAATCATCTAAGAGGAAAGAGATGGTACTAGATCGAAAGCATAGGCCGTCTCTCTCACTCTTTTCAAACCAAAAAATTACTGCAGATTATACGCGTACGGCATATCCATTTTATATGTCTACAATATGACAGTTACCTTTATTCTCTTTTTAATTAGGATATCAGTGGCTGTCTGATCCTGAGAGGTCTGTCAACATCACTGTTATCTTTGTAGTTACAATAAATTGATAATAAATTGATTTTGGATGGCTGCTATCCATACTAATATTATAAATGTGAAAGTGTGTTTGTTTGTTTGTTTGTCCTTCCTTCACGCCGTAGCTAAGCAATCAATCGACCAGATTTTTGGCATACAGTTAGTTGAAAAGATGGAGAGTAACATAGGCTACTTTTGGTCCTACAAAAACATCAAGTTCCCAAGGGAGATTACTGGAATATTTGTATGTGTACACCAAATATCCTAATATTATAAATCGGAAAGTGTGTTTGTTTGTTTGTTTGTTCCGCTTTCACGCCGTAACTACTAAGCCGATTGTTTTGAAATTTTGCAGACGTTAAGTTAGAAGTCCGGATTAAATAATAGGGTACTTTTTTATCCCGGAAAAAAATTATATTCACGAGGGAAATCTAAACGAGCGATATAACCGATCTCCACGCGAGTGAAGCCGCGGGCGGAAAGCTAGTCAAACATAAAAAGATATATAAGAAAGGTAATAATGGTGCCATTTTCATTGCTCACAAAACTAACCCAAATTTAAGTTCAATGCCTCTCTTTCTATTTCACTAAGAAAAATGAAACAGGTGTATACTAGTCTAGTCCTGTCAAATTAAGATACTCCATAGACAGTTTAGACGTGATTAAAAGCATGGTTACTATTTATAAATTAATTATAAGCTAGTGCTTAGTGCCTCCACGACCAAACTCCCAACACAACAACACTTGGGGCATCGTACCCGGCACACATCGCAACACAACTGCTCAGACCTAGAGAGTGAATAGGCTCTTAATAAACTAGCGCGCTTTACCGTCAACGATTGCACCACTGCTTACCGTCAGATGGGATTGTGCTCAAGCGCTAGTTCATAATTTCTAAAAAAAAAAAATCTATTAAATTTACACTTACATTTTTTCACATCACCATCATTAGTCTAGCGGCCATCAAAAGCTCATTACATATATTTTTCTAGCTCTGTGTGAGTGTAAGTAAAAACGGTAAAACTAAGTGAGATGAAAACATTACAGTTAGTATTTATGTGTTAGTACTAATGTCTAAGTTAATGGTTTGAGATAGTGGCAGAAGTACTTAATTAATGGATAATAGGTAACTTTGGTTTGATTTTATCAATTTATTTTTGTTACAATACTTATATAATTGCGTAACAAACTATCAGTAGCAATGGGTTTAATTTTGACAGTTCTACGACATCCATTGCCTTGTATACGTTGTTGAGCCAACAAGTTTTTTGATCTTATACAGCAATGGACTTACAAAATGCTTCGAAATGATCTCAATCGATAGTAGTTTTGTGTTACGCAATTAGGGTACAGCTCCATCGGTCAGTTTAAACAACGCTTGCTGCGATTAGCCTATGGATGGGTAACCATAGTTACATACAGAAGCCCGAAAGTCTGACCTGCAGCCTTATAATATATAAATAAATATATATACAATATGTAAAGAAAACCCTGTACGATCAGTGAGGTATTGTTAGGTATCGTTAACTGATTCTAATAATGACTACAAAGCTGGGTTAAACTTTAAAAAAAATCCCCCTAAAAATAAATATTTTTTTCGAAAAAGCGAGGTAGCTTAATGCATGTGTGGTAGCCAACACGTTAGGCATACATGCGCGAGAGAAGGGGGCAGGGCAGGCGGCACATGGTCGCATCGCTATTCGCTCCGCCACAAATGGTGTTGTCACTTTTTTAGAAATGGCCAAAGTTTGGGGAAATTGAAGAATTAATTCACGACAAAAAAAGATTATTTCAAAATTCATTAGTATGGTCACTATGATGATTACGTAAAATTTCATATTTTATTTGGTCATGTATAACCTAACAATTATTATAATAAAATGGATAGTTATCCATTTGGGTCAGACGGGGTTTTCTTTACATATTGTATAAATATATACAGAAAAATCACACAGATTGAGCTAGCCCCAAAGTAAGTTCGAGACTTGTGTTATGGAATACCAACTCAGCGATACTATATTTTTAATAGATACATATATAGATAAACATCCAAGACTCAGGCGAATCAGGAAAAGATCGTTTTCCATCATGACCTGGCCGGGGATCGAACCCGGGGCCTCCACGTTGCAGGCAGGCGTGTTGACCGCTGCGCCACGGAGGACGACAAAAGTCTTACCAAGGCGTATTGTTTTACCCAGTTACTGTGTTGTGCAGGTCAGATAGGTTGTAGCTCCTTGTCAAGTATTGGTACTCAGATGAATCTTGGACTGGAAGACTGGAAGGCGACTCCAACATAGGGAAAAGATAAGGCAGTTGATGAGATAGTGATTTTTGATACAAGCTGTTCCTTTTAAAGGGTACTGAATTTATAAAAACATTGGTTTTTTATCATGATGCAATTGTTGATGGTAAAGCGCGCTAGTTTATTTAAAGGCTATTCACTCAAAAATAACCTGAGTAAATAGAAATGAAGACGGCAGTTGAGCGAGGTGGTGCAATGTTAAACCCAACCACATGATCAACGATGCTGCGCCAGAGGGATATTGATCTGGAGACCCTCTACGACCTAACTAACCACCCACCAGACAAAGTCTTGCCGCCAAGCGATTTGTCGTGTTCCGGCATGATGTCTGGTGAAGCCGTATGGAGGACGGTTCTGAGCCGGGTACGATGCGCCAAATGTTGTTGTGTTGGGAGTTTGGTCGTGGAGGGTCTTCGGATCATTCTCCCGTTGGCGCAGCATCGTTGGTCGTATTGTTGGGTTTAACATTGCATCACCTCGCTCAACTGCCGTCTTCCTTCCTATTCGCTCAGTTTTTCTGAGTGAATAGGCTGTTAATAAACTAGCGCGCTTTACCATCAACGATTGCATCACTGCTTACCATCAGGCGGGATTGCGGTCAAGAGCTAGTTTATAATTATACAAAAAAAAAAAAAATTAACTCCCGACACAACAACATTTGGCGCATCGTACTCGGTACACATCACGACACAACTGCTCAGACCCACCCTCCTTACGGCTTCAGCGTAATGCAAAGTAAAACATTTAGCGCATACTAGGTACATAATATAAAACCCAATCAACGTATAATGTTCCCACTCCTGAGAAACAAGCCTCCTCTCTATCAGAGGTCATAAATCAAATCAAATCAAAGCATTTATTTCAAATAGTTGTTTTTTTTTTTGTATGTTTTCCATAATGGACGCTCTTAGCGTACAATATATTTCTGCATCGTTCTCACATGATTGATTTCAAAATGAATGATGTAATCAAATATTTGTATCAATAGCTTGATAATTTAAAAGAGTGTCCATGGAATTTCTTGCCCGTTCTTCTCCATAGGTACCTACTCTTTGGAATGGGCGACTAGTTTCACCTTACAGACTGACCGACCTTCTGACAATTCAAAAGTGCCTGTAACTGGTTTATTTGAAATAAATGATTTGATTTGATTGATTTATGTAGCCGTATAATCCACCACCAAAATTTTTAGCTCTAAGACATGGTGGTTTCCTCCGATGTTTTCCTTCATCATTTTGAGAGCGGCGGTAATAAAATATAAAAAGCAAACCACCTGATGGGGTTCGAATCTATTATCTAGAACTTGTAAGTCGCGGCATGTAGGCCAACGCAGTTCTCATTTACTATTTATGCGCATAATATTCGTTACCATCTTTTATCTCTCTTACTCTTTATAGGTGAAAATGATATCAATACATATTATAATAACTATATGGACGTAATAAAGATGTTGAATGAAATCTTAAGAAAAATAACACACACCAATGTAGTGATCTGTCTCCCAACTTATAAGACAGGTTCACCAATTTACAACTTCAAAGTTGAATTGTTTAATAACCTACTTCATTTGGATAATCAGAGTCATAAGTACGCATACATCTTCGACAGCAATCGTGACCTAACACTTGAGATGTTCTCCTACACTACGGGCAGAATCAATAAGTACGGAATTAGGAACATATATGATAATATTATGGATAACATTTTGGTTGATCTAAAATTATATTATAATACGAATCTGAATGCTTACGCTGAGATCTTGGATTCCAATCTGGCTTCGACTTATATTAAAACCTTTAATTTGGATTTTGTTGATCAAAGCACTCAAACGGACATCAATGTAAATGAAAATATATTGTCTCTAATGCCTTCTGTAACTAAAAATCCCGTCACGGTGAGCACTAATAATTGCCATGATTTATTTCGTTCTTAAAAGTATCAGTATACTGCACCAAAACATAAGCGGCCTTCTTTCTAAGTCTGACCTATTTACAGTAGGCTTGGATAATTTGACAATGACTGGCAAAACTATCGATGTGTTATGTTTTTCAGAGCACAATATGACACAGGATGATGTAGAACATCTCCAGATCCCAAATTTTGTGCTAGCAACGCATTTTTCTCGTAACAAACGCAGGGGCGGAACTTGCATATTGGTAAAAAATAATTTAAAATATAATGACATAAAAACGATTCAGAAATTTAATATCGCAAATGTTATTGAGTCCTGTGCAGTTGAACTATTGGATCATAACTTAATTATTTTGTGTGTTTATCGAGTACCAAAGAGTAAAGACTTTACTGCGTGTTTGAACACGTTTTTTGATCACTTTAACGATATCTTGTGCACTCTTACAAAAACTGCCAATAAAAAACTTGTAGTTTGTGGTGACTTTAATGTAGATATGTTAAAAAGGAATAGGCATACACTTGAGCTAGAGCAACTAATAACAGGATTCAACTTAAAGCAATCAATATTCGAGCCCACAAGACCCAATAGTGGCTCATGTATTGATAATGTTTTTCATAACATTCACGGTGCCCAATCGGACAGTGTAGAACTAGGGCTATCTGATCATAAGGCACAGATACTATGCTGTCCAGTAAAGAAGACCTGCTTGCTAAATCACTGGTTCGTGTATAAAAGAGTTTTTTCTAAAGAAAATTTATTAAAGTTTAAAAATTGTCTAAGTAGACTTAAGTTCAAAGAAGTTTATGAAACTAATGACGCAAATGAAGCATTTACAATTATGCATGATTTGTTTAAATTATTCTATGACTTGTGCTTTCCTGTTTCTAGAATAAAAATAAATACTAAAACTCGACCGAAATGGCTCTCTCGTGGCATCATAAAATGTAGTCAACGGAAACGGTCTCTCTTATGGAAGTATAGGTTGACTAAGAATCCGTCCGATAAGATAAAATTTAAAGAATATTCCGCAAGATATAGTAAAATAATTAAATTAACACAAAAATCTCAAAATAACTACTCTATTCTCCATTCCACCAATAAATCAAAAGCTATGTGGAATATAATTAATAATAACAAACATAAATTACCTCAAAACATCGCAGAACTAGTAGTAAATGATAAAAATATACGAGATCCTCAACAAATAGCAGAGGCATTCAATCATTATTATGCAGATTTGGCTCTATCGCATGATCCGAGTAAAAGCTCAAAACACGGAACATGTAAAAATTCCTCTCCACACTCTTTCTTCTTAAGGCCAACTGATCCTACTGAGATTAGATCCATCATGAAAAACCTGAGGAATACTAAATGCACAGGATATGATGATATATGCGTGTTAGTAATAAAATATGTCAGCAATAATATTGCCCCCATTCTTAGCTACGTTATAAACTTATGTTTTGAACAAGGCACATTTCCTTCAATATTGAAAACGACAATTATCAAACCGCTTTATAAAAAAGACGCCAGGAATAATATGAAAAATTATAGACCAATAGCCCTGATTCCAGTATTGTCTAAGATAATAGAGAAGATCATATATAATAACCTGTATACTTACCTTGAAATAAATAATATATTTTGCGATGAACAAAAGGGCTTTCGGAAGAATTTGTCAATTAATTCAGCTGTTTATGACTTCTTGAGTATGATATACCCTCGAGTTGATTGTAAACAGCCAGTCTATGCTTTATTCATGGATATGACTAAAGCATTTGACTATGTCAATCATGCAATACTTTTGAGCAAGTTGGAAATATATGGAGTTAGGGGGAATGCTCTGGATTTAATTAAATCGTATCTTAATAATAGAACACAAATAACTGAAGTTAGTAGAACTTGCCGTCATACCAAAGAAGAAAAAAAATTTAGTTCCACCCCTAGAACAGTTAAGATTGGAGTTCCACAAGGCAGTGTTTTGGGACCACTCTTATTTCTTCTATATGTAAATGATTTGCCTAAATCGACAACTGATAAAATGATATTATTCGCAGATGACTGTACAGTTGTCTTTAATGATGAAAATAATATAAATACCAGTCTTAGCACAATAATTAAATGGTTAAAAAGTAATAATTTAATTATAAACCTAGAAAAAACTAAAATAATCGAATTTAAACAACGTACAAAGCAGAAACTTAACACTAAAATTGAATATGATGGAGAAGAAGTAGAATCAACCACAACAACAAAATTTCTTGGTCTGCATATAGACAATAATTTAAAATGGCAAAGTCATATAGAGTTTGTCTGCAAAAAACTGTCACAAGCGTCTTATGCTCTATATATGCTGTCAAAAAAAGTTAGTCTCCCCACGTTGCTTGTGGCTTATCACGGACATGTTGCTTCTCGTTTAAGATATGGTATCATCTTTTGGGGTAATGCTACGAACTGGGAGAAGATCTTTAAATGTCAAAAAAGATGCATTCGTGCGATATGCGGTCTGAAAAAAACCGAAAGCTGTAAGCAATCTTTTATAAATCTTAAAATACTTACAGCTCCATCATTGTATGTTTTCGAAATGGCCCTTTTTATCAAGAAACATCCATATTTGTTCGAAATAGTGCCGAGGTCACGCAATAGGACGAGGCTATATACAAAATTAAATACGCAATGTAAAACCATACTTTATGAAAAGAGTACATTCGTTATGGCGCCTAAAATATTCAGTAAAATTCCCAAGGACATTAGAGACTGCAATAATATCTTTAAATTCAAAAATAGATTATTTAAATTTCTTAATGAACATGCATTTTATTCAGTAAAGGATTTCTTAGACTTCAAATGACTTGACTGTGTTGTTGATGTTTGATTGAGGGCATCGTCTTCAACCTTTTACCGTCTCACTGCTGGGCACGGGTCTCCTCTCATACAGAGATGGATTGAGCGTAGTCATCACGCTGGCTCAATGCGGGTTGACATTTAGTGCATATAAATGTGTTAATAGTGTTTCTTTATTTCTTTTTATTTTTGTAATTTTTTTTTTCTGTATATTTTAATTATTGTAATTGTTTAATGAATTTGTGTGCCTGTGAGGCAGATCACAGCAGGAACTCACTTTGTATTTGTAAGACCTATGATTTATGTACCTGTGTATCACAAATAAACTATTTGATTTGATTTGATTTGATTTGATTTGATCTCAACTGATTGACATCTGTCACCTCACACCAGGTTCAGTTAAAAACCAGCGTCAGGCACTAGTTGTCTGGGCCTGCGGGCGGTGAGCAGTGGGCAGCTCGCCGCCCGGTAAGGACCAGGCCCGAGTCGCCGGCGCGTCGTGTTTCACGCGCGCCTCAAAGAGATGTCAGCACATCGTGACCCCACGTGGGGTCCACGAAGACCGATGCCTCCTGGGTCAGGGTTGCGGGTTGGTTAAACAAGAAACCGTGGCCCTGCCCGTCGCACAGGCAAGTGAAGAAACACGGGTGGGTTTTAGTCAGTAAAAGTCTGACACGCCCTTCCGCTCCGCCCAGAGCGGAAGAAGTTATTTGATGATTTCCCATCCAAACAAAAAAAAAATAAAAAAAGGCACTAGTTGTCTGGCATTATTGCTGGAATGGGCCTTTTTGGTGCAGCTGCGTGCACACTTTACTGATATTTTTTTACATGGATTTTTACTTTTTATTTTTTTTTTTATTCGTTGCCACCTGATGTATGTTTATTTTTATTTCAGCTTTGGAATCTGGGGTCCGATTTACCATTCTAATTGCTGATTTTTGGCTAAACTTCGATATTTTCCGCCGTCTGACCTCCACAACCCGAAGGCGATATCGAAGCATTGCAGTTAGACCAATTGTTCGACTTTTGAAGGCTCCAACAACCCGGATGACTACCACTAGATGTTCGTATGGCAAGGGCTTAACGTGCTTTCCGAGGCACGACCAGACCAGTGCAAGTTTAAGTCTGTGCTCAATAAATGTATTTTCTTTCACCTTCCCACCCACACGAGGCCGCATATCGTCGCCGTAGAGTGAAAACCTCGTAAGTGCAAAAATAGTAACTTTTCAGGAGAAAGTAAAAACTGCGTGCTGTAAAATTTTTGTACTGCGACTTTTATACGTTTTTTTATTAATTAATATGGAGATTTAACCCGCTTTCATACCCAAATCGGTTCAGTACTATAAGATTGCCCAAATGAAAAAGAAAATAAAATGAAACAACACGTTCGTTGCTAGATATTCACACGAAACTGACAGCTGCGCGTGTTTACGAGGTTCACATTTAGTGTCATAGATGTCGCTATGAGTATCGAATGAACAAATGAGTCAGATCAGGATGTGCGTAATGAGGGTTTCTTCCCAGAAACGCAATAAAATAAATTTGAGCAAAAAGGCATTCCCGAAGTTTTCACTCTACGGTGACGATATATGGACATTATACACCTGGAAAAATGTAGGTGTAAAGATATCTACAAACGCCACATGCGAATAACGCGTCATACTGACATTACGACACGAGTCTTACATCTCGCAAACAGAGTTTACTGAACAGCTAGCATAATATACAATATGTAACAAAAACCCTGTTGTTCCTTCAACCTACGTTTTAAGAATCGGCATACGGACGTAATATAGCAAGTAATTTATAAAAATTGTTCAACAAAAATAATTAAAATAAATGTTTAATTATTAACATTTATAATCTGTAACTGATTTCTTCGCTCTGCAATTCTGCATGAACAAACTAGACATAAGTAGAACGTTCCCGCCAATTTATTTAACTTATAAAATTAGATTTTCTAAAAAAAAATCGAATTTGTCGGTTTTAATAGGTATTTGATTGTGACCCCTCGACTAGACAATGATTACTGTTTTCTAATTATGACTTCATTAATGATGTGCTTGTAGGTAAAATTATATGTCCCTGAAAGGAAAGGAACAACAGGGTTTTTGTTACATAGTGTATATAACTTCTCAACATCAACCGTCGGGCAAGAGCAAGTCGGACAACACCCATCTGGTTGGAGGATCCTCCCTTTTATATGAAGGATGAGTGAACATTTCAGCGTGTTCTTTTTACTACTAAAGATGTACTTACTATGTACATATCTGCCCAACCCTTCGTTAAGGTACAGGCATAATGGTAAAGGTTTCTAAATAAAACAGGATATTAATAAAATCAAAAGTTTTATTATGACAGCATCATTATCCATTAAAAAATAATGACAAAGAATATTCGCATGCAAAGAACAAAAACACTGTATCATGCAATATTTTTATACATTTTCTTTCTTTCTTTCTTATAACAAAAAAAATTATTTCGCCATTAATATGCCTATACATTGAGGTGCTGATTTTTCTCGTAAAGCTTGTCCCGTAACTTATTTTTTTTTATATTTACATTTCAATTGAGAGTAAAAATTAAAATTGGCACACGAAATATAAAATTATTTTAAAACTATAGATTTAAAGGTCGTCATACATTGTTCGGAATCTTAACTATTATATGGAACTATTAAAATGCAATCCTAATTTCTTTTCACTATACAATTATCACAGAAAATATGATTTTCCTACATCATTGACCATTTTAGCTAAATATTTAATCTATCTATATAAGTTTACTGTCGTAAAATGATTGAAAATTACTAAGCGACAGCAAGTGTTAGAAATTACATCGTTCCAATTCGACACAAAAATCGCTACTCTATATTTTTTTTTAATTTTTTTATAAAATATATAAAACATTTTACTTTCAGTCTGTATAGTTTACATAACAAGTGAGTTACACTAAATTGGAAATAAATGGAATTATAAAAAAATCGATAGATTTTTAATCGATTTATTTATTGAGCAATCGTAATACGCTAAATATACGGATTGGAAAAATAAAATCAATGTGAAAATAAAAAAAAAAACACACATAAAATGCGGATACAATTATATATACAGATTGTAATAAAAATATTTTAATTACAAAAATTAGAAACGTTACTTTCTCATGCATTGTATTTACAAAAATATATTTTATTTTATATTAAAAACAAAACAGCAAAGTAGTTGCGTAACACACTATCAGTAGCAATGGATGTCATTTTGACAGTTCAACAACATTCATTGCGTTATTTATGTTGTTGAGCATATACTGTTTCCTAACATATGGAGCAATGTATTAGCAATATGCTTCATAATGATTGTAATTGAAAGCAATAATGTGTTATGCAATAAGAGTACAGAAGAGTTCTTATAGAGTTTAACAGTTCATTTTCAATTAATGTATGACGCTTTGACGTCAAAATTTGACGAAGTCGTCATGTTTCGAAATCCAATAAATTATATTCAAGTCGAAGTACTTGACTGGATATCAAAGAGCATGTAACATATAATTATGATTTTTCAAATACAAAGTTAAAAATCTAACTTCGTTTTGATATCGATGGAAAAAGCAACTGCTTTCTTAAAAGCAGATATTTTCTTTTTCAAAAAAAATAATGCCGTTCTCTTTTCTTCCAGCCAATTAACAAATTCTTCGATCAGTTTTAAAAACAAAATTACACAAGTCTTCAGATAGACTTATCCTATCGTATATACACCTCAGTCATTTAGGAACATTGTATGTTACACATACAGTATCATAGCGCCGTATTTCAAATAAATGTCCATTTTTAACACAAGCCTTAAAACATCTCGACTTCCTATACGTGGGTGCCTTGAGAGGGCTGACCGCCATTACCTGTAAAAAATGAAGACAATTAACTTAAGTGATACTTATTCAGAAAAAACCGTTCAACTTAAGCAGAGAGGTCATTTATTATTTTTAATACGGAATACAAATTGGACGACATATTTTATGTAACTAACCTGTTCCGGAACGATGGTAAGTAAAAATTCGTTTTAATAAAAGACGTGAGACGGTCTCTTAATAATAATGTTCGGAAAAATTGTGCGGAAAAATTGTTAGTTACTGGGTTTTATAAGTTAGATAAGTGAGTTTACTTTCTATGTCTGTTGTGTATGAATACTTATTATTAATAATAAATATAGGTAAATATATGCTTGAACAAATTATTAATCTGATGAGTGTGTTTGAACAGCCATTTTTTTTTTTTTTGCATTTGATACCCCAATTGTCGTTTTAGAAAAAAATAAGACATACAAAAATGAGAAATTTGCTTTTTTTTATTGTTCTGTATTATGTTATGAATTGGCACGACTGAACAGAATTGGATGAAATTTGGCACATAGATGGTTTGTAACCTAGCTTAATTCATAGAGTTTTAGAAAACCTAGACTGTCCTTCCATGTTTATTGATACGATATGTAGTTTGACACCTTGGAAAAGCAAATTTTTAAAAGAGTATCTGCAGAATTTTCTGTCGAGTATTCTTCCTATGAAATCATCAATTTAAACTGGGCAAAGAATGTAGTTTTTTGTAAAATAAAATATTTTGATTTTGAGTTCTTTAAAATCCGGTTGTACGTCAATTCATATATTTTATCTCACAACGGCTCTATAGTACTTAACAGTTTTGCATTTTATAAATTCACATTGTGAGAACTGCTGCTTGAAGTAGATTTTATGAAACCTGTAGTACAATTAAGTATTTGGTAGCTAAGGTTGTACATTCCAGTGGGTAATCCAAAACTGCCCAGGCTAGGTCTCACAAAACTAGCTTAAGTTTCAAAGTAAATCTTTCCCAACTCCCGATACAAAAATGTAATACCTCGAGTTACAAGTAGCAAGTAAGTACGATAAATAATTCAAGTCTCCCAGTTTGAATGCATTCGATTTATGTGACTTTGGAAACACATTGCGGGTAAGATCGATCGTAATTCAAGTACTAAACACAAACAGCTGAGTTGAATTAAGACCACAGTATTCTAACTTGGCAATATAACTTTACAGACAATTTAGGTATTGTTCAAAGTTTATTTAGTAATGTATTCTGTTGCATTATTTCGTAGCGAATGTAGGGTTGAATTTTTAATTTGTTTTAGAATAGAGTAGTATTTTTATTTGAAGGTACATTTTTAAGGTTGTAGTAATGTATAATAATAATAATAAATGTGTAATATAATAATAATAACACTATTTTTTATATTTTTAAATGTTTTTATATTTTTTATAAATATTTAAATATGTAAATGAATATGTATGTATAAAAATAAAGGTTATAATAATATCAATAAAATAATAGCTGGATCAAAGGCTTGATTCAGAAAGCTGTACTTCTGGACACGGCTCGCATTGTCAGGAAGTTCCTCTCTCTGGAGCCCTGACCGCCGGTAGTTTGGACCCTGTTCCCGATGCCGGTGGGTTACTATTTTTTATATTTTTAAATGATTTTTTATATACTTATTATGTAGAAATATTTAAAAATGTAATTTATAAGCGTATTATAATGAAATAAAGGAATAATAATATGAAAGACATGTGGAATGTGAACTCGGCTGTCATTGTACCGATTGTCGTATCGGCCAATGGTTTGATAGCCAAGAGCCTCGACCAACATCTATTGAGGCTCTCGTTAGGCAGTTGGATCAAAGGCCTGATTCAAAAGGCAGTACTCCTCGATACGGCCCGCTTCGTGAGGAGGTTCCTGTCTCTAGAGCCCTAACCACCGGTAGCTTGGACCCCGCTCCCGCCATCGGTGGAACACTATTTTTTATATTTCTAAATGTTTTTGTATGTTTTTTATATAAATATTTAAAAATGTACAACAATATGTATGTATAAAGAAATAAAGGGAATAATAATAATATTTATTGTGACAAAAACTACATTTTCCACTTATCGTGTACAATAAAACTGCATTACAAAAGGTAGGTACAATAGGTTTATCCCTGTCCCCTAAACTAGGCTAGGCCTGTATCTTAGGGAGCAGTGTCCAGTTATAGGGTATGCTATATAATGCAATGAATTTTGAGCTAGCGACTTTAAAATATGAGAATGAGATGGTGAAGCGTGAGATTGTATAATCTACTAATGTAATTTTACAAATTTTACTTTGTGAGATTTATATTTTTATGTCTGTAATTATGGTGTACGTAGTAATATGTATTCTGTTCAATTTGGGTGATGGATTACAGCCATTCTCTGTCTTAAAAAAGAAGAGAATAAAGAAAGAAGAGATAATTTTACAGATTTGACTATGGTATTTTTATAATAAAATGTACAGAAAATTTAGAAATGTACATTTTCTTCCCCTTATTCATAACGCTGCTTAAAGTTAACTAGTGATTAGCGATTGTCTAAACATACATTTTCGACGTTTGCACGTCACTTAACTTTAATAATCGTTTATGAATAAACCACTTAAACTCTGTGGTATTTTCTGTACATTTTATTATAAAAATACAATAATCAGTCTGTAAAATTATCTCTTCTTTCTTTATTATCTTCTTTTTTTAGAAAGAGAATGGCTGTAATTCACCACCCAAATTGAACAGAATACTTATTATTACAATTAATTATACAGGGATTAAATTATTAGCATCTAGGATTTAGTACAGTGATGAGCAAAAATATGGTCAATTATTAATTGCGATTTTGTCGTGAAATAACTAATGAAACATTGAAATACGACACATTACATAAACTTCGAAAATCCTATGTTTGTAACAACGAAAAATTTCAGTCAAAAATAAAAGAAGCAAATCGATTGTACATAAAGCCGAGATTACATGTATACTTTTGCTTGTTCTAATAAAAAAAATGCAATGAGTTCAAAATGTATATAACAACTAATTGATTTTTTTTAAATATAAACATATCAACAGATCCAAAATCATGCACTGAATCCATGGTAGCAAGTTGCGAATCAAAAACCCTTTCATCCTGTTAATTGGTCATAAGTTCAAGTTCAAAGGAAGCTACGTATCTACTATTAAAAAATTAAAAACATGCAATTTTATTTTCACATTCTTCGAAAGTAACTCACAAGAAAAACAAAAGGGAAATGTATAAATCGAAATTGTGTTACTCAAAACGCATAACACGAAACAAAAGATTACTTACAGGTCTTCCAAAATGATAATGCGCATAGAAATATTCTTCACTGTTCGGCAACCGTCGTATTCCCCGAGCGGTCGGAAGAAGATATGTATAGAGAGTGGTGCACTTACTCAATTTTTATGCACTTAACCACTCTTATATACATATCTTCTTGCGAACGCTCGGGGAATACGACCGTTGCCGAATAGTGACGAAGATTTCTATGCGCATTATCACTTTGGGAGACCTGTAAATGTAATGATCATTATTTACGACAGAAGCCTCACTGAGCTTCCTCGGGATTGCGGTTAAGCTCGCAACCTCGGTGTCACCTCTATGTAAACAAATTCATCCTAATGCAGGACAAGACCTAACGCAAGGACATGGCGAAGAATACCTCACTGTGATTCGTAATCAAAGAAATGTCAGCACTCAATGACGAGGTCCAAAAGGACACATGTCTGCCAGGACCGCCATTTGATCGAATAAGTACCCTGGCCCTGGCACATAGGAAAGTGGAGGAACACTGGTGGGTTTCAGTCAGTTAAAGACTGACACGCCCTCCCGCTTCGCCGAGGGTGGGAGAGATCATTTAATGATTTCCCCGACATCAAAAAAATAAATAAAATGATACCTTACTGAGACACATTGCAGGCTGCTTGGAAGTTTACCTCAATGTCTGGCATGTCCATGCATGTTTAATCGCAAACATTTGTTTGTGACATCAAGGTAGACGGTGCGGAACGTAAGTTGGCAAGGGATTATATAGTGGAGGAAGTTCGCGCATGTAAAAAAGGATAGAATTGTGTGTGCGCAAACTTAGCCCACTACAAAATCTCTTGCCAACTTAACCCTAGAGTGGGCGCGCTATGAGCATTTTGCCACCTGCGCCAAAAAAACGTTAATAATTTTTAAAACAACTGTCCGATAGGCTTGCGCTTTTTAGTAGCTGACCCTGATCTCGTTAGCAACGCGCACCGAAAAGCTGGACGCCGTCAGTGCGCAGGGAACCGCTTGAGGAGAAGGTTGTTACTACCAGGTCTTGCCGGGCGGCAAATTGCTCACTGCGCGCCCACTCACGTACCTACATAAAATTATGTAATGTATTTTTTGCAAACTTGAAATGTAGACTATATTTCATTTCGCATTTATGCTTAAAACTAAAAAAAACATGTTTGTCTTGGCATTTAAAATATTAATTGATAATGAAAAATAAGAATCTACAAAATGGAAGCTCAAATTGAGTTTTGGCTAGAGAAAACATCTGATCAAGGGCAGTTCAACAGCAAACGCTTTAGTACAAAGATTATCCCAAAATATCACTATGGATAATAGTTTTACTTCGATACCTCTTGCTGATCAGTTGCTAAATGATCTGCAAGATCTGCAGTATATGTTACCTCAAAGAAAAACAGGCGCACGAAAAAGGGTGTTCCAGTTACCCAAAGTTACTGTACAACGAACATTGCACATACATTTGTGATGACTGTTTTATTAAAACATATCCTTTTAATTTAGAAAATATATAATTCTGTTATTTTTTTCCAATTTTGATAGTTTTATAGAGTATTGTGTAGGAAAAGGGAAAAAAGGTCAATTAAAATATTAAAGTTTCCTATAGTCTTTTGTACACCATATTTTTTAAGACGAAGTTAAATAAATATGTTGATTTAATATTACTTATTCTGTGTTACTTAAATCCTGAGAAAAATAATGTTTAAATTGCTGTATTACTAGTTAAAATGGTCAAAAAAAACGGGCGGCAAAATGCTCCCCACGCGCCCACTAACGTTTTGCAAAAAGACGCACCCACTCTAGGGTTAAGTGCCGCACCGCCTAGTGAGTTAATCTGCGATCTCGAGGAAGCATATTTGGCATGCAATTACCTACTCTAAATCAGTGTTATAAGGTGGTTTTCTAAAACAAAAAGGTAAAGCATTCTCTATAAGGAATACTGCTTACCCGTTACACCTTGACGTCTATTTACCTGTAGGTAAAACAACTGAGTTTCTAAGCGCCGAGTAGGGGGGCGGCGCAGGAGTCGATGCTGGCTTGGCTGTGTGCACTTGATTGTTGTAACCTGGAGGGAGAATTTCTTGTTAAATAGAAAAAAAACGGGATTTTTATACCATTAGCTACTGGTAAGCAGTGATGCAATCGTCGATGGTAAAGCGCATAATGTTTATTAAGAGCTTATTCACTCTAGCCTTGAAGATACTTAAGTTGCACTCAGACAGCAAGACCGTTGGAGGCATATCGTTCCAGTCTTTTGATGTCATCACCATCATCAACATTTTAATCGTACCACTGCTGGGCATTAGAAAACTTACATTGGTACTTGCCAGACCTGAAATGGAACCCGCAACCCGCACAATCATACTTGAGAGGCAGGTGTTGTAACTGCACCACGACTTCTTTTGATGTACGTGATTTAAAAGACGAGGCGAAATGCCTCGTACGGATCATAGCGGTGTCAACAACGTAAGGGTAGTAACGCCGCCCGATAAGGACCAGGCCCGAGTCGACGGCACGTCGTGTTTCACGCGCGCCTCAAAGAGATGTCAGCACATCGTGACGGGGTCCACGAAGATCGATGCCTCCTGGGTCAGGGTTGCGGGTTGGTTAAACAAGAAACCGTGGCCCTGGCCGTCGCACAGGCAAGTGAAGAAACACAGGTGGGTTTTAGTCAGTATAAGTCTGACGTGCCCTTCCGCTCCGCGCAGAGCGGGAGAAGTCATTTGATGATTTCCCATCCCATCAAAAAAAGAGGGGGTGGGGGGTAGTAACAACATAAGGTATTTTTCTTATTAAATGTTGTTAGTAGGTAACCCGATCCGGAAAGCCGATCGAGACCGCATTGACGCTTTCGAGATGTGGTGCTGGAGGAAGATGCTTCAAATTCCTTGGACAGCATTCCGCACAAATGCATCAATAATTCGAGAGCTGGGTGTCACAATAAGACTCTCCTCTGTCTGCCTTCGAAGAATTTTGGAGTATTTTGGCCATATTGCCAGAAAGGATGGAGATAACCTCGAACATCTGATGGTTACTGGGAAGGTGGATGGATGACGTTCCAGAGGTCGTAGTCCAATAAGGTGGACAGACCAAATTCGTTCATCTCTGGACACCGACCTGCATGATGCTATACTCGCGACATAATAAATGGCAAACTATTGTGAAGAAGAGGATAATTCCACAGACATCACGACCCTCAGTAATGAGGAGAACGACTTGAGGGAGGAGTAGGTAACAAACATTCGATAGATCAGTTAGTTTATAAGGTCAATAGCGATTTCGCCCTGAAATAAGGAATGCAATGTTGAAATGCTGTATTTAAATATACAGATTCTATAATCACCTGGACCCTAATTACATAACAGACTATTAGTATCAGTCGGAATCATTTCGAAGCATATTGCTTATCCATTGCTTCTTTTATGTTCGAAAACGCGTCTGCTCAACAACGTAAATGATGCAATGTATGTTGTTGAACTGTCAAAATGAAATCCGTTGTTACTGATCGTGTGTTTTGCAATTACCCTGCGGCCCTGTTAGAACAAAACGCTACAATCTGGAAAGTTTAAATCTTTAACTCGCTACCAAATTTAATCCAATATAGATAGCAATGCAGTTTTTTTTTTTTTGACAAATTTGGCATGGTATTTACTTTATTTTCATTTTAACATAATTTAATCGTTTATGCTATAGATACCTCACAATATTAAAAAAAAAACATGTTTTGTTATAAGTAAATGTTAATTTTCGTTCGGTTCAACCTAAGCTTAGAATCTTCTTCTTCTTCTTCTTCAGCCTATGGATGTCCACTGCTGGACAAAGGCCTCCCCCAAGGCTTTCCACGCTGACCGGTCTTGTGCTGCCCGCATCCATCGGCTTCCCGCGACCTTCACCAGGTCATCGGTCCACCTTGTTGGGGGCCTCCCTACGCTACGTCTTCCAGTACGTGGTCGCCACTCCAGAACCTTACCGCCCCATCGGCCATCGGTTCTACGAGCAATGTGCCCTGCCCACTGCCACTTAAGTTTAGCGACTTGCAGAGCTATGTCGGTGACTTTGGTTCTTTTGCGGATCTCCTCATTTCTGATTCGATCACGCAGAGAAACTCTTTCCATTGCAATTTGCGTGACTCTGAGCAAACACAGTTAGCAAGCTTAGAATATTTTACCAAAATATTTACAAAAACGTGCGCGGCGCACCCGCACGACCCGTTACCCTTTTACTAGTCACGGGCAAAACGCTGCAATCTAGAATGTCGCGTTTTGCCAGAATATTTTATTGAAACTCTGGGTTGCAATGAAGTGTAAAATTGAGTTTTTTTTTTTAATGGACGCCATTATTGACCTGTAAATCATACTTGTACCAAGCTAACATCGCGTAGATTATTTAACGATGTGTTCCCATAAAACTATGTAACCCGGGTTGCATTGTTTTGTTATAACAGGATCGCCTGCAGCTTAGTCTTTTTCCAACTGTGTATTCTCTACTAGTTTCTCTGATTAATCCTTTACTGTAGGTACAGGCGGGGGATCCTCCCTTTTCTATGAAGAATGAGTGAGCTTTATACGCTGCTTCTCATAACTCCACACTGTCTATGCCCCTGGCTTTGACATCAAGTCAACATTGTTTATAAGTTTTCTTATTTGAGAACGAGACTTTTGAGTTTGTCTTTTTTATTGTTATTTTAGTATATTTACTTCTAATTTTTTTTTTTTTGTTTGTGCGCAAAACTTTTAGAAACTACCTTCTTACTTAATATTATTACCAAAATATTAACATTGAAAGCTCTTGCTACTCCTGGACTACAAAAATGTACCTAATTTAGTCATATTAAGTATTTATTACTGTAAAGTGATTTGTAAAGTTTAGAAATAAATGAAATCAAACCGTAAAACTCCTATAAATAATCCCATAAATTAATAGATACAGGAACCATTTGTGTGCTAAATTTCATCCAAATCTTTTTTTTTTTAATAATTATAAACTAGCGCTTGAACGCAATCCCGCCTGATGGTAAGCAGTGATGTGATCGTTGATGGTTAAGCGCGCTAGTTTACTCAGAAAAACTGAGCGAATAGGAAGGAAGACGGCAGTTGAGCGAGGTGATGCAAAGTTAAACCCAACAACACGACCAACGATGCTGCGCCAAAGGGAGATTGATCTAAAGACCCTCCACGACCAAACTCTCAACACAACAACATTAGGCGCATCGTACCCAGCTGACATCGCAACACAACTGCTCAGACCCATCCTCCGTACAGCTTCACCAGACATCATGCCGGAACACGACAAATCGCTTGGCGGCAAGGCTTTGTCTGGTGGGTGGTAACTTCTGCAGGCGGCCGATGTTATGTCCTACCACCGAGTTCAGTAGTTTTTGCGTAAAAGTATAACAAACATTCATACATACATAATCAGCCTATAAAGTTCCCACTATAACTAGGACAGATGAGACTCTTCACGGTAAGAGGGATGGGGATGTTTCCTGGCTTATAAAAAAAAATATTCAATTTAGTCCGTCATTCAGATTATAGAAAAATATTGTATACGTATATTTTGTTTTATCAAATCAATAAAAATTAACAAATGTGGTGGCTGGTGACGTAACTCCTCGCTAAAAAGTGTAGCGTGCAGAGACGTCACACGAGTTTTCAACGCACTGTGTCGTCTTCATTTTTTGTTTATATGAAAAAAGAAAAAATACGTGTCTAGTATTTTTTGG
Source organism: Sesamia inferens (assembly GCA_037179545.1). Classification (NCBI taxonomy): domain Eukaryota; kingdom Metazoa; phylum Arthropoda; class Insecta; order Lepidoptera; family Noctuidae; genus Sesamia; species Sesamia inferens. Next base: position 11,269,352 of record CM073949.1, read on the forward strand.
AAATCTGATTGACGGACTAATTAGTTTTTTTAGTCAACTACCGTATTGTAAATATATTCCATAAGTGATTATTTAAATGATAAGAATAGCTGGTCACTCTGATTAACTCAGGACAATGTTTGTGTTCTTTCTCCGGAATTAGCTTACTGATACGTTATATGAGTTCATATAATTCACTTTTTTTCAATACATATATATGTAAGCCGTCACGCCCTTTATGCTCGGGGTTTTTTTTTTCATCACTATACATAGTATTGTATAAAGTCATGTTTTTTCTTTTAAATGAACAGACAGCTGTGCTGCTGGGGAGTTTCTTCCGCCACTTCTTCTTCCCAGCAAAAGCACTAGGAAGTGTAGATGGGTGGGCGTTTTGGGGGACTGTCTTATGTAATATTGACGTTCAAAAAGTGCTGATTCTCAGCCTAATTTGAATAAATGACTTTTGATTTTGATTTTTGTGCCGTTTTAAAGACGGGTTCGTAGATGTCACTGTGGAAGCTTTGGGAGAGGCCTCTGTCCAGCAGTGAAGCTCTATGGGCTGACGAAGAAGAATGTTTTGAATATGAACTTACCCATATTATTATTCCTCAAGTACGGGTTCCCGTATGTGGCTGAGTATCGTAGATCCACACTTGGTTGTGGTCTCACGCTGGGCTGGGCGTATATAGGTGTTGTTGACGCTGTGGATCAAATACATAACATAATATAACCAGTCTATAATATTCCCACCGTTGGGACACGGGTTTCCTCTCGGCGAGACGGACTGAGCCTTAATCCACCACGCTGGCCGTTTTGTAGATTTTTTTTTTTTACTAATTATAAACTTGTGCTTGATCGCAATCCCGTCTGATGGTAAGCAGTGATGCGATCGTTGATCGTAAAGCGCACTAGTTTATTAAGAACCTATTCACTCAGAAAAACTGAGCGAATAGGAAGGAAGACGGCAGTTGAGCGAGGTGATGCAATTGATTTGGAGATTGGTTGTGGAGCAACCAACCTCCCGATACAACAACATTTGGCGCATCGTACCCGGCACACATCGCAACACAACTGCTCAGACCCGTCCTCCGTGCGGCTTCACCTGACATCATGCCGGAACACGACGAATCGCATGGCGGCAAGACTTTATCTGTGCGGTGGTAACTTGGCTCTAGGACATGGCGGTTTCCTTACGATGTATTCCTTCACTGTTTTGAGTGGAGTGGTGATGAAAGTATTTACTTAAAGTAATGCGCCTGATGGTGCTCGAACTTACGACCTACAATTTGTAAGTCGCGGTCAATACCATTAGCCCACCGCTCTCTCTGCCTGCGTGGGACAAATAACTGTTGCATTCATTTGGAGCTGGTGGTTAAGTAATACGAACTGCATGGGTCGATCGATCAGCACCCTAACTTCCACTCTCTAACTTGGCTTTTTTCTCGGTGGTAGGCCATAACATCGGCCGCCGGCAGAAGTTACCACCCACCAGACAAAGCCTTGCCGCCAAGCGATTTGTCGTGTTCCGGCATGATGTCTGGTGAAGCCGTACGTAGGACGGGTCTGAGCAGTTGTGTTGCGATGTGTGCCGGGTACGATGCGCCAAATGTTGTTGTGTTGGGAGTTTGGTCGTGGAGGGTCTTTAGATCAATCTCCCTTTGGCGTCGTTGGTCGTGTTGTTGGGTTTAACATTACATCACCTCGCTCAACTGCCGTCTTCCTTCCTATTCGCTCAGTTTTTCTGAGTGAATAGGCTCTTAATAAACTAGCGCGCTTTACCATCAACGATCGCATCACTGCTTACCATCAGGCAGGATTGCGGTCAAGCGCTAGTTTATATTAAAAAAAAAACTACGTAACACACTGTATCTATCTATCATTTGGAATCATTTCGAAGCATATTGCTACTCGTAATCCATTGCTCCATATGTTCGAATATGTGCGTAAATGTGAAAATAAAGACAGTTGCACTGACAAAATGAAACCCATTGCTACTGATTGTATGTTGCGTAATCAGCCTACAAGTTAAGCAACGCTCGCCGCGGTTGGGTCGTAGATGGGTGACCATATTTACATAACAAAACCCTCTCCTTGCCGCCGGTTAAGCCGTTAATGCCAGCTTGTTAGGTACCCGAATTTCTGATAACCAGACTCTAACAGCGTCAGGAAAAGGCTGGACACTAGGAATACTCCTATGTGATTGGTGCGTTTACAATCGTTTATATTCATTATAAACAAACGGCCAGACCAGGAACATCAACCTGTAGGCCATACAAATCATCATCATTATCAACCTTTTTTTTTACCATCCCACGGATCCCAGGATTGAGCGTAATCACCACGCTTGCTCAATGCGGGTTGGCGATTTCAGACTTATAAAGTCAAGGTTTCCTCAAGATGTTTTCCTTCACCTTCAGTCATTGGTGTCCAAGATATGCTTAGAAAGTACATATAACTTTAGAAAAGTTACATTGGTACTTGCCTGACCTGGAATTTTTTGAACCGTAAGTTGTCGAACTACAACCAGTTGAAAATCTATTGTTGTTGATGGGTCTAAAACTAGTTTGTTGTGGTCTTATACAATACCAGCTGCTCGCCGCGGTTAACCCCTGTAGATTTCGATTTTTTTTATATGCTCCGCTCCTATTGGTCGCAGCGTAATGTTATACAGCCTAAAGCCTTCCTGGATTAAGGGGCTATCCTACGCAAAAAGATTTTTTCAACTAGGACCAGTAGTTCCTGAGATTAGCGCGTTCAAACAAATAAACAAACTCTTCAGCTTTATATACTAGTATAGATGTAAAGAAAACCCTGTCGGATCCGTGAAGGTATCGTTAGGTAAGGAGGTAACTTAATACATGTGCGGTAGGCAATACATACGCGGGTGAAAGGGGGCAGGGCACGCGGCATGCGAACGCATCGCTATTCGCTCATAATAATGCCGTCAAATATGGCGTTGTCACTTTTTTTTTTAAATACCAAATTTTGGGGAAGTTGGATTTATTCGAGGAAAAAAAAGATTATTTCAAAATTCATTAGTATTGTTACTATGATAATGCAAATTTTCACATTTTATTTGGTCATGTGTTTACTTCACCTTTATTATATTTTTGGGTCGGATGGGGTTTTCTTTACATGTTGTATGTCCCGTGCGGGATGCGATATGAAAAAAAAATCTTTGACTTTGATATGTAGCAGTTAATAGATCAGCCTGTGTGATTTACGTAAATGCATCAAAACAAAGTCCCTCGTCCTGGTAAAGCCGTACTTATAAAACTGAGTCAAACCCACGAAATGAACAGTATGTTAAACAATAATGCTTTTATTTAATATACATCTTAATTTTCAACAAAACTAAAGTTATCAACTCCCACTTTGAACTTGCACTTACCGTCACTGACAGGAAGCCCCAAATTATTAATTGCGTCCGTCTCATCTGGCGACTTGGTCGTTCGTTGTAAAGTATTGCTTTGGGATTCATTGCCGGTTGACAGTGGGAGTGTTGATGCAGTGTCGATGCTGCGCGTCAATGAACCTTGCAAGGACCTGGGGATGGAAGTTGTCGTTTAGTTTTGAAGTGACGTGGTAGAGGGTGATGTTGTTCAGTATTTACATAGAATTTCATATTTAGATCTGGAGCTTATATATTAAACTTGGTTCATGAATCGTATTTTGCAAAGGACTTTGTTACTTACATAGTAACTGTGTTGGTTTAGTAAAAGTTTGTAGTGATTCTATGGTATCATGACCTGTACTGTACTGTACCAGCGCTGCGACGTTTACTTTTAAATGTCGAAGCATTATGCTGAGATAAGAGCCTTTTGGTCTCGTAAGGGACTTTCTTTTACTTTTTATTGTTTGTTTTTATACTTAATTGTGTCTACTTAGTTTAGTTTTAAGACTTTTCGAGTACTAGACACATTTAAAAAAAATCTTTTCTTTGTTCTTTCTTTTAGAGGGGCTCGTAGGCTAAATAATAACCGCAGCACAGGTCGATATATCGGGTTAAGCTACCGCTGCCACTGTCGGTCTGTGGATGGATGAATCTGCCTAGGCTTCTTCCAACTATGTTGGGGATTGACTTCCAGTCTAACAGGGTACAGTTAAATACCAGTTTTCTACATGGAGCGACTGCCTATCTGACCACCACAACACAGTTACTGGGTAATACGGTACCCCTTGTTAAGACTTGTGGTCAGTGTTTCGGACATCTGATGAACTGGGACAAATGACAGCCGGGACCGACGCATTTACGTGTTTTCCGAGGCACTGAGGGGTTTCGGTATGCAAAGATGGTCACCCATCTACAAATCAACCACGGCAAGTGTACCTTCACCTGATCAATAGAAATGTTCCTGTGAAAAAAAATTGATTCTATTTAGTCCGTCATTCAGATTATAGAAAAATATTGGATACGTATATTTTGTTTTATCAAATCAATAAAAATTGACAAATATAAAAGGCATCAAAGATCAGGAGTGGTGGCTGGTGACGTCACTGCTCGCTAAAAAGTGTAGCGCGCCGTGACATCACACGAGTTTTCAACGCACTGTCTCGTCTTCATTTTTTGTTTATATGAAAAAAGAAAAAGTACGTGTTTAGTATTTTTTGGAGATCTGACTGACGGACTAATTAGTTTTTTTTTAGTCAACTACCCTATTGATTTGCGCAGCTGTTATTATTTTAGCCACGAGCCCCTCTACGCTACAGTATATATAGGTCAAAAGACCATAGAAAAACTACAAACTTAGTCAAAGCGCGCTTTACCATCAACGATCGCATCACTGCTTACCGCAGGCGGGATTGCGGTCAAGCGCTAGTTTATAATTATTAAAAAAAAAAAGTAATTTTAAGTTAAATGCATCTTTTTCTTCCTGTTTCGTTAAGAAAAGGATAAAAGATAACATTTTTGTTTAATCCTGTCAAATAATTCCGCGCCTGACGTCGACTTTCAATCAGTCAACAAACATTGAAAAAAAAAAACGTATAGACAGTCAAGCTACTACAATCCGTCAATTTTCTTTATTCGATTTTCAACTTTTTCGCTAAAGCATTAAGGCTCAAGGTTGATTGCGAATATTTGACTGTTTAGGGAAGTTTGACTTGCTGTCGTCAATACATAAGGAAGCAATTAAAAAAATCAAAGGAGGTCACAACAGATTACCTACTGTTACCAGTTGCTATGACGCTAAGAGGATGACGACCCTGAATCCCTCTTAAATTCCACTATAAATAAAATAAAGATATAACAATCATGTACTTACCTACTGGGCGGCTCGAGGGGGGGCGACTGTACCCGGAGGTGGGGTGGGGGGGCGTACCCCTGTGGATAGTCGTACACGTAGCCCGCGGGGCTCTGCCATGGAAAACGTAATACCACCTTTTATTTTACTGCAGTAGGTTGTATTGCAGGATAGGTGCAGAAAGTCCATTAAAAGTATATTGCTGATAAAGGTAATACAGGATTTTTTACCGTTCTGGCTTTTACATTTATTCCAATAGCTAGAACAGTAAAAATTCCCTCAGACAGGCGAGACATGACTCAAAGAGAACAATCTTTGTTTGTTGTTGTTTTTGTTTTTAATAACGTTGCCGCATTCTACACAAACAGCCAGACACGGAACAACTCGCGACAGGCCACACAAATATATGTTCCTATTGGTCGCAGCGTGATGTTGTATAGCCTAAAGCCTTCCTGGATTAATGGGCTACTCAATTCAAAAATAATTTTTCAAATCGGACCAGTAGTTCCTGAGATTAGCGCGTTCAAACAAACAAACACACTCTTCAGCTTTATATATTAGTATAGATTACCCTATTTTTTTAAAAGTATTTTAACGTCTGTGGGCGCGAAGATGGGAGAGCAACAAAATTTTCAACGCTTTAATTTACAAGAATTGAGCTTTGTGTAAAGTGGAATTACTGCACCATTTTTTTGCGTTAACACACAAAAGGTATTATTTCAGATAACTTGTGGGTGTCAAATTGTTTTTTTTTTTCTATTGTAGTTATATCGGAATTGGGGCTTGCGAAAATCCGGATTTTTCTTTGAAGTGATATTAGCTGATGTTTTCATTGTAATAAAAGTAAAAATCTAACATTATGGTTTAGTAAAGTGTTCTTTTAGCACCAAATTTTCGATTTCGATCTTTGATATTTATATTTCTTTTGTAACGAAAACAACTTTTTCTTTTATGACTTAGATCGTATTTCTTTGAGACGTTTTATGAGACGTTTACAATCTGAATTGGATAGTCATACTTTTTTCTCAAATATGGCAGACACTCGAAGCTCGCCTATAAGACGCTAATGGCCGCCCACTAGCGAAATGGCACGACATAGATTTAGAAATATAACTTAAAAGTATGACAATAAAATTGAAATTTCAAATATAATGCCAAAGAACCGCGGCGTCGTAGTCAATGAAATGTAATTTTATTGCCATATTTTTAAGTTACATTTTCTATTCGTCGCATAAATAAAAATGCCTTGCCATGCCGCCAGAGGACGTTAGCCCTAAAATGTCGTGCCATTGCAACTCGACTCCAAATTCAAAGAGTCTTAAACTGAACAGCTGAAAATAATATTGATGATGATGAAATACTGAACAAAGAATATAACTAACCTTAAAATAAGAGTCATTATACGTGGGGTCGGAATAGTCATTGCTGTACCGGAACTGCATCAGTGGGTCATCATGACGCAAGTTCGGAAGAGGTACAGGACCCGCCAGGGGTAGACCTGCGTGCAGCTTGCTATCTGAACGGTCAGAGCTTGTGTAATCCTGGACAGGAAATAATAGTATTTTATTAATAGTTATAAACTAGCGCTTAACCGCAATTCCGCCTGATGGTAAGCAGTGATGCGATCGTTGATGGTAAAGCGCGCTAGTTTATTAAGAGCCTATTCACACAAAAAAAACTGAGCGAATAGAAAGGAAGACGGCAGTTGAGCGAGGTGATGCAATGTTAAACCCAACAACACGACCAACGATGCTGCGCCAAAGGGAGATTGATCTGAAGACCCTTCACGACCAAACTCCCAACACAACAACATTTGGCGCATCGTACCCGGCACATATTGCAACACAACTGCTCAGACCCCTCCTCCGTACGGCTTCACCAGACATCATGCCGGAACACGACAAATCGCTTGGCGGCAAGACTTTGTCTGGTGTGTGGTAACTTCTGCCGGCGGCCGATGTTATGGCCTACCACCGAGAAAATTATGTATTTGATGTAGACTAGCTATAATATCCAGATATCTTTTAGTATTTTTCTTCCAGTCGATAATCCTTTATAGGCTCCCATAGCTACGTGCGACGTGACTTTATTACAACAATTCCTATAAAGACTTATTTTTATTCAGCCTATAGAGATCCACTACTGGACAAAGGTCTCCCCCATGGATTTCATTCGTAAGGCGGGTTGTTGATCGCAGCCATTTGATATTCCACAGGAGAAGCGCTGCTGCCTGCTTCCCTGTTGATAGTTCCCCTTAGTCGCCTCTTACGACACCCACGGGAGGATATAGGTTGGTGGTCTAAGCCCGGTACCACACGGAATAAAAACTACATGCATATTATTCCACTAGAATCAGGAACAATTTATAAAATCTCAAAAACTCACCAGCTCATAACTACCATCGCTTTGTGGCAGCTGCAGTTTCAGGTCACTGATATTGGAACTCCTGTCACTCTCCTTGTTATAAACATCTCCTGTGGTCACCGTGACGTCAGGTTTCTCATTCATCTGGCCCTTCTTCCGTCTCCTTCTGTGGCAGACTACCACAAGTATGATGAAGGCAGAGAATATTATGATGCCGGAGGTCACGCCGATAAGGATTATATAGAGGGGTAAGGTTTCTGGAAAAAAGGTTGACTATCAGAATGTTTTATTGTTTAACAAAGCATCGTTTCACAACAGGATAGATAGTTCTAAAACTTCAATCAATCTGTCAAACGTTTTCCCAACTATATTGTAGATAGATTTCAGCCTAAATGAAGTCAGCCAAGAACCAGTATTTTACATGGAGCTCTTGCCTATCTGACATCCACAAGCTATTTAATAGAATAATACGAGACCCTTTAGTAAGATTGGGTGTCAAATTTTCCGGCAGCTGAGAACCTGTAAGGACTGTTAAAAAATTAGAATGCGAGAAACGGGATTCACAGGTGTCAATAGAAATTGGAAATTTTTCATTTTTTATATGAATCCGTGGTCCTAAGTCGTGGTGGCCTAGTGTTTAAAACACCAGCCTCTCAAGTATGAGTGCGCGGGTCTAAAGTTATATGTACTTTCTAAGTATATCTTGGACACCAATGACTGAAGGTGAAGGAAAACACCTTGAGGAAACCTGGATTTTAAGTCTGAAATCGACAACCCGCATTGAGCAAGCGTGGTTATTACGCTCAATCCTTCTCTGAATGAGAGGAGACTTGTGCCCAGCAGTGGGACGGTTAAAAATTGATAATGATGAATGATGATATGAATCCTGACATACCTACAGTATCCACCATGTTTTCTTTCTTCAAAGTGGCTTTCACTCATGAAACCTATATAATTCGATAGCTGACATCATTATAAACAGAAAACATAATAGGATCAAACCCCGTGAAGCGTCACGGGTGCCTCAGAATCATAAAATTTTAGAAAAGTTAAAACAAAACACCCAACACTCGGTATGCCACGACCCTCCATTGCCCTTTCCGTCAAATTTTACTACCAGCCAGATTCTATTCGATTTAGATTAAACTAAGACATTAACAATATCAATGCCATTCATTTTGACAGCTCAACAACTTTCATTGCGTAATTTGCGTTCGCAAACAGAATGAACGAAGAAATGAATGATGAACGAATGATGAATGATCCGTCGGCTTGTGGTAGAAAGTGGATTCGCAATTTGAAACATGCAAAATATGACAACTCAAAAACTAACAGAAGGCCAACTCCCGAAGAGTTTTTTGACAGGAAACCCAAGATGAGTGTCACGCGCATTTTTCATTGGACTTTTAAAATTATTTATAGTGTCGTTTACTAAATAACAACGCTTGATTTATGTAATAAAAAGTGCATTCAGTGAATAATTCATAAATAACATTGAAATATCGCAGCATAGTGGCCACATCATGGCTTTGCATCAAATCTCCTAGTAGGCGGCTCACGCGGCCATTTTTTCAACTGTCATTGGCGATATCCGCCATTGTTGTGAAATAAAATTTTTAAATAATTTCTATAATTTGTTACACGTGTTATTGCCAAAATTGTGGTATCTAACCACAGGGGCCATTGAAGAGTTGAAGTAGTATTCACTCTAAAGAAAAGAAAGAACTCCTGAAGAAACTGTGGCACTGGCCGTCGCACAGGCAAGTGAAGAAACACATGTAGGTTTTAGAGCGGGAGAAGTCATTTGATGATTTCCCATCCCAACAAAAAAAAAGGCCAACTCCCGTCATTAAAAACTTTTTAAATCTAGTCCCCTTATCTTAATGACAATCAATGTCTAGAACTTGTTTGAAAATGAAAAGGAAAATTAGAGCTATTTTGACAGAATAAGGCTGGCTGTACACGAAATGCTTGAAGCAGTCAGGATCGACTGCTTCAAGCTGCGACTGCATAGTAAATTACTGGCTTCTTCGTAAGTAGATATATGAAAAGCTTGAGCAGTTATAACTGCATTGGGCGGTTGACGGCACGGTGAAAATCAAGCAATCGCTAGGCATACACTGACTGCTCGAGCTGTCGACTGCTCTCAGAGTTAACTCCACCCGCGCTCTTTATTCCACGTCGCGCACGCTTGCCGCCCGTTGATTATTGAGAACAACTGCTCGAGCAGTTACGATAAAGTTATTAATGGCAGCTTCAAGCTGTTGAGTATAACTGCAAGAGCGGTCCGCGTATGGCAGGCCTGACTTGGATCAGAGTGTGAATGACCTTAAAACTACGAGTAATGCCTCTTGTTCTTTCACTTACTCAAAGGCTTTAACATGATGGCCGCGTTAGCGTTTCCATATTCGTTGGTGACACTGCAGTTATACTGTCCATAGTGCTTCGACTGGCTGGCTCTGATTACCAAGCTTGATTTTATCACGCCGTCTGGTAAAGATTCTTCCAGCGTTGCGTAGTCCTGGAAGAAAAGTTTTGTAAATAATTTTGTTTGACATACTTATGGCTACATAATTATGGCGCCATCTTCAATGCGATGATATCGCTGTATGGAGACGCGTTTCAAGAGAGTGTAACGATACTGGGGCGTTCACCACGAGCGAAAGAATTGCGGTAATACTTCCGCAATTCTTTCGCTCGTGGAGAACGCCCCACAGATTTTTTGTGTGAAGCAATCCAGCGGTAACGGCCGCGATGGAGTCCAGACCAGTGGTTTACATTGAGTATAATATAGTGAATTTTGGTTATAACGATGGCGGAGACCTCTTTAATGCCGTCGCTATATCCGGAGGTATCTATATCCGAAATAATAAAAAGTCATGCACATGTGTATTTATTCTTCATTTATTTTATTATGTTATACAAGGGTGTTAGTGAAAAAATTTGTTAAATGTTTTCTCCTCTTTGCAGCCTCGAAATGATGTCCACTTTTTCTTTCACAGTAAATGTACGTCGAGGAGCCATTTTTACAAGTTTAAGAAACACTGTTCACTGACTGTAATTTGCTATCTAACTGATTCAAAAGTTTAACTTCGTACACGTGCTAAGCAGTCCTACATACAAACAAAGCATTTGTTTGACCATTTGTGAATATAAACAAAAGATATGAATGTTGAATTGACCTATGAATGAGTTTTTGTGCCTTCGCCGACTCAGTCGCAATATCCGCATGGGATTTCTAGGAATCTGTTATGAATGGTTCATAAAAACAAGTCGCTATACACGAAATTGACGCTTTATCCGAAGTCGCTATTACCGAATTTCGTACGGAAGTATGCTTTAAATTCCAGGGGCTTAAGTTTGACGTCGCTATACCCAAAACGTCGTTACAACCGAGGTCGTTATTAATGAAATCCACTGAATTATTTCAATCTGCTCTCATAACGATGAAGAAAAACATCGTGATGTAACGGACCTGTCTTAGAACTAACCATGCGAAGACCACGTGCCTTCAAATATTTAGTTCCTGGTCTGTTCTTGGGTTCGGTCTTCTCATAAGCCGCACTGAGCTTGTGTGTTGGATTATGGCCCACTCCCTTTCACCGAGACAAGGCCTTTGTCCCAGGAGTGAGAGAATTATAGGCTACATAGGCTATGTTATTTAATGTGCCCCACTGAAAGAAAGAATTTAAAAAAACCAAGAAAGAAAAATGTCTTCTCTTTTTCCTTCTCTTCTTTCTTTCTCCGTTTACCAGAGCAGGAAATGCAATTATTTTTTTTTAAATATCTCTAAACCAGACAGAATTAACTCAAACTAATGTTAACCTAATATTTTTATCAAAAATAGTAAGTTAGGTCGTGGTGGCCTAGTGTTTAAAACCCCAGCCTCTCAAGTATGAGTGCACGGGTTCAATTCCAGGTCAGGCAAGTACCAATGTAACTTTTCTAAGTTATATGTAATTTCTAAGTATATCTTGGACACCAATGACTGAAGGTGAAGGAAAACATCTTGAGGAAACCTGGACTTTAAGTCTGAAATCGCCAACCCGCATTGAGCAAGCGTGGTGATTACGCTCAATCCTTCTCTGTATGAGAGGAGACCTGTGCCCAGCAGTAAGACGATAAAAAGATTGATAATGATGATGTGTGGTTACGGATAGTGAGTCAATGTTCCCTTGAGAGTCATAAAAATCAACTCAGGGATTACCTTAGTCAAAAGCTTTCTTGTGTTCAAATAACCGTGGGTGTACTGAGATTTCGAGTACGTGAAAAAAAGCTCTAGCAGATACAAATTTAGAATTAGGATCACACTGATTGCAAACATAGATAAATGTTTGTTGTGAGATTTATCGTCATCATTTCTGCTAAAGTTCATTTTAGTTATTCTTGCGTTAAAATTTGTTCCGAGTTTTGGCGGGAAAGTCAAGCTGAGGGTCACGCTCGTTTTTCATTGGACTTTAAAAATTATTTATAGTGTTGTTTACTTAATAAAAGTGCGTGATGTATGTAGTCAAAAGTGCATTTAGCAAATAATTCATAAAGATCAGTGAAATATCGCAGCATATTGGCCGCATCATGACTTTTTCTCAAACCTCCCTCGTAAGACGGTTCACGAGGCCGTCTATTTCGACATGAATAATTCATTACCTACGTGACATTGGCTAAATGCACAAACCGTGCGAAGCCAAAACAGAAAGAAAAAAGTTTGTTCACCCCTCATACTAATGTATCCCAATATTCCCAAACGATACAAAAACACACAGGGAAGTGTCGGTAACACGATCAAAACAAGTGTATCGTTGTGGTATTGTGGTAAGAGGCGACAAGGTCACAAAGATAATATTGTTTTTGTATCGTGTATCTGAAATGAACTTTAGGCATCACCCAATATTGGATAAAGGCCTCTACTTATATTTTTGCCTCACGAAGCGACACGCGTTTTACTTGTGGTAACAAATTGCATAAACACTGCAAATGTGTGCGCAAGACGAGCAGCATCACATAACATATTTGAAAGTATGAGGAACAGTCTTTTAAGTTCACCCTAAGGAATGCAATTCCGATTCCACGGGATCCCGGTCTCGCGGGATCCCGTGTAATTTTTCGGGATCATTGCCAAGGCATTATAATATGACGAGATCCCGTTCGGGATTTACGGGGCGGCAGTTTTCATGGAATCAATTATATATTTTTTTTAAACTAGACGGGATCCCGAATTTACAATCCCGTGTTGGAATTGCATTCCCTAGTTCACCCATCCTCAATAGAAAAGGGAGAATCCTCCCACCATAAGGGTCTTATGTCTGGTAGGTTACTGTCCGACTATTGACGTCCCGACGTTGTAAACAATGAACGGCGAATTTTGCTTGCGCGATGCAGTTTTTGCATGACGTCAGTTTGATGCCGCTACAACTACAAGTAAATCACATGTCGCGTCGTGAAATAATAAGACTTACAGAGCTATAGAAGTTCGCTTAGTAGGTAATCTGTCTAATCTCGCTTTGTAAAGGCTTTCCATACTCGTACAATGATAGGTCAGATTATACTGGATATATGTAACTTGATGCGTCCTGCTTAGCAGGATAACTGTAGGACAATCTTACCGGATCTTGGATAACGCTAATCTCCCGACCTTCGAAGTACCATCTGATATCATCAGGCTTGGGTACCGAACGAGCAGCACATTCTATTCTAACGCTTTCGCCCTCCATGCCGAATTGAGTCCTGTTTGAGACGATCTTTGGTGCACCTAGAAGAAAAATATGAGAGTTTAATTTACATAATACAGACGAAGTTAAAGTTAATGAAGTTGATATAGTCAAAATTAGTTTTTCCGTGTGCAGTTTCTGGCCTGCCATCGGACGCGTCCCCAGGTGGCGGATAGGGGAACGGCCCCCAGATTTGGGGGTTACCGGTTTACCGGCGCGGACCAAAACCAGAAGTGGGGACCGCTTCAACGGTCACACGTGCGACGGGTCTGCCACCACTCCATGTGGGTGACGTGAGCCGAACTCCGGGTCACCGTCGGGCAACCCGGTCTCTTCACTGAGAGGAGCTGGGGGCCCCGTTTGCTTCCGGGCAAACGAGTGGGGCTAAGAGGAAGGACACCTCGCGAAAAAATCCTTGGCTGCTGCGTCTTCTCGCACAAGAAGACGTACCCAGCCGGGCCCCTCCCTATGGAGGGCCCACTGTGGGCCCGCCTTTTGGCGGGAATTGCCTGCGGGGGATGGGTAGTGCAGGCTCTGCTATTACCCAAAAAAAATAAAAAAAGTCAAAGTTAGTTTAATTTAATAATAAAATATAAAACATAATTTTTTTGTTTATGCAAAACCCGAAACACGTGTCCAGATTTATAAAAAGATATAATGAAAAACCACAAAGTTATGAACTTGCTATTCTACTTGGTTGTCCTAACAAAAATATGGTCAAAGCTGCGCTGTGACGAGCGCGGTGCGCAGAGAACAAATTATTTCCATAGCGACTCCATTCATCCACCTAGAAGATGTTAGACATTAATTTAAAAAAATCTGTTGCTGTGTCTTTGTCCATTCTGTTCTATTTGCTGGTGTTGTTGTTACTGTTCTACTCTTGTTTTTCTGTCGTGTAATAAGGTGTACATACAATAAAGAACATTCTATTCCATATCATATTCCATTCGGTTTTTCTGTAAATGACTACTTAAATGATAAGAATAGCTAGTCGCTCTGACTAACTCAAAACAATGTTTGTGTTCTTTCTCCAGAATTTGCTAACTGACACTTTATATGAGTCCATATAGCTTTTTAACAATGCATAAATATGTAGGCTGTCACGCCCTTTATACCTGAGGCTTATTTGTTTTTGCTTTTCTGGAATTTTGGCGCGGCTAGCTGGCATATGATAAATAATTTCATTGTTGATGTATTTTCGTGTTTTCATCACTATACATAGTATTGTATAAAATCATGTATTTTGTTAATGAACAGACAGCTATGCTGCTGGGGAGTTTGTTCCGCCACTTCTTCTTCGCAGCGAAAGCACTAGGAAGTGTCGATGGGTGGGCGTTTTGGGGGACTGCCTTAAGTAATATTGACATTTAAAAAGTGCTGATTCTCAGCCTAATTTCAATAAATGACTTTTGATTTTGATTTGATACATTTTGACCGCGTCATTAAATCATTTCATCATAGTAGAATTGAATCGAAAATTTTCATCAATTATCATTGAAAAAAAGAAGAGACCTGTGCCCAGCAGTGGGACGATAAAAAGGTTGATGATGATGATGATCATAGAAAAGAAAGGCATAATATACGGAACCGCTTTTTTCATTAATAATCTACAAGAAATTAAACAGTTTTTTCTTTTCTAAAGTAATCATCGAGTCTTTTTTAGCGCCCTTAGTTGTAGAAGAATGATTGGAGGCGCTGTAGAAATAATTTTATTTCCTTAAATTGATACTCAGCTTCCATGGCCCTTTGTCAAAATTATATTAAATTTAAATTATTTTTATAATCAAAAGTCATTTATCCTAATTAGCCTGACAATCGGCACTTTTCGAACTTCAATTTTACATAAGACAGCCATCCTTCGCCACTTGCTAGTGCTTTCACTGTATTTCTCTGTATAATTTATATGATATGATAATCATCAGCATCAGCCTCTACTCGTCCACTGCTGGACATAGGTCTCCTTCATGGCACGCCAACAAGCTCGATCCTGAGCAGTTCTCTGCTAGGCACTACCAGCCACCTTTTTAGTGTAGTCGCTCCATCTCGCCCAAGGGCATCCTTAGCCTATGTTTGCCGAGACGCGGTCTTCACTCGTGGATTCGTTTACCCTAACGGTTGTCGACCAGCCCATTACCACTTCAGCTTGCTAATCCTCTCAGCTGTGTCGGTGACTTTGGTCCTCTGTCGGATCGCCTCATTTCTGATGCGGTCCTTCAGAGAGACACCATCATAGCCCGCTCCATAGCTCGCTGAGCGGCTTTAAACTTACGGACTAGTCTGAGCGTTAGTGTCCACGTCTCGGCTCCGTAAGTCATGACATGATAATAATCTACGAAAATTTTTAAAAAAGCTGATTAAGCATCACTTTCATCATGTACTTTATTTATGGTTTCGCGTTCATAGCCGCACGATTTTTTTTTTTTTTTTTTTGTGAATTGTAAATCATCAAATGAAGCAGAAGACAGTGGCCCCAATTCGCTTGAACACAAATTATATTAAATTTAAATTCACTGCATTTATTCCTTTCTATTTCATTAAGAAAAGGACAAAAGATAAAATGTCAGTTTAGACCTATGAAATTAGTGCGCTCCTGACGTAAACTGGCGTATTTTTAGTCGCCATGTTTATAATCGCGTCTAAACTGTCTTTGGAGTACCTTAACTTGACAGGATTAAACTAAAATGTTATCTTCTATCGTTTTCTTAACGAAATTGAAAGGAAAGAATGCATTTAACTTAAAATTAGAGATTTTCTTGGTGCCGATTTTTTGTTTGAACTGGTGTTCCTTCAATTGCTTGTGCGCCAAGGCCACGGTATCTGTTTCAAACGACCCACATCCCTGTTAGCCACTCTGGATTATGCGTCTGTTAATTTTGGTACAGTTCAAATTAATTAAAAAAGTTTTTCCTTGTTTCAGTTTACATAAGTCTTAGAGTAGAAAACCAAATATTGAAAGGCAAACTTCCACTCCAAAGTCAACAGGGTTAACGTTCCATGAACTTTCATGATATGAGATAATTAAGTTTGCTTCAAAAATGTATTTTATTTTTCGTGGCAAACAATAATGTAATATATTTGCTCTTGCATGTTTCTTCCAAATAGATAAATTAAAATGTCTATTTTATATAAAGCGTACCTAATGCAACCCTGTCATGACAATAATATTGATCCGGATTTTTTGTAAAAGCATTATCTGTGTTTGTCATTTAAAACAAAGCAACATTTTCTTTTTTTTATAATTATAAACAAATGCTTAACCCCAATCCCGCCTGATGGTAAGCAGCAACGACCGCATCACTGCTTACCATCAGGCGGGACTACGGTCAAGCGCTAGTTTATAATTATTAAAAAAAAGGTCTCTTTGCGGTAAACATGACATCAAAGTGCACAAAAACAATTGAGTGATAATAGTTGACATGCGTCACATCCACGCAAAACGGCTATCGCTCAGCATTATACTGCGACTCTAATTATTTTTTTTATTTTCATACCTTGAATACATCCCTATTATCCTCCGCATCCTGTAGAACACCGTTTTCTATCTCTACTTTCAAGTTTAACTTAGAAATATTATCTTTCAATCGAATAATGTAACGGATTTACCCCACTTAGACCTACAGGGTAATTGCGTAACAATTCAGTAGCAAAGGAATTCATTTTGACAGTTCAACAACTTTCATTGCCTTATTTATGTTGTTGAGCAAACACATGATTCGAACATATGGAGCAATGAATAAGGACTTAAAAATAGAACTTACTCTTTATAAAAATAGTGGCTTCACTCTCAATTTCAGGGTACCCCTCTTCGATGACCTTGCAAATGTACCGCCCAGCTGTCTCCCGGTTCACGTAGACCTTCAAGTTCGGAGCCTTTCCTTTGACCTGCTGGAAATAGCACACGTTCACGTAACACTGTCTATTTTAAGTATAGTTGTTTATTACATTGCAATTTAAACCTTATGTCTATGTCTTGACCACAAAAAACTAATTCGTGCGTCAGTCAGACTTCCAAAGCTGCACATTCTTCCTCTAATTGAGGGGAGAAAAATTGCCAACATGGTATTCTTGTTCAATTTGGCTAATGGTTCAATCGACTGTTCTGAATTATTGAGCAAAATTGGGCTGCGTACTCCTTCCTTCACTTTAAGGAATTATCAGCCTCTGTATGTTTCCTCTGTTCGGTGCGGATATCGACATAACTCTTCTATGATAAGAGCTAGCAGAGCATACAACTTATTGTGTCAGAGGGTTGATGGCATCGATTTCTTCTCGACCAGTGATCCTAAACTGAAAAACCTGTTCGGCCTTTACTAAATACTCTCCATACAGTGCATACTTGATCTTGATTACACTTTCCTGTCCTTAGCTGTACCTGTTACTGTTTCTTGTGCTAATCTAATATTGTCTGTGGAAATTTTTAATTCAATTCAAATCAAATCAAAGCATTTATTTCAAATAAACCAGTTACAGGCACTTTTGAATTGTCAGAAGGTCGGTCAGTCAGTAAGGTGAAGCTAGTCGCCCATTCCAAAGAGTAGGTACCTATGGAGAAGAACGGGCAAGAAACTCCATGGACACTCTTTTAAATTATCAAGCTATTGATACAAATATTTGATTACATCATTCATTTTGAAATCAATCGTGTGAGAACGATGCAGAAATATATTGTACGCTAAGAGCGTACATTATGGAAAAACACACAAAAAAAAAACAACAACAAAAAAGACTAACCCAACAAATAGATGCTTTACAGCAAGTACATTGTGCTCACACGTGTGCCATGCAATTATACAATACTAAGAAATTTAATCTACACAATGCAAAGACAGTTTTGTCCAAGGCTCAGCAGCTCCAGTGTTCCCGAATGCTAAGTTTAGCTCCTGTAGCTGCACCAGTGCCGAATACCCCTGTCAGCGATGCAATTCCGTAACGTACAATATGCCTGGCTACATAGTGTGTACTGACTTTGAGTAAAAAAAAAAAAACAAACAATTACTAATTAAAACTACAAGAGGAAAAATTAAAGAACAATCAATTGACCTTCTTTCAATATCTGTCTTCTACGTGTATACAGTATGTTAAGAAAACCGTGTCCGACCCATAAGGATAATAAAGGTTAGGTAAACACATGACCAAATATAATATAAAATTTTACGTAATCATCATAGTACCAATACAAATGAATTTTGAAATAATCTTTTTTTCCCGCGAATTAATTCCAACTTCCCCGAAATTTGGTAATTTTAAAAAAAGTGACAACACCGTTATTATTATGAGCGAATAGCGATGCGACAACGTGCCGCGTGCCCTGCCGCCCGCCGCCCGCGGAAGGCTGCTTAACGCACATTTATTAAGTTACCTCTTTTTGCGAAATAATATTTATTTTTTTAGGGGGATTTTTTTTAAGTTTAGCCCGGTTTTGTATGCATCAGTAGAATCAGTTACCGATACCTAACAACACCTTCACGGGTCGGACAGGGTTTTCTTAACATACTGTATAAATGCTAGCTGTACGTTTCCTTAAGAGTGGACTCTAATGCCGAGGAATATGAGAAATAGGTCTTTGACGAAACTATTGCCGTCGCACCACTTTCAATCTTTCCCCGTAAAGTGCGAAAGGGACAGTTGCAACTCAGGCTGATTTTACCTACAAAAACATTGACCAAAAGATGTTTCGTATTCCGCTGTTTTCTTTTTCTAATCACGACAGATCTCAATTATATTTACATCAAAATTTAGATGATGAGTATACCTGTGCCTCTATTATTTTCTTTTTTGTCAAAAACTTATCACATTTGTGTTATAGTCGTCTGAAACCGTGGTAAAAATGGGTTATTTTTCGCGATTTTGGAACATCATATTTCTTTTATTAATTATGTTTTCGAAATAATTAAATAATACGGGCACGTATAATTAAGGTTTGAAATTGTCGAAACAAAAAACATTGCTCTAAAAGCGTTATCCACAAAGAAAACAGCGGAATACGTTTGTATGAAGAAAATGCCAGTAGAGTCCCTCTTAGGAAGTCCCTCTTCTTAAAATAAATAAATATAATTTATCGTTATATATATATCGTATACATAGCGCTCTTTGTTTTTACAGATTCATGTCTATACTTTGAGAACAGCAGTGACCTAGTGTATTTTAAGGTTTAAAAAAAAGTTGTCGCACACTAGGAAGTACCGTGGTTGGGTTTACAAACATTTAAGCCGCTGCCTCGAATCTTGCGGGCAGCGGCGCGGGAGCCGGGCGGGCATCGAAGACCCGTTCTCGAAACTAACGGGCAGATCGCGCGTCACTATAGCCGCGTAGTGTTGTGTTCATGATTGTGTCGACGATATTTGTTTTTATTCACGAAAGAAATGTCTGAACAATGGCAACAACATCTTTTTGATTCACATTTATTTCTAACGCTCCATACCGCTCTCTGCCCGCCCGCTGCCCGCAAGATTCGAGCGCGAGAAGTACACCGCTCGCTGCCCGCCACCGCCCCGCTGCCGCGCCGCTGTTTTCGAGAACCGGTCCGTTTGATTTTACGCATAAGGTCCTGCCGCTCACTCGTCGCCGCCGCCGCCGCCCCGCTGCCCGCAAGATTCGAGGCAGAGGCCTTAAACTCACATACTCAAACAGCGAAAGAAGCCTAGTGGTAATCGGCCGCGACTTATAACTTGTATGTTTGAACCCCTTCAAGGGCTTTCCTTTGTGTAAATTGTTTCATCACCATTGCTCTCAAAACGGTGAAGGAAAACATCATGAGGAATCCGGAATATCTTAGAGGCAAAACTTCTAAGACATGTGACATCTACCAACCCGCACTGGGTCCGCGTGGTAGATTACGGCCCACAGGAGTGAGAACGTTTTGTATGTATGTTATGTATAACGGCGCGTGACTGGTTAATTTTGAATCTGTTTTATCGTATCAGTTTCAATTATTATCCGTAAATTACTCTACAATTTTGTTGAAGTCGATTCGGTCGGTATTCGGATAAATTATGATTTTTATTAAGAGCGGGTAATACCATGGAGCGACTGGTAACACCGACTGGAATTGCGTTTGACATAGCGAGTGACCGTTTGCGCGGGCATTAGTCTCTGCTCAAGTTTCGGTCGAGTATGTTGGTCATATTCAAATCCAGTGGCTCTTGTCTGTTTTAAACTGAGATTATCGTTGTAATCCCTTAATATTAAATTGATCTAATTGTCTGTACAATTAAAATAATAAGAATCGAACATTACACTATACTTATTTGTCCACGTTTTCTCGCCCATGATGGAAGCTCATGGGATAAGAAGACCTCAACCATCCGGAACTTCAGCCCCGATATTTATATCTATACTAGTAATCAAAACGTGGCCTAGTGGTTAAAAACACCAGCCTCTCAAGTATGAGTGCGCGGGTTCGATTCCAGGTCAGGCAAGTAAAAATGTAACGTTTCTAAAGTTATAAGTACTTTCTAAGTATATCTTGGACACCAATGACTGAAGGTGAAGGAAAACATCTTGAGGAAACCTGGACTTAAAGTCTGAAATCGCCAACCCGCATTGAGCAAGCGTGGTAATTACGCTCAATCCTTCTCTGAATGAGAGGAAACTTGTGCCCAGCAGTGGGACGATAAAAAGTTTGATAATGATGATGATGAATCAAAACGTAGTGTTAAACGAAGTATAGATGCTAATGAACATTATTATTATTAATAAACTCAGTTTCACATTTTTTGCAGGTGTGCCAATATATTACTAGGTAACCGATATAGACAGCTAGAATATTTTATTTCATCTGGATTACGCAAGCAGTACAAATCTCTTAGTAATACAACAGTTTCTGAAGAATAATGATCAGTGATCTAATTTTACCAGAAGCTTCTACGGTCTGATTAGTCATCGGAACGAATACTTATATACTCGACGTAATGCATGTATTCATCTACGAATTTACTTTAGGCACCGCAATATCATCTGCTTAGCCATCATCATCATCATCATCTCATCGTATAAACACGTCCCTTAATCAACGAAGACATTTTTGTCAAATGATTGCAACTAGTTGGAACCATTTGGGATCGTTTGGACCGTCCATTGATCCGTTTGGTCCAAACGATCCCAACGAGTTGCAATCATTTGACAAAAATAGGGCCGGTTACATCCGCGGCTTTCGCGTTGGTGCCCAGGTTCCGCTTTCCTACAATTAGGTACTCCTTCATTTCGCACGATCTCTGGCATCCCGTGGTGTGAGATTGTTGGCACGTATGTTATCTCTTACAACGTCAATCCAGCACTTCTTTGGTCTAGCTCACTTGTTCCGGCCCGACGGAGACGCCATGGCAAGACATTTGTAACCCACGTAACGTGCCGGTTTCGTAAGACGTGACCGTACCAGCGTAGGTAACCCTCTTGCTTTGCTCTTCCTTTTATGTCATCTCTTGTAATTTTTAAAACATTCTGTCAAAACTACCACTAATTTCCTCTCATGGGTTTCAATTGAAAATCAGCATCAGATAGTACCCCCTTTTTGTGGATGGAAAATCATCAAATGACCTCTCCGGCTCTGGGTGGAGCAGAAGGGCGTGTCAGACTTTTACTGACTAAAACCCAGCCGTGTTCCTTCACTTGCCTGGGCGCCAGGGCCACGTTACCTCAATCGAACAACCCGCAGCCCTGGAAGCCAGATGGTATTTTTTTTTTAATAATTATAAACTAGTGCTTGACCGCAATCCCGCCTGATGGTAAGCAGTGATGCGATCGTTGATGGTAAAACGCGCTAGTTTATTAAGAGTCTATTCACTTTGAAACACTGAGCGAATAGGTAGGAAGACGGCAGTTGAGCGTGTTAAACCCAACAACACGACCAACGATGCTGCGCCAAAGGGAGATTGATCTGAAGACCCTCCACGACTAAAATCCAACACAACAACATTTAGCGCATCGTACCCGGCACACATCGCAACACAACTGCTCAGACCCGTCCTCCGGACAGCTTCACCAGACATCGTGCCGGAACACGACAAATCGCTTGGCGGCAAGACTGACGGTACACCTGACATTATACTGAGCTGAGGCCCTTTTGGCATTAGAGGTAATCTTTGTTTCATAATTTTTACAATTTTAAGGTGTATTTCTTTTGCTGCAATGCCAATAAACTTATTTTTCTTTCCTTCTTTCTGTATTTTTGATATTGATTATCGCTAAAGTGGTGTTAGCTAGCAGATGCAGATCAGAGCAGTAGTAGCCTAGTGGCGCGACTTATAAGTTGATGGGTCGTAGGTTCGAACCCCGTCAGCTGATTTACTTTTTTTTTATAAAATTATAAACTAGCGCTTGATCGCAATCCCGCCTGATGGTAAGCAGTGACGCAGTCGTTGATGGTAAAGCGCACTAGTTTATTAATAGCCAATTCACTCTAGCCTTGAAGACACTCAAATTGTAGTCCGACGGAAGCACCGCCGCTGGCAAACTGTTCCAGTCCCTCGATGTACGCGGTATAAAGAGGAGGCGAAACACTTCGTCCGGATCGTAATGGTGTTAACAACGTAAGGGTGGAAACTCGCCGTACGACGGGTCGTCCGATGGTGGAACGGAGATGGGGGAATTAAATCATGCAATTC
The DNA here is from genome assembly GCA_037179545.1 of Sesamia inferens. Classification (NCBI taxonomy): domain Eukaryota; kingdom Metazoa; phylum Arthropoda; class Insecta; order Lepidoptera; family Noctuidae; genus Sesamia; species Sesamia inferens. The sequence continues at coordinate 11,292,248 of CM073949.1, forward strand.
CTTCGCACACTCCCCAAAATGCATCCTATAGAAGACCGAAAGGCTGGCTACTCTACTTTGTGTAAATTATTTCACCATCACTTCTCTCAAAATGGTCAAGGAAAACATAGTGAGGATACCGGCATATCCTAGAGTCAAAAACTTCGAAGACATGTTACGTCTACCAAGACGAACCGGGCCCGCGTGGTAGATTACGGCCCACTCTCTCTCGTCGCGAGGAAGCCTGTGTCCCAACAGTGGGAACAATCTAGGCTGATTATTGAAAGTGGTGTTCCAACAAGACTTTGAACGCCTTTAATTACGAGGTCTACTGGTATTCCATCATGGTATTCACTTACCCCTATCCGTCCTGGCTCGTGGAACAGCCACCTGATCTCCGGCTGTGGCTGGCCGTCGACGTCGCAGCTAAGGACCACGCTGGACCCGATGTCAGTTTCTACGTTCTGAGGTCGTGTTCTGAATGTCGGCGGGTCTGGGAATACATTAAGTATGTGAGTAGATACGGAAAATAAACTATATGTTATGAAAACTGATAATTTTTCTTCTGTTCTTTTCTTGATGAAACTAGATATTGGTGAAGATTTCCTTGCTCACAACTAAACTTTTTTTTAGTTTAATGCAACTTTTTCTTACTATTTCATTAAGAAAAGAACAAAAGATAAATTATTAACTTAGTCAAATTAAAATACTCGACAGATAGTTTAGTTAGACTAAAAATAAATCAATTTACATCAAAGCGCGGACTCATTTGACAGGACTGAACTTATAATTATCTTCTATCCTTTTCTTAATGATAGAGAAAGAAAAAGATACACTGATATTAAATTAGGTTTAACCTGTAAACTACGAAAACGGTACCTATTTCGTTTTTCGTCCAGGTCAAAGCAAGTCTTAATTTCTTTATGAGATACTCGTATCTCTTAAGAATAATTCACTTGCCTTGGTCCGATACCTTGGTATCACTTCTATATAAAACAAATTCTTACCAAAGATTTTTTTTAAATATAATATTATAAACTAGTGCTTCGTCGCAATCCCGCTCGATGGAAAGCAGTGATGCGATCGTTTATAGTAAAGCGAGCTAGTTTACATTCTAGCATCGAAGACACTTAAATTGTAGTCAGGCGAAAACACCGCCCCTGGAAAATTATTCCAGTCCCTCGATGTCATCATCATCAACCTTTTATCATCCCACTGCTGGGCACAGGCCTCCTCACATAAAGAGAAGGATTGATCGTAATCACCACGGTTGCTCAATGCGGGTTGGCGATTTCAGACTTAAAGTCCAGGTTTCCTCAAGATGTTTTCCTTCACCTTCAGTCATTGGTGTCCAAAATATACTTAGAAAGTAATTAGTAGTTAGTAGTTCATAGTTGTAGAAATTTTTAGCTTTTGAATTTCAAGAAGACGATAAGTTGCGTTTTAGTAAACGTAGAATTATCTTCCTGAAACTATACATTCGTCTTTAAACCGAAATTTTTGATCACACGTGATAAAACTCACTTCAATCACGCGTGAATGGCACTCAGGTTTTTTTTTTTTTCATATTTCGCACACACGGACTTAATGCTTGTTAAAATACTTACAGGTAACTTCTAAGGTAGTATTTCCTTCACTTTTTCCGACGGTGTTGCTCACTTCGCACCTGACCACGGCGTTATGGTGCTTTCGAGTCACGTTGAAGATGATCTAAAACAAAATAACACATTGATAATATTCAAAACATAATCCAACCATTTTCTTGTACACTATCATAATAATGAAGGTCGATTGTTTTAATATAACAATTTCATTTTTAAACTATTCGAATAGTTGATCGCCCTGATTAACTCAAGACAATGTTTATAAATTCTTTTTCAAGAATTACCTTACTGACAGGTTTTGTATGAGTTCATATAATATAATTGTTTATTTTTTGAACCCATCAATGCTGGATTTATGCGTAAATCCTACTATACTAATATTATAAATGCGAAAGTATCTGTCTGTCTGTCTGTCCGGCTTTCACGCCAAAACAACTGAACCGATTGTAATTAAATTTGGTACACAGATAGTCTAGAGCCTGAGAAAGGACATAGGCTATATAACATCCCGCTGTGACTAATAGGAGCAGAGCAGTAACAAAAAATTTTGCGAAAACGGGGGCAAACGCGGACGTACATATTGTTTTGGTAATAAGTTTTTGTTCACCTTTACTTTTTTTGTCTTTCTGGTATATTGGTGTGGATAGCCGACATCAATAATTTAATTTAATCTTCTGTGTCGTATGACATTAGATTTACATGCCTAATATTGTGCATAGTCAGATATTTTTTAACCCATCAAACAATTATGCTGCTCGGTAGTTTCTTCTGCCACTTCTTCCCAGCGAAAGCACTTTGGGGTACTTTTTTGTCGAAGATGAAGACGATGTGTCATCATCAAGTCAGATAACAGTCTTAACAAATATATTTAAACCCCAATACATATTAAATTTTCAGTTCTAAGACATGTACCTCACGATGTTATCTTCCACCGTTTGGAGAGCAGTGGTAATGAGATCATCATCATCATTTCAGCCGAAAGACGTCCACTGCTGGACATAGGCCTCCCCCAAGGTTCTCCACGACGACCGGTCCTGCGCCTCCCGCATCCAGCGTTTTCCCGCGACCTTCACCAGGTCGTCGGTCCACCTTGTCGGGGGCCTACCCACGCTACGTCTTCCGGTGCGTGGTCGCCACTCGAGAACCCGTCGGCCCCATCGGGCATCGGTCCTACGGGCAATGTGTCCAGCCCATTGCCACTTCAGTGTTGCAATTCTTCGGGCTATGTCGGTTACTCTCATTCTTCTGCGGATCTCCTCATTCCTGATTCGATCGCGCAGTGAAACCCCAAGCATAGCCCTCTCCATTGCCCTTTGAGCGACTTTGAGTCTTCTTATAAGGCCCGTCGTGGTAATGAGATAATTTATACAAATTAATTTTTCTGCCCTTACGAACCTACAACTCATTATGTCACATGCGTCACGTCAGAGGAGCGGTAATTCCTCAAAAACCTCCTATTTCCCGTTACACAGCCTACAAAATTTAATATTAAAATCACAAATTCCCACACAGCCAACAGTTCTGCCTTATGACTGCAGCAAACATTAAATTTTTCAGTACATCGCATAGTATATTTAATGCATGAATGAGTTGCGCACACCGTGAAATTCAGGTGAATTGCTAACTTAATGTGAAATGCACTCTGTTGCTTTATTAACGAGTTGGCTATTGCTTTGTTGCTGTTGTTGCGTGGTACTTTGTTGAAAGTATTAATGTGGTAGCAGACTGAGATTCCCAAGCGAATCTTCCAGGGTTCTAGTCTAACTGTAGTTTAGTCTAAGATAATATCAATCACATCGTATTTTATAAAGTCATGTGTTTTTTTTTAAGAGCATTCTATTCCATATCATATTCCATTCGGTTTTTCTGTAAATGACTACTTAAACATCAGGGTTTGATGGTGGAAGACCAGAGAAATCAAGGGGAACTTTCAAAAATCGTAGGGGCAACCAGTGTAAGTTTTTTCATTAAGTATTTTAGCGTCAGCATCCACTCTAACCGGATGCAGCTGAACAGTACTTTTCACAACTAAAAATGTTAAATTAAAGGGAAAAATAACTAGTTTCGGAAGTCGGTGTCTTTGGTTTTTGTTTATAAGTTTTTGACACCGACTTCCGAAATTAGTTATTTTTCACTTTGTAGTGTTTTTTGGAAGTCGATTTTTTTTTTTAAAAAAGTTTTTATTCTTGCTTAACACAACACTTTTTAATATTATTGCACTTTAACTTACATTATGCTATTGTACCACATACACAGAGTGTCGGACATTTATTGCGAAATCTTCTCTAACTGTGAGGCATACGCTTTGCACTGTCAGACATTAATGTCACAATTTGTCTCGTAGAGTGCTAGCTTAAATAAACCTTTATGTAGATCTTGAAATAAGGGTGCTAATATTACTGAATATATTTACTGTAGAATGAAATGTACAAATGACGTAACATACGAATTTGAAGATATTAACATGAACAGAAAATAAAAAGATTAAAGAAGAGTGGAAATAAATCTGAGTGTCTTCAATGCTAGAGTGAATAGGCTCTTAATAAACTAGCGCGTTTTACCACCAACGATCGCATCACTGCTTATCATCAGACGGGATTGCGGTCAAGGAATCCATACTAATATTATAAATGCGAAAGTAACTATGTCTGTCTGTCTGTCTGTTATGCTCTCCCGCTTAAACTTCTCGACCGATTTTGTTGAAATTTGGTACGGACAAACTTTAGACCCTAAGAAAGAACATAGGCGTATTATAAATATTACAACATAATTTTTAAAAAATAATATCCCCGAGAGATATCTAAAAAGCGCGATATAACCGAATACCACGCGGGCCAAGCCGCGGGCGGAAAGCTAGTAGTTTAGAATTTTGAAATAATCTTTTTTTCCCGCGAATTAATTCCAACTTCCCCAAAATTTGGTAATTTTTAAAAAAGTGACAACACCGGTATTATTATGAGCGAATAGCGATGCAACCACGTGCCGCATGCCCTGCCGCCCGCCGCCCGCGGAAGGGTGCTTTACGCATATTTATTAAGTTACCTCTTTTTGCGAAATAATATTTATTTTTTTAGGGGGATTTTTTTTTAAGTTTAGCCCGGTTTTGTATCCATTAGTAGAATCAGTTATGGATACCTAACCGTTTTATTAACATATTGTATAAATATAAAATTTAATATAAGCATCCATTCTATTATAATAATTATATATGTACCTAAAATATTTGCACGCCATGAGAAATAGCAGACATGTCATGAGCCACTCTTTCTTAAGATCCTTGGGCAAATAAAAAATCGTATTTTTAAGACCAACAATATCATTCCTCACCATCTCATCTGCATAGTCTCCTATCACCGGGTTGTTGTTCACATACCACCGGTATATATGCGCCGGAGGGTTCGCATCCACATCACAGCGGACCCTCAACTCGGATCCCTCGGGGATTTTGCCGTTCTGACCGGAGCTGATGGTTAAGTTCACTTTTGGCACGTATTTCACCTGGAAGGGAAGATTTTGTTGAGATAAAAAGGTCTAGTTTCGTAGTTTAAAAAGTGCAAAATATAGTCACAGCCTTTGGAAGATGCATAATTAATAATAATAATAAAAAAAATTAAGTATCTCGACTTGGCGCACGAGATTATTGACATGTGGAATGTGAACTGGGCAGTTATTGTACCGATTGTCGTATCGGCCAAAGGTTTGATAGCCAAGAGCCTCGACCAACATCTATTGAGGCTCTCGTTAGGCAGTTGGATCATGGGCCAGATTCAAAAGGCAGTACTCCTCGATACGGCCCGCATTGTGAGGAGGTTCTTATCTCTGGAGCCCTAACCACCGGTAGCTTGGACCCCGCTCCCGCCATCGGTGGAACACTATTTTTTATATTTTTAAATGTTTTTGTATGTTTTTATATAAATATTTAAAAATATAAAACAATATGTATGTATAAAAAAATAAAGAGATAATAATAATATACGGTTTATTTCTCTCACCAAGGAACATTGTTACAATAGTGTGTAAATACAATTTTGCCGTATTCTCGAACCTTTGTGACAGCTGGAGTCTGAACTAGGTTCGGAACCTGTGATACAGATCTCCAGGCTCACACCCCTTGAAACATTAATAATTTGAAACGGCAGCGAGAATAAATTTTTACATACAGTATGTTAAGAAAACCCTGTCCGACCCATAAGGATAATAAAGGTTAGGTAAACACGTGACCAAATATAATATAAAATTTTACGTATTCATCATAGTACCAATACAAATGAATTTTGAAATAATCTTTTTTTCCCGCGAATTAATTCCAATTTCCCCGAAATTTGGTAATTTTTAAAAAGTGACAACACTGGTATTATTATGAGCGAATAGCGATGCGACCACGTGCCGCGTGTCCTGCCGCCCGCCCCCCGCGGGCGGCAGGCGAAGGGTGGTCAACGCTCATTTATTAAGTTACCTCCTTTTGCGAAATAATATTTACTTTTATTAGGGGGATTTTTTTTTTATGTTTAGCCCGGTTTTGTATGCATTAGTAGAATCAGTTATCGATACCTAACAACACCTTCACGGGTCGGACAGGGTTTTCTTAACATACTGTATATCACTATTAGTTTGAAAATAATGAACTAATGTCAAAATGTAGAAAAATTGGAGGAGTTTTTCTTCTTCATCTCTTATTCTCAGCCTATGGAGGTCCACTGCTGGACAAAAGCCTCCCGCAATCCTTCGATTCCATTGGGGGGCATTTACATAATCCCCACGCTTGGCAAGCGGGTTAGGGATCGCAGTAATTTGATAATCCACAGAAGAAGCGCTGCTGCCCGCTTCCCTGGTGAGACCCCTTCGCTTTCCTTAGTCGCCTCTTACGACACCCACGGGAGGATATGGGTTGGTATTATTCTAAACCCGGTACCACACGGGGCGGGAAGGAGTTTTTAATAGTATCTAATAATGAAATTTTTCAACTGTAGGCAATCTTAAACATGCTGTCAGTTCGCTATATTAAGTTTACCATTATCGAGGCATTTCAGAACTATTCGGAGCTTTTCTGATTATTTTTCACTACACCAGCAGGGTAATTGAACAACATTCTATCAGGAACAAAGGATTTCATATTATCGGTTCAATAACATTCATTGCGATATTAAAGTTTTTGTGCAGATACATTTTCGAACATATCATCATCATCATCATCATGAAGCTTTTGAAGTGAAACTTCTTTACGCACGCTTGACTTGGGGAGTAAGCTGGCGAACGCGTGACGTAAGCGTTACGAAAAGTGATCGGGCAAGGCGAACGGAAGTTAAGTGGGGGATATAAGCACAGAGGCGCCCGTGGCGCGAGCTTGGTACTACAAGGTCTACAACGAGTTTATTTATTTATTTATTTTTTTTCAATAAAAATAGAAGATCTATGCAAAAATATTAATTTACCAATGAAATCATGAAATAAATTTAAATATTTATAGAAAATTAATATATGTATATGTGTATACATGTATATATTGTACACATATATATATATATATATACAGATGGAGCGAAAGAAGTTTCACTTCGGTCGTGTGGCCATAAGCACACTCGTATTTTTTTTTATTTTATCGTCTCACTGCTGGGCACAGGTCTCCTCTCATTCAGAAAAGGATTGAGCGTAATCACCACGCTTGCTTAATGCGGGTTAGCGATTTCAGACAAGTCCAAATGGCTAAACTCAATAGGAATGTTTCCTGGGTAAAAAAAAAATTGATTCTATTTAGTCCGTCATTAAGATTATAGAAAAATATTGGATACGTATATTTTGTTTTATCAAATCAATAAAAATTGACGAATATAAAAGGCATCAAAGATCAGGAGTAGTGTCTGGTGACGTCACTACTCGCTAAAAGTGTAGCGTGCAGTGGCGTCACACGAGTTTTCAGCGCACTGTGTCGTCTTCATTTTTTGTTTATTTATATGAAAAAAGAAAAAATACGTGTCTAGTATTTTTTGGAAATCTGACTGACGGACTAATTAGTTTTTTTAGTCAACTACTCTATTATAAAATATATAGCTTTAATATATCTAATATAAAAATACAAGTGGACATTACCTCAATATGTACAGTAGCCATCCTCGGAGCCCTATCCGCCGTATTCTGCGCCTGACAAGTTATTGTCTGATTGTGGTGAGCCTTACTTGGTGTCAACCGCAATACTGACCTGCCATAGACAATGAATAATTAGCAAATGATTTTAGGTTTCTGGTTCATTATTTAATTAGATAAATGCTTTGTATCGTAATGTATATTGTGGTAAAGATGACCTAAAGAATAAAGTGTATTGTGTATTAGGTGTAGGTACAAATATAGTTTCGGCCGTTTAACAAAAGATGTCCACACTTAGAGGTTTCGTTGAATATCGTAAATAACATACACTTAGAGTATTAGTGACTCTGTATCATTATCAACCCCTTTTGTCGTCCCACTGCTGGGCACAGGTCTCCCCTCATACAGAGAAGGATTAAGCGTAATCAACACGCTTGCTCAATGCGGGTAGGCGATTTCAGACTTAAAGTCCAGGTTTCCTCAAGATGTTTTCCTTCACCTTCTGTTATTGGTGTCCAAGATTTACTTAGAAAGTACATATAACTTTAGAAAAGTTACATTGGTACTTGACTGACCTGTGTTTTAACTACTAGTGGTTAAAACACCAGCCTCTCAAGTAGCCGTGGTGGCTTAGGCCACCACTACTTATTAGTCCACTCTGTTTTGTGCCGAATAATCGTCATTTGCGGGAACTTTTGTTACTTCTTAATTTGAAGAAATCTGCAGCTGGGGCCCATCGATTGCTTTTAGAAGCTTATTGTGAAGCTGCTTTAAGAGAGAGAAGTTGTCGTGAGTGGCTTCAAAAGTTCAGAAACTGTGAAGACAAAGAGCGTAGTGGAAGACCGCAATCGTACAAAGACATGGAATTAGAAGCATTATTGCAGGAAAATAGAAGGACCCATTACTAGTTCAGATATGACAAACTATTCTCCTACGTGACATGCACGTCCGCATGTTCAAAAAACAGTGGAAATTTATTTGTACCCCTCATTATATCTAAATGCAATGATTTCATCACTGTTTACCATTTCTTTTGTGAATGGAAAATCATCAATTGACCTCTCCCCCTCTATGCAGAACGGAAAATCGTGTCACACTTTTACAGAGGGGTAATCGCGCTAAACAAAACAGTAGAAGTTCAACTCTTGTTCGTATCTAATCCAATTAAAGTTACGGTTTAGTTTCGATCACATTTCGTATCGCGCTAAAGTTTTAACTTCGATTAAAGTAAAATCAATGTAGGTATGAGTGATACATTTTATCAGATATAGTAATTAAAACTAAAACAATTATAAGTAAATCTAATCGTTTAGACGTAAGTTTGACATGGCATAGAAAATGTTAGCTTTGTTTCAACTTTTTCATTTGACAGCGATTACGTTCCAATTGCGATCCAGTTCCAGTGGTTAAACCGTTAGCGCGATACGAAACATAACAAAAGTTATGGTTTGGTTGCGATCCAATTTTGTTTTGGTTGAATTATGTTAGCGCGGTTGCCCCCCTGGTTAAAACTGTGCGCCAGGACCCTAGGACCATGGTTTCTCTTTCGAACAACCCGTGGTTGCTTACCATCAGGGAGAATTGCAATCAAGCACTATAAACTATGTAGTGCATGACCATAATGCTTCCTGATGGCTGTGGTGATCTTTTTTGATGGTGGAACATTGAAATAAAGGTCACAATAGATATTTCAAATCAAATCAAATCAAAGCATTTATTTCAAATAAACCAGTTACAAGCACTTTTGAATTGTCAGATGGTCGGTCAGTCAGTAAGGTGAAGCTAGTCGCCCATTCCAAAGAGTAGGTACCTATGGAGAAGAACGGGCAAGAAACTCCATGTACACTCTTTTAAATTATCAAGCTATTGATACAAATATTTGATTACATCATTCATTTTGAAATCAATCGTGTGAGAACGATACAGAAATATATTGTACGCTAAGAGCGTCCATTATGGAAAAACACATAAAAAAAAAATAACAAAAAATAAGACTAACCCAACAAATAGATGCTTTACAGCAAGTACATTGTGCTAAGTACATTTATGGTATGACTTTCGTAATAAGCCTATAATGTTCCTACTAAAGAACATAGGCCTTAATCTCTCTTTGAGAGAGAGTGGGCTGTAATCCTTCATAAAGGCGCATTACAGTTTGGTAAATATCACATGTCTTCAAACTTTTACTTCTAGGATCGGTTCCCACACGACGTTTTCCTTTAACGTTTTGATAGTAGTGGTGATGAGTTTTTTTTTTTTAATAATTATAAACTAGCGCTTGACCGCAATCCCGCCTGATGGTAAGCAGTGATGCGATCGTTGATGGTAAAGCGCCCTAGTTTATTAAGAACCTATTCACTTAGAAAAACTGAGCGAATAGGAAGGAAGACGGCAGTTGAGCGAGGTGATGCAATGTAAAACCCAACAACACGACCAACGTTGCTGCGCCAAAGGGAGATTGATCTGAAGACCCTCCACGACCTAACTCCCAAAACAACAACATTTGGCGCAGCGTACCCGGCACACATCGCAACACAACATCGGACCCGTCGTCCGTACGTCTTCACCAGACATCATGCCGCAACACGAAAAATCGTTTGGCGGCAAGGCTTTGTCTGGTGGGTGGTAACTTCTGCCGGCGGTCGATGTTATGTTAATTATGATATACATAAAGTCTGCCTGGGTTCGAACAAAAACCGACCAAAAACTCATAATTAAGTCGCGTACAATACCACCTTAGAACTGCATATGAGTAGCCATTGTATTCTTACAGCCATTTAACTACATACATAAAAGAATAGATGTCACTGTAATGTTGACAGTGATACAGAATTGGAAATAAACTGCTAAAAATGTCAATGCAATTTTGACAGTGATACAGAATTGGAAATAAACTGCAATAAACATCACTGTAATTTTGACAGTGATACAGAATTGGAAATAAACTACAAAAAATCAAAATCAAAAGTCATTTATTCAAATAAGGCTGAGAATCAGCACTTTTTGAATGTCAATATTACATAAGACAGTCCCCCAAAACGCCCACCCATCGACACTTCCTAGTGCTTTCGCTGGGAAGAATAAATGGTGGATCATACTCCCCAGCAGCATAGCTGTCTGTACATTAAAAAACCTGCCAAGCGCGCGTCGGACTCACGCACAAAGGGTTCCGTACCATTGATTTATGTAATTAAAGGATTTATTTGTATGAAAGATTACGTGGTATTAAGCGGTTTACGATTTATGAGGTGTTAAAAAAAAACTACTTACTAGATCTCGTTCAAAACAATTTTCGTTGGTAGTTTTTATAGTAATGCACTTCATACGGTTTTTTTAGATTTTTCATTTTCTTATTTTAGAAGTTAGAAGGGGGGGGGGGCAACTTTTTTCCACTTTGGAAGCATCTGTCACGCAAAAGATTTGGTTTAGAAAAAAATATTTTCCTCGATATCATTTTTAAGACCTATCCATACCCCCACACGTATGTGTTTGATGAAAAAAAAAAATGTTTATTATTATTATTTTTTATTTTTGCATCAAAATCTTAATGCGGTTCACAGAATAAATCTACCTACCAAGTTTCAACAGTATAATAGCTCTTATAGTTTCCGAAAAAAGTGGCTGTGACATACGGACGGACAGACAGACATGACGAATCTATAAGGCTTCCGTTTTTTGCCATTTGGCTACGCAACCCTAAAAAACAGATGACTTTATACAATACTATGTATAGTATTGAACACAAGAAAACACAACAACAAACAATGCTCTTGAACAGACTATGCTCCATCACCTGGAGTCCCAATTCCCTATTCACCCTTGACGATCCAAATAATCCCTCTAACGCCGCAATATGGCCGCTTACTGGGCCCAAGCAGTAAAAGTAACCCAGATATACCGCCAAAACAAACACTAAACAGGTAAAATAACGGAGACGGGCTATATCTCTTTTCTTGAATAACAGAACAGAAGGAAATACAAAACGCTCTTTTGTTTAACGGTGTTTATAATTCAGAATGCATACGAACCTTGTTATAAATCTCTGGCCGTCAGGTAACAGTTCCACTGTATTTTTGACTGGTTTCTTAATTACTGATTGATTGCCGTCCAGCCAAGTTATCTAAACAAAAGAAAAATACGTTATTTAACTGTATATGTTTATGATTTTATTTGAAAAAAAAAACAGAAATATTAGATCTATGAAATAGCCGTTTTGAGTGAACAATTCAAAGGAATTGTTTTCGTGTATTTTTTATTTGTATTAATCTAAGTAATCACCCATGCAATCCATGCCTCTTTGCTAACACAGTGGTAGTTTATTGATAGCCTTCTTAAAGAAATCAGCTGGACGAGAGGCAACAAATTCTTCAAAGCGGCAAGACTATGTCTGCTAGGTGGTGACTTCTGCCGGCAGCCGATGTTATGGCCTACCACCAAGAAATTCTAAATTCTAGTATTCATCTACATCGTGAATCGATCTCAACTTGACTTGTTTCAAAAGCTAAATAGCATACCTCAGCTGCAGGTTTTCCCCCTGAAGACACGCACTCGATCTCAACGGGCTGATCTTCCGTCGCGTCAATGAACGCCCCTCTCAGTATCCTGGGTGCGTCTGGAGCAACCAGTACAGTTAGCTGAGCGGAACGGGATCGGATGGCTGGTTCATCTAAAGAGGAGAATTCTTTGTTAGTATTTCGTTCAGCTCAAAGTAGCTATTTAGGTCTTTATCTTCTTACAGAAATAAACTAAGCATCACGGGGACTTAGATAAAACAAGATTTTTTTTTTTAAATCTTACCCCACATTAGGAGTTACACCTGAAACGAACCCACGACACACGCAGCAGTCGATCGCCCAGCTTCTACACAAATCGTGTCGTCAAGTATCTATGTATTTATAGATACGTAATCCTTACTCTCTAATTGTGAAAATGAGTTTGTTTGTTCCACTTTCAAACCTAAACTACTCAACAGATTTAGATGAAATTTGGCACACCGATGGTTTATAGCCTGGAATAACACGTAGGATACTTTTTATCCCGATATTCCCACGGGTAAAACCGCAGGGCGCAGTAGTAAAATAAATAATCTCGGATATTGTAACATTAATACGCCCATTAATATTGAATAGGGTAAAAAAAACTAATTAGTCAGATTTCCAAAAAATACTAGACACGTATTTTTTCATATAAACAAAAAATTAAGACGAGACAGTGCGTTTAAAACTCGTGTGACGTCACTGCACACTACACTTTTTAGCGACCAGTGACGTCACCAGCCACCGCTCCAGATCTATGATGCCTTTTATATTTGTCAATTTTTATTGTTTTGATAAAACAAAAAATACGTGTCTAGTGTATTGTGTGTTTTTTGGAAATCTGACTGACAGACTAATTAGTTTTTTAGTCAAATACCCTATTGACACTTCGTTCTATTTCGGACATCATCGTGACATATCGGAGATCTTCGTATCTTATGAAGTGTATTGAATATTCGTAATCATTTTGAAAGAGAGGTAGAAAAAAGAGAGGCGTTTCGACAGAGAGAGAAAGGGATAACAATCCGACTGCAGTCACCTGTGGAGGTAAAGCGAGCAATTGGTGAAATTAAAGTTATACATTTTTGTAATATAACACACGGTTTGGTCCTAGAGTTCCTGTGTATCATAGCTAACTATAAAGCATATGTATTTAGGAACTTCAAAAAGTTATCTAATGGGAATAACACTAAGGTATAACAGCTTGAGCACTTGAGCAGCAGTGGCCGTATGGTGTCGGCCGTGACTTAGTCGTAGGTTCAAACCCCGTCAGACGCATTACTTTGTATAAATTATTGGCTTAGTGGTTAAAACACCAGCCTCTCAAGTATGAGTGCGCGGGTCCGATTCCAGGTCAGGCAAGTACAAATGTAACTTTTCTAAGTTTTATGTACTTTTAAGTATATCTCAAGATGTTTTCCTTCACTTTGTAATCAGTCATTGATTACAAGGTGAAGGAAAACATCTTGAGATATACTTAGAAAGTACATATATATATTTTTTTTTTAATAATTATAAACTAGCGCTTGGCCGCAATCCCGCCTGATGGTAAGCAGTGATGCGATCGTTGATGGTAAAGCGCGCTAGTTTATTAAGAGCCTTCTCTCAGAATAACTGTCTTCCTTCCTATGGAAGATGGCAGTTGAGCGAGGTGATGCAATGTTAATCTAACCCAACACGATCAACGATGCTGTGCCAGAGTGAGATTCGTCTGGAGACCCTCCACGACCAAACTCCCGAACAACAACATTTGGTGCGTACCCGGCACACATCGCAACACAACTGCTCAGACCCGTTCTCCGTACGGCTTCACCAGACATCATGCCGGAACACGACAAATCGCTTGGCGGCAAGACTTTGTGTATAAATTATTGACTTAGTGGTTAAAACACCAGCCTTTGAGAGGCTGGCGTATGACTGTGCGGGTCCGATTCCAGGTCAGGTAAGTACAAATGAAACTTTTCTAAGTTTTATGTACTTTTAAGTATATCTCAAGATGTTTTCCTTCACTTTGTAATCAATGACTCATAACAAGGTGAAGGCAAACGTCTTGAGAAAACCTGGACTTTAAGTCTGAAATCGCCAACTCGCATTGAGCAAGCGTATTGATTACGCTTAATCCTTCTTTATATGAAAGCAAGTCTTTTCTGTTCGGGCCATAATTGAGCAATAGTAAGTTGTAGATTTGTACCCAGACAGGCGCTTGTTCTACTTCATAGAGGTCCACTGCTGAACGAAGTCCTCCCCCAAGGTTTTCCGCGATGACCGGTCTTGTGGTGCCCGCATCCATCGGCTTCCCGCGAACTTCAGCAGGTCATCGATCCACCTTGTTGGGGGCCAATGGGCGCGCGTCTACCGGTACGTGGCCGCCACTCCAGAACCTTACTGCCCCATCGGCCGTCGGTTCTACGAGCAATGTGCCTCGCCCACTGCTACTTAATTTTGGACAGGCGCTTAGCTTTGTGTAAATTATTTCATCGTTCCTGCTGTAAAAATGGCGAAAGAACACATCGTGAGGAAAATTCAAGACATTCTCCATCTATCACTCTGCACTAAGAGCGCTTTCACTGAGAGACAGACTGTGTTTTATGATTAGGAACATAATATTAGATTATACACCCCTTCTTAAAGTATGGCATGGTGAAGAATAGTCGAGAAATTTCAAATTTTTTGCGGTCATGCGGTCACCACAAGACCGGTCATCGCTGAAAGCCTCTATAGTGAAGAAGAACAAGCACCTGTCTGGGACAATTATGGACCCGACCAGAAACAGTAAAGTATCCCATGTTGGTTGAAAAGGAACCCAGAATATATAATCATCGACCACTTTTTTATCGTTCCACAGCTGGGCAGAGACTTCCTCTCATATAAAGAAGAATTAAGCGTAATCAACACGCTTGCTCAACGCGAGTTGGCGATTTCAGACTTAAAGTCCAGGTTTCCTTACTTACATACACTACACATACTTAGAAAGTACATATATATATATTTATTTTTTAAATAATTATAAACTAGCGCTTGGCCGCAATCCCGCCTGGTGGTAAGCAGTGAAGCGATCGTTGATGGTAAAGCGCGCTAGTTTATTAAGAGCCTATTCACTCAGAAAAACTGAGCGAATAGGAAGGAAGGCGGCAGTTGAGTGAGGTGATGCAATGTTATACTCAACAACACGACCAACGATGCTGCGCCAAAAGGAGATTGATCTGAATATCCTCCACCACCAAACTCACAACACAACAACATTTGGCGCATCGTACCCGGCACACAACGCAACACAATTGCTCAGACCCGTCCTCCGTACGGCTTCACCAGACATCATGCCGGAACACGACAAATCGCTTGGCGGCAAGGCTTTGTCTGGTGGGTGGTAACTACTGCCGGCGGCCGATGTTATGGCCTACCACCGAGAGAACATAAAACTTAGAAAAGTTACATTTGTACTTGCTTGACCTGGTATCGGACCCGCACACTGATATTTGAGGACCTGGTGTTTAACCACTTCCACCACGACTCCACGGCCAAAACACAAGAAAAGTAAATGCTAATAACACGACACACAGACATTCCATATGTCTTTCAGTAATACCAATCGCGTCTCATCACGAGACTTTATTTAAGAATTGATGATAGCTCTCCCATTAGACATAATAAACAACTTATTCCCCCTATTTCTTTCATATTAATGTGTTACAATAAACAGAACTTTACCCAGAACATTTCTCATTATTTCTCTTAAGTGAACCAACTATAATAATCTTCATACTTCCACGTGAAGGTTGACAAATAAAGCTTTACAAAACGACCAGAAAGCTGAACTCGCAATAAATAGGCATATTGTACTATGAGAGGTCAGATTACACTGGACATGTTTCCCAAGCACCTGTCAGGCCGTCGACGAGGAAGCTTCTAGCTATCAACAATTTTCTCGAACAGGAAACGTGCAAAAGATACATCAAGAGGAAGTAAAATAGATAAATATACAATATGTAAAGAAAACCGTGTCCGATCCGTGAAGGTATTGTTAGGTATCGATAACTGATTCTACTAATGCCTACAAAGACGGTCTAAAATAACAAAAACGCCCTAAAAAAAAATTATTAACTTAATACATGTGCGGTAGGCAATACATACGCAGGCGAACTATGCGACCACGTGGCGCGTGCCAGTGCCGTGCCAGTGAATTTGTCAATTTTGGGGAAGTTATAACTTCCCCAAAATTGGCGTTTAAACCACTAGGCCACCACGAGCTCTTTTGGTTCTGGCTAATAGCCGTCGGGGGACAGATGCTTTAGGGAAATGTTCAAAGTTACTTGACCTCTCATACTATAATGATCCCATAGAATGCGAAGTCAGCAAATACTGGATTATTTTAGCTTAGATTGGACAAAATATCATCGTGTCTAGTCCGTGAAATAGTAATTATTATCTCGTCAGATATTTTTGTTCTTACGATTTATTTTATTTAAAAGATTATTAGAAAGATCTACAATGTACTTGTATTGGGTGTTATACGAAAAGTTGTTTTGTTGAAGGTTTCTGATCTTCAGATAATTGGGTATTTGACGTTGAGATCATAAATAATCACTGCTTTTGTGTCGGTTACGGACTCATTTGAAGTAAATAATAACAAAATATATCGGTAAACCTTATGTATAACATTCCCGTGACATAATGTGAGTTACCATACTCCTCCGAAACGGAAAATAATAAATTACTTTTATGAATTTTTGAAGTGAAACTTCTTTACGCACGCTTGACTTGGGGAGTAAGCTGGCGAACGCGTGACATAAGCGTTACGAAAAGTGATCGGGCAAGGCGAACGGAAGTTAAGTGGGAGATATAAGCACAGAGGCGCCCGTGACGCGAGCTTGGTACTACAAGGTCTACAACGAGGTTTTTTTTTTTTAAATAAAAATAGAAGATCTATGCAAAAATATTAATTTACCAAAGAAACCATTAAATAAATTTAAATATTTATAGAAAATTAATATACGTATATGTGTATACATGTATATATTGTACGCACACATATAAATATAATATAAATAAATAAATATATATACGGACAAATCACACAGATTGAGCTAGCCCCAAAGTAAGCTCGAGACTTGTGTTATGGGATACTAACTCAACGATACTATATTTTATAATAGATACATATATAGATAAACATCCAAGACCCAGGACAATCAGGAAAAGATCGTTTTCCATCAAGACCTGGCCGGGGATCGAACCCGGGGCCTCCACGTCGCAGGCAGGCGTGTTGACCGCTGCGCCACGGAGACCGACAAAATATATATACAGATGGAGCGAAAGAAGTTTCACTTCAGTCGTGTGGTTATAAGCACACTCGTTTTTTTTATCTATATACAGTAGATCTGAGAATCGGTTACTATTTATTTTTCATACCCCTAAGTGATAAGAGTTGTCCTCCTCTAAAATTATTTTTTCTATTTCTACAACGCGACACTACGTGTCTACAAAACGATGTATCTACGACTTCGCGTCATATTGACGTCACCCAAAATCCTACATCGCGCAAGCAGAGTTCACCACGTAGCTAGCATATACTACAACACCCCTAAATGTGGCATGGGGCAGTTACCACCACACCATATCACCGGTCTGAGTACCCTCTGTTTTCTACGGAGAACGAGTGAATTTTACATTCTGGTCCTCACTGCTCGCGTTTAGAACATATTTTCATTGTGACCTCGCTCAACTACCGTCTTCCTTCCTATTCGCCCAGTTTTTCTGAGTGAATAGGGTCTTAATAAACTAGCGCGCTTTACCATCAATGATCGCATCACTGCTTATCATCAGGCGGAATTGCAGTCAAGCGCTAGTTTATAATTATTAAAAAAAATTACCTACTGACTCACACAGCACTAGAACTAGAAAGCAAGCTTACCGAAGCATGACTAAGCTACGCTTTTGTATACTTCGCTAAGGTCTCTTTGAGCTTCTCTTCTGATAAGTCACTCTATGTTGAAAAATTATCCTAAAGTATCTTACACGTATATAATCCTGGTGAGAATACACAATATCTAAAGAAAACCCTGTCCGATCCGTGAAGGTATTGTTAGGTATCGATAACTGATTCTACTAATGTCTACAAAGTAGGGCTAAACTAAAAAAAATCCCCCTAAAAAATAAAGATTTTTTCGCAAAAAGAGTTACTTTAATACATGTGCGGTAGGCAACACATGTGCGGGCGCGGTCGCATCGCTCATAATAATACCGTGGAAAATGGTGTTGTCACTTTTTTTTTTAATTCCAAATTTTGGGGAAGATGGAATTAATTTGCGGAAAAAAGATTATTTCAAAATCCAAAACTACAAAACTATGATGATTATGTAAAATTTTACATTATATTTGGACATGTGTTTACCTAACCTTTATTATCCTTGTGGGTCGGACAGAGCTTTCTTTACATACCTATTGTATAATGAAAAAACTTACTGTTATAGCCGGAGCTGACTTGGCACTGATACAGTCCGTCATCTTCTAGAGTCACATCCTTGATATCTAGAGAGTAGTCTCCTGTAACAAGAAAAAATAATCTAAGCCATGTATCTCATCTTATATCTCCTTTCATAAAATCCTTCTTAAAGTAGAAAGGCAAGGAAATTAATAGCCTAATGCTTGAAGAAGGTTAATCTATACTAACTTATAACAATATATAAAGCTGAAGAGTTTGTTTCTTTGTTTGAACGCGCTAATCTCAGGAACTGCTTGTCCGATTAGAAAAAATCTTTTTGTGTTGGATAGCCCATTAATTCAGGAAGGCTAAAGGCTATATAACAACACGCTGTGCGCAATAGGAGCGGGGCATATAAAAAAACGCAGGTGAAACCACGTGGCGCAATTAGTAAGAACTAAACGCTATAGCCTTGGCAGGCACTGCGATGCGATGGGGAGGGTTGAGACAGACACAAACTAGTCCTTCATAAAACACGTCACTCACAATTTGCGTATACAGGTATTGCTAGGTTAACAAAAACTATGTCGGTACGAGCACCCTATAAGCACCACTTATCTTATTTTTTTCGGAATACTATATCATTATCATCTTTTTTTTTTATCGTCCCACTGCTGGGCACAGGTCTCCTCTCATACAGGGAAAGCCACGCTTGCTTAATGCGGGTTGGCGATTTCAGATATAATGTCCAGGTTTCCTCAAGATTTTTTCCTTCGCTTTATATAATGAATACTATGCGGAGAAAGGAAATAAGTGAAGTTTGATAAGATATTCCAATTTGTCCCTACGTTGAGTCTTGATAGTGCCTAGAGAACATTACCAAGGGACCTGAAGGCTGGCGTATTTGTAGCCTAAGAAGTCAGTATTGCCATCCAACGTTTTAATGCTGCCAGTCTTCTGGGCACTTATCCCATTGACAGTGACAGCATTTTTTTTTTATTATCTAGTTCTATAAAATATTAACGTATATTTTACTGTTAATTTATAGAAATAGTTATTAAACAGCGTATGTTAAATAAGAACACTTAGGGAAATAGTCTTCAACCGACACACAGAAACCCTTAAATGGCACCACAATGGATTTAAACGACCAATTCGGTGCAATAAATAATTTTAACAAAAATTTAAAAAAGAGCGTTTGTAACTTCTACATTAAGACTATATGGAGCAGCTGGTGACACCTTATAGAAGCCTAAACTTAAT
This sequence comes from Sesamia inferens, assembly GCA_037179545.1. Lineage (NCBI taxonomy): Eukaryota > Metazoa > Arthropoda > Insecta > Lepidoptera > Noctuidae > Sesamia > Sesamia inferens. The sequence goes on from CM073949.1 coordinate 11,312,131, forward strand.
TTTCTATACTTACATAACTTGATAAGCTTTTTTTCGCTAAAATCTAGTTTCCAATACCTTTCAGCTCAGAATCGGATTAATTAATCCCGACATCCTCACTAACATTCCCCATCTCAACAATATAAAACTAATAAAATTAACTTCTAAAAAGCGATAGGGCAAACTATTTCAACTGGGATTTCTATTTAATAAGCTGACAACACCATTTTGTTCCGCAACCGATAAAAATGGATTGAGCAGCAGAATATTTGAACTGAAGGCATTTCAAATAAGTACTACGCTAACCTACAAAGTATTCATTCAGTTAATTTCGATTCTTCAACTGAATTGTCTGACATATTAAATATGACTAGTTTTTTTATGGGCGAGTATACCTAGTAGTAAATTTTTAGCAACTAAGTACTCAGTAGGTAGGTTAGCTTACAATGTTGCTAATGGGCCGCCAGTCAGGAATAGTCCCAAGAATGGACTCTCCGCGAGGGAGAGCTGTCCAATGCGAGGTACTAGATGTCATGTCATATCTTGGAATTTTGACATCAGCGGTGACTAAATTATTTCTCATAGTAAAACTCTGGTTTGGAAACTGGGTTCGTGCCCTGTGCACGATTTACATGTCGTATTTCGCGGCAAACCTATATAAGCATCTTTTTGAACCACCGTCTAAAACAGAGGGTTGAGAAAGTTTGACTTGTCTGTATAGACAGCTGAACCGATAATAACAAAAGACTCGTCTTTAAAAGAAACTTGATTCAAATAAAAGTTACTTGAAACTCAGTCCTTACCTAAAAATATTTATTACCCGCTTCTTCATTCGCTAATTCTTTTTCGATCTAAAGATAGAACTTTCATAACTGCTGTGAAGATTAATTGCAAAACAAACGGACAGAATAGAGCTGGTTCATAGAGTAATAAATTGGAGTGCAATAGTTGCTCTCTATTTAAAACGAAACACACTTGAACTGTGAAGCTTTGATTAGTCCTACAATTGGCTTGGATAAAGACGAGATAAAAGACGGGCACATCTGTAACATAACATAACAAAATACATGTTGTGCTCTCAAATTAGTCCACGCATGACGTGAATTGACTGAAGGTGAAGGAAAACATCTTGAGGAAACCTGGACTTTATAAGTCTGAACTCGCCAACCCGCATTGAGCAAGCGTGGTGATTACGCTCAATCCTTCTCTGTATGAGAGGAGACCTGTGCCCAGCAGTGGGACGATAAAAAGGTTGATGATGATGATGATGACGTGAATTGATGTATTTTTGTAGGCATGTTTTTTAATCGTGTCTAAACTGTCTATCGAATATCTTGAATTTAGCAGTATATACTAAACTAATACTTTTCCTTTTCTTAATTAAACAGAAAGAAAAAAAAACGCATTTGATTTAAATTTACTTTAGTATGTGAACAAGACGTCATGGCGCGGCCCTGCCGGTATAAGAAAAAAAGGAAGACCGGTAACTCGCTGGGAAAATGACATAATAAAAATTGTTGGAAAAAACTGGATGAGAATAGCCAAAGATAGGGACAAATGGAAAAGTCTAGAGGAGGCCTTCACCCTCATTTAAAGAGGGGTTCTTGCATGTCTGCATGTTCAATTAAATAAAAAATTAATTAATTAAGTTACTAAATTTAAACTGAAATTTAATTCGCAAATGAAATTCTTATATATAAAAATAAAATCTTTTATAAAAATGTAAATTGTAATCTAATATTTTTATGCAAGAAATAAAGGTAAGTAGTAGGCTCAGTAGGGCCTCCAAGCGAGTCGGTCTTAAAATGAACATGGGCAAGACGAAAGTCATGTCTAATGCCCATGTTGTACCCACTCCTATAAAGATTGGAGACTCTGTTCTCGAAGTTGTTGACAGCTACGTGTACCTGGGACAAAATATCCAGTTAGGAAGGTTCAACTTCGAGGGAGAGGAAAAGTCTTCGACCAGTGTGTGTTGCCAGTGATGACTTATGGAATTGAGACGTGGTCGCTAACAATGGGCCTTATAAGAAGGCTCAAAGTCGCTCAAAGGGCAATAGAGAGGGCTATGCTTGGGGTTTCACTGCGCGATCGAATCAGGAATGAGGAGATCCGCAGAAGAACGAGAGTAACCGACAAAGCCCGAAGAATTGCAACACTGAAGTGGCAATGAGCTGGACACATTGCCCGTAGGACCGATGCCCGATGGGGCCGACAGGTTCTCGAGTGGCGACCACGCACCGGAAGACGTAGCGTGGGTAGGCCCCCGACAAGGTGGACCGACAACCTGGTGAAGGTCGCGGGAAACCGCTGGATGCGGGAGGCGCAGGACCGGTCATCGTGAAGAACCTTGGGGGAGGCCTATGTCCAGCAGTGGACGTCTTTCGGCTGAAATGATGATGATGAAGAAATAAAAGGCTTTTTATTTTATTTTTTTATTTATTATGTGAACAAGACAATCTGCGCTATAAGAAACTTTGACCAACCTTGAGTCGATTATTTTTTTATTTGGTAGATTATACTAACAACAATCTGAACGACGTATATGTGACATATTTTCGAAGCTTTGAAGAATTAAAACTGGTTAATATTTGAGGTGACTAAAAGCGAACCATATTTATGTAACTAAGATCACAGACTTTTTATACGACTTTGCTATAGACTATAGTCAGCCGGTGAGACTATACAGTGTGTTAAGAAAACCCTGTCCGACCCGTGAAGGTGTTGTTAGGTATCGATAACTGATTCTACTAATGGATACAAAACCGGACTAAACTTAAAAGAAAAATTCCCCTAAAAAAATAAATATTATTTCTCAAAAAGAGGTAACTTAATAAATGTGCGTTAAGCACCCTTCCGCGGGCGGCGGGCGGCAGGGCACGCGGCACGTTGTGGCATCGCTATTCGCTCATAATAATACCGGTGTTGTCACTTTTTTAAAAATTACCAAATTTCTGGGAAGTTGGAATTAATTCGCGGGAAAAAAAGATTATTTCAAAATTCATTTGTAATGGTACCATGATGATTACGTAAAATTTTATATTATATTTGGTCATGTGTTTACCTAACTTTTATTATCCTTATGGGTCGGACAGGGTTTTCTTAACATATTGTATACTATATAAACAAATAGTTAAATAAGCTATATACACATACAATAATATTACCAAAATATATACTTATAACATATACAATACTAAAACTTGTGAGAGAGGGGTTGAGATGACTCTAACATAACTAATAACTCTGCAATTTCCTCTTAAATGCAAACTGAATGATGGCCATCCTGATAACAAGAGGAAGCGCATTGCAGTATAGGCAAAGTTATTAATTTTTCATTATATAAAAAGATTCCAGAATCTTTGTTCTTGGCACCAACTGCTTATTTATCTTCAACAAACAATGTTCACAAACGAATTGAAAACATCAACACAAAATGAATCTTCCAATGTCGTAAACAAAAAGCTTTCGTCGAAGACAAGTCATTTTTAAGGCATACTCTATAATTAAAACAACGAAATAATTAATAGGAACGTACTTAAAACATCTACAGTCAATTAAAATTAAAAGTATTTCCATCAAAAACTCAAGTTACCATTTTTTTTTCGTCGGAAAGTGGAACAAGTTGACTATACTGCGTTCATGATTTAGTTAACAATCAAGTAAACATTTTTTATACTATATCTTCACGTAATATTCTGACTCTATTATTATTACCTACTAGTTATTTTTAAATCATATTATTTTACTTTGATATCCTTTTTAATGAAAACAACTTCAATCCAACTATTCCATTCCCGCACGGGACCAATATTTATATGACCTACAATTAGTTGTTCCGAGTCTGGCTGCTTGTGTATCTATCTGACTTTGTATGCTTGTAAACGCACTAACGATACAGGAGAAATTCTTAGTATGGGGCAACGTTTTATATAAAAACAAAAACAAGGACGCGTACAGGTTTTAAAGTAGATTTTCATTTTCGTAAAATTTAATAGTGAATGGGAAAATTGTCATGTTAATAGATGAGAAAATATTATATAATTATTTAAGCTGCCAGCTATGATTAGTACTGGTGACATAATTATTACATGGAATCATAACCATAGCTTTGGTTTCGGGTAGACGTTTTCCGGGCAAATGAACTTCGGGCAATCGTGGAGATGAAACATCATCAAAACAATGTGACAATTGTTTTTACTAAACATAATTTAAACAATTAAATTTAAATAATAAATTAAAACAAGTACAGTCATACCTTTTTCTAAACCAATCAAACTGAGTTAAGATTTAAACAGCAACTCCAATAATGCTGACCTACATAAAAATGCTTACAGCATTACAATTAATATAAGTTTGCTTAAAATTGCATAGAAAAATGAAATATCTTTTTCTACCTCTCCGCCCTGGACAGTAATATAAATATTACGTGTACGGCTTGAAGGAATACGGTAAATTCCATTTTTAACTCCGTGAAAAGCGCTCTGGTTGAGAAGCCCACTTAAGAAGATCTTTCATCGTGCCTCTAAAATGTTAAAAATACATTTTTCATCGCCGCGCTAAAAGGCATAGAGGTAATCTGGGCTATACATCTGGGTATTGTTTCTGGGGTGACCTGGATGAACGTGGGAATTGCTGGTCATGCCAGATACGGATGGAGTGTTGTAGTTTTTTTACTTTATAATCAAAGTATTACGGCATTGATAATTGAGGTTGATGTAAGTAACAATCTGGCTCTGTATAAATATCACCACTCGATTGCATACCCGCGTGTCAACCAAAGCAAACGACTGCCAGCCTATGCGTTTGTCGCATTCACAAAATGGCACTAATTTGTTCAATGAACCGAATAGCATTGTGAAGTTGCAAATTCACAGAAGATCACCTAAACGCTGAACTGTTTTACGACCGTATCTCGATAAGAAAGAAATAAAGAAGAAAATACATCTATTCAGCACTTAAAGACACACAATACATTTAAAATAAACATACATGAGGTGGCTACAATTAAAAATCAAATAAAAGTAAAAACCCCGATAAATTAGCTGTGTTCGAGGCTAAAGACCAACAGCTCATAATATTTTCACTTCTGGGACACGGGAATCCTTAGTGAGAGGGAGTGGACCATCATCCACAACTTCGAAATTTTAGATCTATCTGCAAGATGTTTTCCTACACCGTTTCGTTTTGTGTAGTGGTTATGGTATGGTTCAGATAAAGTAAAGCCAGTGACTGTACTTTATCTAAACCATATGTTATGCCATACAAAGTCGTGGCGTTAAGAAAGGGCCCCCTTCTATTATCTCCACTTTCATCACCTCTGTGTGAGTTTGGTGTCAATATTACATTGTCATTGATGTAATTCACGATCGCTTTTACACAATATTCCAAAACCAATGTCATAATCATCATCATTATCAACATTTTTATCGTCCCACTGCTGGGCACAGGTCTCCTCTCATACAGAGAAGGATTGAGCGTAATCACCACGCTTGCTCAATGCGGGTTGGCGATTTCAGACTTAAAGACCAGGTTTCCTTAAGATATTTTAATTCACCTTCAGTCATTGGTGTCCAAGATATACTTAGAAAGTACATATAACTTTAGAAAAGTTACATTGGTATTTGCCTGACCTGGAATCGAACCCGCGCAGTCATACTTGAGAGGCTGGTGTTTTAACCACTAGGCCACCACGGCTTTTTGACTTTTTAAAACCAATGTGATACTTTGAAATACAAGGAAAGATAATGCTAAAGCACGCGATGTAGTCATAGAATCACCATAGTCGTTTTTAACCCGTGAGGAGTCGCCCCTGCTTTTTACATTCTTTTTAGCTTGACTTGTATGTTTGTTTGTTTGTTTGTCAGTCTCTAACTCAAATTTTTTTTAACCTTACCTTACATTAATTTGTGCAGGCAACGTATTTTTTAGTTTAGTTCTAGATTTAGTTACTTGGGTAACGCATCATTACAAATTTTAGCACTTGCTATTCTGTCCGTTGGAGATCAAAAGAAGTTTGATAAAAACAAAGGAGCACGACTTAAGCGTTCGTGTCATATTATTATATTATTTAAAAAAAATTATCGAACTAAAGAGTTGAAAATAAATATATTTTAAAATACTAAAACAACATGCTTTTAAAGAATATCAAACTAAAAAGTTAAAAATAATTTTGTATATTAAGCGCCTCGCGCTTTTGTCTCATTTTACTAGTATTGTTTATATATTATTTTAATAAATTAAATTTTAAAATTATTTTTAACTTTTTAGTTTGATATTCTTTAAAAGCATGTTTTTAGTTTTTTAAAATATATTTATATAACACGGAAGGGCTCGCGGGAGCAATTTGCTCACACCACTTTAAGCGTTCATATATCTACCGTTGTATTACTAATTGCCTTTTAATGGATTTATATCAATAAAACAAGATTTAACAATTACGAAAATAAGTATTTTAATGAAAACTATGAAACATAAATCTAACTTCTACAGCAAATAACAGAACAACTTAAATAAATTCTTAATTTTTAGGCATTCTTCATAATAGTCTCATAAAAAATGTTATTTAACAAAAATCTATTAAATTACTATTCTCTGAGATCTCCAAAAATATGCCTTTCGAAACACACTGAACGCATTTATGTATGTGGTATGTCCAGTGCAGAGTAATTGCTTACACAAAGTGCACGCTCTTTTTGAGCGTCTATTCTTACGTCTTAGACATATAGCACAGAATCCGATTAACCTTGCATTTGCAATAGGCCTAGAAGTCAGAACAACACGCTTCATTAGTAACTTGAGATCTGATGATATGTTCTTCATGCAAACTCGGCGTGAAATATGTAGCTTTACAAGCTCCAACGCTACTTCTTTTAGGAACTTTCGTCTTTCAATGGCAAGCAATGTTTTTGTTGGATTTATATATTATTTGAGTATGTATCCCAGTTACAATTTAAGATGAAGAAAAATAAGTGCATTGGCCATCTTGAAGTGATACTGGCAACAGGAAAATCTTTGGTCAACGTCATCCACGCCTCCATTTGTGGAATTTGTAGAAAAAGATTATTCGGTATCTGTTGCATAAGGGCTCTGAATGACGGAACTTTCGCTTTCTATGTCGTAATTACGATTCTGTTCTCCATTCCCAGGATCCCCATCGAACTCTACACCAGAATCCTCTTCCAACCACGCACAAATTTGAGCTTGCTGTCGTTCGCTCATTTTTGATATTTAATACCGCTAAAACAAAAACTATATGCCTCCTCGCGGATTAAACGTTTACAAATGTATTTGTAGAACATTTTGTTCTCAAAATAACTTTTATTTTTTTTTACTATTCGTGTGGTTTCTTCATTAGGCCAAACGTTGTATGTAACATAGAACAATAATGACGGAATGTAAACATTTCTTGCCAAATTCATTTGGTCGTCTGTCAAGTTTTATTTTTTTCTTAATTCTATTTCCAGCAAAGGCTTCCCCAGTTGCAAAGCTGTCCAAAATGAGACAAATCCCGCTCATTTAGCTGAACGTAAGAGACAGCATGAAATGCCAAAAATGTCGTGGTGTGCGGGTTCGATTCCAGGTCAGGCAAGTTACAATGAAACTTTTCTAAGTTATATACACAAGGTGAAGGAAAACATCTTGAGGAAACCTAGACATTTAAGTCTGAAATCACCAACCCGCATTGAGCAAGCGATGATGATGATGTGATTACGCTTAATCCTTCTATGTATGAGAGGAGACCTGTGCCTAGCAGTGGGACGATGAAAAAGGTTGATGAGGATACACAGCTAGCTTTGTCCGAGACAGGTCCATTCAATGTCACATAGATAGACTGTTCTTTCCTCAAAAGATCATCTCATATCTATAGGATCTGATTATGATTATTTCCAGACTATAATTAAAAGAGACTAGCAGTTCTGACAGAGTAGTGAGACAGGAAACAGTGACATCATCTAGTTTTTAGAATATGATTGACGTTGGTGTTTGAGCGAACCTATTTACAGAAAATAAATCATATATCATTCATCACGCGACAGTTCGACACCTCCATACGAAGTTCTTCGATATAATCGACGTGAGAGTAAAGGCATCCCCAGTTTAAAAGAATGCACTCACACGAATTTTGTCTCATGATCAATTTTAACATAGATGGGAAAATATTTTCGTTACTAGACTTATTTGATTTTTGTTTTTTTTTTTTATCTAGGTAATACGCAGTTTTTACATATTACAATACAACACATGCACACATACATTCATTTATTAAACGTTACAAACTAGTGCTTGACCGCGATCCTTCCTGATGGTGAGCAGTGATGCATTCATTAATGTTAATTCGCACCAGTTTATTAAGAGCCTATTCACTCTAGCCTTCAAGACACTTAAATTGTAATCAGACAAGAAGACTGGCTCACACAAATTGTTCCAGTACTTCGATGTACGCGGTATAAAAGGGGAGGCGAAACGCTTCGTCCGGATCACAGCGGTGTCAATAACGGAAGGGTGGATACTAGCAGTGCGGCGAGTCGTCCGATGATGGAACAATTAATGGATGGCGGAATTACATCATGCATTTCCCACGCACATTCGCAAAAATGTTTCCCATGGAACACCGAAAGGCTGGCTACTCTGGCCTGTACTGCAGGCTTTGGAGATTGTTCTTTTCCTTTTTACCGGTTACATCGGTGCGATGCGCTAATCACAACACGCCTATATACCGATATCTGATATATCAACTGAAGAACTGTTTTAACTGTGTAAACTGTATTCTTTTAAACTTGTTCCTTCACCTTTGTGTCAGTGTTCTACAACGAACTGTGAATTTGAACAGTCCGCACATCACATCTTGTGGGAGTGTGTTCTTTGGTAGAATGAACGCAATATTATGTTGGATAGTGTACAAGTTACATCCGGAGTCGTTTATTATACGGACCTTGTAGAAACTAGAACCAATTTCCGTGCGTTCAGATGCTTTTGTCATACCTATTATTGGAATCAATTGTAACAGCACATACTTACTTAGGACCCATTAACTTAACAAATTTTATTCCATGGTGCTTGGCAATCTGGGCTTCTCCCAGTTGCAATAATGTCTCTTTGTGCCGATTGGCCTAGTTCTGTTCTGTCATCTGCTTGTTATGGAGGGAAGTGGAGAAAATATCTTTTTTTCTTACTCCTCCGCTATTCTTTTCTGATTAATTTCGTTGCGGGACCCATGACAGTTGATTCGCTTCTCCGGGACTCGTCGAGCTTCATTGCTCGGCGTTTTTCTGGCGGTCTCCACTGTTGATTCTGGCTTTCAGGAGTTGCAGTGGGTGGGAAAAGTGTGGCGGGTTTTGAAGAACTGTTTTCTTATTTTCCATTTGTTTTCTATCTGCCAAATAAATCGTGGCTAACCTTGAATCTATATTCCGCGTTCGTCAAATCATTATTGCTATTGCCAGCCAAGATTTCAACGGTCGATGACTTTTGTTGCGTAAAAGTTCTAATAATACACCCTGATGCAGAGATATAAAATGAAAAATGAATGTTTATCATATAAATAACTAGTTTATTAAGAGCCTATTCACTCAGAAAAACTGAGCGAATAGGAAGGAAGACGGCAGTTGAGCAAGGTGATGCAATGTTAAACCCAACAACACGACCAACGATGCTGCGCCAAAGGGAGATTGATCTGAAGACCCTCCACGACCAAACTCCCAACACAACAACATTTGGTGCATCGTACCCGGCACACATCGCAACACAACTGCTCAGACCCGTCCTCCGTACGGCTTCACCAGACATAGCTACAACTAAAAAACTTACTAGCGCGCTTTACCATCAACGATCGCATCACTGCTTACCATCAGGCGGGATTGCGGTCAAGCGCTAGTATATAATAATTAATAAAAAAAAAGAATAAAAACTAGCGACCCGCCCCGGTTTTGCACGGGTGCAACGGGTACACTACAGAAAAACTGTGAATGAATAAATAGAAAAAAGCCCGGCAGGCCCGCAATTTTTTGATCTGCAATATCTTCGAAAATATTCGTTTAAATCATATACTGTAAAGGGCAACATAGATCTATACAGGGTGTATCTGACATCGTAACGCAAACTTCGCGAAAAGGCTAGACCGCATGCCACTAACAAAATTATGATAGTCATTTATATCCTTAATGAGCAGTTACAGAAATCACAGTGTTTAAAAAAATATGTCGGCTCGGCCTTTGAACGTTGCAAGCGTGCCGCCGCGCGTGATGGTAGGTATGATATTGACCCCTGATGTGAACTCTATTAAATCAGCTGATAGGATAGCTTTTCGAGTTTTGTTCACATTGCGCTTTTTTGTGTAATTAGCGAATTAATTAATTTTTACTTTAAAATCTTATTGGGTTATAAAAGTATAGCAATTATGAACGGTTTAAAGTGAAAAAAACTACACATATTTTTTTTTAAATTCCACCACTGGGGGGTTCAGAATCATGTACTGGATCTATGGTATTCGTTTGTCCGTCGATTTATTTATTTATTTATTTATTTATTCATTAAGCATGGAGGACTTACAGCTAAACAAATCAGTTAACAAACAGTAAGATGGACTGACAGCCAATAACAAGTCCTCACTTATAAATTACAGATTATTAAAAGCATCCTATGGACACTAGGTAAGTGAGTACGCTAATAACAAAAACATAAATTTTTAATTGATTAAATGAAAAAGTTACGGCTTAAGCACCTCCTAGCCAAGGACACACTACTCAAAAATGGATCTATATCATGCTGCTTACACAACTTGTTTAAATTTCTGCTTGCACGCACTATATATGAATTCTGACGATAATTTGTTGAGGATAATGGCACACGTAAAGGCGGATTAAATCTTTTTGACTTCATAGGGGTATTAAAATAAAATTTGGACAAGATTTCGGGACAATTTATACTACTATTGAAAATTTTTAATAAGCAAACGCAGTCAGAGATCTCGCGACGACTAACTAGGGGTAATATATGAAATTTTTTGCAAAGATTAAGGTAATTTTCAGACTGATATGGTATTTTTTGATGATAACACAAGTATTTTATAAATCGTTTTTGAATGTTCTCTATGCGGTCAATATATTTGTGATAACATGGGTTCCATATTTCAGATGCGTACTCCAAGTGGCTTCTTACAAAAGTACAGTATAGAATTTTTAAAGTTTTGGCTTGAGAGAAGCACTTGGATAACCTCATTATAAAACCCAGTGATCTGGATGCCTTCTTAACGATTGCATCAATGTGCGTTTCAAAGCTGAGCTTAGAGTCGTGGTGAACTCCCAGATCACGGATGGAGTCTAATCTGGGTAGAACTTGATTACCTAGGGTATATGAAGCAGTGATAATGGAACGCTTTCGAGAATACGTAATAACCGAGCATTTCGCGGGATTGAGATCTAAACTACTACGCTGACAATAGTCCTCAAGACGACGTAGGTCATCCTGGAGTGCTGATACGTCTGTCTGTGATGATATTATGGCATATATCTTCATATCATCAGCGAAACAGAGTAGATTGGATGAGGTCAAGCAAGAGTCGATGTCGTTAATATAGATAACGAAAAGCAAAGGGCCAAGCAATGAACCCTGCGGCACACCACTAGGAACAGGAACCCAGCTCGAAATGTAATTATTGACTGCCACTGCTTGAGACCTGTTCACAAGGTAAGATGAAAACCATCTGAGTAGATCTCCGCGTATTCCCATATTATTTAACTTTGCAATTAGGATACTATGATCAATACGGTCAAAGGCCTTACTATAGTCTGTATAAACGACATCGACCTGCATACCGTTATCCATTGCGGCAGTAATAAAATCATTTAGGAGTATCAGGTTCGTGACAGTAGACCTACCTTTCAAAAAACCATGTTGAAAAGAGCTGAATGAATTTTTCAAGGCATTATAAACCTGATTATAAATGATTCTTTCAAAAACCTTTGCTATAATGCATAATTTAGATATAGGCCTGTAGTTTACAACCTCTGTTTTTGCACCTTTTTTATGAACAGGCGTTATGAAAGCAGACTTCCATACTTGTGGAACAACCCCAGTTGATAAAGACTTTCTAAATAAAATCGAAATAGGTTGGGCAACAGAAGGCGCACACCGCACAAGAAGTTTGGATGAGATATAGTCAGGACCGGGCGCTTTAGACGTGTCTAATGATCGTAGCAAGTTGACGATTTCTTCAGTATTGATAATAATTCCGGAGATGTCTGATGATAGATTCGAAGATTCAGTAAAAACAACAGAAGAGTTAGGATGATGACGAACAGTGGGATTTAAAAAGGTAGAGTGGAAATATTCAGAAAAAGCTTGACAAATGGATTCCCCAGTTCTGAAAGTATCATTGTTATAGTTCAGGGTGCTTGGCATTGCATTCGAACTATAACGTTTTTTTACAAAAGTCCAGAAATATTTTGGGTTATTTTTAATTGATAATTCAGTTAGATTTATATAGCTTTGGTAACATTGAGATTCCATATCTTTCACTCTTTCACGAAGAAGCTTAAATGTTAATTCATCAGATTTGTTACCGTATGTTTTGAATTTTCTTAAGTATTTATATTTTTCTTTGATTGTTCTAATAAGTGCGGAACTATACCAAGTTGGATACTGTTTGTTTCGGGATAGTTTCTGCGGAATATATTTATTCTGTAAATCAAGAATAAAATGGTTAAAAAAGGTCACCGAATCATCGACTGACCGAAACGAGAATTCAGTTTCCCAGTCAGTCGCGCTAATATCTTTGTTAATTGATTCATAATCTCCTTTATCAAACAAAAATTGAGTTCGAGGGGCAGATTCGAGGGGTAAAGTCATGAACAAATCCAGGTTAATTAATAATGCTGGGTGATAGGCATCAATAGGCACCAATGGGGTAGAACATTCAGTAACATTTATTAATTCCTGGGAAAGCACTAGATCTAGAATTCTACCATGTTTATTAGGCACGACGTTATACTGACCAAATCCAAGAGTGCATAATTCGTCACAAAGTAATATTTCGTCACTACCTTTAGGATTAGATGGAACTAGTGACAGATTATTATCTGATGGGACCCAGTTAATACCACTCATATTAAAATCACCTATAACGAGGAAGGTATCAGAAGTATTATTAACTACTGATTGATTTAATTTAGAAATGAAATTAAACAGTTGTAAAGAAAAAGAAAGACCTAAGTTTTGTTGACATAAGTAAATAACACAAATATGCAAGGTAATAATATTCCGAGTAGTAGAATTTTTAAGGCGTATGGATAGCCAGAGGTCCTCTGCGGTAGAATGAAAATTTGGTTGGCTGATAACTGATAATTCCCTACGAGTAGCAATAAGCACCCCCCCACCACGCGATTGTCCGGTTAGAACGCAATCTCGATCACGACGCCAAACGATATATCGTTCATCAAAAAACTCAGAATTTAAGATCCCATCCAATAACCAAGTCTCAGTAAGCACTATGACGTCATACGAGTTAAGTAACATTTGACGATAGAAACAATGAGTTTTAGTTCGAAGACCGCGAACGTTCTGGTAATATATTTTTAAGTTATGGACCGCCATGGGGAATGTAGTCAATAATTGAATATAAATCGTAACAATAAACAGTAATAAAACAGTTTATTTTATTATAATGTGTAATCTTGTATAATAAAACTATAAACGTGTTAAGAGGGTACACTCTAAAAAAGTATGTGCGAGAACCATATACATACAGCAAGTAATAAGTTATTGTGAGAATAAGCAAGCAGTAATGCGAAGTGCGTGCAAGTGCGAGCGAGCCAAGCGTATTGACATGCGATGGAGCTTTAAAGTAAACAGCGCGATAAGAAATGTAATGGAATTTTTGAGCTAAACAAAAGAGAGGTGGCATGTTCGTTAGTGTGACTGAGGTGTTAAACATTTGGTAAGCAAGTACGAAAATACAATATATCAAAATAGCTATGAGCAATTGCGAAAAAATAAAACAGTGAAACAAAATTAAAAAAATACTTAGATAAAATAAGAAACACGTTATATAATCTTGTTTAAATCTGATTCTTTTCGAATTATAATTACTTTAGAATTAGCATTTTTTAGTACGTGAATTTTACCGTGCTTTACCCATACGAACTCGTAGTGCTTCTCTTTGGCAATGATCTTAACCTTACTTAAAAGCTTCTTATACTCCACGCTCAGGTGATCATTGACGTACACACGCTGAGATGTACCCTGGAACCCGATATGAGATGTGGATAGATCCTTGACGGCACGTGCAGCTGCGATAAAATCTTCTTTCACATACCGATTTAAAAAACTCACTATTATTAGTTTTTCGTTAGAGTTGAAAATAGGAACCCTTGACACATAATTCACCTGGGATTTAGGGCAGCTATAATTAACCTTTCGGCCGATTGATTCAATTATGGCGAAGAGATTTTCATCTTTTCTCGTAGGAACTCCTTTAATTTCGACATTGTTCAATCGGGATCGCTGTTCATAAGTAGCAAGATCACGCTTCACCATCGCCAAGTCAGTCTGGAGGCTGCAGACTGTTTCCTGAAGTTTATCAAATCCTAAAGCCTTAGCTTCCATCTCCGCGAGTCGAGTATCAAAATCATCAAGTCTACCATTCGTGCCTTCACATGTAACTTTCAGCTCAGCTAACTCCTCCTTGATTACCCGGATATCATCTACCAAGCTTGGTAAACTCTGTAATTGGCGCTTCATGTCACGAATCTCACTCAGTATTGTTTCGAGAGAAGCTGGTTCAGGAGTAAGTATAGCTGGTGACGACGATCGGCAAGTGGGGCACTTCCATTGAGCCATTCTAACGGCACCAAGCTTCCTCCATCCGGCTTCGGAAATGTTTGCACATTCAAAATCCAAATGTTTCCTGCAGCTCCCGCACTGGACTCCATCATTGAACTTTACGTTGCAAGCTGCACACGTTTTCATAGTTGAAGTACTAAGTGTAATTGAATATCGAAGCAAAATAAAAACTTATTGCAATGTAAAAGCTAAAAAAGGTTGACGATCTATTATTCCGAGCGACGCGTACTGCACTAGTAAGTGTCCACAGACGAGTGATCGATGTCAGAGACACCCTTTATTGAATCAACAATTTATTTAAGGCATTAAACTGGATAAGGATTAATGCTGTATTGGTTAAAATCACTTCGAAAATAAGCCAGTATTTATCGTAAAAAGTAAATGTCAAAAAAATGTTATTGTGGGATATCCATAAGAGATAGATACATACCATTGCGGACTTTTTTGCAGACCTTTTCAATGTATACAATATTTAGTACATTATTTTGATAAATCTCGTAAAAAATGTAATTATTTACGACATCACATTAGAAACTGTATGGAGGACGATGCGCAAAATGTTGTTGTGTCGGGAGTTTGGTTGTAGGGGAGATCAATCTCCCTTTGGCGCAGCATCGTTGGTCGTGTTGTTGGGTTTAACATTGCATCACCTCGCTCAACTGCCGTCTTCCTTCCTATTCGCTCAGTTTTTCTGAGTGAATAGGCTCTTGATAAACTTGCGCGCTTTACCATCAACGATCGCATCACTGCTTACCATCAGGCGGGATTGCGGTCAAGCGCTAGTTTATAATTATTAAAAAAAAAAACTATTGCCAAATCCCTTTTTTCTCTCTTCCTTCTGTGACTATTCCTTTGAGCTTAGCCTCGACCAGGTTTTAAAAGCATTAATCGGGATATTACAGGTGGGATTCTAGCCTTTTTCTAGGCCAAATATACAGCTTACCTAGAAATTTATCAAAATACCTCGGTGTTTTATATTTTTCTGTGTGCGAACTCGTGTGCCAAATAATCACATTTTTATAATGGTGCGTAACAGACGGATTTTGAAGTGGGCTCTGTATGTCTGAAATTATTTGGAATAGGTAGGTAAAATAAAGTACCTGACCGCCGGCAGTATAGTTGAGATCATGGGGCGCATGATCATAACAAGAGGGGCAATGGACAAGCTCAAGAAAATATGGAGGAATCGCGACATACCTAAAGCCAATAAAATCAAACTCTTCCGAGCACTAATATTTCCCATGTTTCCGTTTCCATGTTACGTTACGAGAATTGGAAAAGAAAACGATAGACGCTCCAGAAATGTAGGTATCATGGACCGAATTTAAAATGAACGTTTCTATACTCCAAGAACTCTGCATCAAACAGCGTCTTACAGAATCAGTACAGTCCCGTATACTCGGGTTTTTCAGTCATGCGTCAAGGCGTAACAATAACTAATAATAACTCCATAGAGCGTTTGGATCGTCCAGAGCAGAGTAGAGGAAACTGACCTCGTGAAAGGCCACCGGTTAGGTGGACCGACTAAATCAAGTCGGCAGTGGAGGGAACTGTCAATGAATGCTCCATATTGTCATCAAACAAAGATAGATGGGCAGAGATCGTGCGGCGAGCTACATCCACGTCTCGAAATCAGTCATGGTGACAATGAACATTCTGTCAAGAACGAAACGAATAAGAAGAGAGTGGCTGTAGTTTTGAATTATTTGCCTTCTGTTGGCATATAAAATGTAGGTGTAGGTACACCTGTTTTTGACCTTGATCATGGAAATGATCCTGATGGAAAGCCATGGGTATCTGCCTAGCCTTTTATGAACTATCTTAGGATCGACTTGCAGTGTAAGCGCAAGTACCAGTATTGTACAATATGTAAAGAAAACCCTGTCCGATCCGTGAAGGTATTGTTAGGTATCGGTAACTGATTCTACTAATGGATACAAAGCCGGGCTAAACTTTAAAAAAAATCCCCCTAAAAAATAAATATTAACTTAATACATGTGCGGTAGGCATACCCCTCCGCGGGTGACGGGGGGCAGGGCACGCGGCACGTGGTCGCATCGTTTATAATAATACCGTCAAAATAGTGTTGTCACTTTTTTAAAAATAACCAAATTTCGGGGAAGTTGGAATTAATTCTTGGGAAAAAAAGATTATTTCAAAATTCATTAGTATTGTTACTATGATGATTACGTAAAATTATATGTTATATTTAGACATGTGTTTACCTAACCTTTATTATCCTTATGGATCGGGCAGGGTTTTCTTTACATATTGTACATGGATGGACTGTATGGACAACTGGGCAACTTACATGTACTTACTACTTGATAAGACTGGCTCTCAGATGTTTTGGTCTTCTGATTACCAAAAATGGCTGTTAAGGATCCACAAATGAAAGTCGGGACCAACAGCATAACGTCCTTATATCTCATCATCAAACTTTTTATCGTCCCACTGCTGAGCACAGGTCTCCTCTCATACAGAAAAGGATTGAAATTCGGTTGGTAAATATTAAAGACTTTAGATAATTAGACTGGTTTATTTTTCTTGTAGAATTATTATATTGGAAACGACCTCTTCTAGGTCAGATCCTAAGTTACAATGACAAGACAATAGACTATATTCATAGACACTAATCTATGTATTAGTGTCTATGATGATATGAGATGGTATTAGTTACTCGACTACAGAGTAGTGATGTATGATACAACATCCCCCCTGTTTAAGTTTAAATTAACCCTTGACAAACAATGTTATAGAAACCTGACTTAGTTACAATTTAGACAATGACTTAAGACTATGGTTAGGTCTTAATCTAGGATACAATGTTCTACTTAATCTATTTCATCAATTAGCCTTCTGGTTGGCTTTACAACTCTTCCAGAACGAGTTACATGTTGACTGACTGAGGATTGAGATGAGAGCTCTTGAGGTCTAGACTCCTGCCTGTTACCTTCCTCTCTCCCCTGCGACGAATTGGATAGCATAGGAGAATATTTGTGTCTTAAATGAACCCTATTCCTCCTATACCTAACTCCATTGACATCCTCAACGACATATGACAAGAGTCTTCATTGGATCTCTCAGACCTATCAGTCACCAGCCTTTTTTCATCACTGAGGTATTTTTTATTAGACCTCTCAGATATGACATTATCACCACTTTCATCACAGAAATATGACACAGGATATTTTTTATGACAAGATGAGTCTTCATGAGATCTCTTAGACATTGACTGCGACTGGCCTATGTGCGACCTGACCGTTGATTGTAACTTAGGATCTGACTGGGTGTATGACAACCTGCTATGTCTGTAATTATTTTGATTGTGATGACTTTGTGACTCTAAATGACAATTATATTGACTATACTTATGACTATGACTGAAGTTATGACAATTTAAAATTCCAACAAAATTATCTTGACTACCAGTTGAACTAAAAGACTCTAAATGACTGACTTTTTTATTATTGGAGTAACAAAATTTTGCAAAATGACCATAAGAGTTACATGACCTGCATTTAGCTCCCTGCGCTGGACATTTGTAGCGGTGGTGTTGTCCACAGCGGCTACACGTCTTCAAGCGCTTCTCAGGACTGGGACTTGACTTTGACCTCCCTGCGCTGGATCCCTGCTGACTGACTGGTGAAGCTCGCCGTCGCTGACGCTCCGCTCGACCACGGCTCCTCCGACGCAGATGCATGACTTTTTCAGACTCTTGACTAGTGGACCTCTTGACAATTTGGTCTGCATCCTGCTGTGCGACGATGAGTGTCCTAGCTAGCTCTCGCATCCTCTGATATGTCAGATCAGGTTCCTGCAGCAGTCTCTGACGTACATGTGCTAAGTCCAAACTCAAGTTGGCGATAAAAATATCTCTGATAAGAGATTCTCTGAGCGTTCCAAATTCGCAATCTTGGCTCTTATTTTCGAGATCGGTTAAGAAATCCTCGATGCTTTCCGATTTCTGTTGACGTGTGGTAAAAAACATGTAACGATACATGGTAATATTTTTTCTGGGTTGAAAAAATTCGTCGAATTTGGCTTTGACGTCATGTAATGTGCTTTCTCCAATATTTATGTTGAATGTGTTGAAAATATTTAAGCATTTTTCACCAATGTGATGTAATAAAATGGCGATCTTGCGTTTCTCACCGGACTTGTCCAAACCCGTTGCCAACAAGTATAATTCGAACTGTTGCCACCAGCGCTTCCAGGTTTCGTAGTTGTTGTTTGTTGCATCTGACGATATTTTAAGCGCCTTCAAGCCACTGTTCATTGCAGCTCCGGTGTCATCGCCGCCACCGACGCCATCCGACTTTTGCATTTTATGAATTTTCTTTCTTCGTATTGGGTTTTTTCACTCTTCTGACACCATGTATGATTGTTCGGTTGGTAAATATTAAAGACTTTAGATAATTAGACTGGTTTATTTTTCTTGTAGAATTATTATATTGGAAACGACCTCTTCTAGGTCAGATCCTAAGTTACAATGACAAGACAATAGACTATATTCATAGACACTAATACATAGAGATGGTATTAGTTACTCGACTACAGAGTAGTGATGTATGATACAACACGTATTCACCACACTTGCTCAATGCGGGTTGCCGATTTCAGACTTAAAGTCCAGGATTCCTCAAGATGTTTTCCTTCACCTTGTAAATCAATCAATGGTGCTTATATATCAATGTGTATTATTTGGGCACCCATCCACGAGCTGACCGCGGCAAGCATACCTATACCCTCGATAGATTCATGTGGAAAGACACCGCGAGCTACTCTTTTATAAAAAAAATCTTTGTTTTACATTGTTTCTTATCGATATCCAACTAGTGCATTGAGACAAAGCATTTTCATTTTTTCCACTACTGAGCCCCAAAAGATAAATTCGTTCTTGTAGATACACAATGTTTATCTCTATCACTCACTTTTCAACGCTATACAACACAAAATAAAGCTTAAAATACGTTGTTAACAGTCGTTGCTATGTTTTAAAAGTGCGTTTCTATTTACATCTGAGTCATGGCCAAAATGCGTAGCGATGACCGGAGAGAATGTTTTCTTTTATTGCTATAAGGAACGTTTTGTGCTAAATATTTTAGTTTTACATATATTTTGGGAAAAGCAGAAAATTTGCAACCATTTTATGAAAAAAATCCACCAGTCTACAACTTTTTCTACAAATCGAAATGGATATGGACAAACCCCCTTATTCATTAACGTTGCTTAAAGTTAACTAATGATTAGCGACTGTTTAACCATTTTTCTCGGTGGTAGGCCATAACACCGGCCGCCGGCAGAAGTTACCACCCACCAGACAAAGCCTTGCCGCCAAGCGATTTGTCGTGTTCCAGCATGATGTCTGGTGAAGTCGTACGGAGGACGGGTCTGAGCAGTTGTGTTGCGATGTGTGCCGGGTACGATGCGCCAAATGTTGTTGTGTTGGGAGTTTGGTCGTGGAGGGTCTTCAGATCAATCTCCCTTTGGCGCAGCATGTTTGGTGGTGTTGTTGGGTTTACCATTGCATCACCTTGCTCAACTGCCGTCTTCCCTCCTATTCGCTCAATCTGAGTGAAAAGGTTCTTAATAAACTAGTGCGCTTTACCATCAACGATCGCATCACTGCTTACCATCAGGCGGGATTGCGGTCAAGCGCTAGTTTATAATTATTAAAAATAAAAAAAAAACAAATTTTTGACGTCACTTTATTTTTATCATCATAAATAAACCTCTTAAACAGCGTGCAGCGGTGTTTTTATTCATAAACGAAGATTAAAGTTAAATGACGTGCAGACATTATTTAAAAAAAAAAATCTACTTATTTCGTATTTCTGTCTTTTCACCTGCCTCTGTAATTAACTACTGTAGGACAACCCTTAACTGAGACGTTGTCTGAGGTGGAAGCGCCGTCCGGGAGGGGTGTGCTGACGTTCTACGAGAATTCATTCATTTACTCATTAACTCGTGACAACGATTACTCTTCCCGCACCGCGCAGTCACCTCTGGCAACCTCTTGATAAACCTGAAGAGTTTGTTTGTTTGCTTGAACGCGCGAATCTCAGGAACTACTACTGGACCGATTGCTTTGAAATTTTGGAGACGTAAAGTTAGAAGTCCGGATTAAATAATAGGGTACTTTTTATTCCGGAAAAATTTTATATTTTCGAGGGAAAACAAAAATATTGTTAGCTTTATTATACCAGTTTGGTGAAAGGTGGCGCTGTGTCGTTTAAAACAATATAATATATAGCAAACGAATATGCACATGTAAACTTAGAAGCCAAATGATACGATAGTTAATGATACGATAGTTAATGATACGATAGTTAATGATACGATAGTTAATGATACGATAGTTAATCCACGAAAATGAGGAATCCAAAAAGCGCGATATAATCGAATTCCACGCGGGCGAAGCCGCGTGGAATTCAATAATTATAAACTAGCGCTTGACCGCAATCCCGCCTGATGGTAAGCAGTGATGCGATCGTTGACGGTAAAGCGCGCTAGTTTATTAAGAGTCTATTAACTTAAAAAAACTGAGTGAATAGAAAGGAAGACGGCAGTTGAGCGAGGTGATGCAATGTTAAACCCAATAACACGACCAACGATGCTGCGCCAAAGGGAGATTGATCTGAAGACCATCCACACAACAACACTTGGCGCATCGTACCCGGCACACATCGCAACACAACTGCTCAGACCCGTCCTCCGTACGGCTTCACCAGACATCGTGCCGGAACACGACAAAACGCTTGGCGGCAAGACTTTGTCTGGTGGGTGGTAACTTCTACCGGCGGCCGATGTTATGTCCTACCACCGAGAAAAATAAATCACATTGCTGTTTTCAAAGCGTATGTTTGTTCTGTTTTTAAAACTAACAGACCAGCACCCTAATTGTGTTACACACTATTAGGTACTACAGTTGGAATCATTTCGAAGCAAATTTCTAATCCATTGCTCCATATGTTCGCAAAACGTGTCCGCTCAACTATGTAAATAACGCAATGAATGTTGTTGAACTGTCAAAATGAAACCCATTGCTACTTATAGTGTCTTACACGGACAGCCTCCGAGGGGGCGCGGGTTCGATCCCCGCGCACTGCAAATGTTTATATGTATGAATATGAATATTTGCACTGGTCTGGTCGTGCCTCGGAAAGCACGTTAAGCCGTCGGTCCCGGTTGCCATACGAACATCTAATGGCAGTCGTTACGGGTTGTTGGAGCCCTCAAAATCCAACAATTGGTCTAACTGCAATGCTTCGATATCGCCTTCAGGTTGTGGAGGTCAGACGGCAGTCGCTTCATGGAAAATATCGAAGTTTAGCCAAAATGAGCAGTTAGACTAGTAAAGCGGACCCTAGACTCCAAAGCTGAAAACCTTCGGATACGACTGGGATTAAAACTGAGATGAAAAATGGAAAAAAAATGGAAAATCAACGTGTTACACAATTAGCCTGCTGTAGGGTAATTGCGTAACAATCTATCAGTAGCAATGCGTTTCATTTTGACGATAAAAGAACATTCATTGCAGTGCCTATTTGCTTTGTTGAGAAAACACAATAGGGTAGTTGACTAAAAGAAACTAATTAGTCCGTCAGTCGGATTTCCAAAAAATACTAGACACGTATTTTTTCTTTTTTCATATCAATAAAAAAAGAAGACAACACAGTGCGTTGAAAACTCGTGTGACGTCACTGCACCCTACACTTTTTAGCGACCAGTGAGTCACCAGCCACCACTCCTGATCTTTGATGCCTTTTATATTTGTCAATTTTTATTGTTTTGATAAAACAAAATATACGTATCCAATATTTTTCTATAATCTGAATGATGGACTAAATAGAATCAATTTTTTTTTTTACCCAGAAGACATCCCTTCAAACATATGGTTACTCCATATGTTTGAAGGGATGGATTAGCAATAAGTTTCTAAATGATTAAAATACATAATAAAAGTATGTTAACCAATTAGATTGCAGGAATTCGGTCTTCCGTTCCATCATAAAGATAACCGACGTCAATCGGAAAGCTGCTACGCTAAAATGAAATTGTGCTAGACATACATACATACTTATAAGTCAGATGATCAATGGGCTAAACTTACGACCCAATGGGTCTCTTTTAACGGTAAGTGACATTGCAGTAGGCCCATATGGAAATGACGGGATGACCTGGACTCCTTCAACAAGATCTGGTAGTCAGAGACTTTATACAGAGAGAAGTAGAAGGTGAGTAGAAAGGCCTTTACCTTGCGGTGGGAAACCACAGGCTTTTAATAATAATAATACTATTTTGGCGCACGAGATTCTTGACATGTGGAATGTGAACTCGGCAGTCATTGTACCGATTGTCGTATCGGCCAATGGTTTGATAGCCAAGAGCCTCGACCATCATCTATTGAGGCTCTCGTTAGGCAGTTGGATCAAGGTCCAGATTCAAAAGGCAGTACTCCTCGATACGGCCCGCATCGTGAGAAGGTTCCTGTCTCTGGAGCTCTAACCACCGGTAGCATGGACCCCGCTCCCGCCATCGGTGAAACACTATTTTATATATTTTTAAATGTTTTTATGTTTTTTATAAATATTTAAAAATGTAAATGAATATATATGTATAAAAATAAACAGAATAATACTATTATCTTCATTAACGCTACAAGTTACAACCAAGTAATGCCTGAAGAGGATATAAGTAAGTTTTATTCTGAAAAAATACAACAGCCTGGCTACTCTGACAGAAAACTTTTCTTTCTTTTCTAATACGTTGCCCCATATTAGAAATTACCGCTGTGTCATGTATGCGTTTAAAAACATTTTAACTAACTGCTTCGTGTATATGAGTTAAAATGTTTGTTTAAAAAACAATCAGACCTGAAGCAGCTACCTGTAGGTCATACAAGTATTTGTTCCGTGAGGGAGTCGAATCCGCGACACGTAGCGTATCAGTTTATCGCTCAGCCGCTCCACCAACCGTGTCCTTTTTACCTTTTTGGTACGGATAAAATCAGTTCAAGCTACCCGAAACTGTCAACTATTCCCAATCAACCTTGAGCCTTAATGCTTTACAGATAAAGTAGAAAATCACATAAAGAAATATGGCAGGTTGTTAACTTGGTATGCAGTCGTCTGTACAAATTAGGCTATTCGGTCTTTCAATTTTTTCATTCGTCATCCTCCGTGGCGCGGCGGTCAACACGCCTGCCTGCGACGTGGAGGCCCCGGGTTCGATCCCCGGCCAGGTAATGACGGAAAACGATATTTTCCTGATTTGCCTGGGTCTTGGATGTTTATCTATATATGTATATATTATAAATATAGTATCGTTGAGTTAGTATCCCATAAAACAAGTTTTGAACTTACTGTGGGACTAGCTCAATCTGTGTGATTTATCCGTATATATTTATTAATTTACTAGCTGACCGGCAAACGTTGTTTTGCCATATAAATAATAGATTAAATTACTAAAATGGCGATTAAAAAATAAGGGTTGATCGTAGAAGGGTGAAAATTGGGGATTGTATGTATTTTTATATGTTGTATCATAAAAAAATAGAAATTAAAAATTTTGTATAAAAATTAAAAAAAAAAATTTAGGAGTGGACTACCCCTAACATTTAGGGGGATGAAAAATAGATGTTGGCCGATTCTTATAGATACCGGATAAGCACAAAAAATTTCATCAAAATCGGTCGAGCCGTTTCTGAGGAGTTTAGAGTCGAACACCGTGACACGAGAATTTTATATATTAGATTTAAAGAACGAATATTGAAATTTCTAAATAAAGTAGTACATTCGATGGATTCTGTTAAAATTCATAGTGAAGAGTAAGTTGGAGCTGTCAATGGTGTCAATCATCATCATTTCAGCCGAAAGACGTCCACTGCTGGACTCAGGCCTCTCCCAAGGATCTCCACGACGATCGATCCTGCCCTTCCAGCATCCAGCGGTTTTCCACGCCCTTCACCAGTCGTTGGTCGACCTTATCGGGGGCCTACCCACGCTGCGTCTTCCGGCGCGTGGTCGTCACTCGAGAGCCCTAGTGAGAGTAGTGTCAATCCTTGGCATTAAAGGGAATGAAAGCTCAGTCCACCCTCACTTCACCATTTTTTTTCCGGGGTGGAAATCCTCATAGGATGTCCGCCGCCCTGGGGTGGGCGACGGGGTCTGTAAGACTTTTACTAACTAAAACCACCCCGCGGGCCGGGGAGCCGGCGTGGGGCCGCGGGAGTCTAAATTCTTCCACGGCCCCACACCCTAATGCTGGCCCGGTCTGTCCGGGCCTCGTCTCCTGCACGGGGTAGTGGGGTGTTAAACTACCCCGTGCATCGCCTCAGAGGCGCGCGCCGACACTCGCGCGCGCTTCCGCCTCGGGGTCCATCAATAGGGGGCGGGGACTTCCCCATGTCCGTCGCCCCTGGACCCAACCCTCTCTTCACCTAAGTTTTCTCGCATCGCTCTACATACCTTCTTCGTCGCTCCCAATCATCGCGTATCGGTCGTATCCGCTGAGATTTCGGTTCATGCCGAGACCGAAGTCGTCCTTCGTCCACTGCAGATTTCCCACTTTGTTTTCGACGCGGCACGGCAGAGTCACTCGCGAGCCGACTATGGCACTCTGTGGAGGGAAAATGACAGTTATAGTAGGAGAAAATTGGGGTGATTTGGCAATGATACGTTTTCAACTACCACAGTGTAGTCGTTTTAAGGTCGTGCGACGGTTGTCTGTCTAAGGCCCTATAAAGTTTTATTGAGAGCGTGCGTTATATAGGAGCTTACGATATCTTCTGTCTCTATCATACAACTGTCCATATTTCTTATGACAGTTCTTCTCGACGACACTTAAATTATAGCCAGATGAAAACACCGCCTCTGGCAAATTTATTCCCTTATAATGAGAGAAAAAATGTAAGGAAAAAAGAGTATTTATGGAAAAATAACTTTCATTTCTACCCATTAAGTTTCGTTTAGAGTACACTTTTTTAATGCTTATCACTCTAAAATCAACGTAAAAGGCATTGAAATACAGTAGATATTCATTAAACTTGTAAAGGGGGGCGAGGGGTTGGTTGAGCAGTACTGTGTACTTCTACTATAGATCTATCTATACGCTATCAGAAGCAATGGGCTCCCTTTTAACAAAAGGGGTGTTTCCTGCACTGGTTTATAATTTATAAAAAAAAAATTGATTCTATTTAGTCCGTCATTCAGATTATAGAAAAATATTGGATACGTATATTTTGTTTTATGAAATCAATAAAAATTTACAAATATAAAAGGCATCAAAGATCAGGAGTGGTGGCTGGTGACGTCACTGCTAACTAAAAAGTGTAACGTGCAGTGATGTCACACGTGTTTTCAACGCACTGTGTCGTCTTAATTTTTTGTTTATATGGAAAAAGAAAAAATACGTGTCTAGTATTTTTTGAAAATCTGGCTGATGGACTGATTAGTTTTTTCAGTCAACTATCCTATTCAACAATATTCATTGTGTTATTTATGTTGTTGAGCAGACACATTTTCGAAAATATAGATCATTATATAAGCAATACGCCTCGAAATGATTCCAACTGACAGCAATAGTGTGTTACGCACTTAAGGTGCGGTACGAAATGAGTTCCACATGTTTTTCTGATTGTTTCATGACTTCATCACCATCATCATCATTTCAGCCGAAAGACGTTCACTGCTGGACATAGACCTCCCCCACGACGACCGGACCTGCGCCTCCCGCATCCAGCGGTTTCCCGCGACCTTCACCAGGTCGTCGGTCCACCTTGTCCGGTCCACCCACGCAACGTCTTCCGTATCTCATCGAGCATCGGTCCTAAGGGCAATGTGTCCAGCCCACTGCCACTTTAGTATTGCAATTCTTCGGGCTATGTCGGTTACTCTCGTTTTTCTGCGGATCTCCTCATTCTTGATTCGATGGCGCAGTGAAACCCCAAGCATAGCCCTCTCCATTGCCCTTTGAGTGACTTTGAGCCTTCTTATAAGACTTAAGGTGACTTAGTTCTCTTCTTATTTGCGCTACAAAACTAAATATTAAACGTCTAAAGTATAAAGGTTTTTTTTATATAAAAATGAGGCGATTGTATGAGTAAATTGTGGTATCTTACAACATCAGTCGTGGTGGCCTGGTGGTTAAAACACCAGCCTCTCAAGTATGAGTGCGCGGGTTCGATTTCAGGTCAGGCAAGTACCAATGTAACTTGTCTAAAGTTAAATGTACTTTCTGAGTATATCTTGGACACCAATGACTGAAGGTAAAGAAAACGTCTTGAGTAAACCTGGACTTTATAAGTCTGAAATCGCCAACCCGCATTGGGCAAGCGTGGTGATTACGCTCAATCCTTCTCTGTATGAGAGGAGACCTGTGCCCAGCAGTGGGACGATAAAAAGTTGATGATGATGATGACAACATTCTTAATTAATTTCCGGCTAGAAGCAAGTCTTTAACAAAGTCAGATTACGAAGAAGATAATTCGATTCCCTGTTAATGAGATTAAACTTATTTACGTAATCGATTTTAAAATCGATACATATCGAGTTTAAGTTTAAAAAATAACCATCGCCCCAAGACCTTATTATCGAAATTGATTATATTATAATAAACGTGGTGATTACGAAAATATACAAAATTGAATTCATAACTCAATTACGGGATTATAAGTAGTAATTGCAGGTTCAAATTTGTGTGTAATAGTAACATTATTATTGCTAAATCACATGCAATTTGTAAGTAATATTGTAATCAAATTGATTAACCTTACGAGTTCTGATATGTTCAACGATTTGCAATAGTTTCAATATATTTCGTAACGATTTGTGAAAATCGATTACTGGACGTTGAACAATAATTTTAATAAGAAATTATTAGGAATCGTGTGCCTTTTGTTTTCTCTTTTTCTTTTCTTCGTTGTGGGTGGCCAGAGGGGTAATTCTTCTAATTTAAATAATGTTCAACATATCATCTCAGCCCTCAATCTGTCAATATATACTTCTAATTACCTTACGTTTTGACGACAAGATTTTGTCATTTGTTTGTCGACTGCGTAGTCTCAATCTATTCTCGAAGTCGAATCTAGGCCAATTCTCGTAATTGAAAAGGTTCATAATCTAGTGAATTTGATAAGGTTGCTGCTAAGTCATCAAGAAAATGTCTGGTTAAAAAAGTATACCTATATCGTCCCCACTGTAGGGATAAAGGCCTCCTCTCAACGAAAGGGCCCACACATCACATTAACTGCATTATTATCAGACGCTAGTTAAATACCATCCTTATTTGGATTCTCATCGATTTAACTGAAAGACTTCTACTCCTGGATATCGATCACTTATAAACTAGATACACAGTCTCGAACAAAACTCTTATAAAAAAATGGCGACAAGTATTAAGCAGACCAAAGTAGTCAAAATAAATATACATTAATTTAAAATCAGCTTTAAGTGCAGTGTATAAAGTTCTTATCACAAAGCAGTAGAAAAAGCCATTATTTTTTACGACCGAGTCTGACACCAAACCAAATTCAACCTTACACGCATGCATTAAAGTCAGAATAATATAGTAAGTACTAAATGAAAGAAACACCCAAGTGCTGCGTTGTGCACTAGTTCAGTTCAACCATTTTTTACGCTGATCGTGAATCTAGTGTATAAGTGATCAATGCTGCTGGACATAAACCAAGCATTGTTATCTCCAGGTTCTGTGTCTTCTAGCGTTCAGCGTACCTATCAATTCTAAAAGAGAGCTTGAATGAGCTATTATTGTTATCAATCTCTCGCATTAGTTGGAACAACAGTTCACTCCAAGGGCATTTCAATTAAGTTTTCACGATAACATGTTCACAGAATCTAACTGCTGGTCATCAGCTTGTTATGCGGGAGGCTCACGTATTAATGCCCATTCCAAAACCTTATTAATGACCTTCTTTTCATCGTGTTCCAGTTTTTAACTCGAAAATGTATTATATTTTGCCTTCAAAAACCTATCTCTTGCAACACAAACACTTTAAAATTCTCAGCCGAGTATCATTATTGAGTATAATCAGGTCTAGAATTCAATTCCAGGAGCGGACAAAGGCCGGTTATTGGGTGTTTCCATCAGGAATTTTCCAGTATTGTCTGGACTTGTATCCGTTTCCATAAAGATCTACGCTTTAGAATAGGCAACTAGCTTGAACATGGCGGCCGAGATTACGTCATTTTACGTCAGGCACTGATCAATTAACAGGACTTAACAAATATTTATCTTCAGTCCTTTTCTTAATGAAATAAACTGACATTAAATTTAATTTATTTTGCGAAGAAGATTACTTTATTTAATATAATTAGTAGGTCCATATAACATCGAGCGAGACCTGTCTTTGCCGGCAGTAGGGAGGGCTATGCTGGCATAGACAGAGAATTGGACAGAAGTGGCTTCCTTCTGTGAGATCGCGATGGCTAAGAAAGAAGCCGCCGTACGGGATCGAGAGAAGGCTGATCCTGCTCGGAGAAGGAGGCATCGGAGAGGCAACCACCTTGGCCCTTAATACGTCGAAACCCGCCTACCTATCTACGTAGGAGGACCTTTGGGGTCGCGGGCACACAGAGTGAGTGCTCTGCCCAGTGGTCACGTGCTAACGCGTAAGAGAGTCTCCCCTGGGATGTGCCTTACAGGCGTTGCGAGGGGGGGTTCCGGAATTGATCTTTTTAAGAGGAACCGGAACCACCCCCATGCGCAGATGGTTATCACCGGGGTGGTATTAGTGAGGTAAGAATCCCACACTACCCGACCTCATTCCTCGGGGGTGGGTGCCTTTTGACGGTTTCTCCCCGAAACCTATAACATTCCTGACGTTCAAAGACACAAATGTTATATGTGCAGTGTACAATTTACTGTTGTATGTATCTCTTATATGCTCTTATAGCCCAGATATATCATTACTTACTACACAAATGCAATCTTGTGAAAGCGGTATGTTAAGTACGGTTTTCTAAAGAGTCTGTACCCGAGCTCCGTTTTTATCTACTGCGGGACTTTAAATTTGGACCTTAGGTTTTTGATATTAAATAGTTTTACGTTGAAATGTTTATGTTGCTGTTAATTCCCGCAAGGAGGATTGATGACAGAAAACGTTCGTTTAAAGAACGTTCAGTCTGATCTCTGTCCCATGCTGTCAAAAACACCTGTAATATTTGTCAAAAAATGACATTGATTGTGGCTGAGGGTGAGGTGTTGTCACAAACAAGATTTAGGACGGTTTTATTTAAGGGAACTGATCTTCTAGTGAATTCTGCAGGAATAGTAATATAAATCCTAGTTTTAATAACTTTTTTCTCTATATCTACGAGTATATTTAAGGACTTTCCAGTACCTAAACACAAAAATGGAACAGAATCTGTTCGGATTTTGTTCCAGAAAAACTAACAAGATTGTTACCACTCTACTAATGTGATAAATGAAAGCAAATAATAGTTTATTTTACCACCTTATTATTATATGTTAATAGGATATATAAACCATTATTGTAATAGTTTCCAACAAAATTCAAAATGATAATTTTGGTGTATACCAAACTTTCCACTCTGAGCTTCGTCTTTTTTTTTTCACTGTGGTGCGAAGAGCGCGCCTTCCCATGATGTTATAAAATGATGGTGGGAGCTGATGCGTCCACAGTCTAACAAAATACCCTAGTAAATGAGTATGATGAGCACGCCACAATAGCGGTGGTAAGTCGCCTCGTTGAGAAGTGGCTCGAGAGACGCCACGGTGCCCCCACCTTCCGCCTGACGCAGGTCCTCACAGGACACGGTTATTTCGGGAGGTTCCTGTTCCGTATAAGGCGGGAGGAAACGCCAGGGTGTCACCAATGTGTGGATCGCCCTGAAAACACCGCCGTGTTCTCGTAGCGGCGATCGGCGGCGATCTCTCGCGTCCGACCCTGGTCCAGGCCATAGTCCGGAGCGAGAGTTTATGGCAGGCCGTCAACTAGTTCTGCGAAGCAGTGACGCTGGCAAAGGAGGAGGCGGAGAGCGTGAGGCAACGGGAATCCCAGCGTCCTCACGCCACTAGCCGCCGCAGGAGACGCCCTGGTCGGTAGACTACACCAAACTCCAGCCACCGGAGGCGCAACTCGCCGCTCGATTAGAACCAGGCCCGAGTACACGGTGCGTCGTGTTTCACGCACGCCTCAATGAGATGTCAGCACATAGTGAAAACCAGGCAAGTGAAGAAACACGTGTGAGTTCTAGTCACTAAAAGTCTTAAACGCCCTTCTGCTCCGTCCAGAGCGGAAGAAGTCATTTGATGATTTCCCATCCCAACAAAAAAAAATGAGTATGACAATTATACATTTAAATTTATACGTTGTACAACCAGAGTTATAAAAGAGAAGTAGGACAAACAATGCTCCATAAAAGCGATATATGGTCTTGAGTTTATAATTTGTGGACATAATTTTAGTGTTACCGAGTTATAATTATATTAGGGGCAAGTTATTTTTGTTCTTATTTTCCTTGAGTGTTTTAAGAACACATTTTTATTTTGGTATCGTGAACGTTGCAGAATCAGTAGGGTCCACATTTAATGTATTTATTTTTAGATCCTACAATACCCCGTAAAAGTCACCCTACATCCATGTTACCCTAGTCACGCATGCGATATTCGTGGTCATCTATTTTTAAATGCGGTTGCTTCTCCCTGTCTTATCTAGTTCGGATAAGTTATTAAAGGGAAATATTTAAGTTAAGCGCTAAAAAGTTACTGATCTTCAAAAGATGTACGCTTTTTAAAATTAATGAGTTACTTGTTCACCGGTACGGCGGCGGGAGCGGCCAGCGAACTCCACATGTAAATAACACGGATTTATTTAGCTATATAGATGATATTTTCGGGTTCCCAAAATAGTGATTAGTGTAGGTTTTTTTTATAATTATAAACAAGTAGTGTTTTACTGCAATCCCGCCTGATGCTAAGCAGTGGTGCAAGCGATGCGCTAGTTTATTCACTGCCTGCTCACTCAAAGAAACTGAGTGATTACGAACGAAGACGGCAGTTGAGCGAGGTGATGCAATGTTAAACCCAGCAAAACGACCAACAATGTTGCACCAGAGGGAGATTAATCTGGAAGCCCTCCACGACCAAACTCCTGACACCAGTCCTCCGTCCGATTCAAATTATAACTTTTTTATTAATTGCTATCTGATGTATCGTGTCTTTTAGTCTATGCTAAATAAAACTACTTTTTATTTTTGGTCAAAACCGGTTATGAATCAGCCTTTATAGAAAGTCAAAATTGCATAATACAATCCCTCAGAACGTCCTTTATCACTTCTTAGCTGGGAAGAAGAAGGTGACTGTTAGTGGCACTTCTAAAGTCCAGCAGCACAAAAATAATCCAATAATATTTTTAGGAGAGCAAAATAGTAATTATCGGTGGTACCTAAGCCACAACAACGGCTGCCGGCAGAAGTTACCACGTCTGAGCAGTTGTGTTGCGATGTGTGCCGGGTACGATGCGCCAAATGTTGTTGTGTCGGGAGTTTGGTCGTGGAGGGTCTCCAGATCAATCTTCCTCTGGCGCAGAATCATTGGTTGTGTTGTTGGGTTTAACATTGCATCACCTCGCTCTACTACCGTCTTCCTTCCTATTCACTCAGTTTTTTTTGAGTGAATAGGCTCTTAATAAACTAGTACGCTTTACCATCAACGATTGCATCACTGCTTACCATCTGGCTGGATTGCAGTCAAGCACTAGTTGACGTCAGCACATACAGCAAAAAATTCAACTAAATTGCTTTCAACTTTATCGCTAAAGTATGTTCAAAATGATTGTAAGATCTTGACAGTTTCGGGTGGATTGAAATGCTAGTGTTTGTACAATATAGAGGCATGTGTATTCACTTATGATTGGAAGAGAGATTGTATCAAATAATACTTAGGTATTATTTGCTAACTTTCACTCTAATCAAGCCAGTAACTGCCTTATAATGCTGAAGCTCGGTGATTACGGATTCATCATTCGAATTTTATGTGACTGTTAGATTTCTACTCTTTAGACATGAAAGCGTTCCCTCTTATTATTAGAATCATTACAACTAAAGACTATGTGTACAGATGCTTTTATCTATACCATAATGATTTTAGGGGATCTGCTGGGTTCGGTTTGATGAACGGCTTGTAATTTTGAT
This sequence comes from Sesamia inferens, assembly GCA_037179545.1. Classification (NCBI taxonomy): domain Eukaryota; kingdom Metazoa; phylum Arthropoda; class Insecta; order Lepidoptera; family Noctuidae; genus Sesamia; species Sesamia inferens. Next base: position 11,345,130 of record CM073949.1, read on the forward strand.
ATTAAAAATGTAAATACCCTGCCTGGTACAAATTAGGAATAAATAACAAAATTCTGAATTAAAAATAAATTAATTGAATCTTTTTCTTTCTACTTCATTGAGAATAGGATAGAAGATAAAATATTAGTTTCAAATTAAGATACTCTAAAAACAGTTCAAACGGAAATTAGTATCTTGATATAGGGTTCACTCTCACATTTTCTTGAAATTTTAAAAATAATAATACGTAATTTCTATCAGAAGATGGACAGCACTAATTTTAATTCCGAATATGATATAATTAATTTTTAAAATCAGTGGTAAATTAAATCACCAAGTATCAAAACTGTACTAGTAGCACAACAATATGGTCTACTTATATTTGCAATCATTTTAGTCTTAAAATCGTTTACTTAGTAAATTTTAGTAGATATAAACAAACAGTAACACAATTACATACTTGTTTTAGCAACTGTTCAAGCATAAATATCATCCATATTTGATAAAATTTGTCCAGCTTGGTATACTAACAAACATTGATGATAAACTTTAAAAATAATTTCCCGAGCTCCACTCCGGTTTGTTTTTCTCATATTTAACACATTTCTTCGATGTTTTTGTCTAAATAGAATTGAAAATTAATACAAATTTCAATAAATAACAAGTCACGTCAGAAATCGATGACTGACTGCCGATGACATTCGATGTATTAAGATTTAGTGTTGCCCTACTTTTAAAATTTTGAGTTCCACAAACATTCATTTTCACGACTTTATAGACAAAGTATAAATCAGGCGCAAACTAATTTGACAGGACTAAACTAATATTTATATTCTGTCCTTTTCTAAATGAAATAGAAAGAAAAAGACGTACTAAACATAAAATTAGTTTAGTTTGTGACTAAGAGATTCGGCGCTAGTGTGATATTTTGTTGTAAAAATGTCCTATTTCTAAATCGCTTTCCTCTTATAGCTTAAATAATTTACATAGACACCTTGTTTACACATTCAAACTATTTAAAAACTGTTGCCTATCCATATTAACATCAGACCAACCATAGTCGTATCAACATTATGTATGTAAGTCGATGTATCAAGATTCTGCTAATCTACTACATCAATATTCATAGAGACAAGAGTCTACATAATTATATTTATATTCAAATATTTGACAGATTATTATCTTCGTTTATAATTTATGCATACTGATTTATGTTATCTGTGGTCTGATTAAATGGCTCGTGAGAGCGTTTTTTTTTTTTTAAAGTATTGTAGTTTGAAATATGTTAATTGTTTTTTAACTTATAGAGACACTAAATCATCGTCATATGTTTATATATAAATTAAAGAGTATTCTAACTTTCTGGGTAGGGTTCTTTCAGCACTTGGGTGTCAAAAGGCTGGGGTCACGAGGCCCTAGTGCGCATTTAATTTTTAAGGAAATTTCTCAACGGTGGATACCCGCTGAAGAACTCACGGGACCAGATGGCTAGGGTGTTCTTTAGCCAATCAATAATAAATATTGCCATTTAACGTGGCGATATTGCTAGTCTTCTGGGCACGTATCCTTATGACAGCGATGTGGACGAGTAGTTTGATACCATGGTGTTCTTTGTTTTTATAATGGCATAGTAAGTCACGCTACTTCTCGTAGTGATTTTGTTGATTTAATTACTTTTTGTCTAATTACTTTGCTTACCTATATATTTAGTATGTATGTATAATTTTGGATATGTATGAATTTGTGTGTTTTAATGTATTTTATGTATAATATTGGCACCAACGACAGTCCTATTTAATATCCAAGAAAAACTCTGTCAATTCTAAGGTTTCCTGGAAGAGATTGCATTAGTGATAAGACCGCCCATTGCATTGTATATTTTGTAGTTTTTTTTTTTTAATAATTATAAACTAGCGCTTGACCGCAATCCCGCTTGATGGTAACCAATGATGCGATCGTTGATGGTAAAGCGCGCTAGTTTATTAAGAGTGAATAGGTCACTCAGAAAAACTGAGCGAATAGGAAGGAAGACGGCAGTTGAGCGAGGTGATGCAATGTTAAACCCAACAACACGACCAACGATGCTGCGCCAAAGGGAGATTGATCTGAAGACCCTCCACGACCAAACTCCCAACAAAACAACATTAGGCGCATCGTACCCGGCACACATCGCAACACAAGTGCTCAGACCCGTCCTCCGTACGGCTTCACCAGACATCATGCCGGAACACGACAAATCGCTTGGCGGCAAGGCTTTGTCTGGTGGGTGGTAACTTCTGCCGGCGGCCGATGTTATGGCCTACCACCGAGAAAAGTAGTCTTGTTTTTATTTTTTTTTAATTATAAACTAGTGCTTGACCGCAATCTCGCCCGATGGTAAGCAGTGATGGAATCGTTGATGATAAAGCGCGCTAGTTTATTAAGAGCCGATTCGCTCTAGCCTTGAAGACACTTAAATTGTAGTCCGACGGAAACACCGCCGCTGGCAAATTGTTCCAGTCCCTCATGTATTTTTAAGTAATTTATGTTTTTGGTGTACAATAAAGTATAGATAAATAAATACATAAGACAGTTAGTAATTTTTTAACACCCTTGCTCGTAAAGCTGATGTAATTCCACCGGTTTTAAATATGTAAAGCGGGCCATAACAAACGCGTGTGTTATCAAAGCAAATAGTTAAGTTATAGTCGATACAAATTCCATAACAGCATTATTTGCCATTTCAAATAATTATGGAACTGATCGCCGCCGCACGGCTCCAGCCAGTGAGCAGCGCGCTGTTCCATATTTGAAATGGCAAATAATAATACTAATGGCGGGAAAGCAACAGTGTGCATTCACAGATTGAGTTTATTTAAAATAACGGATGTCCTATTTGAAATAAACAATTTTTTTTCTGTTTCCTCGCAAGCGTGTTAAAAAACGTCGTACGATATATGTGCGTATTGGTTATAACATGCTCGGCTCAATTACGCCCTCGCCTTCGGCTCGTCTGAAATTCCGCATAGCATGTTATAACCATCATTACGCACTAATATCGTAATATACTACAACGTTATTCTAGGGTTAATAGTTAATTATCTTTTTATTATATTGTATTGTTATTTATTAGAACTATTCGTTTTTTTTAATAACCTACTACCTAATACTAATATATAAACTTTGCCGTGTGTACAGGGCTTAGAATAGTAAAAAACCCTAATCCTCCCGTGGGTGTCGTAAGAACTAGAGTACTAAGGGCGCTCTCACCAGGGAAGCGGGCAGCAGCGCTTCTCCTGTGGAATATCAAATTACTGCGATCCCCAACCCGTCTGCCAAGTGTGGGGATTATGGCAAACCCCCCTAAAGTTTTGAAAGCCTTGGTGGAGGTCTTTGTCCAGCAGAACAAGAAGAATATAAACGTGAAAGCTTGTATGGCTACATGGGTAAAATTTGGCACACAGATACATTATATCTATGATTATATTCTTTATACAGTATGTTAAGAAAACCCTGTCCGACCCGTGAAGGTGTTGTTAGGTATCGATAACTGATTCTACTAATGCATACAAAACCGGGCTAAACTTAAAAAAAAACCCCCTAAAAAAATAAATATTATTTCGCAAAAAGAGGTAACTTAATAAATGTGTTTTAAGCACACTTCCGCGGGCAGCGGGCGGCAGGGCACGCGGCACGTGGTCGCATCGCTATTCGCTCATAATAATACCGGTGTTGACACTTTTTTAAAAATTACCAAATTTCGGGGAAGTTACAATTAATTCGCGGGAAAAAAAGAATATTTCAAAATTCATTTGTATTGGTACTATGATGATTACGTAAAATTTTATATTATATTTGGTCATGTGTTTACCTAACCTTTATTATCCTTATAGGTCAGACAGGGTTTTCTTAACATACTGTATAGAATAGTTTTTATCTGGATATTCCTATGGAATCAAGACTTATGCGGACTAAGCCGCAAGGCATCAACTAGTGTTAATACATCAAATATCTTTCTTCGAATTACGTTTAGACTAATAACCCTATAAGCATTACAAAAACAGAATTGATAAATGAAAAGTCGTTAAACTGTCGTAAAACTTTCGTTAATCTGTGTTGTTTTAACTATTAATTAAATTAAAGTTATCTTTATTCACTGGTGAAAGGGGTCAAAGCTTTTACTAAACCGCCGTGTGTATGGTTATATAGTGAGTTATTGGTACATAGGTATGTAATTGTATTAATGAGTATGCTCTTATGTAGTGAGAAAAGTTCTGAATATGAATGTCGATGGATTTTTTTGAAATAGGAAGACCGTGAGTAATGTTATGGGTTCAAAGGGGGGCTATTGAGGTAGCGGAGTGATTGAGTAGTATGGAAGGAAAAGATAGGAAGCCCCGACACCAAATACAGTACGGTAAGAAAACCCTGTCCGACCCATAAGGATAATAAAGGTTAGGTAAACAAATGATCAAATATAATATAAAATTTGACGTAATCATCATAGTACCAATACAAATGAATTTTGAAATAATCTTTTTTTCCCGCGAATTAATTCCAACTTCCTCGAAATTTGGTAATTTTTAAATAAGTGACAACACCGGTATTATTATGAGCGAAACCCGATGCGACCACGTGCCGCGTACGGTGGTTAACGCACATTTATTAAGTTACCTCTTTTTGCGAAATAATATTTATTTTTTTAGGTGGATTTTTTTTTAAGTTTAGCCCGGTTTTGTATGCATTAGTAGAATCAGTTATCGATACCTAACAACTACCTTCACGGGTCGGACAGGGTTTTCTTAACATACTGTATATTGGTATAAGGGCAAGGGATTGCTGATAGTTTTTTTTTATGTTGCCCCACACTATGAATTACTTTCTGTCACGTAAGTGCATTTACAAACATTTAAACTCTCATACACAAACAGCCAGGCTCGGAGCAACTGTCTGCAGGCCATAAAAATATGTGTTTCGTCCAGGAATCGAACCCACGACACGCAGCACAGCAGTGGTCTGAGTGAGCACGAATGCGTGCTTTTTACATAAAATGATATCATCCTTTTGATGGTGATGATACTTCTAAATCTTCCTAATTGTTACTTGCCTATTCATTTCTAACATTGAGCTATTTACACCCTCACCACAGTCCTATCATGGCATCCTAATTATACGCATATAATTCCTAGGGTTATAACGGAGCTTCGCCTCCGCTTCCGTTACTGCGGAAGTTCCTCAAGAAATCGTATCTTCGCTTCCGACTCTGACTCCGCACATTTTTTGCGGAGTTATAACGGAGGTTTATTTACGTATTTATAAAATAAATAACGCGCAAGCTGCGACGCTCGACAACCGTCTGACCGCGTTTGAGCTCGGAAATGATCAAGAATCAACTAGTGCGAGACGGGAATGCGGCAAATACAATTTGTTCCTCCTTAATTTTCATTAGGGGCCATTCATTTATTACGTAAGACGATTTAGGGGGGGAGGGGTATCGGCCATGTCTTATTTTTTCTTACAAAGAGGCGGGAGGGAGTCTTGATAGTTCTTACGTAAGATCACAAATGCGCAATGTTGCAATTATACTTTTAAAAAGCGCGGGACACTGCGCGCGTGCCGAGATTTGCGTATGCGTATAGGTACAATATCCATTTCCATGGCAACGGATCCACACAAGCGGGGAGTTCCCCCGAGGCGCAGTGCGGGAGGTGCGGGTCTGTGTGGATTAGTCGTCACTTGCTTGCGTAAACAATACTCGTTTATTGCGTTAATGATTTTAATATTGTAATTAAATAGTAATTGAATTATTGAAGTGTGCGAATAGTTTCTTTTATTGATGTATGTCAATTGCCCAGTGTCAGTAGTATAGTGTTGTGTCTTTATTGTGTTTTAATCATGGATTCCTTGTCAAACGCCGATTTATATAAAAGGTTATTTGATGCATACAAAAAATGTTATACGTATTCGGGACGTTCCGGTCAAAAAATCCAAGAAGATTGTAATATGTTTTGGAAAGCGGCAAAGGCAAATCACGGTAAAGATATTAAAAGTTTCCAAAACTTACAAAAAAAAAATTGTTACTCAAAAAAATTGTTTTTTTTTTCCTTTAGATTCTTACGTAATAAATATTTAACAGGGGGAGGGGGTCGGCCTACTCTTATTTTTTATTATAATAGGGGGGGAAGGGGTCAAAAACTAGCGAAAATAGTCTTACGTAATAAATGAATGGCCCCTTACTAGAAGGTAATATTTTTTTACTAAGTGTACTACTGTAGCGGTGCCTACAACGCAACATGCGAACAACGAGTCATACTGACGTCACGCGAATCCTGCAGATTCGCGTGACGTCTTAGTTGTTTGTTGTTGTTGTTTGTTGTAAAAAAGTTGTTTTTTTTTTTGTAAAAAAGTTTTTATTTTACACTTTAATTTAAAATAACTAATTTCGGAAGTCGGTGTCAAAAACTAATATACAAAAACCAAAGACACCGACTACCGACTTTAGTTATTTTTCAATTTGTAGTGTTTTTTGGAAGTCTGTTGTGTTTTGTAAAAAAAAAATATTTTTATGTTCCTGTTTGTGTTTATTGAAACTGCTCTCTCACCATTTACAATTGAATTAACTTTTTATGTTTTTATTTTTACTGTGCTACTGTCTCGATGCCACTTTTAATTGTTTGTTGCATCGGGTGACGTCTTTACGTCGGCGCTGGCTGTCGCTGGAAACCAGCGCTGGGCTCTGTTTTGCATACAGTCGCAGCATAATGCTGAGCGATAGCGGTTCTGCGTGGATGTGACGCATGTTTCCCTCAACTATGTAATATTTTTTGTGTTTTTGTAAACTTTTACGACATGTTTTACCGCAAATAAACGTTTTTTCTTTCTTAAATATTTTAACTAACAAGGAGTCCGTCAGTCGGAAAAATGAAGAGAGTAACCAATTGCAAAGCATGTATAGTATGTCAAATTTGCGCAATCATTATTATCTCGTAAAGTCTTGCCGCCAAGCGATTTGTCGTGTTCCGGCATGATGTCTGGTGAAGTAGTACGGAGGACGGGTCTGAGCAGTTGTGTTGCGATGTTTGCCGGGTACGATTTGCCTAATGTTGTTGTGTTGGGAGTTTGGTCATGGAGGGTCTTCAGATCAATCTCCCTTTGGCGCAGCATCGTTGGTTGTGTTGTTGGGTTTAATATTGCATCACCTCGCTCAACTGCCGTCTTCCTTCCTATTCGCTCAGTTTTTTAAGTGAATAGACTCTTAATAAACTAGCGCGCTTTACCATCCACGATCGCATCACTGCTTACGATCAGGTGGAATTGCGGTCAAGCGTTAGTTTATAACTATTTAAAAAGAAGAATCATTATCTCAGCGTTAATCCCAGTAGCCTCGGAAGCTTTTTTCAGCTTTTTTGGAGTCTGGAGTCTGCTTTACCAGTCTAACTGCTGATTTTGGCTAAACTTCAATATTTTCCGTGAAGCGACTGCCGTCTCATCTCCACAACCCGAAGGCGATAATTTGGTATCGCCATCGCATTGCAATTAGACCAATTGTTGGACTTTTGAGGGCTCCAACAACCCGTAACGACTGAAATTAGATGTTCGTATGGCAACCGGGACCAACGGCTTAACGTGCTTTCCGAGGCACGACCGGCTCCTTGCGCAGCGGCTGCGTATGCCACGGAGGCTGTCGAAAATTGAAAATTTACGCTATACAATATGTAAAGAAGACCCTGTCCGACCCATAAGGATAATAAAGGTTAGGTAAACACATGACCAAATATAATAAAATTTTTTACGTAATTATCATTGTAACAATACTAATGAATTTTGAAACAACCTTTTTTTCCCGCGAATTAACTCTAACTTCCCAGAAATTTGTTAAATTAGAAAAAAGTGACAACACCATTTGGACTGTATTATCATAAGCGATGTGACCACGTGCGGCGTGCCCTGCCCCCGTTGCCCGCGGAAGGGTTACCTACCGCACATGTATTAAGTTACCTCTTTTTGCGTACAATTCTTTACGTATCTACATACGTCTTTTTAGAATTTATTTTTTTAGGGGGATTTTATTTTTAAGTTTAGCCCGGCTTTGTATCCATTAGTAGAATCAGTTATCCATACCTAACAATGCCTTCACGGATCGGACAGGGATTTCTTTACATATTGTATACAAAGCTAGTTAATAATAATAACTAAAGATTAATATATATAATAAGTTGGGTTTAACTATGGAACAAAAAAACTGGATCTCACGGGTTCTTTTAGAATGGTAGTTACAAAAAAATCTAAGAACGCCGCGCGGTCCTTTTAACCATGATTATTTAATCTTTGACTTCAGATTCGACAAGTCATAAAATTAATTAACCTTTGATACCTTTCAGCAATGTTAACTTTTAATTAATTTTTATGACGTTATATGTACATATAACTTAAAAGCGGTGTTATTCCATTTTTATGATTATTGATTTAAACTGGATATTTTACGGTTATGCTTTTATAGTAGGTAGCTATTTTTTATACATTTACGAGAGATGGTGGACAAATTGAAATTTGTATTTAGTAAATTAAAGAAAGAAAGAAAGAAATTAAGTTTCTTTTTACCCAAGTTAAATACTTTTTTTATAAACTAGCGCTTGGCCGAAATCAAGAGACAGTCCCCTGAAATACCTGCCCTGCTCCACTTCCAAGTGCTTTCGCTGGAAAGAAGAAGTGGCGGAGCAAACTATGTACCAAGCAGCACAGTTGTCTGTTCAAAAACATCGGGGGTCTAGATCTGTACTAAAACTGTTTATTTATTAAAAGACTGCGTTCATGTGCTATCTTTGACACATTTTATAAACACATTAATGCAAAAAAAAAAAATTCAGTGTGCATACTGCATATGATTTTTTGCGACAGCTCATCCTTCACCGAATATATGCATAAAAATCTTTGCTTAGAGTAACACACAAAACCCTTCTAAGAAACATTTGTTTATAAAGCTGTTTATTTTTTATCGACAGACACATACCTGATCCTGCGGTTCCATGGCGAACCTCTGTTCTTGGTAACCATAGCAACCGGCAATCAAGACGAAGAAGGACAGGAAGCGAACGCCGACATCCGGCCGAGCCCATTTCCGACGCCTTTCCGTTCTATATTTGGATTCGGAATCAGCCCTGCGCCCGCGCAGCCCTATAAATGGCGTTCCATTTTCAAATGTCTCTTTATGTTGTGCCGCCATAGTTTATACGTGTGAAGCATATTGATGACTGATATTAGTTTTTTGGTACATTTGTGTTGTTTTTCAGGAATTCTTTGTGAACATTGTATCTGAAACAAAATGAAAATAATGTTAGTTAGGGGAAATTTCTTATCTCCGAAAGTTCTTGACCTTCCTAAGGCCTTGATTAGTGCCTGATTCGAGATTATCGTTTAGGACGGACTTAATCCCGCTAAGGGTCAGTTTTGGTAAAGTAAACACTAACGGTTGCGTAATGATAAGCCTATAATATAAATATTCCTAGTTCTGGGAAATGATTGAACCCCTTAGCCCCCCGGATCAGCCACTGACCTTAAGTTTATTCTTTATCAATAATTTTAAAAGGATTAAAACTTGTTTTTTAGTTTTATTACTAATGAGAAATCATTGTTAAATGCAAACAATAATCGTAAAGGCACTATAAATATGCTAACGATATAAAAAGCGGCCAAATGCGAGTTCGTCTCGCACTCGATGGATTCCGTGTCTTTTTCTTTGCCTATAGAGGACATGGACATATATGCTGGACAAAGACCTCCCCAGAAGGCTTTTCATAATGACCGGTCTTGTGCTGCCCGCACTCGTTACAATCCGTGTCTAAATATACAGTATGTTAAGAAAACCCTGTCCGACCCATAAGGATAATAAAGGTTAGGTAAACACATGACCAAGTATAATATAAAATTTTACGTAATCATCATAGTACCAATACAAATGAATTTTGAAATAATCTTTTTTTCCCGCGAATTAATTCCAACTTCCCGAAATTTGGTAATTTTTAAAAAAGTGACAACACCGATTTTATTATGAGCGAATAGCGATGCGACCACGTGCCGCGTGCCCTGCCGCCCGCCGCCCGTGGAAGGGTGCTCAACGCACATTTATTATGTTACCTATTTTTGGGAAATATTTTTTTTTTTTAGTTTAGCCCGGTTTTGTATCCATTAGTAGAATCAGTTATCGATACCTAACAAGACCTTCACGGGTCGGACAGGGTTTTCTTAACATACTGTATGAATAATGCGTGAAGCATTACATATTTGTTTTAACTTCTTCAGCCTGTAGAGATCCACTGCTGGACGAAAGAGGCTTTCAATGGTTTGGGGGGGGGGGTTTGCCTTAATCCCCACGCTTGGCAGGCGGGTTGGGGTTCGCAGTTATTTGATATTCCACAGGAGAAGCGCTGCTACCCATTTCCCTGGTGCCTGCTGAGAGTTCACTTCGTCGCCTCTTAAGACCCCGACCGGAGGATATGGGTCTTTGGCTATGTTTTTAACGCTTAGTACTTAATAAATAAATTAGCTCTTTCTGTTCTAGATCAAAAATTATTATTAGATAAGCGTTTATCAGTATGCTTAAATTGCTAAAGTATACTTGTTTGTCTAACAACTAAAATAAAATTGGTCTAAATTGCTAACCACAAATTACAACATAGGAAAAAAATCAATCAAAATCTTTTATTCAAATTAGCCTGAGTATCAGCACTATTGAAAGTCAATATTATATAAGAGACAGTCCCTTAAAAAGGCGCCCAGCGCCACTTCTAAATGCTTTCGCTGGAAAGAAGAAGTGGCGGAGCTAACTATGTACCAAGCAGCACAGTTGTCTGTTCAGTTAATAAAACATCGGGGGTCTAGATCTGTACCGTAACTATTGATTTATTACACATTAATGAAAAAATGTATGGCAGTGCATATGGCAGTCATATAATATAGTCTGTGAAAATTTTAAGTGTTCATCTTTTGCCTACGGCTTTATAGATACAAATCCCTGTGAAAGACAGACGAGCAGTGGAGCCACAATCATACGAGTCCCGTTAGACTGTTTAGATAGAAAATCCTAAAAATCTATGTCATCATCATCATCATCATCATCAAACTTTTTTTTTTATTGTCTCCTCTCATACAGAGAAGGATTGAGCATAATTACCACGCTTGCCCAATGCGGGTTGGCGATTGCAGACTTAAAGTCCAGGTTTCCTCAAGATGTTTTCCTTCACATTTTAACCAGTCATTGGTGTCACCTGCTACTAATCTCTTCACCAACTATGGTTGACTGGTAGAGAATGCCTAAGGCATTAAGTCCGCCATTGTACAATTTATGTGCGAAAGAATAAATAAATAAATAATAAATAAATTTACTTAGAAAGTACATATATGTAACTTAGAAAAGTTACATCGGTACTTGCCGGAACTGGAATCTTTTTATTCACTAGACCACCACAACTATACATATATCTATGTCCTATATACAAAATCTACGAAATACATAGTTTCTTTTTGTATCTGCCTAAAACGTTTGCAGATCTCTAAATGGTAGACGTCGTAAAACTAAATATAATTTAATGTGGATAAACACTAATTAATTTTACTTTTATATTATTATGCCCATCTTTAAGCTACTTTGCATAAGTTTCTAATAAATTAACATGATCCTCCAAGTACGAATTTTGTATATCAATGTTTTGGCAATCTAGTTAATTAATAGTTAGTAGTTTTAGTAAGTCCGAACTCAGAAGACGCTTTACTTTGGGTAAATGATAAAACTTTGCTGATTCATTGTTTGTTTTTAAATTTAATGTTAATTTTTTAATCAGAAGGGGATTCTCGTAATCGGTCAGATCTCACTCTCAATCTATCAATCTGTCAAAAATACGTCTTATTTTTAGGAAAATGAGACAAATTTTTGATAATGTAGGCATTTTGAAAAATTATTAACATTTTTTTGTCGCTGAGATGAAACTGCGTCTAGATTTTAATAATTTTTGATTGCTTGACCGCAATCTTGCCTGATGGTAAGCAGTGATGCAATCGTTGATGGTAAAGTGCGCTGGTTTATTAAGAGCCTATTCGCTCAAAAAAGCTGAGTGAATAGGACACTTAAATTGTATTCAAACTCGGTGCAGGGCCGGGCAGGAGTTACCACCCACCAGACAAAGTCCTGCCGCCAAGCGATTCGTCGTGTTCCGGCATTATGTCTGGTGAAGCCGTACGGACGAGTCTGAGCAGTTGTGTCGCGATGTGTGCCGGGTATGATGCGACAAATGTTGTTGTGTCGGGAGTTTGGTCGTGGAGGATCTCCAAATCAATCTCCCTGTGGCGCAGCACCGTTGGTCGTGTTGTTGAGTTTAACATTGCATCACCTCGCTCAACTGCCGTCTTCCTTCCAATTCACTAAGGTTTTTAGTGAATAGGCTAAATAAACCAGTGCGCTTTACCATCAACGATTGCATCACTGCTTACCATCAGGCGGGATTGCGGTCAAGCAGTAGTTTATAATTATTAAAAAAAACGGGAAGACCGCCGCAGGCAAATTATACCAGCTCCTCGATATACCCGGTATAAAAGACTAGGCGAACATATTGTTCCAGTCCCTCGATGTACGCGGTATAAAACTACTAGGCGTAACGCTTCGTCCGAATCGTAGTGGTGTCAACAACTAAGAACGGATGCTCGCCGTACGACAGTAAGGTAAAGTAAATTATTTTGGTTTGAGATAACCAAGTTCATGAACAAACTCAGCTTTAATGTTAATATAGTTAAATAGAGAAATATATTAAACTCCAGGGAAGACATAAATAAAAGTGAATTTACTTATAGCTATATTTCTTGATTGGAATTTTGTTTTGTACTGTTTGACAATATAGTTAGGTATAGACAATTTTAGGCTGTCATGCAAAAAAAAACTATCTGTCATTTCGTTTAGAACGGTACTTACTTAAATACCTACAGTCAAGCTACAAGACACCGTTCTGTCAATTTGTTTTAATAAATACTGTTAGCAGAAAGAAGTTCGAATACTTGTAGCAACTCGCACCTACCCTGTTTATGCCTACTTCTACTAAAATCTATGCCTGTCTATTATAAATAGACAGCGGTCTGATTGACAGGCCCTTTTGCTCCTGAGCCCTTGGACGGTAAGGTAGTTGAATTGGTGGTCGGTGCGATTTGCAGTAAGTCAGTCATTTTGTTGGTATTTCGCTGTAAATGTTGTTAAACTGATGGTTGTTTGTGTTAGAATCATTTTAAGGTTATAAAATTGAGTTATTGATTATAAATCATTGTTTTTGATTTGTGTTGTACTTTTCTTTATGTGAATCTCTCTCCTGATCCTAAAATCAGAAGTGGGATAGGCCTGTGCCTATACAAGCCTATTTGTTGTAAAATTAGAACAGCCATTAATTTAAAACATTCCACGACCATCTCGCTCGCGTAGCGGTAGTAGTACAGGGGACACGCATCGTCCAAAGACGAAGCGGTCTCGTTGCAAGTCGCACCGGCACCGTCATAAGCCTCGCTGGCGGTCCCGTCGCGAGTCATGAACTTACGTTCTCCGTCCGTACGTAACGTAGTATTCCGTGCAGGCGTAGTAAGGCAGTGCTAGGTTCAATAATTATGCTATCGAGGGTAATACGAAAAATAAAGCCCGTTACCATCTGATGTCAACAGATCTCATGGTGATGATGCAATGATGTCTCATTAACAGCTCGTGAAAATGCTTACAAATGCCCTTTTGACGATAGAAAAACCGAAAAATTATGTGTCAAACTTTGATGTGTCAAATTTTGAGGCGTGGTGTAGTGAAGTGGAACGTGCTAGTTTTGCAAATAATTGGGAGGAATCTGAGTGCTTATCACAGGTCACTAATTGTCTTATGGCAGATGCCAAATACTGGCTGGGTGACTGGACTACAGGTGAACACACCTGGTCCAATTTCTATAAAGAATATGCATGCCTTTGTTCTCAAAAGATTGATTATTCCCAAACACTAGTCGACATGATGAATACTAGTTCAGACAAGTTTTCTACCTATACCGAGTATGTAGGTACGGCGTTTGCTATTAGCTTTAGTATTATACAAAGTCTTGAGTGGTCTCATGATTTCTATTGTGATACGTGGCATCACAGATGCGCTAGTAGGTACGCGTAGCAGCGGCAAATGCCAACTAAACTGCCAATAATTTAGTGTAATTTTTGGTTATTTATTATGTCAAGCCACAGTGAGTCTAACAATCGCTCAGCACATAATTTAACAATAAATAAGAAAAGAAATTCAGATCAAACTGAATTAATGTGCTATGAATCTAAAATCACGTGTATTTTTTTGCAAAATGATAGGGCACAATGACAGTGTCACTTCTTCTACTTTCACTAAAAATCGTTGAAAATATAAAAAGTGTCAACTTGTGTAATGAGGTTGTACTCTGAAGGCGTAGTAGTGACATTAATACCGCAATTATACAGGGCATTCCGGTCGACGTTCTCATAGACAGATATCCGCCGGTATTTTAAAACATTTTGATTGTAATGGAAAACCTATGCGTCAAGTTTTCAAAGGCATACGTACAGTGAGATCGTTGATCGCGAGTACGTTACACTAACAGTGCAATTTAGTGAAATTTCATTGAAAGTATATCAAGCCATGGTCAGGTAGACCGAGCTCTCTGAAGGTATAAGCTTCGATAAATACTCCGGTACCAAGTCATGTCAGACAGGTACGCCAATTACTAGGCCTGGCAGGATATTTCTCATCTCACTAAAAAGAACGTTAAGTTAGACTATGTCAATGAACAAGATAGATTCGTCAATACTTTGTAGCGCGACTGACGTGTGAGCCTATTCTTGCAATTTCCAATCCGTGTCACCCGACAGAATTGAACACTGATGCAAGCAGCGTAGCGTATGGAACTGTCCTTATGCACACAAACACAAATGAACTCGAAAGTGTTTTTGGGGAAACGTGATTTCTTTATTTAGAGTCCCCAAACTATTTATTTGATTCAATTTCTTAGTATTGTATAATTGCATGGAACACGTGTGAGCACAATATACTTTTCTGTAAAGCATCTATTTGTTGGGTTAGTCTTTTATTGACTTGATTGTGCTATGGCTGTTGAGAGTATGTCATGCTCACTCAAATGTCTCGCTGGTGGTGGCGTGTGTGTTGGATCATTAGGTTCCCTTCAATATGGTTGAGCTGAATGATGCTGATCCATACGTCATGTTCGTGAATGGACGCCGTCAGAGGGACTGGTCATCTCTTAGCTGCTACGGCGTATTTTAATTTCTGAATTGTTGTTTTTTCCATAATGGACGCTCTCGGCGTACAATATATTTCTGCATCGTTCTCACACGATTGATTTCAAAATGAATGATGTAATCAAATATTTGTATCAATAGCTTGATAATTTAAGTGTCCATGGAGTTTCTTGCCCGTTTTCTCCATAGGTTACCTTACTGACTGACCGACCTTCTGACAATTCAAAAGTGCCTGTAACTGGTTTATTTGAAATAAATGCTTTGATTTGATTTGATTTGATTTATTAGTTTGTGACAGAAGTCGCATGTTTGAATCTTCTTCGTTTCGCTTTGTGATATCCATGATCCATTACATAACGTCTGAGATGCATCATGCAAGCGGCCAAGCTGAAAGTTATGCGTAGACATACTGAACTTGATTCGGATTGAATTTTCAAATAGAAAATCGTCTTGGTCTAATGTGTTATGTAAGATCCAGCTAGTTTTAAATATTTTAGTCAGAAACCAATGCAACATTCGGCCAATTGTTGATCGGCATTAGCGGTCTATTTCTGTAATACATGCACTCGTCAGAGATGTTGCTGTAGAGGCTACGAGCCCTAATCGGGAGGCGTAGAGGGAGATCAGTAGAAGTCGAGCCAAAACTCTGTTGGACAGAAACCAAGCTAAACAAGACTCTTACGTGAATTGTCATAGACACCCTCCCCGAGCTTTTCATGTAAATGATCATGTATTTGTGATCAAGTACTGTCAATCAACTGGCAAACTAGACCCTGATATGAGAGGTCCCTATCGTGTAACCAAAACTCAGTAGTGATTCCCGTGGGTTGCATGCTGGTAGATTTATCTGCATGATTTTAATTTTGACATTGAATATCAAAAGGGTGTGATGATGGGTCACGCTGATTGTCTTAGAAGGAATCCACTAATGTTACAAGTCAATGACATCGATAGGCCACTAAATCGGCTGACTCAGACATTTTAGGCCACTAAATCGGCTGACTGAGACATTTTAGGCCACTAAATCGGCTGACTGAGACATTTGATCTTATTCAAAAACTGAGGGATGGTCATTTGGACTCCAATGGGTATGTGTGTCAGAACGATGTGCTCTGTTATCGATATTCACCTGTTCTTGATGAATTACGCTTACTTTGTTATATCCCTAATTTGTACTTGACCTACTCAATTCGCCTACAAAACTTTGTTAACTCTATCCTATGTTTACAAGTTGGGTATCCAAATGGGTGGCTGTCTTATGTCAAAGTCTTATGTAAAATTCAATTAGTTTTGAATTTTAAAAAAACTGAAAACCACACAATACTCAGCTTTGTACTTGTTTATTGGAACTAATGGGGCCACTCCTGTGATTCGTACACTGGTCCGTGACGTAGCCGTCCAGAACTCTTGTCCAAATCTTGACGCTTTTAGGGAACTATACAGGAGTTCCGCTAAAACATCTCTTGACAAAAATAAAACCAGTCAAGATTGTCGGGTAAATCGACAGACATCCGCCAAAGGTATTCCAGCTCAACGATAAGGTGTTCGTAATTAAGTATTATGTCCACGGGCAAGCTTGACTCTGGCATGAGGGGTCGGTACCGGGTGATGTGTTACCTGGTAAGCGTTACGAGCTGAAACTGGTGAGTGGTGCAAGAGGCAAGACAACACAAGCCGTAGCATCATGTGTTGTATATGATGCCTTGGGAAGAGAGTGGTGTCCCGAAAGCTGTAATGCATTTTTTTTGAAAGTACATACGTCTAACATGCACTTTGTTTCAGTTAGTTGTTCATTGCCTTTGTACGAGCTTGTGTAAATGCTGGATGGACTTGCATGAGGCTGGAAGTGAACATCACGCTATGAGGTGCACTCAATTGGCGCAGAGATCGCTCCGCGGATTGGTGCGCTGCAGGAGTGCGTTGCAGGAGTGCACTGCTGGAGTGCGCTGCAGGAGTGAGCTGCAGGAGTGCGCTGCAGGAGTGCGCTGCAGGAGTGCGCTGCAGGAGTGCGCTGCAAGAGTGCGCTGCAGGAGTGCGGTGCAGGAGTGCGCTGCAGGCGAGCGCAGCAGGCGAGCGCTGCAGGCGAGCGCAGCAGGCTAGCGCAGCAGGCTAGCGCAGCAGGCGAGCGCAGCAGGCGAGCGCTGCAGGCGACCGCTGCAGGCGAGCGCTGCAGGCGAGTGCTGCAGGCGAGCGCTGCAGGCGAGCGCAGCATGCATGTGCTGCAGGCGTGCGCGTGCGATTGGACGCGGCGCTGGCGCTGGGCGAGCGACGGTGCTGAGACCGTTGCTGGAGGCGCGACGGTGCTGAGACCGTTGCTGGAGGCGCGACGGTGCTGAGACCGTTGCTGGAGGCGCGACGGTGCTGAGACCGTTGCTGAAGGCGCGACGGTGCTGAGACCGTTGCTGGAGGCGCGACGGTGCTGAGACCGTTGCTGGAGGCGCGACGGTGCTGAGACCGTTGCTGGAGGCGCGACGGTGCTGAGACCGTTGCTGGAGGCGCGACGGTGCTGAGACCGTTGCTGGAGGCGCGACGGTGCTGAGACCGTTGCTGGAGGCGCGACGGTGCTGAGACCGTTGCTGGAGGCGCGACGGTGCTGAGACCGTTGCTGGAGGCGCGACGGTGCTGAGACCGTTGCTGACCAGGCGGCTGAAGCAGCACAGTTGGAGTGCGCTCTGACAGCTGTCCTCCTGGTTTCTGAATGCCTGGTTTTGGTAGATATGTGCCCAGTGTGGGTGTCGGGTGTTGTCCCGTGTTAAGCGTACTGTGTGCGCTCAGGTGTTGTCCTGGAAGTCGTGTTCTTTGAACGCGCATCGGGTGTTGTCCCGGGTTACGTGTACTATGTATGCGTATCAGGTGTTGTCCTGGAAGTCGTGTTCTTTGAACGCGCATCGGGTGTTGTCCCGAGTTACGTGTACTATGTATGCGTATCAGGCGTTGTCCTGGCAGGCTGAGTCCTGGGTACACGTTTTTAACGTGGAGAACTTTTACAAGTTCAAGTATGAGCAAGAAAGAGACATGTGTCTGAAGAACTATGCATACTTTTGAAAGTGAAGTGTCTTTATCTTGTTCGACAGTGTAATTTTGTATGAGGGCCTTGAACGTGTGAAGAGTGAAAGAATAGGCAATCTCAAATGTCGTCATGATGATTTAATGACTTTGTTTCATGCAGATTGCGATGGCGACAACCCCTATGATGCTGGTTAACCTCCAGATACTCCTGTTGGATCCTCTGGTACTTCGAGTGCGCAGATGAAGTTGGCGAGCAGACGCTCGACGTGCTTCAACGCTTCAGATGATGTTGCTGGTGCTGATACAGCCGAGGACGGTGCACGGTCAGGAGAGGCCGTGTTAGCAGAAAGAAGTTCGAATACTTGTAGCAACTCGCACCTACCCTGTTTATGCCTACTTCTACTAAAATCTATGCCTGTCTATTATAAATAGACAGCGGTCTGATTGACAGGCCCTTTTGCTCCTGAGCCCTTGGACGGTAAGGTAGTTGAATTGGTGGTCGGTGCGATTTGCAGTAAGTCAGTCATTTTGTTGGTATTTCGCTGTAAATGTTGTTAAACTGATGGTTGTTTGTGTTAGAATCATTTTAAGGTTATAAAATTGAGTTATTGATTATAAATCATTGTTTTTGATTTGTGTTGTACTTTTCTTTATGTGAATCTCTCTCCTGATCCTAAAAATACATTTTCAACTTTATGACAGACAAATTTAACAGTTGACAATTTGACAGGTAGCTTTCGGGGAGCTTGACGTGCTGTCGTCTGTAGTTGCATTAGCGGTTATTTGCCAAAAATGTAAACAAATTAAAATTTACGAGAAGCAACATAGGATGGATGTTTCCTGGGTAAAAAAAAACTATTTAGTCCGTCATTCAAATTATAGAAAAATATTGGATACGTATATTTTGTTTTATCAAATCAATAAAAATTTACAAATATAAAAGGCATCAAAGATCAGGTGCGGTGGCTGGTGATGTCACTGCTCGCTAAAAACTGTTGCGTGCAGTGACGTCACACGAGTTTTCGACGCACTGTGTCGTCTTCATGTTTTGTTTATATGAAAAAAAGAAAAAAATACATATCTAGTGTTTTTTTGGAGATCTGACTGACGCCCTAATTCGTTTTTTTAGTCAACTACCCTATTAGTTACTGCAAAATAAAGTTTAATGTTCTAGTTACTAGTTTTCATCTTTTCAATAACGCAAGTCACTCTAAAATCAACATAACTATCATTACAATAAATTTGAAATAACATCAGTTTGAAATATAAGTTTGAATAGACTTTGTGTAATTGAATTCATAGCCTTAAGAAAATAGAATTATTGACAATAAAGTGCGTACAAAATGGCCGATTAAATATAAATAACTTATAAGTTTCTAATAAAATGGTCTTAATGTTCTCTGACACTGCAGGGGATCCACTAAATGACGTTTTAACTTTACATATTATAACTTGTAAGAGTAGTCAGTTTATCTGAGGGTTTTTTATGGTTACTATGGCCTAGACTAGGACTAGATGCTAGAGATTAATGCCACGAAGACACGGTGGTGTTCCGCCCAAGCCGGGCAGACCACCATGAACCCCTTTTTTTGTTTGGGATGGGAAATCATCAAAATCATTAAATTTTGATGACCTCTGGCGTGTCAGACTTTTACTGGCTAAAATCCACCCGTATTTGTCCACTTGCCTATGCGCCAGGGCCACGGTTTCTTTTGTAACCAACCCGCAACCCTGACCCAGGAGGCATCGATCTTCGTGGACTCCGTCACGATGACGAGGCGCACGTGAAACAACGCGCCGTCGACTCGGGCCTGGTCTTTACCGGGCGGCGAGCTGCCCACTGCTCACCGCCCGCAGGCCCGGACCATATGAAGACCTTGACTAACAATTATGAAAGCTTTGCTTACAAAGTTTATTGTCAGATTATGTTGCTTATAAAAGAATTTCCATAAAATAATATAGCGCGTAGCATAACGTCGGTATTAGATTAGCTTAAGCTGCGCTTGCCCCTACAAGATGGACCGACGACCTGGTGAAGGTCGCGAGAAACAGCTGCATGCGAAGGGCGCAAGACCGATCGTCGCGGAGATCCTTAAAGGAGGCCTATGTCCAACAGTGGACGTCTTTCGGCCGAAATAATGATAATGATACAAACACTTTTACACGTCAACCTATTTTTTTTCGTCATTAATCAGTTCAATAACCTATCTCAAAGTACTCTTCATTCGTCAGATACAAATACATTACATTGCAGAGAGCGACAATACGAGACACATGTTCTAAGCTGGCCATGTGTGGTGGTGTCAATTACATAGATATGACGTTATCTGGATGTGACAGTTTTGAGTAGGAGTGCGCGATCAGGTGACTATTTGAAAATACGCTGTAGTTGATTCTTTAAATTTGTTTAATGATTGCTTGAAAATGGTGCAATGTGAGTAATAATTTTAATTTTCATGGGTCTAGGCAGATTCTAACATGGGTCTAGTCTGGTAGTACAAGTTTTTTTTTAAAAAAAACTTTTTCTTGCATTAGGAATTACTCCTGTATCTTGGGTGCGTTTACTCGTACAAACCTTGAAAATCACATACGGATATAGCCATACCTATTATTGGAATCAATTGTAACAGCACATACCTACTTAGGACCCATTAACTTAATCAAATTTTATTCCGTGGTGCTTGGCAATCTGGGTTTCTCCCAGTTTCTCCTGCTTGTTATGGAGGGAAGTGGAAAAAATATCTTTTTTCTTACTCCTCCGCTATTCTTTTCTGATTAATTTCGTTGCGGGATCCAAGACAGTTGAATCGTTTCTCCGGGACTCGTCGAGCTTCATTGCTCGGTGTTTTTCTGGCGGTCTCCACTGTTGATTCTGGCTTTCAGGGGTTGCAGTGGGTGGGAAAATGTGTGGCGGGTTTTGCCCCATACACAAATAGCCAGACCCGGAACAACTAGACCATACATATATTTATTCCGTACGGAATCGAAAATTCAAGTAATATTGTCAAGAAGTAATATTATAATTAAATAAAATCAGTCTTAAATCAGCGATATTTCAAGTGTGCCCAAATGGGTGTGGAATTTGCTACCGTACATCTCTTTCTTGTATGACAGAACATTGTTTTAGTGACAGTAAAAAGAGAGACAGATTATCAGTTCAAGATACCCTAAACCGTCAAATATTCCTAATCAATCTTGAACTTTAGTGCTTTAGCAATAAAGTTGAAAATCTAATAAAGACATATTACAAATTGTAGTGGCTTGACCTGCTGTCCTCTGTACATATTTTGATTCTCACTCACGAAAATAATTCTATGATACGTCTTGTCTTACGGCAAATCGTTGTTTAAAGATAGTACGAAAAAAATAACTTATAGTGTTAAAGTAGTAAGTTAAAGCAAACAGAATAGGGTATTTGGCTAAAAAAAAAGAAATTAGTCCGTCAGTCAGATTTAAAAAAAATACTAGACACGTATTTTTTCTTTTTTCATATAAACAAAAAATAAAGACGACACTCGTGTGACGTCACTGCACGCTACACTTTTTAGCAAGCAGTGATGTCATCACCCACCACTCCTGATCTTTGATGCCTTTTATATTTGTCAATTTTTATTGATTTGATAAAACAAAATATACGTATGCAATATTTTTCTATAATCTGAATGACGGACTAAATAGAATCAATTTTTTCTAAAAAAAATCCTTAACTTATTCTTACACACGAAAGCTTCTTATATACTAAAAGGTTTCTATGGCATTGCCACAAAAATAACAGCTAATTTGTGAATACTCGGATTCGAATTTCCTTTTACCAGCATATCAACCCCAACTTAATAGATCATTTAATGCAACACATTAAACTCTAACATTAATAACTCATAACATTCACCCTTTGATCATAACACTTTTACGACCATCAAACTACGCTCCCCTCTCCTCAAAACTCACACCCATCTCACTTATATTAGCTTGACATCTTCCAACCACATGGTCCTTACAATTATTATTTCAACGCCTCCATTTTTAGGGCTACTTTAGGGTTCCACACACCACAAACCCCTTTTGTAAAGCTCGTCTGTCCATCCGACTGTTACAGACCTGTATCGTTTGGATCATAATAGGTAGACATTTCAAAGGAGATGTCTCATTTTGGGCCACCACTATGTTGTGGTAACAGTCGAACTAGTCGACAGTTGTAAAGTGTTATAAAGAGATAGGCGTGGGAGACACGGAACCCTTCGTATCCATCTTTGATACGCACTTGTCCGCTTTTTTTATAATTATGTGCACGCTACTTTACTCAATTATCATCTCCCACGAGATCTCATAAATTTATGATATTTTTTTTTAATAGAGGCCATCTTTTATTTCGTTCTTTTGTTTTTCTTCTACTTGACAAAATTCGGTGTTAACTTTATTTTGTACGTAAAAAAATTGGCTGTCTGTAGAACTCCGTCTACTGCCGATATTTGAACGTGATAACGTCTATTACATGGTAATTTTTTCTGGGTGCAATGAAATTATTTAAAATAAAGTAATGTATAACATTTATATTTTTATTTAATAGTTTGTTTAAATTTTCTAAAAAATAAAAAAAAGCAAAAAGAAAAAGAAAAAAGAAAAAGAAAAATTAAAAAGGAAAAATTTAAAAATTAAAAAGGATAAAAAACGTCCGTTGCCGTCAGGAATCGATCCGCGGCACCTCTTGAGTGAGTCGATATTAATCCGAGCGTTTCACCACTCGGCTATCAATGCTTTAATCATGTATGCGAAAAACTGCTACTAATTGTTTACAACCGTGCTTTTAGGTAAATAATATTGCACTCTAAAGCTACAAGGCTAAGGTTAGTTTTAGTAGGCGTGGACTCCGTGTAGCGTCAGATTCGGCCGTTACGCAGTTTTCGTGAATGACTCCCAGCATACCGATTTAATAGACGTTATCACGTCAATATGTTTGATGTTTATATGGAGGGGTACCGTATATCTATTTGTGAAAGTACCTTTTCTAAGTAGGTAATTGAGTTATGTAACGTAAAATATGGAACTATTTCACGTTCTACAACTTTTCTTCTTCAGCCTGAAAGGTCCACTGCTGGACAAAATCTCCCAAGGCTTTCCACGAGGACTGGTCTTGTGCTGCCCGCATCCATCGGCTTCCCGCGACCTTCACCAGGTATTCGGTCCACCTTGTTGGAGGCCTCCCTACGCTGCTTCTTCCGGTACGTGGCCGCCACTCCAGAACCTTACTGCCCCATCGGCTATCGGTTCTACGAGCAATGTGCCCGGCCCATTTTTTTTTTTTTTAATATATATAAACTAGCTCTTGACCGCAATCCCGCCTGATGGTAAGCAGTGATGCGATCGTTGATGGTAAAGCGCGCTAGTTTATTAAGAGCCTATTCACTCAAAACTGAGCGAATAGGAAGGAAGACGGCAGTTGAGCAAGGTGATGCAATGTTAAACCCAACAACACGACCAACGATGCTGCGCCAAAGGGAGATTGATCTGAAGACCCTCCACGACCAAACTCCCAACACAACAACATTAGACGCATCGTACCCGGCACACATCGCAACACAACTGCTCAGACCAGTCCTCCGTACGGCTTCACCAGACATCATGCCGGAACACGACAAATCGCTTGACGGCAAAACTTTGTCTGGTGGGTGGTAACTTCTGCCGGCGGTCGATGTTATGGCCTACCACCACTGCCACTTAATTATACAACTCAGTTACCATGAATTACAATTTACCTGTTCAAAATTTCAACTAGTAAGGTTGTTGCATAACAGATTAATAGTAGCAATGGTTTTGACTTTTGACAGTTCGAGAACATCCATTGCGTTATTTGTGCTGTAGGGAAGATAAATTTTTCAAACATAGGAAGCAATAGATTAGCAATAGCCTTCACAATGATTCTGATTATGATTAGGTGTTACGCAATTGATGTGGGTTCAACTATTTGTTTCTTTGCTCTTATACATAGCTACATTATTGAAGTGTACCGTTTACTTATTCCAAGGGGAAGAAGTCGCGATTAGAACGTTGTTATGCATTAAAATCATTAGTTTATCCAGAATGTTAACTGCGTAACACACTATCAGCAGTAATGGCTTTCATTTTGGCAGTTTAACAACATCCATTGCGTTATTTACCTTGCTGAGAGTACATATTTTTCGAACATGTGGAGCAATGGATTAGCAATAAGTATGCTTCAAAATGATTCAAATTGATATTGATGTGTGTAATGCAATCCGGGCGCTATTCACAATTAAGTATCATCAAATTTCATCAACTGTGTATGGATATAAATCATTCAGATATTTTTCAAATTTACATCAGCAAAAAACTTTATATCTCGAATATTAATG
The DNA here is from genome assembly GCA_037179545.1 of Sesamia inferens. NCBI lineage: Eukaryota > Metazoa > Arthropoda > Insecta > Lepidoptera > Noctuidae > Sesamia > Sesamia inferens. The sequence continues at coordinate 11,369,747 of CM073949.1, forward strand.
ATTTATATAACCTAACCTAACCTAACTTCTTTGAGCGTGTGGGCATCGTGTGAGGTCTGCTGATCCCCTAAACAGATAACGGGTAAAATATACAAACAATTTTTTTTTTAAATAATTATTAACTAGCGCTTGACCGCAATCCCGCCTGATGGTAAGCAGTGATGCGATCGTTGGTGGTAAAGCGCGCTAGTTTATTAAGAGCCTATTCACTCAGAAAAATTGAGCGAATAGGTAGGCGGCAGTTGAGCGAGATAATGCAATGTTAAACCCAACAACACGACCAACGATGCTACGTCAAAGGGAGATTGATCTGAAGACCATCCACGACCAAACACCCAACACAACAACTTTTGGCGCATCGTACCAGGCACACATCGCAACACAATTGCTCAGACCCGTTCTCCGTACGGCTTCACCAGACATCATGCCGGAACACGACAAATCGCTTGGCGGCAAGGCTTTGTCTGGTGGGTGGTAACTTCTGCCGGCGGCCGGTGTTATGGCCTACCACCGAGAGAACTATTTTTTACTGCTATTTTTTACCTGATGTTTATTTCTAGATGTATTGTGTGTGTTTTATTTGGTGTTAAATAAATTTATTTTATTTTTTTCTCTCTTACTTTTAAGGAATTTCTGTTCCAAGGGTGATTTCAGTATGTTGAGCATGACCCTTGCCACGCGAATAATAACAAAAAAAAAAACTGAAGATCAAGGTTAAAAATGTTCCCAATCTCTCCTATAAAAGGGGAGGAAGAGGAGGGTTGAATTTTGAAGGGGAAAGTAGTAAATATAAAAGTGCCTACTTTACTTTTCTATACATCAATAAAATATAAATTAATAATAATAATGACAATATTTAAGTAAATATTATGAAATTTTTAAATTTTTATATTCTTACGCAATAAATATAATAATTTAGATACTACAAACACATAATTCCACATGTAAAATTAACAATAAATTTAATTGTTTGGATTGCCACATAGCTCTTTTTTCTCTCCTTATTTTTGGTATACCCGACATGGCCCATATTGAATTTTTACCTTGGAATACCATCTACGAAACACATAAGATTTGAATTTGAATTAAACGATCTATCTTTGTCGAACAGGCGAATGTGCCTCTGCCAGCTAATACACTAACACGCATAGTGGAACACTGCAACGCTTTGTGGCAGAAATAGTTATGATGTTATTATCCCCGGACGAGCTGCTTCACAAAGAACTATAATACTACTAGAATAACATAGCATCACGTTGTTACTCCATAAGTTTTAGAAGAGGTGTTCGTTTTTGGAAAACTCAACTTTCCACGAGAACCGGTCTTGTGCTGCCCGCATCCATCGGCTTCCCGGGGCCTTCATCAGGTCTTCTGTCCACCTTGTTGGGGGCCTCCCTACGCTGCTTCTTCTGGTACGTGGCCGCCACTCCAGATCCTTACTGCCCCATCGGCCATCGGTTCTACGAGCAATGTGACCCGCCCACTGCCACTTAATTATAGCTTGAATGGACACTCGACCTCCGGGAAGTGAAGTCGGGGAGTGTGGAGGTTTATACCTCACGAACACAAACCTGGAGATCACCACCCGCACAAAGAGATCGTCCCGGTTGCTCTTAAAATTCCAGAACACCACCTACGCTACGCAAGTATGGACTGCAAAGGGATCTCCCCAAAGCCTCGCTTTGCACGTGAACTGAACTGAACATGACCATTCGGCCATCGTCTTTTCTATGGCCATTTGGTGGGTGGATAGAGTCCCCACCCTGTGTGCCCGCGAACCCAAAGCTCCACCTATCCTAATTGGTCAGCGGGTTTCAGCGTTTAGTATAAAGCATTTCACTAGTTGTGTTTAAATCCCATCTATTATGGGCCAAGTCTGTTACAATTTGCGTACTATGGTACCCCCGCTCATCAGTAGACCAGGACCAGAGGCCGGTTGTTCAAAAGAGATACAGTGGCCCCCTGACGCGCTGGCGATTGAAGGTTGGGCTTTAGTTAGTAAAAGTCTGATACATCCTTCTGCTCCACCCAGATCGGGACAGATCACTTGATGAATTCCCATCGAGGCAGCCACAGAGCTCTAATACTAATCAGACACAAAAAAAAACATTTCGTGAAAGATGCCGCTTATACACCAGAATGACGAAGACAGATACAAAGTACGTTTAAAAATAAATAATAATGTAAGCCCAAGATAAATGCTATTGTATTATGTATACGTAGGCGCCACGGATACGGCTGGATTTAGAACGTCTGACATATGGGCAACTGCTAAGTAAATAAAGGGAGTGGTTATGATCACCCCACTAAGAAAAAAACGTGATAATATTTAAAAACATGTTCCTGAATGATAGAAATGTTAGCAGTGTCCCCGAGTTACTTGTTTTGGTCTTAAATTTAACAATAACTAGCTGCGCCTAGTATGTTTTTTTTATATATACTCCGCTCCTATTGATCTCAGCGTGATGTTATATAAAACCTAACGCCTTCCTGGATTAACGGACTATCCAACGCAAATCGGACCAATAGTTCCTGAGATTAGCGCGTTCAAACAAAAACAATCAAAGTCTTCAGCTTTATATATTAATATAGATTATAATTTGTTTCGGAAAGTATCCATATTTGCTTAGTACCTACTACAAAAAATCTTATAAAACTATGTTAGTAGAAATGAGTAAATAAATAAAACAATATTTAATTAATTGAGAGCTTCAGCCAGACACTGTCTAACTGGGACCCGCATGAAACACTGCATTATTTTAGAGTCAATTTTTTCAGCGACTACCTTTAAAATAACCTTGAGGGACGCCGTAGTCCAGCAGTAGACCTCTATACTATAGAGGTCTACTGCTGGCAGGCGCGTGCGCTCCATAGAGGCATATAAGCACTGCATACCCTAATAATGTTCTAATTCGGAACACCCGAATCGTATTATAATATAATTTTTGTACTACAATACATTCTGTTAAAACACTACACTGGTGATAACGCTCAATCCTTCTCTGTATATGAGGAGACCTGTGCCCAGTAGTGGGACGATAAAAAGGTTGATAATGAGGATAATGATGATCTATGCATACCCTCAACAAAATCTCTGTGCACGCCCCTGACTGCTGGACTAAGGCGTCTGGCAGGGGTCGGCAAGTAGTTTTAAGTAGGGTCCGGATATTGCTCGAAAATTTTTAAAAGGTCCAGAAAAAAAAAACAACTGATAATAAGTAAGTACAGCTATTTATTACCTAAAATTAGTGTGAAAAATTGCATCGGCGGTCTTGAGCCAGGTTTTTAAAGTTTGGTTCTTGTGAAGAACAGCTAATTCGAAGAGTGTCTTCTAAGTGAGCGTCTGTTAATCTCGAACGATATTTGTTTTTCAAAAAATTCATTTTTGAAAAAGATGTTTCGCATATGTATGTCGAGCCAAACATAGTGGGCAAATTGATAGCAAGTTTTTTGCAATTTTGATATTTTTCTGGGACATGTTTGACCCAAAATTCTTCAGTTGACACCTTTTTATATATTTGCAAAGACACATCTTCTTGCAGATCGATTATTTCCATTTGAAGTGATGGCTTTGGCAGATTAAATAACTTGGCAGCCACATCTGTCCATTCGGCTGCTGCATCACCTTCAAAGGGTGAAGAAACAGAGATAGCTTGCCCATCTCTGGAAAGTCTTGGAATCATGTGGCAAATTTCACAGAAATAAAAGATTGGTTCAAAAATATTACGTATTTGTTTATACTTGACATACCTACAATACCTACATTACAATATTTGGCGGTCCGAGGTTCTAACTTTCGCGGTCCGCAAACGGACCGCGGTCCGCCTGTTGCTGACCGTTGCTCTATAGGCTGAGAAGGAGAAAAGAAGAAAGATTTTTGCAACCTCTTACATTAGTAGATTTTGAGTTTTTACCACTGGAAGTACAAAAAGATCTCTCCTTTTTACTTCCAAATCTCCATGTCTTGAGCTATCTCGGACCATGTTGGTTTGGTCTTGCAAACATTACCAGATCTTCACACCATCTTCGCCGTGGTCAACCGTCTTTGGTATTCCTTGCCCGATATTCTCCATGGAGATCTACTCTTTAAGATGGACGATTAGCTTCAACTCTCTGGTAAAATGACTGACTATTTAATTTTAATTTTGACAATTCAAAAGCGAATAAATGGTTTCTATAAAATAAATGCTTTGAGTTTGAACCGAAAATTCAAAGACATGTGACATCTAGTAACACGTATTTGACCCACGTGTTTAGTAAAAATAGTAATAAAACTATTTCTACTGCCAAGTATGGCTACGTTCCTGTTAAAGATTGTTAGTACCAGTTCTAAAAGATCTTGAAAATTTTTGACGAGGTCATGAAATTATGCATAATATAATGCTTATGTCGAGTTTCCGCAGCTGTTGCGAAAACAGTTGTGAAAGGGTTGAACTTTGAAGTGTTAGAAGCCAACACCTTCGTGGTCTCTTTAGGACTGGGTAAATTATAGATCTATACTCCTTCGTATGGCCCCAGGGACTTTCGACAACCATGTTGTAATAGTCAAAATTGATGTGAATACAGAAGGTTTTACGATAGTCCTATTAAAAAGTCATTGTAGGAATATGTGACGCTTCGGCAGCCAATTAATAATCTAAAAAACCATAGGTAAGCAGTGATGCAATCGCTGATTTTAAAGCGCACTAGATTATTAAGAGCCACTCTAAATTTTAGACAGTTAAATTGTAATCAGACGGGAAGATCGTCTCAGGCAAATTGTTCCAGTACTTCGATGTACGCGGTATAAAAGGCGAGGCGAAACGCTTCGCCAACAACGTAATGGTGGATACTCGCCCTATGAAAGGGTCGTCCGATGTTGGAACGGAGATGGAGGAATTAAGCCATGTAAAAAGTGCATCCTATAGAATACCGAAAATTTATTTTATAATTATTCTATCTAGTCTTAATATTGATAGTATCGCTTTTACCATCATTAACAACAAAATATATCGAATTTTAAGAAAATAAGCGATATTCATAATATAAATACCAGGAACAAACACACTCTTGCTGAACATCACACTCGTCTCCACAGAGTAGGCAACTCGTTCATGGATCAATGAATACACTTTTACAACAAGCTTCCCATGGGCATTCGAAACTTACCCATTTAACGATATAAAAACTATATAAAGGCCAAACTTTGCAGGGGTATTATAAAATCTCAGATTATTTAGAAAACAAAAAAGCTTGGGACTGAGCTGCTCGCTCTGTTAAGCATTGTTATTAAGCAATATGCGTAATTATAACGTAAATTATTGTAAACATGTTCATTTGTAATGTGTGGACTTAAAAAAAGACGATGATCCCTGAGTTTGTTTCGGCTATTTCTTCTCAGAGGTAGTCAGTTAGGAAATGCCGGCTTCATCTAGTTAAAAAAAAAAAAACATATGACGTGTAAAAGTGATCAGTGATCTTACTTGCTAAAAAAATCTTCTATAGGATGCATTCTGGTGAGTGTGCAAGGGAATTGCATGATTTAATTCCCCCATCTCCGTTCCATCATCGGACGACCCGTCGTACGGCGAGTTTCCACCCTTACGTTGTTGACACCACTGCGATCCGGACGAAGCGTTTTGCTTCCTCCTTTATACCGCGTACATCGAGGGACTGGAACAATTTGCCGGCGTCGGTGTTTCCGTCACATTACGATTTGAGTGTCTTCAAGGCTAGAGTGAATAGGCTCTTGATAAACTAGCGCGCTTTACCATCAACGATCGCGTCACTGCTTACCATCAGGCGGGATTGCGGTCAAGCGCTGGTTTATAATTTATAAAAAAAAAAAAAAATGATTTCATTTCATCCCATGAAAGAATAAGCGATGATGTAGTCACATCTGTAAAATGTTTACATCCTTTGGAATTGCAAAAGCATGTTTTCTATCTTCTTTAGCCTCTAGAGGTCCACTGCTGAACAATGGCCTCCCCCAAGGCTTTCCACGCTTCCCGCGACCTTCACCAGTTTGTCGGTCCACCTTGTTGGGGGCCTCTTCCGGTACGTGACCGCCACTCCAGAACCTTACTGCCCCATCGGCCATCGGTTCTACGAGCTATGTGTCCTGCACACTGTCGCTTAATTTTAGCAACTCAAAGCATGTCAAAGTCTTCAAAAAAACCAGTGAGAATACTGCAGATATATATTTATAAGTCAAGCCAAGACAACAAGGGGACCTAAAGTTCAACGTTCGGCCCAATATAGATGAGAATGTTAAAACAAAAGCAGACAGACGGACGAACGAACGTAACCGCTTCTAATGATGCTCAAAGACAACTTTGTGCACTCAAAGTTAGAGTTAGTACAAAGTTTAGAAGGTAAAGTTAATGAGCGCAAGCATAGTCTCTAAAGGGAATTTACAATGGGTAATATTTACCGGACCCTCTAAAAACTTTATTGACCATGTAATGACGGACACTTTATAAAATAAATGAAACTTTTAAGTTTTTTTTACGTTGCTAACGATGTACCTACACTTTTATTAACAAACGAGTCTCTTTTAACTTTTTCTCGCAGTTAATCGCAGGAATTAAGCCAGGGTTGGGTTAGGTTGGAACTGACCAAACACATGAGAACCAAATGGCTCGCATTAACTGATTCGCCGAAATGATCACAGTAGCTAAGCTCGGGTATCCCGACTAACTGTGGTAGGTTGGGTTAGACCTGTGATCAAAGGTATGCAAACCAAACGAATGCAATAATTATTAAAGGCAGTTACTTGACCATTTAGTATTTTAAGAGAAGGAGGTAATTATTTGAGTATCACAAAAAGAGAACATAAAAAATGAACAATAGTTATATTAGAGTGTCCAATAATATTTTTAGGATAACCATTTTTTTTTTATTTTATTAGTGATTTCGTTAGTTACTTTTCACCTAGATAGAAACTACGACAAACATACACATTATTCTTTAAATTTTATAATATTTACTATTCTACATATTTGCTACAAATGATGTCAATGGCCCAGTGGTTAAAACACCAGCCTCTCAAGTATGAGTGCGTGGGTTCGATTCCAGGTCAGGCAAGTACCAATGTAACTTTTCTAAAGTTATATGTACTTTCTAAGTATATCTTGGACACCAATGACTGAAGGTGAAGGAAAACATCTTGAGGAAACCTGGACTAAGTCTGAAATCGCCAACCCGCATTGAGCAAGCGGTGTGATTATGCTCAATAATTCTCTGTATGTGAGGAGACCTGTGCCCAGCAGTGGGACGATAAAAAGGTTGTTGATGATGATGTCAATATTCCAGTGGATAGAAGACCTCTCTCGATCATCACCGGTGATATGCAGATGTTTGACGGCTTATTAGAATGATACCGGTGTGATGATTTCGTCACGTACAGAAAGTCTAGTATCTTTAGATCTTATTTAAATATATAATAATAGAAGTATATCGCCGGTGTTACCCCTAGCACCGGTGTTATGTTACGAACGCTTTGAGGTTAACTGTGCCAATGATATTTTTTAATCTCACCTACCTACAGTTCCACATCCCTGCCAAACAAAGGGTTTGACAATGTTTATTTGTTAAAAAAAATCGACTTATTTCGAAAGCATACAAAAAACCGTAAATGAAGCAAACCAACTGAGCCATTAAGCCGTACTACCCTCATTAGCATCACCTAAAAGTTGGAGGAAGGTAAACAAATGAGCAACTTTCAGGTTTCAGCTGAAATAATGTTACACAAACTTTGCTTCACAGCTTTTTGATGGAACCTATCTTTTCAATTTAATTTAATAAATTATTTTGGGTTTTAACACGAGTTGGTGGAACTTTTGCTTACCATTCGTGATTTTTGGAAGGTTTTGGCTAGAGTGCTACGTTTGAAATTTATTTGTGGGAACTCCATATTGTCGAAGTCAGATAGAAAGAAGTCAGTCGGCAATTTGGCAGTTAGTTGCCGAAAATAGATTACCTATTACCTAAATAAGGTAAATTTGTGCAAAAACTTTCAGAGCTTCATTTATTACACAACACACAACAGCTATCAATAGGGATGTTTCATGGGTAAAAAAAATGATTCTATTTAGTCCGTCATTCAGATTATAGAAAAATATTGGATACGTATATTTTGTTTTATCAAATCAATAAAATTTACTAATATAAAAGGCATCGAAGAGTGGGGACTGGTGACGTCATTCATTGCTAAAAAGTGTAGCAAGGAGTGACGTCACACGAGTTTTCAACGCACTGTATCGTCTTCATTTTTTGTTTATATGAAAGAAGAAAAAAATACGTGTCTAGTTTTTGTGGAAATCTAATTGAGGGACTACGAATTAGTTTTTTTAGTCAACTACTTTATTATTTTATCACTATCACTCAAAACGGTAAAGGAAAACACCGTGAGGAAACTTGCATGACCTTGAGCCAAAAATTTCGAAGACATGTGACATGCACCAACCCGCGCTAGGTGCGCGTGCGCATAGCTTATGGCCAACTCTTTCCTACTGAGACGAGGCCTTTGCCCAGGAGTGGGAAAATTACAGCCTGACTGTGTAATGTGTATGTTTTTTTTTATTATGTAAACTAGTGCTTATAGTCGTGGTGGCCTAGTGGTTAAAACACCAGCCTCTCAAGTATGAGTACGTGGGTTCGATTCCAGGTCAGGAAAGTACCAATGTAACTTTTCTAAAGTTAAATGTACTTTCTAAGTATATCTTGGACACCAATGACTGAAGGTGAAGGAAAACATCTTGAGGAAACCTGGACTTTAAGTCTGAAATCGCCAACCCGCATTGAGCAAGCGTGGTGATTACGCTCAATCCTTCTCTGTATGAGAGGAGACCTGTGCCCAGCAGTGGGACGATAAAAAGGTTGATAATGATGATGAAACTAGTGCTTGACTGCAATCCAGCCTGATGGTTAGCAGTGTTGCAATCGTTGATGGCAAAGCGCGCTAGTTTATTAATAGCCTATTCACTCTAGCCTTGAAGACACTTTAATTGGAGTCCGACGGAAACATCACCGCTGGAAAATTGTTCCAGTCCCGTTATTACAGAATATGTCCATTATTAGCAGGTCATTAAGTTAAATATTTCCTCATCTTTCATCTAAAATGTATAACTGAGTTAATGCACACTATGAAAGCGCTTTCTACAGAATCATTCATTGAATCGATTGCGGTAATTTTTTGAATACCTTAAAAATAAAAATGTCCCCGTAAATCAATGCTAAAACAATGGGCCTTGTAAGAAGGCTCAAAGTCGCTCAAAGGGCAATGGAGAGGGCTATGCTTGGGGTTTCACTGCGCGATCGAATCAGGAATGAGGAGATCCGCAGAAGAACGAGAGTAACCGACATAGCCCGAAGAATTGCAACACTGAAGTGGCAATGGGCTGGACACATTGCCCGTAGGACCAATGCCCGATGGGGCCGACGGGTTCTCGAGTGGCGACCACGCACCGGTAGACGTAACGTGGGTAGGCCCCCGACAAGGTGGACCGACGACCTGGTGAAGGCGCGGGAAACCGCTGGATGCGGGAGGCGCAGGACCGGTCGCCGTGGAGAATCTTGGGGTCGGCCTATGTCCAGCAGTGGACGTCTTTCGGCTGAAATGATGATGATGATGATGAAATCAATGCTATACCTCGTTCATTAATTTCGTCCGGATTTATACATCTGTAAATAACATGAAGAACACAGAAAGGGATAATCGCGCCTCGTACATTCGGGAGTGTATCTACATTATGAAAGCTCGAGAGAAACCATCACAGTACAGTTTAACATCAAAACTACAAAGCTCTTACGTACCGTTAAGCCTTTACATTTAAATGAACACAACTCGCTAGAACGTGCTACCCCATGCAATTAATTTGCGTCTCTGATAGCAACGTGTCCTACTATGTCCAGTGGCACAAACTTATTCTGTTATCTAGTCATGTTCTCAATCCCATTCATATTATTTTCGAAGTCGAATCTGGTTAGCAAACTCGCATTTTGAAGCGGTGAGGTGGAGTCGCTGGTTGGGATTGGTGGTACTTAGTGTCTTATGTAATTTTCATGTTCAAAAAGTGGTGATTCATGTGCCTAGCCTATTACCCAACTACGTTGAAGTCCAGTCTTTCTTTTAGAGTGAATACTACTTCAACTCTTCAATGTAAAAAAAAAATATAAAAAAAAATTGGCCTCTGTGGTTAGATACCACAATTTTGCCAATAACACGTGTAACAACTTATAGAAATTCTTTAAAAAATTTATTTCACAATAATGGCGGATATCGCCAATAACAGTTGAAAAAACGGCCGCGTGAGCCGCCTACTTGGAGATTTGATGCAAAGCCATCATGTGGCCACTATGCAGCGATATTTCAATGTTCTTTATGAATTAATCACTGAATGCACTTTTTACTACATAAATCACGCGTTTTATTTAGTAAACGACACTACAAATAATTTTAAAAGTCCAATGAAAAATGCGCGTGAGACTCATCTTGGCTTTCCTGTCAAAAACCCGAAGTTCAGTCTTACCTAATTCAGTTGAATACCAACACTGTACAAGGAGCGCCATGGATTGCCTATCTGACAAGTGCTGATTGCCAGACTAAATTTATTAAATGTCTTTTACGTTCGTTTTTAAACGATTATCTGGAATGAAGACTCCTTCAATTTTGACAATACAACAAAATCTCTTTATTATTTTTTGCCTTAAACCTTAAATATGCATTATATTAACGAACACAAATAAACTCATGCCTTTTTTTGGAAGATTAGTATATATATCTGGGATAGCTGATCCAGATCGACAGTTCCGGCTTTAAGGACGAGGTGTATCGACGAATCCGACTCGGCTGGCAGCGTACGGGAAGCTCCGTAGTCTTCTCGTCCAAAATACCTCAACTAAAGATAAAATTCTTTAACCAGTGTGTGTTACTGGTGACGACATATGGATCAGAAACGTGGTTTCTTACTATGGGTCTCATAAGAAAGCTCAAGGTCGCACAGAGAACTATGGAGAGGGCTATAGAAGAACGAAAGTCGCCAACAAAGCCCAGCGGATTAGCTCTTTAAAGTGACAGTGAGCGGGGCACATAGTACTTAGAGCCGATGATGGATGGAGCAGAACGGCTCTTGAATGGGGACCACGTACTGGCAAGCGCAGCGTCGGGCACCCACCTACTAGGTGGTCGGATGACCTGACCAAAATCGCAGGGAAGTGCTAGATACAGGCCGCGTCTAACCGTTCTTTTTGGAAATTCTTGGGGAAGGCCTATGTCTAGCCTTTTTCTAAGGGAGATTGATCTGAAGACCCTCCACGACCAAACTCCCAACATAACAAAATTAGGCGCATCGTACCCGGCACACATCGCAACACAACTGCTCAGACCCGTCCTATGTACGGCTTCACCAGACATCATGCCGGAACACGACAAACGCTCGGCGGCAAGGCTTTGTCTGGTGGGTGGTAACTTCTGCCGGCGGCCGATGTTATGGCCTACCACCGAGAAAAAGGTTCAGGTTTCCTCAAGATGTTTTCCTTCACCTTGTTATCAGTCATTGGTGTCCAAGATATACTTAGAAAGTACATATAACTTAGAAAAGTTACACTAGTACTTGCCTGACCTGGAATCGAACCCGCACACTCATACTTGAGAGGCTGGTGTTTTAACCACTCAGCCACCACGACTTCTTCAGCTTCAATCCTATCTAATTTTCAATATTATGATAACGATTCTGAGGCTAGCTACGATACAATAGGATCACTTAAAGAAAATTAGAACATAAAATGATCGCATTGGGAATCCTAGACTGAACTAACTGAATTGCCATGCTATTCTGAAAGCAAATGTATTCCAGAATAAGCTTTAAGTTTATGTAACAAGACAGTGAAATAAACAGCGAATTCTTTAGTGCTGTATCTAAGGTTTATGTGCTAGAATTATTTAGTGCGGAGGTTTTTATGTAGGTTAAAAGTGGAACCTTCGTACGAAGCTACAATGAACAAAAGTAAAATGTATACTAGCTTAGCTATCTACATATACACTATGTTAAGAAAACCCTATCCGACCCATAAGGATAATAAAGGTTAGGTAAACACATGACCAAATATAATATAAAATTTTACGTAATCATCATAGTACCAATACAAATGAATTTTGAAATAATATTTTTTTCCCGCGAATTAATTCCAACTTCCCCGAAATTTGGTATTTTTTAAAAAAGTGACAGCACCGGTATTATTATGAGCGAATAGCGATGCGACCATGTGCCGCGTGCCCTGCCGCCCGCCGCCCGCGGAAGAGTGATAGAAAGCGATTTACGAGGTATTAAAAAAAACTACTTACTAGATCTTGTTCAAAACTATTTTCGTTGGTAGTTTTTATAGTAATGTACATCATATGCTCTTTTTAGATTTTTCATTTTCTTATCTTAGAAGTTAGAGGGGGGGGGGGGGACCAATTTTTTCCACTTTGGAAGCGTCTGTCACGCAAACTATTCGGTTTAGAAAAAAAATATTTTAGAAACCTCGATGTCATTTTTGAAGACCTATCAATAGATACCCAACACGTATGTGTTTGAAGAAAAAAAAATTGAGATTCAGTTCAAGTACGGGGAGCCCCCAATATTTTTTTTTTATTTTTGCATCAAAATCTTAATGCGGTTCACAGAATATATCTACCTACCAAGTTTCAACAGTATAGCTCTTATAGTTTCGGAAAAAAATGGCTATGACATACGGACGGACAGACTGATAGACGGATAGACAGACATGATTAATCTATAAGGGTTCCGTTTTTTGCCATTTGGCTACGGAACCCTAAAAACATAACCTACAAAAGTTTGTTTTTTGCATTTTCACGCTAAAGCAGCTGAACGGATTTAGATGAAATTTGGCCACTGGGTAGCCCTTGGTCAGGAATATGGTAGTACTGTTCATTCCGATGTTCCTACAAAATTGAGTTTTTTTAGAAAAAGAAAAGCATTCGTATATCGCTTACCAAGCGGATAATGCCATGTGCCTGAATTAAGCTTGGATTATATTATAGTAAATTAATTAAATAACTTTAATTGTTCCAAAATTTAAATAACAACTGCCATTCTGTGACAGTTGAATGAGATTTATTTTTTAACACTGCTAGTTGAAGTAATGTGTTAAGTTGCCTTAAAAATGTTTCCTTGACTACATAAAGAGGTTGACCACCTTTCTGTGATTAAAAATTGACCACAGTAGTTGCGTATTTCAAGATCTGTATCACCATATCAGTTAGCAAACGAAAAACAGCTTTAAAACAAGACAAAACGACACGATATCACAAACTGAACTATTTCCAAATCTTTTTTTAAATCTTTGATCGTTTCATGATTCTAATGGGCAAATTAAACAAAAATAATGGCGTTTTTTTGCATAAATTTTAAGATTTTTGTTTCCAGTTTTGATATTTATTAATAAAATATAATATTATGTTCCATTTTAGGAATGTCTGGGCTATAAACATATTATTGTTTTAGAATCTTTTGACTTTCTTAATATTTAAATTGGCAGCTACATAAAAATTTGTATCCATACATTTATAGAATAAAAAATAAAGTCAAAACCATAGTGATAGTGACTTAAAAAAAAACAAAAAAAGGATTTTACTAACACTATCCAGATAGAAATAAAACACGCCTTCGCCCGTTCAATTAAATAACGCATAGAAAAAGTACAAAATATAATTTCCTACCTAACCCAAGTTTAAAACGTAAAATAACAATAAAACTGTCAACGTTTTTAATTGAACATTTGCTAGCGGAAACATTCGTTTTATGATACGTATTGTCATAAAAATATTGTATTTTTTAGTCTGACAATAGTTATAGTACAAATAACAAGTTTTATTTTTATAGAACGGTAACCATGTTTAACCGACTTCAAAAAGGAGGAGGTTACGCAATTCGACCGTATATATGCTTTTTTATGTTTGTTCGCGGATAACTTCGTCGTTTATGAACCGATTTTGATAATTCTTTTTCTGTTGTAAAGAAGCCATTCCCAAGGTGGTCCCATGATAGGGATATCAGGGTTTTATGGTGGAAGACCAAAGAAATCAAGGGGAACTTTCAAAAATCGTAGGGGCGACCAGTGCGTTTGTAAGTATTTTCATTAAGTATTTTAGCGTCAGCATACAGTTTAACCGGATGCAGCTGAACAGTACTTTTCACAACTAAAAAGTGCAATTTTTTTTTTTTTTTGTTTTATTTAAACGCGTTCTTCTTTTTTTAGTTTGTGAATACCTACTATCTATAACTAACTGTTATAAAAGTATATAAAGTAGTGCTTGACCGCAATCAGGCCTGATGGTAAGCAGTGATACAATCATTGATGGTAAAGCGTGCTAGTTTATTAAGAGCCTATTCACTCAAAAACTCAGAGTGAATAGGAAGGAAGACGGAAGTTGAGCGAGGTGATGCAATGTTAACCTAACCCAACACGACCAACGATGCTGCGCTAGAGGGAGATGGAGCTGGAGATTCACGCTCGATACAACAACATTTGGCGCATCGTCGTACCCGGCACACATCGCAACACAACTGCTCAGACCCGTCCTCCATACGACTTCACCAGACATCATCAACATAAATTAGTTCGGAAAAAGTTATGCGGTTGATGATTTTAATAACATAAGCTGATGAGCTGCACATAGATACATGCATTTTCGTCACTGTATAGGGTGTAACAATGAAACGTAATATTTCCACAATTACTTTAATTAACGGACAAATCACACAGATTGAGCTAGCCCCAAAGTAAGTTCGAGACTTGTGTTATGGGATACTAACTCAACGATACTATATTTTATAATAGATACATATATAGATAAACATCCAAGACCCAGGCCAATCAGGAAAAGATCGTTTTCCATCATGACCTGGCCGGGGATCGAACCCGGGGCCTCCACGTCGCAGGCAGGCGTGTTGACCGCTGCGCCACGGAGACCGACAATTCAACACATGACACAATTATGACAATTATCACACATGACTTATAATGGTGATTGAAGTTTGCA
Organism: Sesamia inferens; assembly: GCA_037179545.1. Lineage (NCBI taxonomy): Eukaryota > Metazoa > Arthropoda > Insecta > Lepidoptera > Noctuidae > Sesamia > Sesamia inferens. The sequence continues at coordinate 11,384,775 of CM073949.1, forward strand.
GTTATGACGTCACAAAGGACCTATGTTTAACAACAATCCACTGTCCATATGCCTCGATGGCGTGGGAATATCGTGATAAAAGATATCCCAATAGTCATGATCAACTACTTAATGTATGAAATTAAAACAAATTGGTTCAGCCGGTTTTGATTTTAAGAAGCAATAATTTAAAAAACAAGCAAATTTTCGCTTTATATTAGTTGAGTTACTTATTTATTTAATTATATTTTTCGCATAAAAAAATGTATAAAGGCGCATTTAATTCTTTAGGCATTCTCTACAAATCAACCAAGGGGGATAAGAAGATTAGGTGGCAGATGCTTTGATTGAATAGAAACTCGGTGGTACGCCATTACATCGGCTACCGGCAGAATTTACCACCCACCAGACAAAGTCTTGCCCCCAATCGATTCGTCGTGTTCCTGCATGATGCCTGGTAAAATCCGTACGGAGGACGCGTCTGAGCAGTTGTGTTGCGATGTGTGCCGGGTACGATGCGCCAAATGTTGTTTTATCGGGAAGGGTCAAGCACTAATGTATAGTTATACTGGGTTTCCGTCCGCGGCTACGCCCGCGTGGAGTTTAGTTATATCGCGCTTTTTAGATTTCCCTCGGGAATATCATTTTTTCCGGGATAAAAAGTACCATATTATTTAATCCAGACTTCTAACTTTACGTCTGAAAAATTTCAAAGTAATCGGTTCAGTAGTTATGGCGAAAAAGCGGAACAAACAAATAAACACACTCTCTTTCCCATTTATAATATTAGTAAGGATAAAACCAAAAATAATTATATAAAAAAAGGATGAGCCAAATGTTTTTGTGTCTGTAGTTTGATCGCTCAACTGGCGTCTTCCTTCCAATTCAATAAGATTTTTTGAGTGAATAGGCTCTTAATAAACTAGCATGCTTTACCATATACGATTGCATCACTGCTTACCATCAGGGATTGCGGCAAAGCACGAGTTTATAATTATAAAAAAAGCAATGGTAAAAAAACTCTTGAATATAAATAAAGTTACATAATCTTTCTATCCTTCACTGCTCTTTTTAAGACGAAATGGAGAAGGGTGGGTTTCATCCTGACATTTACTGAAATAGTAACGTAATTCAAAGATGAATACTTTTCATACGCGTGCAAAATGTTTTTTTAAAAAGATTTCTTGTAACAAACATACCTACATATTAATATTATATCCACATAGTAACATATAATGTTCATATATTCCACCTTTCTTTGTTCAGAGTAACTTACAGTATTTATTACCAGAGTTTTTCATGAGAAAAATGCGTCTCGTAGACACTAAAACGGCGCCAAATAAGCATTAAGTTTCCGAGATTCATATTTTATAGACGAAGCATAAAAGCGAAAAATTCTATTGAAAGAAGAAAAAAGCTAATATTTTTCTAGAAATATATTAAAGTGAGACTGAAAATTTCAAGGTATCTTTTCGGAGAAGTTGTTACCTAGACTAGTTACTAACTCTTAGAATTCTTTATTATTTGTGCGTATTTAGAAATTAAAGAGGTCGGAGCCCGGTTTTTTTGTACGCAAATAACATCACTATGCGTGTAGGAAAAAATAGGCTAGTTTATATTTTACACGCAGTTTCACAATTGCGAAAAGCAAACCTGAAATCAAAACCTTAATATTATTATGAAAAAAAAAACTATCCTAAACCTCACCTTATTTAACCGAAAAAAAATCCACACAAGCACTAAGAACTAAAATTTCATTATCGTAATTCAGACACTTAAGACCATGGTCGACGAACAAAAGATTCGGCTAGTTTTCGGGACTCGGTACACGGATTTCGGGACCGCGTATCGTGGTGATCGCGAAGTGACTAACCGAAAACGTATTGCGTTTATAATTCTGTGTTATATTTTTAGAAAACGCCCCCTTGTTAGAAATGTGCGTGCGCGCAGGGTAACACGTGGTCGGTATCCGGTCGAAGGGTTTCCAGATATTTTGTTTGTTCTAGAGTATTGACATGCCGTTAAAGTTAACTGTTAAGTCGTTATGGTTTTCAACTAAGAAGGGCAGATTATTTCGGAGAACGATAAAAAATAGTTTACTTTTTATAAACTCAATTAAAAATGCATATACATATATTGATGGGAATATAAGATGGTGAAGAGCATCCACTCAGGTGTCAAATAATATAGTTATTTGACGAATGATTGTTCCAAGTGGCCAATGGTCTATATAGTCTTGCCGCCAAGCGATTCGTCGTGTTCCGGCATGATGTCTGGTGAAGCCGTACGGAGGACGGGTCTGAGCAGTTGTGTTACGATGTGTGCCGGGTATGATGCGCCAAATGTTGTTGATTTTGGTCGTGGAGGATCTCCAGATCAATCTCCCTGTGGCGCAGCATCGTTGGTCGTGTTGTTGGGTTTAACATTGCATCACCTCGCTCAACAGCCGTCAATTCACTAAGGTTTTTTTTAGTGAATAGGCTAAGTAAACTAGCGCGCTTTACCATCAACGATTGCATCACTGCTTACCATCAGCCGGGATTGCGGTCAAACACTAGTTTATAATTGTTAAAAAATACGATGACATACCACCACAAAATCATGTCTGATTTGCGTCATACTCAAATCTATCCACTCCACACCAATTTACCAGAAAAAAGTAGAAATGTAGATAAGTAATGCCGGGATAACGATAAAACTAAATAGATGTATTTTTTTCAACCCAATTTCACGTTTCCTACGCCCTCCTCTATGTCGCGTAAAAGTCATTTAGGAAAATAGGTTACTACAATATAACATTTTCACGCGATATAATTAAACACAAACGCCAATTGTGAAATACATAGAAAGTCAATATACAATCTCGTACTGCGAATTTCTGACAGAGCAATAAAATATCTTACTTTTTAGATAGTTTAGAACCTAAAGATAGACAACGCAAAAACCATGCTAATTTACATAAATATATGAAAATGGGGACAACGGCAATGTACGTTTATTTTGAATTTTCTCTTGAATCACTTATGACGTAGAGAGACAGTATGACTCAGAGAACTTTTCTATGTTGTCACACCCAAGAATTGCAACCAGAAATTCTTGATTAGAAGCAGCACTTTTCTCAGATATACCGTAATACTCTGTTCTTCATCTTCAGCGTTCAGTCTGTCCCATCCACTCTTTCACCCTTTATTTATCCCTTGAAAATCTTGCTAATAATCATTGCTGAAAAATTCATTACACAATACCTATTTTTATTTCTAACCCATCCCACTGAAACAAGTACAGACCTGAACGACGGACGAGAAACGTTTCACGTCATAGATTATAATTTATTTCACAATGTCTGCCATATCAAAACAGTCCATATGGCTGGTAATATTCAATTCCCATTGAGTCATACTTATAGCCCACGTGGTGATCTTAACCAATTGTTACCACATTAAATTATTCACGGTTATAATTAGATTTATTTTGGTGTCGTGGACGTTGGCCTTTAGCAGATGGTATACAAATGTTAGGTATTAAGGAAGTATTATTATTATTAGGGAATCTTATTTAATGAGTGTGCGAAAATTTCATGTAAAGGTGTCATTAATTAAGTGTAGCAAAGTTAATTATTTTGTTTCATGACAATTTTCAAAAATTATTAGAATAATTTTGTTTAACTTTGCAAGTGCTGGAGTGTTAAGGTGCTGCCTCGCTGAATGTGTGATTTACGGTAGGTTGATTAACTTTGAATTGACACTTCATTTACACAGGTGATATTCATTGCAGGTGACTAGTTTGCGTTAATGTCGACCTTCATATGGAGGGTGATTCTGCGTCTGGGAGCATTTTCGCGGTTGATTTTAGTCGCCCAAAACATCTCACCTTGCGATTTTAGTCACTTACGGTGTAGATGAGTTGCCATTTAGAGTGGGTGCCCTATATCTGGCAGAAACTTGTTGCTCCGAAACCTATTTGGCATAACTCACTTGGCATAAACTTTTTTAAACGAACATTGTTAAGGTATAAAAATATTTAATATAATTGTTTTTTGGCCTAATGTTTTTATGTCCGAATTTAAAATAGGATACATTTAAAATGGCAGAATTGTATTGGGCATAATTACCTTTGTCAGAGTTACAATTTTGCATAAGTTCGTTTAGCATAACGTTTATTTAGAGCGTCGATTATTTCGCATAATTTGACTTAGCATACTACGAAGACCACAGAATTTCAATAGAAATAATTTTATTAGTTATATTGAAAAAAAAAAATGTTTTAAAAATCACTATGGTGTGCTACAAAAGTTAGTGACAGGAATGAATCGCTGCAAAACCGACTTTACGTAGTCTTGTCTGCCCTACCCCTAGATTGTAATCTAAGCCCGCGAAGGCGCGGAGGAGTTCGCGGTGGGACCGCCGCCGGAGCCCCGCAGTGCCAGAGCCGTGACAGAAGCCAAGCCTGCTGCATGTTGCATGCTTGCTGCATCCTTGCTGAATGCTTGCTGCATCCTTCTAAATGCCTGCTGTATGTTGCATGCTTGCATGCTGAAATGCATGCCAAAAGATAATTCTGGTTGTGAATTTTCTGCGATATGATGGTTCTACATTATTATGGAGTTAAAATATATGCCAAAATATGATTCTGGTTGTGAACTTTCTACGATATTATGATAGTTATACTTATTGATTATTATGGATTTGAAAGTTATGCCTCAAGATGATTCTGACTTACAAAATTATGGCTTTCGGTGTATGGTAAATGAGTGTATGCCAAACGATTTTCTGCGTAAAGAGGCTTATGCTATCCGTTGCTATGCAAAATAAAATTATGAAGTAAAAAGTTCTGCTATAAAGGGTGGACCCATTTAGAGTATGTTCAGTCTTAGTCTTTTGCGGCTGTAGTTACCTAGGGTATATTCAAGGATATACGCTTACACAGAGTCTATTAATCCTAGTCTTTTTGGATATAAAATCATGAAATGACCTATCCCACTATAGGAGGAGTGGAAGAGCGTGTCAGACTTTTACTGACTAAGACCCACCCGTGTTACTTCACTTATCTGTGCGCCAGGCGTCACGGTTTCTCTTTCGAACAAGTCCTGGCAGTACTACTCCTACTTAATACTATAAACGCGAGTATGAATGGATGCATGAATTTAAGGATATTTGTTACTCTTTTACAACAAAACTATATTATCTGCTATATTTTATCTGCTCTTGTATCATCATCATCATCATCATCATTTCAGCCGAAAGATGTCCACTGCTGGACATAGGCCTCCCCCAAGGTTCTTCACGACGACCGGTCCTGCGGTTTCCCGCGACCTTCACCAGGTCGTCGGTCCACCTTGTCGGGGGCCTACCCACGTTACGTCTTCCGGTGCGTGGTCGCCACTCGAGAAACCGTCGGCCCCATCGGGCATTGGTCCTACGGGCAATGTGTCCAGCCCATTGCCACTTCAGTGTTGCAATTCTTCGGGCTATGTCGGTTACTCTCGTTCTTCTGCGGATCTCCTCATTCCTGATTCGATCGCGCAGTGAAACCCCAAGCATAGCCCTCTCCATTGCCCTTTGAGTGACTTTGAGCCTTCTTATAAGGTCTGCTCTTGTATAATATTTATTAATTAGATGTATATATTTAGTTAAACTAGTATGATACATTTAACGTAAATATTTATTGTATACTCTATGTAAATAGTACACTGTAGACTACCTACACTATTTCTCTCTTCTTCCCCTTAGTATTCCATCCAAAGGTTGTCTGTAAAAGATCGCTCTTAACGATAAGACCGCCCATTGTGTCACCCTTTGTAAAATCTTTATATTTATGTTCTGACCATAATAAAGAGTATTATATTTTTTCTGTTCTAACTACTAAACGGATTTGGATGAAATTTGGCATACAGATAATTTATAACCAGGAATAAGAACAGATAGGATATTAAAAATCAAATCAAATCATCTTTATTGTAGACTATAGGTATACATCATAGATACAGGTCTTAAATAAATAAAAGAAGTTCAGCTATGTCCCGCCGTTAAGGTATACAATAATTAAATACAAATTATAAATCAAAAAACAAATTAGTCATATTAGTTTTTGATACATTAGTAAAATATTTCAAATTATAAATACATACAATATTATACAAAATTATTACAATATTTATACTTATTTTTCCTTTCCCGTCATTGGAATACAATATTTTTGTCACACAAGTAATCTCTGACATCATAATAACACTTGTCTATTAATAACGAATGTAATTTTTTTTAAACTGTATAATTGGTAATTGTTTAATATCATCAGGCAATTTATTATAGATTCATCATCATCTCAGCGTTAATCCCAGTCGCATCCGTAGCTTTTCAGCTTTGGAGTCTGGGGTCCGCTTTACCAGTCTAACTGCCGATTTTGGCTAAACTTCGATATTCTCCGTGAAGCGACTGCCGTTTGACCTCCACAACCCGAAGGCGATATCTAAGCATTGCAGTTAAACCAATTGTTAGACTTTTGAGGGCTCCAACAACCCGTAATGACTGCCACTAGATGTTCGTATGGCAACCGGGACTAACGGACTTACGTGTACCAGACCAGTGCAAATATTCATATTTATGCATACAAATATTTGCATTGTGCGCGCGTTCGCTACCGCTACGCCACGGAGGCTGTCACAATTTATTATAGATTAATGATACGAAATTCAGACGGGATCTAAAGGTACCCGGGTGAAGCCGCGGAGACCAGCTAGTAATAATATAAATACACCCCATCATTTGCTTGCTATGATGTCGTATTTATTTCACACATGGTTCCGTTCACATCCGGACATCACATGACAGCGGCATGGTGAGACAAAGTTGGTCACAGGAAAGGTTGATTCATAATGTGTGAAAACACTGGTAAGGGATGTAAACGTCCTATTTGACCTGACATGTGTTCATAAAGGTCAAGACCCTATACAGGGTCAAATAAGTAACTAGTGAAACTCTGCAGACATGATAGGTGTTGAAATTTAAATAAGACGTCAATGATCACTCGAAGGGTTGTTACTTGAAGTATAAATTGAAAAAATGTGTTTTCAAATAATTTTTCTTTTATTTTATTTTTTTGTATAAACCATCTGTGCATCTATCTATAAACTATGTACATAGCTGAGAGGATTAGCAAGCTGAAGTGGCAATGGGATCGTCACATATGCCGCAGGACCGACAACCGTTGGGGTAAACGAGTCCTCGAGTGGAGACCGCGTCTCGGCAAACGTAGCGTGGGACGCCCTTGGGCGAGATGGAGCGACGATATCAAAAAGGTGGCTGGTAGTGGCTGGCGGAGAACTGCTCAGGATCGAGCTTGTTGGCATGCCATGAAGGAGGCCTATGTCTAGCAGTGGACGAGTAGATGATGATCTGCGCATCTAAATTAACTGCGGTCGATGAATGCAGCAAAAAACATATTTTTTTGTTTTTTTTTTAACCTTTTTAATATATTTTTTCTCGGTGGTAGGCCATAAAATCGGCCGCCGGCAGAAGTTGCCACCCACCAGACAAAGCCTTGCCGCCAAGCGTTTTGTCGTGTTTCGGCATGATGTCTGGTGAAGCCGTACAGAGGACGGGTCTGAGCAGTTGTGTTGCGATGTGTGCCGGGTACGATGCGCCTAATGTTGTTGTGTTGGGAGTTTGGTCGTGGAGGGTCTTCAGATCAATCTCCCTTTGGCGTAGCATCGTTGGTCATGTTGTTGGTGCATCACCTCGCTCAACTGCCGTCTTCCTTCCTTTTCGCTCAGTTTTCCTGAGTGAATAGGCTCTTAATAAACTAGCGCACTTTACCATCAACGATCGCATCACTGCTTACCATCAGGCGGGATTGCGGTCCAGCGCTAGTTCATAATTATTAAAAAAAAAAACTATTCTGCTACATGACACAATTCCACCATCTCCGTTCCATCATCGGGTGATCCATCGTGCCGCGTGACCCTTACGATGTTGACACCGCTACGATCCGGATGAAGCGTTACACCTCGTCTTTTATATCGCGTACATCGAGGGACTAGAACAATTCACCTGCGGCGCTCTTCCCGCCTGATAAGAACGTGTCTTCAAGGCGCCTTACCATCAGGCAGAATCGCTGTCAAGCACTAGTTTATAAAGTTTTTTCTTTTAAAAAAAGGTTTGTTTATCAGAAAAGTGTTAATTGTTGTTAAACGTTTAATTGTTGCGTTTATCAAAGAAACTGTTCTACACTACATTACAAAGCACTTTCTTCCAATCACAAGAGTTCATAACCGATGCCTCAGTTTAAAGGCACCTCTTGTCAGAGCGATAGCCATAATAAACCTTCTCCATACGAGGCTTGGACATGTCACTTTAGTGAGTTCGCAAAAGTTCTTTTAATGACGCTGTGCTATCCTGCATCCTAGTGGCGTTTCGCACTGTTGCAGTCAGTTTTGAATATAATTGATAATCTATTGCTCTATATGCTCGGAAATATGTTTGCTCAACAATTTAAATGAAGCAATGAATGTTGTTGAAAGTTCAACATGAAACAGATTGTGCAATTGCCCTATCAAATTGTATTGTTTTGAATTTTGATATTGTTTGTCATAGTTTTTTTAAATTTTATTAGATTTGTTTTTGTTGGATTTTATTGTATGTGTGGGTTTCCAAAATGTATGTCGTTGAATGTATCCTTTCTGCCGCATTGGGTTGGGCAACCTGTAATGGTAGTGTGTGAATAAACACTTAAATAAATAACGCCAGAGAAATAGAATTTTACCTCTTCCATAACATAAATATTTTCACAATTTTACCTGGTCTTATTACGTAAAGTTCTAACAGTTTAAACATCGAACTATTTCTTTGTATTAATCATCGGCATAGCGATGCGCGTGGGCAGCCATAGCGCACACGCCGATGATTGCGTACAGTGCGTTTTATATCACTAATGTAGCACGTGAAACTACGTTTTAAGGAAAACAATAGAGAGAAATCTTTAAAAGATCATGCAAATGTAGACGATAATTGATTTTGACTGAAGATCTGTACCATCTGTGTCTAATACACTATCAATCAGAATTTGAATTGTTTAAATTATCTAATTCATTGCTTTGTATGTTCAAAAAATGTATCTGCTCAATAATTTAAATAACGCAATGAATGTTGTTGAACTGTCAAAATGGAACCCATTGCTATTCATAGCGAGTGACGTAATTACTCCCAGGTGAGTTTCATAGTAAGGCACAATGCTGCTAAAATTATAAACGTTAAAGTTTGTTACTCTTTTACACAAAAACTACTATAAGAGTTTTATATACCATTTGGCATACATCTAATATATAAAATTCTCGTGTCACGGTGTTCGGCTTTAAACTCCTCCGAAACGGCTCGACCGATTTTGATGAAATTTTTGTGCTTAACCGGTATCTATGAGAATCGGCCAACATCTATTTTTCACCCCCCTAAATGTTAGGGGTAGTCCACCCCTAATTTTTTTTTTTTATTTTATAGACAAAATTTTTAATTTCTATTTTTTTATGATACAACATATAAAAATACATACAATCCCCAATTTTCACCCTTCTACGATCAACCCTTATTTTTTAATAGCCATTTTAGTAATTTAATCTATTATTTATATGGCAAAACAACGTTTGCCGGTCAGCTAGTATGTTTATGTATTAGTTTTTATCCCGATAGTTTCATATGATCGATATTAACTCTCATAGGTTTCTTAGTCTTTAAATATCAGGAGAAATCTGTACGATACAACCTTAGAGAGGAAAGAGGCGCCCTTACCATAAATATAGCCTGCATGTTCATTTTTAAGTATGTCGTGGATAACGATATAAAAAGTTGCTCATATGACTTGTGTAGTAGTGGGGCAAACGCTGTGACGTTATTTTGTAATGGCGGCACGAGAGCAGAGTCGAGACTAGAGGCGCGGGCTAGGGCGCTTTCCGGGGCGAAACTGTCGGTTTGCCTATTTAAATTGTTATTGCCAAGATTGGAGAGTATATTTACACTCCGTGCTTTAATTCAAAAGTCACCTACGACATGGACCCCTTACCACCACACCAAAATGCTGACGACCATATCGCTCCGCCGTCGCTGACGTCGTCAAATATGTTATTAAAAATGTTCCAAACACGACGACAAATTACGGAAACAATGCCAGATTTATGCTAATGATTTTTACAATGACTATGTTTGGCAGACTTGTAGTAGTAATTAAGTCATTAAGGGCTCCACTTGGGTTGCCGATATGTCTGAAGGAAGGACTCTTAGCTAGTATGTCGGTGGGTGTTGTCTTTCAAACCATATTTCAGTCATGGTAGCCAAGAGTGACTTGGCTGTAGGCCATAACTTCGGCTGCTGGCTGAAGTTACCACCCACCAGAAAAAGTTTTGCCGTCAAGCGATTCGTCGTGTTCCGGCATGATGTCTGGTGAAGCCGTACAGAAGATGGGTCTGAGCATTTGTGTTGCGATGTGTGCCGTGTAATGTTGTTGTGTCGGGACTTTGTTCGTGGAGAGGCTCCAGAACGAAGCTTCGTTGGTCGTGTTGTTGGGTTAAACATTGCATCACCTCGCTCAACTGCCGTCTTCGTTCCTATTCACTTTTTTTTTTTGAGTGAATATGCTAAACTAGCGCACTTTATCATCAACGATTGCATTACTGCTTACCATCAGTTGGGATTGCAGTCAAACACTAGTTTAGATTTAAAAAAAAAAGAAACAATCTCAATAGAGAAAACACATTTGGCGCAGGAGTTATTAGTTTTAATGCACAAGTTTCTGGTGTTTTGAAAAAGATGGTGGTGATTCCCTGTCTTCGGAAATAAATCTAATCTCTGTCAGATTATGAGAGTGAGTGAAGAAGAACAAATTATTTTCGTGTAAATAACTGGATGTACCTACCTAGTTACTTATAAAAGGCAATAAAATGATGTATTCAAAGAGACGGGTACCATTTCAGTATATCTGTAACGAGTGTTCGATGGCTTTGTTTCGATGACTGTGAACAATTGGTAAAATTTAATTATCGGACTAGCTAGTCAGACGAAAATATGCCTTAAAACGACCAGATACAGTTTATTATTACTGTTTTCCTATAGGTACCACCCAAAACAAAAACGATTATCAGAAACAATTAACTATTTCCGTCTCATTCTTATTAATAAATCTTTCTCACCAAGAGACAGAGACCACGTATATTCTATTCTATTTTTAAATTAGAAAAATCGTATTCAATTGTTTCAACATTCTAATCTTCTTTACTACTGCTGTAACTAATTAGCTAACAAGATATTAAAGGTACAAAGGAATTTAGCTTTTAACGACCTAGATTCAAAGCTTACAGTACTGGGAAGTAATTAACGAATAATCGAGGAATAATTAATCTCCTTTGCCAGAACAACAATTCTCCTGAAATAATGATTAGCGATTATAAATTTCGTTGAAGTTATTTTTAGTACATTAAAAATAGAATGGTAGGAGACTAATCATTGAAAATACTGTTATTAATCAAGTTACTGTTATTAATTAAGTTACTAGTAAATACTGTTATTAAGGCACATAAACACAGAGACACACACACACACACAAAGAGACACACACACATACACACAAACAGGCATCTCTATGCCTAAATGGAGACACCTTGACATGCAATATTAGCCGAAGTTATATGAAATAAATTTATTTTATTTTTAATTAAAGCGGCCGCCAGCGACTTCGTTCGCATGGAGTTAGTTATGCTCTGCTCCTATTGGTCGCAGCGTGATATTATTATACAATATGTAAAGAAAACCCTGTCCGACCCGTGAAGGTATTGTTAGGTATCAATAACTGATTCTACTAATGGATACAAAACCGGGCTAAACATTAAAAAAAAATCCCCCTAAAAAAATAAATATTATTTCGCAAAAAAGAGGTAACTTAATAAATGTGCGTTAAGCACCCTTCCGCGGGCGGCGGGCGGCAGGGCACGCGACACGTGGTCGCATCGCTATTCGCTCATAATAATACAGGTGTTGTCACTTTTTTAAAAATTACCAAATTTCGGGGAAGTTGGAATAAATTCGCGGGAAAAAAAGATTATTTCAAAATTCATTTGTATTGGTACTATGATGATTATGTAAAATTTTATATTATATTTGGTCATGTGTTTACCTAACCTTTATTATCCTTATAGGTCGGACAGGGTTTTCTTAACATACTATATATAGCTTAAATCCTTCCTCGATGTATGAACTATTCAATACAAAGACAATTTTTCAATTCAAAGCAGCAGTTTCTAAGATTAGCGCAATCAAACAAACTTACTCTTCTGTTTTATATTATAAGTACAGATTTATACCCCAAAAGTACAGTTTAAGCGCCATATGCCTAAATTCTAATTCTGAAAAGCGCGAAATATTCAAAATCCCCATAATTCCTGACAAAACATACTCGTAAGCTTTAGGAATTATTGGCAAAATCCTTTGTTCGGGACACATAAATAATGGCGAATGACCGCTAACCTACAAATACATTATTTATTTTTAAGAATCTGATTTCATAAATTCTAAAATTATTTATTTTAAGGCATTTGTAACTCTATATAAATCGGTAAATAAGTAATTATCTCTCTTGTACTATATTTTTAATGATTTATAAGTAGAAAAAAATCGCGTTGGGAATTGTTAGTAGTTAGGAGTGCTAGAATATAAGAGCCTAGTCCTTCTCATAGAGACGTGAATAAAGTCTTAGACCCTGGGCCACATCACCCGTCACCGTCGCACAACTGCCAAACTATAAGTGCAAGAGAGTGATGAGAACATATCTAATAATAACGTGTGTAATTATTGGTCTTAAAGTACAAATCAGTAACAATTTCATTGATTTGTATTCTTTTATTAAAACATTAAAGCGAGAAATGATTAGATTTTTGTATGATTGTTTGTTACGATTTTACGTTAAAATTACTGAACGGATTTGGATAAAATTTGGCACATGGGTGCCAACCATGAGCTGTATTAAAAAACATAATACCTTTTATCCCGATATTCGAACAAGATCAAAACTTAATACTCAGGATAGCTTTCTTTTAAAAATTTCCTTATTATCATAAATATTATTCTCCAAAATCGGCAAGCAAACCCGAGAGCACTCGTATAGATATTTTTATTTGTTTATTTGGGCAAAAAGCATCCTGTACCGAATGGTGATGCATAAATAAACATTTAAAATTAGCAAGTTCGCTTACAAAAACAATCGAATCACGAATCAATATGGCGGATTGGTCGACTGAAATCCGTGTGCAATGTTTTTTTTTTTTATTGGCTTTTAATTTGTATTTCGAAGCACTGACTTTTTCATTGAACTGATAATTTTATGAAGACTTTGGTAACACTTTCATTCAAAAACAGTAAAACACAAAGTGTGTATTTTTAAATGAACAGACAGCTGTGCTGCTGGGGAGTTTGTTCCGACAGTGCTTCTTCCCAGCGAAAGCACTAGGAAGTGTCGATGGGTGGGCGTTTTAGGGGACTGTCTTATGTAATATTGACGTTCAAAAAGTGCTGAAATAAATGACACTTTTGATTTTGAAATCAAAGACAATAAAAAAAACTGTAAAGGTTGTCTGCAAAACATACCTTATATCAATAAAACTGACAGATAAATAACTCAACGGGATAATTGGGTCACACACTTAATTAGTAGTAGCATTAGCTTACATTTTGACAGTACAACAATATTCACTGCATTCATTACGTTGTACCACAGAATTTTTTATCGAACATATGAAGGAATGGATTAGCAATAATATCCTTCGTTATGATTGATGATATATTGAGCAATTAGTGAATTCGATTATGGACATAAATATTGGATGAAAAATGTATCTGCGAAATGTTTTTGACGTGACAACGTCTTAAATTAGGTTGCGGCTGGGAGTCACTTATGAAAAAGTGTAACGCTCGGTAACGTTACGATGAGTCACCGATGTTTTAGTAAACAAAATATATTTCTATAGTTAAAATTTGTGCAATTCTTATTTTCATTCAATTCCTTGTTCCTATTGTGCAATTTAATTATATTCATATCAATAAATATTCTACCGAGAAAAAGACGTTGTCACGTAAAATCTTCGCCCGTAAAACCGACTTTACAGGCAACCATTTTTTTAACAAACATTTGTGTATACAACATGTAAATTAACTAACGCACTTCCTGAACATAGTTTGTTTGGATTCGTTTACTGAATCTTTTTATATCATTTTTAATATAGGTATGTTTTTGTCCCAAAAATAATTAAATCTAAGGAAACGATTGTCATGTTAACTCTGTTGTTTGTACAGACTTTTAAAATCGCATTTTTACTTATATTCATACAAATTTAAGCATTCAATCCCTACCAATATTATAAATGCGAAAGTAAAGGTTTTGACAAGAGACAAAGTCTTGCCGCCAAGCGATTTGTCGTGTTCCTACATGATGTCTGGTGAAGCCGTACGGAGGACGGGTCTGAGCAGTTGTGTTGCGATGTGTGCCGGGTACGATGCGCCTAGTGTTGTTGTGTTGAGAGTTTGGTCGTGGAGGGTCTTCAGATGAATCTCCCTTTGGCGCAGCATCGTCGGTCGTGTTGTTGGGTTTAACATTGCATCACCTCGCTCAACTGCCGTCTTCCTTCCTATTCGCTCAGTTTTTCTGAGTGAATAGGCTCTTAATAAACTAGCGCGCTTTACCATAAACATCGTATCACTGCTTACCATCCGGCGGGATTGCGGTCAAACGCTAGATTAAAATTATTTAAAAAAAAAATTGAACCACTTTGAAGCAAATTACTACATAGTCCGTTGCTTCATGTCTGAAAAAAACCGGCCAAGTGCATGTCGGACTCACGCACAAAGGGTTCCGGTACCATTGATTTATGAAATTAAAGGATTGAAGTTATTTGTATGTAAGACTACGCGGTTGTAAGCGGTTTACGATTAACGAGGTATTAAAAAAACTACTTACTAGATCTCGTTCATAACAATTTTCGTTGGTAGTTTTTATGATAATGTACATCATATGCTTTTTTTTTAAATTTTTCATTTTCTTAATTTAGAAGTTAGAGGGGGGGGGGGGGCACCAACTTTTTCCACTTTGGAAGCGTCTGTCACGCAAACTATTCGGTTTAGAAAATAAAAATTTTATAGAAACCTGGATATCATTTTTGAAGACCTATACATAGATACCCCACGAGTATGTGTTTGATGAAAAAAAAAATTGAGTTTCAGTTCTAAGTATGGGGAGCCCCAATATTTATTACTATTTTTTTTATTTTTGCATAAAAATCTTAATGCGGTTCACAGAATACATCTACCTACCAAGTTTCAACAGTATATGGCTCTTCTTATACTTTCGGCAAAAAAAAAATGGCTGTGACATACAGACGGACAGACAGGCATGACGAATCTATAAGGGTTCCGTTTTTTGCCATTTGGCTACGGAACCCTAAAAATGGGTTTCTTCAACAACGTAAATAACGCGATGAATGTTCTTGAACTGTCAAAATGAAATCCATTGCTAACTGATATTTAACACAATTACCCTGCAGCAAGTACACATTGTTGCCCTTCTAGAGCTCTGAAAAAATAAATAAATTCCCTAAAAAATACAAAAATACCTTCATACCAACATATTTTAATTCCTGACGCTCGGGAAATTTACCTCGAAAAAGGGGTGCGATGTCTGAGAATTCTTTTTATCCGCTTTGCGTAGTCTCTCGCTAAATTTGTCCGCCGAGCATGGCTTCTTTTTTCCCCAAGCCTCGACAGGATGCTCCACTGTGTAATCCAAAGGAAAACTCACTCTAACATTTGGAGTTTATGTACTAATTTTGAATTAGCGTCATAATTTAAAGACATTCTGATCTGTTTTCGCACGGCGTAAAGTCGAATTCATTTCTAAATTTAAATTAAGAATAGCTTGAATTTCTGAATCGTGTATTTTTTTAGTTTATCCCTTTAAATATGATTTATTAAGGCGATACATTCAAATGTTTATGAGGTATGTTTGGATGCTTTTGCAACGCTCTATTTTATTACATTTTCCTTTACTGACGCTTAGCCATATACTTAATAGTTTATTTTTATTTTTAACTACAAATTGCCCGTAGCTATATGTACCTAGCAGTATGCAATGTATTTATTATACTAGACATCTTCTTTGATTTAGTTCATTCAGCTGCGCAAGCGCGTCTCTTGAATTTAGCGCCATTTTGAAAGAAAGTAATTTATGAATGGATTAACAGATTATCCAAGACCTAAATATGTACTGACGCCATGCAGACATAATGTGTCAAATTTGTTTAATACATTTTCAACTTATGCGATAAAGCGTTAGGTTCAAAGTTGATTGGATAGTTTCGGGTAGTTTGATATGCTGCGCCTGCAATTTTACCCACATAAGTGAAGAATAAGTGACACTATCGGGATAAAAGTGTGTTATTCTTGATTCAAATCAAATCAAATCAAAGCATTTATTTCAAATAAACCAGTTACAGGCACTTTTGAATTGTCAGAAGTTCGGTCAGTCAGTAAGGTGAAGCTAGTCGCCCATTCCAAAAAGTAGGTACCTATGGAGAAGAACGGGCAAGAAACTCCATGGACACTCTTTTAAAATATCAAGCTATTGATACAAATATTTGATTACATCATTCATTTTGAAATCAATAAACCATCTGTGTGCCAAATTTTATCCTAATCCGTTTAGTAGTTTTTGCGTCAAATAGCAACAACTACATGCACATACATACATCTTTCGCATTTATGACATTAGAAGGAGGATTTTTCATGCAGTTGATATTAGGTCCTTACATAAATGACATTGGCGTTTTGTCGTACTGTTCACTTTGATCTCAAATATCTCCTCTTTGGTTTAGAATTCTAAATTCAAATTCATACAGCTATTTACTAATCAATTTGTGTCTCGAAAACCGTATTTCATGTCTCTTTTTTTTTTTCTTTTGGTTTTTGCTCTACGTCATTGAGTTTACAAATTAAAATTTCGCGTTTTTTACGAATATAAGTTCCGCCGTGGCACCAGTGCTGCAGAGAGGGCTCGAAGAATTAATGATCTGTATGGCTGTGGTGTACGCTAGAGAAAGTACAGTGCGTTTTTGGTTCCGACGTTTTCGTTCTGGATATTTCAACCTACAGAACAATCCCTGTGGACGGTCGGAGACCAAAGTCGACAATGAAGAATTGAAAGCTATTGTGGAAGCGGATCCATCGCAAACTACTTCCGAGTTAGCAGCAGGCTGCGGTGTTAGTGATAAAACTGGTTTAATCCACTTGGAACAAATTGGGAAGATAAGAAAGCTTGCAAGGTGGATACCTCATGAATTGAGTGAAGCAAACCGACAAACGCGCGTCGACTACTGCGTTACATTACTGAATCGGCACAATAATGTTTTTTTTTTTAACCTTTTATGAAAACTGGATATTCTACAACAATAGGAAGCGCACATCGCAATGGCTGAATCCCGGTGAACCATCCAAATTCTGCCCCAAGAAAAAATTGACTAGAAAAAAGTTATTGGTCAGCGTTTGGTGGACTAGTGCCGCCGGTGTGGTGCACTACAGCTTCCTTAAATCTAGCCAAACGATTACTGCAGATTTATAATGTGAGCAGCTCCACATAATGATGGATAAACTAGGCGCTAAACAGCCGAGACTGGTCAATCGCTCAAGGCCACTGCTGCTTCAGGAGAACGTGAGACCACACACTGCACAACAGGCTGCTACCAAATGGAATGTTCAGAAGCTTCAATTGGAATGTTTAAGACATCCACCGTACTGGCCGGACCTTGCTCCAACAGACTACCATTTTTCTTATAAATTTGCATAACTTTTTGCAGGGGAAAAAATTCAACTCCGATGAGGCAGTCCAAACCGCCTTCTAAGATTTTATTGATTCCCGTCCTAATGTTTTTTTTTAGAAAAGGCATAAACGAACTGCCTATGAGATGACAGAAGTTCATAGAAAGCAATGGATCTTACTTTGATTAAATAAATATATTATATCCGATACAAAACGCCAATACAAAAACAAAAAAATAATTAGTCCGTCTTATAGATAATAAAAAAAATTAAGACCCGTATTTTTTATTATGTCGAAACTACCAAAAATTACTGAGATATAGCCAGGCGCGTGCGCTCCATACAAGCAGAAAAGCTCTGCATACCCTAACAGTTTTCTAAAAAAATATATAATAAAACAGTAGGACCCGGTGTGTCTGTACATTGAAGATAATTGACAAAAATGGAGTCAGGGCGATAAAAGAAAACCAATGAAACACAAAAATTGTTTTTTTGAATTTTTTGTCTGTCTGTCTGTCTGTCTGTCTGTCTGTTTGTTCGAGCACATCTTCGTAACTACTGAATGGATTTTTATGCGGTTTTCACTAATGAAGAATGCACACTCCCGGGCAGTGTATAGGCTTTGTTTCATCAAAATCGGACAACAGACAAAAAAGTCAGTCTAGGTAACAATATTTGGAAAATCACTTAACTACCATAGCTTTAGAAGAAAAGGTTGTCATAGAGACATAATCTTGGAAAATCACTTAACTACCATAGCTTTAGAAGAAAAGGTTGTCATAGAGACATAATCAACAGCGTTGTCAAAAACTGTCATAACAATGAAAATATTAGTGTAATATGTAAATATATTAAATTATAGCGTAGTGTTGAGTAGAAAAATTAATACAGCACAGCATAGGTACAGCTTCTTACGCTAAGATATCACCAAGTCGCTGAAACTTAGGCATGAAGTTGAGCACCGTGTCTGTAAGCTGGATAACGAGTCTTGGTGAAGTACAAAGAGATTTAAGATAAATAGAGAGGGCAATGTGTCAAAATCGCATAGAAAAACTGTGATCCCATGGCCCAGTTCCGCCATCTAGTACAATATAGCAAAATTAGATCGACAATTGGAAACATCAAATAGTAAAACTGAAATAAGTTTACATAAAATATATTCAGCTATTGCGCGGTAGGTGGCCAGTGTGGTCTATGTTGCCAGATCCGATTTAATACCCTAGTGTAGTTCAAATCGGGTAAATAAATATGGAAAAGTAAACAAATTAAGTGAAACTTGTCTTGTACAGAGATCAAAAACTGTTTTAGAATTTTATTAGCTACTATTCATTTTCCGTGACACCGTCTATTGGCATTTTAGATGTGTTATGCTTACGAATTATTTTAATACTCAGTTTATTGCGATTTTTGACTATAATAGACTTTTTAGGCCATAAAGCGCATTTTGTTTTGAAATTTTTGTTTGCATTTCGTTTTTACCAAAATGATTCTTTTCTACACGTTTGTTTGCAAATATTTTTAAATGGCAATGCAAAAAACTGTGGTAGGGCTTGTATCATTTCGATATAAAATTATCGATAATATTCATAGAAGTTACTACGACGATGTTTATTCTTATTATGATAGCTTGAAACAAAAAATTACGTAGCAGAAAAATTATAGATATGTTCAATGTTTACAAGTTTCTATTTATATAAATCTTTTAATATAACGGGCGTTAAAGTTTAAATTTACCGATTAATACTGAAAATCTAAATAATTGTTTATTTTTTCATTTTTAATTAACACATTTAATCAATATAGTTAACATTATTATGTATACATTGCTGCCTTCTAATAGGAAAGTCGTTTATACCTTTGCGATAGAATTCTGAGGATCTAGACTGCACAAACTGTGTGAAAGCAGAACTGTCTAATTTGTGAATTAATTGTCCAAATCACGACGAAAATGGTAGTCTGCTGGAGCAAGATCTGGCGAACTAGTTCCGTACCATTCATTATTTTTAAAAATGGGAGCCTTCAATATTTATTTTATTTTTAATTTGAATATATAACCAAATATTCTGTGAACCTTTTAAGCGTCTATCTGTTTCTGTTATTAATATGGAGCAAAAAATCATGTTTGTTGTATGGGAAAATATTTTTTATTTTTTTATTTTTAGCGCTTGTCATAGCGGCAACAGAAAAACTAACATAATTTCTAGAAATTTCAACCGTCTAGCTATTACGGTTCATGAGATACAGCCTGGTGACAGAGGGACAGACGAATAGTGAAGTCTCATGAATAGGGTTCGTTTTACCTTTTAGGTACGGAATCTTAAAAATCACAAAGTAGCTTGCAATCATTGTAAGAATGTATCAGTGTAAAATCAGTGTAAAATATGTACGTACCTACATATTTTATAAATATATTTCATTATAAATAAGTTATCTAATTTATGTACTTATCCACTTAACCATAAATATTATCCCAATTTTTACGATTAAGTGGAAATTAATAACTTACTGATTCATAGTAATGAATCAGTAAGTTATTAATTTCAAATTAAAAAAAAAAGAATCGGTACCTTGTACTAGTAAGTACAAGGTACCGATTCTTTTTTTTTTTTAATTTGATCGACAAATCTTCTTTCTTTAAAAAGTAGATATCTTCACTTTTAAAATGCTTTGAGCATAATTTCGACGAAGTAGACGGAAGCCAATTTTCTTCTCTACGGTCTATCTGGACAAATCGTATACACTTTTCCCGTACAACATAATTTTTATTCGAAAACCTAAAATAACATAAAACCTATTCAATTTTGTTCATTAATATGACAAGATTATGTTCAAATAGAGTTACTAATAAATAAACTTGAAATATAGTAATATTTTAAGTTTATTTAGCTATATTTTAAATGTCAATAAAATATAGCTATATGTTTTCAACTTAATAAGTATTATCGATAACTAAATCGATAAACAACATTACTACATCTCTACATGAAATTAGTAAAACTATTCAACAATAGAGGGCGCTTATTACAATAATAAAAAAGTTTCTAGAACTATTTAAGAATTTTTTAAAATTTTAATTACAGACTAAATATAAATAATTCATACAAAAACATTCCGAAGTTAGGTCCAGTCATTTTACCATAACGAGATGTACAGTAACGCAAAGCGCAACAGGGCATATTTCCTTAGAAAATGTTTATTCTTGGTGGACACATGTTACGTCTTGACGCGGACACTAGACTGAGCGACTTTTAACCAAGTCGACAAAAGTATTGGCTTACAATTTTGTTCGTGATGTCCTGTCTATTGTAAATATAATTTTAATGTCTTTGGTGAAGTAAAATGTTATCAGAACAGCGCCTAATTGTAGTATAATGCGTATTATGACCTGCAGAAATGAATGATATAAATGTAAGAATATAAATAAATATATAAACAAATCCCAAGGTCAGACTCTCAGGACTGCTGGTGTCGACTTAAGATCTGATTGTTTTTCCCATGGTCAACTGTATGTGGCTTGCTCACGAGTAAGCAGCCCAGACAACCTTTTTATTCTAGCACAAGGCGGTAAAACGGTTAATGTCGTTTATAAAGAAATTATTTAACTTTTTTTTTAATTTGCTAAATTCAAACAAGTAATTAAAAAAACTAAAAGAAAAAAAAATTTTTATTTTATGCATATATCATAAACAAGTGGAAAACTAATAACGATTTTTAGATGTAAGTTTTATCTCTATGAAGAGCTCTTCCAGCCATGAAAAAGGTGAAAAGAGTTGCAAAAGTATACTTACTCAATATAAAACTCAATATACTTCAAGCCCTGCCAATTTAGGTAGTTTCCCAAAAGTTCTAAATTCAGAATATCATAAAGCAATTTTTAACCAACAAAAGAGAAGAGAAAGCTTAGGACAATCAAAATTCCACGCGGACGAAGTCGCGGGCAAAAGCTATAAATACTTTTTACTGATTAAAACGCAATACTTTTGTTGTATGACTACCGGTCGCCCGCGGCTTCGCCTGCGTGGTATTGCGTTTGTCACAAAAAGTGACTAGCATGACTTAAATTTTCCCCGTTTTTTCCAGGTTTTTTCCACATTTTTCGCCGTATTTCTGCTCCTATGGGTTACAGACTAATGTTATACAGCTTAAAGCTTTCCTCTATAAACTAATAAAAAAATATTCAGTTTGCTCCCTTTACCTACCATGCCAAGGATTATATCTACTATATAAAAATAAGTCCGGTTTTCCTCCCTGACGCTATAACTCCAGAACGCACGAACCGGTTTCCACGGTTTTGCATTCGTTGGAAAGGTCTCGGGCTCCGTGAGGTTTACAGCAAAGAAAATTCAGGAAAAATTCAACAGAAAAGTGGGGAAATCGTTTTTCACATACTTCATTCAAGCTCCGGCGACGGGGACGGGGACGGGGACGGGGACGGGGACGGGGCGGGGACGGCGATGGCGACAGCGACTAGCCTGAAAAAATCAGTAGTTCCCGAGGGATAACGCGCGATAAACACTTTCTGTGAAAAAACGAAAACCACGCGGGCGAAGCCGCGGGCGGCCGCTAGTAATTTATATACTACAAACTTAAAACTGAAAGACTTTGTTAATCAGTTAGTGAGAACACTGCCATCTATTGGGCCTAGTGCTAACTACGAAATATCACTGGCCTTCGTCGCGACGGCCGCGCCACTTCTCGTAGCGGCCGTAAGCACAAACAAAATGTGCCTCTTCCATATCTGTCTGTGTATAAAATTATTTGCTTGTGTGCCTACATTGTTGTGTACGTGTGCGTGAAATTTCATTGACTTTTAAGGGCACGATAAGCACAGCTTCTAATAATGCGACGAATTTAAGAAGTTCAGAAATATAGCATGATTGTTGTTCGTTCAAATACCTTTTTATTTTAGCAGCTTATGTTGTTTCAATATTGGTTGTTTTAAGCGGAATTAAATATTCATTTATTTTAGAGTTTTTGGTTTAACACAAAAGAAAGGTTGTCTTTATAAAAAGTATTATGATAATTATATGTGGTTAGCAGGCTGTGTAGTGTGTACACACAAATAAATTGTTTTGTTTCTCGTGTAGGTATATTATTTTAAAACAAGGCATTGACAGTTCGTCATTATAAAAACTTAAAAGACCTTAAGTTTTTCAACCTACTTGCTTTTGAATTTCAATACTATACTTTATATTGTAATAATTTTCCTGAAGTTTACAAATTAGCAAAATTTAATAGTTATGATTCCAATGAGTAGTGCATTACGCATATTTATGAAAGATTTGTCTATATTTCCATTTTAAAAGAACTTTTAGCGATTTCACAACGATCTTATATATATTTAATTTTTACAGAGTTATTTAAAAATAGATAGGCGCGTTGATTTAATTTATAGATAGTAAAATATATTTTTTTAGTTTTTTGAGAAATAAATTATTACTTATTTACAGTTCAGTTAGTAATACCATTTCATTGTATTTTGACAGCCTCCATGGCGTAGCGGTAGCGAACGCGGCCGCTGCGTAAGGAGGCGCGGGTTCGATCCTCGCGCAGTGTAAATATTTGTATGCATGAATATGAATATTTGCACTGGTCTGGTCGTGCCTCGGAAAGCCCGTTAAGCCGTTGGTTTCGGTTGCCATACGAACATCTAGTGGCAGTCGTTACGGGTTCTTGGAGCCCACAAGTCAGACGGCAGTCGCTTCACGGAAAATGTCGAAATTTTGCCAAAATCAGCAATTAGACTGGAAAAGCGGACCCCAGATTCCAAAGCTTTGGATGCGACTGGTATTAACCCTGAGATGATGATTTCATTGTATTCATTTGGGCAAAAAAAAAATACCTAACACCCCACGTATATCATTTATTTGACTTGTTCTTATCATCAATCACATACTTAGATGTTCATTGTAGCCACGCACAAACATCAATTCAATGTTGACATGCGAAAAAGTACGCGACTATGTTAAATTGAAACTACGTCTACGTTACGTTTTTTAAGTTTTACCATATATAAGCACAGAGATTTGGGTAGTAGGTATGTCTATGCATACCTTCAAGAAAATCTCTGTGCACGCCCCTGGATATAGCGTATTAAAGTTACGGAGTGGGGGCTAATTACGTCACGCCGTTCTATATTTTGCACCATGGCGTGACGTCATGCGATATTTCAAATCAATATATCTTCCTAAGTATTTGAATAAAAGAAAAAATAAAAAGTACGTGTTCAATATTTTTTAGAAATCTATCTGACGGACATTAAATTATTTTCTAGGATACAAGCCAATTTCATATCTTCTTCTTGTTCAGCCTATAGAGGTCCACTACTGGACAAAGGGCTCCCCCAAGACTTTCACAATGACCGTTCTTGTGCTGTCCGCATCCATCGGCTTCCCGCGACCTTCACCAGGTCATCGGTCGACCTTGTTGGGGGCCTCCCTACGCTGCGTCTTCCAGTACGTGGCCGCCAAACATGTATCATAAATATACCGAGACCAGGGTGTAACAGCTTTATACTACACGAAAGGATACTGATAAAGACAACACACAAATGCCACTACATATGATTAACGTGTCGGTCTCCGTGGCGTAGCGGTTATCACGCCTGCCTGCGACGTGGAGGCCCCGGGTTCGATCCCCGGTCAGGTCATGATGGAAAACGATCTTTTCCTGATTGGCCTGGGTCTTGGATGTTTATCTATATATGTATCTATTATAAATATAGTATCGTTGAGTTAGTATCCCATAACACAAGTCTCGAACTTACTTTGGGGCTAGCTCAATCTGTGTGATTTGTCCGTATATATATATATATATATATAGTATATATACTGACGTCACACAAATACTGCATCTCGCAAGCAAAGTTTACCGTCCAACTAGCATAATTTATATACAATATGTAAAGAAAACCCTGTCCAATCCGTGAAGGTATTGTTAGGTATCGATGACTGCTTCTACTAATGCCTACAAAGCCGGCCTAAAATTAAATTAATATTATTTCGTAAAAAAAAGGTAACTTAATACATGTGTCGCATCCCTCATAATAACACCGCCGAAAATGGTGTTGTCACTTTTTTAAAAATTACCAAATATTGGGGTAGTTGGAATTAATTCGCGGAAAAAAATTCATTTCATAGTTCATTAGTATTACTATTATGATGATTATGTAAAATTTCATATTTTATTTGGTCATGTGTTTGTCTTACCTTTATTATCCTTATGGGTCGGACTAGGTTTTCTTTACATATTGTATACAATTTCCCAACATAAGCCGTTGGGCGTGTTTCCGCCAGATTATACATTCGTCTGGTTGGAGGATGCTCAATTTTCTATGTAGGACGAGTGAACTATACATACTGAACCTCATAATTCTAAAAAGACTTATGTATATGATGTTCTCAGTAGCCAACTCCTTTGTAGGCATAATATCATCTTTTACTCAGTTAAGGCATCGTTTCCTTGGCCTTCCCCTACTCTTTTAGCTATCCGTAAGCATACCCATAACTTTCCTTGCGACATTTTCCTCATTTCCCTATATTTCTTCATAAAGAAACACATTATTCTTAATCTGTAATGAAGAACATCATTCACCCATGTACAAAAATATGGTGTTACTAACTTCTGCCCGCGGCTGCGTCCGCATCAATTTTGGAAGTTATCCCACGTATTTTAGCTGTTAAAAAATTATGGCACTAAATGCTTAATGCTTGCAAAATGCATAGAATTTTCATATACCTAACTAATTTTTTTTTTTTAATAATTATAAACTAGCGCTTAACCGCAATCCCGCCTGATGGTAAGCAGTGATGCGATCGTTGATCGTAAAGCGCGCTAGTTTATTAAGAGCCTATTCACTCAGAAAAACTGAGCGAATAGGAAGGAAGACAGCAGTTGAGCGAGGTGATGCAATGTTAAACCCAACAACACGACCAACGATGCTGCGCCAAAGGGAGATTGATCTGAAGACCTTCCACGACCAAACTCCCAACACAACAACATTTGGCGCATCGTACCCGGCACACATCGCAACACAACTGCTCAGACCCGTCCTCCGTACGGCTTCACCAAACATCATGCCGGAACACGACAAATTGCTTGGCGGCAAGACTTTGTCTGGTGGGTGGTAACTTCTGCCGGCGGCCGATGTTATGGTAACTAAATAGCAAACAAACATTTGTCCTATGTACCTTTTTTGTGTTTGGGATGGGAAATCATCAAATGAGCTCTCCCACTATGGGCGGAGTGGAAGAGCATGTCAGACTTTTATGCCCATCCCAAACCCTTCCGGGGTTTTAGTCAGTAAACATGTTGTCATGTTTCTTCACTTGACTGTGCGACGGCCAGGGCCATGGTTTTTTGTTTAGCCAACCCGCAACCCTGATCCAGGAGGCATCGGTCTTCGTGGACCCTGCCACGATGTGCTGACATCTCTTTGAGGCGCCCGTGAAACAACGCGGCGTTGACTCGGGCCTGGTCCTTAAAGGGCCCCGAGCTGCCCACTACACTCACCGCCCAGTCCTATGTACCTCTATGCTATTATTTATATTCCTCAAAGAAGAATTTTATTACCCGGTAACTGGGTCATGTAGGTCGCATAGGCTGACTCTCCCATGTTAAACACTGGTATTTTGCTACATCCAGTTAAGCTAAATGCAGACTCTAGTTGAAAAAAAAAAACGCCCTACAGATAATAAGCTGTTGTTGCCTAATTAATTATGATTATGCCCAATCAACACACTTCCACACTAAGTAAATAATAAACCGAATTACCTCTCGTTATTTCAAAACTAAAGAGATAACGGAATACAGAAAGTTCATTTGCATACGTATCAATCGACAATTTAAACTTCTTATAAAATCTATTTTAATTACTGATGAAATTATTTCGTCCAGATTTCATCTCATCACCACTGTGCATCGAGTTTGTTTTTTTTTTTTTTTTTCACCAAAATCTTTGGTATACTGCAGTGTTTTCCAATTAGTGATACGCACACCCCTAGGGGTACACGAGGCTGCATCAACAGGTACGCGCAGAACCAAAATACAATCAGATTTTTAAGGATTGTGCAAAGAAAAACGTGCGCGTTTGTCACTTTAATAAATTATGTGTTTATTACGAAGGAATGGAAAAAGGATTTGATGAAGACCTGAACTGGCTGAACAGGAGTGTTCACCAATGAACAGGGTTTAAAAATAATGGTGTTTCAAGATTTATGTTATAAGAAGAAGTGATATGTATTTTATATACAATACAATAAATAAATATTAAGATAAATGTGAGAATTTAGTAACAGAGAACATATGTTTCATGTGATGATAGTGTAGGGACCATGTAGACTGAATGTTGTGTGTCAGCGATTTTGGAAAGCATGTGTGACGAATGAACGGAGTCGCCAAGTCGCCAATTACTGCGCACTGGCCGACTAGAGTATACGCGTTAGCATTTGCGAATTTTGATAAATTAAATGTACACATAAAATGGTTATTTTAATTTAAGGTCAGTGCCAGTAACTCATTAACAGTGTAGGACCTCGATCGGCGATCATAGGCTCTCACAATAGTAAATATATGTAATACACCTGATTTTATTTCTTATTTAACATTCTTGTTATAAAGTGTATGAAAGTTTGAGGTCTTTCTTTAAGTGGTACGTAGAAAAACCTAATTGGGAACCACTGGTCTACTGTGTACCGAAAAAAAAATATTTTGACCTGATTAAATCTTTCTTTTCTACTATTTCGTCCCGAATCTCGTCCACTTTTAATTGGACGTTTATTCGAATTTTGGCCGGATTAAATCTTTTTGCCTTTTATCGAAAATTTAATCCCGAATCTGGCCCCCTGTTCATTGGACAGTTGGATAGTAACTTGATACTAAGATTCTGACATATTGATAAGTCTACAACACTCTTTAAGTAATTAAAACTAATTGGTAAGTCGACCGGTTAGATTTTAAGTACCATTTTTATGATACTCAAGATTTTAAGGTTTGGTTATGGTAATAGGCAGAGCGATAAGCGATTACAAATTCTTTGGAGAAATGGAAAAGGAGGGCGAAATACATTAGCTTAATAGTATGCTACTGGAAAAAGGTTATTTGGCTATTATTTTAAGCAAGCCGTGTGTAGAATAAGAGACAAAAAATCTTTTTTTTTTTTGACATTTTTCTGCATCGTGCGAAGTTTAATTGAGAAACAGCGGTATATAGACTAAATATGACATTTGTTTCTGTAAACAGGTTTAAATAAATAACGTTACTGTCAAAAATAAACATATTTCAAAAACAAGATTAGTTCGGTGAATCCTATCCTTTTTTTTAGTCGTGCTCAGTCTGGGAATTGCCGTAGGTTATGTCAGACTCCTATCAACTAAAACCCCACTGTTTCCTTCAGTACCATGAGTTGGAAGCCCAAAATATACTTATACAAATGTGCATGTACCGTATCCCCAACTGCTGATTATTATCCTTTATTATTCCATTCTGTGAACAAAGACTGAAACTCTGAAACAAATTCAGAGCTAAGTTTATTTTAAGTACAGACATGAAATTGGTCAGGCCATATAGATTATTGTCTGCGATGGCCTTTTCAGGAAAGTATCACACAGATTTGAAGGGATCTGTGCAGTCTCTACATGCATTTGTCAAAATCGAAA
This sequence comes from Sesamia inferens, assembly GCA_037179545.1. Taxonomy (NCBI): domain Eukaryota; kingdom Metazoa; phylum Arthropoda; class Insecta; order Lepidoptera; family Noctuidae; genus Sesamia; species Sesamia inferens. The sequence continues at coordinate 11,413,243 of CM073949.1, forward strand.
ATAATTATTTATTGAACTTACTTAGTTTAACAGCATGCAATTTACAGACAGCAGAAAACTTTGAAGTTTGTTTGAATTAACAGCGGGTACCAAACTAGGCACAGCGTGTATCTTGGTGACCCCAACAAGGAAGTAATTTTCTAAAATTAGACAGTCCCTTTTCACCACTTTCTAGTGCTTTCACTAGGAAGAAGATATGGGACAACAGACTTACTATAAAAATCTACTTATCATTTTCTCTCAGGAACATTAGTGAAGGATTTCAAGTTTGAATTTATCAGTTCCAGAGGTTAAACACGTAAGCGATTTTCAATACCGCTGTCGCTTAAACACCAAGACCCACACCCTGCTCTAATTAATTAATACAGGTACTAATCAAACATGAGACAGACAACTTCTGGATTACATGTCAGTTTGTTTAGGGTTTAATTGTTATTAGGAAGCCATCTTACAATGAGAATGTCGTAAAGTAATATGGATTGAGTACTTACATGTACTGTTATCGGATAACGGTTTATAAGAACCGACGTCTCTGATACTGGCAGTGGAAGTTTTTAGTTTGAAGTTTATTAATTTCTTTGGCCCTTTAAAAAATTAAAATGTGTGGTTAATTACAGACAACTCCTACTAATACGAGCATCCCGAAGCTCTGCTTCTCTTATTTTATTTGCTCCGTACGATGTTTATTAATTAGATGTATATGTTTATTTAATTTAGTACTTTAGTACTTTATGTATATATTTATTGCATCATCATCATCAACCTCTTTTATCGTCCCACTGCTGGGTACAGGTCTCCTCTCATACAGAGAAGGATTGAACGTAATCACCACGCTTGCTCAATGCGGGATGGCGATTTCAGACTTAAAGTCCAGGTTTCCTCAAGATGTTTTCCTTCACCTTCAGTCATTGGTGTCCGGGATATACTTAGCTTATTTATTGTATAATCTATGTAAATACCAGACTGCAGACTACTAACATTATTTCCCCCTCCTTCCCTTTTTATTCCATCCAAAGGTTGTCTGTAAAAGATCCCTCTTAGCAATAAAAGAGAGATAATATAGATAGTCTACAGTGTATTATTTATATAATCTATACAATAAATATGTACGTTAAGTGTATCATACTAGTTATTAATAAACATCATGCAAGAGCAAATAAAATCCATATAATGATATGTTTAAAGAGAGAGGAAGTGCTTTTTTTTTATCATAGTTTCAAAAATGGACAGAGATTGAGCACGCCTTACCGACACGGGCAAGTCATTCCATAGCCGAACTGCTTGTACAGTAAAGGATTTATCATAGAGCAGGAGGCATTCTGGTCGGGAGACAACATCGAACTTTTGACCACCGCAGGCGCGGGCTTGCGGGCGGTGAGCAGTGGGCAGCTTACCGCCCGGTAATGACCAGGCCCGAGTTGACGGCGCGTTTTATTTCACGCACGCCTCAAATAGATATCAACACATCGTAATAGGGTCCACGAAGACAGATGCCTTGGGTCTAAAAAAGAAACCGTGGCTCTGGAGCACAGGCAAGTGAAGAAACATGGGTTGGTTTTAGTCAGTAAAAGCCTGACACGCCCTTCCGCTCTGGCCAGAACGGGAGAGGTCATTTGATGATTTGACATCCCAAACAAAATAAAAGGATTTATGATAGAAACTAGTGGAATGCATCGGCATCTATTTACAAACGCCATATGCGAATGACGCGCCATAATGACGTCACATAGATCGCACATCTCGTAAGCAGAGTTTACAGCGCAACTAGGAAATACAGCACTTCCCAATATCAACCGTCGGGCAAGTGCCCGTCAGACACAATACCCGTCTGGTCGGAGGATCCTCCCTTTTCTATGGAGGATGAGAGAACTTTAGACCCTGTTCTTCGTATTTTTAAATATGTTTAGGTACTAATGCATATGTCATCCAACGAACTTGCCATTAGTACATACTTAGAAAAACTTTTTACAAAAAAATAGAAACCAACTTCAAAAGAACACTGGTGGTGGCTAACTAAACAATAGAAACCTCGAGACACCGACTTCTAGAGCCATGACAAAAGTAAAATTATTTTTTTTTCCTTTTAGATGTTTTTTTGAAGTCGGTTTCTATTTTTTTTGTAAAGTTTTTATTTCATGCTTTTCAGTGTCTTAGTCGAAATTCGAAAATTACTTTTTTTTCACCTAATAACAATAGTGGCAGTCATAACCCATGTTAGAATAAGTTCTCATCAATACGACAAAATCCCTATCTCAAAAACTACTGAACCGATTTTGATGAAACTAATAGTATTCCCTAAGTTGAACAATACATAGTACAACAAAAAAAGAATTACTTAAATCGGACTTGTAGTTCCGGAAATATGCGCGCACAAACATAAAAACATACATACACTTGAAATTGGCTTACATACATACGGGTCGAATTGATAACCGCCTTTTTTTGAAGACGATTAAAAATAAAACCCAACCGCCATTAGTCATAACCTCACGGGAAACACATTTCTAAAACATTTCTTCACTTTACCTCCAATTCCTGCCTACTCATTATTTCCTTCCATAAGGCGTAGTACACATAGCACAAATGCAATTAAATACGCGTATAAATAAGGGGTGTGATGTACAAAGCAAGCAATTTGGTTTAACGCAATGACAGAGATAGCGAGTAACGTGTATAGGTTTAAGCGCATAGGGTATATATAGTAGGGTTGACACTTAAGATTATAAAGATAACATTAAATAAATAATAATAATCTTTATTCAAAAACTTACACAACATTGTAAAATAAAAGCTACAAAAATATTCTTATACAAATACATACATATCTTGCCTACATCATATTGCCTAAATAACAGCTAGGTATTATGTGTGACTAAAAATATACATAAGGTCATACAGAACGTATTATTATACAGAGAATCATGTAAAATTAGTTAAATAAATATATGTTGTATGTATTTTTTTGTTATGTCGGGTGAAGCCGTACGGAGGACGGGTCTGAGCAGTTGTGCTGCGATGTGTGCCGGGTAAGATGCGCCAAATGTTAATTTGTTGGGAGTTTGGTCGTGGAGGGTCTTCGGATCAATCTCCCTTTGGCGCAGCATCGTTGGTCGTGTTGTTGGGTTTAACATTGTATCACCTCGCTCAACTGCCGTCTTCCTTCCTATTCGCTCAGTTTTTCTGAGTGAATAGGCTCTTATTAAACTAGCGCGCTTTACCATCAACGATCGCATCACTGCTTACCATCAGGTGGGATTGCGGTCAAGCGCTAGTTTATAATTTTTTTTTTTTTTAAAGTTTAATAAGCAACGGCAACAAATATATTTAAAAAATTATGCAGTGTGGTTAGCGAGTGCACAGCACAGTTCACAGCGGATCATAGTGTCTCAGGACCCCGCCGCGCTGCTGCTGTAGTCGCGAGCGAGCGAACGGCACGTTGACCATTTTTTTGTAGGGACAACCAGCTAAAATAACACGCTCATGGCTTTGTAATTTTTCATGATAGCTTTTTGAAATTTTGTACATAAATCTTTACATAAAAATACTGGACACGTGTTTCGGGTTTTGCACATACAAAAAATAACGTTGTATACTATACATCTAATTAATAGCAACGTGTGGGTATTGTGTCTAGTGGACAACTGTATACAACGTGTGGGTATTGTGTCCAGTGGACAACTGTATACAACGTGTGGGTATTGTGTCTAGTGGACAACTGTATACAATGTGTGAGTATTGTGTCTAGTAGACAACAGTATACAACGTGTGGGTATTGTGTCTAGTAGACAACTGTATACAACGTGTGGGTATTGTGTCTAATAGACAACTGTATATAAACGTGTGGGTATTGTGTCTAGTGGACAACTGTATACAACGTGTGGGATTGTGTCTAGTCGACAACTGTACCTATACAACGTGTTGGTATTGTATTTGGTGGATAACTGCGCACAATGTGTAGGTATTATTAATATATAAATTACTAGCTTTCCGCCCGCGGCTTCGCCCGCATGGAATTCGGTTATATCCCGCTTTTTAGATTTCCCTCGGAAATATCATTTTTTTTTTTAAATAAAAGGTAGCTTATGTCCTTTCTCAAGGTCTAAAGATTGTCTGTGCCAAATTTCATCAAAATCGGTTGAGTGGTTTAAGCGGGAAAGCGTAACAGACAGACAGACATAATATGTATTATTTATTTAACATAATTACGCTCTGCGCTGATACACTACCAACAAAGCTATCGACAAAGTTACTACATTTTAGGGTACTAAGTGACACCCCTATCCACGTTTGCGTTAAAAGCATTTGCCTAATTGCCGAGATTCATCTGAGGTATGCCTACAATGCATCTCGAGAACCGTTTGAACTGACACCTTACTTGCTGTTAGTAGAAATTCATTACAGTCAAGTGCTGACTTTCATTAAATTTTATTATTATTTATGTATCGTAATACATTTTTATGTTTTGTATAATTATCTCTCTTGATGTTGTGTTTATTAGTAATTAATGTTGTTGGTGTTCTATTTATAGAATGTTGACATAAGTTATGAATGAATTCAACTATTTTACATTTCCTTTACGTCGTAAAGTAAATGTAAATTATTACATTTCTCTACTTCAGAAGCAATAAGTCGTAAACTAGTGCTTGACCGCAATCCCGCCTGATGGTAACCAGTGATGCAATCGTTGATAGTAAAGCGCGCTAGTTTGTTAAGCCTAATCACTTTAAAAAGTTAGTGAATTGGAAGGAAGACGGCAGTTGAGCGAGGTGACGCAATGATAAACCTAACAACACGGCCAATGATACTAAGCCAGAGGGAGATCGATCTAGAGACCCTCCACAACCAAACTCCCGACACAACAAATTTGGTGCATCGTACACGGCACACATCGCAACACAACTGCTCAGACCCATCCTCCGTACGGCTTCACCAGACATCATGCCGGAACACGACGAATCGCTTGGCGGCAAGACTTTGGCTGGTGGGTAGTAACCTCTGCCGGCAGTCGATGTTATGGCCTACCACCGAGAAAAACGACATACGACCTGATGCTTCTAAGGTCGAGATGTATATCGGTGATTAGCTCTTGCTCGCTACTTCTTCTGCTGTTTAGGTTCTTTTTCAGGTACCAACATGCCAAATTACATCTGAATCCGTATTGTGAAAGCGTACCTAACAAATATGTTTGATGTATCGACAGTTAGACGAACGAAAATCGGATAAGTACTTGTAAATATTTTTCATTGTGAATTAAAGCGTAACTGCTCACCACAAACATATTCAAGGCTCAAAAGTCTCACAAATATTTATCCATTCATTGCTCAAATTAGCTACACCCGACTGATGATATGTAGTAAGCTTAAGTTGTCAAGCTTAGTAAAATAATATGCTCCAACTGGAATTCTCATTCGATATAAATAGAAAAGCCAAGTTAGCGCCATCTATGTCAAAGAGGCGGAAGTAACCGCCATAACGAGTTTCTAAATTAATAGCTCAACCGACAAACGTCGTAATAAAGATTATTTCTAGGAAATATTTTATTAAAATCGCCATTAGCCACAAAGCAGGGTGAAAATTTGAAGTTGCATGTATTTTTCAAAGCTAAATTATTAATAAATAAAAAAAAAGTTGTCGGTGGATAACTTTTATCACTTAGGGGTATGAAAAAAGATAACTGATTCTCAGATCTATTGAATATCGTTTTTTTGGTTGTTTATAGGTATTAAAATGATTTTATTATAATAAATAATCATTTGTTTTCAGACTCACGTCCATAACTTACACAAAAGAGACAATTTGAAATGTAGAACAATCAAAAAATTAAAAATCATTAAAAATCAAAAATATGTCAAAATAATCTGAAATCAGAAACCAAAAAATAATCACAAATCAAATTTTTATATTAAATAACAATTAAAAACTAAACCACATTATTGAAATTACAGTAAAATAATGTGGTATAAAATAAAATTTCATAAAAATCGGTGAAGGCGTTTCGGAGAATTGTGACAAGAAAATTTTATATATTTATGAGAATTTAAATACTAGCCAGGTAAGTAATAAAGAAGCAGAATCGCGATTTTATTACCAGTATATTGTTAAAAATTAATGACTGATATAATATATATTATTTATTCAAAATCTCAAGTCAAAGCTCATTTTATGATTCATGTATTCTATATAACAAAATCGTTTTATCAAAACTCGATTCGGCCGATGATTTAGACGTAATTTTGGATTTTATAATTAGTGAAAATACCGGACATCTGGCAACCCTAACTTTAATATTAGTAGGATAGGTAGTATGATTGTTAGTTAGTTAATAATAAAACTGAATAATTTCTTTGTTTGAACGCGCTTGTCTCTGCAGGTATCGGATTCTGGCTCCGAGCTATCGGAATAGAAAAGATATTTTTCCTATTTGATAGCCAAAGAGCACGCTTTATCTCATGTATTTCTTAAGAGCCGAGGACGCTAAGCGAGAAATTAATAGCGGGGCCAGGTGATGCGATGCGACGGGTGGAAAAGGGAAACAAGTAAATTGATGCAGACAAAGTAGCAGGCAGAAACTAGTATTAAATAAGAAGTTAACAAGCGAATGATAATCTTTTTGCCACTGACTTGTGTGTTTAAGTGATGGCGCAATTTATTTGACATTTATAACATTTCTGAGAAAATAAATATTGAAAAGACTGGATTGAAAACCTGTCAAGTCTTTCAAAAGAATGACATGATGATACGTCTTTAGCATTTTAATTCACCTTTATAGCATTTTAATGATAGGGTTGGCTGAAGTGAAAATGATATCTAGACGTTGTTTTGCGCGATGTATATCGGGTACCGAGAAATAAGTCGTCCTCCGTAGCGCAGCGGTCAACACGCCTGCCTGCGACGTGGAAGCCCCGGGTTCGGTCCCCGGCCAGGTCATGATGAAAAACGATCTTTTCCTGATTGGCCTGAGTCTTGGATTTTTATCTATATATGTATCTATTATAAATACAGTATCGTTGAGTTAGTATCCCATAACACATGTGTCGAACTTACTTTGGGACTAGCTCAATCTGTGTGATTTGTCCGTATATATTTCCTCGCGTTCTTTCCGCACTGAGTAGCCTCATGGAAGATAACCAGAACTGTGATATATTCGCAGATGAATTCAAAATTTTAATGCGCACTTGCTTAGCGTTTTGTAAAAACAAAATTAAATTAGTTCATTTAACCTGTTTTCATTTCATATATTTTTTGTATTAGTTTTATTTTATTTTTTATTTATATTGTTACTCTGCTATGTCTTTTTTTTTTCTTCTTTTTATGTTTTATTATTTCAATTTTATTGTGTGGCACTAGGTACACGGTGAGACAGAGCACCCCGGGCCGCGGCGTAGCAGGCGTGGGCGGGCGAACGGTGCATTGACCATATTTTTGTTGGGACAATCAAGTAAGATGTCAAGCTGCTGCAAAGATGATATATTTTCAAATTTTGTGTATACCTAGATTCTTTACTTAACAATACATGTTTAAAGTTTCGCTTAAACAAATAAAAACTTTTTTACAAAAAAAAAAACAACCGACTTCCAAAAAAACACTACAAAGTGAAAAATAACTAATTTCGGCAGTCGGTGTCAAAAACTAATATACTAAAACCAGAGACACCGACTTCTTAAAAAAGTTTTTATTTTACACTTTTTAGTTGTGAAAAGTACTGTTCAGCTGCATCCGGTTAGACTGGATGCTGACGCTAAAATACTTAAGGTGATAGATACCCGTGAGCGTCCAAAACCGCTCACCTTTGGAAGTTTATTCCTCAAGAATGCCTTGATCAAAAATTTTGAAAAAAATATGTTATGATCATAGATTCAAGCACAACATATTTATTGTTTATTATTTTCTATAGGGCCTATATTTACGTCAAAAAAAAAAAAACATTTCTAGACGACGTTTTTAACCTTTAAATCGATATTTCTCTTAAAGCGCTTAGACTTTTTTAAATATTCTTACTCGCAGTAACGTGTACCTGTAAGAACTATAGAATCATAGTTTTATTTTAAAATTAATTAAATATTTAATAAGAAAAGTAATAAAAATGAGGTTCCGCATGAGTTTCCGCCTTACGAAGTCCAGAGGGGCTCTATGCGGGACGCGGGCGCGGGTGGCCGGCAGTCGCGCGCCAGCGCTCGTGAGAGGAGACTGTGTCACTTTTTGCTCCGCGCACCCTTGGATACCGACTTCGAGTGTAACGAAGTATTTTTAGTGAAAATCACTAAAAATGTATGATTATTGAATTTTTGCATTTATTGCTGCGCTTGGACGCTTTACGTAATTTTATATGATATTTTATTTCGATCTTCTGATCAGTGTAAATAATTTTGTTACTGCGGGTGTATAACTAGATGTGCCGTTGACTGTACCTATATTTTTGCCTGTAGTCTCATCCACTTAATTTTCCCGTTTCGTTTCATTTACTTATAACAAGATTATTCTAACTTGGCGCATGAAGCTGTCAAAAAAATCAACCGCGCGCGTAACCGGTCAGAGGTTCGATTTCAGGGCGGGTTGTTGGAGTTGGGGTATACGCTTCAGGTATACGCTCCTATGAAACGTAAAGAAAAAGAATAAAACAATTTTTGGGAACATTTTTTTTTTTGAGTTTTTAAATTATCGAAAAAATAATTGCATCGTGAAGAGGGCGTCAAGAGGGTAACTTTTTATTCAGGTCATTTTATAATTTCGGGTCATTTATATCGGGTGGTTAAAAACCAGACTCGAAATTTCTCCAATTTTTTTGGCGGAATGTATAAGGGAAGGTCTAAGAAAGAACTTTGTACCCTAGCACTTTTTCACTGCGACATACCGTTTTCGAGATAAAACGGCCAACGACGTGGGGGGTCGGACCCCCCACACCCTATTCATTCCGCCAATAAAAAAAATTGGTTGTCTGTAGAACTCCGTCTACTGCCGATATTTGATCGTGACAACGTCTATTACATGGTAATAGACCTCGCGCACGAGTGTGACACACGCTCTAGGGGTGGGGGTAAAGTAGGCGTGGACTCCGTGTGGCGTCAGATTCGGCCGTTACGGTGTTTTCGAGAATGACTCCACGCCGTACCAATTTAATAGACGTTGTCACGTCAAAATTGACTCTTATCGTGGCAAGATTCTTTGTTCGAAGAAAAGCAAAAAAAATATATACAGTATGTTAAGAAAACCCTGTCCGTCCCGTGAAGGTGTTGTTAGGTATCGATAACTGATTCTACTAATGCATACAAAACCGGGCTAAACTTAAAAAAAAAAAATCCCCCTAAAAAAATAAATATTATTTCGCAAAAAGAGGTAACTTAATAAACGTGCGTTAACCACCCTTCGCCTACCGCCCGCGGGGGCCGGGCGGCAGGGCACGCGGCACGTGGTCGCATCGCTATTCGCTCATAATAATACCGGTGTTGTCACTTTATTTCGGGGAAATTGGAATTAATTCGCGGGAAAAAAAGATTATTTCAAAATTCATTTGTATTAGTACTATGATGATTACGTAAAATTTTATATTATATTTGGTATTGTGTTTACCTAACCTTTATTACCCTTATGGGTCGGACAGGGTTTTCTTAACATACTGTATATAGTAGCTTTTTTGGGCTATAAAGAACGTATAAAAAATAAGGAAAAAAGTCTTAATATGAAAATTAAAAAAAAAAGCAAGACGTAGGTATATTATTCTATACATTGCTACATGTACAGTGAATATTGCAATTTTAGTGATGTATATTATGCTATACATTGCTATGTTTAGGGAAAAATCAAAATCAAAATTATTTATTTCAAATTAACCATTCGTTGGTGCTTTTGAATAGTCAATGTCGGTCAGTCCAAGAAAAGTGAAGCATAACTACATTACCCATGATGACATTTATTGCCAAAAAATCTAGTATTTCTTCCCTTCAAACTATTCTGGATCTTCCTGTTCTATGTACGCTGTATAAATTTGTGTGACTGGTGATAATATTTACTAAGCCTTCAGTGAAAAATCTATAAAATAATCTTATCATGACTGGAAGGCATATTTTCCAAAAAAGTAGTTATTGCTATTTCAGGATTTTGTTGAAATTGTGCTTATTGCTCACGAAAAGATACGTTTAGTCTTCTGTTACATTGTCTTTTTATTTTTCGTGCAACGATGATAGAAGCTTTGGGTTTCATTTTTTGAGTGCGCGACAAAGTTGTACCGACAGGCGTGGATGCAAGTGGTTGATTAGAAGGCATAGATGAAATTTAAGGTAGGACGTCATAATTACTTTCTGATATATTAGGAAATACCTAAGTAAGAATAGGTGTAAGAGGCACTTCGGTTGTATCGGCATAAATATCATGTGCACGCGTTCCTATTTCATGATCAGTTTGTGGGAGGTTTAACACTTGAGACTGGAATTTATCGATGGTGCTGGAAAACTTTCTGCTGATCCAAAGATTTTACTTCATCACCGCTACTAGCTCCGTCTTGTGTCAGAGTCTGCATCCTTTTCAGGCACCAAGGCTTAAAGGCGCCTAGCTCATAGCAGTCTAAAGCCAAGGCAAAAGAAACATGCAAAAAACCATCACCATAGCAAAACCAAACCATATTGTAATATAGCTAGGCAGATAATGTTTATTATATATTTGTCCATTACCTTTATTAGGTAGTAATGCAGTAATAATAATATTATCTAGTATTTATTGTGGGAATCAAACCCATAACTTTGTGTGTCACTTTCTACAACCATTATTTCAACGAGGCAGTCAAACATCAATAAACCTGTCTATTAAATTATAATAAATTTTATTACAATTTATTTTATTTAATTTACATGGTTTAGTATATAAGACAACACACATGCAATTAAAATTTTATACTATAAATATAACGGAAGGTAAATTACTGCAACTCTGGCGATGTCTAGTATAATTCTCACAGCAACAACAGCAAATATATCAAAATGTGTAGGAACAAACATTCAGGCATACGTATTTTGTAATAAACATACACATACACATATAAAAGTCGTGGTGGCCTAGTGGTTAAAACACCAGTCTCTCAAGTATGAGTGCGCAGGTTCGATTCCAGGTCAGGCAAGTACCAATACAACTTTTCTAAAGTCATATGTACTATGCCCGGCAGTGGGACGATATAAAGGTTGATGATGATACACATTTAGGGGTATAAACAAAAATAAAATAAAACTTACCTTAGATAAAACTGAGAGTCGCATCTAGATAGTTACTTTTCACAGCTGATTTAAAACTATGACAGATAACCCACTATTTTTATTTTTGACGAGAAATGTCAAGTGTTTAATAAAAGTGAAAAATTATTTTATAGTGATCGTATATTTTTATAAAGTTGTATGTATGGTATACTATACAAAATCAAGATAAAGGACATCTCAAAAAAAAATCGTCAAATTTTTGCTAAGTCCAAAACATTTTTTTTCCTTCCTTAAAAAATAAATATAAAAAAGATACTTGTAATTTAATCCATGAAATTTGATTAACATTCCCCATTATTTTTTTTCTAGTAAACCAAAACAAATTCTTTTTTTCATTCTATAAGTTCATCAGTCTCAGGTGTTCATTACCTAAAATTTGGTCAGCTAAATTTTTAAACAATAATAATATATATAAGTTTCCAATGTTTCAATGGGAATTATACTATTAACGCTAAATGCTAAATAATAACTTTAAATAAAAGAATAAACCGGTTCCCGTTTTGCATTAATCATTTTTATAAATAAATATTTGTTTTCCCTTTTTTAAATAAAAAATCCCTGCAACGCGGTATCGAAAACAACATAATAAAAGCAATTACCTAATATGTTTCACTTTAGGGCATGACTTTAGATACCACGTAATTTTATATTAGGTATTTTTTAGACAGAATACTATGAATAGTATACTTTTTAGACATGTTATGGCATTATACGTTTGTTGCGAGACGTCCGCGCTCGAAGCAAGCGAGTAGGAAATGTGCACGTAAATATGTTGCGGGGTGCGCGGGGGTTTCTGCCTAGCCCCGCCCAGATGCGCAAGGTCATCGTCGTAACTAATCACCTTAATGAAAAAACTTACAAACGCACTGGTTGCCCCTGCGATTTCTGAAAGTTCCTCTTGATTTATCTAGTCTTCCGCCATCAAAACCTGATGTCCTTATCATGGGACCACCTTGGGAATGTCTTCTTTCCAACAGAAAAAGAATTATCAAAATCGGTTTATAAACGACGAAGTTATCCGCGAACAAACATAAAAAAGGCATATGTACCATTCGAATTGAGTAACCTCCTCCTTTTTGAAGACAGTTAAAAAATAACGTAGTATACACATAATGTACCTGCCAAAACGTCTATAAAAAATTGAAAAAATACGCATATAAACCCGAAAAATTAGCAACATTCTAGTACTATACCCCTGCATCAGATTCTAGTAACTAACTCGCGGACTAATCAATCTAAACGCACCACGGAAATCTCAACAAGACGCATTGCATCGTAGGAGTATGGTGCATTACATGCTACACAGGAAGGATCAGGCAATACAAGTAGAAAGATATGGAATACATAGTGAGAGAGAGAGAGGAAGGAATACGTACGAAATGTAATCCCAGATAATAGAGGAAGTAAGGACCTACCACTTGAAGTTCCTTTCAAAGCACGAAAGGGTTTCGATATGTTGATAAAGATGGTCACCCACCCATGATCCAATCACGGCAAACGTAGCTTAACTTCCCCAACTTTAGACGTTTTATCTGCACATTCATACTATCTACATATTTTTTATTTATATATAATTATATACGACTGCAATCCCGCCTGATGGTGGCAGTAGGGATAGCAGTGATGCAATTGTTTATGGTAAAGCGCGCTTGTTTATTTATTTATTTATTAACATATACAGGTAAACTTAACCTAATGCAATGGTTGTACCATTTAAATATATTTATATCTAACTATACACATACAATACAATACAATACATTACAATATGCACATACCCATCAAAAAAATAAAAATAAATTAGTAAGTGATCATGTGTATGCAACTCATGATCACTCACTTAATGCAATTCAAATACAACAGAATACATGGCCTTTGTGAACACACTAACTGAGCACGAAAATATATCGACTCGAGTGGACACCGTGTTGAGCACACGCAGCGTACGTGTCAGTGGCGCAAGTTGCAACAAGTTTGTGCGCGCATGCGGCACCACCAGGAGTGGCGGCCGTCTCCGTCGCCCTATGTATTCATCCGGGACACACAAATTTACCAGCGACAAAACGGCCTGATCATGAACCATGCCTCGAAGGATTTTAAGCCTATTCACTCTTCCCCCTGAAGACACTTAAATTGTAGTCAGATGGAAACACCGTCGCTGGCAAATTGTTCCTGTCTCACCAGACAAAGCCTTGCTGCCAAGCGATTTGTCGTGTTCCGGCATGATGTCTGGTGAAGCCGTACGGAGGAGGGTCTGAGCAGTTGTGTTGCGATGTGTGCCGGGTACGATGCGCCTAATATTGTTGTGTTGGGAGTTTGGTCGTGGAGGGTCTTCAAATCAATCTCCCTTTGGCGCAGCTTCGTTGGTCGTGTTGTTGGGTTTAACATTGCATCACCTCGCTCAACTGCCGTCTTCCTTCCTATTCGCTCAGTTTTTCTGAGTGAATAGGATCTTAATAAACTAGCGCGCTTTATCATCAACGATCGCATCACTGCTTACCATCAGGCGTTAAGCGCTAGTTTATAATTACTAAAAAAAATCCCCCTAAAAATTGGCTGTCTGTAGAACTCCGTCTACTGCCGATATTTGAACGTGATAACGTCTATTACATGGTAATTTTTTCTGGGTGCAATGAAATTATTTAAAATAAAGTAATGTATAACATTTATATTTTTATTTAATAGTTTGTTTAAATTTTCTAAAAAATAAAAAAAAAGCAAAAAGAAAAAGAAAAAAGAAAAAGAAAAATTAAAAAGGAAAAATTTAAAAATTAAAAAGGATAAAAAACGTCCGTTGCCGTCAGGAATCGATCCGCGGCACCTCTTGAGTGAGTCGATATTAATCCGAGCGTTTCACCACTCGGCTATCAATGCTTTAATCATGTATGCGAAAAACTGCTACTAATTGTTTACAACCGTGCTTTTAGGTAAATAATATTGCACTCTAAAGCTACAAGGCTAAGGTTAGTTTTAGTAGGCGTGGACTCCGTGTAGCGTCAGATTCGGCCGTTACGCAGTTTTCGCGAATGACTCCCAGCATACCGATTTAATAGACGTTATCACGTCAAAAAAAAAGATGTACGCGGTATGAAAGACAAGGAGAAGCTCTTCGTCTGGATCGTAGTGGTGTCAACAACATTTTGTTAAATACAATCCTTATCGATACCTCGACAATAACAGTTGCCCACATAATCTATCAATTAACTGACGTGGCTAGTGTGATCTATAAAGTAATACATAATGAATAACATTGCCGTATCGCCAATGTTATGCGTTAACCCCGTTAGTAGAAATGATTTTGTAATCAAATCAAATCAAATCAAAGCATTTATTTCAAATAAACCAGTTACAGGCACTTTTGAATTGTCAGAAGGTCGGTCAGTCAGTAAGGTGAAGCTAGTCGCCCATTCCAAAGAGTAGGTACCTATGGAGAAGAACGGGCAAGAAACTCCATGGACGCTATTTTAAATTATCAAGTTATTGATACAAATATTTGATTACATCATTCATTTTGAAATCAATCGTGTGAGAACGATACAGAAATATATTGTACGCTAAGAGCGTCCATTATGGAAAAACACACAAAAAAAAAACAACAACAAAAAAGACTAACCTAACAACTAGAAGCTTTACAGCAAGTACATTGTGCTCACACGTGTGCCAGGCAATTATACAATACTAAGAAATTGAATCTACACAATGCAAAGACAGTTTTGTCCAAGGTTCAGCAGCTCCAGTGTTCCCGAAAGCTAAGTTTAGCTCCTGTGTAGCTGTACCAGTGCCGAATACCCCTGTCAGCGATGCAATTCCGTAACGTACAATATGCCTGGCTACATAGTGTGTACTGACTTTGAGTAAAAAAAAAACAAACAATTACAAATTAAAACTACAAGAGGAAAAATTGAAGAACAATCAGTGTAAGTATAGAAATTGGATGCAGCTCAAGCCCAAGCCTTTTTGTCGTCAATATAATCCCTAACACTATAAAATGCTTTCTGACACCACTTACGTTTAATGAAGGATTTGAATTAATTCAGGCTCAGATCTTGAACCACCTCTGGAAGTCTATTGTAAAAATGTATACATTGGCATCTAAAAGAGCCACCTATTTTCTTGAGCCTTGTTGTAGGTACAATAAATTTGTGCTTGTTCTTAGTATTTATATTATGGACATCACTGTATTTTTTAAACAATTTTATATTTTTAAAACTACTAATCAATTTGAACATTTATTATTATGGAGTGGCATCTCAGAGATGGGCCACTGGAAAGTCATAATGATGCCAATTTATTAGTTGATTACGAAACTTGTCAAAATCGATCATTATGAGATCACTGATTGATCATTCTAACACTATTATAAGAGCAGACAGTCTGTCAAAACGTCAATAATTTTGTTTGTTCCTACCAGCTTTGTTCCTAGGTTATATTATACTAGCTTCCCGCCTGCGGCTTCGCCCGCATGGAAGTCGGTTATATCGTGCTTTTTAAATTTCCCTCGGTAATATCATTTTTTCCGGGATGAAAAGTACCCTATTATTTAATCCGGACTTCTAACTTTACGTCTGCAAAATTTCAAAGCAATCGGTTCAGTAGTTACGGCGTGAAAGCGGAACAAATAAACAAACAAAATAAAATTATTAATAATTGTAGCTATCAATATTCAAATTAAGGAAGGCAAGATCCGCAATCAATTAGTCCGTAAAACTAAAATATTATCACGAACATTAAAAAATTTTTTTTTTTTAAATTCTCCCGATATTTTAAAGATATTTCTGTCATATTCCCATTACGGAAATGACTTAGACTATTAAAAACCTACACTTCAAAGACGTGATCACTTCCCATCAAAAATCCAAGTTCCGGTGACGTCATGAACAGAAATGGAGTCCTGTTTAACCAAGCTTCCTTGAAATGGATGGTCGTTGGCACAGATTTGTTTATATAATATAACTTTATATTCTTCCCAGGATCGATAAAATTTGTGTTATTTGATATTTAGATTAGGTAATTCTCAATAACAGTATACAATATGTAACAAAAACCCTGTTTTGCCTTCTAACTACTGAAAATTGTTCTACAGAAAATAATTAATATTTAGTTATTAATATTTGTAATCTTTTACTGTATATCAATGTCCCTTAAAATAACAACAGGGTTTTTAGGGTTCCGTAGCCAAATGGCAAAAACGGACCCTTATAGATTCGTCATGTCTGTCTGTCTGTCCGTCCGTATGTCACGGTCATTTTTTTCCGAAACTATAAGAGCTATACTGTTGAAACTTGCTAGGTAGATGTATTCTGTGAACCGCATTAAGATTTTGGGGGCTCCCCATACTTAGAACTGAAACTCAATGTTTTTTTTCATCCAACACATACGTGTGGTGTGGTGTATCTATGGTTAGGTCTTTAAAATGATATCGAGGTTTCTAAATTATTTTTTTTTCTAAACCGAATAGTTTGCGTGACAGATGCTTCAAGTGGAAAAAGATAGTCCCTCCCCCCCCCCCCCCCCGTCTAACTTCTGAAATAAGAAAATGAAAAATCTAAAAAAAAAACATATGATGTACATTAGGTACTATAAAAACTACCAACGAAAATTATTTTGAACGAGATCTAGTTAGTAGTTTTTTTTTAATACCTCGTAAATCGTAAACCGCTTATTATCGAGTAATAAAATGAAATGAAATGAAATGAAATCGTTTATTAAGCAAATAGGATCACCGATCACTTTTACACGTCATATAATTTTTTTTTTAACTAGATGAAGCCGGCATTTCCTAACTGACTACCTCTGAGAAGAAATAGCCGAAACAAACTCAGGGATCATCGTCTTTTTTCAAGTCCAGACATTAAAAATGAGAATTTTTACAATAATTTATCTTATAATTACGCATATTGCTAATAACAATGCTTATCAGAGCGAACAGCTCAGTCCCAAGCTTTTTTGTCTTCTAAATAATCTGTGATTTTATAATACCCCTTTTTGCAAAGTTTGGCCTTTATATACTTTTTAAATCGTTTAATGGGTAAGTTTCGAATGTCCATGGGAAGCTTGTTGTAAAAGTGTATACATTGACCCATGAATGAGTTGCCTACTCTGTGGAGACGAGTGTGATGTACAGCAAGATTGTGTTTGTTCCTGGTATTTATATTATGAATATTTCATACAAATAACTTAAATCCTTTAATTTCATAAATAAATGGTACGGAACCCTTTGTGCTTGAGTCCGATACGATCGTGACTTGTTATTACATAGTGTACAACAAGAGTTAGGGTTCTTACTGAACAAAATCAAATCAATTATTAAAATTATACTGACAATATATTTATTTTATTTATTTATTTTTTACGAGGTGTTTCTCGTGAAGGTCAAAAGCCTTCCCCAGCAGCCTCATCAGTCCCAGCAGGACAGCCCCCAAAACGCCTTCCCTTCACAGCTTCATATTTAGCTGGCGGCTAGCGGTGATGGAATACAACGGCTTCGTCATTTATTTTTTAAATGTCGAAGCTGTATGCTGCAATATGAGCCTTTTGGCCTCGTACAGAACTTCCTGATTTTTTTTTTATTTTCGTTCTTTTATTCTCGCCTGTGTTTAGTTTAGTTAGTTATATGATTTTCCTCTACGAGTGACTAAAATATTTTTTTTTTAATGTTGCCTCACTCTAAAAATGAATTATTTATCGTGGGTGCATTTACAAACATTTAAACTCATACAAAAACAGCCAGACAAGAGAAACAACTATCTGTAGTCTATACAAATATTATTGTTGCATGTGGGAATCGAATCCGCTTAGTCACTGCACTAACTGAGTCGTTTCTTTCTTTCTTTCAGTCAGAACAGTTTAATTTCAGTTAGAAGAACTTGATCCGATGGTAAACGACCATGGGCACGCCACAATAGCGGCGAAAAGTTGTCCTCACCTTCCGCCTGACGCAGGTCCTCACCGGACACAGTTGTTTCGGGAGGTTCCTGTTCCGTATTAGGCGGGAGGAAACACCAGGGTGTCACCATTGTGTGGATCGCCCTAGGGACACGGTGGAGCATACGGTGGAGGTCTGCCCGGCTTGGGTAGAGCACCACCGTGTCCTCGTAGCGGCGATCGGCGGCGATCTCTCGCGTCCGACCCTGGTCCAGGCCGTGGTCCGGAGCGAGAGTGCATGGCAGGCCGTCACCTCCTTCTGCTAAGCAGTGATGCTAGCAAAGGAGGAGGCGGAGCGCGTGAGGCAACGGGAATCCCAGCACCCTCACGCCACTAGCCGCCGCAGTAGACGCCCTGGTCGGGAGACGACACCTAACTCCCAGCCACCGTAGTCGCGGGCCTGCGGGCGGTGAGCAGTGGGCAGCTCGCCGCCCGGTAAGGACCAGGCCCGAGTCGATGGCGCGTCGTGTTTCACGCGCGCCTCAAAGAGATGTCAGCACATCGTAACGGGGTCCACGAAGACCGATGTCTCCTGGGTCAAGGTTGCGGGTTGGTTAAACAAGAAACCGTGGCCCTGGCCTTCGCACAGGCAAGTGAAGAAACACGGGTGGGTTTTAGTCAGTAAAAGTCTGACACACCCTTCCGCTCCGCCCGGAGCAGGAGAAGTCATTTGATGATTTCCCAAGCCAAAAAAAATAATGGTAAACTACCATAACTTTTGCGAGTAACAACAGGCTAACTAAATGTGGGTGTAAGAGCCATACCTCTGCTTATTCTCTGGGCGTGTTCCTTGTAGCATGAATGTGCCATATCAATCATAATAAAATTAACAATGTATAGGTGTGGGTTCACGTCAACAATATTGCACAGGGCGGGGTTCGAACTCATCATGTCATGTCCTTTGGCTCGCCAGCCTGACGCCCCAACTGTTGGGTTGTTGGTATTACTCGTATTATTATGGTGTAAGATTATTGGTTTCAATTTCGTAACGAAGTATTCTGGGTAAGAACTAATCTTTTTTTTTTTTTAATAGTTATAAACTAGCGCTTGACTAGTAAAGCGCGCTAGTTTATTAAGAGCCTATTCACTCAGAAAGACTGAGTGAATAGGAAGAAAGACGGCAGTTGAGACAGGTGATGCAATGTTAAACCCAACAACATGACCAACGAAATTTCAGAAATTATAAAGAAAATGGAGAGGGGCAAATCCCCGGGTCATGATGGCCTTAGCATCGAGCACCTGAGGTATGCGGGAGGACACTTGTCGCGTGTACTCGCTTTGTTTTTTAATATGTGTGTTACTCATGGATACTTACCGACTGATCTAATGTATACAATCGTAGTGCCTATTGTGAAAAATAGAACTGGGGATATTTCTGATATTTCCAACTATAGACCCATTTCCCTGGCCACTGCCATAGCAAAAGTTTTGGACAGTCTGCTTGACAAGCAATTGGCTAAACACCTTGAACTACATGATGCCCAGTTTGGTTTTAGACCTGGGCTGTCTACCGAGAATGCAATCATGTGCCTCAAGCAGACTGTTCAATACTACACAGACAGGAAGACTCCCATTTTTGCCGCTTTTCTGGACCTTTCCAGGGCGTTCGATCTCGTATGTTATGATGTTTTGTGGCGCAAGCTGGAATGTGAGACTACCTTACCACCTGAAATAGTGTCGATATTTAGGTACTGGTATACCAGTCAATGCAATAGCGTGAAGTGGGTAGGCTCGTACTCGGTTGTGTATCGGCTGTCGTGCGGGGTGAGGCAGGGGGGGCTCAGCTCACCCAGGCTCTTCAACCTTTATATAAACCAGCTAATCCTTGAGCTCAGCAGCACCAGAGTCGGATGTCATATTGACGGGATTTGCATAAACAATATTAGTTATGCTGACGATATGGTGTTGCTGAGCCCATCTATCGATGCCCTGAGGCGACTGATCGCTATATGCGAACAATATGCGGTGACTCATGGGCTCAGATATAACGTCGTAAAGAGTGAACTATTAGTTTTTAAAGCAGGTGGCATGACATATTCGTGTATTCCTCGTGTCGCACTGTGTGGTGAACCCCTGCGAAGGGTGGACAAATTTAAGTATCTGGGCCATTGGGTCACCGAAGATCTAAAAGACAATTGTGATATTGAAAGGGAACGTAGGTCGCTGGCTGTCCGTTGTAACATGTTGGCCCGCAGGTTTGCGCGTTGTACGAAGGCAGTTAAAGTTACGCTTTTTAAAGCTTACTGCCAATCCTTCTACACGTGCAGCCTGTGGGTTAACTTCACTCAGCGGGCATACAGCGACCTACGTGTTCAATATAATAACGCACTGAGGGTGCTGTTGGGGCTGCCGTGGCGTTGTAGTGCGTCAGGGATGTTTGCGGATAACAATATTAATGGTTTTACTGCTATTATTAGGAATAGATGCGCATCCCTGATGACGCGTGTTCGCCGCAGTAACAACAGTATTCTCAGTGTGTTCGCGGATCGGTGGGATTCTCCCATGTGGCAGAGGTGGATGCAGCTCCACGCTAAGTTGTAATTTCATTTTATGTATATTTGTGTCTGTAACCTACTAACACTAGAATTTAAGTAAAATTGTTACTAACCTTATGGACTCCGGTCTGAAATAAAGTATTCTATTCTATTAATCTGAAGACCCGCGCAATAAACTAGCGCGCTTTACCATCAACGATCGCATCACTGATTACCATCAGGCGGGATTGCGGTCAAGCGCTAGTTTATAATTATTAAAAAAAAAACAAAGATATAAAATTCTAAACGGTAATAAAAAGGCTTGGTGGCCTAGTGGTTAAAACACGATTTCGATTCCAGGTCAACCAAGTCCTAATGTAACTTTTCTAAGTTATATGTACTTTCTAAGTCACTTCAATGTTCAATGACATCATGGACATCAATGTTCAATTACAAGGCGAAGGAAAACATGTTGAGGAAACCTGGACTTAAGTCACTTGAAATCTGAAATCGCCCGCATTGAGCAAGCGTGGTAATTACGCTCAATCCTTCGCTGTATGAGAGGAGACCTGTGCCCAGCAGTGGGACGATAAAAAAGTTGATGATTATGAGGAACAAGAAGGATTTAAAATCACATTTACACTTGCTTTTTAAAGGCATAATGGTGGTACACAATTACACAACTATTACTTATAATCACCTAAAATGAAATGTCGTTAACACACCAACACGAAAGAAATAAAAAGCTAAACGAATCGCTCGTCGATTGTCACTTATGAAACATATTATTACTATCTTCCATTGCCCTTATGACAGGGCTTTAAAGTCTAATTTACGACAGGAAAAATATCAGAATTTTGCAATATAGCCTGCCCGTTATTACTGTCATAAACAGCAATAGTGATTATAGGATGACCAACAAGTCTTGACACTTTGCGGCGGTGCTCGTCAAAGCAAATGTCATTAATTATATCGAATACAGTACAATTTAGTTTAGTTCACCATTCCACCACAGATCAGGTTAAATTTTCATATTTTGTGCTGTACAATTTTCAGAAATACATTTGCGTGTAAAAAACAAACAACTCCATGCTCATGCTCATGCACTAATTTTAAGTTATGTACATCTTTTTCTTTCCATTCTCTTAAGAAAAGGATAGAATATAATATTTTAATTTAATCCTGTCAAATTAAGATACTCCATAGACAGTTTAGACGGAATTATAAACATTGCGACTAAAAATACGCCAGTTTGTGTCAGGAGCGCACTAATTTGACAGGTCTAAACTGACATTTTATCTTCTGTCCTTTTCTTAATGAAATAGAAAGAAAAAGATGCACATAACTTAAAAATTAGTTTACTTTGTTAAGAACAGAATCGGCGCCATTGCCAAGCAATGGTTATCATTTTTTGGCCATAGAATCAGTATTGCCATATATTGTGCCTTTTGGGAAATTTTCCTGTTGACAGCGAATCGGATAAATTTTTGATGGTTCTTTTCCCCCTTTTTTATATTATTATTTCGAGTATGTTATCTTTTAGATAATATAAATTACAACCAATGAATAAAATTAACATACTATGTCTTATACTACAAGTATGTAATATATTTTATAGGTACTAAAGTACTCTTCATATTTTCAACACCTTGTTGATATTATAAAGACTACGTTAGGGAAAGGATTAACATGAATGATTCATAAGTTTTTGAAAAAATCGTGAATTTGCATGCATTCGTATCCTTTAGGAAACTTCTTCATTAGCTCCGATTCCCTTGCACACAAACTAAATTAAATTTAAATTCAATGCATCTTTTTCTATCTATTTCATTAAGAAAAGGACAGATGATGAAATGTCAGTTTAGACCTGTCAGATTAGTGCGCTCCTGATGTGTGTGATGAATGTGATGCAATGTTAAACCCAATAACACTGCTGCTGCTGCGCTAAAGGGAGATTGATCTGAAGACCCTCCACGACCCAACTCCCAACACAACAACATTAGGCGCATCGTACCCGGCACACATCGCAACACAACTGCTCAGACCCGTCCTCCGTACGGCTTCACAAGACATCATGCCGGAACACGACAAATCGCTTGGCGGCAACACTTTGTCTGATAGGTGGTAACTTCTATATTTATATTATATAAATTATGCAATAAAATAGAATTGTATCGTTTCCATTAATAATTCTCTTATCTTAATGCCCAAAATGGCTGTCCTTGAATTAGCCTAACTAAATCACAATGTTTGGCGAGCGTATTTCCGGTTTTAAACGACACGACGACGATATCAAAGGTACGTAACCTTTGATATCGTCTTCAAAAGAAAAGTTTAATATTTTTTTTAAATTAATTGTAAACTAGTGCTTGATCGCAATCCCGCCTGATGGTAAGCAGTGATGCAATCATTGATGGCAAAGCGCGCTAGTTTAACCCATTACTTCCCAAGCATTGAAAATATTGGATTTTTTTGATGAAATCTTGTATTAGGGCTCTTAATATGTTAAGAAAAAATAATATGGCAAAAAAATAAATTAAAAAAAAACGGTTTCGCTGACTCAGCATGTCCTATAAATAGAACAGTGGGAACATATGGTCAGGAAAAAGTAAAGATAAGAATTATATGGAAATCAGCTTTATTTAAAAATAGGACCAGTAACAGTATCAGAAATAATGTAATAAAAGCTTATTTTGTATGATAAGGTATGAAACAATCACTGCAGAGTGTTTTTTCACATTTAGAACAAAATGTTAAAGGCTTTTTTTTACAGCCTTGTCCTTGGCAACGTCTTTGTTTGTCCCTCTTGGTCATATAGTGACCATAGTTGTCAAATCTTATAGGTTGTAAAAGAACTTCTGAAGTACCTGATGTAAGCTTATTTACTTTGCCTTCCGATTTTTTCATCCAAGAAAAACATACCCTTCTTCTGAAATCAAGCAGAGGTATGGTCTCATCTTTATTTACCTGGTTATAAATAATCCATGCATTGACTAGAGTCATGTCCAAAACACGGATTACTAGAGGCCAATACCATTTTTTACCTCTAAAGCGGATTGGATACTTAGAAATAAGCCAATCATGTTTATCCACTCCTCCCATGTTTTTATTATAATTATGAATAAGCTTTGGCTGATTCACAGCAACTTTGGCCTTTTCTACCTTTGAGTACCTATTAGTTTTTACAAAAGGTTCAACAGTATCAAAATTAGTTAAGAGACATACTACATTGTTATCATGCCATTTCACGCATAATATTTCATTATTTTTATCGAAACGATGATCGGAATAACCACGTTCTTGCTTCTTCATTTCTTGTTTGGTCATGATTGGACATTTCTTAGTCCTATTGTCTCTGACTGTCCCTGTAGCTCTGAACCCTTCAGATTTCAAGTCAATCAACAATTGCATACTGCTGAAGAAGTTATCGAAGTAGACTAAATGTGCACTAGGATCAGTACATACTGTAAGCAACTTTTTTACCACTCTTGAACCCAAGCCATCACCAGTATTACAAGATATTTGAGGATCCTTTCCTGTATAAAGCGAAAAGTTATAACAATATCCGCTTACTCCACACAGTGCCCAAAGCTTGTATCCAAATCTTACTGGTTTACCTTTTATAAACTGTTTGATACCATGGTGACCAAAGTATTTGACGATCATTTCATCAACAGCTAAGTTGGATTCAAAAACACCAAACTTTTGGAATGATTTATTAGCTTTATCGATAAATGGGCGAATTTTGAAAGCTTTGTCACTATTATCAATTCTTGAATTGTCATTGAAATGTAAATATGATTTAATTTTATCAAAACGATTCCGAGACATCGCTCGTTCAACAAATGGAATGTGTACATCATCATCTCTGCACCAATATAGTTTGCTTTGAGGCAAGTGGAGATACGAAGAGAAAAACAAAATTCCTATGAATACTTTTAGCTCATTCACGGTAAGATTGAAGTTCAAATCATTTTTATAATTTTTGGCATAGATTACTGTTTCATGCACTATATATTCTAGAATCTGGTCACATAACAAGTGTTCGAATATTTCTACCGCAGATTTTCCTTCCAATTCCGTAATCATATTTTCTAAACATTGTTTAGCAGTATTAGATTCCGGCTGAATTTCAGAATATACAGGTTCACACTTACGCCAAATGACTGTCTTGTTGATCCGAGATGTGGTTTGAGTAGGAAGATCTTCCTCGACGTTATCAATTGTACATGAAAATTCCACTTGACCAGCCACATCTGACACTGGCAGAACTCCCATATCGTCGTCATTACCTTCTTCTATATCAGTCATTTCATCCACTTCATCCGGGGGCAATATCGCAACTTCCAAGTCATTGAACTCCTCGTCACTACAATCTTCAATATCTTGAAGATACTCGGTGATTTCAGACACCATCAATGCTTTTTTATATTTTCTTCTCACTGCATCCATGATCTATAAACAATAATTATACATATATAGTAAGTATAAAAATTATATTATATATATATAAATATATATATACATATACCATCCCAAACTAAACAAATATATCGTTAACCACTTGATAAGAAACAAAATCTAATATTTTTGCTTACCTCCTTTGCTTTCCTCAATCTTATAAAAAAATCACAATTTTTTATATTACGAGATGTGTTGTGCTTGACGAAGACTTATCGACTAAAGTAAAGTTTACGAAACACTTGCAAGAAACAAAACAATAGACACGTTTGAACTTATAGCGAGCGTAACAGGATCGAACACGCTTTCACGGCTACTTGTAAAGACATGTTCCCAGTGTCATATTTATAGTACGCCTTTTTTTGAATTAGTATCACAAGCTTCCAAATAATATTTTGTTTTAGTTTTTAATTATAATAGATTCAGTAGAGATCTAAAAATCTATTTGATGGACTTTGAAGCTGATAACTTTTTATTTTCGGTTTTTTATAATCAAATCATAATACTCTTTTTAAGCTGACGAATTTCCTCAATTTAAAAATATGTATATTATAAATACGATAACTTTTTTAAGAGCGAAAAAAATATATTTTATTGGGAAAATAGTGTGAAAATACGAATTTCATCAAAACCAATAAAAATAATAACCCTAACATAGAAAAAAAAAATGTTGAATATAGTGTCCTAAAAATAGGACAGTGGGGAGGAATGGGTTAATAAGCGCATTTACTCAAAAAACTGAGTCAATAGGAAGAAAGACGGCAGTTGTGCGAGGTGATGCAATTTTAAACCCAACAGCACGACCAACGATGCTGCGCCAGAGGGAGACTGATCTGGAGACCCTCCACGACCAAACTCCCGACACAATAACATTTGGTGCATCGTACCCGGCACACACCGCAACCCAATTGCTCAGACCCGTCCTACGTACGGCTTCACCAGACATCATACCGGAACACGACAAAACGCTTGGCGGCAAGACTTTGTCTGATGTTTGGTAACTTCTGCCAGCAGCCGATATTATGGCCTTCCACCATGTTCGTATGGCAACCGGGATCAACGGCTTAGCGTGGTTTCCGAGGCACGACCAGACCAGTGCAAATATTCATTTTCATGCATACAATATTTGCACTGCGCGGGGATCGAACCCACGCCTCCTTGCGCAGCGGCCGCATTTGCTACCGCTACGCCACGGAGCGCCTACTCCGTATTACGTTAGACTTCTAAAGTCATTGCTCGGCTGGTAAGAGAGTGAGCGTGGCCTATTAGCCTTCCTCCAGAATAAGGTTACCAAATGCAACGACACAATATTTGCGTAACAGACTCACTATTAATATCAATTAGAATCATTTATATCTAATGTTGTACAAAACACAGGTCCGTTCGTGTGTGGAGTACTGCAGCCACATTTGGGCTGGTGCTGCTAAGTGTCACCTGGCCACTTTGGATTCAGTGGAGAGGCGTGCGAAGAGGCTGATTGGTGACCTTGATTTAACTCGAGTTGGTCTCCAAAGCCTAGAGCACAGGCGTAGAGTAGTCAGCCTTTCGGTGTTCTATAGGATACATTTTGGGGAGTGTGCGAGGGAATTGCACGATTTAATTCCCCCATCTCCGTTCCACCATCGGACGACCCGTCGTACGGCGAGTTTCCACCCTTATGTTGTTAACAGCTCTACGATCCGGACGAAGCGTTTCGCCTCCTCCTTTATACCGCGTACGTCGAGGGACTGGAACAATCTGCGGCAGTGTTTCCGTCGGACTACAATTTAAGTGTCTTCTAGAGTGAATAGGCTCTTAATAAATTAGTGCGCTTTACCATCAACGATTGCGTCACTGCTTACCATCAAGCGGGATTGCGGTCAAGTGCTGGTTTATATTTTAATTAAAAAAAAAAAAAAATTAAAACCAATTGCTAATCTATTGCTCCATATGTTCGAAAATGTATCTGTTCAGCAACGTAAATAACGCAATATATGTTGTTGAAATGTCAAAATGAAACCCATTGCTACTAATAATGTGTTACGCAATCATCCCTTTGTTTTTAACCCGACTGGTATCGTATGATCCTGCAACAACAAACTCTTAAACCAATACTAATATATAAAGCTGAAGAGTTTGTTTGTTTGAACGCGCTAATCTCAGGAACAACGGGTCCGATTTGAAAAAATATTTTTACGTTGGATAGCCCATTAATCCAGGAAGGCTTTAGGCTACATAACATTACGTTGCGACTAATAGGAGCGGAGCATAACTAACTCCACGCGAACGAAGTCGCTGGAGGCTACTAGTTAATAAGATAGACATGTATAGATAATTCCTATGACCAAATCTGTCTGCAGCCTCTGAAAAAGCCACGGGAACAAACTCATCAGACAACAATGTAATGCTAATACTTTTTCTCACAACACATTTGACAAAAGGTTCTAATTTCTCAGCACATTGGCGTCAATTTGTGAAGGTAATGATATAGAAAATTGCGCCAATTGTGACAAATGACGCAACGTGAGTTACGCGGGACTGATAATTTTTAGTAGGTAATGCTATCAGGCGTGGTGGTGTTATCAGATTTAGAAGTAGAATAAGCAGTTAAAGGATTGTTGAGCAATCAGTAATGGCCGCCATTACTCTTTAGGCCCAGTTTTAAGTCGTGGTGGCCCAGGGGTTAAAACACCAGCCCCTCAAGTATGAGTGCGCGGGATCGATTCCAGGTCAGGCAAGTACCAATGTAACTTTTATAAAGTTATATGTACTTTCTAAGTATATCTTGGACACAGATGACTGAAGGTGAAGAAAAACATCTTGAGGAAACCTGGACTTTAAGTCTGAAATCGCCAACCCACATTAAACAAGCGTGGTGATTAGGCTCAATCCTTCTCTGTATGAGAGGAGACCTGTGCCCAGCAGTGGGACGATAAAAGGTTCGATAATGACTCTTTCGGCCTTCATAACCGTTTGAAATCAAAATATAGTTTCAAAATCTGAACTACTTTTGGCATTCTGAATTGTATTAAGGTCGTGGTCCGTTTCCCACATCCAGAAAAAATATTTGTATAAACCACAAATATTTGTTCAGACTCTGTTAGGTGAACTGGGTGTGATTTGTATGGATAAAACACTACAGTTTTTTCACAACTACTTTTTTTTCTTTTGAAACATTAATAGCAAAATGTTTTCATTTTTTTCCTCAATGCGTATGTGTGGGTAGTTTCAAAATCATGTTTTAATAGACCATTGCCTTTTACTAGCAGGACGGTTTTCAATATATATATATATATATATATATATATATATATTTAATAATTTATAAACCAGCGCTTGACCGCAATCCCGCCTGATGGTAAGCAGTGACGCAGACCCTGACTAGAATATCCAAAGCAACTTGGGGTCTATCATTCCTAACTTTAAAAACTATATATAGAGCTACCTACTTAGGATGTATGTGCTACGGTGCACCTGTTTGGGCCGATAGGGCCAGCATAGGAGCGGCAAGACGTAAACTGCTTCAAAGCCAACGTTTGGCATTGATATTTTTATGCAAGGCGTATAGAACGGTCAGTACTGAAGCCTTACCGGTACTGGCAGGTGTACTTCCAGTCGACCTTGAGGTACAGCGACGTGCTTCAATGTACTACTCCGCGAGGGGGGAGGCCATGGACACTAATTTTGTTACACAACGCGACTTTAATAAAATCTCTAGATTATTTAAACCTCAGACTGAAGTCTGGGAGGACCTCTTATCCGAATGGCAAAGTAGGTGGGATAATTCCATCAAGGGCCGGCACCTCCATCTGTTCTTTCCATCCGTTGGTGATCGGCTGGCTAAGACATGGCTGGTGGTTGACCACTGCGTTGCCCAATTTCTCACAGGTCATGGCAACTTTAAAAGTAAACTGTATTCTTTTAAACTTGTTCCTTCCCCTTTGTGTCAGTGTTCTACATCGAACTGTGAATTTGAACAGTCCGCACATCACATCTTGTGGGAGTGTGTTCTTTGGCAGAATGAACGCAATATTATGTTGGATAGTGTACAAGTTACATCCGGAGTCGTTTATTATACGGACCTTGTAGAAACTAGAACCAATTTCCGTGCGTTCAGGCGCTTTTGCCATACCTATTATTGGAATCAATTGTAACAGCTAATACCTACTTAGGACCCATTAACTTAATCAAATTTTATTCCGTGGTGTTTGGCAATCTGGGCTTCTCCCAGTTGCAATAATGTCCCTTTGTGCCGTTTGGCCTAGTTCTGTTCTGTCTCCTGCTTGTTATGGAGGGAAGTGGAAAAAATATCTTTTTTCTTACTCCTCCGCTATTCTTTTCTGATTAATTTCGTTGCGGGACCCAAGACAGTTGAATCGTTTCTCCGGGACTCGTCGAGCTTCATTGCTCGGCGTTTTTCTGGCGGTCGCCACTGTTGATTCTGGCTTTCAGGAGTTGCAGTGGTTGGGAAAAGTGTGGCGGGTTTGTCCCAATTAAAAGCAGTGACGCAGTCGTTGATGGTAAAGCGCACTAGTTTATTAAGAGCCTATTCACTCTAGCCTTGAAGACACTCAAATTGTAGTCCGACGGAAACACCGCCGCCGGCAGATTGTTCCAGTCCCTCGATGTACGCGGTATAAAGGAGGAGGCGAAACGCTTCGTCCGGATCGTAGAGGTGTTAACAACATAAGGGTGGAAACTCGCCGTACGACGGGTCGTCCGATGGTGGAACGGAGATGGGGGAATTAAATCGTGCAATTCCCTCGCACACTCCCCAAAATGTATCCTATAGAACACCGAAAGGCTGGCTACTCTACGCCTGTGCTCTAGGCTTTAGAGACCAACTCGAGTTAAATCAGGGTCACCAATCAGCTTATTGGCAGAGTGATAACAATAAAAAAATACTCTTCTTGATGTGAAAAAATTACCCGTTCAACCATGTAAATAACGGAATGAATGTTGTTCAACTGTTAAAATCATCATCATCATCATCAACCTAGGGCCCGTAGCCTACGGGCTACGGGCCCTAGGTAGGTGGAGGGCGCGCGGGGTATCCGCGAGACCGCGCCTGCGCACCCGGCCGGCGCTAAAACTACTATATTGATAATAATTTGGTGTCTCTCATTTGCTGATTTTAGGGCGAACAAAAACATGATTTATTTTTTTAACCAATGATGTAGATTTGTTCTGTTATTAATTCTGAGCCCTCCATTTTTTTTTATGCGCATTAGAAAAAAAATTCTCTGTATACGTCCGTGGCACATGGCATTCTAAAAAGATCCATTATGCTTAGTCCTAATATATAAGTAGGTATCGACTGACTACGCAAAACACATTATATAATTTTTTTTTTTTTTGCAATACGATTCACATCGTGGTAACTAATTTGTGGACTAATTAACATGTTATTTTCGGCTATAAATAACTCATAAATACGTGTATGGGCATGTCGTAAATTAACAGCAATTATAAAACTCAAGATACCAACACTGGGAAGCGATTTCATAATTAAAAACGTTGATAAAAACTATGTTCATCGTGAAAAATTAAAAAAAATATTAAAATTGAATTAGTAGACGTTGATTAATAATCAAGATGTATACACGTAACAGGATTACAAGTATCTATATAACAGGATATAACTATGTATGGACGACAGCAGGTCTAGCTACCCGAAACTACCAAATATTCCCAATCAACCTTGAGCCTTAGCGCTTTAGAGATAAGGTTGAAAATTTATTACAGAAATCCGTCAGATTATAGTAGCTTGATGTGCCATCGTTTGTACTTTGGATTTCATAGTATCGATGCATCAATCACTTATACACTAGAAACACAGTCTCGAACAAAACTCTTATCAAAAATGGCGACAAGTATAAAGCAGTCTTAAGTAGTCAAAATAAATATACATTAATTTTAAATCAGCCTTAAGTGCAGTGCATAAAGTTCTTTTCACAAAGCAGTACAAAAAGCCATTATTTTTTACGACCGAGTCCGTGGTACATCAAACATGAAACCAAATTTAACCTTACACGCATGCATTAAAGTCAGAATTATAAAGTAAATACTTACTAAATGAAAAAAGCACCCAAGTGCTGCGTTGTGGTCTTGTTCAGTTCAACCATTATTTTATGCTGATTGTATCGATGTCAAAATGAAAGCACTTGATATTCGCCATTTTGGCACTGTTATCAACCCGAGCGACCGTGTAACTAATATTTTTGATTGCACGTTTCCGCTATGATAATGTTCCAAATATCTCGTAAAAACACATAAATGTCCTATTCCTCTATCCTACATGATCAGAGATGACGTAACAATACAACACGACCTCGTGGATTTACAGTACAAAATTTTAGTACCTAAGACGCTCGAGCTTTACTCTGAATCAACAAAAAAACTATTGTCATTCCGTATAGTATATTTAGTCCAGTATACTTGTTTAAAGTAGGTCAATGTATTTTGGATATGAAATTCTCAAGAATCCAACAGAATAACAATTGTCGTAATTTGAAGAACTTCAGTATTCTAATCACAAGTTCGATCTGGGCTGTCCAACACCAAGTTTCAGATATTGATTATCGCTGAGGTAAGATTGCGACTAAGAGTAAGCATTCTGATCTTAATCATTTACCATCCGTGTTATTTAGACTACCACGTAATAATTGTGTAATAAGCATTACGCATTTTAACAGTCGAACAATATTCATGGCGTTATTTGCGTAGTTGAACGAGCAAATTGTTCCAACACATCAAGCAATGGTACGGCGATATGCTTCTAAATTATTCAGCCGCCTCTGTCTGTTTGTAAGTGGTAGAACTATAGACTTTAGTACTACCAAAGGATTTATCAATGCATGCCCAAACTGAATACCAAAGATGCAAAACGAAAACAAGCAAAGCTGCGTTCTGTGTGACTACAGAATGAATTGGTGGAGTTCCTGAGTTAAAGTTTTGGGTGCCTTTTTTTTGGAGGACGGGAAATCATCAAATGACTTCTCCCGCTCTGGGCGGAGCGGAAGGGCGTATCAGACTTTTACTGACTAAACCCCATCCGTGTTCCTTCACTTGCCTATACGCCAGGGCCAAGTTATCTCTCTCTCTCTCTCTCTGTGTTATATAATTATATCCTCCGAACCTTTTTCTAAGTACTAATCAAATATTTGCGGTTTTATTGGTCACTGTTTAAGAACACCTACCGAATCTGGAATCTTGTAGTTCTTATGAGAAGTGAATTGTACTCTCATTGAGAAATTAATGTCTGACGGCAAATTCCTCAACGTATTCTTAAAAAAATAAAAACTTATTGTTATTCATAATATGTCTATCTGCTTTGTCCATGTTTAGTGTTATAGCACTAACTGGCGATATATCGCCATTTATATACACGACATGACTATAGCCTTATATAAAAATAAATCGATACAAAATAAATCGAATTTGTCACATTATCGATACAATCGATATTATATTGTCTCGTCGAGTTAACACAGGTTTAGATTACCGATAAGCAGAGTTTTATACTATGTCGATCGTAAGTTTTTCTCCTTTTACCGTTTTAACGAGCCGCTAATGATATAAGATGGGTTATCTTTACATCGAATGGTGGGAAATACCACATTCTACGCTTTGTCTGTTTTTTATTCTTCATAATTTATTGTTGTAAGTTTTATATATTTTTTGCGATATATTGGTTTTTGCTGAAGCTTTGAATGACACATGTTTCTGAATCAATTTTAATTCCAATTAAAATATTTTTGATATTTGTGAACAGGAAACGCTATATTGTTAATTATGTCAAATTATTGTTTAATGTTTATTATTATTTAGTATATATCAACATAATAAATTTGTATTTTTAATTCAACTTATAGTATTCGACACTGAAAACAATAATGCACTGCACAAATTATATATTCATAACTAGAGATGTACCGAAAAATATTACAAATATTCGGCATTCAACATTCGGCCAACGGCAAAGGTATCTAATATTAATAAGCAATAACGTGAGTCTACTTTGTTGACTAGGCGGGTAGCCTAATTAATTACTGCCTATTAAATTACATTTATTTATAATTACATCTCAGAAGTTCCTATATGAATCTTTTTTATACTAAAACTATTACATAACATAATTAACTTACATTGTTCCCACTGTTGGGACACACGTCTCCTCTCAATGAGAGGGATTGGGCCGTAATCTACTACGCCGTACGCCCAGTACGGTTTGGTAGATGTTACAGGTCTTCGAAGTTTTGCCTCTATGACATGCTGGTTTCCTCACAATGTGTTCCTTCGCCGCTTTGAGAGAAACGATGAAACAATTTACCCAAAGTAAAGCGCCTGATGAGGTTAGAACCTACGATCTGCAACTTTACAAGTTGCAGACCGAATATTTGAAAGATTTTTCGGTACATCTCTAGTTATGAGTATATAATTTGTGCGGTGCATTATTGTTTTCAGTATCGAATACCATAAGTTGTATTAAAAATACAGATTTATTATGTTGATATATACTAAATAACAGTAAATAATAAACAAAAGTTTGACATAATTAACAATATAGCGTTAACTTTACAAGTTGCAGATCGTAGGTCGTCGCGGCCGATAGCACTAGGCTACCACTGTTTTAAAACTCTTGCTTCACAAAATGTCGAGTGAACATCTTTTTCTTTCAAGTAAACGTGCTCTATTGTCGACCGCATCACCGTGTACGCAATATCTATCTGTGCTGATGC
This sequence comes from Sesamia inferens, assembly GCA_037179545.1. NCBI lineage: Eukaryota > Metazoa > Arthropoda > Insecta > Lepidoptera > Noctuidae > Sesamia > Sesamia inferens. The sequence continues at coordinate 11,447,062 of CM073949.1, forward strand.
TTACATATAAGGGGTCAAAAATGAATATAATTTTAGCAGAAGTTTAACCGAAATCGATACATTAATAACTAAATATTCGGCATTCGGTCCATCACTACTGCACATACTGGACACTATAAACAGTAGCAAGTTTGAAAACAAGTTATAAATGCAGGGCAATCATATGCGGTAAACTTGCCAGCAACATGGCGTCGAGTCAGTAGCACTAATTATTTTAATAGATACATTTTGAACTTGTTCCAAGTGGCCCTCGGTTTACCCCGTTCTCGTTTTTTTATTAAGTTTTATGGAGAGCTGGGAAAGGCAAATATTGTTTAGCAGGAACCTACAATGTAACAGAAGATCACGTATTTGTTTCTCGAAGTTCGGTGAACCCTAAGTGCAACTACATGGAGTGAAAACACGTCACATATTGATAAAATGGAGTGAATGATCCAGGAATAAATTGGGATGAGACTATAAAATGGATAAATTTTAAAATAATATATTTTGTTCTAGGTCATCGCCATCACGGTAGACCACTGCGGAGGTGGTATGACGATCTGGTAACGTTCGCAGGATCAACATGGTCAGAGATCACACAAGACAGGGAGGGAGGGTGTTTGTTTCGCTTAGTGACACACTTAAGACGTAAAAAGCAAATTCCAATCTTGTAGCATTTAATGCCGCCAAAACACAGGCGTGTCTTTTCACCGCCAAAAGGAGCCCGTTCACCTTGGGTCCTACTTTTCGAAATGTATCCTTGAAGTGTACCGACCGCCTTCAGCTTTTGGGAGTTGAGATTTCCTCGAACCTAAACTTTGGGCGGTTCATTGGGTTCAAGGCTAAGATGGCTGCCAAGAAACTTGGCGTTATCGCAAAGGTCCGGAGGTACTTCACACCAGGGCAGCTTCTAATATTGTACAAAGCACAGGTCCGTTCGTGTGTGGAGTACTGTAGCCACATTTGGGCTGGTGCTGCTAAGTGCCACCTGGCCACTTTGGATTCAGTGGAGTGGCGAGCGAAGAGGCTGATTGGTGACCCTCACTTAACTCGAGACGGTCTCCAAAGCCTAGAGCACAGGCGTAGAGTAGCCAGCCTTTCGGTCTTCTATAGGATGCATTTTGGGGAGTGTGCGTGGGAATTGCACGATTTAATTCCCCCATCTCCGTTCCACCATCGGACGACCCGTCGTATGGCAAGTTTCCACCCTTATTTTGTTAAAACCACTACGATCCGGACGAAGCGTTTCGCCTCCTCCTTTATACCGCCTACGTCGAGGGACTGGAATAGTTTGCCAGCGGCGGTGTTTCCGTCGGACTGCAATTTGAGTGTCTTCAAGGCTAGAGTGAACAGGCTCTTAATAAACTAGTGCGCTTTACCATCAACGACTGCGTCACTACTTACCATCAGGCGGGATTGCGGTCAAGCGCTAGTTTATAAATTAATAAAAAAAAAACAATATTATTTAAAACTTTAGGGGATCATTATATAAAGAAAGTTTTAGCTGCGTTGTAAAAAGATTGTCACAACACTTATAACCAGGATTAACTCATAAGGCTTTATACGGATATACCCACAGGATCAAAACTTATGAAAGGCAAAAATGGTGTCCAGGTAGTCAAAAATAATGTACAGGACAGCGTCACCTCACACAGGAATACAGAAGCCCTAGTCTGCTATTACAATAGTGTCAGAAAGGTCAATCAATGATCTCATAATGATCTATTTTGACAAGTTTCGTAATCTACTAACTTAAACCAATGGTCAATCGCTGACACTACACTCCACATTAATAAATGTTCAAATTAAATAATAAAAAAATAACTTTATTGGTACAGAAAATCTCAATAGCAAATGAGTACATTTCATATAGACATATAGGTATTTGGAAAATAAAGTTTTGTGCAAATAGTGAAAAATATGGCCTAAACTAGGGGGACTGTATGGCTTAGGAGTCAGTGTTCTATTGTAGCTTAGTGAACAGTAAATACCTTAAAATAGCAGCAGTTTTGAGTTTTATAAAAAAACATTTTTATAAGAACGGCAGTACGGCAATGTCATTCTATCAGCTTTCCTTTACGAGACGATTGACCGATAATTGATAGGTCATTATGACTTTAGCAGATTACGAGCTTTTATCATAATGACAATGAAATAGTGTTTGTACGACAGATTTGATACTGTGTTATGTGAATATAATATGATCGGAGTCGTGTGTATAAACTTAATACAATAAGTATTTGCAAGGCAAATACTCAAATGTGAGTCAAATCAACAATTCTCTGAAGAAACTACAAAAATATCGTCCAACCAAGTCAAGCTTTTCTTTAATTCCAATTGTATTTTTAATTCTCATTTAAACGGTACAATTTTAAAAACTTTTATTGAGCCAAAGTGTTCTAAATGGAGCTATTTCTATTTGCTCGGGCCACTCCAGTAGCGATGTCGGTTTTCTCTCTCCACTACAAGCTGGTATTCACCGAACTGGAAATACAATCCTACCACAGAGATTTTAATTAATTCAATCTTATTAAGTACTTAACGTAATAAGAATGGTTTTAGAGAACTTAATTTACTTAACGATATCTCGAAGAATTGCAAGACTTAAGTATCAGTGGACCGGGCACATTGCCCGTAGAACCGATGCCCGATGGGGCGACGGGTTCTCTAGTGGTGACCACGCACCGGAAGACGCAGCTTGGGTAGGCCCACGACAAGGTGGACCGACGACCTGAAGGTCGCGGGAAACCGCTGGATACGGGATTCGCTGGACCGGTCGTCGTGAAGTTCCTTGGCGCCTTTCGGTTGAGATGCTGATGATGAAACGATATTCCGTCGAATAGCATAGTTAACCTCTAATTGCGCATTCTAGGGCACGATAGTCGTAGCCCCACAGAAAATAATCGTGCGGTAAGTCACACGATCTCGAGTGCCAGTTGATGTCGCCACCACGCGAGATGACGAAGCCCTCGATCTTCTCTTTCAATAAATTTAATGTTTCCCATACTGTATGGCAAGTGGCGCCGTCCTGTTGGAACTACATGTTTGTAAGATCCATACCACACCATCCATACCATACCATACTACCCTAGGCCACAAAAAATTGTTATCAGCGTCCGATATCGGTCGCCATTGACAGTGAGCGCGGCTCCTTGCGCATCTTCGAAGCAATAAGGGCCGATAATACCACCGGACCAAAATTCACACCAAACAGTTACTTTTTTGGAGTATAAAGGCACCTGATGAATCTCCCGCGGATTTTCATCGCTTAACCAGAAATGAGCCTCATCAGTGAAGATGATTTTTCTGCAAAAGCAGGATCAGCTGCCAGATGCTCTAACGCCCAATCAGCGAATACACCGCACTGCCCGTGGTCATTGGGTTTTAGCTCTTGAGGTAATTGAACTTAATATGGATGAAAACCGAAATCTCGGCGCAAAATTCGCCATATTGATGTCGTAGAAAGACCCAGTTCTTGCGCACAACGCGGAATGGATTGTCTGGGGTTTTCTCGCACACTATCTCGAACGGCAACAATATTCTTCAACAATCTTGCGTTTCTTTGACGTACAGGAACTGCTTCATCGATTACCGACCCGGTTGTCTCAAATTTTTTTTATCAAACGACTGATTGTGGACTCTGCAGGACGGCCATGAACGCCATAAATTGGACGCAACTCACGGACCGTTAGGCGAATAGAGCACTGATTTTGATAATAAATTTTAATAATTTCTACGCGTTGTTGAAGCGTGTAGCGTTCCGTGGTGAAATGTCATGACTAAATATGTATTCATGCCAAATTTGACAGCTATCGCATTAACAAGATGGCTGCTATACGCTGTCAAAGTTCGAGCGTCCCTATTGAAAAACCCTTTACTTACTTATGTATAGCTTGTTCAAGTATTTTTCTTTAACTAGAGTTAAAAGTGTTTTATCATTATTTTATTTTCATCCAAAGCACTTGCCATCTAATCCCTTCACCAGCCTTGGTTGAAGTCCGCCTTTGCGCCTCCACATCTTTGTGCGAATGTATACTTAAATAAACATCCTCTCTTTCCCCAGAAAAATACCTGTTATTTTCCTCCAGGCCAACAAGTTTCTTCTTTCCCCAGAAAAATAACTGAATTTTTCCTCCAAGCCTACAAACTCGTAACAAAACACCATCACAATATCTCTCTACTCCTAACCAACCAATAAACAACGAAAGAATCACAACTACCATACAAAAACAAGTCAAGTTAGTCCAGTAATGTAACACCGGTTACTTGAAGACGTACCGAAGTTAAGTTAAAACTTCAAGGAATATTGATTACTGAAGCCCCACAATGCCTGTTATTTAGTTGACACTGGCTTTTACAATGCCGGTTGTATTGGATCAGAGTTTTGTTTTAAAGAAAAAAGATGGAAAGAATGCTAAATATTCATAAAAAGTTATTACTTTGTTGATATGCTTTTAGCGATCCAGTTCAGATATCTAAATTTTTAAGAAATAGAACGAAATTACACATTTTTTGTACCACATAATTATGACGCGTCAAAAATACTTTTTTTTTTGTGTGCAGAAACAAAACTTAAATATTTAATATTAATACTTTTCGTAATACCGGCAACAATGTGTGAAGTTTTTAACTGTCCAGTTTTATTTTTTTATTTTTTTTGTAAGGGAAACGTTGCCCCACACTAGTAATTTCTCCTGTGTCGTGGGTGCGTTTACAGACATATAAAGTCACATACAGAAACAGCTGGCTGTTGCCAGATCTGGACCCGGAACACCTAAAGCCACGGACACACTAGGGGACAAATGTCTTGCAACACGTGTCGCCAGCGACGTTGGGTGCAGTAGCACAACGTTGCCGGACTTCGGTCGATATGTCTGGTAACATCGTGCGACACGGGTCACCAGCGACGTCAGATGAGGTAGCGCGACGTTGCCAAACTTCGCTCGACATTTCTGGTAATATCGCGCGACAAGTGTTGCCAATTACATTCACTACTACGTTGCTACGGACATAAGTCGCGCGATGTCGCCAGATATCTCAGGGGAAGTTTCGTGAAGTCGCACGGCTTTATACGCGCAACTTATGTCCGCAGCGACTGACGTCGCTGCGGACATAAGTTGCGCGTTATCGCCATATTTGTATCCGTGGCTCAGGGGGCGTCCATAAATTACGTGAGGTATTTTTTTTAAATTTCTATAAAAAGGTGAGATGACCTGAACGCAAACCGCGATAGCTGATTCGATGTTGTGCGGGAAAAGCCTGTTACCTTCTAGAAAGATTTAGGGGAAACGTTTGTTCTACTGTACTCTGTGGGACTGTATAAGCAAATAGAAAAAAACTTAAAAAAAAAAACAACCGACTTCCAAAAAGCACTACAAAGTGAAAAATAACTAATTTCGAAAGTCTGTGTTTGGTTTTTGTATATTAGTTTTTGACACCGACTTCTGAAATTAGTTATTTTTCACTTTGTAGCGTTTTTTGTAAAAACTGGCTGCTGACGCTAAAATACTTAATGAAAAAACTTACAAACGCACTGGTTGCCCCTACGATTTTTGAAAGTTGCCCTTGATTACTCTGGTTTCCCACCATCAAACCCTGATGTCCTTATCATGGGACCACCTTAGGAATGTCTTCTTTCCAACAGAAAAAGAATTATCAAAATCCGTTCATAAACGACGAAGTTATCCGCGAACAAACAAAAAAAGCATATATACGGTCGAATTGAGTAACCTCCTCCTTTTTGAAGTGGGTTAAAAAGACAAACAGGTCGCTATTTTATACGCAAATTAAAACCATCAGATTCTAAGACATGATTTCAATATATGTCCAAATATCGATACTACACACTATGTCCATAACATCCTCATCGTCCACTGCTAGACATGGACATCTCATGGACTATAACCTAAATCAATTTTTTTTAAACAACTTTGCTGAATCAACAGCCTTAAAATATAACCTCTTCTTTAGTTTTGATATTATTATATTATTCTTTATAATATTACGGTATGATGTCTGGTGAAGCCGTACGGAGGACGGGTCTGAGCAGTTGTGTTGCGATGTGTGCCGGGTACGATGCGCCAAATGTTGTTGTGTTGGGATTTTGGTCGTGGAGGGTCTTCAGATCAATCTCCCTTTGGCGCAGCATCGTTGGTCGTGTTGTTGGGTTTTATATTGCATCACCTCGCTCAACTGCCGTCTTCCTTCCTATTCGCTCAGTTTTTCTGAGTGAATAGACTCTTAATAAACTAGCGCGATTTACCATCAACGATCGCATCACTGCTTACCATCAGGCGGGATTGCGGTCAAGCGCTAGTTTATAATTATTTAAAAAAAAATAGCAACAGTATGTACGTTTAAATGTATAGCTTATTTAAGTATTTGTTTAACTAGAGTTAAACAGTTTTTTATCATTATTTTCTCTCCAATCAAAGACGCAGGGGCTTTGGTTGGGCATCTAATCCCTTCACCAGCCTTGGTTGAAGTCCGCCTTTTTTTTTATTTAATACGGTGCCCTACACTAGGAATTTCTCCTCTATCGCGGGTGCGTTTACAAATGATGAAAGTCACATACACAATCAGCCAGAACCAGAACAACTACTTGTAGACCATGCAAATGTTCTGTGCGGGAATGGTACCCGTGACACGTGGCGCAGCAGTTAATTGATTAGCCACTGCGCCAACCATATCGATAAGCTAGATTTTCGGAGGTTCTCATCCAACTCCCATCGCACGCTAGCCCTTCGTGGTGCCCACACGCTCCTGAAGAGAGGAGACAAATGACCGATCAGTGGGAACATTATAGACCATCTAGCTGCGCACTGCAGTTTTACCCGGGTAAGCGGACCCAGGGCTCCAAGGCAAAAGCCGCGGATGCAATCGGTACTAAACGCGGAGATGATGGTGATGATGACAGTCCATAGTTAGGCATGGACCCTCTAATTGCATAGTAAAGCTAGATTTTCGAAGGCTCTCATCCAATCCAGGACCAATGTTCGATCAGTGGGAACATTATGGACCAACTAGCCACGCCCTGCGGTTTTACCTGGGTAAGTTTCAATGCCCTATGAATATCAGGATAAACAGTTATCCTATACGTAAATACCGGTTATAATTTCATGCAGATCCGTTTAGCAGATTTTTTTTCAGCGTTAAAGAGTAAAAAACATCAATACATATAATAAACTTTCGCATTTTCAATATTAATAGCATAAGATTATGCCGGATCAAGTGATCCCAAGGAATAAGGTAGCACAGTGATCACGTGCTGCCGTACACAGCGAGGCCTAAGGGAGGCCCCTTTAGAGTCTCCCCAGGGGCCTTTAGATTCGTTGTGCAGGGGCGTTCCAGAATTGGTTCTTTAAGAGGAACTTGGACCACCCCTATGAGCAAATGGCCAACACCGAGGCGGTTTAGTGAAGTAAAAATCCCATACTCCCCGTTCTCCGTCCCCGTCCGGTCGGGTGGCATTTGGAGGTTTCCCCACGAAAACAAAAAAAAAACTTTTTAAAAAAAAGTTTAGTAGTAGTTTTTTTTTGAAAAAAAAGTTTTTATTTTACACTTTTTAGTTGTGAAAAGTACTGTTAGCTGCATCCGGTTAGACTGGATGCTGACGCTAAAATACTTAATGAAAAAAACTTACAAACGCACTAGTTGCCCCTACGATTTTTGAAAGTTTCCCTTGATTTCTCTAGTCTTCCACCATCAAACCCTGATGTCCTTATCATGGGACCACCTTGGGAATGTCTTCTTTCCAACAGAAGAATTATATAAATCGGTTCATAAACGACGAAGTAATCCGCGAACAAACAAAAAAAAAGCATATATACGGTCGAATTGAGTAACCTCCTCCTTTTTGAAGTCGGTAAAAAAAACGATAGGATTGTGCTGTATATTTAAAACAAGAAAAAGAACAAGAAACAAAAAACAATCTCATTTAAAAACACAAACTCAGCAAGAATACAAAAACAAAAGAACTCAGAATGTTCAAGTCGAAATTAAGCTATCCACGTGAAACTAATATTTAAAACTGTTAGCACACGGATTTTTATTGGAAGCCAGAGAATTATGTAAAACATATCGGTTGTATGGATATACGTGGGACACGTCCTACAAGAAAAGGAATAGCAAATAATATGGCATGTGCACTTTGAATATATACGGGAGTTTGTTGCAACGTACCTACTTGTGTGTTTTTCGTCTAACATCTGAACTCAATACTTTATTGCATTCCATATAGCGGAGCCCAGGCTCCAACACGAAAGCCGCGGATGCAACCAGGATGAACGTTGAGATGATGATGATGTTGATAAGAATCAATTATGGACCCTGTGGGGCACAGCAAAGTGTCTTGTTTAATTTTTGTTATAAGAGAGAGGATGAAGGTGCTCTTGTTGAAAAAAAATAAAGTAATTATTAAAATGGTTTCATTATCGAACAGTATTTTATAATTTTAAAAAGCGTCGCTATTTTTTATTTATAATTATAAACTAGTGCTTGACTGCAATCCCGCCTGATGGTAAGCAGTAATGCAATCGTTGATGATAAAGCGTGCCAGATAATTGACAACCCATTCCTCAAAAAAACTGAGTTAATGGGAAGGAAGACGGCAGTTGAGCGAGGTGTTGCAATGTTAAACCCAACAACACGACCAACGATGCTGCGTCAGAGGAAGATTGATCTGGAGACCCTGCACGACCAAACTCCTGAAACAACAACATTTGGTGCATCGTACCCAGCACACATCGCAATACAACTGCTCAGACCCGTCCTCCGTACGGCTTCACCAGACATCATGCCGGAAAAAACGTCAGGAAAAAATAACAGAACCAAACATGCTCGCCAATTTATTCACCTCTATAGCACCTATGTTATTCTTGTACGTAGTTCGCGTATCTATGCAAATTGCATAACACACAATGGCCGAACTCGTTGTTTTTGTAAAAAAAAAAATGCGAAATAGCTTTGGCGGGGTAACAAGGCTTTTTAGCCAAAAAAAGAGCGAATTTTCCCGCGTCGCCTACTTTTAAGCGGTGGGAATTATTGTACCTACATTTATCTGCTCTGTGGAGGTTTTGTGTTTTAAGAATAACTTTTTTACTATATAAAAGTAGGTGATAATCAAATTGGGAAAATTAAACTATTTAAGAAGATGCTCTACAATATTTGTATACTAATTTCTGCTTGCAACTGCGACCGTGTGTAAATTCTTTTATAATATATCTTATGGCTGTTAAAGACAGGAAAAAGCTGACAAAAAGTTCCACCACTGAGAACCCAGTAGGTATTTATTTATTTATTCTTTCGCACATAAATTGTACAGAGACTTAATGCCTTAGGGATTCTCTACCAGTCAACCATAGGTGGTGAAGAGATTAGTAGCAGGTGCTTTAATTGAAAACATTTTAATGAAAACATACTCTTAACACTATTTAAATAAATGCTTAAATAAGCTATATACACATACATACTATTACCAAAATAAATACTTATAATATATACATATAAAACTAAAAATTTGGGAGAGAGGTATTGAATTTACTCTACCCTAACTGTTGCGAAAATAACTGCAATTTCCGCTTAAATGCAAACCGACTGGCGGCCATCATGATATCAAGAGGAAGCGCATTCCACAGAAGAATAGATTGAATATGAAATGAAGAGTGAACAAAGTCAGAATAATGTGAAGGACAGAGTAAGAGAAAATTACAGCTAAACAGGAGCTAAACTTAGTATTCGGGAACACTGTTGGAGCTGCTGGACCTTGGACAAAACTATCCTTGCATTGTGTAGATTAAATTTCTTAGTATTGTATAATTGCATGGCACACGTGGGAGCACAATGTACTGACTGCAAAGCATCTATTTGTTGGGTTATTTTGATTTCTGAATTGTTGTTGTTTTTTTTTTTTTTTTTTGTGTTTTCCATAATGGACGCTCTCAGCGTACAATATATTTCTGCATCGTTCTCACACGGTTGATTTCAACATGTATGATGTAATCAAATATTTGTATCAATAGCTTGACAATTTAAAAGAGTGTCCATGGAGTTTCTTGCAAGTTCTTCTCCATAGGTACTCTTTGGAATGGGTGACTAGCTTCACCTTACTGACTGACCGACCTTCTGACAATTCAAAAGTGCCTGTAACTGGTTTATTTGAAATAAATGCTTTGATTTTGATTTTGATTGTTAGAAGATCGCAGATTCTTAGTGTGTGAAGAACATAAATATTGGAAGTGAGTCTCAAGATAAGAAGGAGGAGTGGATATTCGATTGTACGTCGATGTCGGTTACACCCACACCCTAATTAGGTATACAATATACTATTATTAGCAGTTGATATCATTTTCGAAGGATATTGCTATTTTATTTTATTTTTAATAATTATAAACTAGCGCTTGATCGCAATCCCGCCTGATGGTAAGCAGTGATGCGATCGTTGATGGTAAAGCGCGCTAGTTTATTAAGAACCCATTCACTCAGATTGAGCGAATAGGAAGGAAGACGGCAGTTGAGCGAGGTGATGCAATGTTAAACCCAAAAACACGACCAACGATGCTGCGCCAAAGGGAGATTGACCTAAAGACCCTCCACGACCAAACTCCCAACACAACAACATTTGGCGCATCGTACCCGGCACACATCCCAACACAACTGCTCAGACCCGTTCTCCGTACGGCTTCACCAGACATCATGCCGGAACACGACATATCGCTTGGCGGCAAGGCTTTGTCTGGTGGTTGGTAACTTCTGCCGGCGGCCGGTGTTATGGCCTACCACCGAGAAAATGCTAATCCATTGCTCCATATATTCGAAAATGCGTCTGCTCAACAACGTAAATAACGCAATGAATATTGTTGTACTGTCAAAATGAAACCCATTGTTACTGACAGTGTGTAATGTAATTACCCTTCTGTATACACTTAAAAAAATAAACATTTATCTATTCATAAAAAGTCGATACTTAAAAAAAGGTTATAAAAAAACTGCACAAAATATGAATTAAATTCTTTTTTTTTTTCAAATTATAACAAAAAAAGGCAGTAAACGCATTTGATAGTTCAATCAAATATGTTCACGATTCAGTGTTTGCATGATACGAGATCAACTTGTAATGTTCACGAAATAACCGACTCGCCGGAAATGAGCCCTGGATTTTTGGACAATGTGAACAAAAAATTCTGTATCTGTGTGTGTACGTATGTGGACTTTTTAACCGGTCTTTTAAAGTCCACTATGAAAGTATAACCCAGAAGGCCCGCCCTTTAAAATAATCGGAGATTTTTCTAGTATACTGTATACTAGAAAAATCTCCCGAGTTTTTTTAATGCCTTAATAATAGGTTATTTGAAATCTGCACCCTAATTGCTATTACTATCAGTTGGAATTATTTTGAAGTGTATTGCTAATCCACTGCTACGTATGTTCGAAAAATGTGTCTGCTTAATAACGTAAAAAATGCAATGAAAGTCGTTAAACTGTCAAAATGAAAGCCATTGCTACTGATAGTGGATTACGTAATTATCTGGCTAGTAGTAAATATTGTCATTATTATGCCTCTTATGTAAAAAAAAAGCTTTCCATAATGACCGGTCTTGTGCTGCCCGCATCCATCGGGTTTCCGCGGCCTTCACCAGGTCATCGGTCCACCTTGTTGGGGGTCTCCCTACGCTGTGTCTTACATTCCGTCACCGCGGAAAGCCTTGGCCAGCAGTGGACCTCTACAAGCTGAGAAGAAGAATGTAACAAACATCAATAAAAGTCTTTCATTGTATGGTCAAAAAAATGTTAAGGGTCTGCATAACCTCTTTCTTATTTTTAGAAAATCAATAGAGACTAGCATCACTGCATTTCTGTAACCATCTCTAAGGCCTCTGCCTCGAATTTTGCGGGCAGCGGGGCGGCGGCAGCGGCGAGTGAGCGGCAGGATCTTATGCGTAAAATCAAACGGACCGTTCTCGAAAACAGCGGCGCGGCAGCGGGGCGGTGGCGGGCAGCGAGCGGTGTACTTCTCGCGCTCGAAACTTGCGGGCAGCGGGCGGGCAGCGAGCGGTGATCGAGCGTTAGGAATAAATTTGAATCAAAAAGATGTTGCCACCATTGTTCAGAAATTTCTTTCGCGAATAAAAATAAATATTTCGTCGACACAATCATGAACACAACACTACGCGGCTATAGTGACGCGCAATCTGCCCGCTAGTTTCGAGAACGGGTCTTCGACTCCCGCGCCGCTGCCGCCGCCGCCCCGCTGCCCGCAAGATTCGAGGCAGTGGCCTAATAACTTAGCTGAATTGCGTATAGGGTGAACTGAGATTCCAACTAATACTAGTTAAAGCCAACTTTCCCCAACCTGCCTGCCAAACGTGTACATTAGGGTAAATCCGCTCAATACAATGAAAGCCTTGGGGGAGGCATTTGTCCAGCAGTGGACCTATAGGCTGAAGAAGAAAGCTAACTTTTACCCCAGGAATTACACAAACTGTACGAAACATTTCAAGCACACCCTTAATTTTTTTTACGTAAAGACAGACAATTTACTTACGAATTGTGCTGTATCTGTTTCACCTAATATAATATTTTGTTTGTTAATATACACACATCAAAAGTGTCTAGGGATCAACATATATTTTTGCAATAACTTTTCTCCTGATTGATATTAATTAAAATTTTCTTTAAGGATTCATCAAATAAAGTGTTATCGTTTGTCACAGTAACGATAAACCAAGTCACCTTTGCATTAATAAAGAAATTTGCCGTTTTCCTAATAAAGGGATATTTGACATTTGAACCACTAACACAAAGGTTCGAAAAAAAGACTGAAATAACAGTTTTCTCTAAAATTTTATTGGGTAACTTAAACAATTAATAATCCGTGTTTCTACCGCGAACACTAACAACACAAGAACATCGGTTTGGCATACTCAAAATGAGTTCATCCAAATCACGCTGTGGAATGGCCGCCCATGTTCGTTGCAACAACAAAAAAAGGTCTTCTTGCGACTGGATACCCTCCATATTCGGCAGAGCTCTTCTCTGTAGCATATCCCATGCATGCTCAATCGGGTTCAAGTCTGGCGACTGAGCAGGCCAGGGCAGGACATTGATGTTAGCTGCGGCGAGAGTCTGTCTTACAACTCTTGCGGTGTGCGGTCGTGCATTATCATGCATTAACTGAAATAAGGGACCGATTTGCACTTGTAGAGGAACGATGACGTCTGATACAATCGTCTCAGCATAAATTTGAGCGTTAAGGTTGCCTCTGATCCAAATCAACTCAGTTCTTCCGCCGATCCAAATACCCGCCCATACCATGATGGTTCCACCACTATAAGGATGGACTTCCTGGCAGGATTTTAATCGCTGTTGGCGTCCAGGGGTTCTCCAGTGTCGTATACGTCTTGTATCCGGTCTCATACCAAAACGAGACTCATCAGAAAAGCACACGAGACGCCATTGTTCTTCTGCCCAATTTCTGTGTTCAAGAGCCCATTGATATCGAATCCTACGATTGTGCATTGCTATAGGTGGTACCCGTAGCGGTCTTCGGGAATGAAGGTTCACTTCATGCAAGCGGTTTCTGACTGTTTGGTCGCTAATTAAGTTCCCTGAAGAGTGATGAAGCCTCACGGCTAACATCATGGCGGTTATTGTTGGAGCTCTTCGAGTTAAGATTTGAATGTATCGGTCTTGTCTCCGTGTGGTGCAGCGATACCGTCCTCCATGGCGCTCAGTCACGGTACCAGTGCTTCGGTAACGTGTCCAAAGTCGACTGATAACACTCTGACTTGTATTCAGAGCTAAAGCCACAGTACGTTGCCGGGAACCAGCTTCTATCATTCCCACGGCTCTGAGCATTTCTTCCCTGCTTAAATGACGTCGCCGCTCCATAATAACGTTGGTTTTAATCAGTAGTAGGGAAACAGTAGCACTAATAATGTCTTCAATGCGTTGTATGTTTTTATAGGGAAAATATTGACAGCTGATTTTCATCTTTTACTCGAATTTGATTCATAGTTCCTGATTCAAATTATGAAGTGCACCAAAAAGGATCCATATAAATTTATAAAATCATTTATTTATTTATTTATTTTTTTTCCTCACACTGGAACGCCATGCAGCAATTACACCAATGGGGCAAAGACAATTCATGTGCTTCTTTCCATCCATCATGCGTACAGTGGACATCGAAGGATTTACGATGGATGACGCTTACGCAGTATGGTAGTGCTGTAACTGGATTTCTTCTGCTTCTTCTCCAGTAGCTCATCAGAGTCTGTGTTGGATCCCACTAGCCTTGCCAGTTCTATGACTCCGTCTCTGCTATTTTCAATCATCTCGTGATGGCCTTTTGTTCTTTCTCTGTCGCGCCTGCGCGACTTGGACCTGATCCTCCGTCCCCTGCCGTTGGTCATAGTTTTGGTCCTGCGAGCTGTGGAGCATCCTTGAAATATCCTCTGAGCGCAGCTACAGCAAAATATCACCCCTTTGAAAACTTCTGCGTTCAGGAGGTTGGTTTCGCTGCAGACATAGCACTTGTGGCATTTCTTGTGGTAACTGAAGCCCTCTCGTATTGTGATCTTATCATCTTTGTAGATAGGACTTTGACAGTGCTCACATAACTCGCATGCCATAGTTTTTCAATTTTTTTGTTACTATATCTACATTTTATAAAGACGAATGTCTACACAGATTTTTAATTTTGCACCAAAATTTTAGACATGTTTTTTTATTGACAATTGATGACAACTGTCAACAATCATAAATTTATTACAAAGCCACATCTCAATCTCAAGAAATCCGCATAAAAATGCTTGATCCCTAGACACTTTTGATGTGTGTAGTTTATTTACTTATCGTTTAAAACACAGGAATTGATAGTTCAGGCACGTAAGACTTAGATTTACATTTAAGACTGTATTAATTTGTCCTTTAACTAATTGTGAATAAATATTATTATTCCGTTATTATTTCCTTTGTTTATTTATCTACATTCATATTAAGTTACATTTTTATTTAAAAAATACATACAAAAACATTTAAAAATATTAAAAAAAAATTGTGATCCACCGATGTCGGGAGCAGGGTCCAAGCTACCGGTGGTTAGGGCTCCAGAGACAGGAACCTCCTCACGTTGTGGGCCGTATCGAGGAATACTGCCTTTTGAATCAGGACTTTGATCCCACTGCCTAACGAGAGCCTCAATAGACGTTACTCCGTTTATTACTATTATTATTGACAGCAAACTCTAAGCAAAGACAAAATATATTGATCAAAATATAAACACAAAATAGATCGGCTGATAATAACATACAAATATCTACTAAATTGTTAAAACTGTTAGATGCTTAGTTTACAAGTTATAAGTAAACTAGTTCTACAAAGTGGTACTTTTGATACTTACTGTTTGATATGTCGTGGAAATGCCGCAAAAGGTTTACACCAAAATACAGTTATGAAAGTAGACGCAAAGAGGGGTAAAATAAGTAGTTTAAATAACACTGTGATGATTAACTCCGGTATTACTTTGATTATTTCTGGCACCAATATTGCGTCTTGTTGGAACCCGGCTCAGAATATGTCACGATATGATTAGTTTGGCGTGCTTTTAAGCGATTGTTAAAGATGAGGACATTTTAATTGCATATAAATAGTAAGTCCAGGGCAAAAGGTTATTGGTTATACATAGTTATTAATAGAAATATAAAGACAGTAACATTAAGGGTAAACTTTTTTTTATTATTACGTTGGTTATTGTATATATCATTATATTACTCACAAGTATAAAACCTGCCATCCCCTGCTGAGCACAGCATAGACCATAGGGAAAGAGAAAGTTACTTTATAATATGTAGTTATAAATAGTTAGCAAGTTACAGAATGTAGTGTGTGTGTAAGAATTTAAGAATTATAAAATTATTGTTTTTTAGATCATATAATATATTTAATTCATCATCATCATCATCTCAGCGTTAATACCAGTCGCATCCGAAGCCTTTTTCCAGCTCTGGAGTTTGGGGTTCGCTTTACCAGTCTAACAGCTGATTTTTGGCGAAACTTTGACATTTTCGGTGTAGCGACTGCCGTCAGTAGGCCTAGTATGAGTTTTCAATACGAAACTCGCTCGGCGATATCGAGCGCGTTTGGCGCTCTCATTGGTTGAGAGTTCTTACGACCTTGAAGCGGGCCAATCGCTGAGTCAAACGCGCTCGATATTGACGATCGAGTTTCGTATTGAAAACTCATACTAGGCCTACTGACCTCCACAACCCGAAGGCGATATCGAAGCATTGCAGCTAGACCAATTGTCATCATTTCGAAGCACATTGCTAATCCTAGCAAAGTGCTTCGAAATGATTCCATTTAATAGTAATAGTGTGTTTCACAATTAGATTGCTGGTCTGAGCAGTTGTGTTGCGATGTGTGCCGGGTGCGATGCGCCAAATGTTGTTGTGTTGGGAGTTTGGTCGTGGAGGGTCTTCAGATCAATCTCCCTTTGGCGCAGCATCGTTGGTCGTGTTGTTGGGTTTAACATTTCATCACCTCGCTCAACTGCCGTCTTCCTTCCCATTCATTTAGTTTTTTTGAGTGAATAGGCTCTTAATAAACTTGCGTGCTTTACCATCAACGATTGCATCACTGCTTACCATCAGGTGGGCTGCTTATCATCGGTCAAGTACTAGTTTATAATTTATTTTTATGTGTACATTTACTTCTCGAATTATTTATTGTTGTTCCATTTACTACATATATTTTTTTTTATTTATACATATGAAGAACGGACTTAAAACGGGAAATTGTTGATATAGTGTCAAAATTATTTATTTTTAAAAGCTTTAGATGCCATCTAGCGTGTTACGCATACAATTAATAATTGTCTTTGGTTCTGTGGTGTCTATGAATAAAGTCAGTCTTGTAGCAACAACTGACGTCTTTTCGTCAGTAATTACTCTCCTCCGATACTAAAAAAAGCCCGTCTTTCATATCCATAATAGGTTACACGTCGAACCATGAAAACAATCAAGAAAGACCAGATCAACGTGTTTGAACGTTGTGAACGAACAAGTCGTTCTAATAGTTCACTTATACGGTAACTAGTAATAAAACTATTAAGGACTAAACTGAAACTAGATTCTGTGCTTAGCGTATGTGGAATGTGCATATGCGCTGGTTTCCCACAAAGGCTTTGAATACTGAGTTAAGAGGACGGAAAGTACATATACACTTAAGTGGCAGTGGACCGGGCCATATTACCCGTAGGACTGATGCCCGATGGGGTCGACGGGTTCCTAGGACCTGATGAAGGTCGCAGAAAACCGCTGGATGCGGGAGGCGCAGGACCGGTCGTCGTGGAAATTCTTGGGTTATCCCTATGTCCAGCAGTGGGCGTATTTCGGCTAAAATGATGATTATGATGATCTATATAAAATAATATTTATTTATTTGAAAGAGGATAGAAACATATTAACGTCTGAGCAGTTGTATTGTGACGTGTGCCGGGTGTGATGCGCCAAATGTTGTTGTGTCGGGAGTTTGGTCGTGGAGAGTCTCCAGATCAATCTCCCTCTGGCGCAGCATCGTTGGTTGTGTTGTTGGGTTTAACATTGCATCACCTCGCAACTACTACATACTGTGGCCATGAGAGGAACAGGGGTGATTCTTAGTTAGAAAATGTCTGACACGTCCTTCCGTTCCGCCCTGAGCGGGAGTGTTCATTTAATGATTTCCCATCCAGAACAAAAAAAAGGATATAACTTTTTATCCCGGTATCCCCACGGTATTAAAACCTAACCGGGTGATACAGCGAGCGCAGCTAGTTCCAATGTAAGAAAGGTCGATGCTACAAGATAATTACCTCAACGTGATTGCCTAAAGTTAACAATGGCGCCGATTCTGTTATACACAAACTAAACTAATTTTAAGTTAAGTGCATCTTTATCTTTCCATTTCCTTAAGAAAAGAATAGAAGATAACATTTTAGTTTAATCCTGTCAAATTAAAATACTCCATAGGCAGTTTAGGCGCGATTATAAACATGGCGACTACAAATACGCCAGTTTACGTCAGGAACGCACTAATTTGACAGGTCTAAACTGACATTTTATCTTCTGTCCTTTTCGTAATGAAATAAAAAGAAAAACATGCACTAAATATAAAATTAGTTTGTGAATAACAAAATCGGCCCCAATGTCTATGAAATCGATAAACATCCCATGCCTTCCCACGAGCGTGAAATACTCGATTATTCGAAAAACAGTTGTCTCGACTCGGTTCGGCGAATCGACTAGGTATAATGATTACGATTTGACGAATCGCTCTATTTCTCCGATGATTAAATATTTATGGTATGGTCATTTTGGATTAACTAATTGAACAACTTTCAGGGCTGTTTTAATTTAGAAGTGTATGGCTCTCTCTAGGCTCTTTAATCGTGTTTAGAAAATCAAGCATTTTTTGTAACAATGGCGGAACAATTGAGTTTTGAGTATGATTCTTTTTTTAAGGTTTTAAAGTAGTGATTGACGACGATTCCATCTGATAGTGATATTCCATCAGTGGTGCATTCATTGATGGCAAAGCGCACTAGTAAATGTCTATAAGAGTAAATGATGAAAAGGAAGAGGAGTACTAAGGAATGGAACCTGTGAAAGCTGATAGGTATGGTTAGAAAGCGGAAGACTATTTAGATGGCCTCTGTAAAGAGGGAGTGGTGTATTGATTGGTGGAAGTCACATGGTTTAGAATTTTTGATTTTATTAGTTTCCTGCGTCGTTTTGAGAGCAGTGGAAATAAAATAATTTAATAAAGTAAAGTGTAACTTGTAAGTCGTGGCCGCTTTGGGCCAACACTATAAAAATAATAATAAAATAAAAAACTGTTTAATTCTCACCACAAGCCAAAAACAAAACAAGTATAAAAAATTGTTACACACAAGAAATAGCTGCATAGCAACACTGCTTCTTCTTCTTCTGCTTCAGCCTATGGATGTCCACTGCTGGACAAAAGCCTCCCCTAAGGCTTTCCACGCTGACCGGTCTTGTGCCGCCCGCATCCATCGGCTTCCCGCGACCTTCACCAGGTCATCGGTCCACCTTGTTGGGGGCCTCCCTACGCTGCGTCTTCCAGTACGTGGCCGCCACTCCAGAACCTTACTGCCCCATCGGCTATCGGTTCTACGAGCAATGTGCCCTGTCCACTGCCACTTAAGTTTAGCGACTCGCAGAGCTACACTGCTTCCGTTGGTGATAATTGTGTGTCACAGAAATTGTATTGACAAAACAAGATGGCCGACAACTTTTGATTTTGCCGCCAAAAGTAGCAAAACAGAAAGTTTGTAGGTTATTATATCTAAGGTGAATTCTGAAGACTTCGGAGAAACATGTCGAGTGATGTGACTCGAGACATTTAGGTCAAGTTTTAACTTGTGGGGATACTGAGGGAAATAAGTAAGTTTTTAATGGAAATGGAAACTTAAACTTAAACTTGTATGCGATTAAAAGATTTAACTATTCGTTTATTTCGTAGCAAAACTGAAGGGTAAGTAAGTAAATTTTTAATGACATTTTGATTTCTTGATTAGCATATATGGACTTTTTGTGCATATGATCGCTCTGACCGTGGGATGGCGTGTCAGATCTTTACTAACTAAAACTCACACGCGTTCCTTTACTTGCTTGTGTGCCAGGAACCACGATTGAATAACCGGAGCCGGATATAAGAAAAGAATTGATTTTTACTCATTGTAATGTTCAGTTATTTCTTTTAAAATCAAAAGTCATTTATTCAATCTAGGCTGAGAATCAGCACCATTTGGAGGTCAATATTATGTAAGACAGTCTCCCAAAAATGCCCGCCGTTCGCCACTTCCTAATGCTTTCGCTGGGAAGCAAAAGTAGCGGAACAAACTCCCCAGTAACACGGTTGTCTGTTCATTTAAAAAAAAAAACACATGTCTTAATACATACAATACTATTTTATACAATACTTTATATAATACTTTCATTACACTAGCATGTATACGTTATAAATTCCTATCAGTCATCCAAGGGACAATGTACCAGCCGATTTAAGTAAAACGTTATGCTATGAAACATTTTAACAAACGTTAATTGTCTATTCCTGCGTGACGCATAACACAACAATTTGTTGAAATGTCTCCTGTTTAGTTTGATGCTCATTTATCTTGTTTATGACACGGACATTTGAATTTTTGACGGTCTAATGAATGATGGTTCAGTAAGCTTAGCAGTACGTCAGAGGTAGAAAATCCAGTATTAGCGGGTCCTTTTATTTTATTGTAATTCAGCACAATATTTTTGTGTCATTAAGCAGTACGCAGGTCAGGCAAGTACCAATGTAACCGTTCTGAAGTTATATGTACTTTCAAAGTATATCTTGGACACCAATGACTGATTAAAGGATGAAGGAAAACCATTTTGAGGAAACCTGGACTTTAAGTCTGAAATCGCCAACCTGCATTGAGCAAGCGTGGGGATTACGCTCAATCCTTCTCTGTATGAGAGGAGACCTGTGGAAGAAATGGGACGATAAAAGGTTGACGATGAAGCGGCGCGTGCGTCACTTATACGGAAAGGAAATAAAAATGCTGTCAGGTGACAAATGTGCTAAGAGAACAGCTGATTGGGTTGAACTAAATACACGACAACATACAGAAGAAAATGACCGAACAAACTTAAATACATAAGGACTGGCCAAATGGGCGAGCTGCCCACCGCTCACCGCCCGGTAAGGATCAGGCCCGAGTCGACGGCGCATTGTGTTTCACGCGCGCCTCAAACAGATGTCAGCACATAGTGACGGGGTCCACGAAGACTGATGCCTCCTAGGTTAGGGTTGCGGGTTGGTTATAAAAGAAATCGTGGCCTTGGCAGTCACACAGGTAAGTGAAGAAACACGGGTGGGTTTTAGTCAGTAAAAGTCTGACACGCCCTTCCGCTCCACCCAGAGCGGGAGATGTCATTTGATGATTTCATATTCCACACAAAAAAGGACTGACAAGATATCTAGAAAAAGACAGAATTGTGTGAAAAAAGTAGCGGGAGATTGTGGTGTCCCTGAAATGGTTGCCGATTTAATGACACGGTTGGCGCAGTGACTGATCAGTCAATTACTGCGCTGCAATTGAAGGGTGCGATTCTTGCACAGAATAAATGTTTGTATAGACTACAGATAGTTAGTAGTTCCAGGTCTGGATGTTTGTGCGATACAGAAGTAATTACTAGTGTGGGATAATGATAAAAAAGGTATAACTACTCAAGATAAATTAGTTTTGTTAGTGTGTGGAGGCATGAGGAACAGGGACTAAAGTTTCTCATCCCACATAGAAAAGGGAGGATCCTCCGACCAGATGGGTATTATATCTGGCGGGCACCTGCCCAACGGTTGATGTTGAAACTCTGCTTACGAGATGTAGAATTCGGGTGACGTCAGTATGATGCGTTGTTCGCATGTGGCGGTTTTAGATACCGCTACAAGTGTGTCCATCAATAATCCTATTGTCATATCCACATTGTTTATTAATTAGAAGACTATTATAATTATAAGTTACGACTAATAGTGATAATGAAAATTGCATAATAAGGAACAATATACAATACATGTTTCAAAATCGACGTGAAGTCGTGACTTTACAATAAAAGAAAGATTTTAACATTAACGAAATACGTGAACTACTATTTTAACATTAACAAATCATGCGTGAACATCATTTTCGTATCTTTAATCGTTCGTACAAATAAGGTTACAAAACCGGATTGGAACGTAAACGAGTACGGGGCACTTGTAAGTTGACAAGCGACAATTCACTTATCAACTTATGAGTGCCTAGTACAATATGAACCCGCACGGTTGCGTTAGCCTTCAAAGACAAATCATTACGATCGATCTTTTTTTGTTTTATTTTTTTTTTGCATGTGAAATCATCAAATTACGTCTCCCGCTCTGGGCGGAGCGGAAGGGCGTGTCAGACTTTGTGCGCCAGGGCCACGGTTCCTTTTTTAACCAACCCGCAACTAAACCCCAGGAGGCATCGGTCTTCGTGGACCCCGTCACGATTTGTTGTCATATCTTTGAGGTGCGCGTGAAACACAACGCGCCATCGACCCGGGCCTGGTCCTTACCGGGCGGCGAGCTGCCCATCGCTCGCCGATTAGGTACGATCGAACTGAAGGTCAATTCCCGTAATTAAAATCTCTTTGCAATCTCACCATCATCTACCTAGCTTTTTCACAACTATGTTAGGTCAGCTCCCAGTCTACGGGTATGGTGCGTAAAGGCATTTCCACTCGTAAAAAAAAGGTCAGCTCCCAGTCTAACTGGTTTCAGCTGAATACCAGTATTTTATTACATGGAGAGACTACCTATCTGACCTCCACAACCCAGTTACAGGCTACCTAATACATTATTCTTTGGTAAGACTGGTAGTCTGACCTCAGCGACAAATAGATGTCAAAATTGTTGGATAATTTATGATATTTTGACAGATCAATATCTTTGTTACCACCATAGAATCTTAGTTACCACCCACCAGACAAAGTCTTGCCGGCAAGCGATACGTCATGTTCCGGCATGATGTCTGGTGAAGCTGTACGGAGGACGGGTCTGAACAGTTGTGTTGCGATGTGTACCGGGTACGATGCGCCAAATATTGTTGTGTCGGGAGTTTGTTCGTGGATGGTCTCCAGATCAATCTCCCTCTGGGTTAAACATTGCATTACCTCGCTCAACTGCCCTCTGCAACACAACTGCTCAGACCCGTCCTCCGTACGGCTTCACCAGACATCATGCCGGAACACGAGGAATCGCTTGGCGGCAAGACTTTGTCTGGTGGGTGGTAACTTCTGCCGGCAGCCGATGTTATGGCCTACCACCGAGAAAAGGCCTGACCTTTCGGCCTTTCTTCTGGGAAAGGCTGGCCTCATGTTTTTATGACATGACGTATAAAATTTATTAAGATACCCTGTGTAAGTAATGAGGAAAAGGGTACAAAGTTCACCCATCCTCCGTAGAAAAGGGAGGATCCTCCCAACGGTTGATGTTGGGAAGTTGTATATATTCTAGTTGCACGGTAAACTCATTAGGCCACTGCTTAGGCCACCGCTGGCCCAAGGCCACCGCTGCTCCTGAGCCACCACTGCTGCAAGGCCACCGCTGCTCCTGTACTGAACTTCATAGTCTGATCTCAGTCTCAATCTGTAGAAAAAGACTCGAATTTCCCTACATTTTACAAGTTTTTGACATATCTTTGTAGCCGAGATAATAATTTGCAACTACTGCAGTTGTGTTGCGATGTGTGCAGAGTACGATGCGCCAAATGTTGTTGTGTCGAGAGTTTGGTCGTAGAGGGTCTCCACATCAATCTCCCTCTGGCGTAGCATCGTTGATCGTGATGTTGGGTTTAACATTGCATCACCTCGCTCAACTGCCGTCTTCCTTCCTATTCGCTCAGTTTTTCTGAGTAAATAGGCTCTTAATAAACTAGCCCGCCTTACCATCTACGATGGCGGGATTGCGGGCAAGCGCTAGTTTATAATTATTAAAAAAAAAAAACATTTGTACAGACGACAGCACATCAAGCTACTAGAATCTGTCAGATTTTCCTTATTAGATTTTGAACTTTATCTTTAAAGCATTAATGCTCAAGGTTGTTTGAGAATATCTGACAGTTACCCCAAGCTTGACCAGTATGCCTAGTACGAGTTTTCATTACGGGACTCGATCGTCACCATCGAGTGCGTTTGATTCATCGATTGGCTCGCTTCAAGGTTGTAAGAACTCTCAACCAGTGAGAGCGCCAAATGCGCTCTGTCCCTATTTTATTTTCGGTTTCACACCGTTAATTTTGTTATAACAAAAACACTCTAAACCCCAATCGTTTAAACGAACTGTATCCAAAAAAAAGAGCCTTTAACTGGCAAATTTTATTTCAGTGACCAACTCAAAATATTTTTTCGAAATCTAATACTGCTGCTAAAACGTACAGGCCTGTTAATAAAACCATCACGACTGCTCGCTATGGGGACAATTCAATTAGCGGTCGTGTGTCGGAATGGTTGTTTTTTCTAAATATTCATTTTTGCTCCAGCCTTTGGGCAAATGGGGTTGGATATTGCGGCTATGATCTGGATGTGTTTCCATTCTAGAATGGTAAGTGCTTGAATATTGTTTAGCCTGAAAGTTGACGAAAAGGAAAGATACATTTTTATTATTTACTACATCGTCATCATCAACCTTTTTATTGTCCCACTACTGGGCACAGGTCCCCTCTCATACAGAGAAGGATTGAGTGTAATCACCTCGCTTGCTGAATGCGGGTTGGCGATTTCAGACTTTTCTAAGTTATCTTGAACACCAATGACTGATTACATGGTGAATGAAAACATCTAGAGGAAACCTGAACTTTAAGTCTGAAATCGCCAACCCGCATTGAGCAAGCGTAGTGATTACGCTCAATCCTTCTCTGTAAGAAAAACTTTATGATTTTAAAAGTTCGTCCTCCGTGGCGCAGCGGTCAACACGCCTGCCTGCGACGTGGAGGCCCCGGGTTCGATCCCCGGCCAGGTCATAATGGAAAACGATATTTTCCTGATTGGCCTGGGTCTTAGATGTTTATCTATATATGTATCTATTATAAATATAGTATCGTTGAGTTAGTATCCCATAACACAAGTCTCCAACTTGCTTTGGGGCTTGCTCAATCTGTGTGATTAGTCCGTAACAAAAAAAAAAAAAAGAAAAAAGTGTCCGTGGAGTTTCTTGCCTGTTCTTCTCTATAGAGATCTACTATTTGTAATGGGCGACTAGCTTTATATCACTGACTGATCGACCCTTTGACAATTCAAAAATACCTACATATAATTGGTTTATTTAACTTACTCAATTCTAAGTTCTTCATCGATAAAAACATGAAGGGTTACTTATAACAATAAACAAAAATTTGTTGACATAGGACAACACACATAGGATAACTCTCACATGACGTCTTATGAAGGCGTGAAATACAATAATAATGTAGCGGTATCTATAACTGCCCTATGCGAACAACGCGTCATATTAACGTCACAAGAATTCTACATCTCGCAAGAAAAGTTTGCCGTTCAACTAGCATACATACAACTTCCCAACTTCAACCGTTGGCCACGTGCCCGCCAGACATAACACCCGTCTGGTCGGAGGGTCCTCCCTTTTCTATGGAGAATGAGTATAAATGTATGGGCTTAATAACAAAAGTAAAAAGTTTATTAAAATATAAAGCACAATTTACACAAAAGATTTAAACAAAAGATCTAGGTGTAGTTATAGACTCCAATCTTTCGTGGCGTGCTCAGGTCAGTGAGATCAACCGAAAGGTACTTTCTCGTTCCATTCGCTGAAATGCCTTCGGATCTTCAGCTCTTGAAGATTAATATTCCTTTTTATTAAAGATTATGCTGTCACTTGTTACCTGGATGCTAGTGAGGAGTTGTTAAACAAGCTTAAGCGCTTGCAAAATCTGTACATTCGCTTTGTTTTCGGTTTTCGAAAGTATGACCATGGTTCTCACCTTCGCAAGGAACTCAAGTGGCTCCCAACCCGCCTTCGCAGGAATACTAAGCTTTTATGTCTCCTTTTCAACATTCTACACAAACCGTCTTATCATTCCTACCTGTGTGAACGTTTTTCTTGCTCGGGCTCTATCGCTGTCTAATCGTAAATCACATCTTCTTAAAAAGATTTAGTATTCCTACTCCTTATCTATACATGCTGTAAGATTTTACACATCACCTTCGTGATTCAAACACTATTTCTATTATTTAAACGTATATTAAAAGAGCATTTCCGTTCTTCATGAATAATAAAATAATAAAAAAAAGATAAAAGATGGAAAGATTAATAAATATAAAGCAACCAAATATCTTGTCTAAGCTTGCCTTCCTGTGTCGGTATGTGGGTTGTAGACTCTGCAGTTATTATTGTACCTATAGTTGTTACTTGTTAAAGCCAATGGCTGAATAGCCAGGAGTCTCGGCCAACATCTGAGAGTGGTTTCTTTAGGCAGCTGGATTAAAGGCTCGATATATATAGCCTTACCTACTCTCGGTACTCCCAGACACGTGAATTGTCAGCAGGTCATTCTCTCGGTTCAGGATTCTATTCTCTAAGTCATCAAAGACCAGTCCGACAAATATTCGAAAAAAATCTGATGTAAAGATTCGGTATTAAAAGGAACTGTCAAATTATCTTGTCATTTATTCTTAGTTATTTTTTTTTTTATTGGGACAAAACCCGCCACACTTTTTCCCAACTACTGCAACTCCTGAAAGCCAGAATCAACAGTGGAGACCGCCAGAAAAACGCCGAGCAATGAAGCTCGACGAGTCCCGGAGAAACGATTCAACTGTCTTGGGTCCCGCAACGAAATTAATCAGAAAAGAATAGCGAAGGAATAAGAAAAAAGATATTTTTTCCACTTCCCTCCATAACAAGCAGGAGACAGAACAGAACTAGGCCAATCGGCACAAAGGGACATTATTGCAACTGGGAGAAGCCCAGATTGCCAAGCAACACGGAATAAAATTTGATTAAGTTAATGGGTCCTAAGTAGGTATGTGCTGTTACAATTGATTCCAATAATAAGTATGGCAAAAGTGCCTTATTCTTAGTTCGGTAAAGAAACAAATTTTATGTCCGTATAATATAACTAGCTTTCCGCCCGCGGCTTCGCTCGCGTGGAGATCGGTTATATCGCGCTTTTAGATTTCCCTTGTGAATATAATTTTTTTCCGGGATAAAAAGTACCCTATTATTTAATCCGGACTTCTAACTTTACGTCTGCAAAATTTCAAAACAATCGGCTTAGTAGTTACGGCGTGAAAGCGGAACAAACAAACTTACTTTCGGATTTATAATATTAGGATATTTGGTGTACTGTACACATACAAATATTCCAGTAATCTCCCTTGGGAACTTGATGTTTCTTTAGGACCAAAAGTAGCCTATGTTACTCTCCTTCTTTTCAACTAACTGTATGCCAAAAATCAGGTCGATTGATTGCTTAGCTACGGCGTGAAGGAAGGACAAACAAACAAATAAACACACTTTCACATTTATAATATTAAGTCTGGATACAGAGCAGGTAATATCCGTTCTAACTACAGTTTTTGGCCATAGGGTGTCCCTTTGGATCGCCGATAATCTTAATCCGGTTAGTGGTGGCCTAATCAGCTGGGTAATTAGGTAACACACTATCAGTAACGATAGGTTTAATTTTGACAGTTCAACGACATCCATTGCTGTTTTAACGATGTTGGACAGACAAATTTTTCGTACATACTAAGCAATGGATTAGCAATAAGCTTCAAATTGATTCAAAATGATAGCAATTGTGTGTTACGTAATTAGGGTGCAGGTTTATTATAGGTACTTCCAAACGTTGTTTTAAATGAATAGTACAATGTTTTAAAAGCTTTTAATGTAAGGTTGTATGAGTATATTTAATGTAGGTACTTAATGCAGTCTCTATGTTCTCTGTTAAAGGTTCATTTTCCGCGATTGTGCGTCGCCTAATGTCTTAATTATAATTTATGTTCTGTTTGTACAAAATAAACAAATTACTTTCTTTTAAGAGCTAGGTGGTCGCTAACAATAGGCCTTATAAGAAGGCTCAAAGTCACTCAAAGGGCTATGGAGTGGGCTATGCTTGGGGTGTCACTGCGCGATCGAATCAGGAATGAGGAGATCCGTAGAAGAACGAGAGTAACCGACATAGCCTGAAGAATTGCAACACTAATGTGGCAGTGGGCTGGACACATTGCCCGTAGGACCGATGCCCGATGGGGCCGACGGGTTCTCGAGTGTCGACTACGCACCGGAAGACGTAGCGTGGGTAGGCGCCCGACAAGGTGGACCGACGACCTGATGAAGGTCGCGGGAAACCGCTGGATGCGGAAGGCGCAAGACCGGTCGTCGTGGAGAAAATTGGGTTAGGCCTATGTCCCGCAGTGGATATCTTTCGGCTGAAATGATGATGATGATGAAGAGCTAGGTTTTCAATTACCTGACAACATTATTATTAATAAATCTGGAATTTAGACAGTTATTTCATACAAAAACTGTCAAACTCAATTCTATTCGGCGATTAAAATTTATAAAAATAATCAGATTTAAATGTTAAAACGTTGTGTTTAAACAAATGACCATTCAGCTGTCTCCACACTACATCAAATGAACAAATTCATTAACATTTGCATGACGTACACCCAAAAATTTTAATTGAACGGAAAAGCTTGACTCAGCTGTTAATTGGCCCGTCTGCATTTTAATTGTCACACGCATTCACAAAGGGTTTTACAACTGAGTGATTTGTTTCGTATTCCTGGTATGATTTTTAAGGATCATTTACACGGGAACAGTTTTGCTCCTCAAAAGACAATAAAAAGTTGACTCACTGTCATGTATACTGGACTCACGATACTCGAATTTGGAACAGCGAAACTCGCAATTTTTTTGAAAATGGAAGAGTTTGAATAAACCACATTTTTTTTAACATTATAATCGGTTTTTTTTTGTTTTTTTTTTTTTGGCGTGATCGACAAGCTGAGTGTCACGCTCGTTTTTCATTGGACTTTTAAAATTATTTGTAGTTAAAATTTATGTAGTAAAAAGTACATTTAATGAATAGTTCATAAAGAACAGTGAAATATCACAGCATAGTGGCCACGTCATGACTTTGCCCGTAAGACGGGTCACGCGGCCGTCTTTTTCGACATGAATAATTCATAATTACGTGACATTGGTTAAATGCACAAACCGTGCGAAGCCAAAAAATAAAGAAAGAAAGAACATTATAAACTAGTGTTTTACCACAATTCTACCTGATAGCAAGCAGTAATCAAATCGTGTGTGAAAGTTTTTGATTTAAATTTTATGGTCCAATAATCGTAGGCTGCTTTTTGTTTCCCTTTAACTTAGCAAGCTCTCTAGGATATCTTCGCTTATCAGCAATTAAAATGACCAAATGAGACATGTAATATAGTTTTAGGCGAGTTATTGTTTTTTGCTTTACCCTTGTGGTACCGGGCTTAGAATAGTACCAACCCATATCCTCCCGTGGGTATCGTACGAGTGATAAAGGGAACTTTCAACAGGGAAGCGGTCAGCAGCGCTTCTTCTGTGGAATATCAAATTTCTGCGATCCTAAAACCCGACTGCCAAGCATGGGGATTATGGCAAACCCCCAAAGTAATGAAAGCCTTAGAGGGCGTTTATCCAGCAGTGCCCTTCTATAGACTAAAGATGCAGAAGCTTGACCATATACCTAATCGCCAAGCGAGCTGATTCCGCGTTTAAATGAGCCTTCAAAATATTCCTGGTATGATTTCACTCATGTTGGCGGTGTCATGTTCCATATTAATATGAAGAGATCAAAAGAAGATATGACTAATGATAATCACTTTGACACTTCGCCAGAATTCGTCGGCTTGTTGAGTTGGTGATATATGGCGTCGTTTGCACCCAGCAACTCCGGCTGTTATTATAAGCTTGTTGCTGCACATTCTAAGGTAACACGAACCAAAACAGAATACCTACACTAATTTTCTATCATCATCGTCGTCATTTCAGTTGAAAGACGTCCACTGCTGGACATAAACCTCCCCCACGACGACCGGACCTGCGCCTCCCGCATCCAGCGATTTCCCGCGACCTTCACCAGGTCGTTGGTCCACCTTGTGGGGGGCCTACCTACGCTGTGTCTTCCGGTGCGTGGTCGGCACTCGAGAACCCGTCGGCCCCATCGGGCATCGGTCCTACGGGCAATGTGCCCGGCCCACTGCCACTTTAGTGTTGCAATTCTTCGGGCTATGTCGGTTATTCTCGTTCTTCTGCGGATCTCCTCATTCCTGATTCGATCGCGCAGTGAAACCCCAAGCATAGCCATCTCCATTGCCCTTTGAGTGAACCTTCTTACAAGACCCATTGTTAGCGGCCACGTCACTTCCATAAGGCATCACTGGCAACACTCACTGATTTTCTATATTTTTTTTTTTAATTATTATTTTTTGTTATTTTCGTTTAATTTTTATGGACACTATTAACAGGTAGCACATAGAGATCGTGATGTATTTGTCTGTAACAAAAGTATAGTCTAATGTACACAAATCAATTCAATTGAATTGAATATTATACCCAAACAACCAAAAATTAATGTTCGCCCCTATTATTTTGATGACATTCCTATTAAAAGTAATGATCAAAATCGACCGTTACCCACCGAAGATAATAACATCGTTTCTTAGTACTTCGCGCTTGAGACCTTGCTTTCATATTCTTAACTTTATCCTTATTTTCATAAGGTTTAATTTCCTGTGTGCTAAAGAAAACAACTTCAATAAAATACACCTACGCACGAGCAAAGTTGTGTCTACAAGTAGTTGAAATGATAATAGAAATCTCTAAGACCATTATAAGTTGACCTGTCATAGTTAAAATAATATATCACTTTTGTTCCAATTTTGGGCGCTTCGAGAGTTTTACATAAAATTGTAACTCTAGGGTATTGTTGGATATTCGAGACAGAAAATGTCTGCTTTTTTGGAAAATGGTTTTAATATGTAAAAGGTCAATAAGAAATAATATATTGTGTGTATAAAACGCGTAGTATTTTATATTGTCTATTATGTTGTTTGTCTATAAGAGTAAGTTTCTTTGATTTGTCTTGGTAAAGTAAACCTGACAGGTATTGAAAATAATTTAATACAGAGTAAAAAAAAACAATCACGGTGTCAGGTCGGTCTCACTTGGGTCCAGAGGCGTTGCACGGGGTAGTTTAACACCTAACTACCCCGTGCAGGAGGCGAGGCCCGGACAGACCAAGCCGGCACGAGAGTGTGGGGCCGCGGCAGAATCAAGGACTCCCGCGGCTCCGTGCGCACGTGACCGGAGAGACACCGGAGTGGTCTTTAGTCAGTAGGAGTCTGACAGACCCCGTCGCCCATCCCAGGGCGGCGGACATCCATTGAGGATTTTCCACCCCAGAACAAAAAAAAAAGGGTTGCCGGTTGGTTAAACAAGAAACCGTGGCCCTGGCCGTCGCACAGGCAAGTGAAGAAACACGGGTGGGTTTTAGTCAGTAAAAGTCTGACACACCCTTCCGCTCCTCCCACAGCGGGAGACATCATTTGATCATTTCCCATCCGGAAAAATAAGAGCGGTCACACTCACGAAATTTCAGCGCTTAGCATTCCCATCCAACAAAAGTCCTCAAACTCGGTAAAAAAGTTTTCCCTTCAAAAATAAGTATAGTTTTTAAAACCTAAGGCTCTAAAACAGGCACATACTGCAGACAAAGTATAACGCAAATATGGACAGACAATTCTCGCGAACAAAATAAAAATGTATGGAAATGGCTTCGTATTCTGCACTGCAGCGTGATGCATAATGTGTGTACCTGGCTTTAAGGCCTTCTACAACCAACATGCATTTACCTCACAATGTAGATGTTCATAAAAGTTTGTTTTGTAAATATCTTACGTACTTTGTTATTTTACACCTAGATGCGCCATGCGGCTTCACTCCCGTTTTGTATCTATGTGCCCCGCTCCTATTAGTCGCAGAGTTATGTTATACAGCCTAAAACCTTCCTGGATTAATGGACTAACTAACGCAAAAAGAATTTTTCAAATCGTACCAGTAGTTCCTGAGATTAGCACGTTCAAACAAACAAACTCTTCAGCTTTATATATCAGTATAGATATGTAAAGAAAACCCTGTCCAATACTTGAAGGTATTGTTCGGTATCGATAATTGATTCTACTAATGCCTACAAAGCCGGACTAAACTTATAAAAAATCCCCCAAAAGAAATACAGTATGTTACAAAAACCCTGTCCGACCCGTGAAGGTGTTGTTAGGTATCGTTAGCTGATTCTACTAATGCGTACATAACCTGGCTAAACTAAAAAAAAAAATACCCCCTTAAAAATAAATAACTTAAATAAAATAAATAAGTAATTTCATGGCAACACAGGCACAGGCCATGACCTCAGTTGACCTCATGCATGTAGGTATTGGTAGTCTAACCACGTTTATCGACTCTAGAAAGAAACAATGATACCTACTTACGCAGCTCGTGAAAAGAACTTTTTTTTAAGTAGGAAGGTCGTCTGACCCTCCGAATGTATCTTCGAATTTCATTCGATGAGCACAATGGCTGTGGCGGAAATGTTGTTCCATATTTCGTTCACTAAGAACGATACCGGCACCGTCCCACGAGATTAGCACGGTGTTTCACAACGTTAGTCCACTCCTACCAATCCACTGCTCGCCGAACTGATAGTGGAGGTACTCACGTACAGGTCGGCAAAAATATGATGGGGCACCGTCATGCTGGAACCACATTGACCAAGAAGTAGTCACATCCGAATCGTTCAACACCTGATCACAACACAACACAATTGCATTTTTACTAGGTACCTTCCATCAGCAGGTTACATTACGTTAGAAAACTATTATGATCACACAATAAACGATACGTCTACACGGACTCAATGTCTACGCGAAACTAATAAATTTAAAATAAAAATGATTTTTATTTCATAAAAATAGGTACTCTAACTGCACGGCGGTGCCCTTTGACTAGAGGTGTGAAAGTATTCAAAATATTTCTCGTATCGATTTTTGCTATCAATTTTGTATTTCAGAATTTCACGCATCGATTCAACATCGCATGGCATTCTTTAGATTTTAGAACTTTCACATAACTTAAATCAGGTGAACTTAAATGCTTTAAATTGTTTAAAATATTCTCCTAAAATCGTATTTCATAAGACCTTTCTAGTTCCTATTTACTAATAATAGGTACTTGTGTTACAATATTGTTATGAATAATTAATCGATAATCAAAAAAAGTACTTTTACCATTAGGTAATCTGCGTTTTTACAACAAATCATTCGAGCAGTTAGTATCGACAAAAACAAAACGATATTACGTAAAAACTAGTACAGCTCTAATTATTCCTTTGCGCGTCGGCGGCTAGACACACTGACGCCGCCGACAGTTTCAAGGTCTAAAATGGTGTTTACACTTTTTTAAATTTCCCGAATTTTGGGGAAGTTACAGTAAATTCGCTGGTAAAAAAGATTATTTCAAAATTCATTAGTATTGTTACTATGATGATTATGCAAAATTTTATATTTTATTTGGTCATTTGTTTACCTAACCCTTATTATCCTTGTGGGTCGGACAGGGTTTTCGTAACATACTGTATATTTCGCAAAAGGAGGTACATTAATATATGTGCGGTAGGCAATACATGCGGGAACAAATGGGGGCAAGGCACGCGGCACGCGGTCGCATCGTTATTCGCTCATAATAATACCGTCAAAAGTTGTGTTGTCACTTATTATACAAGTACCATGTTACTATGATGATTATGTAAAATTTCATATTTTATTTGGTCTTGTGTTGCCTAACCTTTATTATCCTTATGGCTCGGACGGGGTTTTCTTTATATATTGTATAAACTAGTGCATGGCCGCAATGACAGCCTGGCGTAGCGGTAACGAACGCGGCGCTGCGCAAGGAGGCGCGGGTTCGATACCCGCGCAGTGCAAATATTTGTATGCATGAATATGAATGGCTCAAAGGTCTTAGCAACCAAGCCAAAAACTCCAAAAAAAAAGACGATTGCTTTTTTAAAAAAAAAAAAGCAGCCCTGTCAGATAACAGTTATTTGATAATATTATGCATAGGTACCTAATTTAAAAGATCAAATCGAAAAACGTTATACTAGAGGTAAACAACAAACTTGGTCCAGTTGACTAAACTTCAACACTGGATATTTACAGAGCCGTGTCAGAGAGCAACAAATAAAAATCGAAAAATGAGAACTTTCCCTTTGATAAAATGAAGGTTACCCGCCACACAATTTCTCACCCACTGCAACTCCTGAAAGCCAGAATCAACAGCGGAGACCGCCAGAAAAACGCCGAGCAATGAAGCTCGACGAGTCCCGGAGAAACGATTCAACTGTCTTGGGTCCCGCAACGAAATTAATCAGAAAAGAATAGCGGAGAAGTAAGACAAAAGATATTTTTTCCACTTCCCTCCATAACAAGCAGGAGACAGAACAGAACTAGGCCAATCGGCACAAAGGGACATTATTATAATTTGATTAAGTTAATGGGTCCTAAGTAGGTATGTGCTGTTACAATTGATTCCAATAATAGGTATGGCAAAAGCGCCTGAACGCACGGAAATTGGTTCTAGTTTCTACAAGGTCTGTATAATAAACGACTCCGGATGTAACTTGTACACTATCCAACATAATATTGCGTTCATTCTGCCAATGAATACACTCCCACAAGATGTGATGTGCGGACTGTTCAAATTCACAGTTCAATGTAGAACATTGACACAAAGGCGAAGGGACAAGTTTAAAAGAATACAGTGCATGTTAGTCAAAAGTACAACTGACATAGCCAAAGATACAAAACACATTGGCTGTGTAACAGGTTGCCTCTCGTTTCTCTACGAAAATCCTGAACTAGATAGAAAACATTTTTCCTAGGCGAGCTTACTCGTGTGAAGTAATAAAAATGTTGACATGGCATATTATTCCAAGCACAAGACGCCTTCCAATTAATTAATGAAAAAGGAAGCTTTACTGTAGATTAAATGCGTAACTCACTTTCAGTAGCAATGGGTTTCTATTTGACAGTTTAAAAACATTAATTGCGTGATCGGTGCAGGCCGCGTCCAACCGTCCAACATAAAAATATATCGAATTTTATGAAAATAAGCGATATTCAAAATATAAATACCAGGAACAAACACAATCTCAACAGTAGGCAACTCGTTCACGGGTCAATGCTTTCAACACTTTTACAACAAGCTTCCCATTGACATTCGAAACTTACCCATTAAACGATATAAAAACTATATAAAGGCCAAACTTTGCAAAAAGGGGCATTATAAAATCTCAGATTATTTAGAAGACAAAAAAGCTTGGGACTGAGCTGCTCGCTCTGTTAAGCATTGTTATTAAGCAATATGCTTAATTATAACGTAAATTATTGTAAACATTTTCATTTTTAATGTCTGGACTTGAAAAAAGACGATGATCCCTGAGTTTGTTTCGGCTATTTCTTCTCAGAGGTAGTCAGTTAGGAAATTCCGGCTTCATCTAGTTAAAAAAAAAAGAACATATGACGTATAAAAGTGATCAGTGATTCTAGTTGCTTAATAAACGATTTCATTTCATTTCATTTCACCGGACTTTTGTCAACCCTTAACGACTATCAAAATCCACGAATGACAGCCGGCAGTAACACACTATCAGCAGCATTGGGTTTCATTTTGAAAGTTCAACAACATTCGTTGCGTTCTTTAAGTTGCTGAGCAGACACACTTTTCGAACACATGGAGCAATGGGTTAGCAATATGCTTCTAAATTATTCCAACTGACAATAATAATGTGTTACGTAATTAGGGTGCTGGACGGCGTAATTAGCTTTCCGAGGCATGGCGGTAGTCTACTGTCGACTGCCATAGAATTTATTTTATGTAAAAACAAAAAATTACAAAATCGCGGGCATAAGCTATTTACAAATATGTGTAATAGATAAGATAGAGTTCTCGGTGGTAGGCCATAACATCGGCCGTCGGCAGAAGTTACCACCCACCAGACAAAGCCTTGCTGCCAAGCGATTTGTCGTGTTCCGGCATGATGTCTGGTGAAGCCGGACGGAGGACGGGTCTGAGCAGTTGTGTTGCGATGTATGCCGGGTATGATGGTTCCTATTCGCTCAGTTTTTCTGAGTGAATAGGCTCTTAATATACTAGCGCGCTTTACCATCAACGATCGCATCACTGCTTACCATCAGGCGGGATTGCGGTCAAGCGCTAGTTTATAATTATTAAAAAAAAAAAAGATAAGTCTTTATTTGTCTTAAACATGATATAACGTTGTTCCAGTCTCGTTTAAATACAATGTCCACATGCAGTATACAGAATTTATGTATCAATTGCATGAAAAAATAATAATTATGTCAACAATGTATTAATTATAAATTTATGTAAAAAGAAATCCTTAATGTCATAGAAATTATGTTCATTTAGCCATTTGTACAGCTTGTTTTTAATGAATTCGCATTATATAAATAAATTTTAGCTCATTACTGATTTTGTTTTAAAAGCCTAATTAATACTAAATCAAATTGAGAACGGACCAATCAAAAAATTACATGACCCTGTAGTCATAGGCAATCCCGCCTGATAGTAAGCAGTGATGCAACAGTTGATGGTAAAGCGTGTTAGTTTATAAAGAGCCTATTTAATAAAAAAAAAAAAAAATGAGCGATCAGTAGGCCTAGTTTGAGTTTTCATTACGAAACTCGATGGTCGGCAGAAGTTACCACCCACCAGACAAAGCCTTGCTGCCAAGCGATTTGTCGTGTTCCGGCATGATGTCTGGTGAAGCCGGACGGAGGACGGGTCTGAGCAGTTGTGTTGCGATGTATGCCGGGTATGATGGTTCCTATTCGCTCAGTTTTTCTGAGTGAATAGGCTCTTAATATACTAGCGCGCTTTACCATCAACGATCGCATCACTGCTTACCATCAGGCGGGATTGCGGTCAAGCGCTAGTTTATAATTATTAAAAAAAAAAAAGATAAGTCTTTATTTGTCTTAAACATGATATAACGTTGTTCCAGTCTCGTTTAAATACAATGTCCACATGCAGTATACAGAATTTATGTATCAATTGCATGAAAAAATAATAATTATGTCAACAATGTATTAATTATAAATTTATGTAAAAAGAAATCCTTAATGTCATAGAAATTATGTTCATTTAGCCATTTGTACAGCTTGTTTTTAATGAATTCGCATTATATAAATAAATTTTAGCTCATTACTGATTTTGTTTTAAAAGCCTAATTAATACTAAATCAAATTGAGAACGGACCAATCAAAAAATTACATGACCCTGTAGTCATAGGCAATCCCGCCTGATAGTAAGCAGTGATGCAACAGTTGATGGTAAAGCGTGTTAGTTTATAAAGAGCCTATTTAATAAAAAAAAAAAAAAATGAGCGATCAGTAGGCCTAGTTTGAGTTTTCATTACGAAACTCGATGGTCGATATTGAGCGCGTTTCACAGGAAGGAAGACGGTACGGCAGTTAAGCGAGGTAATGCAATGCTAAACCAACAACACGACCAACGATATTGCGCCAAAGGGAGATTGATCTGGGGACCCTCCATGACCAAACTCCCGACACAGCAACAATTAGCGCATCGTACCCGGCTCACATCAGAACAGAACTGCTCAGACCCGTCCTCCGTCCGACTTCACCAGACATGACACTCGGAACACGACGAATCGCTTGTCGGCAAGACTTTGTCTAGTGGGTGGTAACTTCTGCCGGCAGCCGATGTTATGGCCTACCGCCGAGTAATAATAATAAATATAAAACAATCTATTGCGTCGCCTCTTGAAGAGTTCGTGTAGGAACGTCTCGTGGATAGGTTTCTATTAATCTAAATTATAGTTACAAGTTGTAACCAATGTAACTGTAACCAATCAACGTCTTTCGCTCGGTTAATATAAACAAAAAACGAATCTGTTTGCTTACCAATGGTAGCATTTTTTGTTACTAATCTATGCAAAATAGATTCGTTAGCTAATTTTAGCTGAAATAACTTCTGACCATTTGGGAGGTTTTACAAACGTATTTGCTTCATTATGTCAAAGATAATAGAGTAGAGTCTTAATTTTATCTACAGAACTGTCCGTAAATTATAAGAATCGGCTATAAGTAATACTAATTCATTTCTTCCACAATCACAGGTAGCAAAATCCCAAATAAAACTCTCTACAGCGTCCCAACCAGATCTTCCCACAAAAATAAGTAAAAATCAAACTAAATATAACAAAAAATTCACCGCCATTGAACACCTGCCCTAATTACGATCCCTAACGAGTAAGTATCAAACCTGTTTATTAAAAAAACACAAACAAACTTACCTTTGCCATCCCTAAAATGATTTATAATTCGTATCAAGGATACCTAAGGTCGAAAGTTGCAGTTGTTTTGTGTGTTTGACGCGTAATATTGTGTTGTATGAAGACTCATCTCGATTCTTGTGATGTCTTGTGTTTTTTTGGACACCGACTACTTTATAATGTCTTTTTTATTGAAAGTGTACTGCGGTTTGTTTTAGGCTGAGGGCAGTTACGATGTAATCCTCTTTTGGAGTCCATTGATAAAGATTTGATTGTGTTTTCCGAGATTTTGGGTTGTATGGCGTTTTTTGGATAAGATTATTTGAGTTAGTTTTATGTTTTGATATCTTTATGATGATTGTCTTTCGTTTGAGCTGGGCAAAAGAGAATTAATAAAAGATACTTTATTACCAAGCTTGCAAATTAATTAAATATTTTTACAAAATAAAAGTAAAAAAAAAAATACACTTTTCTTATTTTCAGTATGACGTGAATAAGTATAACTTAGAAATTCAAAGCCTAAAATAACTTAATAATATTACAAAAATATAATAGAAACTTACGTCTCATCCACGAATAAATTCTCCGAGCAATTATTCAAAATCCAAAACAAAAAATAGTCACAAAGTCATAAACATAAACAACACTGCCAGCAAAATCCACAAAATTATGATACACGAAAAACTTCCAATAAAAAAGTTCTTATTCAAAACATCAAAAAAAAAAACACACAAAACGTCACACACGTTTTCGGAACTGTCAAAAAGTATTTAATTAAAAAATAAAAATTACACGGTTCTCCGAACTTGTTCCATATTTAATTTAAACTTTCTCACACAAAAACTCAGTATTCGTCAACAATTTAAATTTTTATTGAGAGTAAAATGGTTACAGTATATCGAAAACGGCGCGAAAGCCGTTGGGCGCGTCAAAACGTTACGAGACAACCGCGTTGGCGCCAAGTTGACACCACACTGTTGGGTCCATTACAATGGATGCAGCATAGTGTGGCTGTACCTTTGATAATATACATAATTGATAAACCTTTTAGATGTTAGTGTCTGGCTTGGTTTCAACATGTGTTTGTGAATCATGTAGGCATGTGTTTAGAGTTAGAGAGCAATATAGAGTTTTGTAGTTGTTTTCAATTATGAAATGAGGCGGAGATATACATAGTAATTATAATTTGCTCGACAATTTTTAACATAATAATAATGTACCCGAGTCTAAGGACCTATTCAAGCGTCGAACATTTTTAAAACCTTGTCTTTTGGCATATAGCAATTAAAAAAATTGCAGACTTTACTTGAATATACATCCTGAGCCTATGTTAACTATAAACTTGTTATTAAATCAATTCAAATCAAATCTTTTTATTCGTCAATGCAGGTGTATAATACAAAAGGTGTTAGGGTTGCAGGAAGTTCGCTACATTGTGCCTGTGGGCATACGAAAATTATTTTAAACGAGAATTACTTATATTCCATTAACCTCTTTATGTATATAATACTATCACATTTATATAATACTAATTCCATCACTTATATCTAATCATTGCTTAACATATAATATAGTTTTAATTTTTTAAATTCATATTAA
Organism: Sesamia inferens; assembly: GCA_037179545.1. Classification (NCBI taxonomy): domain Eukaryota; kingdom Metazoa; phylum Arthropoda; class Insecta; order Lepidoptera; family Noctuidae; genus Sesamia; species Sesamia inferens. Next base: position 11,486,642 of record CM073949.1, read on the forward strand.
TTATTGGGCTTTCTTACTCTATTATATTTATACATATATAGTAATGTTAATATCTATTGTAATTATAATTATTTTTTCTATTATGCATACAAATTTATACAGTCTGTTTCGAAAACTTTATTAATTATATTACCTACACAATTTTGTATTTTAAATCTAAATTAATTATATGAATTATAATCATAATAAAAATTCATTAATAGAATAGCAGCATTTCTTTATTAACAGTTCCTTCAGCTTTTTCTTAAAGGCATTTATATTTAGTATTTTTAAGTCATGAGGTATTTTGTTATATATTATTGGAGCCATTTCATAAACGCTTTTCCGTAAAAGGGCAGTGTTGGTATGCTCAATTCTTAGTATATTAGACTCCCTTTTCCTTAACCTTGGATCTGCTGGGGGCTTAATATAAATGTTAATATATAATGTTAATTAATATAAATGTTATTTGGAATTTTCAATGAATTAATTGTAGACTCTCGCTCCTATATACATATCACAATCAAATATTTGTAACAATCAAGAGTGTCCATGGAGTTTCTTGCCCGTTCCTCTCCATGGGTCCTACTCTTTGGAATGGGCGACTAGCTTCATCTTACTGACTGACGGACCTTCTGACAATTCAAAAGTGCCTGTAACTGGTTTATTTGAAATAAATGCTTTGATTTGATTTGATTTGACATAGTAAAAGAATACTCAAGATATTATTTGCTATAAGCAGATTGTACTTAATTTTTTGGACTTTGATTTTTGGATAATGTCCTTTATAATAATAATCATAATCAGATTGTAATGTTCTCGCTCCTGGGACTCAAGCCTCCTTCTATGAGAGGGAGTGGGCCGTATTCTACCACGCTGGCCCATGCGGGTTGGTAGATGTGACATGTCTTAGATATTTTTTTTTTTTTGGCTGTAGGACAGGTTCCTTCACGGTGTTTTCCTTCACCGTTTTGAGAAAAGTGGTGATGAAATAATTTATACAAAGTACAATGCCTGATGGGGTTCGAACCTACAATTTGTAAATCGCGGCCGATACCAGTAGGCCACCGCTGCTCTGCCTAATGTCCTTTACTTAACTATAATTTCGCTTTTCCTAAAAAGCTACTTTATATAGCAGTTTCCAATGATTACACGAAGAGAGATTTCAAGAACTTACAAGGACATGTTTAACTTAATAGAAACTTGTTCAGTTCAAATTTATTTGTAAACAAAAACCAGATATTATTTATCAGTTGTCGAAATCATCGTCATCATCATCTCAGCGTTATTCCCAGTTGCATCCGAAACCTCTACAGCTTTGGAGTCCGGATTGCGGACCCCAGTTTCCAAAGACTATCAACCAGTCGAACTGCTGATTTTGGCTAAACTTCGATAATTTCCGTGAATTAACTGCCGTCTGACTTCCACAACCCAAAGGCGATATCGAAGCATTGCAGTTAGACCAATTGTAGGACTTTTGAGGGCTCCAACAACCAGTAACGACTGCTATTATATGTTCGTATGGCAACTGGGACCAACGGCTTATCGTGCTTTCCGAGGCACGACCAGACCACTGCAAATACTCATATTCATGCATACAAATATTTGCACTGCGCGGGGATCAAACCTTAGCCTCCTTATGCAGCAGCCGCGTTCGCTACCGCTACACCACGGAGACTGTCAAATTAAATTGTATATTTTTATTGTATAATAATTGTAAAATTAAACAAAATATTAGTGGCCGAAGTGGTTAATGATAAATCAGTAATATAAAAGCGGACAGGTTGGCAACCCGTCAACGCACTGCTATGTTATCGACTTTTAACCCTCTGAATGCATGCCAAACGTGTTCACAATGTAGTGCTTTGACACAAATTGCACTGCGTTTACAAGCCATTACGGATTATAAGTGGCATAACTGCTGCAGTGTAACAGGACTTAGCGAATGAAAGCGCTAAAGCAGCTGTCTTTACAGAAAACTGAAAATGTATTTGGCCTTTTGTATTAGGCCTTTTTGATAGTGATTTTGGAAGAGATTTCCTTATTGGTGGCCTGTGTACAAATGCATGTACGAGTAAATAACGAGTTGTTCTTGGAGAGAAAGTAGGTAGGTAGTCTCTATATTAGTTAATTGGTCAGTACATCAAGTTACTACAATGTATAAAATTTCTTTAATACATTTTCAATTTTATCGCTTAAGCATAAGGTTCAAGATTGACTGGGACAATTTGTACAGTTTCGGGTAGCTTTATGTGCTGGCGTCTGCAGTATTTTCAAATTTGGAACAAAATTAAAATGGTTTGTTATAGTTACATAAGTATGTAGGTACTCGCACACTTGACGATTTAAAGCTAAACCGAGAAAAGTGTGGCGTTTCGAACGTTGTCACCATATTTATGGTAGACTTAGATGTGCTATGATGCTTAGTAAGTACATGTAGTATACAGTATGTTAAGAAAACCCTGTCCGACCCATAAGGATAATAAAGGTTAGGTACACATGACCAAATATAATATAAAATTTTACGTAATCATCACAGTACCAATACAAATGAATTTTCAAATAATCTTTTTTTTCCCGCGAATTAATTCCAACTTCCCCGAAATTTGGTAATTTTTAAAAAAGTGACAACACCGGTATTATTATGAGCGAATAGCGATACGACCACGTGCCTCGTGCCCTACCGCCCGCCGCCTGCGGAAGGGAGCTTAACGCACATTTATTAAGTTACCTCTTTTTGCGAAATCATATTTATTTTTTTGGGGGATTTTTTTTTAAGTATAGCCCGGTATTGTATCCATTAGTAAAATCAGTTAATCAGTTATCGATACCTAACAACACCTTCACGGGTCGGACAGGGTTTTCTTATCATAGTGTATATGCTTTGAGTTGTGAGTCCTGGTTTCCCTTAGAATACCAATAGGGTAGTTGACCAAAAAATCTAATTAGTCCGTCAGCCAGATTTGAAAAAAATACTAGACACGTATTTTTTCTTTTTTCATATAAACAAAAACTGAAGACGACACAGTGCGTTGAAAACTCGTGTGACGTCACTGCACGCTACACTTTTTAGCGAGCAGTGACGTCACCAGCCACCACTCCTGATCTTTACATTTGTCAATTTTTACTGATTTGATAAAACAAAACAGGGCAGCTTCTAATGTTGTACAAAGCACAGGTCCGTTCGTGTGTGGAGTACTGCAGCCACATTTGGGCTGGTGCTGCTAAGTGTCACCTGGCCACTTTGGATTCGGTGGAGAGGCGTGCGAAGAGGCTGATTGGTGACCCTGATTTAACTCGAGTTGGTCTCCAAAGCCTAGAGCACAGGCGTAGAGTAGCCAGCCTTTCGGTGTTCTATAGGATACATTTTGGGGAGTGTGCGAGGGAATTGCATGATTTAATTCCCCCATCTCCGTTCCACCATCGCCGACCCGTCGTACGGCGAGTTTCCACCCTTACGTTGTTAACACCACTACGATCCGGACGAAGCGTTTCGCCTCCTCCTTTATACCACGTACATCGAGGGACTGGACCAATCTGCCGGCGGCGGTGTTTCCGTCGGACTACAATTTGAGTGTCTTCAAGGCTAGAGTGAATAGGCTCTTAATAAACTAGTGCGCTTTACCATCAACGACTGCGTCACTGCTTACCATCAGGCGGGATTGCGGTCAAGCGCTGGTTTATAAATTAATAAAAGAAAAAAACAAAATATACGTATCCAATATTTTTCTATAATCTGAATGACGGACTAAATACAATCTTTCGTTTTTTACCCATGAAACATCCCTATTCCGGAACCCTCCCTCTACATCGCGTGTAAAGCACGTCTCTGGGGAAACTGTAAAGGGGCCTCCCTTGAGCCTCGATGTGACACCAATAGTTAGCTTTGCACTTATAGGGGTTTTTGTCTTTGTTTCGACAAAAGGTAAGTAAGTAGAAACTAGAACCATTTTCCGTGCGTTCAGGCGCTTTTGCCATACTTATTATTGGAATCAATTGTAACAGCACATACCTACTTAGGTACCCGTTAACTTAACCCACTTGTTCCTGAATAACCTTTTTTTCAGTAATTGAACTGAAACTTTGTATACCTATTATTTATGTGCTAAATAATCGCAGAAAAATATTATAAAAAACATCTGATTTCCAGAAAAGCTGGAAAATGCTGTGTCGTATACGACACAGTAGGAGAATCTACTACTTTGATAACTTAGTTTGTAGATTTCAATAGACTTCATTTTAATTAAGAAATATACAAGAAAATTCAAAGACGACATCAAAAATATGTTTATTTGTACTTTTTTAAGCAAATCTACTTATTTGTGTATGATAATATTCAAAACATGGGACAGGTTTAGTTTTACTATGTCGAATATTCATTGTTGCGACAGTACACAACTCAACATGAATGATACATTTTCAAAACTGAAACCGCTTTTACGCGTTTCAGTTCGATCACCTGAAATTCCGGACAAATGTAGCTGTAATTCTTCTTGAGAAGAACAAGAAAGCTGAGAGTAACAGAGGTGGATGTCCATCACAAAGTGTATCTGGGGAATTGCGGTATAGTCACAATCAATATATAGTAAAGTACAGGGTGGATTGGCTGCGATGCGGTTTTTGCCACAAAAGTGTTAATTTCTATTGCCTAAAATGTAACGTTAGATCAATTTTGGATGTAACGTTACATTTTCTCTTGCCGATGGGAATAACAGAAGATGCCAAGCTTCAGTGCAGGAGTTTCAGTGGGTGGGAAAATGTATGGCGGGTTTTGTTCCAAAAAAAAGGTAAGTAGGTATATAAATGATACTGTCTATGTATGTACAGTACAACCTCACTAGGTCACGAGCTGAGTTACTCCAAACGCACGAAACATATACAATTAAGGATAATAAAGGTTAGGTAAACACATGAGCAAATAAAATTTGAAATTTTACATAATGATCATAGTAACAATACTAATCAATTATGAAATAATCCTTTTTTTTCGCGAATTAATTTCAATTTCTTGATTTTGATGGTATTATTATGAAGGAATAGCGATACAAGCGCGTGCCGCAAGCTCTTTCCTTTTTTCAAGCCCCCCCCCCCTTTCGCCCGCGCATCTATTGCCTACCGCACATGTTTTAATTTACCTTCTTTTGCGAAAAAATATTAATTTTTTAGGGATTTTTAAGCTATTGCATAGCTTCTATCGCGGGCCTTGAGCGCGGGGACCGAATCCAGAAATTCCGTAACGAAAAAACCTCACGCTCCCCACTCCGACGGGCACGGAGGTGTGGCTTGAAGGCCGTACATCGCCTAACGTCGTTTCAGTTCGGCAGTCTTCGGCGTTGTGTGGGTGCAATTAGACGTATTGTACGACTCTACGAAACTCGCACGAATCGAGACGAGCTGCTCCGAAATCGGACGAATACATAAGCAGCTGTTTATGAGAAAGTATATAGGTGTATAGATATTTATGTACAACATCGAATAGCTGAAAATAAAAAGAAAATGAAATAAATAAAAAAAAATAATGAAGAAATAATAATAAAAAAAAAGAAAAGAAATAAATATGAAGAAAAAAAAAAGAAAATAATAAATAATTAAAAAATTAAAATAAAATAATAATAATAAATAAAAAAAAAGAAAAAAAAAATAATAAATAAAATAATAATAATAAATAAAAAAATATAAAAAAATATAAAAAAAAAATAATAAAAATGAAGAAAAAAAAAACACGACAAATCGCTTGGCAGCAAGACTTTGTCTGGTGGGTGGTAACTTCTGCCGGCGGCCGATGTTATGGCCTACCACCAAGTAAAACCTGTCGATCCCCGCCTCCGCAAACATCCTGGAGTATTGGAGTACCAAGAGCACCCTAAATGTGTTATTGTTCTGTATACTTATTCGAAACGATTTATCTCTCCTCGTTTAGACTGAAGAATATTCAATAGTATTAATATCCAACTCTATAGTATAGCACAGCTAGAAATTTCATTAATAAATTTTCAACTTTATTTATAAAATCATTAACTTCACATTTCATTGGGATGACCGGTGCGTAGGATTCATCATTATCATCATTAACAACCTTTTTTTTATAGTCCCACTGCTGGGCACTAGTCTCTGCTTATACAGAGAAGGATTGTTGTGCGTAGGGTTGTCAGCCCAAAATTCTAACAACTGGTATGGGATTATAGCAGTATCTTACTACCGCAATGTGCGAAACATACTGACGTCACACAAATTATAGCAGTATCTTACTACCGCAATGTGCGAAACATACTGACGTCACACAAATTATAGCAGTATCTTACTACCGCAATGTGCGAAACATACTGACGTCACACAAATTATAGCAGTATCTTACTACCGCAATGTGCGAAACATACTGACGTCACACAAATTATAGCAGTATTTTACTACCGCAATGTGCGAAACATACTGACGTCACACAAATTCTGCATCTGGCAAGCAGAGTTTACCGTGCAACTAGCATACATACAACTTCCTACCATCATCCGTATAGGCAAGTGCCCGGCAGACACACCCGTCTGGTCGGAGGATCCTCCCTTTCTATGGAGGATGAGTGAACTTTACACCCTGATCCTCATACCTCTAAAGGGTTCGCCAGTAACGATGTTGTGGAGATCGGATAGGCTCGCTGTGTTCGCGCTAACAACGTTGCTTCCCAACATTGGGGGCCCGAGCGCCGTTTGTGGGCGCCATGGCCCTGTATGGGGCCCCTGTGTGGGCGATGGACCTGACGGCCGGAACACTCGCCATTCTGCGCAAGCCGCAGAGGACCATGGCCGCCAGGGTCAGACGACACACCAGGCTAGAACGAGGGTGTGGGGCCGTGAAAGAATTTAGACTACCACGGCCCCACGCACACTCGTGATAGAAGAGACACCGGGGTGGTTTTAGTCAGTAAAAGTCTGACAGACCCCGTCGTCCACCCCAGGGCGGTGGACGTTCTATGAGGATTTCCACCTCGGAAAACAAAAAAAAAAAACCGCTATGTCAGGTTGAATGCTGATCCGAAAACGAAAATATAAAAGTGAAGAAACTACAGAGTTACTACGACTACTGCAATTTTTCCGCCATTATCGGTTCTCTTTTGTTTCCCAGCTCTCTCTCCATTTTTTCATACAAGTTCTACCATGTTGTTTCACAGTCACGTCCTCTCCAAGTGAATGGAAGGACACTAAAACAACTACCCCATGCAGAGGGTGCCATTCCACATACAAATCACGTCGACAAACATTCAGACAGGGCAAATGTCTGTAGGCAGTACAAATGTTTGTTTCTATAACGGAGTTCGTACTTGTTCTGTGGTAACTCGCTTAGAATGGTATTGGCTTATCAGAGCTGTAAACTCCAAACACTCGGGGACATATAATACTTTTTTTTTTATCAAAAAGCTAAAATAATGCAATTTTTATGTGCCCAACGTGTGCTTATTTTACAGTCTACATAGATGTTATGTAGCCATATATGGTAAGTATATCAAGGGAATATAAATACCACAATATTTATGGCTAATTTAGCTGAAATCAAAACACATACTAACACATTCTATCCATCGTTTCTTTGGTCTTCTCCTACCAAACCATCGACATTCATACTTAAAACTCTCGTTACTATACAACCGATTTCCACATAACTTTTCAACTATCGATACCACTTTCAGACTTTCTCTTATGTCATCTTAGCGTTTCGCCTCGTCTTGATCGAGGGACTGGAACAATTTGCCTGCGGCGATCTTCCCGTCTGATTACAATTTAAGTGTCTTCAAGGCTAGAGTGAATAGTCTTTTAATAAACTAGTGCGCTTTACCATCGACAATTCCATCACTGCTTACCATCAGGCGGGATTGCGGTCAAGCATTCATCATCATCTCAGCGTTAATCCCTGTCGCATCCAAAGCTTTTTCAGCTTTGGAGTCTGGGGTCCGCTTTACCAGTCTAACTGCTGATTTTGGCTAAACTTCGATATTTTCCGTGAAGCGACTGCCGTCTGACCTCCACAACCCGAAGCCGATATCGAAGCATTACAGTTATACCAATTGTTGGACTTTTGAGGGCTCCAACAATCTGAAACGACTACCATTATATATTCGTATGGCAACGGGGACCTACGGCTTAACGTGCTTTCCGAGGCACGACCAGACTAGTGAAAATATTTGTATGCATGAATACAAATATTTGCACTGCGCAAATCCACGCCTCCTTGCCAGCGGCCGCGTTCTCTACCGCTACGCTACGGAGCCTCCGTGGCGTAGCGGTAGTATTTATTGACATAATATTAATAGCGTCTGTATTAATAGACAGTATTATTTTCTCGGTGGTAGGCCATAACATCGGCCGCCGGCAGAAGTTACCACCTACCAGACAAAGTCTTGCCGCCAAGCGGTTTGTCGTGTTCCGGCATGATGTCTGGTGAAGCCATACGAAGGACGGGTCTGAGCAGTTGTGTTGCGATGTGTGCCCGGTACGATGCGCCAAATGTTGTTGTGTCGGGAGTTTGGTCGTGGAGGGTCTTCAGATCAATCTCCCTTTGGCGCAGCATCGTTGGTCGTGTTGTTGGGTTTACCATTGCATCACCTCGCTCAACTGCCGCCATCCTTCCTATTCGCTCAGTTTTTTAAGTGAATAGACTCTTAATAAACTAGCGCGCTTTACCATCAACGATCGCATCACTGCTTACCATCAGGCGGGATTGCGGCCAAGCGCTAGTTTATAATTATTAAAAATAAATAAATAGACAGTATTAGTATGTGTAGACTTCCTCTTATGTACTCATGTCGTATTCTATCCATACGGTTTCAACCACACATAATTATGCCTGGTAACATTAATGCAGCCAATAAAACTGGCATCTTTTCTATAATGAGAACTAGATCATCTGCCATCAAGTGACCTTGGTACAATACCTAGCTGTAATCTCCCTCCTTGCCGCGGTATTTCCCGCGATCCTATTGTTTTATTCAACATCTCAACAAAGCAGGTTCCCACTGTTTTTCCCATCGTTTTGAGAACGTTACATCCTATCAGACCCTTTTTTTAGAGTTTCGTAAGCGCATTGGGTTTTAAAAAGATTGTGTTTTGATTTTTAAATGTGTTGTGGTCTCCAGAGAGCACTGATCATTTTATTTTTCTTTTTAATAATTATAAACTAGTGCTTGACTGCAATTCCGCCTGATGGTAAGCAGTGATGCAATCGTAGATGGTAAAGCGCACTAGTTTATTAAGCCTATTCACTTAAAAAAACTTAGGATTAGGAAAGATGACGGCAGTTGAGCGAGGTGATGCAATATTTAACCCAGAGGGAGATTGATCTGAAGACCCTCCACGACCAAACTCCCGACACAACAACATTTGGTGCATCGTACCCGGCACACATCGCAACACAACTGCTCAGACCCGTCCTCCGTACAGCTTCACCAGACATCATGCCGGAACACGTCGAATCGCTTGGCAGCAAGACTTTGTCTGGTGGGTGGTAACTTCTGCCGGCGGCCGATGTTATGGCCTACCACCTAATTTAATTGGAAGTGGTTGAAATATATGGTCAAAGGATTTGAAGCGATTTATAACTTGATCTGTTTCCTAATTACGCAACATACTATTACTCTATCAGTTGGAATAATTTTGAAGATTATTGCTAATCCATTGCTCCCTTTGTTCGAAAATGTGTCTGCTCAACAAAGTAAATAACGCAATGAATGTTGTTGAACTGTCAAAATGAATACATTGCTACTGATTGTGTGTTCAGAAATTACCCTAAGTACTGGTCCGTCGATAAAAATGTATGCGGAGTGTTCTACAAACCAATTTTTGTGATGTTAAAAATTGTCAACCACGACAAGATAAATTGTTTTTTTTTTTCTCGGTGGTAGGCCATAACATCGGCCGCCGGCAGAAGTTACCACCCACCAGACAAAGCCTTGGCGCCAAGCGATTTGTCGTGTTCCGGCATGATGTCTGGTGAAGCCGTACGGAGGACGGGTCTGAGCAGTTGTGTTACGATGTCTGCCGGGTACAATGCGCCTAATGTTGTTGTGTTGGGAGTTTGGTCGTGGAGGGTCTTCAGATCAATCTCCCTTTGGCGCAGCATCGTTGGTCGTGTTGTTGGGTTTAACATTGCATCACCTCGCTCAACTGCCGTCTTCCTTCCTATTCGCTCAGTTTTTCTGAGTGAATAGGCTCTTAAGGGCCTTAGTCTCATTTAGTAGCGTAAAATGGTCACTTTAGGAAGCTAATTTCTAATTAACGGCTTGGTTTTGAGATTTGAAAAAAATATATCTTGTCTATTGATTCATGTACAACATTTACTAAAGATGATTTTTTCGTAGGATTTTGCCTTTTGCCTTAAAAAAATAGTTACCAAAACGCTATTTTTGGCTAATATTCGTTATTACTTCTAAACGGCATTGATGGGTGGAAATATTTTTACACTGAAAAATTCGCGGTTAGAAGTACTACAGATATGCAAGAGCATATTTAAATCCATCAACATTTGCCAAGAAAATATCCTTATTTTGAAACATAGGTTTAGAGGTGCTCTGCGCGGGCGCGGGCGGCAGTCGTGCGTTAGCATTCAGACGGGAGGGTTGTGTCGCTTGCTGCTCTGCTCCGGCTATCGCCGACTACGCGTGGTTGTCTGTGTGAGTGCAAATATTTACGAGCGAATCGTGTCAGTGTACGTTCATAGATTAGCTCGCAAATGAGAATTGAAGATGCGTCTGGTGGCGTAAGTATCTATCTACCTATACTCTTGTATTTATACCTACATATTACTGTATTTTTCTTTATAATTACTATTAGCTTTTGTAACCATTTTTCTTTTACAATTGAAGTTAAACAATTACGAATTGTTCCAGGAAATCTAGAAAGAAATCTTTAGACTTGAAAGGCAATAATCCGACTAACTACATCCGCTGATAATATAGAAGACTCTATTCAGGTAAGTAAACACTCGCACTTAGATTATAATTTATGGGTTTGTAAGGAGATTTAAAAATAAAAATCTTATTAGAAATTTACGTAACTTGAAAATGTGATTTTTTGTTTATGGTGATATAAACCAAAAATTAGGACTCAATTAAAGGTTTTGGTGTAAAGACAGTTTTACAAAAAGTTTTGAGTTGATAGGACTTTTAGTTTTTGCGATATTAGCAAAAATGTGTAATAAAAACTCTTACTTGGATTATTTTAAATGATTCTTCCTGTAAATATTTTATTTCTATATGTAATTGTTTAAAGTAGCCGAAGCCGATGGACGCGGGCTGGCGGGCTTGGAATGTCACAGTTATCAGTAAATTTTTTTGACGTCCTCCGTGGCGCAGCGGTCAACACGCCTGCCTGCGACGTGGAGGCCGCGGGTTCGATTCCCGGCCAGGTCATGATGGAAAACGATCTTTTCCTGATTGGCCTGGGTCTTGGATGTTTATCTATATATGTATCTATTATAAATATAGTATCGTTGAGTTAGTATCCCATAACACAAGTCTCGAACTTACTTTGGGGCTAGCTCAATCTGTGTGATTTGTCCGTATATATACTACTGTATATATACGGACAAATCACACACACTTGTTAAGAAAACCCTGTCCGACCCGTAAGGATAATAAAGGTTAAGTAAACACATGACCAAATATGATATAAAATTTTACGTAATCATCATAGTACCAATACAAATGAATTTTGAAATAACTTCCCCGAAATTTGGTAATTTTAAAAAAAGTGACAACACCGGTATTATTATGAGCGAATAGCGACAGCGATGCGACCACGTGCCGCGTGCCCTGCCGCCCGCCGCCCGCGGAAGGGTGCTTAACGCATATTTATTAAGTTACCTCTTTTTGCGAAATAATATTTATTTTTTTAGGGGGATCTTCTTTTAAGTTAGCCTGGTTTTGTATGCATTAGTAGAATCAGTTATCGATACCTAACAACACCTTCACGGGTCGGACAGGGTTTTCTTAACATACTGTAGGATATATATATATATATATATATATAAACACCTCTTTGGGCACTTAGTTGATCCAGCCACGATGCCGTTCATTATAGACTCCACCTTTAGCGCGGAATAACTTTACTCCAGTTGCATATTTCTTGGGGGGAGTGGCAACGTCGTATTCTGTTTAGGGATGTGGCCAAATATATTCGTCGATTAGGACATATACTCGACAAAAATTTTTCAGCAATTTCATGCATTTGTGGATCCGTAACGGCTAAATTTTTTGAACCCACCAGGACATTTTAGCTCTGAATATATTTCAAAAATCAATAACTTGTGTTGATCCATTTATATACTCGCACTTCCAGTAATACTTCTTTTGATCCGATACCTATACTGTAACGGTTGATCAATATGAATTTATTAAACCTAATCTAGAAATTTTATATTCGCAATGCTCCATACATTGTAAGATCTATATATATTTGTTAACATTTCATGCATTAGTGGATCCATAACGTCAATTTTTTTAAATGCTCGAAGACTTTTTGGCTCGAAATATATTCCAAAAATCATATACCTTGTTGATCCATTTAGCTACGCATACTTCGTAATACTTATTTTGATCTGAATAGGTAATTATTTTTAGTATGAATGGTTATTAATATTTAAAGAGATTGAATTTTACGTCTAGGGTTTTTATACTTTATTTCTAATTAACCATTAATTTTAAGTTTTTAAACTCTATTCATCGAAACCAATCTAATGGGTCTAAACATGATATCGCCGCTGTATGTTTTGTGCCGAAAATATTGTGTGGACGGCCTCTGTAACATTCAATGCAATTGACACTGCTTGTATAGACTCCTTTGGTATTTGTATGCGAATACAAATTATTATTAAATTTTAATGTTAATTTTTAAGGGTTGAAGTTTCCGTAGCTGTTTTTTTAGGAATGAATCATCTGATTAATTCCTAAAAAAACCGATCCTAAATGATTCCTGATCTAGAAAGAAAAATTCTTTATTCCGCCCAAACAGAACGCACATTATAATAATAATACACTAAAACAATAATAAACACATAATGAAGAAAAAGAAAAAAAAAAGGCAAAGAAATATAATTTACTAAAAAGCCTAGTACTCAAAATAAAACAATGTTATCTTGATGTCATAACCCGTGTCTGGAGTTTTGGCGGGAAAGTTAAGCTGAGTGTCACGTTAATTTTTCATTGGAGTTTTAAATTATGCATAATGTTGTTTACTAAATAAAAGTGCCTGATTTATGTCGTAAAAAGTGCATTCAGTAAATAATTCATAAAGAACATTGAGATATCGCAGCGTAGTGTGTAAATTAAACATGTGAACCTCATTAATAATATTTTTGTAAATTAAGAAAGATAAACTCAACCGCACGTTAGTGGACATAAAATCATATTTACTACTTAGTAATAAAGGTAATAAAGATCTAAGTACGAGTACATATATCCGCCGAAGTGCGTTTGACATTCTGGTAGATGTTTTCTCAATCTACTCATAGTTACATTCCTACGTGTATTATAAAAATTATTTCACTTAGTCGCGTTATATTTTAGCGAACACCATTACGATACGGACGAAGCGTTTCGCTTCCTCCTTTATACCGCGTACATCGAGGGACTGGAACAGTTTGCCAGCGGCGGTGTTTCCGTCGGACTACAATTTTAATGTCTTCAAGGCTTGAGTGAATAAGCTCTTAATAAACTAGTGCGCTTTACCATCAACGACTGCGTCACTGCTTACCATCAGGCGGGATTGCGGTCAAGCGCTAGTTTATAATTTTAATAAAAAATAAAATAAATAAATAAAAGGTACAGGAACGCATTAGACACATGGAATGTAAATTTAAGCGGCCGTAATTTCGAATTAGGTAGTTTGCGTTTCGTTCCAGCGTCCTAGTTTGAATTTCTTTCGAAAAAAAAAACTAAATTCGAATCATGGAGGCAACTTGTACATTTCTAGGTACACCAAGGAGGTAAATAATAAAAGGTTTTATTTAAATTTCGGACTGTCTTGCAAATAGACACAATATTGAAATGATAAATAGTGGACGCTTTATTGAAAAAAAAAAAAACAAAGGAACATTATAATAGCGCCATAGCGTGGGAAAAATAATTATTGTTCATTATTCGTCATTGAACTTAAAAAATAAAATTATGTTTTTTATTTCCTCGGATTGTTTGAGAAAAGTAGTAAGTAAGAGCCTGCGTGATTTGAACGTATATTGCTTAGTATGATACTATTATCATCGGCAGCAGCGCGGGCATTGAGACGAGAGGATTCGACCCCAGGCATTTTTTCTAATACCGGGAATGAACTTATATTGGAAAAAGTTAGTAATCAATGTCAAAATCCTATAAAATTTAAATTGTCAACAGAAAAATTATTTTCTTTTGGCAATTTAAGTTTTTAACCGACTTCAAAAAAGTAGGAAGTTCTCAATTAGTCGCAACCTTTTTTTTTATGTATGTTCACCGATTACTGTAAGAAGCCTGGATCCGTTTGCAAAATTCTTTTTTATTTAAAAGGGTGATCCCATAGTCACCATGCTCTGATGATGAAAGACTAGAGAAAGCAAGGAAACATTCAAAATTTTTAGAGGCAACTTGTACATTTCTAGGTACATTTTTAAATATTTTCATTAAGTATTTTAAAGCACTACAATTTACTAATGATCTGGAGTAGATCTGATGTTGGAGTAGATATGAAGCCGGAAGACAGTTGAGGGAACTCCTCGGGAATTCATAGCAGCTACCTTGTATTTGAGCTTGATTAATTTGTATTAATAAGAACTTTACACTTAGATCGGTTTTAATTGTCATTAGGGCTCTGATGATAAATACAAAGGCCACTTCAGGGAACTCCTCAACGGTTTACAGTAGTTCCCTTGTGTTTGAATTTAATTAATGTATATTGATGAGCGATTTTCACCCATATGGATTACTATGAAAATCTGCAGTAGATTTGATGATGAAGAACATAGACAGACGAGGGAACTTCTCAACGATCCCCTGCAGCCACCTTGCGTTTGTGCTTGATTAATTTGTATTGATTAGAACTTTGCGCCTATGTGGGTTAAAATGAAGGTCTTTCGGTCGTGTCCGTAAATCTGATGATGAAGACCAACAGGAGTCGAGGAAACTCCTAAAAAACTTACAGCATTGAAGTTTATCACTGAAGAACCAGTACCTGCATGTCATGCTTAAGCAACAATCAATTATAATCAAGAAACTGAATTTAAATTGCGTAATCGCGTCATGTCTAGCATTGTTCATACATTCATTTTGACCTCGTAGGAATTTTATAGAAATCGGTTCAGTGGTTTCGTTTTTAAACCAAAATTACGGGTAAAAATAACATTATTCAAAATTACGTCGTTTGTTAACAGGCCTTTTCCCAACTATATTAGTATCAGCGTTCATTCTGACCGGATGCAGCTGCACAGTACTTTTCATAACACAAAAGTGTAAAAAAAACAACCGTCTTCCAGAAAACACTACAACGTAAAAAATAACTAATTTCCGAAGTCGGGTATGTCTTTGGTATTAGTATATTCGTTTTTAGAAACAAAAAAAAAATGTGTGCGTGTACTAGTGTACACACGTAAGAGTAAGAAGTGAAATTTCTTAGAAAAAGATGGCGAAGAAGTTTTACTTCAATATAATACGCCCAAACTCGGCTAGTCTAGGACCTCCGGATCCCGAGATAGGCCGCGGGGGGTGAGGTGGCCTGGAGAACAAGTGGGGAGGGGGAGTAAGGGAGTGTAGAGGAGAGGGGTGGGGAGGCTAGGTTGAGTTTAGAGGGAGGGGGGAGAGGTAGGTGAGGGGGGGGTTGTCTTAGTGTTGGGAGGATCCTGTCCACCTGGGGTCACAACATGAGGGGAGAGTGGGAGGGGACAGGACACTGGAATCTCGGAATGTATGTGCTATATGGGTATTGGGGGGTCAGGTACTATGGGGTCAAAATGGGGGAGGTTCCGGCTGCGGGGGGGGCTAGTAAGGGGGGTGGGGGGAATTATGTCAGAATTTTGAAATTCCCAGCCGTTTCCGAGATATCCGGGATTTTAGGTAGGGATATGGGGAAGGACTTCGAGGTGGGTAAATATAGTACGGGATGCGGAATCCCCCGGGGCCAGAATGTTGGGCTCTTCCTCCCGATTCCGAAGAGCCCAAACTCGGCTAGTCTAGGACCTCCGGATCCCGAGATAGGCCGCGGGGGGGTGAGGTGGCCTGAGGAGCAAGTGGGGGGGGGGTTAAGTGAGTGTAGAGGAGAGGGGTGGGAGGCTAGGTTGAGTCTAGGGGAGGGGGGAGGGGTAAGTGAGGGGGGGTGTTGTCTAAGTGTTGGGAGGATCCTCTCCACCTGGGGTCACAACATGAGGGGAGAGTGGGAGGGGACAGGACACTGGAATCTCGGATTGTATGTGCTATATGGGTATTGGAATTAAGTCCAAAAACAAAGTAGCTACTGTAAACCTTGAGGAGTTTCTGGAACTGGCCTTTGTTTTCATCATCAGAGCCTTAATGACAGTCACAACTCATCTTGGTGTAAAGTACTAATTAATACAAATTAATCAAGCACAAACTCAAGGTAACTGCTATCAATCGTTGAGGACTTCCTTCGACTGTCTCCCGGCTCCATCATCAGCTACATCAGACCTTTATCAAATTATAGTTCTTTGAAATACTTAATGAAGATACTTAGAAATGCACTAGTCGCCCCTACGATTTTTGGAAGTTCCTCTTGATTTCTCTAGTCTTTCATCATCAGATCTTGACTAAGGGACCATTTAGAAAGTTTACCTTTTCAAACAAAAAAAGAATTTAGCAAATCGGTCCAGGTGTCTGAGATTAATATCTAAGATTAATAAAGTGAACATACATAAAAAACAAAACGGCTGCTTAACCAATCGCTTCGCGCCCTTGGCAAATGCTGCGCCCTGATTGGCCCATTTGAATTGGATCAACAACTGCCCAGACGCCAAAAAGGTGGATTTGTATAAAACAGCCCTTAATTATTGTTATTGGTTATTATTATTGAACGTGACACATGTGGCTCCGAACGGAGCCACATATTTATGGACAAATGGCATCGGATCAACAAAAGGCCCCCGGATCAACAAGTGAAAATGGATCAACAAATTACTACCTATACGGCACGTCTGAGCCACAAAGTGCCCAAAGGGATATCTATATATATATATATATATATATATTCTGTTTTTCACAAATAATATTGTAATAACATTTTTCGACTTACAGAAAAGAAGAGAAAGAAACCAATCGACAGAACTTAAAAGTTTAATTTGCTTTTTAGGTCGAACACTAACGCAGTTGATTCTAGGTCAGACATCCATACAGAATGTCGTCAAGAAAATGATAATATTATATATCTCTATGTGCACAAAAAAAACGACGCAAGTTCCATCATCATCATTCAGGTAAAATTATGCCTGCATGTCCTACAACCTATATTTTTAGTTTACAAATATATCATATACCTGTAAAATTAATTTTTTGTTAATTCGTCATCGAAGGGCGACGCATAATTAATATTGCTTACTTTTATTCAGAACTAAAGAAAATTGCCAAGCACGGAGAATTATAGACTGTGGTTTAGGATCTGTGGATATTGTTGGAGAACGTTCCCTATTTATTTTTAAATGCCGTATGTGTATGGAAACATTTTGCACATCCTACAGAAATCAATATCAGCTGTGCAGTTGTAGGAACAATAGAAATAGACTGTGGCCATTCTCAACTGCAAGAAATTTCTGCAGCTTTAGATATGCCTATAATCTCGCATGTTATTTATTGGATCGAAGAATTAAAATTTACAGATTTTAAAATAACTCGTGTTTTATTTGAAACCTCATCACGACGAAGTACATTCAATCCGACGTCACTGACACAGTATAAATAGGGTACTATCTCTTTATGGAAAACGGCCGAAACTACGCGCTTTGTAATCTCAAGACATCTATATAAAGCACGGTTAGCGCAGCGGTTAAGCTATTGACTGCTGCGCTGCGTGTCGCGGGTTCGATTCCCGCGCGGAACAAATATTCAGAACATGTCCTACAAGTAGTTGTTCCGAGTCTGGCTGTTTGTGGCTGTGAATTTATATGTTAAAAAATGCACCCACGATAAAAGTAATTTCTAGTGTGGTTCAACGTTTTTTTTTTTTAATAAAAATTTCACAAAGTGCCTAGTGCGCGTTTGTTTTACGTTAACGTGATGAACTCGTTTATGTTATTCGCATTAGTAATTAATTCAAGGACACTGCAAAGACATGATACTCATATACTGAAAAGTAGTGAAAAAAAAAATTCAAATATGTTGAATCGATAGATATTACCATCTACCATTAATTTTTATGTTAATGTTATGATATATTATAATGTGTGGGTACTTGTTTTACAAATGTCTGTCAGTCTGCGATCGGCCATTAAACTGTGTAACGAGCACTCCTTGATTTTATTTAAACATTGATCAAGAATACTAAAAATATATTATAGTACGATATTACCATTTATCAATGCAAAATATACGTTTATCGTCTTGCATCCATAACCCCGTCTGAAATCGTAGGCACAAATCGCGACCTACACGCGGCTTGTCTGCATCTCTGGATATTCTTTGATTGTCGTTTTAGTTTAGCGCGCCACCGCGCGCATTTTACGAATTCGGGAGTACAGCGTTTAGCTCCGCCCACATGCACAAGGTCATTGAGGCTACTATAACCGTTAATAAACTAGCGCGCTTTACCATCAACGATCGCATCACTGCTTACCATCAGGCGGGATTGCGGTCAAGCGCTAGTTGATAATTATTAAAAAAAAAAAAGATCATTCTTTTATTTATGACCATTCGTTAGTATATTGGTACCAAATAATAGAAATTGTTTTTTAATCCATACTAATTTTATAAATGCTAAAGTAACTCTGTCTGTCTGTCTGTTACGCTTTCCTGCTTAAACCTCTCAACTGATTTTCATAAAATTTGACACAGACAATCTTTAGACCTTGAGAAAGGACATAGGCTACCTTTTATTGAAAAATTTGATATTCCCGAGAGAAAACTAAAAAGCGCGATATAACCGAAATTTACGCGGGCGAAGCCATGGGCGGAAAGCTAGTTATAATATAAATAATTAGAACATAAAAAGTAAAAAAAAAAACATTCTAAAATATAGTAGGTCTTCAGTATCGCGAATATGGTAAATAAATGTTATTAGGGTACTGTTCTCTAATTACGTAACACTTACTAAAAATTGAAACCGTTTTGAAGCAATCGCTAATCCAATGCTAATCAATTTCTAAACTTCTTACTCCATTTGACTAACTGAGAATTGCTCAAATAGGGTATTAGACTAAAAAAAAACTAATTAGTCCGAATTAGTTTTTTTAGTCTAACTATTTTAGATCTGTTTCAGGTTATGTTAATTTTTTTTAAGTGAAATATTCTTTAACAGCTCATTCCGCGCACACCTCACCTCACTTTTCATGGTTATCTGGTTACAGAATCATGCGTATTAACCTGAACAACAAATATTTGTATGACCTACAAGTAGTTCTTCCGGGTCTGGCTGTTTCTATATGTGAATTTAAATGTTTGTGAACGCACACACGATACAAGAGTCTTTCCTTGTGTGTGGCAACACACGATTACTATACAGTATGTTAAGAAAACCCTGTCCGACCCGTGAAGGTATTGTTAGGTATCGATAACTGATTCTACTAATGCATACAAAACCGGGCTAAATTTAAAAAAAAAAACCACCTAAAAAAATAAACATTATTTCGTAAAAAGAGGTAACTTAATAAATCTGCGTTACCCACCCTTCCCCGCGCGGCGGCGGAGGCGGCGGGGGCGGCGGGCGGCGGGGCACGCGGCACGTGGTCGCATCGCTATTCGCTCATAATAATACCGGTGTTGTCACTTTTTAAAAATGACCAAATTTCGGGGAAGTTGGAATTAAT
Source organism: Sesamia inferens (assembly GCA_037179545.1). NCBI lineage: Eukaryota > Metazoa > Arthropoda > Insecta > Lepidoptera > Noctuidae > Sesamia > Sesamia inferens. The sequence continues at coordinate 11,506,589 of CM073949.1, forward strand.
TCGCGGGAAAAAAAAATATTAAGTATTTCAAAATTCATTTGTATTAGTACTATGATGATTACGTAAAATTTTATATTATATTTGGTCATGTGTTTACCTAACCTTTATTGTCCTTATGGGTCGGACAGGGTTTTCTTAACATACTGTAAATTAATTGTAGGTAATTGTTACCTTACTGCTAATCCATTGCTCCACATGTTCTAAAAGTGTATCTGCTCAACAAAGTAAATAACGCAATGAATGTTGTTGTACTGTCAAAATTTAAAGCCATCGCTACTGAGAGTGTGTTTCACAATTGGGTTGTATCCTAAAAATAATTTATCTACACTCTTATCAAAAAATTAAAAATGTAAAACTAAAAAGGAGTTTATTTTTTTTTTTCATTACCGTACAAACCATAGATAGCACTATTTCATTTTTTATCTGTGGCTGCGCGCGCTTTGGCGCGTGCGCGTTGATGCAGGGTACAGAATTTTGGCGCCAAAGACTTTTCTTTGCATTGCGAGTCGTTGTTGTGTTTCGCCGGACACATAATTAATTATTATTGTTTCTTAAAATGTATGAGATTAGATAAAGTAGTGTATGAAACTGTAATAATTAGGTATTACACACTCGTGTGATACTATTAAAAAACTCGCTTCGCTCGTTTCTTAAACTCACACTCGTGCATAATATCCCTCATTATGTAACAGTTTCATAAACTACTATTAAAATCCATCAGATAGATTTATAAAAAAATATTAAACCCGTATTTTTTATTTTTTCTTTCATTCAAATACTTAGGAAGATATATTGATTTGAAATGTCGCATGACGTCAGGCCGTGGTATATTTCCCACTCCGTACCTTTAATACGATATATTTCAGTAGTTTTTGGTAATTTCGACAAAATAAATATTCGGGTCTTAATTTTTTTTATTATCTATAAGACGGACTAATTATTATTTGTTTGATTTTCATACCTTGGATACATCCCTATTACCCTGCTGGTAAGGGGATGAATAGAAGTGAATACTATTCATCAATCTTGCTTCAATTCTATTTTTAAAACTTTTATAAAATAAAAACAAAAGTCAACCATGAAGTTTTTTAACCCCTATGCAAATTATTTATGCAGTTTGTTGGATAAAATATTATTTTTCAGTTGCTGTTTTCACAAGCGTTCAACGCAAAAAAATTTGGTTGACGCGACAAAAAATATTTGAATCCGGATGCATGGTGCTTTTGTTTATTAATATTTATGTTGATTTCATTAAAATTGTATGCATAATTTATGTTTACTTGGTAGGTTATTAGTTTTTTTTTTTTTATCAGGTAGGTACCTACAGACGACAGCAGCAAGCTACCCGAAATTGTCAAATATTCCTCCTAATCAACCTTGAGCCTTTAAAGTTGAAAATCTAATAAGGAAATCTGACAGATTGAAGAAGCTTGATGTGCTTTCGTCTGTACATACTATCATAGATCACCGTAAAGACTATTCCAACACTCTAATTGCGTAGCGGTTTATTACTGTCGATTGAAATGATTTTGAACCATATTGCTAATACATTGCCCCATATGTTCGACAAATGTGTCTGCTCAACAATGCAAATAACGCAATTCAAATTCAAACTCTTTATTACAGGCAAGGCCCATATATTGTTAGTAAAAAAAAAAAAACTTATCCTATGTTAGTAAAAGTGAAACAGGGATCAGTTGGGGACATGAATGTGTGCGCGCACATGTCTGTCCGCCCAGAGCCTAATAAAAGGTCCGTCGACCTTGTCCGCCAGTGTAGCTAGGATACTGTTCGGGCCGCCCGAAATCGCCGCAACATCGAAGCACACCGTTTGCGTATGATGGCATGAAAGTCAGCAATTCGCGCTTCCGCGAACATGCCTGACGCACTGCAAGACCGAGGCAGCCCCAACAACATCCTCAGCGCATTATTGTACTGGACGCGCAGAGCGTTGTAAGCCTTCTGCGTATACCTAACCCACAAGCTGCACGAGTAAAACGATTGGCAGTAAGCTCTAAAGAGCGTCAGTTTTACCTGCTCAGTACACCGCGCAAACCTGCGAGCAAGCATATTGCATCGGGCTGCCAATGCCCTGGGCTTCCTATCTATATCTTGGTCATCTGTGAGAGAATCCGTCACCACATGACCGAGGTATTTAAATTGAGAGACCACTTTTAATGGTGTTCTTTGTAACAACACCGGAGGTATATTGGTGGGTGTATTATTACGACCTTTAATACCATAATAACAGTTTTAGTGGCATTATACCTCAAGCCATGGGCCCCCGCATCCCTCTCACACACGGCCACTAACTTCCTTAGTCCACAGATTGATGGGCTGAGCAACACCATGTCATCAGCATAGCTTATGTTGTTAATCATTTTGCCATCAACAGAACAACCAACCAAAACTGTCAAAATGAACCCTTTGCTACTGATAGTGTCATAAGCATTTACCCCTGCTGGTTGCAGCGTATGTTATTAGTTGACTTAAAAAGGATCCTCTTTTGTTTTACTTACAGAGGCAGCCATTTTGTAATTTTTAAAAACCACAGCATTTACTCACGTGTGATACCGGGCTTAGATTAGAGAAGAAGTACCAACCCCTATTCTCCCGTGGGTGTCGTAATAGGTGAGTAAGGAAATTCTCACCAAGGAAGCTGGCAGTAGATCTTCTCCTGTGGAATAACCACAGGGCAGTGTTTAATGTTGTACAAAAACACAGGTCCGCTCGTGTGTGGAGTACTGCAGCCACATTTGGGCTGGTGCTGCGAAATGTCACCTGGCTACTTTGGATTCAGTGGAGGCGTGCGAAGAGGCTGATTGGCGACCCAGATTTAAGTCGAAACGGTCTCCAAAGCCTGGAGCACAGGCGTAGAGTAGCCAGCCTTTCGGTCTTCTATAGGATGCATTCTGGCGAGTGTGCAAGGGAATTGCATGTTTTAATTCCCCCATCTCAGTTCCACCATCGGACGACCCATCGACGGCCACTTTCCACCCTTACGTTGTTGACACCACTACGATCCGGACATCGAGGGACTGGAACAATTTGTCGGCGGCGGTGTTTCCGTCACACTACAATTTGAGTGTCTTCAAGGCTAGAGTGAATAGGCTCTTAATAAACTAGCGCGCTTTACCACCAACGATCGTATCACTGCTTACCATCAGGCGGGATTGCGGTCAAGCGATAGTTTATAATTTACAAATAAAAAAACCTCCAATGCCATGAAAGCTTTGGGAGAAGTCTTTGTCTAACAGTAGACCTCTATAGGCAGAAGAAAGAAAAAGAAAAAGTCAGCATTTATAAAAAGAGAGCATTTACCATCAAGACACGGACGGAACCCTTTCAAATTTATCACGCTGACGTGTTTAATCATATGAAGTTCTTTCTTCGATGTTATCAATCGATCTTCACAGCTATCGAGTGTCTATAAACTGTTATTGAATGTTCTATCCCATTCATCTAAAACAAAGATATTATGTTGGTTTGTGTTCGGGTCGATCTCGGAAATTACTACAGCGATTTGGAAGTTAGTTACAGTAATAGAATTTGTTGTCTATGGATGCTTTTTTGTGTTTATGTTATTTTTTTAAGCTGTTGTCTCCACTAGGAATACTAAGAGGTACCTAGTATTATCTATATACTAATATATAATAATAATAATATCTTTATTTCAGACATAGGTCCATACATTTTAAACAAAAAATAAAACATAAAACGTTAGTAGGGTTGTTAGTATAACACACAAAATAAGATCAGTAGGTCTATACAGGCTATTTCTGAGTAACCCGCCACACTTTTCCCACCCACTGCAACTCCTGAAAGCCAGAATCAACAGTGGAGTCCGCCAGAAAAACGCCGAGCAATGAAGCTCGACGAGTCCCGGAGAAAGGATTCAACTGTCTTGGGTCCCGCAACGAAATTAATCAGAAGAGAATAGCGGAGGAGTAAGAAAAAAGATATTTTTTCCACTTCCCTCCATAACAAGCAGGAGATAGAACAGAACTATTTCTATTTCTGAGTAAGTGAACACTCTTGCCAGACAAAGCCTTGCCGCCAAGCGATTTGTCGTGTTCCGGCTTGATGTCTGGTGAAGCCGATCGGAGGACGGGTCTGAGCACTTGTGTTGCGATGTGTGCCGGGTACGATGCGCCTAATTTTGTTGTGTTGGGAGTTTGGTCGTGGAGGGTCTTCAGATCAATCTCCCTTTGGCGCAGCATCGTTGGTCGTGTTGTTGGGTTTAACATTGCATCACCTCGCTCAACTGCCGTCTTTCTTCCTATTCGCTCAGTTTTTCTGAGTGAATAGGCTCTTAATAAACTAGCGCGCTTTACCTTCAACGATCGCATCACTGCTTACCATCAGGCGGGATTGCGGTCAAGTGCTAGTTTATAATTATTTAAAAAAAAAAAAACTCGCCCAGTAAACAGTAAACGGACCGTTTATTTTGCATGCTAACGTTCCGAGGACAGTGTTGGTGCTACCACAGACCCTGCTCATCATCGATGCGTTTCTTTTCCTAATGATGGAGAAAAAATCATCGATTGAAGCTCCCGCAAACATTTCGGCGGCACTGCAATACCTGGGTTTCTTCAACACTGCTCTCAGAGCATCATTGTACTGTACACGCATGGCATTATAAGCCCGCCGCGTAAAGTTGATCCACAAACTGCACGTGTAGAATGATTGACAGAAGGCTCTGAGCAGTAGCAGTTTTAAATCTGTAGTACATCGTGCGAACCTGCGGGCCAACATATTGCAGCGGACTGCTAACGCCCTCCTTTCCCTCTCTAGGTCTGCATCATCTTGCAGGCGATCCGGCAGCACGTGACCCAAGTATTTTGCTTCAGTCACCCTCACTAGTGACGACCCCCCGATCCTAATTGGTGGCACATTTGACGGAGCTTTGTTTCCTGCCTTGAATACCATGAAGTCACTCTTACTAGCATTATACTTGAGTCCGTGCGACGTTGCATACACTTCAAGTGGAGTACCACTTTTGGCACTTATTGTTAGAGCAATAAAGTTCAAAAGTGGTAATGCACTTTTGACCCTTACTGTAAGGACCGAGGCAGACACTAGGTTAACCTATAGATCCGCGCATTTATTATAACGTCACCACGAGGTTAGAATCTGAAATATTTTCTTGAAAATCAACATGAAAGACTCGGAAATATTTCTAAGAATTTTTAGACATGCTCTTTCCACGTTAGGTCCAGAAATGCAGGAGGCTACTCACAAACAGGTTTAATTGCATTTATTATAACGTCACCACGAGGTTAGAATCTGAAATATTTTCTTGAAAATCAACATGAAAGACTCGGAAATATTTCTAAGAATTTTTACAGACATGCTCTTTCCACGTTAGGTCCAGAAATGCGGGAGGCTACTCACAAACAGGTTTAATATCCTTCTGGGAAAACCTTTATCCAAATTGGAAACTATTTCTGTTTATACAATAAGGTAAGGTAAAATTCTTTTAGTATGCCTACTTATTCAAACTAAGCGATTACCTACTTACCTCCCATCAGACAAAGTCATGCCGCCAAGCAATTCGTCGTGTTTCGGCATGACGTTTGGTGAAGCTATACCGAGGACGGGTCTAAGCAGTTGCGTTGCGATGTGTACGATGCACCAAATGTTGTTGTGTCGGGAGTTAGATCGTGGAGGGTTTTGTTTGTTTGTTTGAACGCGCTAATCTCAAGAACTACTGGTCCGATTTGAAAAAATCTTTTTGCGTTGGACAGCCCATTAATCCAGGAAGGTTTAAAGGTGCTTACATAAAGAAACAGGTTTCCGGGACAGACAAATTTGTGAGGGTCAGTACCGTCCGGTGCATGTATAATATTTAATTGTTTACTTATGCGCTCACTTATAAAGAAGCAGGTTACCTGTACCTGTTTCTTTATGCAAGTTGACCCTGCAATAACAGTGCATCAATTACTTATAGGTAAGCACAAATGTTTTATTTTCTGTACATAGGATTTGGCGATTTGTCGTGTTCCGGCATGATGTCTGGTGAAGCCGTACGGAAGACGGGTCTGAGCAGTTGTGTTGCGATGTGTGCCGGGTACGATGCGCCTAATGTTGTTGTGTTGGGGGTTTGGTCGTGGAGGGTCTTCAGATGAATCTACCTTTGGCGCAGCATCGTTAGTCGTGTTGTTGGGTTTAACATTGCATCACCTCACTTAACTGCTGTCTTCCTTTCTATTCGCTCAGTTTTTCAGAGTGAATAGGCTCTTAATAAACTAGCGCGCTTTACCATTAACGATCGCATCACTGCTTACCATCAGGCGGGATTGCGGTCAAGCGCTAGTTTATAATTATTAAAAAAAAAAAACTTGCATCTTGAGGTTTTGGCGGGAAAGTCAAGTTGAATGTCACGCTCTTTTTTCAGTGGACTTTTAAAATTATTTATAGTGTCGTTTACTAAATAAAAGTGCGTGATTTATGTAGTAAAAAGTGCATTTAGTAAATAGTTCATAAAGAACAGTGAACGCAGCATAGTGGCCACATCATGACTTTATCCCAAACCTCACTCGTAAGATGGGTCACGCGGCCATCTTTTTCGACATGAATAATTCATAATTACGTGACATTGGCTAAATGCACTGTTAAAACTCTGTAGTAAAGATTAATACTAGCCACTAAGAACACCATGTACAAATTTTATATTTTTGGACACTTCCTTACTTGTCAATAAAAACCTTTCAGTAGACTGCGCATTTTTCTGTTATATTTATTATACAAATTAGTGGTTATGGGCCATTAAGAATAACGAATACAGTTAAAACAGTAAGAAATACGTATTCTGCAAGTATTTTATGAGCAAGTGCTATGGAAAATATACCATCGGGTGATCGGTCGAAGACCACGTCAACGGCAGAACTACCGGCACAATCGCAGCTCATAAACAAGCTGAGAGGTAGCAGTAACTTTTCTAATTGGATGTTTTCTATACAATGCTATTTAGTCGACCTTGACCTCTGGGAGATTACTACAAGTCAGCCCAACCTCAGTGATCCAGTACAAAAAAGGCGAGATGAGAAGGCACGAGCGAAAATATGCCTACTTTGCGACGAGTCTGTATATCCAGTTATACGACCGGCCACATCAGCTTTTGACGTACTAAACAGGCTGAGAAAAGCATATGCGGATAGCGGCTTAACCAGAAGATTATCACTTATGCAAAGGTTGCTAAGCAATAAGTACACTGGTAGCATCCAGAGCTACACAAACGCGGCAACAAGCATTCAACAAGAGCTACAGGCAATTGGCAAGGCAGTCGAAGACGAGTTTCTCGCTATTATCATACTAGCAGGCCTACCTGAAGAATTTCGACCGCTAGTAATGGCATTAGAACACACGAACACCAAACTAACGTCAGAAAATGTTATAGCAGCCCTATTGAAGGAAGACTCCAGGAAATCTTTACCTACCAGAGTTAAAGAACCTAGCACGACGGCATTGCAAACTAACGAGCAGCAGAAGAAGAAACTCTTTTGTACATTTTGTAAAAAAACCGGGCATGTCGTATCACAGTGTAGGAAGTTAAAGAAAAATAAGATTTCAGTTTCGGCAAAGTGTAATTCAAATTATACATCCCACTCTACGCTTTCATCTTGTTTTTCTAACATCCCTTTTTCAGGTTCAGAGGATTGGATCCTAGACTCTGGTGCAACCACACATATGAGTAATAACAAAGAGTGGTTTGAGACTTTGTCCACCCATATTACTCCAATCACTGTTGCTAATAAAGAGCAACTCCTGAGTCAAGGCAGAGGTACTGTAAATATTAATATATCTGACAATGTAAATAGAGTTTCTGATGTTTTATACGTTTCCAACCTTGCAACTAATTTACTATCAGTCAGTAAATTAGTAAATAAGGGGTATGATGTTTTATTTACATCACAAGGGGCTACCATATCTTTGAGTGGCAGTTGTCAAGTGACAGGTAATGTCATTGCTTCAGGTTCACACTACAGAGGCATGTTTAAACTTGATGTAAAGAGTTCTCAAGCTCTTTGCTCTACCACCAAAGAGACTGCTATGTTGTGGCATAGACGCCTTGGTCACCTCAATGCAAGGAGTATGAATATTTAAAAAAATAAACGAGTTGGCGTTAATTTTAGCGGGAACTGTAATGAAACTTGTGTTCCATGTTTACAGGGCAAACTGTCAAAGAAAAAGTTTTCAAAATCTCAAAGTAAATCAAGTAAAGTCCTAGAATTAGTCCATTCGGACTTATGCGGACCCATGAGTACGCATTCTTGGGGCGGAGCATTATATCTTCTCACATTTACCGACGACTACAGTCGAAAAACTTACGGGTATCTTTTGAAATCAAAAGCCGAAGTTTTTAGTAAGTTTGTGGAGTTTAAATATTTAGTTGAAAACCAAACTGGCGAAAAAATTAAGGTTTTACGTTCAGATAATGGTCGCGAGTATGTAAATACGGATTTGTCTAACTTTTTAAAGGAGAATGGAATCATCCATCAGACCACCGTACCATACACACCGCAGCAAAATGGAGTTAGTGAACGTGCTAATCGGACTATAATTGAAAAAGCCAGATGCATGCTCAAAGACTCGAATTTACCTTTAGCATATTGGGGAGAAGCGGTAAATACGGCAATTTACCTTAAAAACCGTATGCCCACCCAAGCCCTAAATAACAGAATTCCAGAAGAATTATGGACCAGGAAGAAAGTTAACCTCTCTAACCTGCGAGTCTTCGGATGTGAAGCTCATGTCCTTATCCCGAAAGAAAAACGGAAGAAACTGGATTCCAAAACAGAAAGTTGTATCTTTGTTGGCTATACAACTGAAAGCAAAGGTTACCGCCTTATCAATCCTGAAAATCCTCGAACGATTATAATTGCAAGAGCACCTTATCCATAATATTGTATATAGGCTGTTCTTATTGCGGGGGGGTGTTAAAACTCTGTAGTAAAGATTAATACTAGCCACTACGAACACCATGTACAAATTTTATATTTTTGGACACTTCCTTACTTGTCAACAAAAACCTTTCAGTAGACTGCGCATTTTTCTGTTATATTTATTATACAAATTAGTTGCACAAACCGTGCGAAGCCAAAAAATAAATAAATAAACTTGCATCTTGTAGACAAAATTCGCACGAATTTTCGCGGAACGCCGGGTTGGGTTTTAGTCAGTAAGAGTCTGACATACCCCACCGCCAGCACTGGGGCGGCAGACATCCAAGAGGATCATCATCATCATCAACCTTTTTTATCGTCCCACTGCTGGGCACAGGTCTTCTCTCATACAGAGAAGTAAGAGCGTAATCGCCACGCTTGCTCAATGCGGGTTGGCAATTTCAGACTTAAAGTCCAGGTTTCCTCAAGACGTTTTCCTTTACCTTATAACAGTCATTGGTGTCCAAGATATTAGAAAGTACATATAACTTTGAAAAGTTACATTGGTACTTGCCTCACCTGGAATCGAACCCGTACACTCATACTTGAGAGGCTGGTGTTTTAACCACTAAGCCACCACGACTCCATGAGGATATTGCGCCCAAAAAATTCTCATTCCAGAAATAAAAAACGGTAACATTAGTTTAGACCTTCCGTGTGCAGTTTCTGGCCTGCCATCGGACGCGTCCCCAGGTGGCGGATAGGGGAATGGCCCCCAGATATGGGGGTTACCGGTTTACCGGTGCGGACCAAAGTAGACGCGGGGACCGCTTCTGCGGTCAAACGTGCGGCGGGTTGGCCACCACTCCAGATGGTTGACATGACCCGAACCCCGGGTCACCGTCGGGCAACCTGATCTACTCACTGAGAGGAGCTGACGGCTCCGCTTGCCTGCATGCAAGCGAGTGGGGCTAAGAGGAAGGACACCTCGCTAAAAACCCTTGGCTGCTGCGTCTTCTCGCACAAGAAGACGTACCCAGCCCAGCCCCTCCCTATGGAGGGACCACTGTGGGCCCGCCTTTTAAGCAGGAATCGCCGGCGGGGGATTGGTAGCGCAGGCTCTGCTATTTCCCATGACCCCGCCACTAAGACGATGTCGATGTGCCGCTGTGGTTTTTAGTAGGTATTCCCGGCTTCGGCTGGGCGAGTCCCACACACGCCCGTCATCTAACAAGCGGCGGGTATGGTTCGTAAAGGCATTTCCACAGAATAAAAAAAAAAAAGAAAAAAGTTAGTTTAGACCTATCCAAACCGGTAATGTCCATCATTAGAAGGTCAATAAGTTTTTTAGAGGATCAGGTAAATATTTAACTTATCAATACTATCAGAACCATTGTAATATGAGCCTTGGGTTAATTGTTTATCCCGCCTAACGAGACACCTTTATATTTTGGTTGTTTGTTAGTCAGAAATTAGTTGGTTAATTACCTGTGTTATTAGAGTACAAAGATATACCTTTACGCCGCGTTCATTAGAGGTTTTTTTTTAAATAATTATAAACTAGTGCTTGACTACAATCCCGCCTGATACTAAGCGGTGATGCCATCGTTGACAGTAAAGCGTGCTAGTTTATTATTAAGCTTAAAAAACCTAGTGAACAGGAAGGAAGACTGCAGTTGAACGAGGTGATGCAATGTTAAACCCAACAACACGACCAACAATGCTGCGCTAGAGGGAGATTGATCTAGAGACCCTCAACGACCAAACTTCCGACACAATAACATTTGGTGCATCGTACCCGGTACACATCGCAACACAACTGCTCAGACCCGTCCTCCGTACGGCTTCACCAGACATCATGTCGGAACACGACGAAACGCTTGGCGGAAACTTTATCTGGCTAGGCAGGTTATGAAAGTATCGCTTCGAATTGATTTCGTAAAATAAAAAAAGAACAGTCGTGGGACTGAGCAATGGAAGTGAAAACTGAAATTTCATTATTATGTTAAAAAAAAGCTATAGCGGTGACGCAATCTATACTATTGTATGCACTATACTATACATATGTAAAGAAAACCCTGTCCGATCCGTGAAGGTATTGATAAGTATCGATAACTGATTCTACTAATGCATACAAAGCCGGGCTAAACTTAAAAAAACAAAACCCCTAAAGTAATAAATATTATTTCCCAAAATGAGGCAACTTAACATGTGCAGTAGGCAATACATGCGCGGGCGGTGCACGCGGCACGTGGTCACATCGCTCATAATAATATCGACGAAACTGGTTTTGTCACTTTTTAAAAAAAATACCGTTTCTTGGGGAAGTTTGAATTAATTCGCGGAAAATTCATTAGTGTGTTTACTATGATGATTAGGTATGTAAAATTTCTTATTTTATTTGGTCATGTGTTTACCTAACCTTTATTATTCTTATGGGTAGGACGAGGTTTTCTTTACATAATGTATGTATGTACATTTATCTCGCTATAGCGATCAAGGTGTGGGATCGGTCACGCTCACACGAATTCAATGCTTTTTCCCCGCCCAACAAAAAAGCGCTCAACGTCGCTAAAGATTAAATAGTATATTTTAGTTTAATTTTTTATTAAAGCGTATTTTGATAAACTTCTCTTATCTTCTTGTCTTATTTTTCTTCTCCATTTTGTAGTTAGAAGTTTTAAATTAAAGCACGAAGTGTAAATATACCCTCCAATCTTGACAATAACCATTTAAATAGGGAAACCGACAGTTTCGCCCTGGAGAAGTGCACTGGTCCGCGTCTCAATGCGAAGTGACCGCCATTCCAAAAATATCGTCACAGCATTTACTACACAAATCAAATGAGCAACTTTTATTTAAAAGATTTCTTGAAAGCCTTTATATACATGCCTCATGAATATACTAAGTTGTTTTGTAAATCAAATCATATATGATATATACTCAAATTCACACACACATTTCCATCAGAGAAATTAGCTAACACAACGTAATGTTATGACGTTAACTTTAGACCTTGTTCAAACATCGTGTCCACACGTCTGCGCTCTGCTTTGTGTCAGCACATTCCGTGTGTTTACAGCATAGTAGCAATCGAGCACTGCCTCAAATACTCGCATGGTTAACTCTCCGAGTTAAAGAAGACGTGGCATGTATTTGTTTAAGTTCAAACGCGCATAAACGCTTTGTTTTAACCACGTAAAGTAGAAATAGTGAATATTCTGCTCCAATTCCGTTTTACAGCAGAGGTAGTTTCTTGTTCTTTTTGCCTAATTACTTTGCTAACCTATTGTGTTCAGTATGTAAGTATTAATTTTGGATATGTATTAGTATCTGTGTATCTATTTTAGTGTATTGTATTAACAATATTTAGTTATTTAATAGTTAGAGAGGCGCCACGGCGCCCTCGCCTTCCGCCTGACGCAAGTCCTCACCGGACACTGTTGTTTCGGGAGGTTCCTGTTCCGTATAAGGCGGAAGGAAACGCCAGGGTATCACCATTGTGTGGATCGCCCTGAGGACACGGTGTAGCATACAGTGGAGGTCTGCCCGGCTTGGGTAGAGCACCGCCGTGTCCTCGTAGCGGCGATCGACGGCGATCTGTCGCGTCCGACCCTGGTCCGGGCCGTGGTCCGGACCGAGAGTGCATGGCAGGCCGTCACCTCCTTCTGGGAAGCAGTGATGCTGGCAAAGGAGGAGGTGGAACGAGTAAGGCTAGTGGCGTGAGGGCGCTGAATCCCAGAGCCCTCACGCCACTCACACACGAGATGTCAGAACATCGTGACGGGGTCCACGAAGACCGCGATGCCTCCTGGGCCAGGGTTGCGGGTTGGTTAAACAAGAAACCATGGCTCTGGCCATCGCATAGGCAAGTGAAGAAACACAGGTGGGTTTTAGTCAGTAAAAGTCTGACACGCCCATTTGAAATGAAATTGAAATTTGGCACACAGGTGGTCGATAACCAGAAAAATAACATAGAATACTGTTTAAACCGATATTCCCACACAGAGCATAACCTATCAGGGTGAAATCACGGCGCGTAATAAGTATGTCACGTACCCACAAAGAGGAAACAGACCTTCTATTTGTGAGAGGAAGTAAGCTGTAATAAACCATCCAACGCGGACTGATGGATGTTACATTTCTTCGAATTTTCGGTTCAAGGACACAAAGGTGTCTTCATGGTGTTGTCCATAAACGTTTTGAAAGCAATTGAAATGAAATTACTTACACAAAGTAAAGTATAAATAGTGGGTTAAGAGTTGAAGCCGTTACCACTGTTCCAATATCAAGTCACACCCAAATCCTCGAAGAAATTCCAGAAATGTAATATTTTACCGAAACTTTTCTCAACCATTCAAATCTAATAAATAATTATATACTGACAAATCACACAGATTGAGCTAGCCCCAAAGTAAGTTGGAGACTTGTGTTATAGTATACTAACTCAACGATACTATATTTATAATAGATAAATATACAATATGTAAAAAAACCCTGTCCGACCCATAAGGATAATAAAGGTTAGGCAAACACATGACCAAATATAATATAAAATTTTACGTAATCATCATAGTAACAATACTAATGAATTTTGGAATAATCTTTTTTTTTGGTAATTTTAAGAAAGTGACAACACCATTTTGACGGTATTATTATAAGCGATGCGACCACACGACGCGTGCCCTGCCTCCCGTCACCCGCATATGGATTGCCTACCGCACAAGTAGTAAGTTATCTCTTTATGCGAGATAATATTAATTTTTTTAGGGGGATTTTTTTTTTAAGTTTAGCCCGGCTTTGTAGGCATTATTAGAATCAGTTATCGATACCTAACAATACCTTCACCGATCGGATAGGGTTTTCTTTACATATTAAATAGATAAACATCCAAGACCCAGGCCAATCAGAAAAAGATCGTTTTCCATCATGACCTGGCCGGGGATCGAATCCGGGGCCTCCACGTCACAGACAGGCGTGTTTACCAAAATTTAGCACAATACACTTATACCCATATTTCCAAAAACTGTCATAAATTACATTACATATGTTTTCCTCTCACAAACAAACCAACTGTTTCATGCTGCAGCAAAATAAAGATAAAAACCTCTCACCCCGATCATTCACCTTAACTTGGAGCTATTCCTGTGTTTATTAAGACAGTTATTTCCAGGCAGACTCGCCGGCTTCTGGCTGGAATTCAGTCTGCATCGATAAGTTCTAAACGTAAAATGTATTAGAACGAGTGAAATATTGAACAGTATTTTGAAATTCTTTTGATGGCTCCCTGTCAAAAGACTCTTTTTTTTTTTTAATAATTATAAATTAGCGCTTGACTGCAATCCCGCCTGATGGTAAGCAGTGATGCAATCGTTGATGGTAAAGCGCGCTAGTTTATTAAACACATTCACTTAAAAAACTTAGTGAATAGGAAGAAAGACGGCAGTTGAGCGATGTGATGCAAATTTATAAACCCAACAACACGGCTAATGATGCTACGCCAGAGGGAAACTGATCTGGATGGACTATGATCAAACTCCCGACACAACATCATTTGTCGCATCGTACCCGGCAAGCTTCACAACACAACTGCTCAGACCCGTCCTCCGTACGGCTTCACCAGACATCACGCCGGAACACGACGAATCGCTTGGCGGCATGACTTTGTCTGGTGGGTGGTAACTTCTGCCGGCAGCCGATCTTATGGCCTACCACTTTCAAAACTAATAAAATAGTCAAAATAGTTTGTGAATCTCCGCAGTCATGTATATATTTTGGTCGCAGATATAAAGTTGTATACCTCCAAGCAAGGGTATATTAAACAACGTTATTTTTTGTTTATGCAAAACCTGAATATAGTTTGTTCAGAATACGCAATTGAATCGATCGCAATCATTTTTACACCATGTTATATTTTTTCCCGAATACATTTAGAAATTGTTGCAGTGTGGTTACTGAGCGCGCAACACAGCTGACGGTAGATCATAGTACCACCTGCGCGTGAGACAGGGCACCCCGCGCGCGCCGCCGCAGGCGCGGGCGGGTGAGCGGTACGTTGACCATATTTTTGTTGGGCCCATAACTTTGTGGTTTTTCATGATATATCTTTGAAATTTTGTACATTGATTCTTTACTTAAAAATATTGGACACGTGTTTCGGATTTCGCATAAACAAAAAAATACGTTGTATAGCTACTAAGTGATGAAAACTATATTTTCAGACACTAGATGCACCACACGATCGCGGCTATTTCCGCACCTCATACACCAATTGTCACGCTCACAAATCAAGCTAAGCTATAAAACAATTACTACGCTACTCGTATTTACGTTCATCTAAGCTAGCTACCCGTATTACCAAGTCAGGTATTTCCAGCCAGACTGTTTGGCAATAACTCAGTCTGGATCCCAGACTATTTTTGTCTGTAATGCCCATTTATTATTCCCGTCAGCCAAGTCCTGTTTTACACTTGAAATAAACCGGAGTTTGTGATAGATTAATTGGGACTACTCCAGTTTTGGTATTGCTTAAATTGTTTTGGCCAAGTTGAGTGATGGATTAAAAACTTCTCTTTGAAAACTTGATCTAGTTTCTGAGTCTATACTCATCTATACTAATCTATAAAGCTGAAGAGTTTGTTTTTTTGAAAGCGCTACTCTCAGGAACTACTGGTCTGATTTGAAAAATTCTTTTTGCGTTGGATAGCCCACTAATCCAGGAAGGCTTTAGGCTATATAACATCACGCTGTGACCAATATTAACGGGGCATATAAAAAAAATGTGTGCGTGTACTAGTGTACACACGTAAGAAGTGAAACTTCTTAGAAAAAGATGGCGCGTAACGCGCGTGGCGCGTAAAATAACATTAATAAAGATTAAAACTTAGCGTCCCCAATAGGGGGATGGTCCACGACTAAATACAACACCAAATTTAAAACTAAACTAACCTAAAGATACAGCCAAAATGGGGGTCTAGGGGTCCTATCTGAATATAGGTTCCGGCTGGGAGGGGGGTTAGAAAGGGGGGCGGGGGAATTTTGTCAGAATTTTGAAATTCCCAGCCGTTTCCGAGATATCCGGGATTTTAGGTAGGGATATGGGGAAGGACTTCGAGGTGGGTAAATACAGTAAAAAAAATAATAAAAAGATGGCGCGTAACGGAAAAATGTGACGGTAATTTTTTTCCAACGCCGATAAAGAAGTTTCACTTCAAAAAAAAACGCGGGTGAAACCGTGTGGCGTAGTTAGTCCATTATATGGTTACAAATACAAAAGTCTGTCATTTTGTCTTGTATTTTTTCACGCCTATAATTCTTTCGTGTGTGTGGAGTGATAGCACTCCTGCGTCGGAATTTTTTGAAAAAGTTTCCCGAATCATTCATGGCGATCACTCAGAAGACGTCTAACGATATTGAGGCAGACCCTTAAGAAGATGGCGTGAAGAACTCGACACACAAAGGCAGGACTTGTCCACACTAGCTACAGGCAGAGAGGAGAGGAGAATGGGGCTTTGTCCTGTAATAGGAGAACATAGACTGGAAATAATATTTAAAAAAACTGGCCAAGTGCGAGTCAGGTTCGCGCACGATGGGTTCTTTTTTTTTAATAATTATAATTATTTTTTGTCGGTTTCCGTGGCGCAGCGGTCAACACGCCTGCCTGCGACGTGGAGGCCCCGGGTTCGATCCCCGGCCAGGTCATGATGGAAAACGATCTTTTCCTGATTGGCCTGGGTCTTAGATGTTTATCTATATATGTATCTATTATAAAATATAGTATCGTTGAGTTAGTATCCCATAAAACAAGTCTCGAACTTACTTTGGGGCTAGCTCAATCTGTGTGATTTGTCCGTATTTATTTATTTATTTATAATGTATAAAAAAAATATCAAAGCATACTCGTATGTAAATTATAAACTAGCGCTTGACCGCAATCCTGCTTGATGTACCCGGCACACATCGCAATACAACTGCTCAGACCCGTCCTCCGTATTATTATCTTTAAAAACGGCAAAAAATCACATTTGTTGTAAGGGAGCCCTCCTTCTATATTTATTTTATATTTATTTTTAGTTTTATTATATATCCAAATATTCTGTGAACATTACAAGCGTCTATCTATTTCCGTTATTAATATGGAGCAAAAAAATCACGTTTTCTGTATAGCGCCCCTTAAATATTTTATTTATTTTCAGTGTTTGTTCTTATAGCGGCAAAAGAAATACATAATCTCCGAAAATTTCAACCTTCTAGCTATTACGGTTCATGAGATACATCTTGGTAAAAGACGTACGGACAGACAGACGGACAGCGAAGTCTCATGAATAGGGTTCCGTTTTACCTTTTAGGTACGGATCCCTAATAAATAGATAAATCTGATGAATATTTCAATACGTTTCTATAAATTCAACTAATTTGACCAAAGTACGGATGACAGCCGGTCAAGATACCCGAAACTGTCAAATATTCTTAATCAATCTAGAGCCGTGCTACTTTAGTGATAACGTTGAAAATTTGACAGATTGTAGTAGCCGTTCCGTTCCACCATCGGACGACCCGTCGTACGGCGAGTTTCCACCCTTATGTTGTTAACACCACTACGATCCGGACGAAGCGTTTCGCCTCCTCCTTTATACCGCTTACATCGAGAGACTGGAACCATTGCCAGCGGCGGTGTTTCCGTCGGACTACAATTTGAGTGTCTTCAAGGCTAGAGTGAATAGGCTCTTAATAAACTAGTGCGCTTTACCACCAACGATTACGTCACTGCTTGCCATCAGGCGGGATTGCGGTCAAGCGCTAGTTTATAATTTATAAAAAAAAAAGCTTGATGTGTTATCGTCTCTACATGATTCAAACCTTACAAACGATTTCTTAATATGAGATTAAAAACCTTTTTAAGAACTGCCCACGACTTCTTCAGTGTGTATTTCTGCCTTATTATCTTTTATTCATGGATAAATGTTCAAAATAAAAAGTAGCCTTAGGGTACATTTCCAGGACCCCCGTCGTAGGTGCGAGATGGAATACCGGGGTGGTTGTAAAACTCTGATGGACCCCGCCGCCGCACCGTCTGCCCCGGGGCAAATGATATCCATGAGAATTTACCACTTCGGAAAAAAAATGCGTACATGTCGAAAATACTTCACTACGATTCCACGCGGTCGCGGTTCCGGTGACTAGCTCGATGATGCCTTCATCAAAAACAAATGCATGCCGATAGACAAGCACGCACATGAGATAAGAAACCCCAAGGACCCCGCAACATATCGCCATCTTTAGCGTATAATTTTTTTTAAACATTATTAACTAGTGCTTGTCTGTAGTACATTTAAAAAAAAACGCACAAAATTATTAAAAACCTCGATGTATTAAAGACGAGGTGAATTGCTTTATGCGGATTGGACTGATGTCAACAACGTAAGGGTGGTTTAGGACCACCCTTAATAAAGGTAGCGGTAGTACATGCGACAAATAATGAAATTGACAATTGCGCATCCCTGAGGGGTTTGTGGGACTTCCCGGGAGATAGCCTTCCGGTATACCCACTAAAAACCACATCGACACACCGACATCGCCTTAGTGGCGAGGTTATGGGAATTTGGCAGAGTGGTCCCTCCATAGGGATGGGCTGGGTACGTCTTCTTTTGCGAGAAGGCCCAGCAGCCAAGGGTTTTTAGCGAGGTGTCCTTCCTCTAGTCCCACTCGCTTGCACGCATGCAAGCGGGGTCCCCAGCTCCGCTCAGTGAAGAGCCCGGGTTATCCGACGGTGACCCAGACCTCGGGTCAAGTCAGCCACCTGGAGTGGTGGCTAACCCGCCGCACGTGTGACCGCAGAAGCGGTCCCCGCGTCTGGCTTTGGTCCGCGCCGGTAAACCGGTAACCCCCATATCTGGGGGCCGTTCCACTATCCGCCACCTGGGGACGCGTCCGATGGCAGGCCAGAAACGGCACACGGAAAATTAACAGAACCTAAACTAAGTACTATAAGCCCTACAGCAATGACCTTCCATGCCTGCACTAAGAGACCTAAGGTAACAGACGGATAATGGGTAGGATTTCCAGGTAAGGGTGAAGGGTAAACTCACTGCCAGTCCAGCAGCCTCACAGGACTGATCAGAAATGGCTAAGGGTGTCTCGGCCACAGTGAGGGGTAATGAGACAAGAATAAATTCTAATCTGATTTATTTATACAATATTACAGCTTATATACTACTTTTTCCCAACACACACAAATGTACAAACGTCTTGCTATTCAATGCGTGTAATCTGCAATTATGATAATATTTGAAGTAGGCCGCGCGTCAGCTGCCGAAATGCTGAATCAATGTTCAAAGGTAACATTGAACAGGTGGATACTGAACAATTAACAGTCCCTCTCAAGAGTACCTAGAAAAATGGCAATGACTTTAAAGCATTTCGTATTTTAATAACGACGTTCAGCTGGTTTGTTATAAGCTTATCAGTAGCTTACTGTACCGTAATAGGATATTTGACTAAAAAAACTAATTAGTCCGTCAGTCAGATTTCCATAAAATACTAGGCACGTATTTTTTCTTTTCTTATATAAACAAAAAATGAAGACGACACAGTTCGTTGAAAACTCGTCTGATGTCACTGCACGCTACACTTTTTAGCGCGCAATGACGTCACCAGCCACCACTCCTGATCTTTGAAGCCTTTATATTTGTAATTTTTTATTGATTTGATAAAACAAAATATACGTATCCTATATTTTTCTATAATCTGAATGACGGACTAAATAGAATCATTTTTATTTTTACCCAGGAAACATACCTATTGTAAATATTCGTAATCATTTTTGAGCCCTAATTCTTTAGCGATAGAGTTGAAAATCGAATAAAGAAAGACAGATTATAGCAGCTTGATCTGCTGTCGTGTGTACATCCTACACATTTTTGACGTCTTTCATCACTGTTATCGCAGATAGAATGTACCTAACATTCAAGCCCTAGGACTTCTATTTGGCAAGCTACATAACGATCGGCTCAATGGTTCAGACGTCAAAAGGTAAACCAACAAACATAATATCTACTATCTAGTGTAATAAGCAGTAAGGGATTACATCGGGGGATCTGACCGGAATAATTCATTACTTTCGCAATTTTAAATATTAATTTGTAGAAAGTTTTACGCGGGACTTGAATTGCATGAAGGCCGGAAATTATTCCACGAAGTATACAACCTGTATATTATACACGGTGTATTTCATATAATACACCCTGTATATTATACATCGTAACGCAAACTTCGCGAAAAAGCTAGACCGCATGCCACTAATAAAATTATGATAGTCATTAATGTCGTTAATGAACGGTTACAGAATTCAAAGTGTTTAAAAAAGTGTCGGCTCGGCCTTTGAACGTTGCAAGCGTGCCGCCGTGCGGGTTTGTAGGTATGACGTTGATCCCTGATGTGAACTCTATTAAATCAGCTGATAATATAATAGTATTTCGAGTTTTGTTTTCATTGCGCTTTTTTGTTTAATTGGCGAATTAACTAATTGTTCCTTAAAATATTATTGGGTTATAAACGTATAGCAATTATGAACGGTCTAAAGTAAAAAAACGACATATTTTGTTTTTTAATCATGAAAATGCCGACGTAAAATTCTACCAGTAAGGGGTTCGGAATCATGTCCTGGATCCATGGTACTCGTTTGCGCGTCGATATTAGATACACCCTTTATGTACCTACTTACCTATATTATATCCTAACCCAGGTTATTATAGTCAAGCTTTGTGACACATCCTTACTTAATTCTTACTAATATTATAAATCGGAAAGTGAGTTTGTTTGTTTGTTCCGCTTTCACGTCGTAACTACTGAACCGATTGCTTTGAAATTTTGCAGACGTAAAGTTAGAAGTGAGGATTAAATAAAAAGCTACATACACATGAAGTCGTCTTGGCGTGACTAAATTAAGACACAGGCAAGCAGTTTTAATAATAATGATAAACTACTGGTTGATTGCAATCCAAGCAGTGATTCAATCGGTGATGGTAAAGCGCGCTAGTTTATTAAGAGCTTATTCACTCAAAAAAACTGAGTAAATAGCTACGGTAGATCATAGTATTGCGCACGCTCACTCAACAGCCGACGCCACAGGTCAATGCACCGCTCGGAGCGGGGCGTTGCTCATAACTTTGTGGTTTTACATAATATCTTTTTGAAATTGTATACATAATTTTTTACTTAAAAATACAGGACACGTGTTTTGGGTTTTGCATAAATAGAAAATAATGTTGTATATTGATCCTTTTTATAAATCATCTGAGTGCCAAGTTTCATTCAAATCCGTTCAGTACTTTTTGCTTTAAAGAGTAACAAAGACACATCGGAACTTTTTCATTTATAATATTAAATAGGGTGGGTATTAGTATTGATTCCATACTGTGAAATATATTTGCAACATCATTAAAAATAATGTATTCAGCAAGATATAAAGCGACAAGTGTTTTGCGAAGTCATAGGCGTATTAGTGTTAAATACAGCACAGTGAGGCGACAGATTTCTTACAAAGACAGCGTGTTTTTATCCTCAGGTGATTAGAGATAGCTTTTATATCATTTATCCACGTTAGTTGATAAAGGCCTTAGTTGACATGTTTAGGTAGGTATAAACAGAAATGAGGACATCCGCAGAAGAACACTTATGTAACTGAGATCACAGACTTTTTTTATACGACTTTGCTATAGACTATAGTCAGCCGGTGAGACTATACAGTATGTTAAGAAAACCCCGTCCGACCCGTGAAGGTGTTGTTAGGTATCGATAACTGATTCTACTAATGGATACAAAACCGGGCTTAACTTAAAAAAAAATCCCCCTAAAAAATAAAAAGATATTATTTCGCAAAAAGAGGTAACTTAATAAATGTGCGTTAAGCAGCCTTCCGCGGGCGGCGGGCGGCAGGGCACGCTGCACATTGTAGCATCGCTATTCGCTCATAATAATACCGGTGTTGTCACTTTTTTTAAAAATTACCAAATTTCGGGGAAGTTGGAATTAATTCGCGGGAAAAAAAGATTATTTCAAAATTCATTTCTATTGGTACTATGATGATTACGTAAAATTTTATATTATACTAGCTGACCCGGCAGACTTCGTACTGCCTCATCGATAAATAAAAGACCTAATCTTTTGTATAAAATGATTTTAAAACAAACAAATCGAATCCGTATTTAATAAAAAAGCATTTATTGAATAAAGCATGAATTATTATATTATATATTATTTTCGATACATCATGTTGCTTACTTACAAAACAGAGTTTTCCTGAAATACTGGCTATTTATAAGGTTTAAATTTGATATTCACAGACACACACTGTTAAAATACAGTCTGTTAATTAATTTAAAGCTTTCTCATAAACTATATTTTTTGTTTTGTTTTGTGGTGCGTAAATAAACAAAGAAGACGGTTTTCCGACGCGCGAACACGCGACGTATAATTGTCCATGCGCGAAACAGGGAAACTCCAAGTTGATTCCACAAACTTCTAACGACTGTCCTTGCGATTTATTTATGGTCATCGC
Source organism: Sesamia inferens (assembly GCA_037179545.1). Taxonomy (NCBI): domain Eukaryota; kingdom Metazoa; phylum Arthropoda; class Insecta; order Lepidoptera; family Noctuidae; genus Sesamia; species Sesamia inferens. The sequence continues at coordinate 11,529,032 of CM073949.1, forward strand.
AAAGGCCAGACGCACTGGAAATTGTAACCGTTTAAAATCGAATGGTAAGTCCGTTGGAATCATCGGTATCCGCGGGATCAAGACATCCTCTCCTTTGTATTTTCCTTTTATGATTGTCGCCTCAATGACGTTATTCATCAGTCTTTTCACAGCCAGTCTTGTTCCATTGCATAGTCGAGGTTGATTAATGTTACGCAGCATGATGACAACTGATCCCACTTTTAACTGCAAATTGTGAGGTGGTAATCCAGGCAATTCCAGTGAATTTAAAAACTCAGTGGGATAGTTGACTACGTCATCCTGGTTCATTACGGTGTCGACTGATTTGAAGGAAACCAACTGTCCTGGAAGAAAATTCTGAATCGTCGCATTAAGATCCTCAACATCTTTATTTTTCGCTGCTAATATTGCTCGTTCACTCAGCCAATTATGGTTATTGAACTTTTGCGCTATATCTGGGAAAACTCGCTGAATAAGCTCCACTTTTGAGTCTGTGATGTGACAGAAATCTGTAGGTAATGTGATGAATCCGGTCGAGGTGTCCACTGCAACTTTATTATTTCCAATGTCTAACAACTGCTTCGCAAACACATTTGCAGTTTCATCTTGTTGCAAAAATACTCGCATGTTAGTTGTTAAGTGGAGTGTCTTTACGTACTGCCACAAATTTGATGATTTTAGGCATGCATTTAGTTCATCAGCAACAGTTGATCGGGGAATAACTGGAAGAGTCTGACGAAAATCACCTGACAACAGAATCATGGCCCCACCAAAAATATTTTGGTTGTCACGAAGATCTTTCAACGTTCTGTCCAGTGCCTCCAGTGATCTCTTATGGGCCATTGTGCATTCATCCCAAACAATCAATTTGCATACCTGTAGGATCTTGGCCATTGCGCTATTTTTGGCGATGTTGCAAATTGGTGTTTCGGTGATTTGCATGTTTAGTGGTAATTTCAAGGCAGAATGTGCAGTCCGCCCGCCTTCTAGCAGAGTTGCAGCTATTCCAGATGAAGCCAACGCTAGAGCAACATCATTTCGCGATCTGATCCTCGCCAAAAGCAATGAAATTAAAAACGTTTTTCCGGTTCCTCCGGGAGCATCAAGGAAATAAATTCCACCAGATCCACTGTTCACAGCTTCTATCAAAGTGTCGTACGCAATTCTTTGTTGTTGATTTAATTGTGGAACATTTGTACGAACTGTTTCGGCCAATGCTTCAATGTCGTACTGATGTTCTCTTTGCAACTCGTGGTTTAATGCATCGTGCATATGACGATTGGGTGCTGTCATTCCCAAACACGACAATACTTTATTTGCCATCAATAAACACATATCTTCTATCATGATCAATGTGTCATTGTAAATTTCTTCAGTCATTTGTAGTGTATGATTCAAAGTTTGACGGCGCACACGATGCAAAACATCCTCAGACATGTCATCTCTATACTTAACCCACAAATCTTTTGGATTCGAGGGGAAACATGTCGATATGATAATCGCAAACAATGTACGAATTTGATGCGGCGATGAAGATATTACGGAATCCTTGAGCGTATCATCCCAGTGCGAATCATTCTCAAGTAAATGTAATAGTTGACATGCCTCACGGTAAGTCGCACACAGCTGTCCATTAACTGTTCTCAGTTGTTGAAACGATGTCGGACCACGAACATTCACCAACAACAACCGCAAATAATAACATTCATCGTTATTTGGATGTACTGTGTAGATGCGACCCAGAGCATCTGAAGCAAATACATTTGGATGTCCTTCAACTGGTGTTCCTTGTTTTCGACGCTGAAACGATTTCGATGATGCGTTCCATGTGTAATAGCGTGGCATGTCAGCATACAGCAAAGTGCGAGCAAAATCATCAGTTTGACAGACTGTGAAGAAACTTGTTAATGTTGTCGACGGTGGATGTGCCGCCCTGTCTGCCGCGTTAGATGCATTAAAATAAACTCGTTGACCATTTTCTAAATGGACTGCCAAATGGACTACTGTAGGGTGTCTTTCATGGATCGCAAATGAAAAGATTCGCCAAATAGCTTCATTGCTACTTACATAGCGACCCATCTGGTACTGTGATATTTCATCATTTGCATTGGTTACACCGAAGACAGCCATATCACTACCTTTATTAACATATTTACATATGTACTTTATCGACTTCACAGAATTACAATATTCCACATTGATGTGAGTCTCAAAAGCTTTGGACAATATTGGCGAGTATGGCACAATCCAACGATTGTCTACATCAACATTTTGTCCTCTTACCTTCACAACTACCGATCGCCCACTGTCCGCAACTGATCGCCGACGATACAATGGGTATCCATCATTTCCCGTTATGGTTTCAGCAAGCAGGTCTCTTGGGTATCGCTTGGAACACCTACCGTCGACCATACATTGTGAATTGTAGTTGAAATGTCCGCAAGGTCCATGTATCATGTGTTTGGTAACTACTGCATGCAATTTTGGGTCAACTATTTCATCTGGAATTTCAGCTGAAATTATGGAATCAATCTCATCTGGCCTTATTTTGTCCACTAACCAGACTAAAATGTGCGCATGTGGCAATCCACGCTTTTGCCATTCTACAGAGTACATCCAACAACGGACTCGGCCATACACACAATGCTTTATTAAAAAATTCATGAGAGATTTTAATTTTTGTTTAAAAACTCTGGCGCTTATGTCATGTCTATCAACTGGTGTTTGGCTATGTAGTAATTCCTTCTTTATTTCGGACCATTTTGGGTTACATGTGAATGTAACAAATAAGTCTGGGCGGCCATAATGCCTAACATATGACATAGCATCCTGAGCATATTCATGCATGTGTCGTGGGCTTCCTATATAAGTAGCTGGCAAAATTGTCATTCTTCCTACATTATTCACATTGCCATCAGCATTTATAGCATCGCGGAGATGAATGTATTCCTCTGACCGTAGCCGTCGTTGGTTCAAACGGATGTATGTCAATCGTTCAGTCTCAATTTTGACATACATATCAACTGCAAACTGATGAAAAAGTCGTTGACACATCAAAATATGATTTACTTCACCTTGACGGATCATGAGTCTGTATGAATAGAAATTCATAGCACTAACTTTTTTGTTGGTTTCAGCACCTGCAATCAAAAATGATAAATGTTTAAATTGTTACTTCGATGAATTGAATTTAAAAATATTATTTAATCTTGTTCAATTCATTTACCTGTTACTTGATTTACCATTTTGATATTAAAATGGTATCCATCTTCCCCCTGCCAGAAGATCAAAGGATATTGTAGTGCATCATAACTCCTGTGTGTTTCAGATACACGTTTTAAATTACTATTCCGACGATGAAGCACAATATCTCTAGATTGTAAATTTTCTCCCACAATGACAACAGCCACTTCATCAATGGTAGGTGAATTGAACCTCCTTGTGTGTTCACCGGCAGGTGTTTTGTCAGCTCGAATAATAATGTTATGGCTATCAGATGGCATCCGATCCAATGCTATTTTGAACATGTTTACTAAATTGTTATTCTCATGAAGAAACATTTGTAATTGTTGGACAATGGTTCTCTTCACTGTTGGATTGTGAGCACAACGATTATTAATTTCCGCATCTGAATTGCCCATAAAATAAATTTGTAAAAATTGATGATCTGCATCAGGTAGTGGTAACAGAGTTCCCAGTAAGTGATAAATTTGTCCTTGTATCTGTAATTTTTAAAAATTTGTCCATTAATTATTTCCGATATATATTTATTTTAGTACAAACTTGAATAATATAAAAAAATATTCTTATATAATACCTTGAAAGTGGGCATGAAATTGTCTTGTATAATATGTGTAGCACCAAATGATGTCATCTGGAAACAGTTGTTATATTTCTGAATGTTGGTCAAAAAGTGCTTAGAATCATTTCCAATCCCAGAAACTAAAGAGCGTAAAGGATCTGGTGGTGGGACCAATTGTGGCAATTTTACTTTGCCTTCAGCACAACATAATCCAGTAGATTCACCAGTGTATTTTAACGCCTTACAATATTTACAAATTGTTTTCATTTCCCCAATTGTTACTGATTTGTCGGCACAATAATCAATTGCCGGATCATAGTGGAATGCAGCTCGTTCAAGAATCACAGGAGCACTGCGTCTGCGGATTCGCTCAATTTCATTATGTCTAGCTTGCTGTTGTTGTGTTTGATGTGCACGAACTCGTTGCATTCTAAGCCTATCTCCTACATTGTCACTCACTAAAGAACGCAATTCTGACATAGCAATACGACTATTTTCTTGATCTCTCTGTCTCTGGTCATCAGTGCGGTTAGCACGTGAGGTAGCTCTTCGCACATTTGATTGACTACTACGACCTACGTTAGGTGGTCTTCTCCTCGGCATCGTAAATTGTAATTGAGAAAATTTCCCGGTTATTTAGCAGTAAAGTGTCACTATCACAAAAAAGAGCACATTACTTGGAATGTCACTATCACAAAGGATCACCAAAGTAAAGAAAGTTCTCGCGCACGTAGCCACAAAGATAGAAGGATGCACTCATAGATATCGTAACTCGTAACACAATATAATATCGTAATACTTTTTTCCGTGCTCTGACTGAAAAGCGACAGACAGGATGTATTGACATATTAGTTGGTTGTCAAATCTAATGTCAAATATTATGATTGCGTTCAGATATTTAACTTAAGATTTATAATTTAACGTTTGTGACAAAACTTAAGATTTATCTTTCAATTTCTATATAGTCTTATTAAAAAAATAATCGGACAGATTAACAACTGAAGTTAGCTAAAATTAATTTTCTCGAAGCTATATGAAGCTGTGAGACTATGCAATTTTGTCGCGTTCGCGATTCACTTTCACTTTTGTTGAGTTTCGGAACGCGATATTAGATCCTCCAACGCGCATGCGAATTTGAACTTTATACAGCGGTAATAAATTACAAATTGAGTCTCCATTTTATTTAGAAAACGTTTATAGAAAAATACTGTTTTGAGGATTTTCCCGGCAATTATTCGAATTTTTCTCACCTTTTAAACCTTCCCTAGACCTCCACGAATAATTCAAGACCAAGATAAGATAAATCCGTTCAGCCATTCTCGAGTTTTAGCGAGACTAACGAACAGCAATTGATTTTTATATATATAGATTTGGTCATGTGTTTACCTAACCAAAGTCACCGACATAGCTCTTCGAGTCGCTAACATTAAGTCTGGGGAGTTTTGTTCCGCCACTTCTTCTTTACTTCTTCCCAGCGAAAGCACTAGGAAGTGGCGAAGAGCGGGAGTTTTAGGGGGGCTGTGTTATGTAATATTATTAGTCCCGGTTTTGTTGTTCACAAACTAAATTAAATTTAAGTTTAGTGCATCCTTTTTTTTATATAAATTTATAAACCAGCGCTTGACCGCAATCCCGCCTGATGGTAAGCAGTGACGCAATCGTTGATGGTAAAGCGCACTAGTTTATTAAGAGCCTATTTACTCTAGCCTTGAAGACACTCAAATTGTAGTCCGACGGAAACACCGCCGCCGGCAGATTGTTCCAGTCCCTCGATGTACGCGGTATAAAGGAGGAGGCGAAACGCTTCGTCCGGATCGTAGAGGTGTTAACAACATAAGGGTGGAAACTCGCCGTACGACGGGTCGTCCGATGGTGGAACGGAGATGGGGGAATTAAATCGTGCAATTCCCTCGCACACTCCCCAAAATGTATCCTATAGAACACCGAAAGGCTGGCTACTCTACGCCTGTGCTCTCTCTTTTCTGTCTATTTCATTAAGAAAAGGACAGAAGATAAAATGTCAGTTTAGACCTGTCAAATTAGTGCGCTCCTGACTTAAACAGGTGGTTTTTTTTTTGACAAGAAAGCCAAGATGAGTTTCACGCGCGTTTTTCATTGGACTTTTAAAATTATTTGTAGTGTCGTTTACTAAATAAAGACGCGTGATTTATGTAGTAAAAAGTGCAAGAAAGTGAAAGTACATTGAAATATCGCTACATAGTGGCCACATCATGGCTTTGCACCAAATCTCCTCGTAGTCGACTCACGCGGCCGTTTTTTCAACTGTCATTGGCGATATCCGCCATAATTGTGAAATAACATTTTTAAAGAATTTCTATGATTTGTTACACGTGTTATTGGCAAAATTGTGGTATCTAACCACAGAGGCCATTGAAGAGTTGAAGTAGTATTCACTCTAAAGAAAAGAAAAGAAAGACTTAAACAGGCGTATTTTTAGTCGCCATGTTTATGATCGCGTCTAAACTGTCTATGGAGTATCTTAATTTGTAAACAACAGATTCGGCGCCATTGATGTTTAAAAAGTGCTGATTCTCAGTCTAATTTGAATAAATGACTATTGATTTCATTTGATTTAAGTGGCAGTAGTCGGGGCACATTGCTCGTAGAATCGGTGGCCGATGGGGCACTAAGGTTCTGGAGTGGCGGCCACGTACCGGAAAACGCAGCGTAGGGAGGCCCCGAACAAGGTGGACCGATGACCTGGTGAAGGTCGCGGAAAGCCAATGGATGCGGCAGCACAAGACCGGTCATTGTGGAAAGCTTTGGGGGAGGCCTTTGTCCAGCTGCGTGGATGGTAATGCACACTAGTTTATTATGAGCCTATTTACTCTATTCTTGAAGACACTCAAATTGTAATCAGACGAGTATTAATATTCCAAAATATTTATGTATTATTATGATGATGATTATGTTATTTATACAGCCTCCGTGGCGTAGCGGTAGTGAACGTGGCCGCTGCGCAAAGAGGCGTGGGCTCGATCCTGCGCAGTGCAAATATTTATATGCATGAATATGAATATTTGCACTGGTCTGGTATTGCCTCGGAAAGCATGTTAAGGCGTTGGTCTCGGTTGCCATAGGAACATCTAATGGCAGTCGTTACGGGTTGTTGGAGCCCTCAAAAGTCCAAAAATTGGTCTAACTGCAATGCTTCGGTGCCACCTCTGGTTTGTGGAGGTCAGACGGCAGTCGCTTCAGGGCAAATATCGAAGTTTAACCAAAATCAGCAGTTAGATTGGTAAAGCGGACCCCAGACTCCAAAGCTGAAAAAAAGCTTCGGATGCGACTGCATGGGATTAACGCTGAGATGATGATTAATATTCCAAAATTTTAATATTGTACTAGAACTCCTATTAATACGCTCTCAGTTCCTCAAGTTCAATTCAACTGCAAAACAGACGATCAACTTTACCCATGTCAAATCAACACGCAAAGTAATCGAACTTTAAACTTTAAAGGTAACCGCCATTTTAAAGAAATAAAGATCTGTAGCGGTACCTACAAACGCCACATTGGTGACCCCGAGCATGAACGACAGTGCAGCCTTCGTGCAACGACTTCAGCGTGACGTCATCATCATCACTCTCGCAGGCTTTGGCGACGAATCACCCAGCCAGCCGTCACCCAAGGCTACAACGGGTATCCTGACCACAAACATGCAGCGACCGCGCATATCTATTCATTACCCTCAGCCTCATCAGCAACCTCGGCACAGCACACTGCACTTTCGGCCGGTCAACAAGCAGAGCCCTCTCTCCTGATCGACGCAGCAGCCAGCCTCAACCCGGCGCTGTACGACATCCGAAGCACTGGAGTGTAACGCAGCGCCACCACCCCGACTCACTGGGGAATCTCCGAAGACAGTTCCGACTCACCGTGAACTACGCGGCAACCGGTTCCGACTCACTAGAACCTCAGCTGGCCTGGCAAGTATAGCAAGATACAAGACTCAGCCTACTATCGACCTCCGGTCTCCGAAGGGGCGGTACCTACAAACGCCACAGATCCATTCTTCATTCATACAAACGTTAACACATTACTGTCAATTTCTTAACACAAAAGATTACAATCTACTGTTTACAATACCAAAAACGACGTACAATGGAATATGAATCCCGCTAAAGATATATCAACTCAAAGTTGCAAGTAACCCTCTAAAATCGTTGCTCCTTCGGAAGCCTTACAACCTTTCTTATTATAACTGGATTATTAAATAAAAAAAAAGCAAGGCAGGGTTATGTTTCCATCTCGCTCCCTCGCCACGCGACCGTACACCTCACCCTCTCTAACTAACACAAATTTCTACAGTCTATCCCACTTCCACGGCACGCTTATATCTCCGTCTCTGTTATTCTGGGTGAATGCACGATACATCCGTTGGAAACTGGTCTCAGAAGTGACAGGTGTGTAAAAACAAGTCGATCTCGAGTCTCGAAGAGAATTCCTTGACCAGTCCAGCCACCAACAGATGGTCACATAAACACAGGTATAAGCAGATATTGTCTTTAATGTTTTTTTATGCAAACAGCATTTTATTTGCATGCATTTTTTGCGCGGCTGGGAATAAAGTTGACTCTTATTATGATTTGTTTTAGCATCGAAGTTGGATTGGAATTTTATGTGTTTCTCTTGTACGAGTTTAGGTATAGTTATGGTAATTCGAAGGACTTGGGTGTATTATGTGAAAAGCCTTCTTGGCAAAAGGGAAAATAATTCACTTGTTTCGTTAGATTGATTTTGCGGAATCTTGAATGAAATTATGGGATGATTTTTCCAATGTCAAATAATTTTACCGTTGGAGAAATTTAGAATATTTGACAATTGGGTTGTATCCTAAAAAATAATTTAATGTCCATCAGATAGATTTATAAAAAATATTGAACACGTATTTTTTATTTTTTCTTTCGTTCAAATACTTAGGAAGTTATATTGATTTGAAATGTTAATTAGCCCCCACTTCGTAACTTTAATACGCTATATCTCAGTAGTTTTTGGGAATTTCGACAAAATAAAAAATACGGGTCTTAATTTTTTTTATTATCTATAAGACGGACTAATTATTTTTTTGATTTTCATATCTTGGATACATCCCTATTTTTCTATAAAAAAAACTCAAACGTCAATGATAATTCTACTTTAAAAAAATCTATCAATTCAAAAATCGGTCCAGAACGAAAATGTTTATTCTGTTTAGATTTATTTTATTTAAAGTATTTACATTCTTCCGCATTGTTATCAACGGGAACAGTTTCCTAAAAGCTAGTAGCATTGCCACATTGTATAGTGATTCAATTTTTTGCTCAAGATTTTGTTATAATCATTAAAAAAAAATCACAAATGTTTACCAACCTTCTAGGAGAGAGTTGCATTGTCCTTTAAAATCCCATCCTCCTGGTGTGTTCCAATCATACCGTCAATCAGAAAGTAGTGTGGTGATATCATATTGAATAATAATTTTAGGTAACAAAAATTCATCTGTAATGGCTTGGTAATAAGATAGTTTTTTGCAAAGCAAAACATTCATCATTAGGATGTCGCGTATTATAGCGTGGCAACCCGATAGCGCGCTGTCTATGCCATCCGTGAGAGGCATAGAGAGAAAGAGATAGTGATGACATGGCGGTAAACAGGTGCGCGCGCGCTAACCGCTCGCGCTTTAAAGTAGTAAATTGTCACCAAATTATAAGTTATTGTTTATGTTATTGTGTTAAGCCTGTGTTTCTGGACCATTAAACTGTAATCGTGATAACTGAGTCCTTATTCACTCCCCACCAACGCTATAAGTGGCTGCCCAACGTGTGTAGGTATTTCGTGTCGTGTATTACGCAGTTCGCGAAATAACTTACAACGATCACAATAAAAGTGGACGTAGGGGACTTTACCGAACCTACGAGTGTGTTTTTCCTGTTTGGCCCGTGTTTTTAGTAGCCAAAATGCCAAAAACGCGGTCAGAAGAAAAATCGGACTCCAATGGCGCCGCGAATGTAACAATGTCTCAAGAAACCCTCGCAAGCTTTATAACGTCAATACAACAAACTCAGAACGAATTTTGCCAGCAGCTGATCCGAGAAATACGTTCATCGACGCCGCATAACGTCTCTGAAGCACAACAAGCATCGTATGTTTTTGACGCGAATGGAAACTTCGCGAAATGTACGTCGCGTTATGGCGGACGCGCGGATGAGTCGTTAGATAATTTTATGGACGCCGTAATTACCTACAAAGACTGCGTAAATGTATCTGACGTAAATGCTCTCCGCGGCTTTTCGATGTTATTGGAAGGACCTGCTGCAATATGGTGGCAAGGTGTCAAGCAATCAACCAGTACGTGGTCGGAAGCCGTCACCCGCATAAAGTGCGCCTTCGGTGAACAGGACCCGCCACATCGCCTTTACCGAAAACTGTTCAGCCTCATACACAATGAAGACGAAAACACAGATTTGTTTATTGCTAAGGTACGTGCAATATTAGCTAAATTCCCAAAGGACGACCTTTCAGAGAAGGTTCAATTAGATATGGCGTACGGACTACTCAATACGCGCATTAGAAAACGCGTGACGAGAGACTGCGTGAATAGTTTCGACGAGTTGCTTTACAAGTGTCGACAGGTCGAAGATTCTGTAAAAGAAGTATATGATAGTAATAACAGCAAACACTCCACGTCGCGTAATGTTTCATCGTCATCGTCGCGGTATATACCTACAGACGCCAACACGTCGAGTACCGCAGGCCGCGTGTTGTCGACCGAGTCACCCGCTGGCGCCAGCGGCGGTCTCGTCGCCAAGTCAAAGAAGCCATTTTGTTCGTATTGCAAGCGATTAGGACACAGCAAAGAAACGTGTGAGAAGCTTAAACGTGTTAGTGATAAGTGTGATAAAAGCGTCAATAAGGAAAGTTCAGAAAGTGAGGTAAAGTGCTACGGTTGTGGTGCCGCGAACGTAATCAAATCAAAGTGTAAAAACTGTTCACCACGAGGCCAGTCATCATTCTATTCCTTGAACATTTCGTCGCATGACGGGGTACTAAGTACGTCAGTTTCCCGCGCATCGCCGCGAGCGCGCGACCGTAGGTGTCGCCGGCATGGCTCGGCCGCCAGCGCCGTCCCTGCCCCCGTCGCCGCGCCGCAGTCGTCGTTAGTCAACCCGTTAGTGCCAATGTCGACGCAAGGTAACCCTACACTTGCCGTAGGGGATTTTTGTAACAGTAATGTTGTTAATGTAAACACAAGTTCGCCTAGTTTTTATGATTATAATTGTTATAATAGTTGTGAGTATGTCAATAATGTTAATGACTGTACATCTTTTCGCCGCCCCATATTAAATATAAGCATTCTAGGGTTTTGTGGTACGGCTTTAGTTGATTCTGCAGCTAAGACTTGTATTGCCGGCCATACGCTCTACGCTCTCCTATTCAGGCTAGGACACCAGTTATTGCCGTCAACACAAATTGTTAAGTTAGCGGATGGTGTTAATAGGGAGATGAATGTACTTACCGCGGAGGTACAGGTGACACTCCAACATAAAACTAGAGCCATTAAATTTATTATTTTTCCTGAAGCAAACAATAATGAGAGTTTGTTAGGCATAGACTTTCTTACTATCTTCAATCTTGTTTTTAATTTTGGTAACAGCAGCTGGCATTTTGCTGAAAGTGATGAGCAAAAATACGAAATACAGTTTGAAGGAGTGTCACTTGTGTCTTCGTGTGCCGCTGTAGAAGTGCTCCGGGATGACGAGGCGACCTCCCTTAACGATAGTCAACGCGAAGTTCTGGCACAGCTCCTTGTCTCAAATGAGGATATCTTCCAGCCAGGGGGAGAAGCGACTTCTTTTGCCGAACATATAATTGATACCGGCGACCACCCCCCCATTGCTGTCCCTCCATATAGGTTAAACCCTGCTAAGAAAGAGGTCATGCGGAGTGAGTTGGACAAGATGTTGGCTGATGATATTGTAGAGGAATGTGAGTCCGCGTGGGCTTCTCCGGCGCTTCTCGTTCCAAAGAAAAATGGAAAGGTACGTTTCTGTGTAGATTATAGAAAGCTCAATGCGGTTACTAAGACCGATGTCTATCCCATGCCTTTGATAGACGAGCTTATTCAATCAACAAAACGGCAAACTTTCATGAGTACCATTGATACGGCACCGATTCTTATCCATGCCAGCAATTACGCCATTGGGGCGGTCCTACTACAAGGTGAAGGTAAAGATGAACGTCCTATAGAATATGCCAGCCGTCTTCTCATTCCAGCTGAACGAAATTACAGTACTACAGAGCGTGAAGCTCTCGCTGTCATTTGGGCTGTTGAACGATTCAGGGGTTATATCGAAGGTCATGAGGTGGTAATAGGCAGCGATCATCAGCCTCTAAAGTGGCTTCTTACCTTAAAGTCGCCGTCCGGTAGACTCGTTCGTTGGGCTTTGAAGCTGCAGTGCTTTAACATTCAGTTTCAATATACGCCTGGAAAGGCTAATATTATAGCTGATGCGCTCAGTCGCCCAACCTGTAAAGAGGATAATAAGGATCAATGCGGTGTTTGTTCTGTTGTCGTGGACTTACCTGCCAGGAGTGCTTCAGATCTACGACGCGCGCAGCTCGATGACCTTGAACTAAAAAAAATCATTAGTGAATTGGAAGATACATCTGACGCTCAGTCTATAGGCGCTAAGCGGTGGTCAGAAAGAGGGTATTTCATGCAACTTGGTGTCCTATACAGGTATAATCCTGATGTCGATACAGAAGAGGCACAGCTGGTTGTTCCGGCTTCACTGCGCCTGGAAATTCTAAAAGAATGTCATGACTCCGATCTAGGCGGTCATCATGGGGTCGATAGAACGTATAATCGAGTCGCTCAAGGGTTTTACTTTCCAGGTATGTACAGAGCTATAGCAGAGTATGTCAAAACATGTGCGACTTGTCAACGATATAAGCCCTCAAACAAGAAGCCACCTGGGCTGTTACAGGCTCCCGTCTTAAGTCAAAGAGGAGAAGTGTTAGCAATTGACCTGTTTGGTCCGCTTCCCATTGCTGACAATGGGGAACGTTGGGTACTCTTGGTAGAAGATACAGCAACTCGTTGGACTGAATTATATGCTCTGAAGGAGGCAACTTCGGAGATGTGTGCACGTACTCTAATTGAGGAGTATTTTCTGCGCTATGGACTTCCTCGACGCATTGTGTCAGACAATGGCGTCCAGTTCGTGTCCGCCGTCATGCAACAATGCATGTTCATTTTAGGCATTACTCAAGAATTGTTACCTTTGTATCATCCGTCAGCTAATCCAGCTGAGCGTAAAAATAGGGATTTAAAATTTCAGCTGTCACGTTTAGTTGAAACAGATCATTCGTCATGGCCACATCACCTTCCTGCGATAAGGTTCGCCATGAATTCAGCTGTTTGTCAGACTACTGGTGTATCTCCAGCATATCTAATGTTTGTTAGAGAACTTCGCTCACCAGTCGACGTTCAACACGACATTCGTTCGATACTCGATAAGGACAATTTCGTACCTCAAATAACACCATATTTGAAAAGTTTTGTTAACTCTTTTACCGCTGTCAGGGAAAGAGTTGAGACACAGCAGGATCGACGCAAGGAGTGTGCTGACAAGGCCAAAACCCCTGCTGAAGTCTTTGAAGTCGGAAATCAGGTTCTTTTGAAGACACATGTTCTTAGCAGTGCTGCAAAGAACATAACAGCTAAGTTTGTTCCAAAGAAAGATGGTCCCTACGTCATAGTAAAAAGAGTTAGCCCTACAGCCTACGTAATTGCAAGTTTAGATAACCCTGAAAACATATTGGGCAAGTATCATGTGTCGGATCTTACGCGGTTCCACAGTAGAGAGTGTTCGCCTCCTCGTCCCGTGATGCCTAAACGTCAGAGAGGGCGTCCTCGAAAGCATGTTTGTCCTGTATGTTAAGTCTTAGATTTAGTGTTAGCTCTTAAGTTTTCCTTTGTGCGAGTTCAAGAGCGAGGACGTTCTCTGGAACTCGAGGGGGAGTGTATAGCGTGGCAACCCGATAGCGCGCTGTCTATGCCATCCGTGAGAGGCATAGAGAGAAAGAGATAGTGATGACATGGCGGTAAACAGGTGCGCGCGCGCTAACCGCTCGCGCTTTAAAGTAGTAAATTGTCACCAAATTATAAGTTATTGTTTATGTTATTGTGTTAAGCCTGTGTTTCTGGACCATTAAACTGTAATCGTGATAACTGAGTCCTTATTCACTCCCCACCAACGCTATAGTATTTAATAAAACCAAGCTATGTCTTAATGACATCCTTTCAACATTATGAAACTCATATCTCTTCTTGGAATTATTTTCTAACATATAGTTTAGATTGCTTTTCTTGACCTAAGATATCTCGATGTGGCCCGTGGCTACAAAATAAATGTATGTGTACGAAAAATTTCACTGTTACATAAACTCTTTAAAAATATACTACCTAAACTAAAGAAAGAAAGAGAGAAAAGACGTTTATTCCTGTCTTTTCAAAAACACAAAAAATAAGAAACAGTTGAGTGAACATGCGTCACATCCAAGCAAAACGGCTGTCGCTCAGCATTATGCTACGACCATAAGCAAAACCGAGTCCAGCGCTGGTTTTCAGCGACTGAGTGTGTCACTGTGTGTGTTGAAGTCGTGGTGGCCTAGTGGTTAAAACATCAGCCTCTCAAAAATGAGTGCGCGGGTTCGATTCCAGGTCAGGCAAGTACCAATATAACTTCTCTAAAGTTATATGTACTTTCTAAGTATATCTTGGACACCAATGACTGAAGGTGAAGGAAAACATCTTGAGGATACTTGGACTTTAAGTCTGAAATCGCCAACCCGCATTGAGCAAGCGTGGTGATTACGCTCAATCCTTCTCTGTATGAGAGGAGACCTGTGCCCAGAAGTGGCACGGTAAAAACAAGTTGATGATGAGTGTGTCAGCGGTGTTTCAGGACACTTTACAAGATATCGATAGATCTGCCAATTGATTCTGTAAAAATATCACCATGAAAGGTTCTATGAGGTGAGTTGAGAGTGGGGCTGCGGCAGAATCGAGGACTCCCGCGGCCCCGCGCGCACGTGACTGAAGAGACACCGCGGTGGTTTTTAGTCAGTAGGAGTCTGACAGACCTCGTCGCCCACCCAAGGCGGCGGACATCCATGGGGATTTTTCACACCTAAATTGGTTCAGCCGTTTAAACATCATTGTGTAAAGCATTCAAATTTATACAACATATAAATTACACACATCAAAAGTGTCTAGGGATCAAGCATTTTTATGCGGATTTCTTGAGATTGAGATGTGGCTTTGTAATAAATTTATGATTTTATAAATTTATATGGATCCTTTTTGGTGCATTTCATAATTTGAATCAGGAACTGTGAATCAAATTCGAGTAAAAGATGAAAATCAGCTGTCAATATTTTCCCTATAAAAACATACAACGCATTGAAGACATTATTAGTGCTACTGTTTCCCTACTACTGATTAAAACCAACGTTATTATGGAGCGGCGACGTCATGTAAGCAGGGAAGAAATGCTCAGAGCCGTGGGAATGATAGAAGCTGGTTCCCGGCAACGTACTGTGGCTTTAGCTCTGAATACAAGTCAGAGTGTTATCAGTCGACTTTGGACACGTTACCGAAGCACTGGTACCGTGGCTGAGCGCCATGGAGGACTGTATCGCTGCACCACACGGAGACAAGACCGATACATTCAAATCTTAACTCGAAGAGCTCCAACAATAACCGCCATGATGTTAGCCGTGAGGCTTCATCACTCTTCAGGGAACTTAATTAGCGACCAAACAGTCAGAAACCGCTTGCATGAAGTGAACCTTCATTCCCGAAGACCGCTACGGGTACCACCTATAGCAATGCACAATCGTAGGATTCGATATCAATGGGCTCTTGAACACAGAAGTTGGGCAGAAGAACAATGGCGTTTCGTGTGCTTTTCTGATGAGTCTCGTTTTGGTATGAGACCGGATACAAGACGTATACGACACTGGAGAACCCCTGGACGCCAACAGCGATTAAAATCCTGCCAGGAAGTCCATCCTTATAGTGGTAGAACCATCATGGTATGGGCGGGTATTTGGATCGGCGGAAGAACTGAATTGATTTGGATCAGAGGCAACCTCAACGCTCAAATTTATGCTGAGATGATTATATCAGACGTCATCGTTCCTCTACAAGTGCAAATCGGTCCCTTATTTCAGTTAATGCATGATAATGCACGACCGCACACCGCAAGAGTTGTAAGACAGACTCTCGCCGCAGCTAACATCAATGTCCTGCCCTGGCCTGCTCAGTCGCCAGACTTGCACCCGATTGAGCATGCATGGGATATGCTACAGAGAAGAGCTCTGCCGAATATGGAGGGTATCCAGTCGCAAGAAGACCTTTTTTTGTTGTTGCAACGAACATGGGCGGCCATTCCACAGCGTGATTTGGATGAACTCATTTTGAGTATGCCAAACCGATGTTCTTGTGTTGTTAGTGTTCGCGGTAGAAACACGGATTATTAATTGTTTAAGTTACCCAATAAAATTTTAGAGAAAACTGTTATTTCAGTCTTTTTTTCGAACTTTTGTGTTAGTGGTTCAAATGTCAAATATCCCTTTATTAGGAAAATGGCAAATTTCTTTATTAATGCAAAGGTGACTTGGTTTATCGTTACTGTGACAAACGAAAACACTTTATTTGATGAATCCTTAAAGAAAATTTTAATTAATATCAATCAGGAGAAAAGTTATTGCAAAAATATATGTTGATCCCTAGACACTTTTGATGTGTGTAATTATCGCACTTCTTGAAAATTGTTTGTTCAGAATCGTTTACACTATAAACCGATTCATTATATCATTTTTAATATATGTAATTTAATCCCGAAATCAAGTACGGAAATTATTGTCATATTACCCCTGTTGTTTGTACAAACTCTTAAAATCGCAGTTTTACTTGTATTCATATAAATTTAATAATACAGTACAAAATAAAGAAAAAGAACCTTACTCCAAGAACGTTGAAGTCTTCATTTTATAAGAATAGGGTATTTGACTAAAAAAAACTAATTAGTCCGTCATTCAGATTATAGAAAAACATTGGATACGTATATTTTTTTATCAAATCAATAACGATTGACAACTATAAAAGGCATCAAAGATTAGGAGTGGTGGCTGGTGACGTCACTGCTCGCTAAAAAGTGTAGCGTCCAGTCGTCTTAATTTTTTGTTTACATGAAAAAAGAAAAACTACGTGTCTAGTATTTTTTTGGAAATCTGACTGACGGACTAATTAGTTTTTTTTAGTCAAATACCCTATTGGTACCTATAAGTTAATTTAATAAATAACAATGCATATATATATGTTAACGGAAATGTATGTAATGCGTCATTGTATACAATTCCTAGGAAATTTATATAATTCCTAAATTTGCTCGGAAATGTGTGAAATAAATTTTATAACACACATTTCCTAGTAAATCTATACATTTCCTAAATAGCTAACGGAAATGTATTACTTTAAAGATGTCCAATAGTATGCGGGGATTATAACAAAACTACCCTAACCTAACCTAACCTAATTGTTTCAACCGGAGTCTTAATAATAAATCTGTTTCTAAGTTTAACAACGTGTTTTATTAATTGTATTCATAGAAAGCATGGTTTTATACATTTCCTAATACGATATAGGAATTTTATACAATTTCTAGGAAATGTATACATTTCATTTCCAGGATATGTGTGTATTAAATAATGTTTGGAACAATATTTTACACATTTCCTATATCGCTTCGGAATTGTATACATTTCCTAGTAATTGTATATAATTCCTAGGTTTCATACATTTCCGGTAACATATACATATTACATTAAAAATTCAGTGTATGTATTATGATAATAACATAATATTCTAATTGGGGTGTTTGAGGGTGTGCGCTAATTACATTACATGTTGTATAATATAAATCGAAAATCGGTAAAGATGATGAAATGTTGCTTATTAGTAAGCTCATCATTTGAGAAGGATTGGACCAATAAGGCCATTTCTTAAATAGATATGTATATACTATACAGTATGTTAAGAAAACCCTGTCCGACCCGTGAAGGTGTTGTTAGGTATCGATAACTGATTCTACTAATGGATAAAAAACCGGGCTAAACTTAAAAAAAAAACCCTAAAAAAATAAATATTATTTCGCAAAAAGAGGTAACTTAATAAATGTGCGTTAAGCACCCTTCCGCGGGCGGCGGGCGGCAGGTCACGCGGTACGTGGTCGCATCGCTATTCGCACATAATAATACCGGTGTTGTCACTTTTTTAAACATTGCCCAATTTCGGGGAAGTTGGGATTAATTCGCGGGAAAAAAAGATTATTTCAAAATTCATTTGTATTGGTACTATGATGATTATGTAAAATTTTATATTATATTTGGTCATGTGTTTACCTAACCTTTATTATCCTTATGGGTCGGACAGGGTTTTCTTAACATACTGCAGAAAAAATCAGGTATATGTATGCATAGGAAAATTATAAATCACCAATCTTCCATGTCGTACCGGGCTTAGAATAGTACCATCCCATATCTTCCCGAGTCCCGTGGGTGTCGTAAGAGGAGACTAAGGGAACTCTTACCAGGGAAGCGGGCAGCAGCACTTCACCCGTGGAATAAAAAAATACTGCGATATTATTGCGATTATGGTAAACTCCTCAATGTAATGAAAGCCTTTTTTTTGGGATGGGAAATTATCAAATGTCTTCTCCCGCTCTTTGCGGAGCGGAAGGGTGTGTCAGACTTTTACTGACTAAAACCCACCCGTGCTTCTTCAATTGCCTGTGCGACGGCCAGGGCCGCAGTTTCTTGTTTAACCAACCGCAACCCTGACCCAGGAGGCATCGGTCTTCGAGGACCCCGTCACGATGTGTTGACATCTCTTTGAGGCGCGTGAAACACGACGCGCCGTCGACTCGGGCCGGGTCCGGTCCTTACCGGGCGGCGAGCTGCCCGCTGCTCACCGCCCGCAGGCCCGCGCCTACGGTGGCTGGGAGTTAGTTGTCGTCTCCCGACCAGGGCGTCTACTGCGGCGGATGTAATGAAAGCCTTGGGGGCCTTTTCCAGAAAGAGAAAAACGAGAAGATAAATCATCTATAATTTAGGCAGGATAACGTTTGTAAGAACAACGATTATAATTTTATAATAGCTTAAGTCTTAACAAATGCAGTGTGGAAATAGCAGAAGAAGATTTCTCATCACTGAATAATTAATCAGAAAAAAACGTGAAATAAGGTTAATTAAGACCGTAGCGAGGAAAAAAGTGTCTGCACCTAAAGTAGTGACGTCATTGATCCTTTCACAACAGAAATATTGCAAAACAATCATTGTATCCGATATCATCATCATCATCAACCTTTGTATCGTCCCACTGCTGGGCACAGGTCTCCTCTCATACAGAGAAGGATTGAGTATGAGAAGTATTAAGTATTAAGTATCCGATATGTATGCATATAATAATATTTATTTATTTCGGACAGTATCCGTGTCAAGTTAGTACTAGAATCTTAAGCTTATGTTAGTATAAATAAAACGTAAAACAATTATTAGTGATCATTTTTTTTTATTTTTTTTTTAATAATTATAAACTAGCGCTTGATCACAATCCCGCCTGATGGTAAGCAGTGATGCGATCGTTGATGGTAAAGCGCGCTAGTTTATTGAGAACCTATTCACTCAGATTGAGCGAATAGGAAGGAAGACGGCAGTTGAGCGAGGTGATGCAATGTTAAACCCAACAACACGACCAACGATGCTGCGCCAAAAGGAGATTGATCTAAAGACCCTCCACGACCAAACTCCCAACACAACAACATTTGGCGCATCGGACCCGGCACACATCGCAACACAACTGCTCAGACCGTCCTCCATACGGCTTTACCAGACATCATGCCGGAACACGACAAATCGCTTGGCGGCAAAGCTTTGTCTGGTGGGTGGTAACTTCTGCCGGCGGCCGGTGTTATGGCCTACCACCGAGAAATTATTAATAAATATCAGAAGTGGTATTTATTAAAGAAACAAATCAGGTCGTTCGAATGTTCGTGTATGATACATTTTAATTACAATTACAACTAGAACTTACTAAATAAGATAAGAACACAATAATAATCACTGAGCACACAAAATATGTCAAGCGATAGCCAGCAGTTCTTTAATTACCACCAGTTTGAATGTCCGTTGTCCAAAGGGCGCGAGCGCTTTTTTTTTTTTGATTCTGGCATCTCGCAGTTGACCATTAGAGGCCGTGACTACTTAACCGGACTTTCCTGTGGATGCCTTAAAAATTAAAACCTCTAGCCAGGGGCACTTAAAATAAAGCTAAGCTAAAATTAGGCGACTACGCACTAAGGACACTCCCTGTGGGGTACGAACCTCGGCTTAGGGCGTCGCTAGAGAGGACAGCAAGGGACTGCTGGATCGATAGGGATTGGCGCGAGCGCGGGTAGGCAGCGCCTTTTATAGTGACCTTAGGGTGGTGCGCCGGTCCTTGCTAACACAATATTTGACACTTTATTCTGTCTAACTAGGACCCGCATGAAACATTGCATTATTTTAGAGTCGATTTTATCAGCGATTACCTTCAAAATACTGTTAGTGCTGCCCCGCACTCTACGTAGAAAGGATGCGGTTGTCCTGCATATAAAGGCATGAAAGCCATCAACTCGAACTTCCGCGAACATGGCAGGTGTACTACAGAAACGGGAGAAGCCCATCAACATACTGAAACAGTTGTTGTATTGGACTCGCAAGGCACCGAGCGATCTCTGTGATGTGAATGGGTCTGTAAAACTACCTCCATCCGTTCAGTCTATTGCATTAACATAGCCCTCTTCTAAGTTATCTCTGAGCTCCGTGATCTCTGTCTTCCACATTCCGTAATTTCCAGCCAATTTCTTTAACTTGTTGGTCCATCTAGCTGGGCATTTTTAAATGGCACGGCTGATATCTAACTCGTAAACACAGTGGACCACGTATACCTCTTGGGGTTGCCGTGGCGCTGTCGCGCGTCAGGGATGTACGCGGAGGCGAGGGTCGACGGGTCGGTCGTGCTTCCATGATGGCGCACTTGGGCTGCTCCGCCAATGGCAACCTGAATGTGTTTTCAGACAGGTAGGACTCGCCCCTCGCCCCTCGCCCCTCTTACGTAGGTGACTCATTTTAATTAATTAATTACTAACATTAGGCTAAGCTTTAATTTTACTAACATTATATTGATATTTTATTCGAAATATTTTTTTTTATTTCAATTAACTTCCCTTGCCTCCTCTAAGTGGGAGGGAGTGAGCTGTAATCTGCCACTAATACTAATACATAAAGCTGAAGAGTTTGTTAGTTTGTTTGAACACGCTAATCTCACGAACTACGGGTACGATTTGAAAAATTCTTTTTGCGTTGGATAGCTCATTAATCTAGGAAGGCTTTAGGCTATATAACATCAACGATGGCGCAGGCGCGAGCTAGTTTGAAATAACTGCTTTGATTTTGATTTTATAGAATCTTCATAACCCAGTTTCTGGTAATACTAGTTTTTAGACTTTTGGGCTACTGCCGACCCACAACGATCGTCAAAGACCCATAAATTACAGCCGGGACCAACGACTTAGTGTGCTTTTAGTGGAACAGAGGCATCTTGGCATCTGACGATGATCACCCATCTATGGATTGACTGCTGCAAGCATAGCTTAAACAGACCTGGTTCTTAATACTCAACAAGCAACTCTAAACCTCTGAATCTATCTCCTCCTGAACAAAAAAACTAACACAACACATGAATATGGTTGTCGATGAGTTGTGGTTCTCATTGTGATACGGTTGTGGTAGGTAAGATTCATTTCAGCTGAAAAACGACCACTGCTGGACATAGGCGTCCCCCAAGGATCTCCACAACGACTGGTTCACAACTGGTGCAGCGCCTCCCCCGCATCCAGCGGTTTCCCGCGACCTTCACCAGGTCATCGGTCCACCTTGTCGGGCAGTCTACCCACGCTGCGTCTTCCGGTGCGTGATCGCCACTCGAGAACACGTCGGGCATCGGTCCTACAGGCAATGTGCCCGGTCCACTGGCACTTAAGCGTTGCAATTCTTCGGGCTATGGCGGTTACTCTCTCTCTAATAAAGGAGTCTGACCGCAATTCCGCCTGATGGTAAGCAGTGATGCGATCGTTGATAGTAAAGCGCGCTAGTTTATTAAGAGCCTATTCACTCAGAAAAACTGAGCGAATAGGAAGGATGACGGCAGTTGAGCGAGGTGATGCAAAGTTAAACCCAACAACACGACCGACGATGCTGTGCCAGAGGGAAATTGATCTGGAGACCCTCCACGACCAAACTCCCGACACAACAACATTTGGCGCATTGTACCTGACACACATCGCAATACAACAGCTCAGCCCGTCCTCCGTACGGCTTCACCAGACATCAAGTCAACAAAATACATGCGAAGGATTGGGTTGCTAGTTTTAATATCAAATGCTTGAACTAACGGCTTTTGGGTTACAAGTAAATTAGATTTACCAGTTAATCCGACACGTTCCAGTAGACTGTGATTAGGTGCAGTTAAGTTTGCGTTTTATCTAGAGATTATTAGATAATTTTGAAACGGTATCGAGACTTTGTATGTCATAAATGATTGCGTGTCTATATTGCCTACAAACTGATGCTGACTCCCTTTTTCGTAAACTAAACTTAATTTAAGTATAATGCATAAATCAGTAATTAAAGGAAGGAAAATAAAATATATTAGTTTAGACATGATTATTTTAACTTAGATAATTTTGACTTAAATATTCTCACACACACAAACACAAATTATATACTTACAATGAGAAATCGCCAGCACCCTAATTGCATTTAAATTAAAACTAATACTATCAATATCAATAATTTTGAAGCATATTAGTAATTCATTGCTCTATATGTTCGAAGTAGGTATTTGCTCATCAATGTAAAATCAACAATGAATGTTGCTGAAATCTCAAAATGAAACCCATTACTACTATAGCATGTTATGTAATTGGGTATTTCACAAAAAAAAAAAAAAAACGAATTAGTCCATCAGTCCGATTTCTAAAAAATACTAGACACGTAATCAATAAAAATTGAAAAATATAAAAGGCATCATAGATCAGAAGTGGTGACTAGTGAAATCACTGCTCGCTAAAAAGTGTAGCGTGCAGTGACGTCACAGGAGTTTTCAACGCACTGTGTCGTCTTCATTTTTTGTTTTAGTATTTTTTGGAAATCTGACTGACAGACTAATTAGTTTTTTTTAGTCAAATACCCTATTATCCTACTATTTACAACTTATAAAGACCTATCCACACGGTTAGTTTTTAGTCATTATCTAGAATACGCGAGAAATAGCTTTCATTCATTCACGAACAGTTATTTTTTGTTCAGTAAATCTTTGACATCAGTTTTTTTTTTATATGTGCTTACAGATTACTCATTTTTTTTCCGTTAAGAAGTTTCTGATAAATTGCATTATTTTTTAATACTGACAAATTACAGATTCCATTTTAGTTGAAGTTAAAAAATTAAATAAATAAATAATTGTTGTAACAAATATTTTTTTGTTACCTTTTAGGTGTATAAATGTTGTAGTTCTTTATTAAAAGGCCACAGTAGTTGATATTACTAGAAAGCTACACAGCTTGCCTATTTCGATCCTAATCACGACATGTGACACTATCGCGATGAAGTGTGAGTTTTGAACGGGCTTTCCTATCGATATTGACTCTATCGACGATACTTCCCTCCTATATTAACGCCATAGAACTAGTGTGGAGATTACCAACTAAATAAATCTATTTTTCTTTTACATATAATCTAGTGCTTGACCACAATCCCGCCTGATGGTAAGCAGTGATACAATTGTTGATAGTAAAGCGTGCTAGTTTATTAAGATCCTATTCACTCAAAAAAACTGAGTGAATAGGAAGGAAGACGGCAGTTGAGCGAGGCGATGCAATGGTAGACCCAACAACACGACCAACGATGCTGCGCCAAAGAAAGATTGATCTGGAGACCCTCCACCCGGCACATATCGCAATACAACTGCTCAGACCCGTCCCCCGCACGGCTTCACCAAACATCATGCCGAAACACGACGAATCGCTTGGCGGCAAGACTTTGTCTGATGGGTGGTAATTTGTGCCGGCAGCCGATGTTTTGCATTTCTCTTTTCTACAATTTTTTCTAATTCGTTATTGCTAGTAAGAACTTTCGATAGAAGTTTAACGCTCTTCGTCTCGGCTTGACGAATTATAAGTAACAATTTTTTTTTTTTCCTGTGTGTCCTCTGACATTGTCAGAGCCCTTGTTTCCGCAATTTCTTTTTTCTCTAGTAACTAACATTAAAAAAAAAATATTATAACTGGTTTTGGATCGATAAATGTCTATCTGATTTTTTATTATATCTATTTAAACTATTTTCTATAACGTAATATAATAAAACTATTGCACTCAGGGTACTAGATTACCTACTATTTTTTTTTTTTAATATTTATAATCTAGCGCTTGACCGCAATCCCGCCTGATGGTAAGCAGTGATGCGATCGTTGATGGTAAAGCGCGCTAGTTTATTAAGAGCCTATCCTCCGTACGGCTTCACCAGACATCATGCCCGAACACGACAAATCGCTTGGCGGCAAGACTTTGTCTGGTGGGTGGTAACTTCTGCCGGCGGCCGATGTTATGGCCTACCACCGAGATTAGATTTTATTTAGCAGTTAAAGTCGTATGATGGCGTGCCTATACAGGTGTCATCCCGATCCTTGACAGGAACTCCTAAATAAAATAACGAATTTCTTAAGTCATCATCTTCCAGCCATTTCCCTACAATGTTGGGATCGGCTTCCAGTCTACCCCAATTCAGCTGAATACCCATATCCTCCCGTGTGTGTCGTAAGAGGCGACTAAGTGAACTCTCACCAGGGAAGCGGGCAGCAGCGCTTCTCCTGTGAAATAACTAATAACTGCGATCCCCAACCCACCTGCCAAGCGTGGGGATTATGGCAATGCCCCCCAATGGAATGAAAGCCTTGGGGAACGTCTCTGTCCAGCACTGGACCTCTATAGGTTGAGAAGTAGAAGAAGGGTCTAAGCAGTTGTGTTGCGATGTGTGCCGGGTACGATGCGCCAAATGTTGTTGTGTTGGGAGTTTGGTCGTGGAGGGTCTTCAGATCATTCTCCCTTTGGCGCAGCATCGTTGGTCGTGTTGTTGAGTTTAACATTGCATCACCTGTCGTCGTCGTCGTCCTCCGTGGCGCAGCGGTCAACGCGCCTGCCTGCGACGTGGAGGCCCCGGGTTCGATCCCCGGCCAGGTCATGATGGAAAACGATCTTTTCCTGATTGGCCTGGATCTTGGATGTTTATCTATTTATGTATCTATTATAAATATAGTATCGTTGAGTTAGTATCCCATAACACAAGTCTCGAGCTTACTTTGGGGCTAGCTCAATCTGTGTGATTTGTCCGTATATATTTATTTATTATTATTATCACCTTGCTCAACTGCCGTCTTCCTTTCTATTCGCTCAGTTTTTAGTGAATAGGCTCTCAATAAACTAGCGCGCTTTACCATCAACGATCGCATCACTGCTTACCATCAGGCGGGATTGCGGTCAAGCGCTAGTTTATAATTATTAAAAAAAAAAATAGAAGACGAGTATTTTACATGGAGCGATATACTATCTGACATCCAAAAACCCGGATACTGAAAACTGGATAGTATGAATGTCCTTGGTAAATCGTCAAACTTTTTGGCTACTTAACTGTGTAACTTAAATCGTCAGAGCTTCAGGCATATGTGTTCGATGTTAGAAGACAAAGAACAAGATCAAGCAAAAAATAATTTCAATTTCACCACTGTATCGGTATCTACAACGCCACATACGACGAGACTCAAATCCTGCATCTCGCAAACAAAGTTTTCTATGTAACTAGCATATACAGAGTGGTGCTGACAATACGACAATAAATTAAACATCGTGTACCTAAACAGATTCTCAGTCTACCCATAAAAAATTATATAAATATGTCGATTAGTTTAGTCACACGGAATTATTTTTCATTTTTCACATTTTCTACATGATGTACATGTTGATAAGGAAGCGCTTACAGGTTAATGACCGCCGCATCCTGCGGCACCAAACTTTAATAATAATAGCGCGAAAAAAGCAAGTCGATACAGGATCGCGGAATTAGTTCACTTCACCTTGTAATCAGTCATTGGGGTCCAAGATATGCTTAGAAAGTACATAGAGCTTAGAAAAGTTACATTGATACTTGCCTGACCTAGAATCGAACCCACACACTCATACTTGAGAGGTTGGTGTTTTAACCACTAGGCCACCACGACTTCGAACTCTAACATCAACCGTTAGGCAAATGCCCGCCAGACACAACACCCGCCTGGTCAGAGGATCCTCCCTTTTCTATGAAAGGTGACTGAACTTTACACCCTGATCCTCATACCTCTTGCCAGTATTAACAAGTAAGATGACGCGACTTAACCCGGTTAAAATCGCCCCAAATAAACCCGTGTGCTTGGGCCTTAACTTCGGCAGTGCTACCGCAATCACACCTGCGAAGCTGCATTAAACTTGCACATTGCAACTATAGAATACGGATTAGTGGTAAACATTTGCTCTGCACTGTTGCTAATAGGTACAGACTCTGAAGAGTGATTGTTCAGAAGTACGGTCCTGTAACCATCTCAATGTAAAAACTTTGGTGAAGTGGCTGAGGAGTTAGCTGTCATTCCCAACTAATCACTAGGATTGAAATTTGACAGGACTCTAAACTCACTTTACCAAACTTCTCTCGGTAACATTTAATGGCAGTATTCAATCAGCACAGCATGTTACGGGGGTAACAAAATAATGTCTTGCTATGGCGCCTCCACCGGGCCGGAACAAACGAGGGAGACCAAAGAAGTGCTGGCTAGACGTTGTAAGGCAGAGGTTCCTAACTTTTTCAATGTCACATACCCTGTGAACAAGTATGGGAATTGATTTTACCCCTAGCTAATTTAAAATAATTAAAACCACACAAAATCGAACTAAAATATGTTTATTGTGTAAGAAATTGCACATTTAGGTAACTAGTAAAGTAATTTAATCTCGGAGTTAACTAATGTGAAGGTTGAAGTTGCTTTGCAATCATAAGTTTGACAATATTAGGTTCGGTTTCACTCAACGCGCATCTCATAATTAATCTATTATTTTAAGACTATTTCGTGCCATCCCGTGTTACCCCCCTAGAATCTCCGTTTTACCCCTGCGGGGTAAAACCACTGTTGTAAGAGATGACATACGTGCCAACAATCTCTTACCACAGGATGCTAAAGATCGCGTCAAATGGCGGAGAATGAGTAGGAAAGTAGACCCCGGGCTCCAACGAGAAGGCCGCGGATGCAACCGGGACTGAACGCTAAGATGATGATGAGTCAATCAGAACATAACAGATTAGCACAGTCAGGACATACTCAAATATCTATGCAATGTTATTTTTTGCTTATGCGAAATCTGAATATTGTTTGTTCAGAATAAGAAACTCAATCTTTTTTTTTTTTAATAATTATAAACTAGCGCTTGACCGCAATCCCGCCTGATGGTAAGCAATGATGCGATCGTTGATGGTAAAGCGCGCTAGTTTATTAAGAGCCTATTCACTAAGAAAAACTGAGCGAATAGGAAGGAAGACGGCAGTTGAGCGAGGTGATGCAATGTTAAAACCAACAACACGACCAACGATGCTGCGCCAAAGGGAGATTGATCTGAAGACCCTCCACGACCAAACTCCCAACACAACAACATTAGGCGCATCGTACCCGGCACACATCGCAACACAACTGCTCAGACCCGTCCTCTGTACGGCTTCACCAGACATCATGCCGGAACACGACAAATCACTTAGCGGCAAGGCTTTGTCTGGTGGGTGGTAACTTCTGCCGGCGGCCGATGTTATGGCCTACCACCGAGAAAATCGATTACAATGATTTTTTCACCATGTTATATTTTTTCCCAAATACATTTAGAAATTGTTGCAGTGTAGTTACCGAGCTTGCTACACGATTCATCATAGTACTGCGTACGATCGCGCAATAGCTGACGCCAGAGGTCAACGCACCGCTAGTTCGCTCGAGCGGAGCATGGACCATATTTTTGCTAGGACAGTTAAGTAGGATAACAAGCTCATAACTTTGGTCATTTTCATGACATCGTTTTGAAATTTTGTACATAGATTCTTTACTTAAAAATACTGGGCACATGTTTCGGGCTCCGCATAAACAAAAAAATATGTTGTATATTAGAGTATATTCACTGTAAATGCTCCCCAGATAGGCGAGACGTGACTCCAGTAGAACAAATTTTATGCAAACTTTATGGTTCTACCAAGATGCTGTCGCACCGTCATAGCGTCTGTCTGCGGGAGTCGCTCGTTTCCACCTCAATAAAAAATAAGAAAAGATGGTACCAATAAGACAGCTCCTTAATTTGATACAACCTCTTGACCCTTATTACCGTAGTAGCTAATATAAGCTTGATACGAAAATAAAATCCACCCCCATTTACACAAAAAATCTTCGTCTAGGTAATAAGTAATTACTTCCCGTGTCGGATCCAAGCAGGGACTTCTCACGCCAGGGAGTACCTATACAGGATGTATCTGACATCGTAACGCAAACTTTGCGGAAAGACTAGACCGCATGCCACTAATAAAATTATGATAGTCATTTATGTCGTTAATTAACGGTTACAGAATTCACAGTGTTTAAAAAAAAGTGTCGGATCGGCTTTTGAACATTGCAAGCGTGCCGCCGTGCGTGTTTGTAGGCATGACGTTGATCCCTCATGTGAACTCTATTAAATCGTTGTTCGAGTTATGTTTTCATTGCGCTTTTTTGTGTAATTAGCGAATTAATTAATTTTTACTTTAAAATCTTATTGGGTTATAAAAGTACAGAAATTATGAACGGTCTAAAGTGACAAAAACTACATACATATTTTTTTTAAATCATGAAAAAGCCGACGAAAAATTCCACCATTAGTGGGTTCAGAATCATGTACTGGATCCATGGTACTCGATTGTGCGTTGATGTCAGATACACCCTTTACAGTACATACCTACGTTTATGCATATATGTATACATAAGACCGAGAAGCCGTCTACCAAAAAAAAAGAATGATTAATTAAGGCTGCGAAAGGTTATGGTTGCCTTGAGATACAAAGTAATGAAATTTTACCATTTAAAAAGAAATGCGTTGCCCCACACTAGGAATTACTCCTGTACCTCCTCCTCCCCTCCTGGTGGGTTTGCAAACATTTACACTTACATACATACACAAACAGCAAGACCAAGGGAAGCCTAGTTGTAATCGGCAGCGACTCAAGTTGTAGATCATAGATTCGAACCCCCTTAGGCGCTTTTATCATCATCAAACTTTTTATCACCCGAATGCTGGGCACAGGTCTCCTTTCATACAGAGAAGGATTGAGCGTAATCACCACGCTTGCTCAATGCGGATTAGCGATTTCAGACTTAAAGTCCAGGTTTCCTCAAGATGTTTTCCTTCACCATGTAATCAGTCATTGCTGTCCAAGATATACTTCAGAAAGTGCGTAATTATAATATAATAATAATATTTATTTATTTCATAACTTACAGGCTTATAGTTAAGATAGTTTTTTAAATAGCTATTACATTATAGGTTCCTTAATTTATAATTAAATAAATATAATTTATAAGAGTTACATTGATACTTGCCTGACCTGGAATCGAACTTGCACACTCATACTTGAGAAGCTAGTGTTTTAATCACTAGGCCACCACGACTATAAAAAGGCGCTTTACTTTGTGTAAATTATATCATCACCTCTACAAACGGTGAAGGAAAACAACGTAAAGAAACCGGCATATCCCTGGAAGTACCTAAGTACTGGAAGAATTTTGACTGAATTAACTATTGCCGACCTTATGGCGGAAAAACACTCCAGGCCGTGTCTGGAGCGGTTTTGCCTCAAGGTTGCTAAAATAGCTATTGAACGGAACAGAACAAGGGGCAGTGCAACCGGCACCCCGTCGGCAATATGAATTGGTGTTTAATATTATAAATAAATAAATGTGTAATTGTTAATGTTAAATTATAATGTAAGAAAAGTTTAAAAACAAATGTAATATAAGAAATTAAATAAAGAAAATAAGAAGACAAAGTGGGAAAAAAGCAGCCCAAAAAGAGAGCCAATGCCACAAAAAAGCCGTTAGTGGAAAACAAAGAATTGGCAGATAACTAATTTGCAAACCAAGGATTCTTGCCACGCAAGAAGTAGGGACGACAACGCCCTGTGATGACGGGTGTCTAAAAAAAAAAAAAACCAGCATGTCATAGAAGGTAAAACTTTAAAGACAGGTGACATCTACCAACCCGCACTGGGCCCCGTGGTAGATTTTTTTTTTTTTTTTTTTGTTTAGCCTTTCTTTCCCTTCTTGCATGGCAAGAAATTTTTTAATCTTTTGTTTAGCAGTTATTCTTTTTTTTTGTCTCCGCTCATTATTTTTTGCGGCTGTCAATCTCCCGTGGTAGATTACAGCCCACTATCTCTCACAGAGACGAGGCCTGTATACTGTATAGGCCTCTGGGATACTCCCAAGAGTGGGAACATTATAGGCTGACAATATACTGTACAGTAAGGGTCAAAAGTGGAGTACCACTTTTGACACTTATTGTTAGTGCAATAATGTTCAAAAATGGTAATGCACTTTTGACCCTTACTGTACACAGTAAGCCGAACAGGGATGTATCCAAGGTATGAAAATCAAAAAAATAATTAGTCCGTCTTACAGATAATAAAAAAAAATTAAGACCCGTATTTTTTATTTTGTCTTAATTACCAAAAATAACTGAGATATAGCGTATTAAAGTTACAGAGTGGGGGCTAATTACGTCACGCCGTTCTATATTTTGCACCGTGGCGTGACGTCATTCGACATTTCAAATCAATATATCTTCCTAAGTATTTGAATAAAAGAAAAAATAAAAAATACGTGTTCAATATTTTTTATAAAGCTAACTGATGGACATTAAATTATTTTTTAAGATACAAGCCAATTACCTGCCTACCTACCTACAATAATTTGTATAGCCCACATAAAAATATTTGTTCTTGTTATTAATTTGTTTATTATTTTGACGGGGACACATATTTTGTATTTCCTAGGAAGAATTAACCTCTCTCTTCTTACGGTAATCTTTGAGACTCAGTTAGACATTATGACGCTTATGATTCTGAGTATTCATGGATTCCCCGTGACTAGGACATCAAAATTCAAATTCATTTATTTTGTGTAAATATTTTACTACAAATATAAGAATTTGAATTTAACTTTGGGTGTTTACGCACATATAAAATACAATGAAGGAAAACATATAAAATTCAAGTTAAATAATGCCAAATGAAACGCACAGAGAGTAAATAAAATCAAAATAAATCAAATTAAAATAAATAATCTGAATAAAAAATTAATATCTAGACATGATAATTCATAAACAAAAATTAATGCCTCTCTTGGACATCGACTCTCAACATGAATCAAAATCTAGATTGGATCCCCTAGTTTTGAAATATTTTTTATTAATGTTACATTTGGGCTGATGCTACAAAATGCCACCTGGCCAATTTAGATTCAGTGGAGAGGCGTGCGGTGAGGCTAATTGGCGACCCAGATTTAGCTCAAAACAGTCTCCAAAGCCTGGAGAACAGGCGAAGAGTAGCCAGCCTGTCGGCGTTCTACAGGACAAATTTTGGAGAGTGTGCGAGGGAATTGCATGTTTTAATTCCCCCATCTCCACTCCATCATCGGACGACCCGTCGTACGGCGAGTTTCTACCCTTACGTTGTCGATCCCAAGGAAGCGTTTCGCGTCGTCTTTAATATCGCTTACAACGAGGGACTGGAACAATTTCCTAGCGGCGGTCTTTAAGTGTCCTCAAGGCTAGAGTGACGCTGGCGGACAAGGTCGACGGACCTTTTATTAGGCTCTGGGCGAACAGACATGTGCGCGCACATATTCATGTCGTCAACTGATGTAGAACTCTGTTTCTCTTTTTACTAACATAGGATAAGTTTTTTTTTTTTTAACTAACAATATATGGGCCTTGCCTGAAATAAAGAATTTGAATTTGAATTTTACCATCAGCGATTACATCACTGATGACTCAACAGCAGATTTTTTTATTAGTCTAGGGTAGAACACAATGTGCCGTCGACTCAGGCCTCGACTTCATGACGGGGTCCATGAACACCTATGACTGCAAGCGCTGCAGTTTGGTAAAAAGAGATACTGTGGCTCTGGTGCACAGGTAAGTGAAGGAAGACAGGTGACTATTAGTCAGTAAAAGTCTGACACATCTTTCTACTTTGCCCAGAGCGGGAGAGGTCATTTTATGATTCCCATCCGCGAAAAAGGCGGTCTAGGGTAATGAGCTGAATTCATAGTTACAATTTTCCGACGTGAAAATTGTTAGATCTTACTGAGGCACAACTAGATAAACTTGAGCGACTTCAAAACTTTTGCATAAGATTTATATTTGGCCTGCGCAAATATGATCACATATCTGAATTTCGTACAAAGCTGAAGTGGCTTCCCATAGGTCTTCGCCGGAATTCTCATATACTATTTCAGCTCTACAACATTTTGTTTAATCCTAAAACCCCCTCTTATCTTAAAGAACGTTTCAAGTTCCGTCATGATACACATAATAGATATCTGAGGTCATCGGAAAACCTGATATTAGACATGCCAATGCATTCCACTACTTTCTATGATAAATCCTTTACTGTACAAGCAGTTCGGCTATGGAATGACTTGCCCGTGTCCGTAAGGCATGCTCAAACATTGTTTACTTTTAAAACTATGATAAAAAAGCACTTCCTCTCTCTTTAAACATATTATTATATTTTATGTGCTCTTGTATGATATTTATTAATTAGATGTATAAATTAATTTAAACTAGCATGATACACTTAACGTATATATTTATTGTATAATCTATGTAAATAGTACACTGTAGACTACCTACACTATTTCTTTATCCTACCCCTTAGAATTCCATCAAAGGTTGTCTGTAAAAGATCGTAAAATATTTTTATTTATGTTCTGTAATCTATATGGTGTATATAATAAAGAGTATTCTATTCTATTCTATTATATTCCCGATTTCCCCACCCCTTATAAGAACCAAAAAAACTGTCGATGACTGACGTAAAAAATTCTATCATTAAATTTCCAAACCAGTTCACCACCAACACTAACCTTCGTTTAACGTCTCCCACTCTATGAACTATGACAGTACAATGACCACAACCACTTCTAAAGTAAAGGATCGCCCTCCCCAAACTTCGCTGTAAATATATTTAAGCCTCCCGAGCGCTTCGGCTTAGCTGAAATTACTATGGAGCCTTGGCACACCGAGAAATGCAGAGAGAACAATAACTGGATAAATATTTTCAAAAGGTTTATAAACATTGCAGGTGAAGTGGAATGAATGTGAAGGCAAAGTTCAGACTTTTATTATGTTTATTTTTGGACGTAGAATATGACTTTTCTGTAGACTGTACTATATTTTAAGCTCACGAAAAGTAAACTTAAAATATCCTTACACATGTGATTTAGAAAGATACTATGGCGATTAACACACGGCACCGGGATTTCGTAGCCATGCTCCCGCGGTAAGGCAGTTTACGCGCTTGTCCGCGCGGATGGATTTAACGCGGTTTTGAACAATTTGTTGACAGACACTGGCCATAACATCGGCTGCCGGCAGAAGTTAGCACCCACCAGACAAAGCCTTGCCGCCAAGCGATTTCTCGTGTTCCGGCATGATGTCTGGTGAAGCCGTACGGAGGACGGGTCTGAGCAGTTGTGTTGCGATGTTTGCCGGGTACGATGCGCCTAATGTTGTTGTGTTGGGAGTTTGGTCGTGGAGGGTCTTCAGATCAATCTCCCTTTGGCGCAGCATCGTTGGTCGTGTTATTGGGTTTAACATCACCTCGCTCAACTGCCGTCTTCCTTCCTATTCGCTCAGTTTTTCTGAGTGAATGGGCTCTTAATAAACTAGCGCGCTTTACCATCAGCGATCGCATCACTGCTTACCATCGGGCCGGATTACGGTCAAGCGCTAGTTTATAATTAATAAAAAAAAAATCTTCGTCCTGTACTCACGACGATCCGTGCGGCTATGTGGCGCCCCGTGTGTGAGGCACCGATCCACTAAGTGGACTGCAGTGCGGACTGCGGAGGAGCGGTGGCAGCGAGAGTATATAATAGAGGTCAATGCAACATGGCATCTGCTTCACCGCCAACCGTGGCGGCGAGCGATGCCGTGTATCAAGCGCCTATCACAGGATATGTGTGACAGAGACGTTGCATTATAAAGCCACATGTCTTTAAGTGTGCATACGCTCGAGTGACAAACGTCGACGATACAGACAACAGCAATGGTCGAAATGCCAGCAACAATCTACGACACGTCGGCAACCTGTCGCTGACAGCACGCCTTACAAATGCACGTATGACGGGTGACTGTGACTTTCTCTTAAAGAAGTCTAAAAGGAAATTATGTGTATATTTATTTATTTGTTCTTTATTGTACACCAATCACGCATCGAACAAAATACATTCAACACAAAACATACAATGGACGGTCTTATTGCTAATGCGATTTCTTCCAGGCAACCAAAGAATGGACAGATTCTCCTGAACCACAATGGGACTGTCGTTGGTGCAAACGTCATTATTACAATATACTAAGGGAGATACAGAAATACAAACATAAATACATAGATACTAAGCAATGGATTAGCAACCCTT
The DNA here is from genome assembly GCA_037179545.1 of Sesamia inferens. NCBI lineage: Eukaryota > Metazoa > Arthropoda > Insecta > Lepidoptera > Noctuidae > Sesamia > Sesamia inferens. The sequence goes on from CM073949.1 coordinate 11,563,787, forward strand.
CAATTTATTTATTTATTTATTTATTTATTCTTTCGCACATAAATTGTACAATGGCGGACTTAATGCCTTAGGCATTCTCTACCAGTCAACCATAGGTGGTGAAGAGATTAGTAGGTGCTTTAAACGAAAAATCGATTCAGATTGTTATTGAAAGTTAGTTACACAATTAGGATGCTGCCGCTTGAAGTGAAAAAAGTAACAATTTTAAAGGAAGGTAGGAAAAAGAATGATGGCAGATATTAGGTATATGATAAAGTCATCAGGCTATCATCAGTTTGGTCAAAAGTCCGTAAGTCTGAAGTATTTTATTACCCAGTTACTGGGCTGTGGAGGTCAGATGGGTAGCCATGTAAAATACTGGTATCAGCATCATCTCAGCGTTTATCCCGGTTGCATCCGCGGCTTTCGCGTTAGAGCCCGGGGTTCGCATTCCTGCACATTCTCTTCCATTTCGCGCGATCTTGAGCATCCTCTGGTAAGAGCTTGTTGGCACGCATGTCATCTCTTACAACGTCAAGCCACCACTTCTTTGGTCTACTCCGCTTGTTCTGGCCCGGCGGAGGCGCCATGACAAGACATTTGTTACCCACGTAAGGTGTCGGTTTGCGTAAGACGTGGCCGTACCAGCGTAGGCGACGCTCCTATTTGACTGCAATGTCACGGACACGAAGACCGCCACGGATGTGGGAGTTCCTGATGCGGTCTTTTCGCGTAACTCCACATATCCATCGCAGCATATTCATCTCCGTGACCCGCAGCTCCTGCTTGTATCGCTCAAGCACAGGCCACGCCTCACTGCCATACAGGAGAAAGATTAAGGTCTAATGATGGTTTTATAGACCTGCCCCGTAAGCTTAACCGGCATTTTGGGGTCACAAATGACACCTGTCATCTCACGCCATTTTGCCCAAGCTGCGGAAATACGTGTCCTGATGTCGCAATCAATGTCGTCGGATGCGTGGAGTACAGACCCTAAGTACTTAAATTGGTTCGTGCACTCGACTATGTCTCCGACTATGTGCATAGACAGGGGGTCTGTCGTGTTGCTGGCCTAGCACACGGTCTTCACCATGTTGAGTTTCAGACCTCCGTTCTCAAGCGAGTCCTACCACGCCGCACCAACCGTTCCCTGTCCGCGTCCGCCAGCGCGATATCGTCGGTATACATGAGTAGCCAGGGAGGTTGCTCATGTAAATCCTTGATACTGTCCGACAAGACGTCTAACATCACGCTGAACAGAAACGGAATAAGGACGGATCCCTGGTGGACTCCGACGGTGATGGGGAAGGGTTTAGTGTCGCCAACAGCGGTCCTAACAACGGAATCGGAATTGAGGTACATGTCTAGAATTATGTCAACATAGGCTTCTGGTACCTCTTTGGACCTCAGCGCCCACCAGATCACCCCGCGAGGGACACAGTCGAAGGCCTTCTGCATATCTAGAAAGAGCACTTGCAGAGGCGTGTTTTTCGATCTGTATCTCTCCATGGTGATCCCTAGTGCTAAGATAGGGTCCATGGTTCCGTACCCTGGGCGAAACCCATATTGACACTCCGAGACAGCACACTCCTGCCGGATCTGGGAGTCTAAAATCCTCTCAAAGATCTTCATGGTATGCAACATGAACTTAATATCGCGAGAGTAAACACTCCTGTACCGAGCCCTTGCCTTTGAAGACTGGAGTAATAATACTCAGCCTTCATTGCCTCGGGATTTTGCCGTTCAGGAACACACGGTTCAGGAAGTTAGTTAACATGCCCACACCGCGAGGACCCATCGCCTTCCGGGCCTCAATGGGGAGTCCGTTAGCTCCGACAGCTCTTCGTCGTAAGGGAAATCGCCCCGTTTGGACTTTCTCAGGCGTTATCAGGGGTACTAGTACAAGGTTCGGAGGGAGTTCCGGTGTCTGTACCTCTTGGTGCTGCTTATTCAGCAGCTCGTGAAAGTAGAAGCGCCTTCTCTCCTTCACCGCGAGGTCCTCGTATAGCAGGTCACTATTAGGGTCTTTTACACAACGGCACTTGGATATATCCTGTGCCGCTTTGACCCTGGAACGTGCGCCCTTAGAGACGCCGAGAACCCTCCGCGCCGCCCCAGCAATAGCTGCCTGGATCCTGTCCCACTGGACTTGGAGAGTTTCGCCATCGGTGCCAGCGCACTTGTCGCCGGTAGCCGACGCGAACTCCTGGGACTTATTTTCGTCAAGCAGCCACCAACAGATCTGGCGTCGGAATTTCTCTACACGTCTACGTTGGGCCTTTACGCAGAGATCCATGGCAAGGAGACGGTGTGCAGTTAGGCTCTCACTGGGTATGACTTTGCAGTTGGCTACTTTGCCGATGTGGTGTCTCCTAGTTAGTAGGAAGTCGATCTAGGTAGCGCTTCGCCCGCCCTGATAGGTAACAAGGTGCTCCGGTTTCTTTTTGAAATAGGTGTTCACAATTGCCAGGTCAGTGGCCGCACACGTTCGGAGAATGGTGTCCCCTTCCGCGTTGCGGCTACCCTATCCAAAGCCACCGTGAACACGCTCAAACCCATCACACTTCTCACCCACATGACCGTTCAATTCACCACCCAGAACGATTCCCTGGGATAACGGAATCCCGCGAATCAGTCTTTCGAGCTGTCTCCAGAACAACGTCTTTTTGGCGTCACCGCTCCCGGCCTACGGAGCGTAGGCACTTATCAAATGGGTTATAACTCCATTGACAAGCACCCGCACAGCCATCAGCCGATCACTGGTGCGATTCACCTCCAAGACGTCATCCTGGAGCTCATCAGACAACACCACGGCCACCCCATTTCTCCCACTAAGTGCACCCGTATAAATCAGCTTGCAGCCATTCCCAATAACCCGGGATCTGCTGCACCATCCGCCTGTGGAGAGTATCGGCCAGCTCTCTCGCGCGTCCAGTTAGCGTGCCAACGTGATACGAAGCGAAACGGAGTTTTCTGGTTTAGGCTCGCTTCTTCAGCCGTGTCCGCCTCTGATACGGTAGCCCTAGCCCACAGGTCACAGGAGTCGGGCGAGGCTCCTGCGCGCCGTTTTGCGCTTGAGCGGAGCTTTGACCATATTTTTGTTCGGACAACCAAGTAGAATAACAAGCTCATAACTTTGTGATTTTTCGTTATATATTTTTGAAATTTTGTACATTAAACACACGTGTTTCGGATTTCGCATAAACAAAAAATAATGTTGTATAATTACCTAATTTTAATACATTTACGTTATTCAAAACTGTAATCCCCACCCATAGCGTCCCCCACATGCCGCATGAGCCCGCACTATCGACCAGCTTACCGTTACTAAATACGACAGTACCAACAAATGTATGGAAATTATTCTGTACCGTAACCCATTCAGTTTGCATTTAATCCCAGATTATGAAGGGATTAAGCCCAAACCCTTGAAAGTTTCTACGTCTTTGCGTGGTTATGCGTGTAGTATAATTATTATTATTAATCCTAGGTTTCTGTGGTGTAAGCGGCCGTTTATTGTTAACCTATTGGTTCGTGTTTAAATATTTGTACTATGTTTATTTAACAATTGCTATTATAAACAGAACAGAAAAATGGTACTTATCAGGCTATAATGTTCCCACTGTTGGGACATAGGCCTCCTATTTGTTGAGAGGGAGTGGGCCGTAATCTACCACGGTAGCCCAGTGTGGGTTGGTAGATGTCACATGTCTTCGAAATGTTTTGGCTCTAGGACATTCCCTCGCGGTGTTTTCCTTGACAAGCATTGGTTATGAAATAATTTACACAAAGTAATGCACCTGCCGGGGTCGGACCTTCGACTTACAACATGTAAGTCACGGCCGCCATCTTAGGGCCACCACTGCCCTCCAATCTAAAGCTTATTTCATAAAAAAAAAAATCTCCTCCAGCATACCTGCAAAAGGGCAATAAATACAGAGATGTGAAGTGTATGTATTTATTTGGTGGTAGGCCATAACATCGGCTGCCGGCAGAAGTTACCACCCTCCAGACAAAGTCTTGCCACCAAGCGATTTGTCGTGTTCCGGCATGATGTCTGGTGAAGCCGTACGGAGGACGGGTGTGACCAGTTGTGTTGCGATGTGTGCCGGGTACGATGCGCCAAATGTTGTTGTGTTGGGAGTTTGGTCGTGGAGGGTCTTCAGATCAATCTCCCTTTGGCGCAGCATCGTTGGTCGTGTTGTTGAGTTTAACATTGCATCACCTCGCTCAACTGCCGTCTTCCTTCCCATCCAACCATCAACGATCGCATCACTGCTTACCATCAGGCTAGTTTATAATTAATAAAAAAAAATGTTTTATTTAGTAATAACTGTTTCCAAACTAACAATTCCGATGTTCAAAATATCTTTACGGAAAGAAAAATAAAATAACTCAAACATTTGAGGCCCGATTCAAGTCGCGTGTTAAAATCGCCGGAAAATCCCGGATATGGGAAAGGGAGAAGATTTTCCGGACTTATTTGAATTGGTTGTTTTTAGTAGGTAGGTATACAAAGAAAAAAGTATGCATCAGCATACTTTTAAAGAACCCGGAATCTTCCAAAGAAATGATTTTCTTTGGAACTACTTTGACTTGCAAAACAAAGCGCAGTGGGTCTTATTTTTTGTCTAGCTTCTGCTCATGTGTAATTTCTGGTACCACAGACACTCCATCACTTGAGCGCAGCCTCCCATCACATCTCTTTCCTAAAAGTCCTAACGTGATGTAGAAGCCTATATAAATATATACTATATAGCCTTCCACAATAATTCGAATCCATAAAATTTTACAAGAAATACTTCAAATGCAACTGGAACTTTAAGAACTTAGCGCATTCAAACAACAAATTTAACAATTCTGGTATTAGAATATTAGAAATAGATAATTATATTTTTATCGTTTAAATAGATTATTTAATATTTTGTGAATGCATCCTCGGAGTTTCATTGCACGATCAAATCAAAAATGAGTATATCCGCAGAAGAACCAAAGCAATAATATAATAGCTCTTCGAATTTATTTCTATAGAACCAATGGACAATGGGGCAGTTAGGTTCTGTAGTGGCGGCCAGGTACCGGAAGACGCAGCCTAGGGAGGCCGCCAATAAGGTGGATCGATGACCTGGTGAAGGTCGCGAGAAGCGAATTAAGGAAGGTGGGCAGCACAATATCGGTCATTGTGAAAAGCCTTGGGGGATACCTTGGGCTGAGGAAGAAGAATGTGAGAATATTATAGGCTTTGTTGGCAGTAGTTTTGTGGACCATTTTTGATTTCATTCATGGAGGTATGAGGAACAGTATGTAAAGTTCACTTATCCTCCATAAAAAGGGAGGATCCTCCGACCAGTGGCGTTATGTCTGGTAGGCACTTGCTGCTTGCTGATGAGTTTAAGGGTGATGACCAGGTATGCGCGGTCGCTGCATGCTTGTGATTCGGATACCCGTTACAGCGATGGGTGCTGGCTAGCTGGGTGACTCGCCGCTAAAGCTTGTAAAAGTGGTGATGATGACGTCACGCTGAAGTTGCTGCTCGAAGGCTGTGCTGATATTCATGCTCGGTTTCACCAGTGTGAGGAACAGTGTGTAGATCACTCATGCTCCATAGGAAAGGTACGATCCTCCGACAAGTAGTATTATGTCTGACGGGCACTTGCCCAACGATTGATGTTGAGGTTTTTTTAAATTAAATTATAAACTAGCGCTTGACCGCAATCCCGCCTGATGGTACGCAGTGACGCAATCGTTGATGGTAAATCGCACTAGTTTATTAAGAGCCTATTCACTCTAGCCTTGAAGACACTCAAATTGTAGTCCGACGGAAACACCGCCGCCGGCAGATTGTTCCAGTCCCTCGATGTACGCGGTATAAAGGAGGAGGCGAAACGCTTCGTCCAGATCGTAGAGGTGTTAACAACATAAGGGTGGAAACTCGCCGTACGACGGGTCGTCCGATGGTGGAACGGAGATGGCGGAATTAAATCGTGCAATTCCCTCGCACACTCCCCAAAATGTATCCTATAGAACACCGAAAGGCTGGCTACTCTACGCCTGTGCTCTAGGCTTTGGAGACCAACTCGAGTTAAATCAGAGTCACCAATCAGCCTCTTCGCACGCCTCTCCACTGAATCCAAAGTGGCCAGGTGACACTTAGCAGCACCAGCCCAAATGTGGCTGCAGTACTCCACACACGAACGGACCAGTGCTTTGTACAACATTAGAAGCTGCCCTGGTGTGAAGTACTGCCGGACCTTTGCGATAACGCCAAGTTTTCTGGCAGCCACCTTGGCCTTGGACTCAATGAACCGCCCAAAGTTTAGATTCGAGGAAATCTCAACACCCAAAAGCTGAAGGCGGTCGGTACACTCCAAGGATACATTCCGAAAAGTAGGAGCCAAGGTGAACGGGCTCCTTTTGGCGGTGAAAAGACACGCCTGCGTTTTGGCGGCATTGAATGCTACAAGATTGAAAATTCATTGTTTTAGTGTTTTCTTGTGTTCATCACTGTACCTACATAGTATATATATATATAAATCAATGCCACTTTCTTTGTAATTTTATAACTCACGAACGGACTCACCTATGCAAAACAAATGTTTAGGCTTTGTTGTGACTAATATTAGTAGATGGTTTATTTGAAGTTTGAACAGAATCGTTGAGCGGTTCTTCATATATCACATTTTTTGTAACAAATGAATTCAATGATCGGTGGATCATCATCTCATATATGTGTATAATGCCAATGCCACTTTCTTCGTAATTTTATAATCCACCAAAACTGTGTAATGGTACCAGATTGGCAGTGAAAAACTTATTGCCTTTAATTGAAGCTACGATCCTAACTGGTAAATCAAAAGGACAAGTTTGTTTGATACCACTTATCCCTATGCTCCCAACTGATATGAAATTTGAGTTCAAACGATTACAATATTCTGTGCGTTTATCAGTTGCTATGTCTATCAGCAAACCCAAGGGCAAACTAAAAAACACATTTCACGTATACAAATCGCCAACTTTATGTTACCTGTTCGAGAGTCGGTACCTCCAGTCGTTTGTTTAATAATCTAAATATTTTGGATTAAGTTTTAAAATAGCTTGCAGTTTAAATAAAATATTTTATGTTTGAATAAATAATTTTGATGATCCAATAAACTTGTTTTTATTATTTCACTTTATACGTAGCTTTGTAAGTCATGGTGGCCTAGTGGTAAAAACACCAGCCTCTCGAGTATGAGTGCGCGGGTTCGATTCCAGGTCAGGCAAGTACCAATGTAACTTTTCTAAAGTTATATGTACTTTCTAAGTATATCTTGGACATCAATGACTGAAGGTGAAGGAAAACATCTTGAGGAAACCTGGACTTTAAGTCTGAAATCGCCAAACCGCATTGAGCACGCGTGGTGATTACGCTCAATCCTTCTCTGTACGAAAGGAGACCCGTGCCCAGCAGTGGGACGATTAAAAGGTTGTTGATGATGATGATTATACTTAGCGAAGCACGTATCGGGCCGCTAGTATTGTATAAAATCATTTGTTTTTTTTTTAATGAACAGAGAGTTGTGCTGATGGGGAGTTTGTTCCGGTACTTTTTTTCCTAGCGAATGCACTAAAAGTGGCGAAGGGTGGGCGTTTCGAGGGGACTATCTTATGTAATATTGACATTCAATAAGTGCTGATTCTTAGCCTAATTTGAATAAAGGACTTTTGATTTTACTGCTGGCACTGGCAGCACTTGGAAAACATTAACATAATATAATAAAATCAGCCTATGATGTCCCCACTCCTGGGACATAGGCCTCCTTTCGAGGAGAGGGAGTGGGCCGTATTCTACCACGCTGGCCCAGTGCAAGTTGGTAGATGTCACATGTCTTAGCAATTTTGCCACTGGGACGTGTCGGTTTCCTCACGATGTTATCCTTCACCGTTTTGAGAGCAGTGATGATGAAATGATTTACATAAGCGCCTGATGGGGTTCCAACCTACGACCTACAACTTTTAAGTCGCGGTCCACCAGTAGGCTACCCACTGCTCTATTTAGATACATTTTATACGAAAACAGCCAATTATTTTCAAAAAAGTAACGTTGGAGATTCCAGCCGGCTCTTTTCCATATGAAATAACGAATTAAAAGTCTTATTAATTTTGAAGATAGATAGTCCAAGTCAATTTATTCAATTAGATCCGTTGGTATACTCGTATAAATTTATTATTGAACATAAATTTTAATCTTTGGATTCGGTGGAGAGGCGTGCGAAGAGGCTGATTGGCGACCCAGACTTAACTCGAAACGGTCTCCAAAGCCTGGAGCACAGGCGTAGAGTAGCCAGCCTTTCGGTCTTCTATAGGATGCATTCTGGTGAGTGTGCAAGGGAATTGCATGATTTAATTCCCCATCTCCGTTCCATCATCGGACGATCCGTCGTACGGCGAGTTTCCACCCTTACGTTGTTGACACCACTGCGATCCGGACGAAGCGTTTGGCTTCCTCCTTTATACCGCGTACATCGAGGGACTGGAACAATTTGCCAGCGTCGGTGTTTCTGTCGGACTACAATTTGAGTGTCTTCAAGGCTCTTAATAAACTAGCGCGCTTTACAATCAACGATCGTATCACTGCTTACCATCAGGCGGGATTGCGGTCAAGCGCTGGTTTATAATAGGTATATAAAAAAAAAAAAAAAAAAAATCTCGGTGGTAGGCCATAGCATCGGCGGCCGGCAGAAGTTACCACCCACCAGACTAAATCTTGTCGCCAAGCGATTTGTCGTGTTCCCGGTATGATGTCTGGTGAATTCTAACAGAGGATGGGTCTGAGCAGTTGCGTTACGATATGTGCCTGGTATGATGCGCCAAGTGTTGTTGTGTCAGGAGTTTCGTCGTGGAGGGTCTCCAGATCAATCTCCCTCTGATGCAGCATCATTGATCGTGTTGTCGAGTTTAACATTACATCACCTCGCTTAACTGCCGTCTTCCTTTCACTAATTCACTAAGAAAAAAACTGCGTGATACCATCATCATTATAAACCTTTTTAGATTAATATAGTATATGATAAACTAGCGCGCTTTACCATTAACAATTGTATCACTGCTTACCATCAGATGGGATTGAGGTCAAGCACTAGTTTATAATAATATAAAAAAAAAATGAGCATGAATCTTAAATGTAACAAAAACAAAGCAAAGATGGTAATGGGACCCCAAAGCACCCAAGCCATGTAAAATACTGGTATCTAGCTGAATTCGGTCAGACTGGAAGATGACCAGATTCAGCTGGAACATAGTTGGGAAAAGGCTGTTGAGTACAGACTTTTACCAGTAAATTTTAAGCATTAAGTCTGCCTTTGTACAATTTATTTTTACTTGAAATAAGGCAAATAAAATTGTGAAGGAAATCAGCATCATCATCAGCCTCTACTCGTCTACTGCTGGACATAGGCCTCTTTCATGGCACGCCAACAAGCTCGATCCTGAGCAGTTCTCCGCCAGCCGCTACCAGGCACCTTTTTGATGTCGTCGCTCCATCTCGCCCACGGGCGTCCTACACTACGTTTGCCGAGACGCGGTCTCCACTCGAGGACTCGTTTATTCCAACCGTTGTCGGCCCGGCGGCATATGTGACCATGCCATTGCCACTTTAGCTTGCTAATCCTCAGTAAGAAAAACAAAGCACAGTATTACAACGTGTATCCTAAAAAGATCATATTTTAATTTCCATCTGATGCTATCATAAATGGTGTATATGTGAAGCCGATGCATCTAATAAGAAATTACTATAAAATAATAGATTAAAAGTATATATTTTAAAATGATCTAAGGTATCGTTAAAGAAAATAAAAACTGGGGGTCAATCGCGCTAAAATAATTCAACCAAAACAGAATTGGATCGCAACCAAACCATAACTTTTGTTATGTTTCGTATCGCGCTAACGGTTTAACCATAACTGGATAGCAAATAGAACGTAACCGCTGTCAAATGAAAAAGTTGAAACAAAACTAACTTTTTCTATGCCAAGTCAAACTAAAAACGATTACATTTACTTATAATTGATTAAGTTTTAATTATTATATCTGATGAAATGTATCACTCATACCTATATTGATTTTACTTCAACCGAAGTTAAAACTTTAGCACGATACGAAATGTGATCGAAACTAAATCATAACTTTAACTGGATTAGATACAAAGAAGAGTTGAACTACTACTGTTTTATTTAGCGCGATTACCCCCTGGATGCCCCGTATCCGAGGCTCCCGTGTCTAAAATACAACTACGGTACACATAGATGACGTCACTCCAACACTATAAATTCCACACAATTTCCTCCCACAGTACTGTGAAGTACGGCAGAAACCGGATAAAAGTAATTTAGTTAACAGGCAAAGTCGGGCGTTCGTAAAGTTTCCACACAATGTTAACCGGCGGCGTTGCGTGAGTTAATTACCTTCAAGTATGGCGTTCTACCGATTGCGATGAGGTTTAATAAAAGTTTTAAATTAACACGTTCATAGTATAAAGTAACTTTTGAAAATAATCATTTAAGTAAAATTTCTAGAAAATAGGTTTCCTTATGTTCTTTATCATGAGTTCGGTTTCCGCAGTTCTTCAAGAGGACCATTGTACGTTTGCCATTGCCATGGTGCCACAGCTCAACTCCTAAGTCTCCTGGCTTGTTCAGAAGAAGAAAATCTGATTAAGATTTTGGTTTGCCGAAGGTTTCAGTTCTAGTCTGTATTATGACACCTGTCTCATCACCCCTGGCCTCCACGCAAGCTCTGCACAGCGGGCTGTCCATAATGCCCATCATGTAGAAATGTTTGTTTATCGATCAAGGTTTTAGCCTCCAAATTTAGCTTTGGACCTCATTTTTATTTTGTTTTTTTAGGTGGGAAATAATCAGATGATGTCTCCCGTTCTGGGCGGAGCGTAACGGCGTGTCAGATTTTTAGTGACTAAAATCCACCCCTGTTTCTTCATTTTCCTGTGAAGCCTCAGTACTTTTACGAACAACCCGCGTTAGCGTTGTTCCTGGCAGACTTAAAAAGATAGACAATAAATAGATAGACGATAGAAAACGAGGACTGTAACATTTTAGCTGATTATGTATATGCTGAACAACGACCTTTTCTTACACAGATGCGACGCACAGTTAAACTGTTATTTGTTTTGTAATACAATTAATTATTTACTCCACTCTGCAATTATCTTTTTGTATTTGTATGTTGTTGTTTGGTTTGTTGTCATCAGCCAGTGTCGCGGGCGCATTACTGATGACAGTCGGATCGAATTGTCAAATAATGTGTGCTGTCTAATGTCTATGGCATTGGGGTGATAAGTACTGCGTTGTACATAGTGCTTATTACTTCTATGGTCTATGGTCTATGACCCTGGCTTTGACATCAAATCAACTTTGTTAATATTATAGTTTTTCTTTCTTTTCTTTTCTTTTATGTTAATAACAAACGAAGTATTTGTTCCAGGTCTGGGTGTTTGTGTATGTGAGTCAAAACGTTTGTAAACGCACCCACGATACTTGGGTGATTCCTAGTGTAGGTTTAAAAAAATAGACTTGAAATGGCTTCGAATTATCTTAGGCTCGATTATCCGGTTGTGTTGTCCTTTTTTTTTGTGATTACTGCCTGTATGGTGTAATAGGCTTATCCCATGGGACGTATTACAGAATTGACAGTATGTAGGTGTAATAAAGAAGAAGAAAAATAAGAAAAAAACTAATAGACACACAATACACCTAAAATAAACTTACATCAGGTAGTAAAAAAGCTGATTGTAAAGTATGCAAAAAAGGCAGTCTTAAGACTGACCGACAAAAGTGAAAACTGATATCATTATTATGGGTAGGACAGGGTTTTCTTTACTTATACGTGACTTTACGTGATCGCTACAGCTGCAGCTGTAGCGATCACGGTGTCTGGTTGGTCACGCTCATGTGAATTACATGTTTTTTTCCCATATAACAAAAGTACTCAATGTTACTGAAGAAGTTTCCACATCAAAAAGGTTTTATTTCAAACATTTTACAATTTTACAACCCGTGTTTGGAGAAATGTGGTGGTAAAGTTGACTCATCCTCCATAGACCTTTAGAATGAGTGAACTTTACTCCCTGTGGATCCTCCGACCAAGCGGGTATTATGTCTGGCGGGCACTTGCCCAACGGTTTAAGTTGGGAAGTCGTATGTATGCTAATTGCACGGTAAACTCTGATTGCGAGATGTAGAATTCGTGTGACGTCAGTATGACGCGTTGTTCCTTGTAGCGTTTGTAGGTACTGCTACACCATGGATTGTTAGTTATAATTTAGTGATTCGTGCTTAGTAAAGTAAAGGACTGATTTTATTTAACGTCTTACACCCAAAGCCACCTCCACCAAGTACAACAGTATATTTATTAATAAATTCTTAAGAGTATGTAAAACTAAGTAGATCTGCGGCAAACTGATCGATATCTTGTTAAGGCCAGCACCTAATGCTTGAATGGCACCTTTATTCACACACCTTGTAAATCTTATCCTGTATTAGTGCGGAATTATTTCGGTATTTGCGGTCTGGGATTATCGATGCTTTTCTATAAAAGTAGAATTTAATGGAAAGAGAAGAGATTGCGTATTTTTTAAGCTATTGCATAGCTTCTATCGCGGGCCTTGAGCGCGGGGACCGAATCCAGAAATTCCGTAACGAAAAAACCTCACGCTCCCCACTCCGACGGGCACGGAGGTGTGGCTTGAAGGCCGTACATCGTCTAACGTCGTTTCAGTTCGGCAGTCTTCGGCACGGTATGTTTGTGTGCGTGCGACTACATCTTTTGAAAACAATTTATAGATTTTCAAAAAGAGCATGCATATTGCAGGGCGCGAACTCAGTTCTACACACTTGCCATGTTACTGATAGTCGCGATGTGCTAAACTTGCGATTAATTTTCTCTCTGAAATAGGTCTTCTATAGAGATATGTCATAGACGTCATCGACGTTGTCATGGCTACCTTAAAAACTTTTCATATAATTAATTATTAAGTACTTTTATTCAAATTAATTTAGTATGGCCTACAAATAGTTATGGTAGCAATTTACATTTCTCCGAATCCAAAATTGGACGAGGTAGAGCATTTTATTCATCGCACTTTACTGGAGTACACTGAAGAAGGCTCGAAAATACTTGGTACAAATGGTAATAAATTTCCACTTATCTTGGCTGGCGATTTCAACATTAACTTCGCTGATAAAAAATCAGAGCGGTTGACAACTTTTCTATCAAAAACATTGAATTTGAAAATGAATAATGATCCACAAGAGTCCACAACAAAATATGGGACCACCATTGACGCGGTATTTTCTAGGTATTTAGAGGATATTAAGTCGCAAACTTATGTTTCTTATTTCAGTTACCATAAACCTATAGTTTCAATGATAAATATTCCTGAATAACCAACAGCTACTGTAAGGTAATAAAACCCACATGTATTGTAAAATAATAAAAATATTTTAAATAATATTAACTTTTTATTTATTTATTAAATGAAAAATTTGTTTTCTTATCGGTCACCACGCTCAAAAAGTGTAACTTGAATTAATATCAAAGAAAAAGAAATACTGCATAAATAAAATAATTATAATTGCATAAATTGATACAAAATGCTATGCAGTAGCTTTACCGCGGCAGTCCCCGAGTGCCACACGTCTTTTTTTTTTTTTTCTTAAAATATTTTTGACTGCCGGAAATCGGGGTTTGTTTGTTGAGACTCAGGATTATGAGATTAAATTTGATAATTTCATAACTTCGCCCTTATTCATGATCTACAAATTCCTCACTGTTAGAGGGAGGTAAGGTAAAATCTACCACGAGGCCTTATTGCGGGACAGGAGATGTCACATTTAGTTCTAGGACCCATGTTCTAGAACTAAAAAATCTTACATATACACTATGTAACAAAAACCCTGTTGTTCCTTTCAGGGTCATATAATTTTACCTACAAGCACATTATTAATGAAGTCATAATTAGAAAACAGTAATCATTGTCTAGTCGAGAGGAGTCACAATCATAAATCTAATATCTGATTTTATAAGTTAAATAAATTGGCGGGAACGTTCTACATTTGTCTAGTTTCTTCATGCAGAATTACAGAGCTAAGAAATCAGTTACAGATTATAAATATTAATAATTAAACATTTATTTTAATTATTTTTGTTGAACATTTTTTATAAATTACTTCCATTATTACGTCCGTATGCCGATTCTTAAAACGTAGGTTGAAGGAACAACAGGGTTTTGTTACATATTGTATACGGTACCTCGCCAAGCTTTCGTTCACCGTTTTTGAAGCAGAGATGATGATAACACATGGGCTGAATAGTCCCGGGCCTAACAAAGAAAACATGTTTTTTTAAATTCAAAATTAGCTTTATTAATCAAAATAATCTCCATCAAGAGCAACTCAATCATTCCAGTGCCGCTCTAATATTTTAATAAGAGATAGAACGATTTATCTTCTAACGATTTTTCTTTTACTACTGCGATAACCTCTTCATTGGTGCGAAATTTCTTACCCGCAAGCATTTTTTTCAAATCTGCAAACAGCCAGTAGTTGCTGGAAGCCAAATCTGGCGAATACGGTGGATGTGGAAGCAATTCGAAGTTCAATTCATGTAGTTTTGCCATTGTTTTGGTTGACTTGTGACACTGTGCGTTGTCTTGACGAAACTATATATATATTTTTTTGTCATATGCGGTCGTTTCTTTGCAATTTTGGCCAATAACGCTACCTGTATAATATTATCTGTTAATGATATTTCCTTTCTCACTATAGTCGATGAATATTACACCATGCACATCCCAAAATACCGAGGCTTTCGGGCGCTTTGGACGAGGTTCACCAGTTGCTGTCCACTCAGGTAACGATCGTTTTGATTCTGGAGTAAAGTGATGGATCCATGTTTCATCCATTGTCAGGTATCGATGCAAAAATTCCTGTTTATTGCGTTTAAACATGACCAAACACTGCTCAGAATCATCAACACGTTCTTGTTTTTGGTCAACAGTGAGCAAACGCGGCACCCACTTTGAATAGAGCTTTCTCATAATCAAATGCTCATGCACTATAAAGCCAGCACGTTCTTTTGATATCTTTACGATGTTAGCTAACTCACGCAACTTCACTGTTCACTGTTCGATCATTCAAAACGATTTTGAAGATTTTTTGATGTTTTATGGTGTTAACGCCTCATTTGGATGTCCACTGCGTTCTGCATCATCGGTGTCTCTACGAACACGTTTGAAGTAAGCAAACCAACGGTTTAATGTTGTTTCTGATGGAGGAGACTTCCCATAACACATTTTAATCCATTGCTTCGCTTGAACGGTATTTTTTCCCATCAGCAATGCAGAAGCAGTGTAAAATTAAAACACGGAATTGTTTTTGATCCATTAGTTTGAAAATAACGAAAGTAGCGTCACTCTTAGCACAATAAGTCACAAACTAATGGATATCTAATAACATGAAAATTTAGCAGCTTTCTTTTGAAGGTTAGTATTAACTGAAAAAAGCTGACTCCAATAAAACTAGCGCCATCTATGTGTTAGGTCCGGGACTTTTTAGCCCATGTAATCTATTTTAGACAAAGTAAAGCGTCTATCTGACTTCAAACCTTCGACCTACAATCAGTCAGTTGCAGTCATTACCGCATTAACATCGCCTCAAAAGTCAAATAACAAGTATTAAAGAAAATAACAAGAACTGAAAAAAATAAAATGTCTTTTTTTTAATAATTATAAACTAGCGCTTGACCGCAATCCCGCCTGATGGTAAGCAGTGATGCGATCGTTGATGGTAAAGCGCGCTAGTTTATTAAGAGCCTATTCACTCAGAAAAACTGAGCGAATAGGAAGGAAGACGGCAGTTGAGCGAGATGATGCAATGTTAAACCCAACAACACGACCAATGATGCTGCGCCAAAGGGAGATTGATCTGAAGACCCTCCATGACCAAACTCCCAACACAACAACATTTGGCGCATCGTACCCGGCACACATCGCAACACAACTGCTCAGACCCGTACTCCGTACGGCTTCACCAGACATCATGCCGAAACACATCGTTTGGCGGCAAGACTTTGTCTGGTGGGTGGTAACTTCTGCCGGCGGCCGATGTTATGGCCTACCAGCCACCGAGGATCTATTAAAGCAAGTATCTATTAAATCCAGAAAGTAAATTAAACTAGACATAATCTTCATAAAAAAAAAAAAAGTCGTGTGGCACTCGGAGACTGCCGCGGTAAAGCTATTGCATAGCCTTTTTTTTATCAACTATAACTTGCAATTATAATTATTTATTTATTTTATTTATACAGTAATTTTTCCTTTGTTTTTTTTTTTCTTTGATATCAATTCAAGTTTTCTTTCTGTTTTGTAATTTATTTATTTTTTACCAGCAACGTCATCAAAAGAGTGCGAAAAATGGTGACGATTAAGCGACTAAACTATATTCAATGTTTTCTGTTCGACTTTGATAAAGAGATAGAAAGAAGCTAAGCAATAGCTTAAAAATGACGTCATGTTCGTTATCACACCCATGTCAGAATGTCATGAAATATGATGTCGGCCATCTTGGATTTCAAAAATGAAATCATTTTCGTGATCAGCACCCTGAGTTTTGGCGGGAAAGTCAAGCTGAGTGTCACGCTCGTTTTTCATTGGACTTTTAAAATTATTTATAGTGTTGTTTACTAAATAAAAGTGCGTGATTTATGTAGTAAAAAGTGCATTTAGTAAATAGTTCATAAAGAACAGTGAAATATCGCTGCATAGTGGCCACATCATGACTTTGTCCCAAACCTCACTCGTAAGACGGGTCACGCGGCCGTCTTTTTCGACATGAATAATTCATAATTACGTGGCATTGGCTAAATGCACAAACCGTGCGAAGCCAAAAAATAAAGAAATAAAGAAAAAACCCATGAAATCTATTATATTATCACTCGAGTCAGTAAGCATGTAAAATGAGAAAACTAACATAGAACGATCCGTGTGAGAACTAAACGA
Organism: Sesamia inferens; assembly: GCA_037179545.1. Classification (NCBI taxonomy): domain Eukaryota; kingdom Metazoa; phylum Arthropoda; class Insecta; order Lepidoptera; family Noctuidae; genus Sesamia; species Sesamia inferens. The sequence continues at coordinate 11,580,816 of CM073949.1, forward strand.
TCACTATTACACAACAACACTGATACCTTTGAGAAAGCGAACTTCCTCTACAATAGGGCAATTCCTCCGTAAGGTCTGTCTATGCTATTACTTATAATCTCTGTCATTGTGTGCTGTTTCGGTGCAATCGCAAGACCGGCCGGGCACTGAGGGGCAGGCAAGACAGCTATAGTATCCTTATGACTCCACCAACTGGTATTTCGTTGACTCGGAAACGGCGCACAGGGAGCACCACGAAATATACTCAAAGACTCCGAGGTTCTTTTTCAATATACCCCACTGTTTTGTCGTGGTGGCCTAGTGGTTAAAACACCAGCCTCTCAAGTATGAGTGCGCGGGTTCGATTCCAGGTCAGGCAAGTACCAATGTAACTTTTCTAAAGTTATATGTACTTTCTAAGTATATCTTGGACACCAATGACTGAAGGCGAAGGAAAACATCTTGAGGAAACCTGGGCTTTATAAGTCTGAAATCGCCAACCCGCATTGAGCAAGCGTGGTGATTACGCTCAATCCTTCTCTGTATGAGAGGAGATCTGTGCCCAGCAGTGGGACGATAAAAAGGTTGTTGATGATGAACGGCGTCGGTGTCGAATTATTTGTTATCAATTTAATATTTTCGAGCTGATCTTTAGTAACATAATCACTTCTGATTGCGTTAACATCTGACCGTAGAATTAATAAATCCTTCATCAACTTCTTTACGTACGTTCTACGTAGTCAAAGCAAACTGGTGGCAATTTGTGAAGGTCATATGCCACAAAAACTGGGATTGTTCGGGATCCGTGATTTTAAACACCGTAATCGTATATTTTAGGTCTTTCTGCTTTTTGTTCTTACGCCTCGATACATGTTTTTGTCTTGTCTTCGTAGAAATAAACAATAACTTTTTTACCTCATCAATGTCTTCCTCAGAAAAAACCGACGAGCATATTTTTATTAAACTTTCGTTGTTTCGTTTCGGAGATAACAATATTACAACTCGTACACTTAAATGTACTCGTATTAACATTGTTCACCGACATCTTTCTGTAATATTTTATTTAATAAAAACTTCAACTTCAACTCTTGATCTGGTCCCTGTGGATAGATACCACAATTTTGCCAATAACACGTGTAACAAATTATAGAAATTCTTTAAAAAAATATTTCACAATAATGGTGGATATCGCCAATAACAGTTGAAAAAACGGCCGCGTGAGCACTTTTTACTCTATAAAATCACGCGCTTTTATTTAGTAAACAACACTATAAATAATTTAAAAGTCCAATGAAAAATTAGCGTGACATTCACCTTAGCTTTTATGAAAAGTTTTTAAGGTAGCCATGACAACGTCGATGACGTCTATGACATATCTCTATAGAAGGCCTATTTCAGAGTGAAAATTAATCGCAAGTTTAGCACATCGCGACTATCAGTAACATGGCAAGTGTGTAGAACTGAGTTCGCGCCCTGCGATATGCATGCTCTTTTTGAAAATCTATAAATTGTTTTCAAAAGATGTAGTCGCACGCACACAAACATACCGTGCCGAAGACTGCCGAACTGAAACGACGTTAGACGATGTACGGCTTTCAAGCCACACCTCCGTGCCCGTCGGAGTGGGGAGCGTGAGGTTTTTTCGTTACGGAATTTCTGGATTCGGTCCCCGCGCTCAAGGCCCGCGATAGAAGCTATGCAATAGCTTAAAAAGGCGTGTGGCACTCGGAGACTGCCGCGGTAAAGCTATTGCATAGCCTTTTTTTTATCAACTATAACTTGCAATTATAATTATTTATTTATTTTATTTATACAGTAATTTTTCCTTTGTTTTTTTTTTCTTTGATATCAATTCAAGTTTTCTTTCTGTTTTGTAATTTATTTATTTTTTACCAGCAACGTCATCAAAAGAGTGCGAAAAATGGTGACGATTAAGCGACTAAACTATATTCAATGTTTTCTGTTCGACTTTGATAAAGAGATAGAAAGAAGCTAAGCAATAGCTTAAAAATGACGTCATGTTCGTTATCACACCCATGTCAGAATGTCATGAAATATGATGTCGGCCATCTTGGATTTCAAAAATGAAATCATTTTCGTGATCAGCACCCTGAGTTTTGGCGGGAAAGTCAAGCTGAGTGTCACGCTCGTTTTTCATTGGACTTTTAAAATTATTTATAGTGTTGTTTACTAAATAAAAGTGCGTGATTTATGTAGTAAAAAGTGCATTTAGTAAATAGTTCATAAAGAACAGTGAAATATCGCTGCATAGTGGCCACATCATGACTTTGTCCCAAACCTCACTCGTAAGACGGGTCACGCGGCCGTCTTTTTCGACATGAATAATTCATAATTACGTGGCATTGGCTAAATGCACAAACCGTGCGAAGCCAAAAAATAAAGAAATAAAGAAAAAACCCATGAAATCTATTATATTATCACTCGAGTCAGTAAGCATGTAAAATGAGAAAACTAACATAGAACGATCCGTGTGAGAACTAAACGATCACTATTACACAACAACACTGATACCTTTGAGAAAGCGAACTTCCTCTACAATAGGGCAATTCCTCTGTAAGGTCTGTCTATGCTATTACTTATAATCTCTGTCATTGTGTGCTGTTTCGGTGCAATCGCAAGATCGGCCGGGCACTGAGGGGCAGGCAAGACAGCTATAGTATCCTTATGACTCCACCAACTGGTATTTCGTTGACTCGGAAACGGCGCACAGGGAGCACCACGAAATATACTCAAAGACTCCGAGGTTCTTTTTCAATATACCCCACTGTTTTGTCGTGGTGGCCTAGTGGTTAAAACACCAGCCTCTCAAGTATGAGTGCGCGGGTTCGATTCCAGGTCAGGCAAGTACCAATGTAACTTTTCTAAAGTTATATGTACTTTCTAAGTATATCTTGGACACCAATAACTGAAGGCGAAGGAAAACATCTTGAGGAAACCTGGGCTTTATAAGTCTGAAATCGCCAACCCGCATTGAGCAAGCGTGGTGATTACGCTCAATCCTTCTCTGTATGAGAGGAGATCTGTGCCCAGCAGTGGGACGATAAAAAGGTTGTTGATGATGAACGGCGTCGGTGTCGAATTATTTGTTATCAATTTAATATTTTCGAGCTGATCTTTAGTAACATAATCACTTCTGATTGCGTTAACATCTGACCGTAGAATTAATAAATCCTTCATCAACTTCTTTACGTACGTTCTACGTAGTCAAAGCAAACTGGTGGCAATTTGTGAAGGTCATATGCCACAAAAACTGGGATTGTTCGGGATCCGTGATTTTAAACACCGTAATCGTATATTTTAGGTCTTTCTGCTTTTTGTTCTTACGCCTCGATACATGTTTTTGTCTTGTCTTCGTAGAAATAAACAATAACTTTTTTACCTCATCAATGTCTTCCTCAGAAAAAGCCGACGAGCATATTTTTATTAAACTTTCGTTGTTTCGTTTCGGAGATAACAATATTACAACTCGTACACTTAAATGTACTCGTATTAACATTGTTCACCGACATCTTTCTGTAATATTTTATTTAATAAAAACTTCAACTTCAACTCTTGATCTGGTCCCTGTGGATAGATACCACAATTTTGCCAATAACACGTGTAACAAATTATAGAAATTCTTTAAAAAAATATTTCACAATAATGGTGGATATCGCCAATAACAGTTGAAAAAACGGCCGCGTGAGCACTTTTTACTCTATAAAATCACGCGCTTTTATTTAGTAAACAACACTATAAATAATTTAAAAGTCCAATGAAAAATTAGCGTGACATTCACCTTAGCTTTTATGAAAAGTTTTTAAGGTAGCCATGACAACGTCGATGACGTCTATGACATATCTCTATAGAAGGCCTATTTCAGAGTGAAAATTAATCGCAAGTTTAGCACATCGCGACTATCAGTAACATGGCAAGTGTGTAGAACTGAGTTCGCGCCCTGCTATATGCATGCTCTTTTTGAAAATCTATAAATTGTTTTCAAAAGATGTAGTCGCACGCACACAAACATACCGTGCCGAAGACTGCCGAACTGAAACGACGTTAGACGATGTACGGCTTTCAAGCCACACCTCCGTGCCCGTCGGAGTGGGGAGCGTGAGGTTTTTTCGTTACGGAATTTCTGGATTCGGTCCCCGCGCTCAAGGCCCGCGATAGAAGCTATGCAATAGCTTAAAAATATTTGTTTCTCATTTCCGCAATCCAAAAAAAACCCGCGAAAGAAACGAATCAAAAACAGCAATGAACGTAAAAGCAAAAGATTCACCAATATTCTTCTGCAGAGCTCATTTTCACCGCGTAGTTAAGTTCACACACGTAGGAAGAACGGAAGAACGGCGAGGCGACTCGTAAAATTTAACCGGCACAAGAGCTGATAACGTGCGATAAGTTAATTTGAATTTAAAAATGAATCCGGGGAGAGACACCTTCGCATAATTCTTTGTGGGGCTGCGAAGTTAGCTGGCTAAAGGAACTGAGAAACACATCATCATCATTTCAGCCGATAGACGACCACTGCTGGATATAGGCCTCCCCTAAGGAGCTCCACGACGACCGGTCCTGCGCCTCTCGCATCCAGCGGTTTCCCCGCGACCTTCACCAGGTTGTCAGTCCACCTTCTCGGAGACCTACTTACGTTGCATCTTCCGGCGCATGGTCGCCACTCGAGAAGCCGTCGGCCCCATCTGGCATCGGTCCTAAGGACAATGTTCCCGGCCCACAGCCACTTAAGTGTTGTGAGAAGACTACAGACTTGCGTCTGTATTACTTAGCCAAAATATAAATGATTTTATTGCTCTCAGTAAATTTGTAAAAAGACTTTTATACGTCATTAATAATTATTTTTAATTTATGTAGATAAACCCCCTTATTGATAAGCGTTGCTCAAAGTTAACTAGTTATTAGCGATTCTTTAAACATACATTTTGACATTTTAACGTCACACGTCGATTATGGATAAATACCCCAGTGTTTATTTTATTTTATATCACACTGAGAAGAAAGATTGAAACCACCTTGGACGCCACATGGTCACTGGGCAGGCCACTGGGTGACTGCACAGGACACCTTCGCCTGGAGACCTTGATCCATCTGTCATTACTGACTTACCAAGACTCAAGCCCAAATCCATTTGAGCTGCACAACTCGTTTTAAACATCGAGACCCTTCACACGCCTTTCCCCATCTCCGTTCCATCATCGGACGACCCGTCGTACGGCGAGTTTCCACCCTTACGTTGTTGACACCACAACGATCTCAACGAAGCGTTTCGCCTCTTCTTTTACACTGCGTACATCGAGGGATTGGAACAATTTGCCAGCGGCGGTGTTTACAACTAGCGCGCTTTACCTTACCATCAGGCGGGATTGCGATCAAGCAATAGTTTATAATTTAAAAAAAAATATCGATTTTGGGATGTCGGTATATGCCTTATACCAAGTACAGAACGTTCTATAGGATTTGTGTCGTCTTATATCGAAACCTAACAACCTCTTTGATAAATACGCGCATACGACAGCTCACAACTAACTAACTTTGATATCGCCTTGCTCTCAGTTAGATGAAATTTGACAGGATTCAACATATAAGTCAGCTTTGTAATGTTGTTCAATAGCGAAATTGTATGTATTTGCAGAAAATACTAAAACGGCTTTTTGGATGAGATGAAATTTAGAACATGGTTCAACCATGGACCTGGATGACCTGGCTAACTAGCTACGTCCCACAATTTGACGCGAGAAAAATAATATTATGCCAGATAGAACAAAGGATTAATTTTATTCTGATGTTCCTTCCGACTTATCATTAAATATTATAATCTGAGGGCTGATTTTGCAATCTTCAGTTTTTTTTTAATAATTATAAACTGCTAACCGCTTGACCGCCTAATGATAAGCATAGATGCAATCGTTGATGGTAATGCGCGCTAGTGTATCAAGCTTGTTGACTCAAAAAAACTAAGTGAATAGGAAAGAAGACGGCAGTTGAGCGAAGTGATGCAATGTTAAACCCAACAACACGAACAACTATATTGTGCCAGAGGGAGATTGATCTGGACACCCTCCACGACCAAACTCCCGACACAACAACATTTGATGCATCATACTTGGCACACATCGCCACACTACTGCTCAGAGTCTTCCTCTGTACGGCTTCACCAGACATCATGTCGGAACACGACGAATCGCTTGACTTGTGGCGCGAATCAGTTGACATACTATATGGAGTCATCTGTTTTTTTTTTTTTAAATGAAGAGACAGCTGTGCTGCTGGAGAGTTTCTTCCGCCACTTCATCTTCCCAGCGAAAGCACTAAGAAGTGTCGATGGATGAGCGTTTTCGGGGACTATCTTATGTAATGTTGACATTCAAAAAGTGCTGATTTTCAGACTAATTTGAATAAATGACTTTTGATTTTGATTTTGTGGTAGTTTATTCTTTAGAAAGAACAGCAGTCCTATTCCGTAACCATCTTGAAGTGAAAACTAAGGTGAAATGGGTGTGGAGTGAGGTGTCACTCTAATTAATGCTAAGAGATTGATACTATCACATCGTGATGGGGTCCACGAAGACCGATGTCTGCCAGGGCCGTGGGTTGTTCGAAAGAGATACCGTGGTTCCTGGTGCAAAAGCATGTGTGGTACACGGGTAAAAACGGGTGGGTTTTAGTCCGTAAAGCGCAGTTGAGAGCAGAGGTAGCCTAGTGGCATCGACCGCAATTTAGGTCAATCTAGGTCGTAATTTCTAACCCCATCAGGCGCTTTCATCATCATCATCATCAACCTTTTTATCGTCCCACTGCTGGGCACAGGTTTCCTCTTATACAGAGAAGGATTGAGCGTAATCACCACGCTTGCTCAATGCGGGTTGGCGATTTCAGACTTAAAGTCCAGGTTTCCTCAAGATGTTTTCCTTCACCTTCAGTCATTGGTGTCCAAGATATACTTATAAAGTACATATAACTTTAGAAAACTTACATTGGTACTTGCCTGACCTGGAATCGAACCCGCGCACTCATACTTGAGAGGCTGGTGTTTTAACTACTAGGCCACCACGACCTAACTAGGCCACCACGACTTCAGGCGCTTTACTTTGTGTAAATTAATTTCATCACCACTGCTCTCAAAACGGTGAAGGAAGACATCGTGAGGAAACCGGCACGTCCTAGAGGCAAAAACTTCGAAGACATGTGACATCTACCAATCCGCACTGGGCCACCGTGGTAGATTACGGCCCACTGCCCTCTCACCGATAAGAGGCCTGTGTCCCAACAGGGGGAACAATATAGGCTAATTATGTATGTATGTTAGTCCGCAAAAATTCAATCGTATAACCCGCCACACATTTTCCCACCCACTGCAACACCTGAAAGCCAGAATCAACAGTGGAGACCGCCAGAAAAACGCCGAGCAATGAAGCTCGACGAGTCCCGGAGAAACGATTCAACTGTCTTGGGTCCCGCAACGAAATTAATCAGAACAGAATAGCGGATGAATAAAAAAAAAGATATTTTTTCCACTTCCCTCCATAACAAGCAGGAGACAGAACAGATCTAAGCTAATCGGCACAAAGGGACATTATTGCAACTGGGAGATTTGATTGCCAAGCACCACGGAATAAATTTTGATTAAGTTAATTGGTCCTAAGTAGGTATGTGCTGTTACAATTGATTCCAATAATAGGTAAGGCAAAAGCCCCTGAACGCACGGAAATTGGTTCTAGTTTCTACAAGGTCCGTATAATAAACGACTCCGGATGTAACTTGTACACTATCCAACATAATATTGCGTTCATTCTGCCAAAGAATACACTCGCACAAGATGTGATCTGCGGACTGTTCAAATTCACAGTTCGACGTAGAACATTGACACAAAGGCAAAGAAACAGAATTCAGTCGTATTTCAATTTAATGTTAAGTAAATCAAAACTCTGCAGTAAGATTCTGGAGTGGCGGCGACGTACAGTAGATGCAACGTAGGGTGGGTGTACCCCCAACAAGGTGGATCTATGACCTGGTAAAGGTCATGGAAACCGATGAATGCGGGTAGCACAAGACCTGTCATTATCGACTGCTCAGCTGGTCAGCTATGATGCTCGCGTTCTCGTTCTCTAGAAGAAGAAGAAGCAGAAATCAGTTTCTCGGTGGTAGGCCATAAGATTGGCTGCCGGTAGAAGTTATCACCCACCATACAAAGTCTTGCCGCCAAGCGATTCGTCGTGTTCCGGCATGATGTCTGGTGAAACAGTACGGAGGACGGGTGTGAGCAGTTGTGTTGCAATGTGTGCCGGGTACGATGCGCCAAATGTTGTTGTGTCGGGTGTTTGGTCGTGGAGGGTTTCTAGATCAATCTCCCTCTGGCGCAGCATCTGTGGTCGTGTTGTTGGGCTTAACATTGCATCATCTCGCTCAACTGCCGTTCACTCAGTTTTTTTGAGTGAATAGGCTCTTAGTAAACTAGCGAGCTTTATCATCAACGATTGCATCATTGCTTACCATCAAGCGGGATTGCGAGCAAGCACTAGTTTATAATTATAAAAAAAATAATCAAAAACCTTTGCAACTTTAATCCTTCCTCTACAGAGATGGTAAATCGTGTGCAGGAAGTAATAATTCATAACTAAACATTAAGAAGCTGTCGATCGAGATCGATCAGTCGAATTAATCGGCTCGAATATTAAATTTTAATCGAGAAGGTATCAATTATCGATTGCCCGTCGATAGCAACTTCGATCAACGTCGCATAAGATACAGTTTAATAATTTATTAGCAACATAATCAAATCATGGAATTAGAATGCGGAGTACCTTGAAATAATGTAATAGATATATTGTATATTATACTATAACATGCTATATGTACTTGTACAGACGTCAGCAGGTCAAGCTACCCGAAATTGCCAAATAATATTCCGGCATGATGTCTGGTGAAGCCGTACGGAGGACAGGTCTGAGCAGTTGTATTGCGATGTGTGTCGGGTACGATACGCCAAATGTTGTTGTGTTGGGAGTTTGGTCGTGGAGGGTCTTCAGATCAATCTCCCTTTGGCGCAGAATCGTTGGTCGTGTTGTTGGGTGTAACATTGCAGCACCTCGCTCAACTGCCGTCTTCCTTCCTATTCGCTCAGTTTTTCTGAGTGAATAGGCTCTTAATAAACTAGCGCGCTTTACCATCAACGATCGCATCACTACTTACCATCAGGCGGGATTATGGTCAAGCACTAGTTTATAATTATTAAAAAAATAAAACTAAATAAATACAAATTACAAAATAAAGCTATTACCCTATTTAAAACTATTAATAAATTACAATACAGCATCAAAAAATTCGTCATCATCGCTGTCGACTGGTAATATACCCAAGAGACTGGCAGCATTGCCGCGTTGAATGGCAATACTTAGTCTCTGGCCAAGGTAAAAGCCAGCCCTTGGGTCACGGGAAAAAATAAATAATAATAATCAGATAGACTGGTAAAGCGGACCCCAGACTCTAAAGTTGAAAAAGCTTCGGATACGACTGGGATTAATGCTGGCATGAAGATGAGTCGCTTCGTCTAAAATAGTAGTAATCGTAGATTTTTGACAGTCATTCAGGTTTGTCAGAAGTCCGAAGTCTGACCACCAGCCTTACCAAGGGTATCTTATTACCCAGTAATTGGATTGTGGAGGTCAGATAGGCTGTCGCTCCAAATGAATTAGTGCTATTCAACTGAATCCGGTTATATTGAAAGCCAACCCTAAGATAATTGGATAATAGCTAGGTAGAGTGACATCGTTGACAATTCTTCTTCTACTTCTTCAACCTATAGAGCTGGACAAAGGCCTCCCTCAAGGCTTTCCACGATGACCGGTCTTGTACTTTTTTTAATGGGACAAAACCCGCCACACTTTTCCCAAACACTGCAACTCCTGAAAGCCAGAATCAACAGTGGCGACCGCCAGAAAAACGCCGAGCAACGAAGCTCGACGAGTCCCGGAGAAACGATTCAACTGTCTTGGGTCCCGCAACGAAATTAATCAGAAAAGAATAGCGGAGGAGTAAGAAAAAAGATATTTTTTCCACTTCCCTCCATAACAAGCAGGAGACAGAACAGAACTAGGCCAATCGGCACAAAGGGACATTATTGCAACTGGGAGAAGCCCAGATTGCCAAACACCACGGAATAAAATTTGATTAAGTTAATGGGTCCTAAGTAGGTATGAGCTGTTACAATTGATTCCAATAATAGATATGGCAAAAGCGCCTGAACGCACGGAAATTGGTTCTAGTTTCTACAGTCTTGTACTACCCGCATTCATCGGCTTCCAGTGGCCTTCACCAGCTCCTCGGTCCACGCGTAGATTGTTGGGGGCCTCCCTATGCTGCGTCTTCCGGTACGTGGTCGTTTACGCTTACCTTACTGCTCCATCGGCCATCGGTTCTACGAGCAATATGCCCTTTAGCGACTCGAGGAGCTATGTCAGTGACTTTGGTTCCTCTGCGGATCTCCTTATTTCTGATTCGATCGCGCAGAGAAACTCCGAGCATGACTCTTTCCATCGCCCTTTGTGTGACTCTGAGCCTTCATATGAGGCCCATTGTGAGCCTGGTCACGTTTCGGTTCCTTAAGTCATAACTGTTAACACACACTGGTCAAAGACTTGGTCTTAAGTTGATCTTAAGACACTGTGATATCTAAGACTACGAAAAGATGTAGCGTAGCTTCCCGAATGCTGCCCAGCCGAACTGGATTCGACGAGACACTTCTTTCTCGAAGTTGAACCTACTTAGTTGGACAATTAGTAGATACATATTCTCGTGACATTCGACTTAGAGCACTCATTGGGAACCAAATAAAAAATATGTATTTCAGAACTGCAAACAGTAACCGTTAAACAGTTCCTATTTAAGGCAGATTTCATAATTTTGTTTCGGTGCGTTTCGCGAAAGTGCTCAAGTGTCATTCACGGAAATGCTGTTCAAAAATCAGTGCTCAAGTAGAATACCTAATATTTTGGTAGAATATGAATGCCGCACTGTAGTTCCTTCGCCAAATAATGTTTATTTACTTATTTCTATTCGACCCCCGCTCATCCTATGGCTCCAATCCCAAGAACCACCCATTTGAATTGATACGCGCTCCCAGCACTTATTAGAGTAAGGAAAAGATCCTGAAATGCAATTCTATTATGTATATTGTGGAGAATAGTGCCCCACGTACCCATACAAGGATGTTAATGACTTAATGTGGCATCAAGTTGAGCAGTTTTGTAATCAACGAGGGGAAATTAAGGTGAAATTGAGGTGAAATTCAAATTAAAATAATGGAACTCTACTAAGAAGCGGTATCTCATTATCGGATAGTCTGACAGTTGATATTTAGATTTTTTTATTTTATAATTTTAAACTAGTGCTTAGTGCGTAATCAGTGATGCAATCGTTGATGGAAAAGCGCGCTAGTTTATTTAGAGCCTGTTTACTCTAGCCTTGAAAACACTTAAATTATACTCAGACGGAAACACCGCCGCTGGCAAATTATTCCAGTCCCTCGATGTACGCCGTATAAAAGAAGAGGAGAAAGTTTCGTCCGGATCGTAGTGGTGTCATCAACATAAGGGTGGAAACTCGTCGTACGACTGGTCGTCCGATGATGGAACGGAGATGGGGGAAATTAAATCATGCAATTCCCTCGCACACTCTCCAAAACGCATCCTATAGAACACCGACAGGCTGACTACTGCCTGTGCTCCAGGCTTTGGAGACCGTTTTCATCTAAATCTGAGTCGCCAATTAGCCTCTTCGTACGCCTTTCCACTGAATCCAAAGTAGCCAGGTGGCATTTTGCAGCCCCAGCCCAAATGTGGCTGCAGCACTCCACACAATAACCGGCTTGTGCTTTGCATAATATTTAAAGCTGTCCTGTTGTGAAATAGCACCGGACCTTTGCGTTAACGCTCCCATAATATCCCTAAATGATTATAGAATAGAATAGAATCCTCTCTATTCTATTCTTCTCTATAATGATATGGGTGGCAATAAAATGAAAATCAGAAGCTAAGCTACCAAAATATAAGATACGATATTACGGGCACACACTAGCGTTATTAAGACGTTGTCCTCACATGAAAAATCACGCCGACAACAGTTCCGGTAGGTCCGCCTCCAGGATATTATGTTGACGTGATTCAGCAAGTTTGGAAGAATGGGCGCACATTTGCGACTCGACTTTTGGGCAAATGATTTATTAGCTATTTATGCTATAATGAATCTAATCAATCAGTTCCATAAAGAACAGCGTTAGAAGGTAAAGCAGTGGTGGCCTAGTTGTAACAATGGTCGCGATTTCCGTGTTGTAAAGTTAAGTGACGTGTAAATGTCAAAAATGGCGGCGATCTCTTGTTCACAAACCAAACAAATTTTAAGTTAGAAAAGGATAAAAAACAACATTTTAGTTTAATCTTGTCAAATTAAGATATTCCATAGACAGTTTAGACGGGATGCCGTTCGTGTGTGGAGTACTGCAGCTATATTTGGGCTGGTGCTGCTAAGTGTCACCTGGCCACTTTGAATTCGGTGGAGAGGCGGGCGAAGAGGCTGATTGGTGACCCTTTTTTTTTTTTTTTTTGTTCTCGCTGGGGAAAATGTCAATTACGCATCCCCACCCGTCGGGGGACGGGAGGGGTATGTGGGACTCCCCGGGAGAGAGCCTCCCGGTATACCCACTAAAAACCCCAGCGCAACTCCGGCATCGCCATAGTGGCGGGGGAGTGGGAAACTAGCACAGCCTCGGCTACCTCTCCCCCGCCGGCAAAACCCGCCTAAGAAGGCGGGCCCTCATTTGCCCCTCTTAAAGAGGGGCCGTGGCTCCCGCGTGGTGAGCGGTGCAGGGCGGGCGCGGGCACCCCCGTGCCTCACGCCCGCCGCTCACCTCAGGGCGGGAGAAAGCGGGCGAAATCCCGCCTTCTCCTGCCCCTACGCCGCCTACGGAGCGCCGGAGCGAGGGGATCCTCCTCTCGCTCCCGCTCCGCGGCCTCCTTCTGCGACATCACGACCTCGCAGAAGGAGGCCATTGCCGCCCAGGCCCCCTCGCTCCCCACCATCGCTCTGACGACGGCGGGCAGCGAGAGGTCCCCTCCTACCGCCGCGACAAGATCGCGGCGCGGCACGGCCCACGACGGGCACACCGCGAGGGTGTGGTCCGCCGTGTCCTCCGCCGCGCCGCAACCGTGGCACGACGGCGTTTCCTCTCGTCCTATCCGGTGCAGGTACCTGCCGAAGCAGCCGTGACCGGAGAGTACCTGCACCAGACGGAAGGAGAGGAACCCGTGACGCCTGTCGAGCCAGTCCTTCAGGACCGGCCCGGTGGCGTCGAGGGTGCGACGGCCGAACACTGCGGAGGCGAGGTCGCGCGTCCAATGTTGGACGATGGCGTCCCTCGCCTCCCGGCGGACGGCCTCCCTCAACTCCGGGGCCGGACGCTCGCCCAGCGCCCTGCGCCCCGCCGTCCACTCGTACACTCTGGCGAGCACCCAGGCCTCGAGCTCCCAAGGCGGGGTGCTCGCCAGAGCGCATGCCGAAGCGAAGCCTACCGATCGGTAGGCCCGCGCTGCCCGCTGGGCGATAGCCCTTTGGGGCGCCCGAAGAGCGGTGACGTTCTCCCTCCTATGGAGGGAGTCCGCCCAAATGGGGGCCCCATATAGGGCCATGCTCCACAGTATGCCGGCGTATAACCGCCGGCAACGACTGCTCGGCCCTCCCATGTTCGGCATGAGCCATGAGAGGGCGTTCGCAGCCTTCAGCAGGCGCGTCGACAGCCCGCTGAAATGCGGGCCGAAGCGCAGCCTGCTGTCCACAATGAGGCCCAGATACTTCATCTGGGCCTCAACCCCGACCCTCACTCCCTCCACAAATATGTGGGCGTCGGGTGGGGGGCGCTGCCGATGCCAAACTGGCCGCCTCCCGGAAGGTGCTCCCGCGGGAAGTGAGGAGAGTGTCATCCGCGTAGCAGATGACACTCGTGCCTCGTAGGAGGGTTCCCCGCAGGAGCCAGTCATAACCGACGTTCCACAGAAGAGGCCCTAGAACGGACCCCTGTGGAACGCCGGTTTCCACGCCATACCGCCGGACCTGGCCAGCCCCGTCCACGAGGAGGACGGCACGGTCCTCCAAGTAGCTGGCCAGGAGGCCCCGCAAGTACAGGGGCACACCGTGGAACCGGAGCGCCTCCAGGATGGTGGAGTGGGGGATGGAGTTGAAGGCGTTGGCAATGTCGAATGACACAGCCAACACTCCATCCCCCATTCCTACCGCTTCTGTCACCTGGCCCTTTAGACGGGCCAGGGCGTCCACTGTCGAACGCCCACCTCGAAAACCGAACTGGGCGTCCGACAGGTCCGGTCCCACGTCCCGCAGATGGCCGCTTCAGGCGGGCGGCGATAATCCCCTCGAACATCTTACCGGCCTCGTCAAGCAAGACGATGGGCCGGTAAGCCGAGGGGGAGTCCGCCGGCCGCCCCTCCTTCCGGAGGAGGCACAGTTGGCCTTCCCGCCAAGGTTTCGGGAACCTCCTCGACGCGAAGCACGCGTCGAAGAGGTCCCGAAACCTTCTCTCCATCTCCGTGGCCGCGATGGCCACCACCCGAGCGGGAACGCCGTCCAGGCCGGGAGCCGTCTTTTTGGCGCGGAGACGAATAGTCGCCGCGCCAAATTCCTCCTCTGAAACCGGAGGAGGAGGAGCTTCCTCCTCCGGTAGAGCCGCTGCTCTTGGCGGGCCCATCGCTGGTGGGGTGAAGTGTGGATCCCTGCGCGGAAACAGGGACCGCACCACCCCATCCAGGAGCGCTGGTTCGAGGGTCTCGGCAACCGGGGGACCAATGCGACGCAGTTTGTTCCGCGCCGCCTTATATGGCCTCCCGAATGGGTCGTTGTCGAGACCCTCCAGCAGCTCAGCCCTCGCCGCGTCCTTGGCGGCGCCGATGGCCGACTTGAAGGCCGCCCTCGCCTCCTGGCGTAGAGGCGGTCCTCGTCAGCCAGATCCCATCGACGCCGCCGACGCGAGCGGGTGTAGGCCCGCCGTGCCGCCACGCAGGAGGCCCGCAGCTCCGCCAACTCCTCCGACCACCAGTACACGGCACGTCGGGGAGGTGGACGTCTCGACCGAGGCATGCTGGCGTTGCACACCTCGGTCAATGACCCCCTCAGTCGGGCCGCCGCCGCGTCCACGTCCAGGACGTCCACGCCGGGACCTGGCCAAAGCCAGTCCTGGACGAACGCGGCCTCCCGTGCCGCCTCCCGATCCAGGTGGGTCAGAGCCCACCTTGGAAACGGGGAACGGCCCGACGATGAGGGGGTGCTGCGGCGCCCCCGTGGATTCTAGGGGGAGATCTCGAATCGCACGTAGCGGTGATCCGAGATCGTCTCCCCCAGTTCCACCCTCCAATTCTGATTGGTGACCCTGACTTAACTCGAGACGGTCTCCAAAGCCTAGAGCACAGGCGTAGAGTAGCCAGCCTTTCGGTCTTCTATAGGATGCATTTTGGGGAGTGTGCGAAGGAATTGCATGATTTAATTCCCCCATCTCCGTTCCACCATCGGACGACCCGTCGTACGGCAAGTTTCCACCCTTACGTTGTTAACACCATTACGATGCGGACGAAGCGTTTCGCCTCCTCCTTTATACCGTGTACATCGAGGGACTGGAACAGTTTGCCAGCGGCGGTGTTTCCGTCGGACTACAATTTGAGTGTCTTCAAGGCTAGAGTGAATAGGCTCTTAATAAACTAGTGCGCTTTACCATCAACGACTGCGTCACTGCTTACCATCAGGCGGGATTGCGGTCAAGCGCTAGTTTATAAATTTATAAAAAAAAAAAAAAAATTACGTCAAGCACGGACTAATTAACAGGTCGCTGGGGTTACCGCTTCCTCACGCGCTCCGCCTCCTCCTTTGCCAGCATCACTGCTTGGTTACGGCCTACCATACACTCTCGCTCCGGACCATGGCCTGGACCAGAGTCGGACGCGTGCGATCGCTGCCGATGAACTACCCTTGATTACCCTTCTAAGACATCCTAGAATCAAAAATTCAAAGAGATCTTGAGTTTGAGTTTGATGTGTACGAAGACACGTGTAGAAGCTAGTGTTGTATAAAGAGTCTCTGTACTAAATTATTAATAATTGATTTGTTTCCTATTATAAATACTTACAAGGCTTGCATCTGCATTGCCTGCATTCTAAGTGCATAACACACCATCAATTGCACTTTGATTCATTTTTGAATACTTATATTGATTTTTTACGTAATCTATCTCACTGCTGGGTAAAGGCGGGGCCTACCAAATCCGTGATTGTTTATCATTCATCAACCGTGATTATCAAAATCAAAAAATATAAAATCAATTTTTTTTTATTTCAAATTAACCATCCGTTGGTGCTTTTGAATAGTTAATGTCGAGTAGTCGTAGTTAAAGAAAAGTGAAGCTAAATTGCACGTTCCAAAGCCTAGATCTCTATGGAGAAGAACGTGCAAGAAATTCCGTGGACTATCTATCAATAGCTTTAATTTTCAGGAATTCTACAACATTCATTGCGTTATTAACGTCATTGAGCCATAAACAAAATCATTTGTAGGACTGACTGACAGAAGTGGAAACTGAACCTGTGGGCCATACAAATATTAGTTCCGTGCGGGAATCGAATCCGCGACACGTAGCGCAGCAGTCGATCGCTCAGCCACTGCACCAACCATGTTGTCAAAAACAGAACAATTTATGTACCGGTACCGGGTTTAGAAAAGTACCAACCCATATCCTCCCATGGGTGTCATAAGAGGTGTCTAAAGCAACTCTCATCAGGGAAGCGGGCAGCAGTGCTTCTCTTGTGGAATATCAAATTACTGCGATTGCTAACCCGTATGCCAAGCGTGGAAATTATGGCAAACCCCTCCAATGTAATGGGAAACCTTGGGGGAAGTCTTTGTCTGGCAATGAACCTCTATAGGCTGAAGAAGAAGATAAAGTATTATTACGAACGCATCTTATGTCGAGGGCATAAGGTTCAATATCGCGTGACATGCAGTGCGTAACTTTTAAGCCCTATTACTCGAGATCTAGACATTGTCTAGGTGTAATATAAAAACGCATTCCTAGACTTAAGGTGGCCTATTGAATGGTACAGGTTTTATCAATTTTGTCAACAAAGTGACGACATCGAAATTTCTAGAAACCCGTTTCCGGGAATTACCGTAGGTACCTACTGAATGTACTCGAAGTTATGCGCTATTATTATTACGTCTAGACGATTCTGGAATGTTCGATCAGCTGGCCTATATATAGCGCCGTGACGCCAGCGCCGAGTCAGTCTGCACTTGACTACCGAGACGAAAACAGCGACAGATAAGAAGCGATATTCGAGAATACCTACTGCGACAACTGTAACGATAACTGTGAGTACTACGTGAAGTAACATCTGTTGTGTTATTGCGTGTTTACAATACGGACTTCGTGGACGTAAGTGAAGACTTCGGTGCAACGTCAGCAACATTCTACTTGTCATTGCCTACAATCGACTGTACCTTCGTTGCCAATAAACTTCGTAACCCTTAACCGGTATTTTAGTACCCCTAGCCCGTAACAGTATGAAAGATTTATCGACTACTGATAGTGTTTAACATAATCACCCCCCTAGTTTAGAGATGGTTTGGAGACGTGGACAGTCAAGAAAGCCGATCGAGACCGCATTGACGCTTTCAAAATGTGGTGCTGGAGAGAGATGTTTCAAATTCCTTAGACAGCATTCCGCATAAGGTGCTGGGTGTCACAATAAGACTATCCTCTGTCTGCCTTCGAAGAATTTCTGAATATTTTGGCCATATTGCCAGAAAACATGGAGACAACCTCGAACATCTGATGGTTACTGGGAAGTCGGATGGACGATGTTCTAGAGGTCGCAGTCCAATAAGGTAGACTGACCAAGTCCGTTCAGCTCTGGACGATGCTATACTCGTGGCCAGGGATCGTAACAGATGGCGAACTATCGTAAAGGGGAAGATAATTCCACAAGGACATCACGACCCTCAGTAATGAGGAGAACGACTTGAGGAGGAGGGGGAGTTTCAAGGTTCGATCATCACAGGATGTCTAAAAATCTTCACGAAAACCAAACCAAACTTACTGCGACTGTACCTAAATCGCAACTGCACACCAACTCTAATTTGACGGGTCATGAACAGCTCCAAGCTAACCAACAGAAGTTGTGTTTGCTAATTACTCAAACTTCGATGTTGTGTTGCCATTCACTAGCTTACAATTTCATCGATGGCGAGCAAATAATAACGGCTTTAGAGTCTCGATTTCAACAGCTGACTTCATTAGAACTGGCGGGTAAATTTTGGTGGGAATTCAATATGGCCGCGTACTTTGCAAATAAAATTTCGGTTGTGCAAGTTTGAGTTTTGATATTGATGAAAAATAGCTAAACTATATAAAACGTTATTTTATCTCGATACAAAACCTGAATATAGTTTGTTCAGAATAAGCAACTGAATCGATTCCAATGATAGTTTTACACCATGTTATATTTTTCCCCAAATATATTAAAAAAATATTGCTGTGTGGTTACCGAACGCACAACATAGTTCACAGCGGATCATAGAGTTCTAGGACCCCCACCGCCCCGCGTTGACCATATTTTTGTAGGGACAACCAGATAACATGGTGTAATATGGTGTAAGTGTTGCGCCACTTCTTTCCAGCGAAAGCACTAGGAACTGTTGAACGGCGAGCGTTTTTGGCGGAACTGTCTTTTGTAATCTTGACTTTCCAAAAGTGCTGATTCTCAGACTAATTTGAATAAATGACTTTAGATTTTGATTTTTTCATATGGCTCTCTAGCCATATGAAAAAATCAAAAAATCAAAGACATACAAAACCCTCTGGTTTTGTATGTCTGTATTTACCAATATGGGTTAGACAGAGACACATGAAATTAAAAGTTAATGTGAAGAGATATCCACCACACCAACATCGGCGAATCCAATCCGATCCGCGAACACACTGTGGATACTGAATACTTTTCCTTATTACTACAATAATTTGAAGGCGCGCTTTACCATCAACGATTGCATCTGCTTACCATAATTGCCAAGTCAAGGATAACTTAGACTTACTACGATATGTAGCAACATCATATAAGTTATGTACCGAAACGTTTATGCATACTTATTTTGCCTCACAAACCGCAACGCTCGATACGTGAACATAGATATACATTATAGCAAATGGCCAAGCAGAATAAATTATTACACCAATAAAATATAAAGTAAAAATCAGTCAAGTATGGTTGGTAGCCAAAGGTTTTATAAAAGGTTCCGTATTATTTGGAGAAACTGACAATAGGGATGTATCCAAGGTATGAAAATTAAAAAAATAATTAGTCCGTCTTATAGATAATAAAAATAATTAAGTCCCGTATTTTTTATTTTGTCGTAATTACCAAAAACTACTGAGATATAGCGTAATAAAGTTACAGAGTGGGGGCTAATTACGTCACGACGTTCTATATTTTGCACCACAGCGTGACGTCATGCAACATTTCAAATCAATATACCTATCTACCTAAGTATTTGAATGAAAGAAAAAATAAAAAATACGTGTTCAATATTTTTTATAAATCTATCTGACGGACATTAAATTATTTTTTAGGATACAAGCCAATTGCTGTTTTATGTATACGAGTATTACCCGGGTATGAAGAAAACCCTATGACCGACTTGTATTGATGACGCATACCTGTCACAGTAGTTCACAATAAAGATTTGATTTTGATTTGATTTGAAATCATCAAATGACCTCTCCCGTTCTGGGCGGAGCGGAACAGCGTGTCAGAATTTTACTGACTAAAACCCACCCGTGTTCCCAGGAGTCTTTGGTCTTTGTGAACCCCGTCATGATGTGCTGACATCTCTTTGAGGCGCGCGAGAAACATGATGCTCTGTCGACCCGGGTCTGGTCCTTACCGGGCGACGAGCTACTCACTGCTCGCCGCTCGCAAGCCCGCGCCTATGGTGGCCAGGAGTTCGATGTCGTCTCCCAACCAGAGCGTCTCCTCCTATCATTTTGCTGCCCTTATCCCTTTATTTAGTCCTGGCAACATGATATTTTCTTCCATACTTTTCCAGTCATCTTCTCGGTATTATTATTTAAGTTTAGTGCCGCAGGATGCGGCGGTCATTAACCTGTAAGCGCTTCCTTATCAACATGTACATCATGTAGAAAATGTGAAAAATGAAAAATAATTTCCTGTGACTAAACTAATGGACATATTTATATAATTTTTTATGGGTAGACTGAGAATGTGTTGAGATACACGATGTTTAATTTATTGTCGTATTGTCAGCACCACTCTGTATATAAAATCACCGGACGACCCTTACTCTTACGTTATTAACAGCGCCACGATCCGGACCTATCACTTTGTCACGTTTTTTGTACTGTGTACATCGAATAACTGGAACAATTTTCCTGTGGTGGTATTCCCGTTTGATAACAGAATAATAAACTAGTGCGCTTTACCATCAACGATTGCATTACTGCCTACCGTCACGTGGGATTGCGAACAAGCACGTGTTTATAACGTTAACAGAAATAATAATCACAAAGTCCTTTACGAGGCCAAAAGGCTCCCATCTCAGCCTAATGCTGCGACATTTAAAAAAGTAAATGTGGCAGCGCTAGGCAGACATAAGTATCACAAGCATTCTTAATTCCACTACGTTACCCCAAAAACCGTCCCGCGCAAATAAAAAATACACAAACATACTTTTACTGATAACGTTCATTTTTATTTGTACATAAAGGGACAAAATTACTTTTCCTTCTTAAATAAAACTATAAAACGGGCCTATCAAATGCCTTACTTAGATAATCGCAAAGACAGAAAGCCTTAAACCATGATTATCTCCAAGATATAAACCCTTGGGGCCCGAAAACTCTGGAGACTTATATATATGCCGCTAAGATCGAAATTCCCCAACCCCCTTCCCTGGGGAAAATTGAATTTATACTTCATTCTCCCATAAAATGCCTATGCCAAATTTATTTTAGACCATTAGCATATTAAAACTCTCTTACCTTTGTAGCGTTACCATAAAAGTTGTTCGAAATTGAGTTGTTGTTTCGCAAGTTATTTCTAAAAGTTTCGTTCTTTGCATCGCGTTCTTTTGTTGAACCAAAATGCAGTTATTGGTTTTTTATAGGGGGTATGGGAAATGAGTTTAAAAAATGTATTAAAGTGTGCTGTTAAAAGCACACTTTAATACATTTCTTAAAACTTTCCCATTATTGAATACATTTTTTTTTAATTTTCCCATTACGGGATTTACCATTATTTGCTGACTTAATAGCACCTTCAGCGTAATTCGATGTTTGAAAAAAATCTTTAATTATGACCAAATTAAATCTACTATCAGTAATGCAATTTAATAGAAATTGCTTTCTTAAAAAATCTAATTGAATACTAGAAAACATTTCTTGTACTTCATATTTTTTTTATATAAATTATAAACCAGCGCTTGACCGCAATCCCGCCTGATAGTAAGCAGTGATGCGATCGTTAATGGTAAAGCGCGCTAGTTTATTAAGAGCCTATTCACTCTAGCCTTCATCATCATCATCATTATCAACCTTTTTATCGTCCCACTGCTGGGCACAGGTCTCCTTTCATACAGAAAAGGATTAAGCGTAATCACCACGCTTGCTCAATGCGGGTTGGCGATTTCAGACTTAAAGTCCAGGTTTCCTCAAGATGTTTTCCTTCACCTTCAGTCATTGGTGTCCAAGATATTCTTAGAAAGTACATATAACTTTAGAAAAGTTACATTGGTACTTGCCTGACCTGGAATCGAACCCGCGCACTCATACTTGAGAGGCTGGTGTTTTAACCACTAGGCCACCACCTAGCCTTCTAGCCTTGAAGACACTCAATACTCAACAATGTATTGAATTCCATAATATGCATTTGTATTGGTTTGTATAAATATCGAATCAATTATGAACCCTGTCGGTCTCTCAGACACAGCAAAGTATTTTCTCAATAGGAAAAGAGATGATTTCACCTATTTATTTTACATCTTAAGTGTAGTTACATGGTGAGATATTTAAACTAAAAACCATAAAAGGAAAGCCTCAGTAATCTTCTAATTAAAACTAAAAGTTACAGGTATTTACCAAATTCTGAAAAAGCGACAATCCACAAAAACAGTAAAATGTCTCCCATTTTTTTTTTCTAACCATACAATCGTAGTACCTACTTTAAATAATAAGATCAGTACTTTTATATGAAACATAAAAATCTAGATGTGTCCCAAAAGATGATGCTTAGTACCTTCTGAGATGAGCAGAAAGTATGACGCCAAGTGGAATCACCAATCATTTTGTTTATGTTTTAAAAAGTTATGACGTGAATTACATTTTCTGCCACGACGGAGGGTGCAAAACTAAAATCACTTATACTACATTTATTATTTATGACCACCCACCACCAGACAAACCACCCACCAGACAAAGTCTTGCCGCCAAGCGATTCGTCGTGTTCCGGCATGATGTCTGGTGACGCCGTACGGAAGACGGGTCTGAGCAGTTGTGTTGCGATGTGTGCCGGGTACGATGCACCAAGTGTTGTTATGTCGGGAGTTTGGTCGTGGAGAGTCTCCACATCAATCTCCCTCTGGCGCAGCATCGTTGGTAGTGTTGTTGGGTTTAATATTGCACCACCTCGCTCAACTGTCGTCTTCCTTCCTATTCACTAAATCAAATTAAATCAAAATTGTTTATTGCAATCCATAATGTACAGTTACAGATGGTAAATATCTTATTATAATATTGGAAACAATTATGGACCCTGTTGGGCACAGCAAGTTTTAAATAAGTAGAGACTAAGTTTATTAAGTGAATGGGTTTAATAAACTAGCGCGCTTTACCATCAACGATTGCATCACTGCTCACCATCATGCGGGATTGCAGTCAAGCGCTAGTTTATAATTATTAAAAAAAATGTAATCTTTTCTTTTTTTTTAATAATTATAAACTAACGCTTGACTCACCTTATTAGATGTGACCTTGATAAAACCTACATATGGAAGAATCTCGACAGATGCAAGAACATAATATACGATAGTATAGTGTAGCAGTGTCGTCCTAACCTCGGACGCATTCGCACTTAGGATAAGTAGATTTAGGAGTTGTGTTGCGATGTGTGCCGGGTACGATGCGCCTAATGTTGTTGCGTTGGGAGTTTGGTCGTGGAGGGTCTTCAGATTAATCTCCCTTTGGCGCAGCATCGTTGGTCGTGTTGTTGGGTTTAACATTGCATCACCTCTCTCAACTGCCGTCTTCCTTCCTATTCGCTCAGTTTTTCTGAGTGAATAGGCTCTTAATAAACTAGCGCGCTTTACCATCAACGATCGCATCACTGCTTACCATCAGGTGGGATTGCGGTCAAGCGCTGGTTTATAATTTATATATAAAAAAAAAACAAACACAGAGAGTCTCTTTTAAAGTCATAAACCATGTCAGATCGTGCACGGAACATGTACACCCCTGGCCGGGAGACAACACCTAACTCCCAGCCACCGTAGACGCGGGCTTGCGGGCAGTGAGCAATGGGCAGCTCGCCGCCCGGTAAGGAACAGGCCCGAGTCGACGGCGCGTTGGTCCACGCGCGCTTCAAAGAGACATCAGCAGTCAGCACATCGTGATGAGGTCCACAAAGACCGATGCCTTTTGAATCAGGGTTGCGGATTGGTTAAACATGAAACCGTGGCCCTGGCGCACAGGCAAGTGAAGGAACTTGGGTGGGTTTTAGTCAGTAAAAGTCTGACATGCTCTTCCGCTCCGCCCAGAGCGGGACAGAGCATTTGATAGTTTCCCATCCACAATAAAAAAGCTATGTATGTAGATTGGTGTTTTTGAGAAAAGAACTACACAGACTGAGTGAACCTGTCCAGTCATAATTTAGAGAAATTATGACTGGACAGGTTCACTCAGTCTGTGTAGTTCTTTACAAATAACACGAAAATAATACGGTGAAAATTTTAATATCAAACTCTCTCTCTCTCTCTGCAGTCCGTCCCTCATATCTGATGATCGTGGTCAGCATTGGGGCAGCATTTCGAATGGATGATCTGCCTCCATCGGTTTTGATCCAGCGCGTCTCTCACCACTGCGTAGAATTTAGAAGACGATATGTCTTTGACATGATTGGTCCATCTCAAACTAGTCAATAATAATTTACGCAAACATCATGTTTATCTGTTCACTTATTTATTCAAATATCAACAGAGAAGAAAATCTACATGAACTTAAAGTGATTTAACAGGTTTTCCAAGCAACCACGACAATACCAAGGTCTAAGAAAAGCTGAAAGTCTAGCTACTTAGAAACCGGACAAATTAACACCTGAAACTTTAACAAACTTACCAGCAACTATAGAAGGTAGTTAGGCGAAGCCACACTGCAGCCACATTTGGGTTGGAGCTGCGAAATGTCACCTTGCCACTTTGGATTCAGTGGAGAGGCGTGCAAAGAGGCTGATTGGCGACCCAGACTTAACTCAAAACGGTCTCCAAAGCTTGGAGTACAGGCGTAGAGTAGCCAGCCTTTCGGTCTTCTATAGGATGCATTCTGGTGAGTGTGCAAGGTAATTGCATGATTTAATTCCCCCATCTCCGTTCCATCATCGGACGACCCGTCGTACGGCGAGTTTCCACCCTTACGTTGTTGACACCACTGCGATCCGGACGAAGCGTTTTGCTTCCTCTTTTATACCGCGTACACCGAGGGACTGGAACAATTTGCCAGCGACGGTGTTTCCGTCACACTACAATTTGAGTGTCTTCAAGGCTAGAGTGAATAGGCTCTTAATAAACTAGAGCGCTTTACCATAAACGATCGCATCACTGCTTACCATCAGGCGGGATTGCGGTCACGCGCTGGTTTATAATTTATAAGAAAAAAAAACTTCTTTGTTCCACAGCAGCAAAGAATACTGAGATAAAGATAGGTAATTTATTTGCGGAAAGTCTTATTATGTTATCTATACACAGAAATAAATGAAATAGAAGTGCCTTTAGAGGTATGAGGTCAAGATAAAGTTCTCTCATCCTCCATAGACAAGGGAGGATCTTCCAACCAGTCGCGTGTTTTGCCCGGCGGTCACCAAACATCAATTAATCTCATCGAAGTAGCTCTTTAAACGCTGTGCGAAAATCCAAAATCCGAAAATGATAACAGTCTAAATCAAATAAGAGGCCGCTATTCTTTCAACAGATGTCTGCTGTCGGGGGCGGTAAATCAGATTATGGAAAGATTTGATTTTAAACACTAAAGTCCATCTAATTTCTTGATCTTCGAGTCCTTTTAAAATTATATATTATAGCTCAACTATTTTGTAAAAAACTCACCATAAAAACTGAGGAGAAATAAGCTGTTATTAGTAACGTCATTTCCTCCACAAGGAGAGTACGTGGAAGGCTTAGACTTCGGTGTCTATGCGGTGCCCAGATACGAAAGCGATGAGTTTGACCAACCTTTAACACTCTACTTTAGCCTTAGCTCAAAATAGCTGGAAATCCAATTGGCGACCCAGATTTAACTAAAAACGGTCTGGAACACAGGCGTAGAGTAGCCAGCCTTTCGGTGTTCTATAGGAAACATATTGGTGAGAGTACGAGGGATTGGCATGATTTAATTCCCCCATCTCCGTTCCACCATCGGATGACCCGTCGTACGACGAGTTTCCACTCTTATGTTGTTAACACCACTACGATCGGGACGAAGCGTTTCGCCTCCTATTTTATGCCGTCTCTTCAAGGCTAGAGTGAACAGGCTCTTAATAAACTAGAGCGCTTTACCATCAACGATTGCATCACTGCTTACCATCAGGCGGGATTACG
The DNA here is from genome assembly GCA_037179545.1 of Sesamia inferens. NCBI lineage: Eukaryota > Metazoa > Arthropoda > Insecta > Lepidoptera > Noctuidae > Sesamia > Sesamia inferens. The sequence goes on from CM073949.1 coordinate 11,606,736, forward strand.
GTCAAACACTAGTTTATATTTATAGACAAAAAATTACCTTCACTGGTCAGATTGCATAGAATTGGTGAAATTCTTGCATACACCTTTTCATTATACGCACGAATTCTCATTACTATAATGTTTAACCAACCAACTTAGAATTTTTTGCGGATATGACAGGTTTTTATATACAAAGTTAGTAAAGAGGTTGACGTCAGATAAGATGGAAAGTGGTTACCGGTACTTTGATACAAAATACATTTTTTTGATCACAAATTATGACATAGTCATTCTGAACTGATTATTTTATTAAATTATACTGTTGCTACTAACCTGCATTATCCCTGCAATAACTCCTCTCCTTGTGTTTTGTTTATTAAGCCTATTCACTTAAAAAACATAGCGAATAGGAAGGAAGACTGCAGTTGACCGAGGTGACGCAATCTGAAGACCCAACTCCCAACACATCAACATTTGGCGCACCGTACCCGGCACACATCGCAACACAACTGCTCAGACCCGTTCTCCGTATGGCTTCACCAGACACCATGCCGGAACACGACGAATCGCTTGGCGGCAGGACTTTGTCTGGAACTTCTGCCGGCAGCCGCAATCCCCAATGTTTTTTGTTTTTTTTTTTTTTTGTTATTGCCAGAAATATTAGGCAAACTAAAAACAAAAATAATCGTAGTATTAACAAGTATACTGTCAGTATAATAAAGAGGCGCGAAACTAATGCTAGCAGCTAGATGATAGGAAAGTTGTAAAAATTTATAAAGTTTACTAGTGATTAGCGATCTTTTAAACATACATTTTAGATGTTTGCACGTAACTTAACTTTAACCATTGTTTATGAATAAACCCCTTAAACTCTGTTGTGTTTATTCATAATGCATAATTAAAGCTAAGTGACTTTCAAGGTCAAAAATGTATGATTAAAAATTACTAATAACTAGTTAACTTTAAGCAGAGTTAATGAATAAGAGTGAAAAGTCGTCCAGGTCAGGCAAGTACCAATGTGACTTTTCTAAAGTTATATGTACTTTCTAAGTATATCTTGGACACCAATGACTGAAGGTGAAGGAAAACATCTTGAGGAAACCTGGACTTTATAAGTCTGAAATCGCCAACTCGCATTGAGCAAGCGTGGTGATTACGCTCAATCCTTCTCTATATGAGAGGAGACCTGTGCCCAGTAGTGGGACGATAAAAAGGTTGTTGATGATGAATGAATAAGGGGACAAAATGAGGGCAACAATGAGGCCGATTCTCTTTTCACAAATTAAACTAATTTTATGTTCAGTGCACCTTTTTCTTTCTATTGCATTAAGAAAAGGATAGAAGATAACATTTTAGTTCAATCCTGTCCAATTAAGATACTCCATAGACAGTTTAGACGCGATTATAAAGATTTCGACCAAAAATACGACAAATTACTTCAGGAGCGGACTAATTTGACAGGTCTATTCTAACATTTTATCTTCTGTCCTTTTCTTAATGAAATAGAAATAAGAAGATGCACTGCATTTAAATTTAATTTAGTCTATACAGTATGTTAAGAAAACCCTGTCCGACCCGTGAAGGTGTTGTTAGGTATCGATAACTGATTCTACTAATGGATACAAAACCGGGCTAAACTTAAAAAAAAACCCTTAAAAAAATAAATATTATTTCGCAAAAAGAAGTAACTTAATAAATCTGCGTTAAGCACCCTTCCACGGGCGGCGGGCGGCAGGGCACGCGGCACGTGTTCGCATCGCTATTCGCTCAAAATAATACCGGTGTTGTCACTTTTTTTAAAAATTACCAAATTTCGAGGAAGTTAGAACTAATTCGCGGGAAAAAAAGATTATTTCAAAATTCATTTGTATTGGTACTATGATGATTACGTAAAATTTTATATTATATTTGGTCATGTGTTTACCTAACCTTTATTATCCTTATATTTATTTTTAATTTAGTCTATATTTAGTATCTATATTTTTAATTTAGTCTATATTTTTAGGGTTCCGTACACAAAGAGTAAGAACCGCTAATACCAAGACTCTACTGTCTGTCTGTCGGTCCGTCTGTCTGTGGGTCTGTCTGTCTATGGGTCTGTCTGTATGTTACCAACCGTGATAACTTAACTTAGTAAAATTTTCACAGATGATATCTAATATATGATATCTGTTGCTGCCAAATCAAAAGATAATAAAAATAGAATTATTTTATTATGTTATTTTTTAGTTGTATGCACCCTACGTGCGTGTCTCACTGATGGGCAAACGTATCCCTTTGATCTTCCAAACCCCTGTCTTGTGTGATCCCTGGCCATGTTGACCACAGTCAAGGTGGAGTACGTTTTGCTCCACGAAGACCGCGGCCGACCTCAATGTCACCCCGATCAAGATCACCGCTCACAGGAGTCCTATGGAATAAGCCTTCCTTCCCCATCCCAAAAAAAATTTTTAGGATATCGAACAGTAAGGCGATTCAGATCCGCTTCACTGCCTACCGCGGCGGCCATCAAGAAGGTTCACATTTTAAACTTCTTCAATATCAATGTCTGTGCATTTACCTACCACTCAAAACAACTCGTGTAATCTTCAACAAGGTACCAAAATACTCTAATAAATATAATTTCAAGTGGACGACTAGCAGTGACTGCGTGGTTGCTGAAAAATATTTCCAGTTCAACGTTGTAAAAATTTCCGGCCAAGCCAGACGTATAGTTGGCTTTACATTAATAGATGCGACCATTCTACAACAGCTTTACGTTAGTGAAACGTATTTTTTAATGTTACGTTACGAATTTCAATTAGTTTGAAGTTGGATCAGTACCTATGCAAAAGAGTGTAGACAGAACTGCAATCCTCGGTGGTAGGCCATAACATCGGCCGCCGGCATAAGTTACCACCCACCAGACAAAGTCTTGCCGCCAAGCGATTTGTCGTGTTGCGGCATGATGTCTGGTGAAGCCGTACGGAGGACGGGTCTGAGCAGCTGTGTTGCGATGTGTGCCGAGTACGATATGCTAAATGTTGTTGTGTTGGGAGTTTTGTCGTGGAGGGTCTACAGATCAATCTCCCTTTGGCGCAGCATCGTTGGTCGTGTTGTTGGGTTTAACATTGCATCACCTCGCTCAACTGCCGTCCTCCTTCCTATGCGCTCAGTTTTTTTGAGTGAATAGGCTCTTAATAAACTAGCGCGATTTATCATCAACAATCGCATCACTGCTTACCATCAGGCGGGATTGCGGTCAAGCGCTAGTTTATAATTATTAAAAAAAAAACACATATTTCGCCACTTATTTATTTATTTATACTTTTCGCAAAAAGAACAATCAACAAACAAAATATACTAAAGCAATCAATTCTTTTTACCCAGGAAATATCCCTATTAAAATTAATAATTTTGGTTTCTCTAACATGTTCATTCAGCAGTAAAAATTGAGCATGAATGTGAACAAAACCATTGGAAAATCTTAAAAAATATCATAGAAGACGGCTAGTCATGTAGGTATAACAACGGCCCAGGAATTTGAATAACTTCGAGGGACTGGAACAATTTGCCAGCGGCGGTGTTTCCGTCTGACTACAGTTTAAGTGGCTTTAAGGCTAGAGTGAATGGGCTCTTAATAAACTAGTGCACTTTACCATCAGCGATTGCTTCAGTGCTAACATGAGGCGGGATTGCGGTCAAGCACTACTTCATAATAAAAAAGCAAGAAAAATTGTTTCATCCTCACAAATAAAACGCACATTACAAGTAAATAGTAATAAAGACATATAATATAATAAACTCAAAAGCCTCGTACTCAAACACGAAAAATTATAAACAATGTTTTCCTGATATCCGGAGCCAGGGTTCTTTCTTTCTTCTTTTCTTTAGAGTGAATACTACTTCAACTCTTCAATGGCCTCTGTGGTTAGATACCACAATTTTGCCAATAAAACGTATAACAAATTATAGAAATTCTTTAAAAAAATTATTTCACAATAATGGCGGATATCGCCAATGACAGTCGAAAAAACGGCCGCGTGAGCCGACTACGAGGAGATTTGATGCAAAAAAATGCACGATGTGGTCACTATGCAGCGATATTTCAATGTTCATTATGAATACATCACTGAATGCACTTTTTACTACATAAATCACGCGTTTTTATTTAGTACACGACACTATAAATAATTTTAAAAGTCCAATGAAAAATGGAGCCAGGGTTAAAGACAACACACATTATTTGACAATTAAAATTGACAATTTACAATACGTCCATCGGTAATCCGTGACAGAAGTAATGTTATATTATGCTAAGTTATTTTTTTATACATTCAGTCACCCAAGTCATCAAACATGGTTTCCTCCTATTCCATTTACTGACTCCATCCCTTTCCATTTCACCTTCAACCCACTCAATCAGATAAAAAAAATAATCCGGATAGCAATCATGAATACTTAGGTCCGTACATCACGTGGAATTCCGACGACTGTGCTGCCATCAATTCTCTAAACGGCGCGATTTAAATTTCAAATTTGTCCTCATTCAAATCTAAGAGAGGAACAAATGGCAAGTCTTGATTTTCAGTACTTATTCCGCAACGTATCCAAGATAGGTTGGCTCCTCTAATGGGCACTTTAGGTAGGCATTAGTTCCATGAATGACTGTCGGAGAAAAGCTTTACTGTCCTTATCATTATGGGAGGTCTATTGGTAGGGATGACTGTGGAATTACATAATCAGCGTATACCTAATGTCCCCACAGCTATGACACAGATTCGCGAGTCCAATGTGCAAGGCTAAATGTCAGGTTATACCTTCCTTATGAAGTTTTCCTTCGCCATTTTGGGAGCAATGGTGATGAAATTATATACACAAATTAAAAGACCTCAATGGGTTGGCTATTACGACCCATATAGAATACATTTGACGTCCTCCGTGGCGCAGCGGTCAACACGCTTGCCTGCGACGTCCCCGGCCAGGTCATGATGGAAAAACGATCTTTTCTTGATTGGCCTGGGTCTTGGATGTTTATCTCTTTATGTATCTATTATAAATGTAGTATCATTAAGTTAGTATCCCATAACACAAGTCTCGAACTTACTTTGGGGCTAGCTCAATCTGTGTAATTTGTCCGTATATATTTTTATTTTATTACATATCACTGCTCAGTACAATTACATATTCGTGTCATTGCTGATCAAGGGCTGATGATGTTAAAGCTATCACTTAATTATTTTCACTTTCTATGATGTCAGGAATTGGCAGATATTGTCAACGTATGGCCAATAGAACCCGAAAACGCAGAATGAGCATCAGAAGCAAGACCCCACATTGAATCGATGACGCGAGGTTGGTCGCGGGAATCTCATGGAAATGGGCAGTGCAGAACCTGTCGTTTGGGTTATTCTTGGGGAAGATATATGCCCATCAGTGTCCACTAAGCTTATATAGAAATATCGAAATTTTATGGATATATGAACTGGGTCTAAAGTTCAACCATGGCCTATGGGAAAGGAAGGATTCCTCCGACACGACGGGTGTTGTCTAATGGACACTTGCCGTCTTGTCAGGAAGTTTTATGTATGCTAGTTGGGCGGGAAACTCTGTTTGCGAGATGCAGGATTTGCATTAGTCTTTGCGTGATGTGGCGTTGTAGATACCGCTACAGAAAAAAATATAATGGGGAAGCAAATTTTTTTTTTTTTATTCTTGTTGTTGGTAGGCCATAACATCGGCTGCCGGCAGAAGTTACCACCCACCAGACAAAGTCTTGCCTCCAAGCGATTCCTCGTGTTCCGGCATGATGTCTGGTGAAGTCGTACGGAGGACGGGTCTGAGCAGTTGTGTTGCGATGGGTGCCGGGTACGATGCAAATGTTGTTATGTCGGGAGTTTGGTCATGGAGGGTCTCCAAATCAATTTCCCTCTGGCGCAGCATCGTTAGTCGTGTTGTCGGGTTTAACATTGCATCACCTCGGTCAAATGCCGTCTTCCTTCCAATTCACAAAGTTTTTAAGTAAATAGACCACGACTACGCACCGGAAGATGTAGCGTGGGTATGCCCCCGATAAGGTGGACCTACGACCTGGTGAAGGTCGCGGGAAACCGCTGGATGCGGGAGGCACAGGACCGGTCATCATGGAGAACCTTGGGGAAGGCCTATGTCCAGCTATGGACGTCTTTCGGCTGAAATGATCATGAGGTTTAATAAACTAGCGCGCTTTACCATCAACGATTGCATCTCTACCATCAGGCGGAATTGCGGTCGAGCACTATTTTATAATTATTTAAAAAAGAAAAACCTTTTAATTCTTATTAAGGTACATACAGCTTAACTCACATTCATTTTAGCAACGCAACCCCACTCACCATCGTAAGTACATCCTAATAAGAAAACCTCCAGATTAAAGGCGATAAAGATTCTCAATTATATTTACAACCTAAACACGCAACAAATAGGACTCGGGTTTACTGGGAAACCTTATAAGCAGCTCGGTTCCGATAGATTAATACCCCGTCAGACCCCCACGCGAAGATTAAGTAGAAAAACTTTAGGGTCAAGTTGTCGGCCGGGTTACGGGTTAACTAGTGGAGTACTAAGTTTGGGGGTGTAAATTTCAAGCATCGTTAGGTTGTATAAGTACTGTGTTATCATTATGAGGAAGTGACTATGGTGTTTGAAGACGAGTCGTTTAAGAGTTATCGATTATAAAAATCATACAAACCACAAGCTTAAGTATGCAACGTTATTTTTTACTTTATACGAAACGTGAATATAATTTGTTCAGAATAAGCATCGATTCCAATCATTTTTACACCATGTTATATTTTTTCCCAAATACGTTTAGAAAATGTTGCAGAGTGATTACTTACGCGCGCGCCACAGCTGGTGCCAGAGGTCAACGCAACGCGCTCATCATATCTTTGTTTCGACAACCAAGGAGAATTGCAAGCTCATAACATTGTGTTTTTTCATTATATCTTTTTGTAATTTTGTACATAGAATTATTTTTTTATAAATTTTAAACTATGTAGCTCTTGACCGCAATCTCCCTTGATAGTTGATGGTAAGCAGTGATGCCATCGTTGATGGTAAAGCGCGCTAGTTTATTAAGAGCCTATTCACACTAGCCTTGAAGACACTCAAATTGTAGTGTGACAGAAACACCGCACACTACAATTTCGCATAAACAGAAAATAATGTTGTACCTATATCAAAATCAAAAGTTATTTATTTTAAATTAGGCTGAAAGAAGAAGAAAGAAAGAAAATACATTTATTCGGCATAGACACGCAATACATCTAAAATAAACATACATCAGGTAGTAACAAATAAAAATCAAATAGTAAAAACCCCGATGTAAAAAAATATCAGCAAAGTGTGCCTTGCGGCTGCACCAAAAAGGTCCAATTCAGCAAAAAACACAGATAACTAGTGCCTGACGCTGGTTTTCAACTAAACCTGGTGACGAAGGATAACCACTTATTAAACGTCAAAATTGCGCCCGCCCGTCTCCAGTTCCTAGTACGTTCGCTGGGAAGGAGTGGCGCAACCAACTTTCCCGCAGCACGGCTGTCTGTTTCAGTTAAAACATCTAACTGTGTACAATACCAGAAGTGTAAAGTTAGTTAAATTATTTACCATATGTCAGCTAGCCACACCAATATAGCTTTGGCTCAGGATCGCGGTCAAGCACTAGTTTAAAATATTTTATTTCTTACTACTTACTTGTAGTTAAAAGAAGCCTAGAGCCAAACTATACAGTATGTTAAGAAAACCCTGTCCGACCCGTGAAGGTGTTGTTAGGTATCGATAACTGATTCTACTAATGAATACAAAACCGGGCTAAATTAAAAAAAAAATACACCTAAAAAAATAAATATTATTTCGCAAAAAGAGGTAACTTAATAAATCTGCGTTATCCACAGTACCGCGCGCGGCGGCGGAGGCGGCGGGCGGCAGGGCACGCGGCACGTGGTCGCATCCCTATTCGCTCATAATAATACTGGTGTTGTCACTTTTTAAAAATTACCAAATTTCGGGGACGTTGGAATTAATTCGCGGGAAAAAAAGATTATTTCAAAATTCATTTGTATTGGTACTATGATGATTACGTAAAATTTTATATTATATTTGGTCATGTGTTTACCTAACCTTTATTATCCTTATGGGTCGGACAGGGTTTTCTTAACATACTGTATAACATTTAAAAATCTTTCAATACTTTTTTTCCAAACTCCCTTAAAATACCACTACGATATTTGATAACTATAATCTCATAGATTTCTGAACTTAATAACCCCATAAAAGAACAGCAGCAAACACAATCTGCTAATTATTAATTAGTAATGATACCGCGTCGCAATAATTAGCACCTGTGCAAGACATAGCTCTTAGATTTATAGTACCGTAGTTGTGAATCTTGGGACGTTGCTAGAAATTGCACTGAAGTACAGACGTGTCTACACTGGAGCAGATTCCTTTGCTCACATACTAAATTTAAATTAAGTGCATCTTTTTATTTCATTAAAAAAAGGACAGAAGATGAAATATCAGTTTAGTTTTATCCTGTGTGTGTGTTGGAAAAAATTTTCACCCATTCACGGCCGACCGTGGCATCGGATCTTAATCTGCCTTAACACAATACCAAGACTTTTTACAGACAAAATGCCGCCTGGCTACTTTGGATTCAGTGGAGGGGCGTATGAAGAGGCTAATTGGCGACCCACATTTACCTCAAAACGGTCTCCAAAGCCTGAAGCACAGCTAAAAAGTATAGCGTGCAGTGACATCACACGAGTTTTCAACGCACTGTGTCGTCTTCATTTTTTGTTTATATGAAAAAAACGTGTCTAGTATTTTTTGGAAATCTGACTGACGGACTAATTAGTTTTTTTTTTTTTTGTCAACAACCCTATTACTCCCCCATCTCCATTCATCATCGGACAGCCCGTCGTACGACGAGTTTCCACCCTTACATTGTTGTCGCCACAACTTTTTTTACCGCGTAAATCGTGGGACTGGAACAATAGGCCAGCAGCGGTATTTCTGTCAGACTATAATATTTAAGTGTCTTCAAAGCCCAGAGTGAATAGGCTCTTAATAAACTAGCGCGCTGTACCATCAACGACTGCATCACTGCTTACCACTAGTCGCGATTACGCTCAAGCACTAGTTTATAACTTATATAAAAAAAAGTAATCAAATTTTTCTCAAATATCAATTAATGTATATTATATGTCATCACTATGACTGAACATTGTTTTCCCAAAATACAAGCTCAAGCTTAGTTTGGGAATCAATATCAGCATGTATTGTACTATACATTTAAATTGTTACCCATTTTATCCTGTAAAGTTGTGAATGTATCTGGTATCAATAAACAATTTTTTATTTTTTTTTATTAATATGTAACGTACACATCCGAAGGTAAAAGTAAACACGCGCTTAGATGCATAACAAGGCGCCATCGAGCCAAGGCGCAGTGCACACGGGACGCTCGAGTTCCACCTCGACATATAATAATGTTACACGATTTAGCACATATGTATAGCCATGTAGCTGGACTACCGGAAATTGTGGTTAAACCGATTTTCAAGCTGTTTTGACGCTGTGAACGGAAGCTTGTAGCTATTAGGTACCTTTGATACAGCTTTTTCGATCGTCCAAACCTATTGGAAAAATTCTTTGATAGACAATTTGGTTACTTGGACCAGCGCGGTTTACGTTAAAAATTTCAAAATTATGGAAATCGATCTTCGTGCCTTATATTTTGAGAGTTCAGCCATCATTGATTCATTCTATTACACTGGAGTGGAGCGACAGGGAGGCTTCGTCCGCTGATAATTACCTAGTTGCTAGTATTGCCACTTTCTTAAGTCTGCTGTATGTCATTACTTCCCAGAATATCATCCTTATTAAGGTCATTATCGAATGGGTTAATAATACAGTTTGTTTTGTGTGTGTGTGTGTGTGTGTGTGTGTGTGTGTGTGTGTGTGTGTGTGTGTGTGTGTGTGTGTGTGTGTGTGTGTGTGTGTGTGGGTGTGTGTGTTTGTTGTGTTGTGTGTGTGGTAATAGACGATACCCCTGGGTAAGACTGGTGAATATAGTCGTGGTGGCCTACTGGTTAAAACAACAGCCTCTCAAGTATGAGTGTGCGGGTTCAATTCCAGGTCAAGCAAGTACCATTGTAACTTTTCTAAGTTATATGTATTTTCTAAGAATATCTTGGACATCAATGACTGATTAAAAGGTGAAGGAAAACATCTTGAGGAAACCTGGAATTTAAGTCTGAAATCGCCAACCCGCATTGAGCAAACGTGGTGATTACGCTCAATCCTTCTCTGTACGAGAGGAGACCTGTGCCCAGCAGTGGGAGCTGTTTTTTTTTAATAATTATAAACTAGCGTTTGACTGCAATCCCACCTGATGGTAAGCAGTGATGTAATCTAATGTAATTCAAACCGTTAATCGTTGATGGTAAAGCGCACTAGTTTATTAAGCCCATACACTTAAAAAAAAAACTTAGTGGATAGGAAGAAAGACTGCAGTTGAGCGAAGTGGTTCAATGTTAAACCCAACAACACGACCAACGATGCTGCGCCATAGGGAGATTGATGTGGAGACCCTCCACGACCAACCTCCCGACACAACAACTTTGACGCATCGTACCCGGTACACAACACAACTGCTCAGACCCGTCCTCAATACGGCTTCACCATACATCATGACTTGCGGCTGGCGGCAAGACTTTGTCATCAGATTTGGTTTGTTTGAAATTTTATTTTTTTTATTTTTGATGCTAGGTTTTTTTCTATGGTTTAGGATTATTCCTATGAACCAGTATTGTTCGTGTTTTCATTTATTGTCGTATTGTCAACACCACTCTGTATATTCAGGTTTCGCTTAAACAAAATTTAACATTCTTCTCGGTGGTAGGCCATAACATCAGCCGCCGGCAGAAGTTACCACCCACCAGACAAAGTCTTGCCGCCAAGCGATTTGTCGTGTTCCGGCATGATGTCTGGTGAAGCCGTACGGAGGACGGGTCTGAGCAGTTGAGTTGCGATGTGTGCCGAGTACGATGCGCCTAATGTTGTTGTGTTGGGAGTTTGGTCGTGGAGGGTCTTCACATCAATCTCCCTATGGCGCAGCATCGTTGGTCGTATTGTTGGGTTTAACATTGCATCACCTCGCTCAACTGCCGTCTTCCTTCGTATTCGCTCGGTTTTTCTGAGTGAATAGGCTCTTAATAAACTAGCACGCTTTACCATCAACGATCGCATCACTGCTTACCATCAGGCGGGATTGCGGTCAAGCGCTAGTTTATAATTATTAAAAAAAAAAAAAATAACATTGAACATGATGTAACTGAGCTGGTAAAGACAAATATTCGAAAATGAAACTAAATTCATTACACAGGTTGCTTGGTACATCGTGTGCCAAATTGAAATGGTGCTTTGAAGGGGTCATCTGCATTCTTCCTTTTTAGCGGTTTCAGCATAACTTTCCCATTTTTTGTAATGAGTTTTCACAATTAAAAGGCGTTGTTCTTTCAAAAAGCTGACACGCACTTCCGCTCCGCCGAGAGCATGAGAGGGTAATTTGATGATTTCTCATCCACACCATCCCAACCCATCCAATGATCAACCGCATCAAGGGTAACTTAACCAGACCAATCGATCTGTCCTGCTGTTATTATTTTGGTCAAGAGTCATACATACATACATAATAATATAATAGAACGAACTCTGGCTTGTATGTGGCACAGAAGCCACACAAAACGCAAGTAGCACCCACATGACAAGGATTTACTAAACCATTATGGATACGTTATTATTTCATTCTATACTATTTTTTTAATAATTATAAACTAGTGCTTGTCTGCAATCCCGCCTGATAGTAAGCAGTGATGCAATCGTTGATGGTAAAGCGCCCTAGTTCATTAGGCCTAGAGCCTATTCACTCAAAAAAAGCGAGGTGATGCAATGTTAAACCCAACAACTCGACCAACTATGCTGTGCCAGAGAGAGATTGATCTGGAGATCCTTAACGATCGTTTAATATAATTTTCGTATGCCCACAGGCACAATGTAGGGAACATCCTGACGAAAAAATAAGATTTGTATTTTGTATTTGGAGGACTATGTCCTTCAGTGCTGTGGACTTCATGTGGCTGAGATGATGATGATGATGGATATTCCCACAGGATCGAAACCTACGACGGTGAAATAGCTAAGCACAGTGAGTTTAGAATAAAATGCCTTCTCCAGAAGTCATTACGGTCCTTGTTCTGCGACAAAACTTTCCATTAAAATAAAAATATGAGAGGTATTTACACAGTACGGCACTCCGAAGCCGGACAAATTAACCTTTGCGGCGTGGACCACCGGAATTTCATAGTTGGTACCCGTGCCACAGATTTAATAATAAAACGGTGATTCGCCATTGTTTTATTGGACTTGAGGTTCCGTACATACTGTATGGATAATGTGACCATTTATTCTTAGACTCAAAATGGGATATTGATTTACTTAAGCCAAATAATAGAAAGTCAATAAAAAAAACGTTTTTTATGTTACTTATTCAGTAAAAGTTAATTGGCGTAAAGTTACGAACCAAAAAATATAAAAATAATCATAAAAATAGTTTCCCCCATCATAACAGGAAGATCCGTAATGAAGATCGGTAATGAACCAATCACAGCTTTCGTAGACGTGGCGTACCCGAGAACACGCCACACAGCCTAGGTGGAGCACCCTGAGGACACGGTAGAGGTCTGTCCAGCTTGGGTAGAGCACCGGCGTGTCCTCGTGGCGGCGATCTAGCGTCATAATCTGGACTAGGACATGGTCCGGAGCGCATGTTGAGTGCAAGAGAGGCCATCACCTCCTTCTGCGAAGTAGTGATGCTGGCAAAGGAGGAGGTGGAACGCGTGAGAGAGCGGGAATTCCAGCGCCCTCACGCCACTAGCCGCCGCAGGAGACGCCCTGGTCGGGAGACAAGATCGAACTCCGGCCACTGTAAGCGCGGGCTTACGGGCAGCGAGCAGTGGGCAGCTCGCCACTCGGTAAAGACCACACCCGAGTCGACGGAGTGGACCTCGTCACGATGTGCTGATATCTCTTTAAGGCACGCGTAGAACACAAAGCGCCATAGACCTGTGCCTGGTCTTTGTGCAGGCCACTTCTCTGTGAGAGCGAGTAGTTCAAAATAAACCACAGGCCCAGTACGGGTTGGAAGAAAACCACATTTTTTCTAATTAAGCTTACGTTTCATTTCACGGAACCCTAAAAAATACTGTAACTTACACCATTTTGTGAGACAAAGGCTTTGAAATTCGCTATTTGTCCTCGGCTTTATATTTTCGGCATTACTGAAACATTTTTCCTGAAATATGTCATTTATAATATCAGTTTGAACCTACCCCTACAGGGTTACAGGGTTATGCAGGTTTTCTCATACAGAGAGTTTTATTCAGTTTTATTTTTGCCTGGTTATACATTTTCGGTCGTAAGATACATTGTTTTATAATCTCAACCCAGCCCCTACTCTCACTCAGCTGCACGTTTAATTCCTAATACATGTTTTCATTTTCCCTCATCTGCTAAGTCTCAGCTCCGGATAGTTGAGGTGTATCGGCGGTATTTCTAGAAAACGTTGAACAATAACTTTAGTATGATGTTCGATTCTTATTATTTTAACTGTACAGACACTTATATCAATTTAATATTAAGGGATTCCAATGATAATCTCAGATTAAAACAGATAAGAGCCACTGGGTTTGAGTACGACCAACCCACTCGATCGGAGCTTGAGCAAAGAAGTGCCCGCGCTAACGGTCGCTCGCTATGTCAAACGCAACTGTGGACATGGAGCAAATGGTAAACAGTTGGTGTTACCATTCGATCCATAGTGTAACCCGCTCTTAATAAAAATCATAATTTATCCGAATACCGACCGATTAATCGGCTTCAAAAAAATTTTAGAGTAATTTACGAAAAGTTTATACTGATACGATAAAACAGATCACAATATTCAACATTAACCAGTCACGCGCCGTTATATACAGTATGTTAAGAAAACCCTGTCCGACCCGCGAAGGTGTTGTTAGGTATCGATAACTGATTCTACTAATGGATACAAAACTGGGCTAAACTTAAAAAAAATCTCCCTAAAAAAATAAATATTATTTCGCAAAAAAGAGGTAACTTAATAAATGTGCGTTTAGCACCCTTCCGCGGGCGGTGGGCGGCAGGGCACGTGGCACGTGGTCGCATCGCTATTCGCTCATAATAATACCGGTATTCTCACTTTTTTAAAAATTGCCAAATTTCGGGGAAGTTGGAATTAATTCGCAGGAAAAAAAGATTATTTCAAAATTCATTTGTATTGGTACTATGATGATTACGTAAATTTTTATATTATACACATGATCAAATGTCATGTGTTTACCTAACCTTTATTATCCTTATGGGTCGGACAGGGTTTTCTTAACATACTGTATAATAGGTATACAAATAAGTTTCCGACATTTTTTGAACCTGCGGACGAGCATTATCACGTAGGAGAATAATTTTGTCATATCTGCAGTAGTAATGGGCGCATATTTCCTCTTCTTTCTATCTTCGTCCAATAATGCTTCCACTTCCGTGTCTTTGTACGATTTCGGTCTTCCACTACGTTCTTCGCCTTCACCGTTTCCAATCTTTTGAAACCACGCACGACAACTTCTCTCTTAAAGCAGCTTCACCATAAGCTTCTACAAGCAATCGTTGGGCCTGAGCTGCAGATTTCTGCTAATTAAAGAAGTAACAATTAAAAAAGTCGTGGTGGCCTAGTGGTTAAAACACCAGCCTCTCAAGTATGAGTGCGCGGGTTCGATTCTAGGTCAGGCAAGTACCAATGTAACTTTTCTAAAGTTATAAGTACTTTCTAAGTATATCTTGGACACCAATGACTGAAGGTGAAGGAAAACATCTTGAGGAAACTTGGACTTTATAAGTCTGAAATCGCCAACCCGCATTAAGCAAGCGTGGTGATTACGCTCAATCCTTCTCTGTATGAGAGGAGACTTGTGCGCAGCAGTAGGACGATAAAAAGGTTGTTGATGATGATGATGAAAGAAGTAACAAAATGTCCCGCAAATGTTGATTATCCGGCACAACACTTGCTATTTTTGCACAAAAATATATTCGTGATACTTATACAGCGTCACTAATACTCTAAGTGTATGTTATTACCAGATGTCCAAACTTGCGATATCACATTTTACATCTGATAAATTCAACGAAACCTCTTAGAGAGGACATCTTTTGTTTGGAAATTTATTTGTACTACTAATATACAATATGTAAAGAAAACCTTCTCCGACCCAAAAGGACAATACATGTTAGGTATAGGTACACAAGACCAAATAAAATATGAAATTTTACGTAAGTAATCATCGTAGTGACAATAGTAATGTATTTTGAAATAACCTTTTTTTTCCGCGAATTAATTCCCACTTCCCCAAAATTTGGTATTTTTTTTTTAAAGTGACAACACCATTTGTGACGGAGCGAATAGCGATGCGACCACGTGCCGCGTACCCTGCCCCCCTACACCCGCGCATGTACGCCTAAAGTGTTGCCTACCGCACATGCATTAAGTTACCTCGATTTTTCGAAATAATATTTATTTTTTAAGGGGGATTTTTTTTAAGTTTAGCCCGGCTTTGTTGACATTATTAGAATCAGTTAACGATACCTAACAATACCTTCACGGATCGGACAGGATTTTCTTTACATATTGTATAACTAATCTAATAAACTTATTGACCTTCTAATGATGCAACTACTTTTGAATGCCTAATTGATATCAAGCAAAAGCCCAATTGGTAGCAGTTTTTAAGCTAGGAACACCCAACTAAGGGTTTGGTTTGACCTGTGATCAACAAACAGAATGCGAAGCGATACCTATATTCTCGCCAAGCTCGATAAAGAATTGAGGTAAACAAACCAACTTAGGGTTATCAAAACTCACGTTTTATAAATCTCCTGTTATTTACATGATTATCGGTTTTTACATGCTAACTATTTATTAAAAATTCCTATTGCCGCATATTTCATTAGAATCACTAAAATAACATGCATATTAACTTGCTATTTGAAAAACCATAAATAAGTCGATATAAATTTTTCGTGATACAAAAAAAAGAAAGATGGATGAAATCCAGGTATTAAACTAATTTTCTGGAATTCAGACTATGAATATACACACATCAAAAGTGTCTAGGGATCAAGCATTTTTATGCGGATTTCTTGAGATTGAGATGTGGCTTTGTAATAAATTTATGATTTTATAAATTTATATGGATCCTTTTTGGTGCATTTCATAATTTGAATCAGGAACTGTGAATCA
Source organism: Sesamia inferens (assembly GCA_037179545.1). Classification (NCBI taxonomy): domain Eukaryota; kingdom Metazoa; phylum Arthropoda; class Insecta; order Lepidoptera; family Noctuidae; genus Sesamia; species Sesamia inferens. Next base: position 11,623,102 of record CM073949.1, read on the forward strand.
AATTCGAGTAAAAGATGAAAATCAGCTGTCAATATTTTCCCTATAAAAACATAAAACGCATTGAAGACATTATTAGTGCTACTGTTTCCCTACTACTGATTAAAACCAACGTTATTATGGAGCGGCGACGTCATTTAAGCAGGGAAGAAATGCTCAGAGCCTTGGGAATGATAGAAGCTGGTTCCCGGCAACGTACTGTGGCTTTAGCTCTGAATACAAGTCAGAGTGTCATCAGTCGACTTTGGACACGTTACCGAAGCACTGGTACCGTGGCTGAGCGCCATGGAGGACGGTATCGCTGCACCACACGGAGACAAGACCGATACATTCAAATCTTAACTCGAAGAGCTCCAACAATAACCGCCATGATGTTAGCCGTGAGGCTTCATCACTCTTCAGGGAACTTAATTAGCGACCGAACAGTCAGAAACCGCTTGCATGAAGTGAACCTTCATTCCCGAAGACCGCTACGGGTACCACCTATAGCAATGCACAATCGTAGGATTCGATATCAATGGGCTCTTGAACACAGAAATTGGGCAGAAGAACAATGGCGTTTCGTGTGCTTTTCTGATGAGTCTCGTTTTGGTATGAGACCGGATACAAGACGTATACGACACTGGAGAACCCCTGGACGCCAACAGCGATTAAAATCCTGCCAGGAAGTCCATCCTTATAGTGGTGGAACCATCATGGTATGGGCGGGTATTTAGATCGGCGGAAGAACTGAGTTGTTTGGATCAGAGGCAACCTCAACGCTCAAATTTATGCTGAGACGATTGTATCAGACGTCATCGTTCCTCTACAAGTGCAAATCGGTCCCTTATTTCAGTTAATGCATGATAATGCACGACCGCACACCGCAAGAGTTGTAAGACAGACTCTCGCCGCAGCTAACATCAATGTCCTGCCCTGGCCTGCTTAGTCGCCAGACTTGAACCCGATTGAGCATGCATGGGATATGCTACAGAGAAGAGCTCTGCCGAATATGGAGGGTATCCAGTCCCAAGAAGACCTTTTTTTGTTGTTGCAACGAACATGGGCGGCCATTCCACAGCGTGATTTGGATGAACTCATTTTGAGTATGCCAAACCGATGTTCTTGTGTTGTTAGTGTTCGCGGTAGAAACACGGATTATTAATTGTATAAGTTACCCAATAAAATTTTAGAGAAAACTGTTATTTCAGTCTTTTTTTCGAACTTTTGTGTTAGTGGTTCAAATGTCAAATATCCCTTTATTAGGAAAATGGCAAATTTCTTTATTAATGCAAAGGTGACTTGGTTTATCGTTACTGTGACAAACGAAAACACTTTATTTGATGAATCCTTAAAGAAAATTTTAATTAATATCAATCAGGAGAAAAGTTATTGCAAAAATATATGTTGATCCCTAGACACTTTTGATGTGTGTATTTGAGACATTTGTCAACACAATTTTGCGTATTTTAACTACATTTCAAATAAACTGCATAAAACATGCATTATAATACTTTCAAGTATGGACTACCTATAATTTGTGCACCTATATATATAAAAAAATTAACCTATTAGGAAATTAGCTTACATGTGTGTCATATTTCATTCAAAGTCGATTAAGCATTCTATTCAAATCATAAATATCTTATTTTTTTTAATAATTATAAACTAGTGCTTGACCGCAATCGCGCCTAATGGTAAGCAGTGACGCAGTCGTTGATGGTAAAACGCGCTAGTTTATTAAGCTTATTCACTCAAAAAAAACTGAGTGAATAGGAAGGAAGACGGCAGTTGAGCGAGGAAATGCAATATGAACCCCAATAACACGACCATCGATGTTGCGCCAGAGGGAGATTGATCTGGAGACCTCCGCGACCAACCTCCCGCCACAACGGTTGCCGCATTGTACCCAGCACACATCGCAACACAAGTGCTAAGACCCGTCCTCCGTACGGCTTCACCAGACATCATGCCGGAGCACGACGAATCGCTTGGTGGCAAGATTTTGTCTGCTCGGCGGTAACTTCTGCCGGCAGCCGATGTTATGGCCTATAACCTAAACGTAAATCCAGAAAATGTTGTTAACATCTTCCTTTTAGGTGTAAACAAGTCGTGACCTAGCAACAGTTTGTTTACCTCTATTCTTTATCAAATTTGCCCGATATATAGTTACTCGCATTTACTTTTACAACCCCAAAAATAGGTTTTAACACGTCCACAAAAAGAAGCGCAATCATTATAATAATAGATGTTCAATAACATTTTTAGGCTTACAATATGGTATGATTAGATGCCATTAAACACTAATGTTTCATAATAAATAGTACCAAGCGATCAGAAAGCTCCAATTATGTGTGTGTCACTTCACTTAAAACCACTAATGATGATGGCCGACACAAAACAGTATCTCGTGCCTAATGTATCAGCCGAGCATTGTTCTAGATACACGTGCGTACACATTAATCACTCACCCTTATTTGTCTTCTGTAAGGTTCACCTTTGTTAGGAAAATGATAAGCGTGATAAGTTATGTAATAATGATACTTTAGGACAGAAGGTTGTGTTAATTTTCAAGTAAAGGTTATGTTAAGTTTAAAGTAAACACTTAAAATAATAATGCAATATTCGCCAAATCTGTAAGCAAATATGAGTTTAAAAATAACTAACTTTAACTTTTACACAACATTTTTTTTATAACTATTTCAATAATGCTAAAATCATCTTGATTACCATTTAAATGTAATAAGGTCAATTCCCAAGTCAGACCAGGAGCTGCCTAGTGGCATCGGAAGTGATTTACACGTTGTAGATTCAAACAACAGGCGCTTTGATTATTTTGTATAAATTATTTCATCGCCAGTGCTCTTTCTCTCTCTGTCTGCTGAAGGACGCGGGAAACCGCTGGATGCGGGAGGGGCAGGACCGGTCGTCGTGGAGATCCTTGTGGGAGGCCTATGCCCAGCAGTGGACGTCTTTCGGCTGAAATGATGATGACAGGCATGTCCTAGAGGTAACCCGCATTGGGTCGATTTCGGACCACTTCTTCTCACTGAGAGGAGTCCTGTGTCACAGGGGTAGAAACATTAAAGGGTGATTATTTTATGTTATACAGGATTTTTCTTTTTTAACTTCGCGAAAAGGCTAGACCGTATGCCACTAATAAAATTATGATAGTCATTTATGTCGTTAAGGAACGGTTACAGAATTCACAGTGTTTAAAAAAAAATTGTCGGCTCGGCCTTTGAACGTTGCAAGCGTGCCGCCGTGCGGGTTTGTAGGTATGACGTTGATCCTTGATTGAACTGTATTAAATCAGCTGATAAGATAGTTTTCCGAGTTTTGTTTTCAGTGCGCTTTTTTGTGCAATTAGCGAATTAATTAATTTTTACTTTAAAATCTTATTAGGTAATAAAAGTAGCAATTATGAAGGGTCTCAAGTGAAAAAAAAACTACTTATTTCTTTTTTTAATAATGAAAAAGCTGACGAAAAATTCCACCACTGGCGGGTTCAGAATCATGTACTGGATCCATGGTACTCAGTTGTGCGTCGATGTCAGATACACCCTTTATAAATACCTAAAATGACACATATTCGCCAAAATAATAAACAAATATAAGTTTCTTCTTCTTCTTCTTCTTCTTTTTCAGCATATAAAGGTCCACTGCTGGACAAAAGCCTCCCCAATGCTTTCCACAATGACCGGTCCTGTGCTGCCCGCATCCATCGGCTTTCCGCGACACTCAGAATTTAAAAAATAACCACATTAATATAGGTGCATAATTATCATTAAAAAGTCTCACCTCTGAGAAAATAAAGAGTCGCAAATTACACAAAATTAATTTTGACAAACAAATCCCTAGAGTATAATTGACACGCAGCAAACAACAATACGACCCGAATTCGGTACATGGCCCGAAAAGCAAACAGACAATTTCGGGTCGAAACTGACCCGGCACAAAGTTTTGACAAACCGTCCCACTGTTTTATTATTCAACGATGGTGTAATAAATTATTGAGTTGGTTTTAGTTGTCTTATGTTATAATCAGTTGATTAGGTTACTCAGTTCAGTTAGGGAAAGGGTATTTGGGGTTAAATAGTTTGGACTACCTGATGGGATAATTTTCCGCAAATTAGTGTTGGGAAAAATATTGTTATCGATAAAAAATATTGGGACTTTTTTTTTGCAAAAAATAGTTTACGTTTCTACTTGTTTTAAAAACTTAAAGTAATGCACGTGGACTGGTCCACCACCGTACAGTAAGTAGGTTTACCTTTTTTTCAGGTGGATAAATCCTAATGGACTATCCTCCGCGGGAACGCGGAGGGGTGTGCCTGACTCATACCTGCTAAAAAAACTACCTAAGTGGTCGTCATCTGCCTTTCCGGGGTACCGGGTCCTTCCAATTCTACAGTACCCCCGGCAAGCCTTGACTCAGCGTCTACTCTCCTCATCTGACTGGCGAGTGCGTCACGTCACAACGTAAACTCGGCCATGTGAGGGGCGTTGGACTCCCCGGGCCCTTCGCCTGGCAGCCATTATCATGGAGGCAGTAGGTCGGCGTCGGTCCTGCGACGGCGGCCCTACACGCCGTCGCCGGGGAGGGAGAGAACTCTGTGCCTCTCTTTACCTCTAGGCTGTTTCCTTTGCTTGCATTACTACTTCGCAGAAGGAGACGACCCCGTCCCATGCGCTCTCGCTCCAACGACCTGGTGAAGGTCGCGGGAAACCGCTGGATGCGGGAGGCGCAAAACCGGTCGTCGTGGAGTACCAGTATTTTACTTATTACGACAGCTTATTTTCTTCTTCTCAGTTTATAGAGGTCCACTGCTGGACAGAAGCCACTCCCAAGGCTTTCCATGATGACCGATCTTGTGCTGCCACTTAATTTTAGCGACTTGAAGTGCTATGTCGGTGATTTTGGTTGTTTTACGGATCTCTTCATTTCTAATTCGATCGCGCAGAGAAACGCCGAGCATAGGTTTAGATACATTAGATAGCAACAAAAGTAGCTTATTATTGGGGGTTCTGGCTCACCGGATGTCCAGCGTAACTAGACCCGTGCGTGTATGTATTTTGGTAGACGCATGCGATCAGGTTAGGCTGGTTATCGTCGATTTGCGGGGAAACAACGGATGTAAAAATTAGATAACGAATGAATGTTGATATTATAATTGTAATCGTAACTCGTAGCTCCATCTATTGTAATTTGTTGGGAGGTGGCGAGCGGGTGTGGGGTGTGTGGTACAATGTATGTTTACGGACGGCAGCAGATTAAGCTACTACGATCTGTTAAATTTGTTTAATTAATTTTCAACTTTATCACTAATAAGTATAAGGTTCAAATTGGGAAAAAATTGATAGTTCGGGGTGGCTGGTTTTGGTCGTGCGATTGTTCGCTGTGACGTATGATGTTAATACATTATATAATGATTGTAATCGTTACTAGTTAATAGAGGAAATGAATGGTACGGACGGCAGCAGATTAAGCTACTACGATCTGTTAAATTTGTTTAATTAATTTTCAACTTTATCACTAAAGTATATAAGGTTCAAAGTTGATTGGGAAAAAATTGATAGTTCGGTGGCTGCGATCAGGTTATATATTACTGCGATTGATAGCTGTGACGTAGGAGGGGCGCAGCGGGGTGGGGCGGGGCGGCGGCCTCAGTAGAAATATTATAATTTATAGAAACAATGTTACGCGCTGATAAGGTGTGGTTATGCGCGTCGTGACGCGCTGTTGCTATGGCGGCCGATGCGTGGTGTGAGCGTAGAAATGATAAAGAAAATTTAAATATAAAACGAATGATGAAAGGACTTTATTCTCATTAAGTTGATGTGCTTCATATTGATTAGTAGTAAATAATAATTATGGAGCGTGAGAAGACGCAGTTGTTTTGTGGTTCTGAGAGAAAGAAAAGAGTGGAGGGAAGGGATGAGTGTGGTATACGCGTACAGGATGACTCAGTGAGTAGTAAACCTACAACCTCGTCGTTGAGTAGAGAAAACATAGTGAGGAAGATGTTTCAAACAGCTGAATTTCCATTTTTCAAGTTAAAATCAAGACGACTGCTCACTTTCGAAGACTGGCCTAAAGGTTTACGCCAGAAGCCTGAAGATCTTGCAGAAGCTGGTTTCTATTATACTGGTTATGGAGACAGAACTAGGTGTTTCCATTGTGGTGGAGGCTTAAAAGACTGGGAAGAAGATGACGATCCTTGGCAGCAGCATGTTCAGTGGTTTAGTCACTGTGCTTATGTCAAGTCCAAACTTGCAAAGAGCTTCATGTAAGGTTAAAAGTAAAAATAAAAGACTGTGTACTACAAACATAATGAATTTTATTTGATTATACTATAATGCCCCCAAGCCAGTGTGTTTATTCCATCCTCAGTAATACATCTTTTATCATCATCACCAGAAAGTACTTTTCTCCTCTTAATTTGTGTATAAACATGATGCTTATCGCTAGCAAATGTATACATGTTATCATATTTTACATAACCACAATCAAGTGCTTTTTTATAATTTTCGAAATGTAACTTTCTTACAATAGGAGCGGAGGTACCTTTGTTTCTCTTTACAGTCAAATCATTTAGTAAAACATAACTATACATTTTGGAACGTAAACCAACAAACTCTTTGATGATGCAACCATTGGTTTCATCTTTCATGAGGCCGACAACCTTTTTGTTAACTAGTGGTAGATTGTAGACATTGTCCTTGGGGAAATCAGAGGTGTCAAATCTAGCCTCTAAGTCTTGTCTAATATCTTCATAAAAATCTTTAGTTGTGATTTGATAGATGAAAGAATCCGTATCTGTGTAGAGCAGATGTATATTATGGTTGTATTTAGGTAGCATATATGAGTAGTGAAAATTATACATAACATGCTTGGAAAGTTCTAGTACAGTGAAACCAGCATAAATAGGTTTATTGTATAATATTTTTGTTTTGTTCATTTGTACTGCTACAAAACCTTCGGAGAAAATCTTACAGCTATGAAAGTTAGGTTGAGCTATGTATCTTTCAGCACCATATTTGCATTTTGTCTTTATTTTCTCATCGCCCCACACGTTACAAAGTTTCACATCAATTCGCTTCCCTACATTCTCTATGGTTTTACCGAAAATAGAATTGTTCATGAGCTTATAGAAGTCTTTTTCAAATAAATTTTTAGCCAATGTTCTTTTCTGTGTGTTTAAATCTATGTAGGGCTTAAGCCATGGAGATTGCTGAAACGATAAGATCCTATGGATTTTTTTACAAACTAATCCATGTTCTATACATTGTTTCAAGTTCACATAGTGAATTACATAATTGTATTTGTTATCGAGAGTAAGTAAAAGCTTTTTAGTTTTACCATTTGGTGGTGTTTTTGTTTCGGCACAGAATGGATAGTTATTGTGTAAATCATGTAAACAATACGGATACTCCAGATCCACTTCCAAAATGTAACCGATATCTGAATCAGGATGCTGTGCTAATATATCGAATGAGTTAATTTCATGATTCGTTAACCAAACAAAGTTTGCATAAGGCAGATGTTGACTCATAGCATAACCATACAAATTATTAACATCCAAATATACAATGAAACTGTCATCTCGTGTGGAATTGTATGTGGTTGGATCCATAAACTTATTGTTAGCTTGGGCGTGTCTTTTGGAAACTTGACTAATACCACCTCGAATACCGGACTGTAAGAACTGAATCATTTCATAATCAGTGAGAAGTTCGAGATTTATCCCCGTATATCTCAACATGGCATCCCACGAAAGACCGGGTGCTGTGAGGTATCTACAAGGATCTAGTTTATATGCAGTCAAACAAATACTGCGGAAGTTTTCAAACACTTCAGCAAGTAATAGAACATCTGTTTTGAGATACAAATCACAGTATTCACCTAGCGTCTCTATATTAAATTTATTCCATACAGTTTGTGCATGCATGTAATCATCATTGGAAATGTGTGTTTGTGTTAGTTCACTGTAAAATGATTGTTTATCAGGTAGTGATTTGACTTCAAGTTTGCTCCAACAGTCAAGGTACTCGTATGGAAACACACCTTTTCGTGTTAAAAGGCTGATTTGTTCGGGATCCGAAAAATGTTTAGGTAATATATGAAATTGATCTCGTGGGAGATTTTTCACCAAACTGTCTAAACTAGCAGACATAAATTTAAACGAATCAACGAAACGTATAGTTATTTCTTTTCGAGTGCTGCCATCATCGTTATCTTCAAAATGTAACTTTTGACTAAATGAAATGTACTTTTCCTTATGCTGTGGTATACACTCAATACGCATGTCATCTCTTGAGGCTAGCTCCTTAATGAACAAGTGACTATCGTATCCGCTTAAATTATGAAAAAATATGGGAATGTAATTGGGTAGAGAATATTTTAAATTACATAGCTGATGAGCTACACCTCTAGTTTTCCCTGTGAGATGGCAATGATCGATAACTTTTCGATCGGATGATAAAAATGGTTGCTCACAAATATGACAATGAGTGAATGTGTTATCCGTTATCAAGCTTTCATTTTTATCATAATATGGTATCTTATTTGAGTAATTATCAGTAATATAACGAGCATCCGAATAAATAAAGTCAACAAACTTTTTAACGCAGTCTTCACCACGATATGTAATAAATTTACATAATGCATTATCATAGTTACAGTGTATGTAGTACGCGAAAGCGCATGGAATGTGCTCATGACTATAATAAGAGTTTTTATTTTCCTCTATTTTGAGGGGGGTTAAAATTGATTCAAAATCTGCATAGATAACAAAAGGTACAGAGAGTTGATGACTAATATTTTTAAAATTCAAATATTTATCATCGGGAGTAGGTAGTTCTATTAAAGCCTTTTCACATCCTAGCACTCTATGATGTTCAAGTTTAGACTCACTAGTGAAATATTGCAAGCAACCATCACAGAAAAAGATTTTATTTTTATGACGTGTCATTTGAGAGCGTATTAGACGAGACATATTTTTTATCCAACAATAATGGACTTTACCGCTATGTTTAACATCTTCATAAAATAAGAGATTAACGTGGCGATCGTTGGTTTTTTTAGTCTTAGATATATACATGGGCACGATATTTTTGGATTTAATACCATACACATTAATATTGATATGATTCAACACTTCGAAACGCTTGATTCCTTGAATCGATACTGGTAAACTAATTCCTGCTGTTTTAAAGACTGTCTCGTAGTGTGGGTGTGTTATACGATCCCGGTTCGAGTCAGCCGGATAAAGAGCGCTTGCTACAGCCCAGAAAAAGCAGGCATTATCCGTGTTCTTTACATTCACACATGCATGTTTACGTTGTATCCAGTCCGGAAGTGGTATGTAAGAGCCGCCCTTTAACGGAGTATACTTGTTGATGTTGATTTCTAAAAATTCAATCTTCTCTAATGCCCATCCGCTGTCTCTTTCTTGAAACTCTTCACATTTCTTCAGAATTTTAATGCAGCACTCGTTATAGTAATTAGCTAAATCTGATGATTGTTGTAAGTGTATGTTTTTAGTGTTGAATGATTTCAAGTCTCGAATCACTTCATTCTCTCCTTTTGTTATAATATACGTGCAGAAGAGTTCTATATTTACCTTAATATGTTCGTTTGATTTCACTTCCATTCTAAGCAGTTTTTGAACATTAGATGCGGTTCCGGCTAAGTAGATTTCTGGGTTTAATGTAGTTGATGCTCCATTGATACGGTAAGTTATGATTCTACACTTGAACGCTGAATTCACAACATACGTAAAATAATCTCCTCCATATTGTTTACATAGTAACTTGTGACGCTTCGTTCTCGAATGGTTAATTAATTGATTACTATCAACTTTCGTATTACAAAACGGACACTCGTACATTCTCATGATACACTATAATCATCACAGAACAAGTAGTTATGACGACTAAGACTAGCACCTAACTGAATTTATATTATAACTATTTCCTTTTTGGTGGTTAGCGAGGTGATAAGATAAATAAAAAAAAAATATGTGGTCAATCACATTTATTATTTTTTATAAAAAGCATGAATAGAATAAATAATCTATTACAAAACATTTGATTTCTTGATCCACAACTGACATCTCATCGTATACATTATCTACAATTGCATAGGCTTCAGACAATGATTTCACTTGAGCAAGCTTGAATCGTTTTCTGAAGAAATTCATACGGTTCTCATAGTAACCCTTTACCCTTACTAAGTGTTGTAGACGTGAATCAAGACAATTCAGCAAATGATTCAGACACCACCACTCTTCACCACCGATGGTCATCGATTTCGAACCTAGATTAATTATGATGAATTTTTTTCTTTCTTCGACATGTTCAGACAGGTTTATATAATTGATCACTTGCTGTTCTTGTTCCTGCTTCTTTGATGATGAAGAAATTATACCAGATGTGAAGAATTCTGATATTTCAGAGACGTTTTCCATAAATGTCATGTTCCATTCGTCTTTAGTCAATGTTATCTGATCAGCAATATTAATACATACTTCCAGTAATCCATTAATTTGATTCGTTGGCTTCAAAAATGTTTTAATATATGGAATCTTGGAGTTGCGTACTTCATACATATTCTTGCAAAGTTCAAAATACATGAGTGGAATCGATGGAGTATATGATAATGACTGCATAAATGGATACATGTTTCTACTTCAAGCACTAACGATTAACTACTTCCTCAACGTCTCTGATAGAGTTTATGAGGTTATTTTTCGAACAGTTTTTGTAAGAATACTGTACTCGAAGAGAGAGTCATTTATAATTAGACAATAAGCGGTGGTATCACTCGCTACAGCTTTTTTAAACTCTAGCTCTACTTTGATATCTATAGCACCACCAACACCCGAATGAAGTGTATCAGATTGTCTGGAACAATCGATAACAATCAAAGGAGCTTTCGTTTTGAAATGATTTGGATTTATTTGTACGTTGGAGCTCTTCAAACTGTAGTATGATTTTTTAAAATTGATGAATGCTTCATATAAAAGTGAAAATACTCCCTTTTCAAAGTCATTAGAAATGTGTCAATTGGTTTGCGTCACGCGTTTTTCGCTCCCCCCTTCCCCTCGGATTTCCCCTCTGAGACCCTGCAGAATTGTGTGTATGTGTGGGTTACATTTGTATATGTGTGTGTGCATATTTACTGCGATACACACAATTCTGCAGGGTCTCAGAGGGGAAATCCGAGGGGAAGGGGGGAGCGAAAAACGCGTGACGCAAACCAATTGACACATTTCTAATGTCCACAACCATTACCACCCACCACTCCATCCTACTGAGTGTATTATATGAAATGCCGCTGCGCGGCATAATACAGGATGGAGTGGTGGGTGGTAATGGTTGTGGACATTAGAAATGTGTCAATTGGTTTGCGTCACGCGTTTTTCGCTCCCCCCTTCCCCTCGGATTTCCCCTCTGAGACCCTGCAGAATTGTGTGTATGTGTGGGTTACATTTGTATATGTGTGTGTGCATATTTACTGCGATACACACAATTCTGCAGGGTCTCAGAGGGGAAATCCGAGGGGAAGGGGGGAGCGAAAAACGCGTGACGCAAACCAATTGACACATTTCTAATGTCCACAACCATTACCACCCACCACTCCATCCTACTGAGTGTATTATATGAAATGCCGCTGCGCGGCATAATACAGGATGGAGTGGTGGGTGGTAATGGTTGTGGACATTAGAAATGTGTCAATTGGTTTGCGTCACGCGTTTTTCGCTCCCCCCTTCCCCTCGGATTTCCCCTCTGAGACCCTGCAGAATTGTGTGTATCGCAGTAAATATGCACACACACATATACAAATGTAACCCACACATACACACAATTCTGCAGGGTCTCAGAGGGGAAATCCGAGGGGAAGGGGGGAGCGAAAAACGCGTGACGCAAACCAATTGACACATTTCTAATGACTTTGAAAAGGGAGTATTTTCACTTTTATATGAAGCATTCATCAATTTTAAAAAATCATACTACAGTTTGAAGAGCTCCAACGTACAAATAAATCCAAATCATTTCAAAACGAAAGCTCCTTTGATTGTTATCGATTGTTCCAGACAATCTGATACACTTCATTCGGGTGTTGGTGGTGCTATAGATATCAAAGTAGAGCTAGAGTTTAAAAAAGCTGTAGCGAGTGATACCACCGCTTATTGTCTAATTATAAATGACTCTCTCTTCGAGTACAGTATTCTTACAAAAACTGTTCGAAAAATAACCTCATAAACTCTATCAGAGACGTTGAGGAAGTAGTTAATCGTTAGTGCTTGAAGTAGAAACATGTATCCATTTATGCAGTCATTATCATATACTCCATCGATTCCACTCATGTATTTTGAACTTTGCAAGAATATGTATGAAGTACGCAACTCCAAGATTCCATATATTAAAACATTTTTGAAGCCAACGAATCAAATTAATGGATTACTGGAAGTATGTATTAATATTGCTGATCAGATAACATTGACTAAAGACGAATGGAACATGACATTTATGGAAAACGTCTCTGAAATATCAGAATTCTTCACATCTGGTATAATTTCTTCATCATCAAAGAAGCAGGAACAAGAACAGCAAGTGATCAATTATATAAACCTGTCTGAACATGTCGAAGAAAGAAAAAATTTCATCATAATTAATCTAGGTTCGAAATCGATGACCATCGGTGGTGAAGAGTGGTGGTGTCTGAATCATTTGCTGAATTGTCTTGATTCACGTCTACAACACTTAGTAAGGGTAAAGGGTTACTATGAGAACCGTATGAATTTCTTCAGAAAACGATTCAAGCTTGCTCAAGTGAAATCATTGTCTGAAGCCTATGCAATTGTAGATAATGTATACGATGAGATGTCAGTTGTGGATCAAGAAATCAAATGGTTTGTAATAGATTATTTATTCTATTCATGCTTTTTATAAAAAATAATAAATGTGATTGACCACATATTTTTTTTTTATTTATCTTATCACCTCGCTAACCACCAAAAAGGAAATAGTTATAATATAAATTCAGTTAGGTGCTAGTCTTAGTCGTCATAACTACTTGTTCTGTGATGATTATAGTGTATCATGAGAATGTACGAGTGTCCGTTTTGTAATACGAAAGTTGATAGTAATCAATTAATTAACCATTCGAGAACGAAGCGTCACAAGTTACTATGTAAACAATATGGAGGAGATTATTTTACGTATGTTGTGAATTCAGCGTTCAAGTGTAGAATCATAACTTACCGTATCAATGGAGCATCAACTACATTAAACCCAGAAATCTACTTAGCCGGAGCCGCATCTAATGTTCAAAAACTGCTTAGAATGGAAGTGAAATCAAACAAACATATTAAGGTAAATATAGAACTCTTCTGCACGTATATTTTTTTTTTTTTTTTTATAAATTATAAACCAGCGCTTGACCGCAATCCCGCCTGATGGTAAGCAGTGACGCGATCGTTATATTATAACAAAAGGAGAGAATGAAGTGATTCGAGATTTGAAATCATTCAACACTAAAAACATACACTTACAACAATCATCAGATTTAGCTAATTACTATAACGAGTGCTGCATTAAAATTCTGAAGAAATGTGAAGAGTTTCAAGAAAGAGACAGCGGATGGGCATTAGAGAAGATTGAATTTTTAGAAATCAACATCAACAAGTATACTCCGTTAAAGGGCGGCTCTTACATACCACTTCCGGACTGGATACAACGTAAACATGCATGTGTGAATGTAAAGAACACGGATAATGCCTGCTTTTTCTGGGCTGTAGCAAGCGCTCTTTATCCGGCTGCCTCGAACCGGGATCGTATAACATCATACCCACACTACGAGACAGTCTTTAAAACAGCAGGAATTAGTTTACCAGTATCGATTCAAGGAATCAAGCGTTTCGAAGTGTTGAATCATATCAATAATAATGTGTATGGTATTAAATCCAAAAATATCGTGCCCATGTATATATCTAAGACTAAAAAAACCAACGATCGCCACGTTAATCTCTTATTTTATGAAGATGTTAAACATAGCGGTAAAGTCCATTATTGTTGGATAAAAAATATGTCTCGTCTAATACGCTCTCAAATGACACGTCATAAAAATAAAATCTTTTTCTGTGATGGTTGCTTGCAATATTTCACTAGTGAGTCTAAACTTGAACATCATAGAGTGCTAGGATGTGAAAAGGCTTTAATAGAACTACCTACTCCCGATGATAAATATTTGAATTTTAAAAATATTAGTCATCAACTCTCTGTACCTTTTGTTATCTATGCAGATTTTGAATCAATTTTAACCCCCCTCAAAATAGAGGAAAATAAAAACTCTTATTATAGTCATGAGCACATTCCATGCGCTTTCGCGTACTACATACACTGTAACTATGATAATGCATTATGTAAATTTATTACATATCGTGGTGAAGACTGCGTTAAAAAGTTTGTTGACTTTATTTATTCGGATGCTCGTTATATTACTGATAATTACTCAAATAAAATACCATATTATGATAAAAATGAAAGCTTGATAACGGATAACACATTCACTCATTGTCATATTTGTGAGCAACCATTTTTATCATCCGATCGAAAAGTTATCGATCATTGCCATCTCACAGGGAAAACTAGAGGTGTAGCTCATCAGGTATGTAATTTAAAATATTCTCTACCCAATTACATTCCCATATTTTTTCATAATTTAAGCGGATACGATAGTCACTTGTTCATTAAGGAGCTAGCCTCAAGAGATGACATGCGTATTGAGTGTATACCACAGCATAAGGAAAAGTACATTTCATTTAGTCAAAAGTTACATTTTGAAGATAACGATGATGGCAGCACTCGAAAAGAAATAACTATACGTTTCGTTGATTCATTTAAATTTATGTCTGCTAGTTTAGACAGTTTGGTGAAAAATCTCCCACGAGATCAATTTCATATATTACCTAAACATTTTTCGGATCCCGAACAAATCAGCCTTTTAACACGAAAAGGTGTGTTTCCATACGAGTACCTTGACTGTTGGAGCAAACTTGAAGTCAAATCACTACCTGATAAACAATCATTTTACAGTGAACTAACACAAACACACATTTCCAATGATGATTACATGCATGCACAAACTGTATGGAATAAATTTAATATAGAGACGCTAGGTGAATACTGTGATTTGTATCTCAAAACAGATGTTCTATTACTTGCTGAAGTGTTTGAAAACTTCCGCAGTATTTGTTTGACTGCATATAAACTAGATCCTTGTAGATACCTCACAGCACCCGGTCTTTCGTGGGATGCCATGTTGAGATATACGGGGATAAATCTCGAACTTCTCACTGATTATGAAATGATTCAGTTCTTACAGTCCGGTATTCGAGGTGGTATTAGTCAAGTTTCCAAAAGACACGCCCAAGCTAACAATAAGTTTATGGATCCAACCACATACAATTCCACACGAGATGACAGTTTCATTGTA
This sequence comes from Sesamia inferens, assembly GCA_037179545.1. Classification (NCBI taxonomy): domain Eukaryota; kingdom Metazoa; phylum Arthropoda; class Insecta; order Lepidoptera; family Noctuidae; genus Sesamia; species Sesamia inferens. The sequence goes on from CM073949.1 coordinate 11,638,583, forward strand.
TATTTGGATGTTAATAATTTGTATGGTTATGCTATGAGTCAACATCTGCCTTATGCAAACTTTGTTTGGTTAACGAATCATGAAATTAACTCATTCGATATATTAGCACAGCATCCTGATTCAGATATCGGTTACATTTTGGAAGTGGATCTGGAGTATCCGTATTGTTTACATGATTTACACAATAACTATCCATTCTGTGCCGAAACAAAAACACCACCAAATGGTAAAACTAAAAAGCTTTTACTTACTCTCGATAACAAATACAATTATGTAATTCACTATGTGAACTTGAAACAATGTATAGAACATGGATTAGTTTGTAAAAAAATCCATAGGATCTTATCGTTTCAGCAATCTCCATGGCTTAAGCCCTACATAGATTTAAACACACAGAAAAGAACATTGGCTAAAAATTTATTTGAAAAAGACTTCTATAAGCTCATGAACAATTCTATTTTCGGTAAAACCATAGAGAATGTAGGGAAGCGAATTGATGTGAAACTTTGTAACGTGTGGGGCGATGAGAAAATAAAGACAAAATGCAAATATGGTGCTGAAAGATACATAGCTCAACCTAACTTTCATAGCTGTAAGATTTTCTCCGAAGGTTTTGTAGCAGTACAAATGAACAAAACAAAAATATTATACAATAAACCTATTTATGCTGGTTTCACTGTACTAGAACTTTCCAAGCATGTTATGTATAATTTTCACTACTCATATATGCTACCTAAATACAACCATAATATACATCTGCTCTACACAGATACGGATTCTTTCATCTATCAAATCACAACTAAAGATTTTTATGAAGATATTAGACAAGACTTAGAGGCTAGATTTGACACCTCTGATTTCCCCAAGGACAATGTCTACAATCTACCACTAGTTAACAAAAAGGTTGTCGGCCTCATGAAAGATGAAACCAATGGTTGCATCATCAAAGAGTTTGTTGGTTTACGTTCCAAAATGTATAGTTATGTTTTACTAAATGATTTGACTGTAAAGAGAAACAAAGGTACCTCCGCTCCTATTGTAAGAAAGTTACATTTCGAAAATTATAAAAAAGCACTTGATTGTGGTTATGTAAAATATGATAACATGTATACATTTGCTAGCGATAAGCATCATGTTTATACACAAATTAAGAGGAGAAAAGTACTTTCTGGTGATGATGATAAAAGATGTATTACTGAGGATGGAATAAACACACTGGCTTGGGGGCATTATAGTATAATCAAATAAAATTCATTATGTTTGTAGTACACAGTCTTTTATTTTTACTTTTAACCTTACATGAAGCTCTTTGCAAGTTTGGACTTGACATAAGCACAGTGACTAAACCACTGAACATGCTGCTGCCAAGGATCGTCATCTTCTTCCCAGTCTTTTAAGCCTCCACCACAATGGAAACACCTAGTTCTGTCTCCATAACCAGTATAATAGAAACCAGCTTCTGCAAGATCTTCAGGCTTCTGGCGTAAACCTTTAGGCCAGTCTTCGAAAGTGAGCAGTCGTCTTGATTTTAACTTGAAAAATGGAAATTCAGCTGTTTGAAACATCTTCCTCACTATGTTTTCTCTACTCAACGACGAGGTTGTAGGTTTACTACTCACTGAGTCATCCTGTACGCGTATACCACACTCATCCCTTCCCTCCACTCTTTTCTTTCTCTCAGAACCACAAAACAACTGCGTCTTCTCACGCTCCATAATTATTATTTACTACTAATCAATATGAAGCACATCAACTTAATGAGAATAAAGTCCTTTCATCATTCGTTTTATATTTAAATTTTCTTTATCATTTCTACGCTCACACCACGCATCGGCCGCCATAGCAACAGCGCGTCACGACGCGCATAACCACACCTTATCAGCGCGTAACATTGTTTCTATAAATTATAATATTTCTACTGAGGCCGCCGCCCCGCCCCACCCCGCTGCGCCCCTCCTACGTCACAGCTATCAATCGCAGTAATATATAACCTGATCGCAGCCACCGAACTATCAATTTTTTCCCAATCAACTTTGAACCTTATATACTTTAGTGATAAAGTTGAAAATTAATTAAACAAATTTAACAGATCGTAGTAGCTTAATCTGCTGCCGTCCGTACCATTCATTTCCTCTATTAACTAGTAACGATTACAATCATTATATAATGTATTAACATCATACGTCACAGCGAACAATCGCACGACCAAAACCAGCCACCCCGAACTATCAATTTTTTCCCAATTTGAACCTTATACTTATTAGTGATAAAGTTGAAAATTAATTAAACAAATTTAACAGATCGTAGTAGCTTAATCTGCTGCCGTCCGTAAACATACATTGTACCACACACCCCACACCCGCTCGCCACCTCCCAACAAATTACAATAGATGGAGCTACGAGTTACGATTACAATTATAATATCAACATTCATTCGTTATCTTATTTTTACATCCGTTGTTTCCCCGCAAATCGACGATAACCAGCCTAACCTGATCGCATGCGTCTACCAAAATACATACACGCACGGGTCTAGTTACGCTGGACATCCGGTGAGCCAGAACCCCCAATAATAAGCTACTAACAAATAACAATAAAGTAGTAAGTACGACGGTCGAAGTAAGAAAATAGAGGAGAGTCATTCGAGGCTGCACTAAAAGGTAAACTTACTCAATACTGTATCTCGAGAAAAAGCTGTAATAGCTTTTCAGCTAACAGCTAACTTAAACAAGTTATTTTTTATTTAAGCGAAACCCGAAACAAGTGTCCAACATTTTTAAGTAAAGAGTCTAGAAAATTTCAAAAACATATCATAAAAATCGTTTATTAAATTAAGCAAGTAGGATCACCGATCACTTTTACACGTCATACGTTATTGTTTTTTTTTTTTAACTAGATGAAGGCGGCATTTCCTAACTGACTACCTCTGAGAAGAAATAGCCGAAACAAACTCAGGGATCATCGTCTTTTTGTTGTGATTATTCCTGGTATTTATATTATGAATATCGCTTATTTACTTAAAATACGATATATTTTTACATACATAAGATTTTCAAATATATACTTTGAAGCTACAGTCAGAATGTCCACCTCTCTGAATTTTTCTCTAAGAGAATCTCTAGGACCAAGGTTGTAAATGGCTCGAACAGCCCTTTTCTTTAAAACAAAGATGGTATTGATGTCCGCACAAGTTCCCTAGAGAAGAATCCCATAAGTCACAAGACTATGAAAATAACTAAAATAAACAAGTCTGGCTGTATCCACATCAGTTATCTGTGTAATTTTCTTAACAGCAAAGGCGGCGGAACTGAGTCTACCCGACAGCTTCTCAACATGAGAACCCCAATGCAACTTAGCGTCAATAGTGAATCCAAGAAAAACTGTAAACTCAACTCCATTCAGTTGAACATTGGTACTTAGCTGCCTGACATTTGGCGTAGATGCAGTATGGTTGTCCCAACAAAAATATGGTCAATACACCGCTGGTCCGCCGGTGCCTAAGGCGGCGCATGGCCCTGTCCGACTATGCGCAGGCGCCTAGTACTATAATCTACCGTCACCTGTGTTGTGCGCTCGGTAACCACACTGGAACAATCTCTAAATGTATTTGGGAAAAAAGTAACATGGTGTAAAAATTATTGGAAACAATTCAGTTGCTTATTCTGAACAAATTATATTCAGGTTTCGTATAAATTAAAACTAACTTTGTATAATAATGTATGCTAACTTAAAAGTAAAATCTAATATGTACCGACACATTACTATGCAATAATATTCACGGCCAATTAATTACGTCCCACACTGCAATGCAGTCAATTTGTCGAGATTACCACCGGAGTACTAGCTGTCAATAGAACAGTACACTCGAGTTATGAAGTGACACTGTGCCGTGACGTCATTTGTAAGCGTTATGACGTCACGGGTGGCTATTAAAATGATTGATACTGTTATTGCTAATTGATAAATGTATCATGTCTGTGAGTATGTTGTGTTATAAAATCAATGCAGTGTTCAGTTTTGCTAAAATGTTTGTGTTCGGAGGACGGGTCTGAGCAGTTGTGTTGCGATGTGTGCCGGGTACGATGCGCTAATGTTGTTGTGTTGGGAGTTTGGTCGTGGAGGGTCTTCAGATCAATCTCCCTTTGGCGCAGCATCGTTGGTCGTGTTGTTGGGTTTAACATTGCATCACCTTGCTCAACTGCCGTCTTCGATCAGTTTTCTGAGTGAATAGGCTCTTAATAAACTAGCGCGCTTTACCATCAACGATCGCATCACTACTTACCATCAGGCGGGAGTGGGGTCAAGTGCTAGTTTATAATTATTAAAAAAAAAATATATGCAAGGATCGTAGCTGCAGGCTGCAGTTTCAGCGTTCGCCCAAAGAAACGTGATAATACAATCATAAACACATTCCATGTTTCTCTTTATTATGATTTCTGTGTGTCATATTAGGAGAAAAATTTAGTGGGAATATAGGCATGGAAGTATTGTATGTGTTATTCCTTGCGAGAAAGAGTAACAAATATCAGCACTCTAATTGCATAACAAACTATTATTAAATTATAATCTTAGATTAGCATTTATGCCCAATAACAAATGCTAATCTAATCAAACAAAAGTTGTTGGAAAGAAAAGGAAACCCTAAACCTAAACAAAATTGTAATTAGTTATATATTTGTCATGCATTCTCATATTTCGTCATCGTTGTACAGAATTTTACTATACAGTATGTTAAGAAAACCCTGTCCGACCCATAAGGATAATAAAGGTTAGGTATACACATGACCAAATATAATATAAAATTTTACGTAATCATCATAGTACCAATACAAATGAATTTTGAAATAATCTTTTTTTCCCGCGAATTATTTCCAACTTCCCCGAAATTTGGTAATTTTTAAAAAAGTGACAACACCGGTATTATTATGAGTTTTTAGGGGGATTTTTTTTTATGTTTAGCCCGGTTTTGTGTGCATTAGTAGAATCAGTTATCGATACCTAACAACACCTTCACGGGTCGGACAGGGTTTTCTTAACATACTGTATATTTTTACTATATTTTTTTTATCACATTATTTTATTATATTCAATGTTAATGAATAAATCCTCAATTATTTTTGACTAGATTTAAATCTTATTATTATATTTTTTTGATATATTATAATCAATTTATTGTTATTGTATCTGGTTATTCATTTCGTAATTTAGAATATTAATTTTCATAATGTAATTTTTATTTTTACGTGAATGTTGCGCATGTCTATTATTGACACTAATACTAGAAAAAGACCTTTAAAATGTTAAACATCCATGTTTGTGTTGTTGATGTGCCTTAAATAAATAAATAAATAATCAACTTCTCCAATGACTGATTATACCATAAAAACGAAACGGCGGATTGAATATGTGAATTAGGATATAGTGAAATGGGTGGCCATCACGATGACGTGTAATACAGAAGTAGGTATGGAAGCCGTACGGAGGACGGATCTGAGCAGTTGTGCTGCGATGTGTGCCGGGTACGATGCGCCTAATGTTGTTGTGTTGGGAGTTTGGTCGTGGAGGGTCTTCAGATCAATCTCCCTCTGGCGCAGCATCGTTGGGTCGTGTTGTTGGGTTTAACATTGCATCACCTCGCTCAACTGCCGTCTTCCTTCCTATTCGCTCAATTTTTCCGAGTGAATAGGCTTTTAATAAACTAGCGCGCTTTACCATCAACGATTGCATCACTGCTTACCATCAGGTGGGATTGCAGTCAAGCACTAGTTTATAATAATTAAAAAAAAAGTGATCATCTGGTGGAGGCCTAAATTCATTTCAGCACATCAGGAGTGCCTTCATCGCCGGAAGCCCCCTGTAAGTCTAACCTCTACATTATTTGTCTGTGCTTGCTCGCGGTTTCTCTTCGTATTTCAATTTCTATATACCTAACTTTGCGCACATTAGGAATATTTTACAGTCTACACAATAAGTAAAGAAAACCCCGTCGTACCTAAAAGGATAATAAATGTTAGGTATACACATGACCAAATAAAATATGAAATTTTACGTAATCATCATAGTGACAATAGTAATGAATTTTGAAATAATCTTTTTTTTTCGCGAATTAATTCCATCTTCCCCAAAATTAGGTATTTTTTTTTTACACCATTTCTGACGGAGCGAATAGCGATGCACCTATACCAGCGCATGTACGCCTAAAGTGTTGCCTACCGCTCATGCATTAAGTTACCTCGATTTTTCGAAATAATATTTATTTTTAAGGGGTATTTTTTTTAAGTTTAGCCCGGCTTTGTTGACATTATTAGAACCAGTTAACGATACCTAACAATACCTTCATAGATCGGACAGGGTTTTCTTTACATATTGTATATCGAGGGAATATAAATACCACAATATTTTTGGCTAATCTAGCCGAAACAAAAACATACAAGAACCAGTTGTCACCGCGAGCTATGTCCAGAAATATCGATTTCGCCGTGGTCAAGGCTTGGCAAGGTTGCCTAATTTGTTTTTCTTTCTTGACTATCACGAGGTTCTCATCATGCTAACTGATAGATCAATAGAACAAAGAACGTCCCTTGTGTTGCACGTATGTAAGTTCATTATAATAAGCTGGCGACTGTTCGCGCCTGTCCGCTTGACCCGGGTCAACTTAGTTCCGCAGTGATAAAGTTCACTTAGACGAGACAGAGTTTGGATAAGTAGTTAAAGAAGTAAATAGGCAAAGGAAGGTTTGGCCTCACGTCTGTACTGGACCAGTATAAATTGGTCTCCTGTTGAAGCTTTGTGTTGGGCTAGTTTTAGGTCATTAACCGGATGGCGGTAACCTAAGCAGCCTAGTGGTTAAAACACTAGCCTCTCAAGTATGAGTGCGCGGGTTCGATTTCAGGTCAGGCAAGTACCAATGTAACTTTTCTAGTTTTATATGTACTTTCTAAGTACCTATATCTGGGACAAAAATGACTGAAGGTGAAGGAAAACAACTTGAGGAAACCTGGACTTTATAAGCCTGAAATCGCCAACCCGCATTGAGCAAGCATGGTGATTACGCTCAATCCTTCTACGTATGAAAGGAGACCTGTGCCCAGCAGTGGGACGATAAAAGGGTTGTTGATGATGATGATGAAGCTGAAAAGATATGGCGAAATAACGAAAACTGATTGGTTTATTCAAAGACATGAATGTTTGATTTGATATCCACACCCACATCAAACATTCTAAAATATAGAACATTATTTTTTTATTTATACGAAACCTAAATATATGTATGCAGTTTGTTCAGACTAAGAACTGAATTGATTCCAATCATATTTACACGTAGAATCTTCTCGTCCGAAATACAACAGTGTCTCAAGACAAAAGTCTTCGATCAGTGTGTGTTGCCAGTGATGACTTATGGAATTGAGACGTGGTCGCTAACAATGGGCCTTATAAGAAGGCTCAAAGTCGCTCAAAGGGTAATGGAGAGGGCTATGCTTGGGGTTTCACTGCGCGATCGAATCAGGAATGAGGAGCAGAAGAACGAGAGTAACCGACATAGCCCGAAGAATTGCAACACTGAAGTGTCAATGGGCTGGACACACATTGGCCGTAGGACCGATTCCCGATGGGGCCGACGGGTTCTCGAGTGGCGACCACGCACCGGAAGACATAGCGTGGGTAGGCCCCCGACAAGGTGGACCGACGACCTGGTGAAGGATACGGGAGGCGCAGGACCGGTCGTCGTGGAGAACCTTGGGGGAGGCCTATGTCCAGCAGTGGACGTCTTCCGGCTGAAATGATGATGATGATGATATTTACACCATGTTATATTTTTCCCAAATATATTTAGAAATTGTTGCTATGTGGTTACCGAGGGTACAGCACAGCTGACGGTAGAACATAGTACTAGCACAATGAGACAGAACCCCCCGCGCCTTATTTTTGTTGGGACAACCAGGTCAGATGACAAGCTCTCAACTTTGTGGTTTTTCATGATATCTTTTTGAAATTTGGTCATAGATTCTTTACTTAAAAATACTAGACACGTGTTTCATATTTCACATATACAAAAAATAACGTTATACAAAATGGTGCTGACAATACGACAATAAATTAAACATCGTGTACCTCAATACATTCTAGTCTACCCATAAAAAATCATATAAATATGTGCATTAGTTTAGTCACAGGAAATTGTTTTTCATTCTTTACATTTTCTACATGATGTACATGTTGATATGGACACGCTTACAGGTTAATGACCGCCGCATCCTGCGGTACCAAACTTTAATAATAATGGCGCGATAAAAGCAAGTCGATACAGGATCGCGCTGTGGCCGATCGGAGGTCAGTGAACCAATATTTTTAAAGGATGTTCTATTCCGTTTACAATTTTATTCGATTTAGTTTGTTTGAAATTTTCATTTTTTTTTATTTTTAATGCTAGGTTTTTTTCTAAGGTTTAGGATTATTCCTATGAACCAGCATTGTTCGTATTTTCATTTATTGTCGTATTGTCAGCACCACTCTGTATATGGAGAAAAACGGACAAGAAACACCAAGGACAGTCTTTTAAATCGAGATTTTACAAAATCCTAAAAACATTAGTCTTATTGCTTTTACATAGTACCAACACTACCTATCCATCCACTTAAAATCTACGTAGGTAATTCGTCCATGAAAGTTGTTCCAGTAACATTAGAGTGGTCTCGTTTGCAGCCGCGACACTAGCGCCACACACCACAGTTTCCAACTCGACAACTAAAGAGCATGTTCCGAATGAAAATTAGATAGGTACCTAACAAGTTGACTTTTGGATCATTATAACATTGTACTAACGCATGACATATTTATAAAAAGACTATGTCGAACCTCAGTAATCAAAGTATCCCCATACAAAAATTACATCAAAATTGAAAATGAAAAATATTTTATTCAAAAACTAAGTTGGTACAAACAAAATTGAGGTTGACCTCTCCTTTTAAGTTTGAAAACACTTGTGCCAGGAGAGGCCGCTCTCCCTTAACTTGATTAGATATTTCTTAGCAGCTTAATTAAATTGAAACCAATAATTAAGAAATACAGGTGTGTGTATGATCTATGTGAGCGCAAACTAAAACTAAGCATGTGTGTGTGCAAGCGTGAGTAAGTATTTTTGTGTATGGTCTGTCTGTATTTGTGCAATTGGACTGTGTGTGTATGTGTGTGTGTAACAATTTATTTATTTATGTATTAATATACACATGGATATACCCATATTTGAATTTGCTTTTGCTTTTATTTGTTTACTTTTTAATTATTATTATTATTCTTCTTATATTTATATAACAAGCGTACACCTGATATATGAAATATTACTACCTATTCATAACAACAAAACTAGCTAATAATATGGACAATCATATTTTCAGTATCTTCATAGTCTAGAGTTTTAAATTTTAATTTAATTAAATTTAGTGTTGTCAGACGCACAGACATATACATACGGATTCTAGTAGAAAGATGGCTTATCAAGAGGTATCGTAATACCCGTTGTAGAGGTCAGAAGGGCAGCAGCTCCAGGTAATGGTATTCAGTTTTATTCAGTTAGACAGGAAACTGAACTGAGTTGAAAAGAGAAAGCAGACGGAATAGGAAACGCTTTGCTCTTAATCATGACCTCAATCACCTTTTTTAGAGCAAAGAGAAGCCACAACAAATATCATGATATAAATACCAAGAGACTGAAACAGTATGACAATCAATCAATCATTTATTTTGTTAAACATGGGTATGGTTACAGATATTATACAAAGATAATTTTGTAAGTTAAGAGTCTATGTTCAAAAAGATATCATGAAAAACCATAAAGTTATGAGCTTGTTATCTTACTTGATTGTCCCAACAGAAATATGGTCAACGCATCGCCCACCTGGGCCTGTCTCACTGTGCTAGTATAATGTTCTACCACACAATGTAACCACGGTGTTCGGGACAAAATATAACATGGTATAAAAATGATTGGAATCGATTCAGTTGCTTATTCTGAACATACTATATTCAGGTGTCGTATAAAGTTGTTTCGCCAACTTACATGGCGTACAAAATTTAAAAAAATAATCAATTTAAAATAAAATAAACAATAAAATAATTTGATAGTAGAAAAAATATTTAAATTAAATAACGTCGCTTATGTTCTAACACCGCGTAACTCAAAATAATGAACTTTTCGGGAGACTAAAAAAACTGTCTAGGTATACAAACCTAGAAGTTTTTTTAGACTAAAAAAACTGTCTAGGTATACAAACCTAGACAGTTTTATTAGTCTCCACCGCGTAACTCAAAATAATGAACATTTTAACTAAAAAAAAACTGTCTTTTTTTTTAGTCTCCTGAAAAGTTCATTATTTTGAGTTACGCGGTGTTAGAACTTAAGCGACGATAAGTCAACACAATTGGGTTGTATCCTAAAAAAATATTTAATGTCTATCAGATAGGTTTATAAAAATATTGAAAGCGTATTTTTTAATTTTTTCCTTTCAATCAAATACTAATGAAGATAATATTGATTTGAACTGTCGCATGACGTCACGCCGTGATACCAAATACGGCGTGACGTAATTAGCCTCCACTCCGTAACTTTAATACGCTATAACTCAGTAAGTTTTTGGTAATTTCGACAAAATAAAAAATACAGGTCTTATTTTTTTTTATTATCTATAAGACGGACTAATCATTTTTTTTATTTTCATACCTTGGATACATCCATATTATAAATAAGCACATAACTCAATGAATAAAATCATAAATTAACCAGCATGTCGGAATCTTATACATATAGCTCTAACTTTATAAAGGGTTTATCTGACATCGACGCACAAACGAGTACCATGGATCCAGTATATGATACTGAACCCCCTAGTGGTGGAATTTCTCGTCGGCTTTTTCATGATTAAAAAAAATATATATCTAGTTTTTTTTTCACTTTAGACCGTTCATAATTTCTATAATTTTATAACCCAAAAAGATTTTCAAGTAATATTAAATAATTAGCTAATTACACAAAAAAACGCAATGAAAACAAAACTCGGAATACTATCTTATCAGCTGATTTAATAGAGTTCACATCAGGGATCAACATAATACTTACAAACCCGCACGGCGGCACGCTTGCAACGTTCAAAGGGCAAGCCGACACTTTTTTTTAAACACTGCGAATTCTGTAACCGTTCATTATCGACATAATGACTATCATAATTTTATTAGTGGCATGTGGTCTAGCCTTTTCGCGAAGTTTGCGTTACGATGTCAGATACACCCAGTATGAAAGGTCCACTTGGTAGCTATAACAGCTAAAGTGACAAAGTGAAGTGTCGCGACGTCGAAGAGCTGAAACATTCTGATTTACAAGTCAAAGAGCCGGAACAATGGCCTTCGGTTTGATAATCTCACTGGCTTGAATAAGGGCTATTCTAGTCTAGGCCAAGTCTCGATAGAGCGATCTTAACATACCATGTTGAGATTTTAGGCACAGTCTTTTGTAGTTTTGATGTTCAATAGGACATAATTTGGAGCATAGTCTCATGTTCACCAACTCAACTAATTTTTATTTAAGTGCTTCTTTGTCTTTTTATTTCATTAATAAAATGATTGAAATATGAGGTCGAGAGGTGGCCTAAAAGTGGTTAAAACACCAGCCTCTCAAGTATGAGTGATTCCAGGTCAGGTAAGTACCAATGCAACTTTTCTAAAGTTATATGTGCTTTCTAAGTATAAGGGACACCAATGACTGAAGGTGAAGGAAAACATCTTGAGGAAACCTGAACTTTAAGTCTGAAATCGCTAACCCGCATTGAGCAAGCGTGGTGATTCCGCTCAATCCTTCTCTGTATGAGAGGAGACCTGTGCCCAGCAGTGGGATGATAAAAAGGTTGATGATGAATAAAATGATTGAAGATATTTTTTTGTTTAATCCTGTCAAATATAGATAATTAACACTCGATTATAAACATGGCGACCAAAAATACTAATTTGACAGGTCTAAAGTAACATTGACGGCACGGTTAGAGCAGTGGTTAAGCTATTGACTGCTGAGTTGCGTGTCGTGGGTTCGATTCCCGCACGGGACAAATATTTGTATGACCTACAGGTATTTGTTCCGGGTCTGGCTGTTTGTGTATGTGAGTTTATATGTTTGTAAAAGCACCCACGATACAGGAGAAATTCCTAGTATGGGGCAAAGTCTGAAAAAATACCAAAATAAAAAAAAAAAAAACTGAACGCTGATGAACTGAAAGGTGCACTGATCTTATTTTTTTTTTTTTAACAATTATAAACTAGCGCTTGTCTGCAATCCCGCCTGATGGTAAGCAGTGATGCGATTGTTGATGGTAAAGCACGCTAGTTTATTAAGAGCCTATTCACTCAGTAAAACTGAGCGAATAGGAAAGAATACGGCAGTTGAGCGAGGTGATGCAATGTTAAACCCAACAACACGACCAACGATGCTGCGCCAAAGGGAGATTAATCTGAAAACCCTCCACGACCAAACTCCCAACACAACAACATTAGGCGCATCGTACCCGGCACACATCGCAACACAACTGCTCAGACCCGTCCTCCGTACCTTCACCAGACATCATGCCGGAACACGACAAATCGCTTGACGGCAAGGCTTTGTCTGGTGGGTGGTAACTTCTGCCGGCGGCCGATGTTATGGCCTACCAACGAGAAAAGTTAGTGTATTATTTAGTATTATTATTATTTAGTTTGTGAATAAGGGAGTTGGGGCCAATTTAAGGCACAGTCTTATGAGACATCATAACTGCATAAGACAGCGCCACTTATGCAGTTTTACTTACTATACACACAAATATACTCAAGCAGAAACTAACGAAATGTCCTAACTACAGAAATCCTTCTTTTTTGGGATGGGAAATCATCAAATGACTTCTCCCGCTCTGGGCTGAGCGGAAGGGCGTGTCAGACTTTTACTGACTAAAACCCACCCGTGTTTCTTCACTTGCCTGTGCAACGGCCAGGGACACGGTTTCTTGTTTAACCAACCCGCAATCCTAACCCAGGAGGCATCGGACTTCATGGACCCCGTCACGATGTAATGACATCTCTAAGAGGCGCGCGTGAAACACGACGTGCCGTCGACTCGGGCCTGGAGCTGCCCACTGCTCACCGCCCGCAGGCTCGCGCCTACGGTGGCTGGGAGTTAGGTGTCGTCTCCCGACCAGGGCGTCTCCTGCGGCGGCTACTGGCGTGAGGGCGCTGGGATTCCCGTTGCACTCTTGCTCCGGACCATAGCCTGGACACGCGAGAGAGCGCGGCCGATTGCCGCTACAAGGACACGGCGGTGCTCTACCCAAGCCGGGCAGACCTCCACCGTATGCTCCACCGTGTCCTCCCGCCCAATACGGAACAGGAACCTAACTATTGTTGTATTGTACTTTTTTATAAGCTTTTATCAGTGACTTAGTCTGTGATCCAGGATATAAAGTAGCCTATATACTTCTCCAGATAATGGTCTACCAAATCCGTACAACCAAAAAGCGAAACTCTTAAATTTTCTAATTTTCTGAGTAACTTTCTTTTTTTTCCACAAAAGCCTTCTCCTGACAAAGATTAATAACAAAAAAAAATGAATTAGCGAAATCGTTCCATCCGTTCATGCGTGATGCAACAACCATGACAAATAGAGAAGATTTTATATAAATTAAAAGGTAAACCAACAAAGTTACATAAAATTTCTAACATTAACTAACAGTTTAATTTTTAATCTATATAATTTTTTTTTTTTAATAATAATACTCGTAAACTAGTACTTGACCGCAATCCCGCCTGATGGTAAGCAGTGATGCGATCGTTGATGGTAAAGCGCGCTAGTTTATTAAGAGCCTATTCACTCAGAAAAACTGAGCCAATAGGAAGGAAGACGGCAGTTGAGCGAGGTGATGCAATGTTAAACCCAACAACACGACCAACGATGCTGCGCCAAAGGGAGATTGATCTGAAGACCCTCCACGACCAAACTCCCAACACAACAACATTAGGCGCATCGTACCCGGCACACATCGCAACACAACTGCTCAGACCCGTCCTCCGATCGGCTTCACCAGACATCATGCCGGAACACGACAAATCGCTTGGCGGCAAGGCTTTGTCTGGTGGGTGGTAACTTCTGCCGGCGGTCGGTGTTATGGCCTCTATTTGCCTTGCTTTCAATCTTTATGTAACTTTGTTCTGGGTTATGCGTATTCCCTTACAAACACCTTATGCAAATGAACCTGTCTAAAACAAAAAGAATGTCAGATTTGACCGCAACAACCCAATCGGGCGTCAAGTGCAAAATAATTGAAAAACTGTGACTGCGATCATCATTAACAATTTTACGAAGCTCACTAAAATTCTGAGAGCTTAAAATCAATTTGTTACACGGCTTTATTTCATTGACATAAGAGCTAAATTCTCCTGTCAGTATTTCAAGAATTTGATATGGACAAAATGTTCGTTACACTCCGAAAAACGCATGTCGAGCTAAACCAAGCCTTACACTTAAAGTTATAAAGGTTATGTCGAGTTTTTAGCACGGCAACACTTAACAAGTTATGGTCAATTTTTTAGCCAATGATTGTTTAACCATTGAGGCACAACTAATTAAAAAGTAAACGGTCAAAAGTATTTAGTCAACCTTTTGCAACGCGAAATTTTACACACTTAAGTAAATCTCGGAATAAGACCATTAGGGTAAGCACTCATTGAATCGGGCCGCAGTGGTGTGCAAAGAGCGAAGAATTGGTGTGTCATCCCGTTATAATCAATCAGTGAATTAACTTAGAGCTTCTGAAAGACAGATCTAGTTTCAGATCAGTAAATCTGCTGTTACGTCGTTTTGTCTGACCAGACGAAAAGAAAAAGAAAAGAAAATAATCTAATCTGCTCAAACAAGATGCATATTACCTACAAAAAAAGCCATATTAGTTGATTCAATTTAAGCGAAAAATAGTAACAAAGTCTAGAAAATCGATACCGGATTTGTGCAAAAAAATAATCATATTTTTTATCATTTTTCAGACGGTTAATTGTATTACAATTATTGCATTTCATAAGGTAAGTTTTATTTTAAAATTTACATTACATACACAATTTTCAATTATCTACAATAATAATTGTTCTTACTTTTTTATTAAGGAATACCGTTTTTGAGAAGTTGCAATCTGTGGACACGACTCTATGAAGACGCCTCTGGCAGATTCTTCGTCTCATTCAGAGATTCAGATTTCGTCTTCTTTTAGTTTTGTATACATCTATTTAAATCATGTATCTATGGCTTAGCAGTTCTCTTAGATAATGAACTAACGTTTCTTAAATTACAATCTAGATTGTAATATTCAAAAGGTATTAAAGTTGAAGATACAAATAAAAAAAGAATCTCCTTATTACACGTGTTGTTTCACGTTTACTAAAAACATTACCAAAAGAATGTTACAATAATGAATCCACATAGGTGCAACTACATACTCTGATATTAATACGACTCCACATTTTGACGGCAACAAGCCTCATTGCACGCGAAAATTCGTCGCACAGATAGCTCTGAAACACAGCGAGCAAAACAAGTCGCTCAAAAATTTATAAATATCTACAAAATGGCTGACAAGATTACGGTGGTCCGGCGTAATGTGTACAGACCTTTACAAAAAAAAAATGGTTAAAAAGAAATTAATCAAAAGTTCGTGTATACTTGTCATGTATTTACATAAAACGTATGATTAGAAAGCGATGAATAATTGATGTATTTATTTAAAAAAACTTTTTTTACAAGAAAAAAAAACAAACCGCCTTCCAAAAAAAAAATAAGACTAATTTCCGAAGTTTTTGACACCGACTTCCGAAATTAGTGATTTTTCACTTTGTAGTGTTTTTTGGAAGTGGGTTGTTTTTTTTTTTTTTTTGTAAAAAGTTTTTATTTTACACTTTTTACTTGTGAAAAGTACTGTTTAGCTGTATCCGCTTGGACTGGATGCTGTTGTTAAATTAGTTGGGAAAAGCCATGCAAGCAAACGACGTAATTTTGTTTACTTTAATTTTTATGAGTAATTTTAGTTTAAAAATGGAGCCACAGAACCGATTTCTATAAAATTCCTATGAAACTAAAATGAAAGTATGAACAATGCTAGACATGACGCGATTACGGAACTTAAATACAGTCTCTTGATTATAATTGATTGTTGCATAAGCGTGACGAGTAGGTAGCTGTTGTTCTATGTTAAACTTCAATGCTTTAAATTTTTGAGGAATTCCTTCAACTGCCAATCATCAGATTTATTGCACACCATCATTACTTATCAACCATCAGTTCTTATCAATATAAATGAATTAATTCCAACTGTAAACCGTTGAGGAGTTTCCTTAACTATCCTTTGTCTTCATCATAAGACCTCTAAAGACAATCACAATACATCTACGTGTAAAGCTCTTATCAATACAAAGTAATCAAGCACAAATACAAGGTAGCTTCTGTGAATCGTTGAGGAGTTCCCTCGACTGTCTCTCAGCTCCATCATCAAATCTTCTGCAGATCTTCATTAAATTAATTTTATTTGTTTATTTCTCTCTTCACAACAGTGGTTAAACAATATTTTTACTTATATTTTTTTTTTATTAATTATAAACTAGCGCTTGACGGCAATCCCGCCTGATGGTAAGCAGTGATGCGATCGTTTATGGTAAAGCGCGCTAGTTTATTAAGAGCCTATTCACTCAGAAAGAAGACGGCAGTTGAGTGAGGTGATGCAATGTTAAACCCAACAACACGACCAACGATGCTGCGCCAAAGGGAGATTGATCTGGAGACCCTCCACGACCAAACTCCCGACACAACAACATTTGGCGCATCGTACCCGGCATACATCGCAACACAACTGTACAGACCCGTCCTCCGTACGGCTTCACCAGACATCATGCCGGAACACGACAAACCGCTTGGCGGCAAGACTTTGTCTGGTGGGTGGTAACTTCTGCCAGCGGCCGAAGTTACCAGTAAAATATCCCATCATTGGAAGAGTCACAAACCGGGTCACCATTATAACCTTTATGGGTGCAAAGTGCTCATGAATATAAATAAATTAAACTAAGTCTAAACACAAGGTAACTACTGTAAACCGTTGAAGAGTTCCCCGAACTGGCCTTTGTTTTCATCATCAGAGCCTTAATGACAGTTACAACCTATCTAGGTGTAAAGTACTTATCAATACAAATGAATCAAGCACAAACTCAAAGTAGCTAATGTGAATCGTTGAGGAGTTCCTTGCACTGTCTAGGGTCTTCATCATCAGATCTACTGCAGACCTTCATTTTAACCCACACGGGTGTAAAGTACTCATCAATATAAATGAATTAAATCCAAACACAAAGTAGCTACTGCAAACCGCTGTGGAGTTCCCGGAACTGGCCTTTGTCTTCATCGTCAGAGCCCTTATGATAGTCACAACCCTTTAGGTGTAAGGTGTCGTATATAGGTGTTTTTCCTATCCTTTTTTTGAAGTCGGTTAAAATGGTAAGCTTTAAAAGTTTTTAAATCGCTTTCAATTTCTGTGTAACTCACATACTAAATCGTTAAGGTCATCAGATAACTTAAAGCTCAAAATGCCTATGCATTCCACAACGTTCCTTGATAAATCTTTCACTGTTCAGGCCCCTCGTTTGTGGAATGCATTGCCAATTGAAATTAAACGCGCTCAATCGTTACAGGAATTCAAGAGACTTGTGACGGAACACTACTTGTCGTTATGATCTTGTTAAATAAACACTTTATGGCTATTTATACTATTAAAGTATCTATGTATTTATGTATGTATTTGTGTATCTACTTTAGTATATTGTAACAATGATATTTGCACCAACGACAGTCCCATTTGTAGTTCAGGAGAATCTGTCCATTCTTTCGTTGCCTGGAAGAAATCGCATTAGCGATAAGGCCGCCCATTGTATGTTTTATGTTCAATGAATTTTGTTCGATGTCTGATTAGTGTACAATAAAGAATAAATAAATAAATAAATACCCTAACATTTAGATGGAATACTAGGAAATAATAAAGCCTATAGTGGTCCCATTCCTAGAATACAAGCCTCGTGTCGGTAAGACGGGGTGAGGCGTAATCTACCAAACGGTCACATGTCTTCGAAGTTTTATCTCTAGAATATGGCTGTTTCCTCACGATGTTTTCTTTGAGCACAGTGGTGACGAACTGCGCAACTGCGCACTAAGAAAACATCGATAACATGCAGCGCCTGATGAACCTACGAGCTAGAACTTGTAAGTCGCGGCCAATACCACTGAGCCACTGCACTACTCAATACTGATATATAACTGGCGCCAGTTAGCTGTGCACCCTTCCAGCACCTCGCTGGAATGCGACCTCTCTCCCCGTCCCTCATTCGCCGTAAGCGATGAGTAGCGTTAGCATCTTTATTACAGATGTCTAAATAAAGTTTAAATAGTCTGTTGTTATTACTGTTTCTGTGGAGTTTTTGCTTGGTTAAGTTTTTTTTTTTGTTAAGTCTGGTTTTTTTTTATATTTTCGACGCATTATTGAAGCCTGTTGTTTGCACCAACATTATATTTCAGTCCATATGTATCAATTTAATTGTAACACGTCATGAGTAAAATTATTTAGTATTATTATGACGTTTTATCATCTAAACGCCCTTTTAATAACATAAAAATAAATTGTAATAAATATTTTTTCAACACAACTCTCATATTTTTTTACAAACGGTACCTACCGTCCTAATGACGTCACAGAGCGATGTGCACAGTAAACTCGTGCAAGTTGTACTGATTTCATAGTTGGTAGAGGTATTTCTAAGGTATACACGTTTACTCGCACAGGAGAAATACCAATAACGGGCAATGATTTAAAAAAATAAAATAAAACTGCTTGTAGATCGCACAAATAATAGGGATGTTTCCTGGGTAAACAAAAACAAAATCTATTTAGTCTGTCATTCAGATTATAGTAAAATATTGGATTTGTATATTTTGTTTTATCAAATCAATAAAAAATTACAAATATAAAAGGCATCAAAGATCAGAAGTGCTGGACGTCACTGCTCGCTAAAAGTGTAGCGTGCAGTGACGTGACACGAGTTTTCAACGCACTGTGTCGTCTTCATTTTTTGTTTATATGAAAAAAGAAAAAATACGTGTCTGTTATTTTTTGGAAATCTGACTGACGGACTAATTAGTTTTAGTCAAGTACCCTATTGTTCGGTGCGGGACTCGAACCGGAGACATGTAGTGCTGCAGCCAATCACTCAACAACTACGCCAACAATGCCGCGAAATGTATCGGCTATATTAGCTGAAAACAATGTGACTATTTTATCCAGGATCTCCAGATTCTCTCCATCCATCCCAGAACTAAAGGAACCCTGGAACAAACGCATTAATAGAATAGAATCTCTAGTTAAATAGACATTATTTGTCTGCGATTCTACCGACTTCGATAACGTAATCACGCTAACACAGTGGCTGAGTAAACTACACATGTGGCCATTAATGTAGCGGCGTCCATTAAGTGGGGATTTAATTGATCGGATTTAATTATTCCGTCACCACAGTGAAAGGAAACAGACAGCATTTTCAAAAACCAAAAAAAAAAAAATCAAGACTTATTTATTCAAATTTAGGTTGAGAATCAACACTTTTTGGACGGCGATATTGCATAAGATAGTCCCCCAAAACGCCCGTCCCTCGATGAAGATGTGGCGGAACATACTCCCCAGCAACACAGCTGTCTGTTCATTTAAAAAAAAAAGAGACTTATTACAATACTATGTATAGTGAAAAACATGTGGAGGCATGAGGAACAGGGAGTAAAGTTCACTCATCCTCCATAGAAAAGGGAGGATCCTCCGACCAGACGGGTGTTATGTCTGGCTGGCACTTGCCCAATGCTGACGTGCCCGTCGGTGGCTCGGCTCGCCCATGGTTCAATGCCGATTGTGCCCAAGCTGAACAGCGTAAGCACACAGCATTTCTCACCTGGGTTGACGCTCGTGACCGCGGAGCTCCGGATCTAAGCTCAAAGAAGAGAGCCTTTAACCGTGCTGCCAAGTCCTATAAAAAGGCGCTAAAGAAGGCTCGCTTTGACCGTATTACCCATATTGGCAACAAGTTATCTGCGCAGCCTTCCGGTAGCAGATCTTTTTGGTCCCTTGCCAAATCGGTCGAGGCGAACTTCTGTCGGCCCTCACTGCCTCCGCTGGTTAGGCCTGATGGAACACTGGCTCATACGGCGAGAGAGAAAGCAGGTCTCTTTGCATCTCTCTTTGCCCATAATTCGCGTCTTGATACTGGCAGTGCTACTCCACCTATTTTACCCCACTGCGGTACTTCAATGCCTGAGGTTCGCATTCGGAACAAGGAGGTTCTGAGAGCACTGTGTCGTCTGGACGTGAATAAGGCTAGTGGTCCGGATGGTATACCAGCGATTGTTCTAAAAGCATGTGCGCCCGAGTTGTCTCCTGTATTGACACGCTTGTATCGCCTCTCATTTGGGACTGGTATAGTGCCCAAGTCCTGGAAGCTTGCCAACGTGCAGCCCGTGCCCAAAAAGGGTAGTCGTGCCGATCCTAACAACTATCGGCCGATTTCGATCACCTCCATACTTTGCAAAATTATGGAGCGTGTATTGAACTCGCGCCTCTTGGCATACCTGGAAGGTAACGATCTCCTCAGTGACCGACAGTACGGGTTTCGCCGCAATCGGTCAACTGGGGACCTACTAGTGTATGCCACTCACTTGTGGGGCGAGGCACTCGAGAGGAATGGGGAAGCAATTGCTGTCTCCCTTGATGTCTCGAAGGCCTTCGACCGGGTATGGCACGCTGGCCTTTTGAGTAAGCTTCCAGCGTACGGCATTTCCCCTAGCCTGACTGGCTGGGTAAAAGACTTCCTGACTGAACGGTCCCTCCGAGTTGTTGTCGACGGTTGCTCATCTGAGCCCATGTCGACTAATGCCGGTGTTCCTCAGGGGTCTGTTCTCTCTGCAACTCTGTTTCTGCTACATATTAACGATCTGCTGATGCCCGGTATCTATGGGTATGCAGATGACAGCACAGTTGTGGAGAGATACCTGCCGGATGCTCGGGCTAGTAGGGAATCAATCCGGTCCGAAAGAGAGGCCATGGTAGAGCGAACGAGTGTTGCACTTCAGGCAGTCTCCGAATGGGGCAATGCCAATCTTGTAGCATTCAATGCCGCCAAAACGCAGGCGTGTCTTTTCACCGCCAAAAGGAGCCCGTTCACCTTGGCTCCTACTTTTCGGAATGTATCCTTGGAGTGTACCGACCGCCTTCAGCTTTTGGGTATTGAGATTTCCTCGAACCTAAACTTTGGGCGGTTCATTGAGTCCAAGGCCAAGGTGGCTGCCAGAAAACTTGGTGTAATCGCAAAGGTCCGGCGGTACTTCACACCAGGGCAGCTTCTAATGTTGTACAAAGCACAGGTCCGTTCGTGTGTGGAGTACTGCAGCCACATTTGGGCTGGTGCTGCTAAGTGTCACCTGGCCACTTTGGATTCAGTGGAGAGGCGCGCGAAGAGGCTGATTGGTGACCCTGATTTAACTCGAGTTGGTCTCCAAAGCCTAGAGCACAGGCGTAGAGTAGCAAGCCTTTCGGTGTTCTATAGGATACATTCTGGGGAGTGTGCGAGGGAATTGCACGATTTAATTCCCCCATCCCCGTTCCACCATCGGACGACCCGTCGTACGGCGAGTTTCCACCCTTATGTTGTTAACACCTCTACGATCCGGACGAAGCGTTTCGCCTCCTCCTTTATACCGCGTACATCGAGGGACTGGAACAATCTGCCGGCGGCGGTGTTTCCGTCGGACTACAATTTGAGTGTCTTCAAGGCTAGAGTGAATAGGCTCTTAATAAACTAGTGCGCTTTACCATCAACGATTGCGTCACTGCTTACCATCAGGCAGGATTGCGGTCAAGCGCTGGTTTATACATTAATAAAAAAAAAAAAAAAAAAAAAAAAAAATGCTTGAAATTGGGAAGTAGTATGTATGCTAGTTGAACGGCAAACTCTGATTGCGAGATGTAGAATTCGTGTGACGTCAGTATGACGCTTTGTTCCATGTGGCGTTTGTAGGTACCGCTACATCACTCCCCTCCGGAGACCAGAGGTCGATAGTAAGCTGAGTCTTGTATCTTGCGATGCTTGCCAGGCCAGTTGAGGTTCCAGTGAATCGGGACCAGTTGCCGCGTAGTTCACGTTGAGTCGGAACTGTCTTCGGAGATTCCCCAGTAAGTCGGGGTGGTGGCGCTGCGTTATACTCCAGTGCGTCGGATGTCGCGGATGTCGTACAGCGCCGGATTAAGGCTGGCTCTGTTGCCCGCGTTGTTCCACGTGGCGTTTGTAGATACCGCTAAAAACGCAAGAAAATACAACAACAATGAAATTATTTACCATATGCTAGCTATCACGCCAAATACCAGAAAAGCAAAAAAGAAAATAAATTAAGATATGTGTCATCTGCACAACCAAACCTGCAACCTGTACAAGTTCCGCGTGGCTCATTCCATTTCCAGAAAGGGGACCATATCCCAGACTTGGGAACAGTGCAGGCTGAATATTGTTACAAATTTAACGTTATACAAAGCACAGGTTCGTTTGTGTGTGGAGTGCTGCAGCCACATTTGGGCTGGTGCTGCAAAATGACACATGGCAACTTTGGATTTGGTAGAAAGGCGTGCGAAGAGGCTAATTGGCGACCCAGATTTATTCCAAAATGGTCTCCAAAGCTGGCGGCTGAGCGATAGGCTGGCTGCTCTGAATAGCCAGCCTGTCAGTGTTCTATAAAATGCATTTTGGAGAGTGTGCGCCGGAAATGAATGACTAAATTTCCCCATCTCCATTCCATCATTGAACGACGAGAACCTATTCACTCAGAAAAACTGGGCGAATAGGAAGGAAGACGGCAGTTGAGCGAGGTGATGCAATGTTAAACCCAACAACACGACCAACGATGCTGCGCCAAAGGGAGATTGATCTGAAGACCCTCCACGACCAAACTCCCAACACAACAACACTAGGCGCATCGTATCCGGCACACATCGTAACACAACTGCTCAGACCCGTCCTCCGTACGGCTTCACCAGACATCATGCCGGAACACGACAAATCGCTTGGCGGCAAGACTTTCTCTGGTGGGAGGTATCTTCTACCGGCAGCCGATGGCCTACCACCGGGAAAAAATGATAATTCATGATTCATCGACTTTAAAATGATGTTAAAGAATTTTTTTCTTCAATAAGAGTGGATAAGAGACACCTTATAATGCTTCCTATCTCATTTTCTCCAACGTTAAATCATACGAATGCATGCAAATGTCTATTTTTTTTTAATAATTATAAACTAACGCTTGACTGCACTCCTGCCTGGTGGTAAGCTGTGATGCGATCGTTGATGGTAAAGCGCGCTAGTTTATTAAGAGCCTATTCACTCAGAAAAACTAAGCCAATAGGAAGGAAGACGGCAGTTGAGCGAGGTGATGCAATGTTAAACCCAACAACACGACCAACGATGCTGCGCCAAAGGGAGATTGATCTGAAGACCCTCCACTACCAAACTCTCAACACAACAACATTAGGCGCATCGTACCCGGCACACATCGCAACACCATTGCTCAGACCCGACCTCCTTTTTCCTGCCGCTTTTTTCGTTCTGTCGCCTATGAAAGCACAAAGAGGCTAGAGGAATTTTCACTTAAAAAAATGTGTTTCACAAATAAGTACATTGCGTGTTTTGTGACCACACACGTAGCTCCTGTTTCCGTCGCGCACACCCCTTAAACGTACGTAATTTTACAATGAATGTAGACATACTACAGGAGCTAACACAAAATTGTCTGTGTTTCGGCGACCAACCAAACTCACTGTTGGAATTCATCATAGCTTCGTCTAATTACTTTGGCTAGTCAATATTGGGATATTGACTAGATTTATATGGTCTTTGTTCTCTACGCAGTTATTTTTGACATAATGTCGGGACGTTGTATAGTTTCGCGATGCAGGTTTTTGCGTGACATCTGTATTTTCGCATGTTAATGTAGGGCAGCAGAAGCCATCATAAACTGAAAAGCATGAACGAGCAATCTAAACTCATAGTATCAAAATAGATGGCACTCTAAAAATTCTAATAGCTACTACAAGAAATATTCTGTCTATAATGTCCCTTACGCTAAACTGCTAACTTAATAGCAATCATTACTAAAACTATCACCGCACACTCCAAAATGTTCCTCGTCTGTGTCTAATTTGACCACGACAGAGTTACAAACTTTAAAGGAAGTAATAACACTGTGTTTGTTACAGGGTAACGCAAAACTTTGCAGACCCTTTCTGTTTTAAAACTATTTCGGTGTAATTGAGTTATCCATAATTTCGCACTAGATAGAATTAGTAGTTCGCTGCTGAATGAGGGGTGTACATTTTAATCCACGCTTCGTGGAGTTAAGCACGGTACAGATTGATGACAGAAGGTGAACTCATACAGTGAAAAAAATAAATATTTATTGCCGCTTGTACAAGAAAATTACAAACTAAACATAGTCAAAATATTTATAATAAAAATTAATAAGAAGCAAATTATACAGTGGTGCTGACAATACGACAATAAATTAAACATCGTGTACCTCAACACATTCTCAGTCTACCCATAATAAAATCATATAAATATGTCCATTAGTTTAGTCACAAGAAATTATTTTTCATTTTTTACATTTTCTACATGATGTACATGTTGACAAGGAAGCGCTTACTGATTAATGACGGCCGCATCCTGCGTTACCAAACTTTAATAATAATGGCGCGATAAAAGCAAGTCGATACAGGATCGCGCTGTCGCCGATCGGAGGTCAGTGAACCAATATTTTTAAAGGAGGCTATTCCGTTTGCAATTTTATGCGATTTAGTTTGTTTGAAATTTTTATTGTTTTTATTTTTGATGCTAGGTTTTTTTCAATGGTTTAGGATTATTCCTATGAACCAGCATTGTTGGTGTTTTCATTTATTGTCGTATTGTCAGCACCACTCTGTATAATAACTTGCGATCCGCCTCGGCTTCGCACGCGTACAATGCTGTTACACTTCAGAAAAACGGTGGAAGTTGTATAAAAATAACCGCTATAGATAGATAATAAGTTTTCTGAGCCATTTTTTTTATAATTATAAGGTAGCACTTGACCGCAATCCCGCCTGATAGTAAGCAATGATACGATCACTGATGGTAAAGCGCACTAGTTTATTAAGAGCCTATTCACTCAGAAAAACTAAGCGAATAGGAAGGAAGACGGCAGTTGAGCGAGGTGATGCAATGTTAAACCCAACAACTCGACCAACGTTGCTGAGCCAAAGGGAGATTGATCTGAAGACCTTCCACGGCAATACAACACAACTGCTTGGACCCGTCCTCCGTTCGGCTTCACCAGACAAGGCTTTGTCTGGTGGATGGTAACTTCTGCCGGCGGCCGATGTTATGGCCTACCACCGAGAAAAAATTTGTTTACACTTTCAGCTAATAGTTTTGGAACAGAGCATAATATCTTTGTATCCATGCGCCTATGTTCGCTAATTGTTAGAAGATATCCTTCTGGATCTATTTTCTCTGTGGTCAAAGTTCAAAGTTAGACAGAGTTAGGTATAATACCAGGAAATGTACTTATTGATAAACTTAAGCTGATCTTTGGTTCATAGAATTTGTGTGGAAATGATAGCCGACCAAGTTGTTATGTTGATTGGTTGAAAGGCGAATATTATTAGTCCATTTAGTAAGACGGCTTAGTTAACTATTCTCCAGAATCAGCTAGAAACTTTGAAGTTGTTTGGTGAATCATGAAGTTTGATGTTAAGTTGGGGATTTGGTCGTGGAGAGGGTCTCCATATTAACCTTCCTCTGGCGCAGCATCGTAGCTCGTGTTGTTGGGTTGAACATTGCATCACCTCTTCCTTTCTATTCTATACTCAGTGTCTTTGAGTGAATAGGCTCTTAATAAGCTAGCACGCTTTACGAGCAAATATTGCTTGACCGCAAGCCTATTCACTCACAAAAACTGAGTGAATACCAACGAAGACGGCAGTTGAGCGAGGTGATTCTATGATAAACCCAGAGGAAGATTGATCTGGAGACCCTCCGCGACCAAACTCCTGCCACAAGAACATTTGGCGCATCTTACCCGGCACACATCGCAACACAACTGCTCAGACCCGTCCTCCGTACGGCTTCACCAGACATCATGCCGGAACAAGACAAATCCCTTGGCGGCAAGACCTTGTCTTGTGGGTTGGTGGTAACTTCTGCCGGCAGCAGATGTTATGGCCTACCACCGAGCTGACTTTAACAAAGTTGAAAAAAGTTGTTATAATCTGTTCATGTATTTGTGTAACTACTCGTAGATTTAAAAGTATTTTTCATAATTATTTATCATCCATCTAAAGCACCTGCCATCGAATCACTTCACTACCCTTGATTGACTGTTAGAGAATACCTAAGGCATCAAGACTTTATTTTGCGTAAAGTTTAAATCTATACTAATATATAAAATTGAAGAGTTTGTTTGTTTGAACGCGCTAATCTCAGGAACTACTGGTCCGACTTGGAAAAATATTTTTGCGTTGGATAGCCCATTAATCCTGGAAGGCTTTAGGCTATATAACATCACGCTATGAACAATAGGAGCGGAGCATAACTAACTACACGCGAGCGAAGTCGCTGGCGGCCGCTGGTAAATAAATAAAAGCTAAACAGATTGATTCGAGTCAGTCTGATACTTAGACAAGCTGATATAGACTTATCCTTACAACTAGTTTGAATCCGTTAAAAATGATAAACAACAAAGCAATTACTTCTAACTGTTTTCATTACAATAATTTCGTGAGCGTGTCCTTGTGTAATGGCGAAATAGTTAGAATTTATTAGAATAAGCTCTCAAGAAACTCAGAGGGACAATTCTGGCAATTTTAAGATGTTGTCATACATTTTTGACAAGTACTTAACATTTAGGTAATCGCCGACATTAGACTGTGTCTAGATCACCTTCACTAGTGTCACCTTCAGGTGCTAATATACCTAAAGGTCATTTCGTTGTAGGGTTTATACTGCGTAAGCCTTACGCAAACTGTTGTACAAAGGCCACTGTTGGACAAAGGCCTCTTCCAAGGCTTTGCATGATGACCGGTCTTGTGCTGTCCGCATTCATCGGCTCCCCACAACCTTCACCAGGTCAGCAGTCCACCTTGTCGGCGTCCCCCTACGCTGCGTCTTTCGGTATATGGCCGCCACTACACAACATCGTTCGTGGACCAAAATCAAAATTGTTTATTTCAAATTAACCATCCGTTGGTGCTTTTGAATAGTCAAAGTCGGTCAGTCCAAGAAAAGTGAAGCTAAATTGCACGTTAAAAAGCGTAGATCTCTATGGAGAAGAACGTGCAAGAAACTCCATGGACACTCTTTTAAAATCATTGTATGGGTTACATTTCTTCGTTACATATTTCTGTTACTTCTGTCATGTGAGCACATGTATAAATATAAAAAATAATCAAAAGATAGAAAATGAATTAAGCCCACTGACAGCTAAGAGATGACCAAACTCCACTGACAGCCCCCTTCACGAGCATGACCCCGTCACAATGTGACATCAACACACAATAAAACGGGCCGTAGACCCGGGCCTGATTCTTACCAGGCGGCGTGCTGCCCACTGCTCACTGCCCGCAAGCCAGCTCCTACAGCGGCCGGGAGTTCAATGTTGTCTCCCGACCAGGGCGTCTCCTGCGGCGGCTCGGCTCCTGTGGCGGCTAGAGGCGTGAGGGCGCTGAGATTCGCTTCATCCGTTTAAAGCGCGCTATTTTATTAAGAGCCTGTTCGCCCTAGCCTTAAAGACACTTAAATTATAGTAAAATTGTTCCAGTCCCTTGATGTACGCGGTATAAATTACGAGACGAAACGCTTCGTCTGGGTCAACAACGTAAGGGTTGATACTCGATTCGACGTGAGACGGGTCATCCGATGATGGAACGGAGACATGCAGTTCCCTCGCACACTCTTCATGTTATGGTATACAGGTTTTGGGTGCGGCTATTTATTCTGTTTAAATTTTTGTAAACGCATTCACGATATAGAAAAATTTCCTAGTGTGAGGCAAGGTTTTTATATAAAAAAAAAACATAGTTACATAATCGCACTGACAGCTGTCACTTTTATATCTATACTTTAATTATTAATATATAAACCTGAAGATGAAGATTTGAACGCACTAATCTCAGGAACTGGACATGGTTATCACCTGACCAAAAGACTAAAAATGAAATAGATTTTATTATGATAAACCACCATAAACTGATAACCAATATTGAAGTACTAAGCAAATTCAATTTCCCTTCTGACCACAGACTAGTGAGAGCAACACTACGTTTAAACCGTCCAATAAAGAGCAGAAAAACCTACACGACACCACCTAAAATCCCTAAGACAGAAGCAGAAATCAAAAATTACATCGAAAATCTACGGGCACACACAGAATTTATAGAAACAGAGTGTATCGACACCCAAACATACTACAATATCCTGGAAAGAGGTATAACAGAGAGCTTAAAATGCAAAATCACTACAAAGCCTGATCAACACAATAAAAAGGCGCACGGAACTACTACACACAAAGAATAAAAATAAAAAGATGAAAGAAGAACTTAGTAGAATATACAAAGAGGCTAATAGATCAATCCGTAAGGACTATAACAATTATAGATTCAAGATTATTTCAAAAAACATCGAGAAATTTAGAAATGTTAAAAAAGCCTACAAAGAATTAACTACATTCAGATCATGGATTCAAAAACTTGAGCGCAACTCACAGGAAACAAAATCTAGAAGAGATGTTATAAGCCATGCAACAAGATATTACAAAAACTTATACAGGAAACAAAATAACACTAAAATGGAAGCAGTAACTCACATAAATACGAGTGACTGCATCAGACCAATAGAAGACTCCGAAGTTCACGAACATATAAAAAAGCTGAAGGCTGAGAAGAGTCCCGGACCGGATGGAATATGCAACGAAGCCCTTAAAATAGGAGCACCTATCTTAACTCGCCATTTAACGCAACTTTTTAATATGATACTGGACAAAGAAAAAGTACCATCACAATGGTGCACATCAGACATAATTTTGCTCTTCAAAAAAGGGAACCCCTTGGACATAGGGAATTATAGACCCATAAGTCTGTTGGCAAGTATATACAAATTATTCTCATCAGTAATATTAAAGAGAATATCCGACGTCATTGACAAACAACAACCAAAAGAACAAGCGGGATTCAGATCAAGGTTTAGTGCAATGGACCATATACAGACATTAGAACAGGTTATAGAAAAGTACAGAGAATACAATAGACCTCTGTATGTGGCCTTCATTGACTACAGCAAAGCTTTTGACAGTATCAGTCACTGTTCAATCTGGAATGCATTGCAACAATCTAATATTAATTCTAAATACATTAATATCTTGAAATATATCTATACAAAAAGCACGAGCAGAATAAAATTAGAAAATAGAGGAGATGAAATAAACATAGAAAGAGGCGTCAGGCAAGGAGATCCTCTATCCCCAAAATTGTTCATAGCAGTACTTGAAAGCATTTTTCAAAAACTAGACTGGAAAAACAGGGTAGTGTACATCAAAGGACACTATTTGAACCATCTGAGATTCGCTGATGACATTGTTGTATTAGCTGAAACTGCAAAAGACCTAGAAGAAATGATGACATCGCTTGACTGCGAAAGCTCCAAAATCGGCCTAGAAATGAATGTAGATAAGACTAAGATAATTACCAACAATCGTGAACGCCCGATAGCGATAAAAGGCAATATTATAGAATACGTCAGTAAATATATCTACTTGGGAAAACAAATTTCAAGCAATGAAGAAGAAGTAACAAGAAGAATTAACGCAACTTGGAAGAAATTTTGGGCATTAAGAGAAATCCTAAAAGGGAACTATAACTTGCACATGAAAAGGACAATATATGATACATGCCTTTTACCCTGCTTGCTGTATGGCTGCCAAACCTGGGTATTCACAAACAAAATAAAACAAAAGATTAAATGCAGTCAAACAGCAATGGAAAGAAGTATGCTAAAAATTAGGAAAATACACAAAATTAAGAACCAAGACATTCGTCAAAAAACTAAACTTACAGACGCTCTCGAGCACGCACTCTTATTAAAGTGGAGATGGGCCGGGCACATCTCAAGATACTCAGATAGAAGATGGACCATTGAAGCCACACGATGGAAAGGACCTGAGGGGAAAAGGAATGTTGGTCGGCAACTAAGACGGTGGGCTGATGACATAACAAAGGTCGCAGGAGACGACTGGATGAAGTCAGGCAAAGACAGGGAGTCATGGAAAAGGATGGAGGAGGCCTTTACCCAAACAGGGGTCCATATCTCATAAACAATACTAACATTAATTATAAGTATCTTTTTTCTTAATTTCAAGCTATAGCTTACTAACAAATACAGTAATGTAAAAAATCATGATATGGAATAAATGGCTTTATTATTATTATTAATCTCAGGAACTACTGGTCTGATTTGAAGAAATCTTTTTGCGTTGGATAGCCCATTAATCCAGGAAGGTTTTAGGCTATATTACATCACGCTGCGATCAATAGGAGCGGAGCATAACAAAAATGAAAATTTATACTGTATATTTTGGGGTTAAAATAAAATGTTCAAATAACTAACTCCACGCGAACCGAAGTCACGGGCGGCCGCTAGTTAATGATATGGCAAAACACTTAAATTAAGCCATGTACTCGTATATTAAAGCCTACACAGCTACGTTGTTCACTCAGGCAGCGGCGGCGGCAATCAATAAAGCTTTTGAACCCATAGTGTGATAGTTAAATCAATTGGACACATTACTGTAATGGCGCTGTATCGCGATGCTCGTAATACCTGCCAGATTAGTAGTTTGATTTGATGGTGTATGTTATAAGCAGAAGCGGTAGAGATAGCGTGTATAGGAAAATCTATTACTATTCCAATCAATATTCGGTAATAGAAGTAAACACAGCGACAAAAATCTAACAAAATAGAGGAAACAGTTAAGATAAAAAATCTAAAAAATAGTGCTTGACTGCAATCCCGCCTGGTGGTATGCTGTGATGCAATCGTTGATGGTAAAGCGCACTAGTTTATTAAGCCTATTCACTTAAAAAACTTAGAAATATGAAGGATGACGGCAGCTGAGCGACGTGATGTAATGTTAAACCCAAGACCAACACGACCAACGATGCTGCGCCAGGATGAGATTAATCTCGAGGCTCTCCACGACCAAACTCCCGACACAACAATATTTGGCGCATCGTACCCGGCACACATCGCAACACAACTGCTCAGACCCGTCCTCCGTACGGGTTAACCAGACATCATACCGGAACACGACGAATCACTTGGCGGCAAGATCTTGTCTGGTGGGTGGTAACTTCTGCCGGCAGCCGATGTTATGGCTTACCACCGAGAGTAATAAAAAAAAATTTAAATGAGTAATAAATGATATGAAATGTGGATGAAATGAGTTGATGGAAAAAGAAGCGTCAGGGGAAAACGGTGGCAATGACGGCCTCTAGGAGGCCACAGGCGGGTGAAGACGACTGATAGTTACGGCGCGTTGCAGATCAGAATGGCGGGCTTGGCTTTGGTGGATAGAGTTTGGATGACAAATCCGATAAAAAAATAGCAATCCATCAAGAATTTCGAAGAAAAGGTTGTTATGCTGACATAATCAACAGCGTTGTCAAAAACTGTCATAATTTTTAAAGTGAAGGTGCAACTTCCTACGCTAAGATGTCCCTAAGTGGTCGAAACTTTTGCCCCGTCTACACGCTCCGTCTTACCTGCGAGCATGCCTGTGACGGCAAGTTTAATCTCTGTTATTCAATGATTAAAATGTAATGCTGCCAGCCTTTGGGAACTTATCCCTTTGACTTCTCCCATTGATTTTTTTTTACTTGCGTATATAGAGTGGTACTGCCAATACGACAATAAATTGAACATTGTGTACCTCAACACATTCTCAGTCTACCCATAAAAAATCATATAAATATGTCCATTAGTTTAGTCACAGGAAATTATTTTTAATTTTTCACATTTTCTACGTGTTGAACATGTTGTTAAGGAAGCGCTTACAAGTTAATAACCGCCGCATTCTGCGGCACCAAACTTTAATAATAATGGCACGAAAAAAGTAAGTCGATACAGGATCGCGCTGTCGCCGATCGAAGGTCAGTGAACCAATATTTTTAAAGGATGTTCTATTCCGTTTGCAATTTTATGCGTTTTAGTTGGTTTGAAATTTTCTTTTTTTTATTTTTAATGATTTTTTTTCTATGGTTTAGGATTATTCCTATGAACCAGCATTGTTCGTGTTTTCATTTATTGTTGTATTGTCAGCACCACTCTGTATATGTTTGTATAGATATTTTAGACTTAACTGACTAATTTTTAAGATAATAATTAAGATAATAAAATGCTAATCCGCTCCTAACTCTAAGCTTGCTCCACACAACAAGTCTGATTACACGCCACGGGTACAATTCATGATAAATATTAGCTGTACCTTTAAGCAATACATTGCCGGTCGGAGGCAACACTCTCCAATTACTATAGTAACGACTGCGCAATGTAATCTAAAATTATTAACGATGCCTTTGAATTGAATCCGTATATTCTTTTTGTATTTTTTCCTTTTTTTTGTTCAAGGTTTTAATGTGCACATGGACATTTCTTTGCATTTCAGCACGTACGAAAACAAGGGAAGGGTGATTGAAATAATATGACGTTTTTTTTTAATAATTATAAACTAGCGCTTGACTGCAATCCCACCTGATGGTAAGCAGTGATGCAATCGTTGATGGTAAAGCGCGCTAGTTTATTAAACCCATTCACTTAAAAAACTTAGTGAATAGGAAGAAAGACGGCAGTTGAGCGAGGTGATGCAAATTTATAAACCCAACAACACGGCCAGCTACGCCAAAGGGAAATTGATCTGGATGGACCATGATCAAACTCCCGACACAACATCATTTGGCGCATCGTACCCGGCAAGCTTCACAACACAACTGCTCAGACCCGTCCTCAGTACGTACGTATTTGAATTGTATTTAAAAATGGGTATCTTAATGATCAATTCATCTTTAGCCCATAGAAGTCCACTGCTGGACAAAGGCCTCCCCCAAGACATTGTGGGGTTTGCCATAATCCCCACTCTTGGTATTCGAATTGGGGATGTCAGTAATTTAATATTTCACAGAAGAAGCACTGCCCGCTTCCCTGGTGAGAGTTCCCTTAATCGCCTCTTACGACACCCAAGGGAGGATATAGGATGGTACTATTCCAAGCCCGGTACCACACGAACTTAAAGACTGGCTGACTGGAGTTTTATGTTCCTTCATGACTAACGTGACCAGACGTCCCGTTATAAACGGGACTGTCCCTTTTTATAATTAAGAGTCCCGTTTTCAGAAACCGGGAGAAAATTTGAGTAGCAGATGGCCATTCGGTTTTAGTTCTTCTAACGATGATGTTGAGAAAACAAGGAGAATATAAAAAAAAAAAAATATTGAAATCATCACCAGCAAATATGTCTAAGTACCGTTTTTCGGGTACCTATATCCATTTTTTGATTCGGAACGTTTAAGTAACTTTTTCTGAATGTGTAACTACAAATAGTTTCTTTTTCGTTGACTACCTATTTTTTGACTTATATAAACCAATGTCCCGTTTTGAGTCAAAGAATGAAATGGTCACGTTATTCATGACACACATAATAGATGTCTGAGGTCATCGGAAAACCTGATATTAGAGAGAAATGCCGATGCATTCCACTAGTTTCTACGACAAATCCATTACTGTACAAGCAGTTCGGCTATGGAATGACTTGCCCGTGTCCATAAGGTGTGCTCAAACTCTGTCCACTTTTAAAACTATGATAAAAAAGCACTTCCTCTCTCTTTAAATATGTCATTATATTTTATCTGCTCTTGTATAATGTTTATTAATTAGTTAAACTAGTATGATACATTTAACGTACATATTTATTGTATGCTCTATGTAAATGGTACACTATAGACTATCTACACTATTTCTCTCTTCTTCCCCTTAGTATTCCATCCAAAGGTTGTCTGTAAAAGATCGCTCTTAGCGATAAGACCGCCCATTGTGTCACCCTTTGTAAAATCTTTATATTTATGTTCTGTAATCTATATTGTGTACATAATAAAGAGTATTCTATTCTTTCTATAGCAATCACCTCGCATGTGTAGGCCTAGTTTAAGATTTATAAGCGCGTTTGACTCATCGATTGGCCCGCTTCAAGTCGTAAGAACTCTCAACCAATGAGAGCGCCAAACGCGCTCGATATCGACGATCGAGTTTCGTATTGAAAACTCATACTAGACCTAATGGCCAGCATGAGAGCCAGCCTTGGTAAAGTGTCAGCCAATCGTTTGGAGGTTTTATTGAACAAGCCGGAAATTAGTCTGGATATTGCCATCATAAATTAATAGGAGATCAAATCTTCAAACCTCATCAAAATATCTACTTTTACAACACCAAGAAAGAGAAGAAAAAAAAACATAATTGGAAAATTCAATCTAATCGTTTCGTTGCTCTTTGAGAAAATTGCTTTTTACTAACATACCTACCATATTAAAATTATTTCTCTTTTGAAAATATGGTAGATAATTATCTACGTAACGATGTTTAATGTCGTGGTGGCCTAGTAGTTAAAATACCAGCCTCTCAAGTATGAGTGCGCGGGTCCAGGTCAGGCAAGTACCAATGTAAGTTTTCTAAACTTATATGTACTTTCTAAGTATATCTTGGACACCAATGACTGAAGGTGAAGGAAAACATCTTGAGGAAACCTGGACTTTAAGTCTGAAATCGGCAATCCGCATTGAGCAAGCGTGGTGATTACGCTCAATCCTTCTCTGTATGAGAGGAGACATGTACCTACCAAGCAGTGGGACGATAAAAAGGTTGATAATGAAAATGAAAGATGTTTGTTATGGAAATAAGCTAAGAATCTGATCTTTGTAGAGATAAAAGATTTACAAACATTTGAAACTCACCTACAAAAATAGCCAGACCCTGAATAACCACTATGGCAAAATTTCCGTCAGAATTACCAGTATTCAAATGATTTCACCGCATAATTTGGGCTAATTTGACAGTTGCATCGTGCAGTATACATGATTAAGAACACTGACAGTAGCTAACTATTTCTATTAATTTAAAATTATGAATACTTCCATCTTTATACATTTTTTAAGTCGTAATGTTTATCAAAAATAACCAAAGCCCGTTTCAAACCCTTTCCACAAAACGCCACCCAGGAGCTCTTAAATTTAAAACTCATTAAACCAAATGTTCTCAAAAAGTTTCCTAAATGTGGCTCCAAAAATTCCTGTATGTAGACACTTTCAAAAAAACACTTCATAGGTTTTTAATTCAGAAAGCATATTAGGTTCCTATACGATAAAGAATACATGGGCGAAATATAGAATTTACACCATCTTTCTCAGATTTGTGTGTTTTTACTTTAGTTCATAGAATTATTTTATAATAGATACTATCATATGAACGCATTTCCGCAGCTTGGGCAAAATGGCGTGAGATGACAGGTGTCATTTGTGACCCCAAAATGCCGGTTAAGCTTAAGGGACAGGTCTATAAGACCATCATTAGACCTGTCCTTCTGTATGGCAGTGAGGCGTGGCCTGTGCTTGACCGACACAAGCAGGAGCTGCGTGTCACGGAGATGAGTATGCTGCGGTGGATGTGTGGAGTTACGCGGAAAGACCGCATCAGGAACTCCCGCATTCGTGGCAGTCTCCATGTCCGTGACATAGCAGACAAACTGCAAGAGAGTCGCCTACGATGGTACGGCCACGTCTTACGTAAACCGGCATGTTACGTGGGTAACAAATGTCTTGCCATGGCGCCTCCGCCGGGCCGGAGCAAGCGAGGCAGGCCAAAGAAGTGCTGGCTTGACGTTGTAAGAGATGACATGCGTGCCAACAATCTCACACCACAGGATGCCAGAGATCGTGCGAAATGGAGGCGGAAATAGTAGGAAAGCGGATCCCGGGCTCCAACGCGAAAGCCGCGGATTCCACCGGGATTATACGCTGAGATGATGATGATGGAGGTACTATCATATGAAGAAGTCCCCTTTCACCTTAAAGACTACTGTCGCCTGCGCTAAACCGGCCACGCACATTAATGCATTATTTTATATCCGTGTATGTCATATTCCAACCAATCAACCGTATGCTGTGTAGTATTAAAGATGTAGTCTATGCTAGACAAGGAAAATAATATTAGCAAACAGTTTTTATCGCAGTCTTCGTCTTTCTTTAAAGTAATGCAAAATTTCGCTACGTACTTCAGTTAAAGTTAAGTTAGCGGCCGCACTTAACAATGGTGCTACGAAATGCGTGCGATTGTGAATTCGAATCCTAATTCAGACAAAATCTTTTTGTTGTTTCATATAATTTAAAATACGATAATTGATTTGTATTGGTGAAAATGTTTGCAAATAATATTTAAACGATTAGGAAAATTTATTTAATATTTATACATAAAAAGGTTTTTATTATATGTTTTAGTTTACTATAATATAATAGCAAACAATAAACATATTATAATGCAATATTTTATAAACCTATATATTATTAGGTGTAGATATACTTACATTAATAAATGAAACAAACGTTGATATGGTAGCATTGTAATGTATACTAATCTCAGGAACTAATTTTCCGATTTGATAAATTCTTTTTGCGTTGGTTAGCCCGTTCATCCAGGAAGGCTTTAGGCTATAACATCACGCTGCGACCAATAGGAGCTGAGTATAACTAACTCCACGTGAACGAAGTCGCTGGCGGCCGCTATTATTTTATATAAAAGTAATCCCTGACAAGCCTATGATATTGTTATGGTAAAAAATATAAAAAAATATTTTTGGTTTTTAGATATGAAAATAATAATATGTATTATATGTTATCATTAAAGAGGTTATAGCTTAATTATTCATTTTCTTAAAGAAAAGAGGATTGAAGCTTAATCTGAATATTATTACAATCATAAAATAATCTATAGAATACAAAACAGTACTTTTTACATTTTCATTTTTTTGCGTCTATAGCATGTTGCACTAGTGCTGCCATCTTGCAGTGCCTTTGTTCGGAGTTTGATGGTATGATTATAATGTTCAAGCACTTTCTTAGTTCAATAGAAAAAAAAATTGTTGGTTATTAGATTTGACCTCGAACCACCTTAA
The DNA here is from genome assembly GCA_037179545.1 of Sesamia inferens. Classification (NCBI taxonomy): domain Eukaryota; kingdom Metazoa; phylum Arthropoda; class Insecta; order Lepidoptera; family Noctuidae; genus Sesamia; species Sesamia inferens. The sequence continues at coordinate 11,675,985 of CM073949.1, forward strand.
ACGCTAATCACGGCGAAGACCGCTGAGCCATTCGGACACTTGCTGCGAACGTTGAAATTAGTAAGTAGTACCTAACAATCATAAGCGGGCAGCAAGTTGTCAAAGTGTACGAGTGTGTATCAAACTTTATTATAGAAGAAGGTCGTAACTACAACTAGTATCGCTTGGCCATAGTTTTGTGAGATTGTAACTCGACTTTTGGTCGTGATAGTAGGTACATAGTTGTTCAAACATTTTTTTTTAAATGTCTACTTGCTTTATAATTCTATACTATTTATTCTCTTCGTTTATGTTCTGTGCATTAATTACTAAAGATTCCATTTTGTTACTTATTTTTATAATTATATAGCCGTTAATGTACACCCACTACCTAATGGACAAATAATAAGTATTTGTACGCCTTTCAAGGTAAAACATACATAATGCATCATATTTTTGTTAATTTCAGTATCGTCTGATAACACCTATGTGTACAAATAAATATATTTGAAATGTTCAATGTGATTTTATTGTAAACTTGAGAACATTGTCTGTTAGACCACAAATTGGTGTAAGTATTCTGTTTAAGATTAATTTATGTTTAGATTTCGAAGTAAAAATAATAATGACGGGATTCTTGAAAAAGCTGAGAAATAGAAACAAATTAAACTTGGTTTGGCCCACTTTTTCATTTCATTTTTTTTTTTTTTTCAAGTTGAGTTTCAATCTCAACTCTTGATCAATGGCGCCTGAGGAATAGATACCACAATTTTGCCAATAACACGTGAAACATATTATAGAAATTCTTTGAAAATTTTATTTCACAATAATGGCGGATATCGCCAATAACAGTTGAAAAAGACGGCCGTGTGAACCGTCTATGAGGGAGGTCTGAGGCAAAGTCATGATATGGCCACTATCCTGCGATATTTCAATGTTCTTTATGAATTGTTTACTAAATGCACTTTTCACTACATAAATCACGCGCTTTTATTTAGTAAACGACATTATAAATAATTTTAAAAGTCCAATGAAAAATGCGCGTAACACTCGTCTTAGCTTTACCGTCAAAAATCTTGCTTGACACACGAGATGGTTGACATGTGGAATGTGAACTTGGCTCATTGAACCGATTTTCGTATCAGCTTGATAGCGAAGAGCTGTTTTTTTTTTTTTCTTCCGCCGCGCGTCGGGCCATTTCCGACACTTCGTCAGCCGCGACGGCTTTGCGCTGCTCCCTCCTGGCGGCGTTGAGCTCCGCCTTCGAGCTCCCTAGCTAGGCACAACTCTCGCCACCAGGGTCCTCCGAAGTGACCCCCATGTCACTTTCTGCTTCGCTGGCGGCGGCCAGCACGCACCTACCCTGTCCGTCCCTCCACGGCCGCGAAACAGTCACCCCTCTCGAATTCTGCCGACCTCTCCTCGCGGTCGGCACCTTCGGGCGTCAGCCGGATCGCACGACAAAACATTATTCACACATTCTGACATTTCCATAGTTACGATATTGGGTGGTACGCACATCGCTTCCCCAAGGCGATGCGGCCGCTCTTTTTGGGAGAGTATTAATCCTCCCGAGGCCCGCGGATGCCTGCCGTGCAGGATATACCGCCCGTGATAGCGAAGAGCCTCGACCAATACCTATTGATACTATCGTTAGGCAGTTGGATCAAGAGCCTGATTCAAAACGCAGTACTCCTGGTTACGGCCCGCATCGTAGGTAGGTTCCTGTCTCTGGAGCCCTAACCACCGGTAGCTTGGATCCTACTCCCGTCATAGGTGGAACACATTTTTTTTAATGTTTTTAATGTATGTCTTTATATACATGTTTTAAAATTTAAATGAAAATGTATGTACAAAAATATACGAAAAAATAATTATCAGAATACCAGCGCTGCGACATTTACTTTTTTACATGTCGAAGCGTTCTGGCCTCGTATATTATGACTTTCTGAATTTTTGTTACGTTTTTTATTTTTAATTGTGTTCAATTTAGTTTAGTATTATGATCTTAATGTACACAGTTATAACAAATATTTTTTCTTATTTGTTTTACAGAAAATACAAGTCAATTTGTTAGTAATTATAACTTATATACTAGAAGACCACCCACCATCCACCAGACAAAGCCTTGTGAAGCCGTACGGGTCTGAGCAGTTGTGTTGCGATGTGTGCCGGGTACGATACGCCAAATGTTGTTGTGTCGGGAGTTTGGTCGTGGAGAGTCTCCAGATCAATCTCCCTCTGGCACAGCATCGTTGGTCGTGTTGGTCTTGGGTTTAAGATTGCATCACCTCGCTCAACAGCCGTCATCCTTCCTATTCCCAAGTTTTTTAAGTGAATAAGCTTAATAAACCAGTGCGCTTTACCACCAACGATTGAATCACTGCTTACCACCAGGCGGGATTGCAGTGCCCCCTTAAATAAAAAATCTTTTTATTTAAGGGGGGAGCTATGTGCCTGCAGCCTTTTTTAGTATAATGAGATCACAATACCCACGTTACTCAATTACAGATAGGTAGATTTAAAAAGTCAGTAGATCAATAACCTCTGTACAGATTGTATGTGTCTCAAATATAAATCGTTATGCGTTTACGGAGTTTCATTGAAGAGTCCATGGTACACAATTTAAACTAATATAAGAGGACACAACAATCATCATTCATCATCATTATCAACCTTTTTATCGTCCCACTGCTGGGCACAGGTCTCCTCTCATACAGAGAAGGATTGAGCGTAATCACCACGCTTGCTCAATTCGGGTTGGCGATTTCAGACTTAAAGTCCAGGTTTCCTCAAGATGTTTTCCTTCACCTTCAGTCATTGGTGTCCAAGATATACTTAGAAAGTACATATAACTTTAGAAAAGTTACATTGGTACTTGCCTGAACTGGAATTGAACCCGCGCACTCATACTTGAGAGGCTGGAGTATTAACCACTAGGCCACCACGACAGATACTACACCACACCACAACAATAATAAACAATATTCTATTCTATCGTATACAACAATCCTTTAGCATTTTGGTTTAAAATTCTGCTTGTATCCGGTAACTTCCCCCTTTATGGGGGTACTCAATGCAAGTGTCTTCATATAACTAAGTGTAAACATAGCGATGTAAACAACGTCGCTTAACAACACAACTGTGTAATAGTGTGCCGCCGTCTGCGAGACGAGAAACGACAAAAATGTACCGAATGCAGAAAAATTGGAACCGATTTACAATAACATATTATTTCATACCAGTTGTCTTTTTTGTGATATTGTCCAGAAAAGGGACTTTAAATTCAGTAAGAACACGGTATTTTTTTTTTTTTGCGGAGGTGAAATCATAAAATAACCTCTCCAGCTCTGTGCGGAGCGGAAGGGCGTGTTAGACTTTTACTGACTAAAACCCATCCATGTTCCTTCCCTTGCCTCTGCGTCAGGAGCCACGGTATGTCTTTTATTCTTTCGCGCGACACTATGTGCCGTCACCAGGGCCTGGTCCTTACCAGGCGGCAAGCCCACATGACACTTTCCCCTTAACCTAATTTTAACATTCTGTTTGCCAATAGAATCACAATAATTATACAGTAGGTACAGTAATTCTACACCAGTATTAATACTATGGTCTTGAGCTCAGCATCATCATTTCAGCCGAATCCCGTCCACTGATGAGCATAGGCCTCTTCCAAACATCTCTACTTCAAATTCCCTTTTTCTCGAACCCAAGGCCTCTCACAAGTTGTGAGACTTGTGAGAGGCCTTTCAACGCTATTTCTTTCGGCACGAGATCGCCACTCCAAAACCTTTCGGCCTCATTGGTCATGTGTTCTATGACCCATGTGCCTTGCCGATACCACTTGGCCAGCACTGCTCTAACCAAACTCTGCCTTGCTATCCGTACTTACTACACAAATAAATAAAAAAGTAGTGCAAGGAAGAAAATTGCGCGTTTTCCTGTATTTTGTGCAAGAAGCTTGAGAGCTTAATCATGCGCAAGATAAGCAGGTCGAGTTAGGGTTGCCGCTTTATGCGATTATGCAATTTTTGTTTTACGGATGATCGTTCAGTATTTTTAAGTGAAGAATCTATGTACAAAATTTTAAAAAGATATAATAAACAACGGCAATGGGCTGGGCACATATACCGCAGGACCGACAACCGTTGGGGTAAACGAGTCCTCGAGTAGAGACCGCGTCTCGGCAAACGAAGCGTAGGACGCCGTTGGGTGAGATGGAGTGACGACAACAAAAAGGTGGCTGGTAGTGGCTGGCGGAGAACTGCTCAGGATCGAGCTGGTTGGCATGCCATGAAGGAAGCCTATGTCTAGCAGTGAATGAGTAGAGGCTGATGATAAATGAATGAATGAAATAATGAACAACCACAAAGTTATGAGGTTTTTATTCTACTTGGTTGTCCCAACAAAAATATGGTCAAAGCACCGCTCAGGCGGGCGGGCGCGGTGCGTTAACCTCTAGCGTCAGCTATAGCGCGCGCGAAAGTACTATGATCTACCGTAACCACTCGGTAGCCATACCGCAACAATTTCTAAATGTGTTAGTGAAAAAATATAACATGATCTAAAAATGATTGGAATCGATTCAGTTGCTCATTCTGAACAAACTGTATTCGGATTTCGCATAAATAAAAAATAGTGTTATTTAACTCAGTGTTATATTTTTTGTCATCATCATCATCAGCCTAACCCTTTCAGTCAGCTTCCAGTCTAACTAAAAGCAACTGAATTTTTTAGACTGTATTTTACAAGAAGTGACTACTTATCTTACCTCCACAGAATAATTTTCACCAATTTATTTTATTTTTGTATACTTTTTCGTGCGTTATGTTTGCCGCATAAATTATTCTTTCTTTCTAGTACGATATTGGTTTTTCATGAGACTGAAAAAAGCACTTCAAAGATAGAAAAGAAACGTGTGAAATATATATTTAACCTTCGAAATTTGTACTTCATCTTAATTTGATATATGATTTGGGTTGGATATGAAGACAGCAAAAAGGGTTGACACTACATATTTGAAGGATAGATTGTCAGTTTCTTTTGTAGGTTATTTCTTGTAATAATGTGGGTTTTGTATAATGTTTTTAACTACCGAAACGATGACTAATTGTGAATCAAACTAATATTGTAAAAGCGAAAGTATAAGAGATTTGGCACACAGATAGTTTAGTATAAACAGTATTAACACGTAAGATATTTTTTTCTAAAATAATAAACTAATAACCTGCAGCAACCCTACACAATTTTAGGGCACGCCTTTTGTCCTTCACCAATTCAATTTAGCGATAAGGGACAGAAAGACTTGCGATAAACACTAAGACAAATAAAGTAGCCTTCGATTGAAAGGCAAGGTTAGGGTGTTAAGGAAAAATTGGGGTCGTGAGCAGAATAGTAAGTACTTCATCTAGTACTTCTTATTAATGACGGTATGCTGCTATCGAGTAAGGAAATATAAATGAGTGAAAAAAGGCAGGGTTTGGTCCAGATTACTGGAGGTACAATACTGCGTTTAATAATAGAATGCATGACAGCCGTAATGGAGTCGCGCACTAGATTATTTTTTTTTAATCATTATACAATATGTAAAGAAAACCCTGTCCGACCCGTAAGGATAATAAAGGCTTGGTAAACACTTGACCAAACATAATATAATATTTTACGTAATCATCATAGAAACAAAACTAATGAATTTTGAAATATTCTTTTTTTCCCGCGAATTAATTCCAATTTCCCCGAAAAAAAAAACAGTGACAATACCGGTATTATTATCAGCGAATAGCGATGCGACCACGTTTCGCGTGCCCTGCCCCCCGCCGCCCCCAGAAGGGTTGCTTACCGCACATGTATCAAGTTGCCGGCTAGCCCGGCTTTGTATCCATTAGTAGAATCAGTTATTGATACCTAACAATACCTTCACGGATCGGACAAGGTTTTACTTACATATTGTATACTAGTGCTTGACTGCAATCCCGCCTGATGGTAAGCAGTAATGCAATCGTTTATGGTAAAGCGCGCTAATTAATGAAGCCTATTCACTTAAAAAAATTTAGTGAATAGGAAGGAAGACGGCAGTTGAGCGAGGTGATGCAATGTTAAACCCAACAGCACGACCAACGATGCTGCGCCAGAGGGAGACTGATCTGGAGACCCTCCACGACCAAACTCCCGACACAATAACATTTGGTGCATCGTACCCGGCATACATCGCAACACAATTGCTCAGACCCGTCCTCCGTACGGCTTCACCAGACATAATGCGGGAACACGACGAATCGCTTGGCGGCAAGACTTTGTCTGATGGGTGGTAACTTCTGCCGGCAGCCGATGTTATGGCCTACCACCGAGTAAAAAAACGGGGAAACCACCACACTATCACCAAGTAAAAAAAATTAAAACAGGGAGATGACTTACTGCTTGGGCCCCTAGTAAGCTGTTTTTATGTCATTTCAACAATTTTCTATTGTCATTGAGCTTAAATGTTCTTAATCTGCTAAATATATAATATTCGATCAATTATCTCAGTTGCCTGGTAATGGAATGGTGATAGAATGTCATTGCCATAAAGCCCGTTAGTAGAAACGGTTTCCTGAAAACTCATCATCATCATCATTTCAGCCGAAAGACGTCCACTGCTGGACATAGGCCTCCCCCAAGGTTCTCCACGACGACCGGTCCTGCGCCTCCCGCATCCAGCGGTTTCCCGCGACCTTCACCAGGTCGTGGTCTTGTCGGGGGCCTGCCCACGCTACGGCTTCCGGTGCGTGGTCGCCACTCGAGAACCCTTCGGCCCCATCGGGCATCTGTCCTACGGGCAATGTGTCCAGCCCACTGCCACTTTAAAACCCTGAAAACTACTAGGTACTCAATTCGAACATTTACTAATATAGACTAGAGTGTTAATGATTGACCACAGGAGTCATATTTTTTTATATAATTCATTAACTAGTACTTGACCGCAATCCAGGCGGCATTGCAGTGATGGTGAGCAGTGATGCAATCGTTGATGGTAAAGCACGCTAGTTTATTAAGAGCCTATTCACTCTAGCCTTGAAGACACTCAAATCAATTGATCGGCGATCAAACACTAGTATATACTTATTTAAAAAAATAACCTTAGTTATCTGCGTTGTTATATTCCCTAGGGACAATCACCAAAAACCAAAAACCTTTCATCGAAACAAGAGAGGGCAACGCAATACAAAATGGTGGACGTGCCCAGAATAGGAACGACCACTTATTAGTGTGAGGAATTGAAGCCGGGGCAGGATTACAAAGGGAATGATTAATATCTATACATGGAAAGTATAACTAAACAAAAGAAGCAAGCCGTTGGACAATCAGCGATGAGAAGTGTAGAGGCAAATGGTGTAGTTTTGAATCACTTGATCTATCTACCAATAAAGACCTGAAAAAACATGAAAATCGCATCAAACCTAACCCCAAAAAGCAGTAATTAAGCAAAGCAATAATTAATAAATACACTATTTTATAATTTTAGTTATTTATTTACACTTTTGCACAAAGAAATGTACAAAGCTCGACTTAATGCCTTAGGCATTCTCTACCAGTCAACCATAGGTTATGAAGAGATTAGAGGGCAGGTGCTTTAAGTTGAAAAGAAAACAATGTTCAAAAACTCTGAACTGTAGTCAAACAAATAAATGACCTATTAATATATATACATATGTACATACTATTATCAAAATACATACTTATATACAAATCTATTTATTGTAAATACAATGAAGTAGCTACACAGTCTCATACGTAAAATATTGCTTATATTTTACTCGTGAGACTAGACAGGACTTTTGTAGCATAATCCTCGCCAAGGTAAAAATACCAGAAAATGTGAATAGTACTCTGAAAACAACTTTGTACATTTAAGTGTTGCGAAAAGCTCTTTAAATGCAAGTGATTCCAAGTGGTAAGGTCTAGAAAATCCAGGACTCTGAAGTGTGGCACAGTCCCTTTAAGTACGGTTGACCTAGCAGTACTGAGTACATTTTCTGATTGTTCATAAGTATTCATACTTGAGATTGAAGAAGAACATAACTACGTTGCCGTGAGAAATCGCGATACGGCGGACAGAGATCCTCCTCCTCATGTCATGGCAACGGTCCTCATCGGACACGGATGTTTCGAGAGGCTCCTGTTTATTCATTTATTTATTTATTTATTCTTTATTGTACACCAAACAAACATCGAACCAAATACATGGAACATAAAACATACAATGGGCGGCCTTATCGCTAATGCGATTTCTTCCAGGCAACCAAAGAATGGACAGATTCTCCTGAACCACAAATGGGACTGTCGTTGGTGCAAATATCATTGTTACAATTTACTAAATTAGATACACAAATACATACATAAATACATAGATACTTTAATAGTATAAATAGCCATAAAGTGTTTATTTAACAAGATCATAACGACAAGTAGTGTTCCCTCACCAGTCTCTTGAATTGCTGTAACGATTGTGCGCGTTTAATTTCAATTGGCAATGCATTCAACCACTCCTGTTCCAACTGGGCGGTAGGAAACACCAGGATGTAACCACTGTGGGGATCGTTCTGAGTACACGGTGGAGCATACGACACCCGGCTTGGGCAGAGCAGCGCCGTGTCTTCGTGGCGGTGATCGGCGGCGATCTCTCGCGTCCGGCCCTGATCCAGGCCATGGTTTGGAGCGAAACTGCATGCGTCACCTCCTTCTGCGAAGCAGTGATGCTGAAAAAGAAGAAGGCGGAGCGCGTGAGGAAGCGGTAATCTCAACACTCTCACGCCTCTGATAGCCGCAGGCGACGCTCTGGTCGGAAGATTTGTTGGGTTAGTCTTTTTATCGACTTGATTGTGCTCTGGCTGTTGAGAGTCTATCATGCTCACTCAAATGTCTCGCTGGTGGTGGCGTGTGTGTTGGGTCATTAGGTTCCCTTCAATATGGTTGAGCTAAATGATGCTGATCCATACGTCATGTTCGTGAACGGACGCCGTCAGAGACTGGTCATCTCTCATCTGCCACAGCGTATTTTAATTTCTGAAATTTTGTTTTTTTTTTTTGTGTTTTCCATAATGGACACTCTCAGCGTACAATATATTTCTGCATCGTTCTAACACGGTTGATTTCAATATGAATGATGTAATAAAATATTTGTATCAATAGCTTGATCATTTAAAAGAGTATTAATGGAGTTTTCTGCTCGTTCTTCTCCATAGGTACTAGGTACCTACTCTTTAGAATGTGCGACTAGCTTCATCTTACTGACTGACCGACCTTCTGACAATTCAAAAGTGCCTGTAATTCGTTTATTTGAAATAAATGCTTTGGTTTGATTTGACTTAAAGTCCAGGTTTCCTCAAGATGTTTTCCTTCACCGTTTAAGCAGTCATTTGTGTCCAAGATAACCTGGTCCAAATATGGTTAATCACAATTTATAAAACTTAATTTAAACACTAGCGTAATTCAAACAAAGGCGACCATAAACCATAACTCTACACCATTCGTAAATTTATTAAACCCATTACAAAATTCAGAAGCAAACAAAACTAAACACTCCGATTAATATCGAGTTATCTCGACAAATGTGCGACAATCGGAATGATGGAATGACCCATTTAAAATTATAGAGACTAAATACCGAGCCGATACCATCCATAGTATCGAGTTTAATACCAATTATTTATCGCAAACGGGAATCGGTATTCTAGTCCATTCGACTATGAATAATGGGTTTCGCGCCGTTGCTAAAATCTGGATTTAAATTCGAATTATATGATTAACGCACTGATTTCATTTAAAATGGAATGTGTGATATGTATAGTCGTGGTGGCCTAGTGATTAAAACACCAGCCTCTCAAGTATGAGTGTGCGTTTTCGTTTCCAGGTCAGGCAAGTACCAATGTAACTTTTCTAAAGTTATTTGTACTTTCTAAGTATATCTTGGACACCAATGACTGAAGGTGAAGGAAAACATCTTGAGGAAACCTGGACTTGATAAGTCTGAAATCGCCAACCCACATTGAGCAAACGTGGTGATAACACTCAATCCTACTCTGTATGAGAGGAGACCTGAGCCCAACAGTAGGACGATAGAAAGGTTAATGATGATGATATGTATGTATATTAAAGCTTGTAGGATTTTGAATACGTCCATTATTAGTGTAATGTTCACTTTGGTGGGAAACAGGTCTACTTACTGTGAGAGGCAGTGGGCCATAATTCACCACACGGACCCAGTGCGGATTGGTAGATTTCACATGTATTCAAGCGGGGAGGAAAAACATCATGAGAAAACCGGTAAAACCTATTTTAGAACCAAAAACTTGAAGACATATGATATCTGTGAATTCATATCTCGTTTTATTCATTAAGCCTTTCATTGGTTCTCTAAATTGGATTTATTTATTTATTAATTAATAATTTATTGTACACCAAAAACATATAATATACAATATGTAAAGAATACCCTGTCCGACCCATAGGGATAATAAAGGTTAGGTAAACACATGACCAAATATAATATAAAATTTTACGTAATCATCAAAATTGGTAATTTTTAAAAAAGTGACAACACCGGTATTATTATGAGCGAATAGCGATGCGACTACGTGCCGCGTGCCCTGCCGCCCGCGGCCCGTGGAAGGGTTGCTTACCGCACATGTATTAAGTTACCTCTTTTTGCGAAATAATATTTATTTTTTTGGGGTTTTTTTTAAGTTTATTCCGGTTTTGTATCGCTAATCGATACAAAACCGGAATACAATCTATAATCAGTTATATACAATCAGTTATTGATACCTAACAATACCTTTACGGATCGGACAGGGTTTTCTTTACATATTGTATATTAATACATTCAACACTATTAATACAATGGGTGGCCTTATAGCTAATATGCAATCCCTTAGGATAAACTAAGAATGTAATGGGCGTGTTAATGGGGACTCTGGAGAGAGACTCGTGGGGAAGCCCTTGTAAATTAGTGCGAGATAAACTCCGTCCATGAGCTCCCCCACTGACGCATAGTCTCAGGCTCCAGCTCGTGGAGGACGTAGACTGTTTCCTTCGCAAGAGGACCATGCTTCTCCACCCATGGCTCCACCTCCTGCGGTGTCTGATACGGTCCACGCTAACGATGACGACTATGTTATGCACATAGGTTGACTGCCAAAATTTTCGCCCCAGGACCCAATGGCTTACTTGGAAGAGCTTGGGTTCTGGTCTTAGGGGCTCTTGGGCCTCGACTATGGGGGCTACTAAGCACATGATTAGACAAGGGCCAGTTCCCACTTCGCTGGAAGACGGGGAAACTAAAAAGCCAGGGTGTCCTGCGAAATCTCCGTCCGCCTACCGGCCCATCGTGCTAGTCGACGAGGCTCTTTGAAAGAGTCATTGCAGACCAGGCGGTCTGTCGCATCCGTCAGCCGACGAGGCTATCAGGGGACTCATGCAGGCGTCGGGCGACTAATCTTTGGTAGAGAGCCAGTTTAGAGTAAGTTTGGTAGAGAGCGAGAGGATCCGTCAATTGGGACTCAAGGTAGCTCTAGAAAGCCCTTCGATTCCGTCCAAAGCGCCTTACTCTATGACGTCATCAAATTACCCTATTTTGCTGTGCCCTACAGGGTCCATAATTGATCTCACATTAATTGTTACCACCCTTATATGAACTTATGGTATAGCAATAAAGATATTGAGTACTGAGTATCTCGCATTTGATGATTTCTTTCCTCAACAAAAAATTAGTAGGTACACTGCTTAACAACAGCGAATAGGCGTCATAGACTAAATATGCTATTGGATATGAATTTATGAACAGATATGCTATTGAATATCACTCGGTGGTAGGCCATAACATCGGCTGCCGGCAGAAGTTACCACCCACCAGATAAAGTCTTGCCGCCAAGCGATTTGTCGTGTTCCGGCATGATGTCTGGTGAAGCCGTACGGAGGACGGGTATGAGTAGTTGTGTTGCGATGTGTGCTGGGTACGATGCGCCAAATGTTGTGTTGGGAGTTTGGTCGTGGAGGGTCTTCAGATCAATCTCCCTTTGGCGCAGCATCGTTGGTCGTGTTGTTGGGTTTAACATTTCATCACCTCGCTTAACTGCCGTCTGAGTGAATAGGTTCTTAATAAACTAGTGCGCTTTACCATCAAGGATCGCATCAGTGCTTACCATCAGGGCGGGATTGCGGTCAAGTGCTAGTTTATAATTATAAAAAAAAAGAATAAAACAAATCTTTCATCACAAAGACCCCTCGTACAAAGTCTGTAACTTATTTACGTCCGCGTTGCTCCCGTTTTTTTTGATCGTCTCGAAACCGATAGTTAACATCCGTGCTCGGTGGATAATCGCCGGATGTTCGGCCGAAAATCGCGTCGTTAGTGCGCGCTGGGACTTAGCAACTGTTGGAGGAGTGTGGAGAAAGATTTATTCAAACGTTGCTTTGCTCCGCGGTTTCACCCGCACCAAATTCGATAAAACGCTATAAAATATGAACGCGCTTGTTCACAAACTAAAATAATTTAAATTTCACTGCATCTTTTTCTTTTTAATCAATTAAAAAAGTATAGAACATAACATATCAGTAGTCCTGTCAAATTAACATATGTGACGACTTCATTGAAAGTTTTGATGCGATTAAAGACATAGCAACTAAAAATTCGTCAATTTACATCAGGCGCGGACTAATTTGATAGGACTGATCCCTTAAACACTAAGGTGTTTATTCATAAACGATGTTTAAAGTTAAGTGACGTTAAAACGTCAATAATGTGTGGTTGAACAGTCACTAATCACTAGTTAAGTTGAATCAATCAGTCACTAATCACTAGTTAATCAAATCTTTATTAGATTCATGTATTTTATAGGTTTGACATGTTATTTTGATATCATATTAATAAACACATTTTTCTTTCTTATTGTCTTCAGAGCGTAATCACCACGCTAGCTCAATGCGGGTTGTCGATTTCAGACTTATATGTCCAGGTTTCCTCAAGATGTTTTCCTTTACCTTCCGTCATTGGCGTCCAATATACAGTATGTTAAGAAAACCCTGTCCGACCCATAAGGATAATAAAGGTTAGGTATACACATGACCAAATATAATATAAAATTTTACGTAGGTAATCATCATAATACCAATACAAATGAATTTTGAAATAATCTTTTTTTCCCGCGAATTAATTCCAACTTTCCCGAAATTTGGTAATTTTTTAAAAAGTGACAACACCGGTATTATTATGAGCGAATAGCGATGCGACCACGTGCCGCGTGCCCTGCCGCCCGCTCCCCGCGGAAGGGTGCATATCGCACATTGATTAAGTTACCTCTTTTTGCGAAAGAATATTTACTTTTTAGGGGGATCTTTTTTTTTTATTTAGCCCGGTTTTGTATGCATTAGTAGAATCAGTTATCGATACCTAACAACACCTTCACGGGTCGGACAGGGTTTTCTTTACATATTGTATAATTTTAGAAAAGTAACATTGGTACTTGTCTGACCTGAATCCTTCTCTGTATGAGAGGAGACCTGTGCCCAGCAGTGGGACGATAAAAGTTGGATGATGATTGATGATTGTCTTTTTTTTTTTTTATTCTCTTTATTTATAAGGGGTTTTTATCCACACGGATACGTCAACCCCATTGTACCTTATACTAGGTTTACAAACAATATCTAATTTAAAAAACAAACTATGTTCATATCACACATAACAATTAATAAATACATATAACACAATATGAGATACACAATAACACAACATAACATAATATGAGAAGGAACTATTGCCTAGAGTTCTGAATTAATCCACATACTATGCGTTTAGTCCTTTCTGATTTTGGGTGAGCCAAAATATTTTGGATAAGTCCAACGTCCCACATGTTTAAATCAAACTCCCTAACCAAAGATTCCCTCTCGTCTTTGTTCTTAACACAATCCATCAGCAAATGTTGCACATCTTCAATTTTATTACATGTCTCACAATTAGGGGACAAAGCCTTTTTCATTAAGAAAGCAAATTTTGCCGATGGATAGTGGCCGGAACGAAGCCTTAACAGTAACTTAATATAATTCCTACTTAAACATTTATCGTCAAACCAGGGTTTGCGAGGGGGTTCATTTTGTATTACTTTATACCAAATGCCCTTTTCTTCGGATATTTCGTTAAACCACTTTTTCCATTTGTCAAAGCATTCGTTTTTAAACTTGAAGAAATATTCCCAGTAATCGCACACGTATGACGTAACATTTCCTATCTCAACTGCCTGTCTCGACAATCGATCAGCCTCCTCATTGCCACGTAACCCTATGTGTGCTGGAACCCATTGCAAGATAATCTTAATATCATCTTTGTTATAGCAGTACATTAATTTTAGAATATCATAGGCTATAGATGCACCTCTGCAACCAGAGGCGCATCGAGCCACATGTTGTAAAGCACTCTTACTGTCTGTTAGTATGACCACTTTATTTAAATTTTGTGTACGTGCATAATAAACCGCTTCATATATTGCAATGAGTTCCACAGACATTATACATATATTTGCATTAATTTTAAACATAGCCTTATGACCTAAATTTTGGTAGAAGAAAGCAGCCCCACACCCATCTGTACGTTTTGATCCATCTGTGAAGATTTTACACCAATCATTATATTTGGATGCTATCTCAGACACCACTTCGTGTATCAATACATTATTATTATGATTTTCTTTTGGGTGCGTAACACATTCTAAATTACTTTTAATAGTCTCTTTAATTTGTAAGGCTGATACCCAAATGTCAAGAGAGTACATTTTAAGACTATCCGAGGAATTAATTTGCAGCGGTCCTAATTCTTTAAGTGAAGTGGCTAGTAAAGGTTTTTTTTTTATTTACCCAATAGTTGTTATTACTTAGGAAGTCTAATTCTGAAATTATATTTACGGTTATGTGATTAGAAAAAGCTAATCCTCTGTTGGTTAATCTTGTTTCGAAAACCTCACTGTTTAGAGACTTTATTTTTAATTGCCTCTCGCTCATAAACGACCACAAATAACTGCAAATTTGAGACCCAACTTGAATATCATCCAGTACTTTTGCAACAGATTCTATTGAAATATTGTTATACGCATCCTCAATGTCCAGAAAGAATGCAACTGTAGGAATATTTTTCGTAAATCCGACTTGAATGTAAGTCACCAGTCATCCACTTCATACGACGCCACATTTCCTGAGTTGACGTAGCTTCGTCTATAGAATCGCAAAAATTTTTCCAACCATGAGATTTAGCTTTCCTAATTAAGGTTTGAGCTTCCAAAGTTTTGGATTCTAATTTATTTAAATTATTAGGGGTCGGATTTTTACGAAAATTTGACAAGGCCAGCCTTCGCTGAGCAACTATTTCAGACAATTTAGGAGACCAGTAATTTTTATGTTTAAATTTCTCATTTGGCTTCAAACTGAATTTAAAATAGGGTATATGTTTGTCAGCCGCATATTCAATATAATTTATAAAAGCGTCATACATTTTTTGTATGTCACCGTTAAAAGATTTTTCATTAAACGTTTTAATATTTTCAGAAATCGTCTGTCGATATTCACACCAATTTGCATTTTTAAAATTACGTTTTTTAACAATATGTACGTTATAAGATAAGTTAGCTGTTATTTTAATAATCAGGTGATCACTTCCTAAATTTTCATTAAATACTTTCCAATCAAATTTTATTGCAACGTCAGAAGACACAAACGATATATCGGGAGACGTCTGTTGCAAATTACCATTTACCAACTTAATTCGAGTTGCGGAGCCGTTGTTGAGCGATATAAAGTCATTTTCAAGAGATGAGTCCATAATTTGAGTACCCCTTGTATCCGATTTGACCGACCAATTAGTGTGATGACCGTTGAAGTCCCCAGCTATTATAGTTTTATTAGAAAAGTGACCAAAAATATCATTCCAATCGGAAGGTTGGGTATAAACAGACGAAGGACAATACAGTGATACGATATATTCCAAGTCTTTGCAATTCAATACTTTAACACACACTAATTCAATACCTACATTATTACTATGAAATGAAACTGGATGTGACTGAATCGACTTGTGTACCAGGATAGCAACCCCACCATAACAATCGTATCTATCATTCCTATATATATTATATCCACTAAAATTTACATTTACCTCACAGTCAAACCATGTCTCGCTAATTATTGCAATTTGTATATTTTCCTGAATTAACAGATCTGAGAAGGGAATTAATTTAGGGCGTAGACTTTGTGAATTCCATTGAAATATGTTCACCTTTATTTCTTCGTGTCTACTATCCATTACTGAGGCAACTTATATATCCCAAAATATTATCTCCAAATACAATACTAACTAAAAATTTCTTAATCTCCTCCCAAATAATTTTTAACGTAGATAATAGTTTTTCTTCTAATTTTAGTTCAGACCTGTAAATACCTTTTATTTTAATCCACACCTTCCTCCATTCAAAATTGTTTAGAAATGGCGACCCTTCTTTAGGTTCTTCTTTTTCTTCCTGTGAACTGCTAGTCATCTTCTCCGCAGAAAAACCACTTTTCTTTGGACCTCTTCGATTTATTTTCTTTTTATTTTCTTGCCTTAAACTTTGAATGTTTTCTTTTGTAGTCATACTTGTAAAACTATCTTCTTCTTCATCCTCTTCCATATCCGATATCGCCGGCTGGTGCACTACAGCTTTGGTCAATACGTTTCTGTAAGTTTTTTTAGCAGAGTTGACTGGAGTTGTCGGTTGATTGTTATCAGAGCGTTGTGAGATATCGATTGTGTTTATGTCTTCCTTCCTTTCCGCAAATATTTGTAAGGCTCTTCTGTATGTCACTTGTTTCTCACTCATGATAATCCGAATATCTTTTTCTTTTAGAAAGATGGGACAACTTTTATCCAACACAAGGTGATTTCCCTTACAGTTCAGACATTTAAAGTCTTTTATGGTACAGTTTTCGTGATTATCTCCACATTTAGGACACAAAACTTTTTTAGTAGGGCAATACATAATTCTATGACCAAATTTCCAGCAACCTGAACACTGCGTCACTGGAAATACGTACGGTTCAACTTTAAATCGACATTCATAGGCATAAATATAATGTGGTAGGACATTACTTTTAAAGCTCACTCTTACAGATTCACAATTGATCCAATTGCCGTCCGAATGCAAACGTTTTAATCTTTTAACTGTTTATATTAGTCAGCTCTTCTTCACTTAATTCAAGGTCAATTCCTTTCACTATTCCATACGATGTTGACATATCTTGTACTAATTGACATCGAAAACCAATGTCCTTTAGTTTTATACAGTCGACTAATTTCATAGCATCATTTTTCCTTTGGAATTGGATGAGAACTTTGTTTACACTCTTATATTTTATCTTAAGAATATCTTTGATGTCTTCCGAACGCAATAATTTAGCCATAGCTATTGGCTTCGGTAAACTATTTAATGAGGTAACACATACTTCGTGAATTAATATAGTACCCCCATTATTGTCATTATTTTCGTCCACGGAATCACTTCTTATCAAACGTTTGGGTTTTCTTCTGATCACGGTGATAAAACCATCGTCACTGTGGTCATCTTCTCGTTCTTTTCTTTTCTCTGCTAATCTTACTTCACCTTCATTTCTCCCTTTGCCATTTTTCAGATTGCGCTTTTGCTTTGTTTCTTCCACATTTTCGATCGTATTTAATTGTGGATCACCTTTTTGCAAAATCTCTGAATCACTCAAATCTTCACTACTTGGATTCTCGTCCATTTTGATAAAATGTGTAACGGGATTCGTATACAATGTGTGTCACTCGCTACGAAGGACACAGACGCGTGCGCGTGGCTCAGCGTCTCGAGCGCACTGATGATTGTCTTTAGAAACCATACCGTATACAAAAGTTTATTCTCAAAATATTTATACTTACGTATTTTATCTGTTGTTATTTATAATTCATTCCATTTTTAAAACAAGCCTTCTCCACACAACCCAGCCCTGCCACTTACATGTATGTACATAGAACCACGATACGCATCTCTAAAACAGTAGAGCAACAAAAAATGTGACTCTACAATTTGAAATGAAAGGTCCCATGTTTGATACATGCTAGGTAGTTACCAACGAATTATTGCTCTACCAAATTTGTAGCGCATGAACGGGCTACGAATGGTAGAGTCCATATTTGTTTTCTTTTACACACAGTAATGTAGAGGCCAATTATGAATTGTTTGGTATGTATTCGTTAGTTTAATTGTGTTGTCCTTAGTTGAGTATCTGTGATTATTTTTTTGCTTTGGAAGCTTTCCCACGAGTTACTTATAATAGGGGGCTATAAAATTTCTTATATTCAACAAAGGTCTGATCATAAACCACTATAAAGCATGGCCATGGGAAAACAAGGCTAATAATCACCAGTCCTCGTCTGCGATAGTACTGTAAAGCTACAATACAACAAAACAAAACCACAATATAACACAAGGTAATTTTTAAAGACTTGCCACGGACAAGGCTGTTCATGAAGTCCATATTCAAAAAAAAGGTAAGTACTTGCATTCAGGACGAAACAAAAAAAATAATTAGTCCGTCTTATAGATAATAAAAATAATTAAGTCCCGTATTTTTTATTTTATCGAAATTACCAAAAACTACTGAGATATAGCGTATTAAAGTTACGGAGTGGGGGCTAATTACGCCACGCCGTGGTATATTTTGTACCACGGCGTGACGTCATGGCGACATTTCAAATCAATATAACCTCCTAAGTATTTGAATGAAAGAAAAAATAAAAAATACGTGTTCAATATTTTTTATAAATCTATCTGATGGGCATTAAATTATTTTTTAGGATACAACCCAATTGCATGATTTAATTCACCCATCTCCGTTCCACCATCGGACGACCCGTCGTACGGCGAGTTTCCACCCTTACGTTGTTAACAACACTACGATCCGGACGAAGCATTGCGTCTCCTCTTTTTCACTGCGTACATCGCGGGCCAGGAACAATTTGCCAGCGGCGGTGTTTCTGTCGAATTATAATTTAAGAGTGAAAAAAACTGGCTATTAATAAACTAGCCCGCCTTACCATCAACCGCCTCATCACCGCCTATGATCAGGCGCGATTGATTCTCGGTGGTAGGCCATAACATTGGCCGCCGGCAGAAGTTACCACCCACCAGACAAAGCCTTGCCGCCAAGCGATTTGTCGTGTTCCGGCATGATGTCTGGTGCAGCCGTACGGAGGACGGGTCTGAGCAGTTGTGTTGCGATGTGTGCCGGGTACGATGCGCCAAATGTTGTTGTGTTGGGAGTTTGGTCGTGGAGGGTCTTCAGATCAATCTCCCTTTGGCGCAGCATCGTTGGTCGTGTTGTTGGGTTTAACATTGCATCACCTCGCTCAACTGCCGTCTTCCTTCCTATTCGCTCAGTTTTCCTGAGCGAATCATCAACGATCGCATCACTGCTTACTATCAGGCGGGATTGCGGTCAAGCGCTAGTTTATAATTTATAAAGAAAAAAGTTTTAGTGTTATATAGTTAGGTAGGTATACTCTTTCAACGAATGACAATTTAGAGGTACGAAGAACAGGGTGTAAATCTCACTTATGCTCCATAGAAAAGAGAGGACTCTTCGACCATTCGACTCGACTGTTCTGATTGACGGGCATTTGACCAACTATTGATGTCGAGAAGTACTACTTTATACCATACTATATATCATCACCATTATCTCAGTGTAAATCCCAATCGCATCCGAAGCTTTTTTTTCAGCTTTGGAGTTTGGGATCTGTTTTACCAGTCTGACTGCTGATTTTGGCTAAACTTCGATATTTTCCGTGAAGCGATTGCCGTCTGACCTCCACAACCCGAAGGTGATATCGAAACATTGCAGTTAGACCAATTGTTGAACTTTTGAGGGCTCTAATAACCCTTAACGACTGCCATTAGTTGTTCGTATGACAACAGGGACAAACGGCCTAACGTGCTTTCCGAGGCACGACCAGACCAGTGCAAATGTTCATATTCATGCATATAAATATTTGCACTGTGTGAGGATCGAATCCGCACCTCCTTACGCATTTGCTACTGTTACGCCACGGAGGCTTTTTTATCCTGTGGCTGCCTTAAATGAATTTAAAGCCTCCAGCCAGGGCGACTAAAAACTAAGCGACTACACACTAAGGGCACCCCCTGTGGGGTACGAACCTCGGCTTAAGGTGTCCCTGGAGAGAACAGCAAGTGATGGTTGGATCGAAATGTTGTTTTTATTTCGGTTTGATGATGTAAAGGACAGAAGAAAACCATATGAATTTATTCCAGACAAATTAATATTCTATAAACAGTGTAGATGTGATTAAAACTGTGGTGACCATTTATCGTCAATTTACATCAAGCGATAACTAATTTGACAGGATTATAATAATATTTCTCGTAAGTTCTTTTCTCGTATGTTGTTTTGTTTATTTATTTATAGGAACTTTTACGCATAGCGTATGTCAGTCCCATCGTAACCTAAATAATTACACTTTCGCATCACGTGAACAACTCGCAACTCGTGAAGACTTCAGCAAAATGCTTAATGACCTTAGCAGAGCTTCCCAACTAGTGGGTCTAAGGATGAACATTGATAAGTTGTTGACGAGTATATTTACTTGTTTTCACTCCTAGACAAACCCTGTTCCCCTTCTTATCTTACTTCTCATTTTCAATATTTATTCTCTGCGCATAATAAGAAACTTCGTTCTTCCAATAATTGTCTACGATGTCCTTCTCACCGCACTGGTTTTATTAAGTCGTCATTTCTGGTTAAGGCGGTTTTCCTTTGGAATCATCTTCCTCAGAATATCAGGACGTTGACAAGTCGGTACACATTTAAAGTGAAAGCTCGGGAATACCTGCGCAAGAAATTGGCAGATTCATCCCACATATAATTTATTCTTTTTCTCTATCTATAATTTTTTTATCTCTCTCCTCTGTTTATATTTTGTATGTATGTATTTATTATAATAACATTTTTCTCTTTTAACTTTAATTTGTTTGCACCTACCATGCACCTGTCTCTGCATCACCTCAAGGTAGACTGGTAAAAAATGCCTAAGGCATTAAATTCGCCATTGTGCAATGTTTGTGCATAAAGCTTGAATAAATAAATAAATATATACCTGGGACGAACAGTCCAACTAGGTAGCTCCAATTCCAACGAGAAAGAGGTGTCTCGTCGAATCCAGCTCGGCTGGGCAGCGATCGGGAAGTTACGCTACATCTTCTCGTCGTCCAAGATACCACAGTGTCTCAAGACTAAAGTATGACCAGTGTGTGTTGCCAGTGATGACTGTCGGAACTGAAACGTGGTCCAAAGTCACCGACATAGCTCTTCGTGTCGCTAAACTTAAGTGGCAGTGGGCAGGGCACATTGCTCGTAGAACCGATGGCCGATGGGGCTGTAAGGTTCTGGAGTGGCGGCCACGTACTGGAAGACGCAGCGTAGGGAGTTGGGAGAGCGAGTTTGTATAGTGAGATCTTTTGCAGATATTTGTTTTCTTTTTCAGATGCACTGAATTAAATTTAATTGAGTTTGTGAACAAGGAATTCGGGTCCATTGGTGATTGACAAATTAAACCCTAACAGTTTACCTACTACAGCAGTGGGATACCAATAAATGTTATTAAGAACATGTTGTGAATTTGAATTTTATTATAATAAAAATATGACCTTGTCTATATTTTATAATTTATATAGGAAAAAACGAATCATTAGTGTTATCAAATTAACTTTTACGGCGTTTTCATTAATCCTGTTATCAATGTTGTTCATATATTTGAAAGCAGTTCAGCTATTGTTTGTGTCTATAACACACGTTTTTCTAAAAACTTTGAACTATATTACTCTAATTCTGTTTTCTAAAAGTATGATAGATACCTAAAAATCCTGAAATCGTGCTTAATGGGAAAATATCTATAAGGTTTATAGTTAGTTTCGATACGAAATAACATAAACTTGGTGGACATAAAAGAACAAACAGCTATGTAATATACTTGAAGGACATAAAAGAACATACAGCTAGATATTTACTTGGTGGACATAAAACAACAAACAGCTACATGCTAAAAGAGAACAAAAAGCTACACGTTACAATTGGTGGACAAGAAAAGAAGTCATCTCTCAAGCTTCAGTGATATAGAATCAAAGAATAAAATGGATGAAGTGGAAAATTCAGATCTCTACAATTACTATGGAATGAATATAACACAGCCAGATAGTGTTGCCTTTATAAACCCTTGGAGTCTCGCCACGGTGACCTTCCTTTTGGTAATCTTGGTCTTCTATCTTAATATAAGTTCAAAACTTCCCGAAGAATTATACAGATGCTTGGCTTTGGAACATTTGGCATCTGGCTGCTTACAAGTCACATGTCTTACTTTCTACAACTTAAATTTTGATATAGAATTCTTGAGCGATGCCCTAGAAGAAGCATACTCATCTATGGATCTAGTTATAACATTAACAACAGCATGTTTATCTTGGATAATATTTTTAAGAGTATTCTTGTTCAGAAATGGAGAAAAATTGTATAGTTTGAAACAATTGACGATATTCTCAACATTGTCAATGGGTGTTATTGAAGCGTACGAATGGTTAATATCTCTGATAGCATCAGACGAATTGTTTCCAGCTTTAAGACTAACATCAGTTTTATTGATAATGTCTGTACCTGTTGTAGTCTTTCTGTTGTTATTAAAATCTTTATTAACTCCGTCTTCAGAAGTGCCAAAGTTTCAAGCGTTATTTTTCATGGCTTATCTATCAATGTTTATATCAAGTGATGTGCTGTTATTAAGGTTCAATTTACATAGTGTATCCAGTTGCAGTTTACTCTCGAGTATATTTCTTTATCTTAGGTTAGGGGTTGAAACTATTTTGTATATAGTTTTCGACCGTTATCTGTCACATTTTTTTTTAAACTAATTTGTTCTCTTTTTAAGTAAAAACGCTTTGTTGTTCTTATTTTGTGTTTTTTTTTAATTCTTTTCAAACCAACTACATCAATAGACGTAGTTACAAATATTGCTTTTATTACATTCTAAAGTAGAAAACTACTAAATTCTCTGTCTTCGCAATACTAGTTCATCTCTAATGGGTACATCTGTAGAAATAAATGCTCACAGTCGCACTTAAGCTCACCAAAGATTCTATGTCAACACTCAACCAAGCGCCGCTGTCGTAAACGAAATACCGTAAGACACATATATTACAAAACAAAGGTTGAAATGTTAACAGTTTACGTCCAACACAGTAAGAATGTCGGGGTTGTAATTCTTCAGGGCACATTAACGATGCCGCTAAAAGTTGTGCCACAAACGCAAACTCCATAGTGAAACTTCCAACTGGAGTTCTCGAGTGTTGGCTAACGATTTATCGATCTTGTTTAAAATGTTGAAATCGGGGGTTTTCAAGAGACCATGTGGTCGGTCTTTGAGGATTTTATCGTTAAAGTCTTTACTTTTCAACCATAAAGTTTTGTCATTAACAGCTGAGCATAGTAAGATCCTAAATTGCATAATATAGGTACCCGATTATTCCTCGATCCTTCTTGAGTTTAACATAGACTTATTCACAAGTGGATTTAAGGTTAACACTGAGCTTTCTGAACCAGTTGGTACAATGGTAGTGCGTAAAAAATGTAAAAAACTAAGCATACCTATTTGTGCCACCCACAAATTTCCTAGTTTTGGCTGGTTTGCCAGTTATTATTTGAGGTTATTTTCATATTTTTAAATAATAAACCAAATTTTTAGGTCACTCTAGCAAAATAGCGTACAAGCACTGGTGTTCCCTCTTTGAGGAGTCGCTAGAGAAGCGCCACGGATAGGAAGGATAGGCCAGGATGTCATCACTATGAGGATCGCCCTGAGTATATGGACGTGTCGAGTGTCTTCGTGGTAGCAATCGACGGCAATGTGTCGCATCCGGCCCTGGTCCATTCAGTGGTCCGGAGCGAGAGTTCATGGCAGGCTATCACCTCCTTCTGCGAAGCAGTGACGCTGACAAAGGAGGTAGCGGAGCGCGTAAGGGAGAGAGAATCTCAGCTCCCTCGCGCCTATGGCCGCCGCAGGAAGCGCCCTAGTCGTACTCGTACCACCCGCGTAAGGACCAACCCAGTTCGACGGCCTGTTGTGTTTCACGCGCGCCTCAAAGTCACGTCAGCGCGTCGTAACGGGGTCCACGAAGACTGATGCCTACACCAGGGCAGCGGTTTGGTTTTGGACTCCTGACAGATAACAGCAGAGATCAATCACAGCAAGTGTAGCTCAACTTGACCACTCGACCTGTACGGCTATTGTTATTTAACCGCGGACCCTACATGTCGTGGTCACCTAGTGGTTAAAACACGAGCCTCTCAAGTATGAGTGTGCGGGTTTGATTGCAGGTCGGACATTGGTACATGTAACTTTTCTAAAGTTATATATAATTTGTAAGTATATCTTGGACATCAATGACTGATTACAAGGTAAAGAAAAACATCTTGAGGAAAAATGGACTTTAAGTCTAAAATCGCCAACCCGAAATGAGCAAGCGGGGTAATTACGCTGAATCCTTCTCTGTATGAAAGGAGGCCTGTGCCCAGCAGTGGGACAATAAAAAGTTTGATGTGTGTGAACCCTACGAGCCTAAAATTTGTCCAGTAAAATGTATATAGCGTATTCGACCGTTCATTGTAAGTGATGCCGACGCTGTCAAATTGTGGCTTTGCATCGCCATTAATGGTAATTTGATTATTAATTTATCTGCACAGTGACGTCGAAATTGGATTACTTTTGGCGTGTTTTATCATTAGGCTTTTAATGATTGTTGGTTTTTTATATATTACATATTGACTATGTATTTGTTTTTGTGAAGCGTGATAGCCCAGTGGTACAGAACCTAGTGCATGAAAGGCTCAGTGTCATGCACGAAGAGATTGGGCTCAACACAGAGTAAGTATCAATGAAACTTTAGAAGCTCATCTTAGATATTGCTGACATCAGTGATGAAAAGATCATGAGTCTCTTAACACTTACCTGACGCAGCAAGTACATGCATCCAATACGGCAAAAGGCGCTTTGTTTTTTTTTATTTCATCTGAATCGTTCTTCTTCTTCTTCATAACATCGGCTGTCGGCAGAAGTTACCACCCACCAGACAAAGCCTTGCCGCCAAGCGATTTGTCGTGTTCCGGCATGATGTCTGGTGAAGCCGTACGGAGGACGGGTCTGAGCAGTTGTGTTGCGATGTTTCCCGGGTGCGATGCGCCTAATGTTGTTGTGTTGGGGGTTTGGTCGTGGAGGGTCTTCAAATCAATCTCCCTTTGGCGCAGCATCGTTGGTCGTGTTGTTGGGTTTAACATTGCATCACCTCGCTCAACTGCCGTCTTCCTTCCTATTCGCTCAGTTTTTCAGAGTGAATAGGCTTTTAAGAAACTAGCGCGCTTTACCATCAACGATCGCATCACTGCTTACCATCAGCCGGGATTGCGATCAAGCGCTAGTTTATAATCATTAAAAAAAAAGAAATAGAGGTCCATTGCTGGACAAAAGCCTCCTCCAAAGCTTTCCACAATGACCGGTCTTGTGTTGCCAACTTCCATCGGCTTCCCGCAACCTTCACCAGGTCATCAGTCCACCTTGTTGGGGCGCCCCTCCTCTGAATCATTGTGTCGTACGTAAACTGAGGCAGCTCCAGTAAGTTACAATAGTCCTTGTGTCGGAGTTGTGTCACTCTTCCCTTATGTGCTAACTTAACAATGAAAGTGATGAAGCTAATGATTAAAGAAAAGGTAATTAAAACAATAATTAGGTATCTCAAGATGCGTGAGAAGTGCATATGCATCCGTGTGTGATGTGTATGTGTAATGTTTGTGAGCGTGTGGTGTGAGCGTGGTTGTATGTACGAGTATGTGTAAATTTTTTTAACCAATCACGTGTCTACAATATTTAAACAGACAAGAAAAAACATAGAAAAGTAAAAGTATTAGGAAATATTTTAGTGGTTAGATCGATTTTATAAAATTATACAAGACTGGAACATTGCCAGGGTGTTCCCAACGTGTGGATCGCCCTGAGGACACGGTGGAGGTCTGCCCGGCTTGGGTAGAGCATCGTGTCTGTGTCCAGGCCACAGTCTGGAGCGAGAGTGCATGGCAGGCCGTCACCTCCTTTTGCGAAGCAGTGATGCTGCCAAAGGAGGAGGCAGAGCGCATGGTGGAGCAGGAATCCCAGCGCCCTCACGCCTCTAGCTGCCGCAGTAGACGCCCTGATCGGAAGACAACATCGAAATCCCCGCCACCCTAGGTGCGGGCTTGGGTACGGCGAGCGATGGGCAGCTCGCCGCCCGGTGTGGACCAGGCCCGGATCGAAGGCGCGTTGTGTTTCACGCGCGCCTCAAAGAGATGTCAGCACACTGATTCCACGCGGTAGATGCCTCCTGGGCCAGGGTTGCGGGTTGGTTAAAAAAGAACCCTGGCCACGCCCTTCCGTTCCAGCCAGAGCGGGAGAGGTCATTTAATTATTTCACAATCAAAACAAAAAAAAACCGGCCAAGTTCGTGTCGGACTCACGCACAAAGGGTTCCGTACCATTGATTTATGAAATTAAAGGATTTAAGTCATTTGTATGAAAGATTACGCGGTAATAAGCTGTTTACGATTTACGAGGTATTTAAAAAAATACTTACTAGATCTCGTTCAAAACAATTTTCGTTGGTAGTATTTATAGTAATGTACATAATATGTTTTTTTTTTTTAGAATTTTCATTTTCTTATTTTAAAAGTTAGAGGGGGGGACCAACTTTTTTCCACTTTGGAAGCGTCTGTCACGCAAACTATTCGGTTTAGAAAATAGATATTTTAGAAACCTCGATATCATTTTTGAAGACCTATCCATAGACATACCACACGTATGTGTTTGATGAAAAAAAAATTGAGTTTCAGTTCTAAGTATGGGGGGCCCCCAATATTTGTTATTTTTTTTTATTATTTTTGCATCAAAATCTTAATGCGGTTCACAGAATACATCTACCTACCAAGTTTCAATAATATAGCTCTTATAGTTTTGGAAAAAAATGGCTGTGACATACGGACGGACAGACAGACATGACGAATCTATAAGGGTTCCGTTTTTTGCCATTTGGCTACGGAACCCTAAAAACGAAACATTTTTTTTATCCCCACAGACGCAATACTTATCTATTCCATAAGTATTGCGTCTGTTGTAGAATACATGCGTGTGTAGCATACCGTTGAATGTTAAATCCAGACCCGAGATTTCTATGGTATTTTTATGGCGATCATATATCACTCTCACTGTTTGCTACAACCATGTCTCTTTTATTTATGTATTTATTCATGTGCAAACGACAATACATGAAGCTAAGTACATGACAATACATAAGCTCACATCTTGTGGGAGTGTATTCTTTATACCTATTATTGGAATCAATTGTAACATACCTACTTAGGACCCATTAACTTCATCATCATCATCATCATCATCAACCTTTCTACCGTCCCACTGTTGGGCACAGGTCTCCTCTCATGCAGAGAAGGTTTGAGCGTAATCACCACGCTTGCTCAATGCGGGTTGGCGATTTCAGACTTAAAGTCCAGGTTTCCTCAAGATGTTTCCCTTCACCTTCAGTCATTGGTGTCCAAGATATACTTAGAAAGTACATATAACTTTAGAAAAGTTACATTGGTACTTGCCTGACCTGGAATCGAACCCGCGCACTCATACTTGAGAGGCTGGTGTTTTAACCACTAGGCCACCACGGCCCATTAACTTAATCAAACTTAATCAATTAACTTAATCAACAAAACTTAATCAAATTTTATTCCGTGGTGCTTGGCAATCTGGGCGTTGCAGTAATGTCCCTTTGTGCCGATTGGCCTAGTTCTGTTCTATCTCCTGCTTGTTATGGAGGGCAGTGGAAAAAATATATTATTTCTTACTCCTCCGCTATTCTTTTCTCATTAATTTCGTTGCGGGACCCAAGACAGTTGAATCGTTTCTCCGGGTCTCGTCGAGCTTCATAGCTCGGCGTTTTTCTGGCGGTCTCCACTGTTGATTCTAGCTTTCAGGAGTTGCAGTGGGTGGGAAAAAGTGTTGCGGGCTTTGTTTGAAAAAGAACAAATACATGAAACTAACACCATCTGTCAGATTTCTACATTACATTTTCAACTTTATCTCTAAAGCATTAAGACTCAATGTTGATTGGGAATATTTGACAGTATCGGGTAGCTTGACCTGCCATAGTCCATAAATAAGTTAAAAAGTTATTACAGTGAAATATATTACGAAGTCGTGGTGGCCTAGTGGTTAAATCACCAGCCTCTCAAGTATTAGTGCACAGGTTCGATTCCAGATCAGGCAAGTACCAAATGTAACTTTTCTAAAGTTATATGTATTTTGTAAGTATATCTTGGACACCATTGGCTGAAGGTGAAGGAAAAAATGTTCAGGAAACCTGGACTTTATAAGTCTGAAATCACCAACCCGCATTGAGCAAGCGTGGTGATTACGCTCAATCCTTCTCTGTATGAGAGGAGACCTGTGCCCAGCAGTGGGACGATAGAAAAAGGTTGATGATGATGATAATATTACGATCTGTATGTGCTACCTGTTAATGGTGAACAGATAATAATAAAATAATGGTTGTTGACATGTGGAATGTGAACTCGGCTGTCATTGTACCGATTGTCGAATCGGCCAATGGTTTGATAGACAAAAGCCTTGACCAACATCTATTTAGGCTCTCGTTAGGCAGATAGATCAAGAGCGTGATTAAAAAGGCAGTACTCCTCGATACGGCCCGCATCTTGAAGAGGTGCCTGTCTCTGGAGCCCTAACCACCGCTAGCTTGGACCCTACTCCCTGTCCGGATATCTCCGGGAATCCACTATTTTTTAAATGGTGTTTAAAAAAATAAACGAAATAATTGTCAAATCAAGAGTGTCAGTCAAAAGCATCAAATCACATAGTTCAAAAATTAAAAATTACCTGTCAATAATATCAATGTGTAATTTTGTATGTATGTAATGTAACTCGCAGAAACTACTAAACGGATATAGATGAAATCACTTTATACTTATCTATAGTAAAATATAAAGCTGAAGAGTTTGTTTGTTTGTTTAAACGCGTTAATCTAAGGAACTACTGACCCGATTTGAAAAATTCTTTTTACATTGGATAGCCCATTAATCCAGGAAGGTTTTAGGCTATATAACGTCACGCTGCGACCAATAGAAGCCGAGCATAATAACTAACTAAACGCGATGTCGCGGACGACCGCTGAAGAGCTTGTTTGTTTATTTGAACTCGCTAATCTCAGGAACTACTGATCCGATTTGAAAAATTCATTTTACATTGGATAGCGCATTAATCCAGGAAGGTTTTAGGATATAACGTCACGCGGCGACCAATAGGAGCCAGGCATAATAACTAACTACACGCGAACGAAATCGCGGATGGCCGATAGTAGAACATAAATAACAACAACACTACAAAAACACAATCCTAATCAGCATATGATGTGAGAAGCCTATAATGTAGGCATATGCCCCACACATCATCATCATCATCATTATCATCAACCTTTTTATCGTCCCACTGCTGGGCACAGGTCTCCTCTCATACAGAGAAGGATTGAGCGTAATCACCACGCTTGCTCAATGCGGGTTGGCGATTTCAGACCAGTCCCACATACACATACTTACATAATTAGCCTATAACTAATGTTCCCACTCCTGAAACACAGGCATCCTTTAGTTAAGAGCGGGTAGGACGAAATCTACTACGCGAGCCCAAGGCGGGTTGGTAGATGTCACATATCTTGGAAGATTTGACATGATATGCCGGTTTCCTCACCTTGTTTTCCTTTACCTTTTTTGAAGCAGTGGTGATGAAATAATTCACGCAGATTCTCGCAGTTTTTATAAAACCTATGTTAAACTGAGGACTGAAGAGTTGCATGCTTGAACAAGGTCATCATATGTTTTAGATGAGAACAGGTCAAACATTAATTGAATAAATATTCAAAGTAGTTAAACAGTTTTAAAAAACTGAATAGAACATCTTATAACAACTTAGCTAAACTTAGCATGTGGCTTTTTGTTGATGAGTGGGAAATTTAATGATGTCATTTGATGTCTCCCGAAAGGACGTCTCACATTTTTACAGACGAAAATCCACCAGTAGGCCTAGTGTCAGTTTTCATTACAAAACTCGATCGTCGATATCGAGCGCGTTTGACTCAGCGATTGGCGCGCTTCAAGGTCGTAAGAACTCTCAACCATGAGAGCGCCAAACGCGCTCGATTTCGACCATCGAGTTTCGTATTAAAAACTCATACTAGGCCTACTGAAGTGTTCCTCTATTTGCATGTGCCAGGGCCCACGGTACCGAACAACCCCCGATCCTGGTAACTTAGAAAGTAGCTAAATACCAGTATTATATATGGAGCGGCTGCCTAACAACACTGTGGAGGTCAGCTCCACAGTGTTGTTATTTTAGTTAATAACATTCATTTTTATATACAGTATGTTAAGAAAACCCTGTCCGACCCATAAGGATAATAAAGGTTAGGTAAACACATGACCAAACATAATATAAAATTTTACGTAATCATCATAGTATCAATACAAATGAATTTTGAAATAATCTTTTTTTCCCACGAATTAATTTCAACTTCCCCGAAATTTGGTAATTTTAATAAAAGTGACAACACCGGTATTATTATGGGCGAATAGCGATGCGACTACGTGCCGCGTGCCCTGCCACCCACCGCCCGCGGAAGGGTGCTTACGCACATTTAATAAGTTACCTCTTTTTGCGAAATAATATTTATGTTTTTAGGGGGATTTTTATTTTTAAGTTTAGCCCGGTTTTGTATCTATTAGTAGAATCAGTTATCGATACCTAACAACACCTTCACGGGTCGGACATGGTTTTCTTGACATACTGTATAATTATAAACTAGTGCTTCGCCGCAATCCCGCCTGAAGGTAAGCAAGGATGCAATAGTTGATGGTAAAGCGCGCCAGCTTATTAAGAGCCTATTCATTCAAAAATACTGGAGTGAATAAAAAGGAAGACGGCAGTTGAGCGAGGTGGTGCAATGTTTATTTATTTAGGATCTTCAACAAAGGATATACACAAATCATGAGAAAGTAAAAATGGACGACAATGGTTCAATCAATCACAATTATCAAGGCTAACTTGTTGTATTGCCTACAAAATCTTGGCACAGCGACGAAATGGATCATTTTTGAGGATTTTAGGTTGGTTTTTGAGTCAGAAATGTGGAATATGGAATAACTCGTATGTATTACGCCTGGGAGTCTGAGTTGAAAATTTAATTTGTAATGAGCTCAAAAGTTCACTACAATCTATATTAAAAATTAAATATTTTGTGAAACATAATGAAATCTATGTTAATAACACGACCATCGATGCTGCGCCTGAAGGAGATTGATCTGGAGACCCTCCACGACCGAACTCTCGACACAACAACATTTGGCGCATCGCACCCGGCACTCATCACAACACAACTGCTCAGACCCTTCCTCCGTAAGGCTTCACCAGACATCATGCGGGAACACGACGAATCGCTTGGCGGCAAAATTTTGTCTGGTGGGTAGTAACTTCTACCGGCAGCCGATGTTGTGGCCTACCACCTAGAAAAAAAAAACTGGGTATGCGATGTTTGCTACCCATTTCAATATGATCATGTATATTCCCTGATCCTGATGCCTCTTACCATACTTTCCGAGGCAAAAAAGCCAATTCAGATCTTCAAAAATTTCAACCTACATAAGTAATGCATTTTTTATTAATAAATTAAATATAAATTAGTACTTCATCGCAATCCCGCCTGATGATAAACAGTGAAGCAATCGTTGATGGTAAAGCGGGCTAGTTTATCAAGGCCTATTCTCTCTAGCCTCGAAGAAACTTAAATTGTAATCAAATGGAAACACATCATCATCATTAACCTTTATATCGTCCCACTGTTGGGCACAAGTCTTCTCTCATACAGAGAAAGATTGAGAGTAATCACCAGACTTCCTCAATTCGGGTTGGCAAATTCAGACTTAAAGTCCAGGTTTCCTCAAGATTTCCTTCATCTTGTAAATCAGTCATTGATGTCCAAGATATACTTTGAAAGTACATATAACATAGAAAAGTTACGTTGGTACTTGCCTGAATTGGAATTCAACCCAAATCACCAGACACTCAAGTATGAGTATGCACTCATATTTGAGAGGCAGGTATTTTAGTGACTAGGCCACGACCGGCCGGCCTGGGAACGCCGCTGGCAAATTGTTCCAGTCCCTCGTTGGACACGGTATAAGACGACGCGAAACGCTTCGTCCGGATCGTAGTAATTTAAATTAGATATTGGTTGGATTGGATATTATTTTCTCGGTGGTAGGCCATAACATCGACCGCCGGAAGAAGTTACCACCCACCAGACAAAGCCTTGGCGCCAAGCGATTTGTCGTGTGTGATGATGTCTGGTGAAGCCGTACGGAGGACGGGTCTGAGCAGTTGTGTTGCAATGTGTGCCGGGTACGATGCGCCTAGTGTTGCTGTATTGGGAGTTTGGTCGTGAAGGATCTTCAGATCAATCTCCCTTTGGCACAGCATCGTTGGTCGTGTTCTTGGGTTTAACATTGCATCACCTCGCTCAACTGCCGTCTGTCTTTCTATTCGCTCAGCTTTTCTGAGTGAATAGGCTCTTAATAAACCAGCGCGCTTTACCATCAACGATCGCATCACTGCTTACCATCAGGCGGGATTGCGGTCAAGCGCTAGTTTATAATTAAAAAAAAAAGATTGGTTCCTGAAAGACGAAGCTTGTGTAAATTATTGATTAAATTAAATTAAAAAAAAAAAATGTTTATTTTCAACACATATGTAAATAATATCAACGTTATGTTTGGAGTCACCTTTTAAGCAAATTGTTTGCTTGTGTTAAGTGATTCCGCTCCTCCAGGTTACAATTTCTAGATTATTACATATATTATAATAATACTATATAATATTTATTAGAGATAGAATGCTTACGTGCGTGCGTGCGTGCGTGCGTGCGCGCTCGTGTGTGTGTTTGTGTGTGTGTGTGTGTGTGTGTGTGTGTGTGTGTGTGTGTGTGTGTGTGTGTGTGTGTGTGTGTGTGTGTGTGTGTGTGTGTGTGTGTGTGTGTGTGTGTGTGTGTGTGTGTGTGTGTGTGTGTGTGTGTGTGTGTGTGTGTGTGTGTGTGTGTGTGTGTGTGTGTGTGTGTGTGTCAAGTAAAAAAGCAAGTGTGCGTGAGTGTTTGTATTATTTGTTTCATGGTTTGGTTTTCAGTTTACGTGGGTGTGTGTAGAACAATCTCGATTTCTTCGTAACTTTTACTGGTCAGCCATTCTGTCAGAATTTGTTTGCAATCGCGGTATGTCTTAGAGTAGATGTTACATTTTTTATTAAGAACATTATATAAGTGACAAGACTGTTTAGTGTATTGCCTTGCAGCAAATGTCGTTTTGACAGAGCGTTCTGGAGCAACGTTATCTTTTCTTCTAGATTGTGTTCTGGAAGTGTCAAAGGGGAGGGATTTATGTCTTTTCAATATTATCTGCAGTATATATAGTTTCCTTACAGACAAAAGGCGCGAAGTTACGTATAAGCTTTCAGTGGGGAATCTAAGTGGTCTAAAGAACATAACTTTTAATAAAGCCCTCTGTGCCCTCTCTAGCTCTAAAAATTTTGTTTTTGTGGCTCCACCCCAAATTGGTAAACAGTACATCAATATGGATTGTCCAAAAAGAGACATAGATTTGCTTAATAAGATCCTTAGTGGCAATGTGTCGAAGAGATTTGAATGTCCAGATTAATTTCCGAACTCTGTTCATTATTAGTTCTAAGTGCAAGTGCCATGATAACCTCTGATCAAGCATAACTCCTAGGTATTTAGTACTATTTACTTTTTCGATTTTTAAACAAGAGCAGCCGGTGTTAGTGGGGTCGGAGCAGGTATGGATTTTAATCTGGAGATCTAGTGATGGTTGGGTACGGTTGTCTATGGAGAAACAAATGTAGTTTGTCTTTGAAATATTCAAAGTTAAAAGGTTGCGATCGAGCCAGGTAGCTACCGTAGCGAGACCACGTTCGGCGAGGCGACCGACGCTGTCCCAAGTTTCTCCCGAGAAAACGATTGCCGTATCATCAGCATATGAGAATATGTGGGCACCTTCGATATTCATGCTGCATAAGCTGTTTATATAAATGAGAAACAGCGTTGGGCCGAGCACGCTGCCTTGTCCGACTCCATAGGTAACTATTTCTTCGGAACTAATCACCGATCCCACATTTACAACGTACCTGCGCTCGCTCAGGTATTCTTTGAAAAGAAATTGATGGATTTCAATTTAACAATTTATTTGTAACAATGGATATTCGCGAGTCAACTGGAATGTAATGCTCTTTTAATAATTGTTTGTTCAATTCATCAGTATCTAGGTTTTCTCTGATTAAACATTTCTGCATACATGAACAATTCATTTCTTTCTTTCTACTTTTGTTATTTACTATCTAAAGTAATACTAACTAACCCATCAAACGTTCTTTTAACTAGGAAATACTTTTTAGAATCGTAATTAAAAGTAGAGTTTGGCGATGGAAAGGTAAAAATTGAGATGTGGTGTATTTTTTTATGACACTTATAAAAATTTCGCCCAAAAGAAAAAAAAAATCTATACTAATATGTAAAGCTAAAGAGTTTGTTTGGACACCCTAATCTCAGGAACAACTTGTCCGATTTGAAAAATTCTTTTTTCGTTGGATAGCCCATTAATCCAGGAAGGCTTTAGGGCATATAACATCGCAGTGATCAATAGGCGCAGAAAAAAACGCGGACGAAGTAGCAGGCGGCCGCTAATCCTTATTCTTATTAATATATAAATCGGAAAGTGAGTTAGTTTGTTTATTTGTACCGCTTTCACGTCGTAACTGCTGAACCGATTGCTTTGAAATTTCGCAGACGTAAAGTTAGAAGTCCGAATTAAATAATAGGATACTTTTTATCGGGAAATTTTGACCGAATTCCACGCGGGCGAAGCCGCGGTTGGAGAGCTAGTAAAATATAAATGTTAGAGGTGGACAACCCTTACCACTTAGAGGTATGAGAAATAGATAGCAACCGATTCTCAGACTTAAAATATGCATACAAAATTTCATAAAAATCAGACTTTAGGACTCCTGACGACCAGTAAAAGTATCAAAGTTCAACGAATGACAGCCGGGACAGCGGTTTGACGTGCTCGATAGATATGGACCAGCAGCGGCAAGTGTCGCTTAACCTGATCGATCGATTCTTGCGACTGTTATTTTTTTGCCACAAATCAGTGGAAATCCAGGCAGTGTGAATCTTCAAATGGAATCTAACTAGCCTGTATTGTCCCTTATATTAGCTCCTCAGCACTCTGATAGTAACTCAATTTGAGAAGTGGCTAGAGAGACGCCACGGCACCCTCACCTTTCGCCTGACACAGGTCCTCACTGGACACGGTTGTTTCGGAAGGATCCTGTTCCGTATAAGGCGGGCGGAAACGTCACTCGGTCACTAATGTGGGAATCGCCCTGATGACACAGGCCTGTGTCAACGGCACGTTGTGTGTCACGTGCGCCTCACAGAGATGTCAGCACATCGTGATGGTGTCCACGAAGACAGATGCCTCCTGGGTCAGGGTTGCGGGTTGGTTAAAAACGAAACCGTGGCCCTGGCGCACAGGCAAGGGAAGGAACACGGGTGGGTTTTAGTCAGTAAAAGTCTGACACGCCCAAAGCGGGAGAGGTCTTTTGATAATTTCTCATCCAAAACAAAAAAGATAGTAACCTAACAACGCTGTTACAAAAACTTAATTCTATACAAAATTATGCTAAATCACCAATATATTGATTATCCTTATAAGGTATTTAATTACATGTGTCAAAATTATCTTACTGAAATCTCAGCATCTCGAATAAGGCAAAAATAGAAGTCAAAAGAATTAACAATAATCGATTTACCACAAACCGAAATTCCCCGGAACTCTCAGCCCACGCGACAATTTAACCTAAAGAAGTCATTAGTGACATTAATTCAGAGAAATAGCCTTTTATGATGGCACTAATAATGGAGTTTCATTATAATAATTGACGTCTAGGATATAAGCTTAATATCACACCTGTTTTCTCCAAGAGGCCTGGCTGAAGTATAGCTATTATACCTCCGCCCATATTTAGCCAATTGTGCTTATACCTTAGCTTTTGCTCGCAACTTGGTTCTTATTAAATTCCTATTTGACAACGATTATTTCTGAATATTTATGTACACACATTATTATTATTTAAAGCTTAAATATCCAGGTAAACATATTTATACAAGAAAAAAAATTAAGAATAATCTAGCTCATTAGGCATCAAAAATTCTTCCACAACGCTGTCGGTTGGATAAGTGGATGGCAATGCCGATTGTAACGAGTCGGCTAGCCGCTTGGCGATGTCCCCGAAAATTTGCCCCCTTATTCATAAAAGATGTTTAAAGTTAACTAGTGATTAGCGATTCTTTAAGCATACATAGCATACATACTTTTGTCGGTCTCCGTGGCGCAGCGGTCAACACGCCTGACTGCGATGCGGTGGGTTCGATCCTCGGCCAGGTCATGATGGGAAACGATCTTTTCCTGATTGGCCTGGGTCTTGGATGTTTATCTATATATGTATCTATTATAAAATATAGTATCGTTGAGTTAGTATCCCATAACACAAGTCTCGAACTTACTTTGGGGCTAGCTCAATCTGTGTGATTTGTCCGTATATAAAAAAAAACTACATAAAACATCAGGTATATCTAGGGCAAATAGACGCAAATGATCCTGTAATAAGCCCTCGTTTATTTAATTAATTAGGTTTACATTTTAGACGTTTGCACGTCATTTAACTTTAATCTTCGTTTATATCGAATAAACCCCTTAAACACTGCGGTGTATGTTCATAAAGGAAGATTTAAGTTAAGTGACGTTAAAAGGTCAAAATTGAATGGTTAAAGAATCGCTAATCACTAGTTAACTTTAAGCAGCGTTTATGAATAAAGGGGTTGATGAACACTCGGACTCCAATAGCAGCCACACCAGCACAACCCACTGTGCTTGGAAGATAGGATGGCGCTAGGGTATCGACACAGTTAAATAAATTACTTGTTTTATCATAGAATATATCTAATGCCGATTATAAATTTCCTATAAGTGCATGGTAGAGCCGAGGAGTCCTGGAGTAAACAGCACGTATCGGCCAGCATTGTGTGGGACCCTCCAGCTAGATGGACGGACCACCTAAAGAGGTTGGGAATGCTAGGACAGGCGAGATACCGAAGGTGGAAGACACGGTGAGGTGGCACTGTCTGGGAGAAGTCTACCAGTGGATTGCAATATGCTTAGGAGTTAATTGATATTCAGAGATACTTAGAAAGCAGTTAGCTTCTTTCCTAATAGTGAAAGAGATTTCAGAAAGGGATCAATAGTTTCCTAAAATTCTGCCTCACATAGTACATACTTATTTATATTGACATTATGAATATGTCAGTAGCGAGCTGGTGCCTCTTCGTCTTTTTTTATCAGCCTATAGAAGTCCACTATTGGACAAAGTCTTACCTCAAGACTTTCCCCAATGACGAGTCTCGTACTGCCCGAATCCGTCGATTTCCCGCGACTTTCATCAGGTTATCGGTTCACCTTGTTAGGGGCCTCCCTACGGTGTCTTAAGGCATATCTGGTGCCTAGATTTATTTATAGAACTGAAACGTTACTGGCGAAATGTGAATGCCTGCCTTCCGTTTAAATTACAGAAGCATAATGGTATATCGTTATGTTTTTACTAGTTGTTAATAATGAAGAGTCAGTAGTCGATAGACGTGTTCTGTTGACCTTAGAATAATACAAAGCGCTGTGTATATGACGGTTTGACTCGTAACAAAGATTTGGCCTTATTTGGTGACACCTACGCAAATTCTACTAGATTTTTTGTTAGTTGTACGTAGATGTTAGTGTGGATGTGACTCGTTAGTTGTTGAACTTGTTTTTAAAGCTAAAAGATTTATTTATCAAACATTTATGCTAAAGTAAAAAAGAAAAATATTGTAATAAAGCCACCGATTGTATTGTAAAAAGTGTGAGGCGTTTTCTATCAACTTTAGGGTGATATAGAGACAAAACATGGTAGGTGGAACACACGAGTTGACTAGCTAAGTAGTGACTACAAAATAAAAAAATAAAGAAAAGGGTTGGGTTTTAGTCTTTCTTTTTTATCTATTGTACGGAAGAGAGCAGGTCAAGCTAACCGTGTCAAATATTCCCAATCAACTTTGAGCCTTAACACTTTAGCGATTAAACTGAAAATCCAATAAAGAAACACAGACAGATCATAGTAGCTTTATATACTGCTCTGTACAAAGCTGTCTTACATAGTGACTTATGTAGATCTAAAACATGGACATTTTTAGGCAGTATTTTAAACTACTTATGTTCGTTCATGGGTCGTGGATCGAGTCAATACTTTTTTTACGTAGTTAGTTATATCTAACAATTTATATACCTCGATCATAATCATGGATCCTCTTATGGATGGCCAGGAAATATTTCCCTAGCGCTCCCTAGCGAAGGGCGTTGGCATTCCGATGCAATATGCTTGCCCGCAGGTTTGCGTGGTGTACTGAGATAGCAAAACTGACGCTCTTCAAAGCCTACTGCCAGTCGTTTTAATCGTACAGCTTGCGGGTAAGGTATACGCACGCGCAGAGCATTGTAAGCTTTCTGCGTATACGAGCGGAAGGACGTGTCAGACTTTAACTGACTAAAACCCACTCGTGTTCCTTCACTTGTCTGTGCGCCATGGCCACGGTTTCTTTATTAACCAACCCGCAACCCTGGCCTAGGTTCCTCCAGGTTCCTCTGGCCTCGGTTTAGCAGAGCTTCGGTTATGCTCGCGGACGCGGGATGACTTTCGTGTATTCACAAATGGTTTGTATCGATGGTATGTGATGTATGCGTTGATTTCGGGATAGCCCTAGCAGTATTTTAGCTATACTGCTGGTCAAGGATGAAGGACCTTTTAATAGGTATAATTTTAAAATTCTTCTTATTTGTTATCTACTTACTTATGATAAGTTCATACTAAGACTATGCAGATGTAGATATAGTGTATAGTGTTATAAGTGTTGTGTTGTAACTTATCCTGGGTTAGTAGATAACAAATACCACATTATGGTCTGAAATTTTTTAAAAAGTTTGAATATTGTCAGCCTTTTTTAAGTGAAACTTTTATAAAAAAAAGTATATAGAAAAAGGTTGAGATGATGTAGTCTCAAACTTTTTCGTCTGAGTGTTGCATGTCGTGTGACGGTCGGCCATGGAGTAGGGATAAAGTGAAAGGCGCTCGTCTGAGCAGTCAAGGCCAATATGGCGGTGTCTATAGTTCGCAGCAGCTGACCGTAGTATAAAAGTTTCACTTTTACAGTGGTTTCATAAACCACACAATCCTCTTTGTTAACTTTTCAATACAGACGACGTTTATGATGCCCAATGAACTCTTCCCCTTATTTAATTACTTTTACATAATATTATCTATAGATTTTTATCGTTAGCTTGTATATTTTAAAAACGACTAAGCACATTTTAGTTGTAGAGTTAATAAAATAAAATAAGTAATATAAATAAAGTTAATTTTATTGTCTAAAGGTTATTTTACCATTAATTCATGTTTATAGATGATTAAGTCGCAAACGCATTAGAAATTTGAACTTTCTATTATACCCACTCCAAATAGATTGGGTACTCAAAGAAATCATTCTTAAAACGAAGGATATATATATAAAAAATACCTAGGAATGCATTTCTTAATTGCAGGCTGACGCCCACAGGACCTGTCTAAGTGTAACAATAAAATTAATGTGACAAGGAAAACGCGCAGATATATGTATAATGCTAATCGCTTGTCCACACTAAACTATCGTACCCGCTTGCGCTCGCGCAGCTTGGCGCCATGAAGTCGCCGCCAGATCGCAAACACACCGTTAGACAAACCATCGACATAAGACATGAGCGATAGCGGAAGCGGAGATTGATCGCACAGATATTAATCAAGGACAGATCAAACATGATTT
Organism: Sesamia inferens; assembly: GCA_037179545.1. NCBI lineage: Eukaryota > Metazoa > Arthropoda > Insecta > Lepidoptera > Noctuidae > Sesamia > Sesamia inferens. The sequence continues at coordinate 11,716,193 of CM073949.1, forward strand.
ATGAATTAGTTTCTTGTTGGATCTAATTGAAAGTAATTTGTTTGGACTCCTTTTGTACGTCGAGTTTTTAAAGTAGGTAATTAGTTCATGACATAATGCAGATAAAAAAACAGTTTCACTTAGAACAGAACAGAGTGAAAAGGTCACTCATCCCCCTCCACAGAAAAGGGAAGATTCATCGACCATACGGTTATTGTGTCCGACGATCAACTGCCCTTTGATTCATGTTGGGCCGTTGTATATTTGCTACTTTTGAGGTAAACTTTGCTTTCGTGATGCAACCAACGACCTAACGTGCTTTCGGAGGCAGGGAGGGTTCCTATACGCAAACCTCGTCATAATTTCGACTGACTTCGGTCACGGTATTCAATCTGTCACAACAGGGGGGAAATCAAGCGCAGGACCCTTTTGTGCTTTTCGAGAGACGGTCTTATTAATTCCTAGCAGAAAATCCCAATAACAGTTTGCCTGATATAGGAATGGATTCCCGGACCTCATGCTTGACAGTTGCATTGGTGACCAAACCAAACGGGGCCATCAAGTTATATATAATGTTCTCACTCCTGAAACACAAGTCTTTCACTCTGTGAGAGTTTGTGGGCCATAATGCCGGATTCGCACAACGCTGCTCTCTGAAATTCATACTGCTATTCATGAATGTCAGAGAGCAGCGATGTACAGCAGTAAGTTAACACCCACCAGACAAAGTCTTGCCGCCAAGCGATTTGTCGTGTTCCGGCATGATGTCTGGTGAAGCCGTACGGTGGACGGGTCTGAGCAGTTGTGTTGCGATGTGAGCCGGGTACGATGCGCCAAATGTTGTTGTGTTGGGAGTTTGGTCGTGGAGGGTCTTCAGATCAATCTCCCTTTGGCGCAGCATCGTTGGTCGTGTTGTTGGGTTTAACATTGCATCACCTAGCTCAACTGCCGTCTTCCTTCCTATTCGCTCAGTTTTTCTGAGCGAATAGGCTCTTAATAAACTAGCGTGCTTTACCATCAACGATCGCATCACTGCTTACCATCAGGCGGGATTGCGGTCAAGTGCTAGTTTATAATTATTAAAAAAAAAAAAAAACACGTCGAAGATTCGAACACTATCAGGCGCTTTATTTTCACATAAATTATTTCATGTATGTCGTGGTGGCCTAGTGCTTAAGACACCATCATCTCAAGTATGAGTGCGCGGGTTCGATTCCAGGTCAAGCAAGTACCAATGCAACTTTTCTAAAGTTATATGTACTTTCTAGGTATATCTTGGACAACAATGACAGAAGGTGAAGGAAAACATCTTGAGGAAACCTGGACTTTAAGTCTGAAATCGCCAACCCGTATTGAGCAAGCGTGGTGATTACGCTCAATACTTCTCTGTATGAGAGGAGACCTGTGCCAAACTAGTAACTAGGCCAAACTTTGCAAAAAGGGGTATTATAAAATCACTGAGTATTTAGAAGACAATAAAGCTTGGGACTGAGCTGCTCGCTCTGCTAAGCATTGTTATTAAGCAATATGCGTAATTATGACATTTTAAACAATGTTTTTTTTTAAGTCACGTAAATGATTGTAAACGTTTTCATTTTTAATGTCTGGACTTGAAAAAAGACGATGATCCCTGAGTTTGTTATGGCTATTTCTTCTCAGAGATAGTTGATCGGTAATCCTATTTTCTTAATAAACGATTTCATTTCATTTCAATATTTATTACTACACTACAGCCATTGTTTGATTAGTTTTGGTTATTTTTACTTGTCTAGTCCTCCATAGTACCTACTAGTTTTCACACAAAACTTATATAAGCTCCTCTAAAAACAACTTCCACAATACTCTGTAGACTTTGACTAATAACCCCGCGTTAACCAAAGACTTAGGTATTTAGGAGCTCCTCTCTGGGACCTCATTATTGTAAAAAGTTCCTAACTTGTGCCTTCGATCAAAGTCTGAGTCGATGATTTGTTGAACAGTTTTACACAAGACTGTCACTTCTGATGCAAGTATTTGAGATAATTGAATGACTGTTACATAAAGAAGAGATTTATTTGAATATTTAGATTGGTTTTGAGGTAAACTTATGTAGAAATGTCCAGTGGTTTGTGCTTAAAATTTGCATTTAGCTGAGCGATAGCCGTTTGGCGGGAATGTGACGCATGTTTGACCCAAACATTTTTTTCTATAAGTAGACAGCCTCTGTGGCGTAGCGGTAGCGAACGCGGCCGTTGCGCAACGAGGCGCGGGTTCGATCCCCGCGCAGTGCATATATTTGTATGTATGAATACAAATATTTGCACAGGTCTGGTCGTGCCTCGGAAAGCACGTTAAGCCTTTGGTCCCGGTTGCCATGCGAACATCTAATGGCAGTCGTTACGGGTTGTTGGAGCCCCCAAAAGTTCTACAATTGGTCTCGCTGCAATGCTTCGATATCGCCTTAGGGGTTGTGGAGGTCAGGCGGCAGTCGCTTCACAGAAAATATCGATGTTTAGCCAAAATCAGCAGTTAGACTGGTAAAGCGGACCCCAGACTCCAAAGCCTAAGTTTCGGATGCGACTGGGATAAACGCTGAGATGATGATGATGATGATATCTTCTATAAGTATTTTTTTATGTTTACCGCGAGTAAACGTATTTTCTTTCTTTATTCAGTTCTTTCTTTCTTTCATTACATTCACGCAATTATAGTCTTAGTCTGTCTTTAAAAAGAAAAATCTAATACAATTAATAATAAAGCTAAAAAGTTTGTATTGGTTTTGATAGCCTAGTTCCCCAGTTCTTAAAGGTCCTTTTAAACATTATAAAAGGACCTTTAAGAATCGAGCAGTAGTAAAAGGGAATGCTAAACGAAAATGAAATGATTGCTCGAACATGTGATGCGATACAACATGGGGAGTCGAGGAAACAAAACAGTTTTACAAGATATCAATGATGACTAAGATAAGCCTACGATTATTAATTGAAAAGGTCTATGTAATAACAGCGGTATGGGTCGTCCGACGAGGTTAATCTACGCTAGCCGAGGTAGTCAATGGATGGGTGACCGTTTTTACGTGTGCTATAGGATGTATGTATGTAGGAACGTGATGACTTGATTTTCCCATCTCCGTTCCATCATCGGACGACCCGTCGTACGGCGAGTTTCCACCATTACGTTGTTAACACCACTACGATCAGGACGAAGCATTTCGCCTCGTCTTTTATGCCGCATACGACAAGGGACTGGAACAATTTGCCATCGGCGGTCTTTCCATCTGACTTTAATTAAAGTAGCTTCAAGACTAGAGTGAATAGGCTCTTAATAAACTAGCGCGCTTTACTATCAACGATTGCATCACTGCTTTCCATCAGGAGGGATTGCGGTCAAGCAGTAGTTTATAATTAGAAAAATAAAACACTTAAATCGAAAAGCACGTTAAACTGTTAGTCACTGTTGTCATTAGTTGATATTTGACAGTCATTACGGATCGTCAGAAGTAAGAAAGTCTGAACAAACTACGGGCATCATTTTACCTAGTTACTGGAACTGGGTTTTGAAAGTCAGGTAGACACTGGGTCCTTTTAAATACCGGTATTCAGCTGCATAAAATTAGACTGCAGGTCAACCCCAAACGTTGGAAAAACATTAGGCCGATGATGAGTTACTAAATCACTACACACACAAAACACTTCTCGGTGGTAGGCCTTAACGTCGACTGCCGGCAGAAGTAACCACCCACCAGACAAAGTCTGGTGGCATGTGGCATGAGGTCTGGTGAAGCCGTACGGAGGACAAGTCTGAGCAGTTGTCCCGGGTAACGGCGCCGTACGCGCCAAATATCGTTGTGTCGAGAGTTTGGTCGAAAAGGGTCTCCAGATCAATCCCCCCTGGCTAAGCATCGTGTTGTTCGGTTTAACATTGCATCACCTCGCTCAACCGCCGTCTTCCTTCCTATTCTACTCAGTCAGCTTTTTTTTTTAATTGATTAGGCCCTTAATAATCTAGCACGCATCTAGCATTTTACCAGCAACGGTTGCATCACCCTGCTTAATATCAGGCGGGATTGCAGTTAAGCACGAGTATATAATTATATTTAAAAAAAACCACCGAGGATCGCCAAGTAACCTAATCAACTACTCGCAAAACTAAAAACCAAATTCAATATCTAAACAACAACCACAAGCAAACTTTCCTTTCGTCTTTAGAAAACTAACCCCCTATTTTAAAAGTTGACGAATACGTCCCAATACGGTCCCCCAATCCCCCCATTTCTTCGACATCGGAAACAAATCCGTTCTACGCAGAGCATTTGAATTCCCAAGCCTCCGACAAATAAATAAAACTTATATGTTCCATTCAAATCCCTGCAATGGTAAAATTTAATCTAAACTTTTGGAATATTCAAATAGTATTTTCTATTTTGTTTCGTTTTGTATAAAGAAATCAAGTTGTAACGGGTTTTGGTGCGGACCATATTGAATTGAAAAATGTTTTGAATTGAAAAGCTAAGATTTTTAGGAAGATTTTAAATAACTAGTTCTTATATCGCGTGGGTAGCTGACATATCCTACCACTAGTAATTATTATTATATAATAATTATTATTATTTATTTATTTATCGTACTTAATATTATAAATGCGTATGTATGGACAGAATCAGAAATGAGGAGATCCGCAGAAGAACCAAAGTCATAGCTCTTCACCGACATAGCTCTTCGAGTCGCTAAAATTATGTGACAGCGGGCGGGGCACGTGGCTCATAGAACCGATGGGGCAGAAAGGTTCTGGAGTGGCGGCCACGTACCGGAAGACGCAGCGTAGGGAGGCACCAACAAGGTGCAACGATGACCTGGAATAAAGTCGCGGAAAGCCGATGGATGCGGGCAGCACAAGACCGGTCATCGTGGAAAGCCTTGGGAGAGACCTTTGTCCAACAGTGGACCTCTATACGCTGAAGAAGAAGATACAGGAAAACCTAGTCCAGGAGACAGGGTGATTTGATGTTGTGGATTCTTCGTGTTTTATTGTACATTTTGCTCTATGTATGGATCATATGTTGTCATAATAAAGACTATTATTACCTATTAATAATTATATCCATAAATCTGATAACTCTCATTATAATTATCTGCTTAAATTATAATTTTGAGTGTGATAGGATCTAAAATTCATGATTTAACCAAGTTTCGTGTCTCTATACTTACTTATGTTCTTAGTTTGCTACCACGGCCATTAATAATAAGCTCAGATATGCGCCCACGCAGGATTAGCAACATTATATAGTATTGTTTAGTTATTATTATTCACTGTCAGTACCCGAACTGAGCGTGTATTTGACTATAGGACCATGATTAAAGTGTTATGCATGACGGACGGAAAAAAACCGTTTGTTTTGTATGGCCTGCAAAAAGCTGTCTATATAATCTTTTACAAATGATGCTATAGAGCCAGTGAACAATTTTAGGTAGTCTACAGAAGCTCAATAAACGCTCTCACTCTAACTCAGATTTCAGAGAGGAAAGTGTTGTACCTCATTTGAATCAGCATTAAATTAGCAAGAATTTTTAACACAGGGTCATTTTTCCGTAACACATTATTTTTTTCAAACTGTGCTCTTAAAGTGAGAAGTAATTTTTTGTATTTTTTACCGATAAAAATAATTGCTCGTTAAATTTGGTACCAAGAGCTGCATTAGATTTTTTTTAGTTTAGAGACTTTATCGAATCATAATACAAAACCTTTTGTTTCTTTTTAATTAATTAAATTTTTTACTGATGAAATTGTAAAATAACTCGATAGTTTCATTGAAAAAAAACATAATAATTCATAACTTTTTCTGCAATGAAGTTATAGCGATACTGTACAAAGATTTTCTGTTGGAAATTACCTCTTTCTTTTCGCTCAATCTGTGTGATTTGTCCATACGGACAAATCACACAGATTGAGCTAGCCCCAAAGTAAGTTCGAGACTTGTGTTATGGGATACTAACTCAACGATACTATATTTATAATAGATACATATATAGCTAAACATCCAAGACCCAGGCCAATCAGGAAAAGATTGTTTTCCATCATGACCTGGCCGGGGATGGAACCCGGGGGCTCCACATCGCAGGCAGGTGTGGTGTTTATAATAAAGACTATTATATTCTGTTTTATTCTAGGATGCCTGTGTACCAGTACTGGAAAGGGTATAAGCTGAAGTTATGTTTATTGCATACAAGAACAGATTGTTTTTTATTTTTTTAATTATAAACTAGTGCTTCACCGCAATCCTACCTGATGGTAAGCAGTAATTCAATCGTTGATGGTAAAGCGCGCTAGTTAATTAAGAGCTATTCACTAAGAAAAAAAAAACTGAGTGAATAGAAAGGAAGACTGCAGTTGAGCGAGGTGATGCAATGCTAAACTCAACGCCACGCCAGAGGAAGATTGATCTGGAGACCCTCCACGACGAAACTGCCGACACAACAACATTTGGCGTATCGTACAGGGCACAAATAGCAACCCAACTGCTCAGACCCGTCCTCCGTACGGCTACACTAGACATCATTGTACACGACGAATCGCTTGGCGGCAAGTCTTTTTGGTGGGTAGTAACTTCTGTTGGCAGCCGATATGGTGGCCCAGTGGGAAAGTTTATGCTTACGTGAGCAGAAAAGTGGTAACCCAGTGGTGCTAAACAAACAAATAAACAAGCGCCTTATCAACAGGCGGGATCACTATAAGCACAAGTTTAATAACATTAAAAAAACTGCTCTCAAAACGTCGATTAAAAACAACAGGAAACAAGCATTGCCTAGAACACACAAATTCGACATTTGACGTCTACCAACGAACACTCGGCCTGCGTCGTGTGTTAGCTTACTCTCCAGAATTAGCTTATTAACACGTTACATAAGTTCATGTAATGTGATTTATTACAATGCATATACAGTATGTTAAGAAAACCCTGTCCGACCCGTTGTTACATTTCCAATATTTAATGATATATTTTTTCTTCCTTTCCTGGTATCTTGACGTGGCTGGCTGGCATATGGTAAATAATTTTATTGTTGTTGTGTTTTCATGTGTTCATTTTACTATACATAAGTATTGTATTTTAAAAAAAGAGAGCTGGCCAACAAAGCTTTCTTAAAATATGACAAGATTATTCTATTACCCAACAAAAATAAAAACCACCACAATTTAAAAACCAAAGAATCCTATCTGAATCACCCGAAACAGTGGTACTCAATGATACTAGAAAGCCATGGAAAACAAAAAAACTACCTTCAAAGAAAAACAACACAAAAACTATGAAGAACTACATCATACAAAAACCTAAACAAGTGTATAACAAGGACAGTACTCCGCATCAGCAAACACTAATGATAGAAAACTATGAACCAGAATAGCAACCACAGAAGGCCCCTACCACTCTCCCAATCCGGTTGGTCCCCGTGGGAGTAGAAGACCGAAACCCTTCAGAGACAAATACTGCAAACCAGTCAGAGCCTTAGAACAATAACCTATTTCTACATTGCGACATACAACGAAAAGACTTTATCAACACACGCCCGCTTACTAGAATGAATAGATGCCTTGAAAAATACTAAAGTTGATAGAATTGGCCTGTCTAAAACTAGGAGGCTAGGAAATGCAATTTAATAATCTCTGGAGGAGGCCTTTACCCTCAATATTTGAGGGGTACATGCATACATGCTTACTTTCTTTCTTAAATTTCTGAACTCATTTATAATGATCAATTTTTTGTTTAATGAATATATTAATTGAAGTACAATTGGTAATAATGTTATAAATAAAATATAAAAATAATTACTTTAAATTAATGAATATTACAATATATATCATAATTAATAATAATTTTTATTATTAAGTTAAATATGTATATTGTATTGTATATGTATTTTTGATAGCAATTGTGAATATGAAAACTGAACAATAATATTTATTTATGAAATTTACATTAATTTAATGTTAATCTTATTTTATGCATGAAATAAAGGTTTTTTTTATTTTTATTTTATTTATTTATTGAGGTATTGTATAAAGCCATGTGTTTTTTTAAATGAACAAGCTGTGCTGCTGGGGACTTTGTTCTGCCACTTCTTCTTCCCAGCGAAAGCACTAGGAAGTGTCGATGGGTGGGCGTTTTGGGGGACTGTCTTATGTAATATTGACGTTCAAAAAGTGCTGATTCTCAGCGTAATTTTGATGTTTTTTTTTTTTGTTACTTCTTAAAAGTATTAAAAACGATGCATTTTTCTGTTTCTTTCTTCTTCTAACAAACAGAAGGCATCATCATCATCATCATCTCAGCGTATAATCCCGGTCGCAACCGCGGCTTTCGCGTTGGAGCCCGGGTTCCGCTTTCCTACTATTACGCCTCCATTTCGCAAGATCTCTGGCATCCCGTGGTGTAAGATTGTTTGATTATTGTGGCTAATTGTGCTAATTGTGCAAATCGGCATCTTTTGATAGGGTTAATAAAGAGGTGCTCTATCACATCACCAAACATCGTCGACTATTATAAGTTTAGTCCTTTTCCGCTTTTTGCTCTTCCGAACTTGCGCGACAAAAGTCCCATATTATGCTCAGACTGCTTTAGAAGTTTCTACTAACCGTTGCTCAACACAATACCCTTTAATACAAAAACGGGAACTTGGTCAAAGGATTCTGGTGAATTATAGAATCGTATTATTACGTTAGTTTTTGTTTGACTCGACTTAGGAATTAGAGGTTTATGTTAGGGGAGAATTCGTTGTCTGTGCCAGTGGAGTCAGCATTTCGTTGTTTTTTGTTAATACTGCTCAATATTATGCTTCATTATCTGGAAAATTTAAAAAAATAAGATTTACCTCACTAGGATTAGATCAGCACTGCTAAAACGAAACTTTTACAAAGAGCTTAAAAAGTAAAAGTCAAATGTCATTTTCTATGAACACACAGTGAAGACTTAAAATAATAAAAAAAATAGGTGAAATGAACTGTGTTCTCATCTGAGTCTTGGGATTGTCAGGTTACTTCACGCTCATCATCATCATCGTTCAGTAGTTTTTGTATGTATTTGCATGAATAAGTAACAAATATACATCATCATCATTAACCTTTTTATCGTCCCACTACTGGGCACAGGCCTCCTCTCATACAGAGAAGGATTGAGCGCAATCACCACGCTTGCTCAATACGGGTTGGCGATTTCAGACTTAAAGTTTCTTCAAGATTTTATCCTTCCTTCCTTTGCTATCCAAGATATACTTAGAAAGTACATATAACTTAGAAAGTTACGACGATTACGACGGCTTGCCTGACCTGGAATCAAATCCGCACACTCATACTTAAGAGGCTCGTTTTTTAACCACTAGGCCACCACGACGTCACTTCACGCTCATTTCATATGATTTTCTTGTACAAACACCAGGCACCAGGTAGGTGAAGTCAATTTGTGGTGAATTGTAATCCCATCTAATGTTAGGAATTTACAATTGGGTTGCGTCCTAAAAAATAATTTAATGTCCATCAAAAGGATTTATAAAATATATTGAACACGTATTTCTAATTTTTTCTTTCATTCAAATACTTAGGAAAATATATTGATTTGAAATGTGCAACTTTAATAGGTAATTTCGACAAATTAAAAAATACGGCTCTTAATTTTTTTTTATTTTGTATAAGACTGACTAATTTTTTTTTTTGGTTTTTATACCTTGGCAACATCCCTATTCGTTTCAAGCTGATTTCATATATGTAGTATGATTTCTTCAAAATCTCGTGTAAACACCAGAACCAGTTAAATGAAGTTAGCTTGTATTAAACTGTCATCTCATCTGAGGCTTATGATAGGGATAACACTGCAATATTCAACCACCAGAGTGCAGTACATTAAAGATTTTTTCAATGTTGGTATGGTGTAGTAAGGACCGCTGATTGCATATTACATTCATCATCATCATCATTTCAGCCGAAAGACGTCCACTGCTGGACATAGGCCTCCCCCAAAGATCTCCACGACGACCGGTTCAGCGCCTCCCGCATCCAGCGATTTTCCGCGACCTTCACCAGGTCGGTCTTTACATGATATCATTTGATATCATGTAAAGATGCCATGCCCTTGGTATGTATATACCCTTTATGTTACACGTTGTATAGGATTCATTTTGGAGAGTGTACGCGGGAATAGCATGACTTAATTCCCCCCATCTCCGTTCCATCATCGAAGACCCGTCGTACGGCGAGTATCCACCCTAACGCTGTTGGCACCGCTACGTTCCTGACGAAGGGTTTCACCTCTTTTTTTATACCGCGTACATCGAAGGAGACTGGAACAATTCGTCTTCCCGTCTGACTACAATTTAAGTGTCTTCAAGGCTCTTCATAAACTAGTGCGCTTTATCACCGATGACTGCATCACAGCTTACCATCAGACAAGATCGCGGTCAAGCACTACCTACTTTACAACATTTAAAAAAAATATTAACTTCTGGACATAAGTTCAAGTTTCCACCAATTCTTTTGGACCACAGACTGAGTCTTACCTATACTGGTATTCAATTTACAATTGTGTTAAAAACAGTGAGTTCAAATCTCCTACTGCATTTATTCAAAATATACCAGCTTCTGTATCCTTGAAGCTGAAGTTGCCGGCGAATTTAATCCTTATTTTGTGGACCATAAGATTGAGTTTTCTTTTTCAGTAGCGACATATGAATCGAGTTTCATTCATTATCCGCCAGGACTGATGAAAAATGATGTCTTCTAACCCGTACTTAGATGATGAAAAGGACGGTTTATGCGGGATGTAAGCATGAAATGAATGGGGCGCCATTTTTCTATAAGAAGTGTTATAAGTTTTTGTCAAATGGAAAATGGTTGACGGTGGAAATTTTCGGTTTGTTTCATGGGTTTTTTAACTTAAAAGTAAAATTTTAAAACTGGAACAATTATTTTGTTTGAATATTAAAGAATAGGATAGAATAGAATACTCTTTATTATGTACACCATATAGATTACAGAACATAAATATAAAGATTTTACAAAGGGTGGCACAATGGGCGGTCTTATCGCTCGCAGAGCAATTTTAACAGACAACCTTTGGATGGAATAGTAAGGAGAAGGAGAGAGAAAAAAAAAGAAACAATAATAAAAATAATAATATCATTGTACCGATAGTCGTGACAGCCAATGGCTTAATAGCCAAGACCCTCGACCAACACCTCAGGAGGCGCATGTTAGGCAGCTGGTTCAAAGGCTTGATTCAGAAAGCTGTACTTCTGGACACGGCTCGCATTGTCAAGAAGTTCCTCTCTCTGGAGCCCTGACCGCCGGTAGCTTGGACCCTGCTCCCGATACCGATGGGCTACTACTTTTTTACTTTTAATTGTTTTTTTTTATGTATTTATATAAATATTCAAAAATAATACAAAATAATAATAGGAATAATAATAAAAATAAGGAAAAGCACTGAATTCAAGTGATCCTGAACCTACATCCGTCACCGTGATATTATTTGTTTTCTTTTTACTTTTTCTTTAGGTATTCTGTGTTTTTAATAATAATAAATCATTTTTATTTCAGACATAAAAATCCATAAGAGTGTTAGTAACATACAAAGAAAACAAAAACTTATTGCCTAGTGTTAGTAATTATTAAAGTTAGAACAATTTTTTTAATTATTGGAGAGCCGAAGCTCTCAGCTACAGTTTTCAGGATGCTGTTCCGACTGTCCCTCACTCTTCTCAGCAACGACGCAGTCCTTTTGCGTATGATTGCTTGAAAACCGTCGGTACGGGCTTCCGCAAACATTTCCGACGCACTACAGTAACGAGGTAGTCTCAACAACATCCTGAAAGCATTATTGTATTGGACACGCAGGACGTCCAGCGCGATCTTTTAGTACAGTTGACCCACAGACTGCCCGTGTACAGACTTTGACAATAAGCCTTGAATAGTGTTATTTTTACTTGGTCTGTACACCTGGCAAATCTACGGGACAACATATTACTCCGGATCGCAAGTGCCCTGCGCTCCCTTTCAATATCTGCATCGTCCTTGAGATCAGCGGTAAGAAGATGCCCTAGGTATTTAAAAGTTGTAACCCTACTAATTGATAACCCGTTCAGCAGCAACTCCGATCCTTCTCCACGGCATTTCCCGCCGACCTCAAAGAAAATGTACTCACATTTTTTTACATTATAAATTAACCCATGCGCGGCAGCGTAGGCCTCGCACGTTTTAAGCAACTCTCTAATTGCTCCCGCCGACGGACCCAGCAGCACCATGTTATCTGCATAGCTGATGTTGTTTATTGTAACCCCATCAACACTGCATCCGACACGCATTCCACTAAGTGCAACCAGCAGGTCATCCACGTAGAGGTTGAAGAGTTTGGGAGACGTCAGACCACCCTGTCTCACCCCACACTCCAACCTGTACGGTTCAGAAACCGTATCGTAATGATTTCGGTTTTGTTTATAGAAAAAGCCTTTATTGCGACTCGTATTAGAAGATATTTTCTTTTCTTCCATGAAAATCATAATCAAAAATCATTTATTCAAATTAGGCTGAGAATCAGCACTTTTTCAACGTCAATATTACATAAGACAGACCCCAAAATACCACCTATCGACACTTCTTAGTGCTTTCGCTGGGAAGGCGGAACAAATTCCCCAGCAGCACAGCTGTCTGTTCATTTAAAAAAAAAACACATGACATTATACAATACTATGTGTAGTGATGTACAAAAGAAAATACAACAACAATGAAATTATTTACCATATGCCAGCTACCACGCCAAAACAAAAAGAAAAATTAATTGATATGGAAATGTAAATAAGTTAAAACTTATAACCTAAATAAAAGCCTCAGGTACAAAGGGCGCAACAGCTCACATATTTATGCGTTGTAAAAAGGTAAATTATATGAACTCGTATAACGTGTCAGTAAGCTAATTCCGGAGAAGGAATACAACGTCACACACATCTTGAGATAATCAGAGCGACCAGCTATTCTTATCGAAGGATGGGAACAATTAGTCAGAGACGGTCTTCCTGTCTGATACAATAGGGATGTTTCCTGGGTAAAAAAAAAATCTATTTAGTCCGTCATTCAGATTACTTATAGAAAAATATTGGATACCTATATTTTGTTTTATCAAATCAATAAAAATTGACAAATATAAAAGACATCAAAGATCAGGATTGGTCGCTGGTGACGTCGCTCCTCGCTAAAAAGTGTAGCGTGCTGCAGTTACGTCACACGAGTTTTCAACGCACTGTGTCATCTTAATTTTTTGTTTATATGAAAAAAGAAAAAATACGTGTCTAGTATTTTTTGGAAATGTGAGTGACGGACTAATTAGCTTTTTTTAGTCAACTACCCTATTGAAGTGTCTTCATGGCTAGAGTGAATAGGGCTCTTATTAAACTAGTGCGCTTTACCATCAACTATTGCATCGCTGCTTACCATCAGGCGGGATCGTGCTCAAACACTAGTACATTAAAGAAAAATCTAAGAAACCCTTAATATCAACATTATCTCAAAAAATTACTAGTACGGTTCTGTAACCATCCGCAGGTTTCATATCACTGCAGGAGGAGGAAGGTAACAGGCAGGAGTCTAGACCTCAAGAGCTCTCATCTCAATCCTCAGTCAGTCAATATGTAACTCGTTCTGGAAGAGTTGTAAAGCCAACCAGAAGGCTAATTGATGAAATAGATTAAGTAGAACATTGTATACTAGTTTAAGACCTAACTATAGTCTTAAGTCATTGTCTAAATTGTAACTAAGTCAGGTCTCTATAATATTGTTTGTCAAAGGTTAATTTAAACTTAAACAGGGGGGATGTTGTATCATACATCACTACTCTGTAGTCGAGTAACTAATACCATCTCTATGTATTAGTGTCTATGAATATAGTCTATAGTCTTGTCATTGTAACTTAGGATCTGACCTAGAAGATGTCGATTATAATGTAATAATTATACAAGTGAAATAAACCAGTCTAATTATCTAAAGTCTTTAATATTTACCAACGCAACAATCATACACAGGCGTCTACCTGACAAGATCATAATTGAAGTCACCCCCCTAAATCCACGAGGAACCACCCATCCATTAATCACAGAAGTTAACGCCAATATCAGTATTATCATTAAAGGTAATACTTAAACGATGGGTTTTTAGCTCAAAAACTGGGAAATTATAATAGGTCTGTCTGTCATCATAAACCGTAACAGGTAGATAGTTGAAATTGTCATAGATTCAGATTTAGGACAAGAAATTCTACTATATTTTCATATTTACTAATAATTAATACGTCTTTACCTATGAAATTGTCGTTCTGTAGTACTGGCCATTTCAAATCTAAATAATTTTGGTTTGGCTAAGAATCCTAATTCCAAAATAATTTTATTTTAAAAACATGGAATTCTTTTTCCAAAAGTAGTCATTTGTTTATTGATTAATGTTACATTTTTATCACATTTCAATCTTTTTCGTCATCATGGATACGTTAAAATTTTCGAGTAATTATGGGACATGAGTAGGTAGGTACCGCTGTGGCTACAACGCGGAACAGGCGGCACGCAACATCAAAAACGTTTACGGAGCTAACACTACATTCCATTTGGGTGAAAGCTCATGTCGGGATCCCCGGCAATGAGCGCGCCGACGAACTGGCTAGGCAGGCGGCGGCCCAGTCCAGGGTCGCCCCAGCGTATGACAGGTGTCCAGTCTACGTCAAGAAACGTTTGAGAGAGGGCACAGTAGCTGTCTGGAACGGGAGGTACACCGGCGGGGCCACGGCTGGGGTCACGCGGATGTTCTTCCCCGATGTGGTGCGCGCGCGCAAGGTCCTGAAGTGCCTCGACAGGACGTCTATCTGGGCGCAAATTTTGACTGGTCACGGCGGCTTCGCCGCGTACCTGCATAAGTTTAAGTTGAAAAGTAGTCCAGCCTGTGTGTGTGACACACAGGCCATAGAGACAGTTCAGCATCTGCTATTTGAATGTCCGAGGCACAACCGCGACAGGTACGACCTGGAAGTAAGCACTGGAAAAATTTTGACGGAGTCGTCCATAGCCGACCTTATGGCAGACAAGCACTCCAGGCCGTACCTGGAGCGGTTCTGCCTCAAAATCGCTAAAATAGCAATTGAAAGAAACCGGACGAGGGCAGCACAGCCAAGCACTGTGCCGTCGGCAAGAATTGTTTGAAAGTATGAAAATTGTATAGAAATAAGATAGCTTATAAGTAGGATAAGATTAACATATAAGAATTGTAATGTGACATAAAAAGAAAAAGAATGACTAAGAAAAGAAAAGAAAATATTGACAGGGGAAAAAAGCAACCCCGAAAAGAAACTGACAAGGCCAATGCCGCAAAAAAAAAAACCATAGCGCGGAAAAAATTGAATTGGCGGAAATAAAAAAAGGCAAATAATGATTCTTGCCATGCAAAAAGGAAAAGACGGCACTAAAAAAAAAAAAAACACTACATTCCAACGCACCACCTGTTATTAGTTTGCTCGCTACCGTTCTGGGAATTTCGACCTGAAAAATGAACTTGGCTGTCGAAAGACTTTGGTGACAATGACGTATTAAAGGCGATTGTGGAAGCTGATTATACACAATCTACGGCTGAAACGACCAACGATGCTGCGCCAAAGGAAGATTGATCTGAAGACCCTACACGACCAAACTCCCAACACAACAACATTAGGCGCATCGTACCCGGCACACATCGCAACACAACTGCTCAGACCCGTCCTCCGTACGGCTTCAGCAGACATCATGCCGGAACACGACAAATCGCTTGGTGGCAAGGCTTTGTCTGGTGGGTGGTAACTTCTGCCGGCGGCCGATGTTATGGCCTACCACCGAGAAATTTTTTTAATTCTTTACCCTTCCTAAGGGCTTCCAAACAAATTTTTATACGGGGCCCTGCTAAGGCACGCTACGCTTCTTGGCTGCATCCTGGGGGTAATTACGTAACCCACTATCAGTAGCAATGGTTTCATTTTGACAGTTCAACAACATACATTGAGTTATTTACTTTGTTGAGCAGACACACTTTTCGAACATACCAATTCGAATGGAACAATGGATTATTTTCTTACATCAGTGTTCATACTTACTTCTTCTTCTTTTTTTTCATAGAAACATTGAAACTCGAGACTTTGGCGGGAAAGTCAAGCTGAGTGTCACTTTTAAAATTATTTATAGTGTTGTTTACTAAATAAAAGTGTGTGATTTATGTAGTAAAAAGTGCATTTAGTAAATAGTTCATAAAGAACAGTGAAATATCGCAGCATAGTGGCCACATCATGACTTTGCCCCAAACCTCACTCGTAAGACGGGTCACGCGGCCGTCTTTTTCGACATGAATAATTCATAATTACGTGACATTGGCTAACTGCACAAACCGTGCGAAGCCAAAAAAATAAAGAATAGAAAGGAACATTGAAACTCGCATGCAACTGCAGCCAGACTCGGAACAACTACTTGTAGATCTTAGAAATATTTGCTGCGTACGGGAATCGAGCCAACGACAAGCATCACAGCAGTCAATCGCATAACCACTGCGTCAACAGCCGTCAAAAAAATATTCGTTGGTTCAAATATTTTACCAAGACAGGTCATGGAATTTAACCAGCTATCTTAAAACAAAACAATAATTGGAATCCTGTTGTTTCGTAAACTATTTGTTTACATATCAATCATGAATTTCTCTCGCTTTAATATATTTTAGTACAAACGAATTTCACCCATATTTTAAACAGAGTTGCAGTAGGCAGTTTTTAAGAACAACAGCCATATTGTTAATGACAATTATCTCTATTAATCTATTGTCAATCTCTATTATCGGTGGTAGGCCATAGTATCGGCTGCCGGCAGAAGTTACCACCCACCAGACAAAGTCTTGCCTCCAAACGATTTGTCGTGTTCCGGCATGATGTCTGGTGGAGCCGTACGGAGGACGGGTCTGAGCAATTGTGTTGCGATGTGTGCCGGGTACGATGCGTCTAATGTTGTTGTGTTGGGACTTTGGTCGTGGAGGGTCTTCAGATCAATCTCCCTTTGGCGCAGTATTCTTGGCCGTGTTGTTGGGCTTAACATTGCATCACCTCGCTCAACTGCCGTCTTCCTTCCTATACACTAAGTTTTGTAAGTGCATAGTCTTAATAAGTTGTGGTGGCCTAGTGGTTAAAACACCAGCCTCTCAAGTATGAGTGCGCGGGTTCGATTCCAGGTCAGGCAAGTACCAATGTAACTTTTCTAACTTATCTAAAGTTATATGTATTTTCTAAGTATATCTTGGACACCATTGACTGAAGGTGAAGGAAAACATCTTGAGGAAACCTGGACTTTATAAGTCTGAAATCGCCAACCCGCATTGAGCAAGCGTGGTGATTACGCTCAATCCTTCTCTGTATGAGAGGAGACCTGTGCCCAGCAGTGGGACGATAAAAAGGTTGATGATGATGATAGTCTTAATAAAATCGCGCACTTTACCATCAACGATTGCATCACTGCTTACCATCAGGCGGAATAAAATTATAAAACAAAAAACAAACAAACTGCCTAGCCTTTTCTTATTATTATTTTTGGGGACACCAACCACCTAAATGCATATCACTCTATTACTAACAATAGGAATAACTTTAAAGTATATTGTTAATACATTGCTCCATATGTTCGAAAATGTGTCTTCTCCATAAAGTAAATAACGCAATGAATGTCGTTTAACTGTCAAAAAGTGTACATGGAACAACTGTCTTTTGCCTCTGTGGTACCCGGCATAGAATAGTACCATCCTATATCCTCCCGTTGGGTGACCTAAGAGGCGACTAAGGGAAGTCTCACCAGGGAAGCGGGTAGCAGCGCTTCTCCTGTGGAATATCTACGACCGATGAATGAATCAATGTACAAAATTTCAAAAAGATATGAAAAGCTACAAAATTATGAGCTTGCTATTCTACTTGGTTGTCTCAACAAAAATATGGTCAAAGCTCCGCTCGGGTGGTCGAGCGCGGTGCGTTGACCTCTGGCATCAGCTGTTGACCGCGCGCAAGTACTATGATCTATCTATCGTAAGCTGCGTACGCGCGCTCTGTATCCATACTGCAACAATTTCTAAATGTATTTGGGAAAAAATATAACATGATTAAAAATTATTAGAATCGACTCAGTTAGGTACTTATTCTACTGCGCTACATGTCGCGACTTCGATTCCCGCACGGAACAAAGATTTGTGTGGGGCAACGTATTATCGAAAAAAACAAAGTAATCTCAATATTTTACTAAATAATTATTATGTTCCAAACAAAAGAGACAGTTACACTGATAGCCACAGTCAACGATGACAATGAAAAAACCGGCTAAGAGCGTGTCGTGCCATGCTCAGTGTCGGATTCTGTAGTTCCCGTCCGACACAATAAATGTTACATTGAGTTGGCATACCTATTAAGGACGATATCTTAAAAACGGGCCCACAAAGGGCGAAAGTGATAACTATAGAAAGAGTTACTGATTCCACTATTCTATAGCTCATCCCCCCCGTTCAACTCAGGAAAAATTTTAACAGCGAGAAATAACCTAAAGTACAGTGCCATCTCTCGGAAAATTGGGTTACTAATTTAGATAAAGTAGATGAGTTTATATGTTAGATTTCTGGCGATATTTTTGGATTGCGTCAACCGATTATAATAATTATTTTTTAATTGAAAGAAGAAATGTTCAGAATAATAAAATGATTGCATATACAATTAAAACACAAACTAAATTCAAAATATTTTTTCTAGAAAGGATCTATAAATTTCTATTTTTATTTTTTTTTTAAACTTGTGGTTCAGTAATTAGAGTGGGTTTTTTTTTTACTTTTGGAGCGATTATTTCTGAAAATATGAACATTATCAAAAGATAATACCCCTTTTCATTTCTTAATACTTAATTATCCAACAATATATCACACGTTATCGTTGAAAAGAAAACAAAATGCTCGTCAGTTTATTACTCCTCAAATGGCGATTTTTTTACACTTTTCTTTCATCACTTTGTCGGCGTGATAAATTTACATAGGTATTGATCCAAATTTCAGCATACTAGTGTTAACGGTCACTTAGATCATCCGTGGAAGAACAGACAAACGAGAAAAGACAAAGAGAGAAGAGTTCCTAGTTTACTACGAAACCCTAAAAATGAAAGAACTAACAATGCATCATATATTTCCTTCTAAGATTGAGTAATCACAAACATAATCGAAGAAATATGCTGTTTACTATTGTCCAAGACAATGTTATTGTTTTTTTATAATCGTTTTACATTAAGAATGATAATACAACTCTTGTATATAAAGTAAGTAACTGATAAATTTATCGTCAGTGCGCTTTGAGATGTGTGCGCCGGAATAGTAAGTGGAGTCGTGTAGTGTTGTGTTGGAATATTTTGTGAAAGGTAATGGTTTCTCTTGTCTTTACAACATGTAAATCAATTAACGTACTTTCTTAAAATTGTTTGTTCAGAATCGGTTTTCGTTCTTCAAGATTTGGTAAAACTAATTTAATAAATAACAATGCATAAACATGTTAAATGAAAACAATCAGTGTATCTATTATGATTATAACTTAATATTCTAATAGGGATGTTTCCTGGGTAAAAAAAAAATTGATTCTATTTTGTCCGTCATTCAGATTATAGAAAAATATTGGATACGTATATTTTGTTTAATCAAATCAATAAAAATTGCCAAATATAAAAGGCATCAAAGATCAGTCATCAAGAAAAAGTCTAGTATTTTTTTAGAAATCTGACTGACGGACTAATTAGTTTTTTTTTAGTCAAATACCCCATTGGGGTGTTTGAGAGCGACGTTGTGTTCTTTTGTTGGATAAGGAAAAAGCGTCGCGTAAAGCGGTCTACACCCAAAGCCGGGCCCGGCGGCATAAATGTTGGCAACATTGTTCCGGCGAGCTAGGTTGGCGGCTGCAGTCATTGTATGTTGTAAAACTTTGCCGGCGGCATGTCGGCGGCTCGACATCAGAAACTTATTTGGTAGTTAAAATACTAACACGTCACTACAGCTGAAATGTCGCTGGGCAACTGAGGGCTTGCGTACGCTAGCTGCCGGCAAGCTGCTGACATGTCGGCGGGCAACACGAACGGGCGAAAGTTGCCGACATGCTTCTTTCAAAATAAGCCGCCGGGGTTGTGTGAGTTGTGTCGGCGGGCTGTGCCGCCAGGCTTTAGTGTGTAGTGCGCTTAAGCGTGACCCGACACCGTGATCGTTTCTTTTTGTTTTTTTAATAACAACTGGTTATTTTTTTTGTCCATTATTGTCTCACTGCTGGGCAAAAGCCTGATACTGTCTTCTCCAAGGAAGAATCTGTGAGCCATAACTATAATTTTCCTGTAAACTGTAGATTTCCAATAAAAAACTTCATATACGAGGAAGTTTTATATTGGAAGTAAGGAGGACTAAATTAATATTTATCTTTTGTCCTTTTCTTAGTGAAATAAAATAAGAAAAAGATGCACTGACTTAAGTTTAGTTTGTTGACAATGGAATCGGCATCATCAGGCGTCGTCTTTAGCTCCAGTAGGTATACTAATTATTATCTGCAAAGATTGCAGAAAAACAATTGAAATAAAATTCAATCGTGTTTCGGGAGATACTTACGGACAGAAAGGGTGGGGGAAATTATTATCGAAACAGCGAAGCGTTAAATTTACACCGCGTAATCCCGCCTCCATGGAGAAAATTAACAATGTGTATAATTGAAATTGTATTGTTCTATCTCAGGTTTACCTTACGAAAATCATGAATACATTAAGGAATATCTGGTTACCTTTTTTTTTTGTTGGGATGGGAAATCATCAAATGACGACTGACTAAAACCTACCCGTGTTTCTTCACTTGTCTCATGTCTGTGCGACGGCCAGGGCCACGGTTTCTTGTTTAACCAACCCGCAACCCTGACCCCGAGGCATCGGTCTTCGTGGACCCCGTCACGATGTGCTGACATCTCTTTGATTCGCGCGTGAAAGACGACGCGCCGTCGACTCGGGCCTGGTCCTTACCGGGCGGCGAGCTACCCACTGCTCACCGCCCGCAGGACCGCGCCTACGGTAGCTGGGAGTTAGGTGTCGTCTCCCAACCAGGGCGTCTCGCGATTCACGTTGCCTCACGCGCTCCGCCTCCTTCTTTGCCAGCATCACTGCTTCGCAGAAGGAGGTGACGGCCTGCCCTGCACTCTCACTCCGTACCAAGGCCTGGACCAGGGTCGGAAGCGAGAGATCGCCTCCGATCGCCGCTACGAGGACACGACGGTGCTCTACCCAAGCCGGGCAGACCTCTACCGTATGCTCCACCGTGTCCTCAGGACGATCCACACAATGGTGACACCCTAGCGTTTCCTCCCGCCTAATACGGAACAGGAACCTCCCGAAACAACCGTGTCCGGTGAGGACTTGCGTCAGGCGGAAGGTGAGGGCACCGTGGCGCCTCTCTAGCCACTCCTCAAAGAGGGGACCGCCGCTATTGTGGCGTGCCCAGCACTGGGTTGCGACAATCGCACTCTCCATGTCGCCATGAGATCTCGCCGTAGCTCTGTCCGCCGTACCGCGATTTCTCGTGGCAGCGGAGTTATGCCCCGGCGTTTTGCCTCCTCTCACCACTCCCACGTGTGGGCGAGGGCTTTGGCCTCCAGATCCAATGGCGGCATTCCGGCAAGGAGGCTCGCCGCCTCAGCGGAGACCGAGCGGTATCCCCGGATCAGCCGAACGGCCATGACCCTCTGGGATGCGGGCAGGCATCGGGCTGGTCCCTCTCCAAGCATGCGCTTAGTAGCCCCCGTAGTCAAGGCCCGAGAGCCCCTAAGGCCAGAACCCAGGGTTTTCCAGGTAAGCCGTCGGGTCCTGGGGCGGTATTTTTGGCATTCAGCCTAAGTACCGCCGCTCTCAACTCTACCTCGGTCTCGTCGTCGTCGTTGATGTGGTCCGCATCAGGCACCGCAGGAGTCGGAGCCATGGGTGGAGGGGTATGTCCCCCTCGCGAGGGAAACAGAGCGCTCACCACGTCCTCCACGAGCTGAGGCCGGAGACTCTGCGTCAGCGGGGGAGCCCATGGGCAGAGTTTTTTCCGCACCATTTTGTAGGGGCTTCCACACGGGTCTCTGTTCAGAGTCCCCAGCAACTCATCACGGGCCAGCCATTTGGCCCGCTGGATCTTCGCTCGGAAGGCGGACTTCGCCACTCTGTATCCCTCGTAAAGCTCCGCCTGAATGGCCTCCGTATTCGGTGGACGAATACGGAGCCTGCGATGCCTGGTGTACCGGTGTCGCGCAGCCATGCACGCCTTGCACAAAGACGTAAGCTCCTGACGCCGGTCGTGTCCGGGCTTGACTCGGCATTGCCACGTCGCATATCTCGGACATGGCCTCCCGGAACCACTCCGCCTCGTTGTTATATCTGGTTACCTTAAGTTGCAATTATAAAAAGAAAGAAAGAAAATATGTTTATTTGTGGTAAATATGACGTTATAAATGCACTAGTCGCCCGTACGATTTTTGAAAGTTCCCCTTGACTTCTCTGGTCTTCCATCAACAAATCCTGACCTGGTGACTATGGGACCACCCGGAAAGTATACCTCTTCAAAAAAAAAAAGAATTTTGCAAATCGGTCCAGGCTTCTTAGAGTAATCGGTGAAGATACATAAAAAAAAATTAATGATTTTTTAAATTTATAAAAATCAACATCTTTATACATACAATTCATTAGATTCTCCACTTTATTTTACCATCGCCCACTTTTAGTTTTATTTTTAGAGCCCCCCTTATTTTTATTTACCTTTTATCGCGAATCTGAAACAGCTATTTTACGACTTTTAAATATTTCTAATCTTTCAACTAGAAAATTAATTTTCCTGTAGAACTTAAACGACAGTCCACATACTAATATTGAACATCACTCCATTTGATTTCAGATGGAGAAATTACTATTAGTAGTCCTGTCACTAGTGACAACAATCACCTCAAGCCCAGTGATGACCAGACAAAGACTGGCACAACAGAAGTCCAGGGACACGTTTTGTGCCAACCTCCTCAACTTCAACAACTTTCACTACGCTTTAGAAGAACAGAGGAACGTCACAGGCATACCAGCAGACATGAGCATCCATTGGAAGACAGAAAAGGTCTTCTTCACTCTTATAAGTGACGAAATGAAAATGAGCCTCCAAGTCATGCACCCAAGCGGAGAATTCGAAATCATTAAAGTCGCGGGACTCGGTCAGTCGACTTGCGTTGATAACCTGAACGACATTGTGTATTTAGCTACTGATAACGGTGTCTATAAATACAAAGATGACAACTCAATCGAATTGTATACAGCTTTGGGAGAAGATGTAATGTATATCGCAGTGAATAGCGATGGTAGTGCTATGTATATAGCAACTTGGCCACAAAACCGAGTCCATAAGATCACGAATGAGGGTCAAAAGCAGGAACCATTTTCGGCTATACCAAACGGTCATGGTTTAACTGTGGATCCGAGGAATAACTTATACTTCGTTGCTACAAAGACTTCTTATATACTAAAGAACGGAAATACAGTTCCGATCAAGATCAAAGGCTTACCCAGTGACAAGATGACTGGAGTTTTTGTCAGTCGATCTGATGAAGTCTATGCCATGGATGAGAATAGTAACTTGTACGTAGTTGACCCTGAAAACACAAGTGCAAAGCATTTGGGATCTTTTGGAGTCTCTGGAGTTAATTCGTTTGCAATGGATTCAGCCGATAACGTTCTTGTAGGAGTTAAAGGCGCTATATTAAAATTCAATGCATATGAAAAGACTTCTTGCCCGGAATATGAAAAGTAATTTAAATGTTTTGTGATTATCTGGACTGTTTTAACTCTCGTTTGTAAATAAATTATCACAACGTATTCTAACTAACAATGTTAACTTAATCTTCTGGTAGTGGATAACAAATTTTTCATGTAACTAATATTTCGGCGTTTGGTGTTATTAAAGATGACCTGTGTATGACATTTCAATTTAATTACATAATAATATTAGATTGTAGTCGATTATATACGTAAGAGCAGGAACGGCGACGAGCAAAGTGTATTCGAGTATTGAAGACATGTTTCTAGCCTTAAAAAGAAATGTCAGCACATCGTGACGGGGTCCACGAAGACTGATGTCTGCCAGGGTTGCATTTGTGCTAAAGAGTTGCCATGGCTTTGGTGTACAGGCAAGTAAAGGAACACGGATGGGTTTTAGTCGATTAAAATCGACAAAACGCAAAAAAAAGACATGATTCCAGATTTTTTCGCCTAGCGATGATTATAATATAACAAAAAAAAACACGTTGTTTCATAAGTTATATATAATATATTACTCCACTGTTTCAATTCTGCAATACTCTTGTTAATGCAGCATTTACAATAAAGGGTGTACCTGACATCGACGCACAAACGAGTACCATGGATCCAGTACATGATTCTGAACCCCCTAGTGGTGGAATTTTGCGTCGGCATTTTCCCGATGTAAAAAACATAATATGCAGTTTTTTCACTTTAGACTGTTCATAATTGCTATACTTTTATAACACATTAAGATTTTAAAGTAATAATTAATTAATTAATTCATTAATTACACAATAAAGCGCAATGTGAACAATACTAGAAAAACTATCCTATCAGCTGATAGCTACCACTTGCTCGCCGAATATGAACCCTATCATGGTTCAAAGAAAACACGTATCTTATATATTCCGTGTGCCTTCTATACTCTCTGTACTCTGTTCTATATTACTGTGTCCTCTTGATTTCTTACATCCTTCTCCAGTACAACCAACCTCATTACGATTTTAAGGTAAGACTTATCAATTTATATTTAAATCCATACCACAATATATTTATAACGTTCACTCACTTCGTTGCTCTCACTGAGCAGAAGCATAAGGTCTTGGGTTCGAATCCTGGGTGGGACAAAGTATTATTCGGTTTTTTACTTTAGAAATTTCAGCAGTTGGCTGCCGGGGAATAAATCTGTGCCCTATATTTGGTAAGCTCGTCTATCACATGGGACTCATAACATAATTGTTTATAATTGTTTCTTAGACAGATGTGTAAAAGAGCACACCTCTGTCCTTCTGAAACTTCCTACACTGTCGTATTAAGCGCAAAAGCGTAAACTCAATGAAAGCGAGTTTCGAGATGATTGAAGTTTTGTAAAATTCTTTATTTGACACTTTATATATTAACTTATTTACTTTTAAATAGAAGTTATAGTATTGTATTGGATCTATAAATTATTACAATAATTAAAAATATCAAAATTGTATGTGGATATGCCTAATTCATGATATACTGCTACTTCACTTAGTAAATAGAAAAATAAATTTAGAATTACCGCTTTTTCGTTAGCTTTTCTCATAAATGTCTATATGAAAAAAATTTGAATTTTCTGTCGAATAAAATGTGTGTTCTCTTCAAGAGGACAATTCTATTTTCATCTAAAATCAATTTTTAATGCAATATTTTATACTTTTCATATCATTATGATATAACCAAATTATTTATGATATTGCCTTTTTAGCTTTTTAATGATTTGGTGGTATTCAAGTATACCTACGTAACGTATACGTACGTTTGCCTACGTAATATCGATATACAGACTGTATCTGACAACGTAACTCAAACTTCGCAAAAAAGCTACACCGCATGCCACTAACAAAATTATGATAGTCATTTATGTCGTTAATGAGCGGTTACAGAAATAACAGTGTTTAAAAAAGTGTCGGCTCGGCCTTTGAACGTTGCAAGCGTGCCGCCGTGCGTGTTTGTAGGTATAAGGTTGACCCCTGATGCGAATTCTATTAAATCAGCTGAAAGGATAGTTTTTCTAGTATTGTTCACATTGCGCTTTTTTGTGTAATTAACGAATTAATTATTTTTTACTTTAAAATCTTATTGGATTATAAAAGTATAGCAATTATGAACGGTCGCTAAAGTGAAAAAAACTACATACATTTTTTTTTAAATGACGACAAAGCCGACGCAAAATTCCACCACTGGGGGGTTCAGAATCATGTACTGGATCCATGGTACCTACTCGTTTGTGCGTCGATGTCAGATACACCCTTTATATCTTATACCTACCCTTAGTGATTTGAGGTAAAACTGAAATAGGAAAATCATTGTTGAGGATTTTTTCATATGTTTTGGACAAGATACATCTAAATTGCTTAGTGCATATGTTGCGTATTTTTAAAGCTATCCGATGGCATAAATATCAAAATTCCAAATTTTTCGAGATACCAAATACAAATCTTTTTATTCGTCAGTGCAGGTGTATAATACAAAAGGTGCTAGGGTTGCAGGAAGTTCGAACACGAAAATATTTTAAACGAGAGTTAGCTATTCTATTAACCTATCATTATGTATATAATACTATCACATTTATATAATACTAATTCCATCACTTATATCTATCTATTCATTGCTTAACATATAACATAAGTTTTATTTTTAAATTTATATTAATTACTTATTTGGCTTTCTTACTCTTTTATTTTATACATGTATGTAATGTTAATCTCTATTGTAATTATAATTATTTCTTCTATTATGTATACATATTTAAACAGGCGTGATGTATTGTTAGAATAAAGTTTTTTTAATGTCTTTGTTTATACCTACAATATTTCTCCGTCACTATCATTACAAGTTTCATTTTCTAATTCAATAGAGTGGCCATCACTACAATTTAATTATTTACCATAACATATTAAGTATATTACATAGAAATGCAGCAATTCCATAATGCACTATCAGCAGCAATGGATTCCATTTTGACATTTCAACAACACTCATTGCGTTGTTTACGTTTTTGAACATGCAGATTTTTCGAATACATGAAGCGATGGATTAGTAGCTACGAAATTAGGGTGCTGGCCTCGGAAAACAAGTAAAAAGTTCTAGTCTCTCTGCTACATCATTTAGTACACGTTATTGGGGATGTATTCAGTAATAATTTTTCTCGGTGGTAGGCCATAACATCGGCTGCCGGCAAAAGTTACGCAGATTTATTTACCGCCATGCCCGTGTGTATTTTACACAATTATATCCTTGCATATGAAATTTAAAATAAATGTTTTATTTAGGATCAGCAAGAAAGGCAAAAGACACAGTCGCAAGAGGAAGTCCAAGAAACGGACCACTACCACCCCGGAACCGAATGAAGAAGAGGAAGAAGAAGAATAAACTATTTTACTTACAAAATAACTATATTTCTTTTTGTTACCACGATTAAGGATATGACTCACGTTAATGAATGCTATTTTATTAATATAATTGTCGCTGCTAAAAAGAATCTGTCGAAATAAAAACATTATTGATAAAAATTGGTTTCAGTGACATCTATGTATTATGGAAAAAACTTTGTCCTTCAAGTACTGCTATCTGTTACATATATTGAGAACTAATACGAATATGCTTTAATAATAGGTCACGAGATGGCTGCACTGAGCTAGTGCGTTATGTTTCGTCCGCAGGAAATAAAATTGTAATAATAAATTAATGCTTTACAATTGAATTTGATGTTACCAAACGTTTTATTTATGTTTTTTCATTGAAACTTTCAATATTATTAATTTGCTCTAATGGTAATAGTTGCAAGCAATATCATAACGTGGTAACCGTGTTCTTGCCAGATCAAAAATATATATTATGAATACTGGGAAATTGTAATTCAGTGGAATAAAATGTTGACAAAGTTAATACAATTTTGATTAGGACGCATTCGTTTTATTATATTAGTATAATTCTTCATAAACAACTTTGAAACAGTATTGTCA
This sequence comes from Sesamia inferens, assembly GCA_037179545.1. Taxonomy (NCBI): domain Eukaryota; kingdom Metazoa; phylum Arthropoda; class Insecta; order Lepidoptera; family Noctuidae; genus Sesamia; species Sesamia inferens. The sequence goes on from CM073949.1 coordinate 11,744,016, forward strand.
ATCAGTATTAGTTAACTTTAGCAGTCTCAGTAAGTCGCCGTATCGTTTATTGTTAAATTTTAATAAATTATAATCGAATGTTCATCATCATTATCATCAGCTTATGGCGGTCCTCTGATGAATATAAACGGAAGCTTCCTTAACAATGTCCAACCCAGCTCACAGCTGTCTTCGCTTTAGCCTTCTTCTTAAAAGAGGTTCGTCACTTTGACTTATAATTTTGTCTGCTCATTGATCGATAGAGACACCCATTTTAAATGTGATTAAAGTCACTCGTCAAATCACATAATTTTCCAGTTTCCTTGATGTTATGTAGTTTCTAGCCTATGGAAAAGAAGCGTAGTTCTAAGTATGTATCAGTATGTTCTAAGTAAGCGTCAAATGACTAGTTTGGATAAACCAGCTATTGAATGCTTCTGACAGAAACTCTAAAAACACAGGGTTTTCTGTCAGATGCATCCAATTAAAAAACTCACTGTCAATATTAACCACGTGATACAAAATAGTTTGAAATACCAGGTTTTAGCAAAGAATGTTGAATTTAGCAGTCCACTGCTGGACATCGATCTTTCATATTGCACACCACTCATTCGATATTTGCTGTGTGAGTGTGTAACGTTAACATAAAATGCAATCATTTTATCAGATAAACAATATACCAAAATGAATGACAAAACTAGCCAATAAAATCTTGTTCCTAGTCCCTTTAAACTAAACGGAATCAATATCTAACATTTTACAAAAATGTGTGTAAATTGGAAGTAGGTATTCGTGACAGATTGAGGATGAAATTGAGTGCAATCGTTACTATATAGCGAATTGTGTCATAATTTTAACCAAAGTTGTTAAGGTAAATATATTTTTTTTAATGGCAAGACCAACTCTTATTCCAAGCAACCTATTTTCTTTCCTGTCACTTGATTCATTCATTCGGTTATTTGTCAAATTGTCATACGCGTCGCCGATGTGTCAGGTGGCGATCGTTGTATAGCGTGTTATTTGTGTCGTAAATGTGGTTCGATTATGTGATAATGAGAAGACACGCGCTTTACAACATTATAATTAAGTGATGCATGTGTTTTGAGTTTAGTGTCGTGTTAAAAAACGTTGTTTTCATTTGTATGTCATCGGACTCTTCAATATGGCGGCCTCTCGTCACAAATCACAACAGAAAAATATATCTTCGATATTTTCGAAGTTGCACGGGGCGTTCTCAGATGCGGTATGCCCTACTAAACTTGCGACTGATAAAAGGACATTGGATAAGACTTGGAAATTAATGGATAAAGTGGTAAAACTGTGTCAGCATCATAAGATGAATTTAAAAAACAGTCCGCCGTTTATCCTGGACATTTTACCGGATACGTATCAGCGTTTGCGTGTTATATACTCAAAATACGAGGACAACATGCAGGCGTTGAATAGCAATGAACATTTTAACATATTTATAATTAATTTGATAAGGAAGTGTAAGCAAGCTATAAAGTTGTTCAAGGAAGGTAAAGAGAAGATGTTTGATGAAAATTCTCACTACAGACGCAATTTGACAAAACTTAGCTTGGTGTTTAGCCACATGTTGAGTGAGCTAAAGGCGATGTTCCCGAACGGCACGTTCGCCGGTGATCAGTTTCGCATTACGAAGAGTGACGCTGCCGAGTTTTGGAGGACCAACTTTGGAAACAGGTGAGTTTAACGAAACGTACTCTAAGTAAGCCTAAGTATTACATTGTGTCTTCCACAGTTGTCGTGATATTGCAAGTGAGTGTGGCAACTAGTAGGAGCAAAAGTTTATGCAACTGTCTGAAATCCCCATGCACCCGGTTGATACTATTGTTGTCAACAACTTTGTTTTATTATGTTCTATGATATAACTTTTACCTGCTCTGTTATGTATTTATTGTACATATAATTGGTACACCACTATTACAGCAGTATTACAACCTTTGAATACCTTCTCCCTTTAACCCATCCAAAGTATGTATATAAAAGATCACTTTTACCTATATGCTCTCCCATTGTCTCCTACATTTATTTCCATAATTTCTATGGCATAGATCAGGGATGGCTAACCCCAATGCCCTTTTCCTAGCCAAATATTTAATGTGGTAATGACATGTCACCAAACAATTTTGGCATAGTGATTACTGGAAAAAATCACAATTATACCTTTGCATTGTTATTATTTTTAATCTCTCTTGACCTTTCTTGAGAGTCTGGTCCCGGACCTTTAAAGATGTATGAAGGGGCTCAAATCAACTTGCAGAGGTCCATTGGGTCAATTTTAATTAAATAAGGTAACACCTGTGTGTCGTGGTGGCCTAGTGGTTAAAACACCAGCCTCTCAAGTATGAGTGTGCGGGTTTGATTCCAGGTCAGGCAAGTACCAATGTAACTTTTCTAAAAGTTATATGTACTTTCTAAGTATATCTTGGACACCAATGACTGAAGGTGAAGCAAATATCTTGAGGAAACCTGGACTTTAAGTCTGAAGTTGCCAACCCGCGTTGAGCAAGCGTGGTGATTACGCCCAATCCTTCTCTGTATGAGAGGAGACCTGTGCCCAGCAGTGGGACGATAAAAGGTTGATGATGAAGGATACACCTAACGATAAGTTAATCCCTGCTCACACCCTCTGTTGGCGAAGGTGGGCTAATATAAAAGTTAACAATATATAATAATCTAAATGTATACAAAAATATTTATTTACGTGAAATTTGGTTATATGCAACAGCACACATCATAGTGGTTCGCCACCCCTCGTTTAGGTACGGACAACAGCTACCCTAAACTGCCAAATATTCCCAATCAACCTTGAGCCTTAATCCTTTAGAGATAAAGTTGAAAATCTAATAAAGAAATCTGACAGATTGTAGTAGCTTGATGTGTTGTCGTCTGTACATAATAAAGAGTGACTATTTACCCCCTTATTTATAATCGCTGCTTAAAGTTAACTAGTGATTAGCGATTCTTTAACCATTCAATTTTGACCTTTTAACATCACTTAACTTAAATCATCCTTTATCAATATACACCACAGTGTTTAAGGGGTTTATTCATAAATGAAGATTGAAGTTAAGTGACATGCAAACGTCTAAAATCTATGGTTAAAGAATCACTAGCTAACGTTAAACCTCTTTTATGAATAAGGGTGTGTCTAAAATTCACATGAACACATTATACCACTAAATATATACTGATAAAAAATTTACAGCCACATAAGTAGCTTATTTTATTTTAATAATATTGTTTCTGACACATTATTGAAGCTCTGAACTTAATGTAAAAAAACTTAGTACAACGACAGTGTAAACCAGGCTTTGTAATGAATTGTTAAGCAAATTGCATTTCTCTAAATAAATTGGATGTACTAGTTATGCAAAATGGAACCAGCCCCAAAAACTTGCTTTTGAGATAATAGAGTTTGATGTAAAATTGATGTATCAAAATAACATGACAGTAGTTTGTTTTAAATTTCCTTTTAAATAATGGGTATTTTCCTGTACTTTTCTGTGGTTTGGATTTTCTTGCATATAAGTACTAAGTTGATATGTAGAAGCCATTTATGACAGTAACTCAAAAAACTGTTTATGTGGGTTGGATCCATTTTGTATAACTAAGTATGTAATATCGCTGTGATAATAAAGCAATTTAAATAATAAAACTTCAATTAATAAGAAAGACGCCATGCCTTTTTACTTAACCACCATTTTATAATAATCAAAAACTAACTACAAACTATGGAAAAGGGTTGCCCTATAGCAAATATAATGTTGCCAACACTTAATATACTACGAAGTGCATCCAATTATTCTCATGTAAGATGTGAATCAGGTGAAACTTCATTTACATATGGCTGATATAAGTCTTACATGGAGTAGGTATGTTAGGATTGTAGCAGGTCGAGTTCTGTAGTTTGTACTTGGGAAGTAGGCATAGAGATTTCACATATATTTCCTTTTATTCTGTGTGGACTTTCCATCTGCAGCTTCACCCATATTATATGTCAATAAAAAATAGCCTATGTAAAAAAGGATATTTTTTCCCCTGTCCCAAGTGTTCAAAGGACCCCGATATTAAATTTAGTCAAAGTCTGGTAGCTATGAAAGAGTATCAAACCAAAAAACCCAAAGATACATATGATTTAGCAAGGATTGACGTAGTAAAATTCACTGACCTATGAAAGCTATGTTTATTTTAAACAACACTATTGAGGTGATGACTTCATAATTGTGGCCTTTTCGGAACCACATTTGGAACGAATTCATGTCAATAAGTTGAATGCCCTCATGATACAAAAATGTATTATGTATTATTTTGGTTATAGTATGACATTGTTTTGATAATGTAACATGACATAAGGGTAGGCTGTCATTCCTGGTTCCTTGACAGTCATTACAGATTATCAAAAAACTGAAAATGTGACAACCAACCCAACAAGGGGTTTTGTATCTGGGTTGCGGAGGTCAGCTAGTCCCTTCATTTAAAATACTGATATTCAACTGCATACTATAAAACTAAATAATATAATAACTGGAAACTGACCCAGACATAGTAGGGAAATTATGTTAATCAAATATGATAGCTTATGAGTAGGGCAAAGATACAACCAGTCAGGGGTGCAGCAAATATATTGGTATCTCCCAGCCCTCCTAACTCTTGGTACTAGAAGGAGCAGTGGAGTTTTAGTAGGCAGGAGTCTGACATAGCTCAAGGTTTTCATAAGTATTTACCCTCAGGCTACTACTGGAAAATTCCAGATGACATGGATTCAGACATACTATGCCATGTTGCACATTTATGATCGTGACACACTGTTATGTTTTAAAGGAACTTACATGCTTTATCTGGACTGGTGATCAGCAAACCAAATATGATAAAGATTTGAAAGATAACCCCATATTACAATATGTACTTATTAAATGACTGACATGAACAATGTAAAACGATTTTCCTTGTAGCCAATGTTTTTCCTCCTGCAGTGTCATTCAAGATGAGGAAAGTACTGCATTTTGTGAGTTTACAAAGTATTTTCATTTTATTACTACTTTATTGCCCAAAATTGATCATACAAGTATATCTTGGACACCAATGACTGATTAAAAGGCCAAGGAAAAACATCTCGAGGAAACCTGGACTTTAAGTCTGAAATCGCCCCCAAAAACCCGCATTGAGCAAGCGTAGTGATTATGCTCAATCCTTCTCTGTATGAGAGGAGACCTGTGCCCAGCAGTGGGACGATAAAAAAAGGTTGATGATGATCATACAAATATTTTAAACATGATAGTTTGTATGGATGTACAGATGCATCCTTGTTGGACGGTTTTGAAGAGATATTTCTTGTGAACTTCAAAACTATATATAGCTAGATAATTTAATTTTTCGCAGGTGTTTAGTTTCTGTTGCGATTATAACAACATATACCTACTAAAGACAATAATTTTTTGTGGCAACAAAATTAAACAACAAAAGTAAAAGTAAACAACCCTTCATCAGCGGGTCCAACTCACACTTGGCCGGGTTTGATTTATTGTTCATACAGTTATTAGTGGTCCTCCACAACCTCTTTCTCTCTCTCTCTCTCTCTCTGTAAAAGATCGCTCTTAGCGATAAGACCGCCCATTGTGTCACCCTTTGTAAAATATTTTTATTTATGTTCTGTAATCTATATGGTGTACATAATAAAGAGTATTCTATTCTATTTTCTATTCTTTTCCATATTTAACATTCAAGATTCTTTTAACCATACAGTCATCATCTCGGCATATTTAACTACCGTACCAGAACAAACACCATCAGTAAAAAAGGTTTTTATTAGATTTTCGTGTTTGTTAGTGCTACTTGAAAAATAACACAAATATAAAACTAAAATAAACTAAAAAGTGACATAATAATAATAATAAATAATCTCTTCCAAGTGCCTCTAACAAGAAATTACCACTCATTTAGCTGTCTACAATGCTATTGTCATAGAATCTCTCCTGCAATAAATTAATACTGAGCCACAGTAGACAATGGAGGTTTAATTTCTCACATGCCATGCCACACTTCCTTATTGAATGTCACAGCTTTCTCATAGGATAAAAGGAGGGTTTTTTCTATTATATTCAAGACCTGGAAAACATGCTATCAAATGATATTTTTTTTACAACTGAGCCAATGTTGACTATTCTATCAAAGTCTTAGTTGTTAATTGTGATTTTTAGTACTTAGCAGAAAAGAAAATACAAACGTTTTGTTAGTTACATGACGTTTTTAATGCATATATAAAATATGTCCTTAGCAATACTGTAGCTCCAATTAGTGAAAAAAAAAATCGGAATGTGTTGAGTGTTCCGAAGAAAATCCTATTTACCGACTTATAAACATTCAAAAAAGTAATCCCTTAGCAGTATTGATATAGAGACCGAATTGATCTATGATTTCTTGCTTAGTTGATCTGAGCAAGAAATCATTGACTAACTTAATTTATAAACATGCTATGTAGTAGTTTTCATAATGGCATGCAAGAAGATAGCATACCATTGTTGACATCACTCATCATTAGCAATTAGAAGTGATTTGATGAATCAATGGCATTCATCCTACTTGCATTCCATTGAGCAAGGCATGACGCGTATCCTGCCCATTTTTGAGTGATGATACAGCTGACTATAGTGTAGGTATACTTGTCACTTGCTTCGAAGCTACCCGTTCGCTTGTCCTATCCTAATGAATGACTATGTATTTCCATGAAATCTGAAGTATGAAGCACCAATGGGATTGCGTATAGAAATTATAATATATGAACTGAGAGTTCTTTTAATGATTATAAATCTGTAAGAACACAGTTGCAGTCACAAATCATTTTTTTTAGTAATTATAAACTAGCGCTTGACCGCAATCCCGCCTAATGGTAAGCAGTGATGCGATCGTTGATGGTAAAGCGCGCTAGTTTATTAAGAGCCTATTCACTCAGAAAAACTGAGCGGATAGAAAGGAAGACGACAGTTGAGCGAGGTGATGCAATGTTAAACCCAACGATGCTGCGCCAAAGGGAGATTGATCTGAAGACCCTCCACGACCAAACTCCCAACACAACAACATTAGGCGCATAGTACCCAGCACACATCGCAACACAACTGCTCAGACCCGTCCTTCGTACATGAAACCCAAATAACCGCTATACTTAAGTGGGATTCGGCTCTCTGGTCAGATGACACAATTGCTAAAGAGAACCACCGGTAGGATCCCACTAAATTCAAGATGGCGGGGTGAGCTCGGTGGTAGGCCATAATATCGGTTGTCGGCAGAAGTAACCACCCACCAAACAAGCGATTCGTCGTGTTCCGGCGATGTCTGGTGAAGCCATACGGAGGACGGGTCTCAGCAGTTGTGTTGCGATGTATGCCGGGTATGATGCGCCAAATCAATCTCCAGAGTCCAGATCGACCTCCCTCTGGCGCAGCATCGTTGGTTGTGTTGGTCTTGTTTTTAACATTGCATCACCTCGCTCAACTGCCGTCTTCCTTCCTATTCGCTCAGTTTTTCTGTATGAATAGGCTCTTAATAAACTAGTGCGCTCTACCATCAACGATTGCATCACTGCTTACCATCAGGCAGGATTGCGGTAAAGCACTAGTTTATAATTATTTAAAAAAACGCTTGAATTCTAAACTGGCATTCGCAAAAGACAGAATTGTGTGGAAATGAGACAGTGAGGTCTTTGCCCTATAATGATACGATACAGGCTAGTTAGATTATATTAAATATAACCTGAATGTCCCAAGCTACTCCAATGCTCCCCTTTGGGGAATAACCTACTTCGATGGAAATCACGTTTTACGGTAAAAAGTTCCAATCCAACATTTACCTACAAAACAATTCAATAAAGTAGATCAATGGAAAAAAAAGTCCCAAAATCTAATCTAATTCCTAATCGCGCTGCTATCATAAGATAATATTGTATTCATTCATGAAAAATACCGAAAGGAAACCTCGCTTATGAATGGGCCAAATTATCAGTACATTTATCGGACATATATTTTTATCAATACCGACCGATCAAACGCCCTTCATGCAGAATGAAAATGCGCACAAAATATTGATACACCTAGCTTTTGCACTGGCTGCTCGTGATATATTATGTACCACCTTATAGCTTAGTTTGCGCTTTTTTTCCTTTCTGCTTGGGGTGATATTAAATGGCCGCCTCAAGTTACCAAATGCAGAAAATATCCTTACTAATATTATAAATCGGAAAGTGAGTTTGTTTCTTTGATTGTTCTGCTTTCACGTCGTAACTACTGAACCGATCGCTTTGAAACTTTGCAGACGGTAAGTTAGAAGCCCGGATTATTATCCCGGATAAATTTTCCCACAGGAAAATCTAAAAAGCGCGATATCACCAAATTCATCCACAAACCAACCGCGGCAAGCATAGCTTAACCTGATCGTGCGATTGTTTTTATTTAGCCACGAGCCTCTCCATCATCATCATCACACTTTTTTATTTATCGTCCCACTGCTAGGCATAGTTCTCCTCTCATACAGAGAAGCCTGTCCATATTATAATGTTAATATAATTTTAGCATAGATGGATGTCAAGTTAAATTCAAAATACAATGAGTACGTCGTTAATGATAGCAAGTCTAATTTTTCCTATCATAAATATTCTAATCATTTCTTATCATAAATCATATCGAATACTGTACACTTAACATATCGCTTTCATTTAGTCGTACTTTGTAGTTTGAATGTAATATCGAGAAGAAGCAATTCTGTGTCATGCCTCCCATCCCTATTTGTTACAAATGTTATTGAATTTTTATATCTGACTATCTTGCTTTGTATATACACTCATTTATGCACAAATAAAATATCTTGAATCTTAAATATAGAATTTAATCTCTTGATCATCCTAATATGATGAACGAATCACGTATTGATAGTTCAACAGGCGTCTTGGTGATTATAATTTACTAGATACCTTAAGAAAGTGACATTCAGAGTCGAGTCTACTTCTCGTAATTTTAAGAACATTCACAGTCGAATCTTAGTTAAAATTACATCTAATTCCCCTACATTTTTTTACTTTTTTTTTTTTTATTTAATATAAACCAGCGCTTGACCGCAATCCCGCCTGATGGTAAGCAGTGACGCAATCGTTGATGGTAAAGCGCACTAGTTTATTAAGAGCCTATTCACTCTAGCCTTGAAGACACTCAAATTGTAGTCCGACGGAAACACCGCCGCCGGCAGATTGTTCCAGTCCCTCGATGTACGCGGTATAAAGGACGACGCGAAACGCTTCGTCCGGATCGTAGAGGTGTTAACAACATAAGGGTGGAAACTCGCCGTACGACGGGTCGTCCGATGGTGGAACGGAGATGGGGGAATTAAATCGTGCAATTCCCTCGCACACTCCCCGGAATGTATCCTATAGAACACCGAAAGGCTGGCTACTCTACTACAGACATTTTGGAAGTTACAAACAAACTTCCAAAATGTGTGTTCAAAAAAATTAAGATGAGACTGTGTCTAGTCAAAATCTAGTATTATATTATGAGAATTTGGCCTTCTGTTTATGGTTTGGGTTAAATCAACAAGGTTTGCAGGGCCTATGTGGCCAAAAATCGCTCAAGATCGGAAAGGTTTCGAAAAAAGTGGAGACCTTTGCCAAGGGAACAGAACTACCGAAGAAAATAACGGCTACCTATATCATATTTCGCCATGCTACAATATTGTTAACATCGTCATCCTCTTGCCGTTAATATAATTTGTTTCAGGTTAGCATAAAATGTATTCTGCTTTAACCCCCTTTCTAGTCATAGGATTTTTTAGAAACTCTAGCCATAGTTTCTCGGGTCTGCATAAAGTTAGTTATTAAAAATGGTTTCATTAAATCAAAACAAAATCACGTACTGGAATCATACAATAGTTAGGTCTATGTATTATACAAAATAATCCTATTCTTAATGCGATTGATTGAAACTACGCCAGTATCTCAAAATTGTAGCTCGAAACAAAAATAAAACTCGAGTTGTAAATACGCTGGCACAAAAGCTTTTCAAACTATAAATTCCACAATTTTGAAGCTCAAATTTCACCGCAAAAGGTTTGGTTTTCCACTTGTGGTATTTGTAGTTAGAGTTCTTAGTTAATTGTATCTAGGGTAGATACTCTAAATATATAGGTACCTGCAGTTAGTTTCCTAACTACATGAACTTGGTGAAAATTCAGAATATTTAGTTATTTTTAGAGCTAGGACTTTTAAACAAGTTTAACACTACTACTTTCATGTTCTCATTTTATTACATTTACGCTTATTGTTTCATGAGACTGCAATTCCACCTGTTGTTAAATATCCATTTCTGATGTAAGATCTCTCAACTCATTGTCAACCTTTTTATCATCCCAATGCTGGGCATAGGTCTCCTCTCATACAGAGGATTGAGCGTAATCACCACGCTTGCTCAATGCGGGTTGGCGATTTCAGACTTAAAGTCCAGGTTTCCTCAAGATGTGTTTCAACTCACTAGTACCAAATCCCGTTAATAGAGGAGGAGGTAATAGTGCCGTTATTCGTACTTAAGTAAATACTTATCTATCGCGCATTGAAACTCAACTACTTAAGAAAGCAGTAGACTTAAAAGGATATTTTCTGCTTATAGTTTGCATTTCAAGAATTAAAAACTATTTTCGGCGTAATTTTCGATGTCTTGGCATCAGAGCTATGGCTGTTTACCTGCGCATTGAGATTTAACGATGAAACCGATTGTATGAAGACAGCGCGATGCTTGTAAAGTAACTATTATAACTAATGCTGTAATAAAACAATTACACTTATAAAAAATAACCTAATACTTTAGGACATTATTATGTCCCCGAGCGCGAACACGGGGTGTGTTTCCAAGGTCGCTCAGCTTTCATTTTGCGTAACTATACAAGAAATGTATCCAGAGATGCCCTAAAATTATCTCATCGTCTACTGTTCGCAAAAGCTGTGTCGTATGCTACATTTATCTACGTATTGTGGATATTTAAGACCCACACATCCTCCCACTTGATTTATAAATATATACCAACAAATATTATTTGATCTCGAATTGTGTAACAGAAATGTACATATTGATTTGCGAAGGGAGAGAAAATATGTAAGTTAAGGTTTTTAATATTGCTGCGTAGATTTTACATTCGGATTCACAACATCAATAGAATCAAAGGTAGATTTTTTAAAATACGTCTTTAATGTATCTCTCAATATGTTTAACATTACTTAATATTTTGATTGAAAGAAGAACATCATCAGAAACTTGCCATAAATATTTGCATCGGGGTACTTGATGTGCAAGGCTAGTCACATAGAAAATTAAGAAAACTTTACTTGTTCGTTCATCTGTTTAATATTGATATGCTTTAATTGAGACTAGAGTAAACTCCTAGCTTATTTCCAACGACAGATCGGATAGAGCAAGTAGATTAGCACCCTTAAAATTGCTACATGGCTGTGATGCTTTACAATTCCATATCAATCCTTTCACCTGCTCCATTACATGTTACACATTAAGTAACGCCACATAATCTTACACAAGGATACATTACTGTTGTTCGAGTTCATCCAACCGAATCGTTTCCAATCCAGTGACACAACTCCACACACGTTAATGTCGATACGATCACCATGCGATAGTACTTTGGATATTGTGGGCCGATCAACATCCGATAAAGTATCTATTGATACCAACCCAATGACCGAAATTTCTACAGATCGGTTTGACAGATTGTATCCACAATGTTCTTGAAATAAAGACGATGAGTGAGATAATTAGATACAATTTCTCGTTTATTGTGTCCCTAATTGCCTTTACGTGCTTGTAAGAATGAAACGCAAATTATCTTCCTGATAAAAATTATTTGGTTCTTGTTCAGGTTAACCTACTCAGTAGACGATTATCGACCACAATTTCAAAAAAATATAACTAATTTTTCAGTGGCGTTTTAATCATCATCATCTCAGCGTTAATTCCAGTCGCATCCGAAGCTTTGTCAGCTTTGGAGTCCGCAGTGGGTTCCGCTTTATCAGTCTAACTAACTGTTGATTTTTGGCTAAACTTCGATATTTTCTGTGAAGCGACTGCCGTCTAACCACCACAACCCGAAGGCGATATCGAAGTATTGCAGCTAGACCCATTGTTGGACTTTTTGAGGGCTCCAAAAACCCGTAACTGCCATTAGATGTCCGTGTGGCAACCGCGACTAACAGTTTAACGTGCTTTTCGAGGCACGACCAGAAGAGTGCAAATATTCATATTCATGCATACAAATATTTGCACTGCGCGGGGATCGAACCCGCACCTCCTTGCGCAGCGGCCGCGCTGGCTACCGCTACGCCACGGAGGCTGTCACGTTTTAATATTGGAACGAAATACGAAAGTTCGTTGATCACAAACTTATTTTAGTTACATCCGCTATTCTTTATAAATTTCATTTATAAAGAATAGCGGATGCTTTTGCTTGTAAAAAAGGTAAAATTTTGCGCCGGTGTGCAAAATTCTTTCGCACTTTTTCGCCGCTCCCCGTAGTCTTAATGATCTTGAGGAAAGTTCTGATGGAAAGTCTTTCATGCAAGGTGCAAGGGAAATGAAGAACCATGTGTTGGATTACAGCGTTATACACTAGAGGCCAAATAAGTACCTACCGGTCATAAAATTATGCTGATGGCAAATGATTCCTAAAATTTCGTGTATTTTCCTGACATGTCACCTAAAAGCTTATTTTACTCGAAGTTTAATTTGGAAAGAGGCCTTGTTTTACTTGCGAATGTGTTTCATTATGCTCTGTGTAACAAGTACGTATATACCGAAACTTGTAGGTAGGTACATAATATATATTTTCCGAGAGATTTTCAGAACCCACACGTCATTCAGAAACCTGAACTGGAAAAACTTTCGTTAAACAAACAAAGCAAGAACTTCGTAGCATAAACTTCTAAAACATAATTATACGAGTTCGTTTGACTTATTCAATGAAAAAGGAATAAGGTCAACGCATTCTGGAGCTAATATAAAACTGCGTCTTATATGAGACGAAACACCGCGTGTGTCAGAGCCCAAATGGGTCAAATTAATTAAGCAGAATAAGGGAAACCCAGACAGACATGTCTTGAACACTTTGCAATTTCTCGGTAACATTGTACTTCAATTTTAAATGTTGTAAGGTCATTACCCACTAACAACTCGAAGCATGACGGTTCAACAGTTAGTTTTTGCAAGAAGTCATTAAGGAGATCTTACACAGGATGACAGGTGTACTTTGAACACCTTTGTAGTCATTAAGGGGGAAAGTATGGCCACTTAAAAGTTTCTGGAGCGTTATAGCGATCGGAACCCGTTTGCGAATAAATAAAAATACTAGTGAGTTCATTACCTATAGAACTTTTTACGTATTCAAGACATTGAGAGAATTAATGCGATTTTTTCATCGGTAGCACGTGATTGTGGTGGCAAACAGTGAAATCAATTCAAGAAACTTTTTGTAACGTTCTAGGGATTTCTTGGGGATTAAGAGTTTATTTTCGTAGTTGATACTCTTAAAAGATCCGTTGTCTATCTAGGAAAGATAGATGTGCGTGAAATTAAGTCGAAAAATGGTCTGGTACTTACAAAGTTAAAGCGAATTCATATGAACGATTGTTTGTCTCAATTTCTTCAACAATTCTATATAATTTTTCAACAAACTCGTGAGGAACGGATGTTGGAAAACGATGCTTAAGATGAAGACGGAAATTCTGACATTCCAGACATGTCTGTCACTAATTTGATGATTCTTAAGTGTTCTGACTAACGAGTCAAGTTATCATCGGGTATCATTTCCTTTATCATCATTATCTTGATCATTAGCAGCATTTTTCTGTTAATAGTTATTCTGTTTCTTTTATACAATTGTTCTTTTTTTGCCAGTTCCCGTTTCTCATATAATCCATTTAATCTATTTTATCTATTGGAATATAGAACGTGCTTTTCACGAATTAGCTGTTTTTAAGGTAAGTTGAGATTTTCTAGTTAGGTATATCCCTGAATCCGTCTTCAGCTAACTTAAAAAACTGGGACATCCATCCTAAACATAACCTCACCAATGACATACTTTTGACTTATGAATCTTGAAGCGCTCCTAGATCTCCAACTGCGACCTGGCCTCTCATTGTAACAAATTTTCAATAACAATTTGAAGTACAAATAATTTTGAACGATATTGTCAATTCGAACATATGAAGCAAGCAATTCATGTATTCGCAAGTCTTGTCAGCAACGTAGGTAACGTAATGAATGTTGTTGAACTGTCAACATAAAAGCCATTGCTACTATTAGTGTTATACGCAATTACGCTGTTAATGCAACTGACAGCTGTCGTTACATACATTAGCAGACTGAAGGCTAGACAAAATTGACTGTTTCTTAGATATGTACGTAGGCGGTCCCATAATGAATTGGCCTAACTATGAACTAATGAAGGAAATGAAACGAAACCGATTTTATTTTTCAATATAATCACCATGAATATACACTTCTGACATCTGTGAACAAAAATCTCTAAACCTTTATAAAAATAATCACAATTTTTATCCTCAAAATTACTGAGACGACCGCCTGCAACTCTTCATCGCTTGATTTTTTACCTCTTAAGTCTCGCTTTAAATTTGGAAATAAATAGTAGTCAGACGGGGCTTTATCTGGACTGTAATGTGGATGTTTTCTGTGAACCCGCATTTCACTTCTATAAACCCGCATTTACGGACTGCATCCTTCGAAGCAACAGCGGTATGAACACGGTCGTTTTCATGGAGCAACAAGATACTTTTAGACAGACTCTATAGTCTCGTAATTTATACATACTTATATACTATTATATACGTTCTTTAAAATCCACCAACAAATTGCCGATTGTTGCAAATTTGCCTTTCTAGGCGGCTTTTCACTCTAATAACGTCATTCGATTCCATTGACTCGCGCTTGCTTTGTAGATCATAATACAAGATCAGTTTCATCACTAGCCATTCTTCAGTCTTTGAATTTTCGCCACAAGGATCCAAAAACTCCGAAATTCAGCGCACCCTATCTTGTCTCGGTACCGCAAAAAAAAAGTGTCGGTACGCATCATAGAAGATGCAATTTCTCTCATCTCCAAACGGCGCTCACTCAAAACCTCCTCTTCGATAAGAGCAATCATTTCGGGAGTGAGCACTTCCAGAAGTCGACCGTCGTGGCCAATGTCTTCGGCGGTTTTTCTGGCGAGAGAGGAGAAACTTTCACCAAATTTTTCACTGTGCTATAGGAGGGTGCAGACTTCTTACAATTATTCTTTTATTTGGGCTGGGATAAACCTTTAAAAAGAAACTTTATGACACTTCGACAACCAGTTTTCGACATTTTGAAAAAATACGCGACATTCGGCCTACTAAACTAAGCATTTCACGTCGATGCGTGTTTCTTAACGTATTATTTAATGCACAACACAACATGTCACTCCAGTTCATTATGGGACCGACTATGTAAATTCCAATACTGCAAATAGATTTCAAAGGCGTTTCGGTGTATGATTATTTTGTATTATCACCATGCGTCATGTTTGATGAGTGCAGTCTTGTTTAAATACTGATATTGTGTTTTCAAGTGTGATGGATGAGTAGAAAATATTGTGGTTAAAACGGTATAATTTCCCTTTGTTTGCCAACAAAAAGGAGATATCTCTCCAACAATAATTCGGTTGCTATTCGCAGTTACCAATATCTTCTCAGTGTGGTCGCTTTTGGAAGGCCTTGATCCAATCTTGATTATGTTGTCGAAAACTGATACATTATGTTCGCTAAAAATAAAACAACGAATATGTACACAAGTAATTGCACACAGCGATCTCCATCACCCGTTGGCGGCGGATGGGATAATTACAGGTCTGTTTATTGTCGTAAAAAGGGAAAAACGGGGTACACAATCGTCCCATTAAACAATGCTACAGATCTATTTTAGGTCACATTTTTACCTTAATAAACAATGCGGCATCTCTATTTTTGGGTTGAATTTTTATTCCCCGAATTAGGTTTTGTTTTGTCATCATAACGACATTCGAAAATTTGTTTTCGCACGCAAGGTTGACGCCTACGTGTTCATTAAATCTCGAAATTTGTAGGTAGTATAATACTTTTAATGGACACATTTAGTATGGATTTTATTTCGCATTTTTATATCCCTTGGATTACAGAAAGTTTTAGATTTATGCTATACTATTTCTACATTGATAATATTGTGGTTCTTGGTTTGGCATTTCACTACACTTTGCATGATCGTCGTTCCGAGAAAACGCATTCGACCTCATTTCTTATTTAGGTCAGTCCTTGTCCCTCAGAATAAGCTTTTATGTAGTCCACTTTTATGTATTGGTGAAATAGAGTTTCGAAAACGCCAATTGCCAATTAATAATTTACAGACTATGTACTTGCCCTTGCCCGAAGATCCTTTGCGTAGGTTACTACGCAGTAATCTGAAGTTATGTCATAGGATCGAAGTGCTTGGTCAAAAAGAATCCTTAGTCATAACCCAGCCCCCTAATCGGCGAACACATTTTCGTCAAATGATTGCGACTAGTTGGTCCGATCAGTCCAAACGATCCTCGTCACCGTGCGTGCGTTTAAATCCGTTCAGCTTTTATGACGTGAAATGTTAAGAGGCAGTTACTTTCTCATTTTTAATATAATTACGTCATGGATTTTAACACCCGTAAGTGATGGTATTATTTATAAAAGTTAAATGAAAAACCCGCGGTCAGGAGGTGTTATCCCAAGACACACGACTTTGGGATGACACGTCACATGGGCGTCATTTCAAGAAAACAAGAATTGTGTAGGCGTTGCTTCAGCCACAGTTTATATATAATGACAGTATTGTGCAATATAATGTATTTATCTTATCCATAATATAATCTATATCATATCTTCAAGGGCTTAAAAAACGCATAGGTTTTTGGGAAGTAGTTCTTCGTTCCGTGGCAAACCCTCACATACATGTCCACTGGCAGGTAATTTTGTTTCTGATTCTAGATAAAATGCTTTGTTTTAAAGACTATTTTTTATCTGCAACTTGTTCGTATGTACAAAATGTTTTGCCAATATCCCATAACTCTAGGATTATATTGTATGAATAAAAATAATTCCTAGAATATGTGATTCAAAATGCATAGTTTCGAAGATATATGTCTTCTTCTTAACTTGTCGGTAGCAATCTAAATGGACTCCATCCAGAAATCGGCTACTTATTTGGCACCAACCAGGGTACATCAGTTCCTGTACCTTGCAACTGGCAGGGAATGCAGGACACATTATTTGGTGTTCCATCGTTTATGGGACGGCTCCACATTTACACTCCTAAGGTGAACTTGTGTATGAATCAGATATGATATCTATGTAGGTGTCAATGTTTCATTGATAAATACGAGTAATTCATTTTCATGCAAACCAAATTCATATAAATACAGTATGTTAAGAAAACCCTGTCCGACCCGTGAAGGTGTTGTTAGGTATCGATAACTGATTCTACTAATGGATACAAAACCGGGCTAAACTTAAAAAAAATCCCCCTAAAAAAATAAATATTATTTCGCAAAAAGAGGTAACTTAATAAATCTTCGATAAGCACCCTGCCGCGGGGGGCGGGCGGCAGGGCACGCGGCACGTGGACGCATCGCTATTCGCTCATAATAATACCGGTGTTGTCACTTTTTTAAAAATTGCCAAATTTCGGGGAAGTTAGAATTAATTCGCGGGAAAAAAAGATTATTTCAAAATTCATTTGTATTTGTACTATGATGATTACGTAAAATTTTATATTATATTTGGTCATGTGTTCACCTAACCTTTATTATCCTTATGGGTCGGACAGGGTTTTCTTAACATACTGTATATACATAATACATACACCTATATATTTTATGTTATAAACCAGTGTTTGACCGCAATCCCGGTTTTTGATAAGCAGCGATGCAATCATCGATGGTAAAGCTAACTAGTTTCTTCTTCTTCCAGTGCCTCTTCAATCCTGAAGGTTGGCCGTCACCTTGTACTAGGTTTTGTCAACCGCGAGTTGGAACAGTTTTCGGACAGAAGTAATGCCGGTTCACTCCCTGGTGTTTCGTAGCCACGGTTTTCCTTCTACCTTGCCCATCATAATCAGTTGGAGTAACGCATATCCATCGTGTCCGAGCACGTAGCCGAGATATTCTATTTTGCGTCTTTTTTTTTATGGTGGCAACAACTTTCGAGGCATTCGAATTTGAACGCGCTGTTCATTCTAGCCTTGAAGACACTTAAATTTTTATCAGACGGTAAGACCGCCTCGGGCAAAATGTTCCAGTCCTTGGTCCGCGGTTTCGACGAGGCGAAAAGATTCGTCTCGATTTTAGCAGTGTTAACAACGTAAATATGGATACTTCTAATAAGACGTTTCGTCTGATGATGGGACGGTGATGGCGGAATTAAGCCATGTTATTCCCACTTCAATTCCACTTCAAAATGCATCCTATAGAATATCGAAATGCTGGCTAATCTACATATCCTATTGGAAATTATTCTTTATCAAATATGGATTATCAATTAGCCTCTTCGTACGACGCTTCACTGAGTACCAAAATTGCCAGCTGTCATTTTGCAGCACCAGCCCATATGTGGCTTCACTACTCCACACACAGAAAAAAGCTAATAAAATGCGAAGTTGTCATAATTCACGTAAGTTTTTGCATTATTAATCGTGTCTTTATCAAATTATTTGTATGAAAAAATATAATTAGTAAATAATCCATATCTGCCAGTTGCAGATTGTACAGATTTAGCGAAACGAAGGATTCGCTGAATCTGTACAATGTGAAGCATGAGCAAAAAAAATGCCTATTAGCATTTATTTTGTATTCTTCCCCGTCTCCGGATGTTTTAAGCGGATAACACCTTCCGAATGTAATCCGTCAGGACGCCAGTTTAAGATAGCGTTTTATTTTTAGTGTTCCGCACCGGAATTGTGTAAACGGAACTCTTCTCGGCGTAATAGCTGACTCCTCTGACTTTGTTAATGATTTTAAGGAACCAAATAAAGTTAGGATAATTATTAGAATTCTTGAAATTAGATTAGATTATGAAAACTAGAATATAGGCAATTTGGACTTTTCTACAATCACAAAGGAGTCTCGAGTCACGGAGGAGGAGTCACGATACTCTTATCGTGACAGACTCCTTTCTGATTGTAGAAATACTCTTGATGACTGACTTAACTTGTGATATTATATCCTAGGAAATTGCATTTTGATACATTTCAATTGATAATTATATCGCAAGTAAGTTTTTCCTTAATTTAATTTTGCTCCCACCCGTAGCTCCAGAGGACGAGAGGTCATAGTTATGGCTATCTAACTAGAGATACCTATTGGTTCGTGGCAAGAATTAGAAACGGGATATAGATTGATGCTTCTCTTGGTAAACAGTGACAAAATTTTTGGCGAAGACTGCTGGCGGTAAATTGCCTGTCTGCTAAAGAATGTTTATTTTTCGTAATTAGATTGATGTTTACTTTGCCATTAATCATATTATAATTGAGAAAGTTTGTTGCTTCCGGGAAGAAACAAAGGCTTCTTTATCTATAAAATTAAATAATTATACTCTTCATTTTCTTCGTGTTCCACTAACTGCTAAAATGGACCCATAAAAATTATTCTATTAGAGTATTTGCTATTAATATGACGAATATATTAAATATAGTAAGTGTTAATAAACGTATCCTTACTCAGACAGTCAAAACTTCTGATTATGCTTTGGACTGACTGTAATGTTCCCATTTTTGGGACACTGGCCTTCTCTCAGTCCGAGGGAGTGGGCAACCACGTACTTTTTTGCTTTACTGTTTTGAGCGCAGATGTCATGAAATTAAATAGGTACACGAAGTGCCTGTCTGGGTTCGAACTTACAACTCGTACACACATTTCGGTCTGCGCACGTTAGCCTTATTGGATAAATCTTTGGGTCTGCTACCAGGCTAATCAAATGCACCTGAATGCCTACCAATCTTTTTATAGTATCCTTATATTAGCCAATATAGTCCGGATATATCCTTTCCCCATCGATCGATATTACCTAATACTTCGCTCCACAATTGAATCGACCACAATTCTCAGTTGCTATCCTGCCTAGATTGGAATCGAAATAGTTGGTACCCATCTACCCACCCAGATGACATAATTTCTAGGATTTCCGCCAGCATCAAACGCAGATATCTGCTTCAGGAAATGAAAACCTTGAGAGTTAAGATGTTATTTATGCTACATTTGTTTGATATATTTTTAGATTCTAAGTCGTCCATTTTTATAGTTACAAATAAAAAGACAAGCGTACAATAGAATAAAGCAAGAATTCGTCAATAGTAGGTAGTGGACCAATATTTGGTCATTTAATCACACATGATAAAATCAATATATGATCAAATTATTATCATCAGTTTCTTTTTTGTCAAAAATGAAATGTTCACCAGATCGATCAAAATCGTAGTGTCAATCTTGATAATGTTGATGATTATTTTGATAATTAAATTGATTGCGTACGAATCTACCAAATGAATTCTTAGTAATGTTTTCCAACTTCGAAGTGCGCACTCCAATAAAAGACTACATAATATCTCGAGTGGGCGTCTTTTACTGTTTCCTCACAGTCTAAGGCTTCAACTGCGTAACAAATATAACAAACGAAGTAATTTATTGTTAGGATATATATTGTTATCTTGTTTGTTCAGCTATATTTTTGTTAATACGGTAGGTATACGAAAAATGCTGTGTTTACGTAACGCCGTTTACCGCGGTGTTGTAGAGAAAATTGGCTATTATTCGCTGGCCCGAAATTTTTGAATGACTGTGGCTTTAAAAAGAAAATAGAAAATGTACATGAAAATAAAAATAAGCTGAGGACCTTGATCCTATAAACCCTGCAAGTAGGTAAATCAGTAAACCGAATCCTTGTGTGGATAGTGCGAACGTTGTTTCTGGCTACATATCTGTCATATGTATATGCAAAAAAAGAAGTCATAAATAATCTCAGACATTAGCAGTATAAACTTGAATACAGAAATCATCTGTATACTTGTGGCTGTTCCTATACGCGATAAGATGACAATAAAGGTTCTTCAATACAAATTTATTTTGAAAGGACAGCTGACGTGATCATCGTATTAAAAAATAATTAACCTTAAAATCATATAAACAACACGTCATCTAATCCAATCAAAATTATCTTATAACTACTATAGAAACAAGTCAATGCCACTAGGACCCCAGAATCCCTGCGGCTTCGGGTACAATACAACTTGTCAAAGTTTGACACTTGCCAACTCCAAACATGTTCTCGTCATGATTAGTTGGAGCTTTTGATGCCAAAATTTATGACAGCCTTGCCTTAAATACTGCATTATTACTTTGTGTCTGTTAATTATGGTAAAGCCTTGTCATCCCAGCCTTTAGATTTATTTAAAGATAATTTTTCTCTGTTGAATTAATGACTTGCTTTTCTTTCTCAATTAATTATTTGTACATATTATTGATTGTTTTGTGACCTCTGCAGACTTGAAAGATTTTGCATATTTCCACAGATGAATTACTGATTGCAAGGTCACATTCTGTTGTAGATTTGTTTTTGGTCCCTACACGAAGTCAAGTTCGACAGTATAAACGCAAACAGGATTCGATACATGAATCAAATACGGTTTGTGATGTTGCTGTTAATTTCAAAGTTGGAATGTTTTAGCTGAAACGTTTTAGCTTAGTAACTTGATTTACAACCCAGCTTTCTGTTGCATCAATTCCAGAAGTGAAGTGGAACAGTAAATATTATTTAAGTACGACATAACAATACTGATATTGATAAAAATATGGACCTTCAACATTTGCAGCCTGTATTTTATTGCCTCTTCAAACAGTTAAGTTATGAAACGGTTACTTGCACTTCATAAGATATTATTGGAGCAGTTTTATAACGCACTAAACATTAACGGCAATCGTGATCCGGTAAATGTCAAGTTGTGTGCTGATGCTGACATTTAAGATCGTCCACTCGCTCGGAAAATGTTGGGTACATCGATATGGTTTAGTGTTCTCAAGGATTTGTCAATTGAGGCTAGCAATGGCTTTATTAAGTGCCTCTCGTCTAGAATATTAACTTTGCCTATAAAGTTACTTACACGTTCCACATTTTCTTTGTAAACTGTCATCAAATGTGGAAATCTGTATGGCATATATAAGTTTGACATGAAACTTAACGTATAGCTAAAGAAAATCTTCTGCCTTTAATATGTTAAACGTAGAAGACTTTCGAGAAGAAGAGAATATTCGTCTTTCTGAATAGCAACTTCAAAGAAACCCTTCTTTTGCAAAATTTCGAGGAATCAATCACGAGTACATAAAATAATTTCCCTCCCACGAAGTAACCATTGAAAATGTTACTTAGTAGGTAACCCATATAAAATACATAATACAATAATGCCCTTTTCGCAGGAGGACCTTTCTCGCCTCCGTAGGAAATGGCAATCAGATTTGCTCGCAGATATGAATAGGTGGAGACAGGACTATAATAATTGTGTGAAATCGAACTATATTTTGATATGTATGTATGGAATTGAAAGGAAAACTGTCTATGCTGCACATTGAAATAAAGTGGGGTCAATAAAATACTTTTCAATGATGTTACTCGTCTCCTGACTATGCATAATATGTAAAAACTATCCTGTAGTGTTTAAGTCATTTCATTATCATCAGGCTGCATCACTAGGATGATGGAAAGACTATGTAAAAAATCAATAACACTTCATTCGGGTCATTTCTTTGCAAAAGGCAAAAGTATTCGCTGTATGCATTCTGCTGCAGGACGTAGCAGATATAAAAGACCTTGATCTATCTGAAAACAAAAATTTCTTAACTATTTAAAAGAAAAGTTTTATTTAGGGATTTCAACCGTTTCTTAACATCGTTATCCCACAAATTGATTTCGAATGAAAACCTTCAAAATATTTTAGGGTATTTTTTGACAAATTAAGGCTGAGATGACTTATGTGATGACGATCGGTCGTCGATTTATTTCGCTAAGGGTTCGCAAGTTTCCTTTACTCAATTGATGTTCGTCTGATAATTCGTCATGTATCTTTATAATAGCTCCTTTCGCTATAATAGCAATTTCATATTGTGTGCTTTCCTCGTTAACTGTTATTAATTACATTCTTAATAGGCTTGTTTATTTCCGTTAATTCCGTATTAAACTTTGAATGTGTTACCTCAGTATCGCTTTATTGTTAAGAAATCATTAAATGACCTATCAATGATTTCCCATCACAAACAAAAAAAACCGGGAATGCTATACATTCTTACGTGGGTTATATTAAAGTTATATCTTTTAAATTTTATTGGTGTTGAATCTTTTCTAGTAGAAAAATACGGTCGGCCATTGAATCTTACTTGCACTAATAGTGCCTAATGTGAACTTTGTAATGTATTAATGTTTAAATCCTGAATTCCTGACCATTGTTAAACTAATACTTTTTTGATTTGGCTTTTATTCAATTCATATTCCTTCATATTTATTTTCTTACACTGAAACGAATTGAAATAAATGTAAATAACCCTCCAGTGACGTTATCACTTACGTCATAAGCCTTCACGGCGCAATAAATTCTTTTTTTTTGCCTTAATGTCTTAGAATGTGTCAGAAACGAATAAGGAATACCTTTCTGTTTCCCATGGGTGTCGTATGAAGCAACTAAGAGAACCAGTGACAGAATGGGCGGTGAGAACTGCTCCATTTGCTATAATATTGTTCTATGTTCATATAAAATATGTTCAGCGGTAATCGTCATCATCTTTGTTTTTGACTACATACTTAACGAATTGATTCCCTCCCCATGTCCCTCCATTTCCAAGCTCAATATAGTGAGCGTACATTCTTTTTTTTTTTTTAATTATTAAAAATATAAACCAGCGCTTGACCGCAATCCCGCCTGATGGTAAGCAGTGACGCAATCGTTGATGGTAAAGCGCACTAGTTTATTAAGAGCCTATTCACTCTAGCCTTGAAGACACTCAAATTGTAGTCCGACGGAAACACCGCCGCCGGCAGATTGTTCCAGTCCCTCGATGTACGCGGTATAAAGGACGAGGCGAAACGCTTCGTCCGGATCGTTGAGGTGTTAACAACATAAGGGTGGAAACTCGCCGTACGACGGGTCGTCCGATGGTGGAACGGAGATGGGGGAATTAAATCGTGCAATTCCCTCGCACACTCCCCAGAATGTATCCTATAGAACACCGAAAGGCTGGCTACTCTACGCCTGTGCTCTAGGCTTTGGAGACCAACTCGAGTTAAATCAGGGTCACCAATCAGCCTCTTCGCACGCCTCTCCACTGAATCCAAAGTGGCCAGGTGACACTTAGCAGCACCAGCCCAAATGTGGCTGCAGTACTCCACACACGAACGGACCTGTGCTTTGTACAACATTAGAAGCTGCCCTGGTGTGAAGTACTGCCGGACCTTCGCGATTACACCAAGTTTTCTGGCAGCCACCTTGGCCTTGGACTCAATGAACCGCCCAAAGTTTAGGTTCGAGGAAATCTCAACACCCAAAAGCTGAAGGCGGTCGGTACACTCCAAGGATACATTCCGAAAAGTAGGAGCCAAGGTGAACGGGCTCCTTTTAGCGGTGAAGAGACACGCCTGCGTTTTGGCGGCATTGAATGCTACAAGATTGGCATTGCCCCATTCGGAGACTGCCTGAAGTGCAACACTCGTTCGCTCTACCATGGCCTCTCTATCGGACCGGATTGATTCCCTACTAGCCCGAGCATCCGGCAGGTATCTCTCCACAACTGTGCTGTCATCTGCATACCCATAGATTACCGGGCATCAGCAGATCGTTAATGTGCAGCAAAAACAGAGTTGCAGAGAGAACAGACCCCTGAGGAACACCGGCATTAGTCGACATGGGCTCAGATGAGCATCCGTCGACAACAACTCGGAGGGACCGTTCCGTCAGGAAGTCTTTTACCCAGCCAGTCAGGCTAGGGGAAATGCCGTACGCTGGAAGCTTACTCAAAAGGCCAGCGTGCCATACCCGGTCGAAGGCCTTCGAGACATCAAGGGAGACAGCAATCGCCTCCCCATTCCTCTCGAGGGCCTCGCCCCACAAGTGAGTGGAATACACTAGTAGGTCCCCAGTTGACCGATTGCGGCGAAACCCGTACTGTCGGTCACTGAGGAGATCGTTACCTTCCAGGTATGCCAAGAGGCGCGAGTTCAATACACGCTCCATAATTTTGCAAAGTATGGAGGTGATCGAAATCGGCCGATAGTTGGTAGGATCGGCACGACTACCCTTTTTGGGCACGGGCTGCACGTTGGCAAGCTTCCAGGACTTGGGCACTATACCAGTCCCAAATGAGAGGCGGTACAAGCGTGTCAATACAGGAGACAACTCGGGCGCACATGCTTTTAGAACAATCGCTGGTATACCATCCGGACCACTAGCCTTATTCACGTCCAGACGACACAGCGCTCTCAGAACCTCCTTGTTCCGAATGCGAACCTCAGGCATTGAAGTACCGCAATGGGGTAAAATAGGTGGAGTAGCACTGCCAGTATCAAGACGTGAATTATGGGCAAAGAGAGATGCAAAGAGACCTGCTTTCTCTCTCGCCGTATGAGCCAGTGTTCCATCAGGCCTAACCAGCGGAGGCAGTGAGGGCCGACAGAAGTTCGCCTCGACCGATTTGGCAAGGGACCAAAAAGATCTGCTACCGGAAGGCTGCGCAGATAACTTGTTGCCAATATGGGTAATACGGTCGAAGCGAGCCTTCTTTAGTGCCTTTTTGTAGGACTTGGCAGCACGGTTAAAGGCTCTCTTCATCGAGCTTAGATCCGTAGCTCCGCGGTCACGAGCGTCAACCCAGGCGAGAAATGCCGTGTGCTTACGCTGTTCGGCTTGGGCACAATCGGCATTGAACCGAATTTGAATCGGCATTTGATTGATTGCATACCTAGTTAAAAATATCATCGCCATGTCCCGCTAAGCAATAAACCAATTGAGTCCGCCTGTATGAACTTGACCCCTCGTAAAATTGTAGGGATACTCTCGGCTTGCAATTTTTGATCCATCTTAATGCCATTCAAATGTCGTCTTTGTCTCTAGAACATTAAGTTTGATATAGGATGTAGCTTATTTCGGGATTTCAATCCAGAGCTCGTGTCATGCTATTCCCGACCTTATCGCTACCAAAATTCTGTATAGTTTTAGTCGTGCCAAGTTTGGCGTTCATTGATTCCTTTATTCTACCTCGCGTCTTGAATGGAATATTTTTGCTACCATTGTGGGTACTTCATGTGTCGTACTGGACTCGTGCCAAGGGATTTCCGTTATCGAATACAAACGCCACTTTTATATTTTTTTTTAGTTTTCGTTATTTATGTTATTGTAGTACCTACTCAATTCAGAATTTGGTTGTGCGAATGAATGTGAATGTTTGGAAATAGAGGACTGCCTTCACGAAAGTTTTTGATGAATGAAATTGAACGGATAAAAATGTTAAATTAAGGATTATTGTATTATAAATTTTGTTACTCGTTAACAATACATTTAAACATCGTAGTGAACTTTTCGCGAGGGTTATTTTCCTGTCTTCCATGTTTTCGATTCTGTACAATATGCTCCTTCTTAGATAGTTGTATTAGGTCATGGTATTTCAACACATTTTACGATTTCTAAAGGACCGTAGTTACTAAGGAGGATTATAACATGATTTACTACCGATTTCGCTCTTACTTGATCGGTGATAAGGCTAAAACAGCAATAAACATCTTGAGTACAGGTTTATGGACAATTTTCACCTAATGGAGTCGCCCTAAGTGCAGATCCAGTATGTGCTATTAATAGTAAATGAAAATAGGATTTAATAAAGACAGGGGATAATTTAATGGCCTGACCATTTGAAGGTCAGGACTTAAATAAGATTACCCAGTGAGATACAACTATGAAGACTTATCTACTTACTATAACTGTCCATCCATACGTCATTATCCCTTACTCGCTTCTGACCACACCCACGGTAATTTTATTATTAGACAAAAACCGAACAGCTGGATTTTCCTGAGATCTTTCTCATATTTCAAACTACTAAGACAAGCGTGACTTACAAATACAGACCATGTTTTCATTCACTTCTCTACGTCAAAACATCCAAAAGAAACATAACCTTGTTCCGAACCAAACAAACTCAAAATGATTTGAAGCCAATATAGAAGTACTCAGAATATTGGTCTAAAAATATTCACGTTATATTGTGCTTATAGTAAATAGCTATCAAAGTTTCACTCTTGTTTCAGATCAGTAAATATTCTCCAATAAAATAACTAAATATGACGTAATCACCACGTAAACAAAATACTGAAAAATGCGCATTTAAGATAACGGGGACGCAAGAAAATAAGATGTGTTAAGAATATATGAGACTGTTCTATGTACGTATTAATAGTGGAAGGAAACATAAGTATAGATGACAGCTCATCAAGCTAATAGAATGTGTTGAAGATTTTTTTATTGGATTTTTAACTTTATCGCCAAAGTATTAAGACTCACTAGTTAATTGGGAATATTTAACAGTTTCGGGTAGCTGACCAGCTGTCGTCCGTACATGTGTCTATCGTACTCGCCCTTGAATTGACTTTCGCGGTTTTGAACGCGCGCTGGCTCATGAATGGTAGAGTTTCATTGATACTAGCGAATGGGCGTGTCTTGTGTATTAATATCTTTTATTCGAAGCGCCCATATCGCTAAATGTTTATCATCCATTCCATTATGCAATATTGTTGTTGTGGACACGATCTTTGCTTTGTAATCTTGACTAATAACTTTGGAGAATTTCCGAAAAATATTTGGACATGTTTGAACCAATTTGTGTTTGGCAAATTTGTTTACTCTGAATTGTTTGTGTTTGTTTACCAGAAAATACTTGGTTGTTTATTTCTGTGTAACACGAAATAAATCAATCATTCTAATGTATGCCAATCTTTTTCCCTTGGGCTTTGTAAAACAGTACGCTTAGATAGATGAAATACATTTTATTATGTACACCATAAATATGATAGATATAAACGTAGAAATTTTTAGAAATTGTGTGCCCCCTAATGGGCGGTTTTACTGCTAAAATCGGAGAAGGAGAATATGAAAAGATTTTTTTACTGAAGCTTTGCTCAAAAACGGTGTATTATCCATTTGCTGTGGAAACTTCAATGTTTGTGGATTTGAGGTGGTTGGAGTTAAAATAGTACTTAATAGTCTTGTCATCATTGAAGGATGGCTTGTTGGTTTCTGCAATCATCAGCATGACTATCCAGAGTATTTCATTTTGCCAGCAACCAATAACATCCTGTTATGTATGATTTTTATCGTTGGCTCTCTGCCTAGAATAATCTACCGGATTATAGAATATCGCAATAGCATTCAAGTGCTTACAGATAAACTGATAAGATTGCCCACAACTTTCGAGTACATGACTAATTTCCGTTTAGACAACTTTCCTATTGACAATATTATATTAAATTCCTGTACACTTTCGGGTTTACAATTTAATACATAACTAACCCATTCAATCCAATTGCTATACATAATTGCTATACTTTTATAACCCAATAAGATTTTAAAATAAAAATTAATTAATTCGCTAATTACACTAAAAAGTGCGAAGAAAACAAAACTCGAAAAACTATCTTATCAGCTGATTTAATAAGAGTCCACATCAGGGATCAACGTCATACCTACAAACCCGCACGGCGGCACGCTTGCAACGTACAAAGGTCGAGCCGACACATTTTTTTAAGCCCTATGAATTTTTTCATCGTTCATTAACGACATAAATGACTATCATAATTTTATTAGTGGCATGCGGTCTAGCCTTTTCACGAAGTTTGCGTTACGATGTCAGATACACCCTGTATACATGTACACCCTGTATGTTAAGAAAACCCTGTCCGAACCGTGAAGGTGTTGTTAGGTATCGATAACTGATTCTACTAATCACTAATGCATACAAAACCGGGTTAAACTTAAAAAAAAATAAATATTATTTCGCAAAAAGTGGTAACTTAATAAACCTGCGTTAAGAACACTTCCGCGGGGGGCGGGTGGCAGGGTACGCGGCACGCGGTCGCAACGCTATTCGCTTATAATAATACCGGTGTTGTCACTTTTTTTAAAAATTACCAAATTTCGGGGAAGTTGGAATTAATTCGCGGGAAAAAAAGATTATTTCAAAATTCATTTGTATTGGTACTATGATGATTACGTAAAATTTTATATTATATTTGGTCATGTGTTTACCTAACCTTTATTATCCTTATGGGTCGGACAGGGTTTTCTTAACATACTGTATATACTCGTACCAGTCTTATAATAAAAACTTTGCACTAGTGTTTACATTTTATAATTGTAATACATAAAAAAAACAATTAAATAATTGTAGATTGGAAATAAACGGGCTTTATTATTATTATTAATATTAAGTTTGGATGAAAATTACTGGTCTTTGTTTTTTACTCCCAAATTCGGAAGTGTTATGTATTTACGAAACTGTACTGCGCATGTTATCTTATTTCATTTCATTCACTATGACAAAACAAGGTGTTTCTTTAGAAATAAGTGGGTATCAAGGTTGATATAGTTTAACATAAATTAGAGGCATATCCCTGGAATAATGGATGCGTACTTTGCAGTTTTGTAACTCTCCAAATCAGTCGTAACGCTGGCGTCACACGAGTCCCTGATTTGGTTTAATTTCTAGTAACTACGGCTACATATCAATATGGATTATTTACTTACTTGGGTTTTTTTACATTATTTATAATGTGCTTGTTTTTTTTTTTTTGAATACCCGGAGGAGTTATCTTTGGATTAATACACTGGAACTATACTGTGTTTTAAAGGACTTTTTTTTTAAAGAGTATAAGCACGGTTGTAAGGGCTCGGCGTTTAAAGATTTCATTTGGGTAAATGAGTCCCATTCCTGCTCACTAACTATTGTTTTATGGAATAATGATTCATTATTTAGATAGCTATAACTTTAGATAGTTGCCACACTATTCATTACTAATGAATAGTGTGGCAACTATCTACTGAATAGAGTTTTTATGTCAATTGTGATAATAAGTATTTAGAATTCATGTAATCTGGACGATAAAGATTCATTCACAAACAGATAACTTACCTAAGTACGGCATTGTTTAGGTAATCAATTCATTAATTTATTTAGATATCATTCCGTTCAGTATTAACGTTATACAACAACTTATTTTTAGTGTAGATCATTCTAATAAAAGATTTTTAGAACAAGTATAAAGCGGGAGGAAGTTGTTCCTCGTCCGTTACCTAATGAGAATTAAATGTTTGTATTAATGGGCATTCTGAAACTGTCTGAAAACAAAGTCTGAAATTCGTGTTTGGCACGTGGCAAAACATACATTGCAAAGATGAAGGAAAAGATCATGAGGAACCCAGAGGATACTACGTACTGGGCCCGCGCGTGATGGATTCTACTTCTTCGACTTACTGTAACAGATACTTTTGTGACTAAAACCCTCAAATTTTCTTCTTCCTCGGGTTCATGAATGGCAACGCAGAAGTCACTTTCACTGCATGTGTTGGGACACAGAGGGCAGAATAGGGGTTAGCGTATGATTTACAACATTAGCTGATCATAGTCTGTCAAGATACCCTCACTTTACCAGGTCGACTTAGATCCCTCCATTTGTGTCCGGAGGTCAGGTATTTCTACATAAGTAGACCACGGAAGGTTACAACCTTCAGGGAGATGCTCCTTTGATGGTAGATACTTAGTAAGTAGTGTGCGGATTGCCGCGTACTGAAAGCAGGCCTGTGCCCCAACAGTGGGAATATTATAGGCTAATCATGTAAGTGGAATTGAAGAGTTTTTCTTTATAGGTAGTAGGATTTACCGCAGGGGAACTTCATTACTAATGTTACTTTTGAAAGATTTTGAGATATCAGAATGTGTTTCTAAAAGTGCCATTAATAGCTAGCTAATTCTAATCAAAAAGAAAAAAGAAATGATCTCGTATCACCAGATTTATTTACGCTTCGAAAACCGTCATAATCTCATAACACCATTGTGTAACCATAAAACAACCAAATACTATCAATAAAATTTCGGATGTTTGGAATCAACCCACTCCAGCTTATTAACAGTCCAGGATGTTACTATTTGATAAAACGCAACTACGCGCGTGGGATATCGGTTGATTGTTTACGTCCTTTAGCAGCGCCATCTTGGATTTTTGTTGTTTTTATTTTCACGAGTGAGTGAGCGATTTGGATGAATGAACGGGTGAGTCATTGTGGGAAATGTTTTGAGCCAATTGAAGCAATTCAGTTGGTTTTTTTTTTGCAGTTTAACAGGGCATGACTGTATAAATTTTATGCGACGATACGGTGCATGGACCTAGAACTCTAGTTGGGTAAGAAAAGATCAATCGTATCTTACCTCGGCTAAGATAAACCGCAGCTGCCAAGGCAGCGTCGGGTCCAAAATAGATCGATGTATTATTTATTTATTCGTGGGCCTCCCTCGAAAGAATAGGAAAACAATTGAAAACTCTTGGCGTGATTCGAGTAAATAATTAATGCTAAAAGTAAACTGAAATACATAGTCCGGACATTTCTGCCACAATCCGGGGCTTAATAGAAAATGTTTGCATTTCAAGCTCGTTTGCGAATGAAAAGAAAAACAACGAATCTTTTTTGTTTCCAAACCACTGGAATTAATTTGGTCGCTCTGGTCTAGTGAGCAACAATGGAAAATCAATAACCCAGTTTCTTACAATATATAAAATGGTGGTTTGCTATTACTCTTGAAATATAACTTATTCCTATATTATGTCTTACAGTTGGCCCGCTTTGAAGAATGATATATACTTCAACAATGATCTGAATAATAATCTTTATTACAACAGGATACATACTAAAGTTAATTATCTGTCTACCACACTGCAAGCGAGTGAAAGCCGCAAGAGGAGTCTTTTTAAAACGCTATCTATGCGGTCTATGCCCAAACCACTCATTCCGTCCGCTGAAGATGTCACCTGGACATGAGTTACATTGGGACTGGAAATCGGCCTTTTTTGGACAGGTTGACCGAAGCAAGGTGGAGTGTAAAATTGGTGCTGTTCCACAAACGGTAAGGCACTTAATATCGTGTCCTGTCGCAATTGCACCTTACAGAAACTGATAGCACCAAACAAGTACTCGTATAGTAGTCGAATACTGGGCTGTGTCCATTTTGATTGTTATCGACACGCTAAGATCAAGCTATAATGACATTTCAAAAGGTACGACAACGATCCTCATACGAAAAAGCACGTGGTATCTAATAATACGCCACCAGACTATCAGTACAAGTCTAGACGAAAATTCCTTCTCCATATGAATGGTCCTACGCCACACATTCGTTATATTGTAGTCTCCTAACCTTGCTCGAGAAACTCGCCATCGGATGTTACTATTTTAGTTTAGTAGGTCATTAAACGAACGTGCAGACTATTCTGGCACGTTTTTGGGGTTAGTAAGTATTATTATGATTGGGCTATTGATAGAAGCATATAAGTCTTGAATGAATGGAGGTATTGTTAGGGAGGGAATGGTTCCGCGAAACAGAAGAAGTAGTGTTATTTGCGAAATATGTATATTTTCCAACATTTGTCAGCACAACAGGAATGAGTTACTGCAACTGATAATGATGGGCAAAGTAGCGGGGAAATGCTGTTCCGTTTCGCAAAGGACATGCGAGATGTATTCTAAAATGATTGTTAACCTTCATTAGCTGTAGAAGCGCCAAACTGTAGTTTGCGAACGCGAAAGTCGCTATAACAGCTGATTATGTGCCAATATTGACGAAATGTTCGCGAACTATAGGTACATTGTCTAACCCTACGATGAGGAAGAATGTGTGTTGCAGTGAATTACTAATTAGGGTATTTTTTTGCAGTCTTGGGAACAGTGTCATCATCATCATCTTAGCGTTAATCCCAGTCGCATCCGCAGCTTTTCTGGTTTTC
Source organism: Sesamia inferens (assembly GCA_037179545.1). Classification (NCBI taxonomy): domain Eukaryota; kingdom Metazoa; phylum Arthropoda; class Insecta; order Lepidoptera; family Noctuidae; genus Sesamia; species Sesamia inferens. The sequence goes on from CM073949.1 coordinate 11,777,164, forward strand.
TTTTCTTTCCTTTGGAGTCTGGGGTCCCAGACTCCAAAGGTGAAAAACTACGGATGGTGAAAGTGATGATTATGACAGCTTTGACAGCTTTACGAATCTAACTGCTGATTTTGGCTAAACTTCGATATTTTCCAGTGAAGCGACTGCCGTCTGACCTCCACAGCCCGAATGCGATATCTAAACATTGCAGTTAAACCAATTGTTACACTTTTGAGGGCTCCTACAACCCGTGACTGCCACTAGATGTTCGTATGGCAACCGGGACCAACGGCTTAACGTGCTTTTCGAGGCACGACCAGACCAGTGCAAATATTTCATATTCATGCATACAAATATTTGCACTGTGCGGGGATCGAACCCTCTCTCGAGTCTTGGAAACAGTGTGTTTATTGTTAAAAGCGCCTATTGTGGAGGTCTGCATATCCCTGCAAGTAGAAAAGTGGGTTACACGTATATAAAATACTATGCCATATCAACATTGAAAGTACTTCCGTCTCATATGTAATCCCGTCTATTATTATAAGATTTTATGCTCAACACTTTGGCCATGACTTTCTCGTTAACATGTTAATAGCATGACTAATACCGGTAAAGTTTTAAAGGTGCGCATTCATATTTGAATTAAAATGTCATTAAAACTTCCGATAAGCATTTCACCATCTTATGACATTTCGTTTCCATCCGATAAGAGGCAAATAAGTGTGAGGACACTTATTTGGCCCTATCCGGCGACCTAGACAACAGCCTCCTGTTGCAAAGATTCGAAAAGGTCGCATTGAAACAGTTTCTGTTTGTAAAGGTCAGGTCAATAGAATAGAATCATATTTTTGTGAAACTACAATTTGGAATAATCCAAGTAAAGACCAATTTGATTTGTATTACCCTAATAGCGGTATTACCCCAAAAGACGAAAAATGAGCGTTAAACCTCCAAAATCAATACTCTTTAATTAGTGTCTCTGTTTACTATTTAATTAAAAGTTCCGAACAGAATTAATTGAAGCGAGCATTTATACAGAATGAAAACGGAGAACTCAGCATAAATTGGCACAGCTTTTATATTAGACATGCGAAATCAAGACTGATTGATTCCCACAAGTCCATTCAAACGTTCCCAAACGAACCACAAAGAGTATAAAAGGACTATGGACTGCTGCAATTTGTGTGTCGATGATAAACGCAGCGCATTTAAAAGGAAATAAAATGAAACGGCACCCCTTATATTTGGTCTCACGCAGCCAGACAGACACTGGAAGCTTTCCAATTCAAACACCGTGCTACCGGCTGTTAGTAGTAAACTTGTGAGTTGACTGCTTTCCAACTAAAAACACAGTGTTACTGCCCGTAGTAAAGTTGTCTGTTCGGAGATTCCGTTTGAACTTTGAAGTATGTATTTGCTTTTGTAAATTGAATAAAAGCAATACTGTTTGCTAGTTCCTTTGAGTGGAGCTTACTAATTCAAATGGACTGGAAGTTGTTGGGATAACGTTAGGAGATTGAATCAATTATCAAGTGATTCTGGATTTACAATCCTCTTAGAACTTTAACAGCAGGGTTACGCTTTGTTTATAGTAACCGAGATGTCATATCAATCATTCCGTTCTTTTTTGTTCCTTGACATAAATATCTTCGCGTTTGTAATATGTGACGTTCACCTACAATGAAATTTCACACATTAAAGCTCAACTGTTAACCAAAAATAATAAATAATGTTCTTGTCTTCCTAAAATGTTCTTTAAACATTCATTCACAACGAAAAAAAAAAAAAGTAAAACAAATACACACGCCGCACTCGAACTCGAAATAACACAGTGCAACTCATCGTAATGCAAAGGTCACGCACTGTTCAGCCAGCCTACCGCCCGCCAATGCCAAAAGAGTAAAAAGGCGCGAACGGTAATGGTCGCGTCCAGAGTCATCTGCTCGACGCTCGCTGTTTCCGCCGCGGCCATTTTGGATTTATGGTGGTTAAAATTGTTAGCATTAACTCTCGTGTAGCCCTTATATGTTCTGATAAATAATTAAATTGTTATGTTTTAAAAATAAACTTCCAGAGTTGCAGCAAAAAGATTTAATATTAGTTTTTGAAACACCTTTTTACGTCTTCATTAAAACCACATATACATACAGTATGTTACGAAAACCCTGTCCGACCCATAAGGATAATAGAGGTTAGGTAAACACATGACCAAATATAATATAAAATTTTACGTATTCATCATAGTACCAATACAAATGAATTTTGAAATAATCTGTTTTTCCAACGAATTAATTCCAATTTCCCCGAAATTTGGTAATTTTTAAAAAGTGACAACACCGGTATTATTATGAGCGAATAGCGATGCGACCACGTGCCGCATGTCCTGCCGCCCGCCCCCCGCGGTCGGCAGGCGAAGGGTGGTCAACGCACATTTAATAAGTTACCTCCTTTTGCGAAATAATATTTATTTTTTTTAGGGGGATTTTTTTTTTAAGTAAAGCCCGGTTTTGTATGCATTAATAGAATCAGTTATCGATACCTAACAACACCTTCACGGGTCGGACAGGGTTTTCGTAACATACTGTATAAAATCCATTAAAGTAAAATTGTCCATAAATAATATAAAAAAAAAAAGATTTATTAAAAATCGTTGAAGGATATTTTTTTATATTGCAAACATACCTAAACCATAAAATAAATTTTCATTTCATATACATAATTGTTTTAACAAAATATTGTACATTAACAGAATTTTGTAAAATAAGGTAAAAATTAAATATCTTTAGGCATTGTTGATGTGTGTACTTATACATGAAACGGCAGATTTAACAGTACCGCTTACTTAGTTAGTATTATAACCCTTCATATAAATAAATATTGTTCCACCCAAAGATCAAACATGCATGTCAGTTTCCGTTGCATTTATCGTAATTAATGTCATGTTCCGCAATAAGTATCATCATCTCTTTATCCACACTAAATAAGCCTTTATTTTTGAAGAGTTAGTCATCGTTATATCGGTGCCTAATGACCCAGAAACTAAAAAGGCTGAATGCACAGTTTCCCGCCAAAAGAAAAAAAAAGATGACCGGTAATGGATGCGTTCAGCGTCATCTGTTCGGCTCTATGAACGCATACGTCCGCTTCCGTTGCAGCCATATTGAGTTTATATGTAATATCTTCATGATCTTTATCCTGTATCACGTCATCAGATCTGAAGGATAGCCTATTTTTCTAAAGTAAACAAGAGTGTAATACTACAAATAACAGTGAGTTAGCAACCATTTTTGACGTAAAGATTTAAGAATGATTGATGAAGAAGCTTTGAATTTAGACATATCATTTTCGCTTTCTATCTCAAAATAAATCGATTTCGTTAACTATGTGAACTGAATCGCGTGTTGGATGTTCACGAGGCAATTCTTTGTTCGAATATTAAGTATAGAACTCTAATTAGAATCGCTTCACCGACAATAGCTATGTTGCATGATTGTTCTCAGAACAACTAAGAGATGTTTATTTGTTATACATCATACACGTCTTTGTGTTTTTTCTGTTTGTGTGTATTCGTAGAAATTTTCGTAAAAGATTTTCGACTGTTTGTGGCAATTATATTATTTCTTGCGTGTTTTTTTTTCTTTCTAAATTTAAAGGGAATAATAATAATACGGTACAAACTAAAGTCTCATGAATGTGTCTACTGCTGAAGATTTTTTTGCATGAAAATAATTGTGCCCTGATGCTAATTTAATTTGTGTTGGCAGTATGCATTTTTCTTCCATGACATATCTATCAGCTTTTATTATTGTATTCAATATCAACATTTTGTATTTCATCATCTTTCATGACCTTTGACTTCTGTCAACTAAATAGCATATTTCCCATATTAGACAAGGATACATTACAAAGCATTATGACATTTCAGTTTAATTCATATTGCAATAATGTGCACAGCTCGGTAATTTATAACTGACAAACGTTTACCGCATGAGTAATGAACTCTTGCAAAAGCAATTCCCTTCGCAGATGATACAAATAGCGCACATAGCATTGCATTCTCATGATCAAAATTCATTGACATGACGTTGAGATTTCCAGTAAGAAAATTATGCCACCCTTTGTTTAGACGCCTAAAAGGTGACTAAGGAATTATACAAGACAATGAACAAAAAGACCCACTTGTAATCAGCAATGTCAAATTAAATGACGAAATTCCCTTACAATACAAAACCATTTTTCGCAAGAAGTATACAGTTGGTGAGTTATATTCAATGTGTTCATGGTTAACAGGTAGAGATAACCCAAGACTAATATAATATACTTAAAGTACTACATTAGTTGCATTTAAGTGTCAAGGATGGGCCCAATCGTACGTAAACATCTAATTAAATAATGCATCAATAGCAATCAATCTGCTATGCATGCAATATGGCAGTCGACCCAAGGTACAAGCAGCCATTGTTACAAATGCAGTTGCATCAACACCACACAAGGTTCTTGCGCAAGTACTAAGTGATACGGCCTAATGAAATATACCTCCTTGTATATTCTTGCACAAGATCATTATTGACCATCCTAAGGTCAGTGATTAAGTTCTTAGATGGCCTTTTTAAACTTTACTGACTAAAACCACCCCGGTGTCCATCTGTTTCTGGAAAAAAAATATGTAAAAACCGATTCATTTTAAATTTAGCACAACCAAATTCAACGCGCATTAGTTATATGTACTGGATGCAGAATTTTATAGAGTGTATAACGTGCTGTCCTAGAAAGACCTCTTAAGTGCGCAAGTCCAATAAAAATGTTTTATGTAGGTACTCATCAGATGGTAATAGCCAAGGCATTGCAGAACAAACCCATTAGTATTACAATCCGTATCTCCATGCTAAGTAAACTCATCTTTTAAGTGGTTTACGAGGTCTTTTGATACGTCTGACCATTTGAAATTCTGTTCATACACTATTGATTTACAATTTACATGCATCATTTCATTAGCTAATACTATCTGCGCCCGGCGTTTTAATCCGCATAAATATCGATCCCGTTAGGATATCGCGATAACACATATCCTGTATTACTTCTGGTTTTAAAATATCTTTGTGCCAAATTTCATCCAAGTCTATCCGTACAAACTTTCGCCTTTATAATATTGAGTAGGATCATCATGTTCATTAACTATTATCATATTTTTTGTTTGGAATGGGAAATCATCAAATATGACTCTCCCGCTTTGGGCGGAGCGGAAGGGCGTTTCAGACTTACTGATTAAAATCCACCCGTGTTTCTTCACTTGCCTGTGCGCCAGGGCCACGGGTTTCTTTTTTAAACCACCCGCAACATTACCCAGGATGTATTGGTTTTCGTGGACGCCGTCACGATGTGCTGTTATCTCATTGGGGCGCGTGAAACAACACGCCGTCATTTACCTATGTCTTGGTAAATGCGTGATTGCATGTCCGTTGCGCTTGTTAGTCTCGATTTTGCAATACTTAGGCATTATCTGTAATTTTACCTTATTCTCTCCATATACAAAATAGGTTTCTTTACCGCGTCTAACAACGCAAAATGCTCAATTGACAATTTCATTTCGAATCTCGTCTCTGGTTACCTTTTCTATGCCGGCAAATTGAGATACGAAGGAAAGCATTTTATAGAAATAGTGACCGTTGCGAATGAATTCACACTACTTACAAAGTGAAATAAGACTTTAAAACCACAATGATAAATTGATAAATGTTCTTTCCACCCAATTCGAACTTAATAATTCTGAATATGAGTCTCGGTGACAAATTTTTCTTTAGTCTAGTCTTGTTCAATTTAAGACGTATTTACGTTAATTTTAACTCAAAATTTTGGTTGTTTAAACAAAGATGATTTTCTCAGACAACGCTGAATAACGAATCAAAGGCCACTTGTTAATTAAGCAGGCTCTTGGGGCGATGAGTACGCCTGTTATCTTTGTTAATATTCCCGCCTGGGTTTTATTAAATCCCAACTTTATCCTCTATTTCGAAGAATTTCGTTTTATTTGCAAAAATTTATTTTCGGAAGACGTTACATAAGTTTTATTTTCGTATACTTTAACTTTAACGTGTAATTCTAGTATAGGTTTGGGGAGAAGCAGCTTATAAGTACCCTGAGGTTTACCAAATTTGATATTTATGATGTCTTGTCAAGAAGAGTTTTGCTTTACTTGTGAATGATTTTATTAAAAATGATACATATGCTGAGACACTAAGTTAGTTCTGTGCCATGATTTGAAATATCGCCGTAAAAATTGCTACTGCCAAGTTTGGCAGGCCTCGTAAGAATATGTTGGAACTTTGAACCGTTTGGGACAGCTGCTTTCTAAGTAGCGTAGAGTAAAATGCAAGCTTTCTAAGTATATATTGGAGACCAATGACTGATTACAAGGTGAAGAAAAACATCATGAGACAATCTGGACTTTAATAAGTCTGAAATCGCCAACCCGCATTGAGCAAGCGTGGTGATGATTATCTACGCTCAATCCTTCCCTGTATGAGAGGAGACCTGTGCCCAGCAGTGGGACGATATAAAAAAATTTTGATGATAATGAAAACGTAGTGATGTGGTTTTGTGAACAATGAAAGAAATATCCGAAATATCATCAGCGATAATGTTCCTGATAAAAATAATTTAGTTTTCAGACAGTAATGTGGTCCTAGACTCTTATTTGTGAATAATAAATAATAAACATTGACAATTAATATGTAAATCCTTTTGTAGGATATTGTTAATCCATTGCTTCATATGTATGAAATAATAATGTCTGTTCAACAACGTAAATAACGCAATCAATTTTGTTGAACTGTCAAAGTGAAGGCCATTGCTACCATAGTGTTTTACGCGATTACCCCCTTTCTAAATTGAAAACAAAACTCCAACATTTATTCAAGCGTGAAGAATGAGAATTGACTCATACAGCTTAATAGTATTCGTGTCCAATTTATTATGTTACCGCAGAGTATTTTCTGTCCCCCAAAGCGAACATATTCCCAATGATTTCTCCAGAGAATCCGAAAAGCTGGGGGCAAGCAGCTCAGAAATTTATCTCTGTGATTTATTTAGCGATTGTGGTCAATATTTCTGATGCTTTAAGCGCTATAGGATATTAAGAGACATTTAATGTTAGTATTTCTAGCGCCTGTTTGAGCCTTTCAAATTATTTTACAAGAATGTGTGTGTACGTACGTATACAAAATCTTCTGTTGTGTGATTATTTTATGAATCAAGAAGTGTCATTAATGTAATAACTTTTCTTTTTATTGTCTTATTGAATTACAATACTGATGTTGCTTTCTGTGTCTGTTTCAGGTATTTCTACGTTCTCATTAATAACAAGAGTATCCATCAGTTCATCTGGAGTAAGAGTAATTGTGAGTAAAAACATAGTAAAACGTACGTGTAAGACAGCAGTCTTTACACCAAACACCAGTAATTAAATTAATTAAAACACCGAAGCTAAATGAATTATGCCTAGATATTGCAGAGGTGGATTTAAATTTCCCCAGACCTACACTCTTAATTAGCATAATAAACTGCGTAGGTACCCATTGTAAGGAATGCCTTGATGTGGAGATAACGTTTAAAGGAACTGGGTATGTAATTTGTCATCGTCATCCGCCTGGCTTTTTTCCCAAATATCTTAGGGTCGACTACTTATCTGGCCTTCAGAACCCAATTACTGGGAAATACGATGCTCAGACAGGTTGTCAAACTTACGGGCTTTGGGTTTGTATTTCGTATTAACTTTTATTCTAGTAGGACTCTTGTCAGTATAGTGGTCGTAAGCGCTGCCGGCTGCTGTTAAGCACTCTTGGCTTTTATTCCCCGGCTAGGCAAAGTCCTTTTGAGTTTTGCTCTCTGGAATTACTCAGTAGTAGCCCATAGTCTGAATATATGCCCGGTTAATAGAAAGTAACTCGCCACCTTTTGCATAGTATGTAAACCTAAATGTAAAAAATGGGTTAAAATTGAACTGGCCAAACGTCTGTACTCTGCCCAAACCTTTTAGGAAACAAGGTAATTTTACTCACGTATATCTTGAACTTCGAGTACCTTTATAACTTCACGATTGAACTATATCAGTGTTTGAACAGAAGCTTCAAAGTTAAGCGGTGTAGAGCCAGTAACTATGGCATGTATTGTCGATACCACACGCCTGACGTCAACCTAACTTACTCCACAAAGTTTGTGATGTTGTTACACCCGTCTTGCCGAGAACATGGTTAGGTAGCCAAGTTATACGTGCATGAGGAGATACGCAGAGCTTAATATTACGGGTGCCGCAAAATCTGTGTAATTTAATATTTAAAATTGTTGGTGCGTTAGTACGCAATTTTGCCTTTCTTAAAAGGAAAGTTATGGTTATGGGTTTATTGATAGGATAAGCCTTTATAAACTTAAATAATTAAAATAAAATCAATCTGTTAATCATGAAGATATGTACATATATATATTTAATATGCATATCTTCATGATTAACAGATTGATTATTCCGGAGTTGATTTTTAGAGCGGTGTGCACTGCATCTGATATGTTTTCAATTCTAATGGGAATGTTCTAAATTCTGACTGACAGAGAGATCTCGAGAGCAACCCCTGATACAAATAGAATTGGGTTGTATCCTAAAAAATAATTTAATGTCCATCAGGTAGATTTATAAAAAATATTGAACACGTATTTTTTATTTTTTGTCTCATTCAAATACTTAGGAAGATATATTGATTTGAAATGTCGCATGACGTCACGCCGTGCTACAAAATATACAACGGCGTGCCGTAATTAGCCCCCACTCCGTAATTTTAATACGCTATATCTCAGTAGTTTTTGGTAATTTCGACAAAATGAAAAATACGGGTCTTAATTTTTTTTATTATCTATAAGACGGACTAATTATTTTTTTGATTTTCATACCTTGGATACATCCCTATTATGGCTACTTCGGAACGACATTTGTAGATTTCGGATCGGATGCCGTACGTCTGTCAAGCTAGTTTGTTTCTTAGGCGAGAGAATATTATAAGGCAATATAAGGAATATAATCTCTGTTAGTGCGAGACTTTGCACTAACAGAGATTATCCTACTGGACATACTCTAGATTACATTTCTAAATCACTTCACGACCTTTGCCTTATATTCTCTCGCCTAAGAAACAAACTAGCTTGAAATTTGACCTCCTTTAGTTCTGTCAAACTTAGTTTAAAATCACTATTAACTTCTCTATTAACATTGTTACTGCGACACAAGCCTTGTTTTAACATGAGCATAAACTGATTTACGCCGTGCCGTGTGAAGATTTAGCTCAAGTTTGGCGTCTATTAATACAAGGTTGTGTAACCCCTCTTATTCATCAGCGTCTTGTATGTTCTTAACTTCGTCGCTGTTAAGATAGTTAAGAGTTAAGTTAGGGATCCTTTGTGATGTGTTACCTCTTAGATCAGCATATGCGTATTTGTTTGACTGACAAACCTTTGACATTGTAAAATCACAACACTAAGTCCCTATGTACCAAAAAGACTTGATTTGAATTCCTGATTGAGTTGGTTTTATTCCATGACCGATTCAGAAATGAAGAGATCTGTAGAACCAAGCTGACCGACATAGCCTGAAGTAGTGGCAGTGGGCAGGGCACATTGCTCGCAGAATAGATTTCCGATGTGGCCGGAAAATTTCGGAGCAGGGAGGATCAATGGACTTGTAAAGGAATCCGCTGGATGCTTAAAGCACAGAGTTAGTCGAAGTGGATGTGATTAGGGAGGCCTATGTCCAGCTATAGACGCCTTTCAGCTGAAATGAAGACCACCACGATGGGTTGCAAGTTTGTTTTACCTTCAAAGTTTTAGAGTAGGCTTCTATTCAGTATGTTTGGCTGTTCATAATGAAGCCATTGTAACTTGTCCTTGGTCAAATTCGAGGTAAATTACTTAAAGTCGTAAAATTTCCTTTCTCCTACCATTTTCAGTTCGCTTCCTTGATCCTGTTTGTTAAATTAACTGTCTAGCGACTTTAACCTTCATTTAACATATTTTCAAAGCTTTTTTTCCTTTGACTCATTAAAGTCTTGTTATTACAGCTAACCTCGTGTTTAACAGTAACGTTATTAGGTTCGGTACAGAAATGTCATATTTTCTTTTGTAGCCTGTAATAATTTCTCTGAAACCCCAAATTGCTTCAGGGCCTGCTCACACAGATTACAGAGTTGTCCAGAAGAATCATTGTGACTTGGTAGGAATTTTTACTCACAAGATGTATTCGATCAAATATAAAAACACAATAGAAATACTACCAAAATTATATTGGATAAACGAAGCTCAAGCTATAAATTTCCAGTTTTAGCTGACCCCGCATTATACAGTATGTTAAGAAAACCCTGTCCGACCCATGAAGGTGTTGTTAGGTATCGATAACTGATTCTACTAATGCATACAAAACCGGGCTAAACTTAAAAAAAAATCCCCCTAAAAAAATAAATATTATTTCGCAAAAAGAGGTAACTTAATAAATGTGCGTTATCCACCCTTCGCCTGCAGCCCGCGGGGGTCGGGCGGCAGGGCACGCGACACGTGGTCGCATCGCTATTCGCTCATAATAATACCGGTGTTGTCACTTTTTAAAAATTACCAAATTTCGGGGAAATTGGAATTAATTCGCGGGAAAAAAAGATTATTTCAAAATTCATTTGTATTGGTACTATGATGATTACGTAAAATTTTATATTATATTTGGACATGTGTTTACCTAACCTTTATTACCCTTTTGGGTCGGACAGGGTTTTCTTAACATACTGTATAAGTGTTTTCATACAATCAGAACTCAGCTTCTTCTGGTTATGTATAGTTTGACGTGTAATCATGCAGATTAGCTTCAACCCTGAGCTTCATCCTCATGAAATTTCTTTTCCCTCGTCGGGATGCAACCAGGTGGTTTTTTGATTACACTTCTTCGTGTTATGTCTTTTTATTTTTTTAAATTTTTATCGGTGGTACAGGCTAGCGTGATTTTAAACATATTCATAGCCCAATTTTTGAGGAGGTTCCTTAAAAATTGGGCTATGAAATACAAAAATAATTTTCATATCTGACCGGAAGCTCCATAGATAATCGCGTTCACACAAACACATTCTTCAACTTTGTTGTGACTTTAGATTCAAGTATAGATTGGAATAATGAACGTTTTAGCGACCCTTTAACTCCACAGAATTAATCAGATAGAGAAATCCTACAAACTTGGAAGTTTGTATGCATATATGTATATTTGTTACTTTTTCATACAAAAACTACTGAACGAATTTTGAGGAAATTATATAATATGTAAAGAAAACCAACCCATAAGGATAATAAAGGTTAGGTAAACACTTGACCAAATATAATATAAAAATTTTCGTAATCATCATAGAAACAATACTAATGAATTTTGAAATAATCTTTTTTCCCGCGAACTAATTCCAACTTCCCCGAAATTTGGTAATTTTTTAAAAAGTGATAACACCGGTATTATTATGAGCGAATAGCGATGCGACCGCGTGCCGCGTGCCCTGTCCCCCGCCGCCCGCGGAAGAGTTGCTTACCGCAAATGTATAAAGTTACCTCTTTTTGCGAAATAATATTTATTTTTTTAGGGGGATTTTTTTTTTTAAGTTTAGCCCGACTTTGTATCCATTAGTAGAATCAGTTATCGATACCTAACAATACCTTCACAGATCAGACAGGGTTTTCTTTACATACTGTACCTATACACAAATGATTTATAACAAGGATTACCTTATAGGACAGTTTTTATTCGTATCCACAGCATCGAAACTCATGCGCGAGGCACAGCTAGTACTGCATATAATTAGCTCGGCTAGCAGTGCTTATTTGTCAATTGTCATACTGATGCCATATATTTATAATACTATAATGACATAGTATTATTTTTTTATCCTGTGACTATGTACTAAATCGCTTGCGATAATCGTGCAATTCGCTGATTACATAGCACTACTTAAATCATATCGTAGTTAGTAAGTAGCTAATGAGTATCAGCGTTTCCTTAGGTAGTTTAGACAGAAAGTATCTTCTATACAGTATGTTAAGAAAACCCTGTCCGACCCGTGAAGGTGTTGTTAGGTATCGATAACTGATTCTACTAATGGATACCAAACCGGGCTAAACTTAAAAAAAAATCCCCATAAAAAAATAAATATTATTTCGCCAAAAGAGGTAACTTAATAAATGTGCGATATGCACCCTTTCGCGGGGGGCGGGCGGCAGGGCACGCGGCACGTGGTATAATAATACCGGTGTTGTCACTTTTTTAAAAATTACCAAATTTCGGGGAAGTTGGAATTAATTCGCGGGAAAAAGAGATTATTTCAAAATTCATTTGTATAGGTACTATGATGATTACTTAAAATTTTATATTATATTTGGTCATGTGTTTACCTAACCTTTATTATCCTTATGGGTCGGACAGGGTTTTCTTAACATACTGTATAAATTAAATATACATAAATACTGTAATGTCCAAATAACAGCCTCAAATCATATTATTATGAAAGTAAAGACAGTACTTAAACCTAAAAACATTTATTCAATTTTTTGCCCGTCTTTATGTTTCGGCTTATCTCCGAAACGGCTGGACAGATTTTGACCGGACTTAGACAGATAGCTCGAGTTTTAAGAACAAAGGCTTTTAGATTATAAAATAAATTCAAGTCTTTTACCTGTACCAACGCTAGTGTCTGTATAAACTTATATGTGTCTATAATCAAGATATTGTAACAACATAACAGTCACTTTTGCTCGTATAATTGCTATATTCAAGTGCATCACATTGTCCTTATGAACAATCCTGCTCCGATGTTTATTTATACTGTGGTAAGATCATGTAATTCCTTAGTATTTCCACAGGTATAACAGTATCATGGTTAGATATTATTTTATGATATATTTATATACCTATATATGTAATATATATTATTGTTATCATCAGCTGACCGTTCCGTCCTTTATTACAGGAATATTTTCCTGATGATCTCATTTCATGATAAAAATAACTGTATTTTTGTTAAAAATAAATTCAATTTACTGGACAAAATAACTCTCACTTACTGAGATTTAATTTACGTTCCACTTAAAGCCTGTAAGCAGAATTTTAAATTGTTTTTGTGAAGGATAACTTTGGCTTAAAGGTTCTTTGTTCTGTGAAATGTGTACTTTAAACTCGTTTAAACTTTAACCAGCCAAAATTAGGTTACTAGTAGTTCCAGACAATTTATTCTGTTTACGCTGTACATTAATGAAGTAGTATAATCTCCCTCTTATAAACGTTGAAGTGATTTACGCTGACGACACAGCCAGTGTGTTCCACCACACGTCATAGGCCCGAGTTTATTGAATGGCGGAACACGCCTCTCTCAAATAGCACGCAATCCTTAGACTATCCTACTGACATTTATCTTAAGTAAAAATAAATATTAGGTCCACATAAGTACATACACATTACATATGCAATTGGCATTTTGTGTGGGAGGAATAAAAGTCGTTTATTTTTTTAATATAATATATTTATTTAATCAAAGTATGATCCATTGCTATCTATGGAATTCTGCCATCTCATAGGTAGCATGATAGCAGATTAATAGAGTAGTTCTTTTATGCCTTTTCTAAAAAAACATTAGGACGGGAATCAATAAAATCTTTGAAGGCGGTTTGGACTGCCTCATCTGAGTTGAATTTTTTTCTAAAAAATTGGTAGTCAGTTGAAGCAAGGTCCGGGGAGTGCGGTGGATGTCTTAAACATTCCAATTGAAACTCTTCTAATTTGGTAGCAGTCTGTTGTGCAGTGTGTAGTCTCGCGTTGTCCTGAAGCAGCGGTGCCCTTGTGAAATTGACCAGACCCGGTTGTTTAGAGGTTTATCCATCATTATGTGGAGTTGCTCACAGTAGAGATCTACAGTAATCGTCTGGCCAGATTTAAGGAAGCTGTAGTGCACCACAGTCCACCAAACGCTGACCAATAACTTTTTTCTAGTCAATTTTCTCTTGGGGCAGAATTTGGATGGTTCACCGGGGTTCAGACATTGCGATGTGCGCTTCCTATTGTTATAGAATATCCACTTTTCATCACAGGTAATGATTCGATTTAAAATCCCTTCATTATTGTGCCGATTCAGTAATGTAACGTAGCAGTCGACGCGCGTTTGTCGGTTTGCTTCACTCAATTCATGAGGTACCCACCTTTCGAGCTTTCTTATCTTCTCAATTTGTTTCAAGTGGATTAAAACAGTTTTATCACTAACACCGCACCTTCTTCTAACTCGGACGTAGTTTGCGATGGAGCCGCTTCCACTATAGCCTTCAACTCTTCATTGTCGACTTTGGTCTCCGGCCATCCACGGGATTCTGTAGTTTGAAATTTCCAGAACGAAAACGTTGGAACCAAAAACGCACGGTGCTATCTCTAGCGACACCATTGCCATACACATCATTAACTCTTCGAGCTGTTTCTGCAGCACTGGTGCCACGGCGGAACTCATATTCGTAAATAACGCGAAATTTACAATTTTCCATTTTGTAAACTCAATGACGCAGAGAGAAAACCAAAAGAAAATAAAACAAAAGAAATACGGTTTTCGAGACACAAATTGATAAGTAAATAGCTGTATAAATTATATTATACAGAATATTAAGAATATTATACATATTGATATTTGAGATCAAAGTGGCCAGTACGACAAAACGCCAATATATATAATAAGCAAAAATACATTTCATTTGACGATAATCTTTCGTTCTCACGATTAAGATTTTTACAGAATTGACTCAAAAACCAATATACACACTTCAACCAAGCCTCGTATATCGAATACCTCTGAAGCACCGCAGTATCAATGTCGCAACACAATCCAACTGTCTCCTTCGCCAATCTGACACTAGTAAAACTTATTTACACTACAAGATAAGCTCTCGGCACTCCGTTTTCCATTCCAACATCTGCACGGAATTTCGTGACTGTCGATTACCCCATAATACCCCCATGAAGCTATTATGGTGACGTAATGTCGGTACTAGCTTCGCACGGATTGTGAGAGAAGTAACCACAGTTATGTCTGTGTTAAAGTTATTGTTCAGAGATTGGGAAGAATGCAGGATTTTAGTTAAGCTGTTGGTTGCGTCTTTAAGAGAAGTAAAAACTCAAGAGAAAGGTTCTCGGTGGTAGGCCATAACGTCGGCCGCCGGCAGAAGTTACCACCCACCAGACAAAGCCTTGCCGCCAAGCGATTTGTAGTGTTCCGGCATGATGTCTGGTGAAGCCGTACGGAGGACGGGTCTGAGCAGTTGTGTTGTGATGTGTGCCGGGTACGATGCGCCTAATGTTGTTATGTTGGGATTTTGGTCGTGGAGGGTCTTCAGATCAATCTCCCTTTGGCACAGCATCGTTGGTCGTGATGTTGGGTTTAATATTGCATCACCTCGCTCTACTGCCGTCTTCGCTCAGTTTTTCTGAGTGAATAGGCTCTTAATAAACTAGTGCGCTTTACCATCAACGATTGCATCACTGCTTACCTTAATTATTATAAAAATACATACTAAATTAGTTGTCGTAATTGTTGTTTCTCATCAACAAAGTCTTCGTAGCGTATCTAGTGATGCCCAGCTTTTTTTTTTTTATTAGAATATAAACCAGCGCTTGACCGCAATCCCGCTTGATGGTAAGCAGTGACGCAATCGTTGATGGTAAAGCGCACTAGTTTATTAAGAGCCTATTCACTCTAGCCTTGAAGACACTCAAATTGTAGTCCGACGGAAACACCGCCGCCGGCAGATTGTTTCAGTCCCTCGATGTACGCGGTATAAAGGAGGAGGCGAAACGCTTCGTCCGGATCGTAGAGGTGTCAACAACATAAGGGTGGAAACTCGCCGTACGACGGGTCGTCCAATGGTGGAACAGAGATGGGGGAATTAAATCGTGCAATTCCCTCGCACACTCCCCAGAATGTATCCTATAGAACACCGAAAGGCTGGCTACTCTACGCCTGTGCTCTAGGCTTTGGAGACCAACTTGAGTTAAATCAATCAGCTTATCTATAAAGATTGCGGGGCATAATTTTATGTCATTATTCCTACAGCGAAATATTCCCATATCAGTCACTTTAAGTATTGAATTGAGAGCCGTCGCCATTTTTAACCGACTTCAAAAGAACTTTTTTTTACAAAAAAAAAACAACCGACTTAAAAAAACACTACAAAGTGAAAAATAACTAATTTCGGAAGTCGGTGTCTTTGTACATTAGTTTTTGACACCGACTTCCGAAATTAGTTATTTTTCACTTTTTAGTGTTTTTTGGTAGTCGGTTGTTTTGTTTTTTTTTTGTAAAAAAAGTTTTTATTTTACACTTTTTAGTTGTGAAAAGTACTGTTCAGCTGCATCCGGTTAGACTGGATGCTGACGCTAAAGTGCTTAATGAAAAAATAAACTTACAAACGCACTGGTTGCCCCTACCATTTTTGAAAGTTCCCCTTGATTTCTCTGGTCTTCCACCATCAAACCCTGTTGTCCTTATCATGGGACCACTTTGGGAATGTCTTCTTTCCAACAGAAAAAGAATTATCAAAATCGGTTCATAAACGACGAAGTTATCCGCGAACAAACAAAAAAGCATATATACGGTCGAATTGAGTAACCTCCTCCTTTTTGAAGTCGGTTAAAAAAAGGAGGTTATCAATTCGACCCGTATATATGTAATATTTCCAAAACTGCCTAGTTTTCGTATATGTCAGTCTATATCAGCGTCTGAACAAATGTGCCAAATTTCAAAAGTGTATGTATGTATGTTTTTATATTTGTGCGCGCATATTTCCGGAACTACAAGTTCGATTTAAGTAATTCTTTTTTTGTTGTACTAGGTTTTGTTCAGCTTAGGGAATATTGCAAGTTTCATCAAAATCGGTTCAGTAATTTTCGAGATAGGGATTTTTTTCATATTGATGTGAACTTATTCTAACGTGGGTTATGGCTGCCACTGTTGTTATGAGGTGAAAAAGTAAGTAATTTTCGAATTTCGACGAAGACACTGAAAAGCATGAAAAAAAAAACTTTTTACAAAAAATAAAATAATAGTCGGTGATGAGCTAAACAACAGAAACCTCGAGACCGACTTCTAGAGCCAGGACAAAAGGGAAATTATTTTATCCTTTTAAGTATTTTTTTTTAAGTCTGTTTCTATTTTTTCAAAAAAGTTTTTATTCTTGGTCGGAAAAATCATAAAAGAGTTTAGTTTAATATTATATATTCGTGGGTTGTGAATGTGAGTGATAAATAAAAAGCGGGTGTGAAATAATACATGTGGCTAGATTATCCCAGTTTGCGTGGGCATGAACGGCATCAAAGGGATTTCGTGGCGACAGACAGACTGACGGATCCACATGTTCTCTGGATATTATACTTGCTTTTTGAAGGTTTTGCCGAATACTGCTGAAATCAGACGATTCGAGTTTAATACCTAGCGCGAGAAGATGTTGAACGTCCGATTTCTGTATCCCTAACGCCATCCAATGCAAAACAAAAGTAAATCGATGTAACAGTTTTAGCCGTGACTTTGAGAATCCACTCACCTACACCTGTTGGGATAAGTGAAGCCATTGCTAGACCTAATCATCATCATCACCATCTCAGCCACATGAAGTCCACTCCTGGACATAGACCTCCCCTAAGGATTTCCGAAAAGAACGGTTGGACGCGGAAGTACATATTAATGCACGTATGATTGCAGCACGAAAATTTAATGGTGCTATCGATCAGTAGAGCTCCGTCACTCTCTTGAACTGAACTGATGGCATTAAAACCCGGGTACAGACTGGTCGGCCAAATTTCATTCTCTCGGTGGTAGGCCATAACATCGGCCGCCGGCAGAAGTTACCACCCACCAGACAAGGTCTTGCCGCCAAGCGATTCGTCGTGTTCCGGCATGATGTCCAAATGTTGTTGTGTCGGGAGTTTGGTCGTGGAGAGTCTCCAGATCAATTTCCCTCTGGCGCAGCATCGTTGGTCGTGTTGGTCTTGGGTTTAACATTGCATCACCTCTCTCAACTGCCGTCATCCTTCCTATTCCTACATTTTTTAAGTGAATAGGCTTAATAAAGTAGTGCGCTTTACCATCAACGATTGCATCACTGCTTACCATCAGGCGGGATTGCAATCAAGCACTAGTTTATAATTATAAAAAAAAAGAAAAATTACATAAAGTAGAAGTACATCAAACACAATAAGAAACCATAAAGAACATTTTACCAAATCAATCACTAACATAAACAAAAGAAATCTCATCCCATTTTCCTCTCCAACCTGTCTTAATGTGTCTTTACGACCGCTTTTCTACGTTAAGTGGGATAGACACAATAGACAGTCTTCCTTGGTTGTCAATCCACCGAAATTGTTCCAAGTAATTACTTTCACTTCCCTGATTACGCACTGTTTTGTAACAGTGCTGGATTGGTGTTGAAACTAATTTATGACTTACGACTAAGGGGAAAGGGGGAGGAAAACATTAGTGTGAAATAGGATTTTCGTGGAATTGAATTGGAAGTAGCAGTTCGAATTTACCTCGCTCGTTTATTTGTATGTTTCTGTGACATTGATGAGGTGCGACAAGACGATTCAATCATAAGAACAAGTAGCTCTAAGTAGGGTTGTAATGGAGGCCTTGTTAGCGGAGGCGGAGGCGGACGTGAAAGTAGATACAGAAAAAAATATGAAACTTTTGATTAATTAAAACGAAATTTTTATTTTAAATACGTACATTAATTGTAGTTCACTTGGTAAAAAATATTACCTTCCAGTAATAAAAATTAAGGGAAACAAATTGTATTTGCCGCATTCCCGTCTCGTACTAGTTGATTTTTGACCATTTAGCGCTCAAACGCGGCCGGACGATTGTCGAGCGTTGCAACTTGCGCGTTATTTATTTTATAAATACGTAAATAAACCTCCGTTATAACTCCGCAAAAACTGCGGAGGTGGAGGCGGAAGCGAAGATGCGGAACTTCCGCAGTAACGGAAACGGAGGCGAAGCTCCGTTACAACCCTAGCGCTAAGTACTATCGCCAAAAGTTATGGTGATTGGACATAACTTTTATAATATTCCTAATTCCAGCGTATATTATAAATCTACTTAAAATGCATCCTCTTATATTATACTTACGGACGCAGCAGCAGGGCAATTGCGTACCACACTATCAGTATCAACGGGTTTCATTTTGACAGGTCAACCTTCATTGTATTATTTACATTATTGATCAGGCATATTTTTCGAACATATGGAGCAAAGCATTAGCAAAGTTTGTCAAATGACTCAAATTGTTAGTTACAGTTAAGTATGTTACGGAATTAGGGTGCTGGTCGTCATTTTGTTTTTAAAATAATCAGTTGGTTTGGGTTGGTTTAAAATGGTCAGTTGGTTTTAGCGATAGTATCTCATCTCATCATTCTCCTGCTGCTAATTTATTTCGCGTCGATCTGTCTTATTTTTCCATACTAACCCAAAAGTCATCATATCTGAAGTATCATGCATAAGAAACTCTGGATGTCAGTTGCTCCGACCAACAAAATAATGCTGATAATAAAAATGCGCATTTATTCTAGATTTCATTATAAATTTTCAGCTGTGTTGTTTGTATCACGTGTGTTACAAAATACCCGGAAATTGTATATGAATTGAATGTAGCGCCACAGTCATACAATATCAGTAATTTAATCGCTGAATGGAACGCCTCCCATTGAACCTTCATGCCAGCCTTCCAATATCGCAGTGGTATGCCTGCGGAATTTTTCTGCCAGCACCTTACCTACAACCTACCGCAGACGGCTGAATTATTTTTTAATTTTCTATTGTGCCTCTCTATTTTATTTATTCTTCTGTGTCTGAGGATTTTCAATATTTTTAAATCAATTTACTGTGAAGTTAGAGGTATGTTTCATATAGAATATTATCTGTCTGCTCGGAAACTAGTCCTCTGATTAATTCAGTATTTGGCGGTGTTTCGCCCATTAATATAGATATCAATACATCAATTGATTGATATAATTTAACTTCATTGTGCATGCTGTTATCCATGATTAACTTAACAAATATGTTTAGTTAAATATTATTTTGGACGACAAAATTCAGGTTTTTCCAATGTTGAGTATTGTTAAGTATTGAGTTGAGCTAGCTGTCCTTCATCATCATCAATCTTTTTTATGGTCCCATTGCTGGGCACAAGCTTCAGTTTTTATATCCTTGGCGTGAAGAGTTTGTACCAACATACTTCATCTACCTAACCTTGTCCCAACTATATTGGAGACAGCTCCCAGTCTGACCGGTTTCAGGTGAATACTATTATTTTACATGTAACGACGGTCTATCTGATCTCCACAGCCCATTACTTTACAGAGTCGATTGTCAGAATTTCGTGCTTCTAACTACCCTTAACGACTATCATCGATCTACGAATGACATTCGGGTCGAACGGCGTCCAACGTCTCAGTATGTAAACATGGTCACCCATCCACGGACCAACCGTGGCAAGCGTACCTTAACCTGACCCATCGACCTGTGCGGCTGTTAAAAAAATCCATTATCAATGTTGATAAGCTACGTCCACCGCCCATATTACGATACAACTAAAAATCGTATTAAAGAGTTTATGAAACCGATATCCCAGGAAGCTCCTGTAATAAAAAAATAACTTTATACTGGATCCTTTGTACAGTTGTATAATGCCAGCACATTTATACCTGAGAAAAGCGTTTTATTTGACCCTCGCATTTCGCAACCCTTGTAATGTAACCTTTAGCTTCGCCCAGTTCCACTAACTCTATTTGAAATTTCGTTACACGTGTAGACTGGGGGCGGGCGTTTTGGGGAACCTTCTTATGTAATGTTGCCGTTCAAAAAGTGCTGATTTTCATCCTAGTTGGAAGGAATATTTTTTGATTTTGCATAAGCTTAATAAGCTTTAAAAAAATCCCATAGCTGAAGTACACGCCATTTCTTTTTTGAAAAGAAGAGATGGGATAATCAGCCATGCGGGCCCACTGCTGGTTGCTAGAAGTTATTTGTTTCTGTAACATGCTGGTATTCTCAAAATGTTGTCCTTTCCGTTTTGAGAGCCGTGGTGATGAAATTACATTCCTGGCGAATCACGGCGTTTGGTAATTCAGAGCAGATTTTCTATATTACATATTATTGTGAACATATAAAGCATGCAGTGAAACCTCAAGCATAGCCCTCTCCATTGCCCTTTGAGTGACCGTGAGCTTTCTTATAATACCCATTGTTAGCAACCACGTCTCAGTTCCGTATGTTATCACTGGCAACACACACTGGTCGAAATGGGGGTTTCAGGCTAAGAAATCACGGAGCGGTTTTCACACGCATCCGCCGAGGTTGCAGGCCCGCAGCTTCTGTAGAATGCAGATATATATATGTAAAAAGTTAAAGCGGGTTTTGCGGGTCCCGCTGCACCGGCGGTTATCTTGTACCGGCGTGCGCGGGTTGCGGTCCCGCAGCCGCGGCGGTTTCCCTCCGCGCGTTCTACAACCGCCCATCTTGCAACCGTCCGTATTTTATTCCGTGGTGTTTGGCAATCTGGGCTTCTCCCAGTTGCAATAATGTCCCTTTGTGCCGATTGGCCTAGTTCTGTTTTGTCTCCTGCTTGTTATGGAAGGAAGTGGAAAAATATCTTTTTTCTTACTCCTCCGCTATTCTTTTCTGATTAATTTCGTTGCGGGACCCAAGACAGTTGAATCGTTTCTCCGGGACTCGTTGAGCTTCATTGCTCGGCGTTTTTCTGGCGGTCTCCACTGTTGATTCTGGCTTTCAGGAGTTGCAGTGGGTGGGAAAAGTGTGGCGGGTTTTGTCCCAATTAAAAAAAAAAAACCGTCCGTCTTGCGATAATCAACCACCAAGTTTGCGGTTGATAATCGCTACCGCGACGGCTGCGTAGCCGCACAAAACTCCGGTCTCGTGAATTTGGAAAATAAAACTACATTCCGCCACCGCGGCGGGGGCGTGGGTGAAAACCGTTTCGTGAGTCCTTAGCCTCACTGGGGGACCTTCGACCTGGTGAAGGTCGCGGGATCGGTAGTCGTGGAGATCATTGAGGAAGGCCTATTCCAGCAGTGGATGTCTTTCGGCTGAAATGATGATGATGATATAAAGCAAGTTAAGTCCGGCTGTCATTTGTTGATCTTTGACAGTCTTTACAGGTCATCAGAAGCCTGAAAATCTGACCACCAGTCTTGCCAAGGGATTACGTATTACCCAGTAACTGGGTTGTGGAGGTCAGATAGGGTGTCGCTCCATGTAAAATACTGGTATTCAGCTGAATCTGGTTAGACTGGAAGCTGACACCAACGTAGATAAGAAAAGGCTGGGCGGATGATGTTGTGAACATATTCCATTATAACCTAAATTGGTTATAAATAAATTTTTTTTCGGGCAACTTTTGATTTGTTTCTTAATAACACTTTTAAGTTGCTTACATTCTTAATGCTAATCGTAATTTCGTAGGTCTTTCTAGCTATTTCATCACTCACACAATCCATCCATCGTCTCTTTGTTCTTCTCTTACACACAAGTCACAGTATAAAACTGCAACCAACATAGCCTATTTGACAGTCAATCCCCATGTACCTTATCCGCTAGAGAAAGGTTTAGGTCAAAGTCATAATCGTAGAAATCGTCTCTAAAAAAATTTTTTTCCAACGAAAACCCATCAATAAAGATTTAATAACATTAACATCTTCATTAAAATGACGGTTTACCAAAAAAAATATTAATAAACCCTTTTATTCTTAATTTGACGACGGCATGTCAAGTTAACTTAAATTTATTGCGTGGACGGGCTCATTAAGAAGTTAATGCTGCAGCAGTAAATCAGTACGGTACTGTGGTAAGGTGAGATGACATGGAATACTATACAGAAAGTCCAGGCCGTAGCACAGCGAGAAATGATAAAAATACTACCTGGTATAAACCATCAATCTGCCCAACCTTTTCCAAATTACTTACATGAGAGTTTGCTTCACAACTCATTTACTGGGTAACGATTCGCCTTCTTAACGAAGACTGGGCCTTCTGATTAGCCGTAACAACTGTCGAAAGATCTGAGAATGACAACCGCGACCAACTGCTTTACATGCTTAATGAGCCACGGAGATAGATCGTTACCTAATGTAGATGTAGAGAAATATGATGCATTCAGACCAATACTGGTAAGCCAGTTTTAATAAGACATATGTTTCCTATAGAATATAATGAACCAGTAAGTATATCTTTCTAAGTATATCTTGGACACCAATGACTGAAGGTGAAGGAAAACATCTTGAGGAAACCGGGACTTTAAGTCTGAAATCGCCAACCCGCATTGAGCAAGCGAGGTGATTACGCTCAATCCTTCTCCGAATGAGAGGAGACTTGTGCCCAGCAGTGAGACGATAAAAAGGTTGATAATGATGATGATGATGATGATGATGATGATATTGAACCAATCAGAATTAGTTTGGCAAAATATAGCCTCTCATTCAATTTAACAGTACAGATGCTAGCACACCAATCTCCTATAATCTGTCATGATTAGTTAGGAAAATTTCGACAGTTTTTTTTTTTTGTTTTTAATAATTATAAACTAGTGCTTGACTGCAATCCCGCCTGATGGTAAGCAGTGATGCAATCGTTGGTGGTAAAGCGTGCTAGTTTACTAAGCCTATTCATTTAAAAAAAACTTAGCGAATAGGAAGGAAGACGGCAGTTGAGTGAGGTGATGCAATGTTAAAGCCAACAACACGGCCAACGATGCTGCGTCACATGGAGATTGATCTGGAGACCCCCCCACGACTAAACTTCCGACACAACAACATTTGGTGCATCGTACCCGGCACACATCGCAACACAACTGCTCAGACCCGTCCT
This sequence comes from Sesamia inferens, assembly GCA_037179545.1. Taxonomy (NCBI): domain Eukaryota; kingdom Metazoa; phylum Arthropoda; class Insecta; order Lepidoptera; family Noctuidae; genus Sesamia; species Sesamia inferens. The sequence continues at coordinate 11,801,103 of CM073949.1, forward strand.
CCGTACGGCTTCACCAGACATCATGCCGGAACCCGACGAATCGCTTACATATTATTCTACCGTGAGCCTTCTTTTCCAATATTCTTCGAGGTGAAACGTAATGAAATCTTATGTTGCCATTTAAGAGTGTAATTGAATTCATCGTCGCTTGAAGTGATCGTAAAAGTGTCGTGTTGGGTGCGTAGTGCGGTATTCTTTTCTTTTATTAAAGGTTCACTCTGTTTTGACGATTGTCTTTTGTTTAGTTTTGGACTTAGTTTCGAAATTGTTTTAGTTTTGCTGAGATTGGTTGTGGAATCGAAACTGTTACAAATGATTTTATTTCTAAGCCCTTAATTGTTACCATAAAGATTAATGTACATTTCTAATGAAAAATTAAGTTAAGTTATATTTAATTTAGCATTAGGTTACATACGTACTGTAGGTCCCTTATCCCCTAAACTATTTATAACTATATTTTACCAACCTATAAAGGATGTATCTGACATCGACGCACAAACGAGTACCATGGATCTAGAACATGATTCTGAACCCCCCAGTGTTGGAATTTTTCGTCGGCAAATTACACAAAAAAACGCAATGTGAACAAAACTCGAAAAACTATCGTATCAGCTGTTTTAATAGGGTTTACATTAAGGGGTCAACGTCATACCCACAAACACGCGCAGCGGCACGCTTGCAACGTTCAAAAGCCGAGCCGACACATTTTTTTAAACACTGTTATTTCTGTAACCGTTCATTAACGATATAAATGACTATCATAATTTTATTAGTGGAATGCGGTGTAGCCTTCTCGCGAAGTTTGCGTTACGATGTCAGATACACCCTGTATATTCTATAAGTAGGTTTGTACAAATACTTTAAGTTATGTATTAAAAAGTAGATAAGGCCAGCGTTTCCTATTTAACTAATCTAAGAATGAAGGTCTAAACAAACACAGGCCACAGTCTCTTTGAAAGTCCAGACATAATCATGACCAGATTATGTGAAGACCATGTTGATGGATGTCTGAAATGGCTATATCGTGTTAATCCTAAAACATGGAATATAATCTCAGCTGTAGACTGCTCACCTAAATCTAAATATACCAATTTTGATCTAGTCTTAACATTATGTTCACGAGTTTGACATTAATAATTCTGCTGAAATGCAATAGCTAGACAAGTTTTTTAATCTCTTATATCCAGTAACTGTCATTAGCTATCAGGAATGTGAATTAATGCCAATAGCCGGTTCGATCAGTCGCTGACACCAAAAAATGTCATAGTAAAAAACATAAAAATCAGTCTTGGTTTTTTGTTCAAAATCTTATTAGATTTTTTATCTAAGAATGTTCACGGATTTTGCATTCTAATGCGCATTTGGATTACCTTTAGATGGCGACAAATAATTATTTTATTTTATTTATATTCTATGGCCGTGTGGTACCAGGCATAGAATAGTACCAACCCATATCCTCCCGAATGAGGAGATCCGCAGAAGAATGAGAGTAACCGACATAGCCCGAAGAATTGCAACACTAAAGTGGCAGTGGGCTGGACACATTGCCCGTAGGACCGATGCCCGATGGGGCCGACGGGTTCTCGAGTGGCGACTACGCACCGGAAGACGTAGCGTGGGTAGGCCCCCGACAAGGTGGACCGAGGACCTGGTGAAGGTCGCGGGAAATCGCTGGATGCGCGAGGCGCAGAACCGGTCGTCGTGGAGAACCTTGGGGGAGGCCTATGTCCAGCAGTGGACGTCTTTCGGCTGAAATGATGATGATGATGATGATGATATCCTCCCGTGGGTGTCATAAGAGGCGACTAAAGGGAACTCTCACCATGAAAGCGGGCAGCAGCGCTTCTCCTGTGGAATAACAAATTACTACGATCCCCAATCCGCATGCCAAGTGTGGGGATTATGGCAATGCTCCCCAGTAGAACGAAAGCCTTGAAGTAGGCCTTTGTCCAGCCGTGGACCTCTATAAGCTGAGAATAAAAAGATATAGGTAGTATTTGGGTAGCTTACAGCAATCAAATAGTAGTGAGTGATTGACGACAAGCTAATAATAATATAACTTCTATTTTTAGGTATTTTATTTTCTTTCCTTTGTAATAATTTGATAATTGTGTTATTCTATATAGTAAGATCTTTCGTTGAGACATTAACCGTCTCATGACACAATTAAAGGACAAAGATACAATAAAAAAAATCTGAACCAGATCGTGATCAAAAACTTCCGCATTAGAAACCATTTCTAAAACCGCAAAACAACCAATCAATTTCAAAATTCAGATACAAAAATAATAACACAATGTAGTAATAAATAAACATACTTAAGTGAACATTGAGGTTAACAAGCCGTGGTATGACTGACTTCCTCCCGACCGCAGACCACGATATGAACGGATCAAGTTTAATTAATGCTGATCTAAATATTTGTAGAGTAGGATTTGTTTATGAGTGTTGTGTTTTGGGAAGACTTTTAAATAAAATTGGGAGTTCAACGGGCAATGCAGAGGGCCATGCTTGGGGTTTCACTGTGTGATCAAATCGGGAATGAGGAGATCCGCGAAAGAACGAGATTAACCGACATAGCCCGAAGAATTGCATTGCCCGTAGGACCGATACCCCGGGGCCGACGGGTTCTCGAGTGGCGACCACGCACTGGAAGACGCAGCGTGGCTGGGCCCCGACAAGGTGGACCGTCGACCTGGTGAAGGTCACGGGAAACTGCTGGATGTGGGAGGCGCAGGACTCTTCGTCGTGGAGATCCTTGGGAGAGGCCTATGTCCAGCAGTGGACGTCTTTCGGCTGAAATGAATCAATATAAATTTTCCATCATATATGAGTATAGTAGTAGTGTATGATAAAAATATAATATGATTATAGTAAATACTGATTTACACGGTGCAATTTAATTGCGTATGGCTACAATTAAGTTAAAGCAACAATAAAAGTTTCCTTTCCTTTTCCCTACGTTCCAGTTATTTAAATCCTGCAAAGTTTTGTCAGTTCGGCAAATTTATATACTGCACATAAATTACACACATATTCTATACGTTCTTAGGGCCCTTTTTATACAATGGATTAAATAGAGTATTAAATATTTATAATTTGAATTATTTTAGCTGTAAGAATGTTTCTAATTATCTACAAGGTTTGTCATATGAGCAGACTGAAGACCTACTTACAGTATGTAAATAAATTTAGCAATAATCATTACATTAACAGACCAATAATACTATGTAAGCAATAGGATACTAATAATAACACTGTATACTTCCGTTGTGTCCTAGATTTTTACGTACTACTTTTATTGTTAATTTATTGCAAAATAAAAATTTATGATATGCACTTTTACGCCTGAAGCACAGGTTCTACCACCTAGTTCAGGCAAATTATACATCAGTGCTATTTTTATATATAAACAATTTATTTTATTATTACCATTTATACGGTGCAAGTCATCTGTTGCATCAAGTTTATTGTATGCCATAAGCAATTAAATTGCACCGTGTATATCAGTCTTTAATGTAATTTATAAACAAATTAATATAGTATAATAATAAAGTACAATAGGGTTGACGTATCCGTATTGATAAAAATCACATATTAATAAAGAAAAAAAAATATTTAAACCTGGCAATAGTAGTCGTCAACCTTTTTTTTTTTTATCGTCCCACTGCTGGGCACAGGTCTCCTCTCATACAGAGAAGGATTGAGCGTAATCACCACGTTTGCTCAATTCGGCTTGGCGATTTCAGACTTATTAAGTCCAGATTTCCTCAAGATGTTTTCCTTCACCTTCAGTTATTGGTGTTCAAAATATACTTAGAAAGTAGGTACATATAACTTTAGAAAAGTTACGTTGTTACTTGCCTGACCTGGAATCGAACCCGCGCACTTATACCTACTTGAGAGGCTGGTGTTTTAACCACTAAACCTAGACTAGTCCTGGCAATAGAAATTTATGCCTGAAAAAAATTAGAAAAGAAATCTTTAAGTGTGTGGTGGCCAAAAGTATGGTTGGTCTATGCACTACACATCGTGTAGATAAGAGTGTAGTAATTCTTATTTCAGAGGAATAGCAGCAGGTTGGGCATCTCCATGTGGGCTAAGTGCTTGTGCTTCATTCAATTTGTTCATGTCATCCTAAGTCCAATAATCTTATAACCTTGCACTCCTGGCATCATTCGTTAGCACTGTCAATTAAACCTGTAAATGCCCCTGCAACAAATATTGCTTGACTCGAAACTATATGTAACTTAATGTGCTATGATTCCGTTCTATTTAACTGCGTCCATTTATCCTTTACAACATAACATTTCAAGCGTACCAATTATCTTTAAATCATGTACCATAACTAGTATCATCAAGTTGTTGACCGCCTGTATCTATTCCTGTCGCAGTTGCATCGATTGCCAACCGCCCATCAGACCTACCTTGCAATACCAGTTTCCATGTAAGTCTAACTGTGCCATCTTTACCGTTACCCACCACAATCCAATATGGGTTTTATTACTTACAATTTACGACAGCAATTTGCGTACAACCGTATTGGCTATAAAAATTCGCGGTCTATACGAAAGTAATTGAGTTTATGTTTTATTGATACGTTTCGTTGTTTTCGATTTAAAATATACTGTCGTGTCGAGACTGATCCTTTGAAGGTTGTGTTTCATTTAGCGGAATTTTGAAGAAATTTTTGCACAGACTTACACACGAACAGAATCTAGGGATAATTTAATATTTCATCAAATATCTATTAAGAATTTATTGATATAAGTACTACAAGGAAGAATGATAGGTCTTCAATACAAAATAAAAAGCATAACGCGATTTTATTTTTTTTTGTTTTAAATTATAATAAATGGAAGCTAATTTTTGTATAATTTATTATTATTAAAGTGAAACTCTTATTACATCGTCTCAAACTTTTTCGTCTGTGTGTTGCATGTCGCGTGACGGTCGGCTGTGGAGTAGGGATAAAGTGAAAGGCGCTCGTGAGATTAGTCAACGCCAATAAAAAAATATTAATTGGAGATTCATCATCATCATTATCATCATTATCAACCTTTTTATTGTCCCACTGCTGGGCACAGGTCTCCTCTCACACAGAGAAGGATTGAGCGTAATCACCACGCTTGCTCAATGCGGGTTGGCGATTTCAGACTTAAAGTCCAGGTTTCCTCAAGATGTTTTCCTTCACCTTCAAGTATGAGTGCGCGGGTTCGATTCCAGGTCAGGCAAGTACCAATGTAACTTTTCTAAAGTTATATGTACTTTCTAAGTATGTCTTGGACACCAATTGGAGATTAGTCTACTTTTATTATTTCCCATATCATTCCAATTTTCCAAGTTTAAAATCAAGTTTGATAAAGCGATTTTTATACCCTTAATGTAATGTTATCCCAAAAAATTTTGGTTAAATGTCTAAAATGTGAAAAAAGAAACACTTTTACCGTGGTTTCATGAAACCACACAATCCTTATAAAATTGCATTATTAATAATAATCAGAGTTAGATTATCCCTTTGCAGCTAACTCTCCCTGGAATTCTTTAAAATCCTGTACCTCGTGAATTGTCACGCTGCAATGCTGGAACACGTAGTGGTCTTCGAGCATGAATACCATCTTCATGCAACCTCTTTCTCGCAGCCTGGTCGCTTCCCAGCAGCTTCTTTACCTCCTGGAGCTTTTGTACTTCAACTAGTACAGATATAATCATCGCTGCAATACTGGGTTTTCTTCTGGCGGTCATTTGGAGAAAACGATCCTTTCTCTGCATAGTAACAGGTTAACTAACCGTGTGCCGTTCAGCCACATCGCCAGTATTGCGATGACCACAACCTTGATATCATGTTTTAGCTAGTGTGTACGTGTAGGACCTCGGAAAAGACGCGTTGTAAAGCATCATTTTTAAACATACCCACGGGTTGTAACATATCATCTCAACTCGAATGACGACGTGACCTTAATCTCAAAGCCTACACGGCTCTGTAAATTAAAAAAAGAAAACAAAATAATCCCCTTTCAATAATAATTAATTAATAAAAAGATTTCATTTTCCTTATGCTAACGAAGACTGACAAGCTTGGCGCCATATTTTGTTTTCTTTTTTATTTACGTTTTTAAATTTTGATAACAGAATAAGAGTTTTCAATTTGTATGTAAACTTTTTATGAAAACTGAAAAGATTTTAAACTATTTCGGAATTTTTTCTATTTAATAACAGGTACGGAAACCTTCCCTAGATGCAGTTGATACGCTTGTACATACAGCAGCACTAAAATTTGTAAATATATCTTAAACACACAGTCCTGCATGCTTAACAGCTACTCGGGTAAGCCTAAACCTGAGCTAGGCTCAAGTTCCCCGTAATGCGGCCTAGACAACTGATCCTCTAGGCCCTAGAAATTCTAGACATAATACTTTGATACACATATCTTTAAATCCCAGATTTTATACACAAGAAAAGGGGATTTCATCTTCCACAATAGTACTTTCTTAACAATGTAATGCCTTTACTATACTATTTATCTCTTTCCCTCTCTTGTATTAAGAAGAAGACAACACAATATTGTATACCTGTTGGCAGGTTTACGCGAGTTTCATGCCTGGCACGATTACGTTTTACGTCTACTGAGAGTTTTATTGTTCTTGTCTTGTAAAACGGGTTTACTGCTCAATCTTATTTTTATTTTCATGTCTTTTCTCTTTATGTGCATAGATAGAAAATATTTTTTTTTTAAGTTAGACATAAAATTGACGTTTATCACTTTGATTTTCTCTTAAATTGTTGGTCATACGTTCCATTTTTAGGACTTCTAGTTTCACCTAGCAAGTCGTGGTGGCCTAGTGGTTAAAACACCAGCCTCTCCAGTATGTGTGCGCGGGTTCGATTCCAAGTCAGGCAAGTACCAATGCAACTTTTCTAAAGTTATATGTACTTTCTAAGTATACCTTAGACACCGATGACTGAAGGTGAAGGAAAACATCTTGAGAAAACCTGGACTTTAGTCTGAAATCGCCAAACCGCATTGAGCAAGCGTGGTGATTACGCTCAATCCTTCTCTGTATGAGAGGAGACCTGTGCCCAGCAGTGCGACGACAAAAAAGGTTGATGATGGTGATAGTTTCGCCAAATCCCTCTGTCTGTCAGTCCGACCGCGAATAATCTCAGTAACCGTTAGCACCAGAAAGCTGGTATTTGGTTCCAATATGAAAATCTGTTTGTCGGCGTAAAATAAAATGTGTAAAAAAATGTTTTATCCTCCCATACAAGTAAAGTGAGGACAGTTTTATTTTTCTATCTTATATCTTGTTGGATAGGTATTTAAAATGGGTAGGGGTTTACTAGAATCATTTATTGATAATGTTGACATTTTCTCAAATATAAACTTCAAAAAGAAAAAAAAAATTGCTTCGATATAACTTCTCTGCCTTGCATCACAAGACCAACTTTAACCCTTTTAATGTTGTTAAACCGAATAAATTAACAATAACTTTTCTCTATAGTTTTATTTGCATACCGTTTGGAAATTATCGTAGGATTACTCCGATCCATGTTCTTTCTGTGTTCGATTTTATCAATAGTCTTTTATCACATTACCGGTTCTTTGCCTTATAGGGTTATTTAGTTACATAATTATAGACGTTTGTTTGTTTTAAATAATGGACTTGTTTTCGGTATAAACGTGCTTAAAAATTCTTGTTTTCTACAATAATATCATTTGTTGTATTCAGTAACCGGCTCTTCTCTTACTTCCTGACGTACGTATTGGAAAGTACATTGTGGACGTTGAAGAAACTCATGTTCTGAAGCTACAGCAAAATCAAACTACACTATTCCCACTGCTGGTAGTCTGACTATTTAAGGGCCTTCAAGGCTAACATGAATAGGCTCTGAATAAACTAGCGCGCTTTACCATCAACGATTACATCACTGCTTACCAACAGGCGGGATAGCGGTCAAACACTAGTTTATAATATAAAATGTCAAATGTCTTCGAATTCGCCAGTTTTCTCACGATGTCTTACTTAGCAGTTTTGAGAGTGGAGAGAGAATGATGATAAATTATTATACAGTGGTGCGGACAATACGACAATAAATTAAACATCGTGTACCTCAACATATTCTCAGTCTACCCATAAAAAATTATATAAATATATCCATTAGTTTAGTCACAGGAAATTATTTTTCATTTTTCACATTTTCTACATGACGTACATGTTGATAAGGAAGCGCTTACAGGTTGATGACCGCAGCATCCTGCCGTAAATAAGCTTTAATAACAATGACGCGAAAAAAGCCAGTCGGTACAGGATCACGCTGTCGCCGATCGGAGGTCAGTGAACCAATATTTTTAAATTTAAAGGATGTTCTATTCCGTTTGCAATTTTATGCGATTTAGTTTGTTTGAAATTTTCATTTTTTATTTTTGATTCTAGGTTTTTTTTTCTATTGTTTAGGATTATTCCTTTGAATCAGCATTCTTCGTGTTTTCATTTATTGTCGTATAGTTAGCACCACTCTGTATCTGTATACACTGAAGTGCCTATTTGGGTTCGAATTCACGACCTACAATTTTTAAGTCGAGACCGCTACCTATACTTCTGAAAGTACTTAGTCAAAATGTGACCGCAAAATTATTTGTCTGGGAAAATTTGTGCAATTGAATTGCATTCGACCGGAGAACCCGACACCTCGGTAGCTCCTATCCTTATCTGGGGTGTGGGCGCACGGCCAACACTGCAGTGTTTTGGTTTTAGTCAGTTAGCTCGATATTTCCTTCTACCCTAGTCGGAAATTCTACGAAATGATTATGGTCAAAGTTCTCTCCATCGGCTGCGTAACACACCAATACTATCAATTGCAATCATCTTAAAGTATATTGCTTTTCCATTGCTCCATTTGTTATAGAAATATATCTACTCAATAACGTAAATTTGGTAAAGAATGCTACTCATAGGTGTTACGGAATTACCCTGATGGTTATAAGATACTTCTCAGGTAATTTGCTCTAGAATAACGTTGAAAATAATGCAATTAAGTATTCGTTTTGTAAATAGAATATCGAATTCACTTCTAGATGTGAAGTTATAAAAAACCTAGATGAGATCGGCGTTTCCTCTAATCTTGAAAGGTCGAAAGAAATTTAGGGGTAATTAAGTCTCTACTAAAGTCCAGACATAATCTTAGACAGATTATATGTTGATCATTTAGAAATTTAAATCCAGTCGTGTCAATGCAAACATTTGTCAGTTCTACAAACAAAACTGTAACAATACCGAAGATAATATTATATCATTTGGATAGGCCGCAGAAAGTACTCATAACTATCTATACAGGGTGTATCTGACATCGTAACGCAAACTTCGCGAAAAGGCTACACCGCATGCCATTAACAAAAATATAATAGTTAATTATGTCGTTTATGAGCGGTTACAGAAATAACAGTGTTTAAAAAAAATGTCGGCTCGGTCTTTGAACGTTGCAAGCGTGCCGCCGTGCGTGTTTGTAAGTCTGACCCCTGATGCGAACTCTATTAAATCAGCTGATAGGATAGTTTTTCTAGTATTGTTCACATTGCGCTTTTTTTGTGTAATTAACGAATTAATTAATTTTTAGTTTAAAATCTTATTGGGTTATAAAAGTATAGCAATTATGAACGGTCTAAAGTGAAAACACCTGCATATTATTATTTTTTATCGGGATAATGTCGACGCAAAATTCCACCACTGGGGGTTCAGAATCATGTACTGGTTCCATGGTACTCGTTTGTGCGTCGATGTCAGATACACCCTTCATTATTAACTGTAACAGATAAAGAAGCCGGAAGATTTTCACAATGATCCACCATGCCCCATATAGTCCTTACATAATATAATCAGCTTATATTGTTCCCGCTGTTGGGAAACAGGCCTCCTCTCTAATCTGTAATCAACCACGCTGGCCCAGTGCAGGTTGGTAGATGTCATACATGTTTTTTTTTTCTTTAGTAATTATAAGCTAGCGCTTGACCTCAATCCCGCCTGATGGTAAGCTGTGTTGCAATCATTGATCGTTGGTAAGAGCCTTTTCACTCAGAAAAACTGAGCGAATAGGAAGGAAGACGGCAGTTGAGTTGACGGCAATGTTAAACCCAACAACACGACCAACGATGCTGCGCCAACGGGAGATTGATCTGAAGACCCTCCACGACCAAACTCCCAACACAACAACATTAGGCGCATCGTACCCGGCACAGGTCGCAACACAACTGGTCAAACCCGTCCTCCGTACGGCTTCACCAGACATCGTGCCGGAACACGACAAATCGCTTGGCGGCAAGGCTTTGTCTGGTGGGTAGTAACTTCAATACTCAATGCTTTTATTGTTTTCCACATGTATTCTTAAATGGTAATACTTAAAATTACTTAAAATTTTAAGTATCACTTCACTTATTTTGTTGTCAAAATAAGTGAAGTTAGGAGAGAGGAAGCACTTTTTTATACTCTACTACGTTGCTTGCTAACGGGTGCGTGTGTGGGGGTGTGTGTATGCGAGGGTGCGTGTGCGTGGCCGTAACTTCTGCCGGTGGCCGATGTTATGGCCTACCACCGAGAAAAGTTGTCTTCGAAGTTTTTGGTTCTAGGAAATGCCGGTTTCCTCATGATGTTTTCTGTACGTTGAGAGCAGTCATAATGAAATAATTTACACAAAGTAAAGCGCCTGATGGGGTTCGAACTTACGACCTACAACTTGTAAGTCGCGGCCGATACCGGTAGGCTACCAGTGCTCTCTTATGTATCTCTTTCTTTTTTTCTTTCTTTTATGGCTTCGCACGGTTTGTGCATTTAGCCAATGTCACGTAATGAATTGTTCAATGTCGAAAAAGACGGCCGCGTGACCCGTCTTACGGTGGAGGTTTGAGACAAAGTCATGATGTGGCCACTATGCTGCGATATTTCACTGTTCTTTATGAATTATTTACCAAATGCACTTTTTACTACATAAATCACGCACTTTTATTTAAAAGTCCAATGAAAAATGAGCGTGTCACTCAGCTTGACTTTCCCGCCAAAACCCCCTATCTCTAAATAGTCCTTCCTTTCACAATAATTAAACTAATATTAATGCCACATTGTATTTATTTAATATTCTTCAATGTCAATATGTAAAACATTAAATGTGACACTGTCTTTAAATTTCGATTTGGTGTCGTGAGAGGCGATTAAATACCGTTCTTCATACTAACAGATTTCACGTATAAGTACAAAATTCTTCACTCATTAGCAAAACGCTTGTCAGGAAAATATCTCAAGCCCCCGTTATTATTTAACAGTTCAATTAAGCTGCCGAGTCATCTTTATAATTTCGTCGAGATAATTAAGTGACTATTCAATTTCATCTCAGATTTTTATTTTTGCCACTATCTTTAGGCATTATAAGTACTTATTTTCTGTTCATTTCAAAGGAACAAATCAAATAAATTATGGAATAAAATCCATTATTATTAAGTTTGTACGATTTCCCTGGCCACGAGTAACCTTGACTCTTTATAATGTATGGGTGTCTCTAAGGGTAGCTATGGAATCTTCTTGTAACCCACATCCCTTACTGAAAAATCCTTGCTGTCGAATAGTTTATTTAGAATGTAGACAATATTGTCTATGTATGGTAACTAAATAAATTAAGAGCAATAATTTAAGGATCAATGGCCTTCTACCCACTAAAACCACAACTAGATCCGATGATGTTGATTTGTCGATCGTTCTTGAAAAAAAAAAAATGGCTATTGACAGCACCCTTCAAGTACACAATAACACGTGACCACAATGTACAACGGTCACGTGCCTCCTCCTTTGTTCTTACGTGTTACTATCCGTTCCCTAATAACGTCAAAGTTAAATCATTTATTTCATGAAGGCCGTCGAGAAATTTAAACTTGTGTTACCCAACATGTTACGGATTCTTTGATCATCACTCAACTGTGGATTGGCTAAATGTCGAACCTAGATCTACCCGCATTTTGCCAAATACTCTATAATGTACATAGATAGTTCAATAATGGTGAAATGATAAACCCTAATTTAAGAAGAAAAAAAAATACAAAGCAAAATACTGCGGGATGTTATTAAGAATACATGGGCATAGCTTCGTGTAAATCTGTGTTAATTAATGTTGTTCGCGAATTTTTAATAAACTCTTAAATCTGCTGAAGAGCTTTATTAAAAAATTCTCGAGAACCGTTAAACTTAAAACTGTGTAGGTGGCTTGCAAGTCACGAAACTGAGTGTTTAGTTTTCTTGGTAAGGGTAAAAAAGGAAGTTATATTTTTTAAGGGGCGATATTTTTGTCTCATGTTTTGGTAACAATTGGTAGAGGCCATTCCATCTAGGGTGCAGTTAGACAATTTTCTTTGAAATAGTAATTTACGTTGTCTAGAACTGAAACCTCATGCCCTATCAATCACAGATATTTGCGATGATTTTAAATGATATGAAATGTAATCTGAGAGATCTTTTTATCAATTAATAGGTATGCTCTTGGTTTCGATCATGCCTTTTAGAAAGCAATGGATGAGGTCTAAGATAGAACGGTCGTCCCAGAAGATGATTCTTCACTCTTTATTTTGGAAGGGAACACAAACGCAGGCAGAGACTTTCACGCTGAGTACGATTGGTCGAGATATAAAGGGTGTCTCTGACATCGACGCACAAAAGAGTACCATGGATCCAGTAGGTACATGATTCTGACCCTCCAGTGGCGGAATTTTTCGTCGGCTTTTTCATGATTTAAAAAAAATATATATATGTAGTTTTTTTTCACTTTAAACCGTTCATAATTGCTATACTTTTATAACGCAATAAGTTTTTAAAATAAAAATTAATTAATTCGCTAATTACACAAAAAAGCGCAATGAAAACAAAACTCGAAAGACAACCTTATCGGCTGATTTAATAGAGTTCGCACGGCGGCACGCTTGCAACGTTCAAAGGCCGAGCCGACCCATTTTTTTAAACACTGTGAATTCTTTAACCGTTCATTAACGACATAAATGACTATCATAATTTTATTAGGGGCATGCGGTCTAGCCTTTTCGCGAAGTTTGCGTTACGATGTCAGATGTTAAAATATGGTACCCTGCAGTACATTAGAAAAAGTCAATGATGGAATGGTTGTAGCTCCTGCGTACACTCTCTTTTGGTCCATCCGGTACATCCTAATTTTTAGCCAGTAATTTCCGTTATATCAACCTTACTGCCTTATTTTTAACCACACCCTGACCTGTTTACGTCTGTCTCGTGCCGCCGCTGTAGAAAAACAACTACCTCAACATCTTATCGACAAGATAATATCAAAAACAAGTTTCATCCCACGCATTAGTACTTATAGAGATGTTACAACTTCATGTTATACCAGAGTTTTGACGTGGGAACATATTTAGCTTGCGCTACGCTGATTGCGATGGGCGTGACGGGGACCTTACCTAATGGATTACGTTTGGTTTTATCATGTTTTAATACAATTATTTTGTATGTATTTGTGTTGCATAGTTTTTTTTTTACAAAGAACTGGTATTTATTGAATGATTACCATGGTTTTATGATGGTGCATTCATTGGATGTTATCATTCGGATTGTTGTCGAATATTCCTAATGAAAATAGTCTTTAAGCCAAGAGAGTGGAAGATTACATATATGAATTAAATTACACAAGATAGATATCAAAATAAATAAAACACACGTTCGTAATTAAAAGATGCATAAAACAAGATCACTTTTCAAACAGTGTAATTGCATTATGGCGTACATCACAGAAACCGCCAGTCCACCCGCGAGGTGGAATCGCTGGAATAACCATCGATGCTTGACAGCTATGGCCCACGTACAATGTGTCCACCTAATGGACTATATGGGGAAACTAAACCCTCAAACATAGAACGTGTACTACATCATTAACAACCTATTATCATCCCACTGCTGGGCAGAGGTCTCCTCTCATACAGAGAAGGGTTGAGCGTAATCACCACGCTTGCTCAATGCGGGTTGGCGATTTCAGACTTAAAGTCCAGGTTCCTCAAGATGTTTTCCTTCATCTTCAGTCATTGGTGTCCAAGATATACTTAGAAAGTACATATAACTTTAGAAAAGTTACATTGGTACTTGCCTGACCTGGAATCGAACCCACGCACTCATACTTGAGAGGCTGGAGTTTTAACCACTAGGCCACCACGACACGTGTACTTGCAATAACTCGTGTTCTATACTGCCTGAAAAATGCCATGAGAAACCTGTGTGTGCTCGCATAGTCGGGCAAAACAGAGCTGTCATGAGTTGTTCTGTGCATGATATGTACAATGTATGTCTGAGTTCGACCCTCATCCAGCCAGAGCTAAAATACGAATACACTAGTGACCCGCCCAGTGGGCTAATTGTCTAACACACAACAGTAGGAATGCCTTTAATTTTGTCAGTTCGACAGTATTCATAGCGTTTTGCATTGCTGAGTAGACAAATTGTTCGAACATATGAAGTAATGATTAGCTATATCCTTCAAAACGGACAGATTCAGGGGACCAGCACCGTAATTGCGTAACACTCCATTACTATCAGTTGGAATCATTATGAAGCTTATTGCTATTCCATTGCTCCCTATGTTCGAAAATGTGTCTGCTCAACAACGTAAATAACGCAATGAATGCTGTTGAACTGTCAAAATTAAACCCATTGCTACTGATAATAATGTGTTACACAATTACCCTGCAGGTCAACGGAGCGTTGTGTTTCACGCGCGCCTCAGTGATGTCAGCACATCGTGACGAGGTCCACCAAGACCGATGCCTGCCAGGGCTGCGGGTTGGTTGAAAGAGGAATCGTGGTCATGGTGCATAGGCAAGTGAAGAACCACGGGTGGGTTTTAGTCAGTTAAAGTCTGACACACCCTAGCACTCCGCCCAGAGCGGGAGAAGTCATTTGATGATTTCTCATCCACACACAAAATAAAATTATCTATTCGTAACTTTACACAACATCGATTTGTCTGCATTTATTTTTAGGTACTGCTTGACAAAACCTAACATGGAAATATTAGTATTTATGTATTATATTGACTTGACTATTACTGACATGTAATATTATAATCCGGAAGACATTTTCTTCATGATGATGGTAATGATGAGGTACAAACCGTGTCCGAAATCCGTTCCGTAACTACTTTATAAGAACAATGCAATCACATAAACAGATACGAAAAACGTTTACGCCTGAGCTTCCATAATATGTATAGAATTGCTTCAAACGAGTTTTGAACTGAATACTTTTTTAACGTCGTTGTAATATTTTCAAATTCATAAGATTTACTTGAAACCAAAATTGTATGAAGGTTTCTACCACGTTTTAATTGCTCACATGCTTTTCTTCTGACTTTCATCTTTTTGCCGGCTCTTAAAAGTCTTCTAGAATTGGTTTTCAAACTCCCTACTGGCAGTTTTAGAGATCTAATCTCAGAAGAAGATATAATATGGGATAGGAGACCAAGTACCGAAAAGCATAGAAGTTCAGTCGAAACTGTTCATCATAATCCGGTTTCCACACGATATTTTCCGTCACCGAAACGGTTCCGGCTTTAAATCAGGTAACGCTTGCTAGGTATATCGAGATGAAGCGAGATGCGCAGATAACGGTGTCCAACATTAATTGATACAAGTAAACGGTGCCGTCGTTGAGCGGAATCGCGCGCCAAGCTTTAATGCGAACTGCTATACGGTAATATCTGTAATGTTGTCTGTATTGTTTCCTATGGTAACGGGGTTTGTGGAGTTTGTACCTATTGTAAAGGAATATGTTTCTTTGTTCCGTTCTGTAGCTAGAGCTCATAAGAAACGATTGTATTTATGTGTGAAGTGTCTTTTGTTCAATATTACACACACTTATCATCGATGGGTTAGACAGCGGTCTACCTCACAGAAGTTTAATTGTCTTATTATTAAGATTACTGGTGGTCTACCTATTGAGCTTCCACAATTTGTCAATTACTTTGAAGTCCCGTGTAATAGAGGCCAAACATATGTGTAATCTTTGAGTATTTTGATTTTTTTAAATGTTATAAATTAGTGCTTGACCGCGGTCCCGGATTTCTGTATGTTACATGGGGATACTTTTTTCCTGCATTTAGACAGATACGGATTGAAATGACATTAATTACATGTTACACCCGTTAGTCTAGTGATTATGAAGTCTTAGGTTAGATTCCCGGGTCGGACAATGTGGTGTTTTCCCCATCAGGAATTTTCAAGTCATTTCAACAAGACTGGATTTGAGCCAGGTTGATGGCAATACCCCGCTATCTATCATATTGGACTTAATAACTGGCGAAATATGGGTGTACTATTAGACCTCTGCTTAAACTTTTGGGAGATTACAGGCGTGATGTTGTGTTACCTAATTTGTTTATGAACTCTACCTATTTTAAAACCTTTCTTAGTAGTCAAATAAGCTTTGCTTAGAACACGGGGCGTGCTGCTCCACATAAAAAACAATGAATTATTATCTTTCAAGTTTATTAAAACTAATCGACACAATTAACAACTTAACACACCACTGTTATTAAAAAACACTCTAATAACATCGGCCATAACATCGGCCGCCGGCAGAAGTTACCACCCACCAGACAAAGCCTTGCCGCCAAGCGATTTGTCGTGTTCCGGCATGATGCCTGGTGAAGCCGTACGGAGGACGGGTCTGAGCAGTTGTGTTGCGATGTGTGCCGGGTACGATGCGCCTAATGTTGTTGTGTTGGGAGTTTGGTCGTGAAGGGTCTTCAGATCAATCTCCCTTTGGCGCAGCATCGTTGGTCGTGTTGTTGGGTTTAACATTGCATCTCCTCAACTGCCGTCTTCCTTCCTATTCGCTCAGTTTTTCTGAGTGAATAGGCTCTTAATAAACTAGCGCGCTTTACTATCAACGATCGCATCACTGCTTACCATCAGGCGGGATTGCGGTCAAGCATTAGTTTATAATTATTAAAAAAAAACAACAATCAACGTAAACGTAATCATTACTTCCAATATAAAACTAACACTTGGTCTCTTAACAACCTGTAGTTAAATAGACGTAGATATAAAGTGTGATGTGATTGTAACTGCAGACCTACTAAGTTACTAATTATGAATGGCGTGTAACTGAGTTAACTATCAGTGTTTGTGGCTCAACAGCCAACTTGAACTTTCGCTCGCTCGGTCGGTCACTAGGATTCGACCTCATTGGTTTGTTGATGTAAAGTAGGTACTGTACTGAGTACTAAGAACTCCTTCAAAAAAGTCGTGGTGGCCTAGTGGTTAAAACACCAGCCTCTCAAGTAAGAGTGTGCGTGTTCGATTCCAGAGGCAGTAAGGCAAGTACAGTACCAATGTAACTTTTCTAATGTTATATGTAGGTACATTCTTTTTAAGTATATCTTGGACACCTATGACTGATTAAACTGTCGGAAATCGCCAACCCGCATCAACGCACCAAGCAAGCGTGGTGATTACGCTCAATCCTTCTCTGTATGAGAGGAGACCTGTGCCCAGCAGTGGGAAGATAAAAGGTTGATGATGACTAAGAACTCCTTGTAGATAATGGTAATGGAGCTACTTGACAATTACTTATACTGTTATTAGATTTGTGAACACTTGAAGTCTTCTTTAACGACAGTTATGCAAACGGGTGTTGGTCTAAAATATCGCTTTTCAGATGCCAGTGATCTCCTCAATGAGCTGATTCGTCTTGACGTTCCTGGTAACTATCTCCGTACCCGCAGACACCGTCTGCTAGCTGTGCCTACATGTCGCACGGTAGCCCGTGCGTCATCCCCTATTCATCGCGTTCTTTCCGCGCTGAATAGCCTCATGGAAGCTAACCCGAACTTTGATATATTCGCAGATGAATTTAAAATTTTAATGTGCGCTTGCTTAGCGTTCTGCGAAAACAAAATTTAATTAGTTCGTTTACTGTGTTATTTTTTAATTTCTTTTTTTTTTTTTAGTTTTTATTTTATTCCCGTTTTTATTGTTCCTCTGATTGGTCTTTTTTTCTGTTTATGTTTTGATTTATATTATTATTTGAATTTTGTTATGTACTTTTTGTGTTATTTAATTTTGTATGTATATTAATGTAATTGGCTTTTGAAAGCCGTATTAACATAAATAAATAAAGAAATCTGTGGCAGTGCAGAGGTCACTTTGGCTGCATGTTTTTGGACACAGACTATTCTCCACCTCTTATCCTGCCAACGATAATAGATGACATATGCATAAGAGGTAGTCCTATCGTGCCAAGGATACTTTGGTATACTATAACTCCGCACTGCTATCTTTCCATTTTACTACGTTCGACTTACTTGGAAGTTTTATAGTCAACTAGCGGCCGCCAGCGACTTCGTTCGCGTGGAGTTAATTATGCTCCGCTCCTATTGGTCGCAGCGTGATGTTATATAGCTTAAAGCCTTCCTGGATTAATGGGCTATCCAACGCAATTTTTCAAACCGGACCTTTTCCTGAGATTTGCGCGTTCAAACAAACAAACTCTTCACCTTTATATATATTTTTATAGGCAATAAGAGGAAAGGATACGATTAATCTACTGCTTTCAACTTGCTTATCAAAAGCATTATTCCATAATGACTATTTGATGCAAATGAGCTCTCAGGTATTTAGAAAAATTCTTGTTTTTTTGGCACAGGAATTTCATTAAATTTTACTGGTTTATAGTTCAAGTTTCCTAATAAATCGTCTCAAGTATATTTTGCAAATTATATTGTTGTAATTTATAGTTCTAACATTGCTGTAAAGGGTTTTTTTGCATGCTACCTGCAACCATAGGGAAAATAACTCCCAAAAAAAAAAAGGACAAAGCATAATCTATCGAGATCAAAGTTACAGCCAGGCTTTCTGTCTATCCCTTCAACCATAACAGTTGACTCGTCATACAATGTAATCAAACTAGGGAGTGTCTATTTATCATGAATAAGCATTTAAATAAAAATGCAAGAACAACAAGTTTCACATTTCTTGCATTTGCAAGGGGAAATCTAACAATGTACTAGGTACCTATTTAGTTAAATATTCAAATGAAATGCACATTACAAATATGCATGACATTCTGTTTGTTAGTCATATAATCACTAAAATAACATGCATAATAACTTGGTATTTCGAAAAACCATTAAAAAGTCGACATTAATTTTACGTGATAGCCCTACAAAAAAAGAAAGATGGATGAAATCTAGGTATTAAACACATTTTGTGGAATTCAACCAATGAATAAACTTGAGGCATTTGTTAATACAATTTTGCGTATTTTAATTACTTTCAAATGAACTGCACAACACATGCATTGTAATACTTTCAAGTATGGACTGAGTAAGTATAATATAAATATGTATCAAAAAATTTAACCTATTAGGAAATTAGCTTACATGTGTGTCATATTTCATTCAAATCGGTTAAGTGTTCTATGCAAATCATAAGTATCTAAACGAGTAAACTGTTTACATTAGTTGGAAGTAGAATTATTAAGTTTATCTATTTAGAAAAGGTTGTTAACATCTGTCTTTTAGGCGTTAACTACTCGTTGCCTAGCAACGCTTTGTTTACTTCTATTCTTTATCGAATTTGGCCGACATATACGTAGCACCTGGTATTGCCCTTAAAGCGTATTACATTTCCTATATATTCCCTATCTCTATATACTTGAGAAATAGCATAGTTATTGAAATACTCAATTCCTAAGTACAAATACAAAACTGCGTTCGCAGAAAGTTGCACGAATATCAGACAAGCATTTTCGTAATAACAAATTGAAAGACAGACGTTCCAATTTATAATAGAAGGCTACGAGTTATTGCAGCCATCAATATTATTTATGCATTCGCTAGTTTGAACTAAGGTGTGGTGGAGATGCAAATACCAGGATGTTATTTAGAACTCTCCGTTATTTATTACCCTACTGACCCGAAAGGCGAAAAGTACTGTATTTATTTATTTAAGCATTTGTAAGTGTATTATAATACTCATATAAACAAACAAGGAGAAAGTAATTGTAAAATACTACCTTATAATAATATATAATAGTAATAGTAAAATACTGGTATAATATATACTTTTTAGGAAGATCTATACAACATGTCTTGGTGGCCTAGTGGTTAAAACACCGGCCTCTCAAGTATGAGTGTGTGGGTTCGATTCCAGGTCAGACAAGTACCAATGTAACTTTTCTAAGTTATATGTACTTTCTAAGTATATCTTGGACACCAATGACTGATGAAAAGGTGAAGGAAAACATCATTAGGAAACCTGGACTTTAAGTCTGAAATCGCCAACCCGCATTGAGCAAGCTTGGTGATTACGATCAATCCTTCTCTGTATGAGAGGAGACCTGTGGCCAGCAGTGGGACGACAAAAAGGTTGCTGATGACGATGATGCAACATGTAACAGAAAGGCAAAATTCATACCAAGAGCACCCATTTTGATGATATCAAACAATATTGGAAGGGTTTTTGAATCCTATCTCTACATGTTCGCAAGTTATAAGAAAGAACACCGCCTGTTTTTTTTTTTATAACTGTAAACTAGTGCTTGACCTCAATCCCGCCTGATGGCAAGCAGTGATGCCATCGTAGATGGTAAAGAGCGCTATTTTATTAAGAGCCTATTCACTCAAAAAGAAAACTGACTGAATAGGAAGGAAGACGGCAATTGAGCGAGGTGATGCAATATTAAACCCAACAACACGACCAACGATATGCGCCAGAGGAAGATTGATCTGGAGACCCTCCACGTAACACAATTGCTCCGTACGCCTTTACCCATACATCATGCCGGAACACGACGAATCGCTTGGCGGCAAGACTTTGTCTGGTGGATGGTAACTTTTGCCGCTAGACTACTACGACACTATACTTGTCGCGGTTATCCGTGGATGCTTCCGTGCCTCGAAAAGCACGTCCAGCTGGCTGTCGTCCATTGATCTTCGACTGTCGTTACGAGTCGGCAAATGCCCGAAAGTCTTACCACGGTATATCGTTTGACCCAGTAACGTAGATCGGAAGTACGGAGGTCATATAGGCACACGCTCCATGTAAATCAGTGATATACAGCTGCATCCATCAAAGGCTCAAAGTCACTCAAAGGGCAATGGAGAGGGCTATGCTTGGGGTTTCACTTCGCGATCGAATCAGGAATGAGGAGATCCGCAGAAGAACGAGAGTAACTGACATAGCCCGAAGAATTGCAACACTAAAGTGGCAGTGGGTTGGACACATTGCCCGTAGGACCGATGCCCGATGGGGCCGACGGATTCTCGAGTGGCGACCACGCACCGGAAGACGTAGCGTGGGTAGGCCTCCGACAAGGTGGACCGACGACCTGGTGAAGGTCGCGAGAATCCACTGGATGCGGGAGGCGTGGGACCGGTCGTCGTGGAGAACCTTGGGGGAGGCCTATGTCCAGCAGTGGACGTCTTTCGGCTGAAATGATGATGATGATGAGCTGCATCCATCAGACTGAAGGCCAACCCCAAGTGAACAATTTTTAATTATTTTATGTTGTTATACAATAAAGTACCTATACAATATGTATAGAAAACCATGTCCGATCCGTGAAGGTATGGTATTGTTAGGTATCTATAACTGATTCTGCTAATGCCTACAAAGACGGGCTAAACTTAAAATAAAAATCCCCTAAAAAAAATAAATATTATTTCGCAAAACGAGGCAACTTAATAATTGTGCGGTAGGCAATAATGCGCGGGCGAAGGGCGTGCCCTGCCCACGCGGCACGCGGTCGCGTCGCTCATAATAATACAATCGAAAATGGTGTTGTCACTTTTTAAAAATTACCAAATTTTGGGGAAGTTGAAATTAATTCCCGGAAAAAAAGGACTATTTCGAAATTCGTTAGTATTGTTACTATGATGATTATGTAAAATTGCATATTTTATTTGGTCATGTGTTTACGTACCTTTATTGTCCTTACGGGTCGGACGAGGGTTTTCTTTACATATTTTATAATAAATAAATAAACTTGGAAAAAGGGACTCGACATATGAAGACGCATTAGGCAAAATACCTATGATAACGAATCAAATTCGAATATACAACAGCTTCGTTCTATAATTTTAAGCATTATCCATTCTTATGTACGTCCGCTAAATAAATTCCAAATTCCTGGCTTAGGGAAATCCCTTGCGAATCAAATGTGCTTATAAATAATTTTCTGTTTCAGGTAATTCATGAATTTCACATTCTGCTACCCTGCGGGTATTGTAATCGAGTCCTCAGTAAGTTTTTGTTTCGACAACCCGTTTATTCCCGTAAATATTTTGATATTTATAGGTATTTGTAATATTTCATGTTTTTATGATTATAGTAATTGAACATATAAACTGGTTTCCATAGTTATTATCACACAAATACACGTAAAAACACACATATATTCACGCACGCATTCACACACACACTCAAAGGTACATAAATAAATAATTTTTAGTACACCACTAGTTTAAAATATTCTGATGACGATGCTTGTCCCGCAACTACTATTAATGATGTACCTACATACAATGATTAGGTGAAGACGCTGGCACCCTCAACACAAGCTAAATCTTACATGAGGTGCCAGAGCTCGACAATAACGCTGTTTCCCTAGTTGCATAGTATTTACATATATGTGATTTCTTTTTGTATAATTTATTGTGGCAATAAAAATTGTTTTTTTTTTTTTTAATATCTTTGTGGTACTAGTAAAATAGCCTAGGGTAATATAATTTTAGATCAAAAACGGTTTTATACTCTGCCTTTTGACAATAACGGTGTAGGCAAAGACTATACTCTACAACATTTACCTACAACTTTAATAAAATTTCCACAGTTTCGTCAAAAATGTAAACAAATACGAATTAATGGACACATAACTTGAATTCCTACACAATAAAGTTTAGTTTACGTTACAACTGGACTTTTTACCTTTTTTTTTTATTTGTCTATATAAAATACTTTATTTTTTCTTTATACGAAACCTACATATAGTTTGTTCATAATAAGCAACTGAATCGAATCCAAATTTTATATTTTTTCCCGAAAATATTTAAAAAATGATGCAGTGTGGTTACCGAGCACACGACACAGTTTCACAGCGGATCATAGTGCCCTAGGGCCGTCGCCGCGCTGCGCCGCTGTAGACGCGAGCGACGCGTTCACCATATTTTTGTAGGGACAACAAAATAACAACAAGCTCATAACTTTGTGATTTTCC
Source organism: Sesamia inferens (assembly GCA_037179545.1). Taxonomy (NCBI): domain Eukaryota; kingdom Metazoa; phylum Arthropoda; class Insecta; order Lepidoptera; family Noctuidae; genus Sesamia; species Sesamia inferens. The sequence goes on from CM073949.1 coordinate 11,824,367, forward strand.
ATGATAGCTTTTTAAATTTTTGTACATAATTTTTTTATATAAAAATACTGGACACGTGTTTCAGGTTTCGCATAAGTAAACAAAAAATAACGTTGTATAATAGTCACTGTAAAATCAATTTTCTTTTCATTGAATTAAAGTTGATATTTGCTTAACTTAAATAGGGCGGGGGTGTGCAGCACCAGGCCTGTTTCACTCGACCGTATCTTAAGACCGTATTGCGTAATTATTATAGTTACTTGTGTTTTGTGCATATGTATTCGTATACTGCAACGAAGTGACGTCATCACGAGCTGTCGCTAAAAACCATCGCTGTGCCTCTGTCTCGTATAGGGTCGTACCATTATGCTGTGTGGCTACCTTAAGTTTTCTTGAAACCTTGTTGAGAGTTCTTACAACCTTGAAACGGACCAATCGATGAGTCAAACGTGGTCCATATCGATGGTCGAGTCTTCGTAATGAGATATCATGGTAGCCACACTGAGCGATGGTTGCTTTGCGCGGATGTGACACATATTTCCTCTAATCTAATTTATTGCATTTGTGTTCTTCCTTTTCGTCATGTTTACGAAAAATAGAAATATTTCCTTCTTTAAAACAGTTCGCCTATCTGTACTACGGTACAAAAAATCCGTTTAAAATACTTCGAGTAGTATCAGAATTCAGAACTACGTGCTTCGGTAACCATTCGACGGATTAAAACGCCAGTTAATTGCTATTGCGACAATCTGTTAAAATTTAGGTCGAGTTAACGCGTTCGTAAATTGATGTTTTCCCACCTTTTGTTTTTGTTATCGCTACTTTTTAACCTTATTGCGTGTGCCATAAAGCCATAGTATACAAAAATACAATAAGACAACGTTTCAGGCGGATGAACTTGGATGTATAGTCTTATAGCGCACTGAATGTAGCTACTTAATATTGAGAAGAATAGCCAACTTCAAGGCAAAATGTGTTTTTTTTCTCTCCACATTAGGAGTTATTCCTGTGTTAGTTAGTTATTGGGAGCGTTTACATACATTTAAAATCACATTCATAAACGGCCTATACAACCCTTATTTCTTCTGACCTGAATATAGTTTGTTCAGAATAAGCAACTGAAATTCCAATCATTTTTACACCATGTTATATTTTTTCCCAATTACATCTGGTAATTGTTGCAGTGTGGTTACCGAGCTCACAACTCAGCTGACGTTAGATCATAGTGGAAGGCGCGTGAGACTGGTACACGTGCGAGCACTGCGTTGACTATATTTTTGTTGGGACAACCACGTAAAATAACAAGCTCATAACTTTGTGTTTTTTCATGATATCTTTTTGAAATTGTATTTTGTATTGTATATTGTATAACATAGATTCTTTACTTAAAAATACTGGACACTTGTTTCGGGTTTCGCATTTACAAAAAATAACATTATAAACGCTATCTACTAGCAACAGATATCGAGAATGCATAAACTTGTAATGAATGCAAATAAATGTACTCACACTTATTTGCATTCATTACAAGTTTACTCCTGTATATGGGGGAATGTAATGAAATGTACATTCTCAGACTTATTTGCATGTATTACAAATTATTACAGAATGTCGGTGACGCGCACCCATAAGATTTTCATCTATTGTATTTTTATCCCACGAAGGGAACTCCTTGTGGTTAGCAAGTGTACAAACTCGCTTTAAATGAGTGCGTAAGCGCAGGAGTGCTCAGTGCCATCTAACACTACTTAAGTGCTTAACGTCGGAGTTAACTACTCGTCTTCATGCACATATGCAAGTACTCCATAAAAATCATCTCCGTCTCTTTCATATAATCGTATAGAAAGAAACACGGAGATATAAAAATACGCATATCTCCTACAGTTCTATCGCATAAAAAGTCTACATTGGTATATTTATTCTAGTCTTCCGCAAGCAGCGCTAAAGAACTTCTAAAAATCGATTTTGATTGTATGGAATCTTGTGTAACTTGCTGCTATATACTGATATAACCAAATCAGTGTAGGAGGTTTTACTATTCTGACGGCTCTGACATTATACGGAAATTCTTACATGTCTCGTTTATCGATAACATCATGACAATTTCCGATAAAAGTGGGTAGACACTTACTGTTACTGGTTTGGTTTCCGCACTCAGTCCCTTCAGTGGACCATTGTGCGTGGACCATGGCGGCCTTTGGAGGTTATTCCAGCCAGCCCACCTCCCTCCAGAAGCCCATCAGGTCTCCTAGCCTGTTGAGATCATCTGTGTAAGATCTTGGTGCTCCTACGGTTTTGTTTCTAATTTGGGTAACGCCTGTACACTCGAAGAGTACATGCGCAACTGTCTCGTCAGCCTCTATGCAGGCTCTGCACAGAGGGCTGTCCGTTATGCCTATTGTGTGGAGATGCTTATTCAGCAAGCAGTGGCCCGTAATGATCCCCGTCATCAATTGTAGGGTTTTCCTATCCAGGCGCAACAGTCTTTTGGTTAGCTTGCCATCCAGGGATGGCATAGCCTCCTTGTACTGCCTGCAGCCCGGTGACGAGGACCATCAAATGTCCGCTTGGGTAGACACTTATTTACTGTTTCTGTGTGTGTGTGTGACAGATATCCCATTACGAAAGGCTTTGATGGGTTCCTATTATGTAGTGATTTTGATGTGTTCTACGTGTTAAATATTACCTACACTAAGAGCTTCCCATTGGCCACCAAGCCTTTATTTCTCAAGCTGCATCTGCCTCCTTCCTGCCTACTATGTTGGGGGTCGGCTCCTAGTCTAACCGAATTCAGCTTAATACCAATATTTCACTTTATGGTGATATAAAGCTGTGCCCCTCGGTTTCACAGGCATAAATCTAAATCCAGTTAGAATATCGGGATTTAAAGTATCTCATATGTTAATCCTGGTCATAAACGCATCTATCTCTGTGCTAAATTTCATTCAAAATCGTTAAGTCGTTTTTGCGTAAAAGGGATTCCCATGTCTAATACCTTCCTCTGTTTCAAACCACGATGCCAAATAAATGATTCAAACACCATTTCCATATATAACACGGTCGATAGCATTATATTGTATAAGCGTTCATGTATCGTACTGTCGATATATGGTTTTGGCTTTTAATTTATTCATTGCGAAAGGCTTTGCCCGGTCTGTTGTATAAAAATCGGCTGGGTAAACTGTTCGCTTTTACCCCTTTTTTATTGAGGGACTTAGCAATAAATCTGATCCATTGGACCAAACATTTGAGTACGGTTTGACCAAGCTTCACGTGGTCACCCGTTGCTTCATTAACAGCAATAGGGTATTTGTCAAAAAAAAAAACTAATTAGCCCGTCAGTTAGATTTCCGAAAAATACTAGACACGTATTTTTTCTTTTTTCCTATAAACAAAAAATGAAGACGACACAGTGCGTTGAAAACTCGTGTGACGTCACTGCACGCTACATTCACCATAACCATCATACATCTTTGATATCTTTTATATTTGTCAATTTTTATTGTTTTGATAAAACAAAAAATACGTGTCTAGCATTTTTTTGGAAATCTGACTGACGGATTAATTAGTTTTTTTAGTGAAATACCTTATTAATACATGTACTCCTTTCAGTTTTAAATACATTGTTCTGTGGTTGATCCTGGTAAATGACGGATGGCCTTTCCATCAAGGTGTCTCAGTGACCACTCATATTTTTGAGAAAGTCCTAGTGGTAAGTGTGAAGATAAATCAGCCTATAATATTCCCCCTCTTGGAGCTGACCGTAATCCACCATAAGGGCGGGTTGACAGTTTGTCACCTTTTTGAGAGCAGTTCTTCTTCAGCCTATGGATTTCCACTGCTGGACAAAGGCCTCCCCCAAGGCTTTCCACGCTGACCGGTCTTGTGCTGCCCGCATCCATCGGCTTCCCGCGACCTTCACCAGGTCATCGGTCCACCTTGTTGGGGGCCTCCCTACGCTGCGCCATCCAGTACGTGGTCGCCACTCCAGAACCTTACTGCCAAGATACTTCTTACTGAGAGCAGTGGTTATGAAAAATTTACACACAGTAAAATGCTTGTCTGCCTAATGGCTACCGGTGCGTGACATCACGACGTTTGATTCCTAGCAGTTCTGGACAGAGGAAGGTGAAATAGCGCATGGAAGTCTTTCAACAGTAGTGACACTCTAACGGCCATAATATCGGCCGCCGGCAGAAGTTACTACCCACCAGACAGTCCTGCCGACACGATGAATCGCTTGGCGGCAAGACTTTGTCTAGTGAAGGCGTACGGACAACGGGTCCAAGCAGTTATACTGCGGTGTGTTCCGGGTATGATGCGCCAAATGTTGTTGTGTCGGTGTGTGAGTCTCCAGATCACTCTCCCTCTGACGCAGCATCATTCGGGTCGGGTTTAACATTGCATCACCTCGCTCAAATCTTTTGTGAATAGGCTCTTAATTAACTAGCCTGCTTTACCATCAACGTTGGCATCACTGCTTACCATCAGACGGGATTGTGGTCAAGCACTAGTTTCTAGTTATTATATAAAAAAATGCCCTTGTCTATGTTCGAACCTACGACCTACAAACCCGTAAGGCGCAGGCGTTATCGCGTATCATTCGAATGTTTTTGGATTAACTTTACTACAACCTTCAAAGTACCTGTAACTCCCACTGTAAAAGCAAAGTCTATTTATAGGCGTAAACCTTATTCCCAAAATAGAAATAAATCTACTCACCCAGCCACAATTTTCAACGTGCTCAAATACAGAAATACGACCTGGACCGGCCGTCGTGGAGATCGCCTATGTCCGGCAGTGAATATATTTCGGCTGAAATGATGATGATGATGATGAAATCAGAAAATTGAAATTCTAATTGACACCAAACACTTAATCTTTGTAGTTCAGACCTTCAAGTCATCATCATCATCAATCTTTTATCGTCCCACTGCTGGGCACAGGTCTCTCATACAGAGAAGGATAGAGCGTAATCACTACGCTTGCTCAATGCGAGTTGGCGATTTCAGACTTAAAAGTCCAGGTTTCCTCAAAATGTTTTCCTTCACCTTCAGTCATTGGTGTCCAAAATATACTTAGAAAGTACATATAACTTCAGAAAAGTTACATTGCTACTTGCCTGACCTGGAATCGAACCCGCACACTCCTAATTGAGAGGCTGGTCTTTTAACCACTAGGCCACCACGACCACCAGACCTTGGTGTAAATGAACATAATTACCGAAGAGAACCACGCCTTTTTTGTATAGGAAATCATCAAATGAGCTCTCTCACTCTAGGCGAAGCAGAAGGACGTGACCGACTTCATCATCATCATCATCATTTCAGCCGAAAGACGTCCACTGCTGGACATAGGCCTCCCCCAAGGTTCTCCACGACGGCCGGTACTGCGCCTCCCGCATCTAGCGGTTTCCCGCGACCTTCACCAGGTCGTCGGTCCATCTTGTCGGGGGCCTACCCACGCTACGTCTTCCGGTGCGTGATCGCCACTCGAGAACCCGTCGGCCCCATCGGGCATCGGTCCTACGGGCAATGTGTCCAGCCCACTGCCACTTTAGTGTTGCAATTCTTCGGGCTATGTCGGTTACTCTCGTTCTTCTGCGGATCTCCTCATTCCTGATTCGATCGCGCAGTGAAACCCCAAGCATAGCCCTCTCCATTGCCCTTTGAGTGACTTTGAGCCTTCTCATAAGGCCCATTGTTAGCAACCACGTCTCAATTCCATAAGTCATCACTGGCAACACACACTGGTCGAAGACTTTTGTCTTGAGACACTGCGGTATTTCGGACGAGAAGATTCTTCGTAGCTTCCCGAAAGCAGCCCAGCCGAGTTGTGACCGACTTGTACTGACTAAAACCCACCTGTGTTCCTTCACTTTCCTTTGCCAGAGCCAAGGTCGCGAGCTATACGAAAGAGATACGGATTCCTTTCGACAACCCGTGACCTTGGGAGGAAGGAACAACGCCTTACTAATGATTACATAAATTTACCTTCAGGTTAGCCGTGGTAGTATAAAATACCTAACTAATATATATTATATACATGGTGTATCTGATATCGTAACGCAAACTTCGCGAGAAGGCTACACCGCATGTCACTAATAAAATTATGATAGTCATTTATGTCGTTAATGAGTGGTTACAGAAATAACAGTGTTTAAAAAAATGTGTCGGCTCGGCCTTTGAACGTTGCAAGCGTGTCGCCGCGCGTGTTTGTGGATATGACGTTGACCCCTGATGTGAACTCTATTAAATCAGCTGATGGGATAGTTTTTCGAGTTATGTGCACATTGCGTTTTTTTGTGTATTTACCGAATTAATTATTTTTTACTTTAAAATCTTATTGGGTTATAAAAGTATAGCAATTATAAGCGGTTGAAAGTGAAAATAACTGCATATTATTTTTTTTTAATCAAGAAAAATCCTACGAAAAATTCCACCACTGGGGGGTTCAGAATCATGTACTGGATACATGGTACTCGTTTGTGCGTCGATGTCAGATACACCCTTTAGAGGTAAAATTTGTTTTTTTTTTCTATGTAGTCTGTAAGCTCCAAAACTACCAAACCGATAAAAAAAAGAAATGGAAAAGATAAGAAATCATTGCGTTTATAGTTCTATTTATATGAAAATAATGCATTGGAAACTTGTAAGGCGTTATATTCATAGTAAAATAACTGTAAACATAACGGTTACTTACTTTTTATTCACTATTCACCTAATTCTAAAAAGTTAGTAGAACACGTTTTTAAAATATAGCTCCAGTTTAATAATTAAAATTTAAAACCACGAAGTATGACACTAAAATACTACGTTGCCAGTTTTGCGTAGTGAGTGCTCTTAGGCTAAGAACTCACGGAGCAGTTTTCACCCGCATCCGAAAATATATAACTAAAACCGATAATATATAAATAAAAAATTAAAGCACATTTCACGATCACAACGCGTTTTACGCCCGCGGTGTGCGCGGTTGTTTGGAGGTACCGCTGCAGCGGCGGTCATCTTGTAGCGGCGCGCGTGGATGACGGTCCCGCAGCCGCGCGTTCTGTGCAGCGGGGGACGGGGGATTAACAGAAATCCGACGCCATTCAGTCGGTGACTTCTTATTACTCGTAGCGTAGTGACTGGTAGTGACGCGTTTGTGTACATTTGTCAACAAAATGGATAACGATATTGAAGTCGATCTTCTTATTACTTTGCTACAAAAAACTGGTCGTAGTCTGAAACTCAACTGATCGTTTAATCGCCCATCTTGCAACCGCCCGTCTTGCGATAATCAACTGCCAAGTTTGCGGGCGATAATCGCTACCGCGACGGCTGCGTAACCGCACAAAACTCCTGTCTCGTGAGTTTTGAAAATAAAACTCCATTACGCCACCGCGGCGGGCGCAGGTGAAAACCGCTTCGTGAGTCCTTAGCCTTAAATCCCTACACATTGCTACTTAAAACTTCTCAGAATTTTTGTTTGGCTTTTGAGAATTGTTTTTGATTTTATTTATTGTTTTTTGCGTCCTCTTTTTTCCCATTGTCTACATCTATTGTTCTATTCCAGGTATACTGGAACAGATTTTATGAATTAAGCATCACCTCTGTACCTTTTTCTGCGCTGTTTATACATATATGTCTGTACGTAATTACTATATAAACAAATAAAGCATTTAATTATGAAGCTATTATATGTCCGTTTTTTTTATTCTGTGCTCCTGTATAGTTTAAAACGAAACTGAAAAATAATAAAACTAAAAAGTACCAATTTGAAGCGATTTTTTTTTACAATCAGCAGCAGTGCGAATGTTTAATCCCGAGTATCTAGTTTGAAACTGTCGGCGGCGCCTTTATTCGCTTTAAATTTCCACCAAAGAAGGGAAGGTACCACCAGGGGTTTCACCAAGACCTGACTATGCAAGGCAGTATATGACCATAGGGCACAGCCTTACCAGATGTCACAAGGTTGCAGGGCCACCAGCCATTCAAAATTCCTAAGACTCACAACACAAGCTAAATATGACAAGTCCTCGACACACCTTTTCTATTGCACAAATACTTTTTAACCGTATTGCTACAATAAAGTAAGCGGACGAGACCAAGTTGCTAGCACTTTGTATTGTTACGGGCTAGGGGTACTAAAATACCGGTTAAGGGTTACGAAGTTTATTGGCAACGAAGGTACAGTCGATTGTAGGCAATGACAAGTAGAATGTTGCTGATGTTGCACCGAAGTCTTCCCTTATGTCCACGAAGTCCGTGTCGTAAACACACAATAACACTACAGATGTTACTTCACGTAGTACTCACAGTTCTCGTTACAGTTGTCGCAGTAGGTATTCTCAAAGATCGCTTCTTAAGTGTCGCTGTTTTCGTATCGGTAGTCAAGTGTAGACTGACTCGGCGTCGGCGTCACGGCGCTATATATAGGCCAGCTGATCGAACATTCCAGAATCGTCTAGACGTAATAATAATAGCGCATAACTTCGAGTACATTCAGTAGGTACCTACGGTAATTCCCGGAAACGGGTTTCTAGAAATTTCGATGTCGTCACTTTGTTGACAAAATTGATAAAACCTGTACCATTCAATAGGCCACCTTAAGTCTAGGAATGCGTTTTTATATTACACCTAGACAATGTCTAGATCTCGAGTAATAATGCTTAAAAGTCACGCACTGCATGTCACGCGATATTGAACCTTATGCCCTCGACATAAGGTGCATTCGTAACATTGCCCCCTTCTTAGTCATGCTCGTCCCGAGCATGATTTGATCCATAATAGCGAGCTAGGCGGTCTACGTGTACGATCTTCAGCTTCCCTCTAGGTCCTTTCTTTATCCGGTAGGTGACATCGTTTATCCTCGTTACTATCGTGTACGGACCCTCCCATTTGGCTTGAAATTTCGGACTCTTTCCTTTTCTCCTAATGGGATTATGTAACCATACCAAAGTCCCCTCTTCAAATCCAGGCACGTTAGCTTTGCGGTCGTATCGGATCTTCATTTTCTCGCTGGTTTTCAGACCGCTCTCTCTCACTAGCTCATGTATTCTATCGAGTTTACGCCGCAGGTCGGCCACATAGTCGACGGCGAGGATAGGGGTATCGGGGGGTGTTCCGGTAAGGGCATCTATGGGTAATCTAATTTCTCGGCCGAAGTTGACTTTCGCCGGTGTACAATTTGTGCTATCATGTGTTGCAGAGCGGTATGACATTAAGAAAAGTGGAATGTATTGGTCCCAGTCCCTCTGGTGTTCTTCCACTACTTTGGCCAAATGATTCTCTAGCGTCTGGTTGAATCTTTCGACCATTCCATCTGACTGAGGGTGATATGGTGTTGTACGAGTCTTATGTATCCCGAGTAGTTGGCAAACCTCTTGAAATAGCGAAGACTCGAAGTTTCTACCCTGGTCAGAGTGTAACTCCAAGGGAACGCCAAATCGACAGAACACCTCGTGAACTAGCTTTTTGGCGACGGTATGAGCTTCCTGGTTGGGTACTGCAAAAGCTTCTGGCCATTTGCTAAAATAGTCTTGCATGACGATGATATACCTATTCCCTTCTTCAGTGATAGGGAATGGCCCAGCTATATCGACAGCAACTCTTTCCCATGGTGCACCAACATTGTACACTTTCAGCCGACCTCTGGCTCTTGTTTGCGGTCCCTTTACTGAGGAGCAGGCTACACATTTCCTACACCAGTCCTCTACGTCTTCGCGGCAATGCACCCAATAGAATCTTTTTCTCACCTTCTCCAAGGTTTTCTTCACTCCTAGATGTCCTCCGGATACTCCGTCGTGCACCTGCTTTAGCACTGATGCGACTTTATCACAGGGGACAACTATCTGTAAGGCGACCTCCTGTCCACTAGGTGATTCCCATTTTCTCTTCAGAACTCCATTATCAATTATCAGGCTGTCCCATTGAGCCCAGTAACTTTTTGCTGTTGGGCTAAGCGCTGATATTTCACTCCAAGCGGGCCTCTGCCCACGTTTCTTCCATTCGATTACTGTCTTCAAGTCACTATCTTCCTTTTGTGCCTCTTCCAATGATCGGTTATCCCAGTCTTCATCCAAAGCGTTCACCTGGATAATCCTTACGTTCTCTTTCTTTTCCTGTTTGGCACAATGTCGGCAAGATTCTTCGCAAGGCCGTCTAGATAAAGCATCAGCATTATTGTGTGACTTGCCTTTTCGATGTTCAGTGACAAAGTCAAATTCTTGTAGCTGCTCTATCCACCTTGCTACTTGTCCTTCTGGGTCTTTGAACTGAAGCAACCACTGTAAGGCAGCGTGATCGGTGCGAAGTGTAAACTGTCTCCCAATCAAATATTTCTTGAAGTGTTGTAAGGTCTTAACAACGGCTAGAAGTTCTCGGCGGGTAACACAGTAATTTCTTTCTGGCTTGGAAAGACATTTGCTGAAATATGCAATAACGACCTGCCGATCTCCTTGTGTTTGAGAGAGAACTCCTCCAATACCAACATTGCTGGCATCTGTGTCTATCAAAAATCGGCCTTCCCTACTAGGGTAACCTAATACAGGAGCCTCACACAAGTGAGTTTTCAGTACCGCAAATGCCTGTTCGCAGTCAGAGTTCCATTCAAATTGACACTTTTCCTCTGTTAAACGATGCAATGGTTTCGCTAACTCGGAGAAATTCTTCACATACCGACGGTAATATGCACACAGACCCAAGAAAGAGCGTACCTCAGTTTTGTTACGAGGGGTAGGCCACTTCGACACGGCTTTTATTTTTTCAGGGTCTGTTCGAATTCCTTGCGCCGAAATAATGTGTCCTAAGTATCCAACCTCTTTCTGGAATAGAGTACACTTACTAGGACTGAGTTTTAAATTTGCTTCACGCAGTTTTTGGAATACTTTCTCCAAATTCCGTAGGTGCTCTTCGAAGCTTCGTCCCATAATGATGATGTCATCCAAATAGACCAGGCATGCATCACCAAGCAACCCCACCAAAATGCGCTCCATTAGGCGCTCGAATGTAGCTGGAGCATTGCACAGTCCAAAAGGCATAACATTGAATTGCCAGAGACCGTTCCCAGGACCAGTGGAGAAAGCGGTCTTTTCTTTATCCTGCTGACAGATTTCCACCTGCCAGTATCCACTTTTGAGGTCAACTGTGGAGAACCATTTCATGCCACTTAGCAAGTCCAAAGTGTCATCTATACGTGGCAGAGGATAACTGTCCTTTTTCGTGGCATCGTTCAACATCCTGTAGTCAACGCAAAACCTTGTACTGCCATCCTTTTTCTTGACTAGGACAACTGGAGATGACCAAGGGCTGGTAGATGCTTCGATAATCCGATTTTTCTCCATATCTTTTAACATTTCCGTGACTTCCTGTTCTCTTGCAAAGGGGATACGACGTGGTCTCTGTCTTATCGGCTGTGTATCACCCGTATCTATATGGTGTTTGACTAGCCCGGTCCTTCCCACGTCACCATCGGTCTTCGAGAAGATGTCATGGAAGTTATGCAACAGTTCCTTAACTTTGTGACTTTCGAACTTGTTTAAATTACCCTTACAATTTTCGAGTAGTGTCGATACATGTTCCTGCCACTTCTTATCACGTTCCTTTTCGTGCACCTCTGTTTTTGTCAAAGATGCTACATTATCGCACACACCCACCACGCGATTCTTTTCGAGAGTTATTTCTTTGTTACTAACGTTGATTATGCGTACTTTTGGTTTATCGGAAATCATCATCAGTGTCCTCGCCGTTATCCAGTCTGGGTGATCTCCAGAATCTTCTATTATAATGCAACGTTTGCGGCATCCTATTGGTGAAAATCTAACATCTACTAAAGTTTCTGACCTTGGTGGTAATACCGTTTTCTTTAAACAATACGCTGACCCTTGTTTTGCACCTTGAAGAAAGACTTCTTGTTCTGGAAAACTCAATACTCCTTTTGCTACATTAAGGACGCATTGTTGTTTCTTCAAAAAGTCCAGTCCTATAATGCAATCATCTGTAATATTCGCTACTAAAACAGGGTGCGTGAATGTCTTATCACCCATTTTCAAGGTCACATTCGTTTCACCAAGGACGAGCACTGGTTGGCCGGTGGCGGTTTGTAATCGGCATTGTGAAGACCCTCTTTTCCATGCTATGGTCCGAGGAAATAGCTCCGGTCGTGCAATAGTTCTTGATGCACCAGTATCCAATGTGAAACTGCATGACTTACCATTCAGTTCTCCTTCTATAATAAGACTGTTTCCGTCACCCACTTGTGATACTGTTATAATGGGGGCTTCACGTCGACCAGCCAGTACTCGCCCCATAGCCCTGGCTGTTCCTAGTTTAAATCCTCTGCTTCCACCTGTGTCCCAGAAGTAGTTCTTCCTTTAGACTTCCTGGGACAATTGATCCGAATATGCCCCTTTTCGCCGCACTCATAGCAGGTTGGTCCTTGCCGAGTTTTTATTATTGGGATTACCTCACGAATGCGGTGGTGTTGTCGGCTATCTTGACGTACTGCTTCCACCTCCAGAGCGTGTGTCAGGGCTGCCTTAAGAGTCTGATGGTGACCCAGGCGAACTGCAGCCCTTACTTCCGCATCTCGGATTCCATCAGTAAACGCTTGCACCGTAGTAGTATCAATCAATCCCGGTGTTGATACATACGCCCTCCGAACAATACGTTCTACTTCCGTTGCCCATTGTTGCAAACCCTCACTGCTCTTCTGTGTGCGGTCGCGGAGTTGAGCCCTGTAGACATGTTCGAGGTGTTTCTCTCCATATCTAGACTCCAACGCTTCTAACAGACAGGCTAGGGTATTGCAATCGCCGGAAATGTTCTCGAGGATTTGTACCGCATCACCACGCAAAGCAAGCGTAAGAGCGGTTACCGCTTGATTGTCGTCCCAGTTGTTGGCTGATGCGACCTTTTCGAATTGAAGGCGGAAGGCCACCCATGACGTTGTTCCGTCAAAATGAGGTACTAGGAACGTCGGCAAAGCACTGGGTACAGGAATCACACCTTTAATACCTCCTTTTTGTACTCTTTCTATTTCTTTCCCAAACTCCATGATGGTATTGTCCAGTTTCTCTAAACGCGCATCATGTTTGTCTATACGAGCATCGTGATTGTCTATACGCGTATCTTGATGGTCCATACGCACTTCTTGTTTGTCTATGCGCGTATCTTGCTGGTCCATACGTGCATCTTGTTGTGCTGTTTTTACTCTAAGTTCGTTGACCTCTTCTTTGGTGTTTTCCCATTTTTCGTTTAATTCTAATACCAGCTGCTGGGATTCCTTTATTTGTGCCTGGGTTTCTGCCTGGGATTCTGCTACTATGTTTTTTATTTGTGCTAGTAACGCCGATATATCGAATCCGCTACTGCCGGGAATAGTGGTGGTAGTGGGCGCACTTACATTTGTCGGTGGTACGACGGCCGCATCTTCTACGGGTATAGGGACACCAAGCGATGCTTCCTCTTGACGCGCCAAATCCATCGCTGCTTGTCGTCGCGTGCGAACTCTTTCGTCTTCCCTTGGCGTGACCGGCATTCCGCTTCTGACACCAATTGTTACGGGCTAGGGGTACTAAAATACCGGTTAAGGGTTACGAAGTTTATTGGCAACGAAGGTACAGTCGATTGTAGGCAATGACAAGTAGAATGTTGCTGATGTTGCACCGAAGTCTTCCCTTATGTCCACGAAGTCCGTGTCGTAAACACACAATAACACTACAGATGTTACTTCACGTAGTACTCACAGTTCTCGTTACAGTTGTCGCAGTAGGTATTCTCAAAGATCGCTTCTTAAGTGTCGCTGTTTTCGTATCGGTAGTCAAGTGTAGACTGACTCGGCGTCGGCGTCACGGCGCTATATATAGGCCAGCTGATCGAACATTCCAGAATCGTCTAGACGTAATAATAATAGCGCATAACTTCGAGTACATTCAGTAGGTACCTACGGTAATTCCCGGAAACGGGTTTCTAGAAATTTCGATGTCGTCACTTTGTTGACAAAATTGATAAAACCTGTACCATTCAATAGGCCACCTTAAGTCTAGGAATGCGTTTTTATATTACACCTAGACAATGTCTAGATCTCGAGTAATAATGCTTAAAAGTCACGCACTGCATGTCACGCGATATTGAACCTTATGCCCTCGACATAAGGTGCATTCGTAACAGTATTTTATTGAACGAGCAGAGAGATAAAACTGCAATGTCCAAGTACTTGTTGATATTGGCTTTCGTGCAAATGGCGCCACACCAAACGAGGCATGTGTGCACCATTTACATTTTAATGTAGTCTGGCATTTAAAAAATACAGGTGCGCATTGTTTTACTAAATTTGGTTTGAGGGCCGGCCATATTAGCCGTAGAAACGACGACTGTTGGTAAGTAGACTTTTTTTTGTAGTGAGACCACCAGTTAGCAAATGTACGAGTAATACAACACCGCCAGGCTAGGTGGAACGACTATCCTCGTAGGGTGGCTGGATGAGAGTTACCATGTCTAGTTGGTTTCTAGCTCATCACAAGGATTGTGTTGATTAAAGCTATTTTAAAACTTTGGTCGATTTTCGAAAAGACTTATTTTTAATTGTTGTTTTTAGATAAATATGACCTGTCGACATCAGGCTTTGCCCACAATTAATACCAGTCTAACCGCCTCGTTAGGCTAGTTAGTGCTCGCTGGTACTGACAACCGTTAGGTGGGTGTGTTCCCGGATTGAGCAGTGTTATTTTTTTTTATCTTGAATGTCTCAGTAGCAGCCTAGGCTTTATTATCGGTTGATGGCATTAACCATTACATGAGGCACGATCATAGCTGGCGAAAAATGGGTGCTATAGGTGCACCTCTGCTTATATACAAGCATGGTGCTGTAGTCGTGGTGGCCTAGTGGTTAAAACACCAGCCTCTCAAGTATGAGTGCGCGGGTTCGATTCCAGGTCAGGCAAATACCAATGTAACTTTTCTAAAGTTCTAAGTAAGTATATCTTGGACAACAATGACTAAAGATGAAGGAAAACATCTTGAGAAAACCTGAACTTTATAAGTCTGAAATCGCCAACCCGCATTGAGCAAGCGTGGTGATTACGCTCAATCCTTCTCTGTATGAGAGAAGACCTGTGCCCAGCAGTGGGACGATAGAAAGGTTGTTGATTATGATGATGATGATGATGGTGATGTTATAAATACCTACATAAAAGTAACTTTCTAAATCAGGGACCCCAACAAACTTGGTGCTTAGAAACTTGTTTCAAATGTCTAAAATTTTAAAGCATCCAACGTTTTAAGATAATAAACTTCTAAAACTTGCGTCGAATTTATCTCTTATTTCCAAGCGCTCCCTTCCCTTTAAACAGCAACTTGATACTTAAACATAATTACCATAATCGAACCTTTAATTACCTAAAATGATCCATAAACTAAGGAGTGACTATAACTCGCGCTAAGAAAGTTGTAGTCATAAATTACGATACATTTTCACCTAATTAGCTGTAGGCGACATGGGGAAATTGACGTAAGCATTACATGTTTTCCTTTGTGAGAAAACCTACACATTCTTGTTTTAAGTGCTACACAGTATCAAAAGAACAATAGACCAAATCAAGCCAAAAGGCGAAGAGGAACCACACAAAGATGGAAAGAAAGACGACGACGATTGGAAAGAAGTTTATTCTCGGATCTTGTCCATGGGAAATTACCACAGAGTTTCATAGGAGTCCACCTAAATTTATTTTGAAGTAAAACATTTTTATACATTACTTTTTGAAAATATAGGACTTGTCCCTCATGACTTTCGAGTACTGATCCTGGAGACGGACTGACATGGTGGCGTTTTTGTTCAAACACTTTATCACCTCAATGTATCGATGGTCAATTTGGCACCGCTGGAGAGACTGTAGCACCGCAGCAGTCTCAAATCGAAGGCCTAACTCGGTCTATTACAAAGTTCTCTACAAAGACTGATTCTGAGTATACTGCACTTCCTTACCCTACTTCTTGTCTTTTCTTTCACAAAACCCACGCCAAAAGACTTTTCCATTTATTATAATTATTTCAGATTATGTTCATGTGATATTTTTGAAACACAAATGCTTTATGTAAGGCTTCATGATCAAATTAGATCTTCTGCTTACATCATACGACGTAATGCAATAAAGTATGGCAAAATGAAGTCTGCCTCAGTTGATTTTATGTCTGATTTAGTATGTACATCGCTTTATTACTTCATCGGTGGAGTGGATGCGAGGATGTCGTTAAACAGAACTCGTGCTGTGATCGTATGGGTGGTTACTTAGGTTAACATATGAACTAGCATAGATAAACGTTTTAATAGGTACTTGTTCCATTCATATGTTGTTTAGTCTCAGTCTTAAGTAAGCGGGCAAAATGCCCCGTTGTACTGTATGCACCATTGGCCTGCACCACCAATGGTGCAGAGAAGACTAATTTGTTTCGTTTACGCCATAACTGACCCAAACGAAACAGCTTTGATTGTATAGTCTCATTTGCTCCATTGAAATGACACTATTTGCTATAGACGTGGATGTATTTCTGTTGTGTTACTATTTTCTTTTAATTCTGTCATATTATTGTAAGATTGGACGACTGTTCAGAACAAAAAACAATAAAAGTCCAGAAAGACTTTTATTGTTCAAATGGTATCAATACCATATTCAAACTCAGTACAAAATATAAATAGTAAAAGGAGGTGTAGATTCTATACAATATACAGTATGTTAATAAAACCCTGTCCGACCCGTGAAGGTGTTGTTAGGTATCGATAACTGATTCTACTAATGGATACAAAACCGGGCTAAAGTTAAAAAAAAATCCCCCTAAAAAAATAAATATTATTTCGCAAAAAGAGGTAACTTAATAAATGTGCGTTGAGCACCCATCCGTGGGCGGCGGGCGGCAGGGCACGCGGCACGTGGTCGCATCGCTATTCGCTCATAATAATACCGGTGTTGTCACTTTTTTAAAAATGACCAAATTTCGGGGAAGTTGGAATTAATTCGCGGGAAAAAAAGATTATTTCAAAATTCATTTGTATTGGTACTATGATGATTACGTAATATTTTATATTATATTTGGTCATGTGTTTACCTAACCTTTATTATCCTTATTGGTCGGACAGGGTTTTCTTAACATGCTGTATAAAGAAAACCCTGTCCGATCCGTGAAGGTAAATTGTTAAGTATCGATAACTGATTCTACTAATGCCTACAAAGCTGGGATAAACTAAAAAAAAAACGAGTCTCCCAAAAAAAATAAATATTATTTCGCAAAAAGAGGTAACTTAATACATGTGCGGTAGGCAATACATGCGCGGGCGAAGGGCGGCAGGGCACGCGGCACGCGGTCGCATCGCTATTTGCTCATAATAACACTGTCAAAAATGGTGTTGACACTTTTTTAAAAATTACCATTTGGGGAAGTTGGAATTAATTCGCGGAAAAAAAGATTATTTCAAAATTCATTAGTATTGTTACTATGATGATTATGTAAAATTTCATATTTTATTGGGTCATGTGTACCTAACCTTTATTATCCTTTTGGATCGGACGGGGTTTTCATTACATATTGTATACATTTATAGAAAAAAAAAACTAATGAACATGATCGATACTATTACAGAGTATTTTTTATATAGAAGTATGAAAACTAGTTACTCTCCTCTGCACCATTTATGACTGCTACGGAAGAAAATTTAACAGTATTGGTCCTTTCAACTAAAGCTCCTACCATCTAATCTCTTCATCACCTTTGGCTGACTGATAGTGAATCCTAAAAGGCATTAAGTCCGCCTTTATACCTTTGCGAGAAAGGTAAAAAAAAAAAAGTTACCGGCTGTCTTGCAATGTGTGCCCAGTAACAAAAAAAGCTATCAATTTCATTCCACTCCGATAATTTTCTTCCTGAAAATAATAATTTAGTTTAGCTTCTACTATTTCCATAATAAATTCTCAGTAAATAAGTGCAATATCAACAGTAGATGTTGGCCGTTACTCTACCTCATCTATTACAAAGTAGTGTTGTATTTTCAAATATAGGCTATATATCGATAAAGTACCGAGAGAGCGTTCATTGAATTAATTTTGCAGAACCTGCAAAGCAACAAAACTAATTAAATAAATAAGGTTTCCTAGTTTTAATTACTTTTTGTAAAGGAATAAACTTCGTTACCTAGTATTATGTAAGCTAATCACGTACATATGTGCTTCAAAGTCATTTAAGAAAGTTATATTTCATGTAAATTTACGCGATTCGTGAATATAAAGTTTTATATTCTAGACATAAAGGGTGTATCTGACATCGACGCACAAACGAGTACCATAGATCCAGTACGTAATTCTGAACCCCTAGTGGTGGAATTTTGCGTCGGCTTTTTCTCGATTTAAATAAAATAATATGCATTTTTTTTCACTTTAGACCGTTCATAATTGCTATAGTTTTATAACCCAATAAGATTTTAAAGTTTAAATTAATTAATGCGTTAATTACACAAAAAAGCGCAATGTAAACAATACTAAATAAAGTATCCTTTCAGCTGATTTGATAGAGTTCGCATCAGGGATCAACGTCATACCTACAAACACGCACGGCGGCACGCTTGCAACATTCAAAGGCCGAGCCGACCCTTTTTATAACACTGTTATTTCTGTAACCGCTCATTAACGACATAAATGACTATCATAATTTTGTTAGTGGCATGCGGTGTAGCCTTTTCGCGAAGTTTGCGTTACGATGTCAGATACACCCTGTATATAATTTGAAGTAAGGTTGCATTATCTTTATTTGGTTGACGCATACCCCCTTATTACCAAACATGGATTTTATTTAAATCAGATTTAAACCACCTAAATGGTTATTGAATTATGCACCTAACCATTATAGAAATACAGTTCTTTATATAAAAAGGACAGATTAGTGCAGTACTAAGTTGTCACTTTTGTATTAAGAACTTTGGCTTAACCTCAATAAAGTTCCAAATAAAAAGACTGACTCAAAGGTTAAGTCTGGAACTAAAGTTAGAGTTACCTTTATTATAAAACGAAATCTGGGATACTGTTTGAGTAAAGATATACTGCCCCAATAATAAAATGTATATATATCAACATATAAGCTGTAAATCGTCGTCCTCTGATGGACAAGCGTGTTCATAGGTTTCCGAAACAGTTACAAATCCAATATACAACCTACACAAGACCGTCTAAAACTTCAATTCTGTTTTGGTCCCTATTCCAGAACCACGTAATGCCATCAGCTTAAAGTCTGTACATGTTACATTGAACCTGTTAAAAACACTTTATACTAATCGACTTTTAAGTGAAGTAAGCCGAACAAGATCGTTAACCTAATCCACATCTTGTATATCCTTATGACTCGTCTGCATCACACTGTTTGCTCAAAGCATCATTCACAGGCACTTTCGATCTACTGACATGAAAGCAAGATCTTTATTTTAAAAGTTAAAAAATCCTCTATAGCGTGAATATTTAGAATCTTCCAAAACTGCACTTTGTTGATAGGTTGAACAAACCGCTAGTTATCAGTACAGCATTATTGTTGTTAGGTTGTTGTTTATTAACCGGCTTATGCTATCAAATCAGCCTGAAAGCTGTTTTCTTCATTATCATTGGTAACCATGTTCCAACCACTTCTGACTCATGCTTTCCTGGTTCCAGCAAGTCTCGTCAAGGGCCTGTTGTGTTCTCATTCACTATCACTACTCAACGATTCGAAACCACGTTAATTCCATAATTATTTGCGACAATCGGGTATTTGACTAAAAAAAAATATTAAGTATTTTTTGGAAATCTGACTGACGCACTAATTAGTTTTTTTTAGTCAAATACCCTATTCCGTGTTCATTTCGCCCGATTTTGTTCATTGTGTCATAAACAATACTTTTCCAAGTCTTCTCCATTATCTTCTGGAGGTTATTAATTACAATCGCTTTCTTAACCGTAAGCATTGGCACTAGATTGTGCATTTCGTGCATGCCTTAACGGTCACGTAATCTATCTCTGAATACCTATCTTAATGCAACGTAAAATGTGAAGACACGACAATTTTCTTTGGCATTTGTAGTTGCAATAATCCTGCTTCATTCATTTCATTTGGAAAATCATGCAAAACAGTAAAGACAGCGTATTGAGATCCAATTTACTCAATAAATTTCATTCACGTCCGTGTAGCGTACATGTCTCATTTGGTATGAATAGCATGTGATAATTGAAAGAAACAAAGGAAGTAACATGAAGATAATGAATAAGGTATGTCCGATATGAATAAAGTATCAACTTAATTGAAAGAATATTTCAATGTTGATCAATTTACTTATCGCCAGTTTCGGAAAGGTATTTAATCAATTGCGATTCCCCGCGTTCATTTACTTGATTTGTTTTTGTATTTGGTCAACCAATTACATTAGGCTTATTAATGTTATTCAAGAAGGGCTAATTTATTCTAGCCACAGGGATCGATGAAGTTTAAGATATGCTTGCCGCGTTTGATGCGTGAATGGGTGACCATCCATTACTAAGTATCTTCCTTGCTTCGGAAAGCACGTTAGCCTTTGGTTCTGACTCAATCCTACACTTTACGGGTCGTTAGAAGGACAAATGCTTGCAACCACTCCAAGGAGCATTGCAATATCCAGTAACTGCGTATCGACGCTGGAAATCGATTTTGTCGTATCTCGAAAAAAAGTTTAGAAAAAGTCAACGTCGTATCATAATCATTTGGAAACTATGGTAGGAATACGTTGAACAGACCGTCAGTCGCAGTATTTTAATAAAGAAAAATCGCTTTCCAGCTTCGATATAAACAGCATTTAACGAATTAAGACCATCTTTTTTTTTTTTAATAATTTTAAACTAGCGCTTGACCGCAATCCCGCCTGATGGTAAGCAGTGATGCGATCATTGATGGTAAAGCGCGCTAGTTTATTAAGAGCCTATTCACTCAGAAAAACTGAACGAATAGGAAAGAAGGCGGTAGTTGAGCGAGGTGATGCAATGTTAAACCCAACAACACGACCAACGATGCTGCACCAAAGGGAGATTGATCTGAAGATCCTCCACGACCAAACTCCCAACACAACAACATTTGACGCATTGTACCCAGCACACATCGCAACACAACTGCTCAGACCCGTCCTCCGTACGGCTTCACCAGACATCATGCCGGAACACGATAAATCGCTTGGGATCTTTTTATTAAGAAACATTCACCTTTCAAACTACTCTGCTTTTCCGATATTTCTTTGTTTAAATCAATGCCGTAATGGAGCACTATCGTAACAAACATTAATTGACACGTCCCAACCCTCTTTCTGCTCGTGTCAGATGTCTAAAGGCACGCTGTTCAACATTAGACCTGTTGACCTATTTCGTATCGTCTTGAAATATGATAGCGTTTTAGAAACTGATCCAGCTTTCAACTCCTGCGACTACAGATTTGATTGCAAAGCGGTTTAATGTTCTTTGATATGCGAGTGTTAAGTTTTATCTTTTAAGATTATTTTGAGCTTTTCTGAGGAACTTGTTCATTGCAAGTATGATTAATTTGATAGTTATAAACTAAAAACGTTTATTTAAATACACACATTTACAGAAACTGGAATTTTAAAGAAGTCGGTTAGTCAGAAAGATGAAGTTAGCTATGAAAAGTATTGTGACCTAGATTTTTTTCAGATAGATTTACTCCAACTATCCATTAGAAATGTTCAAAGCCCTATGAAGATATCACAGACCTATTTATTACCTTTCGAATAGGTTTACCTATCGGAAATTATCTGGAGGTGGTGAAACATGCCATAAACAAATTGTATATACTTACATACATTGCTGTATATAATGTATACAACTTGTTTATGGCATGTTTTATCTCCTGTCCTTCTTAGAATTGAAGGATTAAGTGGACAAAGATATTATGCGACAAATTCATTTTTTTTTTACGTGAACATAGGTTTTAATTTAACTGATAAATCAATTCATGCAAAAAGGTTTTTTTTTCTAATTTTGGCGGATAATACCTTAGCCCACTTTACCCTTCCATTTATTTGGAATCTGTGCAGTATGTGTTTTTATTATCATAGACATTTCTGTAATCACCCATATCCTAGCCAATTTATCTTTCACAACAATTCGGATTATTTACCAGACAAAGCCTTGCCGCCAAGCGATTTGTCGTGTTCCAGCATGATGTCTGGTGAAGCCGTACGGAGGACGGCTCTGAGCAGTTGTGTTGCGATGTGTGTCGGGTACGATGCGCCTAATGTTGTTGTGTTGGGAGTTTGGTCGTGGAGGGTCTTCAGATCAATCTCCCTTTGGTGCAGCATCGTTGGTCGTGTTGTTGGGTTTAACATTGCATCACCTCGCTCAACTACCGCCTTCTTTCCTATTCGTTCAGTTTTTCTGAGTGAATAGGCTCTTAATAAACTAGCGCGATTTACCATCAACGATCGCATATTTCATTGTATTTTGACTTTCTGGAACGGAAAGATGCTACGGTCTCCGACTCTTCAAGTACATGCAGATTTGTTACAGACCGTAGATAACCGGTAAAGGTGCTGTAAATCTACTTTGTTTTTTATTTATTCGCTGACACAATGCACTCTAGCCCCCTTATATTTATAAGCGTTTAACCATATATTTTTGACGTTTAATAACGCTGTTAAAAAATAAAGTTGAATTAACAAATATGAAACATTGCATAATTCATTTATAACAAAAAAAAAGCAGGATTTTTGAAAATCTACCCCCTAATGTGGTTACATAGGAGGTGAAAATTGCTATATATGATAGATCGACATGGCGGCTGATGGGAACCCATTAGCCGCACAGCTTGTTGTTCCATAATATACGATAGCATTGCATTTCCTAGTGGATAATTCACAATCCTGCCTTCATCATTGTCTTCCAACTAAACGACACCGTGTCTTCGATTAGATGTTCTGACCCACTTCTCTAACCAAGAAGTTGACACTGCAATTAATTAGCCAGCCAATTTATGTGTTGTTTTACTTTTATTGTTGTTAACTGAGAATGTTCTTGTTAGACTAACAAGGTCTTTAAAGTGTGGGTTATGCAAGGTACAAATTAATTGTTGAATTAACTTGTTGGTAGTCAAATGTTTTATAGTATTATTGGAGATGATAAACGACTTCCCGTTGGCGGTGAAAGTGCAACATTTACTCATTCGTCACCAGACATGATGTCGTGGTGCCGTGTTCCATGTGAACAGGCCCTGGGCCACAATAATAGAATGGTATTTTAATTACGGCACGTATATATCTACTCATCCAACACTTTTCCGTTCTTAGAGAAATTATCTATAGCTTCATCAATAATATGTTCAATATCATCTTTATTTCTTGATTCCATACCCAATGCCAACCAAGAAACTTCGTAAAAACGGCCCCAGCAATTAAAATTCAAAAGTACAACTCCAATTCCAGCTTGTATGAAAACTTTCCCGGTCTTTTTCGCGCCCAAGGCAATCTTGGACGTACGTTTAAAAAATTATTCTTGAAATTCAATACGCTCGAAGTAGTCATTCGATAGTTCGGAAAGTGGGTCAAGCTCTGTATTTTGGTGTAAGATTCACTAAAAGCTCCCCTATATGTAAGTTCAGACACGTTATCCGGTTTTTCTGTGTATTTTTGCCACTTTGATGAGGCAATAATTTTTTTGTGTATTTGATTGCTTTGGAGTAGAACTTCAGTTTATGGAACCCGGTAAACATGGGAGAAAAACGATTCCAGAAAGACAGTGACTAGAGGAGTGATGAATAAAAATGTGAATAGGTGAAAAGGGAGATGGAAGCGAACGGGAAAATGGATGGATTGCGTGAGGAATTTTAAGGAGCATAAGGGAGTTTATGAATGTGTGACATGTGATGGGGGGAACTAGAAAATTAAAAATTGTGGCACCGACCCCAAGTAACATAGGACTAAGGACAGAGGGCAGGAAGCACAACAACAATTTGAAATGATGTATGTTATTGTGATGTTATATTATACATATAATTGAACCTTGCTCACAAGAGAGGAAGATATACAGTTATTTAATTGTAGTTTTTAGTATTTTCATATTTTCCTTTCTTAGATACTTAATCACGTCGTCAATGTCTTTATAGATAATGTTTCATACAGGGCGTAGTTCAGGTTGATAAAATGTATAGAAATACACCATGTAATAACGCTATCGTGGCCGGAAACTTCAAGGCGCTTTCATAAAACTCCATTCCAATTATGCATTTCCATGATGTGGTCGACCACGATAATGTCGTCACGTTAGAAATTATAAAAGCAAGAGAATATGAATGAAGAAGTTGTTAACAACTCACCCTGCAAAAGTATCCGGCCACTCCTCTATTAACATTATCCAAGATGAATCCTATGACGTCATCTCGTAACAAAAGATCACCCTTCATAACATCCTCATATGCATATACAAACTTGCTCCACATTCAGAATAAGGCACACTGAAGACTACTATGCAATCGTTCAGTGCATTTCATGTATTATGCTAATGCAGAATACATTATCTGACTTGCGACGACGTGGCCTGATTAATCAGCATTTCAAAGATATGGTGTTGAATATGAAGTATAATCTTTGAGATTATGCTTTGGAGATATTTAGACTGTTTCCACTGTTGTGTGAAGTTAGAAACTTTTCGGACCTCGGCAGAGGTGTACGTTAGTATATACACATTTATGTTACGCTAGTTATGTTATTGTATACCGATGTAATAAATTAAAGAGCTTAATGCCATCAACTAGACAAAAATCCAGACCCCGGGCTGCTATTGAGGAATTCCAGATTGAATTTAATAGCAATATTCGGCAGTTAGTATATACACATTTATGTTACGCTAGTTATGTTATTGTATACCGATGTAATAAAGGAAAGAGCTTAATGCCATCAACTAGACAAAAATCCAGACCCCGGGCTGCTATTGAGGAATTCCAGATTGAATTTAATAGCAATATTCGGCAATTAGTATACACACATTTATGTTACGCTAGTTATGTTATTGTAAACCGATGTAATAAAGGAAAGAGCTTAATGCCATCAACTAGACAAAAATCCAGACCCCGGGGTGCTATTGAGGAATTCCAGATTGAATTTAATAGCAATATTCGGCAGTTAGGACCACTAGCAACTCAAGTCAGTTCAGACATTGCCAAAAAACTCTTCCACGGATTCAAACAGTTCTAGTCAAAGTCCATAAATAGATGAAAAAAAAAAACCTGTTAATGCTTTCTATGTCCTTATCCTTTCCGATTTGGGGACCTATCTATACCGTAGCAAAACCAATTTGAGATTCTGTCCCCAAACGCCGATACGCAAAAACCTTTATATGATTCTGTGTAGCGAGTCGTTTTCCTGTACTTTTCCTCATACAAACTCCAATATTTTTATATTATGTATATTTTCTTCCCAAGCTCACAGTCTTCCAGTCAACAGTGTGTTGTGTTTTGAAGCTCACCGAACTGGGTCAATTCCCAGGAGTGAATATTGGGAGTAAAAAATATTGGAAGCATCCCTAAGACAATAGTCAAAATATTTTTGTGCGGCTTTTTGTGTAATGATGTTTTATAGCCCGGCTGGCATAACTTCATAGTTTTTGAAATTGATGTACCTAATTGTTTCTTCTGTATGCAGCTTCGCGCGCGTTGATGTTGAAAATCATCCCACGGGAACCTGCTATCGGGGCAAAAATAAGCTATGTCCTTCCTTAGGATGCGTCAAATGGTAACATTCTATATATAGAGAGTTAGCCTCGACTCTGCCTTGCCCTTAGAGGAGTACTATTTTTCCAGATAAATGTAATACTATGTTATGATACTGTCCATCCTCTTGACATAAATTATGCAAATCTTCCTCTAATTGACAACCCACGGCGAAATTATTCAATCCACGCAACCCAACTCGTCAGGTCATTTTAGGCTTACCCATTTAGATATAAGGTAACTCCTTAAAGTTTTGCATAACTGTCGTATTTTCGTAACCGTTTGGCATATAGCCAAGGTCGGGTGGAAACTTGACGGGGTCACACTTAACGTCATAACATCCCCTTATAACTTAGTTGCTAGCTATGTTCAGGGATGTTTTGAATATTTTAAGGGCTTCTAGTTGAAACTTAGCCACGTTTGCTGGTTCCTGATATTGGTTAGAAATAAATGTCTGGTTTGGATATCGACAATGAAAGCTACTGCTCAAAAATTCGCAATAAAAGTTAAATCACAAAATACATTTATTTCTTTTTCACAATATTTATGAAAACACTCAAATATCACCAAAAACTCCGCCCTAATCGCTAAAGTTTCCAGTTTAAATTACACTAATTTGTTACATTGATGCTGTAGACGTATTCACTGCTTTGTGTCTCGAACAAAAAAGCCGGCTGTCAGTTTTCTCTAATAAGAATAACATAGAATATTATTATGGACGAATAATCGATACTAAATACAATATTGCTATCTAACAATACTTTAAGAAGGACTGGTGGTGGCAAAAAAGTATATTTTACATTTGTCATTAGTTAAGTAGAGAATGAAGGCCAGGGACATCTATCTATACAAGACACTTCAGAATAAAAACTGTCACATTTGCCCCCTAATCGGCGAACACATATTTGTCAAATGATTGCGACTAGTTGGCATCAATTGGTATCGTTCGGGCCGCCCATTGGTCCGTTCGGTCCTAACGATCCCAACTAGTTGCAATCATTTGACAAAAATGTGTTCGCCAATTAGGGGGCTGGTCTGATATGCATATGACATGCTACTTGAAGTAAACTAATGTAATAAATGAAAATCCATCCACTCAGTAGCCCCGATACTCAAAGCCATGTGTACACTTACGACAGTCTACACAGGTAGTTGTTCCGGGTTTGGCTGTTTGTGTATCATTATGTGACTTTAAATGTTTGTAAACGCACCCACGATACAGGAGTAATTCCTAGTGTGAAGCAACATTTAAAAAAAATCTTGACGCTAAAAACGACCTTTTTTTTCGCACTTTATAAATAGTCGCCAGAGTTATATGGATCACTATAGAAGCTTTTATTTTTACATTAAGTTTACACGCCGCACTATAATGAAACCGTCCCGTGTATAAAGATAGGTACTAATTGCTTAATATTTTACTTCAGGATAAGATTTTCACTCATGTTCAACATGACTTTTCATTGCTAACAACTAGAATTCGTACTGGTATTGTTAACCTGTATCATCTCACTGGGCAGAGGTACCTGCTGTTTCAATCCAAGGCTAAAAGCACCATTGTTCGTCCTACCATCTTCTAGAATTCCAGGTGAACGCAAAAACATTGACAAACGTAGACCTAAAACAAGCGAACAGTCTTTATTATTGGCAGCTATGAATGACGAAGAACGCTCTTAGGAAAACACTCGACGTCCCTTAGTGGCATCGCCTTCGTATTGATGATTGTCAAGTGTGTTTGACAATTACCCTTTCGATGGCTTTCGAAAACATTGGTGTTTTATGTTTTCCCCCTTATTTGCTTGTATCGAAGGTACATTCACAATACATATTTACTTTAATTTACTACCCGTTGGTCTTGTAGTGCAACTATTATGCCCGAGTTGGGCAGATTATTGAGTTTTCCTATTAGGAATTTCTTAATAATCGTTTGTTAAGCGTCTAATCTCTTGCCAATCGAGTTAGATTGTCATAGCATCGACTTATGAGAGTGAAGAAAGAGAGAATACAACTGAGTCTATACACACAAGTGTGCACTATAATATTAATTTATTGAATTATCACCAAAAAATATTGTAGAAAACCCAAAACAGCAGGGAAAATCACAACGTTCGTTCATTAAAGTTTATATCTGCTTATCTTATCTATTAAAAACAACAATTTGATAGCAGATTCGACTTATGATCTGTGATATAAGATTTTTGAATGCGTGCGTATGAGAATATTTACTTACATTTCATCGTCTATAAAAAGCCATGTAATTTATGAAAACCCGGTTTGAAAAATTCATTAAAAAAAGTAGCGCCAATGATAAACGCCAAACATTTAAATAAACAATTCTTAATATTTGATAGAGATTCAATTCATTCAACCCCTGAAAAAAACATTTTTAACATTCAAGCAACATTAGTTGTTTGAAATATCGTGATCATGTCACTGAGCATAAGATCTGCGAACTTCGATTTAGGTCCTAGTTAGTACACACAAGCAAACCAACCCACCAGAGCGGTATAAATTCGCTATTTTAGTGTCAATCTGTCAAAACTATGTAGTTCTAAATTCCCCTCATTTTAACAAGTCTGAGTCGCCAAAATCAGATTGCAACTAGATTTTGAACGTTTTAAATTACAAGAATTCGTTCAGACCGAACGAAGCGAACGAAGCTGTCGCACGAAACACGTCCGCACCTTCAATTTGTATAATTGTCCACGTTTAGCCGATTTGATTGGTATATTCACACAGCACACCGAAACTGATCAGATTATCTGCGCGATTTGGTATACTATGACACATCGGTTGCTGGGCCAATTCGTGCGTGACTAAGTGGTACAAAAAGGTATGCAGGTAATGTAGTGTTGAGGGCATTCATCTTTGCACCTGCAAGCTCGGTACCCGGTACCGTGACAAGTGGCATATATTCGTGTGATGTATCTGGGACTTACTAAGTCTTTGTTATGCTTGAGAGTCATCTATCCAGCAGTTTCTTCAGTTAGTTATCCAGCTGTTGTAAATATTGACTTACAGCCAGCTTGATGATATCTTCAAATTGATCCCGATGATTGAAATACCAACCCGCTCTGGGTCAGCGTTGTAGATGACGGCCCACCATCTCATCGAGAGGAGGCTTGTGTTCCATCAGTGGGAATATTATAGGCTGATTATGATGATGATGATGATGATGATGATGATGATAGAAATATCTATACTAATATAATAAAGCTGAAGAGTTTGTTTGTTTGTTTGAACGTGCATCTCAGGAAGTACTGGACCGATTTGAAAAAATTCTTTTTGCGTTGGATAGCCCATTAATCCAGGAAGGCTTAAAGCTATAACATCACGCTGCGAATAACAGGAGCGGAGAATAACAAAAATTTAAAATGTATGCTGTGTATTTTAGGGTTAAAATGTTCAAATAACTAAGTCCACGCGAACGAAATTTTCGGAGGACGGGTCTGAGCAGTTGTGTTGCGATGTGTGCCGGGTACGATGCGTCAAATGTTGTTGTGTTGGGAGTTTGGTCGTGGAGGGTCTTCAGATCAATCTCCCTTTGGCATCGTTGGTCGTGTTGTTGGGTTTAACATTGCATCACCTCGCTCAACTGCCGTCTTCCTTCCTAGTCTCTTAATAAACTAGCGAGTTTTACCATCAACGATCGCGTCACTGCTTACCATCAGGCGGGATTGCAATCAAGTGCTAGTTTATAATTATTAAAAAAAAAAAGTCGCGAGCGTCCGCTAGTAATATATGAAAGCAGTGGTGGCGCAATGGTAACCCAAGCTATGCTGGCACAATGGTTATACCCATACAGAAGCAGTGGTAAAAGCAGTAAGTAAGTACTTTCAGTACCGCTGCTTTCAAAACTGAAAAGAAAAACTTAATCTGTAAAGTACAAGGAAACCGGCATATCCTAGAACCAAAAATCCGAAGATACCCACAATGAGCCCGCGTGGTATTACATCCCCCGTGTCTCGCAAAAAGAAAGCAGAGAGGGGTTGTTCAGTAGAGGGAACATTAGGCATTATAGATGATAAGAATCATTTGCGAATTTGTGTGCACTTTCTTATTTTGCAAATTAGTGATATGATATAGATTTGTAGGTATTTAAGCTATTCACTTGGCTTTCTCTCTCCACTTTTGTATATCGCTTTCAAATCTTTACGATCAAAAGTGTATTTCTAAATACCCTTTTGATCGTACTCACTGCGCAAATGCACCATACCGGTTCGACCTAAAACCAAATAGCAATAAAACACAAACTTTTTCCCAAGTCCAAAAAAACTTTACGTTTTTCTTATCTTCTTCTCAAGTGTCGAAGACGATTAGCGATCGTTACGCATTTCTGCGACACGCTACGGTTCGCTGCTTTTCACGTTTACACCATTGAGCTCTAGGCCTTACGTTCATTCACCTTCACGCTTTATCGCCTTGTAAACCGAATGGATTAGACCTAATCTGCACGATTGCGGAAAATGTGCAGAAGTACGGTGTGAACAGATTATATATCTTTCCCTTCCTAATTATTCTCTGAGTAACCCCATCCATCATTGAGTGTTTAAAGTGGTAATTGGTGTGTGAGTTGGTAAATCTACCGGTAGGATCAATTTTCTCTTAGGTAATACGCGGGCCTGGTGTTCAGGTAGTACGAGTAAATAGAGTCCCATGTCTTCGAATTTTTGATTGCAAGACAATTATTTTTAAATGTGGTAAAATTATGTATTACAAAATAGTGTAATTAAAGCCCGTCTAGGTTCAAACCAACGATCTCCAACTTTCCGGTTTTTTTTCGTAGAGCCTTTGAGCCATTGTAAAGAGGCTACTAGTTTTCATTAAATTCCTAAAAACGCGTCATTTTTCTGACACAGTGGTGTTGCAACTGTGCTTCTACGTGGAAACGTGGGAAAAGTAGTAGCAACGCACCTGGTAAGTGTGGAACTTAGTGTCGATGAAGCGCTTCCTCACGACTCAACTTGAAGACGCCCCTTATGAGTAATGCTGGCTCAGTAACGTACTGATTTTGAAGAATTATTGATGAACTTAATTGGGTTGTATCCTAAAAAATAATTAAATGTCCATCAGATAGATTTATAAAAAATATTGAACACGTATTTTTTTTTCTTTCATTCAAATATTTAGGAAGATATATTGATTTGAAGTGTCGCATGACGTCACGCCGTGGTACGAAATATACCACGGAGTGACGTATCTTGCCCCCACTCCGTAACTTTAATACCCTATATCTCATCAGTTTTTGGTAATTTCGACAAAATAAAAAATACGTGTCTTAATTTATTTTTTTTTATTATCTATAAGACGGACTAATTATTTTTTTGATTTTCATACCATGGATACATCCCTATTATCTCCATTATCGAAAATACTTTTACCTCTCCTGTTTTGGGTTCCGTACTTAAAGGGTAAAAACAAGACCCTTTTACTAAACTTCCACTGTCTGTCTAGACAGACAGGCAATCGAGACCCTTATGTCCCTTATCTCTTCTCTGATAAATACTTATTATACCATTCATCACCACCTATGAAATCATTTATCGTATTTCTTTAATCTGAGTTACGACCCTCACCTCAGCTGTTTTATTATCTTTGCTTGTATAAGTCGATTGAGATCGTCGAATTTCGATATTGATAATAATCCATTTCCTATGATTGTGATAACAGATTGTGAAATATGAATGAAGGCGACACTTTGTAGAGTTTGTATGTTGTTTTCATGATAAATAATAAGTATTTTAACACACCTAAAATTATGTACGGACGACAGAAAGAAAGAAAAAAAGAAAAAGAAAGAAAAACATTTATTTGCAATAAACATGACGCAAGAGTTTACAAAAACATAAAAAATAAGAAATAGTTGAGGGAAACATGCGTCACATCCACGCAAAACGGCTGTCGCTCAGCATTATGCTGCGACTCTATGCAAAAACAGAGCCCAGCGCTGGTTTTCAGCGACAGCCGGCGTCGACGTACAGACGTCACCCGATGCAACAAACAATTAAAAGCAACTCAAGTTATCCGAAACTGTCAAATATTACTAATCAACTTTTTGAGCCTTAATGCTTTTGCAATGAAGTTGGAAATCTAATAAAGAAATTGTACAAATTTTAGTAGTTGTCACCTGTACAAACGCCAGCTACGACATTATGTCAAATTCCGTGAATAGATTTTCAAGTTATTGCTATACTCTTAAGGTTTAACTAAAGTTGATCGGGACAATATGACAGTTCCGGGTAGTTTGATCTCCTGGCGTTTGTACTTTATTGTTGCAAGCACGACAGCTGAGCGTGAGATCTTGGGGTCCCAGAACAGACAGTGATATTGGATCTTCCATTAAGAATTTCTTAGTAAGAGCTTGGAAGTTGGCGGTTTAATACCTCCGTGCTTCGAGAACCACGTAAACTTCATCATTTACCATTAGCTACGTAACCATTGGAGGTTCTTGATCCGATTCTCGTATTGGGCAGTGTTATTGTGTTGTTCCATCTTTTTTAACATTGCACTTGTGCCTGACTCTTGGTAATAGGCTTGCCTTACGAAATGTAGGTGTATTATAGGTCTACCTCTGCCTGACCTGTTGAGGAATTCAGGCGTGATGTTATGTATGACTTAAAATCAAGCGTCAAGTACTACTGTAGTTGTCTAGTAAACTGCTTTATGGTGCAGCCGTGAGCCACACAATATTCTTTTTCAGGATTTAATTTTCTATTGTTATATCGTGTGGGCTTATGACGCAAATGTGCTTATTAAACATATTTACTTTCTTTCTTGACATTGAATCACTCTGTGAACAGTCGTATTTATCTATCTCGTCCGTTCAGTCTTTAGTGAGTGGAATTGATACAATCTATAAAAAAGTCACTTCTACTATTGTAACCTTTTGTGACCCCTACTTTACTGAAAGAAATTGGCTATCCACCCAAACGTCCCTTGATCTATTAGTCATTGAGACTTCCATTGTAGTGTCCTTTGAACAAATTGGTTTGTACCGTCACAAACATATGTCAGCTCCCAGCAGCGTCCTTCCTTGATGCTAATGCTACCTTCTTTATTCATCCTTCGCAAGCAGGTATTCTTGTCTAAGAAACAAGATTTTATTAAATCCTTGGGATTTAATAAAATCCTTAAAGGATTGTAATGCCTGGCATGTGTTTACATATTATCAAATGTGCATGATTACAAAATTCTAATTTCAACAAATACCAAAAATGTTAACAAATATGAATAGATGGAAATATTAACTTGATTTTTACACAATAACGTTTAGTTTACGCTACAACTTCTAATATTTTAGTGTTTTTAATAGTACTAGTAACTCTGAAATCTACTTAATTAATTGTCTTTAAAAACTAGATATATGTATAAATTGCACTGCTGCACCAAGACTCCTTTCGGTTTTACCTTATATATCCTAATACGGAGAGTATATCCTAATATTTCTACATAATATTAGATATAAATGTCAAAGTTTGTGAGGATAAATGGGATGTATAGCTTCATCTGCACCGTCACTGTACTGGAAGTCTGCTTTTATGCAAAACCACTGAACGGATTTTAACAAAATTTAGTTTTAGTTTAGGTATACCTAGGATTAACCCACGGTACATTTTATTTTATATTTCCTCGGCATCGGGACTTATGCCCGTGAAACCACGGGTTGCTGTTGGTGTGTTCATAATAAAGACTAATAATTTTATTCGGTCTTTCTTACAACAGCCATCTTTTGTCTAGAACTCGAATTCTAGTCCAAATATTTGAGTCGAACTGTGCATAGAACTTAGCATTAATTGGATCCGAACATTTCACACTACATGAGTCACGGCTTTGCAATATGAATCTATGTCACGTTGTTTCTCTATAAGGTGTTCTGTATTAGAAATTCATACAATACTCCTTGAGTTGCCTCGGAGTGGTGGGTCAATGGAGTGTCCTGAGTCTCAAGTGTCTTCAATTATGCTAATGGTTTTTATGACACCCTTATCATTTGAAGATGCTTTGTATTATGCGGTGCAAAGTATGCAAGAATCTTAGCCATCACATTCTTGAAGGCCTCCTTCTAAGGTCCTTGCCAGCTCGCTTACCTTGCGCAAACCACCTTCAACCATCATGACTTGTCCTACTTAGGTATCTGTCAACTGCAAAATCATTCTGCCATGTCTTTTTCTCAACAATTTTCGGCGACTTGTCTAACCATATTATGTGAATAAGTATTTCGAGACAATTAACAGAATGCAGCAACTCTGTTGTGTAAAAAAAATTATGACCAGCAAGACTGCTATGGTATTTATCCATAAAGGCTCTGCTCCTGTACAGTATCACTGTACTGTCGTTGTAACGTCTTTAATGTGGCCAAACTCAGCATCAACCACATTAGCACTCCATTTTCTCCCACCTCCCTGCCTGCCCATAAACAGTCAGAGTGGGCTGCTTGTGTAACAATAGCCGTCAGATTAATATAACGCAGTTCACAATGCCAGATTATACATGCAAACTGATAAGCCTGCATTTCTATTCGTTTCGCGTGTTAGAATAATATGTGAATTGTGAATGCAATTGACGGGATGTTGCTGTAGCATGGTAAATGGCAACGGTTATGGGAAAATTTGGAAATTTTGACGGATTATTCACACAATCACAGTACAGTTCCGCTGTGGACTTTGTTGCGTAACTTCTTGCCAATTTGAGCACTAGGGAATGGAGGGCGAGCGTTTTAGGGCACTGTTTTATATAATTTTGAATTATGCAGTGCTGATACTTGCTTAATTTTATTAATCGACTTGATTTGTATTTGCGAGTAGTCCAAGCAATGTGGCCTCAAAATTCTACTTTTCATATTTTGGCTACACAAGTGGAATGAAGATAGCAATTTTGTTTTCGGATATAGTCTTGTCCTTATCTATATAAATGTATTTAACAAATAATTGCATCTGATCAAACTAGTTCACGGAACACAATTTATTAGGATTTTACCCACTGAATTGATTGTCTCATTGTTTTAATGCTTCCAAGCGCTAAGTGCGGAGCATGAGACCTTGGGTTCGCCCGAGTCGGAGAGAATATTTGATTGTATTTTCCATTTGAAAATCACGAATGGCAGCTAGGACTCGAGATTTGTGTCCGGTTGATGACAAAAAGACCTTGAACATAATGTGGGTATGTGCCTCCGTCACCTAAAAGGTCCACCTCTGCTATACCCTTCCAAAACACAGCCATAATCGATATCATTTTTAACGTATCCATGATGACGAAAAAGATTGAAATGCGTTAAAAATATAGCACAAATCAAAAGAAAAATTAATTTTGAATTAAAATTCTTTACAAAACAAAAAATATTTTATTTGAAATGGCCAGTACTGCAAAACGACAATTTCATAGATAAAGAGAACAGAGGAACAGATGAATACAAATTCACAAACCGCCTTTGAAGCTACACCTATGTTAGCGATCTTCAATTAACAAATTGAAATGCTCAGAATAACAGCAGAACTATCGTTCATTGAATATTATAGGTATTATTGTTTATCTGGAAACCGCAAATAATGTTGCGATAAACAATATCTTTGTTCTACAAACATTGCTCTGTGGACTGCGGCGGAGATGTTCAAAATTATCAATTGTATTGTAACATCATCCCGCTTTGATTTTCTGAAGGCAGAAGTTTACTTATAGTACACCTTCATTTCGCCAGTTATGTCTCCTATAAGTAAGAGAGATTGGGCCGTAATCTGATATCTACAATCCCACTGCGGGATTGTAGATATCAGAAGTCTTCGTATCTTGGTTCTGGACATGCCAGTTTCTTCTCTGTGTTTTCTTTCACCATTTTCAGAGTTGTTGATATAATTTAAACTAGTAAAGTGCTAACTTGGGTTCATATCTCAGACTTACATTTCTAAGTCGCGGCCGTTACCACTGGTCACTGGACTACCTCTGCTCTGCACTGTCCAAAAATCCAGACGGGGAAAGTCGGTACTGAGAAATTCCAGATAGTAAAACTCAAACGCTTTTCCTGAATTGGAAATCTAACCCAAGACCTCATACAGCAGCAGCGCTTGCTAGCACAACAACGCAGTTATTGAACTTAATAACTTTGTTGGGCAAACATTTCTTGCGGCGTAATTGTTCATCCAATACAATGACAACTGTACCCTAATTCAATATTATTTTGTTAGAAACAATGGATTGACTTTAACTATACGAATTTTCATACTAGCGTTTGTTGTTATAGGACCATCGATAGTAAAAGAGGTCCTTGAACGACTTGGAATTGGCCCTTGCCCAGTGATGGGAAAGTGTAGACTTAATGAATATTTAAAAATAAAAAAAAGGATACTGTATACCAAGAATTTAATGATTTTCGTACCCAAAGGGTAAACAATTTTTTTTAAGACTCCTCTATATGTCACCAAGCTGTATCTCAAGGACCGTGATAGCTAGACAGTTGATTTTGACTGATAATGCCACAATTCTCATATTCACAAACTAAATTAAATTCAAAGTTCAGTGCACCTTTTTCTTTCTTTTTCATTAAGAGGACAGAAGATGAAATGATAATTTAGTTAGACCTGTCAAATTAGTCCGCTCCTGACGTAAATTGGCGCATTTTTGGTCGCCATTGTTTATAATCGCGTCTAAAATGTCTGGAGTATCTTAATTTGACAGGATTAAACTAAAATGTTGCCTCCTATCCTTTTCATAGTGAAGTAGAAATAAAAAGGTGCACTGAACTTAAAATTCATCATCATCATCATTTCAGCCGAAAGACGTCCACTGCTGGACATAGGCCTCCCCCAAGGTTCTCCACGACGACCGGTCCTGCGCCTCCCGCATCCAGCGGTTTCCCGCGACCTTCACCAGGTCGTCGGTCCACCTTGTCGGGGGCCTACCCACGCTACGTCTTCCGGTGCGTGGTCGCCACTCGAGAACCCGTCGGCCTCATCGGGCATCGGTCCTTCGGGCAATGTGTCCAGCCCACTGTCACTTTAGTGTTGCAATTCTTTGGGCTATGTCGGTTACTCTCGTTCTTTTGCGGATCTCCTCATTCCTGATTCGAACTGAACTTAAAATTAGTTTGTGAATAAGAGAGAATCGGCGCCATTGTATTTCTGTTGCCGCTTAAACAGAATATATAAATAATAAAAACAGAATATATATTTATGGTACGAAAACCTGAGTGCGTGACTACAAGTATCTACTTGCATATTATTAACCAACTTACAATATATCGCGGACAGTAAGGTACCTACTCAATAAGTGGTTTTGGCTGTAACTATAGGAGATTTGGAACTAGCATAATCTAGCTTTTGTTGTGATAGGATTTTGACCACGTCATGGTCAGAAATTTTGTAGAGAATTGAGTGCTCTCTGTAAGAAAAAAGTCACTTACATGGAGTGGATGGAGTTGGCCTCTAGAATACCAGTAATTTACATGGAGGAACCGCCTATCTGACCTTCACAATCCGGACAGATGGCGATAACTGAGCTATTTAGGTAAAACAATGTGAACTAGTAACACGGTTTGTTCAGGGTAGCCAAGACAATCAATATTCTGTGATAGCCCCGTCATTACATGGCAGTAATAGTTGACAATTAGCGCTGTACTGAGACTGACACTGTGGCAGATATATGTAAATCTTATACAATCCTGTTTGTATTTAAACTAAGTACATGTGAAAGTTTGAACCCTCTCTTTGATATCTTTTGTTTATCTGCCGTTTCGTTCCGACTTATACAGGGTGTATCTGACATCGTAACGCAAATTTCGCGAGAAGGCTACACCGCATGTCACTAATAAAATTATGATAGTCATTTATATCGTTAATGAGCGGTTATAGAAATAACAGTGTTGAAAAAAATGTGTTGGCTCGGCCTTTGAACGTTGCAAGCGTGCCGCCGCGCGTGTTTGTGGGTATGACGTTGACCCCTGATGTGAACTTTATCAAATCAGCTGATAGGATAGCTTTTTGAGTTTTGTTCACATTGCGTTTAATTTTTGTAATTAGCGAATTAATTATTTTTTACTTTAAAATCTTTGGGTTATAAACGGTTTAAAGTAAAAAAAAAATGCATATTATTTTTTTTTTATCTGGAAAAATCCGACGAAACATTCCACCTGTGGGGGGTTCAGAATCATGTACTGGATCCATGGTACTCGTTTGAGCGTCGATGTCAGAGACAGCCTTTATGTCCGAAATGGCAGGACCGATTTTAACATGACTATTACTGACAGATATAGGTAGCTGATGTTGTAGTGTAACATTATACTTTTTGTCTTGGTAACATATTCTCGTAGGACAATTTTCGGACATCCGACATAAGTTATACCTTCGTTTATACGTTATAATTTCGTGTTATTTTGAAAACATAAATATACAAAAAATTCAAGTACAACTTTCCATCTGTGATCTGTGATGGATGATAATTTAGATTGGAATGGGCGGGAGCTCTCTGCCAATTTGTCGATTGCGTAATGACTGTACCAGTTTACAGCATATCAATGTCTGTTTCGTTGTAAAAGTTTTGTCTACGTCACTGAAAAGTATGTTTGTATAAAAATGTGTTTTTTTGATAGCTTCTATTTTTCATTTTTGGTGACAATTTGTTGTGGTAGTAATTGGTGCATTATGCAATCATTTCACTTAACGATGATTTGTGATGATTCGATTAATAATACAATTTCTATCTACGTCGTATCGAGCGTCAAAATTACACAAGACAGTCCACCGAACGCCCTTCACCATCATCATCATCATCATCCCAGTCGCATCCGAAGCTTTTTCAGTTTTGGAGTCTAGGGTCTGCTTTACTAGTCGCTGCTCATTTTGGCTAAACTTCGATATTTTCCGTGAAGAGACTGCCGTCTGTCCTCCACAACCCGATGGCGACATCGGAGCATTACGCACGCGAAACGCACTTCACCAATCCCTAGTTTTAGCTGGACAAAAATAGTAGCACAAGAAACTCCCTAAAAGCACAGCTGTCTGTTCAGTTACAAAAACTTCATTGTATACAATACTAGCTGACCGGGCAAACGTTGTTTTGCCATATAAATAATAGATTAAATTACTAAAATGGCTATTAAAAAATAAAGGTTGACCGTAGAAGGGTGAAAATTGGGGATTGTATGTATTTTTGTATGTTGTATCATAAAAAAATTAAAAATTTTGTCTAAACATTAAAAAAAAATTTAGGGGTGGACTACCCCTAACATTTAGGGGGATGAAAAATAGATGTTGGCCGATTCTCATAGATACCGGATAAGCACAAAAAATTTCATCAAAATCGGTCAAGCCGTTTCGGAGGAGTTTAAGTTCGAACATCGTGACACGAGAATTTTATATATTAGATTAGATTATGCAACGCAACAGAAAATTATTTTCAATAGATCAACTACGGAGCTAGTGGCTAAATAATAAGAGCAGCTTCGATCATGTTAAACTACGGTCGCCCCGGTTGGTCAGTGGATGGGTGACTATCTTTACATACCAAGAAATCCCCGTACCTCGGAAATCACGTTAAAACCTTAGCACCGGATGTCATTCGAGGATATTTGACAGTCGTTACGGGTTATTGACCAGCCTCACCACGGGGTATCGTAATCCCAAACATTAGGTTGTGGAAATCAAATAGACTGTCACTCCATGTAAGATCTGGCAGGACCCAACATACTGCTGCGTCCAGCAGTACCGACGACGCTGCTTTATGTGACCAGACCGTATCAGTCCACGAAGATTGAAGAGTTCGTGGAGTATATGCTCGTCAAGACCCATTGGGCTTTGAGGGTCGAGACGTTGGAGCTGCGTCACAACACGAATTTCAAGACGCTGTGACGTTATTTTGTAATGGCGGCAAGTGGCAGAGTTATTTTGGAAAGTGGGGATTGTCGAACGGCGACTTCGCATTTAGACGCGGGCCATTGCACTTCTCCAGGGCGAAACTGTCGGTTTGCCCATTTAAATTATTATTGCCAAGATTGGAGGGTATATTTACACTTTGTGCTTTAATTCAAAACTTCAGCTACGAAATGGACCACCTTTACCACCCCACCAAGATGGTAAGGAACCTAAGGTTCCGCCGGCCTGGTATGGTTGGCCTTGATGCCTGAAAGAAATGGATAAATAAAATAAAATAAAATACTGGTATTCGATCAACCTGCACTGGGCCAGCGCGGTAGATTACGGCCCAGTCTCACCAACTGGAGACTGTGTCCCAACAGTGGGAACAATATAGGCTAAGCATATTACTGGTATTCGGTTAGACTGAAAGCAGAACTCAACATAGTTTGGAAAAGTCTAGACACATTATATAATCCATATGTCAGCTGCTAGAACACACCGATATAAATAAAGATTGATTATTATTATTATAATCGAATTTGGTAAACAGGAATTTTCCTCGTCTCTCTAAGAAAAATATTGAGGTAGTCCAATTCGTTTGGACTGAATCACACGATGGAATAAAAATGTGATCATGTGAGCAGAATATTTTAATATTTTGCCGGATTAACCTGGATCGTACGAGTGAAACGCAGCCCGGAACGTCACGTAGCCTGCAGGTACCCGTCACTTTTTACGCTAACTCGAACGATAACAAATAGATATTTTATATAATTTCTTTTAGTATTACCATTATTCTTGTTTTTTGTTATTATCTGAACTTTCAATGATAAATAATCATATTATTTCGGACTGGAAGCAGTTAAACAGAACTGCCACAAACCACAAAGTAAGTTATTGTGGTTGGAGTCCTTTCTGTTTAACTGCGTCCAACTGTGAGATCCATAAATTGTTGTAAACAGTAAAGCGCTTAAAATACTATGAGAATTAAACAAAAAAAAAATAGCAGTCATTAGACAGATCAACAGAAGTAAAAAAAAAACTGAAATTAATAAAAATCACAAAATACACAAAGAGTAAAAAACAAAATAAGATCACGGTATCGGTCACGCTCACGCGAATTCAATGTTTTTTCCTCATCCAGCAAAAGTGCTCAATGTCGCTAAAGTTTCCACTTTAAAAATCTAGGAACAAATCGTCGCGCAAATCCCCTTGAGAATGATCTGGCAACTACCTCTTCCTCCTCAGGGGTGAGGCTGTTTTATGCAATGCTTATTATATGCTTGTTGTGCCTTAACTGCACCAACGTAGGGGATAGTGATGAAATCATTTGAGAACTCTGTGATGTGTCAACTTCTGAAAACTATCACCACTCAATCACCGAGAAGCTATCGCTCAACGTCTCAATTAATCGGTAGACCTATTCAACTATGACAATCTTATTCTAACTTCCCTTGTCCAAAATTACTTAGGGTCTATATACAACGTGTAACATAAAGGGTATATACATACCAAGGGCATGGCATCTTTACATGATATCGGAAGGTTTACAACTTAAAATAAAATACTCAAAAAAATTATACTAAATTTTCGGTTCCGTGTGTTTCTTAAATTCAAATCATAACAAACGTGCACCACACTACATACGTTAATAATTACTCGTTACACGTCACATTACTTGGCAAAATCACGATAAATGTCTTCAAAAATTCTGTGCGCCTAGTATGGTAGTAGCCTATTACAGGCGGTGGTTTTTTGTCGTAACTTCCTAACATAAAGAGATAAAAACCCTTCCAACATCGATTGATATCATGTAAAGATGCCATGCCCTTGGTATGTATATACCCTTTATGTTACACGTTGTATAATATTCTACACATATACGTATGTACAATAGAATGCTGATGACTTGTCATCGTTTCATTCAAAAATGTCCTTGGTTAAATGGTTTTGGACATGTTTTGGCCCGACGTGTTACCACCATTGTTTTAATTTTATTTAACGCTAACCAAAATCTTTGTATGCAAATTAAATTAAGTATAATAAAATGGTAGGCATACACAGCACCAAAACTAAGTGAATAATACAATGAAAAGCTTACTCATAAATATTATACAAAAGATTTTTTACTAATTAGTTTCCTGATTTATTGCTTCCTTTTGAAGTGATGAAATAAAACAAAGAATAGGTACTTATATTACTAGGAGGCAAGTTACCAGCACCGTAATCACGGGTAACACACTATTAATCCGTATTGCTAATCCATTGCTCCATATGTTCGAAAACGTTTCATTTCAACAACGTAAATACCGCAATGAATTTTGAACTGTCAAAATGAAACCCATTGCTACTGATAGTGTGTTATGGAATTACCCTACAGGGTCGTATAATATAATAAGGAACCAATAAATGTTAATAATGTTTTAATATAAAGTAAATAGTCTATAAATTATCAATTTCAATTAAAATCATCCGTCGGTTTCTAACAAAACTTCAACTATATCACACAGCTTTGGTTTGTTACATATATCTTTTGGTGACAGCATGTGTATTTAAAAAAAAAAACATCATTATCAACCTTTTTATCGTCCCACTGCTGGACACGGGTCTCCTCTCATACAGAGGAGGATTGAGCCTAATCGCCACGCTTGCTCAATGCGGGTTTGCGATTTCAGACTTAAAAAATCCAGGTTTCCTCAAGATGTTTTCCTTCACCATTTTAATCAGTCATTGCTGTCCAAGATATACTTAGAAAGTACATAGACCTTAGAAAAGGTATATTGGTACTTGACTCACCTGGAATCGAACCGGCACACTCATACTTGAGAGGCTGGTGTTTTAACCACTAGGCCACCACGACAACACGAAAAAAAAAACGTAAAATGAATCGATTATTGTTTTAGAAGCTATTGAAGAAAGGTATCTAATACAACACGGAAAAAGCTAAGCAATGACTTTTACAGGAAATATCAAACAATAGAATTTTAGTATGGTGGTTTTTGAGCGTGAATATCGATGGCTATGATAGTAGACGAAGTCCAAACGATGGATGAAATGTTAAATGAATAAAAAATTAGAAAGAGGGTGACCATCTGGAAGAAAAAGACATGTTACGCCAACCTACCATAATTAAGTTACCACCCACCAGACAAAGTCTTGCCGCCAAGCGATTTGTCGTGTTCTGGCATGATGTCTGGTGAAGCCGTACAGAGGACGGGTCTGAGCAGTTGTGTTGCGATGTGTGCCGGGTACGATGCGCCAAATGTTGTTGTGTTGGAAGTTTGGTCGTGGAGGGTCTTCAGATCAATCTCCCTTTGGCGCAGCATCGTTGGTCGTGTTGTTGGGTTTAACATTGCATCACCTCGCTCAACTGCCGTCTTCCTTCCTATTTGCTCAGTTTTTCTGAGTGAATAGGCTCTTAATAAACTAGCGCGCTTTACCATCAACGATTGCATCACTGCTTACCATCAGGCGGGATTGCGGTCAAGCGCTAGTTGATAATTATTAAAAAAAAACCTCATCTAAATTTGGATAAGAGCACTAGAGTAATGCATGAGGATTGTATTGAATTCAGAAGGTTGTATTAATAATTATGATTGTGTAAATGGCTACGCGTCGTTGTGGCCTAGTGGTTAAAACACCAGCCTCTCAAGAATGAGTGTGCGGATTCGATTCCAGGTCAGGCAAGTATCAATGTAACTTTTCTAAAGTTATATGTGTACTTTCTAAGTATATCTTGAACGACCCAGTAAAAGATGGCCTTATGAGCTGGACAATAAACAAACGATCATTGGTTCACTCCACAGTATCAGTCATTCTGCCCAAACGTACCTGCCACGGTCGCGAATAATATTTTGTTTAAAATAGAACCTGACACTGATCGACAAATTGGAAAAAATGTAAGTAAATTTTCCAAGGCTACCCTGGAATTTCCCCTTAACTAGCTGAATACTGTTATCTCACGTACGACAGAATCGCAGTGATAATTCGCGCCGTGCTATCAAATTATTGCTGAGTGCAAATTGTTTCATACGAGTTTCTTTTGAATTTAATGCCACTGTAAGACTATAAGCCTTGATTCTCTCTTTCACAGTGATGACGCCTATGGGTAAAATAATCCCCAATGGTGTTTTTTCCAGCTCTCAGCTCAATTTCGTCAAGCGCCTATGGACGTTTTCGTAAAAAAAAAGAAGAAAAATCTTCAGTAACGCAGATGAGTGTCTCTGTTGATATCAAACTCCAACTGATGGCGGAAAAGTAAAAAATTAATAC
The DNA here is from genome assembly GCA_037179545.1 of Sesamia inferens. NCBI lineage: Eukaryota > Metazoa > Arthropoda > Insecta > Lepidoptera > Noctuidae > Sesamia > Sesamia inferens. Next base: position 11,868,180 of record CM073949.1, read on the forward strand.
ATAATAGTATTTGATGACTCATGTAGAACCGGGCTTAGAATAGTACCAAATGATATCAACCAACTCCCTTGGGTGTCGTAAGAGGAGACCAAACTCTCACCAGGGAAGCGGCCAGCAGCGCTTCTCTTGTAGAATTACAAATTACTGCTATCCCCAACCCGCTTGCCAAGAAGCGTGGGGATTATGGCAAACCCTTTGTTCAGCAGTGGACCTCTATTGGACCTCTATAGGCTGAAAGAAAAAGAAGTTAGTACATATTTGATATGCTTCTGGAAGACTTAATTCAAACGAAAGTCAGTCGCTGTAGACAAACCAAACACTATGAACGCGATTGGCGCTAGTCTAGACACATTTTTATTTGTTACTATACAAATATCTACATTATAGCGTAAATGAATTGATAAAATCGAATTAAATGGTTGTTTCCGCAACCGCTGTGGAAATATTTATGCAAATTACAATAATTTTACTGAAATGCATCCTCCATTTCATGAAAACATAGACTACAAATAGTTCTGTTGACAAACAATAGATTTTATTAATCGTTTTAATTAAAAGCAGGTACGAGGATAATAACAAACCGTTTTTGCAATATAATATTTTCAAATAATTCCTTTTAACACCATTTATTGCATAGGTGCGGGGTAGTATTGTAATACACTCAACATCAATCAGTCTAATTTTGACAGTACAACAGCATCCATTACATTGTTGAACAGACACATTTATCGAACATATGAAACAATAAATTTTATAACAATATCCTTCAAAATCGTGCAGATTAAGATTGATAGTGTGACGCAATGAACAATTAAATACGCTGAAAATCGAGTGGAATTCTCTTCGGTAGAAAAGGTTTTTCAGCACTGGACTGCTGTAGTCTGATTATGACGCTAATACGTATTTTTAGATATTTTAAATAACCATTACATTAGATTATCAATTTATCATACAATATCTCACCGTGAAAAGTTAGGCTACGATCCGGACGAAACGTTTCGCAATGTTTTTTTACCGCGTACATCGAGGGACTGGAGCAATTTGCTAGCGGTTTAGCCTTTGGCGCAGCATCGTTGGTCGTGTTGTTGGGTTTAACTCTTTTAATTTTAATTGCATCACCTCGCTCAACTGCCGTCTTCCTTCCTATTCGCTCAATCTGAGTGAATAGGTTCTTAATAAACTAGCGCGCTTTACCATCAACGATTGCATCAACTGGTTACCATCAGGCGCGGTCAATCTAGTTTATAATATGTATAAAAGAAAGGTGAAATGAGCTTAAGAGTGAAATTTCAATAGTCTCAATACCTAATATTAGTTAGAATGATTGGTGGATCGTACAGCAATTTAGTTTATGAATTTGTAAACCGTACATTAAGCCGGATTTAAAATTTTCTCGGGTCGAAAGGAAAATACAGTACGTTTTGTAATTAATAGTTTCGTTACCCTCCAACATAGCCCAATTTAATTTCCACTATGATAATTAGACTTAAATAAATTATGAATCCAGTTTTACTATCCTAATAAACGAGCGAACTACTTTCCAACTGGATTTTGACCATTAAGGTCAAAATCCAAAGCTTGGCTGAAAGCGCCAGGTGCAATTAAATATTGTAGGGGCATAAAAACTGTAGTAATTAACCACGAAGGCTAGGATAGAACTGTATACGGAATTATTGCCCTTAAAAGTTAACTCTGTAATTGGCAGCTTTTATTTACGAAGGTTATGCTGACAAAGAAGTCGTGGTGGCCTAGGGGTTAAAACACCAGCCTCTCAAGTATGAGTGTTCGATTCCAGGTCAGGCAAGTACCAATGTAACTTTTCTAAGTTATATGTACTTTCTAAGTATATCTTGGACACCAATGACTGATTACAAGGTGAAGGAAAACACCTTGAGGAAACCTGGACTTTAAGTCTGAAATCTCCAACTCGCATTGAGCAAGCGTGGTGATTACGCTCAATCCTTCTCTGTATGAGAGGAGACTTGTGCCCAGCAGTGGGGCGATAAAAAGGTTGATGATGATGATGATGCTGACAAAGTACGACTGGGACGCTTTTTGCTAAATAAGAGGTTATGCTTTTTTTGTATTATAAACCTTGGCTTTCAGTAAAATGTTTTGTTTCTGAAAACGTTGTTATACCAGCCTTGTGTCTTAGACGTGAAAGTATCTAGCGAAATATTTTGAGATTAAAACTAATTTGAGACCTCTCCTTACTCAATATTCAATATATAAAACGCTTTTCACAGTGCAGACTTAGGTGGTTTACAAAATTACGATCCACACTGTTTTACGGACGACAGCAGTTCAAGGTACCCGAAACTGTCAAATATTCCCAAACTCACTCCAATCTTATCAATATACATACAGCATATCAGGAATAATCGACGCACAAATTGTTAACCATGTTTTCCTCTTTTTTTACATTCAAAACTTCATCGAAGAGGGGTTCAGGTTCATGTAGTCAGTCCATGGTAACAGATTTCACTTTGATGTTTCTGCCACATTGTTATACAGTATGTTAAGAAAACCCTGTCCGGCCCGTGAAGGTGTTGTTAGATATCGATAACTGATTCTACTAATGGATACAAAACCGGGCTAAACTTAAAAAAAAAAAAATATTATTTCGCTAAAAAAAAGGTAACTTAATAAATGTGCGATAAGCGCCCTTGCTCGGGCGGCGGGCGGCTGGGCACGCGGCATGTGGTCGCATCGCTATTCGCTCATAATAATACCGGTGTTGTCACTTTTTTTAAAATTACCAAATTTCGGGGAAGTTGGAATTAATTCGCGGAAAAAAAAAGATTATATCAAAATTCATTTGTATTGGTACTATGATGATTACGTAAAATTTTATATTATATTTGGTCATGTGTTTACCTAACCTTTATTAACCTTATGGGTCGGACAGGGTTTTCTTAACACTGTATATAGTAAATAGCTGATTTATACGGATAAGCAGAAGTATTACCTACCTACTAGAATTGTGTAGGTATGTGTAACCAATATACAAAAAAAAAAATATAAATACAACTTTTCACTACAATTCTGCGTCAGAAAATGGTGTGAACCGTCAGCTTACACCGCCAGTTCTAAATCAATACACATCGATGCATATTCAATGAAACCTTTAACGCTCCCATTGAATGCACTCTGAGCTGCCGGGAACTCGTGGAACACTTTTATTGGTAGTGTTTTAGTTTTTTTAAACTAGATTTTTATTTTTCATTGCATTTACGTAAAGTGCACTTTGAATACACTTATCTATTCATAATAATGTGATCTTTATAGCGCTGAGATGGGAGACAGGCCTTGTCTCTTTGAAGGAGGATGTGGTCTGTAACCCGCCACGCGCGCCCAATGCATGTTGGCAGATGTAGACGTCCTTGAAGATTTCCTCTTTATTCATAAACGTTGCTTAAAGTTTTTGCAGTGATTAGCGAATGTTTAAACATGCATTTTTGATGTTTGCACGTCACTTCAATCATCATCTATGAATAATGATATGTATGTTTTTTTTTTCGGTGTTTAAAGAAATAATAACTGTTGTCCATATATTGATGAGTACCCTTACCGACTGTATTGCCAATAAACTCTTAAAGTGAACTAGTACTTACCTATTCAATTTCGCTTCTTGTAAATAAATGCCCTGTAGAAGATGCAAATACTAAAACTTAATTATTTTCTTTCTGTAGAGAAAGTTAGCTTAAATTTAAGAGTTTATTTACATAGCGAAGAACGAAAAACTACTTTTCTCTTGGTATGGATAGTCCCGCTTCCTTAACAAATGTCCCTTCTAACTTTACAGTGAATAGGTAACTTTCATCTACAGCCTCCGACATCGTCTTTCCTAATAAAACTGCTGTTTCATTATGAACCCCCACAACAGCATACCAATAAGCCCATTTCATTCACACATACATAAATAATCCCCCCTCGATATTCGAAGGGATGCCCAAATAATCGTTACGTCTGCCCACTGTCAATGCCAAACGCTCCCCCTCAATTGAATATAGGAAATTAATTCGGCTAATTGGAAAATACGCGCCGTCCCACTCCTATTAACATTTTGTATGGAGACTATTGAATGGGTGGATTCAGAAGGTCTACTTCATATTATGTTGACGACATGCCAAAGAATAGATCATTTCCAGAGGCTGGTAGGTGAACAACACCAGTCGCACGGTTCGATGAGTGAATAATTCCTTTACATGTTGAGATCGCTGTCTTTGAAAGGACGTTGTTACGTTAGATTCGGCTATGATCATTCGCTACGGGTCGTTAGAAGCCTAAAAGTCTAGCAATCGAGTCGAGTTACTATACATTATGTATACAGGGTGTATCTGACATCGTAACGCAAACTTCGCGAAAAGGCTAGAGCGCATGCCACTAATAAAATTATGATAGTCATTTATGTCGTTAATGAACGGTTACAGAAATATCAATGTTTAAAAAATAGTGTCGACTCGGCCTTTGAACGTTGCAATCGTGCCGCCGTGCGGATTTGCAGGTATGACGTTGATCCCTGATGTAAACTATAAATCTAAATCAGCTGATAAGATAGTTTTCGAGTTTTGTTTTCATTGCGCTTTTTTGTGTAATTAGCGAATTAATTAATTTTTACTTTAAAAGCTTATTGGATTATAAAAGAATAGCAATTATGAACGGTCTAAAGTGAAAAAAACGATATATATTTTTTTTTTAATCATGAAAAATCCGACTACACGAATACACTTGTCTATTATATTATTCAGTTACGGGGATGTGGGGGTCAAAAAGGCAATCCGTGTAACACTGATACTCTGTCGATGACTGGAGAGAAGATATCAGAAGAATATCGTTGTCCTATCAGCCATCTCACTTCCCAATTTCCGAGTACCTACCTCTTCTACGTTATTAATCGCATCTGTGCAGAGCTCAGTCCCCAACATGGTGGACCGATGACCTGATGAAGGGCGCGGGAAGTCGATGGTTCGGGCAACACAAGACTGGTCATCGTGGAAAGCCGTGGGGGAGGCCTTTGGATGAAAAAGAATTGCAGAGCTCTAGGATTCGACCTTCTTTTGTTTTTGTCTAGTACACCAGTATCAGCAAAGCGCGGTCACGTTCAAACTTATCGATTACCACTTATTCAGACCTAGCGTGATGTTTGACTTTGGAACATACATGTAATAACTATATAATATGATGTTTATGACTGCGTTGCCCTCGGGCTAAGGCTACTCCTCTTTGCGAAAACATGGGGTGTTAGAAATGGCAAGGAATTTATTATTTATGGTACAGGAAACACGATCCTCATTTATCTAAACTTATTCTGAGAAACATACCCTTTCCGAGTAGCTTTGCCATTTCGATTTTTTTTAATCCTGACAAAAGTTGAATACTTTCAAAAAATTCCGGAACTTTTAGCTTTTTTTTATTCGTTCTTTTTTAAATCATTATTTAACTTTATAATTTTCATTAAAAAAGTCCTGAATAATTAGACGGTTGCAAAACGTCCGGACGGGGTTCAAAAAGCCGAACATGTCCTGTCAAAACCCGAGGTTTTTACCGGCAGATTGATCTGGGTGCTCGGGGCCTTTTCCATTTTCTGTCCAACTTTACCCGTGCAGTTAAAAATCTAATTTTACCAGCTCTATAGTATTGTATGAACTCAATAGCTAAGCTTTAAAAGTTCAGTCCATTGAAGAGGTTTCACGTTGTTCTCTGCGCAGTGTGCCTCTCGTACGATGCAACAAGATTATCCTAGCTTCACAGACTAAGCCAACGTAGATTAATCTCGCGAGCTCGCCAGCTCTTTGGTTCTTTCGTGAAGAATATACATACTTAGGATGTGATACTCTGCGTTATACCATATTTCATTTCTTTTGATGTCACAACGTAACGAACAACCTCCAAAAAGGATAAATACAGGCTGACGCAGTTGTTAATGTTTTGTATGAAGTGCTGTACAGTGCTTTTTTTGTGTTGAAATACGATGTTCTGCGGCCCATGGCGGCCTTTCCTGCTTGGGCCGGGTGAGCTCCTTCCAAGCGGCACACTCTACTAACGTATGCTGCACCTTGGTCTCCCGGCAGTCGACGCAGTGTTGACACCGGGTGTCGGGCTGCCTGTTTATATTTTTATAGGTTCTTTCCGAACCATGTGACCGAGTGCACCTGTGTCACCCGAAAAATCAGGGAGCCGCGCCATCTCCCGAGCCAGTCCGCCAGTACTGACCGCATCGCCTCGATCGTGGTGAGGCCGGTAGGGCGTGAAAGCCTGTCCCGCCATTCCGCCACCAGGACCTCGCGGAGATGCGACCGACGCTGCTCGAACTGACAATAATTTCAATCCCTAACTTAAGTTGGAATGGGAGCTGTGACGATGATGTGGTTACAGAATTGCACTTCTGACTGCAGAAGCTTCGTAATCTCATCATAACGACAATGAATGTCAAAAATGTAGAGAAATTGGTAGTTCTTTTGGCAGATTTAGACTGAGAATTAGAATGAAAACGTTATTAAAAATACAAAAACTGCTCATGAGATAATCTCTCTACAAAATGATTTTTATTAACTTTATCATAGCCTAAAATGATTTTCCTTCTTACCCTACACCTATCTTATAAAAAAATATACGTAATCCAAACATTTATTTTGTCCACAGTACCCTGGTTCCTTGGAAGATTTTCCGCGAGGAGCTCAACAACGTGCACCCCATTTCATCAGGGTTGGAGACGATGGCGTTGAAGACCACCATAGATCTCACGTGTAACGACTTCATATCTAACTTTGAGTTTGATGTTTTCACGAGGTGAGTAATACTATAATATTATTGCTACTGGGGAGTGGGGCACATTGCCCGTAGGACCGATGCCCGATGGGGCCGACGCGTTCTCGAGTGGCCAGAGGCCCCAACAAGTTGAACCGACGACCTGGTAAAGGTTGCGGAAAGCCCATACCTATAAATTGTGCTCAACGACGATAAAAAGTTTTCACTTAAAAAAAAGCCCTGGCAACAGAGTTCACCAGTCTCTACCAACGTCGCCTATTCACGAATATGACGCATTGATTAGCACTATTCAGCCCAACCAATTGAATGATCCAACTCACGCCACCATCAGCTAGACATGCATGTTGGAATTAGTTTCTTCTTTTTGCGTGGATATTTTTCTTTTCCTAAAGTAAATGTATCCTATATAAATGAACACTTCTTTTAATAAGTCCTGTGTTTGTAATTTTTTGTATATGCGAAACCCGAAACACGTGTCCAGTATTTTTATCTAAAGAATTTATGTACAAAATTTCAAGAAGTTATCATGAAAAATCATAAAGTTATGAACTTGTTATGAATGTTACCTGCCCCCTAATCGGCGAACACATTTTTGTCAAATGATTGCTACTAGTTGGGATCGTTTGGACCGAACGGACCAATGAGCGGTCCGAACAAACCCAACTGATGCCAACTAGTCGCAATCATTTGAAAAATATGTGTTCGCCGATTAGGGGGCTGGTTGTCCCTACAAAAATATGGTCAATGACCCGGTTGCTCGCTCGCGCCTATAGTGGCGCGGCGGGGCGGGTCCTAGGACTCAGGACACTATGATCTGCTGTGAACTGTATTGTTGCGCTCGGTAACCACGCTACAACATTTTTCAATATATTTGGGAAAAAATATAAAATGTGTAAAAATGATTGGAATCACTTCAGTTGCTTGTTCTGAACAAACTATATTCAGGTTTCGTAAAAAGAAAAAATAACGTTTTATACGTGTTCCATATATGCATTTAATCATCATCTCAGGGTTAATCCCAGTCGCATCCGAAGCTTTTTCAGCTTTTAGTCTGGGGATTTTGGCTAAACTTAGATATTTCCATGAAGCAACTGCCGTCTGACCTCCAGAACCCGAAGGCGATATCAAAGCATTGCAGTTAGACCAATTGTTGGACTTTTGAGGGCTCCAATAACCCGTAATGACTGCCATTAGATGTTCGTATGGCAACCGGGACCAACGGCTTAACGTGCTTTCCGAGACACGACCAGACCAGTGCAAATATTCATATTTTTGCATATAAATATTTGCACTTCGAACCCGCGCCTCTTTGCACATCGGCCGCGTTCGCTTCCACTATACCTCGGAGGCTGTTGAAATATATGCATTTAGTAAAAACTGTTATTCATAGAAAACACATTTCAATTTTATTTATTCGTATGTAAAATTGGGAGATCCTTCTACGTTCTCACTAACACTTCTACCATTTCAGATTATTCCAGCCCTGGAGCACGTTACTCCGCAACTGGCAACTGCTAGCGGTAACACATCCTGGATACGTGGCGTTTCTCACGTACGATGAGGTTAAGGCGAGGCTCCAGAAGTATATCCACAAGGCTGGCAGTTATGTGTTTAGGTGAGTAGTGTCCTAAGCTCTTAGAATTAAAAAAAAATCCTCATGAATTGAGCTGTTAAAGTTTAGAACCGACCGGTGGACTTTACAGATTTCGAAGAAACTCTTCACCCCTTATAACTTATACTAAACAAGGATTTAGACCAGTTAGACCAGTAGGGTAATTGCGTAGCAATGGTTTCATTTTGACAGTTAAACAACATTCATTGCAGTATTAACATTGTTGAGCAGACACGTTTTCGAACTTACGGAGCATGGACAAGCAATAGGCTTAAAAATTATTCCAATTGATATCTACTATACGCAATTAGGGCGCTGGTTTAAATCACCAAGATATTTATTGAAATATAGACCTAATCGTTATTGAAATGCAGTTCCTTATACAATATGTAACGAAAAACGTGTCTAATCCATAAGCATATGACCAATTAAAATATGAAATTTTACATAATCATCATAGTAACAATACTAATGAATTTTGAAATAATCCTTTTTTTCGCGAATTAATTCCAACTTCTCCAAAATTTGGTATTTTTTTTAAAAAGTGACAGCATCATTTTTGACGGTATTATTATGAGCTAATAGCGATGCGACCGCGTGCCGCGTGCCATGCATTTCATTGCATAAATCTAAATAGAGATCAAAATACAAATACTGACACAAATCTTAACGCTGGAATTACGTTTTAATACGGTTCAGGTTTATTTTTAATGGATATAAAGATAGATTCAGACAGCAATTCTACAATATAGGCATGACAATTCAATTACTTTGAAATCTCATGGACAGGACGTTTAAAATCCGCTTAACGCCCTAACTATCAATCATTGCAACATAAATACGCTTCCGAATATAGTCCATTCACTGAAAATCGTTATCCAACATCGTGACATCTGTCATTATTAATCTATAAACACGTTAAGCTCAAATTCCTACGAACCGCTGAAAATTGACCCTTTTGCACATTGAAATAGGGTGCAAACTGAATTAAAGCTAACATTTAACATGCGATTTTTCCGTATAGCTGAAATGCAACGCTTATGCCCTATAGGTTGGGGTCGGTTTAACCTTTACTCACGTTTTTCAATTGATAGTATCACAAGAGTAATCGAATTTACGTACTACGTTGCGCCCCGCGGTTTAAATCGAATAAGTTTCGATCCCATCGGAATATCGGGGAAAAAAGTCCTAAAATTATGTTTCATAATATACAATGTTCTTACTCCTGGGACACAAACCTCCTCTCGGTTAGAGGGAGTGGGCTGTAATCGACCTCGCGGGCCCAGTAGGCCTAGTATGAGTTTTCAATACGAAACTCGATCGTTGGTATCGAGCGCGTTTGGCGCTCTCATTGGTTGAGAGTTCTTACGACCTTGAAGCGGGCCAATCGCTGAGTCAAACGCGCTCGATATCGTCGAACGAGTTTCGTAATGAAAACTCATACTAGGCCTACAGGAAGTCCCTTGTTTTGATTGCGATGTGGGCGGGCGCATTATCGCGGTGAAGCAGTAACCCTCGGAGCCGTATTTGGTCGCTTGTTGCTCACAACAGAAAAAACTTCTGTGAAGCATTCGGTAGTATAGCATTCTGCATTAATGCTTCTTTGGTATCGTAAAGGAATTGACACCAAGAAGTCAGTCAAAAATGTCGTGGTGGCCTAGTGGTTAAAACACCAGCCTCTCAAGTAAGAGTGCGCGGGTTCGATTCCAGGTCAGGCAAGTACCAGTGTAACTTTTCTAAAGTTATATGTACTTTCTAAGTATATCTTGGACACCAGTGACTGAAGGTGAAGGAAACCTAGACTTTATAAGTCTGACATCGCCAACCCGCATTGAGCAAGCGTGGTGATTACCGCTCAATCCTTCTCTGTATGAGAGGAGACCTGTGCCCAGCAGTGGGACGATAATTCTAGATCGCTCCACTTTGTAGGTAGGTGTTGATTCGTTTTGAAACACCCAAACCGTCGACTGGCGCTTCGTTTCTGGATCGTATTGATAAATCCAAGATTCATCACCTGTAACGATGTCGTAAACACGCCGAGACAAGCCTGCTTCAAATTTGTCTATCATATCATAGCAACATTCCACCCGTACCTGCTTCTGAGCATCGGTGAGATTGTGCGGCACCCAATATGAAACTATTCTCCGCAACCGAAGATGCACGTGTAGAATCTCGTGAAGGCTTTTTGATCCAATCTGCAGTTTATGCTGAATTTCTTGGAATGTAATTCGTCTATTTTCTTGGATCAAACTTTTCACTGCTAGCATGGTTTCTTCTGTAACAGCCGTCCAAGGGCGACCACTTCGTTCTTCATCCTCTAAAGTTAGTCGGCTGCGCTTTAATTCATCATTCCACCGATGTACGGTTTCCATGAATGCTATTTGAAGTCTATCAATTCAATCCGACATTTCAAATCTTAAAAAAAACATAGCGCGAAAATGCGACGCAAATCCATTTTTCAAAGAGACACAATAATTATAAGAAGCTCGAAAAAAAAATGTGGAGGAACGTTTTGAATTTGGAATTTCCCTATTGGAAAGTTCCAAATTCAAAATTCCCTCCACTTTTTTTTTTATAAATGTTTTAATAAATTCGTTATAATAACAGTTTTTTGGCGGGAAAGTCAAGCCGAGTGGCACGCTCATTTTTCATCGGACTTTTAAAATTATTTATAGTGTTGATTACTAAATAAAAGTGCGTGATTTATGTAGTAAAAAGTGCATTCAGTAAATAATTCATAAAGAACAGTGAAATATCGCAGCATAGTGGCCACATCATGACTTTGTCTCAAACCTCCATCGTAAGACGAATCACGCCGTCTTTTTCGATATGAACAATTCATTACTTTCATATTTTTTAAATAAATTAGAACTGGCCTGTTTCTCATACATAAAACCTTGTTGTCTCAATACTTTCTGAGTGACATGGTATATGTGTGTACATAAAGTGTTAAATAAATGTGAAAACAGAAATTAATTATTCATCACAAACAAATCACACAATTAAAAATTGTCAACAGCATAACACCACGTCTCTATGCCCCAAAGGGTTGGGCAAAGGTTTATTCAATGGACTAGGTAAGTACTTAGTCCAAAAAAGTTCAATAAGAGAAAAAAAAGTCATGAATGATAGGTAACCTGTGCCCATTTCGTTGGGCGGTAAAAAAAAATTACATGTCACGTAATCCTACTTCCTCGAAGTCTTTTAATTTTTCACATTAATATCCTACGATACTTTCAAATATCATGACTTTATTGGTAAATTTTCAAAATGAGTTCTTAGGGTAATCTCTGGAATACCAACCACACAACATAATCCTCTTTTAAGGATTAGCATAGATAATGTGCACATGGTCTAATGTTACCAAAGACAATATCAGCTGCATCTACTAAGCTGCTCACTACACCAAGCTCTTGATCTCAGTCCATAATATTAACCAATCACCTTCTGTTTTCAGGTTATCATGTACACGGCTCGGCCAATGGGCGATAGGGTACGTCACGGTGGACGGAGAGATTCTACAGACGATACCGCAGAACAAGAGCTTAGTGCAAGCGTTACTGGACGGATATCGAGAGGGATTGTAAGTTTAAATACTGATTGTACCTTTTTAATGAATTTAATTTTATAATTTTGTTCTACACACACTTTCTAGGGTGTTGGAAAGCCAGGGGCAGTGTTTTAATGGGATATAGCGGATATTATTCCAATGCGAGAAAGAGATTGAGTTACATAAAAAAGAGATAATATTATGCCTTTAGAGCATATATGCTCTAAAGGAAGGTTGATTATGAAATAAGATTGAGAACCTTATAAGGTTCCCTTCGTCCCACTGTCGGGCACACAGGTCTCCTCTCATACAGAGAAGGATTGAGCGTAATCACCACGCTTGCTCAATGCGGGTTGGCGATTTCAAACTCGAAGGTTCAGGTGTCCACAAGATATTTTCCTTCACCTTTTAAAAATATGTCCAGGCGTCCAAGTGCTGTCAAATTTGACAAGACTATATTAATAGTTTACTTCTGTTTCTCTGAAAATAAAGATACATTGAACTTACATTTAAGAATGAGGGTATCTGCGCTATTGTTAAACATTATCCCCCTTATTCATAAAAACTGTTTAAAGTTAACGAGTGATTAGCGATTCTTTAACCATCAATTTTTGACCTTTTGACGTCACTTAACTTAAATCATCCTTTATTAATAAACACCACTGTGTTTAAGGGGTTTATTCATAATCAATTTTTAACGTTAAGTGACCTGCAAGTGTCTAAAATGTGTGTTTAAAAAATCGCTAATCACTAGTTAACTTTAAGCAGCGTTTATGAATAAGGGGGTATGTTGTAATTTGTTAACTTTAAGCTATTCAAATCATTTAACATGAGATTTACCAGAGGTTAAGATTTTAATAGGTTAAAGGACTGTCAATGATTTTCTTTTTTTTTTTTCACTTCTTCCTAGCTACCTGTGAGGCTGTGACCATGCATATGAAAATTCATGTGTAAATTCACATATAGTTTTTTTTATAAGTAACAGTAGGCCCGTCGATGTCTTTGAAACCCTGTATAAATCTGCCCCCTAATCGGCGAACACATTTTTGTCAAATGATTGCGACTAGTTGGAATCGTTTGGACCGAACGGACCAAAGGGCGGTCCGAACGAACCCAACTGATACCTTCTGATGGTTGATTCAAACTTACTACATCAAAAAGAGTATTAGGTGTGTATTTTTCAGGTTCGTTGAAGCTTAACAACACAATCGTCATTTTCTAGCATAAAAAAGTCCATACTATGCTTTCAGTTACCTATATCCGGACGGAAGGGACGTGAACCCGGATTTAAGCAGCGCCATCATATCACCAGCTGAAGACCATATCACCGTCACGCAGGAACAGTATGAGTTGTATTGTGAAATGGGTTAGTAATGTCCTTTGATATTTGCGGGTTAGCAGATGATGATTTAGTTGATTTTTTTTTTAACGATTATAAACTAGCGCTTGACCGCAATCCCGCCTGATGGTAAGCAGTGATGCGATCGTTGATGGTAAAGCGCGCTAGTTTATTAAGAGCCTATTCACTTTGAAAAACTGAGCGAATAGGAAGGAAGACGGCAGTTGAGCGAGGCGATGCAATGTTAAACCCAACAACACGACCAACGATGCTGCGCCAAAGGGAGATTGATCTGAAGATCCTCCACGACCAAACCCCCAACACAACAACATTAGGCGCATCGTACCCGGCACACATCGCAACACAACTGCTCAGAACCGTCCTCCGTACGGCTTCACCAGACATCATGCCGGAACACGACAAATCGCTTGGCGGCAAGGCTTTGTCTGGTGGGTGGTAACTTCTGCCGACGGCCGATGTTATGGCCTACCACCGATGGGATTCATAAATAGCAGTGTAGCATTATCTACAACGCCACGTGTGAACAAAGCGTCACACAAATCCTACATCTTGCAAGCAGAGTTCACCGCGCAACTAACATACATACAAAATAGTACTAGTTAAGTATTTCCAACAAAAAAAATGTCTCCTCCAAATAAATGCCTGACTAATAAATCAAAATTCAAAGATGGTACGACTGCTACGCTGCGTTTCGCGAGTTCAAATCCTGCACGGAAGAAATCTTTGTATGACCCAAAAGTAGTTATTCCCGTCTGGCTGTTTGTGTATGTGAATTTATGTTTATAAACGCACTCACGATACAGGAGAATTTCCTAATATGGAGCAGCGTTTTAAAAATCTTCTTTTTTCACATATGTGAATTAAAATTGCAAATGAAGCTTGACTCGTATACTAGGTAAAGCTGTTTCTTGTTAAAGATATACATATGTGGATTTGAGAAAACACTTCCCGTCTATTAAACGTCTTTACTTAAAACCTGTTTTTGAGAGCAGTGGTGATGAGATAATTTACACAAAAAAGCACCTAATGAGGTTCAAAGGTTCGAACCTCATAGAAGCATTACTCATCCTCAATTCCAAATGTTACAGGTAGCACGTTCCAGTTATGTAAAATCTGCGCTGAAAACGACAAGGATATCAGGATAGAACCCTGCGGACATCTGTTATGTACACCCTGCCTAACTGCGTGGCAAATTGTGAGTAGTACTGTTTATAAAACATAGGCCTAATAGTCTTACACTTCATCCCATACGACACAGTTATTCAATAGTATTCAATCCATACGACACATTCATTCAATAAGGTTCATTCCATACGACACATTCATTCAATAGCGTTCATTCCATGCGACACATTCATTCAATAGCGTTCATTCTTTACGACACAATTATTCAATATCGTTCATTCCATACGACACATTCTTTCAATAGCCTTCATTCTATACTACACATTAATCAATAATGTTCATTCCATACGACACTTTCATTCTATAACCTTCATTCTATACTACACATTCATTCAATAGCCTTCATTCCATACGACACAGTTATTCAGTAGTGTTCATTCCATACGACACATTCATTCTATACTACACATTCATTCAATAGTGTTCATTCCATACGACACATTCATTCAATGGCCTTCATTCCATATGACACATTCATTCTATACTACACGTTCATTCAATAGTGTTCATTCCATACGACACATTCATTCAATAGCCTTCATTCCATACGACACAGTTATTCAATAGTGTTCATTACATACGACACATTCATTCAATAGCCTTCATTCCATACGACACAGTTATTCAATAGCATTCATTCCATACGACACATTCTTTCAATAGCCTTCATTCTATACTACACATTAATCAATAATGTTCATTCCATACGACACATTCATTCCATAACCTTCATTCTATACTACACATTCATTCAATAGCCTTCATTCCATACGACACAGTTATTCAATAGTGTTCATTCCATACGACACATTCATTCCATAGCCTTCATTCCATACGACACAGTTATTCAATAGTGTTCATTCCATACGACACATTCATTCAATAGCCTTCATTCCATACCACACATTCATTCAATAGCCTTCATTTTGTACTACACATTCATTCAATAGTGTTCATTCCATACGACACAGTTATTCAATAGCGTTCATTCCATGCGACACATTCATTCAATAGCCTTCATTTTGTACTACACATTCATTCAATAGTGTTCATTCCATACGACACAGTTATTCAATAGCGTTCATTCCATACGACACAGTTATTCAATAGCGTTCATTTCATACGACACATTCATTCAATAGCCTTCATTCTACACTACACATTCATTTAATAATAGCCTTCAATTCGTTTTGACATTCATTTCTACGTTAGTCCAAATTGGATTAGTACCGTCTACGACACATATGCTCAAAGGTCTTACTCTACATTGAATGCTTTCTTCATTATTTTTGATATCTATTTCTACATACACACAATAGTCTTACTCTTCATTCAAAATGATGTATTCATTCAATAGCCTTCATACTATTTTGACATGAATTCCTACGTTAGTCCAAATTATGATTAGATAGTACTGTCTGCGACACATACGTTGAATTTTTCTTCGTTCAAAACGACTCATGCATTTAATAGCCTTCACTCTATTTTGACATTCTAGCCTACGTTCGTTCAAAATAATACTGTAATGAACTCGCTGTTATCACCATAAACCTAATTGTTCCTGAAAGTAATATCTGTTTTATCACAAGTACTAAACAACTATGCATCGAATCTAAATGGTCTCTTTTGGCACACAAAAACCATGGCTTTATATTTTCATTAAACATAGTAGAGTATATTCTTAGTAAGTATAACGTATGTACAACTACAATCCCATTCAAACTTTATGGACGGCTTCGAACATGAGGCGAGTTGATGCGCACTAACAAATTGACACGTGAGCGGCACCCTAATTACGTAACACGCTATTATTAACAGTTGGGTTTTATTGGCGGGAAAGTCAAGCTGAGTGTCACGCTCATTTTTCATTGGACTTTTAATAGTAGTTTATGAAACGGTTACATAATGAGGGATATTATCCACGAGTGTGAGTTTAATAAACGAGCGAAGCGAGTTTTTTAATAGTATCACATGACTGTGTAATACCAAATTATTTTGGTTTCATACACTACTTTATCTAATCTCAGACATTGTTTTGAATATATGAAATAAAAGATAGAGTTTGATACAGTTTATTTATTGGTTTGCACCCTGCATCACCGCGCACGCGCCAAAGCGCACGCAACCACAGATAAAGAATTAAATAGTGCTGTCTATGGTTTGTAATCTGTACGGTAA
Source organism: Sesamia inferens (assembly GCA_037179545.1). Classification (NCBI taxonomy): domain Eukaryota; kingdom Metazoa; phylum Arthropoda; class Insecta; order Lepidoptera; family Noctuidae; genus Sesamia; species Sesamia inferens. The sequence goes on from CM073949.1 coordinate 11,884,836, forward strand.
TGAAAAAATAAAATATTATAACATTATTTTGTTAGAAAAATAATGTTATAATTTAATTTTTTAATTTCGTTACGATATACTATTGGTAAAGTACGTCAATATAAACTCCTTTTTAGTTTTATATTTTTAATTTTTTGATATGAGAGTAGATAAAATTATTTATAGTGTTGTTTACTAAATAAAGCAAATTATGTAGTAAAAAGTGCATTCAGTCAATAATTTATAAAGAACATTTAAATATTGTAGCATAGTGGCCACATCATCACTTTACCCCAAACCCCTCCTAGTCGGCTCACGCGGGAAACGAAAGGAGATAGGTTAAGTTACGAAAGAAAACAAGAATAACGAAGAAATGGCTCAAAGGTCTTTTTAATTTTTTTATAGGAACTTTTGGCAACCAAGCCAAAAGTTCCTATAAAAAAATTAGCAGTTGGAATAATTTCGAAGCATATTGCTCCATAGCAATGGATTAGGAATATACTTCGAAATGATATATTCTATATTCGAAAACGTGTGTGCTCAACAACGTAAATATCGCAATAAATATTGTTGAACTGTCAAAACGCATTCCTACTGATAGTGTGTTACGCAGTTACCCTGTGAGCTCCTCACAGCCGACATAAACGTAGAGACATCAAGCTACTAAAATCTGTCAGATTTCTTTATTATATTATAAACTTTATCTAAATGGTGTATCTGACATCGACGCACAAACGAGTACCATGGATCCAGTACATGATTCTGAACACCCCAGTGGTGGAATTATTCGTCGGCTTTTTCATGATTAGCAAAAAAATATATGTAGTTATTTTCAATTTACACCGTTCCTAAATGGTATACTTTTATAACCCAGTAAGATTTTAAAGTAAACATTAATTAATTCGCTAATTACACAAAAAAGCACAATGAAAACAAAACTCGAAAAACTGTCTTATCAGCTGATTTAACCCATTCCTCCCCACTGTCCTATTTTTAGGACACTATATTCAACATTTTTTTTTTCTATGTTAGGGTTATTATTTTTATTGGTTTTGATGAAATTCGTATTTTCACACTATTTTCCCAATAAAATATATTTTTTTCGCTCTTAAAAAAGTTATCGTATTTATAATATACATATTTTTAAATTGAGGAAATTCGTCAGCTTAAAAAGAGTATTATGATTTGATTATAAAAAACCGAAAATAAAAAGTTATCAGCTTCAAAGTCCATCAAATAGATTTTTAGATCTCTACTGAATCTATTATAATTAAAAACTAAAACAAAATATTATTTGGAAGCTTGTGATACTAATTCAAAAAAAGGCGTACTATAAATATGACACTGGGAACATGTCTTTACAAGTAGCCGTGAAAGCGTGTTCGATCCTGTTACGCTCGCTATAAGTTCAAACGTGTCTATTGTTTTGTTTCTTGCAAGTGTTTCGTAAACTTTACTTTAGTCGATAAGTCTTCGTCAAGCACAACACATCTCGTAATATAAAAAATTGTGATTTTTTTATAAGATTGAGGAAAGCAAAGGAGGTAAGCAAAAATATTAGATTTTGTTTCTTATCAAGTGGTTAACGATATATTTGTTTAGTTTGGGATGGTATATGTATATATATATTTATATATATATAATATAATTTTTATACTTACTATATATGTATAATTATTGTTTATAGATCATGGATGCAGTGAGAAGAAAATATAAAAAAGCATTGATGGTGTCTGAAATCACCGAGTATCTTCAAGATATTGAAGATTGTAGTGACGAGGAGTTCAATGACTTGGAAGTTGCGATATTGCCCCCGGATGAAGTGGATGAAATGACTGATATAGAAGAAGGTAATGACGACGATATGGGAGTTCTGCCAGTGTCAGATGTGGCTGGTCAAGTGGAATTTTCATGTACAATTGATAACGTCGAGGAAGATCTTCCTACTCAAACCACATCTCGGACCAACAAGACAGTCATTTGGCGTAAGTGTGAACCTGTATATTCTGAAATTCAGCCGGAATCTAATACTGCTAAACAATGTTTAGAAAATATGATTACGGAATTGGAAGGAAAATCTGCGGTAGAAATATTCGAACACTTGTTATGTGACCAGATTCTAGAATATATAGTGCATGAAACAGTAACCTATGCCAAAAATTATAAAAATGATTTGAACTTCAATCTTACCGTGAATGAGCTAAAAGTATTCATAGGAATTTTGTTTTTCTCTTCGTATCTCCACTTGCCTCAAAGCAAACTATATTGGTGCAGAGATGATGATGTACACATTCCATTTGTTGAACGAGCGATGTCTCGGAATCGTTTTGATAAAATTAAATCATATTTACATTTCAATGACAATTCAAGAATTGATAATAGTGACAAAGCTTTCAAAATTCGCCCATTTATCGATAAAGCTAATAAATCATTCCAAAAGTTTGGTGTTTTTGAATCCAACTTAGCTGTTGATGAAATGATCGTCAAATACTTTGGTCACCATGGTATCAAACAGTTTATAAAAGGTAAACCAGTAAGATTTGGATACAAGCTTTGGGCACTGTGTGGAGTAAGCGGATATTGTTATAACTTTTCGCTTTATACAGGAAAGGATCCTCAAATATCTTGTAATACTGGTGATGGCTTGGGTTCAAGAGTGGTAAAAAAGTTGCTTACAGTATGTACTGATCCTAGTGCACATGTAGTCTACTTCGATAACTTCTTCAGCAGTATGCAATTGTTGATTGACTTGAAATCTGAAGGGTTCAGAGCTACAGGGACAGTCAGAGACAATAGGACTAAGAAATGTCCAATCATGACCAAACAAGAAATGAAGAAGCAAGAACGTGGTTATTCCGATCATCGTTTCGATAAAAATAATGAAATATTATGCGTGAAATGGCATGATAACAATGTAGTATGTCTCTTAACTAATTTTGATACTGTTGAACCTTTTGTAAAAACTAATAGGTACTCAAAGGTAGAAAAGGCCAAAGTTGCTGTGAATCAGCCAAAGCTTATTCATAATTATAATAAAAACATGGGAGGAGTGGATAAACATGATTGGCTTATTTCTAAGTATCCAATCCGCTTTAGAGGTAAAAAATGGTATTGGCCTCTAGTAATCCGTGTTTTGGACATGACTCTAGTCAATGCATGGATTATTTATAACCAGGTAAATAAAGATGAGACCATACCTCTGCTTGATTTCAGAAGAAGGGTATGTTTTTCTTGGATGAAAAAATCGGAAGGCAAAGTAAATAAGCTTACATCAGGTACTTCAGAAGTTCTTTTACAACCTATAAGATTTGACAACTATGGTCACTATATGACCAAGAGGGACAAACAAAGACGTTGCCAAGGACAAGGCTGTAAAAAAAAGCCTTTAACATTTTGTTCTAAATGTGAAAAAACACTCTGCAGTGATTGTTTCATACCTTATCATACAAAATAAGCTTTTATTACATTATTTCTGATACTGTTACTGGTCCTATTTTTAAATAAAGCTGATTTCCATATAATTCTTATCTTTACTTTTTCCTGACCATATGTTCCCACTGTCCTATTTATAGGACATGCTGAGTCAGCGAAACCGTTTTTTTTTAATTTATTTTTTTGCCATATTATTTTTTCTTAACATATTAAGAGCCCTAATACAAGATTTCATCAAAAAAATCCAATATTTTCAATGCTTGGGAAGTAATGGGTTAATAGAGTTCACATCAAGAATCAACGTCATACCTACAAACCCGGACGGCGGCACGCTTGCAACGTTCAAAGGCCGAGCCGATACTTTTTTTTATTACATAAATGACTATCATAATTTTATTAGTGGCATGCGGTCTAGACTTTTCGTGAAATTTGCGTTACGATGTCAGATACACCCTTAATTAAGGCTCAAGGTTGATTGGGAACTTTGACAGTTTCGAGTAGGTTTCTATCATTATTCTTTAATGTTTCAGGACTCAGAAGGGCAAGGCTGCCCGTTCTGCCGGGCAGAGATCAAAGGGACGGAACAGGTAGTCGTAGACGCTTTCGTACCACCGCGCCCGCCTACCTGTTCAGACAAGTAAGTTGGATTACAATATCAGTCTATAATGTTCCCACTGTTGGGATACCGGTCTGCTCTCGGTGAGAGGAAGTGGGCCGTAATTTACCACGCTGACTCAGTGTGGATTGGTAGATTTTACATGTCTTCCTCTAGGACAGGCCGCTTCCATCACGATACTATACAATATGTAAAGAAAACCCTGTCCGACCCATAAGGATAATAGAGGTTAGGTAAACACATGACCAAATATAATATAAAATTTTACGTAATCATCATAGTACCAATACAAATGAATTTTTTAATAATCTTTTTTTCCCGCGAATTAACTCCAACTTCCCCGAAATTTGTTAATTTTTAAAAAAGTGACAACACCATTTGGGCTGTATTATTATAAGCGATGTGACCACCTGCCGCGTACCCTGCCTCCCGTCGCCCGCGGAGGGGTTGCCTACCGCACATGTATTAAGTTACCTACAAAAATTTTTTTAAGTTTAGCCCGGCTTTGTATCCATTAGTAGAACCAGTTATCGATACCTAACAATGCCTTCACGGATCGGACAGGGTTTTATTTACATATTGTATATCCAGTTTTCTCTCTCTTTCACATATTGAAGAGTTAAATTGAAGTCCAGAACAGCCTTGGAAACATCCACAAATCAATCGCAGGATGTATAGCTTAACCTAATCGTTCGACCTGTGTGATTATCGATTAGTCTCGAAATTAATTAATTAAATTTTCTTTACAGAAACGCAAAGACTACAGTGAAGCCGGTTTCATCTAACTCGTCCGGGTCATCCGGCTCGTCCGGTTGTAATGGATCTAGTAAGTGTACCACCTATCTTTATGAGTTACTAGCTTTCCGGCCGCGGCTTTGCCCGCGTGGAATTCGGTTATATCGCGCTTTATAGATTTCCTTCGGGAATATCATTATTTTTCAATTAAAGGTTTTTTTTCTCGGTGGTAGGCCATAACATCGGCCGCCGGCAGAAGTTACCATCCACCAGACAAAGCCTTGCCGCCAAGCGATTTGTCGTGTTCCGGCATGATGTCTGGTGAAGCCGTACGGAGGACGGGTCTGAGCAGTTGTGTTGCGATGTGTGCCGGGTACGGTGCGCCTAATGTTGTTGTGTTGGGAGTTTGGTCGTGGAGGGTCTTCAGATGAATCTCCCTTTGGCGCAGCATCGTTGGTCGTGTTGTTGGGTTTAACGTTGCATCACCTCGCTCAACTGCCGTCTTCCTTCCTATTCGCTTAGTTTTTCTGAGTGAATAGGCTCTTAATAAACTAGCGCGCTTTACCATCAACGATCGCATAACTGCTTACCATCAGGCGGGATTGCGGTCAAGCGCTAGTTTATAATTATTAAAAAAAAAGCCTATGTTCTTTCTCAGGGTCTAAACATTGTCTGTGCCAAATTTCATCAAAATCGGTCGAAAGGTTTAAGCGGGAAAGCGTAACAGACAGACAGACAGAGTTACTTTCGCATTTATAATATTAGTATGGATAATGAGATTTAACAGAAAAATAATGTTAAGGGAAAATATGCATGCGATGAGTAATATCCTTCAAAATAATACAGAATATGATCAATCGCTTGGATTCGCATTAGAGTGCTGTTTTCTTGTTATTTAAAAAGTGCTTGATGGCAATCCTGTCTGAAGATAAGCAGTTAATCAATCGTTTATGGTAAAGCGCACTAGTTTATTAAGAGCCTGTTCACTCTAACTAACCTTGAAGACACTTAAGGTGTAGTCAGACGGAAAGACCGCCGAGAATACGAAAGTTCATTTCAAATATTCTTGCGATAAAGTTCACCCCTTCTACTAATGTATCCCAATATTCCCACACGATACAAAAAAACACTTTAGTTAATTTTTAAGGTTCCGTACCTAAAAGGTAAAACGGAACCCTATTCATGAGACTTTGCTGTCCGTCTGTCACCAGGCTGTATCTCATGAACCGTAATAGCCGCTTGTTGCCGCTATAACAACAAATACTAAAAATAAGAAAAAAATATATTTAAGGGGGGCTCTCATACAACAAACGTGTTTTTTTTTGCCGTTTTTCAAGATAATGGTATGGAACCCTACGTGCGCAAGTCCGACTCGCACTTAGCCGGCTTTTATAACCTTAGCAAATTATCACGTGTTGCCATATAACTGTAGCTTGACGTGCATTTTTTTGGTTTGGCAATGAATCCTTTAATTTAATGCATCAGGTTGTATAAAATAAACGCGTTGTATAAAAAAAATACAATAATACTATTATCTGCAGCTGAAAATAGATCAGATCTTCGGTTTCTAACACAGGGGCATTGTGTTCCAGGTGTGGACGTCACGATTTCAGGTGGTGCCAATGGTTGGGCGCACAGGAACACCACCTTCAACGGGCTCACAGATGACATTGATGATGCTGAGGTAACATATATATGCTTTTTGTTATAATAATTGATGTGCAGACGAAAGGATGTAAGTGTTTGATGTAATTAAATGAAAAACTGTAAGACAAGAATAATGAAAGAGTTCAGAAAAGGAACGACTCATTAGAAAAAACGAAAACAGGTTTTCAGTCAAATTTCCAACTATTACTGACCCACCGCTGGGTTGAATGTTTTGCTTAGGAAACCATCAAATGACTTCTCCCTCTCCCGTTTTGGGCGGATCGACATAAGACTTTTACTGACTAAAACCTACCCGCAAATATTAGACTATCCAAGATCGATTTAAAGAGATAAAAATGCAGCATTTTTATCTACCACAAACAATCATACAGATCGTTATGATTGTCAACCAACTCTTACATATTGTGCCTAATTCCTGTGATTAACGTTATGAAGAAAAGAATTACCCGATTTTATCCTTTCAACTGGATGTCAAAAGAGAAACTAAATAGACGTAAACCAAAATATATGTACGCTTCGGTAATCCTATGTAGTGAGGTGTTTAAAACCCTTCCGCGACGTCTAAAAGGGGCGCGCGTGGAATACTTTACGCCGCCTTATGTTTGACCTCACTCTAAGCTAAGCTTAACCATCCTTTCACCGTGAGATTTTTACAGAATCGCTGAAATACGGCTGTACTTAGACGTAACAGGAGTTCCACATAATCAAATAACATTAGCGTAAAGCGTGTATAAGCGTTATATCGTGGTGGCCTAGTGGTTAAAACACCAGCCTCTCAAGTATGAGTGCGCGGGTTCCATTCCAGATCAGGCAAGTACCAATGTAACTTTTCTAAAGTTATATGTACTTTCTAAGTCTATCTTGGACACCAATGACTGAAGGTGAAGGAAAACATCTTGAGGAAACCTGGACTTTAAGTCTGAAATCGCCAACCCGCATTGAGCAAGCGTGGTGATTACGCTCAATCCTTCTCTGCATGAAAGGAGACCTGTACCCAGCAGTTGAATGGTAAAAAGGTTGGATGATGATAATGATTAGGGTAAAGCAGTGATCTATATTGTCATAATCGCCACATTTTCCACGGGGGTTGGTGATAGTATTACATTTACTATGTTGTTAGGGCAAGAAAAACAGCTATTATTGTATTTCAAGTGAATCGTTTCGAGTTACAAACCTTTACGTATGGATATCGAAATAAAAGTACCTAATACTTCACTCGATTTTACACTGCCAAATTAAGATGGCAGTTTTGCCATTTTTCCACCAAATCCAAATCATATTAGCCATCCTCTGTTTAGTTTAAACCTTAAAACCCTAAACCGATTTCTGAGTGAAAAATAATTGTGTAAACATCTCGTTTAGCAAGAATTAGTAAGTTAACTTGTTGTATACTATACAAAGCATTCGATGGCGCAGATTTATTAGTTCACTAACTAAATTAATTTCAGTGCATCTTTCTTCTTTATCATTAAGAAAAAGACAATAGATAAATATTAGTTTAGACCTGTCCAAAAAAAAATCCTTTAGTTACTATTTTTAACATTTTGTTAACTTTAAGAATGGATCAAAGATCCTTTAGTGATTACAACCATATATTCATTAGCATGGGCGTACCTAGGCGGGGGCAGGGGGAGGCAGCTGCCCCAAGGCAAATCTCAGGCCATGTATGAACTCCCCTAATTATTAAAAAAAAGTATAAAACTAAAACTATAGCGCACAGAGATTACCCACTCAAAAAAATTTACTCCCAAAGGCCAGAAGCTGGTTACGGTCATGCGCATTAGAACTCGAACAAAGATATGAAGTTAAAGTAATGAGCAGCGGTGGCCTAGTGGAATCGGCCGCGTCTTATAAATTGTAGATCGTAGGTTCGTACCTTATCAGCTGCTTTACATTGTGTAAATTATTTCATCACTGCTCTTAAAATAGTGAAGGAAATCATCGTGAGGAAATCGACATGTCTTAGAGGCTAACACTTCGAAGACATGTGACACCTGCCAGCCCGCACTGGGCCAGCGTGGTAGATTACGGCCCACTCCCTCTCCTCAAGAGGAGTCCTGTGCCCCAGGAGTGGGAACATTATAGTCTGATTATGAAATGAAGCAATGGATTAGCAATATCATTCAAAATATTTCAGATAATAATTGATCGTGTGTTACGCAATTAAAATGCTTTTTTCATGTATGGACGACAGCAAGTCAAGGTTAAAGGTCAATCAACCTTAAGTCTTAATGACAAAGGTGAAAATCCAATAAAAAAAAAAATACGAGTGTGCTTATGACCACACGACTGAAGTGAAACTTCTTTCGCTCCATCTGTATGTATATATATATATATATATATATGTGTGTACAATATACACATGTATACACATACACATATACATATATTAATTTTCTATAAATATTTAAATTTATTTCATGGTTTCATTGGTAAATTAATATTTTTGCATAGATCTTCTATTTTTATTGAGAAAAAAAAAAAAACTCGTAGACCTTGTAGTACCAAGCTCGCGCCACGGGCGCCTCTGTGCTTATATCCCCCACTTAACTTCCGTTCGCCTTGCCCTATCACTTTTCGTAACGCTTACGTCACGCGTTCGCCAGCTTACTCCCCAAGTCAAGCGTGCGTAAAGAAGTTTCACTTCTAAAATCTGTCAGATTGTAATAACTTGTTGTGCTGTCGTCTGTACTTATTTTGATGGTTGAATGTTATTATATTATCATTACTTTGTCAAATCATCACGGTGTTGCCATATAACTGTAGCATGGTTTGCATTTTGTTTGTTTGACCGTGTGGCATGTCTGTTAGCTTATATCTATGCGTTTTCGTCTCATTTATCTGTTTTTATTTCATTTACTTTAAAGGGCTGGTGTTTATCTGTGACTTTACATTTAAAAAAAATTGCATTCGAATTGAGAACGTTCCTTTTTTTTTATTCTATCAACACGGCGCGGTAGTCGTGTAAGAAGATTCAGTTGGTTGATTATGTTCATATAACCGGTTTAATTAATCAGTGTAGTAATGATATTTGCCTTTCGCACTAAAAACAGAGAATAATAAATAAAAAACGGAAAATCAAAAAAATAAAGTACGAGTTTTTCCTCGCTCAACTAAATTTAGGTTCAGTGCGTATTTTTTTTATTTCATTAACAAAAGACAGAAGATAAATATCCGTTTAGACCTGTCAAAATATTGACAGTACTAAACGGATATTTATCTTCTGTTTGTGATTCTCCTTAGACAGTATAGTGGGGTTAAAAAACATTGCGAGCAAAATACAGGGTGTATCTGACATCGTAACGCAAAATTCGCGAAAAGGCTAGAGATTCTACCACTGGGAGGTTCAGCATCATGTACTGAATCCATGGTACTCGTTTGTGCGTCGATGTCAGATACGCCTTTACATTATTCAACGTCAGGCCCTGACTAATTTGACAGGATAAAACTAATATTTATATTCTGTCCTTTTCTTAATGAAATAGAAAGAAAATGATGCACTTAACTTGAATTTTATTTATTTATTCTTTCGCACATAAATTGTACAGTGGCGGACTTAATGCCTTAGGCATTCTCTACCAGTCAATCATAGGTGGTGAAGAGATTAGTAGCAGGTGCTTTAATTGAAAACATTATAAAGGAAACATACTCTTAACACTATTTAAATAAATACTTAAATAAGCTGTGTATATACACATACATACTATTAACAAAATATATACTTATAATATATACATACAAAACTAAAAATTTGGGAGTGAGGCCATTTCCGTAGCGCTTAAAAATCAGTAATATAATACAACAACAAAAGTCCGTTAAGACATTTGTTATCGAAATCTTAAAAAGCAAGATGTTATTAAAATCTAAACCGGAGTGGCTTTCAATTAAAGAACATCACGCGCATTCCTTCACTCTTAAAATTATTATCTTCTATTATGAAATGCAAAAAAGTATCCAATCATATTACGTTAGTCTTGCCGCCACGCGATTCGTCGTGTTCTGGCATGATGTCTGGTGAAGCCGTACGGTGGACGGGTCTGAGCAGTTGTGTTGCGATGTGTGCCGGGTACGATGCGCCAAATGTTGTTGTGTTGGGAGTTTGGTCGTGGAGGGTCTCCAGATCAATCTCCCTCTCCCGCACCATCGTTGGCCGTGTTATTTGGTTTAACATTGCTCAACTGCCGTCTTCCTTCCTAAACTATCGCGCTTTACCATCATCGATTGCATCACTGCTTACCATAAGTCGAGATTACGGTCAAGCACTAGTTTATATTTAAAAAAAAAAATCCCGCTGAAACTTTTGCTCCTGCACGTACCTACTTTAATGTAATAAGAAGTAAAGAAAGAGGACAAAAAATCGATATTACAGTCACAGAAAACCACCACTTCATGCATGCCATCCACATAAAAACATAATGAATGTTTGTTTTACAGAGACAGCGGCGGAACTCACCGCATGCTTAGTTTGCTCGGGTTGCTATGTTTGCTTGACAATGACGACGTCACCGCCTCGGATAACACAGTCCCTTTGTTTTTTACGTATAATTTTTTGTTGTTATATGTGTTAGAAAGCGGGCGGGGCCAAAGACTGGAGTTTTACTTGAAATATGAGTATCCTGTGTGGCTACCAAGAGTTTCCAATACGAGACTCGATCATACGCGTCGACTGCGTTTGGCACTCTCATTGATTGAAAGCGGACCAGTCGATGAGTCAAACGCGGTCGATATCGATCATCGAGTATTCGTAATGAAATCTCATGGTTACACCCACGTCATTTTTAAGTCATAATTTATGTTCGATATGAAAGCTAAAAGCAGTTTGGTTTTTTTTTTTTTAGTCAAATCAAATAAGCTGGCGTAAACTCTGTAAGCGTGACGGATATACACCATAAAATAGTGAAAAAAAAAATGTTTTTTGTTTAAAGGCCGCTTATTGTTTTTTCTTTAGTAGTGACATCTCTGAGGCTGTCGCTCATAGTTATGACATCTTGCAAGCTGTCACTGACAGTAAGGACATCTCGTACACTGTCACTAATAGTAATGATATCTCGCAAAGTGTCACTCATAGTCACGACATCTCGCAGTCTGACACTCATAGTAATGATATCTCGTACACTGTCACTAATAGTAATGATATCTCGCAAAGTGTCACTCATAGTCACGACATCTCGCAGTCTGACACTCATAGTAATGACATCTCGTACACTGTCACTCACAGTAATGACATCTCGTACACTGTCACTAATAGTAATGATATCTCGCAAAGTGTCACTCATAGTCACGACATCTCGCAGTCTGACACTCATAGTAATGACATCTCGTACACTGTCACTCACAGTAATGACATCTCGTACACTGTCACTAATAGTAATGATATCTCGCAAAGTGTCACTCATAGTCACGACATCTCGCAGTCTGACACTCATAGTAATGACATCTCGTACACTGTCACTTATAGTAATGACATCTCGCAGTCTGTCACTCATAGTAATGACATCTCGTACACTGTCACTAATAGTAATGATATCTCGCAAAGTGTCATTCATAGTCACGACATCTCGCAGTCTGACACTCATAGTAATGACATCTCGTACACTCACTCATAGTAATGCCATCTCGTACACTGTCACTCATAGTAATGATATCTTGCAAAGTGTCACTCATAGTATTGATATCTCGCAAAGTGTCACTCATAGTAATGATATCTCGCAGACTTTCACTCATAGTAGTGACATCTCGCAGCCTGACACTCATATTAATGACATCTCGCAATCTGTAACTCATAGTAATGACATCTCGCATCTTGTTCGTACGCCCCGCCCATTTTGTAAAACACGCCTTACTTAGTTTGTGTTGCATGAGTTTTGTGAATGTTATGTTAATTTTTGTGAGAAATATCATCGTGGTTAGATGTTTATCGCCTGTGATTCTAGGTTAGAATTGTGATTGCGGAAAAAGGTATCACAAACGCTTTTGTTTGCAAAATTATCTCAAATCAGTAGCATATGCCGACCGCTTGTCTGAGAGGTCTTCTGAGGTAGCTACGCGGTGCAGGAGGGCAAAAACATGTCACAGGTTGACGAATCGCTGAGCTTTCGCATTACGTCACCACCCAACTCGCACCTCGCTGCTACCTCAAGCAACATCCTGGTGTAGCAGTAGGCCAAAAAAAATGCATGACAATAGTTTTTGCTACATTTTAAATTGAAGACAAAGACAAGATGTTTAAGACAGTTTGAATGTATTTTTATTCCGTAGGCTCAATAAAAAAATTATACATCTAATAAAAAAAAAAATAAAGAAGTTTTGTTTATTGGGATTCACAGAAATATCAAAATTTTAACTAAACACACTTTAAAATATAAAATAAAAGTAAAATGGTAATGGAAAATCCTGTACGAGGCCAAAAAGGCTATGCTTTAGCTTGATGCTGCGAAATTGATAACTTAGTATCGCTGCGCAGGTATTCTGGTAATTACCTACTTATTTTTTCCGCCATCACAACTCTATCCTCGCTTTTTGTCCACGAGCACAAATATGTCAGCATTTGGTAACTATCCAAAGTTAAAATACGATACATTACATACGCCTATGGCCTCAAAATGCTGCTTTTTTTAAGACTTTGCCCCACACTACTGTATCGTGGGTGCGTTTTCAAACAGCAGTCGATCGTTCGGCCATTGCCGTATCGTCTATGTTCGTAATAACATAAAAATTCATTCAAAAATAAAGGATAAAACTTTTGAATAAAGCGGTGTATAAATATTTTTGCTCGTGAACGTACGGTTGTAACAGTGTCTGTATGTTGTAAGTAATTTTGAAATAATGTTACATCTTTTCACGATTGTGTTCGTTTTTATATTAAGTGACTTGCGTTGGAACTAGGACTCGTGCAATAATCCACTCAGTACATATTACAATCAGACAATCCTTTAATGGGCTGATTTAGGTAAATACAATAGTCTAAATATTATTCGCTGATAGCGCACAAAATGTCTTATAACATACTGGTGCTAATTCTAAAAAGTTTTATAGCTGGTTTTTTGGAAGATAAGTTATTAATTTTTTGTTCCTGTTTGTTCATTTATAACGTATCTTAAAAACTTGAAAACTCTTTCTCCTGGGTTCTTTTTTATATGCACTACTTCTTATTTTCCAGTCTGGTCCATATAAACGCATAAAAGTCACTTTATAATCAAGTGCAATCGTGGTGAATATAATTTTGGCGTTTTTAAACTTGTTGCAAAAGTGGTAAACCTTTGAACTTTTATTTGCTTATAAATGTTTTTCTCGTTTAATCATCAAATCTCATTACAAATTAGTTTTTTCATTGCTAAGCACGGTTCTTATTTATTCTTAATAAACGCACGCTTGGAGGGACTTTGACGTGCAACTTATTGCTATGGTTCGGCGTTTGATTATGACTTCACCCTTTCTGGGTGGAAAGAAAAAATCTGACACACTCTTCCGGTGTGTCAGATTTTTTCTGACTAAAACCCACCCGTGTACCTTCATCTTTGTTCGCGCCACGGGGTCACGGGATATCTTTCGAACAATTCGCTTCCCTGACAGGCATCGATCCTTTTGAACCGCATCACTGTGTGCTGACATCTTTTTGAGGCGCGGGTAAAACACAATGCGCCTATGATTTTTAAGCCCTGTCTTGAAATATTAAGTCGGATATTAATAAAAAATGGCTGATCCATACATTTTGACTTAATAAGTACTGAATTCATGCTTACAGTTTGCGTTTCAACTACCCGTGTTATACCACTTTTGCAACCAATAAAGGCGCCAATTCTAAAATAAACTAAAGGAAATTTGAGTTCAATCCATCTTTTTTTTTCTCTTTCATTATGAAAAGGAAAGAAGGTACAATGAAATGAAATGAAATTAGTCCTATCCAAATAAATATTCTATAGACAGTTTAAAAACATAGGGACCAATAATACTACAGTTTATGTCAGATGCTGACTAATTTGACAGGACTATAGTAATATTTATTTTTAGTCCTTTTCTTAATGAGACAGAAGTAATGAGATGAACTTAAATTTAGTTTAGTTTCTGAACTAAAAAATCAGTAGCAAAAACAAATATTTATTTTTATTATTTAAGTCAATTTGCGTTCTTTGTATTATAGGAAATATTTTCCTTTTAAACAATAATTTTTAGATGAATTATTCCCTTTTTTTATTTACTTGGTTAATCTACTCTTGATATTAATTTAATTCATTACCTATTTATGATTATACACGTGACGTTAAAAATAAAATTAATTTCGAAATACTTGTATATAATATTATTGTAAATCTTATTGACAATATTTTGATGTAGTTTTAAAGTTTTTAATTGAAAATGTTTTCTTAAATTATTTAGCGTTAAAAAGACTGCTTCAGTGTGTACAAAAAGACAAGCTTGTGTTGTCCATTTATGATTTAAAATTGTTTTTACACCCAACACACCGAACACAAGAAGTGTTGTTATTTTTAAGTTATTTGCTTGATCACATTTCCGCCCGAAATAGTAATTTTATAAAATAAATCAATTTCCGAATATCTGGTTATGTTTACGCTTAATTCGTATTAGTCGATTATTTGGCATTAAGCAATAATTTAATTATTATTATTTTCCGTATTATTTTATGACGATTCAATGATTTATTTATTTTTAAGTGTATTTTTTTATGTTGAAAATATACGCTTGGTGACATGTGCTTCTGTGTTTTTGTTTCCTTTGCCTGTTTGGTTTGTTTTCTTGCTACAATATACACACACAATTAATTTTGACCGCATGTAAAAAGAGCATGCATATGAGTTCTTTTGCAGTGATTTTCTAATGGCTACAATCATAAACTCACTAGTATGCATGGTTCAATTTTAAATATCATTTCAATAGACTGTATTTAGCAAAATAATAGTGCATAAACACCTAAACTAAATTTAATTTCAGTTCATCATTTTTTTTTTCTATTTCATTAAGAAAAGAACTGAAGATAACTATTTGAGTTGGGTCCTGTCTAATTAAGATACTCGATAGACCATTTAGACATGGTTAAAACATGACGTTTAAATTACTTCAAATAAGCTGACTCATTTGACAGGACTAAATTAATGTCTAAATAATAATTAATCTTCCTCTTAATAGAAATACTAAAAACGAAAGAACTAAATCTAAATTCATAGTAATCGCATACATTTTTTATTTAGTCCTTATGGTTCTGGATATATATTTAGTTTAATTTGTGTACAAGAGAATCGGCGCCTATATTCAACACCCTATTTGAATTACTGTCAGTTGGAATAATTTTGAAGTATATTGCTAGTCCATTGATTGCTCCATATGTTCGAAAAATGTCTGCTCACTGACTACTCGACAGTGTAATAACGCAATGTATGTTGTTGAACTGTCAAAATGAAACCCAATGCTACTGACTATCAGTAAGTGTTACGTAATTACTCTACAGGGGGCTATATTTGGTCAATATTTTATGAAAGTCATCATCATCTTAGCGTTTATCCCGGTTGCATCTGCGGCTTTCGCGTTGGAGCCCAGCGTCCGCTTTCCTGCGCATTCTCCTCCATTTAGCGCGATCTTTAGCATCCTGTGGTAAGAGATTGTTGGCACGCATGTCATCTCTTACAACGTCAAGTCAGCATTTTGTCTACCCCGCTTGTTCCGGCCCGGCGGAGGCGCCATGGCAAGACATTTATTACCCACGTAACATGCCGGTTTGCGTGGCCGTACCAGCGTAGGCGACCCTCCTGCAGTTTGCAATATCTCGGAAACGAAGACCGCCACGGATGCGGGAGTTCCTGATGCGGTCTTTCCGCGTTACTCCACACATGAACCGCAGCATATTCATTTCCGTGACATGCAGCTCCTGCTTGTGTCGCTCAAGCACAGGCCACGCCTTACTGCCATACGGAAGAACAGGCCTAATGATGGTCTTATAGACCTTGTCCCTTAAGCTTAACCGGCATTTTGATGTCACAAATGACACCTGTCACCTCACGCCATTTTGGCCAAACTGCAGAAATACGTGCCCTGACGTCGCAATCAATGTCGCCGGACGCGTGTAACACAGACCCCAAGTATTTAAACTGGTCTGTCCTCTCGACCATGCCTCCGACTATGCGCACGGACATAAGGTCTTTAGTGTTGCAGGCCATGTACACGGTCTTCGCCACGTTGAGTTTGAGACCTCCGTTCTCAAGCGAGTGCGTTTACGCATTCATCCGCCACACCAACCGTTCCCTGTCCACGTCCGCCAGCGCGTTATCGTCAGCATACATAGTAACTAGGGAGATTGCTCATGTGAATCCTTGATGCTGTCCGACAAGACCTCTAATATCACGCTGAACAGAAACGGACTAAGGACGGATCCCTGGTGGACTCCCACGGTGATGGGGAAGGGTTTAGTGTCGCCAACAGCGGTCCTAACGACGGAATTGGAATTGAGGCACATATCTCGAATTATGTCAACATAGGCTTCTGGTACCCCTTTGGACTTCAGCGCCCACCAGATCACCCCGCGAAGGACACGGTCAAGGCCTTCTGCATATCTAGAAAGAGCACATGCAGAGACGTGTTCTTCGATCTGTATCTCTCCATGGTCCATCCTTAGTGCGAAGATAGATGCATATTGACACTCCGAGACAGCACACTCCTGCCGCTTCCGGGAGTCTATAATCCTCTCAAAGATCTTCATGGTGTGGGACATGACCTTAATACTCCTGTACCGAACCCTTGCCTTCAAAACCTGGAGTAATAATACTCAGCCAGTCAGCCTCCATTGGCTCGGGATTTTGCCGGTCAGGAGCACGCGGTTGAGAAAGTTAGTTAACATGCCCACACCACAGATTTGGAGGGAGTTCGGGTGTCTGCACCTCTTATTCGCTGTGGTTCAATATGTTATGAATGTAAATGCTATTTATTATTTACACGGAAACTAGTTTTTATACAAAAGGTTTTTCTTATTAAGATGTAGTTGAAGATTTAATATATTTAGATATTGAGGCCGAATGCTCTTTTACTGTATAAACTTAAGGCGATTTATAGTACATTATTAATATTATGTGATTAAATGCATATTGCATATATAGAAAGAAAAGTAAATTTATATAAAATTTTATAGGGAATATAGAAAATTTACACGCAAAAAGATACTAAAGTCAACAGTAAACTGAACAGGTGTAAGTAAAATGCCTGATATGTAAACATAAAATTAACCAATTAATTAATAGCAGGTAGTGCTTAGAAAGCAAATCGCACGACTGTGGTCGGGTTTCACGGCCGGATCGGGTGACATATCGGCACGCGCTGGTTTCTGCTGATGCATGCTGAGAGTCAGGTACGAGCGTCGGCGCCGGTGCGGGTGACGTCACTCTCGTGACCGATGTGTAGTGCGCCTTTTCGTCCTCTGTACAGTCCAGGACAAATGCAGGATTTCCGTCGCGTTTTCGGCCTTTGTAGGGACCTTCATATGGAGGAGTCATCGACTTCTTGTCATGTCTCTTCTGAGGAAAACATAATCACATGACTAGCTCCTTGTGCACAAAAATTTTCCGACTTGCGTTGTTAGTTGTTCACCTTGCCGTTCGGTATGGAGTACTCGTAGTTTGCTGGCTGCGTGACGTATACGGCGTCGTTGACCGATGTTTTACTGAATGTCGGCTGCTGTTGCTAGTGGCTATGAGAGGCATCTGTGCCATCTTTCTACCTGCCGGTTAGCTTGCGGATGATAATGACTTGTGTGGATCTTGTTGATTCCCAGACGCGTTGTCAGCTGATGGGACAGATCCGACTCGAACTGGCGTCCTCGATCAGTTGTGATCATGACGGGACAGCCAAATCGCGCAATTCGACCGCTAATCAATGTTGATCGCTAATCATTATCAATCAGGTATCGCTTCAAGCCATTTGGCTTACCGTTCGATGATGGCCACGCAGTTCTGAGGTTCTGACTACAGTCACCGCGTTATGACTGTAGTGGGGGCGTATTGATTCGCCCTCTTTCCTGTGGTATATGCTGACTGTACGGAGCTTGCTAGGGAGAGCAGCTTAACCCAATGACTTCTGCCTGCTGCTCGCCATCCTGAACGGACTCTGCTGGCGTATCGTAACAATACCGTGAATATCTTGAAATCCCAGTGGTGAGACCCGCTTGTGGGAGGCCACTGGAATGCGCTAATGACGTGTATCAGTAGGTAGACGATTGCAGGATGATTACACCTGCCGGGAGGCAGAAACAGGGTTCGTAACTGGTTAGATCACGCCGGCCTATATCACGTCCTGGTCAGTAATGTAGTGAAGACTACGAATGCGTGTTCAGTAATGCTCTTTTGCTGTATAAACTTAAGGTTATTTATAGTACATTATTAATATTGTGTGATTAAATGCATATTGCATGCATAGAAAGGAACTTTAGATGATCCGCACAAAATAAGTAGTTATTACAAGTCAGCAATGTTATGTCCGAGAATATTACACGTATGACATGTACATAGCTGCAAAGTGCCTACAATACCAATTAGGAACTAAACAGTATGTTAAGAAAACCCTGTCCGACCCGTGAAGGTGTTGTTAGGTATCGATAACTGATTCTACTAATGGATACAAAACCGGGCTAAACTTAAAAAAAAAATCCCCCTAAATAAAATAAATATCATTTCGCAAAAAAGAGGTAACTTAATAAATGTGCGTTAACCACACTTCCGCGGGCGGCGGCGGGCAGGGCACGCGGCACGTGGTCGCATCGCTATTTGCTCATAATAATACCGATGTTGTCACTTTTTTAAAAATTACCAAATTTCGGGGAAGTTGGAATTAATTCGCGGGAAAAAAAGATTATTTCAAAATTCATTTGTATTGGTACTATGATGATTGCGTAAAATTTTATATTATATTTGGTCATGTGTTTACCTAACCTTTATTATCCTTATGGGTCGGACATTTTTCAAGAGAAAGGTTTCAAGTGAACGTCGATGTTTACTGGCATTAGTTGTCCTTATGAGTTGAGTAATGAACGTGGTCTTGGTTCCGTAAGTATTTTAAGTTTAAATGACAATGAAAGGGTGATCACTAACGGGTGCCAATCCAATGTGGTGAATACAATTGAACCCTATTGTTGATGTGTTCCCGACAGGACTGGGCGGAGTTTAACGCGGCCACGTCGACGATCGACGCTCTCCGCCCGTCTGTCCGCAGTCCGGGCGCGTCCCCTCGACACAGTCCTCGCGCGCCGCGTCGGACTCCGGCGCCGGCCGAGAACGCGTACGGGGAGCTGCGCGCGCCGCCGCTACCGCCGCGCAAGAGTCTGTCGCCCGCCGACAGCGTGCTCGGGGCCGCCGTCAGCGTGCAGGACATCGCCGCGGCGAGCAGTGCGCATGGTGAGTGTCTTCAATATTCCCAATGCTGGGACACAGGTCTACGGCGCCCTAAGCCATCACGCGGGCTCAGTGTTGGTTGGTGTATGTCACATGTCTTCGAGATCCTCAAGATGTTTTGCTTCACCGTTATGAGAGCAGTGGTATTAAAATCAAATACACTATGTTAAAGTGCGAACTCATGACCTGAATCTAGTAAGTCGAGGTGGATACGACTAAACAGGTGTTGTCTGGCATGCAACTGCCCAACGATTGATAGTGGGACCTTGTATACTAGACCTCAGTCGATCACCATTTTGATTCGATCGCAACCAGTACACGAACGATTGAATCGCAGATCTTAAAAAGATTCGATCATTTGACCCACGTACGATTGTACGAAGAATACCAAAATGAACTTTATTTTTATAGCTTTACATTATACAGTATGTTAAGAAAACCCTGTCCGACCCGTGAAGGTGTTGTTAGGTATCGATAACTGATTCTACTAATGCATACAAAACCGGGCTAAACTTAAAAAAAAATCCCCCTAAAAAAAGGAAATATTATTTCGCAAAAGGAGGTAACATAATAAATGTGCGTTGACCACCCTTCGCCTGCCGCCCGCGGGGGTCGGGCGGCAGGACACGCGGCACGTGGTCGCATCGCTATTCCCTCATAATAATACCGGTGTTGTCACTTTTTAAAAATTACCAAATTTCGGGGAAATTGGAATTAGTTCGCGGGAAAAAAAGATTATTTCAAAATTCATTTGTATTGGTACTATGATGAATACGTAAAATTTTATATTATATTTGGTCATGTGTTTACCTAACCTTTATTATCCTTATGGGTCGGACAGGGTTAATTAGGGACAATTTTTTTTTTTTTATTTCTTTATTTGTAAATTCATCAAGTCTGCTTCCTCTAGTGAAGGAGTGAGACGTAACAAACAAGTGTGTATATCCTGATCGTTCATTTACAAAACGTGTTAGTTCCCTCTTTCTTTGTCCGAAATGAATAAACCGGTATATTTGGGTCACACAGGTCACGTGACCTGTGAGAGCGAAGAGCAAATCTGATTATTTCTCGCTCATGGTTCGCGGGTCGCGGCTCGCGGCTCGCGATTGAAGCAGCATAGACAGAGCATAGATTGAGCATTGATGATACAAATGAACTGCGACCCAAATGATCGAACCGATCGAATCTTTTAAGCCGATCACTTAACGAGTGGGTCGCAATCGACCCGGGTCTCGAAAACCGATCGAATTACCCAGCACTATTGTATACTAGTTGCGCTGTAAACTTTGTTTACGTGAGGTCAGTGTGATGAGTAGTTTGCATGTGGCGATGTAGATGGCGCCACATACTTTCAAAAGTATAAATACAAAATGATTTACCTTTGGGTTTTTCTTCAGGATTTACAGGCTTGCAGCTATGTTAAACCATATATCTTTCCAGCGGAGCCCAGAAGACGTTCATCATTAGAACCAGAGCCGGATTCTCGACACCGACTGACTTCCATCATCACGGGATCTACAGAGACGATCACCGGGGTCATTGACACGAGACACGAGGTAACTACATTATGTAACTATTAATAGTTAAAGGAAGGGTGTCATGTGGATTGTAATTTGCCTGGTGTAACTAGTATAGTTCTTGCAATATACGAGCGCGCGTGACTCTTGCTTGTGGTATGTTGTGTACATGCACAATGCGTTAGTGTGTGTGCCTGACGGAGCGTTCAGTAGCGAGCGGTCGGCCCAGGGGGGAGACAGTTCCCTTGAACGAACGTGTAGCAAAGAAAGTTGCGCCATCTACACTTCCCGGCCTAAAACCATATCATAGATGTCTCTGTAAACAATTTGAAAAATAGATATTTTGAATTTTTATGAAAAAATACGATAAATTTTTAATAATTAGAAGGAGATCATTTAAATTACCAATTTCAATTA
This sequence comes from Sesamia inferens, assembly GCA_037179545.1. Classification (NCBI taxonomy): domain Eukaryota; kingdom Metazoa; phylum Arthropoda; class Insecta; order Lepidoptera; family Noctuidae; genus Sesamia; species Sesamia inferens. Next base: position 11,906,585 of record CM073949.1, read on the forward strand.
AAATTCCTTTTTAAAAATCCTTGTTCTGGCAACCTTATCAGATCATTTTGTTAATTGGTAACAGGAACCTAACATGGTTCACAAGTAGGGTTACCAACAATTTTCACAAAAAAACGTATAAAGTGGTTTGGATAGGAAAAAAATAAAGTATTAGGTAGAAAAAAGTATTTTTAAAATTTTATGTTTTTATTACATTAAAAACGTATTTTTGTGTGCTTTTAGCACATGCCAACAATTTTTTGTCAACTTTAAAGGTTACAAAGCTTGCTTGACAATTAACATTTAAAGGAGAACGGCCACGACCCACAAGATACATAAAAGGATACATAAAATAATTAGAATATTATATTACACAACAACTCTGGCTTGCATTGTCTAGCGACACTATCTTGCTAGCTCACTCACATCCACTTATCTAATCACTTGCTTATTTTATTGTTATGGCCTGACTTACATAATACAATAATCATAATAAATAATGTGAATTGGGTATTGATAAGTTTACTAAAAAAACATTGTTTGCCTCAAGCGCCAGCTAAGCAACTACTATAGGCAAATAAAATATGTTAGCCACTGAATTTAGCTATGATCACTTAATCAGAAGCTTTGTTTACTAAATCAGATCTAAAATCTGAAATATAAAACTTTTGTGCCGAGCCTGGGTTTTTTGGCCATTCTCCTTTAAATAAATAACCAACTCGTTTTGGATTCAATTTATTGATACTCTATTTTTCTCTTCTCGCCACTTTAGATTTATTAAAAAAAACTCTTTGCTAAAATCGTAGGAACACAGAGAGTAGGTAAGAAATATTTTGTTCATTTCAAATTATTTCCATTATCCGTTTTAAACATTTCGTTCAGCAATTACAAATCGTTAAGTACCCATAATGAGTATTTTGTTTTACGCATCACAGTAAAGGTTAAAAATAAAGTATTTTCGCATACTTTATTTGTAAAAAAGTAGAATTACCAAAAATAAAGTAGAATGTATGGTTATGTGGTTGGCAACCTTATTCACAAGATGGCCACTTTTTCATTTTAATTGTCTTAGCGTAAAAAAATTTGATTCTACAAGACCCGATGCCCATTAACAAGTTATTTTGTTTAATTTTCTTATTGTAATGTTTTGCAAATGTTATTGTAATGTAATGCAAAGCATAACAACAAGAAAATTAAACATAATAACTTGTTATTGGGAATGGAACTATGCTTATGAATACTTATATAGCTAAGTATACGTATGTATAGCATACATATAACTCGGCCAAGAATTCTAGATGGCGCTTCAAAATTGCTTGCATAAAAACGTCTCGAGAGGGCTCTCTTTTTCCCTAGTATTATTATACTCTTTGGGTCGGCCGCTCAGGTTACTTGTGCTTATTGTTTTCACGTCGCTATCCGCCACGAAGTACCGTCAGCATGTCAAATACCGATAAAAAGCGAAAAATTATTCGTAGTGAGGTGAGTTATTTAAATATGCATTTATAGCGTTAATTTAATATTGTATGGTATGGATCAACGATCATGAACATTGTATTATCTTTATTATTTGTAGGGTCGTGCAATTATCGCCCGAGTTTTTCATTTTCTTCAAGAAGAATATAATTTCATGAAGGCGAATAATAATGATAATTGTGATTTGAGTCCTTTGGCTAACGTAAGAAAACGAACCGCCGAAGCAACAGGGGTCAGTGAACGTACTGTAACTTCTATTTTGAAAGAAGAAAAAGAGATGCCCTCTACATCTGCCAAGTTTCTATCACCAATGAAAAAACGTCGTAAAAGAAGTAGCAAATTTGATTTTGATAATTTTGACACTAATTTGATTCGAAGTACAATTCAAAATTATCACATCGAACACAAGGAAATTCCAACTTTAAACAAAATTCGGTCAGTTCTCAGAGAAAAGATAGACTTTGACGGATGTCTAAACACTTTACGTTCATTGCTCATAAAAATTGGTTATAAATGGCGAAAGATTAGCAGTAACCGACGAGTATTACAAGAAAGGCATGATTTACAACTATGGCGTTTAAAATATTTGAAAAAGATTTCTCAGTGCCGTGCAGAAGGACGTCCTATTGTTTACACTGACGAAACATATGTTTTAACGTCACACGTTCGACAAAATACATGGGGCATAAAGGATAAAGATACTCCATTTATGAAGAAATTAGGTACTGGGAGCCGGTTTATTATAGTGCACGCAGGTACTAAAGATGGATTCATTCCAAATGCCTCATTGGTGTATAAAGCATCCTCCACAACTGGAGATTATCACTCAAATATGAGTTTTGAAAATTATAAGAAGTGGCTAGAAGAGAAACTTATGCCAAATTTGCCAGAAAAGGCAGTTATTGTGATGGATAACGCGTCCTATCATAACGCCCGCAGCAGTAAAATTCCTACGTCCAGTTCAAGGAAGAGTGATATGATAAAATGGCTAACTGATAACGGAATTTTATGTGACGATCGATTAAAAAAAATCGAACTCTATGATTTAATAAAAAATAATAAACATCGTTTCATAACATTCAAAATCGACGAAATAGTTAAAAGCAAGAATTTTGAAATATTACGTTTGCCGCCCTATCACCCTGAGTTGAACTGTATCGAAAATATCTGGGGAATTTTAAAAAATAAAATTGCAACTAAAAATATCGGACAAAATATGTCAATTTTACAAAATTTAATAAATGAGTGTATGAACGATATCGACAATGATACCTGGCGTAAAACTTGCAAGCATGTCGAAAAACTTGAAGAAGAATATAGAAAATATTTCGATTTGGACTTCGAGTTAAGGATTAATGTAGAATCAACTGATAGCGACACTGAAGAGTTTGAAGATAGTGACACTTCTGACGATGAATAATAATTAATTTTAATAAAACTTACTATTAAAATATTTGTTTTATTAACATTGTTGGTTTCAAAGAAAAAATAATTTTAACATTGATTATTTGTATGCTAACCCTAGCGCGTCTACGCTCACGCACACATTTACACGTATACAGATACGACTTGAACACAACTAAGAGCCACGCGCGTTCGTGAATTGCAAGAACTATACTAGTAATAACTTTTTCTACCGCTAGCAACTAGTTATCGCAGCTGGAAGTGACAACTCGTCCACAACGATGAACGAGTTGTCATTTTCATCAATCATTTTTATGCGGCGTGTCATTCAATCGACTCAGCATATCATAGACCCCTACTAGATATTGGCCTCTTCCAGGCTGTGCAAAAACACAGTCTGTGTCAGCCATTGTTTTAATGACGTCACTCCATCAATGTGCGGAAAGTCCAAGGTACGCTTGCCTAAACTCGGTCGTCGCTACGATCTGATCTGCTCCTGCAGCTATCGGTTCATCGACAAAGATGGCCAGCGTACTGCCCCTTTCGCTTACTCTGCAAGGTATGTCGATAACTGCTGTTCTTTTCTCTTTGACCAGTGGAAAATGGCAAAGCACCCGAAGTGGCCAAGTAAAAAATATCCGTGTGTCCATCCAAACCAAATAAAAATAATGTATATCTCTCATATCTCAGGTGCCTCCCGATCCTCGAGCCTTCGAGAAGCCTCGCCGAGCCTGCACCCCACAATCAAACAGCCGACCCCTCCCCGCACCCCCTCCCGAACGACCTCGCACCCCCACACCGACAGAACCAAAACCAGAGCCCCGACACATACCAGACAACAGAAATAACTCTATACCTGAACCTCCACCAAACAGACAAGAAAAACCGCAAGAAAACAGACATCATATGCCAGAAAACAGGCAAAACGACCGGCATATTCCAGAAAGATACGTCCCAGAGCGAATAACGCAAGAACGACACGTCCAAATAACGCAAGAGAGGCCAGAACGCGTCGAAAGTCGACAAGAACGTCACATCCCTACTCCTGATAGGCAGGAGAGGCATATGCAGCAAGATAATAGACATGAAATCAGGGTAATGGACAACAGACAAGATAGGCACGTCTCTGAAAAAACAGAAAGGCATTTGCCTCTAGCGGAGACACGACATACAGATTTTCGGCTTCCTCCAGAAAGACCACCAGATAAACCCGACAGGATAATAGAGTCCAGGTGTAGTTTTGATCGGGAAACCAGGCTAGAGAGTAGGGCACCGCCCAGGCAACGGTCTTTGCCCGCAACTACCAGTGGGAGTGTAGACCAGCCTACTAAATCTACCACTATGCCCAAATTCCCCTCTGAAGATACAAAAGACCCACCGTATGAAAATGTAGCTGTGGAGAAGAATGAGCTGGCTGTTCAACGTGAGTATAAAACCTTTCTTGTTATTAAGTTAAGCATCCCATTCCGTAACATTAATCGTTTGGGCAAGTGCCCGATAAACACAACACCTGTACTAGTAGGATACTCCCTTTTCTAGGGAGGATGAGTCCCCCATACCTCTAAAAGACACATATAACTCATCAAGAGTTTTGATATTTTTATTCACATCACCAAACAGAACGATTATTTAAGCGGAGAGTTAAATAATAGTCGCACTGGTCGATCGATCAGTGGATTGGTGACTCCTCGTGCCTCGGAATCCATGTTTAGCCTACGGCAAAAGTTACCATCCACCAAACAAAGTCTTGCCGCCAAGCGATTCGTCGTGTTCCGGCATGATATCTGGTGAAACCGTACGGAGGACGGGTCTGAGCAGTTGTGTTGCGATGTGTGCCGGGTACGATGCGCCAAATGTTGTTGTGTCGCAAGTTTGGTTGTGTAAAGTCTCCAGATCAATCTCCCTCTAGAGCAGCATCATTGGTCGTATTCTTGGGCTTAACATTGCATCACCTCGCTCAACTACCGTCTTTCTTTCTATACATTCAGATTTTTTGAGTGAATAGGCTTAATAAACTAGTGCGCTTTACCATCAACGATTGCATCACTGCTTACCATCAGGCGGGATTGCAGCACTAGTTTATAATTATTTAAAAAAAATCATTTGTGGATCTTTGACAGTCGTTACAGGTCATCAGAAGCCTGAAAATCTGACCACCATTCTTGCCAAAGGCTATCGTATTACCCAGTAACTAGCTTGTGGAGGTCAGTGGGTCTACCATGAGTTTTAATAACGAGACTCGATAGTCGATATCGAGCGCGTTTGGCGCTCTCATTGGTTGAGAGTTCTTACAACCTTGAAGCGGGCCAATGGCTGAGTATCAACGATCGAGTCTCGTAATGAAAACTCTTGGTAGCCACACAGATAGGGAGTCGCTTAATGGAAAATCCTGGTATTCGACTGCTTCCCGTTAGATTGGAAACCGAATTCAACACGGTGAACTTACCATAATTAAATATAAAGAAAAAAAATTTGTTTGGTTTGTGATCAAGAGATATTGTATGTTCATTAAAAATATAACTCGAACCCACACATGGATTTAAGCCACTCAACGTAAATTCTTTTTCAAAGAGATGGCTGAACGGCTGCCCCAGCTCGGTTAAACGAATAGAAATTTCACACTAACACATAATATTTATATATTCATCTCAATTGTTTTTATGCATTATTTTGGTTTGACATGACAAGATCGGGGAGTATTGTAAATCCGTTGTATCAAGTTCTAATGCAATTACACCTAGCACAAAATTGCCAGTGAAAAACACAATTATTATTATTATTATTTATAAATTATAAAATAGCGCTTGTCCGCAATCCCGCCCGATGGCAAGCAATGACGCAATCGTTGATGGTAAAGCGCACTAGTTTATTAAGGGCCTATTCACTCTAGCCTTTTAAGACAATCAAATTATATTCCTTAAAACGCCTATATAGACGTTCATAGCAGTATTATTGTTTGAAGTTTTTGTACCAGTGTCGTAGGAGTTACGCGATATTATTTTCAGTATTGTGCAGATATGGAAAGTTCCTAAACCTTTTTAATTATAAAATGCTAATTTTCAATTATTCAGCATTGTATGTTGCTAGGAATAATGCTTATACATGGGTTTTTATTGCGGGGTCTCTTCCATACTTCAGTTTAGCCATGTCCTTTAAATCTGTAAATATTCTAACGAATTCCTTATTTTGTTCCAGCTAAAAAAATCAACCCGCTAACACACGACAAGCATGGCAGAAAATACGGTGACAACGTGTCGTATGAAAACATAAACTTAGACTACATTGCGCGCTTGGTAGGCGAAGGATATCCTAAAGACATAGTCGTACGCGCATTGGGGATCACACGGAATGACCTCGAGATGGCGTGCGATATACTACACGAGTTTGGATCTAAAGTACCTAATAAATGTTAATTGTAGGTAGTTTGTTCTTTAAATTATTTCGTTTGGTGAATTCAGTGGTCAATAACGAATGGGTCCGAACAAGTCACATATTGAGTAAGTATTTTTTTGGATACTTTTTCTTTACAATTTTGATAGATACTGATCATACGTAAAATTTAAAGGGGGGAGGGCAAGTGCTCAGAATAGTCTTATGCAATAAATTTCATGTCAACATTATAAAGTGACTACTCACTTCACCAAATCGACACTACAGGTTTAGAATTCGTACCTTATGAACTAAATATAAGTCTGATTTTAACGTGTATATATTTCAGTGTCATCGTTTGTTTTTTTGACATAACTTTACATAGGAAATTGACTTTTATCACGTTAGACATAACCACTATTTTACTGAACAATTGCAGCGAGTATATTCCTATAGTCAGTTAAGAATTTTACGGGTTTTGCATATTTGAGCAGTTTTGGATTCTGGTAGTTTAATTAATTACATAATCCCCATTACTAGGACATGTCAGTGAGAGGAAATAGGCGATCATCCACCACGCGGAGGAGTTTTGGTAATTGTCACATGTCTTCGAATTTTTGGTTCTAGGACATTTCAGTTTCCCCGCGATAAATAAATATAACCTTCATTTTAATTACAAATAAGTTGATTTTTGAGTGACGAACACAATTGAAAAAGTTATAAAATTATTGTAATTTGTACGGTAAACTGATCTTTATTGTGTAAAATTTAAAGCTGTTTTTCCATTAATTGTTTATATATTGAGCAAATACGAAAGCTTGATCCGTTACCACTGGACTATCATTGGTCCTGTTAGCCAAAATTACTGCAGCTAATTAAACATGAGCTTTTACGTCTATCAGGAATCTAGAATTTTTGACTTTAAACGGCATGGACAGCGTTTTCATATATTTCCGTACATTGATAAAAGTGGACATTACATTTCAATTGGTTGCACTTAACAAATTGACAATGATTACAAAGTTTATGAGCGAGTATTTGCTCTTGTTTGTCGTACAAAACATGATTGCAAATATAGTCAGCCTCTTCTTCTTCTTTTTAGCGCCATCATCAGCGTCCATCGGTTCCTGTAACGTGTAGCTGACAGGACATGGTGTTAGGTGTCACATTGCTTGTGGAATATCATCACATTTACACTCCAAAACTAAGTCCACTATCTCCAATCCAATAATTAGCCTAATAAAAAATCATAAATATTTTTATTTTCTTTCTTTGTACTTTTTTTTTTTACTTTTGCTAGGACACAAACGTCCTCCTTCGCAAATAAGCTATGTTATCTAATTATATTATTATTTTTTGATGCAATTATTCCAAAAACAAAGTTTGGTCCGATATATCTGTTTCTGAAAGCAAAGAAGACCCAATTTTCTTTAACAGCAATTTTAACATTACCAGCATAATAAAATTAAATAAAAATATTACTTACGACAATTAATAAAACATGTAAAAAATATAATTGTTTTAGCAAACGATCATTAGAATAGGTAAATATATCACTAAGGTTGAATTTGTTAAAAACAAGCATCATACTACTATTATTAAGTAAATGAAAATTAAAAAACTCTATTACTTATTTTTAATAGTTAAATAATTACTAATCGATCTTTAGACCTTGAGAACACCAAAAGTGTTACATTCATTATTGTTATTAATAAAAACTGGGTAAAGTGATTTTTTATCCGGGTCGATATCGCATCGACCGGGTATATGAATTGTTGGCCAATCACGGTTAGCTACAATTTGGGAGTTACGAATGCCTAGTATGACAACAGTGATGTTTTGAATTTCTACTTGGCATCATAATTATACAATTTAAAAAATTATAATAATTTAGGATACAGCATTTTGAATTTGCCATTGGAAGTAACTAAAGTGGCCAATATATCCTTGTGTATAAAGGAGCCTGACAAAATGGCGGATTGACAAGCTGTCAAAACGGATAGGCAGTATTCAAATATCACCTTTATTCGCCTACAGGTCGAAACTGTCATTTAAAAAATCTAAAATCGTGTGATAGTATTATAGATTAATAAATAAATAAACTTAATATTAAGGCACATGTAATGTATTTATTTTAAATCATTTTAGTGACATTAATACTTTTATTCCAGTGGTTTTTTTTGAATCAGTATTCATTTTAACTCAATTATTCTTCATTAATTAAATAATAAAATGCTTTGTAAATAGTTACTTGTACGATAAATATTGCCTATATTTTCATAAAAAAAAATCGCTGTCTCATGTTTACTTAATAGTGGTTCATATAGAATATATTTTTTCATATTTATTCGTGGAAATATTACAAATTTTGACACTTTGACTTATGTCACTTGCAATATTTAATATCTAGTATATAACACTTAATATTGTTGATGTAAATATAATAATTCATATTTATATTTTTTTGGAAAAACAAAACTTTCGTGTTGCATTGATCTTCCTTTTTGGTATATTAGAAAAAAAACGATGTAGGTAGTTGGATAAGTTTTTACTAAAAAAAAAATAATTCGTTTGAAATTCGAAGAGCTTACAATGGCACCAACGTTTCCAGATATTATTCTTCGTATTTTTCTATATAAAACATATTTTGTAAAAGTGCAATTTTTCTAATTGGTCGTCTTTTTTTAATATTGCTTATACACTTTTAAGAAAATGCTTCAAATCTTAATTGTAATGCGTTTTTTTTTTATTATTGAAATGTTAATGTTTTGTTTGGCCTTTTCGCAGTTGATTTTCAACCGTATGCAGTTTATGCAAAACAATTAATGTGCTTAGTGAATGAATTGACTGAACTTTTAGGTTATAATCAATCTAGTCCTAATATTTCACTTTTTTGCTAATTTCATCTGTGCGTTTATAGTAGATAATTAAATGAGGATGCTATACGTTATAAATAAAGCCAGTAATTCTAAATATTACAACTGTAATAAATAGTTTTTAGTACCCACTGTGCATAAGATACCTATTAATTATGAGTGAATACATATCCACCACATTACCAGTCAAATTTCACTTTTTACATAAAAATGTTCTGCAATTTTTGCTTATACATTTTTATCTAAACAGCTGTAATGTTAGTATTTCGTGATTCTAAAGCTGCGTGTACATTCAACGATTTAAACTACCAACACATTCTATATAATTATTTTTATAACGGACAAATTCATTACTCTAATCAATTAATGAAGCAGGGATAATCTCGTATTGTACATAAAATAAAAAGTAAATAAATTAAGTCACAACACATTAAATTAACCGCAGACCATACAACACTTAATGCAAAGTTAATTAAACATTAAAATCATTAAGTGTACACCAACATAAATAACTTGTAATTCCCTTATACCTTAAATTATCGAATACGCAAACTGTAATAATTATTATTTCATTTAAAAACGCGTATTGATTCTTATTATATTAGTTATACTACGAAATATTAGTAGTAATTATTTATATTTAGTCAAATAATTGTTTATAATCTCACGGACATCACAAAAAAATATTTCTTTCGTAGTTTAATTCAATTAATTATTTATAAATCGATTTCGGATCTCTTCAAATGATTTCAATAAAAATATCAAGCAACCTACTTTTGTGAACATTGACCGGTTGATACAAAACATTCAGATTTGGACAAAGTGAGACAATGGCGCCGATTCTGTTGTTCACAAACTAAACTAATTTTAAGTTATGTGCTTCTTTTTCTTTCCATTTCGTTAAGAAAAGGATAGAAGATAACTTTTTAATTTAATCCTGTCAAATTAAGATACTCCATAGACAGTTTAGACGCGATTATAAACATGGCGACTAAAAATACGTCAATTTACGTCAGGAGCGCACTAATTTGTCAGGTCTAAACTGACATTTTATCTTCTGTCCTTTTCTTAATGAAATGGAAAGAAATAGATGCATATAACTTAAAATTAGTTTATTTTATAAACAACAGAATCAGCGCCATTGTTATTAAAATGACTAAAGCTATGGTTTCTATGAAGAGCGGTGGCCGCTACTTAAATGTCGTCACGAAAATAATGGCTTTTATGAAAATGATCGCACCAGTGTTTGGCTTCACGTTGTCAATAAACGATCGTCATTCGTGGGTCCGTCAGTCTGTATGTCAAGAAACTTTTTCTCAAGAACGCATGGAAGTATGAATTTGACATTAGTGTCAAATATGTAAGAATTTGATTTCGGTGGGATTATTTATTACTAGGCGTCATTAAGATTTCCGAATAAATGAATAGAGTAGTTCGCTAAAAAAACCTAATTAATTCATCAGTCAGATTTCCAAAAAATAACTGGACACGTATTTTTTCTTTTTTTCATACAAACAAAAAATTAAGACGATGCAGCCTTGCTACACGTTTTAGTAACGAGTGACGTCACCAGCCCCCACTCCTAATCTTTGGTGCCTTTTATATATTTTGTCATTTTTTATTGATTTGATAAAACAAAATACTATACATATCCAATATTTTTATATAATCCGAATTACGAAAATATTTTTTTTTTTTACCGATGAAACACCCCTATCGATATTTTAGCTGGAAGGCTGTCCCACTAGACACAATCCCTAGCTATATTGTCGTCCTCCGTGGCGCAGCGGTCAATACGCCTGCCTGCAACGTGCCCCGGCCAGGTCATGATGGAAAACGATTTTTCCTGATTGGCCTGGGTCTTGGATGTTTATCTTTATATGTATCTATTATAAATATAGTATCGTTAGTTAGTATCCCATAACACAAGTCTCGAACTTACTTTGGGGCTAGCTCAACCTGTGTGATTTTTCCGTATATATTTATTTATTTATATCCAATGCACGAATGGAGGCCATCGCTGTCTTAGGAAACCCTAGCTTTCAGGCATTTGATTGTTTCATACATTGGAGAGTTGTTTGTTCGTTATACTAGTAGAATTTCATATCATAGGACAATACTTTGCGGTTGCCACAAACCTTGATGTACAATGCACTTTTACCAGTGTTAGTTGTTACTGGCTAATGTTGTTAATATTAAGAGGTCTGGAGAAAGTGCGTGGCGGCAATGGTTGGCATTTGACATTGTAGGAATTATTTCAGAACGTGTCAGGAAAAAAAGACAATGAATAATATATAATATGGAGTTGTTTTTGTTAGTACCTGCGATTTAATTATTTTATAAATTAAATTAACTATGTTTTTCTTAACATTACAACTGTATTTGTAACTGATATGCCGCGTTATAACCTAAAGCAATCGCAAACACTAGTCCAGTGTCTTTCTTCCATGACTGGTTCAATGCACACTAGTTCGCCGTACAAAAATTCACATGCAACGTTATTTTTTGTTTATACGAAACCCAAAACCCGTGTCTAATAATTTTAATATATCATGAAAAACCACAAAGTTATGGGCTTGTTTATTATAGACCTGGTTGTCCCAACAAAAATATGGTCAGCGCCCGCGCCTAATACTATCATCTCAGCTGGGTTGCGCGCTCCCTAACCACACTAGCAACAATTTCTATATGTATTTGGGAAAAAATATAACAAGGTTTAAACATAATTGGAATCGATTCAGTTGCTTACTCTGAACAAACTATATTCAGGTTTCATAAAAAGAAAAAATAACTTTGTTTATACGCGACGATTGCTTTCGATTAGAACGCAGGGATAGACGCGTCTGAAATATTATGTTTATTATTTTTGTCAATAAATTGTATTCACTTTGTTAATATTTGGTTTGTTTACGTTATACATTGAAGTTTCTTTTGGTGGATTGTATGAATTATATAGAAATGTAATGAATAATGAATAAATTCAGTAATACATCAACGATGAAATTGTAAAATATTATTTTTGGAAACAACGCCATCTAGCGGGTGATTGTCAACGGAGTGTTTTGGGGAAGGCTACGTTTCGTTTTACGCTTTAGTAAAATACGTTGCTAAATATATTTAAGTAAAATTACATTTGTAGTTTTTATTCAACTACTTCCTTGTATCAACCTAAGTATGAATTCTTTAAAGGGGAGGGAGGGAGGAGGTTGTACGCCTTTACGTTTGCTTTGTAATATTTATGCAACGCAAATGCAGTTTTGCTATGGCGGTTTTTGGGATAAAAGTGCTAATTTAAGCCAGTTCGCAACCTTGTTGAGACCATGTTCAGCTGCTCCAAAGATGAGAGTTTTAAGAAGTATCATCTACATATACCTACTTGTCCTGTCAATCTTTAAATTCTTTAATTCATTTAGGTATATCAAGAATAACCTGGGCCCTAAGACGCTTTCCTGGGGAACACCGTACTCAATTTTAGTGTCAGGGCTAGGGAAAATATCAATTTTAAGGCTTTGAGGCTTTGCTTCTTAGGTGATCACCTAAAGAGTTTTAACGGCATGCCCCTAAGGCTTATTAGCTTCATCTTTTTTTAAGAGTGGGAACAGACAGTGTCGAAAGCATTTTTAGGTCAAAAATGTCTATTTAGATTCCTTTTTTAACCGACTTCAAAAAGGAGGAGGTTACTCAATTCGACCAAATATATGCTTTTTTTTTATGTTTGTTCACGGATAACTTCGTCGTTTATGAACCGATTTTGATAATTCTTTTTCTGTTGGAAAGAAGACATTCCCAAGGTGGTCCCATGATAAGGACATCAGGGCTTCATTAAGTATTTTAGCGTCAGCATCCAGTCTAACCGGATGCAGCAGAACAGTACTTTTCACAACTAAAAAGTGTAAAATATTTTTTTTTTTACAAAAAAAAAACAACCGACTTCCAAAAACACTACAAAGTGAAAAATAACTAATTTCGGAAGTCGGTGTCTTTGGTTTTTGTATATTAGTTTTTGACACCGACTTCCGAAATTAGTTATTTTTCACTTTGTAGTGTTTATAAGTCGATTGTTTTTTTTTTTTAATATTTATGTAGGTATTAGATTAATGAACCTACAATGTCATATTTCTTGCTAAATAATATATCGTCGCTTAAGTTCTAACACCGCGTAACTCAAAATAATGAACTTTTCGGGAGACTAAAAAAACTGTCTAGGTATACAAACCTAGACAGCTAGACAGCTCAAAATAATGAACTTTTCAGGACACTAAAAAAAAGACAGTTTTTTTAGTTAAAAAGTTCATTATTTTGAGTTACGCGGTGTTAGAACTTAAGCGACGATATATGATGATCGTTCCTATAATTACGAAAATGGTCCTGCAGATCGCATCGACAAAATGGCACATACATTGCTATCACAAGCAGTGATTAAGTAGAAATAGTGCTGTCGGCTGTGACAGTGCCGTCTGGTCGACGCAACATCATCAGCAGTTCTACCTGTAGAAATCTCACCGTAAAAATGTAGATAATGTGAGCTTAGAGTGAGGTGACATACTGACGTCACACGAATTCTACATCTTGCAAGCAGAGTTTACCGTGCAATTGGCATACAAACAACTTCCGAAATTCAACCGTTGGGCAAGTGCCCGCCAGACAAAACTCCCGTCTGGTCGGAGGATCCTCCCTTTTATATGTTCCTCACCCCTCCACAGGTAATGATACAGGCTGTCTCAGAACGGTCCAACTATTTTACAAGTGAACGAGACGCTAAATACGTGGAGCGGAGGTGGGGGAGGGGTAACGCTAGCAAGCTCAGTTCTTATATTTTCAGTTGGCGCTATGCCTTACACCGGAAAGCAACGCTCGTTCTGCGTGCGCGCGTATTTCGAGAACAATCGATCGCTCATTCGTGTTCGTCGTCTATTTCGAATTCATTACGGATTACGCAATATTGGAGAAACTCCTAGTAACGCCACTATCCTCGCGTGGATCCAGGCATTCAACGCTACTGGAAACACATTAGGCGATATTCATCATGGTCGTCCAAGAACAGCAAGAACCCCTGGGAACATTGAGTTTGTAGCGGATTCTGTAAGACAACAGCCTCGTGTTAGCATTAGAAAGCGAGAATCGCAATTAGGCTTATCTAGAGCAACAATTTACCGCATAATTAAATCTGATTTGCATCTTAAGGCCTATAAAATTCAGATTGTGCAAAAATTGCACGAAAATGATTATGTTCTGAGATTAAATTATGTAAACATAATGTTAGACAGATTTAATGATTTTGACAACATTTTCTTTAGCGACGAGGCCCATTTTCATTTGAACGGTTATGTGAATCGCCAAAATTGCCGATTTTGGGCCGAGAACAATCCAACACTGCTACACCAACGCCCTTTGCATAGCCCTAAAGTTACAGTTTGGGTCGCAATGTCGAAGAAGTGCATAATAGGCCCTTATTTCTTCGAAGACCATAGAGGCAGAGCAATTACGGTGACTTCGGCGCGGTATATTGAAATGATACGCGATTTTTTTGGACCAAAACTTCGAGAAAATGGACACAACAACTGCCTTTCGTGGTTCCAACAAGATGGAGCCACGGCACATACCACTAACAACTCGCGAGCAGCATTACAAGAATTGTTCCCTGAAAAGGTGATTTCGCGAAGGGGTAACATTGAGTGGCCACCACGAAGCCCTGATTTAACCCCACTTGATTTTTTCTTGTGGGGTTATCTCAAGAGTATTGTTTACGAGAATAATCCACGAACTTTGCAAGATCTGAAGAAAAATATTGAAGAGAAGATCAAATTGATTCCTCAACAACTTCTTGGTAAAGTCTTCAATAACGTCCGCACAAGGTTCGAAGAGTGTCGTCAAACAAACTGGCGTCATTTAAGTAATGTCATATTTAAAAAGTAAAATTTCCCTCATTGTCTATATTTTGGTATAAATAAATAACTAATTAGTAATAGCATTTTTTTTTTACTGATGTTCGAAATAGTTGGATCGTTCTGAGACAGCCTGTATTTATTTATTTTCTTACCACAATCCATACTAACATTAGAAATGCGAAAGTATCTCTGTCTGTCTGTCTGTCCGGCTTTCACGCCAAAACCACTGAACCGATTGTAATGAAATTTGGTACACAGATAATCTAGAGCCTGAGAAAGGACATAGGCTATATAACATCCCGCTATGACTAATAGGAGCAGAGCAGTAACAAAAATGTTGCGAAAACGGGGCAGACGCGGACGTACATATTGCTCCCATTATTTTAACAGGCGCTTATTTTATATCAACATGCGGACAGAGTCGCGGGCAACAGCTAGTATTATAAATGCGAACGTGTCTCTGTCTGTCTGTATGTCCGTCCGGCTTTCACGCCAAAACTACTGAACCGATTGAATGAAATAGGGTACACAGATAGTCTAGAGCCTGACATAGGCTATACAGTATGTTACAAAAACCCTGTCCGACCCGTGAAGGTGTTGTTAGGTATCGTTAGCTGATTCTACTAATGCGTACATAACCTGGCTAAACTAAAAAAAAAATACCCCCTTAAAAATAAATAACTTAAATAAAATAAATAGGTAATTTCATGGCAACACAGGCACAGGTCATGACCTCAGTTGACCTCATGCATGTAGGTATTGGTAGTCTAACCACGTTTATCGACTCTAGAAAGAAACAATGATACCTACTTAGGCAGCTCGTGAAAAGAACTTTTTTTTAAGTAGGAAGGTCGTCTGACCCTCCGAATGTATCTTCGAATTTCATTCGATGAGCACAATGCCCCGTGTGGTACCGGGCTTAGAATAGTACCAACCCATATCCTCCCGTGGGTGTCGTAAGAGGCGACTAAGGGAACTCTCTCACCAGGGAAGCGGGCAGCAGCGCTTCTTCTGTGGAATATCAAATCCTGCGATCCCCAACCCGCTTGCCAAGCGTGGGGATTATGGCAAACCCCCCCCATAATGTTGCACACGACTAAGCCAAGGCCCCTAGTCCCCGGCAGCTCCGCTATTCCTGGTCATTGTGGTAGCGGCCAAGGTAACGGCGGGGCAAGGGGTGCGAAGAATCTCCGGAAGAGATCCGGCTACCACAAACAACGACGGATCGACCTGGCAACACTGAACGTGCGCACACTGCGGACCGACGAGAGGGTTATTGAACTGGAGGAAGAATTGAGCAGGTTACGATGGGGTGTCCTGGGATTATCTGAAGTCCGAAGAGAGGGTGAGGACTCGATAATCCTTAAATCCGGTAACTTGCTCTATTTCCGGGAGGGCGATCATCAGTCCCAAGGTGGTGTCGGGTTCCTCGTCCACAGGTCCCTTGTGGACAATGTAGTGAAGATCGAGAGTGTGTCGACCAGGGTGGCGTTCCTGGTACTCAGAATAACGAAACGGTATTCGCTGAAGGTCATTCAGGTATACGCCCCGACCTCGACACACTCCGACGATGAAGTAGAGACTATGTATGAGGACATCTCTAAAGCCATACATAGCTCAAAAACTC
This sequence comes from Sesamia inferens, assembly GCA_037179545.1. Lineage (NCBI taxonomy): Eukaryota > Metazoa > Arthropoda > Insecta > Lepidoptera > Noctuidae > Sesamia > Sesamia inferens. The sequence goes on from CM073949.1 coordinate 11,923,204, forward strand.
ACTACAGCGTTATCATGGGGGACTTCAACGCTAAACTGGGAAAACGGAGCGGTGAGGAGCTCGGACTGGGAAATTTTGGATTTGGGCGTCGGAACTACCGAGGCCACATGTTGGCTGGCTTCATGGAGAGGGAGGGACTCTTTATGATGAACTCCTTCTTCAGGAAGCGTGAACAGCGGAAGTGGACTTGGATCAGTCCCGACGGGGTCACTAAGAATGAGATAGACTTCATTATGACGACAAAAAGGCACATATTCAATGATGTCTCAGTGATCAACTCGCTCAAATGCGGCAGCGATCATCGTATGGTCAGAGGCACATTGAATCTGAACATAGTGTCCGAAAGATCTCGCCTGATGAAGTCTACGCTCCGGCCAGCACCCATCCAGATCCATAACTCCGAAGGTTTCCAGCTCGAGCTCCAAAATCGCTTCGAATGCCTAAGTGGTGACGTGGACGAATACAATGACGGGTTTGTAGAAGCTGTCCGTACGGTCGGGACCAAGTATTTTAAGACCCGCCGTACAAATAGAACTAAAAAGCTCTCGGACTACACTCTCGAGCTCATGGAGGATAGACGTGAGATGGTTTTGCGTTCGTCAAGTGATGCTTGCAGATACCGGCAGCTCAATAAGCAGATCTCAAAGTCTCTGAAGCGCGACCTACGTCGGTATAATACCGAGCGTATAACGGAGGCCATAGAGCGAAACAGAGGCTCTAAAGTTTTCGCTAGGGATCTGACTATTGGGCATAGCCGGCTAAGCAAGCTGAAGACTGACGACGGTAGGATCATAACGTCCGGGCCCGAGCTTTTGAGGGAAGTCGAGAATTTCTATGGACAGCTCTACACTTCGACGACAAAACCCGCATTAAATCTTGCTGAAGACCCTAGAGCAAGATTAACCCGACACTACACCGAAGATATCCCGGACGTCAGCCTGCAGGAGATTCGATTGGCTCTGAAACAACTTAAAAACAACAAGGCGCCGGGCGATGACGGAATAACGGCAGAGCTACTGAAGGCGGGTGGTGAACCGATCCTTAGGGCCCTTCAGAAGTTATTTAATTCCGTCATAGTCAAGGGAAAAACGCCACAGGCATGGCACAGAAGTGTGGTGGTACTCTTTTTCAAAAAGGGTGACAACACCCTTTTGAAAAACTACAGACCCATCTCACTTCTGAGTCATGTCTATAAGTTGTTTTCGAGAGTCCTCACGAATCGTCTCGCCTGCAGGTTTGACGACTTCCAGCCACCCGAACAAGCCGGTTTCCGAAAGGGCTTCAGCACAGTAGACCACATACATACGCTACGGCAGGTTATACAGAAGACCGAGGAGTATAACCTACCCCTTTGCTTGGCGTTTGTGGACTACGAAAAAGCCTTTGATTCGATCGAGACCTGGGCTGTACTGCAGTCTCTCCAGCGGTGCCAAGTAGACTATCGGTATATTGAAGCGCTGAAGGGTTTGTACGAAAACGCCACCATGTCAGTCCGAATACAGGACCAGACCTCGAAACCAATACCTCTCCAACGTGGTGTCAGACAGGGAGATGTTATCTCCCCGAAATTGTTTACCGCTGCATTGGAGGATGTCTTCAAGGTTCTGGACTGGAAAGGACTGGGCATCAACATCAATGGCGAGTACATGACACACCTTCGGTTTGCTGATGATATCGTAGTCATGGCTGAGACCGCGGAGGACCTGAGTACAATGCTCGAAGACCTCAGCAGAGCCTCCGAGCGAGTCGGTCTTAAAATGAACATGGGCAAGACGAAAGTCATGTCTAATGCCCATGTTGTACCGACTCCTATAAAGATTGGAGACTCTGTTCTCGAAGTTGTTGACAGTTACGTGTACCTGGGACAAAATATCCAGTTAGGAAGGTCCAACTTCGAGAAAGAGGTCAATCGTCGAATCCAACTCGGCTGGGCTGCTTTCGGGAAGCTACGAAGAATCTTCTCGTCCGAAATACCGCAGTGTCTCAAGACAAAAGTCTTCGACCAGTGTGTGTTGCCAGTGATGACATATGGAATTGAGACGTGGTCGCTAACAATGGGCCTTATAAGAAGGCTCAAAGTCACTCAAAGGGCAATGGAGAGGGCTATGCTTGGGATTTCACTGCGCGATCGAATCAGGAATGAGGAGATCCGCAGAAGAACGAGAGTAACCGACATAGCCCGAAGAATTGCAACACTAAAGTGGCAGTGGGCTGGACACATTGCCCGTAGGACCGATGCCCGATGGGGCCGACGGGTTCTCGAGTGGCGACCACGCACCGGAAGACGTAGCGTGGGTAGGCCCCCGACAAGGTGGACCGACGACCTGGTGAAGGTCGCGGGAAACCGCTGGATGCGGGAGGCGCAGAACCGGTCGTCGTGGAGAACCTTGGGGGAGGCCTATGTCCAGCAGTGGACGTCTTTCGGCTGAAATAATGATGATGATGATGAGCACAATGGCTGTGGCGGAGATGTTGTTCCATATTTCGTTCACTAAGAACGATACCGGCCTGGCACCGTCCCACGAGATTAGCACGGTGTTTCACAACGTTAGTCCACTCCTACCAATCCACTGCTCGCCGAACTGATAGTGGAAGTACTCACGTACAGGTCGGCAAAAATATGGTGGGGCACCGTCATGCTGGAACCACATTGACCAAGAAGTAGTCACATCCGAATCGTTCTACACCTGATCACAACACAACACAATTGCAGTTTTACTAGGTACCTTCCATCAGCAGGTTACATTACGTTAGAAAACTATATGATCACACAAAAAACGATACGTCTACACGGACGCAATGTCTACGCGAAACTAATAAATTTAAAATAAAAATGATTTTTATTTCATAAAAATAGGTACTCTAACTGCACGGCGGTGCCCTTTGACTAGAGGTGTGAAAGTATTCAAAATATTTCTCGTATCGATTTTTGGTATCAATTTTGTATTTCAGAATTTCACGCATCGATTCAACATCGCATGGCATTCATTAGATTTTAGAACTTTCACATAACTTAAATCAGGTGAACTTAAATGCTTTACATTGTTTATAATATTCTCCTAAAATCGTATTTCATAAGACCTTTCTAGTTCCTATTTACTAATAATAGGTACTTGTGTTACAATATTGTTATGAATAATTAATCGATAATCAAAAAAAGTACTTTTACCATTAGGTAATCTGCGTTTTACAACAAATCATTCGAGCAGGTATAAGTTTCGAATAGTAGCGACAAAAACAAAACGTTATTACGCAAAAACTAGTACAGCTCTAATTATTCCTTTGCGCGTCGGCGGCTAGACACACTGACGCCGCCGACAGTTATAAGGTCTAAAATGGTGTTTACACTTTTTTAAATTTCCCGAATTTTGGGGAAGTTACAGTAAATTCGCTGGTAAAAAAGATTATTTCAAAATTCATTAGTATTGTTACTATGATGATTATGCAAAATTTTATATTTTATTTGGTCATTTGTTTACCTAACCCTTATTATCCTTGTGGGTCGGACAGGGTTTTCGTAACATACTGTATAACATCGGCTATGACTAATAGGAGCAGAGCAGTTACAAAAAATGTTGCGAAAACGGGAGCTAACGACTAACTGAAGCGGACGGAGTCGCGGGTAACAGCTAGTATCCTTATAAAGTAATAACAAAATTATGGGCTTATAAAAATATTGTGGAGGGTTCGTAGGGAGTGTGGACATGTGAGTGATGAAAAATCAGGGCGTGTTATACCTACTGCTTTAGTTGTATATGCGTGTGGTAGATAACACATAGATAAACAGCAAAACAATTCTGTGACTATTTTGAGATAGTATCGTTAATATCGTAGTTAGTTAGCTATTTCGCGTTAGATTAATTTTTTAAGATATTAGTTTACTGAGAGGTTTGGCGCTGCACACCGAGATACAGGTTTTACCTAGTTCGGTTGCAGATGCTCCTATTATGTAGCGTATGTATTACCTATATAGTTACTATGTTTTATGTTGTTTTTAGTTCGTATATTTATTGGTGAATAAATTTATTTATTATTATTCCTTTATTTCCTTACATACACTTATAAATTACATTTTTAAATATTTCTACATAAAATATATATATAAAAAACATTTAAAAATATAAAAAATAGTAGCCCACCGGTATCGGGAACAGGGTCCAAGCTACCGGCGGTCAGGGCTCCAGAGAGAGGAACTTCCTGACAATGCGAGCCGTGTCCAGAAGTACAGCTTTCTGAATCAAGCCTTTGATCCAGCTGCCTAACGAGAGCCTCTTGAGGTGTTGGTCGAGGCTCTTAGCTATTAAGCCATTGGCTGTCACGACTATCGGCACAATGATTGCTGAATCCACCTCCCACATGTCGACAACCTCGTGAGCCAAGTCAAGATACTTGATTTGTTTATCTTTCTCGGCTTTCACGAGGTTCTCATCATGCGGGATGGTTATGTCAACAATCATTGCACGCCGCTCTGATCGATCCACCATCACTATATCAGGCTTATTGGCAACAATAGTCCTGTCAGTGATGATGGATCGATCCCAGTACAATGTGATATGGCCATTTTCGAGAACTGGGTCGGGCACATACCTGTAGTACGGTACCTCCGATTCCACAAGGTTGTATTTGAGAGCAAGTTGCTGATGAATTATCCTGGCTACAAGGTTGTGTCTATGCAAGTACTCTCCGTTAGCTAGACGAGAACACCCGGAGATAATATGCCTTATTGATTCCCCCGGCCGGTGACATGCCCGACAGATGTCAACTGTGCCGTCTTTCACAATAAATCTCCGGTAATTATTCGTCATCATAACTTCGTCCATAATTGCACATACAAAACCTTCGGTTTCCCCAAAGAGGTCACCGAATCGTAGCCAGGCCACGGACGCTTGTAAATCTACATCAGGCCCGTGTAGGGCTCTGAAAAAGCGTCCGTGAAGCTCCTTGTTCTTCCATACCTCCATGCGATCATTGGTGTCAAGCACTGCTGGTTTATGCCAGTTCTCTTTAGCCAAGGAGAGCGGAGTGAGGCCCTTGTCAACCGCGACCACATCTCGATGCATCCCCACGTCGGTTTCTAAAAAATATTCCCTGAGACTGCATATCTCGCGATTGTGGAGGGTCTTAGCGTTTAAAAAACCCCGACCACCACATTTTCGCGGGATATACAGCCTCATAACCGATGATCGTGGGTGATGCAATCGATTTGCAGTCAACAGCTTACGGACCCTCTGATCCAGGGCGTCAAGTTCGGTTTGAGTCCATTTGAGTATGCCGAAAGAGTACATCAATACCGGCATGACCCAACCGTTGAAAGCGCGCACCTTTCCGCCTGATAGAAGGCTATTAAGTACTTTTTTCAGGCGGCCAAAGAAGCGCTCCTTCAACGATTGCTTCATGTCAGTAACATTGATATCCAACGCTTCCGACATACCCAAATACTTATAGGTTTCGGATGCGGAGAGGGCTCTAAGGTTTATGGAACCAGTGAGTTGGGTTCCCACGGATTCCATAATCTCTCCTCGCTGTACATGCATGACCGCACATTTGTCCACACCGAATTCCATCCTGACGGCGCTACTGAAAGTTTCAGTAATTTTCAGTAGCTCCCTCAGTTGCAAATCGTTGGGAGCAAATAGTTTTAGGTCATCCATGTAGAGGAGGTGTGATATAACTTGACCACCTCTCCTCAACCTATAGCCGAGACCTGAATCCTCCAGCAATGTGCTTAGCGGATTCAAGGCTAAGCAAAACCAAAGTGGACTCAAACTATCGCCCTGAAATATACCTCGCTCGATCCTTATCGGTTCGCTATTCCTCTGAATATTTCGACATCCTGGATAGTGAAGGACAGTTCTCCATTGCGCCATACATGTCATCAGGAAGGTGCGCAGAGTTGCATCTACTTTATACAACTCTAGCACCCGCATGAGCCATGTATGTGGCACCGAGTCAAAGGCCTTCTTATAATCTATCCAACATGTCGACAGATCCTTTCGGGAACGACGAACCTGTTGGCTAATGGCCATATCAATAAGGAGTAGCTCCTTAGTACCGCGGGACCCGTTCCCACATCCATTTTGAGAGGCAGACATGATGGAGTTGCTGTCAACATGCGTGTTAATTTTAGCTTTCAAAATGGATGTAAGAACTTTATAGACCGTCGGTAAACACGTGATCGGCCTATAATTTTTGGGTTCCGCGGTGCTACCTGATTTATGGAGCAGGTGGGTTATTCCTGTTGTTAGGAACTCGGGTAGCGAACCAGACTCTAAAGCAGTCTGGAACTGAGATGCCAAGCGAGCGTGCGACCTGGAAAACCATTTAATCCAAAAGTTATGCAGCCCATCCGGCCCTGGAGACTTCCAATTAGGCAACGGACGGACTGCACGAGCTACATCTTGGGGGCAGATGGTAATAGCCCCCATTTCTGGTATTGGATCGCAGGCTCGCTCAACATCCCGAGTCCAATCACCTTCGGTGTGACTGACAGGTACCGACCAGATATTGCGCCAGAATGAAGACGTGGCATCATCATCTGGTAGGCACGTGTCAGTGACACCTTGGTCTGATCGCTCCCAAGCTCTATAGACCCGCCTTTCATCGCTTTGGAATATGCGATTCTGAGAATACCGCTCCACTCTTCGCTTGTACCGACGAATACGGTTTGCCCATGCATATATCTTCTGTTTAAGAAAGTCGATGCGCTCTGTGACGCGGAACAAATAGTCTCGGGTACTAATATCAGTCCCCGAGAACGCCCGCCTCACAAAGCGCATCACTCTAGGGCGTGTATTGCCCTCCCTAAAACTAATCAGCTTGCCAATGAGTGCTCTAGTCTCTCCGATACGACGTTCAATCCTGCACTGCCAAGCTGGTACAGCTGATTTTGGTCGTGTGGCTCTGTCACTGTCTGGGAATTTGACATGAGCCACACGACATATCGCAACAGCTCCACAGTACAAGATTGAATGTGTATCAGTCAGATCTTTGCTGTCTTTTAAATAATTAGACAGCTGAGAGTCTAGAGCACACACCAGCGCCTTGTTTTTTTTTATTATTATTATTATTATCTATTAAACTTTTTCTTACAGGTGTAAGTGAGTGGAAAGAAGTTGTAAACTTTGTTTATTCTATTATGGAGATATCCTCCAAGAAAACAAAAGAATCGTTCAGAGAAACAGGTAAAAATCTATCAACGGTCCGGTGAAAGGGGTCGTAGCGCCTTTTGCCGTTCACAGGTGAGGGACTATGATAAAGAAGTATGTGTTGCCTCAGTATGGTCTGCAGGTGTGCGTTCGCGCAGCGGAATGTTGTTGAATTTAAAGATTTTAGATATGCAGATATTTAGTGTATGACGTCGTATAATTGTGTATGGTAAAAAAAAATTTGTGCACGCAGCCATTGTGGAGAAATTCACCAAAAACTGATTCCGCTGGGCGAACGTTGTCCTGGCGGAACTTTTTTTAATCCATTGACTTTAGAAAAAAGAGATGTGTCCAAAAATGAATTGATCAAAAATATTCTAGTGTGAAACAATAGACAACGCGCTGCGCGCAACGAGCGTTAGGCGGCTTCCCGCTTGAAACAGTACTTCCATCCTTGAAGAAAAGAGAAGGCAATATGTTTTCATTAGCCGCGGCCCGTGCGTATTCATTTGCTGTTGTACTTGAACCTGATTAATATATCTAGATTATATCTCAAGTCTCAAGCGCATACTTAAATAAAATAACTACGTAAATAGTACCTACTTTGTCATAGTCAAATACATTTAAAAAATAGGTGTACAAAAATAAATGACCTTTATGTTATATCGAAACAATTTTGTTATCATCTATACCAATACAATACCGGTATTATACTGTAAATTTTGGGATGTTACCTAAATATATTGCACGGCCGCTTTTTTATAGCTATCCGAACTTGGTCGGGTTATGTAGGTTTTCGATGCTTCGTCAGTATTATAATTGTATTTCATTAATTACTGAATTTAATGACATGAAATTTTGCATGCGAATAGTTGAATGAATACACTAATTATTGGCATACATTTTACCATGCAATTCCTTTAGAATGTCGTGATATTTGACTGCTTTGTAAACAGTGATTATGTCATGGTAAATTGTCCTATAACTCTTTAATTACTAAAAGAACATCATTGATACTTGGCAATATATTGCAGACACTTACAAGGTTTGTATAAACGTGAAAATCTAGACCCCAAAGTGCATACTTTAAGAACTAAGACCAAATAAGCGTATTTTACGTTTATATTTTTATCTTTTAAGCCTTACGATTTTTTCTAAATCTGTTTTTTAAACAAATATACACAAATTCAAAACAAAGTATGTAAAAATCTACAGCTCTCTATGTAAGCGCTTTATATGAAAACTAGCTAATGGCCAAACGTTCGCGCAGCGGAAACTTGAATATCTCCGAAGTTTATGCATGCACAAATTTTATTCATACATACACAATTACACACAAATACACACTAATTTTTGGACACATCTCTTTTTTCTAAAGTCAAAGGATTAAAAAAAGTTCCGCCATGACAACGTTCGCCCAGCGGAATCAGTATTTTGTGAATTTCTCCACAATGGCTGCGTGCACAATTTTTTTTTTACCATACACAATTATACGACGTCATACACTAAATTTCTGCATATCTAAAATCTTTAAATTCAACAACATTCCGCTGCGCGAACGCACACGGTCTGCAGAATGAATAGTTCACAAACCGTGAAAACGCCACTTTCTCGGTCGGTTGTGGAGTAATGGAATCTTCGAAATGATGATACCTTCAAAATTGCTCTCTCCGCCCTTTCGAGTTGGATTACAGTCGATTTAGGTGCGCCATCCTATACTCAGTCCTTGTTAACCTATTGCAGCGTCTAATGACCGTCTTCCTAGTCTTATAGTCTTCTTCCGCCACATGTAGATTCTTAAATACAAAAATTAACACGTAAGCACACGGCATTTCTCACCTGGGTTGACGCTCGTGACCGCAAAGCTCCGGATCTAAGCTCAAAGAAGAGAGCTTTTAAACGTGCTGCCAAGTCCCACAAAAAGGCGCTTAAAAAGGCTCGCTTCGATCACATTACTTATTAATGTGGTCGAAGCGAGCCTTTTTAAGCTTCAACATTACAACAAGCTCTCTGCGCAGCCATCCGGTAGCAGATCTTTCTGGTCCCTTGCCAAATCTTTCTGTTGGTCCACGCTACCTTCGCTGGTTAAGCCTGGTGGAACACTGGCTCATACGAACGAGCTCATAAAATGAGGTCACACCACAATTCGCATCTTGATACTAGCAGTACTACTCCACCGAATTTACCTCACTGCGACACTTCAATGCCGGAGTTTCGCATTAGAAACAAGGAGGTTCTGAGAGTACCTACTGTGTCGTCCGGACGTGAACCAAGGCCAGTAGTCCAGATGGTATACCAGCGATTATTCTTAAGGCATGTGCGCCCGAGTTGTCTCCTGTCGCGTGTCTTGACGAGCTTGTATCGCCTCTCATTTAGGACTAGTATAGTGCCCAAGTCCTGGATGCTTGCCAATGTGCAGCCCGTGCCCAAAAAGGGTAGATCCTGCTAACTATCGACCAATTTCAATAACCTCCGTACTCTGCAAGATTATTCATATGGCATACCTGAAAGATAATGATCTCCTCAGTGACAGACAGTATGGGTTTGGCCGCAATCGGTCAACTAGTGTATACTAACTACTCACTGGCTTGGCGAAGTCTTCGAGAAAAATGGGTAATTGCCATCTCCCTACATGTTTCAACCGGGTATGGCACGCTGAGCTTCTGAGTAAACTTCCAGTGTACGGCATTCCCCTGGCGTGACTAGCTGGCTACAACACTTCTTTGTCCGACTGACTTGTCGACGGATGCTCACCGGAGCCCATGTCGACTGATACCGGTGTTCCTCAGGGGTCTGTTCTCTATGCAACTCTGTTTCTGCTGCATATTAACGATCTGCTCATGCGCGATATCTATGGGTATCAGATGACAGCACATTTGTGGAGAGATACTTGCCGGATGCTAGAGCTAATAAGGAATCAATCCGGTCCGAAAGAGAGGCAATGGTAGGGCATACGAATGTTGCACTACAGGCAGTCTCCGAATGGGACAAAGCCAAACTTGTAGCATTCAACGCCTCCAAAATACATAAGCCCGTTCACTTTGGCACCTACTTTTCGGAATGTGTCCTTAGAGTGCACCGACCACGAAGGCACCGACCGCCTTCAGCTTTTAGGAGTTGAGATTTCCTTGAGCTTAAACTTTGGGCAGTTCATTGAGCCCAAAGCCAAGGTGGCTACCAGGAAACTTGGCGTAATCGCAAAGGTCCGGCGGTTCTTCACACTACGACAGCTTCTAATGTTATACAAAGTACAGGTCCGTTCGTGTGCAGCCACATTTAGGCTGGTGCTGTAAAATTCCACCTGCCAACTTTGGATTCGATGTGCGAATAGGCTAATTGGCGATCCAGATTTTGCTCAAGACGGTCTTCAAAACCTGGAGCATAGACTAAGAGTAGCCAGCCTGTCGGTGTCCTATAGGCGCAATTTGTGCGAGGGAATTGCATGATTTAATTCCCCCGTCTCCGTTCCATCATCGGACACTGTATGGCGACTTTCCACCCTTAAGTTGTTGACACCGCAATCATCCGAACGAAGGGTTTCACCTCTTCTTTTATACAGAAGATATTTAGATCGAGGGAGTGGAACAATTTGCCAGCGGCGGTGTTTCCGTCGGACTACAATTGAAGTGTCTTAAATGCTAGAGTGTGTAGGCTTAGTAGGCTTTTAATATACTAGCGCGCTGTACCATCAACGATTGAATCACTGCTTACCGGCGGGATTGCGGTCAAGCACTAGTTTATAATTAAAAAAAAAACACTGGAGGTAAGAGCCCAAGCAAGGATCCAGCATCACTCCAAGGTCTTTTATAGAGTTTGACTTGCCACATCCTGAGTGTTCAAAGCTACCTTTGAACATTGATTCAGCATTTCGCTAGCTGACGCGCGGCCTACTTCAAATGTTGTTAACATTGCAGATTTCACGCATAGAATACCAAGACGTTTGTACATTTGCGTGTGTTGGGAAAAAGTAGTATATAAGCTGTAATATTGTGTAAATAAATCAGATTAGAATTTATTCTTGTCTCATTAGTTCATTACCCCTCAATGTGGCCAAGACACCCTTAGCCATTTCTGATCAGTCCTGTGAGTCTGCTGGACTGGCAGTGAGTTTACCCTTCATCCTTACCTGGAAATCCTACCCACTATCCGTCTGTTACGTTAGGTCTCTTGGTGCAGACATCCCGCACTTATTTATATATTTATTTATTACTAACTATATCTATTTATTTATTTATTTATTTATTTATTCTTTCGCACATAAATTGTACAATGGCGGACTTAATGCCTTAGGCATTCTCTACCAGTCAACCATAGGTGGTGAAGAGATTAGTAGTAGGTGCTTTAAACGAAAAAAATTATTATGAAAACATACTCTTAACCCTATATAAAAAAAATACTTAAATAAGCTATATAAACATACATACTATTACCAAAATATATTATACTTATAATATATTATATAATATTTCCGCTTAAATGCAAACCGACTGGCGGCCATCCTGATATCAAGAGGAAGCGCATTCCACAGAAGAATAGATTGAATAAGAAATGAAGAGTGAACAAAGTCAGACGTATGTGAAGGACAGAGTAAGAGAAGATTGTTAGAAGAACGCAGATTCTTAGTGTGAGAAGAACATAAATATTGGAAGTGAGTCACAAGATAAGAAGGAGGAGTGGGTGAGTTAAGAAGGGAAAAAAGCGTGGTCAAAGCGTGCAAATTTCTTCTCTGGCGAATGGGCATCCATTTGAGTTCAGACCTGTAGCTCGACACATGGTCATATTTCCTGAGATTGAATATGAACCTGATCCCATTGTTGAGCAATCTATCAAGCTTATCCAGCAAAGCCGCATTCAGATCAAAGTAGCACACATCACCATAGTCAATAATAGGGTCGTAGGGACTATAGGGCTTATAGGTCTTAGTTTAGGATTTGTTAATTTGCCATATAGGCGCATTTACTACCGCTACCTTTAATAAGGGTGGTCGTACACTGAGAAACCCTTCGCTTAACAAAGTTGATATATTTAGTTTTGTTTGCATTCAAGGTAAGGTTGTTGTCATGCAACCATTTTGACACCTTATTCAGGCCAGATTGACGAACAGGCATTTTCGTAAAAGCTTTACTAGGTGGTAGAATTGAGTGAAGATTTTGCCTTTGTTGAGATTGAGCACACACAGGTCGTTCATAAAAATTCAAAATAGAGTAGGCGCGATCACACTTCCTTGCGGAACTCCGTTTGGAATGAATTTTTCGGAACTTATGTGATTATTTGTCTTAACGGTCTGCGTACGGTCTTTAAGATAGTTTTCGAAAAGCTAAAATAACAATAATTTCATTTCCTAGCATTATTAGGAATGACAGCTTTTCCAGTGTAATATTCACTAAGGCTTACTGTAACAGATATTAGAGTTGAGATTTTTGTTGAGTTGATGTTCCTTTCAATAAAACAATCACATGAAAAAGGCATTTTATTAAAAATGAGGAAAAATAAAATTACACAGAACACATAGCGCAACATTTATAAATAATAATAATAATATTTATATATGGATCCACATAATTCATTATGCGTTAACAATCTTAGTATACAAAGATACACCTATGGTTTGTCATGTATTAATTAATATGAACCTTTTTTTTAACTTAAAAAAAAATATTTGCTACAAATATTATGTACTGGGTTCTAAAGAACTTCATTGATCCATTAGGATTTATAAAAATTCAATCATAAATTCAACAATATTCGATAAAAAATAGTGTGTAAAAATGTTGCCGATATAAAAAAAAATAAGTTTTAGGCACACCCTGGCAATTAGATCGACAAAAAATCTCAGGCATTTAAGTTTAGTACTGTTCGTTTTTAGTTTAGTACCTTACTGGTTTTAGGCCTATACTTAGTTTATGCCTTTATTGGCCGGATGGAAAACTAAGGCACAAAATATTTGTAGCATGACAATTCAACCAGTCACTCTAATAAACAAAAATCAACATTACTCGTTCTTAGTTCTTACATACAATGAGAAAATATTATATTGTTACTGAAGATTGAAATGTCAACATTTTCTTGAATGTTGCTAGCCAATGTTGTTGACCAAGTATAGGCTAGCAAACCATTGTATGAATATTGTAGATTTCATGTATGTATAGTAAAATTAGTCGATTTTGAAATAGTCAAGTAATCAAGGCGATATTTGCCCATTTTTTTTTTCTAATAGATTGTTCTTTAGGTATTTCGATCTCCAGCAACAATTTCAAAAACTACTAGGTGGTCACTGTCAAGTTATGGCCAAATATTAATTTCTAAGATAGTAAGGTATAAATTTGAAAGCACAAAGCGCGTGTTTATTATTTAAATATTAGATTTATTGCACATTCGACGATTACAGATCACAATTTTGTGCGAAAAAGCACATTTATTAAAAACTAAAAAATAAATATTTCGAGTTATACAATTTTAATAACATTCAGTGTTGTCAACAACAAAAAAAAAAACAAAAGAAAATAATGGTAACTATATTTTTTTACTGTCGTAACTTTGAAGAAATGAGGTAGAAAATTTTGTGTGAAATTCTTATTTTTTTGGCTGACATTATTATTATGTGGTAATGAAATCTAATATTTGCTTTAAAATTGGCTTTGATGGTGGGCACTAGCGATACCTAAACTAATTCTATCAATTCAACGCCATGGGAAATTGGTTTACTCAGACGGCAGCGGCACAAAGTTGCTTCATCATCTTTTTTAACTTTCAAATCTATTAATCTTATTCAACAATATATTTTTTTATATTACTATTATATATGTTGTCTTTATTCCATTACATCAGAATAAAACATTTTCCAACAGCGATTTTTTTTTAAAGCGGGTAACATTTTTAAGATTTTAAATAGTCAGCGACGCTTAGAAATCCTACGGTTTACCTACACTTACTTTTAAACTTCATTTTTCCATATAAATATATGTAAAAAAGCCTATATATTATATATGTCAATAGGGTACATAAGTGTTGTACTTATTTTTAATAATTTAAGTAGATTTTGAAAACGATGCGTTGTGCATTTCGAAAGCTTTTTTATGAATAATCACAACATCCTTATGTTTTTATCTGTGTACGGAGATGCGATGTAAGTCCTGAAAAAGAAAAAAATAAATATTTATATTATAAAAAAAAAAAAACAGCAAATGTAGGTATATAGGCATGTGCTATTCAAAGTGGTATACTGGCTGAAAATATTTGAGGTGGTATATTAGCTGAAGATATGGCAATTCCCAATGAATGATATATTTAAATTAAATACCTACTCTTTTGTATATTAATCCATACGTTTTATAATCTGCGCACTTCAGCCAAAGTAACACCTCTTCTGTAAACAAATACATAATTCTTGCTAAAATCTATGTACTACATTAAAAAACAATAAACATACAGGTACAGATGTTGCTTTTCATGAACGCAATCATTGCGTCGAATATTCTAATTAATACCTTATTCCCATAGAATAAGAGTCATTAAAATACAAGCGCTCATGATTTGCATCATCTATACGGCATGCAAACGACATCAAATAAATATATACATAAGAGAAATTATTCGCATATTTAATTAATCTAATCAAAATAAGTGAGTTTTATAATAAAACTACATTTAATTAAAACGTTTTCCTTCAGCGAAAAGAATTTGTAAAAATTAAAATTAGCAAATTTATGTTAGGAAATATAAATACGTTTAATAGGTATAAAAAAAAAACATGCATAAAAGCCAAAAAAATCATTAAAAATAAAACAAATGACTAACTACACTCTATGACTATTTTTAGTTAAAAAAAAAAAAACAATGCAAGAATTAAAACTTGATGCAAAACACAACACCAAAGGCAAAATATTTAAATATTGACGACTACAAACTTTTAAAGTTTTAAAGAACCTGAGTGAAAATTGCTTGTATAATTTTTTTTGTATTTTTTTTAATATTTTTCTTGCAGTCTTCTCGCTTAAACTTGACTATTCACTTAACACAGGGAGCATGGATCTAGAAAAATAGTATTTCCTTAAGTTAATAAATTATATATATAATGATAAATAATATTATAATATATAAATATTTTAAACGTTCATTATTTATCTACGCATTTATTTCTTTTTGGTTCTTCATGTTTTTGTAATATTAATTAACAATAGTAGGTAGTGTAGATAAAAAACAAACAGTAAACATTAAAAATATATTAATTAATAATAAAATGTAAATTATAAACATTCTATTTTCTTCGAGGAAAAACCATTATGATTTTTCATATTATTATGATAGTGAAAATAAATAAATTTGAATTTGAATATATATATTTTATAAGCGAAGCAAACTAGAGTGATATATTCATGTAAATGTATGGGAACGACAAATTTATTTTTATATTTTTAAGTGCATAATTTTTGTATTTATTTTCTTAAATACAAAAATATCATATTTTAGTATTTACTTAAGTATTTTAATTTTCTTGTGCATCAATTTACTATTTTTATTGTTGATATTTTAAGCAAATTGTGACTAGTAAAAACATGGCGCGTGTTATTGCCAGCCTCAAAAATAATAAAACTTTGGTCGGCTTCTGGAAAAAACTGAATTTTCAAAATACAAATGTTTTTTTTTTTTTTTACAATAGACAATATATGTTTTGGTTAAAGTTGTCTTTCCAAACCTATTCTATAAAATAATGTAATTTTTCAAAAACCCGACCATATGAGCTAATGACAGTTATATATTTAAAAATCATATAAACTAGACGAGTACCTTCCATTTCCAAAGCTATGGGAATGGGACCTTGGGCAGCGTAAAAAATAAAAATACATAATATAAGCAATACAGCATAGATGAAATCAGTTAAATGAGTCGACCAAAAATTACAAACTTCTGTGTTTTTTTTAATACTTTTTACATATTTTTGCCCGTGTTTACAAGGTAATTAAATTGTATTTAAGCACAATGTTTATAGTTGTTCTTTGATATAGTACTAACTAATATCATTCGATAAAAAATTTAATAGCTAAGTAAAATGAAAAGATTAAGGTTCGTATTTCAGAACCTCACTCAAAACTAAAGCTCTACTTAATTCACGTTTCAAGACATTTGATTGGTTGAAACTAGTTTTAAGTAATGCTTAAATCTTGAGCAAGGTTCTGTTATACGCCCACTAATTGGTGAACACGTTTTTGTCAAATAACTGCTACTAGTTGGGATCGTTTGGATCGAACGGACCAATGGGCGGCCCGAACGAAACCAACTGATGCCAACTAGTCGTAATCATTTGACAAAAATGTGTTCGCCGATTAGGGGACGGTCCTTAGATCGATCGCTAACGGTTTTTTAAGTCACTCAAAAATCTTCATACTGAGAAGATGCGTTTACGCATCCCGCATGGTAAGACAGATACGATTTTCAGTATGAGTGAGCGAGACAATTACTATTCAAATGTCATGTCAACGAAACAGAAACGTTGCCTTTTGACATTGTAGGGCAGTAGGTTTTCATTTCAAAAGTAATTTTTGGTCGGTTTTAAATATGACGAGTAGGTAATTTGCGTGTATACTGTAGAATGCATATTTTCACGTTTATCAGAAAATAATATTTTTCAAAAGTGTCGTTTATAATACTAGTAAACAATAATTATTAATATGTATATTTCTGATAAAAGTATAAAATATAATGGATGTTTCAAAGCCATAACCTTTATTTTTAATCTAATTTTGAATAATTATAAAAGGCAGCATTAGCAGCTTATGTTTTGAATAAACTATACCTAAATTGAATAATGTAATAATTACAGAACTAGTGTAACTACAGATGTCATGAAAGATTATAAGGATTGTGTATATAAATGTGATAAGGACTTGTACGAGATTTGTTTTATTTGAGTCATAAACAGGTTGATCCGCTAAAACAAAGTGTATCAAAATTATGTGGTCATATTAAACAACATACTGAACATTGTTCTCTATGGCTTATGGGATACTTTTCTGGGGAACTTGTGCGGACATAAATACCATCTTTGTTTTACAGAAAAGGGCTGTTGGAGGCATTTGCAACCTTGGTCCTAGAGATTCTCTTAGAGAGAAATTCAAAGAGGTGAAAAATCTTATGTATGTACATAAAAATATACCGAATTTTGAGAAAATAAGCGATATTCATAATATAAATACCAGGAACAGACACAATCTTGCTGTACATCACACGCGTCTCCACAGAGTAGGTAACTCGTTCATGGATCAATGTATACACTTTTACAACAAGCTTGCCATGGACATTTGAAACTTACCCATTAAATGGTTTAAAAACTATATAAAGGCCAAACTTTGCAAAAAGGGGTATTATAAAATCACAGATTATTTAGAAGACAAAAAGCTTGGGACTGAGCTGCTCGCTCTGCTAAGCAATGTTACTAAGCAATATGCGTAATTATAACGTAAATGATTGTAAACATTTTCATTTTTAATGTCTGGATTTGAAAAAAGACGATGATCCCTGAGTTTGTTTCGGCTATTTCTTCTCAGAGGTACCTAGTCAGTTAGGAAATGCCGCCTTCATCATGGTTAAAAAAAAAACATGACGTGTAAAAGTGATCAGTGATCCTAGTTGCTTAATAAACAATTTCATTTCATTTATGGGATCTATATCATAACTGCTAAAAAAATGCAGCGGCTGGTTTACTTTTCTTTTCGTATCGACGGTATTTTGTTTTCATTATTTTCATATTGCCACATTGAATGCATTCTTTTTGTCATTCTAACACCCTATTTACGTAACACCACACAATTCTGATACACGCTGTATAATATATACCTATTGTTTAAAAACCTGAATTTGTATATAAAAAAATAGTATCTATTTTTTTTTACAAAAATTGTTTTATGGTCATCAAAAAGGGCTTTTTTTTAAATCATTTATATTCAAATTCAGTATTTTCTTATTTTCAAACTTCTTTTTTATCAAGAGTTATCCCGTGTTTTCTATTTAAAAAAAGAACCACTACAAATCTTCATAATGAATAAGTAAATGTGTCGCCTCTTTCCTAGTGATTCATTCGTCCATCAAAGCTATGAAGAAAATATAAAATTATTTTTGATTTCTCCTTTAACATGGGACTGCGGTGTGTTTCAATATTTAAAAGAATATCAAGCGTATTGAAACAAGTCCTTATTTATTACACACCTTGAAACTTTACTGGTCTTCGAACAGAATAGGAGGACTATAAAACATCAAAGTGTATTTTAATATTATATAAAAATATTCAGAGCGAAACCCTTTAATGATAGTCATATTGTAGAAATAAGACAGTCAACCTGAGATTTTTTCCCGCAAATTGTCCCGCAAGTTTTAAAAAATGCATCACAGCATGTCTGTCTTTAGTCGTGCTGGCTCCGTGCATTAATGTACTAGGCACTAAGTCACACGTATCGTACACTATTTGATGACCTTAGATGCATAAGGTCGTATGTATAGCTCGACCTTAGAACGATTAGGAACGACCTTTAATGCTTCTAAGATCGAGATTTTTTATAGCCCGTGCGACCTAAAGCCGCACTTAGTTACGCATTACGGTATAAAACAAATTAATCGACACTTCCCAGATTGGCTGTACACAAATTGGTGATGACAATACGACAATAAATTAAACATCGTGTACCTCAACACATTCCCAGTTTACTCATAAAAAATCATAAAAATATATCCATTAGTTTAGTCACAGGAAATTATTTTTGATTTTTCACGGTTTCTTCATGATGTACATGTTGACAGGTTGATGACCGCCGCAACCAGCGGTACTAAACTTTAATAATAATGGCGCCAAAAAAAGCAAGACGATATAATACACGACTGCGCTGTCACCGATCGGAGGTCAGTGAACTAATATTTTAAAGGCTGTTCTATTTCGCTTTTAATTTTATTCGATTGAGTTTGTTTGAAATTCTCTTTTTTTTATGCTAGGTTTTTTTCTAAGAATTCATTCATTGAATAGATCTCGTCGTATAATACCTATTTCGTGTAAATAATGCACTAGGCACTAATTGCACAGAGTGGTGCTGACAATACGACAATAAATGAAAACACGAACAATGCTGGTTCATAGGAATAATCCTAAAGCACAGAAAAAAACCTAGCATCAAAAATAAAAAAATGAAAATTTCAAACAAACTAAATCGCATAAAATTGTAAACGGAATAGAACATCCTTTAAAAATATTGGTTCAATGACCTCCGATCAGCGGGCGACAGCGCGGTCCTGTATCGCCTTGCTTTTTGGCGCCATTATTATTAAAGTTTAGTACCGCTGGATGCGGCGGTCGTTACCCTGTAAGCGCTTCCTTATCAACGTGTACATCATGTAGAAAATGTGAAAAATGAAAAACGATTTCCTGTGACTAAACTAATGGATATATTTATATGATTTTTTATGGGTAGATTGAGAATGTGTTGAGGTACACGATGTTTAATTTATTGTCGTATTGTCAGCACCACTCTGTATTATAATTTGTAAAAAAAAAACTTTCCAAATACGTTTAATCACTTACCGTAACGGCAAAAGTAAATGAATAAAATTATAAGTGATGGCGGCGAATGATTTCATTAGTGTTGTCTCTTAATAAATTTCTTCTTAAATGGTAGAATTTGGGTAAAGTCATGAAAGATTCTGTTAAATAGTGATATGAGTAAATAAAATAAATAACATGTTAGAATTTTTCATGGGTAATTTTCTCCCCTCTTTCTACCTGTCATCTGCATTATGTTTGACTTTAATATATTGTTGTTAGTAAAAATCTTGTAAAGTGAATATTATTACTATGAACAAACGAACTAGATAATATTATGAAACCTTATCTGTAGGCCTAGTATCAGTTTTCATTACGAGACTCGATCGTCGATATCGAGCGCGTTTGGCGCTCTCATTGGTTGAGAAAACTCATACTAGGCCTACTGGAAAACTAACAAGAAATACTGTAATCTCGGTGTTTTAAATGATCTCATTCATCTTTATTTACGCGAAATGTATAAATTTCAAAAGCTTAATGTTTGGATGTAGGAAGTATATATTCATCGAAACTACAAGTCAGATTTCAAAAATTCTTTCACTCATAGAAATCTACGTTATTGCTGAGCGCCATAGCCCATATTTGGCTTGCGGGCGGGTAAAAGGTAGCGTTACTTAAATAGCGAACTTACAGCTCCATATTGTGCACGCTGGAGCGGGGGCAGTTGGTGGGCACCTTGACATGGCAGTGCTTGTGGCAGCGCAGCATACAGTCGCGGCACTCGTAGCCTTGCTTGCCGAGCCGCCGCGCTATAGTCTTAGTGCATACCTCACACACTGTGCCACTGGAAATGTATAGAGTAGAGTTAGGTTTGTTCAGGAGCTGTATATCCTGTTTTTGTTATCGTACGGAAAAACATGTTATTTCAAACTTTTGCGACTAAATCACTAACACATTATTTCTCTCTCCTTCGCCATAGTAGTCTCTCCAAAGGTTGTCTGTAAAAGATCGCTCTTAGCGATAAGACCGCCCATTGTGCCACCCTTTGTAAAATTTATATATTTGTTTCTGTAATCTATATGGTGTACATAATAAAGAGTATTCTACTCCATTCTATTCTATTCCACATTTAAAGTAAGCTTTTCATTAGAAATTCAAATAATAGGCACGCTAAATAGTGTGCGTGGAATTTGTCATTATATCATCTTCGTTGTCCTACACTTGCAAGTATTCTCGTGTATTTGTTCCACTTACAAGAAAACACCATACTATTTTCGATGGGTATAAATATCATTCGTTATAGTAATAGGTAACAACAAAGAAATATAGTATTCTGTCCAACTCACCCACTAAGATGTTTAGCAATAAAAGTATGCTCATTATAAATATGCAGCTTGATGCCCTTCCGCCTCCATCTTGAACGCTGGGCGATGGTTAGAGGCACCAGGTAGTGCTTCTTAATACCAGCTTCTATGGTTTCCAACACCAGAGTCGAAGCCTCGTGGATGAAGGTCCTGGCTGATGCTGTACTGATTCCGGAGACCTCACTGAGAGATGACCTTCAGGGTTTAATTTATTTTTCTCGAAGGTGGGTTGGGATAGGTGCAAGGGATATCATGCGGGGTGATATATGAAAGTGCAGAGGTGGAGGACAAAAAAGGATTTTTTTTAAAGATGCCAAAACAAAATTTGATTTGGAAACATTAAATGTTGTTTGATGGATATAATGTGTAATAAAAATACAAGAAGAAAAGAAACCAAAACGTGCAAAAGCATGAACAGATCATAGTAAAAACAAGCATTTTCATTCACGCATACAGTTAAAAAATGTAGGTAATGTCAAAACATTTTAGTATGAAAAACCGGTGTTACCAGATTGCAGAGTGCCATTACCCCCAGCGCATTGTGAGTGTTGACAGATGGAAAAAAGAGAAAAATCTTATATTAGTTTCGATGTTGCCATACTCTAAGTAGTTTCAAAAATACTATGGCAAGACAGCATTATTTTAGTAAAGCGGTGAAGTTAGTATTAACTAAAATATATATCTTTAGAGTAAAAATGTTATAATTAGAATTATAATTAGAAATAATGTAGTCTTGCCAAGCATCTACACTTTTTAGGTATTACCCAAGCATATTTTTGAATACATTTTTATTTGTATAAGCTTGGGCCTTGCCAATCGGTTATTGTAAAGCTAAATTCAGTGAGGCAACTTCTACACAAAGAAAAATGTATATTTTCATTTCTGTCGTTTTCGGTGAAGGAAAATTTTCTTTATTGACTGATTGATCACGGTCATACAACAAAATAATAATCATTGACTCGCACCGTCAAACCATGACGAAATGGATGATACATGGAAATGTGAAAATAGTATATGGACAGTTTCCAGAAGCCTTTTTTTATATGTAGTAGGTACATATAATACTGTTCCCAACCACCAAAGTGATGCGATGTAGAAAAGCCAGTATATTTGAAATATCTAACTTCTTTGAGAAAAGTGGAAGCCTTGTTATGCAAGTTTTTTTATGTAATTGGTCTTACTGTTTGGCAAACACGGCGACATATCAAGCTGTTCCAATTTTAGCTGACCTCGCATTGTTTAGCTTTTCCGTCTAATCAGAAGTCAGGTTATACTGATTATTTATATATATGTGTAGCTATGCGTATGTGTATTGTTTTAATGGTGAAACTATTTAGATTGTATTCTTCTATACTTTTCACACAAAATTATCATAGTATCGAATGGAGCGAAATTGCTATGGCGTTCCTTTGTAGTGATGATTTCAGCGCTTTATATATTTTTTAGTTTCTAAAAGTCAGATTATATATCCATCGCGAAAAGACAAATATACAACAGCAGCCTAATCGGCGAACACATTTTTGTCAAATGATAGCGACTAGTTGGGATCAGTTAGTCAGTTGGGAACTGCGGTCCAAACGATCCCAACTAGTCGCAATCATTTGACAAAAATGTATTCGCCGATTAGTCTGCAAGTCCTAACAATGTGATGAAGTGATGATCATACCTCCTGGAAGTGCGGGACTCGTCTCCGGACTGCGCGGGTGACGCGCCCGCTGAGTATACGTTCCTGTTGGGGATGGATAGCGCTTTCTCTGTTGGGGTGAACATTTAAGCATCTTTAATGAGATAAATATTAATACGTCAACAACTCGCTCGAATCGTTTGAAGTTGAGAATAGTATGCACGATTAATTCTGTAATATTCCCAACGTAAAAAGTTAAGTACAGTGACCTGTCAAGTGTCAATCTCTAACAGTTGTTGTGACATTTTTGACGTTTAAAAACAGATTATGAGATAAGTTTTCAGTCCCGTTTTTAGAACTCCGTACCTAAAGAGTAAAAATGGGACCCTTTTTGACACCACGACTCGCAATGGGCTAATAACCTAATCGATACCAAAGCCTGTGTTACCAATTTTAAGCTCAACAATAATTAAGAGACACTTACCATGTGCATTCCTCTCAGCGCTGATGCTGCGGATGCGGCTCTGGTTCTCGACCTCTGAGTCTGTCAGGTCCAGAGACGCACCGCGAGTGCGGGACCGGCCTAGTCTGAAAACAAAATATAATTAGATATAACCACTTTCCGAAGTCTACCGAGAATGCTTTAAATCGTTGTCAGAAATCTACATGTGTTTTGGCTTACACATGTTCCCATGATTGACATGGGCTGCACCGTTTTTTAATTTGAAATAAGTTTGACAGTGACAGGAATATTAACAAGCCAAAGTAAGTGCACGCACCTGCGGGTAGTTCGAACAAGATACCGTGGTTCCTGGAGCACAGGTAAGTGGAAGAACAAAACCTACCCGGGTTTTAGATAGAGCGGGAGACGTCATTTGATGACTTCCAATCCAAAAAAGAAGTGCATGTAGGTCATGTTAAAGATCTAGGCCTTCAAATACCAATGATGACAAAGAGCCTCAAAGTGGTAACATCAGATATTTCGAAGGCACAGAGGGTCAAATTGTTCCCTTCTAAAACGATTATGATAATAAGGGACCTCTTATTCTAAGCTATCATATTTGGCAAATGTAAGATCCATTTCACCAGCTGGATGAGAGTTGTCGAGGAAATTGAGGTTCCATTTTAATGGCGCATAATTTATCCCAACGCTCGGACACAGGAATCCTCTCTGAAAGAGAGAGTGGGCCATAGCCTTCAATGCGGGCCAGGTGAATAACATACCTTCTCTTAATAGTCCCAAAGAAGTCGCGTCTCCTCTTGCGAGGCGCTGGCTCCGGTGGGACGTTCTCATTCTGCTGTTGTACGTAGTCGCCCTGCTGAAAAGAGAGTTTTATTTAAATGAAGAAAAGTGTAAATTCAAACTACAAACTTAACCTACTGTATCTGCCCGAAGTTAAAGCAAAAGGGAGGAAAATAATGGAATGACAACTTGTGTAATATTTAATAAATACATAATAGCAGTGGAGTTTTATTGGGCATTTTAATTAAAGTGAGAATATACTATATAAAATAAATCCCCAAATCAAATAATTTACTGAATATTATTATATCGTGACAAAAAAATGGACGTGATAAAAAAAAACAACTAATCTACCAAAGACTGTGCATAAAAAAGATAAGTTAATAATTTTAGTACCTATATAAAAAAAAGAAAAACAACCACAAACAATACAGTACCTCGGTATCACCGTTAGCTTTAGCACCATTCTCCTTTATCCTGACCGTCTTTCCGGGCGAGGCATTAGGAGTGACCGTGACAGGCATATTATCTGTCTCATTCTCACTCTCATCAATCGTGTCACTCTCTTGAGGTACTTCGGATTCCACTTCAGATCTCTCCACTTCGATGAATTTCCCGGAGTCGGTAATTTCCATCTTTTTGGGTAGATTTTTTGCGGGGTTAGTATGGCAACACAGCACACAGGGTTTTGGGAGATATTGAGTGGCATTGACAGGTAAAATACGATACCGATTTTGGTTATTTTTTACCGTTTCGTAGTATCCTGTGACTTTTAGAAATAATCACAATATTATGTCAAAATATAATTAATGATGTGGAGCTAATATTTATCTTAGATTAATGTTATACATCCATTAACAATATTATTATTCACGTATTGGTATTTACAAAGCTTGCCATTGGCTACAGTTATTTTATTTCAATTGTCAATAAGTATCAGCTATTTCATATATGTTATAAAGGTTGCCATGTCACAAAACATTTCCCAAAATAAAATGATCATGCTTAGGATAATTAACTTACAAACAACATAGTTCTAAACTAAACCTTGTAGCAATAAGCTACTTTAAGCGTTGAGTACTAACGCGGAGCGAATCTTATTAGACACTTTGTTAAGATTTAAATTCCAAAAGCACTAAAACTTTACCCATTTCTTTTACATTTTGTACAATATTTTGAGAGTACCTAGAAAACTAGTCACAAATTGTACCAACATTATCCACCAAGAATTTGTTTAAATATATTATGACGTAAAAACCAAGGATTTAGTATTTAAATCATAATTCAATATTTTCATAAAAAGTTTTTATTTAAGGCTCGTTCACATGGCGTAATAAATCGAATTATTTTATCAATTGTTGAATTCAAATGCCAAATAAATTGCACAATGTCATCTACTTTCACGACTTATATGCCATAAATGTAAACATATATGAGTCTATGGAAAATTTACTATATACACAATAACGTTGAGTTTATGTTTGTATTACTTTTCCAATAGTGGTAGTCTCTCTGAAATCAACTTATTTACAATGGAAATAACGTTGATATTTCTTTAAATTGAAGTAACGTCAATTGGAAATATATATTTGAATAGACTTTAGACGTGCCAATGCTTCGGTTTTATAGCATTCCATTAATAGAGTTCCAATAATCTAAAATTTACTTGAAGTATTTTTTTTATTTTACGCCTCTTTTCAGCTTCCTGTTCGATGATAACAATTAAACTATGTGACAATTTTTGAATCCCAACTGCTAGCCTAAACTTAAAATAAATAAAATCAGTAAAACATCTCACCTTGATAGATTTCTTCGGTTCCTGTGTATGTTATCACAGCAAACGCACGCAATGTAAAGGAAAACCAACAATGTGTTAGGTACATTTTGTAAATCGGCGCCGTAGAGTGAAAACCTCGTAAGTGCAAAAATAGTAACTTTTCAGGAGGAAGAAAAAACTGCGTGCTGTAAAATTTTTGTACGGCGACTTTTATATGTTTTTTATTAATTAATATGGAGATTTCGCCCGCTTTCATACCCAAATCGGTTCAGTACTATAAGATTGCCTAAATGAAGATAAAAATAAAATGAAACTACACGTTCGTTGCTAGATATTCACACGAAACTGACAGCTGCGCGGGTTTACGAGGTTCTCTTTTAGTGTTATAGATATCGCTACGAGCATCGAATGAACAAATGAGTCAGATCAGGATGTGCGTAGTGAGGTTTTCTTCCCAGAAACGCAATAAAATAAATTTGAGCAAAAATGCACTCCCGAGGTTTTCACTCTACGGTGACGAAATGGGGATATGATAGGGACTCTTGGGACACACTATTTACAAACAGTGTTTTGGTATAGGCTTCTGTTTCGGGAAACGCTCTAATTTAAAATATCCGTAAAAGATAAATGTTGCTAACCATAAAAAACAACAGCATTCTCTTTCTACCATTTCAGTAGAAAATTTAAGAAATAAAAACCTGCTCATATTTTCATGTTCATATTACTGAATATTATTACAGATTAATTTTCGGTTATTTTAGTGAAAGTTCTGCCTTATGTGCTGTTTAAAAATGACGTTTATAATTTCCTTTTTCTCATAAAGCGTATCCTTAAACAAGATGCCTTAAAAAGTAAGTAATATATCATTATCACTCTGAATTCTCACGTCTTGTCGATGCCTGCACGACTATGAAACTCAAAAAGTCAAAAGTTCACATCACAAAATGAGAAAGAGTATAGGCAACTAGCGACATCTACCTACACAATTCAAGTGTGATTTTGGTAAACGTATTCAAAACTTATTTTATTTATGCTAAGATGATCTGTATAAGCTATATATAACTTAATACATATTAGGAGCGCACACGCGACAGCGTCTTTAAACATTTTTAAATAAAGTGGCGTCATTTAGTGGTAATTAATGAAGTTATTTATACTTTAACTTAAGGCATTTTTTTTTTTGATATGAGAAATCATCAAATGACTTCTCCCGCTCTGGGCGAAGCGGAATGTCAGACTTTTACTGACTAAAACCACGCGAGTTTCTTCACTTACTTGTGCGATGGCCAGGGCCACGCTTGAGGCATTCAACTATTAATATTGTAATGAATTATTTGCACGTACTTTAATTATTTTTTAGAATTTTGCACGTTCGCGGAACTTCGCGTACTTTATTATAAAGTTACATATGTCGCTAGTCACCCACACACTTCTAGAGGTGTGCTAAGTGGTATCTCACCCTCTGCACAGAGTGTATGATGAGTGTGGACTTGTTGGCTGCGTTTGTGGGGCTCAGCTCTAGTTCACGGAGCGCTGATTCCGTTAGTTGAGAGTTGTCATGTCCTGAAACGATAAAATGTGGTGATTCTGACTTATTGATACACGAAAAATTAAAAAAAAAATACTTTAGGTATAAAATTTAATATTTTTATAAGTCTCTCCAGAGATGTGCCTTTACAGGCATTGCGAGGGGTTCGGTCCCACCCCTATGTACGGATGCTGATCACCGGGGTAGTTTTAGTGATGTAAAAATCCCACACCCCCGACCTCGGTCCCCAAAGGTTATGTGCATCTCTTTCTTCCATTTCAGTAATTCATAAAATGTCAGTTTAGACCTGTCAAATTAGTGCGCTCCTGACGTAAACAGGCGTATTTTTAGTCGCCATGTTTATAATCACGTCTAAACTGTCTATGGAGTATCTTAATTTGACAGGATTAATTTAAAATTTTATCTTCTATCCTTTTCTTAACGAAATGGAAAGAAAAAGATGCACATAACTTAAAACTAGTTTAGTTTGTGAACAACAGAATCGACGCCATTAGCGACGAATGATGGATATTTTTTTAATACTAATAGTGGAAAGTTTTATAGTTACGTATCATACCATTTTGTTTGAAAATAGTCTTGGTAGTGGTGGTGAGGTGTCCATGTGGGGACATAGTTCGGAGACTCTCCTTGATCTTGACAGGACGGGAGCCCAGGTCTGGGATGTCAGCACCCTCGATGAAGAGGAACTGTAGAAGAACATTTAACATACAATAGTTATATTATTCTATTAGGTACTCTGTGGTACTATGCTGATTGACATGATTTAAAAAACCGAAACATGATTTTAAATACCATTGATTTATGAAATTAAAGGATTTACTTAAGTTATTTTTATGAAAGATTACGCGGTAATAAGCGGTTTACGATTTACGAGGTAAGTATTAAAAACTACTTACTAGATCTCGTTCAAAACAATATTCGTTGATAGTTTTTATAGTAATGTAGATCACATGTTTTTTTTTTTTAAGATTTTTGATTTTCTTATTTTAGAAGTTAAGAGAGGGTGGGGGATAAACTTTTTCTACTACGAAAGCGTCTGTCACGCAAACTATTCGGTTTAGAAAAAAATATTTTAATAACCTGGATATCATTTTTGAAGACCTAACCATAGATACCCCGCTACCCCGCATGTATGCGTTTGATGAAAAAAAAATTGAATTTCAATTCTAAGTATCCCATTATTTATTATTATTTTTTATTTTTGCATCAAAATCTTAATGCAGTTCACAGAATACATTTACCTACCAAGTTTCCACAGTATAGCTCTTATAGTTTCGGAAAATATGGCTGTGACATACGGACGGACAGACAGACATAACAAATCTATAAGGGTTAAGTTTTTTGCCATTTGGCTACGGAACCCTAAAAACCCATTTAATCAATCCCAACTTTTTTGCTTTTAAAATGGGTCTAGTTTGACTTTTTATAAGTATATATTTATTTGTTAGATATTGTTATGAGGTAACATATTAGATAGAAAATGGCTACAGGAAAACATGTACTCTTGCAACACAGGCATTAGAATATTCAGAAACCAAGTTGATTACTTACTACTTTCATTAAACATAGGTACTATTTATTAGACCTGTTTTACAGTCTCCGGACAAGCACTATCCATAAGATCAATAAAAAATGGAACAGATTTTTAAGAAAGATATTGGATTGAAGATCGGAATAAAACGACACCCCATGTGTTGTCTCTGGTTATAATAACACTTATGTACCAAATGTCATCTTAATCCATTTAGTAGTTTTTACGTAAAAGTGTAACAAACATCAATTTTCATGCACAAATTATTAGGATTTAATCGGTTTGCGATATCCACAGGTTCAAAACGTACTGTAAAATACCCTTTACTAGCACTACCTTTTCTACGGCCAACATCAATGTTACAGCATAATAGAATGAAAAAGACATGTACCTCAACAGTAAGAGTGCCACTGACGTCATGGTTTTCCATTGGACGCGTCTGTAGGGCGATCTGTTGTCGCTGCGACGGAGCTGCTAACAACTCATCTATACCCACAAGACCAAGACCTAGGAACCTGGTGGACAAAGACATTTTTATAGAAAGGTATAAAATGTGGTTAAAGCTGAGAAATAGGATTGAGAACACTGATCATTTTTGCAATAGGACTTCAGGGTGAAATCCAAAACTAAGCATAAATAAAAAAGTATGCTTTTTTTTTTTCAAAATCCTTTCAGGCCCTTTTTTCCTACGTTGTCGCGAACCAGCTTGTCTCGCCATATATACAGTATGTTAAGAAAACCCTGTCCGACCCGTGAAGGTGTTGTTAGGTATCGATAACTGATTCTACTAATGGATACAAAACCGGGCTAAACTTAAAAAAAAATCCCCCTAACAAAATAAATATTATTTCGCAGAAAGAGGTAACTTAATAGATGTGCGTTATGCACCCTTCCACGGGCGGCGGGCGGCAGGGCACGCGACACGTGGTCGCATCGCTATTCGCTCATAATATAACTCATAATACCGGTGTTGTCACTTTTTTAAAATTACTAAATTTCGGGGAAGTTGGAATTAATTCGCGGGAAAAAAAGATTATTTCAAAATTCATTTGTATTGGTACTATGATGATTACGTAAAATTTTATATTATATTTGGTCATATGTTTACCTAACCTTTATTATCCTTATGGGTCGGACAGGGTTTTCTTAAGAATGTTTTTTTTTACTAGGTACTAGATCAAAGCGTTCCTTAGAGGATTCACTCGTGTAAAACTACGTTGAAATGGTTTCGTTTAGTTTAAAAGAGGATAACTGTGCCTGTGGTATTTACCTGTTCTGTGAAGGCCCGCCTCCTGGTGATGGTGGTCCGGTGCGGTCATACACCTCGAACAGGAGCTCCGCCGTCTGTGGGGACAAGTCACTGTGGACAAATAAGAGGTTAATTAATCCCACACTCCCACCATACACTTAGCTGAGTAGATCCATGACAGAGAATTCCCAACTGCAAAAAAAGAAACGATTGTACGAGATGAAATTATGTTTTCATTCAGTCTATTTCAGGTCTGCCATTTGCATTCAAACCTTACTACATTTATAATCACCTACACGACTTTCTATCTGTCGTCAAAGATCCTCAAAGGGCTCTTGGAATGTTAATTTGAATTTATTATTTACTTTCCGTCTGCGACTTCGCTCGCGTGGAGATCGGTTATATCGCGCTTTTAGATTTCCCTCGTGAATATAATTTTTTTCCGGGATAAAAAAGTACCCTATTATTTAATCCGGACTTCTAACTTTACGTCTGCAAAATTTCAAAACAATCGGCTTAGTAGTTACGGCGTAAACAAACAAACAAACTCACTTTCCGATTTATAATATTAGGATATTTGGTGTACACATACAAATAATCCAGTAATATCCCTTGAGATCTTGATGTTTTTTTAGGACCAAAAGTAGCCTATGTTACTCTCCATCTTTTCAACTAACTGTATGCCAAAAATCAGGTCAATTAATTGCTTAGCTACGGCGTGAAGGAAGGACAAACAAACAAACAAACACACTTTCACATTTATAATATTAGTCCATACTAATATTATAAATGTGAAAGTATTTTTCTTATTTATCTTTTTACCTGATTGCGTGACATCAAAGACACGGCTTACGTTTTTAAACATACTGCTTCCATGATGGCGCGCTTGCGCTCCTCCTCCAAAGGCATCCTAAACGTGTTTTCAGACCGGTGGGACTCTCCCCTCTTAAATAGGTGGATAAGCGTCAAGACCCGTTTCAGTTAATTTATTACTAACATTAAGCTAAGCTTTACTTTAGCTAACATTATATGAATATTTATATAATTTATCTGAACTAAAATTATGACAACATTAATAAATTTGCGTACCCGGAGCATAGTTTAGTAGCAAGTTAGTCGCCAGTATATCTATTAACTCGTTTGACTGTACTTCAGAAATGCTTAGTACTTACAAGAGGAAGTGTTCCTCCCATTGCGGGCAGTTGGTGTCTTTCTTGAAAGCCGTCTGGTTCTTCTGTGGTGGCTCGTCCATCTCCACCACGCAGTACGGCGCTATGCAGCCGGTTTTACCTGAAGTTAGCAGACACAACAACATCAATAGGTACCTATTTTATGATTTAACGAACTATATCCTTAAAAAAAAATATGAGGCTTTTGAGTATCTTATATTTTATATCTTTTTATTATGATTTATCATCATCGTGTCAGCCACATGAAGTCCAGTGCTGGATCTTTGTCTCAAATCCAAGGTTTTCCAAAAAGAACGGTTGGACGCGGCTTGCATCCAGCGCTTCCCTGCGATTTGGTCAAGTCATCTAACCACCTAGTCGGTGGGCATCCGACGCTGCGCTTGCCGGTACGTGGTTGTCATTCAAGAGCCTTTCTGCCCCATCGACCATCAGCTCTACGTGCTATGTGCCCCGCCCACAGTCACTTCAAAGAGCTAATCCGTTAGGCTATGTCGGCGACTTTCGTTCTTCTACGAATCTCGAAACCACGTAGAGAAACATCTAGCCCTTTCTATAGCTCTCTTTGCGACCTAGACCTTTCTTATGAGGCCTGTAGTGAGGGTTATTATTATTATTTACTTATAATTAGCGTTTTTTTTTTTGTGTAGATTAAACAATATTTCTTTTATTCTAAGTCAAGTTATCATAATAAATCTCCCGGATTATAAAGTCATCTCGGTAAAGTCATTTTCTAATTCCTTATAAAGAGCTTTGACCTTCAATTTACGATTTGAACAGTGTGGCTACCATGAGTTTTTACTACGAAGACTCGATCATCGATATCGAGCGCGTTTGACTCACCGATTGGCCCGCTTCAAGGTTGTAAGAACTCTCAACCAATGACAGCGCCAAACGCAGTCAATGCGTATGATCGAGTATCGCAATGAAAAATACAATAACTATAGTAGCAAATTTTCTTTAACTGGTATGCTTATTTACGAAACCAGGCTTCGCTAAGGGTTATGTAAAAAGTATAGTACTCACCTCCCAGATCCTTAGCAGACACCAACTTAACGAGCAGCCTTTTGTCTCCGTGAAGGGTGACGCTGCCCGCTGTCGAGTTAGGGGTCGACGTGTACAGATGGCGATCATGTTGCAACTGAAATGATAAGTTTTATCGTTAACTCGAGATATTAGGAGAGGTGCATTAACGTGGTAGGGGTTTTCGGACATGCCAGTTTTCTCAAGATTTTTTTTTTTTATAATAACTACTGCTTGACCGCAATCTCGCCCAATAGTAAGCAGTGATGCAATCGTTGACGGTAAAGCGCGCTAGTTTATTCGGAGTCTATTCACACGCCTTTACTCTCACCCTAGAGCAGGAGCGGTCATTTGATGATTTGCCATCACACCAAAAAAGGGGGTGACTAAGGAGACGACGTCTAATAGAAGTACGGTAGAAAATTATATACTGCGCTGACCACAAATAAATTGGGATAAGGGCTGGAGAATTATGAATAATTATGGCACCAGGTTTACGCAATTAGCTATTTATATTAAATATGGCACCAAATCTATGTACCTATATTAATTATGGCACCAGGTCTATGTACAGTAAGGGTCAAAAGTGCATTACCACTTTTGAACTTTATTGCACTAACAGTAAGAGTCAAAAATGGTAAGTAAAGTGGCCGCCGAGCCCAGAGGTCGGAGTTTCTCCCACCGGTAAGGCTCTCTCATTGTTTCAAAAATTGCGTTGATACGACCTCGCTCAAGATCCCATCGGCGAAATTTCGGGGGATAGGTGACGGTAGGGGGACGTGGGAGTCCTGTCACAACAATCTATAATGATTACGTGAATAAAAAAGTTCACTAATGACGAAGGCATCCATCCGGACTAAAATATATACGCCATATTACGCCACATTACAAAAAACTTATAGGAAACATAAAAAGTGAAGGTATGAACAAATTCCTGTTTTTGATGCTTACCATTGAGTCATAAT
The DNA here is from genome assembly GCA_037179545.1 of Sesamia inferens. NCBI lineage: Eukaryota > Metazoa > Arthropoda > Insecta > Lepidoptera > Noctuidae > Sesamia > Sesamia inferens. The sequence continues at coordinate 11,956,381 of CM073949.1, forward strand.
GCAGTGGGAGCCTCGGCCCGGGAGTTTCGACGTATCTGCGCAGGCGCGGGCAGGTGGGATAATGCGCCAAATTGAACTGCAAGTTGGTGCTACGCAGAGCGTTCACTACTATGTCGCTGGAAAAAGGAGGGTAGTTTTGTAAAAATATGTCCAAGAAACTACTGTCTCTATGGCTTTCAGTTTTGACGAATTTTATAATGATGTATTGTATAACGATAATGTAAAAAACCGGTCAAGTGCGAATCGGACTCACGCACGAAGGGTTCCGTACCATTATCTTTAAAAACGGAAAAAATATCACGTTTGTTGTATAGATTTCATATACCTCCTTAAATATTTTATTTTTAGTATTTGTTATTATAGCGGCTACAGAAATACAAAATATGTATAAAAGAAGGAAAACTAAATATTTATTTAACACAGAAATTATGCAATAAATAAATAATTTAAAACGTGCCAATTGGTTAATTTACGTATATTTCGGAGTTGAAGATTCGCCCACAAATAAATATAAGTACTTCGTGCGAGTAGCACTTAAAAAGTTACGATTCGAACGTTTCGTGAGAGTTAATTCGTGCATTTCGACAACCCTCTGCCCTCTTTTTCCTTCCTTCCCCTCCCTTTTTAGTGTTGAAAAGAACCTATGAAGTTCCTAAGGCTCATTTACACGCTGTTAAGTAGAAAGTGTGCAATTGTCAAGTGATTAGTAAAATCAACGTGTAAACTGTCGCTCTGTTAAGTGATTAGTGTTAAGTGCGAAGTGCAGATGCGAAGTAAAATGATTTTTGCTGTTAAGTAGCTTCCCCCGCACACCTGCAAAAACCCCGCACTTCCAACGTCGCCCGTCCTAAACACCGTGCAAACAGTTTTGCTTTGACAAGTGCATGCCTACATACTTTGGACTGAACAAGAATCGCTAAACACCATATGAACTATTACTTAACACTTGACACTTAACATTGTCAACTAATCGATTCACACCTGCACTTGCTACTTATCAGTTATCAGTGTGTAAATGAGTCTATAGAACCCGCTGAATGGACAATGGACAGCAAAATTCACGATAAATACCTGATGAGTTGTTGCAAGTTGCTCTCGGTGGCGTTAGGCCTGAGTGCCCCCACTGGGGCCAGGGCCACCTTCACTTCAGGCCATCCGTCGCACTTCAGCTCACCCGTCAACTTGTCTGTCACGCAAACCACGTTCAAACGAGCCCTGAACCTGGAATATTGAATCGAGAGTAGTCAGTTATTATTCTAATAGCAATTTTAAATTCAAATTATTCGATTATTTAGCCGTAGTGTCTTAGATTTTGACTTTTGAATTGACAGGTGTCAAAGACAAAGAATATTCTTTTTTTAAAAGCTATCCAAAAGGTTTAATTAAACTTCGATCGACTATTTCTGTTACAACCCGTACCGAAAGGTTTGCAACCTAATTGCGTAAAACACAACAATCTAAATTATTTTGAAGGATATTACAAATCCATTGTTAGCTTTGTTCGAAAAAATTGTCTGCTCAGCAACGGAAATCACACAATGAATGTTGTTGAACTATCAAAAAATCTACTATGACAGCCGTTACTACTGTTTTACGCAATTACCCCGTAAGTGTAATTTCCTTTATGTGATTTCCGATGTCTCCGATGAAGGCTTTTTTCATAAACTCATAGCATTTGTACATCTCAGTAGCTATTGAATTACCTTTTCTTTGCAGTCACGACGGAAAACGAGATTTTAGTTACTCATACTCTTCTGCGAAGACCACAAATCGCCAAGGATATTAGAAAAGAGATAGGAGAAAACCCCTTCTGGTGAGATGGTACATCTAGCCTAGCTTTCTCCGAGCACACACTTTTCTCGGCAACTCACATTCAGCTCCTATCAGCCAACTTGCAAAAAATCGTCGTTACACCTGACGGCATCCTACCTTAAAAGACCCGCTACAACGCACCAGACGACTGGGCACGTGATGAAACGTGTTTTTTTTAATTCGTTAAATAAATCATGCAAAAGAATGCGTGGTAATTTGAGATCTCCCCTAAATTTGTGGATTTTCGATCATCATTTAATAAACATCTACCATAAAGAGTAGGGTTATAAACCAACTGTGTGTCAAATTTCATCTAAATCCGTTAAGTAGTTTTTGGGTGAAAAGTAACAAACATCCATTCAAACTCATAAACTTTCGCATTTGAAATATTAGTAGGATAATGAATTTCAAACTTGACAGCCTCCGTGGCATAGCGTTAGCGAACGCGGCCGCTGCGCAAGGAGGCTCGGCTTCGATCCCGGCGCAGAGCAAATATTTGTATGCATGAATATGAATATTTGCACTTATCTGGTCGGGCCTCGGAAAGCACGTTAAGCCGTTGGTCCCGGTTGCCGTTACGGGTGGTTAGAGCCCTCAAAAGTCCAAAAATAGGTCTAACTGCAATGCTTCGATATCTCCTTCGGGTTGTGGAGATCAGACGGCAGTCGCTTTACGGAAAGCATCGAAGTTTATCCAAAATCAGCAGTTAGACTGGTAAAGCAGACCCCAGACTCCAAAGCTGGAAAACGCTTCGGATGCGACTGGGGTTATCGCTGAGATAATGATGATGATGAATGAATTTCAAACTTACTTATTGACATTAACTCTGTAGTGTGAAACTTCTACTTTCTCCCCACGTTGACTGAATGCCTTCAGCTGGAAGGCCGGAGTAGCTTCACAGTCACATGTGATGGTCTGAAAATTGAATAAACATAATTTTACATACTTATTTCATTTATGATTCCAATTGATAGATCAGTCCGTACTGGATGTTTTTTTTAAACTAGATGAAGCCGGCATTTCCTAACTGACTACCTCTGAGAAGAAATAGCCGAAACAAACTCAGGGATCATAGTCTTTGTTCAAGTCCAAACATTAAAAATGAAAATGTTTACAATAACTTACGTTATAATTACGTATATTGCTTAGTAACAATGCTTAGCAGAGCGAGCAGCCCAGTCCCAAGCTTGTGTCCATGTGTTCCAATAGTGGGAACATTATTCATCCTCTACACGGCTGCTTATTTTATACACCAAGCTATTAAACTTTCAAAATTTTAAGTAACCACTTGTACAATCTGCTCCCTAAAAGCGTAACAAACTTTCTATCAATTGGAATCATTTTGAAGCTTATTGCTAATACATTGCTCCATGTGTTCGATAAATGTGTCCGCTAAACAACGTAAATAACGCAATGGATGTTGTTGAACTGTCAAATGAAACCCATTGCTTCTGATAGTGTGTTACACAATTATTCAAGGCTTTCATTCCATTGGGAGGCTTTGCCATAATCCCCACGCTTAGCAGGCGGGTTGGGGATTGCAGTAATTTGCCATTGAAGCACTGCTGCCCGCTTCCCTGGTGAGAATAATGCATTATTGATACAAAAAATTAATAATTTCTAGATCAAATCTCAATTTGGGAGTCGATTCTGGCTTCTTGGAAGCAAAAGTTTCTTTTAATAGAAAGTAAACAACAGAACTAGTAGGTTTAATCACCACAATAGTTTTTTTTTCTTTTTTTTTTAACAATTATAAACTAGTACTTGACCGCATTCCCGCCTGATGGTAAGCAGTGATGCGATCGTTGATGGTAAAGCGCGCTAGTTTATTAAGAGCCTATTCACTCAGAAAAACTGAGCGAATAGGAAGGAAGACGGCAGTTGAGCGAGGTGATGCAATGTTAAACCCAACAACACGACCAACGATGCTGCGCCAAAGGGAGATTGATCTGAAGACCCTCCACGACCAAACTCCCAACACAACAACATTAGGCGCATCGTACCCGGCACACATCGCAACACAACTGCTCAGACCCATCCTCCGAACGGCTTCACCAGACATCATGCCGGAACACGACAAATCGCTTGGCGGCAAGGCTTTGTCTGGTGGTGTCCTGGTGGTGTCAGAAATCGTATTATTTACAGGTTCTGTAAATATTTTACTAGAAATATATTTTACCCCAAGAGGTATCAAGGCCAAATCTATAGGAATAAGTAAATATCTTCGCATTACATCCCCACAACAGCAAAAGAAAAGAACACCATAATTTATGTTACCTAACTTCCATTTTCTGAGGAAAACAACAAATATAAATATTCCCTCGAGAATTCTCCGCATAAACAAGTTCAATGGCCTACGATATCATACAACAACTATTTAAGCAAGACCTTTCTCCTCAAACAAATTAGTAACTCTTTGAAAACAAATGAGGAGTTCAAGTTAAGCTGGATATTGTCATCTTTCTCCTACCCACACAATGTTAGCCGCGGAACATGCACCCGTATTTGGCATCGCCTTTCATAGGGGATATAGCTCAGTGGCAGAGCAATCGACTGCAGATCGATAGGCCCCCGGTTCAAATCCGGGTGTCCCCTAAGCAACACTTTTGTGTTTTAAAATATTTCGAATTTGAAAGGATTTTTACTTTGTTTTTGTGTGTTTATTTTGGTGCTACGAAGTTGCTACGATGGGGCTACGAGATTGCTACGCAGGATAACTGTATGCTTCTTTTTTGTTATCATTGTTGTTTTTAAAAATAAAACGGTGAATCTACGTATAGTAACGTACGTAAGTACACGTGTTAATACAATTAACCGATTTTAATTAATGAGGTTCGTGAGAGCATTCTGCCCCCAACGACTTATTAGAAGGATAGCTAAGTATGTGACGGTCCTTCAAAATCCTCTCATACACGAGTATGTATGTAGGCATATTAGATCGTTCTGTTTTCATATATATGTACATAAATATATCGCTCATTTAGTAATTTAAACTCATTTGCAAAAAAAAAAAAACGGGCACCTAAGCAATGAACCATTTCAAATGTTAATATTGCTTTATTTCATAATTCTAGGTAGTTTTATCGTCACAATTTGGTAAATTAATAAGAAAATAATAGTTTTCATCAGTATTTCATAAAATTTTGATAGAATGTATGGGAAATAATGCTAAACCTCGCTAGTGGTCTATGTTCGCTAGTTGTACTGATCTCACACGCCGTTTCAGAACGTCCCAGACATGCTCAATGGGATTGAGGTCGGGCCTTCGAGCTGGCCAATCCAAACGACGAATGCCGATCTCTTGCACATACGCTTCGACATCGCGAGATCGGTGGGCGCTTTAATGTTCCCACTGCTGGGAAACAGGCGTCTTCAGAGAGGGATGCATCGTAATCCACCACACGGAGTTATGTAGTTTGAGAGATGTCGCTTGTCTTCGAATATATGGTTGTTGAATATAGGTTCCCTCACAATGTTTTCCTTCGCTATTTTCATAACAGTGGTGATGCAATAATTTACACAAAATATACCAGCCTGCAGCTCAGAGTCACACAAGGAACAATGGAAAGAGCCATGCTTTAAGTTTCTCTGCGTGATTGAATCAGATATGAGTAGATCCGCAGAAGAATCAAAGTCACCAACATAGCTGTTCGAGTCGCTTAAATTAAGTGGAAGTGGGCGGGGCACATTGCTGGTAGAAACGATGGCCGATGGGGCAGTAAGGTTCTGGAGTGGCGCCCACGTACCGGAAGACGTGGGGTAGGGAGGTCCCCCAACAAGGTGGACCGATGACCTGGTGAAGGTCGCAGAAGGGTGATGGATGCAGGCATTATAAGACCGGTCATCGTGTAAAGTCTTGGAGGAGGCCTTTGTCCATTAGTGGACCTATCTAGACTGAAGAAGAAGATACCTGCCTGGGTCCTACAACTTGGTAACTTGGCTCTAGGGATGTAACGGAGGTAGTTATATCAGAACCGGAACCGGAGTTTTTAAATTTGACTTATCGGAGTCAGAACCGCAGGCGGAGGCGGGCTCAGAACTGATGGAGAGAGATTTTTTATTTAAACACAAAACACATTATATGGTCATTTTTTTCATTTAAATTTTTTATTGCAAAATGAAACACAAACAGTGAAAAGAAAATTGTCATGTTTCCAAATGAACAAGGAATTAAATGAAGTTAATTAAAACTCAAAGTAGCATATTATAAAGGGTGTATCTGACATCAACGCACAAACGAGTACCATGGATCCAGTACATGATTCTGAACCCCCCAGTGGTGGAATTTTTCGTCGGCTTTTTCATGATATAAAAAAATATATATGTAGTTTTTGTCACTTTAGACCGTTCATAATTGCTATACTTTTATAACCCAATAAGATTTTAAAGTGAAAATTAATTAATTCGCTAATTACACAAAAAAGCGCTATTAAAACAAAAGTTGAAAAGCTATCTTATAAGCTGATTTAATAGAGTTCATATCAGGGATCAACGTCATACCTACAAACCCGCACGGCGGCATGCTTGCAACGTTCAAAGGCCGAGCCGACACTTTTTTTAAACATTGCTATTTCTGTAACCGTTCATTAACGACATAAATGACTATCATAATTTAATCAGTGGCATGAGGTCTAGCCTTTTCGCGAAGTTTGCATTACGATGTCAGACACACCCTGTATGACATTAAATGAACAAAAGCTTTGAAACAAATTAAATCAAATGTGTTGACTTCAAAAGCCACTTGCCAGTGCTTGCTTTATACATGGACATATCGAAGGCATTTGACTGCGTGGACCATAAGATTCTGCTTCAAAAATTAAATTCTTATGGCATTAGAGGTAACGTCTGCAGTTTTTTAGCATCTTATCTCAAAGATAGAAAACAATTTACAATTATTAAACGAGTAGGTGATAAGAGTAAAAATGAAATTTGTTATGAATCTAGTGTCAGAAATATTGCATATGGAGTACCTCAAGGGAGTGTGCTTGGACCGTTATTGTTTCTCATCTATGTTAATGACTTGCCTACAGCAACTAACTACCCCATGACAATGTTTGCAGATGACAGTACTATAATTTTTGACAATGACAATATTAATAATCTTGAATCTGACATAAATAAAAACATTGATTCTATAATTAATTGGTTAGAGTATAATAATTTAAAAATTAATTTAAGTAAAACCGTAATTATGAAATTTGGACAAAGAATGACTAACAGACTAAATCTTAATGTAATCCATAGCGGCGTTAGTATTAATGAAACAGAAACCACAAAATTTCTAGGAATACATATAGAGAGTACATTGAAATGGCGTGTTCAAATCGAGAAAGTATGCGGTAAACTTAACCAATATTCATATGCTTTGACCATGTTGAGGAAAACTGTAAATGAACGAACGTTATTGACAGCATACCATGGACTGGTTGCATCGTGTTTAAGATATGGCATAATTTTTTGGGGTAATGCAACTGGAAAGGAAACTGCTTTTATTGCACAAAAACGTTGCATCCGAGCCATGTGTAATTTACAAAGAACCGACAGTTGTAAACCTCATTTTATAAATTTAAAAATATTGACTTTACCGTGCTTATATATATACGAAACTGTTCTTTTCGTCAGGCGCAACCTGTCTAAATTTTCGCAGGTTACTAGCTTGCGTAGAGCTGATAAGCTACATTCGGTTCCACACAAGACTGTATTATTTCAGAAAAGCATATTCGCAATGGCTCCGAAACTGTACAACAAAGTGCCAAAATACATGAAGTCGGTGGAAGGCATTGATATATTTAAAAAGAAATTGTTCCTATTTTTGGTCGAGAAGGCATATTATTCCGTTCAAGACTTTCTTGATGATAAAATATGAATTTTTATTTTCATTTACTTGACTACTGTAATATAAACACATCGACAGACATTTTTACTTTGTTTTTGAATGTATTTTTTATTTTTTATTAAATTTTTATTTATTTTTTTGACCATGTATTGTAATGATTTAGCTGAATTTATTAATTTATATCATTGTCTTATTATTATTATTTTATCTCGTATTATTGTATTTTCACGTTTGACATTCATAATTTATACTTACTCTTATTTTATAATTATTAGATACTTAATACTATTTTTGCACGCCTAATTTAAGGTAGATAGTAAAGGATCATTGTATCTATTGAACATCTTCGTTGTACCTACTATCTATGCAAATAAATTATTATTATTATTATTAAAACTAGCGAAAAATCAAAACACGTAGCAGGAGTCAGGGAATTCCCTGCTGGAAAGGGAATGTTGTTGATATGAAACCCTTTGCTACTGCTAGTGCGTTACGCATTTACCCTGCTGTTCATAACAGTCGGCAGGTCGCCGTCGCTATGGTATGCTTTAATCATCATCATCATCATTTCAGCAAAAAACGTCCACTGCTGGACATAGGCCTCCCCTAAGGTTCTCCACGACGACCGGTCCTGCGCCTGCGACAGATCGTCGGTCCACCTTGTCGGGGGCCTACCCACGCTACGTCTTCCGGTGCGTGGTCGCCACTCGACAACCCGTCGGCCTCATCGGGCATCGGTCCTACGGGCAATGTGTCCAACCCATTGCCACTTCAGTGTTGCAATTCTTCGGGCTATGTCGGTTACTCTTGTTCTTCTGCGGATCTCCTCATTCCTGATTCGATCGCGCAGTGAAACCCCAAGCATAGCCCTCTCCATTGCCCTTTGAGTGACTTTGAGCCTTCTTATAAGGCCCATTGTTAGCGACCACGTCTCAATTCCATAAGTCTGGCATCACACACTGGTCGAAGACTTTTGTTTTGAGACACTGCGGTATTTCGGACGAGAAGATTCTACGTAGCTTCCCGAAAGCAGCCCAGCCGAGTTGGATTCGACGATTGACCTCTTTCTCGAAGTTGGACCTTCCTAACTGGATAGTTTGTCCCAGGGAGCTTTAATAACCTCCGATTTAAAAGTATCGAAACCGAAGGTATGATAATAATCGGAAGTTCAGACTTAACGGAGTTGGAATCGAAGCTTCGTAACATCCCTGCTTGGTACCGATACTACCAGCAACTTAATTGCGTTGTAGATGCACGAGGAACAAGGAGTAAAGTTCACTCATCTTCCATAGAAAAGGGAGGATCCTCCGACCAGACAGGTGTTGAGTCTGGCGGGCACTTGCCCAACGGTTGATGTTGGGAAGGAAGGTATGCTAGTTGCACGGTAAACTCAGCTTGCGAGATGTAGAATAGCTACATATGACGTCAGTATGATGCGTTGTTTATTTGTGACGTTTGTAGGTACCGCTACAGCACACTATTACTATCATTTGGAATCATTTTAAAGCCAATTGCTAATCCATTGCTCTATAATGTTCGGAAAATGTGTCTGCTCAACTACGTACATAACGCAATGGATGTTGTTGAACTGTCAAAATGGAAGCCATTGCTACTGATAGGCAACAACTGCTCTCTTCGTACTTAAATAAAACGGTCTGCATAGTTCGTAATAACATAAATTGACTTATGATAGGTCAGTTTATGTTATAAAGAGTAATAAGATTGTATGACTGCGTTCCGTTTCACCCAATCATAACATCCTGTCAACCAGTTGAGATTAAATTGAACTGATTCGAGTGTAATGGAACGCTGCATGTGCATCCTGCATTTTATCTCAAATGCGAGAAAGGAGTCCCGAAGACAGCACTAGAAGTTGCAGTCTGTAGGCTTTTCAGCCATCTCATATACTCAGCGAGCTTAGAACTAAGTTTCCAGGAATCGAATCATGAATAGAATCCAACTTCATTTACGTTATATGTACCTACCTCATAAAGCGAGCAGTGGTATCGCATGCATATTAATCTGACTGGAGGCAGTGCAATTTTCCAATATTGCAATACCAGCGTATCATGCATTTTTTTTTGGATTGCCAACATTCCAATAAAAAGTTTAGAACTTCACTGCTAATACCGTGTTTCCTCTCGCATTTCATATAACATCACGCCTGTAATCCTCAAAGGGTTACCAGCAGAGGTTTACCGATTATATATCAACATTTCGCCAGGTACATTTAAGTCCCAATTAATAGGATACATGGCTATTGCTATCAACCAGGCACAAATCCAGGCTGATGGACTGCTGATAAGTAATTCCAGATGGAAATACCAGGTAGGTATACCCATGGTAGCTGGTTTGTCGGTAGATAAACGAAGCGTCGAGTATCTATGAGGAATGACAACATTTAAACCAAAATACCATTTATTTATTTTCGTATTCTAAATTCAAATATATTTTTATTTCATAATTTCTGAGAAAATAAATTAAAATATCAAAACGTGTGATGACGTCACTAATATGGTATAATGAAATCGCTACCTTCGCCTAAGCTTTTAAATGTTTTAGATGAAGAAAACATCAAATGTCACTTATTTCAATATCTGGTTTTGGCGGGAAGGCTTAGCTGATTCTCACGCTCATTTTTCAATGGACTTTTAAACTATTTATATTGTCGTTTACTAAATAAAAGCGCGTGATTTATGTAGTAAAAAGTGCATTCAATAAATAATTCATAAAGAACATTGAAATATCGCAGCACAGTGGCCTCATCATGACTTTGCCTCAAACCTCCCTCGTAGATGTGATGTAATTGGAAATAAATTTTTTAAAGAGTTTCTATAATTTGTTACGCGTGTTATTGGCAATACTGTGGTATCTATTCCACAGGGCAGGCCATTGATCAAGAGTGGACGATGAAGATTTTTCTTTTACTTGAAGTTGGCGCAAAGTCATAACTAGTGCCATAATACAAAAAAAAAATATGGTGATTTAATAATAACAGAATGTGCAATAACACTTGTAAATAACAAACTTTATGAACTTAAATGATAAAACCACAAGTTTATGTGCCAACGAATTTGACAAGCTGACAATGACAATACAATTGACATTTAGATAGGGGGTTTTGACAGGAAAGCCAAGATGAGTGTCACGCGCATTTTTCATTGGACTTTTAAAATTATTTGTAGTGTCGTTTACTAAATAAAAACGCGTGATTTATATAGTAAAAAGTGCATTCAGTGAATAATTCATAAAGAACATTGAAATATCGCAGCCTAGTGGCCACATCATGGCTTTGCATAAAATCTCCTAGTAGGCGGCTCACGCGCCCGTTTTTCAACTGTCATTGGCGATATCCGCCATTATTGTGAAATATTTTTTTTAAAGAATTTCTATAATTTGTCACACGTGTTATTGGCAAAATTGTGGTATCTAACCACAGCGGCCATTGAAGAGTTGAAGTAGTATTCACTCTAAAGAAAAGAAAGAAAGACATTTAGATACTAGTTTTTTACGGGTCAAAGCGAAGTAAAGGTTTTATTTTGTTTTAAATTATGAATGAAAAGTACATAATATCGAAAAATAAAAAAAATATGGGTGCTCTAGTTTATAATGTACTTTTATGTAACGTAATAATATATTTAGATAATGAAATATGGGTGCCGAATCTCTTGTTTATAAACTTAACTAAACTTAATTTCAGTGAGAGATTCTCTTAGAGAAAAAAACAAAGAGATAATTATTCTGACTGTAGCTTCACAATATATATTTGAAAATCTTGTAATATACATAAAAATATATCGAATTTTAGGAAAGTACGTGATGTTCATAATATAAATACCAGGAACAAACACAATCTTGCTCTACATCACACTCGTCTCCACAAAGTAGGCAACTCGTTCATGGGTCAATGTATACACTTTTACAACAAGCTTCCCATGGACATTCGAAACTTACCTATTAAATTACCGATTTAAAAGCTATATAAAGGCCAACCTTTGCAAAAAGGGGTGATATAAAATCACTGATTATTTAGAAGACAATAAAGCTTGGAACTGAGCTGCTCGCTCTGTTAAGCATTGTTATTAAGCAATATGCGTAATTATGACATTTTAAACACTGTTTTTTTTTTTTTTAAGTCACGTAAATGATTGTAAAGCTTTTCATTTTTAATGTCTGGACTTGAAAAAAGACGATGATCCCTGAGTTTATTTCGGTTATTTCTTCTCAGAGGTAGTCAGTTAGGAAATGCCGGCTCACTCTAGTTTTTAAAAAAAATATGATGTATAAAAGTGATCGGTGATCCTACTTGCTTATTATACGATTTCGTTTAATTTCAGTGCATTATATTTCATTAAGAAAAGGACAGAAGATAAAATGTCAATTTAGACCTGTCAAATTAGTGCGCTCTTGACGTAAACTGGCGTATTTTTAGTCGCCATGTTTATAATCGCGTCTAAACTGTCTATGGAGTATCTTAATTTGACAGGATTAAACTAAAATGTTATCTTCTATCCTTTTCTTAACGAAATGGAAAGAAAAAGAAGCACATAACTTAAAATATGTTTACTTTGTGGACATGGGACTTGGTGCCCTTGTCAATTGTTCATAGATAAAAGGTTTAAATACTTACAACATCATCCTTGGAGTCGCACTCACAGAAGACGTTGGATATGTTGGGTGGGTAGCTGTCCAGCGCACGCACCATCTCAACGCCAATACCTTGCTGGAACAAAGAAACAAACATGTTAGCTTGGCATATTTTCAATACAGATAAAAGAGTTAGCAGTAGTAATAGAATTAAGTGTAAAAATCGACACGGTTTATTCGCTGTCTGTAGGCATGGACGTCAGCGTTCTCCATCATCATAATCTCAGCGTCAATCCCAGTCCCATCCGAAGCTTTTTACAGCTTTGGAGTCTGGACTCCAAAGTCAGGTCCGCTTTACCAGTCTTAAGTGCTGATTTTGGCTAAACTTCGATATTTTCCGTGAAGCGACTGCCGTCTGACCTCCACAACGCGAAGGCGATATCGAAGCATTGCAGTGAGACCAATTGTAGGACTTTTGAGGGCTCCAACAACCCGTAACGATGGTCATTAGATATTCGTATGGCAACCGGGACTAACGGCTCAACGTGCTTTCCGAGGCACGACTACACTAGTGCAAATATTATTATATATTCATGCATACAAATATTTTCACTGCGCGGAGATCGAACTCAGGCCTCCTTGTCCAGCAGATGCGTTCGCTACGGCTACGCCACGGAAATTGTCTAAGGAGGCTTATCTAAACCGTGGTTTATCCCACTAATCGTACGTTCTACTATGGAAGTAATCCTGTAATGAACGTGAATGTTTATAGGAATGGATGTGTGTTTGTTACTCTTTGGCGCAAAAACAACTGAACGGTTTTGGATAAAACTTTACAGTACATAATAGCTCATTAGAATGACATATAATGACGCTTATCTCGATACATCCATGGGTCAACACTTATCTCGATGTAACAGGGAATTCAAAATATGCGGGTCCAAAATAAAGTTATTTTTTTAATTTATTTTATCAAGTATGTGCACTATTGAGTACCATATTCTTTTATTGGATAAGAACCCGGATAAACATTAAAATCCAATTAAAACATAACGATTACTCAGCCGCAATTCGATTACAAGAATAATGTTTGTGAACACTATTGAGGTTATCGATTCTTTTTTTTTTATAATTATAAACTAGTGCTTGTCCGCAATCCCGCCTGATGGTAAGCAGTGATGCAATCGTTGATGGTAAAGCGCGCTAGTTTATTTAACGTATTCACTAAAAAAAAACTTAGTGAATAGGAAGGGAGACGGCAGTTGAGCGAGGTGATGCAATGTTAAACTCAACAACACGACCAACGATGCTGCGCCACAGGGAGATTGATCTGGAGATCCTCCACGACCAAACTTCCGACACAACATCATTAGACGCATCATAACCGGCACACATCGCAGTACAACTGCTCAGACCCGTCCTCCGTACGGCTTCACCAGACATCATGCCGGAAGACGACGAATCGCTTGACGGCAAGACTTTATCTGATGTGTGGTAACTTCTGCCGGCAGCCGATGTTATGGCCTACCACCGAGTAAAAGGATTCTTTCATTTGATGGCTTTTATCTGATTTCATTCATTGTTTTATCGATTAACTCTTAAATTGATTAGACGATTGATAAAGTGAAGAGGAAAGGGTTTTTATTTTTTCATTTGTTTTGATTAAGATCTTCATATAAAATTATACGAGCTGTTGTTGTTTCGAGAGGGTAATGAAATTTACTTCCTAAATATTTTTTTATTGTATTCAATTTACTACGAACGATAGCAGGTCAAGAATCCCCAATCAATCTTGACCCTTAAGGCTTTATAAAAAAAGTTAAAAAAGTAATAAAGAAATCTGACACAATGTAGTAGCTTGATGTGCTGTCGTTTGTACTTTGGTTTTGTTTAAAAACATAAATAAAAAAAAATAAAAAACTTAGTTGTAGTGTTACTACAACTAAGTTTTTAGATTAAAATCTCATCCATACCTATAAGATTTGTATTTACATGTAATATTTGCACCAACGACAGTCCCATTAAAAGTTCGGGAATATCTCTGTCCATTCTAAGGTTGCCCGAAAGAGATTGCATTAGCGATAACGCCGCTCATTGTATACAGTATGTTAAGAAAACCCTGTCCGACCCGTGAAGGTGTTGTTAGGTATCGATAACTGATTCTACTAATGCATACAAAACCGGGCTAAACTTAAAAAAAAAATCCCCCTAAAAAATTAATATTATTTCGCAAAAAGAGGTAACTTAATAAAAAACGCGTTAACCTCCCTTCGCCTGCCGCCCGCGGGGGGCGGGCGGCAGGGCACGCGGCACGTGGTCGCAACGCTATTCGCTCATAATAATACCGGTGTTGTCACTTTTTAAAAATTACCAAATTTCGGGGAAATTGGAATTAATTCGCGGGAAAAAAAGATTATTTCAAAATTCATTTGTATTGGTACTATGATGAATACGTAAAATTGTATATTATATTTGGTTATGTGTTTACCTAACCTTTATTATCCTTATGGGTCGGACAGGGTTTTCTTAACATACTGTATACAGAGTGGTGCTGATAATACGACAATAAATGAAAACATGAACAATGCTGGTTCATAGGAATAATTCTAAACCATAGAAAAAAACCTAGCATCAAAAATAAAAAAAAATAAAAAATTCAAACTAAATCGCATAAAATTCCAAACGGAATAGAACATGCGGGCGACAGCGCAGTCCGGTATCGACTTGCTTTTTGGCGCCATTATTATTAAAGTAAAAAGTCGTGATGGCCTAGTGGTTAAAACACCAGCCTCTCAAGTATGAGTGCGCGAGTTCGATTCCAGGTCAGCCAAGTACCAATGCAACAAAGTTATATGTACTTTCTAAGTATATCTTGGACACCAATGACTGAAGGTGAAGGAAAACATTTTCAGGAAACCTGTACATTAAGTCTGAAATCGCCAACCCGCATTGAGCAAGCGTGGTGATTACGCTCAATCCTTCTCTGTACGAGAGGAGACCTGTGCCCAGCAGTGGGACGATAAAGAGGTTGATGATTATGATAATAAGGCTTTGTATGCATTGCGTGAATGAGAAAGTATTAATAACGTACTGCGTTGTCCCTTTTCGTCGTACGTAATGGTTTATGTTATATGGAGTACGTGCCCGCAGTGTCGTTACGTAAACGATTGCTGTTGCCATCTTGGTGTGTGGTCTGTTGTCTTTGGTTATCATTTTTGGCTGTCAAAATACTGGTAGGTATGCTTATTATTCCAAATCTGTTTTTGCTAACGCCACATAATTTTATCGGGGGAATAATTTTGAATTTTTTACAGTTCTTCTAAACAATAAATGTCAAACATCGATTTTATATAGCGAATAAACAATTCTATCGTTTGAAAAAGTCATAAGATAACTAAACGTCATATACACGAAGCCTTTCCTATATATTCTTAACGGACGTCAAGAAAGCTCTAATTTTCACGTGACATTACAGTGTTCAAAACCAAGTCTTGCCGCCAAGCGATTTGTCGATTTGATTTTCGGCGTGATGTCTGGTGAAGCCGTACGGAGGACGGGTCTGAGCAGTTGTGTTGCGATGTGTGCCGGGTACGATGCGCCAAACGTTGTTGTGTTGGGAGTTTGGTCGTGGAGGGTTTTCAGGTCAATCTCCCTTTAGCGCAGCATCGTTGGTCGTGTTGTTGGGTGTAACATTGCATCACCTTTTTTTTTTTTTTTTTTTTTTTTTTTGCCGGGGTGGAAATCCTCATAGGATGCCCGCCGCCCTGGGGTGGGCGACGGGGTATGTCAGACTTTTACTGACTAAAACCACCCCGGTGTGTCTTCTATCACGAGCGCGCGTGGGGCCGCGGGAGTCTAAATTCTTCCACGGCCCCACCCTCGTGCTGGCCCGGTCTGTCCGGGCCTCCTCTCCTGCACGGGGTAGTGGGGTGTTAAACTACCCCGTGCATCACCTCAAAGGCGCGCGCCGACACTCGCGCGCGCCTTCGCCTCGGGGTCCATCAATAGGGGGGGCGGGGACTTCCCCATGTCCCTCGCCCCTGGACCCATTCATGGGGGGCGGAAGAGGGCGTTATCCGCCCTTCCTCGGCGCCCGGTGCGTCTTCTGCGGCCCGGGAAGGGAGTTGATATCTCCCTCTCCCGTTCCGCAGCTTCCTTCTGCGACATCACGTCCTCGCAGAAGGACACCACCGCGTCCCACGACTCTGAGCTGCCGACCATCCTCCGCACTACTGCCGGCAGCGTCAGGTCGCCTCCTACTTCATTTGTGAGGACACGGCGCTGCTCCTCCCATGCTACACACTCGGAGAGCGTGTGCTGCGCCGTGTCCTCCCCGCATTGGACGCAGTGGTGGCACCGAGCGTCGGGCTCTCTGCCTAAGCGACGCAGGTACTTGCCGAAGCAGCCGTGCCCCGACAGTACCTGCGTCACCCTGAACGACAGGGAGCCGTGCCTCCTCCCGAGCCAGTCGTCGAGTACTGGCCGGATCGCCTCGATAACATTGCATCACCTCACTCAACTGCCGTCCGAGCATAGCTCTTTCCATTACCCTTTGTCTGACTCTGAGCCTTCGTATGCGGCCCATTGTGAGCGACCACGTTTCAGTTCCGTAAGTAATCACTGGCAACACACACTGGTCAAAGGCTTTAGTCTTGAGACACTGTGGTATCTTGGACGACGAGAACATGGAACGAGAACTTTAATCATTACCTTTGCTCAATACTATAGTGTTGGCAATTTCAGACTTTTATATTATCTAGTTGTAGTACCCGCACCAGTCGATCGATCAGCAGATAGGTTTCATTTTGACAGTTCAACAACATTCATTGCGTTATTTACGTTGTTGAACAGCCACATTTTTCGAACATAAGACGCAATGGATTAGCAATATGCTTCAAAAATATTCAGATTGATAGTAATAGTTTATTACGCAATCAGGCACTTAACCAAGGTTAACCTATGCTTACCAGGGTTGGTCTGTTGATGGGTGACCGGGTGATCCTCTTCACATACCAAGAAAGACCCCCATGTGCTTCGGAAAACACGTTAAACCGTCGTTCGTGGATCTTCGACAGACGTTACGGCTCGGCCAAAGCCCGAAAGTCAAACAACCAGTCTTCATAAGACGTTTCGTATTACCCAATACTGGTATTCAGCGGCCTCCGGTGAGACTAGAAGCTGACCTATAGATTATTGGAAACCTAGGCAGATAATGGTTTATAAATCCAGGTTTACCTGTCAAAACCTTAGTTCAGCTCAGTTCTTTTTGGAAGCAAACCAATTCTCTGAATCCCAGACCGAGTCTACCATCAAACGTTGATGGCTTGTCACAGAACAGTGATATAGCCGGCATGTTCATGAACCATTTCAGGGTTGTTCGTGTGAGGGCGATTCTCATTTAAGGTTCAGCGTGAAAGATGTAAAGGACGCGTTGAAAAGTATGAAGCGAGGTAGGTCGCCTGGGCACGATGCTTTGAGTGTTGAGCATTTAAGGTCCGCTGGTGTGCATTTGCCTAAGCTACTCGCTATGTTCCTCAATTTTTGTATGGGTCACTCTTACCTGCCTGACGATCTCGTACGAACTGTCGTGATTCCTATTGTTAAAAAGAAGACCGGTAATTCATCCGATAAAATCAACTATAGGCCTATTTCACTGGGTACGGTTATTGGCCGGTCGGTTACAGTTGAAGATGCATATTAAACTAAACGACGCGCAGTTTGGTTTTAGAACCGGTTTATCGACGGAAAGTGCAATCCTGTGTCTCAAGCAGACTGTGCTGTACTACACAGACAGGAAGACACCTGTTTATGGATGTTTTCTGGATCTGACAAGGGCCTTTGACCTGGTGAATTATGACATTCTGTGGCAAAAAATGTCGGATGAAACAGAACTTCCACCTGAGGTTATACATATGTTTAAGTATTGGTATGAAAATCAGAGAAACTGTGTAAAATGGGCAGATGCACAATCAGCAGAGTATGGGCTGGAGTGTGGGGTGAGGCAGGGGGGGTTGACCTCGCCCAGCCTTTTTAACTTGTACATAGACCGGCTGGTTGGTGAGCTGAGTAGCACTCTGGTTGGTTGTTCTGTTGATGGCAAAATTATTAACAACATAAGCTATGCTGATGACATGGTGCTGCTCAGCCCATCAATCTGTGGACTAAGGAAGTTGGTGGCCGTGTGTGACAGGTATGCGGGGGCCCATGGCTTGAGGTATAATGCCACTAAAAGTGTTATTATGGTTTTTAAAGTTCGTAATAATACACCCACCAATATACCTCCGGTGATGTTACAAGGAACACCATTAAAAGTGGTCTCTCATTTTAAATACCTCGGTCATGTGGTGACGGATTCTCTCACAGATGACCAAGATATAGACAGGGAGCGCAGGGCGTTGGCAGCCCGATGCAACATGCTTGCTCGCAGGTTTGCGCGGTGTACTGAGAAGGTAAAACTGACGCTCTTTAGAGCTTACTGCCAGTCGTTTTACTCGTGCAGCTTGTGGGTTAGGTATACGCAGAAGGCTTACAACGCTCTGCGCGTCCAGTACAATAATGCGCTGAGGATGTTGTTGGGGCTGCCTCGATTTTGCAGTGCATCAGGCATGTTCGCGGAAGCGCGAATTGATGACTTTTATGCCATCATACGCAAACGGTGTGCTTCGATGTTGCGGCGATTTCGGGGCGGCCCAAACAGTATCCTAGCTACACTGGCGGACAAGGTCGACGGACCTTTTATTAGGCTCTGGGCGGAAAGACATGTGCGCGCACATATTCATGTCGCCAACTGATGTTGAACTCTGTTTCTCTTTTTACTAACATAGGATAAGTTTTTTTTTTTTTTAACTAACAATATATGGGCCTTGCCTGAAATAAAGAATTTGAATTTGAATAAACAGCCTGTAATGTTCCCTCAGACCTCCTATCAGTGAGAGAAAGTGAGCTGTAATTCACCATGCAGCCTAGCGGGTCCAATGCGGGTTGGTATGTGTCACATGGTTCTACGACATGGCGGTTTCCTCACGATGTCTTACTTCACCGTTTGAGAGCAGTGGTTGATTATACAAAGTAAAACGCTTGTCTGGTTTCGAACCTTTTTGTCCCTCAGGTTGAAAAAATTCTCATGGATGTCTGCCGCCCCGGGGTGGCCGGGGGGTCTGTCTGACTTTTATCGGCTAAACCACCCCATGTTGTTCCATCTCACACGTACGCCGGGCGTTGCGGGAACGAACAATTCTTCCGAGCCCCTTCCAACCATCGATTGGCCCGCCACTGTGGGCCTCCTCAGGTCGTGAGGGGAGTGAAGTATTTGACTCCTCCACAACGTCGTGAGTGGCGCGCGTGGAACACTTCCCGCCGCCACCTCGAGGGAGGCGACAGACGTCTCTGGCTTCGAACCTGTTCTCACTAACTTCCTATCTATCAAGTATAAGTATTTATTTTTAATCGTTATAATTTAGTGCTGTACCACGATCCCGCTTAATGCTGAGCAGTGATGCAATCGTTGATGGTAAAGCGCACTAGTTTAATATTAAGAGCCTATTCACTCTAGCCTTGAGGACACTTAGATTATAATCAGACGTGAAGACCGATGCTGGCAAATTGTTCCAGTCCCTCGAAGTACGCGGTAAAAAAAGAGGAGTTGCAGCACTTCGTCCGGATCGTAG
This sequence comes from Sesamia inferens, assembly GCA_037179545.1. NCBI lineage: Eukaryota > Metazoa > Arthropoda > Insecta > Lepidoptera > Noctuidae > Sesamia > Sesamia inferens. The sequence goes on from CM073949.1 coordinate 11,976,283, forward strand.
TGGTGTCAACAACGTAAGGGTGGATACTCCTCGTACGACGGGTCGTCCGATGATGGAACGTCATGGGTCAAAAGCTATATTCGTAAATCACCACTCACCCACAATCACCACTGGGCTAACCCACCACTTCTCTGACTAAAATTACCGGCCCGTTTCTATTCCTCTAACAGCCGTGATTGAATCCGCCTTGATTTAGCATAGACAATTTTACCGAGTTTCCTTTGTTTAGTATCAGTCAACCGGAGAAAGGTTTTCTAAAGCCATTTCCTGGCTTTTAAATTAGGACTCAAATGGTGGAAAAGCAAAGTAGGTACTTTGGTGATTAAGACAATAGTAGGAAGTAAGTTAGTGGTATTTATAAAGTTACATAACATAACATCGCGCCTGTAATTCTTCTCTAGGGCTGGGTGTAATGTTAGCGTAACTGGTGATACTTTAAGTGGACTATCACTTAAATTTTCATCAGTTATGTTACTCTCATATTAAATCTCATGTTATATTGGGCCAGCCTATTATCGTTAATCGAGTACAAATCCGGACTCCAGTCTGCTACTATGAAATTCCAGTTGGACTTAATGTTGCCATTATACAATATGTAAAGAAAACCCTGTCCGACCCATAAGGATAATAAAGGTTAGGTAAACACGTGACTAAATATAATATAAAATTTTACTTAACCATCATAATCTTTTTTTCCCGCGAATTAATTCCAATTTCCCCGAAATTTGGTAATTTTTTAAAAGTGACAACACCATTTTGACGGTATTATTATAAGAGCGATGCGACCACGTCACGCGTGCCCTGCCCCCCGTCACCCGCGGAAGGTTTGCCTACCGCACATGTAATTAAGTTACCTCTTTTTTGCGAAATATTATTTATTTTTTTAGGGGGATTATTTTTTAAGTTTAGCCCGGCTTTGTATCCATTAGTAGAATCAGTTACCGATACCTAACAATACCTTCACGGATCGGACAGGGTTATCTTTACATATTGTATAAAAGGTGAACCATTGTTGAGAATGATATTCTCGTAGTTTTAATATCCTGTTTTTGTTTTTTTATATTTCTGTTTGTGTTTGTTTAAGCTGTTCTCTCACCATTTAGATTTAGATTTTTATTTTAGTTTTTTGTTATTATTATTATTGTTGCATTTTTATTTTTATAGTAACGGTTCGGTCTTAGTTGTGATTGTTTGAAAATCGAAAGTAAGTTTGCGAACGTTATATGCTGGCGCTAGTCATCTTCACTACAAACAAAGCCCGTGTCGTTTCTTAGGATTAACGATACGATAATCTACGATGTTTCGCTAGATAATTTAATATGTGACTTGTTAATGCACATAACAATTAAATACATACATACATCAATCAACTATACCCGCATTTTTTCCATTTAACTTCGTGGCCTGGCGGAGCGCCCAATCAGCATTAAGGAATGGAGAAAGAACAAAAACGCAAGAAGTGTTTTTCCATTCACGAGTCAGTATGCCTTTGTTCTCTCACCAAAACCCTGGTTTGAACAACATCAAGAAACCGAAATCCAAACCGCTACCGGCTCGTGAGCTTATCAGCAACTCTATAGCGCTAAGTGAACATTTGGTGGAGGCCTCCATCCACTCAAGCACACTAGGAGTACATCGCTTGAAACCCTGTAAGTCCAACCTTTTAATTATTTGAGAGTGCTTGCTCAAGGTTTCATTCCGTATTTCAAATTCAATACACCTAACGCGCGCCTATTTGACAGTCTATAAAGGGTGTATCTGACATCGACGCACGAACGAGTACCATGGATCCAGTACATGATTCTGAACCTCCCACAGGTGGTTTCGTCGGTTTTTTTCCTGATTTAAAAAAAATAATATGTAGTTTTTCACTTTAAACCGTTCATAATTGCTATACTTTTATAACCCAATAAGATGTTAAAGTAAAAAATAATTAATTCGCTAATTACACAAAAAAGCGCAATGTGATCAAAACTCGAAAAACTATCCTATCAGCTGATTTTATAGAGTTCACATCAGGGGTCAACGTCATAACCACAAACATGTGCGGCGGGGCGCTTGCGACGTTTAAAGGCCGAGCCGACACATTTTTTTAAACACTGTTATTTATGTAACCGTTCATTAACGACATAAATGACTATCATAATTTTATTAGTGGCATGCGGTGTAGCCTTCTCGCTAAGTTTGCGTTACGATGTCAGATACGTGTATATCAAGGGAATATGAAACCAAAACATGATTAGAAGGTAGTTACTAGAAGTTAGTTAGAAATTCATTGTTTGTGTGTCGATATCTAAGTAAAAATTATAAGAAATCCTATGTCAACAAAAGTTTGTAAACGCTCTTTAGATTGCCAGACTAAATAATTATGTATTTATGTTCAGTTAATTAAAAACTGTAAGTATTTAAGTAGCAATATTAAAACTATTTTTAGATATAAAACAGACTCGTTTTAAATAATTCTCATATCGTCTGAGAATTTTCTTGAATGTATTGTCAAAGTGTCTACGATTCCTACCGTGGAACTTTTAATGACAGCTGTCAGATGCAGCAAATATCTATCAACTGATGACTCTATTAATGCTACTGTAGAAAAAAAAGGAAAAAAAAATGCTACTGTAAAGTTTATTTTTAAGTAGATGATTACACGTGTTCCTCTATAAATTTTTAGGACATGTTTTTTATTTCTGTCTATTTTGGGCTGGCATGCAGAAATCGGCAACGCTATTGGTTGGAATTTTTTGGGAGATACCTATGTAATTCCAGTAGTTGACAGCCTCCGTGGCGTAGCGGTAGCGAACGCGGCCGTACTGCGCTTCTTCTTGCGCAGTGCAAATATTTGTATGCATAAATATGAATATTTGCTCTGGTATTTTAGTATTGAATGATTAAATTTGTATGAATACAATGCGATTTTAAAAATCTATACAAACAACAGGGTTAATATGACAATAATTTCCGTAATTTTAATTATTTTTGGGATAAAAAATTACCTATATTAAAAATGATATAAAAAGATTCTGAACAACCTATTTTCAGGAAGTGCGTCATTGGCAAGAAGTGCCTTATCGCTAATGCAATCTCTTCCAGGCAATCTTAATTCTCTTAAATCTAATCTTAATCTTGGACAGCGAGATTTTCCCGGACATTAAATGGGACTGTCATAAAGATACTCTATGTCTACATTAAGGGCTATATCTCATAAAACCGTCATCAATAGACTTCAATGATTGATTATTTCGTAAACATTCGTTTGATTTACGAGAACAAAAACTTTCATTGCATATCTTGAGGTTACTTCGAAGTTCGAAGGGTGACACAATAGACAGGTGACAGGTGTACAGAATACACCGCCTGACCTGTTCTGTAAGAATCTCACGCTTAAGGTAAAATCTCATCTTCATTTTAGTTTTCAGGTACTACTCCGGGGGAGTCATGCCCCCAACAATAAAATATTCCTTTACTCCGCCCCAGATCTATTACCCCCCAATGTTCCTAACTATGCTGGGGTCGGCTTATTGTCTAACTCGAGGCTCTAAACTCACTTCACCTATCTTTGGACAGTGAGATTTTTTCAGAATCGATCGGCTGATAATTAAAAAATCAAAATCATTCATTCAAATTTGGTTGAGAATCAGCACTTTTTGGACGTCAATATTACAGAAGACAGTCCCCCCAAAACGCCCACCCATCGACACTTCCTAGTGCTTTCGCTAGGAAGAAGAAGTGACAGAATTGACAACAAAACAGTGTCTATTACTGACTGGATATGTAAACACAAAGCATATAGCGTGATCTACGAGATATAGCAGTTTTAATAGGCAGAAGTTACGCTTAACATCAGTTGGGCTGATTGCCAAACTGATTTAAGAAAATTACTAAAACCAATTTGCTATTTTGAACAGATAGGCAACGGTGGGGCTTCATTGAGCCAGCTGAAACACGTGTTAGTCATAGGCCTCCCTCAAGAACCACCACTTCAATTGGGTATGAGTCTCCCGCTTCTAGCGGATTCCTACGATTTCCCTCACTTCAGAATCTTTCGGACCCATCTGTTAACTGTTCTACGAGCAATGTTTCCAGCTCTTTGCCACTAAGGTTTGACAGTTCTTCAGATAAACTATGAAACAGTAAAACTAACAATTTAACTGAAACATAAAACTTTTAATACCTACCAAGGTTTCAAGATTTCTTCTTTCTTTTCTTTTGAAAGATCCGATATTTTGTTCAAGCTTCGTTGCTTAGGCATTTAATAAAATGCAAAATAAAAACCTTCAACGCGCATTAATATTAGAATTTGTATGAGTAGGTTTTTTAAAACATATATTCATAACACCAAAAAAGAAAAAAAAACAAGTGGAAAATCTCCCTCCTGTCAATAACTGGCACGAAATAAACAGTTTTCTTCATGTATTTAAAAATAGAATCAGAATCAGCTAAGTACTTGAATATCCATGACATTGATTGAACACACAGATAGGAACCTTTTTGTATGTAGCAACAATTTGTCGTAGTTCTAGGTACTGTCAACCGTGTCTCTATGGTAAGAATTTGACAGTGACAGCGAATTTATTTCGTAGTAACAAGGGTGAGTTTCGTAGTTTTTACGAGTGGATGACCGTACTACTGTTGGCAAGGTACATAATACATTGGCGGGATGCCAGAATCGTATTGTTGCCTATAATGTTATGTTCGTTGTTAAACTTGGTAAATAGAGAAGTTTATATGATTTTGCTGTTGGGAGGGATGGTCATAGTATTGATTTTGCTTTTTGCTGGTTTCCTTATGGATTCAATTTCTTAATTTTAAATTCTGATCTCAAATCAAATTATTTATTTGCCAGAATGCAGACATCGTCATCACCATCATCATCAACCTTTTTTTTTATCGTCCCACTGCTGGGCACAGGTCTCCTCTCATACAGAGAAGGATTGAGCGTAATCACCACGCTTGCTCAATGCGGGTTGGCGATTTCAGACTTATAAAGTCCAGGTTTCCTCAAGATGTTTTCCTTCATCTTCAGTCATTGGTGTCCAAGATATACTTAGAAAGAATGAAGATATACATCATACATATTCAGCCTATAATATGCCCACTCCTGGGACACAGTCCTTCTCTCGATGAGAGGAAGTGGACCGTATTCTGCCACGCGGGCCCAGTGTGAGTTAGTAAATGTCACATGTGTTCGAAGTTTTGCCTCAAGAACATGCCGATTTTCTCACGATGTTTTCTTTCACCCGTTTTGAGAGCAGTAGTGAAGAAATAATTTACACAAATAAAGCGCCTAAAGGTTCCAACCTACGACCTACTATTTGTAAGTCACGGCCGATACCACTGGGCCAATTTAATTTGTCAAAAGATACTTCCAATTTCCCAATCTTTCGATATTTCTTTATCGCCGACATGTGACTGCGACGAGATTTTCAACGTTTTAAATTACGGAAATTGGCCTACTGACTGTAACGCTCTTTAAAAAAAATTACGAGAGTTACAAACTGTCGTAAAAAACATTATAATCGAGAATCTATATTTGAATACAGTGAAAGTAATCGAGAACGGATCACGCCTGCCGGAGATCCGCGTTCTAATTTTAAATTCTCGCGCCAATCGACCTACATTCTCAGTTCCAGAGGGAAGGGCCATATGACAGTTTTTTTTTATAAGACCGTTGAACTCGGGAAATGTGGTGTAAATCCCATGTTGGAAAATATAAAAGTATATCGTAAATTATAACAATCTGTAGGATACAGCGGTAATAAACCTAGATAATAAATGTTTTGAAGTTGTCTTCGTAGTTTTTGTACATAAATCAAGTTTGTTAAAAGAAAATGGAAAATCCGTAGATAATGCGACGCCATTTTATTTCCCGTTAAATTGCTAGTGTGAATGGAAAGAAATTCGATTGTGTCTACTGGATTTGCGTTAATTGCAGATTTTTTATTTCCCAGCATTAATGCTGGAAATGACCGTCAATTGAGTAGGTAGGTTAACTTCTTCTATTCTATTTTTCTCTTTGGCAATGCTGCCGATGTCGACAAATTTCTAATTACCAGGGGCCCTAGTTTGCTAGTGATATAGTCATTCCAATACGATTCCATTGTGATTGTGCTAAAAGATCGTAATCTGCTAAATTCATAATGATCTATCAATTATTGGTCAGTCGTCTCGTAATGGAATGGCGATAGAAAGACATTGCCATATTGTCATAATTATAAAACCCGTTAGTAGAAATCATGGATTTACTACTATAAACTAGTGCTTGACCGCAATCTGATGGTAAGCAGTGACGCAATCGTTGATGGTAAAGCGCGCTACTTTATTAAGAGCTTATTCACTCTAGCTTTGAAGACACTCAAATTGTAGTCCGACGGAAACACCGACGCTGGCAAATTGTTCCAGTCGCTCGATGTACGCGGTATAAAGGAGGAGGCGAAACGCTTCGTCCGGATCGTAGTGGTGTTAGCAACGTAAGGGTGGAAACTCGCCGTACGACGGGTCGACCGATGGTGGAGCGGAGATGGGGGAATTAAATCATGCAATTCCCTCGCACACTCCCCAAAATGCATCCTATAGAACACCGAAAGGCTGGCTATTTTACGCCTGTGCTCTTTTCTTATTAAAAAAACAATCTGCTTCACGACTTTGGAATTCTTTATTTTTTTCGTATCATCATCAACCTTTTTATCGTCCCACTGCTGGGTACAGGCCTCCTCTCATACAGAGAAGGATTGGGCGTTATCACGACGCTTGCTCAATGCGGGTTGGTCGGGTTGCGTTTTTTTCGTATGTATACATATAATCGCATATATTATATGTATAAATACGCTGTGCTTAGTCCGTTTTATACATTGTGCTCACATGATAGAAGCAACAGAAATATGTAACGAAGAAATGTAACCCATACTATGATTTTAAAAGAGTGTCCATGGAGTTTCTTGCACGTTCTTCTCCATAGGAATCTACGCTTTGGAACGTGCAATTTAGCTTCACTTTTCTTGGACTGACTGACATTGACTATTCAAAAGTACCAACGGATGGTTAATTTGTAATAAACAATTTTGATTTTAATTTTTGATTTTGTTTGTTTTTTTTTTTTTTTTTATAATTATAAACTAGCGTTTGACCACAATCCCGCCTGATGGTAAGCAGTGATGCGATCGTTGACGGTAAAGCGCGCTAGTTTATTAAGAGCACTCAGAAAAACTGAGCGAATAGGAAGGAAGACGGCAGTTGAACGAGGTGATGCAATGTTAAACCCAACAACACGACCAACGATGCTGCGCCAAAGGGAGATCGATCTGAAGACCCTCTACGACCAAACTCCCAACACGACAACATTAGGCGCATCGTACCCGGCACACATCGCAACACAACTGCTCAGACCCGTCCTCCGTACGGATACAGAAACGTTCTGATTATCTGATCATCCATGATCCGATGGATCAGGTTAAGCTGTGCTTGCCACGGTTTCTCTGTGGATGGGAATAATTTTAAAATACCGAGACCCTCCGTGCCTCAGGAATCAGGTTAAGCATGTAAGAATTACTCTAGTAATATTTACTAGAGGATTTCTAGAACATTTCAAAACTCGATAGTCGATTCAAACTCAAGGCATGTATTTCAATTACAACATTATTCAAAAATCATTCCTAACAAACCGCGTTGAAATCGATTTAGCTGATAAAACGCTACAAACAGGTAGTCATTGCATTTCATGATAACTCTTAGTATAGATGAAGCTGCTGTAGCTGCACCTAATGACTTGTAAACAGTTCTCTTTGAAGCGAGAACTGCATTCATTCGAATGATTTTTATCCCTTTTTTGCATTCACGGGTTATCAACTAGTCATGTCATTTCACCTTTACGTATTACGTTTAAGATAATCGAGATTAAAGTTCTATTATATATTTCGCTATAGCAATCACGGTGTCTGCTAATTCATGCAAATTCAATGCTTTTTATTTTTAAACGCCATTGTTTGTGACGATGGACAGATGTTTATTAGTCTTTCAAGCAAAAACTACTGAACAGATTTTGATGAAACTTTACAGTCCTACGGATTGTTCTGATGTTTAAGGTATATGACCTTAAACATCAGAACAATCCGTAGGATACTTTCACTCCGATATTCCCACGGTATCGACAGTTATGAGGGTCAAACCGCGGGACGCTGCTAGTCCTGCATAAATGGGCACGCTAAGATAGGATTACATTTGATGTGGTCAAGGTTATTGTCCTACGCTATTTGATTACGAAGGGACAAAACTATACTGAGAATAATAGAGATATCTTTAGCAGATTTCCTGTGGGGTTTGCTTGGATAGGCCAAGAATTGGCCGAAAACGGAAGATATACATTAAGGCTGTATCTGACATAGACGCACAAACGAGTACCATGGATCCAGTAATTACATAATTCTGAACCCCCCAGTGGTGGGATTTTTCGTCGGCTTTTTAATGATTTAAAAAAATATATATGTAGTTTTTTCACTTCAGACTGTTCATAATTGCTATACTTTTATAATCCAATAAGATTTTAAAGTAAAAATTAATTAATTCGCTAATTACACAAAAAAGCGCAATGAAAACAAAACTTGAAAAACTATCTTATCAACTGATGTAATAGAGTTCACATCAGGGATCAACGTCATACCTACAGACCCGCACGGCGGCACGCTTGCAACGTTCAAAGGCCGAGCCGGCACTTTTTTTAAAACATTGTTATTTCTGTAACCGTTCATTAACGACATAAATGACTATCATAATTTTATTAGTGGCATGCGGTCTAGTCTTTTCGCGAAGTTTGCGTTACGATGTCAGATACACCCTGTATAATACACAATTATTTAATACCTATGTCGGAAAACAGACAAGCCTTTTTGTTTTTTTTTTTTTTGTTTTTTAAAAACGTTACTCCATTCTAAGAATTACTGCTGTATCGTGGGCGCGTTTACAAACATTGAAACTCACACAAACACCAAGACACGGAACAACTACGAATCGAATCAGCCACTGCACCAACCGTGTCGTAAAGCTGATAGAAACTATGAGAAATCCGAAGTCAACAGTCAATCATACTAAATCCTATTCCCAATGTAAGTATCCTGGTATCCTATTTTGTATTATATGTAAATTATAGTCTAGTCAGATTTAGCTAAATAAATAAAGCATTCGATATATTTTTTGTCTTACAGTGATATAATTTTAAACTATGTATATTATTACTAACTATATTACTAAATATAGTTAGTAATAATATACTAACTAACTATATTATATCAATATTGTCTTATATTTATTTTCTTCTCTATTATCTCTAGGAGTTCATCACCCAGGGTTGACTATGAGAAAAATAGAAAATGCCTCGGGGCTTATTAAGTCCGCTTTTGTATAGTAATTTTACGTACGCATACAATTGCAATAAATAAAGCATTTCCAATTTCTATTACTTGAATCTAAGTTAGCTATTATTGTAAATTATGCCAGCAGCCAATAATGCAATGATTGATGATCGATTTATCTCAAGATATCTCGCGTCTTGAGATTTATTGATCATTCAAGGAATGCTGCGCGTGAGTGCGTCTATGTGAAATGTGATAGATTGCATGTATTATGTGATCATTCACGTAGGATCAATAACATTCGATTTTAATTTTATGAGTAATGCAATGTTAAGATGGCCATCAATCGGGCACGATTCCAGGCTCTGGAATGCTTGTGGATAAACCCAAAAACACTACGGTCAACCTGGGAAGAATGGAAACCATGACCTTATGCTCTGCAGTGGCGCTTGCGACCAGGTAGGCAATTCACCATCTTTACCAGAACTTTACTCACGACATTCTTAAACAACACTTAACCCCAAACCGCACCAAGCGTACCTACTTATCTAAAGTAATTTGTAAGGTCGAACGTAAATAGCAAGTAGGTAACATCACTGCTTACCCCATAAAACTCAGTGAAGACATGTAAATGCGGAACAAAAGCCCATTCGTTTTATATGTTTCCTGTTTTACAAGTGATTTGTGGCGTAAGGCATGATGCACACTTGTCCGGCTCAGCACATTAGAGAAGAAATTTTTGACCTGAAGCAATTCATTCTCTCTGTCTGGCCATCTGTTATCTCTCTCTCTATCTATATACATAGTTATTTTTTGTTTATACGAAACCTGAATATAGTTTGTTCAGAATAAGCAACTGAATCGATTACAATCATTTTTACACCTTATTATATTTTTTTCCAAATACATTTAGAAATTGTTGCAGTGTGGTTACCGAACGCACAAGTTCAGTTTGCGATAGATCATAATACTTGGCACGTGCGCGCGCGAAACAGCTAACACCACAGGTCAGCGCACCATATTTTTGTTGGGACAACCAAGTAGCTCATAACTTTGTGGTTTTTCATGATAAATACTGGACACGTGTTTCGGGTTATATGTATAAACAAAAAATAGTATTGTATGTGTTAAACCATCATATACTTCAAATCTATGTGTTGAAAATTAGCCTTCTGCCACTGAATCGATTCCTGGTAGTTAGTGTGTCCGAAGACTACCATTCATCTCGAATATTTGTATAAAGACGTAATATAAACCGCACAGATGAAATTTCGGCCAAAATCTAGTTACTATAATATGATATGTTCGACTTTCATTCAGCTTGTACCGGGAAAAAATAATTCATAATCAGTTATTTCTTCGAAAATCTTGTCAGCCGAAAGGATCTTCGAAGAAATACACTCATTCACTCACTGCTGAACGCTCGTTTATTGAACATATTCATTATATTATAAATACCTGACTGTGTCTATTAGTACCCGCTATTACTAGTGTGTAGTACGCCTAAACACTACACGTAATCGTTGTTACAAAGAAATAAACACATCGCACTCATTGTGTAACTCACTTTCAATCACAATAGTGTTCTTACTATGTGTGTACCTTGTATTATAAATACCATCCTTAGAATATCTAAACTATTTATTTCGTGTTTTTAGGTTGGTGCTTACCAACCTATTCGAAATACATAGTTTCATATAACCTAGAACATAGTCGTTAGACATTCGTTATACGAGTTCATATAATTTACTTTTTTACAATGCATAAATATTTGAGCTATCACGCCCTTTATACCTAGGACTTTTATTTGGGTAATAAGTTTTTACTTATTTACATTTCCATTTTAATGATATATTATTTTTTCGTTTTGCTTTGTTGGTATTTTGGTGTGGCTAGCGGGCATAAAGTAAATAATTTCATCGTTGTTGTGTTTTCTAGGGTTTTTTTTTACATGAACAGACAGCTGTGCTGCTGAGGAGTTTGTTCCGCCACTTCTTCGTCCCAGCGAAAGCACTAGGAAATGGCGATGGTTGGGCGTTTTGGGGGATTATCTTATGTAATATTGACGATCAAAAAGTGCTGATTCTCAGACTAATTTGAATAAACGACTTTTGATTATGATTTGATTTATTTTATTATAACAATAAAATTGGGTCCAGAACTGTGCCCTGAGAAACACCACTTAATACAGTGGCAAGATTAGATAGATATTTTAGATTTATCATCTACGACCGACAATACACTAGCAACTCTGCATTATCACTCTTAAGTATCTTGTCTTGTTATCTTGGCTGAAAAAATGCGGCTGGAAATGATACACAGAAATCAAATGCTGCTAACGGACCGAAATCGTAGTGATTTGTCTTCCTCGAACAAAATTCATTAATTTAAGGACTTCTAAAGCTCTGACTCAGTGCAAAATGCTGTTTAATACTAACATTAAAGTATCATTGAAAATAAGACCTGTCAGCAGGCCATAACAACACTGTTCAATAAAGATGGCGTCACAGGCGACATTTACGATATAAAAATATACTCTCAGAAATTATGTTACTTTTATGATCAGCGGAAAAATAAACCAGTTTATTCATTGTTTGGTTTTACTGGATGTGGAAGGACGAACATGGATTGTCGTGGCATAACTTGGGAAATCAATGAGTTTATTAGTGAATTGTCTTAAGCAAAGTTTAATTTGTTAATTGTTAAAGAACCAAAATCTTAGCGTACCTATATGGTTTTGGTTATGGTAAGGGACGGGATGCCTCAAATTAGGTGAAGGGAAGATTTTTCGCAGGGCGGCTGGTAGCAGCCGCATAGTGTTCACCCCAATCGCGAGTCATGGATGACCTTTGTAGTATGCAGTAGAATGGAAAAAAACAGGATGACTTGTGATTATATTGTCAAACGGTTTATTCGCTATATTCGCAAACATTAAGCTTTCTATATAATCATCATCATCATTATCATCAACAACCTTTTTTATCATCCCACTGTTGGGCACAGGTTTCCTCTCATACAGAGAAGTATAATAATATAATAACCAAGTTAAAAATAAATATGATACTGAAATAGACATAAGCTTTTTTATAAATTATAAGAGCCTATTTACTCAAAAAACTGAGTGAATAGGAAAGAAGATGGCAGTTGAGCGAGGTGATGGAATGTTAAACCCATCAACACGGCCAACGGTGCTACGCCAGACGGAGATTGATCTGGAGACCCCGACGACCAAACTCCGGACACAACAACATTTGGCGCATCGTACCCGGCACACTTTGCAACACAACTGCTCAGACCCGTCCTCTGTACGGCTTCACCAGATATCATGCCGGGGAACAAGACGTCTCGCTTGGCGGCAAGACTATGGTATTCCGCGCATAACGGTATTCCGCGCACAGCGGCATTTTGCGTACAGCGGTATTCCGCACACTGTGACAGCGAACGCATGTGTTTATTTATAAATGTTGCACCTTCATACTATCACAAAACAGTCATATTCATCTTAGTCAGGAATGCAGACAGATTGCCTTTAGATAATCTTACATGTATAAGACGTAACACTGTTACTAATAATAGATTAGATAACGTCAAACTCTATGATATTGCGTTAAAAAGTTAGTGTGTCATGAGTTACTCCATGTTTCATGAATATTCCTCTTTTATTTTTTACTTATAATGACCCCGTTTCCCTCATCTTAATATGACGGGACTATCTAATATGTTATCTTCCAACCTTTTCTTATTAAAATAGAAAGAAAAAGATATAAAAAAGGATCGGTACCATTGATTGGGGGAAATGAGTGTGAAAGTTATAGAAAATCCTGTATCTAGAAAACCGGTATCCACCCCTTTTTATCCGATTTCGTAACAGTAAAGGCAGGGTTGTAGCTTCTTTTTTTCTGTATCACGGGAATCTATGTATTGTATTTGAGGCAACTAAGTTATTACCCGACTTCAAAAAGGAGGAGGTTACTCAATTCGACCGTATATATGCTTTTTTATGTTTGTTCGCGGATAACTTCGCCGTTTATGAACCGATTTTGATAATTCTTTTTCTGTTGGAAAGAAGACATTCCCAAGGTGGTCCAGGGTATGATGGTGGAAGACCAGAGAAATCAAGGGAACTTTAAAAAATCGTAGGGGCAACCAATGCGTTTCTAAGTTTTTTTATTAAGTATTTTAGCATCAGCATCCAGTCTAACCGGATGCAGCTGAACAGTACTTTACACAGCTAAAAAGTGTAAAATAAAAACTTTTTTACAAAAAAAAAAACAACCGACTTCCAAAAAATACTACAAAGTGAAAATAACTAATTTCGGAAGTCAGAGTCAAAAACTAATATACAAAAACCAAAGACACGACTTCCGAAATTAGTTATTTTTCACTTTTTAGTGTTTTTTGGAAGTCGGTTGCTTTTTTTTTTTAAATGATTTTACAACTTATATGGCTTTAACTGTCGATTTGTCTAAGTCATGCCTTAGCAATAAGCTAGCTTTTGTTTTTATAAACTCAAAATGGCGAATTATAGAACGCAATATGAATAATAAAACAAAACATGACCACGTGCGGCATTAATATTACATAGTCCTTGAGGAATTAGTGGGACCAAGTCTGAGATGGTAATAAAATAACCTTATTTTAATTTCAGTACTTCTTTTTATTTCTATTTCGTAAAGAAAATTATAGAAGATAAAAATTAGTCCTGTCCTGTCAAATTAAGATGCTCCATAGGCAGTTTTGACGTGATCAAAAACATGGCAACTAAAAGTACGTTAATTTACTTTGGGAGTTAACTATTTTGAGACCTTTGAATTAAAAAAAAAACAGATTTCTATCCACACAACGATATATTGATTCTTCTTACCATTCATACTCATTTTACGTAACCTTTTCTATTAGCATACTATTATAATCTGTAACATTTTCCCCACCTAATGACGTCACTGGTGACCTCATAATGGTGTCATCTACGAAACTTGCGTGGTCGTGTGTTTATGTAGGTATCGGTAATGGCTAAAGCATCCAAATGGAATCTGTCGATTGAGTGACTTGGAATGAAGAGCGGAGGTGGTATCGTCGAATTTATTATACTTATAGCTCTGGTGTCCCACTTTCTTTGTGTAATACGAAGTCTTGTGTGTAGCGTCTTGTATTGTGCATTTGTGAACGCGCTTTAGAATACGTAGCGCCGTCTGAATTATGTTTCAGATACAACGTTATTTTGACTTTACACGAATCCTGAATATAGAATGTTCAGAATAAGCAACTGAATCCATTAAAATAATTTTTAGACCATGTTATATTTTTCCCAAATACATTTAGAAATTGTTGCAGTGTGGTTACTGAGGGCGCAACTGAACTAAGCTGACGGTAGATCATAGTACTAGGCGCATAGTGAGACAGAGCCCCCGCGCCGTGTTGCTGCAGGCGCGGACGGCCGAGCGGTGCGTCGGCCATTTTTTGTTGGGACAACCAGATAAGATAACAAGCTGATACTATGAACTTTGTGGTTTTTCATGATAATTAACAGTACTGGACACGTGTTTCGGGTTTCGGATATACAAAAAAATAATGTATATAAGTTAGTCAGGAACGCACAAATCTTTTTTTTTTTTTTAGGATGGGAAGTCACCAAATGATTTCTCCCGCTCTGGGTGGAGCGAAATGGCGTGTCAGACTTTTGCTGACTAAAGTCAGCAAAAGTGTGACAATTCCGACGAGCAGCGACGAGTGGGTTTTAACCCACTCGTGTTTCTTCACTCGCATGTGGGCCGGGGCCCACAGTATCTCTTTCGATCAACCCGCGACCCTGACAGAACGCACCCCTTTTAAGTGGCAATACGACACTAAGATCCGGGGAACCATAGTGTTCCTATATAAGCTACCACCACTCGCCCATTGACTGTCTTGCTTGTTCCACTTTGGTATTCCTTTAACGCAATTTATACAAGCTGGAATTTTAATGGTTGTTTTCCCGCGGCAGAACGATTTGCTTTAAGGAGTACTTTCTATGAATAGAGTAAAAGACAAAAATAAAAATGTTTGTGTTATAAAATAATTAAAAATAATTGAAAAAAAAAAATCATCAATTCGAAAAAGTGAGAAAAGTTAGTTGCGCTAGATACAATTTGTAGGTACTACTCGGAAGGGACATGAAACAGCTTCAAAAGAAAGCAATGCATTTAATGTTCAAACCATAATAAGCTCCCGCGCATAGTGATACAGCATAAAATAGCTTGTAGGCAACAATCTATAAATTCACCGCCATGCCGACAAAAGAAAAAAATGTTCAAACCAAAAAAATCTGTCATGTGCGTGTCATACGATATAAAATAACTTACAATAAATTGCCGCTAAGCGAAAGGCGAAAGGCCGCTTTATAAATGTTCAAAGTAAAATAAGCTCTCGACTCTAGTGATACGACATAAAGTTGTCTGCGCGCAAAAATTACAAACAATTATCTTAGATAATAATTTTATTTTCGTGTTCAGTAAATTGCAGCTAAAAAGTATTTATGATAGTCCTAAGCGCGTAAAAGTATGAATGGATACTTGTTGAAGCACGCGGGTCAGTGGCCCTGCGCCATTCAGCTGTAGATTATCAGGAGGTTACTATTATTTCCTGCTCACTTTCGAGTTTTTTTTTATCACTATGTCAACGCTGCTATTTCATGTTTCTAATATTTTATTTATTGATGAAACGATTGTATTACTAAGACAAAACCGTTTCGCTGCGGGAAAACAACCATTAAAATTCCATGCTGTATATACATAATGAACCAATATTTAGGCACTTAAGCAGTATAGAATCCAGCAGTTGATGGCTGAACCAACGAAAAAATTTGTAACAGTGCGAGGGATGCAGTTGTGTGTGTCGTAAAAGAAATATATATACAGAGTGGTGCTGACAATACGACAATAAATTAAACATCGTGTACCTCAACACATTCTCAGTCTACCATAAAAAATCATATAAATATGTCCATTAGTTTAGTCACAGGACATTATTTTTCATTTTTCACATTTTCTACATGATGTACATGTTGATAAGGAAGCGCTTACAGGTTAATGACCGCCGCATGCTGCGGTACCAAACTATAATAATAATGGCGCAAAAAAAGCAAGTCGATACAGGATCGCGCTGTCGCCGATCGGAGCCAATGAACCAATATTTTTAAAGGTGTTCTATTCCGTTTGCAATTTTATGCTATTTAGTTTGTTTGAAATTTTATTTTTGATGCTAAGTTTTTTTCTATGGTTTAGGATTATTCCTATGAACCAGCATTGTTCGTGTTTTCATTTATTGTCGTATTGTCAGCATCACTCTGTATGGCATTATTAATCTGCTCTTACGTAATGGTTTGCAGCTAATAATCTTTTACTTAATGAGAACAGCCTATAACGTCCCCACTACTGAGACACAGGCTTCCTCTCGATGAGAGGGAATGAGCCGTAATCTACCACGTGGCTTGGTAGATGTCACATGTCCTCGAAGTTTTGCCTCTAGGACACGCCTGTAGGCCTAGTATGAGTTTTCAATATGAAATTCGATCAGCGATAACGAGCGCGTTTGGCGCTCTCATTGCTTGAGAGTTCTTACGACCTTGAAGCGGGCCAATCGCTGTGTCAAACGCGCTCGATATCGACGAACGAGTTTCGTAATGAAAACTTATACTAGGCCTACTGGTTACTCACGATGTTTTTTCCACCCTAAATGCTATTCTGTGCTATCATTTATTGATTAGCATTCATGCTGTTAGTTGAACGGCCGCCTTTACTCAAACCAGCAGGGTAATAGGGATGCTCCCTGGGTAAAAAAAAAATTGATTCTATTTAGTCTGTCATTCAGATTATAGAAAAATATTGCATACGTATATTTTGTTTTATCAAATCAATAAAAATTTACAAATATTATAAAAGGCATCAAAGATCAGGAGTGGGAGCTGGTGATGTCACTCGTTTCTAAAAAGTGTAGCAAGGATCGCTCCTTGCTACACTTTTTAGCAACGAGTGACGTCACCAGCTCACAAAGCAAAGTCAGTCAGATTTCCAAAAAAAAAACTAGACACGTATTTTTTCTAAAACTCGTGTGATATCGCTGTCACACGAGTTTTCAACGCACTGTATCGTCTTCACTTTTTGTTTATATGACAAAAGAAAAAACACGTGTCTAGTTTTTTTTTTTTTTGGGAATGACGGACTAATTGGTTTTTTTTAGTCAACTACCCTATTGCGTAATTAATACACAGCACTATTAGTGGGTATTAATGGGTTCCATTTTGACAGTTAAACAACATTCATTGTGTTATTTAGGTTATTGAGCAGACACATTAATCGAACACATGGATCAATGGATTAACAATATATTGAAATTGAGAGTACGCAATTAGTCCGTTAAGCAATTAGGGAGCTGTTGTCTGGCGACATAAACATTCCTATTTAATAAAAAAAGAAACGATATTTCCACCATGAGCTCAAAACAATAGAATGACACCCTTTTCTACCTATAAATCATAATCAACGTTTTTTTTTTAATCGTCCCACTGCTGGTCACAGGTCTCCTCTCATACAGAGAAAAATTGAACGTAATCACCACGCTTGCTCAATGCGGGTTGGCGATTTCAGACTTAAGTCCAGCTTTCCTCAAGATGGTTTCCTTCACCTTGTAATCAGTCATTGATGTCCAAGATATATTTAGAAAGTACATATATAACTTAGAAATGTTACATTCAGGGACGTAGCTACCGCCGTATCTACTCGCGTAAGCAGAAATTAATAAAAACTTCCCATTTTTCTTTTTTTATTTCACAAATGACAAAAGTCAATAAAGCAATTTCTCTTTTTCCCGCGTAATGGCCTCTGCACACTGCGCGCAACGAGCGCCGGTCGATGAGCGATATCCAATGAGAGCGCTTATTTTCCGAACGGTTCCGGGGGAAGCGAAGTTCTCAAATTTTGGAATAAGTGACAGACAGATAATTATGATGAATAAATATTTCTATTAATTTTATGCATTTTTTTTTTCTTTTGGGAGAATTCTTTACCCTTCCTAAGGGCCTCCAAACAAATTTTTATTCGGGGCCCCGCTAAGGCATGCTACGCTTCTGGTTACATTGGTACTTGTCTGACCTGGAATCGAACCCGAACACTCATACTAGAGAGGCTATTGTTTTAACCACTAGGTCACCAAAACTGTTCAAAGACATAAAACCCACAAACAGCCTATAAATAACACATTTCTAAACAGCCAAACTCTGCCGAACGATTCCCCGAACGATTAGGCCATCGGCGGTACCCTAGTCACGGTACGTTGTAGACGAGTTATGTCATCGGGCGTGTCACGAGCGTGCCGACGCCTCCGTGGCACGACCACGACAATGATGGGGCTATTATCTTTTTAAGTAATACATTTATAGAAGATATAAAGGTATCGGTCGGTGCCGATGGCCTATTTGGCAGTAAGGTTTTGGAGCGGCGGCCACGTACCGGAAGACACAACGTGGGGACGCCCCCAACAAGGTGAATCGATGACCTGGTGACCGATCCTCGTTGGGAGAGGCCTTTGTCCAGCAGTGGAAGAAGTCCACTGCTGGACAATAGCTGAAGTAGAAGAAGAAGACAGGTATAAAATTAGTCGAAAGATTAGGCCTAAAATTAGCAATAGTTCCTTTTTTCGAATCGGCGTGAACTAGACATGTCGACATGTAATAAAACGACACGATATTTTTTGAAGGGAAAATACTTTTAGTAATTCGAAATGATTCTTACCAAACTTTTTCTATATCTATCGACCCTGTTTATTTCTTTGTGTAACCATACTTGAGTCTTGATGTACCTACTTAAAAGCTAAGCTGAAGTAGGCACGTAGCCCTCTATAAAGCGTACTTACTCCTAATGAATAAAACAACAACAAAATCCCATTTCACTACTAGGTAACAACCACAAAATTAGGTCATCCGTAATCAAAAGATTGACCCTAGTTACCTGACCTAAAACCGTCCAGGCAAGCCTTGTAACCTAGAAATGTAACCCCGTAGCGTGTCTCTAAAATAATTTGGATAATAACACATAAAAAGTTTAGGCAGTAAATGGAATACAGCAGTTGATGGCTGAACCAACTAAAAAAAATCGTTTTATGGAACAGTGCAGGGGCAATGCAGTTGTCGTAAAAAAAATATGGCATTAATAATCTGTTCATACGTTATGATTTGCAGCTAATCATATTTTAATTAATGAGAACAAAAGTAAATGGCTTCAGTTATCATCATAAGCGTACCCAGCTTCTGACCTGGGGTCCAGGAAAGTCAGGGCTAGGGGGGCAAGTCAGATTTTTAGAGTCAAAACATCCCCAGCTATTTTTTTTTTTTTATTAATTTATAAACCAGCGCTTGACCGCAGTCCCGCCTGATGGTAAGCAGTGACGCAATCGTTGATGGTAAAGCGCACTAGTTTATTAAGAGCCTATTCACTCGGAAAAACTGAGCGAATAGGAAGGAAGACGGCAGAAGAAGGCACAGGTTTGCGGTACCTAAGGATCGGTAAGAACCAGGCCCTGTTCGATGGCTCATTTATTTAACGCGCGTCGTCAGCAGATCGTGACGGGGTCCACGAAGAACGATGCCTGCCAGAGCTGAGGATTGTTCTAAAGATATACCGTGGCCCTGGCGCACAGGCAAGTGAAGAAACACGGCTGGAGTTTATACAGTAAAAGTATGACACGCCCTTCGCTCTGCCTAGATTGGGAGAGTTAATTTGATGAGTTCGCATCCGTAAAAAAGATTACAGCAATTCTTGACTAAAGGCGAGACTAAAGGCAATTTAACATCACGCCACGACCCAGAAAAGGAGCCACAAACAACGAAAAACGAACTAATAGCAATGGCGGGCGATAACTTTACGAGGGCTATGTCGCGTGCAGAAGCTGCTATCTCATAAAAGCGCCATTACAATTTGACCCAGAAGCGATTTATTTGGCTTCACATTGCTATTTTATTAAGTGACAGATTAACTTCGTAAGCTCAAAATAGTTTGTCAAAAATAAGCAAATAAGATTGCGATTTGGTAACCCAGATTTAGCTCAAAACGGTCTCCAAAGCCTGGAGTACAGGCGAAGAGTAGTCGGTGTTCTATAGGTTGCATTTTGGAGAGTGTGCGAGGGAATTGCATGATTTAATTCCCCCTTCTCCGTTCCATCATCGGAAGACCCGTCGAACGGCGAGTTTCCACCCTTATGTTGTTGACGAAACATTTCGCCTCGTAACTCGAGGGTATAGGAATAGTAATGTACGATATGTTTATAAATAGTTATGTGTATGCATGTACCACCAAATAATCACAATGTTAATTACCATGTCGACCTTACCGCTGTTCGGGGCGTCACACAAAGGTATTTGACGCACGGTAGTCCGTAAAACATCCGATAAAAACTACAGGCTGTATCCTAAATAGGGTGATGTTAAAACTAATAGCCAAGAATAGCTTAAACCCTGTATTTCATTGGATGGCAAGAACCTTTAGCACAAAGAAAGGTGGGTCTTATGTAGGAAAGAAACAGCAGGGTTTGTACGCTAATTCTTTTGATCACAAACTTAATTAAGTTCAGTGCAACTTTTTCCTCCTGTTTCGTTAAGAAAAGATCAGAAGATAAATATTAGTTCAGTCCTGTCAAATTAGTCCGCGCCTGACGTTAATTGAGGGCTAATATATAATAACTGGTGCCAGTATCATCTTACTGCTTCCCTAAAACGGAGCCGTCTGTGTACACTAGAAGACTGGAATTAAAGAAAGTATTTCAACACTAAACCTCTTTACTCAGTAAAGAAAAATTTCGTGAGGAAACTGGCGTATTCAAACCAGAAATTCGTAGAAATGTGACACCTACCAACCAGTGTGGCTACCCTGAGATTTTATTACGAAGACTCTATCAACGATATCGAGCGCGTTTGACTCGTCGATTGGCCCGCTTCAAGGTGGTAAGAACTCTCAACCAATGAGAGCGCCGAATGTAATGAAAGCTCGTGGTAGCCACACCGCACTGGGCCCGCGTGTTGATAAAGCCCGTTCCCGCAGGCAAACAAGTTTTCCACCTGTGTGAACATTATAGGTTGATCATATGAAGAGTTAGTTGTCACATCCCAAAACGTAATGCCATACTGATAAGAGACTTGATCAGGCTTCTAGGAAGTCGCGAGTGTGCGCATATACGTAGCGTTTAATCTCGCTCCAGTTATTAATACACCCTGTATAGAAGTGTGTAGACTCAGTCACGGCCGGTCCGTTCCGTGTACGACATGCCAGAAGATATAAATTTACTGTCGATAGGGTTGCCACTGACTTCTTTTTATAATTATAAATTAGTGTTTGACCGCAATCCTGCCTGATGGTAAAACGCGCTAGTTTATTAAGAGCCTATTCACTCAAAACAAACTCGCTGAATGGAACGGAAGATAGCAATTGAGCGAGGTGGTGCAATGTTAAACCCAACGATGCTGCGCCAGAGGGAGATTGAACCACGACCAAACTCCCAACCTAACCTATGGCGCATCTTACCCGGCACTCATCGCAACACCACTGTTAGGCTCATCCTCCATACGGCTTCACCAGACATCAATTTGGGATTAAAATGCGCAAAATGAGATGCCGATCGATTCTGAAGAGAAAGTGAAGGTGAAAAGTGCTAGCGAGCGGTTAGTAATGTCAATTTCATGCATTAGGTAGAATGAAAGTTCCATCCTCACTTCACCTTTCACGGTGATATGATGCATAGCTTGTGCTCAGGGGCGTGCACAGAGATTTTGTTGAGGGTATGCATAGTTCATCATCATCATCCTCATTATCAACCTTTTTATCGTCCCACTGCTGGGCACAGGTCTCACATACAGAGAAGGATTGAGCGTTATTACCAGTGTAGTGTTTTAACAGAATGTATTGTAGTACAAAAATTATATTATAATACGATTCGGGTGTTCCGAATTAGAAAATTATCAGGGTATGCAGTGCTTATATGCCTCTATGGAGCGCACGCGCCTGCTTGTGCTCCAAAGCCTGGAGCGAAGAGCAGCCAGCCTGTCGGCGTTCTATAGAATGCATTTTGGAGAGTGTGCGAGGGAATTTCATCATTGAAATGAATTCCCCTTTCTCGGCCCAACATTACGTAGTTAAGGAAAGTCTAAGCAAATGATGAATTTGATGTCAACGCTGCGTGTCAACCCTGAACATTGCCTAGACATTACGTAATTATACCTAGTGCCAAAACCGACGCGCCGTGCTAGGCTTCTTTTGAATAATAATTGTAATGTTATTGTTTATATTTTAATAGAGAAATAAAGTGCATTATTTTGTTTTTCATAACATTTGCATCCTTATTCCGAATTTCAAAGATAATTTATTTTTTTAATGTTCGTATAATCCACAGCTGTATGAAACTAAGAAATTGTATAAACTAGTATTGCGGTCAAATCTTCGGCCTATATGTAGAGATTCACTGCTGGACAAAGGCCTCCACAATAGGCCTCCCAAGGCTTTCCATAATAACCGGTCTTGTGCTGCCCGCATCCATCGGCTTCCCGCGACCTTCACTAGGTCATCGGTCCACCTTATTGGGGGCCTCCCTACGCTGCGTCTTCCGGTACGTGGCCGCCACTCCAGAACCTGACTTCCCCAGATTCTAGTGATCATCATCATCAACCTTTTTATCGCCACACAGCTGGACACAGGTCTCCTCTCATACAGAGAAGGGTTCGGTTCTAGTTATAGTGCAGCAGAAACAAACACAGAATGAAGTGAAGTTTCCTTAGGACTATACAGTATGTTAAGAAAACCCTGTGCGACCCGTGAAGGTGTTGTTAGGTATCGATAACTGATTCTACTAATGCATACAAAACCGGGCTAAACTTAAAAAAAAATCCCCCTAAAAAAATAAATATTATTTCGCAAAAAGAGGTAACATAATTAATGTGCATTGAGCACCTTTCCGCGGGCGGCGGGCGGCAGGGCACGCGGCACGTGGTCGCATCGCTATTCGCTCATAATAATACCGGTGTTGTCACTTTTTTTAAAATTACCAAATTTCGGGGAAGTTGGAATTAATTCGCGGGAAAAAAAGATTATTTCAAAATTCATTTGTATTGTACTATGATGATTACGTAAAATTTTATATCATATTTGGTCATGTGTTTACCTAACCTTTATTATCCTTATGGGTCGGACAGGGTTTTCTTAACATACTGTATAAGTATTGCTAAGTATACACTGGTGCCGATTCTTGTTCACAAACGAAACTAATTTTAAGTTTACTACATCTTTTTCTTTTTATTTCATTGAGAAAAGGATAGAAGATAACCTATTTGTTTAGTTCTGTCAAATTTAGATACTCCATAGACAGTTTAGACGCGATTAAACATGGCGTCTGAAAATACGTCAATTTACGTCTGTCGCCGAAATGAAATCGTTTATTAAGCAAGTAGGATCACTGAAGACTTTTACACGTAACATGTTTTTTTTTTAAACTACATGAAGCCTTTCCTAACTGACTACCTCTGAGAAGAAATAGCCGAAACAACCTCATAGATCATTGTCTTTTTTCAAGTCCAGACATTAAAAATGAAAATGTTTACAATAATTCACGTTATAATTACGCTTATTGCTTAATAATAATGCTTAACAGAGCGAGCAGCTCAGTCCCAAGCTTTTTTAGACTATTATTTATCTCTTATGTCCTTATCTTAATGCAATAAAATTAAAAAGACGCGCTGTAGGCCTAGTATGAGTTTTCAATACGAAACTCGATCGTCGATAGCGAGCGCGTTTGGCGCTCTCATTGGTTGAGAGTTCTTACGACCTTGAAGCGGGCCAATCGCTGAATCAAACGCGCTCTATATCGACGATCGAGTTTCGTAATGAAAACTCATACTAGGCCTACTGAACTTAAGTTAAGTTTAGGTTGTGACCAAAAATTTTAAAGAACAACATTCCAAATTCAAATTAGGAAAATGTGTAATTTTCATTTGTTTCTCGTACCGTTAACATGAGTGAATCTAATGAAGAAATATCTTATACTAGTATCAACAGTTGTTTAAATTAGGTTTTAATTATTAATAAAAGGCTTTTTATTTTATTTTATTATTTATCTATGGGTTGTGCAAAAAATATATTTAAAATGAAACACAATCATAAAAATAAATTATTATTATATATATTGAAAATGTCTTTAATATTAATAAATCATGTTATTAATATTAAACGATATTATTAAAACTTTTTACTGGCAACAAATACAACATTATTAATTGTGTTTTTGGATCTATTAAAACACAACAGTCAACAAGTCATCACTATAATTCAATCATTGCCAATTAAATCTATGATCTAATAAACTACGTCATGGCGTATTGGATTCTACTCACAGCCTACTGCAAGTGTGCAAACAATACGAATTAGGAACTATTTATACTTATTGGTACATAATGGCGGCCGCGCGTCGCCATAGACAATATTAATTGCGCGAGCCCGTACCGATCGGGCATCTATCAACTCGACTAACTAAAAATCGGACTCGGCCGACAAACTAGCGTAAACACAGGTACTAGTATGGAAGATGTTAATAGAAAATCACTATTCAGGTTGTGACCTAGTTAGTCCGCCACAACAATGAGGGAGGGCTGATTCTGTCTCTCATACTAAACATTTTTTTTAATAATTATGAGCTAGGGCTTGAGCGCAATCCTGCCTGATGGTAAAGAGTGATGTAATCGTTGATGGTAAAGTCATCATCATCATCTCAGAGTTAATCCCAGTCGCATCCGAAGCTTTTTCAGCTTTTGGGAGTCTGGAGCCCGCTTTACCGGTCTAACCGCTGATTTTAGCTATGGTTGATAGTAAAGTGCGCGAGTTTATTAAGCCTATTAACTTAAAAAAAAACTTTGTGAATAGGAAGGAAAACGGCAGTTGAGCGAGGTGATGCAATGTTAAACCAACCAACGATGCTGCGCCAGAAGGAGATTGATATGGAGAACCTCCACTACCAAACTCCCGACACAACAATATTGGCGCATCGTACCCGGCTCACAGCGCAACACAACTGCTCAAACCCGTCCTCCGTACGGCTTCACCAGACATCATGCCGGAACACAAGGAATCGCTTGGCGGCAAGACTTTGTCTGGTGGGTAGTAACACCTGCCGGCAGATCGCATAACATTGCAAACGGAATAGAACATCCTTTAAGAATATTGGTTCACTGACGTCCGATCGGCGACAGTGCGATCCTGTATCGACTTGCTTTTTTGGTGCCATTATTATTAAAGTTTGCTACCGCAGGATGCGGCGGTCATTAACCTATAAGCGCTGCCTTATCAACATGTACATCATGTAGAAAATGTGAAAAATGAAAAATAATTTCCTGTGACTAAACTAATGGACATAAATTTATATGATTTTTATGGATAGACCGAGAATTTGTTGAGGTACACGATGTTTAATTTATTGTCGTATTGTCAGCACCACTCTGTATAATTTGGTTACGGCAAATAATTAATAAAATTCCGTGCAGGATAAAATAAATAAATAACTGAACTATCAGTTATTTATTTATTTTATCCTGCACGGAATTAGCGTAACAAACTATCAGCAACAATGGGTTTCATTTTGACATTTTAACAATATTCATTGCGTTATAACCTGGTTGAACAGCCACATTTTTCGTACACATGGAGCAATGAATTAGTAATATGCATCAAAATGATCCTAATTGTTAGTAATAGTGTGTTACGCAATTAGGGTTCTGTTTATTAAACTTACAGAAGCACGCTGTAATAGGTTAGAGATGTTAAACTTTTAAGAAATGAAAATTAATAAAAATTTCAATATGTCCGTAATTTACAAGATTCCGCCGATTAATTTTGAAATAAAAAAGAACAATATCGGCACAAAATAACCTATACGAAAGGTTAATTAAACATATATAGTACACAATCGATTCGTTCAACAGCTTTCGAGCAGTCCACGTGTCTATGTTTGGATTTAAACACTATACGAAAAAACTCTTAGTTTTGGTGGCGCCACTTTCGCAATCTAAGGTCCGTATTACAGAATGTTACTCAAGCCACAAGCGTTACTTAAAACTAGTTTCAACCAATCAAAAGGCTTTATCAATCAAACGAAACTTAAGTAGAGCTTGAGTTTTGAGTGACGTTCGGAACGGAATAATACGGACCTGAGAATTTGACTCAATAGCCAATTACTCAATACACTCTTATTGCACTCTACTATAATAGACTTTTCAATGTGTGTACTATAGCCAATATATCAGTGTTTACGTCAACGACTAATATACATTATGTATATATTCAACTCGATACTGTTCGTGCAAATACTTTCAAGCAAGCAAACAAACAGACAATTTTGTAATATAAACAACGAGGAGGTTAAGAACACTTCAGGGCCTGTAGCCAATGTAACGTCGCTTCGTAACGAAGCGAAATGAAAAAAAAAACGATTGACCACGTGACGCGATAAATCACGTGGTCAATTGTTCCCGCCATTGGTTGGTTTGGTATTCGATTTCGCTTCGCTACGAAGCGATGTTACATTGGCTACAGGCCCTCGTCTGTTAACGATTGTAGCATTGTGCGGGTTATTTTGAGGAGCTGTGCAGAAGTCCCGGCTATAATATAAAAAAGAACCCTAAAAAGGAACATCCTTTAACAATATCCTAAATAGACAACGTATACAGTATGTTAAGAAAACCCTGTCCGACCCGTGAAGGTGTTGTTAGGTATCGATAACTGATTCTACTAATGCATACAAAACCGGGCTAAACTTAAAAAAAAATCCCCCTAAGAAATAAATATTATTTCGCAAAAAGAGGTAACTTAATAAATGTGCGATAACCACCCTTGCACGGGCGGCGGGCGGTAGGGCACGCAGCACGTGGTCGCATCGCTATTCGCTCATAATAATACCGGTGTTGTAACTTGTTAAAAAATTACCAAATTTCGGGGAAGTTGGAATTAATTCGCGGGAAAAAAAGATTATTTCAAAATTCATTTGTATTGGTACTATGATGATTACGTAAAATTTTATATTAATTTGGTCATGTGTTTACCTAACCTTATGGGTCGGACAGGGTTTTCTTAACATACTGTATAATACATCTTTCATTTAACACCTATAACAGACAGTATTCATTCCAGCTCCGTATTATGAATGCCCTTTATATCATCGACACGAAACCATTTAAATCAAACCCACGTGTGGCAATGCCCGGGTCAGAGATCAATAGCAATCAGAGCATGAATATGAAACAGCCTAATTATTTTGTTATTTATTAAAATCGTTAAAAGAATGATCACGTCTTCGTCACATGATAATCATTACTGTAGATAGCTGTGGTGGCCCTGAGAATTGAATGCCGTGGGTCCAAACCCAGGGAGCAGTGGCGGATTTACCAGCTGGCTGAGGAAGTAGTCGTGGTGGCCTAGTGGTTAAAACACCACCCTCTCCAGGAGATACCAGGTCAGGCAAGTACCAATGTAACTTTTCTAATTTATATGTACTTTCTAAGTATATCTTGGACACCAATGACTGATTAAAAGATGAAGGAAAACATCTTGAGGAAACCTGGACTTTAAGTCTGAAATCACCAACCCTCATTGAGCAAGCGTGGTGATTACGCTACTCAATCTTTCTCTGTATGAGAGGAGACTGTTCAGGCCCCTTGTTTGTGGAATGCATTGCCAATTGAAATAAAGCGTGCGCAGTCGTTGCAGGAATTCAAGAGACTTGTGAAGTAACACTACTTGCCGTTATGATTTTGTTCAACTGAACGCACTACGGAAAATACCCCTTACTCATAAACGCTGCTTAAAGTTAACTAGTGATTAGCGATTGTTTAAACATACATTTTAGACGTTTACACGTCACTTAACTTTAACCATCGTTTATTTATAAACCCTTTAAACACTATGGTGTTTCTTCATAAAGGATGACTAAAGTTAAGTGAAGTTAAAAGGCCAAAAATGTAATGTTAAAGAATCGCTAATCACTAGTTAACTTTAAGCAGAGTTTATGAATAAGGGGGATATTGTGCGAAAACCCGTGTCCAACAAACAAAAGTTGGACAAGTGACATCTACCAATCCGCCCCAGGTCTACGTAGTAGAATAAAGCCCATTACCTCACAGTGAGGAAGCCCGTGTCCAAATAATGGAATCTTTTTTAAATGTAATCATTATATAAAATACGTCATGATATAAAGAATATAATAAGATTTACAATTTTATTGTAAATTTTATTATGTTCTTTCAGAAGCTCAAAGCTTTATCCGTAAAGAAAGTTTACCTATCCAGGGCTGAACCTCGGCAAGTATTGCTTAACTTCTGTATGCTACTATACTCCAACTAAAGGTAAACAAAAAAAAAAACACGTGAATTTGCAAACCGAATGAATATACAAGAAGTCACAATAGGGTATTTGACTAAAAAAAAACTAATTAGTCCGTCAGTCAGATTTTCTTTTTTCATATAAACAAAAAATGAAGACAAAACAGTGCGTTGAAAACTCGTGTGACGTCACTGCACGCTACACTTTTATTACACAAAAATAATTCAAACTACGTAAATTATTGTCATATTGAACTTGTTGTTTGTACATACTTTTAAAATCGCAGTTTTAGGTCACTTTATGGTCTTGGTTCAATGCATATACTTGTTGAATTAAAAATTCAATGTATGTATTATGATTCTAACATAATATTCCAATTGGGGTGTTTGAGGGTGTGCGTTAATTAAATGCGTGATTTAGAATCCTTGTGACGCCACTATGACGGGTTGTTTGTATGTGGCGGCTGTAGATACCGTTACATATTTCTCCATAGTTTAGTTTCAGCACATTTTTTTTCTGATTTTAATAATATACAGTATGTTAAGAAAACCCTGTCCGACCCATAAGAATAATAAAGGTTAGGTAAACACATGACCAAATATGATATAAAATTTTACGTAATCATCATAGTACCAATACAAATGAATTTTGAAATAATCTTTTTTTCCCGCGAATTAATTCCAACTTCCCCGAAATATGGTAATTTTAAAAAAAGTGACAACACCGGTATTTTTATGAGCGAATAGCGATGCGACCACGTGCCGCGTGCCCTTCCGCCCGCCGCCCGCGGAAGGGTGATTAACGCACATTGATTAAGTTACCTCTTTTTGCGAAATAATATTTATTTTTTTAGGGGATTTTTTTTTTTTTGTTAAGTTTAGCCCGGTTTTGTATGCATTAGTAGAATCAGTTATCGATACCTAACAACACCTTCACGGGTCGGACAGGGTTTTCTTAACATACTGTATACTAACATATTTCTCTGCTTACACCCTTGGGAAATATAAACGTGATGTTTTCTTATTGCCATGAAACCCAGACAAATATAGGCATCAACCACGGTTGTTAACTAAGCTAGACTGAACAGAGTTTAAAAGAGGTCTTTAGGGCAGAGGTCACACACAACAATGATTGATAAGTAACAAGTATGAATCACGTATCTAGATGGAATGAGTAACTTCTATTAATAATGTACTGCATGTTTTTTAATAAATATATACGGGCTTGGCCTGCGCAAATATGATCACATATCTGAATTTCGTACAAAGCTTAAGTGGCTTCCCATACGTCTTCGCCGGAATTCTCATATACTATTTCAGCTCTACAACATTTTGTTTAATCCTAAAACCCCCTCTTATCTTAAAGAACGTTTCAAGTTCCTTCATGACACACATAATAGATATCTGAGGTCATCGGAAAACCTGATATTAGACATGCCGATGCATTCCACTAGTTTCTATGATAAATCCTTTACTGTACAAGCAGTTCGGCTATGGAATGACTTGCCCGTGTCCGTAAGGCGTGCTCAAACACTGTTTACTTTTAAAACTATGATAAAAAAGCACTTCCTCTCTCTTTAAACATATTATTATATTTAATGTGCTCTTGTATGATATTTATTAATTAGATGATTTAAACTAGTATGATACACTTAACGTATATATTTATTGTATAATCTATGTAAATAGTACGCTGTAGACTACCTACACTATTTCTTTATCCTACCTCTTAGAATTCCATCCAAAGGTTGTCTGTAAAAGATCGCTCTTAGCGATAAGACCGCCCATTGTGTCACCCTTTGTAAAATA
The DNA here is from genome assembly GCA_037179545.1 of Sesamia inferens. Classification (NCBI taxonomy): domain Eukaryota; kingdom Metazoa; phylum Arthropoda; class Insecta; order Lepidoptera; family Noctuidae; genus Sesamia; species Sesamia inferens. The sequence continues at coordinate 12,006,808 of CM073949.1, forward strand.
TTTTTATTTATGTTCTGTAATCTATATGGTGTACATAATAAAGAGTATTCTATTCTATTCTAACCAAATTTAATATAGACGAAAGGCTTTTTTATCACACGGCAATTAATCACCATCGTAGTTAAAAGTAAATATTATTTCGCAAAAAAGAGGTAACTTCATAAATGTGCGTTAAGCACCCTTCCACGCGCGGCGGGCGGCAGGGCACGCGGCACGTGGTCGCAACGCTATTCGCTCATAATAATACCGGTGTTGTCACTTTTTTAAAAATTACCAAATTTCGGGGAAGTTGGAATTAATTCGCGGAAAAAAAAGATTATTTCAAAATTCATTTGTATTGGTACTATGATGATTACGTAAATTTTTATATAATACTAGCTGACCGGCAAACGTTGTTTTGCCATATAAATAATAAAAAAATTTAGGGGTGGACTACCCCTAACATTTAGGGGGATGAAAAATAGATGTTGGCCGATTCTCATAGATACCGAATAAGCACAAAAAATTTCATCAAAATCGGTCGAGCCGTTTCGGAGGAGTTTAAGTTCGAACACCGTGACACGAGAATTTTATATATTAGATTTGGTCATGTGTTTACCTAACCTTTATTATCCTTATGGGTCGGACAGGGTTTTCTTAACATACTGTATAACTAGCAGGACGCACTCTGGCTCTGTGGAAAATGTGACGAAAAGATTCGGTGAACATACCGAAAAAAAAAGTTGTTACTGTGGAGACCGCCTTTAATTCTAACTAACTTTATTTCTTTTTTATATAGAGGCAGTAGAAATACACTCTCTGAGGAAATTGCAAATGTCTGCCTGTTACGGTTCATAAGATAGAGCCCGCTGACAGTGAGACGTTAGGTGACGTGACGGCCGGACCGGGGAGGCTTAGAAATAGGGTTAATACTCAATATCTTTATTGCTTTACCATAAGTTCATATAAAATCAAAATCAAAGCATTTATTTCAAATAAACCAGTTACAGGCACTTTTGAATTGTCAGAAGGTCGGTCAGTCAGTAAGGTGAAGCTAGTCGCCCATTCCAAAGAGTAGGTACCTATGGAGAAGAAAGGGCAAGAAACTCCACGGACACTCTTTTAAATTATCAAGCTATTGATACAAATATTTGATTACATCATTCATTTTGAAATCAATCGAGAACGATGCAGAAATATATTGTACGCTGAGAGCGTCCATTATGGAAAAAACAACAATTCAGAAATTAAAATACGCCGTAGCAGCTAAGAGATGACCAGTCCCCTCTGTCGGCGTCCGTTCACGACCATGACGTATGGATCAGCATCATTCAGCTCAACCATATTGAAGGGAACCTAATGATCCAACACACACGCTACCACCAGCGAGACATACTCTCAACAGCCATAGCACAATCAAGTCAATAAAAGACTAACCCAACAAATAGATACTTTACAGCAAGTGCATTGTGCTCACACGTGTTCCATGCAATTATACAAATATATATATAAGGGTGGTAACAATTCATGTGAGATCAATTATGGACCCTGTAGGGCACAGTAAAATAGGGTAACAGGAGAGAGGAAGCTCTGTTTGAATATCTTAAAATAAAATAATTATATTGCAATTTAATTTAATAATAAATAAAATATATACGGAGATTATTAGCATCATTTTTCATCATTTTTTTTTTTTTGTTAAGTTAAAAGAAGAAAGTTTTTTATATAGTGTTTAGAGTATGTTTTCATTATAATGTTTTCATTTAAAGCACCTGCTATTAATCTCTTCACCACCTATGGTTAACTGGTAGAGAATGCCTAAGGCATTAAGTCCGCCATTGTACAATTTATGTGCGAAAGAATAAATAAATAAATCATTATACCCGCGGCGTAAATGCGTAACTCGCTAGAAAAATGCGTCATGTTCACGCAAAATTGCCAGCGCTCAGCTTAATCAGTAGCAATGGGTTTAATTTTGACAGTAAAACAACATTCATTGCGTTATTTACGTTGGTGAGCAGACACGTTTTTCAAACATGTAGAGCAATGGATTAGCAATATGCTTCAAAATGCCTGTAGCAGTCCACTGCTGGACATAGGCCTCTCCTATTTCACGCCAATCAACTCGATTTTAGTAGTCGTAGTCGTGGTGGCCTAGTGGTTAAAACACCAGCCTCTCAAGTATGAGTGCGCGGGTTCGATTCCAGGTCAGGCAAGTACCAATGTAACTTTTCTAAAGTTATATGTACTTTCTAAGTATATCTTGGACACCAATGACTGAAGGTGAAGAAAAACATCTTAAGGAAATAGAATAGAATAGAATAGAATACTCTTTATTATGTACACCATATAGATTACAGAACATGAATAAAAATATTTTACAAAGGGTGACACAATGGGCGGTCTTATCGCTAAGAGGGATCTTTTACAGACAACCTTTGGATGGAATTCTAAGAGGTAGGATATAGACTTAACTACCACTACTTACTTTACTTTACTTGGATATGGACTTTAAGTCTGAAATCGCCAACCCGCATTGAGCAAGCGTGGTGATTACGCTCAATCCTTCTCTGTATGAAAGGAGACCTGTGCCCAGCAGTGGGACGATAAAAGGTTGATAATGATGATGATGATGAACTCGATTTTCAGCAACTCTCATTCATTTACTACTAGCCATCCTGCGAAGTTCGTCGCTCCACCTAGCCTGGGAGTGTCCCACCTTACGCCTACCGATTCGCGGTCTCCACTCTAGAACATTTCTACTTATATTCTCGGGAGCTGTGACACTAAAGTTTCTGATCTAATTCATTTAAGAAAGGTCGTATGCTAATTTTATCTACGAACGCTACTACCAACTGACATATCTACGACTTTACGCCAGATAACATACGATATACACTCGGTGGTAGGCCATAACATCGGCTGGCGGCAGAAGTTACTACCCACCAGACAAAGCCTTGCCGCCAAGCGATTTGTCGTGTTCCGGCATGATGTCTAGTGAAGCTGTACGGAGGACGGGTCTGAGCAGTTGTGTTGCGATGTATGCCGGGTACGATGCGCCTAATGCTGTTTTGTCGGGAGTTTGGTAGTGGAGGGTCTTCAGATCAATCTCCCTTTGGCGCAGCAACGTTGGTAGTGTTGTTGGGTTTAACATTGCATCACCTCGCTCAACTGCCATCTTCTTTCTTATTCGCTCAGTTTTTCTGAGTGAATAAGCTCTTAATAAACTAGCGCGCTTTACCATCAACGATCGCATCACTGCTTACCATCAGGCCGGATTGCGGTCAAGCCCTAGTTTATAATTAATAAATAAAAAAAATATATATATAACATTATAGCCAGCGAGAGCTTCCGTCAGGGCCAGTCTAATGCTATCATTCTCCGTGGCGCAGCGGTCAGCCTGCGACGTAGAGGCCTCGGGTTCGATACCCGGCCAGGTCATGATGGAAAACGATCATTTCTTGATTGGCCTGGGTCTTGGATGTTTATATATGTATGTATCTATAATAAATATAGTATCCCATAACACAAGTATCTAACTTACTTTGGGGCTAGCTCAATCTATTTGATTTGTCCGTATGTATTTATTTATTTATTTATTCATCCATTGTCGGCTATTACAATAATGTCAGACGGGTCATTCGGTGATCTCATAATAATTACTCAGAATTTGACAAGTTTCGTAAGCTACTAACAAAATGGCGTCTTTATGTCTTTCCAGTGGTCAATCACTGACCCACCGCTCCATTTTAATGAATGTTCAAATTCAATATGTTTTATAAATCTATCTGATGGACATTAAATTGTTTTTTATTATACAACCCAATTCTCATTTACCTTAAAAGAAAAATCAGAACGCTTATAAGATGCAACCCTTTGAAACAGAGTAAAGTTCTAACTTCTAACTCAATTAAAAGTTACGGACTCTCACTTGACCGGTTTTATATTCATCATTGCTTTTAACGCTGTAAGTATCGTTATGGTGTCTCTCCAAAACCGCCATAATCATCGGCTAAAAATGTTTATAAAAAAATTTGCAAGTCAATGGACTTCTATAAAACCATAGGTACGAAACCTGTTACAAAGTTTTAGCATATTCCAATAGCGTTAAAAAACAGGTCGATGGCCCAACTAAGGAGTAAAAAAAGAGGTGGCCTTCGTAGATAGGCATAAAACTTAAGAGGCAACTCTCTGTTGCATGTAAAAGCTCGCTCTTTTTTTTATAACTATAAACTAGCGCTTAACCGCAATCCCGCCTCATGGTAAGGAGTGATGCGATCGTTGATGGTAAAGCGCGCTAGTTTATTAAGAGTGAATAGGTCACTCAGAAAAACTTAGCGAATAAGAAGAAAGACGGCAGTTGAGTGAGGTGATGCAATGTTAAACCCAACAACACGACCAACGATACTGCGCCAAAGGGAGGGAGGGTTCCGTGTCTGGCTTCTGTCTCGAATTTTGCGGGCAGCGGGGCGGTGGCGGCGGCGGCGAGTGAGCGGCAGGATCTTATGCGTAAAATCAAACAATTTCAATCAAATTCTGCCCGCTAGTTTCGAGAACGGGTCTTCAATGGCCGCCTGGCTTCCGCGCCGCTGCTGCCGCCGCCGCCGCGCCGCCCCGCTGCCCGCAGCGGCCTTAAGAGGCAACTCTTTGTTGCCTGTAAAAGCTCGCTCTTAGCGATAAGACCGCTAGTAGAATATTCTACATATTTTTCTTGTGTTCGCTGACTGCGTAAACCCCTACCAAGTGCTACCGACGTGATGGAACATTTTTTGTTCATAATCACCGATAAACTTCAACATAGTATCCTACACATGTACATGTAGATCACAAATTATATTTATCGCCATTTCCATTTGGAACGTAAAAGGCAGAAATAGAAGATAAATAGCCGAATGACAAATCTATACTAATATATAAAGCTGAAGAGTTTGTTTGTTTCCTTGAACGCGATAATCTCAGGAACTACAGGCACGATTTGAAAAATTCTTTTTGCCTTGGATAGCTCATTAATCCAGGAAGGCTTTGGGCTATATAACATCACGCTGCGACCAATAGGAGCGGAGCATAACTAAATCCACGCGAACGATGTCGCTGGCGGCAGATAGTAAAAGATAAATAGTGGAATGACAAATTAATGAATAGAATGAGTGAAGATGGAATGGTTAACCCAATAATAGAAAGCCTGACATTACACTTGCTAAGCTATAATTGGTACATTTCACGCGACTTTCCTTTGTACCAACAAGGTCTATTTTGGGGTATCTATTTTCAGAGCAGCAAGATGTATTATTGTCACAGGATGTGATGTCAACACTGCATTACTAAAATGTGAGTCAATGTAGGATTGGAGTTTATTTTTTGTGTGACTAAATAGACAATGATTTCAAGGTTATTTAGATAAATAAATAAATATATACGGACAAATCACACAGATTGAGCGAGCTCCAAAGTAAGTTCGAGACTTGTGTTATGGGATACTAACTCAACGATACTATATTTATAATAGATACATATATAGATAAACATCCAAGACCCAGGCCAATCAGGAAAAGATCATTTTCCATCATGACCTGGCTGGGGATCGAACCCGGGGCCTCCACGTCGCAGGCAGGCGTGTTGCCCGCTGCGCCACGGAGGACGACTAGTGATAAGACAGTTACTGATATTAAATTAGAAATGCAGCATCCTGAAATTCTCAGGTAGATCAAACAGTATGGTACAGTTTCAAATAGTTAGAACATACTCGTAATTTATAATAATAAATATGGTATTTATAATAATTTGGTAAACTTCGTCGGGTATTTTCGTCGCCCATACCCCAATGTTTGAAGACTAAAATCTTCAACCAGTGCGTCCTACCCGTCATGACTTACGGAGCCGAGACGTGGACACTAACGGTCAGACTAGTCCATAAGCTTAAAGCCGCTCAGCGAGCTATGGAGCGGGCTATGTTGGGCGTCTCTCTGAAGGACCGCATCGGAAATGAGGTGATCCGACAGAGGACCAAATTCACTGAAATAGCTGAGAGGATCAGCAAGCTGAAGTGGCAATGGGCTGGTCACATATGCCGAAGGACCGACAACCGTTGGGGTAAACGAGTCCTAGAGTGGAGACCGCGTCTCGGCAAACGTAGCGTAGGACGGCCTTGGGCGAGATGGAGCGACGACATCAAAAAGGTGGCTGATAGTAGCTGGCGGAGAACTGCTCAGGATCGAGCTTGTTGGAATGCCATGGAGGCGGCCTATGTCCAGCAGTGGACGGATAGAGGCTGATGATGATGATGATGATGATGATGATGATAACATCATTTAACAAATATATGAAAGCAGCGGTAGCCTAGTGGTATCGAATGCGCTTTATAAGTCCTTAGAAACTAAATCAGGCCCTTTCATCATCAACCTTTTTATCGTCCCACTGCTGGGCACAGGTCTCCTCTCATACAGAGAAGGATTGAGTGTAATCACCACGCTTGCTCAATGCGGGTTGGCGATTTCAGACTTAAAGTCCAGGTTTCCTCAAGATGTTTTCCTTCACCTTCAGTCATTGGTGTCCAAGATATACTTAGAAGGTACATATAACTTTAGAAAAGTTACATTGGTACTTGCCTGACCTGGAATCGAACCCGCGCACTCATACTTGAGAGGCTGGTGTTTTAACCACTAAACCACCACGACATCAGGCACTTTACTTTGTGTAAATTATTGCATCACCACTGTTCTCAAAACGATGCAGGAAAACATCGTAAGGAAACCGCCATGTTTGTGAGGCAAAAACTTCGAAGACATGTTACATCTACCAATCAGCACTAGGCCCGTGTGTTAGATCTCTCTCCCACTCTCTCTCAGCGATAGGAGACCAGTGTCCCAGGAGTGAGAAAAGAAAAGAAGTATCTATAGAGAAAAGAAGAAAAGTGTCTATAGTGCCTCTTAAAGGGAGATCATAAAACTAAGCTAAACACATCATCATCAACCTTTTATCGTCTCCTTTCTCAGATCTCCTTGCATACAGAGAAGGATTGAGCGTAATTACCACGCTTGCTCAATACCAGTTGGCGATTTCAGACTTAAAGTCCAGGTCTCCTCAAGAGATTTTCCTTCACCACGTAATCAGTCATTGGTCTCCAAGATATACTTTAATTTCGATCATTTCGTCCAATTTCAGCAGAGACCAGTTTTCGGCGAGGGAAATGTATATTGTAGTGCACAACAAGTATGTGCGTAGATACGGATGTCCTCACACACATTAAAAGCGTAATTATCACGCTTTTTTTTCAGACTTAAAGTCCAGGTTTCCTCAAGATGTTTTCCTTCACCTTTTAATCAGCCATTGTTGTCCAAGTTATATGTACTTACAAAGTACATATAACGTTAGAAAAGTAAGTACACTCATACTTGAGAGGCTGGTGTTTTAACCACTAGGCTACCACGACTAAAGCTAAACACATGAAAAATCCAAATTGACTGATTGCGCTGGATGAGAGCCACCGAAGGATGTGTTGAGTTGCATATAATAGAAGAGGACTATGTCCAGAAGAATTTCCCCCGTGTGGTACCGGGTTTAGAATAGGTAGTACTAACCAATATCCACCCGTGGGTGTCGTAAGAGGTGACTATGTAAGGGAATTCTCACCAGGGAAGCGGGCAGCAGCGCTTCTTCTGTGGAATATCAAAGTACTGCAATCTCCAACCTGCCTGCCAAGCGTGGGGCTTATTGCAATGCCCTCCAATGGAATGAAAGCCTTGGGGAAGCCTTTGTTTAGCAGTGGACCTCTATAGGAGAAGAAGAAGATGTCCAGAAGTGGACTGCTGTGAGCTGATCATCATTAACTGAAATAAAATCTAAAACAAGGTTGACTGGAAAAATTCACAAAAAGCCATAAGGCCGTCCATTGTATGGTTTTGTGTTTTTTTTTTATCTATTGTCTACTTTACAATAAAGTTTTTAAATATAACTAAAACAGAAAAAAAACTAATTGCTTTACCGGTCTGTTTATCACGAAATGAATGTACTAAATATTTATTAAACACGATTATTGTTAGGTACTTCCTTTTCGTCTTTGTTTTGTTTTTTTTTTTTGTTAATTATAAACTAGCGCTTGACTGCCATCCCGCCTGATGGTAAGCAGTGATGCAATCGTTGATGGTAAAGCGCGCTAGTTTATTAAACCCATTCACTTATAAAACTTAGTGAATAGGAAGGAAGACGGCAGTTGAGCGAGGTGGTGCAATGTTAAACCCAACAACACGACCAACGATGCTGCGCCACAGGGAGATTGATGTGGAGATCCTCCAAGACCAAACTCCCGACACAACAACACTTGGCGCATCGTACCCGGCACACATCGCAACACAACTGCTCAGACCCGTCCTCCGTCTTTATTTTGATAGGAATACAAATATATATATCCATAATATAATATCATATAATCGTTTCCTTATTACTCTCCTAATGATAACTCGATATTTTACGAGATGCAGAAGATATTAGAAAATGAATATGAAGATCCTGACCTTATAAATTGACGGCATTTGCAGACTCCCGCACGGAAGAAAAATTTGTATAATAATAAATAAATAATAAATATATACGGACAAATCACACAGATTGAGCTAGCCCCAAAGTAAGTTCGAGACTTGTGTTATGGGATACTAACTCAACGATACTATATTTATAATAGATACATATATAGATAAACAACCAGGACCCAGACCAATCAGGAAAATAACGTTTTTCCATCATAAACTGGCCGGGAATTGAAACCGGGGCCTCCACGTCGCAGGCAGGCGTGTTGACCGCTGCGCCACGGAGGACGACAAAAGTTGACCTACAAGTAGTTGTTCCGGGTCTGGCTGTGTGTGTGTGAGTTTAGGTATAGTTTTATATATTTACAGAAGAAATTCCTAGTGTGGGACAATGTTTTTGTTTTTTTTTAAAGATAAAAATATTTCTATAAAGTTTTTTTTTTAACTTCGATTGAAGGAAAATCAATGTATGTGTGATACATTTAGTCATATAATAATTAAGTTTGACAAATGGCACAGAAAAGTTCTTTGTTTCAACTTTTTCATTTGACAGCGGTTACGTTCCAATTTTGAGCCAGTTATGGTTAAACCATCTGTCAAAAGGTTAGCACGATACGAAACATAACTAAAGTTCAGCCCCTAATCGGAGAACACATTTTTGTCAAATGATTGCGACTAGTTGGGATCAGTTGGGATCGCCGACTAGGGGGCAGAGTTTGGTTACGATGCAATTCTGTTTTGGTTGAATTAGTTTTGCGCGATTGCCGGCCCCCTGTACTCGTACGTATGCAAGTCCACGATAATGTAATTGTCATGTTAGAAAATATAAAAGCGCATATACGATAAAATTATAGACAATTTAATAAACTAACTATTAAATAAAAAAAAATAAAAAATGTCTTATTGCTTTTACAGAAGCAATGATGGTACGCACACTCGTAACTAGACTGTCATAGCCAAGTCTAGAAAATATATAAATCTAGTGTGAAAACTGTCCTGACACAAAAGACGGCATAATTTAATGCTAAATGGATCTTCTTTCTTCTCGTCAAAGAGGATCGTCTTGTTAGTGTATTGACCGCTAGGACTACCTCTGAATAAAAGTATTACTCTGCAGTTTGTTTAACGAATTGGGCAAAGTGTTATTGACTTTTGTCATGGAATTTCTGGTGTCGTGTCCGATGACAAGAAGCTCTCCTTCTATTACATAGGATTTAAACAAATCAAGCTAAGCCTTTGGAAAATACGGACAATCTTAACAGACAACACAATGGTAGAGAGGTAGGCTGCCCAAAAATGAGGAGATCCGCAGAAGAATCAAAGTAAATCGTAGAACCGATGACCGATGGGGCAGTAAGGTTCTGGAGTGGCGGCCACGTAGTAGAAGACGCAGTGTAGGGAGGCCCCAACAAGGTGAACCGATGACATGGTGAAGATCGCGGGAAGCCGATGGATGCGGGCAGCACAAGACCGGTCATCATGGAATGCCTTGGGGAGGCCTCTGTCCAGCAGCGGACCTCTATAGGCTGAGGAAGAAGAAGAAGAGAAGAGAAGAAGAGAAGAAGTGAAGAAGAGTGCCCAGCGCTTTCAGGGACAACTGCTTGATGTTGGTAGTCTTGGAATCTAGCTATTTACTGGTTAGATAGAGTTCATAAAACTCGTGTAAAATTAAAACAACACATCTAACGTTTTATGCACTAGCGATCAGCATATCGTTGTGAATCTAAATCGAGGCCCATACATGTGTTTCGTCAGGCGCGTCACGCGGCCTCCACTCAAGGCCTAAACATCTTGTTTTATTATTGTTTATATTAGTAACTACAATTCGAAACCGTAAAGCAAAAGGAAAACGTGGTTAAAGAATTATATATTAAAAAACATGCGTGTGGAACTTAATAAATGTTTTCCTATGGTGCAAAGAAGGTCCAGTTTACAATGCTTCTTCTTCCCGAGATTTTAAGAATTGGATTCAACTTTCAGCAAACTCACATTATAATTAATAAACCCGGAAATTCAAGTCTTTAGAGTTTAGTCTCAACATTCTGTTAAAAAGACGACTTTTGGAAGAAAAATCTGTGTGAGAATTGTGAGCATAAACTATACTGTTTTCTGGTTTAGATTTGGATGTTAACAATATTACAGAATTTTTGGTGTTTTTTATACCTTAGGACGAGAGAATCGATACGTTATCAATTTGTACCATAGACGATGAAATATCTAGAGTTCATAAAGTTAAAAAATCAAAGACAAAAAACATATATGTGAATCATCAGGTCGGGTAGAAACAACGCCAAATTGTCGGAAAGTCGTTCAAAGATATTCGAGAGTTGTTTTGTTAAAAATCATTTAATGTGAAGGAGACATTGCTTTGCTGGCAACGCATCGTTAAAACATTAATATGTACTAAGAATGTTTAAGACAAGACAAAGATTTTCCAAAAATCAAAGAAGAACTAATGAGTTAATTTATTAGTATTATTGGAGTAGACAAGGTGGTGAATGAGTTTAAGTTGGAATTGGTTTGGTTGAATGTGAAACTAATCTTTGCTAAAAAGCTAAATTATTCTAGATATAGAAATCATGACGCATAGAACTATGTTTGTACTAAACAGAATGGAGTTAATATAGACGCACCAAATATTATTGAGTATAAACCCAAAAGAAATATCCTTGATCGATCCTGTTACTGAAAAGACAAACATAAAAGAAGCTGTAATATAAACTTACCTCTTCCACGGACTTCTTGGAGAACTCGTTCATGGACACAATCCATTGCTGCACGAGCTCATTCACAATAACTAGATCATTATATAACCACGTCAATAGATCGTTCACCCATTGCACACTCGGCGGGTCAGGTCCCGTACACGTCGGTATTAAAACGCTTTGGTGCTTTTTTAAAGTCAGCTGCTCGGGACCTGGAGACATGCGGCCCAACCTCTTTTTGTTTGGCGGAGTAGCTGGCACGAACCCAGAAGGCTTTGAAGGCTTAAAAGAGGCACTTTTAACTTTAGCACTAGTAGCCAATACACTATCAGCACTGTTTATAATTTCGTTCGATGTTTTCTTCGTGTCATCTGTCGTTGGTTTTTGTTTTGGGTCGACCTCCACCACTTTATTAGCGAAGCGAGCGTATGCCCACTTCGCTATACCGAGGAGGACGATGGAAAAGAGGATCCATATGAAAATTAGCATGACTAGGTTGTCCATGGCTGTGTCCATATAATCGAAGCTACATATGAGGTCGTCAACTGCTTCGGCAAGGTCGGCCATAGCTTTCCATGGTGTTCTCCACCACTGCGCGGCGACCGCACCCGCCGCGTCTTCCTCGGATACTGATTGGGAGCTAGGCATTTTTTTTCTATTTTCAAACGCACTATTTTGGGACGCAGCTCTGTTTCGCTATGTCTGTCTCTTTCTATTTTGGATGCGTTCAGTTGGGTTAGTTTTAGTTTGAACACATTTCGTTCGTTCGTGTTTTTCGTGGTTTCAGTGTTCCCCAGTTTTCAGCATGTTTTTGAGAATCTGTAACAATGAGGAAAAAACTGTTAGTAAATTATCGGAATAAAATATTTAGTTCCATAGTTTCACCTTATGTAATGTGGTTCAAATAAACAATAGAATTGTTTCAGATTTAAAATCTAGTTTTAAATTAAGTAAATTGTAGAGCTATGGTTCTAGCAGTAGATGTAGTCAAAAATAGGTAATCAAATGCAATGAATCCCAGACCTGAGTTAATGTAAATATATTCCCGTGGAGTGCAATGAAATATTGGTGACATCTAAAATAATATTAAGGAAAACATTGGTTTAATCTAACTAATCCAATAAGTTTGTTCAATTGTTTATTCTATTAAAAGCAATAAGATTATGTCAGCGGTGTCATAATTTAAAAAATATATATAAAAAGTCAATCAATATTTTACTCTAATGTGCAACATGCCTCTTCGCCTTTTAATCAGTTTTCGACTTTTACACAATCTATTCTAAGTTCATTTTTGATTGACCATTTATAACAAAAAATCATTAAAAGCTTTTGATGACAATATAAATTGTACTTTGTTTGTATGACATTCAATTTATTGTAAAGACGACTACTACAATCTATCAGATTTCTTTATTAGATTTTCAACTTTATTGGTAAAGCTGTAAGGTTCCATGACGTAAACTTTTTTTTTAAATTCTTCTTTCAAATATAGGTAGGTTATCTATATGCTAGTTACCTATTGAGCATAATTAATTAGCCTATAACTTTCGCTCTCTCTGGACATGGCTTCCTCTAGGTGAGAGAGTGAGTTTGCTCCATCTCGTGTGCCTAGTATGGGTTGATATAATGTTACATATCTTCGATTTTTTTATTCTAGGTACCTACAGATTGGGTTGTATCCTAAAAAATAATTTAATGTCCATCAGATAAATTTATAAAAAATATGGAATACGTATTTTTTATTTCATTCAAATACTTAGAAAGATACGTCACGCCGCGGCACAAAATATACCACGGCGTGAACTAATTAGCCCCCACTCCGTAACTTTAATACGCTATATCTCAGTAGTTTTTGGTAATTTCGACAAAATAAAAAATACGGGCCTTAATTTTTTTTTATTATCTATAAGACGGACTAATTATTTTTTTGATTTTCATACCTTGGATACATCCCTATTCAAGCTATTACAATCTGACACGTTTCTTTATTAGATTTACAAATTTATTGCCAAAGTATTAAGGCTCAAGATTGATTGGGAATATTTGACAGTTTAGGGTAGGTAGGCTTGACCTGCTAGCATCCGTACTTCGCCTTCCTCACGAAGTTTTCCTACACCATTTTGAGACCAGAGATTACAAAATACTTAACATAAACCTACCTACCTAGTTACCAACTTTAAACTTATTATCCTTTCTAACATTGCAGTAAGTAAGCAAATACAAAATAATAAATACAAACGAAGTTTCAAAGAAATCATCATCATCATCATCATCAACCTTTTTATCGTCCCACTGCTGGGCACATGTCTCCTCTCATACAGAGAAGGATTGAGCGTAATCACCACGCTTGCTCAATGCGGGTTGGCGATTTCAGACTTAAGTCCAGGTTTCCTCAAGATGTTTTCCTTCACCTTGTAATCAGTCATTGGTGTCCAAGATATGAAATTGGCGTTTTGTCGTACTGGCCACTTTGATCTCAAATATCGCCTCTTTGGTATAGAATTCCAAATTTAAATGATTACAATTATTTACTCATCAATTTGTGTCTCGAACACCGTATTTCTTTTGCTTTTTTCTCTGCGTCCTTGAGTTTACAAAATGGAAAATTTTAAATGTTGCGTTATTTACGAATATGAGTTCCGCCGTGGCACCAGTGCTGCAGTAACGACTCGAAGAATTAATGACGGGTATGGCAGTAGTGTCGCTAGAGAAAGCACAGTGCGTTTTCAGACTTAACGTCCAGGTTTCCTCAAGATGTTTTCCTTCACCTTCAGTCAATGGTGTCCAATATATACGTAGAAAATACATATAACTTTAGAAAAGTTACATTGGTACTTGCCTGACCTGGCATCGAACCCGCGCACTCATACTTGAGAGGCTGGTGTTTTAACCACAAGGCCACCACGACTTTCAAAGAAATATTCTAACATAAATTTTCCAAAACACTACCGATTGACAACTAGCGTTGAAAACAGCTGTTAGTTTCTGCCTTTAACTGTAAATTATCCAAAGAATAGTCGCTCTAATAGAACACCTATTACGTTTGGATGTGTATATGTGTGAGTCGATTATTGATTTCTAGTCAAAACATTAAAGCCTGCACCGTTTCTGCGGGACAGACTATTATTATCAATTTTGAAGCATTTGCTAATCTAATGCTCCGTATGTTCGGAAATTGTGTCTTCTCAATTACGTAGATAACGCAATGAATGTTGCTGAACTGTCGAAATGAAACTCATTGCTACTGATAGTGTTACGCAATTACCCTGCCAGTTGTTAATTATTTCCCTACCTACCATTTTTTGAAAAAATATCACAAGTGCTGAAGGAATCGTGTAAAAAAAAAGACTAAGTAATGTGTCCCTTGAGGAACCCTTTTTGTAGATCTTTCTAAAGCGTTTGACCTCCTGATGTATTGTCAATTGTCGTTCTTTAGGTCTTCTATAGGATGCATTTTGGGGAGTGTGCGAAGGAATTACATGATTTAATTCCCCCATCTCCGTTCCACCATCGGACGACCCGTCATACGGCGAGTTTCCACCCTTACGTTGTTAACACCATTACGATCCGGACGAAGCGTTTCGCCTCCTCCTTTATACCGCGTACATCGAGGGACTGGAACAGTTTGCCAGCGGCGGTGTTTCCGTCGGACTACAATTTGAGTGTCTTCAAGGCTAGAGTGAATAGGCTCTTAATAAACTAGTGCGCTTTACCATCAACGACTGCGTCACTGCTCACCATCAGGCGGGATTGCGGTCAAGCGCTAGTTTATAATTTTATAAAAAAAAGAAGAATCCAGGGTCAATTAGTTTGCCAAAAGTCCGTTTTTGTAGTAATGTTGCCAAGTAATAAATTCCTCATTATCCTTAAAAGTAAACTTCCTTTTAAATCTTATAAGTAAATATCCCATCTTGAATGAAAAGAACCTTCACTGGGCCGCCTTTTAACATACAATATACGCTATTCACCTAACAATGGGCAATGGTCTATTGTCTTGCTAATACACACTACTTAGTTATCGTTACTCAGTCGGTCAGGCATGACAGCACTGATGATGTAACTCTATGGTTACTTGATTAGTCTGTGGTTTGAATTTCAGAGTCATAGTGAATTTCTTTTTTTACACTATTTATGGTTTCGGGAAGAGAGACGGTTTACGATATCTGTACCATATGATTAGGAACACTATTAGTTTATAATTTATCCCGCGAGATTATACATATACAGTATGTTAAGAAAACCCTGTCCGACCCATAAGGATAATAAAGGTTAGGTAAACACATGACCAAATATAATATAAAATTTACGTAATCATCATAGTACCAATACAAATGAATTTTGAAATAATCTTTTTTCCCGCGAATTAATTCCAACTTCCCCGAAATTTGGTAATTTTTAAAAAAGTGACAACACCGGTATTATTATGAGCGAATAGCGATGCGACCACGTGCCGCGTGTGAAAAAGAAGAAGAAGAAGAAGTGTGGAAAAGGGAGAGAGAAAGGAGGTGAGAGGAAAGAGGTAGGAAGTATGGAAGAGATAGACCCTTGCTCAACTGTGGCTTTATTTTTTATTTCCCAGAGGAAATACTTATGACTTCTTCCATCATGGGGGTGACCGGCGAAAACCACCGCCATATATTATAGTACTATGAGACCACCGCGGTGCTTCTTTTCCACCTATGGCTTGGTTAAATCTATTATCTAGTCCATATTAATAGATTTATTTGATAATTTGAAAATGATACATTAATATTTTCCATCATCATCATCTCAGCGTTAATCCCAGTCGCATTCGAAGTTTTTTCAGCTTTGGAGTCTGGAGTCCGCTTTACCAGTCTAACTGCTGATTTTTGGCTAAACTTCCGGGACCAATAGCTTAACGTGCTTTCCGAGGCACGACCAGACCAGTGCAAATAATCATATTCATGCATACAAATGATCCCGCGTCCGCGGTAGCGCAGCGGCTGCGTTCGCTGCCGATACGCCAAGGAGGCTGTCAAATTCCATTAATATTTTCAATGTTTTCATTAATTATCATGTTATAGTCTACAAATTGTACTTTCGCGAGACAGTAAATCTTGTCTCTATAGGAAGCCAGGCGTCAGACTCTGCGTCAAGCGTAAACTTCATAATTATTTTAACCTCGTTCATTTCTGATGTTTCAGATTGGTTAATTGGCTCAATGAGAATTGGATTAGCTGGGGTGATTAGTTGTAATAAAACAAACACTGTCTACGCTAGCAAATTAACGTTTGGAGGAAATAAAACAGCCAATCCATCTTCTAACATTTATTACTAGATATCTCGCTTTCGGCGTGGTTGTTCCACGCGTGCCTCAAAGAGATGTCAGCACATCGTGACGGGGTTCACGATGACCCAATGACACTGAGACACGAATACCGTGATCCCTGGTGCACAGGCAAGTGAAGGAACAGAGGGCCGAGAGCGGAAGAAGTGATTTCATGATTTCTTATTTTATTTTAAAAGAAAAACAAGACGTTTTTTCTTCTTTTACATTTTCAGAAGAATCCGTTTCCTTAATAGCGTAATTTGACGACACGGTTGGTGCAGTGGCTGAGCGATCTACTGCTACGTGTCGTGGGTTCGATACCCGCACGGAACAAATATTTTTATGGCCTACAGATAGCTGCTCCGGGTCTGGCTGTTTGTGTATGTTAGTTTAAATGTTTGTAAACGTACCCACGATACAGGAGTAATTCCTAGTGTTGGGATTTTTTTTTTTTAAGTAAAGGATAAAGTTCATCATCTTACATTGCCTTAGTTACGTTTTTGAGCAAGCATAGACTTAGGGCCCTGAGACTGGGCTTCTCCCACTTGCAATAATGTCTCTTTGTGCCGATTGGCCTAGTTCTGTTCTGTCTCCTGCTTGTTGTGGAGTCTCCACTGTAGATTCTAGCTTTCAGGAGTTGCAGTGGGTGGGAAAAAGTGTGGCGGGTTTTGTCCCAATAAAAAAAGGCATAGCATAACAATGAAGACATAATGATGTCTTTGGTTGATTACTCATCCATGGGCTGACCTCGGCAAGTGTCACCTACCCAATCAAAATCAATGTAACAGACAAAGCTTATCACCTGATTTACAATCCTATTCGCAAATTGAGTCATAGTCTAGGAGTCCAAACCAACACGCTTATGGCAGACTGGATGACCTAATTTTGCTATCGCAATGCCACATTTGACCTCACCAAATGTAATGCCAATTAGGTTGAAATCCGGTTGCCTCATTTTAAATTTGATTGGGGACATATCTTCATTACCCAATGAATAACATCATTCGATTATACTTAAAACTGCTATTTACCGCTATTTTGTTCGCGTGGTAATCGTGAGATATACAAAATGCATATATGTACCTACACTACCTACATAAAAAATAACAGACAAGTCCTTCGGCGCTATAACTTCTTTTACGCTTATCGTTTTTTTATATACATATAAATCCGCAATCCGCAATCCCGCCTGATGGTAAGCGGTGACGCAATCGTTGATGGTAAAGCGCACTAGTTTATTAAGAGCCTATTCACTCTAGCCTTGAAGACACTCAAATTGTAGTCCGACGGAAACACCGCCGCTGGCAAATTGTTCCAGTCTCTCGATGTACGCGGTATAAAGGAGGAGGCAAAACGCTTCGTCCGGATCGTAGTGGTGTTATCAACGTAAGGGTGGAAACTCACCGTACAACGGGTCATCCGATGGTGGAACGGAGATGGGGGAATTAAATCATGCAATTTCATCGCGGGGATTTCAGGGCGCTGGGATTCTCACTGCCTCACGCACTCCGCCTCCTCCTTTGCCAGAATCACTGCTTTGCAGAAGGAGGTGACGGCCTGCCATACACTCTCGCTCTGGATCATGGCCTGGACCAGGGTCGGACTTGAGAGATCTCCACCGTATGCGTGTAGGTACCCAAAATGATTTCTTGTTTTGGAGCAAATAATTTTAATGTCTTTGTTTTGGAGTCTTTTAATACCTACATTCTAAATAGGACTTTGGATGCAGCGCGTCGGGTTACTGCGAAAAGATTGAAAGCTAAAAAAAGTCAATAAGTTTTATAGGACCAGATAATTATTTTCCATTTTTAATTTCCTAAACGTTATACATATTATAACAAACTTGCTAAATAACACTTAGGTCTTGCTACATATCTATAAAATGTGCCATGTTTAAGTCATAGACTATGTATGACTCAGTGAAGTCATAAACGATACTCATTCTTGTCCAACAAGCTCTTATTAAGTGTAGCAGGTTTAAAGATTTTATTGCTAAGTTGAATAATTAATAGTAAGTAGAGACCTTGACAATTTTATTAGCAAATGGCAACAGTAAGTTTTTTTTTAAATTTAGAGACTAATACTTGACTGCGATCAATGTAATTTTAGTAGTTTTTTGTAAATGCTAGTTTCTTCCTGCGACTTTACTCACGTGAAATTTCTTGATCCCTCCCAAACACGCCGTCGCCCTATGAACTCGGTTAGCTTAGTACACTTCCTGACTGTTTTTTTTTTTATTGCTTGGCTCAAAAAATGTATTAAGTAGCGTGAAGTTAATTCCAGGCCTTCCTCAATAATTGGACTATCAAGTGTAAAAATATTCTATTCAAAACCGACCGGTAGTTTCACAGCGTGTTATTTAACGTTTTATTATGAGTACCTATATCTATAAATTATTTATTATTGGTATAGATTTAAATTTTGGCTAACTAACATTTAATGTGTGACAATAATACTTTTTATTTATTAAAAGTTATTATTATAAACTTAACTCTGTTAATTATCATCACAGTTACGGGACACGGTCATCGTTTTATTTAAACAATGAACAGTCTAATTCAGTATTACAAAGACTTACTAGAACAATTTTACTAACACCAAAGTCGCTACATTAATTATTCATATTAACCTAAAATATTAACCTTTTCCTCGATCTTTAAAAACAAGTTTGTATTTCAAAATCAAGGTAGGCTTAATTAATTTAATGTCAACTTTAAAGTAGGTATTCATAAAAACCGAATAAGATAATAAAAAAAACAGTTAAATTCTGTAATTACTTTTGCCCTTTAACACAACATTTTGGACCAAAATATGAATTGGCAACTGCAAACCCAAGGCAATTCTCCACGTCACCACTTGCTATTCCTATTCCAATACTTAATTCAACAGTATCGGTCGACCCGACCTTGAATGACATCACCGCGAGGTCATAGATAAACAGCTGAATTTTTAATCTATGCGCATTGAATTTTAATTATATTTCGTCTGTGGATAAAATAACGAACATCAAACAACCATGTTATACTACTTTTGATTAGTTTGTGAACTTTGAACTTAATTTGTTGAGGTATTATTTTATAACAGAAAAGTTTTGAAGTACAATTATAACATATTTCAAATTTATCTCGTTAAAAAGTAAACTCCTTCCATCATAATAAATCGTAAAAGTTCCATAAATCTGGTGGTGGTATGGTACCACTATTGGCTCAGGGCCTGTAGTCTGATTAGGTAATTTTTAGGGTTTCGTAGCCAAATGGAAAAAACGGAACCCTTATAGATTCGTTAAGTCTGTCTGTCCGTCTGTCCGTCCATATGTCACAGCCATTTTTTTCCGAAACTATAAGAGCTATACTGTTGAAACTTGGAAGGTAGATGTATTCTGTGAACCGCATTAAGATTTTAATGCAAAATTTAAAAAAAACGATTATATATATTGGGGGCTCCCCATACTTAGAAATAAAACTAATTATTTTTACTTGTGAGGTATCTATAGATATACTATATAGGTCTTCAAAAATGATATCGAGGTTTCTAAAATATTTTTTTCTAAACCGAATAGTCTGCGTGACAGACGCTTCCAAAGTGGAAAAAAGTTGGTCCCCCCTCTAACTTCTAAAATAAGAAAATGATAAATGTAATAAAAACATATGATGTAGATTACTATAAAAACTACCAACGAAAATTGTTTTGTACGAGATCTAGTAAGTAGTTTTTTTTTTAATACAAATAACTAAAATCCTTTAATTTCATAAATCAATGTCAGTACGTTACCTTTGCTCGTGAGTCCGACACGCACTTAGCCGGTTTTTGTTCTTTGTGTATAATGTGAATCGTGTCAAGTATTCTAAAGCATAACTAAACAATCTTTTTTTTTTTAATATTTATAACCTACCGCTTGACCGCAATCCCGCCTGATGGTAAGCAGTGATGCGATTGTTGATGGTAAAGCGCGCTAGTTTATTAAGAACCTATTCACTCAGAATAACTGAGAGAATGAGTACAGTTAATCTATTAAGAAACCAATTTAATGTTATGTAATGTACAGACAACAGCATATGAAGCTACTACAACATATCAGATTTCTATATTCGATTTTCAACTTTATATCTAAAGCATTTAGGGTCAAGGTTGATTGAGAATATTTGAAAGTTTCGGCTAGCTTGACCTGCTGTCGTTCGTACATTTAGGTGTCAAAGGATTACCCTGAATCACGAAGGGTTTTACCTTCCTATATTCATCTCAACCTTAAAGTAAGTAAATCTCTTTATTTATTTTATTAAACATATCTAGGTATGTAAATCTTGGACACGACTGAATTTTTTGTAGGTATAGGAAAACTTCATGTATTTAAAATCCAGGGAAACAATGAGGGGTAGAGGAGAATCTAAATCTCTATTAAATCAGCTGATAAAATAGTTTTTCGACTTTTGTTTTCATTGTGCTTTTATGTGTCGTTAGCGAATTAATTATTTTTTACTTTAAAAACTTATTGGGTTATAGTAGGTATAGCAATTATGAACGGTTTGAAGTGAAAAAAAATACATATATTTTATTTTAAATCATGAAAAAGCCGGCGCAAAATTCCACCACTGAATTCCAAAACTCCAAAACCCGAAGGGTATAATCGAAACATTGCAGTTAGAATAAATTTTTGGACATGGGATTTTTTTTCAGTGCAAATATTCATGCATACAAATATTTGCACTGCGCGGGGATCGAACCGCGCCTCCTTCCGCAGCGGCCGCGTTCGCTACCGCTACGCCACGGAGGCTGTATAATAAAGAGTTTTCTATCTAATTGCGTCTGAACATACTAGAGATTGTTTTGACCCAAAATGCTCTCAGCATTACCACGTTGGATCACACTTCTCTTCTTTGGGCTATAAATAGTCCAGCCCTTTTTTTTTTTTTTTTTTTAATAATTATAAACTAGCGCTTGACCGCAATCCCGCCTGATGGTAAGCAGAGATGCGATCGTTGATGGTAAAGCGCGCTAGTTTATTAAGAGCCTATTCACTCAGAGAAAACTGAGCGAACAGAAAGGAAGACGGCAGTTGAGCGAGGTGATGCAATGTTAAACCCAACAACACGACCAACGATGCTGCGCCAAAGGGAGATTGATCTGGAGATCGTCCACGACCAAACACCCGACATAACAACATTTGGCGCATCGTACCCGGCACACATCGCAGCACAACTGCTCAGACCCGTCCTCCGTACGGCTTCACCAGACATCTTGCCGGAACACGACAAATCGCTTAGCGGCAAGGCTTTGTCTGGTGGGTGGTAACTTCCGCCGGCGGCCGATGTTATGGCCTACCACCAAGATTTGGTCAAATTACCGGATTTGGTTCGCAATACCACAATGACGTCATTTTTAAACCATGAAATCCGTGCTAAAAATAGGTCTTACGCATGTAGTTTAGACCTTTATAATTAGCATATTTATCAATAATTCAATCTAATTAGCATTAACTAGATATTCGTAAAGGTTTTGCTAAAAAATTAAGGATATTAGAAGATGTTAATTTGAGACTAGTAATTAACTGTTTTTCAACTAACCTTGGTTATAATTCAGTTATACTGATTTAGAGTAAATACGCTAAGGGAGAATAATTGTTAAGTAAATTGGCGCCCAACGTCATTTTTCCATGTTTTTTTTTTTTAATGGCAATGGTGTTAATCAAGGGCGTACCTAGCTTCTGCCCTAGTTGCAAGGCAGGGCAACGAGGGTTAAGTCAGATTTTTCTCCAGCTATTTTGTCTTACAAACTACACAAGCACATATACATGATACATCAAGTATTTGTAGTGGGTACCAAGTACCACTTTAGATTATCCCCCTTATTCATAAAAGCTGCTTAAAATTAACTAGTGATTAGCGAATCTTTAAACATACATTTTTGACCTTTTAATGCTATTTAACTTTAATCATCGCTTATGAATAAACCCCTTAAACACTGTGGTGTTTATTCATAAAGGATGATTAAAGTTAAGTGACGTTAAAAGGTCAAAAATGTGTGGTGAAAGAATCGCTAATCACCAGTTAACTTTAAACAGCGTTTATGAATAAGGCGGTAAGTGTGTAGTGTGAAGGTCAAATAGACACAAATGGTCCTCTATCAAGTCGCCGTTTATACTTTCTTCATCTTCTTCATCTCAGCGTTAATCCCAGTCGTATCCGAAGCTTTTCAGCTTTGGAGTCTAGGGTCCGCTTTACCAGTCTAACTGCTGATTTTGGCTATACTTCGATATTTTCCATGAAGCGACTGCCGTCTGACCTCCACAACCCGAAGGCGATATCGAAGCATTGCGGTTAGACCAATTGTAGGAATTTTTAGGGCTCCAACAATCAGTAACGACTGCCATTAGATGTTCGTATGGCAACCGGAACCAACGGCTTAATGTGCTTTCCGAGGCACGACCAGACCAGTGCAAATATTCATATTCATGCATATGTTACCGGAAATGTATGAAACCTAGGAATTATACACAATTACTAGGAAATGTATACAATTCCGAAGCTATATAGGAAATGTGTAAAATATTGTTCCAAACATTATTTAATACACACATATCCTGGGAAATGTATACATTTCCTAGAAATTGTATAAAATTCCTATATCGTATTAGGAAATGTATAAAACCATGCTTTCTATGAATAAAATTAATAAAACACGTTGATAAATTTAGAAACAGATTTATTATTAAGACTCCGGTTGAAACAATTAGGTTAGGTTCATCATCATCATCATCATTTCAGCCGAAAGACGTCCACTGTTGGACATAGGCCTCCCCCAAGGTTCTCCACGACGACCGGTCCTGCGCCTCCCGCATCCAGCGGTTTCCCGCGACCTTCACCAGGTCGTCGGTCCACCTTGTCGGGGGCCTACCCACGCTACGTCTTCCGGTGCGTGGTCGCCACTCGAGAACCCGTCGGCCCCATCGGGCATCGGTCCTACGGGCAATGTGTCCAGCCCATTGCCACTTCAGTGTTGCAATTCTTCGGGCTATGTCGGTTACTCTCGTTCTTCTGCGGATCTCCTCATTCCTGATTCGATCGCGCAGTGAAATCCCAAGCATAGCCCTCTCCATTGCCCTTTGAGCGACTTTGAGCCTTCTTATAAGGCCCATTGTTAGCGACCACGTCTCAACTCCATAAGTCATCACTGGCAACACACACTGGTCAAAGACTTTTGTCTTGAGACACTGCGGTATTTCGGACGAGAAGATTCTACGTAGCTTCCCGAAAGCAGCCCAGCCGAGTTGGATTCGACGATTGACCTCTTTCTCGAAGTTGGACCTTCCTAACTGGATAGTTTGTCCTAGGTACACGTAACTGTCAACAACTTCGAGAACAGAGTCTCCAATCTTTATAGGAGTCGGTACAACATGGGCATTAGACATGACTTTCGTCTTGCCCATGTTCATTTTAAGACCGACTCGCTTGGAGGCCCTACTGAGGTCTTCGAGCATTGTACTCAGGTCCTCCGCGGTCTCAGCCATGACTACGATATCATCAGCAAACCGAAGGTGTGTCATGTACTCGCCATTGATGTTGATGCCCAGTCCTTTCCAGTCCAGAACCTTGAAGACATCCTCCAGTGCAGCGGTGAACAGTTTCGGAGAGATAACATCTCCGTCTGACACCACGCTGCAGAGGTATTGGTTTCGAGGTCTGGTCCTGTATTCGGACTGACATGGTGGCGTTTTCGTACAAACCCTTCAGCGCTTCAATATATCGATAGTCTACTTGGCACCGCTGGAGAGACTGCAGTACAGCCCAGGTCTCGATCGAATCAAAGGCTTTTTCGTAGTCCACAAACGCCAAGCAAAGGGGTAGGTTATACTCCTCGGCCTTCTGTATAACCTGCCGCAGCGTATGTATGTGGTCTACTGTGCTGAAGCCTTTTCGGAAACCGGCTTGTTCGGGCGGCTGGAAGTCGTCAAACCTGCAGGCGAGACGATTTGTGAGGACTCTTGAAAACAACTTATAAACATGACTCAGAAGTGAGATGGGTCTATAGTTTTTCAAAAGGGTGTTGTCACCCTTTTTGAAAAAGAGTACCACCACACTTCTGTGCCATGCCTGTGGCGTTTTTCCCTTATCTATGACGGAATTAAATATCTTCTGAAGGGCCCTAAGGATCGGTTCACCACCCGCCTTCAGTAGCTCTGCCGTTATTCCGTCATCGCCTGGCGCCTTGTTGTTTTTAAGCTGTTTCAGAGCCAATCGAATCTCCTGCAGGCTGACGTCCGGGATATCTTCAGTATAGTGTCGGGTTAATCTTGCTCTAGGGTCTTCAGCAAGATTTAATGCGGGTCTTGTCGTTGAAGTGTAGAGCTGTCCATAGAAATTCTCGACTTCCCTCAAAAGCTCGGGCCCGGACGTTAAGATCTTGCCGTCGTCAGTCTTCAGCTTGCTTAGCCGGCTATGCCCAATAGTCAGATCTCTAGCGAAAACTTTAGAGCCTCTGTTTCGCTCTATAGCCTCCGTTATATGCTCGGTATTATACCGACGTAGGTCGCGCTTCAGAGACTTTGAGATCTGCTTATTGAGCTGCCGGTATCTGCAAGCATCACTTGACGAACGCAAAATCATCTCACGTCTGTCCTCCATGAGCTCGAGAGTGTAGTCCGAGAGCTTTTTAGTTCTATTTGTACGGCGGGTCCTAAAATACTTAGTCCCGACCGTACGGACAGCTTCTACAAACCCGTCATTATATTCGTCCACATCGCCACGTAGGCATTCGAAGCGATTTTGGAGCTCGAGCTGGAAACCCTCGGAGTCGTGGATCTGAATGGGTGCTGGCCGGAGCGTGGACTTCATCAGGCGAGATCTTTCGGACACTATGTTCAGATTCAATGTGCCTCTGACCATACGGTGATCGCTGCCGCATTTGAGCGAGTTGATCACTGAGACATCATTGAATATGTGCCTTTTTGTCGTCAAAATGAAGTCTATCTCATTCTTAGTGACCCCGTCGGGACTGATCCAAGTCCACTTTCGCTGTTCACGCTTTTTGAAGAAGGAGTTCATCATAAAGAGTCCCTCCTTCTCCATGAAGCCAGCTAACATGTGGCCTCGGTGGTTCCGACGCCCAAATCCAAAATTTCCCAGTCCGAGCTCTTCACCACTCCGTTTACCAAGTTTAGCGTTGAAGTCCCCCATGATAACGCTGTAATGAGTTTTAGAGCTATGCATGGCTTTAGAGATGTCCTCATACATAGTCTCTACTTCATCGTCGGAGTGTGTCGAGGTCGGGGCGTATACCTGAATGACCTTCAGCGAATACCGTTTGGTTATTCTGAGTATCAGGAACGCCACCCTGGTCGACACACTCTCGATCTTCACTACATTGTCCACTAGGGACCTGTGGACGAGGAACCCGACACCACCTTGGGACTGATGGTCGCCCTCCCGGAAATAGAGCAAGTTACCGGATTTAAGGATTATCGAGTCCTCACCCTCTCTTCGGACTTCAGATAATCCCAGGACACCCCATCGCAACTTGCTCAATTCTTCCTCCAGTTCAATAACCCTCTCGTCGGTCCGCAGTGTGCGCATGTTTAGTGTTGCCAGGTCGATCCGTCGTTGCTTGTGGTAGCCGGATCTCTTCCGGAGATTCTTCGCACCCCTTGCCCCGCCGTTACCTTGGCCGCTACCACAATGACCAGGAATAGCGGAGCTGCCGGGGACTAGGGGCCTTGGCTTAGTCGTGTGCAACATTTGGGGGGGGTTTGCCATAATCCCCACGCTTGGCAGGCGGGTTGGGGATCGCAGGATTTCATATTCCACAGAAGAAGCGCTGCTGCCCGCTTCCCTGGTGAGAGTTCCCTTAGTCGCCTCTTACGACACCCACGGGAGGATATGGGTTGGTACTATTCTAAGCCCGGTACCACACGGGGCCAGTTAGGTTAGGTTAGTTTTATTATAATCCCCGCATACTAATGGACATCTTTAAAGTAATACATTTCCGTTAGCTATTTAGGAAATGTATAGATTTACTAGGAAATGTGTGTTATAAAATTTATTTCACACATTTCCGAGCAAATTTAGGAATTATATACAATGACGCTTTACATACATTTCCGTTAACACATACAAATATTTGTAATATTTTGCGCAGCGGCCGCGTTCGCTACCGCTACGCTACGGAGGCTGTCGCCGTTTATAGTTTCGTAAGGTAGTAATAAGGGGACTTCATACATGTTCTGAGAGATTTCCAAGGGGGCTTTTTTCTGTGAATAAGCTCTTTATAACCTAGCGCGCTTTACCATCAACGATTACATCACTGCTTACCATCAGGCAGGATTGCGGTCCTAGTTTGTAATTATAAAAAAAACCGTAAAGCTTATAACGTAGTTGATTAATAATCGCAGAGCCCCTACTTTTTAATGAACTGATGCAGTAACCGACGATTATATCTGTTCGCACTATGCAAGTGTACGCAAGGTCACCGGTTGGTGTATTGCATGGAAACAACGATTTTTTTATAACTTGAGGGCAGTGGTAACGACCACAACAGACGAGTTGTTGTTGTAGGTCATGGTTCCGAACCCAAGCTGGCACTTGGTACACTTAATTTGTGTAAATTATTTCATCAGCACTGCTCTTAAAACGGCGAAGAAAAACATTGAGAAGAAGCATATTGTTCTTGTATCAAAAATTCAAACATCACCATCTAACTCAACACAATTTCAATTAAATTAGTTGAAAATTTGCTTAGAAATATATTGTCCCTGACTTTCTCTTACCTATATTACTATATATTATTATTTTCAGCCATTTTGAGCTCAGGGCCTGTAGCCAATGTAACATCGCTTCGTAGCGAAGCGAAATCGAATACCAAACCAACCAATGGCGGGAACAATTGACCACGTGATTTATCGCGCCACGTGGTCAATCGTTTTCGTTTTGAAATCTCGCCGCAGAACATGTATGAAATAATTACTAAACAAAATATGAACAAGGACTTATCTCTAACTTATAAATAAACAACGCAGTACACTAACAAAATCTACGATGTAATTGCCAAAAAACCGCGAGCGACTATAGCCCACTAAGATTACCCACTTTAAAAATTCGACTTGCCAACCTTGGCCTGACTTGCCTTCCCCTAGGCCTGACTTGTCCCCAAGGCCAGAAGCTGGGTACGCCCATGATGAAGGGTGATGAAACCATTGCGCTTGAGCTTTTGGTCTCTCCCAGATTAGAGACAGAAACTTTCGGGACACCCAGATCTTTCACAGATGTTCTCAACAGGTTAGGAGACTCAATCAGCTTCTAAAGGGAAGGGAGGTGGGTTAGTTGGAAAGGAATCACCGATGGCATTTTGAAGGACTAAACGCCGAAGCAAAACCAATAACATACGAGTATATTTGTCCTACCTTTCGGGGTTACAAGAGTGCGATTCTGTAATTGCCTCACCGTGACTTAGGTAAAGAGAGCGTGGACTTAGGTTTTCATTCCAAATAAAGCTAGGGATTAACACTATTAACAGGTTAAGCGAATTACCACGGTGCAAGTTTTACAGATCGGAAATGAGGAAATCTGCAGAAGAACCAAAGTCACCGAGATAGCTGTTCGAGTCACTAAAATTAAGTGGCAGTGGGTAGTCACATTGCTCGTAGAACCGATGGCCGATGGGGCAGTAAGGTTCTGAAGTGGCGGCCGTACGCACCGGAAGACGCAGCGTAGGGAGGCCCCCAACAAGATGGACCGATGACCTGGTGAAGGTCGCGGGAAGCCAGTGGTTACTGGCAGCATGATCGGCCTTGGGAAAAAGCCTTTGTCCAGCAGTGGACTTTTATAGACTGAAGAAGAAGAGTTTTACAGAGTCAATTATAGTTGTTGCAAGTCACGAGCGCGCGCCAATTGTTCTAATTTAAACCTTATATCAATGATCATAAAAATCACATGACGCGCGCTCGTGACTTGCAACAACTATAACAGGTGTCATTGACCAACCCCCATTCGGCCCGCGTGGTAGGTTTCGGCCCACTCCCTTTCAGCGAGAGCAGGCCTGTCCCAAGGGTGGGAAGATTACAGACTGATTATGTACCTAACAGGCCTACACACAGTGATAGCGTTAAGTGAAGAATCGGCTGATAGATAAAAAAGGATCCTTGAGCGTCTTAAACCAAGAACATAATTTACTCAAGGTCTTTTTCCATGGTAATACTCAAGTTTAATCATAAAACCAGTAATTGGCTGAACGAACGGATACTGATAAGAATAACTGCCGCGATAACAGCAAACTCTGTGGTTTACTTGCTTTTGTACCAGTAATGTCAATGTTATAGGAAGAAATACATAGGGAGATCGAGCTAGACAGCTAGATTGGTATACGCTTCGCCAGAGTTATACAGGCTACACCGCATAACACTAATAAAATTATGATAGTCATTTATGTCGTCAATGAACGGTTACAGAATTCACAGTGTTTATAAAAATGTGTAGGCTCGGCCTTTGAACGTTGCAAGCGTGCCACCGTGCGGGTTTGTAGGTATGACGTTGATCCCTGATGTGAACTCTATTAAATCAGCTCATAAGACAGTTTTTCGAGTTTTGGTTTCATTGTGCTTTTTTGTTTAATTAGCGAATTAATTAATTTTTACTTTAAAATCTTATTGGGTTATAAAAGAAAAATAAAAATTATGAACGGCCTAAAGTAAAAAAAAAAAACCACATGTATGTTTTTTTAAATCATGAAAAAGCCGACGAAAATGTCCACCACTGGTGGTTTCAGAATCATGTATTGGATCCATGGTACTCGTTTGTGCGTCGATGTCAGATACACCCTTTATAAAGGGCAGGTCCGTTCGTAGGTGAAGTACTGCAGCCACATTTGGGCTGGTGCTGCAAAATACCACCTGGCAACTTTGGATTCGGTTGAGGCGTACGAAAAGGCTGATTGGTGACCCAGTTTTGGTTAAAAGCGGTCTCCAAGTACAGGCGTAGAGTAGCCAGCCTGTCGGTATTTTATAGGATGCATTTCGAGTGTGCGCGAGAATTGCATGACTTAACTGCGCCATCTCCGTTCCATCATCGGACGACCCGTTGTGCGGCGAGAGACCTTTACGTTGTTGACACCGCTACAATCCCAGTGATGCGATCGTTGATGGTAAAGTGCGCTAGTTTATTAAGAGCCTATTCACTCAGCGAATCTGAGCGAATAGGAAGGAAGACGGCAGTTGAGCGAGGTGATGCAATGTTAAACCCAACAACACGACCAACGATGCTGCGCCAAAGGGAGATTGATCTGAAGACCGTCCACGACCAAACTCCCAACACAACAACATTTGGCGCATCGTACCCGGCACACATCGCAACACAACTGCTCAGACCTGTCCTCCGTACGGCTTCACCAGACATCATGCCGGAACACGACAAATCGCTTGGCGGCAAGACTTTATCTGGTGGGTGGAAACTTCTGCCGGCGGCCGATGTTATGGCCCACAATTATTAAAAATTATAATATTATTATTATAAATTGTTCTGCCTACAATTTAGGTGTCTTCAAGGCTAGAGTGAATAGGCTCTTAATAAACTAGCGCGCTTTACCATCAACGATTGCATCACTGCTTGCCATCAGGCGGGATCGCGGCCAAACATTAGTTTATGATGTTTAAAAACAAAAAGTGTTAAAGTTCCGTGTTATGTGAAATGAGTAATCTTACTGCCACCGGCAGGCATACTAGGTAGTCGGTATTTGTGCCTGGCGTATAGGAATTCCTAGTGCAAAACCCAATGGCATTTTGTCCGAACTGGGGATCAATGCACCATAGGACTTTTCATTCTGCAGTCATGCTGTGACCACTCGGCCAACACGGCAATTAACAGCTGTGCGAGAATACGCTGAAGTGTCACTTTGACTTTGACATCTATCTATTTGTGAGGGGATGAGGAACAGGGAATAAAGTTCACTCATCGTTCATAGAAAAGGGAGGATCCTCCGGCCAGACATGTGTTAAGTCTGGCGGGCAATTGCCCAATGGTTGACTTTGGGAAGTTATACAGGGTGTATCTGACATCGTAACGCAAACTTCGCGAAAAGGCTAGCCCGCATTCCACTAATAAACTTATGATAGTCATTTATATCACAGTGTTTAAAAAAATGTGTCGGCTCGGCCTTTGAATGCTGCAAGCGTGCCGCCGCGCGTGTTTGTGGGTTTGATGTTGACTCCTGATGTGAACTCTATTAAATCAGCTGATAGGATAGTTTTTCCAGATTTGTTCACTTAGCGTTTTTTTGTGTAATTAGCGAATTAATTAATGTTTCCTTTAAAATCTTATTGGGTTATAAAAGTATAGCAATTATAAATGGTTTAAAGTGAAAAAAACTGCATATAATTCTTTATAAATCGGGAAAAAACCGACGAAAAATTCCACCATTGGGGGGTTCAGAATCATGTACTTGGATCCATGGTGAGAGTGAATAGGCTCTTAATAAACTAGCGCGCTTTACCATCAACCATCGCATCACTGCTTACCATCAGGCGGGATTGCGGTCAAGCGCTGGTTTATAATTTATTAAAAAAAAATGGTATTCGTTTGTGCGTCGATGTCAGAGACACCCTTTATGTATGCTAGTTGCACGGTAAACTCTGATTGCGAGATGTAGAATTCGTGTGACGTCAGTATGAAGCGTTGTTTCCTTTGTGGCGTTTGTAGGTACCGATATATATTTATTTACAACTACATAGCTGATCCGTACCCACTTCATAGGGCGGAAAAACCTGTCTACTTGTGATGAAATCCGATTACAACGAAAGTCTTTTCTCGTAGTATTTGTCTCCATAAACATGTCAACCCTAACTTTTTACCGATGTTGAGCACTTTTGTTGGACGGGGAAAAAGCATTTAAATCGCGTGAGCGTAACCGACCGGGCACCGAAACAACGCAACGTGCAACTTGCAACGTTTAAAGGCCGAGCCGACACATTTTTTTAAACACTGTTATTTCTGTAACCACTGATTAACGATATAAATGACTATCATAATTTTATTAGTGGCATGCGGTGTAGCCTTCTCGCGAAGTTTGTGTTACGATGTCAGATACACCCTGTATAACTATTGTTCATTAACTGGCATCATCATCATCATGATCAACTTTTTTTTAGCGTCCCACTGTTGGGCACAGGCATCCTCTCGTACAAAGAAGGATTGAGCGTAATCACCACGTTTGCTAAATGCGTGTTGGCGATTTCAGACTTAAAGTCCAGGTTTCCTCAAGATGGTTTTCCTTCGCCTTGTGATCAGTCATTGGTGTCCAAGATATACTTAGAAAGTACATATAACTTAGAAAAATTCCATTGGTACTTGCCTGACCTGGAATCGAACCCGCGCACTTATACTTGAGAGGCTGGTGTTTTAACCACTAGGCCACCACGACCTATCAACCCACGATCACTCCGGCTGCATCCTCTCTAACTAACTATCTATATCTCTTCATAATATTAATATATTGTTCCTTAACTGACATCAAGACATCGGATTTAACGCTTATCGTTGTCATAAAACACAACGCGTTATCTATGCACTCAGGAACACATTATACCTCTGTTAACATAATACTTGCAGGGTTGATAACAGCTGATATAGTCAAACAACCTCCATTGATATATACAGTATGTTAAGAAAACCCTGTCCGACCCGTGAAGGTGTTGTTAGGTATCGATAACTGATTCTACTAATGGATACAAAACCGGGCTAAACTTAAAAAAAATCACCCTAAAAAAATAAATATTATTTCGCAAAAAGAGGTAACTTTACAAATGGGCATTAACACCGGCGCGGCGGCAGAGCACGCGGCACGTGGTCGCATCGCTATTCGCTCATAAAAATAGCGGTGTTGTCACTTTTTTAAAAATTAGCAAATTTCGGGGAAGTTGGAATTAATTCGCGGGAAAAAAAGAATATTTCAAAATTCATTTGTATTGGTACTATGATGATTACGTAAAATTTTATATTATATTTGGTCATGTGTTTACCTAACCTTTATTGTCCTTATGGGTCGGACAGGGTTTTCTTAACATACTGTATATGTAATCCCCATTCATAAACCATGAGTCGATCGTATAAAGAATTTATAGTGCTTATAGTACCTATGCCCATTTTACAATGACCGGTATGGGATATGCAAAAACAAGCTTTTTTGCGCTTTGTTGATGTACATGTAGTCCAAGGAATTTGTTTCGCCTCGTCTTTTGCACCGCGTACATTGAGGGACTGGAACAATTTGCCAACGGCGTTGTTTCCGTCGGACTACAATTTAAGCGTCTTCAAGGCTAGAGTGAATCAAGTCAACTCAGTCAAGCACTAATTTATAGTTTTTTTTTTTTTTTTTTTTTTTTTTTTTTTTTTAAATCCTATCTGAAGAATTACTTTGCCATGCATGTTTTCTTCCGGCTTTTTTTTTTTGACGGGATATCATCAAATGACCTCTCACGCTCTTGGCGGAGTGGACTTTTCTGACAGCAAAGTCAAACTTTTGCTGACCCACCCGTGTTCCATCACTTGCCTGTGTGCCAAAGGCCACGATACAGCTTTCGTATAACCGCGGCCGTATTTAACAGCTTCAGGTAAAAAATAAAAATTGAAAATCTTTTCTTATACCTAAGTAGTTATACTTCGTTGCAAACAAAAATCTTCGGCAGTGCAAATCACATATTTTCAATCACAATGTGGATGATTTCTATATTTAAAGTTGTTGATAATCCGTTGCCTAATATGCTCGAAACTTTGCCTGCCCAATCATCATCATCATCAATCTTTCTATCGTCCCACTGCTGGGCATAGGTCTCCTCTTATACAGAGAAGGATTGCACGTAATCACCACGCTTGCTCAATAATACAAATAAAAAGTAAATGTGTCTGCCCGATAAATATAATGACATAATAATCTTCTTTAACTGTCAAAATGAAAGCCATTGCTACTGATAGTGTTCGCTATTACAGCTGTATAAAAATACCAGCAGTCTCAGTTGCCTAACTGCCCAAAGAATCAACAGCACAATATGCTACATCAATAGAATTAAGCAGTACGTAGCGCTACACCCATAACATTTTTGAGGCGTTTATACAGTATGTTAAGAAAACCCTGTCCGACCCGTGAAGGTGTTGATAAGTATCGATAACTGATTCAACTAATGGATACAAAACCGGGCTAAACTTAAAAAAAATCCCCCTAAAAAAATAAATATTAGTTCGTAAAAAGAGGTAACTGAATAACTGTGCGTAAGCACCCTTCCGCGGGCGGCGGGCGGCAGGGCACGCGGCACGTGGTCGCATCGCTATCCGCTCATAATAATACCGGTGTTGTCACTTTTTTAAAAATTACCAAATTTCGGGGAAGTTGGAATTAATTCGGGGGAAAAAAAAAGATTATTTCAAAATTCATTTGTATTGGTACTATGATGATTACGTAAAATTTTATATTATATTTGGTCATGTGTTTACCTAACCTTTATTATCCTTACGGGTCGGACAGGGTTTTCTTAACATACTGTATTTGAATCTTTAACACAGAAGGAAGCACCAAAATCACCGACAGGATAACATAATTTTAGGAGAATTCGAATTATCATAACAGTCCTCCAACAACACTACAACATTCGATTTAATTACTAATCGACATAGGACTCTGCCAGGCTGCTCCACAACACTTAATAAACAAGAAGAAAAGTGTTTTGAAGAATCAGTCTTCAAAAAAGAGTTTTTTTTAAGATTGTAGGAAGCAAATGAAAGCAAAATGAGTTTGAAATCAAGACCTACGTACACCTAGCAAGTCAGTACCGAAACCAAAACTCGACCAACTGTTCTCAAACACAATCAAAACTTATCAACAATATGACAATGAGAAGCTCACCTTTATTTAACCCGTGTCAGTCATCGACGGATATAGTAATTTTATGTAAACAAACACAGAGTCGCACATAACATGACTAGTCGCGGTCGACCGCGCGCGGAGACTGACTCACAAAATAGGTATCAACTTTATTGCAACTTATTTTAACCTTACTTTTTAAGTTCTCACACACATTTGGAGCTTGTTTCGACCTTTCTTTTTGTTTCTTAACTATTTATAATGCACGGGAAGAGCGGAGCCTTCAACTACAGGCATTTCTATGCCTGCTTATGGTATATCTATATTCCATGTATTATATATTCGTTCTGGCCTAGTGGTTAAAACATCAGCCTCTCAAGTATGAGTGTGCGGGTTCGATTCCAGGTCAGGCAAGTACCAATGTAACTTTTCTGAAGTTACATGTACTTTCTAAGTATATCTTGGACACCAGTGACTGAAGGTGAAGGAAAACATCTTGAGGAAACCTGGACTTGGCAAAGGGACGATAAAAAGGTTGGTAATGATGATGATTATATATTCTATGTATGCTATACAGTATGTTAAGAAAACCCTGTCCGACCCGTGAAGGTGTTGTTAGGTATCGATAACTGATTCTACCAATGGATACAAAACCGGGCTAACCTTAAAAAAAAAATCCTCCTAAAAAAATAAATATTATTTCGCAAAAAAGAGGTAACTTAATAAATGTGCGTTAAGCACCATTCGCGGGCGGCGGGCGGCAGGGCACGCGGCACGTGGTCGCATCGCTATTCGCTCATAACAATACCGGTGTTGTCACTTTTTTAAAAATTACCAAATTTCGGGGAAGTAGGAATTAATTCGCGGGAAAAAAAGATTATTTCAAAATTCATTTGTATTGGTACTATGATGATTACGTAAAATTTTATATTATATTTG
This sequence comes from Sesamia inferens, assembly GCA_037179545.1. Lineage (NCBI taxonomy): Eukaryota > Metazoa > Arthropoda > Insecta > Lepidoptera > Noctuidae > Sesamia > Sesamia inferens. The sequence goes on from CM073949.1 coordinate 12,042,072, forward strand.
GTCATGTGTTTACCTAACCTTTATTATCCTTATGGGTCGGACAGGGTTTTCTTAACATACTGTATATTCTATGTTCTCCTTAAAATGCAATGAAAGCCAAAACGATATGTTTTTTTTTTGTCTGTTTTTTATATAACATAACACTGCGACCAAAAGGAGCGGAGCATATTAAAAATCTCAATCCTTCTCTGTATGAGAGGAGACCTGTGCCCAGCAGTGGGACGATAAAAAGGTTGACAATGATGATGATGATATTAAAAAAAACATACCGAAACTTACGCGGGTGTAACCGCGGGACGGAGCTAGTAAGCTATATGTATACACATACATACTATTACCATAATAGACGCATTAGAGGCACGGAAGGGTCTTAGTATGTAAAGGTCACCCATCCACGCATCAACCGCGGCAAACGTAGGTTAACCTGATCGTGACGAAACTATCATGAAAATATTTTAAAAATAGATGTGCGTGAACAATTAACCCCACGTTCCCACGGCATGTTACATAAGATTTAATTTTGCATGCCAATATAGTCATTACCGGCTTCTTCATAAAGATTGGAATGGCTTGTAGTATATACGCCAGACGTACATACGTGCATTTTAGGATGTCGTGTATGAATGTAGTCTCGTTGATAGCTTCCTCGCTTTCATGAGCGCCTGAAATGTTTTCAGTTGCTTACAGTAATCTTTGAGAGGTGTTGTGAACAAATTATCTTTTTGTACAGTTGATCTCGATTGAGAGAAGAAACATTGGAACATACTCAACAGTCTCTTTATGTAAATAAAAAATCCGCCAAGTGCCGGACCCGGAAGAAAACCTCAACGAAATAAAAAAAAAATAATAAGTGAAAACTGCACATTATGCATTTATCGGTTTCTCGGTGGTAGGCCATAACATCGGCCGCCGGCAGAAGTTACCACACACCACACAAAGTCTTGCCGCCAAGCGATTTGTCGTGTTCCGGCATGATGTCTGGTGAAGGCGTACGGAGGACGGGTCTGAGCAGTTGTGTTGCGATGTGTGCCTGGTACGATGCGCTAAATGTTGTTGTGTTGGAAGTTTGGTCGTGGAGGATCTTCAGTTCAATCTCCCTTTGGCGCAGCATCGTTGGTCGTGTTATTGGGTTTAACAACGCTCCGTTTTTCTGAGTGAATAGGCTCATAATAAACTAGCGCGCTTTGCCATCAACGATCGCATCACTGCTTACCATCAGCCGGGATTGCGGTCAAGCGCTAGTTTATAAATATTAAAAAAAATATATATATTTTTAATATTATTAAAGAATTAATTTTTCAAGTAATACTCATTTTTTTGACAAATTATCTTGCTTTTAAATTATTTAATAATTTTTTCTCTATTTTTCCCTTAAAATATGATCGGGTTTCTAATTTGTAACATAACGCTCATCTTTTCGAGCTGACGAATTTTTTAACACCAATTATTTCTTATTAAATTTCTTTTTTCTTTTGTTTTCAAAACTAGCATTTGTTTATTATGACTTGGGCACAGTGCACCTCCCCTACATCTAGGCTTGCCAGACCGCCGGGAAATCCGGGAGTGTCCCGGAATCTTGCCTTTTGTCCCGTGTTCAGGAATTAGCGCTCATTGTCCCGGATTTTGAAAACTTATTATTTTTTATCAAAATAAACTAGTAACGATTGAAATGACATGGCTGCCGATCGTCTTCACGACCAATTAAAAAATAGAATGGCTGATAACTTTTTTGGGAGCAAAGTCAAGGCCATTTTCAGAAAACTTGATGAAGAAAAAAGAACTCTATTTACAGGACAGGTGTATATTTTTCTGCAATGAGCATTAAAATATCTAGAAGAAAGATAATGATTTGTCTACATCTCTAATTTAGTCACTCTTTAAAACCTAATACAGCCCATAACATGATATCATCTATGTAAATGAGTTTGGCAAACAATACATGAGCCCATTCACAGAAGATTCTTTATTACATTTAGCACAAACATTGTGTAAACGCTAATTTCTTTGCCCTTGCTCTCGTTACCATGAATGGGCGCCTTTAACACAGTTTTAATACGTTTTTTTATATTCATTTTTGTGTGAGGACTTCTTCTCATTTGGGTTTCGATGATGCTATACAAAATGTAATTTTTATTAAACTTCACACAGTTTACAAACATGCATGCAATTCATCCTCATCATCATGTCAGCCACATAAAGTCCACTCCAGTCCAATCACCGAATCTAAACAGCGATCTGAGTTAAAGGAATAAGTTGTATAAAATAAAAAACTGACTTATAAACAACAGCTAATTAAGTATTCCTATTATAGATTACAATAATTTAGTTCTAACACTCTAAATCTTAACGGCAAATACTAACCTAAAAATAAACATTAAGTACCTAGGTACCTAAGTAATATTTTTTTGGATTTCGTTGCGTTTAAATCGTAAAAATGACTATGAGACGTTATTTTCTAAACTTACAGGTAGTTTTTCCACAACTTATACCTCATATCCAATACAGCATTAATCCTTATTGATTTAATATAGATATTAAAAATTGCAGGGTGCGACCAATAGGAGCGGAGCATAACTAACTCCACGCAAACGAATTCGCTAGCGGCCACTAGTCAAACATAAAAATCAATTTTCTCGTAATGGAATGATGTGGTAGAATGACTTTGCCGTATTGCCAATATTATAAAACCCGTTAGTAGAAATGATTTTATAAAAACTACTAAAATCAATTTGAATTTGAACACTTATTAATATGGAGTGGAGTATCAGTGACTGAACACTGGAAAGACATAATGACGCCATTTTGTTAGTAGATTATGAAACTTGTCAACATCGATCATTATGAGATCACTTGTAATGTAATGATTCTTTCTAAAATATTAAGAACATTTATTAGTATTTTAATGATCAGTTTTTATTTAAATTTCATATAGTTGTCTAGAAGGAGCGAAACCGGAAATTGCGCCAACTCTCTAGTACCCTCATTTAATTCGTCAAAGTGGTGGCGGGAGTGAGATTAGATATAAGCATTTTTTGGAGCGAGTACGCGCAGTTCCTGGTTGTCCTCCGAATCAGTCGGAATAGTTAAGAAATATTGGAGTCCGTCTGTTATGTATTCAATTTAAGTATAGTATATTGGCTGTTACCTGTTGTGGAGAATAAAATCATTATATGGATCTGTCCAAGTTGCAGTTTTATTGAAATCTCAGAAGTGTAATGTAAATGTAAATGTGATGTCAATATTCATTTCTTGATTATAAAAAAATGATTATTTATCGTTATTTCAAACCATGCCATGTAGTATTTAAAATATTAATTTTACGTAAACCAAATCTAATCTGTGGTTTTATTGTCGTTGATTCATCTGGTGAGGGCAACTCCCTCATGGTGTTTTGGTGATAATATACCAAACGTTGAAGTTTTGAATGTATAAGTTCGTACAGTTTCTAATCGTGGATGGGCAGCGTTCGGTCAGGGCAACTCCCTGACAATGCTATTTATTCACATTTTGTGGTTTATCGCGGCGAACATTTGGTTAAGGCGACTCCTTAATATTGTTGTTCGTGATGGCTACAGGAAACTGTATGTAATTTGGGTACCTAGATGTTTAGAATAAATATTTTTATGAACATAATAATTGAGGGTATGGTTTGAACAGATATTTTTAGACACAGATCAGATACAGTAACTATAATATGTATGGATTGCGTGGACTATGCTGGTTCACTGGATTATTGTCAGGATTGAGTGGACTATGCTTGTTCACTGGATTGGATTATTGCTATGATAGGGATAAGGTACGAAAAAAAAAATTAACAAATTAAAATATAACAAATTGCCAAATGAAATCAAGGAGTGTAGAAGCATGAATATTTATAAAAGAAAATATTATAAAGGAATATATTACGCTGAACGTAAGTTGTACATAAATACCCTGGCAACATACTATGAAATACTTGGTAAGTTAATAAAGTATTAAATACGATTACTACTTGTAAATCAAGAAAATTAAGCATAAAAAACATGTACTTATTTAAATATATTTAATAATAAGTATACCTAAGTAATAATTACAACATAAAACTAACATACACATTATAGCCAAAATTATAAAATGAAACACATAAACGATCACCGGTCTCTGAGACTATAGTTTGCTGCATACATAAGCACATCTACACAATAATTTGCTCAAAAGTAAATAATCAATAAATAAGAGGGTACCTCGGTTTCTAATTGGCCAGCCGTATTAACTTGTTGGTAAATGTACTATGTAACTACCCACACTTTTGTTTTTGCTTTCTTATCATGCTGCGTCACTAGACGAAATAATGTGTGCATTAAATGTTAAGTCTCATATAAGTGAACTGTATTATGTTCTTTTTGAGAAATAAAGTTCTTTAAACCTAAAACAAAAAAAAAAGAGCAGAAAAAAAGAAATATCTGATGAATCGAACATTAATTATTACAAGTCGTCATCCCGATTGCGTGGACTAGGTTTGTCCACGGGATTAATAATAATAATAATAGCCCAAACTGACTATAAACACCGCCACGACCAAGTTGCTGCAATAATCCACCAATCACTAGCAATCAAAACAAAACTTATTACAGACAAAGTTCCCTACTATAAATACAAACCACAGGTAGTATTAGAAAACAATAATTTCAAGTTATACTGGGATAGGACCATAATCACAGATAAAACCACATACAACAACAGACCAGACATAACTATGGTAGATAAAGAAAATAAATTTGCGTACATAATAGACATAGCTATATGCAACACCCATAATCTTACTAGCACACACACTAAAAAAATTGCAAAATACACAGAATTAGCCATAGAGCTTAAAACGCAGTGGAACATCACCCACACCAAAACTATTCCCATCGTAATATCCAGCACAGGTGTCATCCCAAAAACCCTATACAATAGCCTTAACACATTAAACATTAGCCCGTCTACTTATCTTCTACTACAAAAAGCAGTTATTCTTAACACATGCAGGTTAACCCGAAAATTTTTAAATACTTAATTTAATTCAATCCTTCTTTTACTCAAAAGCACTTGGCTTCGGCCCGTGCCAAATTCGACCCACACACAGATGTGAGATATTTTTTAAAAAATAATGAGGAATAATAATAATAATATATTTATTTGCATAAAAACACGGTATACAGAGATGGTAATAATACAATTTGGACCAAGACATGTTTTGCCAATTTAATATAAGCATGTAGATTTTCCAAGATGTACTAGACATTAACATTTTTGTCAAGGAAATCCTTAACACTATAAAAACCATTCACAGACAACCATTCATACAATTTCCTTTTAAACAATCTGGTATTCACATTTTTGAGATCGTTTGGTAACTCATTATATAAATGTACACACATTGCAAGGCAGCTTTTATTATATTTAGCTAGCCTTTGAATCTCACTTAGTACGAGCCTGTTGGGGTCTCGTCGGTTTCGGACACAAATGTCATTTGCTTTGACAAATAAATTTTGATGCTGCCTGACAAACATACATATTTCATAAATATAAAGAGCCGACAGCGGTAGCAAACCAAGTCTCTTAAATACTGGTCGACATGAGTCATCCGGTTGAAGGCCACATATTGCCCTTATGCATTTTTTTTTGAGCGACAAATGCTCTATTTACATCAGTACTATTACCCCACATCACCAGACCATAGCGCAGTAACGATTCAACATACGCGTGATATGAAATAACAGCAGTTTTTATATTCGTGACATTTTTAACTTGTTTCAACGCATAGACAAATTTATTAATTCTAGTGCTAACACTTTCCACGTGTTCTTTCCAATTAATATCTTTATCTATTATTACTCCCAAAAATTTGGTGTGCATTACTTCGTTGAATTTAGTGATATTCATTTTATATTATATTTATTATTATTAGATTGGTTAAATTGAATGTAAACGGATTTATTTAAATTAATTTTTAAATGGTGAAAGTCAAGCCAATTCAATAATGTGTCTATTGTATTATTGATATCTAACTCATGATCTGTAATGGTACTTTTCTTTCTATCGGATGTCACTATAATTATGTCATCAGCAAATAATACGCATTTATGTTTAGTTATTCTTATTATGTCATTTATGTCATTTTGACATTTCAGGATTGCGTGGACTAGGATTGTCCACGGGATTGACAGGATTGCGTGGACTAGGTTTGTCCACGGGATTGACAGGATTGCGTGGACTAGGTTTGTCCACAGGATTAATATCAGGATTGCGTGGACTAGGTTTGTCCACTGGATTAATGTCAGGATTGCGTGGACTAGGTTTGTCCACTGGATTAATGTCAGGATTGCGTGGACTAGGTTTGTCCACTGGATTAATGTCAGGATTGCGTGGACTAGGTTTGTCCACTGGATTAATGTCAGGATTGCGTGGACTAGGTTTGTCCACTGGATTAATGTCAGGATTGCGTGGACTAGGTTTGTCCACTGGATTAATGTCAGGATTGCGTGGACTAGGTTTGTCCACTGGATTGATGCCAGGATTGCGTGGACTAGGTTTGTCCACAGGATTAATGTCAAGATTGCGTGGACTATGTTTGTCCACTGGATTATTATTAAGATTGAGTGGACTATGTTTGTCCACTAGATTATTGTGAGGACTGAGTGGATTATGTTCAGTAGTTGCTTGGATAAAATTAATGGCTTAAAGCTTATGAAACTATTAGCAATGAATATTTTTGTACTGATTTGGATAATCGGGGTACGGATTTCTACTCGGTTCAATTTATTTTCAGCCATGGTACCAAGCGAGGATGATAAAAGGGAGGGGCGCCTCCAGCTGCTCTGCCTGGGAGGCGGTCAAGGAGTGGAAGGAGAGCGACTTCTACTTCTGGCGGGGAGGCCACACCAAGGAGGGCTCGTGGGACATCGAGTGTGCTGGCCGCGAAAGACTTGTTGAAGCTGCTCCCCGACTTCAAAGGAGAACCAAAGATAGTTCCGCGTGATAGTGCCGCTGCAGGCGTGCGCTGCGGGAGTGCGCTGCAGGAGTGCGCTGCAGGAGTGCGCTGCAGGAGTGCGCTGCAGGGGTGCGCTGCAGGAGTGCGCTGCGGAAATGCGCTGCAGGAGTGCGCCGCAGGCGAGCGCTGCAGGCGAGCGCTGCGGGCGAGCGCTGCGGGCGAGCGCTGCGGGCGAGCGCTGTGGGCGAGCGCTGCGGGCGAGCGCTGCGGGCGAGCGCTGCGGGCGAGCGCTGCGGGCGAGCGCTGCGGGCGAGCGCTGCAGGCGAGCGCTGCAGGCGAGCGCTGCGGGCGAGCGCTGCGGGCGAGCGCTGCAGGCGAGCGCTGCGGGCGAGCGCTGCAGGCGAGCGCTGCAGGCGAGCGCTGCAGGCGAGCGCTGCAGGCGAGCGCTGCGGGCGAGCGCTGCAGGCGAGCGCTGCGGGCGAGCGCTGCAGGCGAGCGCTGCGGACGAGCGCTGCGGGCGAGCGCTGCGGGCGAGCGCTGCAGGCGAGCGCTGCGGACGAGCGCTGCGGGCGAGCGCTGCAGGCGAGCGCTGCAGGCGAGCGCTGCGGACGAGCGCTGCGGGCGAGCGCTGCAGGCGAGCGCTGCAGGCGAGCGCTGCGGACGAGCGCTGCGGGCGAGCGCTGCAGGCGAGCGCTGCAGGGGAGCGCTGCAGGCGTGCGCGTGCGATTGGGCGCGGCACTGGCGCTGGGCGAGCGATGGCGCTGATACCGTTGCTAGGAGGCGCGACGGTGCTCTAGCGAGGCGCCACGGTGCTGAGACCGCTGCTGGAGGCGCGACGGTGCTGAGACTGTTGCTGAAGGCGCGACGGTTCTGAGACCGTTGTTGACCAGGCGGCTGGAGCAGCACAGTTGGAGTGCGCTCTGACAGCTGTCCTCCTGGTTCCTGAATGCCTGGTTTTGGCAGATGTGTGCCCAGTGTGGGTGTCGGGTGTTGTCCCGTGTTAAGCGTACTGCGCTCAGGTGTTGTCCTGGAAGTCGTGTTCTTTGAACGCGCATCGGGTGTTGTCCCGGGTTACGTGTACTATGTATGCGTATCAGGTGTTGTCCTGGAAGTCGTGTTCTTTGAACGCGCATCGGGTGTTGTCCCGGGTTACGTGTACTATGTATGCGTATCAGGCGTTGTCTTGGCAGGCTGAGTCCTGGGTACACGTTTATAACGTGGGGAACTTGAAAGTTCAAGTATGAGCAAGAAAGAGACATGTGTTTGAAGAACTATGCATATTTTTGAAAGTGAAGTGTCTTTATCTTGTTCGACAGTGTAATTTTGTATGAGGGCCTTGAACGTGTGAAGAGTGAAAGAATAGGCAATCTCAAATGTCGTCATGATTATTTAATGACTTTGTTTCATGCAGATTGCGATGGCGACAACCTCGATGATGCTGGTTAGCCTCCAGATACTCCTGCTGGATCCTGCCGGTACTTCGAGTGCGCAGATGAAGTTGGCGCGCAGACGCTCGACGTGCTTCAGTGCTTCAGATGAAGATGTTGCTGATGCTGATGCAGCCGAGGACGGTGCACGGTCAGGAGAGGCCGTGTTAGCAGAAAGAAGTTCGAATACTTGTAGCAACTCGCACCTACCCTGTTTATGCTTACTTCTACTATAATCTATGCCTGTCTATTATAAATAGACAGCGGGCTGATTGACAGGCCCTTTTGCTCCTGAGCTCCTGGACGGTAAGGTAGTTGAATTGGTGGTCGGTGCGATTTGCAGTAAGTCAGTCAGTAATAATTCATAGTCAATAGTATCAAAAGCTGAGCTGAGGTCGATAAATAGTCCAGCCACTTTCATTTTGTCATTTAATTTATTAATTGTCGTATGTGTTTATGGCATCAGAACAAACAATCTCCTTTCTGTTAACCAAATTGTCTTCTATTAATATTTTGACATTCAAATGCACCATCATTTGACATTCATATACATGACATTGCCATATTTAAAAACGAAATGTGCTCTTTTCATTGAATTCTGATTATTAAGCCAGATTACAAGAAATGAACTGTGCGATTCTAAAGTAGATGTTCTATATTATCATTAATTAAATAAGGTAATTTAATGTAATGATTCTTTTTCTTGATTTGATAATCAACTGAGATTTTAAGTAATATATTATTGAATAGTATTTGTTATTGTTGTATAAAGTCCGATAGAATCTAAGTTGTGTACTTCTATATTATGTTATTTATGAATTCTTGATATTAGCTGTAGTGCGCCAGGAGGCTGCACTAAGTCGGATGGCCGAATATAATGTAATGATTCTTTCTAAAATATTAAGAACATTTATTAGTATTTTAATGATCAGTTTTTGTTTAAATTTCATATAGTTGTCTAGAAGGAGCGAAACCGGAAATTGCGCCAACTCTCTAGTACCCTCATTTAATTCGTCAAAGTGGTGGCGGGAGTGAGATTAGATATAAGCATTTTTTGGAGCGAGTACGCGCAGTTCCTGGTTGTCCTCCGAATCAGTCGGAATAGTTAAGAAATATTGGAGTCCGTCTGTTATGTATTCAATTTAAGTATAGTATATTGGCTGTTACCTGTTGTGGAGAATAAAATCATTATATGGATCTGTCCAAGTTGCAGTTTTATTGAAACACTGATCAGAAGCGTAGCGTGCCTTAGTGGGGCCCCGTATAAAAATGTTTGGGGGCCCTTAGGAAGGGTAAAGAATTCTCACAAAAGAAAAAAAAATGAATTAAATGATGGAAATATTTATTCATCATAATTATCTATCTGTCACTTTTTCCAAAATTTGAGAACTTTGCTTCCCCCGGAACCGTTTGGAAAATCAGAGCTCTCATTGGATATCGCTCGTCGCGCGCACTGCGCAGAGGCCATTACGCGGGAAAACGAGAAATTGCTTTTTGACTTTTGTCATTTGTGAATTAAAAAAAAGTTGGGAAGTTTTTATTAATTTTTGCTTAGGCGAGTTGGGGGCCCCCGGGCCAGATACGGCGGTAGCTACGCTCCTGTCACTGATCGACCATTCTGACACTATTTTAATAGCAGCCTAGTGCTTGGAAGAGTGGGTAAGTTGAACTAATAGGTGTACAAATAAGTTTCACCGTATTTTGAATATGCGGACGAGCATTATCATGTAGGTGATTAATTTTGTCATATCTGGAGTAAAATGGCCGTGTTTTTCCTCTTCCTTCTATCTTCCTCCAATAATGCTCCCAATTCTGTGTCTTCGTACGATTTCAGTCTTCCACTACGTTCTTTGTAAAGCAGCTTCACCATAAGCTTCTACAAGCAATCGATAGGCCTCAGCTGCAGATTTCTTCAAATTAAAGAAGTAACAAAAGTCCCGCAAATGACGCTTATTCGGCAAAAAAAACTTGCCATTTTTGCACAAAAATAAATATGTGCTAATGATACAGCGTCACTAATACTCTAAGTGTATGTTATTACCAGATGTCCGAACTTACGATATCACATTTTACATCTGACAATTTCAACTTAACCTCTTAATGAGGACATCTTTTGTTAAACGGCGGAAAATTTGGCCCATCACGGCCGGCTTGTACACAAAACTATCTACTATCAATTTACTACTTTGAAGTATCAATAACTTAGCTACAAACAGGTGGGAAGCCTCATATTTCGTGGGTTGTGCTAAATCATGCTCAAAACCGACCTCAACTAGTGGAGGTTCTTATAACAACATTATTATGCGATATTTGGGCACCGCATGAAATCAAATATAGTGTCATGTTGGGACGGGTACAGAACAAGTTTACAAGGCTTTTGTATTTTAAACTATATGGAGTGTATCCGTTCTACCTGTTGATGTACCGCACACTGTTTGTACTTGGTATGGTGGGGCATAATGAGCTCAGGGTTCTCCGAGAGTACAGTTTTGCTGCATATGTAGTTAAGTGATTGCGTGGCGTAGCACATAACCCAGCAGGAATGCTACGTCAGCTAGAGCTTCAAGTGCCGGACCGGTACGTGTGGAGGCGGCGACGCCCGCAACTGCTAAACGTGCCTGTGGCCAGAACCAACCTACTGGCGAAAGCACCCCTCACCCGTGCAATCCGTGTGGTGAACGAAATCCATGAAAGACTGGATATATTTTCGTGTTCTTTGAGTGAACTCGCAAGAGTTTTAATAAGTATTGTTAGTTATATTTAAAAAATTATGTATATTTAAGTATTAGTGGATAACTGCACTGTCGCATTAGGTTAAGGCCTGTAAGGACAGTTGTAAAGGTGATAAATAAAATAAATAAATAAATATTTTACTGAATTATTATGACATTGGCGCCAATTCTCTAGTTCTCAAACTAAACTAATTTTAAGTTAAGTGGATCTTTTTTTTCTTTAAGAAAAGGATAGAAGATAACATTTTAGTTTAATCCTGTCAAATTAAGACATTCCATAGACCGTTTAGGTGCGATTATAAACACGGCGACCAAAAATATAGCTTGTCTATAAAGTTGTGAAAAGGAGTCTTTCAGAAACTAACAATTTTAAAAGTAGGGCAACACTAAATCTTAGTAAATACAAGTACATCGAATGTCATAAGCAGTTATCGATTTGTTGTTGTAGTCGAATGTTTTTTAGTACACCAAGACAAACAAATTTTATCAAATATGGATGATAATTATGCTTGAACAGCTGCTAAAACAGGTATTTAATCATGTCACTATTTGTTTTTATCTGTTAGAAGTTTCAAATTTACTAAGTAAACGTTTTTAAGACTAAAATGAGGATTGTTTACATTGCGCATTTATAGGTTAGATTTTAAATATGTTTGTGTATGCTTTGCAAATGTTGATACTTTAGGAAATTTAAATTACCACTGGTTTTAAAATTAATGATATCATGTTCGGAATTAAAATTAGTGCTATCCATCTACTGATAGAAATAACATATTATTATTTTTAAAATTTCAGGAAAATCTGAGAGTGAATCCTATATCAAGATATAGATGAGTCAGTTATTCGCCTAAACGAAGGTAGCAGGCTGATGACAGTAATAGCGGAGACGTTGTTAGTGACGCAGCTGACAATGAAAATACTTTTTAACAAAGAACATTTAGAATCAGATGATGAAAGCAATTATTATGTTTTGGAGTACTTTTCATTGGTAAAAACACGTTAAAAATATAATAATAATTAGGTTAGTTTGTTTTTCTAATTTCATTTAAACGCCAGAGACCATAGTTTTGTGTTTTCATTAAAAGCAGTTTTGCTTTTAGTACAAAATAATGTGCTAGTATCAAAATGATTTCAGACAAGTCAACAGGGTCAGGCCAGGTCATGATGGAAAACGATCTTTCCTGATTGGCCTGGGTCTTGGATGTTTATCTTTATATGTATCTATCATAAATATCGTTGAGTTAGTATCTCATAACCCAAGTCTCGAACTTACTTTGGGGCTAGCTTAATCTGTGTGATTTGTCCGTATATACAGTATGTTAAGAAAACCCTGTCCGACCCATAAGGATAATAAAGGTTAGGTAAACACATGACCAAATATAATATAAAATTTTACGTATTCATCATAGTACCAATACAAATGAATTTTGAAATAATCTTTTTTTCCCGCGAATTCATTCCAATTTCCCCGAAATTTGGTAATTTTTAAAAAGTGACAACACCAGTATTATTATGAGCGAATAGCGAAGCGACCACGTGCCGCGTGCCCTGCCGCCCGCCCCCCGCGGGCGGCTGGCGAAGGGTGGTTAACGCGTATTTATTAAGTTACCTCTTTTTGCGAAATAATATTTATTTTTTTAGGGGGATTTTTTTTAAGTTTAGCCCGGTTTTGTATGCATTAGTAGAATCAGTTATCGATACCTAACAACACCTTCACGGGTCGGACAGGGTTTTCTTAACATACTGTATTTATTTATATGCACGACCGCTGTGCCCTCATTTATTTTCACGACTTTATAGACAGACTATACAATAATTTACGTCAGGCACGGATTAATTTGATAGGTCTAAACTGACATATTATGTTCTGTCCTTTTCTTAATTAAATAGAAAGAGTAAGATGCACTGGAGTTAAATTTAGTTTAATTTGTGAACACGAGAATTGGATTGGAGCTATCCGGCCATTGACAGCTTGCCTACCTGTCAATAGTAGGTGACTAACATTTAAATCACATCATAAGAAAATCTTGATTGAAAAGGCTTACTATTCCATCAATGAGTTTTTACTTGATAACAGCATAAAATAGGAAAATGTTCAATCGTTATAATGTTAATCTCTAATTTTGTTCTTAATCATTTTGTATTCGTTGCAAGGCAAAACATAGTGATAAAACACAAATTTTATTTTTTATACCATGTAAGTCGTGGTGGTCTAGTGGTTAAAACATCAGCCTCTCAAGCATGAGGGTGCAGGTTCGATTCCAGGTCAGGCAAGTGCCAATGTAACTATCTTAAGTTACCTATATGTACTTTATAAGTATATCTTGGACACCAATGACTGATTACAAGATGAAGGAAACATCTTGACGAAAGTCTGAAATTGCCAATCGGCATTGAGCAAGCGTGGTGATTACGTTCAATCCTTCTCTGTATGAGAGAAGACCTGTGCCCAGCAGTGGGATGATATAAAGGTTGATGATCATACCATGTACTTACCATATTACCTATGTTTAACAAATAAATTACTCGACTACTTTACTTTATCCTAATTGCTTCTAGTTCTACTAATAGTAATATAATACTAATGGGCATAAAATTATAGTACTAATAGTTTAATGTGTTATTATTATAATAAACTAATGAAGTCACGTACGTTTCTGAGGCACGGAGAGGCCTTGGTAGGTATAAATGGTTACCCATCACGGACCAAACGTAGCAATGTATAGCTTAACCTGTTCGATCAACCCGTAAGTACTGCTGTTTTCTTTAGATATCTATATCTTAAGATAGGTACTAACTTCAAATTAGACCTGTTTACTCTGGAAAGCTCTTAACAGAAGTTTTAATATCCAATATCAGGATCAGAGCCAGGAAACTGTCAGGAACACACAGGACACAAAGGAAATTCTACGAAAATACATAACTTAGCAAAGAGCAAACTGGCACTGTGCCAAAAACGCTAAAATGACAAATTGAAGTAAGAACTAATTCGTTTTTTTTTAATCTGTATATCTGTCTGTATAAGTTTTTATTCCGCAAAACGTCGGTATCAAACTGCTTCTATAACCGCAGTGAAAATAGGAAAATTTCTACTATTTTAAAATTGTCAATTTGAATAAGGAACGAAATCTGTTTCAGAACAAAAAGGCATTTTTTCCAGATTACAATATACGAGTAACTAGATGTGCACAGACTGCACAGTAATTAGTTTTAATTCGACTACCAAGTCAAATTAAAGTCTGTCGTGGTGGCCTAGTGGTTAAAACACCAGCCTTTCAAGTATGAGTGCGCGTGTTCGATTCCAGGTCAGGCAATTACCAATGTAACTTTTCTAAAGTTATATGTACTTTCTAAATATATCTTGGACACCAGTGACTGAAGGTGAAGGAAAACATCTTGAGGAAACATGGACTTTATAAGTCTGAAATCGCCAACCCGCATTGAGCAAGCGTGGTGATTACGCTCAATCCTTCTCTGTATGAGAGGAGACCTGTGCCCAGCAGTGGGACGATAAAAATGGTTGATGATGATGATCAAGTCAAATAAAGTCACTGTAATTAAACTTGATAAATAATCTGGGAATTAGGAAGTACGTAGATATGAATATCCAACATCAACTGGCCAGAAAAGTTTTAATTTCTTTATGTACAAACAAAGAGATTTAAGATAAATAGAGTGGGCAATGTGTCAAAATCGCATAGAAAAACTGTGATCCCATGGCCCAGTTCCGCCATCTAGTACAATATAGCAAAATTAGATCGACCATTGGAGACATCAAATAGTAAAACTGAAATAAGTTTACATAAAATATATTCAGCTATTGCGCGGTAGGTGGCCAGTGTGGTCTATGTTGCCAGATCCGATTTAATACCCTAGTATAGTTCAAATCGGGTAAATAAATATGGAAAAGTAAACAAATTAAGTGAAACTTGTCTTGTACAGAGATCAAAAACTGTTTTAGAATTTTATTAGCTACTATTCATTTTCCGTGACACCGTCTATTGGCATTTTAGATGTGTTATGCTTACGAATTATTTTAATACTCAGTTTATTGCGATTTTTTACTATAATAGACTTTTTAGGCCATAAAGCGCATTTTGTTTTGAAATTTTTGTTAGCATTTCGTTTTTACCAAAATGATTCTTTTCTACACGTTTGTTTGCAAATATTTTTAAATGGCAATGCAAAAAACTGTGGTAGGGCTTGTATCATTTCGATATAAAATTATCGATAATATTCAAAGAAGTTACTACGACGATGTTTATTCGTATTATGATAGCTTGAAACAAAAAATTACGTAGCAGAAAAATTATAGATATGTTCAATGTTTACAAGTTTCTATTTATATAAATCTTTTAATATAACGGGCGTTAAAGTTTAAATTTACCGATTAATACTGAAAATCTAAATAATTGTTTATTTTTTCATTTTTAATTAACACATTTAATCAATATAGTTACCAGTATTATGTATACATTGCTGCCTTCTAATAGGAAAGTCGTTTATACCTTTGCGATAGAATTCTGAGGATCTAGATTGCACAAACTGTGTGAAAGCAGAACTGTCTAATGTGTGAATTAATTGTCCAAATCACGACGAAAATGGTAGTCTGCTGGAGCAAGATCTGGCGAACTAGTTCCGTACCATTCATAATTATCTTTCAAAATGGGAGCCTTCAATATTTATTTTATTTTTAATTTGAATATATAACCAAATATTCTGTGAACCTTTTAAGCGTCTATCTGTTTCTGTTATTAATATGGAGCAAAAAATCATGTTTGTTGTATGGGAAAATATTTTATTTAAAATAAATAATATTTTATTTTTTTTATTTTTAGCGCTTGTCATAGCGGCAACAGAAAAACTAACATAATTTCTAGAAATTTCAACTGTCTAGCTATTACGGTTCATGAGATACAGCCTGGTGACAGAGGGACAGACGAATAGTGAAGTCCCATGAATAGGGTTCGTTTTACCTTTTAGGTACGGAATCTTAAAAATCACAAAGTAGCTTGCAATCATTGTAAGAATGTGTCAGTGTAAAATATGTACGTACCTACATATTTTATAAATATATTTCATTATAAATAAGTTATCTAATTTATGTACTTATCCACTTAACCATAAATATTATCCCAATTTTTACGACTAAGTGGAAAAGTTCTGAAATTAAAAACTTACTAATTCATTACTAGTACAAGGTACCGATCCTTTTTTTTTTAATTTGATCGACAAATCTTCTTTCTTTAAAAAGTAGATATCTTCACTTTTAAAATGCTTTGAGCATAATTTCGACGAAGTAGACGGAAGCCAATTTTCTTCTCTACGGTCTATCTGGACAAATCGTATACACTTTTCCCGTACAACATAATTATTATTCGAAAACCTAAAATAACATAAAACCTATTCAATTTTGTTCATTAATATTAAGATCATGTTCAAATAGAGTTACTAATAAATAAACTTGAAATATAGTAATATTTTAAGTTTATTTAGCTATATTTTAAATGTCAATAAAATATAGCTATATGTTTTCAACTTAATAAGTATTATCGATAACTAAATCGATAAACAACATTACCTCTACATGAAAATAGTAAAACTATTCAACAATAGAGGGCGCTTATTACAATAATAAAAAAGTTTCTAGAACTATTTAAGAATTTTTTAAAATTTTAATTACAGACTAAATATAAATAATTCATACAAAAACATTCCGTAGTTAGGTCCAGTCATTTTACCATAACGAGATGTACAGTAACGCAAAGCGCAACAGGGCATATTTCCTTAGAAAATGTTTATTCTTGGTGGACACATGTTACGTCTTGACGCGGACACTAGACTGAGCGACTTTTAACCAAGTCGACAAAAGTATTGGCTTACAATTTTGTTCGTGATGTCCTGTCTATTGTAAATATAATTTTAATGTCTTTGTGTACAAAAGACATCACATCAAGCTACTTACAATCTGTAAAACTTTATTAGATTTTCATCTTTATCTCTAAAGCAATAAGGGTCAGTATTGATTACGAATATTTGACAGTTTTGGGAAGGTTAACCTGCTGTCGCTCGTACGAAAGTCATGATTTGTTTAAAGAATTTAAAATGCAATAAAAACTACTTATTTTTTTCTAATAAGCCAAAAAACAATAAGTAGGTACCAACTAAATTTATTTTCTATTATTATAAACGTAAATAATAATAACAAGTCATGGTCATGCCATAGGCATTAACCTATCTTACAGAGCACCAACAAAAAAAAAAGAAAAAAGCGCGCACGATCCAACGATTACATAAGAAATGACATCATGGCGGACGATGACGCCACATTGGCGGTTAACCCAAGAGACAGAACGGCGTTGTAATTTGATTTTTCTATCCACAAAATAGTATTTAATTATGGAATAAGCCTAGGGTTGCCACCCGTACTTTATTATAAAGTATTGTACGTTATTTTAAATAATTGTACTTTATACTTATGAGAACAATAAAGTACACGAAAATACTATATTTCGCATGATTTGATTTTTTCGAGATTTAGTCAAGCGCCACATCCCTCAAGCACTCGTTTTTTAAAATTTCATTGAGAAACTGAAAATGATATGATTGAAATTTAAGTATTTGCATTTTTGTAGTTACTTATTGAATTTATTTAATAAAGCTGTGAAATGTCTAGAAGGCAACTGCATAACAATTTTAGATATTTATGGGATTATGGTTAGCCTGAGAAATCAATTACCACAAAGAAAACAAGATTTGTTTTTTGGCTATGAAACGGGCAAAAGAATGAAACTGTTATCTTCTCCGGAACTGACTAGGAAAATTTAAGGATTTTTTTTATTATTTATTTACGAATCCCTAATTTACCCGAATAAATGGTTTGATTTTAATAACACTAACTGGTAATTTACACTTGATAATATAAATTTAAAGAGAACTATAGAACTTGATAATACTGTGAACATAATGGAAAATTTAAATTTGCAAAAACGTGATGTAGATATGGATAAATTACACAGAAATTACTGTATTAAACCAACTTCATAATCAGTTATGTGCTTCGAAGGATTTTGCAGAACTATCAACTGCACAAAAATGGCAGCAAGTATTTAGAAGTGACGATATTTTTTTTCATTTTTATTGTCTATTCCCGCCACGTCATAATTTACAGAAAGACTGTTTTCTGTGGTGGCAAATGGCGTGACGAAAGAAACAAAGCATCTCTGAATTTAATAAAAAAATAATTACTTATTTACTTTAATTTAAATATAGATTGTAAAGATGCTGTGCAATTGTTCAGCAATGATGCTAATTTGATACAAACTGCAAAAAGCAATAAAAAAAAATGTTTTTAAACATAATAATGAAAAATAATAAATTGTACTTTATTTTTATACTATGTACTTTTTTTTCTTGCCTAAAATAACCAATGTACTTTAATTGCAAAATAAAAAGGTGGCAAGCCTAAATAAGCCTGTTTTTAGTTTGGGCTGACATTTAAAATATTGTTAGACGGTAACCATCGAAATTTGTAGTGTTTTTTTAGAACTCTGTTGTTAATTCTTGTAAAAAGTTGTGAAAAGTACTGGTATCCAGCTGTATCCGGTCACACTGGACGCTGACACTAAGCAAGCAAGACAAAAAGCAAGGAAGTAGATATATCCTATACATAAAAAAAGAATCATCGAAATCGGTTGGCGTGATATTGAGGTATTACTACAGTTACTTAATGCTAAGACTTATACGATTTTTTTATGGATGACATTGTCGGAACGGACGCACCAGCCACCACCACCGGGAAACTGGAAGCACCAGCTTTCAATAGAAAAAAGGAATCCAAAAAAGAACCAGTCAAATGTTCTGAGGTAACAAACGTAAAATAAAATACAGTCGAATTTAGAATCTCCACCTTTTTTTGAAGTCTAAGGCAATCTAAGGCAACAGGAACTCATTCTGCCAAATATTTTTTTTTGGTTGCCTCACATTGTAATTTATAAGAACACACTGCAGTGACCCCTCAGCCTAACATGGTATTTATTGTAGTATCTTTAAATTAACTTCAAATAAAAGACTAGTTAATGCGTTATTCCATCAATCTAGACACGCAAAACCTTCCGAAACTGCATTTTTCGGCATAAGTCTGCCTATGCCCCAAAAATATATAGGTCTACCAGCACGTATTAGAAATAAGGAGTCTCTGGGATCTTTTTTAAATTTCTTTTACATAGATGTTACTACTCTATCATTGAGTTTACCACTGATAAACAGAGGTATGTATGATAATTCCGATTTGTTAATTGAACACTTATGACTTTATTCATTAATCGAGTTATCTGTTTATTGATTTATAATTATGGTGACTTTTTTATTGAATGGTTACAAAACTGACATATTTTAAATAGATTACTTTTTATATACTTACCTAATATTGTGTTTAAATGCCATCTTAATTATATTGTTTACTAATTGCGCCCTGCGGTTTCACCCGCGTTAGTCGTGTTGATAAAAACCTATTCTCAGGCCTAACGAATGTATATACGAAATTTTATGAAAATCGTTTCAGCCGTTTTGGAAGCGTTCGAAGACAAACTTTGTGACAGGAGAATTTTATACTATAATAGAAGATTTTGATTTTGTGCGCCATATAAATTGACAAAAAATTGTACATATATCTGTATATAATGTCTGTAACCATACATATGTTTAACAAAATAAATGACTAATAAACAAGGAATTTGGCGCCAGTGTGTTATCCAATTTAGGTGCTGTATCGTCAACCAGCAAATCAAGGTACTACAATCTGTGAATTTTCTTTAATAGATTTTCAACTTTATGGCTAAAGCATTAAAGTTCAAGGTTGACTTGAATTTGACAGTTTCGGGTATCTTGACCTGTTGGCATCTGTACAAAACTTTATTAATATTATATTGAGGTGCTGGGAACGCGTTGCCCTGCCCAATACTTAATGAGAACGACACCCCTGAGGCCAGTTGACCTTTGCAATTGTCTGTCTTCTAATTAACTCTTCTTAATTACGTGACAGAACTGCGTGTTTACACATTTAACCTAAATATTGTATTAAAGACACTTATATGGCTTTGATTTTCCAGTTTGCGGTACCGACTACTCGTGCATGGGTCAATGTATACACTTTTACAACAAGCTTCCCATGGACATTCGAAACTTACCCATTAAACGATTTAAAATCACAGATTATTTAGAAGACAAAAGAGCTTGGGACTGAGCTGCTCGCTCTGTTAAACATTGTTATTAAGCAATATGCGTAATTATAACGTAAATTATTGTAAACATTTTCATTTTTAATATCTGGACTTGAAAAAAGACGATGATCCCTGAGTTTGTTTCGGCTATTTCTTCTCAGAGGTAGTCAGTTAGGAAATGCCGGCTTCAACTAGTTAAAAAAAAATAACATGACGCATAAAAGTGATCGGTGTTCCTACTTGCTTAATAAACGATTTCATTACATTTCATTTCACTACACAATACTCAATTTGTACCCGATTAATGGCAAAAAGACTCACCCTCTAGAGAAATTTGGGTGTAGATACTACGCGTACACCACACCCGCGGTCTTGACAACCAGGAAGGCAATCGCGCTAAAATTATTCAACCAAAACAGAATTGGATCGCAACCAAACCATAACTTTTGTTATGTTTCGTATCGCGCTAACGGCTTAACCATAACTGGATCACAATTGGAACATAATAATTATTAAATTAATTAATAATTTTGTATAATTAAAACTAATAGTAGCAATTATCTTGTAGGATTCGTCTCTCAAGTATGTATGAAATATGTGTTATACATACTCAATCAACTTAAAATGGCATCTCTCGGGGAAAGAATGGGCCATAATCCATCACGTAGGCCGAGTGGGGATTGGATAAAACGACACCAGTAAAAATTAGAGCACTACTTCACCTTGTCTCACCCTCACACAGCAAGCCTGTCGCCTGTCGCCAACGATCAATAGATTATGTTATAAAAGAAAAGGGCATAGACAAAAGATTGTTTGTGATAGATCCCCTCCATTGTTGAGTGTCCTATACAAAATGATTTTAAAAAGCTTACATTCATGCAGTGTAGGTGATAACTATCTCGAATGTTACAAGACTGGTTTTTTGGTAGGTGAATTAGATCACGAATTAGAATCTCATCTGTGACTAGATAAAATGTTCAGAAGATAAAACTAAACTTTGTGAGTATATCTACCTAGCTGACGCGGCTCTTTATCGCCTTAAAATCAATTAATTTTGCATTTAAAAAAAATGAACCTTGTTTTACTGCACAACCTAACGGTTATGAAATGACTTGTCAGTGTCTGTAAGGCGTGCTCAAACTCTGTCCACTTTTAAAACTATGATAAAAAAAAAACCGGCCCAGTGCGTGTCGGACTCACGCACAATGTGTTCCGTACCATTGATTTATGAAATTAAAGGATTTAAGTTATTTGTATGAAAGATTACGCGGTAATAAGCGATTTACGATTTACGAGGTATTAAAAAAAAACTACTTACTAGATCTCGTTCAAAACAATTTTCTTTGGTAGTTTTTATAGTAATGTACATCATATGCTTTTTTTTAGATTTCTAATTTTCTTATTTTAGAAGTTAGAGGGGGGGATTAACTTTTTTCCATTTTGGAAGCGTCTGTCACGCAAACTATTCGGTTTAGAAAAAAAATATTTTAGAAACCTTGATATCATTTTTGAAGACCTATCCATAAATACCCCACAAGTATAAAAAAAAATTTGAGTTTCAGTTCAAAGTATGGGGAGCCCCAATATTTGTTATTTTTTTTATTTTTGCATCAAAATCAAACAACAAGTTGGCCTGGCCCATTAATCCAGGAAGGGTTTAGGCTATATATATAACATCTTGCTGCGACCAATAGGAGCGGAGCATAACTAACTCCACACGAACGAAGTCGCTGGCGGCCGCTAGTTAGATGTATAGAACATGTAATGTAATTAACCCACATCTTCAAACATCCCAATTAGAATCAATTAATTTTGCATTTAAAAAAAATGAACCTTGTTTTACTGCACAACCTAACGGTTATGAAATGACTTGTCAGTGTCTGTAAGGCGTGCTCAAACTCTGTCCACTTTTAAAACTATGATAAAAAAAAACCGGCCCAGTGCGTGTCGGACTCACGCACAATGTGTTCCGTACCATTGATTTATGAAATTAAAGGATTTAAGTTATTTGTATGAAAGATTACGCGGTAATAAGCGATTTACGATTTACGAGGTATTAAAAAAAACTACTTACTAGATCTCGTTCAAAACAATTTTCTTTGGTAGTTTTTATAGTAATGTACATCATATGTTTTTTTTTTTAGATTTCTAATTTTCTTATTTTAGAAGTTAGAGGGGGGGATTAACTTTTTCCATTTTGGAAGCGTCTGTCACGCAAACTATTCGGTTTAGAAAAAAAATATTTTAGAAACCTTGATATCATTTTTGAAGACCTATCCATAAATACCCCACAAGTATAAAAAAAAATTTGAGTTTCAGTTCAAAGTATGGGGAGCCCCAATATTTGTTATTTTTTTTTATTTTTGCATCAAAATCAAACAACAAGTTGGCCTGGCCCATTAATCCAGGAAGGGTTTAGGCTATATATATAACATCTTGCTGCGACCAATAGGAGCGGAGCATAACTAACTCCACACGAACGAAGTCGCTGGCGGCCGCTAGTTAGATGTATAGAACATGTAATGTAATTAACCCACATCTTCAAACATCCCAATTAGAATATTATCTATGTTATAATCATAATACATACACTGAATTTTTAATTTAACATGTATGGTCCATCCATGGTTGTCTATAAAAGATAGCTCTTACCGATAAGACCGCGCCCATTGTGTCACCCTTGTAAAATCTTTATATTTATGTTCTGTAATCTATATGATGTACATAATAAAGAGTATTCTATTCCAGCGGTTCCCAAAAGGTGGTCCGCGGAACCCTGGGGTTCCGTGGAAAGGCCGCAAGGGTTCCGAAAAAAAATATTATCCCATGTGTTTCGTGACCGACGTTGTTCGCGCGCACCGACTTGTTTACGCACAAGGGAGGGGCAGGGCGTGCGGGTGGAGTAGTGCAGCGCGTACAGTAGTACTATACCGCGACAAGAGCAGACGTATTTATTTATAATTAATAAGTAGTGAATAGCTGCATTACAAAAATACCTGTTTTTGGAATATCGATGTTTACTGGTAAGTCACAATGTGTTTCTTTATTTGTAGATACATTTTCGAAATAAAATACGAGAGATATATTCATGTGTTCTTTTTATTGTAGGTAGTTCAAAATGGAAAGTTGGCTCAAAATGGGGCGCCTCACAGGTGGCAAAAGTGTTTCGGATTCTTCATTAGATTCAGAGTCACCAGCAGTCTGCACTCAAAATAATTCAGAAAATGTTCCTGGTTCGTCGGTAAGAAAGTTATACATAATAAAGTTAATGCAATATTATTAAGACATGGAGCTGATCTGATGATGGAGCTGGAAGGTGGCCATAGGAACTCAGTGATTAAATGACGCAACCCGGTCGAGTTTGGGTTAATAACGAAAAAAAAAACCCTAAAGGTTTTTTTTCGTTAATTTTTACAATTATTTGGGTAATTTTCTGTAAGAAAAGTTATTTACTGATTAGACTTGGTCATTTCATGACCGAGATCGCTCAATTTAGTTCGCGGGTCCTTAGCGAACTTGTTCGCTCTTTTAGTTCCTCTATTCCGAATTAGAGACAAGCAGATAGCTCGCTCACTTTGATACTAGATTGTACATTTCAGGATATGCTAAATACACAAGACCCTAGTGCCGGACAAAATCTACAACATACAATCACCAAAAGACTTGCAACTCAGGAGAAAACTTCTTAAAAAAAAGAAAATACGACGAATCTTACTTGTCCTTTGGATTTATTCCTGTGTGGAGAACTGAGAACCCGGATGCACAATGTGTTATTTGCAACAATATAATGAGTAATAGGTCACTGGTACCTGTAAAGCTTAAACGACATCTTGACACAAACCACCCAGAACTGAAAGATTTTGAAAGACACAAAAAAGTACGTAGAACTGGTGCAGCTGCTATACAAAAATTTGTAAAGACCAGTAATGAAAATGCAACAGAGGCATCATTTCTGCTAAATTACAAAATCGCTCGTGCTGGTAAACCACACACGATTGCAGAGGATTTAATAAAACCATGTATGACAGAAATTGTCACCTGTATACTTGGAGAAGAAGCAGCAAAGAAAGTGTCAGCAGTTCAGTGTTCAAATAACGTCATTTCCGATCGAATTCATAAGATTTCTGAACACATTCAAGATGAATCAATTAGTAGATTGAAGGCCAGCGAGATGTTTGCAATGCAACTGGATGAAAACAGATGTCCCTGGATTATCAATACTGCTTGTTTCTGTGAGATATCCCTTTGGAGGATCTATTGAAGAGGATTTGTTTCTTTGTACTTTTTTAGAAACCAACACAACCGGAGAAGAAATTTTTAAAGTTATCGATAGTTACATGACTAAGCACCATATTGATTGGAACAAATGTATTGACGTGTGTAGTGATGGAGCGGCAGCTATGGTTGACAAAATAAAAGGCCCTGTAACGAGAATCAAGGAGGTTACACCTAAATGTAGTAGCAGTCACTGCGTTTTACATGGCCATGCCCTTGTCGAAAATAAAATGCCATACGAGCTCAAGACAGTTGTCGACCAAACAGTACTAATTGTAAACTACGTTAAATCACGTCCACTTCAGTCGAGGCTTTTTAAAAAAGTGTGTGAGGATATAGAAAGTCAGCACCAATTACTTCTTCTTTACACGGAAGTAAGATGGCTTTCAAGAGGAAGAGTTCTATTTTAAGGCTGTTTGAATTGCGCTAAAAAAAAAATGAGCTGCGGGTATCTTCCGACGTGGAAAAGAATATACAGGAGCATTTGAAAAGCCTTACAAAATCTTTGCATGAGTATTTTCCGGAGCAGTTGCAGGACATGGACTGGGTGCAGAATCCGTTGCAAATCACACCAAACCTTCGATGCTGTCGGTGTCAGAGGATGAGAATTTGATTGATATTAAATTTTCATCAACGCTAAAACAAAAATTCGAAGAAAGAACTCTTGATTTAAATGCCTTTTGGATTGGACTGAAAGATGAATACCCATAGAGCCATCACACTACTGTTACCGTTTGTGACGACTTACCGATGCGAGATCGGTTTTTCCGCATATGCTTATACCAAAAGTAAATACAAAAATAGACTGGATGCAGCTCCAGATCTTCGCGATCAACTTTCGGACGTTAAGCCTAATTTTAATGCTATTTTAAGAAAATATGTAAGAAAATTTCATTCATCACATTAAATTCACAAACGTATTTTTATGAATTTAATGTGATGGATGAATTTTTTGTATGTTTGATTACTTTATGTACCAACTTATGTATATATTTACAGTAAAACTATAAAAATAATTGCATAAAAACTGTATTGTTTTTCATTTAAATTTCCATTTACCAAAGTAGGGTTCCGTTAGGAAAAGTATAATAAATTAGGGTTCCTTGGCAAAAAAAAATTGGGAAACCCTGTTCTATTCTACTCTATTATTTCAATTAAACCAATTAGAGGCACTTTTGAATTGTCAAAGGGCAAAGACATTAAATTACGCATTTACAATAGGTTCAGCCAGTCAGTACTAATTGCCTATTCCAATGCGCAGGTTTCTATGGAGAAGAACAGACAAGAATATCCACGGACACTCTTTTAAAACCATCATCATCATCTCAGGGTTAATCCCAGTCGCATCCGAAGCTTTTTCAGCTTTGGAGTCTGGGGTCCGCTTTACCAGTCTAACTGCTGATTTTGGCCGGGACATTACATGCTGCAAAATAGCAGTCTGTCAAAGATAATGAATATGATTTTAAAAGAGTCGACAGCAGACGTGAAAGCATGTTAAGCCGTTGGCCCCGGTTGCCATACAAACAGCCATATAGGCTGAGTACGGTCAGTACATTATCGATATTTTGCCGGATGATTTTGACTATTCCGCGAAGCCTCCCCCTTCCATGGACACTAATTTTGTTACACAGCGCGACTTTAATAAAAGACTTTAATAAGATTATTTAAACCTCAGACTGAAGTCTGGGAGGACCGCTTATCCGAATGGCAAAGTAGGTGGGATAATTCCATCAAGGGCCTCCATCTATTCTTTCCATCCGTTGGCGATCGGCTGGCTAAGACATGGCTGGAGGTTGACCACTGCGTTGCCCAATTTCTCACAGGTCATGGCAACTTTAAAAGTAAACTGTATTCTTTTAAACTTGTTATTCTTTAAACGCTCAATCCTTCTCTGTATGAGAGGAAACCTGTGCCCAGCAGTGAGACGATAAAAAATGTTGATAATGATGATGACTTAGCTAAGGTACTATTGTAAAAGACGCAATATTATCGAACACTTATATTAGAAAATACCCCGATTCCCCTCCTGGTTACCGCTCCCCCCATAGTTACGAACAGACAAACATTTAGTTTGGACTTGTACACGTCATTACCTAGTTATGTAATCAAAACAACCCCGAGGGGCGTTAAGTGATTAAAATATTTCTACATAAGTAAAGCTTAGCAAAAGAAGTATTGATGACAATTTTTTTTTATTGATTTTCGATCCCGTCTGATGTTAAGTAGTGATGCAATCGTTGATAGTAAAGCGCACTAGTTTATTCAGAGCCTGTTGATTATAGCTTTGAAGACACTTAAATTATAATCGAATGGGAAGACCGCTGCAGAGAAGTTGTTCCAGTCCTTCAATGTATGCGGATGGTGTCAACAACGTAAAGCGTTCTACACACCAAAGCCCGGCGGCATAGGTCGGCTAGGTTGGCGGCTTCAGTCATTGCAAGTCGCAAAACTATGTCGGCGGCTCGACATCGGGAACTTATTTGGCGACACTCCAGCTGAAATGTCGCCGGACATACGAGCGCTGGCCGCTGGCGTACGCTAGCCGCCGGCGCGCGTGAAGTTGCTGACATGATTCTTTCAGCATAAGCAGGTTGTGTCGGCTCTGCCGCCAGGCGAGCCCTATTCACTCTAGCCTTGAAAACTCTTAAATTGTAGTCAGAAGGAAACACCGCCTCTGGCAAATTGTTCCAGTCCTATGATGCGCGGTATAAAAGACGAGGCGAAACGCTTCGTCCGAATCGTAGTGGTGTCAACAACGTAAGGGTGGATGCTCGCCTACGACGAGTCGTGCGATGATGAAACGGAGATGGGGGAATTAAGTCATGCAATTCCCTCGCATACTCTCCAAAATGCTTTCTAAAGAACACCGCTTATTTTTGACAGGCTGAGACTAGAAACTCTTACATGGCACAAAGAGGTTTCCATAAAATAAAACTTGTTTTTCTCCCAAACAAGCTTTTTGACTAAGTACTTTGATTTTAAATTTATTTTTTGTTACTTATAGCGGCTAGATATCATAGTTTTGATAATTATAAATACAGACAGAGAACGGGGCTTAAAGCATTGACAATTTATGGTATTAATGAAGTTATGAATATCAAATTCGGTTTATCTCAGGGAAGTTTCCACGTGTTTTCCTCCTAAACTAAATATAGTAATAACAATGTTCAAGGACGCTGCCTGTCGTAATATGTATATACCGCGTGTATTGACCGTGACCCACAGTAAATAGGTAAATACGTAGTAATGGATACCATATATAATTGTAGGTATATTTACATAATTTAAAAGCTAACCGTTTTACTATATACAAGTAGATATAAAGGAGGGGAAATAATCAAGGGGCATCAAGAGATGCCTCCGCATCGCTGTCAATATTACAAGTGCACAACAGTCTGGCAGCATTGCCACGTTTTATGGCAATGCCGATGCTTGGGCAAAAATAGGCCGCTGATGGCAGCTCCCTTTTTTTGGTGTGGATGGGAAATCGTCAAATGACTTCTCCCGTTTTGTGCGGAGCGGAATGTCAGACTTTTACTGACCCACTCGTGTTCCTTCTACTACTTGCATGTGCGCCAGAGCCATGGTTTCTCTTACAACCAACCCGCAACACTGACCCAGGCATCGGTCTTGGTCGAACCCGTCACTATGTGCAGAGATCTCTTTAAGTCGCGCGTGAAACACAACCCAAGCTTGGTCTTTACCGGGAGGCATGCTGCTGCCTGTCAGCTGCTGTCAGCTCCTTAACTGCATAACACGACATCATTACCCTCAATATCAATTTTTTTGAAGCCTATCACTAATCCATTGCCCCATTTGTTCGAAAAATGTGTGTGCTCAACAAGGTTAACAACACAATGACATTGTTGAACTGTCAAAATCTATTGTATGGATATATGTATTATAAAATATAGTATCATTGAGTTAGTATCCCATAACACTCAAGTCTCGAACTTACTTTGGGGCTAGCTCAATTTGTGATTTGTCAAACAAAAAAAAAATGAAACCTGTTGCTACTGATACAGTGTTATAATACCTTGTTGATAACTTAAAGAATCGACCTATGCTTCGATGTTGTATGCGATGTCTAGAAACTAAGTGGGCTCTTGGACGCAATGGAACTAGTATTTAGAGTATAGTATTGTAGTATGTATTATAAAGTTATTGTAGACTAGTATTTAGAGTATAGTATTGTAGTATTCTTGACGTTGTAAGAGATGACATGCGTGCCAACAATGTCACACCACGGGATGCCAGAAATCGTGATGATGAATCGGCATGATGTCTGGTGAAGCCGTACGGAGGACGGGTCTGAGCAGTTGTGTTGCGATATGTGCCGGGTACAATGCGCCAAATGTTGTTGTGTTGGGAGTTTTGGTCGTGGAGGGTCTTCAGATCAATCTCCCTTTGGCGCAGCATCGTTGGTCGTTTTGTTGGGTTTAACATTGCATCTACTCGCTCAACTGCCGTCTTCCTTCCGATTCGCTCAGTTTTTCTGAGTGAATAAGCTCTTAATAAACTAGCGCCCTTTACCATCAACGATCGCATCAGTGCTTACCATCAGGCGGGATTGCGGTCAAGCGCTAATTTGTAATTATTAAAAAAAAAAAAAAATGCGTGCGAAATGGAGGCGTATATGTAAGAAAGCGGACCCTGGGCTCCAACGCGAAAGCCGCGGATGCAATCGGGATTATACGCTGAGATGATGATGGTAGATGTCACATGTCGTCGAAGGTCTTGCCTCTAAGACATGCCGATTTCTTCATGTTTTCCTTCACCGTTTTGAGAGCAGCGAAGGCGAAAAAAATTAAAGCGTCTGATGAGAGTATAAACCTACGACCTACACTGTTGGAGCTGCTGAACCTTGGACAAAACTGTCTTTGCATTGTGTAGATTCAATTTCTTAGTATTGTATAATTGCATGGCACACGTGTGAGCACAATGCACTTGCTGTGTTTTTTGTGTGTTTTTCCATAATGGACGCTCTTAGCGTACAATATATTTCTGCATCGTTCTCACACGATTGATTTCAAAATGAATGATGTAATCAAATATTTGTATCAATAGCTTGATAATTAAATATAATTTAAAAGAGTGTCCATGGAGTTTCTTGCCCGTTCTTCTCCATAGGTACCTACTCTTTGGAATAGGCGACTAGCTTCACCTTACTGACTGACCGACCTTCTGACAATTCAACAGTGCCTGGTTTATTTGAAATAAATGCTTTGATTTTGATTTGATTTTTACAACTTGTAAATCGCGAATGATACCAGTAGACCACCATCGCTCTTATCACCGCTGCGCTGATTACGGTCCACTCCCTCTCACCGAAAGTAGGCCTGTGTCCCGACAGTGGGAACGTTACAGGCTAATTATGTGTTATATATACAGGGTGTATCTGACATCGTAACGCAAACTTCGCGAAAAGGCTAGACCGCATGCCACTAATAAAATTATGATAGCTGTCATTTAAATCGTTAATGAACGGTTACAGAAATAGCAATGTTTAAAAAAAAGTGTCGGCACGGCCATTGAACGTTGCAAGCGTGCCGCCGTGCGGGTTTGTAGGTATGACGTTGATCCCTGATGTGAACTCTATTAGATCAGCTGATAAGATATTTTTTCGAGTTTTGTTTTCATTACGCTTTTTTGTGTAATTAGCGAATTAATTAATTTTTACTTTAAAATCTTATTGGGTTATAAAAGTATAGCAATTATGTACGGTCTAAAGTGAAAAAAACTACATATATTTTTTTTTTAATTATGTAAAAGCCGACGAAAATGTCCACCACTGGGGGGTTCAGAATCATGTACTGGATCCATGGTACTCGTTTGTGCGTCGATGTCAGATACACCCTTTATTGTGGTATTAGTATATAAAGTTATTGTAAGCATGTTTTAATGATGACCTTCACGGTAATTACACATATTGTTTTGTTTTACCGCATTTTCCCTGTTTCCAAGGCTAATAGCCATTATTAATACTTTGTTGAAATCTTTTGTTTTCTACTGTGTATGGATTATTACAATAATCGACCCTCGGCTGGGCTGGGGGTTGTTCTAAAGAGATTCCGTGGCTCTGGCATATGAAGGAAATACTAGTGGGTTTTGGTCAGTAAAAGTGACTCGCCTTTCCACTATACTAGTTTTAGTAACTATCGTTTTGACAGTTAAACAACATTCATTGCGTGTTAAACGTTATCGAGTAAACATTTTTCTCCAGTATGGGTTTAAATGGATTAGCAATATCCTTCAAAATGATTCAAATTTTGATTGGTAGTGTGTTATGAGATTTTACCTTGTCTATTATTTAAACTGGTTTTTTGACAGCTGCCTTAGAACATAAATATGTCAGATTACGTATAAGTTAACTATAAAATGCTTGATAAAATAAAACTGCCTTATCTTCTTGAATTATCTTATTTATAGCTTCTTATAGACATTATAATACCGTGTATAATAAATCAATATACCTACACATAGTAAGTATGTCGTTGCAATCACTATTTGTACTACTCAATTTTATTTTATGTAATTGCGTTCACTTTCAATAGCAATGGATTTAATTTTGACAGTTCAACACATTCATTGCGTTTTTTACGTCGTTTAGCAAACAGATTTTTCAACCATATAGAGCAATGGATTATCAATATCCTTCAAAATGATTCTAATTAATAACAACAGTATATTAAAAATTAGTATATATTTATATATATATATATATATATATATACAGTATGTTAAGAAAACCCTGTCCGACCTATAAGGATAATAAAGGTTAAGTAAACACAGGACCAAATATAACATAAAATTTTACGTATTCATCATAGTACCAATACAAATGAATTTTGAAATAATCTTTTTTTCCCGCGAATTAATTCCAATTTCCCCGAAATTTGGTAATTTTTAAAAAGTGACAACACCGGTATTATTATGAGCGAATAGCGATGCGACCACGTGCCTCGTGCCCTGCCGCCCGCGGGGGGCGGGCGGCAGGCGAAGGGTCGTTAACGCACATTTATTAAGTTACCTCTTTTTGCGAAATAATATTTATTTTTTTTAGGGGGATTTTTTTTAAGTTTAGCCCGGTTTTGTATGCATTAGTAGAATCAGTTATCGATACCTAACAACACCTTCACGGGTCGGACAGGGTTTTCTTAACATACTGTATGTATTATTAATTATTCCTCCACGTCGCAGGCAGGTGTTGACCGCTGCGCCACGGAGGACAATATACTTAGAAAGTACATATAACTTTAGAAAAGTTAATCCGCGCACTCATACTTGAGAGGCTGGTGTTGTAACCACTAGGCCACCACGACTTATACACATTTATTTAGTACTAACTAAAACGTAGGTACAAATCTCAATATCTAAAATCTCAGTTCATTCTAAGGTTACTTGGAAGAGATTGCATTAACGTTATGGCCACCCAATGTATACAAATTTTATAGTGATGAATGTATTTTGTAAGTAGTTTATGTTTTTGATGTACAGACGACAGCACGTCAAGTACCCACAATCTGTCAGATTTCTTTATTGGATTTTCACGTTTATCTGTTAAGCATTAAGACTCAAGCCTGACTGGCAATATTTGGCAGTTTCGTGTAGCTTGACCTGCTGTCATCTGTACAATAAAGTACATATAAATATACAATATGTAAAGAAAACCCCGTCCGACATAAGGATAATAAAAGTTAGGTAAGCACATGACCAAAAAAATATGAAATTTTACATAATCATCATAGTAACAATACTAATGAATTTAGAAATAATCCTTTTTGTCGCCAATTAATTCCAGCTTCCCCAAAATTTGGTAATTTAAAAAAAAATGACAACACCGTTTTCGACGGTATTTTTATGAGCGATTCGACTACGTGCCGTGTGCTTTGATCAGTTATCAATACCTAACAATACCTTCACTGATCGGACAGGGTCCTCTTTACATATTGTATAAATAATACACGAGATACAAATACAAATCCGAAGTAAGAAATTGAATACCTACCTATCGTATGTGTTCTATCCTGAGGGATCTAGAATCATGAGCTAAATTCTTGATTTTAGTTAGCGTTTCGATGTCCTTGGCACAGTGCTAGTAAGCAAAAAGTATACTTTGCCTGCAGCAATAACCAACCGAACAGCTGTCCATACAATAGGTATACCTACCTATAGGTATTCATTCAAAACTGGTCCACAAACCAGAATTAGGGCGCGAAAATAGAGACAGATTCATGACAAGGGAACATCATTACCCCATGTCCATTTTGATGAGGGTCTGTCTGGACTGTACCCCTAATACAAGCCGTGAATACAACCATAGACATTATGGATCTTTAGCTATTAATGCAGCTGGATAATGGTTTTACGGGTGTTAATAAATATTGGAAACCTGCTAGAAATGTATCATCAACCTTCTTTTTTTATCGTCCCACTGCTGGGCACAGGTCTCCTCTCATACAGAGAAGGATTGAGCGTAATCACCACGCTGGCTCAATGCGGGTTGGCAATTTTAGACTTAAAGTCCAGGTTTCCTCAAGATGTTTTCCTTCACCTTGTAATCAGTTATTAGTGTCCAAAATACTTATACTTAGAAAGTGCATATTACTTAGAAATGCATATTACAAAATAATCTGTTATTTACAGGTATACCTTGCTTAACATTTAGATTATTTCTACAAACTAAAGCCTTTTTCAAATGTTACTCTTATAACCTAAATCATAAGTTAAAACCAATTAGCTTACAAAAAAAAACGGGTACTATAGACAAGTAAAACTCTACAAACGATGAGAACCGACAAGTGAATGCACACGACGGGGTCAGTAAAAAAAAAACTAGATTTTCTGGTTCTTGTAACCTTTCGTTGGAGTGTCCACGTAACCACTGTTTTTGGACCAAGGTCGTGACGTCACCTCTTGGACAATTCGTTTAAATAATTTTACACGAGTCGCGTGTATTATAATCATTTGTAATTTATATTTTTATTGTAGGTATGAGAAGTGTTTAAATGTGATGTTCCCATGCTTTGTTGAGTAAGATCTGCAGATTGCTAACAATGGTGTCCAATCTCTTCACAATCTAAATCAGTGCACCTTTTCCTTTCCATTTGATTAAGAAAAGGATATAAAAAGTTCTGTCAAATTAAGGCACTCCATAGACAGTTTTGTCGGAATTAAAAAATGGCGACTAAATAAATATTAGTTTAGTCCTAAACTAATATTTATATTCTGTCCTTTTCTTAATGATATACTTAGGAAGAAAAAGATGCCCTAATCGTAAGTTAAGTTAGTTTGTGAATCTGGGCCAATAGGGACTTATAAACTTAAATACTCTCACATCATCCCATGGGGATTAGCAGAAACTACAGAACGACAACGGCTACGATCCTTATTTATTATACAGAGCGGTGCTGACAATACGACAATAAATGAAAACACGAACAATGCTGGTTCATAGGAATAATCCTAAACCATAGGAAAAACCTAGGTTTTTTCCGAATTCTTCAAAATTGCGGGTAAAAATTAAAGTAAACAAAATTACGTCGATCCCCATATTATATTATCCCATATTTGCGTCAATTTCCAGTCTGAGCGGATGCAACTGAATACATTTAATAGTTTTCACAACTAAAAAGTGTAAAATAAAAACTTTTTTACAAAAAAAGAAAACAACCGACATCCAAAAACCACTACAAAGTGGAAAAATAATTAATTTCGGAAGTCGATGTCAAAATCGAACATACAAAAACCAAAGTCACCGCCTTTCGAAATTAATTATTTTTCACTTTGTAGTGGTTTTTGGAAGTCGGTTGTTTTTTTTTTTTTTTTTTTGTAAAAAGTTTTTTTTTTACTAACGCGAGTGAAACTGCCAGGGACAGCTAGTAAAATTTCTATTGCCTTGTTTACGTCCACCTGTCAAAGTAACCTAACAAATCTCAACAAAAGCCGTTTAATTATTTATTGACATTTGACGTTTCATTTGATATCCAACTACTTCTTCTCATGTGATCACATCTGTCTACTAGCATTGAGTCACTACGACAAAAACCAGAGATGGTACTACTGTTACTATATTATCGCCAATCTCCATAAAGAATAGAGGTAAACAAACCAAATTAGGGTTATCACTACTCAAGTTTTACAAATCTCCTGTTATTTACATGATTATCGACGTTTACATGCTAACTATTTATTAACAATTCCTATTGCCGCATATGTCAATGGAATCACTTAAATAACATGCATAATAACTTATTATTTCGAAATACCATTAAAAAGTCGACATTAATTTTACGTGATAGCCCTACAAAAAAGAAAGATGGACGAAATCCAGGTATTAAACACATTTTGTGGAACTCAACCAGTTATTAAAGTATTAACAAATGCCTCACATTTGCCAATACAATCCTGCGTATTTTAATTACTTTCAAATCAACTGCATAACACATGCATTGCAATACTTTCAAGTATTGACTAAATATAATACATATGTATAAAAAAATCTAACCTATTAGGAAATTAGCTTACATGTGTGTCATATTTCATTCAAATCGGTTAAGCGTTCTAAGCAAATCATAAATATCTAAACAAATGAACTGTTAACATTAGTAGGAACTGTAGGAAGTAGAATTATTACTTTTATGAAAATCATCTATCTATAAAAGGTTGTTAACATCTATCTTTTATGCGTAAACTACTCGTTGCCTAGCAACGGTTTGTTTACCTCTATTCTTTATCGAATTTGGCCGACATATAGTTTATATCTGTATGGACGACAGCAAGTCAAGCTGCCAGAAACTGTTAGATATTCCCAATCAACCTTAAGCTTAAGCCTTAGCCATGAAATTGAAGATCCAATAAAGAAATACAGATTGTAGTAGATTAATGTGCTGTCGTCTGTGCCTAAAAAAGTTAGATAATAAAATGCTGTAAAACGCCTTTAACAATGCGAACACAAATTTCATACAGCCTTTCGGTCTTCTATAGGATGCATTCTGGTGAGTGTGCAAGGGAATTGCATGCTATAATTCCCCCATCTCCGTTCCATCATCGGACGACCCGTCGTACGGCGAGTTTCCACCCTTACGTTGTTGACACCACTGCGATCCGGACGAAGGGTTTTGCTTCCTCTTTTATACCGCGTACATCGAGGGACTGCAACAATTTGCCAGCGACGGTGTTTCCGTCGGACTACAATTTGGGTGTCTTCGAGGCTAGAGTGAATAGGCTCTTAATAAACTAGCACGCTTTACCATCAACGATCGCATCACTGCTTACCATCAAGCGGATTGCGGTCAAGCACTGGTTTATAATTTATTAAAAAAAAAAAACAGCCTTTTTTATATTCACGCGAGAAAAAACCATTCAATAAAAATTGTCACGTAAGTATTATAAAGCCAATTAAAAAAAAAGTAAAACTAAGTTTATCACAGATATAATATACTTATATAATAATTCTAACGTGTTACTAATAAATGACATAACTAAGGATAGACAAAACATAAATTCTTATAATAATAGTGGTTACTTATTTCAAGGCTGGTTGGACTTGTTTCCAAAGACAAGTTAACTACTTCTATAATAAAAAACGGTCATAGTCTACAATCTATGGAAATACATGGTATTTTTTGCTGTGGCTTACAAGTTTCTTTTTGTGTTGTTCAATGCCAAAAAGGACATAAAAAACCGCTTTATTCTGAAGATCTGTACGACTTCTTAAGGCCCTGTGACTTGACAACAGAGTAGACGAATTTTTAGGGTTCCGTACCTAAAAGGTAAATCGGAACCAACCCTATTCATGAGACTTCGCTTTCCGTCTGTCTGTCAGCAGCCTGTATCTCATGAACCATAACCATAGTTAGACAGTTGAAATTTTCAGATATTATGTATTTTTGTTGCCGCTACAACAACAAATCATCATCATCATCATCATCAATAACCTTTTTTTTATCGTCCCACTGCTGGGCACAGATCTCCTCTCATACAGAGAAGGATTGGGCGTAATCACCACGCTTGCTCAATGCGGGCTGGCGATTTCAGACTTATAAAGTCCAGGTTTCCTCAAGGTTTCCTCATTGGTGTCCAAAATACAATTAGAAAGTACATATAACTTTAGAAAAGTTACATTGGTACTTACAACAACAAATACTAAAAATAAAATGCCGTTTTTTGCCCCGTATTAATAACCGCTCAACCGATAATGTTCAAACTTCACATAAACCATCTACTAATTAGTCAAAACAAAGCCTAAAAATTTTGTTTGGATAATTTTATAACTCAAGAACGGACTCACCGTTCTTGAGTTATAAAATTAAAAAGAAAGTGGCATTGATTTTTATATATATAGATTGTACGGAACCCTTTGTGTCGCACTCGAAAGGATAACGGAAATAGACGCTTCAAATGTTCACAGAATGTACGGAACCTTACGTGTGCGAGTCCGACTTGCACTTGGCCGGGTCTTTTATTAGATTTTCATCTTTAACGCAAGAGCATTAAGGCTCAAGATTGATTAGGAATAGTTGACCTGCTGTCGTCAGTACATAATAAAGAGTATTCTATTCTAATATGCCTATGAGTAGTTATCTGCTGATGCCCGGTATCTATGGGTCTGCAGATCACAGCACAGTTGTGGAGAGATGCCTGCCGGATGCTCGGGCTAGTAGGGAATCAATGCGGTCCGAAAAAGAGGCTATGGTAGAGCGAACGAGTGTTGCACTACAGGCAGTCTCCGAATGGGGCAATGCCAATCTTGTAGCATTCAATGCCGCCAAAACACAGGCATGTCTTTTCACCGCCAAAAGGAGCCCATTCACCTTGGCTCCTACTTTTCGAAATGTATCCTTGGAATGTACCGACCGCCTTCAGCTTTTGGGAGTTGAGATTTCCTCGAACCTAAACTTTAGGCGGTTCATTGAGTCTAAGGCCAAGGCTGCCAGGAAACTTGGCGTTATCGCAAAGGTCCGGCAGTACTTCACTCCAGCGCAGCTTCTAATGTTGTACAAAGCACAGGTCCGTTCGTCTGTGGAGTACTGCAGTCGTATTTGGGCTGGTGCTGCTAAGTGTCACCTGGCCACTTTGGATTCAGTGGAAAGGCTTGCAAAGAGGCTGATTGGTGACCCTGATTTAACTCGAGAGGGTCTCCAAAGCCTAGAGCACAGGCGTAGAATAGCCAGCCTTTCGGTGTTCTATAGGATGCATTTTGGGGAGTGTGCGAGGGAATTGCATGATTTAATTCCCCCATCTCCGTTCCACCATCGGACGACCCGTCGTACGTCGAGTTTCCACCCTTACGTTGTTAACACCACTACGATCCGGACGAAGCGTTTCGCCTCCTCCTTTATACCGCGTACATCCGCGTCTGTCGGTGTTTCCGTCGGACTACAATTTGAGTGTCTTCAAGGCTAGAGTGAATAGGTTCTTAATAGACTAGTGCGCTTTACTATCAACGATTGCGTCACTGCTTACCATCAGGCGAGATTGTGGTCAAGGGCTAGTTTATAATTTATAAAAAAAAAATGTTGCTCTTATTTTTTCCTATAAAAATGTTACCTTATTTTGGCGGGAAATTATCAAATTCATTACTGACTAAAACGCACCCGTGTGCCTTCATTACCCTGTGCCAAAGCCCATATCTCTTCCAAACAACCCGCGACCCCGGCCGATAACAATGTACCAAACTTCCTATGTACCTATAAAAAATAATGTTAGGTACCATTGGTACCAATTCGATTCGTGATATTACATCACGACTGAAGCACATGTTCTGAAGTAGGTAAGGACGACGGCAGAACAAGCTACCCGAAACTGTCAAATGTTCGCAATCAATCTTAGGCCTTATTGCTTCAAAGATAAAGTTGAAAATCTAATAAAGAGCTGATAGATTGAAAACCTACTACAGAAAGTTGATGTTCTGTCGTCTGTACTTACCTATTTCGTAATTTTATAATGGCTACTTACTATAAATTCGTAGTTTTTTTTGTAACATACAGTTATTTTTGTAACGTAGATACGTGCCTAGCAGCGTGTCGATAAAAAAAATGTAGCAATATCGATAGTACTGTCAAGAGTTGAAATCACATTTTAAATATTTTATTAGTATTTAACAATTTAATTATTTTATAAATCTTTAATAATTTAAATATTTTATAAATACATGTAGGTATAAGTACCTATTTAATAATTTTGGTGATCATGTGTCAAGTCGGAAATAAATCCTGCACCCTAATTTCGTAATATACATACTTATCAATCACAACACAATTTCAATAATTTTAACGGATTTATTGCATTGCTACATGTTCGAAAAACGTGTCTGCTCAACAACGCAAATAACGTAATCAATGTTGTTGGAACTGTCAAAATGAAAGCCATTACTTACTATTGATAGTGTGTTAGGAAATTGCCGCGCTGGTATTTTCTGGTGCCTAAAGAATAAACCAACAACCTGCCTCTGCCTAACCTCCGAGCAATAACAAGCGTGATGTTATGTTAAACTTGTATCTTATGGCGTATCACCCCGAACAACTTGATAACACCCAACCAGCAAATTGCACCCTAATTGTGTGTAGTATACCCCTTTATTCTTAATTTGAATTAATTTGAAGTATATTGCTAATCCATTGCTCCATATAAACAACGCAATTAATGTTGTTGAAATGTCAAAATGAAATCCATTGCTACTGAGTATTTGTTGTGTTTTTCAAGCTGTTTTTACGATGTTCTATAATTATATTAT
The DNA here is from genome assembly GCA_037179545.1 of Sesamia inferens. NCBI lineage: Eukaryota > Metazoa > Arthropoda > Insecta > Lepidoptera > Noctuidae > Sesamia > Sesamia inferens. The sequence goes on from CM073949.1 coordinate 12,081,422, forward strand.
TTTTTTTTTATTAAACTAGCTGGGCCGCGCTGTTTTACCCGTATAAGCATAGATACCGTAGGAATATCCGGATAAAAACTATCCTATATTACTCCCGGTTATAAAAACTATCCTATATTACTCCCGGTTATAAACACCATCCTATATTACTCCCGGTTATAAAAACTATCCGATATTACTCCCGGTTATAAAAACTATCCTATATTACTCCCGGTTATAAAAACTATCCGATATTACTCCCGGTTATGAAAACTATCCTATATTACTCCCGGTTATAAAAACTATCCTATATTACTCCCGGTTATAAAAACTATCCTATATTACTCCCGGTTATAAAAACTATCCTATATTACTTCCGGTTATAAAAACTATCCTATATTACTCCCGGTTATAAAAACTATCCGATATTACTCCCGGTTATAAAAACTATCCTATATTACTCCCGGTTATAAAAACTATCCTATATTACTCCCGGTTATAAAACTATCCTATATTACTCCCGGTTATAAAAACTATCCGATATTACTCCCGGTTATAAAAACTATCCTATATTACTCCCGGTAATAAAAACTATCCTATATTACTCCCGGTTATAAAAACTATCCTATATTACTCCCGGTTATAAACCATTCGTGTGCCAAATTTCCAAACCCGTTAAGTAGTTTGTGATTGAAAGAATAACAGCAACGGTGTTTCCGTCTGACTACATTTTTTTTAATCATTATAAATGCAATCCCGCCTGATGGTAACAGTAATGTAATCGTTGATGGTAAAGCGCGCTAGTTAATTAAGCCTTATTCACTTAAAGAAACTTAGTGAATAGGAAGGAAGATGGCAGTTGTGCGAGGTGATGCAATGTTAAATCCAACAGCACGACCAACGATGCTGCGCCAGGAGGAGACTGATCTGGAAACCCTCCACGACCAAACTCCCGACACAATAACATTTGGTGCATCGTACCCGGCACACATCGCAACACATTTGCTCAGAACCGTCCTCCGTATGGCCTCACCAGACATCATGCCGGAACACGACGAATCGCTTGGCGGCAAGATTTTGTCTGATGGGTGGTAACTTCTGCCGGCGGCCAATATTATGACCTACCACCAAGAAAAGTTTGACAAGACATGTTTTTGATCACATCTTATTTCTTTATGGAGTATTTTAATTTGACAATATTAAACTAATGCATTATCTTCTGTTCTTTTCATAATAAGAGAAAAGAAGATTCACTGAACTAAATAGTTTAGTTGGTGAACATGAGAATCTGTGCCATTTTCGGGTTTTGGTTTCGTGAAGGCTTGAGAATACTCTTTTGGAACAAAAAAATCTATGGAATTATAAATAGCTATGCTGGTGTCTTGCATACTTCTCACGTAGTGGTAAAGATGACGCTATAATTTCAATTAAGTGTCTACAGTTGCGGGTTGATTAAAAAAGAAACCATGGTCCTGGCCGTCGCACAGGCAAGTGCAGAAACATGGGTGGGTTTTGTCAGTAAAAGTCTGCCACGCCCTTCCGTTCCGCCCAGATCAGGAGAACTCATTTGATGATTTCGCATCCCAACAAAAAAAGGCTAGAGTGAATAGGCTCTTAATAAACTAGTGCATTTTACCATCAACAATTGCATCACTGCTTACCATCAGGCGGGATGGAGGTCAAACACTAGTTTATAATTATAAAAAATAAACTTCACATAGTAAAAACTTTTAGGATTGTAAACGTAGCGTTCGATCCAACCACAGTATTCTAACCTTAAAAATAACAGTGTTGCGTCATAGCACATACTCCTTTTTCGTTTTCTCCAACCTATAGAGGTCGCCCGCTGGACAAAGGCCTCCCCCAAGGCTTTCCACGATGACCGGTCTTGTGCTGTCCGCATTCATCGGCTTCCCGCGACCTACACCGGGTCATCGGTCCACCTTGTTGGGGGCCTCCCTACGCTGCGTCTTCCGGTACGTGTCCGCCACTCTAGAACCTTACTGCCCCATCGGTCATCGGTTCTAAGAGTAAGAACAATGTCCCCCGCCACTGCCACTTAATTTTAGAGACCCTAAGAGCTATGTCTGTGACTTTGGTTCTTCTGCGGATCTCCTCATGTGTTTGTTACATTAACCGTAGATAAATACAAAATAACAATATGAATAAACGTATTTAGTAATTTTTTGCACTTAGAACACTAAAATTGCGACGTAGATCTGATGCATTCGGCAGTTTACGGTAACTGTGTCGTAGATCTACGTTCCGGCAATTGAGAGGTTAAAGGCATTCTTATAGGGAGAGTAATTTGAATTTTATTATGCATATTAGTGCCACTCCAGAACCTTACTGCCTCATCGGCCATAGTACATACGAGCACATACAATCGAAGCCCACAGTACATCAACAAGCACGAGATTTAACTACACACATAACACACACTCTACAAGTCGTTAAATTGAGTATATTTAAAGCTGTAATGATCAATAAGATGTTTGCATTTTTATTTTTTGAAACACAATGTTATCTGTACTTTTATGTGAACACAAAATTACCTTGTATATTATGTACAGAAAACAGCACATCAGAATCTATACAGTATGTGTTTGAAATAATCTTTTTTTCCCGCGAATTAATTACAACTTCCCCGAAATTTGGTAATTTTTAAAAAAGTGACAACACCGGTATTATTACGAGCGAATAGCGATGCGACCACGTGCCGCGTGCCCTGCCGCGGAAGGGTGCTTATCGCACATTTATTAAGTTACCTCTTTTTGCGAAATAATATTTATTTTTTTAGGGCGATTTTTTTTTTAAGTTTAGCCCAGTTTTGTATCCATTAGTAGAATCAGTTATCGATACCTAACAACACCTTCACGGGTCGGACAGGGTTTTCTTAACATACTGTATAAATATACTATACAGATTCTGGTAATCTGTCAAATTGATGCTTTAGCAAATTCCTTTACAGATTTTCAACTATGTCGTTAAAGCAAAAGTTTCAGGTTGATTGGAAAATTTTAACAGTTTTGGTACCTTGACCTAGTGGCGTCTGTAGTTCTGCCTTTTTCTTCTTCGTACCGATGATTCCTTTTTCATCTTCTGACGTTTATCAACTAGGTTAGGATCGGATTCCAATCTAACCAATGCAACTGAGTATCAATATTGTACAAACGACAGCACATGAAGCTACTACAATCTCAACAACTCAAGATTATTTGGGAATATTTGACAGTTTAGGGTAGGTTGACATGCTGTAGTCCGTATATGGAGCAGCTGCCTACCTGGCCTCCACAATGTCTCCCAGTTACTGGGTATTACTCATCCCCGTGATAAGACTGCTTATCAGACATTGAGCTTCTGGCAAACCTTAAGGACTTTTTTTTAATGGGACAAAACCCATCACACTTTTTCCCACCCACTGTAACTCCTGAAAGCCAGAATCAACAGTGGAGACCGCCAGAAAAACGCCGAGCAATGACGCTCGACGAGTCCCGGAGAAACGAATCAACTGTCTTGGGTCCCGCAACGAAATTAATCAGAAAAGAATACCGGAGGAGTATGAAAAAAGATATTTTTTCCACTTCCCTCCATAACAAGCTGGAGACAGAACAGATCTAGGCCAATCGGCACAAAGGGACATTATTGCAACTGGGAGAAGCCCAGATTGCCAAGCACCACGGAATAAAATTTGATTAAGTTAATGGGTCCTAAGTAGGTATGTGCTGTTACAATTGATTCCAATAATAGGTATGGCAAAAGCACCTGAACGCACGGAAATTGGTTCTAGTTTCTACAAGGTCCGTATAATAAACGACTCCGGATGTAACTTGTACACTATGCAACATAATATTGCGTTCATTCTGCCAAAGAATACACTCGCACAAGATGTGATGTGCGGGCTGTTCAAATTCACAGTTCGATGTAGAACATTGACACAAAAGCGAAGGAACAAGTTTAAAAGAATATAGTTTACTTTTAAAGTTGCCATGACCTGTGAGAAATTGGGCAACGCAGTGGTCAACCTCCAGCCATGTCTTAGCCAGCCGATCGCCAACGGATGGAAAGAATAGATGGGGGTGCCGACCTTGTCAAAGATACACTAATGATCGGCACCTCAATTCCGTAACACACTGCTACCCTCAAATTGAATCATTTTGAAGCATATCGCTAAACCATTGCTCCTTATGTTCGAAAAGTGTATCTGCTCAACAACGTAATTAACGCAATGAATGTTGTTGAACTGTCAAAATGAGACCCATTGAAGCACGAAGAGGCCTGGTATTTTTTTTTAAGAACCAAACGACTAGAAGTTGCTCACGTCAGTGTTAACTTTGGCCTCGCAAGTCACCCATAGTGCAGTAATTTGGTGCAGTTGAGTGCGAAACCCTAAACCGGGTTGCGGATTCGATTCTTGTACGGCAAGTAAGTAAATATTTACGTCTCACACCATCGTCGGGATATTCGACTTATGGTGAAAATAGAAAATTAAAAAGCCCGAAACGAAACAGCGGGCAAATACTTTGCCTAGAAACCAATAGTATCAAAATAAAACCAAATAGGTACATGCTTAGACAAAAGTTATTGAATTCTTAATTTTAATGTGTTTTTAATGTGCTTTTACATAATGTTGAGGTGAATATGAAGTAACACTACTTTAATAAAAACGTTTAAAGAAATGTTCAAACTAAAATAAAATATAAAGTATGAGAATATAAATAAGTTTTTTTCAAAACGCATTAAAAAGTAAATTATGTTTATGATCATTTTTTTGAAAATCGAACCTTCAATGTTATAGGGATGGATAAATCCCACTTACATTATCGATTTAAATTAAAGCCAGCCTACAATCGTTTACATTACAATCCATCGACTTTAATGAATATTACATTAATCTCACCTCATTTTAATTCCGAAAACAATTCCATTATCATAGCACATAACAGCAATGTTTTCAGTCAACCACAAAATTAGAAAAAGTACAAAATTTTAAATTAAACCACGAAAACACGCGAACTCTGGACGAATTAGTTATTTAACATTGCATTATTTGTCACGTTTTCGGTCAAAAAACATCAAAATAACACTGTGTCATTCACTTCCGAGATAATCGATAAGAAAGCGCGCGTGAACGTCCCCGTCCGAGCAATGCCGGTGCCGCACTGACAGACACAGACTAACATACTAGTCAACTTACAAAATGGCGTACTTATTTGAGTTTGCGCAATGAGTGCTTACTTCCAGCTATGTATTACGTTGTAAAAACGTCATAATCCAATTAAAAACCATATAATCCTATTAGCCAAGTTAGTTTTCAAATACTAATGGCTACTGATATTCCGTTCATCACCTTTCAATACACAGAGGAGTGCGTTGAAAATCAATATTTACATTAGGTATTTTGTCTTTGTTATGTTGCGGTATTTAAGATCAATGACCTATTAAAAAGATGTAGGGTGTTCTGCAGATAACTAGCCTTTTTCTTAATTTTAATGCTAATTCAAGATATTGGAGGAATGATCAACCGAAAACACGCTGAAATTTTAAATACTAAACTTTTCCATTTTTGAAATTAATTCATCCATGCAGCTAAAGCGTAGCGAATAAGTATCCGATCAAAATTAACGAGCGTATATTTTTAATAATTCATACTGCATTTTTATGAATAAAACATTCAGTTATATCTAATACTAGCGGCCGCCAGCGACTTCGTTCGCGTGGAGTTAGTTATGCTCTGCTCCTATTGGTCGCAGCGTGATGTTATATAGCCTAAACCCTTCCTGGAGCGTAGGGCCTTTACGGAGGCCCCTCACCCCGCCAGTGAGCCAGATGTTGATTATCAGTGTCTGGAGAATATGCTCCCCGAAACTGTGGCTCAGCTACAGCTCCCCGCTCATCTGATTTACACAGACGGTAGTAAATCGGATGAGGGGGTCGGGGCGGCATATTCATACTGGCGGGATGGGTCCGAGATTCGGACCAAGCGAATGAGGTTGGAGCCGATGTGTACCGTCTTTCAGGCGGAGCTGCTCGCGATAGCCAGGGCTACGGACCTGGTTGTCCTGAGAGGCTTCGACTGCGCGGCGGTGCTCAGCGACTCTCGATCCTCGCTCGACTTGATCCGGAACCCGGAAACGCACCATCCCCTTGCTACCCATATTCGTAAGAATATCAGGGAGCAAGAGGGGAGTGGTAAAGTCCTCCGGTTCTTTTGGGTGAAAGCTCATGTCGGGATCCCCGGCAATGAGCGCGCCGACGAACTGGCTAGGCAGGCGGCGGCTCAGTCCAGGGTCGCCCCAGCGTATGACAGGTGTCCAGTCTCTTACGTCAAGAGACGTTTGAGAGAGGGCACAGTAGCTGTCTGGAACGGGAGGTACACCGGCGGGGCCACGGCTGGGGTCACGCGAATGTTCTTCCCCGATGTGGTGCGCGCGCGCAAGGTCCTGAAGTGCCTCGACAGGACGTCTATCTGGGCGCAGATCCTGACGGGTCACGGCGGCTTCGCCGCGTACCTGCATAAGTTCAAACTAAAGAGCAGTCCAGCCTGTGTGTGTGACACACAGGCTAGTGAGACAGTCCAGCACCTTCTATTCGAGTGTCCGAGGCACAACCGCGACAGGTACGACCTGGAAGTAAGTACTGGTAGAGCATTGACGGAAATAACAATAGCCGACCTTATGGCGGACAAGCACTCCAGGCCGTACCTGGAGCGGTTTTGCCTCAAAGTCGCAAAAATAAGTATCGAGAGGAATCGGACAAGGGCAGCACAGCCAAGCACTGTGCCGTCGGCAAGAATCGATTAAAAAGTGTATAATATAGGAATAAGACGTAATGTAATAGAAATAAGAGTAGTATAAGAGACGATTTTTAAAAAAAGAAAAGAAACAAAAGATATATAAGAGTCAAAAAGAAAGATGACAAAAAAGAATAAGACACAGTGGAAAAAAAAAAAAAAAAAAAAAAAAAAGCAATCCACGACAGCCTACTGCAAAAGAAAAAGCGGTAAAAAAGAAAGCTGAAATCAAACATACAGACAAGGATTCTTGCCATGCAAGAAGGACAGAGACAAAAAAAAAAAAAAAAAAAAAAAAAAAAAAAAAAAAAAAAAAAAAAAAAAAAAAAAACCCTTCCTGGATTAATGGGCTATCCAACGCAAAAATATTTTTTCAAATCGGACCCACAGTTCCTGAGATTAGTGCGTTCAAACAAACAAACAAACAAATAAACTCTTAAGCTTTATAAAGGGTGTATCTAAGATCGACGCACAAACGAGTACCATGGATCCAATACATGATTCTGAACCCCCCAGTGGTGGAATTTTTCGTCGGCTTTTTCATGATTTAAAAAAAAATATATGTCGTTTTTTTCACTTTAGACCGTTCATAACTGCTATACTTTTATAACCTAATAAGATTTTAAAGTAAAAATTAATTAATTCGCTAATTACACAAAAAATCTTTGTGGTTTATCATGTTATCTTTTGAAATTTTGTACATAGATTCTTTACTTAAAAATACTGGACATGTGTTTCGAGTTTTCCATAAACAAAAAGAATATTGTATATAGGTCAAGTTACCCGAAACTGTCAAATATTGCCAATCAACCTTGACACTTAATTCTTTAGAGATAAAGTTGAAAATCTAATAAAGAAATCAGACAGTGGCGAGCAACGTGCTCCGATCACAAAGTGACCCTATTTCCAAAATCCTTCTTTATTATCAAATCCTCAGTTCACAACCTTTTTGAAGGACATCAACAACACGGCCAGTGCTTACCCTTTATTTTTGTCCCTCACGTTCAAATTGATTTGCGCATTTTTATCGGGTTTTTTAGTCGCCTAATCGAGTTTCAATTAACCAGTAGTGTACCTAATAGGGATGTACCCAAGGTATGAAAATCAAGAAAATAATAAGTCCATCTTATAGATAATAAAAAAAATTAAGACCCGTATTTTTTATTTTGTCGAAATTACCAAAAACTACTGAGATATAGCGTAATAAAGTTACGGAGTGGGGGCAAATTACGTCACGCCGTGGTATATTTTGCACCACGGCGTGACGTTATGCGACATTTCAAATCAATATATCTACCTAAGTATTTGAATGAAAGAAAAAATAAAAAATACGTGTTCAATATTTTTTATAAATCTATCTGATGGACATTAAATTGTTTTTTAGGACACAACCCAATTGCGTAATATATTATCAGTAGCAATGGGTTTCATTTTGACAGCTCAACAACATACATTGTGTTATTTACGTTGTTGAGTAGATACATTTTCGAACACATGAAGCAATGGATTAGCAATATGCTGTGAAATGATTCTAACTGATAGTGTGTTACCTTATCAAATAGGGTGCTGTTCACAATAATTATTGCAAAATGACCTATATTTAGAGCGAATTCATATATTATTTTTTCATGTTATAACATCAGGTGGAGTCCACCAGGGATCCATCCTTAGTCCGTTTCTGTTCAGCGTGATATTAGACGTCTTGTCGGACAGCAGCAAGGATTCACTGTATGCTGACGATATCGCGCTGGTGAACGCGGACAGGGAACGGTTGGTGCGGCGTGTGAATGCGCGGAAGGACTCGGTCGAGAACGGAGGTCTGAAACTCAATGTGGCGAAGACGGCGTACATGGCCAGCAACACGACGAACCCCATGTCTGTGCGCATACGCTGAGACATGGTCGAGTGCACAGACCAGTTTAAATACTTGGGGTCTGTCATCTGTGCTACACGTGTCCGGCGACATTGATTGCGACGTCAGGGCGTGCATTTCCGCAACTTGGACAAAATGGTGTGAGGTGACAGGTGTCATTTATGACCCCAAAATGCCGGTTAAGTAGACCTGTTCTTCTGTATGGCAGTGAGGCGTGGCCTGTGCTTGAGTAACGCCAATAGAAGCTGTATGTTACACAGATGAATATGCAGCGGTGGATGTGTGGAGTGCCGCGGAACGATCGCATCAGGAACTCCCGCATCCGTGGCAGTCTTCGTGTCCGTGACGTAGCAGACAAACTGCAGAAGGGTCGCCTACGCTGGTACGGCCACGTCTTAGAAAATTGTTAAAAAACACGTTACGTGGGTAACAAATATCTTACCATGGCGCCTCCACCGTGCCGGAACAATAAACGGGGTAGACCAAAGAAGTGGTGGCTGGACGTTGTAAGAGATGACATGCGTGCCAACAATGTCTTACCACAGGATGCTAAAGCAGACCCCAGGCTCCAAAGCGAAAGACGCGGATGCAACCGGGATAAACGCTGAGATGATCATGATCATCAGGAATAAACCATTATGATTATTATCAACACCTCACACTGGGCCTACGTGGTGCCCACTCCATCTCACAGCAAGTGCCTCAGGAGTGGAATCCTCATAGGCTAACTATGTGTATATTATCAGGATTACTCCTCAGAAGTCTCCTCACTACGGTAACCTTTAATTGAATGATCATCCCTCTCAAGATCATCTCCCTCCCACTAAGACTAATAGGGATGTATCCCAAGGTATGAAAATCAAAAAAATAATTAGTCCGCCTTATAGATAATAAAAAAAATTAAAACCCGTATTTTTTATTTCGTCGAAATTACCAAAAATTACTGAGATATAGCGTATTAAAGTTACGGAGTGGGGGCTAATTACGTCACGCCATGGTATATTTTGTACGACGGCGTGACGTCATGCGATATTTCAAATCAATATATCTTCCTAAGTATTTGAATAAAAGAAAAAATAAAAAATACGTGTTCAATATTTTTTAGAAATCTATCTGATGGACATTAAATTATTTTTTAGGATACAAGCCAATTCTCATTTACATATTATAAAAATTACATCATGCATAGTCAACTAAACGCCTACATAATAAAAATAGCTAAGATTTAGTATGAATTATTGCTATTGATATTTTTGACATATAAACATAAACCCGGAAGATCTGTAGCTGACCTTAACGACAAAACAGCTGTAAATATGTACGGACAACAGCAGATCAAGTTACTCGAAACTGTCAAATATTACTAATCAACTTTGAGCCTTAATACTTTAGCGATAACGTTTAAATCTAACAAAGAAAATTGACATATTGTAGTTGATTGTTGATGTGCTGTCGTCTGGACAAATACATTTTAGTTTTTTGGCACAATCAGAATTCAGAAGTCATCTTATACAGTAGAGTAATTGGATATCATACGTGCATAGGACACTATTAGTAAGTACCAATAGCTTGAATTCTGACATATTTTTGGGAGATATGGAGCAATGGGTTAGCAATATGCTTCAAATTATTTCAATTAGTAGTCATAGTATAGACGACAGCACACCAAGCTACTACAATCTGTCAAATTTCTTTATTAGTGGTAGGCCATAACATCGGCCGCCGGCAGAAGTTACCACCCACCAGACAAAGCTTTGTCGTGTTCCGGCATGATGTCTGGTGAAGCCGTACGGAGGACGGGTCTGAGCAGTTGTATTGCGATGTGTGCCGGTACGATGCGCCTAATGTTGTTGTGTTGGGAGTTTGGTCGTGGAGGGTCTTCAGATCAATCTCCCTTTGGCGCAGCATCGTTGGTCGTGTTATTGGGTTTAACATTGCACCACCTCGCTCAACTGCCGTCTTCCTTCCTATTCGCTCAGTTTTTCTGAGTAAATAGGCTCTTAATGAACTAGCACGCTTTACCATCAACGATCGCATCACTGCTTACCATCAGACGGGATAGCGGTCAAGCGCTAGTTTATAATTAATAAAAAAATAAAATAAAAGATTTTCTACTTTATCTCTTAGCCATTACGGCTCAAGGTTGATTGGGAATATCTGCCAGTTTCGGGTAGCCTAGTTAGACAATTAGGGTGGTGGTGTGTAGCCGTGTAATTATATCTGTAAACACTAGATTATCTTCATTAAACTGAACAATTGACTGTATATCCATACATGATAGTTTAGATATGTAGTTACGTCAGCGAAGGTGCTTGACTAGTAGAATCTGTTACCAATTGTATAAGTCATTAGTGTGGGACGCAACTTGTATCGATACTCTTACGCCATCCTATCCCACCTTCCTGAGTCGGTGGTGCTGCTGTTGCATTGCACCTGCTGTAAGTCTCAAGTGACGTTTTAATATGTAGGTAACCTTATTGGTACAGCCGAGCCATTTGGGGTTGATATCCTCCGGCTGTGAGTGCTCATGGTTTTTTTTAAGGAAATTTCAAAACGACTGGTGGACAACATGGCATTATAATTCGTAATAATGTATCACGCTATCAATGGGTTTGATTTTGACATTTCAACAATATTCATTACGTTATTTACACTGTTGAACAGACACATTTTCGAACATAAAGACAACCTTTTCAACAAAAGGAAAGAAACCTAGGCGAAAAAATAATGATCATTCACACGAAGCTTGTTTTGTCTTTCTCGCTCATTTACGCGACGGTGTGATACTGACCATCGACATATGATATACTAATGGACATGCCTTAGAGATGAGAATTGTGGCGCTCCGAAAGAAAGAGAGGAAACGAAGTTTCGGTCTATTTTTATCTCTCTCTCAAAATCATCGTTCATCTATGAAAAAAGAGATAGTGCTAGACCGAAAGCATAGGCCATCTCTCTCACTCTTTTGAAACCAAAAAAATACTGCAGATTATACGCGTACGGCATGTCCATAAGTATAATTATGTCGATGATACTGACTCTATCGACTATCGAAACTAAACCCTTTCCCATCACCGTCGGAGTCCACCAGGGTTCCGTCCTTAGTCCGTTTCTGTTCAGCGTGATATTAGACGTCTTGTCGGATAGCATCAGGTATTCACAACAGTAACCTTCGTCGTTCTTCGTCCTTGTTTTTTTTTTTTTCTTAATAATTATAAGCTAGCGCTTGATCGCAATCCCGCCTGATGGTAAGCAGTGATGCGATCGTTGATGGTAAAGCGCGCTAGTTTATTAAGAGCCTATTCACTCAGAAAAACTGAGCGAATAGGAAGGAAGACGGCAGTTGAGCGAGGTGATGCAATGTTAAACCCAACAACACGACCAACGATGCCAAAGGGAGATTGATCTAAAGACCCTCCACGACAAAACTCCCGACACAACAAACATTTGGCGCATCGTATCCGGCACACATCGCAGCACAACTGCAACATCATGCCGGAACACGACAAATCGCTTGGTGCGGATTGTGAATGTATGGAAGGACTCGCTCGAGAACGGAGGTCTGAAACTCCACACGAAATGGCAATGTTACGTGGGTAACAAATATCTTACCATGGCGCCTCCGCCGTACCGGAACAAGCGGGGTAGACCAAAGAAGTGCTGGTTTGACGTTGTAAGAGATGATATGCGTGCCAACAATCTCATACCACAGGATGCTAAAAATCGCGCGAAATGGAGGCGATTGAGCAGGAAAGCGGATCCCGGGCTCCAACGCGAAAGCCGCGGGTGCAACCGGGATAAACGCTGAGTTGCTGATGATGATTCTCCTCGACATGATATTGAAACATCCAGTGATAACCACCAAAGCGACGAACGCAACAAACAATAAATTAAAAGAAGAAGCATGGAAGTCGGTGTCACAGGAGTTCAGTGCTGTTACGGGAAATATGCGGCGTCCTGAGCAAATTCGACTCAAGTGGGAGAACTTAAAGAAGTCTGCCAGGAAGCGTAGTGCTCTCATAAGACAAAATAACCTTAAGGTCAGTATTTAAGAAATTTATATTATTAGTAGTTATTGCTCGCGGTTTCTCCCGCATGGTTCCCTTTCCCGTGGGATTTTTAGGATAAAAACTATCCTATGTCCTTCTCCAGGGTCCCAACTATCTTCAAACCAAAATTCATCAAAATTGAGTTTTCTATTTAGGCTTGAAGCCGTAACAAACAAAGAAACTCATTTTTTTCTTTTATAATATTATATTAGTAAGGATTAATATAGTCGTACATTTTATTGTGGTTGCTCTAAACTTTGTTTTTAATTTACAGACTGGAGGAGGGAAGTCTTATATACCTCCAGATGAAGTTTTGGACCGAGTTGCATCAATTTTAGGTGCAACATGCAATGGCTTACCTGCAGAATTTGGTGGAGATGCGGATGAAGCTATTGCTTCTGAAGCAATTGTAGAAGTTTTTGACTTCCAACCATTGCTAGAAGTTGCTCAGGGCAGTAGCGCTCTAGTGATGGGTAGTGACTGTGTTGGTAATGGTGGTGGTGATAACGGTGGTGGTAGTGGTGGTAGTTACACACCAAAGAACTATATTTTTAACACTCCAAAAAGTGCCAGTAAGTTACATATATTTTTAATTTGTCGGTCAAATTGGTTCAGTGATATGGGTTACTGTTTTATTTGTTTATTTATTTTTAAGAAAGCTTACAGTCTAATAATAAATATAATACTACTACATAGGTATTAGGTTGAAAAAATCGCTAATTACAAGCTTCAACATTTACATATTAACATACATTTTGTGATGACTTTTTAGAAAATATGATATAAAATTAGATTAAAACAACAACTCTAAAAATTATATCTTGTTACACAATATCAAAGACAAAAAGAAGTGTGCCAATCCAAGAACCAAATTAAGTCACCTAAGGTTTCACCAGTTACTAGGGTTTTGAGACAGATATTATTTACAGTAGGCGAGTAAGTTAAAGGTTGCAGGTTGTAATTCATTGTATTCATTAGTATAAGCAGTGGGTGAAAGAATTTTGGGCAAATACTGTTTAAATTAAATAAAACTCTATTTTTTACAGTGAATAAACGAAGGAAGCTCTCTGAAGAAGTACAGAGAGCTCAGAGAGACAAGGATCTGGAGTTGGCAGCTTATTTTAAAGCAAAGACACAAAAAGTGTTATTAGAAAATAAAAAATAGAATTAGAAAATATGAAACTAGAATTAGAAATAAAATTAATGAAAGAGAACTGTAATGAATAATATTTATAATTAAAATTTATAAGTTAGTCTTTACATGTTTTGATGAGTTATTAAGTGTGTTATTGTGTAATGTGTTGTTAGTTAAAAATATTGTGTCAGTTTATTTATAAGTTAGTCTTGATTTATTACATGTATTAATTAGTTATTAAGTCTTGTCATATTGTATATAGTTAAGGGGTGTGTTATTGTGTAATGTGTTGTTTAATTAAAAATATTGTGTCAGTATATTCTCTTTGTTTTTCTTTATTATATTTTATCAGAATGGTAATAATGTTTAAGGAAAAAAAAAAAAATATTTGAATATTCTTTATCATCTAAATATAATCAGAATTAATGATATTATTTTTACAACATTCGTTTCATTTCATTCATTTTGTTGACCCCCAAATCTGTGTAAATATCTGAAAAAAAAAAAAAAATTATACCCTTGATCATTTTCATATTTTCTAAAACCATAAGACTTACATCAAGTTGTATGATTAGGTACACACCAACTAAAATAATTATCTATTAGATGTTGTCTAACATGATGATGTTGGTGACCCACTCCTTCAACTAGGGAACGATCAGCTTGCTCAAGCGGTATCTCAACTTCAGGTTCCACATCACTTATATTATTCAACCTGCAAATGTTGTGTAACACAGATGTGGCAATAATAACTGCTTGTGTTGTTTGTAATGAAAGACGGATTTTCAACGAAAGTACTGGAAAGCGTCTTTTCCATGCTCCAAAGCACCTGAAAACCACCAAAAATTATAAAATTACTAACAATATTTAAGTTACACAACTATACCTACTGAACACCACCTATAAATTCATATGAAAATACATAGGCAAGTGATGAAATGATAAATATTAGGTATTAACCTTTCTATGGTGTTCCTGGTCTTAATATGTGATTCATTGTAGCGAATTTCCGCAAGAGATACCGGGTTGAGCAATGGCGTCAATAGGTATGAATTACAAGGATATGCACTGTCACCAATGAGCTATCTATTTTCAATGATCCCTTCTTCACATTGCACTGAAAATAATTATAAGAATGTTATTGTATGTATCACAAAGGTATGCATGAAAACTTTAATAAATACTTAATAGAAAATATTATGTTTATACTCACTTTTAATAATGGAATTGTTAAATATAGTAGCATCATGAGCAGATCCTGGCCACCGAGCAACTACATTCATAAATAGTAAGTCTGCATTACAGACTCATTGAACATTCATTGAAAATATTCCTTTCCTATTCCTGTACTCTTCTCCTATATTAGAATCTAAAAATAAAAATCTCTTATTTATTCATTTTGATCTGGGTAAGTGCAAGCTTTGTAAAAGGCATGAAAGCATGACTTTTACCTGAAGCATTTTAACAGAAAAAATGCCAACTCACTGGGTGATTGTATGGGTATATGTGTACAGTCAATTGCCCCGAGTACTTTGGGGAATCCTGCAATGGCATGGAAGCCATGCTGTGTGTTTTCCAAAACTTTTACATATTCAGGATACAGTCCAGCTATTGCACGAGATACATCAGACACAATTCTGCTAGCTGTTGCTTTAGAAACTCCAACAAAGTCGGCAACAGATACAAGCATTGTGCCCAATGCATAAAATCTAAGAGTGAGCAACAGCTGATGTAGTGGAGATACACCATAGTTCCTGAAATAAAATGTTTAATTAGTTGTAGTCATAAATTAATAAAAATATTTCATGTTTAGCTAATAGCTACACTAACTAGTTGGTCCATTACTTTTGATGGTTCTACTTTATAACTTTAGGTTAAGTACTTACTTAACTAGAAATAATTTACTCACCGGGAGGATTTCACTCTCAAATTTGGTAAAATTTTTACTAATAACTCTTTTACACTACTTTTATTTAATCTAAACCTAAATGTAAATTCCGAGTCAGAAAATTCACTTTCATAGTTAATGCGTCTGTACACTCTGCATTCACCAGATGCTGTAGTTGTCGCAGGATTAAATACACCAGCTTCATACGTCTCATTATCACTTTCATCACTGAACAAATCCATTTTATTATGAAATAAGTTGTAATTATTATGTAAACCAGCAGTCAATCGCCCGATTTCGGGAGATAGCAAATTTTTAACTGACAGTAACGAAAACAAACTAAAGTTAACTGTCAAAATGTTATTGAGACGCTCTAAATTTTTTTTCTATGGATCTACTTAACTATGGTAAGCGGTAAGCCCTCCCAACGGTATGTCAAAGTAAAGATAGATATTCCTATCTATCTTTAGTTTATTGAAACGCACAAATGCGCTTGTAGCTACTAAAGATTGGTAATGTAACAGATGGTTAAATGTAAGTAAGTTATTGAGATCGGCCGTAACTCTATCGACTGCTGCTGCGCTTAAGGATAATAGGGATAAATAAATCAATAAAAGTTCTTTTTGAAAAAGAGCCTTGTTATATTATTATTATTCACAAAGCCATGTGTACTATTATCACCTAAGAAGTATTTTATGTTTTCAAATAACATCAGCCATCATCACTCTCCGTTATAATAATAATAATAATAATAGAATTTATTTGTAAGAATATTGTTTGTCCTTATTCGTTGTCCTTAAGCAATTTATTTGAGTTAATCAACATGTCTTCTTCCGATGATATAATCGATTTATTTGTTTCACGTTCAGGCTTTTCACATTGTCCACTTTCATAATCAAACTGAAGAGTTTGTTTGTTACTACTACTGCTCCGATTTGAAAATCGGATCGGATTGAATCTCTATGCGTTAGATAGCCTATTAATCCAGGAAGGTTTTAGGCTATACAACATCACGCTGCGACCAATAGGAGCGGAGCATATGAAAAAAACATATCGTAACCTACGCGGGTGAAACCGCGCGGCGCATCTTGTTACATTATAAAGAAAATTATAGCTAATTCATTGCTCCATGTGTTCGGAAATATATTTGCTCAACAACGTAAATAACGCAATAAATGTCGTTGAAAGGTCAAAATTATACCCATTGCTACAGATGGTGTGTTGTGCAATTATAGCTCGTCTATAAAGTCGTGAAAATAGATGTTTCATGAACTAAAAATTTGAAAAGTAGGGCAACACTAAATGTTAGTAAATGGTACCTAAGTACATCATCATCATCATTTCAGCCGAAAGACGTCCACTGCTGGACATAGGCCTCCCCCAAGGTTCTCCACGACGACCGGTCCCGCGCCTCCCGCATCCAGCGGTTTCCCGCGACCTTCACCAGGTCGTCGGTCCACCTTGTCGGGGGCCTACGCCCACGTTTTGATATTTTAGGTTATTTAATTTATTGCTGATATTAAAAATGAGTTACATCACGTTGGGAATTAAAATTAGTGCTTTCCATCTTCTGATAGAAATTACATATTATTATTTTTAATCTTTCAGGAAAATGTGAGAGTAAACCCTTTATCAAGATATACAGTATGTTAAGAAAACCTTGTCGGGTCGGACAGGGTAGGATAATAAAGGTTAGGTAAACACATGACCAAATATAATATAAAATTTTACGTAGTCATCATAGTACCAATACAAATGAATTTTGAAATATTTTTTTTTTTTCCTACGAATTAATTCCAACTTCCCCGAAATTTGGTAATTTTTAAAAAAGTGACAACACCGGTATTATTATGAGCGAATAGCGATGCCACCACGTGCCGCGTGCCCTCCCGCCCGCCGCCCGCGGAAGGGTGAACGCACATTTATTAAGTTACCACTTTTTACGAAATAATATTTATTTTTTTAAGTTTAGCCCGGTTTTGTATCCATTAGTAGAATCAGTTATCGATACCTAACAACACCTACACGGGTCGGACAGGGTTTTCTTAACATACTGTATATGAGTTAGTTATTCGCATAATTGAAGATAGCAGGCTGATCACAGCAGTAGCAGAGACGTTATTAGTGACGCAGCTGACAATGAAAATACTTTTTAACGAAGAATATGTGGAATCAGATGATAAAGGCAATTATTATGTTTTAGAATACTTTTCATTTCCAAAATCAAGTTAAAACATACAATAATAAATTCTATTTAAACTTAAAAAAAACTCATTTTATTTAAACGGCAGAGATCATAGATTTGTCTCAGCGTTAATCCCAGTCATATCCGAAGCTTTTTCAGCTTTGGAGTCTAGGGTCCGCTTTACCAGTTTAACTGCTCATTTTGGCTAAACTTCGGTATTTTCCATGAAGCGACTGCCGTCTAACCTCCACAACCCGAAGGCGATATCGAAGCATTGCAGTTAGACCAATTGCAGGACTTTTGAGGGCTCCAACAACCCGTAACGACTGCCATTAGATGTTCGTATGGCAACTGGGACCAACAGCTTAACGTGCTTTCCGAGGCACGACCAGACCAGTGCAAATATTCATATTCATGCATACAAATATTTGCACTGCGCGGGGATCGAACCCGCGCCTCCTTGCATAGCGGCCGCGTTCGCTACCGCTACGCCACAGAGGCTGTCATAGATTTGTGTTTTCATTAAAACCAATTTTGCTTCTAGTACAAAATAATGTGCTAGTATAGAAATAATTTCTTTCTTTCTTTCTTTTATGGCTTCGCACGGTTTGTGCATTTAGCCAATGTCACGTAATGAATTGTTCATGTCGAAAAAGACGGCGTGATACGTCTTACGATGGAGGTTTATTAAATAAAAGTGCGTGATTTATGTAGTAAAAAGTGCATTCAGTGAATAATTCATAAAGAACAGTGAAATATTGTAGCATAGTGGCCACATCATGTCTTTACGCTAAACCCTTCCTAATCGGCCTCACGCGGGAAACGAAAGGAATTAGGTTAGATTAAGTTAAGTTACGATAAGTTTAGGGTAAATTAGGATAAGTAAGGATATAAACTTACTGAAGAAAATAGTTACTGAAGTCTAGGCTGTATGGCGTACTATGTCTTGCCTTTTCCGTTCAAAAGTACGGAAAGAAGTGAACCAAAAAAAAAAACTCTTTGGCTGGAGAGTTTGGCGGGAAAGCCAAAATGAGTGCCACGCTCATTTTTCATTGGACTTTTAAATTATTTATAGTGTCGTTTACTAAATGTAAAAAGTGCATTCAGTATAGTATATTGTAGCATAGTGGTCACATCATGTCTTTACCCCAAACCCCTCCTGGTCGGCCTCACGTGGGAAACGAAAGGAGATAGGTTAAGTTAAGTTAAGCTAGGATAAGGTAGGATTCCGTGTGCAGTTTCTGGCCTGCCATCGGACGTGTCCCCAAAAAAAAAGGATAAATTAGGATATACACTGAAGAAAAAAAGTTACTAAGACTAGGCTGTATGGCGTACTATGCCTTTGCCTTTTCCGTTCCTCTGAACGGAAAAAAGTAAATAAAAAAAAACTCTGGCTGTCATTATGTCAGTCATAGTTGTCATAAGTTTTGGCGGTTATTATATCCACTCCCATGTCTCCCATGTTTCGAGCTAATAAACAATAAAATTAAACAAAATAATGGCTGAGAAACTCGAAGATCTGAATCTCCCGATGACTGTAGTCACGAGAATAGTCAAGGAAGCTTTACCCGAAGGAGTTTCAATTTCAAAAGAGGCGCGAACCGGACTTGCAAAAGCTGCATCAGTTTTCGTTTTGTATGTGACTTCGGCAGCAACAAACATTGTGAAAAATAAGAAAAGGAAAGCTTTGACTGGTCAGGATGTGTTGGAAGCTATGAGGGATATAGAATTCGATAGATTTGTGGAGCCTCTGAGTGAATCTTTAGAACAATACAAACTGATGGTGTCCGCCCGGAAATCCCATGCTGGCAAGAAGAAGGATGAAGGAGAGGAGGTGGAAACGATAGAAGACTACTAATGTGATATTTTGACTCAATAGTGTTAAGTGTACTTAAGTATTTTGTTATTAAACCTGTTGAAAATATCTTGTTTGAGTTCATAACCTAAAAGTGTACATTGTATTCAATATGAATAGTCCTGTTCCTGGCACGTATTCGTTCAGTCAGCTCTGAAGTCTGTTGCTCACGGCTATTTAAGTGTGTCTCCACCTGTTAGGGTCCTGATGTATAATCTTGATAAAGTCAGCATACAGATAGTGACCTGACTATCTAAGCATAGGTTCCACCGTCTACTTTACTAGACTTCATCTTTTTGTGTTGATGTACTTTCTCACAAAATTTTCCATATAGTTTGAGTGCAGTAAATAGCCATATTATGACAAGTGAAATTATTTAGTCATGTTAGGGGACTGAAATAAACCACTTATTAGTACCCATTCACCTGTACGAATGGGCACTCTAGCAAGTGGATCATGGTCTGATCATAAGCACTACACTTGCAATTGTTTTATTTTCCTTGTAATCTGGAAGGAAATGCCATTAATTTAAACAACCAGAAATATTTTTGTTTGTCACTTTATTCAGGAATAAAATCTGTTCAGAAACAATCTTGAAATTACATTGAACCAACATTTTATTACACCTCAGGACACTACCTCTAACTACGGCTTATATACAATCTCCATCTTCGCCAACCCTAACTACCATCGTAATAACGAAAATAAATATTCATATCTCTAATTTTATCATTTTAAATGCTTTTATAATCTAATTTATAATTTTCTCTGGTTATAATTCATACTTTTTTTTTTAATTTTACTGTTAATACTATGAATTTTATTGGAGAAAATGGAAAGACCTTATTCTAAAATAAATTATATATTTTTGTACGAACTACTCATAGAAACTACAGGAAGCGAAGCATAAAAACTGAACTTTTATCAGTTTCCACTACAGCGGAGGAGATGTTGACAAACAATTGGTTACAACATTGCTCTAAAGCTAGGCAGAGATGGCAAATTATTAGAAACCAATTACATGTTTAAAATATCACTTGTTTCTCCCTTTGTGGAAACTGTTAACTAAATACTTAATCTGTCAAAATCGCAAAATGAAGAAAGCTGATTTTGACAGGGTTTAACCACAAAAACTTTTAAAATGTGTTTCTACTGTTTTGTGTCACATCAAAGTTCATATAATAATGTGGTATTTAAAAGTTGTTTAGCTAAACACTGTTTTGTGATAGTAAGGATAGCATTATAAAGAGTGATCCCATTGCAGGCTATTTTTGAAGAGAAAACTGTAACGACATTGAGCACTTTCGTTGGATGGGGAAAAAACATTGACTTTGCCTGAGCGTGACTGACCCAACCCCGTTTTTTTATTTTTACTTTTTGTGTATACTAGGTTTTTTAATTATTTCGGTTTTCATTTCTGTCGATCAGTCCCACAACTGCAATTTTTTTTTCTCTCTTATTATGAATGCAGTAATCGCTAAAGAATAAACAAAAAAAAATTGAATTTTCCCTATCCACCTTGAAACTAGGGTTGTAACGGAGGCCTTGTTAGCGGAGGCCGAGGTGAAAGTAGATATAGAAAAAATTGAAATTTATGGTCAATTAAAACAAAATTTTTATTTTAAATACGTACATTAATAGTAGTACACTTAGTAAAAAAATATTATGTACCTTCTAGTAATAAAAATTAAGGAGAAAAAAAATTGTATTTGCCACATTCCCGTCTCGCACTAATTGATTCTTGACCATTTCGCGCTCAAACGCGGCCGGATGGTTGTCGAGCGTCGCAGCTTGCGCGTTATTTATTTCATAAATAAACCTCTGTTATAACTGCGCAAAAATCGTGAGGAGGCGGAGGCTGAAGCGAAGATACGATTTCTTGCGGAACTTCCGCAGTAACGGAAGCGGAGGCGAAGCTCCTTTACAACCCTACTTGAAACAATGGTTCAAGGTGGATAAGGAAAATTCAAGTTTTTGACCTGCTGACATCCGTGTCCATGATGTGTAATACCATATTTTCTTACTCCATTCAGCCATCA
The DNA here is from genome assembly GCA_037179545.1 of Sesamia inferens. NCBI lineage: Eukaryota > Metazoa > Arthropoda > Insecta > Lepidoptera > Noctuidae > Sesamia > Sesamia inferens. The sequence continues at coordinate 12,103,218 of CM073949.1, forward strand.
TCTCTCTCCATGCATCAACATGTTTTTATATTCATCACTCTTTAAGTCACCTGTTTTCCTTCCCTCTTCATCACATGTAAAAGTGGAAAGGAAATTGGAACATTGTCCCATACCAAGTCAAACAAGTACCATTCAATGTTTCTCTCACCAGTACCACTTGTAAATTTCTCCATAAACAAACCTACCATTACTTAATATCAGACCCATACCAACGCCCAAACAAAGGGCGAGCTTGAAGGGGTGGTCTCGGACTATATTGAGTCCGTAGCCGAAGCGTGCGGGAGGGCTATCCCCCCGTACAGACCACCCCAACCCAAGAAGGGCTTTCCTTGGTGGAACGACGAGCTTGAAAGGCTGCGGCGCGACGTGAACACAAAGCGGCGCAGGATCCGCTGTGCCGCGCCGCGTCGCAGGCAGTATGTAGTGGACGACTACCTGAGTGCAAAGGCGGAGTACGAGCGGAGGGCAGTCAACGCCCAAACTGCGAGCTGGAAGCAGTTCTGCTCGATGCAAGAAAGGGAGTCTATGTGGGACGGTATCTTTCGGGTGCTGAGAAGGGCGTCAGGTCGTCCCGAGGACCAGCTACTCGTGGAGGGTGGAGTTGTGCAGAGCCCGGATCAATCGGTCGCGCTGCTGGCCAGAACATTCTTCGCCGATGATGACGTGTCTGTGGACTCTGAGGTCCACACCGTCATCAGAGGTCGGGCGGATCTGGTCAGCACGCGCCTACCGGGAGAGACCGACGACCCCCCGATTACCAGGGGGGAGTTGGTCCGGACTCTGCGCAGCTTCAACCCTAAGAAGGCACCGGGTCCGGATGGTTTTACGAGCGATATATGCTGCCGAGTAATTAACCAGGATATCCAGCTATTCCTGGCCATCCTGAACCGGTGTCTTGACCTGGCGTGCTTCCCAGCGCCGTGGAAGGAGGCATCTGTCGTGGTGCTAAGGAAGCCGGCGCGTCCAGACTATGCCCGCGCAAAGTCGTATCGCCCCATTGGACTACTTTCCATCCTGGGCAAGATTTTGGAGAAAATCCTGTGCCGGCGAATTCGCTGGCACTTCTTGCCCAAGTCCAATGCGCGGCAATACGGCTTCGTACCGCAGCGGAGCACGGAGGACGCGCTGTACGACCTGATACAACACGTCAGAGGCATCCTCCACAAGAAGGAGATCGCCCTGATAGTCTCTCTTGACATCGAGGGGGCGTTCGACAACGCATGGTGGCCTGCTATAAAGTGCAGAATGATAGAGAAAGGTATTCCCGTTAATCTTAGGCGTCTTGTCGAGGATTACTTCGGGGACCGGAGCGTAGTCGTGCGCTACGCGGGGAAGACGATGCGGAAGCCCCAGACCAAGGGCTGTGTCCAAGGCTCCATCGGTGGGCCTCTCTTCTGGAACATGCTGCTGGACCCTCTACTGGACAACCTGGATTCGCTGGGCGCGTACGTGCAGGCGTTCGCGGATGATATCGTGTTGGTGTTCTCTGGGCACACGGCGCTCGGGATCCAGCGGGATGCCAATGCCGCTTTAGCCTGTGTGCACGAGTGGGGTGTCATAAATAAGCTGCGCTTCTCCGCCGGAAAAACTCAGGCGATGGTTGTCACGCGCAAGCTTAAATATGACACTCCGGTCGTGCAGATGGGTGGCGTTGACATCTCGATGGTGACCGAGATCAAGATCCTCGGAGTCATCGTCGACAGTAAGTTGACCTTCAACAAGCATATTTCATATGCTTGTTGCAAGGCAACTAACCTTTATAGGAAACTGTCGGCGATGGCTCGGGTGGATTGGGGCTTGTGTCCGGAGATCATCAGGACGATATACACCGCGGTGGTCGAACCCACCATCCTGTACGGCGCGAGCTCCTGGGCGAAAGCCGCCGAGAAGATCTCTGTGCAAAGAACCTTTGCTACCGTCCAAAGGGGCTTTGCACAGAAGATCGCCAAGTCACATCGTACGGTGTCGCTCAATGCAGCACTCACGCTGTCGGGTCTCCTCCCGCTCGATCTTCGAGTGTTGGAGGTCGCCCGGCTGTTTGAGTGCAAACGGGGACGTCCGATAGATGAGCTGGAATCCCGCGAACTGGAGGAGCGTAGGGCCTTCACGGAGGCCCCTCACCCCGCCAGTGAGCCAGATGTTGACTATCAGTGTCTGGAGAATATGCTCCCCGAAACTGTGGCTCAGCTACAGCTCCCCGCTCATCTGATTTACACAGACGGTAGTAAATCGGATGAGGGGGTCGGGGCGGCATATTCATACTGGTGGGATGGGTCCGAGATTCGGACCAAGCGAATGAGGTTGGAGCCGGTGTGTACCGTCTTTCAGGCGGAGCTGCTCGCGATAGCCAGGGCTACGGACCTGGTTGTCCTGAGAGGCTTCGATGCGCGGCGGTGCTCAGCGACTCTCGATCCTCGCTCGACTTGATCCGGAACCCGGTAACGCACCATCCCCTTGCTACCCATATTCGTAAGAATATCAGGGAGCAAGAGGGGAATGGTAAAATCCTCCGGTTCTTCTGGGTGAAAGCTCATGTCCGGATCCCCGGCAATGAGCGCGCCGACGAATTGGCTAGGCAAGCGGCGGCCCAGTCCAGGGTCGCCCCAGCGTATGACAGGTGTCCAGTCTCTTACGTCAAGAGACGTTTGAGAGAGGGCACAGTAGCTGTCTGGAACGGGAGGTACACCGGCGGGGCCACGGCTGGGGTCACGCGGATGTTCTTCCCCGACGTGGTGTGCGCGCGCAGGGTCCTGAAGTGCCTCGACAGGACGTCTATCTGGGCGCAGATATTGACTGGTCACGGCGGCTTCGCCGCGTACCTGCACAAGTTTAAATTAAAGGAGAGTCCAGCCTGTGTGTGTGACACACAGGCCAGTGAAACAATCCAGCATCTATTACTGGAATGCCCGAGGCATGACCGCGACAGATACGACCTGGAAGTAAGTACTAGCAGAAAATTGACAGAAACATCCATCGCCGAAATCATGGCAGATAAACACTCCAGGCCGTATCTGGAGCGGTTTTGCCTCAAAGTGGCTAAAATTTGCATTGGCAGAAACCGGACAAGGGCAGCACAGCCGAGCACTGTGCCGTTGGCGAGAATTTAAATGGAAATGTAAGTATAGAAATAAGATGATATTTGTACAATTAGATTATAGATTTAAGATATGTAAAATGACGGAAAATATGATAAAAGAAATGACGAAAAGAAACAAAAAGATAACACAGACGTGGGGGAAAAAAGTGAACCTCAAAAAAAAAAAAAAAAAAAAAAAAAAGACAAGGCCAAGCCGCAAAAGACTAAGCGGAAAAAATGAAATGGCAAAAAGATATAAGGCAAAAAAGAATTCTTGCCAAGCAAGGAGAGACAGACGGCACAATTTAAAAAAAAAAAAAAAAAAAAAATATCAGACCCATACATACTTTGGTGAGCGGTAAACATTTTTACTTGCAAAGAACTTTTCGGGTTAACATATAGCCTATGGGACTTACTTAAGACAGTTTTCTATTGGTATTTTTTTAATCTGTTTAATAGATCCAGGGATTGAGAGATTACCCCCTACAACAACACAAACAACTTTGCCCTCCTTAACAAAATCCCTACCCGAATGCTATCGTTCCAGTACGTAACTTGGCAAGAGTCGTCGCAAATATCGTTTTTTGGACCTGTTTGGTGGTGCGCGCGGGACGCGGGGTATGAGGTAGCGCCGGCCGCCGATCCATTCGCGCGATTGGTGTCGGATGCGCCACTGCGTCAGTCGACCTTTGCCTCGCGCACCACGTCTACGTCTCATTCGCTCCCGATTACACTTGCGTTCATTCGTTCTCAAGTGCACCATACACGAATTTACCTGCTCTATGTTCACTTCTCGCATTCCTGCATTGGGATCACATAACAATTATTTATATAAAACACAACAACATAACCAAACAAACAATTGCTACTCACATCTGGATTCTTTAGCACAAAGTAATAAAATCATTGTGAAAATATCTTGCAGCTCTACATACAAGAAAACATAAATGCAATATTCAAGAGCATTTAATGCTAATTTAAACTTCTACAATTTATAATTATTGTTTTAATAGACTTTTAATGCCAGACTTTGTTTAAGATTTTTTTTTCTTTAAATCTAAAGAGCAGGTAATTATTATCATCAATATAATTAAGTTTAATTTTGTTAGTTACATGCTTATACAAAGTAGGAAAGAGAAGATAGGTACGTTTATAGAAACTTGTTAATAATATGTCATTTATTTAAAATATATACATAATATATAACGTTATTTTTGTTTATGAGAAACCCGAAACACGTGTCCAGTATTTTTAAGCTAAGAATCCATGTAGGTACACAAGGTCAAAAAGATATCATGAAAACCACAAAGTTATGAGCTTGTTATCTTACTTGGTTGTCCCAACAAAAATATGGTCAACGTACCGCTCCCCCGCCCGCGCCTGAAGCGGCGCGGCGCGTTGGGGGGGGGGGGGCTGTTTCACTTGCTCTTAGTACAGGATCTACCGTCAACTGTGATAACCACACTTTCTAAATGTATTTGGGAAAAATATAACATGGTGTAAAAATGATTGGAATCGATTCAGTTGCTTATTCTGAACAAACTATATCCAGGTTTCGCAAACAAAAAATAACGTTTTATAATGTTAGTGCAACTTACCATTTTTTCCCACAGGGGTAGGAGACCGTACGGTTTTGCGTCGTCCATAAAAACACACAATTTTTCAATCTGCCACCATAATCGCTAAATTTCCCTAGCATGTAACTAACAAAGAAAATACCTAACTTCAGTACTGGTGTTCTAGTGTTTCTTTAAATCTATTATATCGAAATATACCTACAAATACATCTAATACTAAACGGGACTATATTTTTAATTAATTTGATCGAGTTATATGCTACCAAATTTTTCATATTACAGCCATTCTCAGTCCAACTGCCAAGTGGTTTGGCATTCCCCATATTTAAAACAGTTACATTAACTAGTTTATTTCTTTTTAACGGACTTCTATATTTGGGAATAAAGCCCCCCGTGCACGGCTTACACAAGCATCACCACCGCCGTTGTCATCGTAGTGGCAAAGATTAGTCCATGTGAGGAGGCACTAATATGCATAACATTCAAATTACTCTCCCTATAAGAATGCCTTTTAACCTCTCAACTGCCGGAACGTAGATCTACGACACAGTTACCGTAAACTGCCGAATGCAGATCTACGTCGCAATTTTAATGTTTAAAGTGCAAAAACTTACGAAATACGTTTATTCATATTGTTATTTTATATGTAACAAACAAATGAGGAGATCCGCAGAAGACCCAAAGTCACAGACATAGCACTTAGAGTCTCTAAAATTAAGTAGCAGTGGCGGGGGACATTGTTCTTACTCTTAGAACCGATGGCCGATGGGGCAGTAAGGTTCTGGAGTGGCGGACACGTACCGGAAGACGCAGCGTAGATTAATGCGGGCAGCACAAGACCGGTCATTGTGGAAAGCCTTGGGAGCCAGCAGTGGACCTTTATAAGCTGAAGAAGAATGTAACAAACTAGTTAATGTGAATGTTTGAGAATAGTATGACAGAGATAATCGATGCAATGAGAACATTATTTTCATCATTGCATATTTTAGTTTGGCAAACTAATGCGTTACAGGCGTTTGTAAAGCTTTCCCGTAAAGCAATTAGCATTATTATTTGTCATGAGCGTAGCCAAGACGATTAATATTACATTCGTTAAAATTGCGTCTTTATTTTTGACTGGCTACGTCCATTTTCCATGTACATTAATATAAGTGGGGCATAAAAGCGATCCTTTTCTTACTAAGTACATAAATAGTTATTCTATTAGAGCTATTGCATGAACCCTTTATAATTAATGCTGAATTGTTAAGATGGTATCAAAATATAAACCATGTTGATCCATATAGGTAATCTAGGTATTTTTATTACAAAATATATGTATTTATATGAATAATTGTCTAATGATAAATAATACAACCAATCTGACAAATAAATATAAGGTAAAATAATTCGGGTACAACAAAAAAAAAAAAAAAAAAAGAAACAAGAATATACGAAATAAAATTTATTGGAAGGTATATAAATAAAAAGGATAATTAAAAAAGCTACACATATACGCGTTTAGTTCAACACTCGGACAGCGAAATTCTTGTAAATAAAATCATCTAGCACTTTAAAACCACTTGCTATTTCATAAAATCAGTTTCAATTGCTTTCATAATGTAATGAGCTAGACTACTATAATAAAATATTTATTTGTAATACATACATAATACATCCGTTATACAAGAAAAGTAAGTGAAACTGTGTAGAACTGAATTTCAAAGTGTTTTAAACAAAGTGGCAAAGCTGGTCAATTGTTTATGATTTTAAGCCTCGCATCAATATTTACACCATTAAAAAAAAAACTTGATTCAAATGCAATTTTTCATGGCGATTAGAGACCAGCCCCCTAATCGGCGAACACATTTTTGTCAAATGATTGCGACTAGTTGGGATCGTGTGGACCGAACAAACCAATGGGCAGCCCCAACGATCCCAACTAGTAACAACAGCAATCATTTGATAAAAATGTGTTCGCCTATTAGGGGGCAGGGCCTGTAGCCAATGTAACATCCATCGCTTCGTAGCGAAGCGATGTTACATTGGCTACAGGCCCAGCCCTTTAAGATCATTCAGCGTTTCAGACGGATCACTGAGACTAAATTTACAGCACAACCAAATAAAAACAAAATTCCAACTTGATATAACATCCCAGAGGCATATTGCATATTGAAACTATAAACACATGCAGAACAGTAACAAAACCGTCAATATTACATAATCTCGATGAGCACTGGACATTAAAATATTCGCAAAAAAATCACGTAAAACTGGGAAAATCAAGATTTTTTTTATTAAAAACATAAATAGGCGTCTAGGACGTGGACTTTAAAATATAGTAGTCGTTAAAAGTCTTTTAGTCCACTGAAAGTAAAAATAAATAAAGCATTATTGAAGCTGTTACTTAAGATAGGACTCGCGATTACGACGTGGTCGCAACGACCAAAAAAACATACCTCACTTGGTCGCAAACCCTGAAGATATTTTTTGGTCGTCCAGTGTCCTGGTCGTAAAATCCAGCGAGTTCTTAATTCCACTGCAAGCTAAGAAAACCGCTTTCCAATACATTTTTATATCGCAATTAAATATTTTATGATCCTTCTCAACTTCCAGCGGAATCATCCTAGCCATCAACTGTCAAAATAGCGATTATAAAAAGAAATAATTTTTAATTACAATAACTAGGTGTCTAAAGATATTATACAATGCCACTAAAACCTAACTGGAATAATTATTATATTTACAATTTAATAATAAAAAAACAATATTACAGAAGCGTGTTTTTCTCGAAAATTTCTATTTATTAAATGAAAATTGTCTTTTGTATACTTATTCGTTACACGTACGATCACATTTTGTGATATTTGTTATTAAAATTAAACAATGAATAAATAAAATACTATATATATTTAAAATATAGTGAGTAAAAAGATCTGTTAATATTTTCGTTATGTTTTTATAGGGGTAAAGATGCCCCGACTCATAATCATCACACGACTTTTAAAACTAAAATAATAATCGTAATTAGAGATGTGCAAGTAGGGTTTTGATTGTTAGTCAACTAATAAATATATCGTTGATTCGCTTTTAGTCGATTTTAAATAGTTATTTTTTCGACTAGTCATTCAAACCCCTATTTTGAACACCAAATACTTTAAATATTTTATACATGTTTAGTTAAAATTCCTTAATAATGGGATCACAGCAAATAACTGTAAGATTAGCTATTAGAAATAAATGTTATTTCGCGTATTCCTTTAATATTTTGTTAATTGCAGTACTTTTTATGCAATATAATATGTTTCAAGAGTTTTTTCGAACCCCTATCATAGTTTTATGAGAAGTTCTATGCTATAAATGAGCCATAAAGGTTGCAAGCGAAAAATAACTTGCATGTTTTGACTCCTGCCATGACTAAACACAATCTCGAGAATGTTTTGCTTCCTGCCAGAACAGACCAATATCCGTGACATGTCTCACTTTTGTGCGAGAAGTTTCTGAGAAGTCAAGGATTATCAAACTTTTTAATGACACGTACATTAACTTGCTACTACAACATGGAAGATTAGCCATCCCCTTCAATTCCATGTTAATCCTAAGTGATTATTTTTCCGAATACTTATTCAGCAACGCCAATAACGGCATACATTTTGTTAAGTATCTCTGGTTTATAACCTACCTATTGGCAAGTAATATTACTGGAGACAGAATATACAACATAATTTTTTTCGTTATACGAAACTTGAATATAATTTGTTCAGAATAAGCAACTGAATCGATTACAATAATTTTTACACCAAGTTATATTTTTTCCCAAATACATTTAGAAATTGTTGCAGCGTGGTTACCGAGCGCACACTCAGCCGCCGTTAGATCATAGTACCAGGCGCAGAGACAGGGCACTCCCACGCCGCACCGATGCAGACGCGGCTGTGCGAGCTGTGCGTAGACCATAATTTTTTTTGGGACATCCAGGTAAGATAAACACATAACTTTGTGGTTATTCATGATATCTTCTTGAAATTTTGTACATAGATTCTTTACTTAAATACGCATATACAAAAAATAAAGTTGTATACATAAATTTACGCCTCATTCCCGTGGGAGTAGGCAGAAACTACGGCACTCCACCTGCTACGATCTTTACATAATTTTTTGCTCCATTCACTTAGTCAGAGCTAGAATTCGACATATAATAATCTCGCAGTACTTTTAAAACTACCCAGAGATAGGTTATTTAAACAGCAATACGATATAAAGAAGGAACACGTCAGAAGGAGACGGAGAATACTTTCCTATGTAGGCAAAAGGGAATAGAAGATATATTAACATTAATTATACATCGTTTGCTAATCAAACTTATTGCTTTATCAGGAATGATAATCTAAAGAATTCACACAGTAACCCATAATTTTTATGCCAACACTACTTGGTGTATTTGGGCAAATATTTGCGTTATTTCGCTAACATAAAATAAGCCTTTACTGTTAGGCATAGGGTGTGTTTTGTATTGTCAAAATAACGCCAATGTTTGGCTCAATACACCAAGTTGTGCCAGCTTAGGTGCAGGTGTTTAATGCCTCGGCGAGTGGCGAAACCAGAATGTTTATGTTCTTTTTTTTTTTCTATCAGCATGAGCAAAAATGAGAATACGGGTTGATGTAGAAACAGCACTGTTATCGACAACTTCATATCGGCGCTGTTATTTACACGAGACAAGTCATTGCGACCGTCACGTAGCGGAAAAGTTTTCGTAATACTACGGGGAACGCCGTAAAGCGTCCACAAATCACGAAACGTTATTTTTAGCTGTAGGTTAGCGCGAATTTCTAGTGTTTTGTGTCACACCACAACGTCAAACATTTTCATGACAGTTTTCACTGCGGCCGTTATTTAGGCCACTAAATAACAGCCGCAGTGAAAACTGTCATGAAAGCGTTTATTCCGCGGCATTCTAGGAAATACTAGCTTTACTTAAATGAATGTATCGCCACTCTTGCGGCAACTTCATCACGTCGAATCGAATACCAGCAAGATTGTCTACGCACAAAAATTAGCTTCTTAGCTCTCTCAAATACATCTCAAGCTGACACTACAATTTTCAAAATATTTGTATAATTTAGCTAGTATAAAATGCGTTTGTATTAGCGAAATTACGCAAGTATTATTATTAACAAGTGTAGTGTCAACATCACAAGTAAAATAACGACAATCTGCAATTCTAAACTTTTTTAATAAAATCATTGCCATAATCATGGGCCACTGTGTAAAAGCTGACAAATGGCAGTGACGGGGATATTTTAACGACAATTTAATTACAACATTAACTAAATATTACCTTCTACGTTCACGTAATATGAGATAGTAAAATCGTTGAATCAATCCGCCATATTGGATTGTAGAATATTGCTTTTTGTTCGCTAGTGGTGTTCTTAAACTAATCGACTAATTGGCATAATCGATTGATATCGATTATATTTTGTCTCCTTTGGTAATTATTGGGTACACATGAAATTGAATGAAATTAGTCATATGGATTTACGCGGATTGAATGTAGTTTTTTTTTTTAAATACTCGCAAATATCGATTTGACAAGCCATTTTAACATCTATGTATGTATGAAGGTATAGTTTACCTCATAAAAGGTAAATGTAGCTATTTTTATTTTTTAACCGAATGAATTGACTTCAATTATTACTATTTCAACTGTGTATTAGTTACTTTATTTATTACGTGGAAAGGTTATACTTTTTTAAATACAATAAGTTCTCTAGTTCACAACACAAGTTCTAACAGGCTTTTCAAGCGTTCAAAAGCTGGTTAACTCTTTTGGTCATAATCCTGGTCTACTCACACTATTGTAAGTTTACTGTTCTCAAAACTATCCAATAACATATAATTCTTCATTTATCAACTCCTGCATAATTAAAAAAAAAACATATAAACCATGTCTTTTACACCACAAAATAAACAAATCTCTTTTGAATAACAGCCTTTTTTAACGTTCAATCCGTTGTTAGTGTCAACCTGACACTTTCTGCTCGTGGTACTTTATGGTACCTGCTTGTGGCACGGGTACCTCAATAGGACGCTTCATGTCCCGCGAGGATGTAAAGATCGTTGCCATCTTCGCCGGATAGCGTATTGTTTTGAAGGACGTGTGATTCTAGAACGACGACCCTGGAAAATAAATATTAGGATTATTCATTTACAGGGTATAAACTACCGCTCTGTCTGTGTTCAGTGTGGCTACCGAGTTTTCATTACGAGACTCGATCATACGCTTCGACTGCGTTTGGCGTTGTCATTGGTTGAGAATTCTTACAACCTTGAAGCAGGTCAATCGAAGAGTCAAACGCGCTCGATATCAATCATTGAGTCTTCGTAATGAAAACTCATGGTAGCCACACTGAGTGTTAATTTACGGTATAGGAGTTGTGTTGGAAAATTGAAATATATTTCACATATTTCAAAGAGAGAAAAAATGTCTATTTCGCAAAATACAAGTAAATAATAATAAAAAAGACAGAAAATAGGCTGTTAGTGCAAACACCGGTGCTCATGAAATCAGTGGTTTGGTTTCACTTTCAGAACGTAAATTCAATGATAAAAGAAAGCTTTTTTTTTTTAGTAAAATGTCCCTTTTTTTACGAACTTATTTTCACAGTAGCCGCTAGTAAATCATATGTTTCGTGAACGCTAAGGGTAAACGACTGCGCCTCGCCGACTCGCGACCACGACGACAGCGTCCGCGGCGCCGCGGCCCTCTCCGTCTCCCCTCAGTTCGGCGCAGCCACGCTTTGGAAAGGACGTGCGCACTGCGCTTGCTCGCAGCGCAACGCTACGACGCGAAGTCCGAAGTCCGAAGTCTGCCCGTCACCGCTCACTTGTCGTGCAAAGTGTGTCTTATGTGTGTCGTGTATGTATGTGTGTTATGTAGTGTAATATTTTGGCGTACACAAAACTACAGTGGACCGAAATGGTTCGGCTTTACGCCGTGGCTGGCGATAACCTGAACGAGGCCCGAAGTAGTAGTAGTTAGTATGTTAATAATGAACATTACGGGAGCCGGGTAAATCACATACGGCACGAACATCGAATACGGCAAAACAGTTTAGTAGTCTTTTGAGGTTAATGTAAGTGTACATTATTCAATCGATATAAATTTAACAAGTAATTTTTAATGAAACTGTAGATAAAAATGTGATTAACTTTTAAATACCAAAGCCACGAAAAGTTTGAAGGGAAAGTTACATCATAGGTTATGAGTATTGTGTTTTTATTGGAATTTAGTTAGTTAAAACTTACGTAGGTAGAAGTTAGAACGGACGGCCAGTGCAAGAGGTCAGCGCCCTTTTGCACTGATACGTACCTCGGGCGCATTGTATCTATGAGTTTACGGCCGGTATCGGACAGAAACTTTTTAATATTTTTGAAAGAAAAAACGTTTTTTATATTTCAATTCAGATAAACATTTTTATAATTAAGAAAACTATCTATGGTTTTAGTGTCAATGGTTTTACCCTTCCATGCTGTATAATAAAGTCAAAAGGCTCGTATTGAAACTGGACTGTATGTTGTTGTTGTCTGCATACTGTATGTTCTTGATAATAGAGACTTTATTAGACATCGATTGTACATAGTCTTGAAAATGGCAATTTGGCACATTGTTGTTCAACTTATTTTTGGTAGTGTATTATGGCCATCAGTGGCCTGTACTTACTTGTCATGCGGCAGTAGCCTGTAAGCTCTGGAGGCGTCAGTGATCTCCTGCGTGATCTCTGCGTTACGTAGCGAGCGGCCCTGCACGCCGTGGCGGTGGAACGCGAGCACTGAGTCCGCTAGACATACTGTTATACATAGATAACATTTGATTAATATACATAAAGAGGGATTAAATGTATTTTATTGATTTTCAGGGCGGTAGAGATGTTAACGTAATTGTCTGTAATAGGGTAGTTGACTTTTTCTTCTTCCTCAGCATATGGATGTCCACTGCTGGACAAAGGCCTCCCCCAAGGCTTTCCACGCTGACCGGTCTTGTGCTGCCCGCATCCATCGGCTTCCTGCGACCTTCACCAGGTCATCGGTCTACCTTGTTGGGGCCTTGTTAGGGTGGTTGACTAAAAAAAACTAGTCAGATTTCCAAAAAAAAAAAAAAAACTAGATATGTGTACTTATTTTTTCTTTTTTCATATAAACAAAAAATGAAGTCGATACTCCTAAACTCGTATGAAATCACTCCTTGTTACACTTTTTTTAGCAACGAGTGACGTCACCAGCCCCCACTCCTGATCTTTGATGCGTTTTATATTTGTCAATTTTTATTGGTTTGATAAAACAAAATATATGTATACAATATTTTTCTATTATCGAATGACGGACTAAATAGAATATTTTTTTTTTTACTTGAAAACATCCCTATTATAGGGCTCTCGGTGGTAGGCCGGTAGTGCTTAACTGTAATCCCGCCTGGTGGTAAACCGCGCTAGTTTTCTTAAGAGCCTATTCACTCAAAAATTATGACCACACGACTGAAGTGAAACTTCTTTCGCACCATCTGTATGTATACTTATATATATATATATATGTGTACAATATATACATGTATACACATTTACATATATTAATTTTCTATAAATATTTAAATTTATTTCATGCTTTCATTTATAAATTAATATTTTAGCATAGACCTCCAATTTAAAAAAAAAAAAAGTGGATTCCCTCGGGGCCAAAAGGTCGGGCTCTACCTCCTGAATCAGGGGACCCCAAACTCGGGTAGTCCACGACCTCTGGTTCCCGAGATAATCCACGGGGGGGTGAGGTAACTAAAGGGGGGGGTGTTGGGGGGGGTTAGATTTCGTGGGGTTGCGGGGGGTAGGGGGAGGGGGAGAGGGTGGAGTGGATTCCCTCGGGGCCAAAAGGTCGGGCTCCTCCTCCTGATTCAGGGGACCCCAAACTCGGGTAGTCCACGACCTCTGGTTCCCGAGATAATCCTCGGGGGGGTGAGGTAATCAATGAGGGGAGTCGGGGGGTGTTCGCAGCGTCATGTTCTCGAAGAAATTCATAGTTCTTAATCAATCAAGGTACTTAGCTTAATAATTGAGCTTATGAGGCTCGAAAGCAATTTGTACTTTGTGTCCAATTATCGTATTGTGACGATATCTTCTTCTATACTTTCAATTATATCAGAAATGTTCAGCAAAAATATATAAAACAATATAAAAGCCAGAACAGAACGAAATTTATAAATTATTTGTGCTCTTAGGTAATCAATTGTTAACAAATCTTAAAAAGATCCAAAAAATATATATTGCCTACGGCGAGATGCGAACTCACAACTTCATACTCGACCCAATTGTTAACAAATCTTAAAAAGATCCAAAAAATATACATTGTCTTCGGCGAGATGCGAACCCACAACTTTATACACGGCATGTCATGCAATATTTACATGTGCCAACTGCTTGGTTGTAGTACAGACGAAATAGGACTATACTTTGCTTCCGTTCGCCTTGCCCGATCATTTTTGTAATATTTTTCGTAACGCTTTCGCGAGTTTACTCCCCAAGTCAAGCGTGCCTAAAGAAGTTTCACTTCAACAATATAAAAGCCAGAACAGAACGAAATTTATAAATTATTTGTGCTCTTAGGTAATCAATTGTTAACAAATCTTAAAAAGATCCAAAAAATATATATTGCCTACGGCGAGATGCGAACTCACAACTTCATACTCGACCCAATTGTTAACAAATCTTAAAAAGATCCAAAAAATATACATTGTCTTCGGCGAGATGCGAACCCACAACTTTATACACGGCATGTCATGCAATATTTACATGTGCCAACTGCTTGGTTGTAGTACAGACGAAATAGGACTATACTTTGCTTCCGTTCGCCTTGCCCGATCATTTTTGTAATATTTTTCGTAACGCTTTCGCGAGTTTACTCCCCAAGTCAAGCGTGCCTAAAGAAGTTTCACTTCAATAAATGAATAATCAATTCCGCTTAAAACAATCAATATAGGTACATATTATTAACCAAATACACCAATAACGAAACAACATAAGCTGATAAAATAAAAAGGTATTTGAACGAACAACAATCATGCTATATTTGTGAACTTCTTAAATTCGCCGCATTATTAGAAGCTGTGCTTGTTCGGCCTAAAAATTTGAATGAAATTACACGCCCACGTACGCAAAGATTATGCACACAAGCAAATAATTTTATTCACAGACGCGTATGGAAGAGGCACATTAGTAACTGCTTATGTCGCTACGCGAACTGGCGCGAGCGTCGTGACGAAGTTGAGTTGCGCGGACAGCATTGTAATGTGTGTTAGTAGTTTGCATTAGCCCCAATAGATGGCAGTGTTATCAACAGTCTTTCAGTTTTAAGTTTGTAGTATATAAATTATTTTAATGTAATTATTATATATTTTTTTAGAAAATTATTAGGGTATGCAATGCTTATCTGCTTCTAAGGAGCGCACGCGCCTGCTCGAAAGCAATTTGTACTTTGTGTCCAATTATCGTATTGTGACGATATCTTCAAACTTCTATACTTTCAATTATATCAGAAATGTTCAGCAAAAATATATAAAACAATATAAAGGCCAGAACAGAACGAAATTTATAAATTATTTGTGCTCTTAGGTAATCAATTGTTAACAAATCTTAAAAAGATCCAAAAAATATATATTGCCTTCGGCGAGATGCGAACTCACAACTTCATACTCGACTCAATTGTTAACAAATCTTAAAAAGATCCAAAAAATATACATTATCTTCGGCGAGATGCGAACCCACAACTTTATACACGGCATGTCATGCAATATTTACATGTGCCAACTGCTTCGTTGTATTACAGACGAAATAGGACTATACTTTGCTTTCCGTTCGCCTTGCCCGATCATTTTTGTAATATTTTTCGTAACGCTTTCGCGAGTTTACTCCCCAAGTCAAGCGTGCCTAAAGAAGTTTCACTTCAAAAACTGAGTGAATAGGAAGGAAGACGGCAGTTGAGCGAGATGATGCAATGTTAAACCCTACAACACGAACAAGATAATTGTGCCAGAGGGAGATTGATCTGGAGACCGTCCACGACCAAACTCCCGACACAACAACATTTGGCGCATCGTACCCGGCACACATCGCAACACAACTGCTCAGACCCGTCCTCCGTACGGCTTCACCAGACATCATATCACATTATTAGTATTATTATTACATTATTAGTATTAGTTACTCACATATACTATCAATGTTGAAGTCAAACTGTATCCTGGAGAGCAGTTTGTGTTTCCTATTGTCGTCATCGTGCCGCCATCGGGTCGAGTCGATAGTCGGGGGCAGTACCGGGATTATGTCTACGACGTTTTCGTGGCATACTAACACCTGGAAATTATACAAATAAATGAGTAAACTTTGAAATAAGAAAGAAAACCGATCAAGTGCTAGTGTATACATATTGTTACGAATGCAACTTATGTCAATGGCATAAGGTTTAATATTGCGTGACATGTCTTAAGTAACTTTTAAGCCCTATATCTTGAGACCTAGGCATTGTAGAGGTACGATCTCAAATGCATTGCTAGGCCTAAGGTGATCTTTCTAACAATAGAGGTTTCATCAATCAGGGTCAATATCGAAATTACTAGAAACACGTTTCCTGTGAAGCACTTGTAAGCACCTGCAGAACGTGCTGGTAATCAAGCGTTATTATTATTACTTCTAGACAGATCTGAAATGTTCGATGAGCTTGCATATTACGACGACGTGACTCAGCGCGAGAGTCAGTCTGCATTTGACTATCGAAGTGAAACCAGCGATAAGTACGAAGCGATATTCGAGAACATCTACAGCGACAACTGTAACGAGCACTTCAAGGATTACGTGAAGTCCATAACGACTTTGTGGACATATGGAAAGACTTCAGCGCGACATCCGCTGCTTTCTACTTCTCATTATCAACTATGGACTGTACCATCGTTGTCAATAAACTTAGTAACTCTTAACCGGCTAATTTTAGTACCCCTAGCCCGTAACTATATAGAACTGTTTTAACTATATTTTGTTGTTAAAGCGGCAACAGAAATAGATCACTTGTAAAATTTCAACTGTCTAGCTATCATGTCATGAAATACGGCTTGGTGATAGACAGACAGTGGAATCTTGGTGATAGGGCCCCGTTTTCACACTTTAGGTACGGAACCCTAAAAAGGAGTATACCACAACACTCTCTCCTTAAGCCATGTATTCATTAGTAAACATTTCTTAATAAACACTGTTCATAAACAATGTATCATAATGTTTCATCATCTGTCTAAACAGTTTATAAACAGTTCATAAACATAGGTGATGAAACATTTTTTGTGTTTTTTCTCCGGAATTAGCTTACTGACACGTTATATGAGTTCATATAATTCACTTTTTTTTTTTTCAATACATAAATATGTAAGCTGTCGCGCCCTTTATGCCTGAGGCTTTTATTGAAGTAATAAGTTTTTAGTTATTTACATTTTCATTTAAATATATATATATATATATATATATATATATGTATATATATATATATATATATATATATTTTGCTTTGCTGGTATTCTGGCGTGGTAGCTGGCATATTTTCAATAATTTCATTGTTGTTATATTTTCTTGTGTTCATCACTATACATAGTATTGTATAAAGTCATGTGTTTTTTAAATGAACAGACTGCTGTGCTGCTGGAGAGTTTCTTC
The DNA here is from genome assembly GCA_037179545.1 of Sesamia inferens. NCBI lineage: Eukaryota > Metazoa > Arthropoda > Insecta > Lepidoptera > Noctuidae > Sesamia > Sesamia inferens. Next base: position 12,120,596 of record CM073949.1, read on the forward strand.
CGCCACTTCTTCTTCCCAGCGAAAGCACTAGGAAGTGTCGATGGGTGGGCGTTTTGGGGGATTGTCTTATGTAATATTGACGATCAAAAAGTGCTGATTCTCAGCCTAATTTGAATAAATGACTTTTGATTTTGATTTTTAATTTTGATTGTTTATGATACGTGTTGGCGTGCTTCCTACTACGAGTGGAGAGCAAGTCGAAACATCTAGTTTATAAACAAAAGTCAACAAGTGTGGACGTGTTTTGCGCGAGATTATAAACATGGAGTTAGTGTGGTCTAACAATGAAATTTCGATGTTCATAGACCTTTATCGCCAACGCAGTATTCTTTGGGACGCCTCAGATAGAGACAAATGAAAAAAGAATGATGCTTGGGCCTACATTGCAGCAGAATTGCATATATCACAAAAAGAAGTAGGAACAAAGATACATATTCTACGTTCAAAATTAAGTCGTGAAAAGAAAAAAAAAATCAAACATCACAATGGACTGGAGGCGGTTCCGAGAAAGTGATTAAAAGCAAATGGCAGTGCTTTCAATAGCTGCAATTTTTATAGTGTGGTTAAACAACGTTTGGATCATCAGATAAGTTCTGAAATGACCCATAAAATCAGCGGAGGTCATTAAATACATAACTTCTACTCTTTCTTCTTCAACAAATAGTTTCGAATCCACCACTTTCTTTTGTTTTTTAGATTAATGTTCTTGTGAATTATTATGTATGCAGCAGAGAGTTTCACTACCTCCTTGGGCAACAGACAGTAGGCCTAGTATGAGTTTTCATTCCGAGACTCGATCGTCGATATCGAGCGCGTTTGGCGCTCTCATTGGTTGAAAGTTCTTACAACCTTGAAGCGGGCCAATCGATGAGTCAAACGCGCTCGATATCGACGATCGAGTCTTGGAATGAAAACTCATACTAGGCCTACTGTGAACAACTGACAAGTGTTCACATCATGGCCATGTTTCAGAAACGTGTTTATTGTAAACTTGTTTAACGCTGTTCATAAACAGTTTATCAACTAATGTTTACTAATGAATACCTGGCTTTATATACTCTTTGCTCATGTTTCATGATTATTATTATTTCACAGTCAATGGTAATGATTCTCCTGTAAACAAACTGCACTAATTTTAAGTGTAGTGCATCTTTTTCTTTCTATTTAATTGAGAAAAGGATAAGAGATACCATATTAGCTACTATACAGTATGTTAAGAAAACCCTGTCCGACCCAGAAGGATAATAAAGGTTAGGTAAACACATGACCAAATGAAATATGAAATTTTACGTAATCATCATAGTAACATTACTAATGAATTTTGAAATAATCTTTTTTTCCCGCGAATTAATTCCAACTTCCCCGAAATTGGGTAATTTTTAAAAAGTGACAACACCATTTTACGGTATTATTACTAAGCGATGCGACCACGTGCCGCGTGCCCTGCTCCCCGTCGCCCGCGGAAGGGTTGCCTACCGCACATGTATTAAGTTACCTCTTTTTTGCGAAAAAATATTTATTTTTTTAGTTGGATTTTTTTTTAACTATACCCCGGCTTTGTATCCATTAGTAAGGTGGGTGGACCATGGATGGCCACTCTAACGAGTAAATACTTTTAATTCGTTTATTTATTGGATAAATGTAGGAAACAAATTATTAAGTAATACTTTGTTTTATTGTCCACCGTATAAAATCTTTTTTTTTTACCTAACTTTAAACAACATTTATTAAATTTAAGTTTTGTAAAGCTCTTCCAAATGGCTTTGCATGGAACACGGCTCCAAACAAGGCCAACATTATACATCTGTTGTTAAACTTAAAAAAAGAGTTGTAACATTAAATATATCCGCTTTTACTAAAACTACATAATAAGCTGTATTATTTAAGCGAAGCATTAAATACTCAATTTATTTTTATCATCTATAAAAATCTCTACGAACATTGCTTGAACACCATTCTATAACTAAGAATGTATTAATATAAATAATTTAAAAATATTAGTAATGAGTATTATATTGGCCTTAAATAACTTTCCATCAGATTTTATTATGAAATTGCAATATTTTTTTTTATCGAAAATGGCCTTCTTATGGGTCCGTTCTTTGTAAGGCCAAAATTGATAATTATGACTATAACTTTGTCCTAATAATTATAATAAATAATAGATACTACAAACTTAATAAAATTATAACAATTTCTCATTATTTATAACCAAAAAGTAAGTGTACATTTGTTCAGGATTTGTGAATGTTCCTTGTGGTTCCATGCACCATAGCAAGGCCAACCGTCAAATTTTTGATTGGCCTTATAAGGAACCACCGGCTTTCCTAGGAACACTACCAATATTTTAATGTAAATTGAGGCAAAGCTATGTTTTTTTTCTTTAGTGGCATAAACATGTACTAATACGACAATTCACATTAAAAAAACATGAAATAATAATAGGCTATTGACAAAAATGTACGGTTTGTTGTGCGCGCGAATAACAATTGCAACGTCAACGACCGAAGCCTACGAAACATTGGATCGCACTGCCACAATAGCGACACAATCGACACGCTGCCACGTTTGTGGCCTTTAGTTTGTAGGATCTTAGTGTGTAGTAGCAGGAATATGTATTTAAATGTCAATAACTACGATTTTTTAATAGTTGGCCTTCAAAGGAGCATGGCCTTCCATGGTCCACCCACCTTAGATTTAGTTAACGATACCTAACAATACCTTAACGGATCGGACAGGGTTTTCTTTACATATTGTATATACCAGGAGTAACACCAAGTGTGAAAAGTAAAAAATATACAAAAATATACTTACGGAGTCCTTGTTCAGTTGATGCACTGCTCTTAGCGTGTGTAACCGCTCAGGTCGAGGTATCACAGTGTTGGAGCCTCCCACGCATACTTCCAGCTCGTCAGAATGGAACCACGATGCTCCTGGACAAACAGAAATATTCACATATTATATACAGGGTGTACCTGACATCGTAACGCAAACTTCGCGAGAAGACTACACCGTATGCCACTAATAAAATTATAATAGTCATTTATATCGTTAATGAGCGGTTACAGAAATAACAGTGTTTAAAAAAATGTGTCGGCTTGGCCTTTGAACGTTGCAAGCGTGCCACCGCGCGTGTTTGTGGATATGACGTTGACCCCTGATGTGAACTCTATTAAATCAGCTGATAGGATAGTTTTTCGAGTTTTGTTCACATTGCGCTTTTTTGTGTAATTAGAAAATTAATTATATTTTACTTTAAAATCTTATTGGGTTATAAAAGTATAGCAATTATGAACGGTTTAAAGCGAAAAAACTGCATATTACTTTTTTTTTATCAGGAAAAAACCGACGAAAAATTCCACCCGTGGGGGGTTCAGAATCATGTACTGGATCCATGGTACTCGTTTGTGTCAGATACACCCTTTATATGTTATACAATTTTATTAATGTTATAAACTTGCTTGCCCGCGATCCCACCTGATGATAAGCAGTGATCCTGTCATGGATGGCACGCACTAGTCTATTATGAGCCTATTTATTCTAACCACTTGAATTGTAAAGAGACGGGAAGACCGCCGAGCGTAGTAGTATCAACAACGTAAGGGTGGATACTCGTCTTACGACGGGTCGTCCGATGATGGAATGGAGATGGGGGAATTAAGAAATGAAGTGAAATGAAATCGTTTATTAAGCAAGTAGGATCACTGATCACTTTCACACGTCATATGTTTTTTTTTTTTTTTTAACTAGATGAAGCCGGCATTTCCTAACTGACTACCACTGAGAAGAAATAGCCGAAACAAACTCAGGGATCATCGTCTTTTTTCAAGTCCAGACATTAAAAATGAAAATGTTTAAAATAATTTACGTTATAATTATGCATATTGCTTAATAACAATGCTTAACAGAGCGAGCAGCTCAGTCCCAAGCTTTTTTGTCTTCTAAATAATCTGAGATTTTATAATACCTCTTTTTGCAAAGTTTGGCCTTTATATAGTTTTTATATCGTTTAATGGGTAAGTTTCGAATGCCCATGGGAAGCTTGTTGTAAAAGTGTATACATTGACCCATGAAAGAGTAACCTACTCTGTGGAGACGAGTGTGATGTACAGCAAGATTGTGTCTGTTCCTGGTATATTATGAATATCGCTTATTTTCTTAAAATTCGATATACAGTATGTTAAGAAAACCCTGTCCGACCCGTGAAGGTGTTGTTAGGTATCGATAACTGATTCTACTAATGGATACAAAACCGGGCTAAACTTAAAAAAAAATCCCTCTAAAAAATATAAATATTATTTTGCAAAAAGAGGTAACTTAATAAATGTGCGTTAAGCACGCTTCCGCGGGCGGCGGGCGGCAGGGCACGCGGCACGTGGTCGCATCGCTATTCGCTCATAATAATACCAGTGTTGTCACTTTTTTAAAAATCACCACATTTCGGGGAAGTTCGAATTAATTCGAGGGAAAAAAAGATTATTTCAAAATTCATTTTGAAATATTGGTATGATGATTACGTAAAATTTTGTATTATACAAGGTGTCTCAAAAGAAAGTTCACATTTAAATTTTTTTTTAAAAGAAAAGTCTTAGCTTTATTGAAAAAATGTTTATTTTATATTGAAGTACACTGTTTGGGAATTTATTTTTTAAAAATAACATCGTCCAAATGTAAACCGTTGCGCTCTCGGCATTCATTTAGTCGGGCACTAAAATTGCCTATGACAGCTCGGCAGGTAGTCTCCGTGATGGCTGCCATTTCATGACGGATATTTTCTTTTAATTGTGCCAGGGAAGTCGGTTTATTAGCGTAAACTTTTGATTTGACATAACCCCACAGGAAAAAATCCATAGGCGTTAAATCGGGACTCCGTGGAGGCCAATTTATGTCACCTCGCCTGGAGATTAATTTGTTCGGAAAAATTTCTCGAACTCGAGGCAGAGATCTGTTGGACGTGTGTGAAGTTGCTCCATCCTGCTGGAACCATGTTCTTTGGTTGTAACTAGGAAAGTTTTGCAGTTGGGGTACGAAAAACTCGTCTAACATCTCCACATAACGCTCTGAATTCACTGTAAGTGTGCGTCCCCTTCCATCTTCAAAAAAGTAAGGGCCGATAATTCCTCGCGCCGACATCGCTGCCCATACGGTGACTTTGGGTGAATGTAGCGGTTTCTGATGTTTTTGTTTTGGGTTGGTTGCACTCCAGTAACGACAATTTTGCTTGTTTACATGCCCATTCAGGTGAAAATGGGCTTCATCGGAAAACAAGATGTTGGTGAACGTTGGAAAGCGCTCAATCATCTGATTTACAAAGGCAAGCCTCTGACCAGCATCTTGAGGCTTCAGTTCTTGCACTAACTGAATTTTGTACGGGTGCAGCTTTAAATCTTTGTGTAAAATGCGGCATAATGAAGATCTGTGCACATTTAAAGCAACAGCACGCTTCCGAATCGAGAGGTTTGGATCATCTCGAATAGACTGAGTAACACTGTCCACGTTTTCGGCTGTTCTTGATGTTCTTGGTCGCCCAGATTTTGGTTTCTCCAGAGTTGACCCAGTCTCTTCAAACTTCTCAACCCATTTTGCAATGAGACGAGTGCTAGGCGCATCATTTAAGTGACGAATATGTCGAATACTGCAGAATTTTCTACGCGCTACAGTCGCCGAATTACCGTTTTTGTAAAACTCACGTACGCACAACGCACGGTCCGCACCAGAGAAACGCTCCATAGCGACTAAATTCCCAAGAGCCAGACTACCGACTGACATACCCCCCGCGCCCCTCAGAATAGTTGCTTTCGCGTAATAAGATAAGCAAATGTGAACTTACTTTTGAGACACCTTGTATTTGGTCATGTGTTTACCTAACCTTTATTATCCTTATGGGTCGGACAGGGTTTTCTTAACATATTGTATATATATAAGACATGTAATTCTCACGCAGACTGTTTGCGTTTGTACAGAAGCCGGCTGATTAAACTAGTACAAACTGTCAATGTATTACTCGTGCGAGTTACCTGTGCACCTCGTTCTGTGACGTCATTCGGACGGTACCGTTTGCAAAGATGAGAATTATGTAATATAAAAGGTCGTTTTGATGATAAAGCGTCATAATACTAGGTCATTTTTCTCATGATGTTTTGCAATTAAATTGTTACCTGAAATATAATGTTGGTGCAACCAACAGGCTTCACTAACGCGTCGAAAATGTAAAAAACAAAAACAAACTTAATTAATAAAAAAATATTAACAAAGCAAAAACTCCACAGAAATAGTAATAACAACAGAGGATTTAAACTGTATTTAGACAATTGTAACAAAGATGCGATCGCTACTCAGCGAATCGCTATTTGCGCTTACGGCGAATGCGGGGCGCCGCGCGGGGAAGCGGGAGAGGGGTCGCAGTCCAGCGAGGTACACAGATAACTCGCGCGAGTAGTATTTGTTAATAGATTTTCAACTTTTCCACTATAGTTTTAAGGTTTAAAATTGATGTGTGCCGGGTACGTTGCACCAAATGTTGTTGTGTCGGGAGTTCGGTCGTGTCTTCAGATCAATCTCCCTCTGGCGCAGCATCGTTGGTCGTGTTGTTAGGTTTTACATTGCATCACCTCGCTCAACTGCCATCTTCCCTGCTATTCACTAAGTTTTTTAAGTGAATAGGCTTAATAAACTAGCACGCTTACCATCAGGAGGGATTGCGGTGAAGCACTAGTTTATAATTTAAAAAAAGTATGTAATATATTTCCTTACCAGAGTTAATATTGAGCAAGTTGAGCCTCATTGGTTTCCTGGTCGCCCCGACGCACAGAAGTGGATACTCTAGCTCCGGAGTTATGATCAGCTCGAATACTAGTAGCGGGGATGGCAGCACGCATTCTATGTTCTGTGGGTGGAAAATTATGGGTGAGTTTATTAAGAATCATCAAGAGCCTAGCCTTTTCTACTATGGGGTCAGCTGCCAGTCTGACCAGATTCAGATGAATACCAGTATTTTACATGGAGTGACTGCCTATCTGACCTCCACAACCCAGTTACTGTGCAATACGATGTCCCTTGGTAAGACCGCTGGTCAGACTGTCGAACTTATTTGACTGACCGGTAACGATTAAACTCATCATCATCAACCTTTTTATCGTCCCACTGCTGTGCACAGGTCTCCTCTCATACAAGGAGTACTCCTCTTATACTGTATGAGAGGAGACCTGTGCCCAGCAGTAGAACGATAAAAAGGTTGATAATGATGATGAATCCAAAAAAAAAACAAGTTTTCGTCATTGTATGATGCTTATAACTTAATTATTCCAATTGGGGTGTATGAGGTGAGGACTAGCGTAAATTATGGCACACAGTTAAAAACCAAAGCTTCCTAACACTAGACATTGCAGTCGATCGCCCAGCCACTGGGCCAAACGTGTCATCACTTTATATTGTATACTAAAACTTGAACCGAACATAAACATAAGACAATACATAACATAATTCTGTGAAACAACTTTTAACCCACAAATGAGGCCGATGAAGATATTTTTTACCTTGAGCAGCATGAACTTCCTGAGCGGGTCGTACCACTGCATGAGGAACAGTCCGGCCGGGGTGGCGCCACATAGGTACTTGTAACCGTTGTACGGGTTACGGGCTACGGCACAGCGCATACAACCTGCAAGGAATGGTAAAAACAAACTTATTGTTACGAATGCATGAATGAATTGTTAAAACAAATTCAAAACGATTTAAACGATTAGATGAAATAGTACCACGTAATAGGCGCGACAATAGTAGGATATGCTCTCTACCTCCGAGAACAGCCCTCATGCGCAAAAGTGTTTTTTGTATGGCTCCATCCATATTTAATAAATTACCTAAAAGTTGGAGAGAACTGCCCTTGGTTCGTTTCAAAAATAAGTTGAGAAATTTTTTAATTAGTAAAACATATTACAATCTGCAAGATTTTTTGAATGAAAAAGACTTTTCTGTTCCGACTACTAATATATAACTTTTATTTAATTACCTACTGTAACTTAGATACCTATTTGACACTATTGACTATACTGAAATTTATTTTTGACTTTAGGTAATTGACAATTTGAAATAATTTGTAAATTGACATAATTTTTTCTTGACTGTAATATATTTGTACTATAAATTCTCTTGACATCAATATTATTATTTGTTTGTTTTGTATTTTACTGTGAGATTTAAAACGACTATATGTATAACCAATTATGTAAAATGTAATCCTTATACCTAAAACATTTGTACGCCGTGATTGGCAAAACATGGACGCTCACAGCATATATTTTTCAGTACCTTGCATGTCTGTTAAATCAGTAATGTAAACGCATGTTTTTACAAATAAATGATCTTTATCTTTATCTTAATGCAATGTAAATGGCATAAGGTTCAATATTGCGTGTCATTTATAAATAACTTCTTCAATATTGGGAACGGATATACCCCACGGTTTCACATGCATTATTTTCGATCCGGTGAAAATATCCGTATAAAAACTATCCTATGGCAAGTAACAAACATGCAAGCATACAATATTTCACAATAGGCATGTTTCCTGGGTAAAAAAGAAATTGATTCTATTTAGTCCGTCATTCAGATTATAGAAAAATATTGGATACGTATATTTTGTTTTATCAAATCAATAAAAATTGACAAATATAAAAGGCATCAAAGATCGAGGACTGGTGGCTGATGACGTCACTGCTCGCTAAAAAGTGTAGCGTGCAGTGACGTCACACGAGTTTTCAACGCACTGTGTCGTCTTAATTTTTTGTTTATATGAAGAAAGAAAAAATATGTGTCTAGTATTTTTTGGAAATCTGACTGACGGAATAATTAGTTTTTTTTAGTCAAATACCCTATTATAATATTATTATTATCGTTTCTAACTCAAATCTGAGTTATGCATTAAGACAAGCTTAGACGACTCGGTAGCAGCCTGGGCCTTTTTTTTCTGGGCACAAGGGTTTTGTTTGCATACCATTATTAACAACAACGGCTTAACGTGCTTGTCGAGGCACGCAGGAGTCTCAGTATGAAAAGATGGTCACCCATCCACAGACTAACCGCGGCAAGCGTAACTTAACCTAATCAATCGACCTATGCGGTTGTTATTGTTTTAGTGACGAGCTCCTCAACTACACAAGTGGAATGCGATTATTTCATTGAAAAATCAAAAGTCAGTTATCCAAATTAGGCTGACAATCAGCACTTTTTGAACGTCAATATTACATAAGACAGTTCCCCACGCCCACCCATCGACACTTCCTAGTGCTTTCGCTGGGAAAAAGAAGTGGCGGAACAAAGTCCACAGCAGCACAGCCGTCTGTTCATTTAAGGTATGAAGCTAACATTATTTTTGTTTTCCCTCGGGAATATCATTTTTTAACGATAAAAAGTACTCTATAATGTAATCCGGACTTCTAACTTTAGGTCTGCAAAATTTCAAAGCAATCGGTCCAGTAGTTACGGCATGAAAGCGGAAGAAACCAACTAACAAATTCACTTTCCGATTTATAATATTAGTAAGGATATGCCAGCTGGCCACGCAAAAACTTGTCATTTTTGTAGTGTGGCACTAGTTATGACTTTGTGCCAATTTCAAGTAAAAGAGTTTCCTTTCTTTTCTTGGCTTCGCACGGTTTGTGCATTGAGCCAATGTCACAGAATGAATTATTCATGTCGAAAAAGATGGCCACGTGAACCGTCTTACGAGGGAGGTTTGAGGCAAAGTCATGATGAGGCCACTATGCTGCAATATCTCAATGTTCTTTATGAAGTATTTACTTCACGCACTTTTATTTAGTAAACAACACTTATAAATAATTTAAAAAGTCCAATGAAAAATGAGCGTGACACTCAGCTCAGCTAACTCCTCTTTTTAAGTTATACTCACCCCTCGTGTCAGGTACCCTGGTGGTGAGCGCGAACCTCCTGGGCAGGAGCCGCGGAGGTAACACGCGGAGCGACCGGCCGCCGCGTGCCGACCCTATCAGGGCGAGCAGCTCGTGACGGTACAGGGACGGGGTTTTACCTAAGAAACAATTTGTGTTTAATAAATATGTACAAATTATGATAAATTACTTTAAAAAACCTGTTTTTCTTTTGTAGATAATGGGTAGCTGGGTTCCTGAGGCCAAGAAACTCATTAGTGAGATGTTACGGGTGACTCTCGCTCCGGCTTGTTCTTGGTACAACGTATATAGCTCGACCTTAGAAACAGTAAGTCGTATGTATCGGTCAGATGACCAATACAACGTTATTTTTTGTATACAATATGTAAAGAAAACGCCACCCGACCCAAAAGGATAATAAATGTTACGTATACACATGACCAAATAAAATATAAAAGTTTACGTAATCATCATAGTATCAATACTAATGAATTTTGAAATAATCCTTTTTTTCCACGAATTAATTCCAACTTCCTCAAAATTTGATATTTTTTACTAAGTGACAACACCGGTATTATTATGAGCGAATAGCGATGCGACCGTGTGCCACGTGCCCTGCCCCCTTTCGCCCGCGCATGTATGGCCTAACGCACATCTATTAATTTACTTCCTTTTGCGAAATAATATTTATTTTTCTGGGGGGATTTTTTTTTAAGTTTAGCCCATCTTTGTAGGTATTAGTAGAATCAGTTATCGATACCTAACAATACCTTCACGGATCGGACAGGGTTTTCTTTACATATTGTATATGCGAAACCCGAAATACGTGTCCAGTATTTGAAAATAAAGATTGTGGCCGCTAGCCATCTTGATTGCACGGTCGTTTCACCGTCGGCGGCAGCTGAAGACGCCGCTGAAAGGAAGAGGGTGAAGTATGCGCCGTTGGCGGACCGGTACCACTTTGTACCTATTGCCGTGGAGACCTTGGGAAGTTGGGGTACTGAAGCCAATAAGCTCATTAGTGAGATAGGGCATAAACTCAGTAACAAAACAGGTGACTCCCGCTCCGGTTTGCTCTTGGTGCAAAGGATAGCCATCGCCATTCAGCGTGGCAATTCGGCAAGCGTTGCGAGCACCTTTACACCAGAACAGTCAGGGGCGGATTATAGGTATGAATTAACAGGAGAAGAAGCAGTAGGTCGTATGTATAACTCGACCTTACTGGAAATGTAGACATTATCTCCGGGCAAGCTGAACAGCGATAGCGATGCGAGTCCTAACGCGGCGTCAAAGGAAGGCGCTTCAAAGCGAACGCGAGTATAAAGCTCGGTTTCCACTGCGAAAGGGTAATGTGCGGAAAATGGTTAGGCGTGGCGGACTCCTTTTTAATGAAATAGGTTTGCGTTTCCACCAACGAAGAGTTGGTCATTTGATTTCCACTCTAGAACTGAGCGAGCTCATTTCTACTCTTTCTACACGCTCTGTTCTTTCCGTCCGACTATTTGTTGGAATACAAGTATGCAGTTTGCGTTTGCGAGTTTAACGAAGTCATTAATGGGTCCGTTCCGCTCGCGGTGGAAACCGGGCTTGAAGTGGTGACACGCGAAATCAATGAGATTCAGTGCGACGCGGCGGCTATGTCCTACGAACACGCGAATCGTCTCGAACTGCCGCCACCGATGAGGACGACGTCGCCGTTTAGTGGGCATTGTGCATTTGTCATGGACGGACGGCAAATATTATTGGAAAATTCATTTCTTAAGTATCAAAGACTCAAAAAGTATGTACGGCGAAAAAGTTGGACTAATATTGTATACTTAGAAAGGCATATTTATGTGTAATTTCACAATTTGTATGAGGAATTACGGGGTCAACCCTTGTTATCGAATGAATATTGTGGAATGTTGTCTACAACGTTTGACTATATTGCGCAAGTCATAAAACCTGTTTTGAAATTTACTAGTACCAATTTCCAGCGACATATTTCTGTAGAAAAACGATTGATGGTATTCATAGGTACGATGTAATATCCATAATATAGGATAGCATTTTAAATTAGCATTTTAAAATTTCTTTTTTCGACACTATCCAAACGAAAATATGACGACACCGCACCTAGTTCGCGCAAAAATATCAAGCCAACTGATCGCGTTTTTGTTGTGGCTAATGATTTTTTTTTTTAATAATAATTATAAACTAGCGCTTGACCGCAATCCCGCCTGATGGTAAGCAGTGATGCGATCGTTGCCATAACAAACGCGTGTGTTATCAAAGCAAATAGTTAAGTTATAGTCCATACAAATTCCATAACAGCATTATTTGCCATTTCAAATAATTATGAAACTGATCGCCGCCGCACGGCTCTAGCCTGTGAGCAGCGCGCTGTTCCATATTTGAAATGGCAGTGTGCATTCACAGATTGAATTTATTTAAAATAACGGATGTCCTATTTGAAATAATCAATTCGTTTTTTCTGTTTCCTCGCAAGTGTGTTAAAAAAACGTCGTGCGATATACGTGCGTATTGGTTATAACGCACTAATATCGTAATGTACTATTATATCGTACTGTCGCTGTGAATGAATGAACGAATGGACATTTATTCGTTCCAAAACCACGAAACCACGTGCCCGGCGAGGATTTTAGGTGATAAAAAGCATTATACATTAACTTCATAGCAATAAAGTAGAAATTTCCATGATATATGACCGTAGTATCAAATTACTGCCTCGGTTTGCTTGAGGCTACCGCATCGGCAGTGAGGATGCTTCAAATGTTTTTTTTAACTTACCAGAAAGCGACATAAGAACATCTTTGATGACATGCATCCATATGGTGCGTCGTGGACACAGTTGGTCCATCGCCGTCTCGTGGAGTTCGTTCAGGTTTAGCGTGTAGATGCCTTCTTCCGCTCCTAGAATATAAACAAAACAACTTTACAGATGTCTAACATCTAAACACAATAGGCATAACGGACAGCCTTCTGTGCAGAGTCTGCATGGAGGCTGATGAGACAGTTAAACCATAGGGGCATCAAGATCTTACACAAATGGGCTTCTGGAGGGAGGTGGGCGGGTTGGAATAACCGCTAGCGGCCGCCATGGCCCACGCTCAATGGTCAACTAAGGACTAAGTGCAGAAACCAAACCCGTAACATAGAACATAGGTGTCTGAAATGTGGAAAACTAGAGTGACACCGAGGCAATAGGGTATTTGACTAAAAAAAACTAATTGTCCGTCAGTCAGATTTACAAAAAATACTAGACACGTATTTTTTTCTTTTTTCATATAAACAAAAAATGAAGACGACACAGTGCGTTGAAAACTCGTGTGAAGTCACTGCACGCTACACTTTTTAGCGAGCAGTGACGTAACCAGCCACCACTCCTGATCTTTGATGCCTTTTATATTTGTCAATCTTTATTGATTTGAGAAAACAAAATATACGTATCCAATATTTTTCTATATTCCGAATGACGGACTAATTAGTTTTTTAGTCATATACACTATTGTATTCCTATTGAGCATTATTAGTCAAAAACTTCAAAGGATAGATATCAATGAATTTTGAACTCCTTCTTTTGGTTCTTATAGATGATAATTGCTGAGCAAAAAGTTAAGGCAATGTTCATATACCATTTGTTTCCCACACATCGGACTGTTGTCAGCATTGAGAATGTCGTGTCTAATCATAACTGTAAGAGCAGTTATATTATACAGACGACAGCATATAAAGCACTACAATTTTTCTGTTAGATTTTGAACCTTATCGTTAAAGCAATAAGGCTTAAGGTTGATTGGGAATATTTGTCAGTTTCGGGTAGCTTCACCTGCTGTCATCCATACATATAAAAAAACCTACACAGGATTAACTACGAAGAATTATTATGACCTTCTAAACTTACCAATAAGTATGTGTTGATCTCTCGTGTCTGGATGTACCCATGATGCTGTACAATTGATCCGCAGTGGACATCCGTTGAACACCTACGGACGAAAGACATCCTTATTATTTCTGAACTAGTTTTATTTTGCATAGACGATAACACTTCAAGCTACTACACAACCTATCATATCTCTTTATTAAATTTTCAATTTTATCTCTAAGGGGTCGTTCAAGTAATACGTAAGCACTATTGGGGGGCGGAGGGGTCTTTATTTATTTATTTTGGATGACATGGGGGGGTAGGGGAGTCTAGATGATGATTACGTCATCCGTAGTTATTTATTTTTTTACACGAAGTGCAACCCTCACATTATCTATGCTTGAAAATGTTTTATTTATTTATTTATGTACACACAATAAAATACATATAGATACAACAAAATGAAGATCTGAGTACAAAGGAGCTGCTTATTTCTTAAGAAATTTCTTCCAGCAGACCTGCGAAAGGAGAAGTAAAACAGAAATGTAGACAATATAGTGTGTAAGAACAAGGAGGAAATTAAATATGAATATGATAACTATTAAAGTAATATTATATGTTTTGTTCATAAGATTATAATATTTTTGTCCCTTCCTCTATATTGAATACTGTACAAGGAAAATCTAATACCTATCTTAAATCTATTTTCTTATTTTTAATATTATAAATATTATATAACATTATAATTAGAAAAAAATAGACACATTTATAATTGAAAAATGTTTACGTAAGTATAGGGGAAGGGGGTAAGAGTTTAGCTTACTTTTGCTGACATGGGGGATGGGGGGGTAAATAATTGTAATAAATCTGCTTACGTAATATTTGAACGGCCCCTAAAGCATTAAGGCTCACGATTGATTGGGAACGTTTGAAAGTTTAGGTTAACATGAGCTGCTATCGTCCGTACCAGTATCTCCCCGTTGATGATTTAGATTTCATGTTAACATTGAAATCGTCGAGATTTTTTGTGTAAAACTTCAACTATACAGTATGTTAAGAAAACCCTGTCCGACCCGTGAAGGTGTTGTTAGGTATCAATAACTGATTCTACTAATGCATACAAAACCGGGCTAAACTTAAAAAAAAATCCCCCTAAAAAAATAAATATTATTTCGCAAAAAGAAGTAACTTAATAAATGTGCGTTAATCACCCTTCCGCGGGCGGCGGGCGGCAGGGCACGTGGCACGTGGTCGCATCGCTATTCGCTCATAATAATACCGGTGTTGTCACTTTTTTAAAAATTACCAAATTTCGGGGAAGTTGGAATTAAATCGCGGGAAAAAATATTATTTCAAAATTCATTTGTATAGGTACTATGATGATTACGTAAAATTTTATATTATATTTGGTCATGTGTTTACCTAACCTTTATTATCCTTATGGGTCGGACAGGGTTTTCTTAACATACTGTATTTGGTAGATTAATGATTTTGATCGATGAGTATCTATTGGTGTTTAAAAAACAGGCTCTGTAAAAGTTATGCTTAGCTATACATTACATTAGTGGGTCAACAATCCTTCGTCTCATGTTTTTCTACCCTTAGGGTTGGAATTGATTTGATTTTTTTTTTTCAAATTGTAAACTTCAGGAATATTCTTTAAAAAAATCTAAATCAGGTTTAAGACAAAGTTATGTGTGTTAATAGATAAAAAAAACAATACACGGTTGACTTGAGAACCTACTCTGTTTTTACGTCGATTAAAAACGGATAGGATGTCAAAAATATGTTCCCGCTAAATGCATTAATTTATCGATCTGTGATGCAAACGGGCTGTAATTTAGTAAATGATAAATGGTTTGTTTAAGTAGGTTTATATGTTTATATAAACCTTTTAAAAGTCAATAATATTTTTAAAAGCTAGACGAGTTCGGCGTTTCCTATCTGTCTACTCTGAGAAAAAAGGCCGAAACAGAGTTAGAGTTCGGTCTCTTTTAAAGCCCAGACATAATTATAGGGTCAGATCATTGCAGTCCATGTAGAATTGATGTAAATTTATACTAATATTATAAAACTGAAGAGTTTGTTTGAACGCGCTAATCTCAGGAACCACTGGTCCGATTTGAAAAATTATTTTTGCGTTGGATAGTCCATTAATCCAGGAAGGCTTTAGGCTATATATCATCGTATCAACATATAACGCTGCGACTAATAGGACCGGAGCATATACAGGGTGTGTCTGACAACTTCGCGAAAAGGCTACACCGCATGCCACTAATAAAATTATGATAGTCATTTATGTCGTTAATGAACGGTTACAGAATTCAAAGTGTTTAAAAAAAAGTAATAAAAAAGTAGTAATCTCTATAAAATCCCACATACCTTGGAGAAGCAAGCCCCCATGTGTACTTTGGGCGTGGGCGGCAGACCGTTGGGAGCCGCCCGCGCCGGGGAGTGGCGGCGGGCACGAGCGCGACGCGGCGGGACCGGCGGGGTCACCGACACCTCGCATGTGGCTGTGGGACAGCGGGAAAGGAAATATATATAACAACAGACGTGACAAAATAACAAACACTATATTTATGCCAAGCTCGATAAAGAATAGAGGTAAACAACCCAATTTAGGGTAATCACAAGTCATGTTTTATAAATCCCCTGTTATTTACATGATTATAGACTTTTACATGCTAACTATTTATTAACAATTCCTATTGCGGCATATTTCAATGGAATCACTAAAATAACATGCTATTTCGAAAAATCATTAAAAGTCGACATTAATTTTACGTGATAGGGCTATCAAGTAAAATTTATGTCGGCTTTTAATGGTTTTATATCAAAAATTTAACCCATCAGGAAATTAGCTTACATGTCTCATTCAAAATCGGTTAAGCGTTCTATGCAAATCCTAAATATCTAAACATAAATAAATAGTTTAAATTTAGAAAGTACAATTTTTCTTCATCTATCTAGAAAATGTTGTTAACATCTTCCTTTTAGGTGTAAATAAGTTGTTGCCTAGCAATGGTTTGTTTACCTCTATTCTTATCGAATTTGGCCGATATATAAAATTAAACTAAGGCTGTCGCAAATGACAATAAATCATTTCACGATCAAACAAATAATTTGACAAATCAAATCTTACCAAACGTTTCTTACAACGACCGACAAACCTAAAAAAGCTAGGTAATAGTCACCTTTATTATCAACTTTGGCCTTATCCCTCTGACTATCAGACAAGCTCCGTTGTCTCTGTGTAGTCTTAATCTCTTCATCAACAACCTCCGCCTTCGCGTCCCGCCCATTTTCGTCCACCATTTTGAAAATCTCATCGACGGAAGAAGTTTTTCTTTTGACCTCAAGCTCACATTGACAAAACTGATTTAAGTCTATCCCAGCAGTAACAGAGTCTGAATGATGTCTGTTATGTTTTTTTCTATGTTCAAAAACTTTTTCCTCCATGTTCATACTCATATCGATTTTCCTACATAGATCATCGTCTGTGACGCCATTTTGTAATTTGTCATCATCGGCAATTCTTAACCTATTAGCGATTTGTAACGCTTTGAAATTTGATAATGAGATTTTCTGCTTATTACAAATTTCGCAGATTACTATTCCGGATTCCGTGTTGTGATTTGAACAATTCCTGTAGTAGCTTAGTATGTTCCCGTTAGAGTTGCAGACATCACATGAACATTTTGCTACGGACCTCTGTAGGTCGCTTAAAGTGTTATTGTCTCTGGGTTCAGGTTTTGGGCATAAGCCACATTCGCAATTCGTGTTCCTTTGTATATCTAAATGGTCGTTTTCTTGTTGATCCACATACATTATGTCTTCGCCTATTTTCCTGCATAGAGGATCGTCGATGGAGACTCTAGAAGCACCTATAGGACTTTGGAAAGACGAAGTGAGATTTTGATAGATATTCGCGGTAGAATTGTTCAAAAAGTTTTGTTTTAATTGAATACATTGCGACAGGTGTTGGTCGTGCATTGATATCGCAGTGTTGGCACCCTGCGCCATGTTCGCGGTTTCCGCTGTTAACGGTAGTGTAGCCCTGTAATAAAATAAAAAATATTACCATTTTGGTAGAATATTTTTGGTAGGTTTAGTAGCTTTCATGGGGTATCGCAGTGCTGTTAGGTCTTTTTTTAAAGCTATTTCGAGTGCTGTTAGACACAAATGTGGGAGGGACATATGTTATGGTGTCATGTTGACAAGCTATATGTTTATTTGTGTTAAAATAACAAGTGGTGCTGGTGGGATATAAAACCGTTATATTTTCAAATAATGATATATGATTCGGACATTGGTTTACGGATGTATTTTATATTATATACTTCTGTTTATGTTTACAATTTACATAAAATGTTTAAGCTGCAAAGCCTTTTACATGCTCCATGCTACGAATACTAAATCAACTCAGCCAAATGCTTTATAAAATATTTTATAATTAATTTTGATTACTAATCATTACAGACTTATTATGTAGCCATATAACATTGGGTCCTGTTTTATTTGCGTGATTTTTGTCTCTATCCATTTCAGCCCATTTAACTATCAAACTTATTTTTGAATTGAAAAGGATTCGGTAATTTAGAAATATGTAACTCGTTGGTCATTCTAAAAAGTAGTATGTACCTAAAGAGGGGGCAAGGAACTACGCGGATAATCTTTTGAAGTATTTTGTTGCAAAATATTAGGTACGGCATTTTATATTACTGTTGTATGTGATACAGCGACATTTTCTTAGAAACTCAGTTACAAGTAAGTTTCTTTAAATTCTTTATTTTATTTTGTTGGCGTATTGTTTCCAAATGAATTCTTTTTCCTGCATATTTTCTTTTACTACTTTATTTTAGAATCAACATGGTCCGAAATCGCACAAGAATATTGAAGGAAATTTGTAACATTGCGTCATCTGTTTGAAGTTATGGGCAGCTCGACCACTTCAATGACGCAATGAATTATTTAGATGAAAGGAATTACAATCGATTGCCATTCTACGTAGGTTATGGAATTTTCCCGTTGGTTTCTAAATAGTTTCCCTTTCCGGTAAACAACAGCAAGCGGTTACGAACACTTTCAAGTCAATTTTGTAAAAATGAGATTTTCATTCTAGTTATTGGTTCATAAAAAGTCTGTATAACGTTGGTTTTGCAGCAATATTTTATAAATAAATTGAAACTATTTTATACACATTAATACAAACTAATCTAAATACCAGCTGTTCGGAATATTAATACGTTTTTTTTTTTAACCATACTACAGGCTCCGGTCATCAATATGACACATTAAACGCTTTAACTCAACAATGTAAATGAAGCAGATAAAGCGAGTATACACGACTGTCTGCCGAATATACCCGATTCAGCGTCAACAAACCGAACGGGTCTTTGGGGAGGAGGGGGGGGGGGGGGGGGGGCGCTACTACTCCCACCGCAAAAAATCCGTACTTTATCCGTATCACTCATAAGCATACTATCCGATCGGCAAATGTTATTTTGTCAAATACATAATTTCTAGGAAATAATTTATTAAAATCACCATTTGAAACAGGAATGATGTATAGAAGAGTGGAAATCTTTAAGTTGTATGTATTTTTAATGTTAAATAATAATAAATTAAAATGTTATAATAAACGGCTAATCGTTTATTAACGGAGGAGTATGGTAACTAATATTGTGACACAAGAATTTTATATAAAAAATATTAGTTCCGGGCCCAAACTAAGGTTGAACACAATTTGAATTTTTTTTGTGACACCCGATATGTATAAAAGAGAGCTAAAGCTCCCACCAGACAAAGTCGTGCCGCCAAGCGATTCGGCGCGTTCCGGCATGATGTCTGGTGAAGCCGTACGGAGGACGGGTCTGAGCAGTTGTGTTGCGATGTGTGCCGGGTACGATGCGCTAAGTGTTGTTGTGTCGGGAGTTTGGTCGTGGAGCGTCTCCACATCAATCTCCCTCTGGCGCAGCATCATTGGTCGTGTTGTTGGGTTTAACATTGCACCACCTCGTCGAACTGCCGTCTTCCTTCCTATTCACTAAGTTTTTTGAGTGAATGGGTTTAATAAACTAGCGCGCTTTACCATCAACGATTGCATCACTGCTTACCATCAGGCGGGATTGCAGTCAAGCGCTAGTTTATAATTAATAAAAAAAAAAGACGACGATTTGACTGTAACACGTGTGATGCGTAAGATATGATAATATCAAACAAAACCAAACTTTTCGTAAAACGCGTATGTGTCATATTTACGGCTGGCATATTTATGATTCATAAGTTCTGATGAAATAGCCAATCGTTTTTAATCACAACCAAACAAATTTTAGTTTTGAATACCGAATCTTAAAATTTGGTTCAAATAAATCAGCTCTATCCAGTGTATCCATCCACTGTTGCACATATCGATTGATATGTGATTAAAAAAAAAACGAGTGTGCTTATGACCACACGACTGAAGTGAAACTTCTTTCGCTCCATCTGTATGTATATATATGTGTGTACAATATATACATGTAGACACATATACATACAGGGTGTAAGGGAAACGCTTCCGAAAACGAAGACAGGTGATAAGGCTAGTGATTCTCGATACGATACCATCAAAAAATGAGGATTTTTTTTAACAATTTTACTTAAGCATTTTTCGTACACTATGCTGTGGCAACAGTTAAATGAGTTAAATGAAACCATTATTTGCGATTAAACATTTTTAAGCTATTGCATAGCTTCTATCGCGGGCCTTGAGCGCGGGGACCGAATCCAGAAATTCCGTAACGAAAAAACCTCACGTTCCCCATCGTCTAACGTCGTTTCAGTTCGGCAGTCTTCGGCACGGTATGTTTGTGTGCGTGCGACTACATCTTTTGAAAACAATTTATAGATTTTCAAAAAGAGCATGCATATTGTAGGGCGCGAACTCAGTTCTACACACTTGCCATGTTACTGATAGTCGCGATGTGCTAAACTTGCTATTAATTTTCTCTCTGAAATAGGTCTTCTATAGAGATATGTCATAGACGTCATCGACGTTGTCATGGCTACCTTAAAAACTTTTCATATAATTAATTATTAAGTACTTTTATTCAAATTAATTTAGTAGTGTTTTTATAAAATAGCTTTTTTTTTAACGGAAAAGCTAAGATGAATGTCACGCTAATTTTTCATTGGACTTTTAAATTATTTATATTGTTGTTTACTAAATAAAAGCGCGTGATTTTATAGAGTAAAAAGTGCTCACGCGGTCGTTTTTTCAATTGTTGCAAGAATTCAAAAGACTGTCTTTAAATAGTGTTCAGACGATTGCTCAAAGTGTATTAGATTTCATTAGTAATAGAAATGGCATTTCAATAATGACTTTCAACTGCCAAAGTCTAAATAGTCATAAATACGATTTACAAGATTCAGTTACGAGACAAACAAATGTGTTACTTCATACCGAAACTTGCATGACGCATGATAATCCAATTGAAATACCTAATTTTAATTGTATTGTTCAGTTCAAACGAGATATTGTTTCAAAAGGTGGGGTAGCTATTTACCAAAATAAAAATGATATTACTAATATTATGACTCCGAATATTGAAATAAATATTGCACACGTTAGCGATGCTAATCTTAGGCGCTCAGTTGTTGGAGATATTTGTGCGTGCTTATGCAAACTTAGAAATGGCCTACAAATAGTTATGGTATAGTTCTTGCAATTCACGAACGCGCGTGGCTCTTAGTTGTGTTCAAGTCGTATCTGTATACGTGTAAATGTGTGCGTGAGCGTAGACGCGCTACGGTTAGCATTCAAATAATCAATGTTAAAATTATTTTTTCTTTGAAACCAACAATGATAATAAAACAAAAGTTTTAACAGTAAGTTTTATTAAAATTAATTATTATTAATCGTCAGAAGTGTCACTATCTTCAAACTCTTCAGTGTCGCTATCAGTTGATTCTACATTAATCGTTAACTCGAAGTCCAAATCGAAATATTTTCTATATTCTTCTTCAAGTTTTTCGACATGCTTGCAAGTTTTACGCCAGGTATCATTGTCGATATCGTTCATACACTCATTTATTAAATTTTGTAAAATAGTCATATTTTGCCCGATATTTTTAGTTGCAATTTTATTTTTTAAAATTCCCCAGATATTTTCGATACAGTTCAACTCAGGGTGATAGGGCGGCAAACGTAATATTTCAAAATTCTTGCTTTTAACTATTTCGTCGATTTTGAATGTTATGAAACGATGTTTATTATTTTTTATTAAATCATATAACCAATTTTCATGAGCAATGAACGTAAAGTGCTTAGACACCCGTCAAAGTCTATCTTTTCTCTGAGAACTGACCGAATTTTGTTTAAAGTTGGAATTTCCTTGTGTTCGATGTGATAATTTTGAATTGTACTTCGAATCAAATTAGTGTCGAAATTATCAAAATCAAATTTGCTACTTCTTTTACGACGTTTTTTCATTGGGGATAGAAACTTGGCAGATGTAGAGGGCATCTCTTTTTCTTCTTTCAAAATAGAAGTTACAGTACGTTCACTGACCCCTGTTGCTTCGGCGGTTCGTTTTCTTACGTTAGCCAAAGGACTCAAATCACAATTATCATTATTATTCGCCTTCATGAAATTATATTCTTCTTGAAGAAAATGAAAAACTCGGGCGATAATTGCACGACCCTACAAATAATAAAGATAATACAATGTTCATGATCGTTGATCCATACAAAAAGTTTAATATTAAATTAACGCTATAAATGCATATTTAAATAACTCGCCTCACTACGAATAATTTTTCGCTTTTTATCGTTATTTGACATGCTGACGGTACTTCGTGGCGGATAGCGACGTGAAAACAATAAGCACAAGTGACCTGAGCGGGCGACCGCTCGCTACTGACCGCTCCGTCACTTCCGTCAGGCACACACACTAACGCATTCTGCATGTACACAACATACCACAAGCAAGAGTCACGCGCGCTCGTAAATTGCAAGAACTATAGCAATTTACATTTCTCCGAATCCAAAATTGGACGAGGTAGAGCATTTTATTCATCGCACTATACTGGAGTACACTGAAGAAGGCTCGAAAATACTTGGTACAAATGGTAATAAATTTCCACTTATCTTGGCTGGCGATTTCAACATTAACTTCGCTGATAAAAAATCAGAGCGGTTGACAACTTTTCTATCAAAAACATTAAATTTGAAAATGAATGATGATCCACAAGAGTCCACAACAAAATATGGGACCACCATTGACGCGGTATTTTCTAGGTATTTAGAGGATAATAAGTCGCAAACTTATGTTTCTTATTTCAGTTATCATAAACCTATAGTTTCAATGATAAATATTCCTGAATAACCAACAGCTACTGTAAGGTAATAAAACCCACATGTATTGTAAAATAATAAAAATATTTTAAATAATATTAACTTTTTATTTATTTAATAAAAGAAAATTTTTTTTTCTTATTGGTCACCACGCTCAAAAAGTGTAACTTGAATTAATATCAAAGAAAAAGAAATACTGCATAAATAAAATAAATAAATAATTATAATTGCATAAATTGATACAAAATGCTATGCAATAGCTTTACCGCGGCAGTCCCCGAGTGCCACACGTCTTTTTTTTTTCTTTACAACTCTAACAAGCTATGTATTCGTAAATAATTATCAGCTGACCCGCGCGCATAAACTCGGGTTCAAAGACCGCGTGCGGTCACCGACATCGCGACAGTTGCGCGGTTAAACCGCGCACGCTACGGTTTACCTTGACCTTGACGCGCTTAACCTTGAGGTCCATATCGAAGGTACTTAGATACCTACAGCCGGCGGCGTGGCAATAGTTTTAAATTGATGCACTGTCGTGAATTTAATAACAGTTTTGTATTATGTCGATAATCGATAGTAAATGAAATAAAGTAAAAGATCGCTGACATCAGCTGTAATTGACTAAAAAATTTTCATCACATGTACAGGTGCGCCCGTGAATCAATTGAATTTGAACTTTATAACAATGTAATTAAAGTCACACGATGCGTGCTCGTTTATTGCAAGAACTGGATCCTTCATTTAGTAAGTAAACCTAATCAATTTAAAGTGAATAATTAAATTAATTGAATCTAAGAAACCAGTTAAATCTTATTTAAAAGTTAGAAAATGAAAACAGTTTGTAATAAAGCATAAGTACAATTTCCTAACAATTAAAATGAATTGATTTCTGATCTCGTAATTATTCTTTTAGCATTTTCGCCTCTGTAAACACACCGCTTTTGCCTACGCTCCCGCGGGGATGCCCCCAATGCGTTTATCGACGTCCGCGAGGGCTTGTTTGACCTTCATAGTACTTCTTTAGTAAATAATTAATCAGTTCCTTCCCGACTCGGTTCGTGAGCGGTTACGTTTTTAATCGATTATTTAATTATTGTTTTGTTAGTTTTAAATTTGTGTTTAGTTATTAGGTATTGTTACGTTTTTAGTGCTGTTTTATTCTTTTTAGTTATAACTGTTTGTTGTTTTAAACAATGCCTGAATGCGTGTACAGTGCTCGTGAATATGGTCCGTCAACGTATGGGCTGGTATTTTTAATGGACGAATTCTAGGACCAGTGTTTCTACCGCCGCGCCTCAATGGATCAGCATATCTTAATTTTATAAATGGACATTTAAATTATATGCTAGACAATGTGTCTGTGGCTGAATTTCTTCGAGCATGGTTCCAGCACGATGGCACTCCACCGCATGCTACGCGTCCCGTCCGCGAGCGTCTCACTGAGCTTTTTAATGACTGCTGGATCGGAAGGCTGGGGCCGCACGCCTGGCCGGCTCGTTCACCCGACTTAACGCCGTTGGACTTCTTTTTATGGGGGTATGTGAAAGAAAGAGTGTTTGATCGGGAATGTGACAGTGCTGATGAAATGCGGGGCAGAATAGTGAGTGTTTTTAATAAACTACGTGAAGAATGTGTTCACGGATCGACACAGCGACGGGCCCGGCTTTGTATTGAAATGAATGGAACTCAGTTCGAGCCAAACCTCATAAGGTCGCAAAGGATTTAGACAGGTACGTAAAATGCCTCTGTCAGCTTTTTACAATGGACTACAATTGCGATTTTGAAAGTGATTGTGAAAGTGAAGTGCGACGTCGCCTTGCGTGTCAGTGACGTCACGTTTCGTACGCTATCCAATGCTTGTTTACGAAATATGAAGTCTTGAAAATAATCAATTTAAAGCGAAAGGTTATTGGTATCCGTTTGCATTTAGGTTGTATATAATCTACGTTCTGGCTTCGGAAGCGTTCTCCTTACACCCTGTATATTAATTTTCTATAAATATTTAAATTTATTTCATGGTTTCATTGGTAAATTAATATTTTTGCATAGATCTTCTATTTTTATTGAGAAAAAAAAAAACTCGTTGTAGACCTTGTAGTACCAAGCTCGCGCCACGGGCGCCTCTGTGCTTATATCCCCCACTGAACTTCCGTTCGCCTTGCCCGATCTCTTTTCGTAACGCTTACGTCACGCGTTCGCCAGCTTACTCCCCAAGTCAAGCGTGCGTAAAGAAGTTTCACTTCAAAAACTCGTTGTAGACCTTGTAGTACCAAGCTCGCGCCACGGGCGCCTCTGTGCTTATATCCCCCACTTAACTTCCGTTCGCCTTGCCCGATCACTTTTCGTAACGCTTACGTCACGCGTTCGCCAGCTTACTCCCCAAGTTAAGCGTGCGTAAAGAAGTTTCACTTCAAAAATAAAACTGTAAGTAATTTTGTGTACGGACATCACATCAAACTACTCGAAACAGTCAAATATTCCTAATCAAGCTTGAGCCTTAAAGCTTTGGAGATAAAGTTGAAAAACTAATAAGGAAATCTGACGAAGTCTGAACACACAATGCACTATATAAGCTGACATCCAGCTTATACAGCAACTGCCTTATATTAAGGAGTAACGACGCCCTTACTCGTCAATAATATTCGTCGTAATAATATTTTAGGAAGAAAGCGATGACTTAACTAAATTCAAAGACGAATCCGAACCCTGTAATATTTTTGGACAATAAAGATGTATCCAAGGTATGAAAATCAAAAAAATAATTAGTCCGTCTTATAGATAATAAAAAAAATTAAGACCCGTATTTTTCATTTTGTCCAAATTACCAAAAACTACTGAGATATAGCGTATTAAAATTACGGAGTGGGGGCTAATTACGGCACGCCGTTGTATATTTTGTAGCACGACGTGACGTCATGCGACATTTCAAATCAATATATCTTCCTAAGTATTTGAAGGAGAGAAAAAATAAAAAATACGTGTTCAATATTTTTTATAAATCTATCTGATGGACATTGAATTATTTTTTAGGATACAACCCAATTTTTAATATTATTCCGAACAGCGTAAAAAGCTCTAAGTAACACAAACACAGATTACATTGTAATGATTACATGTTGCAATGTCTGCATGCAAACTTAAAACCTCTCCTTTTACCTTAGCATTAACTCTTCATCGATATATTGCAAGAGGCTCCTAAAACAAGAGAGATAACTTACAGATGATACTCACTTGAAACTGCGTACTTTTACTTAACTAGAAAACGATGACGTAGTTCGTTAGAATAAACTTCTTACATTACAAAATAATCCTTAGATCCTTATGAATCAACCAGTATACGACGTCTATTTTCATTACTTGGCGAAACGTTAATAAATATATATTTAAATATGGAAATTGTGTTGGAAAAAAGAGAGAAAAGAATCGTAGGGTTATAAAAAGGATCTTCCACATCGCTGCCTAGAACAAAATGATTTTTTTTTTAAATATTTATTCTTTATAAGAAATGCTTAGACAGACATGACTATGTCACTGTATATGAACATAACTACGTGCAGAAGACATACCAGATAAAGCATTTGTCACTGAGATTTTGACCATCGTTGCAAGCCAACTTCAACCAGCATCATCATCTTCATCATCTCAGCGTTAATCCCAGTTGCATCCAAAGCTTTTTCAGCTTTGGAGTCTGGGGTCCGCTTTACCAGTCTAACTGCTGATTTTGGCTAAACTTCGATATTTTCCGTGAAGCGACTGCCGTCTGACCTCCACAACCCGAAGGCGATATCGAAGCATTGCAGTTAGGCCAATTGTTGGACTTTTGAGGGCTCCAACAACCCGTAACGACTGCCATTAGATATTCGTATGGCAACCGGGACCAACGGCCTAACGTGCTTTCCGTGGCAAGACCAGACCAGTGCAAATATTCATATTCATACATACAAATATTTGCACTGCGCAGTCAAGCCAACTTCAACGATTTTATATAATAAAAGATAGCGTTTTACCATATCCTCTGTAATATGCTAAAACACTATCTTTTAAACTTATTCCTTTCAATTAAAATCTGATGTCCGCATTCCGGTCACATTCTTCCTAAGGAACTTTGAATAGAGAGAAGTGGAGAGTGGGGATGCCTTGGCCCAACAGTGGGAAACCACAGGCGTTTAATAATAGTATTTTTATAGACCCTAAACCCAACCCCCCTTAATTACAAAAGGAGATCTAACTTTAGTTCCAGACTTAACCTTGCCAGTATTTGTATTTCGACCTTACTATTGAGGTTAAGTCAAAGTTCTTAATACAAAAGTGACAACTTGGTACAGAACTAAGTTGTCATTTTTATGTAGTGAACTGCATTTCTATAACGGTTAGTTTCATAATTCAATAACTAATTAGGTGGTTTAAACATGGCCTAAACAAATTCCTTAATAAAGTGGAACATGTCTAAAGTTTTACCAAGTAATTAAGAGACATCGTATAAACATTGATGAAGCATAAGTTATTTAAAGTAATATGGATTTCGGTCTGTTTCGATATAACATAGCTTTCTGGAGAGGTGAAGTAAACACAACTTATATCCACTGTTTCTTCATGGGCTTAATACTGATATTACTTTTGAAATTGTATCCAAAATTATGATACCGTTGGCTATATTTTGGACTTTAATGCTTTTTAATAAGGTCTAAAGTTGCATAAGAAGATTAATCATACTATACTAAATTATTTCGACAGTCAATCTTTGTTATTAATAACTTTAGACCTTACTATAAATATTTTTTCAAACACACTGAAGGCAACAACAGAGCGCCATAGACAGCGAATAAAAACTTCTTACCTCTTCAAATATCATAGACAATAATAGCCCATCTCATAGAGAAACCAAAAAGCCAAACAGAAGATCAACGCCCAAATCATGCACATAATCAAAAGTGTAACTATATATACTATCATTTTGTGCATCCACACAACACTCAAGAAAAATCATTTAACAAATTTTCAATTAAAAAAAAAAAAATCTATCAGAAAAAAAAAAGTCAAAGAAACCTCCACCGCAAAATGATTAGCACAAAGAAACCCCTAACAGTTAGAAAAAAATAAAATTTTGCTCAAAATTTTTCTGCTAGAAAAACTTGCTTTGGCCAAAACATGTACCTTAGACTCATTCTCAATATATCATCACCCGTGATCACCCGACACCACTTGCTATAACATAATATATAAACGTATAAAAAACAAAAAGCGAGAAAAGTAACAAAAAATACCAAATAATAGTGAAAATCGTTGTTTCACTTACTTTTCGCTCTGGGGCATGGTGTCTACGGAGTGATCTTGTAAGGGGTTGTGCTTCGGACAGCTCAATAACGAAGCGGCGGTCCAATCTTCACTAGACTGTCTGTATGCTGTAAAAACAAATTGACCATTTATAAAAGGCTACCATTTAAAAAGAGGGAATATAAAATGGTGGAAGATAATTGTGCATCTTGACTTCTGACCACGTCATGGCATCATGATAAATTGTTAACACATGCAAAACTTATGGAAATATATGACACGTCACTCAACAGGTTGGCGGTATTGCCACGTTATTGGCAATGAAATCAAATAGAGAATCTCTCCGTCCACCATATCCAGTAACGTGCCAGTATTTCATAACCATAAGTCATATTTCAATAGTACTTATTCCTGCCAAGTCGTGTTACAATTACCATTTCCACACGAGTAAACCGTACTACAATGAAACTTTTTTATTTTTTTTATGGCTATGACATCTAAAAATCAACATATGATTATGCCAAAAAGCGCGCATATTTGCGTCACGACTAAACATCGCATGTTATTAGGCTATATGGATAAATTGCCTTTACCTTTCATTTGTGAGATTATAACAACTTTGCGCGCTGCGCTATTTTCGCGCAATTGTTAACTTTTATCTGCATTTATTTCAAGGTCGTAGAAAAAGTTTTGTATGCCACTGTCGCAAACAGCTATTGTAATACTCGTGCTGATCTATTATGTCACTCAGCTTCGCTTCGTGGCCCAAATTCGCGAACTATTGTGCCACTAACTAAACTATCACTCATATTACAATAGCTATCATTGCTTGATAGTGGCATAAACAACTATTAACTAACAAACTGTCCTACCAAGGGACATCTTTTAACCAAATAACTAACGGTTCTGATGATGTCAGGATGCAGCTACAGTTTCTGGTTTACAGGATACCCGATGGTAAGCCTGGTTGATAGACCTTTGGGCTCCTGACCGCTCGCAAAGTCTATTAGATATCTATGGACAGCCAGGACTAAAGGGTAAGGGACAAGTCAGCTTTTGTATGGAATTCGGACGCATCCATTCAGCTTTATGGGCGCATACGTACTCTACAATATTTAAAGAAAACCCTGTCCGATCCGTGCAGGTATTGTTAGGTATCGATAACTGATTTTACTAATGCCTAAAAAACCGGGATAAACTTATATTATTTCGCAAAAGGAGGTAAATTAATACATGTGCGGTAGGCAATACATGCGCGTGTAAAGGAAGGCAGGGCACGCGGCACGCGGCCGCATCGCTCATAATAATACCGTCGAAAATAGTGTCGCCACTTTTTAAAAAAATACCAAATTTTGGGGAAGTTGGAATTAATTCGCGGAAAAAAAGGATTATGTCAAAATTCATGAGTATTGTTACTACCTATGATGATTATGTAAAATTTCATATTTCATTTGGTCATGTGTTAACCTAACCTTTATTATCCTTGTGGGTCGGACGGCGTTTACTTTACATATTGTATACAAAATCGTTGTTTTCTGTGGACAAAAGCTGAACAGAACTAAATAAGTATTAATAGAATAGAATACTCTTTATCCACCACATCATTTTCTTTTTTTTTTTTTTTTATCACACAGGTTGAGCTAGCCCCAATGTAAGTTGTGACGAGACTTGTGTTATGGGATACTAACTCAACGGTACTATATTTATAATAGATACATATATAGATAAACATCCAAGACTCAGGCCAATCAGGAAAAGACCGTTTTCCATCATGATCTGGCCGGGGATCGAAGCCGGGGTCTCCACGTCGCAGGCAGGCGTATTGACCGCTGCGCCACGGAGGACGACGATCATCCACCATTATAAAATTAAAAGCAATAAAACTCACCATTCCTTTTAATAGTGTCCCCGTCACAACTTCTATTGACCTCCGCACCAAAATTAATGACTTTCGGCATAGATCTCACACTCAAATCATCATCTGCATCCAAGTCCACTATTGGCGAATCATCGTACACTCCCGACCTCCTATTGGCTGGGTCTCTGCCCTCGCCTGTCATAAGTCTGACGCGATTGGCTGTTGTGATGACGTCTTCGTCGAGTAGGGAGGTTGGGCGCGTGCTATTGGTCGGTACGACGTGGTCGGTGAGTAGACTGCGCGGCCGCACGTGGTTGTTGGAGTGTCGCGAGTTTTGTGCTTGTTCGGCTAAGACCCTGCGCCCGCCGCGACCGGTGTGTTTTGAGGCTATGCGTTGAGGGACGTTTGACATTGCCTGTGAACAAAAATACTGTGTAACAAAGATATCCAGCATAAATGGTCAATAGCCCCAATTCCCGAGTTTACAAACTAAATTAAATTTAAGTTCAGTCCATCTTTTTCTTTATATTTCACTAGCTTTCCGCCCGCGGCTTCGCTCGCGTGGAGATCGGTTATATCGCGCTTTTAGATTTCACTCGTGAATATAATTTTTTTCCGGTATAAAAAAGTACCCTATTATTTAATCCGGACTTCTAACGTTATGTCTGCAAAATTTCAAAATAATCGGCTTAGTAGTTACGGCGTGAAAGCGGGACAAACAAACAAACAAACTCACTTTCCGATTTATAATATTAGGATATTTGGTGTACACATACAAATATTCCAGTAATCTCCCTTGGGAACTTGATGTTTTTTTAGGACCAAAAGTAGCCTATGTTACTCTCCATCTTTTCAACTAACTGTATGTATGATGAAAAATCAGGTCGATTGATTGCTTAGCTACGGCGTGAAGGAAGGACAAACAAACAAACAAACACACTTTCACATTTATAATATTAGTATGGATTAAGAAAAGGACAGAAGATAAAATGATAGTTTTGACCTGTCAAATTAGTCCGCTCCGACGTAAATTGAGGTATATTTGGTCGTCATGTTTATAAACACGTCAAAACTGTCTATGGAGTATCTTAATTTGAGAGGATTAAACTAAAATGTTATTTTCTATCCTTTTCTTAATGAAATAGAAAGAAAAAAATGTCCTAAACTTAAAATTAGTTTAGATTATAACAAGAGAATACTAAGCTTTTAGCATACTTTCCCTACATTTTTGAAGGTCTAAACAATTCTTTATAAATGAATCTGTTATCAAATCTCATGCAAAGTTTTTGGGATTAGTTCACCAAAATAATGACTTTATAACGTAAATATAGTTACAGTGTCCTCATCGGGCTCATTGTTGCAGTGACTGGGCGGGTTGGAGTACTTGTGAAGCAGTTCTATCGCGAGACGCTTGCTCATGTCTTGTTGGAAGAACGCGTGCTGGAAAGAAAAATATATTATTGTTGATTGTTCGAACCATTCAAACTCATACTACATGCATATAGTCCACAAATACAATATGTAAAGAAAACCCTGACCGATCCGTAAAGGTATTGTTAGGTGTCGATAACTGATTCTACTAATGAATACAAAGCCGGGCTAAACTTAAAAAAAAACAAATATTTCGCAAACGGAGGTAACTTAATACGTGTGCGGTAGGTAATACATGCGCGGGTGAAGGGGGGCAGGGCACACGGCACGTAGTCGCATCGCTCATAATAATAGGGAAGAAAATAGTGTTGTCCTTTTTAAAAATTTACCAAATTTTGGGGAACTTGGAATTAATTCGCGAAAAAAAAAGATTATTTCAAAATTCATTATTATTATTACTATGATGATTATGTAAAATTTCATATTTTATTTGATCATGTGTTTACCTGACCTTAATTATACTTATGGGTCGGATGGGGTTTTCTTTACATATTGTATATACAGAGTGGTGCTGACAATACAACAATGATGATACGACAAAAATCAAATAAATATGTCCATTAGTTTAGTCACAGGAAATTATTTTTCTTTTTTCACATTTTCTACATGATGTACATGTTGATAAGGAAGCGCTTACAGGTTAATGACTAATAATTTTATTGCGATTTAGTTTGAACTTTTCATATTTTTTTTTTATTTTTGATGCTATTTTTTTTCTATGGTTAAGGATTATTCCTATGAACCAGCAATGCTCATGTTTTCATTTATTGTCGTATTATCAGCACCACTCTGTATATGTGTGTGTAAGAAACTATCTTTTTTAAGAATTTATTAATGAGTAGCTAGTTATTATCGAACTAAAGAAACGACTCTTTATGTTTATCCAAAGTCCTTAAAAGCAAAATAAAACAGTATCACCATGAAACACAGATAGTAGAAATAATAAAATAGAAAACTAAATCGAAAATTATTTAAGCGACGTTAATACAATTTATATGGGATCAAATCACGGCTAAAACATCCCAATGAAGTCAAAATGTTCAAATTCAGTTGACAATTGATGATAGGAATTCTCCACTCTTTGGGTCAAATGTTCCAAGACTGTTTAGAAAACCCATCACTTGTACTTTAGGTGTATATTATGGAGAAGGTAATGATGAACGTCATATGTCTATGCCTTCAAAAAATTCTAAGTTACCTGCAGAAGTTTATCAGCCGTGGGCCTCTTCTTGGGGTTCTTGGTGAGTGCTAGTTTGAGGAAGGCGTGGAACACGGCAGACCAGCGCTCGCGCTCCTTTAGAGAGGGCGGCTTGAAGCCAGACTTGGACATCAAGAACAGCACGCGCATTGGATGCAGCTCGAACATCGGGGGCTGGAGCTCGGCTAGTTCTGGAAATGGGAGACAAAACAATGTTTTAAATAAGATGTAAGTTTTTATTATTTTCTCTCTTTTTTAATTTAGGAACTTTTTTTTTTTTTTTCTCTCTTTATTTAGTTTGGGGACTTTTACACGAATGTGTATGCCAGTCCCATCGTAACTTAACCAAACCTTAACCTAACAAACTTAACTTAATCTTAATTTAACAAATTTAAAAATTTTATAGGCGGCATCTGAAGTAGGTGTGGACATCAGACACTGGAATAGACAATAATCCCGTGAAACAGATTTAAAGGTTATGAAGTTATTTGTATGTTTTCAGAGTTATACATAAACCCCTTCATTCATAAAGGTTGCTTTGAACTAGTGATTAGCGACTGTTTAACAATACATTTTTGACGTGTGCACGTCACTTTACTTTAATCATCGTTTATGAATAAACCCTTTAAACACTATGGTGTTTATTCATAAACGATGATTAAAGTTAAATGACGTTAAAACGTCAAAAATATATTGCTAAATGTCACTAATCACAGTATCTAATCACTGATTAAGCAACGTTTATGTATAGAGGGAAATATTTTTAAGTTTCATTAGTTACCGAAATGTTTGGATTCAGGATAATATGTTTCAAATGTCTGCTCCAAAATCCGCTACGTTTAAAAAAAAACATTAGGTTCATTTCAAAATGGTTACACAGGCCATCAACCAGGTTCCTGGAGAATTGGCACCAGAAAAGAGATACCTGTCCTAGCAGGCGCTAGGAGTTCACCATGGTTTCTAAGAACCAATTCGACCGAAAAGATCGACAGACTTTCGGATATCTTCGTATTTCTTTCGAGCATACCAAAAGGACTAAGAATTGCTTGCTTTATCTACTTATTCAACAAAGCTCAATCAACAGAATCGAGTTCACAAGAGGGAACGAAATCATGACCCCAATTAAGACGCATCTGATGCTTGCGCAGTAGGTTAAGCTGTGGATGATGGTCATTTGAAACACTCACCGATAGCAGTTATGCCACACGCCCAAATATCACAGAGCTGATTGTAGCCACCCTTGCGTTCCACAGCTGCCACCTGAAAAGATACATAAATTTATTAAAACTAAACGAATGTAATGGCAGCATGATGTCCCAAATTAAGGTAAAATGTCGCATTAGTTTAATAAACTTGTGGTTAACCGCAATCTCGCCTGATGGTAAGCAGTGATGCAATCGTTGATGGTAAAGCGCGCTAGTTTATTAAGAGCCTGTTCACTCAAAAACAACTAAGTGAATAGGAAGGAAGACGACAGTTGAGCGAGCGAGGTGATGCAATGTTAAAACCAAAAATACGATCAACGATTCTGCGCCAGAGGGCGATTGATCTGAAGACTCTCCACGACCAAACTCCCAACACAACAATGGTGCATCGTACCCGGCACACATCGCAACACAACTGTTCAGACCCGTCCTCCGTACGGCTTGACCAGACATCATGCCGGAACACGACGAATCGCTTGGCGGCAAGATTTTGTCTGGTGGGTGGTAACTTCCGCCGGCAGCTGATGTTATGGCCTATCACCGAGAAAAAGGTTAATAATAAAAATCAAATGTAAAGGCGTTAACGTTCACTTTGCACGGAATAATTTTATTTCCCATTCTTGTCATCAAATGACGTTTATTCAGAGCAAATTGAAGTTTACGCTAAGCCCACATCCGCATGAACGTATAAATACTTGACGGGGCTAAAATATAATGCACGATTCGATTTTTAGCTGCAGATGTTGACGTGAGTATTAAGACTTCAACAGACTGCATCTAATAGGGTTGGATTTTTAACTCCAGGTAAAAAGCAGTACATTGGAAATCCAGTGAAAATATGTGTAATACTGGCATGCAGCACTCATGCTTTTTTTTTATAATTTGATTTTTTTTTCTTTTTTTTGCCTTTTGGTATACCTATTGACGTGGCTAGCTGCCATATGGTGGATAGTTTTATTAAATGATCTGTGTTAGTATTGTACAAGGTCATTTGTACAATACTAACACGCTGCACACTGCTTACCATCAGGCGGGATTGCGGTCAAGCGCTGGTTTTAAATTAATAATAAAAAATAAAAAAAAATAAAAAAAAGCCACTTTTTCCCAGCGAAAGCACTAGGAAGTGGCGAGGGCAGGCGTTTTGGGGGTCTTATGTAATTTTGAAAGTGCTAATTCTCAGCCTAATTTGAATAAATGATTTTAGAGGAGCAGTGGTCCCGCGTGAATTACAGCCCTCACTCCTTTTCACAGGAAGGGATCTGTCTCCCAATAAGTGCGAATGTTAATGATCATTATGAGATTGGTAAGCCCAACTATGTTGGAGTCTACTTTCAGGCGATCCGCACAGTGGTGACACCCTGGCGTTTCCTCCAGCTTTATACGGAATAGGAACTCCCGAAACAGCAGTGTCCGGTGAGGACCTCCATCAGGCGGAAGGTGATGGCGCCGAGGCGCCTCTCTAGCTACTTCTCATAGATAGGACTTACCGCCGCTATTGTGGCGTGCCCAATACACACACACACACGCTTCGCCTTTATAATATTAGTGTAATTTACCTCAGGCGCCATCCAATAAGGAGTCCCTATGAATGACTTCCTCTTGTTGATGGTGGCTGTAATCTGCGCCGACACGCCGAAGTCCGCCAGTTTGACGTCGCCACATTCAGTCAGGAGGATGTTCGCGCCTTTGATGTCTCTGGAATATTACCGAAAAATTAAATAATTTTATTTCTGGTTTCTACGAATTATTTGAAACGTCAATTATATTTTAAAAACTGGACCGAGGCGCTGTTTCCTATCTGACTACTCTGTCAAATCTTGGTCAGACCATTCAGATTAGTGTCTGATATGCTTTCTAAGGAATCTATCGGATCAACTGAGATTTGAGTCCAAGAAAAGTAAAAAATCGCAATCCAGAGAGTATCTGGTGATTTCTTGCGATTTATAATAAATCTGAGTACGTAAAACTTGGAAACGATGTTAACCGGGGACGAGCCTGTGCGAAATGTCAATAGCATTTCTGAAGAGTCAATACCCCCTAAAGTGTTGTCTCTGTCTAGACACCCTTTTAAGAAGAGTATTTTATAGTTACTGACATATTTATTTCTTGCTCTGTTGTTTCTAGCTCCAATATTGTAGATAATTCTATTACATTTACAGATTTCCCAAGCAAAGTATGAGCTTCGGCAATGGTTTTCCGCCCTCGGAAATACGAATGCACGTTGATGAGATCGCGTATAGAGCTGTTACATTACAACCTTGAAATTATTTGCTCATTTTGTATTACTATGCTTATAAAACGTAGAGATTAGCACCTCTATGCAATTCCAAACAATCAAGGCTTTTTTGGCAATATTCCATCTACTCACCGATGCATCTTGCCCATCATGTGAAGGTAAGACAGACCGGTCAGCGTTTCCCGACACATGTAGGCTATCTGCAGCTCAGTAAGAGGTCCAGTGACGTGGTATATGTCCTGAAATGTACAGATAAATGTTTAAGTACCCGCAAGACCAAAAATAAAACATGGTTTGTGCTCAACAGTGTGAAATTGGTTGAATATTTGTGCCGTTCGTGGGTCACGAGTTTCATTAATCAGAAATCAATTAAGGACAAATAAATAATGGTATTTGAAGGCGCGAATGACCGCGACTTACGATTTATAGGTCATAGGTCGAACCCACAAGCGTTTGACTTGGTGTAAATTAATCCATCAGTACTGTTGTTAAAAACCTTAAAGGAAAACGTCGTTAGGAAACCGGTCTGTAAAAGAACTGAGTCCTAGAAATGCTAGAACACGCGACATCCAGGAACCCCCACAGGGCCTGCGGATCACAAAATACCCTCGCAGAGAGAAAGTCTGTGTTCTAGCATTTCGAACATGATAGGGTTTCTTGTATGTGAAATCATTCAATGAGCCAACGATCATAGACCTTTTCACTAGTGCTATACCTTGAAATATTTCCCGTTTTTTGTTCTGGAATTGGGAAATCATCAAACTACCTTTCCGGCTCTGGGCGGTGCGGTAGGGCGCAGACTTTTACAGACTAAAATCCACCCGTGTTGTCATTTGTCAGTGCGCCAGTGGCAAAGGGATACGTGAACCCTAAAGTTAATGTAAAGAGATATCTTTCGAACAACCAGCGACCCAACATTTCAGGATAACTATGCTATATTTGCTAAGTATGTATGAAAGTCAAAGGCTTAAGTCCTAGCCTTTTCTCCAAAATTGGAGGTCAGGTCCTGATAATCAAGTCCTATTGCTAGATTATTTTCGGACTAAAAGTAGCTGAGAAGCTGATCATGGTCAAAAATGGTTGGAGGCAATTTGGCAAGTAGAGCACACCGACGTGCAACGACACTTTCAGGTCCTAATTAACAATTGTTATCATCAAGCTAACCTATTTTTGGAAGAATCAGCATATTCGAAATTTCGAAAATGTCCTATTTATTTTGTTTTATTATCTATGTAGTCACAATAGAACACATAAGGATATATAATAATATATGTATCTATTATAAAATATAGTACCGTTGAGTTAGTATCCCATAACACAAGTCACGAACTTACTTTGGGGCTAGCTCAATCTGTGATTTGTCCGTATATATTTATATTTATTTATATGTCAAAATTAAAATCTAAGTACAAAGGTGCTGCAAACAATATTTCCTATTATTTCTTTCCCTTTTCCGAGGGATAACGTGAAAAGATTCGTCAAACATGCCCACAGGTGTAGCTAAAATACTGTTAGGCCTAACCCAAAATCACCATAACAACAATGCACTCCATTTGCATATTAAGAACGCATGAAAGTCTGCTATTTAAAAAAGATAGAAATTTTTTAACAGACTTTGCAAATGCCAAAAAATATATTAAATGATAAATTACCTGCAAACTTCCCCCACCACAATACTCCATAGAGATCCATAGCTTATCCCTTCTTAGATACGAGCCATAGTACGCAACGATGTTAGGATGCCTACAATCCTTCATCATCAGGATCTCCTGCTGGATGATGGCGAAGTCATCACCCGGCTCTAACTTGATCACCTTGATGGCAGCAAGTTCACCATTTCCGTTGAGTCTTTTCGCCTGTAAAGATAGAGGTTAAATGATGAGAATCATTAATAGCTAGAAGGGAATATTAGTACTTTTATTTGCTCTTAAAAAGTCGCAATTTTGAGGGACATTAGGCTGAACTACAGTAAAGTGTCAGATTGTATGTTAAAGAAAATGCGACCTTAATTAATAGTAAATAAGTCATTAAATACCACTCTCTAACTTCATAAAACTACATTGAATGAAATATCAATCAATTGAAGATTAGCAAACAACGTAAGATAGGTTTTTTAAATGGCGAACAAGCATTCGCGGGCTTTTAAAGACCTTTAAATTCGCGGGATATCCTGGCGTTCTCCCTTGGCATGTATTTTTTTTTTATTATTATTTTGATATTTTTTGATACCCTACTTTTTGGCATTTTTTCGTCATTTGATTCGATTTAGTTAACGACTATACTTAAAAATTTGTAACAAAACAAATGGTTGTGTTTGCTTTAATATAGCCCATATTTAGTCTAGTTTAGCATATCTGACTAAACTGACACTGGATTTTAATGGAACTTTGAAAAAATCTAGACAATGATGTCAATAATATGGAAAAAGTTAAAGTAAATTACGCTTTAATAACTCGAAAGAATTTAGAAGAAAGTCACACAAAATTATGGCGACACGGCGGGTGCAGTTGGCTGACCGATCGAACGCTGCGCAGCGTGTCGCGGGTTCGCTAATCGCACAACAACTTACAAGTAGTTGTTCAGAGTCTCTACTCGTCCACTGCTGGACATAGGCCTCTTCCATGGCACCCCAACAAGCTCGATCCTAAGCAGTTCTCCGCTAGCCACAGTATGTGAGTTAAAATTTTTGGACACGCAACGACGATGCACGATTAATTACTAGTGTGGGGTAACGTTAAACAATAAAAATGATAAACAAGTACTTAAATAGTAGGCCAAGTCCTATTAATTTGCATCTGAGCATACATGACATAGATCAACGAACTAACAAGTGTGACAGACGACAGTATAGTACAAAATTATTTTTCGAATGAATAATATTATAGTTTCCGTATAAATATTTAAGCATAAATCCAATTGAAATTCGAACGTAGCGTTCGATTTTAAATTACCAACGTTCCTTAAAAGGCAACGCATTAAAAGTGCCAGTTCGTTTATACCGACTTAATAATTTGCAAGACACAAAATCTATTAATAAGTATGCTAAGAAAAATGCATCATGCATGAATTTTTAGAATATTAATCATCAAACCGCATTACCTACATATAATTTGTGAGTTTATGATGGACTTCATTTGCGTGTGTAACTTTAGTAGTTTTTGTATGAGTGTACAATAAATACAATGACACATGATATTACAAAAAGGATATGTGAGTTTCTATGGAAGGGATAATCTCGGCACTAGTGATATGTTACCTATGTTTTTGAGTAAAGTGACATATAAACATCAAAAATACAGAGTGGTGCTGACAATACGAGAATAAATGAAAACACGAACAATGCTGGTTCATAGGAACAATCCTAGACCATAGAAAAAACCTAGCATTAAAAATAAAAAAAATAAAAAAAATCAAATAAACTAAATCGCATAAAATTGCAAACGGAATAGAACATCGAAGATCGGCGACAGCGCGATCCTGTATCGACTTGCTTTTTTCGCGCCGTTATTATTAAAGTTTGGTACCGCAGGATGCGGCGGTCATTAACCTGTCAGCGCTTCCTTACCAACATGTACATCATGTGTAAAATGTGAAAAATGAAAAATAAATTCCTGTGACTAAACTAATGGACATATTTATATGATTTTTTTATGAGTAGACTGAAAATATGTTGAGGAACGCGATATTTAATTTATTGTCGTATTGTCAGCATCACTCTGTATATAGTCTAATCCTCTATATTTGCTCCCGGGTCTAATCACTATTTATGTAAATTTAAACAACATTTATGAATATTATTTATTGTTAAATTTAAAAAAAAAACTATATTTATATCTTTCAGAGTGAATTCAGATTGGGATCGAGTGTGTATTGGTGGAGGAAGTACATATTAGATTAGGAATAAGTAGTATGGACAAATGCTTGTTTCTTTTTTTCATTTAGGGACATTTATAAAAGCAATGTCAGTCCTATCGTAGCCTAAATACACATCTCTTATATTTAGGCAATGAACCTTCGCTTCATCGCCATTTGGTTGAGCCAGGATTTTAATAAATGTGCCTACTTCAAGTCTGTTCAACCTCAAGATCCTCTAAACAAATAACTGTCAATCCATTTCTATATGTACATTTAGGTTAATGCTACATTTTATTGCGTTAGAATTCCTCACATGCTTGTAATCCCATCGGCACATAATCAACATTTCAGAAATACGTATAGTGGTAGTCGTTACAGGTAGTTAGAAGCTCGAAAATCCATCTTACCAAGGAGTACTGTATTAGCCAGTAGGTAGCTGGGTTGCGGAGGCAGTCGCCTTATGGAAAATATTTGTCTTTAACTACATCCGATTTTCTCGGTGGTAGGCCATAACATCGGCCGCCGGCAGAAGTTACCACCCACCAGGCAAAGTCTTGCCGCCAAGCGATTTGTCGTGTTCCGGCATGATGTCTGGTGAAGCCGTACGGAGGACGGGTCTGAGCAGTTGTGTTGCGATGTATGCCGGGTACGATGCGCCTAATGTTGTTGTGTTGGGAGTTTGGTCGTGGAGGGTCTTCAGATCAATCTCCCTTTGGCGCAGCATCGTTGGTCGTGTTGTTGGATTTAACATTGCATCACCTCGCTCAACTGCCGTCTTCCTTCCTACTCGCTCAGTTTTTCTGAGAGAATAGGCTCTTAATAAACTAGCGCGCTTTACCATCAACGATCGCATCACTGCTTACCATCAGGCGGGATTGCGGTCAAGCGCTAGTTTATAATTATTAAAAAAAAAACCGATTAAAATGGCAGCCGACCCCAACATTCATTCTCCTGTTCCTGCGTCAGAGTTGTGAAAAGACTAAGCAGATGGATGATAGTGTAGACATATAATGGTAGTTCTTTCCCGAAACTCCCTTTAAAAACGTTGCCCCACACTTAATACAAAAATTGAAACTCACAAACACAAACAGCCAGACCCGGAACAATTACTTAATTATGTGAAAAGAAGAAGAGTTTCCAAAATAGACCTAGATTTTATGCTAAAGCTTTGCCGTCCCTGAATAAGCAAATCGTCGCTTCCGTCAGCCTGTCGGCTCGCCGTCTGCCCATTTGAATCAATGAATCGTTGAACTTTGTATAATGATGTGAAAAGGGGAGAACTTTCAACTTCTGAACACATCTGGAATGATTGATGCGGCTATTTGCAGCACTCTTAATAAGAAATGAGGGATATTTCGTGAGAAAAGTTCTGAGTGAGTGAGTAGTATGGAAACGCATGAAACGTCTGTGGTGTGTTATAAGCGTCTGTGTTCCCCGCGGGTATAGGTTAAAGTATGAAGATACACCCACAATTCCCCAGTTATGTCCAAGACCCCATGTAAGGGGCAACGAGCCTCCTAACTTCGGGCTGCCACTGAGAATCTCCTAATGAAGGAATCCTATACATACAACTACGTAAAAAGAAAAAAAATCAGTCAATTTCCGTCAAGTTTTCTCGTTTCCACGTAATGATATGAAGTTCAATGTATCATTGATTCAAATGGGCAGACGGTACGGAC
The DNA here is from genome assembly GCA_037179545.1 of Sesamia inferens. Classification (NCBI taxonomy): domain Eukaryota; kingdom Metazoa; phylum Arthropoda; class Insecta; order Lepidoptera; family Noctuidae; genus Sesamia; species Sesamia inferens. The sequence goes on from CM073949.1 coordinate 12,162,444, forward strand.
GGACAGACTGACGGAAGCAACAAGTAGCGTTAGTAGCGTTGTTAGGGATGGCAGCGTTTTATTTTAAAATTGATTTTAATTTTCGTGGCATTACATGTTAGAAGAGATTAACTGGTGTTATTGGATTACATTGATTATATTATTTATATTGTATTTCTTGGTACAAGCTGAGACTGGATACATATTGTGCATTATACTTTTATTCATTTATACAATATGTAAAGAAAACCCTGTCCGAACAGTGAAGGTATTGTTAGGTATCAATAACTGATTCTACTAATGGATACAAAACCGGGCTAAACTTTAAAAAAATCCCCCTAAAAAAATAAATATTATTTCGCAAAAAGAGGTCCTTAACTTAATAAATGTGCGTTAAGCACCCTTCCGCGGGCGACGGGCGGCAGGGCATGCGGCACGTGGTCGCATCGCTATTCGCTCATAATAATACCGGTGTTGTAACTTTTTTAAAAATTACCAAATTTCGGGGAAGTTGGAATTAATTCGCGGGAAAAAAAGATTATTTCAAAAATCATTTGTATTGGTACTATGATGATTACGTAAAATTTTATATTGTATTTGATCATGTGTTTACCTAACCTTTATTATCCTTATGGGTCGGACAGGGTTTTCTTAACATACTGTATAGAGCCATAAAAGAGGATGATTTTTTATCATTACTAGAAGCGTTCTTACATAGTTTTATTCCTTGCGTTTAAAAGTATGCAAGGAAATATGAATACTATTTGTTTTCTCTTCCATGCAAATAAACATTCTTCTTAACTTCTTGAAGGCAATTATAGAGACAGCCCAGAGTTTAGCTACGAGTTCGGCACCATCTGTTTTACATATTGCTATTTGTGAGATATATTATTGTATTGTATGTACATATGTATACTATTATGCAGTTTATCAATCCAATTTTTGTGTATGTTTGTGGATCATAATGATCCTCTGTTGTAATCATAATTTAGTATCCCTATTTTTGGTAGGTGGAAAAATCCTCGTTAACTATCCCTCGCTCGGGGACGCGGAGGGGTGTGCCGGACCCTTGCCGGCTAAAAAACTGCCTATGAGTTTGTCACCTGCCTTTCCGGGGTACCGGAACCTCCCAATTCTACGGTACAATAATTAAGTATCCCTGAGTTCACCTTACAGAAGCTACTTTCGCCAACCCTGTCAAGCCAATGAGACGTCTGAGTCAAGTGACTGCTATTGTTCCCAACACTTTGTTAATTGTATACTTACTGCACTTAACAAATGTATGAGTCGATTTAAAAAGGTACTGTTTATCAATAGAATTGACAGCAGCTTTCCTGTCTGTGTTTATTTTTATTTCCTGGCAATCGTTTCAAAGCAGGTTTATAGATAGAAGTTATTCGGGATGTTCTCGTGTATCAAAGAAGTGGGGGATAGGGTATTTGGTGGTAGATGTTCTGGTCCGTTGATATTGTCCTACTTATTATAAAAGAGTCCCTTGGTGGCAGAAATAGCTATTGGGCTGTCTAATGATTCTATCTCATTGACATCTGACAAAGAGCTCTCTCTTTACCTTTTCTACCACAGATAAAATACTTACAAAACAAGTTAATAAAGAACGAGTAATGAGTTTAAAAACAATACAATAATTATTATTAAGTAGCAATTATCCGACGGCACAAATCAATTATACAAATAATTGCCCTTAATTAAAATATTATGACGATTCGTGATAATTAATTTTTATTTAAATGAAATACTTTCCGATAAGATGGACTAGATTCTTTAGACTGACTTGCTTTGAATTACGTTATCAGCCTCATACGTTGATGTTTTATGTGTAATTTTTTGCGGCAGTTGCATAAGAGAACACAGGACATAGCCTCCCGGCTCCCGGACCCCATGGTATTTTACTACATATCTTCTGCCCACGTATTCGTCTGCGTAGTCTTGTTTATTCAACCCATGCCGTAGCATCACAAAGTCGGTCCACGCTATTGCTTGGTTTTCCTTGACTTTTTACTATTTACTCGACTCGTGAACATCTCTCCCTGATGTTGATAATCTAGATGTTCTTCAAGAGTTGAGCTATCAAATGCAGAAAGAACATTTTTTTCTTTTAAATTTGACTAATGGAATCAAACAGACAAAAGGTAATAGTGGAAATGAAATATGTAGCATAGGATGATTAAAAATATGACCTGCCATGTTCAACACTAAAAATATCATCGTGAAAGTAAATCCAGGCTCACTTCTCCTAAGATGTGACACCTTTTCACTCTGAGCTGGTTACAGAATCGCATTGCTGAATCAGTTGTCTGGAGAGGACTTAAGGTCATAGCACGCTTAAACGACTCTTCTCCAACCCGGCAGAAAGAATATAATTCAAATATGGGCTTTAAATATTGCACTTTTGATATATTTGAACTTGTGCGAACTGTGTCAACCCATTGCTACTGATAGTACAGTAGTGTGTGTTTACGAAATTACTTTTTTTTTATTATTAATTTATAAACCAGCGCTTGACCGCAATCCCGCCTGATGGTAAGCAATGACGCAATCGTTGATGGTAAAGCGCACTAGTTTATTAAGAGCCTATTCACTCTAGCCTTGAAGACACTCAAATTGTAGTCCGACGGAAACACCGCCGCCGGCAGATTGTTCCAGTCCCTCGATTTACGCGGTACAACATAAGGGTGGAAACTCGCCGTACGACGGGTCGTCCGATGGTGGAACGGATTGTATGGGGCTACTTGAGCGAGGCGTGTGGCCAGCAGAAAAAAGAAAGAAATAATAGAGGGAAGTGGGATAAAGAACTGTAAATCTTTGCAGCTAATTACAATCGCGCACTAGCGAGTGAGAAATCATGGCAATATTGACGTGAACCCATTCCTGCCACAATCACATTTAGACTAATTGAACGGGTCAGCGGAAGTACCAGTCCGGAGCAACTAGAAGGCCAGTGTTCGGAAGCTGTACTGTCGAGCATGATGTCCGGGATTCAATTCCCCTTAATTGCGTAACGCACTATATGTAGCAAAGGATTTCTGACAGTTCAACAACATCTATTGCGTTGCGTTGTTTACGTTGTAGAGAAGACACATTTTTCGAACGTTTGGAGAAATTAATTAGCAATATGTGTCAAAATGATTCAAAGTAACAGTGTGTTACGAAATTAGGGTGCTGGTAGGACACGGGCAAAATGTTATTGTGTATTTTCATCAGAAATATTTACCTAATCCATCTAATCTCTTCACCATCCATGGTTATCTAACTGGAAGAGAATGCCTAAGGCAGGTCCGCTTTTAGACATTTCTTTGTCCGATAAGTATAAATATGTCAGTTACAGCCCAGAGTCTAGATTTATATTTATTCATGGCACTAATATCGCCCCTAATAGGGGTTTCCTGGGTAAAAAAATGTTTCTATTTAGTCCGTCATTCAGATTGTAGAAAAATATTGGATACGTATATTTTGTTTTATCAAATCGATAAAAATTGACAAATATAGGCTACAAAGATCAGGACTGGTGGCTGGTGACGTCACTGCACGCTAAAAAGTGTAGCGCGCAGTGACGTCACACGAGTTTTCAACGCACTCTGTCGTCTTCATTTTTTGTTTATATGTTAAAAGAAAAAAATAGGTGTCCAGTATTTTTTGGAAGTCTGACTGACGGACTAATTCGTTTTTTTAGTCAACTACCCTATTACATGGTACTTAAGCATAACGGGAGGAATGTGGGTGTACAGCAGGTCAAACTACCCGAAACTGATAAATATTCCCAATCAACCTTGAGCCTTAATGCTTTAGAGATAAAGTTAAAAATTGTATTAGTAGCTCGAAGTGCTGTCGTCTGTACTATAGCACATACCTAACCCTATTGAAAAATCAGGCGTGATTTTATGTTATTTAGGTTAAGTAAAGCTAGAGGGTTCTGAGGCTAAATAATAACAACTGCAGAGGTCGATCGATTAGGTAAGTTACGCTTGTCGCGGTTAGTTTATAGATGAGTATATACAAAATATTATACAGTATGTTAAGAAAACCCTGTCCGACCCATAAGGATAATAAAAGTTAGGTAAACACATGACCAAATATAATATAAAATTTTACGTAATCATCATAGTAACAATACAAATGATTTTTGAAATAATCTTTTTTTCCCGCGAATTAATTCCAACTTCCCCGAAATATGGTAATTTTAAAAAAAGTGACAACACCGGTATTATTATGAGCGAATAGCGATGCGACCACGTGCCGCGTGCCCTGCCGCCCGCCGCCGCGGAAGAGTGGTTAACGCACATTTATTAAGTTACCTCTTTTTGCGAAATATTTTAAGTTTAGTCCGGTTTTGTATCCATTAGTAGAATCAGTTATCGGTACCTAACAATACCTTCACGGGTCGGACAGGGTTTTCTTAACATACTGTATATGTATAATATAATATATTATAGTATATTTACAAAACGAGACCTTCCGTGCCTTCGAAAACACGTTAAGGGCCTTAGTCTCATTTAGTAGCGTAAAATGGTCACTTTAGGAAGCTAATTTCTAATTAACGGCTTGGTTTTGAGATTTGAAAAAAATATATCTTGTCTATTGATTCATGTACAACATTTACTAAAGATGATTTTTTCGTAGGATTTTGCCTTTTGCCTTAAAAAAATAGTTACCAAAACGCTATTTTTGGCTAATATTCGTTATTACTTCTAAACGGCATTGATGTGTGGAAATATTTTTACACTGAAAAATTCGCGGTTAGAAGTACTACAAATATGCAAGAGCGTATTTAAATCCATCAACATTTGCCAAGAAAATATCCTTATTTTGAAACATTGGTTTAGAGGTGCTCTGCGCGGGCGCGGGCGGCAGTCGTGCGTTAGCATTCAGACGGGAGGGTTGTGTCGCTTGCTGCTCTGCTCCGGCTATCGCCGACTACGCGTGGTTGTCTGTGTGAGTGCAAATATTTACGAGCGAATCGTGTCAGTGTACGTTCATAGATTAGCTCTCAAATGAGAATTGAAGATGCGTCTGGTGGCGTAAGTATCTATCTACCTATACTCTTGTATTTATACCTACATATTACTGTATTTTTCTTTATAATTACTATTAGCTTTTGTAACCATTTTTCTTTTACAATTGAAGTTAAACAATTACGAATTGTTCCAGGAAATCTAGAAAGAAATCTTTAGACTTGAAAGGCAATAATCCGACTAACTACATCCGCTGATAATATAGAAGACTCTATTCAGGTAAGTAAACACTCGCACTTAGATTATAATTTATAGGTTTGTAAGGAGATTTAAAAATAAAAATCTTATTAGAAATTTACGTAACTTGAAAATGTGATTTTTTGTTTATGGTGATATAAACCAAAAATTAGGACTCAAGTAAAGGTTTTGGTGTAAAAACAGTTTTACAAAAAGTTTTGAGTTGATAGGACTTTTAGTTTTTGCGATATTAGCAAAAATGTGTAATAAAAACTCTTACTTGGATTATTTTAAATGATTCTTCCTGTAAATATTTTATTTCTATATGTAATTGTTTAAAGTAGCCGAAGCCGATGGACGCGGGCTGGCGGGCTTGGAATGTCACAGTTATCAGTAAATTTTTTTGACGTCCTCCGTGGCGCAGCGGTCAACACGCCTGCCTGCGACGTGGAGGCCGCGGGTTCGATTCCCGGCCAGGTCATGATGGAAAACGATCTTTTCCTGATTGGCCTGGGTCTTGGATGTTTATCTATATATGTATCTATTATAAATATAGTATCGTTGAGTTAGCATCCCATAACACAAGTCTCGAACTTACTTTGGGGCTAGCTCAATCTGTGTGATTTGTCCGTATATATACAGTATGTTAAGAAAACCCTGTCCGACCCGTAAGGATAATAAAGGTTAAGTAAACACATGACCAAATATGATATAAAATTTTACGTAATCATCATAGTACCAATACAAATGAATTTTGAAATAACTTCCCCGAAATTTGGTAATTTTTAAAAAAGTGACAACACCGGTATTATTATGAGCGAATAGCGACAGCGATGCGACCACGTGCCGCGTGCCCTGCCGCCCGCCGCCCGCGGAAGGGTGCTTAACGCATATTTATTAAGTTACCTCTTTTTGCGAAATAATATTTATTTTTTTAGGGGGATTTTTTTTTAAGTTAGCCTGGTTTTGTATGCATTAGTAGAATCAGTTATCGAAACCTAACAACACCTTCACGGGTCGGACAGGGTTTTCTTAACATACTGTAGGATATATATATATATATATATATATATTTTCTGTTTTTCACAAATAATATTGTAATAACATTTTTCGACTTACAGAAAAGAAGAGAAAGAAACCAATCGACAGAACTTAAAAGTTTAATTTGCTTTTTAGGTCGAACACTAACGCAGTTGATTCTAGCTCAGACATCCATACAGAATGTCGTCAAGAAAATGATAATATTATATATCTCTATGTGCACAAAAAAAACGACGCAAGTTCCATCATCATCATTCAGGTAAAATTATGCCTGCATGTCCTACAACCTATATTTTTAGTTTACAAATATATCATATACCTGTAAAATTATTTTTTTGTTAATTCTTAATTAATTTTTCCTGATAAATTCTTCATTCCTTGACAAAAATCTCGAACAGTGTTGCCAGGGTTAATTAAAATGTATGTTATATCTTTTTTTAGCTCAAAATATCACCAAAACCTCAACAAATCTCAAGCTTGTTGTTGTAGTTTCCTCAAAATACAACTATCAGCGCCATCTGTCAACACTTATGTACAACAATGTGTTCTGCTTTATCTGTATATAGCTGTTACAATAAAATCTAGTTCGTTCACTTTTGCTAGAAGAAGAGCACGGAGTTTTATTTCAAACATCATTAATAATAAATTATTAATAGGTTATGGGCCCAGAACGTATCTGGCATAATCTAACTAGTTTCTCGCGACAGTGTATTGTGTTTTTATATATAATAGTTGCAGTATAGGAACAGTATAGTTGTGAAATAAGTGCTCGGTAGTAAAGTAGAAAATGGCGTCGCACTCAAATTATTTAATAAACGTTCCCAAGCTCAAAGGACGCGAAAATTACACAGAATGGTGTTTCGCGGCAGAAAATTTTCTTGTGTTGGAAGGCACGCTTGGAATTATCCATCCAGAAGCAGGTCAAGAAGCGATTTCTGCAGCCGAAGATGCTAAAACACGTGCTAAATTAATTTTAACAATAGATCCCTCTATTTATGTACACATCAAAGGAGTTACATCTACAAAGGAATTATGGGATAAACTTAAATCATTATATGACGATTCAGGATTTACTAGAAGAATAAGTCTACTGAGAAGTCTCATATCAATTCGTCTGGAAAATTCTACTTCAATGAATTCCTACGTTACTCAATTAGTGGAAACGGGACAAAAATTGGCGGGAACAGGATTTAACATCAGCGACGAATGGATAGGATCATTGTTATTGGCTGGATTAACCGAAAAATTCAGCCCAATGATAATGGCAATCGAACATTCGGGGATGAATATTACAACAGACGCCATTAAATCAAAACTACTAGACATGGAAACAGAAGTGAATGAAAGCGATAGTGCTGCCTTTGGAAGTTTTAAAAGCAGGTCGTACCAACATAAGAAACCGATAGCAAATAATAAAAGTCTAAGCCAAAGTAAAAATGGCGGGCAGATGTCAAAGCCCAAAGTTGTTAAATGTTTCAAGTGCAAACAGTTGGGACACTATCGTAATCAGTGCACAAATACTGTAAAAGAAATGGAAAATAAACAAACAAACGCATTTAGTGCAGTTTTCCTTAATGGTTTTTATAGAAAGACTGACTGGTATATTGACTCGGGAGCGAGCGTGCATTTAACAACAAATGAACATTGGATTCAAAATGCACGTTATGATCATAGTATGAAAGAAATTGTAGTTGCGAACGACAGCAAAGTGCAAGTTACATGTTTTGGCGACGTGAAAATTACTACATGCGCAAATAATTGTAATTATAATGTGACAGTTGAAGAGGTTATGTGCGTTCCGAGTCTGACAACAAATCTACTTTCTGTGAGTCAATTAATAAACAAAGGTAATAAAGTATCCTTCAGAGAGAGTGGTTGTGATATCCACAACAGAATGGGAAACTTAGTGGCCACAGGCACCTTAATCAATGGGGTGTACAAGCTGAATATACCAGTGCACCTGTCAGCTGCGGCGGTGGTATCTAATGAGATGTGGCATCGAAGACTGGGTCATGTAAATAATACTTACCTGAATAAAATGCAGCATGCTGTTGAAGGCTTATCCATTAAAGAGAAGGCAGATATAAGCAAAAGTTCCTGTGTAACCTGTTGTAAAGGGAAGCAGAGTCGCTTGCCCTTTCCCAGCAATGGCAACAGATGCACTCAGTTACTCAATGTGGTGCATACGGATGTGTGCGGACCAATGGAGAATGTCTCCATAGGAGGATCAAGGTACTTTATAATATTCATTGATGATTATAGTCGAATGACTTATATTTACTTCATGAAGAATAAACATGAAGCTTTTCAATGTTTTAAAAACTATGCAGCCAAGGTAGAGAATTTACTTGATCGTAAAATTAAGGTGTTACGAAGTGACAATGGCCTTGAATTTTGCAGCAATGAATTTAAAAATTTTATAAAGCAAAAAGGCATAGTTCATCAAAAGTCTAATCCCTACACCCCACAGCAAAATGGATTAAGTGAAAGAATGAACCGCACTATTATAGAAAAAGCTAGATGTTTACTGTTTGATGCAAAAATGAAGAAAGAGTTCTGGGCTGAGGCAACTAACACTGCTGTTTATTTACAGAACCGGACAGTATCAGCCACTTTAAATAACAAAACTCCTTATGAATTGTGGACTAATAAAAAACCTGATATTAGTCACATCCAAGTGTTTGGGAGTACAGTAATGAAGCATGTGCCCAAAGAAAAGAGGCTAAAATGGGATGAGAAATCTGAAGAGTGTATCCTGGTGGGTTATGCTGAAGATACGAAGGGATATAGAATATATAACCCTCAAACCAAGGTAATTACAACAAGCCGAGATGTTGTTATTATCGAGAAGGAGATGAGCAATATAACAGTAAATGAGAAGAATTTGGAAACTAATTTTAAAGAGCAGAAGAGTTCAGATTCAGTGGGGGACAATAGTCTGTCAGATGAGTCATTCACCTCTGCAGATAATGCTGATGATTCTACATTTGTGCTAGATGAAAGTGAAAACTCAGACAGTTCTGTTGCAAGTACTAGCAATGAGGTAAAGAGATTACCTGCTAGAGAAAGAAATCCACCAAAGAGGTATGGTTTTACATACATAAGTACAGCTAATACCACTGTTAATGACAGTGAGTTATCTTTGGAGGAAGCTCTAAATGGTCCAGAGAAGGAGCATTGGTTGCGTGCTGTTCAGGAGGAACTACAGTGCTTCGAAGATAATAAAGCATGGGAGCTTGCGGACGCCCCATTAGATGGGACAATTGTGAAGTGTAAGTGGGTTCTAAAAAGAAAGTGTGACAGTGAAAATAACATTTGTTATCGTGCTAGACTAGTTGCTAAAGGTTATAATCAGAAAAGTGGTATTGACTACAAAGAGACATTTTCCCCTGTGGTTAGGCATACTACTTTGCGATTGTTGTTTGCTTTAGCTGTACGATTAGATTTAAACACCAGCCATCTAGACGTTAAGACTGCGTTTCTTAATGGAGAATTGGAAGAAATCATATATATGCAAAAGCCAGACTGTTTTGAATGTTCTAATGATGAAAAATGTAAAGTTCTAAAGTTGAACAGGGCTATATATGGTCTCAAACAATCCTCCAGAGCATGGCATAGAAAAGTAGATAATGTTATGTTAACTAGTGGTTATAAAAAATCCAAATTAGAACCATGTTTGTATACAAAAATAGTAAATGGTCTCAGGACAATAGTTACTTTGTATGTAGATGATTTTTTTATATTTTCTAATGATGCTGAAGAAACTAAATCATTAAAAGAGATTTTGAGTAACCAGTTTAAAATTAAAGATTTAGGCCAGATAAAACAATGTCTTGGTATAAATGTTAATATTGATAAAGAAAATAATTTCATAACTTTGAGTCAAGAAAATTATATTGATCAGTTATTATTTAAATTTAATATGTGTGAGAGTAAAACAGTAGATACTCCATTGGAAGTAAAACTAAATGTTGAGAAATTTCAAGGTACAAATAGTAATTATCCTTACCAGCAGCTCATTGGGAGCCTGATGTACTTAGCAGTGCTTACAAGGCCAGATATTGCCTATGCAGTAGGATACTTAAGTCAATTTAATAAATGTCATAGTAATGAACATTGGATGTATGCCAAACGAATATTAAAGTATTTAAAGAAAACTAGAAATTTAGGTTTAAAGTATTGTAAAACAGGTAATGTTGATATTCAGGGTTATGTTGATGCCGACTGGGCAAATGATCCTACAGACAGAAAATCATATACTGGTTTCTGCTTTATGTTGTCAGGTTCAGTTATATCATGGGGCTGTAAAAAACAAAGAACTGTAGCGCTCTCGAGCACAGAAGCCGAGTACATGGCTATTACGGAAGGTTGTAGAGAAGCTGTGTATCTCTTAAATTTGCAATGTGAGATTACTGAACAGATGTATACCATTAAGTTGTATAATGATAATCAAAGCTCACAAAAATTGTCTGAGAATCCTATATTTCATAATAGAACCAAGCATATAGATGTTCGCTATCATTATTGTAGAGAAGTAATTTCTAAAAAGCTTGTTAAAGTTGATTATTTGCCCACTTGCAATATGCCAGCTGATATGTTGACAAAAAGTTTGTGTTCAACTAAACATCATAAATTTGTAAAAATGTTAGGCATTGTAAATGTATTAGAATAATACAGTATTTTGAGAGTGGGGGTGTTGTAGTTTCCTCAAAATACAACTATCAGCGCCATCTGTCAACACTTATGTACAACAATGTGTTCTGCTTTATCTGTATATAGCTGTTACAATAAAATCTAGTTCGTTCACTTTTGCTAGAAGAAGAGCACGGAGTTTTATTTCAAACATCATTAATAATAAATTATTAATACTTGTTTCATCGAAGGGCGACGCATAATTAATATTGCTTACTTTTATTCAGAACTAAAGAAAATTGCCAAGCACGGAGAATTATAGACTGTGGTTTAGGATCTGTGGATATTGTTGGAGAACGACAAGTGGGACTACATTCCCTATTTATTTTTAAATGCCGTATGTGTATGGAAACATTTTGCACATCCTACAGAAATCAATATCAGCTGTGCAGTTGTAGGAACAATAGGAATAGACTGTGGCCATTCTCAACTGCAAGAAATTCCTGCAGCTTTAGATATGCCTATAATCTCGCATGTTATTTATTGGATCGAAGAATTAAAATTTACAGATTTTAAAATAACTCGTGTTTTATTTGAAACCTCATTACGACGAAGTACATTCAATCCGACGTCACTGACAAAGTATAAATAGGGTACTATCTCTTTATGGAAAACGGCCGAAACTACGCGCTTTGTAATCTCAAGACATCTATATAAAGCACGGTTAGCGCAGCGGTTAAGCTATTGACTGCTGCGCTGCGTGTCGCGGGTTCGATTCCCGCGCGGAACAAATATTCAGAACATGTCCTACAAGTAGTTGTTCCGAGTCTGGCTGTTTGTGGCTGTGAATTTATATGTTTAAAAATGCACCCACGATAAAAGTAATTTCTAGTGTGGTTCAAGGTTTTTTTTTTTAATAAAAATATCACAAAGTGCCTAGTGCGCGTTTTGTTTTACGTTACGCGATGAACTCGTTTATGTTATTCGCATTAGTAATTAATTCAAGGACACTGCAAAGATATGATACTCATATACTGAAAAGTAGTGAAAAAAAAAAAAAATTCAAATATGTTGAATCGATAGATATTACCATCTACCATTAATTTTTATGTTAATGTTATGATATATTATAATGTGTGGGTACTTGTTTTACAAATGTCTGTCAGTCTGCGATCGGCCATTAAACTGTGTAACGAGCACTCCTTGATTTTATTTAAACATTGATCAAGAATACTAAAAATATATTATAGTACGATATTAGGTACCATTTATCAATGCAAAATATACATTTATCGTCTTGCATCCATACCCCCGTCTGAAATCGTAGGCACAAATCGCGACCTACACGCGGCTTGTCTGCATCTCTGAATATTCTTTGATTGTCGTTTTAGTTTAGCGCGCCACCGCGCGCATTTTACGAATTCGGGAGTACGGCGTTTAGCTCCGCCCACATGCACAAGGTCATTGAGGCTACTATAACCGTTAAGCTGTTGGTTCTGGCTGTCATACATCGATCTTTAACAGTTGTTACAGATAGTCAAAAGCCGAAAAGTCTGACAGTCAGTCTTACGCATTAACTGGGTTATGGAGGTCAGATGAGCAGTTATGAAATACTGTTATTCAGTTGCATCCGGTTAGACTGGAAGCTGACCCCAACGTAGTTGGAGAAAAAAGCTGGGCAGATATGAGGTTAAGCAAAAAAGCTAAAATGATTAGCTTATAATAAAGAAGAAGGTACACCGGAGCGAGGAGGTATGTTCATAATCAACCCTGCTTTTTATATTCAACTCCAGAGCTCTGCTTACCGCACAAGGCCTAAAATCCCGTAACAACAGTTATCGTTGCCCAAACGCAGCGATATTCGACCTAGGCTAATTAGTAAAACTTGCCGTTGCAGGGTCACTGACCCCGCGACAAGACTGTTAAACTGTTCTGTGTTTGTCATATTGACACGAATGTGTGAATGAAATATTTATGCACTGCGAGGAAAAAAAAACAATTGCTTTGGACAAAAATATAAGCTTTCGATTTTGTGTAACGTATGTAAGTAAATAAATAAAAATAAAATAGATTGCTCTTGTGTTTATGCACGCTTTAGCGTGTTTTTAAGATGTTTACACCAAAAACTCCAATTTCTAGAGTTTTTGCGTTTCAGTTTTTAGAAGTAGTACAGAATAGTTTTATTTTCTGTACCGCGCTATTTTGATAAACGGGGATAAGTTCATCAAACCCCATCAATTGGACGAAAACATTATACTGAATATTTTGTTTTACAAACATCTATTCATCCATCCTAACAACTTCCACGTTTATAATGTTAGGAGGAAAGTAGGGTAGGATTATAAAAAAACATAATTAAATAAACAATAAATATAAAACTTAATATTAATATCATTGTAGGATAGGGTACCATCATAACCAATTCCAAACAAAATGTATGCATCAACATAGACCTCAAGAACCGGTCTAATTTCAACAACCAAAAACAGACATTTTATTGTTCTACTTTCCAAAAATAGTCAATCGCTGTAGTTCAATCTACTAACATTTCCTTGATATGACTTCAAACAAAGTATAGAGGAGCAGGAAACCACCTTGAATCACATTTTCCCTTACACTTATAAAGTAAATAATATCTTCTTCATTTTGCTTATAGCCTATAGTTAATCCTATAGAAAACAACGCTGACTGGAAGATTTATACCATCATCAACAATCTATAGGAAAAATGGCTTCCAGAAAAATTTCAAGATCGGTCCACAATTGACGAAAATATCGATGTACGATATAGCTGCATTGAGACTGGATGATGACCACAATATACATAGTTGAGAAAAAGCTGTGCAAACGATAACCGTTGAATGATTCATTAAAAAAGACACATCATCATTATCAAATGAACTCTCCCGCTCTGGGTGGAGCGGAAAGGCGTGTCAGACTTTTACTGACTAAAACCCACCCGTGTTCTTTCACTTGCCTGTGCATCAGGGGCCACGGTATCTCTTTCGAACAGGTTTTTCTCCCAAATTTTCATGGGACCAACTTATCTATTACGATAAAAAGAACTTATCAAAATCGGAGTTTTTTTTTTTATAAATTATAATTTAGCGCTTGACCACAATCCCGCCTAAGCAGTGACGCAATCGTTAATGGTAAAGCGCACTGGTTTATTAAGAGCCTAGTATATTAAAGCCGTGTACGACACTCTAGCCTTGAAGACACTCAAATTGTAGTTCGACGGAAACACCGCCGCTGGCAAATTGTTCCAATCCCTCGATGTACGCGGTATAAAGGACGAGACGAAACGCTTCGTCCGGATTGTAGTGGTGTTAACAACGTAAGGGTGGAAAATCGCGGTACGACGGGTCGTCCGATGGTGGAACGGAGATGGGGGAATTAAATCACGCAATTCCCTCGCACACTGCCCAAAATGCATCCTATAGTACACTGAAAGGCTGGCTACTCTACGCCTGTGCTCTAGGCTTTGGAGACCGTCTCGAGTTAAATCAGGGTCACCAATCAGCCTCTTCGCACGCCTCTCCACTGAATCCAAAGTGGCCAGGTGACACTTAGCAGCACCAGCCCAAATGTGACTGCAGTACTCCACACACGAACGGACCTGTGCTTTGTACATCATTAGAAGCTGCCCTGGTTTGAAGTACCGCCGGACCTTTGCGATAACGCCAAGTTTCCTGGCAGCCCAACTTGGCCTTAGACTCAATAATCTACTGAACTAATGAACTACTCCGTAAAATGTATAACATAACCATCTCCTTTGCAGTGGCTTGTTATAAAGAAATATTCTTCAGCTAAACCGTATAATTCATAATGAAACTTTTACTTTCCTTAGAGTTAAAATAATTCCACTACAGTTTCAATTTCCAATTCTTCATACTTACATAATGAGCATTCTTTAGAAAACGAGTGCGCATGAGTGGTGTACAATCCGAGATCTCGAGACGATTCTAAATCTAATAAAAATCCTTGCGCACGCGACTTTGAAACCGTCAGCGGAGACTACACACGTAACCGTACAGTTTTATATTCTGTCAATTTAAGTACTTATAGAGCATCTTTTTTCCTTCTTTTTCATTGAGAAAAGGAAAAAAGCTAAATATTAGTTTACTCCCGTCAAGTTAGTTAGCCTCTGATGTTAATTGGGCCAGTCCAGTTTTTTTTTTATAATTGGCTTGTATCCTAAAAAATAATTTAATGTCCGTCAGATAGCTTTATAAAAAATATTGAACACGTATTTTTTATTTTTTCTTTTATTCAAATACTTAGGAAGATATATTGATTTGAAATGTCGCATGACGTCACGCCATGGTGCAAAATATAGAACGGCGTGACGTAATTAGCCCCCCACTCTGTAACTTTAATACGCTATATCTCAGTAATTTTTGGTAATTACGACAAAATAAAAAATACGGGTCTTAATTTTTTTTATTATCTGTAAGACGGACTAATTATTTTTTTGATTTTCATACCTTGGATACATCCCTATTATAAACTAGTGCCTGACCGCAATCCCACCTGATGGTAAGCAATGATGTAATCTTTGAAGGTAAAGCGCGCTAGTTTATTAAGAGCCTATTCACTCTGAGTGAACTTGAAGTAAGATGGCAGTTGAGCGAGGTGATGCAATGTTAAACCCAACAACACGACCAACGATGCTGCACCAGAGATAGATTGATCTGGAAACCCTCGACGACCCAGAAAGTAGAGCTCATGCCAGAACTCGAGTAGCTCAAAATTGACTAAGTCAGCAACTTGTCCAATAAGTTTATCTAGAAAAATTTGAAGAAGGCCTTGCCTAGCTGTTGGACCATTATGAAGAATAAGATTTAAAATAATCAGGCATTCATTTTCAGACCCATGTGGCCTAACAAAAGATAGATGTGAGTGGAAACGGCAGGAGGGCACAGCCTAGGAGGTATATAGTAACCAAATTGGTGATGTTCTATACTAGCGGCGTGAGTGTATGACCAGCGGTGCTATTTTGTGAAAGTATTACCGTGATACTTCAGTGTACATATGTGTATTTAAAATGAATTGTCAATCCATCTAATGCTAGGAAGTTACACTATTGACAACGTCACCTCACCTAAATATTCACGATGGGATTATTACAGAATCTGCAGATGAATGAATGTAATAGGAGTATTACGATTCGTAGCAGGTTCCAGGAGGGTTAGTTTCTGTCTACCCCTAAATGGAGGTGTGAGTTTATACAACATATTTTTTTTTATATACGAAACCTGAATACAGTTTTTCAGAATAAGCAACTGAATCGATTCTAAAATTTTTTACACCATGTTATATTTTTTCCATTAAAAAATATTGCAGTTTACTGAGCGCCCAACACAGTTCACAGTGGATCATAGTGTTCTAGGGCCCCAACCGCGCCGCGCCGGTGTAGGCGCGAGCGGGCGAGCGGCACGATGACCATATTTTTGTCGGAACAATCAGGTAATATAACAAGCTCATGACTTTTTGATTATTCTTGATATCTTTTTGAAATTTTGTACATAAATTCTTTACATAAAAATACTGGACACGTGTTTCGGGTTTCGCATAATTATACAAAAAATAAGTTTATATATACTTATGTATCAAATTATATGTATAGCCAATCACTTTTAGGTTGAAGCACAAACTGGTTAAAACTATCCACCACGTCGTAAAAGCATCACTTTGTCTAGAAACGTGAGGCTCAGGCATGCCAAATATTCCATTAGCGGCCTACTGCCCAATTTTGCCAGTATTGTTGCAAGCACACATGACATATATGAACCAATTCTAGTCACGCGATTACCAACGCTTTCCCGATATCACAACGCTTAATATTATCGATAGTATCGATGCAAAAGAAAATAACCTAGATTACAGCACTGATAAGTAGTTTGCAATTGATTGTGCACTTGTTTAACGATAATGATAGCAAATTCCTCATGTACAGACGACAGCACGTCAAGTTAATACAATCTGTCAGATTCCTCTATTCGATGTTCAACTTTAACACTGAAGCAATTAAGACTGAATTTTGTGACAAAATATAAAATATTTGACAGTTTCGGGTAGCTTGACCTGTCGTTCGTACCTGGGTACATGTGGAATTTGGTGATAAAAACATGTACTAAAAACTGACACATTTAACTCTCTGTAGTGGTACAAAGTGGTGTCTAATAATGTCAAAGTGGGGACTAATAAAGGATCTGCCTATAAAAGATCGCGATCTCGACTTGGATGAATTGTCGCATGTGCCAGGGAAGCGTATAAAAGGAAGGATGCTAAGAGTCAGCAGTGTTGGAACATGAGCTTAGTAGAACTTTTTTTGTTCTTTATTATATGAAATTTGATTTGCTCATCTGTCCTTAATAAACTGGAGCGTAATAAATCAACAGATCATCGATTTATATCGAGCATTTAACTGCAAGAATCATTCAGCTATGGGCAAAGAAAATCATATAAATAGACACTACTGCATCTGCCAACCCCACCACGACCACAGCGCCGCACATTACAGCAGCAGCATTCGATTCGTATCGACTTGAACATGCACCGCGTATCACTTTCACTTATTTTGTCACACGACCTTGTCTGGGCATCGAACTGGTGCCATTGACAGTGGCACTTGACTAAGTAACATTAGATTCAAAGCAATAATAATATTATGAGATAATATGTGAGACTGGTTATAACTTATCACACTGTTATGTAGTAAATACTTGTGACAGCCTCCGTGGCGTAGCGGTAGCGAACGCGGCCGCTGCGCAAGGAGGCGCGGGTTCGATCCCCGCGCAGTGCAAATATTTGTGTGCATGAATATGAATATTTGCACTGGTCTGGTCGTGCCTCGGAAAGCACGTTAAGCCGTTGGTCCCGGTTGCCAACATATGTATAGTGGCAGTCGTTACGGGTTGTTGGAGCCCTCAAAAGTCCTACAATTGGTCTAACTGCAATGCTTTGATATCGCCTTCGGGTTGTGAAGGTCAGACGGCAGTCGCTTCATAGAAAATATCGAAGTTTAGCCAAAATGAGCAGTTAGACTGGTAAAGCGGGTCCTAGACTCCAAAGCTGAAAAACTTCGGATACGACTGGGATTAAAGCTGAGATGAAGAATACTTGTGGCACCGATTTTCGCACGTTTAACTCGTGCTTAAGCACTACCAATGACAAAAAAGAAGAAATATTGTGGTTTATTTTTTATTCAGCTATTTGCCAAAAAAAATCCGTATTTTAAGCCTTCAGGGATAAAACGTAATGATCTTGTAGGAGCTCATAACAAAGACGAATCGCTGATGGAGGCCGAACGACTGAAGTGTAACGTCTGCTGAATTCTTGATACTCCAATCAGCAGTAAATGTCTTCCGAGACAAGCTCGGAAGAAGAAAAGGACGATAAACATA
Organism: Sesamia inferens; assembly: GCA_037179545.1. NCBI lineage: Eukaryota > Metazoa > Arthropoda > Insecta > Lepidoptera > Noctuidae > Sesamia > Sesamia inferens. The sequence continues at coordinate 12,180,711 of CM073949.1, forward strand.
TTTTGCCGAAATAAGGATTACAGCTCGCGGTGAATGTAATAAGGGAATCTCTATATATGACACTTTAAAATCATCCCTAAGGCTAGAAAAGTGGCCACTATGGTGAAAAGACGGCTAATATACAGTATGTTAAGAAAACCCTGTCCGACCCTTAAGGATAATAAAGGTTAGGTAAACACATGACCAAATATAATATATAATTTTACGTAATCATCATAGTACCAATACAAATGAGTTTTGAAATAATCTTTTTTTCCCGCCAATTAATTCCAACTACCCCGAAATTTGGTAATTTTTAAAAAAGTGATAACACCGGCATTATTATGAGCGAATAGCGATGCGACCACGTGCCGCGTGCCCTGCCGCCCGCCGCCCGCGGAAGGGTGCTTCACGCACATTTATTAAGTTGCCTCTTTTTGCGAAATAATATTTATTTTTTTAGGAGGATTTTTTTTTAAGTTTAGCCCGGTTTTGTATCCATTAGTAGAATCAGTTATCGATACCTAACAACACCTTCACGGGTCGGACAGGGTTTTCTTAACATACTGTAGATGTATGGATGAAAAAAAAAATATAATATACTGGCCCGACTCCAAATGATGCATGAGAATGATGAAGATGATAAACTTTAACCTCCTAGAAAGTTGTATACCAAAAGTTGCCATGAAACCACAACAAAAATTGAAAAACAAATACGTACGTAGTCTAGACATGTGAGTGTAAACATTTTAATTGTAGAAAAAAGATCACAGACATGACGTACTTGAAAAATAAAACGGAATAACATGTGCCCAACACATTGTTATAAAATTATTGTTATTTGAACATTTGTATACGTTATACAATCTATTTTTGGGATTGTGATAATTACGAGTCGGAGAGAGTATACAAGAGGAACTCTGACATTGTTTAATAACCTCTTCAAATATATATATTATTTACATGATGAGTCTTGTTCGGGAGGCGCTGTTTGGTGATCAAATCAACCCCAGGTTGCATAATACACTCCCGATCAATCTGATTTGAATTAGTTTGATTGATTTACTATTTCCACTACTAAACTACATAATGTTCAAAAAATTTGCTCAGCAATGTAAATAAAACAATTAATGTTGTGATATCGTCAAAAGGAAATCCAGCGCTATTGTTGGTGTGTTACGTTATGCAGTTAGACCACAATCCACAGGAGAAAACCCAAAAGCATTTAGTTCACTTTTGAATTGTCAATGAGTCAGTCACTTACTCAGAAACTTGAAGCCACAGAACAGACAAGAACTTCCATGGATACTCTTATATGTATATTAGGTTATTACAAAATCTTAGATACATTTATGCAAACCTACGAGATAACTAGGATATATGTATAATATGAATAAGCGGTTGGTCTTGCTAAACAGTTCTCGAATTAATAAAGGGTGTCTCTGTCATCGACGTACAAACGAGTACCATGGATCCAGTACATGATTCTGAACCCCCGTGTGACCTGGAATTTTACGTCGGATTTTTCCTGATTTAAAAAAAATAATATGCAGTTTTTTCACTTTAAATCGTTCATAATTGCTATACTTTTATAACCCATTAAGATTTTAAAGTAAAAAGTAATTAATTCGCTACTTAATTACATAAAAAAGCGCATGTGAACAAAACTCGAAAAACTATCCTATCAGCTGATTTAATAGAGTTCACATCAGGGGGTCAACGTCATACCAACAAACACGTGCGGCGGCAATCTTGCAACGTTCAAAGGCCGAGCCGACACATTTTTTGAAACACTGTTATTTCTGTAACCGCTCATTAACGATATAAATGACTATCATAATTTTATTAGTGGCATGCGGTGTAGCCTTCTCGTGAAGTTTGCGTTACGATGTCAGATACACCCTGTATAATATTTTATTATCCGTTTGTAACATAACATGTACACTGTACAGACGACTGCACATCAGGCTACTAAATCTGTCAGATTTCTCTATTACATTTTCAACTTTAGGTATAAAACGTTAGGCTCAAAGTTGATTGGGAATTTGTGGCAGTGTCGGATAGGTTGAACTGCTGTCGTCCGTACATTTCTCGACTATGTATAGCTCGACCTTAGAAGCATTAAATACATACGACCTAATGCTCAACAACCAACTAAGGAAATTCATAGCACATAAATTTAATATCGAATGATATCCGACGATAACCGATAATCTAAACCTAAGCCTTTAAGCGAATCTCTAGCAAGTTTAGGAGCTTCCAGTCTACTACGGCTTAAGACAGACAGACAGTCAATTAAAAATTAATAAGACAAGTTGAAAGATCATAATCTGTCCAGTAAAACAAATATATGAAAGGTGGGGAGCGAATGATCTTTTTACATACATGTATAATTGATCTCTTGATCACCATCGAAAACTTTCACTGCTGAACATACCTACCCCCAGTGGGGAAAAGTCAGCGACGATAAAATAGTGGGTATTTGCAAAATAATCAAACTATGTCGGCGTCGTATAGTATTATTCCAAAGGTTTCAATGACGCCTTATTATAACAGCTGCAAAAGAAATAAATATGAAAGAAAACCATATAAAATCCAGCCTACAATGTTTACTTGAAATCGTTCGCAGTTCACAAATATTTAATACGTTTGCTCGTTTTAATATTGACGATAGGAACTTGCAAAAATCCTAGAATTTATATTGAATATATTGAAGAACGACCAGTCGCTTCACGGAAAATATCGAAGTTTAGCCAAAATCGCAGTTACACTGGTAAAGCGGACCCCAGACTCCAAAACTTCGGATGCGACTGAGTCGCTGAGATGATGATGATGATATTGAAGAACGACCAGATCTGTTTAAGTAAGGAAAACCAAAAACGTAGCAACCAATACGCAGGGAAACGCTGGAATGAATAATACCGGATTTTACAAATTACAGAAAGTATTAATTTATGCGATTTGTCGTGTTCCGGCAGGATGTCTGGTGAAGCCGTACGGAGGACGGGACTGAGCAGTTGTGTTGCGATGTGTGCCGGGTACTATGCGCCTAATGTTGTTGTGTTGGGAGTTTGGTCGAGGAGGGTCTTCAGATCAGTCTCCCTCTGGCGCAACATCGTTGGTCGTGTTGTTGGGTTTAACATCGCATCACCTCGCTCAACTGCCATCTTCCTTCCTATTCGCTAAGTTTTTCTGAGTGGCTCATAATAAAGAGGCTCTTAATAAACTAGCGCGCTTTACCATCAACGATCGTATCACTGCTTACCATCAGGCGGGATTGCGGTCAAGCGCTAGTTTATAATTCACAAAAAAAAAAATTCAATTGGCTGTACAATGTACAGACGACACCACATCGAGCTACCACATTCTGTCTAATTCCTTTATTAGATTTTCAGCTTTATCGTTACAGCATTAAGGCTGAAGGTTGAGTGGAAATATTTGACAGTTTGGAGTAGCTTGACATGCTGTCGCTCGTACATATTAACTTGTCATACAGATGCATTATCAATTTATCAGTCTTAGATAAAGTTCAAAGATAAAATAACACATGTACACTATGCGTATACTTAAACTTGAATGCACTGATAATACCCAAAGATCTCGGGATGGGAGGACGGGTCTGAGCAGTTGTGTTGTACGATACACCAAATGTTGTTGTGTCGGGAGTTTGGTCGTGGAGGGGCCCCAGATCAATCTCCTTCTGGCGCAGCATCGTTGGTCGTGCTGTTGGGTTTAACATTGTATCACCTCGCTCAACTGCCGTCTTCCCTCCTATTCACTAAGTTTTTTTAAGTAAATAGGCTTAATAAACTAGCGCGTTTTACCATTAACGATTGCATCACTGCTTACCATCAGGCGGGATTGCAGTCAAGCACTAGTTTATATTTATTAAAAAAAAATAGTCTAAGTTCTAGATGGCAAATAAAATCTTCAAAAAACAACACAAATATCAAAGACAAAATGGCCCTGAATCTCTTGTTCACAAACTAAACGAAATTTAATTTCAGCGCATCTTTTTCTTTCCATTTAATTAAGAAAAGGACAGAAGATAAATACATATTAGTTTACTCCTATCAATCTGACATAAGGGAGCGTTCAAGTATTACGTAACGCAGTTTTTGAAGATTTTTAACCCCCCTTCCCCTCTTGTAACGCACCGTAACGTTTTTCTGTACACCCCCCCCCCCCCCTGCCCTTCTCTAAATGTTACATAACACTCAAGTGATCAATTTTATCCTAAAATCGTAAAAGTTATGTTATAGTTTTACACTTGGTGTAGTTTTAATTTACTAAATATGTAATATTTTTTTAGAAACAATGTTACGAAAACCCCCTCCGGCCCCTGTAACGCATTGTTTTTTTTACGAGACCCCCCTCCCCCCCAAATTGCGTTACGTAACACTTGAACGCTCCCTAAACTGACGTATTTTGTAGCCATATTCTTAAACGCGTTTAAACTGTCTATAGAGTATCTTTATTTAACAGAAATATAGTATTTTTTTACATATACTAGCGGCCGCCAGCGACTTCGTTCGCGTGGAGTTAGTTATACTCCGTTCCTATTAGTTGCAGCGTGATGTTATATAGCCTAAGGCCTTCCTGGATGAATGGGCTATCCAACGCAAAAAGAATTTTTCAATTCGGGCCCGTAGTTCCTGAGATTAGCGCGTTCAAACAAACAAACAAACTCTTCAGCTTTATATATTAGTATAGATATATTATACTTTATATATTTTTCTAATTGAAAGAAATATACAATGAAGTTAAAATTACTTTAGTTTTAGAACAAAAAAATCGGGGCCACTGTTGGAGTACTAAAACTCAAAGCAATTATTTCAATTAGATCGTTTGCATGTACTTTTAAATTGTCAAGAAGTCGGTTAGTCCAAAAACACGAAGCTAGTTGCCCAGATGTGATCAATTCTCATATATTTAGTGGGCTGGGCAGTTAGTTCCGAACAACATTAATGAAATACTTATTATGCAACACAATGCACAATGCCAGAGAGATTAACTGCTTATACAACAAGATATAATCGATATCATGATATACAGGGTGTATCTGACATCGTAACGCAAACTTCGCGAAAAGGCTATGATAAAGAACGGTTACAGAAATAACAATGTTTAAAAAAAGTGTCCGCTCGGCCTTTGAACGCTGCAAGCTTGCCGCCGTGCGGGTTTGTAGCTATGACGTTGATCCCTGATGTGAACTCTATTAAATCAGCTGATATGATAGTTTCTCGAGTTTTGTTTTCATTGCGCTTTTTTGTGTAAATCTAAATAGCTAATTAATTAATTTTTACTTTAAAATCTTATTGGGTTATAAAAGTATAGTGCAACTAGCTGACCGGCAAACGTTGTTTTGCCATATAAATAATAGATTAAATTACTAAAATGGCTATTAAAAAATAAGGGTTGATCGTAGAAGGGTGAAAATTGGGGATTGTATGTATTTTTGTATGTTGTATCATAAAAAAATAGAAATTAAAAATTTTGTCTAAACAATAAAAAAAGAAATTTAGGGGTGGACTACCCCTAGCATTTAGGGGGATGAAAAATAGATTTTGGCCGATTCTCATAGATACCGGATAAGCACAAAAAATTTCATGAAAATCGGTCGAGCCGTTTCGGAGGAGTTTAATGTCGAACACCGTGACACGAGAATTTTATATATTAGATTATGAACGGTCTAAAGTGAAAAAACCACATATATATTTTTTTTTAAATCATGAAAAAGCCGACGATAAATTCCACCACTGGGGGGTTCAGAATCATGTACTGGATCCATAGTACTCGTTTGTGCGTCGATTTCAGATACACCCTTTATATCTTTCATGCAGAACTCTTAACTGGGAAGAACCAAGCGAATGAGAACTACTTAATAGAATATAAAAGTTCTTGTAAAAAAAGGGAAATAACAAACTAAGTTGTTTTTATTAATTCAGTCGTGCAACGACAGCGACTAACAAGTTTGACAGCAGACATCAATCATTTTAACTTAAAGATACATTTTGAAACAAAAAATATTAATTAAATTAATAAAACTCAGAAACTGCACTTTCTGAATATAATCCTCATTATTATGCATAGCCCAACTTCAATCACTGCTGAGCATTGGTCTCTCTTGCGTCAATCTCCACGATGCTTTTTTTTCCCCGGGGTGGAAATCCTTGGTCTGTCAGATTCATACTGACTAAAACCACCCCGGTGTCTCTTCTATCACGAGCGCGGGTGGGGCCGCAATCTCCACGATCCTGTGCCAGCTTACCCCAGGTTTTACAACCATGTCTACCATCTATTTTGCCGCCGGACGACCGACACTCCGTCTCCCTTCCCCGTCTCCTTCGTCGTCCTTTTTAGGATTCTGTAGCCAAATGGCTAAAAACGGAAACCTTATAGATTCTTATGTCTGTCTGTCCGTCCGTATGTCACAGGCATTTTTTCCGAAACTATAAGAGCTATACTGTTGAAACTTGGTATGTAGATGTATTCTGTGAACCGCATTAAGGTTTTGATGTAAAAATAATAATAAATATTGGGGGCTCCCCATACTTAGAACTGAAACTCATTTTTTTTTTTTTTCATCGAACACACGTGTGGGTTATCTATGGATAGGTCTTCAAAAATGATATCGCTCCCCTCTAACTTCTACAATAATAAAATGAAAAATCTAAAAAAGAAAACATATGATGTACATTACTATAAAAACTACTAACGAAAATTGTTTTGAACGAGATCTAGTAAGTAGTTTTTTTTTAATACCTCGTAAATCGTAAACCGCTTATTACCGCGTAATCTTTCATACAAATAACTTTAATCCTTTAATTTCATATATCAATGGTACGGAACCCTTTGTGCGTGAGTCCGACACACACTTGGCCGGTTTTTAAACATGAAAATTATGAAAGACACCTCCCGAAACAAAACGCTTCAGCATTTCCAAATGTTTTGGCACGAATTTGCTGTATATATTGCAGAGATAATTTTACAACCAACCCCTAAAGAAGAGAAAAAATGAAGTTTTTGTTATTCCGAAAAAAGCAAACCTTTCTTGGCGTCTCTGAAGTACGGCTACTTACTGCGCAATACTTCACACCTAACCCCGCTAAAAGGTAAAGTAACTGCGCATCTTCGCGCCTCTTGTTCCGAGCCGCCACAAACGAAACATGATTACCGAACGCACCGAATAGCTAAGATAATTAAACTGCAATATTTGGACAAAATAATGACTTTGATGACAACGGAAATAACATTATTTTTCATTCAATCTTCAAATTACAAGTTAACGGGTATCGAGAACTTTCTCTGCGTTACAAGTTTCGAATCTGTGTCGAAATAAATTATGATGATTAAGAACTGATCGAGTCAAAATCCTCTATAATTTTGTTTCCGGTTTAACTGGTCCATTCTGTTTCTTGAAGCAGGGTTTTGATTTTAAAAGACGTTCATCATCCAAAAACACGATAGCCCGGTTGTTAGTTTTGTAAGTCATATTTTGACATCTGCAATGTATGTACGAGTATATGTTGTAATTTACACGTATTTCTTTGCCTTCGCACGTTTTCTCATAGCACATTGGACATTGGCAGAATTGTCGACACCGGGCACCATTGCCATAAACAAAAACAAAACTAAAATAGTAATTTACACGGCCTACCCAAATGTCTTTTCTTTTGTATTATTCGTTAAATCGTTGAGCTCCTGGAGTGTAGAGTTGAGCTACACCACTTTTTGACAAATGTGACAGTGTGGTTCTTTCTAGAAAATACAATTTCAGACATCGATTCTACATAGTCTTAATAAAATCTGACCAAGACTATTTCTGGACTTTAAAAGAGACTGTGACCTCTGAGTCTGTTTCGGCCTTTGTTCTCAAAGTAGTCAGAAAGGAAACGCCGAACTCATCTAGGTAGTTAAAAAAAAAGAAGAGGAAAGAAAAAATTACTTGATTGAATGAAGCCCACTTACAGAGAATAAATCATTTATCCTTTTCTTTTTTGGCTTTTTGGGTTTACTTTTCCTTTTTTTTTTTTTTTGTTGTTGTGAAAAAATAATCATTGAAATCGGTTGGCGTGATATTGAACTTTCATCCATTTGTAGCGAACTTGCTTAATGCAAAATTCGAAATTTATCCGGTTTTCTAATGGATGTACCACACGGGAAGCATCAGCTTTCAAATAAAAAGAACCATCAACAGCCGGTCAACTAGTCAAAAGTTCTGAAGGAACAAACATAAAAAAAGTACCGTCGAATTGAAAAGCTCCTCGTTTTCGATCTGTTCTTTAAAAATCACAACGTGAAAAAATTAAGGTGAAATGATCTAGAAGTACGCTGTCAATATAATTTATCCTCGGCGTCAGGTGAAATGAAGACGGTGAAACAAAACTAAAATATAAGTCAAAAATAATGACATTGTCATGTCACCCATACACTTCAAGTCGAAACACTGGAAGTTTTTTAATTATTTTTTTTCTATATTTCTTCAGATATTGCAGATACGCATAAGCAGTCTAATACACAGGGGAGAAAGCAGGGAAAACTATCCATAGTGCAAAAGTCCGCTGGTCTAAAACATTAGGTCACTAATGGATGCGACAATTTTTGATGGTATATGCTGATTCATCGCAGTTCATTGAAACTAGATTTCACACTGACAACCTTAAAATCTTTGCTAACTACAAGTGCAACGACCTCGGCTAAGTACATAGTATTTTTAAACGGGAAACCTATTGCTTTATCACGCAAAGCTATTACAGTTTCCAATAGATCAAACCATCTCTAGTTGGGGACGGCAAGAAGTTATAATTGCCAACCCTGGGTCGGACGAGGGTGTCTTAACAAGAAATGATGGTCGAAGCAAGGCAACTAAGCTTCTATTATTTAGACTTCATGATATAAATATCTCATCTGACAGCTTCCGTGGCGTAGCGGTAGCAAACGCGGCCGCTGTGCAAGGAGGCACGGGTTCGAATCCCGCACAGTGCAAATATTTGTATGCATGAATATGAATATTTGCACTGGTCTGGTCGTGCCTCGGAAATCGCGTGAAGCCGTTGGCCGGTTGCCATACGAACATCTAGTGGCAGTCGTTACGGGTTGTTGGAGCCCTCAAAAATCTAACAATTGGTCTAGCTGCAATGCTTCGATATCGCCTTCGGGTTGCGGAGGTCAGACGGCAGTCGCTTCACGGAAAATGTCGAAGTTTCGCCAAAATCAGCAGTTAGACTGGTAAAGCGGACCCCTGACTCCAGAGCTGGAAAAGGCTTCGGATGCGACTGGGATTAACGCTGAGATGATGATGATGATAAAAATATCTTATCAATATTAGAAAATTCCAACCCTAAGGATACGAGATTATAAATCTATCATCCCCTATTTACCCACTGATTGTAATGTATGACTAAGTATAATTTTTATAGAGTATTCCGATTTTCTACCTCAAATATGCCAAAACTGGTGATAGATAGGCAATTGGCTTGTATCCTAAAAAATAATTTAATGTCCGTCAGATAGCTTTATAAAAAATATTGAACACGTATTTTTATTTTTTCTTTTATTCAAATACTTAGGAAGATATATTGATTTGAAATGTCGCATGACGTCACGCCATGGTGCAAAATATAGAACGGCGTGACGTAATTAGCCCCCACTCTGTAACTTTAATACGCTATATCTCAGTATTTTTTGGTAATTACGACAAAATAAAAAATACGGGTCTTATTTTTTTTATTACCTGTAAGACGGACTAATTACTTTTTTGATTTTCATACCTTGGATACATCCCTATTAGGTTCGATCGTTATACCGAACTATAATGAAATACAAAATCACGAATGTCTACTCAGCCGTCTCACTCCATAGCTGAACAAAGAAAAGGGCCTCTTAGACCAGGGTTACCTTTTTTTTTTTGATATGGCATCTCGTAGTTGACCTTGAGAGGCCGTGACTACTTAACCGGACTTTCCTGTGGATGCCTTAAATGAATTTAAAGCCTCCAGCCAGGGCTACTAAAAACTAAGCGACTACGCACTAAGGGCACCTCCTGTGGGGTACGAACCCCGGCTTAGGGCGTCGCTGGAGAGAACAGCAAGGGGTAGCTGGATCGAATTTTTATTTTTATTTCGGTTTGATGACCGCGGCGTTTCCTAGTACTAGCTCTGAGAAGAAACGTCCGAAACAAACTCAGAGGTCATGGTTGGGAAGTTGTGGTTACTGGCTCAGCTGCGGCACGGGCTGGCCTTCATCGGACGAGAGGGTTACCACAGCACGCTTGGATAAATGAAAATATGAACAAAAGCAGTAGCAGTTGCCCATGGAAATACCTATTGTTAAGGAAAGGATGTAGAATGTAATACATATCGGCGTCACGCGCCCCAGAGAGTCATAATTATGATCTGCGTGGCTACCATAAGTTTTCATTACGAATACTTGATCATCGATATCGACAGAGTTTGACTCATCGATTGGCCCGCTTCAAAGTTGACCAATGAGAACGAGTCATCATCATCAACCTTTTTATCGTCCCACTGCTGGGCACAGGTCTCCTCTCAGACAGAGATGGTTTGAGCGTAATCACCACGCTTGCTCAATGCGGGTTGGCGGGTGATCGAGTATCGAAATGAAAACCCATGGTAGCTACACTGCAGTAAAGTGGAGTTTACACTGATAATAACTCAACAGTACTAAAATATAATACACCCGAACCTATAGATTATACAGGATAAACTTTTAACCGGTCCGCAAACTGTAACCGTGAATTTAGTACACGATCCTTACCCATAGCATGGGTAGCACCTATTTCATAGAGAAAAAAATTAAAATATTGGTCACATCATTCATTTTAAAATAGGGTATTTAACTAAAAAAAACTAATTAGTCCGTCAGTCAGATTTCCAAAAAATACTAGACACTTTTTCTTTTTTCATATAAACAAAACATTAAGACTACACAGTGCGTTGAAAACTCGTGTGACGTCACTGCACGCTACACTTTTTAGCGGCCAGTGACGTCACCAGCCACCACTCCTGATCTTTGATGCCTTTTATATTTGTCAATTTTTATTGTTTTGATTAAATAAAAAATACGTGTCTAGTATTTTTTGGAAATCTGACTGACGGACTAATTAGTTTTTTTTAGTCAAATACCCTATTATACATTTAAGAATGAAAGTGATAGCTAATTAAAACTAACTTTAGAAAAGCTGATAAATTCAACCAACACATTAACTGCTCAGATCGCTGAAATAATTGTTATTGGCCTCGATTCCGTTGTTCAGAAACAAAACTAAATTTAAGTTCAGTGCACCTTTTTCTTTATATTACATTAAGAAAAGGACAGAACATAATATGTTACTGTAGACCTGTCACATTAGTCCGCGCCTGACGTAAATTGATGTATCTTTGGTCGCAATGTTTATAATCGGGTTTAAACTATCTATGGAATATATCTTAACTTGACAGGATTATTATCTTCTATCCTTTTCTTAATGAAACAGAAAGAACAAGACGCAATTAACTTAAAATTAGTTTAGAACAAGATAATCGGCGCCACGTTCGATTTATCATAATACCAAAAACAAAAACAGTAGGCCTAGTATGAGTTTTCATTACGAAACTCGATCGTCGATATAGAGCGCGTTTGGCGCTCTCATTGGTTGAGAGTTCAAAAGAGTCAAACGCGCTCGATATCGACGAACGAATTTCGTAATGAAAACTCATACTAGGCCTACAGACTGTGAAATTTCATATCACACGAATAGTAGCTAGTTTTAATTTTGACAGTTCAACAACATTCATTAAACATTATTTGCGTAGTTGGGCAGATACATTTTTTGATCATATGAAGCAATAACCTCCAAAATCATTCAATTGTTATTGTAGGTGCATTACGCAATTAGGGAGCGGATGTTAATTAGCTACTAGCCCGAAACGTGTGCCATATTACGAGTATTACGACCGTCCATCATAGTTCCAGCAGCGTTAGAGAGAGACGGAGCTATAATAGGGTAGTTGACTAAAAAAACTAATTAGTCCGTCAGTCAGATTTCCAAAAAATACTAGACACGTATATTTTCTTTTTTCATATAAACAAAAAATGAAGAGGACACAGTGCGTTGAAAACTTGTGTGACGTCACTGCACGCTACACTTTTTAGCGAGCAGTGTCATCAGCCACCACTCCTGATCTTTGACGCCTTTTATATTTGTCAATTTTTATTGATTTGATAAAACAAAATATACGTACCTATCCAATATTGTTTTATAATGAATGAATGACGGACTAAATAGAATCAATTTTTGTTACCCAGGTAACATTCCTATTGGCCCATACCATCCTTTCTCGCACTAAACGGCACTTTAAGCTACTGTTTCACGACACTACATAGTGTCATAATGTAAACCTCGCTTAATGAAAGATCGTGCGATGAGCAATGACTCAAGAGATGCGTTTGAACTAATGAGTGACTGAATCATGAGGTAAACAACGATGATGTAGGAGATAAATGATACTTTTCTAAGATAAAGTATCTGATCATACTGTAGCTTGAATCACATATTCTTTTTTTTTTTTTTTAATAATTATAAACTAGCTCTTGACCGCAATCCCGCCTGATGGTAAGCAGTGATGCGATCGTTGATGGTGAAGCGCGCTAGTTTATTAAGAGCCTAATCACTCAGAAAAACTGAGCGAATAGGAAGGAAGACGGCAGTTGAGCGAGGTGATGCAATGTGAAACCCAACAACACGACCAACGATGCTGCGCCAAAGGGAGATTGATCTGAAGACTCTCCACGACCAAACTCCCAACATAACAACATTAGGCGCATCGTACCCGGCACACATCGCAACACAACTGCTCAGACCCGTCCTCCGTACGGCTTCACCAGACATCATGCCAGAACACGACAAATCGCTTGGCGGCAAGGCTTTGTCTGATGGGTGGTAACTTCTGCCGGTGGTAACTGCTGTTAGATTATTCTGACAAATTTTATAAAACTTGGAATATTGTCTTTTTATTTACTATGTAGAGTTTTTAGTGACCGATTAGCCAGAAAAGGCACAGAATAAGAAAAATTGGAGAAGTATGGGGCAGGTTCTTGACTTACAGTGGGATAGAAAAAAAACCAGGTTTTAATGACACTTGGCAGAGATAGCCTATAAAGGGTGTATCTGACATCGACGCAAAAACAAGTACCGTGGATCGTCTTTTTCATGATTAAAAAAAAAAAATATGTAGTTTTTTTTACTTTAGACCGTTCATAATTGCTATACTTTTATAACCCAATAAGATTTTAAAGTAAAAATTAATTAATCCGCTAATTACACAAAAAAGTGCAATGAAAATAAAACTCGAAAACTATCTTATCAGCTGATTTAATAGAGTTTACATCAGGGATCAACATCATACCTACAAACCCGCACGGCGGCACGCTTGTACATTGTTATTTCTGTAACCGTTCATTAACGACATAAATGACTATCATAATTTTATTAGTGGCATGCGGTCTAGCTTTTTCGTGAACTTTGCATTACGATGTCAGATACACCCTGTATACTTCATAAAATTTAGGGTAAATTTGTGGATAAAGAGTTAAGGTTTTAGTATCAAAAGCAAGGCTGAACGAATGAACTGATGAATGGACTGGATTCTCCATTTTAGACATGGGATACAATACACCTTCGACTCAAAATATTATGCTGTTTTCCGACTTCCAAGCGGACGAAGTCACAGGCACAACTATAATCATAAGGATTCTTTGATAAGCGAGCTGTGACGTTTCACCAGGTGACAAGACTGTCACATGTCCATGTAAAGAGATAAAAGATGTAACCCATCCTCGGGCCAACCGCAAAAGTGCAGCGAGTATCAGGTTAAATTATCTATGGCATTTGGCCTGCACGAGTCGTATACTTAATTACTAGTGATCATCATCATCATCATCATCATCAACCTTTTAACGTCCCGCTGCTGGGCACAGGTCTCCTCTCATACAGAGAAGTATTGAGCATAATCACCACGCTTGCTCAATGCGGGTTGGCGATTTCAGCCCAAGTCCAGGATTCCTCAATATGTTTTCATTCACCTTGTAATCAGTAATTAAATGTAATGACCGTTATTAAAACACTAAACTGCAGAATAACTTCAAAGAACAATTAATATGCACAAGTTACTGATATTCTTACATCAACGTGCTCTTTCCCATATTGCATGCCTTGGGCACACGCTATGGGTACATATTAGCATTTTTATTAGAGAATTCCAGCTGTATTGGGCTATATTTTTCAAGCATAATATCAATGGGGCTTGTATGCGGCATTTTAGCAGTTATGTAAGAGCAATGGTGTTCTAATTTAGGTGAGTATGCACTGGAGCATTTCCCCTCGTTATGTAAAAAGTTCGTTTTGAAAATGGTACAATACAGACAAAAGGGCAATTTCCAAAAGCATTTCCATGTGATGTTACCTTCCTACAAAAACTCGACATCGCGCTCAAGGTAAGGCTCACAGCGAATGAATATTTACGTGTAAGCTTTGTTTCTACGTTAGGTTTATTGTTGGTGATTGTGCTTTCTTTATCACCCGTGACTTTGCTCTCTAAAATATTACTCCAATACGCTTGTTGGTTTTTAATATCAGGTTGTAAAAAACATCGAACGTCGTGTTCGAAGTGCGGATCAATAAAATTCTAAAATCGATGTCATAAGTAAATAATCTAGTCTGCACTCAGTTTTTAAAACAAAAATAAAACGCCTTCGTTGCATGTTGAAATTGGTGATTTCTCTATACAAAGGTATTCTGCTGTTTTCTTCGTGGATAATGTTTTTAGAGCAATTTTTTTTTTTCTACAATTTTACACCTTGATTATACGTTTATAAAATCGCGAATAACAACCCATTATTACCGTTATGTTCAGTAGGCCTAGTATGAGTTTTCATTACGAAACTCGTTCGTCGATATCGAGCGCGTTTGACTCAGCGATTGGCCCGCTTCAAGGTCGTAAGAACTCTCAACCAATGAGAGCGCCAAACGCGCTCGATATCGACGATCGAGTTTCGTATTGAAAACTCATACTAAGCCTACAGATGACTATTAGACAAACGTGATTAAGTTTTGACAAAAAACAAAATAATAAAAGCATAGGTATACTTATCCTTTCAATTTTGATATAAAAATAATTGAGATCTGTCGTGTTTTGAAAAAAAAAACAGCGGAATATGAAACGTCTTTTGGTCAACGTTTTTGTAGGTTAAATCAGCCTGTGCTGGAATGTCCTTTTCGCACTTTACCGGGAGAGGTTGGAAGCAGCGCGACGGCAATAGTTTTATCAAATACCTATTTTCTAGAGTCCCCATAACATATGTAGCAACAGGAAAACAAATGCCTTCAGGCGGTCCGGAAAAGATATATTTGTGGAGTCGGATACTACCTAAAAGTAGCATTCTTCTATTTGATAAGGAATCAAGTCAAATATCCACATTTTGTCATCATGTAAGAAGTTAAAAGATCATCCTTGAGAAAAAGGGTAGTGGTCAGTCAGGCCATCGCTTCAAGTTAAATACTGGTAAGTATTTAGCTGCAACTAGAAGTCGACTCCAACATCTAGGCAGCTGATAGTGGATGGTATCCTCCCTGATTAGCAGATTTATTAACCACGTCTTTAGTGTGGCTTGCCCGGCACGGGAAAGTATGAAAAACTGAGCGAATAGGAAGGAAGACGGCAGTTGAGCGAGGTGATGCAATGTTAAACCCAACAACACGACCAACGATGCTGCGCCAAAGGGAGATTGATCTGAAGACTCTCCACGACCAAACTCCCAACACAACAACATTAGGCGCATCGTACCCGGCACACATCGCAACACAACTGCTCAGACCCGTCCTCCGTACGGCTTCACCAGACATCATGCCGGAACACGACAAATCGCTTAGCGGCAAGGCTTTGACTGGTGGGTGGTAACTTCTGCCGGCGGCCGATGTTATGACTTACCACCGTGAAACATAAAGGTAAAAACAAAAACAAACTTAAAGGTCTTAACATAACTCCGATATTAAGAGCAAACTTACTACATTATTAAAAATAACGTCATTCTAACATGTATGTATTTAAAAAGCTTTTTTACGCCATGCAAAATAACCAAAATAAATAAATTACTATTATTTAAATACTTCATCAAAATCAGTTCAGCGATTAGATTAGAGCAAGGGCGGCCTAGTGGTATTTGCCGCGACTTGCATGTAGGTCGCAGGTTCAAACGCCGTCAGGCGCTTTACTAACTTCATGAGGAACCCGGCATGTCCTAGAGCCAAAACTTCAAAGACATATGACATCTAGCAACCTACTCTGGGCCCACAGGCCGCATTCTTGATTATGGTCCACTCCTTCTCATCGAGACGAGCCCGGTGTCCCAGAAGCGGGAACATTATAATGTTGTATGTTGTTGGTTCAGCGATTTACCCTAGAGAACCCGCTGTTCTATAGGATACATTTTGGGGAGTGTGCGAGGGAATTGCATGATTTAATTCCCCCATCCCCGTTCCACCATCGGACGACCCGTCGTACGGCGAGTTTCCACCCTTATGTTGTTACGATCCGGACGAAGCGCTTCGCCTCCTCCTTTATACCGCGTACATCGAGGGACTGGAAAAATTTGCCAGCAGCGGTGTTTCCGTCGGACTACAATTTGAGTGTCTTCCAAGGCTAGAGTGAATAGGCTCTTAATAAACTAGTGCGCTTTACCATCATCGATTGCGTCACTGCTTACCATCAGGCGGGATTGCGGTCAAGCGCTAGTTTATAAATTAATTTTAAAAAAAAAGAACGTACAGTCACACTTTCGTCTTACATGAAGGTATACAGTAACTTTGTCCCGCGTATACACTTACATCAGTAAAGAATTTATAATGTAATTTCTAAAGAGTTAATTGCCTCATTGTTCTTTGAAGATAAATTGTAGTTATGTGTTACATTTACCGTCTCAAGTTGAAGTAAAAGTTAAACAAATTGTGATAGCTGTTTTACATAACTTTGCGTTCTGTCTGCGGCGTACGCGTGCTTGCATTAATTGGTCGCTACTTTTATTAAGGGGGGTGAGAATAGCCCTTGAATGGGTAGCCCACAGGCACGAAGACACAGGTCTCACAAGGTGATAATGCGCATAGAAATCTTCGTCACTGTTCGGCAACGGTCGTATTCCCCGAGCGTTCGGAAAAAGATGTATATAGAGTGGTGCACTTAACCACTCTATATACATATCTTCTTCCGAACGCTCGAGGAATACGACCGTTGCCGAACAGTGACAAAGATTTCTATGTGCATTAACACTTTGGGAGAATACTGTTCTTTGTATGGCATTGTTTTGCGCATTATTTACTTGTATTTCGATGTTTATTATACGCGGAATTCGTGACAGCATAAAATTTATGAAGTTGCAAAATGTATAACAATGGTGATAAGCTTACCTGCTTTCCTCTCGGACACCTTACGACTGTACCGGAGTTGCAGACTTAACTATCACCCAGACAGGCACTATTATCCCCCTTAGCGTGATTAGCGATTGTTTGAACATGCATTATAGACGTCTGTACGTCATTTAACTTTAATCATCGTTTATGAATAAACCCCTTAAACTCTGTGGTGTTTATTTTTTAGTGACTTTGTGTAATTTATTTCATCACTAGTTTCAAGACTGTTGAAGGTAAACTTTGTGAGAATACCAGCAAAAATTCGATGACAGGTGACATGCACTAACCCGCTCTGGTAGATTACCTGCCCATTCCACCGCAGTGGAAGCATTATGAGCTGATTATGGTATTCTTGTCACAAAGGTATGTGCATATCGAAGACAAGAGTCGACAAATGAATCCTAGAGCTTAGAAAAAATTCTGACTTTATATTTAGATTTTCTTTCATTTTTCTTTGTTATGCCCTCGTGCACTCTATTATATTTAACAGCTCCAACGCCCGTCACTCGTAAATTATAAGTATTTCACGAAATACTTTTCACTTTAAATCGTGCGCGTTTTATAATGAAAATAATCACGTTTGGCAGCAGTGCCGTGGACCGAAGAGGTCATTATAATACGATAAGAAGTTTTCATAATTTTCTTCTTCACGAGAACATTTATTAATTATTTTTAAATTATTTTTTTTTTGTAAATGGCCCGTGAAAATACACATATAGCGAATTTCATGGATGAAACTAAATTCGTAAAGAAGAAAGTAATATTTTTTTCTTTAGTACACATATAGGGAAATACAAAAAGGTGTAGCAGTACCTACAAACGCCACAAAATGAACGACGCGTCATACTGACGTCACACGAATTCTACATCTCGCAATCAGAGTTTTCCGTGCAATTAGCATACATACAACTTGCCAATTTCAACCATTGGGCAAGTGCCCGCCAGACATAACACTCGACTGGTCGGAGGATTCTCCCTTTTCTATGGAGGATGAGTGAACTTTACTCCTTGTTTCTCATGCCTCCACACTGGTGACCCCGACGTGATGGAAGGACATTGTATGTCTTCTATGCGTGATAATGCGTCTGCCACTGAGTTATCTTCGCCTTGCACGTACTTGATGCTGGTACAAAACTAGCTGATAATTTGTATTTGACGTTCTCGTCGCGGAGTGTCGCTACTACTCGATAGACGTGTCAGTGCATTCACTAGTGGCTTGTGGTCTGTATAGACTGTGACGTCACCTCCTTCGATAAGATTCCTGAAGTGCTTGACAGCCGTAAGATCGCTAGCAATTCGCGGTCGTATACGCTGTAGCGTTGCTGAGTCGTACTCATCGATTTTGAGTAATAAGCGAGAGGTTTCCATTTGTTTTCTATTCTCTGCTATAAACCGGCACCAACGCTGTAATCTGAAGCGTCTGTCAACAAGGCAAGGGGGCTTCCCGGTAATGGGTGGACCAGCTGTGTGGCTACAATTATTGACAAAGTTAAATTAAAATCAAACGAAAAAAAAGATTGTACAAGGCCAAAATGCTCCTATCTCGGCATAAAGCTTCGATATTTTAAAAAAATGCAGCATAATATCCAAAACTCATTCAATAGCTATTAGTGTCGGACCCCGATTACTCTTGAGAGCATTCAAGATGTGCCATAGATTTAATCTTAATGACAGCATCATCATCATTCTCCTGCCTCCAATTTATTTGTGGTTGTTGTTGTCTTTTTCGTCCATTTGTTTTTTTCATCTCAGGTTTCGCCCCCTTTCTAGACATCATCATCTCATCAATCATCTTTCACGCAGTCCAATCATCGTTTCTTTGGTCTTCCCCAACTTTTATAGCTATCCACATTCATGATCAATTTTCTCACCGATTTTTTCCTCGTTTGGATTCGTAAACACAGCATGATGTTAATTGCATCTTTCCAATTTTTCCTAAGAAACATTTTTTTTTTAATAATTATAAACTAGTGCTTGACTGCAATCCCGCCTGATGGTAAGCAGAGATGCAATCGTTGATGGTAAAGTGCGCTAATTAAGCCTATTCACTCAAAAAACTGAGTAAATAGGAAGGAAGACGGCAGTTGAGCGAGGTGATGCAATGAAAAACCCAACAACACGACCAACGAAGATGCGCCAGAGGGAGATTGATCTGGAGACCCTTCACGACCAAACTCCCGAGACAACAACATTTGGCGCATCGTACCCGGCACACATCGCAACACAACTGCTCAGACCCGTCCTCCGTACGGCTTCACCAGACAACACAACAAATCGCTTGGCGGCAAGGCCTTGTCTGGTAGGTGGTAACTTCTGTCGGCGGCCGATGTTATGGCCTACCACTGAGATAATGATTAAGTTGATTTCAGAGTGATTAATAATATTGAAAACATGACTTTATATAATACTATGTAACTGAACTTACTGAACATATTTGTTTACATTTTCGGTAAAAATATGTCGCAATTTCTCTGTAAACGTTATTATATCCTGATGTATGCACGCAACAGGAGTTGACGCTACAGAAGGTTCAAGCTCTTAGCCAATTTCTGGACTGACTACATTTGATTGCCATCAACACGCTAAGACAATTTGCGCACGACCCAGGTAATATCATCTCAATAGCATGTAGCAAATATTTCAGGAGTGTTTTCACATTCGAGTTAGTTTCTATTAGAACAGTTGGTCAGCGTTTGAATCACTGTGGCCTTGTGTTTACTTTGGTGCATAATTCACCTAATAACATCGATCAAATATATACACTAGTGACTAGATACAAAGTCTCGAACAAAACTCTTATCAAAAATGGCGACAAGTATTAAGCAGTTTAAAGTAGTCAAAATAAACATACATTAATTTAAAATCAGCCTTAAGTGCAGTGTATAAAGTTCTTATCACAAATCAGTACAAAAAGCAATTATTTTTTACGACCCAGTCAAGCCTTAGCCCAACCTTACACGCATGCATTAAAATCAGAATTATAAAGTAAGTACTAAATGAAAGAAGCACCCAAGTGCTGTGTTGTGCGCTTGTTCAGTTCAATCATTTTTTTACGCTGTTTGTGAATCTAGTGTAGAAGTGATTGATGCCTAATAACATTAATGATCTCTACATTCGTCTACAGACGTTTAATTTTAGTCTATCCTAAAAAAAAAAATATCCAACAAGACTACTCTTGTTGCCATTTTAGGATCATTTTTTTAGGATTGACTAAAATTTCCCGATTAGGTTTCCAAAGAAAGGAATGGAATTTCTCTGGAGTAGCCCAAAATCTGAATTCGTATACGGGTGATAGCAATAGAATCGTCCTCTGTTACATGGGAATTTTAATTGACGAAGTATGGGTAATGCGGTGTACTTCTATCTTTACTCTTTGATTAATACAAGTATGATGACGTTATGTAATATACATATCTTCAAATGATTCTCCCATGTTGGCGGTGAAGAATCATTTTAGATACTCCATGACAATTTTTGTTCTACAAAGACAGAGTTCAAAAGGAGAGTTATATTTATATTGCAATTGTTATTCAGAATGAAAATGTACAAAAAAGTACATATTTGGCAAATTTAAAAAATTTAATGTGTAGCCAAATTATTATACCCATGTATAAAGTATGAAGTTAAAAAGTTCCCATTGAATAAGACGAAATTATACGACCCATCATACATAACGTAAACATTAACTTGATATGACATCATTCATGAATGAGTTATCCGTTCGCAAATCTATTCAAAGTAATTCTGAGAATTCACACAAGACTTATACATAAACTCGGCATTTTCCCCTTATGAATGAAAATGAGAAATTCCTGGTGGAAAACAACGTCTATCAGAGAGAATGCCATGAATGTATTGAAAAGGTGTTCGTAAAAGACGAAGGGGATTGGACTCGACAGGATATCATTCCCTTGAGGGTTGAAAAGGTCAGTTTCCCGTGCAAAACCAATTCGATTGCTTCGTGCTATTTCACACGAGCTTACTGCGAGGAGACTAAGAAAAGTAGTAAAGTGTAGAGATTAAGATCTCCTTTTATTGTAGCATGCAACCTTTTTTACAAAATGACATAACATTATAAAGATAAACGCCATTAATACGAATTGTGAAGGCACAAAAACAGTAGGAGTCAGATTTGGTTGATAAGTCAAGTGACAAAGAAAAATATGTAAACGCACGTAGAACGATTTATTGAAATAATCATTGAATGTTACGATAAACCGTGTTTTAATTGATTCCTCCGTAACCCTGAACACCCGAAAAATATACCTACTTACCTACAACAACATACATACCTACTTTTCCTAAAAGATAATCTGTTAGGATTTCATACTGCAACATCAGTTTTGTTTATACAACGAAGACAGGTCTTTAACATAATAATAACCTACTAGACAGATGACGCCAGGGACACGATTAGTGACCAATTAAAATTGGTTCTACTGAAAATGTTGGTATTCTTCTTTCTAATCAACACAGACATCAATATGAACACACTCGTACATAGTGGAGCTGACAAGAGATTGCGTTTTTGACACCTGTCAGCTTAGTACAAACGAAATACGTGTTACGAATATGAAATTTATTAGCTTCCAGAATTCTCGAACTGTGGGTAAATGGAATGTCAAGCTTTTTGACTAAGGCAGGCCTCTATCTCGACCAAAAAGTATTAGAGAGGACCTATGCTATGGAAGGAGTAACACATACTAAATAGACAGTGGATGCAAACTCATAACTATTTCCCAGACTCTGAAATGTATGACTGATTAGTTTCGTGTAAACAGCCTTGGCCAATTGGTTTTAAATGCGTCTAAGGTTCGCCGGATACCCAAATCATATAGGTCAATTGATTCCTGAACTTTCTATAAACTAAAACATCAAGGCCAATTCCCGTATGAACAAATTTAAAATCTAGACGTAAACTCATGTAGTGACAATCAATCTGAAAACTAGTCAATAATTAAACTTATTTTTGTCAGATTGAGACTGAGATCAGACTCTGGGCGTTCTTATAATCCGAATAAATAATACATCCGTCACCTCACATCAGGTTCAGTTAAAAACCAGTGTCAGGCACTAGTTAGCTGTCATTTCTGCTGAAATGGGCATTTTTGGTGCAGCCGCGACGGCACACTTTACTTCTATTTTTTACATCGGGGTTTTTACTTTTGATTTGATTTTTAATTGTAGATGTATGTTTATTTTAGTTAGTATTGTGTGTCTTTTAGTCAGTGCTGAATGTCTTAACATGTCTTAGAATGCTGAATAATTTTCTGCCTATTTATTATGGGACTTGGTCTCATAATTATAGAAAGAAAGAAGGCCTAATGTAACATTTTCTTTTTGCAAGTAGAACGTACAAATTCCCTTCAAAAGATCGCCATGTAGAGTCTAGTCGTAATAAATGAAGTGATATGTGATTTTTAGTGCGCAAATAAGCAGCGTTCAGAATTGGATACAACCATTATTTTCATAGCCTCTTCACATTTATTTCTGTCTATTTAGTGCCAGTGTTTCTGAACACGATCAGCACTTGTAAAAAGCTCAAGAGCAGTCAGTGCCATCATTGGTTACCATTATCATTACTGCGGAATATGAAGTCTAAATTTTGCATCAAAAATTTTAATCCAACTTTAAATTCAGTTTAATCCTACTTTACGGTCCACCTCATTATCAGTCAAACAAACGAAGATTATCTTAATACCAAGTTTTTAACACGTTAGCTTCATTACAATGAAGTTATCTATAGCTATTTTATTGCCGTCAGTCTTCGTGTGTTCATTTAAAAAGAGCCTCAACCAAAGCCGACACTTAAGCACGTTCGGGAGTTGCCTGGGTAGTAGTCTTCGCTGACAGGGTAATTTTTAACTACAGCATGAGCTATTTCTCATTAAATAATTCCTCGAGTTGGCACGAGAGAGGAAGAGGCAAAATTTGGCTATTTGGGAAGTTTAAAAGTAGCACGGGTGACTGCAAAGTTGTATGTAGAAAGAGTTGAAAAAAGGAAAATGTTGTGAGGAAAATTTTGAGTGAAAATGTGGTCGCTCCATGTATAATAGGTATTCAGATGTATCCGGTTATATTGGAAGCCACCCATAAATAATTTGGCTAGGGCTAGTAAAAGCTGTGTAGATAGCCTCCGTGGCCGCTGCGCAAGGAGGCGCGGGTTCGATCCCCGCGCAATACAAATATTTTAATGCATGAATATTAATATTTGCACTGGTCTGGTCGTGCCTCGGAAAGCACGTTAAACCGTCCCAGTTGCCATACGAACATCTAATGGCAGTCGTTACGGATTGTTGGGGCCCTCAAAAGTCCCAACAATTAGTCTAATTGCAATGCTTTGTGTCGCCTTCGGGTTGTGGAGGTCAGACGGCAGTCGCTTCACGGAAAATATCGAAGTTTAGCCAAAGGAACAGTTAGACTGGTAAAGCGGGCCCCAGACTCCAAAGCTGAAAAAGCTTCGGTTGCGACTGGGATTAACACTGAGATGATGATGATGAGTAAACGCTAGGCAGATGAATGTGGTTGTACCCAAAAGTACCAGAGAAAGTATATAGGGACTGGGTGAACAATGTAATGGCTGGAATAGGGGTGACTACTAAGAACACAAAGATTAGAATAAGAAACTGTAAATAGTATGATTTAAAAGATAAAAAGAATGACATGGGTAAAGAGCGACCCAGAAAAGAACAGACAAGGCCAATGCCGCTAAAAAATGGAAAGCGGAAAAAATAGAATTGGCGGGAAAAATTAAAAAAGCAAACAATGATTCTTGCCATGCAAGAAGAAAAGAGACGGCACAATAATAAAAAAAAAAAAGACTACTAAGAACATGTCTAATAGGAAAGTATGAAAGAAGACATGCTGCGCTGACCCCAAGTAAATTAGGATAAATAAGAAGCATAAGTAAGAGAAGAGACTTGTGCCCAGGAGTGGGACGATAAAAGGTTGATGATGATAAGCATGAAGCCGTACGGAGGACGGGTCTGAGCAGTTATGTTGCGATGTGTGCCGGGTACGATGCACCAAATGTTGTTGAGTCGGGAGTTTGGTCGTGGAGGGTCTCCAGATCAATCTCCCTCTAGCGCAACATCGTTGGTCGTGTTGTTGAGTTTAACCTTGCATTACCTCGCTGAACTGCCGTCTTCCTTCCTATTTACTCAGTTTTTTTGAGTGAATAGTCTTTTAATAAACTAGCGCGCTTTACCATCAACGATCGGATCACTGCTTACCATCAGTCGGAATTGCGATCAAGCACAAGTTTCATTCATATCAAGGATGTTGATGATAGGACTATTACTAAATTCTAAGCTATAGTGTCTTGAATTTAAGTTCAATGCTTCTTTTTCTAACTATTTCATTAAGAAAAGGACAGAATATAAAATGTCAGTTTAGACCTGTCATATTAGTGCGCTCCTGACGTAAACTGGCGTATTTTTAGTCGCCATGTTTATAATCGCGTCTAAACTGTCTATGGCGTGTCTTAATTTGACAGGATTAAACTAAAATATTATCTTCTATATTTTTCTAATTTATAATTAGTTTAGTTTTGTTTGGACAACGCCAACAGAATCGACGGAAATAGCTCGCATTGGAGAACTGTATAAATTACGCCTGATGGAAAGTGATGAAGCTGTTGACGAGGGTACACTTGTAGAAGTAAGCCACACTTCATAACTCCAAGGTTAGTAAGTACTATTAGTTATTGTGTCCCAGGTAATAGCTAATAGTACGAACCTGGGAGTGGTTGGGAGTTATGAAGTGTGCGATGGGTTTTTTGCGTGGACGTGACGCATATTTTCGACTAACTTATTATTTTTTTATGTTTGTATTCTCTGCGTCGTGTTTACCAAAATTTAAACGAATTTTCTTTCGTTCTTAGTCGTTGCACTTTACTACCATCGAGAATTTATTTCGCATGTTAGTTGCAAATGTCTTTAGTAATCGTAACGTCAATTAGTTAGGAGTTTGCATGTAAGTTAGCTATTGAGATTGAATTGCTGTCTACATGCAAGCTTGAATTTAAGCCACCATTTATGGAAACAAGCATCTATGTATAAAGAACAATGTTGATGTTGATGTGAAGTGATGAATTGATAATCTAGTATTATGACGGGTTAATGCCACCTATGTCCACGTCAAGACATGTATTTTGATTACATAGGTACTACGGATGGGAAAATTTACCAGTCGGTCCGAAGACAAATTAAGATGTAGGTATATATTTATTATTTACTCCATAGGCTTTTTGACGGGAAAGCTAAAGTGAATGTCACGCTCATTTTTCATTGGACTTTTAAGTTATTTATAGTGTCGTTTACTAAATAAAAGCGCGTGATTTATGTAGTAAAAAATGCATTCAGTGAATAAAACATTGAAATATCGCAGCATAGTGGCCACATCATGGCTTTGCATCAAATCGCCTCGTAGTCGGCTCACGCGGCCGTTTTTTCAACTGTCATTAGGTGGTGACGAACGAGGTGTTGCAATGTTAAACCCAACAACACGCCCAACGATGCTGCGCCAAAGGGAGATAGATCCGAAGACCCTCCATGACCAAACTCCCAACACAACAACATTAGGCGCATCGTACCCGGCACACATAGCAACACAACTGCTCAGACCCGTCCTCCGTACGGCTTCACCAGACATCATGCATTAACAAATATTTGCAGTCTCATACACAAATAGCTATGAGTAAATAATCTGTTACTATTTTTTCTGTTTTTCTTTTTTATATTGTTGTCATTTTTCAGAACAGAATAAAGTTATTATTAAATTATGTATCAACTCTAGAGTCTTCTTCATCTTCGTATCTTTCAAAAATCTGCAGCTTCTTTGTTACACTGACAACCTAAAGGATGGTATCTATGGATTGCAAGAGGTTCTACGAAAGCCAACTAGGTTCGTATTATGCATAATAGCTACAAATTCATCATTATTTTTGTCACACCACAATAAAGCAGAAAATAAAAGATGACATTGACCAAAAATCGACATTAGCAGTTGAACAATAAAATATCAAACTCATTGACAAGGTCGCTAAACCTGACACGAGTGGTGTCCGGCGCGGGAATCGAACCGAAACACCTGTGTGACTCACGTCACACTGACTCATCTGTTTGAACTTAGCTGTAGTGGGTATTTCGTAATGACATAAAAACATAAATTTAATTTGAAATTTTATATGTGACTTTCTCGAATGGAGACTTTTTTCTACGACACCGCCGCCATTTCTATAGTTATTTCTACTTTAGCCACATTTAGTGCAATTGTGAACCCAAACAGGCCAATAACCGCCCTCACTGGGCTCTCTAAGCGACCGCCCACAGGTTCGAAGCCAACGAATTGGAAGAACATTTTACATAAAGCCATGGCGGCCTTTCAAGGCCACAACCTGATGTAATGATGTACTGTACACGAGCGAGAAGCGCAGTTTATTATTTATTCCTCCGTCGTCCTCCGTGGCGTAGCGGTCAACACTTCTGCCTGCGACCTGGAGGCCCCGATCCCCGGCCAGATTATGATGGAAAACGATCTTTTCCTGATTGGCCTGGGTCTTGGATGTTTAACTATACATATACCCCCTTATTCATAAAAACTGCTTAAAGTTAACTAGTGATTAGCGATTCTTTAACCATACATTTTTGACCTTTTAACATCACTTAACTTAAATCATTCTTTATGAATAAACACCACAGTGTTTAAGGGGTTTATTCATAATCGATGATTAAAGTTAAGTGACGTGCAAGCGTCTAAAATAAATGTTTAAAAAATCGCTAATCACTAGTTAACTTTAAGCAGCGTTTATGAATAAGGGGGATAATGTATCTATTATAAAATACAGTATGTTACGAAAACCCTGTCCGACCCACAAGGATAATAAGGGTTAGGTAAACAAATGACCAAATAAAATATAAAATTTTGCATAATCATCATAGTAACAATACTAATGAATTTTGAAATAATCTTTTTTACCAGCGAATTTACTGTAACTTCCCCAAAATTCGGGAAATTTAAAAAAGTGTAAACACCATTTTAGACCTTGAAACTGTCGGCGGCGTCAGTGTGTCTAGCCGCCGACGCGCAAAGGAATAATTAGAGCTGTACTAGTTTTTACGTAATATCGTTTTGTTTTTGTCGATACTAACTGCTCGAATGATTTGTTGTAAAAACGCAGATTACCTAATGGTAAAAGTACTTTTTTTGATTATCGATTAATTATTCATAACAATATTGTAACACAAGTACCTATTATTAGTAAATAGGAACTAGAAAGGTCTTATGAAATACGATTTTAGGAGAATATTTTAAACAATTTAAAGCATTTAAGTTCACCTGATTTAAGTTATGTGAAAGTTCTAAAATCTAAAGAATGCCATGCGATGTTGAATCGATGCGTGAAATTCTGAAATACAAAATTGATAGCAAAAATCGATACGAGAAATATTTTGAATACTTTCACACCTCTAGTCAAAGGGCACCGCCGTGCAGTTAGAGTACCTATTTTTATGAAATAAAAATCATTTTTATTTTAAATTTATTAGTTTCGCGTAGACATTGAGTCCGTGTAGACGTATCGTTTATTGTGTGATCATAATAGTTTTCTAACGTAATGTAACCTGCTGATGGAAGGTACCTAGTAAAAATGCAATTGTGTTGTGTTGTGATCAGGTGTTGAACGATTCGGATGTGACTACTTCTTGGTCAATGTGGTTCCAGCATGACGGTGCCCCATCATATTTTTGCCGACCTGTACGTGAGTACCTCCACTATCAGTTCGGCGAGCAGTGGATTGGTAGGAGTGGACTAACGTTGTGAAACACCGTGCTAATCTCGTGGGACGGTGCCGGTATCGTTCTTAGTGAACGAAATATGGAACAACATTTCCGCCACAGCCATTGTGCTCATCGAATGAAATTCGAAGATACATTCGGAGGGTCAGACGACCTTCCTACTTAAAAAAAAGTTCTTTTCACGAGCTGCGTAAGTAGGTATCATTGTTTCTTTCTAGAGTCGATAAACGTGGTTAGACTACCAATACCTACATGCATGAGGTCAACTGAGGTCATGGCCTGTGCCTGTGTTGCCATGAAATTACTTATTTATTTTATTTAAGTTATTTATTTTTAAGGGGGTATTTTTTTTTTTAGTTTAGCCAGGTTATGTACGCATTAGTAGAATCAGCTAACGATACCTAACAACACCTTCACGGGTCGGACAGGGTTTTTGTAACATACTGTATAGTATCGTTGAGTTAGTATCCCATAACACAAGTCTCGAACTTACTTTGGGGCTAGCGCAATCTGTGTGATTTGTCCGTATATATTTATTTATTTATTTAAACCTTGCCCCACACTAGGAGTTTCTCCTGCATCGTGGGGGCGTTTACAAACATACAAACTCATATACACAAACAAACAGACCCAGAACAACTACTTGTAGGTCATACAAATATTTGTGCCGTGCGGGAATCGAACCCGCGACACGCAGCGCCGCAGTCAAACATTTAAACCACTACGCCAACCGTGCCGTGTTGAGATAGTTTGAAAACTAACGCGAGAGGCTTTTTCCTAGTAGTTTTATCATCTGCCTAGCCTTGCACAGCTATGTTGGGGTCGTTTTCCACTCTAATAGGATGCAGCTAATCTGACCTCCACAAGCCATTTACCGGGTAATACGAAACCTTTTGATATAGTAGTAAATTTACTTAATAGAAACAATAAAATGTTTGGTTTCAGAATATCAATCAAGCATTTCCGAAGTTAGTAGGGTACTGCTGTGTGTTATTTTCGGAAATTTCTAGCCATCTTTTGACAACAACTCAAGAATGCAATTTATAAAGGTTTATATAGGGCGATAAAAACACCCTATTTTGCGTCTTTACTTTACTCTAACAAGTCTAAGTCAGAAAGTTTTATTCAATTTACAGTGCCCTTGCAAGGTACATGTTATAACACTGCCATGAAATTTGAATGCATGTTTACTAACCAGTGTTTTACAAGTTGCAAATAAATAAATAAATTGCATGAGGCCACTGGCTCCTGAAATACAGTTAAGTATTCTCATCTGGGTCTGGAGCTAGGAACTAACACTGTTCTGTAAGCGGTTTTTATGGCACTTAATAAATTTATTCATTTGTCTTATTCCAGAACAGTAATTGTCATCTTCCACAGCCCAAATGCACAGCTGGGCATAAGTTGTTCCCAAACTCTTATGCCAGCAGAACTTCTCTTAAACATTTTCTGCATATTACATTGTATCAACAAGACCTTCCAAAAGACTTATGGCTATCTGAATGTTGATTAAGATACAGATTAAAACTGTTGGTGCCAACAAAATGTATTTGGCAAAACTACAGTAGGTCAGACCTTGTGACATGCAAAACATTCTATTATACTGGTATGCAACTACATTGCTATTATTTTACTTAATAGTTTTGTCAATCGAACTTCGGTCTTTGCAAGCAATTTCAGGTGGGACTAGCCATTGGTGCGGGAGACATTATAGTACACAATACACTGGCAGGTTCGCTTTTTCCTTTCCAAAAAAGAAATTATCAATTTATTGAATAACTGCAATATCTTGATTGTTACCAGAGTTTTACCAAATCAAAAATACTTATATAATTCATAATGGGTAGAAGAAAACTACCCATTATGAATTATAGTAGAAGAAATCTACCTATATTTATTAATGTGATTGTTTTGTGCAAACCTGTCTTGCATAAAAACAATAATAATATTTTGCATTAGACCCTTACGTTGTTGACACTACAACAATCCGAATGAAGCGTCTCGTCTTTTTATACTGCATATGTTGAGGGACCGGATTAATTTGCCAGCAGCGGTGTTTCGGTTGGACTACAACTTTAGTGTCTTCAAGGCTACAGTGAATAGGCTCTCAATAAACTAGCGCGCTTTACCATCAAAGATTGCATCACTGCTTCCATCAGGTGGGATTGCAGTTAAGCGCTAGTTTATAATTTATAAAATAACAATAACAAGTACACGCCCACCACTGAGCCACTACAAAACACCAAATGATTGATGGATTGTTTTTTTAATAGGTAGGTAGTATTCAAGCATAACATCAACATTCTTTATGTTCCTAGCAATGACTAATGTGAAGGAAATCCTAACTACATAATATCATTAATGAACAAGATATTACACATATTAGACATATTTATAATTTAATGAGCATAATGAAATCTAAAGTCTTAAAGGTAATTTAAATGTTTTAATGCATAAATATGGCTAAGATGTAGAAATAAATTTCAAGGACAAATGTTCAAATTTCTAAAAAAAGAAACAATTAATGTGATTGTTTTATGCTAGGCAGCTGGACAATGAAGAATTCTTGTCATGAAAAACCAGCTGTAACCATCTCACTGCAAAAACTTAACTAAGCTCCAAAACCCAGGCACTGGGTATTGGAGCTGGTCGCAGACTAAATTAATACTAATAGACTACTCAAAAAAATTAAATTAACACAAACACTGGCTCCAATTTCTTTGTTGAACACAAACTAAATTAAAAAAAAAAAAACAGTAGCTATAATATAATTACTTTAGTACTGTTAAATTAAGATATATATATATACCATAAATAGTTTAGACAAAATTAAAAATGTGGTGTCTAAACACATGTCAATTTACATCAGGCATGGTTTAATTTGACAGGTAGCTAACATTAACTAACATTTGTCGTCTGTCCTTTTCTTAATGAAGTAGAAATAAAAATTTGCACTGAAATTAAATTTACATTAGTTTGTGACAAGGGAACACACAATCAATGCTTGAGTTTTCGTTCTGTAATACGGCATTTGAAGCATTTTGATTGGTTGAAAATAGTTTTAAGTAATGCTTAAACAGAGATCAAAGCTTGAGTTTCCTTCTGGAATATGGACCTTAGACTACCAAGTTATAGTAATATTTTTGTGGAATTTTTTTTATTTAATATTTAAGCACACCAGTGTACAGACGATAGCAGGTCCACCTAAATATAACTGTTAAATATGGCCAATCAACCTAGTGCCTTAATGCTATAGAGATAAAGTTGAAAATTGAATAAAGAAATGTGACTGACTAGCAGCTTGATGTGGTGTTGTCTGTAAAGAGGCACACAGAGGACCAAATTACAGAACCTTACTTAAGACTCCAGCATTACTTAAACTAGTTTCAACCAATCAAAAAGCTTCAAACAAGATTTAAGTAAAGCATTTGAGTGAGTTGTTGTAATGTGGACTAATAACACAGGGATTTTCTACCAGTCAACTTTTCCATAATGCAGAGAGAAACAAAAATTACAAATAGGAAAAGGATCCAATTGTGTTACTCATGTGGATAAACCTATTACAAAGTCTTGTTGACAAGTTATTATACAATCAAATTTGCTACTGTCAAATCTAAAAATACTGAATTGATAAGAAAATGTTGTGAAACTTATATGTTGTTTATAAAAGTTGTAAAAATGTGAAGATTTTGATTTTTATGTATTTTATGCATCATAGAACATATATGTATTGCATTAGACACAAAACACAGACACTGATATGTAAAAATTAGGTTGATCTTGAACCTAAATAATCATTAGGAAAATTTTCAGTCACATCTGAACATAAATATTGCAAGCAAGCTGTATAACTACAGGTAAGTCATAATTACTGGCATTAAACACAAGTATTTTAAATAAAGAACAGTTACAGAACAAAGAGGTGTGAGGTGTTTTGAATATCACAACACCTTTGGGTGTGTTCAACACTAATTAGTAAACCAGACTTGTCTTACACTCAAGGTCATTAATAACACGTGTTTTTTATAACAAACTCGGCCCCATAAACAAAACACAACGCTAAATACTTTGTTTGTTACTAATTTTGACGATTATGAACATTTTTGTCACCACGAAAAATATTTTGTAGGACAAACTAGATTTCAATGCCATTTTTTGTGAGGAAACGCCCGAGAAAGTGTTAAATTTGCGTCGGTATCATCTTAAATTGGCACAAATTTGAGATATAAAGTATTTTAGAAAGGCCCCCTACCTTGTATACATCGCCGTAGGTCCCCGAACCGATTCTCTGAATGAGTTCATACTCATCTTGTGGATTCCTCCGTGATATATCCGAACTCAAAACACCACCACTATGCGCCATAATCACTATTGAACACTATACTAACATTTATCTACACTTTCATCTCATCATTCACATAATTATTAACACAAAACGTCGTGAAATTAATTATTTTCTATCACTTCACTCGACATCGTCTGACGTTTGCCACAGTGCCATTCTTAGAGTTACCATACTATGTCTAATTTATTACCATATCGTAGTTGAATAGATTGTATGAGTTATTATATTAATTGAAAGAAATCAAGAAACTAGAATAAAATAATGATTGCGTGACTGTTGGTGGCCATCTAAGAGGAATGAAGAAAAAAATTAAAACGCGTTGCGCTGACCTCAAGTAAAATAAGACAAACCTAGGAAGATGGGGAACACAGAACATTTTCTATATCTACCAAAGCTGTCGGTTAGTTTTACCAAGTAAGTAAATATTGTGACAAATAAGCTTGATGTTGAATAATATAATTTATTCAAGTTTGTACTTGTGGGTATTATGGTAAGGGTAAGCTACACGTCGTCAGTATTAGTTAACCTACGAAAACCGTATGGTAATTAATTATCTTGCTTCTACGAAAAATAGGATTTTTTTTTTTTGGTAAAATAAATACATAATATGTACTGACAACAGTTGACCCGAAACTGTCAAATTTTCCCAATCAATTCTTGAGCCTTAATGCTTTAAAGATAACGTTGAAAATTTATTAAAAATCTGACAGATTGTAGTAGCTTGATATGCTGTCGTCTGTAAATACATTCAAAGTTTTTTATCGACTTAAAATGTTTGTATAATTTACCAAATAATGCGGTAATTCACTGCCAGCAACATTGACTTCTGCTGTCATAATTTTGTACTTTATGGTACACCATAAATGTTAAGAGTATTTTTTAATAGGCTTACGTCAGTAGATTGAACCTTATCTTTTATAGTGTAGTTTAAACCAGGGATGTTGCGGATCTACTTTTTTCCACATCCGCGGATGCGGATTCTAAGATACTCACATCCGCCGATGCGGATGCGGATGCGGATCTGTACAAAAAAACTTAAATGTTGGTTTGGTAGAGAAAAAAACACAGTATTATTTATAATTTTTTATTCAATAATAAAGTAGTGAAAGAAACATTTTTAGTAATTGTTTATCTTAATACTTAAATTTTAAAAAAGGAGCATTATATTTTATAAAAAGTAAAATGGCCGCCTTTTTGGGTTCCAGCCTGTTTCGCAAGGGTTCGTATATTAATCCTGCGCTACTAAATAATTGTTCACTTGGAACACTGGCTGGTGGAGCTGATAAAAATTTGCGTGCTATTTTAGATAAAACTTTGAACTCGCTTTGATTAACACTCCACCATTTAAGAGGACTCTCAATTAAATTAATTCGCTTCTTGTTGCGGTAAGTAACTCCTTTTTGAGAATTGCGTCAGGGCTGCCAATTTCAGGTGTTTTTTGATTTTCATCATCACTTGATGAATCGAGATTCATGGCAAGATCACTAATTAAACAGGACTGACGTCCTGTACCCGAGGTCGCTGGTCGTGCCGTATCTGTTTCCATAGAATCTGTCATTCTCGTTTTCTTCACCGTTTCGGTACTTGGAGAAGTTGGAGATATTGTTCGAGATAAGAAACCCGCTTTCTTTAATCAAAAATTTCCAAAATCTCACCAGCCTTAACAATTTTTTTTTTATTATTATTATAATAACTTACCAGCATCATTTTTTATTTTCGTAGCTTTTCTTTATTTGTTTTTTCAAACAAATCAAACTCCTCAAAGTGCATTGATTTCAAATGATCTTTTAATGACGATGTTTTTTTTTTATGGACAAATCACACAGATTGAGCTAGCCCCAAAGTAAAATTCGAGACTTGTGTTATGGGATACTAACTCAACGATACTATATTTTATAATAGATACATAGATAAACATCCAAGACCCAGGCCAATCAGGAAAAGACCGTTTTCCATTATGACCTGGCCGGGGATCGAACCCGGGACCTCCACGTCGCAGGCAGGCGTGTTGACCGCTGCGGCGGAGACCGACAAACATGAGGACCGACATGTTGTTCGGCCCTTTCGCGAATATGTTTTATTACATATTTTACATTGCGATTTCTCCCGGTCGTTGTCCACAGGTTTGAAATACGTCCAAATTTCACTTTGCGTATGTGGTGGCATAGTTCACTTATCCTATATCATATAGTAAACAACACTTTACTTAAATACGTAATATGAATGTAGGTATTACGTTAAACAATGTAGTTAGTTCAGTTCTTAACAAAAATCACAATAAAATCAAACGTGCGCTTCAATTCTTCTTATCACTTGTCACACACAACTACCCACTAGTAATTACTACAAAACAATAACGAGACGTGTCACCAGTGTTGCCAACTCAGATTTTGAAAAAGACCTGTTGAGAAAATTACGTAGATTTAATAAAAATGACTTACTAAAAGTTCGTAGATCTACGTATATTTTTTCAAGGTAAAATGAAGAAGTTTGGGTAGATGAAATTAAATAAAACGAGTATTTTGATATACCTTCACCTTGTAATCAGTCATTGGTATATAAGATATACTTAGAAAGTACATATAACTAAGAAAAGTTACATTGGTACTTGCCAGTTGCCTGACCTGGAATCGAACCCGCACACTCATACTTGAGAGGGTGGTGTTTTAACCACTGGGTCACCACGCCAATTTATACATATATTTGTTAAAATATTCTGTGTTCGTGAGTAGGCTCAATGTTTCTTTTCAGGTCACTTTTGGACAGAAAAGTAAGTCTGTTAGCGTATCAGTAGTAAGTCTGTTTCTGATGTCATTTTTCATTACATTGATCGACTGAAATCATTACAAGTACTGACGATCCTCTCCTTATCCTTAATCCTCTTTTTATGTACCTAATTAAAATATCTGTGCCAAGAGGAAGCGCTCTTCGTTATCAAACACAGATTGTCACAAAAAATAGAAACGAATCCGATCTATCGGTTGAATTTTGAAATGTAATACTTCTTTGAATAGAAATAAACACCTATCTAT
This sequence comes from Sesamia inferens, assembly GCA_037179545.1. NCBI lineage: Eukaryota > Metazoa > Arthropoda > Insecta > Lepidoptera > Noctuidae > Sesamia > Sesamia inferens. Next base: position 12,216,327 of record CM073949.1, read on the forward strand.
GTTTTGGATAGTTTTCACGCGGCCTCTGACAGAACAAAACATAATATGTAACTGCAAATTTGTCTCGTCTGATGGCGCCGTAATGTTTCCGCCAACTATCACTGTCAATTTCATGTTGTTTTTCTTATGATACACTATATTAAATTTCTGAGAAGACATGTTCAAATAATAAATGTTATACCAGTATTTGGTTAAAACCACTGGATAATAATAATAGAAAAAAAGAGACCGGAAACTCTTTGAATGACAACAACTTCCTTTCCTTTAAAGGAAACGCAAAGATTTAGAGCCCATACAGTCAAGTACAAAGACACTAGCGCCCCCGTAACAGTGAGAAAGACAGTGCGACAATATAATTTTTGCATTAGTTTAGTTACTTTGCATACTTTTACAAATTCTCTAAAAGTACGTAGATTCTGGGACGGAAAGTCGTAGGTTTTCAGGAAAGACCTAAAATACGTAGATCTACGTAAAAAGACGTAGAATTGGCAACGCTGCGTGTACTCTTTGGCTGCGTGTCACCGTCACCGATTCACATAAGTCCAAAACAAAAATCACTGCTTTCCTATTGGTTAATCAACACATGCGCTTGACACACGCCACTCGCTGGGACCGCCCCTTTCTTTTTTGTTGCGACCTGCTACAAATGCGCATCCGGTAGCGGATCCGGATCCGGATGCGGATGCGGATGCGAATGTCAAAATCAATGCGGATGTTCCGCATATGCGAATATTCGCAACATCCCTAATGCGGATGCGGATGCGAATTTTCGCAACATCCCTAGTTTAAACTGCCTTATTATATTGTTTTACTCATTGGTTACAACATTTTCAACAGCCGATATGTATTGATTTTCAAATAGAGTCTCATGAATCACACTTATCACCTTGGTGTATGTATGCAGTTCATCCAAGCAGTCTTTTTAATCCCGCAGGCCACATGACTGTTTCATAAATGATAATACAAAATATATGAACTCCTGAGTGTTTGGTCTTCCTAATTGCTCAGTAGTTATGATAATAATAAAAAAAGATAATAAGCTGAACTCTCCAAAGGAGCATATGGACTGCTGTTTGTAGACCGCAGCCGTTATTGAAACGTCACATTTAGCCCTGTGTCCACGGGTGTAAAAATGTCACGGCGGGATTTTATCGCCGAGCCATGCAAAATACATTCGAACTTTTTTCTCTGTCTACAAACAGCGCCACGCCGTTACTCCATTATAATTATACACTTTTCGCGCAGTTTAGTAATGGAGTTAACGAGTCTACGTCAGTTAGGTATTCCATTTACCATCTTTAAGTGGATACTCGGAAACACATTACCGAGTTTCCACCCTAAGAATATAATAATATGGTTTTTCACAATTGCGTCTCCTGACAATGGGTTTTATTTTGACAGTACACAATATTCATTTTACGTTGCTGAACAGAAACTTTTTTCGAATGTGATAGTAATGGATTAGTAATATCCTTCAAAATTATTCAGTATGAGATTGATAGTGTGCAACGCATTTACGAGTAAGGTGCATGGTGGATTCGCGGATAGTAGTTTCTGAGTATCCATGTTAGAGCGAATCTTATGTACTAGATAAACGGAATAATCCGTTTAAATTGGGTTTAAGTGTTATTAGACTGCCAAGATGTGACCCCATTGCCTATTATAATGCCAAGCTTAGGGAACATTACGCAAGAGGCGGCGCAAAGGGCGCCACAGGCAGATATAGTAAACAAACCGCCGCATTCCACAATCTCATTCAGAGTTATTTTTATGTTACAACTGGTTCACAATTTTATGAAGAAATATAAAAATTTTCATTATTTTTGTATTCCAACTATATTATTAGCAACCTATGGCCATTTTTAAAAGTGGATGATCTAAGTTTTAGCTTCGCGAACATGGTGAGAGTTTGAGGAGGAAAAGGATTAGATGGAAAGGTACGACAATTAAAATAATTGACAGAATTAGAATAAAAAATTGAAAATAAATTGTTATTAAAAATTCTTTGCTGTATGCGCTGTTACTGGACTCTGGTGGCCGAATATTGCAGTATTATCCTCTATTTCAACCCTCCCTCTTCAACAATCAATAAAACAAACATAAATAATGTTAAAATGGTATATTTATTACAATCCAATATCTCCAGCCGGCATCGTTGTAACTTCTTACAAAATTTGTTTTACGCCGACATCAATAATAACTTCTAACACTTTATTATAAAATTATATATCTTTTGGTACAATCCATTTAAGTGCACTTTTACAAACTTTACGACTTATGTGACGTAAAGGCTACTCGAGTTAAGCATTCGGGGAAATTTTAAATTTCCAAAATAAAAACATCGTAATACGCGTCGGCACTACGCAGTTTTATACCTTTGCTTAAATCGTGTTTGTCTATTGACTGGCTGTATAAATTAACACCTTTGCTTTAAAACATTGACTGTGAATTAAAATATCAATCGTGTAAGTTGTATAAGAAAATTACATTGGATTGCTCATAATCGTTTGTAAATTGCAACAGTACGGATTAGTTTCAAGTACTTTCAAGTTGATTTTATGGTTTAAATAATACTCAAGACGCAACTAATGATACATGTTGTAACCCCGTTAAATAAAACACCCATACAAAATCTATATACTCGTCAACTGTGAAAGTACTTTACGCTAATAAAACATTTGTATAAGCTAGGTATATAATCTAATTCGGTTTTATAATATATATTTGAGCTAATACATAGAACAAAATTTACGGGCAACTACATACTATACTCACTATTTATTTCGTCATTATTACTATGCAAATCATTTCAAACTTAACGGCAAAATTTCGCTAAGCCTTCGGGAATCTTCGCCACTCACGAATATAACCGAAGTCAATTGCACTGTGTACAAATGAGAGAGTGGTATGCTCAATCTCGATCCCATGCTAAGAACAAAGAATTTAGACGAACAGCCGAAATTCGATGCACAACATTATTATTTGTAACGGCAATATTTCGATAACCTTCGGGTATCTTCGTCATTCACGAACATAACCGAAGGTGATTGCACAGTGAGTGAATGAGAGAGCGCTATGCTCGATCTCGTTTCCTTACAAGGAATTTATACGAACAGCCGAAATGCGATAAACAACATTATTATTTGTTATAATAATCAGTCGTAAAACTGAATTTGGCGCACATTTGTCTTCAACAACAATTTCATTAAAGTCTACTAACACAGCATGCAACAAGTTTATTTATTTGTAACTAAAATTTTGAAGTCAAAACATACAGTCAAGCTTAATCAGCTAGTATAATAAAACTTATTATTCAGTGCCTTATCGTATCACGATCACAATTGAACAGAGTAACATGCAAGTTGTCAATTGAGACTATTTTCCTTCAATTTTAATTATAAATAATATTTTTTTTTTATACTCTTCCACCGAATTTGTACTAAATGCTATAATAGTATATTTACAGGGAAGTGAGCCAAAACAATTTAGTTTTTTATTTGGTAAAAGCGCTTACAACGACAAAATAAGTAAATTAGGATTGTCTATGGGTTGTTTGATATTTTTCTTTTTTTAAGTTCATTATTAATAATTATTTTAATAATTAGCGACGTAGTTTGATCAAGTTTTTTTATATATTTACGTTTATAAATGGTGGCGAGAAACTAAAACCGAGTGAGAGCAATGGACACACACAATAAATATAGTGCTAACATAAGATGCAATTTTTATGGTTCGGAACAGAAACTATGTCCTTATTTAATTTTTTTTTAAACAACCCATATACAAAATAGGAAGTATTAAGTCGTGATTTTAAACAATTACAAATAATTCCGAACGCATAATATATAAGCGGAATTTCCAAGCATGCTTTGGCACTTTCACCACAAATAAATATATATCTTTTTTTTACATTTTTTGCAAGTGGAAGAAAGAAGTATTGTAATACAAACGCCTATTATATCGAAGGGAACATTTACAAATTTAACCTATTATCCTATTCAAACAAATATACACACATAAACAAAGTAATTCATTTTATAGTTACGGAAAGAGATCTGTGAAGGTGTTTTTTTTTTTTTTCGTACATATTATTTAGTGACAGGAAATTTTGAGTGAGTCTATGAAGATTTGACCGAATGAGCTATGTTTTGATGGTGTGGCGAATTAAATCTATTTTGAAGTTTTATCCACTGGATTAATCCGCAGCGATCATTTAGTACAGATACCTATAAGGACACAAATCGACAATGTATCGCTATGAAAGAATAAATTATAATAACTCACAAAATAATTTTACTCTCATCTACTAAGAAGTGCTCAATCACACCAATTTACCTATTTTTTAATTAATTATTTTTTTCATTATTCTAGTCAAAATACATAATAACCAACTTTAAAGAATTAATTCTAATGGTAATAATAAGGGGAAAAAAGTATCTTAAAAATTAATAGTAACATTAAATAAAAGAATTACAAAATAAAAACAGGTCTAACGTTATTTTTTTCACGAACTAGTTTTCAGAGGCTACCTACATTAAAAAAAAGAAATATAACTTACTCTTTTTTTTTTCTCGTTGAATAAATAATTTCCTTCCTCTGTTGTTTATGCCTACGCGTGAGCAAAGCGTCCATAAATTTTTATTGCATCACTATTCTGTCTCATTTGGAATTTGAGGTTAACTAACGCCATATTGGAGAAATTTAAAACTAGAATATAGTTGCCGTAAGGCGCAACAGTCTATTAATTGTCTAAATATGATAAGAGATGGCGCTGTTCGTATTTGGGACTGTGTTATTGCGATAGGAACGAGTGTTTTCACCTCCGGTTGGCGCGTGTGCGCGTGGCTCTAACAGGTGTCTTTTTAGCTTTGCTAGCCTTCGGGGCCTTCGCTTTCGCTTTGGCTTTGTCTTTGCGTTTGGCTTTGGTATTCACGTTGGACTTGGCTGAGCGGTTGCTCTCCACGGAGGTAACGCGTCGGTCGGACTCGAACGAGAACGCGGGGACGACGTTCTTGACCTCGGACGGCGACAGACTGATCTCGAGGCGCCGCCGCCGCGAGCGAGTCATGCGAACGTTCTGTGCGTCCTCTACTTCTAACGTCAGAGGTACATTTTTCGTCTTTTTAGCGCGAATGACTTTTCGTTCTTCGACGACGGGTTCGGGGCTAGCCCTGCGGGAAGAGCGTCCATTTTGACCCTTTTCTCTTAGAACAGGTTTAGTTACTTCTTCGTGTCTCCTCTTACGCGTGACTCTAGTCACTACCGATTTTTCATTCTCTATAGATTCTTTTGTGGCCCTATTCTTCTCTGTCACACTCTTACTCCTAAGCACGCGTTTCTCGACTTCCTTTGTCTTTCTACCACGGGTGCCATTTTCTACCTTGCTGCGGAGTTCCCTTTCTCCATTTGTCTCCTTCTTAGTTTGTCTAGGCTCAACTTTTCTGCGTTTCCTAGGAACTGGAGATTTAGATTTCTTAGCGCGACTAGTTTTGGGGAAAGCGACCTCTGTTTCATCGAGACCTTGACTGCTTTCGATGTAGATGTAATCGTCTAGCTTAGACCTAGATTTAGCATATGTCTTTTCTACAGGTTTGACAGGGGGGACTACGTCCTCGTCCATGTCTGTGTAGGTAGGTTCTGAAGGCTCTGCGACAGGTGTTTCTATAGTGTTAGCTCTGATGAGTTCCACGTCGTTATCTATAGAGTTTTTGTTCATTCTGCTCTTGAGATTATTGATAGTGTCCATTAGGGAGGTTTCTCTCTCCTCTGATTCTTCGGTAATATCTGATTGGGAGGTTCCGGCCTCTGAGGCGCTGGATTCCCGGTGTTTGTTTTTGTATCTGCGCTTGTAGAGTTCTGCTTTGGTCATGTCCTGGGGGAAATGGGGCTTGGTTAGTTTTGTCTATATGTAAATATGTTAAATATAATAGTTATAATATAAAACAGCATCTGTTGCAGAAAATTTTCCCAGTTCTAGCCCAAATGGTTACATTATATAATACTCACACATAGCTTGAAACTGTTATCAACCGGGATGCTTATTCCTAAAGCGGCCAACAACTCGTCGGTACCGAAGCGCCGCAGCGGGTCTACTGCAAGCAGACCCATGACTATGCGCTTGCTTTCAATTGATATGTTTTCCCAGACCGCACCTGTAGATAGAAAATTTGAAAGATTAATAAGATATTCAAATATCACATGTAGAAATGATAACAAATAAGTTCACGTTCTCCATTAAGCCTACCAGGAACACTTCGGTAAGATGGTAAAGTATTTTAAAACAGCTTCAGATAAATAAAGAATGATACTTACCGTCCATAGTAAAGTTTCCAATCCTGATTCTGTCCATGAAGGCAGTAATAGGTTCTTTTTTGGACAAGGGCTGGAACGGCGCCTTACCACAAAGCATGTAATACTGAAAATAAAGAGCATACGTTAGTTTAAAAAAAAAATAGTTCGGCCTAATACAGCATGTAGAATGCGTAGGAAACAGGTTGGTAAACACGCAAGATTATATTTCTAACATTATAAACTTTTGTTGTATGACTTTTATTAGTTCACCAATTTTCACACAACCATAAGAATATATGAATGAAAATTTTAACATAATGGCATAGTTATTCGATTTTCTGTTAGGAACTTTATGCGAAGCAAAAGAAAGTTTTAGGTAACAAACTGCCCTTCTCTAGTACAAGTTCAGCAGAGCGGAGCGGGGGTTAGAACAACTAAATCTGATGCTTTGTTTTTGGTAAACATTATCCCTCTTATTCATAAACGATGTTTAAAGTTAATTAGTGATTAGCGATTCTCTAACCATACATTTTAGTCGTTTGCACGTCACTTAACTTTATTGATCGTTCATGAATAAACCCCTTAAACACTGGTGTGTTTATTTATAAACGACGATTAAAGTTAAGTGATGTGCAAACGACTAAAATGTATGGTTGAAGAATCACTAATCAGTAGTTAACACCGTTTATGAATAAGGGGGATTAAGATAAGGTTAGTCATAAAAAGTCATACAGCAAAATTGTTATTTAAGATGTGAATTATCCAGTCCTTCAAGGTTGTAAGTATTTTACTAATAACCCAGAATAGATAATTATCTTTAAATGCTGTAACAAATTGGGTATAGAGCGAGCAGATAATTATTCCGGCAATTTCAGTTTTTTTTTTTTTTTGGGTCTTCAATCAGTAACTAATAGAACAAGATAAGTTTGTGACACTGAGTTTCAGGGGGTTTAATAAGGCCATTTAATAGTTTCAAAGTGTAGGTTTTCTCGGTGGTAGGCCATAACATCGGCTGTCGGCAGAAGTTAACACCCACCAGACAAAGTCTTGCCGCCAAGCGATTCGTCGTGTTCCAGCATGATGTCTGGTGAAACCGTATGGAGAACGGGTTTGACCAGTTGTTGTTTTTTGATTATGGCATCTCGTATTTGACTTTGAGAGGTCGTGTCTACTTAACTGGACTATGTTGCGATGTGTGCAGGGTGCTACGCACCAAATGTAGTGTCAGGAGTTAGGTTGTGGAGGATCTCCAGATCAATCTCCCTCTGGCGCAGCATCGTTGGTCGTGTTGCTAGGTTTAACATTGCATCACCTCGCTCAACTGCCGTCTTTCTTCCTATTCACTCAGTTTTATTTTAAGTGAATAGGCTTAATAAACTAGCGCGCTTTAGCAACAACGATTGCATCACTGCTTACAATCTGGCGGGATTGCAGTTCTGCATTAGTTTATAACCGTAAAAAAGGTATACTTACGTAGACCACACCAAGACTCCACAGGTCGCACTGCGGTCCGTAGCCCGGCGCCGCCGCACTGCGGGCGCGAGACACCACCTCGGGCGCCGCGTACGGTAAGCTGCGCATAGAAATTAAATCGTTTATTAAGCAAGTAGGATCACTGATCACTTTTACACGTCATATTTTTTTAAACTAGCTGGAGCCGGCATTTCCTAACTGACTACCTCTGAGAAGAAAAGTCGAAACCAACTCAGGGATCATCGTCTTTTTTTTGAAGACATTAAAAATGCAAATGTTTAAAATATGTGATTTCTTTGTACATAACAATCAATTTACGTGATTTAATAAAAACAGTGATTATAATGTATTTTTTTTATTTTTTTTTAACAGACAAATCACACAGATTGAGCTAGCCCCAAAGTAAGTTCGAGACTTGTGTTATGGGATACTAACTCAACGATACTATATTTTATAATAGATACATATATAGATAAACATACAAGACCCAGGCCAATCAGGAAAAGATCGTTTCTCATCATGACCTGGCCGGGGATCGAACCCGGGGCCTCCACGTCGCAGTCAGGCGTGGTGACCGCTGCGCCACGGAGACCGACAATTGTAGCACTATTACGAATATTGCTTAATGACATTGCTTAGCTGAGCGAGCACCTCAACCCCAAGCTTTATTGTCTTCTCAATAATCTGAGACAGTACTACATTACTTCTTCTGCAGCCTAAACAGTCCACTGCTGGACAAAGGCCTCCCCACAAGACTTTCATTGCTTTGGGGTTTGCCATAATCCCCTCGCTTGGCAAGCGGATTGGGGATCGCAGTAATTTGATATTCCACAGAAGAACATAACACAATGAGAGTATAACACCTATTACATATAAAATAGTAACCAACTACGTTATCTTAGGGTTTAAATTGCAATGCTATTTTAATCCTTAGGCAATGAAAATCTTTAAATGTGTTGTTATTTCTTTAAATTGTTTTTTCTTTGTATGGATGTAATTTGTTTGTCGCGTACACCAATTACTTTTTTGTTCCACTACGGAGCAAAGGCCTCTTCGCATAAAGACGGCACGAGTATTGATTGCCTAGATTGTTCAAACTATATTGACAATTTCAAATTTATGTATATTAATTTATAAGTCTAGATTGCTTCACGAGCTGACGGTTAATGTAGGGTACAGGTCTCCCAAAGTGATAATGCGCATAGAAATCTTCGTCACTGTCCGGCAACGGTCGTATTCCCCGAGCGTTCGGAAGAAGATATGTATGTAGAGTGGTGCACTTAACCACTTTTTATGCTCTTAACCACTCTATATACAGATCTTCTTCCGAACGCTCGGGGAATACGACCGTTGCCGAACAATGACGAAGATTTCTATGCGCATTATCACTTTGGGAGACCTGTAATAATCTATACAATGTTATTTGACCTTTATACGAAACCTGAAGTAAGTTTATTCAGAATAACCAACAGAATCGATTCCAATCATTTTTACATAATCTTATATTTTTTTTCCCAAATACATTTAGAAATTGTTGCAGTATGGTTACCGAGCGCACAACAGCTGACGGTAGATCATAGTACTAAGAGCCCCCAGATACAGGCGCGGGCGGGTAAGTGGTGCGTTGACAATATTTTTGTTGGGACAACCAGATAAGATAACAAGCTCATAACTTTGTGATTTGTCATGATATCTTTTTGAAATTTAATACATACGTACATAGATTATTTACTTAAAAATACTTTACCCGTTTCAGGTTTCGCATAAACAAAAAGATAACGTTGTAAATAAACTTTTTCCACTGATAACACTTCAACAACAGTCCCGTATGCCCTGAAAATAACAGTCCATTCTAAAGTTGTCTAGAAGAGATCGCAAAAAGCGACAAGGCCGCCCATGGCGCCCATTGTTTATTTTGTAGTGTTTTATGTTGTGTTTTTGTGGTTTACAATAAAGTATAGTATAAATAAATACTTTGATAGTGAACTAACCTGAAGCAAGGTGTCATCATGCGCGGTCTGTCTTCAGCACATTCGGGCGCCCGTCGAGCGAAGCCGAAATCCACAACTTTGACCTTGGCTTCGCTGAGGCGAGAAGTAGATAGCAGGATGTTCTGTGAATAAGAAGATAATATCATTTACTTATTAGACATAGTGTTGTTTTACGAAGTAACTTGATACTCCGATGAATAGGCACAATTTTCTAGATAGATTTTCGCTAAATGTTACAGAGTACCGGTGTGTGTATTACGGGGAAATGAGGAAAATGTCATGAGGAGAGTTATGAGTATAAATGTCATGCTATGAGAGTAGGTGGACCTTTTGGGGCGCGGGCACACAGGGCGGGGACTCTGCCTGCCCACTAGGTGACCCCAGGGAAGACGGTGGAACAGTGGACACGAAAGGAGGTTTAGGGGTGGCCCTCTTAGAATCTCCCCTAGGATATGCCTGACAGATGTTTCTTGAATTTTGACCTTGTGTCAAACTTTAAAAAAATGAGAGTGAGATGGTGAAGAGTGAAATTGTGTGGAGTAAGTGTTTGATGATTATGTTTAAGAAGTGTTTGTGTTGTAGGCAAGAGAATCATGATGATCAAGAATTCAAGACATTTAGAGTTCTATGTCCTTATTATAAAAGTGAGTTTTAAAGAACCGTCCCAATTTCGATACATTAATCTTTGGCGAAAATCAATGAATACGTGTTTTTTTCATTTAGCATCACTTAATACAAAAATATTGAGATATCAGACCACAAAGTTATCAAAATAATGAAAAGATAATAAAATATAAAAAGTTGATGTTAGGTGCCATCGGCCAGCCCCAACCAAACTCCGCCTAAGATCATTGAACACAATCATTTTAAATCAGTGACCAATTCTTTCGAGAAAATTATTTAATATGAAAATTTTATGTAAAGATTCTTTTTTTGTTTTCAAAAATGGATTTAGTGAATAATACCTAATGTCTAGAAAAAAATTTGGATGATGACTATAAAATCTTACTGTATAATTTAGTACACAGTAGTGGTGCCATATTTACCTCTGGTTTTAGATCTCTGTGCACGACTCTCCTGCCATGCATGTGTCGCAGAGCTAGGGCCAACTGGGCCAGCAAACGTCGCGCGATACGTTCGTCTATGCCGTTAGCGATTTGAGCTGCTAACTCGCCGCCCGCAGCCAGTTCTGTTACTATGTATGTGAAAGCCTGTAGATAAACAAGAAAAAAAAAAATTAGTAAACTACAACAATTTTTCTTACGACTTAATCAACCAACTAAATAAAATACCAGTCTTTTTAGTGGCCATGCTACGTCTTCAATTTAGTAACGTTATTAACAAATTACCGATAAGTATACAAAGGCTTATAATCAAGTTATTATAATGAAAAGATAATACTTACAGAATCGTGGAACACTTCATGCAGAGTGATGATGTAGGGACATCCTTGACACGCCTTCAGCAGTTCTATCTCTTGTTTAATATCCTTCTTCTGTGTAGATATTATCTGTTGGACAAGTTAAACATGGTGACTTAGTTTCAATGTTTTTTTAATACATAAATTATAATCACAGAGCAACTTGGCGGCGGCTATTTTCTTTAATTTTAAAATGCACTTGTAACTACTTTTAAAATACTTTTATCAAATGTACATTGCCAACTTACAAATCTAGCATAAGCTGGCTCGTTTACAATTTTATATGATAAAATACCCAACATATCGATATATGAATACAACACTACGCAATTGCAAAGAAAAACTGTAAGTGGAAAACAAGGCAACACTAGAAAAAAAATAGAGATGTACCCATCGAATAATCGGCTTTTTTCAACGTATGAAGTATTCGGGGGAAGTTACGGATAAGACTGGTACGGACAGGTCAAGCTACCCCAAACTGTTAGATATTCTCTTAGACAACCTTGAGCCTTAATGCTTTAGAGATAAAGTTGAAAATCTAATAAAGAAATCTGACAGATTGTAGTGTAGTTGTGTATTGCTGTCGTCTGTACTATTATACTCACTTTAACAGCATACTCCTTGCCAGTCTGCCGGTGTATGCACTTCCGGCACACCGAGTATGATCCGTCACCAAGTAGTGGAGTGCTAAGCTCCACTGCGTATTTCTGGAAGAATGGCGAGTCCTGGGAACAACGGGGCATTGGTTAATAGGTATGCCAAATCGCTTGAAATGTTGTCTTAATAAAGCCTGTATGTATACAAACACACTAGTTTCTTTTTATTTTTTATTTTATTTTTAATAATAAACTAGCGCTTGACCGCAATCCCGTCTGATGGTAAGCAGTGATGCGATCGTTGATGGTAAAGCGCACTAGTTTATTAAGAACGAATAGGAAGGAAGACGGCAGTTGAGCAAGGTGATGCAATGTTAAACCCAACGACACGACCAACGATGCTGCGCCAAAGGGAGATTGATCTGAAGACCCTCCACAACCAAACTCCCAACACAACAACAATTGGCGCATCGTACCCGGCACACATCGCAACACAACAGCTCAGACCCGTCCTCCGTACGGCTTCACCAGACATCATGCCGAAACACGACAAATCGCTTGGCGGCAAGGCTTTGTCTGGTGGGTGGTAACTTCTGCCGGCGGCCAGTGTTATGGCCTACCACCGAGAAAAGGTAAAAATTCCTAGAAGTTTTGATTTTAAAGGTATTCCATTCAAATTTGAAAAATATCGAGTGCCGCTAACAGTCGCATGATCGCTTGTGACGTCATTTCACAACGCGCCGCACGGGCCGTTTAAATCACCTTGCGCCTGTAGCTACAACTGCGCGAAGTATATTTCTTTCACCAGAATACCGTCTCTGTCCATGACCAAATGCATCTAAATCCAATCAGTGCTTTAGGTTTAAAAAAAGGACCATATAAACACAGTCATTTCACTGTTTGCAAGATTAGCATGGATACATGAATGAAATATATACTCAGTAATATTGCCAAAGAGTTCTATTTTCAAATTTTAGTATTATATTTTTATTATATTGTTTATAAGTGGTCAGTTCTAAGAACTTTCAGTTTGACCCTCGTATCATGATCTTCCTATGCGTTATCTTGCTATATCAGGAAAGACTGTATGGGTAATTACCTTAGCGACCCATCCTTTGAGCTTGTCATTCTTCTCCCCGCTCGCCTGCATCCATATCTGATCGGCTATCACGTTCTCTGAGAACAGTATGCTCGGAGCAACATACGAATAGCCTGGCAAGAGAAGAAGGTTAACATTAATAAGAGACCTGCAACACAAAAGTTTTGAGAGAAAAATTAAAAGCAATATAGGTCCTCTCCCGCTTTGGATGGAGCGAAAGGGCGTGTCAGACTATTACTGAACTTGAGGAAAAAAGCAGGATGTTCCATAGAATAAAATATCTCTTGGGGTGTCTGAAAACCAGTCTTACCAAGAGGTAATAGTAACTGGCTTGTGGAGAACGCATAGTCATTTCATGTAAAATATTGGTATGTATTCAGCTGCAGTCGGTTCGACTGTACGCCGATCCTAACATACTACTCGTGCGAGTCAACTGTGCACCTCGCTGGAATGCGACCCCTCTCCCGATTCCCCGCGCGACGCCCCGCATTCGCCGTAAGCGCTGAGTAGCGATAGCATCTTTGTTACAAAAAATACTGTTTAAATCCCCTGTTGTTTTTGCTGTTTCTGTGGAGGTTTTGCTTTTCTTTTATAAGTTTGTTTTTGTTTTTTACATTTTCGACGCGTTAGTGAAGCCTGTTGGTTGCGCCAACATTATAGTTCAGTCCATATGTATCAATTTAATTGTAAAACGTCATGAGTAAAATGACCTAGTATTATGACGCTTTATCATCAAAACGACATTTTATTAACATAAAAAAATATTAATTCCGAATGACGTCACAGAGCGTAGTGCACAGTTAACTTGCACGAGTTGACAAAATGTTAGCCAGATGATGATTTGTAGTTTTCCCATCAGACATATTTATAAGATGTTCAACTCACCAAGGAACAGTTTGTCGTGATGCTTGGGTGCTTGTGCGGGCGAGTCAGTGGGCGGCATGCGCGTGAACTCGTCTGCGAAGTTGCACGTGTCGGCCGCGTGCTGAAGGACGGGCACGAACGGCGCAGAGATTTCGCGCCTGGCTACTGCCTCCCAGTCCAAGTTCTAGAATGTAAAGATATTTTATTAGAGGGAATATAGTCCTTAAGAGCACATATATGCCCCTTCTCCTCCACCGGCGTAGAAAATTTTTAGTCTTTTGGACTATCAATTTGACACAATTCTGTGCTTATCTCAATCTGTTTCTAACAAAATTACAGAATGATTTATGTCAAATCGTGATATTATAAACACATCAGCTGTAATCAGATGAAGTATTTTTGTTTTACGAAAACATAAAACAACAACAACAACAACAACATTTCAACATCTTGAGGAAACCTGGACTTTAAGTCTGAAATCGCCAACCCGCATTGAGCAAGCGTGGTGATTACGCTCAATCCTTCTCTGTATGAGAGGAGACCTGTGCCCAGCAGTGGGACGATAAAAGGTTGATGATGATGATGATGATGATGATGAAAATCAAACAATACAACTAATATTTTCAGAGGTTTTCTATGAACGCTCACGTTATTCGCGAACTAACCTAAGAACATATATCTAACCTGGAAAAACGGGTGCCTCTTGAGCTCTTCAGCGTCGAATTCGCCTCCACCGAGCCGGCGGCGAGGGTCTTTTACCAGTAATCTGTAAAGAATAATATGTTTAGAAAAAGGCTTTAATCCATACTTCCACTTCTGTCATCACATTTGCACGCCTCGACAACCGAATGGTTTTGGATGGAAGAATGAATAGACTAAGACCTAGGTTAGGATAAAGGATAATTATAATCCCCGTAGTACCTATGCTCACTTATGTTCATTTCGGATGAAAAACCGGTCGAAGCCGCCGACAAAAGCTACTTCGACGCAGTTCAAGATTTTTTACAGAAGCTTTTAGCTTAAAAGGAATTTAATGAGACCTTTTGTGAGGCAAGCTAGTTAAAATTTCTCAGAGCACATTAATTCAGTTATTATAAGAATATTGGCCCTCATAAGGTCTGTTCAACTTAAGGATTTATAGGACGAACTTTGCCAATGAAACAGAATGAAATAATTGCGTCTAAACTAAGTTTAAGAGCTGATTTAGATGTGCTGTTCTCAATGTTTTATTGAAGATCTCAAATAAATAAAGGCTTACATAGGTAATTTCAGTACATCATCTTCAGATATCTAATTCAAGTCTCCCAGAGCAAAATGCTAAAATACCAACACACTCCTCAAAATTATTTTACAGTGACGAAAAAATTAAACTGAATGGGGGAATGGTGACCCTTACAGCTGGGTTAAGTGTGTAACAAAAAGATGTTTAGGAATGCGCTATAATCAGTTAGTCACACAGATCACAAAAATGACAAACCAAAAAATTTTTTGAATTCGAGTAGTTTGATAAGAACTCGATCTCATCTGATGGAAACTGTTTATGATGTCTATGATGGAATGATCCAGAATATGCCTGCATCCTAATTTCGTAACACACTGTTAGGTACTATGAATTTGAAACGTTTTGATGGATATTGCTGGTCCATCGCTCCTTAGTTCCAAAAGAAAAAAAATTTTTTTCAACAACCTAAATAAATAACGCAATTAATGTTGTTGAACAGTCAAAATGAAGCGTATTGTTGTTAAGTAATTACGGTGCTGTTCACCCCCTGAAGGCAGATCTCTTTTATCAGTTCCGCAGTCCCGTCGCCCAAACCTTCCAATCTTCATCGTCATTTCAGCCGAAAGGCGTCCACTGCTGGAGATAGGCCTCACTCAAGGATCTCCAGGACGACCGGTCCTGCACCTGCCGCATGGTTTCCCGCGACCTTCAACAGGTCGTCGGTCCACCTTGTCGGGGGCCTACCCACACTGCGTCTTCCGGTACGTGATCGGCCACACGAGGAACCGTCGTCGGTAAATGTAAACCTTCCAATCCGTAATAATAAACATACACACACAAGGTATCAGTGAAAAACTCACTTCTTAATAAAGTCCTGTACTTCAGGACTAACATCGGGCGGTACAGGATAGCTGCACCTGACGATACGCTTGGTGATCTCCTGCTGCGTGTTCTTCTCGCCTTCTACGGTGAAGGGAGACGCACCGGTTAGCAGCTCGTATGTTAGCACGCCGACTGACCACCAGTCTACTGCCTGTGGACAAGGGAGAGATGGGGGTTTAGTACGATGAACCAAAGTAAATATCAAAGAAGTAGTAGATATTTGTCGGTCTCCATGGCGCAGCGGTCAACACGTCTGCCTGTGACGCAGAGGCCCCGGGTCGATCCCCGGCCAGGTCATGATGGAAAACGATCTTTTCCTGATTGGCATGGGTTTTGGATGTTTATCTATATATGTGTCTATTATAAATATAGTATCGTTGAATTAGTATCCCATAACACAAGTCTCGAACTTACTTTGGGGCTAGCTCAATCTGTGTTATTTGTCCGTATATATATTTAGATATTAAATAGAATTTTGTTTGAGCAGAACTAAATAGATAATGGCGTCGATTCTGATTTCTGTTGTTCACAAACTAATTTTAAGTTATGTGCATCTTTTTCTTTCCATTTCGTTATGAAAAGGACAGAGGATAAAATTTCAGTTTAGACCTGTCAAATTAGTGTTCTCCTGACGTAAACTGGCGTATTTTTGGTCGCCATTTTTTTAATCGCGTCTAAACTGTCTATGGCGTATCTTAATTTGACAGGAATAAACTGACATAACTTAAAATTAGTTTAGTTTGTGGACAACAGAATGGGCCCCAATGTAATACTTAAATCATTTGCATACATAAAACCAACTATTGTCAAAACAGGTTTCCTCCAGTGTACTTTTTATATCATATTTTTTTATAATAATAATTAATATTCTATTTATATACAAAACGTTTAAAATATGATTTATATGTACTTATATTAAAACAATAAATATTATTGTCATGTTGATCAAGATATTTTTTTTGATAGGAAATCATCACATGACGTCTCCCGCTTTGAGAATATTAATTGTGCTCAACTCTGAATGATACGAGTATAATTTTCCGTTCCAAAGGACCAATATCGAAAAAATTTTGGACCCAGTCTTTTTTACTTTATAAACTAGTGCTTGGCCTCTATCTCGCCTGGTGGTAAGCAGTGATGCAATCGTTGATGGTAAAGCGAACTAATTTATTAAGCCTTGAAGACACTTAAATTGTAGTTACACGAAAAAACTGCCGCAGGCAAATCGTTCAATCAATGCCTTCGATGTCCGCGGTATAAAAGACGAAGCGAAACACTTTGTCCCGATTGTAGTGGAGTGAACAGTTACCCGTATAGTTCGGTAGTTTACCTAACCCGTTCAGAATCCTATCATTATATTGCAATAGCATTTTAATAATGAAAGGAGCAATTACAGCAGCATTTGCTCCTTTCATTATTAAAAATAAATTTGATTATTTAAAAAAATCGCGTCGTACGTCTTAGAAAAGAATAAAATCCCCGTCGCAACACACACATTCAAGCGGTCATTACCAAGAACGTATAAAACAGTTTGATCGATAACACTAGTGAAGAACGACCTTCGATAGAATAAATGAGAATACAGCGCGCCATTTCTTAAGGCATTAATGAGTGAGGATTGAGACACGTGACTATTTGTTGTTGGTATAAACAAATATTATTGATATAATTCGTTCTCTCATACATGCATCTTGCTAGTTTTGTTGTGGTTCAGGAGAATCTGTACATTCTTTGGTTGCCTGGAAGAAATCGCATTAGCGATAAGGCCGCCCATTGTACCTATGTTTTGTGTTCAATGTATTTTATTTGTTGTTTGATTAGTGTACAATAAAGAATAAATAAATAAGAGCAAGCAAATTTTTTTTTAATCGTTGCCCCACATTAAGATTTATTCCAGTGTCGTGGGTGCGTTTACAAACACTTAAATTCGCATATACAAACAGCAAGACACGGAACAACTACATGTAGGTCATACAAATATTTGTTCCGTGCGGGAATCGAACCCGCGACACGCAACGCAGCAGTCGATCTCTCAGCCCCAGTGTCAACCGTATCGTCAAAATAGATCCACATCCACACAAAAGTTTACTAGCTGTTATCCGCGACTTCGTATGCGATCCAGGATTAATTGTAGCCTAGGCATGTCCATACTAGAGTACCAAATTTCATTCAAATTCGTTAAGCCGTTTCAGCGTGAAAGCGAGCAGACAGTTACTTTCACATTTATAACATTAGTATGGATGGAAAAATAACTAACTCCTACACAATCATTTTCAGTTTACACATTTTAATGTATTATTAAATAGTGGTAGTTACTCTGAAAATGGTCTTAATTATCATTGAAATAAAGTCGATAGTTGTAACACGTGAAATATGGTGGGGCTGTTGTAGCACTACGCTCGCCAAGCGTTTTTTTATTATCATTATTTTTTAATAATTATAAACTAGTGCTTGACGCAATCCCGCCTGACGGTAAGCAGTGATGCAATCGTTGATGGTAAAACGCGCTATTTTATTTAGCGTTATCCTATTCACTCAAAAAAATTGAGTGTATAGGAAGGAAGACAGCAGTTGAGCGAGGTGACGCAATGTTAAACCCAACACGACCAACGATGCTGCGCCAGAGGGAGATTGATCTGGAGACCCTCCACGACTAATATCTAAGGTGGTAATTTCTGCTGGCAACCGATATTATGGCCTTATACTGTAATTGCACTTTGGATTTAACAGTGCTTGAGACCACTAGGCCAACAACGCAGTTTCATCTCTACATATGTATTTCAAGTCTTATCATCTCTCACACAGTCCACCCATCCTTTCTTTGACCTTCACCTACTCTTACAGCCCATACATAATCAAAACTTTCCTCACGGCAGACATGTTCCTCAAAGATAAATAAAAATATGTTATTTTTCAAGTGAGTCACGATGTTATTCAATATTTCTGAAATCATTTCAGGGAATCTTAATATCAATAACGTGGAATTTTCTACTGAAATTCATTATTATTCCATTAATCAAATTTCTTGGAAACTTCAAGAGTTCCAATAATTCGGAGAACCGTACATATTACGGCAGAATACAATTTATTATGTCAAGGGTTATGTCAAGTCATCGTGACATCATCCCTTTAATCCACGAAGGGTATGGCAGAGTTGTACAGATGAAGCTACTGGTAGTCAAATTTCTTTTAATCGAATTTTAACTCTTAAAGTTTAAGGTTGATTGGGAAAATTATGGTTGCAGATAGTTTTAGTACACTAACACAAACAACTAGGGAACAATCCAGACTGTATGCTACCAGATGGAAAAACCAAATATCACTTTCCCTGGCCTACGAAACCCACGACCTCATGCTTAGCAGTAGCGCATACTACCACTAGACCAACGAGCCAGGGAAGTTATGACATGTGATAGTATAAAATATGTATGAAATTGGTTTTAGTTCTGCGTCCTATGAGGTACTACAAAATGGCTTCCACGAGTAACGATACTAAAATGTTTCAATATCGCGCGCACCTTGGGATAGTCAGCCTCGATACCACCTTGCTGACTGACTTATAGTACATATATTCCACGACATGAGCTGAATTCTCTTAGAGCATATCAACAATGACTTGAATTTTGTAGATACATCTAATGGCATTTCCACAGGCTGGAAATGCCATTAGATGTAAAGTAAAAAGTATCCATTACTTTAGTTCGTCACTATATCTAGTCAAGGAGTGGCAAACTTTTTATTTAGACCATACTATTCAGTTAGAGAAAAATAAAATATTTTAATAATGGAGCCGCCCCTCATACCAACTTCCCCGACATTTAGATTTTCTGACATCAACGCAAATACAAAAACAAGTTTTCTGTCTGCATTGTATTAGGTTTCACGTGTGACCATGACTTCAAAAAAAAAAAAAAAAAAAACATTAGTGTACAAATATGCCACGGACCAATAAATCCCTTTCGATAGTGGGGTATTATAACGGCAGTTCTTAAATAGTCTTAACTATTAGTTTTGCTGGTGTTTTCAGTTATTATCGTGTCGTATCGTGTATATATACTAATCCAGTATATAATTCGTGCCGATACGGAGGAAGAAGAACCACTAATAAATGAAACGTGGTACTAATTAACCAATCAGCATAAAATTATATCTCCGCGTCGCGACAAGCATATTAATCATATTTATGTAGATACGTCTTCTTTGAATGCGGCATCGGAATTCACGTGTGGTATTGAATCTAAAATAAACATATAGATATAGTTGAAAAAACACGTGCCAACTTAACCGACTATAAACACGTCCAGTTATCTAATAAATGAAAGTAAATAGTAACACGATTGTAATCTGCTAATTAGCATCAATCAATGATAAGCTTTTAATAGAACAATTATCAAGAAAATTATTTCCCCCACAGACTTTTTTCCACGTTCCATTGCCGAGCATTGCCGATGTGTGCCGAGAACACACGAACGCGCGCACGAGTCAGTTTCCGCAGGAACCTTGGCGACCGACATTAACGTCGCCACACAATGTACGGTGTATTGTAAACAACTTTTTTTTAAATAAATTAATTGTAAAACACGTATTTTAACAGAATTTTAATAAAATCCTACTGTATTAAATTATAAACTGAAAGTCTGTATATGTTATTACTCTTTCTCCCAAAACTACTGAACAGATTTTTATGAAATTTAGAACACAGATATGTAGTATATAAGCAGAAGGATAATTGCGTATACACGTTATTGCTCAACAGACTCAATTTTCGAACTAATAGAGCAATAGATTAGCAAAAGGGTGCAGGATTCAGATTAGAATCCTTTTTAACTCGATTTTATCACGGTATCGATATTTACGCGGGTGAATCCGCCGGATGGAGCAAGTTGGTTTATAAAACAGAGTCTATTTCTGTCACAATCACAGCTCCCAAATTATCCGAAAAATATACAGAATGATTACAATCCACCCTACTCAAACGGAACTAAAGGCTGTTCAAACAAGTGTTGCTAAATTAGAACCTATTTTTGTAACCCCTTTTATCACAACGGCCTCTCTTCATAATTTGTCCTTTAGATAAGACCGTGATGTGTGAATATATGAAATGTTTATTTTTAGTGTTCGTGGCACGTTTATGACCTGCCTTTATGACTAAGTTTGTGTTTATGTTTTTAGGAAATGTGTAGGTATTCATTACAATGTATTATGTAGAAAAGTCTTCTAGAACCTCTTCGATACTAACCAGGAATTGATCAAGCATTACGATGAGGAAATCTTGTTAAAACTAAACACAGTGCTGTTGCTAAGTCATTTAAATTATTATAAGTTTTAAGTGTGTATAATCTAATAAGTAGAGTTTTGATGGATGAAATCTTATACCATATTTTTTTATCACAATTGATTTAACTGTTATTGCATTATTTTTAAATCTTTTTACTTTATTGTAATTTTATTCTATGTGCATAAGGTGTTCAAATATAATTATCTAATGAATAAAATATTTAAAAAGAGTAAGGGTAGAGTTTCTTCAAGAAAAGAAACATCATTCTGCTGCATTCAATAATAATAATAAAAAAAAATGTTTTAATTGTTCAATTGTCAAGAATTTCAAACCAAAATTACAAGACTTGAAATTTTTATGTCAAAGTCAAATATTTATTTTGGTTATAAAAAAGTTATTAAAATTCATGGATCATTATTATTGATTCTGTTCAATTAAGAGATACATTATTTGGTATATTACTAGGTATTAAATAAATTATACTAATCTTGTAAAGTAGGTAACTGATATAAATATGTAGCATAATCTACAGTTTATAATACTTTCTACAAAACATTTATCTTCTCGCCTGTTAAGTTAGTTAAGTTTGTAAGGTTAAGACAGAAGTGTTAGGTCCACTTTTTTCAGACAAATTCTTAAAATATTTTTATTATTTAGAAGACCAATTCCACTTTGGCTATAACAATTAAAATTACACGTGACATTGATTTTAATTGACTGATAATTGAAGAACCTAGTTTTTATTTTTGATTTACATGCCATGAATCAACTTATCAACATATATAATTAGTTAACATTAAGAAATTTCAGATAAAGTCGAGCATAGTAACAATTAAATAATCATAATAAATTTATTTATTTTCACTCAAAGGTTTTGTAGTATTATAATCGTTTTTGGGTAAAGAAATTCTGCTGGTGCTCAATGCATGTTTAATGAGATAAACGAGTAATTTTTTAGGCTCGCCCACTATCAAATGAGACTTGAGGATAACTGTAAAAGGAGTGGGTTTAGGTGCACCTCTGAAAAAACGATGGATGGACTAAGTAAATGATGATGATATGGTTTAAAAGGGGATGACAACAATTTATTTATTTACGCAAATGTTACCCCCAACTACCATTACAGATCTGTGATCCAATGCGACAGAATAGCTTTGCTGACTAAATTCCCCCAACCTTAAACTACATAATTAGTAGTATGCATGGAAGAAAGGAAAAGGCATGTTACATAGACACCAAATAAAATGACAATGATGGTGATGATAGTTATACCTCTGCCGAACTTCAAGAAATTAAGGCGTGAAGTTATGTGACACATACGTTGCATTGTAGTTTTTCCGAAGTCCTATGCCAAGTCTTCGATACAGGAAGTAGCAGAAAAGAATCCACTATAACGGTCTTCAGCAACTGTTCCATTTCTATGAACCAGAGTACAGTAAAGACTGTCTAAAAATTTTAGATACTTTTTTTGACAGATAGCTAAATCCGCGAACCGTTACTAGCGCAATCCAACTGTTTTCTCCAAGTTTTTTTTTTTGAGAAATGATAAAATAAACCTTAAAACCTTAAATACAGACTTTGTTTTAGATTGTGTGCAACATCTAGGAATTAAACCTTGAACGTGGAAGGAGCGAGGCCACAGCAGCAGTCTTGCGGAAGGTTACACTACTACAATGCAATCATACCAAAATATATTATATGATAAAAGTAAATAAAGTCGACATTCCTTTGAATTATAAAGAGAAGTTATTTCCACATAAGAATTTGTACTTTATTTCGTGGTTGCTAAGGTTGGTAATAGGTTGTGTAGTGGTGGTTAAATCTAGGTCGTTCGGTAGAAGTTTTTGGCAAGTTGGTTGGATAGTAACAGAGTAAATTTAACAGGTGCGAGGAGAATTAATGTTTGTTGAAGATATCGCCGTTTCTTTTCTTTAAACTTTGCGGATACTTAGCATTACTGTCATGCTTATGGTCCTAAGGGTGCGGATAGACGTGTAGATTGTGGGCTTTTATTAGAAGAGCTTTCTTTGAAACTTTTGATGTCCAAAAATGGTTATTTACTACACAGTCTATTGCCCTTATACAAACATGTTTTTTTTTTTGCCACTACAGATAACTCTAGGGTACTAGGCCTTGGTTCATCAAAATTATATCTTTTAAAAACTATTTCAGTTTCGTTTTGTATAACAATAATTTACTGATTTGCATAACTGCATTGTCTTTTGCCATGATTTAGTAATAAGTTTCAACTTATGCATTTTAATACCTATCCGTGCTTGGTACCGGTTCAAGTACTGCTTTCCTAGAAAATAATATAACAAAGATTTTCTGAAAGACGGTATTTCCTTGAAACATGGGTGTAGATATTAAAGGTACACCTCCGCCTAAGTTCCAGGATATTATGTTACGTGTTATACGTATTTCTACTAGAGACTTAGAGGCAGTGGCTAATAAAAATGCTTCGGGTGCAACGGTGTTCCATTTTAACTGTTCAAAAGCATTAATTGCGGTATTTACGTTCTCGAGCAGATACATTTTTAGAAGCAATGGATCATTATAAATATTTCATATTGAGATTAAATATGTTGCGTAATTAGGGTCTGGATAGTCAGCCCCGCCATCACATATTTCTACTGGATAGTATTTTTTGACACTTCTTCTGAATGATAAAATTACATAAGACTGTCCCACAAAATACCCCCTGTGAAGAACTGGAATTCGTTCAGCTAAAACACTAGGATTCTTTAACGATACAATATGTAAATGTATCGTTAAAGAATTGTCAGCCTAATTTTTACTGACTTACGATTTGATTTTCCCACGCCAATAGCTATTCTCATCAAGTTCGGTAAAAGAAAACTTGCTTAAAAATGAGCTGTGATTGGCCGAAATTGAAAGGCGAAAAACTTTCACTGCCAATCAATCTTGGCTATCGAAGTACCAACAATTCGATGTTATTATCTCTAATAAAGATAAGGTGTTTATCGTTATCGTGTTAATGCCATGCAACCTTTAGAGTAGAAAACGTGAGTGTTTGAAATTAATTTATATTTCCGTGAGAATTTTGTTTCACCTGCAGTAATCTTGAGCTGTAGTCTAGTAATATTAATTCCTGAATGTAAACTTAAAACTAGCTTTGCTGTTAGTATGAACAGTGCATCATTCTAATACAGAGATCAAAAAGAAATCTTGATGATTTCCACTCCCCCAGCTTCCCCACTTCGACCGGTTTTGTGTTTCTCGCACCCAGCTTTTGTGAATGGGATATCACCAAATGACCTCTCCTGCTCTCGGCGGTGCGTCACAGACTTTCACTGAACAAAACCCTCCCGTGTTCCTTCCCTTGTCTGTGCGCCTGGGCCAGGATATCTCGTTCGAAAAACCCGCAGCCCTGGCAGATCCAGCTGACCCTTGCGTCCTTCACCAGTAGGCCTAGTATGAGTTTTCATTACGAAATTCGATCGTCGATATCGAGCGCGTTTGACTCGGCGATTGGCCCGCTTCAAGGTCGTAAGAACTCTTAACCAATGAGTTTCGAATTGGAAACTCATACTAGGCCTACATGCCACTAGTCTATCTCATGGGATTAAGAAAGTTTGAATACAGTCTTTTTTGTAAGTTTTCTTGCTAACATTTGGGAGTCATTACGTTATCACAATAGTTCCGGAAACCAACCTTAAGTATAACAATGTGTTGTAAACAATTTAACAAAATAGCCAAATTACAACTCATTAAAGGCAGAACAAATATGTTCATTATCCAATTAATAGTAAATAATACAGTTACAGTCGCGAGCACTAATATGTCAACACTTGGCAACAGTCCACTGCGATTTTTCGTGAAATAACGAATGCAACGTTGAAATACGACACATCATGTACATAAACCTATGGGCTCGAAATGGCTATGTTCGTAATAGCATAAAAGTTCATACGAAAATAAAGGAGTAATTCGATTTTGAATACTATCGAATGTGTACTTACTTTTGTTCGTGACTGTACCTAATAGCAATAGTATATAAAGTAATTATTCAAAAAACCGGGTTAACGAACATACACAAACATACATATGTAAGTATATAATTATGTACTAAATGGTCAACAGAGTAAACGTGTAAGTATTTGCGTTTTAAATGAAACTGACTTCCTTGGTGAGTGAGCACGGGAAAATAACTGGAAATCTCGGAGTTATATATGTATACAATATGTAAAGAAAACCCTGTCCGATCCGTGAAGGTATTGTTAGGTATCATCGATAACTGATTCTACTAATGCATACAAAGCCAGGCTAAACTTTAAAAAAATCCCCCTAAAAAATTAATATTATTTCGCAAAAAAGAAGTAACTTAATACATGTGCGGTAGACAACCCTTCCGCGGGCGACGGGGACAATAAATTAAACATCGTATATCTAACACAATTTCAGTCTACCCATAAAAAATCATATAAATATGTCTATTAGTTTAGTCATAGGAAATTATTTTTCATTTTTCACATTTTCTACATGATGTACATGTTGATAAGGAAGCGCTTACAGGTTAATGACCGCCGCATCCTGCCGTACCAAACTTTAATAATAATGGCGCGAAAAAAGCCAGTCGATACAGGATCGCGCTGTCGCCGAGTGGAGGTCGGTGAACCAATATTTTGAAAGGATGTTCTATGCCGTTTCCAATTTTATGCGATTTAGTTTGTTTCAATTTTTTATTTTTATTTTTGATGCTGTGTTTTTTTCTATGGTTTAGGATTATTCCTATGAACCAGCATTGTTCGTGTTTTCATTTATTGTCGTATTGTCAGCACCACTCTGTATATATAATGAACTGATTACTTAATTAATTTACTCCTCGACAACTTAAAAGAACCTGTAAAAGTTTAATTAAAATCAATGCTTTGGTCTACCAAGTATGACGTAAGAACGTTCTGTAACGACTTTGTTTTAAACATCTTTAGGGGGGTGAAACGAGGGTTAAAATGTCGGAACCCTATACTAGGAATGAACGATATTTATAGTATTTTCACGTTTTCCATTCAGCCTTAACTTTCCAAAAAAATATTTACGACACATCGAAAGAAATATTAAGGTAAACATTCATATAGCTTAAAATAAAATACAGGTAAAACTTTCAAGTGATTTTTTACTTTATGTAGAGTAGACTTTACTGATCCAATTTGTATCAACTAAAGTTTGACAGCTCCAAATTACATTTTCTATCTTTCTTAATTTTCGTAAAATGCAAAGACAACAAAATTTTTCAATTGGCCGCTACAGAGAGTGTAGAATCCGCGCGATTTTCGTCCATTTTTCATGCTTTTATGTCATAAAACTTGGAGGGTAATTAGAAAGGCTATTTAACTAGAATATAATATAGGAATATACAGGCTGTATCTGACATCGTAACGCAAACTTCGCGAAAAGGCTAGACCGCATGCCACTAATAAAATTATGATAGTCATTTATGTCGTTAATGAACGGTTACAGAATTCAAAGTGTTTAAAAAAAGTGTCGGCTCGGCCTTTGAACGTTGCAAGCGTGCCGCCGTGCGAGTTTGTAGGTATGACGTTGATCCCTGATGTGAACTCTATTAAATCAGCTGATAAGATAGTTTTTTGAGTTTTGTTTTCATTGCGCTTTTTTGTGTACTTAGCGAATTAATTAATTTTTACTTTAAAATCTTATTGGGTTTTAAAAGTATAGCAATTATGA
The DNA here is from genome assembly GCA_037179545.1 of Sesamia inferens. Classification (NCBI taxonomy): domain Eukaryota; kingdom Metazoa; phylum Arthropoda; class Insecta; order Lepidoptera; family Noctuidae; genus Sesamia; species Sesamia inferens. The sequence continues at coordinate 12,243,149 of CM073949.1, forward strand.
ACGGTCTAAAATGAAAAAAACTACATAAATTTGTTTTTTCAAATCATGAAAAATCCGACGATAAATTCCACCACTGGGGGGTTCAGAATCATGTTCTGGATCCATGGTACTCGTTTGTGCGTCGATGTCAGATACACCTTTATGTGAGCAGTTTGGCAATGTCCTGTTAGTCTCAATGCCAGGCAATATGAAATAAAAAAGTAATGAGAGGGCAGTAAATATTCACTGTTGTGAGAATAGAGTTGTTTCCTGGGTAAAAAGAAATTGATTCTATTTAGTCCGTCATTCAGATTATAGAAAAATATTGGATACGTATATTTTGTTTTATCAAATCAATAAAAATTGACAAATATAAAAGGCACCAAAGATCAGGACGATGGGGTAACTGGTGACGTCACTGCTCGCTAAAAAGTGAAACGTGCAGTGACGTCACTCGAGTTTCCAACGCACTGTCTCGTCTTCATTTTTTGTTTATATGAAAAAAGAAAAAATACGTGTCTAGTATTTTTTGGAAATCTGACTGACGATCTAATTAGTTTTTTTTTTAGTCAATTACCCTATTCGCACACACTGAGCATTGACCCAGCATAAATCATAGTAAACCGTTGCATAATCGTATATACTCGCTTTAATGAGGCTGTATCATATTTATTGAATGAATTTAAATGCAAATTGGTTTATCTTATTATAAAGATGTCCAGGATTTGTTTATTAAAAAAAATCTTAAATCATTCATTCAAGGCCGCTGGGTCTAACAGCATAACATTTGGCGCAAAAGTTCTTAATGTAACAAAGGTGAGCAATTAGGAAGACTTTTCGAAAATTCATCCTCTAAAGGGGAAAGTCGAATGGAAGCTGTATAATGAGTAAATTTGCTTCATGACTTGACACAAAGATTAATAAAGAACAATTTTTTACGACAGTTAAAGTAGAGAAATAATTGCATCAGGTTTTTTATGTTTAATATTTAATGTAGAATTAATGCTTTTGCATTGACCTACTGACCGGTTAGAATATGACTGCATGCGGCATGGATGACACTCGAAGTCACACTACATGATTATTACCTAAATAAATATCAAGGAAATACCACTGTTGTCAAAGGCCTTCCTCAATTCCAGAAGTATGATAATTGCTTCACTTTTTTCAGGATATTGAAACCGTGAAAGTTTTTTTATATTATAATTACTCCAAAATTGCATTTATGTGACGAAAAATTAACTTTAATACAAGGCTCTACAATTTTTGTAAAAAGCAAATTGAAATCATTATACTATTAATGATCTTACTATACCAATAACCATACTTGGACTAAGTATCTATAAATAAACTCTTCAAAAGATATTAAGATATGAAGAACTATTATGCACACACACACACACACGACAAAAAAATAATTTATTCAAAGCCGAATTGCGATATTGTTTAGTAACAAGCGATAGAACTTGTGAGGTTCAGGAGGTAATCTTTGGAACTGCCGTTCTGATCCCGAAATTTCTGCCATTAATCGCTTAAAATTTATTACCTAAGGCCCATATATCTTGATACAAAAAAACGAAGCAGCTAGCTCTTAAAAAATCTCATCAGTAAAGCAAACTTCCTTCAACATCTTGAATACGCGTGCCGTTATCCAAGCGGTGGGCGTGGCTGTACAATTTGCATGACATTGAGCGGCCGTGTTTCACTAAATTATCGTTAGACAAGGTCAGCAGTCTCGTGTACTCGCGTGATACCGTTGATATTATACTAAATGTTTATTGTTTGTTTTGTTTCCTATATAATTTCTAATAAGATAATAATATCATTGGCCCAAAGGGATGGAAGATAGAAATGATGACTGCAACATTGTCAAATGTTTTCTCGTTATACTGCAATTACAATGCAATTAATTAATATCTACAAAGAAATTACTTCTTAGAATAATAATGTAATATTAAAAGAATTATGTTAGTGAAAAATTATGTGGGTTAACTTGGAGCGAATCGTCGTGTTCCGGCATGATGACTGGTGAAGCCGTACGGAGGACGGGTCTGAGCAGTGGTGTTGCAATGTGTGCCGGGTACGATGAGCCAAATGTTGTTGTGTCGGGAGTTTGGTCGTGGAGAGTCTCCAGAACAATCTCCCTCTGGCGCAGCATCGTTGGTCGTGTTTGTCTTGGGTTTAACATTGCATCACCTCGCTCAATTGCCGTCATCCTTCCTATTCCTAAGTTTTTTAAGTGAATAGGCTTCATAAACTAGTGCGCTTTACCATCAACGATTGCATCACTGCTTACCATCAGGCGGGATTGCAGTCAAGCACTAGTTTATAATTATTATAAAAAAAGATTTAAACCATATAAAGACGGTCGACCCAGGAAAGTCTTTGGGGCTTGATGACGATGATAAGTACGTCAAGAATGAAACACAATTGTGAAAGAGAATTTTAAAAGCTGTGCCTATTTTCAAACAACAGCTTTAGAAACCCAATTCCGAAAAGAAGAACCAATAAAGTAAACCTAAGTGGGTTATTATCATAAGACTTACTAGGTACGAAAAATGCACTAAATCCATTAAATTAAATGTCAAAGAACAATTAGGTCGTATATTCAGAACAGCCACACAAACCCACATACAGGCGAGTAATTACAATTAAATTTAGATCAAATTGGAAGTAGGTCGTTTAAGTACAGTGCTGGTTCGTGAACTAGATTGAAACGCGGTTTGATCGATTTGAAGTGCATTTATGTTTGGAAAACAAACAAAAAAAATGATGACGGTTTATTTGATTCCTACTATTTAAGTACTTACAGTTAATGAAAATAGGCTTGCCCCCCATTACATGGTACTAAACTTAATTAAATAGCAATATATGGGTAAACTATTGGTATACCTCTGCCTACCCTTCGCGAAATACAGGCATGTTGTTGTGATATTTAATATTATCATAGACGGAGAAGCAAGTACAAAAACAACATGATTAAACAACAAAGAAAAAATACTTATAATGTTTGGTAACAAAAACTAGTTATAGAAGAACTAAAGCGATTTCTATTTTTAAATTACGTAATCATAGTATCCTCGTTTTTACCCACTATTGTTTTTTTTTGATAAGTAAACAAATATTTTTGTTAAAACCCTTTAAAAACGAAAAACATCCGGGGAGATATTTCAACTCTACAATTTGTTGACTTGTTCAGAAAAATTCAATACGAGTCCTTTTCTCCACTTCTAAATCGATTTCAAGAAAATTCTAGCCATTATTTACCACGTGCCGGGTTCCCAGTAAACAGGTTTCAATTACACAGTCTGTTTAATAAAAAGAAAAAAACTTGCACGTGGCTAGAAAACTCGGGGCTTAGCACTCGTACATATATATACTTGAAAAGCAATCCGTTAAAATATGGTTTCATAATATAGTTAATGTTCTATTTTAAGCTGAAATGGATATCTGTTATGGTAAGTACTGTTAACCAATAAAAATAGATCTAAATGAGGTCGACAAATAAACGTCAATAGTTTTATCGTTTACGGATGTATGGTTTGTTTAGGAAATTAGGTTGCATCTCTTATATTTTCTGAAAATGAATAATTATATGTTGATATTTTATTTTTGTTTGGTAATTAGTGCCAAGGCTTTGTAGCAAATCTGAAATTAACTAAAATAACGCAACACTCACTGCTGTATACTTTGCAGTTATTATGTTGTTAAGAGACATTAATTTAATTTACTTAAAATGATTCTAAAAGAATTTATTCAAGCTTAATCAAACCTGAGAGATAGATAAAGTCTGAATTGCTTGACTTATCCTTAAAAGTTACAACACAGCATTAGGAAGTGAGGAAGGTTTGACAGTTTCTAAGCACGTCATCTTCCTGCTCGTATCAAATGTTATTTAATTTACTAAAAATTATTCCAAAAGAATTTATTCAAGCTTAATCAAACCTGAGAGATGGATCAAGTCTGAATTGCTTGACTTATCCTTAAAAGTTACAACACGGCATTAGGAAATGAGGAAGGTTTGACAGTTTCTAAGCACGTCATCTTCCTGCTCGTATCAAATTTTATTTAGGGCTCAGAGCAGCATATTTCTTCTATTCTCTCAGTCACTCGACACTCGATAATAATTGAAATCTTTTTCCTTCATACCATTCCTCACACTACCGATCTATATTATCTTTAGTTTTTCTCTCCCTCTTCACATCATTTATATCCATCACTATCTTAGTTAGGAACATGCGCTTCCTATCATTGCACAATCTAAGGTAGGCTTTGAGTCGAGGCTTAGTCTGGAAAGGCAAGAAGGAAGAGTTCTTCACGACCTAATAGGAGTTTCTAAGGCCAATCAAAATTCCGGTGTAATCTATAATGTTTACAGACAAAGCTGGTTCACGTGACTGTAGCGACGGTCGACGGCCACGTGAGGCCAGCACGTTGCCACACACACAACCCATAGTTTACTTATGTATGTATAAACGCCTGTGATTGGTCAGAAATTTGTTATTCGAAATACGCACTTGGATATGAATGGAAATGAAAGTGTATGACGGTGGGTTAGGTAAAGATTTTAGTATGAAAGGAAAAGGTCAAAGAATGACTCCAAAGGCATTTTATGAAATGCCCGATGTATACACAGATTTTCAGATATTAATGAATATCGAGATTGAGAAAGTCATCGTTTGACTCCAAATTTGTCAAATCCACATGGATTTGTGGACTAACTGATCTTCCCTTTCGTTAAATCAATTTGTCAAATACAAATGAAGATGTAAAGTCAATATGTGTCGGGTCTGTTAAGTAAGAGTTTTAAGATTACAAATAAAGACTGATGGTAGACTATGAGCTTGTAATAGATGTACCTACAGAAAAATATTTAAAGCTATTATTTCGATGAAACACAGTTGAACTTGGACTTTGTTTTGTTCTTTCTCTCCTACTCTTATTTAAGGACGTTGAAATATGGACCAAATTTTTTAATTATATGAATAACAAGGTTTACATTTGTAAGAAAACGTGCTAAACAAACAATAATAAAACAAGTCCATGTGCAAACAACTCTTATCTATGGTTAAAAATAAAGATAGTAGGTATTATTTGTCTCTCTTGTATTTTTTGTTGATCGATTTATACTAATTGAATTGTCACACGTGGAGCCGTCCGTGAGGTGGAAAGATGACCTAGTGAAGACAGGTATATACATACATACAATATGTAAAGAAAACCCTGTCCGACCCGTAAGGATAATAAAGGTTATGTAAACACAAGACCAAATAAAATATGATATTTAACAGAATCATCATAGTAACAATACTAATGAATTTTGGCATAATCTTTTTTTCTTGCGAATTAATTCCAACTTCCTCGAAATTTGGTATTTTTTAAAGAAGTGACAACACCGGTATTATTATGAGCGAATAGCGATGCGACCACGTGCCGCGTGCCCTATCCCCCGCCGCCCGCGGAAGGGTTGTTTACCGCAAGTGTATTAAGTTACCTCTTTTTGCGAAATAATATTTGTTTTTTTAGGGGGATCTTTTTTTTAAGTTTAGCCCGGCTTTGTATCCATTAGTAGAATCAGTTATCGATACCTAACAATACCTTGACGGATCGGACAGGGTTTTCTTTACATATTGTATAATATGAATGTGATGAAACTTAGGATATAGTTCCACAGTTACTCAATCTTCCCAATATTTTCCCAAACTATATTGGTCTCGATTTTTAGTCTAACCGGTCTGACTTTCACAATACGGTAAGGGGTATTGTGAAGATTGAGAGATTACCTACCAGAATTTTGGGCTTCTCTCTACCCGGAACGACGGTCAAAGATCTACAAATGATAGTGATGTTATTGACTGCATTTAATTACTCCATTGAATCATTCATAAGAGACTGTTCGATGGTATACTCAAGGCCATATGTTGTCGACCAAGGTTCCAAAGTAATATTATTTTCCAAAGTATTCCTCTAATATAAGCTTATCCCAATGAGATTAAGGAAGGCCCGAAGGCCAATGCGATTAAAATCATAAACAATGATGTTTCTTTTTTCAGCCATTGAGTAAAGCTTAAGAAATTCAATTAAGGGTAAGGCCACGGTGCAAAAAGAGACATGATTTATCTCCTGCTGTGCCACTTCATTTTGATTTACTAAATCTTCTATCTTATTTGGTCTACAGTTGAGAATATGAAACTTATTTAACTTGAAGCGTATCAAGGGAGCTGTTTAATATTCATTGGATCCAGACTTATTTCAAGGACCTCGTCTCAAGGCTACATTACCTTTTTGATCTCTATTTTAGAAAATCATGTTTTATATTGTATGAGTGTGTGGTTGTGTCTGTTAACTTCTACACGTTTTTGCTTTTCAGAAATATCGCTAAATTGATATCTAAAATATAACAATATTTCTAACTTTTTCTTTTATATACTTAACCGCACTTTGCTGGTAACTTTGACCTTCAGCTGGCCTAGCTTAGAACAGAATTTCAAAAGAGGGCAGCTTATATTGGTGCTGATCAGGCGCGTGCGCTCCTTACAAGCAGAAAAGCTCTGCATACCCTAATAGTCTTCTAAAATTATAATATACTGTAAAATAATTTATATACTACAAAGTTAAAACTAAAAGACTTTGTTAATCAGTTATTGATAACACTGCCATCTATTGGGCCTAGTGCTAACGAGACACATTAGTTGCCTTAGGCGCGACACCCGCGCCTCTTACGGCGTAAGCATAAACAAAATGTGCCTCTTCCGTATCTGTCTGTGTATAAAATTATTTGCTTGTGTGCCTAAACTGTTGTGTACGTGTGCGTGAAATTTCTTTGGGTTTAAAGCCCATGATAAGCACAGCTTCTAATAATGCGACGAATTTAAGAAGTTCAGAAATATAGCATGATTGTTGTTCGTTCAAATACCTTTTTATTTTAGCAGCTTATGTTGTTTCATTATTGGTGTATGGGTTAAATATGTATTGATTGTTTTAAGCGGAATTGAATATTCATTTATTTTAGAGTTTTTGGTTTAACACAAAAGAAAGGTTGTCTTTATAAAAAGTATTATGATAATTATATGTGGTTAGCAGGTTGTGTAGTGTGTACAAATAAATTGTTTTGTTTCTCGTATAGGTATATTATTTTAAAACACGGCTTTGACAGTTCGGCGTTATAAAAACTTAAAAGACCTTAAGTTTTTCAACCTACTTGCTTTTGAATTTCAATACTATACTTTATGTTGTAATAATTTTCCTGAAGTTTACAAATTAGCAAAATTTAATAGTTATGATTCCAATGAGTAGTGCATTACGCATATTTATGAAAAGCCAAAGCAGACTCATAGATTTGTCTATCTGTCCATTTTAAAAGAACTTTTAGCGATTTCAAAACGATCTTATATATATTTGATTTTTACAGAGTTATTTAAAAATAGATAGGCGCGTTGATTTAATTTATAGATAGTGAAATATTTTTTTTTAGTTTTTTGAGAAATAAATTATTACTTATTTACAGTTGAGTTAGTAATACCATTTCATTGTATTTTGACAGCCTACATGGCGTAGCGGTAGCGAACGCGGCCGTTGCGTAAGGAGGCGCGGGTTCGATCCTCGCGCAGTGTAAGTATTTGTATGCATGAATATGAATATTTGCACTGGTCTGGTCGTATCTCGGAAAGCACGTTAAGCCGTTGGTTTCGGTTGCCATGCGAACATCTAGTGGCAGTCGTTACGGGTTGTTGGAGCCCACAAAAGTCCAACAATTGGTCTAACTTCAATGCTTCGATATTGCCTTCGCGTTGTGGAGGTCAGACGGCAGTCGCTTCACGGAAATTGTCGAAATTTCGCCAAAATCAGCAATTAGACTGGAAAAGCGGACCCCAGATTCCAAAGCTTTGGATGCGACTGGTATTAACCCTGAGATGATGATGATTTCATTGTATTCATTTGGGCAAATAAAAAATACCTAATACCCCACGTATATCATTTATTTGACTTGTTCTTATCATCAATCACATACTTAGATGTTCATTGTAGCCACGCACAAACATCAATTCAATGTTGACATGCGAAAAAGTAGGTACGCGACTATGTTAAATTGAAACTACGTCTAAGTTACGTTTTTTAAGTTTTACCATATATAAGCACAGAGATTTGGATAGTAGGTATATTTATGCATACCCCCAATAAAATCTTTGTGCACGCCCCTGGTGCTGATGCCAGTTACGTGTTAACTTGTATATCTACATAATTACATATTATGTTTTTGATGTGAAATCCGCGCTATATATTCAAAGACTTTTTAAATTGTATCTTCTAGTTAAAATTCAAGATACAATTTGGTAGTTTCTGTGGAGATATTGTCCAACGAGTCCATCGTGCTTCCGTATTTGACTTGTGTTACAAGTAGTTGACAATAACTGTAATTACAGCAGTCAGACGATGTCTGATCTCTGACTTTAGGTAGCCACCGCAGACACGCAATCAGCTACCAGGACTCATCTAATTGATTAATAGATGGATAGCAACAAAAGATAATACACCTCTTCATCCGATCGTGACCAACGTGTCGTTTTGATTCAACAGACTACTTTGGAAAGCGAAGTTGTAACTTTTTTTATTTTGAGCTAGTTTCTTAACTTGTTCTTTTTTACGAAGACTTCGAATCTAGAAACTTTCTTATCTGTATTCTTGCTAAAAGGTTTCTCCGGTAGGGTACTTTAAGATTTAAACAAGAGATAAAAACGTCTATACTTACAAGTTTTTGCAGTTTCTTTTTTTTTTTATTTCTAGCTTCCGTACCGAATCGATCATCAATCAATATTATTGGAGAAATCCTCTTTAATCTGTACACAAATAAAAAAACCAGAAAATTTTATCTAAATCAAGTATGATTTTTTTTTTATGTGCATTGAATAAATGTATCTATCTATTCTCAGTTGCTTTTAAGCTTATTTTATGTCATAGAAACTCAAGAAAATACATCCAGAGTTTCAGGCTTTAATAAAAAAGCTCAAAAGTTTGAGTGCCCCTGACTCCGATAATCGGTAGGCTACAAGTTACGACAGACAATCGAGTACTCGACTCGCAATCGATTCGCGGCAATGTCATGACAACAGTGAAAGTTATTAAACATTTTGTAACATGTTCCGAAGTGTTACAAATGTAATGATGTGTCAATCTTCTGACAAGTAAAAAATGTTTGCAGTACGATGAAAGTAATTGATTTTAGTTAAGTATTTCTTCTTGTTGTTGAGTAATTATTTGATAGTTATCAAATAAACTGCTATTTGAATTGTTTATGAAGACGAATTAATTGAAAAGTGCACTGATGTAATTTATGATAAATATAGAGCAAGAATAAATTATAATTAAAACAATAAGATCGCAATTGTCTATATTAAATGCCAAACTAAATAAACTAGCGACATTTTTTTTTTTTTTTTAATAAAGTTTTTCTAACCCCATAAATTGCTACCGCAGTTCAAAAATCAACAGCTGCACCATTATGTCATATACACATGAATGACAACATAGCAAATCCCAGACCAAGTTCAGGGCTGGACGACCGGTCGGATCCGCGAGGCACACTTACTGGTGGCCTACTGACCCGCTTATGTGCGGCCTCGTGCGTCGGGGGCACACAGTGACAACAAACAATAATCTACTTTATTTCCACAGGCTAAAGTTGAATTTACACTGTACACAACGCGAGGATAACGCCGCGATGCTACATTTAAGTCGCATTCTTGATTTTAATCATACTTAATGATTTATTTTCTTCTGAAAGTTGAAGCTAAAATATTTTGGAGTTTGTAGACCGCTTTGGTAATAAAGAAGGATAATGCAAGGGGGACAATACGTTTTATATACGACGCTGGTTATATCCTTGGAATAAGTGTACGTAAACAAACCATCAGTACGTACCATATTATAATAATGTAATTAAACATTATGGTAATCATGTTAAATATTCCTGGCGTTGCAAAGAAATAGTAGTTTACAGAACATTAATGACTTCTACCACATAATATAACACAATTCATTCACATATTACAATCACAATATAGCTGGATGAATCATGGCAGGTCTGAACATAAGCTCTCCGAACTGTGGCGCATGTTTTCTCACTCACACTCGCCTCGTTTTACTAATTTTGATTCCTCAAAATTGTGCAACCTTTATGCGCGAAGTTCAGTGCCGTCATGATTCGTAGGCCGTACTGTACCTTGGTCTGTCGTATTCAAAAGAGGTTTTTATTCTTCAGCCTAGTATTAATATCTAGCAGTACCTAAACAGAGCTGTCTGCTCAAAGATATCTAGTTTTAATAGTCTGAAAACAGGTCTGATTTTTGAAACAAAACGTGAACTACCCTACTGACGTCAAACCGTTCATGTATTGAAACAGGGCTGTCACAAACATGGTGATCTAAAAATATCATATTAGCGACAAACACAACAACGCCCACTGAACAGCAGCCGTCGACTGAAAAATTCCATTTTATTTATAGACACTGTTATTTCATCAATATTAAATTTTATCTTGGTAAAACTGTTTTTAACACTACACGTACATAACCTAGTGGTTAAAATACCAGTCGCCCAAGTATGAGAGTGCGCAGTTACTTTCTAAGTATATCTTGGACACCAATGACTGATTATGGTGAAGGAAAAAATCTTGAGGAATCCTGGACTTTTAAGTCTGAGATCGCCAACCCGCATTGAGCAAGCGTGGTGATTACGTTCAACCCTTCACTGTATAAGAGGAGACCTGTGCCCAGCAGTGGGACGACAAAAAGTTTGATAATGATGTACGTGACCCATATTGGTTTGAAACGGTTATGTTACTTTAATCAAATAGACCCATAGTATAAGTTTAGTCTTAGCTTGGGAGCCAATAGAGGTAAGTCAGTGATTTATACAAAAACAATAGTGTCATAAGTCATAACTCATAAAACCTACCGCTTTTATGATAATTGTAAAATTGAAAGTAAAATTATTATTTATTAAATATACATTACGCAAACGTACCAAAAGTAGGTACCTCTCTATATCTGAAGTCATTATACACAGAATACTCTACAATAATTAAAACGTGGCCAGGCACGAAAGAAAAACATTTCACTTTATTACTCTTTTTGAGAAATTTCTCGGAAAGAGTGATTCGACAATAAACCTGTAATTTCCCAACATAAAATAACAAAGTTGTGCCTTCGACCTTTACTAGCGAAGCCGTCTGAACACCTTCAGGCAACATTAATAGGTTGCAATACACCACTTGTTGCCCTTTCTCATTTTAATGTTTGTTTGTTTTATTTAAATTTTCCTTCCTTGATAAGTGACATTTCCCTGTTGAGCACTGAAAAACAAGCTCAAGGACGGGGAATGTCGAACAGTATGGTAATTAACGGCTTCATCGGTGTATGAGTAAACAAATATTTAGGGGTCAGGGGTAGGGTAGGTATTGGACTGATGGCCGCAAATGAAAAAACTTTACAAAACGTGACTTGTAAGAATATCATCATTGTTTCTTAAAAAAAACCATCAACTTAAGTTTCTTTTTTTAAAAACTTTGCTTTAGAGGGATTTTTTTTGTGTTTTTATAGACCTTTTTGAATCAATTTCCATAGAGTATTATTCAAAATTTTATGGTGGACCTGTTGACACCTGACCACAGGTCTAGGTATTGAAAGCAAGCAACGATCAAGATTAACCTAACCCACCGCTGAGGCCCCCACCGACGAGGCTGCGACCAACTAACCTAGATACGCACGCGCGCTTCACTGTCGCCGTGCTCTCATTTGACTTATAGATGATTCATATTGTTTTATCATATAATTTTCTTTTAAAAATATGTTCTTCTGCGTCTCTGGATGCCAAGACTTTGGGAGGGTTGAATTGGATACAACAATTCTACATTTGGAGAAGGAAATAAAACATCTGACGCTTTATTTTGGAGAAACTTAACGTCAGGGTTACCTCAGGGTTAGGCGATTGACTACTACGCAGCATGCTATGAGATCGATTCCCGCACAGAACATATATTTTTATGACTTTCAAGTAGTTGTTCCGGGTTTGGTTGTTTGTGAATTGTGTATGTGAGTTTAAATGTTTGTTCACACCCACGATACAGGAGAAATTCCTAGTGGGGAAACGTTTTATTAAAAAAGAAAGATAAAACAAAGGTTTTCGGCTACATAAACTGGTTCTCTAAAATAAGAGAAAATTCTCAAGCGTACTGGAACTGAAACGTGTCTTTAATGAAACAGAAAAGAGAATGTCAGAAACGGAGGCACAGACATAAAAATAAGTGAAGACAACAGATTAAAGTTACGAACATCCGGTCACGCGCCATTTTGTTATTATTATTATAAAGTATTGTGCAATTCGCTATAATCTTAAGTACTATAGAAGAGGACGTTTCTATTATTTGAGACATAAAAGAAAAAATGCAAGGGATGCTAAACGACAAAAGAAAATCTTTGGATGATATGGTTATCAATGCGTAAAGAGTAAATAATGGACAAAAAGTGTTTCAGAATATAACCCTAGTTTACCCATCAATCATAATAATAAACCCAGAGACAAGAATAGCTCATGGAAATATAGCATCTAGGACTTATACTAAGTAGACGTAGTATATTGAAAAAGATACCTTAAACGATATAATCCAAAGGGAATAATGAATGCTTGGAAAATGAGGGTAACATTTAGAAAAGCAGACTAATCTTTTTGAATATATAAATAGCGATTGAGCTAAAGCAAATCATCCTTTTGAGGAGAAAGGGTGTCCCAAAACGTTTTGGAGATAATTTGGAGCTTATACAAGTGGCCTACTTTCGCGACCAGGACTGAGAGGACAATCAAGGAAAGTTTTGACAAAAAATCCATTAAAATGACAACTAGAAATGTGGAAGTTGCCAAAGAGTATTCGCATGTGTTTTACACTGACCATAATGAAAAAGTAATGTTTCAATTTACACACAAAATTTCTGATAAAATCCTTAGTTTCTGTTGCTTTGAACAATTTGAGTACTGGTTTTCAGTTCCCAGCTTCAGATACGCACTTCTTAATCATATTCTTGGTCTTGTCCTTATCCCAATGTAACTGTTTTTACTTCACCCCCTATCCAGCCTTATCATCTTACACGCAATCCATCCATAGTTTCTTTGGTCTCCTTTTAGACTATATCCATTCACATGAATACTCAAAACTTCTCTCACTATACAGTATGTTAAGAAAACCCTGTCCGACCCATAAGGATAATAAAGGTTAGGTAAACACATGACCTCTTTTTGCGAAATAATATTTATTTTTTCTGGGTTTTTTTTTTTAAGTTTAGCCCGGTTTTGGATGCATTAAGTAGAATCAGTTATCGATACCTAACAACACCTTCACGGGTTGGACAGAGTTTTCTTAACATACTGTAGATACCAGATAAATGATGAAAAAGAACTGGTACTGGACTAAAATGTAAGCGTAGTTTTTGTCAAGGAAATGAGGAGAAACAGGCCATAACCAGATAAAACTATCTACCTGACACACCATGGAAAGAAATGAGTGGCAGGAGCGTTTGAAAGAAACTCACGTACTTACGTACATCCGTGCCACATACAGGCACTGCACCATCAATGGGTGAAATTAGGTTAGTCGACACCGTTGTTATTTACTGGTAGAATGACTTATTACTTTTTAGTTTAATTGGCTCGTGGCTTTACAATATCAGCTTCACAGATCGATTGATCAAGTTCAGCTAAGTTCGTGCCTCGGGAGGTTAAGCCGTTGGTCCTGATTTTATTCGTAGATATTTGACAGTCGTAACGGGTCTTTAGATTAAGAAAGTCTGACTACTAGACTTACTAAGGCATTCTGTATTACTCAATAGTTGAATTGTGGAGGTGGAAGAAAGTTTGGTATTCAAGGTTAGACAAGAAGCCGACTCAGCATAATTGTGGAGACGCCAAATAAAAATTAGCACAAAAAGTCTCAAACATCCAACCTTCTGTAACCTCTCACATTTCCTCAATCGCGATTTTTTACACCAATCTCGAGCAAGTTGCGCCACTCTAAATCATCCGTTTCACTTTTGCCCAAGCACTTTCACTGCTAACGGTACGAGCGTACCACGCTTGAATTACAAGCGAATAGCGACTCTACCATAGACATCTTCCCTTACAGTTTTCATTGTCAACATTTCCACGTTTAATACTTTACGGATTATGAAACTGATGGCATTGGAAAATCTGCTGTCGCAAGATATAATAAAGACCAGAATTAAAGTGTTTATTAAGAGTAAAGATCCGATGTTACCCGAAGACCGGCCGAGCGTGCACCGAACGTTGGAGCAATGGCTTTCGTGCGCGTGAGTTTGAAAGTCCAATGCGCCCCACCTCGCGGACTCGGGTACCGTAACCGCTTGTGTCATCCGTTACAGAGCGGTGAAACTCTTGTTACGTTGGTAGACCGCTATGTTATGCCTTCGAGCGGATGACGGAGTATCCAGAGCATTGTTCATCCACATTGCTCTTAATACAGACTGTAGTTACAACAAAATGGGCCACTAAAATATACGGTACGTAAATCTCGAGGATACTTTTCAGGGTATGATTACATTTATTATGAAATGAATGCGTAAGCTACAGGTCAAGATTGTGTCGAGGAACAATAAACAAATGGTGGAAGCATTGAATTCAAATCAGTCTGAGACGGAAATGATAGGGATCTGCATGACACGAATAGTTTCGACGTTACTGGACTGCGATTGTTACCAAGTTATATCACAGATGGCTAAGTATTTTAATAGCAAATGAATAGAAACCGTGATGAATGATTAAATTAATAATTACCGGTTGACCTCTTCATCGATGAATGGTTAATTAATTGTTATTTATGATATTTTCGGAGTACACTAAGAATAGTATACTAATATACTATACTGTACTCCGAAAATTTTAGCAGAGACGTTGAAAGTATAAAGTGTCTTACAGGTTTTGGATACGATATAAAAAACAATATAAGGACAAAATGAATTCATTGCTATCTCTGGATAGGAAGGTAAATCATATTATTATATCAATTACAACATGCGATAAGGGTATCAATAAATAATAAACCGTAATAATCTACTGGAGGTCAAAACGGGGGCAAATATTCTAAGTAGATTATCTACCAGCAATTCTTGTATTAGTGGACAGTAGCAATAGAAATATAGGTAATATATTGATTGAAACGAAGAGGTTTTTGTTGATATGAATTAATTATTACTTGTTAAAAATCATATTAATTCTTCCACCCTGTTACAAATTTTGGTTACTATGGTGGAAGAAATATGACCGTTACCACCATATTTCTTCTGTTATCTTCATACATCCAAATTTGGTTGGAGTAGAGAGCGAAAATTCCAATGACAATAATTTGAATCTTTTGCAGTATAAAATTGGACGCCATTGTAATATTTGTTCTAGACATGGATTAATTACTAAAAAAAGTTTTGCCTAATAATTTATCCTCTTGGTAATTAAATAATTTTTTTAATCAAATTCTTACATATAGAATCTCCATGATAGGATAACCATGGAAGTTTTGAGAGCCGGCTACTGTAAATCAAAACAAAGTGCTTACTAAACATTAGTATTTGAAAATTAAAAGTCATTACACTGATATTCCAGGCTCATTAACATGATCACAGTCACATAATTTCTTCCAAAAAAAAGCCGGTATCGTAAATTGGTCATGTCAAGACAAGGGTTTAATAAACATCCTTTATACAACCACCGAAGATTTTGTACTTTAAAACGAAGAAATTAAGATCCAATATCAAGAAATGATAAATTCGCATGTCGTCGAAGGAAAGTGGCCTCGTGATACGAGGAAACCCGACCCGTAGCACGCGAATCTACACAGACAGGTTCGTTTGTATTTCTGTTTCATTCTTTTGATGGAGGTTTATGCGCGAGTGCGAGAGGGATGGAGGAGGCACGAGTAACGGAACTTATCAGACTCTATTTATAATTGGTCCGATGCGATACTGAAGTAATAACAGGACCGCTAATGTGTCATTTGGTTTACCGCTTGCGGGCCGATAAGCAAGCTCTTTTAATGGGAGAAATGCAGGACGATGTATTGAAGTCCTGAGGTGACTGCACTGGATGTTATCCAAACTTATACATATAAGTAAAACAACAGCAGCTCATGAAACTACTACTGTAGGCCGAGAACTATGTATTAAGGAATATTCACTTATAAAATTTTACGACCGATCAAACAGCTGTCAATTTTTTATAGATATTACAGCTGAACTCAACGATTGCACAACAAAACTAGTTAGAACATTAGTAGTTCAATAATAGTGGTAACTATATAAATAACTCTTATAAAGCAGCGCAACATTTTGTAGCTCAATGATTTCGAAATTGGAGTCTAGCCGGAACTGCAACCGGAAGTTTCAGACCGTACAATTAATGTTCTAGGTTCAGCCAGATAAAGCACAAAAACTGTCAGTGAAAGTACTATAAAATATCAAAACCTCTTACTGACAATCAAAATTTAAAATTGGAACACTCTGACCTCATTCCGCACGCGTCTTTGGGAGAGAGCGGTTGGTAGTGCCGGGTGGTGGTGCAAAAATAAATCAATTTAAAATTAGCTGCAATAATAATATTCATTCATTGTGTCTTCGAGAGGACAGTGCTAGGCGTTTAGTCAATGAAGTTCATGACGAAAAGCGTTCCGCTCTGATAAGCGTATTATTTGGTCGGCTTTCACTTCTCTTGGAACGGAATTCGCGAACCGTTGTGAGCTAAGATCCAATAGACTTGTTTTGTAACAGTACATAAAATATACATCATTAGCTGGTAGGTTGGACAACTCAATAATATAATGAAATAATTAAGTTGAGTTGTTTACGTGCAATTTTTTGTTTAAACGTTATACGACCTGGGTTTCGGTTAAACCAATTTGACATTCCTTGTGATGTACGATTTATTTTCATTGTTGGACAAACATACGAGTGGTGAGCTATAAAAAAAGCTATTAACATACCTTTTAAAGAACTGTACTGGGGAAATGGGGTTGACAATAATTTTTGTCCGCAATTTCGCATGCATGGCTTGCGGAGTTAAAAAAGAAGCAAGTTGAAACTCCGTCTAGCCATTAATGTAATGGTATATTCCGAGAAAGTTTGTGTTCACAATGGAAATTAATGTTAATAAAATATCAACTCAAGATTTTGCTACTGGACACGAAGCTGCAATTATTGTTGAAACAGTCTAATTTGCAAGACATCATGACGAAACTATTATATTGGGTGAGAGTTGGCGCCCAGTTATAAGCTTATACGAAATTTGATCGTTCAGAAGCATACCAAAATATAACAGGCCAAAATCCACAATCTTAATTAACTAAGATGATCATAAAATGGCCAATCCAGCCCAGAGTTGTGTAAACAGAGATAATGTGCGATGAACAAATACATGCGCTTTCGCTCTTAAATACATGGCAGCTATTAAAATTCAAGCTAACATTAAACTGTGAGTTTATGATGATTAAATAAGTTTGCAAGATCGACACGAATACACATCTAACATTTATTTATTGAGTCCAATTAAGACTCAGTTTCAGTTAGAAGTTTTAGTAACAGACTTTAAGGTTTATTGTTGATTTTTTATTTTATTTTATATAAGACGTTTCTTCAAGAAAACCGACTAATAAAATAGGCTCTATGAGCGATACTAAACAAATATAATTTGGTTGGCTTTATGAAAGACGGGAATTCTCACACTCAATAAATATATCCTCGCAAACATAAAAAATGAAACATGTTGGGCTCTCTCCTATTATTATGAAAATATATTGCAAGGGTTCTAAACATAATTTATTTTCATACTTTGCACCAAATAAAGAATCCCATTTAAATGTTTTTATTCCTACCAAAAAAGCTGTGCATGCAAGAAAATTTTGAGGGAAAAAGAAAGTGAAAATGTGTTGAATGTAGCTTGGCGAGTCACTAATGATCGTTTAAACATGAAATAGAAGATTATATATAGCGAACAAATTAATTTATCTCATGTCCATACTACAAACTGACTGTAAACTTAGTCAAAACTATTGAACACTTGACTTCACTGTGTGTTCTCCTTAAAAAATGAGAAATTAATATTCCAATTTCAATGAATCTATCTACTTGAAATGTCAGATCATAAAAACCTAATAATGACTATAGTAATCTACAAGACAGATTGTTTCGCAGATCCAAAAGCGGCAAGTCATGATGACCGTTTTCTCAGCGATCGAGAAATACAGCAAAAGACTAAAGTCCACAGAACTGTTACCTCAAATGACAATGAACTTCATGCTAAAATATTCTTATTTGTTTAAATACTTTAAATGTATTGATATAGCCTTATTAAGGGACATCGATACTTCGTTATAGTTTGAAGCTTTATCATCAATATGTAGCATCCACTGCTGGTCTGTGACTTGATCTAACATAATGATAATCTTTTACGAAATCTGTTTTACTTCTGGAACTTTAAGGTCATCAGATTTCCGTGATATGGTGTCATTTTCATTGACAATGCTGCTACTTATTCCCGCTGACACCTTTTTGTGTCGCCAACGCCATATATCAATTTAGAGTATACTTGGCACTAGTAATATTCACATTATTAGTCGATCGACACCCACGAATATCGATACATACCATTGCTGTAAATGTAGTAAGCACTAGGTTAGGACCCTCTTGTGGTGTAATCATCCTATTCCGGTAATCCATAAGAACTATGGCTAAACGATGGCCACAGAATTAACTGACTATGACCAGTTGATGATTCCTTACTTCGAAACCATTTCAATGCCTTAGCTTCCGCTTTCCCCGTCCATCTCATGTCATTTTGCGCGGTTTTGTTCATTGTGATATAGAGAATAAGGACCCCAGGACTGACAATCCTAAATACTTTTGAGCGTCTAAAATCTCATTAAAACATGTATATGGAAAAAAAATAAGCTTTATCCGTTAGTCTTCCACATTTCTTCGACCGCGCTACATCATGTCTTTTCCAAACAACATGCTGTTATTCTCAAATATATTTCAAATGATCCGTTATGTTTTTATACATTTATCTTAAAGTCAAGGCCGCGTTTTTATACAAGGATATGACATTGAAACTACAATTACAACAAACGGTGCCTGACAAAGTTTACAGCAGTGTTTCTCCAATATTTCCGAGAAGGCCTCAAATTATTTCTTAATTTGAAGAATAATTTATTCAAAATTCTCGCCCTTGACTAAGAATTTTCAACACTTATAGAAAAAAACAAATATTAATCATGAAGACTTGAACAACACTGAACACAAAACTAAGTAAAACATTGCAAACCAAATTGGTTTCGGGTTTAAAAAATTCGTAAGAGCAGCCACCGAGGCACCGATTGCCGTGACCTACATACAGCGGCAGCCATTTTGAATATTGCGCTCGCGCCGGTTTTGGTGGCACATTTCACATGATACCCGGCTTATCTGCGTCATGTTTTCTTTTTTTTTTGGTTTTAATGAGATTAATTATTGTATTCGAATATATTCTTAAAAGATGTTTGGTTATTTAAGATTCAGTTCACCTGAATGCCTTTTATTTATACGGATCATGATGTTGTTCAAAAGTCTACTTTTAATTTTAAATTCGAATTACTTATAATTTAGGCCAAGTAACGAATAACTGTTAGTCGAATAGAGCGATAATTCAAATTGTAGCATTAGTAATGTGCCATAACAAATATTATAATTTGGTATGACTAATAACTTGCCCCGAATCAAATATTTAGGTTGCGTACAACCGTTGATTAAACAAATAATACTGATTTCATCTTCACTTAGTAAAAATTCTTCCTAACATTGACATATATGAAACGAATTACTTATCTGTCGTTTGAAATTGATTTAAAGAGATGTATTAAGAAGTAATCCTTATTAAGAAGTAATCCTTCGATCTAATCAACTCTACCAAATATCACGGAGATAGTTTCTTTTACACTCAAATTATTGTCATCTTCAAGTATAAATTCATCTTCTTTATTAACAAGCTAATTAATTTCAGGCACAATTTATTATACAAGGTTAATTAATCCTGTGAAAATTTACTTTAACCTAACCTACCTATGTATGACAGTGATTAATATTTATATTAACAATAAATATTGCATATACTAGACCGCCAACATTGTTTCGTCCTGTCCTGTTTACATACGAATTACGTGATAACCAATGATTAGTCTAATTGAATATTGAGAATCATACTGTGCGTGAAATGTTGTGCAAGTGTACTGCTCTGAAGTTGAATTCGTTTAGTCTTTTGTGCAAGAATTTTAGATCCGATAACCCTTATTAAGACAAGTGTGACATCAATATTGAAAAGGAAATACAACGTAGAAATGAGGAAATAGGTTTCTTGGAAGTCGAGGAATAACCTACCGTAGGTACCTACCTGATCACAAGGCATGTAAAACAAGTTTAAAAGAAGACTTCCTAGATTACTTACAGACATAAAAAAAATTCGCAAAAGTCATTATAGACACACAAATCCTGGCAGACTTTCTTTTTCATATTTTCTGAAAAACTCATACTAAAGTCAAACAAGCCTTAACGGGAACAAACGTCATATAATCAAGGTCCTCATCAAAATATATGGGCATAATTTAAGACGAATTTGAACCACGCAAATAAAGTATGCAAACGCAAAGATAAAATAACCTTATGGTGGTAACAAGGACGCATGAATATTTTGATTGATTTACTGCTCGCATTTCTCTTCATCTCTTTCACATAATGAGTTTTTGAGGAATGTGGAGCATATTTTTCTCGATTTTCAGACTAGTTTGGATGAATAGTTTGTTCTATCTGTCGTGATTATTTAAGTTATTGCGCTGAGCATTTTAAAGTATAGTTCAATCAAGCAAATCACCTCTTTATGATTAATCTCCTCCATTATTAACATCCTTTTCAACTCAATTTAATGACTTTCAAGAAAGTCTTTAGTTTCCATAAGTAACTAAAACAAGTACAACGTAAAACAATTAATTGCAAGGAAGCTATTAAATTAAGTTCTTGAAATACGCAACTGATTTGAGAAAGCCTTTGGCTTGGCTTCGAATCCGGAATTCGCGGAGATATTCGAACTGTCGCTATTTTCCTGTTTCTGAAGGTATTCAGTTTGACAGAGAAATCTCTTTTAGATGACGGAAATTAAAATGAAATATTTGGAAAGTTACAATGGATAAGCTTTGTTTGCGCGAAGATTATTTTGATGAAATGCAAAATAAAATAGAATGACATTTTAATGAAAATCCCAATTTAGATGTAGTATAAGTATAAATACTTCTAATATAACTTGTTTTTAATTTCTTTAAAGAACATAGGAAGAAATTCAATGGAAATAGGCCATACGTATTCCATGACCGCAATCAAATACATTCAGCCAGACATCAATAACAAAGATAAATAGAAAACAATCAGCTACATGCCATTGCGGCAGACACCAATAATACGTACGTCTGTCTCTTTCACACAGTTATGTGCTAATAATAGCGTCCCGCTCTATTTTAACGTGCGCAAGAGTCCCGAAGGTGACACATTAATAAACTTGAAAATTTACGTGGGTACGCGTAAGTTGTAGCGGAGCTGGAGGCTCATTGATGGGAGTTTAACGGCTTTTTGTCTGTGATCCAGTGTCTCTGAAACTAATAAAAAGTACTTTATAGGTGTAAATGGTAACAAAAGGGAATTTGCGGACAAAACCACCGACACATAACTTATGCAGAGCATCGGCTGTTGGCTTGTTGGAATATTATTCAGTAGAACAGCACGAAGCACCCCAATTGCATAACACCTTATTGCTATCAGTTGGAATCATTTCGAAGATCCATTGCTCTAGACTAGAGTCTAGATGTTCGAAAAATGTGTCTGCTCAACAATGCTAATAACGCAATGAATGTTATTGATCTGTCAAAATAAAACCCATTACTAGTGATAATGTGTTACGTAGTTACCTTTACATTAGTAATCCTTATATTTTTTTTTAACCAAATAAAAGTATAAGCAAGATACTACAAGATTATACTAAAACATAATTTTGTTACTTTCATTATTTTAGTAACATTTGTTATCTTTTAAATATTTTATTTTAGATTCTTTCCAGTTTTGGATATGTAGAGATATAGCTTTCTTTTGATGCTTTTTCTGTATCGCAAATCACTTTGTGGGCGTAGCGTTCATGCCAAATTCCTCAAAGTTTTACCGTTAGCCTTTATATAAATATTTTCTAAAAACGTATCTCCATTACTTCTAGTAACTTTTATATGATAATATTTTTCCATTTGAAAAACACGAGATTTTACGACTAGGTAAGAACTTAATCCCTATGGGGTGGTGTTATTTTTCGTTCCTGAGAAAACGTGATGGTAATATTCAATATAATTACTTATTTTCTTCAATGACTTTTCCAAGATGTGAAAGCAAAGCATAGGTTATTTCCGTTGCAATTAAATCAAGTCTGATATTGCATTAAAATTACTTGCAGAATTTTAAGTTAATTCCCCAATTGTGTCTGTTATAAATGTTATAATATACTAATTTACTTCAACAAAAGATTCATTAGTATTATTAATTGTATTTTTATCACGAACGAAATCATGACTGTATCAAAATAGGACTTCTTCCACAACAGTTAAGGTTCAATTTGATTTGATAGTTACATTTCGGCATTGTTACCTTCTGATAAACATTATTTTTAAGTAACTTGAAATCGATCGATTTTGAACTCTATGTGTTTAACAGAAGATTGTGGTGTATTTTTTCTAGCTATTTTAGCATCGACACTGTAGGATCGGTCAATGACGTTTCCTTACGGTTGAATCGCATGCCTTCTGTATTTGTCATGCGTGCCTTCTTAGGACGATAGCAGAAAAAAAATACACTTCGTCTTTACTATAACAAAGCATTATACTTTGCCATTTAAGTAATGTTTCGAGATTTTGAAAAGCGTAGATATGACTATCCTGCTTATCTTTTCCTAGTGATAATATTGAAATAAAAGGTTAGCAATTTCACTTCCGTTGCCAAGTAATATGATTTATCTTTTTTTTTATGTTACCGATAAATGGTTTTATCTCACGACTGTACTTCCCTTATACGTTGTCATGCAAGTAACATGTGGTTAACCAGAAATACATCTCAAAGCAATTGCCAATGACAACTACAGTAAGCTAGATACCGAAGTCTTTGTTTTTGAATACCGATTAAAACATGTACTCGTACGTAGGTGGGATCTTTATAAAGCCTTGATCATTATATAAAAAGTAAGGCAGGGGCAAATTCCCAACAGAGATTTTACGAGTTTCTCACGACGCATATCATTACTGAAATTGTAGAAAAGTCATAATATCTAATATGTTAAAATTATTATCTGTGAACTCTCATAAGTGCTGCCATCTGTGATGGCTTGGTAACATATTTTTTTTTAAATAAAAATAATTATTGTTCTGTTCTGCACTACAAAACGAGTTATTTTATTAGAGAAATACTGGAAATATTGATATCTCTTTAGTTTCTATAATCAGATATACTTAATTGTATGTCTCTATTCATCTTGAATTGGTTTCGAATTCTAAGTTGCATTTTTTGTGAAAATTGCCACTTTAATTATTATAGTTGATTACAGGTAATTCTGAACCTAAGTCTCATCATTTTGTTAATGGGTACTTCAGAGTGGTAACAGATATACTTTACATTATTTTTTTAACAATATAAACATACACATCATTAAGTTTGGTGGTTGCTGCATAGTCTTTAACATCAACAACAGTCAATGGAAAATCTTGACTTTAAAAATTTTGATAACATTTTTATGTGAACTAAATGACTAGCAGTTTTATAATAACATAACATTGTAATACACAACTGTAATATTATTTCTAAACAGTGAGTGCATGGAGCAGTTTCCCATAGGCTGTGCACAGGCAACCTTGGTGACTAACTCACGTTATTGTGTAACGATATACTTAGAGATTGCAATTAGTTCATAAACCGCTTTGTGATTGAACATAAACGATTATTATGTTAACTATGATTAAATTATTATTAAAGTGTGGTTGTAGGAAGTCAGGGAGTCTACTTCATAGTAGTACCAGGCTCGAAAGACGCAATAGCGAATTAAAGATCGGAATTTAATGCAGTCATCATTGATTCTAAAGATAGACAATATGCAAATACGGTAAAAAGACTCTAAATTATGCAGCCTTAACCCAATCTCGAACCCTTAACAATTCCAAGGCTCGAGAAAGGGATCTTCTTAGTTACATAAAACAAGCGAAATACCTTTTCTAAACAACCATTACATGCCAGTTAACTCTACATAACATTTCATATTAAACTAAACGAGGTAAATACTTTTTTGTTATAATCTAAAAAAAAGTCCATTATAATCATTATGGACTAACTAAATATGTCAACAAATGTAATCATAAATAGGTCAGTAATCCCGCATTTGATCGCTCTGTTAAGTACTTAGTTGTTTAGATATAACATTTTGATAAGAGGCTAATAGATGATAATTTGGGTATACATACTGATTTTTCATTATAATGCAATGACTTAATCGAGTCAAAAGATTTGATTATTGCTGACAATATTGTACTTGATAGAAAGGAACCGCAAAGCGAGCATGATTAGACTAAATAGCAACATCAAAATAAATAACAAAGCTTGGAAGAACGAATATGGTCATGATTATTAACAATGAGGAGTAATATCTTAATAAATGTGGATGACAAACTGTATTATATGCTGCCATACATAATCACTAGCATCTATTCCGTAAAGCCAGTTCGTTTTATAATTGAATCTTCATTAGAAGAACCAATTTAATTTTCGTTTAAGTTTCTATTCCTCGAACGAAAGTTCAGTGAATTTAATTTTCTAGTTAAAATATAAATGAGTCTGATTCTTAGAACAATTTTCTAGTTGCAAGTTCTGGGTCAAGGTCTTCATTGTACTTGAGCTTAGAAAATGTTGTGTTCTTACGATGTTATGTAGTTTAGAAATTTGTGTTTTAAAACAAGGTTATGAAGTAGAAATACGTTACTGATATTTATAAAAAGAAAATGTAACTTTTTCGTGAAATTCCATAGAAAGCTTCTCTTATATGCTCAATTGACAAATGACGAAAGGTAAGAAATTTTTTTAGTTCAATAACCAACACTGTCTTTCAGTGCAGCCTGGCGTTTTTCTGTCTTTCTTTAGTATCTGAAGGAACTTAAATTCCATGAAACCATCACCCCTCACACTACACAGTACATATAATTTACCCGACGCGGCATTGAAAGCGAGGACAGAGTTTCTAGACGGCACTCTTCCTTGTTAGTTTGAATTTATTGCGTTTTTACTACTAATGGCCTTTGTTATTATGTAGTAATTATTGTGTTCTACAATAGTAACAGAGGTTAATAATTTATTTTTGACAAAAATAAAACGTCTGTGCACATCGATCTAGTTATCGGAATGATCCAAGGATTTATCTTCTTTTAATATGGAAGGTTTGGAAAATAATTTAGTATTGTTAGACTTTGACTGCAGGACATTTCATAGCGTCATTGGCCTTCACCAAGCATCGACTGGTCCATATGATCAGTTGAAATCATAATTATACTCTTTTCAAATGTAGTGCTCTAGCTAGATACGAAGTTAGCAGTTTTTGTAAATGCTGAGAGTACAAAGTTACAAAGAAGCGTTTTTTGTAGTCTCTGGGGGGTTATAATCGCTGTTTGAATACGGAAGTAAACTATATAGAAGTAAATATATCATAACGCGACTTTCTGTATTTTCTGCTTACCTAGTACCTTTGGGGAAAGAATACATAGATCAATATATCCAGGCAAACAAGAACACATCTTTTCCATATCCAACACGATAATATGAGGTTTCAATGTGAGAGCAAGCCGATTCGCTTGGGCACATTTCCAAATCAGACCTGGACAATTTGTGACACAAAATCAATTTCAGGTTGGCACAACTGTGTGAATCCAAGACCGTACAGTTGTATAACTTGTATACTAGAATCATTCTAACAATTTTTCTGCCCCTATCCCAATTTATTAATAGTGTTTTCATCCATAAATCTCACTCCGTTTCTAGGTATACCATTTTTAACACAGTGTATCCATCTTTTTTGTGATTTTCACTAACCTTTCTTTGTATAGTAGAAAATTTGTTGAATTAAATAGTCTATTTTTCAGATACTTCATTCTTGTATCTATAGTAAAGTTGTCCTTCCGGCCCAGCCTTTTTTATAATGATTTGGAATTAGCGTAAAACGTTTACTTCTTCCACCCTGTCAACGTTTACGTTACCCTTCATACACTTCTCTGTCAAATCATTTCTTACACAATCAATTCATCTTTTCGTTAGCCTTCCTCTCCCTCGCCATAACATTAGAAATGAATCTGTCTATAATTTACTGCACTGTACAGAAAATATATTTTTTTTACAATAATCCCAATCATGTTTAAGTTTTTCGTGTGCCAAAATTATTTTCAGTTGTAAACAAAACGAAGTTTGCTAATAATATATACTCATGACTGTGGACAACATTATTACAACAAAACGTACGCTTTAAGCTATTTAAAGAGCATATGAGGCTAAAGTGTAAAAAGATGAATTAGATGTTGATGTTTTTGACTAAAGTCTGGATGAGACTCTCAGAGACTAGAGCTGCAAAACACACAAAAGAGGCGGAGTGTACTATAATACTCAGTAAGCTATCAATAATTCCAGTTATAAATACAACCTTTAAGTGTACTAAAGGAAATAACTCCATAGCTCACGCATTGTTGTCAGCCAAATAATGAAGTAATTTAGAGACTAATATCGTTACTACATTTGACAAATATTAACAAAAGACGACCTAATTGATAACAACATTATATGAAAATTATCATGATTCATAAGTATTACATATAGAAAAGCTTCCCATAAAGGTTATAGATAAGTACTTCCGACAAAATGACAAAGTCATTACGCTTCAGAAGTAGTGAAAGTTGCTCGTCTCCCTTCGACATTCAAAGAACCTTTCACAAGACATACCAAACCGTTTCGGCACTGACAGAGAACACACTGCCTTAACCACCAAAGATTACATTACGTTATGAAGATGCTTAGTCCATTGTAGGACTCATTGATGGCGGAATGAACGAATTGGTCTATATTGGCTCCGGATCCGCTCGAGTGGAAAAATAAAAGTGAGGGGGGTTTCGCCCTGTACCATACATGCTGGTAACAATTTTTATTGTTCTTTCGAATCAGCACAAACTATATGAGGTGGAAAAAATATTTACCAGTCAGTTAGGTGGGAAAGTGGGCTGAATACACATCAAAGTTGGACCGCAAAGATGGACATAGGCTTCTCCTAAGCTTTGCTACTATTACTACCCACATTACCCTCAGTCTTCCGCATTCAGTACAAGCGGAATGTGGATGCCGGAAGAGAGGTGACTTTCTTAAGCTCGTTGGTCAGTTTATGCACCCAAGCCAGGATTAGAGATTCAATTGACTTTGGTTATAGCTATGTATATTAGGAATATGTACTCAACGACGGTACCCGAATTAGCGCAACATCGCAAACACCATGTAGGTCACGGTCCAAGCGGAAAAGAGACAAAAGATGCTAAATTTTACCAAGTTAGACAAGGATACGCAATGAACACAGGTTTTTATCATGCGAAATTTTTTCCTGCTTAATTTATGGCAACGTAATTGTACTTACTTATATTTTAGTGAGTCAATGTTTGGGTTGAATAATAAAAAATAACTGTGTCGAAAATAACAGGTCAAAATACTTGTTTTTTATACCTTTGTCGTGAATAAAAGGTTGTATTTCAAATATTGGTAGATCAAAAGAGGTCATACTACAGAGTTAGTCGCCTAGGCATCAAGAAACTAGCATATGGGTATTACAACATTACATTAGTGGCAAGTAAGTCAGCTTCATAAGTGTGTTACCAGTGTTTGTAGACGATAGGGCTCTTAAATAGGGTTGCCAAATTCCATATTTTTTAATACCCGACTTTCAAAGATTGGCTTAGGTGAAAAATTGCTAGAAAATTACTGTCATCATTCAGAAGTGGTTGATTTTATCCCCCTTATTCATAAACGCTGCTTAAAGTTAACTAGTGATTAGCGATTTTTTAAACATAGATTTTAGACGCTTGCAGGTCACTTAACTTTAAAAATCGATTATGAATAAACCCCTTAAACACTGTGGTGTTTATTCATAAAGGATGAATTAAGTGACGTGAAAAGGTCAAAAAGTATGGTTAAAGAATCGCTAATCACTCGTTAACTTTAAGCAATTTTTATGAATAAGGGGTTATATGTGTAGTGATCAAAAAATTGTTTATGACATACAGATTTATATCAAGAAGGACCTCGTTTTTACCTAGCTCCTATCAAATACATGTAACACATATTATAAATTGGTTTTAACGTGACAAATCCTGGATAATAAAATGTTGCTGCATAAAACCTGACTACAGGCAACCCTGAGCAACTTGAAGGTATATTTATTGTCATCTTGGTACTTACAACCTTAATAGCTTATTATATCCCTTATTTGATACTTTGTGCTCTCAAATTCACAATTTGCAACAAGATTTTGCAATATAGAAAGATACTCATCTATTTTAATTCAAGTAAGCCCCTGAGGAATCCCGGCATGTAATAGAACCAAAAATTCGAAGTCATTGTTACAACTCTGTGAGCGGGTTGTCACAATGGCCTTTTCTCGGAGACCTGTATCCGAACAGTGGTAACATTATAGACCGCCTATGCAAGATGGATCAATAAAATACCCTCTGCGGATGACAGTACCTACCTACTTACTATGTTCGGCACATCCCGTACAGTCTGACTTCCTACCATCTTATTTGGGATATATTTTTTGAACGACTTCTAAAATTCCCTGTCGACTCGAAAACCACAGTATTTAATACTTTTAACAACAGTACAAGGCCGCAACCGTGAAAGTAACACATTTATTGTAAGCAATCAAGCAATTCACACGTACGCATCTGCACGATAAACCATCTTTGATACAAAGTGTACAAGCTAAACCAACCTCTATTTTGTAAACATAAAGTTGATAATACTGTAAGGTATTCAGGCATGTGGTATAAAGAATGTGTCAGCGTTGTATACTTTCTACCGTCTATTCGTTTTCGTTGTAAGAGAACAGCTGATTCGAATTTATTGTTACAACGTTAGTAATTGGCCAGGAAAATAGAGACGGTAATCGGAACGTTATTTTTATGAGTTGCCGTGTAAGTGTATCATACTATACCGCCATATTGATGGTTATTTTCCTTAAACAAACAGTTTTTTTTTTCAGTTTAAGAAGGGAAAATTTTTTCGGTCCTTGAGGGAGCAATGTATACATATACTCTTATAACATATTCTTGATGCCTATAAGAATATTATAGTTTATACTATTAATTCAACGAACCCACAAGGACACAATAACCCTCCATTAATGTTATGGCATTAACAATACCCTCAATAATTGGTCTCAAACAAAGAATATACATACATAATTCAAAATATTTCACAACATCTATAGAGAGAAATTTCACAATATTTTGCCACATTATTGATGGATAAATATCAGGTTAAGTACAGATAACGAAAACATTCCAAAAATCCTTTCATAATAATAAACTAATGATGGAATTGATCGCCTCGTATTTTTACTTTCCTCTGGAGCTCTGATTGTAAGCTTGGACCCACTATTCCCGAAACCGGCGAGCTATCATATGTATTTTTTTAGAAATTAAAACTATCTCATTTTTATCTACAAATCTAGTTCATGTTTCCAATCCGATACTCGGATGATGAAAGAACAAAATTGAATAATCCAACCCAATGCAGATAGCATTGGTTTGTCAACGTATTGCAAATAACTTGCGCAATCATATGCCCTTATTATAAGCAAGTCTTAGTTAAGGACTTCAGGTAAATGTAACGATGTGTATTAAACCTTCTTATCAATTGTATTCTGGACATAAAGGACAAAGAACGAAAGCTCCGGTGTAGGTATTACTTATGCATAACTTCAGAACTTATTAATCAGATTTCTTTACTTTTTCTTGGGAGTAAGGGGAATTGATTGGAGAAAAATTTAATTGGAGTGTACCTAGGTTTGTAATGAGTATATATGTAGATGAAAAAAAGCCTGCTTTTAGCCTTAGGCAAATATTATTAGAAAAATCTAACAAAGAAATAATTTTATCATATTTGATAACCAAATACCACTTTTGCTGTCAGAAAGGCTATCTTCCGTCCTTAGAGGGACTGGAACAATTTGCCAGCGGCGGTGTTTCCGTCGGACTACAATTTGAGTGTCTTCAAGGCTAGAGTGAATAGGCTCTTAATAAACTAGTGCGTTTTACCATCAACAATTGCGTCACTGCTTACCATCAGGCAGGATTGCACTCAAGCGCTAGTTTATAATTTATATAAAAAAAAAGAATTGCGTCATTATTCTGAATAATGAGAGTCTCGTCTGCAACACATTTCTTTAGCAAAACAGTTTACTTTGGGATCTTAACCGCTGATAGAGATCCGATTGAATTGAATTGGCACTGTCTGAACGGTGACCAAGAACTTCACTTCAGAAGAAACAGGTTACAATTGCAGCCCAATTGCGTAATCAACTATATGCTTCACATGTTCAAAATATTTGTCTGGACAAATTAAATAACGCAATGCTGTTACAATAAAATACGAGGGGTATTTGGCTGAACGAGGGACACAAAAATTTGCGTTTATTTGCCCTACACACTACATCACTAATACCTAATTTATTAAGTAGAAGTGCTTGTGTAGTTTATAAGACAATCCTTTTCTTACTAAAATAGAATGAAAATGATACACTTAAATTTAAATTAGTTTAGTTTGAAAACGTAGACTGGCAAAAAGAAAACAATACCTAGCAGTGGGTGATTTCGGTTTTCAAGTAATGATCCATCAAATCTATCAAGTCGTCCTTTCAAAATCTTTCAAGCGCCGTCCACATTCAATTTACCTTTCAAAACAATGCATATATGAGTGTTACACATTACTATAAGTAGAAAGAATGCCGTCAAAGTGTTACGTAACTGATGTCCCCGTTATCCCCACCAACTAAGCTAATTATGCCCGTGGAGTCGCGACGATAATTCAACTGGGTTATTTGCTCAATTTTATGACATTTCTAGTCCTTGGTTTTGTGTTATTTTTTTATGAAACAGGATTCTTTAAGGGTCTAACATAAATATGGCAAAGGAAATAGTAACTTTACCGTTAATCTACTTACCTATAGATAATGACTATCGATCCGTGTAACCAACAACAGAAACATTGTTGATATGTATAACAAAACTAGTCTTCAACATTTTAAGTAATATATATAACGTTTAATCATCGTATCGTGTTTAACATTCCAAAGATGTGTTCACGAAATTTCCCGTGCAATTAATTGTATACACAAATTTTAAATGTAATTAAGCGAGTCATGGCTTACGAAGTCTCAAAGACACGATTTCTCGGTTCAAAGGTTATAATTAATATCATTGAATAAGCTTCTATAAAAAAAATGCTGGTACTTACAATATCATGTCCCTGACTGCCACTCCTGACGACCTCAGGTGCCATATACTCGATGGTGCCGCAGAAGGAGTACGCCCTGTTTTCTCCACCACAGAACTCCTTGGACAGACCGAAGTCTGTCAACACGATGTGGCCTTCAGCATCGAGGAGAATGTTTTCAAGCTTGATGTCACGGTAGATAATGCCGAGCTGGTGAAGAATTGTATGGTTAAAGATGATAATAAATAAAATTCCGCTTTTAGAACTTATCAATGATGGGCCCTACATAATTTAAACACACCAGGCATTTTAAAAACCAGAGGAATAATTGCGTAACATATGTACTATATCAGTAGCAATGGGTTTCATTCGACAGTTCAACAACATACATTGCGTTATTTAGGTTGTTGATGTCACCCTTTTCGAACATAAATGAAGCAATGGATTAGCAGAACGCTTCTAAATGTTTCAAATTGAGAGAAACAATGTGCTACGCAATTACCTCGCAGTTTCACGTGTTGGAGAATTTATGTATCTCTCAACAATCAAAAACCAAAAAAACAAACGAATGGACCTTGACTCCACATTCAAATTTAAGGTTAATTCAAAAAAATCAAAACGTTCAAAATCTAATCGCAGTCGTAGTTTGTACTAAATTGCACAGACCCTCGTACCTCGGTGTGCTAGTCCGAATGGCACTTGATCAGTATTTCTTACATTAGGCACTAACAGACTCGAAATATCCCAAATATACTTGTTTCTTATTTTCATGTTGGATACAAACACGGTATACCGTTCACTAATCCTGGTGTTTATCATTGCGAAAATAAAGTGTAGATGGTTTGTTATTTTGTATCTTATACTGAAGTGACAATAAAATTACTGTGCTGAAATTACTATAATATTTACAATTGTGTGGGGTTAGCCACACGTTGCTATGATTCAGTCGAGTTGCCATTTTAAGACATTTATCCAGGTGTTTTAACGTATGTTCCTTTGCTAAATCAATAAAAAGCTGTTGGAACCAATGAATAATGCGACAAGTAGATATGAGTGGCACTTTAAAACTTACAATGAGAAAAAATTACTTGACGCTTGTAGGAGTTGCTGGTAAAAAGTTTATTGAAAGCAATCTGTGGCTGTTTTGTAAATATAAAGATTTTGTATCACTGCTGGTCTTTTTATATTATGAGGAAAGGACGAGCTTAGCAGATAATTTCGACACATTTTCCTCTGAATGTTTATCGTACACAGAAAGTCATTCGGGAGCCGGGCCTCAAATTGGCGATTGATTCTGTAAGAAACTCACTGAGAAAATTTGAGTGAAGTGCACTTAGTCACACAAAGAGCGATGAAAGAGCTATGCTCGGAGTTTCTCTGCGCGATCGAATCAAAAATGAGGAGATCCGCAGAAGAACCAAAGTCACCGACATAGCTTTCGAGTCGCTAAAGTTAAGTGGCAGTGGCCTGGGCACATTGCTCGTAATGGCCAATGGGGCAGTAAGGTTCTGGAGTGGCGGCCACGTATCGGAAGAGTTAGCGTAGAAGCCTCCAACAAGGTGGACTAATGACCTGGCGAAGGTTGCGGGAAGCCGATGAATGCGGGCAGCACAAGACCGGTCATCATGGAAAGCCCTGGGGTAAGCCTTTGTCCAAGAGTGGACCTCTATAGGTTGAGAAGAAGAGCTTAGAGTGAGCTGACCATAGTCAGAAAAAGTCAATCTTTTAGCTTTAGTAATATACATACATATAATAAGTAAAGTAACATAAAGACAGCTTAATCCACACTTCACTTCACCTAAGTTTTTACGGTGAGATGGTTACAGAATCGCACTACTTGATGTCTTCGATTTCCAGTCGTCAATATTCAGAAGCCTAAGACTCGTGTATCAGTACCAGGCTACCAGGAAAGTTAAGGATATAGGGCAGCCAGCTTACCTTATGCAGTTGCTCAAGGGCCAATATGATTTCAGCTATGTAAATCCTGACTTCGCTTTCGTTGAAATGCTCTCTCTGGTAGAGATGGGTGAAGAGCTCTCCACCAGCCACATAGTCTGTGAAGGAAGAAGTCAACTGTTGTAAAAACATAGTCATACTCTCCATTCAATATAAAGACTACAATACACACACAGACAGAAACAGAAAGACAGCTGACAGGAGCAGTGGATTTTTGTTACTTGGAGCGGGTCAGAAATGGACTGTATAAAATTCCAATTACTAAATAATCCGCCGGACTTTTTCCTAAATGGGTTGGAGCTGGCTCCCAGTCTGTATCAACTGGATCCCGCATAATATCTATTGTACTTGGAGCGACTGTCTACCTAACCTCTCTCTGCGCGGCGGAGCTCTGGGCGGAGCAGAAGGGCGTGTCAGACTTTTACTGACTAAAACCCACCTGTATTCCTCCACTTGCCTGCGCGCTAGGGCAACAACGATTTCTTTTTTAACCAACCCGCAACGTCTACCTAACCCTTACAACCCAACCCATATTTTTATGCGTACATTTTTTGGTATACTATTACATGATTATCAAAGAATATGTCATTAATTATATTACCAAATATTTCATTCTATATTAAAATGTTATTTATGTTTCAAATTGACGTAATACAATAAATAAGGCCGGTGGTGAATTAGGCTTCTGTCTGTCTGCAACGACTCTCAAACTAGTCACTACAATAAGTAAAAGTTGAACAATAAACCCGAAAAAACAAAATTCAAATTACTAATTTCTCTTACTATTCGGTAAGTATGCCAGCAATAATTTATCCTAGCGTGGGTGTTCATTTGCAACCGTGCAAATAGTCTGTTTCAACTGTATTATGAGACTATGAATTACTTAAAAGTCGTGACGAATAGCAGTTTAATCAGGAGCCCAAATAAATCAGAAAACGGTAAACTAGCTCATTAGAGTCGGATTGATGACGATAATTATACTACTTGTCTCTTATGTAAATCCACCATGCTTTATTAGATGGAACTGGAGATACATTAGTCAGTAGACTGGCAGATGCCAGTGATCTTATTAAAGTCGTCACGATATGAACCAAAACTTGTTTCCATCTTGGGTTTGAAAAAGCAAATTATCATAATCACTAGAGTTGATGATCGCAGTAGGAAACCTATGATTTAAGATTTCAAAACATTCAATACTGATGCTATTCAAAGTAAAACGATTATAGATGACGCGTCATAATTAATGTCACTGTCCTTCTACTCTAGTAAATCTAATTATGATTGAAATTATTATTGAAAATTAAAACAAAAGGGGCGTGGTAGTTGGTACACGATCTAGAATATCTAGGTTGAAATATCAAGTCTTTTGGCCTACATCTTCTGCCTACGATAATAAAAGTACTCGAGATGAATGCTACCCAGTATTTTTATTATTCAAGCTAACGGAGAACTACTATGCTGTCATGCTCATATAAAGCTTCCGCTTGACCGGTTTGGCACTCAAATCAGCAGGATAATTGTGTAACACGCTATCAGTAGCAATGGTTTTCATATTGACAGTTAAACAATATTCATTACGTTATTGCTGTCGTTGAGTAGATACGCTTTTCGAATATATGGAGTGATGGTTTAATTAGAAATATGCTTCAAATTGATTCAATGGATAGCAATATTGTGTTATATGTTGTTGCCTATATTGTTCTACAAAGGCCTCATCTCTGAGGGAGTAGGCTAAAATCTACCACCAGTGCGCATTGGTAGATGTCGTATGGTTCTAAGTCATGTCAGTTTCCTCACAATCTTTTTCTTCAGCGTTTTAAGAGTAGTGGTTATGAACTACACAAAGTGAAGCGTCTGTGTAGGGTTCGAAACTACCGCCTACAACTCATAGGTCGTGGTCGTTACCTCTAGAGTCTAGACCACCATTGCTCTCTAACGGATATATGGAATACAGTGTCACAAAAATTGCCATACAAACAAGTACAAACACAATTCTTCGAAAAACTACGACATAACTATCATCATTTTTTTTTTTTATTTTTTTTTTTTTTTTTTTTTTTTTTTTTTTTTTTTTTTTTTTTAATTATAAACCAGCGCTTGACCGCAATCCCGCCTGATGGTAAGCAGTGACGCGATCGTTGATGGTAAAGCGCGCTAGTTTATTAAGAGCCTATTCACTCTAGCCTTGAAGACACTCAAATTGTAATGTGACGGAAACACCGACGCAGGCAAATTGTTCCAGTCCCTCGATGTACGCGGTATAAAGGAGGAAGCAAAACGCTTCGTCCGGATCGCAGTGGTGTCAACAACGTAAGGGTGGAAACTCGCCGTACGACGGGTCGTCCGATGATGGAACGGAGATGGGGGAATTAAATCATGCAATTCCCTTGCACACTCACCAGAATGCATCCTATAGAAGACCGAAAGGCTGGCTACTGTACGCCTGTGCTCCAGGCTTTGGAGACCGTTTCGAGTTAAGTCTGGGTCGCCAATCAGCCTCTTCGCACGCCTCTCCACCGAATCCAAAGTGGCAAGGTGACATTTCGCAGCACCAGCCCAAATGTGGCTGCAGTACTCCACACACGAAAGACGATTTCAGCCGAAAGACGTCCACTGCTGGACATAGGCCTCCCCCAAGGTTCTTCACGACGACCGGTCCTGCGCCTCCCGCATCCAGCGGTTTCCCGCGACCTTCACCAGGTCGTCGGTCCACCTTGTCGGGGGCCTACCTACGCTACGTCTTCCGGTGCGTGGTCGCCACTCGAGAACCCGTCGGCCCCATCGGGCATCGGTCCTACGGGCAATATGTCCAGCCCATTGCCACTTCAGTGTTGCAATTCTTCGGGCTATGTCGGTTACTCTCGTTCTTCTGCGGATCTCATTCCTGATTCGATCGCGCAGTGAAACCCCAAGCATAGCCCTCTCCATTGCCCTTTGAGCGACTTTGAGCCTTCTTATAACATAACTATACTACTTCACATATATCTTTGTTTTGGCTGCCTGCATAATCAGGCTACACTATTTCTCCCAAAGGGATTCGAACAGAGTTTTCCAGTACTTTTAATGAGAAATAAGATAATATGGTCTAGTCTTTTAGGAATACAGACGTACTACGTTTAATAAAAAATGCAAACATCAAATGTTTGCTAAGGTTAGGCTTGGTGCTTGTAAAAAAGAAACCTGCCGCTGTTAGTGCATGAGGTCAGATTTACCAGTGATTATGTCAGACATACGTCTAGAGACCTCCATATTTGGAACGAATAGCATCACTTAACCATGTATGGTTCATAATTTTATTATAAGTGAACATTTGTAAATGTTTTATTACTCAAAGTGAAAGTGTTCAAGTACGGTTAATGTGTTTGAACTGCTTTTTATTGTGCGCAATTTGTTGTAAATTAACATATTGAAAATTTTAAATAGAATTCAGATTTTTATATCCTTAGCTACTAGCCAGTATTTCAATCATATCCAGCAATTTATGTAAATATCTGTCTTTGTACTCGTTTGAATAAAATAAAACATTTGATTTTGAAAAAGGTTACCTTTTTGAAATTATACAGGCTCTTCCCTTATGCATAATATGTAGTTTAAAATGACTCAGTGTTTGATAACCAACCATATTTCAGAGGACATCGATCAAAACTTAAAAGAACCTATATTACAAAGCTTCAAGTTTTTCCCACCCACCAACCAACACCAGCCGCCTAATCGGCGAACACATTTTTGTCAAATGATTGCGACTAGTTGGGATCGTTTGGACCGAACGGACCAATGGGCTATCCGAACGATTCCGCAAACCGCACACAGATCCGCAAAGTGCAGACCTACTCTATATCACACAGAGGACGCCTCCGTCTGAACAGTGGGAACAATACCTTTAAGCTGATGCATTATCATCTATTTATTCACTCATCGATAAGAGCGAGAGATAATATAATAAAGGTAATCAAAATTATAGATCTCTGTATAGTTCTAGACAAAATACCAGTTATTATAATAAAGCAGATGCCTTTTTCGTTGTATGACGGTAACAATTCATACACAGATGTAATATAGTAATAATATAGTCTGGCATGTAGGTCAAAGGGGCAGCCAGAGGTCTAATATGTTACAACTTTGACTGTTTAGGGTTCCGTAGCCAAATGAAACCCTTATAGATTTTTAAAAGGCAAAAAACGGAACCCTTATAGATTCGTCATGTTTATCTTTTCGTCTGTCCGTCCATATGTCACAGCCATTTTTTTTCGAAACTATAAGAGCTATACTGTTGAAACTTGGTAGGTAGATGTATTCTGTGAACCGCATTAAGATTTTGATGCAAAAATAAAAAAAAAATTGGTGGCGGCTCCACATACTTAGAACTGAAACTTAAATTTTTATTTTTCATCAAACACATATAGGTACGTGTGGGGTATCTATGGATAGCTCTTCGAAAATGATATCGAGGTTTCTAAAATATTTTTTTTCTAAACCGAATAGTTTGCGTGACAGACGCTTCCAAGGTGGAAAAAAGTTGGTACCCCCCCCCCCCTCTAACTTCTAAAATAAGAAAATGAAACATCTAAAAAACCCATAAATGATGTACATTACTATAAAAACTACCAACGAAAATTGTTTTGAACGAGATCTAGGGGTAGTTTTTTTTTAATACCTCGTAAATCGTAAACCGCTTATTACCGCGTAATCTTTCACACAAATAACTTAAATCCTTTAATTTCATAAATCAATGGTACGGAACCCTTTGTGCGTGAGTCCGACACGCACTTGGCCGGTTTTCATAAATTATTATCCTTAGGTAAGTTCAAGTACATTGCTGGGATATGGAATTTTATGAAGTAATGTAAATAAATATAGTAATGAGCACGATGTGTCTGATGATAAATAAAACGTGGATACTGTTAATTAAAGCGTTTAAAGAATGGAAAGACGAATAGAGCTTAAAGGCTTGAAAGTAATATCTATAATGATCAATTAATTATTTGACCAATTAAACTTCGAATCAACCACTCTTTCATAATTTTCAGATTCCAGAATCATTAAAAACTTTTAGAATATTTAGTTTAGGTAGTTTTTTAGAAAAATTATGAACATTAAAAAAAAGTGTTTTGCATATCCCAGGGTAAACAAATTTGGTTATAATGCGGTTCATTAGCATTCATGAACGGTGAAAAACTGTAATTCTCTTAGCTTCAGATAAGCCAATGAGGGAGCTAAGTCCTAAACATGACCTACGTCATATCTTTCATTCACCTTATAATATCGTATCGATGACGCAATACGGTGGTGCTACGTCATTAATAACGTCAAGATCTGTCTCGAGAGCATTGCTAAGAGTTTTGACATTTAAAAGAGGTAAGGCCAAGACCTTTTCTACATAAAAGGATTTTAATAAAAGTCGGAGCTAATTGAGTTAGTCATTTAAATTTCTTTCAGGACTGGTTCTGATAAGGGTGTATTAAAGTATATGCTTTGATGGATTGAATACTATTTCAAAGAAGCAGAAAGCCTCTAAAATGTCCTGGAAACCGGGGTGAATGTAACCCAAAGGTAATCATAAAACGAACAGATACTAAAGACTAAAACAGCAATCAATACTAACAAATATCAATATTTCTCGTATCCCTAATCATAACGTATTGTTGTAATGAATTTATTAAAATACGGCATAATCATTAATATAATGAGTTTACGTACAATACAATGAAATATACTAGTTATCCTAGTATTTTAATATAGGTAGGTTTTGGTAGACGTAATCCATTAGCCATTGTTAATTTGTTGGTTGAGGCTAACAGTCTATAAGCATTTAGGGCATCGGGTAACCTCAATACATGCTAGATATTGATACATTTTTCTTTATGTTCTGCCATGTTTTTGTTGATTTATTGCAGGTTTTCTATAGCGATATTCAGGTTGATGTTTCTAAACCCATGACAATGGTAATTGGTGTCAAATTAATCTGAAATTGCTAAGTTACTTTACTATAGACTCTATAGCATAGAAGTTTCGAACAATCAGTGAGTTTGCAAATGAAGCAATGAATCAGTTAATCCTATATATTATATTCAAAACTAATCCAATAATGTTTAGTCGCGATATTCATTTAAATGAGAGCAGAAATAATCAAATGACAGCCTAAAGACATAGCATAATCAGTTTTTTTTTTTTTTTTAATATAAACTAGCGCTTGACCGCAATCCCGCCTGATGATAAGCAGTGACGCAATCGTTGATGGTAAAGTGAAATAGTTTATTAAGAGCCTATTCACTCTAGCTTTGAAGACACTCAAATTGTAGTCCGACGGAAACACCGCCGCTGGCAAATTGTTCCAGTCCCTCGATGTACGCGGTATAAAGGAGGAGGCGAAACGCTTCGTCCGGATCGTAGAGGTGTTAACAACATAAGGGTGGAAACTCGCCGTACGACGGGTCGTCCGATGGTGGAACGGAGATGGGGGAATTAAATCATGCAATTCCCTCACACACTCCCCCAAACTGCATCCTATAGAACACCGAAAGCTTATAATGTTCCCATTGCTGGGATACAGGTCTCACCAACTCGAGAGGAAGTGGGCCAATAAATCAAACACGTGGGCCCAGCGCGTATTCAAATGTTTCACATACTTAAATATGTGAAAGACTTATATACTCCTTCAAACACAAGAAAGCTCATTGCAAGAAAGCAAACACAGTCATCGCCGCAACCTGATCGTATCGAGTATCAGCTTCATAAAGATATTGTATTATGTCCAGCGTTTCCCAATCTCTACGTTTTGCTACTGAGATTTAGCACAAGTTGTAGGATATGGAGCGTTAAGAATTCAAGGTTGACCATAGCATATAAGTTTATATTGATATGATATTTATTTATCATCTGACTACCGTTTTTCCAAATACATTGGGCAGTAAAATAAATGGAGCGACTGACTCTCTGACCTCCACAATACTAGGATTAGACTTTAAAGATTGTAACAGGCCTCCATGCTTTCTGAAATACAGAGGGATTTCGACTATGTCTCCATATGATGGAGAATTCTGATGATGGAAGTTAAAATGTCAATCTGTTGGACAATGTACGACTAGAATCTAGTAGTGTATAGAATTTTATTTTCCCTAAGCAGCGTAGGTGGCAATCTAGATTACACAAACCAAAACCATGAATGAACTAAAAATGCAGAATTCACAGCAACCATCGCTAAAATTTATAGAATTAGAACACTATAGAACAGTAGATTGTGCACGTGCAACAACTAACAATGGATTACAAACACTTCGCGTAGGGGAAAAAGCGCAAACGTCCGCCGGCGGCGTCGGGTCAAGGCAAGAAACGCTACGAAATTGCAGTTATTGCTTTAAACTG
Organism: Sesamia inferens; assembly: GCA_037179545.1. NCBI lineage: Eukaryota > Metazoa > Arthropoda > Insecta > Lepidoptera > Noctuidae > Sesamia > Sesamia inferens. The sequence goes on from CM073949.1 coordinate 12,284,098, forward strand.
TATTGATTCTAATAACAAATTACTGCCAGTCTAGGTAATTGAATTGGATGATGAGTTTATATTAATATGGAGATGTCTTAAGTGGAGAAATTCAAAATCAGTAAGGCGCTAAAATTATCAGGCGGAGTTACAAGATTGATTTGGTGACGAAGACTTGTTAGATATCTTTCGTGGCGCATGTTGAGACGCATTTACAGACTGCAATGCACCAATTACGCAACGAACACGACCAATGAGAAAGATCAAAGATCTAATAAAGAAACTGAACGTAATAATGCAAAATGCATTGTTTTCCAACCAATCAGAGTAACAAAGGACGGAACAAAAGACTTCGCAAATTGCTTATTTTCAAACACCAAGCAAATAACACGTGACGAAGAAATCACACATAATTGATGTTCAATAATTGCAACCCTGAACTTTCGCACAACAACAAAACCTTTTATCATTGGCAAACAACATACGATACCCAATTTAAATGTTTGATTGATTCCAATAGTATCATATTGATGTAAGGAGTTAATTTATGCAGAATTTAAAACCTCAACCATAATAATTCCGTTTTGAATCAGGGAAGGTTGCCAAATATCAATTAAAACCGATGTCGATGGAGTAATTAATATGGCCGACCTTTTTATAAGTGAAAGCGGTGCAGTTGATAAAGAAGTAAAAATAAAATAAACAAATTACTGCGTTCTATTGCGAAATTTAAGAGGAAGCAAACATAATTTAGAACTAAATTGGTCTAGCAATAAAGTGATTTAATGAGGAAGTGTTAAAAGCTTGCATTTCATGTACGCAATTACTTGAATGACTCCTGAACATTGTTAACTTTTCGCATTCCCTGTGAAGACCGGTAGATTACTAAGTACATACTTAGATGAAGTTTTACAGATATGAGAATGTATAGACACTATTGTAGCGCTTGAGGATTGGCAGACGGCGAGTTTCAAAACATAGGAACATTATATTGACCGGTTTCTAACATCAGACTTACAACATAAACGGGATAGCAAGTTTCTACTTAATCGACAATTGAGATCTGAAAGAAAACATTAATAAAATAATCTTTATATATAATGAAGACGTGAGCCTATATTGATATATAGGCTCACGTCTTCATTATATTAAAGATTATTAATACAATATTATTATAGATACAATTTTTGTTACACTGATTTCATCCCTAACCTTGATAGGTTAGGGATGAAATCAGTGTAACAAAAATTGTTATAGTTCAAAAGATTTATCATTAATAATATTATTAAAGTGTGTGCAGGCGTGAGCTATTAGAATCTATATAGAGGGGCAGTGGGTCAAGGTGCTGAAAAAGTAGGTCTCCGTACTGTTTGGCAATCATGTTCTCAGGTAAATGCCGTACTTTTTTTAACTTTGAATGTGCCCAAATATTCTCTACACGTAATTATAGTATTGTCCACGGTGATTGAAGTTTTGACACGAGTCTGTATGAACGGATTTGAATGTGTCAGGCTTCGCGTGTCGCCATTTCTATTTCGCAGTATCAACTCTGAACTTTGTATCTAAAATATGAACATGTATGGCATTCTAACTTTCTATTGTAGTTGAATTAAACTTTAAGCAATGATGTCGTGATGAGGGTTATTCAGAAATAAATCTTGTGTGCCAAATTGAGAATCAAATTGGTTTATTATTATGATTATGGTTTTAGTTGATCAAAATTCGTTAACATTATCTAGAAAATTCTTTAACAATTATATAAAATGGAATTCAAATGTTTCAAGTTGTTAATTCGAGAGAAAGATATTTTAATTTTCAGTATATTAAGATCGCTTTACGAGTAGAATTTGTAATTTTTCACTGGCTAACCTTTAAGAGACCCCGAACTAAAAGAAGGGGGCTTGAAAATTACGTCATGCGAAAACTTTCTTGTAGACACTTTTATTAATTTAATACGTCAAAGATCTGAAAAAGACAGATTGAACGAAGGTAAATGTCATTAAAGAAATATGAAAAGAAAATATGGAAAAATACAATGTAATTTAAATAACAACGGAGAACAACAATATCACAGATAGAACATATTGAATTAAGAGCCGGCTATTGACGGCTAAGGTCAAAGTGGAATAGTAATTGACTTTGAAATATTCATTCTGGTTAAAATTACTTTAGCCTTCTTTCAATCTAGCTATTTTCTAGGTGGTGTTATATTTGACTTAATCATATCTTAAAGCGATATATGTATGTGATTCGATGATAATGTGTCTTTTTATGGTTTTACCTAGTACTATTGCATGATTGCGTGAAGCCGATGGCTGCGGGCAGCACAAGACCGGTCAACGTGGAAAGCCTTGGAGGCCTTTGTCAAGCAGTGGACATCTATAGGCTGAAGAAGATTGCATGACCACTTTACATGAATCAGAATATATTATATTTACGTTCGTGTCGCCGCAGTGTCAATTATCAAGACCCTTCCTAATTACTTCACATTCCAGAAGGATATTCTTATCATAATCTAAAGGGAAAGTCATGTCTGTTCCAACCTGCTATAGACATTATTTTGTCTACAGCATTTTCTTACTCTTTCGTAATTGCAAAAAAGAGAGAGTGAGAATGAAAATGCAGTCACGCAAGTTTTGAAATAACTTCAGCTGCATTATGTTAAATATTTGTTGCGAATTTTTGACTGATTTCAGCCTCCTCATTGGTCTTTGGCCTTGGCGATGCTACTGCGATTTTGCAAGAACATTTTCGCTTGCCAGGGTCGTGGTTAAATATACTGTTAAATAATAGCTAACATACTTTTGTAAGTATTTTATTCATAAGAATTTTGCAATGTTTCTATGGAGTGTGCTATTTTTTGGTTAGTCTTGCAATTTCTCATTCTAGAAGTGTGTTTATTCTGTAACGTCTACTTTCATATATTGCATATTTAAAGTACACCAAATGTTGACATTCATCAATATTTCAAAGGCCACAACATTATATCCAGTGTCAAGGTCAAAGTAAAGATTTATTTTAAGTTAAGATGGGATCGGGTGAGGGAAAATTTTAAAGTTCAGTATAGAATCCAGTCATAGTCTCATCTCATATATCTCGCGACAAACAATATAAATATGTAGGCAGCATTAAGTTATTTTTGACAGACTAAAATTGTCGCTCAAGTTGTTTAATGTTTTATTTATTTTAATTAAAAGTACGGAGTTACGTATGATTACGCGATCAAATGCTTGCTAAGAATAACAAGACGCAAAGGAACTGTTTACAATTCTACACTAGTATCGACCTTTGAGAAGTCTTACACTACAAGGGCATACTATTTGCGTGTCTAGTCTTTCGTTTATATATTTATCTCTATCTAGGTAATTTACCTTCATTTTCCGTCAAGTTCTAAAAATATATTGAAAATTTGCTCCCTATGATTTAGGCTTTCTACAAGTTTATCTAAGTTTCTTTTGTAACCGTCTGTGGCTAATTCTGTGGCATGTGTTGCCATTCATTGATTTTGTTTAAATGAATTATTCGCTAAAAATAACTGAAGTTTATACAGATTCTAAATAATATTCGTGTTTGACCAAATTAAATAGACTTAGCATTTCGATTCAATTTAACTTTATCAAGGAAAAGTGTCCACAAGAGCTATTCAGAGTTATTAATCGTTACTATCATTAGACAAATAACGTTAAGTCCACAATTAGCAGCATGACAACAAAAACATTCTTTATTTTTCTAAAAATATATCTAAGGAGTTTGTTCGTATAAAGGTCAAATATATTCATCCCCTATATCTAGACGATATTTTAAGAGCACTGGGCCTATAAGATGACGATACACTTCTTAATTGGCAAATATTTTTCAAATACTGTTATAAGGATGGTATATCTTATCTGTTAATTGAATCGTATGTATGTCATTCAACAAGAGAGTTGCTGCATCATTGGAAATGGTATAGGTATTTTGCATGGGTATTTAGAAGTATAATTGCGAGTTATTGAATAGATTTTTTGTGTCTGGTATAATAGGCAAATTGTGATAAAGTCAAAGGTTGCAGCAACATTCCGTTAATTATCAAATCTGCATGTTTTTATGGAAGCTCCATAAAATTGTAATGAGCAGCATAAAATCAAACATCGTTACGTACATTTTTAAAATGTCAATAACAAACTTTCCTTTTCAAAGTTCATTCATATAACATTTACTTGTTTGTTTGAACAAATTGTGTAGCATTTTCCAATTTTTATTTCATTCGATTAATAGCCAAATAAATCGATACATAACTTTTCGATTTCGCGAGCTGCTCAGATAGGAGTGCAGTAGATAGAAGACCCAATTCCTTTTACAACAAGGTTTAAAATAAACAAATGTCGTTCGTTGCGTAAGGAACGCCGGTATCCCCTTGACACGCTTATGTCCGAGTTAGATTCGTACATAGAATCGAGTCAATTAGTCATAGTATTGATGTATGATACTTTGGCAATAAATCCTAGTATAAGGTCGCTATGGTTGTGGAGAAAGTTCTTCTAGATAACTATCACGGTTGCAGTCCTCAGAGAGGTAAGCAGAGGCGTGATGACCTACATTCACAGCAGGCCGACGTTGTTATGTGAAAGGAGATGATCCTATCGCTTTTTGCTAGTCATTATTAGAATATATTAGAAAAAATTACAAAGCCAAGCTTACGAAACAAACTAGATCCTAGCTTAAGTCATCTAGACAAGCGGCCTTTCAAGACAAAAAATACGTCGCTCACTACTTTCAAATTCATAAATACATTTCATTTTGTATTCCCGTTGAAATCTCTGGCACTCAAATGTAAATTTTCTGATTACATAGTATTATACAGATGTTGTATATAATTGAATGTAGCATAACCACTCAATGGTAGTAATTCAATACAGACCAGCAAGGTAATTGCGTAAAATACTATCAGTAGCAATGGGTTTCATTTCGACAGTTCAACATCATTCATTGCGTTATTTGCTTTGTTGAGCAGACACATTTTCGAATATAATAAGCAATGGATTAGCAATATGCTTCAAAATGATTCCAACAGATAGGTGCCGAGCAGGCGCGTGCGCTCCTTACAAGCAGAAAAGCTCTGCATACCCTAATAGTCTTCTAAAATTATAATATACTGTAAAATAATTTATATACTACAAAGTTAAAACTAAAAGACTTTGTTAATCAGTTATTGATAACACTGCCATCTATTGGGCCTAGTGGCTAGTGCTAACGAGACACATTAGTTGCCTTAGGCGCGACACCCGCGCCTCTTACGGCGTAAGCATAAACAAAATGTGCCTCTTCCGTATCTGTCTGTGTATAAAATTATTTGCTTGTGTGCCTAAACTGTTGTGTACGTGTGCGTGAAATTTCTTTGGGTTTAAAGCCCATGATAAGCACAGCTTCTAATAATGCGACGAATTTAAGAAGTTCAGAAATATAGCATGATTGTTGTTCGTTCAAATAACTTTTTATTTTAGCAGCTTATGTTGTTTCATTATTGGTGTTTTTGGGTTAAATATGTATTGATTGTTTTAAGCGGAATTGAATATTCATTTATTTTAGAGTTTTTGGTTTAACACAAAAGAAAGGTTGTCTTTATAAAAAGTATTATGATAATTATATGTGGTTAGCAGGTTGTGTAGTGTGTACAAATAAATTGTTTTGTTTCTCGTATAGGTATATTATTTTAAAACACGGCTTTGACAGTTCGACGTTATAAAAACTTAAAAGACCTTAAGTTTTTCAACCTACTTGCTTTTGAATTTCAATACTATACTTTATGTTGTAATAATTTTCCTGAAGTTTACAAATTAGCAAAATTTAATAGTTATGATTCCAATGAGTAGTGCATTACGCATATTTATGAAAAGCCAAAGCAGACTCATAGATTTGTCTATCTGTCCATTTTAAAAGAACTTTTAGCGATTTCAAAACGATCTTATATATATTTGATTTTTACAGAGTTATTTAAAAATAGATAGGCGCGTTGATTTAATTTATAGATAGTGAAATAATTTTTTTTAGTTTTTTGAGAAATAAATTATTACTTATTTACAGTTGAGTTAGTAATACCATTTCATTGTATTTTGACAGCCTACATGGCGTAGCGGTAGCGAACGCGGCCGTTGCGTAAGGAGGCGCGGGTTCGATCCTCGCGCAGTGTAAGTATTTGTATGCATGAATATGAATATTTGCACTGGTCTGGTCGTATCTCGGAAAGCACGTTAAGCCGTTGGTTTCGGTTGCCATGCGAACATCTAGTGGCAGTCGTTACGGGTTGTTGGAGCCCACAAAAGTCCAACAATTGGTCTAACTTCAATGCTTCGATATTGCCTTCGCGTTGTGGAGGTCAGACGGCAGTCGCTTCACGGAAATTGTCGAAATTTCGCCAAAATCAGCAATTAGACTGGAAAAGCGGACCCCAGATTCCAAAGCTTTGGATGCGACTGGTATTAACCCTGAGATGATGATGATTTCATTGTATTCATTTGGGCAAATAAAAAATACCTAATACCCCACGTATATCATTTATTTGACTTGTTCTTATCATCAATCACATACTTAGATGTTCATTGTAGCCACGCACAAACATCAATTCAATGTTGACATGCGAAAAAGTAGGTACGCGACTATGTTAAATTAAAACTACGTCTAAGTTACGTTTTTTAAGTTTTACCATATATAAGCACAGAGATTTGGATAGTAGGTATATTTATGCATACCCCCAATAAAATCTTTGTGCACGCCCCTGGTGCCGAGTGGCGACCAGACGTGCCCTTTGAACTGTGTGTACTTACAGATAATTTGGTGGTTTTACTCTAAGCCCCAAACCGATAATAGAGCACACCACATTGGCTATGTCATTCGATTTGTTCCGTTTAAATGGGATAGGTGACACTATAAATACTATTGAGCACATTATAATAGCAGTAGAATTGATAACTGCTTTAATTTACCTTTAAATAGTAAACGGTATTTTAAACGAAGATAAACAATGATATTAAAACGTAATGTATGAAAAAAGAAATGTATTTATTGGTCATGCTGCTTGGACCTCAGATGATACAGGACAATGATTATAATTAAACATCCCTTTGCTTTTCAACAAGATTGTTTTTAAAATCAAGTCCACTATTCTAGAATAAGTCAAAGATGAAAAAGTTTGTCATGCTTTGTATAAGATCTTCATAGAAATAAGTCTTAATTAAACATCCCAACCTAACAATGTAAGGATTACTAGAAATGAATCAAGAAAATCTAAAGAAGCAGCCTCAAAAGCAGAAACCAGGTGTATTGTATATAACCAGATGAATTAATAAAGCTAATAGAATTTTAAATTGTTCGTCTTATAACTTAACGGTATTCGAGCATCGGTAGCCATGGTACGTTTACAATTAATATTACATGCGATGCATCTTACATTTGATGGTACAGTCAATCGTCCATCAGCTACAATAAATTGTCACTGACTGTGTTTATTTCGCAGCAGTAAGGTTGACTTTACAAATGTTAGTGTTACCTGGTTAATTGTACATCTAAGGCTGGCCAATGTATGGATTGACGTCTACTGTGGTGATGAAATACTTCAGCAAGAACATTTCAATTTCATTGTAAGGTTAATAGCTAGATCGCTTGCATTGTTTGTGATTGATTCCTCGATACATGCTTTATTGAAAGTTGTTTATTTATTGACGTATGTCCACACCGTTTATAGACGAAGTTAATAAAGAAATTAAAACGTTTAGATTTGCAGTGTGATCTGTGGTGTCACTTACCCCAGTTTTACAAGCTGTCCCTAAAGTGGACTTTCAACGAAATTATGAAATTTTATAGGGAAGCCAATATCAGAAAATAGTCGCTGATTTTTTTAAATAAAATCTGAGCTACGTTATCTTAATTCTTTAAAAAAAACTCAGAACTCAGATTTTATTTAGAAAAATCGGCGACGTTTCAACTATTGGCTCCCCTATAAAATTTCATAATTTCGTTTAGTAACGGTTTTACTTTAATGATGCGATACATCGATAGTAGGAACTAGGAAGCTTATGAAACTTCCGACAGCAACAATTTCTTCAGTCGTCCCATCAACTTAAGATCCGTGCTTAAATCACTGTTACAGCGCCATCCTCACACCCAATCTATCAATATTGCTCTGAATTTCTGCGTAATATATAATTTCCTTTTCTTTTACCTTCATGACACCTTGCTTTAATATATGCCTCCAAGTCTTTCGCAACTTCGACTCTTATGAACTTTAAATCGACAAACGAGGTTGGCATGTCAACAGAGTCCGTCGACCTTACTTTCAGGCGTACCCCAGTATTACATAACAGGAGCAGGTTGAAAGACCTTAAGGTCTGCGACTCGGCTGGGGCGAAAGGACTCCATGCCCGGGTGACATTGGGCTATCGATTTAGACTCGAGGCTTGTTCCGAAGTCTAGAATTTGTCTGTGGGAATTCAGTTGGCACGTGGGAGGTTGGATTTGTATAGGATTAAGTACTTATGTTTGTTTAAGTATTTCAAAGGCAGACAGAAACTTAAACTTCTTTTTTTTAACCCGAAATGGAGATGTATAGCGACGCGTGGTGAATTGAGTTTTTCATCATCATCATCATCATTTAATTTGTACCTATACTTCTTAAATACCTATACATATATAAAATTGACCTTAATGTTTTAATTAACACGATAGGTACGTACGGAACAAGCCTCTTTGCGGTGAGATAACAATAGTGATAAGATTCAAACTTGTACGAGGTTGTCAACGGTCGTGTGAAACGAAACGCGTGTAGCACTCAAGACCTAAAATTGTGCCACATTAGGTAATTTTAGACATCAAGTTTTTTTTGTTAATTTTAAACTAGTGCTTGACCGCAATCCCGTCTGATGGTAAGCAGTGATGCAATCGTTGATGGTAAAGCGCGCTAGTTTATTAAGAGCCTATTCACTTTAGTCTTGAAGACACTCAAATTGTAGTCCGACGGAAACACGGAAACACCGCCATTGGCAAATTGTTCCAGTCCCTAGATGTACGCGGTATAAAACAGGGGGCAAAACGCTAATTATTAAAAACAGACATTTGATTAACACTGTTTTAATGTTCCCTTTTATTTAAATTAAATTTGAAACACAACCAATTTCAAAAGTGTACACTGAAATTGTAGTCCGACGGAAACACCGCCGCTGGCAAATTGTTCCAGTCCCTAGATGTATGCGGTATAAAAGAGAAGGCAAAATGCTAATTAATAAAAACAGTCATTTGTTGAATACTGTTTTAATGTTCTCTTTTGTTTAAGTTCAATTTCCAATTTCAAAAGTGTATCTAACCTAATTAGTTTTTGCAAGGATTAATTAAAATCAAATCGAAATTCAAAGCCCACTTGAGCCTTGATCAAGCTGTGTGAAGTTTGGACAAAGCATATGCTAACCTAGAGGCTGACTATAAAATATACGGGCTATAAAATATAACCATAAATGGTAAAAAATTAATACCTACAACATATACATATTTTAAAAACCACTTTAGAGGTATGAGAAACAGGCAGTAAAGTTCACTTATCCTCCATAGAAAAGGAGGGATCCTCCGACCAGACGGGTGTTTTGTCTTGTCTTGTATGTATGCTATGTTGCACGGTAAACTCTGATTGCGAGATGTAGAATTCGTGTGACGTCAGTATGACGCGTTATTTATTTATTTTTTGCGTTTTGTAGGTGGTGGTACCGCTACAGCCACTATTACTAGTATCATAGAAGCGCTTTCGCCATCGTTACCGTCATAATTTTCGGACAATTAGTAGGAATTTAAAACGAACATGTCTAGCCAAATGTCGTGTTTAGATTGATATAGTCAAGTCAACATGACTATACAGCCAACCACATCATTTTCGATTGTAGCAGAGACTAAGGAATCATTGAACGTATTAGTAGTTATAAAGCTCCCCGGTCATTAAACATGATTGAGTTTTTATGTCTATTTACTTACACGTGGTGTGCTGCATTTAAATAATGCCATAATTATAGTAGTTGTGATTAGTTTGTTGCTAGCTAACTTTTATTATTATTAAACGTAGTAAAACCTTTTCAATCATCGACTTTTAGTGTTCATTAGAACTGATGGAGTTAGAAATAAATTGTTAGTTGTACCGACGACAGCAGGTCGAGCTACTCGCAACGGTCAAATATTCCCAATCAACCTTGAATCCTAATAGCTTAGCAATAAAGTTGAAAATGTTGTAAAGATATACGACAGATTGTAGTAGCTTGATGTCCCGTCGTCTGTAGCTAATTCTGTCATTATTATATGGTCTGCGGAGTACATGTATAAGACGCATCCCAGTGGCATACATTATAATTGAACTAGCGACCCGCCCCGGCTTCGCACGTGGACATATGATATAGGTACCTAAGCCTTCCTTAAGAAACGGTGGTCCTTCAATAAAAATAATGCCTACTGTGCCGCCCATCAGCCAATATCTGACTCTGCAAGATACATCGACCTTATTGTCCATGGATAGCCAGTTCCACCACCTTCAAACAAAATGAAAGCCTACTGGGTGTAGCAAGTTTGTTCGAAATAACGGTCCCCCGCTCCGGCCCACTCCCTCCGCGGTTTAGGCAGAGAAACACTCAAGTAGCAGGCGGCCGGCACGGGCGCGAGCGACACGCGGATTTTTTCTGGTGTTTAGTTTTGAATAAATAGTGATGATATCTCCTGAATGAAACAACCAATTCCAATAATTCAAAACGAGATCTGCTGCTACTTAAATTACCTTTGATATGTCGTAATTTATTTGGATTAGGATTAATAAAAGGAACAAATAAGTGGGCTCTGTTTTCGACTGGCATTTTAATTAACTTTTCAAACATGAAAAGTAGTCATAATTAAGAAACTATAGTAGGTAGACATTATTATGGTGTCCCTCTTATAGAGTATGTTAAGAAAACACTGTCCGACAGTCCGACCCATAAGGATAATAAAGGTTAGGTAAACACATGACCAAATATAATATAAAATTTTCCGTAATCATCATAGTACCAATACAAATGAATTTTGAAATAATCTTTTTTTCCCGCGAATTTATTCCAACTTCCCCGAAATTTGGTAATTTTTAAAAAAGTGACAACACCAGTATTATTATGAGCGAATAGCGATGCGACCACGTGCCGCGTGCCCTGCCGCCCGCGGAAGGGTGCTTAACGCACATTTATTAAGTTACCTCTTTTTTTGAAATAATATTTATTTTTTGGGGGGATTTTTTTTTTAAAGTTTAGCCCGGTTTTGTATCCATTAGTAGAATCAGTTATTGATACCTAACAATACCTTCACGGGTCGGACAGGGTTTTCTTTACATATTGTATATTATGCATGTTATATACATTAAAAAAAAATCCTGTTGAATCACTTTATTTATTAAAAAAAACTATCAAAATCCGTTGCGTAAGGTTAAAGATTTAAACATACAAAGCGACATAAGGAAAGTAAAAGTGACTTTGTTTTATAATATGTAGTGATAATTAATTACTTAAGTTGTCGAGTAGAATTTTTCAAAAAATAAAACAAAGGATTGTGGAATTAGTTCCAAATCCTTGCTTGAGAAATAACTTCTTCTAGTTACAAGTAGAGGTCTCATTTAATAGAATTATTCTTAATCGCTTCCTAGAACCAGTAAAGCTGTGTGTCTGATGCATAACGAACGCACAATAATCATTGTACTATGATGAAGTACCAATATAATTATAATGACGAAGATATTCACGGATCTATTGTCACGGTTGGTGGATTGAAAAATGGGAACAAATTTTGTTTAAAGTGACTGGTAATTGATATTCAAAGATTAAATAACAAACAATCATGTTAATCTATAAATTAGGATCAATTTAGGATACATTAGTACAAATAAATGGTTTTAAAATAAAATCGATTGAACTGTGGTGGAATCCGAAGCGTTCCGCGATTGCCGCAGCGGAACGTTTGTTTTCCCATATCCATCTCGATTATCTATTTAAAGCAGAATGATAGTATTTCAAATAGAACTCTACTCACCAAGGATAAGGTGTAATTTGGAGTCGGTTTGGAAGGCGTAGTGCAGTGTCACAAGGAATGGGCACGCCCTCACAGCTTCCAGGACCTGTTGAATTCGTTCCATTTAACATAAATACGAGTGATTTCAATTCGCTATTTGATGGAACTCGAATACAAAGAACCTAGACTCCCTGGGGCACGCCGGAATAAAAATTATGAAAGGATTTCCGGCAGTCCTGTTTATATTTTATTCTTTGTGCCCTAAAGATATTCATGCTATAATTAAAGTTTATGCTAGCGAAAGTCCTCTTTGTCAGAACATTCACTAGAATTTTCGCAGCAAGCTTAAGCTATATTGCGAAATAATCCAGGAGCCATTTCTAACGTTAAAGGACTTTAAATTTCTTTTGCTATCCAAACTCTATGGACAGAATGAAAGTTTTTACATCCTATTATTACATAAGACTTATTTACCTGTCTTTCCGTCCTAGTATGCTCTGCAGTCTTCAATTTCTGTACTATCGATGCCTTTTTCAACACCTTCATGGCATACAATTTGCCTTCATCGATGCCAACTTTTTTCCTAACTAGAAACACTTTGCCGTATGCTGAAACAAAAGAAACACAGTTACATTAGTATTTGGATATAGGTCACGAGCAATTTTATTTTACACTGACTTTCATTAGGTAAATTGGAACCTTGTGAATAGATGTTAGTCAGTGCCCCTTTGGAACTCTCAGACATTAATACATACATAAAAAAATGAATCAAAAGTGTAATCATGGCCTGGATTAGCTCGCCGCCCGGTATGTACCACGCCCAGATCTCCGACGCTTTGTGTTCCACTCACGCCTCAAAGAAATTTCAGCACATCGTGAATTCGTGACCTAGTCCTCTTGGACCGATGCCTGTTAAGGCAGCTATTTGTTCTAAAGAGATACCGTTGCCCCTGGCATAGCCAAATGTAGGAACATGGGTGGTTTTGGTAATTAAAAATGTGAGCCCTTCCGCTCCGCTCATAGCATGAGCATTTTATGATTCCCTAAAAGCGATCAATGTTTTCTAACCAAAAAGAAAGGCATGCTATGGTATCAGCAAGTAGGTATGGTACTAATTCTTCAGTAATTATTCTGTCATTGGAAAGCTGAAATCCACGTGATCACATTATCTAACAAAGTTAGTATCAAAGTCACGACGTACTCGTATACTTAATACATGTTGGATCAGGGATAGCAAACTAGTATGGTAGCTGGAAACAGAATTACGTTTAAAAGCGCTGCACTACGAATTGTGGCGCGAGCATTTTAACTAATCTGCTTTTGAATTCTAGATTGGTTGCCTTGAGTTTCCATTTGATTTTAAGTGTAATTCTGCATTACTTTTTAGTATGCTTATTTAAACGTTTTAGTAGTACCTTTGATATCCCTATTTTACTTGATTTAGTAATATGGCGCATCAAGCTCTAACTGTAGTCATCTCAGTTTTAATGAAATTAACTTTAAAAATATCATAACTTTTTGTGTATGAATGACGATTAAAGTATACATTTTAAGTGTTGTTAAGTATTTCTCGACTTCAAGTAAAGTATATAAATCAAAGGGAATATTGGCCTCATAAAAGTCGTGGTGGCCTGGTGGTTAAAACACCAGCCTCTCAAGTATGAGTGCGCGGGTTCGATTCCAGGTCAGGCAAGTAACAATGTAACTTTTCTAAAGTTATATGTATTTTCTAAGTATATCTTGGACACCAATGACTGAAGGTGAAGGAAAACATCTTCAGGAAACCTGGACTTTATAAGTCTGAAATCGCCAACCCGCATTGAGCAAGCGTGGTGATTACGCTCAATCCTTCTCTGTACGAGAGAGACCTGTGCCCAGCAGAGGGCACAGGTCTCCTCTCAATAAAAAAGGTAGATGATGATGATGATGATGATTGGCCTCATTGTATTTTCATCATCAGTTCTGTCAATAAAATTTCCTCTTTTTACTGCAACATCTCGTTCTCGAGTAAGCTCCTACAGTAAGCCGCGTCATCTACAACGTTCACTAAAGTGTTACGAGAAAAGGTTATTATTATAATTGTGAACAATAACGTCTTATAGGTCGTTCTCATGTTACAAGTGGGTCACTTACGTGGGTAGGTACAAAAGCACGATTAAGATATTTATACTATTTACAGTATAGTAACCTTCCGTCAAAGAGTTTGTTTAGGGAAATATATATAAGGCTTACTGTTTTCAGTAACAAGAATTGATTATAGACAAAGTTGACGGGCAACCTTTTTGGAGCCCATTGTGCCCATGACTTATGAGTTTATGATCTTAAATAAAGCACTCCTGGAGCGTCGGCATTTATTTACAGCTCTTTGTTAATTTGAGAGAAGAAATAAATATGATGAAGTTTGACAAACAAATGTCAATAAGGTTTTTCAGAAGGCCTAGTATGTGTTTTCATTACGAAATTGGGTCGTCGATATCGAACGCGTTTGACTCGTCAATTGTCCCCGCTTCAAGGTTGTAAGAGAACTCTCAACCACTCGATATCGACGATCGAGTCTCGTAATGAAAACTCATACTCGGCATACAGAGATCAGTTCATAATTGAATAATGAGTCTGGGACTAACAACGATAAAGAAACTAAAACAATCATAACCTTGAAAGAACAACTCAACGTATACGACCAACCGACATGTTTCAAACACAGATCACTTCGTTTCTACGATTTACCAAGAACCAAACTGCCATTGTTCCAAAGCTCATTGGAAAGAAAACAAAAAGAAATGCGTAAACGAAACAATTTCTTTTCCGTTTTTAACAATGTTAGTATGGGAAGTGGGCAGGTAAGGACAACAATGGAAGCAATGCAAAACAAAGATTAGATAGGAGAGCAGGGTTGAAATATACTACAGGAGGATGGAAGAATTGTGGATTGCGATACAAGGGGGCTGTGGGCATGCGTTCTAAATGACAAGTTCGAAGAATACATAGAAACGTTTAGAAGTCAACTACATAACATGGGTATTCCCCCGACATCTAGAACTGATAGCTAAGAGCAGGTACTCACAATTGAAATAAATACCGCAGACTGCATGATAACACGGATAGCAACTAGCATTATGTTGCTACACAGAATTGTCATTAGAAATTCGTAAAATCACAACATTTAGAACTATAGGATGTCTGCTGTATAATGATAATGCAATGTAAAAAAAATACAATATTTCGTATCTACAAAAATTTATTTGATACTTCCTTCTTTTAGTTATATTCATGTTAAAACCGATAGCTTTTATATTCCCGCATCACGGCTGTTCCAAATTCCGTATTCGCAACAAATATTTATAACCAATGCAGGCAATTCTTCCGATGCCGCATTGGAACCGGAAATGTCAACCACCGAGTTCGTGGGCAAATTATTTATTCTGTTGTACCTACTGTTTTGTCTGTTATTTTCCGGTTATATCATAAATTATTGTAGCCTGTTTCTTCAATTTACTAGTGTGAGACATTTATTAATTGATTTTCGTATAATTATACCATTTACCACAGTTTATCACAATTAACACTTAATTTCGCCATCTTTAAATTAGAAATTCGCTTTTATTCTAACGAGCATAGCTGTTCACAACTACCCGATACCATTCTGTACCGTATCGAATATCAATCGATGTTATCCCAGGAGCCAAACTAACAAAACAAACTATACGCCTCTCACTGGCAACCATGGTACGAGCCATGGTTGAAAGTGAGACGGCATGGGAGGCTGCCGCCTCCTTCTGCGAGACCGTCCTCTTGCAGAAGGAGGCTGCGGAGAGGGAGCGGGAAGAGGACGTACTTGCCGCTCCCCTCCGGCGTAGACGGGTGGGGCGAAGAAGGCGGGGGACGAACCCCCGTCTCCTTTAGCCCCAGGGTGTGACCAGCGCGTGCGGGTAGCTCCCGCACGTGCATTGCACAACGGTCACCACGTCTGGGGATTATTCCGTTACCGGGTAATCCCCCTTTGGCGCGGAAACCGGCCCTACAGGGGAGGGCCGGCAAGCCCTGAGGGTGTCACGGAGTACTTGGCCTTCGGGTCGGCCCCGTGACACTCTCAACACAGGGCCCGACGGTAACCGGGTGGTTTTAGTGGGTATTCCCGGCTACGGCCGGGCGAGTCCCACACACGCTCGTCGCCTAGCTAGCGACGGGTATGGTGCGTAAAGGCATTTCCACTCGAGAAAAAAAAAAAAAAAAAAAAAAAGGAGCACTGTAAACTGCCTTTTGCTACTGTACAAGTTCCAAAACCCAAAAACTTTACCAGTTTAAGAGGAGGAGAAAATTTGTCGCATAACTTTATCTAAGGGACAATTATTTCGGTTTGACAGTGCTGAGAAAATATATCAAACATTTATTTATTTATTTATTCTTTATTGTACACCAAACAAACATCGAACAAAATACATGGAACATAAAACATACAATGGGCGGCCTTATCGCTAATGCGATTTCTTCCAGGCAACATTCATAATTATTTTCAATTTATCAGAAAAAAAAAAATTGACGGCCGATAATCTTCCAATATGTACCTAGTTGTCTGCTGTCGGAGGCAACGTGAATCGGGTTACGATACGACATCCTGTCGAGTGGTCGTGAATACCAGCTATGCTGATACGGTTTAAGAACATACAATATTAACGTATACTGTAACCCCAATTGTACTCCAAAATAATTTCCATTGAATAAAATTTCCACGTTGCTACTTGTGGTTTACTTCTCTCTAATTTGCAAACTAATTACCACGAACTGGTTCGATGTGACCGCAAAAAGTAAATAGATGGGTACAGAAGGTTGGCTTTCTACAACGAGCGAAAATGCACGTACACATAGAAACAGTTTACGTATGGTCGACAGCAGGTCAAACTACCCGAAACTGTCAGATATTCCACATTAACCTTGAGCCTTAACGCTTTAGAGATAAAGTTGAAAATCGGATAAAGAAATCTGACAGATTCGGGTGAAGAAGTGCTGTCGTCTGTACAGCGAGTCGTGCCCGTGTTAGTGCATTCTATTGACTATGGAGTCAACCTTCTGTATTTACCTATTCTATACCGCGACGATCGTTACACACTTAATTACAACTAGTTGTTAATCTAATCACAATTAAGTTCTATTACGTAATGTTAAATGGATGGATGAACGGAAGAGTGGATGGATTTTTAAAACGTAATTTCGTGGTAGACTGTTTTGATTTATGGACAAACAATCAATAAAAGTTATGGTATAAAACGAGACACGACATGTTTATATGGATTTGTGTTAAGAAACTAAAGATAGACGGTTCGAAAGACGATAAGGCTGCTAGAAGACCTATCCATAGATATTTATGAGTTTCAGTTGTAAGTATGGGGAGCCCCCAATATTTATTATTATTTTTTATTTTTCATTTACATCAAAATCTTAATGCGGTTCACAGAATACATCTACCTACCAAGTTTCAACAATATAGCTCTTATAGTATCGGAAAAAAAAAAAGGCTGTGACATACGGGCAGACAGACATGACGAATCTATAAGGGTTCTTTCTGTTTTTTGGCATTTGGCTACGGAACCTTAAATAGGGGGTATTACAGAAATAATATTAACCAACATATACAGTGCGATTCTGTAACAATCTCACCGTGATAACCTGTGGTGAACTGGGCGTGAAATGAGTAGTCTGTCATTTCTTCAACTACATAATGCTATTGACAGCGCATTCTAAGATTATTTTCCTCGGTGGTAGGCCACAACATCGGCCGCCGGCAGAAGTTACCACCCACCAGACAAAGCCTTGCCGCCAAGCGATTTGTCGTGTTCCGGCATGATGTCTGGCGAAGCCGTACGGAGGAAGGGTCTGAGCAGTTGTGTTGCGATGTGTGCCGGGTACGATGCGCCTAATGTTGTTGTGTTGGTAGTTAGGTCGTGAAGGGTCTTCAGATCAATCTCCCTTTGGCGCAGTATCGTTGTTCGTGTTGTTGGGCTTAACATTGCATCACCTCGCTCAACTGCCGTCTTCCTTCCTATTCGCTCAGCTTTTCTGAGTGGATAGGCTCTTAATAAACTAGCGCGCTTTACCATCAACGATCGCATCACTGCTTACCATCAGGCGGGATTGCGGTCAAGCGCTAGTTTTTAAACATTAAAAAAAAAATATTTATCTTTCAGATTAGACTTTTAAAATAACGATTTAGAAAAGAGAAAGATGAGAGTGATGTTAATATTAAGCAACAGGAAAAGATCTAAATGTAGAACTGATAAAATACTTGGTAAACATCTCATAGAAGTTATATTTACCCGAATAGATTACGGAAACAATAGACTATTATGGTAACAGGAAGATACAAGTGATATAATATAAATAGACTCCAATCTTTTTAGTGTTAGTACCTACTTCCTTAGGGGATCGGATATTTGCCATATTTGAACTGCTCACCATTCATTGAAAAACCCATCAACTACTTCGCAGGATTTTAGTTTCATAAGCGGAAATGTTACCACTATAAGTAAATACTTGTCCACAATATTCCCACAATCACCCTAAGCTGCCAGGATCAGGTGTCTCCTACTACATCGAATAAGTACATACTTTGGACCTTTTGTTAGCGGTAGCTACTCAGCGGCTAGCCACTCGTCACACCGGACGTATTCTGTTACCGGCGGCAGCTGGCATGCTTAGGTTCATGATTTTCTAATGTGTAAAGGGTGTCTCTGACATCGACGCACAAACGAGTACCATGGATCCAGTACTTGATAGTTGATTCTGAACCCCCCAATGGTGGAATTTTTCGTCGGTTTTTTCCTGGTTTAAAAAAAATTATATGCAGTTTTTTTCACTTTAAACCGTGCATAATTGCTATACTTTTATAACCCGATAAGATTTTAAAGTAAAAAAATACTAATTCGCTACAAAAAAACGCAATGTTAACAAAACTCGAAAAACTATCCTTTCAGCTGATTTAATAGATGTTCACATCAGGGGGTCAACGTCATACCCACAAACACGCGCGGCGGCACGCTTGCAACGTTCAAAGGCCGAGCCGACACATTTTTTTAAACACTGTTATTTCTGTAACCGCTCATTAACGATATAAATGACTATCATAATTTTATTAGTGGCATGCGGTGTAGCCTTCTCGTGAAGTTTGCGTTACGATTTCAGATACAGCCCGTATGTGAAGACTTGTGTGTATATAGGTTATAGTTTGTGACGATTATTCTTGTGTTTGAAGACTACAAGATGGTGAAGGTCAATGAAATCTAATTTTGTTTGTTTCTGAATGAGGATTTCTAGATCCTCGAGTTAAAACCACTAAATCTAATTAGTACATGTTTAAAGTTCAGCTATCCATTTAGAAATAGCTTCATAAACGGTATTTTCTAACACAAGTCTTAGACGATTGAAACATCGAGCTGTAATGTTTGTTCGTACAATCCTGTTGTCATCTGCTACCCACTATTTTTATCCACACAATCTTGTCAGTCTAGTCGTCTCATTCCAAAGGTTTGTTGGTCAACCAGTCGCACTGTCCTACTCTCGTTTCATTACTCAACTTGGGTTTAGCAACGAGAGAACGATATTTGCACGTTTTAATATTGATCAAATTAGGTATAAGAATATATAAATATAGATCCCAAAATATATGAAACATTTTCTGTTTAATGAAAGTTTTAAGGACAAACAAACCCGCACCGTAATCTCGTGGTGGATTACGACCCAATTCTCCTACATAGAGAGAGATCTATGGCACAATAAGTGGGAAAATTATATGCTGTTTATTAGAAGTTTAATTATTTTAGCCCATTCGGAATAAATACAATTATGAAGTAGCCGTGATAAAGTTAAGTGTTCCGGCATGATGTCTGGTGAAGCCGTACGGAGGACGGGTCTGAGCAGTTGTGTTGCGATGAGTGCCGGGTACGATGCGTCAAATGCTATTGTGTTGGGAGTTTGGTCGTGGAGGGTCTCCACACCAATCTCCGCCTGGCGCAGAATCGTTGGTCGTGTTGTTGGGTTTAATAGTATATAGTGTGTTGGGTATTGCACCACCTCGCTCAACTGCCGTCTTCCTTCCTATTCACTAAGGTTTTTGTTTTAAGTGAATGGGCTTAATAAACTAGTGCGCTTTACCATCAACGATTGCACTGCTTACCATCAGGCGGGATTGCAGTCAAGCGCTAGTTTATAATTATTAAAAAAAAAAAGAAACAGATTGTTATTTTTCTATCTTGCTTTATCACGTATAGTTTTATGCAAACAAATAATGAATACAAAGTAACGAATAGTATATAAGATGCTTTTACGACCGCGTTGTATGAGGATCATTCAACAATAACAAACGAGCAAAGCTCTCTTTTACTATTCTATAATCAATTCAATGGATATGTGGTGATTAGACTTTATAATGAAGTACACTAAGAACTGTAAATTGCTACACTTGATACCACAAAAACATGAAGAGATCATAAAAATCCTGAATGAAGCTGCTTCGCAATTTCCAGTTCTGAATGCACAAACGACCTAGGCCGGTCGATGCTCCCAATAGCAGTCCAAGTAAATAACACGTTACTCCAAAAATATAACACCCGTGTTCCCGTGTAGTCTTTGTTACACATATGAGTAATAGGTAGTTAATCATAAATGGTACAACTTTCATTGTGAATGCCAAATGCCAAAACATTTGAAGATTCGAAGGAATTCACTGAGCTTTGATTTCGGTCAATCCTCTGCGCATAAATTCAAAAGGTCGATCAGTGATCATGTTCAGTGAATTGGATTTATCTATTTTTATATTAATCTTTGCGATCTTACACCCACGTCGTAATAAGCCGAAAATAGTAACAAAATAAACAGCTCGAAACAGATACATACGGCCTTGTTCGACACAGACATCGAAAATTTCCGAATTACCAAATCAAATGAGTAATGAGTGACTTGGATGGCAGGTGATTACCGCTGTGTTGTTGAGAAGCCGTAAAAATAAGCAAACAGAAATAGAATACACATAGGAGCTGGATCGTAACAACAAATAGACCAAATATTTGAATTTATGAAAGGACCCGACTGATAGTAGAGACATTTAGGCCTAGTATGAGTTTTCAATACGAAACTCGATCGTTGGTATCGAGCGCGTTTGGCGCTCTCATTGGTTGAGAGTTCTTACGACCTTGAAGCGGGCCAATCGCTGAGTCAAACGCGCTCGATATCGTCGAACGAGTTTCGTAATGAAAACTCATACTAGGCCTACAGGTCTAACGACTACTGCCAAATGGAAGGAAACATGATTCAACATGTTTTGAATTAGCAAAGTATAGAAATTTTACAGTGTTTACTAAACACTGTAAAAATATTTCCAATTGATAAAATTAATATCAAGAACTAGTGATGTCAGAATCACATGTGAATATGAAGAATTAACAGTATCAAATGTTTCTCTAATTATTTATCCATTGTTTCTTGTTCCAGGAAACTTGAAAGAAACTATTTCGGGAATTGGCAAACAGAACAGAAATAACATTGAGACAAATATTTTCCTAAATTCAATGAATCTGTAAATATACGTCGAAATATGTAGTTAAGAAAATGTAGGTACAAAGCCCATGTAATCGTAGACGTCCTTTGGTGCATTGAACTTGTAAACGAGGTATGTCAATGTATATGAACTTCGGGCAGTTTGATTTGTTTACAAAATACATGTATTATTAGATGTTTGCGCGAAATTCAGAGGTCAATTTCAGTCGTTGATGGACAAAGAGGCGACTGCGTTCGATAGTGTATTGAATATTAAGCAAGAGGAATCTGGGAAGTTTATTTAAGAAGTAAATTGTGAGAATATAGATTGGCGTTTAGTATAATTTAGCTGAAAATATTGGCAACTAAGAATCTCAAATATATAGCTTTAAAATAGGCCAATCAATCAGTTATTTGGGAGTATGCGGTTAAAACCAATAGAACGGGAAAAGTTAAAAAAAATATACAACTCGAACATAGTATTTCTACACCTACAATAGCCTAGAATGTCTACTATGGACAAACTTTACGAACCTATAAAAAATTTATCATAAATCTTCATCACACACGGACCAAATAAAAGGGAAATCCCAAAATAAAAGAAAATCATATTGGGTAAATCAGATAAAAAAGATGAACTGCCACAACATTCTCGAGAAGCAATTACGACGCCTACTGGTCCGAAAACAAAATATTGTAAAGGAAGATGATCTTGTGAAAGCAGATTTGAAAGAAATCCGCTTAGTAAAACTTCCTGAAGGATATTACTTAATTCATTGAACTTCCTGGAAGCTTTTAAGACGGGAAGAATTGAAAATATTCTAAATTTGCTAAGTTACAGTACTTGATTTTGATATAATATTTACTACATATGATTGTTAGTGCAAATTATTTTAGGTTATTGTTTCAGATCATTAAAACAAAGCCACGTGTGGTAGTTAATGTTTTAATAGTGGGAATTTATATGTACACTGCGACGTCAACAACTTTTGCCTACCTACGCCTTAAACTTGATAAATATATCATTTCCTTGACTCATTTCCACAAGTTCAACTAAAAGTTGTAAATCGTGGCGCAATGGACAAAAATCTTTGAGATTGCCAAAATAAATGAAGCTGAAGTCTTTCATAGTAGATGAATCGATACTTACTTGTATGTAGTTAAAAGATATTTTACTATAAACCCATGCAATTAAAATAGAAAATTGTTTAAAATAGTGTGGTGCCTCGGATCATAACGCTACTCGGGTTCACAGACCCATGTCAATCGTTTAGCGAATAAAACGGTTCATTGATTCCGTTTTACGTGCAGATAACTTTTAACAGGCTAACTTTTTCTATTAAATCTGGTATTTGGGATTAACCCATTACTTCCCAAGCATTGAAAATATTGGATTTTTTTGATGAAATCTTGTATTAGGGCTCTTAATATGTTAAGAAAAAATAATATGGCAAAAAAATAAATTAAAAAAAAAAACGGTTTCGCTGACTCAGCATGTCCTATAAATAGGACAGTGGGAACATATGGTCAGGAAAAAGTAAAGATAAGAATTATATGGAAATCAGCTTTATTTAAAAATAGGACCAGTAACAGTATCAGAAATAATGTAATAAAAGCTTATTTTGTATGATAAGGTATGAAACAATCACTGCAGAGTGTTTTTTCACATTTAGAACAAAATGTTAAAGGCTTTTTTTTACAGCCTTGTCCTTGGCAACGTCTTTGTTTGTCCCTCTTGGTCATATAGTGACCATAGTTGTCAAATCTTATAGGTTGTAAAAGAACTTCTGAAGTACCTGATGTAAGCTTATTTACTTTGCCTTCCGATTTTTTCATCCAAGAAAAACATACCCTTCTTCTGAAATCAAGCAGAGGTATGGTCTCATCTTTATTTACCTGGTTATAAATAATCCATGCATTGACTAGAGTCATGTCCAAAACACGGATTACTAGAGGCCAATACCATTTTTTACCTCTAAAGCGGATTGGATACTTAGAAATAAGCCAATCATGTTTATCCACTCCTCCCATGTGTTTATTATAATTATGAATAAGCTTTGGCTGATTCACAGCAACTTTGGCCTTTTCTACCTTTGAGTACCTATTAGTTTTTACAAAAGGTTCAACAGTATCAAAATTAGTTAAGAGACATACTACATTGTTATCATGCCATTTCACGCATAATATTTCATTATTTTTATCGAAACGATGATCGGAATAAACACGTTCTTGCTTCTTCATTTCTTGTTTGGTCATGATTGGACATTTCTTAGTCCTATTGTCTCTGACTGTCCCTGTAGCTCTGAACCCTTCAGATTTCAAGTCAATCAACAATTGCATACTGCTGAAGAAGTTATCGAAGTAGACTACATGTGCACTAGGATCAGTACATACTGTAAGCAACTTTTTTACCACTCTTGAACCCAAGCCATCACCAGTATTACAAGATATTTGAGGATCCTTTCCTGTATAAAGCGAAAAGTTATAACAATATCCGCTTACTCCACACAGTGCCCAAAGCTTGTATCCAAATCTTACTGGTTTACCTTTTATAAACTGTTTGATACCATGGTGACCAAAGTATTGACGATCATTTCATCAACAGCTAAGTTGGATTCAAAAACACCAAACTTTTGGAATGATTTATTAGCTTTATCGATAAATGGGCGAATTTTGAAAGCTTTGTCACTATTATCAATTCTTGAATTGTCATTGAAATGTAAATATGATTTAATTTTATCAAAACGATTCCGAGACATCGCTCGTTTAACAAATGGAATGTGTACATCATCATCTCTGCACCAATATAGTTTGCTTTGAGGCAAGTGGAGATACGAAGAGAAAAACAAAATTCCTATGAATACTTTTAGCTCATTCACGGTAAGATTGAAGTTCAAATCATTTTTATAATTTTTGGCATAGGTTACTGTTTCATGCACTATATATTCTAGAATCTGGTCACATAACAAGTGTTCGAATATTTCTACCGCAGATTTTCCTTCCAATTCCGTAATCATATTTTCTAAACATTGTTTAGCAGTATTAGATTCCGGCTGAATTTCAGAATATACAGGTTCACACTTACGCCAAATGACTGTCTTGTTGGTCCGAGATGTGGTTTGAGTAGGAAGATCTTCCTCGACGTTATCAATTGTACATGAAAATTCCACTTGACCAGCCACATCTGACACTGGCAGAACTCCCATATCGTCGTCATTACCTTCTTCTATATCAGTCATTTCATCCACTTCATCCGGGGGCAATATCGCAACTTCCAAGTCATTGAACTCCTCGTCACTACAATCTTCAATATCTTGAAAATACTCGGTGATTTCAGACACCATCAATGCTTTTTTATATTTTCTTCTCACTGCATCCATGATCTATAAACAATAATTATACATATATAGTAAGTATAAAAATTATATTATATATATATAAATATATATATACATATACCATCCCAAACTAAACAAATATATCGTTAACCACTTGATAAGAAACAAAATCTAATATTTTTGCTTACCTCCTTTGCTTTCCTCAATCTTATAAAAAAATCACAATTTTTTATATTACGAGATGTGTTGTGCTTGACGAAGACTTATCGACTAAAGTAAAGTTTACGAAACACTTGCAAGAAACAAAACAATAGACACGTTTGAACTTATAGCGAGCGTAACAGGATCGAACACGCTTTCACGGCTACTTGTAAAGACATGTTCCCAGTGTCATATTTATAGTACGCCTTTTTTTGAATTAGTATCACAAGCTTCCAAATAATATTTTGTTTTAGTTTTTAATTATAATAGATTCAGTAGAGATCTAAAAATCTATTTGATGGACTTTGAAGCTGATAACTTTTTATTTTCGGTTTTTTATAATCAAATCATAATACTCTTTTTAAGCTGACGAATTTCCTCAATTTAAAAATATGTATATTATAAATACGATAACTTTTTTAAGAGCGAAAAAAATATATTTTATTGGGAAAATAGTGTGAAAATACGAATTTCATCAAAACCAATAAAAATAATAACCCTAACATAGAAAAAAAAAATGTTGAATATAGTGTCCTAAAAATAGGACAGTGGAGAGGAATGGGTTAATACTAAAATGAAGGTTCGATCAGCATTGCATTTGTATAGGTCATTGCTTATGAGTTGTTTGGTTTCAGTTACAAACTTTTCATTTGTTTCATTTTGGTCCTTTAAGACTTAACGATCTGTTTTCAATCTACACCTATATTCAGGGAAGGTTTTTAGGCTTATCTGTATGAACATACGCGAATCCTTATTGGATAAAATTTTCTGGATTATGATAATTAACATGGCCTTTTCTTTATCCTGCTCTGCAGCCATACATACTACATCCATTATATATATCACAGTAATCATCTGTTTAGTCTTTCCCAACTGCACTGCGGATAGGCTTTACGTCTTTCCGAATGCAGTTAAATACATGTATTTTGATACATGAAGCCACTACCTATCTGAACTGTACAACATCATTAATAGCTACATATTCCCCTTAAGACAGGACACCCTCGACAATTGTATGACTATTAGAATAACCAGGAGGTATGTAATCTTAAGACTTGTTTTTAGAATCAGCTGCTAATCCTTATCAAGTTACACGAGTTCACTAACACATGTAGTTACCAAACCAGTTTTATAGAGCTTGTTAAATATAATAGACGCTCTAATTACTTTATAATTATCTTCAAATTTTGATGATTAGTTGATGATGATTAGTTATTAGTTTTTAATTTACGTAGAAGCACTTTAAGATCATTTTTAGGGTTCCGTACCTAAAAGGTAAAACGGAATCCTATTCATGAGATTTCGCTGTCCGTCTGTCACCAGGCTGTATCTCATGAACCATACTAGCCAGACAGTTGAAATTTTCAGACATTACGTATTTCTGTTGCCGCTATAACAACAAATACTAAAAATAAAATATATAAGAGGGCTCCCATACAACAAACGTGTTTTTTTGCCGTTATTAAAGATAATGGTACGGAACCCTTTGTGCGCAAGTCCGTCTTGCACTTGGCCGGTTTTTTTTTTTAAATCTGTTATTAATTAGTAGAAAGATATTGAAATCATTTATTGAATTAACAAACTACTGTTTTGATATAAGTAAAGAAACAGGAAATAATTCACGTGCTAATAGGTACTGATATAATACAGCGGTTGACGACAATATATATTACTAACATTGATTATACTTGAGCTAACATGCACTGATATGTAATCTTTTAGTACTATCTCAATTGATACAGAAGTAAATTTTCTGTCCAAATGTATGTCGAACAAAAAGATGCATTTACATGCAGTAGTCGAGTCCTCTACATTTATCTTATATTTGTTACTAGAATTGTCGCACTGACATGTATCAGGAACGCATTCTCTCGACCGGGCTATAAATTCTTTTTTGGCATAGTCAGACCCTTAATTATACCTATGTATTCCTCTATATTACTAGTAAGCAAGACTTCTTGTTCGCGCTCAGTAATTTGAAACTGTATTCAAGACCAATAACTATAAGTGTCAATATTCCATAACAAGGATGAGATTGACAGCTCCTGAACGCGATTTAGATGTACTGGTACTGCACCTTAATTGACACGTACAGTCGTAACAGATTACTATATATCGGCCAAATTCGATAAAGAATAGAGGTAAACAAACCATTGTTAGGCAACGAGTAGTTTACGCCTAAAAGACAGATTTTAACAACATTTTCTAGATAGATGATTTTCATAAAAGTAATAATTCTACTTCCTACTAATGTAAAAATAAAATAAAAAAATGGTTAAATTTTTTGATACACATATATTATACTTAGTCCATACTTGAAAGTATTACAATGCATGTGTTATGCAGTTAATTTGAAAGTAATTAAAATACGCAAAGTCGTATTGACAAATGCCTCAAGTTTATTCATTGGTTTAATTCCACAAAATGTGTCACGTAAAATTAATGAATGAATGTAGACTTTTTAATGGTTTTTCGAAATACCAAGTTATTATGCACGTTATTTCAGTGATTCTATTGAAATGTTCTGCAATAGGAATTGTTAATAAATAGGTAGCATGTATAAGTCGATAATCATGTAAATATCAGGAGATTTGTAAGACGTGAGTTGTTATAACCCTAAATTTCGTTTG
The DNA here is from genome assembly GCA_037179545.1 of Sesamia inferens. Taxonomy (NCBI): domain Eukaryota; kingdom Metazoa; phylum Arthropoda; class Insecta; order Lepidoptera; family Noctuidae; genus Sesamia; species Sesamia inferens. The sequence continues at coordinate 12,311,801 of CM073949.1, forward strand.
TTTATCTCTATTCTTTATGGAGCTTGGCGAGAATATAGTTTCAATTTGAATAATTTTAAAGCAAATATGCTTTATGATATCTATATGGATTAGCAATAGCTAATCCACATAGATATCCTCTAAACATTTTTACTCATCAACTTATCAATAAATGTTGAACTCTGAAAATGATAATGAAGCTACTAAGTGTCTTACATAATTACTCTGTTGGTCGTCGTCTAATCGGTGAAATACCTTCTAAGTCTACATACCAACGACGAACAGAACCTAAATACAATACATTACACTTAAAAATCTAACAATCCAGGGATATCTCAAAACAATTTACTGAACATTCAGAAAGCTTGTGAAACAAATTAACAATACAGTCAAGTCGGTGATAAAATGCAAATTTCGCGTATATTTGCAAGGTTGTCGACCCTCGACGTAGAAAGAACAATGAAATTAAAACTATGTACACTTGGAGACAGCGAAATAATTTATAGGCCATAATAAGCATATGGTGACGTCTTTTGGTATCTAAATATTTATTAAATAGGCATAAAAAGTTTTTAATCATTACATTTTCAAGAATACTATCGAATCATGAGTAATATATCAATTAATAGAAGAATACTTTGTTTTTCTATTAATAATTCAAATTTGAAGGCGGATGTTTTTATTCAATAAATTTGTTATTTAAATAACGTATTATAGTAGCAATACATACTAAAAAAGAAAGAAACAATCGAGTATTCTATTAGGTTCTAGAGGCCCCATTTCTTTTATAATGTGAATATATTCAAACATTAGTAACGCTTTTTCTTCAACAAACACTATAAACCTATCAGTAAAACTTTTTGCCTGGTCCGAGCTATAAAAAAAGTATTTAACGAAGTTTGAAGCTGCTAACAGGAAAACTTTGACTTTAAAATGTTGCCAAGAGAAAAATAAATATTTTATTATGAATACAGGATAAGAAAATAATACACAAACATTATCAGCATAACATAAACAGTGTTTTAAGTCAATCAACAATATTCCTGATGAATATGAATGAATATTATATTATAGTCTCATTAATCATTTTGAAATTATAATAATATTAACTCAATTTTATGACTTATCAATTATAAACTAGTGCTTGACCACAATCCCGCCTGATGGTAAGCAGCGACGCAATCGTTGATGGTAAAGCGCGCTAGTTTATTTAGCCTATTCACTAAAAAAACTTAGTGAATTGGAAGGAAGACGGCAGTTAAGAGAGGTGATGCAATGTTAAACTCAACAACACGACCAACGATGCTGCGCCACAGGGAGATTGATCTGGAGATCCTCCACGACCAAACTCCCGACACAAGTCCCACAACAACATTTGGCGCATCATACCCGGCTCACATCGCAACACAACTGCTCAGACCCGTCCTCCGTACGGCTTCACCATCATGCCGGAACACGACGTATCGCTTGTCTGGTGGATGGTAACTCCTGCCGGCAGCTGATGTTATGGCCTTCTACCGAGAAATCTATAATCTATTTTGCTGATAAAATGTTATATGTTTATAACGCATTGATAAGACTAAAAAATAGATACTGGTGTCGATTTCCTTAGTACCAAATTAAACAAAATTTAATTTCTGTGCGTCATGTTCTTTCTATTTCATTAAGAAAAGGACAGAAGATAAATTTTAATTTTGGAAAGTTTTTATTCGTGAAATAAAACTGACGTCAAAAAATTCAAAATTTATTGTCAAGATTACATTCGGGTATAAAAGCTGGGTGGAATTCATCAATAATAAGAAACTTAATTTTGCAACTTTCCTTTGGTCACAATGTGATGTTAGCTGTAAAAGAGAATGACCCTGGTAGGTAGTTGCGTAACACACTATCAGTAATTCAGTAGCAATGGCTTTCCTTTTGATATTTCATCGACGTTCATTGCGTTACTTGTACTTTAGCAGAATTTTATTCGAACATATGCATGAAGCTATATGTAGATTAACAACACCTTTCAAACTGATTCAGATTGTGATTGAAGCTGTATTACGCGATTAGGGGGCAGGTTGAGCAAAACTCTATCGTTGTGCCAACTGCATGTTAGACCAATCCAACTACAACAAAAACACTAGAATAAAATTTGAAAGTTCATTCAAATCCGACAAACGATTTACACCTAGACAAAATCGTGTATGACCATCCTTTACCTACAAAACGTAAATATTTAATTAAAACAATGTACTTTAACTGCAAGAATTTCTCAGAACCTATCGGTTGAAATGGGTTGGCCACGTTGCAAGAATGCACTCCGATAGATGCGACGCGATGGAGAATATCGCCGTGGACATAAATTGCGACGAAGATGGTGTGACTATCAAATCATTTTTGTGTGGCCAACATGGTCAGATATAACACAAAAAAAGAAGAAAAACGGAAGGCCTTTGTCAAGCAGTGGGACGCAAGATATAGTCTAATATTTAAAAAAAATATAGTTGTGTTCACGAAGTAAATTGCTGTAGGCTCAAAACTTCGCATTTCCAATCAATAGTTTAAGTGATATGATAATCATTAATGAGTTTTGCTAGGTATATAAATGTTTGCCCTTGACTGTGTAAACGATAGAAGTCTAGTGAGCGCGAGGTAAATGGCCCCCAGAGGTGAAACATCTGCCAGTTGTTGGATAAAAAAATATGCCACCTGGTTGCGGGTGCTCGACCAATGGAAACGGCTCTTGATGACGCGTTGCGCTTATGATTTTGAGACATTTTATATTTAGGCATATGGTATAAAGCTTATATTATATCAATTACTTTCGGACGGGTTAGGGTCTTATGACATCAACAAACAGTAGGCTGTTTGTTGATAGACATAAGACCTCCATAATGTAGAATTCTTATGAAATAGCGTCACTGACTGTACAGCCTTTAGAAATAGATTTCGTTCAAGTACAAGATTTTGTGTGACAGTATGAGTTAACTAACTAACACGGTGCGGTAGGTCAAGCAACGCTGGATGCGCAAGAGCACAGGTAGCGGCGGGCCCGGCCCGTTGCGCGCATTCCCGTCTGAGACACGCAACCGGGCGGATGTGCGAATATGATCGCGATTGCAGATTTTTGCACGAAACACATGGTGTGTTTTAAATTACTGTATAGTGACTAAGTCTTTGTTCAGTCATGCTAGTCATAATAATTTTGAGTATATTTTTATTTTCTTGTTACATTGGATCGTGACAGATTTATATGACGGATAACTATCGGAAAGTTTATAGGATATTGATTTATGTCAACGATTCCGTAGCATAACATATAATACCTCATTAACATGAGGCCCGTTAAGAATTTGCGTGGGATAACATTTCGCGTAAAGACAAGAAATAAAATATTATGTTTTCAATCCGGCTTTCACTTCACTACATGCGACAAATTTGAATTTTTAATTTTGCACGTTTTGGAGATTAATATTGTATCAAAATTATTCTTACTATGAATCAAAATTTAAACTTTCTACATTTTGTATAGATAATCTTGAGCAGTTACAACTCGCTAAAACCTTGCTGAGCTGGCTAATATTTTTAAAACAGTCTGAGCTGCTCCTAATACGAAGGAAGGTCATGAATCTTTATTTACAACGCCTACAATCCCCAAGGGCTTAGGCACACGTGTACCTATGGTACACTCACATTCGTCACTTATGTTTAAGTCCTAAGTAATAGGGGGGAAGCCTGTTGTCATTAACGGGCACAACAAACTCATACATATGTATACCAACTATTTTCGAGCTGCTTTAACAATCCTCCTGACATTTGATTCCAAAGCTTTAAACACAAAAAAAAATCTGTAATTCTGACCCCAAGGCAGCAGACGCGCTTATCATACATAAAACATTCAAATTAGGTTCCAATACCGTTCCCTCGCGTGCTTCCTGTCATTTCACCTGCTTTCGATCACAAAGCTCATTTAAATTCACTACTTAGGATGATTGCTATTATTTTGGGAGACCTGAAGGTATTTTAAAGCTCTTGAGCTTTCGAATTTCATCGTTCAAAAGGTTTGCGAGGAATCATGTTAACTTTTGGTGAATAAGAGCACAACTTTCAAAGCTACAATTGCTTCAGATAGATTCAAACTCTCGAATCACTGAATGTTGGAAGGTTGGAACTTTTTTATAAGTAATAAATACACATAAAGGCAATAAAGCGATTTGATTTCAACAGCTATAAATAGTATATAATAGTAGACACATAAGGCTTTGTAAAAAGGTGAAACCAGAACTATAAACGCAGGCACTAAGTGGTGAAAACGACACCGTATTTAAACTCCACACAGGTTAAAAGCCACAAATTTTAACTTTTTAACACCATTCACCTCGTTACAACCATAAGCATCATCTATATTTATGAAGCAACGATAACAAGTCAAAGTGAAGGGGGCAGAGACAAAACAAATATATTGAAAGCTTCGCTTGGGGTGAACCTTATCTCACATATGGGTTTACCGGTGCACGGTGTCAATGATCCGCTCCCCCGATATGGATATTATGTTATGAGAACTCTTAAGTCGTTCATCTATTAACGTGAATTAATAAACAATCGTAGGAGTTTTGTACGGAAGTTGCGTTCGGTTGCGAAAATGTTCGGATGTCTATAGCGATGAATGGTTGTGGTAGGTTACGGGTTTCCCCTGCCGTTTTTTGACAAGAGGAAACACTTCCGACAAGAGCCGAAGTAATATTTAGGAACTTTTCACATTAAATCAAGGTGTAATATATATGAAATGATCTATCAAACACTTTCGCTGCTGTTGCCTTATCTCGCAATGAAAAACAGCTTAGTCCAATATATGAACACTGAACACGCCGTGTTTCATTGCTCTGATATTCATATTATGGATAACAAAATCGAACCATTCGCAACAGTTTCGAGGATCAATCACCCTGTTTTTTTTTTTTTTTTTGAGGTTAAATAACGTTAACGCTCTGCAAGATATAACATGTACGGTGTCCCATAAAATGACTATGTCAAGATTTAAAAGAGTCCATATGATTTAAAAACAAAATGGCGGCTATACATATGTAATGAAAATATATTCTGTTTCGTATAGCTTGCTCTGCTTGCTTATTCACCTTTTATTCTCTTTTTTCCGAACTTGATGCTAGACGCTTCCACGACGCAATTTTTTTGACAAGGCCGATAATGAATTCTCTCTGTTGTATTTCAGCAGTTGTATAAATTGTTTAATTTCCTGTATCAGTGGCAAAATTTATTGTTAGATTGACAGATAAGCATAATAAGCAAGCTATTTATTAATGATAATGATGGTTATTAACTTATTACACAATGAACGGTCACTATGAGTAATGGGACTATTAATTTAATGTATTATTTTATTCCTATTAAATGTCTATGACAAATATACTTTAGAAGAGCTTACGTCATAATTGTTGAAATTTAAGGTCTATTATCATTTAATGATTTATGGTTTTTCTAAATAGGTTATGGGGTTAACAACCGCCAATTCCGGCGATATCATTTGTGAATAACATCGAAACTTGACGTGAAGGTCAAGCGCTTATCGTTCAACTATAAGGAAAATCAGTAGGGTTTTAAATTTCTTAACAAGTAGAAATCCAACTGGAAACATTGGTTTTGACGATAAATCGAACCACAATAATATTTCAAAATAATAATAAAAAGTAATAGAAATCTAGCAAAAACAGTGTTAGATGTACCAGGTTAACATAAGGTCGTAGACTATGTAAGGACGGGCGCCGGGCGGGTAACGACCGGGCACCGCTACGCGCCAGTTTCGGGGGTCGTCGACCCGCCGCGACAGACCACGTCCTGGGACGGCCTCTACGTCAAATCTGATACCTTGGTACCTAGCTTGAGAGATTTTGCTAATAGATTTTTAAATTGGGTTTTAATTAGGCGTACACTGCAAAATTTTGATATGTAAACAAAGATAGAGAAAATATTTAGAATTCAATGAATATTTTATTTCCAATGTGTAATTTTCTTGACATTTAAAATTTTAAAACACATGCAAACTTCAATTTAATTCTTAAGAATAGAATTTAATACTCTTTTCCATCCAACAAAAATCATAACGATCTCTTTTTAATGGAACTTCGATACAGAAGGACATTCCCAGACAGTCCCGCCGTCCCTATTTCACAGTTAGAAACTCTCACCCCATAATGGTAACAAAAAAAGTCTCCCTTAGCCAAGGGTAAGGTCGAATGCACCCGTAGTTCCTTACCTTATTTAAATATAAGCATCTTTAGAAGAACACTCAATTTCACTCCGTATTTCGCGTTAAAAAGTTTTAAACCCTCTTCAGGATTAGAGTAATGCGTTGAAGTGATGGATTGATGTCCGATGAAAATAATTTTGTGTTTTTTTTTTTCTCATACTTTTACAACGGTAAAGTGTTGGGATTCCACTGCTTTGGGAGTTTAAGTATGCTTCTATAAAATTGATTTAAAACCCATCGCACTAGGTTTTTATCAGACGAGGTACTATTTTATCATTCTCTTAACTGCTTCCTTACCAATTTTTAAATGTGCAAATAGTATCTTTACGATTACGATCTTTACTTTATTATTACGACGTCGCAATTTTTGCGCATTTGTCACTGGACAATAAATTGTTGCGCAAAAGTTTGTGTAAATTATATAGAATTGGCCAATTAAAAAAGTCTATAAGAAATTACTAAGATTCAAATGTACTGAGAGCAATGCAGTTCAAATCATTACACCTATTTAAATTAATTACAAGAAAAAACCGTTAATTAAACATAAACAGCAAGTTTGCACGCCACATCAATGCAAGCAGAGACGGGGCTAAACGCAGTAATAAAACGGAACAGTCTAGACTAGGTAACTTGCGCGCAATAAAATTATGTGCCAAATTCGTATTAAACCTAACTGCGTATAAAAGGAATGTGGACACGTGTAAAGTAAGCATGAAAATAAAATGATGTGTCTTTGTATGTATCTTTTAAAAAAATTGGCACAATCTTTAAAAACAAGCACAAATTGAAGGGGAAAGAACCTTACAGTCATTTAACAGTTGCAAATATATAACCAGTGTTTTGAGAATTTCGCAAAACAAAATTAAATAATCAAAGTCATTACGATTAGCAGAGTGAAAGTTAATAAAGACATTGGGTCTGGATTAGTAATGTGCCTAAGAAGCCTCCTTGGAAATCCCAATGGCAATATAAGGATCTAAACCAAGCGTTTGACACGGTTCATCAATCAGAGTTTTTGTTACAAATGGAATTCGAAATAATTTAGACACGTAACGATCTAACTTAAATATGATTATAGGTCCCAATATCACTTCACAGGACATACTTCCCAATTCGCAGAACGGAAACGTGTGAAATTGCGCCAAACGTTCACTGGACTTTTACAAACTTTCATGTAGCTATAAAACTGCGTTGTTTTTGTGACACAAGTACGTGACGACTGCATTTAGTCTAATTAACGACGGCAGTAATGACTCGAGTCCTTAAAAAGAACACGATGCATTTCGTACCGGACAAAGTGACAAAAACGGAACAATATCAATGTCAATTACGCGGTTCTCTCCGTGAATAAGAATCGCAAATAAGCATCTTGTAATGGTAGGATTTGTTTGACAAATATTTAAGATCAAATGTGTAGATAACGGTTGGTTCCAATTTTTTCCTATATTTATGTCACAAAAAATATGTATTTTCAATGAAACTGTTTTGTATTAACTTTTCTACAATGACTCTTCTTTTCTACGGGGACTATTAGACTAGTATTGATAACACGGTAAAGACTCCAGATCATATTAGTGTTCAACGGTATTTTCATATTCCAAACTGCGCCGATGGTATCGGCTTCGATAATTACATCAGCGACACGGGCTGCGACTATTAACTACGTAACTTGCGTAGATTGATAAACTTAACTGTATAATACGGCTAAAACATGGTTTGATTATTATAATGTCTTATTTATCTCAAGTTGAAATATTATGCAGACTATTATCGATAATATGAACGTCATTATGGACAGCAGAAGGAGAACGTCATGTCGCGGTAAAAACATGACGTACAACGATGTCCTATGATGGTTATTTGCCATCTAATATCTGAATATGATACGTCACATAAACTATGTGTTATATAAGAAGCTGCGCAGGATTTTACATCAATATCATAATTATGACGTAGCAAGCAGAGCCTGTTGTAATGCCTTGTTGACAATGTGAGATATTTTTTTGTCAAATGACGTAGAAAATCACCTTCTGAGATCATTATAGAGTACCTACAGCAATATTCTTGAAATATATTATAGCACGACTGATTTAGGTGGATGTTGGCAAGCTAAGTTCAGTTGCACTCGTGGATTGAAAGATGATACTGGTATAAACCAAACATAAATGTATGACTCACGAAAACATCAATTCATTTTATAATATCGTGCAAATATGTGATATTTTTGGTAATCATCAAAACAATAACAACAACTTCTATTTGTGATAAATAATTTTATTTCTGTAAGTAGGTTTGTAAAAGCGCTTTTACACGTTAAAACAATATCCGACCTACATATCTATATGTCGGCCAAATTCGATAAACAATTGAGGTAAACAAATCGTTGCTAGGCAACAAGTAGTTTACGCCTAAAATACAGCAACAACCTAACAAATAACCAACCTTAACAACCTTTTCTAGAGAGATGATTTTCATAAAAGTAATAATTCTACTTCCTACTAATGTAAACGTAACACGTTGTAACGCTTAACCGATTTGAATGAAATATGACACACATTTAAGCTAATTTCCTAATAGGTTACATTTTTTGATACATATATTAATACTTAGTCCATGCTTTAGTATTACAATGCATGTATTATGATGCAGTTGATTTGAAAGTAATTAAAATACGTAAAATCGTATTGACAAATGCCTCAACTTTATTCATTGGTTGAATTCCACAAAATGTGTTTAATATCTGAATTTCATCCATCTTTCTTTTTTAATAGGGCTATCACGTAAATTTAATGTCGACTTTTTAATGGTTTTTCGAAATACCAAGTTATTATGCATGCTACTTTAGTGATTCTACTGAAATATGCTGCAATAGGAATCGTTAATAAATAGTTAGCATGTAAAAGTCGATAATCATGTAAATAACAGGAGACTTGTAAAACGTGAGCTGTGATAACCCTAAATTGGTTTGTTTATCTCTATTCTTTATGGAGCTTGGTGAGAATATAGTTGCAACGAGTGTTTCCTATTTCATTACTCAAGATGAGCGCGAAAGAAACTCACGAGGTCATCGTCTCTTTTGAAGTACAGACATAATCTTGGTCAATTATTCAACAGACTTGTGTAACCTGCTGTAATAATATGATTTCAGTTGATTTCAGAATGACTAGCACTGTGTTGAAAAGTTAAGTTTATGCTAAACTGAACTTTTTGTGGACGAATTGGAGTTATTTTTCCTTTAATTAATATTTGTTTACATTTTCGGCAAATAAATCGCGAACGCAAGATAAACATTTACCTACTATAAGTTCATAAGTACTTACAGTAGTTATGAACTTTTCCTTATCTGCTAAGCGACAACATGAATGTTTAATTACCAAAGAAAATGGCTTATTATTTTTTAAATACTAGGCTACAACACTGCCTTTAAATGTGAGGTATTAATAAAGAAGGTTGATTAAAAGGTTTTGGAAGAAGTGAAAAATTTTCTAAACAGCTTTTTTATGAGTCTCCTAGCCTTCAAGTTTGAAATTTCCTTAAAGTAAAAGGAAATTTACAGCGGATTATTATTAATATTTTAGACGTAATAAGCTGACTGGCAATCAATCGCTAAACCAGTAACCAAATATGTTGGTTGTCATTCAACACCCTATTAAACACAAGCCATTACCCCTTTAACATGAAAAATTAAACGCTTTTTTGTATGTTTTTTTTTTGTACGAATTTACACTTCCGATCTAAAATTTGTGCATAAAAACTCCTTACGCTTTTGATTCCTTGCATGGCTTGCAAGTTGTCGTCTCCATACGAAACTATGTATCTTGGAACAATTCTTTTTTTTTCAAATGTTTAATGTGCAAAGGTATAATAACACTACACGGCCATGTCACAACTAATACAAACGTATACTAACAGATGACAAAGATTATGGGATGAAAGAAAATTGCCAAAAAAAATGCAAAAGGGAAAACCTTTTTATCGTCCCACTGCTGGGCACAGGTCTCCTCTCCTACAGAGAAGGATTGAGCGTAATCACCACGCTTGCTCAATGCGGGTTGGCGATTTCAGACTTAAAGTCCTGTAGGCCTAGTATGAGTTTTCAATACGAAACTCGTTCGATCGTATCGAGCGCGTTTGACTCAGCGATTGGCCCGCTTCAAGGTCGTAAGAACTCTCGACCAATGAGAGCGCCAAACGCGCTCGATACGATCGAACGAGTTTCGTATTGAAAACTCATACTAGGCCTACAGGTTTCCTCAAGATGTTTTCCTTCACCTTCAGTCATTTGTGTCCAAGATATACTTGTAAATAGGGTATATTCGTGTAAAGGTGCATTTTATATGGCAATTTGAAATAAACAACGAATGTCTGTCACGTCAGTATTTTATGTAATAAAAATCCTCACCATATTCGTGAGTTCGTGACATAACAATCACCCAATCGCTAAAATAACAACCAAATGTGTTGGTTGTCATTCACCAACCAACTTTATCTTATCTTCACATAAAAAAAATACTGTAACCACATCCCTAATGTTGGTCGCAGTCAGTTTTTATAGATTTGGCATCGAATAAATAAATGAATTTATCAGCAGAGTTCACATAACACTTGTGTTAGTTGATATTTATTTAAAAATTCCTAGAACAATATAGTTTCGTTTCGGATTTCATAAAATTTTGATATGTCGTTAAACACGTTTGTAAGCTGATTTTGATATTTGTTATTTCAGTTACAGTTAACTATACACAGGGAAGCTTGATAACAAAAAAGAAAACAATTCCAAACCATCACTAAAATCCGAAATAAACCCATCAGTTCACTTAAAAAATATATGTATATACTATTCCATTCCAATATTACACCCACCTACATACAATCATTTATTTCGACGCATCGAAAGCGGCACTGTCCAATGCGCGTGCACATAAACATGACCGGGGTCACGTTTGCCACTGGTCTTTTAAGATAATCTCGTTTCTGACATAACTGTCGAGCCTCTTTTAACAACTTTTTGCTATTTGCGAAGTATCAATGAATAATCCAACGAAATTCATCATCACGTCTTAAATTCTGTCTGAGCCTAATTTATTAAACACTATGAGGTAAATGCCAGAAATATGTGGTTCACAATGCAAGTTCAAGTCCTTATGATTTGGTATTTAACTAACGTGAAACCTATGAGGTCACAGCAATTACCTAGAGAACGAGACAGCGGCACTTGTGCTTCTAAACACCCTGGTGGGCGCCACGTTAAGGGCAAAGTACTTCGGTAACCTAAGTACCCCAAGTGAGACGGTCAGTAACATCAAGCAGTCGCTAGCCTTCGTTGAGTAGATGGCGTAGATGGAATATGAAATCGATTTTCCCAACCGTACACTAAACACGCGGGTTGCAAAATTATTACATTATTACACATCAATCAAGACCGTCATCACAGGCATTGACTTTATCTAGCACCGTAGAGCCTTCATATTTCCTAGAACAACACCAACATAAGAGTTTCTTTATTTAATAGCAACCTCCTGTTTCATCACATTCTATGTGTTGACACACTCATTTATTCTGCTGACCGAAGAAGGACAGAATATCTGAATTCTAATTAAATTCCATTAACAGGAATCGGAATTACGAGTAAATCTGGTAATCGCGTTTCTATGGAAGCCATAGAATAAAAATGGGCGTTCAATTGCTTTACTCATAACTAAAGATTTCCTGCGAGCTCCTTCACAGTAATTAGGATTGCTAGTATCCATTAGGAGATTTAGAGAGATTGCATTGTAAGGAACAAAATAATCAGTAAACAATGAATATTCAATACACTGTTCTAGAAATTTTGTAAAGGTGAAGCCATTTTAGACTAAAAAAAAAAAAAACAATTTTAGAGGATGAAGCAACTGTATGGATTCTAATGGTAAGATAAAAATGGTCGAACAATTGTCTTAGCTTTAACTAAAGATATCCAGTAAGTTTTTTTTACAGGAATTAGGGTAGCTAGTACCCAATAGGAGATTTAAAGCAATCCCATTGTAATGAACAAAACAATCAGTAGACAATAAATATTCAATACATTGTTCCAGGAATTACTTAGGATTGTTGTGACTGCAGCCATTTTTGACATTTCAAAATTAAAGTTGTAATATACTTATTTCGGAGAATTGAATGGAGTTTTATGGAAGGAACAAAATGGTTATTTGAAATGCAGATTAACAGTTTCTTTAATAATTAAGTAATACCGAGAAACAATATAAAACAATACATAATGGTCATGTTTACTATGTAATGATGAACGGTTGGTAATTCAAAAAAAAAGGTTACAAGCACTACATAACAGGAAACGTAACACCCTAGGGTGTCCATTCCACTGTAAAACGGAATCGTCAAGTACGCACAATTATACTAAAATAGTGTTGTTACATAACGGTTGCAAATGCAATGCAGAAACGCATCGATACACGCGGAAATGGTCACGTTACTGGTTCTTTTTTTTTAATACTCAGCCATAGAGCTTGTAACGCAAAAAATAAATATGGAGGATCACCTTGTATAGGTCATAAAAACTCAAAGAGGCTAAGGTAAGGAGTCACGTTAAAATGTTATTTTGATAGCCCAGGAAGCGTCTGTTGGAAGTAATGCTATCTGCTGCGATAGAACATTTCGGTAATTGGCTACCTGTGGTAGGTAAAAACACAAATTATTGTTTCTAGAAATAAGGTCTTCGTTCAACATTCAAACTAAACAAGGAAAACACGAGAGAGTGCATAATGTGTAGAAAGCGATTGCTTGCCTATGATAGATCCCTATGCTAGATTAGAAAAAGCAATAAAGGAAAATATTATCGACATAGTAACTGATTTGTTGTCGTTTTCGAGTATACATTGCTTTGCTTTTACGACAAAAAAGAAGAGATCACATGCAGCTGCTTATCTGGTGAAGTCGTAAACCGAAAGAAAGGGGTAATATTATCAAAATACATATTATGGCTAACTATTATCCGGTATATCGTACGCGTAGTCCTCACACTTTTTACGACTATGGGCCCATTTAGCGGGACGACAATACTAAATCCAGGATGAATACGCAATTACGCATACTATCATTCATTTACTAAATAAGCAACCTTATGTGGCAATATTTAAGCATTTATTAACCTCATCAAAATTGACGGCACAAAAGTCAAAATTGACAATTACGTACCTCTACGTACCAACTTTCAAAAGTTAAAAATTAGATGGCTCCTAAGTTTGGGTGTGCACTAAAGAAAGAACTCATTTTGAAATGAGACGGGTGTTCTTCAGGGGGTGGAAAAATCCCATAATTTATGGCCGAGAATCCAGTAAATTAAATAGTGGACGGTAGCGTTTAAGAACGTGATTACAATTAGGCTTCTTTCAAATTACCACTATTGAATTTGGAAGATTGCGGTTAATAATAATATTACTGGCAATTATTTTGTGATAGGTACACAAACTGTTGCCAGACAGATTTTTGTATGCCAATAATATCGTTCAAGATGTAAATTTTTATCGAGAACAAATTAAAAATACTGGTAAATACCAAAACAGACTTATCTATGTAGTTAACCTTTTGATTCCTATATTAAAATACCTAATAAGTTTATATGTGTATTGATAGGTAATTTACTCAAAATAGATGCACTCAAGCAGGAAAATGGGTCATATCCACTGAAGCTTATTTATTTTTGGCCCTTTAGCAGAGACTATGGTTAGTAAAAGAACTGGCTGTGAACTTGCTTTTAAATAACTTCGAGGCAGTTTTTGTAATTGCAACTTGCAACACCGGCAACTTTATATAATTTATCATTGTACAAAGTCATTGCCCTTTTATTTTTACTCAAAAAAGTGAACTGATATAAACAGGAAACGTTTAAATAACAGGTTTTGTTGAGGAAACGCTATGAAGATTGAAAAGGACAAGGAACTGATTTTTACGTCCTGGCGTAGATGAAATGATAATTTTTACGATTTATTTGTACTTTTGCCTTCAATTTGGCGTCATTTTTGGATATTCATTACTTTTTGAACGCCAGCGCAGTCCTGAGAGTCATTTTCATATTCTCAAGTAGAATGAATTAACGGATAAAAAATAGCACCGAAAAAAATTCAGCACGATATTTCCTATACACTTTTAGGTACAACTGCGACCCTCGGTTTCACCCGAATATGTTAAGATCGCATGGGAATATCTGGATATAAACTGTTCTACATGTTAATCCTAGAAGTAAAACACCTGTGTGGCAGATTTCATCTAATTCCGTTCAATATTTTTTGTGTGAAAGAGTAACAAGCATCTATACGCATCACCTTGATATTAAAATAGAAGAATTCAGCGTGTCCAATCACATTCATCAATTCCACATCGCTCTACATTAAAATTAGTTTTTACTACGGTTTTCGATAGATCTGCTAAAAACTTCGGTCGATGCCGCTACTAAGATATTTCTCCGCTCCTGGTAACACGGTATGAGCTTTTGGTATGAGTGCACCATGTACGGGGTGAATGACCGGCTATACACGGGGTGTTGATTGGTTAATTGTTTTAATATTGCATCTGCTATTGTGCCGTTCGTTGGAAATACTAAAATTTATTCCGATTATTGCATATGCGGGTATATTTTCTTTGTTATTGGAATGCGTAGATACTTTAAAAGGTTTTTGATGAATGATCTTTATTCTACTAGTATTATAAACGTTAGAAGTTTGCGAGTATGGATGGATGGATTTTGTTATTATTTAATATACAAAACGGATTTGAATTAACTATGGCACAGATAGTTTATAAGCAGCATGATTGACACTAAAGCTAGTGAAACTGGTCATTAAATAAAAAACAGGAAAGGTAAACATAAAGATGAAGATCCTAATGAAAACTTTCAGAAAGGAAAGTAAATTATTTCAAGGAAATCAAAACGGATATGAACTATTAACGGAATTCTTGAGCCCAGTTCCATTACCAATTTTGAGATGAGGCGTAAGAATGCGTGGGTCAAACCGTGGCCCTGGCCTACAGGCAAGTGAAGAAACAAGGATGGGTTTTAGTCAGTAAAAGTCTGACACGCCCTTTCGCTTCGCCCAGATTGGGAGAGGTCAATTGATGATTTTCCATCCCAAACAAAAAATAAAAGGCGTACGAAAGGGTAACATCGAATATTGCTAACATTCATGTATATTACAATCAATCTGGAAATCTATTGAAATAGTCGCCGATAGAACATCTTTCATAAACATTGAGTAGAATAATTGAGTATCAATCTTTTGGATTGATCATTTAAGATGGCTATCAATAAACGTAAGAAGTTTCAAAAAGAATCTGTATGATAACATCTTTTTCATCAATCAAGTAACACTACTAAAGTTGTGGTTACAACTTGCTTAGTGTTTTCTTAACAATTTTTGTTACACTCATAACTCTAATAAAAATATAGAAATTAGTATTATGGTACTTACCACCAGTGCCAAGTACTTTGAGCAGGTCAAAATGTGATATGTCCACTTTAGCGGGGCCGTTGAGATTTACTGTAACAAAAAATAACATGAATCATTAATATACGTGTACCGTGTAGGATTTCACCTAAGTTTATGCCGTAATGGGAGTTAGCTATATTGTAAAATTATTATAATACTTGGAATCTTAAGTCTGTTTGCTATTAATCTTTTGAAGAGAGTTAAATAAATTGCGATGAATATGCATTGAGCGACTTTTTAGCGTGCATTATAATAGCTTCCAAGGGATACGATATTTTCGTGACGGGGACCACGAAGACCATTTTTTTTCCGGGTGTAAAATCCTCATGGATGTCCGTCGCCCTGGGGTGGGCGACGGGGTCTGTCAGACTCCTACTGACTAAAAACCAACCGGGTGTTCCGTCTCACACCTACACCGGGGGCTGCGAGAACTAATACTGCTTCCGCAACCCCCGATTGGTGCTGGCCCGCCGCTGTGGGGCCTCCTCGGGTCATGGGAGTGAGGTGTAGAACTTCCCCCGTGACGTCTAAGAGTGGCGCGCGTGGAACACTTCGCGCCGCCACCTCGTGTCCTGATGTTTGGGGGGGCGACAGATGTCCCCGAGTCTATCGCCCCTGGACCCATTTAGGGGGGCTGGAAGAGGGCGTTATCCGCCCTCCGCCGACGCCCGGTACACCTGCTGCGGGCTGGGTGAGAGGACGAGATCACCACGAAGACCTTCTGGGTCAAGGTTTGGTTAAAAAAGAAACCGTGGCCCTGGCGCACAGGCAACTGAAGAACCACAGGTGGGCTGACTAAAAGTCAGTAAAGGTCTTACACGCTCTTCCGCTCCGCCCAGAGCGGGAGAGTTCTTTGGTGATTTCCCATCCATAACAATTTCGTATGATATTTAAGAGATAACGAGCCGATTAGACTGGAAGTACACCCAAAGACTTTCTTTGAAAAAGCAATTCTTTCGGAAATGACGGGAATAGTGATGCAAGTACAATTACGTATTTTTCTGACTGGTTAATATCATTTGAGCAGCGTGAGTTTATTCTCATATAGTTTGTGCCAATAAGAAGAGTTTATAATTATATGAGACTAACAAAATTTTACCAGCAACTTTGTCCGTGTGAAATTTCCAGTTATAAGTTATAACATAAAATATACACCCATGTCACTTAACAATATTGTATTTCGTATACATATAATATAGATGCTTTGTCCCATAGCAGGCCAAAGGTGTCCTTGGTATGGTGCTTTCGTATAGGTATATATTTATAATCTACCTTTAGTCAAGGACTAAGAATTATCACTACATAATATTATATAACAAAGTCGCTTGCAAAGAGCAAGCGACTTTGTTTATAACCCTATGTCCCTTTGTATGATTAAATCTTTAAAACTGCGCAACGGATTTTGATGCGGTTTTGATTGATGATTAAAGAGGAAGGTTTATATGTATAATAAAATCCATTAAATAGTGGAGAAATACTATTATTTTTGAGATTTTCAATGCGATGTCGTAAATAATTGCATGTTTTCCACGTTTGCAGTGAAACGCAGGCTAAACCCTACAAGATTTATCAAAATAATGTACTAAATATTGTACAAATTGGAAAGGTCTACAGGTAAGTCTCCACAAATTATTATTGTGAGATATCCCACAATAATATTTTTTGTCATTTATATTTTACGATATACATATATTGGCTAATTTTCTAAGCGATTTTAACCAATACAGCATTAATCCTTCAATTAAATACCTTAAATAAATTGTTGATTTAATATAGAACTATTATGGCCCTTTACACCATAATGATTTAAACGGATATTTTAGAAGATATTACAGATTTAAAAATTACGAGACCGGCTGGGGCGCCGCGCCTGCCGCTGTTTTTGTATACCATTGTATTCAGTATCAACATTACACCCGTGCGAAGCCGGGGCGGGTAGCTAGTTAACAATAAGTTTCCAGATATCCATTCTAATGTTAGAAATTCCAAAATTCTGAACGGATGTCGATAAAATTCGCAAAGCAGACAGGTGAGATCCTGTGAAAAGACATAATCTTTATACTTTTTATTTCGGTAACACGTCTCCGACATCCACGCGGCCATTACAAAAACACTTAAAAATAAACCGAATCTCACTACTAAAGCTATCAAACTAACTGTTCCAGTACTATGTTCCGTTATGTACATTAAAACAACATGCCTACGCGTCACAAAGATTTTCACTTTTACCTCGGATCTGCTTTGAATCCATCATGTCTTACGAATCGTTCTACTTTTGCTGGAGAATTTTCTCACTTATTGTAATGCATGTTTTCTACATGAATAAGTTTTACTAATGTCGCAACCATCATGTAGAGATTTGGTACAGAAAATTTTGTCAACAGCGTTGTTGCATTTGTTAATTAGCTTCAAGCCGCTGCTACGCCTGCGTGTAGGTAGATTGTAGAGTAACGTATGTCCTTAAGTGTTCAAAATATCCCTATTGCAAATATTGTCCAAATCGGTCCAGCAGTTTCCGCGATTAGCCAGACAACCAACATGGAGACAATTTTATTTTTGTATAGGTAGGTATATGTACTTTCAAATTATGGATTTAGTGTTGTATTGTATTTTATACTAGCGGTCGCCAGCGACTTCGTTCGCGTGGAGTTAGTAATTTGAACATGTTATGCTCCGCTCCTGTTGGTCGCAGCGTGATGTTATATAGCCTAAAGCCTTCCAACGTAAAAATAATTTTTCAAATCGGATCAGTAGTTCCTGAGATTACCGCGTTCAAACAAACTCTTCAATTTTATATTGTTGTGTTTTAAAAACAACACAGAACCAGCAGTATAGGCTTATTATTAACATAGTACGTAGTGGGTTGTTTTAAAAGGCATTTCGGTTATTTATTATTCTCTGATCTATAAATGGGACTGCCTAACATGTCTTTATCATGAGCTAGATATAGTACTAATTGTTATTAATAATAAAAACTCCAATCACTAAGGTCAATGACAGGGATTTATGGATAGATAAATATTATTCTAAAGTTTAATAGTCAAATGGCTCAGCATAAAAATAATCAATATCTCTAATACAGTTTGACATTATTTTTGGTCATATGGCATTATATAATAATTTCCAGTTATATTGTTGTGGGGTATGAGCGATTATGTAATGACTTAAGGTGATAGATACCCGTGAGCGTCCAAAATCGCTCAACTTTGGAAGTTTATTCCTCAAGAATGCCTTTATCAAAAATTTTGAAAAAAATATGTTATGATCATAGATTCAAGCACAACATATTTATTGTTTATTATTTTCTATACGGCCTATATTTACGTCAAAAATAAAACATTTCTGCACGACGTTTTTAACCTTAAAATCGATATTTCTCTTAAAGCGCTTAGACTTTTGTAAATATTCTTACTCGCAGTAACGTATACCTGTAAGAACTATAGAATCATAGTTTTAATTTAAAATTAATGAAATACTTAATAAGAAAAGTAATAAAAATGAGGTTCCGCACGAGTTTCCGCCTTACAAAGTTCAGAGGGGCTCTATGCGGGACGCGGGCGCGGGTGGCCGGCAGTCGCGCGCCAGCGCTCGTAAGAGGAGACTGTGTCACTTTTTGCTCCGCGCACCCTTGGATACCGACTTCGAGTGCAACGAAGTATATTTTGTGAATGATTATTGAATTTTTGCATTTATTGCTGCGCTTGGACGCTTTACGTGATTTTATATGACGTTTTATTTCGATATTCTGATCAATGTAAATAGTTTTGTTACTGCGGGTGTATAACTAGATGTGCCGTTGACTGTACCTATATTTTTGCCTGTAGTCGCTAACTTATAACACGATTATTCTAACTAGGCGCATGATGCTGTCATAAAATCAACCGCGCGCGTAACCGGTCAGAGGGTCGATTTCAGGGCGGGTTGTTGGAGTTGGGGTATACGCTCCTTTTATGAAACGTAAAGAAAAAGAATAAAACAATTTTTGGGAAAAAATTTTTTTTTTGAGTTTTTAAATTTTCGAAAAAAAATAATTGCATCATGTAGAGGGCGTCAAGAGGGTAACTTTTTATTCGGATTATTTTATAATTTCGGGTCATTTTTATCGGGTGGTTAAAAACCAGACTCGAAATTTCTCCAATTTTTTTTTTGGTGGAATGAATAGGGGAAGGTCTAAGAAAGAACTTTGTACTCTAGCACTTTTTCGCTGCGACGTACCGTTTTCGAGATAAAACGACCCACGACGTGGGGGGTCGGACCCCCACACCCTATTCATTCCGCCAATAAAAATTTACCCTTATCGTGGCAAGATTCTTTGTTCGAAGAAAAGCAAAAAATGTATATATATATATATATATATATATATATATATATATAGTAGCTTTTTTGGGCTATAAGGAACGTATAAAAAATAAGGGAAAAAAATCATAATATGAAAATTAAAAAAAAAACAAGTCGTAGGTATATTAATCTATACATTGCTACACGTACATTGAATATTGCAATTTTAGTGATGTATATTATGATATACATTGCTATGTTTAGGGAAAAATCAAAATCAAAATTATTTATTTCAAATTAACCACCCGTTGGTGCTTTTGAATAGTCAATATCGGTCAGTCCAAGAAAAGTGAAGCTGAATTGCACGTTCCAAAGCGTAGATCTCTATGGAGAGGAACGTGCAAGAAACTCCATGGACTCCATGGAAAGTTTGAATGTTACTGGTAGTTTTGAACATTTACTAAAATATCATTGTAAATAACATGATTTTAAACAAAAATAACTGTCTTAGTGGAAGAAAATTGGTTTAATAAAATAAATCTTTCTTAAACAATTTTTTTTTCCAAATATATATAACATAAAAATTCAAATATCCTATTGCTTGCTGTGGTACTCCAAAAACGGTTTCTATTCTTCACATAACAAAGATGAACCTTCCATTTGTGCACATCGTACTTGCCTGGCCAGCTTTGCAGTACTTGCACCTCTGATATCCAGTTATTTGTGGCCAATGATCATATTTTTCTTCCCTTTGTACGGTACAACAATTTCGTCGATACTAAAAGCATTCTCTTCTGCTACGGATAAACACTGTGTTGGAATACGATCAATTACAGGACGTAGTTTCTAATACCTATCTGATGTATCGGCTTCAGAATTGTTGGTAAAATGTAAAAATCGCCTGATTTTATCAAATCTCTTTAGGAGCATTATGTATGCTAATGCTTTATAACAAAAATACTTTTACCAGTAATCTTCGTAGGATGGCATAACTACATTACCCATGATGACACTTATTGCCAAAAAATCTAGTATTTCTTCCCTTGAAACTATTCTGGATCTTCCTGTTCTATGTACGCTGTATAAATTTGTGTGACTGGTGATAATATTTACTAAGCCTTCAGTGAAAAATCTATAAAAATAATCTAATCATGACCAATCGGAAGGCACATTTTCCAAAAAATGTAGTTATTGCTATTTCAGCCTTGTGTTGAAATTGTGCTTTTTGCTAACGAAAAGATACGTTTAGTCTTCTGTTACATTGTCTTTTTATTTTTCGTGCAACGATGGCAGAAGCTTTGGGTTTCATTTTTTGAGCGCGCGACAAAGTTGTGCCGACAGGCGTGGATGGAAGTGGTTGATTAGAAGGCAAAGATGAAATTTAAGGTAGAGCGCCATAATTACTTTCTGATATATTAGGACATACCTAAGTAAGAATAGTTGTAAGAGGCACTTCGGTTGTATCAGCATAAATATCATCTGCACGCGTTCCTATTTCATGATCAGTTTGTGGGAGGTTTAACACTTGAGACTGGAATTTATCGATGTTGCTGGAAAACTTTCTGCAAATCCAAAGATTCTAATTCATCACCGCTACTAGCTCCATTTTGTGTCAGGGTCTACATCCTTCATCAGGCACCAAGGCTTAAATGCGCCTAGCTCATAGCAGTCTAAAGCCAAGGCAAAAGAAACATGCAAAAAACCATCACCATAGCAAAACCAAACCATATTGTAATATAGCTAGGTAGATAATGTGTGTAACGTTATTTGTCCATTACCTTTATTAGGTAGTCATGCAGTAATAATAATATTATTTAGTATTTCTTGTGGAAATCAAACCCACAACTTTGTGTCACTTTCTACAACCACTATTTCAACGAGGCAGTCAAACATTAATACACCTGTCTATTCAATTTTAATAAATTTTATTACAAATTATTTTATTTAATTTACATGGTTTAGTATACGGTATGTTATAAAAACCCTGTCCGACCCGTGAAGGTGTTGTTAGGTATCGATAAGTGATTCTACTAATGGATACAAAACCGGGCTAATCATAAAAAATCCCTCTAAAAAAATAAATATTATTTCGCAAAAAGAGGTAACTTAATAAATGTGCGTAAGCACCCTTCCGCGGGCGGCGGGCGGCAGGGCACGCGGCACGTGGTTGCATCGCTATTCGCTCATAATAATACCAGTGTTGTCACTTTTTTAAAAATTACCAAATTTCGGGGAAGTTGGAATTAATTCGCGGGAAAAAAAGATTATTTCAATATTCATTTGTATTGGTACTATGATGATTACGTAAAATTTTATATTATATTTGGTCATGTGTTTACCTAGCCTTTATTATCCTTATGGGTTGGACAGAGTTTTCTTAACATACTGTATAAGACAACACACATGCAATTAAAATTTTTATACTATAAATATAACGGAAGGTAAATTACTGCAACTCTGGTGATATCTAGTATAATTCTCACAGCAACAACAGCAAATATATCAAAATGTGTAGGAACAAACATTCAGGCATACGTATTAGTTAATAAACATACACATATAAAAGTCGTGGTGGCCTAGTGGTTAAAACACCAGTCTCTCAAGTATGAGTGCGGGGGTTCGATTCCAGGTCAGGCAAGTACCAATACAACTTTTCTAAAGTCATATGTACTATGCCCAGCAGTGGGGCGATAAAAAGGTTGATGATGATACACATTTAGGGGTATAAACAAAAATAAAATAAAACTTACCTTAGATAAAACTGAGAGTCGCATCTAGACAGTTACTTTTCACAGCTAATTTAAAACTATGACAGATAACCCACTATTTTTATTTTTGACGAGAAATGTCATGTGTTTAATAAAAGTGAAAAATGATTTTATAGTGATCGTATATTTTTATAAAGTTGTATGTATGATATACTATACAAAAGGAAGAAAAAGGACATCTCAAAAAAAAAAAAAATTCGGCAAATTGTTGCTAAGTCCAAAACATTTTTTTCCTTCCTTAAAAAAATATATAAATGATACTTGTAATTTAATCCATGAAATTTGATTAACATTCCCCATTTTTTTTTTCTAGTAAACCAAAACAAATTCTATTTTTTTTTCATTCTATAAGTTCATTAGTCTCAGGTGTTCATTACCTAAAATTTGGTCAGCTAAATTTTTAAACAATAATAATATATATAAGTTTCCAATGTTTCAATGGGAATTATACCAAAAACGCTAAATGCTAAATAATAACTTTAAATAAAAGAATAAACCGGTTCCCGTTTCGCATTAATCATTTTTATAAATAAATATTTGTTTTCCCTTTTTTAAATAAAAAATCCCTGCAACGCGGTATCGAAAGCAACATAATAAAAGTAATTACATAATATGTTTCACTTTAGGGCATGAGTTTAGATACCACGTAATTTTATATTAGGTACTTTTTAGACAGAATACTATGAATAGTATACTTTTTAGACATGTTATGGCATTATACGTTTGTTGCGAGACGTCCGCGCTCGAAGCAAGGGAGTAAGAAATGTGCACGTAAATATGTTGCGGGGTGCGCGGGGGTTTCTGCCTAGCCCCGCCCAGATGCGCAAGGTCATCGTCATAACTAATCGCCTTAATGAGTATAAGCTCATTTGGCGCAGTATTTAATATCAATAGGTTTTTTTACAAAGACACCTTTTATACAACAAACATACTAACTCAACAACAACATCTCTTATCGTTTATGTTTAAAGTATGTTATCATAACGATTTACATAAGAATTGGCGATAAACAAACTATATAGACACAATGTTTTTGCAACAAAGTCAGCGGTTCATTGACATCCAGCTGTAGTAATTATTTAATAATTATGTGACATTGGTAGTGCAAACTAGCATTACATAGAATTATTCATTTTGCGTTCGAATTTGCAGCGTATCCCTCCGGTTTTTATCGACATTCATCACGGTAATCTTGAGATTTTTTTGCTTTGTAAATGGACCTTTCGGGTCAATGGAATGCAAGATACCTCCTAGGGGATGTATTTTTTTGTTTTAATGCAAGTCAAACTGGAGATTAATCAGAATTGGAAATTGACTCCACAGATGTAGTCACTTATAAAACCTACTTAAAATTGATAGACAAATAGTCGTGAAATATTTCGATTTCTATCTAGTCACTCGAGATCAAATTATTGGTCATAACGATTGTAGAATCGATTCGACCACCTGTTTCATAGCTCGATACTAAGAGGCACACAGGCAGCTTTATCACGTGTCTTCTACAAAGTCAATGGTCCGTCGAACCAATATTTACTAAATTCATATTAATTTCTCAAAGGTCGGTCGCTCGTTACTTACCTAACCGCTGACATTTCTCGATGGCGTTTGAAGGTGATCCGTGCGTGCGAATAATAATATGCAAGTAATATGAAACCATAATTACTCAACAATTTTCCTAACATATTTCTTAAAACAAAAATGTAGCCGAAAAATGTTGATTGAAAGTAGAATAAACAGTCCGTGCTCTGTGGTTTGGTTTGTGGTTAGTTCAATTTCCTGTTTGCTTGGTATTTGTGTTGTTTTGATGTTTATATTTTACGTAAAGGGGTTGTGAATTATATCAGTGAAATGGTTTCCTAGAGTTGCGACTGTAAATGAAACCTGTATTAATTAACTTGGGAGTTCCCTACAGCAAGATTCATTTTGCTTTTAAGTTATGGTGCCAGAAATTGCGACAAGTATTACACCGTGCAATATTAATCGTCTTACATCGACAGCCCACTTTTGTAACAATGTTTTTCATTAATATTATGACGTAGTTTGAGAGCGCACTCTGAATCTGTGAAATACCCAGGTCACAGGTATTCACTCTGCCCTAGTAACGATCATTAAACATTATCAACAGGATGTTTATAATAAATAAATATATATATACGGACAAACCACACAGATTGAGCTAGCCCCAAAGTAAGTTCGAGACTTGTGTTATGGGATACTAACTCAACGATACTATATTTTATAATAGATACATGTATAGATAAACATCCAAGACCCAAGCCAATCAGGAAAAGATAGTTTCCCATCATGACCTGGCCGGGGATCGAACTCGGGGCCTCCACGTCGCAGGCAGGCGTGTTGACCGCTGCGCCACGGAGGACGACAACATCACATTCATTTTTCATGATTCTTTGTAAGTACCCTAATTAATTGTGCCAAATAATAAAAATTGACACTACATAAATTGGAATAAGGGCTAGAGAATGAATGACATAGAGTGGATCACATTTGTAAGACAAACAAAAATAGCAAGGTGTATATTATTCTGTCCAAACGGTATACAATATGTAAAGAAAACCCTGTTCGATCCGTGAAGGTATTGTTAGGTATCGATAACTGATTCTACTAATGCCCAAAAAGCCGAACTAAACTTAAAAAAAAATCCCGTAAAAAAATGAATTTTATTTCGCAAAAAGAGGTAACTTAATGCATGTGCGGTAGACAACCCATACGCGGGCGACGGGGGAGAGGGCACGCGCCAAGTAGTCAAATCGCTTATAATAATATCGTCAGAATGGTGTTGTCACTTTTTTAAAATTACCAAATTTCGGGGAAGTTGGAATTAATTCGCGGGGAAAAAAGATTATTTCAAAATTCATTAGTATATCGTTACTGTTATGGTTACGTAAAATTTTATATTATATATGTTGATGTGTTTATCTAACCTTTATTACCCTTATGGGTCGGACAGGGTTTTCTTACTGTATAATAAAACTAGATTGATACAACCACTATTACTTGAACATATGAGTCAATGTTTGCATGTGTGTTCTATCATCATAATCAGCCAATAATCCTACTCCTGGGACACAGGCCTCCTCTTGGTGAGAGGGAATCAGCCGTAATCTGAAAAAAGCCGGAATAGGTTGTTGTGTCTTCTATGTTTAATATCCCTGGAAAACTATTCAGTGGTTTAATTATGATATGTACTTTTGTAATGAAGTATCAATTCAGAGATATTCAATGAATTGTGAAACTTTAATATTTGCAACTGAAAAGACTTAAAGATTTTGTAAAAACAAAATAACGTACATTTATGAAAAAATAAAACAAATATCAGCATATGTTTAAACGAAAAAAGCAATCATTGAGTATTCAATAATGAAAAGTGGAGGAAACTTCTTCAATATACCCAACTTTATGAAGAAGATAAAAAAACTACAATTTCTTATCAATAGAGTCAACAAAAGGAGTATTGGGTTATTCAATATAGTACATTAAAGATAAGTTGACCCAGATTTTATAAATGCTTCAAATGCAAAAAAGTGGGTAGGTACATAGCATAGTGGTAATTTCTCCACTAAAGTTTTAATACATATTTCACCCAATAAAGGGGGAAGAACCTATTTAAAATAAACAAGACAATATTCAGATATAGTACTTAGGTTGTGGTATCAAATCTTGGTAAACAACTTGTGACTTTTTCTTGGACATTACTGATATTGGTGAAGGAAACCTTTGTAAAAAAATTTACTAGGAAAAATATAAGTCTGAAATTGATGGGTGTGGTAAACAATGTCTACTACATAGAGGCCTTTATGCTGCAAAGTGTAGTGGGATCATAATGGGATGATATTGTTATTGGAGACAACACTAAAAGTAGCTCAACATTATTTATTTTAGACTAATAGATTTTTCCTCCTTTGTGGACTGAACAAAAAGTAATAATGATTAGTTAAATAAAACTACAATTAATTAGCAATTCGGACTTGGGACACCAATAAAGATAAGAAACTATATTTATCATGGTTAGCGTTAAATAGTGCTGATAAGAAGACCCATCAAGTAATTCCCATAGTTGTCATTTTTTGTATGAAAAATAATAATAGGAAACAAAAAACAATGAAAAAACATGTTGTTGTTGTATTATGAAAAAACTTGTTCTTAGATTTAGAGATAATATAGCAGACATATTCCGGATTTCTTGAAGATTATTCAACAAAGATATTTACAATTTTTATACAGAAAATTTTATGGTGTGCCCCGCTTTTAATTACGCTACCTCTCTCGGATCTCCAGGGTCATAACATGATGTTATATGTATAGACTATAAACCTTTCTCAACAGTTGGGCTACCAAACAAAAGAAATTGTGATAATAATTCCAGCGATACCTTGCCTTGAGATACAAAGCCCTTTTCTTACTTCAAATAAATCTTAGATCTGAAGTAGGATTCCACAAAGCAATACTAAAAATTTATTGGTGTTCATAGTTTCAGGTATCAGGAACTTTTTACTTAACAATACTAGATCGATGTTTTTTTATTTTTTCTGTTAAGTAATGGACCAAAATATTTGTTTTTTTTTTTAACTAACTGTTTTTGCTCCTGCTTTTGAATTACAAACACACATGCATAAACTCATGCCTTCTTCCCAAGGTAGCAAGACTAATGAAAACCAGCTGCTACAATCGTAACATACTTCTTTGCCTTATTTACATTCATACATTTGGCCAAACAGACCCAAACAGTATGGTGGTTGCAAGTATTATGCACCTGAACATTCTGAAGACCCACACCAAGTACTGTCAAAATATTTTTAGTAAGAACCTCAATGAGAGAATGGGTTACAACTTTCACTAAGTTTTAGAGGAACTTTCACTGCAAAGACCAGATTAGAATCTATTCTAGATTTTATTTTAAGAGCACTGCTCTCAAGATGAATGCTGATAATTTAAATAGAAATGATGATAAATATAGAATACATTCCTGTTAACTGTTCTAACTTAGCTATCTATATGTTATGCTTGTGTGAGGAATGAGTTGATTTCTATGGTTCAATGAATGGAAATGCACATATTCTTTAAAAAAAAAAAATAGGATGTTCAACCTATAAAATTCCCAGTCTATGTCCCAAGACCGACACAGCTAGGAGTGAGCTTCTGGGAGAGAGCATAATTCACATGTGGGAAATGAAATGTATAATGAAAACAACAAAGTCAGTCAAGGGAGAATATTCCAGACATTTCCAAGATAGTAGTAGAGTATGATTTAAAAAGCTTCTGTTAAAATAAATTTGAATAATTAAGTACATCTCTGACTTCAATTTAAGTATGCCTAAAATAAAACTGTTTGAATATACACCATAATCTATGAAATGCTTATTTGAAGTCTATTTTTTTTCCCATCTTCAAAAAGGAGAAGGTTACTCAATTCGCTCAATTCGACCGTATATATGCTTTTAATGTTTGTTCGCGGATAACTTAGTCGTTTATGAACCGATTTTGATAATTCTTTTTCTGTTGGAAAGAAGACATTCCCAAGGTGGTCCCTTGATAAGGACATCAGGGTTTGATGGTCGAAGACCAGAGATATCAAAGGGGAATTTAAAAAATCGTAGGGGCAACCAGTGCGTTTGTAAGTTTTTTCATTAAGTAATTTAGCATCAGCATCCAGTCTAACCGGATGCAGCTGTACAGTACTTTTCACAATTAAAAAGTGTAAAATAAAAACTTTTTTTTCAAAAATAAAACAACAGTCATCAGAAAAACACTACAAAGTGAAAAATAACTAATTTCGGAAGTCAGTGTCTTTGGTTTTTGTATGTTAGTTTTTGACACCAACTTCCGAAATTAGTTATTTTTCACTATGTAGTGTTTTTTGGAAGTTTATTGTTTTTTTTTTTTAATCAATGGCAATAAAAAACAGTTTTTTTTTTATTGCCATTGATTGTCTGGCAGTGAGACAGGTTGATACACATCTTGTAGAAAATAATAGAAATGGCTATGATACATGTACTTAATATTATCCGAGGGCATTGGCGCTGATAGCTGAAATACTGGCCTTGCCTAGTTCGGTTACAGATGCTTAACTCTTTTGTGCTTAAAACTAGCCTATTTTTGTTTGTAAAATATGTTTGTATCCTCTTTCAAATAAAAAAATATTATTATATATTAAAAAAAATGTGTCTGTTCAATGCCATGAATAATGCAATTAATGCTGTTGTACTGTCAAAATAAAGCCCATTGTTACTGATAGTGTGTTGCTGCCACAATTACCCTGCTGCATAAGATTGGCACAGGGGCACTTGAAAAGATGAGGCTGATGAGCACGGGTGAAGACCCATTAATAATAAAGGACATCAAAGAAATAACTTCTTTGTAATGAGTATTAAGTTGTGGTGGCCTAGTGGTTAAAACACCAGCCTCTCAAGTATGAGTGTGTGGGTTCGATTCCAGGTCAGGCAAGTACCAATGTAACTTTTCTAAAGTTATATTTACTTGCTAAGTATATCTTGGACACCAATGAATGAAGGTGAATAAAACATCTTGAGGAAACCTGGACTTGTATAAGTCTGAAATCCCCAACTCGCATTAAGCAAGCGAGGTGATTACGCTCAATCCTTCTCTGTATGAGAGGAGACCTGTGCCCAGCAGTGGGACGATAAAAAGGTTGATGATGAATGAGTATTAAATATAGAATAGTCAAAATAATTGATCAAGCAACAGCATGGTCAGGTTGTTTGCAATATTTCATAACTCAAGCCCCTATAATGAAAATGTATGCCCATTCTTAATTACTTAATTGGTAAAAAATATTGCCCAGTATTTCATGTTAGATGTTCTGAATTACGTTTTTATGTCCACAATGTATAGATTACTCACCTTTGGACTTCAATGGAAAGTGCAAAACCTCTATAAAAGTACCTATAATTAATTTCTTATTATTATCTATGACGCTTTATATAGAGTTTATGGAGATTGAAAGATTTGCAAGAAATGAGGGAAGCCTTTGCTCAACAGTGGAATATGTAAAGGCAACAAAAACATAAAGGCAGTTTTATAAGTGCCACTTATAAACTGCCAAACTGAACTGACTGAAAAGGTATAAGGTAATTGGACCCTTAATTTTTAACTGTTATGGGTAAGATAAGGAAGGATGAAGTTGATCATCAGTTATCACTATCCAAGTTAATAACCAGCATATTTAACTCAGAGAGTGATGAATTTAAATGTGAATGGCAGTAGCAGCTGGAGTGAGCAAACAGAAATGGTTTTTCTGTAGTTTGGGCATGTTATGAGAAAATATAGAAATGCATGTGAGAAGGTTATAATATTGCATTTTGATAAGCAAGGGAAGAGGGAGATCCATAAAAAGATAAATTGTGTCACAGCTGATTTGTAGGCAAAGGGAGTGAAGTAATTGAATATTTAAATATTGAATAAATATCATTTGAAATTATAAATGTCTGACTAGAACAATGGTAAAGAAAACCAGTAAATGGATCATTCCAAAGTTAAATCTAAGGGAGGCAGACAGAAAGATTTTTTTTTACACAGATGTTAGTAAATGACATTGAAATGTATTCTATGCACATCACACACTACTTACGTGTATTATTCCTTATGAAGATTACATAACAGCTTTTTTACTGTGTTTTATAATTACCAGATGTTTTATCATAGAGAAACTGAGTACATTTTTTATAATTAGTATGTATTTACTATTTTTTAAATGGATGATGAGATGATTTTTCCTGTTTATACTTTTTTTTCTATTTTACCTTTATCTGAGGATAAACAGATAGGCAATTAAACAATATTATAATAGAGTTATTATATTTTCTATGAACCATCCCTCAATATTTAGGTCAAATCAAATAATTTATTTCAAAGAGGCATTATGGGATCTTTCACTTTAAAATCACCTTGAGTTAAAACTAAACATGGAGTATTGCATACATTAAAAAAAGTAACTAGTTTCTTATTACAAATGGCAATGATGATTATTGTCAACAACTGAAATGAATCAACAGATGAGATGTTTAGAAACATGCTTGAAAACAAATGTTATATGGGTATGTCTTCATAAGATAATAAAAAAGAGAAAGCATTATTTTTCTATTGAGGTCAAAATGTTGAATACAAACATTCTAGACATAATAGATTCTTGATGAAAATTTAATTTAATTTTCATAATGTACATTTTATATTGTTTAATTATATTAAAATATATATAATTATTATCAGTTGTCTGTAATAAAGGCAACAGTTTAAGTTTAATGTCCATTTTGGTGATGTGGACAGTACAGCTGTTCCAGGAGAGTTCTATGATTTAGTCCTGGGTATGAATAGTCTATGATGATTATAAAAGAAACATACCTTTGGATCTTTTCCTAATTTTACTAGCGTCAACCAAATTCCAGTCAACAGAGTCCCGAGCAGGTGCGGGCACAGTGCCCCCGATGAGCTCCACAGAGCTGCTGCTCTTGGAGCTGGGCCCCGGCACCGGTATAAGTTCCTCTAGATTCTTACATTCCTTCACTGAAGACACTCTAGTTGAGCACTCCACTATTTCCACACTCTTGTCCTCACTTCCATTTTCAATCATGCTGCAGCCATTGACTGGAGGCTCAGTTTTAGCCTTCTTTGTGGGCGACTTGTGTTTATGCGCACTGTGGCGGCGCTTCAGCTTGGTCGAATGCGAAGAGTTTCGCGAACTGACCGGCGACGGGCACCCGCACTCCATGCTACCCTCCTGGTCGCTGCCCTCGTAGTAACCCGACTCGTGTTCAGGCTTCTTGTCAGGCAGACTCATCTCGGCGGTGGCGGTGGCCATGACTTAGCCGTTGACCAAAACCATGTAGACTCCACCACTTCAGAACTTCATCAAATTTTTCCACGTAACGTCGCGTTGTGACGCGCAAACTAGCCAGTCCCGAGGGCTTGGCCGACCGCAAACGGTTACGAAAATGTTAATCAATTATTATTGCAAATATTCCTTCAACTTTCAGGGAAAGTACAAACACGACACGTAAAGCATTTCGCGAGTAATTCCACCCGCGATAACTTCAGGCGGAGCTCTGTGGCAGATGGCGCTGCAATATGCTATAATCCGACCGAATTCGAAACCGCCCTACAATAATGCTTGCTCCTCACAGCGATATGTCAACGTGATTGGTCGATAGGAATTTCACTTGTAACTAATTTCAGAGTACTGAAACGTCAAATAATTTAGTTTTGTGTATTCCTTTTTATTTATTTTGTCGCAACGTATATCAAAATCACAGCCTCTTCGTAGAACTGTTACACGGAATTACAAACCAAAACAATCCAGGTACTTATCACTTGTCTAAAATTTTCACTTCACTGTCAGCACAGTTCATTTGCACACAGACAACAGTTCGTTAATTTGTTTTATGCACTAGCACTGTATAAACCGTCTTTTTTTACAAAACTTGTATGTATAAATAAATTATAAAATGCACGCGCGAATGAGATGCGAACTCACTCAGCGCGCGATAGTAACTAATTCGAGAAACGCAAAATAGAAACCGTGCGACGGTGTGCGAGCGGTGAGCTCCCCCCACCATTTACGATTTACGAGGCCACATAGTGCATGCAAAACGTGCAGACAAAACGATGAATCGATATTTTTTAATCGTTTCCCTATGACATTTTAAGTCATTTTAGCAATTACGAAATATTTTCTGTATTTATTATTTAAACTCAAAATGTTCTTTGGGCAGTGAAATATGGTATTATTGCCGACGATGATCTTTAAATCAAGCGTTTACTATACGAGTCCGCTTTTCATGGACGTAAACAAAGAGAGACACGGTTATTGCTTATCTATTATGTAGAGCGAGAGGATAAATGTTTGAGAGAGATACACTATATATGCGTCTCCTTCTTGGTTCGCTGCAGAGTGGCCGTGAAGTGGTTGAGTTATTAACACGGATTGAAACATAATAGATTGAGAAATCATTTCTTTTACATGCAATAATTTTCGTAATTTAATTTTTCAGACAAAAATAATAAATAGTCTTTCTTTATCAATAATATTCAGATTTTCTATTAGAAAAATTGAATTTGCCTTAGAAGTTTATCTTAGCTTGCATCTTCATCATATAATCTTGCATAATAACACGTTAATTAAACATTAACATCCACAATAGAACACTTGTATACTCCGAGAAGTTGCGTACAGGTATACCATAGTGGTTTATCAATTACATATAGGTACATATTAGGGGTATCTACTTATCCCATATATAATAGGGGCAGGGCCTATTAACAGACGAAATAATTCAGGTTTGTGCTGCCTGGCTGGCCTAGCTGCTAGGTAGGAAACACTGAAATAATTGTTGAATAAAAATATATAATAATTTTAATTTAAGAAAATGAAATAGGTAAGTTATTATTGAATTGCCGCCTTGCCGCCAAGCGATTTGTCGTGTCCCGGTATGGTGTCTGGTGAAGCCGTACGGAGGACGGGTATGAGCAGTTGTGTTGGGATGTGTGCCGGGTACGATGCGCCTAATGTTGTTGAGTTGGGAGTTTGGTCGTGGAGGGTCTTCAGATCAATCTCCCTTTGGCGCAGCATCGTTGGTCGTGTTGTTGGTTTAACATTGCATCACCTCGCTCAACTGCCGTCTTCCTTCCTATTCGCTCAGTTTTTCTGAGTGAATAGGCTCTTAATAAACTAGCGCGCTTTACCATCAACGATCGCATCACTGCTTACCATCAGGCGGGATTGTGGTTAAGCGTTAGTTTATAATATATAAAAAAAAAAATACCACGTTGGCAGTTCCGCACGTAGCTAAAGAACTATCCATGTGGTATAAAACTCCTTTATACCCTTGACAGGCTGGGAATGAAATGTTAAATAATTCATCTAAAAAGAAGGATCGCGTTTTCCCACTCCACGTTATTTAAACGTTTTTTATGTTTCGTGAATGTGAATAAACAACATTAAACAATTATAGTTGATTATAAAAATATGTATATTCAAAGAAAATAAAATATCACGTTCTAATTTCCAGATGAAAATAACTTTTCAGATGGTATTTTTATAAACTTACTACTCGTTTTACCCTTACGAGGGATGGGACTAAAATCTTTTAAGTACTCGATTAAAAAAAGGTCAGGTTTTTCCACTTCATGTCATCTGAACGCCTTTGCATGTACTTGGGCTATTAAGATTTGTTGTACGATACGATAGAAATGAGATAAGATAAAGTAGGTTTACGTAGATATTTGACACTTAATAGCAAGTGCTGCGGGATCGATAGCATCAGTTGTTCAAATCTGCCAATTGTCGTCCACTGCCGTACATAGGACACAATTTGCAAAGTGCAATAAAACTCAGCTTTGGCCTAACTGTTGGACCAATAATTCAATAATAACTAGCAATATAAAATGTTCTTACAGCGGTTCCACACTGCATTCATCCGATTCCGTGAAATGTCTTTAAGTTGTCTATGAGTTATTGTAATTACTATTTTTATGAGTGAATTCGCATTAGGATAAGCTACCTGCTCTCTAAGTCAACTCGTGAACAAAGGCCGGTAATCCGATAATGCAAATTTTTCGTTAGAAAAATTATATTTCGAAAGTAGTAACTGGAACAATTAAATTGTTTTACTAAGTACGGTTCAATGACGCTCAGCAAATTATGGAACCGTCTATTCTTGAAGTTTCTTTGACGATGTGATTTGGCAGAGAACCGAAGCAAAGACATAGGTAACAGAATACGCAACCTGAAGTGGCGGTGGGCCGACCATATTATCAATAGAATGTAGTATTCTTGAGTGGAAACTGCGAATCGGTAAAATTACGGCCGACGTCCCGACGGAGGAAGGAAAGGGACTTCAGGCTAGGACTAGTTGGAGCTACGATATTCGGAGGAAGGTTGGCAGCAAAAATCGAGTAGAATATCGTGCGATAGGAGAGGTCCAGCAGTGTACTGCTATAAGCTGATGATTTGTAATGATGACGAATGATCGTCTTATTCCTAGTTGCAGCCCCAAATCTATACTAATACTAGCTACACCTAAGCCGCCGCCGCCTCCTGCTAAGTAGTAGTAATATAAAAACCTATTCTCATGCCTAACGAATGTATAAGAAATTTCATTAAAATCACTTCTGCTGTTTTGGAGGAGTTCGAGGACAAAACTCTGTCAAATTGAATATTTTATATAATATAGAAGATATTGTATTATGAAGCTGAAGAGATTGTTTGATTGAACGCTCTAATCTCAAGAACTACTGAATGAATTGCTTATTGTTTTGCAAAGTTCATTTATTGAGGAAGACTTTAGGCTATATAACATCTCGCCGTGACCAAAAGGAGCAAAAGACCACTAGAAAATGTGGGAAAAACGGTAAACGGGGAAAAATATCTTCGCGGGCTTCCGTTGTGTGCGCTGCGTAGACGATTCAAGTTACCCAAAAAAATATGATATAAAATTTCTTAATAGTAATGACCAGGTGAGAGTCGCGGGAAACCGATGGATGTGGGCAGCACAAGGCCGGTCATTGTGGAAAACCTTGGGGGAGGCCTTTGTCCCGCAGTAGGCTTCTATAGGCTGAAGAAGGAGAGGATCATAATAAAAGAAATTGACTATGTCGTGGGCAATAGTTAACTAATCATAAAATATCAGTAAGTGATACGGGCTAGGAAAAACCCGAAACCAGGAATTTTGAGCTTAGGGAGTAGACTCTTGGATTTGAAGCCTATCCGTTTAAACTTAAAACACTCTACTATTCGGATGAACTCGAATCCTGTATTCGGATTCGGGTTGGATATCGTGCTCGGCCGCTCAACACTATTCAAAATTAAAGCAAACAGCATTTTCAACCAATGTCAAAAAATTCTTGTAATTTTCAAGTAAAAGTATTTACAGTATATTTATACAAATTGATCTTGATTTGATTTACTCGAGGTAAAAACCTTGATTTCAGTTTCCGCGATTTTATCGTTTGGCGTACGGATCTTGTAGGTATTAAATTAACTTTACAAAACTGGAAAACGGTTTGTTTATCAACATTTGCATTATCATCATCAACATGATATTTTTTCTAAGAATCTTGGTTCGGCTTCCATTCTAAATAGATAGCCTGAAGATTAGGCTCATTGGCTCATCAAGAACTGACAGTTCAGGCCCTAAACGTATTTTTTTATCACTTGCAACTACTGGGTAAGCATTGGTCATTAAATTATTCTAAGAAATGCCCGTACCCTGTTTAGGTGTAATTTTTGTGGAACAATGCAACCATATTTGAACTGAGATCCCCACACCAAACATAAATAACTTAATGTATCTTCAAAATATCTGAACAGATTTTCATTCACAACAGTTAAGGACCACCATTAAACCAGCCTTTTGTTACAAAATCGCTTCCGCTTAGAAGCTACGATGCCCCTCATAGACAGATACATAGAACGCTATAGCCGTCAAACTTATAACACTCTTCTCTATCTGTACTTAAGCCGAGCGTTAAGAAACAGAGTAAAATGCATGTATCTGAGCGCACATAATAAAGTTATGGATGCTCTTTCTACGGAAGTTGACGCCCTGCCACGGCGCAGCTCGATAACCCGATGCAGACTTGTCTAAAAGTACTTAGGTAGTCTACAGTATAAAACTAATAAGGTCAGTTACACCAAGATAGAGTCTATTTTCTAATGCCTAAACTCGTAAAATTTATTTCAATTAAGCAATTACTACTTCTACTTTTTAATCGTGAAGCGGGCACGATGAGTAGATATCCTGCTGGAATTTTTGTACAGCAATATTTTGTTTATTGATGGGTACTACGGTAATAAGCAATCGACCAACCAAGCGTGTTACGACAGTATTCTAAAGCATGAAGATCAAAAATTCGGGCCATGTTTTATGAATTTACCGTTGTCAAGCAAGTTTGTCAATGCATTTAAGCGCAACGAATCTAACCTAATGAATTCTAGAGATGGGCAATATTTAACGATTTAACGGCAATAAAAATTAAAATAATTTATAAAGACTTAAATCAATCAAAAGAATACGGATGATGTCTGCGTTTTAGACGCGGAAGTGTCGTGACCTTCGTTTTAACATCAGAAACGTTTAAAATCACGTACGAATGTACTTCATGTCTGCAGTATGTTGTGAAAATGATTGCGATACGAACCCTTATCTTAAGAAGATAATAATTACTCTGTTAATAGTACGGAACAAATACTATCTAGGATTCTTGTCTCTATTGTTAAGGTGCATGTTAATTCACCCAAAGTTTTCAAAAGTACTTAAATAAGTAAAAAAAATTAAACTAGAAATGCCCCAATGCCCTTGTTCGCAAACTAAACTAAAATTATGTTCAGTGCATCTCTTTTCTTTTAATAATTATAAACTAGCGCTTGACCGCAATCCCGTCTGATGGTAAGCAGTGATGCGATCATTGATGGTAAAGCGCGCTAGTTTATTAAGAGCCTATTTACTCAGAAAAACTGAGCGAATAGGAAGGAAGACGGCAGTTGAGCGAGGTGATGCAATGTTAAACCCAGCATCACGACCAACGATGGACAAAAGAACAAAAAAGAAAAAAAAAAGGAAATAAAGATAAAAATTGTGTTCAGTAGGTACTGTTAAATTAAGATACGCCATAGACTGTTTGATACGATAAAACATGCTATATACCTACTGAAAATACGTTAATAAAATTTTTGTCAGGCGCGATGATTTGACAGGACTAAATTAATATTTTTCTTCCGTCTTTTTTTTTATTAAATCGAAAAACAGGATGTACTAAACTTAAATTTAATTTAAATTTAGTAGTCTCTCTGCAAGTGAATCGGAGCCATTCTCACACACATTACACCATTGTCACGTTCTTGGTTCGACAGAAAACGTACATATCTTTTATAATTTACTATGAGTCGCTATAGCAACAATCACCACCTTTCTTGCCATATTTTATTGTATTTATTGGCCTATCTACAATTATTGTTACACAATAACTTAACAAGAATATAAACTACACAATATAATGCGATCCACACATTCAAGCACATACCTACATATTTCACATAGTCCATTCACTACCAGTAACACAAATTATGACATTAAAAATTATTCATAATAAGATATTCTAGATTCCCTTGAAAAACTTTATCGTGAACTATGGGATATTCCTACCGCATTGCGCAAACTCCCGGCTCTCCAGTAAAACATTTTGTTATCCAAAAACACTCATTACCCTTTTCTGCTACCCTGATCGTAGATTATGCTCATGAACATAAATATAAATGTTAAATTCTGGTTAGCAACAAGCCAAACCACTTTGAATATAAATAAAATCTTAAGACTGAATGGAAGCCTCTTTTATTTTAGTCTGTTCCTCTCATTTACACTTTTTTTTGATCGAAAAGGCTTAATAAAGGAATAACCATAAGTAAGTTACAGATTTTTTACATAGCCTTGACATAATTATAAAGAGCCAATAGCCTAAAGTACCTGCAGAGATGTAGAGATCGACTTTGCTGGTCTGAATGCAGTCTCCAGGTAGTTTTTGCCTGCCTGTCTCTTTTTCTTTTCCCACCGCGTGGTTGCCACTCCGTTATGATTTTGGTTAATTTTGTTCTGCTATCTCTTGTCATATGTCCTGCCCATCTCCATTTCAACTGTCTCACTTTCTTTATTATATCTTCCACCTTGGCTATGGTTCGTATATCATTATAGTTATTTTATAATTAGTGAATTGGATGGAACAATATAATTAGTAGGCTATATATCCGACCCCAGTAGTAGGTATACTAGGGAATGTTTAATCGAATATTGCGGTTAGCACTGGTCGTCGCTGAAAACCAGCGCTGGGTATCTCGTAAAGGCTTACTATTATTCTAAGCGATAGCCGTTTTGAATGATTGTGACGCATGTTTTTCATCCAACTTGTTATTTTCTTGAGTTTGTATTCTTTTTTATGTGTCATGTTTGAAGCAAACAAAAGTAGAATATACGTTTATTTGCGTAGTAGTTACTATCAGACGGTTTTACTTTTATTGGGAAAATCCGAAATTTTACCACTTACCGAGTCCTCTACGCTCAATGGCTTCACCTACAGGATAATTGTGTACCACATTATCGGTAGCATTGGGTTATATTTCAACATTAATATTGCCAGTCCAACAATATTCATTTAATTACGTTGTTGAACAGATACATTTTTCAAACATATCGAGAAATGGATTAGCAATATGCTTTAAATTGATAGTAATAGTATATTGCGCAATTAGAATGCTATTCATGGCCGATAAACGTAACTTACTTTAGAATCTCGAATAATCTCATTTCCGACTGATATTTGATAATATTTGCCTGTTTACTATAACAACACTATCGATACCGTATTATACACATGTAGGCATGTGTTTGTCGCCGGAACTGTTTTACCACGATTTTTATCTATACAGATAGTAATTGTTTGTCCATACAAAATAATTCAATGCGAATCGTGCATAGAGGAAGGTTTTTGGCTGCAAATCAAGTTTAATTGAATTACTTAGTTTGTTGCTAAACACTCGATACGTCATACGGATGCCGTTGTAGTTTTGTCAGTAGCGTTTCCTTGATTGGATTTACTGAAACGTTAATAAGTAGTTTCTTTGTAAATTTTGAACCTATGTAACATATAATACCTAATGCTTAATATGTATGCCATGTAGTCACAATGGTCGAAATGTATACATGTGTGTATATGAACAATAACTTAAATATAATTATGTATTATTATTCGCATGGGATCGAAATTATTGCGGATGTTTCTTTCTCGAATGCTGCCCATCCCGGCAGAAACTACAGAACACCAACACGATCCTTTTGCTGCAAGTAAGTGGTGTATTCTTGTGGAAAAATTAAGTTTTAGATGCAAAGCAGCTGTATTCATCAGACAAGTTAGTATTTAAGATATTTTCCTTAATGTTTTGTACAAAATTCCAACCCAGATCCAGTCACCCATTCAGAATCTACTTTTCTCTCTTTATACGGGATTCATGATAATATTATAGTCTCCGTTCTTCAATAAACTTTGTATAATATGATAATTAAAGATAACAACTCAATTTCATATTGAACATCGTCGATATAAACATCTGCGGGCGATAGTAGTAATCGCTAACAGTGAATGCGGTTGGATGTAAACAAGCTGGTTATCATGCCCCCATGGTGTGAAGTTCTACAGGTCACGATAGTAACCATTAATAATATATCAATCATTTTACAATCTGTTTATACAAACATCACCATCCCGGTAATTTCTAAGTACCTATATTAGAACTTTCAGCCTAACGAAATTTGGCAAGTCTCTCACATAGTAATATATCGGCACATCTACGGTTTTTGATATTTTACAGGAACAGGGATCAAAATTTTTTAAATGTTTAAAATTAGGGTTAATTTTAAGTTCTTTTACAGATTCATGTCTATAAACGCAGTGTTCAACGGTTTCGAGGAGACTAATGAATATTAAGGATATGTAATAAACTCGGTTTCATATATTTGTAGATGTGCCGATATATTACTAGGTGGGCGATATATCAGTAGTTCAGCCACGAATCAGATGCGCAAACAAAATAGAACAAAAAACCCGTACAAGCTACGGGATTTTTGTTCCGTCCCAATACAACCATCAATTCTGCGACCCGGATGTGAAAGTAGACTTAAGGTGCTGCGCCATTTCGTTTTAAAATTCTCTCAGAAGATTATTTTTGAAATGAATATGATATCATTAAATTTTCTAGGTAACTCGCCCTTAATGAAAACATCAAGGGCGAGTTACCTAGAAAATTTCATACGTAGAAAACACTTATATGTAAATATGGGATGTATTTACATTAACTTCTTCACAGAATTTATTATATATCAGGTTCAGTATATTAATCCCCCTAATCAACGAATACATTTTTGTCAAATGATTGCAACTAGTTGGGATCAGTTGGTATCGTTCGGTCCAAACGATCCCAACTAGCCGCAATCATTTGACAAAAATGTCATCGCCGATTAGGGGGCAGGTTAGATATATTAATATTTTCCGACTACGGAAAATATTAATATATTTAACCTTAGGACGCTAGATGATGGGAGGTGAGTATTAAAAACTAATATTTGATCTCTTACCTTGATCCCCTTTTGTCCGGTCCATCTGCTGCAGTATAGTTGTCATTTTACAAGTGCAGGCACTTACCGTCGGAAATGCTGATGTCGTCAACACAATTTAAAATAAAAAAAAACAGTTCCGACTCCCGCGAAATTTCGATACATTCTGGCGGTTACTGTTTACAAAT
Organism: Sesamia inferens; assembly: GCA_037179545.1. Lineage (NCBI taxonomy): Eukaryota > Metazoa > Arthropoda > Insecta > Lepidoptera > Noctuidae > Sesamia > Sesamia inferens. Next base: position 12,352,871 of record CM073949.1, read on the forward strand.
TGCTATAAGGATCCCTACCCTCTTTGAAAGTAATGCTTAGTCCTCATTAGTTTACTCATTTGCTAATTATTATGTAACAATTATCTTAATCACCATTTAATGAATCTCTAACTACTCTATTATTGCTATTAGCAAATCGGTGTTCGAGAATGGCGCTGGTTATCTGTCATGGAAAGTACTTATATTATAAAAACAAAGAAACACGATTTATACCAAGTATTTAAAAATAATGAGCGAACTGAATAACTTACTTTAAAATTCCATCGGAACCCACAACTGCGAGTCTTAAACCTTGAAGAAAAGAAAAATATGATATCATAAAATAGTCAATGATACCTTGGCGGCTCTACTTACCGTAACCTATTTCATGCCGGACAGTATCGGCCTTCACAATAACCGGTGTTTCCTTGTACGTGCTGCCATCTCCCGGATCTTCCAACTCACTATCTGCTTTAGGCTCTGATTCGACGAAATATTTCTCAAAATTATTTTTGCTGAAGAAATCAAAGTCCACGGCTGCCCGTTTCATAGTTGGAGTAGAACTGCTTGCTTCAACTTCAAACTGTAGCATTCTCGCTGGCGACATAAGCTCGAGCACCGGAGACGGTTTAACGAACAAATCGTTGTCGCTTTTCTTTGTTAGCGATAATTTCAGCAATGTTTGTGGTCTACGTATCTCGGTTTTTGTCTCGATTAATTTTGGTGTTTCTACTATCGGGGGTGATGTATTGTTCTCTGGAGGTGGGGTTTGAATTTCAGGCGTGCCAATGCCAGGGAATTGACAATCAGCTGATTCACTGTCGGGCGTTTTAGCATGAGGAGTTTCAAGGACACAGGCGTGTGCTTCAGGAGTTTCAATGTCAGGGGTTTGACCATGAGGCGTTTCAATATTCGGGGTTTGTGTGTCACGCATTTCAGTATCCGGTGTTTGTATATCAGCCGTTTCAATACCCCTTGTTTGTGTATCAAGAGTAATGTTCGAAGTATATATATCAGCTGTTTTAAGATCCGGGGTTTGTAAAGGTGTTGGCAACGGTGAAGATAATTCAATTGTAGGTGTATAAGCGTTACCAGCTACGCTACTGTCTACAGACACCTCCCTGCCTATAGTCACATTTTCTCCAATCATGGAAAAATTATCTAAACTCATACGGAATGTATCATCAGGAAGCTCCAAGTTGTCTGGCATAAATTGATTTGAACTTGTTGACGTCCGTATTGTAACCTCGACATTTTTATTATTAAGCATCGGCGACTCCATGTTCAAGTGTTTCTGAAAGACCAGCTTTCGTTATGTTAGATACTATCAGGTTATAACAATAAATCATACATTAGTCTTCACCAGTGTCCTTGAAATAATCTTGCCAATCGATAACCGCATACATAAGAATTTCGCATCACTTATACGCACACATGCGCAAAGCGTTTTCTTACATTTGTGTGTATGCATGAGCTGTCAAACGAGTTTCGCGGCTCAGTTTTCCTCAATAGGCTCAACAATATAATTCTAATAAGAATCTAAAAACGTATTTTTAGAACGTAAACTATAACTGGAATGTTAATATGACACTGATAGACATATGTAGCACATAAACATGCTTTATCGCGCCATAGGTCCGGCTATAAATAGATCGGTAATCGCCACTCTCACACTGATTTTTGCCCGCCTTTTTGTTCCTTTACAATCACAGTACCGGTCGTAAACAATGTCCAGGAAATTCCATTAGTTCACAATAATCTTTCACAATTTATGTCATGTATTAGCACAGGGAAGAACTTGTTTACTTCGCGGTATAAATGCAAGATACGGCGCGATGGCGCGTTCCACAACTATGATGTAGTAATGTCAACAAACAAGAGTTCCGTGTCGGCCTGTAATTTGTTCAATACATTGCGCAAGTCTCAATTTTAAGCATTTATAAAAAATATTTTTTTTGGTTTTTCTGTTTATTAACGAATTACTTTATTTTACTGCAATAAAATAGGGATGTTTGTTAAAGAATCTGTTACTTATAATTCAAAATTCGAGCGATAGTTTTATTATCTGTTGAATGGAAACGCGGCGCGTATTGTAAAAACTGTAGGTACCTGTCAAACTTGGAAACGAATGGTTATACTTATTTGTTTCCTAATAACATTGATGCGTTGACTGAGTAATATCATTCTCTAATTTATTAATTAATCATCAAAAATAAAAATGATACGTAGTATATATGTATAGAGTAATGGCGGACGTCTCTGTAGAGTTCGTATAATGGCCATGCCTATACTTACCTACTATTCTATCACAACCAAGGAAATTATAGATAAACTGGAATGTGAACTTGCATAATTCTCTTATTTAAAAGAAGATTCTATCGCAAGAGCAATAAGATCGATCGGAAATAAAACCTTATTTGAACAGAAAACGGTTCGAGGGAGCAAGCCAGAAAATTATGGTGAAAGAAAATACCCTTTACCATTTTTTTTTTGCATTTTAATAGATTCGCGTAACTGTATTGCTTCGCACTGCAACAAGACAATATTGAAGATAGGACTTTGTTCTTGGGACCCGTCGATTTGACAGTTTCGCGTAGATTGACCTGCTGTCGTCCGTACATTTACGTCCGTACGTTTGACCGAGTGACCTCTCTAATGTAAATATTTAAATTTTCATACATTCACAGCAAAACGTTTGTTTTGCTGTGAATGTATGACCGTGACCATGTCTATTTCAAAATATTTTTTAATCACTCCGGACGACTGCAGGTCTCCTCACCGAAACTCAATTTTCCCACTCAACCTTCAGCCTTAAATCTTCATCCATAGAGTTGAAAATTTAATATAGAAATGTGACAGTAATGTGTGTAGTAGGTTGAGCGTTTTTTTTTCAAATGCTAAATTTTTTTAAGCAATCGTATATACAATAAGGTGGACTGATGACCTGCCCCCTAATCGCCGAACACATTTTTGTCAAATGATTGCGACTAATTGGGATCAGATGGTATCGTTCAGGCCGCTCATTGGTCCGTTCGGTCCAAACGGTCCCAACTAGTCGCAATCAGTAGGCCTAGTATGAGTTTTCAATACGAAACTCGTTCGATCGTATCGAGCGCGTTTGACTCAGCGATTGGCCCGCTTCAAGGTCGTAAGAACTCTCAACCAATGAGAGCGCCAAACGCGCTCGATACGATCGAACGAGAATCGTATTGAAAACTCATACTAGGCCTACTGTTGATAAAAATGTGTTCGCCTATTAGGGGGCTGGAGTAGGTTGCGCGAATCCGATGGATACGGACAGCACAAGACCGGTGAGCGTGGAAAGCCTTGGGGGAGGCCTTTGTCCAGCAGAGGACATCTATAGGCTGAAGAAGAAGAAGAAGAATCGAAAATACATACCTACGCTTATGAATACGTTTACATCACTATTAATTTGACTTTTCAGTGACATAATAAAACAGCTGATTTATGATGCGTTCAAAATAAAATTGTAAACACTGAACATATCAGAAAAGTTAAAACTACCTACCGGAAAATAATAAATTAATTATTCATATGATATGGCAATTATTTTCTATAATGTTCCCTAGGAAAAAAAAAATAGGTCATATTTTTTATTATTATTGGTGGTATTTAATTGTATTTTTACAAATACGATTATACTTGCACTATAAAATATGGTATATTTAAATAAATACATAGATATAAATTATATTTATGCATATGGAAACATTTAAAATTATAAAAAAATAGCACACCTATATTGGGAACAGGTTTCAAGCTACTGATGGTCAGGACTCAAGAGAAGAACCGCTGAATCAAGCTCTAGATCCAGCCACCCAACGAGAGTCTCAAGTATTGCTCGAAGCTCTTTAGAATTAACTTATTGGTAGTCAGGACCCAGGACTGTCGGCATAATGATCGCTGAGTTGATCGCACATACTGCATGTCGACAATCCCGTGAGCAAAGTCAGGATATGTACTTGATTTGTTTATCTTTCTCGGCTTTCACAATTCGGGATGGTTATTACATCGCGCGCCGCTTTGATAGATCCACTACTACTGTGTCAGGCTTATTAGCAACAATAGTCTTGGCAGTGATGTTGGATCGATCCCAGTACAACGGTACCTCCGATTATACAAGGCAAGCTGCTGATAGATTATCCTGGCTACAAGGTCATGCAAACGCTGAATCTGGTAGCGAGACGAGTACCTATATCTGGAAATAATATACCCGATTACCGATCGGTTCATGAGAAATCTCAGGTGATTGAACCATTTATTGCTGATTCATTAAATTTAATGTGGAATCTTGTATTGAAATGTACCTAATTAGTTAGAAATGTACCTAGTTTTGAAGCAATCTGTCTAGCCTTTTTTCAACTACGTTTGGGCTGGCTTCTAGTCTATCCAAATACACCTGCATTTTATTCTTGAGAAAGCATATTGTAGACGGTGCGGCACGTAACTTGGCAAGTGAATTTGTAGTGGGGGAATTTTGCGCACGCACAATTTCATTCATTTTTACACATGCGTACCGCACCGTATAATAAGTTACTCGGTGTTAGACCATAAGATCGGCTGCCGGCAGAAGTTACCACCCACCAGACAAAGTCTTGCCGCCAAACGATTCGTCGTGTTCCGGCGTGATGTCCGGAGGACGGGTCTGAGCAGTTGTGTTGTGAAGCTTGCCGGGTACGATGCGCCAAATGATGTTGTGTCGGGAGTTTGATCATGGTTCATCCCGATCAATTTCCCTCTGGCGTAGCATCGTTGGCCGTGTTGTTGCGTTTATAAATTTGCATCACCTCGCTCAACTGCCGTCTTTATTACTATTCACTAAGTTTTTTAAGTGAATGGGTTTAATAAACTAGCGCGCTTTACCACCAACGATTGCATCACTGCTTACCATCAGGCGGGATTGCAGTCAAGCGCTAGTTTATAATTATTAAAAAAAAAATATCTTAAAAGCGTTCTTTAACTAACATTCCAACCTCATTATTATGAAATAACGTCGTAATGCTTCGCTATTGAAGCAATTAGGGGTATTACGACTTACAGCCGTTAACTGTTCATGGTCAGCAGAAGTACTAAAACACAATGAAACAACCATTTAAAAACAAAATTTTATTTTAAAAGTCGTAAATAATAATTACTTCATCTTTTTCTTCTTGCCGCCAGGCCCATCAGTTTTCGCGCCCTTTCGCTTCCCGCCCTTGCCGGCCATCTTGTTAAAACCTTTTTTGTCTGATTTGAAGCCTTTTTTGTCGGAATTATTGAAGTTTCCCTTTTTGTTCTTGAACTTTTTGTTATTTCCTTTGTTTCCTAATATTTTTCTGTTGTAGCCTTTGATCCACTTGTCTCTGCTATCTTCCCAGGCAAGCTGTTTTGTGCTGGCATTGTCTGTGTTGGCTACTGCTTGACTTGAACCTTGTTTTTTGTTGGTGGCTGTGTCTTCTAGGAGAGTTGAGAATTCTTCTGCTGAGGCGAATAGAGAGCCGAGGTCGTCTGTGCCTATTGATATAAAAGATAAGTAAGTTGAATCTGATCTCAGTTTCAATCTGTCAAAAATACATAATAAACCTTTAATTTCCCTACATTTTGACAACTTGACATTTCGTCATTGCCGATATGAGACCTCGACTAGATTATGAACGTTTTAAATTACGAGAATTAGTCTTATAATGAGAGAATTAGTTTGTTTTAAAAAGGTTTTAGATGTGGCCATTTTGTTTGGAAACCTAGCTAAAACATTTCTTACGAAGAAGAAAGATTTAGAATCAAAGAGATAAATTTTGTTTTTGTTGAAAGCATTTTTCTAGCTTCCTAAGACTTAACAGTTAAAAACAAACATTTTCATCGCGTAAATTTACCTTTTAATTTAAATTTGCCTTTTCCTTTCTTTGATTTAGCACCAGGGACATCAATTTTGTCATCCTCGTCGTCACTGTCTTCAAGGAGTAGCTCTGAAAAATTAAGATAACCATAATTACATAAAGCACTAGGAAGTAGTAAAAGGCTGATCTTTAGTAGCTGTGAGGTTCGCGAAAATTGCTGATTCTCAGCCTAGTTTGAATAAATACTTTTGGTTTTGATTATAACAATACGACTATGCAGTGCACGAATGCTCCTCAAAAGGAGTAGAGTACTTTTTAGACTATGGGCTGTGTTGATTAAAACGTCTTGAGGAATTTTGTTCTAAAAGTTGGATACTGAATATTTTAAGTTGATTTTTATAATTATCTTACCATCGTCCTCTCCAGAAAGCGCCGGTTCGTCGTCATCTCCAGATATATTCAGTTCTCCGTCACTATCTGTAAAACAAGAAAAAATGTGGTTAACAATAAATTCATTAAAACTAAACAATGGCCTTTACCTGGTTCGGGGTTTTTTGTAAAGACATACGCACACAGAGACAAAAATCGCAATACAAAGCAAAAAGAAAAGGGACAAAAATGGAATATCTTTTTAGGTAGATGGATTGCAGGTTTAGAACGATTGTTCCTAAAACTAGAACAATAGCCCCAGGTAAAAAAAGGTTCAACGTGATCATTCCAGGAAATGTTACCACCATAATATCTGTTATTGCTAATTTACTACCGAGTAGCGTCAGTGTCGTCCAGTCTAAAGGGTATGGCACATCGGGCATACAAAATTGTGACGTTATTGAAGTACCAAATCTACAAAGTCAGCAAATGTAATTTGCCAAAAATGAACTCAAACACTACAAAAGTTGTACGGAAAATAAAATAAAATGTCAACAATATTGTAATTTAAATAATAGAAAAAAACTTTTAGCAGAAAAAAAAAAATGGAAACAGACTTCAAAAAAACACTTGAAAGGAAAAATAATTTTACTTTTGTCATAGCTCTAGAAGTCGGTGGCGAGCTGAACAACAGAAACCTCGAGAAAGCCGTCGATGTCTTAGCCGAAATTCGAAAATTACTTTTTATGTTCGCCTCATAACAATAATGGCAGCAGTTAGAATAAGTTCTCCTCAATACGAATAAAAAATCCATATGTCAAAAACTACTGAACCGATTGTGACGAAACTTATAGTATTCCCTAAGTTGAACAATATATAGTACAACAAAAAAAGAATTACTTAAATCGGACTTTTAGTTCCGGAAATATGCGCGCACAAACAAAAACATACAATAATATGTAAAGAAAACCCCGTCCGACCTAAAAGGATAATAAATGTTAGGTATACACAAGACCAAATAAAATATGAAATTTTACGTAATCATCATAGTGACAATAGAATATTCGCGAAAAAAAAAGATTATTTCAAAATTCATTATTTTGAAAGAATCTTTTTTTTTCGCGAATTAATTCCAACTTCCCCAGAATTTGGTATTTTAAAAAAAAGTGACAACACCATTTGTGACGGAGCGAATAGCGATGCGACCACGTGCCGCGTGCCCTGCCCCCCTACACCCGCGCATGTACGGCTAACGTGTTACCTACCGCACATGCATTAAGTTACCTCGACTTTTCGAAATAATGTTTAGCCCGGCTTTGTTGACATTACTAGAATCAGTTAACGATACCTAACAATACCTTCACAGATCGGACAGGGTTTTCTTTACATATTGTATATATACAACGTGTAACATAAAGGGTATATACATACCAAGGGCATGGCATCTTTACATGATATCAAATGATATCGGAAGGTTTTCAACTCAAAATAAAATACTCAAAAAATTTATACTAAATTTTCGGTTCCGTGTGTTTCTTAAATTCAAATCATAACAAACGTACATAGCACTACATACTTAATAACTACTCGTTACACGTCACATTACATGGCAAAATCACGATAAATGTCTTCAAAAATTCTGTGCGCCTAGTATGGTAGTAGCCTATCACAGGCGGTGTTTTCTCTCGTAACTTCCTAACATAAAGAGATAGGATTAAAAAACCCTTCCAATATCGATTGATATCATGTAAAGATGCCATGCCCTTGGTATGTATATACCCTTTATGTTACACGTTGTATACACTTGAAATTTGGCTTACATACATACATACGTGTCGAATTGATAACCTCCTTTTTTTTGAAGTCTGATAAAAAAAGAAATACAATATCGATTTCCGCACGGAACAAATATTTGTATGGCCTACAGGTACTTGTTTCGGGTCCGGCTGTTTATGTATGCCAGTTTAAATGTTTGTAAACGCACCCACAATACGGGAGTAATCCCTAGTGTGAGGCAACGTTTTATTATTAAAAAAAAAAAAAAAAAAAACCTCTGTGTATACGTATAAATGCGATGAAAATGAAATGTAGATGAAAAGTAAAAACTGGAAAGATTCAACAAGGCCGGGTGTAAAATTATTAGGTGCTTAGCGTCGTAATCGAGCTTCGCCATCTCAATCCTCCCTCCAACTCGGAGTATGTCGTGCGCGTCTAGTAAGGCGTTCAGTTGACGAATTGAGCTTGATTTATCTACCCGTCCATGTCTTTTCAAGTTGTTGACGTCTGTAGAAAACCTCTGTCTCTGGCTTTGCAATATCCTAATTACTAAGCAAAGTATAAACGAGGACTTATCTCTTAACTTTTAAATAAAGCGCGTGGTGGATACTGACAAAATGAGACTCTGAAAATTTGACTTTATTTTATTTGGATAGAATATATGTATTTCTTTGAAATTTTTCATCATGAAAAAGAATATTGTCAAAATATGTCAGTTAAGGCTTGGCGGTTAACCATCGATTTGCACAATTACAGCTTTGTTTGCTGATGATGGCAACTCCAACTTACATTCATTCTCCAACCCGAATCGAACCCAGTGCAGATGTCAAAGGGAATGCTTTTTTATAATTATAAACTAGTACTTGACTGCAATCCCGCTTGATGGCAAGCAGTGATGCAGTCGTTGATGGTAAAGCGCGCTAGTTTATTAAGAGCCTTGAAGACAATTAATTTGTAGCCAGACGGAAACACCGCCGCTGGTAAATTCTACCAGTTTCTCGATGTACGCGGTATAAAAGACGAGACCTGTACCCCATCATCATTGTCTGCCTAGACTTTCCCAACTGTGCATGTTATTATCGGCTTCCAGTCTAACCGGATAAAGCTCGGTGATAGGCCATAATATCGGCTGCCGGCAGAAGTTACCATCCGCCAGATAAAGTCTTGCCGCCAAACGATTCATCGTGTTCCGGTATGATGTTTGGTGAAGCCGTACGGAGGACGGGTCTGAGCAGTTGTGTTGCGATGTGTGTCGGATGCGATGTCGACACTTTGCTGACAAAATTGTTGAGACCTGTACCATTCGATAGGTCACTCTAGGTCTAGCAATGCGTTTTATACGGCACCTCAACAATGTCTAGGTTTCGAGTTATAGGGCTTAAAAGTTACGCACTGCATGTCATGCGATATTGAACCTTATTCCCTCGACATAAGGTGCAGTCGTAACAATACTAACATAGAATAAGTTCATACTAACACTATATGGATCTACTGGACTGAAATAAAAAGTTTGAATTTGAATTTAAAATAATCTGATCAACAAAAAAATCTTTGCTATCCTACGACTTCAATACATACAGGGTGCATCTGACATCGTAACGCAAACTTCGCGAATAGGCTAGACCAAATACCACTAATATAATTATGATAGTCATTTATGTCGTTAATGAGCGGTTACAGAAATCACAGTGTTTAAAAAAAGTGTCGGCTCGGTCTTTGAAAGTTGCAAGCGTGCCGCCGCGCGTGTTCGTAGGTATGACGTTGGCCCCTGGCGTGAACTCTATTAAATCAGCTGATAGAATAAATTTTCGAGTTTTGTTCACATGGCCCTTGTTGTGTAATTAGCGAATTAATTAATTTTTACTTTAAAATCTTATTGGGTTAGAAGTGAAAAAAACTGCATAATTTCTTTTTTAAATTCAGGAAAAACTAACGGAAAATTCCACCACTGGGGGGTTCAGAATCATGTACTGGATCCATGGTATTCGTTTGTGCGTCGATGTCAGAGACACCCCTTATATGTATACTTATAGATGTTTTGTGTATGTACTTAACATATTTATAAGATACACCATAAATACAAGAAGTCTTACCTCCATCATCATCATCACCCACATCACCGGTTTCATAACCAGCTTCTTCATCATCATCATCATCGCTGCCCAAATGATCATCATCGTCTTCTTGTTTCTTTGTGCCTCGCTTCTGTTTTGTTGCTGTCATGTCTGCCAGGAAGTCCAGTTCGTCGTCCGATTCCACTGTTAATGAAATCAAATATTACATAGATGTTCCTGAGTATGAAATAGGTATTTATTTTACTTTAACTTTTGTTTTTACTATCAAAGAAAGCGGCGCTGATTCTCTTGTTTACAAACTAATTTAAAGGTAAGTTCATCGTTTTCTTTTCTTTTTATTTCATTAAGAAAAGGATAGAAGATACATTTTAGTTTCTTCCTATGCCTAGCCTATGGATGTCCACTGCTGGACAAAGGCCTCCCCCAAGGCTTTCCACGCTGACCGGTCTTGTGCTGCCCGCATCCATCGGCTTCCCGCGACCTTCACCAGGTCATCGGTCCACCTTGTTGGGGGCCTCCCTACACTGCGTCTTCCAGTACGTGGCCGCCACTCTAGAACCTTACTGCCCCATTGGCCATCGGTTCTACGAGCAATGTGCCCTGCCCACTGCCACTTCAGTTTAGCGACTCGCAGAGCTATGTCGGTGACTTTGGTTCTTCTGCGGATCTCCTCATTTCTGATTCGATCACGCAGAGAAACTCCGAGCATAGCTCTTTCCATTGCCCTTTGTGTGACTCTGAGCCTTCGTATGAGGCCCATTTAAGTTTAATCCTGTTAAATTAAGATACTCCATAGATAGTATAGACGCAATTATAAATCAAAATCAAAAGTCATTTATTCAAATTAGGCTGAGAATCAGCACTTTTTGAACGTCAATATTACATAAGACAGTTTTCCAAAACGCCCACCCATTGACACTTCCTAGTGCTTTATAAACATGGCGACCAAAAATACGCCAATTTACGTCAGGAGCAGACTAATTTGACCGGATCAAACTGAAGTTTAATCTTTTGTCATTTTCTTAATGAAATGGAAAGAAAAGATGGACAGAACTTAAATATAACTTATTTTGTTTACTTAAAAAAAAAGCTTTGTTACATAGGTATGTATTTGGTAATTTCATTTAATGACTGGAGCTATCGATTTTTATTTGAAAACTAATTAGTCCGTCAATCAGATTTCCAAAAAAATACTAGATACGTATTTTTTCTTTTTTCATATAAACAAAAAATAAAGACATATGATAGATCTAAAAAATGCTTTGTATAATGACATAAAGAGGCATGCATATCGGGTGAATATCAATATAGTAGTTTAGTTTAGTTTGTAAAAAAAATATCAATAACAATAATAATTTATTAATGTGTCCGTAATGAAAAATGTTTATTTTCATTGTTTGAACATCTCGTCGAATTTTATTTAAATCTAAGAGAACGCGGAGTCGATTGTTACGGTCGCGAATCTGATTTTGATTAAAAGAAAACCTAACACTGATCCGAAAATTAAAAAAAAAACCGTAAGTAAGTTTAAGCCGCGTTTCCACTAAGCAATAATAGGGATGTTTCCTGGCTAAAAAAAATTGATTCTATTTAGTCCGTCATTCAGATTATAGAAAAATATTGGATATGTATATTTTGTTTTATCAAATCAATAAAAATTGACAAATATAAAAGGCATCAAAGATCAGGAGTGGTGGCTAGTGACGTCACTGCTCGCTAAAAAGTGTAGCGTGCAGTGTTGTCACACGAGTTTTCAACGCACTGTGTCGTCTTCATTTTTTGTTTATATGAAAAATAAAAAATACGTGTCTAGCAGTGGCGAAGGGTCCATACAAGCCGATTCCCACCGGGTTACCTTTCAAAAATCAGTTCCATATTCATACAAAACTATTTACATTCTATTTCATTAACAAAGTATTATTAATCAAATGCCGGCGCGATTTACAATAGCAATCGTAATTTTTAGCAATACCCTAAGTATCACATTTCATTTTATAGTCGTAAATTAATCAGCGCTTCAATTTTTCGTACATTACATTGAAGGAACCCGATGAATTTCAGCTTACCTCGGTCAACGTTTTACTATGAGGCGAAAAGAGACAGCGTATCAGACCATCTCTTTCTAATGCTCGCTAACCGTCGGTAAAACTTGATTAATATAGGCTACTGGCATGCGGCTTGTATTTCTCTCCTCTCCTCTGTTAGAAAGAGACAAAGAAATCACGCCACTACGAGAAAGCGTTCTATACCTATGGTGCGTGAGTTTTTCGTTTGTTTTTAATATTTGTGTTATTTAAACTGTGACGGATTCTGTAAAGTAATTTAATCGCAGATTTGGTTAAATACTGTGGATTTTGTTTGTTATTATGGCTTTAATTCATATAGAGTGCTGTTACTGTTAATACGTCTTTGAAAGACGCATTTTCTCAAGTTTCGACTCTTTGCAGTTTAATTCTGACCCTCCCCATTTCAGTAGCTTCAGCTGAGCGGTCATTTTCTGCTTTAAAACGCATTCACACGTATGTGCGAAACTGCCAAAAAGAGCAGAGATTGTCCGATTTGGCTATCATGTCAATTGAAAAAAATTTGCTTAATAAAATGAAAAGTAATCCGAATTTTTATAACAACATTTTAGCTCATTTTGTTAAAAAAAAAACAGACGCATTGCATTAGAATATAAATAACGTTGTGATTGTGTATAATTTGCTTTATTTTTGCTTAATATTTTTGTTGGTTTTGGATCGGTGTTTGTGTGGTTCGGTTTTTAACACTTTATTATTTTTGTAATTTTTTATTTTATTTTTTCTTGACTCTTATTCCCTAACAATAGGTACTTAACTTAGTACTTACTAACAAGCATGCATGTGTGGTATAGAGATGCACGTCGAAAAAGGCTTTTCACAAAGCCGCTTTTATCATACTTGAAAGACATTGTTATCAAATCATCAGTCCTTTTTTGTATGGTGAAGGTGGGGCTTTTCATATTATTCTTATCTGAAGACCTCCTCCAAGATATCCTGCAGTAGGTAAGTGTTTAAGTGTTTATTTTTTTGGACCGGCTTCCCTTTGTCAAAATTTCACCCTTCGCCACTGGTGTCTAGTAAATCTGACTGACGGACTAATTAGTTTTTTTTTAGTCAAATACCCTATTGACACGCAACATGTAGCAACACAAGTTGCCCAACATGTTGAAAGTCTGCGTTGAAGTTTTGTTGAACAACGTTGTCTACGCATCGTCCCCGCGCCATGTTGAGGTAATAGCCCACTTAGACGACTTTGCTCCGACCCGGAAAAATGAATATCATTTAAGTATGGGCATTAAATATTTCTCTTTAGATTTATTTTACAATATCGTCATGAATTAGTAGACAGCTCGCTGTTAGCTAGCTTACCGTCGTCAGACTGCTCGGTAGTTGACGTCTCGCTGGCCGCACGTTGTAGACGAGCGGTCAGTGCGGTGTCCGCGCGCAGTCAGTTGATTTCAGTATTTTATGCACCCTAAATCTTTGTCTGTTATTTCTCAAGCGCAATAACAATAATTGCTAGTTCCTTATGAATCGGGACATGGTAGTAAAAAATAAGAGTTATTTAATAGGAACCGATCGTGGACTAAGTCTATCGCGAAAAGCGAAAGCGGTCGACGGGTGGATAGCTGGCAGTCTGCTACCTGTCACCGTGTGGACTGCGGCAAGCAGGCGTCTTAGTTTAGGGCGGTGTTGGTGAGCGTAACGTATCGCGCGCCAAATGTTGCCTAGTGGAAAGGCTGCTTTAAACTTCGTGGGCTACCTCACTTATAAATTCACACATTTCACTTGAGCAATATCAAGAATTATCGTAATTTTACCTTGCGCTTTCGACCCGGTGACATTATCCAAGTACTGTTCAAAGTCTTCACTGTTGACAGAATCCGCGTCGCTGTCATCGTCATCTTCAGCGTCCATGTTGCGACGTTTTTGTAAAAAGCTGGCGAAGGAAGACACATTAACATCAACCTTTTTATCGTCCCACTGCTGTGCACAGGTCTCCTCTCATACAGAGAAGGATGGAGCGTAATCGGACAAGGAAGACACGTTTTATTATAATTAATGATATTTGATTCCGTACTATGGTACGGAATGGCTAGTTTAGTTTAGAGAGCATTGGCGATACAGTGGTGAAGATCGTGGGGCATTTCATTTCATTTCATATAGACTATACAATATGTAAAGAAAACTCTGTCCGATCCGTGAAGGTATTGTTAGGTATCGATAACTGATTCTACTAATGGATACAAAGCCGGGCCCAACTTAAAAAAAGATCCCCCTAAAAGAATAAATATTATTTCGCAAAAAAAGGTAACGTAATAAATTTGCGGTAAACAACCCTTCCGCGGGCGGCGGGGAACAGGGCACGCGGCACGTGGTCGCATAGCTATTCGCTCATAATAATACCGGTGTTGGTGGGGAAGTTGGAATTAATTCGCGGGGACAAAAGATTATTTCAAAATTCATTAGTATTGTTTCTATGATGATTACGTAAAATTTTAAATTATATTTGGTCAAGTGTTTACCTAACCTTTATTATCCTTACGGGTCGGACAGGGTTTTCTTTACATATTGTATAACTCAACTGAATCGATTTCAATTATTTTTACATCATGTTATATTTTTTCCCAAATACATTTAGGAATTGCTGCAGTGTGATGCCTAGCGCACAACACAGCTGACGGTAAATCATAGTACTACGAGCCCCCGTGCCACGCCGCAACAGGTGTGGGCAGGCGAGCGGTGCGTTGACCATATTTTTTTGGGACAACCAAGTAAAATAACAAGCTCATAACTTCGTGGTTTTTCATTACATCTTTATGAAATTTTGTACATAGATTTTTACTTAAAAATACTGGACACGTTTTGCATAAACAAAAATTAACATTAACCACAACAAGCGCTATACTTTGTTTAAATTATTTCATCACCACTTAACTTCCCCACTTCCCTGACCATTGTTCTTAAAATGGTGAAGGAAAACATAGTGAAGAAACCGGTATGTCCTAGGTATATTGAAGACATGTGACAACCTGGACCCGCGTCTCTGGAGGCGTTTAACCCTGGAGTGGGGAATTACTGCTATATACTATTATTTGCACGCCTAATTTAAGGTAGATAGTAAAGGATCATTGTATCTATTGAACATCTTCATTGTACCTACTATCTATGCAAATGCAAATAAATTATTATTATTATGAAGTATGTATATTATTATTATTACTTACTCGTATAGAAACCGCTCATCCACTGGTACTTTGCTGGCATCTTCGTTGAGATAGGATGACGAGGTCACTGGTATGCTCTTTAGACCTGAAAAAAAATTACAAATATTTGCATATAACGTCTGTAGGCAGAGTTGGTTAAAGCTGAATTGCCAATTCGTAGCATTGCTAATTAAATTATCTGGCAATTCTACAGACATGTTTTAATAGGGTAGTTGATTAAAAAAAACTAATTAGTCCGCCAGTCAGATTTCCAAAAAATACTAGACACGTATTTTTTCTTTTTTCATATAATCAAAAAATGAAGGAGATACAGTGCGTTGAAAACTCGTGTGACGTCACTGTTGTATCATACATCACTACTCTGTAGTCGAGTAACTAATACCATCTCTATGTATTAGTGTCTATGAATATAGTCTATTGTCTTGTCATTGTAACTTAGGATCTGACCTAGAAGAGGTCGTTTCCAATAATATAATTCTACAAGTGTAATAAACCAGTCTAATTATCTAAAGTCTTTAATATTTACCAACCGAACAATCATACATGGTGTCAGAAGAGTGAAAAAACCCAATACGAAGAAAGAAAATTCATAAAATGCAAAAGTCGGATGGCGTCGGTGGCGGCCATGACACCGGAGCTGCAATGAACAGTGGCTTGAAGGCGCTTAAAATATCGTCAGATGCAACAAACAACAATTACGAAACCTGGAAGCGCTGGTGGCAACAGTTCGAATTATACTTGTTGGCAACAGGTTTGGACAAGTCCGGTGAGAAACGCAAGATCGCCATTTTATTACATCACATTGGTGAAAAATGCTTAAATATTTTCAACACATTCAACATAAATATTGGAGAAAGCACATTACATGACGTCAAAGCCAAATTCGACGAATTTTTTCAACCCAGAAAAAATATTACCATGTATCGTTACATGTTTTTTACCACACGTCAACAGAAATCGGAAAGCATCGAGGATTTCTTAACCGATCTCGAAAATAAGAGCCAAGATTGCGAATTTGGAACGCTCAGAGAATCTCTTATCAGAGATATTTTTATCGCCAACTTGAGTTTGGACTTAGCACATGTACGTCAGAGACTGCTGCAGGAACCTGATCTGACATATCAGAGGATGCGAGAGCTAGCTAGGACACTCATCGTCGCACAGCAGGATGCAGACCAAATTGTCAAGAGGTCCACTAGTCAAGAGTCTGAAAAAGTCATGCATCTGCGTCGGAGGAGCCGTGGTCAAGCGGAGCGTCAGCGACGGCGAGCTTCACCAGTCAGTCAGCAGGGATCCAGCGCAGGGAGGTCAAAGTCAAGTCCCAGTCCTGAGAAGCGCTCGAAGACGTGTAGCCGCTGTGGACAACACCACCGCTACAAATGTCCAGCGCAGGGAGCTAAATGCAGGTCATGTAACTCTTATGGTCATTTTGCAAAATTTTGTTACTCCAATAATAAAAAAGTCAGTCATTTAGAGTCTTTTAGTTCAACTGGTAGTCAAGATAATTTTGTTGGAATTTTAAATTGTCATAACTTCAGTCATAGTCATAAGTATAGTCAATATAATTGTCATTTAGAGTCACAAAGTCATCACAATCAAAATCATTACAGACATAGCAGGTTGTCATACACCCAGTCAGATCATAAGTTACAATCAACGGTCAGGTCGCACATAGGCCAGTCGCAGTCAATGTCTAAGAGATCTCATGAAGACTCATCTTGTCATAAAAAATATCCTGTGTCATATTTCTGTGATGAAAGTGGTGATAATGCCATATCTGAGAGGTCTAATAAAAAATGCCTCAGTGATGAAAAAAGGCTGGTGACTGATAGGTCTGAGAGATCCAATGAAGACTCATCTTGTCATATGTCATATCTCAATGATGAAAACACTAAACAGTCTGAGAGATTCACAGTCAAGTCAAAAAAGTCAAAAAGTCTTAGCCGAGATTCATATCTTAATGATGAGTACAGACACAAGTCTGAGGAATCTCACACAACAAACACTTGTAGAATTATTACAGCAAAGTCAACACATAGTAAACAGGTCAATACAGTCGAGTCAAAAGAAAACAAATACTATTCCAAACAGTCATGGAACATAAACATTTTAGTTGGTCATACACAAATTAATTGCATTGTTGACTCAGGAGCTGATATCAATATTATGTCAAAGAAAACTTTTCAATCTTTGAAATGTCAAAGTCAAATGTCACTTGAGAAATGTCAAATAAACGTTAGTGGGTTTGGTGGTATATCAATACCCATTATGGGCAAAGTCAATGTAAAATGTAGTTTATCTTTAAATAATAGCACTATTAGTGTAAATATAGTGTTTATAGTCACAGATTTAGTTTGTCCGAATGTTTTAGGTCTACCAACTTGTGAAAAATTAGGTATAATTCAAAGAGTTTTCTCTGTGTCTCAACAAAATTTTAGTGAACAAATTCTTACACAATACAATGATGTATTTCAGGGTCTTGGATGTCTACCTCAAGTCTGTCGCCTGAAACTCAAACCTGAAGCAGTGCCATGCGTGGATGCTCTGAGAAGAGTACCCTTCGCTTTACTGAACAAACTGCGCGATGAATTGGATCGCATGGAGAAAATGCAGGTCATTGAAAAGGTTTTTAAACCTACAGAATGGGTGAACAGTATAGTGATAACAGTCAAAAGCACGGGTCAGTTACGAATTTGTTTAGATCCTAGAAATTTGAATAAGAATATTATAAGGGAAATTTATTCACTAAAGTCAATAGATGAGATCAGATCTCAACTAGCAGGAGCTGTTTGTTTTTCTCATTTAGATGCATTTTCAGGATTTTGGATGCTTAAACTAGATGAATATAGTTCTGATTTATGTACATTTCAAACACCTTTCGGTAGATATAAATATTTAAGGTTACCTTTTGGTATTAATGCATCGTCTGAAATTTTTCAAAGAGTCATGATGAATTTGTTCGGTGATTTAGAAGGAGTTCTAATATTCATCGATGATATTTTGGTATATGGACCAAACGAGTCAGTACATAATGAGAGAGTACATAAAGTCATGCAACGAGCACGTGAAGTCAATTTAAAGTTCAATAAGTCTAAATGTAAATTTCTAGTTTCAGAAGTCTGTTTTTTAGGGTATGTTTTTAGTAAAGATGGTGCTAGGGTTGATGAAGAGAAAGTAAAAGCAATTGTCAATATGCCCACACCAAAAAATGTCAAAGAATTGCAAAGAATATTAGGTATGATCAATTATTTAGGTCCCTTTATTAGCAATTTGTCTCAAAAAACTCAAATTTTAAGAAATCTTTTGAAGAAAGATTCAGTCTGGACTTGGGATGAAAATCATAGTCAATGTCTTAAGAGTTTAATCGATGAAATTACAAATTCACCAGTTTTAGCTCATTATAATCCCAATGTACCATTAGTCTTGTCAGTCGATTCGTCAAAGTCAGCATTAGGAGCAGTCATTATGCAGAATAATAAACCTATTGCTTATAGTTCAAAAACATTAACTCAAACTCAGTCAAGGTATGCTCAAATTGAGAAAGAATTGTTAGCCATTCAGTTTGGTTGTGAAAAATTTCACCAGTATGTGTACGGTCATAAAGTAACTGTTCATACTGATCATAAACCTTTAGTCTATCTTTTTAAAAAGCCATTACATGATGTACCAGAAAGATTGCAACGTATGATGTTAACTTTACAAAAATATGATTTGGAAGTTATACATGTTCCAGGTAAAGAAATGTTTATATCTGACACTCTGTCTAGAGCAGCATTGAAAGAACATTATATACCTGAGAATGAGTCAGAAATATCTTGTCATGTCAATTTAATGCATTCAAGTCTAGCAGTCACAAAGGAGTACTGTACAAAATTGTTACAGAACACTAAGAAAGATGATACTTTGCAATTGTTAAAAAAGTATTATTATGAAGGTTGGCCAAAAAATAAAAATAATGTCAGTCTGTCAATAAAACCATTTTGGAACATACAAGCTGAAATTCATGTAGTCAAAGATTTGTTGTTCAAAGGGTCAAAATTAATAGTACCACAGTATAAGGAAATGTTAGGTAAAATTCATGAAGGTCACCGAGGTATAAATAAATGCTTAAAACTGGCTAGAGAGTCTTTGTACTGGCCAAGCATGTCAGCTGATATTAAAAACTTGGTAGAACAATGTTATGTATGTGCACAATTTAAACCTAATAATCCAAAGGAACCACTAAAAAATTTTGAAATAAATAAATATCCATGGCAACAAGTAGGTGTTGATTTGATGTATTTTGATAACCTTACTTATTTAATTGTCACAGATTATTATTCTAAATTTATAGAAATAGCTTTGTTAAATAAAAACAGTACAGCAAAGAATGTAATAACACATTTAAAGTCCATTTTTGCTCGTCATGGAATACATTTATCTTTAGTGTCTGATGGTGGTCCTCCTTTTCAGTCATTAGAATTTAAGAATTTTATGCATGAATGGGACATAGAACACATTGTAACTAGCCCATATCATCCACAGTCAAATGGTCAAGCTGAGAGTTCAGTCAAAATTATCAAAAATATGTTAAAAAAATGTAAAAGAAACTCATCTGATCCATACATAGCTTTATTACAGTATAGAAACACACCTAAGAATAATTTACCATCTCCAGCTCAATTGTTAATGTCCAGGAATTTAAGAAATAACATTCCTATGTCTTATAAGAAATTAAAACCTAAAGTGGTTACATTCAAAAATTATAAAGAATGTGTCAAGCAAAATAATAAAAATAAGTCTAAATATTATAATAGAAATACAAAGTCATTGTCATTATTGTATCCCAATGATCATGTATACTTTAAAAGAAAGCCTGATAGCAATTGGGAACAAGCCATTGTCAAGCTAAGGTTGGCTAATAATAGGTCATATGTCGTTGAGGATGTCAATGGAGTTAGGTATAGGAGGAATAGGGTTCATTTAAGACACAAATATTCTCCTATGCTATCCAATTCGTCGCAGGGGAGAGAGGAAGGTAACAGGCAGGAGTCTAGACCTCAAGAGCTCTCATCTCAATCCTCAGTCAGTCAACATGTAACTCGTTCTGGAAGAGTTGTAAAGCCAACCAGAAGGCTAATTGATGAAATAGATTAAGTAGAACATTGTATCCTAGATTAAGACCTAACCATAGTCTTAAGTCATTGTCTAAATTGTAACTAAGTCAGGTTTCTATAACATTGTTTGTCAAGGGTTAATTTAAACTTAAACAGGGGGGATGTTGTATCATACATCACTACTCTGTAGTCGAGTAACTAATACCATCTCTATGTATTAGTGTCTATGAATATAGTCTATTGTCTTGTCATTGTAACTTAGGATCTGACCTAGAAGAGGTCGTTTCCAATAATATAATTCTACAAGTGTAATAAACCAGTCTAATTATCTAAAGTCTTTAATATTTACCAACCGAACAATCATACAGTCACTACACGTTACACTTTTTAGAGAGCGGTGACGTCACCAGCCACCACTCCTGATCTTTGATGCCTTTTATATTTGTCAATTTTTAACAAAACAAAACAAAATATACGTATCCAATATTTTTGTATAATCTGAATGATGGACTAAATAGAATAATTTTTTTTTACCCAGATAACATCCCTATTATGGTTATCTGCCTAGCTTTTACACAAATAAGTTTGGTTCGGTTTCCAACCGGACAAGATTAGCTGAATGCCAGCCCCCTAATCGGCGAACACATTTTTGTCAAATGATTGCGACTAGTTGGGATCGTTTGGACCGAACGGACCAATGGGCGGCCCGAACGATCCCAACTGATGCCAACTAGTCGTAATCATTTGACAAAAATGTGTTCGCCGATTTGGGGGTAGAATTATATATGGAGCTACTGTTTATTTGATCTCCCTGTTACTGGGTATTGAGATACCCCTTGGCAGACTAGTTGTCAGACTTGACAGCCTACGACAATTGTCCAGCAATTGGTCTAACTGCAATGCTTCGATATAGCCTTCGGTTTGTGGAGGTCAGACGGCAGTCGCTTCACGGAAAATATCGTAGTTTACCCAAAATCAGCAGTTAGACTTGTAAAACGGACCCCAGACTCCAAAGCTGAAAAAGCTTCGGATACGAGTGGGATTAACACTGAGATGATGATAATGAGACGGGTTGTAAGACTTTAGAGCTTTTCTTTTAATTAAACTTGATGATGCGCTGTGTGTAATTTCTACGGTGCACTTATTACTCAAATTATCCAATTAGACACATACTGTAAAAGATATACAAACCTTTAGCAGTATAATTCTTCCTGAGAGCAAACTTCGGATGAGACCCCTTTACTTTCTTCACTCCCTCGTCCAGCTGTCCATCAGCGCGTTTCTTAGGATTCTTGAACACAAACCGGTCCAAGAAACGGATGCCCGCGAAGTCTTTGAGAGGATCGCCGCTATATTGTATTAATTGTTCTAGGAAGAAAAAACAGTTTTATGTAATTTTGTATAATGTAGCCGGCTGTTGCCGAAAAACAGCACTGGGGGGCAATCGCGCTAAAATAATTCAACCAAAACAGAATTGGATCGCAACCAAACCATAACTTTTGTTATGTTTCGTATCGCGGTAACGGTTTAACCATAACTGGATCGCAATTGGAACGTAACCGCTGTGAAATGAAAAAGTTGAAACAAAGCTAACTTTTTCTATGCCAAGTCAAACATACGTCTAAACGATTAGATTTACTTATAATTGATTTAGTTTTAATTATTATATCTGATGAAATGTATCACTCATACCTACATTGATTTTACTTCAACCGAAGTTAAAACTTTAGCGCAATACGAAATGTGATCAAACTAAACCATAACTTTAACTGGATTAGATACAAACAAGAGTTGAACTACTACTGTTTTATTTAGCGCGATTACCCCTCTGGACTCTGTCCTGCATAGGATCTCAGCATAATGCTGAGCAATCGTCATTTTGCGTGAATGTGACGCATGTTTCCCTCAAACATTCCTTTTTTGTGTTTTTTGTTATTTTTATGGGTCATGCTTACCGTAAATAAACGTAATTTATGTATATCTTTTTATTAAGATTTTTTGACATAAAAAAGGTATTAATTACATTTTAATGTGAAAACTTGGTTCCTGTGCTAAGGGTTACTCTGTGTGTGAAGATAAATATTTATGCTAATTATAATTTTCTTAAATTTTCGGCCTGTGGGTAATCCAGTGTGTGAAGCCATGTATTTAGCTTCATATTAGTTTGATTCTTTTATATTAGTAGGTTTGTGTTTGGTAGTTCGAATGACACTTACCATTGAGTAGCTTCTCAGCAAACAACTTGACTGTAGGATGGAAGTGTGTTGCTAACGGCAGCAGTTCTAAATAGGCTGAGCAAAGTGCGCCCGCGAACGATGGGTTTCGAGCCAGAGGGTTGTACTCTGTTATTTCCTAAGATAAAAGACAAAATAATAATAAAAATAATATAGTATGGTTATGAACAGATGTGTGCCGGGTGTGATGCACCAAATGTTGTTGTGTTGGGAGTTTCGTCGTGGAGGGTTTCCAGATAAATCTCCCTTTGGCACAGCATCGATGGCCGTGTTGTTGGGTTTAAAATCGCATCACCTCGCTCAACTGCCGTCTTCCTTCATACTCACTCAGTTTTTAATAAGCTCTTAATAAACTAGCGCGCTTTACTATCAACGTTTGCATCACTGCCGGGATGACCGCTGCAGGCAAATTGTTTGAGGCTAAATTAAAACTAGCCGCTACGAGTTCATATTTATTTTCCTCACTATAATCTTCTGCATCGGCAGATAAGAGAAAAAACAGAACTCATATTAGCTTTTGGCTAAAAACTTACCTTATCCATATTAACCGTCTTCTTGAGCTGTATCTTAGTGACTGTATCCTTATCTCGATCCTCATCTTCCTTGTTGACCGGAGTCTCTGTCTTCACCTTCGCGTGGAACCATCCTGGGATGGCGGTGCTGTGCTTGCGTTTCTTGGGTTTTATGTTACCCTGGTTATCGATTTTCAGATCAACGTATGATTCTTCTTCGTCGTCATCTGGAGGAAATTGAAAATATTTTTGACGTGAAAAGAACTTCTTTATTGACGTTGAGCTGCTGTGAGATGAGGAAAAAGCATTGAATTAGCGTTAACGTGACCGACACCGTGATCATTTTTTGTTTTTTTATGTTTCTGTATTCCGTGTTTATTTTTTTTAATTTCAAAACTAGTGCTTGAACGCAATTCCACCTGATGGTAAGTAGTGACGCAATCGTTGATGGTAAAGCGCGCTAGTCTATTAAGAGCCTATTCACTCTAGCCTTGAAAACACTCAAATTGTAGTCCGACGGAAACACCGCCGCTGGCAAGCCGCTGCCGCTCTTAGTAAACTAGTGTGCTTTACCATCAACGATTGCTTCACTGCTTACTATCAGGCGGGATTGCGGTCAAACGCTAGTTTATAATTAAAAAAAAAAATGGTTACACCGCCGCCGCAAATTGTTCCAGTCCCTCGATGTACGCGGTATAAAAGAAGAGGCGAAACGCTTCGTCCGGATCGTAGTGGTGTTAACAACGTAAGGGTGGAAACTCGCCGTACGACGGGTCGTCCGATGGTGAAACGGAGATGGGGGAATTAAATCATGCAATTCCTCACACTCACTAAAATGCTTCCTGTAGAACACCGAAGAGTTTTTTTTTTACGTTTCTGTATTCTGTGTTTATTAATGATTTCAGTTTTCACTTCTGTCGGTCAGTCCCTTTTTTTGTTCTGGATGGGAAATTGTCAAATGACCTCTCCGGTCGGAGCGGAAGGGCATATAATACTTTTACTGACTAACACCCACCCGTGTTCCTTCACTTGCCTGTGCGCCAGGGCCATGGTTTATTTTTTGACCAACCCGCAACCCCAGTTGGTCAGTCCCACGACTGCCTTTTTTGGGATTTGCAAGTATCTGCTCCATCGTTTGGATTGCAAAAGCCCGATAGGTTTTATTTAATTTTGTTGTTGGAATGTAAAACAGCTCGCTCAACTTCACTTCCACACAATTCACATAAATATTAGGTGATCAACTTCCGGATTCTGGGCACTTTTTATTCCAACCAGCCCGGTTGGAATAAAAAGTGCGGTATGTATTCTCTCTATTGTAATAATAATAAAATTTATTATCAGACCAGGATCCACAGAGACAGCATTAGCAACAACATTATATAAAAACAGTTAGAAAAAAATCGAATTTGAATCAGAATTCAAATTTAACTAAACTTAAACTACCCAGTCCACGGATCAAAAATAAAAAGAAGAAATAAGTAAAAAAAAAAAAAAATAGAACAAAGCAAAAAAGTTACACGAAACTTCTTCGTGATAAAACTGTTCAATAAACATTACTTGGATTTTTTATGAGTTATTTAAAAGTGCGGCAGAAAACTTGCTAAAACTTTAGATACTATTTTTGCAAGTTTATTGCCATACTTAGCAATAACATAATTATGTTCCCGTCCTTCATTAGAATTTATCTTAAGAGGCCTATTGTAAGCTCAATGTCTTAACGACTTTGGTAGCTGGCATAATAGGTGCAGAAACAGTGTCCGCAGAAGTATCGTTGGATTCCATTGTTGGAACGGACAATGGTACCGGAATTTCTATATTAATCCCTAATATTTCAGCGCATTCATTGTTAGGACGGACAATGGATTTTTATAGTCTAAATTCCAATATGGGTTGTGTTTAGGGCCTAATTTAAAAAGTCCGAAGCCATTGTCCTTTCTAATAATGGAATCTGCAGAAATTTTCGCTTAAGAAACCTGCGGGTCTCTTGTCGACGCGGTTTTGAGAAGAGATCCTGTTGACCCTTTTATATGGCAGGTGCTTTAGTTGATAACAACGATAAGGGAAAAAACCCTTAACACTTACTTAAATAAGCTATATACAGATACATACTATTACCAAAATATATGCTTATATACAAAATAAAACATGGGAGAGAGGTGTTAAGATGACTCTACTCTAATATAGAACATAACTCTACAATTCCGCTTAAATGCAAACCGACTGGAATGGAGTGAATATGAAATGAAGAATGAACAAAGTCAGACGTATGTGAAGGATAGCGTAATTGAAGATTGTTAGAAGAACGCAGATAGTTCGTGTGTTAAGAACAAAAATATTGAAAGTGAGTCACAAGATAAAGAGGAGTGGATGAGTTAAGAAGGGAGAAAAGCGTGGTCAAGGCGCGCAAATTTCTTCTCGTTCCAATGGGCATCCATTTGGGTCAGACCTGTAACTCGACATAAGGCTATATTTCTTGAGATTGAATATGAACCGGATACCATTGTTGAGCAATCTGTCAAGCATATTCAGCAAAGTCGTATTGAGGTAAAAGTAGCACACGTCACCATAATCGATTATAGGGAAAATCTAAGTCTGCATAAGCATGGTTTTTGTTTTAGGGGGTAAGAAGTTCCTCAGACGATATAGGAAACACCCTTTAACTAATGTAAGAAACCTGATGTTGCCAGCTAAGCGTCGAGTCAATATGCAAACCAAGATCTTTGACGGGGTCCACGAAGACCGATGCCTCCTGGGTCAGGGTTGCGGGGTGGTTAAACAAGAAACCGCGGCCCTCCCCGCCGCACAGGCAAGTGAAGAAACACGGGTGGGTTTTAGTCAGTAAAAGTCTGACACACCCTTCTGCTCCGCCCAGAGCGGGAGAAGTCATTTGATAATTTCCCATCCCAACAAACAAGATCTTTGACATTCTACGTCCACAATGAGACGTAGACTTAGATCTCAGCATGGCAACCGTCCAGCATTTCATGAAACACTTTTCCTAGTTTCTATGATACTAATTCACTCCAATCCCCTGATTGCGGCAGCCGCTCGATACGCTCTCGTATAAGTAGCATATGCCGAATGAGGTATAGCCTTGCGATCCTACAGGATCCTCCAGGAGAGTAGTAAGGCCACCAATACTCTCAGAATGAACAAGTCTCGAAACCCGTCATTCCGTTAAGTCGAAACCCCGTCGCGATGCCTCATGCTAAGCCTGGCTTGACACTTCCTGGAGCCTGCGCCCCTGAGCTAGTTTTAACACGTTCAGTACTGGTGACCCTCCTAGAGGGTCTACTTGTAATATACAGTATGTTAAGAAAAACCTGTCCGACCCATAAGGATAATAAAGGTTAGGTAAACACATGACCACATTTAATATAAAATTTTACGTAATCATCATAGTAACAATACAAATAAATTTTGAAATAATCTTTTTTTCCCGCGAATTAATTCCAAGTTCCCCGAAATTTGGTAATTTGTAAAAAAGTGACAACACCGGTATTATTATGAGTGAATAGCGATGCGACCACGTGCCGGGTGCCCTGCCGCCCGCCGCCCGCGGAAGGGTGCTTAACGCACATTTACTGAGTTACCTCTTTTTGCGAAATAATATTTATTTTTTTAGGGGGATTTTTTTTAAGTTTAGCCCGGTTTTGTATGCATTAGTAGAATCAGTTATCGATACCTAACAACACCTTCACGGGTCGGACAGGGTTTTCTTAACATACTGTATATGGAGACATGACGTATGATATCCATAAAAAATGGATGGAGTAGAAAGCGTTAAATGCACCCCTGAATAATTCCGATCTAGCCTGTCCTTTGCCGCCCTCTTCCAGCAAGCCCCTAAGCCCAGAGCCGTACCAAACATGGGAAGCCCTTAACGTCCCAACTAACATTTAGGAAGTCGAGTAGACGTTTTGTTGGCGACTTAATGTTATTTAATATAAACGTTATAAGGACGTTTACTCGACGGCATTAGGGCCCATTTTAATCAACTTAAGGCGCTAAGAGTGTCGTGTAATAGTCATATAAATGGTCCTGTATAGTCGCATAGTAGTCATATTTACGTCGGCGATTTGACTACATGTCATGTAAGAACAACTGTCGCGGCTTGTATTCGACTTCGTGTCGAGTAATGGCTCACAATATGACTTTTATCCAATGTAAAGTTGTGTTATTGTCATTTAAAGGTGTGCTTATTTGAACAAATTCTATAACATATCACGTTAATATAATATGGCAGTGTTTTGACAGCAGAGTTAATATTGTATATTTTCTTTGTTATTTGAGGTGATAAAACTATTTCATCAGTTGTCAACCATTGCGCAATCAAGTTTACTGATTAATATGAGGTAAGTTTCTAACAATTTTTATACGCGCTTTTGAAATATTAATGTTTTCACATATTTCTAATAATTTATTATTAATGTGACTGCGTTATATGACAACTACATAACTTCCCGACGTATAACTGCGTGTTCATTCATTCGACTACGCCATGACAGTTGATTTAGGGATCAATAATAACATAATAAACGCCTAACTAACTTTGTTCAATTAGGATGTATTTGTACTAAGTTAGCTAGGCATTTATATTTTAAGAACCGATTTGCGTGATATACCTATATCTTAGAATACTTTTGTTTTAGGTAAACCTCACAAGGATGTTGAAAAGTTTTTACCAAAGGAAGCAAAAGTGTTGCACGAAAATAATCAGCAGCCAGTTGAAGAGCAATGCAATGTCCAGAATGTAGAGCTAGAAAATACACCATAATTTTATATGTTCTATTGTAAGATTATTAGCTTCATAAGATGTTTCAATGTGGAAAAATAAATGAAGGTTTGATTTTGTATAATATTTCATATTTGACATCTATGGTTCAAAAAGCCATTTAAGTTTTTCCAAAAACTAGCAATATTTGAAATCTTTTATTTCTAATTAATAAGTCTCGTCAAACTTGAAATTATAATTACTTTCTTGGGAATAATAAAAAAAAAAATACTTCAATAATTTTTACTGCTTTCTTTATTACCTATTTATTAAATGTATGAATAACACACTAACCAACTGACACTTTATATCAGTACCTAAACTAATATAGGTATGACTTCAGTTTGCGAAATTTCCTTCTCATATATTTGGATATGAAGATTTACAAAACATCTTTCCTTAAGTTTCAAATCATTTAATTGCTTTAATACAATTTGGGGAATATTAAATCAATAGCCCCCACTTTTTATAATGGTCTCTGAAGTCGTCATTGTGGGTGTCTTTATTAACGTCAACTTCATTTTTGGACTATGAATAACTATTTTCACGGTCCTGAACTTCGGCAAATGAACTGCAAGATGTGCCTACTCGTAGAATTTTGGTTAAATTTACATTTAAATGTGATACGGAACCCTTCTCACTTTCTTCACTATCTGTTTGAGTTCTATTACGTTGTATTAAAGGACGTGCTCGAAGCGAATGATACTTGTTTTTAATTCCCCACTTCTTTTAATACTTTTCCACTTTTATCAATCCATTTGTTGTAGCAAACAGTAAATACCTAAATATAATTTCAAAATGATGGAAGTTGTATATAAGGTGATTATAAACCTCTATTATGAGTAATAATTAAATAGCGGTCGTATTAGCATGTTTGTAATACTTTAGGTTGTATACAGGTTGCTCTCGTAATACTTATTCGACTTATATATAATGGTTACAAATACTACGTGTAAACAATTATTATTCGTATAGCAGTTGTTTAAATATGACAAAATTGACAGTAATACGTCGTTTATACGATGAAAACGTTTACACTACGAAAAGTTGTATAAGTTAGTTTTATAGAAGTCATCTTAGACACTACTATATGACGGTTGTATAAAAAGGTCGCAATAACGTCTAAACGACATTATTATACAACGAAAAGCGTATATGACTATCGGACACATAATGCACCAGTACACGACTAAGAGTTAACAAAAATACTGTAAAACAACTTTAATAAGACTCAAGGTCATATAAATGTTTGATTATATGAACAAAAATGTTAGTTGGGGTGTTGTCGCTTAGGTTTTAAGCCTTCGTACTCCTCGAGAAATTAGATAGAAGTAAACCTATATTACGCTCACGTAAAATAAACAATTCTTACCTAATAACAGATCTTTTTTATCTCCCCTCAGCAGATCAACTCTCTTCTGTTCCACCTTCACTTCATCATCATCATCTTCTGTATTATTTAATGTATCGTTCACTTCTGTCACTGTATTTTCTGCAGTCTCTTGTTCACCCTCTAGCTCGATAGATTCCTCTTTTATTTCCTGTAATAAATTTATTTATTTATATATTCAAAAACCAAACATCGAACAAAAACATTCAACACAAAAAAACATACAATGGGCGAATATAGTCCGAATAGATTTGATAAGAAAAAAATTCAACAGATCCAATTTTCCTTGATTCTACTTTGATGTGAACGTTCAGAGGAATAAGGAAACAAAAATAAACTGGTTTAAAAAGTTTCCGTGAACGTTTTGAGAGCAGTGATGATGAAATACTTTAAGCAAAGTAAAACGGCTGTCTGGGTTCGTACCTACAACTTACAAGTGGCGGCCATTACCACTGAGCCACCACTACTCCTAAACTATTTAAGAAAGCTGTCTTCCATTAATTACAATCTAATATAAATATTTTAATTTTTGGCTGTATTGCAAAACAAGATCTATCTTTAGAATCTTATTTAAACAGTCAAGCCATTTTTCAATTTCGAACTGACCAAGTTAAAGTTCTTATTACAAAAACTGACATTAAACCCAAGTCAAAGTATAAATTTTGCAATAAGAACTTTATTTTCATTGGAATAATGTTTAAAGTAAAGCAACTGTCTTGCAGGTTTATGTAAGGTCTGGAAATCGTGTTGTAATAAGATTACTTCTTCTTCAGCCAATAGAGGTCCACTTCTGGACATCCATCAGCTTCCCGCGACCTTCACCAGGTCATCGGTCCACCTAGTTGGGGGCCTCCCACGCTGCGTCTTCCGGTTCAAGCTACAAGCGGTCAAGGCTCCAGAGAGAGCAACCACCTGACAATGCAAGCCGTGTCCAGAAGTACCGCTTTCTGAATAAAGGCCTTGATCCAACTGCCTAATGAGAGACTTCTGAGTTGTTCATCGAGACTCGTGGCTATTAAGCCATTGGTTGTCACGACTATCGGTACAATGGTTGCTGAATCCACACCCGACAATCTCGCGAGCCAAGTCAAGATACTTTATTTGTTTATCTTTTATGGGGTGGATGTATGAGGAACAGGGAGTAAAGTTCACTCATCCTCCATAGAAAAGGGAGGATCCTCCAACCAGACGGGTGTTATGTCTGGCGGGCACTTACCCAATGCTTGAAATTGGAAGGTTGTATGTATGCTAATTGGACGGTAAACTCTGATTGCGAGGTGTAGAATTCGTGTGACGTCAGTATGACACGTTGTTCAATGTGGCGTTTGTAGGTACCGCTACAATGGTTTTGACGAGGTTTAGTTTTATTATTAACTAGCGGTCGCCAGCGACTTCGTTCGCGTGGAGTTAGTTATGCTCCGTTCCTATTGGTCGCAGCGTGATGTTATATAGCCTAATATCCAGGAAGGCTTTAGGCTATATAACATCACTAATTTTTTTTGAGTTAGATAGCCCATTAGGGCTATCTAACTCAAAAATCTACTAGTTCCTGAGGTTAGCGCGTTCAAACAAACTCTTCAGATTTATATATTAGTATAGATTTATTCTGTCTTATTCATAATAAACTTGTTAATCACTCATTAGCGACTATTTAGCTAAACATTTAGTTAGCTCTTAATCAATGCTTAACTTTTCTTTATTCATAAAAGCTAGTTAGCAGATGATTAGTAGCGATACGAAGTAGAGGTGAAACTATGCCTGCGGCACAGATTATAATCAAAATAGTTGACTAAAAAATGGAATTTTGAGAAAAAAACTTGTCAAAACTACGATTTTTTATCTGTCGTGTTTGGCAGAGAAATGTCAGAAATATCATCGAATAATCTGAATATAACTAAAATGATTTATTACAATTAAATAATTGTATTTGTGATGATAGTAGTAAAAGTAATAAACTCCAATAATATTATAGTAAACAGAAAAAGGTATTAATCTCCGTATTTATATGTAATTACTAATCTAAACTAACGAAATTAATGTTAAAGCAGTAGCCGATAATACCTGTGTATTTTCCTGCTCTTTATGCTTGTAAACATCCCTTTGCTATTCAAAAAATTTAAATGGGTTCTTGTGTATGTATTACATTACTTCCTACTGCTTTTGTACTGCTTTTTATAATATCATTATACTTGTATACAGGCACACGTTTTATTGTTATAAACGAAGCCACTATTAGCACCTAGCGGCGATATTATTCAACCTCGCAATGACGCCGAAGGAGAAGACCATGCTGAGTGAAAAAGATGAGGAATGACGGTCGCGTGAGCCAAGAATGGCTCTTATGTTTATGGAAGAAAAGTATTGGAAAACAGAAACAATGAATTAATTTTAGAACAAAAATGTAAACAGTTTTATTGCGTATCAAAATAAAATATTTCTAAAAAAATGTCTTATTATTTGTGTATTATTGTCACAACATGACTTTTTTTAGTTCTGTGCCTTAGATATGACATCATAAGATATCACATAGGATAGCATCTAAAATTAGTACGATCTTTTTTGTTATTGCTATTATAAACCAGTGCCTGACCGCAATCCCGCCTGATGGCAAGCAGTGATGCAATCGTTGATGGTAAAGCGCGCTAGTTTATTAAGAGCCCATTCACTCAAAAAAACTGAGTGAATAAGAAGGAAGACGGCAGTTGAGCGAGGTGATGCAATGTTAATGCCCACAACACCACCAACGAAGGTGCGCAAGAGGGAGATTGATCTGGAGACTTTCCACAACCAAACTCCCGACACAACAACATTTGGCGCATCGTACCCGGCACACATTGCAACACCCAGACTCAGACCCGTCCTCCGTACGGCTTCACCAGATATCATGCCGGAACACGACGAATCGCTTGGCGGCAAGACTTTTCAGCTAGGTGGTAACTTCTGCCGGCAGCCGATGTTATAGCCTACCACCGAGTAAAGTTTGTAAGTCCTCTTTCATCTACTTCCCTCCGACGTTTCAAAGCTAATATAACTTTACTCCGTCGGTTTGGAAATTGAAAAAATGGTTTTCGACATCCATATTTACGCCCTATTCGATATTATAAACAAAATAACTTCGAAGCATTATGCTCATATTAAATCAATCAGCTGATTCAAATAAAATCCGCCATATTGTTGCCTCTAACCATCCTCTTAACAGCGGTCCGGTGATGTTTAATTTTGACAACTACTAATCAATTGCTTAGCATCCTCTTAGCGTTAATCAGCTTTTATGAATAAGAATTTTGCTAATCAGTTGCTTAGCAATTGATTAAAGTTTTATGAATAAGACTGATTATGTTTATCTATAGTTTTGATTGCCATCTTGACTTCAAAAATAAATGTTAGTGTGTTACTAGATACCCGGTCAGTTATTTTTCCCCTTCCTATCTCCTAGGCCTTCGCTCTCCGCAATATCCTCATACTTATCATAAACAAAAGCATAAAGCCTTACCTCTTTAATCTCTTTCTTTGTCCAGACCAATCTAACAGCTGCCTTCTTCTCTCTATCCTTTAACACTTGAGATATCAAGAATAGCATTCCACAGGCCTGCGCAGGCGTCATATAGCAGCACAGCTGTAGTAGTCGCTTGATGAACGACGCAACGCGGGGAATATTGCTGTCTCGCTTCAGCGACTTGTATATGAGCGAGAAGAGAAGAGCTGAGTGTGTTGTGTTAAAGATTTCAGCGTTTGTTAGTTTCCGGTAGAGGGCAGTATAGTAGCTAGAAAAGGAAATTGTCATATATTTGCTTGTGTGTTTGGTGAGTTTAGGTGGTAAAAGAATGAACTGATTTTGAAGAAATTGGCAGACAAAAAATACTTTTTTTTACTGTTTTATAGCGCATAACGTTCAAGACACGCCTAAAAGGGCGATATAAAAATGTCGACAACCTTTGCAATTGCATGATTTAATTCCCCCATCTCCGTTCCACTATCAGACGACCCGTCGTACGGCAAGTTTCTACCCTTACGTTGTTAATCCAGACGAGGCGTTTCGCCTCCTCCTTTATACCGCGTACATCGAGGGACTGGAACAATTTGCCAGCATCGGTGTTTCCGTCGGACTACAATTTGAGTGTCTTCAAGGCTAGAGTGAATAGGCTCTCAATAAACTAGTACGCGTCACTGCTTACCATTAGGCGGGATTTCTCATGTATCGTGGGTGCGTTTACAAACATTTAAGCTCATATACACAAACAGCCCGACCCGGAACAACTACCTGTAGACCATATCTTCTTCCTCATCAGTCTATAGAAGACCACTGCTGGACAAAGTACTCCCCCAAGGCTTTCCATGATGACCGATCTTATGTTGCTTGCAACCATCAGCTTCCCGCGATTTTCACCAGGTTATCGGTCCACCTATTTGGGGGCCTCCCTACGCGTAGTGGCCGCCAATCCATAACCTTACTGCCCTATCGGCCATCGGTTCTACGAGCAATGTGCCCCGCACAAAGCTACTTAATTTTAACGACTCGAAGAGTTATGTCGGTGATTGTGGTTCTTCTGCGGATGTCCTCATTTCCGATTCGATCGCGCAGAGAAACTCCGAGTATAGTTCTTTCCATCGCCTTTTGTGTGCCTTAATATGAGGCCCATTGTGAGCGACCGCGTTTCAGTTGGCCATATAAATATCGATAACCATCACGTTTGCGGCGTTTCTCTAGCTATATAATTTAATTTGACTGTCTATAAATCGAATGAAATCAATACAGTCTCCTCTACTTTGCCTCTTCTGCGGACTCTTACGAGTAATACAGTCTGGTTACCATGAGTTTTCATTACGAAGACTCGACCACGTTTGACTCACGATTGGCCCGCTTCAAGTTAGCAAGAACTGTCAACCACTGAGAGCGCCAAACGCGGTCGTTGCGTGTGCGCACATAAGTATGACATGTATAGTATATTATTTATATTTAGTTACTTACCGATCCGCTGTTCCCTTGGAAGCGTCAGATATATGGAACAAAAGTGCTAACGCGTGGATAGCGATGTTCATCCCCGCGAGGTGAACGAGCCGATGTATGGCGTCGATGTGGGATGTGCTTTCTGATAACCGCTCTTTGTCGGCGAAGGGATAGGCGCGTTTGACGCCGGTTAAAATGGCTGACATTAGGCGGGAGTCGATCTCGCCCTGGGGATGGGAAATAAAGTACAAATCAGTTAGTATTAGGCATAACGGCCGGTTTCTGGAAGGAATATAAAGGATCTCTCAAATCTAAAATAATCGCTTTTTTTTTTGGCAATTTTTAGAGATTGGAGTTGCCATTTTTTTAAATGGCGACCACGCTTGTTACCTGTGTCAATCGATAGCAGAGACCACTGTAAACAAAATCCATATAGGACCAAACTCAGGCTAACAATCACATATCAATATTTTATTATGAATTTACATACATGTAGGTACATATATTGTTGCATAGATTTTATCCTTTTAAGCATTCACAGTGATTTTACTAAGTTAATTGGATGTATTAACGGTGATTTAGAGAAACTATAACACGGCATTGGACGTGCTTTTTCGTTATATTATTGATCTATATACAAATTTTATTCATTTTTCAAAACGACCTTTCAACTAAAACATATATGAACCTTATTTCAAATGTAATTAAGTAGATTTAAGGGTAACTAACACTATTGAAAAACTTACAAAAATGTTTAAAGTTGTAACGTAAAGTGAACTTTAGTGTGTAGGAATTAAAGTTATTTTTCCATATTAATTTACGAATATCTGGCATTTTTGGTGAACATTTCGCAAATGCAGAATACATCACAAACTTTTTAGCTACTTATTTCTTAGCTACCAGTATATTCCTGAAAGGTTTACTCTTCTCCCATTAGATTCCCAGAATTATACCTTCTTTGTATACAATATGTTAAGAAAACCCTGTCTGACCCATAAGGATAATAAAGGTTAGGTAAACACATGACCAAATATAATATAAAATTTTACGTAATCACCATAGAAACAATACTAATGAATTTTGAAATAATCTTTTTTTCCCACGAATTAATTCCAACTTCCCCGAAATTTGGTAATTTTTAAAAAAGTGACAACACTGGTATTATTATGAGCGAATAGCGATGCGAATACGTGCCGCATGCCCTGCCGCCTGCCACCCGCGGAAGGGTGCTTAACGCACATGTATTAAGTTACCTCTTTTTGCGAAATAATATTATTTTTTAGGGGGATTTTTTTTAAGTTTAGCCCGGTTTTGTATCCATTAGTAGAATCAGTTATTGATACCTAACAATACCTTCACGGATCGGACAGGGTTTTCTTTACATATTGTATACGTACCTTTTTAATAGAAGCCTTGAAGAACGAGAAATATATCCTGATGAGATTCTCAGCAATCTTGGAGTCATCCTTGCCGAGGTAGAATTGGTTCAAGAAGCATACGCCGTAGTACTGAGCTCGGGGTGATATGTTGGACCTGGATATAAGATGAAAAAATAAACTATTGTAGTTCCTTGAAATATGAATTCATATTTGTATTCTTTGTAGAAGTAAGAAAATTATGCAAAGGTTTATAAACAGAGTGGATCAGGAAGCAAACTCTGGCCAGATCCCTACAGAGATCGAATACAGAACCAACCAAAGACACCCTCGAAACTTCTCAAACTTCCGAACATTTACAACGATAGTTTTTGTTTATGCGAAACCTGAAGTCCTGAATAGTTTGCTCAGCATATGCAATTTTTTTTTTTAATAATTATAAACTAGCGCTTGACTGCAATCTCGCCTGATGGTAGGCAGTGATGCAATCGTTGATGGTAAAGCGCGCTAGTTTATTAAACCCATTCACTTAAAAAACCTAGTGAATAGGAAGGAAGACGGCAGTTGAGCGAGGTGGTGCAATGTTAAACCCAACAATACGACCAACGATGCTGTGCCAGAGGGAGATTGATGTGGAGACCCTCCACGACCTAAATCCCGACACAACAACACTTGGCGCATCGTACCCGGCACACATCGCAACACAACTGCTCAGACCCGTCCTCCGTACTGCTTCACCAGACATCATGCCGGAACACGACGAATCACTTGGCGGCAAGACTTTGTCTGGTAGGTGGTAACTTCCGCCGGCAGCCGATGTGGCCTACCACCGAGGAATTGAACTGAACTGAATCAATTCCAATAATTTTTACACCATGGTATATTTTTTCCCAAATACACTTAGAAATTGTTGCAGTGCAGATTATAAAATAAGCATATACCTAAAGTATATCATACTAACTTAAATAAATATACAACGTGTTTCAGAAAGGTGAAACAATACTTTCAGATATTGAAGTATACCTTATAAACTTCAACTTGGCCTAGTCTTAAATTTGAAACACTAAGATTTTTTTTCCCTACAAAATAAATAAAAATATTCAATAAACATTTTGTCGACAACCCTAAACCTACGCTACAGCTGCTATACTGGTTCGAGTCTTCTATTCTTTCTAATTTTCGTAATCGAAAATTCTTTCGTTAATACCGACAGTCCACGTTGACTATCAGAGTTTAAAAATGCGATATAAAATAGACACGACATTGAAGTGTTTTCTTGCTTCTGAGAAGCTATCCACGACTCGATATTAGCATGAAAATTAAAAGATCGTAATTAATTATTGAAAACAACATAATTCATAGTACCATTAATAGGGGTAGAATTTACTTCACATTATAAAAACTACGTTTTTATAACACTGATTAGTTGAATAAGACAATAGGCATTAAATTGTCGTCCTCCATGGCGCAGCGGTCAACACCCCGGCTAGGTCATGATGGAAAACGATCTTTTCCTGATCGGCCTGGGTCTTGGATGTTTATCTATATATGGATCTATTATAAAATATAGTATCGTTGAGTTAATATCCCATAACACAAGTCTCGAACTTACTTTGGGGCTAGCTCAATCTGTGAGATTTGTCCGTATTTATTTATTTATTATTTTTATTTATTAAATGTGTCCATACAAATAAGTCGACTCTATTTTATTATCTTAAAATTGTATTTTAAAGTTATTTCTAGGGTCATCACTGCGAAGTTTTCGCACCAAACTTCAAAGCAAAATAATTAAAAAACACATGCACTTAGGTACCTCACACCGGTGCCATGGGTATGCAACATACATATATTTTATATACTGAAAGGATTATTTCATATTTCTGAAACAGATTGTATACATAGAATAATAAACATGAAACAAGAACAGAAAAAAGAATATAATAATGATAATGTTTAAAGAAAGTGAAAGTGGTTTTTTATAACAGTTTTAAAAATGGACAAATATTAAGCACGCCTTACCGACACGGGCGAGTCAGTCCATAGGTGTATAGTCAGTGGCACGCTAGTTGGCCAGAGATTTTGTGGTGGGGGAAGTTTGCTCCCCCACCTGCTCATTGTTTGTGGAATGGAATGCATTAAATAATATATTCACCTGAATAACATCTTCTCAATATCAGCCAACACGACAGCCTTCATATTGGGATGGTTGTACAGCAGCTGGCAGAGGTGATAGATGACTTTAGAAGCAACAGCCTGACACGGGTCTCCCAGTTTGTTGATTATGTTTGATAGAAGCATCTGTGAAAAATATCAGCGTGCTTTGCATTCTTATTCATCATCAGCATCATCCTACCTAGCCTCTTCCGAACTATTTCGTGGTTGAGTATAATAGGGGTGACTAACCAGATGACGACTAACAGAGAAGTCAAGATTATCATGTGTCTAGTTTGTTCCCAACTGTGTTTCGGGAGGTTCCTGTTCCGGATAAGGCGAGAAGAAAGGCCAGGGTCTCACCACTGTGGGGATCGCCCTGATGACACGAGCATACGGTACCGCTATGTCCTCGTGGCGGCGATCTCTCGCGTCCGGCCCTAGTACATGCCATGGCCCGAAGCGAGAGTGCATGGCAGGCCGTCACCTACTTATGCGAAGCAGTAATGCTGGCAAAGGAGGAGGGGGAGCGCGTGAGGGAGCGGGAATCCCAGCGCCCTCACGCCTCTAGCCGCCGCAGGAGACGCCCTCGTCGGAAGACAACATCGAACTCCCGGCCACCACAGGCGCGGGCTTGCGGGCGGGGCGGCGGTGGCGGGTCCCGGTAAGGACCAGGCCCTGGTGGACGGCGCGTTGGGTTTCACGCGCGCTTCAAAGAGATGTCAGCACTTCGTGACGGGGTCCACGAAGACCGATGTCTTCTGGGTCAAGGTTGCGGGTTGGTTAAAAGAGTATCCGTGGCTCTGGCGCACAGGCAAGTGAAGAAACCCGGTTGGGTTTAAGCCACTAAAAGTCTGACACGCCCTCCGCTCCACCCACAAATCAAAATCAAAAGTCATTTATTCAAATTAGGCTGAGAATCAGCACTTTTTGAACATCAATATTACATAAGACAGTCCCCAAAACGCCCACCCATCGACACTTCCTAGTGCTTTCGCTGGGAAGAAGAAGTGGCGGAACAAACTCCCCAGCAGCACAGCTGTCTGTTCATTTAAAAAAAACACATGTCTTTATACAATACTATGTATAGTGATGAACACGATAAAATACAACAACAATGAATTTTTTTTTTTTTTTTTTATATAAATAAATTTTATTCACCAATAAATATACGAACTACAAAACAACATAAAACATAGTAACTATATAGGTAATACATACGCTACATAACAGGAGCATCTGCAACCGAACTAGGTAAAACCTGTATCTCGGTGTGCAGCGCCAAACCTCTCAGTAAACTAATATCTTAAAAAAATTATAATCTAACGCGAACAGCTTTATGTCGATAAAAGGAAAAGCAAAATAATACAAAATAAAATAAACTAAGCTAAAAAGTAAGTTTGTTACAACAATTTTACATAAAACAAAATACAATAAATTAAGCTCAAACTTAGTGAGTTAAATACTAGGAAAGCTAAGTGAGTTGGTGTTTATGTATGGAGAAGGGTGCATGAATGTGTAAACGGTGGTGAGTGTTAGAGTGTGTGTGTTTGGTGTGGAATTTTGAGTGTACTCGGGTATGTGTGTTTTTCTCGGTGGTAGGCCACAACATCGGCCGCCGGCGTAGTTACCACCCACCAGACAAAGTCATGCCGCCAAGCGATTCGTCGTGTTCCGGCATGATGTCTGGTGAAGCCGTATGGAGGACGGGTCTGAGCAGTTGTGTTGCGATGTGTGCCGGGCTCGATGCGACAAATGTTGTTGTGTCGGGAGCTTGGTCCTGGAGGGTAGCGGGATCCGAAGCACGGTGCTCCGCTGGCCGACCGCAGGTAGTTGGGGGCCCAAGTAGTGTGCCAGCCACACACGAAAGGCTGCCCCGCCAACTGCGAAAAATCCCAGGGTGGCCCCATCGTGCCGGTTGGCGACCGGACGAGAGGACCCGATGGCGATCCCTGGGGGGGTTCGGGTGTCCCCGCAGTCTCCAGATCAATCTCCCACTGGCGCAGCATCGTTGGTAGTGTTGTTGGGTTTATCATTGCATCACCTCGCTCAACTGCCGTCTTCCTTCCTATTCACTCAGTATATTAAAATGAAAAGTTTTAAAAAGAAAAGTAGGTGTGCACAGCGGGCGCACGTCCTCTCATTTAAAGTGCACCTCTCAAACATTCGAGGTCTGCACTCCAATATCGATGCAGTCCATCACCACCTTGAGACTGAAAAGCCCCACCTACTTTTCTTGTCGGAGACCCAGATCAGATGTCCGTCTGATGCGGCATACCTCAACTACCCGGGATACTCTTTGGAGCATCATTTCCTGCAGCGTGCCGGGGTCTGTGTGTATGTCCGCAATGACATCTGTTGCCGGCGTCTCCGTCACCTCGAAGACTCTCATCTATCGTCCTTATGGCTGTTGGTTGACACTGGTGTGGACAAAATTGTCTACACCTGTGTCTACCGATCGCACAGCGGTGACCAGGAGACAACTCGACTATTTGACCACCTCAGTGTGGCTGCTGACAATGTACTGCATCAGCACCCTGACGCACAGTTCGTCGCTCTGGGGGACTTTAATGCCTGCCACCAAGACTGGCTTTTCCCATACCAGAGGACCGACCACGCTGGGAGAGAAGCGCGAAACTTTGCGCTATCAATGGGCCTTTCCCAGCTGGTGGAAGAAGCGACTAGGGTGCCTGATGTGGCTGGTCATACCGCCAATTGTCTGGACCTTCTGCTGACCACTGATCCGGACAGATGTGTTGTTACAGTTTCCTCACCGTTAGGAACTTCAGACCACTGTCTGGTGAAGTCTGTGACGTCCTTCTCCCCACCTGATTGCGACTCGCGTGGTGAGCGGCGAATATGGCGTTACAAGTCAGCAGATTGGGATGAGATGCGCCACTTCTTTGCATCTTATCCTTGGCAGCAGGTCTGCTTCTCTTCTAGCAATCCATCGAGCTGTGCGGACGCTATAACCGACGTGGTGCGTCAAGCTATGGAGTATTTTATCCCCTTCAGTGACGTCAGACGTGCCCGTCGGTGGCTCGGCTCGCCCATGGTTTAACGCCGACTGTGTTCAAGCTGAACAGCGTAAGCACACGGCATTCCTCGCCTGGATTGACGCTCGTGACCGCAGAGCTCTGGATCTAAGCTCAAAGAAGAGAGCCTTTAACCATGCTGCCAAGTCCTACAAAAAGGCGCTTAAGAAGGCTCGCTTCGACCGCATTACTAACATTGGTAACAAGCTCTCTGCGCACCCTTCCGGTAGCAGATCTTTCTGGTCCCTAGCCAAATCGGTCGAGGCGAACTTCTGTCGGCCCACACTGCCTCCGCTGGTTAGGCCTGATGGAGCACTGGCCCATACCGCGAGAGAGAAAGCAGGTCTCTTTGCATCTCTCTTTGCCCATAGTTCGCGTCTTGACACTGGCAATGCTACTCCACCCAATTTACCTCATTGCGGAACTTCAATGCCGGAGGTTCGCATTAGAAACAAGGAGGTTCTGAGAGTATTGTGTCGTCTGGACGTGAATAAGGCTAGTGGTCCAGATGGTATACCAGCGATTGTTCTTAAGGCTTGTGCGCCTGAGTTGTCTCCTGTATTGACGCGCCTGTATCGCCTCTCATTTAGGACTGGTATAGTGCCTAAGTCCTGGAAGCTTGCCAACGTGCAGCCCGTGCCCAAAAAGGGTAGTCGTGCCGATCCTACCAACTATCGGCCGATTTCAATAACCTCCATACTCTGCAAGATTATGGAGCGTGTATTGAACTCGCGCCTCTTGGCATACCTGGAAGGTAACGATCTCCTCAGTGACCGACAGTACGGTTTTCGACGCAATCGGTCAACTGGGGACCTACTAGTGTATGCCACTCACTTGTGGGGCGAGGCCCTCGAGAAAAATGGGGAAGCGATTGCCGTCTCCCTTGATGTCTCGAAGGCCTTCGACCGGGTATGGCACGCTGGCCTTTTGAGTAAGCTTCCAGCGTACGGCATTTCCGCTGGCCTGACTGGCTGGGTAAAAGACTTCCTGACTGAACGGTCCCTCCGAGTTGTTGTCGACGGATGTTCATCTGAGCCCATGTCGACCAATGCCGGTGTTCCTCAGGGGTCTGTTCTCTCTGCAACTCTGTTCCTGCTGCATATTAACGATCTGCTGATGCCCGGTATCTATGGGTATGCAGATGACAGCACAGTTGTGGAGAGATACCTGCCGGAAGCTCGGGCTAGTAAGGAAACTACCCGGTCCGAAAGAGAGGCCATGGTAGAGCGTGTGAGTGCTGCACTGCAGGCAGTCTCCGAATGGGGCAATGCCAATCTTGTAGCATTCAATGCCGCCAAAACACAGGCGTGTCTTTTCACCGCCAAAAGGAGCCCGTTTACCTTGGCTCCTACTTTTCAGAATGTATCCTTGGAGTGTACCGACCGCCTTCAGCTTTTGGGAGTTGAGATTTCCTCGAGCCTTAACTTTGGGCGGTTCATTGAGTCCAAGGCCGGGGTGGCTGCCAGAAAACTAGGCGTCATCGCGAAAGTCCGGCGGTACTTCACACCAGGGCAGCTTCTAATTTTATACAAAGCACAGGTCCGGTCGTGTGTGGAGTACTGCAGCCACATTTGGGCTGGTGCTGCGAAGTGTTACCTTGCCGCTTTGGATTCGGTGGAGAGGCGTGCGAAGAGGCTGATTGGCGACCCAGACTTAGCTCGAAACGGTCTCCAAAGCCTGGAGCACAGGCGTAGAGTAGCCAGCCTTTCGGTCTTCTATAGGATGCATTCTGGTGAGTGTGCAAGGGAATTGCATGATTTAATTCCCCCATCTCCGTTCCATAATCGGACGACCCGTCGTACGGCGAGTTTCCACCCTTACGTTGTTGACACCACTGCGATCCGGACGAAGCGTTTTGCTTCCTCCTTTATACCGCGTACATCGAGGGATTGGAACAATTTGCCGGCGTCGGTGTTTCCGTCACATTACGATTTGAGTGTCTTCAAGGCTAGAGTGAATAGGCTCTTAATAAACTAGCGCGCTTTACCATCAACGATCGCGTCACTGCTTACCATCAGGCGGGATTGCGGTCAAGCGCTGGTTTATAATTTATAAAAAAAAAAAAAAAAAAATGTGTGTTTAAGTAATATGAAGATGAAGAGTAAAAAAAAAATATCCGAAAAGTTGCCCAAAGGAGCCTATTTACTCTGGTACGATTAACAATTTTTCAGTGTCCTCATATGTTAAGGTCAGCAAGTACTTCTTCACTCTGTCTTTACAACGATCCCGAGTGAGAGGGTAAACGTCTAGAATGTAGTTGATTTTATTATAGACATGGGGACCCAAAAATACAAAGAATCTTCTGATAAAGGAAGTTTCAGGTTTATGTTCACGAGTGCAAACTATTTGTTTCCTACGCCTATGTTTGTAGTTGGGGTCATATGCTATGTTTCGGTGTTGCTTTAGAACTACTGTCAGTATATAGAGCTGTCAAACAGTAAGTACTTCACAGTATTTATAAAGCAACGTCGTGGAAAATAGTCGAGGCTTGTAAGCGCAAATCTTTAATATTGTGCGTTGCGCAATCTCAGTAGGTTTAATCATTATCATCTCAATTATTTACCATATGCCAGCGACCACGCCAAAATACCAGCAAAGCAAAACAATATATTTATATTTAAATGAAAATGTAATTAACTAAAACTTGTTACTTAACTAAGAAGCCCCAGGCATAAAGGGCGTGACAGCTTACATAAAATGTAATGTAAAAAAGTAAATTATATGAACTCATATAACGTATCAATAAGCTAATTCCTGAGAAAGAACACAAACATTGTCCCGAGTTGATCAGAGCGACCAGCTATTCTTATCATTTAAATAATCATTCACAGCGGGAGAGGTCATTTGATGATTATCCATCCACAAAATAAAGAGCCACGGAGAGGTCTTGGTGAGTAAAGATGGTCATCATACTAGTGAATACTTATTATTGTACTTGTAATTGGGTTGTGTTATTTGTACTTGTCTGATACCTAGCGTGGGCCAACTTTTTTTTTTTTTAATAAGGAAAAAATTAAGTTTAGCCTAACTGAATAGACAGCTGCACTGCTGGGGAGTTTGTGCAGCGGATGATTTGGCGGACAGTCTCGTTGACATCATCTTTCCCATAAAGCTGATTCTCAGACTCCATCATCATCATCATCTCACCGTTAATCCCAGTAGCTTTTCAACTTTGGAGTCTGGGGTCCGCTTTACCAGTCTAACTGCTGATTTCGGCTAAACTTCGATATTTTCCGTGAAGTGACTGCCGTCTGACATTGCAGTTAAACCAATTGTTAGACTTTTGAGGGCTCCAACAACCCGTAACGACTGCCATT
Source organism: Sesamia inferens (assembly GCA_037179545.1). Classification (NCBI taxonomy): domain Eukaryota; kingdom Metazoa; phylum Arthropoda; class Insecta; order Lepidoptera; family Noctuidae; genus Sesamia; species Sesamia inferens. The sequence continues at coordinate 12,396,991 of CM073949.1, forward strand.
AGATGTTCGTATGGCAACCGGGACCAACGGCTTAACGTGCTTTCCGAGGCACGACCACACCAGTGCAAATATTCATATTCATGCATACAAATATTTGCACTGTGCGGGGATCGAACCCGCGCCTCCTTGCGCAGCGGCCGCGTTCGCTAGCGCTACACCACGGAGGCTGTCAAAGCTGATTCTCAGACTAGTTTACATAAATGACTTTTGTTTTAAAATAATTCACATACAATCAGCCTATAATGTTCCCACTATTGGGACACAGGCCTCTTCTAAAAATATATCTAATTTTAAGAAAATAAGCGATATTCATAATATAAATACCAGGAACAAACACAATCTTGCTGTACATCACACTCGTCTCCACAGAGTAGGCAACTCGTTCATGGGTCAATGTATACACTTTTACAACAAGCTTCCCATGGACATTCGAAACTTACCCATTAAACGATATAAAACCTATATAAAGGCCAAACTTTGCAAAAAGGGGTATTATAAAATCTCAGATTATTTAGAGCAGCGGTCGGCAACCTTTTGGCAGGCAAGGGCCACAAGTAGGCAAAATAAACTTAAGGCGGGCCACACTTGTGATATTAACCCAGGAACCCATACTACCTATTTATGATAATATCCCAAAAAAAAATGCTATTGAAAATTCTCAAAACAAATATATTTTAATTCGTATACTTAAATATAGATAGAAAAATAACCACAAAGTATATATTAAATTTATAAGCAAATTATACAAAGTTCAGTGTGATGTCTGAGGTTGTATTTGAGAGGCTATTTCTTGTATGTTAGCAGTCATATTTGTAGTTGCAATTCGTAGAATAGCTCTCAAATGCTCATCTGTGAGACGAGAAGCATATTTATTTTTTCTATAATTGACAATAGAAAAAGTTTGTTCGCATATATAAATGCTACCAAAAATGGTAATGAACTGCTGAGCAAACCTTTTCAATTCATCAAAATCTGATGGTAAGCTGCCATAAAATTTAACAAGATCTTTGATGCTATTAAAAGAGCATTTGAGAGCATCATTTGATTGGAGATCAATCACGTTCATTTGTAAATGACTCTGTACATCCTCAATATCACACGAAAAAGGGTTTGCAAAAATCTTCAGTTTGCTCGAAACTTTCTCAAAATCATCAAATCTATCGCTGAATTGGGTTTGCAGCTGTATCAAAATATCTCTCATTTTGTCATTCTTCCAATGAAAATTAATTCCAGCTTCCTCAACAGCCTTTTTACAATTCGGAAAATGATCTAACTTTTTTTCTTCAATATGTTTTATAAATAGTTTGTTTTTCATTTGGAATGCCTTTACGTCTGTGTGCATGTCACAAATTAATTTGTTTTTACCTTGAAGCCTTACATTCAGAGTATTTAATTCATGAGTTAAATCTGTCAAAAATCCAAGGTCTATTAACCATTGACTATCTGCTAGCTCTGGAACAAATTTGCCTTTTTCATTCATGAAAGTGTTAATTTCTTTTCTGAGATCAAAAAATCTTTTTAGAACCGCACCTCTACTTAACCATCTCACTTCAGAATAATAAACAACATCTCTTTGATCTGCTTCCATATCTGACAGAAACTGCTGGAACTGACGATGAGTCAACCCATTTTTTCTGATATAATTTACAGTCGATACCACGATGTCCATTACTGCTTTCCATGACACGACTTTGGAACATAAGGCTTCTTGGTGGATAATACAGTGAAAAAATAATGGGATGTCACATCCCATCTCTGCCAGCTTCGATTTAACTCTACCCACCAAACCCTTATTTTGTCCACTCATGTTCCTGCCGCCGTCAGTTGTTACACTTACCAATTTTTGCCATGGTAATTGCATTGCTTCTAGCGCTTGTTCTAAATTGCAAAACAAATCTTCCCCCGTAGTCGTTCCCTTTAAACTGCATAACTGTAAAAGCTCCTCGTAGACATTAAAGTTCTTATCGATTCCGCGAACAAATATTATAAACTGGGCAGTATCTGATACGTCATTACTTTCATCGGCAGCTAAAGAAAACCATTCAAATTGTTGTGCTTTTTCCCGGAGTTGCTGATATAAATTGTCGCCCAAATCTTCAGTTCGCCGGGTACACGTTCTTGCAGAAAGACTTATATTTTCAAATTTCTTTTTTTGATCCGGGCACACCTCCTCAGCCATAACTAAGGCACATTGTTTTATTAGTTCACTGTCGGTAAAGGGCCGGCCAGATTTCGCAAGAATCTCCGCAACCCTTAAACTTGCGCGTATATTCGACTCGTTACTTTGAACGTGAACCTTAAAAACATTTTGTTGGTTCTTCACTGAAGATTTCAGTACATTAATTTTATTTTTCCGTGATTCACCCACTAGGCATGCAAATTTAGCTTTATGCTCGGTATCATAGTGGCGTTTAACGTTATATTCTTTTTGTATAGCAATAGTTTTTTGACATATTAAGCATAGCGGTTTGCCATTACAATTATTAAAAAAGTATAAATCTGTCCATGCTTCGTTAAATATCCTATTTTCTTCGATAACCTTCCTTTTTTTTGAAGCCATCACTAACTGTAACAATATAAGCATTGTCTTAATAAGAAAACAAATGACTTTGTAATGCGACGCCCTACGTGAGCGATCTTACTGCGAACGCTAAACGGCACATAAGCAACAAGCAGTCGACCGACACCCGTTGAAATATAAAACCAAGCAAGTTTTAGTAGATCGTAAACTTAAATGAGTGCACAATAAATAGGAATCTCACACTTACCAAAATTAAAACAAAAAATAGTGTTCTTGCGACACAGATGAAGTAATTTGTTTCACAAATCGATCATGCAGCGAACCAAAATTGACGACTCGCGGGAACTACGGTCATCGCCGACGACGTTCGTTTCATTCGGTGGGGGAGCGGGGGTGTCGTTCCGCCCGCACCGCTCCCGCGCGTTGCTCATTCATTTGTTCGTTCGCGGACAGAGCGAAGCGCGTTCTTCGCCTATCCATTGAATACATTTATTTCGACCACTATATTTTGACATTTATAAGGCTTCCTGTATACGACGCCGGAACCGCACCGGTGCCGTACCGCAATTATATGTATACGAATGATAATTGCTCATGGGCCGTGCAGCCGCCGCACCGCGGCCGCGTCGGCGCCGGACCGCCAGAGCGCCGCCATTTTGTAGACATTACATCGCTCAGTGACAGGTCGCCCGCGCAGATGTCCACACGTGTGTCTTCAGGCATTTTATTAACATGGCGGAGTTTGATTATGAGTTACTGATTAATTTAGTGCAGGAAAGGGAGGTATTATGGGATAAGACAAGTAAATCTTATAAAGATAAAAGAAAAAATATAAAAGCATGGCAAGAGATTTGTGTAATTTTAAATGAGAAATTTCTTTTTTTTACTTAATGTTAACATTATATAGATACGAATAACAGTGAAGTCTGTACAGTTACACCGACAATGTTATACTGAACTGTGATCGCTGCTTTATTAATAAACGCGGATACAATACGGTTTTTACGCGGCGACGGTGCGGCTGCGATGCGGCTACGGCATGGTGGTGATGCGAATACACAGTATTGCGGTCCGGCGCCGGTGCGGTTCCGGCGTCGTATACAGGAAGCCTTACTTTTTATACTCACATACGCGGGCCGCAAGTAAGGCTGTCGCGGGCCGCATGCGGCCCGCGGGCCGCGTGTTGCCGACCGCTGATTTAGAGGATAGAGAGGCTTGGGACTGAGCTGCTCGCTCTGTTAAGCATTGTTATTAAGCAATATGCGTAATTTTAACGTAAATTATTGTAAACATTTTCATTTTTAATGTCTGGACTTTAAAAAAGACGATGATCCCTGAGTTTGTTTCGGCTATTTCTTCTCAGAGGTAGTCAGTTAGGAAATGCCAGCTTCATCTAGTTTAAAAAAAAAAAATTGAAAAAAAAAAAGACATGTGACGTGTAAAAGTGATCGGTGATCCTACTTGCTTGATAAACGATTTCATTTCATTTCATTTCTCGATAAGAGGGAATGAGCCGAAATCTACCACGCTGGCCCACTGCGGGTTGGTAGATGTCACATGTCTCCGAAGTTTTTGGCTGTAGGACATGCCAGTTTCTCACGATATTTTCCTTCACCGTTTTGAGAGCAGTGGTAATGAAATTTACACAAAGTAAAGTTCCTGAAGGAGTTCCCACCTTACAACCTACAAGTAAGTCGCGGTGGTTACCAGCTGCTCTCTAAATATTTTTTTTTTTATTAATAATTATAAACTAGCGCTTGACCGCAATCCCGCCTGATGGTACGCAGTGATGCGATCGTTAATGGTAAAGGGCGCTAGTTTATTAAAAGCCTATTCACTCGGAAAACCTGAGCGAATAGGAAGGAAGACGGCAGTTGAGCGAGGTGATGCAATGTTAAACCCAACAACAGGACCAACGATGCTGCGCCAAAGGGAGATTGATCTGAAGACCCTCCACGACCAAACTCCCAACGCAACAACATCAGGCGCATCGTACCCGGCACACATCGCAACACAACTGCTCAGACCCGTCCTCCGTACGGCTTCACCAGACATCATGCCGGAACACGACATATCACTTGGCGGCAAGGCTTTGTCTGGTGGGATCTTTAAATAATTTTCATAACTATCCTATAACGTTCCCACTAGGGCACAAAAATATTCCTAAAAATCTTCCAGGTCTAAAGAGCATACCAGCGTCCTCGTCATCCTATCCCAACGAACATGCCAGCAAAGTTCTAGTGGATGAACGGTTTCTATACGAGTAAGTAACAATAATAATATACAGTATGTTAAGAAAACCCTGTCCGACCCATAAGGATAATAAAGGTTAAGTAACCATGACCAAATATAATATAAAATTTTACGTAATCATCATTGTACCAATACAAATGAATTGAGAAATAATCTTTTTTTCCCGCGAATTAATTTCAACTTCCCCGAAATTTGGTAATTTTTAAAAAAGTGACAACACCGGTATTATTATGAGCGAAAAGCGATGCGATCACGTGCCGCGTGCCCTGCCGCCCGCCGCCCGCGGAAGGGTGGTAACGCACATTTATTAAGTTACCTCTTTTTGCGACATAATATTTATTTTTTTATGGGGATTTTTTTTTTAAGAATAGCCCGGTTTTGTATGCATTAGTAGAATCAGTTATCGATACCTAACAACACCTTCACGGGTCGGACAGGGTTTTCTTAACATACTGTATATAATTTCTCCACTGCTGGGACATGGACTTCGCGGTGAGAAGAAGTGAGCCGTAATCCACCGCACGGGAACAGTGTAGGTTTTTAGAAGGACAGGCCGCATCGGTTTGAGAGTAGTGGTGATGTTTGAGTGCAAACCTACGACTTGTACTCGCAAATTATTGCGCGTAACATCTGGACCTGGCAGATAATGGCGCCGGTTGTCTTATTCACAAACTAAACTAAATTTAAGTTAAGTGCATCTTTTTCTCTCTATTTTCTTAAGAAAAGGACAGAAGATAATATGTTGTAGCAGGCGCTACACAAAGGTCGACTATAAATCACACCAGAGCACACTACACAAAGGTCGACTATAAATCACACTACACGAAGGTCGACTATAAATCACACCAGATCACACCGAGGAGCGCGGAAGTCATGGCGCGCGTCGCTGCGACCCTGACTCCCGCAGCGAGGGTTCCAAGCGCAGCGCAACTCACCTACGGTCAAGCAATACGCCTACCAGGCGATTTCATATCACCAACACCTGCTACAATGTCAATTTAGACCTGTCAAATTAGCCCGCGCTTCTTTCTTTCTTTCTTTATTTTTTGGCTTTGCACGGTTTGTGCATTTAGCCAATGTCAAGTAATTATGAATTATTCATGTAGAAAAAGACTGCAGCGTGACCTGTCTTACGAGTGAGGTTTGGGGCAAAGTCATGATGTGGCCACTATGCTGCGATATTTCACGGTTCTTTATAAACTATTAACTAAATGCACTTTTTACTACATAAATCACGCACTTTTATTTAGTAAACAACACTATAAATAATTTTAAAAGTCCAATGAAAAACGAGCGTGACACTCAGCTTGACTTTCCCGCCAAAAACTCCTAGCCCGCGCTTGACGTAAATTAATGTGGTAGCCATGTTTACAATCGCGCCTAAATTGTCTATGGAATATCTAATTTGACAGGATTAAACTAAAATGTTATCTTCTATCCTTTTCTTAATGAACTAGAAAAATATGCACTTAACTTAAAATTGATACAGTTTGTGGACACACACAAGAGAATCTGTGCCAATTACTTTGAAAACGAAATAAAAGGAAATACCTTCTCTCTCTCTGGGTGGTGCATCAACAGATAAGACATGGCACTGACAGCTTTCTCCTTATTAGCTTCCACTGAGTCGTGGGCGAAGTTGTTCAATGACTCAACGTATGCTGGAAATTAAGGTAATTTGTTATTTTACCCATATAAAGGGTGTGTCTGACATCGAGGCACAAATGAGTACCATGGATCCAGTCCATGATTCTGAACCCACCAGTGGTGGAATTTTTCGTCGGGATTTTCATGATTTAAAAAAAATATATATATGTAGTTTTTTTTTCACTTTAGACCGTTCATAATTGCTATACTTTTATAACTCAATAAGATTTTAAAGTAAAAATTAATTAATTCGCTAATTACACAAAAAAGCGCAATGAAAACAAAACTCGAAAATAATAGTTTATGAAACTGTTACATAATGAGGGATATTATGCACGAGTGTGAGCTTAAAAAACGAGCGAAGCGAGTTTTTTATTAGTATCACACGAGTGTGTAATACCTAATTATGTACAGTTTCATACACTACTTTATCTAATCTCATACATTTTAAGAAAAAATAATAATCAATATGTGTCCAGCGAAACACAACAACGACTCGCAATGCAAAGAAACGTATTTGGCGCCAAAATTCTGCACCCTGCATCAAAGCGCACGCGCCAAAGCGCGCGCAGCCACAGATAAAAAAATGAAATAGTGCTAACTATGGTTTGTAATCTGTACGGTAATGAAAAAAAAAAAATATTATAACATTATTTTGTTAGAGAAATAATGTTATAATTTAATTTTTTAATTTCCTTTCGATATACTATGGGTAAAGTACGTCAATATAAACTCCTTTTTAGTTTTATATTTTTGATTTTTTGATATGAGAGTAGATAAACTATCTTATAAGCTCATTTAATAGAGTTCATATCAGAGATCAACGTCTAAACGTCAACTACAAACCCGCACAGCGGCACGCTTGCAACGTTCAAAGGCCGAGCCAACACTTTTTTTAAACATTGTTATTTCTGTAACCGTTCATTAACGACACAAATGACTATCATAGTTTTATTAATGGCATGTGGTCTAGCCTTTTCGCGAAGTTTGCGTTACGATGTCAGATACACTCTGTAAAGAATATCTTTTACTGCACGGTTAGCGCAGTATTTAAGCCACGAAGCGAACTGAACAAATATTTGTATGACCTACAAGTAATTGTTCCTGGTCTGGCTGTTAATGTATGTGAGTTTATATGTTGGTAAACGCACCCACGATACAGAAGAAATTCCTAGTGTGGGACAAGGTTATTTAAAGAAAAAAAAAAAATCTACGCCCCACTGCGTCCCGCGGTTTCACCATGATTTGCTTCAATCCCATGGGAATATCCGGATACAAATCTATCCTATATTTTAATCCGTGTATCAGAAAGGTGTGGTGAAGAGTGCCATTCTGTTTTCTTTTGACTATAAGACCTACTATTTTTATGTACAGGTCTCCCAAAGTGATAATGCGCATAGAAATCTTCGTCACTGTTCGGCAACGGTCGTATTCCCCGAGCGTTCGGAAGAAGATATGTATATAGAATGGTGCAGTTAACCACTTTTTATGCACTTAACCACTCTATATACATATCTTCTTCCGAACGCTCGGAGAATAGGTCCGTTGCCGAACAGTGACCAAGATTTCTATGCGCATTATCACTTTAGGAGACCTGTATGGATATTACTCAAAGACAATGTTAACCATTACTACTCACTCCCATACAACTCCTTCAGCTGATCCTCATAGTACCACAGCTTCAGTATATTCCGTCTCGCTTGCTTGTTGCCTGATGTCATATCATCCACATGACCCAGTGGATGCTGCTCAAATGTGCGCAGTTTTACGTCAGGGATTAACAGCTCTGATATTAAGAGTTCCGATAGTGCATCTGTTGAAATAAAATAGAGAAATATTTAGAAAATCAGTGAATAATCAAATGGGAACTACCACTGCTGGTGCTGCGGCTGTCGCTGAAACCAGCGCTGGACTCTGTTTGGCATAGGGTCGCAGCATAATGCTGAGCGATAGTCGTTTTGCGTGGATGTGACGCATGTCAACTATTATCACTCAATTGTTTTAGTACACTTTTATGTCATATTTATCGCAAATAAACGTTTTTTCTTTCTTTCTTTCTGATCTATTCTCGGTGAGAATGAGCAAGGTGTAATCCACCACGTACACAGCGCGGGTTGTTAGATGACACTTGTCTTCCAGATTTTCTTAATGGAATTGCCAGTTTCCTCTTGATCTGTCCCTTGGCCGTTATAAAAGCAGTGATGGTGGAATGATTATATTTACAGAACATAAAGAGCCTGTCAGGGCATGACAGCCTCCGTTGCGTAGCGGTAGCGAACGCGGCTGCTGCGCAGGGAGGCGCGGGTTTCATCCCGCGTTGTGCAAATGTTTGTATGCATGAATATGAATATTTGCACTGGTCCGGTCGTGCCTCGGAAAGCCGTTGGTCCCTTTTGCCATACGAACGTCTAATGGCAGTCGTTACGGGCTGTTGGAGTCCTCAAAAAGTCCAACAATTGGTCTAACTGCAATGCTTCGATATCGGCTTCGGGTTGTGGAGGTCAGACGGCAGTCGCTTCACGGAAAATATGAAAGTTTAGCCAAAATCAGCAGTTAGACTGGTAAAAGCGGACCCCAGACTCCAAAGCTGTAAAAGCTTCAGTTGCGATTAACGTTGAGTTAATGATGAAAGTGCCTGTCAGGACTCGAATGTAAAACCTTTTCCTTTTTTTCTGGGGGAAGCCTTCTAACGGCACCCGTCGTCGCGACCCGACAGGAGCGAGGTTGGAGAATGTGGGATTTTACCTAACTAAAACCATTACGGTCATCCTCATCCACAAATAAAAATGGTCCCGGTTTTTCTTAAAAGACCCATTCCGCAACCGCCACTGTGCATCGCCCGTAAGGTACATCCATGGCGAGACTAAAGGGACCGCCCTCCTCCTCTTCACTATATACCGCATCTACGACTTACTGTGTAGGTACTAGTAGGTAGCAGCTCTCACTATACTAAGGTGTCCAAGCACAATAGTCCCCTTGAAGGACTAAGTGTGCTAACCAAACCCATAACATAGAACATTAATCTCTGATCAATTGCCAACGTGGCTATATGGAAGTTATTGTATACAAAGTGACGATGACAATACGACAATAAATTAAACATCGTGTACTTCAACACATTCTCAGTCTACCTATAAAAAATCATATAAATATATTTATTAATTTAGTCACAGGAAATTATTTTTTAATTTTTCACATTTTCTACATGATGTACATGTTGATAAGGAAGCGCTTACAGTTTGATGACCGCCGTATCCAGCGGTACATAGGTAGATACTAAAGGTAATATTGGCGCGAAAAAGGCAAGTCGATACAGGACTGCGCTGCCTCCGATCGGAGCAATTTTATGCGATTTAGTTTGTAACACAATTTTTTTTATTTTTGATGCTATGTTTTTTTACTATGGCTTAGGATTATTCCTATGAGCCAACATTTTCCGTGTTTTCATTTATTGTCGTATTTTCAAGCACCACTCTGTATAATGAAAGGCTGATTAACACTTTGACAGCCAAACATCAGGCAATAGAAAATCGATAATCAAATCAGCCCCCTAATCGGCGAACACATTTTTGTCACATGATTGCGACTAGTTGGGATCGTTTGGACCGAACGGACCAATGGGCGGTCCGAACGATCCCAACTGATGCCAACTAGTCACAATCATTTGACAAAAATGTGTTCGCCGATTAGGGGGCTGATTACAATTTAAATATCTTTAAGGCTAGAGTGAATAGGTTCATAATAAAGTAGTGCGCTTCATCATCAACGATAGCTCATTGCAGGCATGAACGCGGTCAAGTACTGGCTTATAGAATTAAAACATTAGCAATCAATTCCAAGTGTGGGGACAACATTTAAAGAAAATGTCTTAAGCTAGTTTGTTTGTGAGACTTACCTATAATAATGATGCCATCTTTCTTCTTCGCAGGCTTCACATTGTTGATTAAATTTCTTAATGCCGTCAGATTACATATTGGGTTGTCCTGTAAACAACATTATTTATTAGTTAAAGTAGAATTTGTATTTTTGAAGTGAAAACTTCTTTCTCTTTATTTTTAAAAGCGACAGTAAAATGAGACTCTCTCGGTGGTAGGCCATAACATCGGCCGCCGGCAGAAGTTACCACCCACCAGATAAAACCTTGCCGCCAAGCGATTTGTCGTGTTCCGGCATGATGTCTGGTGAAGCCGTACGGAGGACGGGTCTGAGCAGTTGTGTTACGATGTGTGCCGGGTACGTTGCGCCTAATGTTGTTGTGTTGGGAGTTTGGTCGTGGAGGGTCTTCAGATCAATCTCCCTTTGGCGCAGCATCGTTGGTCGTGTTGTTGGGTTTAACATTGCATCACCTCTCTCTCTGAGTGAATAGGCTCTTAATAAACTAGCGCGCTCTACCATCAACGATCGCATCACTGCTTACCATCAGGCGGGATTGCGGTCAAGCGCTAGTTTATAATTATTAAAAAAAAAAGACAAACACATAAATTCATAAGATTTAATGTGGGATAAAATGAGATAGGAAGCTTTATATTATAATTGAAGCCAACGCTACTAGGGGCTATTCGTGACCACAGTTACGAAAGCTGTGAAAGGAGGTTCGTTCATAATTCCACATAAAGAATACAGTGAGTGTTGATGTCAGATTTCCACACAGAGTACATTGTAATATAGGGGGTTTCAATTTTGACACGAGAATAGTTGACGTTTTGACTTGTTTAGAGTAAACTAAAACTATTTTAACTATTTACCGGAAATTTTACATCATCAAGTTTTGAGTATGAATGTCGCGGGCTGTAAGAGTAAGGGAAGACCAAGGAAACGATGGATAGACTGTCTCGATGATGATATGGTTATAATAGGTGTGACTACCCAGATGACGGCTAAAAGAGAGGTAAGCATTATCATGTGCCTAGCCTTTTCCCAGCTATTGGTCAGGTTCCAGTCTAACTGGATACAACAGCAGAGTAGTATTTTACCGATCACAGCGCGATAACTCTCGAATGTACATGCGTTTCGTTCGTAGTTTCGGCAAATTTGCCGCCAAAAACGAAACTGAACATTCGGTCGGACACTAATTATTTCATTACGTATTGTGTCATTGTATTATTTGGTTACATTGACACAACGCTGCCGCTGCGCAAGGAGGCGCGGGTTCGATCCCTGCGCTGTGCAAATATTTGTATGCATGAATATGAATATTTGCACTGGTCTGGTCGAGCCTCGGAAAGCACGTTAAGCCGTTGGTGCCGGTTGCCATACGAACATCTAATGGCTGTCGTTACGGGTTGTTGGCGCCCTCAAAAGTGCAACAATTGGTCTAATTGCAATGTTTCGACATCGCCTTCGGGTTGTGGAGGTCACACGGCAGTCGCTTCGCGGAAAATATCGAAGTTTTGCCAAAATCAGCAGTTAGACTGGTCAAGCAGACCTCAGACTCCAAAGTTGAAAAAGCTTCAGATGCGACTGGGATTAACGCTGAGATGGTGATGATAATGATGATGATGATGATGATGATGATGATGATGATGATGATGATGATGAGTAGTAGTTTACTTAGAGCAACTTCCTATTAGACCACCACAACCAATTTATTATTACGATAATTAGGCAATATGCAAGTATTGAAGGAAAGAAAATGGTGCGCTGATTTCAAATACATTGGGTTATGGGCAAGAATGATGTGTTATGAGTATTCTCTTTGATGCGGGACATTCCGGACAGTTGGCTATTTTGGAAGCAACAGCATTTTCTGGTCAAATGGTAAATAAATGAATAGCAGTGAAGGTCTATTCGTGGAATATTTAAATATGGGAGTCTGTTTAAAAACAATGTAAAACTATCACCACAAGCATCACAGGTAATTTATAGCACAGTAGTAATTTATATTAATAATAAATTTTATTGTCAGACCATGGTCCATAGAGATAGCATATACAATAGCAACAACATAATACATACAAAAAAAGATTCATCCAAAATTAAAATTGTAGAAGAAGTAATATTAAAAATAAAATCAAATTAAATCAGAACAAAATTAAAGCACAAAGTTTAAATTTATACAACAAAATTTAATTGAAAATGGAACTACTCAATCCATGAATCAAAAATAAATATGTAAAATGTCAAAGAAATATGATTTACAAATTACAATACAATACAATGTAATTTAAATCAAAATTGGAATTAATGTATGCATTTGAATTTAAACAAAGACAGTTAAAATTATTTACACAAACCTGAATTAATATAGTAGCCGCTGCAACTCTGTCTCCTATAGCACCTTTATTAAGCAGTGTGCGAGCCCACTGGTGGTCTGAGGAGCCACTCCTGTTGGCCTCTGAAACATGATAAACATAGTCAATAATCAAACTTAATTAAATTACCGATTAGATAAATGTATGAATATTGCAGCATGTTTCAATATGGTAACTGAATAGTTGTCTTAAGTTAGTTTTCAGTTACAAGATGTACTCATATTTCACACTTTCTTTACACACTTAGTTGAAATATAGATAACTATGTAACTGGGTAACCAGTGTTGCCAAAAATTCTCAGTAAATAATTTGATGGTCCCAATAGTAATAAAATCGGGGCTGACATATGATCCAGTTTAAAGTGTTGCGTCCTGGTAAGAAATTGCTCGTTAAATTTGGTACCAAGATGCAATCCAATTTTTGTAGTATTGATATATTATCGAATCATAGTACAACACCTTTTGTTTTATTGTTTTTAATCAAATCAATTTTTTACTGATGTATTTGTAAAATAACTTGATAGTTTCATTCAAAAAAACATAATAATTAATAACTTTTCCTGCAATGAAGTTATGGCGATGCTGTAGAAAGATTTTTTGTTAGAAATTACCTCCTTTATCTCTCTGTTTCGTTTGATCCACAACTTTTTGGCCATCCTGTATATATGTATATGTTACTTAAAAATGTGTAGTTACAAAAACATAAGCTTACTTCTAATAAACCATGTCCATATTCAGTAATTTTACATTTACAGACAATTATTATTTTTATGATAAAATTTGACACCTGACAGATTTTCTATGGAAGAACCAGAATTATTACTCTGATAAAATTATGGAAAAATTAGGCCAAAAATTAAGTGTTTCTTACTTGTCTCATATGCCATAGTGTCTCCATGTAAGGCACTGCTTGCTTCCTTCCTAATTTCATCAATTTGTTCTCTGGTTAAATTCTTTGTTACCATAGTAGGCTCCTCTGGCATCTATAAAAATCAATTGCGATATTTACAGTATGTTTGTGGCAATTAAACTTAAATTAAATGAGCTAAAATATGTGATAAAATACACCTTTGATTATTTCACACTCATTAGACAATTTTATTAGTCAGATACGTAACCACGTATCTGACTAATAAAATTGGCTTTTACTTTCTTTCTTTCTTTTCTTTCTTTTGACTGAATATAGATATCCATCTATATTCGGTTAGACTAAAAGCCAACAATGATGATGATTACACATCTTTGATTCAAACAAATTATGTTTATTTAATTTTTTTTGGTTATGTATGAAAATTACACACCACTTTTTGGTTTACAAAAAATTGTGCAACTTCATAGTTAAGAGATTTTTCACATATAATATATATATATAATACAGATTAATTAGCAAAAACCTCTCGTACCTGATGATACCACTTCTTTTTATCGTCATATTCCAAGGTTTCAGCGAAGTGCTTCGCAATACCTTGTCCTTTCTTTGTATCTGCATTTTTATCGGGCTGACTGTAATTTGTGTAGGCCTCGTCAACCAATATATTCTCCTCGAACCTTTTGTGTTTCATTTTAACTTATTTTATACGAATTAAATTAATTGAAAACACGTGAAGTTTATGCATGCTACTTTGACAACACAATAATGGAATATTTGACACTTCTTTTTTAGTTTTTTTTTGGTTCATTTCTTTCCGTTCAGAGGAACGGAAAAGGCAAAGGCATAGTACGCCATACAGCCTAGTCTTCCGTATTTTTTTCTTCAGTAAGTTTATATCCTAATTTATCCTAAACTTATCCTAACTTAACTTAATCTAAACTAACTCCTTTCGATTCCCGCGTGTAGCCGATTAGGAGGGATTTAGCGTAAAAACATGATGTAGCCACTATGCTACACTATTTCACTGTTCTTTATGAATTATTCACTAAATGCACTTTTTACTACATAAATCACGCGTTTTTATTTAGTAAACGACACTATAAATAATTTAAAAGTTCAATGAAAAATGAACGTGGCACTCATCTTCGCTTTCCCGCCAAAACCCCTTTCTTTTTTAGTTTTTCATAGTGGTAGTTCTTTCTTTCTTTATTTTTTGGCTTCGCACGGTTTGCACATTTAGCCAATGTCACGTAATTACGAATTATTCATGTCGAAAAAGACGGCCGCGTGACCCGTCTTACGAGTGAGGTTTGGGGCAAAGTCATGATGTGGGCACTATGCTGCGATATTTCACTGTTCTTTATGAACTATTTACTAAATGCACTTTTTACTACATAAATCACGCACTCTTATTTAGTAAACAACACTATAAATAATTTTAAAAGTTCAATGAAAAACGAGCGTGACACTCAGCTTGACTTTCCCGCCAAAAACTCTAGTGGTAGTTAATATATAGTTTGTTAATAGTTATAGTTAGTATACTATAAATGTTATAATTATTTGTATTTTTAATAATTAGTAGTTTATTTTAATTAGTATAGGTTTTTAACTTTTTATTATTACTACATTATTTCGTTTTATGGAAAGTGTCAACAAGCCCCCACGACCTCAACTCCAAACGACTCGAAAATGTAATTTCAGATAAGGTTACACTACAAATTAGCGCTATAGAGGGCAGAAGTTGAGCTGCATTGAGTTTTTCTACTTACCTCTTAACAAGGAAGGTTTTTAAAATACATTCGATTTGAATATCACAGAACTAGTTTTTGTATCAACCCTTGGGTGTAGCGCAGTGGAGTATGTTTAGCAAAGCCTAAAGGGCGTTTTCTAGCTGAGATAATGATCAAATGTATCTCAGCACGCTCCTTTGGCACGTAGCCTCCCGAGACTCGTCTGCGTAGCCAGTGTCGGTACAACGGCCGGTCTTGTGCTAAAAGACTCGTGGTCTATGATGAAACTTTCAAGGCGTGTCAAAAACAGGAAATATAATTTGATATTGGAAATTATACTGTAAGTAATGCTCTTAGAGTTATTGTTGTAGTGTACAAAATACGTGGATTTGTCATTTATTAAAAAAAAAACTTTGATAGCTCAGGTCAGTGCGGGGGGCTACATCGTCTGTTATTTTCATTAAATATTTTAATAGAAATTTAGTTATTAAGTAAAATTGGAATAAATTAAGCAACATGGACGAGAAAGGAAGGAAAGTTATCGTTTGCGACAACGGCACAGGCGTAAGTACAAATCCAAATGTGTTTATAAAATGGTCGTTTTGATAAGCGCCTGAATCATCATTATCCTCATGATTTACTGTCGGTTTCAGTTCGTGAAGTGCGGATATGCGGGCAGCAACTTCCCAGCTTTCATATTTCCGTCGATGGTCGGCCGGCCGATCATCAGGGCTGAGAATAAGATCGGAGATATTGATATAAAGGTGAGTGTCGAAAACTTGTGAAGTCAGGTGTGCAAACGGAACTCGGCCGTATCCTGTAGATCAAAATATCTTGTGTGTAATAGGGACAATGTTTCTAGTAATACAAGGCGTTTATTCAAATTGTTTTATTTACTATAAAGTCTTTAATCCTCTTTTAAAAATATGATTCTAATTAGGATATTAGTTTTGCTTGATATCTTTCAAGGTAAGCTGAAGATAATGTTTAACAATTAGGCTTTTAAAGATGTCAATAACAGTCTGATTGAATTTTAAAACAAGAGACATGTAGATATGTTTAATATTAAAAGCAAATTCTGATTTAAGAATGGAATGAAAGATTTTGAAAATCTGTCACTGTCATTACTTCTGGTACTAAAAAGTAGTATTGCTGGACTTGCAAGTTTCACCAAAACAAGACCAATATTTACTATTTCAGAAGGTGAAAAAAAAACAGCTCCACATCAATTTATTTCAAAAATCCAAGTTCTCTATTTATAGCTGACACTTTTAAAATCACAAGGCATTTTTCGTAACATTTACTTTATAATCTCAGTCAGTCATTCCAATCTGTCAGAAATACAATAAGTTTATATCAATTTTTGACAAGCACTTGACAAGTCATGTATTTGAAAAAGTAAAATTTTTGAAGCTTTTTCTTATTGGTGCCCAATGCAGCATCTTATTTAAACCATAAAAAAAAACCTTTAAGAAAGGTTCCCTATCATTGTTTGAATCTCTAAAGAGTATACTATTTAAGCAAAAATCAATTTTACTCAGAACTAACTTTTCCTGAGATGATGCTTTTGCATTATTTTGTCGTCCTCTGTATGCAGTGGTCAACACACCTGCCTGTGACATGGAGGCCCCGGGTTCGATCCCGACCAGGTCATAATGGAAAACAATCTTTTCCTGATTGGCCTGGGTCTTGGATGTTTATCTATATATGTATCTATTATAAGTATAGTATGGTTGAGTTAGTATCCCATAACACAAGTCTCAAACTTACTTTGGGGCTAGCTCAATCTGTGTGATTTGTCCGTATTATCATCATCACCATTTCAGCTGAAAGACGTCCACTGCTGGACATAGCCCCAAGGTTCTCCACAACAACTGGTCCTGTGCCTCACGCATCCAGCGGATTCCCGCGACCTCCACCAGGTTGTCGGTCCACCTTGTCTGGGGCCTACCCACGCTACGTCTTCCGGTGTGTGGTCGCCACTCGAGAAGTCGTCAACCCCATCAGGCATCGGTCCTACGGGCTGTCCAGCCCACCTCCACTTTAGTGTTGCAATTCTTCGGGCTATGTCGGTTACTCTCGTTCTTCCGCGAATCTCCTAATTCCTGATTCAATCGCGCAGTGAAACCCCAAGCATAGCTCTCTCCATTGCCCTTTGAGTGACTTTGAGTCTTCTTATAAGGCCCATTGTTAGTGACCATGTCTCAATTCCATAAGTCATCACTGGCAACACACACTAGATTTGGACAAATCTAGTGTATGTTGCCAGTAAATATGCTAGTAAATTTATTAATTTATAATAAAGACTAAACACTATTTATTTAGCATGAAGGTGTAGTTAACAGAGGACCACATTGTTGACCTAAGTTCCTAAGGTCAAAGTGTTTCTGGCCTTGTTACTGTGTCAGCCTCACATACTTAGTTAAGAAAATTACACTAAACTAGTTAATAATTTTATTAATTTTATTTATGGCTACATATTTATATCTAAGACATATTTAAATGTTACAGGATATGTTTGTTGGAGTAAGTCAGATTAAGTTTCAGCATGTTTTTTTTTTTAAATAACTGTATTATCAAATCTAACAATGACATCTGAAATCTTGAAATGTTTGACATTAATGAGTGTGTTTGTGAAGAGATGCATGTTATAGAATGTGAAAACTAATATTACTGAAATAATTACTTGTAATATTAATTTTGTGAAGAATTTAATGTATTTAGAAGTACAATATAATTACGATACCTTACTTCGCCAATAGATCCCTATTGGCGAAGTAAGGTATCGTAATTCCTGGGTAAAAAAATATTGATTCTTTTTAGTCCGTCATTCAGATTATAGAAAAATATTGGATACGTGTATTTTATTTTATCAAATTAATTAAAATTAAAAAATATAAAAGGCATCAAAGATCAGGAGTGGTGGCTGGTGACGTCAGTGCTCGCTAAAAACTGTAGCGTGCGGTGACGTCACACGAGTTTTCAACGCACGGTGTCTTCATTTTTTGTTTATATGAAAAAATAAAAAATACGTGTCTAGTATATTTTGGAAATCTGACTGACGGACTAATTAGTTTTTTTTTATTCAACTACCCTAGTGGCTAACTCTAGATTTAGTAAAAAATATTTGTTGAACTCCTAAAAACATAATAGTACTTTAATTAATATGTATAAAGCAGTATACATTATCAAAAATACTAGCTTACGATATTATCTAAAACAGATATTTTAGATTTTTCTTAAGGGATGTATAAAAAATATCATCTCCTGTAAAAATTGCTTTTATGGAGTGAGCCAATTAACGAATTGAGGTATCGATTCGTTTGATCACTTATACATTTTATACAGGATACATTTTAACCAGTGTGCAAAAACCATGAATTTAGAGAGTAGAAATGTTCTGTCAATTAAAATAACAAAAAAAAAAAAAACTGCTGTGTCATTGAAAAGTGTAGGCGACCAGCACCCTAATTGAGTATCACACCATTACTATCAGTTGGAATCATTTCGAAGCGTATTGTTAATCCATTGCTCCATGCTTTCGAAAATGTTTCTGCTCAACAGCGTTAATAACGCAATAAATGTTGTTGTACTGTCAAAGTTAAACCCATAGTTACTGATAGTGAATTACGCAAACAGCGTATTGTTCAGACTCGGGTACTAAATTCACGGTTACTACTTGATCCAAAAAGGCTCTGTGTAAATATTCAAGATTAATTATTATGAAATGAATTGCAGACAGACCCATTTTTTTTTAATAATCTGAATTAAATACAGGGTCTCAATAATTTGTCTATGGAATTTTTTCTTTACCGTTGGAGATTAAAAGGAAATCAATTTTAAAGCAATGTAACATTTCATGCATACCAGTCTTTCAACCATGAGGACATGGAAGTTTCGGTATGTCTTAGCAGCCGCAATATCATGCTTTATTTTGTAACTCTGCATATTTTCTTAGTATAACTTTTCTAGCTAGCCTGACAACCTTTTTGCTTGCTTGTTATGGTATTCAGAAGTGGACTAAACAAATAAAAAATATAGTGAACACTATTTTTTAATGTAGAGCAGTATTATGCCAGTTGAAATCCCAACATATGGTTCCGGGTTCAAATAACATACATTATAGTAGTTTTTGCGTGAAAGAGTAGCAAATATACAATATGTAAAGAAAACCCGTCCGACCCTAAAGGATAATAAATGTTAGGTTAGACCAAATAAAATATGAAATTTTACGTAATCATCATAGTGATAATAGTAATGAATTTTAAAATAATCATTTTTTTTTCGCGAATTAATTCCAACTTCCCCATAATTTGGTATTTTTTTTTAAAGTGACAACACCGTTTGTGACGGAGCGAATAGCGATGCGATCACGTGCCGCGTGCCCTGCCCCCTTACACCCGCGCATGTACGCCTAACGGGTTGCCTACCGCACATGCATTAGGTTACCTCGATTTTTCGAAATAATAGTTATTTTTTTAGGGGGATTTTTTTTTTAAGTTTAGCCCGGCTTTGTTGACTTTAGTAGAATCAGTTAACGATACCTAACAATACGTTCACGGATCGGTCAGGGTTTTCTTTACATATTGTATATCCATACATACAACTTTCACGTTTATAATATTGTTACGGGCTAGGGGTATTAAAATGCCGGTTAAGGGTTACGAAGTTTATTGGCTACGAGGGTACAGTCGGTAGTAGCTAGTAGGCACTAACAAGTAGAACGTAGCGGATGTCGCACCGAAGTCTTCCTTTATGCCCACGAAGTACGTGTCGTACACACACACACAACAACACAGAAGAAGTCACGTAGTCCTTGAAATGCTTGTTGCAGTTATCGCTGTAGAAGTTCTCAAAGATCGTTTCTTTATCGCTGTAGAAGTTCTCAAACATCGCTTCTTTATCGCTTGTTTCGCGTCGATAGTCAAATAAATGCACACTGACTGCGCGCTGGCGTCACGGCGCTTTATACAGGTGTATCTGACATCGCAACGCAAACTTCGCGAAAAGGCTACACCGCATGCCACTAACAAAATTATGATAGTCATTTATGTCGTTAATGAGCGGTTACGGATATAAGTGTTTAAAAAAAGTGTCGGCTTGGCCTTTGAACGTTGCAAGCGTGCCGCCGTGCGTGTTTGCAGGACGTTGACCCCTGATGCGAACTCTATTAAATCAGCTAGTTTTTGTAGTATATAAGTGTTTAAAAAAAGTGTCGGCTTGGCCTTTGAACGTTGCAAGCGTGCCGCCGTGCGTGTTTGCAGGACGTTGACCCCTGATGCGAACTCTATTAAATCAGCTAGTTTTTGTAGTATTGTTCATATTGCGCATTTTTTGTGTAATTAACGAATTAATTAATTTTTACTTTAAAATCTTATTGAGTTATAAAAGTATAGCAATTATGAACGGTCTAAAGTGAAAAAAACTGCATACTTATTATTTTTTTTAAATCGGGAAAAAGCCGACGCAAAATTCCACCACTGGGGATTCAGAATCATGTACTGGATCCATGGTACTGGTTTGTGCGTCGATGTCAGATACACCCTTTATAGGTCAGCCGACCGAACAATCCAGATCTGTCTAGAAGTAATAATAATAGCGCATAATTTCGATTTCGAGTAAGTTCCGCAGGTAATTCATAAAGACACAACCATTACAATTTATATGCTAAATTGCTAACTTTAAAATAGCTAAACATTTGAGTAGGTATTGTTCAAGTCTTGAGGTATGTACCTACTATAAGAAGGGGTCGACCTATTTCTTTTCTGCAAAAGAAGAAAAAGGAAGCGGCATAGTAATGGTTTATGAAATAGCACAGTAGTCATATACAACATGTAAAGAAAACCCTGTCCGACACAAAAGGATACTTATAATTAATGTTAGGTAAACACATGACCAAATAAAATATGAAATTTTACATAATCATCATAGTGACAATACTAATGAATTTAGAAATAATCTTTTTTTTTCCGCGTATTAATTCCAACTTCCACAAAATTTGGTAATTTTTAAAAAAGTGACAACACCATTTGTTACTGATCGAATAGCGATGCGATCATGTGCCGCCTGCCCTGCCTCCCTTCACCCGCGCGCGTATGCTTAACGTGTTGCCAGCCGTACATGCATTAAATTACCTCATTTTTTCTTTTAGGGGGATTTTTTTTAAAGTTTAGCCCGACTTTATAGGCATTATTAGAATCATTTATCGATACCTAACAATACCTTCACGGATCGGACAGGGTTTTCTTTACATATTGTATAAGTGTATTTGGGTAGTGAAAACTATACTTGTTGACCTTAGAAGCATTAGGTCATATGTATTGTTCGTCAGACCTGTACATACAACCTAATGCCTCTAAGGTCGAGATTTATCTATACATATCAGTTGCATTTTTTTAGCAATATTTCTTTATTCAACTTAATCATTATCTAACAAGCTTACAGCATTATTTTATGTTGTTTTGTGCCGTTTTCAGACTATTTGGGTACTAAAAACTGTGTTATATTAGCACTTACAATACGCGGACGTAACATGGCTCATTGAGTGAGAAAGAGAGAGAGAGACCAGTGGTAACAGTCGTACTTAAAAGCTTATAGGTCGTGAACTCGTAAGTTCGTACCCAGACACGCACTTTATGTATTTGAATTCATCCCCACTTCTCTCGAAACTGCGAAGGAAAACATCATGAGGGAACCAACGTGTTCTAAAATCAAAACTTCAAAGAAATGTGACATGTCAACATGTGACAGCCAACTACCTGCACTGAGCACTTATAGTTGGTAATGGACCACTTCCTCGCAAAAAAAAAGTCTGTGTGTGGGAATGTTCTCAGCAGCCCCCTAATCGGCGAAGACATTTTTATCAAATGATTGCGACTAGTTGGCATCAGTTGGGTTCGTTCGGACCGCCCATTGGTTCGTTCGGTCCAAACGATCCCAACTAGTCGCTATCATTTGACAAAGATGTGTTCGCCGATTAAGGGGCTGATTTTGAGTTCGGGTTTCTAGGGCGCTGTCTCTTTCGCTCATACCTTCTGTCTCTTTCTACAGCTTGTGTCATGTTAACGCCCGGGTACTTATGTGTCTGAGATAGATTTGTAGAATTTATTTGATATGCAATGTGATATTTTCAGGATTTGATGGTTGGAGATGAGGCTTCAAAACTCAGGTCAATGCTTGAGGTCAGCTATCCTATGGAAAATGGAGTAAGTATAGCTGTTCTGCCCTCTTTTTCTTCACGGGGTCTTAATCAGCCTTTTCTGGGCTTAGCGGTGGAAATCCTATATCGTGGAGGTAATTGAGGACTGTGCCGAATTTTTTTTTCCTGGTTAAGACCACTGCTGTATTCCGTATTTTATCTATAGCTGGGGGTGCGAGATACGCTTTAAGCATTCACCTTACTCCGACGAGTCTTAATCAGCCTAATATTCTTAAACAAGTTGTCAAAAGAAAAGACTTGTACTAAAAAGGAAAATTTTGTTTATACCGTATCCAACTACTCGACCTGTCATTTATAGGAAAATATTTAAGGAAATGTCTCGTCTGTCAACTAAAAGAGAACACTACAAGAATCAATCCATATAATAACACGATGATATATCTGACGACATTCCATATATCTATTCTAAATAAGCTTTAACTAGATTTTGACCACTTCTACGGTGTTATCGTTGGCACCCACAAACTCACAAAGATCTTCATAGTGCAGAACTGCAGTTGTTTTGGAACTTCCTCTAATAACAATTTTACCCCACTCCTCTACAAAGGAAGATAACATGTTTTTACCTCTGAATGTATTGCCATCGGAAGGTCAGATCTAATCTTACTCACTCTCCAGGTTGTCCGAAACTGGGAAGACATGTGCCACGTATGGGACTATACGTTCGGCGAGAGCAAGATGAACATCGACCCCAAGGAGACCAAGATACTGCTCACGGAACCACCCATGAACCCCACCAAGAATCGAGAAAAGATGATTGAGGTAAGGAAACAATTTAATAGGCTAAATAGTGGAGGAGGTTTATAGTTCGTCGTTTCATATCGTAATTCCGCATAATACCTCTAATACTGTAACTTACTCTAAACTGTTTTATGCTAAAGACCTAAAACAGTTTTTATCTCTATTTTATCTAGACTCTAGATAAAATTGTTTTAGGTACCTATGAATCAGCATCAGTATCATTTAGTGCATTTAAAATTTATTTAAACACAAAGAAGTGAATCATGGGTGTACCCGGGTGGGGGCTAAGTATAGCGCACAAAGATTATTCACTCAAAAAATTTGACTTGCCTCCGCCCTTGGCCTTACTTGCCCCCCCCCCCCCCCCCATATGCCAGAAGTTCGGTACGACCATGAAGTGAATGGTTGTTTTTAGGCATGAGGAACAGGGTGTAAACTACCTCCACTAGATGGGTGTTGGGTCTGGTGTCTATGCCCGTTGCATGATGCAGGCTTTGCATGACGTCACTATTATTGATTATTCGCATGTGACGTTGTAGATGCCGCTTTAGTGCAAAATAAATATGGCATGTGCGAATAATTTAAGTTTTCCATGTAACGCCCGTTTTTAATTTTCCTGTATTGTTTTTGTTATAAACAAAATCCAACTTATTCCTGCAGGTAATGTTCGAGAAATATGAGTTTGACAGCGCATACATCGCGATCCAAGCGGTACTCACGTTGTACGCTCAAGGTCTCATCTCTGGAGTTGTTGTCGATTCAGGTAAGGTTTAAAACAGTCTACTGCTTGATGTACAGACGATAGCACATCAAGCTACTACAATCAGTCAGATTTCTTTATCTTTTTGTATTTTTATGTTGTTGTTTGGTTTGTTGACATCAGCCAGTGTCGCGGGCCCATTACGGATGACAGGCGGATCGAATTGTCAAATAATGTGTGCTGTCTAATGTCTATGGCATGGAAGCAATAAGTAACTATGTTGTTTCTTTCTTTTCTTTCTTAATTTTTTGGCTTCGCACGGTTTGTGCATTTAGCCAATGTCATGTAATGAATTGTTCATGTCGAAAAAGACGGCCGCGTGACCCGTCTTACGATGGAGGTTTGAGACAAAGTCATGATGTGGCCACTATGCTGCGATATTTCACTGTTCTTTATGAATTATTTATTGAATGCACTTTTTACTACATAAAGCACGCACTTTTATTTAGTAAACAACACTATACACAATAATTTTAAAAGTCCAATGAAAAACGGGCGTTACACTCGGCTTGACTTTCCCCGTACTACGTTGTACGTAGTACTTATTACTTCCATCGTCTATGGTCTATGACCCTGGCTTTGACATCAAATCAACTTTGTTTATAGTTTGGCAGTTTTGCATGTTTGAGTACGAGACTTTTGGTGAAACTATTTTTTTTCCTATATTTTGTTTCATCATCATCATCATCATTTCAGCCGAAAGACGTCCACTGCTGGACATAGGCCTCCCCCAAGGTTCTCCACGACGACCGGTTCTGCGCCTCCCGCATCCAGCGGTTTCCCGCGACCTTCACCAGGTCGTCGGTCCACCTTGTCGGGGGCCTACCCACGCTACGTCTTCCGGTGCGTGGTCGCCACTCGAGAACCCGTCGGCCCCATCGGGCATCGGCCCTACGGGCAATGTGTCCAGCCCACTGCCACTTTAGTGTTGCAATTCTTCGGGCTATGTCGGTTACTCTCGTTCTTCTGCGGATCTCCTCATTCCTGATTCGATCGCGCAGTGAAATCCCAAGCATAGCCCTCTCCATTGCCCTTTGAGTGACTTTGAGCCTTCTTATAAGGCCCATTGTTAGCGACCACGTCTCAATTCCATATGTCATCACTGGCAACACACACTGGTCGAAGACTTTTGTCTTGAGACACTGCGGTATTTCGGACGAGAAGATTCTTCGTAGCTTCCCGAAAGCAGCCCAGCCGAGTTGGATTCGACGATTGACCTCTTTCTCGAAGTTGGACCTTCCTAACTGGATAGTTTGTCCCAGGTACACGTAACTGTCAACAACTTCGAGAACAGAGTCTCCAATCTTTATAGGAGTCGGTACAACATGGGCATTAGACATGACTTTCGTCTTGCCCATGTTCATTTTAAGACCGACTCGCTCGGAGGCTCTGCTGAGGTCTTCGAGCATTGTACTCAGGTTCTCCGCGGTCTCAGCCATGACTACGATATCATCAGCAAACCGAAGGTGTGTCATGTACTCGCCATTGATGTTGATGCCCAGTCCTTTCCAGTCCAGAACCTTGAAGACATCCTCCAATGCAGCGGTGAACAATTTCGGGGAGATAACATCTCCCTGTCTGACACCACGCTGGAGAGGTATTGGTTTCGAGGTCTGGTCCTGTATTCGGACTGACATGGTGGCGTTTTCGTACAAACCCTTCAGCGCTTCAATATACCGATAGTCTACTTGGCACCGCTGGAGAGACTGCAGTACAGCCCAGGTCTCGATCGAATCAAAGGCTTTTTCGTAGTCCACAAACGCCAAGCAAAGGGGTAGGTTATACTCCTCGGTCTTCTGTATAACCTGCCGTAGCGTATGTATGTGGTCTACTGTGCTGAAGCCCTTTCGGAAACCGGCTTGTTCGGGTGGCTGGAAGTCGTCAAACCTGCAGGCGAGACGATTCGTGAGGACTCTCGAAAACAACTTATAGACATGACTCAGAAGTGAGATGGGTCTGTAGTTTTTCAAAAGGGTGTTGTCACCCTTTTTGAAAAAGAGTACCACCACACTTCTGTGCCATGCCTGTGGCGTTTTTCCCTTGACTATGACGGAATTAAATAACTTCTGAAGGGCCCTAAGGATCGGTTCACCACCCGCCTTCAGTAGCTCTGCCGTTATTCCGTCATCGCCCGGCGCCTTGTTGTTTTTAAGTTGTTTCAGAGCCAATCGAATCTCCTGCAGGCTGACGTCCGGGATATCTTCGGTGTAGTGTCGGGTTAATCTTGCTCTAGGGTCTTCAGCAAGATTTAATGCGGGTTTTGTCGTCGAAGTGTAGAGCTGTCCATAGAAATTCTCGACTTCCCTCAAAAGCTCGGGCCCGGACGTTATGATCCTGCCGTCGTCAGTCTTCAGCTTGCTTAGCCGGCTATGCCCAATAGTCAGATCCCTAGCGAAGACTTTAGAGCCTCTGTTTCGCTCTATGGCCTCCGCTATACGCTCGGTATTATACCGACGTAGGTCGCGCTTCAGAGACTTTGAGATCTGCTTATTGAGCTGCCGGTATCTGCAAGCATCACTTGACGACCGCAAAACCATCTCACGTCTATCCTCCATGAGCTCGAGAGTGTAGTCCGAGAGCTTTTTAGTTCTATTTGTACGGCGGGTCTTAAAATACTTGGTCCCGACCGTACGGACAGTTTCTACAAACCCGTCATTGTATTCGTCCACGTCACCACTTAGGCATTCGAAGCGATTTTGGAGCTCGAGCTGGAAACCTTCGGAGTTATGGATCTGGATGGGTGCTGGCCGGAGCGTAGACTTCATCAGGCGAGATCTTTCGGACACTATGTTCAGATTCAATGTGCCTCTGACCATACGATGATCGCTGCCGCATTTGAGCGAGTTGATCACTGAGACATCATTGAATATGTGCCTTTTTGTCGTCATAATGAAGTCTATCTCGTTCTTAGTGACCCCGTCGGGACTGATCCAAGTCCACTTCCGCTGTTCACGCTTCCTGAAGAAGGAGTTCATCATAAAGAGTCCCTCCCTCTCCATGAAGCCAGCCAACATGTGGCCTCGGTAGTTCCGACGCCCAAATCCAAAATTTCCCAGTCCGAGCTCCCCACCGCTCCGTTTTCCCAGTTTAGCGTTGAAGTCCCCCATGATAACGCTGTAGTGAGTTTTTGAGCTATGTATGGCTTTAGAGATGTCCTCATACATAATCTCTACTTCATCGTCGGAGTGTGTCGAGGTCGGGGCGTATACCTGAATGACCTTCAGCGAATACCGTTTGGTTATTCTGAGTACCAGGAACGCCACCCTGGTCGACACACTCTCGATCTTCACTACATTGTCCACAAGGGACCTGTGGACGAGGAACCCGACACCACCTTGGGACTGATGATCGCCCTCCCGGAAATAGAGCAAGTTACCGGATTTAAGGATTATCGAGTCCTCACCCTCTCTTCGGACTTCAGATAATCCCAGGACACCCCATCGTAACCTGCTCAATTCTTCCTCCAGTTCAATAACCCTCTCGTCGGTCCGCAGTGTGCGCACGTTCAGTGTTGCCAGGTCGATCCGTCGTTGTTTGTGGTAGCCGGATCTCTTCCGGAGATTCTTCGCACCCCTTGCCCCGCCGTTACCTTGGCCGCTACCACAATGACCAGGAATAGCGGAGCTGCCGGGGACTAGGGGCCTTGGCTTAGTCGTGTGCAACATTATGGGGGGGGGGTTTGCCATAATCCCCACGCTTGGCAAGCGGGTTGGGGATCGCAGGATTTGATATTCCACAGAAGAAGCGCTGCTGCCCGCTTCCCTGGTGAGAGAGTTCCCTTAGTCGCCTCTTACGACACCCACGGGAGGATATGGGTTGGTACTATTCTAAGCCCGGTACCACACGGGGTATATTTTGTTTGTTATTATAATTTTATGGTATTTATTTGTAAAGTGAGTTTTGTTTGTGCGGAATAAAAAAAAATCCTTTCTTTCTTTCTTTCTTTAAATCATTAAGACTCAAGTCTGATTGGGAATATTTGACAATTTTGGGTATGTTGACCTGCTGTCGTCCGTACGATTCTCCTAACAATGACATTTACCGCAGATAGCTGTAGTTGCGTCAGTACTTGTATTATTTGTTTTATTCAGGTGATGGTGTCACCCATATTTGTCCTGTATATGAAGAGTTTTCGTTGCCACATTTGACGCGACGTCTGGATATCGCTGGACGAGATATAACCAGGTATCTTATCAAGGTAAGTGTCATAACAGTTGCCTAAATACTATTATTTTTTAAATAATTAATTTAAATTATTACTTGACCACGATCCCGCCTGATGGTAAGCAGTCAAAATCAAAATCAAATCAAAAGTCATTTATTTAAATTAGGCTGAGAATCAGCAATTTTTGAACATCAATATTACATAAGACAGTCCCCCCAAAAACGCCGGGAAGAAGAAGTAACGACAAATTCCCCAGTCGCATAGTTGTATACTATTCATGAAAAAAAAAAAAATTAAAAACAGGACTTTATACAATACTATGTAGGTACAGTAATGAACGCAAGAAAACACCACAACAATGAAATTATTTATCATATGCCTGCTAGCCACGCCAAAATACCGGCAAAGCAAAAACAAAAAATAAAATATCATTAAAATTGAAATGTAAATAAGTAAAAACTTATTACTTAAATAAAAGCCCCAGGTATAAAGGGCAAACGTTGATGGTAAAGCGCGCTAGTTTATTAAGAGCTTATTCACTCAAAAAAACTTGAGTGAATAGGAAGGAAGACGGCAGTTGAGGAGTGGGTTTTGTAAAAACTTTAAAGGTACTAATATTAATATAAGGAAATTAATCGACTGCACGGTTAGCGCAGTAGTTAAGCTATTGACAGCTACGCTGCATATCGCGGGTTCGATACCCGCACCGAACAATAGGGATGTATCCAAGGTATGCAAATCAAAAAAATAATTAGTCCGTTTTACAGATAATAAAAAAAAAAGACCCGTATCTTTTATTTTGTCGTAATTACCAAAAATTACTGAGATATAGCGTATTAAAGTTACAGAGTGGGGGCTAATTACGTCACGCCGTTCTATATTTTGCACCATGGCGTGACGTCATGCGACATTTCAAATCAATATATCTTCCTAAGTATTTGAATAAAAGAAAAAATAAAAAATACGTGTTCAATATTTTTTATAAAGCTATCTGACGGACATTAAATTATTTTTTCGGATACAAGCCAAATATTTGTATGACCTACAAGTAGTTGTTCCGGGTCTGGTTATTAGTGTATGTGAGTTTATATGTATGCCGCCAAAACACAGGCGTATCTTTTCACCACCAAAAGGAGCCCGTTCACCTTGGCTCCTACTTTTCGGAATGTATCCTTGGAGTGTACCGACCGCCTTCAGCTTTTGGGTGTTGAGATTTCCTCGTACCTAAACTTTGGGCGGTTCATTGAGTCCAAGGCCAAGTTGGCTGCCAGAAAACTTGACGTTATCGCAAAGGTCCGGCAGTACTTCACACCAGGGCAGCTTCTAATGTTGTACAAAGCACAGGTCCGTTCTTGTGTGGAGTACTGCAGCCACATTTGGGCTGGTGCTGCTAAGTGTCACCTGGCCACTTTGGATTCAGTGGAGAGGCGTGCGCCGAGGCTGATTGGTGACCCTGATTTAACTCGAGTTGGTCTCCAAAGCCTAGAGCACAGGCGTAGAGTAGCCAGCTTTTCGGTGTTCTATAGGATACATTTTGGGGAGTGTGCGAGGGAATTGTATGATTTAATTCCCCCATCTCCGTTCGACCATCGGACGACCCGTCGTACGGCGAGTTTCCACCCTTATGTTGTTAACACCACTACGATCCGGACGAAGCGTTTGGCCTCCTCCTTTATACCGCGTATATCGAGGGACTGGAACGATTTGCCAGCGGCGGTGTTTCCGTCGGACTACAATTTGAGTGTCTTCAAGGCTAGAGTGCATAGGCTCTTAATAAACTAGTGCGCTTTACCATCAACGATTGCGTCACTGCTTACCATCAGGCGGGATTGCGGTCAAGAACTGGTTTATAAATTAATAAAAAAAAAAATAAAAAAAAAACAAAACGCACCCAAAATATAGGAGAAATTCCTAGTTTGGATAAAAATATACTTTTCCGTATGCATTATTTATATCTTTGTCCCCAGCTCCTCCTCCTCCGTGGCTACGCCTTCAACCACTCAGCAGACTTCGAGACAGTTCGAATGATGAAGGAAAAGCTCTGCTACATTGGGTACAACATCGAGCAGGAACAGCGCCTAGCTTGGGAGACCACGGTGCTTGTGGAGCCCTATGTGGTGAGTGGAGCCTTAATGCATACCGGAATTATATAATGAAAGAATTAGATTTCTGGGTTTTCTGATTTGTTCTCTTGAAAACGAAAATCTAATTCTTTCTAGTGTCCGACTGAAACTAGTTTGACTTCCGAAACCGAAACGGAAAACGACGGACGTTTCATATATACAGAAAAAATTAAAACATTGTTATAATCAGTCAGTCGTTATTGTTTTCTCTTTAAATTACAAATATACGCAGATATTATCATTCAAACTTTATTTAAGAAACAAATATTAGTTGCGCCTCAAAAATACTCACAATAGGTATTTATTTGAGTGGATAGACTCTCAATCGCTCGAAAACTCGCCACCACAACAAATCAAAACCAACAGCAAACAAACAAGCGAATCACGACAATGATTCCGATTGGATTCATTCATTAATTGAACGCGCCGAACATGACCGACCACAGCGCGATAACTCCCGAATGCACATGCGTTTCGGTCGTAAAAAAACGAAACTAAACCGAAAACGAAACTGAACATTCGGTCGAACACTAATTATTTCATTATGTATTGTGTCATTGTATTATTTGGTTATATTGACAGCCTCCGTGGCGTAACGGTAGCGAACGCGGCGGCTGCGGCGTGCAAGGAGGCGCGGTTTCGATCCTCACGCTGTGCAAATATTTGTATGCACGAATATGAATATTTGCACTGGTCTGTTCGTGCCTCGGAAAGCACGTTTAGCCATTGGTCTCGGTTGCCACACGAACATCTAATGGCAGTCGTTACGGGTTGTTGGAGCCCTCAAAAGTCCAACAATTGGTCTAACTGCAATGCTTCGATATCGCCTTCGGGTTGTGGAGGTCAGACGGCAGTCGCTTCACGGAAAATATCGAAGTTTAGCCAAAATCAGCAGTTAGACTGGTAAAGCGGACCCCAGACTCCAAAGCTGAAAAAGCTTCGGATGAGACTGGGATTAACGCTGAGATTATGATGATGGTTCACGAAATGTTGGTGTACTAAAGGTCGTATAGGCAGTACGTGTTTTTCTCGGTGGTAGGCCACATCGGCCGCCGGCAGAAGTTACCACCCACCAGACAAAGTCTTGCCGCCAAGCGATTCGTCGTGTTCCGGCATGATGTCTGTTGTAGCCGTACGGAGGACGGGTCTGAGCAGTTGTGTTGCGATGTGTGCCGGGTACGATGCGCCAAGTGTTGTTGTGTCGGGATTTTGGTCGTGGAGGGTCTCCACATCAATCTCCCTCTGGCGCAGCATCGTTGGTCGTGTTGTTGGGTTTAACATTGCATCACCTCGCTCAACTGCCGTCTTCCTTCCTATTCACTAAGTTTTTTAAGTGAATGGGTTTAATAAACAAGCGCGTTTTACCATCAACATTGACTTTTTGACTAAGGGGTTTTCGAATCTGTAGTAGATTCACTCTAAAATCAACTTAAAACCTATAGAATTAAAGGTGATATTTGTTTATCAACTTTAATTCTATAGCTCATCTTAAACATTTGAATCAAACTTAACGTTTTCACAGTGAGATCTTGGCAGAATACACCATCTATATAATTTATTCCATTTTTTTCTGACCAGTTACCAGACGGTCGCGTCATCAAAGTAGGAGGCGAGAGGTTCGAGGCTCCGGAGGCGCTGTTCCAGCCGCATCTGATCAACGTGGAGGGGCAGGGTATCGCCGAACTCGTGTTTAATACTATACAGGTAAATTATATTAGTAAAGTACAGAAAGTACTTATAAGTGGTAAACGGAGCAAAACGAGTATGTAAGGCCCATTTTGAAAAATAGTGGACATGGCAACAAAGTTCTAATATCGATGCGATTTTTTTTTTATATGACGCGTTATGATATTCCTGACAACATTTACTCTTGTGAAATTTCTTCTAAGGTTGATAGTTTGTAGAGTAAAAGTTGTCAGAAATATCATAAAGCGTCCTATAAAAAAAAAACCACAACGATATTACAACTTTGTTGCCTATGTCCACTATTTTTCAATATGGGCCCACTGTGCGGCAGCTAGCACGTTTTCTTAAGAATGTTGAATATCTTACTTGCTTGTCCCAACAAAAATATGGTCAACGTACCGCTCGCGCCTGATGCGGCGCGGGCGTCCCTGTCCCACTGTGCTCCTAATACTATGATCTATCGTCAGCTGTGTGCGCTCGGTAACCACACTGAAACAATTTCTCAATGTATTTGGGAAAAAATATAATATGGTGTAAAAATTTGGTAAGCGGGTCGTTTTAAGCAGGATAGTTTTTTATCTCAATATAAAACTTATGCGAATAAAACCGCAGGGCGCGGCTAATTTGTCTAAAAATATTTGTTTACTTTTGTACAGGCTGCCGACATAGACATGCGCAATGAGCTTTACAAACACATTGTCCTCTCCGGAGGCTCCACCATGTATCCAGGGCTCCCTTCCCGGCTCGAGCGTGAGATCAAGCAGTTGTACCTAGAAAGGGTGCTCAAGAACGATTGTGATAAACTTGCGGTGAGTATTAGGTTACATCTTTATGTTTATAACTATCTTTTTTTTTTTTAATAATTATAAACTAGTGCTTGACCGCAATCCTGCCAGATGGTAAGCAGTGATGTAATCGTTGATAGTAAAGTGCGCTAGTTTATTAAGCCTATTCACTTAAAAAACTTAGTGAATAGTAGTAGTGACGGGCGGGGATGCGTAATTGTCATTTTCCCCAGCGACAACCAAAATAAAAGGTGATGTTAAACCCAACAACACGGCCAACAATGCTGCGCCAGAGGGAGATTGATCTGGAGACCCTCCACGACCAAACTCCCGACACAACAACATTTGGCGCATCGTACCCGGCATACATCGCAACACAACTGCCCAGACCCGTCCTCCGTACGGCTTCACCAGACATCATGCCGGAACACGACGAATTGCTTGCTTGGCGACAAGACTTGTCTGGTGGGTGGTAACTTCTGCCGGCAGCCGATGTGTGTTGCCCTAGCCTGGACTGACTTAGTTATAATAGAATGCTCTTTATTATGGATACCATATAAATTACAAAACATTAATATGAAGACTTTACAAAGGGTGACACAATGGGCGGTCTTATCGCTAAGAGCGATCTTTTACAGACATCTAATTACCTTGTGTAGTCTTTTGGTCATCAAAATGCAGGCTGTTCTAGTTTGGGATCTGTTGGTAAATCAATCAAGTTTTTTGTTGGTCATAATAACTGTATCATATGTTCGTGAACTATGGCTACGTTAAACAATATTAGTTCCCGTCAACCGTCTCGTCTCCTATTAACAAGATCAACTGAGCTAATGATGATATAAAAGCTAACCATGATTGTCTATAATCTCACAGAAATTCAAGATCCGCGTAGAAGACCCTCCCCGCCGTAAGGACATGGTGTTCATCGGAGGCGCCGTGCTGGCCGAGGTCTGCAAGAACAGAGATAACTTCTGGCTATCTCGAAACGAATACTTGGAGCAGGTACGAATATTTATTATCTTCTCATAGTCATAATCATAAATAAATAAATTGTTGATTTCTCAACTTTGTACATAATTTGTATAATGATTTTCTGAATTCTAAATAGCACTGATGTATAATTTGCCTGAACTAGGTAGAACCTGTGCTTCAGGCGTAAAAGTGCTTATTATTTTTTTTTATTTTGCAATAAAAGTAGTACGTAAAAATCTAGGACACAACGGAAGTATACAGTGTTATTATTAGTATCCTGTTGCTTACATAGTATTATTAGTCTGTTAAAGTAACGGTTAGTGCTAAATTTCATTCTCGTGACTATCTTTTTTGAGTAGGAAATCATCAAATGACTTCTACCGTTCTGGACGCAGTGGTAGCCTGGTGGTGTCGGCTGGGACTTCAAGTTGTAAGTCGAAAGTTCGAACCCATCAGGCGCTTTACTTTGTGTAAATTACCATTACCACTGCTCTCAAAACGATGAAGGAAAACATTGTAAAGAAACCGGCATGTCTTAGAGCCAAAAACTTCCAAGACATGTGACATCTATCAACCCGCGCTGTACACGCAGATTGCTGCCTACTCGTCCTTATCAAAAGGAGTCTAGTATCTCAACAGTGGAAACAATATAGGCTGATTTACGTTCTGGGTGGAGCGGAGTGGAGTATCAGATATTTAGTGACTAAAACTCACCCGTCTTCCTACACTTACCTTTTTTTTTTTTGCCGGGGTGGAAATCCTCATAGGATGTCCGCCGCCCTGGGGTGGGCGACGGGGTATGTCAGACTTTTACTGATTAAAACCACCCCGGTGTGTCTTATTCTATCAAGAGCGCGCGTGGGGCCGCGGGAGTCTAAATTCTTCCACGGCCCCACACCCTCGTGCTGGCCCGGTCTGTCCGGGCCTCGTCTCCTGCACGGGGTAGTGGGGTGTTAAACTACCCCGTGCATCGCCTCGAAGGCGCGCGCCGACACTCGCGTGCGCCTCCGCCTCGGGGTCCATCAATAGGGGGGCGGAGACTTCCCCATGTCCCTCGCCCCTGGACCCATTTACGGGGGGCGGAAGAGGGCGTTATCCGCCCTACCTCGGCGCCCGGTGCGTCTTCTGCGGCCCGGGAAGGGAGTTGATATCTCCCTCTCCCGTCATCACGTCCTCGCAGAAGGACACCATCGCGTCCCACGACTCTGAGCTGCCGACCATCCTCCGCACTACTGCCGGCAGCGTCAGGTCGCCTCCTACTTCATTTGTGAGGACACGGCGCTGCTCCTCCCAAGCTACACACTCGGAGAGCGTGTGCTGCGCCGTGTCCTCCCCGCATTGGACGCAGTGGTGGCACCGAGCGTCCGGCTCCCTGCTCCTTCACTTACCTGTGCCAAGCCCACAGTACGGAGGACGAAGGACGGGTCTGAGCAGTTGTGTTGCGATGTGTGCCGGGTACGATGCGCCAAGTGTATTTGTGTTGGGGAGTTTGGTCGTGGAGGGCCTTCAGATCAATCTCCCTTTGGCGCAGCATCGTTGGTCGTGTTGTTGGGTTTAACATTGCAACACCTCGCTCAACTGCCGTCTTCCTTCCTATTCGCTCAGTTTTTCTGAGTGAATAGGCTCTTAATAAACTAGTGCACTTTACCATCATAGATCCCATCACTGCTTACCATCAGGCGGGATTGCGGTCAAGCGCTAGTTTATAATTATTAAAACAAAAGTCCAATGCACATGCTAATCAGTTGTAGTCAAAAATACTTCTATTTTTTACTGTTTGGGACTGCTGTTAGCATTTCACTACATTTTCAAAGAGTTATTAACACATTTTTCTTAACTCGTAGACGGGCGGTGATTTGGAAAATAATAGTTTATTCACTATGTGGCGGTACATGTGATCCATGTTACCGTTATAATCATGATTTTGGTGATAATAATCCACATATAATATTCATATAAATGAACAGTTATTTGGATACTTCTTCATCATGGATTTGGTCTCTTTTAAAACAACATGCTTGAATCTGTTTTTTTTTATTCCAGGGTATCTCCTGCCTTAGGAAGCTGGGCCCCCGCGCCAGTTAATGACTGAAGCAAATACTTAATTACTACTAAATGTATTTAGACGGTGCAAAAAGGCTACAAACGATTAAAAGCCCAAAACAATGCCATCGCGTAAATATGTCCTATCGAGCTTCTGGAAAGGTTTGGCTTTGTAGAGCGACATGTCTCTCATGCCTGTGTGCTTCAGGACCTAAGGTACCGGGGTTTTTGGGAACTAGTACCATAGACTTTGGAGTGATACCGGTACCAAATTTAGTAGCTGTAATACTGGTACTGCCCCCAAATCGGCGAACACATTTTTGTCAAATGATTGTGACCAGTTGGGATCGTTTGGACCGAACGGACCAAAAGGCGGCCCGAACGATACCAACTGAACCCAGTCGCAATCATTTGACAAAAACGATTAGGGGGCTGGTTCCATACGTAGGTACCTGTATTATTGATAACAGTAACAGACGTATTACCTGTACTATTGATACCGGTACTAAATTTATACCCGTACTAATGATGGCGGTACTAGATGTACTGTACTGTTGGTATCGGTAACAGAAAAATAATCTGTACGGTTACTACCGATACCAGACGTGGTACATGTATATTTGGTGCCGATACCAGACGTAGTACATGTATATTTGGTACCGGTACCAGATGTGGTATCTCTTTATTGTATTAATGCTCGATAATTCATATTACTTCCAGGTATTCTATGTCGCTTACGTCCTTTTGCCGTCGATATGATTCAAGTATTCCAATTTTCTTCGAAATAAGGTTTAGTTTGTATAGGATCAATGATTTTACTATGTTTCAGTGGCGAAGAGTCCATACAAGCCGATTCCCACCGGGTTACCTTTCAAAAATCAGTTCCATATTCATACAAAAGTATTTACATTCTATTTCATTAACAAAGTATTATTAATCAAATAGTAATTTTTAGCAATACCCTAAGTATCACATTTCAGAAGATATCCTGCAGTAGGTAAGTGTTTAAGTGTTTATTTTTTTGGACCGGCTTCCCTTTGTCAAAATTTCACCCTTCGCCACTGCTATGTTTATAAAGTTTGTATATTAATTTAATAATATTACAGTACGTAGTTAATACTGTGCATAGAAAATTTTCATGTTTTAAGATGTGTATGTATTATGTTGATTTCAAAAATAGAAACTGCCAAAATTACATTGACAGAATTTGTATAGAGTGGTGCCCTATCAAAAATATTCTTGTACAGTGACTTACACAATTTTATATTAAAGCAAAGGTATGTCTTGATGTTACGAAGAACGAAGGGGTGTTATGCTGCTCTCTTGCTATGCGAAAATGAGTTTTAAAATCATCACTAGGAGGCATCTTCAGTGAATTTTACCTCCACCCAAAATATCAAAATCAATTGATATTTTAAACATAGAGATGAAACTTTCAATTCATTTACATAAGTATGGATTATTCATGTGTACGTACAAATGTTCTGGTTTTTAGCATAAATGGATAAATGGATGTAACTGAAGTAAAAGGGTAAGCACAACCCGTTACTATTAACAGGTTATACTGTAGTTTCTGCCTACCCCCATGTGAAGAAGGCGTAAAGATAAGTATGTAATTGGTAAATAATTATTCGTTCAAATTTTTGATCCTACATAATATCACACATCTTTATAATGCATTTAATTAATTAATTTAAGGCTCTCACAATCTACTTATAATTGACACCGAAGTGTAATTCAGAGATTTTTAATTAAGCCAATTTCGATATAGACTTATTGAGGACATTTTGTAAGCAAGATCAATTCTTATTTTTAGTCGTTTTAAAAGGTATGTTTAAAATAAATCATCGCTATTGCTCTTAGAATAGAACGATAGCAATGATGATTCAAACCGTCGCCAACTCGATGGGGTATATCAACTCACGCGCATTGTTTCTAGTATACAGGACAAATCTTAATAATTTCCTGAGTTTTTATTAAAAAAAATACGAGTGTGCTTATGACCACACGACTGAAGTGAAACTTCTTTCGCTCCATCTGTATGTATATATATATGTGTGTGTACAATATATACATGTATAAACATATATATTAATTTTCTATAAATATTTAAATTTATTTCATGGTTTCATTGGTAAATTAATATTTTTGCATAGATCTTCTATTTTTATTGAAAAAAAAAAAAAACCGTTGTAGACCTTGTAGTAGGTACTTACCAAGCTCGCGCCACGGGCGCCTCTGTGCTTATATCCCCCACTTAACTTCCGCCTTGCCCGATTACTTTTCGTAACGCTTACGTCACGCGTTCGCCAAGTCAAGCGTGCGTAAAGAAGTTTCACTTCAAAAACATATTTATTAAGGTGTCCTGCTGATTGTATTCCTTGACCTTTGCTATGTACATACATTAGCAAAGGTCAAAAAATACAAGCTAATGACTGCTACACAACATAAGTAAAAACATACTACTGAAGCCAAGTATACCCGTTTCAACGTCACCGGGCAGAACAGAACTGAGCGTTCGTTCAGTTTTATTCACTTTTCAGAAAGCTTAAAGTGCCCCGAAAGATGTTTTTACTTAAAAAAGTATATATCTCTAGTGACTAAGGAGGGATGATGGTATGCAATAATGTTCAGGCGATCGCCAAGACGACAAGAATATAATGTATATGTAATATTATTGTATGATTTTGTAATTAATTATATGTAATTTAACTGAGTCTATGTTTGTTTTATTTGAAAAAATCCTATTCATCATATCAAAAGGTAGCCGTAGGTGGCGATGATCTGATGCCTCTCCCTGGCAACCATGGTGCGAGCCATAGTTGAAAGCGAGAGTGCATGGCAGGCTGCCGCCTCCTTCTGCGAGACCGTCCTCTCGCAGAAGGAGGCTGCGGAGAGGGAGCGGGAAGAGGATGCTCTTGCCACTCCCCTCCGGGACGCGGCAAGGCGGGGTACGAACCCCCGTCTCCTTTAGCCCCAGAGTTTGACCAGCGCGTGTGGGTAGCTCCCGCACGCGCATTGCACCGGTCACCACGTCCTTTTCCTTTGGCCTTAACAAGGCCGGTAAGCCCTGAGAGTGGCACGGCGTCTAGGCCTTCGGGCCGACCCCGTGACACTCTCAACACAGGGCCCGACGGTAACCGAGTGGTTTTAGTGGGTATTCCCGGCTGCGGCCGGGCGAGTCCCACACACGTCCGTCGCCTAGCTAGCGGCGGGTATGGTGCGTAAAGTCATTTCCACTCATTAAAAAAAAAAGGTGGCGATGATCTCATAACTATTGCAGGGCCCACGTGCACAGAGATCGCAAAAGACAATGATTTCTGGATCGAAAATAAGGGGCACCCCCTTTTTGTAATTGGAAATTATTTAATGACTCTCGCTCTGGGCGGATCGCTGTCCCGATCAGGGCGTATTTAGCCACTTACGCCCGTCGCCCACTGCCGGCAAGGCACAGTGTGTCATGGCAAAGGATTTTAATACAAATTATTTTGAAACTTATTTCAATGAGTTTAGAATTTATGTTACTTTATTTTGATACCACGACGCCGCGTCATGTCGCAGGAGCATTTCAGTGGAGCGCAGTCCGGTCTGTGTCTGTTCTCCATAAATTTTGCACCATACAGAATTGTGTTTTCTTCAAATTAGCAGTTCTTATTTGGCTCTTTTCATCTTCAGCTAAAAGTGCTATTAATATTAAATCCCTGTCAACCATAACGACAAAACAAATGATCAAAACATAGAACAAAAATATAAAATAGAGAACATTTGTTGTC
Source organism: Sesamia inferens (assembly GCA_037179545.1). Taxonomy (NCBI): domain Eukaryota; kingdom Metazoa; phylum Arthropoda; class Insecta; order Lepidoptera; family Noctuidae; genus Sesamia; species Sesamia inferens. The sequence continues at coordinate 12,436,530 of CM073949.1, forward strand.
TCATTTGTTTTCTAAAATTATATGTACTTTCTAAGTATATCTTGGACACCAATGACTGAAGGTGAAGGAAAACATCTTGAGGAAACCTGGACTGAAATCGCCAACCCGCATTGAGCAAGCGTGGTGATTACGCTCAATCCTTCTCTGAATGAGAGGAGACTTGTGCCCAGCAGTGGGACGATAAAAAGGTTGATAATGATGATGATGAAACTTCTAATGCTAGAAAGCGTTATGAAAACCAACTGGATTCGTAAAACATCATCATTCATCATCATTTCAGCCGAAAGACGTCCACTGCTGGACATAGGCCTCCCCCAAGGTTCTCCACGACGACCGGTCCTGCGCCTCCCGCATCCAGCGGTTTGCCGCGACCTTCACCAGGTCGTCGGTCCACCTTATCGGGGGCGTACCCACGCTACGTCTTCCGGTGCGTGGTCGCCACTCCGTAGGCCCCATCGGGCATCGGTCCTACGGGCAATGTGTCCAGCCCACTGCCACTTTAGTGTTGCAATTCTTCGGGCTATGTCGATTACTCTCGTTCTTCTGCGGATCTCCTCATTCCTGATTCGATCGCAGTGAAACCCCAAGCATAACCCTCTCCATTGCCCTTTGATTCGTAAAGCAACACATTTTTAAATAGAAGTAACCCAAAAGACAGTAAGGGATAGACTACATTACAGGCATATGTTCCAGGTGTAGGGGAGAGCAGGTAGGATTCATACAACAGGAGCATTCCTACAGTAGTCATATCTCCACTCCCAAATACGTCGGAGCGTTTTGTGTCTGTGTGCGCAATGGCCGCTCATAGGCGGTGCAGCCATTGTGTTCACCGCAGCAAGTTGATACGTGTTTTCGCTCGACGTAAGTAATTTTTTGATACCTATGTAAAATTGTTTAATTCCTTAAGTAATGATTAAACTGTACAAGTTATTTATTATGCATGATGAATCAATGTTGTAGTTTGCTTTTTCAACGTGAGTTTGGGGATTATCAAAATGGCGATTTTTATTTTGGTATAAATATAAAAAAATTAAGGTTGTAACCAAGAAGTGAAATTTATTATATTTTGTTGCTAATACTCTCATAATTGTATAATTTCAGAACTATGCCGCAAATATAATTATATAAAAAGGGGACCAGAACGATCAGACATCGATATCAGGGCCTACGTCGGCGTCTTTGCTCCCGGCTGATTTGGCAGAAATTATTCGTCCATACCCAAAAGTGGCTAGAAGTCCAAAAACACCCGGAAAATCTAGAATATACTCCAGAAAAAAATAGACTGGAAAATATAGAAAAAACCAAAGCATAAACAAGAAGTAAAATAGAGGGCTAAAGAAATGAAACGAGCTTTAAAGCTGGTGTCAGAGAAGAAGAGAATGGATAAGAATACAAAAGAAAAACCAAAAGACAAAAGAAATCGATTGAGACTGATAGTGAAGATAAAGATGATTTAACGTTTAAGGGAAAGTTCTTGTTCTCCTGTCGACGAGTTGCCTAACGGGTCTGATGCTGAAAAGAAATTCCCGGTTATGACAGAAAACGTAAAAAAGGCAGCTTCGTGTTGGTCCCTGGTCCAGGCCATGGTCCGGAGCGAGAGTGCATGGTAGGCCATCACCTTCTTCTGCGAAGCAGCGATGCTAGCAAAACAGGAGGTGGAGCGAGTGCGGGAGTGGGAACCCCAGCGCCCTCTCCCTCTAGCCGTCGCAGGAGACGCCCTGATCGGTAGACAATATCGAACTCCCGGCTGCCGTGTAGGCCAGGGCCACAACAAATGAAGGAACACGGGTGGGTTTTAGTCAGTAAATGTCTGTCACGCACTTCCGCTAGGCCCAGAGCGGGACAGGTCATTTGATTGATTTCCCCTCCCAAACAAAAAAAAAATCTCTTTGAGTAAAATGTACAATAAAAGACTAACCTATTGATTGTAATAAAAACTTGTTAACCTAATTATTAGAAATCTAGTTTATAAAGATGTTTTGTTTCTTTGAGGATCTCAATAAATGTTTAATTTTCAGTAAAGTCTAGTTTTTATTACTGTGTACGGAGGCTCTCCGCTACGTATGAATCATCCCCATGCTGTGAGCTACCCCGCGTATGGGGAGCTTTCGTACGAATTCCATTTTTTGGTAAAGTCGTTATATCTCGGCTGTAATGACTTATATCAAAATTTAACAACACTACATATGAAGCCTGATAATGTAGCTATACAAGGGAATTAAAATCGTTTTGCAATTACTATTCGTTTTTCTTTTGTAAGACTAAGAATGAAAAGTGTACGAATCCTACCTGCTCTCCCCTACCTACCCCCCATTACACAATAGTAACGGAACCCTCTTATAAAAAAAAAAAAAAAACTACTCTGGGGAAGTTTGATAAAACCATGGTTTAACCCATGTTTCGTGAGATACCTACATGATTCTGCAAAATGTCTCTTTAGCAGGTAATCCAATATCTCCATAACTTAAAGACGCAAAATTATATTTTCGGCGCATTTTTTTTTTCGCAAATATAAGCCCTAACATTCGGTTAGAATTCTGCTAGAACAATGTTACTCTAGCAGGAACATTTTTTTTTTATTTCAGTGGGGCGATTGCGTCACTGCTTACCATCAGGCGGGATTGCGGTCAAGCGCTGGTTTATATTTTAATAAAAAAATAAATAAAAAAAAAAAACAACCAGGCGTACATGTTTTTCATATGACGCTTATTTACAACAGATTACAAACTAGCTATACGTTCCACTCATATCACTATAGGAGGCACTTTGTTGCTGGGGTTCCTTGCTCGAAGGGTTCCGTACGTACACTGACTTAGACGACATGGTTGCGCAATGCCTGAGCGATTTACTTTTGCGTTGCGTTTTGCGGGTTCGATTCCCGCACGGAATTTTTTTTGATATATAGGTATATAACTCAGGTAGTTGTTCCGAGGCTGGCTGTTTGTTGGTGTGAGTTTAGATGTTTGTAAACGCACCTACAATACAGGAGTAATTCCTACAGTGGGGCTAAGTTTTATTTTATTAAGGTTTAATCATGGTTTTATCAAGCTTCCCCCGAGTTTTTTTTCTTTTATAAGAGGGTATTCGTTACTATTGTGTAACGGGGAGTAGGTACACCTGGAACATATGCCTGTAATGTAGTCTTTCCCTTTCTGTCTTTTGGGTTACCTACTTCTATTTAATTATGTGTTGTTTTACGAATCCCGTTGGTTTTCAAGACGCTTTTATATTATCCATAGGCTTCCGCACGCGGCTAGCATTGCGTTGGGGCTGCCGCGCACCCATACCATTAAAGACGCACTTCGCTTGCGTATGACGGCGTCCACCCTGTGTATACAGTCAACTCTCGCCAACTAGCTGCGCCACGCAGTTTCACCCGCATAAGATTCTGTGGGAATGTCAAAACATTGTCATTGCCTACTATCGACTGTACCATATTTACAATTAACTTAGTAACAGGTGACCACGTGACCACGTGTTACTAAGTTAATTGACAACGATGGTACAGTCGATAGTACCTTGTGTTATATTCCGTGGAAAATGTTGTTGCTTACACATTTGCCCGTATCTTTTTGATTTCTATAAAATGTAATGTGTCACTGTTTATTTTCCCAAGTAAATAAATAAAATAATCTGTTTTTTTTTTTTTTTTTTAGTGGTATGGCTCCATCGATGACCGATGATTCTGCCAACGTCAAGGCGGAGAGAACAAAAGTTAATCTGAGTTTGTTTTGGCCTTTATTTTCTAGAGTACTGTTTAAATTATGGTTTGACAAATAAAACCATATATCGATACTTCGATACATAGGGGAAAAATAGGTTTTAAATAAGACGACAATACCAGTTATAATTACGTTTATTAAAAATCGCAAATGCAAAATTTTCTTTCATTTACAAATTACACAAAGTTTTTATAGACATCGACAATTAAGTTAGCGATATCGATACATATTTATCGACTCGAAAAAATACGTACGTCCTTTAAATAATAATAATAATTAATATCTTAGTTAAAATACACAGTAAAGCTAGATTTGTATAAAAAAAAAACATAAAAAGTCAGTCAATATCACATACGTATATGAAAAATAAACTACTGACGATAAATATGACTCTAGCACACTTAAATAACACTTTTATAATTAGTTGAAAGTTTTTGAGACTTGCGATGGAGATCTTTATTAAGTCGTGGTGGCCCAGTGGTTAAAACACAAGCGCGGGTTCGATTCCAGGTTAGGCAAGTACCAATGTAACTTTTCTAGAGTTGTATGTTCTTTCTAAGTATATCTTGGACACCAATGACTGAAGGTGAAGGAAAACATCTTGAGGAAACCTGGACTTTAAGTCTGAAATCGCCAACCCGCCTTGAGCAAGCGTGGTGATTACGCTCAATCCTTCTCCGAATGAGAGGAGACTTGTGGCCAGCAGTAGGACTATAAAAAGGTTGATAATGACGTAAAGCTTTATTTGCGTAAGTTTAGTAAATCGAGCTATAAGTTAGTTCTGCCTTTCCGCTTTGTCAACTAAACTTCTCTTTAAGCATATTTTGGTTGTATACGCATACACTAGTTACACAGTCTCGAACAGAACTCTTTAAAAATGGCGACAAGTATTTAGCAGTCTAAAGTAGTCAAAATAAATATACATTAATTTAAAATCAGCCTTAAGTGCAGGGTATAAAGTTCTTATCACAAAGCAGTACAAAAAGCCATTATTTTTTACGACCGAGTTTTCACATCAAACAAAATTCAACCTTACACGTATGCATTAAAGTAAGTACTAAATGAAAGAAGCACCATAGTGCTGCGTCGGGCGTTTGTTCAGTTCAACCATTTTTTTCGCTTATTGTGAATCTAATACTTATATAATTGATCGATGTGTATGATTTTGCTTTGACAAAAAATGCAATTTCTTCGTCTTCACGAATTTTCAGTGAATTGAATTAAAACTTACTTAACTGCACTAGAACGCAGTGTTTTCCCTTCGCAAATCACAAAACCTTTGAAGTCGTTTAATAATAAAATAGCAAATATTTATAATGATTGACACACTTCTAAAACTTTTAAACTGAATTTTCGAACACTTATTTTTGATATTCACAACGCAACAATAGTGTTATATGTTTTAAGGAAGTAGCAGATCAGAGTAGGAAGAACGTATGATTGGTTCTTACTAATTTTAAATACAAAAAATTGACACATACTATACAATAATACCCAACATTGCGATAGGCCCTTTATTTGACTAAGGGCTGACTTTTCTGCCCACAGATAATGTTATTCGTAGAATGAAAATTGACGTTTGACAGTTTTTGTTTAATATAACTGTCAAAATATCAATATTATTCTTTGAATAGAATTATCAAATAATTGAAAAATCAGCTCTAATTCTAAGTTAAATGTCAAAAATGTTACAATGCAAATTGTTTTTTTTTTTTTCAATTTTTTTTTTATTAACTAGGAAAATTATCGCTCGAATTTATTACTTTTTATTAAGAAAAATGTTGTAATAAGAGATCTAAAACCGTTATAAAAAGTTACACGTTTTAATTAATCTAAATCTGGCACTAAACTTACAAAAACTACATCAGTTTTAAACTGTAACTATAATATCTAGATATAAAAAGCTACAAAGTAAACATAGTCATCCTAAACATAATTATTTAATAATATACTAGTTTCTATGATTAAAAAAGGGAAAAATTAAAACTTAAAATCACTGTGCTACAAAAAGTTCATATATCAAATTTATTCGCGTTTATTTTTAGAGATTTAATTGTAGCTTGATTTATTTTTCAATGGCATTCAGTAAATAATTTAACTGTTAAGAATATATCTAAAATTCAAAATATAATGCTAAAAGATTTAAAGTAAAAACTAGATTCATTCTTAATAGTTACTTAAAATATTACTTATATACCTACCTTTTCCTAGCACGAAAAGAAAACACTAAGTTTAAATTGCAAACTGCAATATGAGACTTAATTAAAATAAAACAGTCTTTATTCACAAAACTAAAACTAAATTGAGATTTTTAATTACTTGAGATTAGTCTTCAATCGCACGCAAATGACGCGCATTTTCGTGGAGTTAAGGACACCAGCCCAATTTACCTATTACCTGGCCTTAAATCTAGACTACAACTCTTAAACCTATAAATGCAACGACTGGTCACTGTTCACTTAAAAATGTACAAAATTATATTAAATATAAAGCCGATAAAGTATTAATTTATATAGGTTCATTCCGGCCGGCGAGAGAATGCGTTCTTGCCCCCTAGTACCGTGAAACGGGGTACCCTATTCATCATGATTCGCTTCTAGAATTTTCGTTAACTACCTACAAACGGGGTGAATAAGAACGAAACGGTAAAAAGATTTTTAACATTGAAATAATATAGTTTGTTACCAAAAAAAAGATATCAAGTAAGCCAGTGATGGGACACAATGAAGACCTCGCTATATTTCATCTCGTCGAAATGATCATAAATACTACTATTGCAAGAAAATGACGTGAGTAAATAATATTTTATAAATATTGTAAACTATAAACTAGGTTTTATTCACCTTAATCAAGAATAAATAGGTTTTCTAATCATTGTCGATAGTGAAACACTGTTTGAAAAACCCATCCCTACAAAGTTAGTTATTTGTCACTTCCCACGGGCCACCGACTTGTATAGAAGTAACTCTGTGACGTCATAAGCGGACAGGTTTCAAGGTCATAGTGACTTTGTGCATTTTAGTGTAGTGTAATGTTTGTCAATGTATTGTCTTTACTGTATCACAAATTAACGATTACGTGCCCTTGTTGGCAGCAAGCTTTTATAAAGCAAATAATAAAAACCATTATAATGTTTCGTCCCTTCTTGATTTACCCCTCATTGGTGTCCATATCTTTGAAAGGAGATTGCAAAAATGCTAGAAACCTCTAGAAAGCGCAAATGCTAAAAATGTGAAAGCGAATAAAGATCAAAGTCGCAAAACACGTATTTGTTTAAAACTGACAGGTTTCAAATAAGCATTCTCTTGTCGGTCGCATTGAAGACGATTATTGGAAGTTCCATCTTATATTCCGAGATCCGATATACTTATATTTTACAATATTCCTAATACTTCGTCATATTTTAAGTTTTCTTACTAGTAAGAAATTTTATTTAATATTTTTCCTATTAAAACACGTCTCCTTTTTTACATTATTCCTTACGTAAATGTTTTTTTTTTTTTAAGTGACGGCTTAGATACTAGTACGGACGACAGCAGGTCAAGCTTCCCGAAACTGTCAAATATTCCCAATCGACCTTGAGCCTTAATGCTCTAGAGATAAAGTTGAAAATCTAATAAAGAAATTTGATAGACTGTAGTAGCTTGCTATACGAAACTCTTCGGACACAAGTCAGACGTTTTCTTAGTATTGTAAAATGACGTTACACCTGTCAAATTAGTAGACGAGTTTAAAAAACGAATTGTAAAAAGTGTTGAGATATCGATAAAAATGATAATCAAGACACTAATTCTGTTGATGTGGTGTGTGTAACTGTGTAGTTTGTTGTCTGTGGTCAAATGACGCATGATTTGACCACAGACAACAAACTTGCACCATAAATGACGCTTTAAATAGTCTTTACATACCTTAATTAACACTAAAATTTCGATTCAATCAGGACGAATTTTATCAATTTCGGACGATTAATATATTACTTAAGTTAAAATGGCTACATAGTTTATATTTCAGTCTTAATTTCTAGTATTATTTACAAGTGGCAGTATCATTTAGCTTCCGATATTGTTTTAATATAGACAAGCCGTAGGGCTGATCTTGGGGAAAACAATGTGATTAATAGAGGATTTAAGCGTTTTTATATGAATGGCCCCTCTTACCGAGAGGAGGCCTGGGCCCCCATAGGAACAAAGGCTGATTGATTATGTATGTTATGTATTCAGAATAGGGATAGATTTTAAACAAAGCTTTTTCACAGCCCGTCCAAGGGATTTTGAAATTTTGAATCTGTGTTTATACAATATGTAACGAAAACCCTGTTCGATCCATAAGGATAATAAAGGTTAGGTAAACACTTGACTAAATATAATATAAAATTTTACGTAATCATCATAGAAACAATACTAATGAATTATTTGGTAATTTTTAAAAAAGTGACAACACCGGTATTATTATGAGCGAATAGCGATGCGACCACGTGCCCTGCCGCCCGCCGCCCGTGGAAGGGTTGCTTACCGCACATGTATTAAGTGACCTCTTTTTGCTAAATAATATTTATTTTTTTAGGGGGATTTTTTTTAAGGTTTGTAGAATCACTTATCGATACCTAACAATACCTTCACGTATCGGACAGGGTTTTCTTTACATATTGTATTTGAAAATATGGATTAAGGAAAAAATAATTTGATTCGTACACTATGTAGGTATGGTGATTCCGACTAGCTGGTTAATATATCATTTTATCCATTGAGTTATGTATTGACATATGACCATGGCATACCCTATCTTTAATAAAATAAATGATTCATTGAACTTTAAACATTTTAATGTTTTCAATAGTACTAGTCACTATGAAACCATCTTAATTGTCATTGAAATAAAGTTTATATTCGTTTAACTTGAAGTAGGACGAGGTGTGCGGCACTGCGCACTGCACCTGAAGTACGGCCTTCATCCAAAATTTTATTTATTTGATAATTATACACTAGTGCTTGACAGCAATCCAGCTTGATGGTAAGCAGTGATGTAATCGTTGATGGTAAAGTCCGCTAGATTATTGAGCCTTAAGTAGGCTAAACCCTGCAACACGAACAAGAGTGTTGTGCCAGAGGGAGATTGATCTGGAGACCCTCCACGACCAAACTCCCGACACAACAACATTAGGCGCATCGTACCCGGCACACATCGCAACACAACTGCTTAGACCCGTCTTCCGTACGGCTTCACCAGACATCAAGCCGGAACACGACGACGGAGTTGAACAAATATCAAATTTATTTTAAGGACAATTAAGTAAATTTCAGAAAATAAATACGTTAATTAACGTATTTTAATTTTCAGTGCCTAAAACTTACTATACATATGTACGAGTGTTAAAGATTCATTTGCTAAATCTAAAACCCTCTAAAACTCACATTATCCACACAAAAATCATTAAAACTACTTAAAATATTAACTTACAACTAAATCTAACCTACCTCGAAATAGTAAATGCATCGAAATGGCTATATATTTTCACTAAATTAAACTTAGTTAAAGTAACTCCTATTTATTATAAGTCTAGTAGTTTTTCATTGCAATGTCCCAGTAAGGCCGCTACCTCGAATCTTGCGGGCAGCGAGGCGGCGGCGAGTGAGCGGCAGGATCTTATGCTTTAATTGAAACGGACCGGTTCTCGAAAATAGCGGCGCGGCAACGGGGCTGTGGCGGGCAGCGAGCGGTGTACTTTAAGTCAAGCGGTGATTGAGCGTTAGGAATAAATTTGAATCAAAAAGATGTTGCCGCCATTGTTCAGACATTTCTTTCGCGAATAAAAACGAATATCTCGTCGACACAATAATGAACACAACACTACGCGGCTATAGTGACGCGCTATCTGCCCGCTAGTTTGGAGAACGGGTCTTCGATGCCCGCCCAGCTCCCGCGACGCTGCCGCCGCCGCACCGCTGCCCGCAAGATTCGAGGCAGTGGCCTAATGGACCTTTTATAGGATTGTTGGATGTTATCGAAATCATGGCGTATATGAGCATAGTAAGGTAAATCGTGCGAAATATTCGCACGTTTGAAAAATCCTTACACTGTTGCCCCCAACCCAGGCCAGAATCTGGTTATGCCCATGCTAGTGCTAGAAATTAACACTGACACCTCACTTTTGCTGGTGAGATTTTTACAAAATCGATCGGCTGTCTAAGTGAAAGAAACAACGCTGTACAAAGTCGAAAGCTCAAAACATTTTTAGAGGTACACTCTTAGGCTCGACCGGGTCTTCGGTCTCAACTTTGGGATGGGAAGTATCCAAGGTATGAAATTAAAAAAAAATAATTAGTCCGTCTTATAGATAATAAAAAAATTAAGACCCGTATTTTTTATTTTGTCGGAATTACCAAAAACTACTGAGATATAGCGTATTAAAGTTACGGAGTGGGGGCTAATTACGTCACGCCATGGTATATTTTGTGCCACGGCGTGACGTCATGCGACATTTCAAATCAATATATCTTCTTAAGTATTTGAATGAAAGAAAAAATAAAAAATACGTGTTCAATATTTTTTATAAATCTATCTGATGGACATTAAATTATTTTTTTGGATACAACCCAATTTTGTCTCTATTCTCGGTGATTATAGCCGAGATTCTCGGTCATGGCCGAGACTACTTAAAGTCTCGGCCATGCTCTGAGAGCCAAAATTGCAAAGCAATATTAATATTTTTGAGTATTGGTTTTCTTCGCCTTTTCAACGTGCTTAGGCCTGCAGCAAATAAGTTATTATCTGCGCCGCCTTCTAGCATAGCAAGTGACCAGCTGTTTATCAAAGCCGATCAACTGTATGACGAGAGGCGGCGCTCTTTGGAGGGTAAAAATGCCTTTATTTTATGTTACAATATGTTATTTAACTTTGATTCTTAAACCAGTTAATTACGTTACACAATGCTGTATTAAAAAGTTAACAGCATTTAATTAGGCTCTAGGACTAGGCAAAGATTATTATATTCTCTGTCTCGGCCGAGAACGGGAAACTTACCTCGGTCGAGCCTTAGTTCAGTGTGGCTACCATGAGTTTTTATTACGAGATTCGATCTTACACATCGACCGCGTTTGGCGCTCTCATTGGTTAAGACTTTCCACAACCTTGAAGTGGGTCAATCGATGAGTTAAACGCGGTCGATATCATGCAAAAAAGTATACATTTAATAGACCAGTAAGGTCGTAAAAGATCATTCAATAACTTCCCATTACGGCCCTTATACCCATCCATCCTAATATTATCTGCCTTTGACACATCTGACCACGCCTACTCTTCAGTCTTGTCATGTGACTTCTGTGATGTGGTCTCGGAAGTGATGTCCTGCAGTATGTTCTTGATATCGTCGTAGATTTCTGTGAACTGCGGCCGGTCGGAGGGAGATTTGCTCCAGCATCGTTTCTGGGAAAGGACAAATCATTATTTAATCTCAATACTGCTGGTCTGAAAACTGTGAAGGAAAACATCGTGGGGAAACCAGTTTGTCCTTCAACTGAAAAGTCGGAGACATGTGACATCCAAAAATCTGCACTGCGGCCCGCCTGGTGGATGATGGCCCACTCTCTCTGAATATGCATGTTAATGATCATGCTTGATCAAAGGCTGCGAGGCAATAAGGCGATCGAGGGCATAAGGTTCAATATCGCGTGACATGCAGTGCGTAATTTTAAGCCCTATAACTCGAGACCTAGACATTGTATAGGTGCAATATAAAACGCATTGCTAGACTTAGGGTGGCCTATCGAATGGTACAGGTTTCATCAATTTTGTCAACTAAGTGACGACATCTAAATTTCTAGAAACCCGTTTCCGGGAATTACCGTAGGTACCTACTGAATGTACTCGAAGTTATGCGCTATTATTATTATGTCTAGGCGATTCTGAAATGTTCGATCAGCTGGCCTATATATAGCACCGAGACGCCAGCGCAGAGTCAGTCCAGATGGGAGCGGGGCCTAAGCCGCTGAAGCCCGACATCTCCCGCCCGCCGACCAATCACAGGGCGCAGTCGGGAAGGGGCTCATCCCATCGAGATAGCCGCAATGGAATGAGTTACAGACTACCCGTCGTGCAACAGGTGGGCGGTGACAATGTGAATACACATAAAACTGTGACTCACGACCCACTAGCGCCTGGGAGCCGAGTAGAGGCGAAACGCATCGCGAAAAATGTGAATAACTCGGCTCCCAGCGGCCGTAGAGACATGCGGCCGCCACAGATAGACTCCTTGTCGGCGGGCGCACCCGGGGTATGCATTAAGAACAATAATCCCGGGTCCACAATTATAGAGGCCGCTCTTCGGGTCCTGCAGGAAATACTTATGGCGCTTAGTAGAGGACAGGACCCGATGCCAGTTGTTCTCACCGGCATAACGGAACTGATAATGCTACACAGAAATGGCTAAGCCGGTGAGAATACTGCACTGGAATGCCCGCGGCCTCAGGGAGAAGGTCGTGCTCCTCCGTCCTCTCCTACAGGAACAGGACATAGACGTGGCGCTCATCAGCGAAACATTCCTGGGACCAGCAGACACGGACAGCGGCACCATCAACACGGGGGGCCGACAGCTCTTCAGTGACGCAGAGGCCAGAGGGTACGACGTGTCAGGATCGGAGACACCGACCCACTACCCAGAGAATAGTGCACACACACCCGATGTGCTGGACATCGTCGTGCACACAGGCTTCACCTGCCAGATCGCGCAGGAGGTGCTGGACGACGAGCTGCGATCGGACCACCAGCCGGTGCTCGTCCGCCTAACAGACCACACCACCAGAGTTGCCCATCCGGCGCCACGTCGACACACGGACTGGGACAAATTCCGGTCATGGAGGCCACCACACCCACTCGGCCCATCACCAGCGCCATGGACGTGGACGCGTTGGCTGAGGGACTCACCGCTTGCATACAGAGCGCCTTGGAAACGGCGACATGCACCACCACCGCGACACAGGGGCGCTATCACAAGCTCCCCGCACACATCGCAGACCTGATCGCCGACAAGAGGCGTCTGCGCAAGCGGTGGCAACAGACAAGATGCCCCACCATTAAAAACCAGCTCAACCGTGTCACGGACAAGGTGAAGGCCGAGCTACATGCGCGCGCAACGGAGAGCTGGGAGAACGTCATCGACTCGGCAGACAGCGACTGGGCGTCGGTACACCGACTATGCCGGCGCCTTAAGGATACCCCAGCTCCGGTGCACCCGCTGCGCAACAGCGACGGGGCGCTATGCTACACGGCGGCCGACCGGGCCGAAATATTCGCCGAGCACCTGGAGCGTCAATTCACGCCAAACTCGACAGACGCCCTGGATCATGTCGCAACAGTGGAGCAACAACTTGGAGAGTACTTCAAGACGCCGGTAGCTCCAGAGGAAGACCCTATCTTCTTCTCCCCGGGCCAAGTACTGGGGGCAATAAGGCGCACCAAGTCAAGGAAGGCACCCGGTGCGGACGGGATAACCAACACCGCCCTGAGACACCTTTTTTTTTTTTTTTGTTTTCGGGGGGAAACCTTCATAAGGCACCCGACCCCCGAGGAATGAGGTCGGGTAGTGTGGGATTTTTACCTCACTAAAACCACCCCGGTGATCACCATCTGCGCCTAGGGGATGGTCCCGGTTCCTCTTAAAAGACCAATTCCGGAACCCTCCCTGCGCAATGCTTGTAAGGCGCATCCCAGGAGAGACTGTAAGAGGGCCTCTCCTAAACGTCCTATGCACGGCAGCACGTGACCACTATGCCACCGTCTTCCCTGGGGTTACTTAGTGGGCAGGTAGAGTCCCCGCTTTGTATGCCCGCGACCCCAAAGGTCCACCTACCTCAATAAGTAGGCGGGTTTCGGCGTATTAAGCGCCAAGGCGGTTGCCTCCCCGACGCCTCCTTCTCCGAGCAGGATCAGCCCTCTCTCGATCCCGTTCGGCGGCTTCCTTCTTGGCCATCACGGTCTCACAGAAGGAAGCTACTTCTGTCCAATTCTCTGTCTTTGCCAGCATAGCCCTTACTACTGCCGGCAGAGACAGGTCTTGCCCGATCCTAGCAACTAGGACCCGCCGCTCGGAGTCCCATGCAGGGCACTCCTCGAGCGTGTGCTGTGCGGAATCCAGGCTGCCCCCACAATGATGGCAATTTGCCGTGTTCTCTCGCCCAATTCTGTTCAGGTACTCACCGAAGCAACCGTGTCCAGTGAGCACCTGTGTGAGCCTGAAAGAGATGCGCTCCCCCCTTTTCAGCCAGGCTTCGAAGTATGGCAGAACGGCTTCAACGACGCGCTTGCGCGAATATTGCGGCAGCTGTAACCGCTCGCGCCACCGGTCGAGCGCGAGTTGCCGTTCCCGTCGCCTAAGTTCTACGAGTGCAGTTCCTGGCACATTATTCCCGCTTTGGCGGATGTTACAGATCTGGCTGTAGACCTTCGCATCCATATCCGCCAAGATGTCCAGCGGTGGAAAGCGTGCCAAGAGAGTTGCCGCCTCAAAAGATATCGTTCGGTATCCTCGTGCGATACGAATGGCCATTTTCCGTTGCAGTCTGTTGACTTTAGTCTTGCAGCGTCGAAGGCCTGAAAGTCTACTTGACCAAACAGGCGCTCCGTAAAGAACCATCGATCGCACGACACCCGCGTAGAGGCGGCGAACTTCCTCCCGAGGTCCTCCGAGATTGGGCAGCAGTCTATGCAAAGCACCCACTGCATTTTCGATCCGGGGAACCAGGCGCTCGAAGTGTTGTTCGAAGCCCCACCGACCATCCAGGGTAAGGCCAAGATACTTTATGTATCGCCCCACCTGGACTTGCACATCTCCGACATGGACCACCGAGCTGGGTGGCTCTCTGCTCCTCGGCAGTTTATGAAACCATAACGCCTCCGTTTTCTGTGGTGCTATCTCCAGACCCAGCTCGCGGATAGATGCCACGACTTTAGCCACCCCGAGTTCGGAAAGCTGGATAGTCTCCTCGAACGTTGTCCCGCCGGCCAATACCAGAGTATCATCTGCGTAGCAAACGATATTAACACCGACGGGGAGATCGACACGCAGGACCACATCGTATGCCAGATTCCACAGGATAGGACCGAGAACTGACCCCTGCGGAACCCCACATGTAATCTCCCTCCGTTGAATGCTACCATCACGGCCCATATATCGGATGTACCGGTCGCGCAGGTATGCCCCAATTATGCATTGCAGGTAGGGAGGCACTTCATGATGTACCAGTGCCTTTCTAATTGCATCCCAGGGTAAAGAGTTGAAGGCATTGACGATATCCAAACTTATTGCCAACATCACCCCACCCCGGGACATCGCCTGATCCGACAACGCACGGACGCGAAGAATTGCATCTACGGTGGAACGCTGCTGCCGGAACCCATACTGGCTGTCAGAAAGGTTGGGACCAACTCGCGATAGGTGCTCGACGAGCCTCTCAGCAATCACTCTCTCAAAAAGCTTGGAAGACTCGTCAAGCAAGCATATGGGACGGTATCCAGAGGGAGACTCTGCGGCCCTGCCTTCCTTTCTCAACAAAACCAATCCAGCTTCCTTCCAACTGGAGGGGAACACGCCTGCACGAAGACAACCATTAAATAGTCGTCTCAGGCGGTCACCCAGAGCAGCCAGAGCGAGGACCCACGCCCGGCCAGGGACTCCATCCGGACCTGGCGCGGTATTGCGAGTCCCCAAGCGCTTTACAGCTCGGTCTAGCTCCCCTTCGGTCACCCCCAACTCGTCAGACCAGTCAGACAATAACGGGGGAGGCGAGGGACCGTTGCTAGCTACTGGAAAGAGTGTATTTACCACTCTCTCCAGTAGGCCTGGATCCATGGTCTCCGTAATGGGGGGGACCCATGGGCGTAATTTGCCCATGACCATCCTGTAAGGTTTCCCCCACGGATCTCTATCCAGCCCCTCGAGAAGCTCGCTCCAAGACCGAGACCTGGCTTCCGCGATAGCATGTTGAAGCGCCATAGTCGCTACTCGGTAAGCTCTATAAACTCTGGCTATCTCTTCCTCCGTTGCTCGTCTTCTGCGTCGGGTGCGCTGGAACTGGCGTCGGGCTCTAAGACATACATTTCGTAGCTGTGCAATATTTTCCGACCACCAGTAAGCCGCACCAGGACGCTGCCTGTGCCTGACCCGGGGCATAGCAGCGTCACAAATTGACGTCATTGTGTCCTGGAACCAAGTCGCCTCTTCCTCTGGATCGAGCGAGATCCTTTGGGTTCCACCATCATCTGACCACGCTGCTACGTTGGCAGCTGCGACAAGCAAATCACGATTAAGCTGTTTGAGGGCCCAACGACGCGCGGGTGGACTTGGGCCTGTACGGTTCGGGCCGAGGAACGGATGGAGTGGAACAGAGAAAACGATGTGTCGATGATCAGAAAGAGTGACCATCTCCTCCGCTACTCTCCAATCCGAAACCACGCGGGCTATAGAAGGACTCGCCCATGACAGATCCACGATTGACTCCCCCTGCCATCGAACGCATGTGGCAACGGACCCTCGATTCAAAAGTCGAAGATCGAGCGAAGCTGCCCAGTCCTGCATTACGTGTCCCCTCGGTCTATCCCGGGTATTACCCCACGCTCTAGAGTGAGCATTAAAGTCACCCAGGACAAGCACTGGACGGGAGGTGCATTTATTTCGAATGCAGTTCGTAATCCCATCCAAGTATCGTTCGAATTCATTGAGCGAAATATTGGGAGACACATAGCAGCCCACAACGGCCAGAGATCCCCATTCCACGGCAACATAACCCTGCCCTCTATCTAATAAAGAGCAGTGAAGCCCACCGCTTCCACCAGCCCAGTAGACGGCAACAGAGTCCTCGGTATCTCGGAACCAACGAGGATGATCTTGTAGGCCATAGGGCTCTGCTACTACTGCCAAGGCAACCGACCACTCCACAATTGTCTGATTAAAAAGATTCTGTGCATTGCGGCAGTGATTTAGGTTGCACTGAAGAACTTTTAGGGCTGGGAAGGCGAGGTATCCATTTCCTCTGAAAGGCCCACACTCAGTGATGCGGGCGCCGATTCCTGCGATATAACAGGGGCATGTAAGGGTCGTCGCTTTCGTGGAGCGCATTTCTTGCCCCCCAACCGGTGATCCGCTGGAAGACCCTGGTCTGCACATAACGGACACCGCAGGGTCGGTGATGTGCATTCCCTCGCTTTGTGAGCTCCGCCACAGGCGTAGCACTTGTCGCTCCGGTCAATTGTACTAGTGCACTGGCAGCGGACGTGTCCCTGAGACACCTGCCACCGAAATCGGTGGCGGTTATAGCACGCCTATACAACGGCATACTCCGCACCGGCGGAGTATGCCGAGAAGTATTAGCATTAGTAGAATCAGTTAACCTAACAATATCTTCATGGATTGGACAGTGTTTTCTATACATATTGTATATTACGATACTTACAAGTAAGGCCCCCATGGCTTCCGGCATAGTATCTGGGATAGTCCACTCGAGCGAGTCGGTCTTCACTCGCTCCAACACCGAGTTGTCGTTCAATTTCGCGAATGGTAACTCAGCTTTGGTGTAGATCTGAAATTAAGTACAAATATAATACGTGTTTGAAATGTAAATTGCTCCAGTCCCTCGATGTACGCGGTATAAAAGAGGAGGCGAAGCGCTTTGTCCGAATCAAAGTGGTGGTAACAAAGCTCGCCGTACGACGGGTCGTCCGATGGTGGAACGGAGATGGGGGAATTAAATCATGCAATTCCCTCGCACACTCTCCAAAATGCATCCTATAGAACACCGGAAGGTTGGCTGTTAATAATAATATTTCACCTCTGTCGGTCAGTCCCACGATTACCTTTTCTTTTACTTTTTGAGCCAAACGCACAATATTACACTTGTAACGGACCTCGGTGCAATGCATTATCATACATAAAAGTGTTTCTCGGTGGTAGGCCATAAAACCGACCGCCGGCAGAAGTTACCCCCCACCAGACAAAGCCTTGCCGCCAAGCGATTTGTCGTGTTCCGGCATGATGTCTGGTGAAGCCGTACGGAGGACGGGTCTGAGCAGTTGCAATGTGTGCCGGGTACGATGCGCCAAATGTTGTTGTATTGGGAGTTTGGTCGTGGAGGGTCTTCATATCAATCTCCTTTGGCGCAGCATCGTTGGTCGTGTTGTTGGGTATAACATTGCATCACCTCGCTCAACTGCCGTCTTCCTTCCTATTCGCTCAATCTGACTGAAAAGGTTCTTAATAAACTAGCGCGCTTTACCATCAACGATCGCGTCACTGCTTACCATCAGGCGGGATTGCAGTCAAGCGCTAGTTTATAGTTATTAAAAAAAGAAAAAAGACGTCACCCAATTGTTATTGCCTATGAAGCATCTCAACACTATGTTGGTTCATACCGAGAATGAAACAATAATACCTCAACATAATTATCATGCTTTTAAGATTGGTCCGTAAACATAATTTAATTACAGTAGTGCAATTTTGTAATCATCCAGGACCTATGTAGCTTTTGCCGTTTCATAAGTTGTTTTTTTTTTATAATTTTACCGTGGTTGTTGGCGCATCACATAGGCGAATGATTGGCCGAGGGGGTGGCGCGGGGTACATACAGTCCACTGAGCCCATCCAGTGATCCGGCTCGAAGGACCACTGGGTGGGCTCAGTCGGTGAAATGAAATATGTGGACTGTATGGAAAATAGATGTAATAGCATAATATACAGTATGTTAAGAAAACCCTGTCCGACCCATAAGGATAATAAAGGTTAGGTAAACACATGACCAAATATAATATAAAATTTTACGTTATCGTCATAGTATAGCTCTTGCAATTCACGAAAGCGCGTGGCTCTTAGTTGTGTTCAAGTCGTATCTGTATACGTGTAAATGTGTGCGTGAGCAGAGATGCGCTACGGTTAGCATACAAATAATCAATGTTAAAATTATTTTCTTTGAAACCAACAATGATAATAAAACAAATATTTTAATAGTAAGTTTTATTAAAATTAATTATTATTCTATTCATCGTCAGAAGTGTCACTATCTTTAATTCAACATTAATCGTTAACTCGAAGTCCAAATCAATATTAAATTTTGTAAAGTAGTCATATTTTGTCCGATATTTTTAGTTGCAATTTTATTTTTTAAAATACCCCAGATATTTTCGATACAGTTCAACTCGGGGTGATAGGGCGGCAAACGTAATATTTCAAAATTCTTGCTTTTAACTAGTTCGTCGATTTTGAATGTTATGAAACGATGTTTATTATTTTTTATTAAATCATAGAGTTCGATTTTTTTTAATCGTTTGTCACATAAAATTCTGTTATCAGTTAGCCATTTTATCAATTCGCTCTTCTTTGAACTGGACGTAGGAATTTTACTGCTGCGGGCGTTATGATAGGACGCGTTATCCATCACAATAACTGCTCTTTCTGGCAAATTTGGCATAAGCTTCTCTTCTAGCCACTTCTTATAATTTTCAAAACTCATATTTGAGTGATAATCTCCAGTTGTGGAGGATGCTTTATATACCAATGAGGCATTTGGAATGAATCCATCTTTAGTACCTGCGTGCACTATAATAAACCGGCTCCCAGTACCTAATTTCTTCATAAATGGAGTATCTTTATCCTTTATGCCCCATGTATTTTGTCGAACGTGTGACGTTAAGACATATGTTTCGTCAGTGTAAACAATAGGACGACCTTCTGCACGGCACTGAGAAATCTTTTTCATATATTTTAAACGCCATAGTTGTAAATCATGCCTTTCTTGTAATACTCGTCGGTTACTGCTAATCTTTCGCCATTTATAACCAATTTTTATGAGCACTGAACGTAAACTGCTTAGACACCCGTCAAAGTCTATCTTTTCTCTGAGAACTGACCGAATTTTGTTTAAAGTTGGAATTTCCTTGTGTTCGATGTAATAATTTTGAATTGTACTTCGAATCAAATTAGTGCCGAAATTATCAAAATCAAATTTGCTACTTCTTTTACGACGTTTTTTCATTGGTGAAAGAAACTTGGCAGATGTAGAGGGCATCTCTTTTTCTTCTTTCAAAATAGAAGTTACAGTACGTTCACTGACCCTGTTGCTTCGGCGGTTCGTTTTCTTACGTTAGCCAAAGGACTCAAATCACAATTATCATTATTATTCGCCTTCATGAAATTATATTCTTCTTGAAGAAAATGAAAAACTCGGGCGATAATTGCACGACCCTACAAATAATAAAGATAATACAATGTTCATGATCGTTGATCCATACAAAAAGTATATTAAATTAACGCTACAAATGCATATTTAAATAACTCACCTCACTACGAATAATTTTTCGCTTTTTATCGGTATTTGACATGCTGACGGTACTTCGTGGCGGATAGCGACGTGAAAACAATAAGCACAAGTGACCTGAGCGGCCGACCGCTCGCTACTGAACGCTCCGTCAGGCACACACACTAACGCATTGTGCATGTACACAACATACCACAAGCAAGAGTCACGTGCGCTCGTAAATTGCAAGAACTATACCAATACAAATGAATTTTGAAATAATCTTTTTTTCCCGCGAATTAATTCCAACTTCCCCGAAAATTGGTATTTTTTTAAAAAGTGACAACACCGGTGTTATTATGAGCGAATAGCGATGTGACCACGTGCCGCGTGCCCTGCCGCCCGCCGCCCGCGGGAGGGTATTAACGTACATTTATGATGTTACCTCTTTTTTGCGAAATAATATTTATTTTTTTAGAGGATATTTTTTTTTAAGTTTAGCCCGGCTTTGTATCCATTAGTAGAATCAGTTATCGATACCTAACAACACCTTCACGGGTCGGACAGGGTTTTTTTAAGATACTGTACAATAAGAATAAGAACAATGGAAATAACCGTGGCCGAGCGCGTCTGTGAGCTTAGTGGTGAGGCGCGAGGACGGCGCCGACGCGTACCGTGCTCGTTCCCCCGCACCCCGCACCCTCCCCTCGGCCAATTACGCGCATATGTGATGCGCCAACAGTGGTAGAGTGAGTTGCCATTCCAACTAATGCTATTGATTAACACTATTAAAAGCTCACTTACTTCAGGAGTTTTGGCGGGAAAGTTAAGCTAAGTGTCACGCTCATGTTTCATTTGACTTTTAAATTATTTATAGTGTTGTTTACTAAATAAAAGTGCGTAATTTATATAGTAAAAAGTGCATTTAGTAAATAATTCATTAAGAACATTGAGATATCGCAGCATAGTGGCCTCATCATGACTTTGCCTCAAACATCCCTCGTAGACAGTTCACGCGGCCGTCTTTTTCGACATGAATGAAAATTCATAACGTGACATTGGCTAAACGCACAAACCGTGCGAAGCCAAAGAAGAAATAAATAAATAATTTACTTTAACTAAATTTTCATAGTATCGACTGATATTCTTATTAATTACCTCCCAAACGGTGACAGCAAACATGTAGACATCAGACTTTGTAGAGTAGTCTCCTTCCAACACAGCCTCTGGCGGCAACCAGCGTAGAGGTATCACCTGTGATACATACAAACATTTTAATGTATAGCCTTAGTTGTTCTGAGCTTAAATAGTTAATTATAAACGTGAAAGTGAGTTTGTTTGTTTGTTCCGCTTTCACGTAAAAACTTCTAAACGGATATAGATGAAATTTGGTACACAGATAGTTTATAATCGGAAATAACACATAGGATAATTTTATCCAGATATTCCCACAGGATAGAAACCGTGGAGCGATGTTAGAGCAAAATAAATTGGAATTTCAGAAGTCAGATGTCACTTTCTTCGCGTAAAAACTGTATTAGATTTCTCTCGATTAACTTTGGGTAGAAATTAATTGAATTTGACAACATACACAATCACACGAACAATTTATATATTTACAAAAAGAGCATGCATATTGCAGGGCGCGAACTCAGTTCTACACATTTGACAATCTATCGATTGTCGCGATGTATTAAACATGCGACTAGTTTTCACTCTGCAATAGGTCTTCTCTTCAGGTTTGTATGTCAACGTCGTCATGACTACATTAAAAAAACCTATAAAACAATTAATTCTATAGTACTTTTATTCAAATTAATTTAGTAATATTTTTATAAAATAAAATATTACAAAAAGATGTCGGTCAACAGTGTTAATACTTTTATTATTTATTTTATTAAGGTTCACGAACAGTTGCTACAGATATTTTACACATCCTTATCCTTACGAATATTATAAACGGGAAAGTGAGTTTGTTTGTTTGTTCCGCTTTCACGCCGTAACTACTGAACCGATTGCTTTGAAATTTTGCAGACGTAAAGGTAGAAGTCCGGATTAAAAAATAGGTTACTTTTTACCCTGGAAAAATTGATATTCCTGAAGAAAATCTAAAAAGCGCGATATAATCGAACTCCACGCGGGCGTGGCCGCGTGCGGTAAGTTTTAGTAGTTACAAATACATACAAATTATTGTGTCGTACATTTAACTGCACAACCAATTACAGACAAACACCACATGCTAAATGCTTTTTGTAATTTTATCAATTCTTTAAAAACCTATGGAATAAATAACAATGGAATAAATATTGTTACGAATGCACCTTATGTCGAGGGCATAAGGTTCAATATCGCGTGACATGCAGTGCGTGACTTTTAAGCATTATTACTCGAGATTTGGACATTGTCTAGGTGTAATATAAAAACGCATTCCTAGACTTAAGGTGGCCTATTGAATGGTACAGGTTTTATCAATTTTGTCAACAAAGTGACGACATCAAAATTTCTAGAAACCCGTTTCCGGGAATTACCGTAGGTACCTACTGAATGTACTCGAAGTTATGCGCTATTATTATTACGTCTAGACGATTCTGGAATGTTCGATCAGCTGGCCTATATATAGCGCCGTGACGCCGACGCCGAGTCAGTCTACACTTGACTACCGATACGAAAACAGCGACACTTAAGAAGCGATCTTTGAGAATACCTACTGCGACAACTGTAACGAGAATTGTGAGTACTACGTGAAGTAACATCTGTAGTGTTATTGTGTGTTTACAATACGGACTTCGTGGACGTAAGTGAAGACTCCGGTGCAACATCAGCAACATTCTACTTGTCATTGCCTACAATCGACTGTACCTTCGTTGCCAATAAACTTCGTAACCCTTAAC
Organism: Sesamia inferens; assembly: GCA_037179545.1. NCBI lineage: Eukaryota > Metazoa > Arthropoda > Insecta > Lepidoptera > Noctuidae > Sesamia > Sesamia inferens. The sequence continues at coordinate 12,459,417 of CM073949.1, forward strand.
CGGCGTTTTAGTACCCCTAGCCCGTAACAATTGGTGTCAGAAGCGGAATGCCGGTCACACCAAGGGAAGACGAAAGAGTTCGCACGCGACGACAAGCAGCGATGGATTTGGCGCGTCAAGAGGAAGAATCGTTTGGTGTACCTGCACCCGAAACAGAAGCGGCCGTCGTAACACCTATAAGTGCGCCTACTACCATCACTATTCCCGGAACCAGCGGATGCGATTTATCGGCATTACTGACTCACTTGACGGCGCAAATAAGGCTGAGCATAGCAAAATCCCAGGCAGAAACCCAGGCGCAAATAAAAGGTATAGCAGAATCCCAGGCAGAAACCCAAGCGCAAATAAAAGGTATAACAGAATCCCAGGCAGAAACCCAGGCACAAATCATTACAAGTATAGCAGAATCTCAGGTAAAATCCCAGCAATTAGTATTAGAACTTAATGAAAAGTGGGAAAAAACCAAAGAAGAGGTCAACGAGCTTAAAATAAAAACAGAACAACAAGATGCACGTATGGACCAGCAAGATACGCGCATAGACCAGCAAGATGCTCGTATAGACAAACAAGATGCACGTATGGAGAAACTAGACAGTACCATCATGGAGTGCGAGAAAGAAATACAGTTTCTCCATAAAACGGTGCAGAAAGGAGGTATTAAAGGTGTGATACCTGTACCCAGTGCTTCGCCGACGTTCAAAGTACCTCATTTTGACGGAACAACGTCATGGGTGGCCTTCCGTCTACAGTTTGAGAAGGTCGCCAAAGCCAACAACTGGGACGACGATCAAGCGGTAACCGCTCTTACGCTTGCTCTGCGTGGTGATGCGGTACAAATCCTCGAAAATATTTCCGGCGATTGCAATACCCTAGCCTGTTTGCTGGAAGCGTTAGAGTCTAGATACGGGGAGAAACACCTCGAACATGTCTTCAGGGCTCAACTCCGCGACCGGACACAAAAGAGCAGTGAAGGTTTGCAACAATGGGCTACGGAAATAGAACGCATTGTTCGAAGGGCGTATGCATCAACACCAGCATTAATTGACGCTACTACTGTGCAAGCCTTTACTGATGGGATTCGAGATGCAGAAGTCAGAGCTGCAGTACGTCTGGGTCACCATCAGACCTTGAAGGCAGCCTTGACACATGCTCTGGAGGTGGAAGCTGTACGTCAAGATGGCCGACAACACGACCGTGTTCGAAAAGTGACCGCACAAATAAAAGCCCGACGAGGACCAACTTGTTATGAGTGCGGCGAAAAGGGGCACATTCGAATTGATTGTCCCAGGAAGGCTAAGGGAAGAAGTGCTTCTTGGGCACGTAAAGACGCAGAGGTATTGCTGTGGCGCAAGCGCGACGCCAAGGTCGAGCCCGAGCGCCCGAGCGAGCGCGTCAATTGGCGCGAGCGGAGCGATCGGAGTGGGCGCCGCGAGCGACCCGCTGAACGAGAGCGGGTACGTGTCAAGGACCGGGAACGCGAACGTTCCGGCAAGCGAGAACAAGAGCGCGAGCGGTCGTGCGGAAAGTCGTGGAGTGCGGCGGAAGCAAGGCGGGACAAGGAAGTCGAGGACGAGGCGCGTAAGAAGAAGCGCCTCGAGAAAAAGGCAAAACAAAAGGTCCGCCGCCGCCAGATTACTTCAGGTAGTAAGGACCGAGGTGAAGAACGCAAACAGGAAAAGACAGAGAACGTGAGGATTATCCAGGTAAACGCGTTGGACGAGGACTGGGATAATCGATCATTGGAAGACGCACAAAAGGAAGATAGTGACTTGAAGACAGTAATCGAATGGAAGAAACGTGGCCAGCGGCCCGCTTGGAGAGAAATATCAGCGCTTAGCCCAACAGCAAAAAGTTACTGGGCTCAATGGGACAGCCTGATAATTGATAATGGAGTTCTGAAGAGGAAATGGGAATCACCCAGTGGACAGGAGGTCACCTTACAGATAGTTGTCCCCTGTGATAAGGTCGCGTCGGTGCTGAGACAGGTGCACGACGGAGTATCCGGAGGACATCTAGGTGTAAAGAAAACTCTGGAGAAGGTGAGAAAAAGATTCTATTGGGTGCATTGCCGCGAAGACGTAGAGGACTGGTGTAGAAAATGTGTAGCCTGCTCCTCAGTAAAGGGACCGCAAACAAGAGCCCGAGGTCGGCTGAAAGTGTACAATGTTGGTGCACCATGGGAAAGAGTTGCTGTCGATATAGCTGGGCCATTCCCTATCACTGAAGAAGGGAATAGGTATATCATCGTCATGCAAGACTATTTTAGCAAATGGCCAGAAGCTTTTGCAGTACCCAACCAAGAAGCTCATACCGTCGCCAAAAAGCTAGTTCACGAGGTGTTCTGTCGATTTGGCGTTCCCTTGGAGTTACACTCTGACCAGGGTAGAAACTTCGAGTCTTCGCTATTTCAAGAGGTTTGCCAACTACTCGGGATACATAAGACTCGTACAACACCATATCACCCTCAGTCAGATGGAATGGTCGAAAGATTCAACCAGACGCTAGAGAATCATTTGGCCAAAGTAGTGGAAGAACACCAGAGGGACTGGGACCAATACATTCCACTCTTCTTAATGTCATACCGCTCTGCAACACATGATAGCACAAATTGTACACCGGCGAAAGTCAACTTCGGCCGAGAAATTAGATTACCCATAGATGCCCTTACCGGAACACCCCCCGATACCCCTATCCTCGCCGTCGACTATGTGGCCGACCTGCGGCGTAAACTCGATAGAATACATGAGCTAGTGAGAGAGAGCGGTCTGAAAACCAGCGAGAAAATGAAGATCCGATACGACCGCAAAGCTAACGTGCCTGGATTTGAAGAGGGGACCTTGGTATGGTTACATAATCCCATTAGGAGAAAAGGAAAGAGTCCGAAATTTCAAGCCAAATGGGAGGGTCCGTACACGATAGTAACGAGGATAAACGATGTCACCTACCGGATAAAGAAAGGACCTAGAGGGAAGCTGAAGATCGTACACGTAGACCGCCTAGCTCGCTATTATGGATCAAATCATGCTCGGGACGAGCATGACTAAGAAGGGGGCAATGTTACGAATGCACCTTATGTCGAGGGCATAAGGTTCAATATCGCGTGACATGCAGTGCGTGACTTTTAAGCATTATTACTCGAGATTTGGACATTGCCTAGGTGTAATATAAAAACGCATTCCTAGACTTAAGGTGGCCTATTGAATGGTACAGGTTTTATCAATTTTGTCAACAAAGTGACGACATCAAAATTTCTAGAAACCCGTTTCCGGGAATTACCGTAGGTACCTACTGAATGTACTCGAAGTTATGCGCTATTATTATTACGTCTAGACGATTCTGGAATGTTCGATCAGCTGGCCTATATATAGCGCCGTGACGCCGACGCCGAGTCAGTCTACACTTGACTACCGATACGAAAACAGCGACACTTAAGAAGCGATCTTTGAGAATACCTACTGCGACAACTGTAACGAGAATTGTGAGTACTACGTGAAGTAACATCTGTAGTGTTATTGTGTGTTTACAATACGGACTTCGTGGACGTAAGTGAAGACTTCGGTGCAACGCCAGCAACATTCTACTTGTCATTGCCTACAATCGACTGTACCTTCGTTGCCAATAAACTTCGTAACCCTTAACCGGTATTTTAGTACCCCTAGCCCGTAACAATATTTACCTGATCATGCAGTTTGTAGTACTCGTGTGAGTCTGGTCCCCGTGTGAGTGCGGGGTACGACAGCTTCAGTTGTAGCTTCGATGTGATCACGCAGTTACGAGCCGCTATGTCTCTGTAAGAGGGAAATATATTCGTTATTGCATTCTTCTTCAGCCTATGGATGTCCACTGCTGGACAAAGGCCTCCCCCAAGGCTTTCCACGCTGACCGGTCTTGTGCTGGCCGCATCCATCGGCTTCCCGCGACCTTCACCAGGTCGTCGGTCCACCTTGTTGGGAGCCTCCCTACGCTGCGTCTTCCGGTACGTGTCCGCCACTCCAGAACCTTACTGCCCCATCGGCCATCGGTTCTACGAGCAAAGTGCCCTGCCCACTGCCACTTAAGTTTAGCCACTCGCAGAGCTATGTCAGTGACTTTGGTTCTTCTGCGGATCTCCTCATTTCTGATTCGATCACGCAGAGAAACTCCGAGCATAGCTCTTTCCATTGCACTTTGTGTGACTCTGAGCCTTCGTATGAGGCCCATTGTGAGCGACCACGTTTCAGTTCCATAAGTCATCACTGGCAACACACACTGGTCAAAGACTTTAGTCTTGAGACTCTGTGGTATCTTGGACGACGAGAAGATGTATCGTAGCTTCCCGAACGCTGCCCAGCTGAGCTGGATTCGACGAGACACCTATTTCTTGAAGTTGGACCTACCTAGTTGGACGTTATTACATTACCACACTCTTATTGGTGCAGTCCTGACAAGATGGAAGGCATCAAGAAGACGGCGGGTCATAACACAAACGACCAGCGGTGTACTTTAGTCATAGTTAGGATTTTGTAGGCAACATTTTTATTAACCGTGATGAAAAGCTTTCACATTCTCTAACGCTTACTTGGTTCGTACATGTTTGTGGTGGATTCAAACCCACCTGTGTAAGCCATGATATAAATAAAGTAATATTAAGCATTTTTGTATCCTTCTCAAGTCGGATTGCAAAATCGACTTAATTCATCATCATCATCTCAGTCGCATCCGAAGCCTTTTCAGCTTTGGAGCCTGGGGTCCGCTTTACCAGTCTAAATGCTGATTTTGGCTAAACTTCGATATTTTCCGTGAAGCGACCACCGTCTGACCTCCACAACCCGAAGGAGATATCGAAGCATTGCAGCTAGACGTATTATGGACTTTTGAGGGCTCTAACAACCTTTAACGACTGCCATTAGATGCTCGCATGGCAACCGGGACCAACGGCTTAACGTGCTTTCCGAGGCACGACCAAACCAGTGCAAATATTCATATTCATGCACACAAATATTTGCGCTGCGCGGAGATCGAACCCACGCCTCCTTGCACAGCGGCCGCGTGCGCTATCGCTACGCCACGGAGGCTGTCAAGTCGGATTGCAAAATCGACCTAATTGTTATATGTATTAGTGTATGTCGTGACAGTGCATTAAAGGCATTCAGCTCGTACGGATGAATATTATTGACAAACACTCTCCCTAGTTACCTTTCCTGACATTCCGACTTTATCTTGTGTGGGCTACGTGAGGCTCGCACACCACTTAAGATGCACACACTTGGCGGCGGCGGCCGCCAGGTGCGCCGCCAGCAGTGCGCGGTGTGTGGGGGCCAGCGGGGGGGACGGCTTCAGTAGTGGGGCCGGAGGAGCCACACGAGCGACGTTCTCACCTGTGCGTGAGGCGCACTGCGGCACACTTGGCGGCGGCGGCCGCCAGGTGCGCCGCCAGCAGTGCGCGGTGTGTGGGGGCCAGCGGGGGGGACGGCTTCAGTAGTGGGGCCGGAGGAGCCACACGAGCGACGTTCTCACCTGTGCGTGAGGCGCACTGCGGCACACTTGGCGGCGGCGGCCGCCAGGTGCGCCGCCAGCAGTGCGCGGTGTGTGGGGGCCAGCGGGGGGGACGGCTTCAGTAGTGGGGCCGGAGGAGCCACACGAGCGACGTTCTCACCTGTGCGTGAGGCGCACTGCGGCACACTTGGCGGCGGCGGCCGCCAGGTGCGCCGCCAGCAGTGCGCGGTGTGTGGGGGCCAGCGGGGGGGACGGCTTCAGTAGTGGGGCCGGAGGAGCCACACGAGCGACGTTCTCACCTGTGCGTGAGGCGCACTGCGGCACACTTGGCGGCGGCGGCCGCCAGGTGCGCCGCCAGCAGTGCGCGGTGTGTGGGGGCCAGCGGGGGGGACGGCTTCAGTAGTGGGGCCGGAGGAGCCACACGAGCGACGTTCTCACCTGTGCGTGAGGCGCACTGCGGCACACTTGGCGGCGGCGGCCGCCAGGTGCGCCGCCAGCAGTGCGCGGTGTGTGGGGGCCAGCGGGGGGGACGGCTTCAGCGGGGCGGGGGGCGCGTGCGCAGGACCCACGCGAGCGATGTACTCGGCGTTTTCCTCCGGGGAACGGGTCGCGATTAGGAACTTTTTCAGTTCACCCTGGATATAGAAATATTATGTTAAAATTACAGGAACAACGAAAATTTACACCAGCATATTATAAAAGTCAACAGTTCCCAGGTACAGCCCTACCTGGGAATTGTTGATTTTTATAATAGATTTATTTTTTATTATGATTTATTTTATAAAAGACCAAAAACAAAAAAATAATCCGGAATTTAGCTACGCTAGAGACGCTTCTGTTTTACTATAATGCACACACCCAGTCCGTATGTTCCAGCAACATGTAGTGCGGGTCAGCCTCATTGCACAGTCCAATCAATCGCACGATATTTTCGTGACGGACTCGCGTGAACAGCTCCAATTGACGACGAAACTCCGCTAGTTGGACCTATAACAAAACATAAGAGATATTGGTGCCGATTCTGTTGTACACCCAACTAAACTAAACTATCACTAAAATTTCTAATTTTTAGTTTAGTGTATCTAAAAAGCTATTCTGCAAACAAGATTCTCTAATTTTAAAAAGCAATTTGACATCTCTAAAATTGAGTTTGACAATCGCTAAGTTGAATAAACCATAGACCAAGATTTCTTGGAAATATAAATAAAAAATGAATGAAAGTGAAGAAATGATCTGAACTGCAAAAAAAAAACATGACTAAAATCAAATTATCTTGAATTGTTTATCAAAAATTATTTAAATGATTTATAAGGATTATAAACACGCTATAAAACTATATTGTTGTTTATATTTAAGTAAATTAAAATCCAAAACCTATTACTATTTTTATTATCTGTGGCCAATGTAATCCTGCTAGGGTTGTTACCGAAAACGATTTAGAGCTTCGGCGGATCCATTTTTCGATTTTCAATAAGAAAAAAAGCCTTTAAGTTTTTCAAATCAACAAACTGCAGCATTTAAAGAAATGTTTCGGATAACATGATTTTTGTATTATTTATTTCAGTGTTATAGAGCTAATATAAGAATTAAATAGTGATTTTCAAAAAGAAAATACCGGTTTTTCGTATACTCGTAGTCGAAGGAAAGCCCTATCCAAGACATCCGATGATCCGAGCCTGTTTGTTTTGTTTTGACGATCCGCCATTTCATTTAGCAATTTTAGTTCTATTTTAATTATTAAGTTTTCTTAGATATAAATATTATTCTTATGATGCTGTCGTCATCAAGGAAACGAGCCACAAAAAGGCAGCAGGAACTGCTCGTAGAACGGCTTCATACAAATCCACTAATGGCCCGAGGTAGGAAATACATACGAACTTGTTATTTTATTGATAAATTCATAGCCATTTCATAAACCGCAGAAAATTTGAGTGCATCAAAATTAATTACAGGTTTCATTGACATTTGTTGTTACATTAATATACCTATTAGATATCATTTTAGGTCTAATACAACCGTCTTTTTTTTTAGAAAATCAAGCTGATCCCGAGGTTATGGCTTTTTAGGCTAACCTCAGTAGCGAGCTGAACCAACTGGGCTGCAGCAGGACTGTAGAGCAGTGGCATCATGTAAGTGATTTTTATCTGATGAAACTTTAATTGGATTGCATAATTTTCATTGTGTTCTTAACTAATTTAATTTCAACAGATTTGGAATATATGGGTGGCAAAGGTAAAAACAAAGGCGAGAAAAATAAGAGACTCCATCAGGGCCACAGGTGGAGGACCGGCAGGGCCAGATCTCAGTGATATTGAGAATAAAGTTTTTGATATCATTGGGTCCGCTGCTGTTGATGGTTTCGCCTCTTTGGAAATGGTAATTTATTTTAGAACTCATGGTATTTTTATGGATTTAAACATTACTAAGACTGTTATTATTGAGTACCAATAAACAAAACCATTAGTTATCTGTTTTGTTAGAGTCGTCAAGCTCATGACTGTGAAATTCAATTGCCGTTTTCTTTTTTATTTCAGGGAATACCTATCTCACCCTCACTACCCACATCGCCTGCCCATCCAAGTATGTCGCCCTCTCTACAGCCTGTACTGGAAGAGCAGCCTGTGGAAACTGGTAGTGGGTCTCCTGCAGTTCCACTGCTGGATTCGAGAAGTCGGATTACCCGGCGTCGAAGATTGCAGAGGACGCCCTGCCCCCCAGTGCACCACAATTTGGTACAAGCACTGAATGAGAATAGTAGATTACTTCAGGAGAGTATTGTACAGGCAGCTGAAATTTTAGCGGCTGCCATTCGCTCTTCTGGCATCCCTGGCATGTTTATTTTTAAGTTTTCTATATTTGTTGATTGTTATATTTTGTTGATTGTTTACATTTTGTTTAGGTTTAAGGATATTTGTAATTAAAAAAAAGTAAAGTATTTTTTTAAAAAAAAGGTGTTTAATTAAAGTGATTTATAATTAATGATTGCCGAATTTCCCTTGCTTCGTCAAGAAAATCTGTGCTAACTTTCTCCACAGTCTGACTCTCCTCACTTTCCTCAGTCACATCAATTTCTTCTTCATCTGTAAAAATACACTTACTTTAGATTTCTTATTTTTCAAATGTAAATAAAACAAAGAGAGTAAACTAAGTATAGTTACCATCAAATGAATCCAAAAACATATTGTACAAGGTGCAACATGCCAATATAATTTTAGCTGCGTTTTCTGGCTGGTATATATCATATCCTATGCAGACATCTAAATTTATTTTTCAGGCGCCCATTACACATTTCCACCACATTTCTTGCTCTTGTATGGCACTCATTGTAAGCAGCCTCTGCTTCAGTTGCCGGGCCCATAATAGGGGTCATGAGCCATGGCTGTAGCGGGTATCCCTTATCTCCTATAATAAATAAAACTTTATAATGTACTTAGCTGATAGACATACCCAGTAAGTAAAAAAGTTTACTTGTGGTGACCTACCTAAAAGCCACTGGGATCTTTCCCCACACACAACGTCATTTCTCAGGACTCTGTTTATTTTAGATGCCCTCCAAATTGCAGCATCATGGGTGGAGCCAGGGAAATTTGGATTGAGGCCAATAATCTTGCCCCTCGCATTGCATATCTAAAAAGTTTTTTAGTTTTTATTAAGGTTTCAAGAGAGTCTTAACAAAAAATTATTTATACTCGCAAGTTGGCAGTTGATGCTATAATAACCCTTTCTATTATAAAATAGGTTGCCAGGCGCAATAGGGTGACTGAGTGGAGGTTTTGCTATGGCAACATGGGTCCCATCCACTGCACCTAATGTGTTGGGCATATTATATAGGTCTTGAAAACTGAAACAAGCAAAGTGTTGCATGAATAAGAGTGGGGCAGTTCTAAGTTTTGAAGATCCTCAAAATAAATATTTATTACTTATTCTTTTCAGTTTTCTTAAAATTTGACAGAAAAGAGTTTAAATAAGCCGTTTTAACATTAAACTCTGACTCTTAACATTTTTTTTAAACTCAAAATAATAAATTGAACTTACTCAGTCTTAGCTGCTTCTTTTTCCTCACGGGTCATGGGAAATCTCAAGTAACGAGGTTATAAAGTTTTTAAAATTTCCCCTGCTGTTAGAGCTAGGCACCTGCTCACTGATGGCTGGCTGACCCCAAGTATGTTGTCTTGCCCAACAGCTGTTTGATAACTGCCTTGGGCAAACAGATTGAGTGCAGCTAGTATCTGAATATGAAATTTTATTATTATACAGATACATACTAAGTAATGACTACAATAGATATGTTACAATAAGTAGTAAATATTATAAGTAATTACTACACACCCTACTTGTAGCGTGTTACTATCTGATAAGAAAGAATACAAGAGAAAGGAACCTTTAACAAAACAATACTGTTCTAACCTTTATGTGTTTGGGGATAAATCCTTCATCCAACTGAGGATTCCTTAACACATCCACCAAATTAAGTGTCCCAGATCTAGGGAGTCTAAAATTTTTTTTGAATTTTTCATCAGCTATATGGAATGGGTTACGGAATTGTTCCGCAATCTTTCCAACCGAATTCTTTCTTGATGGTTTCTAAAAAAAATAGTTCTTCTTTATTTCATAAAATCTCTAAGTCGATTTATCTACAATTATCTTTTAAAAATCATAATGTAGTAAGTAGTACAAAGGTAATTAGATGTTCAGTGCAATAATCTCTATATGTTTTCACAAATAATTTTTGTATTGTATTGTATAATAACAATAATATTATTATTTACCTTTCTACCGAATCGTCAATAGCTACAGTCACATAAGCTTCCATAATAATTCACGGCAACTCTAAGTAGGCCTCCAAACTCAAGAATTAGCAGAGAAATGTGCTTTGTAAATTTTAGTTCATGACAACTAATTTTATTCCACATCTTTTTAAACACGATTAAAAATAGCTAGATTTAGTTTGACAGCTTTAATTTTAGGTGAAAAACGTCAAATTCAGAATAGCGAAATAGCAAGTTTCGCTAAGTTGAGTAACTAAAATGATTTTAGAGCTGTCAAACTAAAATATAGTTAAGATGTGTCAGTTTAATCTATTTCAGAATAGGAAACGTCGTTTGACAGGAATAAACTAAATTTTAGCGATTTATAGTTTAGTTTAGCGAAATTTGTGACAACAGAATCGGCACCATTATCCAACTTATGAACGAATGTTACGAATGCACCTTATGGCAATGGCATAAATGCATACGTAACATGCACTACGTAACTTTTAAGCCCTATATCTTGAAACCTAAACATTGTAGAGGTACGATATAAAAACTCATTGCTAGACTTAGGATAGTCTATGGAATGGTACAGTTTTCATCAACATTGACAATGAAGTGTCGACATCGAAATTACTAGAAACTCGTCTCCTGTGAAGTACCTGTAGCCGCAGGGGCGTGCACAGAGATTTTGGGTAGAGTATGCATACATACCCTACCGAATACTCTGTGCTTATATTTGGTAAAACTTAAAAAAACGTAAATCAGTTTAGCATACCTACACGAGAAACAAAACAATTTATTTGTGTGTCACACTACCAGATATAATTTTCATAATACTTTTTATTAAAACAACCTTTCTTTTGAGTTAAGCCAAAATCGCGAACACACACAATTTTATATTTTTGCTCAAAACTTAACGTAGAATATTCATATATATCTATATTCTTGAAAGAAAAAATGTATCTAAACTCTAAAGTAAATGAACATTCAATTCCGCTTAAAACAACCAACATATTTATGTTACAACATAAGCTGATTAAACAATAAGGTATTTGAACGAATAGCTATCATGCTATATATGTGCTTATTTCGGCTTATAAACGCAATGAAATTATACGCCCACGCACGCAAAGTTTATGCACACAATCAAATAATTTCATTCACACACATGGGAAAACAAATGCATCCGTAGTGGCGTTGTAGTAGTTCGCTCTAGCCTCAATAGATGGCAGTAATACCAATATGTAACGAAGTTTTTATATAAATTATACTAATACGATCCGGATATTCCGAATTAGAAAATTATTAGGTATTCGGTGCTTATATGCCTACATGGAGCGCACGCGCTTGCTTGTAGGTACCTGCTGAATGTACTCTATTATTATTACTTCTAGTCTAGAAATGTCGTGTCTAGAATCTAGACAAATCTGGAATGTTCGATTAACTGGCCTATATAAATCACCTTGACACCAGCACGGCAGTTAGTTTGCTAGTTAGTTAGTTAGCATTTGACTATCGAAGTGAAACCAGCGATAAGTACGAAGCGATATTCGAGAACATCTACAGCGACAACTGCAACGAGCACTTCAAGGACTACGTAAAGTAACTTCTGTGGTGTTGTTGTTGTGTGTGTATGACACGGATTTCGTGAACGTAAGGGAAGACTTCGTTGCAACATCAGCTGCGTTCTACTTGTTATTGCCTACTATCGACTGTACCATTGTTGACAATAAACTTCGTGACCCTTTTTTTGGGATGAGAAAACATCAAATGATTTCTCCCGATCTGGGCAGAACGGAAGGGCGTGTTAGACTATTACTGAATAAGACCTGTTACGTAGTACATGTCCCGACACTACTGTCGATACACATCACTATCCCTAACCTATCAATCGTCACTTGTACTTCCGCTCTCGTCCTAGAATACACACGTCGTATCACAGAGCTCTTGGTTTTATTAAGACTATCCTGATGCCACCTGTCCTGCAGTACCTAGCAACAACAACCTTTACATGCTATCCAGAAGCCACAACCTTTACATGGTGTCAGAAGTAACAGAATCTATCAGCAGAAGTAACAAAGAAGCTCGTCAAGTCAAAGGTAACCTACCTACCTACCTAAATAATTAATCAACGCTAGTCTTATGACAAAATGGCCGCAGAGAATAATCCACCGTCATCGTCGCAAGCGCAGCAAAATAACATGTTGCCTTTACATAATTTTCAATTGGATACTAATTCGTCCAATATGGGTTTAGCGTGGAAAAATTTCAAGACATCGCTCAATATTTATCTCATTGCCAATAACCTACAATTTGAGTCGGATCAAAGGAAAGTCGCCATACTTTTACATACAATCGGGCCAAACGCACTGGATATTTTCTACTCACTGAATACGGATATCACGGAAATAACCTATAAAGATTTACTACAACGTTTTGAGGAATACTTTACCCCTAGAGTCAATATTTCAATGCAAAGACACAAATTATTCAATAGGAAGCAAGAGTCTAGTGAATCCATAGAAACATACGCCACCGCGCTGAAGAATATTTCCATCCAATGCGAGTTCGGAGCCTTACAAGATGACTTATTAAAAGACATATTTTCTTGGAATCTCAATCAGACATCATCGTACATTCGAGAAAGAATTCTCATCGAAAAACCAAAAACATTCGATGCCGCAGTCAGTCTAGCCATAACAATGAGGAATACGAGGAATGAAGCACATGTCTTCTCATCGAAGAGCGAAAACATATGTGTGGTCAATCGTCAGAGTCAAAACCGTCAAAACACCAGTCAACGTCAAAATAACGCCAATCAAGGGCATAGTCGTCAAGTCAGCTATAATCGTCAAGGAAATCAGAGTCGTCACGTCAATCTAGGTCATCAGGATAGCAAACAAAGTCGCCAGAGAAGTCACAGTCGTCAAGAAGTCGTTAACCAGTCAGGAAAGTGTCAACGATGTGGTCAAGTCCATCGAAACAGGTGTCCAGCAATCGGTGTCAAGTGTAACGTCTGCCACAAGCTGAATCACTTTGCTAAATACTGCTTTAAGAAGAACGTCAACCTAGTACAAGAAGAAAACATTGGTAACTCATCTGAAGTTAGTAGTTATATTTACTTAAATAGTCTGTTTCTGAACGAGATAAAAGATAAGAACTCATATCATACTAATTTGTCTATAAACAATAAGTTAATTGAATTTTTACTTGATACTGGTGCCGATACTAACATATTGTCATTTAATACTTTTAATAGTCTAAACCTACCTTTGAATATCTTAGTTAAGAGTCATAATAAGCTTTCAACTTTTAGTGGAGAAGTTCTACCAACAGTGGGTCAAACTACTTTGTCAGTCAGTCATAATAATAAGCAATTTAAAATTAATTTTCATATAGTAGATTTGCCCTGTAGAAACATTATTGGTCGTAAAAGTTGTGAAGAATTAAAATTAATTAAAAGAATAAATAATGTCCAATTTAGTCAGTCAGTCGATACACTATTTACAGAATATAAAGATTTATTTACTGGAATAGGATGTCTAAAAAACTATGAATGTCATTTATCTTTAAAGCCTGATGTTGAGCCTTCAATCGATGCCTGTCGTAGGATCCCCTTTAGTATTTTGAAAGACTTGAAGGAAGAATTAGTCTCCTTAGAAAAAGAACAAATTATAACTAAAGTTGATGAACCAACAGAATGGGTCAGCTCAATTGTCATTGCATCAAAAAAGAATGGTAAGATAAGGCTATGTATTGATCCAAGAAAACTAAACAAAGCTATAATGCGTCCCCATTACCAATTTGCCACTATCGATGAAATCAAGTCAGATCTGTCAGGTTCACAGTTTTTCACAACGTTAGATGCTAACAAAGGGTTTTATATGCTTAAGCTAGATAACGAGTCATCTAAATTATGTACATTCATCACTCCAGAAGGGCGTTTTCGTTACCTAAGATTACCATTTGGTATTAATGCAGCCCCGGAACTGTTTCATTCAGTCATGACAAAAAGGTTTAGTGATATTCCCGGAGTTAAAATAATGATGGATGATTTCTTAATTTACAGTCATACAAAAGAAGAACATGATTATAGACTAAAACTAGTATTAGACAGAGCTAGGGAAATTGGTATTAAATTCAATAAGGAGAAGTCAAATTTGTGTAAAACTGAAGTCAAATATTTAGGTCACATTTTTTCTAAAGAGGGAGTTAGAGTAGATAAAAGTAAAGTCAAAGCCATTTGTGATATGCCAACACCAAGTAATATTACAGAACTACAACGTTTCTTAGGCATGATCACATATTTAGGTTCATATATAGAAAATTTGTCACAAAAAACATCTAATTTGAGAAAACTTTTGTCTAAAGGTAATGAATGGTCATGGCTACATGAACATCAGTCAGAATTTGATAAATTAAAAACATACATAACTAAAGCCCTGTCTTAACATATTTTGATCAAAATAAGCCTTTAACTTTGTCTGTGGACTCATCCAAAGATGCAATGGGAGCAGTAATTTTGCATGACAAACATCCCATAGCATATGCTTCTGCTTCACTAACTACTTGTCAACAGTCCTATTCACAAATAGAAAAAGAATTGTTAGCCGTCTTGTTTGGTTGTACAAGGTTTCACCAATATATTTATGGTCGTAAAACAGTTGTAGAAACTGATCACAAGCCTATAACATCACTTTTTAATAAGCCTATTTATAATATACCACCTCGCCTTCAAAGAATTATGCTAAGATTACAACCTTATGACTTATCAGTCATTTATAAACCTGGAAAATACCTCTATGTTGCTGATACTTTGTCCAGAGCAGCCTTACCCGAACAAGTCTTAGTTGATCTTGATGAAGATCTGGATTTACATGTTAATATAGTTATTAAATCATTGTCTATAAGCCCTAACAGACTAAAGCTAATCCAAGAACAAACATCACAAGATGAAGATTTATTACTTTTGATTAAGTATTGTAATTTAGGCTGGCCAGAACACAAAAAACTACTGCCAGACAGTATTAAGCCCTATTTTGCTCTGAAAACTGACTTGCACATAATTAATGGTATAGTCTTTAAGAATAATAGTGTCATAATACCTAAGAATATGAGAATTGATATCATAAAACAAATTCATGAAGGTCACCAAGGGATTCATAGTTGTCAAAGATTGGCCAAAAATCTTGTCTATTGGCCTAATATGTACACTGATATTGAGAAATTCATCAGCAATTGTCACATATGTCTCACTTATCAAAGAAATAATACTAAAGAGCCGCTGCAACCCCATGAGATAAAATTAATTCCATGGTATAAAGTAGGAGTCGATCTGTTTGATCTAAATTCTGATAGATATGTCATAGTAGTTGATTATTTTTCCAAATATGTTGAAATTGCTAAATTAATAGGTAGTTCCAACAGTAAAATTGTCATTAGTCACTTGAAATCATTCTTTGCTCGTCATGGTATCCCTAATACACTGGTTTCAGACAATGGTCCCCCATTTAATTCAAAAGAGTTTTATAATTTTGTCTCAGAATGGCAAATGGAACATGTCACGTCTAGTCCTTATTTTCCTAGGTCTAATGGATTAGTTGAAAGAACCATAGGCACTATAAAAAATATGTTGAAGAAATGTTTCGCAGATAACACAGATCCCCATTTAGCACTACTTCAATATAGGAACACTCCTAAAGAGAGTATGTATTCCCCTGCACAATTACTCATGTCTAGAATGCTTAGAACTAAACTTCCAGTCTTAGATAGAAGTTTGAAACCTAAAATTCCACAATATAAGTCATTGTTTAACAGAATCAAAACACAAAATCACAAGTCACAGATTTATTATAATCAACATTCAAAACCTTTGTCTTCACTTAATATAGGTGATCAAATTTACTTCAAAAAACAGCCAGATAGTATTTGGATTCCCGGTACTATATCAGGTCTTGATAGTAACCCCAGGTCTTATATAATTTTGTCTCCAGAAGGAACATTCCGTCGTAATCGTCAACACATCTTGAAGCCAAACATGAGCACAAGTCCTCAATCATCAAATGTCTCTTCTCAGTGCTTACATAGATCAGAATACAGCAGTTATAGTGGTCCTGTTGTTCCCCAAGAATCGCCTCAGCATAGTACAATTGTTACTGCTAGTCCAGTCCAACAGTCTTCGTCATCTCCTCAGTCGAAAGTTCAGTTTCCTCGTTCGCCTAATCCGGTCATGAAACCTGAAACAGAAACAAAAACATTAGATACACCAACACGTCCAAATATTAAATACTCGTCATTTGGTAGACCTATTAAGAAGCCAAGAAAGTATTGTTAATGTCTAGATATAAGTTTAGACCTAATAATTACACAAAATTTATATAATTTGCATCTACCTGTAAATTAATGATGTTGAATTATGTTTATAAGTTCCAAATGTCAAACTGAAATGACATTAGTCGTCATTCAAATGTCATTGTCAGATGTCATGTTCGTTTCGTTCGGAAAGGAAAAACCATTGTACTTACCTCAGTTTTGTTTCATAATATGTTGTTAAATTAACGTTCCTTTTCACGAAATAAGAAACAAAATATTTTTAAGAAATTGTACTTACGTTCCGTTTCATAAGTTGATAAACTTAAGTTTAGAGTTTTATGTCATGTAATAAATAATTATTGTCAAAAGGGAAGATGTTACGTAGTACATGTCCCGACACTACTGTCGATACACATCACTATCCCTAACCTATCAATCGTCACTTGTACTTCCGCTCTCGTCCTAGAATACACACGTCGTATCACAGAGCTCTTGGTTTTATTAAGACTATCCTGATGCCACCTGTCCTGCAGTACCTAGCAACAACAACCTTTACATGCTATCCAGAAGCCACAACCTTTACAAGACCCACCCGTGTTTCTCCACTTGCCTGTGCGACGGATAACCCGCAACCCTGACCCAGGAGGCATCGTTCTTCGTGGACCCCGTCGCGATGTGCTGACATCTCTTTGAGGCGCGCGTGAAACACGTTATGCCGTCGACTTGGGCGTGGTCTGCGATCGGGCGGCGAGCTGCCCACTGCTCACCGCCCGCAGGCCCAATCTTCGTGACCCTTCACCGGCATTTTGATACCCCTAGCTATTAGCTACCATTATTATACGTTTAAATAGTCGAAAAAACTAATATTTTACAGCCAAACAAGTCCTAGACTAATCTATACTTACTAATATATAAAGCTGAAGAGTTTGTTTGTTTGAACGCGCTAATCTCAGGAACTACTGGTCCGATTTAAATGGTGTATTATAATGGGTATTTGGCATTATTTACATTATAATAAATAAATATATGAAAATCTCCATTTACGGATCATAATTTCAAGGAATAAGAAGGAAGACGGCAGTTGAGCGCGGTGATGCAATGTTAAACCCACAACACGACCAACGATGTTGCGCCCGAGGGTGATTGATCTAGAAACCCTCCATGACCACCAGGAAACACAAGGGTAGTTTTTAGTCAGTAAGAGTCTGACAGACCCCGTCGCCCGTCCCAGGGCCTCGGACCCCGTCGCCCATCCCAGGGCCTCGGACCCCGTCGCCCGTCCCAGGGCCTCGGACCCCGTCGCCCGTCCCAGGGCCTCGGACCCCGGAAACAAAAAAAAAAGGTGACATTGCATCCCATTTTGTTAAAGCCAACAACACGACCAACGATGTTGCGCCAGAGGGAGATTGATCCGGAGACCCTCCACGGCCAAATTCCTGACACAACAACTTTTCAGATCCGTCCTCCGTACGGCTTCACCAGACATCATGGTACAGACACGACGAATCGCTTGGCCGCACGACTTTGTCTGGTGGGTGGTAACTTCTGCCGGCAGCCGACGTTATGGCCTACCACTGAGCCGAAACGACCTATCTCGTTTTGTAATATGTAATCGGGGAAATCATTTTTCAAACGACGCATTTTTTTTTGGCAAGCCTTTTCTGACCAGGTACAAACCACATGACGTATGAAACTATTCAAATATGAAGAGCAGCTCTTCAAATATGCCTGACATTATACAGAAAGGAAATCGACCTAAATTTTATTAAAAGAAAAAAATATGAAACTTACCTCGTCTTTAGTAGTGAGTGCCTTCACAAGCACTGGTCTGAGTTTAGGCTCTCCGTCGGCATCCAATGAGTCTTTGTTGCGTAGCTTGCTCACTTGGCACATGTCAATCTTGGCTAGCATCACCTCGCCAAATTCGCCGCGACCTACGAATAAGTACAGCATATAGCACATAGGAATATAAAAATATACAAAACCTATTCTCAGGCCTAACAAAATACGAATATACAAAGTTTCATTGAAATCGGTTCAGTCGTTTTGGAGGAGTTCGAGAACAAACACTGTGGCAGGTCAATTTTATATTTTAAACTGTTGTTTTTAATTTCTCCGGCCGCAGCCTTCGTAATTTATTTTATTGGACTTGAATCGACTAAACAATGTTTAGAAAAAAAAAAAAAAAACTTGTCAATGTTATTCATTTATGATTTTTGTTTTTATCATTAACTTACCAAGTGTAATTTGTTCTGTTAGAAGTGTCCGTGGTACAGACAAATGTTCAAATAGGCCCGATTTCTTGGACGCGCGTGAAATTCCGGACACCTCTGAGTTATCAGCACCTGTAGACAAAAAAAAAAATTAAATTAGATAAATAAATCAACCAGCATGCCCTAGTGCCAAAATATTAAAGACACGAGAAATCTCGACGGGTCCCAAGAACAAAGTCCTATCTACAAAATTGTCTAGTTGCAGTGCGAAGCAATAAAGTTACGTGAATCTATTAAGTTGCAAAAAATAAATAAAATTTGTAATTTTATTTTTTAATTTTTTAACGCGAATCAAAGGGTAAATAAATACCCTTTGTCATAATTTTCTATTAATTTTCTTTTTTTTTGCATTTTCTTGCGTCGCACTGCAACAAGACAATATTGAAGATAGGACCTTGTTCTTGGGACCCGTCGCTACTAACCCACACAGGGCCGGCGTGGTAGATTCCCATTCTCTCCCACTACGAGGAGGCTTGTGTCCCAGGAGTGGGAACATGATAGACTGATTATGTTATGTAAATAAATCAAAATGAAAATCATTTTTCGCATATAATTTACTGGGGTTCTTTAGCATTGTGAGATTTGAAGTCGATGAAACGAAAAAGCTACAGACATGACAAACGAGAGGCAGACACTGCGAAGGTATGAGGAACAGGGAGTAAAGTTCACTCATCCTCCATAGATAAGGGAGGATCCTGCGACCAGACGGGTGTGATGTCTGGCGGGCCCTTGCCCACCGGTTAATTTTTGGAAATTGTTCACCACCGCACCGTGCCGTGATAATGGCGACATTTACTAAAAACACATATACTTTGTTACATTTTGGCTTCATGGAGAGATTTTATTTTCATAAAATGTTATTATTAACGAAGTTACTTAAATTTTTAGAAACTACCATTTAATTACCATTTAGAGCAACCTGTATTTAGAGAATTGTCACGCAGCGGTCATTTGCCGGGGTCATGGATCATAACATTTAATCTATGAAATTAAAATGAATACATGAAAGAAAAGAAAAGAGATATATTCTCTTTATCGGCGATCGGCGCAAGCGACACCACCTCCCCTCGGCCCCTCCCCCTCCTGGTAAACCGCGCGCTTCCGCAAATTATTAAATATTTATTTTTTTGTTTTTTCGCGAAAACTCCCGAATGCACATTCAGTTTCGGCAAGTTTGCCGCCGAAAACGGAACTAAACCGAAAATTGTTTTTTTGCCAAAGCTCAACCGAAATCGAAAATTCGGTCGGACTACTGTGATTACTTGGCCACAAGACCCTCATAATAGTGGAACACATAGGATACGAATCCCCTACATGCCTACTCCTATGTTCATATTTGATTGATAAAAGAACATTTAATTAATCTTAATATCGGAATGAAGTATGTAGAAAAGAGAAGCATATACCGCTATCCTTGTCGTGTCCAAGCAGCCTCCCGTTCTGCAAAGCGGCTCCGTTCACTTTCTGCTTATCTTCTTCTCCGTCTTCTACTAACTTCTCACGTCCTTCTGTCATTTCTAACTCCATCTTTTCGCCTAAAAATAATAATTAATTGTTAAAAACACACTCACAACAAGACTCTCTCTTGTGTCATTTACTAAGAATGAGTCGATCATTTTCTAAAATATTCAATACTCTAAGCGCCGAATTTCGAAGTGAAACTCTTAAACCATCTCAGACAAATGGCTTTTGGCACTGGCTTTTTGTTATGCCAAAGTTCATACTTTGGAAGTTATACAATGGCGCCGATCTCTTTTCCACCAACTAAACAAATTTTACGTTAAGTGCATCATTTTATTTCTACTTCATTAAGAAAGGGACCGAAGATAACATTTTATTTTAATCCTGTCAAATTAAGATATTCCATAGACATTTTTTGTTGGTTCACTTCTTTCCGTACTTCGGAACGGAAAAGGCAAAGGCTTAGTACGCCATACAGCCTAGACTTGAGTAAGTTTATATCCTAACTTATCCTAATTTACTTATCTTGGCCTAATTTAAACTAACCTATCTCCTTTCGTTTCCCGCGTGAGGCCGACTAGGAGGGGTTTGGGGGTAAAGTCATGATGTGGCCACTATACTACAATATTTCAATGTTCTTTCTAAATTATTCACTGAATGCACTTTTTACTACATAAATCACGCGTTTTTATTTAGTAAACAACACTATAAATAATTTTAAAAGTTCAATGAAAAATGAGCGTGACACTCATCTTAACTTTCCCGCCAAAACTCCATAGACAGTTTAGACGCGATTATAAACATGGCGACCAAAAATACACCAATTTACTTCAGGCACGGACTAATTTGACAGGTGGAAACTAATACTTTATGTTCGGTCCTTTTATTATTAGAATAGAAAGAAAAGATGTACTATTTAAATTTAGTTTAGTTTGTGATTATCCTGATAAATGGTAGTTTGTGTACATGCAAAAATATGTCCATTGCCACTTGTGGAAAGTTCAAAAATATTCATCAATATTTTTTTTATGTTTTATTTATTAACATTGTAATTCACTCTCATATTTGTGTTCATTAGCTTCTCACCTCTCTGTCGTCTCCTAAGCCTGCGTCTCCTGCAGTAGACCATCAGAGCCAGTACTAACACCATGTAAGCTCCAGCTACTGATATCGACACCACCACAGCTTTACCAGCCACGCCACTTGATTCTTGGGGAGGGAGTTCTCCTTCTGTGGAAATAATTATGGTTTTATACTAGTTAAACTACATTAAAACTCGAATAACATTTAGAATCACTAGAATTACAACACACATTAAAGTTACTGAGCAAACTATTTAAATAAAATCGAAACCGTTTCACATTTTTTTAAAGAACAGTGTCGGTACCATGAGTTTTCATTACGGAGACTTGATCATCGATATCGACCGCGTTGAAATCATCGATTGCCCCGCTTTAAGGTACAGAGTAAGGACTCTCAACCAATGAGGTATCATCGAGTCTCGTAATGAAAACTCATAGTAGTCATCACACACATTCTGATCCTTTCTCTCTTTAACCTAAATTAAATTTAAGTTATTTTTATTCTATTCCAATAATAAAAGGACCGAACATAAAGTGTTAGTTTGGACCTGTCAAATTAGTGCGCTTCTGGCGTAAATTGATGTATTTTTGGTCGCCATTTTTATAATCGCTTCTAAATTGTCTATGGAGTTACTTGATTTGACAGGATTAAACTTAAATGTTATCTTCTATCCTTTTCTTAATGAAATAGAAAGATAAAAGTTGCACTTAACTTAAAATTAGTTTAGTTTGTTAATCGGATTTTATTTCTGACCGTACGAGTTAATTTGAGAAAGTTCAAATTTAAACAAAAGTAATTACTATACTACCTTATTTTGAAAAAAATATCGAAGTTTATTAAAAAAAAAATGTTGTCATTTAACAGTTTTCGATATTTCAAATTCAAAATTCGAATTCAAATTCGAGTTCCAATTTCAAAAATTTGAAGACATGTGATATTAGCAACCTGCACTAGGCAGCCCACTCCCTCACGAGGATGCTTGTGTAATAAGAGCTAGGATGATAATGTAATTAATACCTTGGTGTACGACAAGTGTGAGTTCATTCCGCGCGAGTCCGGCGGCGCTGCCGGCCGTGCAGCCGTACCGGTCCGCGTCCGGCGCTGACACGTCACGAATCACTAGCGTACCGTTGTTCATCAGAATTATCCTGGTAGTGGAAGAAAAATGCTCATAATCATCTCAGTGTTAACCCCAGTCACATTCAAAGCTTTTTCAGCTTTTGAGTCTGGAGGCCGCTTTATCAGTCTTACTGCTGATATTCGGCTAAACATTCGACCAATTGTTGGACTTTTGAGGGCTCCAACAACCCGTAACGACTGCTGTTAGATGTTCGTATGGCAACCGGGACCAACGGCTTAACGTGCTTTCCGAGGCACGACCAGACCAGTGCAAATATTCGCACTGCGCGGGGATCGAACCCAGGCCTCCCTGCGCAGCGGCCGCGTTCGCTACCGCTACGCTACGGTGGAGTGGAAGAAAAATACTATGTAGGTAAAAATCTCGCCAAGTTGAAAATAGACAATATTTTTAATGAAAATTAAGGGATGTATAATTAAAATTCATGAAACGATATATGGACTGTGTCAAATGTAATATAGTCGGAGGGGATAATATAGTGCTTTCTAAATATATTACATTTGATACCGGCAGAATATATCATTGTATGCGTGTCGTGGTGGCCAAGTGGTTAAAACACCAGCCTCTCAAGTATGAGGGTGCGGGTTCGATTCCAGGTCAGGCAAGTACCACTGTAACTTTTCTAAAGTTATATGTACTTTCTAAGTATATCTTGGACACCAACGACTGAAGGTGAAGGAAAACATCTTGAGGAAACCTGGACTTTACAAGTCTGAAATCACCAACCCGCATTGAGTAAGCGTGGTGATTACGCTCAATCCTTCTCTGTATGAGAGGAGACCTTTGCCCAGTAGTGGGACGATAGAAGGTTGATGATGATGATGATGCGTGTATCAAAAATGATACTACTATACTAGAGAATACTTATATGATACACTGAGACATGGAAGTACCCAGGAGGGGGCAGCTGAGAGTAGCTGCATTACCTTGGAAGTCTCGCAGAACATTTTCTTTAATAATTATAAACTAGTGCTTGTTCGCAATCCTGCCTGATGGTTTGCAGTGATGCAATCGTTGATGGTAAAGCGCGCTAGTTTAATAAGCCCATTCATGGCCCATTCACTAAAAAAACTGAGTGAATAGGAAGGAAGACGGCAGTTGAGCGAGGTGATGCAACGTTTAACCCAGAGTGAGATTGATCTGGAGACCCTCCACGACCAAATTCCAGACACAACAACATTTGGCGCATCGTACCCGGCACACATCGCAACACAACTGCTCAGACCTGTCCTCCGTACGACTTCACAAGACATCATGCCGGAACACGGCGAATCGCTTGGCGGCAAGACTTTTTTCTGGTGGGTGGTAACTTCTGCCGGCAGCCGATGTTATGGCCTACCACCGAGTAATGTGACATGTATGAACTTCCCTAATTACTAATTAAAGTCTAAACGAGGACTTATGTGTAACTTTTAAATAAACCGCGCAGTTTTGGAGTCATGTTCTGAGACGATGAGTGAGTTGTGGTAATCTTGTGTGGAGAAATTGTAAAAAAAAACAGTACCTGGCTGTGGTAGCGTTAACGCCATCTTCTACATCCACACCGTCTTCTGGAAAACAGAAAAATTCATAACTTTATACTTAAAGAGTGTTGTGTTTTCTTAACTACCGATGTATTTAGAACAAGCTGCGCAACGCGGTGTACCAGCATAAGTTTCGAACTCGTTTGAATATCGAGATGAAAATTCCTATGTGTTACTTCTGGTTAAAAATAAATTGACCCCCAAATTTTATTCAAATTCGTTCGGTAGTTTTTGAAAAGAAAAGAAAGTAAAAATATTTATTGTGAATCGTATTGGAAGATCTTAAAGTCTAATCTAAGTTACAAATTCAGAAAGCCCCTTACGAGGCCAAAAGACCGCCGCCGCTATGGTACGGATGACAGCAAGTCAAACTAACCCAAATTGTCAGATATTCGCAATCAACCTTGAGCCTTAATGCTTTAGAGATGTTGAAAATCTAAAGGAAATCTGACAGATTGTTGTATCTTGATGTGCTGTCGTCGGTACCATAGCAATAAAACAATACCGTATACCCGTGAAGGTGTTGTTAGGTATCGATAACAATTTCTACTAATGGATACAAAACCGGGCTAAACTTAAAAAAAAAATCCCCCTAAAAAATTAATATTATTTCGCAAAAAGAGGTAACTTAATAAATGTGCGTAAGCACCCTTCCGCGGGCGGCGGGCGGCAGGGCACGCGGCACGTGGTCGCATCGCTATTCGCTCATAATAATACCGGTATTGTCACTTTTTTAAAAATTACCAAATTTCGGGGAAGTTGGAATTAATTCGCGGGAAAAAAAGATTATTTCAAAATTCATTTGTATTGGTACTATGATGATTACGTAAAATTTTATATTATATTTGGTCATGTGTTTACCTAACCTTTATTATCCTTATGGGTCGGACAGGGTTTTCTTAACATACTGTATATATTTATTTACTCACGTTGCTTCCCCAAAATAGCGAGGTTCCTGTCCCAGTGTGTGGTGGGAGGCGGGTCGCCGGTAGCCACGCAGTTCAGCACCACCGTCTGACCCACCGTCACGTGAACCTGTTCACCGGCCGCTGGTTCTATCACTCGAGGAGTTACTGTGATAGACAGGAATGGATATTTTTATCCAGATATGTATAGCGTAGGTTTTCCAAGGGGTTGGTTGGTTTTTTTTTTGGTAAGGTTTTAATAAACCCACATTTTGTCAGTTAAAGGCAACATAATAGGAGCTAAGGTTATTGCCATTGCCGATAGGCAATGTGTATTGTGATACCTGGCGCACAGGCAAATGAAAGAAAATGGTGGTTATGTGTTTTAGTCAGTAAAAGTCTGACGCGCCTTTCCGCTCCGCCCAGATTGGGAGAGGGCATTTGATGATTAACCATCTAAAAAAAAAACTGATTGTCATTAATTGAGTATAAAATACAGAAACCGCGGAGGCTGTATGGTGTGGCATGCCTTTGCCTTTTCCGTTCAGAAGTACGGAATGAAGTGAACAAAAAAAAAAAAAAACCGCGGTTCTTCTGAGAAAATCCTATAATGAAGTACCTATATTGGTAGAAATAAAATCAGAACCCCCCAAAATTTACCACTAAAGTGACAAAACAGTCAATGTAAAATAATGGTTTAAAAATACGGTGAAAAGTTTAAGTACCTAGTAGGTTCGCGGATGATTTCTGGTTGATGTGAATATAAATAACTATCATCACGGGCATTAACGTGGCTGTAAGAGAAATCCAATGAAATCCTAAATCTATGAGAGAAATAACCGGTTTACGCTTAGAATGTTGCCAGCATTTTTAAAAAGAAAAATAAAATTAGCGGTCGTCGGACTCATCGACATAGGTATACTAAGGGACATGCCTTACGCGTATAATCTGCAGTATTTTTTGGTTTGAAAAGAGTGAGAGAGATGGCCTATGCTTTCTGCCTAGCACTATCTCTTTCCTCAAAGAGAAAAAGATAGAGCTAAGCTTTGTTTCCTCTCCTTCATTCGGAGTGCCTCAATTCTTATCTGTAAGGCATGTCCATTCGTATAATTATGTCGATGGTCGGACTGACCGACAGAAGTGAAAATTGAAAAGTAAAAAAACGAAAAACGATCACGGTGTCGGATCGGTCACAAGTGTTTAGTCATTAAAAAATTTTTACTTCAAAAACATGACAACATACATCAAGCCTTGTTGTGCTGTCATCTGTACAGGGAAATTAAAAACCTTACCTACAACATCCAGATTAATCTTGGACGTGATGGACTTCTCTCCGTCCACGGCCTTGCAGGTGTACTGTCCAGCATGACGCTTCTCAGCTTCAGCCACCATCAGTGTTCCGTTTGCTGACGTCACGCCTTCCGGTAAGGGGGATGTGTCGTTCTATGGACAGATAAATCACACAGATTGAGCTAGCCCCAAAGTAACTTCGAGACTTGTGCTATGGGATACTAACTCAACGATACTATATTTTATAATAGATACATATATAGATAAACACCCAAGACCCAGGCCAATCAGGAAAATATCGTTTTCTATCATGACCTGGCCGGGGATCGAACCCGGGGCCTCCACGTCGCAGGCAGGCGTGTTGACCGCTACGCCACGGAGACCGACAAACATTAATAAATTGTCATTTTATACGGTTACGATACGCAGCTCATCAAGGTGCCCGAAGGGATTTCCTATCGGTAAAAATGTCGAACATGCATACAAACTTTCATCCCCAAATAACTTCCTTCCATTCATGGTCCGGTTTAAACTTAACTTTTGTGAAAAATAAATATCATGCCTCTAAACGCAGCGGCTTAAGTAGTGAATGAATAAAAACTCAACTTAAATTTTGAACTTACCAAAAACCATTGTACAGTGGGATTGACACCGCCAGCAACTTTGCAATGTATTTTCCCCGACGAATTCAATTCTAATTTCTTGCTATAAGGCTCCGGTTCGAAGCGTAGCTCGCCATCTGTTGGTAAGTAGACGGACTAATTTAGTATATCCACAACAAAGCCATCTATTAGCGAGTAGGTAAACTAAACCAATGGCAGCGCCATCTATTGGCAGGGTAACAAAACGTATGGTTTAAAGGTAATGGGCTGCATAAGCGATGGCAGTAAAATCGTTAAAATAATTTTATACATACAATGAAACAATTAGAAACTGGAAAAAAAACTAATTGGATCGACAGGAATATCGGTGATCTTTAGCAAAGAAATATTGTTCGCATTTTCTATATTCATACATTTTTCCATACATAATAATATGTGAGCGCCGCGCCGGTCGCCGGTCGACGGTCACCGGTTGTGTACCTACGTTACGGCTGACTACGCACCTGACCCTTTTGAAGGACTTCACCAGTAAGGCCAGCATTTGCCCTTCTAAAATCAAGGGCGTCCTTGTCCTAACATAAACTTAAGTATCGCGCTATAAATTATTTTGTAAGAATTAATCTTACTTCACTGTCTCAACTGTGAAGCGAAGAGAGGTGGTCAGAAGTAGATAGGTATTTCTTTTTACCTTAAGAACTTTAGATCCAAATCAAAATTATTTATTTTTCTTCTGACTTAGCATATTCCTTCGGCTTATTTCGCGATAGTCATTTACGGTATGGCGCAGACTCCATGTGTGAGAATTCAAATGCATTGTTTTAGCGTTTGTTCTTTGGACGGGAAACGCCAGATTAACACTTATATGGTTACCATCCTTTTGGCAATGCCCGGTCATTAAAGGTATTTTTTAATGAATTATTTTTTATAACTAACTAGCGCCCTTACTTCGCACAGTCTGTAACTCTGTAGGTACATCAAAGTTGTACTGAGCATTGTGCATTCAAAACATCGGATTATCTTTATTATATGGCAGTATATTGTTAATATTTTGTACAAAATTTGCGGAATAAATTCTCTAAATGATGGTCAAAACCAAAACAAAATCCTTCGAGTAGTTTAAAAAAAGAACGCAGTCACACACAGACACGAATTTCGAATAGTGATTTTAATTTATATGTAAACCTAGGTACTTAAAAGTGCGACCAAAAGAAAGATTAAAATGTAAAAACGTGCGGACTGTTTTGCAAAAACTTTTTAAATAGGGTTACCTTTTTATAACATTTTTTTTAAATTAAACCTTTTACATGATCAATGATCATTGGAGGCCCCGGCTGCTCGTTTGTTGAAATAATAGTCACAGTATGTTTGATATAGTAGGTACGTTTTGATAGAAATATAATAACTGTTACCATTGACAGCTCGATGTAGTCTGCTACTTTTATGGGCACGTATATTGTGAGCCGATTGATGAGTCACATCTGAAAAGATACACAAACTAAGTTTAATACATCGTACATCGATTTAGCACATAGAATGAGACAGATTCATCACGTACAAGCTGTTACGATGAATTCAGCACAGACGAGAACAGATCAAACTATACTATACTCTGTCTTTCTTTGTTAGATTTTCAATTTTATAGCTGAAGAATTAGGCTCTAGCTGAGTGAGAAAATTTGACAGTTAGGCCTCTGCCTCGAATCTTGCGGGCGGCGGCGGCGGCGAGTGAGCGGCAGGATCTTATGCGTAAAATCAGTTCTCGAAAACAGCGACGCGGCAGCGGGGTGGTGGCGGGCACCGAACGGTGTACTTCTCGCGCTCGAATCTTGCGGGCAGCGAGCGGTGATCGAGCGTTATGAATAAATTTGAATCAAAAAGGTGTTGCCGCCATTGATGAGATATTTCTTACGCGAATAAAAACAAATATCTCGTCGACACAATCGTAAACACAACACTACGCGGCTATAGTGTCGCGCGATCTGGCCGCTAGTTTCGAGAACGGGTCTTCGATGCCCGCCCGGCTCCCGCGCCGCTGCCGCCGTCGCCCCACTGCCCGCAAGATTCGAGGCAGCGGCCTTACGGGTAGCTTGACCTGCTGTCGGTCTGAACTCATGCGTAAAAATTGTTCGCCATTTATCAAAGCAAGTATTTGATGTTAAAACGGAACAGACGGACTTTTCTTAATAAAATAGAAAAAAAAAATGCACTGAACATAAAATTAGTATTTTATCAACAAGAGAATCACCAATGTCGTTTAGTTTGAAATCTTCAACAATTTAAGTTAAACAAATACCAACTTTATTACGATAACAATTAACTTCACTTCAGTGTGAGTAGTACTTTTGATAAAGTTATAAAAATGTACTCATATTTGTTTAATTAAATCGCGAATACAGATTATATACGTATTATAGAGCTATTGGATCCAATCCACGATGCAGTTCATCGTGAATTGCATCGCTTATTCATCTCATTGTATCAACAATGAGATGAATAAGCGATCAAGTGGTTTGTTGATACTGGCTGGATGCAACTGGTCACTCGAGTGGAGTACTGGCAGTCTGGGCTCTGATTGATCTTGTTAATTTAACGATATATTTGCTTCCATTTTTGAATTTGTTTGGGGGGATAGGAGCCTTTGTTCTGAATTGGCCTATTATGGAAGGCTTTACAATTCAATGATTTGTTGGACGTACAATTGTTGTAAGTTACCAAGTCAAAATATTTGAATAGAAAGACAGAATATTACAGACGTTGTCAAAGAGTATAACAATTGTATAATTTCTTGTTGTGTTATATGTTACCATTTATACAGTATGTTAAGAAAACCCTGTCCGACCCGTGAAGGTGTTGTACTAATGGATACAAAACCGGGCTAAACTTAAAAAAAAACCCCTAAAAAATAAATATTATTTCGCAAAAAGAGGTAACTTAATAAATGTGCGTTAAGCATCCTCCCGCGGGCGGCGGGCGGCAGGGCACGCGGCACGTGGTCGCATCGCTATTCGCTCATAATAATACCGGTGTTGTCACTTTTTTTTAAATTACCAAATTTCGGGGAAGTTGGAATTAATTCGCGGGAAAAAAAAAGATTATTTCAAAATTCATTTGTATTGGTACTATGATGATTACGTAAAATTTTATATTATATTTGGTCATGTGTTTACCTAACCTTTATTATCCTTATGGGTCGGACAGGGTTTTCTTAACATACTGTATAACGGACAAAGCACTAACAGTGGGAAGAGCTAACATTTTGATAGTTCAACATTCATTCCGTTATTAACCAGAACATTTCCTGGAACTTATTAAGCATTGGATCAGCAATATCTTTTATAATGGTTCAAATTGACCTTTCTGAAGAACATCACCATAATTCCAAATAAGATTTCAATATGCCCCACGTGAGCTAAGCTGAAATAATTTACGGACGACAGCAGGTCAAGTCAGTCAAATTTTTCCAATCAATCCTGAGCCTTAATACTTTAGCGATAAAGTTGAAAATCCAATATTATTTTAATGGGACAAAACCCGCCACACTTTTCCCAACCACTGCAACTCCTGAAAGCCAGAATCAACAGTGGCGACCGCCAGAAAAAACGCCGAGCAATGAAGCTCGACGAGTCCCGGAGAAACGATTCAACTGTCTTGGGTCCCGCAACGAAATTAATCAGAAAAGAATAGCGGAGGAGTAAGAAAAAAGATATTTTTTCCACCTCCCTCCATAACAAGCAGGAGACAGAACAGAACTAGGCCAATCGGCACAAAGGGACATTATTGCAACTGGGAGAAGCCCAGATTGCCAAACACCACGGAATAAAATTTGATTAAGTTAATGGGTCCTAAGTAGGTATTAGCTGTTACAATTGATTCCAATAATAGGTATGGCAAAAGCGCCTGAACGCACGGAAATTGGTTCTAGTTTCTACAAGGTCCGTATAATAAACGACTCCGGATGTAACTTGTACACTATCCAACATAATATTGCGTTCATTCTGCCAAAGAACACACTCCCACAAGATGTGATGTGCGGACTGTTCAAATTCACAGTTCGATGTAGAACACTGACACAAAGGGGAAGGAACAAGTTTAAAAGAAAATCCAATAAAGAAATTTGACACATTGTAGAAGCTTGACGTGCGTCTGTACTTTAGGGAATTCAAACTTCTACTTAAAAAAGAAAAAAAGTTGCCCCACACACTAGGAATTTCTCTTGTATCGTAGGGATTACAAATATTTATTACTTCCGTGCGGTAATCGAACCCGTGACACGCAACGCAGCAGTCAAACGCTTAACCACTACGCCAACCGTGCTGTCGACTTACTTAAGCCGGATACTTCATTTCCTCAACCGGAAAAGGTGTATTAAAATGTCACAAAAGACTTCTAACACAATATGACCACACGACTGAAGTGAAACTTCTTTTGCTCCATCTGTATGTATATATATATATGTGTACAATATATGTATACATGTATACACATATACATATATTAATTTTCTATAAATATTTAAATTTATTTCATGGTTTCATTGGTAAATTAATATTTTTGCATAGATCTTCTATTTTTATTGAAAAAAAAAAAAAACGTTGTAGACCTTGTAGTACCAAGCTCGCGCCACGGGCGCCTCTGTGCTTATATCCCCCACTTAACTTCCGTTCGCCTTTCCCGATCACTTTTCGTAACGCTTACGTCACGCGTTCGCTAGCTTACTCCCCAAGTCGAGCGTGCGTAAAGAAGTTTCACTTCAATAAATATACGAAAATAACTAAGACGTGACACTGCGGTTGGTTCCTACTTAGAACGAGAAGAGATCAAACGTTGTTACCAGTGTGTTGTAAACATAGTTGTTTTAGTTAACTTTGACAGTTGGTTAAAATATTAACTGTGGGGTTGTATGGACGAAAGCCGGTCAAGCGATCTGTCCAAAATTCACAATCAACCTTGAACCTTAAGTCGTTAGGGATAAAGTTAAAAATCGAATATAGAAGTCTGAGAGATTATAGTAGCTTGATGTACTGTTGTTTGTACCTATCAAAGCATGTATTTAATTTGTTTATAATCACACCGATTCGTGAGTGTCGTGGTGGCCTAGTGGTTAAAACACCAGTCTCTCAAGTATGAATGTGCGGATTTGATTCCAGGTCAGGCAAGTACCAATGTAACTTTTCTAAGTTATACAGGCTGTATCTGACATCGTAACGCAAACTTCGCGAGAAGGTTGCATCGCATGCCACTAATAAAATTATGATAGTCATTTATGTCGTTAATGAGAGGTTACAGAAATAACAGTGTTTAAAAAAATGTGTCGGCTGGGCTTTTGAACGTTGCAAGCGTGCCGGCGCGCGTGTTTGTGGGTATGACGTTGACCCCTGATGTGAACACGATTAAATCAGCTGATAGGATAGTTTTTCGAGTTTTGTTCACATTGCGCTTTTTTGTGTAATTAGCGAATTAATAATGTATTAATTTAAAATCTTATTGGGTTATAAAAGTATAGCAATTATGAACGGTTTAAACTGTTTAAAGTGAAAAAAAAACTGCATTTTTTTTTAAATCAGGAAAAAACCGACGAAATATTCCACCACTGGGGGTTCAGAAACATGTACTGGATCCATGGTACTCGTTTGTGCGTCGATGTCAGAGACACCCTTAATGTACTTTCTAAGTATATCTTGGATACCAATGAGCGATTACAAGGTGAAGGAAAACATCTTGAGGAAACCTGGACTTTAAGTCTGAAATCGCCAACCCGCATTGAGCAAGCGTGGTGATTACGCTCAATCCTTCTCGGTATGAGAGGAGACCTGTGCCCAGCAGTGGGACGATAAATAGGTTGATGATGATGATGACACTGATTATAAAGGAAGTTTATTACGTGTTGAGTGTGTATGTTTGTTTGTTCTTTGCGCTCAAGCGGCTGGATAGATTTTGATGAAATTTGGCACATAGATACTTTATAAGCAGTGTTAAGACATGGGATGATCTTATTTCAATAATCCACATCCAAGATACCACAGTGTCTCAAGACTAAAGTCTTTGACCGGTGTGTGTTGCCAGTGATGACTTACGGAACTAAAACGTGGTCACTCATACGATGGCTCAGAGTCACACAAAGGGCCATGGAAAGAGCTATGCACGGAGTTTCTCTGCGTGATCGAATCAGAAATGAGAAGATCCGCAGAAGAACCAAAGTCACCGACATAGCTCTTCGAGCCGCTAAACTTAAGTGGCAGTGGGCAGGGCACATTGCTCGTAGAACCGATGGCCGATGGGGCAGTAAGGTTCTGGAGTGGCGGCCACGTACTGGAAGACGCAGCGTAGGGAGGCCTCCAACAAGGTGGAACGATGACCCGGTGAAGGTCGCGGGAAGCCGATGGATGCGGGCAGCACAAGACCGGTCAGCGTGGAAAGCCTTGGGGGAGGCCTTTGTCCAGCAGTGGACATCTATAGGCTGAAGAAGATGAAGATGCCTCTTCAGAATATGTCGTTTTTTTTTTTAATAATTTCTTTTTAAGCACGATATATTTATTGCAATGAATCTAAATACATAATAGAGATAGACACACATTAGTTTTGAAGAACATTTATTTTGTTGTTGTGTCAATAAACGCTTTTTCTTTCGTTCTTATAAATAAACTCACTCTTCTTCCCTTTGAAGGTGACGGAAACTACAAATCGCCGCTTGCTACGGTGTTTCATCATGAACATCAGCCTGTCTGTAGCAGTCCACTGCTCGAAATAGGCCTCTCCAATTTCACGCCTTTCAACTCGATGCTGGACAAAGGCCTCCCCGCCCTTGTCCAGCAGTGGACATCTACAATATGTAAAGGAAACCCTGTCCGACCCATAAGCATAATAAAGGTTAGGTAAACACATGACCAAATATAATATAAAATTTTACGTAATCATCATAGTAACAATACTACTGAATTTTGAAATAATCTTTTTTTCCCGCCAATTAACTCCAGTTTCCCCGAAATTTGTTAATTTTTAAAAAAGTGGCAACACCATTTGGACTGTGTTATTATAAGCGATGTGACCACGTGCCTCGTGCCCTGCCCCCCGTCGCCCCCGGAAGGGTTGCCTACCGCACATGTATTAAGTTACCTCGTTTTGCGAAATACAATTTATTTTTTTAAGGGGATTTTTTTTAAGTTTAGCCCGGCTTTGTATCCATTAGTAGAATCAGTTATCGATACCTAACAATGCCTTCACGGATCGGACAGGGTTTTCTTTACATATTGTATAGGCTGAAGGAGAAGGGATTGAAATTTATACGGGTGATAGATTGGGGCACAGCTAGATAATTAAATAATAACATTTCTGACTTTTCTCACTTTGTTGGTGTCGGTACCCTAATTGCGCAACAGACTATTAGGTACTATCAGTTGGAATCATTTAGAAGCTTATTGCTGTTCCATTGCTCCCTATGTTCGAAAATGTGTCTCCTCAATAAAGTAAATGAAGCAATGAATGTTGTTGAACTGTCAAAATGAAACGTATTGTTACTGATAGCGTGTTATGTGATTACCTTGTAGCTTCCAGTCTCATCGGTTGCAGTTGACATCAAATTCAAAGTATCATTATCAACCTTTTTATCGTCCCACTGCTGGGCACAGGTCTCCTCTCATACAGAGAAGGATTGAGCGTAATCACCACGCTTGCTCAATGCGGGTTGGCGATTTCAGACTTATAGTCCAGGTTTCCTCAAGATGTTTTCCTTCACCTTCAGTCATTGGTGTCCAAGATATACTTAGAAAGTACATATAACTTTCGAAAAGTTACATTGGTACTTGCCTGACCTGGAATCGAACCCGCGCACTCATACTTGAGACTGAGAGGCTGGTGTTTTAACCACTAGGCCACCACGACTTTTTGTATGGCTGTTTGACTTGAAGTATGGTATGTTTCTATTCAAACTTTACTTTGGTATGTTTGTTGCTATTTGCTGCAAGGCGTACAAAATATGAGCAACAGATGGCCTGCGCCAGTTGTTTTTATAAAGTAACTTTTTGGAAAAAATTAATTATGTTCATGGATGTAAAACTATGCGAGGCAGCACTCTAATAGGGATGATTCCTGGGTAAAAAAAAAATATTCTATTTAGTCCGTCATTCAGATTATAGAAAAATATTTGATACGTATATTTTGTTTTATCAAATCAATAAAAATTGACAAATATAAAAGGCATCAAAGATCAGGAGTGGTGGCTGGTGACGTCACTCCTCGCTAAAAAGTGTAGCGTGCAGTGACGTCACACGAGTTTCCAACGCGCTGTGTCGTCTTCATTTTTTGTTTATATGA
The DNA here is from genome assembly GCA_037179545.1 of Sesamia inferens. Taxonomy (NCBI): domain Eukaryota; kingdom Metazoa; phylum Arthropoda; class Insecta; order Lepidoptera; family Noctuidae; genus Sesamia; species Sesamia inferens. Next base: position 12,494,542 of record CM073949.1, read on the forward strand.
AAAAAGAAAAAATACGTGTCTAGTATTTTTTGGAAATCTGACTGACGGACTAATTAGTTTTTTTTAGTCAACTATCCGGCGTGGCTGGCGTGGGTAGGCCCCCGACAAGGTGGACCGACGACCTGGTGAAGGTCGCGGGAAACCGCTGGATGCGGGAGGCGCAGGACCGGTCGTCGTGGAGAACCTTGGGGGAGGCCTATGTCCAGCAGTGGACGTCTTTCGGCTGAAATGATGATGATGAGTCAACTATCCTATTGCGTACTATCAGTCGGAATCATTTTGAAGTTTATTGCTGTTCCATTGCTCAATATGTTCGAAAATCTGTCTGCTCAACAACGTAAATAACGCAATGAGTGTTGCTGAACTGTCAAAATAAAACCCATTGCTACTGATAGTCATCATCATCATCTCAGCGTTAATCCCAGTCGCATCCGAAGCCTTTTCAGCTTTGGAGTCTGGGGTCCGCTTTAGAGTCCAACTGCTGATTTTGGCTAAACTTCGACATTTTCCGTGAAGCGACTGCCGTCTGACCTCCACAACCCGAAGGCGATATCTAAGCGTTGCAGTTAAACTCAATTGTTAGACTTTTGAGGGCTCCAACAACCCGTAACGACTGCCACTAAGATGTTCGTATGGCAACACGGACCAACGGCTTAATGTGCTTTCCAAGGCACGACCAGACCAGTGCAAATATGCATATTCATGCATACAAATATTTGCACCTCCTTGCGTAACGGCCGCGTTCGCTACCGCTATGCCACTGAGGCTGTCATTTCCATGTGTCATATCACGAAGAAAAGGACCGTGCTTTTTGTTACTTCGATTAGTGCTTGACCGCGCTCTCGCGTGATGGCTAGCACCGCTGCAAACGTTGATAGTAACGCGCACTAGTTTATTAAGGACCTATTCAAGCCTTCTAGCCTTGAGGACACTTATAATGTAATTCCATTTCCAGTCCTTCGATGTATGCGGTATAAAACTCGTATTCATATTCATGCATACAAATATTTGCACTGCGCGGGGATCGAACCCGCGCCTCCTTGCGCAGCGGCCGCGTTCGCTACCGCTACGCCACGGAGGCTGTCTATTGCTATTGATAGTGATTTACGCAATTACCTTGCTGGATTGTCAAGTTTGGTTGGATATAAGGAGAATAAAAGCGATCTATACAAAGCCTGGAGCACAGGCGTAGAGTAGCCAGCCTTTCGGTCTTCTATAGGATGCATTCTGGTGAGTGTGCAAGGGAATTGCATGATTTAATTCCGCCATCTCCGTTCCATCATCGGACGACCCGTCGTACGGCGAGTTTCCACCCTTACGTTGTTGACACCACTGCGATCCGGACGAAGCATTTTGGTTCCTCCTTTATACCGCGTACATCGAGGGACTGGAACAATTTGCCGGCGCCGGTGTTTCCGTCACATTACAATTTGAGTGTCTTCAAGGCTAGAGTGAATAGGCTCTTAATAAACTAGCGCGCTTTACCATCAACGATCGCATCACTGCTTACCATCAGGCGGGATTGCGGTCAAGAGCTAGTTTATATATATATAAAAAAAAAAAAAGATCTACGAGTGATAGCCGGTGCCTACTGTAGAGTGTAGGCGTATCATCATCGATTGGCTCGCTTCAGGGTTGTATTGTAAGAACTATCAACCAATGAGAGCAGCAAACGCGATCGAGTCTCGTAATGAAAACTCATACTAGGCATACTGTTTGACGCGCTTGTCGAGGAATGGGTCTCGGTCTGCAGCATGGTATGAAGGCCACGCATCCACGGACCTACCACGGATGTCATTATTTACTCACAACGTCACCAACAGAACTTCCCATCCCCCCTTCCCCCACCCCGCGTAAGTCCTGCAACTCACCATATATTTCCAACACAGATTTTTCATATAGAACACAAACTGACAGCGTTCAATTGCGGTCCATAGTTAGAACAAACGGTTTCACACTGAGCGGCGGCGTGTAAACAAACACACAGCGGCACATCAAACGGATTGCGCGTACGCATTTACATTTGTAGGGTGACCATGGTTTGATATAGTCCACTGATTATTCAGAAAAAAAAAGGATTTTTATTGGAATGAGGAATTATTTACTTCACTTGATGACGCTATAAATGCGAACCTGGCACAGTCAGAAACTAACGCAGCAGATCATAGTTTATAAAAGAGCTGGACAATATTGCAAGATTCGCTCAGATTGGGGACGATGCACCTCAAATTATGGGCAAGGTTAGACCAAAGAAACCAGGGCTATGTTAGGCAGGGCAGGTTAGGTTGATGATATCATCAATGGAACCCTCTGGATGAGGGACGCACGGAACCGCGTTGTGTGGCAGAAAAAAGGCAAGGTTTTTACCCAAAAGTGGCTGATTTCAAGCAGTAACGATGATGAGGGGCTTTTATCTGCAGTGGCATAGTGAAGGCCAGTTACCAGTACTTTGGATTTATGTTAGTATTCCTAGCCTCAAAATATGAAAACGGAATGAACTAAACTATATAAAGAATTCGTTAAAAATACTTAAAATCGTGAGATTTTCATGGTTTTGTCAGAATAACACAGGCTAAGTCAGTGTAAGAAATCAGTCATTGCATGAGATTGTTGTTTGGTATGTTGTCATCTGCTGGTGTTGCGGGCGCATCACGGATGACACACGGATATTTTATAAATTGCCAATGTCTAATTGCCAAATAATATGTGTTGTCTTAGACCCGGGTTATGACATCAGAAAAACATTATTTTTAATTTCTTTTTGTCTGAGTACGAGGCTTTTGAGTGTTTTTTTCTTTTTAATTATAAACTAGTGCTTGACCGCAATCTCGCCTGATGGTAAGCAGTGATGCAATCGTTGGTGGTAAAGCGCGTTAGTTTTTTTTTGTCTTTTTTTATTATCACTATGTTTTTATTATTATTATTGTAATGTGCATTTTGTTTGTGCGGAATAATTTGTTTTTCTTTCTTTCTAGATAATTATGTAATTATATCTTCTAGCGGTAGTTAGGTACAAAGCCATATGAAAATTCTGCATCTCGCAAGCTGAGTTTACTGTGCAACTAGCAGGCATACAACTTCACGACATGAACCGGTGGCCAAGTGCCCGCCGATAAAACTTGTCTTGTCAGAGTATCCTAGCTTTTCTACGGAGGATGAGTGATTTTTACACCCTGTTCTACATAGCTTTAAAATCTAATTCTGTTTATCAGTACTTATTTTTAGAAAAGATGCGGTCATCCGGTGCAGTGTGGGCGCGATATCTATATCTAGCGTCGAACGACTTTAAAGTTATTGTAGGGCTTACCGACAGATAAATGTTGACAACTTACAGCCCCATTATGTTTGTTTAATATTTCATTAGTAGATGCAAACATTAAACTTTTATACCGCAGACATCGAAGGACTGTAACAATTTGCCTGCAGCGGTGTTCCCGTCTGATTACATTATAAGAGTCCTCAAGGCTAGAGTGAATAGGCCCTTAATAAACTAGTGCGCTTTAACATCAACGATTGCAGCAGTGCTAGCCATCATGCGAGAGCGCGGTCAAGCACTAGTCGAAGTAACAAAAAAAAAAAAAGACAAAACGCACGGTCCTTTTCCGTACTGGTAGCGAACGCGGCCGTTGCGCAAGGATGCGCGGGTTCAATCCCCGCACAGTGCAAATATTTGTATGCATGAAAATAAATATTTGCACTGGTCAGGTCGTGCTTCGGAAAGCACGTTAAGCCGTTGGTCCCGGTTGCCATACGAACATCTAGTGGCAGTCGTTACGGGTTGTTGGAGCCCTCAAAAGTCTAACAATTGGTTTAACTGCAATGCTTAGATATCGCCTTCGGGTTGTGGAGGTCAGACGGCAGTTGCTTGGCGGAAAATATCGAAGTTTAGCCAAAATCAGCAGTTAGACTGGTAAAGCGGACCCCAGACTCCAAAGCTGAAAAGCTACGGATGCGACTGGGATTAACGCTGAGATGATGATGATGATGACACATGGAAATGCAACTTTTTAACAGTTTTATCATCATAAGCAGCCTATAATGTTCCCACTATTGGGACACTGGCCTCCTCTAAGTGAGAGGGAGCGGACCATAATTTAACACGCTGGCCCAGTCCGGTTTGCTAGATGTCACATGTCTTCGATATTTTTTGTTTTACTCTAGGACATGACAGACAAAGCCTTGCCGTCAAGCGATTTGTCGTGTTCTGGCATGATGTCTGGTGAAGCCGTACGGAGGACGGGTCTGAGCAGTTGTGTTGCGATGTGTGCCGGGTACGATGCGCCTAATGTTGGTGTGTCGGGAGTTTGGTCGTGGAGAGTCTCCAGATCAGTCTCCCTCTGGGTTGCATCACCTCGCTCAACTGCCGTCTTCCTTCCTATTCGCTCATTTTTTCTGAGTGAATAGGCTCTTCATAAACTAGCGCGCTTTACCATCAACGATCGCATCACTGCTTACCATCAGGAGGGATTGCGGTCAAGCGCTAGTTTATAATTATTTAAAAAAAATGCCGGTTTTTTCACGATGTTTTCCTTCACCGTTTTAAGACCAGTAGTTTGTCAAGTTTGATTGCGTATAAGTGGAGAAAAAGGGATCTATAGAACAGAAATAAGAAATCATTTATATGATAAACCACAGCTCTAAATCTCTGCTGTATGTCATAGAAATAATATCTGTCCAACCACAGATCCTGATAATAAACACAGATACAAACAACTCTTTACACAAAACAGGATTATCCCTTAACCCACCAACGCCACACCCACCCTACCAAATCTAAATATACGTGAAGCAACTGCTGGCCATCACTCGCCATTGAACTCACGCCGCGAGTTCAACCGATCAGTTATCACTTGCCCATTATTGTACAATCTTCTAACACTAATGTGGAGGCAGTTCTGTGCCACCGGAAACGGCACTTAGTAGACAGGGAGTGTTATGATAAATGATTGGGATTGATTGGTGGAAAGGTAAATAGATGATGCTGATTGATAGCGGATACTTTTTTGATGTTATTTTGGAGGAAAGAAGCAGGTGGGAGAATGGTAAATGGCCGATATTACCACTGAACATCTGCAATAAATCAGCAACTGAATTCCAAACACACTTTCGAATACACTGAATTTGTATGAAATATATCGCCGATCCATTGCTTTGTAGCGGTACCTATAAACGCCACAAAATGAACGACGCGTCATACTGACGTCACACGAATTCTACATCTCGCAATCAGAGTTTACCGTGCAATTAGCATACATACAACTTGCCAATTTCAACCATCGGGCAAGTGGCCCACCAGACATAACACCCGTCTTGTTGGAGGATCCTCCCTTTTCTATGGAGGATGAGTGAGCTTTACTCCCTGTTCCTCATGCCTCTACAGCTTCTTATATGGACAAAGTTGCTTTTTCTTCAACGTTAATAACGCAATGAATGTTGTTATTAATATATATAATTACTAACTGCGCCCCGCGGTTTAATCCCTGTAAGTAGTAGTAGATATTAAAAAATTGCACTAATGAATATAAAAAATAGATAAAAATGTATTTTCATGTCTAAGGAAGATACTTGGTCTTTTCGGTGGTAGGCCATAACATCGGCCGCCGGCAGAAGTTACCACCCACCAGACAAAGCCTTGCCGCCAAGCGATTTGTCGTGTTCCGGCATTATGTCTGGTGAAGCCGTACGGAGGACGGGTCTGAGCAGTTGTGTTGCGATGTGTGCCGGGTACGATGCGCCAAATGTTGTTGTGTTGGGAGTTTGGTCGTGGAGGGTCTTCAGATCAATCTCCCTTAGGCGCAGCATCGTTGGTCGTTTTGTTGTGTTTAACATTGCATCACCTCGCTCAACCGCCGCCTTTCTTCCTATTCGCTCAGTTTTTCTGAGTGAATAGGCTCTTAATAAACTAGCGCGCTTTACCATCAACGGTCGCATCACTGCTTACCACCAGGCGGGATTGCGGTCAAGTGCCAGTTTATAATTAATAAAAAAAAAAAAAAAAAAATTTCATTAAAATCGGTTCAGCCGTTTTGGTGGAGTTCGAGGACAAACACTGTGACAGGAGAATTTTATATAGGAACTAGCTGCGCCCAACGGTTTCACCTGCATAGGTTTTGATATGCTTTTTTTATATGCTCCGCTCCTATTGGTCGCAGCGTGATGTTATATAGCCTAAAGCCTTCCTGGATTTATGGGCTATCCGACGCAAAAAAAAAGAATGAAATCGTACCAGTAGTTCCTGAGATTAGTGTGTTCAAACAAACAAACTCTTGAGCTTTGTATATTAGTATAGATTAAAAGATTAGTGCTGTCAGAACTTAGATTCGTTTTAACTAAAACTTTTAAACTGATTTGGAAGACAAAATACTCTTAAAACGTCAACACGTAAACAGGCTTTAAATTTTCATATTCAAGTCAATTTCATTATGCAACGGAGAAAAACAGCGTCAAATATCACCCCTTTTACGTCAGGGGTTAAAAACAATTTAGTCAAGGGCTCCACAGATCCTAATAAGTGCAGACATTTAGAAAATCCAAGATGGCCGCCGAGACCGTTACTTTTTATTTCCCAGTTTCTAACTATATTTATGTAAGTACTTGGTTAGGTTAGGTTTTTAGTGTTATACGTGTCAGGTGTTTCTAATGGAAATGTATTATTACCATAATAATTATTAGTTCTTCTTATATGTTTTTTTTTGTAGTCGTGGTGGCCTAGTGGTTTAAACACCAGCCTCTAAAGTATGAGTGCGCGGGTTCGATTCCAGGTCAGGCAAGTACCAATGTAACTTTTCTAAGTTATTATGTACTTTTTAAGTATATCTTGGACATCAGTGACTGATTACAAGGTGAAGGAAAACATCTTGAGGAAACCTGGTCTTTTAAGTCTGAAATCGCCAACCCGCATTGAGCAAGCGTGGTGATTACGCTCAATCCTTCTCTGTCTGAGAGGAGACCTGTGCCCAGCAGTGGGACAAAAAAAGGTTGATGATGATTATAATAATTTTGATTGTGATTGTTAGTGAACAAAATTAGTTTTCCACCCAACAAATATACATTGTACAATATGTAAAGAAAACCCTGTCCGATCCGTGAAGGTATTGTTAGGTATCGATAACTGATTCTACTAATGCCTACAAAACCGGGCTAAATAAAAAAAAACATTCCCCCCAAAAAAAATATTATTTCGCAAAAAAAGAGGTAACTTAATACATGTGCGGTAAGCAACCCTTCCGCGGGCGGCGGGGGGCAGGGCACGCGGCCGCATCGCTATTCGCTCATAATAATATCCGTGTTGTCCCTTTTTTAAAAATTACCAAATTTCGGGGAAGTTGAAAAGATTTATTTCAAAATGCATTAGTATTGTTTCTGTGATGATTACGTAAAATTTTATATTATATTTGGTCAAGTGTTTACCAAACCTTTATTATCCTTATGGATCGGACAGGGTTTTCTTTACATATTGTATAGTGGAAAGAAAATGCATAAAAGTGCAAAAGACGAGATTGTTTTCCGGAACTTTTCTTGTCTCTGCTTTTACTTTAATAAAACCTACCACCGCTAGGAATTTCTCCTGTATCGTGGGTGCATTCACAAACATATAAACTCACATACACAAACAGCCAGACCCGGAACAACTACTAGTAAGTAGGTCATACAAATATTTGTTCCGTGCGGGAATCGAACCCGCGACTACTAATGCGCCAACCGTACCGAAAGGCTTTTACTGTTTCATAAAACACAGTGGAAAATGTCTTTTAAAAATGTTCCCATCAATGAAGGAATTTGCTTGAAGTTTTTAAAACCAGCGCTGCATCGCATAAAGCTGTGTCTGGATGGCTATTAGCTATGTTTAAATAAATATAATATCGATTAGATTAGTATTCCCGTCCTAAGTAAACTAGAAGGAGGTGTTAAACTTTATCTATGGTAGATTCGAACTGTGCGGTCGATATTTCATTTGAATCCATAGACATCGAATCGATGTTTATGGACATTAAATGTTGTTTATGCCGTCCATATTTAATAGCGGGGTATATACACGGCTACACATCAAGTTATGATGTCCAGTTTTAGCTGAACTCACAATGATGAATAGAATAGAATACTCTTTAATAAATACATATGTGTGGAGGCATGACATTGACAGCCTCAGTGGCGAAGCGGTAGAGAACGCAGCCGCTGCACAAGGAGGCACGGGTTCGATCCCCGCGGAGTGCAAATATTTGTATCCATAAATATGAATATTTGCACTGGTCTAGTCGTGCCTCGGAAAGCACGTTAAGCTGTTGGTCCCTGTTGCCATACGAACATCTAATGGCAGTCGTTACGCGTTGTTAGAGCCCTCGAAAGTCCAACAATTGGTCTAGCTGCAATGCTTCGATATCGCCTTCAGGTTGTGGAGGTCAGACGGCAGTGGTTTCACGGAAAATATCTAAGGTTAGCCAAAATCTGCAGTTAGACCGGTAAAGCGGACCCCAGACTCCAAAGCTGAAAAAGCTTCGGATACGACTGGGATTAACGCTGAGATGATGATGATATGTGTGGAGGTACATAGGGTGTAAAGTTTACTCATCCTCCATAGAAACGGGAGGATCCTCCGATCTGTAGGCCTAGTATGAGTTTTCATTACGAAACTCGATCGTCGATATCGAGCGCGTTTGATACAGCGATTGGCCCGCTTCAAGGTCGTAAGAACTCTCAACCAATGGGAGCGCCAAATGCGCTCGATATCGACGGTCGAGTTTCGTATTGAAAACTCGTACTAGGCCTTCAGACTGGTGTTTTGTCTGGCGGGCATTTGCCCAACGGTTGAAGTTGTCAAGTTGTATGTATGCTAATTGCACGGTAAACTCTGCTATGCGAGATGTAGAATTGTTGTGACGTCAGTATGACTCGCTTTATTTGTTTCACATAAGTAACAAATAAATACATCAATGAGCAAGCATATTCAAATATTCCCGTCAACCTATCAACCTCATTGCCTGGCGGAGCATCTAATCAGCATTAAGAAATGGAGAACGAACAAAACTCTAAGAAGTTTTCCATTCACTCGTCATTATACTTTTTTCTCACTCTCCGTAAACCTGGTATATCAATATCAAGTAACTAAAATTCAACCGCCACCGGCCGGTGAGCTTATCGACAAGTCTGTAGCGCTAAGTGAACATCTGGTGGAGGCCTCCATCCACTCCAGCACACCAGGAGTACATCGACTGAAGCCCCCTGTAAGTCCAACCTCTTCATTATTTGAGTGCTTGCTCATGGTTTCTCTCCGTATTTCAATTTCAATACATTACATAATATATCTAACGTGGCGCACATTAGGCATATTTTACAGTCTATAAAGGGTGTATCTGACATCGTAACGCAAACGTCGCGAAAAGGCTAGACCGCATGCCATTAATAAAATAATGATGATTTTATGTCGTTAATGAACGGCTACAGAAATAACAATGTTTAAAAAAGTGTCGGCTCGGCTTTTGAACGTTGCAAACGTGCCGCCGTGCGTGTTTGTAGGTATGACGTTGATCCCTGACGTGAACTCTATTAAATCAACTGATAAGATAGTTTTTCGAGTTTTGTTTTCATTGCGCTTTTTTGTGTAATTAGTGAATTAATTTTTACTTTAAAATCATATTGGGTTATAAAAGTATAGCAATTATGAACGGTCTAAAGTGAAAAAAACTACATACAGTTTTTTTTTTAATCATGAAAAAGCAGACGAAAAATTCCCCCACTGGGGGGTTCAGAATCATGTACTGGATCCATGGTACTCGTTTGTGCGTCGATGTCAGATACACCCTTTATAGTTTAATGTGAAGCCGTGTGTACGGACGACAACAGGTCAACCTACCCGAAACTGTCAATAATTCAATCAACCTTGAGCCTTGATACTTTATAGATAAAGTTGAAAATGTAATAAAGAATCTAACAGATTGTAGTAGCTTGGTGTTTTGTCGTCTGTAACTGTTGAATAAACAGATGAAGGCTTATAATTATACAGTATTATTGTAGACTAGCGGCCGCCTTCATTCACATGAAGTTAGTTATGCCCTGCTCCTATTGGTCACAGCGTGATGTTATATAGCCTAAAGCCTTCCTGGATTAATGGGCTATCCAACGCAAGAATTTTACAAATCGGACCAGTAATTCCTGAGATTAGCGCGTTCAAACAAACAAACAAACTAACTCTTCAGCTTTACTTAGACTAATACTTAAGTATTAGTCTAAATTTAGCCTGTTAGCCATAAAATTATTCATTCGACTGAACTGTCTTCCAAAAAATTTAATTTATTTAGTCTGGCAAATTCCGCTTTATTTTAAAATATGTTAGAAATACGTAGGGGCTTTAAAGTAATTATAGCCCTTTCACGTAAAATCATAAACAAAATCTCTCTGATTTTACTCAATAGTGATCTGTATTATCGTTGCTGTATAAAACTGTAAATAATCAAAATAATGTCTCTTTCGTCGTCTTGGTAGGACATATTTACTGCGACTTAGCCTAATAAACCGTTCATGTTAGGAAAAGTTGAAGTTGTCATCGATCAAATATTTCATTGGATTTGAAATCATATACACCGTTTATTACAATGGCATTACATAACAGATGTCTCAATTACAGTCCACTGATAACCAAAACAATCCAAAAGAAAACATTTCAAAATCGAACGCAGCGCCCCTCGCGGCGGGCCTTGCAACTGCATAATGGCGGCGTTGCCATGGAGACGGCTCGTAAAATTTTATTACTCGCGCCCTACGTCCCGCGCTTTGAAAACGGTTACTTTGCAAAGCCATCCTAGATTAGAGATCATTTCATTTCAACGTGCTAGGCACTTATTCCCTAGTGGTTTCGTTCATCGCCTAGACTTTATGTGATTTTTCTCTGAGGGATATGTGCTTGTGTTTGATTTTGCTGAAGTGGTTGGTTATTCTGCATTCGTTTTACGCTTCGGTAAGGGTTGCGACTTGCTAGGGATCGAATAGAAATTGGAATCGATTTGGGACTGGCTGAATATTATTTGTTTCATGATCAATAGTTTGGCGGTTTTGGACGATATAATCGACCGAATAGGAATTATGTAAATGGTGAAATTATTAATTTTAAAGTGAAAACATTATGATTGAAAGCAAAAAGAGTACTTTTAAACGAACATATATTTTGTAGATTGACCAGTGATGACACTAATGACTATCCATTCCGATAAAACCTGATCTAGAAAAGCTAGAATAGTAAGTAAGTATTTATGTAGGCTTGGAAGAACTACATGTATTTTGAATTCATGGGGCGTGGTACCAAATGTTTAATTTACAATATCTCCAAGATGAAATAAATAAACATTGTTTATTCGATACACACTAAACGCACGTTACAAAAAAGGACATACAAACAAAGTAACCAAAAGCTTTGTTTTCAACAGAGAACAAAACTTTTGGTTGTTTGACAACTTTGTCCATTGCTCGATGTCAGGGCCAAAGACCAAAGACAATAGACATTGCGGAAATTTTAGGACACTGGCAAATGACAACAAATTAACAAGAAAATTACAGAATGGGGCGATACACAACACTTTTGTCTAAAGGGTGGACAGCTCAGGGGTCCGACTGTATTAACCATATTTATTTAAGGAAAGATCCCTCATAATAAATAATTCCATTAAAAATATTTAATGTAAAGTAGGTTGCCAAGACTTAAATCCTGCTTTCGCTGTAAAAATGGTACCATATCTAATGTTGAGCAAAGTCAATAGCACTACAAACCGTATATTTTGGTCCAAACATACGATCTAACAAAAAGCGACTAATTCTTCAATACTGTCTGAAATTTCCCTTTGCCGACAGAGCTCTGGCGGGATCTCATGGCGACATGGAGAGTGCGATTGTCGCAACCCAGTGATGGGCACGCCACAATAGCGGTGGTGAGTCCCCTCTTTGAGGAGTGGCTAGAGGCGCCACGGCGCCTTCAACTTCCGCCTGACGCAGGTCCTCACTGGAAAAGGTTGTTTTGGGAGGTTCCTGTTGCCTATATTGCAGTGTCATCATTGTGGAGATCGCGCTGAGGACACGGTGGAGCACACGGTGGATGTCTGCCCGGCTTGGGTAGAGCACCGCTGTGCCCCGTGGCGGCGATGTCTCACGTCCGGCCCTGTCCGGTCCAGGCCATGAACCGGAGCGACAGTGCATGGCAGGTCGTCACCTCCTCCTGCGAAGCAGTGATGCGGCAATGGAGGAAGCGGACCGCGTGAGGGAGCGAGAATCTCAGCGCCCTCAAGCCTCAAGCCGCCGCAAGAGACGCCCTGATCGGGAGACAACATCGACCCCCAGGGCACCGTAGGCGCGAGTTTGCCTGGTATGGACCAGGCCCGGGTTGACGGAGCGTTGTGTTTCACGCGCGCCTCGAATAGACGTCAGCACACCGTGACGGGGTCCACGAGGACCGATGCCTCCTAGGCCAGGGTTGCGGGTTAGTTAAAAAAGAAACCGTGGCCCTGGCGCGAAAGTAAGTAAAGGTCACCAGTGGGTGGGTTTTAGTCAGTAAAAGTCTGACACGCGTTTCCGCTCCGCTCAGAGCGGCAGAGGTCATTTGATGATTTTCCATCCAAAACAATAAAAAAGGGATAGATACGCGCATGAATCCGCGGGGCGCAGCAAGTCTACTATAAAAATAATATAAGTAACGCGCACAAGTGACGTCATAACTCATTACTTTTTAATGGCTTAGAACTAGAAGACTAAGAAAACTAAGTAATCTTCAAATGAACGTCGAAATACAACCAACACTGCCATTTCACCCACGCAAGTGGAAAACTGAAACATCATTAGTTTTTTTAATAAATTTTCACGTCCAATTTTAATCAAGAAGGTGGCACTAAAAACTTCATTTATACCAATAGCACAAACCTAATTAGACAGTGGCACTTTGTTAAATAATTAAAGTCACCCCCTCCACCCCCCTCTCACCATAAACAACCCCTAGAAGTCGTAAAATAACACAAGTTTATGGATTTTGGACCCCCAGTATGCTACATTTTACGTCTATCCAGTAGGGCTGGGAAACGCACTATCGATAACGATGAACCATAAAACTATATTGATGATAATCGAATATCGATTTTCAGTAAACATTACTTTCTGTAATCTCAAGATTTGATGCCGATTTCACGGAATATTTGCACGATTCCGCCTCTTAAAGCTGCGCGTCCACTGCATCGGAATCGGAGTGTACGATGCGGACGGAGCGTCGTCATTTACGAAATGCCGATGGGGTGCGTCCACTGCATTCGGATTCAGCATCGGCAATTTAGATTATTTTAAAGCAACCGTCATCACCTGCTAACGTGCATTTACATTATGGAGGATAGTGACGAGGAGATTATTGTAATTAGCTGTATTTTATCAGAAGAGGAAAAGAGTGACAACAAGAAGAAACGAAAGATATTTAATTTTCGGAGAGTTTCATACATTATATTCTGATTTATTAAACCACTTTCATTCATTATTTGCCCAATTTCTTCCCATATATTATCTCTCCGCAGTTGGTTATGATAATGTTGATGTTTTAAATTGTAAATTTCTTGATATCTTTCCACTAAAGTAATCAAAATTTCGTCGTTCATCGTGAATAAGTATTTATATATGCAATATAGCTAAACGTTGCAATGTAAACAAACACGTCAGATCTTGAAACTTCTAAATCCGAATGACGCGTTCACTGCGGATGACGTCATCAGCACAAATACCGGTCTCAGGCGCAGAAATACCGATCGAGTGCACGCAGTACCATAAAAATCAATACAAAGCAACAAATCCTTCCGCTCCGTACGCTCCGATTCCGATGCAGTGGACGCGCAGCTTAAAGGTTAAGTAACGGTTTGTCGATACTAATCGGTCTTGCATTTAAACATATCTAATTAAAACAAGCGTGTATCGGTTTTAAATGTCGTATTACCAAATTTGGTAACTTATAAGCACGATCGATTTCCCTTAGTTTGTCTAGCTTCACGATAAACAAGATCCTTGTTTGTTTTGGATACTTTAAGTGTGCTCACTTCGTGGATATTAAAATACATGTTGATAATACGAGACAAGAAAATATATTAGCATAAGCAATACCTTTTTTCTTTCTTTTGTTACGTTACGAAGAATCTATGGCCTACTCACATTCTTTCGATTTTGAATCCAGGGTTTTAATGTGCGTAAAGTACTCGTATGACATTTTAGTGCTAGCTTATTACTAGCCATACACTCTTAATGATAAACGGAAGGTTTTCTGCATTTTTCCAAATGATCTCTATCTACATTTTTACCGATATTTAGGCTTTATCGTAGAAAATAACACAACCCTATCGTCACACTCATTACCCTTTATCGTTAAAAAACTTAATGGCGAAACGCAAACGTAAAGTTCGTTTAACGTTCACGTGAAGTATATTTTTAAAAGGCTTTCCCATGTGGAAATACTATTTGGGGATTTTTAAAACCTTTTACTGTAATTTATTTTAATATGGACGCGTGGTAAGTGATCGCAAATCAACATTCGGAAGTCCGTATACCGACATGAATTTTAAAATAGTAGTGCTGAAGAATATAAATCTAGTGTTACGAAAATAACAGAACATTCGACAATTTTCGCCACTATTTTTCCTTATTTCGCGCCAAATTCGTTTCCCTACACGTATATTTTTCTGGCAAACGGCACGAGGCAAACGTATACAACCATACATCTTTTAGTCTATGCTCAAACAACAAAACGGGATGACATTCTAGTCACGTAGATAATAACGTCTCGTCTGTCACTCGGACGGGACTCGTTAATTAATTTTAGATATAGAAGTCGTATTTAGTTTGGCAAATAACTGCAAATACTGACAAGGCATAAATGCTGCTTACTTTGTAAAGTGTTCTATTTTTTTAAATTATTGTGAATGTGAAGACTATTAGTAATTAATATTTATTCGATTATATTGGGGCCTTGTCCAAAATACCTTAGGTACAGACGACAGCACATCAAGCTACTAAAATCTGTCAGATTTCTTTATTAGATTTTCAACTTTATCTCTAAAGTATTAAGGCTCAAGGTTAATTGGGAATATCTGACAGTTAGGTATAGCTTGACCTGCTGTCGTCTGTACATTAGGTATACAAACATTTATGATTATGAGGTATTGGATTTTATTTATTTTTACTTTCTCTCGGTCGTCGTGGAGGTCCTTGGGGGAAACCTATGTCCAGCAGGGGACGTCTTTCGGCTGAAATGATGATGAGGGCGATTACAACTAAGGCATCTGAAAGGCACAAAAATAAGCTACAACTCAAAAAATCAATTGATAATTTGACGTTTAAGTTTCATGTTCTGTGGCTGCAAAGAACATAAAAAAGCACGCCTATGGTGCATGTGCTTATCTCACTTTCAATTACCTAAGTTACTCAAACTAAAAGACTAATATGCAGTAGCATTTATCAAGCAGACGTAGGAATAAGAAAGTCCTAAAGTTTTCAAAAGGCAAGCTCGGCATAAGTTAGTTTCATGAGAACGCTCGCTATTTTACAAGGCTAATTAATTTTTATAGAAAAGGTCTGTGCGTACTTGCGTTTATTACATTGAAAAAGTTATTCTTAATTATGTTAAGAGTACACTTTGCAAGAGAAGTAAAGGATAAGTTTTTAAATAAATTCTTAGCTTGTTGACATTTCCCAGTCAGTGATCCCAGAAAAGTTTGTCTATGATGTCTAGTTTTTTTAAACCTGGCAATACTCCAGAAAAGCACTAAGTTGGAAAAGAAATTAAATAATGCATTAACAGTGTATTAGGATCAGTAGCGATGGCTTTCCTTTTGACAGTTCAACATGCGTGAAGCAGGGATGTTGCGGATGGCGATTTTTTCATATCCGCGGATGGGAATGTTTAAGAAATTATAAATAAAGTATATGTTATGCTACATGCTAGCTTCCGCCCGCATGAAATTCAGTTAGCCCTAAAAAAGGGGGGGGGGGGAATCTCGCAGAACACGTATGAACTCCTCTAATTACTAAACATAGTATAAACGAGAACTTATATCTCGTAACTTTTAAATAAACCATGCAGCGGATACTGACAAAATGTACTGTGTAATTGCCAAAAAACCGCTTGCGACTATAGCGCACTGAGATTACTCACTCTAAAGATTTGGCTTGCCCCCCCGGCCTGACTTGCCCCCCTCCTAGGCCTGACTTGCCCCCCCCCCGTAGGCCAGTAGCTGGGTACGCCCATGTATGCAGCCGTGTATTCTCGTAGCATGGTACAATATACATATGTATATTGTCTAAATGTTTCCTATACATGAGCCCCGCTAATAATGGAAAAATCTTTCTTCGCTCCCATTGGTCAGTGTCACGTCCCAACGGCACGCACCATTCACTAGCCCCGCTTGATTTCTTTCTTGCCGCAACTTGTATAACATTCGCATCCGCATGAACATCCGCATTGATTATTGCGGATGAGGATGCAAACGTTCGCAACATCCCTGATAAGAAAAAGTTAAATCTTTATAGTTCAACAACATCCATTGTGGTATTCATATTGCTGTGAAAACTAATTTTTCGAAAATATGCAGAAATGGATCAGCAATAACCTTTAAAATGAAAGTAAGCTGTGAGTGCAGTCAACAAGAGTTGTAACAGTAATAAATGTTTAACAATCCAATTAGTTAGTCCGACTGTCGAATAGGCAAACACTGGCTGGCAATCATTGGAATTACTTGCCATTGAAACCGTTGCTTTTTCCTCTTTCCGATTTTCCATTTACGTAAATTAATTTGATCGTTATTAAGTGTGACTATTCACAGTTTGACATCTGGTGGTTTTGATATTTACATTTTACATCGCTGAAACGTGATGGAAATTGTGGAAACCACAGATTACAGCCTTTTGTATCTCTTTATTTAAAAGTCTTTTAATTTAATTTTAGACGTCCGTTTTTGCACTCCCAAATATTTTCATTCAATTTAATTGACGATTTCATTGACGCCTTCTAAAGTTCTTTGTTTTGTTTGTATGAGTAAATGGTATCAGACTTTAGTATAATATGTTTTACTAGTTTCTACCCAACCCTGTTCGCGTGAAATTTCTTGAGCCACCACCCCATCGCCTCGCATCACATGCCTAAGTTATCACCCCACTTCGTTTTCGATTAATTTTCTTTCTGACTTGTGACTATAGCTTTCTCAAAGAATTGCGTTATCACATCCAAAAATACTTATTCAAATTATGTGTTCCTCAATGCGTGGATTGGACGTGGTGGCACTATTTCATGGCTCCCACGTTCCCCAGATCTAAGTCTGTTAGAATTTTATATCTGGGGTCGCCAACGAGTTGGTATATGCCACGGAGGTTCCAACTAGGGAGGTACTAGTAGAACGCATAGAAGCGGCATTCAATACCATTAAGGAGGAAATACGACTCCGTACAACAACTGTCAGGCCTGCATTCGCATCAGAGGAGCAGGATTTGTGATAATTATGAAATAAATGTTAAAAATGCAATTTTTGTTTTTATTTCAAGTCATCATTATCATCATCCTTTTTATCATCCCACTGCTGGGCACAGGTCTCCTGTCATACAGAGAAGGATGAGCGTAATCATCATGCTTGCTCAATGCGGGTTGGCGATTTCAGATTTCCTCAAGATGTTTTCCTTCACCTTCAGTCATTGGTGTCCAAGATATACTTAGAAAGGACATATAACTTTAGAAAAGTTACATTGGTACTTACCTGACCTGGAATCGAACCCCCGCAATCATACTTGAGAGGTTGGTGTTTTAACCACTAGGCCACCTCGACTTTATTTCAAGTAAATCCCACAAAAAGATATACGAGACAGATTTTATCTTAAGAATGAGATAACAGATTTATAGGTTTGTCAGGTATTATTTAAGCAAAATTCAAAATTATGATTTAAAAATACTTTTTAAATCATAATTTTGAATATTGAATTAGATGACTCGATTCACAATTGGCGAATTCACAAAGTTGTTAAAAGATATTTATGATATGATCTATTATAGCAAGAGGATAGACTGGAGAATTATATAATGAAGGACTTGGAAGATCCGTTGGACGCGTACGGACGCTTTAAGTTATATGTAAGCTTTAAGATTTACCTTGGCGAGTGAATAAAAAAAAACTAGGAGACTAATGTCACTAATTGTGTATTTAAAAGTACCTACTCTTAAACGATACATATAGAAACAAAATTAAAATTCAGAGTCTACGCCTTATATATTTTCTTTTTAATTTGTATTTGAATATAAAGTTGGGTCTTTTTTAAGTAAAACAATAAAAAGTCACACGAGTTTGGCACATGATGCAGGCTCTCTATAGCTTCAGAAAAAAAAAACAAGATATATTTTTTTTTTTAATTATAATCCAGCGCTTGACCGCAATCCCGCCTGATGGTAAGCAGTAATGCGATCGTTGATGGTAAAGCGCGCTAGTTTATTAAGAGCCTATTCACTCTAGCCTTGAAGACACTCAAATTGTAGTGTGACGGCAACACCGTCGCTGGCAAATTGTTCCAGTCCCTCGATGTACGCGCTATAAAAGAGGAAGCAAAACGCTTCGTCCGGGTCGCAGTGGTGTCAACAACGTACGACGGGTCTTCCGATGATGGAACGGAGATGGGGGAATTAAATTATGCAATTCCCTTGCACACTCACCAGAATGCATCCTATAGAAAACCGAAAGGCTGGCTACTCTACGTCTGTGCTCCAGGCTTTGGAGATGTCCTTCTAATGTTAAAAGAATTTTCAAAATCGACCAGATATTCCCTCTACAACCTCACAAAGTTTATTCATTATAATATTAGTGGGTAGAGAATATAATTATTATAATAATATTTATTATTTTATTTCATAGGAACGTTTAAAGAAGATGTACACTTAGCTAAGAGTAGAAAATTTCCCATTGAATTATATTGCCTAAAAATGTGTAAAGTTGGTTTGAAATTAATGTTAGTTACCGAACCCCTGAACTAGGTTTATTCAAACCAAACTTGTATTTCAGGTTTATATTATTATAGTACAGAAGTTTATCGACTCGACAGCCTCAGTAGCGTAGCGGTAGCGAACGCGGCCGCTGCGCAAGGAGGCGCGTGTTCGATCCCCGTGCAGTGCAAATATTTGTATGCATGAATATGAATATTTGCACTGGTCTGGTCGTGCCTCGGAAAGCACGTTAAACCGTTGGTCCCGGTTGCCATACGAACATCTAATGGCAGTCGATACAGGTTGTTGGAGCCCTCAAAAGTTCAACAATTGGTCTAATTGCAATGCATCGATATCGCCTTCGGGTTATGGAGGTCAGACGGCAGTCGCTTCACGGAAAATATTGAAGTTTAGCCAAAACCAGCAGTTAGACTGGTAAAGCGGACCCCAGACTCCAAAGCTGAAAAAGCTTCGGATGCGACTGGGATTAACGCTGAGATGATGATGACAGAAGTTTATCGACTCCTCTTGCTATAAATGAATGCTGAATTCCCAATGTCCTAAAATTAGTGTCCGACCGAAATTTCGGTTTCGGTTTCGGCCGAGTTTCGGTGGCAGTTTCGGTTTCAGCCAAAATATGCCGAAACTTTTGCCGAAACCGAAACTTATTTCGAAAGTTTCCGCACGATCGCGTTCGCCTAACTTCGTTTCCCGCGGCAAGATCTCAAAATTGTTTCTGGTCATCCATAACACAAGGGAAAACCTTAATTTGGGTTCCAGGACAATGTATGTGATGTTGTCTCAATTTATATTAAAAAAAATACCAATACATAGTATTTAATGAAACAGTAACTAATTAATAATGTGGTAACTAAAAAATATCTATTAATAACATTTTTATTATTTTGACACATAATAATTATTATTATTATATATTATTTTGAAACATAATTTCAAATTATTGATTTGATTATCGTGAAATGATTAAAATTTTGCTATTTGGACAGCCTCCGTGGCTTAGCGGTAGCGAATGCGGCCGCTGCGCAAGGAGGCGCGGGGTCGACCCCCGCGCAATGCAAATATTTGTATGCATGAATATGAATATTTGCATTGGTCTGGTCGTGCCTCGGAAAGTACGATAAGCCGTTGGTCCCGGTTGCCATACGAACATCTAGTGGCAGTCGTTACGGGTTGTTGGAGCCCTCAAAAGTCCAACAATTAGTCTAGCTGCAATGCTTCGATATCGCCTTCGGGTTATGGAGGTCAGACGGCAGTCGCTTCACGGAAAATGTCGAAGTTTCGCCAAAATTAGCAGTTAGGCTGGTAAAGCGGACCTCAGACTCCAGAGCTGGAAAAAGGCTTTGGATGCGACTGGGATTAACGCTGAGATGATGATGATAAAAATTTTGCTATGAAAACTTAATTTGTCAAAATAATAAAAATGTCATTAATAGATATATTTTTTTATAATATGTTAAATAAATGATTACAACAAACTTAATATACTGTGTTGCCATTAATGCAAAATAATAGGTACATAAAATTCTTCCAAATTTCAGTATTTTAAGAATTTTTTTTACTTAGACACGTGAGTTTCGGTTTCGGCTGAAACTGAAGCCCTGGCCGAAGATTCGATTTCAGTTTCGGTTTCGGCAGAAAAAACCAGTTTCGGTCGGACACTACCTAAAATTGATGATGCACATGAACGAGTCCAGCAAAATTGGCCACACATGGCAAGATCTCAAACATCTTTCATCATACTATCAGTAACTATGGCAGACTGGCGCGACGACGTGACTGTAATATAATAATTTCATAAAATTTCAAGCAAATTGTGCTGTCAGAATTGCGTCGACACGTCGCGTCGCGCCTGTCTCGGGGAGCCTTTTCGGTTACCTTTGAGAGCAAGCCCTTGAATACCGACTTGCAAATTATTGAAATTGTGAGGTAGTTGCTTAAAACACTATAAGAAATTGCTATCGTTTTGACAGTTCAACTACAGTTATTTTTTTTTTTTTTGGGACAAAACCCACCACACTTTTCCCACCCACTGCAACTCCTGAAAGCCAGAATCAACAGTGGAGACCGCCAGAAAAACGCCGAGCAATGAAGCTCGACGAGTCACGGAGAAACGATTCAACTGTCTTGGGTCCCGCAACGAAATTAATCAGAAAAGAATAGCGGAGGAGTAAGAAAAAAGATATTTTTTCCACTTTCCTCCATAACAAGCAGGAGACAGAACAGAACTAGGCCAATCGGCACAAAGGGACATTATTGCAACTGGGAGAAGCCCAGATTGCCAAACACCACGGAATAAAATTTGATCAAGTTAATGGGGTCCTAAGTAGGTATTAGCTGTTACAATTGGTTGCAATAATAGGTATTCATTGCGTTAATAAAGTTGTAGAACAGAGGCATTTCTCGAACATACGAAGCAAGGATTCCTAATTATCATCATCTCAGCGTTAATCCCAGTCGCATCCGTAGCTGTTTCAGCTTTGGAGTTTGAGGTCCGCTTTATCAGTCTAACTGCTGACTTTGGCTAAACTTCGATATATTCCGTGAAGCGACTGTCGTCGACCTCCAAAACCCGAAGGTGATATCGAAGCATTGCAGCTAGGCCAATTGTTGGACTTTTGAGGACTCCAACAACCCGTAACGACTGTCATTAGATGTTCGTATGGCAACCGGGACCAACGGCTTACGTGCTTGCCGAGGCACGACCAGATCAGTGCAAATATTCATATTCATGCATACAAATGTTTGCACAGCACGCTACACCACGAAGGCTGTCATGAGCAAGGATTCCTAATATCCCTTAAAATGACTCTGATTGAGTTTGATAATGTGTTTGTTATTCAATAAAGCTCAGGTTTCATTGGAAGCTGAACCCAACATATATTATGTAGTTGTAAACAGGTTAGATAGATCTATCCTACAAATAGACCCCCTTAATCAAAAACGCTGCTTAAAGTTAACTAGTGATTAGCGATTCTTTAACCATAGATTTTTGACCTTTTATATCTTGGACACTAATGACTGAAGGTGAAGGAAAACATTTATAATAAACCTGGACTTTATAAGTCTGAAATCGCCAACCCGCATTGAGCAAGCGTGGAGATTACGCTCAATCCTTCTCGGTATGAGAGGAGACCTGTGCCCAGTAGTGGGACGATAAAAAGGTTGATGATGAATTTAACTTAACTTTAATTAACGTTTATGAATAAACCCCTTAACACTGTGGTGTTAAGGGGTTTGTATTTATAAAGGTTGATTTAAATTAAGCGACGTCAAAAGGCCAATAATGTCCGGTTAAAGAATCGCTAATCACTAGTTAACTTTAAGCAGCGTTTATGAAATAAGGGGGATTATGTATAAATGCGAAAGTTTTTGAGTACGGATGAATGGATGTTTGTTAATTTTTCACGCAAAAACTACACAAAGGATTTGGATGAAATTTGGAAATAGATGATCAGATAGATGGATATAACCAGGTGATAGATGGTTTTTTTACCAGGAATAACACCTAGGATACTTTAATCTTTTATTGCATAACATCATGGGGTGGAACATCAAAATCTATCCTTCTCTCCCTGGAACGTGCACAAAGAGCTGTTCTAAAAGAAGCAAATTCTCTGCCTTTCTTCTTCCCTACCTTCCAGTTATTTAAATCCTGCAAACATTTGTCAGTTCGGCAAATTTATATATTGCACATAACACTAAAACAGCATGCTACGCTTACTTACAACACTAATATAATTAACAAAAGGCGGAATGATATAGTGTGCAGCTCAACCTCTATTTCTGTATAATATATGCATTTACACACAAATTCTATACGTTCTTAGGGGCCCTTTTTATACAATAGATTAAATAGGGTATTAAGTATTTATAATTTGAATTATTTTAGCTGTAAGAATGTTGTTTCCAATTATGTGCAAGGTTTGTCATATGAGCAGACCGAAGACCTACTTACAGTACCCATGTAAATAAATTTAGAAATAATCATTACAGTCTAATAATACTATGTAAGAAATAGGATACTAATAATAACACTGTATACTTTCGTTGTGTACTAGATTTTTACGTAGATACTACTTTTATTGCAAAATAAAAATTTATAATAAGCACTTTTACGCCTGAAGCACAGGTTCTACCTAGTTCAGGCAAATTATACATCAGTGTTATTTAGAATTAAGAAAATTATTATAAAAATTATGTACAAAGCTGAGAAATAAACAATTTATTTATTTATTTATTCAATCCCGATGGTCCAACGGGATCGAAGCTTATATAAAATATAAAGCTGAAGAGTTTCTTTGTTTGACCGCGCTAATCTCAGGAACTACTGATCCATCTCGAAAAGTTCTTTGCGTTGGATAGCCCATTAATCCAGGAAGGCTTTAGGCTATATAACATCACGCTGCGATCAATAGGAGCGGAGCATAACTAACTCCACGCGAATGAAGTCGCTGGCGGCCGCTAGTCTAGTATAAGATTATACATATCTTTAGAATCATGAAAGACAGATAAATCAAACTGACCGTCTCACTTGTAGTTCACGGGCGTTATGAATCATGATGCAAAGTTAATCTGTCCCTACACTCCATTATATTTCAAACCGGTTCTCGAATGCGAGCCCATTGGAGAATACATTGCAGATTTTAGTCTGCCGATACAGATTACAACGAATGCATCTGCCTTATAAATCTTTGTCTGGCGCTTATAGCAGTGTGCCTGAGGGTTTTCTCGTATTTCATGTTGTTGTACGGTTGCAATAGAAATTGAGTTGTGCAACGCGTCTGCTTGACCACGATCTTCAGTAACAATCCAGATAGCCACCCATTTGCCATCTGACTGCCTTTTCCCAATTTTACGAACGATTCTTCAAGTTATCGTTTGACTCCCCCCGCGACGTCTAAGAGAGGCACGCGTGCCGTGCAACACTTCGCGCTGCCATTTAGGACTGATGTTTGGGGGAGGGGCGACAGACATTGGAATCGGCTTCTAGTCTATCCGGAAGCCACTGAATATCTGTATTTACATGGTGTGACTGCCTATTTGACTTCCAGAAGCCGTTTGCTGTTTTGGGTTTAGGTGCATAATACACCAGCATACAATTTGAATTCAGGCTTCTCATTAGGGATAATGAGAAGCCTGAATTCAAATTTGAATAAAATTGAGATGTCCGTTTGTATAGTCAAATTAACAGCTTTTTACTAAATGCGTAAAAAAGTACAATCTGCCCCCAGTTTCACCCGCGTAAATTTCGTACCCGTGAGATTATCTGGATAAATACTATTCTATTAGGGTAGTTGACTAAAAAAAACTTATTAGTCCGTCAGTCAGATTTCCAAAAAATACTAGACACGTATTTTTTTATTTTTACATATAAACAAAAAATGAAGACGACACAGTGCGTTAAAAACTCGTGTGAGGTCACCAGCCACCACTCCTGATCTATGATGAATTTTATATTTGTCAATTTTTATTGATTTGATAAAACAAAATATACGTATCCAATATTTTTCTATAATCTGAATGAAGGACTAAATAGAATGATTTTTTTTACCCAGGAAACATACCTATTCTGGTTTTAAAGCGTACTTATGCCAAATTTTAATCAATCCGTTTAGTAGTTTTTTCGTAAAAGAGTAACTAAACTACATCCATGCAAACTTTTATCTTTATAATATGTATTAGTTGAATATATGGTACTTGTAACAAAAAAGGAATAACTTTCGACATATACGCTAGCGAAGCCGCAGGCAGAGGCAACTGGGTTCCGCCTTCGGCTGGTCCTGGAATCCCTCCAGTACCTGTCTAAGTTTTGTTTGAAAAATATTTTCATTTAACACTTATTATACAGGTGTATCTGACATCGTAACGCAAACTTCGCGAAAAGGCTAGACCACATGCCACTAATAAAATTATGATATTCATTTATATCGTTCATGAGCGGTTACAGAAATCAGTGTTAAAAAAATGTGTCAGATCGGCCTTTGAACGTTGCAAGCGTGCCGCCGCGCGTGTTTGTGGGTATGATGTTGACCCCTGATGTGAACTCTATTAAATCAGCTGATAGGATAGTTTTCCGAGTTTTGTTGACATTGCGCTTTTTTGTGTAATTAGCGAATTAATTAATTATTCCCTTAAAATCTTATTGGGTTATTAAAGTATAGCTATTATGAACGGTTGAAAGTGAAAATAATTGCATTTTATTTTTTTTAAATCAGGAAAAAACCGACGAAAAATTCCACCACTGGGGGTTCAGAATCATGTACTGGATCCATGGTACTCGTTTGTGTGTCGATGTCAGAGACAGCCTTTATAAGCTTTAAATAGGTATATAAAATACTTCACAATTGTACTAAAACCAAGTACACAAAATACCACACTACAAGACAAAACATCTGCAAACTCAATTTTTTTCTTAAGGGCGGGTTCACATTGTATTCGAAGCACGTGCACGACCCAAATACAGGGCGCAGACGCCTTGCCACCTCACGATCATTGCGTTCAGAGGAACGTCTGTTTTATTTTGGAGCTTCTAACTTTATTGACGAGGAACAATGTTTAAAGATTGTTTATTTCAACACGGAATAAGAGCATCTCTGGTAATTTGGTGACTTGTAGAAAGAGCAGAAAAATTAATAAAACCTTTACGGCTGTCTCCACATGACACTGGCAGAATAGTCGGCATACCATAAGATGTCAAATAAAAAAAGTAAAAATCTATGGTCTTATTAAAAATGTAGCTTGAAAATATTTTTGGTTTAGAGAAGGGGAAGTCTTTTTAAATTAATCTTTGGTTACATTTATTATTGGTTAGTTGGTTATTATTATTTTCGAGGACTTTGAGCTTATACAGGTACTTACGGCTATGATGTCCCAAGCAATATTTTTCCATTCAGACAATTTACATGTTCAGGAAGAATTAAGGCTCGCTTGTACGCGATGTGTCTGTAATATAATGCCATCAACCTTTTTTGATCGTCCCACTGCTGGGCGCAGGTCTCCTCTCATACAGAGAAGGATTGACCGAAATCACCACGCTTGCTCAATGCTGGCTGGCGATTTTAGACTTAAAAGTCCAGGTTTCCTCGAGATGTTATCCTTCACCTTTTTAACCAGCCATTGGTGTCCAAGATATACTTAGAAAGTACATACATATGACATGTAATATAAATAATTTGTATGAAAGATCATACAAACTGTACTAAGTACCAGAATCACGTCGTTCGACCTATGAGATCAAGCTCTTAGGCTCATCAAAGTGAAACTTCAATATCCTAAATCAATGAACAAGTTTTAGATGATCGAAACAGTGTAACACACTAATCAGTAGAATTTGCTTTTTTTTTTTTTTTTGTTGTGTATAACATTCATTGCATTATTTACGTTGTTAGCAAACAAATTTTTCGAACATAAGAAGCAATGGGTTAGCAATATCTGTGTATTATGCAATTAGGATGCTAGTCTCAACAGCTTCCGAGGAAAACTATGTTTGCTATTTATGTCCATATGCCAACCGAATAAAAATACTCCACCTTCGGCAGAAAAAAAAACAACGAAACTGGACTATCTCTCCCGCATTATATTTCTGGGCACACATTATGTAAATATCTCCTGGGAGCCGCATAATAGAGTTTTGATCACCAGTCCTTCGCGCGCGGGTCGCAACCTAATCATACTGTGCTTGTTTCATGTTTGTTTCTATTACCTAAATCAGTTATGTTGGTAGTATGTATGTTGAATTATGTCACTGGAACGCGTAACATAATCGCGTAAGATCCACCCTTAAATCTCATCCTCATAAAACTAGTTGCTATTCCTATTCCTTCTCTGTCTCTGTAGGGTTATGGAACTCACTCCCGCCAATTCGTGATTTAAACACTATTTCTATATTAAAAGAGCATTACCTTTCTTCTATACTGTGAGAATATGTTTATTATACAGGGATTTTTTTTCTAGTGCGCAAAAAAATGGGTGGCTCAGAAACAATAACAGAACAAATCTACATCTTTAGTTTAAAAAAAAAAAACATGTTTTTGTCCGCCCTAAAATCAGCAAATGATTCTTATCAATATCGTAGTATTAGCATATGCTCGTACTGCGCGCTGCCGCCGCCCGTAACCCGTGCACCCTCCTAGGGCCCGTAGGCCATAGCTGGTTGCGAAACCGCAGGACAGTGACTCACGCGCGCGCTGACCTGACGGTATGTTTCAATATTTCGCGCGCAAACTTCGCTGCCACAGTTAACGGGCACCGTTTACGCATTGTGAATCTCTTAAAAACTTGTGATTTTTATTTGTGGGCTGAAATCACACGTCGGGTGTATGTGGAAGAGGCTCGAAGCTTAGGTGACCTAAAATCTAGGATTACAAACGCTTTTGACGAAGTGAAAAATGACACTAGTGTTTTAAATAAATTAAATGACAATTTATTTTCCCACAGCTGGCACTCAAACCTCTCTGTGAGGCCGATAATTACATATATTCCCTACGCAGGGCCAGTGCAAGTTGGTGAATTTCACCCTTGCATATCGAGAGCCAGTTTCCGAAATTGGTCCCGGTTGTCATTCGTAGTTATTTCAGAGAAGTTACGCGTTGTCATTAACAGAAATGTAGACGTCAATAAGTGTTATTCCACGTTAAACACTATTTTAGCTGTAAGTATCCGGTTAGACTGGAAACTAACCCCGACATAGTTAAGAAAAAGCAGGTAAATTGAGGTTCGAGGTTTAGTTTGTTGTGGGTTTTTTATCTTGTTTGTCTTAGAAGAGAAGAGAAACTAAAAGCGTAACAATTGTACTAGACTTTTTAATAAATGAATCACAGCAGGTAAGCTCTTTAAACCTTTAGCTGCCAATTTTACACAAAGGCAGTTAAAAATTCAATCCCATCGCAGTACAAGTTAAAAATAACACCGAATGCGAACAAAAGTTTCGACAAAATTCTACCCAAAAACTATGAAAAGCTAGACGCGAAAACAAACAAGCCTGGCGAAATCCAAGCCGAACAATTCCGACGAGTTAGTTAGTCTAATAAAAAAAAAAATATCTAATCCCTAACGATTCAGCATCGAAACAAAAAAGATTGCATAGCAGACTTATCAATTATTCGACGCCAGGAATTTTTGCGAATGGAAACACAATGGTCCATCAATCCTTTGGGGACAAAAAACTAGCAACACTAACATTCCGGTTTAACAAAGGGCGCGGAAAAAGCGCGCCAATACGATGTTGTGTGCGAATTGGATTTTTTGGGGAATTTATCACGGTTTAAAAAATATTGCTTGCTAACGGTTTGAAAATGAGAACAATTTTGGGCGAAACTTGGATCAACAAAAAACATTCCAAGGCTTTCTCGAGAACAGTAATTGCTAGTAAAGAAGGAATCTAAAATAACTGACTTTCGTTCTTCAGTGGTAAATCTGCATGGGCGCTACTGATGGCGCCAGAAGTGTGGCCAAATTTTGCTGCGTTTCCATTTAAATTGTCATTATCACATTAAGAAGTGAAATCCAAAAACCAGTGTCAACATAGTTCCCAAACTTAGCTATTTGGGCATACCAGGGATCAATAAATATCCATCAGTTGACTCAAGAAAAACTGAATATACATAGTTAAAAGATTTAACTATATTTTGTACTTAGTACTAACTTGGAGCTTTTGTACTTGCATTTTACTTAAGTCTAAGTAGAATAGCTTCCATAAAACAGTATGTGCGATTTAATTTCCCAACGCAAAAATAAAAAAGCAAACTTTCATTATTCTAACACACATTTGTATCAACGCCACGCAAAGAGAATCATGAATATATTCAAGAGATGTCCCTCTATCTATGCGAAAGAAGTCAGTAATGGCGGCAAAAAAAAAAAACATTATACAGTAAGGCAAAGGAAACAAGGAGTGCAGCCTAACGTAAATAATGCGTGTGTACGCGAAACTATGAATAAATTATGATGAATTTGTGTGGGAATAAGATTATAAGACAAAATATGAAGCATTAATCTTGTCATGGTACGCTGCCGACGAAATTATAGCAGGACGAGGAATCGTTTTGGAAAGTAATAAAGCTCTTGAAGGGACCGATTGGGTAGTCACTAGACAGTAATGTCGTGTATTAGATTGAGACGAGTATACAGACGAAAATGGATTTATTTCTTCTTGTTTCGATTGATTTTCCTAGAAATTATTAAATTATTCAGGTTTTCGGGTCGGTTAAGCTCACGCGAATTCAATTCTTTTTCGCCATCGATCAAAGTACTCAATAACGCAAAAGAAGTTTTTACTTCAAATAAGTCATTGCCAGTACGCACTATCAGTAGGAACTAGTTTCATTTTGACAGTTCAACCACACTCATTGCGGTATTTACATTGTCGAGCAAACTAATCGTCGTCGTCGATGAAACAATGGATTAGCAATAATTTTCAAAATGATTGATATTGGTAATGTGTTACGTAATTTAGGTGCAGGTTTATTCAAAATATGATAACCAGAGGGGGTTTTAAAAATGTATCTGAAAAACCACATCAATTTAATATCCTTC
Organism: Sesamia inferens; assembly: GCA_037179545.1. Taxonomy (NCBI): domain Eukaryota; kingdom Metazoa; phylum Arthropoda; class Insecta; order Lepidoptera; family Noctuidae; genus Sesamia; species Sesamia inferens. Next base: position 12,524,051 of record CM073949.1, read on the forward strand.
TTTCAAGAAACACGTATCATAGAAAGATCCCTAGCCTCAATCAAACATCTCAATCATTAAGATACTAGAGCATCCGCACCATTGTGAAAAGGAGGGTAGACACAAAGGAATGCTCCGACATTCATGGGTAGGCGACGAAGCGTGCACTACACTAGTCGATGACGATGACTCAGGGATGTGAATGGTGTCGACATCGATAAGATTTTAGAATACAAACACTAAAATTCATGGTTTGTAGATCCTTAAAGTGATAAATAAAATACTAATAATAATAAGCCTTTAATTAGTAAAAGGAGAGAAAGTATGACACATACATAGTTTGTAGAAAGAAAAGCAGACCTGTCAAATTAGTCCACTCCTGTCGTGAATTGACGTGTTTTTGGTCGCCATGTTTATAATCGCGTCTAAACTGTCTATGGAGTATCTTAATTTGACAGGATTAAACTAAAATATTATCTTCTATCCTTTTCTTAATGAAATAGAAAGGAAAAGATGCACTTAATTTAAAATTTGTTTAGTTTCTGAACAAGACGATCAGCGCCAATGTATAATTGAAATATAATACTTTCCGGTGGCGCATACACATAGATTTTTGATACAATTGTTTTCTTTGTTCAGTTGCGTTAGCGCATTGAAGACAGTTGACTAATAAGTGTTTGAATGACGTCTTTATTGAACGAATACGCGGTAAGCTGTCATTTGAAACTTAAGAATGCACAACAGTACGAGTGTAAGGTATGGATGATAGGTGCTGAAGAAATGTATCATTATTACCTATAACTGTTGATCCATTGATTGTACATACATACATACATTCTGCTCAAAAGTATATGACGAAATCAAAACCAAAAAATAAAATGTAAGTGTGTTTGTAAAGTCAAAATAACAGCTTTTTAAAAAATGCATAATTTGTAATTTTGACATTTTAATTGATTTTTGACTTTTAATAGAATATTTTTCGATATCATGATTTACATTTTCGTCCTCCGTGGTGCAGCGGTCAACACGCCTGCCTGCGACGTGGAGGCCCCGGGGTCGATCCCCGGCCAGGTCATGATGGAAAAGGATCTTTTCCTGATTGGCCTGGGTCTTGGAAATTATCTATTATTGTCTATTGTAAAATATAGTATCGTTGAGTTAGTATGCCATAGCACAAGTCTCGGACTTACTTTGGGGCTAGCTCAATCTGTGTGATTTGTCCGTATATATATATTTATTTATTTACATATTTTTTCAGAATAAACGCATAAATGAAAGTATATACGGCAAATAAATAATTCTGTGTGTATATTTCGGCTAAACTCCGAACCGGCTGAGTCGATCTTGCCAAGGCTTACTCTGGCAGATAGTTTCTTTTAGAAAATCTCATCAAATCAAATCAAATCAAATCAAAGCATTTATTTCAAATAAACCAGTTACAGGCACTTTTGAATTGTCAGAAGTTCGGTCAGTCAGTAAGGTGAAGCTAGTCGCCCATTCCAAAAAGTAGGTACCTATGGAGAAGAACGGGCAAGAAACTCCATGGACACTCTTTTAAAATATCAAGCTATTGATACAAATATTTGATTACATCATTCATTTTGAAATCAATCGTGTGAGAACGATGCAGAAATATATTGTACGCTGAGAGCGTCCATTATGGAAAAAAAAACAACAATTCAGAAATTAAAATACGCCGTAGCAGCTAAGAGATGACCAGTCCCCTCTGACGGCGTCCGTTCACGAACATGACGTACGGATCAGCATCATTCAGCTCAACCATATTGAAGGGAACCTAATGACCCAACACACACGCCACCATCAGCGAGACATTTGAGTGAGCATGACATACTCTCAACAGCCATAGCACTATCAAGTCAATAAACGACTAACCCAACAAATAGATGCTATACAGCAAATAGATCGTGCTCACACGTGTTCCATGCAATTATACAAAACATATTTAAAAAGAGTCGTGTCCCAACACTAGTTTCGAAATAGACATGCCACTTGATGACTCCCCCGCTACCTAGCATTGAAACTAAAAACAACACCACAGGACTGCGTTCTACATAGAAATACAGTTTCTTGGAAAATATACGGACGAATAAATTTTTATTTTTTAATTTAGATGGCGAGTTTGCCAGCTGAGAAAAAGTGTTAATTTACTCTGTGTAAAATAAGCTTATGAGCGTAAATATTTTAGCTAACTAGGGAAAGGCTTTTTTCGCTTTTGCCCTGTGATTGGCTGAAACTGTAATGTTGCTTTATAAGCAAGAAATTATAACATTCGCGCCCTATCTTTTTCTGTATAAGAGGAGACCTGTGCTCAGCAGTAGGACGATAAAAAGATTGAATATGATGATAATTCGCGATCTAATTGCGGAACAGACTTTCCATCACAATCTGAATCGTTTTGCATTGATTTATGTTCTCAATTGAGACACCGGATTAGTCACATCTTGCTCGCCGAAAGTTATAGACAATAAGTAATAAAAAATACAAAAAGAAACTAGGACGTTTCAGTTTTTTTCCGAAATTAAAATAGTTTTTCAGTAAGTAGATCCGTTTTTGTAAAAAAGAAATATTATATTTTCACTTTTTGTTTGCCCAGTTTGGTTTTAAACCTGGGCTGTCTACCGAGAATGCAATCATGTGCCTCAAGCAGACTGTTCAATACTACACAGACAGGAAGACTCCCGTTTTTGCCGCTTTTCTGGACCTTTCCAGGGCGTTCGATCTCGTATGTTATGATGTTTTGTGGCGCAAGCTGGAATGTGAGACTACTTTACCACCTGAAATAGTGTCGTTATTTAGGTACTGGTATACCAGTCAATGCAATAGCGTGAAGTGGGTAGGCTCGTACTCGGTTATGTATCGGTTGTCGTGCGGGGTGAGGCAGGGGGGGCTCAGCTCACCCAGGCTCTTCAACCTTTATATAAACCAGCTAATCCTTGAGCTCAGCAGCACCAGAGTCGGATGTCATATTGACGGGATTTGCATAAACAATATTAGTTATGCTGACGATATGGTGTTGCTGAGCCCATCTATCGATGCCCTGAGGCGACTGATCGCTATATGCGAACAATATGCGGTGACTCATGGGCTCAGATATAACGTCGAAAAGAGTGAACTATTAGTTTTTAAAGCAGGTGGCATGACATATTCGTGTATTCCTCGTGTCGCATTGTGTGGTGAACCCCTGCGAAGGGTGGACAAATTTAAGTATCTGGGCCACTGGGTCACCGAAGATCTAAAAGACAATTGTGATATTGAAAGGGAACGTAGGTCGCTGGCTGTCCGTTGTAACATGTTGGCCCGCAGGTTCGCGCGTTGTACGAAGGCAGTTAAAGTTACGCTTTTTAAAGCTTACTGCCAATCCTTCTACACGTGCAGCCTGTGGGTTAACTTCACTCAGCGGGCATACAGCGACCTACGTGTTCAATATAATAACGCACTGAGGGTGCTGTTGGGGCTGCCGTGGCGTTGTAGTGCGTCAGGGATGTTTGCGGATAATAATATTAATGGTTTTACTGCTATTATTAGGAATAGATGCGCATCCCTGATGACGCGTGTTCGCCGCAGTAACAACAGTATTCTCAGTGTGTTCGCGGATCGGTGGGATTCTCCCATGTGGCAGAGGTGGATGCAGCTCCACGCTAAGTTGTAATTTCATTTTATGTATATTTGTGTCTGTAACCTACTAACACTAGAACTTAAGTAAAATTGTTACTAACCTAATGGACTCCGGTCTGAAATAAAGTATTCTATTCTATTCTATTCTATTCTATATCATTTAACACTTGTATGCTTACGTACTTATTATATTACCGTCAATATAAATTAAGAGGAAATAAACCGTATTATTAGAATTAATTAAAAATCGTCGCCGCCGGTCGTCGATTCGCTCCCGGGTCGGTACGTACCGTACTAGAGGTTACACGATAACGTCTACTGACGTAAGTAGGAGTAATTTATGAAAGGTTCAAGAAAATATATGTCAGATCTTTTTTACAAGTTTTATATTAACTTGCATCGTTTTTATAGTTTTTAGGTTATTCGGTGTTATTCAGGAGTGACGTTTGACGTCTTGCCTTCAGTGAGAGGCATTTTCTGAAGATTAAAGCGCAAAGTTGAGATTCAAGACCTCAGAATTTTTTATTACGATTTAAAATCTTATGACGGAGTTTCTCGCCATTGACGATACTCCACGGGCCCTAGTCTCATCATCATCATCATATCCATCATCACCTAGTCTGCTATTTTTATAAAGGAGATGTTTCAGAAATGTGTGGAGCCTGGGCCAGCACATTGTACACTTAATGCTAGGTATAGTTACGCTATAGTTAACTATTTTCAATGTTAATTTCCTATATTTTGGCTTAGTTTTTATACAGATTCAGTTTAACTCGTACAAGGAGTGCAACACATCTACTAATAAATATGGTGGTCAACAATAAGCGAAATAAGATTTTGACAGTAACATTTGATTGACGTGTCATGTATCTAAGCCCTAAGGCTATCGTATCTATATTATCTACCATATGACTGCGAAACAAACAAAACATGAATTCCGAACATACGGCCCATTGAATAAACACAATCAACTCAAATCAGCACTCGACACGAACACAACGGGAAAATAGAACTGTCAAAGTCGCCAATCAAATGTCATAACCACTGTCATGGCTACCTTAATAAAGGGTTATCTCACTAAAAACGTTTCTAATAATTAATTGTATATACTTGTATTTTTATTCAAATTAATTTAGTGGTATTTGTATCAGAATCTTTTATTTTTTTCCTTTTTATCTATATAGCGTACATAGGGGTGGCCCAAAATTAAACATCTCCTTTCTCCATCCACGATTGCATCACTGCTTACCATCTGGCAGGATTGCGGTCAAGCATTAGTTTATAATTTATGTTTAAAAAAAAAATGTGTGGGACATTGATAAAAAAAAAGAAAATAAACAGATTGTTTGAATTCTCCCCTAAGGATTTAAAACGATTTGCCAATTCAGCCTTCAAAGCTCTCATCCGAGCTAAGCCCGGTGTTGTGCAGTCTCGTTTTTATATAAAAAAATTGTTAGTAGTTTTTTGATTGATTCATAATTTCGTGGCCAAATTTGTAAGAACTCCATACGGTGGCCCCATATAATAACGCCAACACTTTTACATTTCACTTTTATTACATACTATGTATTTGGAACGCATGCATTACCACATCATAATCCACAGGCTAAGTAACATTTTATAGTCCTTTTCATATGCCATTAATAACATAAAGCGGTCGTATATGCCTTCACCAACAGCTAATGGATGTATTTTATGTTCTAACTTATATTTATGACGTACGAATTATTTTTTTAGTCTTGCAACAATTTTAATGGTTCGCGTTGGCGTTTGAGCTACAGAAAATGCGAAATTTCTTACCTTCTGATCCAAATGAGTGCTCGAAATCTGTAACAAACGAAGTTTTTATTAGATTTTATATAAGTATAGACGACATTTTTTTGACTCATATAAAGTACGTTTAGGTAATAACTAACAAGTAATACGTGTGGTGTCCACATCGTGCGTATTTTGCTTACTTATTAAAAAGGTTTAATAGCAATTTTCTCCGCAGCGGACCGTCACAATTCGTCCAAATAATGACGAAGACTGACTGAGTTCGGAGTAATCAGAACCACATTGCAATGTTGGCAAGAAAAAAAAATCGGGACTCTTTGACAAATATTTTACCAGAGTGTTAACCAAAGCATGTTTGCATGAATATGCCTACTAAAATGTGTACTAAATAATTTTATAAAGCTCGAGTTCACACGCCACTCAAAATGAAGTGTCACGGTGCAATTCATTAGCGTGGACGCTGCGTTTTAATTACGTTTTGCCAACTTGACGTGTGGCCACTGCGGTTGGACTAGTTTTGAAGTTTTAATATGAGGTGACACTTGACACCTATCAAGTTGTGACACAGGATTATGCAAAGTTATACTTCTTCTTTCTTTCTTTTTTGGCTTCGCACGGTTTGTACATTTAGCCACTGTCACGTAATGAATAATTCATGTCGAAAAAGACGGCCGCGTGAACCGTCTTACGATGGGGGTTTGAGGCAAAGTCATGATTTGGCCACTAAGCTGCGATATTTTATTGTTCTTTATGAATTATTTATTGAATGCACTTTTTACTACATAAATCACGCACTTTTATTTAGTAAACAACACTATAAATAATTTTAAAAGTCAAAGGAAAAATAAGTGTGACACTCAGCTTGACTTTCCCGCCAAAACTTTCAAAGTTATAATGAGAGCGCTGGGTAATGTAGAGGGCGCTGTAGGTATTTAAATAATAAGATTGGGTCTTTTTTCTATAACTTAGTATTTCAATACCACAGTACATTTCTCTGTGGCAGGCCATTTATCGGCTGCCGGCAGAAGTTACCAACCACCAGACAAAGTCTTGCCGCCAAGCGATTCGTCGTGTTCTGCCATGATGTCTGGTAAAGCCGTACGGAGGACGGGTCTGAGCAGCAGTGTTACGATGTGTGGCGGGTACCTACGATGCGCCAAATGTTGTAGTGTCGGGAGTTTGGTCGTGGAAGGTCATCAATCTCCCTTTGGCGCAACATCGTTAGTCGTGTTGTTGGGTTTAACATTGCAGCATCTCGCTCAACTACCGTCTTCCTTCCTCACTCCATTTTTTTTAAATGAATAGGCTTAATAAATTAGTGCGCTTTACCATCAACGATTGCATATCTGCTTACCATCAGGCGGGATTGCGGTCAAGCAATAGTCTATAATTTAAAAAAAAAAAAAATGTGTTACTTGTTCACGTAAAAAATACTGAACGAATTTAAGTAAAATTTAGCGCACTGCTAGTCTAAGTACATATGTTATTTAGGGTTCCGTAGCCAAATGGCAAAAAACGGAACCCTTATAGATTCGTCATGTCTGTCTGTCCTCCTGTCCGTCCGTATATCACAGTCATTTTTTTCCGAAATTATAAGAGCTATACTGTTGACACTTGGTAGGTAATCTTTCATACAAGTAACTTAAATCCTTTAATTTCATAAATCAATGGTACGGAACCCTTTGTGCGTGAGTCCGACACGCACTTGGCCGGTTTTTTTTTTTTATCTTTTGGACTATCTTTAGGTCAGGTCTGAATCCCATAGAAATAAAATTTTGCAGTTTTTTTTTTCGTCAACTTCAAATTTAATCTTTGGACCTCTTCGTCGTCGGTTTTGAAAGGTATAATTTTACAAGTTATGATTATGTCGTTTTATAACTTATCATTAAGAAAAGATAATAAATCTGGTGGTTAAACGTAATCGTAACTTGTTTCTGCGAAAATACACAAGATAATTAACATTTATCACACTTAATGAAGGGATTACTGCTGAGGCTATACGTCGTGGCGTAGTCCCGAGTGATTTAGTTAACTTATTAAAGCATAGGTACTTAGTGGGAACTGGTTTCAGAGTTTTGTAGAAGGAAAAGGTAACCCTCAGAATAAAATAGAATACTCTTTATTATGTAGGTACACCATTTAAACTACAGTACATGAGCATGAAGATTTTACATAGGGTGACACAATATTCGGTCTTATCGCTAAGAGCGATCTTTTACAGACAGATTTTAAGCTGAACGTTTTCTCTTTGTGCATTCTTTCATGATGACTGTCTTGGGAAATTTAATGCAGTGATTTCCCCTTGCCTTTTGCATCAGTCCTTTTTACGTTATGAAAACTGGAAAAGAAAAAGATAGACGCTCTAGAAATGTGGTCTTGGAGAAGAATGCTTGAGGTATCATGGACCGAGTTTAGAACGAACGTTTCTATACTCCAAGAACTCGGCATCAAACAGCGCCTCCTAGAATTAGTACAGTCCCGTATACTCACATTTTTTGGTCACGTGTCAAGGCGCAATAATAACTCCATAGAACGTTTGGTCGTTCAAGGCAGAGTGGAAGGGAACAGACCTCGTAGAAGGTCACCGATGAAGTGCACCGACCAAATCAAGTCGGCAGTGAGGAAGATCTGATAATAAATGCTCTAGAAGTCTAGACTGTCGTCCAACATGGATAGATGGAGAAAGATAGTGCGGCGAGCTACATCAACGTCTGGAATTCAGTCATAGTGACCACGACTGCTCTGTCAAGAGCGAAACGAAGAAGAAGTTGAATGGTGCCGGTTCCAAAGCTATCATTAAGATACTAAGGTTAACTTTTAAATTTCACTATTACACAATAATTACAATGTCAATTTAATTTAAAAAATTAATGTGTAATTAAAATGTCATCTGTTTCATGTTTTGCTGACTTTCACAATATCAATTTACATTTAAAAAAAGTTCATTATCCATAAAAAAAACTTGTTTAATTAGTATTTTTTGTTTTAGTGTCAGAAATATGTGAAAATTTCAACTATCAACAACAGCTATCAATCACGATTCATGAGATACATATATCATCCCGATGACAGACGGACAGTGAAGGGAGCCTATTAATAGCCCTAAAAACTAGAAAGGTGCGGTGATGACCATGATATGATTCTACAACTAGCGATTTCAAAATTAATCATACAAATTCAAATAAAATTTACTGACGAAACATTACAGACGTGGTAGGTTCGATATATTATGTGAACTCCCAATAATAAAAAAAAATAAAAGAAACCGCTTAGTGTTCTGTTTTTCTTTTTTTTTCTGTCTCCGTCCATGTGAAATTAGATTGATACTATATTCTCGCCAAGCTCCATAAAGAAAAGAGAAAACAAACCAATTTAGGGATCACAACTCACGTTTTACACATCTCCTGTTATTTACATGATTATCGACTTTTACATGTTAACTATTTATTAACAATTCTTATTGTAGCATATTTCAATGGAATCACTAAAATAACAAGCATAATAACTTGGTATTTCGAAAAACCATTAAAAAGTCGACATTAATATTATACGTTATATTCCTAAAAAAAGGGAAAGATGGATGAAATTAATACCTGGATTAAACACATTTTGTGGAATTCAACCAATGATTAAAGTTGAGGCAAAGGTACTTTCAAATCAACTGCATAACACATGCATTGTAATACTTTAAAGTATGGACTAAGTATTAATATATATGTATCAAAAAATTCTATTAGGGAATTAGCTTACATGTGTGTCATATTTCATTAAAATTGGTTAAGCGTTCTATGCAAATCATTAATATCTAAACAAATAAACTGTTTACATTAGTAGGAAGTAGAATTATTACTTTTATGAAAATCCTCTATCTCGAAAAGGTTGTTAACATCTGTATTTTAGGCGTAAACTACTTGTTGCCTAGCAATGGTTTGTTTACCTCTATTCTTTATCGAATTTGGCCGACATATAGACACAGATATAACTATGGTACAGATGGCAACAGACCAAGACTAGGTACACATTAACAGTTTTAGCTGATATCGCATTGTATAGATTTTTCGTACAATCAGAAGTCATAGACTGACTTCTAGTGGTTATTATGGCGTGATGTGTGTGTGATGAAAAGGCGGGTCTTTCTTTCTTTCTTTTATGGCTTCGCACGGTTTGTGCATTTAGCCAATGTCACGTAATGAATTTATTGTTCATGTCGAAAAAGACGGCGTGATACGTCTTACGATGGAGGCTTGAGACAAAGTCATGATGTGGCCACTATGCTGCGATATTTCACTGTTCTTTATGAATTATTTACTGAATGCACTTTTTACTACACAAATCACGCACTTTTATTTAGTAAACAACACTATAAATAATTTTAAAAGTCCGATGAAAAATGAGCGTGACACTCAGCTTGACTTTCCCGCCAAAAAACCGGCGGGTCTTTCAATTCAAGTTAGGAAGCATTCCCAACGAAAAAGGCCCCGTTACCATAAACTATCATAGACAGCAAATCATAACTCCTCGCAAGCTATGGGTAGGGGAGACAGGTTCTTGAGTTGTAACCACGGACCGGAACAAGTATTGAGGGAAGGACCCATGAATGATGTAAACGGAAACATAAGTTTAACAGACGAGAATGGAAGTTACAAAATATGACTCCAAGGAGCTTTTTAACCGTCATTACAACCAAAGAAATGTTTTCATTAATGCATCAAATTTTAAGTTGATTTTGAGGGTATCAAATTATTAAAAACCTCTGTATTCAGATCTTAATTTTGTCTTATCCTTATTTATGTTATTGTGTGTACAAAAATAATAAAAAAAAATTGCTATTACAGCAACATTTACAAAATACTTAATCTTAATCAGCGACCATGTTTTAAGATTGATGCTGAACTTAGGACCGAAGTTAGAATTTTTATTTAATTATTTTTTTACAGAAAGTAAAATTCATGACATAATTATAATTTCAGTGCCAATAGGGTTTAATTTATTTTACAAATCAGCATCGCCCTCGTAAATGCCTACAAAACTACAGAGCTACAGCAGGTAAAACATGGTCATAGTGGGCATAGCTTGCAGCTTTAGCGATTTTTAAAGGCTCTAAAACTAATCCACATATTTTTTTTAATATTTTCACAACACAGTATTTAGCATTCCGCACTACCTGGCATCAAATAAAATTTAAAAATATTCATTCCATAGTCAAAAAAGGAAAAAAAAAATGACCGTGGCACACCATTACGTTTTGAAAACTTACCGATGCCGATGTATCAAATGTGGGAGCATTCGAATATCAACTTTAGCTGGCGAAATATACTGTCGTATTTAGATTAGCGAGATACCGATTTTCCTATGGTTTTATTTACGGCTCAAATAATAAGCGGAGAGAGTTTCTTTTATTCGATTTTTTCTATGCATTTGAAATGATTATTGGGCGGATATTATGCCAAGTCGCTAGTGGGTTGTGGGTTATTTTAGTCTGACAAAAAAATCTAGTTGGTTAGTGAACTCAACTTTTGTAGGGAGTTTTGGAGGAAAGTCAAGCTAAGTGTCACGCTCGTTTTTTATTGGACTTTTAAAATTATTTATAGTGCTGTTTACTAAATAAAAGCGCGTGATTTATGTAGTAAAAAGTGCATTCAGTGAATAATTAATAAAGAACAGTGAAATATCACAGCATATTGACCACATCATGACTTTGTCTCAAACCTCCCTCGTAAGACGGTTCACGCGACCGTCTTTTTCAACTGTCATTGGCGATAACCACCATTATAGGAAATAAAATTTTCAAAGAATTTCTATATTTTACTTGAAATTGTCACAAAGCAGTAGAACACACAAAAAAAAAAATTAAAATCACTAGCATTAATTTGAATGACGGCTCACTGCAGTAGGCCTAGTATGAGTTTTCATTACGAAACTCGATCGTCGATATCGAGCGCGTATGACTCATCGATTGGCTCGTTTCAAGGTTGTAAGAACTCTCTACTAATGAGAGCGCCAAACGCGCTCGATATTGACGATCGAGCCTCGTATTGAAAACTCATACTAGGCATACTGGTGAACGATGTGTTCACCTAAGTTTTTACGGTGACATGGTTACAAAGTAACATTGCTGGTTTTGAGAATTAACGCGTTTTCGTTTACTTATTTTCCATGGATTGTTGAAACGAGGTTTTTGTATGGAAACGAGAAGGAGATTAATGTTTTTTTATAGAGGATCTAGTTGAGCCCCGCGGTCTCACCCGCGTAAGTAGTAGTAATATAAAAAATAGATTAAAATCCATGCCTAACGAATACATATATTATACGAAAATTCATTAAAATTGGTTCAGCCGTTTTGGAGGAGTTAGAGGACAGGAGAAATTAAAAATTTTAAAAATCTAATTGCATTTGTACGGTTTTACGTCGCCATTAATATTATTTATGGGTTATTAGGCTGTGTGCTAGGTCTTAGGTCCGTATTACAGAACGTCACTCAAAACTCAAGCATTACTTAATCTCGTTTGAAGCCTTTTGATTGGTTGGAACTAGTTTTAAGTGATGCTTGAGTCTTGAGTAACGTTCTGTAATACGGACCTTAGACTCCCAACTCAGTAAATTCAAAATTCAACTATGCGTGAAAACGAACATATTCTCTTTTCTTCCTCTAAGTTTTTAAGAATTCAAGTAATAATGTTTGATTAAAAGGGAACTATAGATCATGCTGAAATTGACCAACTGTATTATGTAAATAAGCTTGTTTTGGCCTACGGTGACAGTGAAAATACACAATGGACGGCCTGTCGGTATGGTCAGTTGTTTTTATCAGAAAGAACACTTAATTTTACATTTCCAGGAAGTGTTTATGGCTATGTATTTTTGAACCGTAAAAAATATTTTGTTTATACTTTTTTGTAGCAATTGACTTACCTGTCCATCTGTATGAAATACTGTTTGTTGACTTAAAAAATGATACTGAGATATAATAGCGTAAACTGACAATAGACTATAATGGCACCGATTCCCTTTTTCCTGGCATCCTTTTCTTGACATATCATTAAGAAAAGGAGAAAACATTTTTGTCATCTTCCTATAACTTTGGTCTTGTAAAGTTAATCATAATTAAAAAAAAAATGCACTTAACTTAAATTTTGGTAAATTTAGCCCTGACGTATATTGACGTACTTTTAGTAGTCATGTTTCGTCACGTCTAAATTGTCTATGAAGTAACTTACTTTGCCAGGACTAAACTAATACTTTATTTTCTACCCTTTTCTTAATGAAATTTTCCGTTCTAGGAAAGAAAGCACTGAACTTACACTTAGTTTAGTTTGCGAACAAGAGAATCAACGCCTCATGACAGTGATTAAACTATTGGACGACTTTCATTGCGTTATTTACATTGTTGAGAAAATAAGTCTTCTAACCTACGAAACAAAGGATTAGGTATATCCTTTAAAACCCTCAGATAATGATTAAAGTATGTTACTCACAATTAGGGTTCAGGACATGTAGGTTACCATAGGTATTATGTTGTTAATTTTACTTACAAATAGTGGGACTTTACAGGCTGGCTATATTAATTTTATATAATTTTGAAACAAGGCACCTAATAATGGAATATTTCTGTATTGGAGTCTATTTGGTTTAATTCAACACGTTAAAGAAAACAAAAAAACGAAAACATTACGTATGCTTTGACAAAATCGTGCGTCTGTTCTTAATTAAAATTCACAAACACCCGCCGATTCTTTTAATTTAAACCACAGACAAACTAGAGTGGGGGGAGACAAAACTCGTAAATATGTCGGGTTTTATAGTAGCGCGCCCCTGGCAGGGGTGTTCAGTACGGCAGGGGTGGTGCTACCCTGAGTTTTTACTTGTTTTCTACAATCGCAGTTTGTTAGCTCCATGATTTCTTGATTGCTTATCCGCATTAGGGATGTGTCTTGAGTGGGTAATCTGTCTAATTTGGTTGGGATTATCTTTTGTTTTTGTCAAGAAATTTGGAGGAAGCCAAATGAATGATTCTTACAATGTTGGTAACACTTTTTTCGGACGAATTTGTGAAGACTTATTGCAGCAACGAATCGAGACTGTAACGAAATTCTACCATATTAATATTATAAAGACCCGAAGTATATGAGAATGAATGATTGTTAATCATTCACGAAAAAGTACTGAATGGATTTGGATGACATTTAAAATAGGTAGGTACCTATGTAGATTATAATCAGGATGAACACATGATATCTGGACAAAAAGTATTTTATTCAAAATGTACATATGCAGAAAATTATTCTACTATTTCTGATGATTTTATTCCGAAGCGCAAGTAATACAGAAAACCATATTTAATCCTTAATCAAAACGATTTTCGAATTACAAGCCAATTGCGGCCGGCGAGTACGATTTAAAAGGGGTAAATGACCATGTACAGCTCTATTCACATAAAAACGAGAATCGAACGAGTATTTTCGCTAGAAATGAGAAAAAATCTTGCGTAAAGATAAAACGCCGGGTGTTAAGTCAGGTTTAAAGCAGGAACGACGGGCTTTTCTTGATTATCCAGTCAAGTACGCCGAGACGATGTAACGTAACTGCCTAATTAAAAAAAAAAAACTTGTCGATGTATTGAAGTACTATAATTACAAACATTGGTCAATTATCTCGGAATCTTTAGTATTAACACAGTATAATCTAGTATAGTGATATTATAAAGCTGAAGAGTTTGTTTGGTGGAACGCGTTAATCTCAGGACCTACTGGTTCGAATTGAAATTTTTTTTGTTGTGTAATAGTCCATTTATTGAGGAGGGATTCCTATACAAAAATATTAAGTATTTAAATCATAGTTTTTTGCTTGTCCGCCATCTTTTCTAAACTATTTTTTTCTTTGCCTCATTTTTTAACCGACTTCAAAAAAAGAAGGTTATCAATTCGACCCGTATACAGGGTGTATCTGACATCGTAACGCAAACTTCGCGAAAAGGCTAGCCCGCATGCCACTAATAAAATTATGATAGTCATTTATGTCGTTAATGAACGGTTACAGAATTCAGTGTTTAAAAAAAGTGTCGGCTCGGCCTTTGAACGTTGCAAGCGTACCGCCGTGCGGGTTTGTAGGTATGACGTTGATCCCTGATGTGAACTCTATTAAATCAGCTGATAAGATAGTTTTTCGAGTTTTGTTTTCATTGCGCTTTTTTATGTAATTAGCGAATTAATTAATTTTTACTTTAAAATCTTCTTGGGTTATAAAAATATAGCAATTATGAACGGTCTAAAGTGAAAAAAAACTACATATATATTTTTTATCATATATGTATATTTTAAATCATGAAAAAGCCGACGAAAAATTCCACCACTGGGGGGTTCAGAATCATGTGCTGGATCCATGATACTCGTTTGTGCGTCGATGTCAGATACACCTTTATATGTAAGCTAAATTTCAAGTACATATATCATGTATGTTTTTATGTTTGTGCGCGCATATTTTCGGAACTATAAGTCCGATTTAAGCAATTCTTTTTGTTGTTGTACTATGTATTGTTCAGAAGTCGTGGTGGCCTAGTGGTTAAAACACCAGCCTCTCAAGTATGAGTGCGCGGGTTCGATTCCAGGTAAAGCAAGTACTTTTTTTTTTTTTTTTTTTTTTTTCTTTTTTTTTTAATGGGACAAAACCCGCCACACTTTTCCCAACCACTGCAACTCCTGAAAGCCAGAATCAACAGTGGCGACCGCCAGAAAAACGCCGAGCAATGAAGCTCGACGAGTCCCGGAGAAACGATTCAACTGTCTTGGGTCCCGCAACGAAATTAATCAGAAAAGAATAGCGGAGGAGTAAGAAAAAAGATATTTTTTCCACTTCCCTCCATAACAAGCAGGAGACAGAACAGAACTAGGCCAATCGGCACAAAGGGACATTATTGCAACTGGGAGAAGCCCAGATTGCCAAACACCACGGAATAAAATTTGATTAAGTTAATGGGTCCTAAGTAGGTATTAGCTGTTACAATTGATTCCAATAATAGGTATGGCAAAAGCGCCTGAACGCACGGAAATTGGTTCTAGTTTCTACAAGGTCCGTATAATAAACGACTCCGGATGTAACTTGTACACTATCCAACATAATATTGCGTTCATTCTGCCAAAGAACACACTCCCACAAGATGTGATGTGCGGACTGTTCAAATTCACAGTTCGATGTAGAACACTGACACAAAGGGGAAGGAACAAGTTTAAAAGAATACAGTTTACTTTTAAAGTTGCCATGACAGCAAGCAAGTACCAATGTAACTTTTCTAAAGTTATATGTACTTTCTAAGTATATCTTGGACACCAATGACTGAAGGTGAAGGAAAACATCTTGAGGGAACCTGGGCTTTATAAGTCTGAAATCGCCAACCCGCATTGAGCAAGCGTGGTGATTACGCTCAATCCTTCTCTGTACGAGAGGAGACCAGTGCCCAGCAGTGGGACGATGAAAAGCTTGTTGTTGTTGATGATGATGATGAATGATGTATTGTTCAACTTGGGAACACTTTCATCAAAATCGGTTCAGTAGTTTTAGAGATTGGGATTTTTTTGTATTGATGGGAACTTATTATAACATGGGTTATGGCTGCCACCATTGTTATGAGGTGAAAAAGTAGTTTTATTATTTCGATTAAGACACTGAAAAGCATGAAATAAAAACATTTTACAAAAAAGTCTCTGGTTTCTGTTGTTTAGCTCGCCACCGACTTCTAGAGCCATGACAAAAGTAAAATTACTTTTTCCTTTAAGTGTTTTTTGAAGTCGGTTTCTATTTTTTTGTAAAAAGTTTTTATTATACTAATCACTTTTGAATAAATTCGCAGAGGTTGATAGCCTTTATGCAGACTTTCACAGCACAAATATGAACGGAATTCTAAAACTTTTATTATTCGAAATTTAAGTCTGTCAGTCTAATTGGAACGATCTAACACAATTTTACAACTTTCATCATTAAAAACTATGGATGTGTAATTAGTCTGCAAAAGATGGATCTGTTATAATAAATATCCATTTTTAGTGGCCTCATCCACTATTGGGGCTTACATGTAACTTCAAAACTGTTCCTCAAAGGCTAGGCAGAAATGTACTTACAATAGTTTCACCAGTGATGTTGAAGCCCCATATAGTCGAGAGCGATCTTATTACCAAAAACCGCGCACAAAATAATTCAGACTCTGGATCCTAGATGGAAAGACTTTTTTTTTTTTTTTTTTATGGGACAAACCCGCCACACTTTTCCCAACCACTGCAACTCCTGAAAGCCAGAATCAACAGTGGCGACCGCCAGAAAAACGCCGAGCAATGAAGCTCGACGAGTCCCGGAGAAACGATTCAACTGTCTTGGGTCCCGCAACGAAATTAATCAGAAAAGAATAGCGGAGGAGTAAGAAAAAAGATATTTTTTCCACTTCCCTCCATAACAAGCAGGAGACAGAACAGAACTAGGCCAAACGGCACAAAGGGACATTATTGCAACTGGGAGAAGCCCAGATTGCCAAACACCACGGAATAAAATTTGATTAAGTTAATGGGTCCTAAGTAGGTATTAGCTGTTACAATTGATTCCAATAATAGGTATGGCAAAAGCGCCTGAACGCACGGAAATTGGTTCTAGTTTCTACAAGGTCCGTATAATAAACGACTCCGGATGTAACTTGTACACTATCCAACATAATATTGCGTTCATTCTGCCAAAGAACACACTCCCACAAGATGTGATGTGCGGACTGTTCAAATTCACAGTTCGATGTAGAACACTGACACATGACAGATGGAAAGACTAATTTAAAAAAAAAAAGGCAAATGGAAATGTCTATCGACATATATAGGTATTCTGACCGTCCTAACCTACGGTGCTCAGACCAGTGGCCAAATTACGCAACATTCATTGCGTTATTTACGTTATTGAGCAGACATATTTTTCCAACATACAGAGTAATGGATCAGCAATATGGTTCAAAATGATTCCAAATGATATAAATAGAGTGTTACGCGACTAGGGTACTGTTCACTCACCGAGTCACAAAAGTTCCGCCTTGTTTGAAGTTTTTTCTAGAGAGCAGTGGAGAGCAGCATACAAAACAGGTCGGAATTCGGAAGACTACGTTGCATTCCAAAACGGGAATAATGGATGTAGGAAAGCAGGCTGCTAGACTCAAATAGGATTGGGCGGGTCACCGCCGAGGCTGGCCGAGGAAGAGATGGCAGCAGCACACGCTCTCCGAGTGTGTGGCTTGGGAGGAGCAGCGCCGGGTCCTCACAAATGAAGTAGGAATCGTCCTGACGCTGCCGGCAGTAGTGCGGAGGATGGTCGGTAGCGCAGAGTCGTGGGACACGGTGGTGTCTTTCTGTACTCCCTTTGCTGGGCCGCAGAAGACGCACTTGGCGCCGAGGAAAGGCGGACAATGTCCTCTTCTGGCCCCCATGAATGGGTCCAGGGGCGACGGGACATGGGGAAGTCCCCGCCCCCTATTCGTTGGACCCCGAGGCGGAAGCGCGCGCGAGTTTCGGCGCGTGCCTGTAGCGATGCACGGGGTAGTTTAACACCTCACTATCCCGTGCAGGAGGCGAGGCTCCGACAGACCGGACGAGAGTGTGGGGCTGCGGCAGAATCAAGGACTCCCGCGGCTCAGTGCGCACGTGACCGGAGAGACACCGGGGTGGTGCTTAGTCAGTAGGAGTCTGACAGACTCCGTCGCCCACCTCAGGGCGGCGGACATCCATTGAGGATTTCCACCCCGGAACAAAAAAAAAAAACCAACAACTCGACCAACGATGCTGCGCCAGAGGGAGATTGATGTGGAGACCCTTCACGACCAAACTACCGACACAACAACATTCGACGTATATCACAACACAACTGCTCAGACCCGTCCTCCGTACGGCTTCACCAGACATCATGCCGGAACACGACGAATCGCTTGACGGCAAGACTTTGTCTGGTGGGTGGTAACTTCTGCCGGCAGCCGCCGATGTAATGGCCTACCACCGAGTAATAGAAAAACGAGAAGTATTTGGGGGAGGACATTGCACAACAGTGGGATAGTATATCCTAAAAAATGGCTCATCTAAGAGCCATTTTTTTATTGGACGAAATTTAATTAAAATATAATTAGGTATATTGAGAACAAGGGCTGAGTACCATAAATCATTGCACTATAGTGATAGTTATAATTGGTTTCGTCCCCTGTGGAGATGATTGAACCACTATGTAGGGACACAAGGCAGAAAGAAGGCAGAGAAACACGCAATTTATGTAAGAAAATGTCATACAGTATATCGAGATTCTGGAGATCTTAGTACTTTTTTAAATTCGGATAATGGTTTCATACTGAAGTTTTTTACATTTAAGTAGTATTCTCGTCCCAGCGACGATCAATGTCAAAATGTAAGGAAATTGGGTTGTATCCTGAGAAATAATTTAATGTCCATCAGATAGATAGATTTATAAAAATATTGACGACGTATTTTTTTATCTTTCTTTCATTCAAATACTTAGGAAGACGTATTGATTCGGAATGTCGCACGGCATGACGTTACGCCGTGGTACAAAATATACCACGGCGTGAGGTAATTAGTCCCCACTCCGTGACTTTAATACGCTATATCTCAGTAGTTTTTGGTAATTTCCACAAAATAAAAAAAACGTGTCTTAATTTTTTTTTTATCTATAAGACGGACTAATTATTTTTTTGATTTTCAAATTTATTTCAAAAATTGAACACATCCCAATTAGAGATATCTTTGACAGATAGAAAAAGAAATCAGACTGTGAACGTTACTATTTTTTTTTTATTGTTATAACGTCAAGCGCAGTCAAGCGCTAGGCTTGGTCGCAATCCCGCCTGATGGTAAGCAGTGAAACGATCGTTGATGGTAAAGCGTGCTAGTTTATTAAGAGCCTATTTCTTCTAGCCTGTCTGACGGAAAGCCCGCAGCTGCGAAATTCTTCCAGTCTGCCGATGTACGCGGTAGGTATAAAAGACGAGGCGAAATATGTACATCATCCGGGTCGTAGTTGACATCACTACAAGCTCGCAGTACGACCCATCGTCCGATTATGGAATTATTGTTGTGTTGGGGGTTTGGGTGGAGGGTCTTCAGATCAATCTCCCTTTGGCGCAGCATCGTTGGTCGTGTTGTTGGGTTTAACATTGCATCACCTCGCTCAACTGCCGTCTTCCTTCCTATTCGCTCAGTTTTTCAGAGTGAATAGGTTCTTAAAAAACTAGCGCGCTTTACCATCAACGATCGCATCACTGCTTACCATCAGGCGGGATTGCGGTCAAGCGCTGGTTTATAATCATTAAAAAAAAATGTGATCTGGAAGAACTGTAGCAGGGAATATTGGTTCATGATTAACCTTACGGCAAGGGCGTAATACATTCCCTAACTACGTTTTAAATGAAGTGGGCCTTCTCCACGTGTCTGTTTAGTGGTGTAGGCGCCGTGGGCGGAGGACTGTGGGTCGCTACCTGAACCGAAGTGGAAAAAAAAATGAAGTAATTAAACAAATATTTGTTAAAATTCCTGTTTATAGCCCAAAATCATGAACATGCATGCAGTAACCACATTTTTAATGTTAATGTGGATTAAACACAAGGTTAAAGATCACTGATTGTTTTTGAAGTGAAACTTCTTTAGGCACGCTTGACTTGGGGAGTAAACTAGCGAAAGCGTTACGAAAAATGAAGCAAAAAAAATCGGGCAAGGCGAACGGAAGCAGAGTATAGTCCTATTTCGTCTGTATTACAAACAAGGAGTTGGCTCATGTAAATATTGCATGACATGTGGAGTATGAAGTTGTGAGTTCGCATCTCGCCGAAGGCAATATATATTTTTTGGATCTTTTTAAGATTTGTTAACAATTGAGTCGAGTATGAAGTTGTGAGTTCGCATCTCGCCGAAGGCAATATATATTTTTTGGATCTTTTTAAGATTTGTTAACAATTGATTACCTAAGAGCACAAATAATTTATAAATTTCGTTCTGTTCTGGCCTTTATATTGTTTTATATATTTTTGCTGAACATTTCTGATATATGTAATTGAAAGTATAGAAGCTTGAAGATATCGTCACTATACGATAATTGGACACAAAGTACAAATTGCTTTCGAGCCTCATAAGCTCAATTATTAAGCTAAGTACCTTGATTGATTAAGAACTATGAATTTCTTCGAGAACATGACGCTGCGACCACCCCCCGACCCCCCTCATTGATTACCTCACCCCCCCGTGGATTATCTCGGGAACCAGAGGTCGTGGTCTACCCGAGTTTGGGGTCCCCTGATTCACGAGGAAGAGCCCGACCTTTTGGCCCCGTGGGAATCCACTACCCCCTCCCCCCCCCCGACACCCTTTAGTTACCTCACCTCCCCGTGGATTATCTCGGGAACCAGAGGTCGTGGGGACTACCCGAGTTTGGGGTCCCCTGAATCAGGAGGAGGAGCCCGACCTTTTGGCCCCGAGGAAATCCACTCCCCCTCTCCCCCTCCCCCCTACCCCCCGAAACCCCACGAAATCTACCCCCCCCCCCGCCCCCTTTAGTTACCTCACCCCCCCGTGGATTATCTCGGGAACCAGAGGTCGTGGACTACCCGAGTTTGGGGTCCCCTGAATCAGGAGGAGGAGCCCGACCTTTTGGCCCTGAGGGGCTCCACTCCCCCCTCTCCCCCTCCCCCTCCCCCCGCAACCCCACGAAACCTATCCCCCCCGACCCCTTTAGTTACCTCACCCCCCCGTGGATTATCTCGGGAACCAGAGGTCGTGGACTACCCGAGTTTGGGGTCCCCTGATTCAGGAGGAAGAGCCCGACCTTTTGGCCCCGAGGGAATCCACTTTTTTTTTTAAATTGGAGGTCTATGCAAAAATATTAATTTATAAATGAAAGCATGAAATAAATTTAAATATTTATAAATAATTAATATATGTATATGTGTATACATGTATATATTGTACACACATATATATATATATATACATACAGATGGTGCGAAAGAAGTTTCACTTCAGTCGTGTGGTCATAAGCACACTCGTTTTTTTTATCATGTTTGTTGGTAAGTAATGAAGTATTATAAAGTCGTGTGAAATGTTTTTTTAAAATCAAAGACAACACTTATGATATAAAAATATTATTTGACATTCATATGGGCAGAAAGCATACAAACTATACTTAAGTTGCACAGAGAAATTAATTTTTAATTGCCCAGAATTATAAGGATGATTATAATTGGTGACTTAAGTGTATTTCAAACATAGTAATATTATGAAAAAAATTATTGTAAGCTTCTTCTTTTTTTTTTACTTTTAGACAAATAGGTGGCCATTACTCAAACCACAGATTATAGAATACTACGTGTACGTACTCAAACTAAAACCTTTTAAGAAATATTTTATAGGGAGGAAGAATTCTCTAAGTAGCTGTGGCCTGTGTGTGTATGTTTGTTTGTAAGTTTATCAGAGTCCTTTTACAAAAACTCACTCAGTTACAAGTTCCAACAGTAACTAATTTCTACATTAAGATAATTATTAACAATACATTATTTATTAACAGACATAAATTAAGTCATTATTGTTACAATAAACTGATTATGTTTGACAAAATTCCTCATCTTCAAGATATTCTCAACATGCTTACTGAAGATAATATTCTCAAGAAGTGCACTGAAAGGTCTCAATGTTTTGTATTTCATGTTTGTCTGCTGTGATGGACACACTCATAATATTATTGAATTACAAACATGTTACAGAATCCTCTTATGCTATCGCTGTTGATGATTATATATGCAAAAATGTGGATTAATTTTGTTGAGATAATAATTTTAATGTCACCTGTTGATAACACAATAATAATAAAAAAAAAACATTGTAAATTATAACTTTTAGAAGTCTTTTATTTTAAAGGTAAATAAAAAAAGGTTGATATCAAAAGTGAAAAAAAGGTTTTTTTTTTTGGGTTACTATTTTTGTTTTGTAAATATCAGAGTGATAAAACTATTTAATTAATGTATGTTAAAGATAGTATATAGATACTGGTTTTAATAAAAAAAATGGTAAATCTTATCACAAACATCCAGGATAAAAATAGATACAATTAGGGATGAGATTAAGTACAGTAGCTATTAACTTAATTAGGTATGTAATATATCGAATCGCGTTTTTAAATAAGAATTGGCGTAAAAATTGAAACCATGACTTTGACCATGTCAGGACTAATGCCAGTAATGCCAAACCAACGATTGCTAATTTTATCAATGTTAGTAAAAACTAAAAAGACGGGATAGGATGGGAGGCATTAAAACTAAACAATCGCATTCTAAATTGAAACAAGCAATAAAAACACGCATCTCCGTTCATAATAACATCAAACGAAGCAAGGCATTCTTAGAACGTCCGCACACTGTCAACATCAAAGAGTTTCGACTTCTCCAGAAACGTGCAACAAATTATATATTCTAACAAATTCCCATTAATATCTGCACGGAATGACCGTAAGGACCTATAAATAGCCCACCAAAGGGCTCAAAGGATGCGACTTACCGGATAGAAGGAGCATAACTAGCAAAAACGGACGCATCACGCACATTTTAATGCACTTTATCACATAAAATTACAACACTTGTTAATAAAATTCGTTTTCTAACTTGCACATGTCCATTTTTTGTTTAAATTATGTTAGGCAGGCATGTTTGGTTGTGAGAATATGGATGTAAACAATATGCAAGGAGTACGACCGGCCGAGCGGCACCGTCGAATACGATGAACAAAGTTGGGCAAACGAACTCGGAGGACGGAGCTTCAAAGCCGTTTTCACAGACAGCACACATTATTACAAAAGCTGCTCATGGATGCACACTAATACAATCGAGGGATTCCAGACAGCGGCTAACTTCATTGCATATTTGACAGTTCATTCACACCGTTTTGCTTCTAAATCATTCTATTTATTGTGAGTTAAACAATTATCTAGAATCGAATATAAAACAGAAATAATAAAATACACTTAAAAATATTGTACTACTTATCTAAAAAGATATATTGATAAAATCATTCTTAAATATTGATATTCAATTCGTTTTCATTGTCAACGTAGTTTCAGTATTGGCCAATAGATAGCAGTGCTATAGATAATTTATTTTTGCTATTCCCTGATAGATGGCGGTAAATTAGTTAGCATTACAATTCGCTACTAGATGGCCCTCGGACTCGAATATTTTATTTGCGATTTTTATATTACAGAAAGTGACTGATATAGCTAACCAACAAAATATCAAATAGAAACTGACATGAGACATACTTACAGCTTACACGATAACCGTTAATTGGTAGGATAACCGTAAGGATACCTTTTCTTCCGGTTTATTTTTTAATTAATTTCCTACATACAATATGCATAATTAATGTCCGCATTGAGCAAGCATGGTGATTACGCTCAATCCTTCTCTGTATGAGTGATGTGTGGCCAGCAGTGGGACAATAAAAAGGTTGATGATGATACAATATGCAGAATGCATTAAGTTTAATAGCCGCATAAAATAACAAATTGCGATATAAAACCTTATCAGAGCAGATCCAGAGAGCAGATGTTGATTTACTTTTATTTACATTGCAGTTAAAAGAGAGTAAGTTCAATATTTTTGTTGTATTGTGTGCCTTATGGATAACGGGTATTAGGATCCATGGAAAATAAAGGTATTAGGTTGACAAGTTAAATAAAGAAATATATTTTCACACATTCTTTTTATTGCTAAAATGATGTTTGGCAAATGTCTGCCCAACAATCAGCGGGAACACCAACGTTGCATCTGCATACAGTTTTACCGGTGTTGCATTTGGCTTTATTTTTCCCCAAGACACTGCTTCATCAGGCCTTGCACCAGCATCACTGCCATCAAACTCACTGGCAGTATTTATGTACACTGAGAAATCAGCCCCATTCCTCATCAAATTAGCATTACAAATATGGTGTTTAATGACACCACCTCCTAATATTATCATACCCGTATTATTAGCTTTTACAGCCATAGTATTTAACCTCCTTAAGTCACTTAAAATGTCTATCATCAGTCCTGGACGTTTGTATGAATGAAAGTACATCATATCACCTAAAGAACCATCGGTCAATGCCGGACTGAAGATTGGAATATTGTTTCTCCAAGCCCAGTAGCATACTGAGCTTTCGTCATTAATTCTCTCGCCTAATCTTGCAATAATTCTTGAAGGAGTCCAAACAGTGTTATTTACAAACTGGTCATCAACCATTTCATCCAATAATGGTGTCACCCACTCTTCAAATTGGCAATAATTATCATTTGGAACTAATAAATTACCAATTCTGTTAATGCCTCGAGTTCTCAACATTTTGCCGCTTAAATTAAAGTCTCCGACGTACGTAGGGGCGAGGCATTTAATCAAGTCTTCTTCGACACCTCCGGCAGTGGTAACAATACAATCCACCAACTTGTTTTTCACCAAAAACCGCAGTGTATCACGTAGCCCTGACGATATCATGTTAGAAGTGTATCCCAAAAATATAGTACAGTTAGTCTTCTTCTTAATAAAAATGTCTTCTTCATAAGGGTCACTTGTTTCTTCAGTTAATGGACCGGAGCGACATTTCAGCATTTTATTGATTTCTTGGACTGCGTTACCAAAGTTGGTGGCTTGGAAACCCGAACAGACGTAACTCTCGAGAATTTTATTAAAATCAGTACCATTTTCCCAGTCGTAACCCGATACGATAGGTGTTTCAGCAGGTAACTCTTGACTCGGCAGCAAAACAGCGTTTACGGCAACGTTTGGAGCGAGGTTGCTCGGCTTATTGGCAGTAGTAGTCATATCCATAATTTGAATGGTTAATTCAAACTAAAATAACTAGCATAATAATTAATTATATGGTGAGAAAAATATATTTTCTCTTCAATGAGTTACAGTGTTTTTACGACTAAATCCACTGTCAAATTCAATTTGACGGATCGAAAGCATGGCAGGAGGTGTCAATGGTTTCGTTTTGTTATTTCTGTAAATATCTATGACTGCGTACGTTTTATTGAACTAAGTTATTATTTATGCTTGTATTACATTAAGTCAAATAAAAAAAACAGGATTGTGGAAGCAAAGGGACAAATCTAATCCACTGTGGGCTGCGATTATACAAATACATGTTGTATGCGTAAAAGGTTTCGCATACATCTAGTATTCGTATAACAAGCTGAACATTACACTTCTAAATTACTGGTAGAGGTTTGTGTATCAATAAATGTAATCTTATGCATCAAGAAAGCTTAGTGTGCCTAATTGAGTTACTGTGCTATGAGTGGAAATCATCGCGCGACGCCATCTTAATTCACCTCACCATCGATTACATAAAAGACATTTATACCTAATGTTTACCCACCTACACCAATAGCATTGCTTTTACTACCGCTTGTCCAAGTATGATCAATTTTCGACAGTCAAAATTGGGTAATTCACATGAACACATTTATTTACTTATGTTACGTCATAAAATAAGTAAGCTTACTCTCGGAATTTGCATTCAATCCATATTATCGCCATCACTCAAGTAATTTTATAATCTTGAATTTAATTGGGTTGCGTACAATCTCTAGCTGATTAGCGGATCATGCAATGTTATGTCTTTACAAATCACGATTCAGAACATGATGAATATTATTATACACGCATAAATAAGCTCCTTCTTCACAACATGTGGTTAGGTAAAAACTTCAGAACGTCTTATAGACTCCTCTGGCTCGTTTACGCTTGATTTTGACAGTTCAACAAGATTATTATGATTATGCCAATTATGAACTAGTTAGTTTAAACATGGGCGTACCCAGCTTCTGTCCTAGGGTTGGGGCAAGTCAGAGCCATCCCGAGGCGGAGGCGCGCGTGAGTGTCGGCGCGCGCATTTGAGGCGATGCACGGGGTAGTTTAACACCCCACTACCCCGTGCAGGAGACGAGGCCCGGACAGACCGGGTCAGCACGAGGGTGGGGCCGTGGAAGAATTTAGACTCCCGCGGCCCCACGCGCGCTCGTGATAGAAGACACACCGGGGTGGTTTTAGTCAGTAAAAGTCTGACATACCCCGTCGCCCACCCCAGGGCGGCGGGCATCCTATGAGGATATCCAACCCGAAAAAAAAAAAAAAAAAGTCAGAGCCATGGTATGGGGGAAAGTCAGATTTTTAGAGTCGAATCATCCCCGGCTATTTTGTCTTACAAACTATACAAGCACATCTACATGAAAAATTAGGTATTTGTAGTAATTAGGGGAGTTCATAGATGTTCTGCGAGATTTCCAGGGGGAGGCAGCTGCCCCCACCTGCACATGGGGACACCCATGAGTTTAAATTATGTAAGTACCTACTAATTTCGGCTGTGGTTAACGGTCGTGGTGGCCCAGTGGTTAAAACATCAACCTCTCAAGTATGAGTGTGCAGGCTGGATGCCAGGTCAGGTTAGGTACCAATGTAACTTTTTAAAGTTATATGAACTTTCTAAGTATATGTTGGACACCAATGACTGATTAAAAGCTGAAGGAAAATATCTTGACCAAACCTGGACTTTAAGTCCGTAATCGCCAACCCGCATTTAGCAAGAGTGGTGATCACGCTCAATCCTTCTCTGTGTTACTATGAGAGGAGATCTGTGCCCAGCAGTGGGACCATAAAAAGGTGGATGATGACCTACTAATTTGCCCTTCACACGACACTGAACCTTCTTGTTAAGCAATATTATAATCTCATCCATTTTACCCATGTTCAGCGTCCTGTCTCCAGTGTAAAACAATCATTGCTGACATCCCGTTGGTTGCCACACTGTCACTTGATTACACTTGGATGACCATTTCCAACTATTTATAGTGTCGTTTACTAAATAAAAGCGCGTGATTTATATAGTAAAAAGTACATTCAGTAAATAATTCATAAATATGCTGCGATATTTCAATGTTCGAAATATCGCAGCATAGTGGCCACATCATGTCTTTGTCTCAAACCTCCCTCATAGACGGTTCACGCGGCCATCTTTTTCAACTTATTTACTAATTTATTGGCGATATCCGCCATTATTGTAAAATAAAATTTTCGCGGCGAGTCAGGTCTAGTGGGCAAGTTAGGCCTAGGGGTCAAGTCAGGCCTATGGGGCGGTGGGTAAGTCAGATTTTTAGTCGCATCGTCAAATAAAATAAATGCTAATCGCTCACTACCTCAGCTCGTCACTACCTACCGAAGAATACCGAATACAGCCGAGCGCAAGCGTTAAAACGCTCGGCTATATTCGGCTAGTCGCACGAGTTTTTTTGGCAATTACACCCACAATTAGAGATAAGTCCTCGTTTATACTTTGATTAGTCATTAGAAGAGTTTATACATGTTCTGCGAGGTTTATTTATTTATTCTCCTGGGACGCCCATGTTGCCTACAGTAGTCCATTGCAAGACAAGAGCGTCCTCTCAACACGGGGATAGTGGCATAGTATGGCCCAGTAATAAAACTGAAACTTTTTATATTATTGGGCTTGGATATTTCTTTGGCGAAAATAATATATTATCTCTCAAGTGCGGACGTACGTTTGGATAGGTGGCGTGTCCTACCAGACGCGTCTTGTAGTGATCATCGCCTGATCGTGTACGAATTTGTTTCTGGTTATATTCAGGGTCCGTCTCATATTACCGGTAATTTCAGATATAGATGTGTAGCATTGTACAAATGCCACACGTGTTCGCTATTGTGGCGTTGTACAAAGGCTACACATTTCCTCTTACGGTCGACTATTAATCACACAGAGGAATGCGGAAGTCATGGCGCGCGTCCCGGCGACCCTGACTCCCGCAGCGAGGGTTCCGACCCTCACTCCGGGAGGAGTCTCATAATTCTTCACCCCGGAACACATCTGCCGGTCCAACGGTCAACGTCCGTGGGAAACTATAACGAGTCATCTAGCACGTGACTGAATTGGCGCGCGTTATACGTTAACCAATCATACGCCGTGGCCTGCCTCGATCAACGAATCAGCATCAAGAACGCACGCAGCACCGCGCGGGCATCGCAGGACGGAAGCTGATTCGTTATTGGTTACCCCACTATCATTTAGAGATAGTTAGTATAGAGATAGTTAGTATTTAAGTGAGTGCATAGCTTGTAAGACATTATTATTATTGTCATATTCTACATCATTGTACAACATCATTATACAACGTCATTATTATATCCATTCCTGAATCACACTCTTGTATCGCGTCATTTCACACGTCAAATACATTGTACTCTTTTACATTCGTGCAATACATAAAGTTCGATTTATCTGAGTTTTAATTACGCGACACGACTTACGCGCTACAGTGGTGACCTAAGCGACGTGAATCAAGACAAACGTGACGGTACTCGTGATTAGCACATTCTAGTGGCTTCCCACAAGCGGGTCTCACCACTAGGATTTCAAGAGGCTATATTCACGGTATTGCTGCGTGATACACCAGAAGAGTAATCAGGATGGCGACCAACAACGCAACACAGGTAGGAGGGCAAGTCGACACGCTCACACTACAAGCACGGCTGTCTGACTTTTGGCCGGCGTATCCCAGACTATGGTTTACACACTTCGAAGCAGTAATGGCGCCACAGAGGCAAGGTGATGACGCGCGCTATCAAGCAGCTATCGCCCGACTAGGCCTGGACGCACTTCAGCAAGTAAGTGATATTATAATCAACCCGCCCATTGAAAACAAGTACGAAGCCCTGAAGTCCCGACTCATCAGTGTCTACGAGGAATCCGAGAGCCGGAAGCTGCAGAAGCTGATGGATGAGATGGAACTCGGAGATCAGAAACCCTCACAGCTGTTGCGAAAAATGCGGGAACTAGCCGGACAGAAAATACCAGACGGTACACTGCGCATCATGTGGACCCGGCTACTTCCACCCTCAGTACGCGCTGTCCTCACCGTGAGCAACACTACGGACTTGGAAAAGTTATCGCAAGTAGCAGACAGTGTAATGGACAGTATCGCGCAACCTAACCAGGTCGCGCAGATTTCACGCACGAGCGATGTGGCTGCCCTACACGACCAAATAAGGCAGTTATCTCTGGAGCTGGCAGAACTCAAGGACAGGCAGGAATCCAGACCACGATCACACAGATCATTCGACAGACGGCGTTCAAGATCGCGTTCAACAAGCAACGATAATAGCAACCGCAACCATTCAGAACAATCACTTATCTGTTATTATCACCGCAAGTACGGCGCAAACGCGCGTAAGTGTACACGCCCGTGCAACTTCAACAACAACTTCAACAACAACAGTGCCCAGTCGGAAAACTAATGCCTGCGTCGGTTGAGGCGGCAACTGACGCGAACAACACGTATCACCGCCTATTCATAACTGATAGGAATTCGCGTCTGTCATTTCTAATTGATACGGGCGCAAGCGTTTCCGTGATACCGAGGACAAAAGGCGGGAAAGCAAAGCAAACCGATTTCTGTTTGTACGCAGCAAACAACACGATCATTCCGACGTACGGAGAAAAAACCCTACAACTGGATCTCAACCTACGACGGCCGTACACCTGGAAATTTATCGTCGCTGCAGTCAGCAAACCCATCATCGGTGCAGACTTTCTGAAGCGTCATCAACTGCTTGTCGACATAGCCGGCCGACGCCTCGTCGACAAAGTTACCAACATGACCGTCAGAGCATCAGTCATCGTTCCGCCGAACCTACAGTTCGAAGTATCGACATGGAACAGCCGTATCACCAGCTCCTCAGTAAGTTTCCTGATATCCTGCGACCATCAAGCATGAAGGATACTCCCAAACACAAGGTAGAACACCACATCGAAACTACTGGCCCACCAGTGTTCAACAAGTGCAGACCTCTTCCTCCACATCGCTACCTGCCCGTGAAGAAAGAATTCGAGCTCATGATGCAGCAAGGAATTTGCCGACCAAGCAAAAGCCCTTGGTCCAGTCCGCTACACGTCGTTCCTAAGAAAAACGGCGACTTACGCATCTGTGGTGACTACAGAAGGCTCAATGACGTCACCAAACCCGACCGCTATCCAGTCCCACGCCTCAAAGATTTTACCTACCTACTTCACGGCAAGAAAATCTTCAGTACTCTCGATTTAAACCGAGCTTATTCTCAAGTACCTATATTCGAACCTGATATCGAAAAGACAGCGATCACTACACCATTCGGTTTATTCGAATTTCCACGAATGTGCCCAGGTCTCAAGAACGCCGGACAGACATTCCAACGATTCATAAACGAAGTGCTCAACGGAATAGACTACGCGTTCCCATTCATCGACGATGTTATCGTTGCATCTGAAAGTGAAGCAAGCCACATCGGAGATCTGCAGGAAGTTTTACGCCGATTAGACACGTATGGTGTCACTATAAATCCCTCTAAGTGTGTTTTCGGCAGCGAAACCGTCAAGTTCCTAGGTTATGAAGTATCAAGCAAGGGGATCAAACCACTTCAAGACAAAGTCAAAGCAATCACAGAATACCCAAAACCCAAAACCATTCAAGACTTACGGAGATTTATGGGGATGATAAATTTTTACCGAGACAATGTCCCAAACGCCGCAAGCATTCAGGCACCGCTGAATGCATTCCTTCATAATTCAAAAAAACGAGACAAGACGGAAGTAAAGTGGGACAATCAATCGACAAAAGCTTTTGAGTTGTGCAAACAAAGCATAATAAACGCTGCTTTATTGTCTTACCCATCCAGTTCGCCAGAGGACCAAATCGCTATTTTTTCGGACGCCTCAGCTACCTGCGCCGGGGCATCTCTACAACAAAGGCGAAGCAACGGACAATGGCTGCCACTCGGATATTTTTCAAAGAAATTTTCAGAAAGACAAAAAAAGTACTCGACTTTCGATCGGGAGCTCCAGTCAATAAATATGGCAATAAAACATTTCAGAAAGATGTTTGAAGGCAAAGAACTCGTGGTTTACACTGACCATAAACCGCTGACCTACGCAATCCGCAAGCCTCCTTCCGATAACGACACACCACGGCGAATCAGGCAGCTACTGTTTATCAGCGAGTTCACTACTGACATTCGACACGTGAGCGGAGCTCAAAACGTTGTAGCAGATGCATTATCACGCATCGAAACTATCGACGTGCCATCACCTATCAACTACGACGAGTTATCTCAAGCTCAAGAAAACGACAGTTGTATCCCTACATTGTCTCAACAGACCAACATACAACTCAAGAAAATCATTTTACCGGGTACTAACAAGCCAATATTCTGCGAAACATCAACGTCACACGT
Organism: Sesamia inferens; assembly: GCA_037179545.1. NCBI lineage: Eukaryota > Metazoa > Arthropoda > Insecta > Lepidoptera > Noctuidae > Sesamia > Sesamia inferens. Next base: position 12,555,757 of record CM073949.1, read on the forward strand.
TCGTCCATATTTAACAGCTGATTTTCGTCGCATAGCTTTCAATGCCGTGCACAGCCCAAGCCACCCAGGAGTACGATCCACACGGAAGCTGATGCAAGAGCGATTCTTTTGGCCTTCAATGAATACCGACATCGGCCAGTGGACTAAGACATGCAATTCGTGTCAGCTCTCCAAAGTACAGCGACACAATCATAGTGACATCGCAACATTCCCACCGAGCGAACGATTTCAACATATTCACGTTGATATCGTTGGACCGCTACCGACGTCAGCATGCGGACACAAATACTTGCTCACGATGATCGACCGGTGCACACGATGGCCCGAAGCTGTACCACTTCAAGAGACAACCGCTGAAAACGTCGCAAGAAAACTTTACGAAGTATGGATATCTCGTTTCGGTTGTCCAATAAGAATCACTACCGATCAAGGACGACAGTTTGAAAGTCGACTATTCCGAGACCTCGCTCAATTACTCGGTGTAGAAAAAACCCGTACTACTGCATACCACCCGCAGAGTAACGGAATCGTCGAACGCTGGCACAGGACATTAAAAGCCGCACTCATGGCTAGACTAGAAAACAGCAACAAATGGATCGACGAAGTGCCTGCTGTTCTAATGGGTCTCAGAGCCGCTATCCGCTCCGACTCTAACACAAGCGCAGCGCAACTCACCTACGGTCAAGCAATACGACTACCAGGCGATTTCATATCACCGACACCAGCTACACCGAAAATGGACCACGAATACGTCAATCACCTGCAAGAAGTTATCACGAAGCTCACACCTACATACAAATCGCATGCAAACAAGCGATGTATGTTCGTGCACAACGACCTACAAACATGTAGCCACGTGTTTGTACGCGATGACACCGTCCGCAAACCTCTGCAGCATCCATACCAAGGTCCATACAAGATCATCGAACGTAAAGAAAAGTATTTTACAATCCAGCTACCAGGACGAATTAGCAACATATCGATAGATCGCCTCAAACCTGCGTACACAATCAACACAGAAGATGATCCCAGGCATACGAACAGCGAGACCAATCAAGCACCTGCAGCTACCACAGATGAGCAAACCAGCCTACATCCAGACCCGCATACGAGGGAACAACGTACCAGATCAGGCAGGATCGTCAAGACGCCTGCACGCTACGTACGCTTTGTCTAAAAGCGGGGAGTACTGTAGCATTGTACAAATGCCACACGTGTTCGCTATTGTGGCGTTGTACAAAGGCTACACATTTCCTCTTACGGTCGACTATTAATCACACAGAGGAATGCGGAAGTCATGGCGCGCGTCCCGGCGACCCTGACTCCCGCAGCGAGGGTTCCGACCCTCACTCCGGGAGGAGTCTCATAATTCTTCACCCCGGAACACATCTGCCGGTCCAACGGTCAACGTCCGTGGGAAACTATAACGAGTCATCTAGCACGTGACTGAATTGGCGCGCGTTATACGTTAACCAATCATACGCCGTGGCCTGCCTCGATCAACGAATCAGCATCAAGAACGCACGCAGCACCGCGCGGGCATCGCAGGACGGAAGCTGATTCGTTATTGGTTACCCCACTATCATTTAGAGATAGTTAGTATAGAGATAGTTAGTATTTAAGTGAGTGCATAGCTTGTAAGACATTATTATTATTGTCATATTCTACATCATTGTACAACATCATTATACAACGTCATTATTATATCCATTCCTGAATCACACTCTTGTATCGCGTCATTTCACACGTCAAATACATTGTACTCTTTTACATTCGTGCAATACATAAAGTTCGATTTATCTGAGTTTTAATTACGCGACACGACTTACGCGCTACAGATGTAAAGGCGCGAACTGGGAATTTTTCGGCTCGCTTTTTGCGTGTCACGCCAAAGAATTCACTCGGGACGGGCTGTCAGCCGAAGAAAGTGCTGACATTATGTCAGAAACCTTTACCTACTGTGCTGACATTATCGCCATTGGTCGCGGATCTATGACCAATATTCGTAGATGTGACTGGTGGAGTGATTATTTAGTTGAACAGCGTAAAAGATATCGCAGAGCGCGTAGACAGTTAAATAAACTCAAGAGCCGAAAGATTACTGGAGCCGAAAGATTACTCTTCTTACGTTCGCTTTAAATGCTTTTAGAGTTGCCAAGTCACGCTACAAAGCATCGGTGGAAAAATCTAAGGGTAACTTGTTGCGGAAAATTGTTGATAAACTTGACAGGGAGGGTCCGTGGTCTCCCTTATATCACAAATTTAAAGCTAACAGATCGGTCGACCTTGCATACGTTCAAAACATTAAAGTCAATGATAAGCATACCACAGGCATAGAGGAAACAACAGAAGTACTAATTAATACACTTATCCCTGATGATTCACCGGCTAACGATAGCGACTACCACCAACAGATTCGAGCGTGGGCTCCTGTGCCACCTGAATCACCAATGTCAGACGTACAATCTAATGACGAATTTATAAATATTGTTAGAAAACTACCGGTCAACAAATCATCAGGTGAAGATAAAATATCTAATAGGATGATTAAAGAAGCGTGTAAAACAGCGGGTGATGCCATCTTAACTGTATACAACCGATGCATTGCTGAAGGCGTTTTTCCTCGTAAATGGCGACGCGGTTTCATACGAATAATACCAAAGTGTGGTGATAAAACACCGGATGATCCGAAGTCATATCGTCCTATCACACTTCTACCATCTTTGGGGAAACTTCTTGAGCACCTCATCGTTCCACGTTTACTACCGAACGGTCCAAAATTCCATAATAATCAATATGGCTTCACCATAGGTAAATCTACAGTCGACGCGGCGCTTTCTGTCAGAAGAACCGTTAACCAATCTGAAAACAAGTACGTAATTGGGATCTTCCTGGATATTTCTGGGGCTTTTGATAACGCCTGGTGGCCTATGCTGTTGTTAAAACTAAAAACCCGCGGTTGCTATAGAAACATATATAATCTCGTTTACTCGTACTTTATAAACGGTTCCGCGGTACTTAAGCTCGGTCATTTTTCTAGTACTAAAACACTAACCATGGGATGTCCTCAGGGTTCAGTTGTTGGTCCTTATTTATGGAATTTGGGTTTTGATGACTTCCTCGCGATCCCGCTTCCTTGCGGCTGTTCACTTACTGGTTACTCGGACGATGGCCTACTGCTCATTCAGTCAAGAACCCGAGCTGGACTTGAGAACTTGGCCAATACTTGCCTAAATTTAATATCTCAGTGGGGTGATCGTAACCGCCTAGCGTTTGCGCCGCATAAAACCTATTAACTTCTACTAAAAGGTAATCTTAAATCATTGCCTACTATTAAATTTAATAACGTTCCCATTAAAAAACAGCAATCCGTATGCTACCTTGGTATGATCTTAGAAAGGAATTTTTCATTTATTGAACATATAAAAATAGTTGGCGAAAAAGCTAAAAGGAACTTTTATGCCCTAACTAGAATATCCAAAGCAACTTGGGGTCTATCATTCCTAACTTTAAAAACTATCTATGGAGCTACCTACTTAGGATGTATGTGCTACGGTGCACCTGTTTGGGCGGATAGGGCCAGCATAGGGGCGGCACGACGTAAACTGCTTCAAAGCCAACGTTTGGCATTGATATTTTTATGCAAGGCGTATAGAACGGTCAGTACTGAAGCCTTACCGGTACTGGCAGGTGTACTTCCAGTTGATCTTGAGGTACAGCGACGTGCTTCAATGTACTACTCCGCGAGGGGGGAGGCCATGGACACTAATTTTGTTACACAACGCGACTTTAATAAAATTTCTAGATTACTTAAACCTCAGACTGAAGTCTGGGAGGACCTCTTATCCGAATGGCAAAGTAGGTGGGATAATTCCATCAAGGGCCGGCACCTCCATCTATTCTTTCCATCCGTTGGCGATCGGCTGGCAAAGACATGGCTGGAGGTTGACCACTGCGTTGCCCAATATCTCACAGGTCATGGCAACTTTAAAAGTAAACTGTATTCTTTTAAACTTGTTCTTTCGCCTTTGTGTCAGTGTTCTACATCGAACTGTGAGTTTGAACAGTCCGCACATCACATCTTGTGGGAGTGTGTTCTTTGGCAGAATGAACGCAATATTATGTTGGATAGTGTACAAGTTACATCCGGAGTCGTTTATTATACGGACCTTGTAGAAACTAGAACCAATTTCCGTGCGTTCAGGCGCTTTTGCCATACCTGTTATTGGAATCAATTGTAACAGCTAATACCTATTTAGGACCTATTAACTTAATCAAGTTTTATTCCGTGGTGTTTGGCAATCTGGGCTTCTCCCAGTTGCAATAATGTCCCTTTGTGCCGATTGGCCTAGTTCTGTTCTGTCTCCTGCTTGTAATGGAGGGAAGTGGAAAAAATATCTTTTTTCTTACTCCTCCGCTATGCTTTTCTGATTAATTTCGTTGCGGGACCCAAGACAGTTGAATCGTTTCTCCGGGACTCGTCGAGCTTCATTGCTCGGCGTTTTTCTGGCGGTCTCCACTGTTGATTCTGGCTTTCAGGAGTTGCAGCGGGTGGGAAAAGTGTGGCGGGTTTTGTCCCAAAGAAAAAAAAAATGTCTCTGACAATGGCGCCGTTTCTCTTGTGCACAAACTAAACTAATTTTAAGTTCAGTGCATGTATTTCTTTATCTTATACCTTTAAACGAGCAATTCTTGTATATATATATATATATATATATATATAATTGGAATCTCGGAAACGGCTCCTACGATTTTTATGAAATTTTGTGTGCAGGGGGTTTCGGGGACGATAAGTCGATCTAGCTAGGTTTAATTTTCAGAAAATGTCTTTTTTCCATGTTTTGAGACACTGAACAATTGCTAAACTTCTCATAAGAAGCTAAATTTCGCCGCTGTCCTTAATGATACGATTAGCTGAGGGGCTTCGGCCTCTGATTCGGAGATCGTAAACTTCGGCTTCAAGTCCCTGACGATATAGTGTTTTTTTCTTATTTTTTTTTTTGAAGTTTAAAAAAAAAGAATGATAGCGTTGTCTAATGCTTTTTTTTATTTAATAAAAATTTAATTTATTTAATTTAAATTTATTATTTTTTTCTTTTTTTATATATATTTGGAAACGGCGTCAACGAATTTTCTTTTTCGTTTATTAAATCAATGGAAGAAATTTTGTGTTGCCTAATTTATGGAGATGCAAGGTACCAGGGTCGCACAAAAGTGTAGGAGAAGTCGAAACAATGAAGCTCATTGATTTTAAAGATCAGCCTGAAGGAGCAGTCGAATTTACAACAGAATTTCTCAACAGTGTCAACATTTCAGACTTGCCACAACACGAACTGAAATATTATTATTATTGCTAAAATTATGATACCTTGCACCTCCTCAAAGTAGGCAATATAAAATTCATCCATATAATATGATTTAATAATGATGAAGTACCTGGGCGACCGAGCTTTGCTCGGCATCTTTTTTTTTTTTGTTATAGTTGTTCAGGGATGATCTAAGCTACGCGCTGAAGGGCAAATATAACACACGGAAGTATATGCCAGTATCAAACTTTTATTTATATTATTAGACGGGTAGTAGAAAAAACAGATCCACCCTAATATTCTTCAAGCTTATGGCGATCTTAGTACTCGTTGCGAGACATTGTGTGCAGCGCCATCTATCGATCGGAATGTCAACCAAAAGTGTTAACTTACTTTATATTATTATACCAAACATACCGCCCACCAAGGACCTCTGTCCTTAACAATAACCGCCCACCGTGGCAGATGCAATTAACGTACATAAAACAAAATTACAAATTATCCTCAGTGAGACAACTCTAGAAATGAGTGGTTTATACAATAAAATCTATATATAAGACTAAGAGCTGGCACTGTACGTAGTTACTCAAAAACGAATTACTTAAATATTTAACAAATTCAAAAAAATATTGTGACTTGACAAACCTTTGTTAATAACAATATTCCATTATAATTACTCGGTAACAGGCAGAACACATAGTTTTGAAGTGGGTCTTTTCAAAAAGGAATTTTTACATTTTAATGTAACCACCCGGGTAAGATTATCACTGCCTGGATGTTTCTCCACAATTTTGCCAAGAAGCCATTTCGCGGGTGGTAGGCCATCTTCTTTTACCAAAACAACATCTCCAACTTGAGGTTCAGGTATTTTATGAGACCACTTAAATCTATGAAGGAAATGTGTCAAATACTCATTAGCCCACCTACGCCAAAAGTTTTGCATCATACTTTGAACTAAATGCCATCTCTTCAGGCTACTAATAGCACTTGTATCATAGTTTGCATCAGGAACGGTAAGTATAGGTTCTCCTATTAAGAAATGACCAGGCGTTAAAGCTGTACACTCATCTGGATCTGGGTTATATGCAACTGACAGCGGTCTAGAATTTAGACATGCCTCAATCTGAGCCAGGAGAGTGGTCATCTCTTCAAATGTGAGTGTAGAAGTACCTATGACCCGTTTTAAATGATATTTTGTGGATTTTACTCCTGCCTCCCATAATCCACCAAAATTGGGAGCATGTGCAGGAATAAAATGCCACGTGGTGCCGATGAGAGCCAAGCTCTTCGCAATTTCCTCTGTCAAGTTGGACTCTTGGGCCACCAGTAGCTCCCTCAACTCTTTGGATGCCCCAAGGAAATTTGTGCCATTGTCGCTCCATAAGTCCGTGCAATGACCTCTGCGCGATACAAAGCGCCTGAAGGCTGCTAGAAAGCTTTGAGAAGTTAAATCACTAACCATTTCCAAATGTATGGCTCGAGTTGCCATACATATAAATAAACATATGTATCCCTTGTAAGAACGTTGTCCTCTGCCCTTTGATGTTCTGACATTTATAGGGCCTGCATAATCCACTCCACTGTGTAAGAACGCTCTAGATGGTGTTCCGCGAACTGATGGTAGAGAACCCATCAATTGAGTTCTCACAGTTGCAGTATTTTTTACGCATGGAACACATCGACGGATATGATGTTTCACCAACCTTTTAACTCCGATGATCCAGTATGCTGACCGTATGTAAGTCAACATGAGCTGTGGTCCCCCATGTAAGGTTTTAGTATGCGCATCTCCGATGATTAAATTTGTAAAATGTGATCGATGGGGTAATACGATTGGATGTTTTATTTTTTCCTCTAATTGGGTTTTTTGAAGTCTACCCCCAACTCTGATTATGCCTTTTTCATCTATATATGGGTTAAGTGTTCTAATTTTACTTTTCTTTGTCTTAACTTCCCCTTTTTGTTTTAATTCTATTACCTCTACTTCAAATTCTTGCCCTTGACATTTCCGAATACAACAATTCAAAGCCTCATCGATCTCCCATTTGCGTAAGTATTTAGTTCTATTAGTATCCGTTTTATAGTTTAAAAATCTTCTACAGTAAGCCACAACACAAAGCAACTTAGTGAGAGAAGAATATTTATCCAGTATTGAGTGGTGAACAGCAGAACAATACGTTACTACTGTCCTTTCTAAATTCACGTCTACTTCCTTTGGCCTCGAATAATTGATATTCATTTTTTGTAAAATGTCTGGACCTCGTAGCCATAGAGTGTTGTCTAAAAATTCTACAGGTCTTATTCCTCTGGATGCGCAATCAGCAGGATTCTGATGGGAAGGTATGTGAGCCCACTGTGAGGCGTCCAATGTTGTGAGGATCTCAGAAACCCTATTTGCCACGAAGGTTTTCCAGTGACTCGGATGCTTGTTTAGCCACGCAAGTACAACAGTTGAGTCTGTCCATGCTCGCAAATTATTTCTCGGTATTTTTAAAACTTCTGCCATCTCAACCAGCAAACGTGTCACCAATACTGCACCACATAACTCTAGTCGCGGTATGCTTATTTGTTTTATGGGTGCGACTCGTGTTTTAGCCGCAACCAGTGTAACGTGAACGTTACCCGTGACATCAACTCTACGTATATAGACTACAGCGGAATATGCCACCTTGGACGCATCTGAAAAGCCGTGCAAGTCTACTGTGACATCATTCGACCTTGTTCTAAGCCATCTAGGAATTTTATACTCCGTAAGTTGTGACAGCTCACTAAAGTAAGTATTCCATTCCTTTAATAATTGTTTTGGAATTTCTTCATCCCAGCTTATTCCCGCTAACCACAGCTTTTGAATAAATACCTTTGGTGTAACTAACGCCGGTGCTAGCCAACCCAACGGGTCAAACAACCGTGATATATTAGAAATAATTGTTCTTTTTGTTTCAGGGCCTGCGGTCTTCGTTAGCTTCACTGAGTATTGAAAGCAATCCTCTCTACGGTTCCAGGTAAGTCCCAAAACTTTCATTATAGAATCCAGTTTAATTTCTAAATTTTGCTCTAAGTCTTGTTCCTTTTCTTTTTCTTGTTCTTCATTTTCCGATTTAATTTCCTTTATTATACTTTCAACGTTACTAGTCCATTTCTGTAATTTAAATCCACCTTTGCTTAGTAACATGTTGATTCCTTTAACTAATTTTATACCTTCTTCTACTGTTTCACAGCCGCTCATGAGATCATCCATGTAGAAGTCTTCTAGAACCTTCTTTGCAGCTTCTGGAAACTCATCTCCGTCATCAAGCGCTACCTGTTGAAGCGACTTCACCGCTAAGTATGGGGCTGATGCTGTTCCAAACGTCACAGTGGCCAGCTGATATTCCTGCACCGTATCTTCAGGATTATCTCTCCACAGTATACGCTGAAACACCGCATCATCATCATGTACTCTTACTTGACGATACATCTTGATAATATCCGCAGCTATGCAAATAGGATGTGTTCTCCATCGTGTGATTAGATGTCGTAACTCGGGTTGTAATGTTGGACCAATCAGTAATGTGTCGTTCAAGGATACGCCATTTACTCCCTTACACGACGCATCAAAAACAACTCTCACCTTTGTGGTGCTCTTATCCTCTCGTATGACCGCATGATGGGGAAGATAAACAGCTTCAGACTGTCTATCATCATTCTTTGCAACAGGAATCATGTGACCTAACTGTAAGTATTCTTTAATAACTTCTGTATATCTTTTTTTCATATCTTCATTTTTATTTAACTTTCTTTCTAACGATTTCAATCTATTTTCAGCAATTTCTCTAGATTTGCCATACTTACATGCGGGATCCGCGTCCCGAAAAGGTAATCGGACCACGTAACGTCCATCAGGTGCTCTACGTGTTGTACTATTAAAATATTCTTCGCACTTCTGTTGTTCTTCAGTTAACATTTTTTGTGAAGTGGAAGAATGATCTGACTCCAATTCCCAAAACCTTTTCAGAACTTCATCGTCATTGATGACAGCATTCATAACTACAAGCTTAGTTTCAGTATTATTTCTTGGTTTATTAGATACTAAGCCAGACAAAATCCAGCCGAGAGAAGTGCATTGCGCAACCGGAGTACCGGTAGGTCCTTTCAAAAGACCTTGTTGTATAATCTGACTATAGATTTCAGCACCTAATAAAATATTTATTTTATTAGGCCTGTTGTACTGAGGATCAGCTAAAGTAATCGTATGTAAATCCAATTCCTGCAGCTCAGTTACTTTCACAACCGGAAGAAGAGTGGTTATCGACTTCAACACATACGCTCTAACCACAACTTCAAAGGTCGGATCAACTCTCGATTGAATCTTCAAAGATACTACTGATTTCGAAGTGATGGTACTATCTCTGCCAACGCCTGAAATAATACTATTAGCGTGAACCTTTTTTAAGCCTAATGTTTGTACTGTGGCCTCTGTTATGAAGGAAGCTTGTGATCCTTGATCGATCAATGCCCTGATGACCTGTTTGCCTCCAAATTTCGACTCAGCATTGATTAGCGCGGTGGCCAACAGTACCTGACTACTATTTCCTGAAGAAAAACACGAGACTATTGGTGAACTCTCATTTGATGACGATCCCGCCTCTGGTGAGGACGGGTTGACCTTTGTGCCCTGTTCATTATTATGTTGTGCAACAGGTGTTGCTGAGCTGTTGTTTGGGTGAAGAAGTGAGTGATGACGCCGCTTACAAACACGACAATTAGTAGGCTTTTGGCATTGTTTTACCGAATGGTTACTACCTAAGCAATTAAAACACATGCGATTTTTTATAACAAAGTCATGTCTTTTATCATAATCAATTTTTGCAAACTTTTTACAAAAGCATAACTTGTGATTTTCAGAACAATATTCACAAGCAATAGTTTGATTTGAAATATGAAAGACTGTTGGTTTATTGATGTGAGGCTTATTTTGACTAGTAGATGGCTGAAGTGAAGATTTTGACTTAGGTTCAATAAACTCTAATGCTCGAAAACGACTTTCTAAAAATTTTGAAAATTGAGTAAAAGTTGGCAACTCATTCGAGTTATCACTTGTGATGTGTAATTCCCATTGCTTTCGAGTTTCTGGGTCTAATTTATAAGTAACAATGTGAATAATAATAATGTCCCATGAACCCACATCAATTTCCAAATTTTTTAAAGCATGTATACATTCTGTTGTTGTGTCCAACAATTCCCTTAATGCTGTAGCTGACTCGGCATTTGAACTGCGTTGACTAAATAGTCTTTTTAAAATACAATTTGACAAATAACGCTTATTATTATACCTGGATTCTAATTGTGACCAACACTGATTATAATTAGCTGCTGTTATAGGTACAAATCTTATCAATTGTTCTGCTTCCCCTGCAAGATGAGCCTTTAGATAATGCAACTTTTGTACTGAATCTAAAGATGAGTTACTATGCACCAAAGAAATAAATAAGTCGCGAAAAGACGTCCATTCTGAATATTTACCGGAGAAAGTCGGTATAGTTATCTTAGGTAATCTTACAGCAGAACCAGATGACGAAGGCACAGAAACCTCTAGAATTTTCTTAGAAACTGATGAGTCATTGACCGGAGCAGGATAATTACACAATGCGATCTTTAGTTCTGCCTTATAACAAATGTAAAGTTCTTCTGTCGCCTCGTAAACCTCACTCGTAATACATTCTAAGGCTTTTATATTTGCGCTATCTAACTCTAATATCTCGTAATGATTTTTACAAAACGCTTGCCAATCTCGTTCTAACTTCTCTAATCTTGCATCGATATAATGATAAGATAAACGTTCCTTAGGTGTCTTCTTGAAATTAGACCTTGATTTTTCAATAATTGTTTTTAAATTTATTTGTAAATTACCGTATTTATCCATTGTTAAAGTAAAAACCTGAACTTAGTACAAACTACTACACTTAACTTTCAAGGTAAAATCTCGAAAATTTTACAAGTGTTTGACCAAACTTTAAATCGGTAGAAAATCGGACATAGATTCCACGTTCCCTCGTTTTTTCGCTTACAATTCTAAGTCCTTAACTTTTTGTCCAAATTTTTTCTAAGTCCAAGATTCATACAGAAAACGACTAAGTCAATGGAATGTGCGGAATTTTGCAAAGTATTTGTACGAATTCTTCAATGACGTAAACAACATAAAATGTACTCACAGTTTATCTTCCTCACTCACACACACACACACACTGTATTTTGTACTCCGGACTCGTCCCGTTGCACGTCACCCTCGTGACGTCACGCTGCGGTGTTGATGACGTTGCTCTGCTGCTGGCCGTACTTCCTCTTCTCAGGGCTGGCTGATGACGTCACGCTCCCGGCGCCACCTGATGATATTTCCCTTTTCGGGGGAAATCCTTCCAACACCTGAGTTGCGATCCACAACCCCTTCAGTGTTCCCTAACAACCGCTGTGGTGAACTAAGATAAAACTTTACCACAACAGTACTCCCTAAGCTAATTCCAATAATTCGACTCGACGGACCAAAATGTTCAGGGATGATCTAAGCTACGCGCTGAAGGGCAAATATAACACACGGAAGTATATGCCAGTATCAAACTTTTATTTATATTATTAGACGGGTAGTAGAAAAAACAGATCCACCCTAATATTCTTCAAGCTTATGGCGATCTTAGTACTCGTTGCGAGACATTGTGTGCAGCGCCATCTATCGATCGGAATGTCAACCAAAAGTGTTAACTTACTTTATATTATTATACCAAACAATAGTTATTACTATTAATTTATTTACATCAGACAATTGTCCATGGTTTTCATAAAAACACATACACAAAATACATTTAAATTATTTATGAACTATTATAAATATACATATAACATTCCAAAATAAAATTAAAATTAAATTAAACTGATAATTAATATACTTAGCACTTTGATTTGATATAGATGACGTTTACATTCATGGTACACGAAGCCAATGTTTGGTTTGAGGTTAGACTGAGAAAATTGCTTTTAAAATATCATGTGTCTTTTTTTAGACGAAAATGCCAAAAAGAATATTAAAAAAATCGCTTACGAACAATTTAACTCAACGAAGCCGTGACTCATCTCAAGAAGCAGAAGAAAACCTCCAAGAAAATAATCTGATTTTCGCTCGTCCCACACGTGTTTGTCAGACTTCGCACAGTGAGGACCCAATTGAAGAAGAACTTGGTGAAAATCATCAGGTTTCCGCTCATCCCACACGTGCTGCTAAAGTAAGATGCTTGCAAAACTTGACTAACATTTTAAGAACAGAAAGGTCTTATGATTAAGATGTTTCACGAGAGCGTGCAGCACAACGTGTGGCCGCCGAAAATGATGAACAACGGGAGCGACGTCTGCAAGATATGCGGCAGCGCGCGTCAGAACGTAAAATGTTTTTTTTTTTAATAATTATAAACTAGCGCTTGACCGCAATCCCGCCTGAGGTAAGCAGTGATGCGATCGTTGATGGTAAAGCGCGCTAGGTTATTAAGAGCCTATTCACTCCGAAAAACTGAGCGAATAGGAAGGAAGACACAATGAAGATACAATGTTAAACCCAACAGCACGACCAACAATGCTGCGCTGTAGCGGTACCTACAAACGCCACAAAATAAACGACGCGTCATACTGACGTTACACGAATTCTACATCTCGCAATCAGAGTTTACCGTGCAATTAGCATACATACAACTTGCCAATTTCAACCATTGGGCAAGTGCCCGCCAGACATAACACCCGTCTGGTCGGAGGATCCTCCCTTTTCTATGGAGGATGAGTGAACTTAACTCCCTGTTCATCATGCCTCCACACTGGTGACCCCGAGCATGAATATCAGCGCAGCCTTCGTGCAACAACTTCAGCGTGACGTCATCATCATCACTTCCGAATCACCCAGCCAGCCAGCACCCACGGCTACAACGGGTATCCTAACCACAAGCATGCAGCGACCGCGCATCCCTGGTCATCACCCTCAGCCTCATCAGAAACCTCGGCACAGCACACTGCACTTTCGGCCGGTCAACAAGCAGAGCCCTCTCTCCTGGTCGACGCAGCAGCCAGCCTTAACCCGGCGCTGTACGACATCCGACGCACTGGAGTATAACGCAGCGCCACCACCCCGACTCACTGGGGAATCTTCAAAGAGAGTTCCGACTCACCGTAAACTACGCGGCAACCGGTTCCGACTCACTAGAACCTCAGCTGGCCTAGCAAGAATCACAAGATACAAGACTCAGCCCACTATCGACCTCCGGTCTCCGGAGGGGAGTGATGTAGCGGTACCTACAAACGCCACAAAATAAACGACGCGTCATACTGACGTCACACGAATTCTACATCTCGCAATCAGAGTTTACCGTGCAATTAGCATACATACAACTTGCCAATTTCAACCATTGGGCAAGTGCCCGCCAGACATAACACCCGTCTGGTTGGAGGATCCTCCCTTTTCTATTGAGGATGAGTGAGCTTTACTCCCTGTTCCTCATGCCTCCACATGCGCCAAAGGGAGATTGATCTGGAGAACCTCCACGACAAAACTCCCAACACAACAACATTTGGCGCATCGTACCCGGCATGATTATTATTAATGAAAACCCTCGACATACCCGCAATATAGTATGGAAGGAAGTATTAGGTTAAAACCTTAAACTATGTATTGATGATAATATATAACTGATGTAACTGATTGTTAAACTATAAGTACTTATTTATAATAATATGTTAAACTAAATTGCACTCGTAATTTTATATTTAAAGTACCGGGCGACCGAGCTTTGCTCGGCAACTTTTTTTTTTTGTTAAATAAAATTTAAATAACAGTTAATATTTTTTTATTATTATGTCGGTATGATCGAAAAACATTAGTCAAAAAATATTATTTAAAAAATTCGCTCGTTATGTATCTTTTGTTTTGAAAATATAGAGACACACGATGTACCTAACAAAAAAAAAAAGTTGCCGAGCAAAACTCGGTCGCCCGGTACTATTTCACTAAGAAAAGGACAGAAGTTAAAACATTAGTTTAGTCCCGGCAATTTTTAGTTCAAAACACTCCATATACAGTTTAGACGCGATTTAAAATAAGCCGACTCCTTCTTCTTCAGCCTATAGATGTCCACTGCTGGACAAAGGCCTCCCCCAAGGCTTTCCACGCTGACCGGTCCTGTGCTACCCGCATCCATCGGCTTCCCGCGACCTTCACCGGGTCATCGGTCCACCTTGTTGGGGGCCTCCCTACGCTGCGTCTTCCAGTACGTGGCCGCCACTCCAGAACCTTACTGCCCCATCGGCCATCGGTTCTACGAGAAATGTGCCCCGCCTACTGCCACTTAATTTTAGCGACTCGCAGAGCTATGTCGGTGACTTTGGTTCTTCTGCGGATCTCATCATTTCTGATTCGATCACGCAGAGAAACTCCGAGTATAGCTCTTTCCATTGCCCTTTGTGTGACTCTGAGCCTTCGTATGAGTTCCATTGTGAGCGATTGTGTGACTCTGAGCCTTTGTATGAGGCCCATTGTGAGCGACCACCTAATATGTTAATTAACCTCAGGCACGGACTAATTTGAGAGGACTAAATTAATATTTATCTTCTGTTATGTTCTTAATGAAATGGAAAAACAAAGATGGATTGAAATTAAATTAAGTTTAATTTGTGAGTATGTAATCGGGCCATGGTTTGGAAATAACAACCGGAAATATTAGTTTAAGTCTACTGTCTAGTGTTAACTGACACAAAATCAAATTCTATTCATAGAGTGGCGGCATAAAATGAATAATTTAATACCTGACTCACTTATGATGTAACAGACAAACGAAATAACACAACAAGTATTTGTAACTAGTTTTTACTTACTTAATTGTCAATCTACACAGAATGCATGCAGGAAATAACTTTGGCATTTTAGAATAAATAGCCGGTAGGAATCTTAACTACCTATCGGAGTATCGTCGCACGCGCCTGTTATTGTAACCGCTCGACAGGGCTGTCGTATCTAATTCAATATCGAGCATAGGCAAATCTATCAAACCGAACTGGGCCCCCGTAGCCACTGTCTCTGACAGAGAAGAGGCCTGTCCTAGCAGTGGGTAGTACCTATGTATGAAAAAAAGCCCTGCTGTTGCCCTGTCCCCAAATTAATTGTGATAAGAACAGAAGGGATTCTAGCAATTCAAATAATTTAGTGCTGCTTGAGTTTGACTTTGTATGCACACAATATTTGGAAAGGAAAGGAAAGTAGAAGATAGAGATACAAATAGAGAGATGTATGTAAGAGAGTGGCAGGAGGGAAAGCAGAAGATATGAGTATTGAGCCTCTCACTTTACTTTATTTCACCAGAAATACTGCACACTGTACTCCACTCAAGGCTGGACCTCCCACTAGCACCGCCATTTTGACTTGTACCCTAATTACGTAACATACTATTAATTACAAGCTGAATCATTTTGAAGGAAACAGCAATATATATTTTTTTTGTTGGGATGGAAAGTCATCAAATGACTTCTTCCGCTCTGGGCGGAGCGGACGGGCGTGTCAGACTTTTACTGACTAAAACCCACCCATGTTTCTTCACTTGCCTGTGCGACAGCCAGGGCCACGGTTTCTTTTTTAAACAACCGGTAACCCTGACCCAGGTGGCATCGGTCTTCGTGGACTCCGTCACGATGTGCTGACATCTTTTTGAGGCGCGTGTGAAACACGAGGAGCCGTCGACTCGGGCCTGGTCCTTACCGGGCGGCGAGTTGCCCATTGCTCATCGCCCGCAGGCCCGCGCTTACGGTGGCTGGGAGTTAGGTGTCGTCTCCTGACCAGGGCGTCTCCTGCGGCGGTTAGTGGCGTGAGGGCGCTGGGATTCCCGTTGCCTTACGCGCTCCGCCTCCTCCTTTGCCAGCATCACAGCAAGTCGCAGAAGGAGGTGATGGCCTGCCATGCACTCTCGCTCCGGACCATGGCCTGAACCAGGGTCGGATGCGAGAGATCGCCGCCGATCGCCGCTACGAGGACACGGCGGTGCTCTATCCAAGCCGGGCAGACCTCCACCGTATGCTCCACCGTGTCCGGTCCGTGTCGTATGTGTCAGGTGAGGGCGCCGTGGCGCCTCTCTAGCCACTCCTCAAAGAGAGGACTTACCGCCGCTACTTTGGCGTGCCCAATACAGCAATATCCCTAACGGCAAATCCATATTGCTTTATATGTTCGAATAAAATGTCTGCTCAAAAACACAAATGTCGCAATGAATGTTGTTGAACTGTCAAAACGAAATGCATTAGGTACTATTGTCAGTCATGGAAATTAAAAAATCCTTCGTGTAAACAAAACTCTTTTACTAGCACATAGACAACCCTACTATTACTTTCACGTGTCCGGCACGGGCGTTGCAGTGACGTAACCATAGATAATCGTAGATCGAACGCCGGCTCCTAATTACCTGATGTGCAGCTGTATGTAGGCGAGGTTGACGTATGACGAGATTAGATGTGGAATCTCTTTTTTTTTAGAGTGGCATCTCACTGTTCAACCTATGATGTTCACTTAACCGGTCTTGCTTATGGATACTTCAATAAATTAGAACCTGGCGTTGCCAGCTAACCGTCGCGTCAATATGCAAACCAAGATCTTTGACGGTAGAGGTAATGGGTATGACGGTACCGGTGAAGATAAGAGGAGGGAGAGAGCTAAGCGTTAACCTACTCATCATGCGTGAGCTTCTAATAAAACTTTAAGGGGTTTACTGATCAGACCTTCAGACCAGTCTTTGATAGACTCCAAGTCTCGGTTTACCTTCGCTATAGCGTTCGAAAGACCTTCCACCCGCTCAGCTGTATATAATTGAAGATCATCAGCGTATAGATGATACGAACACCGAAGACAGTGAGATATAAAATTAATGAAAGTGGAGAAAAATAATGGAGAAAGAATACCGCCTTGTGGAAGACTAACATACAGGTGACGCCAACTCGATGAGCTCTCATCAAAGCGAACCGACTGCTGACGTCCCCGAAGGTAAGAAGAGAACCATTCCAGCGCCTCGAACAAAATCTAAGGTGAGAGAAAATAGCAAGGAGAATATCGTGGCTGATGACGTTAAAGACATTGGAGAAATCAATTAATACTAAAACGGTTACTTTGATATCCTCCGCAGCCTCTTTAATATCACCAGTCACTTTAAGAAGAGCGGAGGCTGTACTGTGCCCAGGTCTAAAACTACACTGTAGGAGACTGATGAGGCTGTTCCGATAAATAAATTTTGTAAAATGCTTATGTACGCAGGCCTCAAGCACTTTAGACAGGAATGGTAGAATGGAAATTGAACGAAAGTGACTGGGTTGGGAAGAGTTAGAAACTTTAGGGAGTGGGCGGACATAGGCCATTCGTCACGGGGATAGGAATTGTCTGGAATCGAGTGAATAGTAAATGATGTGGGTGATCAGAGGGAGAAGGCTATCAAGGATCCAAACAACCATGTTACGACTGCTGCCACCATAGCCTACAGCCTTGGATTTTATTGACAGGATGATCTTTTTAATTTCGTCCAAAGTCACCGGAGAGCAATGAAACGGTTCTATAGGGGGACTCGATAGGCCAGCAATGAAAACAAACGGCTGGGCGAAAATTTGCTGATTCAAATTACAAGGGGTTCATTCATTACATGAATTACGTTGTTAAGCATACACATTTGTCAATTTATTATATGATATGCTGTTAAGGTGCTCCAGTGTCCTGTTCCCTATTAAAAGTTAGTAACTATATCAACGCCAAGCGCGATAAATAATAGAGGTAAATAAACCAATTTAGTGTTATCACAACTCACGTTTTACAAATCTCCTATTATTTACATGATTATTGCCTCCTAAATGCTGACTATTTATTAACAATTCCTATTGCAGCATACTTCACTAGAATCATTAAAATAACATGCTGCATATAAACTTGGTATTTCAAAAAACCACTAAAAAGTCGACATTAATTTTACGTGGTAGCCATACAAAAAAATGAAATACAGGTATTAAACACATTTTGTGGAATTCAGCCAATGAATAAAGTTGAGGCCTTTGTCAATACAATTTTGCGTATTTTAATTACTTTCAAATCAACTGCATAACACATACTACATACATAACTTTCAAGTATGGACTAAGTATAATATATGTGTATCAAAAATTGAACCTTTTAGAAAATTAGCATACATGTGTGTCTTATTTCATTCAAATCGGTTAAGCGTTCTGCGCAAATCATAAACATAAATAAACTGTTTACATTAGTAGGAAGTAGGATTATTGCTTTATGAAAATCATGTAACTAGAAAAGGTTGTTAACACCTGCCTTTTAGGCGTAAACAAGTCGTTGCCTAGCAACACTTTGTTTACCTCTACTCTTTATCCAATTTGGCTTTTATATAGGTAATTCGTTCTCATCCGTGTGTAACTGTTTCATACTACCTACACACTCCAGAAAATAAATAAGTTGAACGCTCACATTCTTGTCAGGAAAAAAACCGCCATCTCTATCACTTTCTAAGCCCTGTATTATGGCTAATCTGAGCATTCCGTACTAACATAACAAATCGCCCCAGTTACTTTCGCCCATGGCGCCCGCGTCACTTACGTCATAATCCAAAAAGTTTATATTACGACTAACTTTGGATAGGTAGGTATGTGTTCCGTCGTATGGAATGCTAGATTGTTTTTTTTTTGTTCTAACGTAATCGGGGTTTCAAGCAGACAATGGAATTTATTTAGCATCAAATTCCACTGACAAGTTGGATATTTGACGATTTCACCCGGAACGACCACCCGTAGGTCACATAAATATTTGTTCCATGCGGGAATCGAGCTCCTGACACGCAGCGCAGTACTAGAGGGGAAGGGAGGGGGGGGGGGGGGGCACATCTAGACCAAACATTATTTCGTGTGGATGAGCTTGTGTAGTTTGTAAGACAAAATAGCTCAAAATCGGACTTGCTCTAGCCCTCTAGCCCGACTTCACCGCTGGACATTTCGACTTTATTTCACCAATTCGTCAAACCCTACGCTCCGGTGCCAGCCTTGTCCAGTTGCTACTTACCCATCTCTCCGCTTTGCTACAATCCGGATGAAGCGTTTCGCATCTTTTTTATTACCTCGTACATTGAAGAACTGGAAAAAATTTACTGAGGCGGTCTTCCCATCTGATTAGGATTTAAGTGTCTTCACCGTTAGAGTGAAGGGGCTCTTACTAAACTAGTGTGCTTTTGCCATCAATGATTACATCACTGCTTACCATCAGACGGGATCGTGATCAAGCACTAGTTTATAACATTTAAAAATTCTATTAGTGAAGACTTAATACTTTAAATCATCATCATCATCATTAACAACCTTTTATCATCCCACTGCTGGACACAGGTCTCCTCTCATACAGAGAAGGATTGAGCGTAATCACCACGCTTGCTCAATGCGGGTTGGCGATTTCAGACTTGAAAGTCCAGGTTTCCTCAAGATGTTTTCCTTCACCTTCAGTCATTGGTGTCCAAGATATACTTAGAAAGTACATATAACTTTAGAAAAGTTACATTGGTACTTGCCTGACGTGGAACTCGCACCCGCGCACTCATACTTGAGAGGCTGGTGTTTTAACCACTAGGCCACCACGACTTCATACTTTCATACTTTAAATAGTAAATACTTAATATTATTATTATTTTTACATTTAATTCAGTTAATAAATGGCGTTTTATTAAGTTTTCTCTTTTTAATCCCTATTTTTACCGTTAAGATTCCTATCGATAATTAATCGAACTCATCTCTCGTTCCACCTCGAACTGTCAGTCATAACGTGGACATTATTTAAGTACCTAAGTACTAAAGTTACGATATAAATTATTGTTTTTTTTTTTGTGGTTTCTAAGCTGACAAGTAGTCTATAGATGTAGATATTATACTTGTTTACTTAAACCACAGAATGTTACTTCATCAAAATAATATGCATGTATTACCAAAACTCACTTTACAGATATGCGATCTATTCCGATCGCTTAGCACATTCTATTGCACCACTTCGTAAGTTGCACTCACGAATTGATTTCAAAAATTCTAGAAGATTTACCTCACCTTACATCATGGCATGGCGCTACTATAATCACCCTATAATGGTTTACCCTATAATTTCTAAATGTATTTGGGAAAAAATATAACATGGCGTAAAAATGATTGGAATCGATTCTGTTGCTTATAGGGATGTATCCAAGGTATGAAAATCAAAAAAATAATTAGTCCGTCTTATACGTAATAAAAAAAAATTAAGACACGTACTTTTTATTTTGTCGAAATTACCAAAAACTACTGAGACATAGCGTATTAAAGGTATTTCGTACCACGGTATGACGTCAAGCGACAGTTCAAATTAATATATCTTCCTAAATATTTGAATGAAAGTAAATATCAAAAATACGTGTTCAATATTTTTTATAAATCTATCTGATGGACATTAAATTATTTTTTAGGATACAACCCAATTCTGAACAAACTACACACATCAAAAGTGTCTAGGGATCAACATATATTTTTGCAATAACTTTTCTCCTGATTGATATTAATTAAAAAAAATTTCTTTAAGGATTCATCAAATAAAGTGTTTTCGTTTGTCACAGTAACTTTGCATTAATAAAGAAATTTGCCATTTTCCTAATAAAGGGATATTTGACATTTGAACCACTAACACAAAAGTTCGAAAAAAAGACTGAAATAACAGTTTTCTCTAAAATTTTATTGGGTAACTTAAACAATTAATAATCCGTGTTTCTACCGCGAACACTAACAACACAAGAACATCGGTTTGGCATACTCAAAATGAGATCATCCAAATCACGCTGTGGAATGGCCGCCCATGTTCGTTGCAACAACAAAAAAAGGTCTTCTTGCGACTGGATACCCTCCATATTCGGCAGAGCTCTTCTCTGTAGCATATCCCATGCATGCTCAATCGGGTTCAAGTCTGGCGACTGAGCAGGCCAGGGCAGGACATTGATGTTAGCTGCGGCGAGAGTCTGTCTTACAACTCTTGCGGTGTGCGGTCGTGCATTATCATGCATTAACTGAAATAAGGGACCGATTTGCACTTGTAGAGGAACGATGACGTCTGATACAATCGTCTCAGCATAAATTTGAGCGTTGAGGTTGCCTCTGATCCAAATCAACTCAGTTCTTCCGCCGATTCAAATACCCGCCCATACCATGATGGTTCCACCACTATAAGGATGGACTTCCTGGCAGGATTTTAATCGCTGTTGGCGTCCAGGGGTTCTCCAGTGTCGTATACGTCTTGTATCCGGTCTCATACCAAAACGAGACTCATCAGAAAAGCACACGAAACGCCATTGTTCTTCTGCCCAATTTCTGTGTTCAAGAGCCCATTGATATCGAATCCTACGATTGTGCATTGCTATAGGTGGTACCCGTAGCGGTCTTCGGGAATGAAGGTTCACTTCATGCAAGCGGTTTCTGACTGTTTGGTCGCTAATTAAGTTCCCTGAAGAGTGATGAAGCCTCACGGCTAACATCATGGCGGTTATTGTTGGAGCTCTTCGAGTTAAGATTTGAATGTATCGGTCTTGTCTCCGTGTGGTGCAGCGATACCGTCCTCCATGGCGCTCAGCCACGGTACCAGTGCTTCGGTAACGTGTCCAAAGTCGACTGATAACACTCTGACTTGTATTCAGAGCTAAAGCCACAGTACGTTGCCGGGAACCAGCTTCTATCATTCCCACGGCTCTGAGCATTTCTTCCCTGCTTAAATGACGTCGCCGCTCCATAATAACGTTGATTTTAATCAGTAGTAGGGAAACAGTAGCACTAATAATGTCTTCAATGCGTTGTATGTTTTTATAGGGAAAATATTGACAGCTGATTTTCATCTTTTACTCGAATTTGATTCACAGTTCCTGATTCAAATTATGAAATGCACCAAAAAGGATCCATATAAATTTATAAAATCATAAATTTATTACAAAGCCACATCTCAATCTCAAGAAATCCCTAGACACTTTTGATGTGTGTATATACGGACGACAGCAGGCCAAGCTGTCACCCGAAACTGTCAAATTTTCCCAGTCAATCTTGAGCCTTAATGCTTTATAGATAAATTTGAAAATCGAACAAAGAAATCTGACAGATTGTCGTAGCTTGATGTGCTATCAACTGTACAAGAAAAGAATTACAGATATAAATAATTAATAGAGTTTTGGCGGGAAAGTCAAGCTGAGTGTCACGCTCATTTTCATCATCATCATCATCATCAACCTTTTTTATCGTCCCACTGCTGGGCACAGGTCTCCTCTCATACAGAGAAGGACATTTTCATCGGACTTTTAAAATTATTTATAGTGTTGTTTAAGAATAGTGAAATATCACAGCATAGTGGCTACATCATGACTTTGTCTCAAACCTCCACCGTAAGACGGATCACGCGGCCGTCAATTTCGACTTGAACAATTCATTACATAACATTGGCTAAATGCACAAACCATGCGAAGCCATAAAAGAAAGAAAGAAAGAAAAATAATTAATAAAAAAAATTGACAGAATGATGTCCAATTGAATACTTAGCTATTATTGACTTATCTTTCATGATTTGACATCATTTTAGCATCATCAGCACGTGTGATAAACTTAGTTTCTTGCAAAAACTATAATGCACCTAGTAAATGAGTATTTGGGTTCAGGTGGCGACGGGTCGCTGCACACGCAATGTGCAACTTTCGTGATGTGCTCAGAGATCTAAGGTGAAATGATACAACTAATATGTGTTGATATTATTTACATATCATGTTGTAACTAAGGTATTGGTACATGGTACAACATTTTTTTTATGACATGGTGATATCCAAAGACTTGATTGAAAAATAAATAGGCTCACGCACAAGATGAATTTATTAAAAAAAATTAGCTGCGCCGCGCAGTTTCACTCGCGTAGGTTTCGATATGTTTTTTTTTCTATATCTTCCGCTCCTATTGGTCGCAGCATGATGTTATATAGCCTAAAGGCTTCCTGGATTAATGGGCTATCCAGCGCAAAAATAATTTTTCAAATCCGACCAGTACTTCCTGAGATTAGCGCGTTCAAACAAACAAACTCTTCAGCTTTATATATTAGTATAGATATACTTGAGTCTAGTGGACGCAATAGTGACTGCCGAGTGTAGGCTCTGGCCTTGAGTTCTATCCTCTGCTTAGGTAATTTTTTGCTTGGATTTTTGTTCTGTAGGCCTAGTATGAGTTTCCAATACGAAACTCGATCGTCGATATAGAGCGCGTTTGGCGGTCTCATTGGTTGAGAGTTCTTACGACCTTGAAGCGGGCCAATCGCTGAGTCGAACGCGCTCGATATCAACGATCGAGTTTCGTAATGAAAACTTATACTAGGCCTACTGCTAAGAACTTCCCCGGAGATTTGATTTATGCCTTGTCATCATCATAATCAACGTATTATGTTACCACTGCTGTTACTCAGGCCGTCTTTCCACGAGATAGAATGAGAGTAGGCTGTAATCTCTAATCTATGACGTGGGCCCGATGAAGTGATTTTTTTTTCTTTCTGTTTTGGCTTCGCACAGTTTGTGCATTTAGCCAATGTCACGTAGGTAATGAATTAAATATTTCGAAAAAGACGGCCGCGTGAACGGTCTTACGAGGGATGTTTGAGAAAAAGTCATGATGTGTTTGGAAAAGTCAATATGCTGCGATATTTCACTGTTCTTTATGAATTATTTACTGAATGCACTTTTGACCACATAAATCACGCACTTTTATTTAGTAAAGAATACTATAAATAATTTTTAAAGTCCAATGAAAAACGAGCGTGACACTCAGCCTGACTTTCCCGTCAAAACTCCAACTAAAGTCATATATTCAAATTAGGCTAAGAAACTGCATATTTTGAACGTCAAAATTACAGAAGACAGACCCCAAAATGCCCACTCTTCGCCACTTCCTAGTCCTAAACAAGAGCGTACCCAGCTTCTGGTCTAACAGAATGGTGATGCTGATTATAAGCGGATAGTTGTTTCGTTTTTATTTCATATATGTATTAAGATTGCACACACTTTATTTTTAACCGACTTCATAATAAGATCTGATTACAACTTTGTTACAGAAACCACGTTGCCAATAGATCAATGAACCAGTAAAAAGAAACCCAAATTGATAACTCATCTGTAAAAACTCGATTTCGACCACCTCAATTATTTAAATTCAACACTTCCTGACATAATATTATCGTTTTACTTTCAAAATTCATTCTCAAACCGGTTTCCATGACACGCTCGGTCAAAATATAAAAGCACTACGACCATAATATCTTGATACGCGGCAAAATGAGGAACTATGTTTAAATATACGGTATTTGATAGTTCCTTCGCAAGCAGCGCCACTTTGACAGATCGAAATATACTAGTTAGACTGTAATTAAAAGTTACATCAGTAAGTTCACACGCTTGTTTGTAAATAAATGTTTTAGCGAAAATTATAACAGTTATGTCATTCTTTTAATTGTTGTTTTTACGTCTATACCCGCTATTATGATAACGATCTGGCTAAGAAAGTATAACAATGTACTAAGTTGTCATTTGGCGCGTAAACTGAATTTCTTTTTGATTACATTCACATTCCCACGCTAGGATCACAATCTTAAGATTTTCTAAATTTCGCATGTTTAGGAAGTATTTAAATTAAATTAGTATCTATAAGTGGCCACTACGCTAACTTTTACTTTTTTCTGCACAGTTCTTCATATTTTTCTTGTTTAATGAAAATTCAGGCCTAACGAATGTGCGTACCAAATTTCGCTAAAATCTGATCAGCCGTTTTGAAGAAGTTCGAGGACAAACACGGTGAATAGGGTTCCCAACTTTTTCAAGATAAAGGTATATCAAGGTCGGAAAAGAAAAATGCAGTATTTCACAAAATAAAACAGTATTTTATTTTAATAAACTTCTAAAAACATATTTTTTAAAACTTCTTCCACAAGTTCGTAAAAGTAGTTTGGTAATGTAGTTTGTGTATGTACGGACATATTATAGTGCGTAAGCAGATTTTTGGCCCCGGATAGATACCAGGGGACTTCAAAACAGTATTTTGTATACCTATTTTTTTGGTTCAGCAGTAAAAAATATAATGTACCTTAAAACAGTAGGTAGAATACTATTAAAAACAGTATGGTTGGGAACCCTAACTGTGAAGAAGAGGAAGATATAAGATTAGCATTAGTTTCTTTATTTATTTGATAGAACTAGGTTTTCTTCCCTAGAAATGTTACTAGAAGAATTTTCCTTCACCATATTGAAAGCAGTGGTGATGAAATACACAAAGGAAAGCGGCTGTTTGGGCTTGAACTTGTGACCTACAACAGCTGTGTATCGGGGCCGGCCACCGCTGCTCCTAGACTTCATATTCTTAATGTTCTGTTGTAATATTCCATTAGGAAGACGTGTTCGTCTAGGTACGAGGTCAAACGATATCCGTGTGATATCACAGATGAAGAAACTACGCTCATTAACAATTTCTTCGAAACAATACCAGCCCTGGCAGCAGACCGTGAAACAAGGCAGTAAACTGGCTCGAAATACTGCAGACGCATTGTCTGAGAACAAAAAGGAAAAAAACAAATTTTGCTTATGTCATTGCAAAATCAAAAGCGATTCCAGCCGTCGACGAGCGTCGACGGAAGTCACAGACAGCATATTAGCCATGCACTTTTCCACAAATAAGACTTTTTTCTGCTCAAAAGGTCTGATTTACGGCAAAAAAATATCCAAAAATCATTTATTCAAACGAAGCTGAACAATAAAACCTTTTAGAAATTCAAAATTACGTAAGTCAGTCTCCCAAAACGCCCATCTTTCAGTACATCCTAGTGTCGTTTGTTAATGGCGTATCAAACTTCCAGCGATGTATTCAACAAAGTTCTTCCACGAAGGCTACCGCAGACAGGTGCTACGCGATTCCCATAGAACAAACAATTTCTAAGAGCTTCCATAAAAATATTCTATTAGCATAGCTCGCTTCTGTGTGTAGGAACCCTTTAAACTACTTAAATATAGCACCATGTACAATCAGAGCGGGAAAACTTGTAATTATAAGAAGTACACAGTCTGATCTCGGTGTGTATCTGTAAAAAAATCTTCGAATTTCCGTATATTTTGTCAAGTTTTTTTTTAATAATTATAAACTAGCGCTTGACCGCAATCCCGCCTGATGGTATGCAGTGATGCGATCGTTGATGATAAAGCGCGCTAGTTTATTAAGAGCCTATTCACTCAGAAAAACTGAGCGAATAGGAAGGAAGACGGCAGTTGAGCGAGGTGATGCAATGTTAAACCCAACATCACGATCAACGATGCTGCGCCAAAGGGAGATTGATCTGAAGACCCTCCACGACCAAACTCCCAACACAACAACATTAGGCGCATCGTACCCGGCACACATCGCAACACAACTGCTCAGACCTGTCCTCCGTACGGCTTCACCAGACATCATGCCGGAACACGATAAGTCGCTTGGCGGCAAGGCTTTGTCTGGTGGGCATGGTAACTTCTGCCGGCGGCCGATGTTATGGCCTACCACCGAGAAAGTTTTTGACATTCCTTTGTCACTGAGACTAGATTTTGAACGGTTTAAATGACGAGAATTGGCCTTATTTTTGGTCTGGATGCGATATCATCAAATGACTTCTCCCGCTCTGGGTGGAGCGGATGGGCGTGTCAGACTTTTACTGATTAGACCCACCTCACTGTTGCTCCACTTGCTTATGCACCAGGGCCACGGTTTCTTTTTTAACTAACCCACAACCCTGACCCAGGAGGCATCTGTCTTCGTGGACTCCGTCACGATGTGCTGACATCTCTTTGAGGCGCGGGTGAAACACAACGCGTCGTCGACCGGGGCCTGGTCCTTACCGGACAGCGAGCTGCCCACTGCTCACCGCATTGGCTTTTAGCTCGCGACCCAGCACCCTAATAGGGATGTATCCAAGGTATGAAAATCTAAAAAATAATTAGTCCGTCGTATAGATAGAAAAAAAAAAATTAAAACCCGTATTTTTTATTTTGTCGTAATTACCAAAAACTACTGAGATATAGCGTATTAAAGTTACGGAGTGGGGGCTAATTACGTTACGCCGTGCTATATTTTGTACCACGGCGTGACGTCATGCGACATTTTAAATCAATATATCTTCATAAGTATTTGAATGAAAGAAAAAATTAAAAATACGTGTTCAATATTTTTTATAAATTTATCCGATGGACATTAAATTATTTTTATGTTACAACCCAATTGTGTTACACACTATTACTAACAATTGGAATAATTTTGAAGCATATTGCTAATCCATTGCTCTATATGTTCGAAAAATATGACTGCACAACAACGTAAATAGCGCAATAAACTGTCAAAATGAATCCCAACATTACTCACAGTATGTTACGAAATTGCCCTGCTTGGATCAATCGCTAATCGCGCAGAGCCATTAAAACCAAGAAGAATTACCCCGCTGGTTGCTGATTAGCTATTGTTACCACAGCATTTGTAGTTTGTGCTCTAATGAGTTAACGCATGGACAACTTAACATTAGTCTTGTTTTTCCATAAAGGCACGTCCGTATTTCTCCATTTTTATGTTTGCCACAGACAATGAAAATAAGACTCTTCTTCTTGTTCTGCAGCCTTTAGAGGTCCACTGCTGAAAGGCCTCCCTAAGGCTTTCCGCGATGACCGGTCTTGTGCTGCTTACATCCATAGGCTTCTCGCGACTTTCACCAGGTTATCAATCCACCTTGTTTGGGGTCTCCCTACACTACGTCTTCCGGTACATGGTCCCTACTCCAGAACCTTACTGCCCCATCGGCCATCGTTCCTGCGAGCAATGTGCCCTGCCCAATGCCACTTAAGTTTAGCGACTCGAAGAGCTATGTCGGTGACTTAGGTTCTTTTTTTTTTTTTTTTTTTTATAAATTATAAACCAGCGCTTGACCGCAATCCCGCCTGATGGTAAGCAGTGACGCGATCGTTGATGGTAAAGCGCGCTAGTTTATTAAGAGCCTATTCACTCTAGCCTTGAAGACACTCAAATCGTAATGTGACGGAAACACCGACGCCGGCAAATTGTTCCAATCCCTCGATGTACGAGGTATAAAGGAGGAAGCAAAACGCTTCGTCCGGATCGCAGTGGTGTCAACAACGTAAGGGTGGAAACTCGCCGTACGACGGGTCGTCCGATGATGGAACGGAGATGGGGGAATTAAATCATGCAATTCCCGTGCACACTCACCAGAATGCATCCTATAGAAGACCGAAAGGCTGGCTACTCTACGCCTGTGCTCCAGGCTTTGGAGACCGTTTCGAGCTAAGTCTGGGTCGCCAATCAGCCTCTTCGCACGCCTCTCCACCGAATCCAAAGCGGCAAGGTGACACTTCGCAGCACCAGCCCAAATGTGGCTGCAGTACTCCACACACGAGCGGACCTGTGCTTTGTATAAAATTAGAAGCTGCCCTGGTGTGAAGTACCGCCGGACTTTCGCGATGACGCCTAGTTTTCTGGCAGCCACCCCGGCCTTGGACTCAATGAACCGCCCAAAGTTAAGGCTCGAGGAAATCTCAACTCCCAAAAGCTGAAGGCGGTCGGTACACTCCAAGGATACATTCTGAAAAGTAGGAGCCAAGGTAAACGGGCTCCTTTTGGTGGTGAAAAGACACGCCTGTGTTTTGGCGGCATTGAATGCTACAAGATTGGCATTGCCCCATTCGGAGACTGCCTGCAGTGCAGCACTCACACGCTCTACCATGGCCTCTCTTTCGGACCGGATAGTTTCCTTACTAGCCCGAGCTTCCGGCAGGTATCTCTCCACAACTGTGCTGTCATCTGCATACCCATAGATACCGGGCATCAGCAGATCGTTAATATGCAGCAGGAACAGAGTTGCAGAGAGAACAGACCCCTGAGGAACACCGGCATTGGTCGACATGGGCTCAGATGAACATCCGTCGACAACAACACGGAGGGACCGTTCAGTCAGGAAGTCTTTTACCCAGCCAGTCAGGCCAGCGGAAATGCCGTACGCTGGAAGCTTACTCAAAAGGCCAGCGTGCCATACCCGGTCGAAGGCCTTCGAGACATCAAGGGAGACGGCAATCGCTTCCCCATTTTTCTCGAGGGCCTCGCCCCACAAGTGAGTGGCATACACTAGTAGGTCCCCAGTTGACCGATTGCGTCGAAAACCGTACTGTCGGTCACTGAGGAGATCGTTACCTTCTTCTACGGATTTCGTCATTTCTGATTCGATTGCGCAGAAAAACTCTGCACACTATATCGATTTCAATCATTTTAAAGTTCAGTGCTAATCCCTTGTTCCATGTTTCGATGAAAGCCATTGCTACTGATAGAATGTTACACAATTACCCTGCAGATATGCTTTGCACTGGCACTTACAAATGCTGGACCAACAGGACGAACTAAAATAAAGCCGTCGCATTTAATCAAGCTAAAAATAGTAGTCTTAAAAGAAAGCAGCGCTTCGTTAAGTAAGATTATAGTGTGAAAGTGTAATAATACCGGGCGGTCAGTTTTCCTATAATCACCTTAATATGACCGGCAGGTGGCCTGGATACAAGGCCCACTTCATTAGCTTTAGGCCTGTGACTCGGAACAGAGATTGTGCACTGTTAGAAGTGCACAATCTCTAGTAAACTAAGAATGAAGAAAGGTTGGTGTGGACACAGTTCGTAAAAAAAAAAAAAAAAAACATTAATTTGAAATACAACAATGGTGTGTGTCTCACGGCTGAGTCAAAAAGGTTTATTTCAGCATTAAAGCCAGAGAAGAGAGGATGAAGGTTCTTAGGATTAGATTAGAGATAGGATTTTTTTTTGGGTTACGCTTTGCAAATTCCAGGAAAAACAATTTGGAGACGCATTCGGTGCGGGAAATATTATAATTTAAGTATAATACAAAAGTATGCAGCAAACCGAAGAATTTCTGTCTTCCCTCACTCATAGTTCGAATGGACAGAAACATACAATACAATAACAATAGGCATCTCATTTAATGTTACCATCATTTGCCTCTTCGTTAAATAAAATTAAAAGACATACATTGATAAGTAAAATTTCTCGCTCCAGAATTTCCGTTACGAAACCATAATATTTTACCTTTTACTTAGTTTTTGGCACATCCTGGAATTGCCTAATTGCACTAAACATTCTAACACGAAACCACTTCTTTTATGGTAATGTACTCAAAGAGAAGTAGAGTGCATCAATTTATCACCGCCATTTCCGTGGGTTTCATAAAATGCAATCGAAAGATTATGTTTTGACTAAAACATTGTGTTAGCGTATTTGTAAGTTAAAATATTTACCTAGTTATAATATTGTTAATACTTTTTTTCTTGGTAGTAGGCCATAACATCGGCTGCCGGAAGAAGTTACCACCCACCAGGCAAAGTTTTGCCGTCAAGCGATCTGTCGTGTTCCGGCATGATATCTGGTAGAGCCGTACGGAGGACGGGTCTGAGCTGTGTTGCGCTTGTGATGTGTTCCGGGATGTGCCAGATGTTGTTGTGCCGGGAGTTTGGTCGTAGAGGGTCTCCATATCAATCTCCCTCTGGCGCAGCATCGTTGGTCGTGTTGTTTTGTTTAACATTGCATCACCTCGCTCAACTGTCGTCTTCCTACCTATTCACTCCGTTGTTTTGAGTGAATAGGCTTAATAAACTAGCGCACTTTACCATCAACGATTGCATCACTGCTTACCATCAGGCGGGATTGCTATCAAGCACTAGTTTATAATTATAAAACAATATTACGAATCAGTAACTTTGAGTGGATCTAATTAATCAATTTATTCAATTCTGCTTGGTCCCGCTGACAGCAAACGTAGTGTTTTATTAATAGATAAGATGACATATGTATCCAGTCAATTAAATATTTTTTTACTAAATAAAGCCAGAGCCACATTATTGTGTTGTGGTGTATCGATACGCAGTTCTAGCTAATCAAAACTCTTTTGTATTTGACATAAACCTGAATATATTCCCCTTTATTCATAAACGATGCTTAAAGGTAACTAGTGATTAGTGAGTATTTAACTGTTTGGTGATGGTATACTGATATTTCTTCGACTTCTGGACTGCGTTTCTTAGGCGCGTCTTGTGGGAAACTCGGCGGAATCCCCACGGATCCCAAGCACAAACAAATGAGACAAGAGTGGACTTACGGGATTCCCAGCGCTGCACTCTCCGGGTTGTGATGGAGGCCTCCACAGATGTTCACTTGGTCCCTTTGTTGGTAACCACAAGGGGTAATTATAGATTTATAGAATTTTTATGATAAGCCGGCCGGCGCGCATGGTGAACTTTTTTCGATGTTGTTTAAGCGAGAGTAAGTGAAGTTATTCGTGAGCGCTGAATGTGAATGAATGGGAAGGAACCGGGAAATTTGAATGTGCTTGACATAAGAATGGTTGCATGCTTTAATATTAACCATACATTTTTTTTTTATCCAACTCGGCTGGGCTGCTTTCGGGATGCTACGTAGAATCTTCTCGTCCGAAATACCGCAGTGTCTCAAGACAAAAGTCTTCGACCAGTGTGTGTTGCCAGTGACGACTTATGGAAGTGAGACCTGGTCGCTAACAATGGGCCTTGTACGAAGGCTCAAAATCACTCAAAAGGCAATGGAGGAGAGGGCTATGCTTGGGGTTTCACTACGCGATCGAATCAGGATTATCAGGAATGAGGAGATCCGTAGAAGGGCGAGAGTAATCGACATAGCCCGAAGAATTGCAACACTAAAGTGGCAGTGGACTGGACCGACCGATGCCGATGCCCGATGGGGCCGATGGGTTCTCGAGTGGCGACCACGCACTGGAAGACGTAGCGTGGGTAGGCCCCCGACAAGGTGGACCGACGACCTGGTGAAGGTCGCGGGAAACCACTGGATGCGGGAGGCGCAGGACCGGTCGTGGAGAGCCTTGGGGGAGGCCTACGTCCAGCAGTGGACGTCTTTCGGCTGAAATGATGATGATGATGTACATTTTTGACGTTTACACGTCACTTAACTTTCATCATAGTTTATGAATAAACACCATGCTGTATAAGGGGCTTATTCATAAAGGATGATTAAGGTAAAGTAACATTAAAACGTCAAAAATGTATGGTTAAACAGTGGATTGGTTAATACCACGTCACCACACAATAATGTGGCTCTGGCTTAAAGCACGTTAAGCCGTTGGTCCCGGCTGTCATATATGTATACAGCGTGGAATTTAATGGTTGTTTTCCCGCAGCGAAACTGCTTCCGAGTAGTATCTACAAGTTGTATTTGGCGCAACTAACTTTTCTCACTTTTTCGAGTTCATGTTTTTTTTTTTTTTTCAATTAGATTTTATAACAGAAACATTTTTATTTTTGTTTTTACTCTATTCATCGAAAGTACTCCTTAAAGCAAATCTTTCTGCCGCGGGAAAACAACCATTAAAATTCCAGCGTGTAGATCTTTGACAGTTATTACGGGTCGTCAGAAATCCGAACGTCCGACAGACGTTCTTACCAGGGGGTATAGTATTACCCAGCAACTGGGTTGTGGAGGTCAGATAGGTCGACTGCCTATGACGGCAGATGATGATGAACTGCAGGGTAATTGCGTATCACACTATCAGTAGTAATGGGTTTAATTTTGACAGTTCAACAACATTCATTGCGTTATTTACTTTGTTGAGCTGACACATTTTCGAATATATGGAGCAATGGATTATGATACCAACTGCTAAAAATAATGTGTTATGCATTAAGATGCTGGTTAGTATCTAAGAAACAACTAGTATTTCTTCTTCATTGTTGTGTTTCACTAATAACTAAATGTTCTGAGCAAAAACTAGCCTAGAATGATCTAGATTATATTCCACTTTAATCAAACCAGGTTATAGAGCATGAGAACCGAGCCATCCTAACCAATCTGGGACTTTCCCTTATAAATATCTTTCGTACATGCGTGAGTTTTCGCTGACAATTATAAAAGTGACAGCTGTCAATTTTAGCCGCCATCTTCTATAGTAAAATTTATGATGCACAAAGTTGCGGTCAAACCCCAGGTGCTTTACTTTGTGTAAATTATTTCATCATCACTGCTCTCAAACCGGTGAAGGAAAACATCATGAGGAAACCTTCGAAGAAATGTAACATCTACCAACCCCCACTGGGCCCGTGTGATAGATTACGGGCTGTGTCCCAGGAGTGGAAACATTATGTTATGTAAGGCTCTGCTATTTCCCAAGACCCCGCCACTCAGGCGATGTCGTGCCGCTGTGGTTTTAGTGGGTATTCCCGGCTACGGCTGGGCGAGTCTCACACACGCCCCTCGGGGTATGGTGCGGAAAGGCATTTCCACAGCGTCAAAAAAAAAAAAAAGTTAACAGTATATTTGAGGACGTGATGTCACAGAAAGAAGTTGCGGAACGGGAGAGGGAGATCTCAACTCCCTTCCCGGGCCGCAGAAGATGCACCGGGCGCCGAGGAAGAGCGGATAACGCCCTCTTCCGCCCCCCATGAATGGGTCACGGGGTAGTTTAACACCCCGTGCAGGAGACGAGGCCCGAACAGACCGGGCCAGGACATGAGGGTGTGGGGCCGTGGAAGAATTTAGACTCCCGCGGCCCCACGCGCGCTCGTGATAGAAGAGACACCGGGGTGGTTTTAGTCAGTAAAAGCCTGACAGACCCCGTCGCACACCCCAGGGCGGCGTATAAGTATACTAACGGTTTATGTAGCGTATGTATTTTTTCTCCACCAGAATCAATCAGAAATGAAAAAATCCTCAGGAGAACCACTGGCTGATGGGGCTAAACAGTTCTGGAATGACGACTGTCTTCAAAATGACGTAGCTTCGAAATGCCTTCCATATGGTGGGCCGTTCACGCGAAGACTGTAGGAATCCATTGAATGCGAGAAGCACAGAATTGGTGGCGATGTTTGGGCGGGGCTTATGCCCATGGAAATTCGGCTGAAGGAATTATGAATTTTATAATTTTTATAAAATAATAATAATTGTTTAGTCCTGTCAAATTAAGATATACTATTACGTATACCGTAGACAGTCTAGACGTGGTTAAAACATGGCGTCTAAAAGTGCTTCGATTTACGTTAGGCGATAACTGATTTGACACATAGCCATTTTAATAATAAAAAAAACTAATTTGACAGGACTAACTAATACTTGTTTTCTGTTCATTTCTGAATGAAATATAAATAAAAAAAATGCACTGACCTTAAGATTAGTATAGTTTGAGAAGAAGGGAAGAGAATTGTCACCAAAGTGCCACTAAATTGTTTCCAGTATCAAAGTCAACCATCAGCTCAATGTCCCAATTGTCGCATGTCGGAAGTTGGTTATGGCATACCAGCTACCTTGCTTATAATTGTTGAAGCTAAAGAGTTATTGCGAACACTTCCTACAGCCGACATGCTATTAGCGATCAGTGTTACGATTCAAGCTAATAATGCATTGATTTGTTACTACTACTTGATAAGTTAACTATCGGTGTGTTAAGGAGTTATGGTTATGAAAAGCAATGATGAATTAAGACAATTAAAAGAGATTTTTCTTTCATTTCCATACTCGGAAAGTAGTGTTATTTTGATTTGATTA
This sequence comes from Sesamia inferens, assembly GCA_037179545.1. NCBI lineage: Eukaryota > Metazoa > Arthropoda > Insecta > Lepidoptera > Noctuidae > Sesamia > Sesamia inferens. The sequence goes on from CM073949.1 coordinate 12,590,759, forward strand.
TTGGGTGGAAAGTTCATAGAAATTACTTCTTTAAAACTAGAACTGCTGTCAGCTGTGAATAGTTTTATGTAAAAATAAAACAATTAAAAAAATGCTGCAGCCATGTGAGTTTCTAAACAGCCATATGAACTTAGCGCAACAATTACTACGGCGTGAGTTCCATAGGTATTTAAAATTTAAAAAGTCTACATAAATTGGCGGGATACTAAACTGCTATGCATCTGTGATGAAATTAAAAAAAAAATAGTTTTAACAAACAACTAGTTTTATTTTCCTCATATTTGAAATGAAAAGTAAAGTGTTTAACACGGGTAAAAGAATCAATCCCTACTCGGACTGTTATAGCCGCTCCGGGGCAGCGAGGGCGTCTAAATACCTCTGGAATTGATTCTTTGGACCCTAGGTTAACAATCTACTATTGTTTGACTCGCGATTTTTGCAATATTGGATGTTATTATTAAAATAAAAAGAGACGTTGATTCATCAGCATCATTCACCATTCTTCTGCTTATTCCAATTTATTCAGGGTAGGCGCAATATGTCCATTTCTTCTCTATTAGACGTAATTTCCTTAGTCACCCCTCTCTTAACAATATCCATCGTTTCTTTGGCCTTCCCATACTCTTTTAATTTCTTTCTTTTTGGCTTCGCATGGTTTGTGAATTTAGCCAATGGCACGTAATGAATAGGGATGTTTTTTGGGTTAAAAATTTTTTATTCTATTTAGTCCGTCATTCAGATTATAGAAAAATATTGGATACGTATATTTTATTTTATGAAATCAATAAAAAATGACAAATATAAAAGGCATCAAAGATAAAAAGAGTTTTCAACGCACTGTGTCGTCTTCATTTTTTGTTTATATGAAAAAAGAAAAAATACGTGTCTAGTAGTTTTTGGAAATCTGACTGACGGACTAATTAAGTAGTTTTTTTTAGTCAAATACTCTTTTATCAGGGAGGTTTGAGGCATATTCATGACGTGGCCACTATGCTGCCATATTTCACTGTTCTTTATTAATTATTTGCCGAATGCACTTTTTTACTACATAAATGACACACTTTTATTTAGTAAACCACACTATAAATAATTTTAAAAGTCCAATGAAAAATGAGCGTAACACTCAGCTTGACTTTCCCGCCAAAATTCAATTGCAAAATGAAAATGAGAATGAAAATGGAAAGATGTTCTCTGTTCGAATAATGAAAAATACGCAAATGATCAGGAAAATAAATTTTACTAAGCAAAACGTGGAAAAATGTTAGTTAACAACTACACAAATGGGTTGATGTTGCCGCTGGGCAAATGCCACGCTAAAATATTAAAATATGCCTTATAGTAAAAAAAAAATGCTGTCATAATTCAAGATATTATTTTTATCAAGCGGATCTTCTAGTAAGCAGTGACGCAATCGTTGATGGTAAAGCACGTATACTCTTCGATTAAATGTTTCATTACGTACATGACAATAATAGTGAAGCGTGTTAAATAAATGCTACATAACAACAAAATGCGATAATGAATCATTACAATTCGTTTCACTTCACTAGAGCCGGTCATAAATAAAAATTTCAAATGTTTTTGACCGTTAATTTATCGGATACATTGCTTACGCTTCATTGGCCCAGAACATTTGTAGGTGAAACTGATGTGTCAGGTTGGTCTAGGAGAATGGGTAAGAGCTTCAGTAAGGCCTATGTTTAAAATCTCCAGCATAAAACTTTATGATAAATAAAAATTATTTTAATAGTAATTACTTACTATGACCAAAATTCTCATTTTAGCTTTGTAGAAGTTGTATTTATATAGTAAACAACTTCAAGATGTCTAAAATGAGAATTTTTCCTATGTCAAACTCTTCAATGAAACTCGGTAAACACATAATTATTTATTTTTAGACACATACAATCCGTACAGAGGTTATTGATCTACTGGCTCTATAATTCTACTTATCTGTACCTGTGTCTTGTGATCACATCACACTAAAAAAGAAAATGCGCTGCAGGCACCTCCTAGCCTAGCATATCATAGCAAAGTTCCCCCATAAATAAAAAGTTTTTTTACCTCTTACAAAATGTTGGACTTTTTTTTTAAACAACACAAATAAAATCACTCGCCGTCCGCTCATGACGACCACTTCGTCCGTCTTGTATTATTGGTTATCAAACAATAACCTATTTAAAGTGAAAACTTTTTTAACAGCGTTGAAAAATCCATAAATTTTTGTTCCATTAAAAAGGTTTACTTACTAATATTTTAAAACGGATCTGCCATGCTGAATTGATGCGCAACGAATAGCATTAATTTTATTTTTTTCACAATCATTTCTCTATCAAATGTCAAAGAAATCGATACCAAGTAATCGAAATAGAGATTAGGCATTATGTTACCTTCTCTAGGGTATCATTTCATTAAAAACTTACCTCCACTACGTGCTCAGAAAGGCGGGAAACGCACCTTCAAGACCAAGGCACGGTTGCATTCAGCCAGTCACGATAGTGCGTTCAAACGAGATACGTGCCGGCTTTGGCGCGAACACTTTGACTTTTCTGGCTGAATGAGTTCGCGATCTGTGTCTTTTTTATTTGTTTTTCGTATGTGACTTTATTTTGTTGTTTTTTTTTTTTTGTGGTGAAATATTTTTTTTTTTGGAAAAAATTGGTGAGTGAATACTTATTATGAAAGAATATAGAAATCATTGTAATTTTTTAGGTATTATGCAAAAATTAAAGGAATCAAAAGATTTTTTTTAACTAATAGTTAAAAAAAAATCTTTTGATTCCTTTAATTTTTCCGAGATATAAACTAGTGCTTGACCACAATCCCGCCTGATGTAATCAGTAATGCAATCGTTTATGGTAAGGCGCTATTCACCTTAGCCTTGAAGACACGTAAATTATAGTCAGATGGAAACACCGCCCGCCGCCGGCACATGGTTCTTGTCCGTTGATGTACGCGGTATAAAAGACGAAGCGAAACGCTTCGTCCGCATCGTAGTGATGTCGACAACGTAAGGGTGGATACTCGCCTTACGAAGCATTGTCCGTAGAAGGAATGGAAAGTCATGCAATTCTCGAACACACTCTCCAAAATGTATCCTATAGAACATCGACAGGCTGGCTACCCTACGCCTGTGCCCCAGGAGACCGTTTTAAACCAAATCTGGGCCATCTATTCGCCTCTACGCACATCTCTCCGCTGAATCCAAAGTTGCCAGGTGAGATTTTGGAGCACTAGCCTAATTGTGGCTGCAGTACTTTATACACGAACGAACCCGGCGCTTTTTTTTTTGAAGGATGGGCAGAATTGTGACTAATAACCATATTGCGTTCACCAATCTATCAACCATGGGTGGTTACATGATAAATAAAAAAATCAACATGTTATGCTAATATCTGTATGGGTAGGATGTATCCAAGGTATGAAAATCAAAAAAATAATTAGTCCGTCTTATAGATAATAAAAAAAAATAAGACTCGTATTTTTTATTTTGTCGTAATTACCAAAAACTACTGAGATATAGCGTATTAAAGTTACAGAGTGGGGGCTAATTACGTTACCCCCTGCTATATTTTGTACCACGGCGTGACGTCATGCGACATTTCAAATTAATATATCTTCATAAGTATTTGAAAGAAAGAAAAAATAAAAAATACGTGTTCAATGTTTTTTATAAATCTATCTGATGGACATTAAATTATTTTTTAGGATACAAGCCAATTAGGAACATAATTAATCGTGTTGTACATTTTCATAGTTCCTCATACAAAAGACATCGACGCGCTTCGTCAAAAATTTTTTTTAATTAATTTTAATTATTTATCAAAAACAGATTAGTTAAGTTTTATAATTTTTATAAATTGATATAAAATGAAACCAATAAAATCGTACCTAAGATTTTTTCTTAAGTTCTCTGTAAAAGATCGCTCTTAACCATAATACCGCTCATTATGTCACCCTTTGTAAAATCTTAATTTTTATGTTCTGTAATTCATACGGTGTAGATAATAGAGTATTTCTATTCTATTCTATTCGAGCAAGTCAGAATACTATCGAATTTGAAAAAAGCCTTTAACTTCCTAATGCCGTTATTTTTATTTTGTACTTTTAAAATAACTATGCCCCACAAAACTTTGTGGGTACAAACATTTTAGCTCACAACGAGACCTGATACAACTACCTGTTCCGTGCGGGGTTCGAACCCGCGACACGCAGTGCAGTAGTGAATAATTCAATCACTGCACCAACCGTGTCCGTTTTTAAATAAAAGAAAAAGAAAGATAGATTCCCAAATTTTGTAACATTCTAAGTTGTTAAGTGTAAGTACCTATAAGTACATGTAATAAGCAACATATGTGACAAAATAGCTAGAATTAAAGTATGCGTGTCTCATATACAGGGTGTATCTGACATCGTAACGCAAACTTCGCGAAAAGGCTACACCGCTTGCCACTAATAAAATTATGATAGTAATTTATGTCGTTAATGAACGGTTACAGAAATAACAATGTTTAAAAAAGTGTCGGCTAGGCCTTTGAACGTTGCAAGCGTGCCGCCGTGCGGGTTTGTAGGTGTGACGACGATCCCTGATGTGAACGCTATTAAACCAGCTGATAAGATAGTTTTTCGAGTTTTGTTTTCATTGCGCTTTTTTGTGTAATTAGCGAAATAATTAATTTTTATTTTAAAATCTTATTGGGTTATAAAAGTATAGCAATTATGAACGGTCTAAACTGAAAAAACTAAATTTTTTTGTTTAATCATGAAAAAGCCGACGGAAAATTCCACCACTGGGGGGTTCAGAATCATGTACTAGATCCGTGGTACTCGTTTGTCACTCAAACCGTGACTATCTGCAGTGCAGTAATGATTACATAAAGTTACGTCCATGGTATAAGTTATGTACTAGGTGTTATTTATTACACCATAAATAATTACTTAGACACTAAGTAATTGCTAAGTTAGAGCTATGGTATGCGTACTCATTTTTTTTTAAATAAAAACTTTGTCCCACATTAGGTTTTCTCATGTGTCGTGGGTGCGTTTACAAACATTTAAGCCCACATACACAAACATCCAGACTCGGAAAAACTACCTGTAGGTCATACAAATATTTGTTCCGTGCGGGAATTGAACCCGCGACACGCAACGCAGCAGTCAATAGCTTAACCACTGTGCTAAACGTGCAGCCACAACATTTCTTTATTGAGCTTCTCAGACTTCAGGACTTTAATTTGTCAGCGGCGGTTTTTCCGTCTGACTATATTTCGACGGGTCCCAAGAACAAAGTCCTATCTTCAATATTGTCATGTTGCAGTGCGAAGCAATAAAGTTACGCGAATCTATTAAAATGTAAAAAAAAAGAAAATTAATGGAAAATTATGGTAAAGATGGTACCATAATTTTCTATTAATTTTATTTATTTTTTTCAACTTAATAGATTCGCGTAACTTTATTGCTTCGCACTGCAACTAGACAATTTTGTAGATAGGACTTTGTTCTTGGGACCCGTCGATTTAAGTGTCTTCAAAGCTAGAATGAATAAGCTCTAAATAAACTAGCGTGCTTTCGCATTAATGATTGCATCACTGCTTACCATCAGGTGGAATTGCTTTCAAGCAATTTATTGCTTGTCGGTTTTTATAGGTCCCAGGCAATCGCTATCGGCCACCGACACATTCATAATACAAAAATAACCTAATGAATAAAAATGCAGTAAAATGAATTCTCAAACACGAGATTGAAATCGAGAGTGGGCTACGATCGTTAGTATCGATATAATCGTTTTATTAACTCGAATGAGTTGACAACGTGTCGACATCACCGTTCAACATAATCAATTAGAAGTATCAGTGATTTTTAGCGCCAAACTGTGCTATTTATGTGATTTATTAGACAGATTCATTATTTAATGTTTGTCTTAGTTGTCTTAGATATTTTAGTGGCAATAAAGAACATGTTAAGCCGATGACGAGAATGCATCAAGTTTTAAAAAGACTACTTCAAAAAGCGTGATTGTTTATTAATTTTTGCTTTTGATAGCGTTTAACACAATTTTTGGGAATTAAACATAAATGGTCGCATGTTGTTTTTCGATGCACCTCTATCTAGCCTTCAAAGAATACAGTCTGTATATTTTATGCAAATCTCCCCAAGTTTAGGTGATAAGAGTATGAAGTAAGATTTTTACATACCAATTAACAAGAATTGACAGCCATAACATCAGCTGCCGGCAAAAGTGCCCACCCACCAGACAAAGTCTTACCGCCAAGCGATTCGTCGTGTTCCGGCATGATGTCTGGTGAAGCCGTACGAAGGACGGGTCTGAGCAGTTGTGTTGCGATGTGTGCCGGGTACGATGCGCTAAATGTTGTTGTGTCGGGAGTTTGGTCGTGAAGGGTCTCCAGATCAATCTCCCTCTGGCGCATCATCATTGGTTGTGTTGTTGGGTTTAACATTGCATCACCTTGCTCAGGGTCCATCTTCCTTCCAATTCATTCAGGTTTTTTGAGAGAGGAAGGCTTTGCCTGGTGGGTGGTAACTTCTGCCGGCAGCTGATGTTATGGCCTACCATCGAGAAAAATGATTATTGGGACTTTTTTAACTTTATAACCTGGTGCTTGATTGCGTTCCCGCTTGATGGTAAGCAGTGATGCAATCGTTGATGGTAAAGTGCGCTAGTTTATTAAGAGCCTATTCACTCTAGTCTTAAAGACGTTTAAATTGTAAACAGACGGGAAGACAACCTCAGGAAAATTATTCCAGTCTTTCTATGTACGTGGTTTAAAAGACAAGGCGAAATGCGTCGTCCGGATCGTAGAATGGGCTCAAATTCTCAAATTACTGATGTTAAAATTACTCCACTGAACATCATCATCATCATCTCAGCGTTAATGACTGGGATTAACGTCCGAAGCTTTTTCAGCTTTGGAGTCTGGGGTCCACTTTATTAATTTTTGAAAAAATCACTCCGCTGGTGTCATGTCAAAATTAGAAGTTCAAATTTATCTTTCATTTTTTTCTCAATTATGCATAAATAACCATTGTTTATGTTGTGCTATTACAACACTGCCTAGTCCGTTCACCCCTCTAGGATTACGCGTGAAGATAACTTGTAATAATTTGTTCTCAAGTATTTTATCTCAAGTTTTCGATCACTCTTACTCTTGTGTAAAGAGCGTCATTATGTAGGATTAATTCATATTAATTGTTGTTAGTAACATGCATGGTATGTAGTAAATATGTCGTTTAGATATACTTAAATAAAAAGTATGTGCAACCTGGATGAAGTAAATAACTAAAGTTTTTTTTTTTTAATAATTATAAATTATAAACTAGCGCTTGACTGCAATCCCGCCTGATGGTAAGCAGTGATGCAATCGTTGATGGTAAAGCGCGCTAGTTTATTAAACCCATTCACTTAAAAAACTTAGTGGATAGGAAGAAAGACGGCAGTTCAGTGAGGTGATGCAAATTTATAAACCCAACAACACGGCCAATGATGCTACGCCAGAGGGAAATTGATCGGGATGGACTATGACCAAACTCCCGACACAACATCATTTGGCGCATTACGATGCGCCAAATGATGTTGTGTCGGGAGTATATAGTAATTATTGTGTCTGGTGAAGCCGGGTACGCCCGGCAAGCTTCACAACACAACTGCTCAGACCCGTCCTCCGTACGGCTTCACCAGACACAATAATTTCCATTTATAATGTAACAAAATGATATCCTAACTGAACTAAAACTCATCAGCATCAGCTCAGCGTATAATCCCGGTTGCATCCGCGGCTTTCGCATTGGAGCCCAGGATCCGCTTTCCTACATATTCGCCTCCATTTCGCACGATCTCTGGCATCCTTTGGTGTGAGATTGTTGGTACGCATGTCATCTCCCAGGCAAGTGAAGAAACATGGGTGGGTTTTAGTCAGTAAAAATCTGACCACCCAAAGCGGGAGAGGTCATTTGATGATTTCTCATCCAGAACAAAAAAAAAAAGCAAAAAAGGCTCAAGGTTGATTAGGTATATTTGACAGTTGCGGGTAGTTTGACCTAATGTTATCCATATAAACTATCCAACAATTTAATGGTAGAAGGTTCGATTGTACCCATAATAGGGTATTTGACTAAAAAAAACTAATTAGTTCGTCAGTCAGATTTCCAAAAAATACTAGACACATATTTTTTGTTTTATCAAAACAATAACAATTGACAAATAAAAAAGGCATCAAAGATCAGGAGTGGTGGCTGGTGACTTCACTGGCCGCTAAAAAGTGTAGCGTGCAGTGACGTCACACGAGTTTTCACTGTGTCGTCTTAATTTTTTGTTTATATGAAAAAACAAAAAATACGTGTCTAGTATTTTTTGGAAATCTGACTGAGACGGACTAATTAGTTTTTTTTAAGTAGTCAAATACCCTATTTTTATACTCACTTAGGTACTAGCGTATGCCAGGGATCATGAGTCCACGTTATAAATGAGCTTGAGCTACAGAATGTTTGCGCCGGAGACTGTCAACCGGATAATTTATGTATTGCCAACACGCTACAAGTAACAGACGACAGCACATAGAGTTACTACAATTCTTTATTAGATTTTCAACTTTATCCCTAAAGCACCAAGGCTCAAAGTTGAATAGGAATATTTGACAGTTTTAGGTAGCTTGACATACGGAAATATACGCAAATTTAACTTTATGCGATGTTCTATCGTTAGTATTGATTTATTATTTTATCGGTTTTCCGGTTATTATTTAACCAAGTCTCAATTACCGTACGAATTTATACGAGTCTGAAAATTGTGATGAAAAAAAAAATACAATATGTAAAGAAAACCCTGTCCGATCCGGGATGGTATTGTTAGGTATCGAATTGATTCTACTAATACAAAGATGGGCTAAACTATAAAAAAACCCCTCTAAAAAAATAAATATTATTTCGCAAAAGCGAGGTAACTTAATACATGTGCGGTAGGCAATAAAAGCGGGGGCGAAGCGGGCCGGGCACGCGGCACGCGGTCGTTTCGCTCATAATAATACCGTCAAAAAAGTGTTGTGACTTTTTAAAAAATTGCCGAATTTTGGGGAAGTTGGAATTTATTCGCGGAAAAATAAAAGATTATTTCAAAATGAATTAGTATTGTTACTATGACAATTATTTAAAATTTCATATTTTATTTGGTCATGTGTTTACCTAAGAACCTTTATTATCCTTATGGGTCGTACGGGGTTTTCTTTACTTATTGTAGGTTTTTTCCGAATATTAATTTCTCTTCTTTAATAGAACCGTATCAGTCATCATCATCATCAGCGTACAGTAGTCCACTGCTGGATGTAGGCCTCTCCTATTGCACGCTATTCAGTAACTCTCATCCTGCTGCTAACCGCCACCCTGTGAGGATTGTCGCTTTACCAGTGTCTGTAAATTAAAAACCACCTGATTCTGCTACAAGTTTTAACATAGACATATCAATATATCAGGCTATAATAAAGATAAGACTAGTACATAAGAAATGGATAATAATGACATAAAAGAGACAAAAGAAAGATGACAAAAAAAAAAAAGAATATAGACACGGGAAAAGAATGACCCACGACAGACAATGCCGTAAAGAAATAAGCGGAAAAAAGAGTATTGGTAAAAAGAATAAAAGAAGGATAAGAATTTTTGCCAAGCAAGAAGGGACAGAAGGAAAACTTAAAAAAAAGATCAGGCTTTTAATCCCAATGGCAACAGATGAGGCAGAAGTGCATCTGCACTACATTTAAATCCACGCGCTTCGCTTTTAGACGTCACGGGGTGGAGTCGTACACCTCAGTCCCCCTGACCCGAGGAGGTCCACAGCGGTGGGCCGGCACCAAGCACGGGTTGCAGAAGCAGTGTTCCTTCTCGCAACCGACGGTGTAGGTGTGAGATGGAACGCCTGAAAGGTTTTAGGCAGCAAGAGTCTTACAGACCCCGTCGCCGTGGAGGGAAGAGGAAAAAAATATTTTTAAGTTACTCCTCCGCTATTCTTTTCTGATTAATTTACGGGACTCGTCGAGCTTCATTGCTCGGCGTTTTTCTGGCGGTCTCCACTGTTGATTCTGGCTTTCAGGAGTTGCAGTGGGTGGGAAAATGTGTGGCGCGTTTTGTCCCATAAAAAAAAGACTCCGTCGCCCGCCCCAGGGCGGCGGACACCCATGAGGATTTTCCACCACGAAAAAAAAAGAAGTGCACTTACGGTAGATCTAAATGTTGCATGTTGTTGAATGTCTGTACTATTCGTTCACTTTCATTTCGCTTATTTTGTCGTTTGGCGAGGGCAATGTTCGCGTAGAAATTATTATAAGTATGTGACTTTTCACGATTAAATGAGAAACATTGGAGCCGATCACCTGTCCACAACTAAACTGGACTTAATTTCTTAGCATCTTTTTCTGTACAACAATAACATACATTAGGTACTTAAAAAATATTTTGAACACAACTAAATATACAATGGGCGGCCTAATGCAAACTCTTCCAAGCAACTAAAGAATGGACTGATATTTTTCTGGACATTAAATGGGACTGCCGTTGGAGCAAATATTATACACAAAATAAATAATAACAATAATAAGCATTTATTTCACAAAAAATAAGTACATCGCACTTTACATTGTATACACAAAAGGAAAGTTTATAATTAATTACTATGCAATAGCAGACTATCTTTTAAACCAAGACTCGACTGTATCTTAAAAGATAGGGTTCAGCCAAATGGATTCTGTGAACAATTTTAATAATGACATGAGAAAATAGTGTCAGTACACAATACACTAAAATTGATACACAGATATATCCATATCCAAAATTAAAAAAATAAATATATACTACGGACAAATCACGCAGATTGAGCTAGCCCCAAAGCAAAGAGATTTAATATAATTTTAATGTCTTTGCCCCAAAGTAAGTTCTAGACTTGTGTTATGGGATACTAACTCAACGATACTATATTTATAATAGATACATATAAAGATAAACATCCAAGACCCAGGCCAATCAGAAAAATATCGTTTTCCATCATGACCTGGCCGGGGATCGGGCCGGAGCCTCCACGTCGCAGGCAGGCTTGTTGGCCGCTGCGCCACGGAGGACGACAAAGGTAAGCAAAGTAATTAAGCAAAAAGTAGTTAGTTCAACAAGATCACAACAACAAGTAGGGTCTATTCATTATTAGTCTATGTATTTCATTATGAAAAGTTCAGAAGATAAAATATTAATCAACCTTATAATGTCCAGACTGCTGGGACACAGATCTTCTTTTTGTCAACCACGTGGGTCAATACGGGTTGGTAGATAGATGTCATATCTACTCCCTACACATTGCCTCGTCGTTTATACCGCGTACATTGAAGGACTGGAACAATTTACCTGTAGCGGTCTTACAGTCCGATTATAAATAATTTAAGCGCCTTTAAGGCTGGAGTGGATAAGCTCATAATAAACTAGTAAGCCTTTCAAGTATGAGTGCGCGGGGTCGAATCCAGGTCAGGCAAGTACTAATATAACTTGTCTAAAGTTATATGTACTTTCTAAGTATATCTTGGACACCAATGACTGAAGGTGAAGGAAAACATCTTGAGGAAACCTGGACTTTAAGTCTGAAATCGCCAACCCGCATTGAGCAAGCCTGGTGATTACGCTCAATCCTTCTCTGTATGAGAGGAGACCTCTGCCCAGCAGTGGGACGATAAAAGGTTGATAATGAATTGGGTTGTATCCTAAAAAACAATTTAATGCCCATCAGATAGATTTATAAAAAATATTGAACACGTATTTTTTTTTTTTTCTTTCATTCAAATACTTAGGAAGATATATTGATTTGAAATGTCGTATGACGTCATGCCGTTGTACAAAATATACGACGGCGTGACGTAATTAGCCCCCACTCCGTAACTTAATACACTATATCTCAGTAGTTTTTGGTAATTTCGACAAAATTAAAAATACGGGTACTATTTTTTTTTTTTTTATTATCTATAAGACGGACTAATTATTTTTTTGGTTTTCATACCTTGGATACATCACTATTGGCTTGTATCCTAAAAAATAATTTAATGTCCATCCGATAGATTTCTAAAAAATATTGAACACGTATTTTTTATTTTTTCTTTTATTCAAATACTTATAAAAGGAAGGAAATGAAAGGAAGATATATTGATTTGAAATATTGCATGACGTCACGCCGTCGTACAAAATATACCATGGCGTGACGTAATTAGCCCCCACTCCGTAACTTTAATACGCTATATCTCAGTAATTTTTGGTAATTTCGACAAAATAAAAAATACGGGTTTTAATTTTTTTTATTATCTATAAGACGGACTAATTATTTTTTTGATTTTCATACCTTGGATACATCCCTATTGGTGTGGTGTTGGTGCAAGTAACACTTTACATCTCCAGTTTTTAGCTGACTCCGCATTGTATAGGTTATTCGTACAACCAGAAGTCAGCTTACACTGCTTTTCTTTGTCTCATCATCTAATGATCTCTCGCGCTCTGGGCGGAGTGGAAGGGCTTGTTGTGTTGCACCACGGTCACGGTTTCTCTTTCAATCACCCCCCAAAACTCACACTGCTTAAATTAGCTTCTTGTATAGCCCTGCGTCCACCCAAAACGAGCTGTGCCTCTGAAAAACTAGCCCCGAACAAATTCATCATCATCTCAGCGTTAATCCCAGTCGTATCTGAAGCTTTTTCAGCTTTGGAGTCTGGGGACCCCTTTACCAGTCTAACTGCTGATTTGGCAAAATATCGATATTTTCCGTGAAGCGACTGCCGTCTGACCTCCACAACCCGAAGGCGATATCGAAGCGTTGCAGTCTTTTGAGGGCTCCAACAACCCGTAACGACTACCATTAGATATTCGTATGGCAGCCGGGACGAACAGGCCAGTGCAAATATTCATACGAATGCATATAAATACATGCACTGCGTGGGGATCGAATCCGCGCCTCCTTGCACAGCGGCTGCGTTCGCTACCGCTACGCCACGGATGCTGTCTAAACTCATATTGTCTGTGTGTGTGTGTAGTAAAATCATTTTTCTTTTTAATAATTATAAACTAGCGCATGACCGCAATCCCGCCTGATGGTAAGCAGTGATGCGATCATTGATGGTAAAGCGCGCCAGTTCATTAAGAGCCTATTCACTCAGAAAAACTGAGCGAATATGAAGGAAGACGGCAGTTGAGCAAGGTGATGCAATGTTAAACCCAACAACACGACCAACGATACTGCGTCAAAGGGAGATTGATCTGAAGACCCTCCACGACCAAACTCCCAACACAACAACATTAGGCGCATCGTACCCGGCACACATCGCAACACAACTGCTCAGACCCGAATTCTTCCACGAACAAAATATTTTACACAAAGGCCGAATAAATTAAATTCCCAAGACTAATGACAATTACATTATTAATAATCAGACTACATTCACTATATTCTTACATCATAACATAACACACTGTAATAACAACTGTGGGACGCTATTACATAACTGAGAAAGTTCGTATTCACTTGTAACTTTACTCAAGTTATTTCTAAGTAAAAAGTACAACTAAGTAAGTAATTATATTAACTAATAAAGCATGAAACGCGGAATAAGTTAAGTTTATAGCTTGGTTAATTGTGAATTTAATTAATTGTTGCTTGTACGGACTTAACTGCCTCGAAAATAACTAAACAACTACTGAACTACAACTATGAATTTGTAGTCTCTGATGAAAGTGTATACAAACTTTGTTGAGAGGGCTAATCAAGTCTAAACTGTCACTTTGAGTGCTGAGCAGTTGTGTTGCAATGTGTGCCGGGTAAGATGCCCCTAATGTTGTTGTGTTGGGAGTTTGGTCGTGGAGAGTCTTCAGATCAATCTCCCTTTGGCGCAGCATCGTTGGTCGTGTTGTTGGGCTTAACATTGCATCACCTTTTTTTTTTTTTTTTTTTTTTGCCGGGGTGGAAATCCTCATAGGATGCCCGCCGCCCTGGGGTGGGCGACGGGGTATGTCAGACTTTTACTGACTAAAACCACCCCGGTGTGTCTTCTATCACGAGCGCGCGTGGGGCCGCGGGAGTCTAAATTCTTCCACGGCCCCACATCCTCGTGCTGGCCCGGTCTGTCCAGGCCTCGTCTCCTGCACGGGGTAGTGGGGTGTTAAACTACCCCGTGCATCGCCTCAAAGGCGCGCGCCGACACTCGCGCGCGCCTCCTAACATTGCATCACCTCGCTCAACTGCCGTCTTCCTTCCTATTCGCTCAGTTTTTCTGAGTGAATAGGCTCTTAATAAACTAGCGCGCTTTACCATCAACGATCGCATCACCACTTACCATCAGGCGGGATTGCGGCCAAGCGCTAGTTTATAATTATTAAAAAAAAAAATGACAGGATTAAACTAAAAATTTAAACTGTCAAATAAAATTACTCCATAAACAGTTTAGAAGCGATTTTAAACAGGGCGACTAAAAATACGCCACTTTACATCAGGGGCGCACTAATTTGACAGGTCTAAACTGACATTTTATATTCCATCCTTTTCTTAACGAAATGGAAAGAAAAAAATGCACTTAACTTAAAATTAGTTTAGTTTGTGAACAACTGAATCGGCGCCATTATCTATTCGTGGAGACTAATAGACAAAATTTTATTTGATTTCGATGTTGTTTTTTTTTTTTCGTAAGACAGACGTTTCTCGACGATAAACTAAATTTAAATTCAGTGGATCTTTATCTTTCAATTTCATGAAGAAAAGGATAGAAAATAAAATGTTAGTTTAGACCTGTCAAATTAGTCCGCACCTGACGTAAATTGACGTATTTTCGGTCGCCATGTTTATAATCGTGTCTACACTGTCTATGGAGTCTCTTATTTTGATAGGCTTAAACTAAAATGTTATATCCTTTTCTTAACGAAATAGAAAGATAAAAGATGCACTTAACTTGAAATTAGTATAGTTTGTAAACAAGACAATCGGCGCCATTGATTCAGGTAGACGCTTAAACTTTTCTTACATGATTTTTTCTGTGGACGCATTAAAAAAAACACTAAAACATAATAAAATAAATCTTTCAGGGGGCTTCCCTTACATCAGACTTCATATTTATAGATAACTAGCATTCCGCCCGCGGCTTCGCTCGCGTGGAGATCGGTTATATCGCGCTTTTAGATTTCCCTCGTGAATATAATTTTTTTCCGGGATAAGAAAGTACCCTATTATTTAATCCGTACTTCTAACTTTACGTCTGCAAAATTTCAAAACAATCGACTTAGTAGTTACGGCGTGAAAGCGGAACAAACAAACAAACTCACTTTCCGATTTATAATATTAGGATATTTGGTGTACACATACAAATATTCCAGTAATCTCCCTTGGGAACTTGATGTTTTTTTAGGACCAAAAGTAGCCTATGTTACTCTCCATCTTTTCAACTAACTGTATGCCAAAAATCAGGTCCATTGATTGCTTAGCTACGGCGTGAAGGAAGGACAAACAAACAAACAAACACACTTTCACATTTATAATATTAGTATGGATTGGTTGCGCCCCGCGGTTTCATTGGTGTCCAAGATATACTTAGAAAGTACATACAACTTAGAAAGGTTGCATTGGCCTGACCTGGAGTCGAACCCGCACACTCATACTTGAGAGGCTTGTGTTTTAACCCACGACTGTAAGTACGAGTTTATAATATTAAAAAAAAAAATATCACATTGACTTCTCCAGTATCAAAACACTACATTTATCTTCTCTGCCATTGCTTAATGCCGTGTTCAACAGTCATAAGACCATAATTGTTAAAACAGTTAAATCTCACTTACAGGCTCAATGATTTAATGATACGAAATCATCTTGATTCTTGTAATTTATTAATCAAATAGCGATTTCTTAGGAACATTAATTTTATGTTGGCTTTATTTATTTTTAAAAGCGATAAGTGCTAGTTGGATTGTAATTTTTATGATTTAATAGCTATTAATTCGCTTTATTACCTAGTTAATGATGTGCGTGCCAGGGAACTTAAAGTGCACTGAACTCAAATTAGTTTAGTTTTTGAATAAGGAAATTGGCGCCAATAATATTCCGTTAAGAAGTTACAAATAACAAAAAATCTTTTTTTTTATATAAATTAAAAACTAGTGCTTGACCGCAAGCACGCGTTGATGGTAAAGCGCGCTAGTTTATTAAGAGCTTATTCACTCTAGCCTTGAAGACACTCAAATTGTAGTCCGAAGGAAACACCGCCGCTGGCAAATTGTTCCAGTCCCTCGATGTACGCGGTATAAAAGACGCTTCGTTCGGATCGTTGTCGTGTCAACAACGTAAGGGTGGAAACTCGCCGTACAACGGGTTGTCCGATGGTGGAATTAAATCATGCAATTCCAACATATTAAAATCCCCGCCTTAGCAACTGACAATTCAGTTTTTGTGTTAATAACAGAGGGGCATTTAGCGCGATAGCGAACGTGGCCGCTAAGCAAGAAGGCGCGGGCTCGAACCCCGAGTAGTGCAAATATTTGTATGCATGAATATGAATATTTGCACTGGTCGTGCCTCGGAAAGCACGTTAACCCGTTGGTCCCGGTTGCCATGCGACCATCTAATGGCTATAGTTACGGAGCCGTTAGTTGTTGGAGCCCTCAAAGGTTCAACAATTGGTCTAACTGCAATGTTTCGATATCGCGTCTAGGTTGTGGAGGTCAGACGGCAGTCGCTTCACGGAAAATATCGAAGTTAAGCCAAAATCAGTAGTTAGACTAGTAAAGCGGACCCCAGACTCCAAAGCTGAAAAGCTTCGGATGCGACTGGGATTAACACTGAGATGATGATGATGATGAACAGAGGGGCAATTTTAGTAATTTTATGAATGTTGACAGTCATAAGGCTATTTCTTGTAAAAATATGTCAAAAATTTATGAAAAGGAGGGAAATCAACGATTGCATCACTTCTTACCATCAGGCGGGATTGCAGTCAAGCACATAATTACGAAAAAAAACAGTAAATTACGTTCTTTCGCAGTATATGTGAAATAACAAGTTAAATTTTAAATACATTTCTTCAAATATATACTATTCCAATAAATTCTTTGAAACTTTCAGTAGGTTCAGTTATTTCACTATGTAACGTGATTTTACAGCTGCCAAGAGAACTATATGCCTTTATTTATTTTTAGTTCTATGTTTGCAAAATCCTTATGGACTATCCTCCGCTCCCCCGAGCGGAGGATTATAGTCCATAACAATCCGTCAAACCCCTCCGCGTCCCCACGCGTAGGGGTGTGTTGGTTTCCTACCGGCTAAAAAAGACCACATATAAGCGTTCGTCATCTGCCTTTCCGGGGTACCGGGTCCTCCCAATTCTACGGTAAAGAGAACTACATACCTAGCTTTAATATAAAAGTTACATTGTAACAGCAGTGAACGTAAGTAGCTTACTGTCGCACCTGCGCCAAGGGACGATAAAGTAAAAGCTTCGGCTTGCGGTACAAGCTAAAAGAGAATGGCGGTGGTCTCATGCCTCAGACCCGTTCTCCCGTCTCCGTTCCATTATCGGACGACCCGTCGTTGCCCGGCGAATTTCCACCCTTAAGTTGTTGACACCACAACGATCCGAACGAAACGTTTCGCCTTTTTTTTTTTTAATAATTATAAACTAGCGCTTGACCGCAATCCCGCCTGATGGTAAGCAGTGATGCGATCGTTGATGATAAAGCGCGCTAGTTTATTAAGAGCCTATTCACTCAGAAAAACTGAGCGAATAGGAAGGAAGACGGCAGTTGAGCGAGGTGATGCAATGTTAAACCCAACAACACGACCAACGATGCTGCGCCAAAGGGAGATTGATCTGAAGACCTTCCACGACCAAACTCCCAACACAACAACATTAGGCGCATCGTACCCGGCACACATCGCAACACAACTGCTCAGACCCGTCCTCCGTACGGCTTCACCAGACATCATGCCGGAACACGACACATCGCTTGGCGGCAAGGCTTTGTCTGGTGGGTGGTAACTTCTGCCGGCGGCCGATGTCTTCTTTTATACCGCATACATCGAGGGACTGGAACAATTTGCCAGCGGCGGTGTTTCCGTTTACCCTTACTACTTACATTCTGTGCTATTTCTTTACTAAATATACAATTTCATCGCTAAAGCATTAAGACTCAAGATTGATTGGGAATAATTGACAGTTTAGGGTAGCTTGACCTTTTGTCGTCCGTACTTATTTGTAAAGTAAACAATTTTTGTTCAATCGACAGCTGAATGAATTTCTGGCTAAATTGCTGTTTGCTAAGTAGGACCCCTTAGAATTTGCATAACTGTATTCCATGGCCATCATCCATTTGCTTACCTAAAAGCAAACACACAGCACAGTAGTGCAGTAGGAAGTGTTTTTCTAATGCACTACTGTGCTATGGAGTATTATTTATATTATTTTCTTACTTCAATGGGGAAAAGAGATGGAGCTATAATCCCGGTTGAATTCAATTCTCTTTCCCACACTGAAGTAATACATATCACAATTTTTATAATATAACATATACTTAACAAAAAAACAGTGCAATTTAAATCTTCTCCCCTATCTGCGCTATTAGTTTTGTTATTGCTATACGAGTACAACGTTATTTTTTCTTACGAAACCTGAATATATTTTATCCAGAATAAACAACTGAATCGATTCCAATAACTTTTACATTATGTTATATTTTTTCCCAAATGCATTTAGAAATTGTTGCAGTGTGGTTATCGAGCGCACAAGTTCAGTTTACGGTAGTTATAGTACTTGGCGCTTACGCACTCCCACGCAACAGCTGACGTCATGGGTCAAAGCACCACTCACCGAGCGGAGCGATGACCATATTTTTGTTGGGACAACCAGATAAGATAACAAGCTTATAACTTTGTGGTTGTTCATGATATCTTTTGAAATTTTGTACATAGATTCTTTATATAAAATACTAGACACTTGTTTCGGGTTTGGCATATACAAAAAATAATGTTGTATATTGCTATGTAGCCTCCTGGTTATTATAAAGGGCTGCAAAATCTGGAGGTTTTACTTAAAAACTGCCATTTTATTTCCCTTTGTTGAGAACGACATAAAAGGACGAACCAGGACCGATATAAAATTAAAAAGTATGAAAATGTTGTCTTTGACTTGTGTTGCCGTCTGGTTCCATTTTGACATTGCATGATATCTCTCTCTTTCTGCGAACCTTCAACCGAAACGCACGCGTCCATTCAATTAGTGCTGTAAGTACTTTTAAGAAACCAAGAATTATCTGTCTTGTGATTATAATAAACGGTGTGCACAACAACAATCAATGAGTCTCATTCCCAACTCCTGGCAGGCTCCCTAGCACCGCACCTAAAAAACTACAGCCCGCTAGATACACGCTATGAACGGCCATCTTGTCCCGCACGCCCTTTCCTCCGTATACTTTTGACTTGTTCCGTCCTTCTATTGGAAAGTAGTGAGAGCAAAGCTTCAGTAAATTGTATCATATTGTTTCTACATAGTACGGGTCTCTGTCGATTGTCGAGACCAGTTTTTAATGTTATGCGTAAGTAAACTACAATTTATGGTACTCCTAGCTGCGTCTCGCAGTTTCACCCGGATAAGTTTAGATCCCGGGGGAATATCCGGATAAACTCTATCCTATGAGATATTCCTGGTTGTAAACTATCTGTGTGCAAAATTTTATCAAAAATCTTTCAGTAGTTTTTGCGTGAGAGAGTTACAAATATCCATACATTCTCACGAAATTTCGCTTTTATAACATTAGAAGGATAAAGAAGAAGTATGAAAGATAATTGGGATAAGGGTGGAACAAAGATGCCTAGCTTCTGGGGGGTTACTATGACGTGTTAAAACCAGTGGTTCCAGACAGATCAGATGACGATGGACCTATACAGGATGAATACCGCTATCTTTGGGCGTACCCAGCTTCCGGCCTAGAGGGAGGGGGAAGTCAGGCCTTTTTTTTTTGTTCCGGGGCGTCGCACATCCTCAATGGATGTCTGCCTCCCTGGGGTGGCCAACAGGGCCTGTCAAACTTCTGACTAAAAATCACCCAATCTCAATCTCTTCTATAACAAACGCGCGTGGGGCCACGGGAGTCTAAATTCTTCCACGGCCCCACACCCTCGTGCTGGCCCGGTCTATCCGGGCCTCGTCTCCTGCACGGGGTAATGGGGCGTTAAACTACCCCGTGCATTGCCTCTGAGGCGCCTATATTGACTGATTTCACCTTTCCACTGTGTACGATCACCCTTAATATAGGTAGCGGTAGTACATGCGCCTATATAGCAGAACCTAAACTAAGACCTATAAGCCATACAGTCCCTACGACCCTAATAGGGTGGATGACTAAAAAAAAAACGTATTTTTTCTTTTTTCATATATAAACAAAAAATGAAGACGACACAGTGCGTTGAAAACTCGTGTGACGTCACTGCACGCTACATTTTTTAGCGAGGAGTAAGTTCAAAGCTCCGCATGGGCGGGTGAACGCGGTGCATTGTCCTCGCGTCAGCTGTGGCGCGCGACGCAAATACTATGATCTATAATATTGTAACCACTCTGCAATAATTTCTAAATGTATTTGGGAAAAAATATAACATGGTGTAAAAATGATTGGAATCGATTCGGTTGATTATTCTGAACAAACTATATTCAGGTTTCGTATAAACAAAACAAATTTGTATATTATAAAAAATTAAACGAAAATTCCTATACAACGCCAGAATGACACAGCGCTGGTATTCAGATAGGGCTAGTTGAATTTTCTTGCTGGCTCTTTTGCCTAAGAAACGACAATTTGGAAGCGCGCACTTAGCTCCTGGCGTTCATAATGGTGCTTTTATTAAGGTAATAAGTTTCCATTTTAGTCATATTTTATTTTTTCGTTTTGCGTTACTGGTGTTTTGGCGTGGCTAGCTAGCTTATGGTAAATAATTTCATCGTTGTTGTGTTATTTTTGTGTTCTTTATTGTATCATAGTATTGTATAAAGTCATATGTTGATTTAAATGAACAGACATCTGATGGGTGGGCGTTTTGGGGGACTGTCTTATGTAATATTGACATTCATAAAATACCTACCAATATCTCAGCCAATTTAAAGAAAAAAAGAAAAAAAAAGATAAAAATCTTTTAATTTGATGCCACGAAACACTCTCTCCACTACGGCTCATCATCATTATCATTATCTCAATGTATTTGCAACTTCCTTAATAGTCGTCATCTCGGTAAACAGCCCTTTCTAGACATACCTGATATCTTTTTAGACATACCTGATATCTTTTTAGACATACCTGATATCTTTTTAGACATACCTGATATCTTTCTAGACATACCTGATATCTTTCTAGACATACCTGATATCTTTCTAGACATACCTGATATCTTTTTAAACATACCTGATATCTTTTAAACATACCTGATATCTTTAACACAATTCATTCATCTTTTTTTTGTCTTCCTTTACTCTTCTTCTCCTTCTCAGCCTATACAAAGGCAGAGGCCTTTGTATAGGCTGAGAAGGAGAAGAAGAGTAAAGGAAAACCTTGGGAGAGCCCAAGGTTTTCATTCCATTGGGGGGCATTGCCATAAACCCCACGCTTTGAAAGCGGGTTGGGGATCGCAGTAATTTGTTATTCTGCAGGAGAAGCGCTGCTGCCCACTTCCCTGGTGAGAGTGAGGTATTCTTTGGCAGAATGAGCGCAATATTAAGTTGGATATTGTACAAGTTACATCCGGAGTCGTTTATTATATGGACCTTGTCGAAACTAGAACCAATTTCCGTGCGTTCAGGCGCTTTTGCCATACCTATTATTGGAATCAATTGTAACAGAACATACCTATACTTAGGACCCATTAACTTAATCAAATTTTATTCCGTGGTGCTTGGCAATCTGGGCTTCTCCCTGTTACAATAATGTCTCTTAGTGCCGATTGACCTAGTTCTGTTCTGTCTCCTGGTTGTTATGGAAGTAAGTGGAAAAAATATCTTCTTTTTTCTTACACCGCGCTTGCGGGACCCAAGACAGTTGAATCGTTTCTCCGGGACTCGTCGAGCTTCATTGCTCGGCGTTTTTCTGGCGGTCTCCACTGTTGATTCTGGCTTTCAGGAGTTGCAGTGGGTGGGAAAAAGTGTGGCGGGTTTTCCCTGGTGAGAGTCCCTTAGCCGCCACTTACGACACCCACCAGAGGATATGGGTTGGTACTATTCTATGCCCGGTACCATACTACAAACATCCAAAATTAAAAGACATTTATTCAAATCAGGCTGAGAGTCAAAACTTTACGAACGTCAATATTACATAAGTAGACCCCTAAAACCTTTACCTTCACCACTTTCTAGTGCGTTCGCTGTTACTTCGATCAAAAATGTTCGCTGTTAATTCGCTGGAGAACAGCCGCTGCTTAGTGGTATCGGCCGCGACTTATAAATTGTAGGTCATAGGTTCGAACCTCGTCAGGCACTTTACTTTGTGTAAATTATTTCATCACCATTGCTCTCAAAACGGTGAAGGAAAACATGGTGAGGAAACAGGCATGTCCTACAGCCAAAAAATTTCGAAGACATGTGACATCTACCACCCCCCACTTTCTTTTTTTCTCGAGTGGAAATGCATTTAGGCACCATACCGCACGCGCTGGTCACACTCTGGGGCTAAAGGAGACGGGGGTTCGTCCCCCGCCTTCTTCGCCCCGCCCGTCTACGCCGGAGGGGAGCGGGAAGAGCATCCTCTTCCCGCTCCCTCTCCGCAGCCTCCTTCTGCGAGAGGACGGTCTCGCAGAAGGAGGCGGCAGCCCATGCACTCTCGCTTTCAACCATGGCTCGCATCATAGTTGCCAGGGAGAGGCGTCCGCCTCCGAGCGCCGCAACGAGGTCGCGGCGCATCTACCAACCCGCACTGGGCTAGCGTGGTAGATTACGGCCCACTCCCTCTTATCGAGAGCAGGCCCGTATCCCAACAGTGGGAACAGATATGGGCTGATTATATAAGCACGAGGCACAACAGTTTCCCCAACAGGTGTCTCTTCACTTAGAAAAACACGCTCCTACACAATAGTAGATAGATATGGAAAGTAATTGACATTATAGGACACAAGTACTTATACAATATGTTAAGAAAACCCTGTCCGACCCATAAGGATAATAAAGGTTAGGTAAACACTTGACCAAATATAATACAAAATTTTACGTAATCATCATAGAAACAATACTAATGAATTTTTAAATAATCTTTTTTTCCCACGAATTAATTCCAACTTCCCCGAAATTTGGTAATTTTTAAAAAAGTGACAACACCGGTATTATTATGAGCGAATAGCGATGCGACCACGTGCCGCGTGCCCTGTCGCCCGCCGCCCGCGGAAGGGTGCGTAACGCACATGTATTAAGTTACCTCTTTTTGCGAAATAATATTTATTTTTTAAGGGGATTTATTTTTAAGTTTAGCCCGGTTTTGTATCCATTAGTAGAATAAGTTATTGATACCTAACAATACCTTTACGGATCGGACAGGGTTTTCTTTACATATTGTATAAAATTATTTATTTTAGGATCTGCATTAAAAGATATCAACATTTACATACTATATTTTAATGACCGAAAAGTATTATTTAATTACAGGAGACCACAGCATACAGAATAAAAGGTACAATTACCTAAGCTAACAAATTATGCTAATATGTAATACTTACTTAATAACAAATAAAATAAAAAAATAACTATGATAATTAAAGAACAAAGTTTGAGAAAAAAGAATAATAAAATACCTACAATTAAAAGAATGCTATTTATCAGCTAAATCCTCGTTCATACTAAAAACTACAATACCTCATAATTATTATGTACAGACGACACACACATGCACATTAAGCTATGACAATCTGTCAAATTTCTTTATTACATTTTAAACTTTATATTATATCTATACCATTTAGGCTCAAAGTTGGGTGGGAATATTTGATAGTTTCATTCAGCGTGGCCTGCTGTCGTCCTTACAAAAGTTGCAGACAGCCAAGACAAAAAATTACACATCCAGCACCGTAATTAAGTAACTATTACTATCAATTGGAATCATTTTGAAACCAATTCCTAATCCATTGCTCCATATATTTGAAAAATGTGTCTACTCAACAACGTAAATAACGCAATGAATGTTGCTAAACTGTCAAAATGAGACCCATTGCTACTGACTGATAGCATGTTACGCAATTCCCCTACTGATTACTAATCTCATTAGATTACGCAATCCTAACCAAACTGACATAATCTATAACACTACATATGTGTAGCATTAGGCATACTATCACTATAATTATCATTTTGGTGTAGTTTTTTTTTTTATTTTTATTATTTATTTCAAATAAACCAGTTACAGGCACTTTTGAATTGTCAGAAGGTCGGTCAGTCAGTAAGGTGAAGCTAGTCGCCCATTCCAAAGAGTAGGTACCTATGGAGAAGAACGGGCATACGGAGTTACATACAGGTTGTATCTGACATCGTAACGCAAACTTAGCGAAAAGGCTAGACCACATGCTACTAACAAAATTATGATAGTCATGTATGTCGTTAATGAACGGTTACTGAATTCACAGTGTTTATAAAAGTGTCGGCTCGGCCTTTGAACGTTGCAAGCGTGCTGTTGTGCGGGTTTGTAGGTATGACGTTGATCCCTGATGTGAACTCTATTAAATCAGCTGATAAGATAGTTTTTCGAGTTTTGTTCACATTGCGCTTTTTTGTGTAATTAGCGCAAAAAATAATTTTTACTTTAAAATCTTATTGGATTATAAAAGTATAGTAATTAAGAACGGTCTAAAGTGAAAAAAACTGCATATGTTTTTTTTTATCATGAAAAAGCCGACGAAAAATTCCACCACTGAGGGGTTCAGAATCACGTACTGGATCCATGGTACTCGTTTGTGTGTCGATGTCAGATACACCCTTTATTTTAGTTAATGATGCAGTTGTCACAAACTAGTGTTATTGTAGCACTCTAATTATATAAGTATGGAGTAACATTACTGAGAAAGTACCTTATACGATTATGGACACAAATGCAGAAGATTCAGTATGGACAACGAATTTGTTCGACAAAGTCAACGTAATTTATATGACTGGACCGCGGGTTTGCTTCTGTAGCAGTATCTATAACGCCATATGTGAACAACACGTCATACTGATGTCACATAAATTTTGCATTTCGCAAGCAGCGTTTGCAGCGCAACTAATACAGTAAAAGAATGTTAAGAAAACCCTGTCCGACCCATAAGGATAATAAAGGTTAGGTAAACACATGACCAAATATAATATAAAATTTTACGTATTCATCATAGTACCAATACAAATGAATTTTGAAATAATCTTTTTTTCCCGCGAATTAATTCCAATTTCCCGGAAATTTGGTAATTTTTAAAAAGTGACAACACCGGTATTATTATGAGCGAATAGCGATGCGACCACGTGCCGCGTGCCCTGCCGCCCGCCCGCCGCGGGCGGCAGGCGAAGGGTGGTTAACGCGCATTTATTAAGTTACCTCTTTTTGCGAAATAATATTTATTTTTTTTAGGGGGATTTTTTTTAAGTTTAGCCCGGTTTTGTATGCATTAGTAGAATCAGTTATCGATACCTAACAACACCTTCACGGGTCGGACAGGGTTTTCTTAACATACTGTATATACATATAATATGTAAAGAAAACCCCGTCCGACCCAAAAGGATAATAAAGGTTAGGTAAAAACGACCAAATATAATCAACATAGTAACAATACTATTGAATTTTGAAATAATGTTTTTTTTTCCCGCGATTTAATTCCAACTTCCCCAAAATTTGGTATTTTTTTAAAAAGTGACAACACCATTTTGAACAGTATCATTATGTGTGATGCGACCACGTGCCGAGTGCCCTGCCCCCCTTCACCCGCGCATATATGCTTACCGTGTTGCCTACCGAACATATATGTATTAATTTACCTCGCTTTTTCGAAATAATATTTATTTTTTTAGGGGGACCTTTTTAAGTTTAGCCCGGCTTTGTAGGCATTATTAGAATTAGTTAACGATACCTAACAATACCTTCACGGATCGGACAGGCTTTTCTTTATATATTGTATACACGTAATATATACGCATAATACCCAACATTACAAAAAAATTACATTAAAATCCAGACCAGTCAGTTTGGAGATTAGCCGGAACAAATATTCAGACATAAAGCTTATGAAAACATAACATGACAAATTGACGTTTACATAGTGGGGCCGTCGAGAGAACGTGTTGTTTCCAACTTTCAGTTTCATATACACGAAAAAGTGTTGTTTTGCGAAATATCTTTAATATTTGCTAGAACTGTCCCAATAACTGGTGTCAGGAACGCATTCTTAAGATCTCATATTCATCATCATCAAACTTTTTATCGTCTCCCTGCTGGGCATAGGTCTCCTCTCATACAGAGAAGGATTAAGCGTAATCACTATTGGAGGTCGCATATAAAACTAGTGTACTGGCATGTGCCTGTTTTAAATATACACACATCAAAAGTGTCTAGGGATCAAGCATTTTTATGCGGATTTCTTGAGATTGAGATGTGGCTTTGTAATAAATTTATGATTTTATAAATTTATATGGATCCTTTTTGGTGCATTTCATAATTTGAATCAGGAACTGTGAATCAAATTCGAGTAAAAGATGAAAATCAGCTGTCAATATTTTCCCTATAAAAACATACAACGCATTGAAGACATTATTAGTGCTACTGTTTCCCTACTACTGATTAAAACCAACGTTATTATGGAGCGGCGACGTCATTTAAGCAGGGAAGAAATGCTCAGAGCCGTGGGAATGATAGAAGCTGGTTCCCGGCAACGTACTGTGGCTTTAGCTCTGAATACAAGTCAGAGTGTTATCAGTCGACTTTGGACACGTTACCGAAGCACTGGTACCGTGGCTGAGCGCCATGGAGGACGGTATCGCTGCACCACACGGAGACAAGACCGATACATTCAAATCTTAACTCGAAGAGCTCCAACAATAACCGCCATGATGTTAACCGTGAGGCTTCATCACTCTTCAGGGAACTTAATTAGCGAACAAACAGTCAGAAACCGCTTGCATGAAGTGAACCTTCATTCCCGAAGACCGCTACGGGTACCACCTATAGCAATGCACAATCGTAGGATTCGATATCAATGGGCTCTTGAACACAGAAATTGGGCAGAAGAACAATGGCGTTTCGTGTGCTTTTCTGATGAGTCTCGTTTTGGTATGAGACCGGATACAAGACGTATACGACACTGGAGAACCCCTGGACGCCAACAGCGATTAAAATCCTGCCAGGAAGTCCATCCTTATAGTGGTGGAACCATCATGGTATGGGCGGGTATTTGGATCGGCGGAAGAACTGAGTTGATTTGGATCAGAGGCAACCTCAACGCTCAAATTTATGCTGAGACGATTGTATCAGACGTCATCGTTCCTCTACAAGTGCAAATCGGTCCCTTATTTCAGTTAATGCATGATAATGCACGACCGCACACCGCAAGAGTTGTAAGACAGACTCTCGCCGCAGCTAACATCAATGTCCTGCCCTGGCCTGCTCAGTCGCCAGACTTGAACCGATTGAGCATGCATGGGATATGCTACAGAGAAGAGCTCTGCCGAATATGGAGGGTATCCAGTCGCAAGAAGACCTTTTTTTGTTGTTGCAACGAACATGGGCGGCCATTCCACAGCGTGATTTGGATGAACTCATTTTGAGTATGCCAAACCGATATTCTTGTGTTGTTAATGTTCGCGGTAGAAACACGGATTATTAATTGTTTAAGTTACCCAATAAAATTTTAGAGAAAACTGTTATTTCAGTCTTTTTTTCGAACTTTTGTGTTAGTGGTTCAAATGTCAAATATCCCTTTATTAGGAAAATGGCAAATTTCTTTATTAATGCAAAGGTGACTTGGTTTATCGTTACTGTGACAAACGAAAACACTTTATTTGATGAATCCTTAAAGAAAATTTTAATTAATATCAATCAGGAGAAAGGTTATTGCAAAAATATATGTTGATCCCTAGACACTTTTGATGTGTGTAGTATGGAATAATCTTATTGACACATGCCTGTCACCTATGTCTGTGTGAAAAATATAGTGTTCTCACGTTAAGCTATTTTTTATTATAACCACCGTTTTTCCAATAATCACCACGCTAGCTCAATACGGGTTGGCGATTTCGGAATTAAGTCCAGGTTTCATCAAGATGTTTTCCTTCACGCTTAATCAGTCTTTGGTGTCCAAGATATACTTAGAAAGCTACATTGTTACTTGCCTGACCTGGAATCGAACCTGCACTCATACTTGAGAGGCTGGTGTTTTAACCACTAGGCCACTACGACTTATGAATCTCTAAATAAGATCTCTTATTACAAAAATCAAAAGATATTTTTTTCAAATTAGACTGAGAATCAGCACTTTTTGAACGTTGATTCTACTAATATTATAAATTCGAACTTAATGGATGTCCGCTGCTGGACATAGGCCTCCCCCAAGGCTTTCCACGCTGACCGGTCTTGTGCTGCCCGCATCCATCGGCTTCCCTTTCACTAGGTCATCGGTCCACCTTGTTGGGGTCTCCTTACGCTGCGTCTTCCAGTACGTGACCGCCACTCCAGAACCTTATTGCCCCATCAGCTATTGGTTCTACGAGCAATGTGCCCTGCCCACTGCCACTTAAGTTTAGCGACTCGCAGAGCTATGTCGGTGACTTTGGTTGTTCTGCGTATCTCCTTATTTCTGATTCGATCACGCAGAGAAACTCCGAGCATAGCTCTTTCCTTTGCCCTTTGTGTGACTCTGAGCCTTCGTATGAGGCCCATTGTGTGCGACCACGTCCAGTCCGTCGACCAGTCTACTGCATAAATTTAGATAAAATTTGGCACATAGGTGCATAGAACATAGTTTATAAGATACTTTTTACCCGAATATTACCGCGGTAGCGAAACTTGCGCGTGTGAAATCGCGGGACGCAGTTAGTATTACATAAGACGGTCACCTCAAAACGCCCGCCCTTCGTCACTTTCTAGTGCTTTCGCTGGGAAGAAGACGTTTAGGAACAAACTGTCCAGAAGCACAACTGTCTATTCATTTAAAAAACACAGGAGAATACTGTATATGTTTCATAAGTAATTAACATAATAAAACTCTGAACATTAAATTAAATTAACCTACTAAAAATCATTACTTATCATCTAAATAAAAGCCTCATGTTAAATAAAGGGCATGACAGCTCACATAATTGACATTTAAAAAAAATACAATTATTAGAACTCATATAACCTGTCAGTAAGCTAATTCTTTCACAAACATACTGCCTGGTGTAAAGAGCTCGCCTCCTTCTGCGAAGCAGTGATGCTGGCAAAGGGGGAGGCGGAGCGCCTGAGGCAACGGCAATCCCAGCGCTCTCACGCCACTTGCCGCCACAGTAGACGCCCTGGTCGGGAGACGACACCTAACTCCCAGCCACCGTAGGCGCGGGCCTGCGGTCGTTGAGCACCGGGCAGCTCGCCGCCCAGTAAGGACCAGGCCCGAGTCTACGGCGCGTCGTGTTTCACGCGCGCCTCAAAGAGATGTCAGCACATCGTGACGGGGTCCACGAAGACCGATGCCTCTTGGGTCAGGGTTGCGGGTTGGTTAAACAAGAAACCGCGGCCCTGGCCCAGGCACAGGCAAGTGAAGAAACACGGGTGGGTTTTAGTCAATAAAAGTCTGACACACCCTTCCGCTCCGCCCAGAACGGCAGAAGTCATTTGATGATTTCCCATCCAAAAAAAAAAAAAATGGTGTAAAGAGCTAACATTGTTTTTACACCACGAATTATTTCGCAGTTTCGTCACTTCTGCATATGTCTGCATTGTGTCATCTAATATCTTTATAAGCTCTTAAGTGTTGACCACAACAAAATGAGCTATAACGCCGTATCGAACGGAAACATCTTGTTTTATAGCTTTATCGTATTTCTTTGCACGTTTTGATAATAAACAAGTAATAAGATTAGCGTTAACATAATTACACAATACACTATCACTTATGTAATAGGTAACAGTCCTAAAATGACGGCTGTTAAAAGTACAGAGAGTTGTTGGAGACCCGTTAGTGTCAACTGTTGGTGAAAATGACAGATTTTATTGAAATAAATAGTTACATACGAGTATAATGACGATTCTCTAAGAAACCCAAGTTTAAAAGTAAAAGCTTTTATGGTCTTTGACCTGCCTTGAAAGAAACAGCTTTTACTGTTTATTCCTTACAATTTGTCGAAATAAGCAAACCAGTATAGAGTGGCAATTTTTTTCCGCTATTTTTGTTGTTTTCTTTAAAAAAAATTAATACCAATCACCACATTCGAGGTTTCAGTTACCTTTAAGGACATCTTGCAGATAGGCTTAGTACAGTTTACTGAGAAGGC
Source organism: Sesamia inferens (assembly GCA_037179545.1). Lineage (NCBI taxonomy): Eukaryota > Metazoa > Arthropoda > Insecta > Lepidoptera > Noctuidae > Sesamia > Sesamia inferens. Next base: position 12,621,259 of record CM073949.1, read on the forward strand.
AATTATTTTTCAAAACGAGGCGGCGTAATCATAGTTCAGAGATAGATAGGTGGAGTTTGTTGAAGATTAGTAAAGCTTTAAGGTCTCATGATGCGCTGGAACTTTCTACCATTTTTGGTACATTTGCACGAGTTCGTTGTCCTTAGGTAGTTAGTGTTGAGTATGAACGTGGTGGCTTTGATTTGTGTTACTATATATTTGTGTTACTTGCAACCCTAATCACCCTGTTATACATAGTAATTTTAAAAAGTGCCGTTAAGAATAATTAAATGATTTATTCAAAATTTTTTATTTTATAATTATAAACTAGCGCTTGACCGCAATCCCGCCTGATGGTAAGCAGTGATGCGATCGTTGATGATAAAGCGCGCTAGTTTATTAAGAGCATATTCACTCAGAAAAACTAAGCGAATAGGAAGGAAGACGGCAGTTGAGCGAGGTGATGCAATGTTAAACCCAACAACACGACCAACGATGCTGCGCCAAAGGGAGATTGATCTGAAGACCCTCCACGACCAAACTCCCAACACAACAACATTAGGCGCATCGTACCCGGCACACATCGCAACACAACTGCTCAGACCCGTCCTCCATACGGCTTCACCAGACATCATGCCGGAACACGACAAATCGCTTGGCGGCAAAGCTTTGTCTGGTGGGTGGTAACTTCTGCCGGCGGCCGATGTTATGGCCTACCACCGAGAAAATAATGTTAATGTTTTTAGGGTTCCGTAGCCAAATGGCAAAAACGGAACCCTTATAGATTCGTCAGGCCTGTCTGTCCGTCTGTCATACGTATGTCACAGCCGTTTTTTTCCGAAACTATAAGAGCTATACCTACTGTTGAAACTTGTTAGGTAGATGTATTCTGTGAACCGCATTAAGATTTTGATGCAAAAATAAAAAAAAATAATAATAAATATTGGGCTCCCCATACTTACAACTGACTCTCAAAAATTTTTTTTTCATCCAACACATCGTGTGGGGTATCTATGGATAGGTCTTCAAAAATGATATGGAGGTTTCTAAAATATTTTTTCTAAACCGAATAGTTTGCGTGACAGACGCTTCCAAAGTGGAAAAAAGTTGGTCCCCCCACCTCCTCTAACTTCTAAAATAGGAAAGAAAATCTAAAAAAAAAACATTTGATGTAAATAATTACTATAAAAACTATCAACGAAAACTGTTTTGAATGAGATCTAGTAAGTAGTTTTTTTTTTAATACCTCGTAAATCGTAAACCGCTTATTACCGCGTAATCTTTCATAAAAATAACAATTTCATACAAATAAATCAATGGTAAGGAACCCTTTGTGCGTGAGTCCACCACGCACTTAGCCGGTTTTTACTTTTTCAAATACTTTATCATTGTCTACACATTCGTTACTTTATAATTATGGCGAAACGAATATAATAAAAGAATAACGCCCATGGCAGCCTCAATGATGGCAGCCAGAAATGGTAGAATAATCTGTCTGTATGGGAGTTTCATAATAGCATTGTCAGAAAAACTCCGATTCGTTTTGGTATTCTGGTTACAGACAATATAACTATTGTTTCAACACGAATGATTAATAACACTTTTTCTATTTATGAATGAGATATCTATTGGTTCATTTTGTCTTTCATTTTGGGGGTTTGGTTTAATTGGATTTAAATCTATGAAGGAATTGGTTTTGTTAGGGAGATCTGTGACTATTTCTTTTTCCATAAAACTGTGTAAGTAATTATAGCCGTGGGGTCGATCGATCAGCAGGTTGTTGCGTAAAAACTATACAGAGTGGTGCTGACAATACGACAATAAATGTGAACACGAACAATGCTGGTTAATAGGAATAGTCCTAAACCATAGAAAAAAATCTAGCATCGAAAATAAAAAAATGAAAATTTCAAACAAACTAAATCGCATAAAATTGTAACGGAATAGAACATCCTTTAAAAATATTGGTTCACTGACCTCCGTTCGGCCACAGCGCGATCCTTTATCGACCTGCTTTTTCGCGCTATTATTATCAAAGTGTGGTACCGCAGAATGCGGCAATCATTAACATATAAGCGTTTCCTTATCCACATGTACATCATGTAGAAAATATGAAAAATAAAAAATTATTTCCTGTGACTCATCTCCGCCCGTGGTCGGGAGTTCGTCCTTCCTAGACCTTAAGGTTGTCTTTTAAAAGAGCTTATAGAGATACGAGCGGGAATTGTGCCATGGCGGGTAAAAAAAAAAAATATTTTTGTAATATTTATGGTGTAAAATAATAAAAGAATGTTATTCCTGATTATGGTTGTTGTTTTCCTTTATTTTAACGGTTGTATAAACTTTTTTTTTTCTATTGTTTCAGTTTCCGAGAGAAGACAAAAGGGTCTGAATAAAATTCTATAAGGACACTATTTTACACTATGGTAAGTGTTATCTTTTTTAAAATTTAAATATATTTCTTTTTAAATAAAGAAGTAGGAAAGGGAAAAATCTGGACTGCCTCTAATAATGTTCATAGAATGTGTATTTCTATTGCCGTTTTTACAAAATATAATAAAAATTGAAACAAAATTACAAATGAAAGGGTAGAAATGTGGTTCTTTAAAATTGTCCGCTTTTTTTACAATAATCACCTGAAGTCGCTTAACAATTCTGTTTTATTTTAACAAAAGGTAGAGTCGGTGGAAATCAAACGGAAATAGTTACACAAGATACCGTCGTAATCTAAGGTGAAAGAAATGTCGTCAACAATAGAATGGGAAGCCATTGGGATGAAAAACTAGACTAAGTATTATGTGATTACGGATTGCGGACATACTTATTACTTACGTACGGGCTACGTAAGTATGTAAGTAAACAACTTTAATGTTATGTTACCTATTTTATTTTGTGGTTAAGTGAGCAGTCGAGTCGAGCAATCCGGCAGTATCCATAATTATTGTGACTAATTGGTATAATTATTCCCTTAGTACTTATTAGTGGCCTGGAACATAATGTACCAGGCCACTCGGAAAGCATTACCAAAAAAGTTTTTATGTGCGTGAGACTGGCTAGATGTATTCTATTTTGAAAACATAATTATTAATTAATAAAAATAGGTACGTTCCAAGTTTAAAATTTCTCAACGATTTGGGTTTCAAAACGCCTCGATACCAAAGAGCAGCGATCTAGAAGCGGGGCGAAAATTTTGATAGCAAGCTTTTTCAATTTAATTGGCTACTTGGTTTCAATTCCTTTACGGAATCAAAGAAGTATCAACACCGAATCAATTTCGTTATCAAAAGTTTGCTCAAGATCGTAGATCAAGGAGCAAAAACTTTTCTTTAACTTTGTATAGACTTTCCAAGTTGTTCTCGACAAATGCTTGATCATTGGTCGAGAACAACTTGGAAAGTCTATACAAAGTTAAGGAAAAGATTAAAGAAATAAAATATAGGTACCTATAGAATCCTTTATCTTTTCGCAAAACCTTCTAAGTGTCCCGTGGACACTGATACCTACACAATAAAGAATTGAAAATTGAATTGAGGTTAAGCTCTACGCTTGCCACGATTGGACCGCGGATAGGTGAATATCTTTACATTCGTGCCTCGAAAAGCGCTTTAAGCATCCCGGCTCTCATACATAGATCTTTGACAGGCGTTATACCCATAACGGCAGACTTTAAGGCTTCTGACTGGGTAGTCAAAGTCTGATAACCAGGGAATTTCGTGTTACCTAGTTACCGGGTTGTGGAGGTGAGATAGGCTTTCGCTCCAAGTAAATCATCTGTGAAAAATGCAACGCTAGCTATCACTGTTTAGTTTAAATACAGCCTGGTGACAGGCAGACAGACGCACAAACGAAAATTGGAGTCAAAGGAGTTAAAGGACTGCATTTTGGAGAAAATCGCGGGAAATATATGAGTGTCATAATTCCTCCATCACCGTTCCATTATCGGACGACCCGTCGTATGCTGAGTATCCACCATTACGTTGTTGGCACCACTACGGTCAGTAGGGTAATTGCCTAACTCACTCTCAGTAGCGATGGGTTTAAATTTGACAGTATAACAATATTCATTGCGTTATTTACGTTGTTGAGTAGAAACATTTTTAGAACATACGAAGCAATGGATTAGCAATTGCTTTAAAATTATTCCAATTCATAGTTATAGTTTGTTACGCAATTAGGGTGGGACGAAGCGTTTCGCCTCGACTTTTATACCGTGTACATCGAAAGACTGGTAAAAATTACCTGCGGCGGTCTTCCCGTCTAAATCAAATCAAATCAAATCTTACTTTATTGTGGATCATAGGTTAGTACATAATATAGGTCTTAAATAATTACATGGATCAACTATGTCCCGCCCTTAGGGCATACAATAGTCAAGCTACAACAACACAGGGCATACAGTAGTCAATAGTCATAGTATATTACATATTATTTTTACATTTTTTCATACTTACTGAACACATCATGACTGAGAGGGGCTATAGCGGAGCAATGACTTGTCCAATAAAAATTCCTTTGTAGAGTAGTAGCACTTGTCTACCAACAGATCATGAAGGCCCTTTTTAAATTTTTTGATTTCCAAAGTTGCTCTAATAGGCCCCGGAATACTATTGTAGATGCGCGTAGCCATACAAAAGATGCTTTCATACATAAGGTGAGTTTTACTAGCAACTGTGCGCAATTTGTCCTTACGTCGTATACGCGTGTAGTAATTATACATGTCAATATTATTTTTTACAAACACGGCAGCTTCAAATATGTAAACACATGGCAATGTGAGAACTTTTGTCTTTTTAAAAAATGGCTAATTAAATAATGTCTAATTAAGTGTTTTCAAGGTTAAAGTGAATAAGCTCTTAATAAACTCCCATCAGGCGGGATCGCGCTCAAGCACTAGTTTATAACATTAAAAAAAGGCTTACATAATTCAACATTCAGTAATAATCACTGATACTAAAGTCAAGTCAAGTATTGATGTCAGTCATTTTGTAGAATTTATTGCAACTCATCATGACTATCATGTAATCAAATTATGACAGCATGCGTGATCAGATATGATTGCTCTGTTCAAGAATATGTTTTCGTTAGTATTCTAACTTAATCCTTATAAATCTGATACCGGAGAGTTGAGGGATATAATTTTTTTTTTTTAATAATTATAAACTAGCGCTTGACCGCTATCCCGCCTGATGGTAAGCAGTGATGCGATCGTTGAAGGTAAAGCGCGCTAGTTTATTAAGAGCCTATTTACTCAGAAAAACTGAGCGAATAGGAAGGAAGACGGCAGTTGAGCGAGGTGATGCAATGTTAAACCCAACAACACGACCAACGAGGCTGCGCCAAAGGGAGATAGATCTGAAAACCCTCCACGACCAAAATCCCAACACAACAACATTAGGCGCACCGTACCCCGGCACATATCGCCAACACAACTGCTCAGACCCGTTCTCCGTACGGCTTCACCAGACATCATGCCGGAACACGACAAATCGCTTGGCGGCAAGGCTTTGTCTGGTGGGTGGTAAAATAAAGAATTAACAGTTAAATAATGTTTAAATTAATTTAAACATTATTTTTTTGTTTAATTTTTTTATACACAATAATTCGACAGTCACAATTAATTATTAATGTAAATTATTAAAGATACTCTTGCGTGAAAATGACAACATTGCATTTTGTTAGCTTTAAGTATTTTTTTTTATCGTTGCATTTAAAGTCACATACATAAACATCCAGACCCGGAACAACTATCTATAGGCCATACAAATATTTGTTCCGTGCGGGAATCGAACCCGCGACACACAGTGCAGTAGTCGATCGCTCAGCCACTAGGTACACATGAAATACTAAATAAAATACTCACTATCAAGGAAACTTAGATAAACATATCTTTGAAATATTCCGTTTTTGGACTACATATTAGTTTTTTTTTTCTTTTTTTTAAGTTTCCTAGGGTCTAAAGATTGTCAGTGCCAAATTTCATCAAAATCTGTTGAGAGGTTTAAGCGGGAAAGCGTAACAGACAGACAGACAGACAGAGTTACCTTTGCATTTATAATATTAGTAAGGATAGTATGGATTAAAAGTTACGTAAAAAAATAACCTTTTATTTGTTAATATTCCTTCTGTTTGTTTCTGTAAGTTTATTTTCCTTGCGTCATGTTTACTGCAAATAAAGGTTTTTTTCTTTTCTTTCTTTTCTATATTGTTAACGGTTTTTGTTTTGTTTTCAGTGGCTCCGGTTGTGGTTAGCGTTCACCGTAACAACAGTGTGGTCGCAGCACACTAATACGGTAAGTAATTTTACCCATAACAAAGCTAGTAGATAGGTCGTTTAGAACATAGCCAAAATCAAAAGGAAGTATTAAGTTACGCAGTTCTAAAAACGTTAGGGTTTACAGTAAAACAGGATATCATCCGCTAGCCTTATCTCAACTATATCGTGGACGGTTTTTTTTTTTTTTGTTTTGGATGGGAAATCTTCAAATGACCTCTCCCGCTCTGAAGCGGAAGGGCGTGTCAGACTTTTACTGACTAAAACCTATCTGTGTTCCTTCACTTGCCTGTGCGCCAAGGCCACGGTTTCTTTTTAACGAACCCGCAACCCTGACCCAGGAGGCTTTCCTAATCAGAGTCCAGCTCTTCTCTCTCTTCTTCAGCCTATGGATGTCCACTGCTGGGCAAAGACCTCCCCCAAGGCTTTCCACGCTGACCGGTCTTGTGCTGCTGTGTGTCCAGCTGAACACCAGTATTTAACATGGAGCGGCTGGCTACCTGACCTCCACCACTCAGTTACTGAGTAATACAATACCAATAATATCATACAATACTGGATGTCAGACTTTCGGGCTTCTGACCACTCGTAATGACTGTGAAAGATACAGGAATGACTACAGGGGCCAACGGTTTAGCGAGCTTTCCAAGGCAGGAAGGGGTCTTGGTGCGTACAATTTACCAAAGCTCATAGGTATGTGCCTTGGTAAACTGTACTACGGTGTGTACTGTGTACGGTTTGTTTACCTTTATTCTTTATCGAATTTGGACGATATATAAAGGAAAATTCTAGGTACGTAGAATAAGATGCAAGTGTTCTTTTTGTTAAGTATTAATTTTCTATAGATAGATTTTCTAGATAGATGAAGAATAATTCTACTTTCTAAATTTAAACTGTTTATTTATGATTAGATGTTTATGATTTGCATAGAACGCTTAACCGATTTTGAATGAAATACGACACACATGTAAGCTTTTGATACATACATATATTATACGTAATCCATATTTGAAAGTATTACAATGCATGTGTTATGCAGTTGATTTGAAAAGTAGTTAAAATACGCAAAATTGTAGGTATTGAAAAAAAAAAAATGTCTCCTTATTCATACTTCATAGTCTGAATTCCACAAAATGCGTTTAATATCTGGATTTCATTCATCTTTCCTTTTTTGTAGGGCTATCCCGTAAAATTCATGTCGACTTTTTAATGGTTTTTCGAAATAGCATGTTTTATTATAAAGGATTTGTTAATAAATAATTAGCATGTAAAAGTCGATAAAAATGTAAATAACAGGAGATTTGTAAAACGTGAGTTGTGATAACTCTACATTGGTTTGTTTACTTCTATTCTTTATCGAGTTTGGCACAAATATAGTTGCACTCTTGAATTCAGTTTAACTCTTTTGTAACTGTCACTTTTACAAACAAAATGACAAAACATATTTTAAGTATTCCACAATACAGAATTTGTTCATTACTCTAGAAATGAATGAGAACGGGTTGCATTGTATGAGAGCGAACAATACATTCGGTTCGTTCGCTTGGATAGCCTTCCTGCGAGAAAGTCTAGGCCCAATCAGTACCACGGAGTACTTGGCCTTCGGGTCGGCCCCGTGACACTCTCAACACAGGGCCCGACGGTAACCGGGTGGTTTTAGTGGGTATTCCCGGCTTCGGCCGGGCGAGTCCCACACACGCTCGTCGCCTAGCTAGCGACGGGTATGGTGCGTAAAGGCATTTCCACTCGTTAAAAAAAAAAAAAAAAAAAAGGCCCAATCAGTACAAACCATCTGAAACAAAGACATTGATATACGTATCTAGTAGAAAATTGTATTGAATTTAAATCAAAATATTAGGTTACTTATTACAGCCTCCGTGGCGTAGCGAACGCGGCCGCTGCGCAAGGAGGCGCGGGTTCGATCGCAGTGCAAATATTTGTATGCATGAATATGAATATTTGCACTGGTCTGATCGTGCCTCGGAAAGTACGTTAAGCCGTTGGTCCCGGTTGCCATACGAACATCTAATGGCAGTCGTTACGGGTTGTTGGAGCCCTCAAAAGTCCTACAATTGGTCTAACTGCAATGCTTCGATATCGCCTTCGGGTTGTGGAGGGCACACGGCAGTCGCTTCATGGAAAATATCGAAGTTTAGCCAAAATGAGCAGTTAGACTGGTAAAGCCGACCCCAGACTCCAAACCTGAAAAAGCTTCGGAGACGACTGGGATTAACGCTGAGATGATGAAGAAGAAGATTAGGTTACTTATTAAGTACTACATATTTTGTTATCTAATAGACTAATATATAGTTAATATGTGAGTAATGGCGTCTTAGCTTCTATCCGTAAGTCGCCAAAAGAGTTATTGAGGCTTTTTATTTGGTTTTTCTCAGTCTAATGTGTGGCTACACGGAAAAGGGATGTATCCAAGGTATGAAAATAAAAAAAAAAAAAAGTCCGTCTTATAGATAATAAAAAAAATTAAGACCCGTATTTTTTATTTTGTCGAAATTACCAAAAATTACTGAGATATAGTGTATTAAAGTTACGGAGTGGAGGATAATTTCGTCACGCCGCCGTGGTATATTTTGTACCACATCGTGACGCCATGCGACATTTCAAATCGATATATCTCTTAGTATTTGAATGAAAGAAAATATAAAAAATACGTGTTCAATATTTTTTATAAATCTATCTGATGGACATTAAATAATTTTTTAGGATACAACCCAATTACAAGCAATTGATGAAAATAGATTTGTTTTTTATTAGAAACTAGCGGCCGCCAGCGACTTCGTTCGTGTGGTTTATTTATGCTCTGCTCCTATTGGTCGTAGCGTGATGTTATATAGCCTAAAGCCTTCCTGGATTAATGAGCTATCCAACGCAAAAAGAATTTTTCAAATCGGACCAGTAGTTCCTGAGATTAGCGCGTTCAAACAAACAAACAAACTCTTCAGCTTTATAAATATTAGTATAGATAATCAAAATATGTCGTGGTGGCCTAGTATGTTGTGGTGGTCATCCTTGAGAGGATGAGTGTTCGGGTTCGATTCCAGGTCAGGCAGGTACCGATGTAACTTTTCTAAATTATATGTATTTTATAAGTATATCTTGGACACCAATGACTGATTAAAAGGTAAAGGAAAACATCTTGAGGAAACCTGGACTTTAAGTCTGAAATCGCCAACCCGCATTGAGCAAGCGTGGTGATTACGCTCAATTATTCTCTGTATGAGAGGAGACCTGTGCCCAGCAGTGGGACGATAAAAAGGTTGTTGATGAAATATGATGAATCAAAGACGTAGCGAAATATCAGACTTTTACTGACAGAAACCCATCCGTGTTCCTTCATTTGTCTGTGCGACAGGGTCCATATTCGTAAGACTTAAATTTTAACTGGCGAAATGTATATCGGAGCACTTCCGCCATTTTTTGGGAACGACGAAAGATTTTTTTTTTATAATTATAAACTAGTTATTGACCGCAATCCCGCCTGATGGTAAGTAGTGATGCAATCGTTGATGGTAAATGACGCTAATTTATTAAGAGCCTATTCACTGAAAAGAACTGAGTGAATAGGAAGGAAGACGGCAGTTGAGCGAGGTGATGCAATATTAAGCCCAACGACACGACCAACGATGATGCACCAGAGGGAGATTGATCTGGAGACCCTCCACGACCAAACTCCCAACACAACAACATTTGGCGCATCATACCCGGCACACATCACAACGCAACTGCTCAGACCCATCCTCCGTGCGACTACTCCAGACATCATGCCGGAACATGACGAATAGCTTGGCGGCAAGACTTTGTCTGGTGGGTGGTAACTTCTGCCAGCAGCCGATGTTATGGCAATCCCAAGTATTAGTAGTTGAATAACAGCTCACTCCACGCTCGCTTCACTACTTGACGTACGTCAAAATAAAAACGAGTACGTAGTCTTTATCATTTGACGTACGTATCTTTTATTAAGTTATGTTAACCAACCGTTTCGAACAACTGGCCCTAAGCATTTTCGGTTTAAGAAAAGATTCCTTTTGATCTTCGTTGCAGTCCGGTAAAAAGCTTTACTTATCAATTAAAAAGTAATTCAATTACTTCAAAACATAATGAAGGTGTAAACACCTTTTACATCTTATTTCTCAACATTATGTAACGTATGGGCCAGTAAACTACTATTTCCGGCAGAGAAAGGCTATCAATAGGCTACCATTTCCTGATGGGAGCTTCATTATAGCTTGAGGTAAAGACTATAGTGGAGGTTATCGTATCTATATTTATTTTGTAGTCCTCTATTGACTGGTTAGTAGGTCTAGTATGAGTTGTCATTACGAAACTCGATCGTCGATATCGAGCATACTGGTGCACTGGAAGGATGATGGGCCTCTTTGTTAGCCATGCTAAAAGCGTGGTGCCTGACGGGAAGAAGAAGGTGCTTTATCTGACCGCCCGAACCGACGTACCATCAAGGCGTAGTCGCGATGGTTACGGCAAGTCTCTTGCATCAAACGTTGACGCTAGGCGTAGACTTCAAGGCATCTGGATACGTTATGTTAGAGCATGATTTAAAAGTAGCCTTTTTCTTTTCTTTTTTTTTTTTGTTCCGGGGTGGAAAATGCTCATGCATGTCCGCCGCGCTGGGGTGGGCGACGGGGTCTGTCAGACTCCTACCGATAAAAAACCACCCCGGTGTTTCGTCAGCCAATGTGCGCGGGGGGCCGCGGGAGTCCTTGATTCTGCCGCGGCCCCACACTCTTGTGCCGGCCCGGTTTGTCCGGGCCACGCCTCTTGCCAACATCTGCAAGGCGCCCCTTAAGGTACACCAGTGGCTCGAAATCTTGAGGGCACATCTCTTACCGAGATTCGACTTTACGGTTTCTTGTTGGGAGTCATCAGGGACGACATCTTACGCATGCTCGACGTTCAGATTCGGAGGGCAGTGCGGTCTTGGCTTCAGCTGACAAAGGATGTCCCTGTCGGGCAACGCGGTTCCACACAGCATCCACGGACGGCGGCCTAGAGATACCATCGTTGAGGGCTTGGTTGCCGGATCGCATCAAAAGGAGGTACGGCACGATGATGACGGACACGTCGCGATGGTCATCAGTAGCTAGAGCCGCCGCCGGATCCGAAAGGAGCCTATAGAAGGAAGGTGCAGTGGGCCCAAAGAGGGAAGGGTCATTTAATGATTTCCATTAATCAATTCATCCACAAAGAGCCGAACGTCAGAACTGTATTAGGCCTCAGAAAGCAGTTATTGTGGTGTATGTATTTACAGTATTTTAAGTTTTTATGTTAATATACCTACTTATTGTATGTGTCTGTATGGGGATTGATGCCTGAAATAAATGGATAAATAAATAAACAATAACTTTTTTTTAGATTTTTTCATTTATATTAAACATTTTTCCCTTGACCAGAGTACCTACTATATTCATAACATTTATAAGTGGTCAAGAAAAGTTTGTATGGTATACTGGTTTTAGTTTTCAAATAAATTGTAGATGTAAAATAGAATCATTTATGGATGCAGGAAGGTGCCGTAGTTTCTCCCTCTAGGAAAACGTGTTATGTAATATCTTATGTTCTTATATGGTGAACATAACAAAAGGTATTCTATTTTATTCTGTTTATAGAATATAAATTACTTTAACTTATTCAAAATAATGTTTAATTTCACATTAAATAAATAATTAATACAGACACAGAAATGTCAGAAGCTGCACCCTAAAGACTGGTTTACGCGGTGCAATTTCATTGCCTCCGGCTTTAATTAGGTTGAAGCAACAATAAAAGTTGTCTAAACACCATTTAGACGATGCAAGTGATTTGTTGCATCAATTTTATTGTATGCCACAGGCAATTAAATTGCATCGTGTAAATCAGTCTATATTACCTAACACCCTAATTATCAACTTGATTAATTTTGAAGTATATTGTTAATTAAGTACTCTATTACAAAGTTTATTGTCAGCGAAGCAATCAGGAAAGCGATCGTTTTCCATCATGACCCGGCCTGGGATCGAACCTGGGGCCTCCACGTCGCAGGCAGGCGTGTTGAACGCTGCGCCCCGGAGTCACGACACAATAGTGAGCCTTATGTTGACATAAGGTGTACTCGTAACAATATGTTCTAAACATGCAAATGATGCAATGAGTGCTGTTTCACTGTCAAAATGAAGTCTATTGCTCCTGATAGTGCGTTACGATATTACCCTGCCGTAGCCGTGCAACCAGGCTGCAATTGGTGGTCTCATCAGCTCACCGGACGTGTAAAATAAGTTTATTTCCAATGTTCAAGAAAAACCGTATATTTAGGCTATAAGGAAAACATCATAAACAGCTCAACGAGGCAACGATAGCTTCCACATAATTACAGCCTATTAAAATTATGATGGATAGTTGGAAAACTCATGTATTATAAATAGCGACCACTGTAAGATCGTACCACTGATTGTTAGGCTTATTCGTTCATCGGCTCATCGATTTAACTGTTAAGTTTATAAGCTTTGCCGCCAAGCGATTTGTCGTGTTCCGGCATGATGTCTGGTGAAGCCGAACGGAGGACGAGTCTGAGCAGTTGTGTTGCGATGTGTGCCGGGTACGATGCGCCAAATGTTGTTGTGTCGGAAGTTTGATCTGCCTCTGGCGCAGCATCGTTGGGTCATGTTGTTGGGTTTAACATTGCATCACCTCGCTCAACTGCCGTCTTCCTTCCTATTCACTCAGTTTTTTTTTTGTGAATAGGCTCTTAATAAACTACCGCGCTTTACTGTCAACGATTGCATTACTGCTTACCATCAGACAGGATTGCAGTCAAGCTGTAGTTTATAATTACAAAATAATAAAAATAAAATATCTGACGACCCATAATGACTGTGACAGATCTACGAATGACAATTAAGTGAATAAGTACCTAAATTATAGAACTTAATATAATTACTTAAAAAAATTGGCTGTCTGTAGAACTCCGTCTACTGCCGATATTTGAACGTGATAACGTCTATTACATGGTAATTTTTTCTGGGTGCAATGAAATTATTTAAAATAAAGTAATGTATAACATTTATATTTTTATTTAATAGTTTGTTTAAATTTTCTAAAAAATAAAAAAAAAAGCAAAAGAAAAAGAAAAAAGAAAAATTAAAAAGGAAAAATTTAAAAATTAAAAAGGATAAAAAAGTCCGTTGCCGTCAGGAATCGATCCGCGGCACCTCTTGAGTGAGTCGATATTAATCCGAGCGTTTCACCACTCGGCTATCAATGCATTAATCATGTATGCGAAAAACTGCTACTAATTGTTTACAACCGTGCTTTTAGGTAAATAATATTGCACTCTAAAGCTACAAGGCTAAGGTTAGTTTTAGTAGGCGTGGACTCCGTGTAGCGTCAGATTCGGCCGTTACGCAGTTTTCGCGAATGACTCCCAGCATACCGATTTAATAGACGTTATCACGTCAATATAATTTATTAAAAATACTTTGAGTGCAATTTAGTCTTAAAATAAGAGAAAATGTTCAAAATCACACGGTGAGTTACTTGATTACATCTTCTTCATCTCAGCGTTAATCCCAGTAGTATCCGAAGCTTTTCAGCTTTGGAGTCTTGGGTCCGCTTTACCAGTCTAACTGCTCATTTTGGCTAAACTTCGATATTTTCTATGAAGCGACTGCCGTCTGACCTCCACAACCCGAAGGCGATGTCGAAGCATTGCAGCTAGACCAATTGTAGGACTTTTGAGGGCTCCAACAACCCGTAACGACTGCCATTAGATGTTCGTATGGCAACCGGGACCCACAGCTTAACGTGCTTTCCGAGGCACGACCAGACCAGTGCAAATATTCATATCCATGCATACAAATATTTGCACTGCGCGGGGATCGAACCCGCGCCTCCTTGCGCAGCGGCCGTACTCGCTACCGCTATGCTACGAAAGCTGTCGAGTCACTTGATTACATGACAATGACAAAATAGGCAGTTTAAAAAGGAGCTACGCAGATAATGGGAGTAATAGATGATAAAATTAAAAGTACCTAAGTACTGTTAAATGATTATGTAATTCTGACAGCCATTAAGCTATGATGGCATACCTTCGTAATCTCTTCCACACGTTTTGCAATGATCCATCTAGACGCTTTTAACTTGACAACTGTACCTAGTACTTTTACATAAGAGATTAAACCTATAACATCATGCCAGTATTTCCGCGGGATTAGGCAGAAGTGTAATTATAGAGTAGCATTTATTTAACGATTTCCCATATAATAGGAGTCAAGCCATCATCGGACGACCCGTCGTATGGCGAGTCCACCCTTACGTTGTTGACACTGCTTAGATCTGAACAAAGCGTTCTGCCTTGTCTTTATAACGCATACATCTAGGGACTGGAACAATTTGAATGAGACGGTCTTCCCGTCTGATTATAATTTAAGTGTCTTCAAGGATAGAGTAAATAGACTCTTAATAAACTAGTGCGCTTTACCATCAACGATTGCATCACTACTTACCATCAGGCGGGATTACGGTCAAGCACTAAGTAGTTTATAACGTTAAAAAAACGTATCGCCATTAATCATACGTAAATCCTGCCTCTGGGATGTAACTGAAGAAATCCAGATATATTATGTAGTTACTCAAAAACATAGGTCGACCCAAAACCTCATACTCTGCAGTGGCAGTTATAATAATAATAATAATAATTTATTTCGGACAGTAGGTATCCATATTCGGTTAGTACTACAAAAACCTTAAACCTACGTTAGTAGTAATAAAAAGTAAGACAATATTTAATTTTTTTGCTATCTCAGCCAGACTGCCAGACACTCCTTACTGTCTAACTAGGTCCTAGTTCGCTGGGCGCGTACGTGCAGGCCTTCGCGGATGATATCGTGTTGGTGTTCTCTGGGCACACGGCGTTCGGGATCCAGCGGGATGCCAATGCCGCTTTAGCCTGTGTGCGCGAGTGGGGTGTCATAAATAAGCTGCGCTTCTCCGCCGAAAAACTCAGGCGATGGTTGTCACGCGCAAGCTTAAATATGACACTCCGGTCGTGCAGATGGGTGGCGTTGACATCTCGATGGTGACCGAGATCAAGATCCTCGGAGTCATCGTCGACAGTAAGTTGACCTTCAACAAGCATATTTCATATGCTTGTTGCAAGGCAACTAACCTGTATAGGAAACTGTCGGCGATGGCTCGGGTGGATTGGGGCTTGTGTCCGGAGATCATCAGGACGATATACACCGCAGTCGTCGAACCGACGATCCTGTACGGCGCGAGCTCCTGGGCGAAAGCCGCCGAGAAGATCTCTGTGCAAAGAACCTTTGCTACCGTCCAAAGGGGCTTTGCGCAGAAGATCGCCAAGTCACATCGTACGGTGTCGCTCAATGCAGCACTCACGCTGTCGGGTCTCCTCCCGCTCGATCTTCGAGTGTTGGAGGTCGCCCGGCTGTTTGAGTGCAAACGGGGACGTCCGATTGCTGAGCTGGAATCCCGCGAACTGGAGGAGCGTAGGGCCTTCACGGAGGCTCCTCACCCCGCCAGTGAGCCAGATGTGGATTACCAGTGTCTGGAGAATATGCTCCCCGAAACTGTGGCTCAGCTACAGCTCCCCGCTCATCTGATTTACACAGACGGTAGTAAATCGGATGAAGGGGTCGGGGCGGCATATTCATACTGGCGGGATGGGTCCGAGATCCGGACCAAGCGAATGAGGTTGGAGCCGATGTGTACCGTCTTTCAGGCGGAGCTGCTCGCGATAGCCAGGGCTACGGACCTGGTTGTCCTGAGAGGCTTCGACTGCGCGGCGGTGCTCAGCGACTCTCGATCCTCGCTCGACTTGATCCGGAACCCGGAAACGCACCACCCCCTTGCTACCCATATTCGTAAGAATATCAGGGAGCAAGAGGGGAGTGGTAAAGTCCTCCGGTTCTTTTGGGTGAAAGCTCATGTCGGGATCCCCGGCAATGAGCGCGCCGACGAATTGGCTAGGCAGGCGGCGGCCCAGTCCAGGGTCGCCCCAGCGTATGACAGGTGTCCAGTCTCTTACGTCAAGAGGCGTTTGAGAGAGGGCACAGTAGCTGTTTGGAATGGGAGGTACACCGGCGGGGCCACGGCTGGGGTCACGCGGATGTTCTTCCCCGACGTGGTGCGCGCGCGCAAGGTCCTGAAGTGCCTCGACAGGACGTCTATCTGGGCGCAAGTTTTGACGGGTCACGGCGGTTTCGCCGCGTACCTGCACCGTTTCAAGCTCAAAGATAGTCCAGCCTGTGTGTGTGACACACAGGCCAGTGAAACTATTCAGCACCTAATATTTGAATGCCCGAGGCACAACCGCGACAGGTACGACCTGGAAATAAGCACTGGAAGAATTTTGACGGAGTCGTCCATAGCCGATCTTATGGCAGATAAGCACTCCAGGCCGTACCTGGAGCGGTTCTGCCTCAAAATAGCTAAGATTTGCATCGAAAGGAATAGGACGAGGGGCAGCACAGCCCCGCAGCTGCCATCGGCAAGAATAGCCTAAAATGTGAATATTATAGAAGTAAGTATAGAAGTAAGATTAGTAAATAAGAAAATGTATAAAAATGAGATAAAAAAGATAAAACAAAGCTGACAAAAGATGACAAAATATATATATATATAGATATAAAAAAAGATAACATGACGCAACGGGAAAAGAGCAACCCGAAAAGATGGACAAGCCGCAAAAAAGTTGAAGCGGAAAAGATAACAGCTATAAAAGTAAAAAAGGCAAAAAAGATTTCTTGCCATGCAAGAAGGAGAAGAAGGCTATTAACCAAAAAAAAAACTAGGTCCTAGTTAGACGCATGAAACACTCCATTATTTTGGAGTCGATCCTATCAGCGACTACTTTCAAAATGCTGCTAGTGCTACCCGTACTCTACGTAGCAAGGAGGCGGTTATCTTGCGTATAATGGCATGAAAGCCATCAACACGGGCTTCCGCGAACATGCCAGATGCACTACAGAAACGGGGCAATCCCAGCAACATCCTGAAACCGTTATTATATTGGACTCGCAGGGCACCGAGCGATCTCTGTGTATAACAAAACACATGATGGTGTCAACAACGTAAGGGTGGCAACTCGCCGTACTACGGGTCGTCCGATGATAGAACGGAGATGGAGGAATTATATCATGCAATTCCCTCGCACGCTCCAAAATGCATTCTATAGAACACCGACAGGCTGGCTACTCTACGCCTGTAATATAGGTACTATTGTCGGAATATCTAGTGCTATAAAAACTGATTCGCTTCACCTAACCACTTATTTTAAATAAAGAACAATCTCTTGAGAAAGATCATATTTTAGATATTGTGGCATTAAAGACTTATAAGAATACTTTGTTTTTATATCGTAAGTTAACAGAGCAGACCAGTGGAGAGCAGTGGTAGCCTAATAATATCGGCCGCGGCTTACAAGTTGTAAGTTGTAAGTTCGAATCCCATCAGGCACTTTGTGTAAATTATTTCATCACCACTGCTTTCAAAACAGTGAAGGATAACATCGTGAGGAATCCGGCATGTCCTTGAGCAAAAACTTTGAAGACATTTGACATCTGATAATCCTCACTGGGCTAGCGTGGTCGATTACGGCCCACTCCATCACCGAGAGGAGGCCTGTGTTCCCAACTGTGGGAACATTATAGGGTGATTATGTATATCGTAAGTGCGTCCGCCATTTTGTATATCGTAAGTGCGTCCGCCATTTTGTACCTCTTCATTTAAATATAACTACCGTCCACTCACGTAGTTATCAAATAGTAGGTATCTATTTTACATACCAATACCACCAAGTTGGTCTTGTATTGCATAACTGATAGAATTATATATTACCATAAGGAGAGTTTGTTGCTCTGTGACCTGTTGCAGCATGTTTACAGCCTATTAATTGTTTGTTGCGTAATGAAAGTGAGATGAAATGCGGACAAGTAAGATGAAATATTGCGATAGTATATAATATATATTATCGAGTAGGTTATTGCACCTATAGGCAAGTTTCATCACCGTCCTTGAATATCGGAATAGTAGTTCAGTTAACATAATTATTATGAAAACCTAAGTATTACATATTCATAACACACTTAAAAAAAATTTTAATGTGTAAAAATATCTTTTTTTACTTACGACTTTTAAAAAAAGATGCGATTACTCTAGAAGAAAGGGCGCAACAATTTTAAATGTCACAGTTTCTTTTAAGTCCCGAGATAATTTTTGGTCAATTCATTAGAGTCGAAAAGATGAAGTCTTTGGAAGAAAGCCTCACTGTCCAGTCAGTGTAAGTATTTGTCACTATAAGTAATTTTGTAACTCAACTCAAAATTTAAGGAGCTCGACAACGAACAAAGACTTCTTTAAAAATAGTGGTCAAATTACAAAAAATCCAACAATACACATTACAGAATAAAGTGTTAAAAAAACTTATTCTGCATAAAAGATCAAAAATGTAAGGCGCGCTTTTTCTAAAACGGTAAGTGTAACTTTCATCCTAAGTAATATAATTATGTCCACAGATTTCGCTAAAGATCGATGCTCTTTTGCTACAGTTTCGAAACAAAACCTTGGTTTAACAAAAACCTTAACAAACAACCATTCCTACAATGTTCAAGTAGAACCCCACCTCTATATGAATTAATACGTCTGATAAAAACCGAGGCTCGACCACTTTCGATTGGCGTCATTTTTTCCATTTTCCAGCCGAGCCACTTTTACCCAACGTTCCAGTTCCTAAGATTTTACACACATATATGGGCACACACCTTCGAGAGTGAACACTTGCTTCCGCGGTCGATTGAAATTGTGGATAGAAACGTATTCTGTCGAAGAGATAAGGAAGGAATATGTTACGTGTCGTTTTGTGAGTCAGACTGCGGAAGTCGACTTTCGTTTTTCAGGAGAAATAGGAATAGTTGCTAAGATTTCTTCACTGTATTTTTGCTTTTAGTTGTTATTTATTAGTTGAATCATACAGTATGTTAAGAAAACCCTGTCCGACCCATAAGGATAATAAAGGTTAGGTAAACACATGACCGCATATAATATAAAATTTTACGTAATCATCATAGTAACACTACAAATGAATTTTGAAATAATCTTTTTTTCCCGCGAATTAATTCCAACTTCCCCGAAATTTGGTAATTTTTAAAAAGTAACAACACCGGTATTATTATGAGCGAATAGCGATGCGACCACGTGCCGCATGCCCTGCCGCCCGCCGCCTCCGCCGCCTCCGCCGCCGCGCGCGAAAGTGTGGATAACGCAGACTTATTAAGTTACCTCTTTTTGCGAAATAACATTTATTTTTTTAGGTGGATTTTTTTTTAAAGTTTAGCCCGGTTTTGTATGCATTAGTAGAATCAGTTATCGATACCTAACAACACCTTCACGGGTCGGACAGGGTTTTCTTAACATACTGTATAAGTGAGTCTCCCGATTCAGTCATAGTGTCTAATTTCCCCAATTCCCGTTCACAAAATAAACTAAATTTAAGTTTAGTGAATCTTTTTCTTTATATTTATATCAGTTTAGACTTGTCAAATTAGTCCTGACGTAAATTGATGTATGTTTGGTGGCCGTGTTTATAATCGCGTCTAAACTGTCTATGGAATACTGTATCTTAATTTGACAGGATTAAACTAAAATGTATTTATTTATTCTACCCTTTTCTTAATGAAATAAAAAGAAAAAGACGCACTTAACTTAAAATTTGTTTAGTTTTTGAACAAGAGAATATCTTCGGAGATTAGGTACAGTGTGTGCGTTGACACAGGTGCAATCTTTGTTCCTATACTTTCAAGTGTGATGAGACGGCAATCCGCACGACCGGGAGAGAATGCATCCTAATTGCGTAACAGACTATTACTATTAATTGGGATCATTTAGAAAGCTATTGATTGCTAACCTACTGCTTTATATGTTCGAAAAATGTGTCTGCTCAACAACGTAAGTGAGTGTTGTTGAAATCTCAAGAAAGGATGCAGATTCATTGCAATCTAAATGATGACAGCGCAGAGGTTGAAATTTGTCATAGTTCACGCTATCTATAATTACAATTATCTATTACACGTAGTGCGTCCGTTAAGATTTTTGATGCGTTTCTCACAATCATTTTAAGTAAGTATTCAGGAAACTTTATATGATTTCTTTAAAATAAACCAAATACACACATCAAAAGTGTCTAGGGATCAAGCATTTTTATGCGGATTTCTTGAGATTGAGATGTGGCTTTGTAATATTTCTGATGAGTCTCGTTTTGGTATGAGACCGGATACAAGACGTATACGACACTGGAGAACCCCTGGACGCCAACAGCGATTAAAATCCTGCCAGGAAGTCCATCCTTATAGTGGTGGAACCATCATGGTATGGGCGGGTATTTGGATCGGCGGAAGAACTGAGTTGATTTGGATCAGAGGCAACCTCAACGCTCAAATTTATGCTGAGACGATTGTATCAGACGTCATCGTTCCTCTACAAGTGCAAATCGGTCCTTTATTTCAGTTAATGCATGATAATGCACGACCGCACACCGCAAGAGTTGTAAGACAGACTCTCGCCGCAGCTAACATCAATGTCCTGCCCTGGCCTGCTCAGTCGCCAGACTTGAACCCGATTGAGCATGCATGGGATATGCTACAGAGAAGAGCTCTGCCGAATATGGAGGGTATCCAGTCGCAAGAAGACCTTTTTTTGTTGTTGCAACGAACATGGGCGGCCATTCCACAGCTTGATTTGGATGAACTCATTTTGAGTATGCCAAACCGATGTTCTTGTGTTGTTAGTGTTCGCGGTAGAAACACGGATTATTAATTGTTTAAGTTACCCAATAAAATTTTAGAGAAAACTGTTATTTCAGTCTTTTTTTCGAACTTTTGTGTTAGTGGTTCAAATGTCAAATATCCCTTTATTAGGAAAATGGCAAATTTCTTTATTAACGCAAAGGTGACTTGGTTTATCGTTACTGTGACAAACGAAAACACTTTATTTGATGAATCCTTAAAGAAAATTTTAATTAATATCAATCAGGAGAAAAGTTATTGCAAAAATATATGTTGATACCTAGACACTTTTGATGTGTGTAGGTAAAGGTGGCACCGAAAATTCGTTTCAAGGACTTGTTTACGAAGCACCTGGCAGGTACCACTTAAATAATCAAGAAAGATTTAAACAATAAAAATAATTTAAAAAAACAAAACTAAATCCAAAGATTCACAAAGTTGAATAACAAATTGATGTATGGACGACAGCGGGCTATGCTACCCGAAACTGGCAAATATTGAGCCTTACTGCTTTATTGATAAAGTTGAATACGCAATAAAGAAATCTGATCGATTCTAGTAGCTTGTTTTGCTGTCGTCTGAACATGTACTAAATGTATGATCGATAATCTTGTTACCTCGCTCTACCGCCCGCGGCAAGATTCTAATTGTAATTGATAGGTAACTATTAATCATAGCTATTACAAATAACTTTCTTCCGTTATGTCAGATCAACTCTTACGTTAAGTCCGGTTAACACGGTTTACTGATTTAGATGAATGAATATGGTGCATGTACGTTGTTATTATTTTATTATTAATTATCAACAACTAGGCTGCATTGGATTTGTTTCTTTTGTTCACAATGTGAGTGCTATAAAGGAGAAAATAGACGTCTCATTGTTTTTAATTATCATTGAGCTGGTATTAAGAAATATAAATTAGACATCGCTAGTCCGTCTTGATCAGGCGTGATAATCAAAGCTCGTAGCCTTCTCTGTTGAGAAAAGGTCGTTGCTAATTAATTGTAAGCTAACTCATGTGTAAGCTTACTAATTTGTAATATTGCTAATAAAAGCTATAAAATTGTTACCACGTACGTGTGGCTGGCTGTATCTACATGTTTTATTTTTAATTTAATTCGTTGGTGTATACTACACATTTACACATCAAGCATTTCCAGTTTCAGCGGATATCGCCATTGTATAAGGTTTTCGTACAATCAGTATTCTCGCCAAGCTCCATAAAGAATAGAGGTAAACAAACCAATTTAGGGTTATCACTACTCACGTTTTACACATCTCCTGTTATTTACATGATTATCGACTTTTACATGCTGTTATTAACAATTCCTATTGCAGCATATTTCATTAGAATCCCTAAAATAACATGCATAATAACTTGGTATTTCGAAAAACCATTAAAACGCCGACATTAATTTTACGTGATAGCCCTACAAAAAAAAGAAAGATGGATTAAATCCAGGTATTAAACACATTTTGTGGAATTCTACCAATGAATAAAGTTCAATACGATTTTGCGTATTTTAATTACTATCAAATCAACTGCACACATTCATTGTTACACTTCCAAGTATGGACTAAGCATAATATATATGTAGGAATCAAAAAATTTAACCTATTAGGAAATTAGCTTTCATGTGTGTTATATTTCATTCAAATCGGTTAAGTGTTCTATGCAAATCATAAATATCTAAACAAATAAACTGTTTATATTAGTAGGAAGTAGAATTATTACTTTTATGAAAATAAGTAATCTATCTAGAAAAGGTTGTTAACATCTGTCTTTTAGGCGTAAACTACTCGTTGCCTAGCAACGGTTTGTTTACCTCTATTCTTTATCGAATTTGGCCGACATATAGTTATGTATAGCTTTTTTAATGTATACACCAGCGGCGGTGTTGCCGTCGGACCTTTAAGGCTAAAGTGAATAGACTTAATAAACTAGCGCGCTTTACCATCAACGATTGCATCTCTACTTACCATCAGGAGGGATTGCGGTCAAGCACCAGTTTATAATGTATTGAAAAAAAAACCAACGTGCTAAAAAGAAGGAACGGTTATAAATATTGAGAAATAATCTACGAAATAAACGTACGTTCAATGTACATAACATAGGTTTTTAAATGAATTTTTCGAAGACTTGGCCGTATTTTAAACTTGGATTTTTCCTTTCTCTAGCAGGTACCACAGGATGGAGCTGCGTTCGGTTGGGAATGGCAGCTGTCGCCGTCGGGGCCTGCCAGTACCGTGGGGCACTATTATGTCAAGCTACCACAGGTAATAAATACCTCTAATAAGACGTACCAGCGGTGTGATTATGTAACCATCTCAGTGAGAAAATATAGGTGATGTGAACGTGGAGTGAGATGTCATTCCAACCATAGATTTAGGATTTTAGGAAAGATACACAAAGCGTGTGAGCGAGAAATCCCGATCCAATACATTTCAGTTTCGAGAGAGAAAGAAACAAAAAATAAATGACGGTTATGACCATGTTATGACATTGTTTTGGCATTGTTGTGACACACTTAAACAGAATTGTAATATTTCAAGGTCAATCAATAATTAATTAAAAATAAAGTGTTTTTATTCCTGTACTGTAATTATCAAAGTCAATGTTTTTTATTTGTAAAACATAGGTAAGTATAAAATAGGTGTATGATTATAATCAGTGTTCCGCCTGAAATAACTTGTATATATCTAAAACAAGCGGGAAATGGTTTTCAATTATATATATTATGTAAATAATCGATAATGTAATATTTATCGTAAGCCATCGTGGACAACACTAGTTTTCACTCAAACATTTATTCAAGCTCAGATACGAATGTATGCAACATTATTTTTTGCTTATGCTAAATCTGAATACATTTTTTCAGAATAAACAACTGAATCGATACATATACAAATACTTTTAGAAATTATTGCAGAGTGGTTACCCAGCGGTTACGATATTTTATTTTATTTTTATTTATTTAAAAAGTACTGCCACATCACAAACATTAAACATTGAAAATAATTAAAACTATTTAATTTATGGCCTGATGCATGCGACAATAATGGCGTACATAGCATTGGCAGTTCATCGGCTCGAAGATATAATACAATAGAGACAAAATAAAATAATACCTAATAAAAATACACTTTAAAATTTAACAAATAATACAGTAATAATTGCTGAAATATTAATAAGAATCTCTAATAAATAATATGTCATATAAAAAAAAAACGATAGATCATAGTACTTGCGGGCGCACCACAGCTGACGCCAGAGGTCTATGTACCTACAGAGGTACATAGATTTTTCACTTAAAAATAAGGACACGTGTTTGGGATTTCGCATAGGATACTTCGGGATTCTTCGGTACGCCGTCGCCCGCCGCGTCGCTGGCGCCGAGGCAACACTCGGAGATTGCTCGGCATGCATAAAGACGCCTCGTCATCCCTATGAAGTTAAATAAATAAAATAAATAATAAATAAATATATAAGGACAAATCACACAGATTGAGCTAGCCCCAAAGTAAGTTCGAGACTTGTGTTATGGGATACTAACTCAACGATACTATATTTTGTAATAGATACATATATAGATAAACATCCAAGACCCAGACCAATCAGGAAAAGATCGTTTTCCATCATGACCTGGCCGGGGATCGAACCTGGGCCCTCCACGTCGCAGGCAGGCGTGTTGACCGCTGCGCCACGGAGGACGACAAAGTTGCAGCATGCCAAGGCATAGTTTCCGAGAGTGTGTGCTTGCATGTACGGATGCCAAAGGATCCTTTTCCTTGCCCGTGTTGATAATGAGCGCCGGGCCTAAACGGATAATTTAAATATGACATACATAATGTTGCTCTGACACTACTCTAATTCTAGCATCCCTCTATCATCAACTTCCTGTGTTCTAGTCTGAGCAACAAGTGCGGTATTCTGCGGACGGCAGCGGCTACCACGGCGCGGTCAGCGTCAACACTAACAGTGATCATCACGAACATACAGCTAGGTTAGCAGTGGGACAGAAGGCAGTAGAGCTTAGTCATCAGGTGAGTTCATCTATGAAAACGGAGTTATTTTGCTGTCCACATTGTTACGTCCAATTCTGACCTCCATTTCTCTCCGAGTAGGTACTTCTACAGCAAAACGATCTAAAAATAATTCCCAAACAGTTAGCAAGTTTAGCCACAAACAACTACTGGGAAATGTTCCAACTATGGCAGAATGTATTCTAAAACAAAACATGTGCAACACTGGAAATAATTTAGGTAATTCTGATTATTTAGCTAAATACTATACTGCCCCGCAAAAGTGATTCCAAGCAGTTGCTTTCGATTTGTGACCGTTTACCAAGTTTACTTTACCAGTGACCGTGGACGAAATTAAAAAAGTCATCTTGTCAATAAAATCCAGTGCCGTGGGCTGTGATGGCATCAGCCGTAATATGGTTGTTTGGATCCTTGATTGCCTTCTCCCTCCAATCACCCACATCATTAACTGTTCTCTCGATTCCAGACAATTTCCATCCCTGTGGCGCATGGCTTATGTCCGCCCACTCCCTAAAATTTCAAATCCTTCCCAACCCAGTCACTTTCGTCCCATTTCTATTCTCCCATTCCTGTCTAAAGTGCTTGAGGCCTGCGTACATAAGCAGTTTTCTGGGTTTATTTATCGGAATAGCCTCATCAGTCCCTTACAGTCTGGTATCAGACCTGGGCACAGCACAGCCTCCGCTCTCCTTAAAGTGACTGGTGACATTAGAGAGGCTATGGAGGATACCAAAGTTACCGTTTTGGTATTAATTGATTTCTCCAATGCTTTTAACGCCGTCAGGCACGATATTCTCCTTGCTATTCTTTCTCACCTTATGGTTTCGTCCGAGGCACTGGAATGGTTCTCTTCTTATCTTCGGGGACGTCGGCAGTCGGTTCGCGTCGATGAGAGCTCATCGAGTTGGCGTGATCTGGATGCTGGTGTTCCACAGGGCGGTATTCTATCTCCATTATTATTCTCCATTTTCATTAATTTCATAACTCACTGTCTTCGGTTTTGGTATCATCTATACGCTGATGATCTTCAATTATATGCAGCTGAGCGGGTGGAAGATGTGTCGAACGCTATAGCGGAGGTAAACCAAGACTTGGAGGCTATCAAAGACTGGTTTGATAGGTTTGGGGTGTCAGTAAACCCCTTAAAGTGTCAGGCCATTATTATTGGAAGCTCACGCATGATGTGTAGGTTAACTCTTAGCTCTCTCCCTCCTCTTATCTTCAATGGTACCGCCATACCCATTACCACTAATGTCAAAGATCTCGGTTTGTATATTGACTCGACGCTTAGCTGGTCAGGTCAGGCAACGTCAGGTCTCCTACGTTAGTCAAGGGGTCCACGGTACCCTGCGTTCCCTGTATCGTCTGAGGAACTTTTTACCCGTTAAAACGAAAACCATGCTTGTGCAGACTTTGATTTTCCCTATAATCGACTATGGTGACGTGTGCTACTTTGACCTGAATGCGGCTTTGCTGGATAAGCTTGATAGGTTGCTCAATAATGGGATCCGGTTCATATTTAATCTAAAGAAATATGACCATGTGACGAGCTACAGGTCTGAACTGAAATGGATGCCCATTCGTCAGAGAAGAAATTTGCGTGCCTTGACCACGCTTTTCTCCTTTCTTAAATCACCCACTCCTCCTTCTTATCTTGTGACTCACTTCCAATATTTATGTTCTTCTCACACTAAGAATCTGCGTTCTTCTAACAATCTCCTCTTACTCTGTCCTTCGCATACGTCTGACTTTGTTCATTTTTCATTTCATATTCAATCCATTCTTCTGTGGAATGCGCTTCCTCTTGATATCAGGATGGCTGCCAGTCGGTTTACATTTAAGCGGAAATTGCAGAGTTATCTTCGCAACAATTAGGGTAGAGTTATTGCTACACCTCTCTCCCAAATTTTAGTTTGTATGTATATATTATAAGTATATATTTTGGTAATAGTATGTATGTATATTTAGCCTACTTAAGTTTTTTTTTTTTAAATAGTATTAAAAGGTTTTTTTTATCTTTCTTTACAATTTTTTTTTTGCAAACGAAAGTACCTACCATCTTATCTCTTCACCACCTATGGTTGACTGGTAGAGAATGCCTAAGGCATTAAGTCCGCCTCTGTACATTTCATGTGCGAAAGATTAAATAAATAAATAAAAGTAAACTCTTACGCCATACTATATATCTCACGATTGTGTAGTGATATATTTCATTTAATTTCAGGCACAAAACTTCAACGACAACTCGCAAACACAGAACATAACCCAGTTGCAAGCACCACCATCGAACAGCCAGCAACCAGTCGACGTATACCTGCTGCAGCAACGGTACCAACCATACCAGTCCTACCCAAACACACAGCTGCCAACTCAGAGTCAGATCACCCCCAACTATAATGTGTACAACAATCGAGGCCAATACAACGCTAATGAACCTTTAAGGGACCACTCAAACCCTCTTCAGCAAGAGGACCGCAACGAGTACCGTCCCGAAGTTCTCCAGGTCTTCAAAAACCACAATTGCTCCAATGAAGATATTTCCAAAGATATACAGAACGATTTGAATAAATCCAAAGAATTGTTCGCCGAAATTCCGTCTTATGATATTCATGATATTAATAATTTTGGAGCGACGACTAATCCTTATTATAGAACTGCAGTTAACTTTAGAGTTGAAGTCCCCAGGGCTAATGCTCGTAACGAAAGATTTTATTATACAACTATTGAAACTCCTACTAAGGCATATACAGAAAACGCAACGCAAGTTGGTATTAATAAACTAGTAGCGTCTACCCAAGATCTTATATCGAATGAAGATTTATTAATCATTAACCACGCGGCTGAAAAACATGTAAATGATCCATCAGACGAGATTATAAAACCTCGTCCGAGATATATTTTCAGAAATAATAACAATAATGGCCACGCAGGACAAGATAGTAGAACGAATCACATAACAGTTAAGGCAAAATTCGGTAACATCGTTAAAAGTGATGTAGAACATCTAGAAAATGATCAATTTAAGGAACAAATCTTACATACCAACTCAAATCAATATGACTTTGCGAGACCTATTGTAGTTCAAGAAAACTCTTACAACACTTTCAAAGAGCAAATTGTCGATAATCTTATTTCTACAATGGTTCCATACATGGCGGATGGCTACCAAATAGTGGGAGTTAGAGATAATGTACAAGAAAATAACACAAACAACAATAAATATACTTCAAACGAAAACAGTGAAGGATTAGTTAACGTTACTCCTAGACCAGTTCATCAGAATTATCTTGCACCTATAACAGTAGCATTGAGACTACTCAATGCAAACGATACAGACTCTTTTAACTCAATAGATGATCACGAAGCATCAGACAGTGAATTGATTTCTGATACAGTACAGAGTCCACCAAGAGAAAAGACAACAGTTGAAGTACAGCATTCTGTACCAGTTGATATCACTCATATAAATGACGTAGAAGTCCACGAGTATATAGATATTGATGAAGGACGCAGCAATAACCAAGGACCTTTCGATGTAGCAAAGTCTCTGTATAACAAATACGTCGAAGCTTTGAAATCATCGAAAAAGATTCAAGATAATATGAATAAACTTTTATATAAGTACGGTGCACAGAAAGAATACAATGAGAATGAAAGTGATGATAATCAGGATTACGAACACAAGGAACAGCTAGAACCAAGCGAAAATATACAATCTCCAGTAGAAGTAAGTCCGAATCAAGAAGATACAGAAAGTCAGAGAAGCGAACAGCGCGTTCGTTATTATAATTACGGTAATGGTAATCAAAAAATAATCCAACCTATTATCATTGAAAAGGAAGTACCTATCACTAAATTCGTCGACAGATTCATTGAGAAAAAGGTACCATATCCCCAACGGGTAGAAGTACAAGTACCTGTTGATAGACCTGTACGTGTAGAAGTGCCCTATGAGAAAATTGTAGAAAAGCCTGTCGAAGTAACTAAATATGTTGATAAACCTTACCCAGTTGAGGTTCCTAGACCTTATCCCGTAGAAGTTAAAGTGCCTTATCCAGTACAACAGCAAGTGTATGTCGACCGTCCGATACATATTCCCTACCCAGTCGATAGGATAGTGGAGAAGCATATACCCCACCCGGTTCCTATTCCAACTCCCGTTGGAATACCTTATGAAGTACAAGTTCCAGTAGAACACAAAATACTATATCCAGTTCCCGTTGACAGACCGGTACCAGTCAGAGTTGAAATAGAGAAACCAGTTGAAAGGATAGTTAATAAAGAAGTGGCCGTACCGTATGCTGTTGAAAAAAGAGTTCCGTATCCCGTGCCCTACGAAACCAGAGTTCCTGTACCTTACCCAGTTGAGAAAAGAATACCTGTACAGGTGGAAAAGATTGTAGAAAAACCTGTGACGATTACCAAGTACGTTGATAAGCCGATACATGTACAGGTGCCCGTACCTCATCCGGTTGCAGTACCTGTACCTGTCCCTCAGCCTTACCCAGTGGATAGGGTTGTTGAACGAAAAGTTCCGTACCCAGTCCATGTCGACAGAATAGTCGAGAAGAAAGTTCCTGTCCAAGTTCCTTACCCAGTTGAAAAAGTCGTTGAAAAAATTGTAGAGAAACCTGTAGTAGTCACCAAATATGTTGATAAACCATATCCCGTTGAGAAAAAAATACCTTATCCTGTAGAAAAAATTGTCGAAAAGAAGGTTCCTTATCCAGTTCAAGTACCAGTTGAAGTCAAAGTTCCTTACCCCGTAGAAAAGATCGTCGAAAAACATGTACACGTACCCGTACCAGTATACAAATATAGTCATCACGAACAGAACTCAGAAACGAGGAATAACCCGCAATACCAGAGTTATAAAGAGGATAGAATTAAGAAACTGCAGAACCAACAGCAAATCTATATAGCGCAGTATTACCAACTTCTGAAGGAAAGGCAAAGACAGCTAGGCCAATCAACTCCATGGAGTAATCAATATGCGTCTTCCTACCAATATATAAACAATACTTCTGGAATCAAGTCAGAGGAGAGGAAACCAAGCAATTTAGCGAATTACTTAAATTATCTAACCAATGCTCAGAGTAAATCTAACTCTAATCAGTACTATGGGCCAGTCCCCATGCAGAACCAAGATGATTGGTGGCAGAACAATAAGAATTACGTTGTAGAGGTTAAAATGAGGAGGGCAGATAGAGAACCGAAAATGAGCAACTTGAGGATAGAGTACGGAGGATTTAGGCCTCCGTTAATACCGAGTACTGAAGTTGATTTGGACGGGATGCCTTTACACAAGGAGACTTGAGTAAAGGACGATGCTTTTTGTGTCTTTAAATTGTAACGGCCACTAGGCTAAATCCTCAAATGCCGTGGGTAGTAAATAGACTTGAAATAAAAGACTTAAGTAGGCCTAAAAGTTAAATTTCTGTATCTTTCTAGATTGTCTATGCCAGTTTGTATTTTTTTTAAGTATATTGTCCTTTATCCATTTGTACACCGAGTTCATTAGCGCTGTCTGTCGAGGGATATGGTACGCGCGAGTGAGATAATAAGGCCTCACTGACGGCGAGACACGGCGGGTTATGTTGCGATTTCTCATGGCAATCTACACACATCAAAAGTGTCTAGGGATCAAGCATTTTTATGCGGATTTCTTGAGATTGAGATGTGGCTTTGTAATAAATTTATGATTTTATAAATTTATATGGATCCTTTTTGGTGCATTTCATAATTTGAATCAGGAACTGTGAATCAAATTCGAGTAAAAGATGAAAATCAGCTGTCAATATTTTCCTTATAAAAACATACAACGCATTGAAGACATTATTAGTGCTACTGTTTCCCTACTACTGATTAAAACCAACGTTATTATGGAGCGGCGACGTCATTTAAGCAGGGAAGAAATGCTCAGAGCCGTGGGAATGATAGAAGCTGCTTCCCGGCAACGTACTGTGGCTTTAGCTCTGAATACAAGTCAGAGTGTTATCAGTCGACTTTGGACACGTTACCGAAGCACTGGTACCGTGGCTGAGCGCCATGGAGGACGGTATCGCTGCACCACACGGAGACAAGACCGATACATTCAAATCTTAACTCGAAGAGCTCCAACAATAACCGCCATGATGTTAGCCGTGAGGCTTCATCACTCTTCAGGGAACTTAATTAGCGACCAAACAGTCAGAAACCACTTGTATGAAGTGAACCTTCATTCCCGAAGACCGCTACGGGTACCACCTATAGCAATGCACAATCGTAGGATTCGATATCAATGGGCTCTTGAACACAGAAATTGGGCAGAAGAACAATGGCGTTTCGTGTGCTTTTCTGATGAGTCTCGTTTTGGTATGAGACCGGATACAAGACGTATACGACACTGGAGAACCCCTGGACGCCAACAGCGATTAAAATCCTGCCAGGAAGTCCATCCTTAT
This sequence comes from Sesamia inferens, assembly GCA_037179545.1. Classification (NCBI taxonomy): domain Eukaryota; kingdom Metazoa; phylum Arthropoda; class Insecta; order Lepidoptera; family Noctuidae; genus Sesamia; species Sesamia inferens. Next base: position 12,652,804 of record CM073949.1, read on the forward strand.
AGTGGTGGAACCATCATGGTATGGGCGGGTATTTGGATCGGCGGAAGAACTGAGTTGATTTGGATCAGAGGCAACCTCAACGCTCAAATTTATGCTGAGACGATTGTATCAGACGTCATCGTTCCTCTACAAGTGCAAATCGGTCCCTTATTTCAGTTAATGCATGATAATGCACGACCGCACACCGCAAGAGTTGTAAGACAGACTCTCGCCGCAGCTAACATCAATGTCCTGCCCTGGCCTGCTCAGTCGCCAGACTTGAACCCGATTGAGCATGCATGGGATATGCTACAGAGAAGAGCTCTGCCGAATATGGAGGGTATCCAGTCGCAAGAAGACCTTTTTTTGTTGTTGCAACGAACATGGGCGGCCATTCCACAGCGTGATTTGGATGAACTCATTTTGAGTATGCCAAACCGATGTTCTTGTGTTGTTAGTGTTCGCGGTAGAAACACGGATTATTAATTGTTTAAGTTACCCAATAAAATTTTAGAGAAAACTGTTATTTCAGTCTTTTTTTCGAACTTTTGTGTTAGTGGTTCAAATGTCAAATATCCCTTTATTAGGAAAATGGCAAATTTCTTTATTAATGCAAAGGTGACTTGGTTTATCGTTACTGTGACAAACGAAAACACTTTATTTGATGAATCCTTAAAGAAAATTTTAATTAATATCAATCAGGAGAAAAGTTATTGCAAAAATATATGTTGATCCCTAGACACTTTTGATGTGTGTATATCAACCCGGGGCTGCCACATACTGTGCCCCATCAAGCGAAATGGCCGCTGTACAAGTTTCAACCTTATTTCAACTAGCTTAGCAATCATAATTCCTTGACACAAAATGAACCACACATCTCGTGGGATGCTATGCCGTATGCTACGGCGCCAAGCCCTTGAAAGAAACGGCATAACACTTCATGCCACAGCATCGACCGGCGCGTCGCGTCATGCCACAACCTCCTTTAATTTATAGTTATTTTGTATTTCAGTATTTCTTTAGGTAAATGTGTCATAACTTCAATTACAAATTTTATTGCATGTGTTATTGTTTTTGCATAGATAAATGAACTTAGAAGTAGGTACGTTTTAATACTTCTACCTAAGCTTAGTGTACCTAAGTACTAATGATTTTAAACATTAAGAAGAATATTCGGAAGTTACAAACCTAATCCAGTTCATAGTCCGATTATTTTGAACAATTGTTATTATTTTAAAAACAAAAAAATGTGTATGTAGGTAAGCAATCTTTAAATCTTTGTTGAAATTATTTATTGTAATTTTAGTGTGTAAGAATTGTAAATATTGCAAAACGAAACTGTTGTTGGTATAAAAATATTGTAAAGTGCACTGGATTTTAATTTTACCCGATATTCCCAAAACAAAAATCTGAACAAAGGTCTTACCAAAGGGTAGGGATGAGCAAAAAATATCGATAAATCAAAATTTAGATATTTTTTGATATTATTTATTTTCAGATATCAAAATGGACATATTTTCAAAGCCCTGCTGTATGCTCATGTATCACAACATGTATTGACCAATCCGATTTCTTAAATTTAGAAAAAGAATAGGTATGCAGTAGGCTATATGGGTTTAGTTTCTTTGCTTCAGACACAAACAAAAATTACAGTCTATGCGATACGGGATTTTAGTGCTCTTCTTGGCCCTTTCAAAAAAGCTACTGAGGAAATAAGGTTGCTAATAATGTAACGTAAAGCCTAGCCATTCCTCTTACAAATTTAGTAACCCAAGTTACAGATCAAGCAACTCCATCAACCTCTTTAGGGTTGATTGTAAAAAGCTTTACTCAAAAAGTGGAAGACAAACTGGCTTCTTTATAAAGAAATCCTTTTCTCTCAGTAGCTACTATTTTGGACCCTCGGTTCAAGCGTTTCCACTTTACCTCGTCAATGGTCGTGTCAAATGCTACCTATATCCAAAATTAGTGCTGAGATTCATATAAAACATCGGGGTAGAGGACAAATTTCTCCGGATAAAAATCCTGATCAAGCAGCATCAGAGCAAGTGGGTCCTCTATCAGGTCCAGACATGAGAAATTATTAAATCTGAACACAGCTTCGTCAGAGGTAGCAGTAGCTACCCCCAATGAACTCTATTTGAACTAACCACTTTTAGAACGAAAATCAGATACAATAAAGTTCTGGATAAATTGTCAACATTTCACGCCGATTCTCTCCGATTTCGGTCAAAAATATTTGATATGTCAAGCTTCTTCAGTGTCACCTTAAAGGGTAGCTTCAGTGGTAAATTTGGCTGCGCCAAATGGTAGGAGCAGACTAACAGGGGAACACATCAAACAAAGAGTGCTTCTGATGTAAAGATCAGACAAATACTGGATTGAATAATGTTATTTTTACTGTTGTTTTTTTTATGTCAAGCAATTCGCACGCCTAATGGCAAGCGTCATCTCTGCCGATGGACAGCTGCAGTGCCAAACAGCAACCAAGAATTACTCGGTAACTGCTCTAATACTGCCCAGCGCGACAGTTATTAGGTCTTGTATACCCATTAATTACACTAGCAAAGTGTTGTGTTGAAGATGTTGATTTTTTCTGATACATGAACCTGTTTTTTTTTATAATAAAACTTATGTCAAAATAGCCATAGGTGTATTTGCTTTAAAATTTCGAATATTTTGGCAATTTTTATAATTAATTGCAAATTAATTTATCGATATACCAAAATATCGAAATTTTTTGGGTGATTATATCGACATATAGTGATGACTTATGGAATTGAGACGTGATCGCTAACAATGGGCCTTATGAGAAGGCTCAAAGTCACTCAAAGGGCAATGGAGAGGGCTATGCTTGAGGTTTCACTGCGCGATCGAATCAGGAATGAGGAGATCCGCAGAAGAACGAGAGTAACCGACATAGCCCGAAGAATTGCAACACTAAAGTGGCAGTGGGCTGGACACATTGCCCGTAGGACCGATGCCCGATGGGGCCGACGGGTTCTCGAGTGGCGACCACGCACCGGAAGACGTAGCGTGGGTAGGCCCCCGACAAGGTGGACCGACGACCTGGTGAAGGTCGCGGGAAACCGCTGGATGCGGGAGGCGCAGAACCGGTCGTCGTGGAGAACCTTGGGGGAGGCCTATGTCCAGCAGTGGACGTCTTTCGGCTGAAATGATGATGATGATGATGATGATTTGAAAAATACCGATATATATTTTCAATTTGCCCCTCCCTATCAAAGGGTATATTAGTATCCAGTAACTGGATTGTGAAGGTCAGATATGCAGTCGCCCTATTTAAAATGCTAGTATTCAGTTGAAGCCGATCCTAACACATGTAGTTGGAAAAGACAGATTGATTGATTCCCATATAATATAGGTATGTTTGGACTTTCTCTGCACGATCGAATCAGAAATGAGGAGATCCGCAGAAGAACCAAAGTCACCGACATAGCTCTTCGAGTCGCTAAACTTAAGTGGCAGTGGGCGGGGCACATTGCTAATAGAACCGATGGCCAATGGGGCAGTAAGGTTCTGGATTGGCAGCCACGTACTGGAAGACAGAGCGTAGCGAGGCCCCCAATAAGGTGAACCGATGACCTGGTGAAGGTCGCGGGAAACCGATGGATGCGGGCAGCACAAGACCGGTCATCGTGGAAAGCATTGGGCGAGGCCTTTGTCCAGCAGTGGACATCTATAGGCTGAAGAATGTAGGTATGCTAGTATGTATAGCTACGGTATAAATTAGGAATTTTAAAGTAAACAGCAAGTGTGGAATTAAAAATAAAATTTATTTTTCATTTTGAATATCTCACAAATTCTTCGACACACGTCCACCTCGCAGGCAAAATGTACTACACTAAATTATTATAAAACAAAGCTCATATATATAAATATATAACTACATTTAAAACAGTATTATGTATTCCGGGACAACTGGTCGCATCGTCGTACTTATTACAACAACCGTCGAATATTGAGAGAAAATTTGAGAGGTTTTTGTAAATATTGCATTATTTGTTGAAACATAAAATACCTGATTTCCGTTATTCACGATTTCTTATATAAGGACATACTCTTTTTAAATGTATTGTTTTGTTGTTAAGTATAAATTACACAGATATAACATTGTTGTTCGCCTTAATTAAATTAAAATTAACTGCATATTTTTAAAATTTGTTTTATGCAGTTTTAATTTAATGAAACATTACTAGTAAAAAGCAAATAAACATATGCATTTCTTACAAAAAAAATCCACTTGTTTTGTATATTGTATTCTAATTCACAAAGGGTTGCATTTTTTTCTGTTACTACCCTATAAATACAGGACATAATTTGTATTTGAGCAAAAGAAAGTTCTACTGTATTTCAAATAATGAACAATAAAATAGTGCGTAGTATATTTCATGGCGCCTTAGCTTAGCTTCTCACATTTGGCAAAGACAACACGACAGTCGTCGCCGACACGTCAGAATTTGTGATTCCATGTAAAAGTTATAACACTACACTTAATTATATAATAGAAAAGTGATCCGCGATCGCCCCGCCGCACACACGCATACATACCTATTTATTATAATAATAGTTATCATCTAAAGTATGCGACAGCTCACACACGTAAGAAAATATGACAAAAAAGAAAATCAAAGCTCACACAAATCGAAAAACGAAAGGTTTTAGTGAATCACAATATCGAAAGGCTGATTACGCCGAGTAGACAAGAGTGACACGACCAGAATGAACGATTATTGCTATAACTACAAGTCCGTAATACTTTGATCACAATACACGTCTAACGATTTAAGTGAAGTATACTATAACGCGCCTAAACTCAGTGTGTACCGACCGTACAGCCACATACGTGATCCTTTGACACTTTCTAATTCAGCCTTATAATTAGAAAGAGCAACCGGCGAGGGCGAACGCGTCGTCGTGCGACCGACACGACACGACACGACACGCCGGTCGCACGACCACACAATCACATTATAAACAGTTTATCGCTATTCAGAGACAGCCATATTTTGTATTTAATATTTTGTTAAATTGGAAAATGAAAAAAAATATCATTAACACTAAGCTAGATTGTATCTGTTGAGCTCAAACTCACTTTGTACATTATTACAACGATTAAAATACATAATGTAATAGTATATAAGCGATAGCACAATAACACTGTCTGGACGGGTGTGACGCACACAGTATTAAATAATGTCTTTTAAAAAAACACGATTTCATAAAACATAATTCCAAATATAAATTAAATAAAAGTGCACAGCACACCCGGCCAGCCAGACAACTTATCTACAGAAAAAAAAACAATCATGTATTAATAAAATTGATGACACGAGTAAATTATTTATACAGAGATGCACTGACTCAGAGCGTGAATAACTATGTTTTTTGAAGATCATTTCACTGCGACACTCAATGATTACCACTTGGCACATTTATTCGCTCCATACATTGTCCAACACTACATCACAAATAAAACTCTTTTAAGTCACGATCAATTAATTTATTTCCATACAATTGTGGATAGAGCGAGTGCTGAAACTCGTGTCCGCCGCGCAATCAGCAACTGATAACGATACGATAACAATCGAATACAATGATCGAATAACAATCGATTGGCTGACAACACTGTTCCATTTATAATCGAATAATAATACAAATTCGAGTTGGGTGAGTGTTCTGTTTTCAAAAATGATTTAAAAGAGTGAAAATTTTTCATAGACAGAGGATTTTTTTTTACATTTCATTTTAACACCCTACTTTCGTTATAGCGAACAGTTTTATTTGTCGTTTTCTAAAGAAGAAACACTACAGACTTGTTGAACTAGTCGATAGCGAACTTGATGAGGAAATTACATTATAACATCATATCCGCTCGATATCAGCCAGTTATCAAAAATCGAATTTGAAAACGAAACGGCTCACGTGTTTTTTTTCACAAAATTTGATCCTTCAGTTGTTTAGAAGTCGAAGAGTTCCGGCGGCGGGATGGGCTCGGACGGCAGACAGTCGCAGCTCAGCTCGAACGTGGGAGGTGAGGGGGGGGAGCGAGTGCGGCCCTGGCGCCGCAGGGTGTGCACGCTGTACGAGTGTGCGTGTGGCACGTGCCGAGCCCTGCTGGGACGAGGAACGTCCTCACTGTCCACCCTTAAAGATAGCGACGAACGTGGCTGCACCGGAGTCCCTCTCGCCGGAGACACGGGGGGCCGAAGGTAGTCTGACCGCGCCAACGCCAACTCGGCTGGCGTATAAGCCGCTAAGAAATGAGCCAGCGCCCCGGAAGGTGTTCTTGCTCCACCGTTGGCAACCAAAACCATGTCCTCAGCTGATAAGCGCAAAGAATCCGAGCGAGGAGGAGGCGGCGGCGGCGGGGGAGGTGTGCCGCGCTCGGAGGAGGACGAGCGCTCGCGGCGGCGGGGCCGGGGGGCGCGGGGGGCGCGGGGAGCGCGCGGGGAGGGCGGCGAGCGGGGCGGCGGGGAGGGGGGGCGCGAGCCGGGGGAGGGAGGCGTGGCGGTGCGTCGGCGCCGCCGCCGCCGGGGAGGGTTCTGGGGCAGTCACAGCTTGAGCTCATTCGCGATCTTAGACGCAATATTCTTGAAACCGATGCTGGTGCCTGTGGATGAAGGATTTAATTGATAAAACTATACCCGCACGAGCTTTGCGATATTTGAAATGACAGTACACGTAAATAACATGCTTTTACAAAAATAATTGAAAAAAAAAGAATATGTTTTAATTTTTTTTACTACTACTAACCTACAACCTTTTTTTACTACTATCCACTTTTTCAATATAGATTTCCCTCATTATCGTCATTACTCAAAACTAGTCTGAAATTTAAGCATCTTACCGGATATCCGCTTGAATCGCACGCCATTGAGCGAAAGTCGTGGCAACTTGCAGACTTCAATCTCCCACTGTACCAAGGAGTCCGCATTAGGGTCGCCGTGAACGCACAGCAGGAGGAATCGCTCGCGCTGTTCGTAGTCGCAGTTGTTTGCATCAAGCACCTGAACATAAAATCGACAACGTGAATGTGAGACACTAAAACTTATAATAACTTACCTAAATTCCATCTTTGGTCTCATAGTAAAAGTTGCTTTTCACTCAAAAAGGGACAATTGAATTATCAAAGGTCAATTATCCCTTTTTAAGTGTTTACCATAAGTTTTTCATCACAACACCTCTTAGGGCTATATTTCACCGGCATGGTGGCGCATCCAGTCGCTGCTACCAACAAAATGTATACGGGGTGTATCTGACATCAAATTATGATAGTCATTTATGTCGTTAATGAGCGGTTACAGAAATAACAGTGTTTAAAAAAAAGTGTCGGCTCGGCCTTTTAACGTTGCAAGCGTGCCGCCGTGCATGTTTGTAGGTATGACGTTGACCCCTGATGCGAACTCTATTAAATCAGCTGATAGGATAGTTTTTCCAGTATTGTTCACATTGCGCATTTTGTGTAATTAACGAATTAATTAGTTTTTACTATAAAATCTTATTGGGTTATAAAAGTATAGCACATATGAACGGTCTAAAGTGAAAAACATGCATTACTTTTTTTAAAATCGGGAAAAAGCCTACGCAAAATTCCCCCACTGGGGGGTTCAGAATCATGTACTGGATCCATAGTACTCGTTTCTGCGTCGATGTCAGATACACCCTTTACAGCTCTATGGAGAGTTACTCACATGGTGTCCGTTTGATTCGGCAACCCTGTATACATTTTGTTGGTAGCGGCTGGTTGCGCCACCATGCTTTCCCGGTGAAATATAGACCTTACAGCAGGAAGAGATGTGATATATAGGTACAATTAATAGTAGCACCTCAAGACATTCCCGCTCTATCCCGACTGGCGACTAGACGTACCCTTTAAGCTGTGTGTGCTTACTGATAATTCGGTGCTCCAAACCTCAAACTATAAGGTCCTATCCTATAAGGTCTCTGCCTCGAATCTTGCGTGCAGCGGGACGGTGGCGGTGGCGGCGGCGCGGCAGTGGGGCGGACATCGAAGACCTGTTCTCGAAACTAGCGGGCAGATAGCGCGTCACTATAGCCGCGTAGTGTTGTGTTCACTATTGTGTCGACGAAATATTTGTTTTATTCGCGAAAGAAATGTCTGAACAACGGCGGCAACATCTTTTTGATTCAAATTTATGCCTAACACTCAATCAGCGCTTGACTTAAAGTACACCGCTCGCTTCCCGCTTACTGCCAGCCACAGCCCCGTTGCCGCGCCGCTGTTTTCGAGAACCGGTCCGTTTGATTTAACGCATAAGATCCTGCCGCTCACTCGCCGCTGCCACCGCCCCGCTGCCCGCAAGATTCGAGGCAGAGGCCTAAGTGATTATAGTGAACACCACAGCCTAACCTCAAGAATTTGGCAATACACAATTCATTTAACTAAAAACATTAGGTATAGCATTATTGGTCGAAATCAGGATTTAAAGTTAGAATCAAAAGTGATACTTCACTTTGACTCTTACTGCAAAGTCCGAATGACAGCAGGTCAATCTACCCGAATCTGTCAAATATTCCCAATCAACTTTGAGCCGTAATGCTTTAGGGATAGAGTTGAAAATCTAGGAAAGAAATCTGACTATCGCCTGTAAAATAAAGATCAAAGTGTCGCTTTGATTTTCACAATTACTTCAATAGCCGTCAAACAACGAAACTTTGGATTTTAATGTTAAAATAAAGTAGTTTGTGGCCAAAATTTTAATCTTAAATTTTAATAAGTACAGCATATCATTAATAATTTTTGGCTAACTATGGTATCAAGTTTAAAATTCCTTAAATTGTCGTTCCGATTTGCCCCCATTAAAGATCAAACTATTCTTTTATTAAAAGGAAATGTATGTAGCTCGTTGGTGATTTAGATATTGGATACTTAGTTATTGGAGTTTTTTTGTAATATCTAAACCATCTAAGGTGACTACTACATCAGGGTTGGAGGTTGGTGTGAAAAGAAACCGTCACGGTAGGTTTTAGTTCGTAAAAGTCGAACACGCCCTTCTGCTCCGCCCAGAACGGAGGTCATTTAATGATATCCCATCCCCAACAAAAAAAGGTGATCACTACGTACCTTGCGTATCTCAGCCATGATCTCGTTGGGATCTCGCGACGAGGTAGTCTTCATGCTCCACGTGAACCGAAGAACACGGGGCTTCACCTGCTCCTCATTAGCACCTCCGCCGCCGCCTTGTCTGAACATGTCATATTACTTTGTTAGAAAAACATTTAGGCTCAAATCCATTAAGCGTAACATACAGAAATGCTCCCAATTTTTAAAACTGATATACGGACGACAGTAAGTCAAGCTACCCGTAACTGTCAAATATATCCCAATCAACCCTGTGCCTTAAAGCTTTATAAATAAAGTTGAAAATCTAATAAATAAATCTGACAGATTGTAGTAGATTGATGTGTGTCGTTTGTTTTACAAATAATGTTACATTTCGTATGAAACGGGAGCAAATTCTGAGTACACTATAGATTTCAACCCAAGATTAAAGATACAATACCACAATCTGATGCGGTGACTATAAATATAGAACTAACGAAATCACTGTGAGAAGTGACGAAAGTTCTGTCATTTTTTGTCACCAGGTCAGATGCCAATGCAATGCATGGACTCAAAATCACAAAACAAATGCCCATAGGTTTATACGAAGTGAGACAACAGGGTTTATCAAAATCTGGGTATTGGTCCATGGCCGGACGACAGGCAGCTTTTTACCAGATCCAGTTCATCAGAGTAGTGCCATTCCTTTTTTAATTCTCCGAATTGTAAGTACTTAAGTTTATATTCGGGGGTTGTACAGGGATAACAGATTAATTGCTAAAACAAGTAGATATCTTTGGAACATAAATAAATTATAAGAATTTTGCTTGATGCATCGAACACGATGTACAGTATGTTAAGAAAACCCTGTCCGACCCGTGAAGGTGTTGTTAGGTATCGATAACTGATTCTACTAATGGATACAAAACCGGGCTAAACTTAAAAAAATCCCCCTAAAAAAATAAATATTATTTCGCAAAAAGAGGTAACTTAATAAATGTGCGTTAAGCACCCTTCCGCGGGCGGCGGGAGGCAGGGCACGCGGCACGTGGTCGCATCGCTATTCGTTCATAATAATACTGGTGTTGTCAGTTTTTTAAAAATTACCAAATTTCGGGGAAGTTGGAATTAATTCGCGGGAAAAAAAGATTATTTCAAAATTCATTTGTATTGGTACTATGATGATTACGTAAAATTTTATATTATATTTGGTCATGTGTTTACCTAACCTTTATTATCCTTATGGGTCGGACAGGGTTTTCTTAACATACTGTAGAAGTGAAACTTCTTAAAAATCATAACTACAGTTATATTTTCGAAAGCAGAAGAACATAGGGCTACTTTTCATCCTAGATCTACGACGAAGTCGTGGGCAACAGCTAGAAAAAAATAAAAGATCTTTATCTCTTTGTTAATAAACTTTGCCGAAAGTTTTTGTTACTTTTTTTTTGTTTTATAAAAAAGAACGTCTCACACTAGGAATTTCTCCTGTATCATGGGTGCGTTTACAAACACATAAACTCACATACACAAACAGCCCGACCCGGAACAACTACTTGGTTGTTCCGTGCGGGAATCGAAACCGCGACACGCAGCTCAGCAGTCAATAGCTTAACCACTGCACTAACCGTAGTAAAGTAGCAATTAGTGAGAGTTTAACCATATAATATTTACGATTAAACATTAATATGCGAGACAATATCATGTTTTTTCACTCACATATTTCGTTACACGAAAGAGACAAAACATGCTTTCTCAATAACATGCTACGTCGAGACAGGGAGAAAGCCTGTTTTTGTCTCTCTCGTGTAACGAAATGTGCCTAAACGTGACGCGTCTTTAAAATTTCAAGCTCAATTTTCTTCTTACTGAATCGCCGACTAAAAAGTTTCACTTCAAAATACCAGAATAATATAACATGCGTCAAGTTTGCAAAGGATCGTTTTAAAATCAAAATGGGTACCGAAATTAATGAAGTACTAGTGATTACAGGCAAATATTTATAGGGCCTTATCTCACTAGAACACCAGAGAGCACAACGGTGGTCTCCCTGCCAATATGGATTCCTGCGCAATTGATCGGATGTCTGGTGAGATAGCCACAGTATTAATTTGGTACAACGTTTATTTTTCTTAATACGAAACCTGAATATAGTTTGTTCAGAATAAGCAACTGTATCGATTCCAATCATTTTTACACCATGTTATACAGGCTGTATCTGATATCGTAACCCAAACTTCGCGAAAAGGCTAGACCGCATGCCACTAATAAAATCATGATAGTCATTTATGTCGTTAATGAACGGTTACACAAATAACAATGTTTAAAAAAATATGTCGGCACGGCGTTTGAACGTTGTAAGCATGCCGCCGTGCGGGTTTGTAGGTATGACGTTGATTCCTGATGTTAACTCTATTAAATCAGCTGATAAGATACTGTTTCGAGTTTTGTTTTCATTGCGCTTTTTTGAGTAATTAGCGAATTAATTAATTTTTACTTTAAAATCTTATTGGGTTATAAAAGTATAGCAATTATGAACCGTCTAAAGTGAAAAAAACTACATATATAATTTTTTTAAATCATGAAAAAGCCGACGAAAACTTCCACCACTGGGGGGTTCAGCATCATGTACTGGATCCATGTATGTGTCCGTTTGTGCGTCGATGTCAGATACACCCCCTTTATTATTTCCCAAATACATTTATAAGTTGTTGCAGTGTTGTAACCGCGAAACACAGCTGACGGTAGATTAAAGTACAAGGCGCGTGAGATAGACCCACCCCCGCGCCGCGCCGCTGCGTGCGCGGGCTGGTGAGCGGTGCGTTGGCCATATATTTGTTGGGAGCGGGACAACCAGTTAAGATAACAAGTATATAATTTTGTGGTTTTTCATTATATTTTTTTTTTAAATTGAAATTTTGTGCATAGATTCTTTACTTAAAAATGTTGGACACATGTTTCGGGTTTTGCATACATATACAAAAAATAACGTTGTAAATTTTTCTGAGAACGAGACCATGGTGTCCTAATGAGATATTATAACCTTTAAATACAAAAACACTAAGTTACTGTTAAAAACTTTTCAATCGGCGACAAGATCTATAGACAATTTTTTGCAAAAGATTGTAACTCAAACATGTTGTAGGTACTAAATGGAATTAAGGCGCTATTAGTAGAAGCGCGTCCTAATTCGATTGTTGAAATAAACAAATACCCCTCTATTCATAAACGTTGCTCAAAGTTAACTAGTGATTAGCGATTGTTTAACCATACATTTTTGACGTTTTATCGTCACTTAACTTTTTTCTTTAACTTTAACTATGAATAAACCTCTTAAAAACTATTGGTGTTTATTCATAAATGATAATTAAAGTTAAGTGACGTGTAAACGTCTAAAATATATGGTTAAACAATCGCTAATCATTAGGGAACTTTAAGCAGCGTTTATGAATAATGGGGATAATTATTTGTTGTAATAATTTTTCTGAAGCTGATTAGCAATCATTGTTGCTAGCATAGTTTTTTTAATACTCATTTTGTTGACTTGGCTGAGTATTTCCGACAGATTTACTAACTATCAAGCCTTGACTACTGAGCCGATTAATAAATTAAAATCCACTGTTCTGTTATTTCCGGGAGATTGGTTTCACTAATTTATTTATTTATTTAAACAATCGAGTCATCAATCGCAACATAATTATAACACTAAAACACTCAACAAAAAACTAAAATAACAGAATCATTACTTAGAGGTTTATTAATAAACATTGCTTAATGTTAAGAGACATTTAACCAACAAAACCAGATGTCAATTATTTCTATGTTAAGGTAACGTTTAATAATAAACCCTTTTATTTTTCATACAGCATCAGAAGTTAAATGGACAGACAACACACACGGGATAAAATGTCGAAAAACTAGGATAATTACCCAAGCATGGTTTGTGGACTAGCGCCTACCGCATGCTTCGGGGTGGTACCGTCCAATGGCCTAAAAACAGAAAAACATAAAAACTAATGCTAATCACTAGGGGCACGGGGTGTGGCGACGAATACATTACGTACCTTGACGACAGCAAAGCAAGCTACTACAATCTGTCAGATTTCTTTATTAGATTTTCAACTTTATCTCTAAAGCATTAAGGCTCAAGTTTGATTGGGAATATTTGGCAGTTTTGGGTAGCTTGACCAGCTGTTGTACGTACATTGACGATTGTTATACGCTGGCGTGTGGAATTATTTCGAAATTCATTCGAAAAAAAAATGGCGCTGAAAATTGTAGATCAAACAAAAATTCAAGAAAATGTTTTTATTGTGGAACATGGTACAAAGACGCTTACGTTGTTAAATATTCTGCAGAGAAAGATATAAAATTATATTTTATTATTAATAATAATAAAATTATATATGTATATAATAAGAATAATAATATAATAATAAGAGCAAGGACATTTTTAATAAAATTCAAATCACGCTCACGACACAAAACTATTTAAAAGAAAAATATTATTCAGAATCACAATATTAAAAAAATCTACAATTTTAAATATCCAGCGTATAAAAATAACCAATGTTAAGAAAGTGCTAATAGAGACAAAAAAAAATATAGTTAAATCTAAAACATAAGCACATTTGCAAGCAACATAAGGCACAAATCATAAGCATGCCTGCATTATACTTAATTACTTATTTCCAAAAGATTTAAATCGTTAGATTCACCCGACAGTGTCAAATGCAGTCCTTTCTATTTCGATGACATTTGTAGAGTGTTATCTCGCTCACTCGTACTGAAAATATACCACGAAAACGTGCTAGTGGAATGTATGGACTTATTTGCACTACCAAAATACGGCGAAGGCAAATGTAACGATTCAAATCTTTACTTACTTAATATTTACCTAATTTTACTTACCGTAATGTCACTAAAACACTTAAAATAAGAAGAAAAAACCATGCGTCAAACAGAAATTTATCCCTAGAAAGTTCTAAAATGGTTTGCAGCTAAATGAATATAATGTGGTTCCAGAATTTATATTAAAGACTTTCTGAAATATCATGCAAAACCTATTTTTCTTTGTTTTTTTATGGTTAAATGTATTACCTAACCAAATAAAACAATATATTTTAGGAGATATTTAAATGCAACACATGACTGGTTAATAGCAAAAATTTCGAGTCAAATTGTCAGTAAAAACAAAAAAAAAAACAAAATCATGTTAAATTTTGTTATTCACGAAAAACGAGTAATCCATCCAATTTAGTACTGTAGGAATATTTTTAATAATCATGGAAAGAACTTATATGTACTCCAAAATACGGCGAAGGCAAATGTAACGATTCAAATCTTTACTTACTTAATATTTACCTAATTTTACTTACCGTAATGTCACTAAAACACTTAAAATAAGAAGAAAAAACCATGCGTCAAACAGAAATTTATCCCTAGAAAGTTCTAAAATGGTTTGCAGCTAAATGAATATAATGTGGTTCCAGAATTTATATTAAAGACTTTCTGAAATATCATGCAAAACCTATTTTTCTTTGTTTTTTTATGGTTAAATGTATTACCTAACCAAATAAAACAATATATTTTAGGAGATATTTAAATGCAACACATGACTGGTTAATAGCAAAAATTTCGAGTCAAATTGTCAGTAAAAACAAAAAAAAAAACAAAATCATGTTAAATTTTGTTATTCACGAAAAACGAGTAATCCATCCAATTTAGTACTGTAGGAATATTTTTAATAATCATGGAAAGAACTTATATGTACATACAAAGTACATATAATGTTGAAAATTAAGTTCTTAAGGGCGTTATTTCCAATCATCTGATAACTGTTATCTTAAGAACAAATATGGCGTCTTGACAGCTTTTGTACAGAAAAAGTGTCAAATAGCCATTTTTATTCTAAATTCAAAAGTTATCTGAAGATAGAAATACTAGAAAATTAATGTATTTTTTATGACGCTGGCTGACATGCAATGTTTGAACTTATCAGAATTGAATGAAAGATTTAAATGTTTGGGGTTTAATCATGCTTTTTGTTTAGTAATAAGTATTAAAAAGTACAAATCGGCTGGACTACGTATTAAAATTCACACACAAACGCTTTTTATTAAACCCTTCGGAGAACGATGTAGGAATATTGGTGGAGGCGTGAAAATTACAAATTTTTTGTCATGAAGTTGTTATATTTCTATGATTTTTATATGATTGTTTTCTATGATTGTTATAAAATATTAAAATAACAAAAACTAAATATCATAGAAAGTTATGAAAATTATTTTTTTTTTACTTTCATGACGTTTACCTTACATGTAACGAAGAAAAAAGGTAGTTATAGAAATAATCTGTTCTTTTATTCATTTGAAAAATTCTTTTTAAATTCGATAGTAGCATTTATACTCCATAATACGGTTCAATTTAGTTGTAACCAAACCGTTCTTGTTCTCTTTTGTTTGCAGGACATTCTTCTAATTAGATTATTTTTGAAAAAAAAAAACAATTTTCGTCACCCCACCAATATAACCTCAAACATGGCTCCCGAACCACCAAACAAACTTTGGAAAGAAAACTTCAAAATAAAAGGTTGTTGCTGATGCCTCTCGGCCTACCTCCGTTGGATGTCCAGAGAGGAAAATATACGAGGTTTGGCACGCCCGGTCGACTCGCCCAGTACCGACAGTCTGGCGGGATAATACTCACCATGTTATTATATATTTTTATATTTCAGGATCATTTCTTAATCATCATCCATCCAGTTTTTTTTAAATTAGGCACTGTTGTTGCAATTAAAACTTTTCTAAAATTATTATTAATTCAGTATGGTTACGAAATTAAATACTATGGCCGAATGAGATGGCCGGCTTGAGGATCTACAGCAATACTGCTCGGGAGTGTTGGGTACACCCCCACAAACCGATGTTTTAACTCCATAGGACTACTGAATATATTAATATTTCAATTAGGATAATGATTAAAAATTTATCCTTTATAATTCACCATTGTTTATATATGGGCGTGACCCTCTTCTTTAGTTAAACATCCCTAACATTATGCTTGATTTTTCCTATTAAAACATGTAATAAAAATAGTATTTCTATGAGAAGATTGAATTGTATGTTCTAGCAGTAGATATGAACATACAATATTATATTTAAATTGAAGATCTAATTCGCTAACATTTTAAAAATCTACTAAATTTTCAGACCAACTAAAATCCATGAGACGTGACGAATTTCGAGTGTTTTCTGAAAAATATACATGCATAACATGAAGTAATTCAATTTAACAAAGGGAGTACGTTTTCAATGTACAGTGATTGTGTCCTAACATAATGATGTTTTCGTACTAAAAATATTTATTAATTCAAAAAGGAAATATTGAGTGAAATAAAACGCAGCTTGTTATTAAAAACTTGATTATTTGGAGAAGCGTAACACATCCATTTATTGCGTACTGTCAAAACAAAATAGGTATTCATACTTCAATACACGTAAGTCAACATAATTCTGTTATTTAGCAAAGTCTTCAGTGGTTGTAACATTCAAAAAGATTTTTGTTTTCCATTTTTTTTCACTAACATTTTTCTAGAAAATATTCTTGAATTTTACTAAACACCGAAATATATAAGATCACATTACATAAATGCATCTTAAAACAATGCCCATGATTTTAGAAGACTATGAATAATAATACCAATTTAAATTAATTTCTTTAAATTTAAATGTACTGGGAAAATAAAGCGAAAATAAAATATGGACGGTTGATAAAATATTAATACATAAATTCACTACAGTCCCCTATGGGGTGAGTAAAGCTCTAAGACACAGTCAAAATAATTTTAACTGCTTTAGAGTACAAAAAAGTACCCCGTAGTTAAAAATAAGTAAACTATATTTTTTTCCTAATAATTATCATTTGTCGTGCTTTTTTCCCAGTAAATTTAAACTTCTAACACACTTCAAAGAAACAAATGCATGTAAAACGCAAAAAAGGATGAAAAATAGAAAAAAAAATCTCGGCTGTAAAGTATTAAAATTAAATATCTAACTACGCTTAGAGAACTAAGTTAGAATGTATTGCATTGTTCCTAAATCGTGTAATAGTTACAGAATAATAATATTGCTTAAAGATAAAAAAAAAATGCTCACAGAAAAAAATAATGCACTATTTATGTGCGTAAAAATTATAAATTGTTTTATATATTATTTATACCGAATAATATTTTCATACATGTATATATAGTCGTATTAATATGTTAAATGTCAAAAATATTGTAATGTCGCACTCAAAAATATTATCTTCAAATAAAGCATGTCATAGGTCATTTTGCGGAAGACACATGTGTAAAAATGTTACCTTTATCGACTTATATTAATTTGTATGTGTTTAAGGTTGAAATTGATAACCCCTATGACACAGTTGGGTTGTATCCTAAAAAATAATTAATGTCCATCAGATAGATTTATAAAAAATATCGAACACGTATGTTTTAATTTTTCTTTCATTCAAATACTTGGAAGATATATTGATTTGAAATGTCGCATGACGTCACGCCGTGTTAGAAAATATACCACGGCGTGACGCAATTAGCCCCCACTCCGTAACTTTAATAGGCTATATCTCAGTAGTTTTTGGTAACTTCGATAAAATAAAATATATGGGTCTCAGTTTTTTTATTATCTATAAGACGGACTAATTACTTTTTTTGATTTTCATACCTTGGATACATCGCTATTTAAGCATCATTTATTATGATGGTACTCATCAGCAAAATGTCAAATTATAATATTTGTGAGTATGACACATGACTGAGGATGTAATTGTCAAATATTTTTATTTATTAATTATTAACAGCAATAAAATATAGGGTTTTCACACGGGTATTCCTTACAACAGCACCTAAGTTTTGACATAAAATTTGTTCAGTACTCTATCTAATGTTCAACGGAAAATACTGGGCAAACAACCACGGATAAATAAATAATACAATATTATCCATCCATTTTTTATGACTTTTTCTCAATTTAGAAAGATAATGGCCGCGATTCCTTAGATCACAAACTAAATAAAATTTGAGTTCGATGCATCTATATATCTTTTTCTTTATATTTCATTAAGAAAAGGACAGAAGATAAAATGTCAGTTTAGAGCTGTCATATTAGTGCGCTCCTGACGTAGGCTGGCGTATTTTTAGTCGCCATGTTTATAATCACGTCTAAACCGTCTATGGAGTATCTTAATTTGACAGGATTAAACTAAAATGTTATCTTCTATCCTTTTCTTAACGAAATGGAATGAAAAAGATGCAATTAACTTAAAATTAGCTTAGTTTGTGGAAACAACAGAATCGGCGCCAATGACGGTTTGACAATAATTTATTCAAGAATGTAACTTATTTTAGAATATTATTACATAAAAAAAAATCAGTACCTCTTAGTATAAAAAATAAACAGAAAACTATGTTTTTCATAGTGGCAAAACTGAACAATATTATTATCATATTTGGCGAAATTTTTAAGGAGATTTTCAAAGGTCCTCAAAGTATATAATGAATAAAATACGAAAAAAGTACACTTATTATAGGTACCATCTAACGCAAAAATAAATTTCCCTTAGATAATAACGCTTCACAACTATATAGAACATAAATATACAGTGTAAAACGTTAAAATACTCAAGTACCCCATATATGAAAATAACAGAAAAAATGTCAATATATATATAAATATATTATATAATAAATACGCTTATATTTATGATATAGTGGACTTTTCACGAACAATAGAAAAGTTATTAGAAAAAGTCAAACGCGACAGTCTCGCACTCACTTTATATTTACAATTTATTTAAAGAACGTACATGACATACCGTTCTAATGAGTCAAAATATGG
Source organism: Sesamia inferens (assembly GCA_037179545.1). Lineage (NCBI taxonomy): Eukaryota > Metazoa > Arthropoda > Insecta > Lepidoptera > Noctuidae > Sesamia > Sesamia inferens. Next base: position 12,671,767 of record CM073949.1, read on the forward strand.
GAAGTATATGAGACATGTTTAGTATTTTTATCTTACGAGAGGATGCGTTTTACTTGTGGCAACCAAGTGTACGAACACGCTGAAGACGACTAGCGTCAACCTATACGTATGTGTGCGTGTGGGCTATATAAGGGTGTATCTCACATCGACGCACAAACGAGTACCATGGATCCAGTACATGATTCCGAGCCCCCCAGTGGGGGAATTTTTCGTCGGTTTTTCCTGAATTAAGAAAAAATCATGCAGTTTTTTTTCACTTTAGACCGTTCATAATAGCTATACTTTTATAACCCAATAAGATTTTAAAGTAAAAATTAAGTAATTCGCTAATTACACAAAAAGGACAATGTGAAAAAAACACGAAAAACTATTCTGTCAGCTGATTTAATAGAGTTCACGTCAGGTGTCAACGTCATACCTACAATACCTAAACACGCGCAGCGGTACGCTTGCAAGGTTCAAAGGCTGAGTCGACACTTTTTTAAACATGATTTCTATAACCGCTCATTAACGACATAAATGACTATCATAATGTTATTAGTGGCATGCGGTCCAGCCTTTTCCCGAAGTTTGCGTTACTATGTCAGATACACCCTGTTTATAATATAGCACACATGCACACTGCAGACTAAGTGATTGTCTCGGACGGTAACGAAAGTGTATGCTGACACACACATTCACAGCGCCTTTCTAGACTTGGTAACCATAAGTAAAGTACGCGTCATTCAGCGAGATAAAAATATTTTTTTTTAAATATTTTCTAGATAAATTGATAGCTCTTTTAGAATTGGACATTTAGAAAGTGCAGTATCAAAATATTGATTTGTTATACAAGGTGTTTCGATTAATGTAGATTCGTTTGGAGAAGTAATGCTATATTTTTGACATTTACTATTGATTCAAATATTACATTATTGTAGTTTTATCCGGTCCTAGTTTGGATTTGTTTTTAACAATATTTTGGTATTTAATGATGTTTGAGCATGGTTTAAAAATGACTATGGTAAAATTAAAGAGGATTTAATTTAAGACAGTTTTCTAACATTTTTCTGAAATAGCATGACATAAAACTACACAATCGTAATTTCAACTTGTATAAAAAACCTTTTTTAATAATACTACTTAAACACATTCCCTACAACTATAGGGTACAGTTGAGGACAAAAATATCTTATTTTTTGGCCCTTAATTAATTTGTTTTGTTTATTAAAATACAGCTGCCTAAACGTGTTAGTCCGTTTATGTGGTAACATCTACTGAGTATTTGTACCAAAGCCATGGGTTCGCCTGAATCTTAATTGCTAAAAAAATACTATTTTTATGCATGTATAATAATATAAATTGATAATTATCTCACTCACGCCTTAACTATAATCATAATTGCGTTGTGGACCATATGAGGAGAGGTCATTGAGATATAATTTATCACACGGTAGTAGGTACTTGACACTAAAAACTGAAAATATTTTCCGTCTTTTTAACTGAAATATAAATAGTATATTTGATGATTCAGGAAGTAAACTATAGGTACATTTTTATAACATGGTCCACATCAAAAAAACCCAATAACGAGATTTAACTACAGAAAACTTTTACTTACACAGTAAAATATGCAATACAAATATACAAAATATTGATTCAGTCAAAGACATCTTTAACGATTTAGGCAGAGTTCAGAATTTAGATAGAAGTTAAAATATTTAAACAAAAAACAAGATTTGTGCTTTTTGTGAACTTAAATATAACATACATACGGAACCCTGGAATGTTGAAAATTCGCTCGAAAATAGAACTCTATACTTCTTATGAGCTAGTGATAAAATGCAACTTACGACGGGACTAGTTATCCGCTACATATTATTTTAAGAAAATAATTAAATTAGCTGTAATACTTTTTAACCCGAGTGTACTATTTGCTAATTATACGTATGTCGACGCAAGGCTAACTTAAACTTTGAAAATATTAACTTAAAGTTCAAAATTGAATAGTACTGGATAGGTATAGATTAGTTTAGATTTATTTGTTGTAGTCAGTTTGCTCCTTTTCAATGTAGAAATGTATGATTTCCGGTAACTTTAATAGCAAATCATAATTAAAGGTTTATTCAAACTGAGTTTTAAGATATAAGTTACCTGTTGCTAAATTCATTTCATAATAAATATGCTTTATGCGTTGATACGTAATGGATTTTGATTAATATTCATTTAATGGAAATATGTGGTTGAACTACTGTTGATTAACCAGAAAAATAAGAAAAATATGGCGCGTATTTTTTTCTATGATGATTTGGCAAATTTGAAACACTTAATTAATGTTACCTGCAATTTTAAACAAATGTAATGACATTGACGCCATTTTTGTTATTAATTGAGATTTTTGGATTTTAAGTTTTTGGTGGTTGTAAATAAGCGGTAATAATAAAAACGTGCGTCAATAAATTAGGTATATTCAATTATGCAATTAGTGAGCCTAGCTGTGGTGACGTCAACTCTGCTGACGTCATGTTGTCTGTAAATCCAAATGGTCCCGGTTCTGCGTTTAAATATACGAACATTCGTACAAAAAGGAAATTTCTATTTTGATTTTGAAAAGGAACATTAATTTCTATAAAATAACATGTAGACAGAAGTCGTCGCAATTTTTTATAATGACAATAATGATTATAAATCGACTTTTTTAATCGTAGGTTAACTAAAAATTGGATCTTCAAGTTACGCCAATTATAAAAAAAATTATTAACACTTATGAACAACATCTTGTTATAATACATTCAGTGTATTAAAAATCCAGATTGAAAATACATTCTAGTCTTATATTGACGAAAAATTATGACATTTATTAGCAAATTCAAAAGTAATTTTCATAAAAATATGCCTTTAATCGTGCTTGATAAAGTAAAGAAAAAAAAAACTAAAATATATTTAACGAGATACATATCTTGTATCAAAATATAGAATAAATCATTTTCCTAAGACTATTGCTTCGTCGTATAACATTTTAATACACTGAACATTTTTGTTATAAGCTCCGTCGATTAAAACAAATGTTTCTTATCTGACGGAGTGTCCGTACTGTATACAATTCCCTATAATTTATTAATAATATTTAATTATATAGTCTTCTCAGCACGTCCGCAGTCGGCGACGATTCAAGGATTCTGATTCAACCTGCGTACAACGGAACGGGTAAGCGAATCGACCAATAATGTGTCGAATCGCCCCCCTCTTCTGAACCCGGCTCGCTTATTAGGCACAAGTATTTGATTCTCTGCCACTGATTAGGATTGCCATATAGGTATTTATACACACTTCAAGCATAGCATATTAATAAAAAAAATATATCTTCCCACTCACTTTTAGCAATAAACGCATGAAAAAACACTAATAAAAAAATGATTTCTTATATTCTGTTTTAGGAAAACCAAAACAAACATACGGTAACGCCTATAATAATTGATATTCTAAAATACACAATAAATTTTAGTTTTGTTTATGGCAATCCTATAGTAATAATAATTCTCGCGCCGCAACACAAGATGCACAATACTAAACGCAACTCCCTCCGTTAAATAAAAGATATAAAAAAAACAAAAACATTTTTTTTAAAAGTCCGTCACGTCGCATTTAAAGGGTTGTGGAATAGACTGGAAAGCGTAAAACCGGTAAAGGTCGCGACTGTCGACGTTCGTTAGTAGAAGCGTACGGTTAGGTAAGAAATATCGTCACACGGGGGATGCACGAGAGATGATTTTTTAATGAATTATCAATATTTTTTTGGTTTATTTCTTTTTTTTTTTTGCTTTCCGTACACCTCTCAAGGTCGACGAGGCACAAACCGAATACTTACACACTTTTTTCTATCGATAAAGCACTACTGACAACACTCAAAGCATGTTGGCATGTCTGTAGCCTTAGCACACACTTTTGTTCAGCAAAAAAACTAATAAAAAAATAAGAAAATATTAGGGGAGTACATCATGCTTTGGTACTAATACTACTTAGTAATTTGAGAGGGACTTGAGCGCGTTTGCCGGTAGAACTGAGTGCGATACGAGACGACACGGGAGGTAGGTAGCATCGTGCATCCCCTGCGTAGACGCGAGATTCAAATAAAAAAATAAAGAGCTCGGAATCTTTAGAGGGAGACAATTTAATCTTAAGAAATAATAATAATAAAAAAAATGAATAAATAAACACACATAATGATTCACACAGAACGAGACATACGAATGGGTTAATCGTGAAAAGTTAAAGACAGGTAGTCTGTCTATGGTGTATTATAATATTATTTACAACAAAATAAATAAATAAACGACGTAGGTTTGTGAACAGAATACATGGAGCTCGTCTGAAAGTGTTTTTTTTTTATTAGTTTAAAGCGTTAGATAAAGATAGAATATATAATCGTGTTATTTTAGACTAAAGAGTGGTTGCAAATTGTGTTACAAGTAATAACGAAGAAGAGAATGTGTGTTTCAACCCTAAACACCTACTAACGATCTACAAGTCCCAGAGAAAGACACAACAGAAATTAAAAAAAAAAAATATTATCCCAATGAACTAAAAAACATTAACAAACAGAGCTCCTTTAAAAACATTCCAATACTAAATGCCTTAAAAAACATTTTATCAAAACTATCACGAGTCTTAACTCCACAACCCTTTTTTTACAAAAAAAAAATATATCTAAAGAAATGTTTGGTCCCATTTGGGCGTCAATATCTATGGTAACTATTTTAATATTCTATGATAATTATATGATACTATATTATATGAAATGAAAGTGGGGTGATTAGACAAAGATGTGCATGGAAGCTGTGATCGCTAACATCGATGCTTAGCAGTGATATAACTGATTGAGGCAATAAGTTGTAAGGCTTTTTGTGTCAATGTTTATTTTATAATACAAAATATAACAGAAAAATTGAACTAATTATTTTATACAATATTATTTTTATATTTATATGCTATAAACTGTATTATTATTGACAGCAGAAATATTAAAAACTAAAGTTTTTTCTACTTACAACCAACTTTTGACTATTAAGTCAGCTGTAGTTTTAAAAACAGCCACAAAACGCCTCAAAAACTTTTAAAATAAATTCTACTTGCGAGCCAGCATCAAGCCATAGTTTATGGGGGCCATAATATAACGAATAACAAGACACCACAGAAATAATATGAGTAACGTTAATCGCCGGGTTAGTTACGAGATGGAGAACTGTGTATGTTATCAGTGTATGTATTAATGACAAATATGGATCACCGAGATTAAGGCAATTGAGATAACCTCAAAATGACTGTTTGTGTCAGTTTTAACGTTCGTCTAAGAATTTGGATATAAAAGAACACTCATTAAAATCTGAAGTTCTTTCTTTTACTAAGAACTAAGTATAAGTAATGATATGGAAAGTAATGAACATGGTTTCAGACAAATGAGTTATGTCAAGTAAGTCGTACTACCAGCGGACGCTGAATTTAAAATCATTAGTAAACTAAACCAAACTAATTCTTTTTTATTATTCTTTTATCTTAAAATCAGATATATTGATATCTGATTTTAAGATAAAAGAATAATAAAAAAGGATCCATGTCATTTGACTTTATTAAGTATTTTTTAAACTTCAGTTTCAAAAAAGCTATATTTAAATTACAAATAAGACGAAATAAAGTCTACAGTATCAAAAGCGTCATAACTTACACAAACAGTTTTCAACCGTATCCTATGTGCGTATAATGTATATTTTACAGTGCATCACATATTAAGACTCACCGTTTGGAGAACCGCGAGGACAGCTTGGAGAAGAAGGAAGGTCGCGCCTGGTGCGGGGAGCCCCCGTCGCCGTACGCGCCGCCTGACGAGCCGCGCGACCGTGTTTGACCTGCAAAGGGCATCTTGTGTTTAGTATATCTGCAAGTACAGGCTGTTTCAACTCGCGCGAATTAACTGTTCACCTCGATCTGTGACGTTATTCGGACGGTACCGTTTGCAAAAAATGAGACCTATGTAAAAAAAAAAATGTTTATAAAAGGTCGTTTTGATGTTAAAGCGACATAATACTAGATCATTTTACTCATGACGCTTTGCAAATAAATTGATACATATGGACTGAACTATAATGTTGGTGCAACCAACAGGCTACACTAACGCGTCGAAAATGTAAAAAACAAAAACAAACTTAATAAAACAAAAACTTAACAAAGCTAAAACTCCACAGAAACAGTAATAACAACAGGGGATTTAAACAGTATTTAGACAATTGTAACAAAGCTGCTGTCGCTACGAAGCGCTTACGACGAATGCATCGCACGTGGAAGCAGTAGAGGGTCGCATTCCAGCGAGGTGCACAGTTAACTCTGGCGAGTAGTATATCACGGTTTTAACCATCTTACTGCGACACATACACATTTGCGGCGCGCGTCCATGGTAAAAGCAACTGTCAACGAAGGTCGACGGCTGCAGTTGGCTCTTCGGGTATTCGAAGCTCATTTATACTTTTCAGGACGAGATTAGAATCGATTGGAAGGTCGGCAATTCTACTTGTACAGTTGCCTGACCTGTGGAAGTGCCGAGCGTATATTAAAATAGACTAACGCAGTTTTTTTTTAACGTGAGGAAGCGACTTGCTCGAATTCGGAAACTAATTCTTTTGAGCAACCTCTGGGATACGATACGGTCTCGTACCTACACTATACGAAACATGAGTCAAGTTGCTCAGGCGCACCTGTATGGCTACCATGAATTTTCATTACGAAGACTCAATCATCGATATCGACCGCTTTTATCCCATCGATTGGCCCGCTTCGAGGTTGAAGAACTCTCAACTAATGAGAGCGCCAAACGTGGTTGCTTGGTATGATCACTGTATAGGACTATAGGTAGACCGTACCGTGTATTTTCGCCAAAATATGATGATAAATACTAATAATGATAACGTTACCTGAGTGGAAAGTGGACCTTGAAGGTACATTCCTAGGGAACACAAGCGGGTTGGGGAACTCCCTCCGCGCGCCTGTGGCGCCTCCGCCGGCAGACACGGTCGAATTCAGGCTGGAACCAAATGATACACATTTATAATATATACTTATACGTCACGGCATTTTGTTGTTTACTGACGGACTACTGCTACGACAGTGAGATCAAAAAAACACAAAAATACTGTGCCAGATATACGAAATAATATCGGATTGGAAAATATATTACATATAACTTATGCTATTTATTAAAAGTTATAATTAAATAAATAAATGGAAAATAAACATAAAATATATTTACAATATTTAAATTATTTATATAAACCTCTACCGCTACTGCTATTAAAGACTAGTCTAATTTTAAAAATAAATATTAGTAACACAAGATCAATCTGAAAAAGAAAATCTCAACCCCAAAAATAAATTAAATTAGAGGAGAAAAGTGTTGTTTCAATCTGCGATAGCTCATTAGTATTGTGTGTATAAATAAGCTAATTGAAAAGATAAAATAGTAAAAAACAAAAACAGTGTGTATTCAACTGTAATAGTTGATGCTGTAATTTATACTGCAAAGCAAAAAGTATCTGTAAAAACAAGCATATTGCCATCGAATCTGCGAATCCTTTCAGCAAAACTAAACAACGAACATCACATCACCAAAAAAAAACCTTCAAACCGAACAAAAACTACATTACAGTACCTGGGTGTTAATAAAACACAGAGTTGTAGGGTCAGTATGGCTACTATGAGTTTTCATTATGAGACTCGATCACACGCATCGAGCGCGTTTGGCGCTCTCATTGGTTGAGAGTTCTTACAACCTTGAAGCGGGCCAATCGATGAGTCACACGATATCGATATCGATGATCGAGTCTTCGTAATGAAAACTCATAGTAGCCACACTGACTATCAAGCCGCATCGCATCCTTATTACTTAACACACCATTAATCACAATCTGAGTAATTTTGAAGGACATTCAATGCTTCAGATCGAAAAATTTTGTTTAATTACCTACGCGAATAACGCAATTTATAAATGTAGTTGAGTTATCAAAATGACAGCCATTCATGGGCGTACCCAGCTTGTGCCCCCTAATCGGCGAAGACATTTTTATCAAATGATTACGACTATTTGGCATCAGTTGGGATCTTTCGGACCGCCCATTGGTCCGTTCGGTCCAAACGATCCTCTGGTCTTGGGACAAGTCAAACCTAGAGGGAGGAGGGCAAGTCAGGCCTCGGTACAAGGCAAATTTTTAGAGTGCGAAATCTTTGTGCGTTATAGTCGCACGCGGTCTTTGGCAATTACACCGTACATTTTGTTAGTATCTGTCTACTGCGCGATTTATTTAAAAGTTTGAGATAAGTCCTCGTTTATACTTTGTTTACTAATTATGGGGAGTTCGTACACGTTCTGCAAGATTTCTAAGGAGGAAGGGGGTGGGGGGGGGGGGGGGCAACAGCTGCCCCCTGAGGGTACGCCCATGCAGCCATTCCTTTAGTTAGTGTGTTCTACAATTATCTCCCAGGTATGGGCGAGAGATAACAACGCTTTAGGGTAAGAAATACCAGAAAAATTTATTGACAACTCATGTGCTAACGACCGGGTACCGTACTAGCTGCAAGCCGAACCAAACAAACCCTCGTCGTTACCAAAGCTTAAAAAAAACCAGCACGAAGCAACTACCGCGAAGCGTACGGTACTTTTGAGTACCAGTACCGGTATTGGTATTGGTACCTCGGGCGCGGCTGAGCGAGGTCCCGGGCTGAGGCGTTGTGTGGCTGGGAGTCTGCGCCGAGGGGCGGGGCGCCACTAGCGGACGATATCGAGGCACTTTTGACGTGCGTCTTCGCCCCGGCCGTGGTCCCGGTACCAGTGGACCCGTTGCTGGTACTTCCGGTGCCGTTTTTAGTGTCGGTCGCCGGGGCGCTGTTTAGTGCGTCGGTCAAGCATGCTGTTAGTCCCTTCTCATGCGTATATAAATAAATACATATTCCAATATATATACAGTGTGAGTTGAAAGTTACATACATAAATATTTTATAAATATGAATAGTATTTATGAGAAACTTCTTAAAATATTTTTTTTATAAGAGATAACACAATATTACCACATAATGAGACGAGGACACACATTTTTATTAAAAACATAATTTTATGTAAAGGTAATGACCGAGATTATAACTTTCTTCAAAAAATACCTATAACTTGGCTTCTGAAAACTGTCCAGAATCTTAAATTTTCAAAACCAAAGGTATTTTTTTGGCATTCACGAATATGTCTTTTTCTCTCTGCTTTAAGTGCGAGTTTATTTCTCAGTTTGTATACTTACGGTCTTGGAAAGCAAGCCGTTGATCCTGCCTGACATTGATAGATCGCTGAGAGATGTCTCGAACAGTCAGGATATTTGGACAACCAGACTTATAAAGGGATATCGTATCACCGGTTTCCAAGCTCGACTGGAAAGGAACAGCTTGCACAACTCAAGCGCCCCTAGGATTGTAGCCTACGGAGTCCTTTTATCGTTTGTATCGAGGCTCCAGCTTGGGGGCGGCGCTCGACGGTCGGGTCGTGCTTTGTATTTACCTGGGCGCATCGTGTGGCGGGGACAGCTTGGGGGCCGCGCTCGACGGTCGGGTCGTGCTTTGTATTTACCTGGGCGCATCGTGTGGCGGGGACAGCTTGGGGGCCGCGCTCGACGGTCGGGTCGTGCTTTGTATTTACCTGGGCGCATCGTGTGGCGGGGACAGCTTGGGGGCCGCGCTCGACGGTCGGGTCGTGCTTTGTATTTACCTGGGCGCATCGTGTGGCGGGGACAGCTTGGGGGCCGCGCTCGACGGTCGGGTCGTGCTTTGTATTTACCTGGGCGCATCGTGTGGCGGGGACAGCTTGGGGGCCGCGCTCGACGGTCGGGTCGTGCTTTGTATTTACCTGGGCGCATCGTGTGGCGGGGACAGCTTGGGGGCCGCGCTCGACGGTCGGGTCGTGCTTTGTATTTACCTGGGCGCATCGTGTGGCGGGGACAGCTTGGGGGCCGCGCTCGACGGTCGGGTCGTGCTTTGTATTTACCTGGGCGCATCGTGTGGCGGGGACAGCTTGGGCGGCTGTGGGGGCGGCGCCTCGTACGTCTGTGTGCGACGCGCGCCGCCCGTCAGGGTGCGGGATCGAGGCTCCAGCTTGGGGGCCGCGCTCGACGGTCGGGTCGTGCTTTGTATTTACCTGGGCGCATCGTGTGGCGGGGACAGCTTGGGGGCCGCGCTCGACGGTCGGGTCGTGCTTTGTATTTACCTGGGCGCATCGTGTGGCGGGGACAGCTTGGGGGCCGCGCTCGACGGTCGGGTCGTGCTTTGTATTTACCTGGGCGCATCGTGTGGCGGGGACAGCTTGGGGGCCGCGCTCGACGGTCGGGTCGTGCTTTGTATTTACCTGGGCGCATCGTGTGGCGGGGACAGCTTGGGGGCCGCGCTCGACGGTCGGGTCGTGCTTTGTATTTACCTGGGCGCATCGTGTGGCGGGGACAGCTTGGGGGCCGCGCTCGACGGTCGGGTCGTGCTTTGTATTTACCTGGGCGCATCGTGTGGCGGGGACAGCCTGGGGGCCGCGCTCGACGGTCGGGTCGTGCTTTGTATTTACCTGGGCGCATCGTGTGGCGGGGACAGCTTGGGGGCCGCGCTCGACGGTCGGGTCGTGCTTTGTATTTACCTGGGCGCATCGTGTGGCGGGGACAGCTTGGGGGCCGCGCTCGACGGTCGGGTCGTGCTTTGTATTTACCTGGGCGCATCGTGTGGCGGGGACAGCTTGGGGGCCGCGCTCGACGGTCGGGTCGTGCTTTGTATTTACCTGGGCGCATCGTGTGGCGGGGACAGCTTGGGGGCCGCGCTCGACGGTCGGGTCGTGCTTTGTATTTACCTGGGCGCATCGTGTGACGGGGACAGCTTGGGGGCCGCGCTCGACGGTCGGGTCGTGCTTTGTATTTACCTGGGCGCATCGTGTGGCGGGGACAGCTTGGGGGCCGCGCTCGACGGTCGGGTCGTGCTTTGTATTTACCTGGGCGCATCGTGTGGCGGGGACAGCTTGGGGGCCGCGCTCGACGGTCGGGTCGTGCTTTGTATTTACCTGGGCGCATCGTGTGGCGGGGACAGCTTGGGGGCCGCGCTCGACGGTCGGGTCGTGCTTTGTATTTACCTGGGCGCATCGTGTGGCGGGGACAGCTTGGGGGCCGCGCTCGACGGTCGGGTCGTGCTTTGTATTTACCTGGGCGCATCGTGTGGCGGGGACAGCTTGGGCGGCTGTGGGGGCGGCGCCTCGTACGTCTGTGTGCGACGCGCGCCGCCCGTCAGGGTGCGGGATCGAGGCTCCAGCTTGGGGGCCGCGCTCGACGGTCGGGTCGTGCTTTGTATTTACCTGGGCGCATCGTGTGGCGGGGACAGCTTGGGGGCCGCGCTCGACGGTCGGGTCGTGCTTTGTATTTACCTGGGCGCATCGTGTGGCGGGGACAGCTTGGGGGCCGCGCTCGACGGTCGGGTCGTGCTTTGTATTTACCTGGGCGCATCGTGTGGCGGGGACAGCTTGGGGGCCGCGCTCGACGGTCGGGTCGTGCTTTGTATTTACCTGGGCGCATCGTGTGGCGGGGACAGCTTGGGGGCCGCGCTCGACGGTCGGGTCGTGCTTTGTATTTACCTGGGCGCATCGTGTGGCGGGGACAGCTTGGGGGCCGCGCTCGACGGTCGGGTCGTGCTTTGTATTTACCTGGGCGCATCGTGTGGCGGGGACAGCTTGGGGGCCGCGCTCGACGGTCGGGTCGTGCTTTGTATTTACCTGGGCGCATCGTGTGGCGGGGACAGCTTGGGGGCCGCGCTCGACGGTCGGGTCGTGCTTTGTATTTACCTGGGCGCATCGTGTGGCGGGGACAGCTTGGGGGCCGCGCTCGACGGTCGGGTCGTGCTTTGTATTTACCTGGGCGCATCGTGTGGCGGGGACAGCTTGGGGGCCGCGCTCGACGGTCGGGTCGTGCTTTGTATTTACCTGGGCGCATCGTGTGGCGGGGACAGCTTGGGGGCCGCGCTCGACGGTCGGGTCGTGCTTTGTATTTACCTGGGCGCATCGTGTGGCGGGGACAGCTTGGGGGCCGCGCTCGACGGTCGGGTCGTGCTTTGTATTTACCTGGGCGCATCGTGTGGCGGGGACAGCTTGGGCGGCTGTGGGGGCGGCGCCTCGTACGTCTGTGTGCGACGCGCGCCGCCCGTCAGGGTGCGGGATCGAGGCTCCAGCTTGGGGGCCGCGCTCGACGGTCGGGTCGTGCTTTGTATTTACCTGGGCGCATCGTGTGGCGGGGACAGCTTGGGGGCCGCGCTCGACGGTCGGGTCGTGCTTTGTATTTACCTGGGCGCATCGTGTGGCGGGGACAGCTTGGGGGCCGCGCTCGACGGTCGGGTCGTGCTTTGTATTTACCTGGGCGCATCGTGTGGCGGGGACAGCTTGGGGGCCGCGCTCGACGGTCGGGTCGTGCTTTGTATTTACCTGGGCGCATCGTGTGGCGGGGACAGCTTGGGGGCCGCGCTCGACGGTCGGGTCGTGCTTTGTATTTACCTGGGCGCATCGTGTGGCGGGGACAGCTTGGGCGGCTGTGGGGGCGGCGCCTCGTACGTCTGTGTGCGACGCGCGCCGCCCGTCAGGGTGCGGGATCGAGGCTCCAGCTTGGGGGCCGCGCTCGACGGTCGGGTCGTGCTTTGTATTTACCTGGGCGCATCGTGTGGCGGGGACAGCTTGGGGGCCGCGCTCGACGGTCGGGTCGTGCTTTGTATTTACCTGGGCGCATCGTGTGGCGGGGACAGCCTGGGGGCCGCGCTCGACGGTCGGGTCGTGCTTTGTATTTACCTGGGCGCATCGTGTGGCGGGGACAGCTTGGGGGCCGCGCTCGACGGTCGGGTCGTGCTTTGTATTTACCTGGGCGCATCGTGTGGCGGGGACAGCTTGGGGGCCGCGCTCGACGGTCGGGTCGTGCTTTGTATTTACCTGGGCGCATCGTGTGGCGGGGACAGCTTGGGGGCCGCGCTCGACGGTCGGGTCGTGCTTTGTATTTACCTGGGCGCATCGTGTGGCGGGGACAGCTTGGGGGCCGCGCTCGACGGTCGGGTCGTGCTTTGTATTTACCTGGGCGCATCGTGTGACGGGGACAGCTTGGGGGCCGCGCTCGACGGTCGGGTCGTGCTTTGTATTTACCTGGGCGCATCGTGTGGCGGGGACAGCTTGGGGGCCGCGCTCGACGGTCGGGTCGTGCTTTGTATTTACCTGGGCGCATCGTGTGGCGGGGACAGCTTGGGGGCCGCGCTCGACGGTCGGGTCGTGCTTTGTATTTACCTGGGCGCATCGTGTGGCGGGGACAGCTTGGGGGCCGCGCTCGACGGTCGGGTCGTGCTTTGTATTTACCTGGGCGCATCGTGTGGCGGGGACAGCTTGGGGGCCGCGCTCGACGGTCGGGTCGTGCTTTGTATTTACCTGGGCGCATCGTGTGGCGGGGACAGCTTGGGCGGCTGTGGGGGCGGCGCCTCGTACGTCTGTGTGCGACGCGCGCCGCCCGTCAGGGTGCGGGATCGAGGCTCCAGCTTGGGGGCCGCGCTCGACGGTCGGGTCGTGCTTTGTATTTACCTGGGCGCATCGTGTGGCGGGGACAGCTTGGGGGCCGCGCTCGACGGTCGGGTCGTGCTTTGTATTTACCTGGGCGCATCGTGTGGCGGGGACAGCTTGGGGGCCGCGCTCGACGGTCGGGTCGTGCTTTGTATTTACCTGGGCGCATCGTGTGGCGGGGACAGCTTGGGGGCCGCGCTCGACGGTCGGGTCGTGCTTTGTATTTACCTGGGCGCATCGTGTGGCGGGGACAGCTTGGGGGCCGCGCTCGACGGTCGGGTCGTGCTTTGTATTTACCTGGGCGCATCGTGTGGCGGGGACAGCTTGGGGGCCGCGCTCGACGGTCGGGTCGTGCTTTGTATTTACCTGGGCGCATCGTGTGGCGGGGACAGCTTGGGGGCCGCGCTCGACGGTCGGGTCGTGCTTTGTATTTACCTGGGCGCATCGTGTGGCGGGGACAGCTTGGGGGCCGCGCTCGACGGTCGGGTCGTGCTTTGTATTTACCTGGGCGCATCGTGTGGCGGGGACAGCTTGGGGGCCGCGCTCGACGGTCGGGTCGTGCTTTGTATTTACCTGGGCGCATCGTGTGGCGGGGACAGCTTGGGGGCCGCGCTCGACGGTCGGGTCGTGCTTTGTATTTACCTGGGCGCATCGTGTGGCGGGGACAGCTTGGGCGGCTGTGGGGGCGGCGCCTCGTACGTCTGTGTGCGACGCGCGCCGCCCGTCAGGGTGCGGGATCGAGGCTCCAGCTTGGGGGCCGCGCTCGACGGTCGGGTCGTGCTTTGAACCTGCTCGCAAAAGAGGGAGTGCTCGTCAACTACTGGCCTTCTGTGAAGGTGAAAGCCAACACAACATTTTCAACTTTTTTTCAAAATTTACCTTTTTTATTTTTGGTATGTGATTTGGTGGCCCGCGAAATTTAAATATGGCAGCAATTCTAACTTGTTTTGATGATTCTAATGTATAGTGCGGTCGCGAATCATGTTTTTAAAGACTCACAACTTAATACTAACCTGCAAATGGCAAAATAACACAGGAAAATTTCGCGGGCAACCGACACTTTCGTCATCGAAAGTAGACTTTAGCCTTCATATAATTCTGACACCCAAAGTTGGCCCGCAGAATTTCTGTAGATTAATTTAATTTATCATCGCAGAATTTCTATAGATTAATTTAATTTATTATCACAAAAGTATAAGTATTGTTGCTTGTTCAATTAGTGTTTGAATGTGTAAACGCAACAACAACCGGTAAGATACTCCCTTATCATTTATTTCTAATGATAGCACTAGAAATAAATGATAAAAAGGGAAGTGATATATGATAGATGAAAACTTTAAGTATCTTTACTAAAAAAGTGTCCCGATCATAAACATTGAAGCCAATTCAGAGCGCGGCACGATGCAACGCGGTGATAAGCTGTATGCAGCACACAAGAAGCGTCACGTTCCTCTATGCGTGGTCTTCACTGGTGTCCGAACAACCTAAAAACTTTTACGGAAATATGTAACTTATTTATTAGGAAATAAGTACGACATCCGTTTGTCAATGGCGCAACGAGACGAGTATGTACAATGTAACAATCTACTAACTAATATCTATGGAAATATGCATTTTATTTTTTACGACATAAGTTCTATATTGCATTGTAAAGTAGCCAACTAATCAGGTTACTTATCACTCCTATACTGCCTTTATGTATGCTTGAGAAATCATTACCATTTCTTTTCCAGGTTTTTTTATAAAAATAAGATATCTATTCTATTCGTTTATTTATTATCTACAATAAAATGTTAGCAATAACAAAAAATGTTAAGTACCTAAGTTGGTATTTTTTTTTACATATAGACTACTCTAATTCTAGATAATACATAAAGGAGTTTATTAATAAACGATGATTAAAGTTAAGTGAGCTTTGTTAGTCAAAAATGTATGGTTAACAGTTGCGAAACACTACTTAACCTTAAGCAACGTTTATGAATAAAGGGGAGTGTTTCATCTCGTGACGTCACGCCATCGTAGACTACACAACTATAGCTAAGTATGGATACCCACAACCTGTTACATTACACCAACACAAAAGGACAGTAAAATGAAGAACAGCTTTGTATACCTTTCGTACCTGCATTTGAGCAATCCGCGCTGTGTTCTCCTTGATAGACGCCGAGTCAATTGTGTTCTGGAACAACAAATATATGGATCTCGTTAGTTCATGATATAATTATAAAAAATAACAAAATAACTACTTTTATACAGGCTCTTCTGGGAAAAGACTACAGACACACCTATGTTTATTTCCAAGAAGAATTATGGATGTATTGGAAAGGTTTAAGATTCAATCTCACTCACGTAAGTTACATTTTTTGCTTTTAGCATCAATATACAGCCAGCTTGCAGAAAAAAAAAATTAACTATATACTCATTTAGGGATCTTTGGTGCAAGTGGACCTCATTTTTGGTGCAAGTGGACCTTATTTTTGGTGCAAATGGACCTTATTTTTGGTGCAGCTGGACCTTATTTTTGGTGCAAGTGGACCTTATCTATTTTAATGAATGACTTCAGGCAGTTGTCCTTGATCGGTCGTGACTACTTAACCAGACTATCCTGTGGTTGGTTTAAGTAAACTTAAAGCCTCCGGGGGCACTGAAAACCTTCTAAGCGTCTACAGGCTAAGGACACCTCCTAAGAGGGCTTAGGGCACGATAGGGTTGGATCGAAAATAATTTTATTTTGGTATAAAAACCGTGGCAACTGCTAGTACTAGTGGACCTAACTACTGCTTGACTCAATCCCGCCTGATGGCAAGCAGTGATGCAATCGTCGATGGTAAATCACGCTAGTTTATTAAGAGCCTATTCACTCAAAAAAACTCAGTGAATAGGAAAGAAGACGGCAGTTGAGCGAGGTTGCAATGTTAAATAAACCCAGCAACACGACCAACGATGCTGCGCCAGAGGGAGATTGATCTGGAGACCCTCCACGACCAAACTACCGGGCAAAACAACATTTGGCGCGTCGTACCCGGCACACATCGCAACACAACTGTCAGCGCATCCTCCGTACGGCTTCACCAGACATTATGCCGGAACACGACGATTCGCTTGGTGGAAAGACCTTGTGGTGATTTCTACCGGCATGGCAGTCTATTTTATTTCTCAAAAAAGTGTGGGTTCATACTGTTTGTTAGTGTAAAAATAAGTAATTTTGCAATAAGAAAAAAATACAAAGAGTTACAAATGAATTGAATCTAGTGACCCAGTGAATCAGGTTTCTAAACAAGGAGTACAAATTAAAAATTACTGATCGCACCATTGTGCATAAGTCTTGATAAAAGAAGAACAACGTACCTGTCTTTTAAAATTGGAGGTCGTTGTAGTAGCCGTGGATGTGGTGTTGTTCGCAGCAGTCGTGGTTGTACCTACTGGAAGAATAGCCTCTGATTACATACGAAATATAACAACTCTCGGTTTCTGGAAGTTCATACACCAAAAGAGATAGT
This sequence comes from Sesamia inferens, assembly GCA_037179545.1. NCBI lineage: Eukaryota > Metazoa > Arthropoda > Insecta > Lepidoptera > Noctuidae > Sesamia > Sesamia inferens. Next base: position 12,688,870 of record CM073949.1, read on the forward strand.
TAGCCATGGACTTCTAATGGAACATAGACGAGCATAACCCGTTACCGTGGATTTCGAACGTGATTTTGAACTTCCGACTTGATTTTTATTCATCAGTTACAAAAAAATTGACGTCTGACAGTTTTAGTTAAGTATAAACTGTCCAAAAGGTTTAATAAATTTCCTGGTTATTTATCTCTTTTTTGTCAGTAAATTTCAGTTGACTGCTGAACTACCATATTTTCATAAACATTTTAATAACAAGAATTTTAGAAGAGCGCCATTTGTTGAGTGCAAAACGTAAGTGCGTTGTCAGTTCTATGATCACAATAGTTGTGTTTTAAACTATTTACGACACTTGGTTATTTAATTCGATTTGATTGACGTTGTCAATTGGCTCTAATTCTATTCGATCGAGCCCTTGGTCCTAACTTGTTTTTAATTTAAATATAATCAATTTTATAGCATTTACATTAACATTTTTAACATTTGGTTCATAGGATATCACAACCCACACAAAAAAGTAGTATCTTTTTATTAATTTTGATCTATGATTAAAAGCGTTAATGTTATATAACCAGCTGAAGAAATGCCAATCACCCATGATATTTGTTTATTGTGATTGTTACGAAAAAGATAATAACTAAAGCAACATGTTTTTTTTTATCTTTATAAACTAGTGCTTGACTGCAATCCCGCCTGATGGTAAGCAGTGATGCAATCGTTGATGGTAAAGCGCACTAGGCTTCACACTAGATTTCACAAAAGTATTTCAAATCAGAATTATGCTTGGTTTTTAATTACAATCTTTTTCATAAATGTGTTGCTAGCAAATATTAAACAAAAGAGATATGTTTGAGAAAATGTGCGACATTTGACTATTAACTACGTTTATTTTACTAAACTTTTTCAACATCAATGTAGGTAGGTAATTAATTACAAAGATTTTTTATGTTATCGGAGTGTAAAGGTCATAGCACACTTAAACGACTCTGCTCCAACACCGCCCTAAACTAAGATGACTGATCTCAGTCCACTCGGTGACCTCTGCTCCAACACCGCCCTAAACTAAGATGACTGATCGCAGTCCACGCGGTGACCTCTGCTCCGACACCGCCCTAAACTAAGATGACTGATCGCAGTCCACGCGGTGACAGCTAGCAGATGGCCAGCTTTCGACCGCTCTTTTTTTTCGCGATAGACATGGTCCGTGATTGGTTTTCATTAAAGCAATTCGTAGTTTTTATTACTTATGTCAGTATGTCCCGATTTAGAATGCACGAACTAGTAATTATTGCTGTTGCATTTGAGGATAAAGAGAGAAATGCTACAAATAATAGAAGAGTGTTTTGGATGCCATAAAATGCTGAAAGCAATCGACTGAGAGACGACGACGCGGCGACTGCTAGCAATGAGCGCGCGGATACCGTACCGACCATTCGTCTACAATGTGTGGTCAGCGAGGCGATGACTACCGAATAGTCTGACGGTGGTAAGCTCGATGATAGCGAGGTGTTTGCTAATTTATGATACTAATGTAAAATATATCTAAAGATCAATATTTAAAATCCATATTGAAATAATATTTTTTTACCAGGTGGGAGCAGAGTCGTTTAAGTAGTCTATGGCCTTAAAGTGGAACTATGGCCTGTTTGTACCAGAGTTATTTATTTTATTATTCATGATTTTGAAAAAGTATCTATAAATAAGTAAACATAGTTAAATCAATGTAAGTATTATTTGTGGTGTTGAAAGTAGTTTAACGTTTTTGTAGAATAAAATGGTCGTGTGTATGTGGAGGCGGTTGTCGTGTGATGTGTGTGTGTTGGTTACCTTGCGTGCGCAACACCTCGGCGCCGGAGGAGGCGCGGCGCGAGGCGGCGGGGCGCGCGGACGCGGAGATGGAGCGCTGCACGCCGCGGTGTCCGGGCGAGCCGCCCGCGCCGCCCGCGCCGCCGCCCGCGCCTGCCGTCACATTGTTACACGCGCTCCCGGCACACGCCGCAAGCCCACCACAACCGAGACCAACCCACTTTCTACCCTAGCTCAAGGCATTCCATTATGACATCTACCTAGTCTTTTCACAGCTATGCCAATATTTTACCCCAATTATCTGCTTTTCTGACCGCAACAACTCACTAAGTTACTGGGTAACACGCTACCTTGATTTGAGATTTTGTCGGGATTTTGACTACCAAAAGCGACTACTAGCGGGCAATCTACGACACGGTCTGAGCCTTTCGTTATTTAACGTATGGTCACCCATCCTAACGTTACATAACATCTAATCGTTAATAAATTACCACGAACCCCTCCTCTTTCCTTTAACTTGTCACTACATACAAAACTATACTTCCGCCCCATTGTACACTAACTTACCACTCATTAGACGTCAATTTAGTCCCTCATTTTATAATTTATCATAAAACATTTAGAATTCCTAACACACATAGAAGTGAAATCCAGTTAATTGTTTAACTTAATTTTCTCAAGATGAAATCCCAGGTAAAAAATATTTTTCCCAATGGCAAAATAATAGAAACCTAGTAATTAATGTATTTCTAAATTTGTTCTCGGTTGTGGTCGATTTCCGGTACGTAAAAGCACACAATACACAATAGTAATAAGAAGCAATAGGTATAGTACATACATATATGAACCAATTTATTTTTGTAGCAAACATATTTTGACACTACTGTTTTTAAAAATAATAAAACACATAACTTCCCTTATTATTTAAATATCGTGTTTTCTTTAAAGATTAGGGCCTGATTGCACCACAAAGCCCTAAATGCGTTTAAGGCAAAACAAGCTTAAAATCTCTTTCTATTTTAGTCAATCATTTGAAGATAACAGAGAGACCTGATAGAAAGATGTTTCAAATATGTTTAGCTTTGCATGAATTATTGCGTAACATAAATGATTTGTGGTGCAAATGGACCTTAGTTTTGGAAATATTGATGAATGCTTAATAATTACATCATTTATATATATAATATAAAAATAGTGTCAGAATATTTTTGCCCAGACAATACAAATGATAAATAAAGATACGCTCGTACATAACGCAGTGTAATGACAATGAAAAACCCAGTTAGAATTTAAGCTAAGCTGAATCAGTATGGTCTAAGCGCTATAGACGAGTGCTCCAAGGCCAGGTTCTAAACACATACTCAGTTTGTACTTTGACATAAACATGTTCCCGTCTCTATCTTGCACTTAAAGTTTGTCAGTTGTGCGACAATGACAGGAAAAAATCTGAGTCAAATTACATGTTAGGAGGTAAATTTTATAAATCTCAGCCTTAAATAGCCTACAAAATTCTGATATTTTAAGGTTCTTTCAAATTAAAACTTAGAAATATAATAAGAATTTGGTAGTCTACCATGGAGCATCTTCTTAAAAGCATCGTCATCTTGTTCTCGGTCGGCTTCCGGTATAACCGGATACAGCTGAATAAGCGTTTTGTATAACTACAATTTTGGTCCTAATATACTTTTGACAGTAACAATAAGATGTGATCCAAAAGATTTTCCATATGTTACGTTTCGTGTTACATTAAATCACCAATATATAAATAAATAGCTCTCAAAGTTGTAAAATTTGCAGAATTTTAGAGCGTTTAATACTGTTATTTTAATGCAATAATATTGCTTATGTACACAGCCTAATAAAAACAAATAAGGGATCTCTATATTATTTATTTTATATCTTTAGAAAAAAAAATGCTTTAATTTATAAGAGATATCACTCTGTATTATAAGAATATTACAAGGTTTACTCAGGCCCTATAATTTAGTTCAATCAACAAATTGAATCTTGTAGAAAACTTAGTTGAACCGTGCTCTGAACTAAATTCAGGTATTTTTTTAAATTCTATACTTGCACTGCGCAAGTACAGTATTAAAAATTGGTTGTCTGTAGAACTCCGTCTACTGCCGATATTTGAACGTGACAACGTCTATTCGCTCTAGGGGTGGGGGTAAAGTAGGCGTGGACTCCGTGTGGCGTCAGATTCGGCCGTTACGGTGTTTTCGAGAATGACTCCACGCCGTACCAATTTAATAGACGTTGTCACGTCAAAAGAAAACGTGACGTATTTTTGGTCGCCATGTTTATACAGCGTGTATCTGACATAGTAACGCGAACTTCGGGAAAAGGCTGGACCGCATGCCACTAATAAAGTTATGATAGTCATTTATGTCGTTAATGAGCAGTTACAGAAATCATATTTAAAAAAGTGTCGGCTCGGCGTTTGAACGTTGCAAGGGTGCCGCCGTGCGTGTTTGTAGGTATGACGTTGACCCCTCATGTGAATTCTATTAAATCAGGTGCAAGGATAGTTTTTCGAGTTTTGATCACATTGCGATTTTTTGTGTACATAATGCAAATTAATTAATTTTTAAAATGTTATTGGGTTATAAAAGTAAAGCAATTATGAAAGGTTTAAAGTGAAAAAAAAACTACATATGAAAAAAAAATCAGGAAAGAGCCGACAAAAAATACCCACCGCAGGGAGGTTCATAATCATGTACAGCCCCCTAATCGGCGAACACATTTTTGTCAAATGATTGCGACTAGTTGGGATCGTTTGGACCGAACGGATCAATGGGCGGTCTTAACGATCCCAACTAGTCACAATGATTTAACAAAAATGTGTTCGCCGATTAGGGGGCTGGATCTATGATAATCGTTTGTGCGTTGATGTCAGATACACCCTTTATATAATCGCATCTAAACTGTCTACGGAATATCTTAATTTGACAGGGTTAAAATATTATCTTCTATCCTTTTCTAAATAGAATAGAAGGATAAAGATGCATTTAATATTAGTTTAGCTTGTGAACAAGAAAATCGGGACCAATACCCCCCTTTTAAATAAACTTATAATATTCATAAGAAGAACATAGTTTTAATTTATAAATTACATTTAATATTAAGTAAATGACATCCAAATGTAATGAAAATGTTACCTGAGTGGGCGTTTGTGGTGGCGGTAGTTCCGGGCGCCTGGTTACCGGCAGCGGCTGTACGCAGCGACAGCGACGAACCGGACCGGCTGCCGTCAGACTCCGGCTGGAACCGTATTCGGGACTTTTTTATTTCTGACTTAGCAGTCGTTGTAGCCGAAAAGATGTTAAATAGTGACAGTAACGTATTTTTTTTAATTATGTACAGACGACAGCACGCCAATCTACTACAATCTGTCAGATTTATTTATTAGATTTTCAACTTTAAAACTAAAACATTAAGGTAGTAAGTTAATTGACAATGGCGCCGAATCTGTTGACCCTAAACTAAACTAATATTAAGTTATGTGCATCTTTTTCTTTCCATTTCGTTAAGAAAAGGATAGAAGATAACATTTTAATTTAAAACTGTCAAATTCAGATATTACATACGCGATTATAAACATGGCGACTAAAAATACGCCAGTTTACGTCAGGAGCACACTGATTTGACAGGACTGAACTGACATTTTATCTTCTGTCCTTTTCTTAACGAAATGGAAAGAAAAAGAAGCACATAACTTAAAATTAGTTTAGTTTGTCAACAACAGAATCGGCGCAATATCTGACAATTTAGGGTAGCTTGACCTGCTGACTTCCGTACTTGAAAGATAGTTAATACGAATTATTGAAACACTAAAAGTATTTAAAATATCGTCCCATGTCTGCCAGCGGTTTTAAGTTGACTGAGATCACAGAATGATGTTTTAATCACGTTTAGAACTAAACCGCATTTAGTGATCAGAAGACTGAATCACTAAACGCGTAGGGCGTTTAGTTCTGGAGATTTAGTTATTCAATAAATCATACTTGAACACCCTTTCGGCTAAGCTCAATGTAGGAGGATAGGAATTGCTTTCCCTCCTGAATATTAGAATCAAACAAACACTTAAAAAGTTAAATAATGACTTCAAAATAAAAATACAATAAACATTCGATTATCAGGATCTCTCATGTATCAAGGATAAGTTTATAAACACAAAAAAAACATGCACAAACAAAATACCCAGACCCGGAACAAGTATTTATTCACACACACAAAAATTTGTTCCGTGCAGGAATCGAACCCGCGACTTGTAACACAGATGTCGCTATACTAATCGAGTAGTCATATTACATGTTAAATGTTTGTTGTAACTAGGCTCACATTTTAATGGTGATACAAAAGGCCTGTATGTACTCTTTGGCTTATTTCTTTTTAAATTTTAAACACTAATAAAGATTGGTATTTAAATTAATATATTTTTTAGATACATTCACCTTCCATTCACTGTTTAAAACTATAATTATTATTTTTATACAATCGTTTTCAAGGATTTGAAACTAGTATCCTAATTGTGTAATATACTGTTACTATAAGTGGGAATCATTTTGAAGCATATTGCTAGTCCATTGCTCCATATGTTCGAGCATATATCTGCTTAACAACGTAAATAACTCAATGAATGTTGTTGAACTGTCAAAACAAACCCATTGCTACTTATAATGTGTTATGCAATTACCCTGTAGATCTATAAGCCGACCGCTTAATTGAGACGTTGCATGAGGTTGGTGCGCGGTGCGAGAGGGGCAGTTTGGGGAATCACTGAGCATTCCCTCCCCCCGCACCGAGCAACTGCCTTCACCAACTTCTCGGGCAAGTGGTTGAACTATAGATTGTGTCTAAATAATAATATCGCCTCAAATATGCCACTTATTCGCCCCAGGCTTAGGCAGAAATGTTCATATGGGTATATCCACGTTTCGGCAGTTGCAATTAAGTCCTATGGAAAAGGGATGCGAACCCATTTCCATTAACCGGGCACAAATTTCATGAAAATATCACGGCAAAATTTTTGAAACATCAAATTGAATTAACTTTAGAGGACATTATTTTTTTAAACTATTTCAATTAAATTAACCAAGGTTATGGCTAAGTTTAGACCATATCTTGTATAAACAAAAACGAATAATTTCGCTTAAATGATAACAATGGGGTAGCATTTTTGGTACGAAAATTAGGCATATATTTGCAATCTAATTTTACCTGTGATTGCTACCTCCATATACCTCCCCTATGGAAGTAACCATCACAGGTAAAATCACTCTACTATGCAATGAGGTCTAATCTTCATTATTGGTAAAGATACAAGTCTTAATTTTAACCAATAACGTTCCGTAAATTATAGAGAATGGCTATAAAACTATTTACAATGAAAGCCAAAAGAAAAATACAATCGTTTCATAACATCACATCAACATTTCCCGGAAAGGTTTGTTGTTACAGACGCACATAACGCCGCTTATATTTTTTATAATATCGCCGCTAATATTTAAATGGTAAGCCCATTTCCATTGTTAATTTAACACATTCAGTACCACCGACTGGCCCGTAGAGTCCATGTAGTCTCCGGGCGAGTCGGTGCTACTGATTGAGTTGACTATTATTCTATTATAAAACATGGTGGAACTTGATGAAAAATATTAATTCAAAAAGGAGGGCGAGACATAAAAAACCAGGCACAAAAAACATACACACACCCACATTTTGTAAATTTTGTTATTGTGTTGGCACCATCAATATATAATAAGTGGCAACCGGATTGTTTATTAAAACTTTATGCAATGAACACATGGGGGGGGGGGGGGAGTTGATGACATATTCACTCAAAAAGGGTTCACACACCAAAAAAACAACCACATAAATAAAATCTACACATCCAGAGCACATACAGCCAATTGTAAGCTCATTAAAAATGTAAGTAATAATAACCTTTGTACTCACGTCCGTACTTTTCCTACCAAGTAGCAGGTAGGTCGCGAACACGTCGTCATACTTGGCTTCCGCTAGCGAGTACTCGATCTCTTGTCGGTTGTAGCCAACACAAACGAGTGCCTCTGTCATAGTTGGAAAATAATGTGTCAGTATGGGTTTTGACAGTTTTTTTTTTGTTATTACGCAGTTCGACATATGAAATATAAAGTAAGACCTCCAGGTTTTTATATGCAACGTTATTTTTACATTAAGTATACGAAACCTGAATCTAGTTTGTTCAGAATAAGCAACTGAATCGATTCCAATCATTTTTACACAATGTTATATTTTTTCCCAAATACAGTTAGAAATTGTTGCAGTATGGTTACCCAGCGCATGAAACAGCTTGTGTTTAAACATAGTACTAGCACAGTGAGACAGCCCCACTCGCGCCGCACCGCTGCAGGCGCTTGCGGGCGAGCGGTGCGTTGATCATATTGTTTGTTGTGACAACCAGATAAGATAACAAGCTCATAACTCTGTGATTTTTCATGATAGCTTCTAGAAATTATGTACATAGATTCTTTACATAAAAATACTGGACACGTGTTTCGGGTATCGCATTATATACAAAAATATCGTTGTATAGGTACAGACCAATTCAAACTTTATGGCTGCTCGGAACATAAGGCGAGTCGTTGCTCAGTAACAAAATTCACTGGGAGGTTTGTACTGCGCAGCAACTGGCACACTAAGCCACCTTAAAGATTCCAATCGGGCTGTATAATTCCGCATCTTACATAGAAATTGAGCCAAAATAGGATAATTTATTGCTTACAGTCAAAACGGTTTATAGACAATATTGAACAAATAGCAGAATCATTGAGTAGGGACAGAATTAAGAGAAAAATAATATTTCGAAGAGTTGAGATTAAGTAGTAGGAAGTAAACATGTACATGTTTTCTTTCTACTAGCTACTATATAGCTTTGATTCCACCTTGCATGCAAGAGTATATAAATACATCCCTGGCACCTCTTATACGTCGAAAATACGAGCATGCACACCAAATCGGCTAAAACATTTAGTTACATAGAAAAATTTCCTTTAGCTAAAAATACCAAACTATGTGTATGTAATTTTACACAATGCAGTAGTTAGTTACTTACTTCGACAATCATTTGATTATCTGATACCTATTGTTTTAACTGAATGTGTTAAATTTCGTTCGAAGATGCCACCAATTCGCCCAGAAAGTTTACATGGACTCTCTGGGCGAGACTTGAGTCTTGGTCGAGAGATTCTATTAGCGATAGGAACAACGTTGTCAACAAACTTCTACGTTTTCAACAACAATACACACAAAACAAAAATATTTTTTCTAACACTTACTTATGTTATTTAAATTCCTCGATCAACAAACGGCACTAGATTAAACACTAGGAATAAAAACACATCACTGAAGTAGCCACGATTGGACATAAACTAGATTATAAACTTTACGCTTCGAACATAAAGTTTATTATTGTTTGCAATATATTTCCTATTTTGAAAAGTAAACATTTATTTTTGTTTCATAAACAATAATTTATTTCCAGATATTTGTGATGTGCTTATTGGAAATCTAGTACTATTGTTGATCAAAAAATAAATTAATATCACATGACAGTAAGCTCAGAAACAAAAACGTCTTCCTAAAAAATCAAGCGGTATAAAAATGCTACAATAAATAAATACTACATTCCTTTTGCGTGCATTTAGGCATTATTGATAAATAAAATGTAAAGGACATAATATGCAAATTAATAATAGAATAATATTTGTGTCTCATTGTAAAACTTATACTGTTAATATTACTATCGTTACCAAGGAAGCCAGAAAGGCATTATAAATAAGAAAGTTTATCGATAAGGCTTTCAGGGCTCTTCTTTGAAGAGAGACTAGAGAGGTGCCACGGGGCCCTCACCTTCCGCTTGACGCAGGTCCTCACCGAACACGGTTGTTTCGGGAGGTTCCTGTTCCGTATAAGGCGGGGGGAAACGCCAAGATGTCATCATTGTGTGGATCGCCCTGAGGACACGGCGGAGAATACTATGGAGGTCTGCCCGGCTTGGGTAGAGCACCGCCGTATCCTCGTAGCGGCGATCAGCGGCGATCTCTCGCATCCGACCCTGGTCCAGGCCATGGTCCGGAGCGAGAGTGCATGGCAGGCCGTCACCTCCTTCTGCGAAGCAGTGATGCTGGCAAAGGAGGAGACGGAGCGCGTGAGGGAGCGGGAATCCCAGCGCCCTCATGCCTCTAGCCGCCGCAGGAGTCGCCCTGGTTGGGAGTCGACATCGAACTCCCGGCCACCGTAGGCGCGGGCGGTGAGCAGTGGGCAGCTCGCCGCCCGGTCGCGGACCAGGCCCGAGTCGACGGCGCGTTGTGTTTCACGCGCGCCTCAAAGATATGTCAGCACATCGTGACGGGGTCCACGAAGACCGATGCCTCCTGGGTCAGGGTTGCGGGTTGTCCGTCGCACAGGCAAATGACACGCCCTTCCGCTCCGCCCAGAGCGGGAGAAGTCATTTGATCATTTCTCATCCCAACACAAAAACAAAAGTGTTGGCATCATCTGCCAGGGTCGTGGGTTGTTCGAAGGAGATGCCGTGGACACTGGTGCACAGGCAAGTGAACGACCACGGGTAGGTTTAAGTGAGTAATGACGCTCTTCTGCTCCACCCAAAGCAGGAGAGGTCATTTGATGACTTCACGACCGCAAAAATCGTTGGCAACACGATCAGTAGGCCTAGTATGAGTTTTCAATACGAAACTCGATCGTCAATATCGAGCGCGTTTGACTCAGTGATTGGCCCGCTTCAAGGTTGTAAGAACTCTCAACCAATGAGAGCACCAAACGCGCTCGATATCGTCGAGCGAGTTTCGTATTGAAAACTCATACTAGGCCTACAGAGGAAGCCTTCTTATCACGGTCATGAACAACTGTCGGTTATTTCTGCTTAATCCTCGTGATTATAGACCTATTGTATTATTACAGTTTTGTATACACAAATAAACATTTTCTTCCTTTCTTATTTATCATGCGCTTTGCAAACTGTATTTAATGCAGGCTCTTGCTGTGTCGAAGTTCGCCATTTTTATAACTATGACAAAGATTCCTTTGTTCAAAAACTAAACAAATTTTAGTTAAGAGCATCCTTTTCATTCTATTTGATTCAAAAAAGGGAGGAAGATAAATAAATATTAGCTTAGTAAAAAAATTACAAATTAAGATATTTCATAAACAGTTTAGTTGTGATAAAAAAAAAAATGGAGACTAAACATACATCAATTAACATCAGGCGCGTGTTAATGTAACGGGCCTAAACTGAAATTTATCTTCTGTCCTTTTCTTAATGAGATAGAAAGAAAAAGATGCACTAAACAAGGGAATCGGGGCCAGTAATGAATCTGTGTATCTTTACATTCTTAGCATAGCTTTTACACAGTTCATTCGAAGAAATTGAACCTTTATATACTGTTTGAATAAGACTGATTTTCGAAAGTGCTACAACAAGACATAATATTATATTTTCCACGGTTTCCTCTATTTGAAACACATATAACACACATCCCCTTGCGATCACGTACCAATTTGCGCTGTGCCGATAGTACGCATGGAATAAATAAGAAACGTCAAGTTTTTTTATACTGGTTAGCAGAAATCAATTTTAGTAGCTCATTTTAGCTTTGATATACAGTATGTGAAGTAAAGAATGCTTTCATTAATTGGCAACACCATGGTTTATTTATTCAAAAAATTTTATAGAAATACTTTCGCGATAAAGGTCGAGTCTTATGTCATCAATCAGGCAACAGTCTATGCTTCAAGGCCGTTAGTAATAATATCCCAAAACCAAAGAACACTTTACCCAACATGGGAACAGAACATACTACTAGCGCGAGTTAACTGTGCACCTCACTGGAATGTGACCCTTCTCCCGCTTCCCCGCGCATTCGCAGTAAGTGCTGAGTAGCGATAGCATCTTTGTTATAATTGTCTAAATACAGTTTAAATCCCCTGTTGTTATTACTGTTTCTGTGGAGTATTTGCTTTGTTAAATTATTTTTTTATTAAGTTTGTTTTTGTTTTATATGTTTTCGACGCGTTAGTGAAGCCTGTTGGTTGCACCAACATTATATTTCAGTCCTTATGTATCAATTTCTTTGCAAAATGTCATGACTAAAATGATCTAGTATTATGACGCTTTATCATCAATACCTTTTATTAACATAAAAAAAAAATATTGTAATTTATATTTTTTTAACATAATTCTCATTTTTTACAAACGGTACCGTTTACCGATTGACGTCACAGAGTGAGGTGCACTGTTCTCGTGCTCGCGCGAGTTATAGGTCCCAAGCTGAACTGTCGGACAGAAAGCCTAGGAGGGTATGCCTTGTAAAATGATAATATTAAATCAACTCATTGTTATACAGTATGTTAAGAAAACCCTGTCCGACCCATAAGGATAATAAAGGTTAGGTAAACAAATGACCAAATATAATATTAGTGGAGCGCCTGGAGCGTCAAAATCATAGAAACCTCAGACTTCCGTTACAGTGGATGAAAAAAAAAAAAAAAAACGAATGTTTAGCTAATAACATAAATAAAAAAGTTTACCAATTTAAAATTTGTGCTTTTGATTTTAAAATTAAAAAAATGGATAATTATAATAATTCAAACAGTATGAGGCATATTATTGTGTAAAATGATTTTGTATATGAAAATTAAGTTCAGGTATATTTTTATATATGCATAATAAGTGAGTAAATGTAGTAATTCAAGGAAAATCGGAAAAAAAGGTAACATTTAAAATAAAATTTTTGTTTATTAAGGCATTTTACATTATTGATATATATCAAATATTTTCTTCAACTTCAGTCATTTGAATGGTAGGTAAAGTATTAAGGCAGCTATCTCCGTTACAATGTAAACATGCTACACTACAATATAAACCACTCTTCCGACATCCACAAGCAGCTCCACACCCCTTTTTGCAATTGCAAAATAACATTTGCAGTAGATTATCCGGTGCTGGTAATTGGTTCATGGTTATTGGGATGAACATGTTATTGAAATACTTCCACCCCCAATCTCCAATATTTATGTCGTTTCCTAACCATATTTGGGTTTGCAGGTACACTCTTTTCAGGTGTTCAATTGCGGCATCAGTTGTAGGTGGTAATGATGACAGAATAACACTGGTATTTTTGGTTGTAGCTTTAATGAAAAAATTGTATCTCAATGTATTCAAGTCTTTGATTTTTGCAGGAGCTCCATATAAAGCCAAAATACATGCTACACCTGCTTGAAATATATTATTGAAGTCTTCGTTTTTGTTTTTAAATATTTTTGCGAATTCATGCAAATCATGATGTTTTTCAAAATTTTTGGCAAACTTAATTTTTCCTTTATTGAAAAATGCCGAAGTAGTGTCACAACCCGTTAAGGAATGTAAAAAAAGAATATGTTCTTTACATTTTGGTAAAGATTTCTCTAGACTTTTCGAAGAAAATATTTTTTGTTCGACCTTGCCTCGGGATGGTTTTAGAAAATATATTTCACGACTCTCATCCGCTAAAGCCGTTAATATAACTAATACGTCAATATCTTCTGAAACTATTACAACATTTTTTGTTTCCAAATTAATTGCTGTATCAACAATCAATTTATCTGCATCACTTTCCGCTTGACATGTAAAAATATTGTTGTCAGCTAATTTTATTCTCAACATTTCTATCAAGCGACTTTTATTATTGTTATTTGACAAAAATTTATCTTGAGCGATTTTTAAAGGCATATCTGCGTTGAATTCAATATCTGCACATTTATTTTTCAATGCGCGACGATTCCGTTCGGCCGATTTAATAGAATCTATCTTATATCCGTCGAAAACCACGTAGACATTACTATTATAATTATTTTTTTGACATGAGACATTTGATGAATGACAAATTCTACGTGTACATAAAAATAAATGCTATCTGAAATTAAATTATATGCTGGAATATTAATTTTTTATTATTTTTCAATTAAAAAGTGAAAAAATTGAAAGCACAAAAAAATTTTTGGTAAACTTTGCAAGATATAGTATAAGAAAGAAAATGCCACCTCAACCAAAAAAATTCATTCACTGTAGCAATTTTCCGAGGTCAAAACCCCCAGGCGCTCCACTATATAAAATTTTACGTAATCATCATAGTACAATACAAATGAATTTTGAAATAATCTTTTTTTCCCGCGAATTAATTCCAACTTCCCCGGAATTTGGTAATTTTTAAAAAAGTGACAACACCGGTATTATTATGAGCGGATAACGATGCGACCACGTGCAATGTGCCCTGCCGCCCGCCGCCCGCGAAAGGGAGCTTAACGCACATTTATTAAGTTACCTCTTTTTGCGAAATAATATTTAATTTTTTAGGGGGCTTTTTTTTAACTTTAGTCCGGTTTTGTATCCATTAGTAGAATCAGTTATCGATACCTATCAACATCTTTACGGGTCGGACAGGGTTTTCTTAACATACTGTATATGTTAGCACTATTCATTATTTCACAAACTGCATTCTGTGCTAATAGCATGCTACGAGCATGTCGTTTTAGGGTAAGATATTACCATTAGTAAAGTTAATAATAAGCTTTGTAAACCGAAGTATTAAAATACAAAGCATTAGTAGTTGTTAGTTTACTTTAGTTTTAACATTAAATATGGTGTGATTGTGAATGAAGCTTAAAGTGTTGAAGTATTTCGTGGATATAAGGGTCCAATCCATAAAAAGGTGGTATGTGAAAGCTAATGTTACTTTACTTCATTATCAAGCTTTGTATTGTTGCATTTTAATTAAAAAGTTATAGAAAATTATTTCTCTGACTAATACATCAACGCCATTTGCTTTCTCTGCGCGCTTAGCTTAGATAGCTTATAAATTATAGGTGTAAATACTTAGCTTATAGTTTCATGTGGTTTTTAATACCACCTTATCTTAATTTTAAACTTTCAAAATCATCTTTACTTTTTATCTATCTAGAAAATCGTGAATATTGATTTTATAATCTGCTTTGTAAAAAAATATTCTGGACTGGGCGATTTTTTTTTTATCTTACAATGCGTCCACACTGCAGCTGACAACATTTAATAAGTATGAATTAGTAAACTTGAGTTATACCATTTTTTTTTTTTCAGTTAAAAGCTGCAGCAGGGAACTTAATACTAAATGACCATGAACGAAGATTCCCGAAGTGTCCCGACAATTCCCGAGCATAGTCTCACATAACAAGAGGTCGGAAGTATACCTATGGTATCCTCACCTATCCGATTATGATCTTTGAAGTCCTGTTGGGGCTCGACGTAGGGCCTCAGTTCGTCGTCTTCGTAGCCTGTGTTCATCCACTTGTCTCGCATGATGCTCTCCAAAGAAGCTCGTTTTGCGGGATTGAGCACCAAGAACTTCTTGAGGAGGTTTTCGCAGTCCGTTGACATATAGAAGGGTATTCTGGGAACGAAGTTATTGAGGGTTTCATTGATAATAGTAGATTAGTAGCCAAGGGCTGTAAGGCGCTACAGCAGTCGAGATATTTAGGCATGCGAGCGCAGCGAGGGCACCTATAGTTCGAGTTTGCAATTGATACCTACGCCCGAGATAACTACTCTGCTTTACATCTCGATTGTGAGGTAAGTAGAAACTTTAGAACTTTCAGGCAAAATATGGTAAATTGCTGCATCGGCTTCCAATTTCATTAAATCGAGAGTGCAGCTTATATCTTCATCACTTGCACAACTCATGTTTTTTTCTTAATTACCACGTAATTATAAAAAAATCCCAAAAACAAACAATATTTAAAGTAAAAGTTTTCTATTCCCGCCTTTTTTCAACTTTTTTTTTATTATTTTTTCAAGAACTAAATTGAGCTTCGCCGTTCGATATTTAAAATTGATGACTATTATACTCATACAAAGAAAAGGCTAAATTGCGAAGCGACCTCTTTTGTCATTGGGCTGAATGCATGATTTCTATTGCTAGTATGTTGATTACATTAGATGTACGCGAACTTTTTGAAAGAGTGAAGTATTTTTCTTAATTACTTGCCACCCTAGCGCTTTTCTGGCTACATTATTACTCTATAGCGCTAATTGGTCACTTACAAGCCCATTTGGGGGTAATAAGGACCTACTTACCGAATATGAGAGATGTAAAGTTTATTTAAGCGAGGGAATGGTCAAGATCTGGTTATTTTTTTAGTGACAGTCTCCTTCGATTTAATAACTACCGAAATACTGGGCAATACGTTTTCTATTAGAAGTTGGACAAACCCTTTTACCTCCTTCAATATTTGCCAAGCTATTTTCCAACTATGGTTGGGTCGGTTTCCAGTCTTACTGGATTCAGCTGAATTATTATTACATTAGTCGTGGTGGCCTAGTGGTTAAACACCAGCCTCTCAAGTATGAGTGTGCGGGTTCAATTCCAGGTCCGGCAAGTACCGATGTAAATTTTCTATGTTATACGAACTTGGTGAAGGAAAACATCTTAAGGAAACCTGAACATTAAGTCTGAAATCGCCAACCAGCATTGAGCAAGCGTGGTGATTACGCTTAACCCTTCTCTGTATGAGAGGAGACCTGTGCCCAGCAGTGAGACGATAAAAGGTTGATGATGATTATTACATAGTAATTTAAATGGTTTAACGACCCGTAACAAGTCAAACGAATGAACGCCGGGAGCAACGGCTTAAAATGCTTTCAGAGGTATGGAGAGGATACAGAGAGTATGTAAAGACAGTCATCCATCCACAGAACAACCACGACAAACGTGCTTAACTTGATCGATTGACCTGTGCGGCTGTTATTAAGCCACACTCCTATCAAACTTTCCTTTCTAATAGCAAATATTTTTTTTTTAATCATTCATTCATCATCATCATCTCAGCGTTAATCCCGTGAAGCGATTGCTATCGTCTGAACTCCACAACCCGACAGCTATATCGAAGCATTGCAGTTAGACCAATTGTTGGGACTTTTGAGGGCTCCAACAACCCGTAACGACTGCCATCAAAAGTTCGTATGGCAACCGGGACCAACGGCTTAACGTGCTTTTCAAGGCACAATCAGATCTTTTAAAAATTTGCTTTGCGTGGGGAGCGGCTGCGTTCGCTACCGCTACGCCATGGAGGCTGTCTTTATTCTTTGGCTATTTTTATTATTCATTAACGTAAAGCTTTAATCATAACATTCGACACTCAATGGTGGCCCAGTTTTCTGTAAGCCTCGGGATCGTAGTACTTCGTAAATTCTGTAGTATTTGTATGAGAACATACCTGTACTTGCCGCGGAGCACTCTCTCCCTCAGCTCGCGGAGTGTGGAGCCGTCGAAGGGCAGCGAACCCGACACAAGCGTGTATAGGATTACGCCAAGGGACCACACGTCCACCTCGGGACCGTCGTATTTCTTGCCTGTAGAACAGACAAGAAAACAATCACATCTTTAAAAATAAAATAGAAGAAGAATTTGTTGAAACTGTGACTCGACAAACTGGGAGCAAGTGATGCTATCGGTAATTATCTCGTTGTTAAGTAAGTTTAAATATAACGTTCCCCACAATTATAATCCGCGTCACCCTATTAAACAATTAGGCAAAACTCTCAGGATAAAATGCGTCCCATCACCATATTTGGCAACCTCTTTAATAAAATTGTGATGAGTCATTTTTTTATCCACAGCACTGCAAAATTCTAAAATTACCAACATAGCTGACTTTTTTCATTCCTTAACTGCCCATCAGTTGTTATACAAGTTAATTCTGCACTATTTGTTTTTAGATGTTGTGTCTATCGCATCATGTTAACCACATTACTTGCATCATTCCCCTTTATTCATAAACTTTGCTTAAAAAACGTTTGCACGACGCTTAACTTTAATCATCGTTTCTGAATAAACCCCAAAAAGTTAAACAGTGTAACAATTATATGTAGATAGGCCAATAAATAAATAAATTGCAGAAATAAAATCCTCAAGTTTCCGAAATAAGTTACAATAACGTTGAGTTTAAATTAACCGGAACCACCGGTTTTCGGTCCAATGCTTTTGTTACTGTTATTATTAGCCCTTCACTTTTATCATCATCATCTTTCAGCGTTAATCCCAGTCGCTTCCGACGCTTTTTCAGCTTTGGAGTCTGGGGTCCGCTTTACCAGTCTAACTGCTGATTTTGGCTAAACTTCGATATTTTACGTGAAGCGACTGCCGTGTGACAAACAGAAGGCGATATCGGCGATATCCCTTCCCTTTTATATCAATTATTATTTTGCTCAAACAATTACAACTCTATGGAATTGTCAGTAGCTTACTGATCACAGCCTTAATTTATGATTTCTCTTTGATATCAATATCCACCAACGCACGCGTAAAGGTACATAACTTACATATATCAAGACATACCTTGGAAGAGTTCGGGCGCGGCATACGGCGGACTGCCGCAGAACGTATCGAGCTTCGCGCCCGGCGTGAACTCGTTTGAGAACCCAAAGTCAGCTATCTTAATATTCATTTCGCCGTCCAACAGGAGATTCTCCGCCTGAAACACGAATGTAAACGTAATGGAAATAAGAGTTTCGTGGACGAACGATGTAAGATCAACTACGGAACGTATCTGTTCATATAGCTGTGTGTGCGCTGAAAAAAAAATCCTATCATGACTCGCAATACTGTATATTGCTACACAGTCTCCCCGACAGCCCGACTACCACGAAAAATCTTTTTTGTTTTCGGGTTAATCAGCCTATTATGACACTCGCAAATAACGTTTATTTATTTATTTATTTATGTTAACACGGCTTTCAAAAGCCAATTACATTAACAATGAAAAATTAAATAACATAAATACATAATAAAACGAATCAAAACATAAAAGAAGAAAAAAGACATAGCAGAGTAACAATATAAACAAAAATAAAATAAAACTAATATTTTAAAAAAATATGAAAAAAAAATCAGAATAAACGAACTAATTAAATTTTGTTTGCGCAAAACGCTAAGCAAGTGCGCATGAAAATTTTGATTACATCTGCGAATATATCACAGTTCGGGTTAGCTTCCATGAGGCTATTTAGCGAGGAAAGAACGCGAGGAATATGGCGAGGCGTGCGACATGTAGGCACAGCTAGCAGGCGGTGTCTGTGGTCGCAGAGATAGTTACCAGGAACGTGAAGACGAAAGAGATCATTGAGGAGATCACTGGCTGTTTCAAAATCGCTTCAATAGATCCAGAGAAAACACTTTTTTTTTTGTTCTGGGTGGGAAATCATCAAAGGACCTCTCTCTGGGCTCTCTCGCTCTGGGCAGGGCAGAAGGGCGTGTCAGACTTTTACTGACTAAAACCCACCCGTATTCCGTCACTTGCCTGTGCGCCCAACCAACCCGCAACCCTGGCCCAATCCAGAGATTACCCTTACAACCTCATAAACTTTATAGTGTTCGTATAGAAGGATAGTTGACACGGGTCTAGACGGCGAGGGCTCTGTGTCATTAAGTCGCAGTCAACAAACAACATACAAAACTGACGAACTGTGCACACATATTCACTATACACATTAAAGACAAGAAAAAGTGTACAGAGTTCCTCAAGCCGTATGTAAATTCTAACTTACTACGCAGCGAGAACAATTTACAATTGATTTCATGAGCATACGTCAGGTGTTAAAATACTTTTGGAAATGTGATCAGTAGAGTACAAGTTTTCAATACGAAACTCGATCCTAGATAACGAGCGCGTTTGGCGCTCTCATTGGTTGAGAGTTCTTACGTCTTTGAAGCGGGCCAATCGCTGAGTCAAACGCGCTCGATATCGACGAACGAGCTTCGTAATGAAAACTTATACTAGGCCTACAGATGTGTGGCACACCAGCGAAGTTGTAGCCAAAACTCAACAGATACCAAAAAGAGATACACTTGAAAACATTGAACCTTGTCAATCCGTGACAATAAGGCAATATGCCAAGAGCTATTGAGTATTGGAAACTCAGGTAAAAATCTTTGTAATGTGCAACCTGCACATTAACAAATAAAATTATCATTCATTTTGTCGACCTCCGGCGTCCGTGGCGCAGCAGAGGTGGAGGCCCCGGGTTCGATCCCCGGCCAGGTCATGATGGAAAACGATCTTTTCCTGATTGGCCTGGGTCTTGGATGGTTATCTATATATGTATCTATTATAGAGTTAGTATCCCATAACACAAGTCTCGAACCTACTTTGGGGCTAACTCAATCTGTGTGATTTGTCCGTATATATTTATTTATATTTATTCAGACCGACCTGGCAATAAAACTATAACTTTTCCGTTTACTAATAACTAAAAGCTTGATTTTGGTGTGGTTCAATCAAACCTAGATAAATAAATAAATAGACTGATCATTATAATTGGATGAGCATCTGAGAAGTTGCGCGCAGGTTGGTAAGGAAGTTCCGATTGTCGTAACGGCTCTGTGGTTGCCATCTGGCGAAGAGTTTAAAGGAAGTGAAAGATGAAAGCAGGTGAGTTACACCAACCCACCGTACGATCCGTGGAACAAACCTTAGCCTTGTGTACTGCGTTGAGAAGTGTCCTTTCTAATATCACAGTTAAACATACCTTGAGATCCCTGTGTATGATCCTCTTCTGATGGCAATACTGTACAGCGGATACTATTTGTCGGAACTTGGCGCGCGCCTCCTTCTCCTTCATGCGGCCGTGGAGGACCAGGTAATCAAACACCTGGAAAATTCAACAGCATTCATTTAGAATTATTTTTTACATTAATGACATGACAAACATAATATGAATTTATGGAGTGATGATGTTGACACAAAAGATATCTGCTGCATCACCAAAGGACTGATGTTACAGACACAATTGAATAGTCTACTTATCTGCTAACTAAGCCTGCTATTTTCACCACATTTTCAAACTATAGGTAATAACGGGGACACGCAGTTTAGCAATTTAAAGTGAATAGGTTCTCAATAAACTAGTGCGCTTTACCATCAACGATTGCGTCACTGCTTTCCATCAGGCGGGATTGCCGTCAAGCGCTAGTTTATAATTTATAAAATACCAAAAAAAAAAAAATCCTGATGTAGAAATAGCTAATATATTATATAGTAGTTCGTCAGTGGATGCCACTTATACAACATGTATATTAATTAACGCACTTCCTGAAAATAGTGTGTTCAGAATTGTTTACTGAATCGGTTTATATCATTTTTAATATAGATAATTTTTATCTCAAAAATAATTAAAACTACTGAAATTATTGTCATATTAACCCTGTTCTTCGTACAAACTTTTAAAATCGCAGTTTTACTTGTATTCATACAAATTTAATGATTCAACACAAAATAAAGAAAAACAAACCTTATTTCAAGAACGTTAAAGTCTTCGTTCTCCAACAATTGGTATAACTAATTTAATAAATAACAGTGCATATACATATTAAATTAAAAATTCAGTGTATGTATTATGACTATAACATAATATTATTGTAATTGGGGTGTTTGAGGGTGTGCGTTGATTACGTTACATGTTGTAGGTATTTGCTGTTCCAAATCCATCCACACATATCGTGGTTAACGTCCTTGTCCTTATTCCTTCCGAGACGAACAAACCTGTTCACGCATATGTTTTGTGCCATGTGGGCCCACTATGTTCCAGAGCACAATTTGCCGATGCGCAAGGTGCTCGGGAGCAAATTGTTTGAACCGGTCCTGTTCGAATAGGCCATTTTATTTCATGAGTACAAACCTCGCCGCCTGACGCGTACTCCATGACGAGGTACAGCGTCTTCTCAGTCTCTATGACCTGGAACAGCTTCACGATGTTCGGATGATCCAGCATCTTCATTATCCGGACCTGGAAACATTAATGAAATACTGTTAATATCAGCCTATAATATTCCCACTGCTCGAACACAAGCCTCCTCTCGATTAAAGGAAATTTGCATTTTGTCTTTTGGCAAAGAATGGATTTCCAGGTGAATTAAAGACACATTTTCCGAATTTGCTGGCTTTGTTGATTTGGCTAGTTTCTGGTAGTATTTGCTCCTCACCTCTCTGAACAATTTTTGCAACGAGCCAGGGTTGAGTTGCGTCTTGTCTATGATCTTGATGGCGACCTCCTTGCTGGTGGGCACATGCTTCGCTAGTTTCACCTTAGCGAAATTGCCCTTACCGATAGTCTTTAGAAGCTTGTACTTTCCTGGAAAGAACGAAAACATAGCATTTATTTGGCTGACTGGTAGATACAGAGATTAGCGCGATCAAAATCAAAAAACAAAAGTGAGTGATACAAAACTTATTAGGGTTTGCCCTTAAGTTTTATACCACTATGAAGACCAATCTTTACTTCAACACTATTTCGGTCCTAACAAGCTAAACAGACAGTATATTAAAAACATGTTTCACATTGAAAATTTACATATTTCTTTCTTTTTAGTAATAAAAAGTGTATATAAAGGTTCCAGTATTTCCTTGAAGGTAGTAGTTTTAGGGAAAAGTTCTTTTTATAAAAGATGTTTGCCTTCTCGAGCAAGTTCGCTCGAGTCAACTTGAGAAGCTTTTTAAGTACACAAAGTATCTTCTTGGACAAGATTTATTAATAATACCTACGTTATATTCTCATATAGTCATTACATTCACAGTACATTTTCATGCAGGAAAATTTTATACATTCTTGAATACTTATTTCGAGAGTGTATTAAAAAAGCTTCAATATTTTTTTTTTTTGATAGAGCATCATATTCTAGCGTTTTCCCAACTGTGTTAAGGTCGGTTTCCAGTCTGAATACCCGTATTTTACACAACGTGCCTATCTAACATCCGAAACCCAGTTGCTGGATACGATGCTCTTTGGTAACACTTGTTATCATACTTTCGGGTTTCCACACATAACGACTGACATAGATCTACGAAGCACGATACATGGTACAAAACAGTCCATACTACTGTGATGGTACAAGGCCCGCTACCGATAGCACTAAAGCCTCGTCCAGCCGATAAGTAACCTCACAAAATAAACGGAAATAGAACGCCATAATATTCAGTGGTATTCTATTGTTATCACACAGAAAACATATAACAAAAACTAAAGAGTATACGACAACGAACTGCAACAAGAAACGATTTCCGTCGAGAAACCACTGACAAGATAAATCTCGTTGTGACAGCGGAAAATAGTGTTTCTTTTTCCTTAAAAGTTTTTAGTTTTCTGTACTAAAAACGGCAATACTAGTTATAATATAGCTCGCATTAGTGACAGACCAAAGATCGTTTTTGAAAATATAGGTACTAAAAGTGTTTTAGGTTTATTTATTTTAAAAAACGTTTCGCCACACTACGAATAACTCCTGTATCGTGCGT
This sequence comes from Sesamia inferens, assembly GCA_037179545.1. NCBI lineage: Eukaryota > Metazoa > Arthropoda > Insecta > Lepidoptera > Noctuidae > Sesamia > Sesamia inferens. The sequence goes on from CM073949.1 coordinate 12,712,021, forward strand.
GGGTGGATGCGTCAACCAAAACCTGGAATAACTACCTATAGGCCATACAATTTTTTTTTTTTTTATTCTACTTTTGTTTAGGGACATTTATAATCGCAATGCGTATGTCAGTCCCATCGTACCCTGGATACACATTTATCATATTTGAGCCATAAACCTAAACAGACTCTTCGCATCGTCGCCATTTGGTTGGGCCAGGATTTTATGGAATGAGCCTATTTCAAGTCTGTTCAGCCTCAAGACCCTGAACAAGTCATTTCTACCAGACACGTACCGGACACAATCCATCAATAAGTGGTGTAAGTCTTCGACAACTCTGCACTCCACACAGTTAGGCGACATCGTTTTTTTTTCATTATGAACACAAACTTATTACATGGAATGTGTCCAGATCTAAGTCATACAAATATTTGTTCCGTATGGGGATCGAACCGGCGACACACAGCGCAGTAGTCGATCACTCAACTACTGCACCAACCGTGTCGTCAAAAAAATGAGGTAAAAGATTTGAAATAAATATTTAGCGAAAGTCCTATCGTTTATTAAAGTTTCACGTCGGACTTAGTACACGGAATTGTATTCTAGAGTACTTAAGTTGGTAGCGGGAAAACTCTGCTTAATTATACTTTTTGTACAAATCTGTACAAATGTGTTCACGCTTTCGGATGTACGTGCACTTAAATTCAGTCAAGACTGGAGCATTACTGAAACTAGTTACAATTGGATTGGTTGCGACGAGGTAGTGTTGAGTAAGGTTTTGCGTGCCGTGTTTCCGGACATGCTCAAACCTTGATGGACCCTGAGACTGGACGGCCCTGATGTTGATAGGTTTTTAACTAGGGACTGTGTAGAAAGGTTATATAAGTGTGATACTGACCAATGTGTGGTTCCTCGGACGCCCGCGAGCGAGACGAGACTCGGGCGCTTCCACCCGATGTGCCCCCGCCGCCCGCGCCCGCCGACGACTCCGACGCACTCTGGAATAAGATAAAATTACATGTTAATACCATGAATGGACGTTTAAAAGAAAAATCTCGAAGTCGGAAAAGTCATATCAAAATACTTCATAATCCGATCCCGCCATTCCTGCCATTGATGCCAATTTCTCAACTAACAAAGTTTTGTTAGTTATAAGGCCCGGCTGGAGGGTTTTAATATAAGGTTTAAGGAAAATCTGGTTAAGCAGCCGACAAACTCATTTGATTAAACAAAAGCACTGACTACAAGGCCCTACATGTTGACCAGGGTTTAAAAGTGTCAAGCCAACAGTGGTTCGAAAAGACAGTTTTCACAAAGCATCGCAAGAGGTATTAAATTGAAGAATATTTAAAACTTAAGTGAAGGGAAAGTAACAATAGGGATGTATCCAAGGTATGAAAACCAAAAAAATAATAAGGCCGTCTTATAGATAATAAAAAAATTAAGACCTCTATTTTTATTTTGTCGAAATTATCAAAAACGACTGAGATATAGCGTATTAAAGTTACGGAGTGGGGGTTAATTACGTCATGCCGTGGCATATTTTGTACCACGGCATGACGTCATGCGACATTTCAAATTAATTTATCTTCCTAAGTATTTGAATGAAAGGAAAAATAAAACGTATTCAATATTTTTTATAAATCTATCTGATGACATTAAATTATATTTTAGGATACAAGGCAATTCAGACAAAATATCTATAATATAATCAGACTGCCATAGCCTAATTGGAGAAAAGGATACTTGAAAAGATAGACTTTGTAAAATGCTTCAAAAACTAAGTGGAGTCTAAAATTTACTCTACGAGGGAAAGCAAGGCAGCCTCACTTAGAATTCTGTCTAAATAAGTACTTCCAGACTTTGGAAATCAGGTCTAAAAGCTTTATTTCCAAAGTAAAATTTATAAAACATTTCGAAGCACGGCCTAACCTTTCAGCGACAAATTGGTATTTTATAAGTAAATTATTTATTTCAGAGTCCTGTTACGTTATTTATAGAACGTAATTATGATCGAGCTTACAGTAGTATACCATTTGCAGTACCTAAATAATATTAAGTAAGCCATTATTAGAGAGAATATAGTTCTCAAATCTACCGTGCAACTTAGTTGTCAGACAATAACATTATGCTTAACAATAAGATTAAAGTTGTAGGACTGATCAGTTAATTTTGGACACATTTGACAAAATTTGAACACGAGTGATATAATTTTACGATGCTGTAACTGAGTTGTGTGTGTTATCCATCTCTTTATGTTTTGATAGTTGCCAGAGGACCATCAAAAGAAACAGATTACAGCTTCACTTAAGCTCAACCAGTGCTAATGCTGAGCGACAGCCGTTTTGTGTGGGTCTGACACATATTCCCTCAACTATTTCTTTTTTTAATTTTGTGTTTTTGTAATTTTTTTGCGTCATGTTTACCACAAATAAAGGTTTATTCTATTCTGTAAGTGTTATGTCAGCCTTTGTTGCTATACGACTCAAGAGATGCTATTGTGAAATAAGTCTCACACTCTAAAATGATGAATATTCGCAATCCTACAGTCCCCGTAGAATTATTTACTCCTATTTCCCAGTAGCAACGCCTCCTACCGCGCTAACCAAACCCTAGCCGCGACATCGCGGTCATTCACCCCTCGCTTGCTTATCCGACCATGGCTTTGTACTGCCAGTGGCAGGGAATTCCTTTATTTGACGCCCTTTTATCTCTCCTAGGTGGGGAAAATAACAGGTGATATCAATAATAAGAACTATTGTATGGTTTGTTCACCCTTGTGTTCGCTTATTATATTTTTGGCATACGTCATCATTGATTTGATTGGGTGTTCAACAGCTTATGTAAGTGTTGATAGACTTCCCATTAAGAAAAATGTTCAGGCCTTCAGAAACCAGGTCTTCATTTTGAAGACAATATATCGTAAGTCATGACTACCGTGAAAAAATGTACCAGATATATATTAGATGTCAAAGAAAAATAGAAATGTTACGCCAACCACTAATAAATAGGGCTCTTGCCCTTAAAGAGTATGCTTTTTGATGAACATTTCGTAATTAGAATTTCCAAGAACGAGTAAATCCTTATTAATAATACATATAAACCCAGTTACGGTCTCTCTATGTCAGAAGCAACATTTATATTCCCGTATTAAATTAACTTTCCCTGAAATATAACCACCCTACGGCTATAGGGCGAACGTGAGGTGACTATCAAAAGATAGCTGGCTGAATGAAGTCTGAAGATGTTTACGTGGTACAACGTGACCTTCTCCATATAACTTGTCCAAATAACTTGGAAAAGTATCAATTTTTTCATAAGGCGAACCGAAAATAACAGGTAAAATATATTCATATCAGTCCATGGACAATTTATTTTGGTGTTTGTATCCTATGGGATACACAATAGTTAATTACCAAACACCTCATAGCTGCTAAATAATTTATATAAATTGTGTGAAATTATAAATGTCATGTCATATCCACGAACTCGATTACAAATTGGTCTGTAAGATGTCTATCGTAACTTAGTTAAGACGTAGGCAAACCTTCGAAGCCGGCCGAATGTAATTTCAAGATTTGGACATGGCAGAGCACTGGGCGCACATTTGGGTCAACGGTTTACTAGATGAAACTTGGAACAAGAACAGGGCACTGGGGACTATTCGAAAGATTTGGACATCTGTTTGACGGTAGTTGGATTATATCATGAAACTCTTGTTGTATGTTAAATAAACTGAACCAAGAACAAGGCTACAGTGGGCAAACCAAATGAAATTCTAATACCACCGTACCAGAAACTGCCAGAAAAGCAGGGGCTAAAGTAACATGCTACAGTAACAATGCATTTACATTGGTCATTTCACAAGAGATATTACGCTGAAGTACACCTGCTGAAATATAGCTTATGAGACGAGTAAATCGCGCGTTGAATAGCGTGCTTAGCTGTATCTTCTGTAATGTTATATCTCTTAGTCTTGATACAGTTAGTTCTAGTCAATTATAATTTAGAACCATCTGCTGGTTGTCATACAGATTATGATAATGATGAAGTTAGAATATGAAGAACATGGTATTAATACAGATATGATGTTTGAAAAAGTTGCAAGAAGAAGACTTGGTTCACCTCAAACGAATGATATACCTAATCGCAGGGGGACGTTCTTTAAGACCCGAGAGAAAACTAGGCTGAAAATTAAACCATCTCACATAATACCGTCTTCTTAGCGTGCCTCTACTAACTAAGACTGTAGGTCACGACTACAAGTTTTATTTTCTTTACGTAAGCATCACTTTGTTAGGCTTCCCGTGTGTTTGCCTTTGCCTAAGGCACCTCGTTACGAGAAAACTCGGGGAACTTTTAAATCTTTTCTTAGAGTCTTTTGTTCAGCTTAGCTTGAATTTGCATTATGATGACGTTGAAAAGATTTAACACCTTTGAGCTGTAAATTGTTACTTGTTGATGGATGTTACTGCTTTTTATGTCAAATTTTTATTTTGTGTTTTATAATTAAAATGCGCTTTTGTGTGTCCTTTTGTGGAAAATTTAGAGTATGTATATTACAAAAAAATTAATAATTGATTAGGACGAAAACAGAAATATTGATTTTATAAATATTTTTCTGTAATTTATTATTACAGCCAGCTCAACATTTAGAGGGACTTATGTAAGAAAAATCTATTACTGTTTCGTCAAATAAAGTAAAATTAAAAATTCGTATCAGTGTAGCTACCACGAGCTTTCATTACGAAGACTAGATCATCGATTTCGATCGCGTTTGACTCATCGATTGGCCCGCTTCAAGGTTGTAAGAACTCTCAAACAATGAGAGCGCCAAACGCGCTCGATGCGTATGATCGAGTCTCGTATTGAAAATTCATGGTAGCCATACAGAGCTGAGTCTTGGATCAAAGCTACTATAAATATCAAAATGCTTTAATAATGAATTAAAAGAAATCTTGCTAACATTCTTCAATATCGTGGTTCACAATTAGTTGTGGCGAAAGCGATATAAATCTATGATGTTTTAACGCTAGTTTTAATAGCAAGAAAATCTTTTATTACCACTTTCCAACTAACGGCTAGGTCACAAGCAAGCAATTAATATAAAAGCGAAGATTTTTGGCCATTACTGATAAAATTAAGAATTTGTTTCACTTCCACAGTAGCTGCTATGGATTCCAGGAATTCTTAAAGCCAGCTTCGAATTTAATATTTTGGCCTGATAGTCTCAATTCGATTTGGATTAGTATTCATGCATGTTCTAAAAATGACCTGAGCCAGCCTATTAGAACTACCTGATGATATACCGATTCCACCGTCGAATTTGATTTATTCAGAATGATGAACATTCATAATTAATGAACCTTCATTATGTTCACTTTGCTTACAAGTTGAACTTTTACGTATAATTTGCAGGCTTAAACACACTTCAAAATCCACATTCGGATTCAATCTACCTATGACGATAACGATTGACTCTGTGCAATCCTGAAATTCCTTTTTACGAATGAGTTACTGTGAAAAATCAGCCTTTCAACATTCCCCGTTTCCGGGAAACGGTCCTGAATTTTTAGGGAGTTTAAATAAAAAGATTTTACTGAAAATGTTGTCCATAATTGTTTGAAGCGAGAAAAAAGATCCATTTTCGAGCAAAATGTCTGGTTTAAGAGTGACACAATTCAAGGCTGCAGCGATCGGTATCCGATATTATGTAAGATAATTTGTCACACTGGAGAGCACTTTCAGTGGGTTGAAGAGAGAATACTAATAAACTTTGGGAATAAATTGCTATCATCTTCCGTTGGGGTTAAAATGGAGTTCCACTTATTTTAATAGCCAACAATTTCTTTTTATTAAAGGTTGGCAGCATAAGACCGGTCATCGTGGAAAGCCTTAGGGGAGACCTTTGTACAGCAGTGGACATCTATAGGCTGAAGAAGAAGAAGAAAAGGGTTGGTTATTATTTTAAGATAAATTATATAAATAATGTATGTACCTAAAATTTACTGAAAAGTTATTTTCTTTCAAATACTTCAAGTATAAAACTAAACAAAGCTAAACTAAACAAACTGTGCATGTTTGTAATCGGATCAGACGACATTCTTAATAAGAATTATTAAATATCTTTTTGTGAAGGATATAGAGTTTTATGGCATATTTGTAATTTTCTATGACTGATTGATTTGGCATGACTTCTCCTCCTCCATAACTTCCGGTGTCGCATGCTTTGAGGATTTATCCTACGTTGAAGATACCTTAAAAGCTAAACTTGGATAATTGAGTTTGGGACTGTATGACAACTTTTTGTGAATAGTATGGAGTTCTAAGGAATATTTCTAGTCGTGTATTGATTTTCCAGGTTTCCATAAGCATATTTACCCCATGAAACTTCTCAATTGCCTTGGCACGTCGCCGTCTCCTCCATAGCTTGGACAAAAACACCGGTGCCAGTATCGGCAGCACCCGGTGTCTCATCGTTTGAGGATTTATCTTGACGGAGTTTATTGACTGCTGGGTTGAAGATACGGTCTAGCTTGGGAGCTAGACCTGGGTAGACTGAATTTAGTTTTGGTTTGGTTGGTTTAGGTTTGATTTAGTTTTGGTTTGGTCACTTTATATTCACTTCCGAGGGTAGTTGTATTTATCACTTCTTTTCGTTTAGTATCTTTTGTGTTTTGAGAAAGTAGAGACCAATACGACCCGTTTAAAAGTCTTTTGACAATTTTAGATTGTCTCACATCTGATAACTTCTCATCTGATGGTAATTCAAAATGCGGATTTTCTATGGTTGTCGTTTAGTTAGAGTAAGTAAATAATGAAGAGCCTTTTGTAAAAGCGTATTCCGTTCCTATATAAACATTTCGTTTAAAAAAAGAAAGAAGATTAGCTAAGTGATATAAATGATTCCATTTTTCATAATTAGACATAATTTATAATTAAAACCGAAATTTCTGACCCCAAATCTGCAAATCAGTCATAATAATTGCGTTTCAATGAGAACAATTAATAATCACATCAATATTAATGACGGATGGAAGTCAAAACAGACTGTTGTTTTGTTGGCAAAATGGCGAAATTGTGAATTTGGTACAAAAGCTGATAACCCGTACTGACCTCGTTGAATACAAACAAGAGCAGTGATTTTGTGATTAATTACGTTGAGCTTATAAACTTTGGTGTCACTTTTAGATAATGTTAGTCATTTAATATATCATGAGTGTTACATAATAAACGTTGATAAAAATATTGTTGTTATTGGTTCAGAGAACCGCTGTGTTTCGGTTCTCTATCACGAGCGGACTATCACGTTTTTTATAAGCGTCAAACACCTAAATATAAAATGATTTTTTAATTATATCAACACAACTCGTATCTTTCTCTAAGATGATTATTGTAATATATGGGCTCACAAGGAGACGAAATATTATGTTAAAAGGTCTTTTGAACAACACCCTGCTTTTTTTAATCCCTTCTATGAAACAGAAGATTTTTTTTTATAGCCAACGTATAATTTCTATTCAAGTATTGAACTATGGTTACAATTTGTGCGTCCTAATAAGACAAGAATGATAAAAATGCATTGATACAAATAGTTTCTAAAATATATAATACAATCATTAATCGCCTACTCGCATTGAGTAAGCGTGGTGATTGCGCTCAATCCTTCTCTGTATGAGAGGAGACCTGTGCCCAGTAGTGGGGCGATAAAAAGGTTGATGATGATGATGATGACGATCATACTAGAGGAATTTTGTAATTCAAATCTGTGGAAATAAACTAACCCATAATACTATCTCAAACAACTGAATTCTTTATTAATTGAAGATTTTCTAGACCCCGAACAATGAGCGTTGGAAATTGTCGTAAAAACTAACCTAAAACGACTAGAACAAATTCAATTGACGTAATGACATCAGTACAGACGATAACAATACATTCCGAAACGATAAGTTAATTGCACTTTAAAAAGTATTTTAAGGTAATGTTAGAAATACGTAACATAGATGTACCGCCGACACGAAATTAAGCACTTTTTTGTTCTAAACTTGCTAAGTCCTCCAGAACTCAATTCTACATTGAGTTTAAAATGTAATGAACAATTACATTTGAAATGTGTTTACGAAAATGAAGAAGCGATGCCTGATCCGAGTTACACTTGTTAACTGTTGAAATAATTTTCTCAAAGCTAGTATAAAAATGTTTTCAATTTAAAATGATTTATCTTTGTAATTAGGCAACCGTAATAAATAAGGACTTCCTATGTTTTATTAAAAAAAAAAAATTGTCGATCAAGAAAAACCGTTCGCAAAAGATTTACGAGCGACTTTTTATGTTCTAATTGAATCACTTTGATTTATTATAGCATTTATTTTATATCAAAACTTTTAATGAAAAATCTTTTCGTAGCAAATTGCAAATTAATACTACATATTCTAATTCAATTATGATAGATTAGAGCAGAGATTTTATCTAAAACTTTTAGGACTAAAATTACCTGTACATTTTTATATAGTACCTATCGTTAACTACTCTATCGATTATGTATATATATTTATACATTTCCACTTGAACTGTATCATATGTACGTACTATCAAACTTAATCGCTAACATACTAACAATCGAATCAAGACGACCAATATTACCCAACTAAATTCCACTTTCGCCTCTACCGAAACAATATAAGCTAACTACCCTCAAAACAATACAATATATCAAGCACATCACTTCAATGAATGACGGTAGTGAGTCGTTGACCAAGTTGATCACTATTGTGCCAACCCTATTGTTTCACCGCACTGCATCACCATTCGATTCAGAGAACTCGAATCGATTATGAGAATAGATTGATTTGCCAACCGTTTTGAATATGTTCGGATGTCAAGAATACTGTTCAATGAAAGGTCAAAGGCCGAAGCAGAAATCAATGAAAATATTCACGCTCAGTTGAATTGTGGGATATAACTGACTTACGTATCACATCAGCCAATAAAGATCAAATGTTGAATTAAGTTCAACCAATTAATCAAAACGTTCAAAGGCGGACTAGATCATAATATACAAACGGATTGGTAGAAGACAAGGTTTGAGATCTTTTTGATTAGGGTAATCCCAAGTCATCTTTAAACGAATCAAATATTGATCACAGGGTGACCCAAGCTTGGGCTCGCCACAATCCGCCTCTAGCCGTCGCAAGAGACGCCCTGGTCGAGATATAACATCAAACTCCCGGCTACCATAGACCTCCTTCCTTTAGGACAGATGTCTGGCAGGGCCACGGGTTGTTCGCAAAAGATACCATGAAACCTCGCACAGGCAAATGAAGAAACACAAAAGAAATACGTTAATAAATAAAGAGATGATTGCAAATGTCAGTCTCAACCGCTGCGGTAGTTCATTTTATTGATTTGATATGCCATAATAATACCTCGAGGCAAAAGAAAATTGAAGTGACATTCTCAGTTATTGAAACGAAGGTTTTATTAGTAATGGCATTTAATTTTCAAAGAGATTTTAGTTTTTTGAGGTCAAAGCCTCTCTAAAATTAACAGGTTCTACTTTTACGTAATAATGCTTGGTGGGCTGTTCATGATAACGACACTCAGGTGATAAAATGATATCATTGACTCACAGATAATCGAAAACATCACTGATTCCAAACAATTTGATAGGTATTTAATAGTTATTTTGTTGTGGAAATTGTTTCAGTAATCGTATTCGCTATAACATGGGAAAAATTACGACTGCCAGTTGGCTTACGACGAAATATCGTCACTGCCAGAAGAAGTACACAAAAGAAAGCCTTCCAGTCCTTGGAGAAAACAACAGTAAAGTACGTTCATAAACTATTTCTACAAACTCAATTAATAAATCGGACGTGGAGATTAGTAATCCAGAAATAGAAACACTATAGAAACGACAGCAAAACAATGAAAGAGCCCAAGGACATGGCGTGCCTGTGAAATATTTAGTAGCACGCTATCGTAATCAATACCAGCTATATTAATACGGACGTATGACTTGAACGCCCTATTAGTGTAGCTGTCAATGGCTGTAGCTGACTGGTTTTGAACAGACAGTGACAGAAGACAGACAATAGTTCTAAGTCTTAAGCAGATTATAGAAATATCTTTTAGTTGGATGAAAAGAGGGAGGAAGCCGAAATAAAAGATGGATAGTATGTGTGAAGAATGATATAAAAGCAAAGAAAGTTAATTTTCAGATTGTGAGACGTTTAGAACGGAGAACCTGCTGAAACGACTCCAAATAACATGGGACATCGACAAAAAAATGATGATTTTCAGAATTAAAAATGTTTTATAAACTGTTCTTATCCTGAAATCACTAGAACAAGTGAACAACATCGTCATGTACCTGCTAAAAACTACGCAAGCGATATTAATTACTAAATCTAGTGACTGATTTGTCTTTCATTTTTAATTACTAGAATTAGCTTTAGAAGTGAGGCTACGACGACGAAGACGGGTTAATCTAGATTAGAGTGAAATGAGATTTACGGAGATTCATTTTCATGAGAAAGTTTGAATTGTGGTTCAGGAGAATCTGTCCATTCTTTGGTTGCCTGGAAGAAATCGCATTAGCGATAAGGCCGCCCATTGTATGTTTTGTGTTCAATGTATTTTGTTCGATGTTTGATTGGTGTACAATAAAGAATAAATAAATAAAATAATAAATAAATAAACGACGACAGACATGCCCATTTTTACCCATGAATGAGTTACTGACGATGCAGATACAGATACTGTGAACAAAAAGGCTATCCTCATCAATAAGACAAGAATACCCGCTTAATACGAAAGACAATGAGATTCTTTCAGGGAGAAGTAAAAAATATCGTGATGTTAATTGATACGGTACAATATTAGTCCGGTCAATTTAGACCAAAAAATGAGAGTGAAGTTACATAAAGTCCCAACAAGCTGGATTTTTGTGAAGTTGTTCAATACATAATTATAAACAATGTCTGGAAGTTCCCCCATCATTCCCCTGTAAGGAAAAAAATTAATTTAAGGTCAAAGGTCAAAAAAATGACTTTTTCGCGATTGTCAGCAAAACGGTAAGTTTTATCATAAAAGTACTTCAGACAAAAATTGTAGATCATAAAATTATCTATAAAAAATGTATCAATACTTTTTTTCTTACGAGCCACCGTTTCTGAGATATAACGATTTTAAAAGTTATAAAACTTCATCATCATCATCTCAGCGTATAATCCCGGTCGCATCCGCGGCTTTCGCGTTGGAGCCCGGGGTCCGCTTTCCTACTATTACGCCTCCATTTCGCACGATCTCTGGCATCCTGTGGTGTGAGATTGTTGGCACGCATGTCATCTCTTACAACGTCAAGCCAGCACTTCTTTGGCCTGCCTCGCTTGTTCCGGCCCGGCGGAGGCGCCATGGCAAGACATTTGTTACCCACGTAACATGCCGGTTTACGTAAGACGTGGCCGTACCATCGTAGGCGACTCTCTTGCAGTTTTTCCGCTATGTCACGGACATGGAGACTGCCACGAATGCGGGAGTTCCTGATGCGGTCTTTCCGCGTAACTCCACACATCCACCGCAGTATACTCATCTCCGTGACACGCAGCTCCTGCTTGTGTCGCTCAAGCACAGGCCACGCCTCACTGCCATACAGAAGGACAGGTCTAATGATGGTCTTATAGACCTGTCCCTTAAGCTTAACCGGCATTTTGGGGTCACAAATGACACCTGTCATCTCACGCCATTTTGCCCAAGCTGCGGAAATGCGTGCTTTAACGTCGCAATCAATGTCGCCGGACGCGTGGAGCACAGACCCCAAGTATTTAAATTGGTCTGTGCACTCGACCTTGTCTCCGCCTATGCACACAGGCATAGGGTCTGTGGTGTTGCTGGCCATGTACACCGTCTTCGCCACATTGAGTTTAAGACCACCGCTCTCAAGCGAGTTCTTCCACGCATTTACCCGCCGCACCAATCGTTCCCTGTCCGCGTCTGCCAGCGCGATATCATCAGTATACATGAGCAACCAGGGTGGTTGCTCATGTGAATTCTTGATGCTGTCTGACAAGACGTCTAATATCACGCTGAACAGGAGCGGACTAAGGACGGATCCCTGGTGTACACCGACGGTGATCGGGAAGGGTTTAGTGTCGCCAACAGCGGTCTTAACAACGGAATCGGAATTGAGGTACATGTCTCGAATTATGTCAACATAGGCTTCTGGTACCCCTTTGGACCTCAGTGCCCACCAGATCACCCCCCGAGGGACCCAGTCGAAGGCCTTATGCATGTCTAAAAAGAGCATATGCAGAGGCGTGTTCTTCGATCTATATCTCTCCATGGTGATCCTTAGGGCGAAGATAGGGTCCGTGGTTCCGTACCCTGGACGGAACCCATATTGACACGTCGAGACAGCACACTCCTGCCGGATCCGGGAGTCTAAAATCCTCTCAAAGATCTTCATGGTGTGGGACATGACCTTTATACCGCGGTAGTTACCACACTCCTGTACGGAGCCCTTGCCTTTAAAGACTGGAGTGAAATACTCAGCCTCCATTGGCTCGGGATTTTGCCGGACAGGAGCACGCGGTTCAGAAAGTTAGTTAACATGCCCACACCGCAAGGACCCATCGCCTTCCAGACCTCAATGGGGACTCCGTCAGCGCCGACAGCTTTCCGATTCGCCATGCGACGAAGAGCCGTGTGGACTTCCTCAGGCGTTATCGGGGGCACTAATCCAAGGTTCGGAGGGAGTTCCGGTGTCTGCACCTCTTGGTGCTGCTTATTCAGCAGCTCGTGGAAGTACGTACGCCATCTCTCCTTCACCGCGCGATCCTCGCAAAGCAGGTTGCCAGTAGGGTCTTTTACACAACGGCACTTGGATATATCCTGTGCCGCTTTCACCCTAGAACGTGCCAACTTGTAAATGAGCTTCTGCCCCTCAGACGATTCCAACTTCTGGTAGAGCGGTTCTAAGTGGTCTCGTCTGGCTCTGGCTACAGCTCTTTTAGTGGCACGTTTGGCAACCTTGTATGCGTCGCGATCTTCAGGAGATCCGGTCGCCTGCCACGTTTTGAAGAGGGCTTTCTTCACCCTTGTCTCCCTCTGGACTGTGTCGTTCCACCACCAGGTCTCCTTGTCACTTTTGCGACCGCCCTTAGACACGCCGAGCACCACTCGCGCCGCCCCGGTAATAGCTGCCTGGATTCTGTCCCAGTGATCTTGGACAGATTCTCCCTCGGTACCAGCGCACTTGTCGCCAATAACCGAAGCGAACTCCTGGTACTTATTTTCATCAAGCAGCCACCACCGGATCTGGCGTCGGCAGCGCTCTACACGTCTACGTTGGGCCTTAACGCAGAGATCCATGACAAGGAGACGGTGTTGTGCAGTAAGACTCTCACCGGGTATGACTTTGCAGTTGGCTACTTTGCCGATGTGGTGTCTCCTAGTTAATAGGAAGTCGATCTGGGTAGCGCTTCGTCCGCTCCGGTAGGTAACAAGGTGCTCCGGTTTCTTTTTGAAGTAGGTGTTCACAATTGCTAGGTCAGCGGCCGCACACGTTCGGAGAATGTTGTCCCCTTCCGCGTTGCGGCTACCGTACCCAAAGCCACCGTGAACACGCTCAAACCCGTCACACTTCTCACCCACGTGACCGTTCAAATCACCACCCAGAACGATTCCCTGGGATAACGGGATCCCGTGAAGCAATCCTTCGAGCTGGCTCCAGAAAAGTTATAAAACTTGTTATCGTCATAATATGCACACGTTTCCACGCCACCTATGAGGTAGTGTACTTAGCGCATTTTTGTTATAAAATATTTTAATATTTATAACAGGGAGCCCACAGGTATTTCATTTATTATAGCAGGTATAAGACCCTAGCCACGCACACAATGAAACAAGAGACAGATGTCTCGAAGTTACACTGGCTTAAAGTATAGAGACTGGGTTTTTTTTTACCTGATATTCTTTTTACCTGATATTCTTGTAGTTAAAACTTATGTATATTTTATATTGTAAGTATAAGTTACAATGACCGATAGAAAAATATTTAAACATTAAATATATATATAATTTTACAACTCTAATGTATATACGTGGCGTACTCAAGCATATTATGACGATAACAACTTTTATAAGTTTTAGAATCGTTATATCTCAGAAACGGTGGCTCGTAAGAAAAAAAGTATTGATACATTTTTTATACATAATTTTATGATCTACAATTTTTGTCTGAAGTACTTTTATGATAAAACTTACCGTTTTGCTGAAAATCGCGAAAAAGACATTTTTTTTACCTTTGACCTTGAATTAAATTTTTTCCTTACAGGGGAATGATGGGGAACTTCCAGACATTGTTTATAATTGTATTATGTTTTGAACAATTTCACAAAAATCCAGCTTGTTGAGACTTTATGTAACTTCGAATGTCTAAATTGACCGGACTATATATACGGTATATGAATTCAGAATATGTCGGATTAACAGGTGAATTTAATAATAATAAAAATGGATGACAGAAGATGGTTGAGAAACAACCCGATTGGTGCTGAATGATTTCATATGTGTGGGGACATTCATATAAACTTTAAGGTTGGTCGAAATAATTGAATGAAATGGCACTGTTACCTAACTTAAATATCTAACTCCTAATAGCAACCTACGACACAGCACATGTCACCAAAAGTTACAAAATATAATTTTTCAAGTTTTAATTAATTAATCCTGGAGAGCTCTACTAACTCTGATGAAACCAACAGATTACTTTCGGGCTATTAATTTGGTTATAGTCATGAAGGCGCTTTTAGCTCTAAGGGTTTGTTTTTAATTTTATGGTTTTTTACTTTATGTTGATGTGGATTTTTTTAAGAATTTATTTTTAGAATACGTTTTCGTTAGAATTTGTTAATTTATTAAAGTTTCCGACATCACATATCACTTACTGATAATTAAAATGTGTCACGAAAATAACTTGATAAATTAATTAATTTTAATGTGAAGACCTTGAAAATCTAATTATATTAATTCAACAACTCTCAATCAACGCTACACTTGAACCACAGATAAAATAATGAAATAGGCTGAATGTGAACACATCACCGCACTCGAATGTTTCCGAATTAATATTTTCGCGCCAACAGTTCCACAATATGGCGCCCGATTATTGGGTATTGAGTTATTCGGTTTGCAATATCAATATGTATCGATGTGTTGGCTCCCGACGGTACACTGGCTGGTTGAGGGTCGACAGGCCGATGCTATTAAAAGCATGGGACAAGTGAGGCTTAAAGCCTCCGTCACAATGCAGCCTAACCGTGAAAAAAGGTCTGATGGGCGTAATAACCCAGATACCTATTATGTAATAGCTTTTGTACGCGACTTCGCCCGTGTGTAACTTGTAAACTTACCCATATTAAAAGCATAAGCTAAAAGTAAAAATCTAAAAACATATCCTATGTCCTAAACCAAACGGAGTAATTGTTTAATACATATAAACTGGCAATATATGCATTTTCATTTTGACAGTTCAACCACGTTCATTGCGTTATTTACGCTGTTGAGCAAACAAATTTATTAAATCTATGAAGCAATGGATTAGTAATACCCTTCAGATTTCAAGGCTTATGATTGAAACTGTGTCAGGTAATTAGGGTGCAGGTCATGGTCTACCCTGTCATCGATATCCAATCAGTCGTGAAAGTGTAACAGACAGACGGACCAGACCATCAGACAGAATTATTTTTCCTTTTATAACTTAGTATGGACTAGCTGCGCCCCACAGTTTCACCCGCGTTAGTTTAGATCCCGTGATAATATCGTTTTTTTTTTTTTTTAATATAGCCTGTGACTGGAATCCCGCCTGATGGTAAGCAGTAATGCAATAGTTAATGGTAAACCGCGCTAGTTTATTAAGAGCCTATTCATTCTAGCCTTGAAGACACTTACAATTGTAGTCCGACGGAAACACCGCCGCTGGCAAATTGTTCCAGTACCTCGATATGCGTGGTATAAAAAATGAGACGAAGACGCTTCGTTGGGATCGTTGCGGTGTCAACAACGTAAGGGTGGACACTCGCCGTACGGCAGGTAACTTGCCTTATAATTATTATTACTATTTAATATCAATGTTACTTATTAACACCACTTTCTCCTAACCTACAGAGTTGAAATTTTACATGTAGATTCAGTTTCGAAGATAATGCATTTTTTCATGTGAAAAAATGTTGGTAGGCCATAACATCGGCCGCCGGCAGAAGTTACCACCCACCAGACAAAGCCTTGCCGCCAAGCGATTTGTCGTGTTCCGGCATGATGTCTGGTGAAGCCGGGTCTGAGCAGTTGTGTTGCAATGTGTGCCGGGTACGTTGCGCCAAGTGTTGTTGTGTCGGGAGTTTGGTCGTGAAGGGTCTGATCAATCTCCCTCTGGCGCAGCATCGTTGGTCGTGTTTTTGGGTTTAACATTGCACCACCTCGTTCAACTGCCGTCTTCCTTCCTATTCACTAGATTTTTTAAGTGAATGGGTTTAATAAAATAGCGCGCTTTACCATCAACGATTGCATCACTGCTTACCATCAGGCGAAATTGCAGTCAAGCTAGTTTATAATTATTAAAAAAAAAAAAATGTGAAATCTTGCATTAGGGCTTAATTTACTTACAAGTTGTACTGTGATTGAGTTACTTGTCTGGTAATAAGTAACGTGTTTATACTTACCTATACACTCGACTTATTACACATAACTGCATGATTTACTCGTTATTTTATATGCTTACCTGTAAAGACAGAAAAAAATACTGTAAGTCATAATTATGTAAATACACACATGATATAATACAAACATAATTGGCCTATAATGTTTCCATTGTTAGGCCTCATCACTGTGAGATGGAAAATAGCCATATTGACGTGAGAACGTCTATTAAATTGGTTCGGCGTGGAGTCATTCTCGAAAACACCGTAACGGCCGAATCTGACGCCACACGGAGTCCACGCCTACTTTACCCCCACCCCTAGAGCGTGTGTCACACTCGTGCGCGAGGTCTATTACCATGTAATAGACGTTGTCACGTTCAAATATCGGCAGTAGACGGAGTTCTACAGACAACCAATTTTTTGACGTGACAACGTCTATTAAATTGGTACGGCGTGGAGTCATTCTCGAAAACGCCGTAACGGCCGAATCTGACGCCACACGGAGTCCACGCCTACTTTACCCCCACCCCTAGAGCGTGTGTCACACTCGTGCGCGAGGTCTATTACCATGTAATAGATGTTGTCATGTTCAAATATCGGCAGTAGACGGAGTTCTACAGACAACCAATTTTTTTTTTTTTAATTAACTTATACCAAAGCTAGGGGTTTGTCCGGACATTCACTACCTGTGCCCCGTGGTTTCACCTACATATTATCAAACATCAGGTTGAATCCTGGTTATAAAACATCTGTGCGTGAAATCTCATCCAAATCCGTTTAGCAGTTTTTGCGTGACATATTAACAATTATATGTAGAATCTTTCATGTTTATGATATTAGTAGGTGTATTGATTTATTAAGTAACACGTGCATTTGTTTTTCAACCAAAGTAGTAGTTTTGTAGATAGCGTTATTATCAGTGGAAATCAATGTAGAGGAATAAACAAGTTATTAAAGGCTGATTTTACCAAAGTATCAACATTTTCTCAGAGTCGACTGATGGCTAACTCTCGCCTCCTACATCAAACTTAAGACATACCTAATTATAGAAATTTGGGTGTCGAAAATTGGCTTTATCCAATCCTTTGGCGCTAGAAAGCGTGATGTTCTGTTTAATGTATTAGTTCAAAAGCTGAACTATAACAAAATTAAATAATCCTCCATACCAACTGTCAGAGCACGTCCACGAAAACATTTAACCCTTCACGACGCCAAACCCTTTTAATTTTATCACAAGTTTTCGCGATAAACCGGGCCACGCCAATCATAAAGGTCCCATCACACTGCGCCACCCGGATTTATCCTGGGATATCCGGTACCACGTCCGCCGGGAAATAACTTAGAAGTGGGACACGACCGGAGTTTTTTCTCCTTTGCCTATAAAATATGTATATTTTCCTTATCAAAACGGTTTGTATGGTACTATTAAGCAGGATTTCTGTAACCGTATAAAAGTGTTAAATAGGATTGCATGTATGTATAATGCAGTATTTTCGGATTTTGGTTGAAGATAAAAGAATTAAGTAATTTTGTGATATTATCTTACAAATCTTGCTTTAATCTCTCATATTGTGATGTAATACAGTCTTCTTGCAAATGAAACAGATCTAAAATATTGTGATAAATTATCAAGCTTGCAATCTAACTCGATACAGCCTGGATACCAGTACTTTACGTGGATCGACTACTTATTCGACCTCCTTGCCCTAGTTACTAGGTAAAACGATAAGTGTTAAACTATAAATTATTCAAGTAACCAGAACGAAACTTCAACTAAATATTTGTTGTATAACATTGAACACATCGAAGTTAATAGTAAAACTACACGCTTTCCTGAAACAGTGGCGCGAGCACTAAAGGTTGTCTTCCACTAATCCGTAATATTTGGAATATTATTTTGAACCAATTTCACACAAAAAAAAAAAAAAAGATTTTGAGAAGTATATAAGTGAATGCATTTCGTTCTTAATGCGCTGGTAGACGGTTTATTCAACAACAATTTAATTTAAAATCTTTTCAACTAGGTTAAGCGTCTCTTCCTCGGACTAATTGCAAGTAAAGTGGCTTTCAAGAGCAATCTGCAGTGTATTACGAAGCCACGACCACAGCTTAGAGATTTTCTAACTATGGTCCCAATAGGCTTTTAAAGGTTAAGTAATTTTGACTTAAGGAGCTCAAGATGATACTCATATATACGTCTGATGCATACTGGACAGTCAGCACAAATATCCGATATGTTAATAGTGATGTGTGTATGAAGTCTTTGTGAGAAAGCTCTATTCACTTCATTTAAAATTAAATTTCTCACGTTAAAGAAAGGGTGGCAGACAAATTCACTGTTTTTCTTTAAAACAAGACAATCGATACGCATCATTTCGATTACAACTCGATTCTTTTGTTTCGATTTACTTACTCAGTCCTCAGCTTCGAGACCATTGTTCGTTTACTGATATACCGATTTCAGTAGCAAATACTGTTTCCAAAACTGTTTGCGTTTTAAAGGATATTGAAGCTATAAAATAAAAGGGAACCGTACAGTAAACGATACGATTACGCTCAATCCTTCTTTGTATGAGAGAAGACCTGTGCCCAGCAGTGGGACGATAAATGTTGATGATGATGATGTTGTTGATGTACAGTAAACAGAATTTGTGCGGTGTCTTAGTATATAGGTGATTTTTTTGTAAGAGTGACTGTCAACCTTCTAGGACGCAATATACTTGAAAAATTATATTATAGGGTTTTCTCAATAAATATGTCGACCGTTTCGTTAAAAAATTTTGTACGAAAAGGGGGAACTATTTCTATAACAACAACCAACACTGGTTTCGATTATATCAGTAAATTGGAAGGGGAAAACTATTGTTTATTTGCTAAACAGCTATATCGATAACACGAAATATCCATTACCAAATTGTTATTCTATTTTCTTTTTGTTAACTATGTGAATGGATATTGATTAACAAACAAAAAGTGACAGATTTTCTTGAAGCACAAGCACATGTAGCCAGGGGCGTGCACAAAGATTTTATTGGGGGTATGCATAAATATACCTACTATCCAAATCTCTGTGCTTATATATGGTAAAACTTAAAAACGTAACTTAGACGTAGTTTCAATTTAACATAGTCGCGTACTTTTTCGCATGTCAACATTGAATTGATGTTTGTGCGTGGCTACAATGAACATCTAAGTATGTGATTGATGATAAGAACAAGTCAAATAAATGATATACGTGGGGTATTAGGTATTTTTTATTTGCCCAAATGAATACAATGAAATCATCATCATCTCAGGGTTAATACCAGTCGCATCCAAAGCTTTGGAATCTGGGGTCCGCTTTTCCAGTCTAATTGCTGATTTTGGCGAAATTTCGACAATTTCCGTGAAGCGACTGCCGTCTGACCTCCACAACGCGAAGGCAATATCGAAGCATTGAAGTTAGACCAATTGTTGGACTTTTGTGGGCTCCAACAACCCGTAACGACTGCCACTAGATGTTCGCATGGCAACCGAAACCAACGGCTTAACGTGCTTTCCGAGATACGACCAGACCAGTGCAAATATTCATATTCATGCATACAAATACTTACACTGCGCGAGGATCGAACCCGCGCCTCCTTACGCAGCGGCCGCGTTCGCTATCGCTACGCCATGTAGGCTGTCAAAATACAATGAAATGGTATTACTAACTCAACTGTAAATAAGTAATAATTTATTTCTCAAAAAACTAAAAAAAAATATTTCACTATCTATAAATTAAATCAACGCGCCTATCTATTTTTAAATAACTCTGTAAAAATCAAATATATATAAGATCGTTTTGAAATCGCTAAAAGTTCTTTTAAAATGGACAGATAGACAAATCTATGAGTCTGCTTTGGCTTTTCATAAATATGCGTAATGCACTACTCATTGGAATCATAACTATTAAATTTTGCTAATTTGTAAACTTCAGGAAAATTATTACAACATAAAGTATAGTATTGAAATTCAAAAGCAAGTAGGTTGAAAAACTTAAGGTCTTTTAAGTTTTTATAACGTCGAACTGTCAAAGCCGTGTTTTAAAATAATATACCTATACGAGAAACAAAACAATTTATTTGTACACACTACACAACCTGCTAACCACATATGATTATCATAATACTTTTTATAAAGACAACCTTTCTTTTGTGTTAAACCAAAAACTCTAAAATAAATGAATATTCAATTCCGCTTAAAACAATCAATACATATTTAACCCAAATACACCAATAATGAAACAACATAAGCTGCTAAAATAAAAAGGTATTTGAACGAACAACAATCATGCTATATTTCTGAACTTCTTAAATTCGTCGCATTATTAGAAGCTGTGCTTATCATGGGCTTTAAACCCAAAGAAATTTCACGCACACGTACACAACAGTTTAGGCACACAAGCAAATAATTTTATACACAGACAGATACGGAAGAGGCACATTTTGTTTATGCTTACGCCGTAAGAGGCGCGGGTGTCGCGCCTAAGGCAACTAATGTGTCTCGTTAGCACTAGGCCCAATAGATGGCAATGTTATCAATAACTGATTAACAAAGTCTTTTAGTTTTAACTTTGTAGTATATAAATTATTTTACAGTATATTATAATTTTAGAAGACTATTAGGGTATGCAGAGCTTTTCTGCTTGTATGGAGCGCACGCTCCTGCATGTAGCTAAGGCATACAAATGATTGCGCTTTTGTGTTAACGATTCATGTAGTTGTAAAGATACCTACTAATGTAATTTAAAAAAAAAAATTGCCTTTCGGCGAGGCTTTAAAAAAAAAGAAGAGAAAAAAGAATGTAAATAAGTGTGAGTAATACATTGCATTACACAGTCTTCCCTATTACAATACAATGTTTATCTTTAGATGATATTAAATTTTCGAGCCATGTTTAAAATCCAAACCTTATTCCGTCAAAGCTTAAGTTCAAAATACAAACACACAAGTTAAAACCAAGTCTAAGTAGTCAATTCTGTAACAAGAATTTTCTTTTTCTTTACCTTGCTCGTAATGAAGTTTAAAATACAAAAAGTTGCTCGATATACGGTTACAACTCGATTTCTGTAATAACAGGGCAAATATAAAGATATAGAATTAAAAGCACTCAAATTATAAAAAAAAACAAATTCATCAAGAACAAACTGTAAATTCGCTTTATAAACGCCACCATTAGAACAATCTTATTCAGGTTCTCCCAGCCTCAAAACGAGTCCTATCCTAAGTCCCTATAAAAGAATCTGGGATACGCTTTTACGTTTTAAGGAAAGAAGCCTCAGGGGCTGACCTGTTCCAGTTGGAATATAGCTCAAGTGGGAGCCTCGTTGATGCCTTGCAGGTTTATGGAACAGCTTTATAAAAGATCATATGCCTTAGAATTTAGGAAAATGACTTAAGAATATTAGGCTCTTAGTGATAGTGGGTATATTAACCTTTCCAAAAGATTTTTAGGTAAAAATTGCTTGCTTATCCTGTTTCTTTGAATAATATAGAATACAATACTCTTTTTTAATGTAAACCACATAAAAAAAACAGCCAAAAATATAGACACTTTTATAAATCTTAATATCTTACTAAGTTGAGATTTCTTAAAGTTGAAAATTGCAGGAATCTTCAGCTTATAAAATCAATACCTTACTTCCAGAAGCAGAAAATAAACAAGTGTAGGTTTCATAGTTTTCCAAATAACCAATTATTCAGAGAAGCCTACTAATCTACGGTGGATTAGGTTTCCTTTCGAATATGTCCTTACTAAGAACTATGTGTGTAATCGTTTTCCAGCTGAAAATCAAAAAATCAAAATCAAAGCATTTATTTCAAATAAACCAGTTACAGGCACTTTTGAATTGTCAGAAGGTCGGTTGGTCAGTAAGGTGCAGCTAGTTGCCCATTCCAAAGAGTAGGTACCTATGGAGAAGAACGGGCAAGAAACTCCATGGACACTCTTTTAAATTATCAAGCTATCG
This sequence comes from Sesamia inferens, assembly GCA_037179545.1. Taxonomy (NCBI): domain Eukaryota; kingdom Metazoa; phylum Arthropoda; class Insecta; order Lepidoptera; family Noctuidae; genus Sesamia; species Sesamia inferens. The sequence goes on from CM073949.1 coordinate 12,734,689, forward strand.
ATACAAATATTTGATGACATCATTCATTTTGAAATCAATCGTGTGAGAACGATGCAGAAATACGAGTATATTGTACGCTAAGAGCGTCCATTGTGGAAAAACACACAAAAAAAAAAAAACAACAAAAAAGTCTAACCCAACAAATAGATGATGACAGCAAGTACATTGTGCTCACACGTGTTCCGTGCAATTATACAATACTAAGAAATTGAATCTACACAATGCAAAGACAGTTTTGTCCTGAAAGTTTGTCCTGAAGAAAGGTTATGATGATAGTGAAAAACAATATTTTCCTATCTACACTAAGACCAGCGAACTCTCGACTCAATATTAATAACCAGGGCACAAATACGCAACGTCTCTACTTCGTCTCCCTTGAGCCTCAGCTATTACGCTGAATAATGTACCTTGGAGGATAGGCTCACGTTATTAGTCTCCGATGCAACGTGAATTTAGATCGAGGTATAAACAATTTAAGGGACGGGTTTTTATATGATTACTGTTTTGTAGGAAAGGGAAATTACATTTTTGAATTGATAACTTCTGCGCTCCTACTGAACAGCAAATTTGAAACTGAACCTGTTCGCGTATACTCGGTTCTAGTCGAAACTTTTAAATTAAAAGGGTGTCCGTGGATTTTATTGCCCGTTCTTCTCCGAAGATATACAATTTTATTTTTACTTTATACGAAACCTGAATATAGTTTGTTCAGAATAAGCAACTGAATCGATTCCATTCATTTTTACACCATGTAATATTTTTTCCCAAAACATTTAGAAATTGTTGCAGTGTGGTTACCGAGCTCATAACGCAGCTGACGGTGGAGCACAGTGAGACAAGGCCCCCTGCGTCGCGTCGCTTCAGGCGCGAGCGGGCGAGCAGTGCGTTGAAAATATATTTTTGTTGGGACAACCAAGTACGACTAACAAGCTCATAACTTTGTGGTTTTTCATGATATCTTTTTAAAATTTTGTGCGAAGATTTTTTACTTAAAAATACTGGACACATGTTTCGGGTTTCGCATAAACAAAAAATAACTTTGTAAACCTACTACGCTCTAGAATGGCCAACAAGCTTCAGCTTTCTGACAGGGCGAACCTAAATAGGTAATTCAAAAGTGCCTGGTATTTATTTATTTGGAATAAATGCTTTGAGTTTAAGTTTCTACTATTTGGTCACAATTTTAAGTTTACTTGGTCTCATATTTTGAGAACAGTAAGGTTGAGCTCAGCTTACAATAATAAAAATGACTAACAATTTCATACTGAGCTGAAATCAACGATGCTTGAGCAACGGTCTGAAATACGGGCCTATGCGAGATTGGGTTTTACCCTGAATCAGAACAATTTTGGTGCGCGAGCCTAGCTAGTGAAATATATGTGAATTGATTCCGTCCTAAGGTTACAACCCACAGCTAGTTTGGAACTTCGGGCAACGCCTTTATCAGGTCAACTTACATACTCGTATAATATATTTAAGATATGATAGGTTTAAGAGTCATGATGGGATTTGATTCATAGATCATCTAAAAATCTGAAGTTTAATATATCATGTATTAAACTTCAAATTTTTACTACCAACCTTAGCATATATATTATATTATATAAGTAACTTTTGTCAAATTTTTATGCAGACAACTATATTTATGAAACTGTACATTTACAGTTTTTGCTGAGCTATCATCATGGCTATTCAAACAATGATACTTGTACTGGATATTAGAACAGGATACAAAATAAAAAAAAAAAAACAATGTCGTTGTACGAACTATAAATCATACTCTGTCAATCTATATGACAGGTATGTCCGAAATTACGGTATTATCCAATAAATCTCTGCTTTAAAAAGTCAAAATAAACTTACGGGAAACACCAAAATTAAAAACCAAATGCGCTATACGGAACCACGTAAAAATGTCGATAATTTTCTTTATATAAATACTATTCCCTTATAAGCGATAATGTAATCCTTTAAAGGGAAGTTACAAAGGCATTCTTTGCGAGGTAGGTGAACGGTTCACGTTTTACCTACTCGACTACAGAAGGGTAATGTTTTTCGATGGTTTGGACAGGTTAATGACTTTGTGTAGCATGTTTATCCTGTATAAGTGAAGGAGCAGGTTGCCTTTTTTGTATGAGTATGTGTGAAAAGCGGTTGGAGATTGCAAATAAACTTGATTTTTTGGCATGATTACTTTTGGTATTGTCTGTTCAGGAATTTTAAGACTTGATGAGCCTCTGCCAATAATGCCTCAATAAGTCAGTATAAAATAATTTGAGAATACATGATTTCATTACCTATCTAGGCTACTATCTACTACGCGTTAAGCAACGAGCTCTTGTATATACCCTCCAAATGTGTGCGTGAAGATGAATCACAAGTAAAGCTCGCTTAGTATCGTGAGAAATACTGTAAACTAACACGAAGTAACAATATCAATTAATGGAAGATTTAGTCAGAGGATATTCTATACAGCATCTAACCTAATACATAGGTAAATAGATAAACAAACCCTCCCTTACCTTCGCGTAGAAGTCGACAAAATTGGGTAAAAGTTAAAAATTCCTAACCTCTCAGATTCCGGACCCTCTCGGATAAAAAGCAATTCTTATGAAACCTCCGAGTGTACCTACGCATTGGAATCTAAATCCTATGTAAGTAAATACCTGTGAGTTGTAGGTATATGTGTAGTATCTATGTTACTTTGTGGAGAATAAAAAAATGTAAGAAGGGTCCTTTTGTTTCGTTTTTACGGTTGAACTAATCACACATTGAATTACTTTTGCGAGAGGTAACGTCGTACGCTTACTAGCAGAATAGTACTCAAAGTTAGAAATCTAGGTATGAAAAGGCTAAGGTATGTAATCTAGGTATGTGGGTATATACATCTAGTAAATTGAAGATTTATGAAAATAATTATGTTCAAATAACTGTAAAAAGAACTAGGTACGCATTCTCTCATCGAGCGGAGATTAACACCATCAAAGGTAATATTAAAAAAGTCTTGGCTCAGTTTGAAATGAGATTTTACAATATTTAAGAAACGGTGGCCTCGACTCCCTAAAAATTCCGAGTATCCAGAAATAGAGGGTTGGTTTTCAAACACCATCTAAATTTAAAGGTGTACAGACAACAATATTCTCTATAAGACCAGAATAATAATCGCGAAACACGAAAAAAATTTTGCCGTCCCATACGCCTAAGTCGCGAATGCAATGAAGTTTTGTATGGGACAGTTGAAAAATAGTTCACTATTACGATATGGGTCCCACTGATAATGTTGATCAGTTTAATCTTTGTCTAGACCACATTTTTAAACTTGGCTGGACTTTAAAATTAACTCTGTATAAAACACCTCAGGCTTTGTAGAAAATCTATACCATTCATTATACCCCACAAAGCACAGGAGCGGAAAGTGTCCTGAAAACATGGACAGACTTCGCTTCATCAAATCAAGACTGCAGTATACAACTAGTTTAAACTACCGACCAGCTAACATATCCCGGGAGTGTTCGCCAGGGAACTAGGGTGGAACACATGTTCACATTGCACACCTGCACTTTAGGAGGAAGATTACCTGTGTGGTGTCTGTTGTAGGGGGGCGGTAAGCAGAAGAATGGGTGTATCCTCTGCCATCTTGAAATTTATTATTAACAGCTAAGCTAGCAGCTACGACTGTTAGTGTGCCATGGCCAGTGTTATTACAAAGAGTTTGGGTTTATATTTAGTACATTATCCTCGGAACTACCGAGCCCACTCGGAAAATTCTTTTAATAGTGGGAGGTTTAAGGTATAAAAAAAAAATTTCGCGCAAACGCAGTCGCAGGCAAAAGAGAAGCTAAAATTTATATAGATATCCCTGTTGATACACATATAATTGAATTGGGAACTGTACAGTGATTGAAACATGCGTGCCTAAAGTTCGAAAGGTATACTCTCATCTACCAGGCTTTTTGATATCGAATCGATAACATAATCTGTGAAAGAAGGGTTTGATCCTTAGAATTGAAAAGAGGTTTAGCTTATTGAATTTATTTGGATTTGGAACGGCCGTCTTCAACTAGATTAAATAATATATTGGACAACAGAGAGATAAAAACAGCGGCAGTAGGCAAACGCGAGTAACGTTCTACATCTCCGTCTAACTGTTCGGGGATTTCTGGTATAGAGATATGAAAAACAGAGTGTAAAGTTACCTCAACCTCCATGGAAAAAGGAGAATCCTCCAACCACACGAGTGTTGTCTGGCTGGAAACTGCCCAATGATTCGTGTCGTGTCGCGATATACTCTGTTTGCAAGATACAGAAATTTGCGCGACGTTAGCATGATGTGTTGTTCGCATGTGGCGTTGTAGCTTGATGACACGTCATACTTTATTAAATGGTCCTTCTATTCGCTGGTACTATGACCACACTCGCAAGTACAAGATTTGTAGCCCCCATCTTTAATAAAGTTTGTCTAGGCACACCCTTTCTCTCGACAAACTGTCCGCTTCGTACTCGAGCACGGTTCATTTATTTACACAACCGGACAGTGGCCGGTCGGGAATATTGAAATTCTAGACAAAAGCGGAATATAAAATGCTTAAGGAATTTTCATTTTCGAATATATTTTGTAACTAAATTGCATGCGAAACATTTAAGTTTTCATCGCAGTGTATTTTAAACATAAGTCTATACAACGACTTTATCACCTAGGTCTATCAAGTGAAAATATAATTTTGTTACTTTTATTGCACTTGCTGCAGGTTAATGTCAGGTTGTAAAGGGTGTATCTGACATCGACGCACATAAGAGTACCATGGATCCAGTACATGATTTTGAACCCCCCAGTGGTGGAATTTTGCGTCGGCTTTTTCATGATTTAAAAAAAAAAGTAGTTTTTTTCACTTTAGACCGTTCATAATTGCTATACTTTTATAACCCAATAAGATATAAATAAAAAATTAATTAATTCGCTAATTACACAAAAAAGCGCAATGAAAACAAAACTCGAATAACTATCTTATCAGCTGATTTAATAGAGTTCACATCAGGGATCAGCGTCATACCTACAAACCCGCACGGCGGCACGCTTGCAACGTTCAAAGGCCGAGCCGACACTTTTTTTAAACATTGTTATTTCTGTAACCATTCATTAACGACATAAATGACTATAATTATTTTTATTATTGGTGTGTGGTCTAGCCTTGTCGCGAAGTTTGCGATACGATGTCAGATACACCCTATTGTACAAAACTGATTCGCGACCGTATCAAATATGTATTTACAGAATTATAATAATTAAAACCACCTTATGTTCATGAAATAAACAATAATATGAAATTACATGAAAAATATGTAGCATTGAAGATTTGAAGTAGGTCAATGACTATAATTCTGTGCAAACAACAGATTCCGGACCCTCTCGGATAAAAAGCCATTCTTATGAAACTTCCGAGTGTACCTATGAATTGGAATCTAAATCCTATGTAAGTAAATTCCTGTGAGTTGTATATGTGTAGTATCTATCTTACTTTGTGGAGAATAAAAAAATGTATTCTTACATTTTTTTTCGTTTTATGCATTATTTGTTTTTTGTTTCGTTTAGACAATTTGTTAAGCTCCCGAATTTAAGAAAATTATAAATAATGAACACGCTCATTACCAAGTTCTACGTGTAGGTACTTAGTAATTAGCGTAACTAATTAAACAGAAACAAAACAACACAACTACGACATCTACTTCGTAACAAAACTGTTCTACGAGTACTAAGAAAACTACCTATAACAAAATTACTGTGTTTAGCAGAATTCGAGTATATTTATTTACTAAACTTCGTCAATTGAAACGTGAAAACTACACTTACAACGAATTAAACCTGATTCATATTATGTACCGTGTTGTGTTGTGTCGTGACGCCTTTTTCGTAAGCCAATCAAAACTCCTTATGATTTGACAAGTCTTGAACTGATTCTCTTTTTGGTATATCCTAAGTTACGGCACAACACGACACGAGTCTAGTATTCACGTTTTAATTAACAAAATCATTGCCACTAGACCAATACTTTACTTGCAGCGTAAAAACGAGGCTAAACTAAATCTACAGTACTACATAATAAAACAAACTATTCACCAGGAATTGCCTGCCTTTGACTCCCATCCTGGTGATATCTTCAAGTGACCAAACACATAATTAAGTCCATGTTCCCACACTTATATTCACTCATTTTGTTTATAAATACTAATAACTAGGCTGCACTTACATTTTTGTTAAAACTAGAAACTTTGAAGGAGTGATATCTTGTATTACTTAATATACTATACGCCTAATCTTGTTCAAATCTTTGGAAACGATAAACTGAGAAAGAAAGATGTTGACATAAATTAAAAACTTTCCTTCGCATCGAAATATATCCTACAGCAATCAAAAACAATCGCCTTTCATAAACTGACGTCTATTAGTTAACCTTAATATCGAATGCTGTATGCTCAAGTCATAAACAGCTACGAGGAGAAGCCAACGCTTTGACAAAAATCTGTGTAGAAATAACCCTATTATTAAAATATGTTAGCAGCTGTATAAACCTTGGAATAAATGGAAATTCAATACGTATCAACGAGAATGAACGTGTTAAGACTATAACTCAAATAAACGTGATGACATCATTCAATATAGATTGAATCAAGTGAATGAATAGTCAATGCGTTCACTTGTTGTTTTGTTTGTTGTTGAATTCTGTGTAGACAGCATTTATCAGAAAGGTCTGGTCATATTAAACAGTGTAGTACAATGTATGAAACTAAAGAACTCTTGAAATTGGAAAAATTATGACCTGTCCAATACAAAACTTCCTACCTACCCCAAATATACGGGACAAGTGATTATTTTGCCGTGATTACAATGTTAGTGCCATAGAAATTCATCAGTTAGATGATCTGTACCATACCTTTACTTGACGATAACTTTCCCGAGTTCGGTTATATCGCGCTTTTTAGATTTCGCTCGGGAATATTAATTCTTTTCGGGATTATTTAATCCGGACTTATAAGATTAGGTCTGCAAAATTTCAAAGCAAACGGTTCAGTAGTTACGGCGTAAGAGCGGAACGAACAAACAAATTCACTTTTCGATTTACAATATTAGTGACGATTGCGAAATAACAAATAACATACATTTTAAGGTACAAAAGAATCGAACAACATTATTGTTAGATAGTTAAGACTTCACCATGACAGATGGGCTACATATCCGTGTATGATAAATCTATAGGGTTTACTGGTTTAACCCCTAATGGATGGGGATGGGGCAGCAATCTATTAACTGATAATATCATGACATGAAGACAACATCCTATTTCTTAAAATAGACAAGGTTTTTACTATAGTGTCGAAACTAAGGAAAAAGACGAAGTTATTGGGGTTGACGAAACTTTAGAAAGGACCATCGTAATGTTCACGGTAAGATAAAGAGCCTAAGTAAGGCATCACCTTGTATATATCTTACAGAAAGTAAAGGACCAAATGTTGTGACGCAACTTGAGAGCCTTTATCCGACGGTGGATTGCGTTAGGCTTAGCAAAGATTACGGGACATTAATTTACGATGATACAGGTAGAAGGGACACATCTAACTCGGTAGCGATAGAGATTATCGTAAATAATAATCATATTGTTTGTTCATTGCTTGCGAATATTACAAATATCATTTTCCCACGGTCTTTAGAATATCTATGTTCATAATATATTGTATAGGCAATTAATTTTGGTCCTAGATAATGAATAAATAAGCTTAACCAGTCCTACTAACGATAGCTGTAAAATGTTGAAACATAATTTATATCATATTAATCTAATCATTGATTTATTCTGCGAACCCGGCTACAAGGAACAAAATATTTCAGTAATTACTAAGTTCTAAGTCGCAAACTAAAATACAAATAATCTCGGAACCTATATGATATACAGTTTAGTTTACGTTACTAGTGAAAAACCTATCCGTATTAATAGCTTTCGGCTTTAGCATCGGCTCACTGAGATGGCTCAGGTCGGTGTATTACGACGATTCATAACTATCATGATTCCAGTATAAGAGAAAAATAGCTGTATATGACCGGTAAGCACCATTCCTTTTTCGGATTACATGTTGGTAATACGACCCTTGGTATAGAATCAATCCCATAAATACTAAAGTAAGAGCAGCCTTTAAACCACATCTATTATTCACCCCCAATGCCAGCAAACAAAAATTGATTAAATGAATCAAAAATTCAATCACTCAGATACATTTGATATTGAAAACAAAGGGTCTATAGAACAGAACAAATTGTTATTAAAATTAGGTAATTTTACCACAATGTGGAAGGCAGCGCTCATTCATTTGGCTTTAATAATGAATTTAAGGAAGTAAACGATTGGGCAACACGGTAGGAGGTTCTATTTTGGTTAATCACGATATAATTTGAGGCTTTACAAATAAAACTATATCTACCGATGATGAATATTTTTCGTGACTGAAAAGGTAAATGCCAAAGCTAATGGCAATGAAATCGACATAGACATTTTCTATAAGCCGATAAACGAGCTAGCTGAGAAAATATATGTAGGAAGACTTTGAAGGCGAATTCTGGAAATGCGATGGGACAGCGCCAGACAGAAAGGGATTAAGTGAACTGGATGGAAAAACTGGAGAGCAGTTACTTTATATAAATGAGGATTTATTTATAAGACCTCACTGTAGAAGAGTCTTTGGCCGCTGAGTTCGTAATGGTGTATTGAATCAGTAGAGTTGAAAATGCAATCGATACATTTAAAACCTTTTAAAATAAAAAAAATAAAAACATTGATTATTCCGCAAAGCATCCCGAAATGTTATCTTGAATATGATGAAAATGTGTAATATAAAACTCTAAACCAAGTAACTGTACATAAAGTAAACTGAATGAAAAACTTTTAGAATTACAATACAGCAAACGAGCGGCCTGCGCGCACTCTCAGAGCGGGCGTTTTATAAAGTAACTTTTTGGAAAAAATAATGATATTTATGAATGTAAACTACGCGAGGCAGAATTTACGATAGTCTGTTCTTTTGGTTTGTCAAGTTTAGTTGTTTATAATGGGAGAAAAAGGGATCTAAACAACAGAAATAATGTCTATGATATATTAAAAGTTCCTTATAATATCGTATAATATGTGAAATCTCCCCTCCCGATTTGTGTAGCTTTGAGTTCGTGCGATTTTTTTATTTGTTTTAATATTTAGGATGTTTTTAAAATTTTGAATAATTATTAAAAATTTTATAAAAATATTGTACTACATTATAAAATAACAAATTTGACTTCTGATTATTTTTTATTATAAAGATATTAGGCTAAAATGGATGTTTTTCTTATAGTTATGTGACTTTTAAATCCAGATTTTATGACACACAAGTCAGTGACTAAAATATTGCCATAGTCATGTCGCGTTGATGAAATGTTGCTGTCTGCTGATCCTTGATCTTTTACGCCTACTAATTCGTAACATACAATAGCAAAAATTTATTCTACAAACATATTCAATCTAGAAATACAATACCCATACTTCCTAAAAAAACCAACAACAATAAAATCACTTCTAAAGTCAAATACCTCACTCCCGTCGTCAATGAATTCTGAACTATATGCTTGACCACATAAGGTAGCAAGTTCAACGTAATACACGTTTCAGTGTACTTACGTTAGTGACGTATATACTCGAGTTTGGTTGTAGAGGAGTTGCGGAGCTAGCTCGATCGATAGTCTGCATAAAGAGCTCTGTTTCGGTGTAGCGTAAGTCGTGAAAATGTGTGATTGTTATAAAACTTTGAGTATTAACGACAGCAAACAACCAGAAGCTTAGGGCGAATAGTATCAAACCTTTACATCTACCCCCTTATTCATAAACGCTGTTTAAAGTTAACTAGTGATTAGCGATTGTTTAAACATACATTTTAGACGTTTGCACGTCACTTAACTTAAATCATCCTTTATGAATAAACACTACAGTGTTTAAGGGGTTTTAAGTTATGTGCTTCTTTTTCTTTCAATTTCATTAAGAAAAGGACAGAAGATAAAATGTCAGTTTAGACCTATCAAATTAGTGCGCTCCTGACGTAAACTGGTGTATTTTTAGTCGTCATGTTTATAATCGCGTCTAAACTGTCTATGGAATATCGTATTTTGACAGGATTAAATTAAAATGTTATCATCTATCCTTTTCTTAATGAAATGGAAAGAAAAAGATACACATAACTTAAAATTAGTTTAGTTTGTGAACAACAGAATCGGCGCCACTGTCTACTAAAGTATACAATGAATTACCAAATGCGTTTCAAGAACTACTATGGTTAAAAAAGTTGATTCACGTGCTTAAATACAAATTTTTTTCACGGTAAATGATTTATTGTATCAAGTTGAAGAAAGAAAGCAATGTGAATAAACTTCATTTATTTTTATTTGACTAATAATATTAGTTTTATTTCGAAATTATAACTATATTCATGGACATTTCAATTAATACATAAAATCTGACATTTTATAGCAATCATATTGGTAACGGAAGTCGTGGTGGCCTAGTGGTTAAAACAACAGCCTCTCAAGTATGAGTGCGCGTGTTCGATTCCAGGTCAGGCAAGTACCAATGTAACTTTTCTGAAGTTATATGTACTTTCTGAGTATATCTTGGACGCTAATGACTGAAGGTGAAGGAAAACATCTTGAGGAAAGTCTGAAATCGCCAACCCGCATTGAGCAAGCGTGGTGATTACGCTCAATCCTTCTCTGTATGAGAGGAGACCTGTGCCCCGCAGTGGGACGATAAAAAGGTTGATAATGATGATGATATAGGTAACTGATGTAATGTTGTGACATTTTTTCAAGTACACACGTAACGTGAAATCAAATACCTACATATTTTCACAAAACACGTAATGGTAGAATGTAAAATTGTAAATGGGCCACACTTATTCCCCTACATTCTGGCAAATAAAGTTTTATTTTGAATATTACTTTGAAAACTTAATATTTTCTCTAGAAAAGTATTTTAAGTGGTACGAAGAAACCACCCGCAGAGAATTCAACTGTTATCCTTTGGCATTATTGCCTTCGATCCCTACTATGTAAGAATGTACCTAATACGTCATTGTGTAATGTAATCCTACTAATCATATTAATATTACAAAAGCGAAAGATGAATTGTTGTTTGCTACTCTTTCTAGGAAAAACTACTGAAAATATGAATCAAATTACATAGTTTATAACAGCGAATTATTCGCGGTTATAAATATATAGGAAACTTCAAACTTATGCGGATGAAACCGCGTGACGAAGTTGGTTTATACTAATATTATAAAAGGTTAAATTGCCAAATTTGCATGTCTGACATATCTTCGGAACTCCGTAAAATTCGATTCCGAAATTTTAAAATAATCCTCAGCTTCAGTATTTTTAGTGCCATAGGATGTATTTGATGTTATAAACAAAAATCAAGCGGACGAAGCTAGTAGGAAATATAGGAATTGATCAAGAACTAACGTTTTGTTTAACCCATAGAACTCTTAACCTGTTCTACTATCTGCCTTATTGTAGAAACATATTTGGAAGAAGCCACACTCAGGCTTTCAATTAAATTATATACCCTTGAACTGCCTGTCAATTAAGTTATCAAGAATAATTTGAACTAGTACTCCAATTGCAGAGTTAGAGTTTTTTAAAGAAATACTGTAGAGGATTCATATTACGGTTGAATTTCTAACGTACAGCCTTCTCTGTGTTGACTTCTTTAACAGTCATTCATTATTACTTCTATTATCGACGCCATCGTTTCATGGGCCTGCTTGTTAGCACCATTGCTTTAGTTGTTTTGCCTTTCTCAGTTAACTACTATACACTTTCTAATATTCAGATTACCTTCGATACTACGATAAATCCCCAATTCACAAAAAAATCGCTTTCCAACCCGGCTTTAATTCAATTCCAGCTTTATCCAAGGATTACATTCGCAACTCGAATCAAGAATGCATTCTGAAATTTTCTATGTTCAAAAGACTATACTTACTAGCACCGAAATGGAAAAAATGGAAGAAAACGTAGTAATCCGTGTTGAAGGAGGATTGGTAGCGATTCGAATGAAACTGAGTAAATGTGTCTGTTTCGTAAATCTGAGGAATAAAGACTTAAGCACACGTAAATAATGCGACAGTTATTTTATGTGTCCTGTTGTAACTCCCATAAAGTTTCTATAGCTTGGGGTATTTTTGTGGGTTTATATCTTAACTGAAATTTGTTTTATATTCTAAATGTCTTGTTGAGATGTTAATCATTTGTGTGTGGGACGACTATGAGGTGCGAAGTGGTTATCTACTTGTAGACAACAGCAATACCAAAAATTTTACTGATGAGTTGAAGAACGCTTAGAAAACAGATTTTTCGTAGCATGCTTTTACAATGTCCTTTTTTGTGAATAGAAAATCATCAAATGACCGCTCTCCCTCTAGGCGGAACGGAAGGACGTGTCAGACTTTTACTGACTAAAACCCATCCGTGTGGGCTTCATTGGCCTGTGCCCCAGGGCCACGGTATCACTTTCAAAACAATCCGCAGCCCTGGCAGAGCCCTTCTGTCCTAACATTTAATTAAGAATAGTTTTAGAAGTTTGATCGTATTTGTCAAAAACAGTGATATTAACAAGACTTGAAGTCCTCACCAACATAGTATTTAAGGATAATCGTAAGGGTAATGGTCCCATGTAATACACGAACGTGCCAGTGCGTGCGTGCGTACCGTAGGGAGTCGCGTCGTTAATTATAGGGGTAGCGTGGACATAGGACAAATTCATTAATAGTCGAATTTCGAATGGTTATTTGTGTTTGTGTTTACTCCTAAAGGGTGGTGACAGTGCCAAATTATTGGAATCGGTACATTTAGTGTATTTGTTCAGCTACAAATTAGGATAGACTGAGTTATAGTGTACTAAGGTCCAGTTTTTGTTGAAGGAGTCTAGTCGTCCAAATTAGTTTTGTCCATTGCTCGTCTGACATAGGAGCGACACGTCTACCTCAATTGACTACTTAGATTTGTGTACTAATATAATAACGCTGACTTTTTTTGACTGAATGATCTAATTTATGGAGTTGAATTTGAAAATGTTTATAGGCCAATTTTTCGGGCTATTTAACAATACCCTACGAGCCTTAGCAGCACAGCAGAACAAAAACCTGGATAAAATGCTAATGCTATGCACAACGAAGCGGCAATTCGGGAGCCTAGAGAGAAATTTCATGCAAACGTAGCTGCGGGCGAAAACTGAAATATTCATAATTTTGAAAATCCAGTAGATATAAACAATCATCAAAAATAAACTTCCAACAATCGATTAAAAGTAACTGCTATCATAATAATAACAGGTATCGATATGAATCATTGTCTATAAACGGGCACATCTGGGATTGAGAATGCTTTGTTTACATCAAAGTCAATATCGTCCAACTGATATTCACTCTCTATAACCATCCAAGGCCCTGATGCTTTCATTGCTATCTTTTCTTGCAGATTAAATGAGGTGAGGATAATAAAGAGCCGTTATGCTAGATCTTCAGAAAGTTCCAGTATAATCCCATATTTACAACTCTCTAAATATCTCTTTAACATCTATCATCATCTTTAATAGAAGGTATTATACTTTTGATTATTCTGTACGAAAGCTTCAGGAGTAGCTAGTTGAGCTAAAAGAGTAGGGAAAGGCTGAAGAAACGATACATTGGCTGTTTTGCAAGATAGGGTTAGAAAGCGACGTGACTTCCAGATGACAACTAACCAAGAAGTACGGAAGAAAAAGATATTGTGCACCGATCTCCAGTAAATTGGATAGCGGGCAGGAGAATAACGATGATTAGTAGTTAGATTTATAGCACCTAATTTTGTCTCTCACCGACTGACTACCCTGATAGCCCTATTTTGAAGTCTATCAATTTATGTATGTGAGAAGTTTTCTCCGGTAATTTGGATACACATATCGAAAAACCAATAGGTATCTATCGGGATCGGATCAAAAACGCAATAACTTCCAAAACTGAACTACAAACGTTTGCAGACAAATATTTGTGTTTATTCGTTATGGAATTGATGCATCACAGCTGAAAGGTCAGGGCCAAACCAAATTGGACTATCTAAAAATCGGAATCAAAATCACAACACTCGAGTTTCAACCAATATTTGTTTGTTTATCTATCTATACTTATATTGAAAAGGTTTCAAGCTCGTTGATGTGTAATAAATATTCAGTTTTGAATTTCTTTAAGGGTTGATTGGTCGATTGTTAACACGAAAGGGATACATACAAAAATACTTTAGGGGCTTTCTTTTCGTGAACGACTGCAATACAAGAAGGATCGTCATTATTATAATATTAATGGATTTTAAAAGTTATGGTGAACCATAAGATAACGTTTAGTTGGTTCTGTTGTAATGAGAAATGTAACAATTATAAATAAATAAACAATTTATAGATATGTATTGAAAAACAACAGCTGTGCACTTCGACACATAAGTGTTCTTTGTTTTTGTATGTATTTGTATAGTTAGTTAGATATATAGATACTCATTTAATTTAATACCTATTGTCATGTATGTGAAATAAACTCAAAATCTAAGTACCGGAAAAATTTAAAAGTAAGTGGTGGTTTTTGTTAAGTGTTTAACAATCTATTTTGTGTCAAAAGTATCTTTATTAAGGTATGTATAAAAATAGCTTATATGGTGAAGCTACCTTAACAGTAACTAGATCAGAGTGTAGCATTCACTTTTCAAAGTCCTTTTCTACTAGACAACAAATGTTAACAAAAGTGACGAAATTGTTTAAATCAATTAAATGTTTCAACGGATTCTCAATCACTTCGATATTCTGTCACCAGAACAATTCAGACTCAACTTCAAAAACTACCCTTCGAATCAAAGTACATACTACCAAAGTATTATTATTGAAATCTTTTGTTAGGAGCGAGTACAATGGACGCTTAAAAGAAGGGTCGCTTCACTCGATACAGTTTTATGGAAGTTATTTTTACCAACATAGGATTTAAATAATTATGATTTTCACTGAATAATTATAACATAATTACAACTCAAGAAGGTTAAACATAGAAGTTATCATGTTAAACCAATATCTATTTCAAGGAAACCCTGAGAAAAGTAAACATTTAATAAATTTATTACGGATTCATTAATGCTAATGTCGGGTTTAAAAGCTGTTATCAAAGCTAGAACATCGTAGTTAATTAGAAGGTATCCTTAATAGGGTAGTTTGATGCAATATTGATAAAGCTAATGTGCAGTGTGGGGTAATAAATGAAGATTTACTGTGGTATAACCTTACTGTGGTGTTGCGTAAGCATAACATATTCTTTTTTTATTATTTTGCAGTCTGAAAAATAACATAAATGGTAGATGTCACATGTTTTAGACTTTTAGTTCTACATTTATGCCGATTTTCTCACGATGTTTTCCTGCACCGTTGTTTTGAGAGAAAACCTTAATGTTAATTCTAATAATAGTTTTACCTCCCACAGAAAAGCGCGATGCGACTATAGTAGAACAATTTCTATTAAGAAAACCATTCTACTGGATGCATATCGCATCATCGTCGCATCGCGCCTGCGGAGCCTTTAATCTTGGCTTTGTATTAGGATTTCTCACATTTTGTTTTCAATTCTACCACAACAAAAAGAAATATATTATATATTTATGGTTCTTTGTTTGTGGACAAGTTTATGCAGTGCACAACAAGAACAACATGAGAAAGGATTGATTTGTTTAAATGAATGATAAGTGAATGAACAAACATGAATAGCTATTTCATATTCTCATGAAACTTTAAATAACAAGCATCTTGTAAAATATGGGAGTCCTAATTCTAACTGCAGCAGAGACGTAGCGAATCGCAATGGCGTCTCTGGGCGAGTAAGCAAATAAGCACTGAAGGCAATGAAACGTGCATCTTGGATTTATCAGCTGGTAATCAACTAGAACTAAGCTAAATGACTGCCTAATTGCTTGACAGAATAGCAAGACGTGATTTGATCACACGTCGAGCATAATGAAGTAAAAGTAGCAAGTATAATATTTAGTTTTCTTTTAGATAAATAGTACTAGTAGAGGAAATAGTAACTGACCGCGAGTATATAAATTAAACTATATAGCAAAGACAAAAAGTGCACTTTTTAAATGATATCTACATTATCTACCTACCTAATTGATTAATAGAAAATACCTTCATACAATAATGAGATTCCGTTCTATAGGTATAGTAGCGAAAAGTCGCATAAATTACATTTAATAGTGAGTCTAATCGATGACGAGTGCCCAAACTATCTATCCAATCCATGGTAATTGGATTTAGGATAAATATTTACATTGATAGATCGCAAATACAGTGTTATTTGAATTGTGGTATGGTGGAGCTTACGCATTGCTAATTTTGTTCGGGAACGCGTTTGAAGTCGTAGATTGTTTTAATTAAAGGAGCTACGCAAAAAATGTTATGATTAATAATATATGTTATTGTCTAAATTAATAAGTAGACCTTTATTAAATTGAGTTTTGATTCTAAGCCCTTGATGATTTTATATTATAAGGGTTTAATGAATACGATTTTTTACCTTGATCAAAAACCTTACATAAGCAGTATATTCTCAGAAAATATAGGTCCTGATCAAAAACATGGATCCATTTTCGTAGTAGAATTGCGATATAAATATTTCATGAAAACGCAGTTTAAAAAACAGATAAGTAAACCCCACAACACACATTAAAATAAATTATGCTCCACACAGTAAAATTAACGATCAAAAGGAAGGCGCAGCTCACAACAAAAATATGTATTACGAAACCCTAATTTATACGTAAAATCTCTAGCGAATAACCTAGCCTATTTGAATTACGTCAAACCACTCCTTACCCGTTTCCTAGCCATGTCACTAACACAAATACTATGAAAACACCATAATCCGTGACGCCACCAACATGCGTCTCTCACGGCATTCGGAATACGACTGACGGAAGTACAACTAGATGGGGTGGAGTATCCACCGCCCTACATTTCTAACCAAAAATTGAAAAGTCTTATACAACATTGGGCGATAGAGAAAAGTGTACTTTATTTATAAGATATAAGGTTCTAGATCGTGATCATTTTTATTTTGTATGTCATTTGACGGTGGTTATTGCATTTACCTTAGACGTTACGTCAGCTGGTGCTTGCGTCTCTGAATTATTTGTTTTTTTAGTCTTAGACTTGGGAGGGTCAGAGTTGGGCTTTATTAATTTCCGCCATGAGAATGTTTTTATATTTGATACGAAATTAAATGGCGGTCTTAGAGAAAACTTTGTATTATCATAAATTTTAAGACTTTGTATTTTTTACCTTTTGCTTCTACAAAAACAATAGCTCCAATCTTTCCGTTCAAAAACTAAACTAAATATTAGTTTAGTCCCGTCAAATTAGTCGGTGCTAGACGTAAACTGAAGTAGTTTTAGTAGTCATGTTTTTAATACCGTCTGTGGAGGATCTTAATTTGACAGGGTTAAGCTAATATTTATGATCTGTCCTTTTCATAATGAAATAGAAAGAAAAAGATTGATCGAGCTTACACTTAGTTTAAGTTTATAAACAAGAGTTTGGGGGCAATATCTTTTACACAAACACTTTGTGTCATAACATAAGGTACATTCAGAACTTGAGGTGGAACTCAATACTGTCTCCGACGTCGACAATATCCGATATCAAAGGCTTGTTTAAGTTTAATATGTTCTTGTATATTAAGAACATTCGTCTATTGTTTAAGTTAAGTGAGACAAACTCGAAAACATTGATTATAAATTAACTTTATCAAATCAGAACAGTCAGTAATGCCTATAACAAACATTTATCCTTCCGGATAAAAGATAAATTACCCTTTTGAAGTCGGGTTAAAACAGAATTATTCAAATCCGAATGGTCAGCAGGAAAACGGTATTGAGGTATCATAGATACACAACGAGTTAGCTAGTAAAGAGCTTGTAAAGAAGAGCAAGGGAGCTTTTCAAAATCAAATACACAGTATACAAAGTTCATTCTTTTTTTAGTTAGCTTAGCCTGTCCCACTCCTGGGCAAAGGCGTCCGTCCACTTCTTTTCATCTTTTCCGTCTTTCGCGTGCCCCTTTCCGTCTTTCGCGTGCCCCTTTTCCGTCTTTCGCGTGCCCCTTTAAAGTCCTGACGAAACCTATTTAGCTTGTCCCGCCATCTTCTACGTGATTTTCCGTAACTCCCATCTCGCTATCTCAGGCTCGGTTCAGTTTTGTGCTCTTTAGGCCTACAGATTGTCCGGTATGAATGCATTTTTAGTGTATATTCAGTAGATCTGTATGCCTAGTATGAGTTTTCACTACGAGACACGATCGTCGATATCGAGCGCGTTTGGCGCTCTCATTTTTTTGAGAGTTCTTATAACCTTGAAGCGGGCCAATCGGTGAGTCAAACGCGATCGATATCGACGATTGAGTTTCGTAATGAAAAGTCATACTAGGCCTACTGATGAGAATCGTAAACTATCTAAGTACTTCTAAAATGTTATTTTTAATTTATGTAAGTACATGGCAAACAACGTTTACCATCAGCTAGTTTTATAATAAAATATTGATTGGCTGATTGCAGTTCGTTGAATTTATAATAACTCAAACATATCAAGGATATGAAATACATGAGCGATTGATATCGATATTGATAAATGTATAGGTCATACATAATTTTATTTCATCGCAGCTGCGGACTGAATTTTGAATAATATGCACACAGGTCATCATCATCATCATCAACCTTTTTATAGTCCCACTGCTGGGCACAGGTCTCCTCTCATACAGAGAAGGATTGAGCGTAATCACCACGCTTGCTCATTGCGGGTTGTCGATATCAGACTTGTTTTCCTTCACCTTTTAATCAGTCATTGGTGTGCAAGATATACTTAGAAAGTAGACATAACTTAGAGTTAAATTAAATTGATTCTTGCCTGACCTGAAATCGAACACTCATACTTGAGACGCTGGTGTTTTTACCACTAGACCACCACGAGTAGGTGTCCACTCAGTTGGTGGAGATTAATAGATGTAAACCATGAAAAGATGGCGTGAACGATGTTAAAGTGAGGGAAATGGGCACCTTAGTAAAGTAAAAAAAGCTAAGCAGATAAAAACGCAATTTCTGATCATGAATAAATATCACCCTATTTAAAACACCATAGCCTTGATAGCGGGGAATGTGTGTATCAAAAACATTCATTGCGGTATCGTTGTTGAGGAGATAATTTTTACAGATATATGTAATAGTGGATCAAGACGTTTTTTTTTAGAAAATATACATGTATATATTTTAAATTATAATGAATTGAGGTGTAGTTTCATCAAAGACAACAATTGCATCAGTTAGACGTTTAATAATCCACCTATCGTGCTGAAAAATGAATGATGTATTCCGACCGATTTCGGGCACAGCGACCATCTTCATTCTGATTTCGCCGTTGATGTTCTCGCATGTGGCGTATGTAGCCACTTTTGTTTATCGTGCTATTCATGCATTTAATAAAAGTGTTGAGTTAAAATTATCCTCTATATTTTCTCTGCTTCACGTGTTCTGATCTAGTCAAAGGGTTGTGTGTCTCTGCCTTCACACGAGCCCGATGAATATAATAATAATCTTGGTAATGCAGCAGCGGTCGGGCTTCGGTCCCGCGGGGCTTCGTTCACGTCATGACGCGCTGGCGAGAGATTTACATGTGTTTAGCTAGTTAGCGCAATGTGTTTAAGTATCTGTCGTAGTTATGTCGAAGGATTTCTTGCTTGCTATCTTTGTATTGCCATTTTTTTGATAAATGTTCTAGTGTAAGTGTTAGTTATCTATTCATATGCATATTTTAGATGTCTTATGTAAGGTATTGTTTATAAACAGATAGGTGAAATAGTTTTTAAGTTATAGAGCAACAAACTGATTGTCATACTTAAAAAAAGTTCAAATCCCATTGCAAGCAAAAACTTATTAGGGGATGGAATGTAAATTATTTGAGTTTACGAACACGGTTATAATTGAAAATTAGTAACAATTTCTAAATATGAATGAAACATATGCATATTTAGCATATGTATATGCATAAAAAATAAAAGTATCTTCTTTTCTTACTCCTCCGCTATTCTTTTCTGATTAATTTCGTTGCGGGACCCAAGACAGTTGAATCATTTCTCCGGGACTCGTCGAGCTTCATTGCTCGGCGTTTTTTCTGGCGGTCTCCACTGTTGATTCTGGCTTTCAGGAGTTACAGTGGGTGGAAAAACGTGTGCCGGGTTTTGTTCCATAAAAAAAAAAATATGTATATGCATAGTGCATACATGCCCAAAAAATATAGTATATGTATGGTAGAATTTGTCAAGTTCTCAATCTCTTTGTATTGCCAGTTTTGTGGAATTTATGATCGGGTTATTCACGTAGGTACATATATTGGGAAGCTCGAAATGGCCTAAAAGACAATAATTCTAATTTAAATTGTGAACAAGTTCGAAAAATACAGTATGTTACGAAAACCCTGTCCGACCCGTGAAGGTGTTGTTAGGTATCGATAACTGATTCTACTAATGCATACAAAACCGGGCTTTACTTAAAAAAAAAATCCCCCTAAAAAAATAAATATTATTTCGCAAAAGGAGGTAACTTATTAAATGTGCGTTGACCACCCTTCGCCTGCCGACCGCGGGGGGCGGGCGGCAGGACACGCGGCACGTGGTCGCATCGCTATTCGCTCATAATAATACCGGTGTTGTCACTTTTTAAAAATTACCAAATTTCGGGGAAATTGGAATTAATTCGTTGGAAAAAAAGATTATTTCAAAATTCATTTGTATTGGTACTATGATGAATACGTAAAATTTTATATTATATTTGGTCATGTGTTTACCTAACCTCTATTATCCTTATGGGTCGGACAGGGTTTTCGTAACATACTGTATACGTGAGGAATGAGGATCAACATGCATTAAGCTAAACATACCAGAGTTTATTATATTTGGAAAATAGTAAATTAAAGTGTGGAATTTACAGCCGGAAACTACATTAAGCCGGGGTCAGAATTGGAGCAAGCTGCGTTACATATTTAGGAAACCGTAGACATAAACATGGATCTAGTACAGATCTAGCTTTGCAAACCCAACGCTAATATAAGTCAGAGAGTTTCTAAACAAACGTAGATAATTAACAGCTAGTTATAACGAATACAGAGCATGATATATTTATTACTTAAGAAGTCAGAAGAAAAGAAAACTTTTTGAAAGAAGCACAAAGCAGGCCCCTCCTTTGGGCGCTTAATTAAATAATGAGCGTTAATTATGTTTCTTGGTGTCCCAAAAACTTCGTCCTTGTAATTTAACAGAGACCATGTCGCCTTCCTTATTATAATTAACTTCTTACTTAAAATATCCTCGAACTGAGCGTGCAATTCAAGCTAAGTATTGATATATAAATATATAAGATTTATTTTATTTATAGAAGATTTGATAGTCATGTTACAAGTTGTCGAGAGCGAGTCTATTGTCATTATCAAAGCGGCCACTAGTCTAGACTTCAGGGTTCTACTCAGAATGACCATATGGAATCCCTGAAAACACTTGACCTGAGGATCGAACCAAAGACCCCTATACTCAGTGTGCGCTTGCGGCCAACCAGTAGCAAAAAATAAAAAAACCAGAAGCGCCCAATTTAAATTTAGAAGATCAATTTTTACCTAACAATTTTCAAACAACGACCTCGAAAATCGATAGTTCCCGATGATTCCCGAAGTCGATAGTACTAAAACACGTAGTTACGGAAAAAGATTTTCAAGTTTAAGATGATTGCAAATTCTGTGCCGGGCAGGCGCGTGCGCTCCCTAGATGCAAATAAGCAGTGCATACCCTTATAATTTTCTAATTCGGAACACCCGAATCGTATTAAAATATAATTTCTGTACAACAGTACAATTTTATTAAAACACTAGACTAAAACAGTAACACTGCCATCTTTTGGGGCTAGCGCGAACTAGCTAATACATTACAATTCAGCATGTAAGCGGAACGTGACTTCGTCACTCTAGCGCCACGGAGCGTAAAGCGACGTAAGCACGAACTAAAATGCCTCTGATTTTTGCGTGTGTGGGTGAAATATTGAATGAAATTGTTTGTGTGGGTGCCTGAGCTGCTTACGTGCGACAGTCCAATTTCATTGACTTTACAAGCTGAAATAAGCCGTGCCTACTATAAGCCGGCCAATTTAGAAAGTTGTTACAAATAGTACAATTGGTTTTTCGTTAAGATACATTTTTATTTTACCAAACTCACAATAATAAATTACTCCAATTTTTTGTGGCCATATTGAATATTGATGTTTGGTGTCGTTTTGAGCGCAACTGAACTGAATTCGTTTATTTACTGTAGATAAGTATTTCTTTCTAAAATATGGAAAATTATTCTTGTGAGCTCTGTTCTGGTGATGTATGTTTAGAAAAATTTAAAACTGTGTCTTTTTCAACGTTAAGTTTTGAGCAAAAATATAAAATAGTTGTTAAAGGGCATTGTGTTTGCGATTTGGATGTAACTCAAAACAAAGGTAATAACACACGTTGTTTTAATAAAAGTATTATGATAATTATAACTGGTTAGCAAGCTGTGTACGCACAACAAATTATTTTGTTTCCCGTGTATATTATTTTCAAAAGATGATAGTAAAAATGTTTGGGGTTATGGATATTCAGATTTAAATAATTTTCATAAAGCCCCCTCTAAATACGATTCGTCGGAAAAACATTTAGATTCTTATTTAAAGTACCAAATTTTTGTAAAAGGTAGAATAGATGACGTGGTTACGACGAATCGCTTAATAAACGAAAAATATGGTCCACGCTCAGCCGACGGCCACGCGGCGCATTGACCTCCGTCAGCTGTTGCCACGCAACAATGGCTAAATGTATTTGTGAAAAAATATAACATACATAGTGTAAGAAGGTTAGAATCGATTCAGTTGCTTATTCTGAACAAACTATATTTAGGTTTACGAAAAAGGTATTTATGTATACAAGTGTATGTATGTATACACTTTTCTAAAGTTATATGTACTTTCTAAGTATATCTTGGACACCAATGACTGAAGGTGAAGGAAAACATCTTGGGGAAACCTGGACTTTAAGTCTGAGATCGCCAACCCGCATTGAGCAAGCGTGGTGATTACGCTCAATCCTTCTCTGTATGAGAGAAGACCTGTGCCCAGCAGTGGGACGATAAAAAGGTTGATAATGATGACGATGATGATCTATGCATACCCTCAACAAAATATCTGTGCACGCCCCTGGTGCCGGGGAGCTAAGCGCCTTTCAAACCGTATGGAATCATGCCACGTCCTAGTTTTATAGAATATTGTATACGATAAAGTTAGGGATAAACTTATCAATGGAGATAGTCTATGAGATATGTTATTGCTTGTTACTTGTTTTTATTTATCTGGAAATACTACATTTTTAGGTCACATCAGGACCTTATAAGGATTAATAAGTGTTATATAGATCTTTAACAGTAACTATTCCAATTTTTCCATAGGATATAATTTGGGACTGTACGTATAAGGGCCATTATCAGCCAAATCGATACTGGCAGATATGGCCATAATGCGTAAGTTCAGAATAATACTAAATACACACAATTGGACGCTATTATCAACAAAACAAGCAACATTACATTTACAAATCTATAAATAATCCCATGTACCATTAAAGCACAATAATAAAACACTAAAAGCCTTTAAACTCCATCACTATTACATACATCAAGGTGGCTAAGTAAGTACATATATCTATTCTCTTTTCATCGCGAACCGTACGGCTGCGTAGTCCACAATCAGACTGTAATGTTTGTAATGTTGGAACACAATCCTCCTCTTTGTGAGAGGGAGTGGGCAGTAATCCCAACCAAGGGGGCCCCCAGTGCGGGTTGATAGTTGTCTCGTCTTCGAATTTTTATTTCTAGGACATGCTGGTTTCTTTACGATGTTTTCCTTCATAGTTCCAATACGAAAAACTATATATTCTCTTTTTATTGGGACCCAAAAAAATATTAGGAAAGAAGGATGAATAGGAATTAAAAAAACATTAATCCGACAAGGGTTCGCACAGGCTGATCCCAAAAGCAGGACACTCAATTCTAGTCACAGGATTCTTGTATTTCACATACATGTAAGACAACTTTCATTACGGAGAAGCAACCGTGATCTTTGCTTTCATTAATTTTGACGACGACGTTTATGCAAATGGGAATGTAAGTCTTGTAAACTCACCTACGCGCACATCTATGTGGGTGTGATGCAGCATCCATCGATAAATTATTTGAATTACACAAAAATTACATTGCAAGTTGATTTCTGACCTATTTAGGTCAAGAAACTTAGTAACTGGGAAATCTATATCTATCAAGTCATCCATTTAAATTCAGAATTATTCCTGTCCTTCAAGCTTAGAGTTACTGATATTTAATTCCTGTAAACCGTCCCAAACTTTTGGATTAAGGACTTACAAATTAAATGAGTACTAAAACGCTCATAGAAATTGGTTACAAACCCGCAACGTAATTGTGTAAAATTTTATCAGCAATTCAGTAGAAATTGATTTCATTTTGATAGTTCAACAATATTCATTGCGTTACTTAAGTTGTTGAGCAATCACATTTTTCGAACATATGGAGCAACGGATAAGCAATATGCTTCAAAATTATTCCAAATGATAGTAATAGTGCGTTACGCGATTAAGGTGGCCGGAAACAGATCTTATTGGAATAATCTCCAAAAATATAGTCATTCGATAGTCATTAGTTTCAACCTAAACGAGTATCGATATCACGACCTTTAGTAACCAACTCATAAGCTTTAAACAAGCCGTTAAAAAAACTTCTGCTCAATTTACTGATACTACTGTAGCAGTACCTACAACGCGTCATACTGACGTCATGCAAATCCTGCATCTCGCAAGCAGAGTTTACTTTGCAACTAGCACGCATACAAGTTCGCGACATCATCCGGTGGGCAAGTGCCCGCCAGACAATACCAGTCTGGTCGGAGGAACCTCCCTTTTCTATGGAGGATTAATTAACTTTTCACGCTGTGCCTCATACCTCCGTACTGATCACGTCGGGGTCACCAGAAACCTCTGCTTGCAAAATGCTGGATTTGCGCGTTGTAGGTACCACTACACTACGCACAACCTGAAAAGCTAAAGTTATTTCATAACGTAGAAATGCATTAAGCAAGGATTTTTTTAAAATCTTCCCCTAAAACAGTTGAACAGGAGTTAAAAGTTGAAGTTTAGGGTTTTGTTGATAATTAAAAGTTAGTCGTATCATTGTCATTTAGAAACTCAACTCAAGGGTTGCTGCATACACGACTTGACATCACAATATCATCTTCAGACCCCACATAATGAACTGAACGCAACTATTTCCTAATAGCAAAATTACAGCATCATAAATAACGTCCGCAATCTTGACAATAGTAATATGTATTAGAAAATGAACTGAAGGAGCATATAAATTAATAGCCTTTGTTTTTGACAGATTGGCGAAGTAGATATTACACATCTGGAGGTTTTACCTTACCCTTTTGACCTACTTAGGTAATACAAAGTAGGTGGCTTAGGTGGCAAACTTTGGTTTCTGGACAACTTTCCTAACGGAGTGGCCAAATATTGCCGAAAGAAATTAAAGAGATTTAGCAAAGTCTTTCTAAGGAAATTATAATGGATAGGTACCATTCATACGTGGAAGGATATGAGACAGTGGCCTCGTTTTCCCTGTTCACAAACGAAATTAAATAATTTAATTTTAATGCATATTTTTCTACTTTGTTTTAAAGAATTATAAACTAGTGCTTGACCGCAATCCCGTTTGACGGTAAACAGTGATGCAATCGTTGATGGTAAAGCGCGCTAGTTTATTTAGCCTATTCACTAAAAAAAAACTTAGTGAATAGGAAGGGAGACGGCAGTTGCGAGAGGTAATGCAATGTTATACTCAACAACACGACCAACGATGCTGCGCCACAGTTAGATCGATCTGGAGATCCTACACGACCAAACTCCCGACACAACAACATTTGGCGCATCATAACCGGCACACATCGCAACACAACTGCTCATCCGTCCTCCGTACGGCTGCACCAGACATCATGCCGGAACACGACGAATCGCTTGGCGGCAAGACTTTTCATTAAGAAAAGGACAGAAGATAAAATGTCAGTTTAGGCCTGTCAAATTAGTGCGCTCCTGACGTAAATTGCCGTATTTTAGTCGCCATGTTTATAATCGCGTCTAAACTGTCTATGGAGTATCTTAATTTGACAGGATTAAACTAAAATGTTATCTTCTATCCTTTTCTTAATGAAATAAAAAGATGCACTTATCTTAAAATTAGTTTAGTTTGTCAACAAGAGAATCGTGCCAGCATTTATGTTAATACCGACTAAAGCCACGAAATGTCTCTATTTGTAATTTACCTATACATCGATCCCATTTCAAACCGCAATGCTACGATGGGCTGTCTTAAAAAGCAAATGGATTTACATAGTCTTCATCACGTTCATAAAAATTATAGGATATATCTTACATCCCATAATTTTTATTTCAATCTAGATTGAAACTACCTATTCTCAAACTAAAAGCGTTTGTTCGGTCAGTAAGAAAAAAAAGTTGAAGGTAAAAATAGAGCCAGTAGCACCTCTGTATAACAGGGTATAACTATTTTTCCTTCATTGCAGTAAATGTTAAGTTGTTGCAATTTGATTACATAATTACAACATTCATTTAATTTTTTATATAGCAACCACTTGGTAAGTATCTAATTTTCCGTGCGACGCGCCAAAAATTATTCTACTTTTTCGGACAAGATTTAGGGGCAAAATAATTTAAAGACACGTTTGAAAATGAGTATTAAGAAAAAAAAAAAATGATAAATTTCTATTACTGAAATAGATTTCAAAATATCGACATACTAATACGCCACGTTTATTACGGCGTCACAGACGTTGGTCAGAATGTTAAGGGTGCAAGAGAAGGAACATTGGCAGATGGGGATATAATCTATTCTGGAGCATTGCATCGCATTGGTTATTGGATGGATCGATAATGCATCATTTACACGAAATGAATGAATGAAATAAACCGACCCCAGTGTGAATTGACCAGATTTGATTAATCGAATGATATCCCAAGATTTGCACTAGCCTCTGAGCCTCATGGTTCATGGGGCTACTGGGACCATTATATATTAAGGCGTAAATCGGGGGTTGCCATAATAGTGGAGTATACATGCCCTTAGGATAAGAAAGATAAAATTATATTAGCTTTTCAGAACGCTAGAAGAGCGATTATTTAAAAAATAGCCCACAAAATCTTTGAAATTCTTCTCGATATTGTCCAGATACCAACCCCGGCTTTAATACAGAAATTCTGTTTTGAACTTTCGTTCATTCAACGTTGAAAATTAATAAACCGATTCTGGGAAACTGGTCCGGATATTTCGCTGGAATTCGCCAGCGGAACACGAGGCCTTTTGCGAATGAAAGTTCATTAGGTTTAGTCAACTTTAATCGCAGTGTTGGAAACTCTTCGAGCATTTTATTAAAAGGGTCGATATTGTTTATTAACTGCGGGTTAAAATTTCGATTTATTGTTTTCGCTACATCGCTATAATCTTCTCAAGTAACAATAATTATAGCAATTTTACATAATTATAGGTATATTTTATATATTCGTCGTCCTCCGTGGCGTAGCGGTCGACACGCCTGCCTGCGATGGCAGGCCCCGTGTTCGATTCCCGGCCAGGTCATGATAGAAAACGATCTTTTCCCGATTGGCCTAGGTTTTGGATGTTTATCTATATATGTATCTATTATAAAATTTAGTATCGTTGAGTTAGTATCCCATAACACTCGAACTTACTTTGGGGCTAGCTCCATCTGTGTGATTCGTCCGTATATATTTATTATTATTCCTTTATTTCATTGTATATACATATCAATTACATTTTTAAATATTTCTACATAAACAATACATAAAAAACATTTAAAAATATAAAAAATAGTAACCACCGGCACCGGTACAGGGTCCAAGCTACCGGCGGTCAGGGCTCCAGAGAGAGGAACTTCCTGACAATGCGAGCCGTGTCTCGTGCTCTCGTTAGGCAGCTGGATCAGAGGCTTAATTCAGAAAGCTGTACTTCTGAGCTTTCTGAATTAAGCCTTTGATCCAGCTGCCTAACG
Organism: Sesamia inferens; assembly: GCA_037179545.1. Taxonomy (NCBI): domain Eukaryota; kingdom Metazoa; phylum Arthropoda; class Insecta; order Lepidoptera; family Noctuidae; genus Sesamia; species Sesamia inferens. The sequence continues at coordinate 12,763,024 of CM073949.1, forward strand.
AGAGCCTCTTGAGGTGTTGGTCGAGGCTCTTGGCTATTAAGCAATTGGCTGTCACTACTATCGGCACAATGATTGCTGAATCCACCTCCCACATGTCGACAACCTCGTGAGCCAAGTCAAGATACTTCATTTGTTTATCTTTCTCGGCTTTCACGAGGTTCTCATCATGCAGGATGGTTATGTCAACAATCATTGCACGCCGCTCTGATCGATCCACCATCACTATATCAGGCTTATTGGCAACAATAGTCCTGTCAGTGATGATGGATCGTTCCCAGTACAACGTGAATGTGATATGTTTCGAGAACTGGGTCGGGCATATACCTGTAGTACGGCACCTCCGATTCCACAAGGTTGTATTTGAGAGCAAGTTGCTGATGAATTATCTTGGCTACAAGGTTGTGTCTATGCAAGTACTCTCCGTTAGCTAGACGAGAACACCCGGAGATAATATGCCTTATTGATTCCCCCGGCCGGTGACATGCCTGACATATGTCAACTGTGCCGTTTTTCACAATAAATCTCCGGTAATTGTTCGTCATCATAACTTCGTCCATAATTGCACATACAAAACCTTTGGTTTCCCCAAAAAGATCACCGAAACGTAGCCAGGCTATGGTTGCTTGAAAATCTACATCGAGCCCATGTAGGGCTCGGAAAAAGCGTCCGTGAAGCTCTTTGCTCTTCCATACCTCCATGGGATCATTTGTGTCAAGCACTACGGGTTTGCGCTAGTTCTCTTTAGCCAAGGAGAGCGGAGTGAGGCCCTTGTCAACCGCGACCACATCTCGATGCATCCCCACGTCGGTTTCTAGAAAATATTCCCTGAGACTGCATATCTCGCGATTGTAGAGGGTCTTATCGTTTAATAAGCTACGACCTCCACATTTTCGCGGGATATACAGCCTCATAACCGATGATCGTGGGTGATGCAATCGATTTGCAGTCAGCAGCGTACGGACCCTCTGATCCAGGGCGTCAAGTTCGGTTTGAGTCCATTTGAGTATGCCGAAAGAGTACATCAATACCGGCATGACCCAACCGTTGAAAGCACGCACCTTGTTGCCGCCTGATAGAAGACTATTAAGTACTTTTTTCAGGCGGCCAAAGAAGCGTTCCTTCAATTGTTTCATGTCAGTAACATTGATACCCAACGCTTCCGACATACCCAAATACTTTTAGGTTTCGGATGCGGAGAGGGCTCTAAGGTTTATGGAACTCGTGAGTTGGGTTCCCACGGATTCCACAATCTCTCCTCGCTTTAGATGCATGACCGCACGTTTGCCCACACCAAATTCCATCCTGATGGCCCTACTGAAAGTTTCAATAATTTTCAGTAACTCCTTCAGTTGTGAATTGTTGGGAGCAAAAAGTTTCAGGTCATCCATGTAAAGGAGGTGCGATATAACCTACCACCTCTCCTCAACCGATAGCCTAGACCTGAATCCTCCAATAGTGTGCTTAGAGGATTCAATGCTAAGCAAAACCAAAGTGGACTCAAACTATCGCCCTGAAATATTCCTCGCTCGATCCATATCGGTTCGCTATTCCTCTGAATATTTCGACATCCTGGATAGCGAAGGACTGTCCTCCATGTCCTCATACACGTCATCAGGAAGGTGCGTAGAGTTGCATTTACTTTATACAACTCCAGCACCCGCATGAGCCATGTATGTGGCACTGAGTGTGACCCCATGACATAGTGAATCGTAGAGTGGGGTCCAGGGGTTCTAATCTGCTATTTTTATAAATTTATCATCCCAACACGATTCCATTATACTGTGCTAAAAGTTCATAATCTGCTCAATTCATAATGACCGATCAATTGTCGGTCAGTCGTCTCGTTAGAACGGTGATAGAATGGCATTGCCGTATTGCCATTATAAAACCCGTTACTAGAAATGATTTTCTAAAAACTACTACTCCATTTAAACATTTAAGAGTGTCAGTAATTGCCCACTGGAAAGTCATAAAGACGCCATTTTATTTATAGATTATGAACCTTGTCAAAATCCATCATTATAAAATCACAGATCGTCCATTCTGACGCTATTATCATAGAAGACTAGGGCCCCAAGGCATATGTACACAAAAAAATTAGCAGTTGAGGTTCCTAAGTACAGATACATTTTGTACAGAATTGAATAAATTACACTATTTGGCAGTAATAATTGTTATTATGCTCAACGCACATAGTACAGTCATACCAGGATGTGGTAGTGACCTTTCGGAACCACCACCAGTTTTTTTCTATTACCGAAGTCTATTTCATGGAGAAAGTTGTCTGGTCTAACGTCCTGTACTGTGATTATAAATTATGTGGGGCTTACATGAAACCTCCACGAATCCGTTTAAAAGATATTGGCAAAAAATATGAGACAAACATTTCGTTAAGATTAGAAGAGAGTAGGCGTCAGATTAGGCTGACAAGCCAAGGGTATATAGTATTTAAAAATATCTTAACATAAACACTATAATAATAACGCTAAATAAAGTGAAAGTCTTTTATTCATTAATCCTGGCACCTACAGTTAATATATTCCACATCCTAACAGAACCACACCCTAACATTAACAACACAACAACAACAACATTAACAAGTTAACTGTGCACCTTGCTAGAATGGAGTCCATATGAATCAATTGAATTGCAAAACGTCTTGAGTAAAATGACCTAGTATTATAACGCTTTATCATCAAAGCTACTTTTAATTAACATAAAAAAAATGTAATTTATATTTTTTAATATGATTCTCATGTTTTACACACAAAGCGAGGTGCACAGTTAATTTGAGCGAGTTATACTTTTCGTGCTGATACGAGAAAAGAAGCTCGAATGTTTGTTACTATTTTATCATTCTGAATGAAGTCGTATGTAAATCTAATCATATAATTTTCCTAACAACGCAGAATACTAACCAACTAGTACCTATATTGCGTAGACATCATCAGCTACTGCATTGTACACGCGGAAATAAACATTTATACAATCGCTCTTTGACACTTATTACCCTACAATATATACGTGTATTGATATAATTAAATAGTTTGTTTGAACGCGGTAATCTCTGGATTTACAAGTGATATTTAAGGCAATAGACTATTAAGGATCACGGCGCGACGTCCAGGAGCCGAGAAAAAGAATGCCGAGTGATAAAGTTTCATTTCTTTCAAATCCCGCGCGGCTGATAAGACCGTAGGGCACACTTAATTAAAATTATTAATGATGACGATTACAAAGTATTAATTAATAATTAATAATATATAATTAATGCATACTAGTCAGTTAGCATGTCAAGGTTCTCGAACTGATTGGTGCTGTATCGACCGACCTACTTAGACTTTAAGTTTGTCACTATTTATGACAACTGCTTGTATTCTTTTTGCTTTGTTATTGAATGGGTATAGGTTTCTATGGCAACGGTACGAAGGTTAAAGGAATAAATGTATACTACTGTTTAATAAACATGAATATTTCCAGTTCAATGGTATTCGTTTGAAACAAACATTCAGATTGAAAAATAAATATTAAAAAGCCCATTATACTCCATGTTGACAATCAAAATAAAAACTGAATAAAAACCGACGAAAATCAATGCCAATTTAGACAAAATGGTAGTGCTCTCACCAAGTTCGAGTGTATTTTAAACATTATACCTAATATAAAAAAACTTGTAAAGAGCTCAAAGGAATTTGACTTAATTTGCCTCGAAGCGGAGACCGGGATAAATAATGTTAGTATATTATGCAAAACGATTTATCAAACAGAATCCGGGAAGAGAGCGCGACATGGACGAACGTAAATTTTGTATGCTCTGTCAATCTGCCAGCTATGAAGGAGCCCTGTAAGAGTAACTATATAGCTTCTGTAGTACGCCATTCTATTAGACTTTATGAAGCACTTATTACAAATATATCGATAATACGTGAGATTCCGTGATAATAGTTACAATTCTAACGTACTTTTTGATAATAAATTATCATTGGTACTGGAAAAATGTTACTCTTTTTGTTAGGTAATGAAATACATTTCTAATTCTTCGTCATTCTAATACAGAAAAGCGAATTTCGATACAATACACAACGGTATTAGAGTAGACTTCGCGAGAATATCATGAGATTACTTACTGTAAACATTTATGATTAGTGCAATCCTTTTATAAATAAATAATTATTAATTAACATTGATATTAATGCTGACGACCGACACACAAATATTTCCTCAAAGCTATATAATGATAATACATAATTACATAAACAGTACAGCTTGGTAATATAGACATGAGCACATCTAGCTACTTTAGTCATATTTCTTTAACAAATTTTCAACTTTCTCGCTAAAGCATTTAGGTTTAAGATAGAAAAGGGACCTACTGCCTTCAGTACTATGGTGGATCCGGAATTCGGTACACCATGAGTTATGCCGCATGCGATTTGCATCGTACTCATCATTCGAACCACGTTGAGTTTCCAAATGTTTTACCTTGACCTTGGAATAGCTGAGATTTCAATGTTTGAAATCCTAGTATTTTGTATAAATCTTCGAAGCTCGTAAAATAGAATGGTTATCATAAAATATTATAACGTGCTAAATCCATAAAAGGGTACCCTCGCGGTTTGGTAATACGGATATTAATTTTAATATCGTTCGATAATTTTGCGCGGTTACCGAGTCGTATAATCCTGATTACCATCCAATTCTTTGGGATAGTCTGACGACGACGAAGTAAAGTCTTGTAATCGTAAATTCCTTCATTTTCGTAATCCAAAATCGATAGTGTTGTTCCTAAAGCTACCCATCTTATGCGAACTCTATTTAATTTTAATTTAAAATGCTTTGTGCTGAATAATTCTCTCCTTGCTCCCTGTAGTTTAAGTCTTACTTCAACGGTAATGGAAAGAATTAATCAGAAGGAAACAAAGAATATACTTTACCTTACAATAGACTTTGAATTGAACGCAGACAAGTTCGTCATTTTATGTAGGCATTTGCTTTGTGCTTACCTGCGAAAAGAATAAAAAGGAATATTTAGTACATGGTACGATGAATAAAATCTGAAAACAAAGATATCTTTTTCGCATCACATGTATCGGAAACAAAATGTAAAAAGGAAACTTATTGTTGCCATTTGTTGAAGAATATCATTTAAATATTAATAATTAACGAGTTGACGAATTGTATTAATTGATGATAATAGGTTTTAAAAATATTTATCTAAATAAGGCAGCTCTGCAGATTTTTAAATATGTACAAGTAATAGAACTTACGAAACATAAATTCACATAATGTAACATGAAAAACATTATTTCTTACATTCCAAACATTATACCGGTCGGTCATGATATTGTGTCAGGTGACTTCATAGGAGGCCTGCATCAACGCCCGGCACCATGTGCCACAAATTAACTCTTCGCAGCAGGTAAAGGGAAGGTGTTTGTATTTGATAACGTGGACACAGGCACCAAGTAATATAATAGACCCTTTTATATGAAAATATCAGTTTGTCATTACATAAAATGACTGATGGATTATACGCAAGAATTTATTTGCTTAGATTATTGAAAGACTATTTTTATCGACACCGAGAGGAGACATATCATCTTCAATATTTTTATATCGAAATATCAGTTTGTCATTGACTCATTACATAAAATGACTGATTGATTTTACGCTAGAATTTATTTATTTAGACGTACTGAAACATTATTTTTATTGACAACGAGAGGAGACATATCAACTTCAATATTACTGACTTTTATTTAACACGACAAATGTCATTATTTCCTAAAAATTTATTAAACCTTGCATGTATGTTGCAAACCCATCACAACAAAATAACCATGTAGGATTAGAGCCTGGTACCTTTTGAAGAAATTACGCAAGCCTGTGAATAATATAAAGTAACATGGTAACCCGTGTTACCCAACACTTAATACGGTTTAGGCATATGCGTGTGGGCAGCCGAACACAATTAACGTCACATAAAATGTGTCAAGAACTGAGACAGTGATTTGTTTGTATCATAAAAATATAAGTTTGGGGTCGAACGGTTTAAACTAAATAGGGTATTTGACTAAAAAAAACTAATTAGTCCGTCAGTCAGATTTCCAAAAAATACTAGACACGTATTTTTTCTTTTTTCATATAAACAAAAAATGCAAGACGACAAAGTGCGTTGAAAACTCGTGTGACATCACTAGACGTCACACTTTTTAGCGGGCAGTGACGTCACCAGCCACCACTCCTGATCTATGATGCCTTTTATATTTGTCAATTTATATTGTTTTGATAAAACAAAAAATACGTGTCTAGTATTTTTTTGGAAATCTGACTGACGGACTAATTAGTTTTTTTTAGTCAAATACCCTATTATAAAGGGTCACAGTTCTTTTCGCGGCAAAGTATTTAGAATAAACAGGGCGAAAGCATAGTATAGTCAAATAAATTTTATGTATAACAATATTGATGGATCTAAGAAAACGAAAGTTGTTAGTTAAGTCTGTAAAGTTTTCGTTTTCTGTAGAGAAACTAATACAAACAGTCTGCTCTTCGAATATTTTAATAACTTACAAACTTAGTAATAAATAACCAAACGAACTTGGTTTTGCTCACTTCTATGCAGCAATTGTGACATTTATTATTTGTTCCGTATGTTTTTATTATAGATTTAAAATGGACATCCACAATAGTCAAACGAAATTATCGGTACCTGAGAAGACCTTGTAGTCACAGGGGAAGTAGGCGTCCTCGGGGAAGGTGGGTCCACCCTATGTTCAGCCAAGACCCTGTGTTCATTCTTCCCTGTGACAGAGTTCTTCACCCTCTCCATCCTAGCTTGAATCGCCTTTCGAGATATAACCTTAGTCTTTTCATCTTTGTTGCCACCGTCAGCTAGCTTCCGCATCAATCGTGCAGTAGCTGCGACTGATTGTTGAGTATCAGAATTTGTTCGAGCTAGTCGAGTAGCTGGTCTCGGTACGGGAGTAGCACCACCAGTACTGCTTCGTGTGCTTTCATTTCTATTGAAAGAAGTTCTATCGTCATGTTCTGTATCAGAATCAGCAGGCAGGTATCCGCCTCCGCCGACTGAAGATACGCCGGTACGTAAAAGGTTTTCGTGCTCGGCGTATCTAACTCTTTCGTCGACAGCTACAGTGCCGTTTTGTGCTCTTTCGAGCCCCCTTTCCATTTCTCCGATTTGCCGCTCGAGTTTACGCAGAACATCGTCTGATGGCGGCATGGGTGCGGTGTCATCGGGTGGATCTGGTGCTTGGAATGATTTAAGGTGAATGGGGTGAGCCCTGTTGATTTCGAGTCGCTTGGGAGCTATCCCCGTAGATGTAACCTCGTACTGGGTTCGTTGTGGCATCGGGTTTCTTTCCAACATGGCTAAAGATACCGGCGATGGTGGTGGCGCACCATTTACAGTTGGCTCTTGACCTTCTGGGGCGGGCGAAACCCTCGGTGCACGAAAACTTTTCCTCATGAAATCTTCACGTGTTAACTTCCTTTCCATTTTAAAAAGAGGACATTTCACTGAGTCTATCACTAGGTTTTAGTGCATACTAAATTTAATGTCTATCACAGTTACTGTATCACTTTAAGTACTATTTATAATTTTGTAAGTATGTAAAAATATCTGAAATGAAGGAAGACGATGAAATATGACTACCACCTAAATATAGACGCCCTTAGAACATGTCAGTTTGGATACTGATAATAAGTCAATGATGTCGAAATATGACATCGAAATTGATTGAATTCGAACTATATACCAGTATTTATTGAACGCTACCGAAGAGAACAATATGTAGATACAGACAGAGCTTATTGAATTAGCGAAAAACGATCAATAAGCTGTGACGTCAATTAACCAATCTCATACAAAATTTAGTAACATTCTTACTTCGATCGATCGAATACTGTGTATACTGACATGGAATCGATAGAATACTTAATGTACTGACAAAACCGGCCGAAAGGAAAAAACTCACTGAACAACTTAATTTACAGACAACAATGAACGAATAGGAAAATTTTAGGTCCTAAATTCTGTGCTTGAATTTTCCATTCCATTCAATAGGCTCAAACACTTAACAAGTTTCTCAAAAGTCTAAACCACAAAGAACAAAATTTAGCCAAACACTTAACAAAGAAACAAAGGGAATTAGAAAAAGAACCATAACATGATGTAATAATAGAAAAATCAGTGAACGTAGACAAAAAGTGAAATCCCAGAACGATTGTAACGAGCCGTAACTCGATAAGAATGGCCGCAAACAAATAATAGCCATGCTACAATTTAGATGAAACTGCGCCTTATTTCGAAGCTGTAAAGATCACAAAAAAGTGTCAATCTTGTGGCTAATATAAGCACACATTGCTAATCGAAAATTTCTTTCTACTACGTCAACTAATGAGAAAAAATCATCAAATTGCAAATCCACAAATCGATTTCGAAACCTCCATTTCTTATAGAATCGACTGTTTTCGGTGGAATAATGACTAATAATAATACATAATAATGACTAGGTTACACACGTTTGAAGATTATAAACGTTTGTCGAATTTTTGTTTATCATGCAATGAGTACAAATCGCATGACTTGGTGTGAAAATTATAATAGGTTCGGTTCTATATATTTCATACCATCATGTACACCTCTATAGTAATAGGCTTTGATAGAGGTAAGTGTTAGAAATTCAAGGAGAAAGGCCATGAAAAGCGTATTTTAGATATCGACCAAACTAAATGACTCAAGATAATAAACAAGAACAAGAATCAAGAAATTCCGACATTGTATTTGCTTCAATAGAACCAGTACACAACGCACCATAATTCATATTTAGCAGAAATTATCTCAAATACAAACAAATTTACTGATCCTATTTCCATTCACAAGGTAGAAACATTTTTCGAGAAGCAAGAGGAATGCAAAACACTTCTATGATAGAAACATTCCGTTGTACAGCGGGAGCGAGACGGCAACAAAGTCCATCTGGAAAGAGAGAGATGAAACATTGTTAGTTAAAAGAACACGGAGACTCGTTCACCATAAACCCTTGTAACGACACAAAGCTGCGGCGGCGTCTGAAAGAGAGGCAAATACCATCACCTGGACACTTGAATCAATATACATATAACATGAAGCATAAGACGATACAATACGAATATCGGAACTCATAAAAGGACTTAATATATAAAGCGCTTAATGTATAAAGGGAAAAGTGCGAAATTAATTTTAATATTTTTCGCATCCCATTTTCTCGTTCCCCAACACTATAATTATTCAGAAAAGCAATCGGATTGCCAATTGCCTTACTCATAGTCTTTTAAATTCTACCACGCTATATTTATCTATACTACATATTATGTCAATAAACGCTTAAGAATGTTTATCAAAAGTCCTATTAGGACTAGCATTCAATAAAGTGATCCGGAGTCACGACTAGTAACATATGGCGGCCGAAACACCTATGACTCAATGTTTTGGACAGTGTCAAATAATACAGATGCGAAGAAATCTGTGTCAAATATTACACGTTATTAAATAATTGTGATACGTTTAACCTTGCACTAGAGAAAAATAACATTTCAATAAACGAGGAAACGAATACAATTCACGATTTGAGGATGTGAGTTGTGACAAATAGATACGAGAGATTAGTCCACGCCTTAGAGATGTTACGCACATTCGACTGGTCACCAGCGACTCAGTCCCTCAGCAACCAAAATACCGCCCGGGCGACCGTCGACCGTCGACGTGTGTAAGCACCTATTAAAACTACATATAGTAAGTTACAGTCGCCATCGACCGAGTCGCCGGCGACCAGTCAACAGTGCGTGCGGCTCTTAGAACCACTGGACGTTACATTTTGGCCTGTAATCGGTTTTAAGTTTTAACGTATACAACAGATCAGATTTTAATCTTACTAAGTCCCATTTTGCAGGAAAGGCCCGCTATGTAATCATTTTTATCAAAGCATATGTAACAGTAGTTACTCGTTTGAAGTGATTGAGGCTAGAATTATCATTCGAGTCGTTCTTAATCGCACTTTAATTTCACAATTATAACATTTTACGAAGATTGCGAAAGTCAAGTTAATAACGCAAGATTTCCAACACATTGTTAACAATAAAACGTTAGTATAAAACTGAGGAATTTCACGTTTATGCAACAGTCAACAGAACAGTTTGTGAATCAGATCTTTTTATACCTCTCCGTATTGTGTTAGATGCGAATATAATTGTATCTATTTTGTAAGGATCTTGTTAGTCAGTCGTTATTTAAAGCTTACGTGTACAAAGAAAACAGGTCTAGGACATGACTGTTATAAAATAATTTTCAGATGCACTGATTCAATAACATTCAGTTCCTAGCGACAATCTTATTTCACTAAAACGTCTGTTGATTTAAGAGCACAAAACAAGCGTGACTAAGATGGTGTTTACCGACATTCTTATTAAAATGCTCATCAATAGTTTTAAATTTCACGTTTTCTATAATCTCGGTGAATTGGTAACATTGTATCGTGAAAAACATTGTTTAACTTCTCGCTTCCTTGGGATACACAGAAGGGTATTGAGGCCACATTGTGTTTAGCAGAAGTATATATTAATTTATGTTGTATATATTTATAATAAAGTATTTTCTATTCTGTTGTGACGCAGCACGTGATAACATTATCTAAACAAGAATAATAATATTTGAAGTAATATAATTATTCATCTATACTAATATATGAAGCTGAAAAGTTTGTTTGTTTGTTTCTTTGAACGCGCTAATCTCAGGAACTACTATTAACGCTATAATCCAAACACACGACATCAATGGACATAGACATACCAATAACAACCACTTCCGATAAATATGCAAAATCAAATATTTTATCTACCATACCATGCACAGAGTGCAAAATATTACGTAAAGCAAAACATTCCATTCCGCCAATATGTTTGTCAGTTATATTATCGCCGAAACCGAAAATAGTTCAAACATTGCTAAAAATAGTTTGATTTTTTTTTTTTTTTTGATATGGCATCTTGTAGTTGACCTTGAGAGGTCGTGACTACTTAACCGGACTATCCTGTGGCTGCCTTAAGTGAATTTAAAGCCTCCAGCCAGGGCTACTAAAAGCTAGGCGACTACACGCTAAGGGCACCCCCTGTGGGGTACGAACCTCGGCTTAGGGTGTCGCTGGAGAAAACAGCAAGGGACGGCTGGATCGAATTATTTTATTTTTATTTCGGTTTGATGACCAGAAATAGTTTGATATTAATCTTGATCTATTTATAAGGCTTTGTTAAACTTGGCCACACCACCCCTGTTACGTAATGTGGAAGTTTTTGGTTTTGGCTTGCGTGACCTTGAAGAGTATTTCCGTCTTCGTAAATAAGGTTAATAGCGTTGTCATCAACTGAGACTTGTATTTCCTCTTGATCAGTTATGGGTTAAAAATTAAAGCACCTAATGCCCTTTTCACGCTCAGATATCTTTAACTAAATGGCACATATATATGGCATAACTGAATTCTTATGTTTGCGCCACCCGGTCCTGTGGGAATATCGGAATAAAAAGTACCTATCCCACGAGTTATTCCTGGTTATAAACTATGAGTGTGCAATTTCACGCAAATCCGTTTTGTAGTTTTTGTGTGAAAGAGTAACGAACAAACTTTCGCATTTATAATAGTAGCAGGATTCTTGATATTCTTAGTACCTACAAATTATTTAAATATTTTTGACCATAGTTTAATAAGTAGGTACCAAAAACTTTTCCCAGCTTACAAAGTTTGTAACTCGAAGAGATGAGAATCTAGGAATAATAACTTCTACAAGTTAGAATGTCTGAAATTACTTTCAAAATTTCCTAAGCTTTATGAAGTAATTTAAGCTGTTCCAGAATTTGTAAAACATAATCAACGTATCGATAATATCAGTAAAATATTAATTTACTTCCATCATCTTCTTTTCGTTACGTCTTCTATGTTACTTATATTGCTTAGGTCAAGTATATTATATTTCCCTCTTAAACAGGGGTGATTAAGTCCTTTAGTATTCTTAAAACATCTTAAGTTATAAAAATTCTTAGAAATACCCAATAAATAATCTTTAATAAATTTGCTCTTCAAAATGATTAATTAAGCTATAAAATTCTGCCATCAACACATAGCACCTTAGTACTTCTAGTCCGACAATCTCAGGTTCCCTAGCTTGAAATAACTGTACGTAATTCAACTCTTTGTGAGCTGAAGCAAAATTGCCTTTTGCATTGTGTTTCACTTCTACGATGCCGTTGTTAAGAGTGGTTTTAGCTGATACAGAGAGCGGGTGTATCTTTGTTTGCATGGACCGCAAGCTTCCGCCATTGTGCTCGTATCTGCTTGCATGGTATAGGATTCTATTTTTATGTGTGGGGTTGAACAATTGCAACTTGGCTGTTTTGATTTTCGCATTAGATTGTCAGGTGCTTTGAGAGTTGTTGAAAACGATTTTGTTGGAGCACGAATTGAATTCAATATGAAAATAAACGTCATTTAGATTTAGAATAGCGTAGTTGTTTTATTACTTTTAAGGACTGATTTGGCAACTTGTTCACTTTGAAAACATCAATAAACAGAGTCTAGTGTAAATATTTGTCAGATCCTACAGCATACACGTTTATTTTCATTTCCAAAGGACTCTGTTCATTTCAAATACGTTTACCTAAACCATTCAAATTTCCGACATCAAGTCTGAGTTTAGCATGAACATAAACAAAATCTCCACACTTAAAAAAAAACTTGAAATTTTAACTGTAATATTCCAACGAGGTCCTTAAATTATCACCTAGAAGGCTTTCAAAAATCTAGTGGCTAACTTGCAACTAGGCCTATTCACGAATGTCATATGCTAATTAATGCATTGTGAGACGAGGCAAAACATCGAGACAAAGTTATGGCAGTTGGCAGACAGTTGCAAGCTGGTAAAGTTGCTTTTTATTCTGTTACGAGTTGAAACGCGGTTATTTTACACGTTTTATATGCTTTTAAATGTTTGTGCCACATCTGTTAGTGGACAATTCTAGTCGGAACGAATTCTAGTGGAAAATTCTACATTTCATTGTCTGCTCTAAGAATTGGGTCAGTTTGTTTTAAATTATTAAAATCATATTTGGTCAAGTCGTTTTGAAATTGGATTTCTATACTCATATGGTATGATACTTATCTAAAAAAATATATAATTACTCACATAAACAATAAAACGTCGTAATTCGTTAGCATTAAACCAGATTAAATCTGAGATGGCGACCCGGACCCCTTCCAACTAGACAGTTCTTGTGAAGGAATCCAGCTCGTCCCGCGATCGCCATTTTTTCTCTAAACTGTTAAGAACTCTGTTCCTCAACAGCTTTAGAAGTGGAAATGGAGTGGAGAGGTTACATCACAAGCTTTTAATAATAATAATAACGGTTTTGAAAGAAATGGTTTCAGAACTATGACAAATAATGTAGGCTGTATTACTAAGAATCTATTTAGGAAAGAAATAAAACACTCTTGTCTGCATATTCGTACTATTTACGTCACACTTATGTATGTAACGTAAATAGTAGATACGTACAGGTTCCAAACGATGTGTACATATAAACCAAAAAGGCTTTCTCATGGATATTAGACACGCTAGATAAACTGCAGCCCCGTCTATTCACATAAATGATAAATTCGCGAGCTTTTTCCTTAAGCATAAAAAATGGAAATGAATAATGGAATGCAGTTTTTGCTCGTAATACTAAAGAGACTTAAAAATACATTTCCAAAGCAATTTTCGTTATAGAAGTTTAAACAACTAAAACTATTTGCATGTCAGCCGGACCAATCAACGATGAATCATGCCAAGATTGTTTTATCCGTGCTCCCACGAACGTGATTGAACATAACGATGCAAAAAAGGTTTTGCGTGTGTATGAAACTAAAGTTAGGAATGATTGAATTACATTAACGGTTGTCATAATGTTTATGTAACAATGAAAAGTTGTGACAAAAGCAAAACCTCCATTTGTAATAGAAACATCTACAGTTAAAATCTTCTGAATTTGGAATAAGAATTTAAAGAGTTTTTACGTTCATTAAAACAAGAAGAAATACCAAAAAAACCTGCAAGCTGCATTTCATCCATTTAAGGTAGACAATCTTGATGGCTTAAATGGACGATTAAATCTCAACAATATAAAACATTGTCAACAGGATCTTAATACGGTTAGTAAGCTCGAAAAAACGGTTGAAAAAAACCATCACGGCTGTAACAAAAACGAGTACCGACCGGTCTGTAGAGTTTATACTAAATAGTCGAGTGGCGGTGAGTCATCGTAAAGCAAATTTGCGAGACGATTTGCAAGTAGAACATATTTCGTACGTATTTGGATGAAGTTTTGAAACTCGCTCATGTGACTTGAACAATTTTGTTCGGACGGAGTTAGTCCGGTAGGGATTGTGCTACTAGGTATCATGCCTTTTGCCGATTGATTTCAAAATTCAATGCTGCTTCTACAACTTATATAGTCGCTACTTTTAACTCAGCACAATACAACACAGCATATAAAGAGGCATATGTCATGTAGGCAGATGTTGGAACAACAACTCCTTAACCCATGGACAACCAGCAGATGTAAAATGTAACCGTAAAAAATTAAAGATATGTACTTTTAAGAGTCAATGAAATCCTGGATCAATTACCAAACATATGCTACAGACAGTATCGGGGAAACTACATAATATTTTGACAAATGAAGTGCAATTTCTAAATTTGGCACAAGTACTGGCGATGGGATATAGACAGATGTCTTTACACCTGGCCAGTTGGCCAATGACGACGATGGTGAAGGTAATATATCAAGTCGTTGACGACCCCGTCATAGCGGTCGATGCTTTCGTCATACCAGCGGAACAAGCTATGAGATGCATTGGAGAGATATGAAATGTGTAGTTGATTCATTAGGTGTCAATACAGTCGTAATGTATGAGACTGATATTGAAAAAGGATTGTTTTTTTTTTTTGTAAACAACATTAGTGTTGCTTTAAAATTTAATTGTTATATCGGAATTGATTTGTTTACAAGGATTAATACTGAGACGACAGAGGGATTGAACGAAGATAATTAGTTTAATAGGTACCGTATGTGTAATCATTTGAGTCAAAATTAGATTTGCTTTGGAGGGCAAGCTAACAGATCAATAAAAAAATAATGATCAGAACTACCTCATAACTAGATTTCACCCAATATAATTTTCGCTCATAATTATAAGAATAAACGAAACCGCCATATTCTGTGATTATAGACCACAATATCAGTTGGTGCATGCGTCTGAGCATGACTCACGAATGTCGAACCGAGAGTAGATTTCCTCTCTTTCTAAACCTGTATTCTGCTTGTGCCATCTCTTTCTATCACTACAAAAGCCTCGTCAAGTAATACGTGAATTTTGTCGATTATATAAAACTAGTTTGCAGGTTTATCGATGGCTATTGCAACGATTTTAGTAAGATAATATTTTAAAAGTGATCGTCGGCCATTTGTGGATAGTTCCTCAGATAGGAATTACCTACAGTTTCTACTGTTTTCAATAAACATGATAAGATGCTTGAAAAGGTTAAAGGTGCAGAATATAGAAAGATTATAATTGGAAATGGAGCAAATAAAGCAGTTAAAAAAAGAAGAACATAAATGATTATAGTTTTTGCAGGTTTCAACAGAATACAACGGAGACTAAGTTATAATCTATTTTATCTCGATTGTAAGCGAAACATTTCCAAAACTATGATAATGACAGGAAATTATGAACGGCGTACATCCCCTAATTAAGCGCATTTAGCCTACATTGACGACAATGCGTTTGACCCCACTGTGGGCTGTTGACTAATTGGATTGTGCCGGGACAACATTATTTCTACACACGGTTTCACTTTCATGCATTAATTTTGGATAAAGAAGTGGATAACTTTTAAATATTAGTTTGGTATAATATGCTGATTAGGTGGTAAAGTCGTGTAGGTTTGCAGGAGTAATCTATCATCAATATTAAGTAATCTATTAATAATAAAATAATCTATAACATATATATATTAAATTATGAATTTTTATCTCTAACTCACAAGCAGAAAAATGATGGTCGCCTGGCATTGATAAAGCAAAACAAAATGACTTGCAGCATTACAAACATTTGTCTAAACTAAATCTTTACATTTGAAATATTAGTTGTCATACAGACGACGCATTTACCTTGCTTTACGCAAAGAAGAAAAGGGCAACTCATTCGTTAACAGATGTAATAGAAAGCCCGAAACGTACCCATCATGGCTGTTCCGTGCAGATAACCTTGTTATTCTGTTATGCACTCAATTTCCTCCATGACTGAGCATTATATCCCCTAAACGAGTCCCGGCATAAATTGATACGATTTTTGAAAATACGTCAACGATTAACAGCGCTTCTCGCGATTCGAATCACGTACTGCATTGTGTATTAGGGTGGAGCGAAATTTTTTTTATCTCGTAATCATTTTGGAATACCTGTAAAAAGTTGCCCTTCTTACTTACAAATATACACACAACATTTTATTTGACATTTAACAATATATAGAGGTGCCCCCAACCTCATTAATATTAGAGAAATTCGCGAAAATTAGTCAAAAAATACATTCATCATAAGTCCGCTAAGTTATATTCTGAACGCCTGTCCTATTATTTTTTGATAGAAAAATGTGAACTTGAGATGGTTCGTCGGTGCACGGTACGCGGGGTACGCGGGGGAGGTTATTTCACTACTCTAATCAAACGTTGTTTGAACGCCATTTAGTGAATACACGCGCGCGGTTCATAATAATTTTATTTGTGAGACGATTTGGTTTTAACGGCTGAGATCAAGGAATACAACTCATGTAAGTAGTATTAATAATTTAATGTTGTCAGTTAATGTAATCTAGATCGAAATAAAGTACTTTCGATTTGAATTTATACCTATTATTTTTGTTCTTTACAGTAAAATGTCTCCAGTCAAAACTCGACAAACGACGTCTTGTCCCGTGTTTATTTTGCCAGAGAAGTTACCAATATCTCGATTGCCTACTTATAATGATGATATGAAATATTATTTATTCATTAAATATGAACTAAAGACAGACAAAACAACAAAAGAGCCGACGGTCCATGACATATCCGAAATATTGACTCAAGAAGTATTAGATATTTGGCAAAAAGCTTCGCTACCAATAGTTAGCCGTTAGAGAGTACTACAACTGATTCGTGCCTGTCATGACAAATATAGAAGTTTAATGAAACCTTATCACGGCCGTCAAACTAAGAAAAACTACCAACAGAAAATTAATACATTCAGAGCTGATTCTTATAGATTATTTGTTATTTGCAGTTGTAAATGCAAACTTATCTCAAACTGTTATTGTTCGAAAGACAGTCATGTTCCTAAATAAGAAATAAATTTTATACTCGATCAAAGAACAACGAGAAAAATGATGATAGGTGGGGTAGATCTAGCTGCAACTATAAAAAATTCAATGTCAGGAAGGAGGAAATGACACTCGTGTATAAATGGAGCTAAGCACCTATGGCAAACTATTAGACTGAGTCGCTATTTGAACCCAGATTTGAAGAAGATCGTTGACAACGTAATTCAACGGAATGGATATTTTGGTCATCCAGAGAATGTTCTTGTCGCTATGCTTGGAGAAGACACAGAAAGCATACGGGAGTTAGCATATCAACAAATTTCGAAAGCAAGATCAAAGAATGCTCCAGGTCTTCGAACATTTAAAGTGCCTGCTTTTAATTTCGACGCCGAAGATTATACAAAAACTATTACGTGGCAAGACTTTGAAATAACTGAGCCACCGTCCAGTTTATAGGATGAAGCCTTGATATCGATTGTCAAAAGTTGTTTGGGTACAATTCAAAATATGAAAAAAATTCCATGCCACACACAAGCCGTAAAGCGCTGCATCAAATTAGTGACAGAAGCTTCAAGTGCTGTTTGCGGAGAACATAAACGAGACGGTTTCATTAGGTCAAGACTGCTTTCACGTCAACAAATGCCTCATTTCAATACAAAAAAGCAATTTCATGTTTAATTAAAACTGTACTTACGCATTACTTAAAATAAGTTACAGCTCTTTTAGATATCGTATTTCCAAGTAATTATCCTGATATTCATTTAACAATAGCCCTAAAATAAAAATAAAATACTTTCACTGAACAAATGACTGTTTGACAATGAAATCTAAAAAGTAGTTATATTTATCGATTTTCAAATGCATTGGGGCACCTCAAGACATTAAAGTAGGTTAACAAGATTTCGTAGGTTTGGTTTTCTCATACCAAGGCAACTTTATATCGCTATGCCGATCAAAAAAAAAAACAATATTTTTTTTTCATACATGATCACTCCACCCTATTGTGTATTCCATGAACAATTTAACGTCATCAGGGCAAAAACATGCATCAATTTTATGAAGCTTTTGTAAATTTTATCACGTAACACTTAACATTTCGTTGTTATATTTGAATGTCATCTCACAAAAAGAGAGCAACGAACTGACTAGCTAGAGCATTCATTACGTTCAGTATGGCATGTCAAATGTGTTAATAATTACCTTTTCTTTTCAACAATAGTTGCATAATTTGTTTAGGGTGACATTTGTTAAATAAAATTGTACCTAAAGTTGGATAAAACTCGCATTTGCGATACTTCTTGTGAGGTCTTCATTCAAGATTAAGGTACTTTTATCGGATTGTAAATGGAACTTTTAAAGCTCATAAAAACGAGAAATAATGATCCGTGAGACCACTTGTCTCCATAAAGAAAGCTGTCAAAACAGTAGAGAAAACGCTCTGCATGAAGAAAAGGTACATTTTGAATGGAAATGTGACGTAACTTAATGTGGGACGAACGGTGAAAGTCTGATGACATTGTTTTTGAGTTTTAAGCATTAAACAATGTAACGACAATTATTTTTAACTGTTGAACTGATCTTCGTAATATGTGATGCTGTTATGTAAACCTGAAGTATTACTTTTATTTTCTTTTATGTCTAATTAGTTTAAATAGCTCTTGAAAGGTACTTTAGATCCAACTTTTCCTCCAAATGAAACACTGTAGAGTGCAATATCGTTTTACAATGATTTCCTCTTATTTCCGAGACAGCTGTTAATTACTTTAACTGCCATAATTTGAATCACTCGGTCAGGTTTTTGTCAAAAAATGTAGGCGTAGTAAATAGGTAAGTTTATATAAATCGATAATCGAGTCTTTGGTTTATGGAATCGCAATATTTAATGAATATATGTAGGTTGTTTACTGCGTATAAATTTGGTGTTAACTGAAGCATTTTCCCCAATATTATAAAAACTTATGCCTAACTTAATATTTATTTTAAAAATAAATCTGAATTCGTCAACCTTTGGAAGTGTACAGAGATGTCGTAGGTGTGCCGAAAGCGTGGGTACATAACTCAGACTAACTTGAAAACTTGGCTTAAAGCAAAGTAAATAAAGTTTAAAATCGACTAACATGACAAGGTAATATCATTATTTTTAACCGCAAGTCTAGTAAGCAATTTGATATCTCAGAAATAGCAGCATTGATATTTGAGATCAAGACTTATGGAACAAACATTCATTTTATTAATTTGGTTTGAATTTAATTCGCCTATCGTCTCTTTGACAGACACGGGTGAAAATTCCCGCGAAGTTAAAATTACAACTCGGTAAAACATATTTTAAGTACCAAAGTTGTGACGTTTGTTGTTTTAAATGTAAATCAACCACACTTGTAATGGTTCAAGTTTCTGACGAAATATGTCACCCTGCTCCACTGAAGATTCGATCAAAATATACAGGATATTTTTTATCCAGGTAGGTACATAAAGCAATTTCAAAATTTATATTTTATAATTTATTTAACCTATTATGGAAGAAATATAGTACACATCTGAAAGAAACCTTGAAGGATTAGTAATAGCATAAACGTTATTAGTGAAACTGGGTATTACCTAGTACCGTAATAACTCGTTTCCTGGTGTACTTAGGAAGAGTATGACTGGTGACCTAGTAAAGCCTAACTGAGGCTAATCAGAAAGACAGAAACTTATTTGGAAAAAATATAGTGAGAAGTATATTCGGAATGGTAGTGTTTTTTCAGAGCAAATATACATATATGTTCATGATTATTGATATATTCCATTGGCTATCCAGGTTTATTTGTAGTGCCCTATTGGTCATTGATTTTTCACAAAAGATAGTGATAGTAATGGTGGCTCCATCATAGTTTGGGGAGGAATAAGTTCCGATGGTCGTACGGAGTTAGTTATCATCAATAACCGGCTAACTTCAACCCGTTACATCGAGGAGGTCCTCAAGGAACATGTTTTGGCACATTCGGTATACGGAAACGCACAATATGTCGCCAAGTATATTGTAAGTTAAGAAGATTACATCGTCCACAAAAATGCTTGGCTCAACGAAAAAAGATACCGCTGTCTCATACATAAAAAAAACCTACCGACCAGACACAGGAGAGTAGGTATAGCATTTTAGGATTTGAAGACTTGGAAGACTCAATTCTCTGAAGAATAATTATAAAGATTAAGACATTACCATTAACGGTTTTTGTCGATTTAAGTAGTAGATAATAGGCAATAATATCATACTTAAAAAAACTATTTTAAGAAGGCACATATGGTCAAATTCCGTTACCTAATTTGGTCACACGCAGCTGAAAGATACAGTGAATCATGGCACCATAAAAGGAATTGAGAATTTTATCGTACATATAACAATCTGAAGACTTATACAATAAAACGCATTTTTTAGTAAAGTGGGATATTATTGACCAATATGGATATTTATAGTCAATTAAATGATATCTTTTTTACATTTAGTAGTGAGTGGTCCTTGCAAAGATGTTTACACACCAAAACACATCAGAGTTCTGACTCTTAATAATTACCTTATTAGTAATAAATACCTTGAAAAACGCATCTATGATGAGATGCTAACTTGTTTTAGACTAACAATGAGTTAATTAAAAATACACTGATATTTCTACTTCTGTTATAAACACTAGGACATGCAAAGATCATATAAATCTCTGTTTATAACATTAGGAATAGCAAAAATTATTTCGCTATTTAAAGTGTTGGGCACATACATTTTAGGAATATATGACGCAATGTAATAGGCAACTAGGGTGTTGCTTACTCTTCTCATTAAGCTAAAGCATTAAAGTTTTGAATTCTTATTAGATATAGATTTTGAGTAAATATTGGTAACTAGACAAACAAAATGCAATAGCAATTAGTTTGAAAACCAATAGTCATAATGTATACAATCTCGGAAACCCATTGGTCATTACCAATGATGATCAGACCGGATGAAAAAGGCACATCAGACTCAACTAGGCAATCATAAAAAGCAATTTCCTGGAAACTGAGAGGTAAATGGAACTATTCTGGCATCAGCTAGAAAGCTTGGTTAGACCTATACTTACTGTGTACCGGTTTCATTTATCGTTGAGATGCATTTAAATGTGAGCATTATGGTCAACAGATATAAGACTCGCTGTAAAATCACAAACATACGCATCTTTGCCAAACCTTATCACCTTAAATATGGATAAGCTAATAAAACACAAGACTTGTATGAAATAATAGCTTTTAGATTTTAACGTTCACAAGTTTGTTGTCTAATGCAAATTAATATTAGTGATGAATCTAAAATGTTTTTGAATAAACAACACAATTGGAGCGAAAGTAATTGAATTTACACAATAAACATTAGATTGATGTTAAAACATTTAATGACAAAACAACAATTACGATAAATATACACTTAGCAATTGGTGCACAATGTGTTCAAAAAAGATTAACAATTTATACAAAACAAGTTTTGATAAAAATCTATGTAAAAATATGCAAATAGTCCTACAACTGTACCTTGAACCTACTATAGTATGTAAGTAAGTCAGTTGGCTGTCATTTAGAAGTAGTATTTAGATTTTTCTACCGCATGGACAATACCTAAGAGTAAGATAAACTTTTGAAGGAAACTAGGTCAAAAAACAAACTGAAATTACCTTATAAACCATAGAATGTGCTCTGTGTTGATTATGACACTGTCACTTGCCTCATTCATTGTCTTGAGAAGATGTTTACGAGCTGTTGATGATGACAACTTGACTTAACATTGCATCTACGATGGAGCCTAGTATGTATATTTTGTTGGCATACAATGCCGTATTCCCCCTACAAAATTGGCTTGTAAAGTATGATTACTACAGAAAGTGATTTTTAATTTATTAGACCTTTTTCAAGTTTTTTTTACTATGCATCTGCCATTTCAATGTAGCAAATTAAGAATCAGATTGTATTTCAAACCTTTTGATATGACCTGCCATCCATACTGGCCCAGCCCGGACCATATCTTCAAGTATTAGAACAAACATACTTCTTGCTACCTCAGTCTGTTGCTCAATGCTTGAGCAAAACACTTAATTCACTTGGCCAACACCTACGGAACCTCTCATTAATGCTTTTAGATCACTTGTGGGCGCGACACGGTTAAACTTGTTCAGGGTTCCGTGATCAAAATCAGAAAACCATAAAGTGATGTAGATGAACTAAAGACTTTCATATGTGTATAAAATGTCATGTCTGCTTCATAAACTACTTTCAGTACTTAATAATGTTCTGCAAAGAAATGATGGTACGGAAATAACTCCTAATTACTTCCAGCAAAGGCTGGGATGAAAGTACTTTATATATATATATATATATATATATATATATATATATATATATATATATATATAACTATAACTCAGTAAGCACAGTTTGCTAAACAGTTTATAGGTATATTTGTAGTGCTAAAAATTAAAATGAAACTATATATCAGATATCTTTCGATTGATCAATCAAAAGCTTCTATTATTTTTATATGAAATAAGATATGGCGGATCAGATTCGCCCGTATCTGGTTAGAAACAGACTAGGCACATGATAATGACATAATGCAGAAGATTATAGACTACGCAATATAGAACTAGCTACATGCTGCATCTAGACCGTCCGAAATTCTTGCGAGCCTACCGTTGGCATCACACTTGCTTGACCTAACCACTTAGTAAACTCGGACATAACAAGATATATCCAAGGCAGATGACATCTATTGGTCAATGCCATTCGTCCTTAAGACCAAAAGAAAAGTGCAATAACTCCAGTTATAGTGTTAAGTAAAGCCTAGCCTGCAGAACAGCGACCTTCACAATAATTAATGCAGCAATTCCGATCTATGATAATGTATTCCATTACAGGCTGGTTTTACAATTGTATATCCTATAGTTTATGATATCTAGTTTAATAATTTCCTTATCCGTTAACTAGACAATATGATAATTGTTGTCTGTCTGCTTGTTGATGTGTTGAATACATAGTATATGTGATATAGGAATAAAAACGTTCATTTTCTCTCACTATATCCACTGATGATGAGGATAAAAGTCGATAGAAAACTTTTAATTCGCTTTGACTGGCTTCATTCTTACTAGCCTCCTCGTATACATTTGTGAAGATAAAGCGGCCGTCCAAAAACATCTATAAGCTGAAATACAGCTGAATTTTGAAACCACCAGCGTTATGGAGCGAGCGGTTCACAGGAATACATTTCATATCTTTCACTGCAGTTATAACTAAGATGTACTATACAAAAAATGATTGTACTCGTAAATCTTCAGTCACAGTAACCATCTTATTTCCACCACAATTAATCCGGGCCGACCGAGAGCATACCGTTATGAGTACCGTTAGCAGATGTAGTGGAAGCTGCGGTTGACGAGCCACGAGGTTTGGTAAGGTATTTTGATGGCACGTGGTTGGTATGTGGAAGGTTGGAAGTTAAGTGGTGGAGAAGTAAAGGGTAACCTTGTTTCATGTTCATGTCCAAAAAAGTAATTGTCGGAATACATGTCGTTTTTCCTCACACTCGTTTACTGCAAATTTATACCCAAAAGTTAATTGCCCAATGGTTAAGTTTTGTACCTAACATTTCGCCGAGAATATTATCTATATACGCCGCAATGTTCTGGTCTGGTTTTCTACAAAGGTTTTGTTCACCACAGAGTTAACTCTCCAGTGGTCATAGTCTTAAGATTATAACTAGTATACTTTTCATCGGTGATGCTTAGGAACCCAAGTATATTACAAGGAATTTAGCCTATTGCCTTTTGCAGGTCGTTAACTATCCTGCACCTAACATTCAATATCATATAAAACTGACTGTCTAACCAATCTATGCCTACATATCAGATAATAACAGATACAATAAATCACGGAGACGCCTTCCAACATAGAATAGGATAACAATAGAAAACTTTTATAATCGCGCACCACTTCTGTTCATGAGTCATCGTTTCTGCAAGATGGTGGTTAGACAGTAGGTCAGTAAGAGCAGTATAAAACTGAGTTAACAAGGATCATAGCAGCAGCATCATTTTAAATAAAGAAGTAATATTTCTAGCAAGACCATCATATCATTTTATATGAAAACAGTGTACAATGTTTTCAATGTCAATTCATTTCCACTTGAATAAATAAAGCTAACAAGACTTGTGAATGATATTGTTTCAATAAGAAATGAATTTTCGAATATCTTACATTTCAAGTTTATTTTTAATTAAACAGTAGGTAACGTACAGTATGAATATCCAAAATTCCATGAATATCAATATACGTCAGTCAAGATCGGGTTTTTTTTTTCGCAAATTATTTCTATTAAAAAGAAAGCAAACAATAACTGTTCTGGTGCTGCATTGTAAAACATTTGAAACACTTTCGCATTACGCTTATTTTAACTGAGTCTCTCAAAGTCATGGCCTTAGTGAAGAATACTGAAAACTACACATTTTGAGAACAGAATAATCAGAACTAAGTACTCATCGTTAGTTCTGGTCTTATGTTTACATCATACATTCCTCTTTCCCACATTGGCAAAAAAAAAAACTCTTTTTACATCAAATAGGATCTGTTCTACAACTGAACTGTGTAAACAATGGCAACACTTTCGCGAATAAGGCAATCTAAACGAAAGATCAAATACCAACGCACACGGAAAGGACAATGCACGCTCTTTGCTTTCAGTCAAAGTCATGGCTTCAGTGAAGAATGCTGGTATAATTGAGCTTACCAACCCTCCGAGAGCAGATTGAATTGGGAAGCCAGAGGAAATTTCATAGGATGAATATGGCCTTTGGTGTTTTGTAAACAATATTGAATTAATAAATAAATAGAAGTGTAATCTTCTAAGAAGAAACGCAATCTAAAAGTTAAATTAAATATGCCTAAAGTCGATTACATTTTATGCTTCTAATAAAATGTTGGGGGCTCTCAGATTTTGAGATTTTACGTTCAACATTATTGTGTTTGTTAACTGCATAAAATTGTTTCTAAACTAATCATATGGATAATTACATAATTATAAAAAGGACACGAAGCAAATGCTATTAATTTCATAGCTTAAAGCAGACATTAGAAACACATTCCACACCTGCAATTTCTAAAACATTTTATCTTATTCCATGTATGTAACTACGTGAATTTTATCAGATAACAATTGCAGAATTTCCTTGTAGATAATTCGCGACACTATTTCTTGAGTCAACAGACGACACTGATAGGGGCTTTGACTCAGGTTAAACTTGGAAATGAGAGTGAGGTGTGTTCGCCTTACTTGTGTACTCCGGGAAGGCAGAAATATACATATGCTGGTGTACTTCATATGCATAAAATGAACAGCCGTTTTCTCCGTAGGAGATAACATTTTTACGCTTAGTAAGTTTCAAACAAATAGCTGTTTTCCCCTTTGTTGGCAATATTTTTAACCCTACGACCCGGGGCAAAGTTAGAAAGTTTCTGTCTACTTTGATTTATTAGAAATACTGTAATCATATCCTGCGCCAGCATAAAGTTCCTTAGATGAACACTGGCAACAAATTGGTTCTTTTTACTAGTAATCCGGTTAAAAAGTAAGGAAAAGTAAAAAGGACCGATTCGTGCATAGATGTACTGCAACTCTCTTTCTTTATGATTACCATCCGTATGGTAATCAATGAAGAGTACTGCAGCTACCAATCATAGGTCAATCCAGTTAAAATTTTGTATTGTTTGTAGGTTGTTCTGTTGTGGTCTATCAGACTAATACTGCTTTATAGCACAGACACGGTAGTAGGTATTTTTTAAATCGTAAATGTTTTCGTCTTAAACATTGTTGGTAATTGGTGAAAGACTGCTAACTTATCATTCAACATGTTGACTCATATTGAGTAAGAACTCGTCAGATATATATTATTTTCCGTTTGTCCAGACGGATAAATAACAGCTTATATTATAGTATATTGGTACGCCATAATAACCTAGCATAATTATAGAGAAATCAATTTGCCTGTTATCACACTATCAGCCGCGCGGTTATCACATGAGATAAGAGACCAATAATAAGTACTGTGCCTGTTTATCTTATAAACTATCTAAAGCTATTATCAGCCATTGTAAGCACAGAGGCACGACTAGTTATATATTAAAGGTCGCTGAAAATCAAATATATAATATAGATAGCTAAGTTTTTATCTGAATTGTGGAAAATGTCATGTTACCTTAAAAATAATATAGTAAAATTGATTGCTATTAAGTAACTAGTACCTTCTAAATTTGACTCTGTATACAAATTATTTTGCTAATATTATTGATGAACTAAAAGAAGTGAGATGAATCGTAGCAAGTGGAGTCTTGTAGTTTATGCTATTCACCCTTGTAAAGAAATCATGAGTAGGTATACGTATGCAGCACCACATATCGTATGATGGCATCCACTTTTCCTATAGGCATAATAATTATAATAAAATATGACTCCATCAGAATGGAAAGAATAAAAAAATATGGAAGATACTTAAAATATCGTGAACCCCTCCAAATATGGGTCGCAAATGTGCCCCGTGGGCGAGAACCCAATTAAAACAATCTACAATCTATCATATTAGACAGTTATTATAATATCATTCAAATTCCAATATAAAATATTGGATTATTAATTTATTACCCAATACTATTTAAAATATAATGTTTCTAGTCCAAGAGCCTGTGTCGTACTAATTAATGTTCATAAAATAGGATGAAAAGTATAAATTTTGGCACGCCCTCTATAAAAACAAAACAATATACGATAATGTCATACTGTGATTATATTTTTGACATTTAACCTTTGCTAAGCAATATGTTATGTTCTTAGGGAGAAAAATAAAGCATCCACTAACAAGAATTATGACAGTATGATCAGAAAAAAGATAGACGATGTGTACAGAGTATGTATCTAAAGCCTGGAAACAAAAACAAGATATATTATTCCGATCATTGTTCATTTAATCCTGCTGTAAGTAGTAGACAAACAATAAACAATACACTTGATACCTCTAAGTATTGTATTGTGTGGATGATCAATTGTAACACGAATCAAGGCTACATGAACGTCTATCTGTCTGAGGAGGCCTAGACCGCACATGTACGGTAACATCTGATACTCAAATGACTGTAACAATAAATAAAACAATACAAAACGTACGACGTGATGTTAAAAAACGCTGTAGTTTTGAACAATACTCACGTATATGATGTTTAAAAAAGCGAACCAATACACTTAATTTCTTTAATTTAAAACTGTTACTCGTAAAAACTGGTTAAAAAGTGAAAACCTGTTTATAAGTCGTAATATAATAACTAATCATAAGTTAACTGGCTTCTTATGAAACACAGAGAGGCTAAACGTTTTATTTACTTATTTTACTTTTGCTTACTACAGGAATGCTGTTATGTAAATTTGCAGAAATACGTCACAATTAAATAAAATATTCATTTTTATTCATGACAGCTTAAGAAGGACAGCACAAAGAAAAAGAAAATAAAGGATGCAGTCAAATTCATGTCAAATAAAACCCTTGAGAAAACTGAATTACGCGTGGCTCTGGCTAGTCTGTTTCCAAGCTTATTTTTTCAAAGGAATTCTCTTATGATAAAAAAAAAACATATTTTTTTGACTTTTATGGAGTGCAAATGGAAGCCCTAAACATACGCCAGGGCAATAATGATGAGACAGTTTTCTTGCAGATTTTGTGCAAAAATCGTAAAAAAAAAAGTCATTTATCATGTAAATACTTGAAGTTTCTGCTATGTACACATATAAAACGCTCGTATGAAAAATACTTACAATCTCGACTTATAACCAATGTTTTTCTACACTTCATCTATATAAAATTTTAACAAAGAACGCTTTATATCTCAAAAAATCTCTAAGATTTGCGCAATTACAAGTAAATGCGCCGTCACGGCTTACAATATTAGTTGCCTTGGCCGACCGGCATTAATTTGATGCATTACCTGATGAGATTCTTACCTACGTACCTATATACTGATCATTTCGCAAATAAGATCAGCCGTTGCATTACAGTTATGTGCTAAGATTTTGAAACATAGTGTGAAAATTGTCCGTTTGGTCTTGTGATATTTTATGATTAGTCAATAATAGTTGAAATAAATATTCTTATCTCTGGCTGGTGTCTTTCTATTTGATTTTGCTAATTATGTACTTAACTATTTTAATTCGTGTTTATGATTTTATAAAACAAGTTTTTTTTTTATCTAATCTCCGAATCTTTGCGTCGTGGATGCACAAATGTGGGTAGGTACTTTCGTGCATCGACAACACAAAGATTATAATTTTAAACTTTAAGAGACAAGGATACATAAAATAAAATTTAAGACACATAACCGCAGGTTTTTTATTTATTTTCATGATTACACAACGTGCGTTTCGCTAGGGACAGAAAGAGAAACAAGTAATAAATAGACGTTTAATTAAATTTTGTTTAAGAATGATTTACAAATCTTGAACCGGTACTCTTAGATTACTTTCACATCAACGATTACGAAAATAACACTTAGCTTCAAAATACATACATCAACGTGAATTTACTTTTCCTTAAAAAAGTCTTATACGTCAGTCAATAAAAACAAACAGCCCATGATACGCTCCGGCTTAAAACAATCTAAACGGAGAAGGTCGTTAAAGAAAAATGAAAAAAAAAAAACATAATATGAAAGAGTTACATATAGTAGACTACCCTCCCTTTTGATTTTTACGCCATCTATGTATGAATATCTATTGAAATGGTATGAAAAACTACTGCATGCACTAATGTTTTCCATAAACATGAAACACACACAATATACGCTTTCTTGGATGCTTGACAAGCATACATGTCCATTCGCCTTAGGACGCTCATGTACGCTTAGGTTCGGCTTGTGCTCAGAGCAGTACAACAGACTAATGCGATGATTAATATATTCGACTGCGTCACTGTATATCAGTGCGAGCCGAGGACGAAATTTATCACATTGATAATCTATAAATAATGTTAAAAGAATATGGTATTATTTTCGTTTATGACATCGGACTATGATAAAATTCGAGCTCTCGAGTGTCACCTTTATTATATGACTGACATGAGGTCTTTTCCAAGCTAAATTATTTCAATATCTCTGCTCTCAAAATTGTCTCAGAACCAAAAAAATATCTATGACATCGTCAAAGCGCACTGGAACCGCGTGTTAGATTTTATCCCCCCCGTTTCACTGACACGATATACATGTCCCAGTAGTGGGAACATGATATGTTGATTATTCTATGCTTATGAACTCTGTCTTAGAAACTTCTTCGTGTCACGAGCACGACACGAAGAAGTTTCTAAGCAGAAAATTTACACATTAGGTGACTACCTAATGTGTACATTTTATTTCAATTATTATGCACATTGAAAAATCATAAAAACTCACCATACAAAACCGACAATATTTTTTTCGCTGCGTTTTTTAAAACTTTAGCATTTTTAGCTTATTTAATAAATGGGTCAGTTGTCCCATTTCTGGAGTACCTATATTAAATATTGCGACCACCAAACAAAACAGAAGCTGTCATCAATTACTCTTCGCTATTCACTTATCAGTACCCACCAGTCTCTTTCAAAGAAACCGAAAATCTACATAACCATTCGAGTTAGCAAATACAACAATAGTCATATGGTAATATGTACGAAGACAAAGTGGCACATGAGCGACCGGTGCGTATATATCTCTGTACAAATGTCTGCGTGTCTTTATGTAGTGTTTAATTAATATTGTACGGACGCGAGAGGCATACTAATGTGAGCCTACTTATTGCTCAGTTTTTGCTAGAGTAAATTGCGTAATATTAATTAAGGAATATGTTGGTTTCCGTGTTTGTTGAGCTATGTTGTTGCGTTGCGTTAGGCTACTTTGGAATTAACGTAAAAATAGATATGAAAATATTGTACGTTTTATAATGCAGCTTAGTAAATATAAGTGAACACAATCTTCTGCCTACTATTGACCTATGTATTTTGGGTCATGTGAAAAATGTATTTGTCTTCCAATAAAGTTTTCAACACCAAAACCTTTCAATTCTAATAGTACTTCAATTTGTAAAGAATTAAAATCCAGAATCGTTCATCATCGTCCTCTTTCACGCTCATAACCGACTCAAACTAAATCAACACTCCCTCGGTCATTCATACCATCAGTCATACATCAGCTGATCCACTAACACGTCACGATTATACCACCAACACACAGATAGTTCGGTTCAAAAACATTTGAACGATGTTAACGTTCATAGACGAGAACACGTGGTAGAGATAAATAAAACGTGGTAAACTTAAATAGGTCGATCCCTATTTAAGTTTTCCCATAAGTTAAGCTTTGACCCAAATGCCACGAAAGAGGATATTCGTTCGTTGTTACGACGTTCATTTCGAGAATATTATCTTTAGTTGTGGTTGTAGGTCTACTTTGTAGATTTGTTATTGGTATTACATACTTGTTAATATGTTTATTGGTTTCCACAAGACATCTTTATACGTCATCATTCATCAACTCTGTAGAAGTAATAATCTTTTTGCTAACTTACATTACCTAAATTAGTAAATAACGCTAACATCATTAGTAAAACTACATTAGAAATACACCAAGAAGGTATACACGAAAATTATAAACTTAGTTACTAAGCCAGGCACCAGTCATTTATTTGTACATTAGGCAAAACTTTAATGACATTTTAAACCCTGAGTACTATGCAAATATCATCATGGCAAAAAGACTCTGGTAAAGTGAAAAATAATTTACTGAAATATACGTATATACAAATCCTGTGACAGATTTTGAGTTAAAAACAGTTCAAGAGTGATTAAGTCCCAAGTTGTTTGCTGGTCTATTGGTCAAATAGCATAGTTATCGGTGCTAAGGTCGCTACGACCTGCGGCTGAGGTCGTGAGATTGTCAATATACAGTATTTTATTTATATTATTAAAACATTTGTGTTCACGAGTTAATGAACGTGATTGCTTTTGAAGCCGAATATCTGAAATTTGGAAGACAAATTGAAGTATTGGATTTTCCCAGCTAATATGCAAACAAACCAACTCAAACAATCCTCAATGAATTCTCGCTTAGCATAAATAAGATGGGTTAACGAAAAAGTTTCGACCCAAGATTTGGCAAGATCAGTCGATATCGACATTGATGGGAAATTCAAATTTACATGGAAATATTGCCAACTTGAGAACAAATTAAGGGAACAATAATGAACAATACTGTACAGACAATAATCTTATGCAATATCAAGGTAAAATTCCCGATCAATACACGGTCGTCGAACAAAAACAGTCAATGACACAACTGCATTGCACCAATTAAAACTGTTGTTAGCTGTAAGTAAATTGTAATGGTACAGACGACAAGGTACTACAATCTGTCAGATTTCCTTATTACAATTTCAACTTTATCTCTCAAGCATTTGGCTCAGTGTTGATTGGGAATATCTGAAAGTTGGGGTAGCTTGACCTGCTCTCGTCCGTACTTATTCGACGCGCAATGATGATAATACAAAATTTAATATTTTTCAAAATTTAAAAAGCATTGTAAATTTCGGTACGGATTTCGAGAGTCTCGAAAAAAATATTCCTGTTTTGTTTCGCTTCTTGCCTCTAGTCGCTATAAAGCTATTACACGTTTTTGAAAGGATGAATTCACAGTAGATATAAAGTCAGCTTAAATATGTAAAAAAAAACTTGAGATTTCATCTTTTGAAATACAATCATGGTTAATAGCATTTTGCTTTATATATAAATAGTATGGTACCATTACGATTGGAATACTGCTTCATTACAAAGTTCAAGTTCCACGACAAAAGTTCAAGACAACTTTGAACAAAAAAAGAAAAAACAAAACAACGATTACACGTATACATTCTATGGTTTCTACGAAATATTATACATATATAATCGCTCTAAGCCTCCACCGACCTACAATAATCTTATACATGGATAGTTATTATCTATTAATGTAGATACAGTAGGACGTCAAACGCCGTCAAGTCACGTTTGCTTTATCTAGCTACGAAACAATACCGGTAATCGAAGCTAACTAGAATTATATTGGACACGTAACAGATTTTATGCCAGAACAGTTGTCTTGTTGATTTTATTCTTGATGTTGGTTACACTGCGTTTAGATTACAGTTCCTACGATATACTTATGTAAGGATATCTTAACATTTTCCCAACTATGTTATAGGCAGCTTCCAGTCTAGTTGGATGCTAAAGTATTTCGTGGAAACGACAATATTCTGAGAATGTTTCATCATCCGTCAATTTTACTGCACCTAATTCAGGAACTTCATTTCTTACAATCCCTATTCAGGCACTTCTATTTCCTACAATCCCCTAACTATCTCACAAAATCTAAATTATTTGTTTTTATATTAGCCCAAGAATAGGAAAGTAGGCTAAACAAAGCAGTTACCACTTTGACCAGACAGGTTCGTACTTCAAATGAAATCGTCGGCGTCATAATTATGAGAAATCATGTACAAGCATTACCATATTAACAATTATTATTTACCAGCTCAAAATTTTTAAAATATTATATAAGAACAGAGGTTTAGCCATCAGGCTTTGTCATAGAAAGTTTTGTTAAACTTATCTCTACACGTTTTTAAACACTCAACTACACAACCACGACAAAAGTACAATGACATCACCGCAACACATTTCCAACTCATTATCTCCAGTTATCATTACTAATCTGATAACGTATTCCTTAACTGTGTGATAACACGCGGTGTTTTCAGACCCGATGATAGCCCGTGCGAAAGGTTTTGCCTGATAAATAGATAGACTACAAGTGAGCTCAATTTGGGTAATGAATCAGGTCATGAATTTCCAAGTGGAAAAAGTCGGAACAGGTTGTTTTTTTCTTATTAATAAATTGATCGTTGTATAACCCACTAATATGCTATTGTTCCTAATTATAAACGAGAGAGAAACTTTGCAAGGATAGATTGATTTTACTCTTTCAAGCATAAACTACTGAACGGGTTTTTAAATGATAGATCCCAATATTCCTAAATAAATATCTGCGGATGAAATCGCGAGGCGCTTTTATATAGGTATCTGCATATTTTATAACTTAACATATCTACAAATCCTCGGCTTATAATACCCTTTTCTATGTAATATTGATTACTCATAATCAAAGTACTTACGATTAAGGTACTTAAGTACTAATTTTAAACCTAATCAATTCTTTAATGACTATGTCGCACCTTACTAAGATATTTATTAATAAATATCAAGATGCAATACAAAGCGTAACAATATAAATAAATAACAACAAAATATGACTTACAATATCTTCTGAAAGAACAAAAAGTGAGAAACAAAATACTAAATCACCATCGTACTAAAAAATAAATGAATATTGTGTTTGAAACGAAGCAAATAGCATAAGATAATGTCCGAGTCAAGTAGACTGTAATTAAGAAAAACTGTTTCAGTCCTTGACAACATAAAAGGCAATATTTAAGTGTTAAAGCGAGAGCGGAACTATGTGATTTTGATAATGGAGAAAGAGTTAATGTTGTACGAGTTAGTGAAAACATGATAATGGATAAAAAGAATACATTCTCACTCAATTTAAAGACGATGGCCTTATCATAAGAGTTAATATAGCTAACGTTGACAAAAGCCTTGGAAACTATTAAGATTTTGCTAAAGAAGACAAAGAGGAAGGAAAAGCAATAAAGAGCACATTACTCATATTCTATTACATCTAAAATGTTTGTTAACAACTATCAGATCCACTATCAGATTCCCTTCATTGTAGCATATAGCTGCAAACAATTCTATTCACTTCAACCGCCGTTTACCCTATAAAGAACCCAACCATGACGATTAGCCTTGAAAAACACAAAAACCGGACATCGACCTGAACCATTAGACTCCAGAATCATTCACTTTTAGTGTCATTAGTAAGTGATTAGCCAAAAATCTGGGTCGCTGTAATTTCACAAATGTAGCGAGCGTGACTACTGAGTTTACGTATGCAGTCTTAGACATTTCAAAATACAAAGATTTTGAAATAATGCTCTAGTTAAAGGCTCTTTCCTGATTGGTTGTTTGGTAATTAGTTTGCATATGAACAGATCAGAATGTCACGGAGGCTTGAATAAAGTATGTTTTCCTGTTGGATTTTTCATGATATCAATTTCATGTTAATTGCCGAATACAATGTTTCACAATGCATGTGGATTTCGAATAATGGGTGGGTGGAAAATATGTCTCTAAAAATGTACAGGCTTAAGAAGGTCATTATTGAATCTAAAACATTGAACGTAGCTCCGGAATAGAATGTAAACGACTTTCAAACCATATCCATAATTTAAAATGTCGTTGTCATAGTATATGTTTCTAAGTTACTGTTAATGTTCGGATAGGCCCGAAAGGCTTATAAAGCACAAAATTGCTTAAAACCGTCTTAAAATTGTAAGTTACAAACGTGTTGTTTTATCTGGGAGGGTTTTAGTAGTTTAAATGGTTTGATACAAATATGTGCCTAAAAGCCTGAAGAATTTAGGTTGTATGTTAATACTGTATACAACCCACAAGTCCTCAACTTGCGCCGTACACCAAAGCCGTACAAACCAATTGTGTTCTGTTGCAACTCCGGATATCAAGGTCCAATTGCCGCCGTTTCACTTCGACGAAACAAAAACCCGCTCCAGCCAACCAACCGTCTATGAAGCGTAAAAATAATGAGAGAAAGAACCTATCGTCTTTATCACACAAATGAAAGTTTATTAATTTTTTGATAGTTGAAACTAGGACAGTGTCTCGCATCTTCTATCCTTTCACATCTAAGCTATAGTCGAAACAAAAGGCTTTATATCTGTGTCAATCGTGCTTAAAAAGTATTAAATGGTAGAAAGAATTGTCGTAGTAAGTTGAGATTCCCGTAGAAACCTTCACCTTAGAATAGTGACTCACTACGACAGACTTGACCAAAACTAGTTCCAGTGATAAACGAAAAAGAAAACTTGAAAAACCCCGACAAAAAACGAACCAGACGCATGACAACCTGTTTGAAAACCAAATCTAAATCACAAATAGCAATAACGCAACGACCAGACCTAGAATATGAGACTTTTTTCAATGTCCGATCAAGGTAAGTGACCTTTTCACGGCGTTAAATCTTAGCAAAGCCACTATAACACAGGCACTGTAGATCCACGAGTTATTAGCCGAATCACCGAAGCGCGACGCAACGGTATCGGCTAGATCCAGGCACAGATAAAAACTCCACCTTATATCACATTAGCCAAACTGAAAAGTTATCAGTTTGAAATAATAAATCACTATCACAAACACAATCCACGTTCATGTGTCACATCACTGAGATTTTTATTATTTTATAAAACAGTTTCGTGCGATACGTCCGCTACGGGCGGCTACCGAGAGGAGACTGAGGTGGCAGTGCTGCGCAGGCGCCGCTTCGCTTGGTTATCAGCCTTCGGTGGGGCAAAGGGGGTGCAAGAAAAAAGTCCACACGTGATAGAAAAGATAAGACGTTTGAAATTGTGCATTCGACAATGTTTGTTTCGTTTCTGGTGTTATATTTTGCGACAGTTCACTGACATGTCAGTGGTTAAATATTGGTGGCAATCTCTCATTTTCAAACAAACCTCATTTAACATCTTTCCCCAATTTGAACATCTTGTTATACAACCTTTTAAGGCTTAGTTACAGAGGCAGTCTCAAAATTCGGCGCAGATTTTTATTTTTTATTGTATCGGCAGATGGTGTCTGACGGGGCTTCGAAACCGGCTTTTTTGGGAATAGTTTCCGCTGTGTTTTTGGTTCTTTTTAACACTCCATGTATTTGAATTGAACTAATTTATTTTAGGCTTTGAGGTGGTTAGAGCTGTTTCAAACCAACCAGACGTTGTTCTTTTCTAATGTCTGTTGTAAGATCAGAAGCATGTATTTTTTAAACGAGGTCGTCTTCATGATTTATAACTTAAAAGTAATCATAATCTATCTCATAAACAAGAATACGACTTATTTTCCTAAAACCAGCTAATTGCTATCTATCATATACATCAAAAGATTGAATAAATGAATGGACATATACCTATCGGAGAGTAACAGTGGCATATAACAGGCCTCGTGTCAAGTGTAAACAGATTTATGAGTCATTTGACATTAAAGCGGATCACGTTTCCCCAAGACGTGTGTTTCAAGCAGTTTATGTAGTTAGCAAATATAACATATTTCACGAGTAAATAATATCTAGTGGTTGGATTAAATAATAACGAGCCTGAAAATCGTAGAAGCGAAGACAAAACTGTACAATAAATATTTTTGGAACAATTAATAAGAGTCTAATATCGAAAATACATATTATTACAGTTTTATTTAAATTATTGCCTTTTCCTCTGGATGTGTTCCGGTTTAGTACTAAAAACAAATTAACAAATTTGAATGACATTTATCAGACTTCAGATTACAGATTTATTAGACTTATAAGATGGATTAACATATAGGTTACTTTTAATCCCAGTATCACGTACCCGTGGGATATTTACATAGATCCACGCGGTCTGAGCAGCGGGAAAAACTCTGTTGACAATAATGAAGGTTACTTGTTTGCTTTTAATTAAGAAATGGGTTCGTCAAACAACCTTTTATTTGATAAGAATACCTAATTAGGTTACAATTTGGTTCGTTATACAAAAGGTACGAGCCTTTCGTTTTTATTCCGTTTTAGAAAAACTCTATTAAAAATTTCATTCGTTTCAATACAAAATGTAGGCACAAAGCCCAATGATGTTTTATTTTCAAGCTTCATTCCATCGAATGTTTGCTGAAAGAATTTCTAGAACGAACTTTCATCAAGCGTTCTTTCTCTATGCAACAGATTAATTAGTTTGTAACACTGCAGGTATTTAGGTACTCGTAAATAGTTGAGGAGTACTATTTATAGCAGTTTCAACAGGTTTACCTCAACCTGCAGGTTAGGTGAAAATACTTCAGAACTTTTGCCAAACAAAGTTGCAAAATCATTTCAGGTTTGTTTTAGTTTCTAAATTTGCTATTGCGAAGCTTAGCTGGACTAGAATTTCAATTGTAGTACGCATTCATTGAATAATTCATCTGTTATTCTTTTATCACCAACAAATGAACGGCTGTTTTTTTTTAATGCACACAATCAGATAAAGCACTTGTGTTGTAGGGGTTACTAATTTGTTTAGAACACACACTAAGCAGTTTTGGTCCTCCGACTATTATAGTAACCATTTCTGACGGAAGTACGCGTCAGGAATAGTTTCTTTTAACTATTTTATGATCTTCTGACAAAGTATAACTTGAACAACCTTGCATTTTTAATAACTAAATTCAGATCTTAAAGCAAAATGAAACTAGTTCAGTCATGTACACTGCAAAACGGATGATTCACCGTTGCGCTAGCGCATATGTACATTTGCATTTTAAGCGCCAACCGTAAACGTCAAATTAGAATGGTTTTAGAACTTTAAGTGAGCTGGTAATCTATAGCATGAACAATTTATTGGACTAGGATAATCTTTCTGACAATTTTGATCAGTAGATAGATCTTTTGAATAAAAAACACGATACATGACGTCACGACAATGAAGGTCAAGGTTGAGATGTAAAGAATTAATTATGTTAAAAGTCCTTAATAGGCCCTTTGCCAATAACCAAGTCCAAACTGGAATCATTTAGAATACTGCCCGCCAATTTTTAATGATCTTTTCTATTGACGATTGAATGCAGAACAGCATCAATATCACCAACTAATTACTACCAAGTTTGCCAAACCAAAGTGTCCATCGTCATATTCATAAACTTTTTTTTTACAACAATGCTTCACTGGTAACTGTCTTGTAACAAGTTTGCAGTAACCATTGAAATCGTCACAGTTTATCGAGGTAGTGACTCACCTCCGGTAGAGCGTATAATTGTTAGTGGTATGCTCCAGTGGTGTTGGAGAAATCTGTGCTTCTGTTGGTATAGCCCTCCCCTCAGACAAAAAGAACTGTGTATTCAGAACCTTGCTTGAAGTTAGTGGTTACGCTTCTTTGTAAACTCATGAAGAGTGACATGTGTTTTATGTCACTCTTACCATTATCTATCTTCACAAACATCACGAACGAATAAAAGTTTACACGATGAATTATTTATTTCTGTAGGCAGGTTTGTACAAACACTTATACAGTTAGTCTAGTTTTCTTGTTCTATGAGAGGAAAGACCGAAACAATCTCACGACGCTTTCTTAGGTTTTTCTTTTCCGTTAATAATTATAAACTAGTGCTTGAATGCAATCCCGCCTGATGGTAAGCAGCGATGCAATCGTTGATGGTAAAGCGCACTAGTTTATTAAGCCTATTCACTTAAAAAACTTAGGAATAGGAAGGATGACGGCAGTTGAGCGAGGTGATGCAATGTTAAGCCCAAGACCAACACGACCAACGATGCTGCGCCAAAGGGAGATTGATCTGGACTCTGGAGATTGATTTGCCGCATCGTACCCGACACACATCGCAACACAACTGCTCAGACAGACCCGTCCTCTGCACGGCTTCACCAGACATCATGCCGGAACACGACGAATCGCTTGGCGGCAAGACCTTGTCTGGTGGGTGGTAACTTCTGCCGGCAGCTTATGTTATAACCTAAGTCAGAACCGATCAGTTTCACATTACTATACACTGATACTTTTGACGAATATGGACTGGATTTGCCTATTACCAAAGGCGATGGTCGATATGTCGTTACTGCAGGCAGGCCTATATACGTTTATTTAATTACTAGCTTTCCGCCCGCGGCTTCGCCCGCGTGGAATTCGGTTATATCGTGCTTTTTAGATTTCCCTCGGGAATATAATTTTTCACATCAAAATCGGTTGAGACGTTTAAGCGGGAAAGCGTAACAGACACAGACAGAGTTACTTTCGCATTCATAATATTAGTATGGATAATGGTCCCTGCATTATTTCGCGTTTTTCAACCAAACTTAATGAATTTATTTTACAAACCCTCTAGAATATGATATGGACAAAACGGTTAATAGGATGACTTCGCTGGACAGTGTATCTAGAGTCTAGATACACTGTCCAAAGTCATCCTATTAACCGATTTGTGTACAAAACCATATCTTTCTCGCAATAGCGGCAGAGCTCGGGTTTCCACAACAGAACCAATAACTGCACGCTCTAGTAGCTATGA
This sequence comes from Sesamia inferens, assembly GCA_037179545.1. NCBI lineage: Eukaryota > Metazoa > Arthropoda > Insecta > Lepidoptera > Noctuidae > Sesamia > Sesamia inferens. The sequence goes on from CM073949.1 coordinate 12,802,763, forward strand.
GTCACTGGCAGCGGCGTTCAACAAACTAGCAAAGTTTATTGTTACGGTTTTGTAGAACATCGAAATGAAACAACTATGTTTGGGAAAGGTACAAGTATCTAAATTAACTTACAAAAAAAAGACTGTTCATGTTGGTTAAGCAGAAAAAAGAGGACTGTGCAACTCGTGTCAGATCAGATTATAGGTTAGCAGAAAGTTAAAAATATTAATAAAATAGTATATCTTTGGTCTTTGTGGGACAAAAAGGGTGATAAAATAAAATTGATTTCTAACTATAACTTAGCATAACAGCAACAATGCTAAGATCAAAGCATCTACTGTACTTGTTGCGGAAGACACGCAAACGATTGGTGAACGTCAAGTGAACGCCAACTATAATTGAAAAACGGTTCATTTCCGCGCTGCGACCGCACTCGCATGTTTGTACTATTGCATGTACTACCACAGTTATCAATAGTGGTAACGCGATATTCGGAGTTTCACTTTTTAATGCTAAGCAACTTAAATCACCGTCTTTACCGGACTATTTGGAAATGGCTTTAACAGATCCAGGATCAGTGAGCCCGGTTTTGTCTGTGTTGTGACTTTTGAGCCTTTTAATCTGAATTGATAGCTAATGGCCGCGATTCTGTTGTTTACAACTTAATTTCAGTGCATCCTTTTCTTTATATTTCATTAAGAAAAGGACAGAAGATAAAATGTCAGTTTAGACCTGTCATTTTAGTGCGCTCCTGAGGTAAACAGGCGTATTTTTAGTCGCCATGCTTATAATCGCGTCTAAACTATCTATGGAGTAACTTAATTTGACAGGATTAATGTAAAATGTTATCTTCTATCCCTTTCTTAACGAAATGGAAAGAAAAGATGCACATAACTGAAAATTAGTTTGTTATAATAACATTTACACCACACACTGATAAATATTGGCATTGCATCATGTTATACGGGTGGTCTACCAAATATAATTTAAGAATTTAAAGAAACGTAAATGAAATGTTCAAAATATAGCTTATGTTGATTAACTTCTCTGTATTTAGTTACCACAAAAAGTTTTGAACCAGATCCTGTTTCGATGAGACTAATTAAATAAATTAGTTTAATTAAATAAATATTAATAAAATAAAGCTAGATCTACAAAAACGTCTGTCAATCATAATGAAATAACGCGGTAAGGAGTTCAAGTTATGAAACAAGGGATCTTAATTAATTGGTACTGCTTTACATATACAGTATGTTACGAAAACCCTGTCCGACCCGTGAAGGTGTTGTTAGGTATCGATAACTGATTCTACTAATGCATACAAAACCGGGCTTTACTTAAAAAAAAAATTCCCCTAAAAAAATAAATATTATTTCGCAAAAGGAGGTAACTTATTAAATGTGCGTTGACCACCCTTCGCCTGCCGACCGCGGGGGGCGGGCGGCAGGACACGCGGCACGTGGTCGCATCGCTATTCGCTCATAATAATACCGGTGTTGTCACTTTTTAAAAATTACCAAATTTCGGGGAAATTGGAATTAATTCGTTGGAAAAAAAGATTATTTCAAAATTCATTTGTATTGGTACTATGATGAATACGTAAAATTTTATATTATATTTGGTCATGTGTTTACCTAACCTCTATTATCCTTATGGGTCGGACAGGGTTTTCGTAACATACTGTATGTATAGAGCAGTTGACCTCATAATGTATGATCATAGCCGCTAGGAGTTAGTTTTGTTCATGTATTGGTGAAGTAAACTGAAAATTGTTACGTTTTTCATATCAATCATTTTTTTCACATTTTTTGTAATTTCAACAGTATTGTTATATTTAATAGATGCGCTTGCGACAGCTAGACCACTGAAATATTTTGACAGACAAATTTTTTATGTTGTTAAATTACATCGCCAAAAATTATCATTACAACCATTTTATTATTTTAGTCTTCAGTATTCCACCAGGTTGCAAATCCGATAAAGGAAATTTGGACACAATATTAATTTTTATCACGGTAAAACCCTATAATTGACCGAATCGAATACCTTTTCAGTAAAGAGGCCAGAAATTCTACTACCTGCTTAATTTAATTTCAATTTAAGTCTTAACGGTCATATGCTACATAAATTATTACTTTTTTTTATTTAATATACATATGTTAAGTACCTACATTTGGTTCAGACATACAGACGCTTCCAGGCTTAAAATTTTCAATCAAATCTCACCTCTAGGTTCATGACAATAACAGATAGGAGATTTGGAATTAAGACTACATAATGAAGGCCAATGACCTCATAGGTACGTGGGCTGTCTAAATAGGACCAGTACAAAAACTAGATACACAGGCTCGCCTACAAATGTACTTATTATCCATATTTGTCTACAGAAGCAATTTAGGTTAGTACTAACAATGATCGGTAGATTTCAAATGTACTCCAGATAAAATAGACAAAAGGATTGCAATGAATATGAATTTAACCAAGTACATCATTTGTGACATGTTGCACCCACCCCAAAATAAATTAAGATTAGGGCAGGAGTATAATGATAAATATATGTACTTATATTACTGAAGCCAGATCTGTTCCGCGGTAGGTATCTGGTTCCGTGCAAGAAAAAAATAAGGCAGGAGCGTGCAAATGTTTAATTCAAAAACCTGCTTGGTCTGTTCAGAAATTATTTCTACCTCGACGGACAGCAAAAACGTTGCGTCAAGTTAATAAGAACTTGTGACACAGATAGGAAGATGAAGTAAGAAGTTTAACAACATCTTTAAACCACAGTCAGTACCAAACTACATCAATAAGACACCTTCTAAAAACGTTGCACTTAATTCAACGGAAGTACTGATCATGCTTGAGAACATTATCAGAAATATAATTTCCTACGCTGTCACCATCACCAGTTCGGGAACAGAAATCTGACTTCCGATATAATTTAAGTTCCCAACGTTGTACTATAAATATAAATATTATACAAGAAAAAAGGTTATTTAAAGTCCGTTGTTGGTAGTTGATTTGTGACTTGTAGTGACTGTCTCGAAGGTCGATTGGCCAATCAAGTTGTATTACGTCATAAGGTATTACTATAATTATTGGTTTGGAAGGAGTATCAAGTAGCAAGCACTAGCAGACATATGGATACCACCTATAGTTATATAAAACCGACCCCAGAGTGTTGGTTCAGACTCTTTTATTGTTCAAAAATAGCGCAGTGTTCCTAAATAAGTTTTCATTTCAAGAATCAAATATTTCAGTTGCAATAGATGAATTAGAATATGAGATCTGATTTTAGTTAAACACCTCTAATGTCAAAACTACTCCTTTCAATAATGATATGATTTTAGCAACACCGTGTTAAATATACTGTATATAGTTTATTATTCCCTAGTACTTGTTACAAAAAGACAATATTATTCTAATTCAGTTCAACCGACGGCCTGCAGAGTCGGCACCAATATGTCCACCAGTGACAAAACGGTTCTAGCAATCACGTTTGACATATTAATAATACGGATAAAAGCCGATAGATTGGGAATACCATAGTTATTATAGGTGGGTTCATCATCACTCCATTTTCGTTAACTATTAATTTCTAATTCATGAATTCAACCAATCAACTAAAATTATTATAAATCCACGACACTGAGCTACGTTAACAATATCTACAAATCAATACTGTGAGAGACGAAGCTACTTTAGCGGGGGAGCCCGCGGTTATCAAGTTTGTAATGGAGTAAACGGCAGCGCCATCTAGTATGTAGTAGCGACAATGTGCAGCGCCACCACTCCCAAACGTAGTTTGCCTTAACAAAAATTTCTAAGTACATTCTGAAAAATCAACTATGAATCCAAAAACATTTTTTATAGCATGAAAAAGTTTTTTGTAATATTAAGAATTAATTCAACATTATTATTTTTACTCTAAAACAACGCAATTAGTTCAGCTATTTGCCACAAGGTGGCGTTACGTGTATATGAAACAAGTTTGATTTCTTGGTACTTGTTTTTATTTATTTGGTTTCTATTGAAATATTCTATAAAAACGATAGTATTTCAGAATATGAAACAAAGAATAATGAGACAGCATGCCGTGAAAATTCAATGCGGTATTTTATCCACCTTTTTTCAGTCTCATCGCTTCGGCAACTCTCTTGAACCACGAAATGTTTTCTGAACGTTTTTTCGTCATCCGTCACTTTCTAATCAATTGTGATCTATGTGCAATAAGAACAAAAATCGCTTGAGATTGCGAACCCGGTGAAAATATGGTCAGTCAAGCGTTTTATGTAATATTCGTGCAGTTTGACGAAACGCCTTCATTACACTTAGTTTTGAGCAGATTTTGATTTCAGTTCAACGTTTGATACAATCGATAAATATAAACTTTCTTAAACTTCGAACTTAAAGTTAGAACGAAAATCATTGACGTGTCAAAATTTTGCTCAAGTCAAGTGATTTGCTTGGCTTTTGATAATTTATTCAATCAAACAAAAACTTTCGACTTGAATTCCGTTCGAAAGACCGAATTCTGACGAATTTTTGGCTATAGTAAACTTGCCTCCGATAAAGTCATATTGCAACCTGTGAGGTAGTAAATCAAGTGATTTGATTAATCAGTCTAACTGACCTACATGGGCACCACTAACACATCAACCAGCTGGGGTGTGAAACAAGAAAAGCTACAATGGTAATTAATAGGCTTTATATCTCGTACATTAGATTCCTCCTGCATGATTGTATGTATCCTGCAAAGTGAGTGCTTGAGATTGCTCTCAGATTGAATCCGTCTGATAAATCATCCGCAAAGTTAGAAATTGCTTCCGCTAATGAAAGCATAATTTCTCTGACTATCCCACTGTAGCATAAACTTAAAGGAGAAGCTTATCCTGTACTTTTAATTCCACATTCCAAGAAAAAGGAAATCTGAATGATTAAAATAGAACTTATTTTGATCATTCAGATTTTCTATTTCTTTTCTTATCATAAATATTTTGATAACTACTACCCACTAGAAAAATGCTAATGTTTACCTCTCCAACCTCCTAAAATAGGAAGTTAAAAATTCCCATAAATCCAAGTCCTCATAATACCGTATCTTCGGAACAGTTCTGGTGGGCGTTTGCGTGCATTGTACTCATTATTAAGCACTGTCATGCAACTATGACAGACAGACTATGTCTGTCGTGTAGTTTGTCAACGATGTGGATAAATACGTCTGGCGTAGAATGTGAGGGTGATTTGGTTTTTAAACTTGGGGACTTTTAAATGGCAAAGTAAAATTATCAATATGGCTGAAGATAACTCGTAGTGTGCTGTGTGGGCACGCAGTAAATAAGCACTGCAAAAAGAGATGTAGAAGACCTTTGGGGGAATATAAAGACTTGTTTAAAATAATCTACTGCATCAAGGCTCTAGATATAGACATTAAAGTTTTTACAGACCCAATTAATACACTTTATTTGTATATGGATGAAAATAGCTGACCGACCGATTGATTTATTACTTATTTATCGACACCAACAGAGCTACGTGTGAAGTGAATGAATTGGAATATTCTTGTGACAGATTATTATATCCTAGTTCGCGATAAATACAGCTTCCGTTACGAAGCAAGGTTTCACTGATGATGTCAAAAAGGCTTAATTAAAAGGACGATGAACTACAACTAATCTAGAATACATGACACAAAATGAGGTGGGTGTCATCGCGTGCAGTATGGTGATAACGAAATGAGCCGCATGGAGCTATGGCAGTACCAGACGGTCTGGCAAGAGTGCTAGTCTTAGGAACCATGAACAAGTCGCCGTTTTGAAATGTTTTTACTGTCTACTCAAGAAAAAATAAATATGACAGTTTATGCAAATCTATAACGACAGTAATGGTAACCCTGCATGCAATATTGGCATGTAAATCTGACAGTCATTGGAACTTTAAATCACAAATCATGTAATACTTTCACGACCTTCGATTCTACATTACGGTATTGTATTTTACGATACCATTCATTCGTTTAATTTTCCTAAAGCAAACAAGGTCATTTTAAAACATGTGACGTATATTTGCCTCTACGCGAATACTTATGACTAATAGAAGAAAAATTTCATGAGACGTCATTTAGGTTAGAAAGAGTGCTAAATTGCATACGAACGTTACCCTCAATCGACTGACTGATCACCTAACTTGGATACGTTAAGTTCATGTTTAGTTCAAGTTTACGCATAAATTCAAAGCACCTCGATTAGGAAAACCAGTACATATGCTTACTAACACCAGCATATTAATAAATTTTAATAATATATTAACCCCCGCGGTTTCCAACTTTTACAAAGTTTGGGATCGAAGTAAGATTAAGATTAAATATTACAGAAGTTAGGAGGTTGGCTAACGAACGTAAATTGTATCGGAAAGTTGGTGTTAGGAAATCTGAAGGTTTAGAATTTCTTGGGGAAAGGTTATACCGGAAACCTTCCTCAAGTAATTTACTAAGGGAGTATAATAAGAATAAGGGATAAGTCGGAGCCCACTAATAGAACCATCTGAATATAATATAGTTAAAGTATAACTTTGGAAATCAGAGGTTAACTCTCTCTTCAGCATAAACAAGAACGCCTAGAAAGTTGATTCGAGTCGAAATAATGACATGGCATGGCTTAAAACAATTCAATAAATAAACCATTGATATTATGTAATTAAAAGACAGATGTTCGTCGGTAGAAAATTTAGAACTCATTTTCAAACATTATGGGTGTTTTATTGTGAATGGGTGACTAAATTTATGATGGCCACGGTAAACTAACATTTGGGCACATTGTGAATATATACGTCGATTATTTGAAGCTTAAAAAGCTTTTATGGACTGAATAGTTTAATATATGAAACTATTTTTCAAACAAGTATGAAAACATGGACACGTAATTATTAGAAATCTGAAACAGCTTTGAGCATTCATGTTGATCTGATCAATGTTGTGTTATTTTAACCAAGCAATATGATTGAATTAATACTGATCCCTTCTTTGTTTGAGAAGACATTTTTGCTGTGCTAACAGTGAGACAATTACAGGCCGATATTCTACGAGACCTATGATGGACATAAACTGGAAGCGGTTTATTTATGAACGTTACTTTAAGGGTCCAAGTTAACCAACGTCTATAAATAATAAACTCCAAAGGTGTGTCAGCTTTTAGCGACCCCCTTATTTAATATAAGAATGACAAGAATTTCAGAGACGAAAACTTTGCACATTTATCTTCATTATTTCCAGGAAAAATTTTGGTGAAAATGTTTACATTTTTATTATTATCCTTTCTTTCAAAGTGAGAATGGGTATGCCACGTTTACCGATGCCCAATACGCGTTGGGCTAAAACAGCCACCACGTGAGGACCCCGTAGAAGAAGGCGGGACGAACTGGTACGATACAAATGACCAGTGGTCTACTTTAGCACTGCAGTGAAAAGCTAGAGATCAAAGGACTTTTCCCAGCAGTGGGGTGATGCATGTAAGAGTAATATTAAAAAAATATCATTCAGTAACAGTAATCAGTATTATAGGGGCATAAACACGTGAGCAAATATACAGTTTAATATGTCAACTAGTTGTTCCCGGTCTGGATGTTTGTGTATGTGACTCATACATATGTTTGTAAACGAGCCCACGATAAAGGAGAAATTCCTTGTGTGGAAAATGTAAAAAAAAAAAATCTATAATAGATCTAACCAAAACATAAGAAAATATACATCACATTACAACACATATTGGTCATTATCATTTCAATAAGATAAAACGTCACATAAAAGTAAAACAAACGCAAAAATTTGGTACATGGGGTCGTATATAACAGTTATCTCGACAGGTTTGCCATCAAAAACTGTGATAAGAAACACAGCAGACCAGTGGCGAAGACATAATTTTCAATTTTAAGTCGAATTATTGAAGTCATGTGTTATGTACTAAACCGCACTGGGTCAGCAAGGTTAATTCTTAACTGTCTCTCAGCGAAAGGTGTAACACACCAGTTGGAACATTATAAGCTGTTTATGACCCTGAAGTATTCATTCCATCTGAGGTAAGGAACTTTAACAATGTTAGGTAATTTTACAGAATAGCACTACTGATTTCAAATTCGTCAGTGTCAAAGATAACACGTAACGTTATCAAAGCGTATAACATACTTGAAAATATGTTTACAAACGCTGTCTATTTTTGTATTCAGTATTTACTTTTAGAAGCCAGTGGTATTTGTTTTACAGTTTCTGTATGGAAACAACTTCTCGTGGTGTGAATACGAAATACTTCCCGATGGCGTAAGAAATACTGGTGGTGATATTCATAGTAGTATGTTTTAATATTAAATACACACTTAACTGTGATAAACTTTTTGCCATCTATTAAATTTGAAAACATTAATTTGAATTCAACAATATTTTTAGTTAGAACATATTTATGGCCGTGATTCCCTTCTACATTATATTCTACTATTTCTTCTTCTGTTATTCACAAATTAAACCAATTTTAAGTTAAGTGCATCTTTTTTTTTCTATTTCATTAGGAAAAGGACAAAAGATAAAATGACAGTTTAGACTTAAAAAAATAATGCGCTCCAGACGTAAACTGGCGTATTTTTAGTCGCCATGTTTTTAATCGCGTCTAAACTGTCTATGGAATATCTTAATTTGACAGGATTAAATTAAAATCTTCTATCCCTTTCTTAACGAAATGGAAAGAAAAAGATGCACATAACTTAAAATTAGTTTAGATTGTGAACAACAGAATCGACGCCGATATCCGTTTTATATTGAAGTTTTTCTTTTTTTTTTCAAAATTATTATTAACGAGTAATTATAAGTCGTGGTGGCCTAGTGGTTAAAACACCAGCCGCTCAAGTATGAGTGCGTGGGTTCGATTCCAGGTCAGGCAAGTACCAATATAACTTTTCTAAAATTATATGTATTTTCTAAGTATATCTTGGACACCATTGACTGAAGGTGAAGGAAAACATCTTGAGGAAACCTGGACTTTATAAGTCTGAAATCGCTAACCCGCATTGAGCAAGCGTGGTGATTACGCTCAATCCTTCTCTGTATGAGAGGAGACCTGTGCCCAGCAGTGGGGCGATAAAAAGGTTGATGATGATGATGATGATGATGATTAACGAAATGTCAAAACGCATAATGTTGAAAATAGTCACAAAATCTAGAGGTTATTAATTTTAAATATTCGTTTCGCCGCCCATAAATAAATAATAAATGAATTATTTCCGTAAGTAAATTCATGTAAGCAAGAAGTCAATCAATTAACTTTTTTTTTATTATTATTAATTTATAAACCAGCGCTTGACCGCAATCCCGCCTGATGCTAAGCAGTGACGCAATCGTTGATGGTAAAGCGCACTAGTTTATTAAGAGCCTATTCACTCTAGCCTTGAAGACACTCAAATTGTAGTCCGACGGAAACACCGCCGCCGGCAGATTGTTCCAGTCCCTCGACGTACGCGGTATAAAGGAGGAGGCGAAAGGCTTCGTCCGGATCGTAGAGGTGTTAACAACATAAGGGTGGAGACTCGCCGTTCGATGCTGTAGTATTTCTCACAGATTAATAAAAATCAACAACTGTTTCTATATAATAAGTAATGGACGCTTCAAAAACGTTGTATTCTTCTTTAATAGCAACACATTTTCTCACAGTCAAATAATTTCTGGAAAATTTTCAGAAATTTGTAGCTAACATAATATTATTTAGCGTCCTTTTCCGTCATACATAAGTGGGACGTATAATTTAGTAGTTTGCTTACAAATTATGTTAAATAACTGTATAATTTGAATTGGCTGTGGGAACCAGACAACAGTGGCAGATACAAACTAATTACGCTTAAGTTGGCAAGTTTGGCAAACATGCAAGCGTACGTACGTTTTAGTGTCAAGTGGTTTTAGGTTGACAGTTGAGAATCTGGTAACAGTTACAAACTGATATCATGATCTACTTGGGAATTTTGCTCTCCTGGGTATGGTGCTCAAGTTGGGTTGTTATTGGGTTTTAGTCAGTAGCAGCTAGGAGTTTGGATTTGTGCCCGGTTGAAAGGCAATAAGCTTAGCCTTATTACATGGGACTTATATTTAACTGGCGAAATCACGATGTACAGACCGCACATCAAGGCACTATAATCTGTCAAATTTCTTTATTAGGTTTTCAAATATATCACTAAAGCATTAAGGCTGAAGGTTGATTGGCAATTTTTACAGTTTCGGGTAGCTTGACCTGATGTCGTCCATACACCTATTCCCAATCGTAAGAAATCCTGGGAAGTTAAGGCGTGATGTGGTAAACCACAAATACTTTAGTGAGAAAATACTACCACATTTTTCAAGGATTGTCAACTAGCTGATCCGTGCCCACTTCGTTGGGCTGTAAACTTTGTTATTTTTGATGGAATTTGACTACCACGAAAAAATGTCAAGTTTTCTGGTTAATGTATAGCATTTGACACTAACAAATAATATGGCATTCAATTAGTAAAAGAATTATCAAAATCGGTTCAATAAAACCTGAGATTACCCCCTACAAAGGTACAACGCACAAACTTTACCTCTTTATAATATTATATATATGCAATTATATTAGTACAGATAATTCCTGAGTCAACGTAGGTTATTGTTGCTTGTTATAATGCTATGTCACAAGATTCTTTGTGACAAGTAGTTATCTCATGACTACTATGTGCGTATACTTATAATCAACGACTTCCCACAATTAGTGAAGAACTGACGCAACGACACAAGTGTGGCAACTAAGTACCTATTTTAAATTGCATATCCTATGTTTTTTGGTACTTACTATTATATTAGACAAAAAGTATTGTTGTGTGCAAGGCTTTCATTGTTTTTTTTTTCAATTCGTTCTATGCTTCCCAACTTTTCAGTTATTTTTTGCTTATCTGGCCTTCTGAAGGCACATGGGCCATGATCTAAAAATAATATCAAGTTCATAGTTTTATTGTAATTTAATAGTTGACCGACAATGACAGGAAAAAGGCTTAGCCAAAGTACGTGTTAAGTAACGCTTATTTAGAACTCTGCATTTATTCCTCTCTCAAATATATAAATAAAACGGTACACGATAACTCCATTATCTGACCACCACCCTAACCTACAATTTACCCAATTTGGAAGACCTTTCCACCCGTTGAAAGGTTATTTCCTATGCTAGGGTTTGACCCTAAAAAGCCCTCATTTTAAATAAGTATGCACTCATGCAAAACCTTTTTTAAGACGATTTTACCTAAACATAGAAAGGAACCCTTGTGAAACGCTCATCATATAAGAAACCTTGTTGACTAAGTCAATTTCGAAAGCGTTAACGTTTGCAAAATGAAAATTGAATTTCTTGAAAATTCAGTAGGGACAGATGATCGGTTAGCCGCTTGTTTTCTTATTCCTTTTTGGTGAGCACCAGAGTTAGTACTTGAAAGTATGTTACATAACACTTATATTCCGAAAACTTGGTTGAAAGCTTTCCGATTTTGATAATTACTAAGCATAGATTCGTAATCAATAAACCAACAAAATATTTAAAAAAAAACACTGTTCTAATAGTTCTAATTAAATCGTTATTAGTTTTCACTCTAATATTATCTTTCAGACAATCAAGAATATTTTAATATTACTGTTTACTGTCACAATTTCCATCTGAAAACAAACTGCATAATGAATCCGATACATCACCCAATCGTCCATACTCCGTATACAGCTAAAAATAATGGGCGGACACACGTGCGGGTAAATATAGCCGTTCGGTCGCGTTCAAGGAACCCGCGATATTTGTTTACGAACCGGCTGATTGTGTAACTGAAACGTAATGATGGCATGTCAAGCAAGGAATCAAGTTCTTCGAGTTAAATGCCGTACCTTACAAGGTATGGATCGTGTAGGATTGGAAAAGACAGTGCTATTTAGAGCCCCAATTCTATTTCGAACTGGCGAAACAACAAAGCACGAAGAATAATTAAGATAGAACTTCACTCAGAAAATCAATCTATACTAATATATTATAAAAGCTGAAGAGTTGGTACGTTTGTTTCAACACGCTTATCTCAGGAACTACTGGTCCGATTTGAAAAAATATTTTTGCTTTGGATAGCCCATTAATTCAGGAAGGCTTTAGGCTTAGGCTACCTATATAACATACCGCTACGACCAACAGGAGCGGAGCATATAAAAAAAAACGCGAACAAAGTCGCAGGCGGCCGCCCATTGTGTCACCTTTGTAAAATCTTTTTATTTTTGTTCTGTAATCTATATGGTGTACATAATAAAGAGTATTCTATTCTGTTCCAGTGTATTATATGTACTGAATTGCTTGGATAACGATGTACCTAGTTAAGGAAGGCTTCTTTTGTCATAAGACATATTTCTTTCAATCAAATCTTTTGTATTTACAAAAGTAATTTAATTACCTTTGCAGAAATTAACATGAGCGAAAACCGATCTCTTTCAGTTTCTAATTAACATATTAAACTGTATCGGAAATGAACCGGTTTCAATCAGTACTTAGTTACTTTCGCTCATCCGCAGTATGGAACGAAGATCATTAATAACTGTATATCAAACAGCCTGATTAACATATACGAGTCGGAAATGGAGATTTAAAATTTTACCACTTTTTCTTTCACATATCTCTGCTAATAGAGGTCCGAGGGCAATAATATTGCCCTACTTTGCATTCATTTAGCTTCCAGTTTTACCGAATGCTGAGGAACACCAGTATGTCTCATGGCTGACCTCCATCTTCACTATAACTGGTTGTCAAAGTTTTGGGCTTCAGACCAGCCGTGACGGCTATCAAAAATCTGCGAATTACAGACCGGGACCGTTTGTCCCGGTCTTAGGTTCTTAGCTTAACGTGCTTTAGGAAGCACGTTTTAAATTACTTTATTTCATAAAAAAAAAAAAAACAAAAAAAAAGTCACAAACTATCACTTTCAAATGCAATACTCACATTTCGTAATGCATCTAGCATGCAGTTAGTATCTAGGTATGTGTGTCGAAATAAAAACCTCCCGATCGCCTCTTTCAAAGTGTGCTAACGACCGACGCACACGATTGGCGTACACTTTAATAGAAAAGTGAATAGATTATTGCACTTAAGTTTTAAATGTAGGTGTTATTGATATGTAATATTTTTATGGGCACGCGATAGTTCAATAACGATTTGCTGCCTTATCTTTAAGGTCTGTAAAGTCAAAATAAAGAAAAGCTTTTTTTGTCCAAAATAAGAAAAAAACTGGCGAAACATCGCAAGAAAATAGTAAATGATTGTGACTAGTTGATCCCTAGCGGGAAATGCGACCTCAAGCATACTTCTCTTTTTAGAGTAACTGTTTTCTCGATAAATGTAGCAGCGGTATATTTCAATTAATATCGAATTCTAAAACGGACACTACTGAAAAAGCGTGGCTATTAAAATGGCTATTTTTTATTAAAGGCTAACGATGCATGTCTAAATTACTTCACGATAGTGTACTACCAGTCTTACAATTTGGCCATCAGCATATTTTTTAACTATTAATATAAATTATTCGAAAGTTGATTGAAACTACGTAATTTTAATGTTAAAGTTACAATGCGCGGCATTGCTTTCATTGTGATACAGCGGGTCTGAATAAAAGCTATCTTGCCTAAGGTCTGCTGCACACAGAATATTAATGCAAAAATCACCACGTGCTCCACTGTTGTTATTTTCCATATTAATGAGTAATATTGAACTAGCTATCATATTATGAATTTTATTTACCTTTTTCCGTCTAACCAGTTAGACCGCAATATTTATATGGATGCAACATCATAAATTCCTGGAACTGTTTTCGTTTCAGTTGCAAAACAGAGGTTGCTTTATTTTACTGTAATCAGATCTGTTCTTTCTTAGAGCGTAGAAGTAATTAAGATAAGCACATATTATGACGTAAGCCTCATATGTTGAATAAATATGCAAATGTCTTCAAGTTCAATAATAGTTTAACACTATCTTCGTAATAAACGCATATTTAGGCAGGTATTAGACGTAAAAATGATACACAAATAGAATTGTTAAAAAGTTCTTAGTTTATCGATTTAAATAACAGAATCGCCTGTGCTTACCATAATTGTAAGGCTTATAAGATCGAATAAATTAATAATTAAAACGTAACTGCGCATAATTATCATTGCACAGACTTCAAAGAACTCAATATCCTAAAATGAATTTAAAAAAACAACCTGAAATCGTCGTCGGAAAGCCTTTTTCGGTAAAACGTCGATCTTAAACTCACCTTATGTGAATGCCGATGGTGCGGGGTCACCGGCGGCGGATGCTGAGGCGGTTGTGGCACCTGGTTCTGTCCGGTTACGACAACCGGGAGACCGTCCACGATAGTCACCATCACCCTCTTGTCACCACTGCGACGTCGCTCAGCAGAGTTCCTCCTGCGGCGCTGTTCATCTACCACAGGCCTCGCGAATACCGTTCTACGATCAAAGTTTCGTGGATCGTTTTGGTTTTCTGCCGCCCTGGTAGCTGGTGTGTGGCTTTTAGATCGTTTGAGGAGTCTCATGACATGAGATTTAAGAGCGTCAGGCTTGCTGACAGGAGGTGGTAGTTCTGGTTGCTTGTGTTTGTATGATTGTGAGTGCGCATGGTGGCGCTGCACGGACACCGTGTGCCCCATGCCTGGTGGTATCACGTTCGAGAGGCTCTTGACTGCGTATGCAGCATCAACTTTGTTCCCGGCCACACACGATACCTCGTACATTCCGACACTACCGTTCCCGGCGGCTCTCCCTCACACTTCCACTTACACTACCATGTTTTTTCGACTTATCCTATGACACTGCAATCCTTTTGTACTATACAGTTTACGCTTTCCAACAAAGCATCGTATAACATGCACTTTACATGGAATTGTTAACTTCGAAGAGTTCGTTGCTTACATTTGAAAGAGTGTTCGTTATGAATGTCGTACGTGATCGAAGGAAAATAACTTTAACAGGTCAGACCGGTTGAGAAGAATTTTCGCGTGAACTGTGTGCGATAGAGTGTATTAATTAATTGGGCGGGACGACGCAGATACGTCTTAACCGCGCGCGAGTCGCCGACCAACTGAGCAAGCACGCACGGGGCGCGCGGTAGAGGCCGTATGATAGTGATAACGAATGATGCGTTCAGTCGAGGTCCACAATAATCCGCGAAAAGGTCAATGTTTCGATGAAGTCAGCAGCAATTGCTATAATTGGCGAATAATGTAACGTGAATTGGATAATGTGTGCGCTTGACGAAATACTGCGAGATGCAATGCCCTCTAGTGTTCATGGTGTATTGCAATTCTGTGCATAAATCTTAACTATTCAGAAGCGTTCACCAAAATTTTTACAAAAATTTCAAATAAAAATATGTTGTTTATATTCTGTTGCAACACGTACTCAAAACAAAAGTTCCAGCCTAATACACTTAAAATATTTAGACCAACACACTTCCAATGTGTTGTCATACACTAAAACTGCAGTGGAGAGTGTTGCCAGTTTTATTGAATTCAAAACTGTAGCGCTCATTCCGCACCAAGTTGGACTGGCCTAAATATCTGCAACACGTATGAGTCCGGAAACGGAGACGTGGATAGAATTGCCATTGGCTTTTGTTTAAAACTGGAACGGTCGCCGCTAAAAAGAGGCGTTATCTATGATAGTTTGACATTTGCTTTAAAATGACGCTATTTTTTTATTACGGTTTTGTGAAAAACAATCTATTAATTTATTATGACAATCGTATTACTTAAAGGTAATGGGAACGATTTCGGAAACACCTAAATTATCTACTTTAAAATGTAAGTTTTGTTGTAGAATTCAGTTTTACTTCACTGAACCAAAAACTATTTCGTGTCAACACTAACAAAAACTTATTTCAAAGAGACTTTGAAACATCACAGCCATTTTCATTTTGAGAACCAGTCATTTATAAATTTTAAACAACGTAATTGTTTGTTGAACTGTCAAAGGTTTTGGGTCCTCTGCTCCTTTGGCAGTTAAACGAATACCTCGTTATAGGTACTTAAACTATGGAATTTCCTTTGTGAGATAAGAGCACTTTGAAATGTACTTCGAAACTGCGAAGTAGCTCGGCAATTACTTTGGTTTAATTTAATGGTAGTTAGTGTTTTGTGTTAGTAATTGACTTAAAGATTAGATATCGACAGCAGTGTTTTTTTTATATCATTGCAACTATTTTAGTCTCTCAACCTCGTTTAGCCATTTACAACCTCTCGATATCGAGCATCAATCAATGTTATCACAGAAGTCCTTTGAAAACAGCTTTTAGGCTTGCCAAAAGCCAAGAATTTTGTCAGTTTTAAATCAAATAGAGGAGCGCTCTTCTTCCGACAGATTTTGTGTCGGAGTCGGGTCAAGGGAAATCAGTTTATTTAAATATGTCATTTTCGGCACGATAGCCTCTCGAATGGTCGTTTTTATACTGTTGAGAAGTAAAGAGACATAATTAACGCGCAGCGCAAATAAGAACTACATGCGTAATTCTGTTTTATAAATCGCAGTAACGTGTACCTTTGTTATTTCATATTAAGATAAAGACACAATATGTGAATATCGGATTACACGTTGGCCTTAAATATGTATAATATGTAGGTATATATTAATACCGAAAAAAAATCTTGAATAAAACCTTTCTGTTCCAAGAAAATTGTTTTGCAAAACCGATATACATGAAACTGCATCATAGAACCCAAAAACAATACAATAAGGCTCAATCAAGATTGTGAAATCTCAAACAAGAAGTATTTTTAACAAAGTTAGCCCTGAATCTGATCTCAATCAGCAGTTTGCGAAACTGTAAAGAGTCATAGCTGTTGAGTAATTGCACTGTACTACAGTGACCTCAGAAATAAATGGTTATTTGTTAAACTTAGTAATAAACTCGATATCTTGTGATTGTAAAGGTAGGTCAAAGCCATAATTCTGAATCTGCTTTAGAACACACGTGATGTTTTTGTAAGAAAGACGAGCCTTATACCCTATAAAGTAAGTATCTTTAATTTTTAGTCACTTATTTTGAAGTTTCATGGTAATATGGGCTGTGTTTATTTCCTTAACCAGACACACAAAATCAGTACAGCTGAATACGAGAGCTAGCCGTATTTAGCCCCAAAAACCAACCCTGAAATTGTAAGCAAAAGGCTAAGACACAGCCCGACTCCTTTGTACTATTGAGGAATTCCTGATAGAAAAATCACATAACACTATACCAGACTTCGAAATGAGACCTAGTACTCCCAAGCTCAATAGTCACGCTGGCAATCACATGAACAGCAAAAAAGAGACTGTATAGAAATCTGCGCTACAGTAAGAGTATTTATGTACGTTTGTTGCAAAATTTAAAAAAGGTCCAATATATTGTGATTGTGAAGGATATATATTAAAGCCTTAACTAATACAGACCATCTGTATTCCTCCAAGAGGTAGGTGGTGGACTAAAAGAATTTTATATACCAACATTTCGCCAGTTACGTTTAGTCTCAAGAAATATGTAGGTGTCTTGTCAATAGCCGATCTCAAATCCAAACCGCCGTCGTCGTCCCACTGCTGGGCACAGGCCTCCTCTCATACAGAGAAGGATTGAGCGTAATCACCACGCTTGCTCAATGCGGGTTGGCAAGCCCTGGGTTGCTACTAAGTAATGTTTAAAGAAAAAAAACCGGTCAGCTATTCAACAGCGACTGTTGAGTTTTTGGGTAATTTACAGTGACCTTACAATGAACATGCACAGCTATTTCTATATACATATAATTCAATCCGTAGTCATTGTGAAGGTAAGCTTTAATATCAGTAATTTAGTACGTTTGTACGACATGCTTCATTGAATGCAAGCGCAGCTGCAAATATTAGATCTTGATTCGATTCTGAGGTCGAATAGTTATTGTTATGGAGATTTTCGTTAAAGAAATATTCAGTAGCAATTGGGGATTTTAAATTATGACCAAGTAATATGCATAAAATATATAACCTTTTATAACAGAATTTAATATCGGTAAAGGAAACTATCTTTATAGATGAAATGAAACTTGGACTCTGTAATGGGCGCGTTTTTTTTTTGCATGCCTGGTGAGGCCAATGTTTTGCAGTCATACAATATATGATATATTATATTGGTCCAACTCTTATCGAGTCTTGACAACAGTTTTAGGGCGAGCGCACAAAGAGAAAAATTCAATCATTCATTATTTAAATTGTATGAGTGTTTTAACCAAAATCTTTTATCAAACTTCCATTGAAACTATTAATTAATTGTGAATTTATTTTTAGACATAAAAGCCACTATAATGAACGCAAGAATTATTCGGGTATTGCTCTATTGTTGTATTCAGGAAACGTTAAACACAGATTTAATTTGCTACCTATAAATAAACATCAGTCATAGCACTACGAGATAGTGTTTAGCAGCTATTTAATAAAAACACCTTTTAAACAAGACATTGGCGCCGATTCTGTTGTTCACAAACTAAACTAATTTTAAGTTATGTGCTTCTTTTTCTTTCCATTTCGTTAAGAAAAGGACAGAAGATAAAATGTCAGTTTAGACCTGTCAAATCAGTGCGCTCCTGACGTAAACTGGAGTATTTTTAGTCGCCATGTTTATAATCGCGTCTAAACTGTCTATGGAATATCTGAATTTGACAGATTTAATTTAAAATGTTATCTTCTATCCTTTTCTTAACGAAATGGAAAGAAAAAGATGCACATAACTTAAAATTAGTTTAGTTTAGGATCAACAGAATCGGCGCCAGTATTATACGGACGTTGACATAACACTGACACTAGAAATACCTTAAGACCACAAAAGACCTGTACAATCTAAAATAATTAATATCTATCATTTTATTTATTAACTCTGCGAGCGTTCAACATGACTACACAGATCTATACAAATTACCTTTCCATAAAATCCCAGTCATAATTAACTAAACGTCTATAAAACAATTTATGTCTGAGCACACATTAGTTTTCCTGATTCAAACTGCTTATTACTTAGAATTACCGCCGGCAGTAACAAAATTAACCTATTAAAAGTACAAATAGTGGCAGGTAATTGTGTCTTTATTGCTGCTTATAAAACAGGACTAGTTACTAAGCAGCTACACAGAATAGATGGCTACAGAAGCTGACTTCCAATCAAACAACAGCGCAAATCCAGGAGTCAGTACACAGTACAGTCACGCTTCACTTACAGCAAGTGCAAGCGCGCTCGCGATTACTGTTTGTTTGATAGTTATAATTACCGTACGTACACGTCTATGAAATTATCTGAAGTACTTTTATGAGTCATGTTATAATAATACGAATATACTAAACGAGTTGGCATTTTCTATCTGACTTCTTCTAAAAAGAAATGGAGAAACAAACTAAAGAGAAAAATTAGTATCTTTTAAATTCAAGATATATCTTAGTCGGAACATGAGAAGACAATATAGATTAGTGCCTGAAATAGATTTTTTTTAAAAAGAACCACATACGTGTGTGTGCGTGGAGCTGTTTTGCATAAAGAAGGAGGTTTCCGGTAATGAGAAGTCGATACCGACCGGTGCGGGTAAAATATTGTCGTGTTAACTTATACGGTCACACATAACGAAACAGTTAAAACAAGTAACTGGATCTTTCCTTGTCCAAAAACAAGCAGCTTTTTGCAAGCAACCAATAAAACCAGGCTAGCCTTCTGTATCCTATATGTTTTGTGCTAATGCGAGTCTTATGAGTCACCAGTTCGAGTTAACACCGTCAATATTGTGAGAGCGAGTGAAAGTCCGTGACGCACCTTTGTTGATTGATACTTACTTAGACCCTACCCAAATGTATGAAAGTAGGAAGTAAGGTTACGAATAAGTGGAATTACTTTTTAACTAAAAATATATTTTCAAGAGAAAAAACAAAGTAAGAAAAATAAATCCATAAGCAAATCATCGATGAACCCTTTGATAAACCTTTATAAAAATAAATTATAGTCGCTTTTAGAGTCTCCCTGTGTGACCCGCGTTGGTCTTCTAACGTAAGCAACGGATTTTGATAAGACTGATTTTCACCATAATGTGGTGTAATTTTTTTCCGAAAGAATAATGAGTATAAAACATTAATATTAAACTTGCGCCTTCAAAACCAAGCGACACAGGGGTGCGTCGCCGGTATCTTAAAATGTCAGCTCCAAAATTAATATCAGTCAAGGAGGACAATCAAGTGATAACAGTATGATTGAGTATCAAATAGACAAAAATGGATAGTGAACTAAAAATTTAATATATTTAATGTAATCACTAGATACAGTAGTGATTGAATTAAAGTGAAAACTCCGAATCGAACAACGGAAATAAAATCCAAAATAATTAAAAATTTTGCTTTTTTGTCGTTTTAAAAACATTGCCCCCACACTAGAAATTACTCCTGTATCGTGGGTGCATTTACAAACATTTAAACACATATACAGAAACAGCCAGACCAGAAATAATTACCTGTAGGCCATACTATCATCAATC
Source organism: Sesamia inferens (assembly GCA_037179545.1). NCBI lineage: Eukaryota > Metazoa > Arthropoda > Insecta > Lepidoptera > Noctuidae > Sesamia > Sesamia inferens. The sequence continues at coordinate 12,823,302 of CM073949.1, forward strand.
ATTTAATCATAGTTTATGAATAAACACCAATGTTTAATTGGTTGATTCATAAACTATAATTAAAGTTAAGTAACGTGCAAACGTCAAAACTGTATGGTAAAACAGTCTAGTTAACTTTAAACAACGTTTATGAAAAACGGAGATAGTCAATACAGTCAAAATTACGAAAAGGCAAAGTGACGATCAGTTTCCACCTACTTCTCAACAACACAGTAGGCCTAGTATGAGTTTTCAATACGAAACTCGTTCGATCGTATCGAGCGCGTTTGGCGCTCTCATTGGTTGAGAGTTCTTACGACCTTGAAGCGGGCCAATCGCTGAGTCAAACGCGCTCGATACGATCGAACGAGTTTCGTAATGAAAACTCATACTAGGCCTACAGATCTACCAAAACCGTCAATGAAGAAATTAAAAACAAATTCCCTTTCATCTAAGACCTCATTTCATCCATGTTTACAATTGCAACACGGTGAATGAGTAATGTTAATCATCAGGCTGTGCTGTGCGCAAGCGCAATACACGTGGTGAACGTTATTACGATTAGATTTTGTAATGCTACTACTGTGAATGTACTTTGAGTACTGTGGGACACGAGAAAGGTGCGTATTGCAGTAGGTATTGCTCCAGATATTTTGTAACATTAATAGTATGAATTTATTTACTTATTTATGGTTAATAAAAACGGTACAATACCAATTACATTAATTAAATTAGAAACAAACAATTACAATAATTTACTTAAAAACTACTACTAAAACTAACATGGCAAGGTGGACTCCCTCGCATAATTTCTTTCACAGAAAACCAAACTTACAGAGTGGTGCTGACAATACGACAATGAATGAAAACACGTACAATGCTGGTTCATAGGAATAATCCTAAACCATAGAAAAAAACCTAGCATTAAAAATCAAAAACTGAAAATTTCAAACAAACTAAATCGCATAAAATTGCAAACGGAATAGAACATCCTTTAAAAATATTGGTTCACTGACCTCCGACCGGCGACAGCGCGATCCTGTATCGACTTGCTTTTTCGTGCCATTATTATTAAAGTTTGGTTCATTATTATTATAGTGGTGGTTGGTGGTTTAAGCGCTTCCTTGTGAACAACACATTTTCTACATGATGTTCTATCATGTAGAAAATGTGAAAAATGAAAAATAACTTCCTGTGACTAAACTAATGGACATAGTTATATGATTTTTTATGGGTAGACTGAGAATGTGTTGTGGTACACTATGTTTAATTTATTGTCGTATTGTCAGCACCACTCTGTATACGCATAAGCTTATTCTATTCATCCACAAACACGTCAGATTCGAATGAGTAAATATCTAATAACTTTGATAACTGTGTGTAGCTTGCTCTCTTGACTTGCTTGATGCAAGTCAAGAGAGAGTTACTTACTATATGAAAGACAGTGCAAAGACAAAGTATTAATATGGTTTTAGACTCGGTAACAATAGAAAAAAAAAATTATATGTCATCCATTAGTGTCACATTTTTAAGTAGGGATATCTGTTACTAATACTAAAAACTGATTTATTAAATAGATTTGAAAACAATTCCTTGTTTATGCGAACTAAACTACAGGCTTCAACTGATACGCAAAGCAATTCTACCGCTTATTGTTACTCAGAACATTCGTCAATGTCATTTCAAACGTTAACGATTTGTTATCTAGTAAACTACATAGCTACAGAATTTTATTTTACGTTTACTTGCTAAACCTGTTTTATTTATGTTAGATAATAACTTTCTTTGAGAATCGACTAGGAAATTGTAAAATGATCTAATACTAATACATTGAAAGTAAAATACATAAAATTACAAAATGAGAAAATATGTAAATACAGAATAATGAAGAAAAATACGCAAATCAAATTCAAATCAACTATTTAAATGAGGCTAAACATCAGCACTTTTAGGATAAATTTCATAAATACATTAATTCCTGCTTGTTGGTCTTTTGATCCTTTTGGCCTACTGATAAGCATGAAGTACTAGGTTAGATTCCCAGCTCGGGTAGTTTTATTGGCCACATATTTCATGCGACTTATACATAATTAGTGAAATGTTGAGATTACAATGGTGATGGTATGTAAAATGATATAAGACAGCCCTCAAAACGGCCCCAGCCTACACCACCTCCCAGTGCTCTGGCTGGGAATAATTAGCGCAACAAATATCGCAGCTCTTTTGGTACATAATGATGAAATGTGAATGAACCGAAAGACCAAAATATGTTTCTCCTCAGCATGTGCTACATTTTCAACACTTCGATTGCGTACCCACCTGCTTATCTTAAACCACAGTATATTATTCCAACTAATGCACCAAACTCATTAACTAAAATTATCACACATGCAATGCACGCGGATGCTGCTTTTTGTAACAGCAGTGTGTTTGGACAGAAATGGTTCCGTAATGTTTTTAGTAAGAGTATTTTTGTTTTGGTGCGCTCGTGTTTCGGATCAAAACACGTTGTGTTGGTAAGAATCACTGTAACTTTTTTTTTTTAAATTGAAGTAGGATTAATCTCAATAAATGATAACGTGCTCGTTCATAGGGGGACACGTTGTTAGATCTCCTCGAAGTAACTACAATTTTATACTAGTACAAGGGGATAGAACAAACCAGTGCACAGACAACCAAACCAATTGTATAATCTAATACTTCACATTCTCCAACTGTTACTAAATTTTACATGTAAGCTATTTTTGATTTTCATCTATCCTGGATTTATTATTAAGTTACTCTGTAGATGTCATATATTCGTGAATAAAGATTATTATTATAAATGCCACGATTTAAAATAAAGTAGTAACAACGGCCTCCGAACTAAATCAGCTAGCGCAATGGCTGAGGGCCTTACCGAAAACCATCATATCATCTTATATAAATGGTAACCTGCTCTCTCATATTGTCAGAGGAACATCATTGTTAACGAAAACCAATATTCTCACCCTCTACAGTCTACACCACGCAGCCAAGTTAGCATATTTCTGTTGTGATGAGTCAGGAATTTAATAACCGAGCCTTTATAAAAACTCATTGCAGCACCCGACATGAACTTTTATTTTCATTAACCATTACTCTGTATTATTTTTATTAAAAACGTTCCAACAGTATCAAAATGTACCTTTTTACACATATCGCAAATGTATACTGAATATCAGCTTTTGTATTAATGAACATTTTTATCACCTAAAGAACGGGAAATGGGTTTACCATGATCAAGTGTACTGATAAGTGAGTAGTTAATAAGAGCTTATCTACTTAGAGCTCTAATGCATGTACATAAATGTTAAGTTTCACATGTCCAAAGGGTCAGGAGAGAAGGACCAAAATTTTCCCGCCTAATTTAATAGGTATACAATGTGGAGACAAGAATAGAACCAATACGAATGCATTAACCCCTACCCCTACCCCTAGATGTAATCTGTTTTTCAGACTTTTGCGTCTCGTGACTACCAGTAACGACGGTTAGAGCCGGGACAAACGACTTAAGATGCTATCCAAGACACAAAAGGTCTTGCTATAACCCGCCACACTTTTTCCCACCCACTGCAACTCCTGAAAGCCAGAATCAACAGTGGAGACCGCAAGAAAAACGCCGAGCAATGAAGCTCGACGAGTCCCGGAGAAACGATTCAACTGTCTTGGGTCCCACCACCAAATTAATCAGAAAAGAATAGCGGAGGAGTAAGAAAAAAAAAAAAATTTCCACTTCCCTCCATAACAAGCAGGAGACAGAACAGAACTAGGCCAATCGGCACAAAGGGACATTATTGCAACTGGGAGAAGCCCAGATTGCCAAGCACCACGGAATAAAATTTGATTAAGTTAATGGGTCCTAAGTAGGTATTTGCTGTTACAATTGATTCCAATAATAGGTATGGCAAAAGCGCCTGAACGCACGGAAATTGGTTCTAGTTTCTACAAGGTCCGTATAATAAACGACTCCGGATGTAACTTGTACACTATCCAACATATTATTGCGTTCATTCTGCCAAAGAACACACTCCCATAAGATGTGATGTGCGGACTGTTCAAATTCACAGTTCGATGTAGAACACTGACACAAAGGCGAAGGAACAAATTTAAAAGAATACAGTAAGGTCTTGGTATGTTAAAACAGTCACCCATCCACAGAAAAGCGCGGCAAACGTAGCTTAACCGGATCGATCGACGAGTGCGACAGTTATGTTTAGCCACGGACCCCTACATTGCCGCATATTTTGAAGAAACTATAGGACATATTTATAACGTAATGACGTTAGATAATGTAATGTACAGAGGCAGACTGGAAATTGTATTGTAATATAGGAACATAGTTTCATTTATTGCAGTATTATCGTCCCCGCCTTGTATGTAGATAGTTTCTCTACCTTCAAATCAATCCCAACCATATTTCCACACGAGCCACACCCCAGTGTCATTTCACGAACAAAACATCGACAGGCAACGTCAGAATCCCGTCCAGTTTCCGACTCCACAGTGAAATCCTTTTGTTCATCTATCAAATGCCACACTACGCCGTTCCCATGCCACGTTCACACTCCACTATAAATGCAATTTTTATTTTATATATCGCAATAAATATTGGTGTCGTTTCATATAAAGCTAATTGTGTAAGCGTTATGCGGTAGATATGAAAGTCTGATATAATCCGTGTAAAATGGTCCATTTAGATATGATTGGCGTGAAACGATTATTATAATGTCGTGTATATATGTATATATATTTTAGTAGCAATTTTGAAAACAAACTCGATTCTATCGAGTATGCACAGCTTAACTAGGGGATTCTATCGCTATATCTATGAGCAAATTGACCGTAGAAAGGAACTTAATATTTGTAATCTACATATTTTAACACCAACCACATCTTCCTGTGTTATAATTTCTGAAAAACATCTGTTTTCAATCTCCGCAGTACTAGCTGCATTATTGTAAACTTTCCCTAAGAAACTTCACAGCTACAAGACGGCGTAAAGTAAGCAAATTAAAGGATTTACTATTTCTTGTGATGTCTTTAAGTAGTAATGCGTAGTTTTCCAAAGACAGTTTTCAGTAGAGACTTCATCTTCGTCTTCGTGTTACTCCGCAATTAAAATCTTATTACGGTCACGTTATTATCTAACTTCAACATGGTATAAAAACTTCGGATACATAATGATATACGGAATTGTAAGGAAAAGAATAGAAAGCCCAAAATATGCTAATGCTCAACAGAATACATACAATTTTATTTTATCTCTGATACAGGGATACCCTTATAACATGTACTGTCAGATAAAACATTTCCAAACACGGGAATAAAATAAGCGTATTTACTTCAAACACACCTTAAAAACTACGTCAAGCATAAAATTAAACCGCCTCATAAGTCTCAACTAGTCCTAAGCTTCCTAAATACCCAAGATTCCTATTCAAGAGAATTTATTAAAGCAAACGAGGCACAACATGGGCGTTACATTTCACTCCATTGTGCTTCGCTCGACACATTCCAAGGTCCCAGAACACAGATACAGACTGGCAAACTGATAATGTCGGTTGTGGTCTGTTGTGATGACACTTTCCGGGCCCAAAGGGTCTCAGATGTCTTTCAAGAAAGGTGTTTGTTGATACACGTCTCTGTTGAACAGTGGGGATACTAAAATTGGACACAATGGTCGACGAGCAAGTTATTGTGATCAAACATCAATAACGAATAGAGTTAATATCCTGAACTGAAATTCAGTGTTTGTCACGCATAATAGATACGGTTTACTAAAATGGCGAAATTTCTCCGTGAATAATTTGAATCAAAAGATAAGCATCAAATTTCCGCTGTAAAACAGCGCCTTTAAAATGAAATACGAGACGAAATCCCAGAGAAACAACTGACTGAAAAAAGGGGTTTTAAATAAAATTTATTTAAAGTACTTAACAAAGTAAAGAGAGAGTAAAAGACCAAAGTCGTACACAAAGACCAACTTTACGGACAATGTCTAATCTGGGTAGAGTTCCTCACAATTTAGATAACAAAACACAAACAACGATCAGTGAAAGGACTTCAAAAACAGCCCTTATACCTTCCACGAACCCCCTGTAATTCAAAATGAATGCGAGGACATTAAAAAAGGTATCACGAACAGAGTTCACGTGTAGAGAGACGCAACGACAAACTAAACAGGGGGAGTGAAAATGAAAAGAATAATGGGAAGGATGGGAAATGGTAGTTGTGAATTTAAGGATGTGTCATCACAATAGCATCGACAACGGCAACAGCAGATAATTACGGAATTTTATTTACTTTTTGTTGAGACAATAGTTCCGCAATTTCTGTTTACATGACTTGTCTCAGCTAGTAAAAAAAAATTAAAAAATCACAAGAATAAAGTAGAAAAGGACCGTCGGCTCTTTCTTCAATTCTAATGAGAAAAAAGAAGAAAATATTCATTGTTAATTTTGCCTCAACCGAAAGCAACAAAATAAGACTCGATTTCAAGGAAGTAATGGAAGAGAAACATTCAGAAAACGATTCATCTTTATGCACCAAACTTTGTTATCAAGCATAAACTGCACTTTGTAGAAGCTTCCAACAAGAATTTTCAAAAGCACTATCGCAGAGCTATTCAAAAACAAACATTAATTTCAAAATAAATTATGCTGATAAATAGTTAAGACTTAAGAAGATACTTTATTCTGTGGGTAAATAAAATGGCCTTTCTTAACTTACAAGACCTAAGGCATTTATGGATTCACTGAAGTAAACGAACTCCTGTATAAAATGTAAATCAAAAATTTTTGCTCCCTTATTTACAAGCAGTTAACAAACGCTATCAGACTTGTTTTATTTGAAAATTTCAAGAATAAATGTAGTGTATGAAGACAAATTTTAAATAATTTCATCACACGTCTTGTCCTTAAAAAAAATATTTGGGTTCTGTAATTCGTTAATTACAAGAAATAATATAGGTCATGTCGCTTTAAAAGTAAGTGCTCACATTGCAGCTGATAAATTAGATGCTACTAACAAAGGTTATCTCATTCTAGTTTATAGCGTCAGAAAGGAGAAGAGCTACACCATTAGATGTAAGCTTGTCACTTACGAGGATCGCACGGTACACACGCTTAGAGTATTTACATCTACACACATCAAAAGTGTCTAGGGATCAAGCATTTTTATGCGGATTTCTTGAGATTGAGATGTGGCTTTGTAATAAATTTATGATTTTATAAATTTATATGGATCCTTTTTGGTGCATTTCATAATTTGAATCAGGAACTGTGAATCAAATTCGAGTAAAAGATGAAAATCAGCTGTCAATATTTTCCCTATAAAAACATACAACGCATTGAAGACATTATTAGTGCTACTGTTTCCCTACTACTGATTAAAACCAACGTTATTATGGAGCGGCGACGTCATTTAAGCAGGGAAGAAATGCTCAGAGCCGTGGGAATGATAGAAGCTGGTTCCCGGCAACGTACTGTGGCTTTAGCTCTGAATACAAGTCAGAGTGTTATCAGTCGACTTTGGACACGTTACCGAAGCACTGGTACCGTGGCTGAGCGCCATGGAGGACGGTATCGCTGCACCACACGGAGACAAGACCGATACATTCAAATCTTAACTCGAAGAGCTCCAACAATAACCGCCATGATGTTAGCCGTGAGGCTTCATCACTCTTCAGGGAACTTAATTAGCGACCAAACAGTCAGAAACCGCTTGCATGAAGTGAACCTTCATTCCCGAAGACCGCTACGGGTACCACCTATAGCAATGCACAATCGTAGGATTCGATATCAATGGGCTCTTGAACACAGAAATTGGGCAGAAGAACAATGGCGTTTCGTGTGCTTTTCTGATGAGTCTCGTTTTGGTATGAGACCGGATACAAGACGTATACGACACTGGAGAACCCCTGGACGCCAACAGCGATTAAAATCCTGCCAGGAAGTCCATCCTTATAGTGGTGGAACCATCATGGTATGGGCGGGTATTTGGATCGGCGGAAGAACTGAGTTGATTTGGATCAGAGGCAACCTCAACGCTCAAATTTATGCTGAGACGATTGTATCAGATGTCATCGTTCCTCTACAAGTGCAAATCGGTCCCTTATTTCAGTTAATGCATGATAATGCACGACCGCACACCGCAAGAGTTGTAAGACAGACTCTCGCCGCAGCTAACATCAATGTCCTGCCCTGGCCTGCTCAGTCGCCAGACTTGAACCCGATTGAGCATGCATGGGATATACTACAGGGAAGAGCTCTGCCGAATATGGAAGGTATCCAGTCGCAAGAAGACCTTTTTTTGTTGTTGCAACGAACATGGGCGGCCATTCCACAGCGTGATTTGGATGAACTCATTTTGAGTATGCCAAACCGATGTTCTTGTGTTGTTAGTGTTCGCGGTAGAAACACGGATTATTAATTGTTTAAGTTACCCAATAAAATTTTAGAGAAAACTGTTATTTCAGTCTTTTTTTCGAACTTTTGTGTTAGTGGTTCAAATGTCAAATATCCCTTTATTAGGAAAATGGCAAATTTCTTTATTAATGCAAAGGTGACTTGGTTTATCGTTACTGTGACAAACGAAAACACTTTATTTGATGAATCATTAAAGAAAATTTTAATTAATATCAATCAGGAGAAAAGTTATTGCAAAAATATATGTTGATCCCTAGACACTTTTGATGTGTGTAATTGCTGTTGCCGCAAGCCATCGAAATTGTTGAGAAGCATTTATGTATGGAGGTGGGGTTTTGTTGGCATGATACTTAGCAGTGCACAATTACGCAGTACCGTAGTAGTACCTACTCTTAATAACTACATAGCTACAGCAAACTAACTGAAATAAAATTAAAGCTCCAAAGAAAACAATACAAATTAGTAGAGAATATACTATCAACTAACTTCATAATGCACTAATCTGTACAACACAAACATACGTCAGTTCATTCAGGAACATGGATCAAATTATTATGCGGTACGTATCTCTAGCACAAATCAATTACAACACCAAAAATTTTTCCATATTTATTTCATTTGTCAACTATTAAGTAATAAAGGAACCTTTGACCCAAATTGAAGCTCCCTATATCACATAAAGTACTGGAAATACGCCTTGTCAGAGAAATTGCGATTAGAAAAATATCCTTTACACATCTTCATTTAACATCTCAGTTCATGAACTCTGTACAAAAACTTATAACGTATATCGAAATAATAATACATGGCCTTTCCACTTTCCTCATCACTTTCAGTATCAAAGTCCAATGACCTGTGTGACAAAAGGAGGATTTTACTTACATCACATTCATTGCTTTTTGTCTTCAAATCGTAGTTCCAAGTTCTAATATATGTACATACACACAATGTCGTCGGTTGGGAACAAGAATTCATTCAGTAGTAAAGCGCGTGTTTGGAAGATTTATCGGAGAGGATGTAATATTCTAATGTAATCCTTGCTTATTTTAATTGTATTATGGAATAATCACTTTTGTAAAATCGCCTGATATGGAATAGGCCCTGTAACAGCTTCCATAAATGGCGTACCAAATTTATGTATCCCTAGTCCTTTTGTAATATGATATGTAGAATCTACATATTAAAAAAAAATATTTTGCTTTTTTATAATTTGACATAACTTCCTAAGACCAAAAAATCATTTTCTTCTCGTTCCACGAGATTTTGCTGAATACCAATCAGATACAAAAAATTCTTAGAATATAATTTTACTGGGTATGTTAACATTAATTAAATACACCAGAACAGTTAATAATGCGACGTCAAGCCTCAACTAACGTAGGCGGCTTTAAATAAGGTCACCTTTATATTATAGTCCTGCTTTCTATCCTTAAAAAAACATGAATTTAAATTCGATGTAGGGGAAAAAAATTTACTAGCATCTACTACATAAAACTGTCTATCAACACATTATTTAAAGGACCAATAAATACCATTATTTCTCGTCCCAATTTTTTACATTAATAAACAAGAAACGTAAAATCTTAATACACCCTCTTCTGAGAGAGATTTGAGAAAACTCTGATCCGAATACTGCCACCGCTTTCGCTTAGTTTTCTTTCCGAAACAATTCCCTGGCTACGTAAGCAAGAAAACCTTTCAAACGAGATTTAAACAAACATATTTTACTACCTTTTTGATAGATAAAATACAGAACACTAAGCCTCATATACAAGAATTCGGAGCGTTGCCAAAATGGTAGTTAAGAGTGCATACATTTCCTGTTAGTAGAGTTAGTTCAGAATTTTTCCAGGGCGCTTGTAAATTAAAACGAACGCAAGAGTTATGGCTTGGCTGTATACGATCGTACAGTAAGTAGAATATGAATTACAGTATAAATACTGATTTACACGGTACAATTTAATTGCCTATGGTGTACGATAAAAATGATGCAACAAATGACTTGCATCGTCTAAATGGTGTTTAGACAATGCAACTTTTATTGTTGTTATTTGGTCCTTTTCTCCGGGTGGAGGGGATCGATATAGCTGCGCCTCGCGCTATCCACTCGCATAAGTTCCGATCCCGTGGAAATATTGGGATAAAAGTATCCTATATTTTACACGTTCAGTAGCTTTTGCGTGAAAGAATAACAATCATCCATAAATCCTCACAAAATTTTGCATGTATAATATTAGTAAGATTAGACCTAGGTATATTCATACAGCCTTTAGACCCTCAGGAAATTCTTTAAGATCTAATATCCCTGTGGGTATCAAAAAAACCGTGAAATTCACCACACTGAATCTTTACCATATTTTAGAAATCTATTTTTTCAGTACTTTCACGGGTGAAAAACAGTGACTTCTTGGCAGTAACAGGAGCCAACTATGCCGAATATACTACGACAGCTTTGGATAAGGCGCCCAACCGGCAGACCATACCTAACGTATCTTTTAACTTTCAACAATTATTATAAGGCAAGTAAATCGAAGACCTTGCAATAATCTTTCGATAGGCAGATACCTTTTACATGTAGTTAATGCGAAATCACGTTTATCTTTGAAATAACAGCGATTTTCCTCGCTCGGTAAATTGTAAATACATCTAAAATTTCCTTATTGAGTGAGGTCTTATGTATGCCCGTTACTGTGTAACTGTGAATTTAAATAAAAGTTTTTTTTTTTTCTTGATTAAATACAGCTTTATATATTCTGTCTATTCTGAAAACAAATCCGTTTTCACCACAGTACCGACCCAGAAATAATACATAAACACAAAAGCCGATATCGTTACCTTCTCTAAGAAACGAATCAGGTCACCCTCGTATTCAAACACTGGATTGTGTACAAAACGCTCCTCCGCCACGTTTCCAATCGAATGGAATGATCAAAGCAGTGTCACAGTGAATGCCTGGCCATATTTAGACAACTTTTTGTTTTTGTGAAGGCCGGCTTTTTCCGCCACAATGGTTTGTCATGGACCAAAATTGAAACAAATGTAAACCAATTGCTATATAGAAACAGGATTTCCTTGTAATTATTTTGAGTGGTTGCTAAGAATCTACTAAAAACAAAAACAAATAAGCTCTGATTGTGTTTTGATCACAATACTTTATATTATTTGTATATTTTACTCAGGCTTTACTACAGTTCAAATGAAAATTACAAAATTAGTCAAAAGCATCGTCGTGACAAGCCTTTTTTTTTTTTTTAATAATTATAAACTAGCGCTTGACCGCAATCCCGCCTGATGGTAAGCAGTGACGCGATCGTTGATGGTAAAGCACGCTAGTTTATTAAGAGCCTATCCACTCAGAAAAACTGAGCGAATAGGAAGGAAGACGGCAGTTGAGTGAGGTAATGCAATGTTAAACCCAACAACACGACCAACGATGCTGCGCCAAAGGGAGATTGATCTGAAGACCTTCCACGACCAAACTCCCAACACAACAACATTAGGCGCATCGTACCCGGCACACATCGTAACACAACTGCTCAGCCCGTCCTCCGTACGGCTTCACCAGACATCATGCCGGAACACGACAAATCCCTTGGCGGCAAGGCTTTGTTTGGTGGGTGGTAACTTCTGCCGGCGGCCAATGTTATGGCCTACCACCGAGAAAGCCTTTCAACGGTTTTGATTATTACAACTAAACGTTCAAACGAGCAGTTATTCCAAGAAACGATGCACAAGCCTTTGTTTCTAAAAAAACAACTGTTGATTCAAACTACTGATGTAAATAGCGGCTGCATCATGACTAGTTAATATCTTTGTGGAAGAGAACCTTATGAATCAGAACAAGATAATGTACTTTGTGCAATTACAAATGTGCTAAGATAATTTGTAATGACATTGGAACGGAATTGGTATGATACTGGAACGGAAGAAAATTCCATTCTACATAGTTTTTTCCTTTTCGAGGTCTTGGAGAATTCCAAATTGGCTGTGGGCGACATAATATCAATTGTCAGATCAATTAAAAAGCTTACGCAATGGATTGATTACAAAGTTTATTGTGTCGCAGAGTAACTCAGGTTGTAAGCAAATCAAAAATCTTATTTAGCAAGCTAATATTCCTGCCAACTTATTAAATATAATGATGAATCTAAACTAATGAAAAAATAACATATTATATTATAATGAACTTACAAAATTGAACCCTGTTGTCAAAAATTAAGTAACGATCAATTAAATCTACCATAAACAGCCACTGACCATATAAAACTCAGCCACGTGTTTACAACTACCAAGGCAACATAATGACACAAAGGCTGGCATATATCCAGTATTACATTACATTACTTGAGCCATAATATTGCACACAGACTTCCTACCTTGCTAGCCTTTACGACATAACTTTATACACAACTCTCAACCTTGTTGATTCATTAATAAAGACTATATTCAAGTAATGTGTCATGGTAGTTAAAATACGAGTACATAATGTTATTGAAGTGGCTAAATCGAGGGATTATTGCTGGACAATGGACGTCGCCTAAGAACTTGCGGCTTTTAACGAGTTTAAGGAAAAGTTAAGCTGCGTGCATCTAATATCAGGTGGTTTTCTTGGATCAAGATTACAAGAAGAAGCAATATCAAGTGAATGTTCTACAGGCATAGCAGGTTATAAGTAACTAGAAGAAGTAGCTGCTAGAGAGAAAACGAAAAGCTAATTCGACCACGATATAATGCGAGAAAGACTAAGATATTGTTTAGATTACCTGTAAATATTAATTAAGTACTTGTTGTAGAAAGTGGTACAATAAATAAAAAGTACCAGGGAAGCCTAAACCGCCAAAACGCCGTGAGCTGGCAGAAAGCCAATGGGCGCGGTATCGATGCACTACTAATACAGTACTATTTGTACTACGTCGCCGTCGGTATACGACATGTTCATTCATTGTCATCGAATATGTTGCGTTACGGATTATAAAAGGTAATTGAATATGTACCTAATCTACTCGTATACTAAGAATCGTTGTATATTCGTCTTTTGAACTTATCGGCACGTTTTCTGAGATACATTGTTGGTTCGGCGGGTACTACATTATTATAGTTTTTCATTGTTAAGATGTCTCTCATGAAATTTTGTATTATATGTCGCTTGCTTAATAAGTTATATGCTTTGTACAAATTTATGTTCATATCTTCAGAAAAACATATTCCTTTTTAGCGACAAGGCATCAATTGACTCAAACATCTTTTTTTTTTTTTTGTTTCAAAACAATATCAATCAATGCGTCGTCTCACATACGTCAAGAACATGAATAAAAACATCCGTGATCACGATAATAGCCACTAAACCGTTTATCCACTACAATGGCAATCCGTCAGTTGCGATTTTGGACAATTTGCGAATCTAATTGAATAATGCGAGCGATCATGTGACCGTAACGCAGTTGACCGTTTACTGTAAATGGTTTAAGACCGAAAACGTCATACAGATATGAATTGACGTCTTTTTACAAAAGCGTGGACGGAAAGATACTACAGAACACACTTACCACATGAGTTACTTGGCCAATCTATTGGCTGACATTCATATATTTTACCGTACATGTGCGTCCGTTGTGTATATCTGACCTTTATCAAGGATGAGGCGTGCCCGCCCCAGCGACATTTTCTTCTGAAATCACTTATAAATTCGACAAACAAAACAACAATTAATATGTGCGTTTTGTTGATTGATTATGAATTATAATTTGTTTCTCTGTTTGTAAATCCCACTTAAGTGAAGAGATGGAATGTTCTTGTTGATGGATTAGGAAGACGGAAGCACGAATGACGAAAAGTCCCTACATCCTCTAGTTTCTTACCTAAGACATGCAAATTCACTTCCTCCCGTTGAAGTGCTTGATTAAAAGTGGTCATGCATGACCATGACATCATAGGTATGTAAGTAAGATACGGTGATAACGACATCTAACACAATATGGGAAACTGAAGCATATCTTGGTATGTAAAATTTTGTTGGACTGACAAAACTGACGGTCGGGACTGTAACATGAGTCAGATAAATATGCATTTTTGCAGTAGAACTAGACATTTTGTTGTACTTATCAATAGATAAGTAACTTATCAATAACTTAATATCTAAATGGGTACCAAATACCTATAGGAGATAAATAAAAAGCAATTGACTTATTACTGAAAGCATATAGACAAACGTCAGTTGAGAGTTAAACCCACACAGCCGACCATTAATTTAAATTTAATTTCAATTCGAAAATCAACGTGAACAAGCCCTCATATTTAAGTATCACAACGTGATGCACTAGCAATCAATAACATACACACGTTTTTGCGCAGGGACATGTAGTCGTTTCATACGAGTTCAAAAAGCTTGCTTTTCCTATTGAATTTAACTCTTTATTTGATACATACATTTGTAATATTGTACTTGCATAGTATATTAAGATTAAAACTTATGTTTTTGGTATAATTTGACTTATGTTTTACAAAAAGATTTTTTTTTAAACGCGCTTATCTCAGGAACTTGAAAAATTCTTTTTGCGTTGGATAGCCTATTAATCCAGGAAGGCATTAGGCTATACAACATTACGCTGCAACCAATAGGAGCGGAGCATATAAAAAAAACATATTGATTCCTACGCGAGTGAAATCGCGCGGCGCAGTGAGTATTATGATAAACTTAAGCGATGAAGTTTGATATTATACTAAAATGATTTAAAGAAATAGACGTCAAACAAGGACTTTTAGGAAATTGAACAACACATGTACGAGGTAAGTTAAAGCTTATAAAAATACTCATTTACAAATTTTTAACACAGTTGTTAATGATCTCACAGCAAGATTGCAACCGTGCTGTTTAAATAAACATGTAATCAGATTCTGGGAACAACCGCTTTAAGCCAGAAATGGCAACAATGGGAGAGCGTCGTCGGCCATGTTAAATCCAGTCTCCTTCGCATCACACAACATAATGATTAAGTAGCCAAGATACTTGTTTTCCTCATGATTAGGTCAGACTATACACAAAAAAGGCTTGTAGAAACACAATTCCAGTTACTGTATCAAGTTATACTGAAGTAGAAAAACTTGGTAACGTAATCGTTTCCATTCCACTAAAGACTTTTAATTAAAAAGCTGTAACTGTTATGAACTGCCTTCGAAATATTTGAGAAATCACTCGGTTAAACTGTAAAGTTTGTTGAGTTTCCTAATTGTCTGGGTTTGGTGAAAATAACTTTTATATTTTTGTAGATTTTTATGCCTTTAAAAGAAAGAGCAAATTAAAAGGAACAGTTGTTTTATGTCTATATAAAGCTCAAAGAATCTAATAATAGTTCCAATCGCATGTATGTAGCTCGGATATTTCCAAAACATAGTTTCACGAGCGCTTAAACATTTAGAGAAGTCACCTTTTATGTTTTTGTTCTTTAGCTTGGGCTCGTCTATGTAATAACAACCCTGACTGACTTTCTGGCTTTTGCATTACTTTTTACAAGATTTTGTATATTGGGGTAATTGCGTAATACATTATGAATTACTATAATTTTAATAGTTCAACAAGATTCATTGCGTTATTTACGTTATTGAAATGACAGATTTTTCGAACGTATGGAGCAATGGATCAGCAATATGCTTCAAAATGATTCAAATTGATAATAATAGTGTGATACGCAAATAGGGTGCAGGTTTCTATTCACCTCTAATTCCTACGCTTTATCTTTGTTAGCTAATTTATGATTTCAATCCCACCAAAATTTTTAGATCAACAATTTTCAAAACGTGCTATAGTTTTTGCCACACAAATCTGCTACACAGTCGTATAGCTTCGATATCCACGTTCGACGCGACATGGATGCCAAACAGAGCGTTAACAACGGCCGCACGTCCGATCAGAGCGTATTGTCATTAGATACCTTTGGTACTAGCAGCATTGTGGGTTCTGCAAGCTCGGTACTGAGCTGGGTTTCAAATAATTGGAAGCCAAATAAAAATGTAAGAGTTCGCGAAGCTAAACAAAATTCGAGTTCTTGTTTAAGCTAAACTTAAAGACGAAGCAATAGAAGTGAATTGGCTATTTACTTACTTCACGAATATTCCTTGAAATTGTAATAAATAAACCAAAGTCAAAACCACAATCGTAGAAAGTATATTTTATTCGATACCAAAACTTGTTCCTTAAGAGCTATTAAAAAAATATTAATCCAATTTGAAATTCTAATCTGTGTCAGAGCTCGTTTTAAAAGCCTAGATTATGTTCTAAATGTATTGTAGATGATTTGATTGTCTTCTGAATTGTCAATAAGTCATTCGTAACTTAAGATACCTTATAATTTTTTTCGTATATTATATTCTAATATTATAAAACACATTATAAGGTTGGCTACTTTCATCTTATCGCGAAATATTTGATTAAGTTCTTTCGATGACAATAACTTAATATGAATTAATCAGGTCGTCTGTACTTGTATATGTAGACATATGTCATATTTTATCAACACACAATTTTCACCATTCTTGTTCATTTCGCAGACGTGTTATAGCTTGGAACGACAAAACTCAGAAGGATGTCTTATATTTTTGTTGTTCTTATATCAAATCGTTTTCTTCAAAATAATTTTGAATACTATCTGCGTTTGCTCTAAAAACGGCACAAATTGCGACAGAAACACTTTTTCACTGGTCTTTAACGCTAAAAATCGTCGCTCGTATAAAATACGAACGAGCTGCAGAACCTATTACACCATTTTGTATTTCCAAGTTTATTTGGTGCAACGTTTGTTTCGCGGTGGCTGACAAACTATCGTACATTTGTACCGTCAGTGGTTTTGTGTTTAGGGCGCTGTTGTTTTTGTATGTAATTGATAATTACGAGCGGATTGTTGTTTACATCGCAACTTTTAGGAAGTTAAAAATATATAACTTAATAGTAAGCTCAGTCCCTAGCATTCCATTAAAAACTTAACCAAATGAAAATGCATACGCAAATTGATTCGGAAATTATTAAGACCCTTGTTCCTTCAATGAATTCGTTCTAGCTTGTTTGAAACATTCGTGTAATATAAGTTTCTGGTACCATACTCCGAAAACACAAATTAAGTCTGCCCCATCACTTGATATCGGCATCATAGGAAATAGGTACGCCAATTTGTCCAATGGAGCTGAAAAATTGGTACAGTATACTTCAAACACAGGAATTGTTATACACTTCCTTGATAATTTTGTCAATTTCCTACTTCCTGATTTTTTTGGTTGATAATAATGTTGCTTGAATTTTCAGAGTAAGACTTTATATTGTTATTATTTGTAGTCATTGCTAGAAAAAACTATAACTATACTAGACTACTAAATTGCAGAGGTAAAGAGCGTTGAACTTCGAGATACTTAGAAATCCATTAACAATCATATGCAATGAACAAAAGCTCAAAAAGTAACGAAAGTCCTCTAATAGCGCACATAAATTCGCACTTTGTGGTGACACTTTTTCAGTATGCACGCTTGACTGGCGTCCTCTACGACGAGGTCAATTTACGACCGTTTCCTTGATGACGTGACCGCTTGTCACTTCCTCTGCATTATTAGGAGTGGGCATAGACCATCGATTTAGTAATAATGTGTTTTATTTACTACTTTAGGAACTGTATAATTTAAAATCACTGCTCTCACAATTGTACAAGAAGCAGCATGTCCTTAGAAACAAAAATTCTAAGACATGTTCAGGGCTGTTTGTGCATGCAGCAGCCCACATTCGTAGAAGTAGGAACATAAGCTAATTATACTATGGTACCGTTTAACGAGGATTTTCTGGAAAGTTGTCGTTTTCTTTGGCTTCCAAATTAAATTGAAATTAAAACTTGGGAACTTCTGATTGTGTAGTTAAGACTCATAATTGCCTTTAACAATGATAATTTGCGGAAATCGCGCAAATGCCTTAGTCATCTTGGTGAATGGTGTCAGAAACAAATTAAGCCAATCCAAGCCAACCATTGAATCTACCATTCTCAGGACATTCATTGTTGGGGCAAACTAATAAAATCTAAATATAATCCTTTCCTCAACTAGCGTGGGATGTGGATGTTGGTAAATACGTTCGTGTTTTTGCACCAGAGTTATAAGCAAGGTCATTGGGTAATCGCGGGACATTTTGCTCTATTTTTAATTTCTCGCTCGTCACCCTCGGGTGTGATGATGTGTATAATATGACGTTTGATTTGATTTAAATTAGATGCTCCCTAATTATCACATAAAATTTGGACAGTCTCTATTTACTATTTACTATACCGTTAGGTTTAGAATAAACTAACCATAATTCAATATACCAAATACCCCCATTTTATATTGTATAAATATAATACGAATTATACGTTGCTTTAAACAAAATTCTGTCCATTTCACTAGATTAGCTAAATAAATCTTCATTTATCCAGACTGAGACAAGAAATACAGCCAGAATTTTTGATTGATTAAAGTGAGAATAGTTTGTTGATTTCACTGTGAATTGTCGAGAGTAACAATTTCGTTTATTGTAATTTTATTAAGAAGTTGGCAAACATATGGGCATACGTACAGATCTGAAAATTATAAACATTGAAATGGATTTCGATTCATATTCGTTTCGATTTTTATTTCGTTTTGTTGTATGTACGTCAAACAACAAAACAGAAGACAAATGCTCTCCAGCTAACATATATTTTAAATCTCTAATACCCTACTGTTTACGATGACAAAACTCTGCACACAAGTTTAATAGAATCTAGCAGCCATTCTCTGTAATAAAACAAACCCCATATGTTACGGTAAACAATTCATATAAATGGGAGATTTCTTGCATCTTACCCCGTAGCTACTAGGGTAACGATATATTATACCAACAAATACGGGATTTTAATCCTTCCTTTTCAGATTACGGCAAGGAAGAATGATGTATAACTTTAATATTAACACAGGCAAGAAGGGATGTAGATTATCATGATGTTATATTAATTATAGTAACACAATAAAACAATGCTAATATTTAAAAAGACATTATATACAGTGTCGTAGCTGGAATTAAATTTTCTGGCTATGAAATGTCGCCCATTTTCCAGGCGATTCCAAGGCGGAAATTCCTGACATTTCTGGAAACTGTCGTGTGGTAACCCTGCCTCTACCAAAGGCACAGTTATGCACGGCGTGATATGAAATGTCAAGTATAAACGTTTGAGCTCAACTTTGGTTGTATTGGGTATGATAGCGGTCGAGTAAAATTGTATGTTTTTGCTAATGTGTTTATGCAGAAATAAGTGTGTGAATGTGGTTTGCAGTTATTGCGATGAAGCTTGCGATTATGTTTGCAGATTTGTATATTATGTAATAATTTAATATACAAGGTTCATTCATTTATAACGTAGTAATTTAATAAAAACTTAAAAGAAAAGGGTCTTATTGAATAAAATGAGAAATATTATAAATGTAAACTAAATATTATGCTAATTTTTAGATGCATAATTTAGTTTATTTATATAGTAAAACCGCACTAAAACCCAATTTTATTGGTTAAATAAATACAAAATTTATTTATTCAATTATAAAAAGGTAGGTAATAATTTTTTTAGAAGATAGAAGAGAATGTTAAGTTTGAACGCAAAATGAAAGTTAAGGCTTAGCTAATCTAAAGTTTTAACGCGAGAGGTGGCGCGGCGCGCGGCGGTATTGTCACTAGAATGCCGTGCTAGTAAGATAAAGGACGCTTTTGAGATAGCACACTACACATATGCGGCGTAAGCCTTTGTCTTCGAGTTTAAATTGCATGGAGATTAGTATTTTATGAGCAAACATTCTGCGGCATACTGTTGTAAGAGGATGCCTGGAATGCGAAACTCCCTTATTTATATTTATTTGAGCAGACTGATGTTTAGTACAACAACATTTCGTAGCAAAAATTGTTAAATCAGCTTTTGGCGAAACGGTCTGTCAAGTCTTCCTAATCCAACGAATCAATATATAGATTAGCATCATCCGTCTGCCCTTATCTTCTTATTTGAACACATAGTACGTCTTCTTTCATTCATTGCTTTAACATTAGCCATTATTTCAGTTTTTCATCTAGCCATATCATTTTTTACGGAATCCACAATTGTTTTCATTTGTTTGCCCCTACTTTTATATCTTGGTTTTATAATGGTGCCGTTCTTTCCACTTTCGTTTTCGACAAATACTAATGTCCTCATCATGGTTTTCGAAACTACCTGCACCTGACGTTTAAGATTAGTCAAGTGTTTCACCACAAATGTACTCTACTAACAACAAAGTATGGTCATGTGACTTTTGTCTAAGGTCGTCTGCGATATAACTATAAATATGATCGTTAACAGAGGCTTATGATTACAGAGTACAGTATTCAATTACTACACCTGCTATCGTGTGGCAATTAACAACCTCATAATAATGTAGATCTAGGGTTGAATTTAAAATCACTATGGCATGGTTTTTTTGAAGACTTCATAGGTTGAAATTGATCAATGTTATTTCTTTGAACGAGTTGTGCTTATACAACCAACTCAATTACAATTGCAGTCGTATTAGCGGTACAGGTATAGGTAAGTATAGATTTTTAAAGTCGAAATGATCAGTGTGGTGTATTTAGAAATCTTTCTTGCAAATACGTAATTAGATTTATCGATGAATATCACTTTCTAACATAAAACATCGTGAGGTAACTGGCATGTCCTATAGCCAAAACTTCGAAGACAAGTGACATCTAGCAACCAGCTCTGCGCCCGCGTGGTATATTATGACCCGATCCTGTCACCGAGAGGAGACCTGTTTCCCAGGCGTGGGAACATTATAGTCTGTTATTCCTTTCTATCGATCAACCTTGTAACTACTGATGACTTTCATATTATCGTTAACTATGCACACCCCTTAATGCCCTAAGTGTTAAAACAATAAACATGCCAGGCTTGAACAAAGTTTTAGGTTAACACAACATAAGTTTTCTCTTCCTTAACCGACCATTTCATTAAGTGGTAAAATACGAATACATTTTCACCCTTTAGTTATTTACTCGTCTTATAAGAAATTGCCGACGTCGGTAACTAGCACATTTCATTGAATTAACTTGGAACGAACGATCCTGAACGCGATTAGGGGTTCTCACCATTCCCCGTTGGAAATTCATTTAGTCGATTTTATACGATTAGACGCGAGTTTACTAATTGTGTTTGGATGTGAGGATTACAAGTTGGATAAGATGTTTATATTGAAGTAGAGAAGTAGATTCGGAAGTTTTAAATGATTTTATCTGAGTGCTTCATATGGTGGGACTCAAGGAATTGTGTGTTATGTTGTATTGGTGGTGTGTGTGTTTCTGAGTAATTTAAACTTGATGTGAAATATAGTATATTTTTTGAAAGCTTAGTATATTATTCTCCTGTTTCAATGCAATCAATTTAAATCCCAACTCTCAATAGTCTTTGAAATCTTCAATAACTCGATACTTAATTATTTGTTCATTTAACCTAAAAAAAAGGCCATATCTTTTATTTAGTACATTGCTATCCAACGAAGTAACCATCTTGTTCTATAATCGTCAGCTTATCTACTTTAATATCTCCAACATTGGCTATTGTTGCCTGACCATTGCCGGCGTCGGCTGTGCCATTGTCATAATGGAGATATGCTCAGTCACATAATGCATATTAAATCCTTATGATATTATCGACTACTATCTCGGCTTAAGAGTTGAGGTTGAAGGTCAAATCAAAGTTTTTAATTAAGTCATCGGTGCAAGTAAGTCATGTTGAAAGATATGGTTTGTTTCTTTAGAGTTGGAAACAGTAGATGCTTTAAAATTAGTGTCTGTGAAATTCCTGAGATACATAAAATGCTACTAAACGTTATAAAAAGTGACAAATCATGTTAAGTGAGCTATAAAATCAAACATATTGCGCTCGAGAGTGTAACAAAGAACGTTATTTGAAGTCCCAAATTGTCCTTTAACAGTTTTGAGAATTACGAGATCGTTAGGTCAACAATTATTTAACACTCGATGAACACTTTCTTGTAGTCAATATAATTATTAAATAATTGGAACTGAAGATAAACCATGAATGTTTAAACGAAAATTAACAAGAGAATACAACAAAAAATTTGTAGTGGGCGTGTTTTTACAAAATACGATCCAGGGTACCTAAAGAATTTTGGATGGGAATACTGTAATGTAAAATGTAAATGTGAACTCGAAAACAAAATGTCGCAAGACCCAATTCATCGTCACGATTAATTACCATACATTTTATAAGATTGTAGCATGGAATGTGTATATGAAAAACAAAGATTAAGCACGACCAGTTAACAGACGAAAGCCTCCATATCTTCATTTCCTTAATAATAAAAGAAAATATCAAGAATCATGCCACTATTTCTGATGGCAATGGAACGGCCTGTATATCTCCTTAATTTCGCTCCATTTGTTTTTTCCATTATTGAGGTCTGTGATGCCAAGTCATGGGATAAAATAACAATTTTCGGCGGTAACAATACGCGAATTATCCCGTTGGGGGACCACAACCGGATGCGTTGGTCAAGTTGCTAAATTCATATTTATGCGTCCGGTTGGAACACTTCTCATGACCGCTACTATATTGTACATTACATTTTCATTATCTAGAAGCATTTAGATGTGTTTTTTAATGGTTAATTCGCCTCGGAACTTTCCTTGCTGCATTTTTTATAACCACTCGTCGTTGTAACGTCCTTCCTAATTTCGTGATTCATTTAATCAATTTCCAGTAAAAACTGGAAGCTTTAACAGAAAATGAAACAACATGGATATTTTACTTAGTCCAGTGCACTAGAGCCAAGACTTTCCGAAGACAATTTTGCCATTGCCAAGGATCCTTCCTTTTTGAGCCAAAATTCAATTTCAACAAACACAGTCGTCTCTGAGTATACCTTATAAATTGCCTGCTTTGTCTTTCAATAGAACTTGACTCTAATAAATTACTTTAGCGTACTGTCAAGGAAAGGATAAATCAACATGGCGAGTGCGTAATTATACTTCGTTAATAGAGTAATAAGTAGGGCGTTGATAGGCTACACTGACATCATCATCGTCGGAAGACGTTTTAAGTTGTGAAGTTAGATCTATTAATGATAAATAATAATGAATAGGCTGAATGTAACTGGATGTACTTAATATACTATACTATATTTTAATATACTGTCTATATGACCTTCACAATCCAGTAACTCAAAATCAAGAGTAAGGGGTTTTAGTTGTCGTCTTTTGGGCGTCTGCCTACTAAGATTTATGAATCAAACATGACCATCGATTGTGTCTGTAATTGTTTCCGAATCCCTTTTGACTAGATTCCTTGTAAAATAGTTAACAGTTAATTGTCAACGGTTATTATGACGATATCGGCTCATTGAAGTAAAAATGACAACATACTTATATTGCTATCATTACAAATAAGTCTGAAACATGAAAGTGTAACAAACAAACTCACTTTCATATCAACAATAGAAGCTGCGATTGTTCTTCGAAACGTTTGTATATTTTCACACGACAACAAGTTCTCAAATATTGTTCTTGGAGTTTATTACACGTGTGCGATATTCAGTAAGCATAATTAAATACTTCTGTATCTCCCGGAAAATTACGAACGAGTCAATGTAAACATTTTAGAACAAATAAATAAGGAGAGCAGGTATAAATTTCGTAGTAACAATTCCGAATCGTATATTTTAATAAAATGTTTCTTTTACTGATTGGTATTTCATGTTTCATAATTTCTTATAACCTCTTGTGGACATGGACGGCTATCATAATAACATCAGGTCAGAAATTATAAATCGCGTATTGGAATAAAATCAAACCTTAATTCGTGATTGAGCAGAAAATAAATTAGCATTAATATAATCAGTATGCACGTCGTATAGTCACTGTGTTCATTCAATTCACTAGTGACACAAAAATACATCCATTTTCAGACTTTCTGTATCTGATTTATAAACCATTCACTCAGCCAGAGCTTCCACTCAATGGATCGATTCCATACCCGTCTGCTACGTTTCTAACCAACAATATCTGAACATTAAAAAAGGGTTAGAGAAAACACTGATTGAAATGACAATGTTTTCAGTGATGAAATTATAGTGTTCCTACCTAGAAAAATCTAGGTACCTACAGGCGTTGTTTTTCAACGCACTACTTAGCACCAGGAGAATGAAAACCTAGTGCGCATTTGGGCATAGTTGTCTACTATGTATGTGAAGATAAATAAATATATGTCAAATTTAATTGATTATTCCCTGCCGTTACAGTAATTGGTTCTTGTTGTCAGTTTTTTGGCTAAAAACCCCAAAATTCTTGCCGAATCATGGGGTTTTTAATATCTAATGAATCCCATTTGACCTACAACCCAACCTTATCTAGTATAATGAATCGTTAAAAAATTTATGCCAATCCAACCACTCTAAGTTTGAAAAAAAATAACACTTGGAAAAAATAACCAACAAAACGTTTCCGAGTAAGCTTTTGAATATTACAATTCTGCACACGGTGGAGTGCAAACCTGTAAATAAGGTGTCGGTACACTGTGGGGTGTGGGTGCTCATAAATATGGCCTATTTACAGCTCCGGTACCGCCGTCAAACAGAAACCAACTCAAGGACCACAAATACGGAATCTACTGTCTAGTCCTTTTACTGTATTTTGTTCTTGTGATCTCAATTATATGAATAAAAGATGATGTGGACTAGTTTTGCGGTTATTTATGTTATCAGCTCAAAGGTATTGGTGTCATTTTATTATAAGAACAAAGATGAAAAGGACTATTATTATGTACCTATTGAGAATATTTTATGTGATCAGCTTCAATGCATTATTTTATTATGCCGTCTTCAAACAAAATCGTGTTTAGAGACTTGCATAATGCTATTATAAAACTAAATCCTCTACTAAAACAATTCAAAATTAATCACAAATTAATCTAATCAACGGCACATTGCAAAGACTTTTATGCCACCACTTGCAAAAACAGCTCAGAAAAATTTTGAATTTTGTTTAGAAATGTTACGACAAGGGGTCAGATATTTATAATACGACTTGGGGGCGAGAAATTGTGTTTCTGCTTAAAATACGACGCCATTTGTAATCAGGAAAGTATCTTTAAACCCGCAGAAAAGCAGGCCTTTTAAATATATCCCATGTTAAAAAGACCTGTGTTTGAAGCTAGTAATGTTAATGAAAAAATTATTCGCATTATTCCAGCAAAAGGCGCCTCATGATTACCTTAGCTACTGGTTCTGCGCTACCAGCACTCTGCAGATTTCAGTGACCTTCAAAAGGTCGCCGATCGGCCGTAAATCATTAACGGTAATTAAGAATTTCGTAACTATATTATCCAATTATAATCAACTTATAAGCGTTATAAGCCAGGAGCCTAAAATTAACAACTAGTATAATCTCTTACTAAATGGGCTGCGAAGTTCTCTTCCAAATCCCTTGCGTATTTATTTACACGTTAAATCGATTGATGTTCTAGAAATTTTTGCGTGGATGCAGGTACCACGCAAAAAATCGATCATTATTTTGTTCCATTACTTTAAAATTGTCCCTCATCATTAGTATATGTGAGGACTAAGTACAAGAAAGAGCTAACTATGTATGTCTATACCCATTATATTTATTTAGGTCTAAGCCCGCCTACACAGGCGTGCGCCATTCAGATAACGCCTGATTTTCGCCTGTCTCGCTCATTACTGGTGCGTTAAAAACAAAGAAAAGACTATGCAAATAGTCGCGGTACTTGAATGAAGCACGCTTTAGTTTCGCTAACGATGTAGGGTGACGGTGTCAATTCGTGGGATATGTATGTAATGAGTTCTGCGCAGAGTGTACAGATTAAGTTATAGATTTTAAGTGCAGCTTCAGTATAAGATAAGGTAAGGTTCAGTGTATGGTTTTTTAAAGGGTTTCTATTTTCTGCTAACTATATAAGTATAAGACAGATGAGGATGCACAAAAAAGACATACAGTGACCTCATTGGTTCATTGATGTCCTTCAGAAAGGGCAAGTGTGTCGTAGTATTCACAAATGGTGGGCGAGTATTACTCGATGTTACAACGTAAACGAAGCAAATGGAGCAAATAAGATTTCAAACAATCTGAACCTGTAAGCGCTTCCTAATTAACATGTACATCATGTAGAAAATGTGAAAAATGAAAAATAATTTCCTGTTACTAAACTAATCGAAATATTTATATAAGTTTTTATGGGTAGACTGAGAATGTGTTGAGGTACACGATGTTTAATTTCAGGGTTGATATGATTTAAATCACTTGATTTAAATCAGTGATTTTAATCGTGATTTTAATAAAGTGATTTTTTTTTAAATCAATGATTTAAATCATTACATTTTTACTGCAAGCAAGTCTGCCAAAAATTGTCTAGGGACATCCTTCCACATAGATTACGGCGCGCACACGAGCAACTGCTGAGTACAGTTGCTTCTTCGGCTGGGATCGAAAGAATATTTTCGGCATTCAATTTAGTGCATAGCAAAATAAGAAGGCACCAGAAGGCAGCCGAATTAGTTTTCCTTTTGAAGGAAATCAATACTAAAGAATGATAAAGTTTACTAAGTTTATTAATACTAAATTATTACTAAATTATTTTTTTCAACGCTACTGTTTTTTAAATTGTTGATTTTATTAGTAGAACTTGTTTAATTAACTTACTTAATTGTATTGATAATAAAATTAAACTAAAATATGTTGTTTTCATTTTAATGAAGAACTGACGATTAAATTAAAAAAAAAGACAAGAAAGTAAAAAACTTCAAAAAAATCCGATTTAAATCAAATTAATCGGATTATTTTGATTTTTTTTTTAAATCATGATTTTTATCAACCCTGTTTAATTTATTGTCATATTGTCAGCACCACTCTGCATTATGTATAATATGTAACAGTACAGTAGGTATAGATTAGGTGGTATAGTATAGATTTATGCAAAACTATCACATCATTATTTAGACAATTGAAAGTATATTAGTCTATTATCAGTTCTCTTAGATTGGTTATCTATCTACATATTTATGCACCCTTCTAGTGTAAAGCCACTGGACTGATGTTTACAAATGAGTTGTTAATCGATTGGACAAATGAGGCGTTATATGCTGCTTGCGTTCTAGGTAACAATTTTAACTAGCGCTTTGCTGATATTTATCAAGATGGCTTTTTATGATTCTCGTGTATGGTCAATGTTTTGATAAAATTTTAACTCGTTAGGGTATTAAGTCATTTAAAAGCACTCAGGCGCTATACGACACTATTAGAACAATTATTGTCATAAAGTATTCATAAAAATTGTTCTGCTGAAGTAAAGTCCGCCTCAGGTATGAATGAAGAATCATGACAATTTGTTATAATTTAAAATACAAAACAGTTTTGTACACCAATAACTAAGCAAAACATTTCATCCTTGACCTTTCATCTTTACATATACAAAACGTTACAATAAAATTCAAAATCATAAAAACAGCATAAACGCAACGTTATTTTATTTTAGCTTCCTAAAAATGCACATCAAAGCGTGTCTGAGTAATGATAAGATTTCGTTAGGAATGCGTGTGGGCCGAATGCTACGTAACATAATTACCAGACATAAGGATTTATTTTACATATTTAAATACTTTAATGCACATGTAGGACAACTTGTGTTTTTAAAAGATTTATAAAGCCAAGTGTGGTTTTAATGCAGATAAAAATGGAGGTACAAGTATCAATATTTGATTGTGTCCTTGAAAAGTAATGGATGGTTAAAAACGGTCTGGCTATAAAAAATCCTGATTACCGGAGTAGACGACTAAATAATAAGTATTTAAGCAAAAGACACGTAGCGTCAACCCCCAAAATAAATTGAAATAAAGACAAAAAAAATAATGATAAGGATGACTTGCAGCCAGTACAAGAAACCTTAATAATAATAAGCTTCTATAAAGACAATGTCACATTGAAACACTCTTGTGTAAGAACAACATTTGTCATTTGGGACTTCATTAGTTTGTGATATGTGGACGACATGTCGCAAATAAATATAGTCCCATTTGGGACAAATAACAGATATTTGTAATACAAAACGTTGGATTAAACAAAAACCCGACGGGACTTGTGTAATAAAAGTCTGAAAGGACTTGTAAATAGTAGCTTGTGGAGTCGGCAATGAAATGGTTAAGTACCTTTAATCAAACTTTGATTGCACTAGCCTTTTCCCAAATAAGTTGGACCCCAGATCGCTCTTTGGGATAAGACCGCCCATTCTGTCACCCTTTGTAAAATCTTTTTATGTATATACGTTCTCTAATTTATATGGTGTAGGTACATAAAAAAAGAGTATTCTATTCTATTCCCAGTCTAATTAATATATGTAGCCGAATACCATTACACCACCACAACCCAGTTACTGGGAAATACGATACCCCTTGTTAAGACTGGTGGTATGATCCACCAGTCTTAACAAGGGGTATCGTATTTCGATACATATACACGATATCGTATACATTCATAACAGCTTAATTATCATTCTGTGAGAATAGGTAACATGCTCGTCATTTTTTTGGAACTGGTATATCTTTTCATTCAGTCAGTCTACAGAGCACATATTATGTAGGTACCAAATCACTCACTTGATGACAAAACCCTTCATTAATTAGGTAGTCTTAGTAAAGGTACTTAGGTTAGGTATTTAGGCTACCCATGCTGGTACTCTAGTAGTAATTACTATAATTGATACTCTTAACACATTACCGAGAAACGTACGGTTTATGGGTCATCTCGAGCATTTTCCTGTACGTGCCTATACTTACTAAGATAAAGATTTTATAATTACGAATACCAATAAATTTCTTTGTTTTAAGAAAATATCACACAAGGTTTTCCTTTACTTCCAACGTTTAGATCGTCATTTTTATTGTAATATCGACAAATGAATAAATATGTTTTTTTTAGAACAAATATGTTTTTTTTTCTCTTTGGCAGTTCGGCCAATTTATTTCAGCAAATATTTCCATCGAATGGTTACGAAATGAAATCCATTATAATTCTATAAAGTCCACATAATCTGTTATAGATAAAGATTTTATTATTACGAATACCAACAAATTTCTTTGTTTTAAGAAAATATCACACAAGGTTTTTCTTTACTTCCAACGTTTAGATCGTCCTTTTTATTGTAATATCGACAAATGAATAAATATGTTTTTTTAGAAAAAATATGTTTTTTTTTTTGTCTTTGGCAGTTCGGCCAAATTATTTCAGCAAATATTTCCATCGAATGGTTACGAAATGAAATCCATTATATTTCTATAAAGTCCACATAATCTGTTATAGTCAAAGTAGACCGTTGT
This sequence comes from Sesamia inferens, assembly GCA_037179545.1. NCBI lineage: Eukaryota > Metazoa > Arthropoda > Insecta > Lepidoptera > Noctuidae > Sesamia > Sesamia inferens. The sequence goes on from CM073949.1 coordinate 12,853,136, forward strand.
CACCGAAACAGTTAAAAACACATTTATTTCTATTTCTTGTTTAATTTAAATTAAGCAGTCCAGCTAAAACAAAAACAAATTTCTAATTAACAAAGCATTAAATAGACGCTTAAAAATATATCCGTAATAAAAATTAATTACTTAGTTGTAAGTAATAAAAAGTTGGGATCAAAAAGAGAGTACTCGATAAATTGAAAATATCTAATTAAGGTCGATAAAAGATGAAAGTCGAAATTGAAAGAATGAAGAGGGTAATTGGAGGATGTATTGAAGAACTAGGAACCCACCCTTGTTCAATTCACGTCTTTGAAATGAGGAATGTTGTTAAAACGTGAATCATCAATTCTTAAGTGCACACCATAATATAAGGTTAGATATATCCTTATTCTACCCTATATCCTGGCAATCATATCCGGCATAATGCATCTCGACTTAATCATTCAAGACTGCTGTCACAAAGAAAATGTTCTCTCCAATAAACTTACAAACACATAACAAAGATTTCCTATCATATTAATAGATTATAATATGCTAAGATCTGACAAGCTGTCACTTCAGTGTTTACGCCTAACTATATAGACGCCTAAAAAGTATAGATCTACTATCATATTAAGAACACTAATATTATACGCCTTCCTATCGCATTAGAATCACGAGCATGACGTTAAATTTTACACCACCGCGTTCCCTAAATTTTTTATGCAAAACATCGCAACTTTGTGAATAATTCAGGATGGGTATGCTACCAAAAAGCATACTAATTGCTTGTTAATTACATTGTACATTAGTAGTCTTTTTGTTACGTGCACGTTTCTACCCACAACCTGTTTTGACAACGGTAGAGCTTTTATAATAAGATGTGATATATGCGCAGGAGCGAGCGTATATTCTTCATCGATATATTCTAATCGTCAACCGTACTTTTAATTTCCTTTCTTCCAACTTGGCAGAATTTGTTTATTGATTGTTTCTCCTTTGTCTTGTCTTTTTATTCCTTTGTCTTAATTTTAGGCTTAAATAATAAATAAATATTAATTAGCATAAAAATGTGAACAAACAAAGCCCTGACTCCTACGCCGGGTAGGAACACCTGTGTTACAAATACTTAAAGAATAAGGATTGTTTTTGCTTGCTAACTTTTTTCTTTTAAAAATGATGTAGGTATATCTTGGATCGGGCTACCTTTTTTACCGCAGGCTATTAAGTCCAGTGGTTTCATACACGTAATAAGTATAGTGTAGTAATAAATGCTTGAGACCGTATTATTTACGCGCACCCGAGTCATGTTGCCTCAGAGAATGATTACAAGACTTATCCGGCAAAATGATCTCTGTACATGCACTCGATTCTTTAAACAACAAGTTTTAGAACGAACATGTTCATATTCTGCCGATACCTTCAATTTATTTAATAATGAATTTCCGAATATATATATAACCATGGACAATCCAAATTCGTTGATCTCTTCCATGAGTACCTAATCCTCTTACATTAATCTCTAATTTGTAGATATTTAGGTTAAAGCTGGACTTCGTAAACAGCATAAATCACATCTTGACAAGGAAACTAATGCCAGCAGGAAAATGGGAATGAAAAAGTAACACTCGTAACAGAATAAATTACTTCAGAATATTTTGGTAAATATTTTGCTAAATAACCAATATATTTAGTAGTTTAAAAAGGTATTTTTGTGATATATTTACACGTATGGCCAAGAATGTCGATGATTATATTTTAATGACAAAGACAGAGAAAAAGTCATACGAATAAAAGCAAAACTGCTTTCCAAGGTGAGATGTTATTATTTAACATCTCATCATTTTAATAAATTTCATTAAGGGAGTTCTTTACTAATTTACATTTATACAAGACTTCGAGAACCAACAGTCCATTTATAGCTAGCTAAGTTAAGCAGTCCGGCATTACCATTTAGAAAAATAGGCCACAACCTGTTACACCATCAATCAATCTCTGTAACATTGAACGGGAAATTTGGTCAGGAGGTTTATGATAACAAAGCTAATATTACCAATATTCCACCTCTAGCACAGCATTTCAATTGCACAATAGAAGATACACCCTGAAGTACTCAAACCAAGACACTAGTAGAACCAAGCAATAACATCATGATCATGAGGAGGAACCGGTTTCCGCAAGGGCGGCGGACGAACGACCTTGCTAATCCTAACGAGAAAGATGAGATTGCTCATATAACGAGTTCAAATTCACCAGAGCGACCCTAATATATAAGGATATTATAGGGTTATTGAAATATCGGGATAGCATGATTTAAAACAAAGATGGGTTGACGACGCGATTCCGATCCGATCGCGGATCCTTCCTTCGATCTATTTGGTCTAATAAGGGATGTGGGATAGAAAAGGGTAGGAAGGAAACTTAATATCAGCTCAGCAGGTGGGCAAGATGAGCTGCAGGCAATGATGATGATGTCTGAAAAATCGTGCCAAAAGGTTTATCAATGAATATATTTCATACAATATACGTTGCCAACTTTTATAGTGATGACAGTTCACGAGAGGACGATGGCCTATAGTTAATATTTCGCCAGCTGATGTTAATGATCCTTCGAAATTGGATTTCGGAAAATGCTTCAAAATTCCTACATGTTGATTAAGTTAGAATGGAAAATTAATGAATCTGATGCCATTTCCGCGCCTCGCTGGGGACTGCTAAATTGTTCACATGCCAGTTGAAATTAGTGGTCTTATATAATAATATACGCTCTGTTCTTTATAATAATGTGAAATAGACTTCTGCATTATTTAATTAGCAATCTAATTGATAGCAGTAGAATATTATTCATGATTTATATTATATTAAACTTATTTCATTAACTCCGTTGAGCATATTGTGTCGAAGGTTCCATATCATTTCGTTTTGCATATAATAATTTGGTTAGGTCTTATGTATTTTAACTCTGTGTTGGTAAATAAATTTTTATGTAACGCAAAATTCCAAAGGTTTTCAGAGTAGTCATCAAATGCTAAACTATTCCGAAAATTCAATGTGTACAAAAGGATGGCTTCGCCTAAAGCATCTAAAGTATTCAGTTTCGCTCTCGAGATATGACGACCTTTGTTCGTTTTAACCTCAACAGAGGCGAGCGAGCCACCAAACCGGTATTTATACTCCTGACATTTAACTGAGCTACATATGAAAATAATTTTGATTCGTAATTGTTTCAAACGTGCTGTGAATGTTCTATTTTAAGTTAGTTTGAATTTGATAGCCAAGTTTTCTCTTTGGTCTTGGTTTATTAAATTGCTGCCCTTTTTACAGTTGTATAAAGCTTTAACAATGTTTTAAAATTTTTTTTTAAAGCCACAGATTGTTATTTTCCAACCTAATCTACGTTTCTGCTTTAAATTTCAGTAACATTAATAAATATTTTCCTATGATGAAATGGAAATTATGCAAATGCTATTTCCATACACTAAACCGTAATGTATTTTTCTATTATTCTAGATAACTTTATTATTACTTAGAGAACTTCCATAATTTTCCACCCAAACAGAATATGAAAAATGTTGTTAGCACCATTGCGGTGCTAACAACATTTTTCATATATATTTTTATAAAACCTAAGTACGTTATTCTTTAATTAAGGAGTTACTTAAAACATGACAACTAATTTAGGCTTAGGTGGTACTTATAAACATCTCACATTTATTACCAAAAACGACTCAAATTAAATTACATATCCTAGCCAAAATATCAATGTCGCTTGTCAAGAGTTATCACAGAAAATGCCTTTTCTCCAAAGTTACGTCGAAAACCTTTTAAATGAATCTGACATTCAAAATGTTGTGACAGATAATATAAAAGTTGAGGACCTATTTAAAGGTGAACGTGATAACGCAAACATTTCGTACATTTTATTTTTCATTCATTCTCTCATATACTGTGGCCACTCTTTTGAGGTTTGGCTAGACATGCCCATTTAGCTTTCTATTTCAACTCCTACTCAAACCCTGTCAGAATATTCAACCTCACAGTCGAATCAATACACAAAAGCCTTCTCCTCTTCGTTTTAAGTGACAGTTAATATCTGTGGTACACTTTCAGCCCTCAAGAATGTATCTGACAGATAAATAGACATACTGACTATGTAATATTTAAGGATGCAAGTGAAGTGTTTACAAACAAAACATCAAAAGCGACCCCAAGCACTGTACCTAAGCTTAAAAGTCCCACCAAAAATTAATATCTCGCTTAAATTTCGGAATTCGACGTCGGACTTTTGTTTCAAACTAATTTGCGAATACTCGAAACAAATTGTTTTCCAAAGCCAGTTTTTGTTTCGGGTTTTCCAACTTGTATGATATATTGCGAATACTTGTCTTATTACAGTCAAAGTTTTTGAGTGCCCCATGGAACTATAAAAAGGATTATTCGGCGCATCAATTCTTTATGTACAATTCAAAAGATGGTCTTTGGGTCCGTGAACACATAACAAGCGTTTGATAAAAAACAGACATACGTATATTTATATTTGAGAACGCTTAAGGGAATCATCAGTGAATCTTAGAGCTGAATAACAACTCCTAAATATGTTGTTGTTATTGATTTTAATTTGGTAGCAGCAATGAATAGACCATTACTAATGACAGCATAGATATACAAAGTGAAATATACCAGGAATAAATATTAAAACATTTTATTTTCAGGCACAAAAACGTTCTGCACCTAGGTGTATCATTAGGTGATAACCACGCTCATTTTACATTTCATTCATGCTTCAATCGTGAACATATTTGTGTCTCTCTCTTAAGTGGTCTCCCGTCACTTTTGACACTCGTGGGCGTCAATGCATGAATCACATTGACATCGTGCGTCATTTCAAGAGAGCATTGCTATTATTTCATCTGTTTACATTGTAAAAATCCTAAATTATGGAGCCGTTACTGGTTTTAAGGAATGAATCTTACGTAAGGAATATACTAAGATTAAAGCATGTCCGTGTTGAGTGCTGGACCAGTTTAACGATTTATATTAATTTAAAGTTGTCTGACATAATGGGAATAAATGATGTTTAAGACCTTGAACTCTAAGTCCCCTTATGATTTTAACATCTAATTTTTTTTTTAATAATTATAAACTAGTGCTTGAGTGCAATCCCGCCTGATGGTAAGCAGTGATGCAATCGTTGATGGTAAAGCGCACTAGTTTATTAAGCTTATTGACTTAAAAAAACTTAGGAACAGGAAGGATGATGGCAGTTGAGCGAGGTGATGCAATGTTAAACCCAAGACCAACATGACCAACGATGCTGCGCCAGAGGGAGATTGATCTGGAGACTCTCCACGACCAAACTCCCGACACAACAACATTTGGCGTATCGTAATCGGCACACATCGCAGCGCAACTGCTCAGACCCGTCCGCCGTACGGCTACACCAGATATCATGCCGGAACACTACGAATCGCTTAGCGGCAAGACCTTGTCTGGTGGGTGGTAACTTCTGCAGGCAGCTGATGTTATGGCCTACCACCGAAAGAAAATCAAATCATATTAAAGTCGGAAATTCAGTAAGAAAATATTCTTTAGAATATTTATCGTGCAAATAAATAAAAAATACACCAACTCTAGGGACATGCTAAAAGGAATATTATTCGACACGTAACTAATATTGGTGGATTTAGAAAGCACAGAAGCTTTCAAAATGGCGGTGCTTGAGGCCTATGTCTACCATTGGACATCTTTTGGCTGAAATGATAATGATAATGAAATAATAATTTTCGTTTATAGGTTCCTCAGAAACTTTATCAAAAATAGATTAAGGTAAAGGTATCATAAGATAAATTCATAAACAAATGCTTGACATAGCAGATATGGAGAACCTAGATAGAACACAGGCCGCAAATATGTGACCCACATTGTATGCCTATGCTCAGAGAACTTGGTAAATGGATCAAGCGGTCTCAACTTGACACTAGCTCGAGCTTTGAACAGACTTTTAGGATTAAAACGAAAGCTTTCAGCACTAAATATGCTGCCAACAATTAGTTTCAAACGAGAGAACTTGAGAGAGCACTTTCTGTCTCTTGCACTAGGTTTTAGGTAGATTACATCTTTTCTGTGTACTTTAGAATGAAAACGTGGACCTTATTGGATAAACATATTGCTTACCTATTTATTACATGACATGATGGGATATCTACATACATTGCCAGGAGATATGACGTATGAGAAAGTTTGCATGGAATAAATATGTCACGATGTCATGAGAGTGGTGATATTATTTATTTGTTGGATACAAATAAATGGATCTTTGACTCGACTGTTCCATAACGGCTACATTTGAAACAAGTCAAATATGCAAATAGTCCGTTTTAAATCAAATGGACAGACATTTCATAATTGGCATCACAAAACATCTAATCAAATTCAACAAACAGAAATGCTATCCTTAAAATTAATTTAAATCAACAATGATTTTAATTCCGATAGCTGTAAGAATTCAAGATTGTTATTATCATCACTATTAATACATGAAGACCTCTAAGCTAACAAATATAAAAGAACACAATGCCTGCTTTACGTCAAAAGTCACGCGTGTGAATAAAAACTATTTCGCTCGAGTCGAATCAGAATGCTAGCCCGTGGATGACGTGATTCAATGATATGACTGATTTGAAGAACATGACTACATGTAAGAATAAATAAACTAATATTATAAAAATCGTCATTAGTCTTGTTGTCGCAAAAACTGTTGCTGTGTGTGTTCTAGGCAAAATCCTAAAGTCGGAACGTTTCATTGAAGTTTACCATTATGAGTTGTATTTGCCTGAAGGGGGAAATTATGTCCAGCTTAAAGCAACAGACTCACCCAGGGACTTTACAAAGATAACTGGCTAAATGTGGGTTTATATTTAACTTTTGTCTGTGCCTTTGGAGAGTTCTAGGGTAGGAAATTCTACTCGAACACCGGGTTATGATTGTGACGTTTTCGCAATGAGAAGTTTTATGACAAATTTCATTAACCATGAAAATAAAAAAATGAAAAATTTGGACGGAGAGAAAATAAAAGAAAGAAACATAGGTATATTTGTTACAGAAAGACGTACTTATAAAAATCAATTAACTAGAAAATACGGATGTCTTCTTATCGCCATATCTCTCTTATAATAATTAACATTCACCATATTTTCATACTGTACTTATAGCATCAACGAGATTACTTAACATATTTATCGTGAGCTTCCTGCACACTTAAGATACTCGCGATGAAAACCTTACCACGCCCTCAGCAAAATTCTCATAGACATTTACTTTTTATCTTGTACAAAAACTAAGTTTAACTTTGAAGGAGTTTTCCCACGTTTATTATGTGTGTATCGTGAGGCAGCCTTTTGAGTAGTCGCCAAAGTGTACTAGAAGTTTTAAACTAATATGTTTTGCCGTGGGCGAAGTTACAAGAACTAATCAAATAAGTCTGTGGATAGGTAGGCTTCTAAAAATATGAAATTAATTATAATGAAGGAAGTTTAAAATAGCTAACAGCGTTGCAAAAGGTAATACTGTCCAAGATCATTAATCAACTTTGGAAGTTATTAGATCATTAATCAATTTTGTAAGTTATTATAAATGTTAGTAAAAAACGGTAATGAATCGTTAAATACGTCTTAGGTCCAAGGCTTGTAGCTAAGCAATAAAAACAGCATGTATCGTGCACAACAACAACCATGTTGCAACAACAAATTAAGTAACCCTTGCCAATGTTAGTCCGCAGATGGGTGAGCATGTTTACATACCAAGACCCCTCCAGGCCTCAAAAAGCACGTTAAGATGTAGTCCCGACTTTGACCGTCGTAACGGGTAGTCAGAAGTCTGATAACCAGTCCTTCCACGGGATAACGTAACTGGCTCCAGTAACTGGGTTCTGGAGATCAGATAGGCAGTCGCACCATGTTGAATATTTTAATTCAGATCCATCCGGTAGGATTGGTAACCGAAGCGATAACAGTTGGGAGAAGCATATACAAAAAACATATCGAAACTTACGCGGGTGTAACCGCCACGCGCAGTTAGTACAGGATAAAAACGAAGGTCTTTAAAAAATCTTTTAATATCCTTAAGGTACAAGATAACGAACGCTTCCTTTATGTAAATAAGAGTAATATCGAAGAAGATATTATAAAGAACTTCAGCATATTACGACGGTGATTTAAATTTCTTAAAAGCGATCTCAACCTCTCTGAAAAACATGGCATTCGTTAACTAATAAAGGAGGTTATATACAAAGTGACGAGAACAGACACCTTCATTTAAAAAAATCACAAGGTATGTAGCAAACAGAGCGCGTGATTAACTTAATTAGATGATGTATTTCATGTGGATGAAAAATCACCAGACATTCAGACGAAAACGTGCTGTATAACGGCCCTAAATGGTACCTTATTCTGTGAGAGAACAATCATGCTGGATTAAAATTCAAATATAATCCAAAATTATAATTACAACATTACAAAAACCCATTAACCCCAACAAAAAATTAATTAGAAATTGAAACGTTTCCAAACTAAACTCTTTGACCCAAAGAACAAAGTCGAAAGGCACAAGTGTTCGAGGCATAAAATTACAAAAGGCAGTGTGCCTTTCATCTCTAAACTAAACGTTTTTACAATGCCATTACACGGATTCACGACAGTAGAACGATTTCGCGTTATTCGCCCTAGGGGTATAGAAAGTTAAAAGGACCAGCAGAGGAAAACTTTAAGGTCGCGTGAAAATTATGCAATTTTTCCGGTGCCTGTGAATAATAAAGTACCATTTAAAATTCCTCTCTTTTCTGTATAGATTTATTGTTACATGGCAAATTAGAAATTCCGTATAGGTACTTGTTGAATTATGTCAACTTCATCTTGATTACTTCTGTTAACCACATAACTACGGGCACTGAAGCTATTACTTAAAATACTCTACCCAAAAGAAAACATACACTACGCAATAATACCCTGAAGTCCGCCTCCAAGAGCCTTAAATAATATTTGAGCAAGTGTCAAAACATGACATTTATGCGTGCTGATATCACACGATACATTTGGCGTATCGCATTCTGACAACACATAAAAAGTTATAGATTCTCTCAAAAGGAAAGATCGCTTCCGTAGGGGTGACATGTGACAAGTATGATGCAGAAGGTAACATACCTACCTAAAGTACTACAATGAACGCTCATGAATGCTTTTGAATGACATTGAAAGGGAAGAGTTGGTAGGGTGCGCGATTGATAAGTCTGCGCGCGACATTTGACCTTCAAGATCCTGGCAGCCCTTTTAATGACTTTCAGCACAACGATGGCGATTATATTTACGCGTTGCGATTAGATTACTTAGGAAAACACGGAACAAAATACACTCTCTTGACACTTGACATAAACATCAAGATAGTGGAAAAGGAATATTTCCGATTTTAACCGCACGAACTCCTAAATAAATAAGTAGTTTATATCAAGTAAGAAAACTCAAGCAAACAGATAAATAAAAGGACACTTACAGGATAACAACCACAGACTGCAATTTCACAAGGCAGCAATGTCTGCAATAGCATTGCCAGATATAGGTAAGGGTAATCAACTCTAGCTCAACTTGAAAGCATTTATTTTAATTAACCATAAAGGCCTTTTTCGAAATGCTAAAATTAAATTAAACATTAGGGTTATATTTTTTTAAATCAAGATGGCTATCACAAGCACATGTTTTTTTTATGTATTATAAACTAGCACTTGTCCGTAATCTCGCCTGGTGGTACGCAGTGACGCAATCGTTGATGGTAAAGCGCACTAGTTTATTAAGAGCCTATTCACTCTAACCTTGAAGACACTCAAATTGTAGTCAGGGGGAAACGCCACCGCTGGCAAATTGTTCGACCCTCGATGTACGTGGTATAAAACACGAGGCGAAACGCTTCGTCCGGATCGTACTGGTGTTAACAACGTGATCTTTGTTCTTATGTACTCTTCTTATTCTTCGCTCGTGTAGTAGCAAGAAGTAAGGTAGTATAATAGCGAAGCTGTCTGCTCAACATACGTTCGGCTTACTAAAGGTAGGCATTTTTAATTAGCGGCTTTTTTTATGATATAAATTTAGACGCCTGTGGTCACTAAAATGACTGTATTCTGTCGGTTTCAGTTTAAGTGGTACTTTTACGCCTATTTTCTACTGCTCATTTGCGATACTGCTATGACATAAAAGTTACATACATATGTAATTACTGTTTTCAAACAAAATATTTTTTAAATCTTGTTGGGAATCAGCGACATGCTGAATTCAAGAAAATGTATAATGATACAGTCGAAGTTTATATGGGAATAAAAAACTATACCTACGATATAATTGGGTAATGAATCGACCCTCTCCGTCACTATGACAAAACATCTTCAAATTACATTCATTACTTAACAAGAACGCGACGCTCATTTGATTGTAAAAACACGCATTAAAGATGGAAACTTCCCGTTAATACGAATGTTTATAAATACCGTATAGATGACAAGAACATACTTACATAGTAGATAATTATTAATTGAATAGCATTAACTTGTTCACGTGGCTTGGCCACAGATTATTGATAGGTTAGCAGACAGGACATTGTGGTAGAGTGATTAGATCTTGATCGTATTATGCCTAAGGATATTAAGAGGCAATTAATAGAGGTGAAAGCGATGCTATTCATATCTTGTAACAAAGAGTTCGTCCGACATTACATTATAATTATACAAATGCGAACGTCGTGAGAAAAGTGAACGGCTTTAAAAGGTTAGGGGAAGACCAAAGAACTAGGGATGGCCGTTACGGAAGTTTACGGAAACAGACAGGTATGAGTGGCATCTACCGCCAAAAAGCTGAACTCGCACTAAAAATTCACTACCGTCCAGAAGCACTGTACTAAAGTATTTATGACATCATAAACAGGAAAAAATACTGAAGAAATAGACGGCTATTTCAAGACGAGAGTACTATCCACCTATCAAGGATCATAAAAAATGTTTATAGGTATCTAAAGAAATTCGTTTATTTCACTCCGTCTTTGCGAATTTAAAATGGTATAGCATGCACTAAAAATAAACGATGGACACGATGATTGCAGTTCTAGAGAAGAAAACGTAGGTAGAGTATTTGTCTACCTTTTCCACTTTGTAATTTCAAGATGGTTTCACACAAAGGTTTCCCCACATTTCACTGTTAAAACGTTTTTCAAATAGGATTACGTTGGACGTTGATGTATGCTCTTAGAACTGGGGCAGTAAAATGCAAAGTAGAGAGAGAAATATCAAGCCAGAGAACTTACGAAGGCAGTTACCGGTTGAATTATGATAAAGCACATCTACCGCTCTTGAAAAAATGAAAGATCTGTGAAAAGTTAAAGGCTTTGGAATGCAATAAAATTATTTTTTTTTGCAAATCGAAAATAAATTGAGGAGGGGTCAGAAGAAAGATTAAATCCAAATCCTGAATTTAGAAGGTTCACAAGATAAGTATACAAATATGACAAACATACTTTTTTTCCAATCAAAGCTATGTTCGTAGCTAAGCTACTATTGAAGATAGTATAATTAATTGTGATTTCAAAACATTGTAAAACCATTTTGAAAAGAGTAACCGCGGAACTTCATGCCAGCTATTCGGCGAAAAAAATTACCAATACTGGACCCGTGCATTTTACTTCAGGCGTTTCATAAATGCCATTTGAGTACAAGACAGATTTTTACTGACATTAATTAACGAGGTGACCCGTGCGAAGTATTCGCACATTCACGCTTTGAAAAATCCTTGATCCAAGTTAAAAGATTTTTAAAATTTATTTGTATTGGCTTGCCATATAAGAGATGAACTTATACTAGAAAAGTACAGCTTGATATCGCCTTGTGTTCAAATAACGTCACAGGTCTTGTGAGACCGCCCTGACATCTATATAATAACTAATCTGAGGTCGATTACAATAATAAATAGCCTCGTGTGGGATTGAACTGCAATAATCGTTTTAATATACATGCTAATACGTATTCATTGGTGTGTATTGTTACTGTTTATAAGTATAATATGAGACTTATGTGGATTTTATTGTTAAATAAATCTTAATCTTACCTTTTTGAAGTTTTTTTTATTAAATTGAAGTGGCTGTTTATAATGTCCAAATAACAGCTTTAATAAATGCATATGAAAGTATACGACTAGTTGCAGTTGCCCATCAAAAAAAAAAAATTGAGTTTGTTAATCTGTTTGCTTGTCTTTTTGTTCTGGTTAATCTCCCTAAAACTTGGTACAGATACTATAAACTTTGAAGAAGGAACCAGAGGATAAATAATATAATGATGGACATCTTAAATCTTTGAATTATAGACTATACATATATATACCTGAATATTGTCTCGTCTAATGATAGCAATGATGTGACTCCTACGAATGCGCAATTACCCATAATAAACCCATTCACTCTAGACTTAAAGCTTACGCAAATATGAATTCAAAAATTCAGTATAATTTTGTGGTTGAAACTGGTGAAGCTTATCAGTATTAAACAGAAACGAAAATCCATCCGAATTTGTCTACTGTTCAACACCGATTACCCTAATCTTTTCAAGTTTTCCCGTGTCTGCTTGACAGCCGGACATCGGCTTAACATACCCTCTGAGGGCTATACCTCACAGATAAATTGATCAATGCAACAGCCAGCCAAACAACAGTCAGACGTGATCCAACATAATTAATACAACTCAAAAGATCTCCGTCTACGAGTCTTTCGGGGTTAAGTCAAGCTTAGCTCTTAACTTTGAATCGTATAATTCTTTAGAACTTTCGTAGTCACTGCAGGACTATGAAACCCCCGCGTCCAATTTAAAAGTTAACGAAACTAAGTACATAGTTTTGGAACAAAAAACTACGACTGAGTTTCTTGTCGACTGGTGTAGAGAATATTCTCTCAAAAAAAAAAAAAAAATGCAGTAACAATAAAAATACTGTATGTATAGACATACAGTATTTTTATTGTTACTGCATTTTTTTGTGTTTTGAAGATTTAATATCGAGTTAGAGATAAATGATTCTTATCATTCCCATGCCCTTATCAAAATTGATTTCACGTCATCGCAACAGTTCTTATTCTTTCATACTTCTTTAGTATCATCTCATAGTTTAGAGGAATGAAGAACAGGGTGCAAACTTCACTCATCCGCCATACCAACGCAACGGCAGGATCCTAAAAACAGACATCCACAGTCGGGCAAGTGCCCGACTGTTGACGTCTGAAAGTTGTATTATGGTAATTGCACAATAAACTCTGCTTGCGAAATGCAAGATTAATTTTAAAAAATTGTAAGAACTCTCAACCAATGAAAGCTCCAAACGCGGTCGATGAGTATTATCGAGTCTCGCAATGAAAACTCATGGTTGCCACACTGGCGTTGTAGATACTGCCACATCGTCATCTTGTAGTCACACTCTTTCTAACCATATCATCATTCCCACAGTTAGAAAACCTACTGCGGAAAGAAATGCGTTCATTTGCATGATTTTGATTACAAACGAATTACTTAACAGTAGTTAAATCAGTTGGATGACACTGAACGAGACACAATTGCAGCTGCCCGCCCGTCCCGTCCCGCCTGTTAGTCTGTCATTGTGTCAAAATAAAATTGACACTTATGTCAAAAGGGCCTCAGTTCCAAGATATTTTAGGTAGCAACAGTAGTCATATAGCGCCGACCATAACCTAGTTTTTAAAATATGATTAACGTGTAAGTGTTTGTACGAACGTACTTACAGAAATAAAATCATTTATTACTAAGTACTACCAACTCATACTGTTATTAGGCTGCAGTTCACGAATGCTGTGTCAAATCTCCTTAATATATTTACAACTTTATCCCTAAAGCACCAAGGTTAATACTTGACCTGCTGGCAACAGTACATTTAAAAATATAATCAGAAAGTAAGAATTAATACCAGCCCGTTTTACCAACAATTTATTTCGTATCAACAATAGCTTATATGTACTTACAAAACATTGTTCGAATCAACAAAAGCCAATTGATGAGGCCAAAGACCCAACACAATGCAATATATAATTACAACAATTATAAAATGGTTTTCTTACAAATTTCAAAGTACTTGTGTATAACAATCGTATTATGATTGAGAAGACGAAGTAATTTTAGTAGGTTATGTAGTGTTTCGTTAGATTCTATTAAGATTCATGAAATGTCGGAAAATAATTAGTCATTACTTCTTCTAGTTTCAAGAATAGCCGAAAACTGTGGTTAAAGATTAGTCAGAAACACTAGGTAGTGACACGACTGCAGAGTCGGGCAGGATAGTAAGCTAGCGTTTCAAGCTAGCATAGAGACAAATGACACATGCCATTGTAACTTATGATTGATTTTATTACTTTGACATTTATTATTTATTTATGGTCTTATTCTACATGAATTCTTAATTTACTTTTTGACTTTTCTAAAAGTATTTACTTAATATATGTATTAGTTCTTAACACAATGAAATAAATTACTTACTGCTAGTTTAATAGCATGGGATTAATATTTTTGAGTTGAAAAACTAGTGTAAATAGAAGACTAATGCCCAAGACAGACTATTTCCCCGTCCCAATTTAGCCTTGAAAATATTTAGGCTTTGACATACAAATGTAACACCCGAGTAAATATATATTAATTCCGCAGCGTCGTCACAAAACTAAAAAAAAAACTAATGAATATTCCTAATTCCTTTGATATACATTTGCAAGCTTAGCATATGCTAAAGAGACACCCAGATTCGTAATTTACCCACCCTCTAGAATAATCAACATTAACTTAAAATACTCTAGAAATGCGAATATTCAAAAACTTTTATCCCGAGAACCAATTCGCACGGGACTCATTAGTTATTTTACTTATTTGTTAAAAGCAGGCAGCTTTTTAATCCGTGTTATTAGTACAACGGCATTAATTACTTAATTTATTCCGCTTATGTCTTTGAAAATTTTAAAGAAGAAAGCGGGGAACGAACTTAGAAAAAGGCGTATCGGTCCCTTGAGTTTCGCTTTCGAATATTCAGACAACATATATTTTACACCAACTAGATACAGAATAAGGATAAAGTTAGTACATTAACTTGGCAGAAAATATCTGAGCGTTCATTTTGTCTGTGTCTGTTAATATCATATCATTCAGACGATACTCTGATCCAAAAATGTCCACTATGATACTGATTTTTATGCTTCAAATTCTTTATAATTACTTGAAACTAGAATCCATTTTCATCAACTTTAAATCTAAACACCATTATCATATTTCTACATTCGTACCCTAGAATGTGTGATTGCCATATCTTTTAATCTCCGCCTTCCTTTAAGCACTTTACTCACATATTCAAAAGTCAAAGTACATAGAACCTAATATTAATTCTGTAGGCGTAAGTATAGTGTGCGTTGGGCTTGGAAGCGAATTCCATGTATGTCCGAGACGGTACCGTATCGGATACGTTAGTGATTTTAGATCGTTGAATCGTTGCTTAGTTGGTTTTGTTTGTTGCATTGCTGTTTAGTTGCTTTAGAAGTGTTAAGGAGGATATTATAAATATAAGGGTTAATAATTTGGTAAAAAAAGCGTGTTTTGGTATTGTTAATGTAGACCTAAAACAAGAATATTTTCGTTTTTATGATGTCTAAAATTGGCATAAATAAGGCTTGTTATTGACTTGTAATAAGTTTGACAAAAAGGGATTTGGGCTATTTAATTGTAAATCTAAAAGAAGAAGAACGTAATTTTTGTTATAATTATAGCTATTATATTGGCTTCCCGTTGATTATGCTTTCGTTATTGTAGCTATATAATCCATGCTCTACAAGTCTGCCTAAATTAAAATGTTGACAAAAGAATACATTTTAAACTGAACAAAAATAAGAAATATAAAGGCTAAACGAAGATATAAGAACTGAAAACATTGCCCAAACATGATGTTGTTAGTTTTTCGCTAAATTAATTCATATCATCTGCTGACGTGAGGCATATCCTTCAATAAATTCAAAACTTATTTAAATCACAATATCATACGTACTTAGAATCAAAGCGCAATTCTCCATGGTTACTTTGTCACGTGTCAATGTCATGTACCCATACCATAGCTACCATAATCGGAAAACTATTCAATCATCCATGCATATTTATATTCTGCGCCCGCGCATCGTAGGTTCTTCATAGCCGTTA
This sequence comes from Sesamia inferens, assembly GCA_037179545.1. NCBI lineage: Eukaryota > Metazoa > Arthropoda > Insecta > Lepidoptera > Noctuidae > Sesamia > Sesamia inferens. The sequence continues at coordinate 12,869,361 of CM073949.1, forward strand.
GTATGAACAATGGCGAACTAAATCGCTTTGGTTTAAACTGCTAATCATACTACTAGAAAGTTTTGGTTAGTTTTTGTTCTAAAATAGTTTTAATTTTGAAGACCAATTAGAACTTGGATTAGGTAGAGATTAGATTTATTGTAGTACATATGTAATTTGGTGTGACTGTTAGCTGATCGATTCTGTAAAAATTGCACTGTGAAAAGTTGTGTGATGTGACCTTAGAGTGAGCTGTCTCTTTCTTCTCTTCTCAGCCTATAGACGTCCACTGCTGGACAAAGACTTCCCCCAAGGCTTTCATTCCTTTGGAGGGCATTGCCATAATCTACACGCTGGATAGGTGGGTTGGGGATCGCCGCTTTCCTGATGAGCTGTTAATAGTGTCGAATGCTTTAGCATTAGTTGGAATGACTGCTCAATTCATGCTTTCTTCATCTAAGTTTTTACCGTGAGATGGTTACAGAATTGAACTGCACATTGTATTTGAAATTGGTTTAATATAATTACTTTAGAGAACCTGATAAATTTAATACTTAATTATTTTAAATCAGATCCGTCCTTGCCCAAGTCTGAGAACTCAGCAGTTTTAAAGAGCCACACATGATCCAAGTATGTAATTCCTAATTCTTGTAACTTCCATTTCCTTTAATATAGGGTATATTAAAGTGGTTTAAATTTAAATACCAATAATTTCTACTACTACTAGACTAGATTTTGAAAGTTTTAAATTCTGAAAATTGACCTTCTGACTTTTTTCAAGTTACTACGACATCCGAACTAAAAATATTCATTATAATATATCAGCTGTATAGTCAGTAGTCCTAGTAATAACATTATTATTATTAGTAATAACATTATGTATGAATCAAGTATTTCTATCAATTAAAAACGTACTTTGTGTTTTAACTAAAAATATTCATTATAATATATCAGCTGTATAGTCAGTAGTCCTAGTAATAATGTTATTACTAGGACTACTGACTATTTTTAGTTAAAACACAAAGTACGTTTTTAATTGATAGAAATACTTGATTCATACATCGCCTTAATACTTCATTGATATCATAAACCTTACTTTTATCCAAGTAAAAACATCTACCACTAACTATTATTAATACTAAGCAAAACTCAACCGTGTTCCGATCCACTGAAACCATCTAAAGCGTATCAGTATGACCACAAATCGCTAGAAATATAAATATTTCATACAAAAGGGGAATATTCGGCTTACATGCGAATTTTACATGGCTTCTCTGACGTGATCAGGGTCTAAATTCACAACCCTTTTCTTTCTTGTGTATGAATATACTTCTCCGGGCTACGTGTCTGTCTGGAAACGTCTGTTCTTGAGTTACCTAAACATAACGAGTGGAATCCGACTGGATTAGAATTACCTCCTCAAAGGTTTTGAGTAACGAAGAAAAAAAAATTCGGAATTTAGTCAGGTTATCCATACTAATATGAAAGTGTGTTTGTTTCTTTGTTTGTCCTTCCTTCACGCCGTAGCTAAGCAATCAATCGACCTGATTTTTGGCATACAGTTAGTTGAAAAGATGGAGAGTAACATAGGCTACTTTTGGTCCTAAAAAAACATCAAGTTCCCAAGGGAGATTACTGGAATATTTGTATGTGTACGCCAAATATATCCATACTAATATTATACATCGGAAAGTGAGTTTGTTTGTACCACTTTCACGCCGTAACTCCTGAACCGATTGCTTTAAAATTTTCAGACGTAAAAATAGAAGTCTGGATTAAATAATAGGGTACATTTTATCCCCAAAAAAATTGATATTCCCGAGGGAAATCTAAAAAGCGCGATATAACCGAAGTTAACGCGGGCGAAGCCGCGGGCGGAAAGCTAGTCTATAATAATGTAACAAAAGTCCAAGTTTCTTTTTAATATACCTAACGAAGGAAATACAACATGTTTGATTTTTTTTTAATATTTGTCAATGTTGGTTATTACGATGTTCTGTGTATAAATTCGTTTGATAATCAAATTCATCCATCATTTTTATGTCAATTTCTTACGATAAATACTGTCGTTTTTATCGAGAACACGATATCTTGGTAAGAAAACGTTAATATTAAAGGTTGAGAACTTTAATAAACAAACGAATTATCTACAAAAAACAGAGGATTCCAAAGAATACAAATAATTTGAATTTATAGTTGAGACTTCGGAAAGCAGTTTGAATAGGGTAAATAAAATGAAAAATGCAAGACTTTGGAAACTTCTAACGATTCGAAGCACGTTGGAAGTATAAACTTAAGAGAAATCTCGACGACTTGACTCGCGGACGATAAATAATTTGTATATTATTAACACAACAATTAGAACTCGGTACTGACGGTTAATTTCGCAAAATAGCTGTGGAACCGTTGGATTACGTACTGTTTAAATGAAATAGAAGGTATTGTTAAAATAAATGGCGTTTCATAATTTGTTTATCCCGTTAACATTGGCATGAATGGCTTACCTACATACTGTTAAGTAACTGGGTAGTCACATAATTGTTTGTGCAAGAACTGGTATGACAATTAATAATATATCTAGGTAGGTACTCCTAATAAACAAACTTTATTTTCATAACAAAACAACTTCATGAATATTTCATATTTGGTTAATGCAAATGCAGCATGACGCCATTTCATTTATAAATTCATGAATAAATTATCGATACGATAACGTAAGTTTAAAAATAACACTTGTACCCTAAAATATACGGCTTAATTTTATAGGTAAATGAATAAAAAAATAAACGACACCGGTCCAACCTTGTCAAAGACGTGACGGTAGTAGAATAAAAAAAAAACAATAAAAACATACAAACAAAAAATACAGGTGATCCGTGCGACACTCAACACAAACTACCCTCAGGACCAATCTTCTCAAAAGATTGACCGAGATAATATATTCACTGCACAAAATATTCACAGAAAACTGCACAATTTTCTTCCTCGAAAAAGACGTTTCATTCCATATTTGGCACAAAAATTCCACACGACCACGTGATTTTTTTACTCGTGACGTGGGTACAGACGTTCGACGCGACGGGAGACCGAATCGCGACTGCCGAGCGAGCCGGTTTACGGCTAATTCACGCAACATATCTGTGAAGCCACGCCCTAATGTTATGATGCTGCATTGCCTGATATCAACGTAATGCTGTAAAGCATTTGTAATCAAACATGTTAGCACGCTTGTGATCTGCAGGTGCACGCAGGGCTGCTTAATGTTGCCGTAAACGGCGCGTATAAAGGAAAAACCCGTGGGCCATGTTGTTTTTATATTTATTTAAAAATGCAATTTCTAAAGTTTGCGTTTAAATTGATGGGTATCTAAGGTTTAAAGTATTCAAACAAAGTAAAATATTACCTTTACAAAATGAAACAGATTAAAGAAGGAAATCGATTAGATATCTGGAGGATTTTTCGCAGAGCTCGGCCAATATTTCCCCACAAAAATACATATATTTTCCTCTACCTAAAGATTAACAATACGTTCACGTTTTAAAAAATTATTGGCCCAGTTACCTTTAGAAAATACGATCACAATGTAGTGTAGTAAAACATGTGTCAACAAACAACTTATGAACGGACATATTATCGTTCAGTGACCATAATGTGAACATAGATAGGTAGGTGGGCATGTATGTACGGGGTACTTATGTCAACCGTGTGAGCAGGTGCGATATTAAGAGTAATGACACTGAATAATGAATGGTTGATTTGAATTAATTCAGTGTTGGTAACGGAAACTGTTGGCAGCCTGTGTGGGATGGCTTTTGCACGGGCATTAAGTAATTTTATAGAGTTTTGTTGTTAGAGCTGAGTCACTCAATATTACAATCATCTGAAATTATCAAATTTCAACACAACACACTGTCCTATCTTATCATCTCAAGCCAACATAGACGTCTCCAATTTCATTTAAATCAGTTCTCTGCAACTCTCATACAACTACCTACCCTGAGAAGGACGTCGCTCCTACTAGCCTCAGGTATTTGTACCTACTAAAGAACATGTCCACCTTTTCTGTTATTCTAGAAATCATTTGAAAAATTCTAATATTTATTAACGCCAAATATTTTCCTAAGTTGTACCGTCAGCGATTTTGAGTACCTATACTTTAGCTTTCATCGTCACAATTTAAGAGTAAAATTTTAAAATACAACACGCCTTCCCTTAGGCCTATTAGTAACAAGGTAACGTATATAAATGTACTTCTTACGGAACAAAGACTAAATACCTTAATTGCATTTATAAGTAACACTCAATATTTCCTTACAACGGTTACAGTGTGGAATTACGTAATTCATTACTTGTCATTTTCACAATATACCCTAACAGTTCTGACTTCTGAAAACCTTGGGTGATAAAGTATCCAAAACGAGGCAGAAATTGGGAAGTTAAATGATGATTTTACTATACAGCTTTAATAACCATAGTCGAAAAACATCATTATATACAATTTACTTGCGATTTTTAAAGGGTGGGTTGCTTATAATATCATTACCTAAAACCAAAAAATCTCTTCTTAAACCGGAATGGACTAACTATTGCAAGACTGCAAGTGACAATAGCGAAGTCCAAAGGTTCTGTAACAAAAGTCGTTCTGTAACTTTTGTTCTCGTACATATTTAACATCCCAAGGGTATCTGGATCCTATAAAGCGAGGTTTTGTATGTGAAGGAGGAAGGAATATATTTGTGGCGATAAAGTAGCAATTACGTGTAGGCGGTTCGTGACTGAAAAGGGTTTAGTATCCCTAGTGGGATCGCCTCGTAGGACCGCCTTTTGATGGTTATGGTATAATTTGTACCCACAAAAGAAACTTACTAGAACTATAACCTATGAAAGCTAGTGCCTTGATGCTCAGACGGATATCCCAGATCAGCACCACTTTATATCATGAACTAAGTTCCCATATTATGCAAATGAAACCGGAGGCAATAAAACATATAGCCTATTTTAGGTCTATGTTATCAGCAGTGTCTACTATACGACTATTAGTTAAAATTCTGGAAATCCAATATAAAATCACATCTGCGACCTTCCGATACGAATATAAATTTACACATAAGACACAACCAGCCTAGAATGTTCCCACTGCCGGGGCACGGGTCTCTCAGCGAGAGAGAACGAACACAAACGTGTCCCAGGACTAACTTTAACCACACATTACCGTCCCCCAATACCGACTAACGACGTTAAATGGCTGCCATTTGTAATGAGACCACAGTTAGTCCAATGTGATGCATGCAAAATCCGATACACATTAGCACCTGTGCTTCGACCTAATTTCGTAGTATGCATTGTAATAATGTGCCATATTTAGCACTGAAATGCGAAGTTTTGGTTAAATAGAACAACTCATGTTCGTACTTTGAACTGGTTTCAATTCGGCAGACACAAAGTGTTCAGATGAAGTCTAATTTTCATACTAAAACTGATTTTGTAAGAGCAGTGGTGGGCCAGTGTTAACGAGGGACTTAATGACTTGAAGATCTTGTACTTGTACTGTAAATTGTTTCATCATCGTAGCTATAAAAACGGTGAAGGAAAATCTGAGGAATCCGGTATGTCCTAGAAACAAAAATTAGAAATCATTTGACATCTACCAACTCAGGTTTTACCTGCATGAGAAAATTATAAACGGATTATGCTAAACTAAATTTTACTACAAAAAAGACTGTCTATACATTTTCAAATATGCGATCCATATTTTTTATTTATAAATCCTTTTTCCTATAAATCCTCCTTCTTTCCTATACTCTCTTATTATATCATTATACTATATTTCCTTAAGAAACATCGATTCCTAGGACAAAATTTAATTACATCAAACGATGAGTCTTCACTGCGTAGTTTCCCCATTTTTTTTTCGATATTAGATTACAACTCGATTATAATCGCTCAATAGAACAAAAAACCGATCCATATTAAAATCTTCACTGACTTTTCCGTGTATAAATAAACAGTGGAAGAATTGACCGAAACGTTCGCCAGAGTGAACGAACCGATTCAAATCGATTTCTTAGTGTATTTGTTCAACACTTCCGATGAATGTTAACTAATACTAAAATTATCACGGTTTGGTGAAGAATGTTGAGTAAGTTAGAAACAATTTATGAATGGACATAATCGTTTGTTATGCCTTCGATGTAGAACAACATAAAATTCAATTTTATGAGATAGAAGTTAAAGATCAAAGACGTTATATTGAGTATTTATTGTTAAGAAACCATGCCTTGACCCAAAAACACACAATACAGATTTTATAAAGAAAACTAATCAGATAAACTAAATTCTTTACAAAAAAAAAACGTTTTTCTCTCCGCCTTTTCTTAATTGAACCAGATTACCTTCCGCCATTTACAGGTAACCCTTAATCTAACTTTCCTAACATTTACCTTACAAAGCAATCTTGGCCCACTAGCTCGAAGAGATTTAGCCCCATGTTCCCAAAGGCATTGACCAATAAAAATGGCGGGATTCAATTTGATCAGGGCATCGAACCGGCACCGGTGGCTAGAAACGAGGGTTTACTAATTGAGCAATCGTTTGTTCACACAGGAGGTGATTTGATTTGAAAATGGCGATAATCGTGTTTCGATTTGGCTATTTTGAAATCTGTGGCAATAATATTCAATAATAGTGCATCTGTTGCTATAATCTTAATAACACGAGATGTTCTTTTATGTGTACAAACGGAACTAAAATAAAAAGAAAAAACGCTTTGAAAAAAATGCTACATCATCTCGAAATTGATTTATCATTAATTAATTTCGTGGAAATCAGTCGGGACTATCCTTCTATTTGGTAACAAAAAAATATGTTCACAAAAATTAGAAAAGATTTCAGATGACCTATTAGCGAAGACACGTGTCAATATGTAGGTGTAAATAAAACATTACTTATCCAAATCATAGTAGTTACAGTGCTAGTAAAAGTGTAGGTACAGAGACACGTGTGACGACAAAGTGTTGTTAGAAATATAACAGATAACAGACCCATATTTGAAATAGGCAAAGAAGAACTTGACCATTGACCCGTGCATGTCAGTCCACGTGATTCTAAGCAATAAGCTGGTTATTGTGTTACATTGCAACTTATAAGCAGAATCTTATCTTCATGTTACTATACATATACATATATCAGATGATAAATCATTATCAATGCATTGGAAGAGATCAAGGATGCTTGTAGATATACCGACGAAGTTTGGTTTCTACATTTGATCTCACTCCCCAAGTCCCCAAGCGTTTCGGTGAACGTCACGCTCATGAAAGTAAAAATCATGCTAACATAGAAAATGACAATAAAGACGATACTTATATAGAATACTTTTATCTTACGGCTCACCTATGAGTGGGTGACAAATACCACCACTATGCAAAGTAATACGAAGATATGAACAGAACATTCAATTTAGGAAAATGACGATATGACGTCACGCGTCATATCGTCAAGCCAAACTACGAAACATTTGAGTGTGGTCCCATTTATAGCTTATACAATACGATATTATATGTATACAATATGCAAAGAAAACCCTGTCCGATCGGTGAAGGTATTGTTAGGTATCGTTAACTGATTCTAATAATGCCTATAAAGCCGGGCTAAACTTAAAAAAAAATCCCCGTAAAAAAATAAATATTATTTCGCAAAAAGAGGTAAATTACTACTTGTGCGGTAGGAAATCCATACGCGGGTGACGGGGGGCAGGGCACGCGTCACGTGGTCGTATCGCTTATAATAATACCGTTAAAATGGTGTTGTCACTTTTTTTAAAATTACCAAATTTCAGGGAAGTTTAATTCGCGGGAAAAAAAGATTATTCTAGATATTGTTACTATGATGATTACGTAAAATTTTATATTATATTTGGTCATGTGTTTACCTAACCTTTATTATCCTTAGGTATATTAGGGGTAGGACGGGGTTACATATTGTATATTCAAACAATACACAGAATTAATATTGCAATCAGTTGCTTCTGTCATCGAACTCATCAAAGTAATGAATGGCAAGCGCTTCAGCCTGCCTACTGATTTGCGCAAGTCTGTTTCAGAGTACTAATTGCCGCTAATTACTCTGTGGTTTCTAAATCGTTTCAGCATTACATGGAACGGTTTTTATGAAATGTTTTAGTTAAATCATATGATTAAAAGCTACTGGTACACCGCTAGATTCACATACTACTAAATAATTTTGATCTTAATCAGATCTTAACAATATTCTAACATTAATATTTTCTGAATCTTATTGAAACTTTTTGTGTGTTAACTTTATGGCCATCGAGCAGATGCGTATATCCTCATGGCGCGCTCATCACGAAGCTGCCTCGTGAGTCCTCTTCAGTGGATAATTGAGTCTGTCCGGTGCTACTGGCCTTGACAGCAGCTAGTTTAACGTCCACAATCCAAGATGGGAGACGGTCATGACGTAACAGAAATATTCGCAGTTCGGTCACATTCATTCGGAGTAAGGTTGGGTAACACAAAAAGTAAGTCATGGTTAACTACTGTCTGTGAATTACAGAAAAAACTTATATGTCACAAAGACATTTGGATTACTTTCTTCAATACGAAATTTATCTATACCAATTACGATTCGCGAGAAACTGGGAAGATAAAAGAATTTATCTATTGAAAGTCTTTCAATTTCATTTCCACTCCAAACCCCACATTAAAAATTAATCACATCTATCGAGATTACATCTGAACAATTTCATTTGATACTTCGCAATTCACCGTCAAACGAAGGAGTGTCTATTTTTAGATTAAAACCCCCCTAACCTTGATATGTTAGTTGAGAGTGACGTTAGGGCGACGCGAAGGTAGATACGTAACACGACATGGAACATGGATCAAGTGCGTCTGATCCTTTATTATTACGGAAAACTAAAGACGATGGAAGAAGATGGAAGATGGAAGTAGTAATAAATTGGGACAACCGCTTGATATGACACATTATTCAATCAATACACCCTCTTTGTTTTCCAGACTTAAAAGATAAAACGAACCAGGTTTTGAATCCCAATCTTCTATTGCTGCTACAGCCAAAATGATTGTAATAAAAATTTCGCTTCTAAATCAGTGATCTGTGAAACTTAAATCAGAGTGAATACGTAAATTCTCGGCAAATCCTGGATGAAGAATCAAAGGAACATTTGCACCATTTCTGAAACGTCTGACAGCGTTTCAATAATGTAACATCTTAATTTTTAAGTCCCGTCAATTTCAAAAGAAAATTCGTTGCTAACATCGCCCGCAAACTTACTTAGTAGGCGTTTATAAAATCTCTTTAGCGTGTTTTCTTATACAGTATACATATAAATTACTTTTTGCACACTAATTCTTTTGGTTATTTTATGTTTATAATGTTTTTTTTTTATATGTGTAATGAATTTTATGCTTAAAAAAATAAGTAATTTGTCTCGTCTGATTCCTGACCATCTTTTTCCTTTCTCGCTATTCGCCTTCAGGTAACGTTATCCTATCTCGGCCACTATCTACGTCTATCTGTAGTTGACAGTCGTCGACTTATACGTTCTGTGTTTACAATAGATAACCATATTTACTACTTCATTTGTATGGAAATTTCCCTGTATATTCTTGGGCTTGAACAGTATCCCTGTGGAAGTTTTTCAGTATTTCGATTTTTTCCTAATATTATGTAAATACATCATAGTATTTTACCATATCGTCCCTCTCACTCAGAGAAGGTCTGTGTCCCAACAGTGGGAACATTATGGGCTGATTATGTAATTGATTGATGATTTTACTATAGTAATAGGTACCCAAATTCTTTTTCTATCTAGACGTTTTTGTAATAATTGTAATTGATCAAATTTCAAGAAGAATCATTTCAATACAAGAAGGTCCTCCGACAAACTTAGTTCTCTCAAAACCAATTACATTACCTTAGTTTACAATATAACTTTACATGCAATTACAATATTATACCAAAAAGATATTTGGTCGTAATCTTTCAAAAAATCTTTGACCCCAAAATACTTCCATGTTCCGTTTCCTCCATAACTAGCTAAGTGTCATTTAAAAAAGAAATAGTTGCGAGTCCATTAATTCGTTTGTCACATCAACAGCATTCGTATTCGGGACACTTGGGAGTGATGAATGTATCAGTCAATTAGTCTTACATCGTTGCTTCACAAAAGGGTTTCGTCCGTAGGATTATGCTTGAAATGTACCCCTGAGAATTTCATTGTTGGTTAATCTGAAGATTTTAAAATAAAATGTCATGAGTTTGATATATGCAGCGAATCCATGTAAAGCCTACATTTATAACATACTACTTACTACTACTTCTTTGCTTGGCAAATACATATAGCATGTTTTATTAAATAGAACACAAATTCCAATCTTCTAAAGCTTGACAGGCTTCAATAATCGTTACCTAAAACTTTTCACTTCAAAACCGACTCATTTAAATATATGTATTTACAAAATAAAATTCAAATCTTTAATATTATTTTATTCATAGACTTGATCGAATTCATTATCAATAAACCATTGTTACCGAATGAAATACTCCTTATATGATACTTTATTCGAACTGGCGGAATCAATTTATACTAGTAATCATATATAATTGGTTAGCTTTATATTTTATATGATTTGGATGCATTTCAACAAATCGATTTTTAACTGGGTATATTTAAACACCTTCAGCTTTCAAAAAGAGCAAATGTGACGTTGATGGATGTAGTATTGATACTATCAATAGTACAACTTGAGGAGTCCGCTGGTAGCGATGCTTTCGTCGAACGATTTATCATCATTTCTGACATTATGTTGACTATGTTCGGAAGTATTGTGACGGGTAAATCTTGTTACGGTGTTTCAATATGGTATTATGTCAATGTTATCAATATTACACGTATTTATTCTAGAAGTTTTCAGATGATAAGTGAAAAGGTGAATCTTGCTTAGCATCAGTTGGGAATGGGATGGTCGTAATCTGATGTTTTCAAAAACAAAACACAGTTAGTATTCTTTATTTTTCTTTCAAAATATACGAAGCACGTATGCCTCTGTGTTATAGCTTCCCGTATATTTCACGAGCTGGACTTCAATTTCTTGGATCATAAAATTGTTTAGTGATACTTGCACCGTTTCCATACCAATGTTGCCTATTCAATTGTGACATTTTATGGGCATATAAATATCCTAGCTAACCAACTATTTCCTGAAACGATAAATATTAGGTTAGGTATCGGCCGTATATTATGCTTGTTAATTAAACAGACACAAAATTTTGCTATTTTTCGGCACTATAAATTGATAACTCAATATAGAATATAGATGATTTGGTAGCTACACATAAACGAAGTTCAGTGACGCCAACGACGTCGTAATCCGACCCGTCACGTACGTAATCCAATAAGAAACTTCAATAAGTTTCTGATAATCCAACGTTTAATTCGATTAGCCGCTATATTTGGTTGCTATAATTGAAGCTACTGGAGTTTTTAACTTGAAAATCGATAAGGGAAGGGGCTGTCGTTCGATTTCCTTGTTCCGATTCAACTTTGAAATTGGAAACGAGGTTTTACGATATCAATAGAGATGATCGGTTGATATAAATATTTTGCATTTGAATTTCCGTAAAGGCAAAATCGGATATTTCATATGAGTCATCGGGGAGATCTCACATTATCTCTTTTTAATTTTAAAACAGCAAAATCTCAAAGGAATTCAGACATTGTTTGTGTTATTACATTATTTGTGTTAATAAAGTAAATTATTACATGTTTTTTTTTCCCTAGAATAAACCCTTTGTAAAACCAAGTTAGCGTGTCTGTTAACCCAATTAAGTACGCTAGTGATCGCAACACAAAAACAAGCGAACCAAATGATTAAATATGCCATATTTTCTGTAACTTAACAAGAACGTGGCACATGACACCAAAAGCCTAAGTTTTAAAAGGGATATATTATATTTTAAATCTAAAGGGTAGGCAGAGGTATACAAGACCAGTAGACGTGCGTTTGGTCTACACGCTCTAAAAGTGAATTCTTTTTTTGCCTTGCTAATGTTTCTGTAATGAACCAGTACACAATAAGAAGCAAGCTTGCAGCCATCTACAAAGAAAACTCCCGAGTTGCTACTGAGAAATTTCTGAACGAAAATATCGTTAGCCGTTACCCCGACCTTCGAAACAAACCCAGTTACGGCAATCACAAGAACGAGGCAGTCCAACCCCTAAAACGTTTAATCAAAAGCAACGAAGGTATAATATCAAAAGAAAGACCACACACGTGATAATAATGGATACCTAAATCACGTTGTTTGTGTTTAGTTTAGACAAGAGAATATGTATTTAGGTTCACAGAAATATTAAAACTCTAGTTTAGACTTTGAAAATTGTAGTTTAGGTTTGTAAATGTTACATGAAACTTAGAGCGCAATAGGTGTAGTTCAAGTTGTAACAACAATAAAAAAGGACTGAAATTTGTCTAATTTCAATAAATGTCTTTTCTTTAATCCTTCATGTGTTAAAGCTTTATTAAATATTTCATTTTTAGTTACTACCATTCCCAGATTTGTCATAAAATGGTATATACCTACCCTACAATAGAACAATATTTTCGCAATTCACGACATAATTTAAATTGTCATTACTTACTTTAGTTTACCATACTTATCATGAATTACGGCAGGACCGACATCACAGAAACTAGAATTCGGTGAACGTAAAAAGAAAAAATTTATAAAAAAAAATTATATTCCCGAGGGAAATCCAAAAAGCGCAATTTAACCGAAATCCACGGGGGCGAAGCCGCGGGCGGAAAGCTAGTATTCTATAAACCAAAATCAATAGCCACAACATACTGACGTAATTTTTATCGTTTATTACAAAACAATGGTCGTCGATACTGTCACCTTGACACGAACGCAACGCGCAACTCCCGCGCAATCATCCAATTGGCGGGAACCGGACAACATGGCCGCTGTACACGTCAATGAATGCCGCTGCGTTTTATAAGTAGTGTTTTGTTGCAAGTCCGAGAGAAAGATGGGTCTGGAAGATTGCAATGAATGAAGGATACCCTAGATATTGTTTCTTGTTAAACACATAAATGAACATTTGTAGTTGCTTTCAATTTTGCTTTAAAATAAAGTTCATTGAACGTAGTCAAAGTTCTGATTAAGTAAACAATTTTATTAATATATACATACTACTGTCAGACATTTTGTTACTTTTGAAAACTTTTTTCTACAGGCGTTGTTGATAGATAGATATCCATACTTCCATACTAATATTTTATATGCGAAAGTATGTCTGTCTGTCCAGCTTTCACGCCAAAACTACTGAACCGATTGTAATGAAATATGGTACGCAGATAGTCTAGCTAGAGCCCTAGAAAGGACATAGGCTATATAACATCCCGCTATGACCAATAGGAGCAGTAACAGAAAATGTTGCGAAAACGGGAGTGAACGCGGGCGTACATATAGCTCCCATTATTTTAAACAGGCGCTCATTTTATATCAACTGACCTCCTGTAAACAAAGACATTAAAATTATATTTACAATAGACAGGACATCACGAACAAAATTGTAAGCCAATACTTTTGTCGACTTGGTTAAAAGTCGCTCAGTCTAGTGTCCGCGTCAAGACGTAACATGTGTCCACCAAGAATAAACATTTTCTAAGGAAATATGCCCTGTTGCGCTTTGCGTTACTGTACATCTCGTTATGGTAAAATGACTGGACCTAACTACGGAATGTTTTTGTATGAATTATTTATATTTAGTCTGTAATTAAAATTTTAAAAAATTCTTAAATAGTTCTAGAAACTTTTTTATTATTGTAATAAGCGCCCTCTATTGTTGAATAGTTTTACTATTTTCATGTAGAGATGTAGTAATGTTGTTTATCGATTTAGTTATCGATAATACTTATTAAGTTGAAAACATATAGCTATATTTTATTGACATTTAAAATATAGCTAAATAAACTTAAAATATTACTATATTTCAAGTTTATTTATTAGTAACTCTATTTGAACATGATCTTAATATTAATGAACAAAATTGAATAGGTTTTATGTTATTTTAGGTTTTCGAATAAAAATTATGTTGTACGGGAAAAGTGTATACGATTTGTCCAGATAGACCGTAGAGAAGAAAATTGGCTTCCGTCTACTTCGTCGAAATTATGCTCAAAGCATTTTAAAAGTGAAGATATCTACTTTTTAAAGAAAGAAGATTTGTCGATCAAATTAAAAAAAAAAGGATCGGTACCTTGTACTAGTAATGAATTAGTAAGTTTTTAATTTCAGAACTTTTCCACTTAGTCGTAAAAATTGGGATAATATTTATGGTTAAGTGGATAAGTACATAAATTAGATAACTTATTTATAATGAAATATATTTATAAAATATGTAGGTACGTACATATTTTACACTGATTTTACACTGATACATTCTTACAATGATTGCAAGCTACTTTGTGATTTTTAAGATTCCGTACCTAAAAGGTAAAACGAACCCTATTCATGGGACTTCACTATTCGTCTGTCCCTCTGTCACCAGGCTGTATCTCATGAACCGTAATAGCTAGACAGTTGAAATTTCTAGAAATTATGTTAGTTTTTCTGTTGCCGCTATGACAAGCGCTAAAAATAAAAATAAAAAAATATTATTTATTTTAAATAAAATATTTTCCCATACAACAAACATGATTTTTTGGTCCATATTAATAACAGAAACAGATAGACGCTTAAAAGGTTCACAGAATATTTGGTTATATATTCAAATTAAAAATAAAATAAATATTGAAGGCTCCCATTTTAAAAGATAATTATGAATGGTACGGAACTAGTTCGCCAGATCTTGCTCCAGCAGGCTACCATTTTCGTCGTGATTTGGACAATTAATTCATACATTAGACAGTTCTGCTTTCACACAGTTTGTGCAATCTAGATCCTCAGAATTCTATCGCAAAAGTATAAACGACTTTCCTATTAGAAGGCAGCAATGTATACATAATACTGGTAACTATATTGATTAAATGTGTTAATTAAAAATGAAAAAATAAACAATTATTTAGATTTTCAGTATTAATCGGTAAATTTAAACTTTAACGCCCGTTATATTAAAAGATTTATATAAATAGAAACTTGTAAACATTGAACATATCTATAATTTTTCTGCTACGTAATTTTTTGTTTCAAGCTATCATAATACGAATAAACATCGTCGTAGTAACTTCTTTGAATATTATCGATAATTTTATATCGAAATGATACAAGCCCTACCACAGTTTTTTGCATTGCCATTTAAAAATATTTGCAAACAAACGTGTAGAAAAGAATCATTTTGGTAAAAACGAAATGCAAACAAAAATTTCAAAACAAAATGCGCTTTATGGCCTAAAAAGTCTATTATAGTAAAAAATCGCAATAAACTGAGTATTAAAATAATTCGTAAGCATAACACATCTAAAATGCCAATAGACGGTGTCACGGAAAATGAATAGTAGCTAATAAAATTCTAAAACAGTTTTTGATCTCTGTACAAGACAAGTTTCACTTAATTTGTTTACTTTTCCATATTTATTTACCCGATTTGAACTATACTAGGGTATTAAATCGGATCTGGCAACATAGACCACACTGGCCACCTACCGCGCAATAGCTGAATATATTTTATGTAAACTTATTTCAGTTTTACTATTTGATGTCTCCAATGGTCGATCTAATTTTGCTATATTGTACTAGATGGCGGAACTGGGCCATGGGATCACAGTTTTTCTATGCGATTTTGACACATTGCCCACTCTATTTATCTTAAATCTCTTTGCCTGTAAACTAAAGTTCACGCGGACAGAATCGCCGGCAACAGCTAGTTCCTCACAAAATTGATTACCAGCTGTTACAATCTCTCCGTTAGAAATAAAAAGAAATCTTCCAATTTGTAGGCAACGGTTCATGAAGAGTTTCGCTCAATTATTGTTATTGTAAGCATTATTAAAGCAAAGCAGCCAGATTGCGTAAACCGTAACAGCCAGGCTCCCGTTACGCCAAAGCAATAATAACAACAAAACATTACAAAACCTGTTACATTCTAATAAAACGAAAACACTATATATAGCATATTTGATAAAATTAAATTTATACGATAAAGGTTTTCAGTAAACACTAGTATCGCTAAGCAATCAATATGTATTTTATTTGAACGCGGCTAGATACGGGTGAATCAATAACACCAACCATTTTGAGCGCGAACACGACTTCCAGCGCCATCTATTATGGAATAGCGGAACTATGTAGCTTTAATGCTTGCTTGCACTGTAAACCGTTAGAGGCCGTGTTGGCGGCTGAAAAATTCAAAAGTTTTAAGTGCAGTACAGTTGCATTAATAAATTGGAACCGGTTTCATCCCACGTGAAGTGAATGGGTTTATTGGCAATAAGGCAGACTGGTTTAAGGACCAGGGAACGCTGACATGTTTCAGTTTGTAGAGATATTAAACAGTGTATAGCTCAAGTTATTGGATACATGTTTCAATGTAAACTAAGCTACCGAAAATATCATACTTAAAAACTGAAAGTTTTTTTTATTACTTTAATACATGTGAAAAATTTATTATAGGTATCATATAAAAAAAAAAATAGATAAAAATAGTCCATACCGGGTTAAGAATCACAAAAACAAAAATTTTATGGTATAAAAATTATCAGTCAATAAAATTACAAGCTTTCCGAAAATGTTACAAACAAAAATATAAAATATATCAAAACTAGCAACTTAAAATACTTCAGATATTGCCCACTAGATGGCGTCGCAGTGCCGTCTACTTAAATAACCTAAGAGACATAATCCTCTTAGATTTGATAACATGGAAAAGCTTTCAAAGTTTTCTGTAGCAGATGGTACAGGAAATGTCAAGACGAGTTTATTTCTAGTTTCTATAATTTTAAGGTTACTTAATGTCTAGCGTTCTGAAAAGTGATGCCCTTTTATAAGGGTTTCCTTAATTAAAGTCACAAAAGTTATTTAATGTCGTAGACGACCCAGCCATTGATTTTGTATATCCTTTTGCGCCGTTAAGTCTACCTTTTCTAGGGATTTACAACTGGGAGATAAATCTATTATGGACCAAAACCATGTGTGGTGTTACCTCGTAACTTTATTTACGACTGCTGAAGTGGACTTACACTAAATTCAGGAGACTAGGGCCTAAGTAAATTAGTCTCTTGTGACCTAGGATCACTACAGCTTTAATGCCCTGAGAGTTTATTGAACAGTCACTAAATAACTGCTGTTCAAATACAGAGCGTTTTTGATACTTTAAATACTAGAGAGAGATTTTCATGACAGTCATTGCATCGCTTGCCTAGGAAACCAAATTTAAAGTAGGACTACAATCTTCTTCCTCTGCATTTATCTAAGTAGAATTCGGCTACTTTACTAAAAGTAATTACACTAAGTGTACCGTATGCACATAACTGATACGACTAGTCGGAATGATGCCTTGATAGGCGGAATGCATGTTTAGAGAACGGTTATGATGTGTTGTAATATAAAGGGTGTATCTGACATCGACGCACAAACGAGTACCATGGATCCAGTACATGATTCTGAATCCCCAAGTGGTGGAATTTCTCGTCGGCTTTTTCATGATAAAAAAAAAAAAAATATATATGTAGTTTTTTCACTTTAGACCGTTCATAATTGCTATACTTTTATAACCCAATAAGATTTTAATGTAAAAATTAATTTATTCGCTAATTATACAAAAAAGCGCAATGAAAACAAAACTCGACTAAACTATCTTCTCTGCTGATTTAATAGAGTTCACATCAGGGATCAACATCATACCTACAAACCCGCACGGCGGCACGTTTGCAACGTTCAAAGGGCGAATCGACACTTTTTTTTTAACACTGTGAATTCTGTAACCGTTCATTAACGACATAAATGACAATCATAATTATATTAGTGGCAAGCGGTGTAGCCTTTTTGCGAAGTTTGTGTTACGATGTCAGAACAGCCTGTATGGGGGTAAAAGAACAGATTAGTTAAATTGTTGTGAAAGTAATGTGTCTTAGTAAAAGGAACACCGTCGAATTCCCAAATAGTAGATAGAAGTGTTACCATGCTAATTTTCAGAGTTAATCTTCTATGTGTTGCTGGCACGGCTTTAGTTTAGGTCTTGTTGTTTGTCACGTTGACTGCTTGTTTTGAGAAAAAGCAGGAAGGACAGGTTGTGTTTTAAGACATTAGCACTACAGTAACAAACACCACTTTGCTAGGTTGGATTTACTTCTTCCCACTTGTGCCTGAAGGGAGACGGTTTAAGGAATGTATTTCAAGGAATAGGCGTCTCAGGCTAATTTCCCGAAAAGGACCAACATTTTATCAGGTAAATTCTAATCTAATATTGCTTGCGAGTCTTATGCCTCTTCTCCTCCTCCTCCTCCTATCTGCTGTCACTTATCTAATAATAAATACGCAAAGGCACTTATTTAGACACGGAGTTTGAATTAAGGCCAAAAGTGGCTCAGACAAAACATTCCCTTAAAATGTCAAATTGAATTTATTTCTGCTTCCCTTTAAGTGCGATGAGAAAAAGTTTATTGACAGTGTGTTATTAAAGAGCTTGAATTTTCTATCGGTTGCGGAAACCTAATCGGCTTAATGGAAACCGTTCTACGTCAACTTGTAGTAAGAACCGCCCACTCATTGAGTATCACAAATACCATTCATTGATTGAAATCGTTAGCTAGCTAGTCTTTTTTATTCGGGAAACCTTATTCTTATTTCAAATGTACCTTATTTCCTCGTCAATAAATTCAACGTCACATTGGTGATGTGACGTTTTATGATGTGATCTTTAGGGCACACCCTCGCAGAATTGGCAGACACACCTACGAAAATTCCTATCCTGTCTGTATTAAAATATATATATATCTTAGCTTGCCAATTGATAACACTTGCTTGCCACACTCCGTAAGGCAGCACTATGCACGATGCAAAGGAAACTAAGACTCAGTTTATATTGCAATGCCAGAAGAATTTTATGACAATTGTGTAACGTGGTTAGAAATGAGCTACAGAAATTCCTTCAGAGTACTGTAGAATACTCCGGATGACATGCGACCTGTTTTTCGGCTCGTATTTACTATGTACACAAGTAACATAAAGATCATTATAGTTTACACAATTTTGTTAGAAAAATTGATTCCATTTCGTTTTACGGTTATGTTAGAGCCTAATCTAAATAAGTTACGAAGCACAACTTGAATAGAGGCAGGAGACAACTAAGGGCACAGTGTCTAGGTCCCTTTATTTTCTACCTTTACTTCTATTCGTTCTACCTTTAATTATGTAATTCGTGGCGTCAACGAAAGAATCTTCCACGTTGAGGCCTGGGCTTAATGCTAGCTAATCGCAACAGTGATAAAACATATATGCCGTTAAAAGGCGACACTATAACAATGGAGCAAGTAGGAATCGTTTACGCTATTGTTCTTCATAGTACTACCATCTAGTACAATCAGCTAGTCAGTGGAACATGATTCCTACCTAGGACTAGACGCTATGTGTAACTGAATAGCTAGTTACGACTAAAATAAAAAGTAGTTATTTTTGTAAATGCGTTATTACATACGCACGTTATGCCTAGCCGTATCATGCATCACACCGGCATAATTTATTGATTTAACTGTATAGCTACACACTCAAGAAAATGATTTAGTTTCGTTTCGTGAATAACTGTATAGTTGGTGGACTTATAATTATGTAAACAATCACAGTAGCTGAATGAAAATAACTGGCTACAAAAATAACTCGTTTTATAACAGGACACACTCAAAACAGTGATTTAGTTTCGTTTCGTGAGTAACTGTACAGTTGGTGGATCACAGTAGCTGAATGAAAATAACTAACTACAAAAAAAACTCGTTTTATAACAGGAGACGACCAAGTAACTGGTTATGTTACGTTTTTTGAAAAAGGCGTAACGACCAGGTCGTATAACGCTCTGTCATATGCTAAAATAAGTCCTATTCCAAATAATATAAGTCGCATTTTCCGACAGTGCATTTTGGCCAATTGTGTGACAAAAGGAACGTGTTTTTGGTTAACTGTAATTCACATGGAAAAAACCGGCCAAGTGCGTGCCGGACTAACGCAGAAAGGGTTCCGTACCATTTATTTATGAAATTAAAGGATTTAAGTTATTTGTATGAAAGATTACGCGGTAATAAGCGGTTTACGATTTACGAGGTATTAAAAAAAACACTTAGATACTAGACCTCGTTCAAAACAATTATTGTTGGTAGTTTTTATAGTAATTTAGATCATGTTTTTTTTTTTTCATTTTCTTATTTTAGAAGTTAGAAGGGGGTGGGGGGGGGAGCAACTTTTTCCACTTTGGAAGCGTCTGTCACGCAAACTATTCGATTTAGAAAAAAAATATTTTAGAAACCTCGGTATCATTTTTAAAGGCCTATACATAGATACCCCACACGTATTTGTTTGATGAAAAAAAATTTTTTGAGTTTCAGTTCTGAGTATGGGGGCCCCCAATATTTTTTTTATTATTATTTATTTTTGCATTAAAATCTTAATAGTTAATTAATAGTATATATTAATCTTAATAGTTTCGGAAAAAACTTGCTGTGACATACGGATGGACAGACAGACAGACAGACATGACGAATCTATTAGGGTTACGTTTTTTGCCATTTGGCTACGGAATCCTAACAAGGCCATACCTTCTGCCAGTACATAGGTAAATCTCTCAAGGGTATTGTAGCGTTAACGTCCATATTTAGATCAAACAGGTCCCCCTTCCTACCCTAAAAATAAAATCATATAGGTATCCTTGATGCCTAGGCTACTTCATGAAGATAAAACCATTATACTTAAATGTTAAAATATGATTGCTATGACCTATTTTCCCCTTATCAAAAATTTTCGTACATTTCTTCGCCTTTTCTAAAAGTCTTGAAGCAAGACCTTTTTTCATAATTACAAACTAGTGCTTGGCCGCAATCCCGCCTGATGGTAAGCAGTGATGCAATCGCTGATGGTAAAGCGCGCTCGAAAAGAATTCAAAATGAGACCTCTAAGATTAGGTACATGTAAAACACACCGACATGTTTTTTTTAATTTATTTTTAAATGGGCCAGTTCCTGGTGGAAAACAATTGTCAAGAGGCATCTTCTGGACTTCCTTGTTGCATCCTATGATGCAAGGATATATAAAATAAAAGTATGTTATAATATCTAGTGCTTGACTACGTTTCCGTTTGATGGTAAGCAGTGATGCAATCGTTGATGGTAAAGCTCCTATGAGCCTAATTACTCTAGCCTTACATACATAAAAACAGGCCTTCCCATGGGGACAAACTGAAACTACAGAACGAAACCTACTAGGATCCTTAAATAATTTTCGTACGTTTATGATTATCCATCTAGTTATAAAACACAAAACTGCTATGCCCAGCCAGGGCATCCTCTCTCAGCGTTAACAAAAATAATATAATTTATTTCATCAGAATGATAGTACAAAAGATAGACTTAATGACTTAAGGCATTAAATCAACCAAGTGACCAATGTATAGTAATGTTTGCCTGTAATCCAATTTGCACTTCTCAGCACTGCAATTTACTCGTAATTGTATATCCCAATAAAATACAATCAATTACACTTAATCAAGTATTTCCGTTTTGTGTAATCAAACTGAGATAGTAAAATTATATCGATCGATCTATCTGACACCTTTTTTATTAGCACTTACAAATTTTAAATACGAACGTAAATGAAGTAAGCATAATCAGTATATAACGTTAGTTGGGATACGATTTTCTCGGTGATAGGCCATAACATCGGCTGCCGGCAGAAGTTACCACCCAAGTCTTGCCGCCAAGCGATTCGTCGTATTCCGGCATGATGTCTGGTGAAGCCGTACCGAGGACGGTCTGTGCAGTTGTGTTGCGATGTGTCGCAGCATCGTTGGGCGTGTTGTTGGGTTTAAAATTGCATCACCTCGCTTAACTGCCGTCTTTATTCCTATTCACCCAGTTTTGTTGAGTGAATAGGCCCTTAACAAACTAGCGCGCTTTACTCTCAACGATTGCATCATTGCTTACCATCAGATCACTAGTTTATAATAATTTAAAAACTTACTGGGAGTAGGCCGTAATGTATAGACAATCGAAATACAATATGTCAGATTCCTTTATTAGGTTTTCAACTTTATGTCTAAAGCATTATGGCTCAAGGTTGATTGGGAATATTTGACAGTGTCGGATAGCATGACCTGCTGTAGCCCGTACCACGCGAACCTAGTACGTGTTGGTAGATTTCATATGCTATGATTTTATAAATTTCTGATTTTAGGACTTGCTCGTTTCCACACGATAACGATCGTAATATAATTAAAAAAAAATTGCCGTTCCTAACAGGTTGGTTATATTGACTAAATCAAAACATAAAGCATTTGAAGAAATAAAAGTTCAAAATTAGATGTATTATATGTACACATAAAATTCCCTAGGCATAGTGTTTGTCCTCGAACTCCTCCAAAACGGTTGCAATGTTTTACTAATTTTTCTTACGCGGGTGAAACCGCAGAGCGCAGCGAGTTAACTTATAAAATAATTGAAAAAATCTTAGCGGTCCTTCAGTTAGTAGTTACATCATACGATGACGACACTACCACAAAATCAATCAAAAATCTTTAAAAAAAGAACATCCAATGATTGACAATAAAACATCAGTCACACAGAGCGTTCAAATGTTGCGCCCGCGGCGTTCCCGCTCCGTCGGGGTGACGTCACCACGGAAGCTAAGGACGTGTGCGCTCGCAGGTGACTAACCTTACTATTGTCATGTGGGCAGGAATCTCTGCGCGTTTACATACACTCTGCTATAACGTTTACCGGTATTGGCGGCGATGTAACATTTCAACTAATGAACTAGTAGAGCTTGAAATATTATTTCATATGAAATAATAATCTATGACCTTCCAGCTAGAGAGATGATTCCGAGATGCTTGTCATGCTTCACGTAACTGTATGGTCAACGATCATCACATTGATGGCATCCTCACTTATTGGAGTACATTCATAGACTGCGAAAGAAATGCCGCATTTAGTAATAATCTGGTGGAAAACCACAGAACAATCCTTAATTTTCAAAAACGGTAAATATTTAACCTGGTGGTTAAAACATCAGCCTCTCAAATATGAGTGCGCGGGTTCGATTCCAGGTCAGGCAAGTACCAATGTAACTTTTCTAAAGTTATATGTACTTTCTAAGTATACTTGGACACCAATGACTGAAGGTGAAGGAAAACATCTTGAGGAAACCTGCACTTTCAAGTCTGAAATCGCCAACCCGCATTGAGCAAGCGTGATGATTACGCTCATTCCTTCTCTGTCTGAGTGGAGACTGGTGCCCAGTAGTGGGACGATAAAAAAGGTTGATGAAATATTTACTAAACAAATTTTTATTAATGTAACCAAAGATTAGTCAGCATTGACATAATAATTACGAATCACCTATAAATAGTTGACCAATGTCAAGCATTCTTCGGGCGTGACGTACCAAGCAGATGCCTAACTTAAATCACATAGAACCAAAGGAAGTTGTATGGATAAACTTATCTTCTAAGATGTATTTAGTGCCTATCGATGTATTAACTATCAACTAATATGAATCATCTTTGCTTTGCTTAACCTAACGTAATAATAATAAGGCACCCTTTTATTTCTCAATAAATTGAAATACCAGACACCTTGACGTGTATGCCAAAGACACGGTCAAAAATATTCTTACTAGGTCGATTAACACAGGCGTTGCCTGATTTACTAACGAACCGATCACAGTAATAATTATGACAACATCATAAAAGTTTGATAATCCCACAGAGTATTTAAGCAAATTTATGTCCGATGAAGTTTGCACAAACTTGTTCGTAACTAGACACAAGACACCGCAAAAGTTCCAAACAGTGCCAAACTAAAAGCAAACCGCGAAACTGAAACAGTTCTGTTAGTTTAGGACCTAATGTTGAATTAATACCATTGAATTACGCACGTTTGACAAAGGTATTGTTGGCAGGATAAGGTGTGAAGATATTTGAATAACAATATGAATTGTAAATTAAATGATGCTTTATGTCATGCATCCGACATGGCTGTCAAGGTCAGAGCGAAGTAGAGGAGAAAAAAATAAGAAATGCAGAATAGAAATGCAGAATATGGCATACAAATGTGAGGAGAAATAAAATAAGCTTCTCTAATTAAAGTCGTTACTTTCCTTTTTTAAACCTGTCAATAAAACTGCAATAAAAAATAATTTGACAAGCAATTAAAAGGCCGAAACAACACTAGTAGTTGGCAAACAGTGCTATAAATATATATAATGGCCGTCAAGAATCGATCAATTCTGGCAACAGGCTTACCGCGGTCCGGAAGATCATGACATTGGCTGTCCCGGTATTCGCAAGACACCAGCATAGAGATTGGCAACTTGCCATACACGCTCAGGGCAATCGTTAAAAGATTTTTATCGTTCGTCGCGGCACAAACACGACAAACTACGATTTGCTATGGACGTAAATATGGTTAGTGTACTATCAAGTTGGTTTACTACAATTTCATGTGACCGTTGGGAGTGCATTTCTTTCATCGAAGATAAGT
The DNA here is from genome assembly GCA_037179545.1 of Sesamia inferens. Lineage (NCBI taxonomy): Eukaryota > Metazoa > Arthropoda > Insecta > Lepidoptera > Noctuidae > Sesamia > Sesamia inferens. The sequence continues at coordinate 12,894,062 of CM073949.1, forward strand.
AACTGGTTAAAGAAAATACAGTATGTTAAGAAAACCCTGTCCGACCCATAAGGATAATAAAGGTTAGGTAAACATATGACCAAATATAATATAAAATTTTACGTAATCATCATAGTACCAATACAAATGAATTTTGAAATAATCTTTTTTTTTCCCGCGAATTAATTTCAACTTCCCCGAAATTTGGTAATTTTTAAAAAGTGACAACACCGGTATTATTATGGGCGAATAGCGATGCGACCACGTGCCGCGTGCCCTGCCGCCCGCCGCCCGCGGTATGGGGCATAGGTGTGCATAGCGCACATTTATTAAGTTACCTCTTTTTGCGAAATAATATTCATTTTTTTAGGGGTTTTTTTTTTAAGTTTAGCCCGGTTTTGTATGCATTAGTAGAATCAGTTATCGATACCTAATGTTACGAATGCACCTTATGTCGAGGGCATAAGGTTCAATATCGCTTGACATGCAGTGTGTAACTTTTAAGATCTATAACTCGAGATCTGGACATTGTCTAGGTGTAATATAAAAACGCATTCCTAGACTTAAGGTGGCCTATTGAATGGTACAGGTTTTATCAATTTTGTCAACAAAGTGACGACATCGAAATTTCTAGAAACCCGTTTCCGGGAATTACCGTAGGTACTTACTGAATGTACTCGAAGTTATGCGCTATTATTATTACGTCTAGACGATTCTGGAATGTTCGATCAGCTGGCCTATATATAGCGCCGTGACGCCGGCACCGAGTCAGTCTACACTTGACTACCGATACGAAAACAGCGACACTTAAGAAGCGATCTTTGAGAATACCTACTGCGACAACTGTAACGAGAACTGTGAGTACTACGTGAAGTAACATCTGTAGTGTTATTGGGTATTTACAATACGGACTTCGTGGACGTAAGTGAAGACTTCCGTGCAACGTCAGCAATATTCTACTTGTCATTGCCTACAATCGACTGTACCTTCGTTGCCAATAAATTTCAAAACCCTTAACCGGCGTTTTAGTACCCCTAGCTCGTAACAATTGGTGTCAGAAGCGGAATGCCGGTCACGCCAAGGGAAGACGAAAGAGTTCGCACGCGACGACAAGCAGCGATGGATTTGGCGCGTCAAGAGGAAGAATCCCTTAGTGTCCCTGCACCCATAGAAGATGCGGCCGTCGTAACACCGACGAATGTGAGTACGCCTAGTACCACCACTGTTCCCGGAACCAGCGGTTGCGATTTATCGGCATTACTGGCTCACTTGACGGCGCAAATAAGGCTGAGCATAGCAGAATCCCAGGCAGAAACCCAGGCTCAAATAAAAGGCATAGCAGAATCCCAGGCAGAACTAAAACAATCCCAGGCAGAAACCCAGGCACAAATAAAGGAATCCCAGCAGCTGGTCTTAGAATTAAACGAAAAATGGGAAAACACCAAAGAAGAGGTCAACGAGCTTAGAGTAAAAACAGCACAACAAGATGCACGTATGGACCAGCAAGATATGCGCATAGACAAACAAGAAGCGCGTATGGACCATCAAGATACGCGTATAGACAAACATGATGCGCGTTTCGAGAAACTGGACAATACCATCATGGAGTTTGGGAAAGAAATAGAAAGAGTACAAAAAGGAGGTATTAAAGGTGTGATTCCTGTACCCAGTGCTTTGCCGACGTTCCTAGTACCTCATTTTGACGGAACAACGTCATGGGTGGCCTTCCGCCTTCAATTCGAAAAGGTCGCAACAGCCAACAACTGGGACGACAATCAAGCGGTAACCGCTCTTACGCTTGCTCTGCGTGGTGATGCGGTACAAATCCTCGAGAACATTTCCGGCGATTGCAATACCCTAGCCTGTCTGTTAGAAGCGCTGGAGTCTAGATATGGAGAGAAACACCTCGAACATGTCTACAGGGCTCAACTCCGCGACCGCACACAGAAGAGCAGTGAGGGTTTGCAACAATGGGCAACGGAAGTAGAACGTATTGTTCGGAGGGCGTATGTATCAACACCGGGATTGATTGATACTACTACGGTGCAAGCGTTTACTGATGGAATCCGAGATGCGGAAGTAAGGGCTGCAGTTCGCCTGGGACACCATCAGACTCTTAAGGCAGCCTTGACACACGCTCTGGAGGTGGAAGCAGTACGTCAAGATAGTCGACAACACCACCGCATTCGTGAGGTAACAACCCCAATAATAAAAACTCGGCAAGGACCAACCTGCTATGAGTGCGGCGAAAAGGGGCATATTCAGATCAATTGTCCCAGGAAGTCTAAAGGAAGAAGTACTTCTGGGACACAGGTGGAACCCGAGGATTTAAACTAAGAACAGCCAGGGCTGTGGGGCGAGTACTGGCTGGTCGACGTGAAGCCCCCATTATAACAGTATCACAAGTGGGTGACGGAAACAGTCTTATTATAGAAGGAGAACTGAATGGTAAGTCATGCAGTTTCACATTGGATACTGGTGCATCAAGAACTATTGCACGACCAGAGCTATTTCCTCGCACCATAGTATGGAAAAGAGGATCTTCACAATGCCGGCTACAAACTGCCACCGGCCAACCAGTACTCGTCCTTGGGGAAACAAAGGTGACCTTGAAAATGGGTGATAAGACATTTACGCATCCTGTTTTAGTAGCGAATATTACAGATGATTGCATTATAGGACTGGACTTTTTGAAGAAACAACAATGCGTCCTTAATGTAGCAAAAGGAGTATTGAGTTTTCCAGAACAAGAAGTATTTCTTCAAGGTGCAAAACAAGGGTCAGTGTACTGTTTAAGAAAAACTGTATTACCACCAAGATCAGAAACTTTAGTAGATATTAGATTTTCACCAAAAGGATGCCGCAAACGTTGCATTATAATAGAGGATTCTGGAGATCACCCAGACTGGATAACGGCAAGAACACTGATGATGATTTCCGATAAACCAAAAATACGCATTATCAACGTTAGTAACAAAGAAATAACTCTCGAAAAGAACCACATGGTGGGTGTGTGCGATAATGTAGCATCTTTGAGAAAAACAGAGGTGCACGAAAAGGAACTTGATAAGAAGTGGCAGGAACATGTATCGACACTACTCGAAAGTTGTAAGGGCAATTTAAACAAGTTCGAAAGTCACAAAGTTAAGCAACTGTTACATAACTTCCATGACATCTTCGCGAAGACCGACGGTGACGTGGGAAGGACCGGGCTAGTTAAACACCATATAGATACGGGTGATACACAGCCGATAAGACAGAGACCACGTCGTATTCCCCTTGCAAGAGAACAGGAAGTCACGGAAATGTTAAGAGATATGGAGAGAAACCGGATTATAGAAGCATCTACTAGCCCTTGGTCATCTCCAGTTGTACTAGTCAAGAAAAAGGATGGCAGTACAAGGTTTTGCGTTGACTACAGGATGTTGAATGATGCCACGAAAAAGGACAGTTATCCTCTGCCACGTATAGATGACACTTTGGATTTGCTAAGTGGCATGAAATGGTTCTCCACAGTTGACCTCAAAAGTGGATACTGGCAGGTGGAAATCTGTCAGCAGGATAAAGAAAAGACCGCTTTCTCCACTGGTCCTGGGAACGGTCTCTGGCAATTCAATGTCATGCCTTTTGGACTGTGCAATGCTCCAGCTACATTCGAGCGCCTAATGGAGCGCATTTTGGTGGGGTTGCTTGGTGATGCATGCCTGGTCTATTTGGATGACATCATCATTATGGGACGAAGCTTCGAAGAGCACCTACGCAATCTGGAGAAAGTGTTCCAAAAACTGCGTGAAGCGAATTTAAAACTCAGTCCTAGTAAGTGTACACTATTCCAGAAAGAGGTTGGATACTTAGGACACATTATTTCGGCGCAAGGAATTCGAACAGATCCTGAAAAAATAATAGCCGTGTCGAAGTGGCCTACCCCTCGTAACAAAACTGAGGTACGCTCTTTCTTGGGTCTGTGTGCATATTACCGTCGGTTTGTGAAGAATTTCTCCGAGTTAGCGAAACCATTGCATCGTTTAACAGAGGAAAAGTGTCAATTTGAATGGAACTCTGACTGCGAACAGGCATTTGCGGTACTGAAAACTCACTTGTGTGAGGCTCCTGTATTAGGTTACCCTAGTAGGGAAGGCCGATTTTTGATAGACACAGATGCCAGCAATGTTGGTATTGGAGGAGTTCTCTCTCAAACACAAGGAGATCGGCAGGTCGTTATTGCATATTTCAGCAAATGTCTTTCCAAGCCAGAAAGAAATTACTGTGTTACCCGTCGAGAACTTCTAGCCGTTGTTAAGACCTTACAACACTTCAAGAAATATTTGATTGGGAGACAGTTTACACTTCGCACCGATCACGCTGCCTTACAGTGGTTGCTTCAGTTCAAAGACCCAGAAGGACAAGTAGCAAGGTGGATAGAGCAGCTGCAAGAATTTGACTTTGTCACTGAACATCGAAAAGGCAAGTCACACAATAATGCTGATGCTTTATCTAGACGGCCTTGCGAAGAATCTTGCCGACATTGTGCCAAACAGGAAAAGAAAGAGAACGTAAGGATTATCCAGGTGAACGCTTTGGATGAAGACTGGGATAATCGATCATTGGAAGACGCACAAAAGGAAGATAGTGATTTGAAGACAGTAATCGAATGGAAGAAACGTGGCCAGAGGCCCGCTTGGAGTGAAATATCAGCGCTTAGCCCAACAGCAAAAAGTTACTGGGCTCAATGGAACAGCCTGATAATTGATAACGGAGTTCTCAAGAGGAAATGGGAATCACCCAGTGGACAGGAGATCACCTTACAGATAGTTGTCCCCTGCGATAAAGTCGCAACAGTGCTAAAGCAGGTGCACGACGGAGTATCCGGAGGACATCTAGGAGTGAAGAAAACCCTGGAGAAGGTGAGAAAAAGATTTTATTGGGTGCATTGTCGCGAAGACGTAGAGGACTGGTGTAGGAAATGTGTAGCCTGCTCCTCAGTAAAGGGACCGCAAACAAGAGCCAGAGGTCGGCTGAAAGTGTACAATGTTGGTGCACCATGGGAAAGAGTTGCTGTCGATATAGCAGGGCCATTCCCTATCACTGAAGAAGGGAATAGGTATATCATCGTCATGCAAGACTATTTCAGCAAATGGCCAGAAGCTTTTGCAGTACCCAACCAAGAAGCTCATACCGTTGCCAAAAAGCTAGTTCACGAGGTGTTCTGTCGATTTGGCGTCCCCTTGGAGTTGCACTCTGACCAGGGTAGAAACTTCGAGTCTTCGCTATTTCAAGAGGTTTGCCAACTACTCGGGATACATAAGACTCGTACAACACCATATCACCCTCAGTCAGATGGAATGGTCGAAAGATTCAACCAGACGCTAGAGAATCATTTGGCCAAAGTAGTGGAAGAACACCAGAGGGATTGGGACCAATATATTCCACTCTTCTTAATGTCATACCGCTCTGCAACACATGATAGCACAAATTGTACACCGGCGAAAGTCAACTTCGGCCGAGAAATTAGACTACCCATAGATGCACTAACCGGAACACCCCCCGATACCCCTATCCTAGCCGTCGACTATGTGGCTGACCTACGACGAAAACTAGATGGAATACATGAGCTAGTGAGAGAGAATAGTCTGAAAGCCAGCGAGAAAATGAAGATCCGATACGACCGCAAAGCTAACGTGCCCGGATTTGAAGAGGGAACTTTGGTATGGTTACATAATCCCATTAGGAGAAAAGGAAAGAGTCCGAAATTCCAAGCCAAATGGGAGGGTCCGTACACGATAGTAACCAGGATAAACGATGTCACCTACCGCATAAAGAAAGGACCTAGAGGGAAGCTGAAGATCGTACACGTAGACCGCCTAGCTCGCTATTATGGATCAAATCATGCTCGGGACGAGCACGACTAAGAAGGGGGCAATGTTACGAATGCACCTTATGTCGAGGGCATAAGGTTCAATATCGCTTGACATGCAGTGTGTAACTTTTAAGATCTATAACTCGAGATCTGGACATTGTCTAGGTGTAATATAAAAACGCATTCCTAGACTTAAGGTGGCCTATTGAATGGTACAGGTTTTATCAATTTTGTCAACAAAGTGACGACATCGAAATTTCTAGAAACCCGTTTCCGGGAATTACCGTAGGTACTTACTGAATGTACTCGAAGTTATGCGCTATTATTATTACGTCTAGACGATTCTGGAATGTTCGATCAGCTGGCCTATATATAGCGCCGTGACGCCGGCGCCGAGTCAGTCTACACTTGACTACCGATACGAAAACAGCGACACTTAAGAAGCGATCTTTGAGAATACCTACTGCGACAACTGTAACGAGAACTGTGAGTACTACGTGAAGTAACATCTGTAGTGTTATTGGGTATTTACAATACGGACTTCGTGGACGTAAGTGAAGACTTCCGTGCAACGTCAGCAATATTCTACTTGTCATTGCCTACAATCGACTGTACCTTCGTTGCCAATAAATTTCAAAACCCTTAACCGGCGTTTTAGTACCCCTAGCCCGTAACACTAACAACACCTTCACGGGTCGGATAGGGTTTTCTTAACATACTGTATAAGGCTGCCACCTTTTTTTTGTTTGTGCGGGAAATTTTCAAATGACCTCAATGAGAGCGGAAGAGCGTGTCAGACTTTTCCTGACTAAAACCCATCCGTGTTCCTTCACATGCCTGTGCCAAGGTCACGGTTTTTCTTTCAATCAGCCCGCACCACCTATAAATCTCGTTACATCTACATAATACAGTCAATTTTAAGCAATAACTTCAATTATTTTTTTTTATTATTCAAGCATGCTTACAATTGTATAAAATTTGAGGAACAGGGTGTAAAGTTCACTCAACCATCATAGAAAAGGGAGGATCCTCCAACTAGATGGCTGTAATGTCTAGCGGGCACTTGCCCAAAGGCTGATGTTGGGATGTTGTATGTTGCTTTTATTTGAAAAAAACATAATTTTTAAACATTTGGAATAAACTTTACCTTAAAAATTTTGCTAGAAGAAATTGGAGATCTATTCCCAGCCGTGGGAGACCAGAAAGGCTAAAGAACAAGAGCACGTACTATTTTTGTAGACACATATTATAATTGTGTGTAGCAACACCTGACTAACAATTGACAACCTCCGTGGCGTAACAGTAGCGAATGCTGCCTCTGCGCGAGGAGGCGCGGGTTCGATCCCCGCGCAGTGCAAATATTTGTATGCATGAATATGAATATTTGCACTGTTCTGGTCGTGCCTCGGAAAGCACGTTAAGCCGTAGGTCCCGGTTGCCATACGAACATCTAATGGCAGTCGTTACGGGTTGTTGGAGCCCTCAAAAGTCCTACAATTGGTCTAACTGTAATGCTTCGATATCGTCTTCGGGTTGTGGAGGTCAGACGACAGTCGCTTCATGGAAAATATCGAAGTTTAGCCAAAATGAGCAGTTAGACTGGTAAAGCGGACCCTAGACTCCAAAGCTGAACAGCTTCGGATACGACTGGGATTAACGCTGAAATGAAGAGTCAGGTGTAGCAACAGTGAAGCTTAACACGCTAGAATGATGTCCTGTCAAATACAAAGTGCAACAAATCAACAAATTTGTTCACTTCAATCATTTCCAGTTCTTATGAGGTTTGTGTGTTATTATGAACCGATTTAAAGCAGGTTCAACAAGACACGAGATTTATTTAGTCGCGTTATTAATATTGATATATTAAACCAGCTTGAAACTAGTTTAAACAAACGCAGAGTTATTGCAAGACAAATGGTTATAAACGTGTGAAGTTACAACCTGAATACAGGCAATAAATGTTTAACACAATGACAATTTAAAAACACCATGTAATTAACATGGATGCTCCGAAGGCTTGTGAGCTGAAAACTATAAACATTCCCCCTTATTCATAAAAGATGTTTAAAGTTAACTAGTGATTAGCGATTCTTTAACCATACATTTTAGACGTTTGCACGTCACTTAACTTTAATCTTCGTTTATGAATAAACCCCTTAAACACTGTGGTGTATATTCATAAAGGATATTTAAGTTAAGTGACGTTAAAAGGTCAAAATTGAATGGTTAAAGAATCGCTAATCACTAGTTAACTTTAAGCATCGTTAATGAATAATGGGGGATAATTTCTAGAGAAAGTTACGTAGTGAACGTTATAAACATTTAAAGAGGTATACATCAACTGTCACAGAAAAATGTTAAGCTTTTTCAATTAAGCTACAACGCAACCTAATACATTGAAATCGGCTGAGTAGATGATAGGTAACAGTGGAAATCAGAGAACCAAATGTGCAGATAATCCTCTCCCATAATCCGGCTAAGCAGTCACGACCTCTCATGGTCAAATACGAGATGCCATATTAAAAAAAAAAATCCTCTCGTCTTTCTCAAGACAATCCAAATGTGTTATATATTGAGAAAGACGAGAAGATTGTCCCAGTGGAAACCACGATAGGCTGATTTCGCCTCCTCTAATACCGTAACAATTAATTTCACTTCAGTAAACTCCATCAAATACAAGAGATTACTAAACCTTGTTACACAAAGTTCAATTACTTCCAACCAGTTCGTCCTAAGAGGACTGTTCGGCTATGAATCAGACTCCGTCCTTTGAAAAGTTATTCAATTACACAGTCAGTTGACAAGAACTTTCTTTCTATTGCATTTGCAAGTTAACTGACTGACTGACTGTGGTATTCCAAGAAAGTTTAGAGGCGTCATTTACTTCCCTACAAAATTACCTTTTTAACTGGCCACTTTAGATTGGAGTGAGGTGTCACATTTTTAATAAATATTATCATTATTAAACCGTGATGTCCCACCGCAGGGCTAAGGCCTCTTAACTCTAAGACGGGAGGAAACACCAGGGTGTCACCACTGTGAGGATCGCCCTGAGGGCACGCTGAATCATACGTTGAAGATCTGCCTGGTTTAGACGGAACACCAGTGTGTTTTCGTGGCGGCAATCTCTCGCATCCGGCCCTGGTCCAGACCTTGGTTCGGAGCGAGAGTGCATGGCAGGCCGTCACCTCTTTCTGTGAAGCAGTGATACTGGCAATGTAAAACTGATAGTTTTAGTTTTTCTTTTCATATTTATTGAAAATTTGAAACATTAATCTTTGGGGATTTAACAAGGCTGTTTTTTACGAAACTCTGTAAAAATATTATTAAAGTTTTCTTGATCTGATACCATTAGTCGGTTGAAAAACTTTTGAGACGGCTAACTTTATAACTGTTATTTATTTTTTAAGCATAGTTACACCTGTTGTACCTTGGCTTTAGTGGTTGCTTTATGTGATGCTTTAAGTTTATGAACGATAAAAATCCTTTGATTCCCAAATCTGTCATTCTCTTTTAGAATCTCGAAGCAATGGTTAACTTACATATTTTCATAATGATGTGCAAATTAATAATAAAGTTGATGGTTAAACCATCTATAGAGCGTTATAATACTGGGAAGTATATAGTGCGACTCCTCTCCAGTCAAAACACAGGGAAGTGGTAAAAGGCAGGTTTTTTACGACACTGTCGTGTGTAATTTTGTCGTGTTTTCAATCTAGTTTCAATAAATTATTTTTGATACTATTCCAGCAATAGCTATATTTAGAGATACGAACGGCCTTAACCTGAAACACCGTTAGCAAATTGTTGACAGGCTAATTTATTCGGATAATAACTTTTTTGGACAATCCTTTAGCACCTTTTTTCTTAATACAAGTATGTTTGTGTTTATGTCTGTACTTACAAGTAATATAAGTGATTAGGTTATAGGTACATATTATGCTTTGTTTTTTTTATTTTAATATTGGTATTAGTTTAGTTAGTTTGTAACTTTAGGCATAATATAGTTTAGGTTACTAGTTTAATTATTATAATTATTTATTTCAGAGTGTGCATAATGTATACAATTAAAACCATAATATGAAAATAAAATAATTAAATAAATCAAATCGTGTGTTAGTAGGACAATAACTATATGTAAAATTATGTTACTATGTTAATACTTATACCTAACTGATGCCTATGGTAGTCCTTATCTACAGATTTTAGAAAGGACAGTCAAAACGGCTATCAATTAGGATACTGTTGCTGCTGCTTCGTAAACAATGCAACAAAGAAATAGTTCTTAACTGCCGCATTAGGGCATAGCCTGTAAAGATAGTTTAAACTTTTTTTTTTTTTTTATAAATTATAAACCAGCGCTTGACCGCAATCCCGCCTGATGGTAAGCAGTGATGCGATCGTTGATGGTAAAGCGCGCTAGTTTATTAAGAGCCTATTCACTCTAGCCTTGAAGACACTCAAATTATAATGTGACGGAAACACCGACGCCGGCAAATTGTTCCAGTCCCTCGATGTACGCGGTATAAAGGAGGAAGCAAAACGCTTCGACCGGATCGCAGTGGTGTCAACAACGAAAGGGTGGAAACTCGCCGTACGACGGGTCGTCCGATGATGGAACAGAGATGGGGGAATTAAATCACGCAATTCCCTTGCACACTCACCAGAATGCATCCTATAGAAGACCGAAAGGCTGGCTACTCTACGCCTGTGCTCCAGGCTTTGGAGACCGTTTCGAGTTAAGTCTGGGTCGCCAATCAGCCTCTTCGCACGCCTCTCCACCGAATCCAAAGTGGCAAGGTGACATTTCGCAGCACCAGCCCAAATGTGGCTGCAGTACTCCACACACGAGTGGACCTGTGCTTTGTATAAAATTAGAAGCTGCCCAGGTGTGAAGTACCGCCGGACTTTCGCGATGACGCCTAGTTTTCTGGCAGCCACCCTGGCCTTGGACTCAATGAACCGCCCAAAGTTAAGGCTCGAGGAAATCTCAACTCCCAAAAGCTGAAGGCGGTCGGTACACTCCAAGGATACATTCTGAAAAGTAGGAGACAAGGTAAACGGGCTCCTTTTGGCGGTGAAAAGACACGCCTGTGTTTTGGCGGTATTGAATGCTACAAGATTGGCATTGCCCCATTCGGAGACTGCCTGCAGTGCAGCACTCACACGCTCTACCATGGCCTCTCTTTCGGACCGGATAGTTTCCTTACTAGCCCGGGCTTCCGGCAGGTATCTCTCCACAACTGTGCTGTCATCTGCATACCCATAGATACCGGGCATCAGCAGATCGTTAATATGCAGCAGGAACAGAGTTGCAGAGAGAACAGACCTCTGAGGAACACCGGCATTGGTCGACATGGGCTCAGATGAACATCCGTCGACAACAACTCGGAGGGACCGTTCAGTCAGGAAGTCTTTTACCCAGCCAGTCAGGCCAGCGGAAATGCCGTACGCTGGAAGCTTACTCAAAAGGCCAGCGTGCCATACCCGGTCGAAGGCCTTCGAGACATCAAGGGAGACGGCAATCGCTTCCCCATTTTTCTCGAGAGCCTCGCCCCACAAGTGAGTGGCATACACTAGTAGGTCCCCAGTTGACCGATTGCGTCGAAAACCGTACTGTCGGTCACTGAGGAGATCGTTACCTTCCAGGTATGCCAAGAGGCGCGAGTTCAATACACGCTCCATAATCTTGCAGAGTATGGAGGTTATTGAAATCGGCCGATAGTTGTTAGGATCGGCACGACTACCCTTTTTGGGCACGGGCTGCACGTTGGCAAGCTTCCAGGACTTGGGCACTATACCAGTCCTAAATGAGAGGCGATACAGGCGCGTCAATACAGGAGACAACTCAGGCGCACAAGCCTTAAGAACAATCGCTGATATACCATCTGGACCACTAGCCTTATTCACGTCCAGACGACACAATACTCTAAGAACCTCCTTGTTTCTAATGCGAACCTCCGGCATTGAAGTTCCGCAATGAGGAAAATTAGGTGGAGTAGCATTGCCAGTGTCAAGACGCGAACTATGGGCAAAGAGAGATGCAAAGAGACCTGCTTTCTCTCTCTCCGTATGGGCCAGTGCTCCATCAGGCCTAACCAGCGGAGGCAGTGTGGGCCGACAGAAGTTCGCCTCGACCGATTTGGCTAGGGACCAGAAAGATCTGCTACCGGAAGGGTGCGCAGAGAGCTTGTTACCAATGTTAGTAATGCGGTCGAAGCGAGCCTTCTTAAGCGCCTTTTTGTAGGACTTGGCAGCACGGTTAAAGGCTCTCTTCTTTGAGCTTAGATCCAGAGCTCCGCGGTCACGAGCGTCAACCCAGGCGAGGAATGCCGTGTGCTTACGCTGTTCAGCTTGAACACAGTCGGCGTTAAACCATGGGCGAGCCGAGCCACCGACGGGCACGTCACTGAAGGGGATAAAATACTCCATAGCTTGACGCACCACGTCGGTTATAGCGTCCGCACAGCTCGATGGATTGCTAGAAGAGAAGCAGACCTGCTGCCAAGGATAAGACGCAAAGAAGTGGCGCATCTCATCCCAATCTGCTGACTTGTAACGCCATATTCGCCGCTCACCACGCGAGTCGCAATCAGGTGGGGAGAAGGACGTCACAGACTTCACCAGACAGTGGTCTGAAGTTCCTAACGGTGAGGAAACTGTAACAACACATCTGTCCGGATCAGTGGTCAGCAGAAGGTCCAGACAATTGGCGGTATGACCAGCCACATCAGGCACCCTAGTCGCTTCTTCCACCAGCTGGGAAAGGCCCATTGATAGCGCAAAGTTTCGCGCTTCTCTCCCAGCGTGGTCGGTCCTCTGGTATGGGAAAAGCCAGTCTTGGTGGCAGGCATTAAAGTCCCCCAGAGCGACGAACTGTGCGTCAGGGTGCCGATGCAGTACATTGTCAGCAGCCACACTGAGGTGGTCAAATAGTCGAGTTGTCTCCTGGTCACCGCTGTGCGATCGGTAGACACAGGTGTAGACAATTTTGTCCACACCAGTGTCAACCAACAGCCAAACTGTTATAAAAGAAAATATATTTAAACCTTCACTGAATGTCATAATTCTGTACCGGGTGTTTTGGAGTTATGAGTTTCTAAGTAGTCCACAACAGTAATTATAACAACGTTTCCATTGCATATGCGTCACAACGACACCAATGTTTTATGTAACACGGTGCGCCCATTGCGTTTTGCGGTCGCATGGTGCGTTTCATACTAATACGCACCCGCAGCTTTTTCGGATAATAATGAATGTAATTTTTACGAGTTCTGACGGGTGAGTGACCGCTTTTCGTCATTGTCATGTGTTAGTAATCTGTGTTTTTGGAAAGTATCGCCACTCGCAATCGTGTGCGTTAAACTTACACTTAAAGAATTAATTTCAATTAAACCATTTACATGCATCATGATCGTCAAGGAGATAGTTAATTAAAACGGTGAAAGTCATTCCAAAACATAGACCGACGTACATGGAACTCTATGGAAACTCTTGAAAAATTCATTACAAAGAAGACATTTGTATTTTGTCTTTGCCAGATTGCACTAATATGGCACTGATAAAACATCAAGACCACGCCTTCCTTGTAGCAGCAGGCTTTGCATAAACCATGTGCCAAACTATCCCCATGTTGTATAATTGCAAGCTATTCATACGGAACATGTCTTGGCTCCAATCCAGGGTCGTAAAGCCTTGTCTGTCCTTTCCACACCCCTTATTCTGACCTATTTACACGATCCAAGGTTTTGAGAAAACCTTCCATTACTTATGAAGAATTCGATAGCCGAAGTATGTACCGCATGTATAGTCCTGGGCGGCATGGTGAAGATAAAACAATAACACAAACTGTAATTACTCTATACATAATATACCTTTAATTACGTAATGAAGTATGTATTTATGTATATCACCTCCTGTTGTTTCCTGTTTGTTTGATGAACAATAGTTAAGTCGTTGGAAGTGTTGTAATTATATTCCTTATTATTGTCTGTCAGTCCCTCTTATTAAAGGGGTGCTCTATGGGCACTTAAAGGGTGTCGTTTGAGTGTCGTAGGGGAACACCGTATAAGTTGCTCGTTAGAGGGTTCCAAATTAAAATGTGCTGACGAAAATCAATATGTAATTTGAATTTGGAGTCTGCATAGCATCTTTTTGGTTATAATATAGCCAAACCAAGTTCGATTACAGCCAAAGTTCATTTGAATATTGGGAAATGATTACTTGTTGTTTGATTATTTGATGTTGCTCATAGCATACTCTAGCTAGATATTTAGCAGATATAATACATATCATCCGTAATCCATAAGAACAGTCTGGCATTACAGGTGGACAAAGTTGTTCTTAAGCATGCGCTGTCAAGTTTTTTTGTTTTCAAAAGACCCCGGGGTTTGGGGGATTAGATCGGGAAAGGACTTGATACTAGATAGACCTCAAATATATTTTGTGGAATAATGTAGGGAACTATAGGCACACCTCTGCCAAACCCTTTTCATCACGCCTGTATGCCCTACACGCATGATGATATTGTTATATTATACAGGGTGCCAGGGAAACGCTTCCGAAAACGAAGACAGGTGATAAGGCTAGTGATTCTCGATACGATACCATCAAAAAATGAGGATTTTTTTTTTACAATTTTACTTAAGCATTTTTCGTACACTATGCTGTGGGAACAGTTAAATGAGTTAAATGAAACCATTATTTGCGATTAAACATTTTTTTTTTCTTTACAACTCTAACAAGTAATGTATTCGTAAATAAATAATCAGCTGACAGCTGACGCTCGCGCATAGACTCGAGTTCAAAGGCCGCGTGCGGTCACCGACATCGCGACGCGCGACGGGCGATGCGCCGGCTGACTTAGTGCGGCGGGCCCATGTGATCGGACTATCTTCCTAAACTACTACCCTTCACTCGATCGCTTGAAGCAAATGTCTTTTCAGTTCACTTCTACCTAGTTGTGGGATATCTGCTTACGGGTTCCATTCGTGCAAGGATCGTAATGATTTTCCCCTTGAACAGGGTTACAATTTTATTTTGATCTGAACGTTCAAATTTACAAATCAGAAAAATCCAGTTTACTTTGCTTAACCTTGAGGCCCATATCGAAGGTACTTAGATACCTACAGCCGGCAGTGTGGCTGTAAGGCCATAAAAATCCTTTGTAAAGCGCCGCTAAAATAAAGAAAAATAAACATTACAGAGGCGTCAACAGTTTTAATTGATTGATCGTGAATTTAATAACAGTTTTGTATTATGTCGATAATCGATAGTAAATGAAATAAAGCAAAAGATCGCTGACATCAGCTGTAATTGACTAAAATTTTTTCATCGCATGTGAATCAATTGAATTTGCACTTTATAATAATGTAATTAAAGTCACACGATGCGTGCTCGTTTATTGCAAGAACTGGATCCTTCATTTAGTAAGTAAACCTAATCAATTTAAAGTGAATAATTAAATTAATTGAATCTAAGAAACCAGTTTAATCCTATTTAAAAGTTAGAAAATGAAAACAGTTTGTAATAAAGCATAAGTACAATTTCCTAACAATTAAAATCAATTGATTTCTGATCTCGTAATTATTCTTTCGTTCACGCGGGGATGTCCCCAATGCGTTTGTCGACGTCCGCGCGGGCTTGTTTGACCTTCATAGTACTTCTTTAGTAAATAATTAATCAGTTCATTCCCGACTCGGTTCGTGAGCGGTTACGTTTTTAATCGATTATTTAATTATTGTTTTGTTAGTTTTAAATTTGTGTTTAGTTATTAGGTATTGTTACGTTTTTAGTGCTGTTTTATTCGTTTTAGTTATAACTTTTTGTTGTTTTAGACAATGCCTGAGGCATACGTGTACAGTGCTCGTGAATACGGCAACATGTTGATGTGTTTAGGAGAAGAATTCTAGGACCAGTGTTTCTACCGCAGCGTCTCAATGGATCAGCATATCTTAATTTTATAAATGGACATTTAAATGATATGCTAGAATGTGTCTGTGGCTGAATTTCGTCGAGCATGGTTCCAGCACGATGGAAGCATGCTCGTTACGCGTCCCGTCCGCGAGCGTCTCACTGAGCTTTTTAATGACTGCTGGATCGGAAGGCTGGGGCCGCACGCCTGGCCGTTCACCCGACTTAACGCCGTTGGACTTCTTTTTATGGGGGTATGTGAAAGAAAGAGTGTTTGATCGGGAATGTGACAGTGCTGATGAAATGCGGGGCAGAATAGTGAGTGTTTTTAATAAACTACGTGAAGAATGTGTTGAGGAATACTGATGCCTCGTGTTCACGGATCGACACAGCGACGGGCCCGGCTTTGTATTGAAATGAATGGAACTCAGTTCGAGCCAAACCTCATAAGGTCGCAAAGGATTTAGACAGGTACGTAAAATGCCTCTGTCAGCTTTTTACAATGGACTACAATTGCGATTTTGAAAGTGATGTTTGTAAATTGCGTATAAATCGGCTCTTTTCGGCGGCGGATAAGCGCGGACGTGGTAGTGCGACGTCACCTTGCGTGTCAGTGACCTCACGTTTCGTACACTATCCAATGCTTGTTTACGAAATATGAAGTCTTGAAAATAATCAATTTAAAGCGAAAGGTTATTGGTATCCGTTTGCATTTAGGTTGTATATAATCTACGTTCTGGCTTCGGAAGCGTTCTCCTTACACCCTGTATGTAACAGATGCGATGCGAGTGACAGTGTATTGGCTCATCACTTATAGCCATGATAGTAGTCCGTCGCCCTCTGTTGAATTTTATGAGTTTCGCGGAACAATAACTTTTATGGCAATCACAAGATATTAAATGGTTACCCAAGATTCGATTACGTCATTTCTTTCGTATTAAGAACAGCTCTAAACCATCTTTGCGTCTACATTTGCGACGGTCTTAGAACTTTGCTAAATGTTGACTTCTCCTACAAGTCGCCCAAGAACCTACCAAGTAAATCTCCTATTAAAAAGCATATTTTTGACTCCACAAATATTTATAATAGGCTTACGCCGTGATATGATTACCTCTGTGTTGATATGCCATCGTTGTACGACAGCTGTATCTAAGTCTGGACCCGGTAATGCATGATTCATAAACAAAAATGAAATAAAAAAATCGATGTATAAAAAAAATAATGATTTCGGTTGCAATAATCCTCTACTGGCCGTTATAAATGCCGTGTGTGTCTCTGGAAATACGCCCAGACACCCACGTAATGACAGTAGCTTCTTAGTCTATGGTGTATCGATCCTCATTGCTCTTGCCAAGAAGCTGTCCTAAGTTTTGAAGTATTGAATGGGAAGATTGCTAATTGTTGCTAATTGTTGTTGTATGATCAGCTTTTAAAACAACGCCGTTTATGTTTGCAGTTTGTGTGATAGGAATTGCGCCATATTAAAGGCCCAATTTGAAAATATTGATAAAGAATTTGTTTTTTTTTTCATATTAGTTCAGATAGAGATGCAGAATTTTTCATTTATAAATAATCAGCCACCCTGTACTTTAAACTCACTAGTACGTCTGGGTATAATTGCATAATTCAATCCATACTAATATTATAAATGCGAAAGTATCTCTGTCTGTCTGTCCGGTTTCCACGCCAAAACTACTGAACCGATTGTAATGAAATTTGGTACATAGATAGCCTAAAGCCTGAGAAAGGACATAGGCTATATAACATCCCGCTATGACCAATAGGAGCAGAGCAGTAACAAAAAATGTTGCGAAAACGGGAGCAGACGCAGACAAATTGCTCCCATTATTTTAACAGGCGCTTATTTTATATCAACTGAGCTTTTTTGATTTTTTTCGGAATGGATATTCCCATGGGAACGGGAACCACCGCGCACTGTAAACTGAAGTCCACGCGGGCGGAGTCGCGGGCAACAGCTTTGTATCATACGAGTAATAAACTTAATATTTGTTCTGAAAAATATACCCAAAACACTTTACGAACACGCTCTATAAACAACAAAAACTATCAATGAAGCTAAGTACATTACCTTTTAACGTAATACTTTTAGCGTCCAAATACTACGTCATAAAGGCCTCCGCCCACGATCTCATCACGCATCTCTGGGACGCGAACTTGACCGAGCCGATGAGTCACCGCGCCGGTTTTGCTAAATCGATTCAATATTCTAATGATTCGAATAGGGTACGCGGTTTAATTGACGCTACTAAAACTAGTGTCATGTATGGCCGCACCTATGTTGAAATAGTCCTAGAAATGGTTGCTTACGCTTCTGCATATTGCATGAAGATTGGAGATATGAAAATAAGTTAGCGATAACGAGTTTGTCTGTGAAGATAAGTGTGCCTATTGGAAAGAAGAGACAAGAATAACGAAATAAATATTTCAACTAGTTTTTTCTCAATGCATGTTCGATTCGATACATCCAATAACTTAAGAGAAAATTTAAAATCGAGTTACATAATTACTACAAAACTATTATTGTACTTCCAAATATAAAGATTGTTGGACTAGTTAAATCACCGCTGGCAGAGCTATTTCGACTAAAACCCAATTTAAAAACGTTTATATCGAGAAGGTATAAAAAGGGTAAGACGCTTCATAAGTCCACATGAGAGACTGTGCTACTTAAGCTTTCAAAGAAGTCTCTGAATTATGAATATCAAAGACCATGAACGTAGAGTATGAATAAGAGAAGCTATAAAGTAAGCAGGCGGAGGTATAAACTCAATCAAATATGAACAGATTGATGTAGTATTTGTATTTTAACCGCTAATTACATGGTACCCATTTTAAAAAAACTAAGCATGCAACTTTATATGTGGGAAAAAATATGGCAAAATATCATGGCGAGATTTTTTTTGCGCTAAATGGAAAGCTCGCGTGAAAATGTTGCAATACCGTAAAATTTTTGCAAACTTTACACTTACCCCCTTATTCATAAACGCTGGTTAAAATTAACTAGTGATAGCGATTGTTTAAACATACATTTTAGACGTTTGTACGTCCCTTAACTTTAATCGTCGTTTATGAATTGACCCCTTAAACTCTGTGGTGTTTATTCATAAAGGACTATTAAAGTTAAGTGACATTAAAGGGTCAAAAATGTATGGTTAAAGAATCGCTAAGCTAAGAAAAGCTATTCTTAGCTTTCCTTAGCTTAGCGAATAGCTTTATGAATAAGGGGGTTATTGTGCAAATATTGATGATATTATGTGCCATCGCTCAGACGTTGTCTCTTGAAATATCAATGTGATCAGATACCTAAGTTATTCACATGTACGATAACTAGTTGCTAACTAGCCTCATTTAAATCAGACACTAATTAATAATCACGTTATGACACTTGGTGAAAAAACACGAATAAAGATAGTTTGTCTTCTACAACAAATTTTTTCTCACTCACTGTCCCAAAAATGTATGAAGGCAACATTCTCCCTGCAACTGATGAAATTCTGACCCTGACCCTGATATGCGCGTATAGACTTATAGCTTGTCATATACATACTCTCAGTAAATCACCGTACATCATACTACTTGCACAATAAGGTAATTATATTAAACCTGCTACCAAATTTAATTTCGCAATGTTTTGCCTTTGTTTGCCCCAGTTTTAATAAACAGATAATGAAGGTTTATATTTACTGAAATATACAGTACGCAATAGCGGTTTTTGCTCTGTTCAGAAAATGAAAAATAAAAACGACCGGATTTTCATTTTGCGAAATTAAATGATGCTTTTGTTTTTTTTTATATATATTTATAATGCTATAAAATAGAATATGAAGAAGACAATATTTAAATCGGCCAACCAATAATTTCCTACAATAAGTTCTATACCTTTTTCGCACCCACCTGGCACGAGGCAGTAAACAGCTGTTTCTAAGTTTTTCTAATAGTCTGACTGGTTTGCAAGATAAACAGTACGTAAATACCCCGTAATACTGGGATTCCGTTGACAGCTGTCAACCGTGAACTATACTAGTCCGTGCTAATTAATTATATAATATTTATTTAACGGTGGAAAAGGTGTATAAAGTACATAAAAAGTATCTTTGTGGTATAAATAATTAGTGACACTGTTTGCTGGACGAAAAGTTTCCATTCTGTTGAAAAAAGTTCCAAAAAGTGACGACATACTGTTTATTTACAAAAGCGATAAAAACGATAATACAGTGAATAGAAAAAACAACACGTGAAACAATTCCAGGTCTACTAAGCTCGCTACAATTAAATAAGCCTTATTAAGGTTTAAGAGTGCTTAATTAATATATTGGGCACTATTGGTGAACGTTAAATTTTAAAACAAATTGATATCGTTGCCGCCATTGGTCAAAGGAAAAGCGCGTTCCAGTTAAAACATGATATAATGTCACATAATTAACATCGTGCACCAACCTACCGCCATCTATCTGTGAGTAGCGGAACTTGACAAAACATTCCAGATCAACAGAGAATACTATTTTGTGCATTGTAATCTACATAGTGTGGCAAGCCTGGAATTTATTCTACCAATTTTGGGAACCTTCAATCGTTTCTGGGTTTCTAGTAATTTATTGGTATCAACTTGCCCAAGTGCTGTCTGCCTAGTAATACAACTGGAAGAATGCCGCTCAAACGTACTCCACCTGTCTCACCTGTCCCGTCAACGTCTACGGAAAGCACTCACAGTGCCGAAATACTTGTGTCGACAAACGAACAAAGTGTGTCAACCCTACTACACCGCGAGTCAGAACCTCATCTTCGTACCCTGGTGACAAATGTAACTGAAAGGAAAAAGCGAAAGTATGACGGGGAACAATCCGATCTCTTACAAATAATTAAAAATATGTTCTCTTCTTTCTCAAATGAACAAGAAAGGCGCTTTCAAAACTTGCAAGCAAGTATAGACTTAATGTCAAACAAATATGACGAATTCTTAACGAAAATAGCTTATCTTGAGAAAGAAAGACAGTCAGACAAATTAATTATTAAAGAACTGGAGGATAAACTGGAAATATTAGAACGGAAAGTTCATGGAGCCAGGGTAGAAATTCGTAATATACCAAAACAAAACGGAGAAACTAAAGAAACACTTGTTGAGGAGATCGCTAAATTGGGAGATATATTAAAAATAGATATAAACACCAACAATATAAAAGATATTTACAGGTTGAAGTCAAGGGATTCGTCAGACCCCATTGTGGTCGATTTCACCACGGTACTCGGGAAGGAAAAGGTGCTAAAATCTGTCAAAACTTTCAACAAAACTAAACTCAAAGGTGATAAACTAAACACGACGCAGTTAAACCCAAAATATAGTCACAAACCGATTTACATATCAGAGGCACTCACTCTTAAAACCCAGAAATTGTTTTACTTAGCCCGACAATTCCGGAAAAGTCATGGGTACAGTTTTTGCTGGACAGCAAACGGCTATGTTTACCTAAAAAACAAAGAAAACTCCCCACATATCCGGATAAACAATGAAGCTGATTTAGTAAAACTGCGAAATAATGTTGAACCGCTGTGACTAATTGTTGCACCAATATATAAATTGTGTCTCATGTTTTCAACTTTTGGATTGCATGTTAATTTTAATTTTAAGTATAAATCTACATGTTATTTCTACACTTACAAAGTACAACTCAATGTCTACACAGGTTTCTCGCATTTATTTAGGGAAATCACAAAATTATCAAAACATTCTACAGTCATAACCACAACCCAGAGGCACACTTATTCACGTTTAAACACCACCTATCTTTCAAACATATTTTTATTTCACAACCCATTTACCCATCAAATTACATTTTTAGATACTCTACACCTAAAACATAATCACATATACCCTCTAACGTTTTGCACACGAGCTCTTTGTGTAATCGGTATACTACTAACCTTGAACACAAATCCTGTCTATATCTACTCTCGTATTATTTATTCGATCAGGTAACTGAGTGGTCAAAAAATATTGACCAGTTATCAGTCTCACACTCACAATTCGCAGACCTAGAGGAATGTCAAAACATTATTACTTCTACTACGGACAATTTAATTATCTTGACACAAAATATACGAAGTATAAACCGAAATCTTTCAGGCTTAGAGGTATTACTACAAAGACTTAAACTTAAATGTGATGTTTTAATCTTGACAGAGTGTTGGCTAAAAGGTGAAATGGTAATCCCCCGCCTGTCTGGCTACTCTCATGTAGCAACAAATATTAATCCAAAACAAAATGACGGAATAGTAATATATTACAAGGAAAATATTAACTTTACTATAATAGAACCCGAATTCCATGAAAGTAATTGTCTACTAGCCACAGTTGGAAAGCAAATTGCTATACTGGCCCTTTACAGATCGCCTTCTTACATCAAAATGGAGCCTTTTTTCTTGTCGTTGGATAATATGTTGCAAACGGTGTCTTCCTTTGAGCACATCGTTGTTATTGGAGACATGAATTTGGCTATAAACTCCAATAAAATTAAATTTGAAGGGGAACGCTATCTGACCTTAGCTGCTTTGCACGGCCTGCTGCCAGCGCATACGTTAGTAACACGCAGCGCGCGCCAAACATGCTTAGACCATGTGCTCATAAAAACTAAAACCTCCTCTAAAACTATAGTCCCTAATGCAACACTAACAGATCATCATCCCGTTTTGTTTTGTTTAAATTTAAAAAACCACGGCAACATGCAACTACAACAAAGTCCATCATTGACGACAAAACATTATCACAAGATATTTCAGACATTAATTTTGATCCCATTTATGAAACAGAAAACCCTAATACCAGTCTAAATTACCTAACGCAATGCTTGCAAAAATTAATAGAAAAGAACACAAAAATCATAACACTCTCTAGACGCCAAAAAATCATTAAGCCCTGGATAACTCCAGGACTTTTGCGTTGCATGAAAAATAGAGACCAATTACACAAAAAGACAAACAGTGATCCGGATAATGAAGTCTTAAAGATTACCTACAAACGCTATAGAAATTTCTGCAATTCTCTATTGCGAAGGTTAAAAAGAGCATATGAAAAAAATCAAATCCTTGAAGCGCAGAATGACAATAAAAAGTTATGGAAAGTCATCAAAAACATCACACACACAGCAAAAACAAAACAACATCATAAAGATCTTCTAAGTCTATCATCTTCTCCAGATCAATCACTTCTTGTAGCAAACAATTATTTCATAAATGTGGGTAGGTCACTGGCTGATAAAATGAGTCAACAAAATAGTAATCCCGTGCCTTTATTAAGTAATGCTCAAGACGAAGCAATAAATGTCCCCAATTCTTTCGTCTTAACTGATACAAACCACGACGAGATTGGACATCTTATAATGGGCTTGAAGACGGAGAGCGCACCGGGTTGTGATAATATCAGTAGTAAATTCCTAAAACAACATAAAAACTGCCTTGTACATCCCCTGACAAAAATCTTTAATGATTGTTTAAAAACTGGAGTGTTTCCTTGTTCCCTAAAACGATCAGAAGTCTGCCCGATCTATAAGAATGGTGACAAGGGTTGCATTAATAACTACAGACCCATATCTATACTACCTGCAATTTCTAAAATTCTGGAGAAGATTATAAACAACCGTCTAATAAAATATCTTGAAAAATATAGTCTGCTTTCAGAGAACCAATTCGGGTTTAGGCACGGAAAATCTACAGAACAGGCAGTAAATAAATTAGTCGATTTTCTTAGTTCCAACTTGGATAAAGGGAAAAAATGTCTTTCTATTTTTCTTGACCTGGCAAAGGCATTTGATACGATTTCTATCTCTCTCTTACTCAAAAAGTTAGAAGCATTGGGCGTCAGAGGAACTCAGCTTGAACTTTTCAAAAGTTACCTTTCTGGGCGAACCCAGTGTGTACGAGTGGACAAATACAAAAGCACTTGCCTTCCAATTACACATGGTGTCCCACAGGGCAGTATATTGGGGCCCACCCTTTTTCTTGTGTATATAAATGCGCTTACCTCTCTTAAACTCACCAAAGGTAATATTATCTCTTACGCGGATGACACCGCCCTGGTGTTTGCGGGTGACAGTTGGGAGGAGGTTTTTACTATCGCACAAAATGGCTTTGATATGACTAAGCGATGGCTGCAGAATAACATACTTACTCTGAACGTGGACAAAACCAAGTATATTTGTTTCAGCATTAGACAGGCGGTGGGTATTCGCGATGACCTCAGAATTATTTCTCATGAGTGCAATTCTGTGGGAAGTTGCTTATGTCCACCTTTGGAACGCGTACAGACTCTTAAGTACCTTGGTATCACGTTAGACAATAATCTAAACTTTAAGGAACATGTCAAACTTCTTTGCAATAGAGTGCGAAAATTAATATATGTGTTTAAAAATTTACGTCATATCGCAGAACCTGAACTGCTGAAGCGAATATATCAGGCCCTTTGTCAGTCACTCCTCACCTACTGTCTCTCCTCCTGGGGAGGTATCTGCAAATCCACCTTGAAGTCAGTTGAGGTCGCCCAGCGAGCTATACTAAAGGTTAGCACGTTCAAACCAATGCGCTTTCCTACTTACACACTGTTCCAGTTGTGCGGGGTTTTGACTGTAAGACAATTATTCATTCTTAAAATTGTCTTACATGAACATAAAAAACAGCCGTACAACCCAATGTTACTACAGAAACGGCGCAAACATCATGTATGTGACCATTTAAATACTTTTAAGACAACCTTTGGTAAGAGATTTACGCGTTTTCTAGGCCCTTATCTTTATAATAAGCTTAACAAATTAATAAATATACACACCTTAACTATAAAGCAATGCAAAATAAATTTATGCCAATACTTACAGAGTTTAAACTACGAGGAGACTGAACAACTAATATGCTTGCCTCTTTAAGAATACTGTTCAGAGAAGAGCTCAGAAAACAAAGAGCAAACATACACACACAAACATGCACACACACACACACACGCACGCACGCACACACACACACACACACACACACACACACACACACACACACACACACACACACACACACACACACGCACACACACACACACACACATCCATACATACATTATCATATACATAAGACACTCACATAGTCATGCAATCACACGCAAATGCATGTAATCAATTTAAATCCGTTTATTCATTTCATTATTATTATTTGCAAATTAGTATCTAATTTACTCATCAATATTATTATTCAGTATTTCTGTAGTACCAATTTATTTATATACATGCCTTTTGATTGGCACTTTCTTGGTATAATTCACGAGGGGAATGGTGCTGATAGCCGAAATACAGGCTATGCCTAGTTCGGCTACAGACGCTAAACTCTATATTTTAATTGAAATTGTCGCCACATGTCATGTATACTAGTAGAAACTAAGTTTTTGGAAATAAATTATTATTATTATTATTATTATTATTATTATTATTATTATTATTATTATTATTACCTACAAATGGTCTATATTTATCTATGTCTCGTGTGCAGATATTATGACAACGGTCGTTGCGCGGGCGCATGTGCCAAGTTTTCGCTACAATTGATAAATTAATTGAGTCTCGGACGATTAATATGATAATAAGGGAAACTAGTAAATTGGTACTTTCGCTATACTCACTCATTTATTTTAACAACTGTTAAGTAAATAGTTTCAATGTTTATTAAAAGATGACAATTGGTGAGGAATAAACTCGTGGTGAAACCTAGACTTGCTGGTCGGAAATCGCCATTTAGAGGGCTTAACTTAATTACTTAACCTACTTATATTAAAAATGCGAATGTACTCTTGCGTGCAAAAACTACTAAACGGTTTTCGATGAAATTTGGCACACAGCGTTATAACCAGGAATAATAACACTTAGGATAGATTTTATCCCGATATTCCCACGGGATCGAAACTGACGCGGGTGAAAGCACAGGGCACAGCTAGTGAGATAATAATGCTACAAAGAGATTTGAGTATCCAACAGTCAATAGTGAATATCCATATACATAATTTTAAAGAACTCATTATCAGAAAGGGAAATAATATTACGTTAAAATTATATGTATTACATTTTGGACAACTTCTTCTTCTTCAGCCTATGGATGTCCACTGCTGGACAAAGGCCTGCCCCAAGGCTTTCCACGCTGACCGGTCTTGTGCTGCCCGCATCCATCGGCTTCCCGCGACCTTCACCAGGTCATCGGTCCACCTTGTTGGGGGCCTCCCTACGCTGCGTCTTCCAGTACGTGGCCGCCACTCCAGAACCTTACTGCCCCATCGGCCATCGGTTCTACGAGCAATGTGCCCTGCCCACTGCCACTTCAGTTTAGCGACTCGTAGAGCTATGTCGGTTACTTTGGTTCTTCTGCAGATCTCCTCATTTCAATCAACCACGGACAACTTACGTTTACGTTATTAAAATTAGCTTTCAAGGTATCCTATATAGCTAATAGCAGCCCAGGATACCTTTTTCGATATCAAAGGCGGGCATTTATGTGAGGAATTTATTCAATTGAATGGTATACTGACTAATAAAGCAGTTTCGGGGCTCGTGTCGGCCGCACAATACCAATTGACCAATCGATTTATATTATGTTTATAGAATAGGTAATACAATTGTCTGGAGTGTGTTTCGTGAGTAAATACAGCTCCTATTTTTAGCGGCTGTGGCTCAGATTCCATATTCTTAGATAACTTACCTAGAGATATAGAATCTTAGCCTTTGATAACTTTCCTAAAGTTATCTATAAACATAGAATCTTAGCCTCTTATGTGTTTTACTTGCACCTACATAAGTCCTTAAAATTTTGCAGGCTTATTAACTTCTGCCTGCGTGTTCGTCCGGTAGAAATTTATTTTTCCCACGACCAACCCAGCCCAATCAAGTAATGATAGCATGAGGTCAAATATCGGAAAGTGTCGCGTAAGATACAGAACCGACCTTATTGATGATGAACTCAAGGAAAAATGGTCAAATACGAAGTACTCATAACAGAGTCGGTATGTATAGACACATGGCATGTGTCACGCCCACCCTATAGTAGAAAAGACGAAGGAGATGACGTATGTATGTTTAGATTGTGGAATTTGTAGCACGTGTCCTGAATGGCAGTTATCGTAATTAAAATCGTTCAATATCTAAACGCAATCACGTGTCTCCGACAATATCATGTTTTTACCTTTTTTTTACAGTACTTACTATTCAATCATTCTGCCAACCTTTTTTTTTTTTAAACTATACCTATTGGGGTCAATATTTCAACCGGCACTCTGAAAACATTGGCTAGGATAGACGATACCCTTGGCAAGTCTAGTTGTCAGACATTTGGGCTCCTGACTACCTAAAGCCTGCTACTGGCTAACCGGCTCCTGACTATCCTGACTTTCAAAGATTTACGAATGACAGCCGTTATACCAAAAGTTTAGCGTAGAGTTTATTTATGTATCTGCTGTTATGTACTTGACATATTTTACAGAGAAACTGTCAGATTTTGACGGACGAAAGCACGTCAAGCTACCCGAAACTGTCAAATAATTCCACTCAACCACGAGCCTTAATACTTGAGTGATAAAGTTGAAAATGTGATAGCTTGATGTGCATGAAATCAGCACTCCAAAACCACACATACCTTTACTGTTGAGTTTAAGAGAAATATAAAATAATTGAATACTTATCTGCAAGGGGCGTGCGTTTTAATATTCACGTTCAAAATGAGCTGATACTCAGCCTAATTTGAAAAAATGGCTTTTGATTGTTGATATCAAAATACTTAAATGCTCTTGAGATCGTTTACCCCTGATGGAAAGCGATACATGATGTCTATAATGGAACGACTGTATCCAAAAGATCCTGTTTACTCTTGCTTTGAAGGTGAAATGTGAAATGAAACTCAAAGTTTGTCCTTCTATCCAAAATTTCATAAATAAATACATATCCAGTTCAAAACATTAATTGGCTTGTTTATAGCGGCAGTATAACTGGAGTTATGCGTTCCGCCATGATTAATTAGCGGCGTCATATTAAACAGATCGAGATTATTTGTGTGTGTGTTAAGTAGAATGTTTGTTTTAATGATTGTGTTGATATGGAATAAGACGATGTGGGTTAAAAATATTATTATAATTAGGATATGACTTCTCTCATGTTTAGTTTCACGGAAATAGTTTAAACAGTGGTGAAAAATATGATCAACAAGTTTGGATTTTAAAATGATCCTAATGATCTATAAGAAGCAGTTTAGTTGTTTCGCAAGTCGGTGAAAGGCTTTATAAAGGGAATAAACTTCTTTAATACTAAATTAGAATGCTACAAAGCTGGCCTGTGAGATATATCTGTCTATACTAAAGAAAACCCCGTCAGACCCTTAGGGATAATAAAGGTTAGGTAAACACATGGCTAAATAAAATATGAAATTTTACATAATCATCGTAGTAACAATACTAAAGAATTTTGAAATAATCTTTTTTTTTCGTGAATTAATTTCAACTACCCCAAAATTTGGCAAATTTTTAAAAAGTGACAGTTTCGAAAATGACCGTATTAATAAGCGACCGCGTCATCATCATCATCGCCCGCGCATGTATTGCAATGTAAGTTAGCTCGTTTTACGAAATAATATTAATTTTTTTAGGGGGTATTTTTTATGTTTTGCCTGGCTTTGTAGAATCAGTTATCGATACCTAACAATACCTTCACTGGTCGGACAGGGTTTTCCATACATATTGTAACACTTGGAAAAAAAAACTTTATCGCCATATTATAATAGTGATTTTATTCATCACTTAAGCACTCCTCAGTTACACTCATGCAAGTTTTGATCCAGTAGGAATATAGAGATAAAAAGTCTGTAATCTAAAATGGTTTAGAAGTTTTTGTGTGAAAAAGTAACAACATCTTCACAAACTTTTGCATTTATAACATTAGTAGGATTTTGTATTTTCAGTAGTCACACTTTCGCAAGGATACTTTTTGTAGTACAAATTCCTAAGTTTTTTTTTTTATTAAAACGCTACATTTTATTGTCCATACGACAGATCTAATCCTGCTAACAATAATACTATACCTCCTAATTGTAATGCTAACTACGTATCATACTTACAACAACTTTAGCGCCTAGTATACGAGTACAATGAGCGACAAATTAATTGAATTTTTCCTTTTTCCTCCAATGATAAATAAAAACGTAATAATAATTTATTGATTCATGCAAAGTATATGGCAGGGACGTATTGGAAATAAAAATAATATACAACAGTCAATTGAGGAAAAACTACAAATTAAATACAACGAATGTTAATACTTAAAATTATTATTATTATATTAGGTAACCACATGACTTATTAAAATATAAAATTTTACATAATCATCATAGTAACAATATCTACTAATGAATTTTGAAATATTTTTTGCGAATTAGTTCTAACTTCTCTAAAATATGGTATTTAAAAAAAAAGTGACAACATATTTTTTGATGGTATTATTATGAGCGAATAGCCACGCGACCGCGTGCTGCGTGCCCTGCCCCCCTTTGCCCGCACATGGATTTGTTTTTTAATGTTTAGTCCGGCTTTGTAGGCATTAGTAGAATCAGTTATCGTTACCAAACAATAACCTTCACGGATAGGACAGGGTTTTCTTTACATATTGTATATTGCAATTTAACTATCTTACTCCAAAACAAAAGTATTGTTCTTGTCCTGTGCTTTGATAACAACCTACTGTACGGACAGGTTCCTGTCAAAATGAGGCATAATAATAGAAAACATACATATTATTTGCTTCTATCCATTAAAGCTGTCTATCTCGATACCCATTTAATATTATAACTAACCGCGTAAGAAGTAAAACCAGTATATAAATTTTCCTAGTTTTACTTCTCACAAACTATTCTTCTCTTACTGCAAAGAGAAGTTTAACCATATGAGAGTTAAAGACCAAGCCAGTCTACTGGCTGACTTGTTATTTACCTAACTTTTACTGGATAGGATGCAAGCGCCCATATAAGTACACTCCACCACTTGAAAAGGCAATTATTTTAATTTTCAAGCTCCCTTCGGAAGTGTCCTACATACACTATCCTTAAAGATGTGCTAAAGTGGTTCGGGAAATTCGAACAGACATACATTTTTAATTATCCAGTATCAGGTTATTTAGTTAAAAGTGGCCCCGAAATTCATGATATCATGAAATGGCCATCCAATAGTGTATTAAGGAGTTGAATTGATGATTTTTATGATAATTCTTTACATTAATTGTTTGTTGCATATTTAGATCAACATTTATAACCTGATACTGGCCTGCAAATTGTAAAAAAAAACGTAAGACTATTTTAATTCCGGGGCCAACCCTGACGCTATTGCTTTAAGAAGTACATAAATCTCTAACATCACTTTTATCAAGTGACATTATACTGCAGAGAGGCGCTACATTTACTTACCACCAGTAATGGCCGACTTGTCGTTAGTAGAGTAAGCTAATGGAATTATAACGCACTTTATCCCGATACCCGGTGGTAATCTCATTGCAAAATATAAACAAGTCCCTGAAGGCATCCGGTTTTCGATCTAAGTGCCCAGAGCTGGCTTACACGTTATTAAAATCGTAGAAAACTACTTGTATTGTTAGGAAATTAAGGCTGAATTACAAATAAACAAACCTAAACTATAAGAAATTATTAATAAATTACATGACAAGAACTTCGACCAATATTAATGAAGTGGTCTGGTCATTATTGCTTAGTCAAACTATGGCACAGACAGTACATTTTTAGGCTTCTGCCAATCTCTTATAGGATCTCAGGTGTAACGATCACGTAAAGCATGATTAATGTTCACATCGTTCGCACAAGACACTAAAGTTTGCACAGAAGCTACAAGTCGGTTAAGTGCCAAGTTTCAACTTTTATCCCTGAAGTTTGCAATACGTTCTACTTACTTACAAACTCAATTATTTCTCTAGTAGCTAAAGTAATATACTATAGACTTATTAGAGAATCTAGCTTAAGTAATTTACTATAGACTGATTATTATTCATTAAGGGCACAATTACGTTTTGAACTGAATGTGTATGTTTTATGCTCATGATTTTGTATTATGGAGACAATATTGCCTGACTTAAAGCCTCCGCCACGCTGTTATTAACCCTGACGATGTCAATTTCGAAGTTTAATAACATTTAATATTCTGCCTAATAAATTAAAAGCGAAAGTGCCTACATCAATTACTTTTATATTACCGTCAAATATAGACGATAAAATCGAAAATTTAAATAAATTAAATTGAAGTCTGTGGGGATTAAGTTTTCTTTTTTTAATAATTATAAACTAGTGCTTGACTGCAATCCCGCCTGATGGTAAGCAGTGACGCAATCGTTGATGGTAAAGCGCATTAGTTTATTAAGCCTATTCACTTAAAAAACTTAGGAATAGGAAAGATGACGGCAGTTGAGCGAGGTGATGCAATGTTAAACCCAAGACCAACACCACCAACGATGCTGCGTCAGAGGGAGATTGATCTGGAGACTCTCCACGACCAAACTCCCGACACAACAACATTTGGCGCATCGTACCCGGCACACATCGGAACACAACTGCTCAGTCCCGGCCTCCATACGGCGTCACGAGAAATCATGCCGGAACACGACGAATCGCTTGGCGGTAAGACCTTGTCTGGTGGGTGGTAACTGTATTGTAAAAGACGTCATAATCATCATTATGAATATATTATCATCATCAACCTTTTTATCGTCCCACTGCTGGGCACAGGTCTCCTCTTGTACAGAGAGAGATTGAGCGTAATCACCAAGCTTGCTTAATGCGGGTTGGCGATTTCAGACTTAAAGTTCAGGTTTCCTCAAGATGTTTTCCTTCACCTTTTAATCAGTCATTGGTGTCCAAGATATACTTAGAAAGTACATATAACTTAGAAAAGTTATATTGGTACTACTAGACTACCCCGACTATAAGAACCAGAAATAATATTGTGTTAAAATGTCAAAACAAGAGTATCGAAAAAAGAATGTCCATTGAATAACGAAACTGCACCCTGCTTAGTTCAGAAAACCCTGTTTAGTCCTGTGAAACGTAGCTTCCATTTTTAATTGTTACTTTTTTAATCAATTGCATCGAATATTGGAAGTAATTGTATAATAAACATGGCCTAACCTTTATTGTGGCTATTGGAATGCCGACAGTCGGTGACCGTCGGCAAGACAATGTCCTTACAACTTGTACGGTCAACATGTCAGTTGTAGCATTTTAAAAACGAGAACCAACCTTCTCTCTACGGTATAAAGGCGCTGCTATACCATGGACGTGGGGATAACTGTACTGCGTTAACTATACTTTCGTGACCATAGTTGAGAGTTTAATAAGAAGTTATTAAAGCCAGTAGGGCGGACCAATTACTCAAAATTTATACGAGGAATTTGGAATCACGTGCGTTTATGTCAAGCATGTATGGAAAATTGCCACAAGATTGGAGGAATGAATGCGATACGGGTAAATTAGCAATATACCGGCGAAAGGATTAATTCAATAATTAGGCTGAGATGTATGAACGTTAGTTAAAACGTTCTTCGCATTACGAATCCTGTCTGTCGCACAACTTCCAAACTACAAGTGCTACATAGATACGGAAACAACAACGAAGTACGAGTAATGTAATGATAATAGATCTCATACTGAGCTGCGATTTTAGAACCTGAAAGCTGGATAGCAATACCCAAAGGAGAAGCAAGTGACACAAACAGCTAATATCTGGTATTTTCCAAATTTGGCGTAACGGGCTTATATACATTCAGCAAATCGCAAATTCAGGTTGCTTGATCAAACTACGAATTACCGGCAACTTGGAGTATGTTTAAACAGAAAATTACAGCAAAATTTTGGTCCAGTATCTCAAAACAGCGATTATTTATTCACTTCGTAGCAGTCCAACAGTTCCAATTCGGAACTAAATCAAATATACCATCCAAGTTAAAAATACTTTATTTATGAAAACCCAAAAGAATATTTAAAACAATTTTCCAAATGCTTGAGTCTCCAAAATATCAGATTTATTGATAAGCCGTCACCTCAATAAACCTTTGTCAATTTGTCTTCAGTAAATATTATTAAAATTTGCATAATTTTATTATTAGGTTGGCAATACCTGCAAGAGGCCGTTGTCAGTTGGTCGGAGGTGTTGGACGATAATAGACGTACGCTTTGATCTATGATGCTTAAACTCCGGTATAATCTATATAACATTCTTCTTCCCACATCTTCAGCAGAGTTCTACACTTCCGTTCATATTGCCAGTTTTTAAATTTAAATAAGAATTTGATATCAAAAACGTCGTCTGATAAAATATTTAGTCTCCTTCCTAAACACCAAATTCAATCGAGGCTCGCGAATTCAATTAGTTTTTTAAAATTCATGGGGATATAAAAGAGTAGACAACATTTTATGTTAATGTTTTTGTGAATATTTCAGTTTTTGTGTGTCAGAAAATAAAATATTTTACCGATATGCAGTCTTTAATCTAGTTACAGACGGGTGCTACAATTTTATTGCTGTAGAAAGTCTTACGCATATTTGGGTGAGTAAAAACTCGTATGTTGACGTGGTTAGTGGCTAATAAGGCAGATACTTCACAACTCTCTCGGCACACCCTTACATGGCAACTGGTTAAGTACTGGACATATTGCCCGTTTTTTTTTTTTTGCTCGATGGTAAGACGACAGCACACCAAGCTACTACAATCTGTCAGTTTTCTTTATTAGATTAACCTTATCGTTAAAGCATTAAGGCTCAAGGTTGATTGGCAAATTTGACAGTTTCGGTGGCTTGACCTGCTGTCGTCCATACCACGGGAATATAAATTGAACGAAGAGACAAGTTTCGCGGATTCTGTAATTACCTAGTTTTATTTGTTCTGACGATGAAGTCAGGCTTTCGCAGAAGTTTACTGAAGATGCAAAATTGATTTTCGCTAATGCTACGATTATTGACAGAAAGGATTTACCATACTCTGAGAATATCAAAATAATGAATTTTTGAATCAGTGATGTTTTCCGAACCCGAGAAATGGGATCGTCGTTAGACTCATTCCATTGTTCTTAATTTTTGTAGACGAGTATGACATACTTGGTGCACAAAATCTGACTTATTCTGAAATAAACTTACAAGAAATTTATCAGATCTCACACTATTCTCACCAACATTTCATAGTATCACAAGCACTGGATAAAAGAAAAAAATGCCTTGCAAAACATTTTTGTGCCATCATTACAAGTACGACTTACGAGTGTTAAATTTTTATTGCTCAGCATTATACCACCACGTTGTAGGTGCCATGGGAGTACTTAAGCTCAGCCTTATATAATATAACACGATGAATAGTACTATAGAGGCTTTTTTACGCTTTTCTTTTATCACGTGGAAGAACAGAATATGCAAGCTTTTTTAATTGTTGTATTGCATTTTTCCTTCAGTACAACTCAAGAAATGTGAGTAGGTAGTCAAAAGATGCTTCGATGTCGTCTTCGGGTTGTGGAGGTCAGACGGCAGTTGCTTCACGGAAAATATCGAAGATTAGTCAAATGAGCAGTTGGACTGATAATGCGAACCCTAGACTTCGGTTAATCCAGTCCAATCCTTTCGCATCCGTAGCTGAAAGCTTCGGATGCGAAAGGGATTAACACTGAGATGACGATGAGTCAAAAGATAGAATTAACTCTCTAATCTTTTAACTACTAGATAAGTAATGGTTTTACTATTTCTCAAAGAGTTTCTCGCTCACGAGCACGACAGAAATAATTAAACATTCATTAGATGACATCAGCACTTGAAATAGTACAACATAAAACCAACTACTCTTGCATTGGGAAAAAAAACTACTTAAAAGATGCAACAACACATCCGTCTTGGTATAGTTTTTACAAAGGCTGATAATGCCACCTAAAAATGACCACATGATTTACTCGCTTCTTTTTGTGGCCTCTTCAGTCTTGAAGAAACATCTCCCATGGTACTCACAATAGTGTGGCTCTTGTATAAGTAAAAGTATTTATGTAATGGGATCAGAAATTCTTTTAAACAATGTCTAATCTTAGTCATGATTATAGTTTAGATTTTAATATTGACACATCCATATTATCGACCTGTCTCTTTCATTAAGATTGTTGCCGACGAAAACATGTCAAGTATGAAGAAACTATATAGTCAATAAACTTAAGCTTGTGTATTTTCGTGAACCAAAAACATCTTATTCAATGAAATGCGACCAAAAGCGACAGCGTTGGAGGATACACATCGGACTATGAGTAAAAGAAAGAGTGTAGCTAAAAATAACTGTCTCTAAATTAAGATTATTTCCGTCAGGTTGAACAACCTAGAATGTTGTGTGTTATGTCCACGAAGAATCGATAAAATGACTCCGGAATAGATAATGACAAAGTGGTTTTACAAGTACCTACCTCCATGCTATAATACTCACCGTTTTAGCGAAAATGTTTTAAGCTGACCTTTCCCAATTTCTGCTAGCAGTTTTAATAATATTTGAACAAAATTTGCAAATTTTGCAAGGTAGGTAGGTATGTATGGTTTCTGAAATTATTCGTATAAAATTGGCTCTTGTTCCTCGCTCATGGCTTACTCATTCCGAGGAGGATACGTGGAAACTATAGACTGCCAGTGCCATGTGCTTTAAAAAATGTCTTCATGCTTTGTTTTTTTTTTTTTTTCATGCAACGGACAGGCATTATAATGCTTGTCTGCTAATATGTACAATGCTCCCAGCTCTGAGATTATAAGTAATATTTTCATTTCGGGATTAAGCAAGGTTTTTTTTTTTTTCAAAACCTATAACACTAAAAGCTTCTCTGCCATCCCAAGGGAAGCGTGAAAATAGGAACATTTTAAAACAAAATGTATGTATATTGCGCAACTTCTAGAGAAGACATTATTTCAATTTTCGAAGTCACGTACTCTTAACAAGCTGAATTAGAAGCGACATACTTCAGAAGTTTATCTTATAAACACTATTTGTACATAATTTTTTTTGCCTAGTACTTTTTTTTTTAAGTCGGTCGTTTACTCATTTTTGTAAAAATGTTTTTTTATACACTTTTTAGTAGTGAGATGTACTGTTCTGCTGCATACTGCTCTGCTGTACTGGTCAGACTGGCTAACTGGAAAAACGTTAATATAGCCTAAAACATTTTAAGGATTCCCGCAATTTCTCAAGGGTTCCATCAATAGATTCTGACCTGGCGTCTTTGAGTAATCGATGTAAATAAATTAAAAAAAAAAAAGATTTCGGTGAATTGAAAACCTCCTAGTTTTTTTTTAAATAGGTTAAATATAATCAGGTTCTAATGGTTTCACTGTTGAGGATACATACCTACTCTTCGAGAGTAGGTCTGTATCACTATGTAGGTATGTAGGTCTGAACCAGGTCCCAGTGTGGTTGTTATGTCGCGTCTTCGAAATGAAAAAAAAAAAAAAAAAAAAAAAAAAAAAATAAATTATTATCACTACTTAACACGGACACTACACTACTTAGCGGACCCCAGACTCCAAAGCTGAAAAAGCTTCCGATGCGACTGGGACTAACCCTGAGATGATGATGACTGTAACACGGGGCCAACGATATCTGATCTTCGCACCAAAAACCAAACAGTAACTGGTCTGTCCGAGTTTAAGGGAACAGTTATCTAGCATTATTGGGTGTTTTGAGAGTCCCAGCCCAATGCATCATAATAGCAGGTAAATTTCAATTACATAATCGACACAAATAAAAGGAAAATGTATTCTGACTTCACAATTTGGTATTAACCATATCATAGAGGAAGGATATGGGAAGCGCTTGCCAACATCAGCACCACTAAGTCCTCACAGAACGGATACTGGCTTCAAGCCAAAGAAATGATAATGATGAAGAAAATTTATAAATCATTGCAGCTTTAATTAGGTTACCCTTATTTGTTTATCTCTTGCTCTTTATTACATGGATAGTGAAGACAATAGAATTAATAGTTCCAGGACTAATTTCGTCGAAAAGTATACTGTCATGTAGGACACCTTGGGCTTGAGCAGGATTTTTGGTAAATTGTAATTGTATTAGGTTATTAATTTAGCCATAGACATTGGAAAATTTTAAACTCGTGGTTATTTTATTCCACCAGTAACTATTTAAACAACGGTAGATTGGTAACTACCACCAGGTTGGATTAAGGACTACACATGTAACTTCTTAAGTGAGAAGTATACAAAATACTGTGCACTTCTGTACACCTCAAAAGATCAAAATTCGCGTTCATATTTACATTATTTAGTCTTCTCTCGTTAGAATTATTGGACTAAATACATTTGGCATATTACAAGCAATGTTTAAATCATAGTTTCTCGCGCAACTCATTTCGACATAATTAATAAAACGGATTCAGTTAACGTTTACCGTACGTTGCAGAATTAACAGACCCGCTGAAATCACTGTATTTGTCAATATTCAAAATATAAATCTGGTAATACCAACATTAGATAAAGTTTGAATAACGAGAGAACATGAATCACTGGGGCGTTAAATAATTTGTATCGGATAGTTCATAATTAAATTGTTGAAATCTCTTTCTGAGAAAAACGGGGATACTACAGATAGGCAAATAGCACTCCTGGAATCCAGGGCAAGCATGATTCATTTGCTTTATCAAAGTTGTAAATGACTTTGTAGTTGATGCCCTCTTCACACTGACTTCGAGAGGTCGAAACTTCCTAGTAAGAATGCACCTTTGATCCCGACAAAGCCATTTCCTTCTATAGTGCAAAGGTGCTAACATTCTCCCTTTGATTAATACTGTGTGCATTTCTGATTGCTGAATATTACCCTTAAGGACGTCCTTGTATATTTGGTGTCGTGCTGTCAACCACGAGTTGGCCACTGGATACGGCCCACTTTCTCTCCCCGAGAGGCTCGAGTCCAAGCAAATGGGACCATTATAGGTTGATTATGCTGCCATATCCAATTCACAACGATCATCATTGTTATTTCAATGTAATTGAAGTTGAAGCCGCGAAAGCAAAACTTCAATATATTACTAAACATTTTTTTCTATGCTAACGTAATCCGATCCTAAATGCTAGTTTCCACCTTATTTAATATTGGCGTTGCATGACCTTAGTTTTTTAATCATAAATACTTGTGAGATATGCTATGTCCGGCTTGTTTGCCTTCATTGCAGAAACATATACCTACTACATTATTTTTTAGCCTTAGTTATAATGGTTAATAATGTAAACCTTATGCAGTTTAAGACTTGAAATGTTATGAGTAATTTTACGTTTCAAAAAGGATTATTATAAAATTTCTTAGTGACCGCGTTACTGATAAAATCGAGTCAAAAGCATGTATCTGATGGTAATCTAAAACCGATCTCATACAATCCATTTATGATTTTTTTCTTTCATTCCTCTTAAAAAAATCTCACCATTAACTCTGCAGCTTCAAACTATGGTCCTTGAGTACTTTAAAAGCCTCGGCAAATCAATACGGCTCACCTTCCCTAAGCGCACAATAGCATGAAAATAGACTGTAATCCAAAGCTGTTACAGACTTTTCTATACTTTCCTTGTTCATAAGCAAAGGCCTATGAACAAATCTAGGTCTTGTATTAGAAATGTAAAATCCATTAGGACGTCTAGACGAAGTCACGGTTTGGACTGACGAGGTAGCATGTAAATCAGGCTCGTGTGAGGAATCCACTCGTCGGATTATCATTTAGACTAGTTTCAAGTGTACGTGGGGCGAATTTTTCATGTATCCTCCTAGTGCAACTTTAAATATACATTTAAGATTAGTGCTATTTTAGGATTTCGCTAATCATGCAATTAAATCCCATGTTTCCTAGCGCTTCGAATCCATGTTACTTTTAATATCGCTAAGATACGAAGAACTTAGTTTAAGCCGCTTGCTCAAGAGTACGAACATTTGAAGAGACGAGAGAACATCCGTGACTAAAAAAATAATGAAATAGAAGATGGAAAAACAAGACTGTAACAAATAACTACTTAATAATTTGACTGTGAACACTACAAAATTACATCATAGCGAGCAAACCAACGAAAGAGAACAAGACAACCGCATGTATGGTGTATCTACTAAGAGGGCTGACCCCAAATAAATTGTGATAATAGCCAGGAGTAAGACAAAGAAGCAGTAATAGGAGCCCATTACCAACTTGCAGACTGCCTGACTGATTGACAATGTCCACGTCGTGGAATAAAACTTTGTTCGACTAGGGCTAATTTCAACTAGTCCCAAATGAAAATAAAAATGTGCGAAATATGATGTCGATTTAAGACTAACACAATCCTATTTAAAATAAAGAACACGATCTGCCTCAACTCAATAATATTATAAATAATAGATAATACAATAATAATAATAATTCCTATTAGAAGAAACTTAAGAATATTGTAGATATTGATTCAGTGAGTGGTTTTAGATGGGAGACTAGAATAGAACCTGAGTTAAAGTTTTTGATATCACATAAACCGTGGAATATCCACCGAAAAACTCATCAAGCAAGCAAACCTTTTTGCTTTGTGCGCAGTACTAGTAACCCGTGTGCGTGTACGGTCAGATATTGTATGAACGTAAACGAAGCAAAATGGTATAAAACGATATGCAAGGACCGTAGCAGATGACGTTCAGATTTCGCCTAACCCATGGGAAAAAAGGCGCGAGTTTATGTATGTATGCTAAAATCTTTTTACCCAAAAACCTAAATATGTCTGTTGTCGAAATTAATTCGGAATTCAGGATGTTTGAACAGACGTAAGTCTGTTGTTTGCACTCCCATGATGTCTCCGTGATGGAAATTTCTAATGGTGGTACATATCAACTCATCCAAGTGGAATTTAATTGACGCACTGTAATAGACTGACGAATGGCGGCAATACAAAAACAAAACTTGTGTATACGCCAGAAGCATGCTGGCATAATGAATTGGAAGCATTAATGAGATAAGGCAACATATATAGAATTATGCGATGCTAAAGGCTCTTTGCCCAGAAGTGGGATAGTGAGTAGAGTACAGATTGAAAAGATCTAAAAAAAAACATGGCTCGTCTGAAACAAAACTCTGATCTTGCAATTATTATTCGCGCTTATAGCTTTAGAAAGTTTCTTTTATGACGGGATATCCTTATATTAAAGTAAAATTATTCCGTTATTTCTAACAAACAGAAAGGCTTATTAACAACATTTCTAAAGCTTATTAAACGGATCTTTTCATTAACTTTGAAGAGTTCAAACAACATTTTCTCCCCGTCCGACAGCAACTTTGCAACCTGTTTGCCAAAAAACATATCTTTTGAAATACACCTTTTTAATTAAAGTGTGAATAGAATTCTAGAAAATCTAGTTTCATTTTACAGCTGTTATCAGATTACAAAGCAATTGTATAGCGTTTTATTCATTTTAAAACTTAATAGCAAGTGTATTGTAACGAATATATTAAGGCGTCTTCTTAAAGGACGTAGATTTTTCTCCAGCTTACATTTTACTTGTAAATGCATCTCCTTGCCTGACACTCTTTGTGAATATTTTTAATAAGAGAGGAATCTGATTTAGTTATCTCCCTTCAGAATCAGGGCTTGCTTAGCATAGCTAAATAAATGAACTGTTCGAATAAAATATTTTCCTGTTTCAATTTGCTAGTAGCTCGAAAACCACGATTGTTAGAGATTTAATACATTATTTGAGAATATTATTTTGATAAACTCATGAACTGGGTCTTCGTCCATTGCCTTTTACAGAGAAGAGACATTGGTTACTAGACTATTGGTTATGTCATATACTAAGGGACTTCAAGGTTAAGCAACGCTAGCCGAGGTCGGCCCGTGGATGGCTCCTCCTTAAACACAGAGAATACTCCGTATTATATCGGAAAGTACATTAAGCCGATGGTCCTGGTTGTCATTCATAGTAGATCTTTAACAGTTATTAAGGATTGCCAGTAGTAAGCCAGATATAATTAGTATTAACCAGTAGGTAACTGTGTTATGGAAATTAGAAGTTTATACATAATCCCTCTTGAACATTCTCTAATCTTGCAATTTGAAAATGAAGGTTTCAATTGGCTCCAAATCATTCTTCGCTGAAGCTTCAGTAGAGAAATGTCAATCAACGTTACAATAATCAAGTAATGAAAACCTAAAACTAAAATATCACACAGCTGTAATATAAATTTTCATCATCTCATCTGTAAACTACACTTAGAAGTAAAACGGAATGATTACATCGAGTTGCATAAATATTTTCGTTGTGACTGCGCCTACGTCGATCCCCGTTTGGTTATATTTAGATCTTGCATCTCATATGACATAATGGTGGATTTGGGAAATGCAGTTCTCTGGTTTGAGTTTAATAGTATCGAGAGAAATAGTTCGACTTTGAAGACGATTATCTCTGTTATTCATTCCTCTGATACTCTTTTGCTTTGATAAATATATACTGTATGACGCCTGAGTACTGTATTATAGTTGTGGTTGGAACATGAAACTTGTTGCAAGATGTAGCGTTACATGTTGCAATAGTTAGTTACCTACCTAAATTGATTAAACAATGACGAGAATGTTTCTATAGATTGCTAAATGAGTTTGTATCTTTTCTTCTTATCTTGAAATTCTGAGAGATGACTCACACAATACTTTTATTTTAATTCTATAGGCTACTGCGTGATTATTTGTATTTTGTTATTTACTGATAATTTGGTTTAAGAAAACTGGTTACTCATGGCAGTTTATTTATAATGTGATTAGAATAATTATAATATCAAATGTTTTACCAATTTAGGTACACTTGTTTCCACAAATATCGATCTAAATAAAATACAAGATATGACTTCATTAAACCATTAGGTATGTACTAATAATAAAACTGAAGATGTTGTTTGAACGCGCTAATCTCAGAAACTACTGGTCCGATTCGAAACATTCTTTTGTTGGATAGTCCATTAATCCAGGAAGGCTTTAGTCTATATAACATCACGCTATAACAAATAGGAGCGGAGCACAACTAACTTCACGCGAACGAAGTCGCTGGCGGCCGCTAGTATATGTATATGTAAAAGCTGAAGTGTTTGTTTGTTTGTTTATTTGAACGCGCTAATCTCAGGAACTACTGGGCCGATTTGAAAAAAATATTTTTGCGTTGGATAGCACATTCATCGAAGAAGGCTTTAGGCTGTATAACATTACGCTGCGACCAATAGGAGCGGAGCATATATAAAAAAGCATCAAAACCTAAGCGGGTAAAACTAGGGCGCAGCTAGTTTTTAAATAAAACAAAAATATATTGTGTGAACGTACAACAAGCATTAAATCGTAGTGTACATGTCCCTACAAAGATTACAATTGGCATTAGCAACGGAATAAAAATATGGTTGTTTACACTTTATCGCGTATTACATACAGGTGATATGAATCGGTTTAGCATAATGTATGATGATAAAAAAAATTAAAATACAAGACTGCCAAAGTCAAAAATCCGATATAAAAATGTGGAACGTTTAACCGCGACAAATTCAATTAAATCGCGCGCGCTTTTAAAGCGAAAAACCTTGTCAACAGTGAATAACTGTTTTACCGAACCGTAAAATTATTCAATGATGCGTAATTTTGCGCAGAGTTTACATCTATAATAACGATATAGGTAATATAGCGCCAAAACTGGGGCAGTTAGCAAGGCCGGTCAGCCATTACACCCTAGGCTTAATGCTTATGCATGAGACGGCACCCTACTACGCAAAAAACAACTCCAATAATATACTCTTTAATAACCAAATATATAAATGTATTTTACATTAAAATGTACTTAAATATTCGGAATCCATAAAGCGAATTATTTACGACTTTTCCATCGAATTCTATGACGGAGTTTTCGTTTCAAACTTCGAATACGCCTTTTTATGAAGTAAACCGAAGTCTCAACTGTAAATATTTTCTTAGAATAATATTTTTATCTACTTTTAGTGATCTGCAATATCTCAAAGCGAGATACAAATCAAATTGTATTAAGTATTGAGTCGAGATAATGTGGAGAGTATGTCATAATACATTAGTAGAACGCCGAAGAATTATCCAGATACGAAGTAATAACTCTTGGTCGCTTATAAATAAATACCGCAGACAACATTATAAGCTTTAAAAGACATTTTTCAACAACATAGCAACACAAAACAATACAATTTGTTGACAAAAGAGGCCCGAAGCTTCACATGGAGCATAAAATGTAATCCCCCAGTCATTGCTCACTTATTTTACCGCTGAAATTTAATAAAGCATTTTTCCCGCACATGTCATTAGACGTCACAGATCACGTGGGAATTGAAATTATGTTTGGAAACAATGTTATTACTCCAATATTCTGACACATCAAGTACTTATAAGTAGGCCAAAAATGTGGCATCTAATTTAAAGTTATATTCATTAAATTTGATAGTTATTGACAAATATAATGGGGTACCTACATGTTTTAAAAAATATTAAAATTTAATCCAATATTTAAGTATGTTATTCTATTTTACAAAGTAACAATGATAGCTCACAATAAACATCCCAAAAATGATATTTAATTTGTTCAATTACACACTCAACATACAATATTATTATATATTAGACATCCAACAAGTTTGAATTATGCAAATTATACTTTATCTCTAGTCATCATGAATTAATAATGTAACTAGTATAGAAATAAAATAACCAAAGAGAGAATGCAAGGACTTTGAAAACCATTGCTACATTCACTATGCTATACATAATACACATGATATAACTTGAAGATAAACAAATAAACTCATTCCATTTTTACTGTAATAACAAGGTGCTTAAGTTACACAGGTCTTTTATAACTTCATTGATTATTTGGAAAATGAATGTTCTTTTTTTATATATCCACTGACTGGATAAGGAGGCTTACATTTTAATCTTAATACTAATTTTAAACTATTGAGAGGACTCATTCTATTTGCTACTATATTTAGTTTCTAAGCACTATATTTTGATTTATTGTATAATATACAGTAAATTTAATTTAATTAATAGCTCAAAGCATAGAAAAAGTATATTAATAAAGAAATTTCTTAAGAAATAAGCAGTAGCTTTGTACTCAGATCTTAATTTTGTTTTATCCTTATGTAATTTGTTGTGCATACCTAAATAATAAAATAAAAATAAAAAATTAAGCTTACCCCGTGACCCCTAATAAATAAATAATATTAAAGGATTTTACCAGTATAATTATTGTC
Organism: Sesamia inferens; assembly: GCA_037179545.1. Classification (NCBI taxonomy): domain Eukaryota; kingdom Metazoa; phylum Arthropoda; class Insecta; order Lepidoptera; family Noctuidae; genus Sesamia; species Sesamia inferens. The sequence goes on from CM073949.1 coordinate 12,938,141, forward strand.
TCTGTGCCTTTTTGGGCTGTATGAAAGCAGTAGACTCTACAACGCACACAGTATTAACTAGGTGCCTACATTGTATCCAAAATTAACAGTACAATATGTTAATTAAATATGAGTCATCCTTCCATTGCTACGCCGCTAGACAATTTAGAGTACTGCACACAAATTAAATATTATTTTTGTAATGGGACAATGTGACCAAAACATGTGGTCTTTAAAATAATTTTGTATTTATAATATATGTGTGTCATTCCTGCGTGATTCCATTTTCTTTATTAATAAGTTTGAGACTGTGATAGTTATTGTTTGTTATTGATAAGTATGTCATTATTGTAATTTTATCATATTTACTTATAAAGTGATATAATATATTTATAAATATAAACTTTCTAGTGCAAGGTCCAGTTTGAGGCCTGATTTTTAGTAGTCAGGATGATTTATATCTAAAGAACAAATATAATTTTTTAACATAATTATGTATAATACTACACAAGATCTGTTTAATGACATTATTTGTTTATCAGTTAAGAGATATCTGACTATTGAAAAATGTGTGATCTCCCAATAATTAGTGCCTATTGTTTTAGAAGTAAAAAAAATGTGAATGGCTTTTGTTTTTTCTTTTTATTCCATAGATCCTATCTTCCTCCTGCATTATAATGGTAAGTAAATATGTGATTAATTTACATTTTATTAGAATAAATCAGACTGTTTTGTCAATTTAATCTTCTAAAGAACAAGTAAACATATCTGAATAAGAGAATATATTTCAAATAAATGGAATCTTCAGTAAGTAGGTACCATATGTTTTCTAATTTCTTATCATTATCATTGTGAGTCATAATAATGATAACATTGTTTTTATAATAGTTGTCTTTAAAACCCAGGGTATTCAATTACGTAAATGAAATGTTTGTACCATTGAATAGTATATATAAACAGAATATAATATTAAGTATAAACATACAGCTAAAACATAAATTTCATTCAAGTAATTACCCTTATTTTTTAACTGTAGCCTGAGTTAACATGTTACCAGTGGTCTTGCAAACAAGTTGTTCAATTCTTAAATTTTCTATATAATATGTAGAACCTTTTACAGCCAAAATCTTGTGACAACTTGTATTTCAGTAGCATCCTTTTGGTATTTGGGACAACCAATTGCAATTAAGCTCTTCAGGGGCCTGTGATAGGATTTTAGAAGCTGCCGGTTTGTGGTAATAAGGTCTCAATCTCAACCCCTAAACTAGAATCCTAGTAATGTAGGACATTATAATTTACTATGTACCACATAATTGAAAGTTTTACAGTGAGTCAATGTATTGTCTAGAACTGTTTAAAATGAAACAAAAGGCCTGGTTTTTATATAACATTGCAATGTAAAGAGATAAGTAACATGAATGAGTAATCCTGCACATTGTTGCTTGTTTGTGCAAGTACTACCCACTTTTTTATTCATTTTAATGACTTCAAGTTGTTGGTTGTTCTGTGCCAGTTTCATTTCTTTTTTCTGGTTATTGTGTAAGATTGTAATTATTGAATGGAAACAATGTTTACATTAGAATTATCACATTGAAATTGGGATAGCACTAAACCAACACCAAGCACCATAAAGAATAGAGGTAAACAAACTGATTTAAGGTTATCTCAAATCACCATTTTATGGAATTCAACCAATGAATAAAGTTGAGACATTTGTCAATACAATTTTTCGTATTTTTATTACTTTCAAATCAACAGCATAATACATGCATTGTAAAACTTTCAAGTATGGACTAAGTATAATATATATCAAAAAATTTAACCTATTAGGAAATTAGCCTACATGTGTGTCATATTTCATGCAATTCGGTTAAGCATTCTATGCAAATCATAAAAATCTAAACAAATAAACTGTTTACATTAGTAGGAAGTAGGATTACTACTTTTATGAAAATGATCTATGTAAAAAGGTTGTTAACATCTGTCTTTCAGGCGTAAACTACTTGTTGCCTAGCAACAGTTTGTTTACCTCTATTCTTTATTGAATTTGTCATTTATATAAGTTAAGATAGGGTTTATGAATTACAGTAATTCCAAGGATAGTTACAGCCATTAAACTATAGCATTAGAGCTTGCACATTTCGTAGTGGTTTTCCAATTAAATAAAAACAAGATGTTGTAATTTGTGTAATTGTACAATGAACATAGCATCTCATACACTTTTCTAGTTATTCAATTAGAATATTGATAGCAGAACTTCATATTTATATCAATAGTTATTTACTAACAGAACAATTAACTATCAATAGAAAATTGTAGGGATGTATTTCTCATTTAATATATAATAGTTGATGGTATGCTATCCTGACCACACTTTCTAGCCTATCTTGGTTACCATTGCAAGGATACAGTATTAGTAATTCATGTTTGTATTCTCAAACACAATCTATAGATTACCTGTGTGCTACCATAAATTAATCCAACCTTATCTCCTTCAAATATTGAACCTCTGATAAAAATGTAGCAATACTTGTGTAGATGTAATTAAAAAAACAAAAGTTCCAGTTATTAGTTCATGCTATCCAAACAAATACAGAAATGAGTTCTCAGTCAGATTAAATAGTTATGTAAGGCACTTGATGTGTTTGTTATTGGATTTGTTTATTTGCAGTAGTTGAGCAGTATGACTGGGGAATCAAAACAGATTGGGCACTTACCTTGAACATGGGTCTGGGATGCCTGGGCGCCGAGGGCGCTGCGGTGGCTGTAGTCGCTGCGGGGGCCGGCGCTGGACTCGTCACGTGGTCAGCCGGCAACGACTCCGGGACAGTCTGAAGAGTAGGCCTCATAGTCGTCGACATTTTCACAATAACACTAGTTCAAACACTTTAACACCTTGCTAGACCACCCTCGCGCTTCGCATCCTCTGCAGCGGCCGCGCGCTCAGCCCGCCCGACCGGCCCAGACCCTCACCAGGACGCCGACAGAGGCCCCGACTTAACTCCACCGATCGCCGACCAACAACGCCCATCTAACCGCATTTTCGACCAGAAAAAAACATTGCTAAGCCCTATAACGAAAACTGTGTAACGATACACGATACCTATTTCACTTTCACGTATATGTTAACGATCGTCGAGATGGAAAACGGAAATAGACACGCAAAAAACTATTAGAAAGCTTACGGTGTCTTCTCCTGTCACATAAACACTATCAAGGAATTCGTCGTTTAAGCTTTATAACGACGCGCAAAGTGTTTCCGTTAATGGCACCGGCTCGTATAAAGGGTACGAAATCGCGTGGTGGGCAAATATAAATCCGTTTAATAATAAAATTACTAAAGAAATTCACTTAACTCCGCTAAAAGTCCTCACATTCTTGAATTCACTCTCAAGATGGCGGATTTTACCTACTCCTCGTAAATGGGCACAAGGCTGACACGAAAACATCAACCGGCTCTCTATCAATCCCTTTCTTTTGGCAGCACATGAAAAGAGATAGTGATATGTGAACAAGTTCAACGGAGTTTTGTGATACGTCACTGAAAAAACTGCCAATGGAGCATGCGCAAAAGTAGAAAGAATTTAAAACTTTGAACGCATCCGTAGACGTTTCGTTATTGCAAATGATTTGTTTAAACATTGAAAACTTGCTAACAATTACAAAAGAACCATGAGAGGAACCAATTAACAAAACCAACAAATCTCATAAAGAGGTTTCATGACAAAAATCTAAAAGTTAATTCAAACAAATCTGTGGATACATTTATTTATGGATATTTTGGTTTTCCAAATAATTGATCTGTCTTGAATAATTTCATTATTATTTTTAGCACTAGAAACACCAGTAAAACTATTTTTATTTGGTACTGGCAAGAAATATTAGCGCCATCTTTATAAAAATGGCTGCCTTGTTGTTGGCGACTGTTGGGTGCTTGTTTCGAAATTAATGTTTGTTTCTTTCTTTTATTATGATTTCAAATAACTATATGTGTAAAATATTGCAGCTTAGGCCGGATAATATAATAAATTGGTGAGTGTAAACTGTTCCATCAATGATAGAGCACTATAAAGTGCTCGGTAACGTAATAACAATCTGCTCAGCCTCAGAGCAACGTGAGCTTTTTTTAATGCGTATTCAGTTTTCTTAATGTTTTTCATGTTAACTGTTGAAAATATGTATCGTAATGTTTTCTTTGCGAATTCGCAATGAGATTCAAGGTTTAGATACCAGCGAGGGTCATATTTACATAAGTTGTGACCTTAGTTCACACAGACAACAAAAGAATTCACGGATCTTAACAAGTAACGTTCTCGATGTTTTTTCTTATTTAATAGCGATTTTGCATTCTTTTCAAATATTAAACCTGCTGGAATATGTTAACTGCTTGCGTTGTCTCTAAATAAAGATGTTAAAAAAAGTAGGTGAACGAACCCACAAATTGAATTTGAATCCACAAATAGTAGAGTCCTTTCTAAAAGTTCAAATTTTGCTTACGCATCACGATCGCTTCTTCGAATTGAATCTACTTATAACATCGCTCACATATTCCTAGTAATATTTTATATGATTTGCGTCATTATTTATTTACAAACAATATTATGACTTGAGGGCTTACTTGCAGCTCTCATAGCAGCGCAAAAGTTGATCTGCACTGCTTTTTTACTAAAGGGTAGAACAAAAAAGCCGCGTATTTGACTTTCAAGTACCTATCAATTCTTTTGAAAAATATAGTATCCATAAATAAATCTATCCAAAGATTTGTTTAAAACCCACCAATAAACTACAATTTTTAATTGTTTTAGTCATTACTGAGAGACTACATTTCTATATTTTTGTAAAATTCACAAAAATATAGAAATGTAGTGTAGAAACTGTAGTTGTAGAAACAACTTTGTTTCAATCCCAAAATATTGTTGAAATAATAGACAAAATCGTGAAGTGTGTGCAGTGATTCCAGAGATATAAAGGTGCCTTTGGTGCAAATTTTGTGGAGACTTTCGCCTGTTTTTAATTTTGAATTTGGTTTCAAGAACTAGTTTCCATGTACAATGGCCCACTGGAACATAGAATAGTTGACTCCAACCATTATAATTGCCACTTGGGTTTACTATGTCAAAGCATGTTAAAGTTAACAACAGTCACAAATACTAAAATTACAAAGCTAACTAGTACTTTGTCTGCGATTTTGTGCATGCACATGTTTTCTTGAAAAATTTAGAAAATCTAGATAAGTTTACAAAATTTTTACAATTGTCTTAAAGATGCATAATAACCAGGGCCATTATTTAAAGTTTACAGATCAAAGGAAACTATTTTTAAATATATGCAATTAGTTGAGTTGTATATTTGAACAAATTATTATAAGAAAAATATTGTACACAGCAAAGTGCTGTATCAGTAAATTTCTAAAATAGCACATACTGATTACCTATAATAGCTACATAGTTAACAATTATGCCGTTAATGATACAATCAATTAATAAGATGACCACAAAAACATACTTAACAATTTTGTGCTTGAGTGTACTAGATACGAAAAATGTATGTAGAAGTTTACGACGAAGTTAAACGTACTTCTGCTTAGTAAACTAGGGCGAAATTATAATATGTAATTGGAGTCAACTATTTACTGACACAATTCAAATTAAAAAACGTAAGCGCGTCCCGGTAATTCAGCGAGAACTGTGAGGAGACTCCTCTTAATTCCCACCAAGGCACTTCTATAAGGTTATTTTTTGTTTATGAGAAACCCAAAACACGTGTCCAGTATTTTTAAGTAAAGAATCTGTGTACAAAATTTCAAAAAAATATCATGTAAAACCACAAAGTTATGAGCTTGTTATCTTACTTGGTTGTCCCAACAAAAATATGGACAACGCACCGCTCGTCCTACCCCACTGTACTCCTACTATGATCTACTGTCAGCTGTGTGCGCTCGGTAACCAAATTGTAACAATTTCTAAATGTACATATTTGGGAAAAATATAACATGGTGTAAAAATTATTGGAATCAATTCAGTTGCTTATTCTAAACAGACTATACTCACACACACACAGAGATCACACAGATTGAGCTAGCCCCAAAGTAAGTTCGAGACTTGTGTTATGGGATACTAACTCAACGATACTATATTTATTTTTTATTTTATTTTTTCGTATAAAGTAAAAATTAGGGTTGTAACGGAGGCCTTGTTAGCGGAGGGCTCACCTCACCTCCGCGGATGCGCAGGTTCACGGAGGCGGAGGCGGAGGCGGATGTGAAAGTAGATATAGAAAAAAATTAAATTTATGGTTAATTAAAACAAAAAAAAATAATTCAAATACGTACATTAACCCTTTATAAGGCAGAGGAAACTAAAGGTGATAAACATGAATACTAAACAAACATTGAAAAATAATACTTATATGATGAAAATAATATTTCGTTTTTTTTTGAAAATCAATGGGAAATTTTTGGAAAATGTGGCGGCAATATAGTTGCCACGGCCCGTCAATAAAACGCCATTTTCAATAATACTGTCTTTATTTTATTAACCTTTTGGACGCCAATCTACATAATACGCGATGTGTCCTCCAGCGCCACGCTACAAATGTATAACGTATCTATAGTAAAACGTAGGGATGGGATTAATGTCATATCGACAAATAATATTATACGTTTAAATTAATGTTTATTCACCAATTTACGAAGCTAAATAAAAACTGTAACCGTATTTTCATATTTTATTTTATTTCATAAAAAAATCAATATAAAAACTTGGATATATTTCCTATAATAAAGGAAAGAATTATAAATTTATTAGACGCGTGTTCTAGAAGTTCACATCCCTATTTGTCTCCGAATGTAATCCTTTTACTTCATATCAAGTAGTTGGCGCTCGAGGCACGTCAAAATCCTTTCTGATATAAGGATGTCTTGTCGACGTATTTTTTGTCGATGTATTTCTATGGTATTTATTTTTATATTCACTGTGGCCGATTTACACGTGCATAAACTCAACCGATTCCTGCATAATTTATTTCGTTTAGTTACAACAAATACAATTAATAGAAGCTAAATACGTGGTTTTCTACATTTTTTAAAGTTCCGTAGCCAAATGGATTCTTACAGATTCGTCATGTCTGTCTGTCCGTCCGTATATCACAGCCATTTTTTTCCGAAACTATATGATCTATAGGTACTGTTAAAACTTGGTAGGTAGATGTATTCTGTGAACCGTATTAAGGTATTGATGCAAAAATAAAAATAATAATAATAAAGATTGGGGGCTCCCCATACTTAGAACTGAAACTCAAAAAAAATTTTTTTTTTCTTCAAACATACGTTTGGGGTATGCATGGATAGGTCTTCAAAAATGATATCGAGGTTTCTAAAATATTTTTTTTTCTAAACCGAATAGTTTGCGCGACAAACGCTTCCAAAGTGGAAAAAAGTTGGTCCCCCCCCCCCCTACCTCTAACTTCTACAACAAGAAAATGAAAAATCTAAAAAAACATATGATGTACAAGTACATACATTACTATACAAACTACTAACGAAAATTGTTTTGAACGAGATCTCGTAAGTAGTTTTTTTTTAATACCTCGTATCGCTTATTACCGCGTAATCTTTCATACAAATAACTTTAATCCTTTAATTTCATAAATCAATGGTACGGAACCCTTTGTACGTGAGTCTGACACGCACTTGGCCGATATCTTTTTATTAAAATGACTGCTTTACACAGATGTTACAGACCTGTTTTTAATGGTTTCGCAAAATACTCACAATTATTTTTCTGGTTTGTACAAACTAATAGAAAACGGAAGAAAATTCCTGAATCGGAAGTTGACGACTTAACGGAATGTCAAGACGACCAACTATTATATCAAAATTCAGATTCAGACTTGAACAACTCGTCGATTCGTCATATCATCACATCATCATAAAAAAAAATTGTGACGGTGATCACAATTTTTTTTTTGTAAAAACATGTGCGTCAACTTAAGATGTAAACATTGCACTACACTAAAATGCACAAAGTCACTATGACCTTGAAACCTGCCCGCTTATGACGTCACAGTGTTACTTCTATACACGTCGATGGCGCGTGCGGGGTGACAAATAACTAACTTTGTAGGGATGGGTTTTTCAAACGGTGTTTCACTATCGACAATGATTAGAAAACCTATTTATTCTTGATTAAGGTGAATAAAACCTAGTTTATAGTTTACAATATTTATAAAATATTATTTATTCACGTCATTTTCTTGCAATAATAGTATTTATGATCATTTCGACGAGATGAAATATAGCGAGGTCTTCATCGTGTCCCATCACTGGCTTACTTGATATCAAGTAATTGGCGCTGGGGGCTTTAAAATATTTTCTGGCGTTTTTGTTTCTATTGAAAATAAAACAAATAAGAACTTATTATGTGTGAAAAAGTTAAAAATATGGTTGATAACAGGGCCATTTTCCATAAAAACAAAATAAAAGCTCTTGTAAAAGACGTAAATTTATTTTATACTGTGATTACTTCTAATCAAGTAGTGGCGCTGAGGGCACGAAAATCTCGAACTTGTATAGAAGTGATTGGCGTTCAAAAGGTTAAAAAGATAAGCCAAGTAAATGCAGACTCGTCTGGTAGTTCCCCGTTTTGGTATATTTTATATTGAGATCTGCTGATTATGAAATATATCAAAACAAGGAACCACACAAAGTGGCACTTTACATGTAGAGCATTGTATTTCGTCGATCTCTTGTTCTGTGTTTTTGTGCTACACACACGACAACGTCGCCATGAGTCCAATTGCTCATGTCGATGTTTGCCCACGGTTGCCAAGCGTATCTCATCCGTCACGCCCACCATTTTTTGTCGATTGGTGGAGAGTTTTGGGCGTTTCATGGAATACTGTGGCTGGCTCTCCAGGCTTCTCTTTCTCGACGAATAATTGTTGATGAGACCACGGGCCAGACACAACCTAAAATGCAGTTGTGAAAGTGGATTGTGTACCCTTTTGTTTTTAGAGTACAGTAAAAATGAATTTGTGAAGGCCAAGTCTACACATAAATAGAAAATTCGGAGCCACCACCTCTTGCTTCTCCTCCCAACTTCGTAAGTGCTCCGCAGCTGTTCAAATCGGTCTACTCCACCCATGCGCTCTGTATACTGTAGTATGGTTAGTGGTCATTCAATAACCTTTTTAGAACCATCTTTCTGAGTTCAGTCACAGAATGTTTTATTTATTTTTGGATGAAAGGCAGTGGTGAGAAGTGTAATAGGTTTTGTGTCTTGCCACATTACAAATGCAACGTTATTTTTGGTGCGCCATCTAAAATCGCCTCTTGCCAAAGATATTTTTTGATTTCTTGATAAATTCTCTTTTTTTCTGATTTTCTTATCATCATCATCATCATTTCATCATCATCATTCAATTATTACCGATATCTATGTCGGTAAAAGTCTCTGGTTCAGGTTCACATTCATCGTCAGAAACCTCAGGATCGTCAGGAAGACCAAATAAACGCTATAATTCATCCTCGATTGCTTCATCGTTCAAAAATCGCGGCATTTTTATCTACAAAATAAAAAACAAGAACTCGAACACCAAGCCAAGCACCACACACCACAAGGCAGTGGCAATTATGTTGCCACCTAAACAAATCGCATTTTATTACAAGCAGTCAACCCAAACTTGAAAAATACAGACTTATGTTATAGTTATTGCCTCAATGCGTTGAAATAATAAATAAAACTTACCGAAACAGAAGCACAATTTCGAGATTGAACTAGATTTGTAAAGATCTCTGAGAAACCACCGATTTTCAAACTTACGTCAACTTCAAATGACAGCTATGACGTTAGACAATGTAAAAAACAAGTTTGACACTGAAATATATTTCACAGTATTCCATACAGATAAAATAAATTGACTAAAATTCAAAATGTCACCAAATAATCGATTAAATACATGGTGGCAACATTTAGTTTTTTTTTCTTATTTTTTTTTTTTTTTATTAATTTATAAACCAGCGCTTGACCGCAATCCCACCTGATGGTAAGCAGTGACGCAATCGTTGATGGTAAAGCGCACTAGTTTATTAAGAGCCTATTCACTCTAGCCTTGAAGACACCCAAATTGTAGTCCGACGGAAACACCGCCGCCGGCAGATTGTTCCAGTCCCTCGATGTACGCGGTATAAAGGAGGAGGCGAAACGCTTCGTCCGGATCGTAGAGGTGTTAACAACATAAGGGTGGAAACTCGCCGTACGACGGGTCGTCCGATGGTGGAACGGAGATGGGGGAATTAAATCGTGCAATTCCCTCGCACACTCCCCAAAATGTATCTTATAGAACACCGAAAGGCTGGCCACTCTACGCCTGTGCTCTAGGCTTTGGAGACCAACTCGAGTTAAATCAGGGTCACCAATCAGCCTCTTCGCACGCCTCTCCACTGAATCCAAAGTGGCCAGGTGACACTTAGCCGCACCAGCCCAAATGTGGCTGCAGTACTCCACACACGAACTGACCTGTGCTTTGTACAACATTAGAAGCTGCCCTGGTATGAAGTACTGCCGGACCTTTGCGATAACGCCAAGTTTTCTGGCAGCCACCTTGGCCTTGGACTCAATGAACCGCCCAAAGTTTAGGTTCGAGGAAATCTCAACACCCAAAAGCTGAAGGCGGTCGGTACACTCCAAGGATACATTCCGGAAAGTAGGAGCCAAGGTGAACGGGCTCCTTTTGGCGGTGAAAAGACACGCCTGCGTTTTGGCGGCATTGAATGCTAAAAAAAAAAAAAAAATTAAAATTAAGGAGAAACAATGTATTTGCCCTATTCCCGTCTCGCACTAGTTGATTCTTGACCATTTCGCGCTCAAACGAGACCGGACGGTTGCGAAGCGTCGCAGCTTGCGCGTTATTTATTATTTTATAAATACGTAAATAAACCTCCCGTTACAACTCCGCAAAAGTTGTGCGAAAGCGAAGATACGATTTCTTGCGGAATTTCCGCAGAAACGGAAGCGGAGGCGAAGCTCCGTTACAACGCTAGTAAAAATTACGTTGTATATATTTGTAATCACCTCACACACTTCCGAGATTTTGCATAGTATTTGCAGAGACAATTGCAACCAAGTATGTACATCCTTCCAGCCATTTAGTTGCACAGGGGTGATGATTGTGACAGCAATCAATCGAAAATTGTTTGTTTCGATTAAACTGAGAATCAGGACTTTACTCTATGACATCGACCGCCGGCAGAAGTTACCACTCACCAGACAAAGCCTTGCCGCCCAGCGATTTCTCGTGTTCCGGCATGATGTCTGGTGAAGCCGTACGGAGGACGGGTCTGAGCAGTTGTGTTGCGATGTGTGCCGGGTACGATGCGCCTAATGTTGTTGTGTTGGGAGTGTGGTCGTGAAGGGTCTTCAGATCAATCTACCTGTGGCGCAGCATCGTTGGTCGTGTTGTTGGGTTTAACATTGCATCACCTCGCTTGCGTCTTCCTTCCTATTCGCTCAGTTTTTCCGAGTGAATAGGCTCTTAATAAACTAGCGCGTTTTACCATCAACGATCGCATCACTGCTTACCATAAGGCGGGATTGCTGTCAAGCGCTAGTTTATAATTATTGCGGCTAGCGTACGCAAGCGCTCAGTTGTTTGGCGACATTTGGGCAGTATGCCTAGTATGAATTTTCATTACGAAACTCGATCGTCAATATCGAGTGCGTCTGGCGCTCTCATTGGTTTAGAGTTCTTATAACCTTGAAGCGGGCCAATTGATGAGCCAAACGCGCTCGATATCGACGTTCGAGTTTCGTAATGAAACCTCATACTAAGCCTACTGTAGTGTCGAGTTAATATACTATATAAGTGTCTGATGTCGAGCCGCCGACATGCCGCCGGTAAAATTTTACGACTTGCAATGACTAGCCGCCAACCTAGCCCGCCGACAAAATGTTGCCGATATAAGCGCATCTAGCTTTGGTGTATAGAGAGCTTAATATGCACATCTTAACACACTTCAACCCTCTGCTGTAGGCCTAGTATGAGTTTTCATTACGAAACTCGTTCGCCGATATCGAGCGCGTTTGACTCAGCGATTGGCCCGCTTCAAGGTCGTAAGAACTCTCAACCAATGAGAGCGCCAAACGCGCTCGATACGATCGAACGAGTTTCGTATTGAAAACTCATACTAGGCCTACTGGACAACAATACAACTTCTATTATGTCTAGTTCAATAACCTTCAACCACTTAAGTAAAAATTCTTGTTCCAGATTCGCACCTGTTTCGTAAGAAACCCATCAGTTGTCCAAAAGGAGAGCATTTTTTATAAATGAGCCCCACCTAATCCTCTTACTAATTACTTTTAGCGGTCATATTTCCTAGAGTCAAACGCGCATACTGTAGTATGTCCAAGATGTGGCCAACGTCACAGTACTCCCACAGCAATGCTCCAATACCACCAATAAACACGGCTAAGCCTAATGAGCACCAGAATCAACAGAACTTGAAGACTTTGGGCATGACCTCTGCTATTTCTATGGCAGGTTTGTATAGTTATTAAGCTGAACTATCATTCATCACCACGCATACCCTCCACCCGTATCTTCCCGTGGGTGTCGTAAGAGGAGACTAAGGTAACTCTTACCAGGGAAGCGGGCAGTAGCGCTTGTCCTGTGGAATATCAAATTACTACGAGTCTCAACCCGCCTACCAAGCGTGGGGATTATGGCAAACCCCCCCCCCCCACTTCCATGGGGGAACATCATTCATCATTATATTTTTATCTTTATACATGTGATGAAATTGTGGGCTGACTGACTAAACTACTATCTACAAGGAAGTCTGGGTCTACAAGGAAGCTATTGAGACTAGGTCTCATTCTAAATATTTATGTTTAAAAAAATATTTCAAGAAAGCGTTTCATTGCAAATTTAATTGATAAGGTTAACATCACTATTTCATTTTGGTTTTCGTTGTAATCATATTTGAATTGTCTTGTGTATGTACTGTTATTACATCTGAAAAATAATTTGTTATGTCCCTTGTTTGACCAGTCATAATTCTGGAATTAATAACACCTACTTTTGACCTTGCTAGCAATTACCATAAATAGTCAATTACTATTTTTTTAAGGTTATCAATTTGGAAATACAATTCTTTACAATAATGGTAATAAATGAGAAGGCAAAAGTAACAGCCATTGCCATGCCTCTACCCAAAAATAACATTATCTCTCTTCCGCACAGGTCCGAAGCCCATTGACATAGAGAAAACGACCGAATTAAAAGAATCCCTAGCCCCATACGGGGTGTTTGAGACGGAGCAAGAAATGCATCATCGTATGGAAGTCTTGGGAGCGCTGCATCGCCTCGTGAGGCAGTGGATTAAAGAAGAGTCTATGCGGAAGAATATGCCGCCTAGTGTTGCCGAAACTGTTGGAGGAAATATTTATACATTTGGATCCTATCGATTGGGGGTAAGTCTGACTCAGGAATGTCAAATCTGATCATTCGAGATCTCTCATGCTATTTATAAACCTGGCGTTGTGGTATTAGCACTGTGTTTTCAATATTTTCGAGATTTTTTTCAATGCAACATTCTTAAACATAATTAATTTAAAAATTACATCTACAACTCGCGCGAGATAACTGTGCACCTTTGTAAAAAATGAGAATTATATTAACAAAAAAAAAATGTTTATAAAAGGTCGTTTTGATTATAAAGCGTCATAATACTAGGTCATTTTACTCATGACGTTTTGCAATTAAATTGAAACTGAAATATAATGTTGGTGCAAACAACAGGCTCCACTAACGCGTTGAAAATGTAAAAAAACAAAAACAAACTTAATAAAAAAAACTAAACAAAGCAAAAACACCACAGAAACAGTAATAACAACAAACTGTATTTAGATAATTGTAACAAAGATCCTATCGCTACAAAGCGCTTACCATGAATGCGGGGCGCCGCGCGTGGAAGCGGGAGAGGAATCGCATCCCAGCGAGGTGCACAGTTAACTCGCGCGAGTAGTATAGTTATGGCATGGCAATCCCGTTGTTTTGTAGATAATGAACATGTTTTTATACAGTATGTTAAGAAAACCCTGTCCGACCCGTGAAGGTGTTGTTAGGTATCGATAACTGATTCTACTAATGCATACAAAACCGGGCTAATTTAAAAAAAAAAAAAAAAAAAAAAAACACCTAAAAAAAGTAAATATTATTTCGCAAAAAGAGGTAACCTAATAAATCTGCGTTATCCACCCTTCCGCGAACGGCTGCGGAGGCGGCGTGCGGCAGGGCACGCGGCACGTGGTCGCATCGCTATTCGCTCATAATAATACCGGTATTGTCACATTTTTTAAAATTACCAAATTTCGGGGAAGTTGGAATTAATTCGCGGGAAAAAAAGATTATTTCAAAATTCATTTCTATTGGTACTATGATGATTACGTAAAATTTTATATTATATTTGGTCATGTGTTTACCTAACCTTTATTATCCTTATGGGTCGGACAGGGTTTTCTTAACCTACTGTATAAGGAACATTAAATTAGTTTTTTTTTTGTACTTCATTTAACAGTTAGTAATCATTTGCACCACACGAAACGCATCAAATCAGCATAAAGTGGATCCATTAATTATTATTTTGAAAATGCGTTTAATAGGTTTCTTAGAAGCCATTTTAGTAATGGCGCCAATGCATTAGGGCGATGGGGGATTAGATTATATTTAAAAAAAATATTAGAATTTCCGTCTTGTTAAAAGTCCATAGCGAGAATACATTGAACGCCGCCAGTAAGATAAATTATTCATTAAAAAAATATTTGCTGCTGCAATGTTCCAACAATAGGGTTAGGGTAGGGCTAGGGTTGTTACTTTTCATTTACTAATTATTATAGTCCTATACCGAGATTACCGAGGTGGTTTCACCCCGGTGATCATCATCCGCACATAGGGCAGGTCCCGGTTACTCTTAAACACCAATTCTGGAACCGCCCTTAAGTAACGCCTGTAAAGGCAAATCCCTGGGAAGACTGTAAAGGCGCCTCCCTTAGGCCTCGCTGTGTACGGCAGCACGTGACCACTGTGCCACCGTCTTCCCTGGGGTCACTACAATTACGAGCGGTGGCTTGAATAATACGATAACAGATAATTTCCATTAGAAATCTTATTGTAGTACAAGTCAACACTTATAATTCTAACAGATTATCTCATAGAATGACTTTCGTTGCAAATACAGTTGAAAATGTAATGAACAGTTACAACCTAACCTAACAAGTATTCAGTTACGGAATAATAGTATCATTAAACAATTTTAATTGTGAGATTAAGATGTCAAATTGCAATAACACAGAGCACAGGCGTAGAGTAACCAGCCTTTCGGTGTTGTATATGATGCATTTTGGGGAGTGTGCGAGGGAATTGCATGATTTAATCGTACGGCGAGTCCACCCTTACGTTGTTAAAACCACAACGTTCCGGACGAAGCGTTTCGTCTCTTTTATACCGCATACATCGAGGGACTTGAACAATTTGCCAGCGGCGGTGTTTCCGTCGGACTACAATTTGAGTGTATTCTCTTAATAAACTAGGGCATTTTACCATCAACGATTGCGTCACTGCTTACCATCAGCCGGGATTACGAATATAAAAAAAAACCGCAAGTAAAGCGCGATTCACATCGTGAGAGTAAAAAACTATAATTATCACATTGTGCCTTCCTTGCAGGTACATCACAGAGGTGCCGACATAGACGCGTTATGCGTGGCGCCGCGTCACATCGACCGGTCTGACTACTTCGCTTCTTTCTACGAGCTGCTGAAAATGCAGCCACAGGTTAGTACAGCTAAATACAGGCGTCTTTCTAGATCCTCATTTACTTATCCAAGATAATGTCTGGACTTCAGAACTGAGCGACTAAGTCTACTATCAACTCTACTCAAACTCTGAAACAAATTCAAAGGTTACGGTCATTTATTTCTTTTCAAATTAGTCAGATAGAGACCACGTAGGTCCTCATTTAGTTTGAAAATAGTATTGATGTGGAATTGTTGGGTAAACCTACTTCTTTAGGTATATCCAAAAAGAACGAACGAAATATGCAATATTAGAAAAAAAGGGAACATAATGCGTGGGAACAAGTCTGATACCGAAAATATAGTTTTAGAATTTTTGCCTGTATGTATGTATGTTATGTAAAACTACTGAATAGATTTGGAGAAAGGGCCTACAGACATGAGTTTATTAATTTACTTTTAATACTCGTGGTATGTTCCAGAGGAATATTTCTCGACATCCTCGAAGGCTATTTTACATCCTATTGTATAAGCCAACAAAAGCAACGGACTATTGAAATACAAACCTAAACAAAACATTACCGAATAACAAAGAACATTGTTTTTACTTAAAAAACCAAGCCACGTCTTTGAATTTCTACGAAGATAAAAAGACTTGTTCAACTTTTCTATGTAATCATTGAACAACAAAAATTTCTCCGACGCTTTTATGGATTGCTTTTCTCCTCTTTTATGGAATATATTTTGTCCATTAGACAAAAGAAGTCCATAGAAGCAGCAGAGATGTACATCGTCTTATATTCGAGATGAATTTAAACAACCTTAATAAATATCGATATAGAAAAAAAAAAACAGTAAAAAATAACTATTTAATAACGAACATCGACAAATACAAGTAAGCTACGTATTTTGGCGGATACCATTATAACCCCGCAAAATAACATAAAAATACTCTGCTCCCACAACATTTATGACCTTATTTATATCCCAGGATAAAAATTAATAATTTAAGTAATTGAAAGCCTCAGAAATTCAGTAGACGATAGTTAAAATGAGTTGATTTGATTATAACAGTTTGTATATGTTACCCGCCAAACCCAATTTTAGGACAAACTAGTTTTGCCTACGCTAAACTAGTTCTTCCTATACGCGATAGACTAGGCCAAACTGGTGGATCCTGATATAAATACGCGCACACCCTAGGTCCTAGAGTGTGCGTATTTATATCACTATCAACATAAGCTAGAGTCTAGGATAAACTGGTATAGCTAAGTCTAAACATTATAGTATATCTATAAAGTCAAAATAAATAGAAAAGCTTAATAAACTATTCCTTAATTAAAAAATAATCATATTTATTAAACCATAATGATTCGATGTTTAAAGTTACGGATACCTAATAATTGGTAAAAGAAACAATCGTACTATAACAAATAATACTGTTTTTTTTAAATTAATACTTTTTTTTTAAATCAATAGGTACTGTTTTTAAGTCAATTATTAAAATTGTTATTTAGTTTTACACGGTTTGCTTTGGTGGCACTTAGAATTACAGAATATCATTGCCTTCTTGCACTGGCAATGTTTGTGGAACAGTTTTTGTTGCAGCTGGCCTGCATCTCACAAAACCTTGATCTGATTCAGCTGAATGTTTCGTAGCTGCAGTCCTTAGCGATATTTCAGTCTTGGCTTACATTTGCTACCTCTAAAAAAGTTTATAGTCAAACTTTTTCAGAATGCCGAATTCTGATCTGAAACATATTAGATACTTTAGATATAAATGAAGCAATGTAATTCGGATTGTGATTGATACTTAGTGTGTTATGCAGCTGGGTGCTCAGAATCGATCTATCAAAAAACACCTTTTTTTCCGTAGGTGGAAAAATCCTCGTGGAATATCCTCCGCTCGGGAACGCGGAGGGGTGTGCCGGACTTTTGCTGGCTAAAAAAATCACCCATTCGTTCGTCATCTGCCTTTCCGTGGTACCGGTCCTCCTAACTCTACGGTACCCCCGGCAAGCCTTGACCCGTCGTCGCGAGTTCGACAGGTCTCTTGCACGAGCAGCCCTCAGCGGGCGCTCTCCTCATGAGAGTGGCGTGTGCAAACGCGTCACAACGTCAAATCTGGTCATGTGACGAACGTTGCTCTCCCCGGGTCCTTCGCCTATCGGCCATTATGATGGAGGCAGTAGGTCGGCCTCGGCCCTGCGACGGAGACCCCGCGACGTGGGCGGGAAAGGAGAAGAACTCTGTGCCTCTCTTCCTCTCGGCCGTCTCCTTTGATTGCATTACTGCTTCGGAGAAAGAGACAACCCCGTCCCAATAAAAAAAATGTATAACCTAACCTAAATCTGTTTTTTTGTACAGGTAAAAGATTTGAGAGCCGTGGAAGACGCATTCGTGCCTGTCATCAAGATGAACTTCGACGGCATTGAGATTGACTTGTTGTTTGCCAGGCTGGCCCTTAAAGAAATACCAGGTAAGGAGTTTCTTAAATGTAATAATAACGGATGTAGATAATAATGAGACGCATATCAAAGCCGAGTCGCTAATAGTCCCGACATTGTTATAATTTCTTTGTTCTGGAACAGACTTCGGAACAATGTCTATACGGATATATTTTACCAATTTACGCTAATTAATTAATAACGTTACTTAATTTATTTATTGATCCTGATGTGTAATAAATGGATTGTTTTCCTCGAGGTGCTAAGAACAGATCAGAAAAATTGGTACGTAGGTGATGCTTATTACATAAGAAAACTTTAAGCAAATTTCGCGCTGCGTGTCTTGGGTTGTCATTCCCGTACGGAACAAATATTTGTACGACCTACAAGTAGTTGTTCCGGGTCTGTAGGCCTAGTATGAGTTTTCAATACGAAACTCGATCGTCGATATCGAGCGCGTTGGGCGCTGCCATTGGTTGAGAGTTCTTACTACCTTGAAGCGGGCCAATCGCTGAGTCAAACGCGCTCGATATCGACGAACGACTTTCGTAATGAAAACTCATACTAGGCCTACTGGTTGTTAGTGTTCGTGAGTTTATATGTTTGTAAACGCACCCACGATACAGAAAAAATTCCTAGTGAGGGGCAACATCTTAAAAAAAATCTACAATCGTGTGTGTATTAAGGAGTAGGACGGCTGACTGCCTCTGTGTACAGTATGTTACGAAAACCCTGTCCGACCCGTGAAGGTGTTGTTAGGTATCGATAACTGATTCTACTAATGCATACAAAACCGGGCTTTACTTAAAAAAAAAATCCCCCTAAAAAAAATAAATATTATTTCGCAAAAGGAGGTAACTTATTAAATGTGCGTTGACCACCCTTCGCCTACCGACCGCGGGGGGCGGGCGGCAGGACACGCGGCACGTGGCCGCATCGCTATTCGCTCATAATAATACCGGTGTTGTCACTTTTTAAAAATTACCAAATTTCGGGGAAATTGGAATTAATTCGTTGGAAAAAAAGATTATTTCAAAATTCATTTGTATTGGTACTATGATGAATACGTAAAATTTTATATTATATTTGGTCATGTGTTTACCTAACCTCTATTATCCTTATGGGTCGGACAGGGTTTTCGTAACATACTGTATGTAGTACGGACACCAGCAGGTCAAGCTATCAGAAAATGTCATTTAAAAAAGTATGACAGATTGAAATTTCGGGGTAAAGGTTTTAACCATAAAAGAAATCTGAAACATTTTATCTTATACAGGCTGTATCTGACATCGTAACGCAAACTTCGCGAAAAGGCTACACCCCATGGCACTAATAAAATTATGATGGTCATTTGTGTCGTTAATGAACGGTTACAGAATTCAGTGTGTGGAGGCATGAGGAATTTTTTTTTTAAATTGCGAAAATTAAGTTTGACGTGAGAAAGAGCCTACAAAATTTTCGATTCGAGTGCACTTCAATGAAAAAAAAACACTCAACAATAACCACCTACATGTAACATGATCTCATTGAATTCATTAAACACCCAAAACCAGATTTTAGTTAGTTTTAGCCAATTATCTTCAAGATATTCAAGTTGTATGTATGCTAATTGCGCGGTAAACTCTGATTGCGAGATGTAGAATTCGTGTGACGTCAGTATGACGCGTTGTTCATTTTTGTGGCGTTTGTAGGTACCGCTACATCACTCCCCTCCGGAGACCGGAGGTCGATAGTGGGCTGAGTCTTGTATCTTGTGATTCTTGCTAGGCCAGCTGAGGTTCCAGTGAGTCGGAACCGGTTGCCGCGTAGTTCACGGTGAGTCGGCACTGTCTTTGAAGATTCCCCAGTGAGTCGGGGTGGTGGCGCTGCGTTGTACTCCAGTGCGTCGGATGTCGTACAGCGCCGGGTTGAGGCTGCGTCGAGGTTGCTGATGAGGTTGAGGGTGATGACCAGGAATGCGCGGTCGCTGCATGCTTGTGGTCAGGATACCCGTTGAAGAAGTGGGTGCCGGCTGGGTGGGTGATTCGCCGATGAAGCTTGCGGGAGTGATGATGATGACGTCACGCTCAAGTGTTGCACGAAGGCTGCGCTGACGTTCATCACGTCGGGGTCACCATTGTGGAGGCATGAGGAACAGGGAGTAAAGTTCACTCATCCTCCATAGAAAAGGGAGGATCCTCCGACCAGACGGGTATTATGTCTGGCGGGCACTTGCCCGATGTTTGAAATTGGCAAGTTGTATGTATGCTAATTGCGCGGTAAACTCTGATTGCGAGATGTAGGATTCGTGTGACGTCAGTATGACGCGTTGTTCATTTTTGTGGCGTTTGTAGGTACCGCTACAAGTGTTTAAAAAAATGTGTCGGCTCGGCCTTTGAACGTTGCAAGCGTGCCGCCGTGCGTGTTTGTAGGTATGACGTTGATCCCTGATGTGAACTCTATAGCAATTATGAACGGCCTAAAGTAAAAAAAAACTACATGTATGT
This sequence comes from Sesamia inferens, assembly GCA_037179545.1. Classification (NCBI taxonomy): domain Eukaryota; kingdom Metazoa; phylum Arthropoda; class Insecta; order Lepidoptera; family Noctuidae; genus Sesamia; species Sesamia inferens. Next base: position 12,958,847 of record CM073949.1, read on the forward strand.
TTTTTTTTAATCATGAAAAAGCCGACGAGAAATTCCACCACTGGGGGTTTCAGAATCATGTATTGGATCCATGGTACTCGTTTGTGCGTCGATGTCAGATACACCCTTTATGTGTCTTGAGATGCTAGCGTCTGTACCATGTCATTGAATCTCCGTTCTATCATCGGACGGCCTGTCGTACGGCGAGTATCCACGTTGTCCACACCCCTACGATCCGAATCAAGTTTATTGTATAATTGCATGGAACACGTGTAAGCACGATCTATTTGCTGTAAAGCATCTATTTGTTGGGTTAGTCGTTTATTGACTTGATAGTGCTATGGCTGTTGAGAGTATGTCATGCTCACTCAAATGTCTCGCTGGTGGTGGCGTGTGTGTTGGGTCATTAGGTTCCCTTCAATATGGTTGAGCTGAATGATACTGATCCATACGTCATGTTCGTGAACGGACGCCGTCAGAGGGGACTGGTCATCTCTTAGCTGCTACGGCGTATTTTAATTTCTAAATTGTTGTTTTTTTTTTTTTCATAATGGACGCTCTCAGCGTACAATATGTTTCTGCATCGTTCTCACACGATTGATTTCAAAATGAATGATGTAATCAAATATTTGTATCAATAGCTTGATATTTTAAAAGAGTGTCCATGGAGTTTCTTGCCCGTTCTTCTCCATAGGTACCTACTTTTTGGAATGGGCGACTAGCTTCACCTTACTGACTGACCGAACTTCTGACAATTCAAAAGTGCCTGTAACTGGTTTATTTGAAATAAATGCTTTGATTTGATTTGATTTGAAGTGTTTCGCTTAGACTTTTATATCGCGTACATCGAAGGACTGGAACAATTTGCCCGCGGCGGTCTTCCCGTTTGCTTACAATTTAAGTGTTTTTTTAGGGCTAGAGTGAATAGACTTTTAATAAACTAGTGCACTTTACGTCAACCTTTGCTCCACTGCTTACTCTTCTACTTCTCACTACTCTCATCAGGCGGAATCACGGAAAAACTATCATAAAAATTGTTTCAAGACATTCAGGCACAATACATCCATGACTGACCTCCCCCAAGCGAAATCGACCAGCCCTGTGCTCCTCACATACAGAATTTATGTTTAAAAATATATGCAAAATAGACACACTCTACTATAGTTGTATGACGTCCATCGCAAATTGTTTATCGTAAATAGAACGTACAAGTACACCTAACATACCTACTGTTCCGTGGTGAAGCATCTAATGACTAACTTCTGCCCGCTATTTCGTCCGCGTTTTCTTAACCCCGATTCACCCCGTTGCATCCCATTGCATCGCAGCACTATCACTTCCTTTTTGCTTATACGTTAATAGTGACATTATTTTGTAACCAATTGACAATCCTACTAGTATTACAAATGCGAAAGTTTGTGGGTATGTATGGATCGATGTTTGTCACCCTTTCACGCAAAAACTGCTGAAACGGATTTGACACACAGATACATCATAACCGGAAATCCTCATAGGCTACTTTTTATTCCGATATTCCAACGGGATTAAAGCTTACGCGGGTGAAACCACGAGCGCAGCTAATCCATGTATACTTAATAAAAATAAATAATAAAGCTGAAGAGTTTGTTTGTTTGTTTGAACGCGCTAATCTCAGGAACTACTGGTCCTATTTGAAAAATTATTTTTGCCTTGGATAGCCCATTAATCCAGGAAGGCTTTAGGCTATATATAACATCTCGCTACGACCAATAGGAGCGGAGCATATAAAAAAACGTAAAAAGCTAGTTATTTATAATTATTATAAACCATTTGATAGTCATTGGCAAACAGTTTTACGTGCATAATTTATGTAGTTACTAGTTAGTGTAAGGGATCGTTGCATAACTGGGCCCTACTTTGCTATTTTTATAAATTTGTCTTTCCAACACGATTCCATTGTCTTTATGCTAAAAGTTCGTTATCTACTAAATACATAATGATCCTACAATTATCGGTCAGACGTCTCGTAATGGAATGGCCATTGCTGTACTGACATTATTGTAAAACCCGTTCTAAAAACTACCACTCAATTTGAATATTTATTAATATGGAATGGATTGTCAGTGATTGACCACCGGAAAGTCATAAGGACCCATTATATTAGTGGATTACCATTGTGGTCAAAATCGATATTTACGAGATCACTGATCGATCTTTCTGACACTATTTTAGCAGCAGACTAGGGCCCTAAACATCTTTATCATGTTCCTACTCTCTATACAAATTTATTTTTATTGTTGACTTTTAGAAGAATACAAAGTTCAAATTTTAATCACTCATGTGTTCTAAGATAACAAATTAAATAATCAATGTCATTAAGTATATCTGAATTAAGTTACTTTAATTTCGGTGGTCGTAACTAAAACGATCTTTTAAAAAAATACATGATATATTTATTTGCGGTACAAAAAAAGAAATACCGCTTTGATGAAGCTGTCGTGCTATAGGGCAAGATCCCGTGCCAAATAAATCAAAACTTCATTTTACCACCATTTTGGTTTGTTCACTAATTTAATCGCAGGCGAAACTGGAAAGCCGACAATGGCCCTGATTCTTTAGTCTTGCTTTAATTAAATTATCAATAAGCTTTAATCTTGTGTCTAATCTAACCTTAAACTAATAATCTACTACAATTTGCAGTATTACAGGCCGAGTGCTATAAGAAAATTTATATAATTAAATCCTGTAAATACATAAACAAAAAGAAAACAATCGCATTTCCATTTTCCTTATAATGACGTTTTTAACACATATTTGTTGAAATTATCAATGGAAACGAACCGGAAGTTGAATCAATTCATGCCAACCAATTGTTGCGTAACTAATACCCCAAAGGGAACCGTTTCTTTTGTAAACCTACAACGATTAGCTTGCAATAGACTACTCGAGAATTTGATCGACATGTAGACAGACGGACACTTCGGTTCGCTTCGTCCAACTTCGCCTCGCTTCGGGTGACTTCGGATAGTTGAGGGCTTTTGTGTGAGTCAAAAAACAAAGCGTACTTCGAGTTTCGAGAAATTCTACTAGTATTTCGTGGAAGCAACTTGAAGTTTATTATGTAGTACAGTACTTATAGATTTAGTGGATTAAGATTAGAATCAGAAATTGCGGACTCGTAAACTGCACCAAAGTTCAGGATTACTTTGAAATGTTTTTTTTTTTTTTTTATAAGTATGCAAACTTTTTAGATTAAATTATATAAATATGGAGAGTCTGGCTCTTAATCTTTAAAAATAGAACCGCACTAAAACAAATGAATATTGCCGGGAAAAGAAAATTTACTCGTAATCTCTCTTTCAATAACACGCAAATCTGATACATTCGCGTGTTATATAAAGTAAAGTTTTAAATGGATTCGCATTGATTTTTTATTCTTGTGTCAATTGAATTATTGTTACCAGCAGAACTGTTGGGTTAGTTTTTAACTCATCGGGAGTTTTTGAACCATATTATGGATACTTCGTCTGAACAAGCGGCTCAAATTGTAGAACTAATGCGGGAGGGCATGAATCAACGAACGATTGGTAGAAATTTAAACCAGTCTACGGTTTCTAGAATATACAGAAGGTTTGTGGAGACAGGTTCTTACTGAAGGAGAAGTGGTACAGGCAGGACTCGAGCAACCACCGGTCGTGATGACCGACAACATTGTTACAACTTCCCTGCGAAATCGTTTCCTCATGTCAGTTAACATCAAAATAGAGCTTAATGAAGTGCCTGGAGTAAATGTGAGTGCAAGAATAATAAGAAGAAGGTTAAAGGAAGCGCATATCAGCCCTTTTAGACCTGCAAATGGTCCAACGTTGTCTGTAGCTCACAGACAAGTTCGCTTAAGATTTGCGTGCGATGATCACCTAAATTGGACAGAAGAGCAATGGGCCTCCGTATTGTTCACGGACGAGTGTAGGACATGTTTATACATAATGGTGCTGACAATACGACGATAAATTAAACATCGTGTACCTCAAAACATTCTCAATCTATCCATAAAAAATAATTTAAAAATGTAGTTTAGTCGCAGGAAATTATTTTTCATTTTTTACATTTTCTACATGATGTACATGTTGGTAAGGAAGCGCTTACAGTTTAATGACCGCCGCATCCTGCGGTACCAGACTTTAATAATAATGGCGTGAGAAAAGCAAGTTGATACAGGATCGCGCTGTCGCGGGTCGCCGATCGGAGGTACACATCCTTTAAAAATATTCAGGTTCACTGAACCTGAATATTTTTAAAAGATGTTCTATTCCGTTTGCAATTTTATGTGATTTTGCTATGCTAGGTTTTTTTTCTATGGATTACTTTTATCAGTGGGGGTCAGTCGTCAAGAGCGCGGTAATTGCTAGTGTTCCAAACCACAAATGCCATCTTGACATTTACATGTTTGACGTTTGGATACATTCCGATACAAAATTATTCCTATGAACCAGCATTGTTCGTGTTTTCATTTATTGTCGTATTGTCAGCACCACTCCGTATGGTGCAGATGGTCGCAGAAGAGTATCGTCGACGTGGGGAGCGATACGCTCAAAGTTGCATTGAGGAGCGTGTTCATTTTGGAGGCGGTTCGTGTATGGTCTGGGGTGGCATATCGATTAACGGGCGAACAGAACGTGTGTTCATAGACATGGTCCGTCAAAACGGTAATAGAGGGGGTTTGACTGCTCATCGCTACATAACAGAGATCTTAGAAGACCACGTGGTGCTTTACATGGGATTTATAGGCGAAAATTTTAGTTTAATGCAGGATATTGTCCGGCCGCACGCTGCTGCACAAGTTCGGCAATATTGCGAAGAGGTTGGGATGCCTAATACCTACAATGAATTGGCCAGCACGCAGCCCGAATCTTAATCCCATTGAGCATGTTTGGGACAAATTATAAGAGCTGTATATGCGAGAAATCCTGTGCGACAGACTGCGCCAGCACTAAGAACAGCACTTTCAGAAGAATGGGACAATATTCGGCAAACTCTTTTAATAACCCTAATAAAATCTATGCCGAATCCGGAATAAGGGCACGTAGAAGAAAAATATGCCCAAAAATTGCATAAAGTTTGTTTCTAGGTACTATTAAAACCAATTTCTTTATTAAACCAATTTTCCTTAAATTTCTGTTTTTTTGTTCAAAAAAGTTTTAAGGTTCTTTCCAGTACACAAACTTAAACGTAAGGATATGACCCTACGCTGTTTTAAAGTTCACGAACCAATCTAAAGGTTTCAATTTAAATCTGTATAGAAAGTTTACATACTTGGTAAAAATATTTATTTCGAAGTCGTCTATTAATTCGATGCAGTTTATGAGTCCGTCGGTGTATTATAACTTACCTTCATCTAATAGTATTGAATTACAAAATACCAATTGATTTATCTCTACAGTATGAGCCTATCGCTATTATCCCAACATATTTGAGGTTGCCGCAACCGATCTTCAACTTCATCAACTGCCACTAAGTATAAAGCTTCTTTTAAGACTTTTCACAAGATCTCATTTTCACTTATCACTTCAAGACTTCTCTTACTTTGTCCACTCCTGTGCAAAGGGTTCCCTTCAATCCTTCTTGATTTTTAGGCCTTATATTTTTTAAATATTATTATTTAATGAACTTTAAGTCTGTAATCGCCAACCCTCATTGAGCAAGCGTGGTGATTACGCTCAATCCTTCTCTGTATAAGAGGAGACCTGTGCCCAGCAGTGGGAAGATAAAAAGGTTGATAATGATGATGATGATGATTATTTAATGTATATTCAATCTCTGAATTACTTTACCATTTGATAACACCCACTAAGTGGAAGCTGCATTAAGGTTTAAATTATTTAATTATCACAGGTCTCAAAAAAATAAGCCTTAATTTAATGAAGTGTAAGTGACATTTGTAACTTCTTGCTTCGTCCACTAACACGTCCATGGCACAACAACGACATAGGTATTTACAATGAAAAATGAATGAATGAATTTCATTAAGAAAACGATAGAATATTTTTATTTTTTTGCTTCGCACGGTTTGTGCATTTAGCCAATGTCCCGTAATTATGAATTATTCATTTCATGTCGAAAAAGACGGCGGCGTGACCCGTTTTACTAGTGAGGTTTGGGGCAAACTCATGATGTGGCTAGTGCTGCGATAATTCACTGTTCTTTATGAACTATTTACTAAATGCACTTTTTACTACATAAATCACGCACTTTTATTTAGTAAACAACACTATAAATAATTTTAAAAGTCCATTCAAAAACGAGCGTGACACTCTGCTTGACTTTCCCGCCAAAACCTCGAAGAAAACATTTTAGTTTAATCCTGTCAAATTAAGATACGCCATAGACAGTTTAGACGCGATTATAAAATTGTGAACAAAAATAAGGCAATTTACGTCAGGAGCGGACGAATTTGACAGGTCTGAACTGACATATTATCTTCTGTTATTTTCTTAATGAAATAGAAATAAAAAGATGCACTAAAACTTAACTTAAATATAATTTAGTTTATGAAAAGGGGATCAGGGCCATTAACAAGACATGACGTTAAATTACTATCGCCGGGTGTCCACCGTTCGCTGTCACTGGGACATGCTCCTTTCGCGTTAACGCCCCGTTGAGTGCGCCACAGGCAACCTTGTGGCGCATTAGTCACTACGGTACGATCAGAAAATTTAATTTTTTTTGTCCACAGATTCGTTTGATTTACGTGACGACATACTACTGAAGAACTTGGATCAGAAATGCGTGCGTTCTCTCAACGGTTGCCGCGTGACGGATGAGATCCTGCGTCTTGTGCCTAACATAAACAACTTCCGACTGACGCTGCGAGCCATCAAACTGTGGGCCAAACGTATGTATACATCACTTAGTGTCTTTGTTATAAATAAACCACTGATATTGGCTGCTACCAATTACCATTAGTTCAAAGCTGCTTGACAAGATATTTATCGAACCAGGACCATTGGCTCTCAGACTCAGAAATTCTGTTGCCAATAGTTTTAAGACACATTATATTATTGTTATTAATATCAAATATAAAGATTATACTAGATGAATAGTTCGTGATTTCTTCTGAAAGGTTTTAAACAGTCACAGTTAAGGTTTGACCTGTTTGGTAAAAGAAAAAAATGTTACCCAATTACTCCTTTTAGCTCAGAGCGTAATTTAAAGCAAGGTTATCAAAAGGAGTAGCTTCAGTAGTTTTTGGCAGTAGCCAAAAACTACTGAAGAATATGTTTACTAAGGCGTTTCATAAGCACCTTTTCTACCCCATTAATTTTTCGCTCCATCTCCTACAGGTCACGGAATTTACTCCAACACTCTCGGCTACCTGGGCGGCGTGTCCTGGGCCATGCTAGTAGCTCGCACGTGCCAACTATACCCCAACGCACTGCCTGCCACATTGGTGCACAAGTTTTTCCTGGTCTTCAGCCAATGGAAGTGGCCACAACCTGTTCTGCTAAAGCAGCCCGATTCAGTCAACCTTGGCTTCCCTGTTTGGGATCCTAGAGTGAGTATACAAAAAAAAAAAATGGACTGTTGTGTTCTATGCATAGATAGATATCCTTACTAACACTATAAATCGGAAAGTAAGTTTGTTCAGCTTTCGAGCTGTAACTACTGAACCGATTGCTTTGAAATTTTGCAGATGTAAAGTTTTAAGTCCAGATGAAATAATAGGGTACTTTTATCCCGGAAAAATGTTCCCACGGGAAAATCTAAAAAGCGCGATGTAACCGAATTCTACGCGGGCGGAAAGCTAGTTAGATATATTTATGAAAAGAGCATGTACTGTTTATTTATATGGCTGGCACAAGTTAATCATATTGCAATATTTTCAAATGGAACCACCAGAATGGTTTCACTAAAGATGTGCAATCATTTTTGCTATTATCTAAAACTGGAAGCATTGATTGTTCTAGAGTGAAACAATTAAAACAAGTAACGACCTTCAAACTGCAATGTACCTGCGCCTTGATCCAGATATTGCCTTGCGCCAGATTACCCCTGCTCAGAAACAACGCTTGGTTTCCCATAATGGAAACTTTCTAGACTGATTATGTCCACATGTAACAACGTACCATGGACTGGTTGCTTCTGCTTTTCAGTATGGCATAATTTTCTGGGGTCAGTCTACTGGTAAACTTGCTTTTTAAGAAGCAAAAATTACTTATGTTGTGTCAAGATTTTATTTTAAACATTACCCCACTACGAATTTCTCTCGTATCGTGGGTGCGCTTATAAACATTTCACATACACAAACAGCCAAATTCGGAATAAATATTTGTAGGTTATACAAATATTTGATCCCTGCGTAAATCGAATCTGCGACACGCAGCGTAGTAGTCGATCGCTCAGCTACTTAGCTAACCGTGTCGATTAGATTGTTACCAACCTTACAAACACTACTGAGATATTTAAGGTACTTCAATGTAGCTCACAAAATACATTTCTTATGTTCAATTACCATTCACTCTATAATATGTTATGTTCAATCCCCAGGTGAACGTATCGGATCGTTTCCATCTGATGCCGATCATCACGCCGGCGTACCCGCAGCAGAACTCCACATTCAACGTCTGCGCCTCCACCAGGACCGTCATCTGCGAGGAGTTTAGACTGGGTTCGTTTTTAAGCGTCTTTACATAGTATAAATAACCTAATAGTCCTAGATGTTGTAAGCTATATAATGTTATTTCCTCTATATGCGAAACTCGAAACACGCGTCCAGTATTTTAAAGTAAAGAATATATGTATGAAACTTCAAAAAGACGAACAACTAATGGCAGTCGTTACGGGTTGTTGGAGCCCTCAAAAGTCCAACAATTGGTCTAACTGCAATGCTTCGATATCGGCAGTCAGACGGCAGTCGCTTAATGGAAAATAGCAAAGTTAGCCAAATCAGCTGTTAGATTGGTAAAGCGGACCCCAGACTTTAAAGCTGAAAAAGCTTCAGATGCAGCTGTGATTAACGAAAGAGATGATGATGATGACTGGTAGTTATAATTGTTTAGCAAAGTATTGTTGATTAAAGTTGGTAACAACATCAAAATTGCTAGGAACAATATACAACACAACTATTTTTTACTACTCAACCATTCTGCAAAGACCGTGAACTTGTTAACATGCTGCTGCTAGCAACACTGCAACAGTGTTTCCGGTAACACAAAAACAATCTCCCTCACCATTTCTCGATGAACCTGTTAGTATGAACTTATCCTATGTTAGTAGTTAACAAATTACACTTATTTACAAAATATCCTTGGCTATTGGCGACATGAGTATATACACGGACATGTCTGCCAGCCCACAGCCTAATAAAAGGTCCATTAACCTTGTCCACCAGTGAAGCTAAAATAATGTTAAGAGCTACCCCGAAATCGATAACATCGTTTGCGATTGGTGGCATGAAATTCAATTCGCGCGTCCGCGGATATGCCCGATGCACTGTAAAACCAAGGCCGCCCTGGCAATATCCTCACCGCATTATTATATCGCACAATGCTTAAAGCTTGTATATACAGTATGTTAAGAAAACCCTGTCCGACCCGTGAAGGTGTTGTTAGGTATCGATAACTGATTCTACTAATGCATACAAAACCGGGCTAAACTTAAAAAAAAAATCCCCCTAAAAAAAAAATATTATTTCGCAAAAGGAGGTAACTTAATAAAAGTGCGTTGACCACCCTTCGCCTGCCGCCCGCGGGGGGCGGGCGGCAGGACACGCGGCACGTGGTCGCATCGCTATTCGCTCATAATAATACCGGTGTTGTCACTTTTTAAAAATTACCAAATTTCGGGGAAATTGGAATTAATTCGCGGGAAAAAAGATTATTTCAAAATTCATTTGTATTGGTACTATGATGAATACGTAAAATTTTATATTATATTTGGTCATGTGTTTACCTAACCTTTATTATCCTTATTGGTCGGACAGGGTTTTCTTAACATACTGTATATATATACATACAGGGTATATCTGCATTAATTAATTTTTACATTACAATCCTATTGGGATATAAAAGTATAGCAACTATGAACGGTCTAAAGTGAAAAAAACTACATATATATATTTCTTTAATCATGAAAAAGCCGACGAAAAATTCCACCACTGAGGGGTTCAGTATCATGGACTGGATCCATGGTACTTGTTTGTGCGTCGATGTCAGATACACCGTTTATATACTTGGGGAACTAGTTCTAAGACAAAATTACTTAACCATTGATGTACATCAGCTCATGAATGAAGGGTTCACTAGAATTTGAAATTATACTGAAATCCCGATCCTTCTTCTGAGAAGATAGGTTGAGAAACCTATAGAGGTCCTTTGCTGGACAAAGGTCTCCCTCAAGGCTTTCCACAATGACCGGTCTTGTGCTGCCCACATCCATCGCTTTCCCGCGATCTTCACCAGGCCAGCTATCACGAAGCTGGGATTCGGTAATTATTTGGTATTGAAGACTAAACCCGTAGTCGTAACCTTGCAAGGCCTTCAATGGACGACCTTTTGAAGGCCGCAAACCTTAGGATACGAAAAGCACAGAACCGGTTGAAATGGAGGTGATGGGCTGAGGCCTATGTTCAGCAGTGAAATGATGAGTATTCGAGATTTAATGGCTTTTCGGACACTTGTTTTACATACTATTTATTTTGCCCACAGGTCTAGCAATAACAGATGAGATCATGCTCGGTAAATGCGGTTGGGAGCGTCTGTTTGAGGCGCCCAATTTCTTCTCTCGCTACAAGCACTTCATAGTGCTGCTTGCGTCCTCAGCAACTACCGACGATCAGCTGCAGTGGTGTGGTCTCATCGAGAGCAAAATACGGCACCTTATCAGTAAGTTTGTTAGAACTAATAAAATAACATTTGTTTCTGGTTACAATGCCCTGTAGACTTTAATAAGATAGACTTTTTTAATTAAGATATAACAGACCTTGCTTTTGCCGTCCCTTCTTTGCCGACGTGGAGGTCAAAAACCAAACCCATGCTATAAAAAGTATTCTATATTTCAACATGTGTACCAAAATCTATTCAGCTGTTAAGTTGTGGTAGGTCACAAACAGATGACATGTTATCAGAGAGTTTATCACCTGCATCGCCTTCTTCCAACTATGTTGGAGTCGACTTTTAGTGTAACTGGATGGACGGAACTGAATACCAGTGTTTTACATGGAGCGATCTCCATCCATCCACAACCCAATTACTGGAAGATGGGGGTAATGCTTCTAAGGTCGAGATATGCAGTAACAGAATCTCACTTCTGACTAGGTCGACTCAATTAGTTGATTTTTAATTAACGAATTGAGGGACGGAACCGACTACGTAACGTCAAATCCATGTCAACAGTTAAATTTAGAATATATGCGTAAACATAATTGAAATGTGTGAAAAATAGTTTTTTTCACACATTTCAATTATGTTAACATTTAACACAACACGTAATGAGGTGCGAAAATTGGGTCAGAGTTGTAAATGGCTGTTATGTAGGACAGATATTTATTAATAGGACACTCTATTTACTTCTGCGCTTTATAAACATAACGATCAGACCCCAATTCCCTCGTTTACAAATTAATTTTAAGACCAGAATATTTTTTTTTTCTATTTCATTTAAGGAAAGGATAGAAGATAAATATTTTTTATGTCCTGTCAAATTAACCCGCGGCTGACGTATTTTTAGTCGGCATATTTTTAATCGCGTCCAAAACAAGGACTGAGAATAATGAAAAATTAATTTGTCAGGATTAAAATGCTCAAAAAACAGAGATGCTCGGACCTTAGAATTATGTAGTTTGCAAACAAGGGAATCAGTGCCATTGTGTGGTAATTTTCATACTGTGTGTCGGATGAACTAAACTGCTTATGCTTCTAAGGTCGAGATATATGTAGAAACTGTATGCAGAGTTTAACATAATATGTACTATATTTGTTACAGCCACACTGGAGCGCAACTCACATATAACAATAGCGCATGTGAACCCTGAGTGCTACAACTCTGTGCCGCTCAACACTAATAATGGACAACCACTTGCTTTGCCACCAGGTAACTGCAGTTATAACTTTTACTTGTATTGCATACTGGCTGTCCTTTGCCTTTGCCACCGGGTAACCGAATTGATGACTTTTAGTAGTACAGCACTACAATCACAGAGGACATCGAGGGACTGGAACAATTTGCCTGAAGTGGTCTTTTTACCATAACCTTCAATTAAGATTTACACACAAGTTACGGCCGTTACGGACCTCGTGACGGGTTCCACGAAGACCGATGCCTCTTGGGTCAGGGTTGTGGGTTGGTTAAAAAAGAAACCGTGGTCCTGGCGCACAGGCAAGTGAAGAAACACAAATGGGTTTTAGTCAGTAAAAGTCTGACACGCCCGTCCACTCCGCACAGAGCGGGAGAGCTCATTTGATAATTGACCTTGATTTTGATTGATTGATTGGGCCTATCATACACCGTATTAAACTAAGAACATGAGAGCAGTTCGGGGCCTGAATTAAGAATGAATGGCAACACAATTCCACACTTTTTTAAAACTAGTGCTTGACCGTGATCCTGCCTGATGGTAAGCAGTGATGCAATTATTGATGGTAAGGTGCACTAGTTTATTAAGAGCCTATTCACTCTAGCCTTGAAGACACTTAAATTTAATCAAACGGGGAAGACCGCTGCGGGATATTGTTCCAGACCCTTGAGGTCCGCTGTGTAAAAGATGAGGGGAAACGAAAGTAATTGGGTAAGGTTCTATCTAACTAAATTTATTTAGATGAGCGTTTGTCACTTTCAGGATCACCAATATCAACAGAAGGTTCTAATGAAGTTACTAAGAATGAGAAAGTGAGTATTGAACACAATAAATTATTATAAGCTGGTAGCAAGTCTGCCTTATCGACGGTTAACCGCCAAGACCTCCCTAACTGACATATTTTGACATTATATCATTTTTTTTTATGAAACATTCCAAAAAGTATATTCCACAAAATACCAAAATCTTTTAAATCGAATTCACAGTATTTCGGGTATATTTTCTGTCACGTCTAACATGTGTAACAAATTATAGAAACTCTTCTTTTATTTCACCATAATGGCGGATATCGCCAATGACAGTTGAAAAAGACGGCCGCGCGAACCGTTTACGAGGGAGGTTTGAGGCAAAGTCATGATGTGGCCCACTATGCTGCGATATTGTGTTCTTGAAGTTCTTTATAAATTATTTATTACTGAATGCACATTTTACTAGATATATCACGCGCTTTTATTTAATAAACGACACTATAAATAATTTAAAAGTCCAATGAAAATGAGCGTGACCCTCATCTTAGCGTTCCCGCCAGAACTCCTCGAGTAAAATCAGCCAGTTGACTTACTCCATTCGTTGACATACAACCTTTTTTACGGTCAGTTCAACCGATCTTGACTGCTATTGCTTTGGTGGCATGACAAACAATCCTTATAAAGAATAAATCTTGTCAGTCTCAGCTTGTTTAAATCTTTAGTCTTATTTCAAATGGAGTCTATTTCGTATAGGTGCATATTAGGGAGTACTAAAACAGGTTGTAAAAATGACAAACGCTAAAATATATGCATCTGATGTCAAAGGTTACATAGAAACGGACACTGCCTCAGAGAATGTATCTCCTAAACCATACATTGTCTAAATTTATATTACTATTTATTTATTTTGTTATTTATGTACACACAATAAAATACATATAGATACAACAAAATGAAGATCTGAGTACAAAGGTGCTGCTTATTTCTTAAGAAATTTCTTCCAGCAGACCTGCGAAAGGAGAAGTATGTCGATGGCATAAGGTTCAATATTGCGTGACATGCAGTACCTAACTTTTAAGCCTTATATCGATGCTATTATAGCCCGTAAAAATAAGTTCTTTTTAATACTTTCAGGGTGAAGTAGTAGCAAACTACTGCTCCATGTGGTTCATTGGCCTGGTATTTGAGAAGACCAACTTAAATGTAAATTTGACATATGATATATTGACGTTCACGGATTCTGTCAACTATCAGGCAGACAGTGCTAACATGTTGAGGGAAGGAATGACTATTGAGGTAAGTGTGGGATGAATTTTATATAATTACCATTAGTTTTTAGTCGTTAACAGCGTTTTTTTCTTTACTGATTTCTGTTGATTACTTACAAAATACAGGGTGTATTTGACATCGTGACACAAACTTCCCGAAAAGGCTAGACCGCATGCCACTAATAAAATGATGATAGTCATTTATGTCGTTAATGAAGGGTTACAGAATTCACAGTGTTTAAAAAAAGTGTCGGCTCGGCCTTTGAACGTTGCAAGCGTGCCGCCGTGCGGGTTTGTAGGTATGACGTTGATCCCTGATGTGACCTCTATTAAATCAACTGATAAGATGGCGAATTAATTAATTTTTACTTTAAAATCTTATTGGGTTATAAAAGTAGCAATTATGAACGGTTTAAAGTGGAAAAAACTACATTATATATATTTATTGAAATCATGAAAAAGCCGACGAAAAAATCCACCACTGGGGAGTTCAGAATCATGTACTCGATCCATGGTACTCATTTGTGCGTCGATGTCAGATACAACCTTTATGTATATTTGTTAATGTTCGCTTTGGTATACAACGGACAAAATTAGATTAAAGAGTGTGTACTGGGCTTTTAGATACTAAAGTGATGTTATTATGTGCAGAATAAACTATTTTTATTATGACAAATAAATGTCTTTCGTCTTTGTTAGCCCTTTAAAGACGATTTCTTGCTTAACTAATATTTTATTTTGATAAATCTTCAAGCTGTAAATCTCTTTTATATAATCCCCCTTATTCATAAACGTTGTTTAAAGATAACTAGTGATTAGCAATTCTTTAACTATAGGTACATGTTTGACCTTTTACCATCACTTAATTTTAATTATCGCTTATGAGTTAACACCACAGTGTTTAAGGGGTTTATTTATTAACAATGATTAAAGTTAAATGTCGTGCAAACGTCTAAAATGTATGGTTAAACAATCGCTAATCAATAGTTAACTTTAAGCAACGTTTATGAATGAGGGGGATTAACTCCAGTTAATTTCACCACCTATCCCAACATTACAGGCGCGCCACGTCAGGCGCAAGCAACTGCACCAGTACCTATCCGGTTCCCTGCTCAAACGAGAACGCACTACTTCAGGCAACAAACGCAAGCCACCGGATGTGACGAACGCCATGCCCGCTCCTACTAAAAAGACTAAACGCCTGTCAGAAAGCAGTGTATGTATTTATTTAATTTTATTAAAGAAAATTTACAAAAAGAAATCCTACAACCATTGATCACTTATACACTAGATACACAGTCTTAAACAAAACTCTATGAAAAATGGCGACAAGTATTAAGCAGTCTAAAGTCGTCAAAATAAATATACATTAATTTAAAATCAGCCTTAAGTGCAGTGTATAAAGTTCTTATCACAAAGCAGAACAATAATCCATTATTTTTTATAACCAAGTCTGACATCAAACCAAATTCAACCATACACGCGTACATTAAAGTCAGAATTATAAAGTAAGTTCTAAATGAAAAAAGCAAGTGCTGCGTTGTGCGCTTGTTCAGTTCAAAGATTTTTTTACGCTGATGTTGAATCTAGTGTAAGTGATCAATGCTTACAACGTAATTACAAGCTAATATAGCCCGATTCGAACTAGTATGGCGACTCAAGAAGTGTCGCGCAATATGTTGAGCACTTCACAGCCGCCATAAAGTTTAAAAAGAGCCCGATATTTATAAATCCCTATTATTTCGTAAACCTTTATAGTTATCAACAGTGCAATTTGTAACCATAGTAAAATAGCTTCATAGGTCCACAAACATTCATGGGTGTCTTTAGCATTCATTGTAGGGCAAAAACACTTCCTTATTTCCACTTTTGACAGTTTGGACACTAAGTTCAGAAATAGTTGTTTCCAGACAAAATCCCCGCAGCACAAAAATCATGTTGCTAAGACAATGTTACGCACTTTGTTTCACCAATGAATAGAAGTCTAGATGACCATTACATTACCCCCTGAAAAGAGTCTGATTAGAAAATGAACACCATTCAAATTAGCAATTTCCTTATCAGTTTTGTGGATTTTTGTTGGCAAACTAGATTAACTGACAAAAAAATCCTCCCCACAGGAAACCTGTACATTCAATGAACCCATTAATCCACAGACGGACGAAGTCAGTGTGTTATCATACAACGAAGACTCAAACTCATCCAACATGTATGAAGTCAACCTACAGAATGGTATCTTACCAAACGCAGCCACAGAGCCAAAACCTGCCACAGACAAGCCAGAACATCCACCGTCAACATCAAACACCATAGCCTGTACGTAGCATTACGAAGAATGGCGTACTCGGTTCATATACGGAACCAGCTACGTCAAGCACCGCAGAACCAAACGAGTGTAATGTATACAGTGGACTAAAATAATAAGTGCAGAACTGACTCTTCATGTGATTATAGTGTGTAAGAACTGATGATATGATGATAAGATTTGAACATGTTGCAATGTTTATGGTGCGATTTGTGTTTGGTGTTGCCCTGTTGCTGTATTGACTGATGGTTTCGTTATGGTGAGTGGTTTGATAGATTTTATAAACAATAACAAGCAGTGGTGTAAACTACATGAACAATGTCTTGGGTTCGTGCCTAATCGATGGCTTTAGGCTGACTGACCGTCGACATGTGAGTAAATTATGATTATAGATATAGATTAATTAGTTCACAGAGTAGTTAGCAAATGGAGTGAGATAATTTGATCAAATCATGATTTATGTTAAAAGCTTACTCCGAAATCTCGCGTTTTATTACTGTTTTGTCGAACCTGATATGTTCAGCATGCATTTTAGTCCGTCGGTTGTCACTTCTACTTGTTAGAATTGGCTTTGTATCAAGTATAAACAATTGCGTCTTTTGGAACAAAAACTAATAAGATATTTTGCATATCTGTTTAGGTATACAATCTCCAGATATGCCAGTAAATGGGATTTACAAGTTTTTAGTGAATATATATATAGATTTATGTCAAATATTGATATAATATAGAACAATAATGGGAAGTCCCAGCTGTTTCCGGCGGCATTTCATCAAGCTAATGTGATTAGATTGACGTAAGTTCTCATTGACGATAACTTTACCTTATAGTCTGGTAGAGTAGACATGGACATTTATTTTAAGAAACTAGTGTTCATTCTTTGTATTCAATCTTTAATATTCAATTAGCATTTAATACACGTCAAAAACGTGGGCTCGTGATTTTAGGGCCTTGTTTGTTGCTGTGACTGAGTTATCGGTCTGTAAACAGCGGATTGCGGATTCGATTCCTGCACGGTAGATTTGTACATACAGATACTTAGTAATTGTACAGATCTGTGTGTTTGTGCCATTTGAATCTATAAATAAACGCAATCACAATAAGGTATAAATAATTAAATACTTATGTGATCAAAGCCTCATTATTTGTCTTAAGAATTATTATTACATATTCATAATAATTACAAATTTAATTAATCATGTAAATATTTATCTTTGAAATCATGATTATTCATTATTATATAGCGAATTCCATACATTATATATTTATTAATTATAATTATCGATTCTCACATAACTTTGTATGCTCCATAGATGTGATACGGAGACAACGCATCGTGGCTGCGTAAGTTATCAGATATCATTAGAAATAAGTTCATAAATTAAAGGAAAAAGAAAAAAAAAAGTGTTAGAGATAAAAAGTGATATGATGTTGAAGGTCCGTGTATTGTACGAGATATTCGGGTGTTGTTTATTTGCAGATGGCGAACGGGCGGGACGGCGTCATGTAAGTCTGCCTCTGTCAATGTTAGGGTAGGAGTGTCGGGCCGTTTGCAAGGAAATGTGATTAAATATACACTGACGACATATTCACTTTCCAAAACATGACTAGCGAAGTTTTTTACTGCACCATGGAATAGTAAGCAAAAGAGGTACATCATAACGTTCATTTATCCATACATTTCCATAGCGTTGAAGGGAAGAAATTGGATCGGACGATCGTTGTGTTCGGCACGCCATGCATCGTGTTGCAACGGACGACTCACGGCGACTTTCATTCACACTTACCACTCCATTTACTTACTTATCCTTAGTGTTAGGTCGATACTTTTATAGCGTGTATTTATCTTACTATTAATGATCTTCAGCTCGCCAGTCATGTTAATATCTCATCGACATGGTATGTTACGGTTCTGTGCCTAAAATTTTTAAAAACAAAAATTCGGTGTTTCTAATACGGTGATATTTCTATGGTAAAGATGTTTGTTGCGTTTTTGACGCCATTTTATTTTAGACTAATCTCCTATTTTATAGTTAATAAAATTCAATGCGTTAGAATGGCCGAATGTCCCGCAAAACGTTTATATAAATCGGCATTTATATCACCACCCAACATTTGCTACTTGGCAAATAGTGCACTTTGCCTAATACGCTTTTATGATTTAGCATGATGTGACACATTATTGGTCAAAGCAAGTTCCCAATTAAATATAAAGGAATTATTTTTAGACGATTGTTGCTTTGACTAAGCCCATAGTAACTTGTGTCCTATCATGCAAAATTAAATTAGCCCCCATTGTCTTGATAATTCTAAGTAAAACTCGTCAAACACGAATACCTACATAAGTTCCTGAGAAGCCCACCGGCATAATACAAATAACACCAAAATTAAAATAACTAATTTGACAAATATAAAAGGCAGGTACTTAAATTAAATCTCCTTTTAAACATTGTTTCTTGCAAACGGTCATTGATAGTACAAAGTGGAAGAAATACTTGATCAAATATTATTCATTTTGTTTTTTTTTTCTATCATAATTGATTTTCGCAAACGCTTTTTGTTATAACTCGACAACTTTGATGATAACAAAAGACTAACTTTTGATTTTTACGATTCGGAGAATAAGTCAAATGTCGCGATAGCGCGAGTCATCAATCTCCCACCCCTTCAGTCGACCCTTGAAAGGTTGACGATAGGTCATTTACATTGTAGGGAGATTTAACTATTTACAAGGGATTGCTAGGTTAAGTTACTTAACACGATAAATATTTTGTGTGATTATAATTCAATATTATACTTAAGTTTTTCTCCATTACTGTCAAAACATGTCTTTAGACAAACAAAACTTTCTTTTTTTTTTTAAATAGAAACGTTGCACCTTACTAAGATATAATATATCATAGCGGGTGCGTTTACAATAATATATGAACTCACATGCACAAACATCCAAACACAAAATTATAGGGAATGTACTGTACTGACCGACCTATTCCAGTATGATTTTGGGGAAAATAGTCTAATTGGCATTCTGTCAATATATTTTAAGCATAGATACTACTTTCGTTGTAGACAAATATATCTTTACTCGGTGGTAGGCCATAACATCGGCTGATGTCATGATGTCTGGTGAAGCCGTACAGAGGAGCAGCATCGTTGGTCGTGTTGGTCTTGGATTTAACATGGCATCACTTCTCTCAATTGCAGTCATCCTTCCCATTCCTAAGTTTTTTTTTAAACTAGTGCGCTTTGCCATCAACGATTGCATCAGTGCTTACCATCAGGCGGGATTGCAGTCAAGCACTAGTTTATAATTATTTTTTAAAAAAAAGGTCCGTGAAGTTTCGCGAGGTATTTTAATTTGTCGAAGTAGCTGAAGAGTTTCTTGATACAATCAGACTGTCGGCATAATGTGTTCTTAACACCTGCCTTAAAATAATTCTAATAGCTAATAAAGATCAAATTCGCAAAATACGTATTTTTTAATGAGATCTTCAGGTGTCAAGAACGCATTTTCTTTAGCCGCATTATAATGGTAATCTATTTTGAGTTCTATGTATACAATTCTATTCGAGCTCCAAACTAGATCAAAAAAGACTGCCTACTATCGAGCTTTTGACAACCTGTAATGACTGAGAAAGTTGCACCAATGACCGCCGAGACCACAATCTAAAAGTCGTCGAGTTGTAATTTTTTTTTTATTAATTATTCAAAAAGTATTTATACAAACTCAAGCAGTACCCTTTCTTCTGCTTCAAATTCAGGGTAAAAACGTATTATTGAAGTTTTACTTCAGACATTTATTTTGTCCAATTAACTAATTTGATTCATTTGTGTGTGAAAATTGCATTTTTCACGTTGAGACGTTCAACTAGTAATTAAAACGAAATGATTCCACCTAGTTAATAAGACTCAATTGTAGTTGTTCATAAGGACCTTCAGGTTTATTGTAAGTTGTAAATATTCGATAGGCAATTCATTATTATATTGAAAGTATATATATGGTAAACAATAATTTAAAAGTGAAAAAAAAAAATACAATAAATGTGTATAAAAAGGATAAATGTTGTTTTCTTTTATAGTCCTTAAGGTAATTCCCAAAGAAACCAAACTCAGTAAATAAACGCACTTAGGCCCGGCGCCCATCATCGGCACTGCTAAGGATTTTAGGTGACAAATAGCATTATACATTAACTTCATGACAATAATGAATAAAGTAGTAAACATGATAAATGGTCGTAGTAACAAACATTATGCTTCAGCCAGGCTACTGCACCTGCAATTTTGAAGATGCTTTGGGATACTTCGGTAACTTTCGTCGTCGGCGGGCCGAGGCAACACTTCGGGGGTAGCTCGGTATGCTCAAGGATGCCTCGTCATCCCTAAGAACGTTGCAGCATGCCTAGGCATAGTGTCCGGCAGTGTGCGCTATCTTGTAGAGATGCCGAAGGATCTTTTTCCGAATGCCGATAATTCTTATGGATTTATCCCAAAGGCATAAAATCTTGAATTAGTCTTAATATTTTTACTGTGTGTGCACAACCGAAGCCGGAAACAAAAATGCTGTAGAACATTGGCTAGTACGTCCTATCTAATTTTACAAAGAGCATCCACAAGCACTAACAAAAATACATGCTTGTATGCCCACAATGTATTAAATCTCACCTCTATAACTAGTCTGTTCTGCGCATCGTGACAGGGTGCCGAGATGAGGCAAAGGTGCATGAAGTAAACACATTTTTTTTTGTAAAATATATTTTATTCATTTTTCACAAATGCAAACAATATTAGATCTCACAACCATTTTTAAGTTTTCATATTTTGAGTTTAAACATGATGTACAAGCACATTGTTAAAAAAAAAAAAAAAAAACTACGGGTACACCTCTATCCCTTCTACATACTACCCTCGGGGTTGCACGTGCGGGAAGCAATGCTATGTAGTTACTGTATATCCAAATTAACCGTTTCCGTGCGGCGGACTTTTAGCAATCTGTAGTACCTGGCGTAAAACAATAATTCCGTGATGCCTGTGGGGCACAAAGCACCAGAGACATTGATGATTCCCCTGGGGAATCATCCGCCATGAATTGTAAGTTTTAGCTTTTTCTCGTGTTCCCATTTGTTAGGAGTAATTTGGGAATTTTGTTCTCGAAGAACTTCGTCGTTTATGAACCGATTTTGATATTTCTTTTTTTTATTGGAAATTTCCAAGATGGTCCTCATTGTAAGGACATCAGGATCTGATGATGGAAGACCAGAAAAATCAAGGGGAACTTTCAAAAATCGTAGGGGCGATTAGTACATTTCTTAGTTTTTTCATTACGTATTTTAAAACACTACAACTTAATAAAGGTCTGAAGTAGATCCGATGATGGAGCCGGGAGACAGTCGAAGGAACTCCTCAACAGTTCACAGCAGATACCTTGTGTTTGGGCTTGATTAATTTGTATTGATAAGAACTTTACACCTAGAAGGGTTGTGACTGTCATAAGAGCTCTGATGATGAAGACAAAGGCCAGTTCCAGGATCTCCTCAACGGTTTACAGTAGCTACTTTGTGTTTGGACTTAATTCATTTATATTGATGAGAACTTTGCACCCATTGGGTTAACATAATGGTCCGCAGCAAATCTGATGATGAAGACCATGGGCAGTCGAGGTAATTCTTCAAAAGTACGGCTAAAAATTAAAGTAAACAAAAATTACTTCGTTTCCCAACTATATTTGCGTCAGCTTCCAGTCTAAACGGATGCAACTGAATACATAGTACTTTTCACAACAAAAAAGTGTAAAATAAAAACAAAAAAAATAAATAACCGACTGCCAAAAACCACTACAAAGTGAAAAAAACTAATTTCGGAAGTCGGTGGTCAATGACACCGTCGGTTTTTTTTGTAAAAAAGTTTTTATTTTCTTATTAGGTACATAGAATTTGTTCACGTACCATTTGAGTTTACAGCGAGGTGATACTTATTTATAGTTACATGTTCTATATCCCAGTGTTTTGTAGGGAAACAATTTTAAATTCGCTATTTTGATGGTAAAATTGTTTCGTCTACAAAACACTTTAATAAAGAACATATAATTGAATGGGAAGTTCGATTCTAATGAATCAAAAATATTCTACACTTACATAATTATGAAGTATTTTATTTGGATAAATAATGCAAATGTATTTTTATTTTGTGGTAGAGTTACCCAGAAATAAAATTAAATATATTCCTCAGTCAGCAAGTCGAAACTCAATGCGACAACGACGACGTGTTTTATGAGAATTCACGACGACTTGGTTTACAACCCCTAGAGTCTGCTAATTAACAAAATTACTTGAAACTAACACTGTGGGCATGATATGGGTGACAAATAAAGACACTTTTATTTACGGACCTCTTTTGACAAAAGTCGTTTTAGCCGAGTTTTTATGTTTTTGTATACGCAATAAATTTACATGGTGCCTGTGCGGCATCTTCCGCACGGAATCGGTTAAACTATGATACAAATACATATATTAAAAACACATTTTTTTTTATAATCTTACATTATTAATTAACTATTCAAAGAAATAATTTATCACTAATAAAATAAATATTGTAAAGTTCCAGTCCCTATACAGATGCAATGGAATATTGCGCCGATTCCTTTCATAAACTAAACTGAATTTACATTCATTACATTAAAAAAAGAATAAAAGATAAGTAGGTATTAGTATAGTCTTGTTAAATTGAGATACACCACTCCATAGATAAATTAAACGCGATTGAAAACGTGGTTACTAAAAATGCGTTAATATGACATAACTGAACTAATATTTATCTTTTTGAACTAAGTTTGTAAACGAGGGAATCGGCACCCATTGGCTGGGTTGAAGTTATGTTTAATACCAGCATAAAATCAGTTAACGGAGCACTAATCCAGACTCCTTCCTATAGTTGAGCAGTTTGGAACCGGGTAGTCAATGCATAAACGTCATGACAATACAATGGTTTCTATTACATCAATAGCGCTTCCTTGAGCCTGAAGAACCCGTGACAAATAATCGATTTTGACCTTACGATTACGTTCAAAACGGTCTGATGAATGGTATTCAATACTGATAAAAACTGTTTCACTTCTTTTTTATTTCTGTTATGTGGGCCAGTACTGTAAGGCCGGCGCCAGACACAGACAAATATTTGTACAAATCTATGTAGAAATATTTGCGCGTATGTAATAGACTACGCAAACATTTGAACACCTTTGTACGCTTTGATGTGCGCTCGAAACCTACAACGAATGGCAAGGTAGTAGGTACAAATGTTTTAACAAAGCTTTGAACAAATACTCAAATTCCCGTGCTACACATGTGTCCAAACAAGTGATCAAATATTTGAACTACTTCTGGCGCCAGCTTAAGACCCGTTGTATACGACAAAATCTTTACGATATGGTGCGCTATTCACATCGTAAAATAATCATGTGAGACGGTTTATGACACGGAAAACTACCTTTTAAATGATTACGGCATCGGTACTGTGCTATAGTACAACCGTGTCGCCAAAAAACTTCCATGGAACATTGCTGACCGTGTATACACACGGCGGATAAACCGCAGTTTTTCACTGCACAAAAAACGTTTGTTCACGACAGGTCGAACTGTTATGTCAATAATACCCGCATACGGTTCAAAATTGCTTTTGTATAAATCCAGGGGATTTGACTTGAAATTCATCCTTAGAAGGATAAATGGATTCGGAAAAACCCAATGGCTTGAAACTTTACAGGACCTTTGGTCTAAATATTGACCAGTTATAACAGTGTATTGTAACACCTTATGTATTAGTTTCAAACAAATTTAAATATCGAAGCTTCTTCACTGCGGCGGCACGTTGTTGTTCGAGCATCTTGCTACGCTTGCATCAAATACCTTAGACTTTCACAGGTGTCGCGTCCCCGTATGGCTGTAATAAAATAGTACAAATGCTTTAGAAAGAGTAGCAAATAAATTATACTTCGTTAGATGAATTGATACTTAATTAATGGGTGTATTGTGTAAATGATAATATGGTTAGAAATGGAGTGAACTATCGAGATGACGTCTATTAGAGAATAATGAAAGAAAATATACACAGCAGGGCCTGTAGCCAATGTACCATCGCTTCGTAGCGAAGCGAAATCGAATACCAAACCAACCAACGGCGGGAACGATTGACCACGTGATTTATCGCGTCGCGTGATCAATCTTTTTCGTTATTGGTTGGTTTGGTATTCGATTTCGTTTTGTTCCGAAGCGATATTACATTGGCTACAGGCCCTGGTGGGCAAGATAATAGGGTAGTTGACTAAAAAAAACTAATTAGTCCGTCAGTCAGATTTCCAAAAAATACTAGACACGTATTTTTTCTTTTTTCAAATAAACAAAAAAATAAGATGACACAGTGAGTTGAAAACTCGTATGACGTCACTACACTTTTTAGCGAGCAGTGACGTAACCAGCCACCACTCCTGATCTTTAATGCCTTTTATATCTGTCAATTTTTATTGATTTGATAAAACAAAATATACGTATTCAATATTTTTCTATAATCTGAATGACGGACAGAAAACATCCCTATTATGTACGGACGATAGCAGGTCACGCTACCCGCAACTGTCAAATATTCCCAATCAACCTTAATGCTTAAGAAATAAAGTTGAAAATCTAATAAAGACATCTGACAAATCATAGTGGCTTGATGCGCTGTCGCTGTACATCCCATAGATATAGGAAGTACAAGATACGCATAAACGACTCGTGTCGTGTCAAAAAAAAAAAATACACATTTATGTGCGTGAATGACAATGTTTGGGTGAAAACTAGTGTTGTCCACGATGGCTTGCGATAAATATTACATTATCGATTATTTATATAATAAAAAAACCATTTTCCGCTAGTTTCAAATATATAAAAGTTATTTGTAGTACAGGAATAAAAACACTATTTGTAACTAATTATTTATTCCAAAATCAAAAAATCAAGTCTTTAATTCAAATTAGGTTGAGAATCGTCACTTTTTGAACGTCAATATTACATAAGCCAGTTTTTTTTTTAAATAAATTATGAACTAGCGCTTGACCGTAATCCCGCCTGATGGTAAGCAGTGACACAATCGTTGATGGTACAGCGCACTAGTTAAAAACACATGACTTTATACAATACTATTGTTACGAGTGCACCTTATGTCGGGGGCATAAGGTTCAATATTGCGTGACACGCAGTACATAACTTTTAAAGCACTATATCTCGAGTCCTAGG
Source organism: Sesamia inferens (assembly GCA_037179545.1). Taxonomy (NCBI): domain Eukaryota; kingdom Metazoa; phylum Arthropoda; class Insecta; order Lepidoptera; family Noctuidae; genus Sesamia; species Sesamia inferens. The sequence goes on from CM073949.1 coordinate 12,984,466, forward strand.
TATTACCGAGGCACAATATAAACACGCATTGCTAGACCTAGGATGGCCTATCGAATGGTACAGGTCTCAACAATTTTGTCAGTAAAGTGTCGACTTTTTCATGATTAGAAAAAAATATATGTAGTTTTTCACTTTAGACCGTTCATAATTGCTACACTTTTATAACCCAATAAGATTTTAAAGTAAAAAATAATTAAGTAATTCGCTAATTACACAAAAAAGCGCAATGTGAACATAACTCACATCACTGCTTACCATCAGGCGGGATTGCGGTCAAGAGCTAGTTTATAATTATTAAAAAAAAAAAAAAACTCGAAAAACTATCCTATCAGCTGATTTAATAGAGATCATATCAGCGGTCAACGTCAAACCTACAAACCCGCACGGCGGCACGCTTGCAACGTTCAAAGGCCGAGCCGACACATAGTTTTAAACACTGTTATTTCTGTAACCGCTCATTAACGATATAAATGTAATTAGTGGCATGCGGTTTAGCATTTTCGCGAAGTTTGCATTACGATGTCAGATACACCCTGTATAGTCTGCATTCGACTAGCGATACGTAAACATGCGACAGTTACCAAGTGATCTTTGAGAATACCTACTGCGACAACTGTAAAGAGAACTTTGAGTACTACGTGAAGTAACATCTGTATTGTTGCTGTACGTTTACTACGCGGACTTCGTGGATATAAGGGAAGACTTCAGTGCGACATCAGCTACGTTCTACTTGTCATTGCCTACGATCGACAGTACCTTCGTTGCCAATAAACTTCGCAACCCTTAACCGGCTTTTTAGTACCCCTAGCCCGTTACACTATGTATAGTAATGAATACAATAAAACACTTAACCAATTAAATTATTTACCATAAATGCCCGCTAGCCACACCAAATGGAAATGTAATAATCTAACAGTACCATTTATTCGCCGAAATCAGTTTCTTCGTTTTCTTTACTGTCTTGATTTTAGCTATTGTTGACATAGTGTTAGTAGATAAAACTGCAATTTTTTCTAGTTCTAAACAATTGCCACTTTCACTTATTTTTATTCTAAATCAGAATATTTATAATATTTTTAAGTATGACAATTAATCTTTTGTATGCTGTAATAAAATCTTTTACTGTTGGATTGTTGTTGATTCCCCCTTCGGACCTGATAGCATTGAAAAATGTTTCCAAATGATCTTGGAATAGTTTGTATACTGGTAGGAAATTTAGCTCATTTTTTTCTACATAAGAAACATATCCATTTCAATGAAATTGTATTAAGTATAAACCCCAAAAAACCAATCCGTCTCTGCGAGTTTATTACAAGTCTACAATTTTCACATTTGAACGATCTGTTTTATTTCTTAAACAAGCTTTTTAAGACCCTGTTTGTTAAAATTTCTACAATTAAATACATCAAATATACAACGTGGCGCGATAATGGTGACATTAACTGAAAACACATTTACTTTGTTACATTTTGGCTTCATGAAGAGATTTTATTTTCATAAAATGTTATTATTAACGAAGTTACTTAAATTTTTAGAAACTACCATTTAATTACCATTTAGAGCAACCTGTATTTAGAGAACTGTCGCGCAGCGGTCATTTGCCGGGGAAAACAATGTCGCAACCGTCATTTTTTCAGTCCCTTTCTCTCTCGTCTGAAGTGAACTGGATCGGGATCTCTCGCTCACACGCTTTGTTTACCTTTTGCGTAGCAATAAAATCCTACATCTATGGTACCTACAGCCAGCAAGAAACAGCAGTTTTCACAAAAACGTGGGTTGTAAGGAATGTGAGTCGTGTTTTACCCAATCCTGCTGATTGTTAGCGGCCTGCAACTCGAGTATATGGTTCTGTATTTCTACACTAAGCTCTTGTATGGGCACCGGCTCTGTGCGCCAGAACACGTTCTGATGCTTACTAATGCGGTTACGACGCTTATGCGCTGTTAGGTGGACCTGAAATGGTGAGAAAATATGCAGATTATTATATGAAACTAACGACACTCTTATTATTAAAACAATGTAACAAGAGAAATTGTTAGGTATGGAATTAGAGGGAAATTAATGGTATAATAATTAATGGTCTGAAGAATGAATCGATTTTAGAAGTATATAATAAAGGGAAATTATAAGTCAAGCCACAAAATTATTTATTGGACACGTGATTAAACTTCTATTTTTATAAATAAGTAAGCAACGGGAAAATGACATAAGACTCTAATAAACTAATTCGTCTTTTTTTGCAACGCCCACTAAATATTCTATAGAAAGCGTTAAGTAAAGATCAACAATTATTGTGACTTGTCCTTCTTATTCATACATTACCACCAAATTCACTAACTCGGCCACAGATTTTACATCTCGTCACCATTTTATGTTTTACAGCTTCAACGCAATGTCCTCAAAAAATATAATTCAAGCTTCCACAGAAAGCATCATTTTATTATAACTTAGCATGTAAAATAATACATCATATTCTTTTATCGTGATAATAGCCATTGCATGATTTGGCGCAAGTACGCGAGACGACAGCGACCGGTCATTTGCACCAATCGGAGAGCACCATTCGATTCATGTGACGACGAGTTGAGTGGTTCACGTGTATAAGTATTTCATTTTAGATGGTTAGGTTCAACAAAGTCTGGCACAACGGCTTAATCTATAAGCTGTACAAACTCGGAGTGCCTGACCGTCTCGTCCTCATCTTACGGGACTTTGCGTCAAACCACACCTTCCGCTATAAAATCGAAGGAGCGCTCTCCTCCCCCCGCCCCATCCGAGCAGTTGTTCCCCAGGGCTCTGTACTAGCCCCCCTCATTTTCACGCTGTACACAAGCGATATCCCGAAAGCGGTAAGGCCCAAATCGCTCTGTTCGCAGACGACACTGCCATCTACTGCTCGAGACTCAGCCGTAACCGAATTCGCTTCCATCTCCAAACCGCTGTCAACAAACTGGCTGACTGGTTTAAGAAATGGAGGATAGAAGTCAACCCCCAAAAAAGTCAAGCGGTACTCCGCTCGAGACCGCGACTCAATGTCCTCACTCCACGACCCATCTCCATGTCTGGCGAGCCGATCCCTTGGGAGAAGCAAGCCAAATACCTAGGTGTGATTCTCGACCGCAATACCACATTACCTCAGACCTCAGAGCACATTAAGGCTCACGCGGCGCCTTCGCTCTGGGTCGAGCAAACTGTCGCTCAAGTGCAAAATGCGCTTGTACACAGCATGCCTACGCCCGATTATGACATACGCTTGTCCAGTCTTCGCACATGACAAGCCGCGTCATATCCATAGGATTCAAGTAGTCCAAAACCGTTTTCTACGGAAAGCCACAAATGCCCCTTGGTTCGTCCGTAATGAGATCCTCCACCTTGATCTCAAAATCCCCACCATCCAGCAGTTCATGAAGCGTCTTTCCAAATGCTTCTTTGACACTGCCACCAAGCACCGCAACCCCCTGATAGTAGAAAAGAAAGAAAAGAAGAAAGAAAAACGTTTATTTGCAATAAAAATGACGCAAGAGTTTACAAAAACATAAAAAATAAGAAATAGTTGAGGGAAACATGCGTCACATCCACGCAAAACGGCTGTCGCTCAGCATTATGCTGCGACTCTATGCAAAAACAGAGCCCAGCGCTGGTTTTCAGCGACAGCCGGCGTCGACGTACAGACGTCACCCGATGCAACAAACAATTAAAAGCAGCACCAAACCGGTATTACAGTAAAAATAAAAAAAAAAAAATAAAAAACGTGATAATAAAAAGATATAAAAAGTAAATCCAATTGTAAATCGTGAGAGTACAGTTTAAACAAACAAACAAAAATATAAAAAAAAAACAAAATACGGGATATATAAAAACTACGAGAATATCTTCCTCAAAAATGACATACATCAAGTTCCGATTTGAAATTCAGCATTTCCTAACATAGTCTGTGGTTTGTGGTTTGTCGCACGCGCATCCAAGTCAACATGCATCAATGTTTACATTGTTTGATTACTGTTAACATTTATAAATAATTAGACTACAGGCCCGTGTTAAAAAATGATGGGTCATTTGAACCACCAGATGACCTATGTAGAACGATATAAGAGCATAAAATAATAAGATTCAGCATTATGCCGTCACTTGTAAGCTGTCCAACTGAGTGCAGGTGAGAATTCAAAAGTACAGGTAGAGTGGGTATATTTTGGTCATATATTTTTGTACGGCATTCTTACTATCGATAGATCCATGAAAAATAATAAGACAACGCGTAGTGCCGTAAAAAAACGGTGCGCCAAAAAGTCGGATTTTTTTTTTGATTTTCCGACAATTTCCAGGGTGAATTTGATCATTTAATTTTGTACGGCATCAGTTTCATGCTATTTCAGTACTGCTTCTAATACATTATTCCGCAACGCCGTACAAAAATCATGCGACAAGGGGAAAAAACCGAGGGTTGCAACCCCCTCTTTTCCGTGGTACAAGGGGTGATTTGAAAAAGTACGGCTTTGGTTCCAAAACATTATCTGACACTTAAAAGTAGGGAAAGTAGTACGAGATGATCCGTTGAGGTAAGATGATCCTTTGCAATTTCTACGATACTAGTCACGCCATCTAGCTGTTTTCTTTCGTAAAACATAGACCTATGTGCCCCCGCGCCTCAGTCAATTTGTAATGGCGGCTTGAGTAACGAGTGATTTTTTATGAGTGAAATTGAAAATTTCCTAACGCCGATCTAAGGTAAGCTCGACTTTGAAGTTATATAAGTTTTATTTTATACAGTTCATTACAATGATTTTTGTTTGTGTGGCTTTGTTTACTGATCCAATTTAGAGTTTACAACATAATGGTACACTAAAATGTTTATAGTTTATGTTATCGATTATCGAATGCAAAAGTGCTAGTTGGGGTAAGATGATTCTTTTGTGTGTGTACAAGACGATCCGTGCGGATCATCTCGTACTGCTGAGATTTTTATTGACTAGTTGAACATGAAATGGGGATTTATACTTGCCCATTTCCCATTTGTATTTTGTTGATAGTTTTCTATTTCGTATAGGTTTTCGATCAGTTTGATTAATCAGTAAAATAAAATTATATACTAAGTAACATCAATTTTTTTTTTTATTTTAGACCATGCCTCGTAATTACATAAGGAAAACAACTCGTGGAGGGTGGTCAGAAGATTCGATGATCAAAGCCCTAGATGCTGTTAAAAATGGCATGCCGTATAGAACGGCAAGTAAACAATTCGATGTTCCCGTTATGTCCCTAAAAAGACGTGCTAAAGGCAAAAATAAAGAGGCTACAGGTGCAATCAAATACTTGGGTGGAAAAAAAACAGTTTTTACAATGCAACAGGAGAACGAACTTGTAAAGCATATTAAAGATATGGAGATGAGTATGTATGGGCTAACTCGACAAGCTGTCCTGTCATTGGCATATCAACTTGCAATCAAAAACAATATTGCCCACCCTTTTCGCCGAGAAAAGGCTGGTTGCGACTGGCTTATGGGATTTCGTCGACGGCATCCAGATATTACACTTCGTGCTCCAGAATCCACATCGACTGCACGGGCCCGCGCATTTAATAAACCTGTTGTTGAAAAATTTTATTCGATGTTAAAAGAAGTGCAAAAGTCAAAAAACTTTCCATCCAATCGGATCTACAACGTAGACGAGACTGGAATTTCCACAGTTCCAACAAAAAACACTAAGGTTTTTGCTGAAACTGGACGAAAGCAGGTAGCAAGAGTGACGGCATCGGAAAGAGGAGAGACAACAACAGGTGTAATTTGTATGTCTGCTGCAGGAAATTTCATTCCACCAATGTTTATTTTTCGACGAGTGCGTATGAAGAACGAACTCATGGACGGTGCGCCTCCAGGATCTATAGGAGCATGCAACACATCAGGTTGGATGAACTTAGACATTTTTATCAAGTGGTTTGATCATTTCTTATATCACACGAAACCTTCAGCAGAAGACCCCGTGCTGTTAATTTTAGATGGTCATCTCTCGCACACTAAGAATTTAGATGTCATTTTAAAAGCACGAGATAACCATGTTACAATTGTGTGCCTACCACCACATTGTACACACAAGCTTCAACCATTAGATGTGAGTGTTATGTATCCTTTAAGTGTGTATCACAACCAGGCTTTAGAAAAATGGTTGGATAACCATAATGGCAGAGTAGTGACTCAATTTCAAATAGCTAGGGTTTTTGGAGAGGCTTATTTAAAAGCAGCTGTACCGTTGAATGCCATTAATGGCTTTGCCAAAACGGGCATCTATCCTCTTAATCCGGATGTTTTCACTGATGCAGATTTTCTAGCTGCAGAAACAACTGATATGGAATTAGCGAATGAAAATGTATGTGTATCGAATTCACCTACAGATCATGATTCATCTCCAAGACCAGGAACTCCAACAGCTGGCCCAAGCACACAACGACTGCCATTAAGTGAGATCTTTCCACTACAAATCATCGAACCTTTACGGAATAAAACACCGTCTCCATTAAAAAATCCATGTATTGAGCATTTGCCACCTTGCGCTTCATTGTCAGCAGTACCATCGACGAGCCACGAAATCAACCATAGCACATCCCCTTCAATTCTCGATAACAGCCCACTTTTTTCTGTTCCACCTGCTGAAATCCAACCCCTGCCAAAGATGGTAGGCAAAAGGAGTAATATAAAAAGAAAGACATTAAATACTTCAGTTTTAACTAGCACGCCTTACAAAGTTTATTTAGAGGAAGAAATTGCTAAAAAGACTGAAAAAGAAAATAAAAAGACTCAAAAAAAATCAAATCTTAAAATAACTAAAAAGAAATTGAAAATAAAAGGGAAAGGGAAAGGAATAGGTAAGGGGATCTCAAATAGAAAGAAAACTATTCCCGAATCTGAATCATCTGACGAAGATGATGATGCAGAATGTTTGTATTGCACAGAAATATTTTCCAAAGACAACAAAGGCGAAGGATGGATACAGTGTTGCGTATGTAGAAAATGGGGCCATGAGGAGTGTGCAGGAATAGATGACGATGATGCAGATGAGTTTATTTGTGATTTATGCAAAGAATCACCAGGAAGGAAATGTTTGGATTTTTAGATTTACCAAAATGAGCGAGGCATTTAATTTTGATTTGATTTTTGTTCTCTTTCGCCACAGAAAAAGGAAAGTGAATTATAATTACAAGAAAAGTACAATTTAACTTAGTTTTAAGTTACAAAAATATATTTTTTGTTGATATTTGTTTTTGCGAAATCTGTTCTTTTAATTTCTTATTTTAGAAAATGTTGTTATGTTGTTGCTTATAATTAACAATTTAGTAACATAGTCATTAGGATTGTAATTTTGAGACTGGTTTTTATCAGACTGATTTAGTGAAACTTCAGAGAAGTATTATGATTATATTTTTGTGATCTTATGTAAACATTAAGTACTTTTAATAAAAACATTGATATCTTTTACATTTGTTTATTTTTATTCATCAATTATGAACAATTGATCTAATACTTTCAAATTTCACTAATTAGGGGTAAGATGCTCCCCGGGATCATCTCGCCCCTACGCCTATAATCATCTTGGACACCCGGTGTCCAAGATGATCCATTGGCAAGGTTTTAGAAAAAAATTGTATAAAATATATACAATCAACAATTTATAAGTATATGTATGAAAACATGTAAAGAGATAAATGTTCTATTATAGTATGCTTCCACTTGTACACCAAATTGAATAGCGTTAAAACTATGCGCATTTTCCCTTAGAGGGATCATCTCGGACACCTTTCCCCTACTATTAAAAATATTGCCGTCAAAAAATTATGGTTCATTTGAATGTATATCAATAATTATCTTAATTTTATCGTATTCTTGATTTATAAAGGTGTAAAATCATTTGATCCTGTACGGGAACTTTTTTTTTAACATGATATTGTAAAATACAATTGTTATATAGTATTGCCGTTCAAAAGAAACTGTTCTGAAAAAAAATATAGAGAAACACAAAAACTGTAATTTTTCAAATTATTGAAGAAATTTAAATATCATACATGAATGAAATATAGCAGTTTTCTACATTGTATCCCATGTTTTAAATAGTATTAACATAAATAAATTAGGAAAAAATGATGCCGTACATTTTAATGCAGACCATATCTTTTAGGCTGATGAAAATGACGCTACTATCTAAAGGGTACTTTATGGCCATCTGATACAGTACGGCATTAACATATTTTTGAAGAGAACAATTGATAATATGATTAAATCACTATGACGTCTAACTGAAGTGAAACGGTGTGTATATTATATCCAAAAATTGAAACTGTCAACCACAGTATCAACAGTTTTGTATACTTTTTGGTATATACTTCGAACATTATTGATACATATATATAATTGATTTGTTTCATTGCATTGATGTGAAGAAATAAAACAATTATTTTTAAGAAAAATTTGATATATTTAATAATGATGATAATACAAAATATGGTTTCTATTTAAATTATTCAGTGTCGGAATCAGCCGCTGAGTTGTTATCAGAATCATCGATGTCCGAATTATCTTCTCTATCATTTTCTGAAACATACATATGTTTTTGTCAAAATCAAAGTCTTACGTACAGATTAAAGATGTTAAGATTTATTAATTTACCTATGACGTCATCATTTTCTTCGCCTGATTCCTCATCCGGTGCCGTTATGTCACATACTTTTTGGGGACATTCCTCGCCGTGGAACCAATCGAAATCGTACCGACCGTCATTAAGGATCCATCCATATCTTATTGGTAACAAGGTCGATGGTATTTGTTTATAGGCATTACACCAAATCTGCGCAATGTAGGTACTTCTTTTCATCTGTTGTTTTAACTCCCGATAACAAGGGGGTCGATAGTATACATATGTGGGTTTGAGTTTGTATAATCGATAGTATACAAACCCATATTTAACATAGTTTCTAACTAGAAACCTATAATCACGAAAAGGCTATGAAAATTAGAACAAATAAACTATCTAAATGCCGTACTTTTCGTTATATGAATTTTTTCTTTTTCATTTTTTTCCCCTTTGAACCAACGAAAATGTACGGCATATGAAAAAATATTATCTATGCATAAAATACTTTCGAAATAAATTAATTTGATGTTGTGTCAAATCACCCCTTGGACCACAGAAAGAGAGGGGGTTGCAACCCTCGGTTTTTTCCCCTTGTCGCATGATTTTTGTACGGCGTTGCGGAATAATGTATTAGAAGCAGTATTGAAATAGCATGAAACTGATGCCGTACAAAATTAAATGATCAAATTCACCCTGGAAATTGTCGGAAAATAAAAAAAAAAATCCGACTTTTTGGCGCACCATTTTTTTACGGCACTACGCGTTGTCTTATTATTTTTCATGGATCTATCGATAGTAAGAATGCCGTACAAAAATATATGACCAAAATATACCCACTCTACCTGTACTTTTGAATTCTCACCTGCACTCAGTTGGACAGCTTACAAGTGACGGCATAATGCTGAATCTTATTATTTTATGCTCTTATATCGTTCTACATAGGTCATCTGGTGGTTCAAATGACCCATCATTTTTTAACACGGGCCTGTAGTCTAAATTTGTATTAGAATTAATTATTACCACACAATTGAGTTACAAAATGCTCCATACGTATAATGTTACGAACAGTTATGTGTCGGTGTTTTATCTTAGCATCAGTGAGTAGGACCACCAATGCCAGCCGCGTGCAATCAGGGGTAGGTTCAAAATTCGGTATCTTTTTGAATTTGTAGTAAATACTGCTTGAATTTTGATCTAAAACTACTAACCGTCTTTATAGCACGAAAAGGAGGTGGCAAATCGTTCCAGCAACGAGAGGCAGCGAATTTGAAACTGCCACGGAATGCAGCAGTTCTATGTGATGAGGCTAGCATTAGGTAAGAGGAAGCCCTGGTTCTAATCTTGTTAAAGTCGCGTGACCAGGTCAGTTTATTATATAAATAATCTGGTTTCTTGGAAATAACTGTACCAAAGAGAAGAGTAGCCAGGTGAAGCTTTCTACGTGCTGACATTTTCATAAGATTTCCTTTATTTAAAAAAGGAGTGATGTGGGAACGTGGTGGCACATTGTAGCAAAACCTAGCACAAGCATTCTGCACCCGCTGAATCAACCTCTCGCTTCTACCGAGAATGCATGGCCCATACACAGTGTCAGCATAATTAAGTTTGGATAAAACAAGTGACTCACACAACATAACACGCATATCCACACTTAAGTAGGGCCTGATACGATATAATAATTTGAGTCGATAGAAGCAGTTGCGCACCGCCTCTAATATGTGTGTTTCAAAATGGAGCTGGCCGTCAAATATTAAACCCAGATTCCGAGCCTCTGAAACTCTTTCCACAGTACAACCATCGATTCTGAGGTCCAGATTGCAAGTAAGCATTTTGCTAAGAAAATCCCTAGATCCCATCACAATATACTTGGACTTACTAGGATTCAGGACCAGGGAGTTTCTCCTGGACCACGAAGCGATTCTTTCCAAATCCTCATTCACTCTGTTCACAGTATCAGCTACATCCCAGGATTGGAACGAGATGTACAACTGCAAATCATCAGCATAAAGGTGATATTTGGTATTGACCAGACAGTTGGTGATATCAGCACTGTACAGGATGAAGAGAAGTGGGCCCAGGATCGATCCCTGGGGTACGCCCCTCTCCACAGGCTTCGGACCAGAAGACAAGGAATCACCACAATCAGTAGTCACCCGGACAAACTGCGAACGATCCTTAAGGTAACTCTCAAACCATTCAACGGTTTCGACTTCACATCCATAATAGGACAGCTTGGAGAGTAGAAGTGAGGTGTTGATTGAGTCGAAAGCACGCGAAAAGTCCAACAGGACTAGGAGAGTTCCCATACCCTGATCTCTGGCCTCAAGAATGTTGCCAACTACATCCAATAGGGCCGTTGATGTGCTATGTGCCCTGCGGAAACCAGACTGAGCCAACGGCAAGATATTGTTGCATTCAAGATATGCCCTAAGTTGGTCTGCCACAACCCTTTCCAGGATCTTAGACAGACATGGGAGTAGACTTATTGGACGAAGGTCCTTCACGTTCACAGGGTAGGGTACTTTTGGGATTGGTCTAACAATTGCCATTTTCCACAGATTGGGGAATGAAGAGCTGGCTATGGATCTGTTGATGATAGCGGTGATCACTGCAAGTGTTCTAGGCAGTGTCAACATCAGCATTTCCAAAGAAATTTGGTCCGAGCCCTGCGCATTAGACTTGAGACTCTGCAAGATTCTCAGAACTGCATCCTGCTGGACCAGCTCAAGCCGGAAATGACTGTTACTATGCCTGTGATGATAGAAGTATTTCAAATCCGCAGCAGCAACCCTCCCACTGCCAGGAACATCCAAAAAGTGTTGGTTGATTAATTCAGGGTTATTGCAGAAATGAGGCAGACTATGCTTTTGTTTTTTAGAGGTGTTAACTGTTGCTTTAATGTGGCTCCACAATTTTTTAGGTTGTCTCATGTTATTATTAATATATGTTTTAAAATATGCACACTTTTCACTATCAAGAGCAGCTCTAACAAGATATTTAAGCTCCTTGTATGACTTAAAATGATGTTCAGATTTAGTCAATTTCGATTTAAAATAGCACCTATCACGAAGCTTCATCATCTCCTTAACTGTGTCAGTTATCCAGGGATAAGATTTCTCCTTAATAAGGACTTTCTTGAAGGGCGCATGCAAATCAAAAAGTGTCAAAATGCATTGATTAAAGATAGAAACCATTTCGTTCACATCCTCCAGACTTGCAATATGCTCCCAGTCAAATTTATTTAAGTCCTCATTGAAAAGATCAGGGAGGATATCTTTAAATGGCCTGTAGGTAATCCAGTAAGGAGAGGGTCTCTCCAACCTGAACCTTAGTTCGACAGATATAATTGCATGATGACCAAGCTCCGGTATGTGTGATACAGAAACGTCGCACACACGGGCATTAGTACACACAACATCAATTAGGGTTTCACTATGATCTGTGAAATGTGTTGGCTCAGCAATTATTTGAGTAAGCTTGCAGCATTGTACAAAAATGTTTAGTAGTTTGGATTTATTGTCAGACTGGTTTAGCACATTTATATTAAAGTCGCCAAGCAGGATGACCTTGTCCGCGTTAGCAAAGGAGAAGAGAGAGTCCGTAACCGCATCCAGAAAGGTATTCACATCAAGCCACGGCGGCCGGTATGCAGTACCAATAATGACTGAGTGCGAGTTAACGTTAAGTTGAAGCCACATTTGCTCAACCTGCGGCGCCGGCGGGTGCGGCATGGTGCGTACTCGCAGACCGCGGCGCACGTAGAAGCCCACGCCGCCCCCACGACCGCGCCCGCGGCACGTGCCGCAGTCGGTAGCCCGGTACTGTTGGCGCACGACCCTCCTCCCCCTGCCTGAGCCACGTCTCATTTATCGCCATGATATCCACCGACAGGCTCTCCATAGCCACAAGGAACTCGTCATGACGTGAACCCAGCGACCCCGCATTAAATAATCCAACTTTCAAATTTCTTGCTCTAGTCATCTTTGAAAATAGGTAGGGCACACAGTATATCAGGGCACGTACCGTCTATCACAAAGAGGAGTATAAAAAGTGAGTCACAAGGTTCAACAGAAGCACCTCTAAATTTGAGATTAGTACACAACAGGTCGATTAATAAATTAATAATTTTCCATTTTATTTTGTAAATATGTAAAATAATATAAATATAATAGGTATGTAGGTATAATAATAATAGGTTTAATTTTAATTTGTAAAAAAATAATATTGTATAGGGTATAATATATAGGTAAGCAGTGCGCGTGGAGCTATAAAACTGGTTTACGTACGGTTGACTTAGGTACACCGCAAGCCACATACCTACCGAAACAACAATAAAGAGGTAGCAACAACAAAAACATAATATTAGATTTGAGAGAATGAGACTTACTATAACTAAACTAACTTTAAAAAAAAACACCATTAGAGTACAAGAAAGAATGACCAAACAAAACAAAACAATACACATAAAGGCAGTTCTATGATACCCGGGTCGGACCGAAGACGCGCTGTAAGTCAGCCTCGCAGCGGATTTGGCAAATGGTTTCTCCAGGTTTGTACCGGGCGAGAATACGGCCTCGTCTCGACCACACAAACTGCCATCCCAGGCGACTGCCGGCCTCACGAGCGCTCCGAAACAACTCACGATTAACCTTCGTGAGGCGCTCGTTCAAATAAAAGCGCGTTGCAGAGCCCGGCAGGTCGAGGTCAGCAGTAGTCATCCCCCGACGCACTCGTGCACCCTCAAGAAGCTCGTCGCGTAGGTCGCGGCGTGCGAGGCGCACGACAAGAAAGCGAGGGCGGGTCTCCACTGGCCCCGTCGCCTGCGACGCGCTTATGCGCCTACCCCCAACACGCTCGGCGCTCACTATGTCGCGCTGTTTTATTTTAACGCCGATCTTTGATGCAACCAACATCACCGTGTGGATCGGGTTTTCACCAGTGGCCTCGGGTAAGTTTGATATCTGGATATCATTAGCGAGCAGTTCTTGATCCCGGTCATTGATATCGCTACGCAGCTGAGATATCAAATTGTCCACCTCGGACGTAACCTGGGGTTGACAATTCTTTTGCTCTAATATTGCCACTCTCTCCTCTAAATTACTCATCCTATCATTAGTGGCATTTAAGGAGGATCTTAGTTCTGACAGGTCGTCCCGGAGCAACTGGAATTCATTCCGCACAGTGTTCAAGAATTCTTCTTTAAAACCACGTAGCTCCGCCCTGAGGATGTCTAGATTGAGCTCCTGCGTAGTGTCCAGGGCTGTGGTATTGATAGGGCTGGTATCCATCAGATTTACGAGGCTTACCTCGTGAGGTGTAGGCACTGATGGATGCGCTCTTACCGGCGTTTCGGCCCGGTTGTCCCTCACCATGTTTTTTTTGCACTCGGGGCAGTGCCAAGGGGTAGTCAAATGACCGGTACCTTGTATACCCACACACGCACGGTGGTACCAAGCCCTACATTTAGAACAGTTTGCGGCCTCTGCCGATGACAGGTATTTGCCACAGCCACCACACTTAGCCATAGTAATTGTTATGTAAATTTAAAGTGGTTATGGAAAAAGACCAAATGGTACAACGATAGGGCAATAGGTGGCGCTGTTTTAGTAATACGCTTATAGCGCTTTCTGCGATGTAGGGTGAGATGTCCAACAGTGAGCCAGTGGTACACATTGAGCCACCATTATTACTTTGTAAATGCTTCGTTTCCAATCCGTGCTTGGACACGAATATACTCGGTTTTTACTGCGCCGCCTGCTGGTAAGTCGGGAACTAGCTAGCGTCAAAGACGTCCGTGTGGCGGATCGCAATACGATTTTCGGCAATAAAACGCAATAAAACGTAAGTATTACCTTTTCGTAGTACTTCTGTTATGCATACTTTTATTATGTGATATTTATTATACCTAATATAGCGTTTATTTGGCTATCTTATGCAACTAAAATCACTACAGTAACTCTTTTCATTTGTTTTTAAGATCACCTTAAACGTTGAATGATGGGTGTAGTACACAGTGAACCGCGAACATGGTAATAACATTGTTGTTGTTTCAGCATAGGGCGAATCAAAGCAGCGCCTAGGAAAATTGGAGGCCACACAAAAGAACTTATGTTGCAAACCATGTTGCTAGTAAGAAATGGACGTTTCATATTTAAAAATAAAAAACATTGTCAATAACATTTAATTAATAAAGTTGATTACTTAGTAACATTTACAAGGCGTTTTATAGCTTTACCTTAGTTTTGTAGCATAAATAGTCGTAATTTATTGTAAAATAAATAGGAAGCTTCACTGAGTACATGTTGGTTCACTATTGACCAGGCCCCGGTTCAGAGTGTCCCACGTGGTGGACTCAGTGAGCCATTTGCCATCTTTAAAAAAAACTTAAATATATACTATCTTGTTGCGTTTGGTTCTAAAATGAATATGCAAAATTATAGCCAGATATATGGAAAGTCCTCTAGTAAAAAAAAATCTTCATTATCTTTAGAAACAGCTGAGCTATGAATATGCAACTTTTTCATGGTTCACTGTTGGACACCTCACCCTATATGGTGCGGATAGACACCATAGATTGCTCATCAACAATAGTGTAAGGGTGCACGCACACTGAAGTTAGGTCACGCTTAGTAATCCTTTCACGAACAAAACAACGTTATATTTTCACAAGTATCAGGTACTTAAAAAATTTTTTTTGGGAACGATAGAAAGATTTTTAAGTTTATCCCATTAATCACCGCACATACACACTGTCTAATATTGTCATCTGTATATTTCACTTAGACGAAGACTTCTACAATAAACTTTTCCTAAACAAACTTGTTTATCTTATTTATTTTGCGAGATGCATACAGAGAGCTTGTGACAGGTTGACATCCGTCAATCGACCTTCGAGTTACTTGAATAGTAGCGGCTGCTAACTATACCCCCTCCACCATCTCCAAGCTTCGCCGCCCAAGGCATGCCCTCACAGACCCCGATGACCCCATAACCCTCCTCCAAGAGGCCAATAGGACCACTAGCACAACACACAGAAAAAGACCGACCTACCGACCTCGCCGCAGAGGTCCATCGCGACGCGTTCAACGTAGTAGCCCCCTCCCCCGTCCCTTGTCCGATGAAGGCCAGCCCGCGCCGCAGCTGAGCCAGTAAATATAATTTCCCAATTATGACCTCTGAGTTTGTTTCGGACGTTTCTTCTCAGAGCTAGTACTAGGAAACGCCGCGGTCATCAAACCGAATTAAAACAAATATTCGATCCAGCCGTCCCTTGCTGTTCTCTCCAGCGACGCCCTAAGCCGAGGTTCGTACCCCACAGGGGGTGGCCTTAGCGTGTAGTCGCTTAGTTTTTAGTCGCCCTGGCTGGAGGCTTTAAATTCATTTAAGGCATCCATAGGAAAGTCCGGTTAAGTAGCCATGGCCTCTCAAGGTCAACTACGAGATGCCATAAACAAAAAAAAAGTTAGGTTCAAGTTTTTGTTATGACCACCCAAAACAACTATGAGGGCAGAAAGGTGGTTAGGTTCAAGTTCGTTATTTTTATGACCACCCAGAACGACTGTGAGGGCAGATAGGTGGTTAGGTTAGTTATTTTTATGACCACCCAAAACGACTGTGTGAGCAAAAAGGTGGTTAGGTTAGGTGGGTTTTTCTTATGACCACCCAGAACGACTGTGAGGGCAGAAAGGTGGTTAGGTTAGTTTTATTTTATGACCACCACATCAACTGTGAGAGCAGAAAGGTGGTAAGTTCAAGTTCAATTATTCTGTCCTGATTATTCAAAAATAAAGTCATTTAATTTGTCTCTCCTCAATAGCTTCTGACAATATTTGATGGCCAATATACCGACAATTTGATGACATTTTTAGCAAAATTTTGACGATCAATGACTAAGGGATGAGTTACATTTTAAACGTACTGAGTTAACAAGTTAGAAGCTAAATACATACATTTTGTGATGTCATTTATTAGTATTTTAGAAGTTTACTGTTAGAATGCATGCTACAAATTTAGATGCTAAAAAATAAACATTATGCTGAGTTGTATTTAAAGTGGTTTACATAGAAGACAAGTAGTGACTTAGATAGTATTATTTAGATGCTTGTTAATTGTGGCTGACTTAGTAATTTAGAAGGCAAGATACATTTTTGGGGGCGAATAATAATATTAAAAAGAAGCCTGTTTAATTAGCACCCTATAATAAATGTTCTGCAATAAATGTTATTTTATTTTTTGCTATTACATAGCTTCTATCGCGGGCCTTGAGCGTGGAGACCGAATCCAGAAGTTCCGTAACGACAATATCCTAACACCCCCACTTCGACTGGTACAGCGGTGCGGTGTTGAAAGCCGTGCATCTTCTAACTTCGTTTCAGTGCGGCAGTCTTCGGCACGGTATGTTTGTGTGCGTGCGACTACATCTTTTGATAACAATTTATAGATTTTCAAAACGAGCATGCAAATTGCAAGGCGCGAGCTCAGTTCTACACATTAGACAAGTTAATGGCGATGTGCTAAACTTGTAAGTCTTTTATAAGATGTAGAACTAAAAAATACAAAATAGACAATCACAAAAAAGACGTCATTTTTTAAATCCAACATGATCGATATCATATTTCATGACATTTTGACATGGGTCTCGTGACAAGCGTTTTCAGGGGCGCTGCTCACGAAAATGATGTCATTTTTAAGCTATTGCACAGCTTATCTCTTTATCACAGTCGAACATAAAACATTGAATATAGTTTAGCCGCTAAATCGCCACCATTTTTCGCACTTTTTTGATGACGTTACTGGTAAAAAAAAATACAAACAAGAAAATAACTTGATGTAATATCAAAGAAAAAAAAGCAAAGGAACAAAAATTCTGCATTAATAAAATAAATAAATAATTATAATTGCATAAGTTGATAAAAAATGCTATGCGATATGTTTACCGCGGCAGTCTCCGAGTGCCACGTCTTTTTTTACAAATAAGAGATATAAGTAAATTAAAATTTCAGTACTGGAGCGGTAATTCTTTCCGTAATGGGTACCGAAAGAATTACCCCTCCAGTACTGAAATTTTAAGCGGTACTAAGTTTAAAACCGGTCCTGGCTGTGTTACACTTTTAGTGTACCTATGGCATGCAAAAAATTAGTCCCGTTGTGAACCTTCATGCATTAACTACATATTAGAAGATCAAAGTTGCCCGTCAGATATACATAAATTCAGCCTTATACGAATGTGTTAAAGAAAGTAACCGATCACCTACCTTCTTGATATGCGTGTTGACCAAAGACCTGAGATGGAAGAGCGCGGGACACAGCGGACAACGTCTCGTGGGCGCCGTGTGTGAGCACAGCGCGTGCTGGTTGCGGCGGTTCAGCGACACGAAGCTACGCCCGCACTCCTGAACGATACGAGCTTCACAATTACAATCAAAATTCCTTGCGTTTTTATTTACAGATTGTACAAAGAAACACTAAACTGTCAAAAGTGAATGGAGGAAGAAAGAGTCGCAGGAGGCCTTTGGCCAGGAGGGGGACAGTGGAAACTATTAATAACAAAAAAAAAACAATATAAGTAAATAATAGTCGAAATCATATTACCACGGAAATGATATACAGTAATATTTCCACGAAATAAAACAGTTGCAATTTGCAACATTTTCGTGAAAAAAAAATAACATATCTAAAATTTCATGCTTCTAGAACCACCAGTTTAGTAATTGCGTTGGTCTGTCAATGAATTTATGAAGTTTATAGTAGAAATATAAGTACTAACATTACAAGTATAAGGCCTCTCGTTGTTGTGCAGTCGCTGATGCCACAGCAAGGCGCGCTCGTCCACAAAATGGCGGCCGCATGTCGAACACTTACATCGCTTGTTTACTAAGCGTTTAGGCTTCTCACTTGGAACTACTTTATTATTTTTGTAGATGTTTTGCCTGTAATATAAGGTAGAGCTAGTTACTATCATGGAAGTACTTCTTCTTTGTGTATTACCATATACATAGATACACGAAAACATACGATTTACCACTCTATGTAATTCCAAAATTCAAAACTTTAAGACGATGACAAAACCATAATAAATTGCCGAACGGAGAAACTTCTTAAAGAAAGTGCAAGGATAGGTGCACTGCTACAAAGCGTCGTACATGGAGCAATCGTAGCACAAGACTTGGTCCATGTCCACGAGCAAGTAGTCTCGCAATTTCATCAAATTCTCGCCGTATGTAGACGCGTTCGAAGAGAGTGTATACAGATACGTAGCATTACGGTAAGATCACCCCGAATCTGTCGCTCATGGCGACGGCCCCATTGAAGTAAGAAGCCTTGCCTCTATACGAGGCTACTCTATGGTGCAAAAATCGTGCTAATTCAGAAACTTGGACAACTAGAACCCCTACCTTCTCTGCTCTACCTGCTCTTACCTATATTTCCCCGTCTCCATATTCTCCTCATGTTTCTTGATATGCATTTCAAAGCTCGTCTCTCCCTTGTACATCCTTCCACAGTAATAACACGTGAACTTCTTGTGATGCGTGCTGTCATAGTGTTGACGAAGGGAATCCTCGTCTTCCAAGATCTTGCCGCATTTCTCGCAGATGTGGGCGTTATCTGTCTGATTTTTTTTTTTTTTTTCTAAATTATCAACAGGATGTTTATAATTGTTAATAAGCAGCTTAATGTTAAGGTCGTGGGAGGTTCCTGTTTCGGATAAGACAGTAGGAAACGGCGGTGGACCATACGGTGAAGGTCTACTCGGCTTGGCAGAGCACCGCCGTGTCTTCATGGCGGCGATTCAGCCCTGGTCCAGGCCATGGTCCGGAGCGAGAGTGCACGGCAGGCCGTCACATCCATCAACGAAGCAGTGACGCTGGCAAAAGATGATGCGGAGCGCGTGAGGGAGCGGGAATTTCAGCGCCTCCACGCGTCTAGCCGGCGCAGGAGACGCTCTGTTCGGGAGACAACATCGAGCTCCCGGCCACTGTGAGCCATGGCGAGTAGTGGGAAGCTCGCCACCCGCAAGCCGCGCCTACAGGTAAGGACCACGAAGACCAATGCCTGGATCAGGGTTCCGGTTTGTCAAAAGAGAAACCGTGGCTCTAGCGCACCAGCAAGAAAAGGAACACGGGTGGGTTTTAGTCAGTAAAAATCCGACAACACCCGGAGCGGAAGAGGTCATTTGAAGATTACTCATCCATACAAAAAAAATATGGTCTTCACCATTTGGACATGTGACCAGGCTAGCATTGCTGAAATTTATCATAGGCCAGTCATTTACACTGAAATAAGTGTGGCAGTAGTATAAATTCTCCCAGAAGACTCAATAACTACTTAAAATGCGATGGGACATTATGGTACGATGCCAATAAGTCGTTCGTACATCTGATACAACGCCGACCAACAGAGACTAAAAAGGTTAGTAAAGAGGTAGATGCCAAAATGTTAAGCCAAAGAATTGAGACACTAGATGAAGTGTTTTTTGGAATTTAGAAAGAAATAGATAATAGACTGTCAATAAACATACATAGGCAATTGTGTATACATCATACGGAACCAGAATAGGATGTCTCAAGGATTTAAGTAACAGAGACAAAGTCAAATCTTTTCCAAAATTCATGCAATTTTTTTTTTTCTGAAGCTCACTGAAAGACAGGACAGTGCGCTAGATCCAGAGTTACCAATATTTGCATAAAAGTACCTAATTTATAGAGAAAAGACCACAGAGAAAGGATTTTAGAAAGTTCGCCACTGGATTAAATAGGGGTTGCACGTTTGTATGGATGGTTATTTTTGCCTTGGCTGGTAAAAGAATGAATTGAGAAAATCACACATAGTATGGCAATCAACTGATTATAAAGCTTACATGGGTAACATTCTTCATCCTCTCATGCCATTTCAGGTGTTTGATGATTGTGACCCTCTTCTTGAACACCATATTGCAGATGGCACATTTGTGTATGTTAGCGTGTGTCTTCAGGTGGTTTTGATACTCCTGTTCGTCCTCTGTTAATGCTTTACATACCTGTAACAGGAGACAAGTCAGCCTATTCAAAATGGTAAGTAATTATCATCAAGCACATATCTAATTGGATATGTGCTCGATGGTAATTATGTAGGGATCACAGAGTGCGAAATTGGTGTCTGAATTTGGCGCAACTAAAAATATGCTGGCTGTCAAATGGCATTGTTAGAATTGACATGACTTGTCAGCCCCCTAATCGGCGAACACATTTTTGTCAAATGATTGAGACCAGTTGGGATCGTTTGGACCGAACGGACCAATGGGCGGCCCGAACGATACCAACTGATCCCAACTAGTCGCAATCATTTGACAAAAATGTGTTCGCCGATTAGGGGGCAGGTCCCACAATGAAATACACGCATCAACAATATCACAAGCAACGCGATACAAGCGCGGACAATAGCTGTATTGTCCGCCTGTATTGACGCGCTTGTTGTTGTTGTTGCGCTTGTGTTGTTCTTAAAGCATGTGAGCCCGAGTATTGACCAGCGTCAATACTCGGGCTCACATGCTTTAAGAACAATCGCTGGTATACCATCTGGACCACTGGCCTTATTCACGTCCAGACGACACAGTACTCTCAGAACCTCCTTATTCCTAATGCGAACCTCAGGCATTGAAGTTCCGCAATGAGGTGAATGTGGAAATGGTGGAGTAACACTGCCAGTATCAAGACGCGAATTATGGGCAAAGAGAGATACAAAGACACCTGCTTTCTCTCTCGCCGTATGAGCCAGCGCTCCGTCAGGCCCAACCAGAGGCAGTGTGGTCCGACAGAAGTTCGCCTCGACCGATTTGGCTAGGGACCAGAAAGATCTGCAACCGGATGGTTGCACAGAGAGCTTGGTGCCAATATGAGTAATGCGGTGGAAGCGAGCCTTCTTAAGCGCCTTTTTGTAGGACTTGGCAGTATGGCTCTCTTTTTTTAAGCTTAGATCCGAATAGTGGACATGTGTGAAGCACAAGAGCTCTTGTTAACAGCGAAGACAAGGGCAAAGTCGGAAATGTGTGACGCTCGCTACTACTCGCCTTTGGACACAATACGAGGCGCCAAAAAAAGGATGCAGAATTGTAGACACCGGCTCTATTATAAATAGTCCTTAATATACACAAGCAACTTATTGTCATGAAACTGTTATTTCTATAATTATAATAATAACTGCATACAGACTTATGTTGTGGAAATTACCTACGAACCTAAAGGTATACTGATTGAGTAATTACTTGTGTGTATGTATATCATCAGTATGTTAATCTCCAAAAATGTTATCATATTTCCTGCTACCTACATTCTATCTTGTTACAGTATGGCCAATGAACCATGGCTTGTATTTGGTTCCCAAAAAATGTCATGCAGTCTTCAAGTTCAAGTCAACTTTGATTCAACAGATAAAGTTCAAACAAGATAAAGTATGGGCTGCTAAATTTGAGGTTTTTTTTAGAAGGGGGGGGGGGGGGGGCGACCCTCCGCCTTAAGGGAGGATGATGAACTTAATTAAGGGATATGGCGAAACAATTTGTGAGTTTTTTAATTTACTATGGTAGATTTATTTATTCAAAGTAGATTTTAATAAGAAATAAAAACATTTTGTTTTTCGCGCGCTGTTTTGGTCATAGTTCTAACCTAACCTAACGGATGGGTGGACAAACGATGACTGACGTCGTCGAATGACGAAACGAGTTTCGTTGTGTACAATGTTATTGTATACCATTTCAGTTAAATGAAATAATAATTGTTAATAATTTAAAGTTTCACATGTTTTTGTTGAAATAATATGATTTTAGACTAATTATTACTATTAAGATAACAATAATAAATAATACATATTAATTTCAAACCAATAATTTGACAGGTCAACAACAAGTATAACGGAACGCAATGACAACAAAAAGACCCAATTCAAACCCTAAAAATGTGAATTTAACATGATTTTTGTGAATTAATTTCTCAAAAACTATATGTTTTCATCATTTGAAATTTTATATAGAAGTGTCTTAGGCCAAGGTCTTTCAGCCCTAGAAGTCTTGCCGCCCACTTCAGTGGTCCATAAAGTAAAATTCATCCGATTCAACTGTCATATTGTAAGCATACAACAAATTATTACTAGATGATACATACCTCACAAACATATAGCATAACATTATGCTCTGATCGCAAGTGCTCCTTCAATTTTGCAATAAACCTGTATTTGGCTGGACACCGGGTACACATTTTCAGTGACATTGGGCCTCTCTTCCTCCCACGTTTAGGCAGCTCTCCCATTGAGGCTTTAAATCTTTTCGTAAATTTCTTTGCTTCATTATCTTCAAGCAGGGTTAGAGAACCATCTGCTTGTGAACGGTAAAATGCAGGTTCACCATTGTCTTCAATAATTACCACTACATCTTCTTTTTCTATGACTTCTGTATTAATTTTTTCACATTCTTCTGTCACATTCTGTGTCTCACTCTTTATGTCTTTTCCAATCGCATGTAAATTGAAATCGTAAATTGGTATTTCAGTCAAAATTTCAGGGAGCGAAATACATAATGTGTTATTCATTATTTCTTCTGGTAGTTCTATTTGGTCTAAGTTACCAAGCAGTTCATTGGTATAGAAGTTGAGGATTTCATGGCTCCGTTTAGATTGTAAGAAGAACTTGTAGGCCATGGAAGCCATCATAAAGCAATCGATGCAAACATTGTAGTTATCACTTTCTGAAAGCTATAAAATTTATGAAAAATTCAAATGAAATATTGAGTTTCATATGGTCATCTACATTTATGGACCTTCTGTAAGGGCAAATCAGAAGATCCGGTGCATTGATTGAATATGATATTGAGCGTAAGTGACTTAAATAAGTTTTTTTTAAAGCTGATATAAATATATACGACCTACCTCAACATCGCACATGATTTTGAGCACGTCTGCTATGCTATACTCCTTGTCATATTTACAAACTTTCGTAAAAATATTCTCGTATTGTTCCCGAAGTGGCATCAGACAAATTATGCACAAGTTTTCGCCGAACGTTCCATTTGAGAGATGTTTCAATACCAATTTCAGATCCATGGTATTTGCCATATCTTCAGATGATCATTACAGCAACTCCTAGCAAGAAAACAGTTTATAGCGCACATTTTTACAAAAAAGTTACACCATTGATTAATTCAGAATTTACCACCAAATCAACTATAGATGCGTTCTGAGAAATAAACACTAAAGCTGATTTACGAAAAGACCCGTTCAATTTTGCTTTTCTGACGCCATGTTTGAATGTATTACTTTACGAATGTACCCCTATATAAATTATTTAGTCGATTATTTCTAATTCTTGTAAGTTCTATTGTAATAATCGACTAAGGAATTAATTTAATTGCGAGTCGTTACTGGCTTCCTGTAGGCCTAGTATGAGTTTTCAATACGAAACTCGTTCGATCGTATCGAGCGCGTTTGGCGCTCTCATTGGTTGAGAGTTCTTACGACCTTGAAGCGGGCCAATCGCGGAGTCAAACGCGCTCGATACGATCGAACGAGTTTCGTAATGAAAACTCATACTAGGCCTACTGGTCACTTTAAGGTCTTACTGGTATATATTTTGGATCATTAAGTTTCTTTCAAAATGGTTGAATTAAATGGTACTGATCTATAGCTACTTAATAAACGAACGCCATCAGTGGGGACCCGAGGCTGATCACCTCTTAACTGTCTTAGCTGCCACGCAGTGGCGGATTTACAAATTTTCGAGACATAGGCTGGAAGGTTTTTTTGTCCTAATCTCTACGATCCAACAAATTCGTTAAAATTGCAAACTTGTTCTATCTGTAAAACATCAGAAAAACAGAATACCGTCTTACTGAATGTTTTTGATTTCTATGTGTGGTGTAGCAAAAACAAAAGTGTTCCTCAAATTTACCGCCACCAAAATCAGCCGCGCTAGGCTTAAGCTTACTCAGCCTTTTGGTAAATCCGCCACTGCTGCCATGGCTTATTTTATGGGGTCAACCGGAAAATTCGTACCGCTCTGATAGCGACGTATAAACTCTTTAAGTAGCGATTGCAAATGCAACGTGTAGGAACATGATAGTGTACTGCAGGTAGTGTTGCTTGTAATACGAAAACGTAACGACTACTTGCTGTATGGTAATACGTATCATACAACTTTGGACAAGGGATTTGGTTACGTTAAATGCGTCACGCTCGCGATAGACCTCGGCGGCGAGTTTGGAAGGTCGGTAACTTGTGTTTTGTACTAGTGGCCCTATTGGCCTCTTGGAGGAGGATTATGTGGTCGGCCTCCTCCAAGAGGCCAATAGTCCCCGCCCCCTATTCGATGGACACCGAGGTGGAGGCGCGCGCGAGTGTCGGCGCGCTTCTGAGGCGATGCACTGGGTTGTTTATATCCCACTACCCTGTGCAGGAGTCAAGGCCCGGACAGACTGGGCCAGCACGAGAGTGTAGGGCCGTGGAAGAATTTAGACTTCCGCGGCCCCACGCGTGCTCGTGATAGAAGGATAGGCTCGTGATAGATAGGTGGTTTCGGTCAGTAAGAGTCTGGCAAACCTCGTCGCCCACCCCAGGGCGGCGGAAATCCATTGTGGATTTCCAACCCGGAAAAAAAAATGTTATCGGGTCGGCGAGAACGTGCCTGGGTCGACGAAGCTTACTGATATTGGTGGGGGTGTATTTTACTATCGCGGCAACCAGAGGGTTGTGATATTTGGCGGCTGTGACAAAGAAACGCTTAGAAAGGCATTTCATTTATTGCTGGATAGTGGGGATATTGAGATCTAGATGGAGAATCTCATTTCGGAAGAACCAACGGGCGTTTGTTGCTCTACGGAGAAAGCGGTTTTGGAGTGTCTGCATCCTATGGATATGACTGAGTTGATGTGTGCGAAGACTACACAGGCTTATGTTATAATGGGGCGAATATAGGCTGTGTACAGGCGCATTTTGCACTTGAGGGACAGTTTGCTACGTGGGTTGAGGAGAGAGTGAAAACGATAGACTACGTGGGTGGCGTGCGAGCGTGCCGTCTTTATATGCTCTCCAAAGATTAAGCGTTGATCCAGGGTGTCACCTGGGTATTTGTCTCGGGAACGGCTTGCCAGACACAGTAAAAGGTCGAGGAGGCGTGAAGTTTCTGCGCAGTTTGGAGTAGAGGACCTCTTGACCCTTATCGGGATTCACTTCAGTTCTCCATTTCTTAATACAGTCAGCAAGTTTGTTGACAGTGGTTTGGAGATTTAGTCTTATTTGATTGAGGCTGATTCCCGAACAGTAATGGCTGTGTCGTCTGCGAAGAGAGCGAGGTGGGCCTTTTTTACTTTTTGGGATGTCGCTGGTGAATAGCGTGAAGATCAGTGGAGCCAGTACGGAGCCCTGGGAGACTCCAGTCCAGATGAGGTGAGGGTGGAGAGAGCTCCTTCGGTCTTTTGGCGGAAAGTGCGGTTTGACAGAAAGCCTCGCAAAATGAGCACGAGACGATCAGGCACGCCGAGTTGGTACGGCTTGTATATTAAGCCGTTGTGCCAGACTTTGTCAAAGGATTTCGTTATGTCGAAATAGATAACACATGTCATCATACCACGTAGGAATCCTACGTGAATGTTCTCGGTGATGCGCAGGACTTGTTGGACATAAGAATGCTAGGTACGGAATCCGAATCGTCCGTCGGGGATGAGGCCCTTGTTTTAGCATAGGCTATGAGAAGCTTATAAATAAGCCTCTCATAGATTTTGCCGACAACTTTTAGTAAGCTAATAGGACGATAGCTCGAAGGCTCAGATTTTGGCTTACCAGGCTTAGGAATGCCAATAACGGTCGCTTCATCTTCGACGGGTGCGACGGAAGCTCTGTGTTCGACCTCCGCGTCTATCTCCAGGAGGTGAGCTGGGTCTACTGGCTGAGAGCTGGGAGAGCATTGGCCTTCAAGGCTAATGGTTAGGCATTCAGCCTAGTCATCGTCGTTAAAGGTGATGGTTTTATCCGGTCGGTCTTGGTTATGGTGACTACTTCTCTGGATTTGAGTTTTCTTTGAAAGTCGGAGAAAGCTAGGTTGTTTGGCTCTAGTTCGCGCAGCACCTTATCCCAGCTAGCTTCACCCCACTCCAATATGCGTTTCTTTGCAGTTTGTTGCAAGTAGCGCATGTGGGCTTTGTCTGCATAGCAGGGGAAGTTGCTGTAAGCCCGGACGGTCGCATTCTTCTCGTTCAGTAGTTCACGTATGTGGTCTGGGAGCTTCCCGTGACGGTCACCCGTCGCTGAAATCCCCTTAGAACAGACGTTCAAGACTGACTGTACGTGTTCCGTGAACGAGTCGACTGAGCCGTCGTGCTCGCGATTGAGTCCAAAACGGCGGGAATAGAGACTTAGTGGGGGGACGTGGTGGATTTCAGACATTCGCTTGCTTTCCTTCAGTCCGTTACCACTTTGGTCGTGGGGCGTTGATTGGGGTCATTGGACCAATGCGGGGAGCCAGTCGGATGAATTCACTTCTCAAACACCCAGCACCATATAAGGGGCCAAAATAGTCGAATCGTTCTATTTTAGTAGTCGATAAAAATATAAAAAATACAGATAAATTATAGGAAACATTAGTGCAATATCTGTCAAAAACATAGTGCAAAGTGGATGGAATGTTTAGATTTTATTATTTTGAAATTTGATTTATAATTAGTTATCAGTGTTACAAATAAAACATAAAACCTATTAATACTTATATTAAAACTAACAAACCTACATTTAGCTTGTGCTACTTACGTATCTAAATAATTTTCAATATAATCAGCGGTCTTAGTGGATGCTAATTAGTGATTCCTGTATTAAAATTACGTTCAATAATCGGCAAATGAAGCAATGATCCAGTCGTGCCTTTAGCCAAGGAAATAAAAAGACTACTTTTCGAAAGGCATTATTCTCTGAATAAATTTGGTCGATGTTTTTGATGGATACCTGTGTCTAAAGGGACCCTGATTATATGCAACCTATTTCTAATAAGTAAGTACGATTACGACCTTGAAGGTCATATTTGATTTTTATTAGTGTTTACATCTTAGTGGTCATGCTTGGTTTATCACCTTATAACTGTTACACCAATACAATATTTATTTTACAAGATAATCAATCCAGTAAGTATTCTGTTGACAGATTTAAAATGTTTATTTAACATATATTTATCTGATAAATCCTATTACTAAAATTAATAGCAACAGTTTGGGCAATATTTGCAAATCTTTACTTTTATTATTGTAGATAAAAAAAAATCGACACAAAAGTTTGGTCCTCACAAAATTTTATTCATTAAGTAAATGCTGCTATAATATGGCCTGACAATGTATGAAGTTATTAAAAAAAAATGGCTTAAGAACAAATGTGGCAAAATATAAAGTCATTCAAGGTTTTGATTTGACAAATGGATAGAAAAGGCTATCAACCTTACAAAACAACTTTCAGTTTAATATTCCCTTGCAACAAATAAAATGCCTAAAGAAACATCAACACAAAGAAAAAGACGGCTAGCAAAAGCAAAACTCAAAAGAATACAAAGATTAGCTAATGAATCCTTTGAGGACCGGGAGAGAAGATTGTTAAAGTCTCGCTTATTGTATAAAAGAAAATACTCTAAAACACATGTGGAAAATGATATATGTATAAACACTACACAGAAATATGGGCTAGAGCCTATGAGCTTATTACGAGTCAGAGCCGAGACCAACTACAAGGAAATACAAACATTTTGTGACCAAAAATCTAAGGTATGCACTAAAACATTTCCCAAGTAATTACATTAAAAATATAATTATAATTAAAAAAGACCTGCTTATGATAATGATAAAAAGTTAGATTTAATTTTATACTCTACAATAATATTAATCTTTATTATTGTGTTGTGTGTGTGTAAATGTGTATGTGTCTGTCTGTGGCATTGTAGCTCCCAAACAGATGATCCCATTTTAATGCGTTTTTTTTTTTTTTTTGAAAGGTATATCAGTAGAGAGTGTTCTTAGCAATGTTTGGTGGAAATTGGTTCAGGTGTTCAAGGTCATCAGGTCGTTTTTTAGGTGTGATAGGAATGTTACACACTCAGTTTGCTTTCAAGTATATGTAGGATCTGATATTTGAAACACTAATGTCTTCTGGAACCACTGAGCTGGTCTACTGTTAGGGCTCGAAGAAAGGATACTTAACCCTGGACTGCCTTTTAGTAAACCCATTGAGTTTGGACTTGTTGGATTTGTCGTAACCAGTTCGCTTTATGATTCTAATTGATGAGGACCTGATGCTGGAAATCTAGAACCTCTGAGCCGCTCTGATGATATGGTTGAAGGTAGGAGACATAACCATCTGCTATAGTCCAGTCCTGGATTTGGGAGTCGGCGACGGACGGCCCCGTCGACGTCGAAGCGGAGGCGCTGCGGTTTCGCGGGGCGATGACGCAGATCTGCGACGCGTCCATGCCCCGCGTCCGCCAACAGTCCGCAAGGCGCAACGTGTACTGGTGGAACGACGACATTGCGCGGTTGCTCGTCCAGTGCGTCGCGGCTCGCCGCCAGTACACGCGCTACCGGAGACGACGTCGACGGGATCCCGTCGAGGAGGCCGCGTTGTATGGGGTGTACCGCGCGGCCCAGGAGACTCTGTGGCTGGCCATCGGCGACTCCAAGTCGCGGGCCAGGGAAGAGCTGCTGGGGTCCCTAGATCGGGATCCGTGGGGGCGCCCCTACCGTTGGGTACGGGGCAAGTTGCGTCCCTGGGCGCCCCCACTGGTGCAGAGTATGCAACCCCAGCTGCTGGAGGCGGTGGTATCCACCCTCTTCCCTGAGCGGGCGGGACATGTTCCCCCGGCGATGGTTTCACCCTCAGCCACAGACTCTCCAGAAGAAGAGGGCACCGATGTCCCCGTGGTGACGCAAGCAGAGACGGGAGCGGCCGTGTCGCGGCTCCGGGCCAAGAATAAAGCGCCCGGACCCGACGGAGTTCCTGGCCGAGCTCTCGTCCTTGCTCTGAAGGAGCTAGAGCCCCAGCTGAGGGGGCTCTTCACGGCATGCTTCGAGCAGGGTCAGTTTCCCAGTGTGTGGAAGGAGGGGAAGCTGGTCCTGCTCAGAAAGGAGGGGCGCCCCGCGGACTCGCCGTCCGCGTATCGGCCCATAGTGCTGCTCGACGAGGCGGGCAAACTTTTTGAGCGTATAATCGCAGATCGCCTCGTCGGCCACTTGTGCGGAGAGGGGCCGAACCTGGACGACAACCAGTTCGGTTTTCGTCGAGGGCGCTCCACCATAGACGCCATTAAGCGCGTGAGAGCCCTGGCGGAGGATACGGTGTCCCGGGGTGGGGTGGTGTTGGCGGTGTCTTTAGACATTTCCAACGCCTTCAACACCCTACCCTGGAGCTGTATTAGGGAGGCCCTGAAATACCATCGGGTGCCTCCCTACCTCCGCCGCATAGTAGGGGCTTATCTGGAGGACAGATGCGTCATCTATCGGGGACGTGACGGTGCCGGTCGGCACCAAATGTCGTGCGGTGTTCCACAGGGATCGGTCTTGGGACCGCTCCTGTGGAACATCGGCTACGACTGGGTGCTGAGAGGCGAGCTCCCTTCGGGCGCCGACTTGACGTGTTATGCGGACGACACGCTTGTCACTGCCCGGGGGAGCTCGTACAGGGAAGCGACGTTGATAGCCACGGCTGCAGTGTCACAGGTGGTGAACCGCATCCGACGCCTGGGCCTGGAGGTGGCCCTTGACAAGTCGGAGGCCATGGTTTTCCATGGCCCCCGGCGTGCGCCGGCCCCGGGATCACATATCGTGGTCAGTGGGGCCCGGATAGCTGTCGAGTTCACCATGAAGTACCTGGGATTGGTGCTCGACAGCCGGTGGGAATTCGGACCCCACTTCCGGCGGCTGGCGCCCAAGCTGATGGGTGCAGCAGGCGCGCTGTCAACGTTGCTTCCCAACATGGGGGGCCCGAGCGCCGCCTGTAGGCGGTTGTACGTAGGAATCGTGCGGTCCATGGCCCTGTATGGGGCCCCTGTGTGGGCGATGGACCTGACGGCCGGAACACTCGCCATTCTGCGCAAGCCGCAGAGAGCGATGGCCGTCAGGGTCGTCCGCGGGTATCGCACGATATCCTACGAGGCGGCTTGCGTCCTGGCCGGATCCCCGCCCTGGGACCTAGAGGCGAAAGTACTCGCGTCATTGTACCGATGGCGCGAGGAAGAGCGGACACGGGGCTCCAGTCCGGTGCAGCGGCAGATCGAGCTGCGCCGAGAGGAGCTCCATCAGGTCCTGGTGGTGGACTGGCGGCAGAGGCTCATGCGCCTTACTGCCGGCCTCGGTACTGTCGAGGCGATCCGGCCAGTACTCGACGACTGGCTCGGGAGGAGGCACGGCTCCCTGTCGTTCAGGGTGACGCAGGTGTTGTCGGGGCACGGCTGCTTCGGCAAGTACCTGCATCGCTTAGGCAGGGAGCCGGACGCTCGGTGCCACCACTGCGTCCAATGCGGGGAGGACACGGCGCAGCACACGCTCTCCGAGTGTGTAGCTTGGGAGGAGCAGCGCCGTGTCCTCACAAATGAAGTAGGAGGCGACCTGACGCTGCCGGCAGTAGTGCGGAGGATGGTCGGCAGCTCAGAGTCGTGGGACGCGATGGTGTCCTTCTGCGAGGACGTGATGTCGCAGAAGGAAGCTGCGGAACGGGAGAGGGAGATATCAACTCCCTTCCCGGGCCGCAGAAGACGCACCGGGCGCCGAAGAAGGGCGGATAACGCCCTCTTCCGCCCCCCATGAATGGGTCCAGGGGCGAGGGACATGGGGAAGTCCCCGCCCCCCTATTGATGGACCCCGAGGTGAAGGCGCGCGCGAGTGTCGGCGCGCGCCTTTAAGGTGATGCACGGGGTAGTTTAACACCCCACTACCCCGTGCAGGAGAGGAGGCCCGGACAGACCGGGCCAGCACGAGGGTGGGGCCGTGGAAGAATTTAGACTCCCGCGGCCCCACGTGCGCTCGTGATAGAAGACACACCGGGGTGGTTTTAGTCAGTAAAAGTCTGACATACCCCGTCGCCCACCCCAGGGCGGCGGGCATCCTATGAGGATTTCCACCCCGGAAAAAAAAAAAAAAAAAAAAAGGAGACATAACCATGGTCAACTTTTTAGTAAACCCATCGAGTTTGGGCTTGTGAATTTGTCTTGACTGGTTCCCTTCATGTTTCTAATTCCCGAGGACCTGATGCTGGAAATCTGATGTGGTGGATAAAACCCTGGAATGCCCGAGTGAAACGGATAAACTGATTTATGTTTTAGGTGAAAATCTAGAATGACCAAAGTTTAATCTTTATTGTTTCTTAATCTCTGCAATTCTCCCAGAGCCAGTTTGTCATGAGGATTGTTAAACAACAACATTTGCAGTTTGCGTTAAATAACATTTGCAGTTCAAAATGTTCAAAATTAGCAGTTATGCCTCCAACATAAAGGTAGCACAAAGTCCCAAGTAGCAGTAGTGTGTATTTGTTTTTTGTGTTTATAGGGTTTAGGATTTTTAACCTTTTGTCTTAATAATTGGGTACAATGTTTTTGTCAGGGGTTTTTGACGTGATAACGTCTATTAAATCGGTATGCTGGGAGTCATTCGCGAAAACTGCGTAACGGCCGAATCTGACGCTACACGGAGTCCACGCCTACTAAAACTAACCTTAGCCTTGTAGCTTTAGAGTGCAATATTATTTACCTAAAAGCACGGTTGTAAACAATTAGTAGCAGTTTTTCGCATACTTGATTAAAGCATTGATAGCCGAGTGGTGAAACGCTCGGATTAATATCGACTCACTCAAGAGGTGCCGCGGATCGATTCCTGACGGCAACGGACGTTTTTTATCCTTTTTAATTTTTAAATTTTTCCTTTTTCATTTTTCTTTTTTCTTTTTGCTTTTTTTTTATTTTTTAGAAAATTTAAACAAACTATTAAATAAAAATATAAATGTTATACATTACTTTATTTTAAATAATTTCATTGCACCCAGAAAAAATTACCATGTAATAGACGTTATCACGTTCAAATATCGGCAGTAGACGGAGTTCTACAGAAAGCCAATTTTTAATTATTTTTTTTTTGTGTTGGTGAGTTACCTTCAAGAATAACATCCTTAGATATGATATTGGCGTTTTATATAGGAGGAATAAAAGTCATTTATTTTTTTAATATAATATATTTAAGTATTTAATCAAAGTATGATCCATTGCTATCTATCCACTTCTGCCATCTTATAGGTAGTTCGTTTATGCCTTTTCTAAAAGAAAAATTAGGATGGGAATTAATATAAAATCTTTGAAGGCGGTTTGGACTGCCTCTTTGGAGCTCAATTTTTTCCACTGCAAAAAGGTATCCAAATTTCTAAAAAAATGGTAGTCTGTTAGAGCAAGGTCCGGGGAGTACAGTGGATGCCTTAAACATTCCAATTGAAGCTCTTCTAATTTGGTAGCAGTCTGTTCTGCAGTGTGTGGTCTCGCGTTATCCTGAAGCAACAGTGGCCTTGTGCGATTGACCAGTCTCGGTTGTTTCGCTGGTAATTTATCCATTTTTTATGCGGAGCTGCTCACAGTAGAGATTTACAGTAATCGTTTGGCCAGATTTAAGGAAGCTGTGGTGCACCACCACCAAACGCTAACCAATAACTGTTTTCTAGTCAATTTTCTCTTGGGGCAGAATTTGGATGGATCACCGGGGTTCAGCCATTGCGATGTGCGCTTCCTATTGTTGTAGAGTATCCACTTTTCATGACAGGTAATGATTCGATTTAAAATCCCTTCATTATTGTGCCGATTCAGAAATGTATCGCAGCAGGCGACGCGCGTTTGTCGGTTTGCTTCACTCAATTCATGAAGTACCCTCCTATCGAGCTTTCTTATCTTCCTAATTTGTTTCAAGTGGATTAAAACAGTTTTATCACTAACACACAATCCACAATAGCTTTCAATTTTTCATTGTCGACTGTCGTCCACGGTGCTTGTTCTGTAGGTTGAAATTTCCAGAACGAAAACGTTGGAACCAAAAACGCACTGTGCTTTCTATAGTGACAACTCTGCTATACATATCATTCATTCTTCCAGCCGTTTCTGTAGCACTGGTGCCACGGCGGAACTCATATTCGTAACTAACGCGAAATTTTAAGTTTCCCATTTTGTAAACCCAATGACGTAGAGAAAAAACCAAAAGAAATACGGTTTTCGAGACACAAATTGACGAGTAAATAGCTGTATAAATTCGAATTTGGAATTCTAAACTAAAGAGGAGATATTTGAGATCAAAGTGGCCAGTACGACAAAACGCCAATTTCATATGTAAGGACCTAATATTTACTACACCATTTATTAGATTGAAGTCACTTCTATTGTAATGTGTTTCAAATAGAAATGAAATAACATAAACTTATATTCTATAAAGGACCCACTCCTTCATTGAATATAAATTTAATGTTATTTCATTTCATTTCACAGCTGAACGTATGGCAAGTATCCACCCTTATGTTGTTGACACTAGGGCATCCAAACTCGGATAGTTATCAACTCCGGAGCTAGTTACGATGTTGAGCAATCAAAACCGTAACTCCGGAGTTGGCTCCGGAGGCGACAGCTTTTTTAGAGATGAATAAAAATGCCCTTAATTTTAATAATATAACTTTTATTTGTTAAAAAATCTATATTTTTGTTTTAAAATGTACTGTCTGACAGACATAAGTTATAATAGATCACTAATACTCATTATAAAATACTATCTTTCCACCCGAGGCTTCGCCCGCGTGGAATTGATCATTTTCAGGGATTAATTATCGTATCATTTAGCTTCTAAGTTTACACGTGCATATTCGTTTGCAATATATGTAGGTAACTAGGTATTACCTTTTTTTAAAACGACACACAGCGCCATTTATCACCGTACTGGTACCTATAAAGCTAACAATATTTTTGTTTTCCCTCGGGAATATCAATATTTTCCTGGATAAAAAGTACCCTATTATTTAATCCGGACAACTTTATGTCTGCAGAATTTCAAAGCAATCGGTTCAGTAGTTACGGCGTGAATGCGGAACAAACAAACAAACTCACTTTCCTATTTAAAATATTGTTTAAAAAATAGAATAGAATAGAATAGAATACTCTTTATTATGTACACCATATAGATTACAGAACATAAATAAAAATATTTTACAAAGGGTGACACAATGGGCGGTCTTATCGCTAAGAGCGATCTTTTACAGACAACCTTTGGATGGAATTCTAAGAGGTAGGATAAAGAAATAGTGTAGGTAGTCTACAGTGTACTATTTACATAGATTATACAATAAATATATACGTTAAGTGCATAATACTAGTTTAAATAAATTTATACATCTAATTAATAAATATCATACAAGAGCACATTAAATATAATAATATGTTTAAAGAGAGAGGAAGTGCTTTTTTATCATAGTTTTAAAAGTAAACAGTGTTTGAGCACACCTTACGGACACGGGCAAGTCATTCCATAGCCGAACTGCTTGTACAGTAAAGGATTTATCATAGAAACTAGTGGAATGCATCGGCATGTCTAATATCAGGTTTTAGCAAGAATCAGTCTTTTTGTTTAAAAAATTACTATCTGAGGCAGACAATATACTAGACAATGAGGTAATACGCATTATAAAATATTAAAAAAATCAACAAAAACAGTAATAAAAATAAACATTATTTTTTGGCAAGTTAAAAAAAAAATTATAATCATGAACTTATAGGTACCTTAAAAATCTACTTTTTTGAGATTGAAGCTCTTGATAATATGTTCTGAGAAAAGATAACGCGTTCAAAGTTGAGTCAGAAAGAGAACTACAACACTTCGATATTATTCGACCGATTGAATAATATCAAACTGTTGTACTAATGTATTCTATGTTTGTGTGCTAAGGACATATGAAGGGATCAAACAACCGAGTTACGCTCGAGAATAAAAATGCGTTTTTCGTAATTTTGTAAATAAAGTTTACGAAAATCGGTTTCAACTCCGGTATTCTATTTCAACTCCGGATTTGAAAAATGCTTAAAATCGCTCCGAAACTCCGGAGTTGCGAAACTCCGGAACTCCGGATTGGAAGCCCTAGATGACAACACTACGATCTGGACGATGCCATGGACTGGGAACAATTTGCTAACAGCAGTGTTTCCGTCTGACTACAATTTAGGGCGAGACCCCATTAGTGCGTTGCATCGTGCCGGCGTCGTTTTCCATATATTTTTTACAACATGCCCCATAAGGGCCTTATCATACTAGCGGATTGCGAGCGTCTTCAAAGCGAAGCGGGCGCGCAACGAACATGCCGCGCATGCGCTGCGGACGCGCAACGAATTCGCCGCGAATAGCACCGTGGACGCCATTTTGTACTATCTCGTACAAACGCCCGCCCGTCCGCCCCGCCTCTCTTCAGTCAGTAACGAGATACGAATCTATAAGGACGTATGCACCATCATGGCATCATTGGGAGATTCAGATATTGATACAGAGTTGTTTATAATTTTAAATTTTTTAATCGCCACTGTTAAGCCGTTATGTTGATAATTTGTAGGTAGCTAATGATTAATCGATTAATAATATTAAAGAAGTATAATTCATTATCTCCTGTGTATTTAATGTTAAAAACATACATTATAGTAATTACGAGCCTTTCTTCAGATGATACTGATAATCTCAAATGTGTGTCTTCATGTCTTATATCAGCGTGTATTCGATGCAACAGTTCATAAAATGTAGTTCTTGACATTCGCAGGTAGGAACGAAGTTTTGGATTATGTTTTATTCGTTTGCAAAACAACACAAAGTAGTCGCTCTCTTCCATTCGATTAATTGATAATGTATCTTCCCAAATTCGTCAATGCTTCCGTTTTCGCCTCCGGCGTCTTCGTAGTAACAAAGCCAACAGCGGTATCTCCTCGTCAGAATCCATTTTGTTACTGAGTGTACTTGTGCGTCGTTAACTTGCTACAAACACGCGACGAAAACCTTGCGAATATGCCGCACGTCCGCGACGTCTTCGCTGAGCAGCCGCGGCGTGTTCGCGACGCATTCGCTGCGCGCCCGCTTCGCTTTGAAGACGCTCGCAATCCGCTAGTATGATAAGGCCCTAAGACAGTTGCGTCGCACGCGGATCGACGGACAAGAGACGAAATGGGATGGAGGGTGATGCGCTGCGTTGTTGAAGCTTCACTGTGACGACGGACATTTATCCACTGTTAGAAGAGGAAGCTAGACGAGCGTAACATTTTTAATCGTACAATGAGTGGGCAGGATTTATTGATAAAATGATTTTCTCATATCTTTGGTCCAAGAAAGACCCATTATATCTATTACAAAGACTTGTGTTCAAAGGGTTTTTTGAACACCCCAGGTGATGCGCGCGCGGTAGGAGAGTTTAGATCTATGAGTAATGCCTCCTAGGTCAGGGCTGCGGATTAGTTAAAAAAGAAACCGTGGCTCTGGCGCATTGGCAAGTGAAGAAACACGGGTGGGTTTTAGTCAGTAAAAGTCTGACACGCCCTTCTACTCCGACCTAAGCGAGAGACGTCATTTGATGATTTCCCATCCCAAACAATAAAAAAGCGGTCGTGCGCGAAGTCTAATAATTTTCGTGAGATTTTTTCGATTTCGTTCTTAAAAGCACACCTACGCCAAAGGTTCTTCTCAGAACTAAACAACAGATCTTCTCAGAGCTAGCTAATCAACAATTATTTTCAGGGCTAACCACAAGCTCTTTTCAGGGGTAACCAACAGTTCTTTTCAGTGCTAATCAACTGTTCTTTTCAGGGCTAAACAACAGTTCTTTTCTGGGCTAAACTAAACAATAGTCCTTTTCAGAACTAGAATATTACACGCTATTAAAATTTTCTTAAACATTTGAAAATGCCTAAGAGAGCCAGGTCTCAATTATCTAAACATAGTTCTCAAGCACGGGCAGCAAGAATACGTCGCAAGAGAGAATCTTCACCTGGACGTTCACAACGCGTTGCTGAACAAAATCAGAGAAACTCTGAGTTACGTGCACGAGAGTCGAGGCTGGAGCGCTTCGAACTTCTTCATGAACATAATGTAAGGACCTCTGACTTACGCAAACGAGAGTCAAGTGTCGTTCAACATTTAAATTTGGGCACCAATATGAGAGCTCATTCTACGTAGAAATATGTATAGCAATTTTCCAGAACAGCTGCTGAAACTAGGAGAAGGAATTTTTCCATCTTTAAAATTGGGCACCGATTATGCAGTTACTTTGGATGAGTCTCTAGGCCAAATAGTCCATAATTTAGATAGTCTGGTAAATGCTATATATCCTGACATCGAAAACTTACATCAAAATGATTTTCGTTGGCTATATTGTTGAGCAACAGTTTCTCCCAGGAATGAAATAAACAATTTAATTATGCAGAAAGCACCGGCTGAACTTAAGTGCTATAAATCCATAGACGCCGTCACTAACATCGAGGACGCAGTGCACTACCCCCAGGAATTTTTAAATTTTCTTAACACCGCTGGGCTACCACCTCATGAACTGTCGTTAAAAGTTGGCACGCCAGTAATGCTTCTCAGATATTTAAGCCCTCCCAACATGTGTAATGGCACGAGACTTCTTATAAAGGAACTAAAAGATAATTTAATAGTAACGAAGATTATCACCGGCCCTGCGGCTGGTGAATTAGTTCATATACCCATGATTCCTACTGATTTGCCTATACCCTTCAAAAGGCTCCAATTTCCAGTAAAAATTTCTTTCGCACTAACGATAAACAAATCCCAGGGCCAAACATTCAAATTAGTAGGAATTGATTTACGAAAAGAATGTTTTATGCATGGGCAACTTTACGTTGTCCTATCAGGGGTATGGGCTCCTGATCAGCAGTATATTTTGTTACCCGAAAATAATTTAACTACAAATGTTGTTTATAGAGATGCTCTACAATAAAATCGCTTTAGTTATTCATCCTACAACAACGGGTTGTACTCCAGGACTGGCAGAAGTGAAAACTTAGTATTAATTACATTTAAATATTTTCATCATTAACAACTTTAACATCCTCATAAAGACAATCTATGCAGCCTGCGGATAATGACTGCATCATCGTTGTTAGTGTCGGTGTCTGTGGATTGACTTGGGAATCATTTTACTGACCGTGTCTTTCCTGAGTAGGCGTTTTGCAGCGGTAACCGACAACCACGCGGGCGGAGCTGCGGGCGACCACTATGTAGTATAAAAAAGTCGCTTTCTCTGTCCTTATATCCCTATCTACGCTTAAATCTTTAAAACTACGCAACGGATTTTGATGCGATTTTTTAAAGTAGATTTTCGTGATCAGCGTCCCCGAAAACCCTTGTCACGACACCCATGTCAAAATGATGTCGCCGTCGGCCATATTGGAGCACCCCTGAAAACCCCTGTCGCGACACCAAAGTCAAAATATCATGAAATTTGGTGTCGGCCATTTTGGATTTCAAAGATGGTATCATTTTGGTGAACAGCCCCTTCACGATAGCCAAGTCAAAATATCATAAAATTGATGTTGGCCATCTTGGATTTCAAAAATGACGTTATTTTTGTGATCTGCGCCCCCGAAAACCCTTGTCACGACACCCAAGTTAAAGTATCATGAAATTTGATGTCGGCCATCTTAGATTTCAAAAATGACGTCATATTCCTGATCAAGTTTCCTCAAAACCCTTGTTACGAGACCCAAGTCAAAATATCATGAAATTCGATGTCGGCCATTTTGGATTTCATAAATGATGTCATTTTGGTGATCAGCTCCTTCACGATAGCCAAGTCAAAATATTATAAAATTGATGTTGGCCATCTTGGATTTCAAAAGTGACGTC
Organism: Sesamia inferens; assembly: GCA_037179545.1. Taxonomy (NCBI): domain Eukaryota; kingdom Metazoa; phylum Arthropoda; class Insecta; order Lepidoptera; family Noctuidae; genus Sesamia; species Sesamia inferens. Next base: position 13,023,965 of record CM073949.1, read on the forward strand.
ATTTTCGTGATCACCACCACGGAAACCCCTGTCACGACTCCCATGTCGAAGTGTCATAAAATTGGTGTCGGCCGCGTCTTAACGAACTATTTTGTATTTTATAATTCTACATCTTATAGAAGACTTGACTAGAGATTGATAAAACTATTTTATGGTTTCGAAAATAGTATACATCGAAACAGAAACAAGATAGCAGTATTGAAATCAAAATGTACAGTCATTTATTTGGCTGTGCTGCATTATGTGATCATTACCTAAAAAGTCCTCCAAGACGCAAATTGAATAATAAAGCATTTGTCTGTATCTTGATAACTTTAGTTCCAGCAACCAAAAATGGAATCAACAAGCTATCCCACACCATCAGAGATAGCTGACTTGCAAACAGACACAATAATAAAAGAAGAACAAGAAGTGAACCACCAGGACCACGAGAACACAGAAGACCTGCCACTTGATATCAAATCAGAAAACATGGATGATATAGGCACACAAGAAAATAACGACGATCCTTTTGAAAATATACAATTAGAAGTGAAACAGGAAATATCCATAAGTATAGAAAGAGAAGGTTCAGACTCCCAAAATGAAGATTGTATGTCGAAAATGGATGATTTTGATAATGAATCTAAAGAAGATTTGGTCCATTATGCAACGGTGCCGAAATCTGAAATGTATTGTGATGACAAGCCTGAAGTTAAAGAGGAAACTGTGTTGGGAGATGAGTCTCTGGTGACATACGATTATCCAAATTTTGATGATGATGTTGGCAGCATAGATAGCAATGAGGCGGCCGCGTTGAATCGTGTGGAGGCGTGTTTACAGGATGATATAACTATCAAATGCGAGGATAATGATGAGGTAAGAATTTACATTCTTACTATATTTTCTTACCCTTATTTGTTTTAATCAATAAAAGGGCGTCCTTCCTAGCTAATTACAAAGTATGGTCTCAGATTATCCATTTTAAAATTAACCTTTAAGGGGCCTATTCATTTCAAAACTTCAAGTTACATGCAAACCATTTGTTGTGAAAACATTTTTTTTCCAATTTTACTTCATATTCATTACTTGTTACTTCTGACAGCCGCCTGATCATCTGATCCTACTCTGGTCGTCTCGAATCGGACGGACTATGAGAGAGAGAGAGAAAGAAGAATAAAATGACAGGTCATCTACGCGGCAAGGTTAGGTTAGCGTAGTGTTTAAGCTATTGACAGTTCCGCTACGTGTCGCGGGTTCAATTCCCGCACGGAACCAGTATTTATATCACTTACAAGTAGTTGTTCCGGGTCTGGATGTTTGTGTATGTGAGTTATACGTTTGTAAACGCACCAAAAATATATCTCCCGCGTAAATGGCCAGTCTTCTATAAGATTGACCTCCATTGCCAAAATTTGGTCTGGAAGACTAGACTTATTCTTCTTTCTCTTTTCTGGTCTAGACAAACATCACTTTTGACTTATTTCCTTCCACCATCTGCCAAGACAAGGGCGTTGTAATTTTTATAATGTATACTGTTTTAATAGGTCGATTTAATGTTCCAGCTTCATCATAAAGAAGAGTACGAAAAAATGAACATCAAAGAAGAATCCGAAGTCACAGTTACAGAAACACACCTAATATCAAACAAAGTCATAAACACTACTTCTACAATCACTAATCCTCACGACGGTCTTACCGAATCTAAAACGACTAAGACTTTAGTCATGGAAATATTACCAATTCCTATAACCCAAACGGATATGACATTCTCGAAAATTGGCAACCCAGAAGAAATTCTTCCAACTACGTGTAATAGTAGCGAGCACTATATGGACTACCAAGAGTCTTTCCAATTAAACTCCATCACTGGAAATGTTTTATCCCTCGAACAAGAAGCTTACGGCTTACTCAAAGCGAAAGGACAAAAGAAAGATTTAGGAGAATCTATTCACAAATGTCCAAAATGTCCCAAAACTTACAGACAGAAGAATTATATGAAAAGGCACTTAGCTGTCCATGACGCTATTGAAAAACGCGCTCAAGGTCACATTAGAAGTCAGATAACTAAGAAAGAAAATAAAAACAAGAAGCTGAAAGCAGAACTCGAGAGTCAGGCAGTTAAAAAAGAAGAAAAAATTAAAAAGGAAGGTTATGAATGTACTTGTGGGCAATCGTTCCAAAGACGAAGTCGAATGGAAACTTGTTTGAGGTCCCACAACCTGTTTTGCGACACAAATACCCACCCTTGTGTGTCTTGCAACAAACAGTTTAAGGACAAAGAAGAATTAGCCCTCCATCGCAAAAGATTACACAGGAAGAGATTTCCCTGTAAATTCTGCCCTACGGATTATCACACTAGAAAAGAACTCTTCAAACATCTACAAGTTCATCAAAAAGTCCAGTTAATGGAATACAAAGTCATTTCAGAGGTTGTTAAGGGGAAACAGAAGCTCAAATGCTTCATGTGCTCAAAAAGTTATGTGGAGATATCAGATCTAAAATGTCATGTCATGGACGATCACAAGGAGCCGTATAGCTGTCCGAGATGCAAACGCACCTTCTCGAAAATCATCGACTTCGGAAACCATACAAAGACTTTCCACCCAGAAGTTGAAGGCCAATCCGTCTTAGATGTCCTAGAAGCCTTCTCGAAGTTAGTGAAAGCTTGGAAATGTGAGGAATGCGGCTTACAGTTTCATGAAGCAGATAAACTAGCCATGCATCAAATTGAAAAACATAGCCCAGATTTGAAAACTGAGATGCAGTTTCAATGCACGGATTGTCGTAGAGTTTTCATCAGTCAAAAAGGACTCACCTCCCATAGACGCATTCACCATAGTACAGAAACTGTAGACGAGACTGAACCAGTTGAGCAAGGAGTCATGTGCTTAGAATGTCGAAAGATCTGCAAGGATATGAACGCTTTACTATCTCATATGCGGTACCATTCGCCAGATCGAAAATACCCTTGTAAATTCTGCGATTTTCGCTTCGCTACGCCCGAAAAGAGGAAAGCGCACGCGGAAATTCATACTGGCGATATGAAATACGTCTGCTTTATCTGTGAATATCAATGTAGTTCAGAAAACCGACTAAAACAACACAAGTTATCGCCTAAACATGTTAATATGAAAGAGTTTTTACTAACGGGGAAGCCGTTGGTTCAAGAAGCGCAATCTTCTTCAAAACACGAGAAAATTAAAGAGACTTTGAAAAAGAAAGAGTGGCAAGTTAAAGAGAAGAAGAAAAAAGAAAAATCGCGAAGTGTGTCGAGTTCGGAGTGCAGTGAAGTGGCTTGTGACATTTGTGGGGACAAATTCCCGAGTGAAAGTGAGATGTTGGAACACAAACTGACTCACCCTTTCATTGAGTTCCCTAATGAAGATACACCTAGTAGGATATTTTTTAAGTAACATTTAATCTTGCCTATTTTGTGGTATGCTATAGTGATAACTGCTGCAATGAAATATTGTTTTTTACCTAATCTGAAGGTATTTTGATATACACAATTAATAAGTATTATTTATAGGTCTGGATAATGATGTGAGAGGTTAATTCTAAAGCTTCAATACTAATGTACATAAGTAAAATATTTAATACTTTCTTACTTTTCAGTCAACTGACAAGTCTTCAACGACTTCACAAGCTACTCTTTTGCCTTACTTTTGGTGGCTATTTAAACGTAGATCAAAAACAAATTTTTGGTGACATTCAATAATACACCTTATAATTAATCCCATACGTAATCAGCCTATAATATTCCCACTGTTGGGAACCAGGCCTCCTCTCGATGAGTAGGCCATAGTCTACCACGCTGGTCAGCAGAGACAGAGCAGCGGTAATGAAAATAATTTACACAAAGTAAAGCGCCTGATGGGGTTCGAACCTATAATAACCTACAATTTGTAAATCACGGCCGATACCACTAGGCCGCCGTCGTCGGTTAATTTGCACTTTATGGTACTTGATTTAGGGTATATTATTGAAAGTCACGAAATCCTCTCCTCTGTGTTGAAACTTGGCAGCAATATCACTACAGCAAAAACATAATTAGATTAATAATTATGTATCCAGTAATAATGTTCAATCTTATTGGCTTTTGTATAGTAAGTTTTTGTTAAGCATTTATGTGTTGATGGGGTATTTATACGGTGCCCAGGTCTACCGAGTTAAAACTAGTCTACTTTATTAATAGTTTACTCTATTTTAATAAATATATGATACGGTTGCTTACGATTGTAAATATAACGTCATATAAAATTTCTGGGTTGTTATACATAATAATTTTAACGTGTTGAACTGGTGCTAAAGCAAAACATCAGCGAAGTGAGACAAAACAATAGCGAATAATCTTGAACTTTGTTTTACGAAGGTACCGGAGTGCTTTTTTTTTTGTTTTGTTTGGTTTGTTCCATTTGGAACCGGCTAAGGTCAGAGACTATATTGCCATGTCTTCAGTAATTAACTTAACCTAACCTACATCTCCTTTCCTTTCCCGCGTGTACCGACACTAGGAGGAAGGTTTAGGACAAAGTAATGATTTGGCCACTATCCTGCAATATTTCAATGTTCTTTATGAATTATTCACTGAATGCACTTTTTACTACATAAATCACGCGTTTTTATTTAGTAAACGACACTGTAAATAATTTAAAAGTCCAATGAAATATGAGCGTGGCACTCATCTTAGCTTTCCCGCCAAAACCCCTACCAGAGTGCCTGCTACAAGGTTTTTTTTTAAATTAACTACACGCCTAGGACGTTCTAAAACTTGCAAAGAAGGCTAATTCTCGTATTCAAAAACAAAACGTTCAAATTCAAACATAATCTCATTCTATTCTATTTATTTTTCCTATGACAATGGTGCAGAGGTCGACAATTCCTCCAATGTCAGATGTGATATGAGAAAAAGCGGAGAGAAATTTATATACAATACTAGTAAATTAAGGATAAAATTGTTGGCGAATATTAATAGATACACTAGAACAAACGAATAATTAATAAGGGAAATTTTATTATTATATGTAATATAAATATGTACATCTAGCCACTGTAATATGTCAAACTTTATTAGATTTTCAAATTTTTCGCAAAAGCATTAAGGCTCAAGATTGATTTGGAACAGGTTGACCTGCTGTTATCTGTACCTACATAAATGATCACACAAAAATCATAATTATTATAAGTCATAGACGCGGGTAAAATTAATCAAAACCTCTAAGAACTTTGGGGACTTCCAAGCTTATCGAAGCGACAATCTCGTCATATCAAAAACTTGCAAAAATGTATGTGAATCGCTTAGATTATATTATTTTACAGTAAATTGATTCAATTTTTTAAAGATTGAGATAAATCAGAATGCGAACTTTATAAATATACGAGAATAATAATTATCCCTCAAATTTCTTTTGCTATTCGCTAGTGTTTTGTATCCCTTTCGCATGCTTTAACTAGATTTTCCTATGCATTAATAAAAGTTATGTTATCAAGGACTTTAAAAACTTTTTCGTTGCTTCAATATTGTATTAACTTATTTACGATGATAACATTATTTTTTAAAATGGAAAGAGTACTAAAAAATTGGAAAGAAAGGTACATCAAACCATCTTTATTTCGCTCTCACATTTTCACAAGACATCCCTTCATAATTCTGTTGAACTGGCCATTATTGGGTGAAATTAGAAAATGGCGCCGATTTTTCTTGTTCGCAAACTAACCTAATTTTAAGTTAAGTGCATCTTTTTCTTTCTATTTCATTAAGAAAAGGATAGAAGATAACATTTTAGTTTAATCCTGTCAAATTAACATACTCCATAGACAGTTTAAACATGGCGACCAAAAATACGTCAATTTACGTCAGGCGCGGAGTAATTTGACAGGTCTAAACTAACATTTTATCTTCTGTCCTTTTCTTAATGAAATACGTAGAAAGAAAAAAAAAACACTGAACTTAAATTTAGTTTAGTTTGTGAATAAGAAAATTGGGGCCAATATCTCGGTAGTTTTGTTGAGCAACGATTATAGAATAATTATTTTGTGCTGATAAAAAACTTA